>OU612012.1:27480000-33310000 GCA_914767945.1 Eilema depressum | reverse complement strand
TAACGTGATTAAATGTTGGTCAGTTATTTTTTCCAGTTCAATTTATATTTACCTACATAAGCATAATATATTAGGTTTCAAAAATGCTAAACTAAAAGCTAAATTACCGACAAAGGCCTTTTCGAAGTCCAAATCTGCACAAAACAAACACAACAAAAACAAAACACATCAGTTATTATAAACACAGTACAAGGAAAATACTTGGTCCATTCATACAAAATCTTTATCTTTACATCAGTCACGTTTACAACTATATCAATTTCAAAACTTTGGCATTCTCTTTGCAGAATCAGACTGATTGCGGCAACAGTACTAGGAAAACATAATCGAACATTAGTAGTTCGTATTCTTAATTCAGGGATAGAGTGTCAGAACGTATCATGTCATCCTGTTCCCGCACTATGCCTCCCTGTTGTCCGCAGTGTTACTACTTAAGCCACGCCCCATAGTCGGGGGAAACTTGAATATTTATAATACTTAATAATATGTCTTCAAATGAGATACCTGTCGATGTTTATGATTTCCCAGTATAAGTAGCGGGTAAAAATCCGTATTCTCTTTCACCCTATTTCGATAATATTGTGTTTTGTTGTTTAGAATGGTCGGACTAAAAGACCGCAAATTCCATTTAATTTCAGACAGCAGTGGGGCTAGTGAATATTGAACCACATAATTGATTGATGTACTTTTTACATACATACATACATACATACAATCACGCTTTTATCCCCGGAGGATTAGGCAGAGGTGAATTAATAACCATATTTCACCAATCATTGTATTAGGTCCCACGGTAGGGGGTGAGCCTATTGCCGTTTTTCGGGCACTATTGTTGACACGAGCCATGTATAGGCTGAGTCTGGGCTGTATATATCTGTCTGATGTTAAACAGCCCTATCCCTTAGACGCCGTTGTACGACACCGCAAGGGAGGAGATGGGCTGGCCCAAATTCTACTCTGCCGGGAACCACGCGGCGATCTGCCGGGATATGTATATACTCAATATCCATGCAACTGATTTATTTGTAGTTAGTAATATGTAGAAGATAGTATATATTATAAGAATTTGATTCATCATGATTGAGGATATTTAATAATTATGTATTTACTCGAGCCTTTTATAGTAACTTGATCTTTTAGAGTTTCCTACATAACTATACTAAGTAATTAGGTACTCCAGACAGTATAATGCGACCGGCAGCACTAGCAATAAATAAATATCTATCTTTCCTTGATAGTCTACGAAGTATTACGTACTCACATTGCTGTGTCCCACTTCGCAGATCAGTCGCTGCTTAGTACTCTGCATTGACTCTGATGCGTGAATTGGCAATCCCAGGTACTCGCAGGATAACGGGAACAGCTGAAAACATTCAGCAAAATTGGATAAGAAACCATGCTTTAAGCGTGTATTTTAAAGGCAGGCTGCAGACATAAGCTAACAATAATGCCAACCATAGGAATAGATAAATCGACATGATGGAAAAAAATTACATAGGACTAATGAAAATAATTGAGAGAAGTGATGTGATAGTACCGAAGAAAGGTGCTTAATTACATTACAAAATATTACACACAACAAGCTGTGGCAAGCTGCTGCTTTTTTTGCAATTACTCGATAATTTCGTACAGTTTTAAAACCACTTCTCAGATCTCTTAAAACATTCGTCTCTCTAAATATGTATACTTGCCAGAGTACGCACCTGTACCAGGATATCATAATTATGATAGAGATTAAAAATAAAAATCTCATTCATACCAACACTAAGAGAGTTTGCGTACAAAAATGTATAGGTGCATCAGCAAGGTACCCGCCCTAATAGGCGTCACCAATTTGCAACGGTTCAATATTATGTTTCCGATATACTAGCACAGCAGAGCTGAAGAGGAGGTTTATTAAATAAATATCTAAAACATATTTTAACTAATATCATCTTATTGAAACAAGAGGTTCCCAACTGAAATGCGATTACTTTAAAGAAAAATTTTCTATTAATCGTATTTTGTGTTCTTATTAAATGGTGACCCGGGAACTCATATATATATTTGTTACCATTACATATAGATTTTAAAGCATTGTATTTACCTATTATTACTCATGCTTCAAGACTCATATACGTATTTTACCCTAAGTATTTTACCAAAAAAGCTAAATAATCGGTTGAGCTATTGAGGTCCATCGGTTGAGATCGAGTGTGACGCCTCTGGTGTGAGTGTCCATAGGCTGCAGTAACCGCCTCTCATTAGGTAAGCCGTATACTTGTTTGCCACTTAAATGGTAGGTATAAAAGTGTTATGAGCGAGCATACGAATAAATACATATATACGTAGAGTACCTATATAATATAAGTCCAACACGTAACCCTCCTCCTCAGTCGGATAAAAGTATAGTCTCGATTTTTTTTATATCACTTAGGTCGTAGACAAGCACACGGCCAACCTCATGGAAAGTGGTAACCGTGGTCGAGTGGAACACCGGGAGTCACTCTCGTGCTGCCAGGGTCGGCAGCAAGAGTGTGACTCCCGGTGTTGTAAGAACAGAGGGATTTAGAGCGCAGAAGACAAACAGGACAAGGCTTTGGTCTTCCCACTGACAGCACAAAACGTCACCAGTGTGATAAATATAATGGAGCTAGATAAAATGTAAAAAATGAAACTGAAGTTTAATAAGAACAATATGATCGTTAGAAAACAGTGATTTCAGAGCCAAAAACCTCTATGTGACGAAAAGAAATAGCGTAAAATGTAGGAATTTTTCTTACAGTACAATTAAAATCAGTTGAACATTCGGCTTTTTTCGGGTATAATCGCCTAAATTCGGAGACGGAAATGACACGACATACATTACCACGATTTCCTTCATGTAGCATTTTTTCAATTCAATTTGATTCAATCTGCCAAGATGACATTACTAACCACAGACCTAAGAAAATTATAGAAAAGCGACATGAATTTGAAAATTCATTATTTATTGAAGCTTCAATAATATAATTAATGAATTTGAAGATATAAGAAATCGCGGTAATGTCCGCGATATTTTTTATTTAATGTATACAAGTATAGCTATACTTGTATACATTAAATAAAAAAATACATAGATATGTTACGGCTAAAGGTAGGTGTGAACATAAACTTAAGATTAGCCGGCTAAACTTAAATTTATCTTCGACGAGGTGTTAATGTTTGTTTCTTCTATCTTTAGCCGGCTAAACTTAAGTCTAACCGCCCTTGGCTAAAAATGTAGAAGGAAATGGGAAAGGAATAATCACTCTCATTTCAGCTTTACTATGCCGCCAATAGTGCAAACATCAAAGTGTCCACTCCACTTAATCAGACTTGGATAGATTAGGTTAGAAGGCTAATGCGGGAGCGGAGCGGAGCTCCCGCATTAGGCCTTCGTGGTTATTTTTTTTATGACCATCAAGAAATTGAAGTCTCGCAAAGCCATACGCAATTAAATATAGACCGGCAGCAGGCGTTGCCTAATCAATCATTTGAACTGAAAGGCAGAACGAATACATTTTTAGCCGTTTTGTTTCGGTTAACCGGCTAAACATGGAATATCCCGACGCAAACTAACATGTTATCGAACTTTAGCTGCTTCTCGAAGATAAACCTAAGTTCAGCCGGCTAATCTTAAGCTTATGTTCACACCTACCTTTAGCCGTAACAGATACAAGTCAATATTTTACTGTTTGATGTACATAAGTAACAGTACGATATTACATCGGATTAATAATAATTGATAATAATCACCAAATTAAAAATTTAAGAAACCGACTTCTACCGATTTTTGTTGATAATTTATCAATTAAAAAAGTAGAAAGTAAATTTTCTCCTTTTTTAAATAAAATATATTCTTTATTAAAATAGTTACATACATTATTTACAATTTCACGAGACTGAGCAACAATTATTTTACCACGCTTTAAATTTGTTGAAGCCATGATACATAACTACTGTAAGGTAATTTTGATAAAATTTGATAGAATCGAATATGTTCACGAATGAAATTAGCGTTCATAATCATAAATGTATCATATACGTCAAATAAATCAATTATTTTTCTTATATTTCAATATTTTTGTGTTAGTTTTGAGCTACAAAGGAGGTTTTGTTGCTCATATCGTGCTTGTATTGTATTCATTATGACAACGGGTAATATATTTAAAGGTCATATCTGTAAATTGATAACTCTATGTCAGAGACGAGGGATTCACGACAATTACCGAGGTTGACCGAATGTTCAACTGATTTTAATCGTACTGTACCTAAGTAGGCTCTACAATGAATCAATACCTGAAATTACGATCCTGAAGAGTTAGGAGACAATGAGTATGAAGAAATTACATTGTTTACACTTTCACTCATCGCTTTCATACTATATTTATGTACGTGAGAGAGATAAAGGTGCTATTGCGTGTCTCTCCTTCACTCACAGTTGTAGTTATTATAATATTAATAAATAAATCCAATAGACCACTAAACTCACTGGCTTATCATGTAACAGATTGTATAACGATGTAATAAGATGATGTATTGTCATCATCAACATAATGTGATCAACCTTAAAAAATGCAGATGTTTTTGCTCTAAGCTCATATTGTTTTTGTTCGAGCAAAGAAGTCGCTAATTTAGGCTTTGTAATAATTTTGTATTCTGTAATGAGCTGGCCAAAGGGTGGAATTGCAAGGTGGATGGACGTTCTGAAATGGGCAGATAGGATACATCGGATACCCTAGGCGGTGGTGCTATTGCACACATTGGGAGAGGCCTATGTCCAACTTTGGAATACAAAAGGCTTCTTGATTGATTGATTAATTGAAAGACTGAGTACACGTGAGAGCTAAAATGAAGCGTGAGCTCTCCATATGAATGGGTGCAGGTATTGGTTGGTGAGACAGCAGTCACTCCCACAAAAGCTGTTGAAGAAATTTCAAATATTTCAAGTTTATTTCAGTGTTACTGTTTAATAAATAATTTATATCTGACTCATGACAATACCATGGCAAAAAGTATTGAAATGAGTCAGAAACATATTATTTCATCACTTTAAAATAACTGTATTTACTCTGTCTGTACACATTATAACCTTACAGTCCAACGGAATAGTTCGATATTCCATTCCTGAATTACCAGGATCCCAGTGCAGCCAGTAATTTTAGTTTAACATTGGCAAATAGCTGTAAATACATTTTGCTTTGTTTTACTTTTTAAAAGGCCTGATGTGATTTTCTAAAACTCGTAGCATGCAGCTAATGCTACGTGCTACGCTACGGTACGTATAGTAAATATTACTTCACAATTAATTCGGTCTTATTGGAGATCTATAAGGAAGGCCTATGTCCAGCAATGGACTTCCTATGGCTGCAATGATGATGATGAATCTGCAATCATGTGTATTTGACACACCCCCACGAATACACTATATTTATAACAACAACCGTGTACTCTTACTTTAAATAGATACAATCATATTGTTAGGCGTTACTTGTTTCTGTTCATAATATTATTATGACTTATTTTTTGCATCAATAAACCAGGACCTTTTAAAGTAAAAGCTAAAAAATTTGTTGCAAATACTTGAAAACTGTTGCATGGCAATCGTCCTAACCGTCTAAATCTTTTTTCGAATCCATCGTTAATTTATCAGACAACTAATCTAGACTAATCAAACACAGACCGAATCACCGGCACTCAGACAGGCTACTAGTGAAAGATGCTAAAGAACGATACTTACAGCCGTTAGTTACTGAAATGTTTACTTTTGCAGCAGATTCACAACTCTTCAGTTTTATGCGTCCCTGGTACTGGCAGTGACGAAACGACTGCTTACTTCGACTGACGTGACGGGGCGGTACAACGCCATCTATTGAAAGTAAGGTAAAAAATTGGTACATTTTTTAGAAATAAATAAATAAATAAATAAATATTCCACAACATTCTACACAACGCTTTCTAGACCCATGGTAAGCTTAATTAGCTTGTGTTATGGAATCTAGAATGCGGATATACATACTTAGATACTTAGAAATGTGTCATTGACATGATTAAAATGAAATATCTTGAATAACGCAGTGTGTTTTATAAATTAAATGAAATTTCCTTACTGTAGTTGACTATGATATAAAAATTGATCGGCATTAAGAAGTGATTACGTGTGTATAATTTGGACTGAATATTCAATTGTACCTAATCCTTCAGTAACTTCTAGACTTTAATATTATTTACAACACACCTGCTCATAAAAGTGATATTATTTCACCGCAAATAGGCACGTAATGACACCTATTATCAAACTGTGACTTTTTCATTACTATTATTCACAAGTGAGTTATAGATTCTTTTTTAAATTTTATAGGTTAAGTTTCTATGTTCTTAAAAAAGTTTCGATACAAAAAAAACGTATTTAATAGTACGAATAAATTAATTATATGTTCATTTGATGCATTTTCGTATTTAAATAAATAATTTCAACTTGTAACTTGTTTAATAAACAAAATTTTCACTCAAATTTAATTTCTTTTTTCTCTAAGTACAGAAAAAAAAAACAGTAAAAAAAGTTAAATTCAAACCTCTTTTTTTTTAATGGCCGACCGCCATTGTTGGATGCGCGCACATAGGAAAACAAATTAATTTATAGTATTATTTATTTAGTATTTGTAGTATTATTTTATTCGCAAGTGTGTTGTAAAACGTCGTATGGCACGCGTGAGTATGATGATTACCAACTTTGCTCACTTGTACCATAATGTACTATTATCCATAAATTCCAGTTAAACCTAAAAAGACAACAAAAGTAAATTGAAAATTATTGAAATTTATTTACGTTCTCCATTTTTACAACGAAAAGTTCAGGTGAAAGTTACTTTGTAAAAAGAAATACCAACCATTTTGATCGCCAAGGCCACTGAAACTTGCTGCTCATAGTATTACTTCTTAAAAGATGTCCAGTCTGCTACCAGAATCCAACGCTACTGCCACTGCCATGTCCATGTTTTTTCAAGCAGACTTTTGATGAAGATGGAAGAGGTATCGTTGCAGGTGGCTGCACACACTGCACCGTTTTCCTCAGTAACCTGGAAACGCGTGAGAAAAGCTATTAGGTACTGCTAATAAACGAAGTTATAATATTTAGCTACGGAATCAAGTCGCCCGCTTATTTGCTACTTGATACGTAGCACGTGTATATGCTTCGTAGATCCGTAGCACGAGAATGTTTTACGTAGCACCGTAGCACGTAGGACCTTTCCGTGCTACGGTGCTACGTAAAAAATTCTTGTGCTACGTAGCACCGTAACCGATTGCCGTAAATTTATTCATCGATGATTAGATTCGACACGTCCCAATAATTATTATTGAATCATTTTAATATGCCCCTTTTGAAGTTTCATCAAAATTTGACAACGTAACCTTGCCGTATGGTTGAATATGGTGATACTTCCACAATCATAAACACCAATGTATTTATACCCATATTTCGCAAATTATGAATAAATGAAATGAAATGAAATGAAACGGAGGAACAAAATATTGTATAGCTCAAAATGCATATTTATTGCATTAGGGACCAAATTAGGCAATTTTACGGTTCAGTCGTGATAATTTCAACAGAGTCAAACATGAAGTAAGTAGACTTCAATAATAAATTCATTTTTAACAAAAAGGTTTAACCGACTTCAAGACACGAAAAAAGGCACTGAAAAGCGAAAAATAACTTAATTTACAGACTTACTGATTTATTAGAAGTCGGTGCCTAACCCAAAGGAGGCAATATTTCAATTGATTGCATCATAGTAATGTAGTTCAGACACAACAAACAAAGTTGGCTGGCACCAACTTCTAATAAATCAGTAAGTCTGTAAATTAAGTTATTTTTCGCTTTTCAGTGCCTCTTTTTCGTGTCTTGAAGTCGGTTAAACTTTTTTGTTAAAAATGAATTTATTTTTCTCTTTTTAGTGAGTTTGTACAGTCTCACGACTGTACATCGCATGTATAGTGACCTGACTGTACATGCGCTGCTGACGCTACACTACAGATCGAACCGGCCACGCTAAATAAAAAAAATATTAAAGCATTATTCAAAAATAATTTTTAAAAGCAAAGCACCGGAAATATAGCTGAATATTCTTAACACCTCTGCGTACCCCTTCAAAGGACTCAGGCGTGATGTTATGATGTGTAATGGCAGAAACATTGCAATAATATGCCATTGCAGCAATCGCGGCTGATTTCCTGGTACTTTTTGAAGAGTTCCTTGGTCTAATCTCGGAAACCCATCATCAGATCTTTACGAAATTTAAATGGGACCACTTCGGAATAATCTACTTACGAACAGAAAAAGAATTTTCAAAATCCGTCAAGAATTGGCTTCACAATCGCGTAACAAACATACAAAAAAAAAATAAAAAAAAAATTGCGTACGAATTGAGAACCTCCTTTTTTGAAGTCGTTTTAAAACCCATTTCAATACACGAAAAATATTTTCAAGGAACAGCTTTGAAAATATTTTGCGAGTATTGAAATGGGAAAGCTATATTTGACTGAAGCCATACGAAATGACTCGAAGGAGAATCGCAAACCGCGTGGCCCGCGAAGAGCGGCGGCAACTCGGGCGTCGGAGGTCGCAGAATGACCTCCGTCCCCCATGAGCGCGGGCCTGGGGGTGACGGGTGGAGCCGCCTGTCACCCTAGCAGAAGCAGGCCGCGGCG
Organism: Eilema depressum; assembly: GCA_914767945.1. Classification (NCBI taxonomy): domain Eukaryota; kingdom Metazoa; phylum Arthropoda; class Insecta; order Lepidoptera; family Erebidae; genus Eilema; species Eilema depressum. Next base: position 33,301,288 of record OU612012.1, on the reverse strand, counting down.
GCAGCGCGCATTGCGTGCCTCCCCACACCCGGGGGCGAGTTGGGGACTCTGTGGTCCCTACACCGGAAGAGGGCCAGATCGAAAGATATGGCCCTGGGTCGGCCGGGGTGCGAGGGATATGGCTACGACAATCTCACCTCCGGCAACTGACGACCCACAGATGGCGTGCGTTTTAGTCGGTTCGAGTCCGACATAACCTCCTCCCCCGGTTCAGGTGGGGGAGGTATCCGTGGGGATTTTTCGCACGATAAAAAAAAAAAAAAAAAAAAAGCCATACGAAATGACTAAACGCGCGACCCCATACGTAGATCCAAACATCCAAAGACGTATGATCTTCAGATTAATCTTCAAAGTACTCCACCCAACGAAGATGAAATAAACTGTTAAATTAAAAAGAAAACTTCCAAATCTGCCCAGACCCCAACGGCATTCCTTAGAAAGTACCTATATAAAAAGTGTCCGACAGTTCGTAAACAATTGAGATAATTTTAAAGCAATTAGTTTGCTAAACTAAACAAATTATAATAAATTTGGAAAAAGCGAAATCAATTCTCGGGCGGGACTCGAACCCGCGATCTTTCCCTTACAGGGGGAACGCAAGATCGCGTATTCGAGTCCCGCCCGAGAATTGATTTCGCTTTTTCCAATTTATTATAGTTCGTAAACAGTAGAGTTTGGGCCACCCCATCTCTTCCCATGCGGTGTAGTACAAGGCGACTAAGAGATAGGGCTGTTTAACACCAGACAGCTCAAACTCAGCCTCAGATGGCTCGAGTGTATACGTAGTGCCCAATAGTGCCCAGTATACGGTAATAGGCTCACCCCCTATTACGTGGGACCGAATACAATGACTGGTGGCAATGTGGGTGTTGATTCACCTCTGCCTCCCCGGGGATAAAGCCTTAAGAGGATGGAGAGAGAAAATAGGAGAAGAAAATAGGGAAAGAAAATGAAAATAAAACTACTTTTTAACGGATTCTATCGCGATTTATTTGTTATCAGTTACTTTTAGTCCGACAACTAACAAATAAATCGCGATAGAATCCATTAAAAAGTATAACCCGCGCTACGTATCTTGGACCTAAATCGTAAGACACGAGGCTCTGGCGCCCGCGGGTTGCTTTGTAATAGTCTATGCTTGGTGAATTTGAGTTCATCTACCGCAGTACCATCCCGTGCTATCCTCAAAAGACACCCAAGCAATGTGTACTGCGCGTATAGAGCACATTTTAGGTCCAAGTTACATGGCGCGGGTTATAGTTTTATTTCAATGAGTGACATTCGCGTAAACTATAGAAAATATCGTATATTTATTCCTCATGTCGCACAGTCGTCATTACAAGGTTACGTTAGTGCACCTTTTTTCTTCATTGACACTAGAGATGATACCCAGAACCGGTTTTTTTATACATAAAAACCTTTCTTCTATAAATCTATGATCAAAACTAAGAATTTATAAAATTTGTATTTAATATAAATTATGCAAATACATTAAAAGATTGATGAACGGTTAATTTAAATTAAATGCTATGATTACTTGCGAAGGAATGTTTAACCTAATTCAGGGATGAAGTTATCCATGATAATCTATACTTAATAAAAATTTAAGGATGATACAATTATCTATAGGGCGGCGGTGTCCTACCCTTCCCATGTTCCAATAATATAGCCATTAATTTTCTGATGTGGTGTTTTTGGCCTTTCCGAGGGCGACTGCCGTCCGACCCCCCTACCCCGAAAGGAAAGCCAGCGCCAGAGTCACGTTTGTTGTTCAGCGGGTGCACCGGCTTGCAGGTGAGGTTGGCTTAGTGCCCGAAGATCTTGGTGGACCCCAAAGCACCGCTGGTCACGTGTCAATGTCAATAATTTGACAAAATAAGTATTTATTCTGATGAACACTATCAGTGTCATAATCATTGTCATCACTGCTATCCGCCCTCAAACATATGATTAAATCATTTTCAATAGTATTGCCTATGCTTATATCACATTGAAAGTCGTTCAATATAATGTTTTTCGTTTTCTCGACGAATTTTCTGAAGTCCTATACAATAACATCTGCACACGCAGTTTCTAGCAGTTTCAGCACCTTTCCAGTGCTGAAGGGTGGCTCAGTATTGTTGCGCGCTGCATTTCCTTTTATTTGTGCCCAAATTAGCTTAATAGCGTTATATTGGCAGTGGTAGGGAGGCAAACTTATGACTTTGTGCCCATATTCTAAAGCTAGTTCATGAATTACATAGCGTGGATTGGACGACTTAGTTGCATTTACCAAGTGCAATAAGTCCACTTTCAGTAAGATTGGACTTCTTGCTTCCACTCCATTCCTGTCAACTTACAGGGAAAAGAACGTGGCATTATCCTTGAAAAAATCAGTAATTCTCTTCAAACTCTCTTCAAAATAATATCGTAGCGTTTCAGTAGGATTTACCGCTTGTCAGATTGTTTGTATCTAAAGCCAATTGATTTCAAAACCATTGGCAGAGATAACTGACAACCAGAAAATAACCTGCTTCATATAAGGAACCCGATAGCTTTTCCGTGTAGGATATTCTTGTATGACCATGGGGTCCATATTTTTCTTTTAGAATTTCGCACACAGTCTTGTCCCCTGTTCTTAATGCTATGGATACTGGCCTGTCACTGGTGTCCTAGGTAAAAGTTATTTGATGAATTGTGATTTCAGGTGGGTATGAATTATTATAACCTTGGATTGTGTAAATTTACCGGATAAAATGTACGTGTCTTATTGTTTCCTAAATTTATAACACGATAGAAAAAAAATAAAAGACGGATTTGTATCAATTTTTAATTTGAATTTCAATCTTCAGTTAAAATTATAGTACATACCTAATCTATAAATATTTTTAGGAACAAATTTTAGTTTATTCGATTCAGAGATGTTTGAAATTCTTATCGATTTATCCAACAGAATTGGATTTTCAAACATGTCACCTCACTATGAAGCTTATGTCAAATGTGGCTTTTTAAAATGATTATATAATAGTGAGTTTAAAACTAGTAGCTAATTTAATTTTAAAAACGGTTGCTAATTTAACTAGTTGCAAATCAGTGACGACCGAGACATAATCAAGCAGTTATTTAGTTGACTCTATAAGACAGGGTAACAGGTGAAAGTGCTAACAAGTTACTCTTACCCTAACTTATACGTATGTTTCCACAACTCCCGTACATAGCTGTACTTCCTACTTTCGGTTTATGCTTCCCTAGTACTGCGAGTGACGAAATAACCTGAAATGCAAATTTTGTGTACACGGATGGTACACGGCACAACGCCATCTATCGATCGCAAGAAAATATACAAAAACTTAGTGCGTAATAATTCTTCAGATTCTCATTAAAAATGAAATATTATTTGTGAAGAACCCAAATCACTATTCTAATATGGGGTCTTGAAATAAGTCGCACCAGCTGCTGTGCGAATCGTGAAGTTTCGGGAGGAACAAGATCTTATAGCACAAATAAATGGAGCAGTTACCGTAAATATCTGGAGCGTCAGTGAAAAGTGATACATTTCGAGTTATATTATTTATTTTATTTTTTGATATAGAAGATCTATAAAAAAATATCTATCTTTGACTCTTATCCCCGTATCTTTAGGGTTTAAAATGAGCGACTTAATTTGGAGCATAATGATATAACTGAACGTTTTTTTACCATTTCAATTGTGTAAAATAATACTTTTAAAATCATATCAAATTGAACTAAACAATATTTTTTTTTCTGTACTGTATAATGATACAAATTGAATCAACGAGTTTAACACAATGTAAATGTATGAATTAGAATTAGTACATTGTAATATAAGTACACTTCCATTAATATACATTTTAAAACTTACTTTAGATTATTTCGTGAAAAGTGATACAATTATATTTATGACGTTAAAAAAACAAATACATTTTAATAAAGTTATGTGTAAAATGATACAATTCTTAAAGAATCAATTAACACCATGATATATTACAATTGTTAAAATGTGTCGAGTGATATAACTAAATTAGTATCAATATAAACACAGTGTCGGTATAAGTGTCTAATAATACAATTATCATCATCATCATCATTTCAGCCATAGGAAGTCCACTGCTGGACATAGGCCTCCTCTATAGATCTCCAATAAGACCGGTTGGAAGCGGCTCGCATCCAGCGCGTTCCCGCGGCCTTGATAAGGTCGTCTGTCCACCTTGTGGGTGGATGTCCTACGCTGCGTTTGCCGATACGTGGCCTCCACTCGAGAACTTTTCGACCCTCCGAGCTCAGTCCTCCGAGCTATGTGCCCTGCCCACTGCCATTTCAAGTTGCTAATCCTCTGGGCTATGTCGGTAATCTTGGTTCTTCTACGGATCTCCTCGTTTCTGATTCGATCTCGCAGAGAGACTCCGAGCATAGCCCTCTCCATAGCTCATTGGGCTACTTTGAGCTTACTCATAAGGCCCATAGTGAGAGACCACGTTTAAGTGCCATAAGTCATCACTGGTAACACACACTGGTCGAAAACTTTCGACTTGAGACACTGAGGTATGTCGGACGAGAAGATATTACGCAATTTTCCGAACGCTGCCCAGCCGAGTTGGATTCGGCGACTGACCTCTTTCTTGAAGTCGGACCTACCTAACTGGACTACTTGTCCTAGGTAGACGTACGAGTCAACAACTTCAAGAACCGAGCTCTCAACAGATATTGGGGTGGGTACAACATGGGCATTACACATAACCTTCGTCTTGTCCATGTTCATTTTAAGACCCACCTGTTGAGAAACTCGGTTGAGGCCATCGAGCATTGTGTTGAGATCTTCCATCGATTCTGCCATGACTACAATATCGTCAGCAAACCGGAGGTGAGTGATGTATTCGCCATTAATATTGATGCCGAATCCTTTCCATTCCAGGAGCTTGAAGGCGTTCTCCAAAGTGGCCGTAAACAGTTTCGGAGATATCACGTCTCCCTGTCTTACTCCTGTTTTCAAAGGGATCGCCTTCGAACTCTGTTCCTGTACTCGGACAGACATGTTGGCGTTATTATACAAACACTTCAACACTTCGATGTACCGATAGTCAATACGGCACCGCTGGAGAGACTCAAGCACAGCCCATGTCTCGACCGAATCAAAGGCTTTCTCATAGTCCATAAACGCTAAGCAAAGTGGCAAATTATACTCTTCGGTCTTCTGTATAACCTGCCGCAGCGTATGGATGTGGTCTATGGTACTGTAGCCTCTTCGGAAACCGGTTTGTTCGGAAGGCTGGAAGTCATCAAGCCTGCGCTCGAGACGGTTCGTAATGACCCTTGAAAACAGCTTGTAAACAACGCTGATATGTTCAGTTGTATCATCTTAACCACACTTTGTATCAAAAAAACACATCATATTTTTATAGACTCTAGAGGTGTCTAATGATATGAATGTGTTTTTTCTGACAAATTTATAATTAAACGCTCAATACAACTCACATTTACTTAAATGAATAATATTTATTTCAACACTTTCTATTTTTTCATTTGTCTAGAGCACAACAATAGAATTTAAAAAAATTGTACCATTTGTCATGAAACCTATAGACTATGTGTAAAGTAAGTCAAGTTAATTTGTATTATTGGTCACAAAATTGGTTAATAAATGTTTGATGTGTTTATTGATTCAACTGTATATTTTCATAAATTATAAAAAAACTATACATATTAATCCTCAAATTCAACCATAACAACCTTCGTTATTATAGTGTTTATTAATCGCAGTAGCATGTTTTTATTTTAATTCACTGTAAAATAAGTGACAATTTTTTAAAACTTTAAACTGGATTTTCTCAAAACTATGATTTTCGAGTTATATCACTTTTCACTGACACTCCAGATATGACAAAACACCAAACAAACAAAAAACTAGAAATAGTGAAGTGACTGGAAAGGAATGGAATGGAAGCAAGTCCATCTTTAGTGAAACTGAAGTTATTGCATTTGGTAAATGGCAAGTTGGTGGTGGTGCTTATATGCAAGTTTAGCACCCTCGTGTTTCTGAAGACATACAAACAGTCCGAAAGCAGTAATTTTATAAGTACGGTGAAGGAGCTATCAAAAATGTCTTTAACAGCGTTCTAAAAATAGACATTGGACAGTTACGCCCTCTTGTAGAAAAAACACGCAACTGGACGTAACCTTACCCTCAATAAGCGGTAACAGGGCTTTTCCACCAAAGAAACAAAATAATACGCCACCGAATGAAAAGAGGGCAGCTCTTTTGCAGAGATACAACCTTTTGGTGCCTCCAAAAATGTAATCTGATCACAGATGCTTATACGTATCTTGGGTCCTTGGAGACAGATCAGAATCTACCTATGTCGCAGGGAGGTATAGGTAGATTCTCTTCTAGTCGGTACCAAGTAGGTAAGACAAAAATATTAAGACCAAAGCATACTTACTGAACTAACGACAAAATAAAGCAAACCCCTTATTCAAACACAAACATTGATCTAAATAATTTATTTGAATTGTTGTCCAAAAACACGATTTTTTTTATAGAATGGTGAATGGTAATATTTAAAAAAATAAATACTCGCAATAACTTCTAAAAGATTATCTATAGAAAACATTAAAGCGTAAGTTAAGTTCCTATACTGTTTCTACATTTTTTTTGTGAAAAGCAAAAGGAAGGTCAAATCAGCTACTGCGGGGTGTTTGACCTCATTCAAGGCTCTTTTTATGATTTTTCTGGAATATTTGTAATTTATCATTGCTTTCGCATCAACATATCAGATGATAGGGAAGCAGGCTGGCTCCCTATCAGCACCAGTTTACGCAGTAGCTACGGACCCACCTGTAAACACATTTCAATTGCATGTCCACAATCAAAAACTAAAAACACTTCGCTAGCGCGATTCAGGTTTTTCGTTAATTTAACGTTACTGGCTGAATATCATTTAGATATGAAATAGCCATTAGGAAGAGGATACTAATATCTTATTTTTCAGTATTTTTATTTAAATTTAGAATGCTCCATGATTATTTTAAAGGCAGTTTTGAAATCTGGAAATTCGCTTATGAGATTCGTTTGAGAGCGAGCAGGAAAAGTAGTTGTTTCCTACCGCGTCCTTATCGCACTCGTGTTATTGAAAGGGGTTGTGAGGCTGCATTTTGGGCTCTGCAATTGATATGCGAGGGCATTGATTTCATGAAGGAAATGAAACTCACTTTCAAGGCGTTAGAAAGAGATAGATTATGTTCTGTCAGCAACCATTTCAAGTGCAAATATTGAATGGCAAGATGTTAATGAGCCATTTTTGTGACGTCACGGGCTGCGTAGTTGTTTGTGGCTTTCGCACACGAAAGCCCCCACGGTATGCCTCACGCGGCGCCTTATTAGCACCAAGAAAGTTAATACAAAGTATAATGAATTAAATATGAAATTATAGATGACAGAAAATACTTTAGTCTTTCTATTTTTTCCTGTTGTTTGTGATTGCATGTTTTTGAATTATTTTGGTTTTATTTGGCTAAACTAGAATGTCTTTCTAGAAAAGAAAACATGCTGCACCCAACATTGACCTTAGGCAATATAATTATGTTTTTATACATAATTATAAGGCAGAAAAGAACTTCAAATCTATGAAAGCTAGTTATCTCTTCTGAGGAGGTAAGGTGCGAAACTAAAAAGTAGATTTAAGGAATAAAGAATTCAAAGAAGATACGATCTTGCGCTCTTACTGACCATCAGACTGCCTGATGTATTTATAAATCTTCCTTCCTTAGTAAGCTCGTCCGATTCAAGAAAATGTGTCCAAGTGGAACGGTTACTTGAGTTTCCAAAAAGTGTATCTAACGAAAACAGATTTTTAATAAGTATCCACTGAAAATTTTAACTCTAAACCATAAAGACCTAAAATATATTGTGTTTTTTTGATTATTTTCAAGATCTGAGAAGGAAATAATTAGTTCCAAATTTAACGCGTATAAAGTCCCGGGCAGTTAGCAGCACCTAGAATTAGCGTCATTTTAACGTAACCAGAACATGAACTGGTTACGTTAAAATTGGTCACTTTGATTGAATAGCAAGTACCATTGAAAGTTTGAGTACTACCATGACACGCACGTTTACCAGGACATCATAACCGTGATAGAGATTGTACATTGATATTTTATTCACACACATCACCTGAACATTGCCAAACTATGTGTGAGTGCATGGAATGTATTGGCGCATCGGCAAGTCTCCCCTCAGAGGCGGAACCGCAAGGGGTGACGATACAATTACACAAGAGCTGGGCAGTGCTACAGGGGAGATGTATGTGAATGTGTTTAGTTAGAACGCATCTAAAGAACTATGAATGTATAGACATAATTATGTTATCAGGACTCGAATCAAGGACCTCTCAATTTCTCTTCCGAATCCCAATTACAATGATACCAACATTAATGTAAGAAAAAAGTTACAATGGAAATTTGAAAAGGATCAAAACTGAAAAACGTCAAACAATTTCCTATTTGATAATAATTTTCCAGATAGCCTACGTCGCGTCATAGACGTCTACACCGTAGAGGCCTACGCCGTAGTCGACTCGTATTTAAGCTTTCTCGTTTTGCAAGGTCAGGCACAACACATTACCATAAATTACCTTTTTACTGCTCTCCTCGAGATTCCTAAAAGTGGAGAGCGGTATTCATTAATAAATAGTGGGAAGCACCCAGTCAAATTAATTAATTTACTTTTCGACATATTTATGTATACAAATATTTACACTCAGCGAAAATGTAGCCGTCGAAAACTTTTTTGACACGACATTGCCACAAAGTTGTTATCTTGTAGCACATCACAGTTAGTTCATACGTACTGGGGCCTTACCATAAACTTTTGCTTCAACTGCCATGCGCAGGGCAGCTCAACTTGGCACCCAACCTGGCAGTTTTTCCATTGGTACCATGAACCTCTTCGGTTGAGCTGCAATGTACCGAATACTGACACGCGTAAATTGTCTCTGATCAATTTGGCACACCATCAACGTTCTAAAATACTTCTCGGAATCGTTACCAAAGGAGTTTTATATACCAAATAAATATTATTTATATAATATATATAGCCGATGATGAAGTTCTTTGAACAAATTTCGATTTCTTCAATAACAACGTACATTATAATATCATTTGAGAGGTTGAGGACTCTTTTAGTCATTTTATATACTCAACTGTAAAAGTTATTAAGATGTTACTATTCTTGAACGAAATTTATTATGACAATTTATGAAGGAATCGCCAGAAAAAAAAACTTGACAGTGAGTACTTTAGTTTTTTATGGAATAAAATAAGAATAAGGTCATACTCTCAAAGAGGTATGTATACGGTTGGTGATTACGAGTGAAATATGATCATAGAATTATCCACGAGTCCGACACTGCCAAGTATTTAAATTCGGTTATGAAATTAGTAAATGATTTATTTTAAATGATCACTACTATATTATTTATTAATTCGATGAAAGATTAGGATCAATCCCGACCCTGTCAGTCAACAGGCTTTGAATCTTATCTATTCTATTATAGGTATTACAAACCATTTTGAATCTTATCTACCTACAGGAGAAAAAGATCATCGTCATTTGAAGGCGAAGGAGGAGCAGCGCGGCATCGCCAGGCATCGCGCGGGCGCGAAAACCTTCTCGCAATCATTTCTAGTACTAAACCCTGGCCGCTGCTCTTTCAGTGGGCCATTGACCTTTAGATTTCCCAAACATTCTAATCTATCTATTTCATCAGGATATCTTCAATGATGTACTAAGTATTACACAAACTTTCATCCCCTATTTCCCTAATTTCTCCCCCCTTTCACCCCTTCTTTTGTGATAAAAGGTAGCCTCTGTCCGTTCCCTAGCTCTAATATGAATTATCAGCAAATTTCATCAAAATCAGTTCAGTGGTTTAGGCGTATAAGCGTAACAGACAAACAGACAGACAGAAATATAGAAATACTAGCTGTTGCCCGCGGCTCCACCCGCGTGGGTGTTGGTTATGATCAAACATAGCTAAGTCCTCTCCCAAAGTTGAATCTATCTCTGTACCAAATTACAACAAAATAGGTTCATTGGTTTAGGTATCAAAGTGTAACAGACAGACAGACAGAGTTATTATCGGATTTATAATATTAGTATGGATATCATAGATTAATATATATACTAATGGATATTATAGTATATAGTATGGATGAAGTATGGAAGTAGATGGATTTAAAAGCTTTATTATATAATCAACATTTAATTTCACATAAGCATTTACAATAGCCGCTGCTACAATGGCTTCATAATGTAGAACGTTGTGAGACATCTAAAGCGTACTTTGAGGAGCACAATTTTATCGCCTTTTCTACCACATTGCGAGTTTTCACGTGATGTTCTGTGTAAAATTAGGGTAGGCAGAGATCGCCCGAGACGGCGGAGGTGACTCAGACAAACATAATTATAGTTTATTTATAATATGGTTAGGTGATGATATTATTGGTATTACGAGTATGTTCACGTTGCAACATAAATGGTATTATTTCACGGCACAGTTCAAGCACACACTTTTTAGACAGTCTATATCGATGCAAATACATTCCGTCCGGCATTTCAAATGATTTTATCACTCTCCAGTCGATATTCCTTAGAATTTTCTTTTCTTTTCGTGTTCTCGACCAAATAAAATCATCTTCTAAAAATTCTCATAATGTCATCTTCATCACACATCTAAAATAATGCAAATATAACGAGATTTGTTTTTTAGAATAATCTTGAAGGATATAGAAAACTTAATCTTTGCACAAATTAACAAACTATTAGGTTTTTATTATGAAAATGAAGAAAACAGTTCAATAAAAGGTGCTCTTGAACGCCTTCAAATTTGACAACCATTATGACAATATGGCAGTTTGGTTTTCTACGTGAAGATGTCAAAAGCCACTTCATGGTACGAAATTATTACCAGTCGGCGCGAGTCAGCCGGTGAAATGTTAATCACGTGATCACTGACCAGACAATCGCTGTATCGCCTGCTTTACATAGCGTTCATAGTACGAAATATGACAGCCGTTCATTTCCCGGCCAATATTGACCTGTTTAGCCTGACCTGTAGAGCTTATGGTAAGCCACCTGCTCGCCATTCTTCGCGCATGCCCAGTACGTACATTTACAGCTACGCTCTGTTAAAATACTAAAATCATGACATAAAACATGAAGTGGAATACTTTTAACTAACTACAATGTGAAAAGCATTTTGTAAAGTTTTATTTTCAACAAGAAATGTAGATACTTTGTGTCATGAACCTTTAGAAATTTGCAAAACAAGTCTATATGTCCCGTTAAGCTGTAGTTAATATCAATTTATGCGCGAACCGTAACAGTCAAAACTCCATTTATTCCCGTACAATAATAGACTTAACGACATAGGAATATGGTTGATCATATTTTTAAGTGGAAACTGTAGTTGGTATTTTCTAGATATTGCTAAAGTTGTGACTGATGCTCCTCTTTGCTATGTGTCCCTGGTACTGAAAGCGAATAGCTGATCGAAGTATTTATTGCTACGTACAGAACGTTAACCCTAACCCTAACGAAAAATACCCTAACGGAGTATAACATGATAGGTAACACAATAAACTACCTACTCACTGCATCAGGCCGTTTAGAGATTTGTAAGAAGAAAAATTGGGTACTTCCAGTTTGCCCCACCAAACGTCCCTACTGGTAGGGCGAAGTGGAATATTAAAAAAATGTATATCCACTTTTCCACACACGATGGTGTGGTGATGGTGGACGACTGCACCAGGAATTTAAAGGGGTATAATATTCCTCACCATAATGAATTTTGTGGGGCAAAGTAGATATTACACCTTTTTTACATGTGGGACCCTTGGTGGGGCAAACTGGAACTGTCGTTACAAACCATACGAGCTTCCTCTACAGTCATTAAACTTTCATATAAGCCCATTGGAGTGTTTCTGTCCTGTCAATAAATAATATAAATCGGCGGCCGCTATGCAGGAGGCGCGGGTTCGATCCCCGCTCAGTGCAAATATTTGTGTGCATGAAATATGAGTATTTGCATTGGTCTGGTCGTGCCTCGGAGAGCACGTTAAGCTGTCAGTCCCGGTTGCCATAAAAACATCTATGGCAGACGTTACAGTTAGCTAGTGCCCTAAAAGTCCAAAAGCAACGGTCTAGCTGCGAAGCTTCGATATCGCCTAATGTTAACATTGGGTTGTGGAGGTCAGATGGCAATCGCTTCACGGAAAATATCGAGGTCTAGCCAAATCCGTAGTTAAGACTGGTAAAAGCGGACCCCAGACTCCGAGCTGAAAGCTTCGGATGCAACTGGGAATTAACGCTAGGAGGAAGAAGAATAAATAAGATAAATCAGTAATAATTTACTCTTATGAATTACCGTTTTCAATTGTAGAGCCTACCGCTTATATTGAATCAAATTCCTCGTAACTCTTGAACCGTTTACCGTAACTATATCGTGTTTGAACTCATTCTGTTCAGCATCTAATTACACACACAAAGGGATTCATCATTCACCTAATTTGATCACAGACTAGGCTGTGACGCAGCGCAAAGCGAGGCACTGCGTCTTTAAAGTACACACACACAAAGGAATTCATCATTCACCTAATTTGATCACAGACTAGGCTGTGACATAGCGCAAAGCGAGCCGCTGCATCTTTAAAGTACACGGTAACGTCGGTAACACAAAGACTGCAACACAGCTGCCTCGAGAGGTACCTCAGTAGTGAGTGTGAATGCTGTGTACTTTTTTTAAAAGATTCGCTTTCCCTTTAATAAAAAAGAACATAAAGGGAGAATTTTCTCAAAGTTTTATACAGACTGTTTTCACTTCTGTCGGCATTCCCGGAGTGCCTAAATTATGTTTCATGTGGGAATAAGGATTATTATTATTATTTTTTTAGTTTCATATTTTTCGAAGCATTTTATCTTTTGAATGGGATGTCGTAGCTTTATCGTGTTTGAACTCATTTTGTTCAGCATTTAACTGCATACACAACGCAATTGTTGAAACACCTAATTTATTTAAGAATACGTCAGTGACGCAGCGCAACTTGGACCGTGGCGTTCACAGCGGAGACACAAATACAAGGTTGAGTTAGCGTGCGGCCACTGTATATTCTCGAGTATTATTCCTTCTTCTAAGACAGATATTAACGGTGTTCTCCACTGGACAGTAAAGATGACCAGTTGACAGCAACAGGCTTCTTCCTGTTTACATGTTTGATGAAATGAGTAAGTTTTATCCCACATTCGAAAACTTGTGTACCTCCCTCCGCGTATAACCCTCCCCCACCGCCACTACCCGCACTCATTCCACCGTCAGAATATGAACACGCCCCTTTTACACGATACTTCAGGCGACCGTTCAGTTTTAATAACAAATCATGACATAAAACACGATATAAAGGGACTGTAACTTACTACTATGTGAAGTATACTTCATAAGGTTTCATTCTCACCATGTAATTAGACCATTTTATGTCAGAAATCTATTAGAAACTGCAAAAGAAAACTGTCATCTGGATTTCTGCTCAAATCACGGGTCCTATATCAACAATCGCTTGATTACAATAATATACTTTATTGTGTGGGGTTACAGTTGACTATATTTTGAAGTACTAAAGGTAGTTCGTGTTTTCTTACTATTGCTACAATTGGCACTCAAGCTTCACACTGCTATGAGCTCCTAGTACAGTGTAAAGCGAAGTAGGCCCGACATCACGTGCAACTTGTTGGGCTTTGACGGCCCGGCTCCATAAGAGGCCACTTGTTATAACACATCCTGGGGGAGTATGTACGTCAGACAAAATTGCGGTCGGATGCGGTATGGTGAATGAATGTTCGATCATATTGAAATTATCGTGAACTTTGTTTGTTATACAGTCCCGTGTAAGATTTGAATGAAAATAAACTCAAATATTATTTTTATCCCACATAAGTGGCAGACAAGCTCATGGCCCAGTTGATAGGAAGTGGTTACTTTGGTTAATGGACGTGCGAGAGCAACCAGAGGCGTCACCCTCGCGCTGCCAATACTGTAAGAATTTTTACATCCAGGGCACAGATTCCTGTGGTAAATAGTAAACTACACAACGTGAGTAGACTACGGGTATCATCTAGTAAAATGAATACTAAAAACTCACGGATGTAATTAATTACAATGGTTTTGCTTACAAGTATGATGATGCAACAACAACCATGCTATATTTATTATTTATTCTTAGGTATGTAAATGGAAGTTAGCCTGTACTACTAGTAATACGATACTGAACATTTTCTATAAAGAATTCCTAACCAAGAGATCAAACTCAAAAAGCACAATTGCCTCACTCACTAACGACGCGCCAACGAGGCTGTCAAGCCTCAGAACACAACAAATTTTAAGCTGAACAAAATGAGTCCAAACACGACATGTTTACGATAAACCGTTTAAGAGATTAATAACTTCAAAAACTACAGAGGTATAATCCGCGCGCGATCAGAATGGGATTGACGTTTTGGAACTGAGACGTATGTGGTCCAGGGGCCTTACTCCCAAAAACGAACATGAACGTTTCGGATCGAAACGAACGGTCGCCGAACACGGACCATTAAAGTTACTCTGAAAACCTTTCGGTGACGACTGACGGATGCCGCCGTCTTCGGAATCATAGACTAACGATCGAGTCTAGATGAATAGTGTGGACCGATATATTATAAACATCTAAAAACCGTTAACATATGAAAAATCAACAAATATAGTTGTATTCTCATGAAAAGAGCGTCAAATTAAAAAATATTATGAGATTTTTATTACAAAGGTCCTGTTAGATCACTAAAATGTAATTTTTTAAGAATTTATGTATATTTAATGTGAACGATCCTAAAAACCCTCGTGCCATAATATTGTTCTATGTTTTTAATACGTACTTTGACAGTTTGACAATTTCAAATTTGAAACTTTGATACCCGTATGCACTATCTCTATTAAGATAATAGAGATCAGTGCCTGTCATGGTGCCCGTATATGTGTAGCGCCATCTACTGGGGTCATCAAATACTTCCGTAATGGATAATGTTAATGGTTGTTGGTTCAATGCCCCTTTGCCAAAATGTTGTTTTTTTGAGGAAGTAGAGGAATGATTTCCTCGCATAGTTCCTCAAAAAGTACCCTCGTCAATCTATAATTAGAGACAAATTCCATGTCCGGAATTTGCCTCAAAAAGTTTTTTTCACGAAGCCGGTGACGATTTTGGCTTCGCTCAACCGCTTCTTCCCTCATCATATCGTCCAACAATGAAAATCTCGCCCATTTCTTAGATAAAAATTCAACTTTGAAAGTCTTACGAAAGGTATATAGCTTTCGTTGAATTTTAAGTAATAATCCGCAAAATTACTTGTCAAACAACGACAACGAAAACGTCAAATGTATTTTGGGAGTAGGTGCACCGACAATGATCGACCACCTCAATGTCAAACGATCGAAGACGGATACGAAATACGACACGAAACACTTTCGGGGTAGCTAAATGGCCGAAACGTCAACGAATACGATAGTTTTCGATTTTCGGAGTAAGGCCCCTGTTCAGTAGCGTCGGCAAACTCATGTCGAAGTTCATTTGTTCTGGTACTTAGTTGATAGTTATTTCAATCAAGAACAAAGTCGATATTTTAACGCATTGAAAATGATGACACAGTTAGCGATGGATAACGAAGTAAATTCTCATAACTCTATGACAGATCGTAAAAATCTCTAAGGACATCACCCATTTTAGTTCAAAATTAAAAGTGCCGGCCAAAGAAAAAAATACGATATTTCGGTAAAGCCCGTTCTTATTTGCATTCTTTACTATGCCCTCAAAGTTGAGGGACCACTGCCCTCAGTATCATTGAGTTCAAAAATCTTGGGAACATACATCTTTTATGATACGAATTATTGAAAATGAATGAGAAATTGACAATCTCCGTGGCGTACCGGTAGTAAATGCGGCCGCTACGCAGGAGGCGCGGGTTCAATCCCTACTCAGTGCAAATATTTGTATGCATGATTTGGGTATTTGCATTGGTCTGGCTGTGCATCGGAGAGCACATTAAGCCGTCGGTCCCGGTTGCCATACGGACATCTATGGCAGTCGTTATGGGTAGTTGGAGCCCTAGAAAGTCCAACAACAACGGTCTAGCTGCAATGCTTCAATATCGCCTAATGTCACCATTGGGTTGCGGAGGTCAGTTGGCAGTCGCTTCATGGAAGATATCGAGGTCTAGCCAAAGTCGCAGTTAAGACTGGTAAAGCAGACCCCAGACTTCGAAGTGAAAGCTTCGGATGCGACTGGGAATTAACGCTAGGAGGAAAAAGAATGAGAAATATTACAGTCACACTATGCCAGGTTCGTCAACAGCATACATAAATTATCATAGATAAAACTATTGCACGTGTATTTAATTTTTTATTACTTTATTATTTATTGCTTTTATCAACTATTATTTCAATATAATACGATATTTTTCATTCCTTTTCAATCATTTATTTTATTGAAAATGTACGTTACAAGAATTTTGAACTCAAATAAAACCGAGAGTAGTGGTCCCTCAGCTTCGACGCCATAATAAAAAGTGCTAATGAAGACAAGCTCTAACGGAATATTACATTTGTTTTCTTACACCGTCACTTTCAATTTTGGACCTAAATAAATGGACGAAAAAGATCGATATGAAATGTGGGGTTTAATTTTTATTGCTATAAATACTTTTTACTTTTTATACAGACTGTTTTCACTTCTGTCGGCATTCTCGGAGTGCCACAATTTATTTTCATATGGGAACACAATGTTTATTACTTTTTAGTTTCGTACTTTTAAAAGTTTTTTATCTGTTGAACGAGATGTCGTAGCTATATCGTGTTTGGACTCATTATGTTCAGCTTTTAACTGCACACACAATGCAATTGTTCGAACACCTAATTTATTCACAACCACGTCAATGACGCAGCGCATCTTGGGCCGTGACGTTCACAGCGCAGACACAACTACAAGGTTAGATACACCGGTGGCGTATTGATAAAACGTGCGACTGCTGTGTATTCTCGAGTACCATTACTTCTTCTAAGACAGAGGACAAGGATGTTCTTCACTTGACAGTTAACATGGCCAGCCGACGGCAACAGGCTTACTTCTATTTACATGAGACATACGAGCAACATAGTTGGTGAGTAAATTTTATCGCACAACTGAAAAATCGTTTACCTCCCTCCGCGTATAACCCTCCCCAACCGCCACTACCTGCACTCATTCCACCGTCAGAACATGAACACGCCCCTTTTACACGATACTTCAGGCGACCGGGTTCAGTTGTAATAACAAATCATGACATAAAACATGACAAAAAGGGACTGTAACTTAATAATACGTGAAGTATACTTTATAACCATTCACTCTCACTATGAAATAACATCATTTTATGTCATAAAACTCTTAAAAACTGCAAAAGAAAATTGTCATCTGGATTGCTGCTCAAATCACGCGTCTTATATCACCATTCGCTTGATTACAATAAAAGACTTTATTGCGTGGTATTATAATCGATTATATTTTGAAGTACTAAAGGTAGTACGTACTTTCTTATTACTGCTGAAATTGGCTTTCAAGCTCCACACTGCTATGAGTTCCTAATACAGAAAAGCGAAGTTGGCCCGACGTCACGTGCAACTTGTTGAACTCTGACGGCCCGGCTCGCGGCTCTTTGGAAAGCCCACTTGTAACATAACCTGTCAACTATAAAAATGTGTCAGTTTTTGTAGTACCTAAATAGAATAGGAAAGTACACTGGCTGGGTATCATTTAGTCTGAAAATAAAAATATTAAAAACTTACAAACTTTTTCCAGGCGTAAATTAATTACAATAGTTTTTTGCTTATAAGTCAAATGCTGCTACACCAAACAAATTATATTAATGGTCCATTGTAAGTAAGTCCATTGCCGTCTATAAATCTTATTAAAAGCAATAACGATACCGAAAATATTCTAAAAAAATTCCTAACGACGACATCGCATTCGAAAGCACAATTGCCTCCCTCACTACCGACGCGCTAACGAGGCTGTCAAGCTTCAGAACACCTCGGCCCGCATCAAGCTGTGTTCCATACTTGTTCATTAATAAACCAATGTATTGTATGTAAAATTAAATACTGAAAAAAAATGAGTCCAAACACGGTATATTTATGATAACGCCTTTAGCAGATTAATAACTTCAAAAACAACAGAGGCAACGTAACTAAACAGTGCTACTATGAGGTAGTTGTATATTCCAAAGATATTGAACATGATAATATGTACTATGTTTTTTTTGTATATTTTGTATTTTGTATATTTGCATTGGTCTGGGTGTTTCTATGTATAATATGTATGTATTTACAAAAAAAAAAGTATCTAAGTATGTATATCCGCATTCTAGATTCCATAACACAAGCTAATTAAACTTACCATGGGTCTAGATAGCGTTGTGTAGAATGTTGTAGAATATTTATTTATTATTTATTTATGTAAGGTCCAAGTATTGCTACTGGTAACCTTAGACTAACCGCACACACTAAATACTATTTTTCTTCAACCTAGCGTTAATCCCAGTCGCACCCGAAGCTTTCACCTCGGACTCAGGGGTCCGCCTTACCAGTCTAACTGCGGATTTGGCTGGACATCGATATTTTCCGTGAAGCGACTGCCATCTAACCTTCATAACCCAATGGCTATGTTGGGAGATATCGAGGCATTACAGCTAAACCAGTTGTTGGATTTTTTCATGTCTCCAACTACCTGTAAGAAGTGCCATTGACAACTGGAACCATTGATTATCTAAATTATCACCAATGTTACAAATCTAATTGTGCAATGAAAATATTTGTATTAATAATTATTATTGTATTATTATTATATTATGTGTATTTGTATATGTATATAGGTAAAGTATAATCGGAACACAAGTAGTGTCTGACAGACTCAAGAACATTTTGTTTAATTCGAGTAGGCAGGTAGTTGTGCCGTTGGTCAATTTGAATAAGCACAAGTACCATTGGAACTTTGAGTACTTCCCATGACACGCACGTTTACCAGGACATCATGCCCATGACAGAGATTGTAAATTGATATTTTATTCACACCTGTCTCCTCAACATTGCCAGTATGTGAGTGCATAAATGTATTGGTGCATCGGCAAGTTTCACCCTCAGAGTCGGGAGCGATAATACGGTTCAATACTTGATACAAGAGCTTGTCAGGGCAACAGATAAGATATACAGGAGCACACAGTGGATTTGTTTAGTTAGACCGCATCTAAATTTACACAATATAATTATTATGTTATCAGGACTCGAACTCGACCTTTCAATTTTACTACCGACGCCATAATCAATATCAACATAAATTAGGTTACAATAATAAACCAGTCGAAACTGAAAAATAGGTAACCGATTTCCTATTTACAAGGTATAATACTTTCAGATCGCCTACGTCTACTCTGTAGAGGCCTACGCCGTAGTAGATGCGTTTCCCGTTTCCCGTTATGCAAGATAATGGAAGAACACATTACACGTAGTTACCTTTTTACTGCTCTCCTCACTAGTTCTAAAATACCAGAACGGTATTTTTATACTTTCAAAAAGCTTTTTATACTTTTTTATTTTTATAGAAGGTTTTTTATATCACTTGTTTTCAGCGGAATAGTTCAGTCGCCACCATCTACTTTATACCGCAGTATCTGAACAACGCAACGCACTTCTCGTAAGCTTTGCTCCCCTGGTACTGTTGCGGATGTTTTCCCGTTCTCGGATGTCGTGCGGACGTGGCCACCTGTTGCTTGACTGTCACGATGGTGCAATATTCAAATAACATTATTTATATCGATTAAGACATAGAAAGAACCGACCTCAGGTGAGACTCGAATCCATGATAATTCCCTTACAGGGGGAATGCTCTGACTACTAAGCCACCGATGCCCGCTCGAAGCCGAACCAAATTCCTCTGTAATTGTGGCGACGGAAATAAATTAGAAATCCAAGATTTTACTATTTATATTGAAAAAACTTTTTAGGCGAGTTTCTATTTATTTTAGCAGAGCGGTAGTCATAAATAAATAATGGGATGCACCCAGTCAGATAAATTAATGACTTATAAGTGTGTCGTAATTCCATTTCTTGTGCAACTACATCATTTACTTTTCGACAGATTCATGATCGAAATATTCCCTCCGGCCACTTGGATTGCACTCAGCGAGAACGTAGCTGTCAAAACCTTTTTTGCTACAACATTGTCACAAGAAAAGTTGTTACGTGTGCATAGCATTCTGTAGCACCTCACAGTTAGTTCATTCATTTCTGGTAAAAGAACAGAATCATGACATAAAACATAAAGTGAAAGACGTTAAACTACAATGTCAAGAGTATTTCATAATGTTTTATTTTCACTTAGGAACATAGTTACTTTGTGTCATGAACTATTAGAATCCTGCAAAAGAAGTCTACTTTTATCATTAAGCTGTAGTTAATATCGATTGTTACTAGAACCATAACGCGGTGTCCTGCGTGAGCGACGAATACGACGCGACGCGACGCAACACGATGCGACGTAATGCGACGCGATGCTACACGCGACAAATGTCCTACGTGATTTTGATCATAACTTCGCGAATCATGAAGAAGTACAGTACAATATTGCTCGAGTTCGCAGTGTCGCGTCTGGTCGCGCTCAAAACAAGTACGCGTTACGTCGCGTCTCGTCGCAGAGTGGCACATAGGTCGCAAATAGGGTAGGCCGTTGATTTGATCGCGTTCGTCGCGTTCGTCGCGTTCGCAGCGTCGCGTCGCGTCGTATTCGTCGCTCACGCAGGACACCGCGTTACAGTCGAAGCTCCATTTATTCACGTACAATAATAGATTAAACGTCATAACAATATGGTTGATTATAGTTTGAAGTGGATACTGTAGTTGGTACTTTCAAGATATTGCGAAAATCCAGATTTGTGATCTTCTTTGCTATATGTTCCTGGTATTGAAAGCGAATAGCCGATCGAATTATTCCATGTTATGTTGATTCCATTAGGGATGGGTGACAAGTAATGTAAATACTATTAAACTCTGTATGTGACCCCCTGCATCAGGCCGTTTATGAGTTTGTAAGAAAATGCGATTACAATATTGGATTCTTAAAGAAAAAGCAGGTTCTTAGAAGGTTGTTACGGGGTAAGCAGCGCGAGTGTGACAACCCTGGTTTTGCATACCCGCCTGGCAATAGTAAAGCTCCCACCAAGTCGCCTATCTTTTTTATATTCCTTAAATATTAAACTACAACATCACAAAAATTTCATATTGCCTAGAACATGTGTTTTGGAATTCATTTTTAATTTTTAAAAATTCAGGTGTTGATTTAGCCCCCGTACCCGCCAGCCAGGTCTGCAGCTTCGTGTTGGGGTATAACAAGAGAGTTGTGTGACAAGTCTTCAGCTTGCCTCAAGCATGTACTCAAAAATCGTACCAGCTCTCGGATTATATTATAAGCCACGGTAACCACTTTCCATCAGGAGGGCCATAAAATAAATCTTTTAAGAATTAACCAATTATAGAGCGTACTATTGATATTCAATAAAATTCATTATAACACTCTTGAACGGGTAATCGTAGCCATGTCGTGTTTGGACTTATTCTGTTGCGCATGTAATTCCACATACAAAGGGATTTGTTATTCACCTAATTTGATAACAGACAACTCTGTGACGCAGCGCAAAGCGCGCCGCCGCGTCTCTGAAGTGAACAGTAAACAAAAAGACTGCAACACAGCTGCCTCGGCGAGGCATCTCAGTAGTGAGAGTGAATGCTGTGTACTTGGGATGGCAGTTTCTTTAAGATATTTCATTTGTTCCTCGTATTTCACTTTCCCGTGGATGAAAAATAATATAAAGAGTATAATTATGCATCTTGAAGTGAAAACTTCTTTAGAGCGTTGGGCAGTTTTCTTTGAATAAAATTGGGGTGAACATTGTATATCAATATAATTTTTATAAATATTCTATTCGGCCAGTAGTACATACTTATTTGACGAATAATTCGTCAAATAAGTACGTACTACTGGCCGAATAGAATATTTTGAATTATCACAATAAAATGATGATGAAATACTTAACACTTTTAACAGACTGTTTTCACTTCTTTTGGCATTCCTGAATTCCGTAGTACCATCAATGGTACCACGGAAAATAAAAAATTCCGTAGTACCACTAATGGTACCACGGCAAAAAAAAATTGCCATAGTACCATCAATGGTACTGGTTAATGGTACCACGGCAAACAAACGTCCCGGAGTGCCACATTTTTTTTCGTATGGGAACAATTTTATCACTTTTTAGTTCCGTATTTTTACAAGCTTTTTATCGGTCGAACGGGATGTCGCAGTCATATCGTGTTTGGACTCATTTCGTTCAGTTTTTAACTGCACACACAATGCAATTGTTCAAACACCTAATTTATTCACAGACACGTCAGTGACGCAGCGCAACTTGGAGCATGGCGTTCACAGCGGATACAAGGTACCGGTATAACGCGCGGCTGCTCTTTATCTCGAGTATCATTCCTTCTTCCAAGATAGAGGACAAGGGTTTTCTCAACTTGACATTAAATATGGCCAGCTGATGGCAACAGGCTTACTCCTATTTACATAGGATATACGGGAAACAGAGTTGCTGAAATATGCATGTTTCATGCCACACTTGACAACTCGTGTGCCTCCCTCCGCGTATAACCCTCCCCCACCGCCACTACCCGCACTCATTCCACCGTCAGAAGATGAACACGCCCCTTTTACACGATACTTCAGGCGACCGTTCAGTTTTAATAGAAAATCTTGACATAAAACACGATATAAAGGGACCGTAACTTACTAATACGTGAAGTATACTTCATAAGGTTTCATTCTCACCATGTAATTAGACCATTTTATGTCAGAAATCTATTAGAAACTGCAAAAGAAAAATGTCGTCTTGATTGCTGCTCAAATCCCGGATCCTATATCACTATTTGCTTGATTACAATAATAGACTTTATTGTGTGGTGTTACAGTTGACTATATTTTGAAGTACTACAGGTAGTACGTATTTTCTTACTTTTCCTAAAATTGGCACTTTAGCTCTACACTGCTATGAGATCCTAGTACAGACAATCGAAGTTGGCCCGACGTCACATGCAGCATGCTGACTCTACTGGGGAACGCGTCAGATAAAATTACACTATAATGGTGAATAAATGTTCGATCGTATTGAAATTATCATGAATTTTGTTTTAGTCCCGTGTAAGCTATTAAATAGATTTGAATGAAAATTGGCACATATATTATTTTTTATACCACATGAGTGGCAGACACGCACACGGTCCACATAATGGGAACAGTTTCCTCTAGTAAATACGAACACGCTACGTGCATCATCCAGTACAAAAATAAAATACTCACGGACGTATGTAATTAATTACAATGGTTTGGCATACAAGTAAGATGCTGCAACAACAACCGCTAGGTAAGTTTTGTTCTTTAGTATGTAATTGGAAGTAAGTCTGTTGCTATCCAAAAAATATATTTAAAAAGCAACACGATACAAGTAGGAATTTCCGAAATGAATTTCTAACCAAGACACCAAAGTTGAAAACACAATTGCCTCACTCACTAACTACGCGTTAACGAGGCCGACAAGCCGTCATCAATTTAGGTAACTAAACTATTGTATTACATGTGAAATTAAATGCTGCACAAAATGGGTCCAAACACGATATGTTTACGATAACTTGTTTCAGAGATTAATAACTTCAAAAACTACAGAGGTAAAGGTACATGATTTTTGTAAATACATACATAATTATAATACCAATAAAAACAGACATATTCATGTACCTATACAAATTATTTGTACTGAGGGGGATCGAACCGTCGGACTTAGCAGTGGATCGCTCTACGATCTGACGTAAGTCCGAAGGTCCGACGGATAACACCACAGTCCCCGCGTCCTTCGCCGTGGCACATCTTGTTATACTCAGCCTTACGCGCATGCGCCTATTTCATTCATAATTGTTCATGACGTTACATGAATGGTTCAGCAGACCACCACTATGTACTGCTACTAGCCTGGTAGCAAAGTGGAGGAAAACGGGGGTGAATAATACTTGTATGAAATTATATTGATCCAGTTTTGACGTAATTATCCTACTTTGCCCTCTGGGAGTGGGTAATAGCACATTATGGTACAAGCGTGTAAAGTTGGTGATTACCGCTGAGGCGACATTGAGAGAGCCGAGGACGGTAATCACCATACACGCGAGTGGCATACGATTATTTTCAACACACTTGCTAATAAAATAATACTAAAAATACTCTAAGTACTCTTTCATTACTAACAAAGTACTTTTTCAACACACTTGCTTATAAACAGGCTTTTATTTCACCGCAATTAAGCACGGAATGACACCTATTATAAAACTGTGACTTTTTCATTGCTATTATTCACAAAAGTGAGTATAGACTTCTTTTTTTTAATTTCATTGATTAAGTTGCTTTGTTCTTAAAAAAGTTTTGATACAAAAAAGATCGTGTCCAATATTACAAACGAATTAATATACCTATTGCTTGCTCATTTCATGCAACTTCGTATTTTAAAAGATAATTTTAACTTGTAGTAGGTACGTGTTTAATAAACAAAACTTTCACTAAAATGTCTTTTTTTTTCTCTGTGAGTATTTACAGAGAAAAAAAAATCATAATTCAAGTAAGTAAGTAGATGACAAGGCAGCATGGTGATAGCAACTTAGCCTGTTCCGAAAGGAACAAATAAAAAAATGTTAGATGCGCGCGCATATTTATGACAAGTATGACAACAAATAGATTTTTACTATTGTGTTTTGATTGTGTTATGTAGTATTTTTAGTATTATTTTATTCGCAAGTGTGTTGAAAATAATCGTATGCCACTCGCGTGTATGGTGATTACCGTCCTCGGCTCTCTTAAGACCCTCGCCTCAGCGGTAATCACCAACTTTACACACTTGTACCATAATGTACTATTAGAGGTGAATATATTATAATATTAGTCCAATCGAGATTTAGGAATAACGAACCCATACCCGGGCTTCTTTGCTATAACTTTTCCTTTATTCATTCCACCGCAGCGCTTATTCACAATAATATTGACAATAAAATATAAAATGAAAATAATGTGAACATTATGTACGGGCTGTTGTTGAATAATATACAAAACATTTTACAGCGTCAACATTATTATTGTCAATAGTATTGAGTGTGTGCAGTTAGCCTAAAAATACCAGTATCAATACTTGGACCTTATATATCACTTTCAATATCTTCGGAAAATGCAATGTACTGTCTAGTTACGTTACCTCTGAAGTTTTGAAGTTATTAATCTCATAAACGGGTTATCGTAAACATGTTGTGTTTAGGCTCATTTTGTTCAGCATTAAATTTCACATACAATGCAATAGTTTATTCACATGAAATTATTTACGAACAAGTATGTAACGCAGCGTGACGCGGGTCGAGGTGTTCTAAGGCTTGACGGCCTCGTTGGCGCGCGCGCGTCGATATAATGAATGAGGCAATTGTGCTTTCGATTTTGGTCTCCTGGTTAGGAATTCTTTTTAAGAAATTTTCGGTATCATGTTGCTATTAATGACTAATAGATGGAAATAGGCTTACTTCCAATTACATAGCTCTGAACAAAACATATTATTGCAGTGTCTCACTTGTGAACATAACCATTGTTATTAGTTACATCCAGAAAGAGTCCAGAAGATTGATTTTTTAATGTTTTTATTTTCAGACTAGATATTGCCCATGGCTCTACCCAGTTAGTGTAGTTGCATGGGCTCAGGCGCAAAACGTCTCTTTCGCAAAATGTCCCCTGGTCGTAAAACGCCTCTTTCGCAGAATGTCTCTTTCTTTACTACAGGAAACTGCTATCTGGATGAAAAGTATAAAAATTATGTTCATTTCAAGAACTGGTCTATCTCATTCAAATCTGTTCAATTGCTAACAAGGGATTGTATTACAAATGAAGTTTACAAAATATTATCAACATTCTTTTCTATATATTAAACTGTAATTTCCAACACTCCGGGTCACGAGGTGAAATTCTTGGATGCAACTGGGACTAAGGCAAATACATTATGATGATGGCCGGGGTGCGAGAGATATGTCTCAGACAATCTCACCCCCGGCAGCCTACGACCTGCAGATGTCTGCATAATCTCCCCTGCAGGCTTCGTCTAGGATATCTGGGGGGATTTTGCGCACGGTAAAAATGAAAAGTATGTATGAGATACATTTGATAGTTGGAAGTTAATGTTATGATATGACAAGTGGGCTTTCCAAAGAACTGGGCCAGCACGTGACATCGGGCCAACTTCGCTTTTCTGTACTAGGAACTCATATCAATGTGGAACTTGAATGCCAATTTTAGCAATAGCAAGAAAATAGATACTACCGTAGGTACTTCAAAATATAATCGACTATAACATCACACAATAAAGTCTATTATTGTAATTGAGGCAATGGTGATATAGGACCCGTGATTTGAGCAGTAATCCAGATGACAATTTTCTTTTGCAGTTTCTAATAGATTTCTGACACCAAATGGTCTTATTACATAGTGAGAATGAAACTTTATGAAGTATACTTCAAGTATTAATAAGTTATGGTCCCTTTTAATCATGTTTTATGTCATGATTTGCTATTAAAACGACACAGTCCTCTGAAGTACGGTGTGAGAGGGGCGTGTTCATGTTCTGACGGTGGAATGAGTGCGGGTAGTGGCGGTGGGGGAGGGTTATACGCGGAGGGAGGCACACGAGTTGTCAAGTGTAGGATTGCACATAGGAGTAAGCCTGTTGCCGTCGACTGGCCTTGTTTACTGTCAATTGGAGAATACCCTTGTCCTCTGTCTTGGGAGAAGGAAGGATACTCAAGAATATGCAGCAGCCGCACGTTTTATCAATGCGCCACCGATGTATCTAACCTTGTAGTTGTGGTGCCGCTGTGAACGCTACGGTCCAAGTTGCGCTGCGTTACTGACGTGGTTGTGAATAAATTAGGGTTTTAACAATTGCATTGTGTGTGCAATTAAAAGCTGAACAAAATGAGTCCAAACACAATATGGGTACGACATCCCGTTCAATAGATAAAAAGCTTCATTTTAACCCAAGCACAATTATACGCTTACTCATTGAAGTACCTGCGTCAAAATATCAAACAAAGTAATAATGAACCATGCTCCCACATGAAAAATAATTGTGGCACTCCGGGAATGCCGACAGAAGTGAAAACAGTCTGTTTAAAAGTAAAAAGTATTTACTTCACAATTAAAGTGCGCCGAAAATTCTCTTCTTTGTGCGCAAAGAAGTTTCAAATTAAGAAGCTTCTCTTTTTATTTTATTTTTTATCAACGGAAAATCGAGATACGAGGAACAAAAGGAATCTTCTAAAAAAATGCCAGTTCAAATACACAGCATTCACATTAACAACTGAGATGCCTCTCAAGGCAGCTGCTGCCAGCAGCAGCTGTGTTGCAGTCTTTGTGTTACCGCATACTTCAAAGACGCAGCGACGCGTCACAGACTTGTCTGTTATCAAACTAGGTGAATAATAATCCCGTTGTATGTGGAATTAGATGCTGAACAGAATGAGTCCAACCCCGACATAGCTACAGTAAACCGTTCAAGAGTTATGAAAATTTTGATTAATTATCAGCAGTAGGCTCTACAATTGAAAACGGTAATTTACTGATTTATCTTATTTATTTAGGACAGGACAGAAACAATCCAACGGACTTACATGAAAGGTTTAATGAGAATAGAGGAAGCTCGTGAGGTTTATAACGATAGAAGCAAGTTGTGGGCCTACTCTGGACGGAAATAATGTATAGGCGTGAACAAATTTATGTATGTATTTACAGTCTTTATTGATCACTCTTCACTCAAGAGGTTTTAGTATTTACAAAATCCTACTGGACGACTGATTCAGGATTGTCTCAAGGATGAATCGTAATCAGATATTGACCAACCCTGACGTCAGACTTTTTAGGTTTAATTTTTCTTTCTAAGAACCTCTAAACGGAATGTTATTTAAATATTGCACAATCGAAACAGCCATGCAACAGGTGGCCACGTCCGCACGACATCCGAGAACGGGAAAACATCCGCAACAGTACCAGGCGAGCAAAGCTTACGAAAAGTGTATCGCGTTGTTCAGAGACTCGTGAGGAGAGCAGTACCTATCCATAGTTGAAATCATGTTTTTATCAGTCGTAGATGTTAACATGACATCACTATTAGTCGGTGGTACCGTTTATTAACTTTAAAAGACCCACGGTACCACCAGGGGTATGGTCAGGGGTACCGTGGGTCTGAAATGTAATAGGATAATGTAGTGTGATGTGTTATTTCATTACCTTCAGCAAAGTGAGAAAACTTAGCTACATGTTCGCGACTACGGCGCAGGCCTCTACATTGAAGACGTCTACGACGTAGGCTATCTACGAATAATATTATCCCTGAAAATAGATGCTTGGTTGACTTTTTTCAGTGTTGATCCATTTCAAATCCTTTCTTATATGTGGGCCGTACATTCATAGAGCTTTAGACGCGTTCTAACTACTGATCATGTTAGAATATCTCTGGAAGTGTATAATTGCGCTGTTTAGTTGCGTTACCTCTGTAGTTTTTGAAGCTATTAGTCTCTTAAACGGTTTGTCGTAATCACATCGAGTTTGGACTCATTTTGTTAAGTATTTAATTTTACATAGAATGCAATAGTTTATTTACCTAAATTGCTTATGAACAAGTCTACACCGCAGCGTGACACGGGCTGAGGTATTCTGAGGCTTGACGTCCTCGATGGCGCGTCGGTAGTGAGTGAGGCAATTGTGCTTTCGACTTTGGTGTCTTGAAAGGTTTCAGTATCCTGTGGTTTTTTAAATAACTATGACAGTTAGACGGCAACAGGCTTACTTCCAATTACATACCTAGGAACAAAGAATATACCTGGCAGTTGTAGTTGGAGCATCTTACATGTAAACAAACCCATTGAAATTAATTTCATCCGTGAGTATCAACATTATTATACAATGTAAAAATTCTTACGGGGTCGGCAGCGCGAGTGTGACGCCCCTGGTTGCACACGTCCATTGGCCTCGGTAACCACTTTCCAACAACTGGAATGTGTGCTTGTCTGCATCTTATGTGGTATAAAAATATAATATGCCAATTTTCATTTAAATCTGTTTAATAGCTTACACGTAATTGTAAAACAAACAAAGTTTATGATAACATCAATTTGATCGCACATTGATTCCCCTGCAATTTTGCTGACGTACTCCCCAGTATGTATGAGAAACATTTTGATGGTAGGAAGGTAATGTTATAAACAAGTGGGCTTTTCAAGGAGCCGGGCTGCCCGAGTTCAACAAGTTGCATGTGTCGTCAGGCCCACCCCGCTTTCCTGTACTAGGAAATCATAGCAGTGTGGAGCTAAAATGCCACTTTTAGCAATAATAAGAAAATACGTACTACCTTTAGTACTTCAATATACAATCAACCGTAACACCACACAATAAAGTCTATTATAGTAATCAAGGTAATGAAGATATAGGACACGTGATTTGAGCAGCAATCCAGATGATATTTTTCTGTTGAAATTTCTCATAGATTTTTGACACGAAGTGATTCTATTACACAGTGAGAATGAAACGTTATGAAGTATACTTCACGTACTAGTAAGTTATGTCTCTTTATGTCGTGTTTTATGTCATGATTGATTATGTCAGAACGGTTGCCTGAAATATCGAGTAAAAGGGGCGTGTTCATGTTCTGACGGTGGAATGAGTGCGGGTAGTGGCGGTTGGGGAGGGTTATACGCGGAGAGAGGTACAAGAGTTTTCAAATGTGGGTTAAAACCTCCAATTTCACCAACTCTGTTCTCCATGTATTCCATCTATACAAGAATAAGCTTGTTGCCGTCGGCTGGCCATGTTTACTATCAAGTAGAGAATACCTTTGTCTTCTGTCTTGGAAGAAGGAACGATACTCGAGAATACACAACAGCTGCACGTTATATCAATTTAACCTTGTAGTTTTGTGTCCAAGTTGCGCTGCGTCACTGATATGGTTGTGAATAAATTAGTTGTTTGAACAATTGCGTTGTGTGTGCGGTTAAAAGTTGAACAAAATGAGTCCAAACACAATATGGCTACGACATCCCGTTCAAAAGTTAAAAAGCTTGTAAAAATATGAAAGTAAAAAGTAATAAATAAACCTTATTCCCATATGAAAATATTTTGTGGCACTACGGGAACAGTGTATTTATAAGTAAAACATATTTACTTTACAAAAAAGTGTTCAACGCGCCTAAAAATTTTTCACTACAAACAGGTGTCACAAACATTGCTATTTGTCAAATCGGTACTACTGGCCGTATAGATTATAAAAACTATCCCTTCATGGTCAACTGAGCCCACATCCCATTGAGCCCGCGGGCTCAGTTGACCACGTTCCTAATATAATAATAATATAGTAATATATAATGCCTTAACTTAATAAAATGCATCGTCAAAAATGGCGTAATAAACGCGTTTTGTGGGGTTGAACCTTAAGCCTCAAAATACAGAAAAAGTGTAAGCTAATGTCAAAATAGTTCTTTGAACTGTCAATGTGTGCATGTCATGGGATGTAATATAATTATGTCAATTTATACCAATTTACGCCACGTTGACGCTTGCTGCATCTAGGTAAAGAGTTTGTATACAGTTTAAGATCGATACAATGTTCACCCCAATTCTTTTTTTAAAGAAATTTTCACTTGACGAAACATTATACTCATTTTCATTCTTTTTTATCAACGAGAAAGCGAAATACCAGGAACAAATAAAATCGCTTAAAGAACTGCCATCCCAAGTGCACAACATTAACTCATACATACTCACTACTTAGATGCCTCGCCGAACAACTAAGTTGCAGTCTTTTTGTTCACGTACCGCTCACGCCCGAGACGCAGCGGCGCGCTTTGCGCTGCGTCACAGACTTGTCTGATATCAAATTAGGTGAATAAAGAATCCCTTTATATGTGGAATCAGATGCTGAACAGAATGAATCCAAATACGACATGGCTACGATAATCCGTTCAAGATTTATAACGAATTTTATTGAATATCAGCAGGAAGCTCTACTCCGTAAGAGTATTGAATAACAACTGATTTATTTTAAGGCCCACCTGATGGAAAGTGGTTGCCATGGTTTATGGACGTATGTAACATCAAGGTGGTCACACTCGCGCTGCAAACCCCGTAAGAACCTTCTTTTTCTTCAAGATCCCAATATTGTAATCGCTTTTCCTTAAAAACCCATAAACGGCCTGATGCAGGGGGTCACATACAGAGTTTTTGTGTATACTACTTGCCAGTTAGCCTGGCAATACGGGTCATTCACCCACCTTCATCTCGAAAAAAAACA
The DNA here is from genome assembly GCA_914767945.1 of Eilema depressum. Classification (NCBI taxonomy): domain Eukaryota; kingdom Metazoa; phylum Arthropoda; class Insecta; order Lepidoptera; family Erebidae; genus Eilema; species Eilema depressum. The sequence goes on along the minus strand of OU612012.1, from coordinate 33,269,730 downwards.
ATAGGTTACTTGACGTATCGCTTCAGTATAGTACGCGCCAGATAGTGCGGCAATACAGGTCATTCACCCCTCTCTACCACTGACATGTTATTTGCAAAAACGACAGTTTCATTGTTCCCTTAACGACAGAAAATACTGTCGCTAGTGAATCGTGGTAAAAGTCAAGCGCTTAGAGATAGAGACATCAGTTAAATTGCCGATACTATTGACATCTATGGCCTATATTTATTATATTATAATCATAAATATCTTAATTTTGAGAATTGAGACCGAAAATTGTTAATTTTTATACCGGTGGAGTTCAAACATAATTATAAATTCACAATTTTCACAAGTACAAAAAAGGATTAAAGGACTAGAAACACAAATAAAAACAAAGTCGGTAGATAGTTATTTAGCGCCATTTATTTGTCTTGCAAAGTAATAACAAGGGCAAAACGTTGTTCGAACTGAAACCACATCACTGTGAGCGCTATGTAGAGTTAGAAAAATACTAGAGCGCCGCGTTTGTTTAATATTATCGAGAATATTAATTTCAATGATACACATTTACTAGTAGTAAATGGTAATTGCAAAAAATTTACCGCATCAGAACTAATATTATTAATGTTATTATGAGTGAAAAATTGCAAAAAAATTACCGCATCAGAACTAATTATTAATTTTATTATGAGTGAAAAATGAATAAGAATTTGATATTTTGGATGATAAGTACCAATAAAATACTTTGTTTTAATGTTAAAACCTCGACAAATGTCACATATATTAAAGCATATTTCTTATATTCAAATAAAAAACCTCCAATTTTTATCACAAAAAAAGAAATATAAACTTCAAGCCCATTTGTCACTTGAATTATTAATAGATATTTATATGAACCTATGCTGTGTATCAAAATAGTTCTTCTAACTAATAAAATATAGCATTATAATCTTATTTAGTGCAACTGCTCGCTATCAGTGTGCACTAGAAGTCATGAAGGAATTTGGGGTCATTATCGACCCCGTGGGCATATATGGGTTAATGTGTATCATTGAAATTAATATTCTCGATAATATTAAACAAACGCGGAACTCTACATAGCGCTCACGGTGGTTTCAGTTCGAACAACGTTTTGTCCTCGTTATTACTTTGCAAGCCAATAGATGGCGCTAAATAACTATCTACCGACTTTGTTTTTATTTGTGTTTCTAGTCCTTTAATCCTTTTTTGTATGTCTTGTTATATGTTTGATCTCCACCGATATAAAAATTAACAATTTTCAGTCTCAATTCTCAAAATTAAGATATTTATGATTATATATTATACGTAGGGTTTTGTAGTAACAAAACTAGGCTATAGATGTCACTAGTATCGGAAATTTAACTGATGTCTCTATCTCTATAGCGCTGAGCTGTCTAGATGACTTTTACCACGATTCACTAGCGACAGTATTTTCTGTCGTTAAGGGAACAATGAAACTGTCGTTTTTGCAAATAACGTGTAGTGGTAGAGAGGGGTGAATGACCTGTATTGCCGCACTAACTGGCGCGTATTATAGTATTTGCGTTACCTGTCATCGATGTCTCTAGCGGAGATGAACGTTCTCAACATAACCTGAAATACTTCGATCGGCTATTCGCTTTCAATACCAGGGACACATAGCAAAGAGGAGCATAAATCACAACTTTTGTAATATCTAGAAAGTACCAACCATAGTTTCTTCTTCAAAATAAAATCAACCATATTGTTATGACGTTTAGTTTATTTATCGTACGTGAATAAATGGAGCTTTGACCACTATGGAACGCGCAACAATCGATATTAACTACAGTTTAATGGGACTTGTAGATTTGTTCTGCAAATTTCTAATGGTTCATGACACAAAGTAACTATGTTTCCTTGTGAAAATAAAACTTTATGAAATGCTTTTCACGTAGTAGTTAGATTAACGACTTTCACTTCATGTTTTATGTCATAATTTTGGTATTTTAACAGAACATAGGGGTAAGTGTCACGTACTGGGCATGCGCGAATATCGGCGGGCAGTATAAACTAACTGTGAATGCTTCAGATAAATGATGTAATTGCACAAAAAAATTAATTAAGAACTTATAGGTCATTATTTATTTGACTGGGTGCATCCCACTATCTATTTATGAATACTGCTCTCCAGTTTCAGGACTCATGAGGAGAGCAGTCACAGGATAATGTAGTGTGATGTGTTGTTACATTACCTTGAGTAACTCGACTACAGCGAATAAATTAAATACGTTGCAAGTTAATAGAAAGCTTGTAATAAAAAGCTAACCGATTTCCTATTGTCAGGGATAATAATATTTCCAGGTCGCCTACGTCGTAGACGTCTACACTGTAGAGGCCCTAAAATATTTTACATTATTGTTGTCTTCACGTGTTTACTTAGAAAGCTGAAGATGATGAAATTTTGAAAAATACAAGATTTTTTTATACTGGCAGGTTACAGAAAGAGGTTAGAGATGCATAATGGATGGGATGATTATATTACAGTTAAAAATATTTAAGAAATACGATTTGATGTTTAAGTCTAGGGTTGGAGTGTCTCAAAACAATTGTCAAAATAATCGATTCAGGTAACAAAAGATTAATCGCAATGTTGCCCGAATGTAACTTTTGTAACATTATAATTTGTAAATAAATAAAACTATTCGTCATAACACTCATAACTACCCCACCGCGCTAGGTATATAATTATCCGACAGGATTTTCATACCATAAAAAACCTTACTTTTTCCTCGTTATGTAACTTTTTAAGCTATCTTATTTACATTTACATTAGACTATCTGGCCCTGGCAACACTGATTAATCATTTAATATATCTAGTATTGATATTAGGATTAGTACCTCTATGTGTTAGGCTTAATGAAAACATGGGTATCATTATTATACCTCTTTATTTCTTGAAAAATCTAGTAAGATACTATATTTTTAAATTCATATACCTACTTACATTAAAAAACATAATTATATTTAAAAATATAAAATACAATGCCCCACCGGTACCTATAGGGTACAGGGACCACGCGTGCCGTGTCGAAGAATACTGCCTTCTGCATCAAGGTTCTCAATACGGATGTTTAAATATATTTTTTTTATGTTTGTACGGTCATAGCTCCGGCTTGCGTGGACGGATTTGCAAAATTCTTTTTTTGTTCGGCAGTACAGTACTCCGAAATGGTCCCATCAAAATTTCGTAAAGATCTGAGGATGGGTTTCCGAGATTAGACGAAGGAACTCTTAAAAAAATACCAGGATATCAGCCGCGATTGAACATCACGCCTGAATCCTTTGAGGGGGTTCGCAGAATTGTTCAGAATATTCAGCTATAAAATACATAAATGAAGATTTTAAATGGTTCGTGCGAAAATGTTGGAAACGGAAAATACAGAATATTATGGTTACACTTTTTTTGTGCGATAGTGCACATGCGCGAACATTTCCCTCCACGCCGCCCACGCCGGTTTAGGTTCAAGACATGTGTCCAGCCAGTACTATACTATACCATAAACGCAACGAATAGAGGAGTACATAATGGAGGTTCCATACGATTAAAATGTAATAACAAAAAATAATAGTTATATAGGTAGGTACTTGTAGTTATTCGGTCCCACGTAATAGGGAGTGAGCCTATTGCCATATTCCTGGCACTATTGTTGACTCGAGCTATGCATCTGAGGCTGAGTCATGACTGTATATATCTGTCTGGTGTTAAACAGCCCTATCCCTTAGTCGCCTGGTACGACACCGCATAGGAAGAAATGGGGTGACCCAAGTTCTACTCTGCCGGGAACCACGCGGCTCCTACCGGGAACCACGCGGCTCAGTAAAAATTGAAACATAAAAATTTGCCTTGCCTTGCCTTCAGATGCAATTAGGAAAATACATCTCCATGCGCATGATGATGATGATAGGCTAAATAATCTAAGAGGTGCATTTTCACAATCAATCTAATATAATCTAGTATTGTTGTCTCTAGTATGCGATACGGCAAAAGTAAAATCTAAACAATATTTTGATTTGTATTACTTAGAAGAAACATGAGAGGGTAAAAAGAAATACAAAATATTACAAAAGTTACATTCTGGCAACGCCGACCATAAACGTAACGAGTTGACATAAACTCCATACGATTAAAATGTAACAACCATAGAGAACACAGCCGCAACACTCAAATGAAAAAATAAGAACGATATGACGTAGCTGTCACACGAGATTTCGAAAAATGAAGAATCACGTCTTATTTTAAATTATTTGTAGCAATTCTTAACATATTTGTAGTAATTTAAAGTGAAATATGTCACACCATATTTTTTATACTTACTATTATAAGTTATTACGTATTTAGAAATGGTTTAACTTAATTTATAACAGTTTCATGTATCCTTTCAATAGTGCCTAGTTACCTTCCATGAATCCAGAGATCTGTCAAATCGTATCTCTTAAATATTTTCAAGTGTAGAGCCAACACAGGTAAATTATTATAGTTGTCATCAAATAATTCTAGATGGCGCTGTACCGTCCAATGTATGCCAAAGTAGTAGCCACCGCGATCCGCCGCTCTCGGTACTAGGGGTGCATATCCCTGAAGAGTTGTGAAAATGTTAGCATAGAGAGGTCGAGGGTGACTGACTGTTACTATTATCAACCACAGGTAGCAAAATAATATCTAGCCTTTCTGATGATAAGCGGTTACCGTGGCTCAAGGGGAATACTAGTGAGAGCAAGAACATAGGAAAAAAATATAAATATTTTTATACAATATGTTATTTAGGAAGTGTATGAGGCCTCAACAAGATCTATGGGACCCAATCCAATTCCTCTGTACGCCAGCGGTATATCGGATTAAAGTTCTATAGCGAAAGCATAACAATAACCTATTATTATACATTCCCACCCTTGCTACCGCTACTGCTCTACGATTCAAGCTACGATATATTAGCCAAACGCTATAGTGTTTCGTAGAGGGTCTACGTAATTCTCGGTCTATTTTTATCGACTGTCGTTTGTAGAAGTCAACGTTATGTTAATATTATTTTATATTGTTTAAAAAATATTTGAGTTACATGAATATTTCGAGTCTTTGCAATGTTTAATTTTAACTTTTCATTGCAGCAAGTAATGTACCTACGTTCAATATAACGTCAAGAGACCGAAGCTTTTCCATATTTGTAGCACTCGATAGATGGCGCTGTACCGTACTACAAACGAAACCCTAGCATGCAAATTTGCTATGAAAATTACCGCTCACAGTATTAGGGGTGCATGAACCTGAAGAGTTTGAAAACGTTCGCAAAAAGAGGGCGGAGTTACGAGCAGGCTGATACCGCTGAATGGAATTATGAACCATATCACCTACGCTTTAAGTCTATAATTCTTCTCGATCGATATGTTGAATGACTAGAGGTTGTTATTATTATTTTTTCTGTAGATCTTATAACTATGAATAATAAATTTGAGAAACTAGGCTGCAAAAGAGCCCACGTCCCATGTAGCAAACTACCGTAAGTTTGATTTTCTTATACGTGTCTATTTAGAAATGTAAAGATTGTTAATTTTTACTTCTTTATTGCACACATACAGTAAGAAAACAAAATTACAAGAAATATGTTGTACAAAGGCGAGCTTGACTCACTATGAGGTCTCTCCCAGCAAACCTTTGAGTAGCAGAGAAGTAGGGTAATGAAGGGATGTGAAGTGTGCATAAAATAAATTAATTTTAACAAAAAAGTTTAACCGACTTCAAGAAACGAAAAAGAGACACTGAAAAGCGAAAAATAACTTAATTTGCAGACTTACTGATTTATTTGAAGTTGGTGCTTAGCCCAAGAGGCCATATTTCAATTGATTGTATCATAGTAGTTCAGACACAAAAAACAAAATTGGCTGGCACTGACTTCTGCATGACGCGCCTCCTGCATAGCAGCCGTGTTCACAACCGCTACGCCACAAAGGCAGTCAAATGCATATTTACCGGTAATATAGCTGAATATTCTGAACACTTCTGCGTACCCCTTCAAAGGACTCAGGCGTGATTTTATGATGTGTAATGGCAGAAACATTGCAATAAATTATGCGATTGCAGCAATTGCGGCTGATTTCTTGGTACTTTTTGAAGAGTTCCTTGGTCTAATCTAGGAAACCCATCATCAGATCTTTACGAAATTTAAATGGGACCATTTCGGAATAATCTACTTACGAACAAAAAAATAATTTTCAAAATCCGTCTAGAATTATTGGCTTCACAATCGCGTAACAAACATAGAAAAAAAAATTTAAAAAAAATAGGGTAAGAATTGAGAACCTCCTTTTTTGAAGTCGGTTAAAAATAGATACTAGAGTATGCGTAGCGGTAGTAACCGCGAATGGTGTGTCGTAGGTTTGGAAAAAAAACTAGTTTTTTTTTATATGGTCAAGTTACAGAAAGAAATCAAGTGCGTTAGGAATGAGGAATGATAGGTTATACATAGGCCAAGACAGGTATTAAATTGCCATCAAATAATTTTAGATGGCGCTGTACCGTACAATGTATGCGAAGCTAGATGCCACCGCGATTCGCTGCTAGCGATACTAGGGGCACAAATCTCTGAAGAGTTTGAAAAAGTTCGCAAAGAGAGGGCGGAGTTACCAGCAGGCTGCTACCACTGTGTGGCATTTTGAACCATATCACCTACACTTTAAGTCTATAATTCTACTCGATTGTCATCATGTACAAAAACTGTTTTTTTCTTCATACTGTATTGTTTATTTTTATACTGCTAAGGTTCCAAGAAAGCCCACGTCCTGCGTAGCAAACCATCATAAACTTAATTGTTCTCACGTGTCTCTTTAGAAATGTTACATGATGAGGTTTGAGAAAATAACGATTTTTATACCGAAAAGTTACGGGAAGAAATCTGGTACATTATGGATGGGATGATACACAGGCCAACACAGGTAAACTATTAAGTTGTCATCACATAATTCTAGATGGCGCTGTACCATCCAACGCATGCCAAGCTAGTAGCCACCGCGATGCACCGCTCCAGGCACTAGGGGTGCATATCCCTGAAGAGTTGTAATATTGTTCACAAACGGAGGTCAAGGGTGACACGCACTTACCGTTTTTAACCACTTTACCTTCACAGACTTGAAGACGATGTATTATTTTTTATTGGTTTGGATGTTTTTATAAATATGAATGTATTTACAAAAGAGAATGTGTCTTAATTATATATATCCACTTTCTAGAATGTCTATTTTTAATTTTACACTAAAAGTGGTAATTCAAAATTTGTTTAGAATTAAATTTCAAAAAGAAAAGAAGATGTTTTATCACCATTATTCGTGTTAAACTAAAAATAGACGACTTATTCTGTAACTAAAATTTCACCCTTAAATTCAAAATGGTGAAGAATGCAATGAACCGAATACCACGCAAATCGAAATTTATACTGCCAGTGACCTGCTCCAACTAATTTCCAAAGAAAATAACTAAGGAGTTTTTCCTTTGTCAAAAAATCGAATACAATTTCACCGCCTTATCGGGGTATAAATCGAAAAATATTGATCCTAACGAAAAATTATGAATACTAAAAGGTAGGAAATTTAATTCTTAACAACTTTGTAGCAACTAACTATTTTTCATGTAAAAATAAAACTAAACGAATTATTCGGTACACAAAACTTTACCCTTAAATTCAAGATAGCCAATAACGCAATAAACCGAATACCACGCAAAACCAAATGTAGACTGCTAGGGACCTTCGTTAATGATTTTCGAAAGAAAATTGCTACTAGGAATTTTTCATAAGTCGAAAAAGTCAAACAAAGATTTACCACTTTTTGGGGTATAAATCGAAATATATCGATCCCAGAAAAAAAATAAGAAGAGTTAGACTGTAGAAAATTTAATTCTAAACAACTTTGTAGTAACAACTTTTTGTGTAAAATTAGAACTAAACGATTTATTCACTAAACAAAAATGTATCCTTAAATTCAAGATCACGGAGAACGCAACGAACCGATACCACGCAAATCGAAACTTAGACTACCAGAGACCTCCCTCAACGAATTCGGAAAGAAAATTGCTACAAGGAATTATTTCTAGGTTTGCCCCTTAATTGAGCTAAATCGGTTGTACAGTCAGCGTCAGAGAAAACAGACCCCCTCAATACGCGATGCGATCGTCGCTGAGCTGCAAACAGCTTCATCTGCCTTTTATTTGCATGTTCATATTTGTAATTTTCTGATATTTTTCGTCTTTCGGCTCAATTGTATACCAAGATACAACATACTCACAAAAAGATGCCACATTAATTTATGTGCCGTTTGAGGATACGAACCCGCATCTCCAGCGCCAGCCGATTACTTAGACCGCGCCTTACTCCACTAGGCTACGGTTCACTTGATAATAATGGCGAAAATATCAATAACATTACCTACTCCTATTATCGAACAAAGTTGATTAGGTACGGTGTTATTTTGTAGACCTTAAGGTTTAAATTTCAACTACACCATATGTGATAATAATAACTGCTCATCATTGGCTCAATTGACTAAAAGATAAGGTTGAAATTAGTATAGATTTCTCGTTTAGTTCAATAGATTACGCTTGATACAGCTTGTTGCACTACCGTCATTTTGTTTTTTACTTCAAAAACTTATCTGCTGTATGAGCTGCGGCTATAGTATTTTAATATCTGTGACAGCGCGCTAAGGTTGCAATTAGAATACTTCTTTGTCTTATTTACTAAACTGTGATTGAAGGTAACTTTATAATTCGTGGTAATTTGCATTGGTGTTAATCCTCCTCGTAATATTATTCAATTTATTAAGTTGTTGATCAGTTTTTTGAGTAAATTGAAAGTATGGTTCGAATAACAACATTTTTGAAAGCTAAAATTGTTATTCTCTGGGAGCAAGAATAGAGGCATAACGGTAAGAGTTACGATAAAAATATAGATATTATATACCTATTTATTGCTAAATCATGTTACATTTTCATTTACAAGTTAGATTTTTGGAGTTTCTTTTATTTATTATCATTTTCATTACAGAGAAATACAGTGCGTAGATGGATTCGAAGGTATCAAGCGACGGGTGATATAAAATGTGAACGCCAAGGACCTCGTCCAGTTGCTTACACTCATGAATCAGAACGGCACCATGATATTGTGGAAGTTCACTCAGTGGCACCCTTCAACCCTAAAAACGTATAAGACTTAAGAACAAGCGGGCGGTTAACATTAGGTAGGTAAGTAAATGATTATAATAATATTCTTTAAAATAAAATCACAAAAAAAAAAACAGATTTGAAAAGGTTTATTATTTTAGGTTACTGGAGATGGATGTCTTTAATGCGCCCAGGCGAGCTAGTGGAAATAGGTGGCCGCATGAACAGTGAGCCTTGAAGTGTTGAAAGACGTAATGCTGCGCATAATCAGTGCGGGTCGCATATCCAGAAGGACAAATTTACCTGGTTCAGGATAACCCTTTAGTGCATCCCGAATTGTGCAAGACTGGCTAAATGCACAAGAAGATATAACGGTGTTTGAGTGGCCGCCTAAAAGCCCGGATCTTAATCCTATAAAAAACTTGTGGGGTCAGATGGTTTTAAACTGGAACTAAGGTAAACAGAACTTGGGAACTAATGCGAAATAGTGTCCTAACATTCATAATAATAATATTATATTATTATTAATACCTAATCCCATTACTCTTGTTTACAAGTTTAGTAATCTTCTAATGTGTTAACGATTCACCATCTGACCTCACATATTTTTCTAATGTTGTGTTAAAAGAGTTACTTATCAGAAAATGTGATCAAAGAGGAAGATATATATTGCTATACTGTTATAGTTTAGCATGTTGGTTCTTTCTTTGTGATTCACAGGCATAAATAACATTTCATTTTTCAACCATTCTTTTATATTCAAAGATTATACAGAGTGTAAAAAATTAATGTTTGCAACTTTAAATAAATAAGTAAATAAATATTGTAAAGTCCGACCAATAAAATAAAAAACCCGTACTGGGGGCGCTAAAAACATCTATGATTATGACAACACCAAGTATAGTGATACACATGTAAAATGCCAATATTTTTCAACACACTTGCTTATGAACAGGCTTTTATTTCCCCGCAATTAAGCACGGAATGACACCTAATATAAAACTGTGACTTTTTCATTGCTTCTTCTTCCTCCTAGCGTTATTCCCAGTCGCATCCGAAGCTTTCAGCTTGGAGTCTGGGGTCCGCTTTTACCAGTCATAGCTACAGATTTGGCTAGACCTCGATATTTTCCGTGAAGCGATTGCCACCTGACCTCCACGACCCAATGTTAACATTAGGCGATATCGAAGCTTTGCAGCTAGACCGTTGTTTTTGGACTTTTTAGGGCACAAACTACCCGTAACGACTGCCATAGATGTCCTTATGGCAACCGGGACCGACGGCTTAACGTGCTCTCCGAGGCACGACCAGACCAATGCAAATACCCATATTTAATGCACACAAATATTTGCACTGAGCGGGGATCGAACCCGCGCCTCCTGCGTAGCGGCCGCGTTCACTACCGCTACGCCACGGAGGCTGTCATGTTTTTCATTGCTATTATTCACAAAAGTGAGTTATAGACTTCTTTTTTTAACTTCATTAAGTTGCTTTGTTCTTAAGTTTCGATACAAAAAAGATCGTGTCCAATATTACAAACGAATTAATATAGAAAGAAAAGAAAAAGAAAGAACTTGTAGTACGTGTTTAATATACAAAACTTTCACTAAAATGTATTTTTTTTTCTCTGTTAAAAAGTTAAGTTTTTCTCTGTTAAGTTTTCTGGTTAAAATAGAAAAATAGACGCGGCGTGTTATACTGGTTACAAGGACTGGGCACAAATCACAACACAGTAGTATCCGTATAATAGTTTACTGCTTGGAATGGTAAATACAAGTTAGACATACAGTTACACCATGTATAGAACAGGGACCACGCGATATTGTTTTTCGGACTGCATAAAATTCTTGTATTTTATGCCTAACAGCACAGAGATCAAAATAATCGAGCATGATTTTCTTTTTTGCGTTAGGCTTATTTTTCTTAGGCGTAGAAAATACATTTGACGTTTGACCTTCTCTTCGTATTTTTATTACAGAAGATCGGGATATACCTAAAAATGTGAATAATAATTAGTCACAGTAAAATCAGTAGATTAGGCCAATTTCAGTTGCACGTACTCTATGATGTCCTACCCGTCATGTTGACAACAAGGTCCGTGATGTTATTTAGAGGAACAGAGTCCAATCCTTGCTACTTTTTATCCGACAAATACTTTGTTATATTATAAATTACTTTTCTTAACTGGCTTTTAATAGTTTTCGGCATATTACTATAGTTTTGTAGTTTTGTAGCGCTCTCAAACTCAACAACACGCACAATTGACACCACACTGACAGATGACCATAATGACATTGTATAGATTGTTACCATATGAAGAAATTAGTTCCAATAGTTTACCGCAATATGGCGAGGTTTTTTATTTTACTGGTCGGGCTTTAGTTATGTTTCTAGAACTATGTGTAATATTAAACATTTTATACTTCACTTAGGCCCTAAGTGAAGTAAACATTTTATACTTAGGGTATTGTGTTTTGTCAATAAATTTACGTTCTAAAAATAAGTAAATCTAAAAATAAGTAACCCCAATTTAACTCAGATAGAAAAACTGTAAACTCAACCAGGAAATGGACTCCATGTAGTCCTAGAAATGTAATTTGAGAAATAAATTAATATTGTTTATACAACAAGCCTATCTTTTCTTACAAACCTCATACCTACTATAAAATTTGATTCCTTAAATAATAATTAACAAAAGTGCTTATGAGAATAAAAAAATAATTATACGAAATAAAAAAAGAACTTTGTGTCCGAGGATTTGAACCCCCGGTTACCGTATTCACAAAGCATGGGTTATAACCGCTAGACCAAGATGACATTTACACAAAGTTTCAAAGTTGCTTTCATGTCATTATCAAGGGGGGTCCCTTTTCTCTGAAGCTTACTGTACCTACTACTAAAGGAGTTTGAAAATCGAGTGATATGTTATTATGATTGCTGACTTTTCTTTTCTTTTTTTTCTGTATTTTTGACAATTTTATTGTGAAATCACTAATAACACATTTTCTATTATTTAATTTAAAATTCAAACATGCTCGATCATCGCTTGATACATAGGCCAACACAGATTACCATGTAGCATTAGTTGTTCAAAACTTCCTGATGTCATTAATCATAATCTCATAGATATATTTTTATATAAGCTAAGGCTGCAAAAAGCCCACGCCCTGCGTAGGAAACCATCATCAACTTGATTGTTTTGACGTGTCTCTTTAGAAATGTTACATGATGAGCTTTGAAAAAAATAAAGATTTTTTTTTATGTCGAAAAGTTACAGGAAGAAATCTGGTACATTCTGGATGGAATGATACACAGGTAAACTATTAAGTTGTCATCACATAATTCTAGATGGCGCTGTACCATTCAATGTATGCCAAGCTAATAACCACCGCGATGCGCCGCTCCCGGTACTAGGAGCGCATATCGCTGAAAAGTTGTAAAAATGTTCACAAGGGTGACTGGCTGTTACTGTTTTCAACCACAGTACAACACATACTTGAAGATGATGTATTATTTTGTAGTTGTTATTTACAGCTTAATTATTTTAAATGTACCTATTTACGTTATCTAATATAGGAACCAAGGAAAGAATATAAATAATTGTATCCAATATGTATGAGGCCTCAACAAGATCTTCAGGGCCCCTGCAATTCCTCTGTACGCCACCGGTATGTCGAATTAAAGTTCTGTAGCGTAGCATAACCTCCACCTATCACATTCCTACGCATGCTATTGCTACTGTTCTATGACACAAGCTACGGCTACTGTTCTACGACACAAGCTACGACCCCTCGTAGCCAAATGCTACGTTTTTTGTAGAGAGTCTACATAGTTCTTGGTCTACGGTTTTTTCGTCGATTGTCGTTTGAAGAAGTCAACATAATTGTTAGGATTATTGTATAATGTTTAAAAAGCATTTGAGTTACATTAATATTTTTTCTAGTCTTCGAGATGTTTAACTTTCATAAACAGCAAAATGTACGTATGTACAATATAACGTCAAGAGACCGAACAACTGTACCGCACAACAAACGAAAACCTAGCATGCAAATTTTCTACGAAAATGCCCGTCCCAATACTAGAGGTCCATTACACCTAAAGGAGTTTGAAAATCGAGTGATAGGTTAAACGATTGACAGCTGTTATTATTGTTTTCAGTATTTTTTACAATTTTATTGTGAAATCACTAATAACATATTTTCTATATACAATTAATTTATACTTCAAACATTCTTGATCACCGCTTGATAACAACTCATCATCATGTAGAATGCGTTATACAGAAACTACCTGGATGTCATTAATCATATCTCTTAATATATTTTTACTGCTTAGGTTGCATAAAGCCCACGTTCGTTTGATTGTCTGTACGTGTCTTTTTTGAAATGTGAAGATGATAACGTTTGAAAAAAATAAGTGTTTTATACGGTCAAGTTACAGGTAGAAATCAGGTGCGTTAGGAATAAATGATTTATTACATATAGTCCACTCAATGAATAAGCCAAAAGGGGGTGTAGATTGCGTGAGCTGGGACCTAATAATTTTCATCTGAATGTTGTTCAGGGAGCTAAGGGAGTAGCGCCTTCGCTGCGTTAAGCGGGTGCGGGTCGCGGACGCCCGGCACGGACGCCCGCGCCGTGCGTCCGCCTGTCCGTTGCGGGTGTCCGCGCCGGGCGCCCGGCGCCAGTACAGTCGATAACTATGGATCATTTATTGATATATTACTTAGTCAAAAGACGACGATGTAAACAAAGGCGTCAGCCAATCAGCCCATGTGTCACGTCTAGATTGTTGTGTGGAGAATTTGTAACCAAGTTTTCGTTATTAAGAGAAAATGGACCCCTGTACAACATGCAGATGAAATTTCTTAGGTCCCAGCTCACGCACTCTACAACTACTTTGTTAAGTGGACTAATAGGCAAACATGGGTAATAGTTACCATCAAATAATTCTAGATGGCGCTGTACCATACAATGTATGCGAAGGTAGTAGCCACCGCGATCTGCTGCTCCTGATACTAGGGGCCCAAATCCCTGAAGAGTTTAAAAACGGTCGCAAAGAGAGGGTGGAGTCACGAGCAGGCTGATACAGCTGAGTGGTATTTTAAACCATATTACCAACTCCTTAAGTCCATTATTCTACTCGATTGATATGATGAATGATTAAAGGCTGTTATTATTCTATTTTCTGTGAAATCACATAAAACATTTTTTATGCATTATAATTTTAATTTTAAAATTATCAAATGTGCTCGATTACCGCTTGACTAAAAAAGGTCATCATGTAGCATTAGTCGGTCTCGGTTCTTGTAAATAGGCTTGAGAGCATTGGGATCAGAGGACTCGCACTGTCGCTCTTTACGAGCTACCTCAGCGATAGAACCCAAGCTGTAAAAATAGAAAATTATATTAGTGACGAATACAGTATCAAATTTGGTGTCCCACAGGGGAGTGTCCTTGGCCCGACTCTATTTTTAATCTATATCAATGAATTGTGTAATTTACAAAGCGTCGGGGGAAGGATATTCTCCCATGCGGATGATACTGCTATCGTTTTTACGGCTAAGACTTGGAGTTCCGTACACGAGATGGCTGGAAAGGGTTTAGCGCGTGTATCAAAATGGCTTAGAGACAATCTCTTGACTTTAAACATTCAAAAAACGAACTACATCTGTTTTTCTCCCTATACATCTTCGCAACCATCAAATAACTTCTGCATCAAGATACATCGCTGTGCAAACCCAGAAAACACCTTGTGTGATTGTCCCTTGGTCAACAAATTCAACCAAACAAAGTATCTTGGAATCATCGTTGACCAAAGGCTAAACTGGCACTCACAGCTAGAAACTGTTATAAATCGAATCAGAAAATTAATGCGGGTATTCAAGACTCTAAGGTATATCATGTCAAACACTCTACTGAAAAAAAATTACTTGGCCCTTGCTCAATAGGTCATCTCCTACTGTATCCCCATCTGGGGTGGAGCCAATAAGACCAACTTTCTAGAGCTTGAAAGAACTCAAAGGTCCCTTATAAAAGTAATGTACTCTAAGCCTTACAGATTTCCTACGAACAGCTTATATCAAATCAGTAACCTTCTATCAGTCCGAAAGCTTTATCTACTTAACATAACTCTAAGATTTCACAAATCCTTAACCTTCATTCAACCGTTACAAAAAGAGAGAAGAAATTATACTGTTGCTTCTATAACTCGAGTGCGTACTAACTTTGCTAGAAGACAGTACCCATGCCAGTCTGGTTTTATATACAATAGGCTAAACAAAATGCTAAATATCTATCCTAAGCAACTATACACGTGCAAAAAATCTATATCACAATTTTTGGGTACTCTTACTATGATGACGTTGAAAATCTTTTCACAAGAATTTGCTGACATTATACCTCACCTTATCACACCCACATAGTGATATTTATTTACTCAAGTCACTCCCTAAACACACACAACTAAATAGTCACACACACACACAAACACACACACACACACACACACACACACATACACACGCATACCTACACACTCCAATGTTTATGTTTCTATTATTTTTCTATAACTCTATAATCTAACTTACCATCCAACGCATGCCAAGCTAGTAGCCACCGCGATGCACCGCTCCAGGCACTAGGGGTGCATATCCCTGAAGAGTTGTAATATTGTTCACAAACGGAGGTCAAGGGTGACACGCACTTACCGTTTTTAACCACTTTACCTTCACAGACTTGAAGACGATGTATTATTTTTTATTGGTTTGGATGTTTTTATAAATATGAATGTATTTACAAAAGAGAATGTGTCTTAATTATATATATCCACTTTCTAGAATGTCTATTTTTAATTTTACACTAAAAGTGGTAATTCAAAATTTGTTTAGAATTAAATTTCAAAAAGAAAAGAAGATGTTTTATCACCATTATTCGTGTTAAACTAAAAATAGACGACTTATTCTGTAACTAAAATTTCACCCTTAAATTCAAAATGGTGAAGAATGCAATGAACCGAATACCACGCAAATCGAAATTTATACTGCCAGTGACCTGCTCCAACTAATTTCCAAAGAAAATAACTAAGGAGTTTTTCCTTTGTCAAAAAATCGAATACAATTTCACCGCCTTATCGGGGTATAAATCGAAAAATATTGATCCTAACGAAAAATTATGAATACTAAAAGGTAGGAAATTTAATTCTTAACAACTTTGTAGCAACTAACTATTTTTCATGTAAAAATAAAACTAAACGAATTATTCGGTACACAAAACTTTACCCTTAAATTCAAGATAGCCAATAACGCAATAAACCGAATACCACGCAAAACCAAATGTAGACTGCTAGGGACCTTCGTTAATGATTTTCGAAAGAAAATTGCTACTAGGAATTTTTCATAAGTCGAAAAAGTCAAACAAAGATTTACCACTTTTTGGGGTATAAATCGAAATATATCGATCCCAGAAAAAAAATAAGAAGAGTTAGACTGTAGAAAATTTAATTCTAAACAACTTTGTAGTAACAACTTTTTGTGTAAAATTAGAACTAAACGATTTATTCACTAAACAAAAATGTATCCTTAAATTCAAGATCACGGAGAACGCAACGAACCGATACCACGCAAATCGAAACTTAGACTACCAGAGACCTCCCTCAACGAATTCGGAAAGAAAATTGCTACAAGGAATTATTTCTAGGTTTGCCCCTTAATTGAGCTAAATCGGTTGTACAGTCAGCGTCAGAGAAAACAGACCCCCTCAATACGCGATGCGATCGTCGCTGAGCTGCAAACAGCTTCATCTGCCTTTTATTTGCATGTTCATATTTGTAATTTTCTGATATTTTTCGTCTTTCGGCTCAATTGTATACCAAGATACAACATACTCACAAAAAGATGCCACATTAATTTATGTGCCGTTTGAGGATACGAACCCGCATCTCCAGCGCCAGCCGATTACTTAGACCGCGCCTTACTCCACTAGGCTACGGTTCACTTGATAATAATGGCGAAAATATCAATAACATTACCTACTCCTATTATCGAACAAAGTTGATTAGGTACGGTGTTATTTTGTAGACCTTAAGGTTTAAATTTCAACTACACCATATGTGATAATAATAACTGCTCATCATTGGCTCAATTGACTAAAAGATAAGGTTGAAATTAGTATAGATTTCTCGTTTAGTTCAATAGATTACGCTTGATACAGCTTGTTGCACTACCGTCATTTTGTTTTTTACTTCAAAAACTTATCTGCTGTATGAGCTGCGGCTATAGTATTTTAATATCTGTGACAGCGCGCTAAGGTTGCAATTAGAATACTTCTTTGTCTTATTTACTAAACTGTGATTGAAGGTAACTTTATAATTCGTGGTAATTTGCATTGGTGTTAATCCTCCTCGTAATATTATTCAATTTATTAAGTTGTTGATCAGTTTTTTGAGTAAATTGAAAGTATGGTTCGAATAACAACATTTTTGAAAGCTAAAATTGTTATTCTCTGGGAGCAAGAATAGAGGCATAACGGTAAGAGTTACGATAAAAATATAGATATTATATACCTATTTATTGCTAAATCATGTTACATTTTCATTTACAAGTTAGATTTTTGGAGTTTCTTTTATTTATTATCATTTTCATTACAGAGAAATACAGTGCGTAGATGGATTCGAAGGTATCAAGCGACGGGTGATATAAAATGTGAACGCCAAGGACCTCGTCCAGTTGCTTACACTCATGAATCAGAACGGCACCATGATATTGTGGAAGTTCACTCAGTGGCACCCTTCAACCCTAAAAACGTATAAGACTTAAGAACAAGCGGGCGGTTAACATTAGGTAGGTAAGTAAATGATTATAATAATATTCTTTAAAATAAAATCACAAAAAAAAAAACAGATTTGAAAAGGTTTATTATTTTAGGTTACTGGAGATGGATGTCTTTAATGCGCCCAGGCGAGCTAGTGGAAATAGGTGGCCGCATGAACAGTGAGCCTTGAAGTGTTGAAAGACGTAATGCTGCGCATAATCAGTGCGGGTCGCATATCCAGAAGGACAAATTTACCTGGTTCAGGATAACCCTTTAGTGCATCCCGAATTGTGCAAGACTGGCTAAATGCACAAGAAGATATAACGGTGTTTGAGTGGCCGCCTAAAAGCCCGGATCTTAATCCTATAAAAAACTTGTGGGGTCAGATGGTTTTAAACTGGAACTAAGGTAAACAGAACTTGGGAACTAATGCGAAATAGTGTCCTAACATTCATAATAATAATATTATATTATTATTAATACCTAATCCCATTACTCTTGTTTACAAGTTTAGTAATCTTCTAATGTGTTAACGATTCACCATCTGACCTCACATATTTTTCTAATGTTGTGTTAAAAGAGTTACTTATCAGAAAATGTGATCAAAGAGGAAGATATATATTGCTATACTGTTATAGTTTAGCATGTTGGTTCTTTCTTTGTGATTCACAGGCATAAATAACATTTCATTTTTCAACCATTCTTTTATATTCAAAGATTATACAGAGTGTAAAAAATTAATGTTTGCAACTTTAAATAAATAAGTAAATAAATATTGTAAAGTCCGACCAATAAAATAAAAAACCCGTACTGGGGGCGCTAAAAACATCTATGATTATGACAACACCAAGTATAGTGATACACATGTAAAATGCCAATATTTTTCAACACACTTGCTTATGAACAGGCTTTTATTTCCCCGCAATTAAGCACGGAATGACACCTAATATAAAACTGTGACTTTTTCATTGCTTCTTCTTCCTCCTAGCGTTATTCCCAGTCGCATCCGAAGCTTTCAGCTTGGAGTCTGGGGTCCGCTTTTACCAGTCATAGCTACAGATTTGGCTAGACCTCGATATTTTCCGTGAAGCGATTGCCACCTGACCTCCACGACCCAATGTTAACATTAGGCGATATCGAAGCTTTGCAGCTAGACCGTTGTTTTTGGACTTTTTAGGGCACAAACTACCCGTAACGACTGCCATAGATGTCCTTATGGCAACCGGGACCGACGGCTTAACGTGCTCTCCGAGGCACGACCAGACCAATGCAAATACCCATATTTAATGCACACAAATATTTGCACTGAGCGGGGATCGAACCCGCGCCTCCTGCGTAGCGGCCGCGTTCACTACCGCTACGCCACGGAGGCTGTCATGTTTTTCATTGCTATTATTCACAAAAGTGAGTTATAGACTTCTTTTTTTAACTTCATTAAGTTGCTTTGTTCTTAAGTTTCGATACAAAAAAGATCGTGTCCAATATTACAAACGAATTAATATAGAAAGAAAAGAAAAAGAAAGAACTTGTAGTACGTGTTTAATATACAAAACTTTCACTAAAATGTATTTTTTTTTCTCTGTTAAAAAGTTAAGTTTTTCTCTGTTAAGTTTTCTGGTTAAAATAGAAAAATAGACGCGGCGTGTTATACTGGTTACAAGGACTGGGCACAAATCACAACACAGTAGTATCCGTATAATAGTTTACTGCTTGGAATGGTAAATACAAGTTAGACATACAGTTACACCATGTATAGAACAGGGACCACGCGATATTGTTTTTCGGACTGCATAAAATTCTTGTATTTTATGCCTAACAGCACAGAGATCAAAATAATCGAGCATGATTTTCTTTTTTGCGTTAGGCTTATTTTTCTTAGGCGTAGAAAATACATTTGACGTTTGACCTTCTCTTCGTATTTTTATTACAGAAGATCGGGATATACCTAAAAATGTGAATAATAATTAGTCACAGTAAAATCAGTAGATTAGGCCAATTTCAGTTGCACGTACTCTATGATGTCCTACCCGTCATGTTGACAACAAGGTCCGTGATGTTATTTAGAGGAACAGAGTCCAATCCTTGCTACTTTTTATCCGACAAATACTTTGTTATATTATAAATTACTTTTCTTAACTGGCTTTTAATAGTTTTCGGCATATTACTATAGTTTTGTAGTTTTGTAGCGCTCTCAAACTCAACAACACGCACAATTGACACCACACTGACAGATGACCATAATGACATTGTATAGATTGTTACCATATGAAGAAATTAGTTCCAATAGTTTACCGCAATATGGCGAGGTTTTTTATTTTACTGGTCGGGCTTTAGTTATGTTTCTAGAACTATGTGTAATATTAAACATTTTATACTTCACTTAGGCCCTAAGTGAAGTAAACATTTTATACTTAGGGTATTGTGTTTTGTCAATAAATTTACGTTCTAAAAATAAGTAAATCTAAAAATAAGTAACCCCAATTTAACTCAGATAGAAAAACTGTAAACTCAACCAGGAAATGGACTCCATGTAGTCCTAGAAATGTAATTTGAGAAATAAATTAATATTGTTTATACAACAAGCCTATCTTTTCTTACAAACCTCATACCTACTATAAAATTTGATTCCTTAAATAATAATTAACAAAAGTGCTTATGAGAATAAAAAAATAATTATACGAAATAAAAAAAGAACTTTGTGTCCGAGGATTTGAACCCCCGGTTACCGTATTCACAAAGCATGGGTTATAACCGCTAGACCAAGATGACATTTACACAAAGTTTCAAAGTTGCTTTCATGTCATTATCAAGGGGGGTCCCTTTTCTCTGAAGCTTACTGTACCTACTACTAAAGGAGTTTGAAAATCGAGTGATATGTTATTATGATTGCTGACTTTTCTTTTCTTTTTTTTCTGTATTTTTGACAATTTTATTGTGAAATCACTAATAACACATTTTCTATTATTTAATTTAAAATTCAAACATGCTCGATCATCGCTTGATACATAGGCCAACACAGATTACCATGTAGCATTAGTTGTTCAAAACTTCCTGATGTCATTAATCATAATCTCATAGATATATTTTTATATAAGCTAAGGCTGCAAAAAGCCCACGCCCTGCGTAGGAAACCATCATCAACTTGATTGTTTTGACGTGTCTCTTTAGAAATGTTACATGATGAGCTTTGAAAAAAATAAAGATTTTTTTTTATGTCGAAAAGTTACAGGAAGAAATCTGGTACATTCTGGATGGAATGATACACAGGTAAACTATTAAGTTGTCATCACATAATTCTAGATGGCGCTGTACCATTCAATGTATGCCAAGCTAATAACCACCGCGATGCGCCGCTCCCGGTACTAGGAGCGCATATCGCTGAAAAGTTGTAAAAATGTTCACAAGGGTGACTGGCTGTTACTGTTTTCAACCACAGTACAACACATACTTGAAGATGATGTATTATTTTGTAGTTGTTATTTACAGCTTAATTATTTTAAATGTACCTATTTACGTTATCTAATATAGGAACCAAGGAAAGAATATAAATAATTGTATCCAATATGTATGAGGCCTCAACAAGATCTTCAGGGCCCCTGCAATTCCTCTGTACGCCACCGGTATGTCGAATTAAAGTTCTGTAGCGTAGCATAACCTCCACCTATCACATTCCTACGCATGCTATTGCTACTGTTCTATGACACAAGCTACGGCTACTGTTCTACGACACAAGCTACGACCCCTCGTAGCCAAATGCTACGTTTTTTGTAGAGAGTCTACATAGTTCTTGGTCTACGGTTTTTTCGTCGATTGTCGTTTGAAGAAGTCAACATAATTGTTAGGATTATTGTATAATGTTTAAAAAGCATTTGAGTTACATTAATATTTTTTCTAGTCTTCGAGATGTTTAACTTTCATAAACAGCAAAATGTACGTATGTACAATATAACGTCAAGAGACCGAACAACTGTACCGCACAACAAACGAAAACCTAGCATGCAAATTTTCTACGAAAATGCCCGTCCCAATACTAGAGGTCCATTACACCTAAAGGAGTTTGAAAATCGAGTGATAGGTTAAACGATTGACAGCTGTTATTATTGTTTTCAGTATTTTTTACAATTTTATTGTGAAATCACTAATAACATATTTTCTATATACAATTAATTTATACTTCAAACATTCTTGATCACCGCTTGATAACAACTCATCATCATGTAGAATGCGTTATACAGAAACTACCTGGATGTCATTAATCATATCTCTTAATATATTTTTACTGCTTAGGTTGCATAAAGCCCACGTTCGTTTGATTGTCTGTACGTGTCTTTTTTGAAATGTGAAGATGATAACGTTTGAAAAAAATAAGTGTTTTATACGGTCAAGTTACAGGTAGAAATCAGGTGCGTTAGGAATAAATGATTTATTACATATAGTCCACTCAATGAATAAGCCAAAAGGGGGTGTAGATTGCGTGAGCTGGGACCTAATAATTTTCATCTGAATGTTGTTCAGGGAGCTAAGGGAGTAGCGCCTTCGCTGCGTTAAGCGGGTGCGGGTCGCGGACGCCCGGCACGGACGCCCGCGCCGTGCGTCCGCCTGTCCGTTGCGGGTGTCCGCGCCGGGCGCCCGGCGCCAGTACAGTCGATAACTATGGATCATTTATTGATATATTACTTAGTCAAAAGACGACGATGTAAACAAAGGCGTCAGCCAATCAGCCCATGTGTCACGTCTAGATTGTTGTGTGGAGAATTTGTAACCAAGTTTTCGTTATTAAGAGAAAATGGACCCCTGTACAACATGCAGATGAAATTTCTTAGGTCCCAGCTCACGCACTCTACAACTACTTTGTTAAGTGGACTAATAGGCAAACATGGGTAATAGTTACCATCAAATAATTCTAGATGGCGCTGTACCATACAATGTATGCGAAGGTAGTAGCCACCGCGATCTGCTGCTCCTGATACTAGGGGCCCAAATCCCTGAAGAGTTTAAAAACGGTCGCAAAGAGAGGGTGGAGTCACGAGCAGGCTGATACAGCTGAGTGGTATTTTAAACCATATTACCAACTCCTTAAGTCCATTATTCTACTCGATTGATATGATGAATGATTAAAGGCTGTTATTATTCTATTTTCTGTGAAATCACATAAAACATTTTTTATGCATTATAATTTTAATTTTAAAATTATCAAATGTGCTCGATTACCGCTTGACTAAAAAAGGTCATCATGTAGCATTAGTCGGTCTCGGTTCTTGTAAATAGGCTTGAGAGCATTGGGATCAGAGGACTCGCACTGTCGCTCTTTACGAGCTACCTCAGCGATAGAACCCAAGCTGTAAAAATAGAAAATTATATTAGTGACGAATACAGTATCAAATTTGGTGTCCCACAGGGGAGTGTCCTTGGCCCGACTCTATTTTTAATCTATATCAATGAATTGTGTAATTTACAAAGCGTCGGGGGAAGGATATTCTCCCATGCGGATGATACTGCTATCGTTTTTACGGCTAAGACTTGGAGTTCCGTACACGAGATGGCTGGAAAGGGTTTAGCGCGTGTATCAAAATGGCTTAGAGACAATCTCTTGACTTTAAACATTCAAAAAACGAACTACATCTGTTTTTCTCCCTATACATCTTCGCAACCATCAAATAACTTCTGCATCAAGATACATCGCTGTGCAAACCCAGAAAACACCTTGTGTGATTGTCCCTTGGTCAACAAATTCAACCAAACAAAGTATCTTGGAATCATCGTTGACCAAAGGCTAAACTGGCACTCACAGCTAGAAACTGTTATAAATCGAATCAGAAAATTAATGCGGGTATTCAAGACTCTAAGGTATATCATGTCAAACACTCTACTGAAAAAAAATTACTTGGCCCTTGCTCAATAGGTCATCTCCTACTGTATCCCCATCTGGGGTGGAGCCAATAAGACCAACTTTCTAGAGCTTGAAAGAACTCAAAGGTCCCTTATAAAAGTAATGTACTCTAAGCCTTACAGATTTCCTACGAACAGCTTATATCAAATCAGTAACCTTCTATCAGTCCGAAAGCTTTATCTACTTAACATAACTCTAAGATTTCACAAATCCTTAACCTTCATTCAACCGTTACAAAAAGAGAGAAGAAATTATACTGTTGCTTCTATAACTCGAGTGCGTACTAACTTTGCTAGAAGACAGTACCCATGCCAGTCTGGTTTTATATACAATAGGCTAAACAAAATGCTAAATATCTATCCTAAGCAACTATACACGTGCAAAAAATCTATATCACAATTTTTGGGTACTCTTACTATGATGACGTTGAAAATCTTTTCACAAGAATTTGCTGACATTATACCTCACCTTATCACACCCACATAGTGATATTTATTTACTCAAGTCACTCCCTAAACACACACAACTAAATAGTCACACACACACACAAACACACACACACACACACACACACACACATACACACGCATACCTACACACTCCAATGTTTATGTTTCTATTATTTTTCTATAACTCTATAATCTAACTTACTGTATTTTTAAGGGAAGTAGCGAGCCATTCCCAATACGAGTATCTTTGATTACTCACTGGGAAGTCTCAGCAAAGTGTATGCAAAAGATTACTGAAATAAACGTTATATAGTCGTATGTAAGGATAGTATAACACATGGTGGCCTGCTGTATCGGCCTTTCCCGCAGGGAAAACTACTACTACAACTACCAGGGGTGATTAGCCTTTGTGTGGGCCATTTCACCCAGTTCCTCCACATAATTATTTATTTATATACCTAATCGCCTGTTTATTAGTAGGTATTTACTTTAGTTAGTGATATTATGTAAAAAATAAAAAAAATGCCGTACTTGTACTTTGTGTTTATGTATTTACTGTGGAAAAAGTACATACATAGAGTCTTCATTCTTCATCCTCATTCGTAGATTTCAACTAGAGTATTAGAACCATAATTTTTTGCTTAGCCAAAAAACCTTGGCCGAAGCTTTCGGTGAGGTGATGATGATGCGAGTTTCATGATTTTAGCTAACCCAAAATTTTTACTGTATGCCTATGGCCTTCTAAATTTAGCTTTGTAGCTTCATTTATAATCGTAGAATCTTCTTAGAGTTATAGACTTAATTTTGTTATAATAAAAAAAAAATTACTTGTTAGTTGTACAAAACTACCTGATGTCATTAATCATACTCATTGATATAATTTTAGACAGCTAAGGCTGCAAAAAAGTCCACATCCCGCTTAGCAAACCACCGTAAGTTTGATTTTCTGTACGTGTCTATATAGAAAAGTGAAGATGATGAGGTTTAAAAAAAAACAAGCTTTTTATACGGTCAAGTTACAGGAAGAAATCAGGTGCGTTAGGAATGAAGGGTAATAGACCAACACAGGTATTGAGTTGCGATCAAATAATTCTAGATGGCGCTGTGCCATCAATGTATGTGAAGCTAGCCACCGCGATGCGCTGCTCCGGGTACAAGGGGTGCATAACCCTGAAGAGATGTGATTTTTTTTGCAAAGGGAGGCCAAGAGTGAGGCGCTGTTACCATTTTCAACCATATTCTAGCAGTAAATACAGTAGGTGTACTCCCACGTCACGTATAGATGTGATCGTCTAGATTACCTATGTTTGAACGTCAAATGAATACTCTGCTTTGCTATTATTCAATACTAACCAATGAATGTTATAAAGTCGAAAAACAGTTTTTATTGGGTCCTATGCAAAATAGAATTGTTTCATTCCCTAACTATTTTTCAGACGCACGAATATTATAATGAGACTGTGGTTTTGTTTGTAAGTAAATTGATTTTATTTCATGTAATTCAATGTATACATATAAGTATAATATTAAATATACTCGTAGCAATAAGTATAGGTCTGTGAAAGTTTGAAATAGTGGACACGAAGGCGACTTGCCAGCTGTATATTTTATATAGGCCTGTAGATATTGAATATATCATAAATGATTTATTATGTGTGATCCGGATCTATTATTTATTTTGCGTAATGCAATACGACCTCGAGCCCCAAGGAGCAAAATATTTAATCTCTTCCTCTTAGCGTTAATTCCCAGTCGCATCCGAAGCTTTCAGCTCGGAGTCTGGGGTCCGCTTTACCAGTCTTAACTACGGATTTGGCTAGACCTCGATATTTTCCGTGAAGCGATTGTCATCTGACCTCCACAACCCAATGTTAACATTAGGCGATATCGAAGCTTTGCAGCTAGACCATTGTTTATGGATTTTTTAGGGCTCCAACTACCCGTAACGACTGCCATAGATGTTCTTAGGGCAACCGGGACCGACGGCTTAACGTGCTCTCCGAGGTACGACCATATTTCATATTTCACGCACACAAATATTTGCACTGAGCGGGGATCGAACCCGCGCCTCCTGCGTAGCGGCCGCGTTCACTACCGCTACGCCACGGAGGCTGTCCACGGAGCAAAATATTTAATCAACTCCAAAGAATTGAAAGGCCGATTAGAAGATCAAGGCACTTCCCCACTTCGTCAAAATTAATTTAATTCAGTTGCAAAACCTCCTCTAACTCTTTCCTTCAGTTTTCATCTTAAGGTGAGGGTATAAAATATAGTTGCCCTTCAACGCCCCATGGTTGCGTTTAGATATTATGCGAGAGAATAGGATAATGACAACATAAAACAGCAGGGAGCTCATTCCACAGTTCAAGCATGCGGGGGATGAGCTTCCTTTCATACCTGAATGTGCGTCCTAATCCTCTGTATGCTACCAGTGTGTCTAATAAGTTCTAATTTCTATAGCCCTAGCATAACAGCCACCTATAATATTCCTACGCATACTACCGCTACTGTTCTACGACATAAGCTACGATTCATCGTAGCCCAAAGCTACGGTGTTTCGTAGAGGGTCTACATAGTTCTCGGTTACGGACATTGACAAAATGGTACCACGGTTAACAAAAAATAATATTTGCCATAGTACCATCGATGTAATGGTACTACAGCCAATCAAAATTGCCACAGTACCATCAATGGTACTGATAATGGTACCACGGTAAACAAACGCATTTGCTGTAACGTCACAATAACGTCAAGAGACCGAAGCTTTTTCGTATACGAAGCACTCGATAGATGGCGGTGTACCGCATAACAAAAGAAAACCTAGCATGCAAATTTTCTACGAACTTGCCGCTTCCAGTACTAGGGGTGTATAAACCTGAAGAGTTTGAAAACGTTCGCAAGAGAAGGGCGTAGTCACGAGCAGGCTGATATCGCTGATTGGCATTTTGAACCATATTACCAACGATTTACGTCTATAATTCTACTCGATTGATAATTATGTTAAACGATAGGAGGCTGTTGTTATTCTGTTTTCTGTATTTTCACAAAATTGCGAAATCATTTAATAACATATTTTCTATATACAACGAGTTACAGAAAGGTGTGGTCATATTCGGGGAACGCATTAAGTGTGACCCTTAAATATGACCACACCTTTCTGTAACACGTTGTATAATTCATTTAAAATTACCAAACGTACACGAACACCGCTTTAATTAATCAGGTCATCATGTAGCATTAGTTGTACAAAAACTCACAACATATCTCATAGATATATTACTACTAAGGCTGCAAAAAAGCCCACGTCCCGCGTAGCAAACCACCATAACTTTTATTATCTTCACATGTTTATTAGAAAGGTAAAGATGAGGTTTGGAAAAAAAAAGCAAATGTTTTATACTTATAGGAAGAAGCAAGTTACAGGAAAAAATACTGTTACATTATGGATGGGATGACTGCCTCCGTGGCGTAGCAGTAGTGAACGCGGCCGCTACGCAGGAGGCGCGGGTTCGATCCCCGCTCAGTGCAAATATTTGTGTTCATGAAATATGGGTATTTGCATTGGTCTGGTCGTGCCTCGGAGAGCACGTTAAGCCGTCGGTCCCGGTTGCCATAAGAACATCTATGGCAGTCGTTACGGGTAGTGGAGTCCTAAAAAATCCAAAAAAACAACGATCTAGCTGCAAAGCTTCGATATCGCCTAATGTTATCATTGGGCTGTGGAGGTCAGATGGCAATCGCTTCACGAAAAAATATCGAGGTCTAGCCAAATATGTAGTTAAGACTAAAAAGAAAAAGCGGACACCAGATTCCGAGCTGAAAAAGCTTCGGATGCGACTGGGAATTAACGCTAGGATGAGAGAGAGAGATTATATTCAAGGTAGATAAATAGACAAATGAATAAATGATTAGGTAAAAAAATTCAAGCCATCTCAGGCAAACTATTAAATTGTCATCAAATATATCTAGATGGCGCTGTACCATCCAATGTATGCCAAGCTAGTAGCCACCGCGATGCGCAGCTCCAGGTACTAGGGGTGCATATCCCTGAAGAGTTGTGAAAAAGTTCGCAAAGGGACGTCGAGGGTGACTCGCTGTTACCATTTGCAACCGATCATTACCGAAACAGAAAAGAAAACAGACAGAAGACGATGTATTATTTATTGCTTTTTTATAGTTTTTATTAACAATTTGATTATTTTAACCGTATTTACATAGGTTAATATTATTTAAAACACACCTGCTCATAAAAGTGCTTTTATTTCACCGCAAATAGGCACGTAATGATACCTATTATCAAACTGTGACTTTTTCATTGCTATTATTTACAAGTGAGTTATAGATTCTTTTTTAAATTTTATTGGTTAAGTTTCTATGTTCTTAAAAAGTTTCGATACAAAAAAGAGAACGTGTTTAATAGTACTAATAAATTAATATATGCCTATTGTATGTTCATTTGATGCATTTTCGTATTTAAATAAATAATTTCAACTTGTAATACTTGTTTCATAAACAAAATTTTCACTCAAATTTAACTTTTTTTTTCTTTAAGTACAGAAAAAAAACAGTAAGATAAGTTAAATTCAAACCTCTTTTTTTTTAATATGGCCGACCGCCATTGTTAGATGTGCGCACATAGCAAAACAAATTAATTTGTAGTATTGTTTATTTAGTATTTGTAGTATTATTTTATTCACAGGTGTGTTGTAAAACGTCGTATGGCACGCGTGAGTATGATGATTACCGTCCTCGGCTCTCATAAGACCCTAGCGTGGCGGTTCGGGTCTCAATGGCGCCTCGGCGGTAATCACCAACTTTGCTCACTTGTACCATAATTTACTATTAATTATTGATTGCCCAATGGTATATTTTCTAAGAAAATTTATACTTATAAATAATTAAAAAATGAACAATTAGCTATTTGGTTTGAAAAGT
Organism: Eilema depressum; assembly: GCA_914767945.1. Lineage (NCBI taxonomy): Eukaryota > Metazoa > Arthropoda > Insecta > Lepidoptera > Erebidae > Eilema > Eilema depressum. The sequence continues at coordinate 33,240,476 of OU612012.1, read as the reverse complement.
TTGTCAACGACTTTTATACCACTAGCCATAATCCTGCCCATAAGAATTACTGATTCTAGTCGCGTGACCTATCTGTGTGCCAAATTTCATCCAAATCCTTTTGGTACTTTTGGCGTGAAAGTGTAAAAAACATCCATCCATCCATCCAAACAAATATTTACGTTTATTTATAATATTAGTATGATTAGTGCTACAAAAGCTACAGGATGTCATTAATCATGCCGTAGATAGTTTTGATAGCTAAGCTAGCAAACATGTCGCACCGTAAGGGACTATTGCAGGCTATGAAAGCTTTATTATAGAGTAGTTTTGGAGATTGTAAGTGCATCCCCTATTCCAGGCGAATTTATTAAATGAAGCCCTAGACGTATCATCAAATAAGTTTGTGTTTGTAACTATTTCTATTTTAACGCTCTTTATGTGACCACCACTGAAAAAAAACCGGTACTTTGAAATAACTTACACTTCAGACTACCATCTTCAGTCATTCCGCTCCACGGCTGGTAAAAATTAGCCGAAGCGTCGGGCTAAATGTACGAGTGGTAAAAAAAAATACCAAAAAAATTGCGACAAAAGTCGTTAAAAAGTGGTTTTATTTCAATGAGTGATATTCGCATAAACTTAAGACAATATACATCTCAGCCTGATACCAACTTCATCGTGGCGCGGCGTGCCATCATAGGCACGCTCGCCCTTGGTTCGCCATCCCTGTCCTATTTCCCAATAATGGGGATAAAAGCTTAACACAGCTTCCCCCATTTCCACAGTATAGGTACCAGGTACACAGTACTTCATAAGAGATCATAATTAACAAAGATTTTATCTCTCTCTTTCAAAATCGTTCGGGACTTTTCTAACATAATGTAAAGGGGCGTGGTTGATACAATTCTCGTATGCACACCTTTGCAAATAGTATATAAATTCCATGTGTGGGTAAATCGCATAACATGAATGAAATATTTTAGTTCTGGCTTCTATTTTACTTCACTTTTTCTGGAGTTTTATCAAAAAAATATTCCAAGCCAACGTTACCCTTTTCGACCCCATCGGTCATCAGTCCTCCGTGCCCACTGCCATTTCAACTTGCTAATCCGCTGGGCTATGTCGGTAACCTTGGTTCTTCTACGGATCTCCTCAGTGGAGGCCACGTATCGGCAAGCGCAGCGTAGGACGTCCACCCACAAGGTGGACAGACGACCTCATTAAGGCCGCGGGAACGCGCTGGATGCGAGCCGCTTCCAACCGGTCCTATTGGAGATCTAATAGGGGAGGCCTATGTCCAGCAGTGGACTTCCTATGGCTGAAATGATGATGATGAACGTTACCCTATGAAGGGATGAAGTGTTGACTATATTGATTTGATTTAATGATTGATAACAATTAAAGGTTTACTTCAATAATAATAATTCTATTTTACATAGGCCACGGTAACCACTTTCCATCAGGTGGGCCGTGTGCTTGTCTGCCACCTAAGTGGTATAAAAAAAAACTATACTATCCAGGGTTCATTATGTTATGACTAGGGATTGCAATTCGAATACTTCGAAATTCGAAAAATTCGAATTACTCGAATTTTTGGGCCAATTTATAAATTCGAATTTTAAAACCAAGTATTCGAATTATTCGAATTTCGGTTACTATCATGAAAAACTACTACGCAATAGTAGGCTAGACACTCTCACCATGCACAGACGCCAAAATAAAAGGCCCCCAGTTCCCGATGGTCCCGCTATTCCCAGTCATGGTAGCGGGAGGCTACCGAAACCATCTACTGCTGGCAGCTTATAACTGCAGTACACTACGGCTGGACGAGCACCTCACCGAACTCGAGGTAGAACTAATTCGCATAAACTGGCACATATTGAGACTGTCAGAGATCTGAAGAAAGGGGAGTACATGACAACCCTTGAGTCAGGCGACCTGTTCTATTTTAGAAAGGGGATTAGCTCTTCCAGGGAGGAGTCGGCTTTCTGGTAAAAAGGACCTCATCAGCAGCGTTGTTGAAGTTGTCTGTACCTTGTCCTGAAAATCACGAACAGTCGTTCGCTGAAGGTGATACAGGTATATGCGCCGACCTCGTCTTACGGTCTTACCCCAAAGAAACTGCCGAGGTGGTATATGAGGATATTGCTAAGGCAATGAATCACACCGCCAAGGCCACTTACAAAGTTGTTATGGGGGACTTCAATGCCAAAGTGGGAGTACAAGAATGCAGCGAGACGAAAATTTGACGTTATGGAGTGGGGGGCAGAAATCGCATAGAGCAAATGCTAGTCAGCTTTCTCGAGTTACAGGGGCTCTTCTTATGAATAGGTTCTTTAAGAAAAAACCCCACAGGAAATGGACTTGGCAACGCCGGGACTCTGCGATAAAGAACGAGATAGATTTTTTCATAACGGACAGTAAGCAAATATTTAGAGATGTCTCTGTGTTCAACAAGTTTAAAACTGGAGGCGACCACCGACTTATCCGAGGCTCTCTATAATATCAACATCAAGGCTGAAAGATTCCGAATGATAAGATAAACCCTCCGACCCACGCCGTTCCAAGTAGCTCTAGGGTTCGAAAAGTCCAACTAGAACTTCAGAATCTTTTCGCAATACTGGAAACCTCTAGCAGCATTGACGAGAAGGCCAGCATAGTGGTCAAAACATTGCAGGAAGTGTCTGGAAAGTTGTTTCCCGGAAAACGCAGACAGCAAGAGTCTCGAACTTATGAGGAAGAGGTATAAACAACCATTCAGACAGTCATCTTCATCGGATGGAAGAGCCTTAAACCAACAAATCAAAAAGCTGATACGACGCAACCTCCGACACTCCAACACTCGCGCTATCCCGGAGGCAATTGAGTGAAATAGGGGGTCGAAAGTGTTCGCTCAGCAGTTGGGGATCCATCATCTGATGATCCAGCATCCATCTGACGAAACTTAAAACTGGGGATGGCAAAACGATTACCTCAAAGTTCGAGATACTTGAGGAGATCGATAAATTTTATGGACAGCTATATGCATCACGGATAAGTAAACCGATGGGACACAGCTATGAAGACCACAGATCCCCAATCACGCGCCATTACACCAAGGAGACGCCAAATATCGAGCGGTGCGAGGTGGAGGTGGCTCTCCGGCAACTGAAGAAAAACAAGTGCCCTGGTGACGACGGAATTACTACTGAGCTATTGAAAGCAGGTGGCGCTCCAATCTTGAAAGAGCTAGCGAGTCTCTTTATTTCCGTCATCCAGCAAGGGCTAACACCTAAGGCATGGAATGGGAGTGCGGTGGTACTGTTCTTCAAAAAAGATGACAAGTCCTTGCTGAAGAACTACAGGCCCATCTCACTCCTGAGCCATGTCTACAAGTTGTTCTCGAGGGTCGTCACAAATCGCCTCGCGGGTAATCTCGACGAGTTCCAGCCACCTGAGCAAACCGGGTTTCGAAAAGGCTATAGTACCGTGGACCAGATACATACTGTTCGGCAGATTGTAGAAAAGAATCAGGAGTACAATCGCCCATGTGTATGGCGTTTGTGGACTACGAAAAAGCCTTCGACTCTATCGAAACGTGGGCAGTGCTGGATGCCCTGCAGGGGTGTTGTATCGATTGGTGATACATCGAGAACGGTGCTGAGATGCTTATATGACATACCACAATGTCCGTCCACCTTCAAGACCAGAAGACGAAACCCTTACTTTTATAGAAGAAGATTTACTTTCATTAAATTGAGAGTGAGTATGAATGAGGGAATGCTCACTTAATAAGATACCAAGCAAATATAATTAAGTAAAGTTTATTAAACGCAAATTGTATAAAAATGGGCTGCCTTTTTTTTCTTATTGATCAGTGTAGGTATGCTCACTAAAAAATCCAAATGTAATAAAATATGATCCTTTGCAAAAAAAAAAACTTGGAAAAATTCGAATAATTCGAATAATTCGAATTTAGGTCAAGTGGAATTCGAATAATTCGAAATTGAAAATTTTTCGAATTTTGCAATCCCTAGTTATGACGGTTTAGTAGAGAAAATGTTCGGATATTCTCACTTTTCGTCACACCCTTCATATGACTTTTACAAACTTTCATATTATATTGGTTTTCATTTGGTGTGGTCATTTAGCGGTAGTCATGATACTATTTTCATTGGTCAAAGTGCGTCTAAACGCACACCAGTGCAGTGCGCCAAGTAAATACAAAATTATGCTACATTATGCTCTACTGGTATATGTGTGATAATTCAATACATAGTATACAATACAAGTATTCTCCTAGTAGGTGAAAAGAGCGGAGCTTTTGCACCCGCAATGGGTTTTATAAAGTGAAGCAGCTTAACGTAATATGCAATATAAATTTTAATCATATGATAAACAAAAGGAAATGAAAAATGTGCACTAAAACAAAATTTAATAAAAAATTGACATCGTCAGTTTCTCTTTTATCTGGCATCCATACTCGTATCCGGTTATTTATGTTACCTTCATATAAAGTTGCAGTCTATATCTATTTCACAGCTGGCAGATCAAAGAGAAATGTTACTGCTAGTACTAGAGACGCATCCTTTGAAAGAGTCATGTTAGGAACACTTGTGAAGGTGTCGGTATGCACCCCACGGCTGCCAGTTCACGGCACTTTCAACCATAACCTCTGTATGTAAGGTCTATATTTGGACTTGATCCGATATGCGGAAGTGAAAACACAGCGCAACAATTTTATTGTTTCAAACACATTTAAGCGTTGAATAATTGTGTGAAATAGGTTTCAGTGTGTGAACGCTGTGAGCTTTTTTTTAATAATAACAAATATTTCGCTTCACGTAGGTAGCTTACAGCTATTATGTATTCAACATATTATAGATAATTATACTGTATTAACAAATGGGTACATATATTTTGTGAAATATATTAATTTTAAGTACTACCACAGAACAGATAATAACGTAACATACACAACACTATAAATTTTGCTATGGTTGCTATGGTTGGTATGCTGATAATGAGAAAATGAGCAGCATACTACCCACTTTGAAACGTTTGAACATCTACTGTATTAGTGCCAAAATGCTGATGCAGTTGAGAGTCACCAATTGCCAGTTCATCTTAATGTGAAGGGTTTTTAGGCTCGTATAGCACGCAGTTGGACTAAAGTACATCAGAACGATCTTTTTTTATATAGCACACGTCAATGGACTTCACCTTGCCTGATGGTAAGCTGAAAGCAGTCTCAAAATGATCTTAGTAACAAGAGCAAGTCAAACTGTTTTATTGATTTAAATTGTATTAATGTCTGAACTAAAAGTGTGTACCAAATATCAGAAAAAAAAATCAATCAACAAGAAGATGAAAGCCTTTACGCGGGGTATGACTAATGCGCAGAATGACTACATCGCGTTATGCCTAAACTTCATTCTCAATTAGCTTTCTGCCTAAGTGTCTTTTCGTCGAAGTCGCCGTTTGCCTACTTCGCTTATGAACCACTTCGCTGTAAACCTGAATCCTATGTAGTCTACTTCGCGTTATGCCTATAGGTATAAAGTTTGCATACCTACATACTTAATGGCGAATGTAGGGAACCATATTTTTACACACATCTTCATATATTATCGAACAGTGTGTCAGTGCAATAATGATGCTTTAGCTATCTTCTCCCATAACACGGGACAAGGCCGTGCTGTGGGGTTCGAGGTCAATGGCTGTGAAGTAACAGGAGACCAGTGCGACAGAGGAAATCCAATGAGGAAGAAGTTTTATTACCTCCGTATACGCTAAGGTATTTGTATGGCTCAGTCACGGAAGTCCGTCCACTACAAAAGTTCCGCGGAAGATTTAAAAACATCCAAAAGGTCACAGCACATAAGGCTGCGTGAATCAGTTAGCCATGTAAGTACTATAAGTCACTACGGTTTTCTTCTGTACGGTTTTAGCCGAACCGAAGTGTCCATAAAACCGATTGCCTGAAATTTCGATCCGCAACTGTAGATATTAGAAAAACGTGTGACGTTTGATATCCCACGTGCTACAAGTATCACGTAAACAAAGCGAAGTAGTAGCGAGTAGCTCTCCGCACTTGCTTATCTCCTGGTTGCATAACCGCGCTATTTCGATTATTGATTCTTACACTCTACCAACTGACATGCGCGCTCTCTGTCTTGCCATATAAATAAAGTCGTATAAATCTGATGTTGCCGTACTTAAAAACTCAAAAACAAAGCTAAAAGTGTAAACTACAAAAAAGTAAGAACACTAGAACACAACAAGAACTGAAACAAAACAGTTGCGTTTTATGAACAAGAATTATTATGGTTGGATAGTTTTTCGTAGCGCTCAAAAGTGCTGGGCAGCAATACTGGCAACATGCCAATATTGCTGCCCAGATCGATAATATGCATCACAGAGACACGTGAAATATATATCATATGTATTCTTGAACCTATAACGCTAGGCTTATTCAATAAGAGATCGCCTTATTATTAGTTTGAAAAAAAAAAGATGCTTCGAAGTAATTTTTTTTTTAAATCACGGTTTGCTGATTGACCAATCGATGCCAGTAATGATGGTTATCGATTTTATATTTGCGGTTATGATAGCTGAACGGTTCTCATCAAGTGGGGTGTGCTGTAATCAATAACTGAACCGCCAAATAATCGGGAGAACATGGACGCGTGGAGGCTGTATTGTTTACACTTTCACTCGTCTGTGTATCAGAGGGGGAGGGCGCCGCGCGATGGCCACGCGCTGAGACGGGACTTTCCTCTTTGTTTACGTCACATTCAAAATTTTTGACTGTTTGCTGTGGCTGCTTTCTGGCATTAAAACGCGGACAGCATTGCGCTGAGAGGCAGCCGTTGTTCTGTATGGCCGTGTGTGTCCACTCTTCTTTCTCTGTTCAATCTATTCTTCTCTGGAATGCGATTCCTCTAGAAGTCAAAATGTCTCCAAATCGTACTACATTCAGAAACCGAGTACGTCTGCTATACAAGGAACCATAGGCAGAATACCTAACAGTCATAAGATTTTCCCGTTTAAATATATATATTACTTCGTACCGCCATATTTTCGGCCCGCGTGGTATTCAAATCCCGTTCCCGCTGCAACCTTACAACTAACGCTGCAACTTAGGGGGATGAAAAATAGATGTTGGCCGATTCTCATAGATACCGGATAAGCACAAAAAATTTCATCAAAATCGGTCAAGCCGTTTCGGAGGATTTCGATTACGCACCCCGTGACAGAAGAATTTTATATATTAGAATATATTATGTATTTGATGTATATAATATAGAAATGTATTTATGTGTGGATTTGTATGTGTAGGCAGTATAGAATATTTGTGTATGTTTATAACTATATTATATTATAAGTACCTATAATAATTGCTATTTTATTTAAGGCGAGGTTCTAGTGAGACGAGTAGGTATTTTACGTCACTTCAAACCCTGCAGCACATGCGCAATCGACGCAACATGTCACGCCAATGTATAGAAAAATCAGTAGATACATTCTTAAAATAAGATTCAAAAACGTATTATAAAAATTACAAACTATGTATTTTTTTTTTTCATTTTTCGTTTTCACTCAAAATTACATATCTCATTAAGTCATTATCAAAGTAACGATAAATGACGATTGAACTACCTAACAAATGACAAGATCTAACCGTGTTGAATTGGATCGGTTCAATTTTGGCATGTGGTGTCTTTCACTCTCGCTTTCATTGCGCGTTCAATGGAACGCGCAATGAAAGGTCTGAACACTGATTGAACATTAATTCGGGTTCGGTTATTTTGTCTCGTATGCTGCAGGCTGCAGCCCACGAATATAAAAGTATCATGTTCATAACATTGCTTTTGAATCTTGTAAAACTACTGTGTTTAATAAAGAATAATTCGGAACGGACTTAGATTCGGACTAGGCGCCATACTAGTAACTTATATTCAGCTCAAAAATACCTATCCAGCGATGTGACACACATAGCTATTGAAGGTAGGATCAGGTTTCATACAAAAACTGGCATTGTCCAAACATACAAATAAATATTGTTATTCCCATGCATGTGGGAGATTTAAATTAATGAGGAGAACTTCTTTACTAAATTTAAACAAATATATGGGATATACTTTAGACAATAACAATATGTATAATTTAAGTAACGGGCCTGTCCAGATCGAATGGCAAGAGGCCGGACGGCTTAACTCTCGTGCCGTGGAGGGGGGTAAATGCTTGGTTTGGGACGCGACCTGCGTCAGTACTGTGGCTGCGAGTCACCTGGGCCGCACGGCTCTTTCCCCTGCGGCTGCGGCCGAAGATGCAGCTAGCAAAAAGCACCAGAAGTATGCAGCCTTAGAACCGCAATATATTGTGGTACCAGTCGCGGTCGAGACCATGGGCAGTTGGGGCATAGAAGCCAAAAAATTGTTGTAGATAAAGGCCGAAGAATTAGGGAGAAAACTGGTGACTCTCGCTCTGGCTCGTACCTGGTGCAAAGGTTGACTATTGCGATCCCGCGTGGAAACGCGGCCAGTGTTCTGGCGCGGCCAGTGTTCTGGGCTCCTTTACACCAGATACGACCCGGGCGGGTTATTAGGCTAACAATGGTTCTGTTAGCTGGTTGACAATTTTAAATTTGTGTAGTTAATATATTAATTAGCCTATTGCAGTCCACTGCTGTACATAGGCCTCTCCCAACATGCGCCACGTCTGCCGATCCTCCGCCTTCCGCATCTAGTCCGTCCCAGCCACCCTTCGCAGATCGTCAGTCCACCTGGCCTGGAGGTGTCCCACCTTTCGCTTTCCTTCTCCACTCCACTCTAGGACCCGTCTGCTCCAGCGGCCATCAGTCCTTCGACAGATGTGGCCAGCCTACTGCCATTTCAGCCTGCTGATTCTGCGAGCTATGTCGGTAACCTTAGTTCTATGTCGGATGATCTCGTTGCGAATTTTATCCTTCAAAGAAACTCCAAGCATAACTCGCTCCATAGCCCGCTGCGCAACCTTCAGGTCGTGGACTAACCCCACCTTCAGTGGCTACATTTCGGCACTGTAAGTCATATAATAACAGGTAGGATGCACTGGTCGAAAACCTTTGTTTTGAGGCATTGCGGTAGGGGTGCGGAGAAAACCCGACGTAGTTAATATAATATAATTTCAAATTTTATAAAACGCTAATTAATTGTGCATAAATAGTTTGAAATCTGGCAAAGACAGTTAGTCCTGAAATACTGGCTGTAAATATCTATTATAGGTCCAAAAATAATTTAAATAATACTATTTATTTTCGGTATCTGAATATCCAAGACGCGCAGTGGCGTGCACTTTTAATCAGTTCGAGTATATAAGCGGTAGGTTTATGTCCATTCATGGGTATCCGCGAGGATTCCCGCACGATAAAGAAAGAACAGATTAATATACTTTGGATGAAATATAGGCTACATTTTATCCCTGTATAGGTTCATCTAGCTAGTTTTTATAATGATTATCGCATAGGGATTAAAAAGACCGATGGCAAGCTACTTTCGACCTTAATGGCATTGCTTAATAAATACGTTTTTTAACATCTATAAATGACGCTGATCAACAATATGAAAAAAAAAACTGGATTCTAGTTGCCGTCAATAAGGTCGAAAAGGGCTTGCACATATTTTTGGAGGCTCTGGGTTATGGTCAATGTAAAAAATAGGCGCAAGCCATTTTCGACCTTATCGACGGCAACTAGTACCCAACTTTTTTTTTCATATTCGTGATCAACGGCATCTATAGTTGTTAAAAAACATATTTTTTAAGAAATGTCGTTAAGATCGGAAGTAGCTTGCATTCGGTTTTATTAATCTCTTTGCGATAATAATTATAAAAACTAGTAAAAGGACCCTTTTAATTGGTAGACGAGCACATGGTCCATACGATGGGAAGTGGTTACCGAGGCCTATGGATGTATGTAACGCCCTCTTAGTTTGAAATAGTACATTAATTTAGGTATCCCGAAATAGATTCTTGGGGTAGCGGGAACAGGATCTCTATTATTTCATTATAGTGGAGCCATGGCCAATGTCTAGTTATAATATGTATTAGTTATAATATATAATATTTACATAAAAATAGAAATAATAGTAAAATCCGTTACAATTCGTTTGTCTAAGTAATTTAAGTTCAAATTGTAATTTATTTTTTATTCTTATTCACATTATGTGGTATAGCTTCATTTTCTTTTTTACATCTAGGTTTTTATTTTATCAGAAAAAGAATTAATCGTGATAGATTATGTATTTCAGATGTAATTTATTATTCATTATCGTATAGGGGAAATTTTATGTGGTAGGTATGCCACACTGAATTTTTCTCTGAAATATTAATATTATCAAACCATTTATGTCAAACTGGGACATCATTCGTGAAACTCGCGACTAGTGTGAAACTTGTGAAAGGGATAAATATATTATTAAGTTTAAGTTTACGGGATAAATAAATTATTAGTTTAGAATTTTTACGTTCTTTCATGCTTCGTCGTCTACTCGTTGAGTCGTTTCTAAGGTTTCCAGTTTTTTTGTATCAACTATTTATGTTTTTTGATAACATTTCATACATTGTCTAGGCATTGTATAGAATACCGGCCGAAGTTAACCTACTTCTATTTTTTATACTATGATCGATATTGTATATATACGTAATGACGTGCGGGGTGCGGCGCGAGGGGGGTTCGCCGAAAAAACCAGCACACGTCCAACCTCGAACGCGCCTCAGCGGCGACTGATTGATGGCCGCGACAGCTCGAATACAGCAATTTTGATGTTTTTTGCGGTTTATAGAAAAAAATAATACCTGCTTGATAAAATATAATTTTATCATTCGCTAGATATTTTTATGCTCTATTTTTTAATACAAACTTCGGCATGATTTGATAATGGTGTCTTAGTGAGAAACGTCTTTGAAATAGAGATTTGGAGCGTTTTAGACCCATGTTTGACGCTAATTTCTATCGAGCCAATTATCATGAATCGTGTTTCTATTTTTATAATAAACTTGAGGGTTTAGTCTATTTTATGAATATGCTTTTTATTTGACGCAATTTGCTATATTACTTGATATCCACACGTTTAAAAATGTTAAAAACTACTGCAACCCGGCCTTAAGTAGGTATATCAATATGTGTATTGGTTGTACGTTTACTATTTGATATAACTTTCACAACTAAACATCAAGCACCTACCTTGACTCGAAGTTGTTGTTTTTTCCGTATCACAATTTTGAATTTGCAAAATGTTGAATTCCAAAATGTAGAAACATATTTTTTATTGGGTGCTACTAAGACGATGTTGTCTTTAGCCACCACTTGAACGACTCATTACTAACCTGATCCGATAACTTAACCCAGTGCCACGTTAGTTTAGGAAAAGCAACCATCTGCTTATAAGAAAACCTGTACCTCAGTTGGCACCTAGTGTTTACCCCAATACGGACAATTTTTTGAAACCATTATTAAAGATAAGACCCGCCTACTGCTGGCGCTATTTAGAGCGTTATATATAAACAATCATTAACTATGTTACGCTACGAAAGTTTCAATCATCTTGTGCTACGAAGTATCTTGTCGTCGATACTGCGTAGCATGTAGCTCGTAGCATTTTCAGTTTCATGTAATTAACTCAATAATTTCATGAAAATTTAATTTACAAATGTTAAGGTATCTCCTAGCCACTGTTAACGTAGACATAAAGTTTGTGCGGTGGGCTAAAGTGCTTCGTAGCCTCAAGCTACGACGACGACTCACACGTGTGATGCAACAACCCTGAGCTGACAAAACGATCGCGGCGCTGGTACTAGGGACGCATGAACTGAAAAAGATTGGACACCGAAAGTTTTCAGGTCCAGGGTGAGTAACATACTATAACGACTTCATGGCATTTTTAACCGTATATAACACAATTACGGTATATAATAGAACTTGAGGAAGGTTTAGTTACTACTCTTCAGTACAGATCGATTAAGGTTTGAATGTGTGAATTTTTGGCTTTTTGCCAAAATTCTTGTGGTTTTTGACATAGAATGTAAAAAATTTATATTATGAAAAGAGCACTAAGGCATGCTCTTTACATAGCAGGTAAATTGATGCAGAATCTCGTAAATTTTAAGTCATAATATTATGTTTGATCGAGGTGAAAGCGACCCGCGCCATTTTGGCATTACTATTAGCTTCACAGGTGTGTGCGTTGGACCTTTAGGTCGGGTACGTAATACGATGAACGGTTTTTATGTGTGAGTGAAAACGAATAGTGGAAGAAATTATGCTTTCAATTTCCTATTAATATGTCATGTGTAAATCATTATGGAAAAGTACAAGTGCTTTATTCAATATATGTAGCAACTTCCACCAAGCACCATCAATCTCCAGTATAGACTAGACATGCTGTGCTTATACATATGTAAGACCTATGTAACCATGTTTAAAGGAAAATAAATTATTGTTATTCTTATTCTTATAAACAGTTTAACGTACATAATATAAAAGTTGATAATATCTAGGAGGTAGCTTAGAACCAGGAAGGACATAATATACTTTTAATTTTTTTTTTAATTTTTTTTTTTCAGTCAAAGGAAAATTAGAAGGTGAGGAAGTTCTCATTCCAAGGATCCCGATGATCCCAACCGACATGCCGCTTGAATTTAAAATACTTCAATTTTCGATCCGTCTTGCATTGGCCATGACCATAAACAAATCACAAAGGACAATCCTTAAAAGACCACATTGAATCTAGAAAATCCATGTTTTTCCCATGGTCAATTATATGTGGCATGTTCATGGGTCGGGGACGGTGCAGCGGGAACGGGATCAGAATCTTCTAACATGGAAGTTTGAATAGAAGGTACAACGGGAACGGGTCTGAATCTAGAAAAGCCATATTTTTCCCATGGTCAATTATATGTGGCATGTTTGTTTATAACACGGGTCGGGAATGGTGCAGCGGGAACGGGATTAGAATCTAACATGGAAATTTGAATAGAAGGTACAGCGGGATCGGAATACCACGCGGGCGGCAAATATGGCGGTACGAAGTTCGCCGGGTCAGCTAGTATTGAATAAATCACTTGTACTTTTCCACAATTATTTATTTGAACCTTACCGGTTTCGCCTTACGGCATTCTCAAAGGTTTACAATGGTTTAAACTAAAAAACTACAATATTTTATGTGTGATTTTTAAAAAAGAGTAGGTATACCAGTTTCAACTCTTTTCCCAACATTTGGGGAAATAATTATAAGAAAATAAAAATAATTATAATTATAATAAAATTACATTGGCAATAATTATATGTTTCAAATAATTCGTAAGAACGTTGTGACATTATTGTTTTTCCCAACTACTACTTTTAAGCTACCTATATAAAAAAAATAGCAGACGACCAGAGGCCATTTTATTAACTTTTATTCATGCAGCATGAATATAACAACAAAAATAGGGTAAAGTCATTCAGAATACTTACTACTGTTAAGCATATGAATACCATATTTAAAGGCAAATATTTTTTTATTATTCTTAAGAACTGAAATACCAATATTCCCTTTAATCCTTCCATCTCAGCCAAATTACTTGTGTTAGGCTACGCTGCAAACTCGGGACCTTTCGATAGTAAGGCACCACTAACCTACCGACGTTTTATAGTCCTTTAATAGTGCCATCAAATCGTACAATAGTTGCGTGTCGGATTAGAACACTATCCGGTGCACATTGTACTAGAACATCAGAACCGCGATAGAGCTCCAAACACAAATTCACATTCACACACACACGCACACGCTGGACACTTTACAAGTGTGCGTGAGTGCAATAAATTGTACAGTGCACCCGCAAAGTCCACCCGGTCCGCCCCTATAGGCGTGACCGCTATGCAACGCTGTTCAATATTCTGTTCCTGAGTTACCAGCAGTTCAGTGGTGCAACAGTAGATACAATCGTATAGAGTCTTATAAAATCTACTTCCTGAGGAATTTCATGTTTTACACATCTGCATTACTAACATATTAAAGAAGGGACATGTCAAGAGTACCCGAAACCGGCGAGCATGTATGAAAACAATTATGAAAGTAGAAGAAGCGAAAGATGTATGCCAGAATCGTAGCAAGTGGAAAACTGTGGTCTCTGCCTACCCCACTGGGAAAGAGGCGTGACTGACTGTATGTATGTATGTATGTATGTATGTATGTATTACTAACACTAAGTAGCTGGTCAATTCATTTTGATGAATAATTAAGTAGCAGAATGTGTCATTTTCATTTTTCTTACGAGCGTAACTGTGACCTTATCTAAGCATCTAAATACATACATATTATAATCCGGGGTAGGCAGAGACAACAGTTCACCATTTTACTCTATCGTTACATATTTAACGAGCTTCGTCTACTGTCGTTAAGCCTTTCATGCAAACCCACTACGTCCTCATTGGTTTGCGATGTCAAAATTTAGTGTGAAAACGTACGTAACTCCATGCGCGACGTAACCCCTTTGTTTTGTAAAACCACGTGGTGTTTTGTACTACTTGAGATAACACGCATGCGTGAGCTGGAGCACCCCATTTCCGTCCCTTCATTGAGTGGTTATGAATGAAATAGATACGGCGACCTGTTGCACACTGATGCGTGCCTGGTACTGGAACAGTCCAATGTTCCATAGAATTTAAACATTTGGTTTTTCTCAAGACGGTGGTGGATAATCGGGCGACAGGGTAAGACGATCGCGAGGCGCCTATTACTAAGAATACATAAACTGAAAGAGATTACAAATCAAAATATTCTCAAGACTAGAGTGAGTAACCTGCTGCAACTACCAGTTCGTGGTATTTTCAACCGTATGTTCCTCACTATAAGTCTATAATGCTAGTAGATTGAGCTTTAGTTACTACGTCTTAGTATAGATAGGTTCTGGTTTGAAAGTGTAAGTTTCTAGCTTTTTTGCAAAAATGTTGACATTTTTAACATAAAAAGTCTAAAATTGTTATTGTAAAAAGAGCGTTAGGAAATTTTCTTTATGCAGCAAGTGAATTGATGGAGCAAGTGAATTGTAAACGAAATGAAAGCTACGGTGTCCTATCATTTGACAAAAAACGGATGACAAATTTTCATTTGACAAACACCGTTTGACAAAATTATACTTGATAAATGTATCATTTGACAAACTATTGTTTAATAAACTACTCATTAGACAAAATATTTATTTGGAAAAAATTCATTATATTAAACATCATTTTACAAATTGATTATTTTAAAAACATGTTAGTTGACAAACAGACAGTTAGTGATAGATTATTGAGAAATCTGCTCATTCCGACTTGGATAGATTAGGTTAGAAGGCATATGCGGGAGCGGAGCGGAGCGAAGCTCCCGCATTAGCCTTCGTGGTTATTTTTTTTTATAACCATGCAGAACTTTATTTAGTCAAATGAAAATTTTTAAAATAAAATTTTAGCAATCGAAATGTTTTCTAAGTAATACATTTGCGAAACGTGTATTATGTCAAATGATTATTTTTAAAGTAATATGATTGAAAAATGAAAGTTTGTCAAATGTTTAGTTTTTCAAACGTTGTTTGTCAAATAATGTTTTGTCTTACGTTTTTTGGTCAAACAAGGGTGAACCGAAAGCTACTCATACCATTATGTCTAGACATTGTGTTTTCACGGACACAGAACAGTTGAAAGATTGTGAGTGCGAAGTGTGAGTGGTATGAGTGTGAGTGCCAACTTATAGACGAAAGGTAATAAGTTTGTTTTACTGTTAACTGTTACTGGCGCAACCTAGTATTGTTTATTTTCTAGTTAATATAAAACATAATCGCTATGCTTCAGCTCCAAAATGGTTATGCTTGTAGACTTCACAAAAAAGGCCCGTCACCACGCCTATAAAGTTTTATTTTTATCGAACGGAATGTTCTAAAGGTACCTAATTAAATTATTCATAGTCGGGTACCACCCACTCGACTAAATGCTGTGCATAACAATTATTTCATATTGTCCACAGTCTGTTAATAATTATAATCGGTTAAAAAAAGCAAGTATCGGCAAGCGCAGCGTAGGACGTCCACGCACAAGGTGGACAGATGACCTCATTAAGGCCGCGGGAGCGCGCTGGATGCGAGCTGCTTCCAACCGGTCCTATTGGAGATCTATAGGGGAGGCCTATGTCCAGCAGTGGACTTCCTATGGCTGAAATGATGATGATGATGATGAAAAAAAGCAACAAAGATAAGATGATTATTATATTTCATAAGGCCGGTTCTCACTTGGCCGTTTTTATTTATTTAAATGTTAGTGTTTAGACTTAATTACTGAATTTTATCATTGTAGTAATCTTAAATGAAAATTATGAACTTGGAGCTCAAAGCCGTAAATAATGCTAACAGAGACGTCAATATTGATAACATACCTAATTGAAAATTCAATAATTTATAAATAGGTATACACCGGGTTCCCTAGAACATTTCCAAAACTTGATTACTATCAAGCTAATTTTCCGTAAGTAGCTTCGTTTCGTTGTCGTAGACGCCCAACAAAAGCGTGTATGCAATTTCCGAATGTGGTAGCTAACAGAGGTGGCATGGGTCAAGTATGTCGATTTCATGATTCCAAAAAACGTATTACTAACCGGCTAGTTTTTCTTATATCTCAAGATAATTATCTAAGTTATTTAAAAAATTATTTGTCCTACAAAAAGTATGGTTTGATTAAAGAGTCCCCCTCTTCGAATACCTATGTTTTGATATCGAGGTCATCAAAAGTGATTACTAACCGGTTGATTTTTCTTTTATTACTTGGTTAATATTTATATAATATAACAAACATGTTGTCCTACAAATTAAGTGGTACGTTATCCTGGTCCTACGATCAGAAGTTGTTAGTACCACAAGATATTTTTTCTCATTACTAACTGTAGGACAAAAATATAACATAATAGGTAAGTGTGTTCTCTGCTCAAAAGTAACAATGTCCTACAAGGAAACTGGTATGTATCACTAGTCCGACAAGAATTGTTATTTTTTCGTTTTCCTATTTGTAACATAACATGCTGTGAATAAATCTTTTTTTCAAATTTAAATAACTTTATTTTTTAGTAGACTAGGTAGGTACGAAAATATAATGTAGTATAGTATAGTATATTATACAGGGTGGAAGATTTTAACCTTACCTGGAGGGAAAGTGCTTTAAATACTGGAGATAGCTAATTTCACTCAAAGGAAACATTCCTTTATTTTTTATAAGAAATAAAACTGCATTCATAGTTTTTTGAAAATTCCCTTGCCAAGCCTGGTAATCGAACCGACAAAAATTCAAATAAATAACACCCTGTATTTTTATAGTCTCAATCGATAGTGTCAATCATGAGGATCGAATCTCACTAATAAACATGGTAAATTGAATGAAAGGAAGTCCATAAAATCTTAACTTATAAAATTTCATTCCAACAGACACAGTACTTTTGCTTGACATACCTTATCAACAATAACGCCATTTTTTTAGTATAAAATTAGTAGTAAGTAAATAACTGAATTTCGATTTAGATTTAGGATGTAACGTTATTGTGTGACTGCATGAGATAGTCAAGTCTCCCGATTTTATTTTTTATAAAGAATATTAGTAACCGAAATAATGAATATTCCTGTTAACCCCCCAAGTAAGCTAAATTGCTTGTGCTAGGAGTGGGTTCACGTCTGTAGTGTAATGGGCAGGATTCGAACCCGGGACCTCTTGATCGTAAGGCCCACTCCTTAACCATAAAGCTACCGACGGCAACGCTACAATTATGTCGATTTAGGTCCAAGATACGTGTCTCGAGGTATAGGTTGGACTTGGAAACCACTGCGTGGTACACCGCATCGCACCCTGGACAACGGAGATGACGAGAGAATTGCCTTATATGTTCGTCTAATACGTTTATTAAGACGTTAATAGTCTATTTTTCAAGTACATTTTAGGTCAATTTTTTTTGGTATTCCTCAGAAATTATTATGATTGAGGTGTGATGGATGCAGATCCATATGCCATAATTTTTAATATTGTGTATTCTTCAAAAACTTTATTACAAATTATTGTCAGTTTTGGAGTCGGTGTCAGCCAAGGTAGGTTTGTAACTTCTCACGTGCGTGTGTGCGTTTTAGTCGGTTCGAGTCCGATATAACCTCCTCCGCACTGTGGCAGAACACTTATTATAGTTATTACATACAAAGAATGTTGTCGTTGGCATAGAAGTTTATTTGTAGGCTGACACCGACTCCAAAAATAACAATAATTTGTAATAAAGTTTTTAAAGAATACATAATTATTTTCAACTTTTTAGTGCATTTTATTTTTATTGGAATAGTTTTTTGAAGTCGGTTTTTTTAAACGTAGTTTTTATGAAGATGATGATGATGAATGATGACATTTAGCCCGACGAACACTAGGTAATTTTAGCACGCCCTTGACCATCGTAATGAGGTGACATAGACACCGTGTCACAGGATCGTCATAAAACTAGCTAAGTTAACCGTACATTACCTATTCAAATCGATCAATTAGATATCATAAGCATCGAGTACCGAGTACGTCGCGACGTCAAATTATATCAAAACGGATTTTTATTTTGTGATGCCTATAATAACTTTTTTATACCGATTCCCTTCTTTTAAACACCGCGCAGCGCTAAATCGAGAGTCCTCGGATCGCGAATGGCCCTGTCTCGGTACTAGGATATCATAAACACGGTAGAGGTTGAACCACCCCGCTAAGAGAAGTACGTTGAGTTTTTATTTTAATGGGGCGTAACTCGATGGGGCGGGACAGGGCGGTTCAATATTCTATCCCTGAAATACCAGGATGTCAGAAACAGAAGGTGTAGGTATATCACTATTTACTACATCAAGTTTTTTATAACCAGATGGTTGAGCTTTTGCAAGAGCTTTAACGCACACAGATGCTGATAATGTATTAAAGCGCTAATCTCCGTAGCGCACACGTCAAAAAATATTAGAATGTCCAGTATAGTGGCATATACAACGTGTTACAGAAAGGTGTGGTCAATGGTCATATTTAAGGGTCGTTACACATGTCTGATAAGGAACTCCTGTGCACCGACTAAAGTACAAATAGTAGGCAGTTCACGTATATTACAACGGTGTATTACGTGGGACCTAATACAATGATTGGTGAAATGTGGGTGTTAATTCACCTCTGCCTAACCCTCCGGGGATAAAGGCGTGATTTTATGTATGTACATGTATGTATGTAGGACTCACCCGGCAAATATAACTGTTGGACAATATAGAACGCGAAAGTAGCAGTCCAATAAAGAGCCAATCATTTAAAACAAGTATGCAGATATCGCCAATTGGTTGTGGAGATCAAATGGCAGTCCCTTCGCGGAAAAAGTCGAATGTCAGCCGCATCGCCGTTAGACCGGACAACCGACGACCCAACGATTCTGGGTAACAAACGATTAATTGCTTTAATAAATAATAGTAGTATTGATTAATATCAATACTACTATTATTTATTATACACATAATATACACATAATATTATCTTAATACTAATGTATTAAGATAATATTATGTGTAAGGGATAATGAACACTTGAAATGGGTATTAATAATTATTATGTACGTATTCACTTTCTGTGCTACTTTTGCTTTCATTATCAGAAAAAAAAAATCCCTTGTATGAGATACAGCAGAATTAACGTCTTAGTAACATTTTGAGTTGTGTAACATAGAAGAAACATAAGAAAGTTACTTTTGACCCTCTCATGTTACTTTGTCCGACCCGACCCTGTAAGTTACATTCTGGCAACATCTACCATAAAGGCAACGAGTAGAGATAACCTCCATACGATTAAAATGTGATGAGATGGATGAGATGAGGTGATGATACTTGCATTCTTCCTCCGTCACTAGTTGTACGCTGTGTTATTAGACACGGCCTTCACAAGGATTTACATACACGGATAGAGGACACGACGGCGACGTCACAACGGGTATTCAAGGCTCTCACGCACAGTGGGCGCAATACCTCAGTTCTTTTACTTATTGTTTATTTATTTTGTAGTTATTATTAAAACTGTAAAGAAGTTTTAAGTAAATACTTAGCAAAGATTCATAATATATACACAAGTGAGTATCTAGCTTATATTATATTTCATTATGTTTATCCTACACAAACCTTATCTGGGTTAAAAGGATATTGAATTTGTATAAACTAATGTAACAATAATTATTAAATAAAAATAAAAATAAACAAAAAAAACATGTTTGTGATAAGTACTAATATAGTAAGAGAGCTTGGATCATTAACTCCGGTACCATCAGCGTACTGAATGAGATGTACATCATTAGACGCGCCTTTAATTGGAGAACACGAAATGGCTATGCTGCAAAGTCAAAAACCTGGTGGTGATACCAAAAATCAATTTTGAAAATGCTAAAAAAATCGGTACCTAATATTGAAAGATTACCAATTTTCGTTTGTTCCTGGCTATAGAGGAGATTTAGGACTATATGATAGTGCAGTGCTGCAAGCCTCCATAACTGGCCTTGTCAGAGGCAGCACCTTGCAAAGTGCCGCCTGAAAACAGGTATCTGGTACGATCGAATTACCAAATAAAACCGGACTCATCTGAAAGATCATCAAATTCTGAGTATGAAAAACTGGTGCTGCAAATCTTGAACACTGGCGAAGGTGGTTGCAGCAGCGATTGAAGATCGCGAGTTGCGCGTCTCGGTTTGGTATTTTCACATTTATACGATCGAGTTACCAAAAAAAAACAGGGCTCATCTGAAAGATCATCAAATTCTGTGTAGGAAAAACCGGTGCTGCAAATCTTAAACACTGGCGAAGGTAGTTGCAGCAGCGATTGAAGATCACGAGTTGCGCAACTCGGTTTTGTAATTTTCACATTAGTACGATCGAGTTACCAAAAAAAACAGGGCTCATCTGAAAGATCATCAAATTCTGTGTAGGAAAAACCGGTGCTGCAAATCTTAAACACTGGCGAAGGTGGTTGCAGCAGCGATTGAAGATCGCCAGTTGCGCGACTCGGTTTGGTATTTTCACATTAGTACGATCGAGGTACCAAAAAAAAACAGGGCTCATCTGAAAGATCATCAAATTCTGCGTAAGTAAAACCGGTGCTACAAATCTTAAACACTGGTGAAGGTGGTTGCAACAGCGTTTGGCCTCTGACAAGGCCAGTTATGGAGGCTTGCAGCACTGCACTATCATATAGTCCTAAATCTCCTCTATAGCCAGGAACAAACGAAAATTGGTAATCTTTCAATATTAGGTACCGATTTTTTTAGCATTTTCAAAATTGATTTTTGGTATCACCACCAGGTTTTTGACTTTGCAGCATAGCCATTTCGTGTTCTCCAATTAAAGGCGCGTCTAATGATGTACATCTCATTCAGTACGCTGATGGTACCGGAGTTAATGATCCAAGCTCTCTTACTAATAGTTAAGTCAAGTTGTTATGGTTGAACATTGGCATCTAATTTATAACTTTTTAACGCCGATTCCCTTTCTTCGAAAAGCGCTAAATCGAGAGTCCTTAGATCGACAATGGACCCGTCCAGGTACTAGGATATCATAAACATGGTAGAGGTTGAACATTGGTTGCTCGTCCGTACCAGGGAAGTTAATTTTCCAAATTTTTCATCTGTATGAGGCGGGACCTGATGGGGCGGGACAGGGCGGTTCAATATTCTATCCCTGAACTACCAGGATGTCAGAAACAGAGAGTGTTCATCACAACTATGTACGTCAAGTTTTTTAATTTAACATTAAATTTCTTTCGGTTTATGATTGGCAAATGGGTACCGCCTGCTATCAAGCTTGTTTTTCAATCTTTTAGACAGCAGTCGGGTTTTTTTATTTTTTAATAATTAATTTTATTTTAAACTTTTTAGTTAGGATATGAAATCTATATATTTTTGAAATCTCCTTTTAATTCTCTTCATTTTGATACCCTACTCGATAAATTTGAATGAAAAAAAAATTTTGCCAACACATATTTTAGCATCAAAAATCTACCGTTTAATTAATTTTATTTGAGAATGTTTCGTGAATAGATGGTGCGTTAAACCTATATGACCTTATAACCGTATAAGACCGTACATAATTATACAACATCATATTTGCGTTAGACCAGGTCGCGTCAGTAGCCTTCTTATCGAAGTCTGAGTTCCGCTGTGTTGATAAATTTATTTGCACAGAATCAACGGCTCAGGCGCAAAACGTCTCTCAACCTCTTACGTTATAATAACCTTATACGAGTATTCTACAGGGAACATAAAAGTAAAATGTTGAAGAAGTGATCCAGTTGCAGGTTAATGCCTAATATCACCCTATATATTAGTACAGAATGACTTGCTTTATGATATGAAAGACCTTCCTCCTAACATTCCTCACGAAGGAGGTCGGCTCAGGGAGGCCAAACACCAAAATTGCCAAGAATATGTCCATGGCCAGAAGCATTTACGGCCGGTCCCTATAACCAGTTTTGCCATTCTAAAGATCAAAAACGTTATCAATTTATAGCCAGAAAGATAGAATTTACCTTTAACTACAGTTAAGTTATTGAGAACGTCCGTTTCTGCGTAAATGTAGGTATTTTTGCTGCTTTGGTGTCCCCCCCCATAATCAACAAACATAATCAACTTACTTGACATGTGGTGCTGCGACTCCTGGACGGGGCAGACATCGTCCCCAGTGCAACACCATTGTTGTGGGTTCAACGCCTCACGCACCACCTCAGCTTCACCTACAACAACAATAACCAGGTATATATCCAACCTCTAAGGAGTTTGTATTTTGTAATTGCGATATTTATATGTAAAGGATCACCATCTTTTCATCTTTGTTGATGTACAAACATTTTTCTCAAGATCACGTGCAGGTGACAAGGTGAAATTAATATCAAATATTCTGTGCTCCAGAAGCAATAACGATGGCGAAACGGATGAAGCGTAAGGGATAATTCATGTTGAACATTCATATTATTATCTATTCCTTCTGTATCAACTAATTTTTATGTTATGGAAATAATACCAATCGCACTTCGAGTGCTGAGAACTTCAAGAACATTTGCAAATGTCAAGTTAATTGTAAATTTTTATAAAATCCAATGTCAAGTTTTTCAAGATATTTTCTACCAGAGCTACGTTAGCCACGGCAGTAACTTTGTTTCCGTGTGTCCGCCCTCCACGAGATTCAGGTGGTCGATTGGAAGGAAGTTTGTCGTTGATGTCTTTTGAGAGGAACATAAAAATTCGTGTACTAGGGTGCCATAAATCTGTAGATATTATATGAATGCAGTACAAGCCCCACTGTGTAGCTTATTGAGATCACGCCTACGCGTCACCCACGCTGGGTGCTGTCGGTGTGTGAAGAGATGTATTCACAGTATATATAGAATAGCACCCGCAGTGATGACTCACGAGCCACGGCTGTTACAACACAATTTCGTACGTAATTTTATAGGAACCCTCTTTATTATATAGACTCACTTCACTAACCATCTTAAAGAAACGGCTTTACAATCATGAATACTACTGAACTGACTGTTAGGGTATTTATTTTTAGAAAGATTTATATCATTCTCCGAGCCTTTCGCCAACTCGTTTGTAGTATTTTCGGAGCAGCTCAGCTAGAAAATTTAACACAAAGCGTTAACTACAGCAAGAAAATTGAAAACTTGACACGCTGTGTTGCTAAGTCACAGCCACCCCCTCCCATTGCCGTACTCATCCCACTGTAGGATGGGGAAGCGCATGCGTAGTAAGCGACACTTTTCGTCATGTTCAGTAAAATTGGCAAATCATGACATAAAACATGAAAAAATGAATGTACAATTTATTGACACGTACAGAGAATTTCACAACCTTTCATATTCACTAAGTAATGTTATTACTTTGTGTCATAAACCATTAAAATTTTGCAAAATAATTTTGAACTACAGATAGTTACTCGAAACAGAGTAGTTAAGTCTCCGTTTGTAAACGTACAATAATAGACCTTAAACTCATAATATAAAAGTTGATTTCATCTTGAGCTGTAAATTGTACTTCCTATGTTTTTGATACTGTTAAAATCATCATTCAAGCTCTTCAATGCTTTGAGGTCCTGGTCCAGGGAATCGAGATTCTAGTTCACTTTGTCACGTGTTTACAGTTAACTTCTTGACGCGACGATACTGCTTATTCCTTGGTCCTCAAAGGATATTGCCACCACCCGGGGCAAAGGCCTGAAAAAACTACCAAGTACTCTGATAAACGCCTTAACTTTCGAAAATAATTTTCTTGAACGTGAAGTTAATACTATACAGCTGACGATGATGATGATAATGAAATCATTGCTACTGAATTCTGAAACTACACAATTATTAATTTTCAACTGTAACTTATAACAAACAAATAGTGTAAAAATGATTTAATTTTATAACAAACCAAATTGTTATGTTTTGATAAGAAACGTATTTTTAAAACTGTAATTTATTCACGGTGCCAAGACCCGGTGTTGAAACACGAAAACCTCACCGCGTCTTAAGATCTGCACTGGTACCAGGAGAACAGAATGCAGCAAGAAGTTCTTCGTGTGATCCATTCAGTTAGCATGTGTAATGTTAAAATAATAAGTTTCTTTTGGTAAAATAATTATTTTATTTTAAACTGAACACCATTCTTCTATCGTACGCAAAACACAATCAAAGACAAAGCATAGATAATAAGAGTAAGTTGTACAAAGGTGCGACGTATTTCATTTAAGTATTTATATAAAGTATTATAAATTTACCATAGTACAACACGAACTTAAATTTACTATGTTTTAGGATGAAGAGTTCGAAAGTAGAACTGAAGCTATGCATTGAGCTATTACTCGTAGTATAAATTAACTCTGATCTGAAAACGGAGGCGTTAGGGGTCATGGGAATTTCTGAACTAAACAGGATAGAGTTACTACTTATGCGTTCATTTGGCTGGTTTTGGTAGGCATTCGTGCTACATGTTATTAAAATTAAAAAATGGAATCGGAAGAATGTCCGGCGTTGAACCCAAATTTCAAGAGGAAACGTCATTTTTACAACTATCCTGAACAAATATGATTCTGTTTCGTCAACTCAAAAACCTGTTTATAATACGTCAAGTCAGTATAAACACAACCAGCAACTTTGTAAAATACTAATCTTTTTAGAATTATAAGTACTTAATATTGTGAATGCGAAATTAACTCTATCTGTTACGCTTTCACACCTAAACCACTGAACCGATTTGGATGAAAATTGGTACAGAGAGGTAGATTAAACCTTGGGAAAAGACATAGACACATGGTCTAAGTTTTGTTATTGTGCTAGCCTACTAGAACTGTGAGATACCTATTGTGTGAGTAGGTAGGTACCTGTAGTAAATAAATGTCCTGCTGGTTACTCCAATATACTTAGATTGAGCGGAATCGATGTTTTGTATTAGGTTAGCGGGGTTGTCCTCCTAGTATTATCCTTCCAAGAGTTATCTCTCATCCTAGCGTTAATTCCCAGTCGCATCCGAAGCTTTCAGCTCGGAGTCTGGGGTCCGCTTTAGTCTTAACTACAGATTTGGCTAGACATCGATATTTTTTCGTGAAGCGATTGCCATCTGACCTCCACAGCCCAATGATAACATTAGGCGATATCGAAGCTTTGCAGCTAGACCGTTGTTTTTTTGGATTTTTTTAGGGCACCTACCCTACCCGTAACGACTGCCATAGATGTTCTTATGGCAACCGGGACCGACGGCTTAACGTGCTCTCCGAGGCATGACCAGACCAATGCAAATACCCATATTTCATGAACACAAATATTTGCACTGAGCGGGGATCGAACCCGCGCCTTCTGCGTAGCGGCTGCGTTCACTACCGCTACACCACGGAGGCAGTCAGACGCCTTCCAAGAGTTATACCTACACGGATTTATCCGACATATATATTTTCTTCATCATCATCATACAATCATATTATTTACATATTACAATTTTTAAAACATTATTTTTGTCAGTTTTTTATAAGTATAAATACTCGTAAATGTGTAGAAAATTTCAAATCTATTGCACAATGAAGTTTACTCAAGAAAAAATTGGGTTGAATGTAAAGGTGGACGGACAGGACAGACCCTTGACCTTCGGCGATGTGACCGGCGTGTCCTATGTGAATCAATAAAATTAGAGTTAATAACGTTAATAACGTTGGAGTGCCTCAGTTGGCTGTCGACTTTCTAATTCAATGTAACATTGAAATAAACATAACATTTTCCGTTAAGTACATACAAGCGTGAATTATAGTGGGCAAATTAAAAATTTGACACGCGGTGTTACTACGTCACAGCCGCCCTCTCCCATTGCCCTACTCATCCCACTGTAGGATGGGGAAGCGCATGCGTAGTAAGCGACACTTTTCACCATGTTCAGTATAATTGGCAAATCATGACATAAAACATGAAAAAAATCATGTTTAATTTATTGACACATACAGGGAATTTCATAAAGTTTCATATTTAGTAAGTAATATGACTACTTTGTGTCATAATCTATTAGAAATTTGCAAAATAATTTCGAGCTACAGATTGTTACTTGAAACTAAGTAGCTAAGTCTGCGTTTGTTGGCGTACAATAATAGACCCTAAATTCATATGATAACGGTGAATTTCATCGTGAAGTATAAATTGGACTTCTTATATTTTTCATACTGTTGAAATCATCATTTAAGCTTTCCGATGTTATGGGGTCCTGGTCCAGAGAATCGAGGTTCTAGTTCATGTTGTCACGTGTTTACAGTTAACTTTTTGACGTGACGGTACTGCTTATTCCTTAGTCCTCAAAGGATATTACTACCATCTGGGACAATAAATGAAATGCCTACCTAGGACTCTGTTATACTCCTTAACTTTCGGAATAATTTACTTGAATGTGGTTGTTACTAAAGAGGGTGACGATGTTAAAGTGATCACATGATGATGATGATGATGATGATGATGATGATATTAATGAAATGTTAACATAAGGGTCAGGTCTCAGGAATTCCGAAAGTATGCTATTATTAGTTTTCATCTGTAACTAGCAAACGAATAGTGTAAAAATGATAAAAATGAAAACGTTGCGTTATTTCAAAACTGTATTTTATTCATACATATTATATTCTAATAGGAAACTGTTGCAGAAATAAAGTGTCATTCACAAGAGCATGCTATACTATTATATAGTACTACTAGCCTTTGCCCGCGGCTCCGCCCGCGTGGATGTTGGTTATCGCGATAAATTAAAATTGCGACTATAATTTGAGATTTAAACTATCCTATCTCTCAAGTTGGATCGAACTGTACATGGTGTGCGAATTTTATTATAATCGGTTAAGTGGTTTAGGAGTCCATTGAGGACAAACATTGTGACACGAGATTTATATATATTAAGATAATACTAGCTACTAAAGTAATCGCAGATTAAGAAGCCCGCTTGGACAGTTCAAGTTCATGAAGTTCTCAATTTTGAGAACGTAAAACAATGACTTTTTTCAAACGTAGAATGACATTTTTCATTGAAAGAAAGAAAGAAAGAAAGAAAGAAAGAAAGAAAGAAAGAAAGAAAGAAAGAAAGAAAGAAAGAAAGAAAGAAAGAAAGAAAGAAAGAAAGAAAGAAAGAAAGAAAGAAAGAAAGAAAGAAAGAAAGAAAGAAAGAAAGAGAGAAAGAAAGAAAGAAAGAAAGAAAGAAAGAAAGAAATAATTTATTCAAGAACATTGATGGGTACCGCCCACTCCACTCAGTGCTCTCCATAACGATTTTTTCATACTGTCCATAGACAAGAGAATAATTGTTTAAGGAAAAAATAAATCGATCACGATACCTATATTTTTTATATTTCAATTTTGCAAGTTTAATTTCTTTAACCAGTTGCAGCAATTCAGCTCTTTACTATTTCGTATCAGCTTCAACGCCTGGTCTTTGTAGCCATGCTACTAAATCGGCCTTTTTGTTTGCTTGAGTAGGTGCTTTATCTATTTTAACTGAGTGGTACGATGCATTGCACCTAATAACTATGCACTGTCCAGGGAGGTTTGCTAACAGGTTAGTAAACCACTCTGTGATATTATTTTGTACTTTTAGACTCAAATGCGAGCAAGGTATCACCACTAGATAACCCGACGACGACGTGGCAGATGATTAAGCGTCCACCTTTTCCTATTGGCACTTTTGAGCAAGTCATCTGTCCATGACTGCGGCACGGTATGATTCGAGTTCAGCCAAGTCTCATCGAAAAATATGACATTATCCCAATTTGTGACTTTGTTGTGTTTGCTGTTATCTAGGTTTTTTTATTCCTAGGCTTCAAATATCTTCTTAAGTCACCCCGGGACCATGGCTGCTAGAAAGTAGCCGACGTAGGGTTAAAAGTAAATAGCTAGTGACAGATAAATCACGATAGAATCCGTTAAAAACTGGTTTCATTTCAATGAGTGATATAAGCGTAAACTTCAGACAGTATGTATCAAGAAAATGATTTACTAAAGATTCACTTTCACGCGATTTCTATTGGTTATTGAGTGAATATTATTGTGATAAAAATGTTAAATGAAAAAGAATTGACTTTTCACAGTAGGTATTGTATTGTTTCAAAATACCTACAATATCAAAGTTTAGATTAAATTTTCTAATTAGAACTTTAATCCAATGAACTTTACACTACAATACAATACATATTCTAATCGATCAAATACGCATACAAACTTGAATCGATTTATCTTGAGTATCGTGTACCGAGTGGCGTTGTTACATCACTAGTTACGTCCAAAAGACAAATGTCATAGTGGGCCTCTTATTCTGAGATCAGTATAGCTATACTACCCACGGCTCCACCCGCGTGGATGTCGGTTATCGATAAAAATGACGAAATTTCATACAAACTGTCATCCTCATTTTCCATCCTTTAACCCCCTTTTTCGCGATAAAAGGTAGCCTATGTCTTTTCCCAAACTCCCAAAATCTCTATATCAAATTTCATCAAGATCGGTTCAGTGGTTTAGGCGTGAAAGCGTAAAATACAGACAGACAGACAGACGGGAGTCACTTTCGCATTTATAATATTAGTATGGATATTATGTTTTAAAGTTTTCTGGTTAAAATAGAAAATAGACAAATTTCATAATTACATAATGTAACGCGGCGTGTTATACTGGTTACAAAGACTGGGAACAAATCACAACGCAGTATCTGTATAATAGTTTACTGCTTGGAATGGTACATACAAGTTAGACATACAGTTACGTTACACAATGTATAGAACAGGGCACACGCGAAAAAAAAAAATATGGATTCTTTCAAAGCCGCAAGCAGCCGCTTCAAACTCGGTTCTTGTTTTCGGACTGCATAAAATTCTTGTCTTTTATGCCTAACAGCACAGAGATCAAAATCATCAAGCATGATTTTCTTTTTTGCCTTAGGCTTATTTTTCTTAGGCGTAGAAAATACTTTTGACGTTTCGACCTTCTCTTCGTATTTTTATTACAGAAGAAAATTATAAACAAACAAAGTAGTATACCTTCCCGGCGGACACCCTGTACAAAAAAGTTTAATCAAAAACAAGTTGTGTTTATTGTAAAGGTGGGACATGCCCTTGACCTTCACCTTTCGCAACGTAACCGGCGTGCCCCCAAGTGAATCAATAGCTATACTTTGTGACCCCGGATGACTAGGAGATCACTAAACACGAAGAGCTCTGTTAACTTCAGTTTTGTGAAGACGAATGAGTGAAATACGACACGATCCATCTCGTTCTTGTTACACGTTTTGTTTTCTGATACTGAGAAATAGACGGATACCATATTGCTGTCAAGAACTGGCTTGTAGAGGTTGGAAATTAGTTTCAGGTTCGCACAAGGTAAGTTACGTTTCAAAATTTTCATCTGTATGAGGCGTGATCCGATGGGGCGGGACAGGGCGGTTCAATATTATATCCCTGAACTACCAGGACGTCAGTAACCGGAGGCTACACTCTCATATAACAGAGGTTATTGGTCTCCTTGCCCCAACTCCCCAGAGTCTCCACGGCCACCGGCACGAAGTTGTAAAGCGGCTCCAGGTCGGCGTACTTAAGCCTCTTCCTTAAGCTGGCATCTTCCGCGGCCGCACACGGGGAGTGAACGGTGCGACTAAGATGACTGGCGGCTACTGTGCTGACGCAGGTTGAGTCCCAAATCAGGCACTTGCCGTTCCTCCAGGGCACCAAAGTCAGCCTGTCCGGCCTCTTCCCGTCCGACCTACTAAGACCCGGCGGCTCAAGCACGCAGGGAACGTTCGCCGATATCAGGGCCCTGCGAACGATATCATTGAGAGCATGGTGTCGCGGAAACCGCCCAGTGCACCGCCGACAACTCAAAGCATGATGGCCATCTGCTTCCACCGTGGAGCCGCAGGTGCAAATATGGGGTTCACACACCTACAGATAATAGTTAATAATATAGTTAATAGTTAATTCCATAGTAATATGGAACTGCGATTTCGCCATTTAGTTCTGATGGCAGTCACCGAGTATCAGCCGCATCACAATTAAACCGGACAACCGACTCAGACAATAATGATGGTGTATTTAGAATGTCAAGAAAAATATAAATGGGTAAAACACTGTTGGGATTTCTAGTGAAGTACCTATCGCAAGTAGCATTTGTTACCAAAGGCATGGTAATGATATCGCATTTTGACAAAAATTTTGAACAAACGTGATAATTGTGATATGGAGTGCATGAAGAAGGTACCTATTACATGTATTCTAGTTAAAGTGTGGCGTAGATTGTTCAAACGGGCACTTGACCTGAAAAGCCCAAGGTTGTGAGGTCAGCTTATAGTTTCAGAACCAAAATATTCAAGCGAGCCTGTTCCTTTGCGAAGTCAAACTTCATTAAAAAGAAAATAGCGAATTCTGTTAATAAAATTAAGACTACTTGGAACATAATAAATTCTGAATGTGGGAAATCTTCATCAGTTGCAAGAGATTTCCATTTAAAAATAGAAGATCGCCATGTCACGGAGGACATGGAAGTTGCGACAGAGTTTGAAAATTTTTTTACAAACATTCCCTTATTGACAACCAAAACTCTCCAGTCGTCTTCCACCTCCGCCGAGTCATTGCTTATGGAATCAGTAAAAAAATGTGAGGACACTTTCGTATTCTCAGTTGTTAATAGCAAGGATATCACCAAAGCGTTTAAATCTATTGATATTAAAAAGACCGCGGATCTATGGGGATTATCAGTCAAAACTGTATCAAGTATTATTGATGTCATTGCTCCCCACCTAGCAACTGTGTTTAATGACTGTGTCAGCAACGGTATATTTCCTGATTTAATGAAACATAGCAAAGTCATACCTTTGTTCAAGGCTGGCAGCACCACAGATCCTTCTAATTTCCGACCCGTTTCTGTGTTGCCGACCTTGAGTAAGGTATTTGAGAAACTAATTCTAGGACAGATGCTAACCCATTTTGGTGAAAACAAACTGTTTCATGATAAACAGTTTGGGTTTACTAAAGGACGTTCGACCACCGATGCTGGTGTAGAATTATTAAATTGTATTCACAAAGCCTGGGAAGATAAGCATGATGCATTGGGTGTCTTCTGTGATCTATCCAAGGCTTTCGATTGCGTCCACCATGACACATTAATCAGGAAATTAGAACATTACGGAATAAGGAACAAGGCTCTCGATCTTCTGACTTCATATCTGAACAATAGAATTCAGAGGGTCGATGTTAACGGTACACGCTCAGTAGGATCTGTGGTTTCGATGGGCGTTCCACAGGGTTCGATACTAGGACCATTTTTATTCTTAATTTATATAAACGACCTCCCTTACTACGTAAGAGACAAAAATAGTATTATTTTATTTGCTGACGATACTTCGTTAATATTTAAAATTAAGAGGCAACTAAACAATTATGACGAAGTGAATAGTGCACTAACAAGAGTGGTCCATTTTTTAGTACAAATAATCTTTGCCTTAATGGGAATAAAACTAAATGTATTAAATTT
This sequence comes from Eilema depressum, assembly GCA_914767945.1. Taxonomy (NCBI): domain Eukaryota; kingdom Metazoa; phylum Arthropoda; class Insecta; order Lepidoptera; family Erebidae; genus Eilema; species Eilema depressum. The sequence continues at coordinate 33,208,438 of OU612012.1, read as the reverse complement.
ACCCTACCTAATGTTGAACAGGTGGAAACCAATGTACAACTCAATGGTCAGGTGTTGAACCTTGTGGAATCAACAGTGTTCTTAGGTTTAAGTATTGATGCCAAACTGCAGTGGGGATCACATATTGATAAAATAGCCAGTAGATTAAGTTCAGCTTCCTACGCTGTAAAAAAGATTAGGACTCTGACAGATGTGGATACGGCTAGAATAGTTTATTTCAGTTATTTTCATAGTATTTTGAGCTACGGAATTCTCCTTTGGGGTAATTCCGCGGATTTGAATACAATATTTATATTACAAAAGCGGGCTGTGCGAGCTATTTATTATTTGGGCCCAAGAGTCTCCCTCAGAGAAAAGTTTAAAGAAATAGACATTCTGACCGTAGTGTCACAATACATTTTCGAGAACCTAATGTATGTAAGGAAAAATATTTCCAAATTTCCAAAAATTTGTGACAGGCATAAAGTAAATACGAGACATAAAAACAATCTTGTAGTCTGTGATAGCAGACTCCAAAAAATTAGTAATTCTTTCCAGGGTAACTGTATACGCTTTTTTAACAAGCTCCCTAATGAAATTAGGGATTTACCTATAAATAAATTTAAAAATGAAGTTAAGAGGAAATTGTGCCAAAAAGGCTATTATAAAATACATGAATATTTAGATGATAAACTTGCTTGGAATTGAGCTGTTCACTCATGCATGCTTCTCAAACAAATGATTGTATTTAGACTAAGTAGACTAAGCATTTTTTGTAAATAGACCAAAAAAAAAAAAAGCCCGCTGAGTTTCTTGCCGGAGTCTTCTCAGGCCGGGGCCGCGTTTCGAACCGGTGGTCCATTTGCTAAGCTAGTCTTTAGTACATATATGTATATTATTGACGTTTTGTAAGTGCCGTTTTGATGGTCTATACAGAATAAATGATTTTTGACTTTGACTTTGACTTTGATAACTTGACCTTAGTCTACACTTGAAATAACTTAATAGGTGCATTTTAACAGGTGTAGCCTAAGATTGGAGTGTCTCAGGGCGATTGTGAGATTAACCCCCTTTACACGGTCACTCAATCGCGTGTGCTTAGGAGCTTCCAGGATTGCGCGGCGGAATACTCGTACGTATAATCGTGCGCGATTATCTTTATAAAGTTCCAAGTTAACAAAATCTCTCGCGGACAATTACGTGCGATCGTTTTTGTCATAACGGAAAGAGTGTCTGTGTAAAGGCCAAACGCGAGGTATAGACCACGCAAAACTAGCTTGTGGTGGAGTGCGTGTATTATACACGGTTTTATAAAACTTCTTAAACTTGTGTCTGAAATCGAGACTACGTTATCTAGATTATCCGATTGGGGCAGACTAAACTTAGCCCAATTCAACCCCTCTAAGACACAAGTATGTGTATTCACCGCTAAGAAAACTCCATTCATTGTAGCGCCGCAATTCCTGGGCACACCGCTTACCATTTCCTCGAGTATCGGGATCCTTGGTATCGATATCTCCAGCGACGTCCAATACCGTTGTCATTTAGAAGACAAGGTGAAGCTGGCATCAAAGAAGCTTGGGGTGCTCAACAGGGCGTAGCAGTACTTCACTGACGTAAAATGATCCTTTTTTTATAATAAATAATAAATTCGTAATAATAAAATATTATTCATTTAGATAATAACATAATTCATATAAATTAATTACATTGATGTATTTTTAGTAAGTAGCTACATTTTTTTAATATTGAGATAATTTTAAAGCATTTAGTATGCTAAACTAAACAAATTATTTTAAATTGGAATAAGCGAAATCAATACTCGGGCAGGACTCGAACCCGCGATCTTTCCCTTACAGGGGGAATGCTCTGACCACTGAGCCGCCGAGCTTCGCCCGAGATTGAACCAAATTTTCCAATACATCCATCTTAGGGCGATGGTGGGAGCAATCTACCGATATTCGTACGAACTATCGGAATCAATGAATGATGTTGCAATCATTTTTAAACATTGATTTTTGATAACTCCGCCCAACCAATTGAGATAATTTTAAAGCATTTAGTATGCTAAACTAAAAATAAAAAAATTGCGCCATTTTTGAGAGTCTGCCATCTTGTATGACGTATCTATAAACATTATACGTCATTGAAAATTTTATGCAAATTATTTTAACTTTTTCAAGAGATTAGATAAAGTAGTGTATGAAACTGCAAATAATTTGGTCTTAAAACACTCGTGTATGCTATAAAATAACTCGCTTTGCAGGCTCGTTATTTTAACTCACACTCGTGTTTTAAGAACCCTTATTATGAAACAGTTTCATAAACTATTATTAGGTACTTAGCAAAGAATCATATTGATACACAAGTGAGTGCCTATGTTATACAACGTGTTACAGAAAGGTGTGGTCATATTTAAGGGTCGTTACACATGTCTGATAAGGAACTCCTGTGCACCGACTAAAGTACAAATAGTAATAAAGTGATGGCATCGTTATTCATCGTACAAAATTTTAAAATTCCTTAAATTAATCGATACATTAATAAACGGGGTAGGTGACATCACTATTGTATTTTGTCCTTTTGCGATAAGTTCACTCAGCTGTTCGCCTGGTAGCCGAACAGTAGTTTGGCTATCAGGCGAACAGCTGCGTAGAGGTGTAGTGTAGGTACCTACAATGGAGCCTAAGAATACATCGGAGATATTTTGATTATCACATACCGGGGTCTACTTTCAGCGAAGCGGTGATATACCTAATCAGGTAAGTGTACAACCACAGGAATGCACTAATTCATCACTTCACGAGCACGAATCAAGGAGTTTTAACTATCACTCACAAACACAAGTACTGAAGAGTTCATGACGCCACAGCATGCTTAAAACTCCACGGCATGCGGCATACGTTTTTAAAATTTAAACAACGGCTCAAAAACACATACTATGTTCGCTATTTTTTCGTAATATTTTACACAAAATTGCATATTTTTAATAAACTTCAGATACAATGACTAAACAACGTGGTTGCTAAGAAACCACGGTCAAAAAGGTACATCTTATACCAGGAATGCAGAAAATAGTTTTTATTATGAATTATTTTAGGGTAACGTAGCATAATATTTTAAAAACTCTGACGAAATCGCTCTTAAATGTTATGTTATCCTGGTATTTGAATATGCTATTTGTTTATTATACTATGCTATTTTATTTATTTTTTCATAACATTTTGATAAAATAAAACGTAAATTGATCCAAAAAATTTAAATTGGGTACGGAACCAATTATAATTAGTATAATATTATGAGGTGTGGCTGCAAATGCGGTTGTCCACGGCTCCTGGTATTGAATGTAGGTTAACCGTAGGCAAAGGAAGCGTTTGAGACAGTCTCACATACAGCTGATGAATGATTTCAGAAACATAAAAACGTTTTTTTATTAATTAAGTGAATTCTATCAACATTTTTAGACTATTTTAATAAGTTAGAAGCTACTTCAGAATTTCTTTGCCCGATAACATCATAAAATGAACTTATCTGGTAGTTGAGTAGGACGATATTGAGACTGTCTCACCAATTTAGATCGTTTGGTAAACCTACTCGGGTTCAAATTGTAGTTTATTTGTAAACAGCTCTTAACAGCGTGCTGTAGCCCTGGTTATTTTGTAGTGTTGTACGTTTATCGGCAATTGCCACCAGTTTACACATGGTCGATAAAAAAGAAAAGCATTTTTCTACGTCATAGCAAGTAAATCTGATTTGTTCCCCAAGCCAATATGTTATTTATATGACACTTAATGCGTCCCCCGAATATGACCACACCTTTCTGTAACACGTTGTATATGTCCTGCTTATATACTCTCAAACAAAACCGTTAACTCAAGTTGCTGTCCATATAGTTATAGGCCTTTTTTTTATATATAACTTTATAATGCCGACTCCTTTCCTACAAACAGCGCTAAATCGAGAGTCCTCGGATCGACAATGGACTCGTCCGGTGCTAGGATATCATAAACATGATAGAGATTGAATATTGTTTTCTCGTTCGTACAAGGGAAGCTAGTTTCCAAAGTTTTCATCTGTATGAGGCGGGACCCGATGGGGCGGGACAGGGCGGTATAATATTCTATCCCTGAATTACCAGGATGACAGAAACAGAGGGTGTACATCACAAGTACTTCAAAGTTTTTAATAATCAGATGGTTCGTTAAAGCGCTAATCTCTGTAGCGCGCAAGTCTAGATGAAAAGCGTGTTGAACGTGTGACGATCAGAAAATATAATGTCCAGTATAGTGGCAGGTAAATACAGTTCACGTATACTACAGCCGTGGTGAGTCTTGCGAATATAACTGTTAGACAACATACAACGCGATAGTAGCAGACCATTAAAGGGCCGGTAGTGCTTAATGCCCGGCAAGGCCCAAGATAATATGGGAAGCAGGAGAGCAATCCTTAGGAGAGGATTGACGCTGTTGAGTTAGCGACGTTGGATGTTTGTTAGGTTCGATTATTGTTCTGGAATATGTATGTATTATGTGCTACTTTTTATACCTGGAAAAGGTTACCGTAGTTTGAACGGCATGAGAATTGCATGCGGGTGGACCCGTGTATAAAAGCAAGTACTTTTATAAAAGTTGATACGCGTTCGAATTGAAAATGTGTTAACGTGCGTTATAGTGCATTTCCTCTGCTGCACTGGCCTGCAGGTAAGTCTGGGACAACACATCGGACCACGCTATCGCACTGTTTGGTCCCGCCTTCTGGGGGTGGGACTTTACTGGTGCATTACCTCATACCATTGTTGCACTCGGACGCGTTCATACTATCTACAGATCTAGTATAGTATTACCGTGACCTGGATGCCGTCCAAGCGATGTGCATTTAACGTTGTTTTCGTTTATGATATCCTAGTACAGGTGCATTGCAAATTCCCATTCTAGCTAGATATATGGAGACTTGCTGACTCATCGTCTCGCTATTGGAAAAAGCTATACTAGCTGACAATATATAAATTGGAGTGGGCTACCCTTATAACATCAATCAATCAATATAATTATCTATTGCAGTCCACTGCTGGACATAGGCCTCTCCCAATGTGCGCCTGCCGATCTTGAGGATACTTGTAGGGTAAAAAACTACGTAAACGGAAAGACATAACATAAGCTTGTAAAAAAAGGTCGATCGAATTCTGATCATCTATACTATTATATAATTGTAAAGTGGTCGTGTCTGTACATTGGAGATATTTAAAAAAAAATACTTGGGTTATGTTATGTTAACGATACTGAACACGAAAATATGTTTTTTTTAATTTCCTGTCTGTTTGTCTGTTTGTCTGTTTGTCTGTTTGTCCGCGATGGACGCAAAAACTACTGGACGGATTTTGATGCGGTTTTTTTTATTAGAAAGGGCTTTTATTTTTATTAGAAAGGGCTTACTTAGACTTAAAATCTTACGTTTGTTTGATCGCAATCGGTTGAGTAGAATCGAAGATATGAGCAAAGGTCGCGTTAACCGAGATGCACGCGGGCGGAGCCGCGGGCGGAAGGCTAGTTTCTAATAAGTATCTTGTTTTGTTCGTAAAATGTCTTCCGTAATGGGTCTGATACACATTTTAAAGACAATGTTTTGAAAATTACAAAATGGGTTACAAATATTTCCTTAATTCTGCTAAAACGAAGACATCTGCCAGGAACATTATAAGCCTGATATAGTGATAATAGAACGAGAATCTCCTGAAGGCAGAAAAAGATAAATTAAGTAGTTGGACTTCGCCCATGAGAATATTCTCGACATGTGGGATGTGGGCTTGGCTTTTATTGTACCGATAGTCGTTTCAGTTCATGGACTTATCGCTAAGAGATTGCATTGATTAACATCTAACGACTAAGGATTAAAGACGTATAAATTAGAGAATATGGTTGAAAACGCCGTGTAGTGGTAACAGGACGTTATATAATTTTTCTGTTGTAAAAGCTTCGATCACGACTCTATGGGCTTATGCATCCCTAGTACTAGCAGCGACGTGTTCACTTTGCGAGCTTCGCCTAGTTATGTTGAATTGCTGCTACCTATGTATAACTTCAACAGCGGAATATGAACTTGGTTAAGATTTGTTATCGTTGTTTGTTTATGATTTGCTTATCATTTTATTTTTTGATAAAATATGAAATTTCCATCGCAGCAGCAACCACCTTCACCAGTGTAATAATTGCAGCACTGGTTTTTTTGGGTCACTAGCATAATTTCCACTTTGTAAAACGTCTATGTCGCTCTAACGTACACAGAATTTGATGAGCTATCGAGAATTGGATCGTACTAGATACCTAGTGTCTGGCGGCACTTCGTAGGTTACTGTCTCTGACAAGGCCAGTCATGGAGGCTTGCAGTAGGTACTGCACTATCATATAGTCCAAAATCTCCTCTATTTCCAGGAACAAACGAAAAGTGCTAATCTTATATTAAGTACTTATTTTTTTAGTTTTTCCAAAACTGGTTTTTGGTATCACCACCAAGTTTTTAGCCTTGCAGCATAGTCATTTCGGGCTCTCAAAGTAAAGGCGCGTTTAATTATACATATCATCCTGGAATCTGATCAGACTAATTGTAATTTGAGTTATCTGTAGATTCAATAACTCAAAACTAAGCTCGGACCTAAATAGTGCTGTATACTTGTAATTTTTTGCCACATGATTGACCATATCACACACCATGACACACAAAGGGGACCCGTGGTTCTTTTTACTTATTGATCATTTATTTCTATCGTTATTATTATAGCGGTAAAGAAGTTTTAAGTCCTACTTAGCAAGGAATGATATACAAAATTGAGTATCTTATATTATATTGCATAGTGTGATAAGTACTGCTTAAATACTCTCAAATGAAACCTTTAACCCTAGAAGCCTAATCTATTTCGGAGGTACACAAAGCCTTATCATACGTCTCAGAGGCATACATATCTAAATGACAACCCATAGGCTGAAATACTACTACTTATATGTTCATTTTTAAAGGAAACTGATGGTTGGGATATAAACAAATAATAATAAACTAATTTATCATTGAAAACCATAATTGTAGTTATTTATATCAACAAAATAACATTAAGTGCTTTTGATCAAACAAAAAAAATAAACTTCCGAAAAAATAACTGTGGAATAAGAGTATCTATTTTTGAAGATATCTATACATATAATAAAATTGTAACCGATCGGTGTCTGTACATGGCATGGAAATGAGAAAAACCATTATAGAGGGACTTTATTTACGTAATAGAAGCCAAAACAACGTTTGTTAGAATATAATAATATTTTTAAACAATTATCATTTGTTATTAGATGGTAAATTAATAATTAATAAGGATTTTAACTATAAATTAAGCTCAATTTAAACCGATATGAACTTAGCGTTCGTAAAATATTGAATTTTACACTTGAGCTATATGAATTCGACTAAGCAATATTTATGTTTTTTTTATGGACTTAGGTTCGCCAGCATGAAGTTCATTAGTTGGATCTACTGATTCTGATGGGTTCAAAAGTATTTGGCTTATGTTTTCCTGTAATGACCTCTTCAAAGTCGATACTTCCAGTCTCATCTGGAGATGAGACTGGAAGTTGGAACGAAGGCTTATCGAAATCTGTACTAAGCTCTTTCACGATTTCTCTTTATTGAAACACTTTTATTGTACGTGATCATATAGTAGCCCTAAATTACAGCTGAATTGACAAAGGCCATATTCAAGATAGCCTAGAATACCGCCATAGACCATCATGTAGGAAGAATATAAAACCTGGTTATAATGAGATTCTGTGTAACCTTCTATGAAAGGAGTCGAGTTAGATTCTTCAATGGAAACTTGTATAGTAAAAAACTCATTAGTTTCGTACTTATTTTCATATTTGCTTTGAACGTCATTGACAATCGGCGTCTGAAGACGAGGACTCTTCAGATACCGTTTTTCCATAGAAAGATCGTCTTTTTCTTTTTTCAAGTTGCTTAAATATCGTTTTTATATAATTTATTCAACGGTAAAACTATATTTAAATTCGAAATAATGCTGATACATAAAAAAATAGACAAAAAACTGACAAAAGTAAATCTCATACTCTTAGTTCAAAGTTATAGACTACTGGCCCGTGTACAAAAATGATGGGTCATTTGAACCACCAGGTGACCTATATAGAACGATATAAGAACATAAAATAATAAGATTCAGCACTATGCCGTCACTTGTAAGCTGTCCAACTGAGTGCAGGTGAGTACAGGTACAAAGTACAGGTAGAGTGAGTACATTTTGGTCATATATTTTTGTACGGCATTCTTACCATCGATAGATCCATGAAAAATAACAAGCAAACGCGTAGTGCTGTACAAAAAATGGTGAGCCACAAAGTCGGAATTTTTATTTTATTTTCCGACATTACCAGGGTAAATTTGGTCATTTGATTTTGTACGGCATCAGTTTCATAATATTTCAATACTGTTTCTAATCCATTATTCCGCAACGCCGTACAAAAATCATGCGACATGGTGAAGTAATCGTGGGTTACAACCCCCTCTTCTTCACCTGCACTCAGTTGGACAGCTTACAAGTGACGGCATAGTGCTGAATCTTATTATTTTATGCTCTTATATCGTTCTATAAAGGTCACCTGGTGGTTCAGATGACCCATCATTTTTCTACACGGGCCAGTAGTCTATTACACAAAGCCTAAACATACACCTCACAGGCGTACTACATCGTTATAAATCAAAAATGGCTCTACTTATCTCAGCGACACAAGTACCGTTAGCTAGTGCCCATCGATCATTAAGTTAATTAAACAGCTCAAAATGTTTGGCTTACTTGTTATAATAGAAAGATATAGACAATTTTCAATTGCGTATACGCCTCGCAGCCGTAGATTAGGCTTCTAGGGTTAAATCAAGTTGCTGTCGCCAAACATTTTGTGATACCGATTCCCTTCCAAACAGCGCTAAATCGAGAGTCCTCTGATCGACAATGGACCCGTCCCGTTACCAGGATATCATAAATATGTTAGGGGTTGAACATTGGTTTCACGTTCGCGCGAAGGAACTTACGTTTCCAATTTTTCAATCTGTAAGTATGAGGCGGGACCCGATGGGGCGGGATAGGGCGGTTCAATATTCTAACCCTGAACTACCAGGATGTCAGAAAGCGACACACGTGTGCCGTCACAGGTCTGAATGAAAAGCTAGTGTGATTGTCATATATTATCATGTCCGGTATAGTGACAGGTAAATAAAGTTCACATATACTACAGCCGTAGTGCGTCCCGCGAATATAACCGTTGGACAACACACACCGCGAAAAGAAAAACATTGAAGGGTCGGTAATTTTAAAACACAATAATCTAGAATCAATAAGGGTAGTTGAAGCCCTCAAAAATCCAACCAGTGTAACTATGTTGTGATATCGCCAATTGATGGTGGCGGTCATAATGGCATGCCGTCGCTTCATGGAAAATATCGAATATCAACCGCATCATAGTAAGTTCGGAAAACTGACGTAAAAAAAAAGTTGGCAAGACTCAGAGAATTATGAAAGAAAGAAAGAAAGAAAGAAAGAAAGAAAAGAAGGAAAGAAAGAAAAAGTTTTTTATTCTGTACAAAAATACTGGTATAGGTACAAAGTGATGATGATGATGATCCTGTTTAAAATCATAACAAGAAAAGTGTAAGTGGATAAAACACTGTTGGGCTTTCTAGTGGAGTATCATAAGCACGTAATGTCATCGCATTTTGAACAAACGTGATATACCTAAATAGTGATAATGGATGTCTTTCAGTTTAGGTATAGCTTCACTTTCTTCTGTGCATTTTGGTTCTTATATTATCCGAAAAAGAATTAATCGTTATAGATATTTCAGGTGTAATTTAATAATTACTTAGGAAAAATCTTCATATGGTACGCCACACTGAATTTTTCTCTGAAATAATATCACCATTTCTGTCAAACCGGGACGTCAAGTGTGAAAGGGATAAATATATGAAAATCAAACATTTTTTTTTTTAAATCGCGCAATGAGGTTCTGGTAGACCTATAGTTAGGGGTTAAAAAGTATCGATTACACGGAATAATGTAGGTACAGATTTTTAAACTCATGAATAATTACGGTTTGTAGAAACTATTGCAGAACGTACAAGCGTTGATGTCATCAAATATTATTTTTTTACTGGAAATAAACTATGGCGGTAGCCAGGCACACATTTTTTTTTAAATCTTAGACCAAACGAACATAGAGCTAAAACTAGAACAAAACATTCTTAGAGCACTCTTTCCTAATATTTGCGCATAAATCTATAAATGAAACCTTATTTTCAGCGTTTACATAAGAAAGAATAACGAACGAATGTTCTGTCTCTGTTTACACCACTGGAACTTGACGTACAGCGAATTTAATGAGCATCCGCTATTACGGCATGGAGATAAATAATTGTTAACCTATCCAATGAGGCTTACCTATTGCCATCAATGTTCTCCATACTCACAGGTATTGTGTGTTCATAATTAAATTTTCTGTGGTGCAGTTTTGTTGGCTTAGCCGTTAGCTATTTTTGCCATAGTATCTGAAAGAAGTGAACATCTTCATACGTTCTGCTCTCCTGGTACTGTTGCAGGTGTATCCCGTTCTCGGATACCGGGCTGCGGATGTAACCGGGTAACTTGGTGATACACACACTCTGTTGCGATAAACTAATTTGATTTATTTTTGTTCGTATCGAGGGTCTTGAATAATAATTATTTTAACATTTATTGATATTTAGGTATAACTTTTAATGCGCTGGATGCGAGCCGCTTCCAACCGCTCTTATCGGAGATCTATAGGGGAGGCCTGGACTTCCTATGGCTGAAATGATGATGATGATGATGATATCTGTTAAATAATCTATATAATATATAAAAATCAATGTCACTTTTCGTTGTTAGTTTATAACTCAAGAACGGCTGAACCGATTTGGTTAATTTTTGTCTTGAATAATTCGTGGGTATCCAGGGAAGGTTTAAAGATGAGAAAATAGGTGCAGCGGGACCGGGATCAAAAATTCACGCGGGTTGAAAAAATATGGCGACGCGAAGTTCGCCGGGACAGCTAGTGCCTTATAATAATGAACTTAAAATTAACTTAAAATAACTTAAAATAATTGAAGTCTATCGGTTATTTCGAGAATGGTGCTTTTTATAAGCACTAGAAACAAAAATATCAATTAACTCCAGCGTGCACAGAGTGTGGGGAAGGAGTCCACGCCATTATTTTAATATTTTGTGGAACGAAGTTTGATAAAATCAAATAAGTCTTGTTACTTCAGGATTTTAATACATTGTTAAATTGTGAGAGCAATACGTATTCATAATTTTTTAAGTAACTTAATATGACTTACTACAAGTATTATTCCATAATCTCTACTCTGAGTAGCATTCAGTTCTTTAAAATAAGAAGGCGGGACCCGTAGATCACTGGAGCAGTGTGCAATGGAATGTAAACTTTACTAAACACTTTATGATACTATATAGGTACGTTAATTTATATTTATATTTCTTTCACTGCCTCCATATTATCATTAGATTTTCAAAACAGAGCCAAACGCGCAAATTATGGTACTCATATTTTTTTGAATGACTAAACAAATGCAGTACAATTAAAATTTTATTCTACATATGAAACCCTATCACTTCCCCGAGGGCAGCGGGGAAACAGTTTGTTAAAATCGGGGTGAAAGTAACCGCACTGTATTTTCTCATATGAACAATTTTATCTATAATCTATAAATAATATAAAAATGAATCGCTAAATGTGTTGCTAAGCGCAAATCTCGAGAACAGCTGAACCGATTACGCTAATTCTTTTTTTAGAATATTCCTTGAAGTACGAGGATGGTTTTTTTTATTTTTTTTAAGGATCGACTGTTAGGCGGTACGAAGTTCGCGGGGTCAGCTAGTATAATATAATTGGTTGGCGCTCTCCGCATCGCCCTGGCAAAACGTCATGCGGTGCCAACACCTCTACTAGGATATCATAAATCTGATAGACTCAATATGGCAGCCTCATTCACATACCTACGCTAGCTAGATAATGCTAAAGATGGTGTGCAACAAATAGAGCAGTGTGCATCAGGCAAGTCTCCTCCCCTTGAGGCGTGACCAAGGGGTGCACGAGGGCGCGGTGAGTTATTTTAAGCATGAAGTACCAGCAGACTAGTGTTGCAGAGGAGATGCTTTGAAGCACGCGTGTCATATTTTAAAGGATAATGCACCTTTTTTATAAAGTATGGGTTTGAGTAGGTATGGCGTAGTATAAAGAATCAATCAATCATTTGATGCATCACCAACGGTTTTGGTAATTTCTAAGACTTTGTGTGAGTTGATCTGTATCACGTTGTACAAAATAATCTTCCTATAGTTTTCATCTGTCATGCATAATTTTGTTGTTTTGTATCACTATGGTATTTTAGACTCAATGTGTAGGTGATATGGTTGAAAATACTAAGGAGCGGTAACAGCTACCCACCCTCACCCTAACGTTACTTCTCAGGTTTATGTGTACTTAGTACCGGGAGCGGGACCATGCTGGTGGCTAGCTTTTCATCCGTTGTACGGGTACAACGCCATCTATCGGCGCAAGGAAATATGAGGAAACTTCAAAGGGAGCGACCACTTCTAGAGTGGGCGCAGATAAGAAAAAGTAGGGAATTAATAACAACATGAGACCGGTTGGAAATGAAAAGAAATAAAGTTTTCAACACACTTGCTTATAAACAGGCTTTTATTTCACCGCAATTAAGCACGGAATGACACCTATTATAAAACTGTGACTTTTTCATTGCTATTATTCACAAAAGTTAGTTATAGACTTCTTTTTTTTAATTTCATTGATTAAGTTGCTTTGTTCTTAAAAAGGTTTTGATACAAAAAAGTTTGTGTCCAATATTACGAACGAATTATTATACCTATTGCTTGCTCATTTTATGCAACTTCGTATTTTAAAAGATAATTTCAACTTGTAGTACGTGTATAATAAACAAAACTTTCACTAAAATGTATTTTTTTTTCTCTGTGAGTACTTACAGAGAAAAAAAAATTCATAATTCAAGACTGACCAGAATAGAAAGGCAGCATGGTGAAGGCACCTTAGCTTGTTCCGAAAGGAACAAATAAAAAAAATGTTAGATGCGCGCGCATATTTATGACAAGACAAGTATGACAACAAATAGATTTTTACTATTGTGTTTTGATTGTGTTATGTAGTATTTTTAGTATTATTTTATTCGCAACTGTGTTGAAAATAATCGTATGCCACTCGCGTCGCTTGTACCATAATGTACTATTAAACAACGGGAAAAATAAATTAAAATCGCTATGAAGTACGCGGGTGAAATGACGTGTATCCTCGATTTGCAGCGAAACTAGACCCCGTGTCGAATTTTTGTAATACAAAAGGTGTAGGTAATAACAAAGGCTACAACTTTTTGTATGAACAGTTTATTACATTACCATTACAGTTTTTGAGAAAAAATGGAAAAGCCTTATTAAGGTTTTTTTTTGTTTTATCTGCCACAAAGTCTTTTTTACAATTATTGGTACAATTGTACCTCTATAGGTTTCAAACACGATCACATAGCTTTTTATACAATAATATATTTCTACTTACGTCTTACTTTGACGCTTAAACAAATAAATTCGGCCAAGTGCGAGTCGGACTCGCCCATGAAGGGTTCCGTAGCAGCAAAGGCGAAAATTGCGGTTTATGACGTATTAAAAAAAAACTACTGACTGGATCTCGTTCGAACCAATTTTTAGTGGTAGTTTTCATGGCAATTTACATCACATATTTTTTTTAGATTTATCATTCTCTCAGTTTAGAAGTTAGAGGGGGGGGGGGGGGGCACATTTTTCCACTTTGGAAGTGTCTCTCGCGCAAACTATTCAGTTTAGAAAAAATATATGTTAGAAACCTCAATAGCATTTTTAAAGACCTATCTATAGATACCCCACACGTATGGGTTTGATGAAAAAAAAAATTTTGAGTTTCAGTTCTAAGTATGGGGACCCCCAAAATTAAATGCTTTTTTTTATTTTTGTGTGAAATTCTTAATGCGGTTCACAGAATACATCTAAATGCCAAGTTTTAACAGCATAGGCCTTATAGTTTCGGAGAAAAGTGGCTGTGACATACGGACGGACAGACAGACAGACGGACAGACATGACGAATCTATAAGGGTTCCGTTTTTTGCCATTTGGCTACGGAACCCTAAAAATGCATTTATATAGATTGAATAGTTTATTTTTATAGGTATATTGTGAAGAAAGATGAAATTTCTGTGGGGAAATTTTCCAGGTAGGTAATTGTGATAAACTGAAAATATTAAATTTCAAAATCACATTAAAATATTATGTAAATTAATATTCATTATTTTGAAATTGAAATTGCAGCTCTGGTTTTTCATTCACAGAATTGGACGACTTATCAGATGAACCTGGTTTTGTCCAGTAATAATATATAAGACTAGCTTTTCGCCCGCAGCTCCGCCTGCGTGGATGTCGACTACTGCCACCAAAAGTATTTTTTCTATGATGGACTTTGTATAAACTTTCGACGCCTTATTTTCACTCTCTCAGTAGTGAGTTTTTTAAAATATTAAATTCGGCCCCATGAGTCATAACAGGGGAGTAGAAACCTCGACGAATTTGTCCAATGTTGCCCAACCCTTGTCGACCTTTCGACGTATACCTCCTACTGGGCTTCGTCTTCTAATCTAAAATTAGAAACACAGCAATGAAAAATCGTATCAGCACGACACCGTCGTAGACAATCCAGAAATGCTCAGGTCTAGATAATGTCAGAAGGCTTCTCGTAAATCACAAATGCCAAACATAGCGGCTGATTATACTCTCAGGTCTTTTGTATAATCTGCTGAACAGTACAACTACAATACTATATAGGTAACCAATTTAAAACTGAACTCGCAACTATTCATGACGACTCTCATGAACAACTTGTATAGAGATATGACTCAGGAGTGATTGATCTATAATTCTCTAGAGCAAGGCCTTAAAGCCTTTTTTGGAGAACAGTACCACCGCACTCCAGTTCCATATCCTAGATGTTAAGTTCTGCTGGATGACGAAATCAAACAGGTTCGCAAGCTCTGTTAGAACTGGGATTCCACCTGCTTTAAAGAGCCCTGTCCGCCAGTGCGATATCATCAGTATACCATAACTATGAAGGTTGCTGTTGTATGCTGAGGATATAATAATCATCAATTGGCCTATTGCTGTCCACTGCTGGACATAGGCCTCTCCTAATATGCGCCACGTTTGCCGATCTTCCGCCTTTTACAGGTCGTCGGTCCACCTGGCTAAGGGGTGTCCCACCTTCCGTATTCCTTCTCACGGTCTCCACTCTAGGACTTGTCTGCTCCAACGGCCATCAGTCCTTCGGCAGACACGGCCAGCCCACTGCCACTTTGGCTTGCTTATTCTGCGAGCTATGTCGGTAACATAACTTTGGTTCTATGTCGGATGACCTCGTTTCAAATTCTATCTTTTAAAGATACTCCAAGCATAGCTCGCTCCATAGCCCGCTGCGCGACTTTTAGGTCACGGAAAACCCCACCTTCAGTGGCCACATTTCGACACCGTAGGTCATAACAGGCAGGACGCACTGGTCAAACACCTTTGTTTTGATGCATTGCGGCAGGGGGGAGGAGAAGACCCGACGTAGTTTGCCAAATGCTGCCCACCCCAGTTGGATTCTTCTGGCTATTTCTTTCTCGAAGTTGGTTTTACCAAGAGCTGGATAACCTGCCCCAGGTAGATAATATTTTTGAACAACTTCGAGTGTCGCTCCTTCGATGGCAATCGGTCTCGGTACAACATGTTCGTTGAACATAATCTTGGTTTTATCCAAGTTTACACCGAGGCCGACTTGTCGGGAAGCACCATTCAGGCTGTGCAGCATTTTGCCCAGTTGTTCCAGCGACTCCGCAACTATGATGATGTCGTCAGCGAACCGAAGGTGCGAGATGTACCTACTCTAGAGTCTTGAAGACGTCCTTCAATGCGCTGGTAAATGCTGAGGATATATAAATTACTATGTGATACGTCAAAAATGAATATAAATAAAACAACTTATAATTTGTGGTGGTTTAGTTTTTCTTATTGATCTAAAAATAATAGTAAGAAAATAAACATTTTGTATTATATTCTTTGTCATCTTAATCAGAAGTGCACTGTGCTTGACTAATTGAGCCCACAGCTGATAAGTGGAAGTTATTGAATGGTGTTCTGCCATCTCTAATAATTTTATTGTTGCCTTATAGTGTACTTCTCGTCAAGAAAGAAAGTGAACTTTTCTAGAAGGCAGGCGTTCGCCTATTTGGTGAAACGTTTCTAGCCGCCCCTTGTGTTATATCTGCGTATATATTTAAATTCACGTACCTTACTGTGTGAGGGCTTATAAGTTAGTATTCATCTGAATGATAACGTGCTGTATTACTTTTAGGCTTTCTTTCATATACGGTACATCTATAGCTATAATCGCTGTGCTATCATGTCGTGTAGTCAATGTGACGAAATACTATGGTCTTTGAATATCTATGTGTCTAGAAGGACAGTCAAAGCGTTGAAAGCGGCCAAAAAAATAGTGTCCAACTGTTGGGCGCTAAACGATTTTCTTGCTTTCAGTGTCAGATGCACTGTCAGCGGACACGGACAAAAATTTGAAATTTTAAAAATGACTGTTTGTGTAGTGAAAGTGTGCAGAAACTATAAAGGACGCACTAAATCAATAAAAAAAATTACCTATCATCGGTAAGTACCATTGTATCGTACAAATTTTAGCAAAATAAGCCATAATCTTTTTTCTAAAATAATTTAATATTGCCGTCGCCATTTTGTACTTAACAGGTGTGTGGCTAATTACTTAAGTCAAAACTCCCATAAAAAAAACGTGGCGGGTATATTATGCAATATAATGTACAGTGTTGTATGAGGGGTTTTTCGGCATACTGAGTACGAATTTGATGTCATTTTTACAAGACAAAATATGGGCAGTAGTGCGTCGTAGTGCTTCATGAAATTTCAGAATGGACTCACGATATCATGGGTTTTTGGTTATATTTCTTCAGAATACCAAGCGATCTAATACTAAAGCGCCCCCACACACTAACAGTTTATCGAATGACAACCGGATGATATTAGTCTGTCAGTTCATCGCAATAGCCCATACACTTACAGTTTCGTATACGATTTTGGACTGACCGCTAATACCATCTGAAGAAACTGTGGGCGGACTGTTGGTGTGTGGCCGCTTGACGATTCCGGTCAGCGCCGGCAGGTAGTCGGCCGGTGGCCTGTCGACCGTCGGTCGGAAGGCTCTACGCCTACAGATTGAATATTATGACTAGTGCAAGCAATTTTCGACCTTATTGGCATCACATAGTACATAGTTTTTTTTCTTATATTCGTGATCAGCGGCATCTATTATTGCGAAAACACATGTAATTAAGAAAATGTCAATAAGGTCGAAAATCGTTTTTCTGTTCTTAGTAGTCTCTGTGTGTAACGTGTAGTCGGTACAAGTCCCAAATAACACATTCACCTCCTTAATTACCTCCTGTGAGGTGATGCAAGAGGTTTCTGCACGAAAAAAGAAAGTTTTTGAATTGCTTCCATATAGATTAATAAAGTACCTAATTATTAGTTTTAATTGTTTTTAAGAACAATTCAACATATTTTTTTGAGGCTGAAAGTACGTTTATCAATCTATGACTGACTTGGAAGCATCAGACGATCGTACGGTGGGAAACTGTCGACTCCCAACTGCTCGTGTGTAGTCGCAAAAGTGGCAGCAGGGCACTGCCGGCAGGCCAAAATCGCTTTAGTGTGTTGGCGCTATCGGCTTAGGACTGCAGGCCGCCCGATAGGACCAGAAACTGCAGGCGGACTGTTAGTGGGTGGCCGCCTTAAGAAGTCTAGACCAGTCTATAATTAATATTACGATAGTACTACATACCTAATGTTGTATCCTCATATTTTTCAAATTAAGAGTATTATTTTTCTCATCTGAATATACATACAATATTATTAAATAATACATAAAATTTTCCCTAATTTTAAGGCAGTTTTCAACAACTGGTATCAATTTATACACGCACACTAAAAAAGAAAACTGACAAACGCGAGTGTAAGACGAAGCTGTCACGCACACTAAGAAGGAAAAGTCGTCCCATTTCTTTTTATTCTTTTGCAGCGCCATACTCCATCTAGACATATAGTTAATCAAAGACTATGGTATCATGGTAGCTGGTAGCTGACGCAGTATATGCTCTAGTATATTATTTAATGCTCGATGCCAATACTAATGGATCTGATATGTAGTTCCGAATGTTGTCCTCGCGACGCACGCTGCTATTCTACTATAATACCACTCGCAGTCCGTGGAACTTAACTGAAAATTGGATACTCCATCGAAGTGAGCCAGTCTCAAAAACTTCTTTTCTATTTCCAATCAATTAAATAAAGAAACCGCAGTACATAACTCTTACATAGTACATAAATTAATATTTTTCACATTCTTTGTAATTATACGTGACAGAGAGTGACGTTTTATGAATATTATCATTTGACAGATCAAAATGTGACCTAGCGTTGACACCATCACTTTAGTACCCGTTGTCATGGTAACAAATTTGCTAGCGATATTAGCGCCATAATATTTCGTATTTTCTTTAATATTACATTATTTCGTGGATTTGCCACATTTTAATTGTGATAATTACTATTCGGCGACAAAGCCAAATTCAAAAAACCAAAGATCATAAAAATCTGTTCAGCCGTTCTTGAGTTATAAGAAAGTACGTTTTTGGCACTTTTTAGGCACTTAGGGTCTGAATTTCGAAAAATCGTTTCTTAGTACACCTCCACGCTTCTAAACAAACACTCTCTATAAATTTCAAGTCTCTACGACCAGCGGTTTAGGCTGTACGTTGTCTCTAAGTCAATCAGTCAGTCAGGACTAAGAGTTTTATATATAAGAAGATAGCGATCGGTTTTACTAAATGGATTTTTGGTATCACCACCAGCCTTTAGCCTTGCAGCATAGCCATTTCGTGTTCTCCAATTAAAGACGCGTCTCCATAATTATATCATCCAGGAATCTGATGGAACTAGGTTTAGTGTTGTCCACACTTACGCTATTATTATTATAACTGCAAACTGTAAAAAAGTTTTAAGTACGTAGAAAACAATAATATATGCACACATGAAAGGGCCTATATGATATTACGTAATGTACTGCTTAAACACTCTCAAACAAAACCGTTAAGTCAAGTTACTAACTAAATACTAACTTTTTAATGCCGATTCCCTTCTCTCAAAAAGCGCTAAATCGAGAGTCCTCGGATCGACAATGGACCCGTCCCCGTACTAGGATAGCATAAACATGGTAGGGGTTGAACATTGGTGTGCCGTTCCTACAAGGGAAGTTAAGTTTCCAAAGTTTTCATGCTAATGAGGCTTGACTCGATAGGGCGAGACAATATACAACTTAGAATGATAAGAAAGTTTACCTAAATGGGTAAAACGCTGTTGGGAATTCTAATAAAGTATCGCAAGTAGCATTTCTTACTAAAGGCACTTAATTACATCGCATTTTGACATACATTTTGAATAAACGTGATATAAATAATACCACAACAAAACAAAAATTTAAAAATAAGCGATATACCTAACGAGGTCTCGCAGAAATAAAGAATCGCGTCGTAGTTTAAATTATTTTTAGTAATTCTTAAATTATTTACATAGCAATTTAAGCTGAAATATGTCCTGTACCTGTGTACCTGTATAATTACGGTTTTCCTAAGCGACTATAATATGGGGTTCTTCAAGAAGGGCATTAGAAGTCTCTTTCATTTTCACTCAATGGAAAATTTGAAGGTGAGGAAGTTCTCATTCCAAGGATCCCGATGATCCCAGCGGACATGCCGTTGAATTTAAACGACTTCAACTTCCGATCCGTCTTGCATTCGCCATGACCATTAACAAATCACAAGGACAATCCTTAAAAGTTTGTGGTCTGAATCTAGAAAATCCATGTTTTTCCCATGGTCAATTATATGTGGCATGTTCACATTGTTCACGGGTCAGGAATTGTGCAGCGGGAATGGAATTAGAATCTAACATGGAATTTGAATAGAAGGTACAGCGGGATCTGAATACCACGCGGGCGGAAAATATTGCGGTACGAAGTTCGCCGGGTCAGCTATATTATAATAAAAATCAATTGCTGTTCGTTAGTCTCGCTAAAACTCGAGAACGGCTGAACGGATTTACTTGTATCTTATTTTGGTCTTGAAATGTTTGTGGATGTCCAGGGAAGGTTTAAACGGTGAGAAAATAGGTGCAGCGGGAACGGGAAAAATATGGCGGTACGAAGTTCGCCGGGTCAGCTAGTTTGTTATAAGTGAAATTAGTTATTGTATTATCAACAACTGTCGCTGGTAGGCTTTTTATCTAGACGTCATGGGATGTAGGTTTAGTGTAGGTAATATTGATACAATATAGTTACCAGTGTAGAAAGTAAAATACGTGTCCTACAAATATAGTTCACATTGTACCTATTTTAGTTAAATACTTTAGTTAAAAAGCGAATACAGCTTAAGCGGGGCTCGAACCCGTGATCTTTCCCTTACAGGGGGAATGCTCTGACCACTGAGCCATCAAGTCTCGCCCAAATCTGATTGGATTGGAAAGTTCTTTACATTAGCCGACTTCATATTGTATTCGTGTTTATTAGATCAAAGTTTGTATGCAGGATATTGTCTGAAGTTTACACGAATAACATTCATTAAAGAAAAAAACATTTTTAACGAATTCTATCTACTTATTTATTTGTTATTATTTACTTTTAGCCAGACGACGTTTTGGCTACCTTTCAACAGCCATGGTCACGGGGTGAAATAGTATGCGTGACAATTTTGAATGTGCCATAATTGGTTTAGTTTGTGTACTATATTTTTGATGTAGGTATAACCTACTTAGTATATACCTAATATGAACTATTTTGTTTCTCTTTTAGGGGTAGGTATATGAATAATATGTACAAAGAATACCAACAGTGAATGTCGCTAAGAAAAAAAAATTGACCCCTCATTAATGTTCCTGCCTGACCATGATTCCAGCAAGAGGTTATGAAGAAGTTATAAAGCAGCAGTGGCAAGAGGAGACAGACAGACAGTTCGATGGAACTGATTCATTGTAGAGGACGAGCAATGCAAAGTTAGTTGGTTGATGGACTCAATAGGTCGCCTTAAGAAGAATCTCGAATAGTTGTTATTTTTTAGCAGATAAAAAGGGTAAGGGTAAGGGTGCGAGATCTAATCAGAAATGAGGAGATCCGTAGAAGAACCAAGGTTACCGACATAGCCCAGCGAATTAGCAAGTTGAAATGGCAGTGGGCAGGGTACATAGCACGGAGGACTGATGACCGATGGTGTCGAAAAGTCCTCGAGTGGAGGCCACGTATCGGCAAGCGCAGCGTAGGACGTCCACCCACAAGGTGGACAGACGACCACATTAAGACCGTGGGAACGCGCTGGACGCGAGCCGCTTCCAACCGGTCCTATTGGAGATCTAAGTATAGGGGAGGCCTATGTCCAGCAGTGGACTTCCTATGGCTGAAATGATGATGAATGATGAAAAAGGGTAACTATCCATATCGAAAAGGATAGTTGCCCCAATTACCTACTTTTGCGGATAGTTGCCCTTGGAAGCGCTCTAAGAACAATGACAACTATCCGCGCCACATATGGTGGACAAATTATAAAATAATTTAACATTAAAAACAAGAACACAGATTAAAAACAACTATTAATTTATATTCCACAACACTTCTAACGATAGTCTCGATTGAGCGCTTTTTGGAAGAAAGAAAACATCCCTGCGCGAACATGACACCAACGTTCAACCCCTACCATGTTTATGATATCCTAGTACGCGGACGGGTCCCTTGTCGATCCGAGCACTCTCGATTTAGCGCTTTTTGAAGGAAAAGAGAATCGGTATGGGAGTCAATGTTCAATGCGGTAATAATCCACACAAGATAAAGATTTATCTTGCATAAATTCGCATACCTAGCGCTAAAAATTGCTGGGGTCTTAAATTCATCATCATCATCATCGATGCGATGCATATAGCAGAGGAGTGTCCACTCCGTCGTTTCCCTGGAGGAATGCGTGAGCTACATGACCTCACACCGGCAGCAATTGACTGGCTTCGCCAACTGGACGTTGACATATGAGGACTCGAGCAAAAGCCATACGACATGATGATGATGATCATCATCAATTAGCCTATTTTGCAGTCCACTGCTGGACAGAGGTCTTAAATACATCATCATCTTCCAATTTTGAAATCGCGATATCTTCAAAATGTTTATTTTAAATTAAGACACCATAATGTGACGTAACCTGAGGACTACCAATCCCTGCCGCTGCAATCTTCCGTTGGCGTCTCATCGCGCATAGCCATCCCAGAGATGAGAACAGTGTGCCACGAGGAGCCAACCCGTATATACCTACCTAATAAAATATACCGCTGCTCCTATTACACAAAACATCCAGTTTCATCAGATTACGTCAGATTGAAAGAAATCTCCAGTTGCCAACATAAAAGGACACAAAAGAAAAAATATAGCAAAATGATATTGATGACCAGTCGCAAGTGCCCTGCGACTGTCGGGCCCATCTCAGTTAATGCCGCATTTGCTTTCTTATCCACTATGCTCCTCCATACCTATGTGTAAGGCAAAATTTTACCGACCACAGCCATATCGTTGTTCGTACAACGATGTGGCTGTGGTCGGTAAAATTTAACTTAAATCCGGAACCATCAGCCATTGACTCGAGAGAACCACTGTTCCGGCGTGAAAAAACGTCTTTATGCAGGGCTCCGGGCTTTCGTGAAGTTATTTTCATGACGCTCTTGATGTAGTTTTGCCTAGCCCATAGAAGAAGCCTGTCTAATTTCCCAGTTTTCGGTAGTTTAGCCCTGTATATAATAGTCAGTCACTCGAGGAAGACTTTCTTCATAAATAATTTAGAAAATAACAATGAATTGACTAAATATAGGTATGGGTTTAATTATTCCGAACTTAAGGCCCCTAATCAGGTCAACGTCGAAAAATTGATAATTTCGAAACCGTTTTTCTTATTAACTATAAGACTTACAGATATGTACCTATGTATTTACAAAAGGAAACTTATTCAAATATGTATATTCGCATATCAGAATCCATGACTCAAGCTAGTTGTTGTGGTTACTTTGGGTCTAGATATTATGGGTCTTTGAGTCCTTAGAAACACGGATTTCTTCTGCGCTTTTACAAAGAATAATATAGTAGGTATAGACTTGGCGCTTAGACACATGATGATTTCATTCAGTGTAGGGCGTCAATCAAGTCAATTGACAAAAAAAAACTTGCAACAATTTTGTTTTTTATATTACTGCGCGTAAACTTGCCCAGATTACATTTTCTTAAATATTTACTTTATTTTTTTTAATTTATTCATTTAAGATCGTTTATTTTTCAAATATGTACAATACATAAATAATACTTACTAAGTGAAATTTAAAATAAAAAACTATTATTACCTACCTAAAATAAGCTAAATTAAATGAATAAAATATTTACCTTCGTAACGCGTCAATTGCAACTAAATCAATTGCAATTAACTTTTAGCTGCACGTCACAATTCTAACAATAACTTTGTTCTTCTATATGGAGTCAAACATTTTTTTTCCTGCCAAACTTTCAACAATCACATATAATGTTAAGAATGGTACCCATCTTAAGACTAACCTGGCTATCAGGATATCTTGAAAAATGACGAACTTTCATACAAACTTTCATCCCCTATTTCCCTACTTTGACCCCCTATTTTTGTAAAAAAAGCAACCTGCTTAATATCCGTTCCCATGCTTCAATCTATTTCTGTACCAAATTTCATCAAAATTAGTTCAGTATTTTAGGCGTGAAAGCGTAATAGACAGAGTTACTTTCGCATAATTTATAATATTAAATATCCAAGTATCCAACTCTGTACCAAATTTCATCAAGATATCTTCAATAATAAACTTTCATCCCCTGTTAATTTAGTAATAAAAGGCAATCAATATCAGTTTCCGAGCACTCATCCATCTTTGCACTAGATTTCATAATGAACTTTCAAACAAATTTTCATCTCCTATCCGCCCCCCCCCCCCCCTCTCTAACCCTTTTTTTCGCGTTAAAGGTAACCTATGTCCGTTCCCATGCTTCAATCTATCTCTGTACCAAATTTCATCAAGATCAGTTCAGTGGTGTAAGCGTGAAAGCACAACAGACAAATGAAAAATTATTTGAAAGTTCGTGATGAAATCTGGTACAAAGATGGATAAGTGCTCGGAAACGGATATTGATCGCCTTATAGTATTAAATTAATAGGGGATGAAAGTTTATTATTGAAGAAATCTTGATGAAATTTGGCAGAGTTGGATACCTACTTAACACCCACAGGACAGGCATGCCTAGTGTGGGGCCAATGGATAACTTCAATTGTTTTGCTTTTGGTAATAAATGATTTTTATTTTTATTTTTTTATTATAAATTATGCGCAAATAACTCTATCTCTTACGCTTTCACGCCTAAACCATTGTACTAATTTTGATTAAATTTGGTACAAAGATAAAATAAACTTTGGGGCAGGCGCAGATGCACCGTTGTGAGCACAATGCTCACAACCTTAAAAGACCCGTGACGTCTTTTTTTATGTTTTAAATAATTTTATAAGTTCAAATATGAACACTATGATGATGGAGTAGAAGACTAATAGGGCTTAGCCAGTATTTGCATATCGGTTTTTGCGGTAGTCGGTTCGAACACCTACACCGAACACAAATTATGTCTTATCTAGTATCACATACTCTATGTTCAATGATTTGTATTGTTTAGCACAGCGGCTTCGTTCAATGACGTGGTTGTATGCGGACGCGAACCCCGTTGATCCCGCCCCGCACCTCTCGGTGCCCCGCTTGACCAAATACCTAAACTCTCAAAGTCATTCGCGTAGGTAATCACCTTAACGTGGACAAAGTCACGGGCAACAGCTAGCTCATAATAAAATCTTCAAAAAGGCCATTAGATGGATCCTACAGGGATAGGCAGCACGAGTGTGAGCCTCCCTGGTGTTGCACATGTCTATTTGCTACAGTAATCACGTTCCATCAGGTGGGCCGTGTGCTTGTCTGCCACCTAAGTAGTGTAAACATACAAATAAATGCTATTATTTTCGTGCATGACGAAGCCCGATTTAGCGCTATTTGGAAGAAAACGTAACTTCCCTTGTGCAAACGAAAAACCAATGTTCAACCTCCACCGTGTTTATGATATCCTAGTACCCGTACGGTCGCGGATGAATCCGAGGCGTCTCGATTTAGCGCTTTTTGAAAGGAAAGAGAATCGGTATGTAGGGTAAGGTTGCCGATATTGTACCAGTTAACGAACTTTACAAGATATCAAAAAAACTATATCACTTAAAAGGATTATAATTATTATAAGAAATAAAAAGGTTAACTGAAAAAGGTTGACAGGTTGAAAGGTTGACTAAAAGGTTGACTTGCTGAGCCTGCCTCAGGTTAATTTAATGTCTTCATGGCAGGCCCTCTGGTCTGCGAGCTGCAAAGAGAAAGGTAAATTCTACCATGCTGTTCAACCAGACATATCACCAAAGCCACGGTCCTACCGTTTCAAAACTGTTCCTAAAAGGGTCATTATCTGTTATGCGTAGACTGCGCCTTGGTTTTTGCTGCTCTCCAGTGTTCCTGAATAAAATTTGCATAAGTGATTCATCATTGTGCGAATGCGGCCTGGATGAGGGTTCACTGGATCACATCTTTTTTAACTGCCCGAGAAATAACAACTTGTCTCCTGACTTGTACACCTTTCTTCGGGAACTAGACGTCCCTACCCCCATCAACTTCTCTTCACTACTAACTGACTCGTCAAGAGATGTTCTTAGGTTGTTGATTTACTTCATTAGACGAAACGATATCAAACTCTGATGCAGCCTACTGCCTCGTTACCTTATTTTGTATGGTACTTTTTTGCTCATTTTTCTTTATTGTTTGTTTGCGTGTATTATTTCTATTCGTGAATGGTTATATATTATTATTTAATTTGTATTTTCTTAAGTGTTTCGACTTGCTCACAATCAGTCAAATTAGACCCTATGACAAAATTGCCAAATTCAAAATTTATACTGACTGCGGCTTTGAGTATGACTGCGGCCTTTTAAGTATATGGCCAAATTTGCCGACAACTTCGGCATAGCTTGCCACATCAAAAAATTGAATTGAATTGAACGCTGACAGAATGTCTAAAGATTGCTACACATTGCACACTGTTCCGGTTGGTATATAAAGTTTTCTTCAAATGGAAATTTGCTCAAACTGCTTTCAACATAAACAGGAGCTTCAAATAATTGATTACTAATAGTCGATAATAATGTATTACGGGATGAGTGTTGAGATCTAGTTTCATATATGAATTTCGACAGTAATAGGTACTAGGAAAAATCAATGATTCCTTACGAACACGTATGTTAAATGTTCTCGTAAAACGAAGCTTTCGTGTGAATAACTGATATCATTCATGTAATCGACTATTCAATGTTCACAACTACAGTTACAATCAACTATTGTAATAAGTCACTGTTACTCAATGCGATATTTAACGTACAATCACCCTTATAACGTTATTATATCAACAAATGTCAAATCACAATGTGATTAGCGTTTCGACGCAAATAATGGTCCCCACGATAATAACCTTACACTCCTACTATCTGTCACAACAGATGATCTGACTAACTTAGTCTAAAAACCTAGGGTTTAACTTAGGTCTTCTAGGGCCACCACGCCCTAGTAGATGTGTGCGAGTTTAATATGTGTGTGTGTATAACGACGAAATACGTGAGTAATAGCAAATTGAAACTAATGAAAAAGGAAATAATTTCAATTAGACTTTCCTACATTGAAATTATTGGATCCTACGGGAAGGAATAGGTATTTGAGTTGTCTCCAGGACCCAGTCTCAGATCCCAGACTTACACGATTATAATTTTACCTACAATTACTTCTCTACTCGAACAACTCTAGGAATGGTTAATAGGTATTTAGATAGGTATAAATGTAATTAGGAACTTCTGAAATAAATTCAGAAGCGCGTTGTTCTCACACTGCACAGTACGTCTTCAAAGATCAATCTCACAAATTACTTTGGCTTAAATACAGCAACAAAATATTCTGTGATTATATCACCAACAAAATGCACTGTTCAGGGTTAAAGCCCAACTCTCCCGGCCGGCGCCCTACATCGGCCTTATAAGCATTCGCCCCTCCGCATGCAATTTTTTAATGAGGATGGCATCGCGTCTTCGACACAGCGCGAACAAAGAGATTCAAATTTTACAACTAGCGTGCTTTCATGCAATGTTTTACTAAAATACATATAACATAATCATGCAAATTTCAATACAATATTATAATTAACCAGCTAACATGCCAAATTGTTTTTAAAACAATTTATAGATCGATCATTTAATTGCTTAATTAGCAATAGCGCTTTATTTGATAGAAGTAGAGCTCTTTATAATATTTTTTATATAGAATTCTATTGTTTATTTCATTGTTTTTGGCCATTTAGATTCCCGGAGTCAAATTTTGGAATGACGTTAAAGAAGCCATCAGAACTCTATAAACAC
This sequence comes from Eilema depressum, assembly GCA_914767945.1. Taxonomy (NCBI): domain Eukaryota; kingdom Metazoa; phylum Arthropoda; class Insecta; order Lepidoptera; family Erebidae; genus Eilema; species Eilema depressum. The sequence goes on along the minus strand of OU612012.1, from coordinate 33,180,639 downwards.
CTAAGAGTAACTAAAATGCACGTCTTATCGAAATCTAAAGACGAAATAGTAAAAGTCCTTCCAAAAGATAAAAATGCATCGGAGCTCGAATCACGCCTCCAGTTCCATAAAAAATTCATGATAGGCTCGCAGACTGGTAGAGTAGGTCTAGGGAATATTCAGAAACAAACAGATAAAGAAATAACAAAATCTTTTCTTCAAGCAGACGAAAACAACACCTATAAGGTGCACGCAATGAACCTAGAAATGCAAAACGAATGGTTGACCCTAGGTGAATTTTGTATTTCCATAGCCTTAAAATGGCGTACCATAATATACGACTGGTCACCGGCCTTACTTAAATTTTACCTAAATGCATTCCAGTTGACCCTCCCCGACCAAAGCAATCTAGTCAGGTGGGGAAAAGCCACAGATAAAACATGTAACTCATGTGGTGAAGCAACTGGAACGACTAGGCACCTGCTAGTGGGTTGTAGGACGCTATTAGACCGGGGTCATTACTCGCGCCGACATGATAAGGTATTAGAAATCATACGTGAGGCTGTAAGTTTGGCGGTAGCTAGAGCGAAAAAAGGATTAACCACAAACCAAAGAAATGACATTGTGTTTGTAAAGGAAGGCTGCTCAAAGAAATCACCTCAAAAGCCATATTCAATTTTGATAGCTGCCGTTGACTGGACAATACTCGTAGACACGTATGAGAAGCACTATAAAATACCGGCGGATATCTGTGCCTCATCATCCAGACCCGACATATTCCTTTTTTCACGATCGCATAGGCGTGCAGTGCTTGTAGAACTCACAGTACCGTGGGAAACTAATATACCTAAAGACCACGCTATAAAGACAAACAAATACTTTGACTTGACTAACGAGTTAACCAAGAACGGCTACGTGGTTAAACTCTACGCCATAGAAGTAGGAGCAAGGGGAATTCCAGCTAAATCCCTGTACAACTTACTTAAAGACCTCGGATTGCCAAGAGCTTCAGTAAGCTCTTTACTAAATCGAATATCAAAAGCGGCATTGATAGGATCTTACCAAATTTGGATAGGTAGGGGGGGGACACTACTAACGGTGGAGGTGAGCGCTGATGCATCACAAGGTGGCCACCCTAAACCTACATCTGGGTCGCAAGTCCCAGTCGCCGTCACGGTGTTCCTCTCTGTATCACGCTATGGACCCGGCGACCGCACGGTGAATCCATGGAGTGCTGAGAATCGGATCTAATATTAACGCTTTATTTAATTGATTATTCATCAATAACACCGTGTCATTATAACATTGTATTCCTAAAACGTCTATTCAATAATTCACTCTAATATTGCAGTAACAAAGAAATATTCATAGGAAAGTTTTAAAACTTAACTTTGTAAAACATCGCCAAATGCTACGAGTTACTTTGGTGCAGGTACCAAAGACTAGCCGTTTCAAGTACTGACCCTTTATTTTTTTGTGATAATTTTAAAATATTTCTAGTTATGAACAAAAAATTAACTTCGACCATATGTGACGCTGGGATGGCGTACCATAATATTGATTTTATTTTTACAATACTAAGCTCGCAAATAAGCACACGATGACCTATGCTTCTAACATACTCGCTTATATTCCGTTTCAAAAGGATGATTTCTGTTGAACATTCATATTACTTTTGAATCAACTACTTTTTAACTACATAATTTGAATAGAAGGTACAGCGGGAACGGGTCTGTATCTAGAAAAGCCATGTTTTTACCATGGTCAATTATTTATGTGGCATGTTCACATTGTTCACGGGTCGGGGACGGTGCAGCGGGAACGGAATCAGAATCTAACATGGAAGTTTGAATAGAAGGTACAGTGGGAACGGGTCTGTATCTAGAAAAGCCATGTTTTTGCCATGGTCAATTATTTATGTGGCATGTTCACATTGTTCACGGGTCGGGGACGGTGCAGCGGGAACGGGATCAGAATCTAACATGGAAGTTTGAATAGAAGGTACAGCGGGAACGGGTCTGAATCTAGAAAAGCCATATTTTTCCCATGGTCAATTATATGTGGCATGTTCATTATTGTTCATAACACGGGTCGGGAATGGTGCAGCGGGAACGGGATTAGAATCTAACATGGATATTTGAATAGAAAGTACAGCGGGATCGGAATACCACGCGGGTGGCAAATATGGCGGTACGAAGTTCGCCGGGTCAGCTAGTATGTTATAGGAAAAAACCAATTGCACTTTGAGTGCCTAGAATTTTAAGAAGTTTATCGTTGATGTCTTTTGATAGGAACATAAAAATTCGTGTACTAGGGTGCCATAAATCAGTAGATAACATGAATGTAGTGGTACAAGACAAATTTAGACGAAATTTTATGGGAACTCTCTTTGTAATGTTGACTCACTTCAATAACCTACTTATAAAAATAGCTCTAGGGCGTAGGTTCAAAGCATTTTATATAACTCCCAGGTCGTGTTGCACTTGCGACTTACAGTGAATGTCACATTGAACTATACAGTTATTTCAAGAAAGATTTATATCATTCTTTGAACCTTTTGTCAAGTATGTTGAAGTAGACTTTCCAGTTTTATGTAACCTTGAAATAAACAGCATTTTCCGTTTAAGAATATACAAGTGTGAACTACAGCAAAAAAATTTAAAACTTGACATGCTGTGTTACTACGTCACAGCCGCTTCCTCCTGTTGCCAGAATTCGGCCTACAAAATTATTTACTTCCCTACTAAATAAGGGGGCAAGTTTCCATTTTAAATCTGAAGTGGCTCCTCAATCCATACGGACATTCCCACTGTGGGTAGGACGTTTCGGACCCACGCTACCACCGCCGATACCACTGGTGGTAGCGTGGGTCCGAAACAATACCACCAAACCAGAAATAGTGATGAGACCAATTTGAATTTAATGTAGGTAACTATTATAAAATCATTTTAAAAGGCCACTTTTGACATAAGCTTCATAGTGAGGTGACATGTTTAAAAACCCAATTCTGTTGGATAAATCGATAAGAATTTCAAACATCTCTGAATCGAATAAACTGAAATTTATTCCTAAAAATATTTATAGATTAGGTATGTACCTACTATAATTTTAACTGAACATTGAAATTCAAATTAAAAATTAAATTTACACACATCAAAAGTTACAATAATTCGCACCCACCTAAAAATTGACAATCATGAAATTGGAAAGCGAATGTGTAATAAGTGACAACTTTTCACTATATTCAGTAAAATTGGAAAATTCATGACATAAAACATGAAAACGTTCATGTTTAGTTTATGGCAACATACAGAGTATTTCATAACGTTTCATATTCACTAAGATTATATGACTACTTTGTGTCATAATGTCATTGTATTAGAAATTTGCATAATAATTTCGAGCTACAGATTGTTACTCGAAACTGAGTAGTTAAGTCTCCAGTTGTTGGCGTGCAATAATATACCCTAAGCTTATAATTTAACGGTTGATTTCATCGTGAAGGGTAAATTGTACTTTCTATGTTTTTGATACTGTTAAAATGACCATTTGAGCTCTTCAATGCTTTGGGGTCCTGGTGCAGAGAGTCGGTGTCTAGTTCACGTTGTAACGTGTTTCGGTTCACTTTTTCACGTGATGGTACTGCTTATTCCTTAGTTCTCAAAGGATTTTTTACCTTTACCCAGGACAATGAATGAAAAATCTACCTAGATCTAATTTATTCATAAGTCATGGTGCCAAGACCCCGGTGTCGAAACACAGAAAGTGCACAGCGTCTTAACATCGGCACTGGTACCAGGAGAACAGAATGCTGCAAGAGGTTCTACGTGTGATTCGTTCAGATCGCGTGTGTAAAGGCGGCCACCCACTTACAGTTTATCGAACGACAACCGGATGATATCGGTCTGTCAGTTCATCGCAATAGCCCACACACTTACAGTTTCGTATACGATTTTGGACTGACGGCTAATATGTGTGTGGCCGCTTGACGATTTCGGTCTGCATAGACAGTTAAAGGCCGGACAGTCTATGGCTGTCGGCATTTTATACGTAATAACATCAAACTAAAAGAATAAAATGATGTTATAATTTTAGTCTGAGGTAATAAAATTATGACGACATTGATGACATAAGGACTGCAGGCCGCCGGACAGACGAAAAACTGTAGGCGGACTGTAAGTGGGTGGCCGCCTTAAGGAAATAATTAAAGTGCATAATGTGTTAGGATGAAGAGTTCGAATGTAGAACTGTAGATAAGCATTGAATTGGACTCGTATTTTTTATATATTTTATTATTATTTGTTGATGAGACTTATTTGCGCTGCCTATTAAAAAATATTTCAAGGGACCAAGAAATAACTACGAAAAAAAATTACAGCAGCTGATCTAAAGGTCCTATGTCAAACATTTCAATGGCCTTCAGCTATTTACTAATTAAGACTATGTACACTAGCTGTAGGTTTTCTAACTTTTTTATACCTCTTATGTGGCAGACAAGCATAATATGGCCCACCTGACGGAAAGTGGTTACCGTGGCCTATGGACCTGTGCAACACCAGGGGCGTTACACTCTTGCTGCCGACCCCGCAGAAACCTTCTAATGCTCTTCTTGAAGAACCCCATATTGTAGTCGCTTGGAAAAACCACAGCAGGGAGTTCATTACACAACTTGAGCGTGCGTGGGATGAAGTTTCCTTTTATACCGCACAGTGCTCCCCGTTTCCGGTGGCAATGTGTGAGTATGAAATCCCTGCCTGTGGCGAGCGGTGCGATGATAGAATGCAGCTGTAGGCATCATGTCAAACAACTCATCTGAGCACAGACCATTGTATAGGTGGTAGAACATTCACAGCGAGACAAAGTCCCTCCTGAGGTTCTACATTACCTGCGCGTATGGGATTGTCGACGAACGTCAACACCCGTTTTTGCAACAAGTCAAAGTGGTTAAGGTGGTATGCAGGCGCTCTGTCAAAAAGGTTACAGCAGTATTACATATGAGGCCGAACCTGTGCCTACTTAAACTAAAATGACAACAAAGATGTGGATAATAGTTTACCCAAGTTGTTTGACTATTTCTTTATACTATGAAGTTAGGATACTTGGAATTACTCGTCACTTTATTAGTTGAAAGCAGCATTGTCCATAAGTGCAGTGCGATTCATCTCAGTTATTTTTTCCCCCTATGTTTGTTTTCAATATCAAAAATACAGTTTTAGGAACTTCATTTATTGAGTAGTGATGAAGCCAATAGAATAGAATGAACATTTATTTCACACTACATACTTGGAATATACAAAAATTAAAGTTGACCTAATCTATTAACATACATATTTTTTCTATGTGGGAGACTGGTGCCTAAATTAGGAAGAATCCTGTATTCCAGGCCACCAGTACACACCCATTAGTCTCGTAGTACAGTACAGTAGTCGCGATGTCAATGGTATTTGAGTGACTAGTTAGATGGTAGGTATGGCAACAAAATACTATCTTGTTTTAATAAAACGAAGAAGAGTGAGGATGTCAAGCACTGTTTTGAGAGTAAACACTAAGGAAATGAATATAATATAATAAAGGTACCTCTCGTCAAGACTGACGATGTGTGCGTGAGTGTATATATTTACACGTAAGATTTGCGAACATGTGTGTATTGACAACGCGCGTCGCTTTCCCTTTAATCAAACACGAGATTATGAGTCAAAACCTCAACTGCTTTTTATAAGATTGGTTGCTGCATCAAGAGCATTTCCTAGCGTTCATGTTACGATAGACAGTTCTTACCTTTTGTGTCAGAAATGATGAGAATTTTGGCGTAAAAGCGTAAATCCACATTCCAAGATTTTCACTTCGACGTCTCGACCAAAATTCTGTCAAATAGACATTCAGGCTTATGCAGTAAATGATAGGGTTGAAAATCCCTTGGAATAGTAGCAGTATGTAACATAACAACCTATTGAACATTTGTCAGTTAAAACTCTTTTAGTTCATGCGTTCCTAGTGCTGCGAGTGCCGCGATCATGTAGCTAGCGTTGCGTTATATTACCAGTTTCGGTGGTTACGACTGCGATGTAGACAATGATGTACAGAAGTAATATATTGCTACCGTTTTTTCATTAAAATGCACATCAGGCACTCAGCTAAGGATGTATTCAGTGTTTAAATTAACCTCGATTTTATTTTTGTTGTGCCTATTTAGTAAAGATATTTAATTAAATTAATCAAATTAAAATTTATTTTTTGATGGCAACAGGGCCCAATTTCTTAGTAACAATTATTCAAATTCATTCAAAAACATGTCAACAGAAAAAAATCAGGAAATTATAATTATCAATCGATATGATATAATTTATTGCATTAGATTTGATTTGATTTGAATGTCAGTTAAAAATTAGAAGTCACAAAATTAAATAAATAAATAAATCATTAATAAATTAAAAGTTACATAAATTAATTATATATGCAATAATCAACAATGTCAATTCATAATAAAATAATATAATAAATTAATATTTTAATTAATGAGAGTGACCATGTAGGGTTTCACTCTACTGTCTACTGGCTATATACCTCATTATGGGTGAGTCGTACCGCGCTGATATTACTCTCAGAATAGTGTTGGAGCTGCCACGAATACGGCTCAACAGTGACGCCGATCTTTTACGCCAGATGGCATGGAACCCGTCTACTCTCGCCTCAGCAAACATAGTTGACGCGCTGCAGTAGCGCGGCAACCCCAACATCACCCTAAAAACATTATTATATTGAACACGCAAGGTATTCAACGACTTAAGTGCAAAGCTCACCCACAGACTGCCCGTGTAGAGGTTCTGACAGTATGCCTTAAATAAGATGATTGTAACCTCTTTACTACAGCGTGCAAACCTGCGGGCCAGCATGTTACACCTCACCGCCATCGCCCTGCGCTCCCTATCGATGTCTACATGATCCCTGAGATCCTCAGTAATATAGTGACCAAGATATTTAAAGACAATAACTCTCTTCAATGGAACACCGCATAAAGTTATGGGCGGGACATGAGCAAGTTTTTCTCCGGGCACCCCAAAGACCATGTATTCACTCTTGCTTACATTATATAACAAACCATGACTTTCTGATACAACTGACAGATTTGTAGCAGCTTTCTCAATGAACCAACCGTTGGCGTCAGCAGCACCATGTCGTCTGCGTAGCTTAGGTTGTTTATGCACACATTATTAATATGGCATCCGATACGCTGACTGCTGAGACCAACAATCAATTCATTGATGTACAGGTTGAAGATTTTTGGTGACGTCAATCCGCCCTAATTCCGCACTCCAACCTGTACTCATCTGACATACCATCGCCCCATCGAACGCTGTTAAGCTGGTTCAGATACCAGTATTGAAATAATAATAGTGACCAACTCCAGTAATGTAACGAGTAATATAATATTTTATTATTATTATTACATAATATTTTATATATTTAATGAGTGACTAACTCCAGTAATGTAACGAGTAATATAATATTTTATTATTATTATTATATAATATTTTATATATTTAATAAGTGACCAACTCCAGTAATGTAACGAGTAATATAATTTTGATGCGTGGGATAGTAGCACTGTAGCATTCAATCCATTACGTAGCTAATGCTATGAGCTACGCCGTATCTACACGTAGAAATTCCGTAGCACGCGTAGACTGAACAAATCTGCTACGCGTCGGCTGACTTCGATCTTTTTTGCAATAGTACAATTTTTTAATTATTATTTTTGTAATTTTTTTATAACTGATATAATGTAGTTCAAAAAAGTTTACTTATAAACAAGTTGGGTTCAATGTAGAGGTGAATATGCCCTTGACCTTCCGCGGCGTGGCCGGCGTGCCCCCAAGAGAATCAATAACTGTCCTCTGTGCCCCCGAATGACTAGGAGATCATTAAATACTAAGAGCTCTGTCTACTCCAGACGAGTAAGGGAGAAACACAATGCGTCTCGTTTCCTCATTACACGTTTTGTTTTCTGATACTGTGATACGAAAAATGTGTGGCAAGTTTTTTCAGTTGTTTAGATTTAACTTTTTGGTATAATTTATTCAGTACTTTTTTTTACAGTTATGTATTAAAGTAATTCAATGTAATATGTTACTTTTTCTAACACCATGTTGCTACGAAGAACTACCTTATTTAAATTTGATTGCACTCAAATTTAAAAATAAAAATGCTATAAAATTAGAACATTATTAGTTTCACAATGTTGTGAAATCCTAGTGAGTAAATTAAATTTGTTAAGATGAGTTAACTTGATCGGGTTTCTTTGTTAATTTCTAACTAACCCTAACTTTAGAAAAAAAATCCATAAAAATGTTTTTCAAAATGTCTACGCAAAGAATAGTATATACAGTATATCAGCTATTTACATCAACCCTTATAGTTGATATACCAGATAAAAAGGCTTTAATTTTACACTAACCCCTTTAGATATCCAAAAAATAAAATTGCACCCTCTAACATGCACGTTAAGCCTAAAAAATGTATTATTTCAATAGACTAAATTCGTACAGTTACTAGAAATAACTAGACTTATTTATAATTCATGTGCATGTTCAAAAATAAAGATATTGCATAGACCAACTATAGAAGCTTTGAGATTAATGGGTATGGGGCCCAACCATGTTCTTGGGAACTCAAGCCTACCTTAACTGCGAGCATTACATTTGCTGATAAACGAAGAAGGCGCTAGCTTGTTCCTCTTATTGTTTCGGGGGTCAGAAGACAGCTTCTATAATAGTTGAGACAACTAGACAATTTGAGAGGAAAACTACATCAGAAGGAGAAAACGTTGAGGTGTGGACACCAGGCTCCAAGTTGTAAGCTTCAGACTCAACCAGTAAAACTGCTAGGATGACATAGACGTAGACATAGTCCCTGAGATGTATAAGGAGAGAGAAAAGCTGTTGAATGTCATATCCACCAAAGAAGAGAGACGTACATTTAAGTAATAATAATATCTTCTTCTTCCTCTTAGCGTTAATTCCCAGTCGCATCCGAAGCTTTCAGCTCGGAGTCTGGGGTCCGCTTTTGCCAGTCTTAACTACGGATTTGGCTAGACCTCGATATTTTCTGTGAAGCGATTGCCATCTGACCTCCACAGCCCAATGATAACATTAGGCGATATCGAAGCTTTGCAGCTAGACTGTTGTTTTTGGATTTTTGACGGCTCCAACTACCCGTAACGACTGCCATAGATGTTCTTATGGCAACCGGGACCGACGGCTTAACGTGCTCTCCGAGGCACGACCAGACCAATGCAAATACCCATATTTCATGAACACAAATATTTGCACTGAGCGGGGATCGAACCCACGCCTCCTGCGTAGCGGCCGCGTTCACTACCGCTTCGCCACGGAGGCTGTCTGTAATAATAATATGTGTCATATTTAAGAAAAATGGCAAAATATTATTACTCGTTCCCGGCAGAGTAGAATTTGGGCCACCCCATCTCCTCCCATGTGAAGTCGTACAAGGCGACTAAGGGATAGGGCTGTTTAACATCAGACAGATATATACAGCCACGTCTCAGCCTATACTTAGTTCGAGTCAATAATAGTGCCCGAAAAACGGCAATAGGCTCACCCCTATTACGTGGGACTTAATACAATGATTGGTGAAATGTGGGTGTTAATTCACCTCTGCCTAACCCTCCGGGGATGAAGGCGTGATTGTATGTATGTATGTATGTATGTATGTACTATTACAACAATAAATAAATATGAAAAGAGTGCACGTTTCAGGTAGGTAACACAAAAGAAAAGGTATGAAACAGCGTAATGATTCCACCAAACACCTTGGGTGTATACGACATAGAACTCGTAATATACTATCTATAGCACAAAAAAGCCGCCAGATGACCGGGCGATCAGAAACTATAGAGAGCGTGATCTGTTTACACTTTCACATGTTAAGTACACGGGGGAGAGAGAGAGAGAGAGAGAACGTAAATCTTTCATTCGTAGCTATACGTCACTTCATCTCGTAGCACGCTCGTAGCACGCAAATATTCAAATTCATGCATACAAATATTTGCACTGAGTGGGGACCAAACCCGCGTAGCAGCCGCGTTCACAACACAGATATCATTTACTACTTCATTATAAGAAAAGAAAGAAAGAAAAGTTGCACAGAAATGCACGAAAACCATACACATGCATGATAATAACAAATAAAAAAGTGAAAATTTAGAGTGAATTTAAGTACACGTGTTCTTGTGTGTATATAATAAGTAATATATAATAACAAGGCATAGAGACATAATATGTCTCTAGGAACGACTTGGACGACAACGCGCTAAGCACACCGTATTAGCGGTGGTTAGACCCATCATGGAGGACTGGGTAGAGGCGACACAGGAGCTGCTCGTGTCAACTGACGCAGGTAATTACCCGGAAAGGATGTTCCGGGGCCCACCTGCATGCGGATCGCGAAAGAGCTAACGGTTGATTGCCATATAGTGCCGCAATGACACAAAGGAGGACTTAGAGCTGCACTGGCAGGCGGAGAACCGGCGTGGTAGGTGCCGAGGTGGACCCTCATGGGAACCCTTGTTAGTGGGAGCACTCTAGCCCGGAGCTATGCTTTCGAAGCACCCCTCTATCTCCCTATCCGGGGTAAGCGCTACCACAAATCAGGGGGATATCTGGGGACTTTCCGTACGAAAAAACGGACTTGATGTCTTATTATGAATGCCATCGAATATTTCTTTGAAACGAAGGTTCTTATAGGATCGGCGAGTGGGACGTATCTGGTGGTCGAATACGATACCACTTCCAACCAGGTGGGCTGTGTGCATCTAAAAAGTAAAAAAAATAACAAATCCTATTTTTGTTTATTTCCCCTATTTTTATAGAAAGTTTGTTGACTGCCACCCGCCAGATTGCAAGCGCGATAATAAATCTGAACTTATTACAATGCCCATAAGGGATAAAATTGATTACATTTCAAGTTGGGAAATTGTACACAGAGATAGCTCTCAAGTCCTATGATCTCCTAGTGGTACAGGTGAGTAAAGTCGCATATTGATTGCGGCGAGAAACATGCGCAATATGCGATGCAATGATATAGGTAATTGATTTTGTTCCAAGTTGGGAACTTTTACACAGAGATAGCTCTCAAGTCCTATGATCTCCTAGTTGTCCCGGTGAGTAAAGTCACATTGACTTTGCGACAAGAAGCATGCGCAATACGCGTTCTCTCATTGCATCTCCTGATGTTCATGTGTATATGCTGTCTATATGTATGAGTCGCTTGAAACATTTTTCTAATAAATACATGTTAAAGAATTTATAACTTTAATTGTAGATACTTGGAGGGGTAACGATGCGGAAAAACAGAGCAACGAGTGCAATAGCGCGTATGGGATGATAGTCTCTGACACTGCCGGGGTTAACGCGAGGTAATGATGATAACCCCAATCGAATGAATAGGTACTGCTGGATTATGCCTCTCTTCATACGCGTTATAGCACTTGATGTTCTCTTTCCGTATCGCTTATTACAATTAAACATAAGTAGAGACAGAGCTCATAAAAATTTGAACGTCAACAGGTGCAATGTGACAGCGCATATTGCGCATACTTCTCGCCGCAAAGCCTACTCACTAGGACAACCAGGAGATCATAGGACTTGAGAGCTATCCCTGTGTACAAGTTTCCAACTTAGGAGGAAATCAATATTATACCTCAAGCGCCTCATACATATAGACAGTAATTTATACATATATGAACGTCAAGAGGTGCAATGTGACAGCGCATATTGCGCATACTTCTCGCCGCAAAGACAAAATTACACACTGGCATAACCAGGAGATCATAAGACTAGAGAGCTAACTCTGTGTACAAGTTCCCGACTTGGAACGAAATCCATTTTATACCTTAACGGCATTGTAATAAGTTCTGATTTAATAACGCGGTTGTAATTCGCAGGGGGGTTGCAATCAACAACCTATCTATAAAAAATAGGGCATTTAGGTGGCAGAAAAGCACAGTTCTAACGGTGGTCACATATTTGTATGTACTAATAAATCCAAAAGAACGGAAGGCGGAGATTGAAGTCAGTACCTCCCACCACATTGGGTGATATTTTTCTTTTCATTCACTCCGTTTAAATCAACTGCTATGTTTCTATGGTAGCCTAGTACTTGAATTTCGATGCTTCTTTATAAAGACATCAACGATTCGACCGTATTTTTTCATGCTTTTCACCTTTTTACACTCGCACTCATACCAACTAAAATAGAAACCATTAATCTCCTTAGTGCATATTATTGATGCACGTAAGTATCCTAAAAACGTAATAAGCTACTAAATCACGCAAAGCTACTACTTCACGTATTTGTTTTTACCTATTTTCAACATAATATGCTGGTTGTTCATTACCCTAATAAACTAATGAGAGAGTTTTACCTATTTTTTATATTAATATAGGTTTTTTTTAATCTTTATTTATTTATAGGACTTTTATCTTACGACATGGCAGTCCTATTGTAACAATAGTAGATTACCCAACAAGTGAAAAAAAGGTGAATTCTTTTCGAGGCACCAAGTTGTATCCCGAGAGGAGTGAAGGTTTCTCCGGTAGAATCCCGAGCGTAGCGAGGGGTTCTAGAGAGAAACCTGAGTGGATCGAGGGATACAAGAGCCGAGATGAATTCTTTTTTCACGTGTTAGGTACTCAACTTTTCACCATTGACTACGAGAAAACGATTACTCTGTGATTATGAATTACATTTTGTTATGGATAGTACACAAAAGAAGCAGCAAATTATCAGTAATAGCTACCGCTTTAGCGCGAAAAGACTCGGGAGTCTTTTCGCGTTCGAGAATATGAGTTTCATTTTCATCACTAGATGAAGCCATTTTATGATTTTGAGACAAACATAAACTTTTACAAGGAAAATTACACAGAAAATGGCGGCATTTTTTTTTTCTTAATTTAAACTGAGCCACATTCCATCCAGCCAGTGATTACATTTAGGTGGCTTTTAGTACGTTTTTATAGTGAGAGTGTACAACCTCTTTGTATGTTTCACTAGAATCCGTACATTCGCGTATGTTCCAAATTCAAATTTTTTTATTCACTCGGTGAAACAAAGAGCGTTTTATTCACTGTTTTTGATGAATCACGGACCCTTTTTCGAGTGTCAATGGTGAAAAATAATATTAACTATAAACAAACCTCAAACTAGGTTAGATAGTGTGTTTATGAATGTTGATATAATAATAAGTACATACGAGAATACAACTAGCAAATGAGGATTGACGTTAATAAAATGCGTTTACCTGACAGTTACAAAATGAAGCAAAACTATTTTAACAGATGCACCAAATAAATAAGTCATGATGGATTTCTTGGAAAATAGTTTTATTTTAAAGTGACGTCATCGGTTGAGAATTAGCATGCAACTGTACATCACTTAAAATGCACTCAACAAACCATAGCAAAACCTACACACTACAATATTTATATAAAACGGTGGTAGCATTTGTGAATTTAACTCGAACTTTTATTATAACAATGCTTATAAGATATAAAATGAATAGAGCAATATGGATATATTTTAATAGTACGAGTATACATTTACTAACTAATTTTAATGAAGATAGCTAATTAACTCTACTATAATACAATTTAAATATGTACAGTCAGCGCCAAAAGTAGATTAACACTTTATAATTTAGAGATTTCCTGAACTCCAAAACGTTACATGAAGTAGGCATAATATACATCTATATTTCTATACATACTATACATTACATTGTATACGTAGTATTTCTATACTAAGATGTAGGTAACGTTTTGGAGTTCAGGAAATCTCTAAATTATAAAGTATTAATCTACTTCTCCTGGTTGTCCAGAGTCCTTTTGCGATGAGAAGCATGTGCAGTGCGCGCGCTCTCATTGCCGTTGTTGGGAGATTGTGCACATAGATAGCTCTCAAGTCCTATGGCCTCCTGGTTGTCCAAAGGCCTTTGCGGCGAGAAGCACGCGCAGTACGCGCTCTCTTATTGCATCTTTTGACATTCATATATTTTACAACACACCTGCTCATAAAAGTGATATTATTTTACCGCAATTAGGCACGTAATGACACCTATTATCAAACTGTGACTTTTTCATTGCTATTATTCACAAAAGTGAGTTATAGATTCTTTTTTAAATTTTATAGGAAGTGTCTATAATTGTCTATGTTCTTAAAAAAGTTTTGATACAAAAAAGAACGTATTTAATAGTACGAATAAATTAATATGCCCATTGTATGATCATTTGATGCATTTTCGTATTTAAATAAATAATTTCAACTTGTACTCGTAATAATTGTAGGTATATTAAACAAAATTATCACTCAACTTTAACATTTTTTTTTTCTCTAAATACAGAAAAAAAAACAGTAAAAAAAAAGTTAAAGTCAAACCCAATGATATTAAATATAAATAGATGTGTTATTGCTATTTCTACGTTGATTTGTAAGCATAATATGCTTACAAATCAACGTAGAAATAGCAATAACACATCTATTTATAGATAGATAGATAGATAGAAATAGCAATAACACATCTATTTATAGATGTGTTATTGCTATTTTACAACACACTTGCGAATAAAATAATACTACAATACTAGATAAACATTACTACAAATTAATTCGTTTTCCTAAAAAAATGAGGTTTGAATGTAACTTTTTTTTACTGTTTTTTTTCTGTACTTAGAGAAAAAAAAAATGTTAAAGTTGAGTGATAATTTTGTTTAATATACAATTATTACGAGTACAAGTTGAAATTATTTATTTAAATACGAAAATACATCAAATGATCATACAATAGGCATATTAATTTATTCGTACTATTAAACACGTTCTTTTTTGTATCAAAACTTTTTTAAGAACATAGACAATTATAGACACTTCCTATAAAATTTAAAAAAGAATCTATAACTCACTTTTATTTGTGAATAATAGCAATGAAAAAGTCACAGTTTGATAATAGGTATCATTACGTGCCTAATTGCGGTAAAATAATATCACTTTTATGAGCAGGTGTGTTGTAATAGTACATTATATTACAAGTAAGCAAAGTTGCGGCTCGGGTCTTAAGAGAGCCGAGGACGGTAATCATCATACTCACGCGTGCCATACGACGTTTTACAACACACTTGCGAATAAAATAATACTACAAATACTAGATAAACATTACTACAAATTAATTCGTTTTCCTAAAAAAATGAGGTTTAGTTTGAGGTTTTAGTTAGAGTTTGTCTAAAGACAAATTAACGTGCTAACCGTAGTTTAGAACGTAGTACTTACTAGTTTGTGGGTGCAAGTGAAGCTATATAGTGTTTATGACACCTTGATTTCATGTGAAATTGATTACTGTTTACATTTCTTACAATTTTCGTTCACGGCCTTTTGATGGCCTTAGATAACTCTTTATTAATTGGTTTCAGTTATATCACGTAGGCATTTTGGACGTATTTTCGGGCCTTACCTAGATCTTAGAGGCCCAAGCCATTCCTGCTCACACTTTTTTGATTCATAAATAATATTTTCTGCAAGCCTATTTGTAAATTGACGGATGAAGCCCTGGTGCAAACCTTTCCCTCGGAATTGGAAAGTCAGATAGCAGTCACTTTTATAATAAGCCTTAACAAATCAGTTAGCTTGCTTTTTGAAATTTAGGGTACGCTTTCTTACGTTTTTTCTTCTTGATTTTCACGGGAGGGACATCCACCTGCACCTCCGACCTCGAAGACAAGCCTCTTGCACACCCAACACTGAAAATATGTAATTTATAATGGTTACATAATTTAATGAACCGAACAATTGTGCCAAATTGGTTATTTATTTTTATGTTAGGTTCATTATTGTAAAGACAAGGTATACAAACCTTGTTCTGACAGCAATAGAAAATTAAAAAATCCTATGTGTGTGTGTGTGTGTGTGTGTGTGTGTGTGTGTGTATGTGTGTGTGTGTGTGTGTGTGTGTGTGTGTGTGTGTGTGTGTGTGTGTGTGTGTGTGTGTGTGACTCCCCTGGTGAATGCACTCGTCCATAGGCCACGGTAACCACTTCTCATCAGGAGGGCCGTGTACTTGTCGGTAACCTAACTTGTATTATATTGATTGCCTTTGTGGCGTAGCGGTAGTGAACGCGGCCGCTACGCAGGAGGCACGGGTTCGATCCCCGCTCAGTTCAAATATTTGTATGCATGAATATTAATATTTGCCTTGATTTTGGTGTTCCTATGTATAATGTGTATCTATTTACAAATAAAATGTATCTAAGTATGTTTATCGGTATTCTAGAACCCATTACACAAGCTAGTTAAGCTATGCTTACTTTGTTTCTAGATAACGATGTGTAGAATGTCCTACAATATTTATTTATTTATTTGTATAAAAAAACCACGCGGGCGGGGCCTCGGCCAACAGTGCTAGTATAAGTATACAATTGACTTACTTGGCTTAAAGTCCTGTGACCCCTAGATGGGGCAGAAATAGGGACGATGTGCCGCCATCCCTGCCAGTATTAGGCTCCGCGTTTCTGCTCACTCGGAAGATTTCCTGAAACAATCGTTACAAAGATTATTGCAGTATTATTTCCAGTATTTTGCTTTGCCCTAACTGCCTAAGTATTCTAAAGTAATACAATGCTAGATGCTTAGTCAGTCACAAGGCGGTTCAACAATCAATCTACAGCAGCATTTTTCTACTTCTGCAACATAGGTCGATTCCTAGCATACACGGGATGCTAGGAATCGACCTATGTTGCAGAAGTAGAAAAATGCTTCATTATCTACTGTCATATGTATGCTATGAAGAAACTAGAAGAAACTGAGAAGAAAGAAATACCTGAAAAATTAAAAATATAGAAGCCCATTGAAATTACGAAGGCTAGGAAGTAGGAACTCAAAAGTCCCGAAAGAAATTAAGATAATTATGAAGAGAAGTTTGTTTGTTTGTAACCGAAAAAGTTGATTATTTCGATAATCTTTTTCCATTATAAAGTTATCAAGACAGGCTACATTTTATCCCGATATCCCAACGGAATCATGGTTTTTGTGGGTAAACGAGTAGATGCTAGTATCTAGCAACATTAAAAACAGAATCGAAGAGTATTCTCTATTTATACATATCCTGGTACGGCTGGGTGTGCCGATGCTGCTGCTACTTCGGCAGAGGCTTTTAAACGGCACAAATACCCCCAATCTCATCGGAGATTATTAATATTTCCGACTACCTCTGTGGCGTAGCGGTAGTGAACGCGGCTGCTACGCAGGAGGTGCGGGTTCGATCCCCGCTCAGTGCCAATATTCGTATGCATGAATATAAATATTTGCATTGGTCTGGTTGTTTCTATGTATAATATGTATGTATTTAAGTGTGTATATCCGCATTCTAGGTTCCATAACACAAGCTAATTAAGCTTACCATGGGTCTAGATAGCGTTGTGTAGAATGTTGTAGAATATTTATATTTATGTTTTATATTTAATTTGTGCCGTTTGTAGTTGAAACGTTGGGGCCATGCAGTCCAAGCGCGCGCAATCTCTTCGGGGAGATTGCAAAGCGTATGGTCGACGCTGCTCGTGACCAGCAGGTCTAAAATAGCCGCTTTGGATGTTTCATTAAATGATCATCTTAATTGTCAGATTTCACTAATCGTAAAATGGTTACTTTTGATGAATCATATAATGAAGCTCATAATGTTCATCATCTTATTTGACAGTTTTGTATGAAGATGCGTAAAATGGTCTAAATATATGAGTCATTCATAATGTCAAATTCGGTGAAATTCGTGACGTATTGAATGTTAACACGGATTTACTTTTTAGCAGATTTTAGCCTTCATATTGATGTTTTCATAGTTATTGTTGTAATATTAAACCTCACTAAGATGTTTAGGGCACAATTTAACTCCACTCTGTTTGTCCACACAACTATTTATTGACGGCCGAGGCTTTGGCGTAGACTTTTATTTCAAGTTATAAGGTCTGAGTTGCTCCTACAAAAGTCAAGCTTTGGCGACGGGGTCGTGTTATCCCCCCTTCATTTATTTAATAATAATTGATTATTGCTTGCTACGCGTGATTTGATCTTGTCAAAACTTTGCAATTCAACCGGACCTTGCGCTGTGATGATGAACTTCCAAATTACATGAATTAGAATAAATATCCAGTCTCGTCCACTTAGCCAGTCCAGACTCAGCCTATACATGGCTCAAGTCAACAATAGTGCCCGGAAAACGGCAATAGGCTACGTGGGACCCAATACAAAGATTGGTGAAATGTGGATGTAAAGTCACCTCTGCCTAACCCTCCGGGGATAAAGGCGTGATTGTATGTATGTATACTATGTATGTAGAATAAATATTCAAGTTATGCTAGAGTTTTTCCATACAGGGAACGGCCCACCAGTGTAAAGGGCCCAGTCAACAGGCAAGGCGCTGAAGCCTTATTTAATTTGTGAGGCATCTACAAATAATTATATTATTATATAAATGACCAAGACAGTCTAATGTCACAGCTAATGTTGCCTAATGCAAGCCTAATGGTGGTCCACATGTTCTGGATTGCACCTCAAGTTTTTACCATCTAGCGGGGTGCAGTAAATTGACAGACAGTAGGTATATAAAAAAATGTGAAAGGCCTTAGATTCAACCTCGATAACTTTGACTAATATACCTACCTACTTAAGCATAATAAACACTATAATGATCATGGAGGTAGAGGTATATAGAAATATAAATATTCTCATTCGCATATTTAAAAATAAAACTTTTTATTTATTTATTCATTGCATTTTATGAAAACTTACAGCTAATAAATTAACATTAGGTACAATACAATTATTGTTGTTATCATCAGAGACTTCGTCCTGCTACACCAGTGGGATTATTCAAAACCCCGTGTCATCCCTTTAAATTAATTTATTGATTTCCAAATATCTTATGGGTATTTGCAGGATTTGTTCATATTTATAATTACTGCTCCACTCCTCTAAGTAGTAGCATGATATATATAGAAGAGTACTCTGTGTGCCTTCTAGGCTTTTACACTGTTGTGTTTATATCCAGCCATTGCTCTGCCATCCCGTTGCCCGTCTACCGTTTTGCCATCATTAGTTTCGTGCCTGCACCTTGTGTAAAGATGCCTTTGCATCTAACCACAGAAACACAAACACATTCAATGTTTTTTGTAGAAGTAACTTGATAAGTTCAA
Organism: Eilema depressum; assembly: GCA_914767945.1. NCBI lineage: Eukaryota > Metazoa > Arthropoda > Insecta > Lepidoptera > Erebidae > Eilema > Eilema depressum. The sequence goes on along the minus strand of OU612012.1, from coordinate 33,161,410 downwards.
TTCAATTCATAATGAATGGCTCTGTGCTTTTAACATCAATTCTGTCAATGTCCCGTAGTAGAGCTATTAACGCAGGATATAGAGTGGCCTCGATTTTGACTGGCTGACTCGAGTTTGTTAGTTACTTCCCACAGGATCCAAACAAAAGGACAGTATTTTGCTTTTGTATATACGCCACCGTCGTTCCCCCATTACGTTGCCCGTCTATTCTAACATCATTAGTTTCGTGTCTGCACCTTACTTTAGACGCCTCTGAATCTAATCACAGAAACACAAACACATTCAATGTTTTTTTTGTCGAAGTAACTTGATAAGAATAAGAAACATAAATAAACATTGAAACCAAGTTTTGACAACAGACAGTTTTGAAATGTCACGTCAGGCAAAAATTACCACACCAAAATAAAAATAAAAATTGGAAACAAATTGTAGTTTTAGCGTTATTTTTCTTTCAATTCATGTTTATTAGATGGAAATCATGAACTACTGATATATAGAACATAATAACTACCATTTTACGCTGTATTAATGACAAAATCATAATGTAGTAAATACCGTAAAAGCACGTTTCGGGGAGTCCTTATATTTTTTTCGTCATAGCAACACCAATAACAAATATGAAACATATTGCAGATGAAATATTATGAATGACATATTAAAAAATGTGGTCATTTTACAATCTATAAAATATGTCACCAACTAATCTGCAAATGAATGTCATTTTTAGATGAAACATCCAAAACGGCCATTTTAGACCTGCAGAAGGCTGGCCTCTTTTTAACTTAGAGAATAAGCATTGCCATACAACGTGGCAATGCTGCCAGTCTTCTGTGAATGTACCACAGGAGGGTGCATTTTAATTTTTAGTTATAATTTATTTAGTTTTAGTTTTGCTTTAATTTTTTAAGTGTTGTATATATATAGTACCAACATTAATTTCATATTTAATATAATATGGTAATATATTTATAATGGTTATATTTAATATATGGTAATATATTGAAGTTTGAGCCCCACAGCTCATGAACACGAGTACAGAAAGCTAAAAGTAATGGAAAACCAATCGGATGAATTAAATAACTTTTTCGTTGATGTCTTTTGAAAGCAGCAATGAAATTCGAGCACTAAGGTACCATAAAATCATAGGAGTAGATACTAACGAAATGAATACAACCAACGACTCGGGTTTGGAGCAGCAAGGTGGGCGTAGAACGGTAGGCGTACGAGGGTAGGTGCGTAGGCGGCAAAACTTATTCAAGTCGACCAAGTTGTTCAATACGAGGTTGTAGCAACAGGAGTTCATAACATCGTAGAAGGTAGTTCTGTTGACATCCGAGCACGTGGCATTTGTTTATAAGTCACGTGCTTGTATACCTATGTCAATGTATAATTTATTTGATGTTGACCCAACCAGGATTTTTGATATTGCAATTTTAATTGGAAGAATAACAATCTGTGTTTTATTATTCAGAACTATAGATATTATTCAGACATAAACTTCGGAGTATTGGAGTATTTTACATGTATGAAAAGTCGCTCCCGTAAAAGCCAGGGTGAGCTGAATTGAAAAAAGGTGTAAGAGCGTGGTCCTCATCTCCAGGGTGCAAGTTTTAGAAACAACCGAGATTAAAGGTCCAACCCCACCAAACGGACGGCATCGGACCGGATTTTACAATCTTTGAACAAAATGAAATCTTATTATCACAGTGTTTGAAGTTTATATTACCAAGTAACGCACAACAGCTTGACAGCGACGTGCGGCGGCATGTCGCACGTCAAGCTGTCATGCTTGACTTGGTAATATAAACTTTAAATGCTGTGATATAAGATTTATTTTGTTTGAAGATTGTATAATCCGCGCCGATGCCGTCCGTTTGGTGGGTTTGGACCTTAAGGCTATGATGATGGTGATGAATATACATACATACATATACTAACGCCTATAAATGTTCGAAGGGGTACGGAGAGCTGTATTATCGCGTAAATTTCGCCAGTGATGAATATAATTTGTCATATATCTTTTAGTAGTAATAATCTTAACAATATTTGTGTGTAAAAGTAACGACAAGAATCCCCACGGATACCTCCCCCGCCGGTGCCGGAGGAGGAGGTTATGTCGGACTCGAACCGACTAAAACGCACGCCGTCTGTGGGCCGTCAGTTGCCGGAGGTGAGATTGTCGTAGCCATATCCCTCGCACCCCGGCCGACCCAGGGCCGTATCTCGTACCCTATACATCCTACTAATATTATAAACGTGAAAGTTTATAACTATGTGAAGATGTTTAAGAGGATGGAATTACTTGTACTAAAATTGTGAAAAGAAATACTTAAACATTTTTATTTTTTATTTTATTTATTTTATGTTTGTTACTCTTTCACGTAAAAACTACTAAATGGATTTTAATGAAACTTTACAATAATATAGCTTGTACATCAGAATAAAACATAGGCTATATATCAGCGATGAATGGGATTAGAATCCACGCGGGCAGAGTCGCGGGCAACAGTTAGTAGCTAAACTAAATATTTAAATAATAATCGTAAACTCGCTCAGTTTTTATGAACCAAAACAAGTTCACTGATTCATTACATTAAATTATTTTCTAAAAAAAAGGGAGTCCAGTTAGCTACTACGGTGTGTTGAGCTTTTGGCTCGTGTTAACGTTTTTGTGGGGTTATGTAAATTATAATTGTAATAATAATCAAATCATAATAAGTCAGGGACTTTAGCTGGCTCCCCCGGCACCAGTTCACGCTGTAACTACGGACTCCCCAAATATAATTTTTCATTTCATGTATATATACTAAAATTACTTGAATTTGTCTATATCGCGATTCAGGTATTCCTTGGATTCCAACTCACTGACGGCATATATTCCTTTGAGATGATTTTTTTATTGAAAAAAGAAAACGAAAACTTCATAACTTTATCTTTTTGAAATTAGAATCGGTAGTACTTCTACTTGATTGGTTGCAAGGTTTGGTTTACGTGGGTGTGCGAGCAGGACGACATCTGTTGCACGCTTCTACCCACAGCCTTCCTTGTCCTGCACACCGACTGTACTGAATTTGATCACAGATGGTGCTGTAATACATTAACATTGTGAATTAACATCACAAAAAGTAAAATAATTATGTTAATGTTTTTTTATACTACTGAGGTGGCAGACAAGCACACGGTCCACTTATTCGAAAGTGAAGGATGAATGACACAATTATATTAATGTATGAATTGCGTGTAGCAAGTAATTTTATAATATTCTGTTATAATTTCAAACCTACATGGGTAGATAACTAAACGAAGGTTGTGCGCTGAAGAGTGTTCAAGAAATAATGAAAGGATGAATGGGGTAGGCAGAGGTGTATAATCACCAACTACGATTTTCAGTCCCACGTAGTGAAGGGTGGGTAAATTCCATGATAAACAAACATACTTATTAGTAATATTATAATATTGTCTTGCACATCAACTGCTCTTATTGTATAATATCCTAGTACTCGAGTTTAAATACCTCCTTCAAAAGACATCAACGATGAAGACTCAGATTTTGGTCGATTTAAAGCAATGTGAAATCACATTGACGTCTTCTTCTTCTTCATCAAATAAACTAAAAGTAATATATAATGAAAGATAAATAATTGCTTAACTTTTAATATTAAAATGCATAAAAATTAAAAAGTCAACATCAACCACATAATCGTGCTACGGACTATCGTAACCGGTACACCGTAGCACATAGCTACGCGTAATACGTTGTAGAATCCTGTAGCATGCCTTCTTTCTACAGTACAGTTATAGTACCGGCATTCAAATACTGTGCTACAATGTATCCCCACCGTCTCCTTCTAGGAGATTTGAGGGAAAACTAAAGAATGTCGCTTGAGACATAGCACCAGGAATTTAGTAGCTCATAAGAGGTTGATTCTTGCCTCTGCTCGTAGCCGTCTCGTGTGGCGCCACCTATCGTTGTGGCACCCACGTATGGTTCCAAATTGCAAAGCTAAAAATTCGTCGACACCTACTTCTTTATCAAATAGAATACATAGTAATTGAAATTAATTATATTCGCCTAACTCCCCTTGCTAATCTAAATTGCTTATAATATAATATAATACTAGCTGCCCCGGCGAACTTCGTTCCGCCATATTTTCGGCCCGCGTGGTATTCAAATCCCGTTCCCGCTGCACCCTTATCACTTAGGGGGATGAAAAATAGATGTTGGCCGATTCTCATAGATACCGGATAAGCACAAAAAATTTCATCAAAATCGGTCAAGCCGTTTCGGAGGAGTTCGATTACGCACCCCGTGACAGGAGAATTTTATATATTAGATTTATTCTGTCATGACAAATTAAAAATAATTCTTACCAAAAAAATTGAAATCGTAGAGGGATGAAAAATTGAGAGTATAATCAGATTTTTTTTTAAGTCGACAGAATAAAAAAAAAAAATTTTGCCAAAAAATTAAAGTTTATAATTCACAAAAAAAAATAGGGGTTGATCGTAGAGGGGTGAAAATTGAGAGTCATATGAGATTTTTCATTATAAGTCATGACAAAATAAAAAAAAATTCTTGCAAAAAAAATAAAACTTTTAATTACCAAATAAAAATAAGGGTTGATCGTAGAGGGGTGAAAATTTAGGGTTGCATGTATTTTTGTATGATGTATCATAAAAAAATAAAAACAAAAAAAATTGTCTGAAAAATAAAAAATAAAAATTAAGGGGTGGACCAACATTTAGGGAGATGAAAAATAGATGTTGGCCGATTCTCATAGATACCGGATAAGCACAAAAAATTTCATCAAAATCGGTCAAGCCGTTTCGGAGGAGTTCGATTACGCACATTGTGACACGAGAATTTTATATATAAGATAATATTATTACGAGTGGGTTCACGTCAGTAGGTGAGGGATTCAAACCTGGGACCTCTCGATGGTAAAACCAACTCCTTAATCATTAGGGTGCCAATGCTACTTTCACCATTGCATATTGTGACTAGTCATAATAATTGTCTGTATGTTGATTTCTTTATTAAAATTACTTTTTCAACACACCTGCTCATAAAAGTGCTATTATTTCACCGCAAATAGGCACGTAATGACACCTATTATCAAACTGTGACTTTTTCATTGCTATTATTCACAAGTGAGTTATAGATTCTTTTTTAAATTTTATAGGTTAAGTTTCTATGTTCTTAAAAAAGTTTCGATACAAAAAAGAACGTGTTTAATAGTACCAATAAATTAATATGCCTATTGTATGTTCATTTGATGCATTTTCGTATTTAAATAAATAATTTCAACTTGTAATACTTGTTAATAAACAAAATTTTCACTCAAATGTAACTTTTTTTTTCTCTAAGTACAGAAAAAAAAAACAGTAAAAAAAGTTAAATTCAAACCTCATTTTTTTTAAATATGGCCGACCGCCATTGTTAGATGCGCGCACATAGGAAAACGAATGAATTTGTAGTATTGTTTATTTAGTATTTGTAGTATTATTTTATTCGCAAGTGTGTTGTAAAACGTCGTATGGCACGCGTGAGTATGATGATTACCGTCCTCGGCTCTCTTAAGACCCTCGCCTTACCATAATGTATGCTTTGAAAGGTTTCATTATTTCATCCCTGCAAAAAGTTCTGGTGCAGAATTATACCAATGTCTGCAACAGTACTAGGGTGTCATAGTCCAGTAGTAGTAGTTGGTATTAATAATTTAGGGGTAGAAATCCCGGAGGTGTGCCACTCCACTAAGCCACGCCTCTGGGGAAGGGGGCCTTCGAAATGTACTGCTTTTATGTATGAATAAGATATCGATGGTGAATCTCCACCATGATTATGGTGTCTCAGTACTTGTGCGGTAAAATGTCTCTTACTTGCTCACCCTAAGAGACGTTGTTAATTTCCAGGAATAAGAGATCTTTTCCAAATATTTTTTTTACATTTAGGTATTTTACTTATGATCTGGCATGGATATCAAAATCTATTGCAGACCCCTAATTCATTGACTGATTTCAATTATATTTATTTTCTAAAAATGGTTATTATATATAGGGTAAAATCATTATTACTTGATTGTCGATGAAGGACCAAAGGCTTGTCGTACCTATCTTCTGGGCTGACGGCACAGAATCTCTCCGTTCTTACAGGGTCGGCAGCGCGAGTGTAACTGCCCTGTTGTTGCACTCGTCCATAGGCCACGTTATCCATTTTCCATCAGGTGGGCCATGTGCTTGTCTGCGACCTAAGTGGTATAAAAAAAGCTATTTTAGGTACAATTGCTAAGGTTTGTCTTTAGGTACAATTGCCAAAGCTAAGGTTAGTCTGTAAGTTATATTAATGTAAGCTAATTACACTAGATATCACTTCCCTCCAAACCAATGGTGCCCACATGTGAAACTCCCTACCGAAAAGTGCTTCTGATTTAGATTTACGGCGTACATTTGATCTTTCTTCTTCGCCTAAATATATCCTCAATGTATTTGAAGAGTCTTATTGAAAAAAAAATGGTGATAATCCAACAACTAAGAGAAGCTTAGAAAAGAATAAGATGGTCTTATAGATGAGCACATTATGTAAATAATATACATAGGTACATACATTTGCTGAGCGATTCCAGCAAAATTACTTTAATGTTTTTGAATATTTTAACAACAAAAATCCCTCGCCATATTTACTTTTCTTTAGTGAATTTTTTTTCATTGAACTTATTAAACAATGTTTAACGAGCGGTGAAAGTAACTACTATTCTAATAGTCTAATCAGCGTTTTGTTTCTATTTTAGATCCACCACTCAAGCATTATAGTAAATTATGTGACAATAAAGACAGCCTCCGTGGCGTGGCGGCAGTGTACGCGGCCAGCGTAGCTCAGTTGGCGCGGGTTTGACTCCCTTTCAGTGAAAAAATATTTGTATGCATGAATATGGGTATTTGCATTAAGATTAATGATTCATGCATGGCTTAACATGGCATGACCGTAGGCTTAACGTGCTCTCCGAGGCACGACCAGATGGTCGTGCCTCGGAGAGCACGTTAAGCCGACGGTCCCGGTTGCTATTCGTTAGTTCAGTCGTTATGGGTAGTTGGGTATCGCACAATATCGCTATTGGGTTGTGGAGGTCAGATGGCAGTCGCTTCACTTAAAATATCGAAGTTCAGCCAAATCCGCAGTTAAGGTGATTTTCCACCAGAGGGGCGAGACGAGACGAGGCCAGGAGAGAATTGAAATTTGTATGGCAAATTTTCAATTCTCTCCCAGCGCATCTTTGGTGGAAACATCTTAACAGGCTCGCGATGGCTATTGTAAGTGGAAAAGGGTCAGTACGATTTCAATTCTCTTCTCGCCTCGTCTCGTCTCGCCCCTCTGGTGGAAAATTACTCTGATAAAGCGGACCACAAACTTCGAGGTGAAAGCTTCTGATGTGACTGGAATTAAGGCTAGGATGAAGAAGAAGAAGAAGAAGAAGAAGAAGATTTGAAAATAAAGAAGTATGAAATAAATAGTATACAAGTTTCCATAGAACTTTTTTGATATTTTGATAGAAACGAGAAGAAGAATAATTCTTAGCAATCGATCACACTCACACACTCGCCATCCGTGCTTTACACGTACGCAATATGCACTCATACAGTCAAAAGCCCATAAACCAACATGGCGTGCGTCGCTCGAACTTCGATGAAACACAATATTATGACTTAAAACTTAAAGTGACTTACATTAATTTGCTTGTTGCATACAGAACATTTCCTAGCGCTTGTTTTACAATAACAATTTATATAAGTACTTTTATGTCCAAAAATTATAAGAATTTTGCGAGAAAAGCTTGCGATCCGCATTTCAAGAACATCGTCGATTTTTCTCTTTCACGTAAGAACCGAAACTCAATCAAACAAATTTCAGGCGTAAACTGTCGACGATGAAGTTGAAAATGCCTTGGGATTGTAGCAATATGTGACATTATTTCACTTTGGAAATATACCAGTTAAAACTCTTTCGGGTCATGCGTTCCCAGTAATGTGGGCGCCGCGATCGTTTAGCTAGCTTTATATCAATATTTATTTTGTTGGTGTTAACGACTGGCATATTTATACAATAATTATGTATGTGATCAAGTTTATATGGGAATAGTCAGTTTGCGAAGTAGTTCAATGAGGATGAATCACATAATGGAATATTGTATTTTTAATCAGTATACCAGGTGCGCTATACCTTTCTGAGTATCCTATTTTTTAAATAATCAAAATCCGTCAAGAAATGACGAAGCTATTAGGGATTTCTTAACGAGTACTTAAAAACGCCCGCTTACACTGCGATTTAGACGATGACGTCATCTGTTATGAACGCGTCCCGACTAGCGCAGTCGCCAGTCAGTCAGTACCAATTCTTTCGTGGATCGACTCGACTCGATCGGATGTCGGTTATCGCGACCAAACATAGCCTATGTCCTTTCTCAAGGTCTAACCTACCTCTATACCAAATTTCATCAAAATCGGTTCAGCGGTTTAGTCGTAAAAGTGAGACAGACAGACAGACAGACAGACAGAGTTACTTTCGCATTTATAATATTATAAAAAAATATAAAAATAAAAATAATAAATAATAATAATAATATAATAATAATAATAATAATAATAATAATAATAATAATAATAATGTATGTTTTTGTTTTATATAATTATGTATTTAAAAATATAATTTATAAGAGTTTTTAAAATAATAAAGAGGAATAATAATAATAATAATAAGCCCCCTAACACAACCATACGTCCGAGTCGAACATCAGACTCAAGTGGGGGGCGGACACGCGATATTAAAATTACTGGCGCGGCAAACATGGCTCTGGAAACCCATTCAAAATGGAGACGAGAGCAAAAAGAAAGCGTATAGGACCGCTGCCCGGGGGCGATCGCCGGGGCACACCTGGAGCTGACGCTGGGTGTCTCAGCATGCGAACCGTCAGCGGTGAGGAGTTGAACAGGCGGGCTCCCACCGACAAAGATAATACAGCCGAAACAACTGACGATGGTGCCAGTCTGACCGATAGGACAAACACTCCAGCAGAACCATACAGCCCTAGCACCATTTCATACACACCCTCTAGAATATCATCACCATCCATACCATCGTCAGTACCGTCATCACCCCCCAGTAACATTTTTTATGCAGATCCACCCAATCCAGTCTTAAGTGTTGCGCAGGAGGTAAATGCCTTTTTACCTGCGTCCACTAAGGCTGGGAAACCAAGGAAGCGCATGAGATGGAGCAAAGATGTCAATACGTTCATCATGCGCACATACTACACCATTACAAAAGTAGAAACAGACATGACAACATATAGGAAACAGTTGCACGAACTTTTTTCACAAAAATACCCAACAATTATAGTTACTGAACAACGAGTATCTGACCAGAGGCGAACCATAGTAAAGAACAAATTATTGACTGTAGACGAACTAGACCGACTAAAAGAAGAAGTAAGGTTACAATTACAAGAACCCGCAGATGATAGTATAGAAATCAACTCTCTCACACCCACACAAAATCAAATAGAAGACTACAATCAATCACGGCATCACTCTCAATCACAATCACAATCACAATCGCACACACAAATGTCACACATATCCACTCAAACAGAGTTCATAACATTAACGGTAGAGAATGATATTGAAACATTAATAGAACATAACCCTGTAGTAGAAGTACACACCCAGGAAATTCTTGATAAATTTAGAGCAGCTATCACACTATACTCTGGTATGGATCCCGTTGTACGACCTAAATTGCCTAAACTAAAATATAGCTTTAAGCTCTTTCAATTAACAAATCTGTTTAACCAAAATATACTCAACCAATTTCTTACCGACGACACTCAACTTACAGATATACACACTCTTATATATTGTACTGCACTAGTTATAACTGAAGAACTGAATTACAAAGTAATAGATAGAATAGGTAGCATAAAATCTAAACATAATAATAAACCACCATGGCAGGTAAGACTAGAAAAAGATATAGAAAAACTTAGGGCGGACTGCGGTAGACTCACACAGTACATTAATAACAATAGGTCAAATAAAGTAGTTAAGAAAGTAGAAGAAATATTTAAAAAAAGAACACTACACACTAAACATGAAAATAGCAATAGGAAACCTGAGGAATTTTTAGATACACTAAAACAGAAACTAGCACTAAAAGTACATAGGTTAAGGAGATACACAAAAGCACAAGAACGAAGAAATAATAACACATTATTCGCTAATAATGAAAAAGCCTTCTACAGAAACCTTAGCAAGCCACAAAGGGAAACTGACACAGCCACAAATATAGAAACACCTACACAAACAGAGCTCGAGACATTCTGGGCAGGGATTTGGGAGGATGAAGTACAACATAATGAAAAAGCAGGTTGGATTACGGAAGAATTAAATAAATGGAGTACAACAGACGAGATGGAGTTTGAAGAAATATCAGAGTCGGATATAACTAGTATTACAGCTAAACTACATAACTGGAAAGCACCAGGCGTAGACAAGATTCATAACTTTTGGTACAAAAAATTAACAATATTACACAAACACATTGCTAAAAACTTCACTGATATAATATTAGAAAAACAACATATACCTGAATTTATTGCTACCGGAATAACATATATGCTACCCAAAACTAAATATTCACCACTACCTTCTCAGTATAGACCGATAACATGTTTACCCACAATATACAAAATTCTCACGTCAGCAATAGCTAGAAAAATTAACACACATATTGAACACAATCAGATTATAGCAGAAGAACAGAAAGGATGCAGGCGGGGCCACATGGGATGTAAGGAACAGTTAATCATAGACTCCACAATACATAAACATGCCACCACTAAAAATAGGAACCTACATTGCACATACATAGATTATAAAAAAGCATTTGACAGTATCCCACACTCATGGTTGTTAGAAATATTACAAATATATAAAATAAACCCTAAAATAACTCATTTTCTACGTAACATCATGTCGTTTTGGAAAACGTCACTTCAACTAAATTGCTCAGATAAAAACATTACTACCCGAGAGATATCTATTAAGAAGGGTATTTTTCAAGGAGATTCCTTAAGTCCAATGTGGTTCTGTCTCGCTCTGAACCCCTTATCACATCTTCTGCACGGCTGTCGAGCTGGATATAGCTTCAAAAACACAACTAAAGAAACAAAAATCTCACATCTTATATATATGGATGATATTAAACTATACGCAAAAACAGATAACGAAATGAAAAAATTAGTAGACACAACAGTAACATTTAGCAAAGACATAAATATGGAATTTGGTTTAGAAAAGTGCAAGACCTTACATATAATAAAAGGAAAGATCCGGCCCGGCAACTATGCAGTGGATGATACTAACGACATAACAGCAATGGACTCAACCAATTTTTATAAGTATTTAGGATACAGACAGCTAAAAGGTTTAGATCATTCGGCAATAAAGGAGACACTAACTAAAGAATATAAAAACAGAATTAACTCAATTTGCAAAACCCAACTGACTGGAAAAAATCTTATTAAGGCAGTTAACACCTATGCTATCCCGATTATGACATATTCTTTTGGTATAGTAAAATGGTCTAAGACTGATATAGAACAAATAGAAAGAACAACACGCACCACATTAACGAAACACAACAATCTACACCCTAAATCTGCAATAGAAAGGCTTACTATAAAGAGACAGAACGGCGGCCGAGGATTAATTGACATACAGCATCTCTGGCAGAAACAACTACACAACTTAAAAATATTTTTTAATATGAAAAGCCAATCCAGCGAAATTCATAAAACAGTAACTGAAAATGACTACAATTTCACTCCACTAAACCTAAATGAAACCCTAAACACACAGAATCGTGACATCGATGATCCGCAAGTATTAAAAATAGAAAACTGGAAAAAGAAAACGCTTCATGGACGACACCCTCATGACCTAGAACAACCTCACATAGATTCAACAGCCTCAAATAAATGGCTTCAGATAGGTAACCTATTCCCAGAAACAGAAGGTTTTATAATAGCCATACAAGACCAAATAATAAACACTAAGAACTACCGAAAATTTATCATTAAAGATCCTACAGCTACAAATGATAAATGCCGCAAATGTCACACACAATCTGAAACTATACAACACATAACCGGAGCATGCACTACACTCACACAAACAGATTATACACACAGACATAATCAAATAGGCAACATTATACACCAAAGCTTAGCACACAAACACAATCTCATACAAAACACTAACACACCATATTACAACTACAAGCCTGAAACAATTTTAGAAAATACCTCACACAAATTATATTACGATCGCGCCATACTTACCGATAGGACCATCCACTATAACAGACCAGATATTACATTACAAGACAAAATTAATAAAACTACTTACCTGATAGACATCGCAGTCCCGAATACCCATAATTTACAGAAGACTATTACTGAAAAAATAAACAAATATTCTGACCTGAAAGATGAAATCATAAGGATCTGGAAGCAAGATAAAGTATATATAGTGCCGATAGTAGTATCCACCACCGGAGTCATTCCTAAACACCTTCACCATAGTATCAAACTAATAGACCTTAAAGATAACATCTACATACCCATCCAAAAAGCCGCTATACTGAACACATGCAGAATTGTGAGAAAGTTCTTGCAAATAGAAGACACTGAAAACACACACCCACTCACACAGGACACGCAATAACACACACACGCCTCATTTACTTGGTTCCGGCCCGTAAATGTGGTTAAGACCAACTCATTGAGTTGAGAATAAAAAATGACACTAAAATAATAATAATGATAATGATTGTTGATGTCACCATTCCTCATGACGAAAACCTCATGAAAGCCGAAAAAGACAAACAAATAAAATATTTGGATCTGGCTCATGAGGTTGTTGACATGTGGAATGTTGATTCGGCAATCATCGTCCCGATAGTCATATCGGCCCATGGGCTGATTGCTAAGAGCCTCGACCAACACCTTAAGAGGCTCTCGTTAGGCAGCTGGATCAAGGGCTTGATGCAGAAGGCGGTACTCCTCGACACGGCACGTATTGTGAGGAGGTTCCTCTCTCTGGAGCCCTAACCACCGGTAGCTTGGTCCCTGTACCCGATACCGGTGGGGCACTATTTTTTATATTTTTAAATATATGTTTTTGTATATATATATGTATTTAAAAATATAATTTATAAGATCTTACAATAAATAAAGAGGAATAATAATAATAATATATAATATACAATATATAATATATAATATAATAATATATAATAAATAATAATAAAGTAGGGATGAAGTACTTAAGTAGGTATTGCCGTCATGACCACTTCAAAAGTATTTAGGAGACTTATTCGTAGTGGTGCAAGTCTGTAACTTTTAAAAATGATAGAATAGGTAGGTATATAGTATACGCCTGCAGGATAATCTCTAGACTGAATTTTGTTATCATGTATAGACATAGGTAGGTACGCAATATAGGTATTTAAACTTTCATGGCCTTTCACATTACTATTAAGGTCCAACCCCCACCAAACGGACGGCATCGGAACGGATTTTACATTACAATCTTTAAACAAAATAAATCTTATATCACAGCATTTAAAGTTTATATTATCAAGTCACGCATGACATTTGTAATTTTTAAACGATAAAAATGATTGCTGTGGGTTTTTCTTAGGAGATAGACATATATATGCTATCGCGGACTTTTATGTAGACCTTTTTAAGTTATATATTTCCGTAGTACATTATATTATTCTATCGTCAATAGTTTTCGCAGCGCACGCGATGTAAGAAATATTTTAAGTAATTTTTTTACATCTTGGATTTCATTATTGATGTTTTAGTAAGGATTCCTAATTTGTTTGAAAATAAAATAAAGTCTATGTTAGTCAGTGATAATGCAGCTTTCTAATGGTAAAAGAATTTTCGAAATCGGTCTAGTAGTTTTTGAGTTTAATCGAATACAAATCTTCCCTATGTTAACATAGATGTATGGAAGTCTGCCGGATTTGTTGACATTTATGAACACTGCTCCGCTCCCTTTTGTAGTAGCGTGATGTTATATAGCCTATAACCTTCATCGATAAATGGACTATTCAACAGAAAAAGAGCATTTCAATTCGAACCGGTGGTTCCTGAGATTAGCGCGTTCAAACAAACAAACTCTTCAGTTTCATAATATTATAAGTAGGTATAGATATAGTTATTTTTATTAAAAAAAGTATTGAAGTAAATAGCACAAAAACTATATTATTAGAAGCTTTGTAAATTACTTAAAATCCGTACAAAATTTCAAAATTATACGTCACGAATTAAAACAGCTATGGAGTCTTAACCCAAAAGAGCCCTAAGTCTTCATACTCTCTATAACGGCGGCGCGCGCTGTCATAACAGATGACGTCACACAGTATTTTGGCGCGGCGCGCGGCGGCGAGCGTTTTTGAGATTACTGCATTAAAATTGCTGTATCTTCGTCATTTTTGATCGGATTGAAATATTTTTTTCACAGTGTTTATTGTTTTTTTATCTTATATATAAAACTCTTAGTCCTGACTGACTGATTGACTTAGAGACAACGTACAGCCTAAACCACTGGTCCTAGAGACTTGAAATTTATAGAGAGTGCTTGTTTAGAAGCGTGGAGGTGTACTAAGAAACGATTTTTCGAAATTCAGACCCTAAGTGCCTAAAAAGTGCCAAAAACGTACTTTCTTATAACTCAAGAACGGCTGAACAGATTTTTATGATCTTTGGTTTTTTGAATTTAGCTTTGTCGCCGAATAGTAATTATCACAATTAAAATGTGGCAAATCCACGAAATAATGTAATATTAAAGAAAATACGAAATATTATGGCGCTAATATCGCTAGCAAATTTGTTACCATGACAACGGGTACTAAAGTGATGGTGTCAACGCTAGGTCACATTTTGATCTGTCAAATGATAATATTCATAAAACGTCACTCTCTGTCACGTATAATTACAAAGAATGTGAAAAATATTAATTTATGTACTATGTAAGAGTTATGTACTGCGGTTTCTTTATTTAATTGATTGGAAATAGAAAAGAAGTTTTTGAGACTGGCTCACTTCGATGGAGTATCCAATCTTCAGTTAAGTTCCACGGACTGCGAGTGGTATTATAGTAGAATAGCAGCGTGCGTCGCGAGGACAACATTCGGAACTACATATCAAACCCATTATTGGTAGTATTGGCATCGAGCATTAAATAATATACTAGAGCATATACTGCGTCAGCTACCAGCTACCATGATACCATAGTATTTCATCACATTGACTACACGACATGATAGCACAGCGATTATAGCTATAGATGTAGCGTATATGAAAGAAAGCCTAAAAGTAATACAGCACGTTATCATTCAGATGAATACTAACTTATAAGCCCTCACACAGTAAGGTACGTGAATTTAAATCTATACGCAGATATAACACAAGAGGCGGCTTCATAGCTAGAAACAAAGTTACAATTTATATCAATGGCTCGAAACGTTTTACCAAATGGGCGAAAGGGGCGAACGCCTGCCTTCTAGAAAACTTCACTTCCTTTCTTGACGAGAAGTATACTAAGTCAATAATTATTAGAGATAGCAGAACACAATTTAATAACTTCCTTTTATCAGCTGTGGGCTCTATTAGTCAAGCACAGTGCACTTCTGATTTAGATGACAAGGAATATAATACGAAATGTTTATTTTCTTACTATATTTTTAGATAATTATGAAAAACTAAACCACCACAAATGATATGTTGTTTTATTTATATTCATTTCCTCAACATTTACCAACGCATTGGAGGACGTCTACAAGACTCTGGAGTAGGTAAATCTCGCACCCACTTCGGTTCGCCGGCGACATCATCATAATTGCGGAGTCGCTGGAACAACTGGGCGAAATGCTGCACAGCCTGAATGGAGCTCCTCGACAAGTCGGTCTTGGTGTAAACTTGGATAAAACCAAGATTATGTTCAACACTCGAAGTTGTTCAAAAATATTATCTACCTAGGGCAGTGTGATCGTACAGTAACTAACCAGTGCTGTAATTTAAACAATCTTAATCTTAGTAATTATTTTAAAAATATCCTATTCATTTTATTTTCTTTTCTATTTACATCTGACGTACTTTATTACTCTCCTTATCCTTTCAAAACAATCGAGATAGTCGACGAATTATGGGCTCTAACAACTTTAAGAGGGGTATGGTTTTTTGCAATACTTATACGAACACTCTGCATGTGCAAGTCGTTAAGTATATGGCCTTCGTCCCGAACCCATGGCGATATTATTGCCGAGCGTGGGAAGCTTCTTGGAATTTGAGTAAAACACAAGCGCGGGTGTACTTACAAGGCGCCGAGAGTTTTTTTTGAACGAAGGGATGGCTAGCGCCTCGAGGTGGGACTAGATCGGGGAAAGGGGACTTGACATCGGGAGGCCGAGGGGAGCGGACGGAGCTAGGAGACGAGAGACATCGGGGACAGGCGCGGGCGTATCGAGTAAGTTATCGTGGTGAACAAGTAGGCACCGTGAAACTCTACGACCGTGGTGAGTTACTTTCATACAATTATTTACTGTTGTAATTATTGTCGTGTTTATTTGTCATAAGTGTATTTGAGCCCCGGGCTGAGTAATTTAGTTATTCACGTTTAGTCTATATGTTGTTGAACCGTGTAGTGCGTTGATGGACGTTACGTGGTACCGTAAATGGGATGTATGTGAGAGCGTCACATATGATGAGCTAGGCGGCGGACCCGAGACTTGTCAAGCAGAGACCTGGGGTTACCTTCGTCGGGATAGCCTTGGGTTGCAGATGCTCATCTCCCCGGTAATCCGTTAACGATAGCGGCTTCATTATGATGATGGAGGAAGGTGAGCATCACGCGTATGGATGAGGAACAAGTTATAGTGCAGAGGCCGCGACCTATCGTCGTATAAAGTTAATACAACCGCTTCGGGATATCTAGGACCGGGCGTGGTTCGATTCCCGCGGGAGAACTAGCGCTGAAGAGCAGTCTCTCAAGCACAGTGGTCGGTGCAACCAGATATGCCGGGCGGAAGATTGGGGTTTGGACACCCCACGGTACGGAAGCTGTGTTGATGAAGTGCGGTAGCTTGTAAACCGAGTTTATGCGTGTGATTGAATATATGGGAGGCAAGTAACATTCATCAACGTGCCCGATCTCTTGTTGTATATATTTTGAGTATTCCCTTTTTCGCGGTTACATTCTTTGTCTATTGAGACGGCTAAGTCCAGTGGGGAAATAACTGTCGTTGGTCGTATTTCACAGTATGTGTGCGGTTAGGCGGGGCACCGTACCACTCGCCAAAGGGCGAGTGCTGGCATTATCGACATAATTTCACGTAGAATAAGTAAAATCAAGTTTCATTCAGCTTTGGGGAGACGATGTACCGTCACAAATGGTGCCAGTGGACCAGGGTCCTTGTCAGAAAATGCTCTGATTCGATTCAGTGCAACGAGGTTGAACTAAAATGGGTTACTACAAAACACAACGTAGAATAATTATTTTAAACATATTAAAGTCGGTCTCATAATAATGGTCCGTAGTGTAAACGGACGAGGTGACGCTACCAAGTAAGATATCTTAATAATACAGCGTACATTCAAACAGCGGCCAAATTTGAGTTGTCATATATCGTGATATAATACCTATATGACAACGACATAAAATACTCTGTGGTCTAAATATATACACATATTATTCAAAACCTTACGCATACAAAAATGCACGGTTTATGTACAATATAACATGTTAATAGCTCCTGTAGGAGCTGGGAGGCCAGACGGCAGTCGCCTCAGATAAACCGTTATACGGTTCAAACAACATGCAAACTCCGCACTCCGTACATAGTGTAAGAGCTTGGCATGGGTGAATTAATCTCAACTTGCAGAAAATGGCTCACCAAAATAAATGCCTAGTGTTTTCTCAATTACTTAGAGCTACAATGATATAGCCTATAATGGCCTTGCAAAGTAGCCTCGGTTCGATCCTAA
This sequence comes from Eilema depressum, assembly GCA_914767945.1. Lineage (NCBI taxonomy): Eukaryota > Metazoa > Arthropoda > Insecta > Lepidoptera > Erebidae > Eilema > Eilema depressum. The sequence continues at coordinate 33,143,300 of OU612012.1, read as the reverse complement.
GGCGAAATGATGTGAAATGGTAAAAAGACGCCAACTGGGTTTTGGGTATAGCTTATCTACTATAGATAGACGAATAACCCCCGCTAGAAACTATATTATTATATAGGTAGCTACAAAGTGCTGGGTTCGAGACCTAGACTGTCATAGTTTGTATTGTTCAATATACAGTTGTAGGTATATGGCTTTTAGAACTGCTATAGAAGATTATTTTAAATTGAAGATGTTATTGTTTTATAGCATTGTACGCTTGTGACACATTTTTTTAGCGATACAGCTTAAGTTAAGAATTCTCTTATGTGGGAAGTTCGCTAAATATTCCTAAAACAAGACTGATAGCGGGTTCGAACCCCGAAATTTCAGAATACCACAGAATATTCGAATATTGTAAACAAAGATGTTATTCGATTCGTTGTTAGGAGGTTCCGGCTTGCAACACAGAGACACGACTTAAGATAACGCCCAAAAGAGGCTTGCCTCACATTGTACGAGACAGGAAACAGGCTATGTTACTACACTTCTGCCTACCCATTCTGTCATGAAGCAGCGTGAACATGGAAAGAAAAAAAACGGCTTTTGAATGGATGGTAGTTTAAAAGTTGAATGGAGAAAGCTACAAATTTATAACAAAAGACCCGTAGAGAAAAAAAAAAGGGACTAAGCATTGTCTCACCATCTGGCAGGTATTGTTGGTACAAAACCCGAAGATCACAATAGTTATGCAAACAGTCGTGTTGTCCCTAAAACATTAGTTAATGAGACTTCTCACACTAAGCTAGGTTACACAACATCATATCGAGGTAGCAGGTAATATAATAAAATTGTGTATGCATGAAAAAAAACCTAGCACACCTATTTTCTCCTATCACTGTCACGTTCCAGGTATATATACCAGTTACATGGTCTGACTCAATTCATACCACGGCGACCTGAAAGGGGGATCCAGGAATACAACACCGAGAGACAACGGGCTGTGACGGCGTCACGTTCGAGGTCGGAGAGCCACGTCGGGGACAACATCGGCGCCGACGGCGGCGGCGTTGCTGAACTTTTAGGATTTGTATAAACAAAAATACAGGTATTTAGACAATCATAATATTTTGCTTCAATCATGATGGGACGAAGAAGGAAACAAGGTAACACTAAGGTAGGGAACGAACGCTTTAACGGGCCAACTGGCGAGAGTTCGGGTAGTACATCTAGGGATACAGCGGAATTACTCTCGAAGATTTCGGAAAAAATGGACGAGATTACGGAGAGACTAAACAAAATAGACAGCAAAACTGTAAACGAGTCCGAAGTTGTAATTTCTGAAGACAGCTCTGTTACACGGAGTGATACACCTTCACTATTAAACAAACCTAAGACGATATATTTATTAGACGCGGCTTTAGAGAAACCGACGTTTAATGGGGAGAATACAACCCCAGCTAGGTTCCTTAAAAGGCTAGAGCGGTACATAAAAGCAATCAACGGGGAAGATAGGGCCTTAGATATTGCCATTAGTTGTGTGAGAGGACAAGCGCAACGTATCGTTGAGTTTTCCAGTGAAAGATGGACAACATATAGCGATTTTACTAAGGGGTTTTTGAACCTGTTTTGGGGAGCTAAAGAACAAGAAGCCGCGAAGAAGCGGTTGTTCGATTTTATTTGGGATCCGAATGGAAAAACAACGATGGAGGGTCACCTTGTGGAAAGTGTGGAGATGGTTAGGGAGCTGCGCTCACCTTTTGACGAAGAGGAGATTGTAAATTTAATCATGCGTCATTTCCCCCAAGACGTCCAAATTGCCTGGTTCGCTCAGAAGGAACCAGGCAGCTTTGATAGCGCCTTTGAATTTATTAGGAGATTAGAGAGAAATATAGTTAAGCGTGTAGAAAAACCAAACTACCGTGATGATAAACAAAGCCAAAACCAAAATAGAAAGCGGGCTGAGGTCTACCAAGGGTTCAACCGTGCTAAACAGGGTAGGTACGATAATATGCGCCACAATAACATAGATAAATCACGCGTGCAATATGGTCAACAGTCCAAACAGGTAAATTCGATCGCTTTTGTGAAAGAAGTAGGGGAGGGATTGAGGCAAGAGACTGATCAAACACGGGGCCCAAACGAACCGGAAAACTAGGAACTGTTGATCTAGGTAGCCCCCGGCGGTCAACAGTTGATATAAGTGGGGCACATTCAGGTGATCGTGGGGCTTGTGAATCAGCGTATAGGTATATGATTAAGCGACAGTGGACACCCGGTAGGGGGTTAGGTGTAAACGAAACCGGTAGACGGTACCCGATTGCCTTGACAGAGAGACAATCTGGAAGCCTCTATGAAGATATTTTTCAGATTTTGAATTCGTATCTCAATAAACATTTGCTCAAATGGGAGGTCTTAATTCAACACGGGCTATTTACCGACGAAGTTGATTTAGCTAACGAAACTTTTAACACCGGGGTCCAAGATAATGTAGGCTATGTTTTAACAGTCTTTGAGGATACGAGTGATGAAATTCTCCAGGGAACGGGAGTGGGGATGCGGTTGATGGATGTTGAAGCCACTGTGGGGGATTATACGCTCAAGTGCCTCATAGATACGGGCAGTCAGGTGACTTGTATATCCGAGTCAACGTATACTCATCTAAAGGATAAGATTGAACTGCCAACAATGCCTATCGCTCCGATTCAAATACAAGGGGCAACTAGATCTAAAAGTAATAAGGTAGATAAGGCGGTATTGGTACCGATTAACATTGATGGGCTTGTTATAGACACTCCTTGCTTGATTATCAAACATTTAATAAGAGAATTAATATTAGGTATTGATTGGCTGGAACAGAAAAAAGCTAGTATAGTTTGTGGACCTAATCGCTTACTTAAATTCCAACACCTAAACGTTGATAAAGAGGTTGCTTTAGGAGAATTGCATAGACCTCTACAACAGGATTGGTTGGTAGGATCACTCATGGGTAACCGGGAACATAGACAAGCCGAAGACAAAAGTTTATATCGAGACTATTCGGAGCGCGAATTAGATAACAACATAAATGATTTTATCACACAGATGGAAAGAACCGCAGATGTCCCATTACCTGAACTTAAACAGTTACTAGAAAAAAACAAATATGTTTTCTCGCGAAACCCAGGGCGTACGAATAAATACCACCACATAATTTCATTACATGATAAAGAACCTTTTATGAAAAGATCATATCCAATTCCATTTGCTTATAGGACAAAGGTAGAAGAAAAATTAAATGAATTGGAATGCTTAGGTATAATAAAGAGGGAAGGAACCCCGTACTGTAGCCCGCTCACGTGTGCATTAAAAAAGGATGGGTCCGTTCGTATACTTTTAGACGCTCGTGAGTTAAATAAAAGAATGGTAGGAGAAGTAGAGGCACCACCTCTAGTTACTGATATATTACAATCTTTCAACGACGTTAAATTCATCAGTCTTATTGATCTAAATAATGCGTACTTTCAAATACCTTTACATCCAGACTCGACGAAATATACGGGTTTCACATTCATGGGTAAAAGTTACACATACACGGTATTGCCGCAAGGTCTGAAAACTTCAGTAGGTAGTTTCTCCCGAGCAATGGATGTAATCTTGGGGTCGGAAGTGAGGACATTCTGTGTCAATTATTTAGATGATCTGGTAGTGTTTACAAAAAAGGATGATATCAACGTCCATTTAAATCACTTAGACTTAGTCTTGGCGCGCTTGAAAGAAGCAGGTATGACTTGTAATTTATCGAAATGTCAATTTTTACGAACAGAGGTTAGTCTACTAGGTCATATCGTATCTCCTAGTGGAATTAAGATGAACCCCGACAAGATAGCTTCTATTAAAGAATTTCCATCGCCGCGAACAGTAAAACATTTAAGGGCGTTTCTAGGGCTAGTAAATTATTATAGACGATTCGTAGCCAAATATAGTTACCTTACCGCTCCACTTTGCAAATTACTTCAAAAGAACCAAGCGTGGAAGTGGACAGATGCCGATGAGACACATTTTGAGAGGGTCAAAGAAGCATTTCTTGATTTTATTATACTAGTCCACCCCGATCCTAATAAACCATATTACCTACAGACGGATAGTAGTAAAGTGGGTGTAGCGGGGTGTTTATATCAAGTCGACGAGGAAAATAATGAGCGCGTTATTGGGTTTTGTAGTAAGGGGTTATCCCGCTCAGAACAACAGTGGACGGTTTCGGAACAGGAAATGTGGGCGGTTATATATAGCTTGAAAAAGTTTGAAACTTATCTTAGGGGATCCAGAACTATCATAAGAACGGACCATAAGAGCCTGTCTTTCATTAACAATTGGAATTTATATAGTGCCAGGGTTACACGATGGATCTTGTATCTTCAACAATTTGATTATACTATAGAATATGTGAAAGGAAAAGATAATGTAGTTCCGGATATACTTTCGCGTTATGCTAAGGGAGTAGAGGCTGTGCAAGAAGTGAGAAAGGTATGCCCCGAGATAGCAATGTTTACAGTTAAGACTAAGACAAAAGAGTTTATTAGTAAGTTGAAGGACATCGAGCAATTACAAAGGGGTGATATGGCGATAGAACAGTTGTTCAACAAATTTATTAGAAATCCAAAAGACACGTTCGATTGTCCAGGGGGAAGTTACAGGTTTAGGGACGGAAAAATAGTGTACAGATGTTCAAGGTCAGGCCGCGAGAGCCTTGTGCTACCCAAAGCACTGCAAAAGGAACTGATACAAATCGTTCACGAGGAGGCGGGGCATTTTGGAGAATCTAGGATTAAACGAATAATAGGTGATCGGTTCTATATACCTAATTTGAGTAGAATTCTAAGGCGGGTTGTACGCTCTTGTGATCTGTGTCAAAAGGCGAAATATGAGAACAAAACGACTGTGGGGCCATGTAAGGCAGTATTAACTAATGACGTGGGAGAAATAGTTATGGTAGATTGGTTCGGACCACTACCGTCAGGGAAGTTTGGTATGCAATATATATTGGTGTTACAAGATTCCTTCAGCAAATATATACAGTTGCACCCGGTGAGAGCGGCGACGACACGGGCAGCTGTGAAATGTGTTGAAAAGTACCATGCCGTAATAGGTATCGATACTTTAGTCTCTGACAACGGAACGCAATTCACTTCCAAATTGTGGTATGAGGAAATGGAACGGTTAGGAATAAGGATATCGCACACAACGGTGAGAAACCCGAGGCCTAATAGTACTGAAAGGGTGAACAGAGAGTTAGGTAGGTTAATAAGGACGTACTGTCACCGATCACACGGTAGTTGGGTATCAATATTAGGAAAAATCGAGAGCTGTTATAATAATACCACACATGCCAGTATCGGTTTCACTCCATGGGAAGTAGTAACTGGAATCCAATCCAAGTTGTCATTAGACAAAGCCTTGCCCGAAGACATTCAGGAAAGAGCACCGTTGGATGTCGCAGGGGTGAGAGAGGTAGTGAGGCGTAACTTACAAAAGGCAGCTCGGATTAGAATAACTAAATATAACAAAACTCATAATTTAAGGACATATCACATAGGGGATTTAGTTAAAGTTAAAAGGGACAATTACTCTAGGAAGGCAGATAAAGTATGTAAAAAGTTGTGTTTGTTATATGATGGACCTTATAAGGTAGGCGCGGTGCCCTATGCTAACACTTACTTGTTAGTAGACCCTGACGATAGTACTAAAGTTAAAGGCACCTTCAATGCCATACACCTGGCTAAGTATTATCCAAGTGCATAGAGTAAAAAAAAAAAAAAAAAAAAAAAAAAAAAAAAAAAAAAAAAAAAAAAAAAAAAAAAAAAAATTCAGTGTATGAAAGCAACTCCGCTACGCAATACTCTTCGCGTCTTACTTTCAGGGGGGGGCATGTGATCGTACAGTAACTAACCAGTGCTGTAATTTAAACAATCTTAATCTTAGTAATTATTTTAAAAATATCCTATTCATTTTATTTTCTTTTCTATTTACATCTGACGTACTTTATTACTCTCCTTATCCTTTCAAAACAATCGAGATAGTCGACGAATTATGGGCTCTAACAACTTTAAGAGGGGTATGGTTTTTTGCAATACTTATACGAACACTCTGCATGTGCAAGTCGTTAAGTATATGGCCTTCGTCCCGAACCCATGGCGATATTATTGCCGAGCGTGGGAAGCTTCTTGGAATTTGAGTAAAACACAAGCGCGGGTGTACTTACAAGGCGCCGAGAGTTTTTTTTGAACGAAGGGATGGCTAGCGCCTCGAGGTGGGACTAGATCGGGGAAAGGGGACTTGACATCGGGAGGCCGAGGGGAGCGGACGGAGCTAGGAGACGAGAGACATCGGGGACAGGCGCGGGCGTATCGAGTAAGTTATCGTGGTGAACAAGTAGGCACCGTGAAACTCTACGACCGTGGTGAGTTACTTTCATACAATTATTTACTGTTGTAATTATTGTCGTGTTTATTTGTCATAAGTGTATTTGAGCCCCGGGCTGAGTAATTTAGTTATTCACGTTTAGTCTATATGTTGTTGAACCGTGTAGTGCGTTGATGGACGTTACGTGGTACCGTAAATGGGATGTATGTGAGAGCGTCACATATGATGAGCTAGGCGGCGGACCCGAGACTTGTCAAGCAGAGACCTGGGGTTACCTTCGTCGGGATAGCCTTGGGTTGCAGATGCTCATCTCCCCGGTAATCCGTTAACGATAGCGGCTTCATTATGATGATGGAGGAAGGTGAGCATCACGCGTATGGATGAGGAACAAGTTATAGTGCAGAGGCCGCGACCTATCGTCGTATAAAGTTAATACAACCGCTTCGGGATATCTAGGACCGGGCGTGGTTCGATTCCCGCGGGAGAACTAGCGCTGAAGAGCAGTCTCTCAAGCACAGTGGTCGGTGCAACCAGATATGCCGGGCGGAAGATTGGGGTTTGGACACCCCACGGTACGGAAGCTGTGTTGATGAAGTGCGGTAGCTTGTAAACCGAGTTTATGCGTGTGATTGAATATATGGGAGGCAAGTAACATTCATCAACGTGCCCGATCTCTTGTTGTATATATTTTGAGTATTCCCTTTTTCGCGGTTACATTCTTTGTCTATTGAGACGGCTAAGTCCAGTGGGGAAATAACTGTCGTTGGTCGTATTTCACAGTATGTGTGCGGTTTGGCGGGGCACCGTACCACTCGCCAAAGGGCGAGTGCTGGCATTATCGACATAATTTCACGTAGAATAAGTAAAATCAAGTTTCATTCAGCTTTGGGGAGACGATGTACCGTCACAGCAGGTTATCCAGCTCGGTAAAAGCAACTCGGAGAAAGAAATAACCAGAAGAATCCAACAGGAGTGGGCAGCATTTGGCAAACTACGTCGGGTCTTCTCCTCCCCCCTGCCGCAATGCTTCAAAACAAACATTTTCTACCAGTGCGTCCTGCCTGTTATGACCTACGGTGGTGGCCATAGAAGGTGGGGTTAGTCCGTCCGCAGCGGGCTATAGAGCGAGCTATGCTTGGAGTATCTTTGAAGGATAGAATTCGAAACGAGGTCATCCGACATAGAATCAAAGTTACCGACATAGCTCACAGAATAAGCAAGCTAAAGTGGCAGTGGGCTGGCCACATCTGCCGAAGGACTGATGGCCGTTGACGCAGACGAGTCCTAGAGTGGAGACCGCGAGAAGGAAAACGGAAGATGGGACACCCCCTAGCCAGGTGGACCGACGCGGACGGCCTGCGAAAGGTGGCTGGGATGGACTGGATGCAGAAGGTGGAGGATCGACAAACATGGCGTATATTGGGAGAGGCCTATGTCCAGCAGTGGACTGCAATAGGCCAATAGGTGATTTATTGTATCCTCAGCATACTACAGCAACCTTCATACTGCTAATATCGCACTGGCGGACAGGGCTCTTAAAAGCAGGGGATATCCCAGTTCTAACAGAGCTTGCGAACCTCTTTGATTCCGTCATCCAGCGGAAGCATCTAGGACATGAACTGGAGTGCGGTGGTACTGTTCTCCAAGAAGACGAAGAAGAATTAATTATAGACCCATCACTCCTGAGTCATAATTATGTCTATACAAGTTGTTCTTGAGAGTCGTCATGAATAGTTGTGAGTTCACCGGAGCAAGCTGGGTTTTAAAAGGGTTATAGTATTGTAGCCAATACTGTTCAGCAGATTATACAAAAGACCTGAGAGTATAATCATCCGCTATGTATCACATTTGTAGATTACGAGAAGCTTTCTGACATCATCAAGACCTGGGCATTTCTGGATTGTCTACGACTGTGTCGTGCTGATACGATATTTCATTGCTGAGATGTTAATTTTAGATTAGAAGACGAAGCCCAGAAGGAGATATACGTCGAAAGGTCGACAAGGGTTGGGCAGCATTGGGCAAAGTCATCGAGGTTTCTACTCCCCTGTTAAGACTCATGGGGCCGAAATGTGGGAACTGACAGTGGGGAAATACGGTGGATGATTGAGTGCTATGGCATATATTGGGTGAGGCCTAAGTCCAACAGTGGACTGTAATAGGCTAATGAGCAGTTTTCCAGTAGGTATAATAATCAGTTGGTTTTTAAGTCATCTGGAGATGGCGCTAGCATAGCTTTTGGTAATTTTAATGTACTCTGTGGTTTGTTAGTGGTATTTTCATTGTATCAGAAAAAATGACAGAATATTTAAGTAAAGTAAATCATTACAAAACCGAAGAACATTATTTCCATAAATTACACTAGATGTGACACCACACTCTTCTTACCAAAAGTGCCGGCTGCGCCATCTAGCGCGTCTTTAGGAACCCTTTAAATACCTACTGGAAAACTGCTCATTGATTGATTGATTCATAAGAACGAAATGTTAGATAATAGTATGTTTTTCCTACCAGTCTTTTTCTAGCCATTTACTAGCTATTGATATAAAGATACCTATTAATAATATTTTTATTTTGATGTACCTACTTATTATTCTAAAAATCTGCCACTTATTTTTATGACAAGGCCTACAGTTTTCATTTAATATTTTGAAAAACTCACTACTGAGAGAGCAAAATAAGGCGTGAAACGTTTATACAACAAGTCCGTCAGTTTAGAAAAAATACTTGATGGCAGTAGTCGACATCCACGCAGGCGGAGCTGCGGGCGAAAAGCTAGTTCATTATAAATCTGCATACTCAGCTAAAAACGTGAATGATCCTCATTGAAAAGTAGACGGAAAGTGAAATAGGCTGATTGCTAAGTAGGTAGCGAAGTTGTCTCCACGAAAAGCAGTCAAAATGAGAAATACACAGTTTGATAAGTAGACCCCTGGCGCTTGAGCGGAAGGCAGTACATTTTTTTTCTTGCACTGAGCACTTTTCGTGTTGTATTAGTTTGGAATGTTTTGAATAATGTAGGACAACTCCAGCAAAAACCGAACAATAAAGGAGAAATATATTTTTAGTACTTAAAATGGTAGACCTGCCACCAAACATGGTAGATATATCGCCAGATATAGACATGGCTAGATATAGCTTACATGTGATTGATAACACACCAAAATAGGGGGCCCTTCAGCGTTACTCGAGACTACAGCAACATAATAATAAGTACTTCGAAACATATCAATCTGCCCCCTCAATGATACGTAAGTATATCTTTTTTATATTCCATAAATGCATGTACTCAGCATTTTTCCTATCTAATTTACACGATATTGTATACGTATCTCAAGTCAGTACCTACTTATCTGAACAGCTGTTAATGAACTTTTAAGAACAGATCTTCAATACTCCTCCTCTGCTGCAGTGACTGCTGTTCGCTGCTCCTTTGACATGTTCAGTTTCTGTGGACCAATCAGAAAACATTTTTATATTATTTGTGTCTACTAACAGTATTATAAAAACAGCCCACCATATAACACAAACAGTATAAGTTTCGTAAACAGGTACCTAGTTAGCAGCTGTATGCCGTGGTAGCAGAGATACTGACTGTTAGACTAGGGATCTTGGGTTCAATATTAACCAATTTTAAATACATAAATAAATACCAAAATATAATAAATAATAATAAATATTCTACAACATTGTACACAACACTATAGACCCATGGGAAGCATAACTGAACTAGCTTGTGTTATGAAATTTAGACTATTTCGATAAACATACTTATATACTTTTTTTTGTAAATACATAATTATTATATATTATATGTACATAGAAACACCCTTACCAATGCAAATATTCATGCATACAAATATTTGCAATGAGCGGGGATCGAACCCGCGCCCCCTGCGTAGCGGCCGCGTTCTCTACCGCTACGCCATTAGAGGTTGTCAAAATATAAATGATTTTATAGTACACAAATCAATTCATATAGTAGTCCAGTTAAAATAGACGAAATTAAATGGTAAGCTTGCATAAATTCGCATAGAGCTGAAAATTGGTGGGGGTCTTAAGTACACCATAATGAAAGAAATATCAAAAGTCCCCATTGATTGGACTTCTGCATTTTTTTTTATTCAAGGTTAAAGGTCAAATATATTGGTTTCTCGCATTTTTCTCCTAAACAGCAAATGTTATCGCAAAAGCGGGTTAGACAAAGTAATAGATCATGTAATTATCTATGAAGTTGGTCTCATTCTTTTTTTTTGTGCGGATCACCATTTCGGACATATCGCGATTATAAAATTGGAAGAAATCATATATGATAAATCATATGAAATATCATTCCCCATAGTAGGATTCGTCAACGCAGAACCTGAACCGCTGGCCCTATGAACTTGAAAATTTGGTAGTAGATGCTTTTCATGTTACTAGTATCTTCTACTAAGAAAGGAATTTTGGAAATTTCATTGCTAAGGAGGTAACATTTGGGATTAAAGTTTGTCTAGAAGTTAATTTCCGTTTTTATTTATTTTTAGCTTATTTTAGTAAGTACCTTATTAACAAAATTTCTAAAAATCCTTTCTTGGTGGATACTAGCAACATGAAAAGTCGGCTCTGCGTTGATGAATCATACTATGGGAACGAATAATTTTGTATATAATAGATTCCAATTTTAAAATCGCAATATTTCCGAAATGGTGATCCGTACAAAAATAAGTAGCATACCAATTTTGTAGGTAATTTCATTGTCTAACTTATTTTTGCGATAACATTTTACTGTTTACGAGAAAAATGCAAGAATCCAGTATATTTGACCTTTAACCTTGAATAAAAAAAAGCAGAAGTGCAACCGATGGGGACTTTTGATATTTCTTTCATTATGGTGTATATGGTGTAGAACTCCACCAATTTTCAGCTCTATGCGAATTTATGCAAGCTCAAATCTTTATTTCATCTGGATTATAGTGAATCTGTAATGCATACATACATATAGTCACGCCTTTTTCCCAGTAGGGTAGGCAGAACATTAAGTAAGTATGTTATTCGTTCGGCGAAAGCATATGATAGATGAATGTAGATGTAGAAACATTTATGAAAATTGTACTAGAACATCATGACGGTGATAGAGATTTAATATCGTGGTATACACACAGGAGGTTTTGGCAAAGTGTGTGTGTGTGTGCCTCACACCCCTATGGAGTGGGACCTAGCGCGTCTCGGAGACGGATTAAAACACACATGTTGCTCATCATTCTCAGCTCAGCTTTCCAGGAGCGACTACTTGAAAAAAAGTCACCAACAGAGCATTGCGTTCATTGTTAAGTTGGTCTACAGTCCAACATAACATACATAACATAAACTCACGCCTATATCCCCGAAGGGGTAGGCAGAGGTGCTAGCACCCACATTTCGCCGTTTATGTTTAGGTCCCAATGTAATAGGTGGCGAGCCTATTGCCATTAACCGGGCACTTATAAACCTGCGATAAATACACACATAACTTCGAAAAGCATCGAAAAGTCATTGGTGTGTGCCATGGTAAAACCTGGGATCGAACCCGAGACCTCGTCTCAGCAGTCCATTACCCATACAACTAGGCTACCGCGGTGTTTTTTTTCCTTACTAGTTCATGTGTTTCGCTCTTCCTACAGTCCCAGGTGCTTTAAGCGGGGCGTGAAAAAGTATCTGATGATAGCGTCAAGCTGAGTGCCAACATTATACTCGTAATATGGTACGCCAACATTATAATGGTGAAGGCAAAGTCTCGGACTTTGCCTTCGGTTTGCCATGAGGCGGAGCGAACTCAAATTGACGTGTCCTATATAAAAAAATGCGGAAATCCCCATGCAATTCCCCTGTCGATTACCGCAATTATGTCGGAATCGAACCGTCTAAAACTGTACGTCCTTTCGGGTTCTAAATGCCGGTTGCCCAAATAAAGCATTTGTAGGTATCTACATTTTTTTTATTTATTTAAAAACATTATAACATTTACAATTGTTTTATAGGTACCAGTAAGCCGAAAGGGTTTGTATCGGTACTTACCTATTCACATACATAATGCCTACTTATCTACTAATACTTTACGTATACAATTCCTACATAGTTTCATTATAACAGGGAACATACACAATAATGTCAACAGAAATTAACGCGATCATGATATATGCCCTTGAATTGCGTGACATTATATACCATGATACCTACCATGATCGTGATAAGACCCGCGTACTTTATTGTATATCATGGAACGCGATTGTTAAAAGTTGGGGGCATATAAGTACAAGTTAAATAAATATAAATAAATAAATATTTAGACGCACTCATTTAAAAAAAAAGTTGTCAATATCATTAATAAGTAGTGTTAATAAATTCTGCATGTTTTACGCTTTTCATACATACAGTCAGTGTCCATATTTTTAAGATGCCGTAGCTCAAGGTAAAACAAGGATCTCAGACGAGTTAGTTCCTGTCAAGATCTTTTTGTCAGAACGCGTGAAGTTATGTTCTTCAAGAAGGGCATTAAAAGGTTTCTTCAGGGTCGGCAGCACGAGTGTGACGCCCCTGATGTTGCATACGTCCATAGGCCACGGTAACCACTTTCCATCAGGTGGGCCCTGTGCTTGTCTGCCACCTAAGTGGTATAAAAAAAAAGTTATGTCATCTATAAATTGAAGCTACAAAAATCTAAATACTACATGCCACAGCTTATACTCATAGCACTCAGATTGCTGCATATTAATATTTTACCCAAAATATCAAGGATACGAAAAGGTCTGATCGCTCCTCCTGCCAGTGGTGTTCTGATGCATTCAACTTAATATAGTTCCAAGAAAACTTTTGCGCATGCGTAACGCTTGTCATTTAAGCTCCACCCATTCATACGTGCGTGAAAGGGAAAGTGGAAAATTAGAAGGAAACAGAAGTATGTGTCTGTGTGAGGGTAGTGATGGAACAAACACAGTGATACACAGCGAGTATACAATTTCTACCTCTTGGTCATTTATTAACTCTTGGTGTATAGTGACCGAAACTAAGGCCATTGTAGCCACGACGCGACGGCTTTAGTCTCGGTCATTGCAGGTCACATTATCACTATCAACTTTTAATATAAAATAATACTATTTCAATTTATAATTCGACTGCCAAGGAATGACTATGACCATAATAATGGATTAAAAAATGTAATAAATCATTGATTAGTTTTCTGTTTCCATTCATAATTATGCAACTGGCTATACATACATACATACCTACATACATTCTTCACGAGCTTCTTTTACTGCCATTAATCTCTAACCTAACTGTAAAAATAATAGCGTATGATATACTCCCGCTCGCATACAAACCATTATGGTTTAAGCGGGTGGTTTAAATTTGTAAAATGTGTGTAATTCATGTACTTATTGAACAAGAAAAAAAAATTGAAATAGTTAATAGGTAATAACTCTATGTAGAACTGAGAGCATTAGATTAATTTAGCTCTGGTATGTAATCCGGTAATTATATAAAAACGTCTATTGACGAGAGTCATCAATGAGACTCATTTTTGTGGGTGTTATTTTGTATTTTTTTTCTATTTTTATTTTTTTATGTGTGTGTTTAATAAACGTCTTTCTTTCTTTCTTTCTTTCAATGACGTGGCTGGTGGCTGAAAGTATTAGGTTGCCACTTTGCTACAAGCCCCTCCAATAGTTCTGCCACTATAAAACCGCCAGATGATCGGGAAACCATGAAACTTAGAGAGTTAGTACTACTACACTTTTAGTTTAGGTGTTAATGAGAGAGGGAGAGCACCGAGTGAAATACTCGCTTACTTGTTTAGATACCTCGTTGTTACTTAAACACTACATTTAACTGACAACATACTCCATTAATTAAGATGGTAATAGTAATCTTTAGCTGACATTTAACATAGTCCAGTTTAAGTCCTAAGTTCTGGCAATAAGAAAGTAAAGTAAGTCTTTCTCGGCCGTGTCGAACCGTCTAGATTCATTCATATGAAAGTTTTGACGTGAAACTTATTTAAATTTCGCTCCAATTTGTTGGCGGCTGTGTACAGAGATTGTTCCCAAGTCTTATGGTCTCCTGGCTGTCGTCTCCGCAAATTTCATCCATCGATTTGCGATAAGAAGCATGCGCAATATAGGATGTCTCCATGTCCGAACTACGGGAACACCCAACAATTCCGAAATACTTAATTCCGAATCTCAATATTCCGATTTTCAAAATTCCGAATATTATAATTCCTAAGAAACAAAACTCCGAGTATTCAAAAACACGATAGTTATTTATCCGAAAGTTATAAATACGAATGTTCATTCATCCGAATTTCATTTTTACGAATAATTAAAAATCCGTAGTATTATTGGCCCGAAAAATGTTATTCCGAATTTCAAATTTCCGAAAATTCATTGCTCAAATTGAAAATTTACCTATATCAAAAATAGGTAAAAGTTAAAATTGATTTGACATGTTGCAAATTTTAGAGTTGATTTTTTATAATAATAAATTAATTTTCTCGCCAATTATTACGTATAAAAATTAAGCCAAACCCGACTTGCCGTGGTCCTACTGCCGTGGTACTTGTTTGCCCTACACTAGAGTGTTATTTAAAAACCGGAGGCGCGGAGGGAGGGCAGTCCTCGCCCGCAGTAACGAAGCTCAGGCGCCCGGGCGAGCTGGAGCGGCTGAGGCTGGTCGCCGGAGGCGACCAGCAAGCCGAAGCTGCGGAAGCGAGCATGGGTGCCCGAACTTTGTTACGCAAGGGCTGAAGGACTGCACATCCCGTAGCGCCGGAGAAGAGCGAAACTAATGCATGCCTGCATGCTTGCCTGAATGCATGCTTGCCTGCATGCATGCTTGCCTGCATGCTTGCCTGTATGCTTGCCTGCATGCATGCTTGTTACTGAAAGTTGTATGGCAACGTGTATTTTGTAATCATTAGCATAAATAAATTAAAATAATAGTTCAATAATTCTATTTCCTGTTTATCTCGTGTACCCCGAAAATAGCAACTATCCTACTTACCTAATGCAGGTTTACAAGGCGCTTGATTGTCGGGTTTGTGTTGTTTCGGAGTTTTGATAATCGGAATTCGTATTTATGATATTTCGGATTATTAATAATTCGGAATTGTAATGGTTCGGTATCTTCAAATTCGGAATTTTAATATTCGCAGTTATAATCGTTAGGAATTTTGAAATTCGGGTTTTCAATAAATAGGATTTATGATACATCGGATATCTGACTTTCGGAATTTTGAATGATTCGGAATTATGAAATTCGGAATTTTGAAATTCGTGATTGTAACTTTCGGAATAAGGCTTTTCGTATTTATGTAGTGTACCCCCGAACTACACGTACATCAATTTTTGAACTAAAACTACTAATAAAACTACCTCAAAAGACTCGACCTACAACCCGCTTCAGAGATAGTTCAGAACTACTTTACTGATGAAGAAACTGCAATTATTTGTCTACTGTCTACAAATGTACTCCGGGCCGCTAGTAAGACATAAACTTATTTAAATTACGCTCCAATTTGATGGAGGTTGTGTACAGAGATTACTACCAAAACTTGTGAGCTCCTGGTTGTCACCGCCGCAAATTGTATCCATCGATTTGCTTCGCGATAAGAAGCATGCGCAATATGTCTCGTTATTGTCTGAACTTCACATGAAACTCAATCATTGCAATAAAACTACTATTAAAAAACTACCTCAAATTTTGACTCGACCTACAACTCGCTTCAGAGATAGTTCAGAGTTACTATTTTCACATGGTTTGATAGCACTGTAATTATTTTTCTACGAATGTCCTGGCCGCTAGTAAGACATATAACTTATTCAAATTTCGCTCAAATTTGTTGGAGGTTGTGTACAGAGATTGCTCCTAAGTTGGCCTCCTCGTTGCCCTCGCCGCAAACTTTATCCATCGTTTTGCTTTGCGATAAGAAGCATGCGCAATATGGGCTGTCCTCCATGATACTGTCTGAACTTTACGTGAATCTTACTCATTGAAATAAAAGTACTTTTATTGTGGCTATCTACCATGGCTGTTTATAGCCGAAACGTCGGGCCAAAAGTTAATAACAACAAATATATATTTTTTTATATATTTGATCCGTCATTTTTCTGCACCCCGCTAGATGGTAAAAAGCTGAGGCGCAGTCCAAAAGATACGGACTACCATTTCTGATGCTATTGGCCTTAAAATGGTGGTCCCTAACTCGACGGCCATCTATCAACTGCATCTGCTTTACATGCAGAGGAAGGAGGCCTGAAACGAGACGTTTGGTGCGAGACGGAATGAATTCCACCGTATGTGGGTAGCAACGCAGGTCAACACGAGTGGTTCTAGATAGGAAAGGAGAGGGTGGGATCAGTTGAAATAGCTCCTCAGAACACACACCGTTCTAAATTCAAAACCTGAGCGCAGCGAGGCACAACACCCGAGGCAAAAATATTTTGCTCTCGAGTCATAATAATCAATCAAGCAATTGAGCAACAAAAAATAAAATGATATATACTCTACTTTTAATCCCCTTTCTATGAGAAAAATATGTAGGTACTGAGCACACTAACAGAGACGGAATACGCGCGCTTGCTTTTTTAGGGTTCCGTAGCCAAATGGCAAAAAACGGAACCCTTATAGATTCGTCATGTCTGTCCGTCTGTCTGTCTGTCCATCCGTATGTCACAGCCACTTTTCTCCGAAACTGTAAGGCCTATGCTGTTGAAACTTGGTAAGATGATGTATTCTGTAAACCGCATTAAGAATGTCACACAAAAATAAAAAAAAAGCATTAAATTTTGGGGGTCCCCATACTTAGAACTGAAACTCAAATTTTTTTTTTTCATCAAACCCATACGTGTGGGGTATCTATAGATAGGTCTTTAAAAATGCTATTGAGGTTTCTTACATAATTTTTTTCTAAACTGAATAGTTTGCGCGAGAGACACTTCCAAAAATGTGTCCCCCCCCCCCTCCCCTCTAACTTCTGAAATAAGAGAATGATAAATCTAAAAAAAATATATGATGTAAATTGTCATGCAAACTACCACTAAAAATTAGTTCGAACGAGACCCAGTCAGTAGTTTTTTTTTTTTATACGTCATAAACCACAATTTTCGCCTTTGCTACTACGGAACCCTTCATGGGCGAATCCGACTCGCACTTGGTCGATTTTATTTTAGTTAGCATAGGTCACCACGCCGCCGTGCAGCCAACAGTACAACACGTACCAGCCAGTAATTCAAATAATTTGCGTTCGATTTCTATGAATGACATAATAATATATTCCCATTTCAAATCACTTATCCGCCCGCTAAAAAGTTCTTAACAGAAAAGAGTTATTTTGTGCCCACTTATATGCAGAGGAACAGTTACACATTTCGAATAGAAGGAATGAAATAGTTATTTGAGTGCAAAGTTGCTTTTTAACCACGTAGTCGCTTTTGATGACCGAGCAAGTGAAGGGTTCTAAAATGGAATCACGAGCGCAGCTAGGCGCTCGTGATTCAATTTTCTTTCTTCTAAAATTTGAACCTTGAGCTTAGCGAGGGAATCAAAAGAGTACAAGGTGAAAAATCTTTGCACTCAAGTGCAACACGTAACTTTTCATCGCACCTCAGCGAGGAAATAACGGAATGCAAAAAAAAAACATTCAACAACAATGTTTAACAATATAACGTGAAAAGAAAATGACGCGGACAAAGCAAATTTAAAAAAGTACACCAAGGAGGAGGAACCTCTTTGTCTGAGTTTTTCATGAATTAAAAACTCGTGCTGCCGACCCTGAAGAAACCTTCTAATGCCCTTCTTGAAGTGCCCCATATTGTAGTCGCTTGGGATGAAGTTCCTTTCATACCGCACAGTGCGCACCGTTTCCGGTCGCAATGTGTGAGGATGAACTCCCCGCCTATGGCGAGAAGTAGCTGTGGGCATCATATCAAACAGTTCATCTGAGCACAAACCATTGTAATAGGCGGTAGAACACACACAGTGAAAAAGTCGCCTTGTACTACACCGCATGGGAAGAGATGGGGTGGCCCAAACTTTACTCTGTCGGGAACCACGCGGCTATCTTACTGTATATGTTTACGAACTGTCGGACACTTTTTATATAGGTAATTTGTAAGGAATGCCGTTAGGGTCTGGGCAGATTTGGAAGTTTTCTTTTTAATTTAACAGTTTATTTCATCTTCGTTGGGTGGAGTACTTTTAAGATTAATCTGAAGATCATACGTCTTTGAATGTTTGGATCTACGTATGGGCTCGCGCGTTTAGGCATTTCGTATGACTTCAGTCAGATGTAGCTTTCCCATTTCAATACTCGAAAAATATTTTCAAGGAACAGCCTTGAAAATATTTCTCGAGTATTGAAATGAGTTTTTATTGAAGTCTACTTACTTCATGTTTGACTCTGTTGAAATTATCACGACTGAACCGTAAAATTGCCTAATTCTGTCCCTAATGCAATAAATATGCATTTTGAACTATACAATATTTTGTTCCTCCGTTACAAAGTTACGTAGTCAAATTTTGATGAAACTTCAAAAGGGGCTTTTAAAGATGTTTCTACTATAGTATATAATAAAGCAATAAGTGTATGTATACATATTTATGATGTGAACCCGTGGTTACAATTCTTTGTTCGTTTTGGAGTCGAAGGTGTTTACTTTTTTAAGAAGCCTTGACAATGTATACATAATTATTGCTCGTGACTGTACACCATGTCACTCAATAAATTTAAATTTATATTAGGTATATTAACACTCAATTCATTAAGATAGCATCGTTAAACCTGAAATAAAGCCGTTTTATATTCGTTGGTGAAGCCGCTAGAGACAGTTATAGATGTTGAATACGCAATATATAGTATACCCACACATATACTAGGAAATTATAACTTAGAAGAGATTGAATGAAAAATGCGAGAGCATATCTGATTGCTATTCGTCTGAGTGCGGAGCAAAAAAATATGAAGCCTATCACTACTATATTAAAGAGCAGAATGGCAAATTTCTGTGAATTAGCACCTGTGTTTATAAAGTTGATATTCTCCTTTCAAGTTTATGGTCATGTCAGATGAGACAGCTAATATTTCATTTCAATCACCTGTGTAGACAGCAAATCAATAAGTGGCGCTGTCTTACCAGGATGTTGGAACGCTTGAGAAAAACAAAATGCCACAAACCTTCACCTTCAAACATTTAGAATATTAATAGAAAAGTTATGAGAAAATACTTTATCTTGGTTCGTTCATTGGATGGCGGATCGGCATAGTTAAATGTATTTTTTTATAAAAAAAAGGTGATATATTATGTAGTAATAGTAATTCCATATAAAAATATACAAGTTGTTGTGGGTAGGAGGTAATTAGAAATTTTGTCAACAGATGTCGAGACGATATGTTTACCACTGCCCGTTTCAAAAAACTGACCTCGAAAAAAAACAAGCATTCTAAATTCAAATTTGAAACTATGAAATGATAGGTTTTAGTGTCCTTTCTGACATTATAATATTATTTCAAAATTACACGCAGCCAGTGAGTTGCAATCTAAGGATTATCTAAGTCGCGCTATCGAAGTTTCTTCAGTTTTTCAGAAAGTGGTCGCGAAATTCGACACGTTCCTTGGGGAGTCCGTAGCTACTTGGTGAACTGGTGCGGTAGGGAGCCAGTCTAATTCCCTGTTTAGCAATATGGAATAGCAATAAATTTACACAAAAGCTTAGAAAATCTGAAAAAGAGTTCGAGCGCCCCACCACAGTAGCTGCTTTGACTTCCTTTTGCTTTTTAGCAGAATTGTTTTAAGGTTTTTTAACTACAAAATAATGTATATTTTTATAATTCAAATAAAAATATAGATTTAAACGTTGTTTTGTAACGATCTTATATTAAACGAGAATGTATAATGATAATTATTTCATACCATAAAATGTGCTCTACTATTATTATAAGATAGCTGTTGCTCTTGGCATTGCCCTTGTTGAATTCTTATTTCGTACCCATAACCCATTTGGGCCACCCCATCTCCTCACATGCGGTGACATACAAGGTGACTAATAAATACAATTAAAATAAAAAATTTCTTCCAATTTTGAAATCGCGATGATGATCACATCTCACATGATCTACAATTTTGTCTAACCTGCTTTTGCGATAACATTAACTATTGTTTACGAGAAAAATGCGAGAATCTGATTTATCTGAATAAAAATACCTTGAATAAAAAAAATGCAGAGGTCCAATCGATGGGGACTTTTCATATTTCTTTCATTATGGTGTATTTAAGATTTCCACCAATTTTCAGCTCTATGCGAATTTATATAAGCTTTCCATTTAATTTCGTCTATTTTGACTGGATTATAAGATAAAGGGCTGTTTATCAGACAGATATTATATAGCCCAGACTCAGCTTGAAATACATGGCTCAATTCAACAATAGTTCCCGGAATACGGCAATAGGCTCACTCCCTATTACGTGGGATAATAATTGGTGAAATGTGAGTATTCATTCACCTCTGCCTAACCCTCCAGGGAAAAAAGCGTGATAGTATGTACGTACGTATGTAACCCATGGAAATCTATTCCAAGGATAAAAAGTAGAATCTGTCGTCGTACTATATATAAAATATTGCATGTGACATTGCAGCCTAATCTATTCAGTAGTTCGAGCGTGCTTAATAACAAACGACCAAAAATCTTTACACACACGTTTGGTTACGTATTATACCGAAAATTAAAATCCCGAATGACAAAATCCTGAATTTCAAAATCCCGAATGTACGAAATACCGAAGTACGACATACCGAAGTTCAAAATTCCGAAGTTCAGAATCCCGAAAGTTCAGAATCTCGAAGTTCAAAATCCCGAAAATGAGATTTTCATACTTTACCGATGGTAGGCGTCCTAGTTTAATTTTTATACTTACTTTTTACAACTAACACTAACTAACCCTAGTTTTGAAATGACTTCTTCGTTTCTCTTAGTCTACTTTGGCTAATTTGTTACGTCGCGTCGTACATTCGAGTGGGTAATTTTTAATATATAACTATGTATAATATGTAGGTATAATAAATATATGGTGGAGGTCATTCTCATGCTCTTTTAACTTATATGTTACCATGTCGAAGCGCGCAATGTTCACCCCGCGC
This sequence comes from Eilema depressum, assembly GCA_914767945.1. Lineage (NCBI taxonomy): Eukaryota > Metazoa > Arthropoda > Insecta > Lepidoptera > Erebidae > Eilema > Eilema depressum. Next base: position 33,121,778 of record OU612012.1, on the reverse strand, counting down.
AATCCGATTTGGATAGATTAGGTTAGAAGGCTAAGGTCATTTCTTTTTATTACCACCCAATAACTTAATTTTCGGGATTTTGAACTTTCGGTAGTTTATTCTTTCGGTATTTTGAAAATTCGGTCAAACGTACATTCGGCATTTTGAATTTCGGGCTTTCGTACGTCGGTATTATGAAATTGTAAGTTGCATATTGTAAGTTTCAGTATTTCGATATGTAATCAGTTAATCACACGTTTACGATATTAGTAGAATTTATAAAAAGTTAATCAGAGCAATTGGAAGAATATCCCGATTTAGAACAAAACTATTTTTAACGTATTCTTTCGTGATATTTATCCCCCTAACTATAACATATTTGTGGCCCAGGAATGAAACCGCTAGAACTAGTTTTTTAACGAGTTATTTCGCGTAAACTCTCGAAAAAATCAAAAAAATTGTACCGTATAACCAAAACTTCTTCATAAACAAAGTCGAATATAAAATATAACAGGACACTCATACTTCAGGCCGAAAGGAAAACAATAAAAAGGTGTCTTAGTATCTCCCCTCACTGAGTGGAGACGCTAGTACCAGAAAATCCTTGCGTCCCCCCCAGGGGAACCAGCTAGGGGAGAGTATTGGGACATAACTACATGAAACGTCAAAAGTTAATTCATTGCTTGGACAGGCTACAACAATTTATATTACCGTTAGCGTAAGCACGTGGAGACTAGTCAATGGGGAGACGAGGAATGCAACAATCACTGCAAAGTGGGGGAACGCGTCGCTCACATACTAGGAACACATAAACTGGGCGAGTTGGAATCAAGAAACTTGCAGTAAGTGAAGCACGAAACTCGCTCTTTTCATGGTTTGCGCCCGCGTGGATGTCGGTTATACCTTTCTCAAAATCTAATCTACCCCTATACCAAATTTTATCGAGATCGGTCAACCATATTTGTTAAGTTGACAATTTTGCGGAAGTTCTGTTACATCATACGTTACACTCCAGTAGAAATCGAAGATGATAAATGTAAAGCAGTTTTTCCTAAAATTCTTATACTTTTTGATATAACAGTATAAATAAGTTCGGGAAATGGAGCGCTTCATAATTTTCTCCATGTGTCATGCAAAGTTGTGGAAACTATTTTAAGTTTTAAGTGATATTTTACGTGACCAATGAACGCGTTAAGACCTACCTTACATTGTGTAAGTCGGGTACTCGTGAGAGAGCTTAAGAATGTAATTTGATAAAGATGGCATTGAATGAAATTTCTTTGGAATAACTATTGGAAATATATGTAACAATTTTTAAAACTATGAGAATTAGATGGTCTGATCGTCAATTTTCAAGTTAATTTTCTCGCTGTCTATCGGAGTTCTATTTATTGAAACAATACTATTCCAACCATTATTCGTGTTATAGTACGCGCCAGTTAGTGTGGCAATACGAGTCATTTACATTCCCCCATACAGTGGTGTAGATATACGAAATTTGCAAAAACGACAGTTTCAATGTTAAAAGATAATGTAATAATTCTTAATTCTTAATATTTTTGATTTACCTTTCTTGTTACTTCGTATTCGTAAGACTTTGTTCCACTCGTATTGTCACACTAACTGGCGCGTACTATACCCAGGTATTTTTAACATTCTTCCAAAATTTAAGTATAAATTATAATAATATTTTATTGCGGTGACTTTTTATTATTATTTACTTACTTGTCACTAGTTAGTTAACTGTTTTTCTCAAATCAATTAGTCTTTTCTCTTTAGAGCTTACAGCTCGCTTGTTATTTTTTATTGGTTTGGGCCTTTTAGGTATGCGACTGCTATCTGACTTCCAGATCTTGAGAGTCAAACCTGTAAGTACATTGACTAGTGTGCAAGGCTGTCTTGGGCTCCGTAGCTTTTAGCGAGGTCTGTACAGTCTGTACACCACATGTTATTCAATCAATTTAAATTTGTAATATATTATTAATAATCTATTAATAAAACAAAGTAAGTTTAACCTGAAATAAACCCGTTTAAATTCGTTGGTGCAGTCCCACTTGAGACAGTATAGATGTTGAATACGCAATATATAGTATACCCGCAGATATACTAGGAAGTTATAACTTAGAAGAGATTTAATGAATAGTGTGAATGCGAGAGCATGTCTGATGGCCTTTCGTCTGAGTGCGGAGCAAACAAATATGAAGCCTACCTCTACTATATTAAAGACTGAAATGGCATAATTCTGTAAATTAGCACCTGTGTTTATAAGATCATTCTCTCCTCTCGAGTTCAAGATGTTATAATCACCAAATTAAAAATTTAAAAAACCGACTTCAACCGATTTTTGTTGATATTTCATAAATTGCTTGACCGATTTTGATAAAATTTACCTGGGAAGTATAACCTATCAAACAAAAAAATAATTTTGCAAATCGGTCCAGGCTTCTTTGAGTAATCGGTGAACATACATACAATAATACAGGACTACCTCAAAAGTAAACCAAAACCAAATTAAAAATCAACGCATATACACCGGAAATATAGCTGAATATTCTGAACACTTCTGCATACCCTTTCAAAGGATTCAGGCGTGATGTCATGATGTGTAATGGCAGAGACATTGCAATAATATGCGATTGCAGCAATCGCGGCTGATTTCCTGGTATTTTTTGAAGAGTTCCTTGGTAATCTCGGAAACCCATCATCAGATCTTTACGAAATTTAAATGGGACCATTTCGGAATAATCTACTTTCGAACAAAAAAAGAATTTTGCAAATCCGTCTACGCATGGCGGAGCTATGAGCGAACAAACATAAAAAAAAAAAAAAACATATAAACATCCGAATTGAGAACCTCCTCCTTTTTTGAAGTCGGTTAATAATATGATGAGAAAGCTAATAATTGTATTTCTCTCACCTGCGTACGGAGTAAATCAATAAGTGGCGCTGTCTTACCAGGATAATGTAACGCTTGACAAAAACTTTTAGAATATTAATAGAAAAGTTAAGAGAATATACTTTATCTACGAGTAGGTTCGTTCATTGGATGACGGATTGACATAATTGCCATTTTTTTTTAAAAAGGGGGATACAGTAATTCCATTTAAAAAATAAACAAGTAGCAGTGGGGAGGAGGTAATAGGAAATGTTGTCAACAGATGTCGAGACGATATGTTTGCCACTGCTTGTACCAAAAAACTGACCTCAAACATAAACCAGCATTCTAAATTCAAATTTGAAACTATGAAAAGATAGGTTTTAGTGTCCTTTCTGATATTGTAACGTTATTTCAAAATTACACACAACCAGTGAGCTGCAATCTAAGGATTATCTGAGTGGCGCTATCGAAATTTCTTCAGTTTTTCAGAAAGTGGTCGCGAAATTCGACACGTTCCTTGGGGAGTCCGTAGCTACTTGGTGAACTGGTGCGGTAGGGAGCCAGTCTAATTCCCTGTTTAGCAATATAGGATAGCAATAAATTTACAAAAAAGCTTAGAAAATCTGAAAAAGTGTCTGAGTGCCATACCACAGTAGCTGCTTTGACTTCCTTTTGCTTTTTAACAGAATATTGTTTTAAGACTTTTTAACCATAAAATATACAATATTTTTATGATTCAAATAAACATATAGCCTTATATGTTGTTTTTAACGATCTAATATTTTTTATTAATTGTATTAGTTTGATTTGTATGCTAAATTAAACGTTTACATAACATAATTATAACAATAGAATGTATGTGGGCCATAATACTTATATTAAAGAAAGAACATGTCAAAAGTACCCGAACGCAACCGAGCTATTGTTTTCATACCTGCACGCCGCATGTATGAAAACAATAATTATGAAAGTAGAAGAAGCGAAAGATGTATGCCAGGATCGTAGCAAGTGGAAAACTGCCTACCCCACTGGGAAAGAGGCGTGACTGTATGCATGTATTTATACAATACTTATGTCTGACATAACTAGAAATCTATGAATTTGAATTATTCGAGAACGTGTAATTATTCTATTAAATAATAAATATTAAAAAAAACTACGTTTAAAAAATAAATTGCACTAAAAAGTTGAAAATAATTTGTGTATTCTTCAAAAACTTTATTACAAATTATTGTCAGTTTTGAAGTCGGTGTTAGCCAAGGTAGGTTTGTAACTTCTCACGTACGTGTGTGCGTTTTAGTCGGTTCGAGTCCGACATAAGTGTTCTGCCACAGTGCGGAGGACCGCACTGTGGCAGAACACTTATTACAGTTTATTACATACAAAGTATGTTGTCGTTGGCATAGAAGTTTATTTGTAGGCTGACACCGACTCCAAAAATAACAATAATATGTAATAAAGTTTTTGAAGAATACACAAATTATTTTCAACTTTTTAGTGCATTTTATTTTTATTGGAATAGTTTTTTGAAATCGGTTTTTTTAAACGTTTTTTCTTTTCTTTTTAGTGTCTATAATATGCTATTCTGTAAGCTACAGTAGGATTGCTACGGATAGTCTATAACATTTCGTTGTTTTTTTAGTAGCTATGGGTAGGCCTTCGAAAGGTGCAGAGTGGTCTAATTCAGTCCAATATATCATCAATGATAGTACCTACTTACCATAGTATTGACTTAAACTTGTCAATAACTTAAACGAGACATTCATGCTATCATCAAATGAGTTCTCCTCATAAACGCATATGAGTTTCTGATGTAATCAGGAATACATCTCCATGAAGATGATGATGATGAATGATAACATTTAGCCCGACGTAGACTAGGTAATTTTAGCACGCCCTTGACCATCGTAATGAAGTGACATAGACACCGTGTCACAAGATCGTCATAAAACTAGCTAATTTCTTATCACCTATTTGATCTTGAGGAGTTCTCTGGTGTATCTCCGGAGTTCAAGGTCCAGCACCCATGAAATTAATATGGAACTACCTGTGACTAATACCGAACCCAATGCAAAAAGATTTTTCGAAACCAGTTCATAAACGACGGAATTATGGGACAACATTTGTAAGAAGTTGGTTAAAAATTTGAACTAAGAAAACACAAAAAACATCATATAATTTTATAAATCCATTTGCAAATTACAGAACTATGCGCGTACAAACATTAAAAAAAAAATAGAAAATCATTCGAATAGAAAATTCAATATCAATAAAATTAATACAGGACTACCTCAAAAGTAAACCAAAACGAATGCAAAAAGAATTTTAAATTAAAATTAACGCATATACACCGGTAATATAGCTGAATATTCTGAACACTTCTGCATACCCTTTCAAAGGATTCAGGCGTGATGTTATGATGTGTAATGGCAGAGACATTGCAATAATATGCGATTGCAGCAATCGCGGCTGATTTCCTGCTATTTTTTGAAGAGTTCCTCGGTCTAATCTCGGAAACCCATCATCAAATCTTTACGAAATCTAAATGGGACCATTTTGGAATAATCTACTTTCGAACAAAAAAAGAATTTTGCAAATCCGTCTACGCATGGCGGAGCTATGAGCGAACAAACATAAAAAAAAAAATTAAAAAAAAATAAACATCCGAATTAAGAACCTCCTCCTTTTTTGAAGTCGGTTAAAAATGAAAACTACTAGGCCAAACTATGTTAAATTTATATGGGACCAAATCAAAGTCAAAGTCTTTATTTCTCAAAATAGTGCAACACTGTTACAGCTTTTTGACGTCAAAATCTCCTTAAAACTAAGTTTACCACCGCTTCCTAGGGGCTAATGGAGAAGAAACGGCGCAACAAACTCCACTGCGGCATTTTAAGGACGTCAGTTTACATAAAAATAAAAGGGTTTCTTAAGACTAAATATGTACGTATGTACATTTGTCTCGCGTCAAGTATATAAAAAAAACCTTATATAAAATAAAAATAAGACAACTTCAAGAGGGGCCTGCACCATGCTCAAGCCATACATTTTTGTCTATAATATAATCGTCTGTCCTATAGTATGCTTTTTTGCATAGGGTGGTCTTTACATGATTTTTAAATTGGTTTTCAGGCATACCAAGGACCGATTCAGGCAATTTATTATAAAATCGTATACCTTCCTCTTTAAAAGAATCACTAACTTTGCTAAGCCGATAGCATGGAAGGAGCAGTTTATTTTTATTGCGCAGATTTCTGTCTGTAATGTCACTTACTTTTGTAAATTTAGTAATATTTTTCCTGACGTATAGTATGTTTTCAAAATATATATTGGGAAGCTACAGTTAAAATATTAATGTCCTTAAATCGTTCCCTAAGAGAATCTCTCTTGCCTAAACAATAAATGGCACGTACTGCCCTTTTTTGTAATATTAAGATAGTCTCTAAATCTGCCGCATTCCCCCAAAGTAGTATTCCAAAGGACATCAAGCTATGAAAATAACTAAAGTACACCAGCCTAGCGGTAGCTACGTCTTTCAACTGCCTTATCCGTCTGACAACTATTTCGCATCGAAAAAAAAAAGAATCACGGAAATCGCATCATAAAGCTAGGAGTAATCAGTGTACATACATAAAAAATTGAAGTCGGTTAAAAATAATTATAATTATTTCTTACCATAAATATAACCCATAACCCATTTGGGCCACCCCATCTCCTCCCATGCGGTGTCATACAAGGTGACTCAGGGATGGGCTGTTTAACATTAAACATACGAGTATACAGACCCGCCCAGACTCAGCCTCAAATACATGGCTCGAGTGAACAATACTACCCGAAATACGGTAATGGGCTGGGACCCATGATTGATGAAATAAAATATATCGGCCAAATCTATTCAGCAGTTTCAGCGTGCTGGATAACAAAACGGCCAAGCTTCTTTACACACACGTTTTCGATATTAGTAGAATTTATAGAAAAGTTAGGGGAAAAACTGCTAACAAACAAACAAACTCCGGTAAACATAAGCACGTGGAGGCTAGTCCATGTGGAGACGAGGAATGCAGCAATCACTACAAAGTGGAGAACTACGTCGCATCGCTTACATACTAGGCACACATACATTGAGGGGGTTGGAATCAAGAAACTTGCAGTGAGGAGGGCACGTAACCTGCCGTCTTAGTGATTTGCTATATTCAACCATATTTTTTAGGAGTTTAAGTCGACAATTCTGCGTAAGTTCTGTTAAAACAACTCTAGTAGAACTTGATGAAGGTAAATGCAAAGCAATTTCCCAAAATTCTTATATTTTTTGACATAACAGTATAATAAATAAGTACGAAAAAAAGAGCGCTACATAATTTTCTCCAAATGTCAAGTAAAATTGTAGAGTTTTTTTAAAGTTTTAAGTGATATTTTACGTGACCAAGGAACGCGTCAACATTTCTTCCCTTACATTGTGTGCGTCGGGTACACGTAAAAGAGCTTCAGAATGTACGTTGACGAGAAATATTGGCAATTTGATATTGATGGCGTTAAATGAAATTCCTTATACAGTAAATGCAATATTTCGTTACATCAAAACGTCATTTGATAATACTAATCATTTTAAAACGTGAATTGTTAAAAAAAAGCAGAGTCTAAATAAAACTTTTACATTTTATAGTTAAACTAGCTGTCCCGGCGAACTTCGTACCGCCATATTTTTCCCGTTCCCGCTGCACCTATTTTCTCATCCTTTAAACCTACCCTAGACATCCACGAACATTTCAAGACTAAAATTAGCCAAATCGGTTCAGCCGTTCTTGAGTTATAAAATAACAAGGAAAAGTGGCATTGATTTTTAGGGTTCCGTAGCCAAATGGCAAAAAACGGAACCCTTATAGATTCGTCATGTCTGTCCGTCCGTCTGTCTGTCTGTGCGTCCGTATCAGCCACTTTTCTCCGAAACTATAAGGCTTATGCTGTTGAAACTTGGTAAGAAGATGTATTCTGTGAACCACATTAATAATTTCACACAAAAATAAAAAAAAGCATTAAATTTTGGGGGTCCCCATACTTAGAACTGAAACTCAAAATTTTTTGTTTTCATCAATCCATACGTGTGGGGTATCTATAGATAGGTCTTTAAAAATGCTATTGAGGTTTCTAACATATTTTTTTTCTAAACTGAATAGTTTGCGCGAGAGACATTTCCAAAGTGGAAAAATGTGTCCCCCCTCCCCCCTCTAACTTCTAAAATAAGAGAATGATAAATCTAAAAAAAATAAATGATGTAAATTGCCATGCAATCTTCCACTAAAAATTGGTTTGAATGAGATCGAGTCAGTAGTTTTTTTTAATACGTCATAAACCGCAATTTTCGCCTTTGCTACTACGGAACCCTTCATGGGCGAATCCGACTCGCACTTGGCCGATTTTATTATATATTAGAAGATAGTGTTTGTAGGCCAATTAAACAGAAATTTCTAGGTCTAGGGAGAGTTAGAACTGCGACCACCAGACTGCAACACCAGAACCAAATTCAACCTATTTTACTTGGTCAGGGCTGCAAGTATTTGTATGGAATTAGTACTTGTACATAAAATGATCTACTCCAGATGAAAATTGAAGCCATGTAATTTTATATTTTCAATATTATTTGATCGCAGCGTATTGAAGTTTAGTATTTATCTATTCAGTATTTATCATTTTGTGAAATTGCAAATTTACAATTTTTAAATGAATATTGTTGGAATGGTACTTTAATATTTGAAATATATTTAATAAACTAGTTATTAAATACATGTGTATTTTGTATGAAACCCCAAAGGACATTGACGGTAGGTCCTGGGCTATCCAGCCGTCTGAGTGCCCCGTTAAGAGACTCACAGCAATAAAATAAATTGAAGCACTCTGGCGACGGCGACGTGGCAAAAATGATAATTTTATTTTATTTCACAATTAAGGAAAACTTACATGTAGTACAAAAATAAAGTTACAAATTCAATTTTTCAGCCAATTGAAAGTTTTAACGATTAAAATTTCTCAATAACTACATAGAAAACATGTCAGTGAGACTTATTGAAAAAGCATCACCGGCAAAGCTGAATTCCGCAACCTGAAAACATCCGCATTACTACCAGGAGAGTAGACCTTGCGAAGATGTTGGTCGCCTATTTTAGATAGAACTGTAAACATACTCGTATGTGACGATATCTCTACTTGGCAAGAAGTCTATGCGAGTGCAATTACTTACATCGCAATCATCATTTCGAGAAAATTCAATATTTAAAATGCCAGGATATTAGCGCTTATGATAACATGAAAACATAATATTAATAAATGTATTTTCATAAAAAAAAAATTTATAACTTTAAATTGTTACGCTTCAGGTGATGGAAGTGAGTCAGATATCAAACTGGTCCCACGGTGCGTGTGTCCGTTGTCACTGACAGCTGGACTATCGGTGTTTGTGTAATGCCGTGCAGTAATACCGTGTTTGAGATCTTATAACATACCTTTTTAGGAAGAATATATTATACTTTCAGGTCCCCCGCCAACCAGGCAGACATACACGTGTTGTGTCGCCAATATGAATGTGACACGGCCATTTCTGAAACCAAATAATATAAAATGCTAGCTGACCCCACGAACTTCGTACCACCTAACAGTCAATTTTTTTTTTTTCAATTTTACTCTCCGTAAGAACCATCCCCGTACTTTAAGGAATGTTCTAAAAAAAGGTTTAGCGAAATCGGTCCAGCCGTTTCCGCGTGATGTCGTGACAACGGAAAACGGGTTTCATTTTTATAAATATAGATTTTATTGGACTTTGATCTCATGGGCTAGAGAACGGGATCAAAATTCCACGCGGATGAAGCAGTGGGTAACAGCTAATTCAATATCCCTAACTATTATAGATTGCATTTCTTCATCATCCTAGCATCAATCCCAGTCGCATCCGAAGCTACAACTACCTGCAACGACTGCCATAGATGTTCGTATGACAACCCGGACTGATGGCTTAATAAGCTCTCCGTAGCAAGAAAATAAACATACTAATGTATTAACATACAAATCTTTGCATAAAACGGGAATCGAACTCGTACCTCCTGCGTAGCAGTTGCGCTACGACATAGAGGCTGTCGCGTTAGTACAATTTATGTGCCGTGCATCATTCAATGCTTTTGACACTCACCGAATGATAGTGAAATTTGAAATAAATGGGATTTTTGCTGCGATTCATTTATTTTTAAATTAAAAAATATTCAAAGGAAGGTCAACGACAAGTTTTAGGAATACTTGAATACTAGGGTCGGCAGGACGAGTGTAAGGTCACTGGTGTTGCATACGTCCATAGGCCACGGTAACTACCTTCCATGGGTTCGTCCACTCTGATATAGGTAGGCCGTGTTTTTTCATATAAACGTCAAGCCAGGAGGACAGCTGAAAACACACAGGTCCCAGATGGCACAATGGCTTCTCACAATTTCACTGTAACAGTACCAGGCGCTCAATAGTTCACAAGAGAATATCAAAGTAGTGGACGCTTTCTCCTTCAAACATTTTCTGGTTCCCTCTAACACGTTATGAAGAGGCGTGACTACAATAACTTGACTCACACATGCGCATTCAAACTTCGAAGACCTCTGTTGTGTAGCGGTAGAGAGTTCGACTGCTACATCATAGGGTGGCGGGTTCGATTCCCGTTCCGTGGAATTATTTGTATGAATGAATAATATCTATTCGCATTAGTTTGAATGTTTCATGTACAATATGTATTTACAAAATAAAAAGTACCTGAATATGCATATCCGCATTCTGTAACCTAAAACAAAAGCTAGCTAACTATACTTAATTTGGGTCTAGATAGTGTTATTTAGAATATTCTAGAATAACCTTACTCCTCGGTATCTGACGACACAAGATGGCGGTGTGCGGTCTAGTCATCAAAAAGGACGGGTGAGTAACATACGATTTACAACACACGACAACTCCGACAAACAAGGTGAGATAATATATTATGTATAATTATTATAATATAACCATTAAATCACGGAACGATTCCATTTATCTTATCAGCAGCTACAGCAAGAAACATTGGAACAATCTCCCTACTGTGGGTTTTCGAAGAGCATACAATATGGAGTTCTTCAAGAAAGGCAAATAGAGGGTTCAGACAGGGTTGGCAAAACGAGTGCAACACCCTTGTAGTCGCACACGTCCATAGACCACGGTGACTACTTCCCATAATGTGGGCCCTGTGCTTGTCTGCCACCTTGTGGTACAAAAAGACATTCTGTTCGTATCTCTTTCACACCTATGAAGTATTCCATGCATACATGTTACTCGGTATGTGTGTGTATGAACAGCAGCGCGCGTAGTTTTCATGTCGATAAAACGCAAAACTTAAAACTTATGATAATTTAATTCATTTGCAGCAGTTCCATGCGCTTCTTTTGAATTAAACATTGGCTTTTTCTGTCAAAAAATAGAAGAATTTTGAAATAAACACTCACAAGTCGCATTTCAACACGATCACTGATTTTACTGAAACGTAATAACCAAAACTCAATCAGTACGAATAACAAACTCAAGAAGAATTAAAATACGGTTGAAAATGCCGTGAGATGGTAGCCTGTAAGTTACACAACTTGAATTTGCAAAAGATACGATAAAATCTCTTTGAACTTACGCGTTCCTAGTGCTATGAGCGGTGAAATGTGTGATGAGCTAGCTAGCGCGAGATGATCACACCGCTTGAGTACTAGGAATGCACGACTGCAAAGAAGTTTATCAGTACACTACGGCGTAGATGATATCGTAGCAATCTCTATGCTCGCGACTTACACAGCTGATTCTATTGTACAATTGTTTATGGAAACCAGAGCGTGAGGTTGTTGAGTTGTCTACTCGCATATTTTGTAATCTAATTCATATCCATACTAATATTATACATGCGAAAGTAGCTCTGTCTGTATGTCTGTCTGTCTGTTACGCTTTTACGCCTAAACTACTGAACCGATTTCGATGAAATTTGGTATAGGGGTAGATTAGACCTTGAGAAAGGACATAGGCTATGTTTGGTCGCGATAACCGACATCCATGCGGGCGGAGCCGCGGGCAAAAACTAGTCTTCTATAATCCAAAAATGAATCGCTAAAGGTGTTGCTAAGCGCAAATCTCAAGAACAGCTGAACCGATTTCGCTAATTATTTTTTACAATATTCCTTGAAGTACGGGGATGGTTCTTACGGAGAGAAAAAATTAAAGAAATTAAAGAATCGACTGTTAGGCGGTACGAAGTTCGCGGGGTCAGATAGTGTCAAATAAAAAGCCATTGACCACCCAACGGCTCTTTCATGACGTCACACCCAGCTCATTCATAAACATACGGAAACAACCTATAACCTCAGTACATAGCTATTGGTGGCGTCGTAGCTGTTTTCTGAGGGTCTACGCCGCGTAGCTGCGTAGCGCGTGACCGAAGCTTTTCAAGTTTAACGTTCAGTTTATAGTTCAAAAGTATGCTCATATGCATAGAGCTCATTTTGTAAGCTAGTTAAGCTATGCTTACTTATTGTGTGTAGAGTAGTATTTAATAGAATGTCATACAATTGATATTCTACAATATATTATACACAGCGTAAATGTTCAGATAATAATGTTAATATATTACAGCATCTAAATTTTATTATATTCAGTCACATTCAGTTGCTGTAAAATGTCATCATCATCCTTGCGATAACCCCGGTTGCATTCGAGGCGTTTACTTCAGAGCCTGAGGTCCGCTTTTTCCAGTCTAACTGTTACGTGGGTAATGCAATATTTATTATATTTTTTTTTTATTACTGAGCGAGAATCAAACCCTTATTCCATGACTTATACGTTGGATTTGCAGTATTTTAAACCGGGAAAACCCAACCCCAACACCCAAGTGTTTCTTTTTAAATATCTCCATAGACTTAATAATTTCATAATAGTACTGCTATGCCCGAGACTTCAAGCACGAAACGAAAAACAGACAGACAATCACTTTTCAAAATTGAGTTTTTATTGAATTATCGTTAAATTATAATTAATCATAATTAATTATATTTAACATAACATAAACTCACGCCTATATCCCCGAAGGGGTAGGCAGAGGTGCTAGCACCCACATTTCGCCGTTTATGTTTAGGTCCCAATGTAATAGGTGGCGAGCCTATTGCCATTAACCGGGCACTTATAAACCTGCGATAAATACACACATAACTTCGAAAAGCATTGAAAAGTCATTGGTGTGTGCCATGGTAAAACCTGGGATCGAACCCGAGACGTCGTCTCAGCAGTCCATTACCCATACCACTAGGCTACCGCGATTATATTTAAAAAAACGTTTTTTTTTATACCACCCAGGTGGCAGACAAGCACACGGCCCACCTGATGGAAAGTGGTTACCGTGGCCTATGGACGTATGCAACACCAGGGGCGTTACACTCGTGCTGCCGACCCTTATTTTACCGTTATAAACAGCCACTCCAATATTTATTCATTTGTATAATCTCAAACTGACAGGTTAGCATCAATATTGACTGTTATAATGGATAATTGTGAGGGATGCGTGCACACCTATTAACTAATCACCGGCATCAGCATTGCAAGTCACCTGCTCTGCACATTGAGTACCAGGCGACCAGAGGCAGCCGGGAGCTACGTGCTAGGCTCGGGGCGGGGCTTAGCCCTATAGTTCTATTACTTTCTAATGTATGACTTTTCCCTCGCACGCATGGGAAAGCGTAGAAGTTGACTGAGCATGCGCGAAGTCTTCATTTGTAGCGAGTCGACTATCGCTCGTCAGAGCGATACGGATAACGGAGGGAGTCGGACCTTCCATTATCCCTATCACCCTCACAATACCTAGCTCAACTTAATAATAACAATGTGAGATGATTGATAATCTGTGAAGTGTATTTTAGATTTTCCGAATTTAAATACAATAACATAGGAACAGTGGGCTCCTATACTATATTTCGTGCATTTTTTTATATATTTTTTATTATTTTTATTAATATAGGGGAAAAAACCCAATTATTGGCACCTTAAGCGAAATTTGTAAAATAATTATCATCTACGGAAATTATATGTCATTTTAAGAGAAGAGAATAGTAAAAAGTAATACTTAGTAGGAATATTGTTTCACGTTATTTTGATCGTAAACAAATATTTAATTACTTCTAATTATTAAAAAATTACAGGTTTATCCAATTCTATACATTTGCCCATATTATTGGCATAGGTAAACTTAACTATTGGCATACATCAGACCATTGCCATTTGAAAAGGAATAACTATAGAAAAGTCTTTACTTATTGCAGATAAAGTTAACGATTGTGAGTTCTTGTTTTTTTACATAAAACGTAGCTGTGCCAATAAATTGGCGGAGTGCCAAGATTAGGTATGTTTCCCCTACTAGCTGACCCAGCGAACTTCGTACCGTCATATTTTCCGCCCCGTGGTATTCTGATCCCGTTCCCGCTGCATCACATTAGAAATCTCTAAATTTATCAGTGTTTCTCTACAATATTATGCATGTATTATACATATAAACCTTCCTCATGAATCACTCTATCTATTGAAAAAATCGCTACAAAATCCGTTGCATAGTTTTAAAAATTTAAGCATACATAGGGAGGGGCAGACAGCGACGGTGACTTTGTTTTATAATATGTAGTGATAGGTTTGACCTCGAAACACGTATTTTATAAATTTGAAAATGCATTTATTGTTGCGGATTTCTATAAACCTAACCTTGAGTCTGTAACGTTCGTCCAAATTTCAGGAGCTAAAGATAACCGTAAAGAAGTCGCTCGTAGAAGTACAGGGTGAGATCGTTGCAGGCGTCAGTTGACACCATCGTCGTCAGAAAGTACCAAATAATATGCAAGACAAAGTTAATCTCACTCCGTGAAAAGTATATGTTAATATGACCTCAAACCGCCTAACACCGATAACCGACAAGCTGTGAGTGAGGCCTAAACATTGAAGAGATTGTCACAGATCTATACAATAAAGTGATAGTTTCCAACTAGACGAGTCTTTAGATACTTTTTCAACCCGCTTTTGAGATTTTAGGAGCATATTTTGAGTGAGGAATTACAAGTCGATCTTGCGACGGGGGCAGTAGGACTGAACCTTTTATCAAATAAAAAATCGTTTATTCAGACAACATTGGTCCAATTTGTTAGTGACAGTTTAATGCTTATAACCTATGTTGTTCTGTTTAGTCTTCAAAGAAATTGTTTGTACAATTCAGAAAATGTTCTACAGCGCGCCCCTTACGTGTTGTAAGGGACGCGTGGAGGGGCCGTGGGTTGTACGCACGCGCCAAACCAGCTTCGGCGGTGCATCGTCGGGAGCCGGCAGACTCAGCGGGCACGTGCGGAGTCGAACGCACTTGCCCGCTAAGCCTTTCCACAAAAATAACCAATCAAATCTTTTATATGCATCTGCTTGCACAGCTATTATATTTTATTATAATTTTATTTTATTTTAATTAGAAGTCCTATTTACCTGGCATTATTTCGTTATTATTTTTGTATAAAATTAAATTGCACGTCGTAATTGTATTAAATTGAAAATACATATAGAATCAAATAAAAAAGAGTTAAAGTTATATCACAGTCGAACGAACTATTTTATACAGTCATTCGATGGAGCCGCCTAGACAGAGGGGTAAGCGGGATGGCGGGAGCTGAGTTCTAGTACCGAGTTGCCTTACAGTTACTCGGTACTAAACGTTTCAGGGATGTCTTATTCGAAATCGCCTTTATATCTGAAAAATAAAATAATTTGTCTGGTTTAGTTTATTATATTTCACACTGAAATGTACAGGAGATTTTTTATTTTAAATGTGCAGGAGATTTTTTATTAGAATTTGAAAAAGTCATCATTATCATTTCGCACATGGAAGATAAATAGATTATGTTAAGCTATAGTCTTACTAAGAAGTAAATTAACCTTTGACGTTTCTTATAGTTATGTCCCAATGAGTGACCTCTTTGATTTTATATGACAATTGACTTTGTATACGATTCAATATTATTGATTTTGTCTAAAGTTTACGCGAATATTTCACATTGAAATGAATAAAACTATATGTAGTGATTTCTATTCCTACGCAACAAATATATTATGCATACATCATCATCATCATCATTTCAGCCATAGGAAGTCCACTGCTGCACATAGGCCTCTCCTATAGACTATAAATGTGCAATATAATAACAACTTTTAATCCCCAGACTATACAACTTTCACATTTAGTTGTTATTGATTGAAAGTAGGTAAAATAATTTTTAAGACAAGTCAGGCTAAAATAATACGTAATGCAAGTAAGTGTGGATGATTATTTGTATGGTTGTCGTGCATATCTGTGCAGAATAAAAAACTTCTTTCCCTCTTTATTATATTCGATTCGATAATTTACATCGAATACTAACGAATATACTAGATCTCAACACTATTGATGTCAAAGTATTTAGTGTTGGGATTTAGTGTATTCCTTGCCAATAATCAATCGTAGATAAGCGTACACTTACTTGCATTTACTTCAACAATTCTAGCCTTTTTTTATAGTAAAGGATTCTTTTACCTACTTTTAATTGATTCAACATCGAAACGTGAAAGTTGCGTTGTATTAAATCAAAACGTTTACGTAAGTAGTTTCTGAAATTATAAATTACGTATACTACCCATTCTGCAATCTTTGATTGATGGTCTCAAACTGTTCCATAAAATCAATAAGAGAAACGTGTTCAATTTTTGTTTAAATTTTTCATCAACTTGTTCGCGATGGCCACTAACTTATGGACTTACAATAGTTAGGGCTTTCCTGGTCATTACACTACTAACATGAACCCATTCCTAACACAGAGAATTTAGTTTAGCTGTATGACCATATTTTGAGTGAGGAAATAGAGCTGAACCATTTATTGGTATTCGAATTAGTCTTGAAATTGAAATAAAACCAAGTGGTTTTATTTTAATGGATTCTATTACGATTTATTTGTTTTTATTTACTTTTCGGCTCGCGATAGAATCCATTAAAAATTGGTTTTATTTCAATGAGCGATATTCGCGTTAACTTCAGAAAATATCTTCAAATATATTGTTTGTTCAATTCAGAACATTTCTGCAGCGCTCCCTTTGTTGTATAAGGGACGCTTGTAGTGTCCGCGTTGCGCCGTAGAGGCCGCAGGCAGTGCGCATGCACCAAGTCAGCCTCGGCGGTGCACCGTCGGGAGCAGCCAGACTCAGCGGGCAAGAGCGGAGTCGACCGCACTTGTCCGCTAAGCCTGCCCAAAAACACCAATCAAATCTTGTAAATGCATCTGCTTGCGCAGCTGTGAAATTATATTATTATTTAATTTTATTACAGTTAATCGTTTACTTTACCTGGTGTCATTACATTATCTCTTATATATAAAAATCAATTGCTGTTCGTTAGTCTCGCTAAAACTCGAGAACGGCTGGACCGATTTGGCGATCTTAAAATATTTGTGGATGTCCAGGGAAGGTTTAAACGGGTTATAAAATATGGCGGTACAAAGTTCTCCGGGTCAGCTAGTTATTTTTATATTTCATGAAATTGCACTCATCACTGTTTAAAATGGAAAATATTTATAGAATCAAATTAAATAAAAGTGATGACTATAACAGTATAACGAACTCTTGTATACAGTCGTTCGTTTGGAACTATAATCTTGCGGGGTAAGCAGAATGGCGGGGGGGTAAGGTCTCGTACCGTGTTGCCATACAGTTTCTCGGTACTAAACAATACAGGGATGTCTTATTGGTAATCGCTTTATTATTTGAAAAATAAAATAGTTGTCTGTTTATGTTTATTATTACTGTCCACACTGAAATGTGCAAAAGATTTTATATCTTTTCGTTTAAACTTTAAATCATAATTTGAAAAGTCATCATTATCATTTCGTACAAGGAAGAGAGATATGTTTAACTAAATTAGATAGATTTCTATAATATCTATAATATAAAAATTAATCCCTAAATGTGTTGCTAAGCGCAAATCTCGAGAGCAGCTGAACCGATTTCTTCTTTTTTTAGAATATTCCTTGAAGTACGAGGATGGTTCTTACGGAGAGAATTAAAAAAAAAGAAAAAAAAAGAATCGACGTTAGGCGGTACGAAGTTCGCGGGGTCAGCTAGTACTAAACAAAATGATGGACGTTCACGATTTTTGAGATGATGATAGTTATCACAATGATGATGAAGATGGTGATGATGGCGGTCCTCATGCTGTCCATAATGGTGGTAGTAGTGATGATATCGATGATGATGATGATGATGATGACAGCACTGATGAGCTCAATTGACATGCTTCCTAAAGTACATTTCTTTGCGCTCATTTTACAATAACAGTTTTTTTTCATTTTATTTCAAAAATCATTAAAATTTTGGCAAAATAGCTGATTTGCTTTTCTCTATCATCGTCATTAATTTTGAGAAGCAGTAACTACAACATACAGTCAAGGAATAATAGACTTTAAATGTAACACTGTTTCGATTGAAAATGCCATGAAGCTGTGGTAGCACGTTATTGACCTGACCCTCAGTCTTTCAAATGTATTAATAAAATTATGAATCTTTTGCTTTATGTGTTCCTAGTACTAAAAGCGATCGTTTAAATTTTTTTTCACCATTGACACTCGAAAAAGGGCCCGTGATTCATCAAAAACAGTGAATAAAACGCTCTTTGTTTCACCGAGTGAATAAAAAAATTTGAATTTGGAACATGCGCGAATGTACGGATTCTAGTGAAACATGCAAAGAGGTTGCACACTCTCACTATAAAAACGTACTAAAAGCCACCTAAATGTAATCACTGGCTGGATGGAATGCGGCTCAGTTTAAATTAAGAAAAAAAAATGCCGCCATTTTCTGTGTAATTTTCCTTGTAAAAGTTTATGTTTGTCTCATAATCATAAAATGACTTCATCTAGTGATGAAAATGAAACTCATATTCTCGAACGCGAAAATACTCCTGAGTCTTTTCGCGCTAAAGCGGTAGCTATTACTGATAATTTGCTGCTTCTTTTGTGTACTATCCATAACAAAATGTAATTCATAATCACAGAGTAATCGTTTTCTCGTAGTCAATGGTGAAAAGTTGAGTACCTAACACGTGAAAAAAGAATTCATCTCGGCTCTTGTATCCCTCGATACGCTCAGCTTTCTATCTAGAATCCCTCGCTATGCTCGGGATTCTACCGCAGAAAGCTTCGCTCCTCTCGGGATACAACTCAGTGCCTCGAAAAGAATTCATCTTTTTTTCACTTGTTGGGTAATCTACTATTACCTCATCGTTCCACATTTTCATGCCGGGTAACTATTAGGGTGGAGTTATTACGTTTTGTATCATTTAATAAATACGCTAACTAAATATTCAGCTAATTAGAGCCATCATCCTCTTACGAGAGGGGTTATCCCTTTAATTTTCTACGACATGGTGAAATATTCCGAAACTGAACTAAAATGCACCTTTTCAACGTAACTGCCAACTGGCCAGTGACCATATCAAGTGTTTTGTAGCCTGATTTATTTATTTTTTAATAGTTAAGGTAACTGTACCAATGCTCGACACTTTAAGGAAAAATAAAATTTCAATCTAAAAAATTTAACAAATTAATTACAGCATGGTCGTTACATTCTTTTTTAACTGTTACAGCAACAATTAGACATTAACTTTTGCCCATAAAATTTTTAAAATCTATCATACTTTTACTTTAAATGAAATTATTATGCACTTGGTCGAAAACACCAATGCTAGACATCATTGTCCCAATGGTCCAAGTATGTCAATAACTTCAATATTTATAACGTTTATACTAAAATTAGTAATAATCATAACTTATAAACAAAAAAATCACACCTATAAAAATCAGTACCCTTGGCAAAAATCTTAAGAAATAACACGACCGTGTTCACGGAGTCACATTATTTGCTGTCAACAGTCTTTCTAAATTTACTTCGGATGGTGTTGCGAATATTTGAACATATCTTATAGATACCATTAGGCATCTTTTAAGTCAATAGTCTTATAAAACAAATGGATAATTTTCTCAAAATACTGGGTTTTGTTCGAAAGTGTCTAGCATTGGTACAGTGTCGAGCATTGGTACAGTTACCTTACTACATTTCAATTGAAATATTTCTGAGTGATCACAAATTTTCATTTTATCGTAAATAAGCTAATTTCGGTAGTTTTTAACATTTTTTCACTCGCGTGCTAACAATGGGTTTTCCTTTTATTTGAACCACTTATTTGTTATGTCGAAAACTAAAGAATAGTATATATATGATATTTTTTCATTTATTGGTAAAGTGCATCTTAGATCAGCCTATTATTAGATTTGGGCCGAATAGTATCCACAAATTGTTATTACTATCTGCATTTATACTATCTGCCATTGCACCCAGTTTCGGTGAGAGAAACTTCCATTTATGAATCGATGGCATAGTTTACTGCTGTAAAGTTATAAAGTGCTAATGTAGTTGTTTTTTATTGCTATAACTAAATAATTCCAAGTCCAAGTAATTTTAGTTGATCTCTCCAAGTGACAACGTAACCAAGCCAAGCCAGCCAAATTTCCAACTCAACAACATTTTTCATGTCGGTGGGGATTACTGGAATAAACCATATAATTTATACACGATGGAGTTGCAATCCCAGCTCAGAATAAGAATCACATATTTTGAAAATTTTATAGCAACCAGACTGTCAGAGGTAGTTAGGAGTTCATTTCCAACGTTACCATGCTGCCCCTAGAAGGGTAGCTTCACCCTGTATCTCTATTTCTTTCCAATTAATAAGTTTTTCTCTCGCTCATGTTGCCAATATATCAGAGTAGCACGACAGTATTTATGCGTAATTCTATTCTCCTGGTACTGATGTGGATGTAAACACACCGTGCCCGTTGTGTTCAACACCGTGTTTAGTTCAAGGTCGCTGATTTCAGGACAGTCAGTCTTGAAATCCGCGAACTATAATGAGAAAAAAAAATACATAGATTGAAATCCACTTCGATCACTCAATTTGCTTGACGAGCAGCAATTTTTTATTTATAAGAAATTGTTTTCAATAAGAAGTGGAAATGCCGCGTGAAAAATGTGATCTCCAGATCGATAAAAATAAATCCCATAGCGTTTCAACACTTTCTGTTGTGGATAATGCCGTACGATTAGTTTTTTCTTTCATTCTATTTAACAACAATATAATTAATATTGCACAACAACAATTATTTGTAATTAATGTATTAGTTAGCCTATTTTATTTATTGTCAACTAGCTTTTGCCCGCGGCTCCGCCCGCGTGGATGTCGGTTATCGCGACCAAACATAGCCTATGTCCTTTCTCGAGGTCTAATCTACCCCTATACCAAATTTCATCAAAATCGGTTCAGTGGTTTGGGCGTGAAAGCGAGACAGACAGACAGACAGACAGAGTTACTTTCACATTTATAATATTAGTAGGGATTAATAAATAATGTTTTTCAATGAGTTAAGAATCGTAACAGAACTTTGTACGAACAACAATATAAACATAAACAAGACATTTTAAACTAGTCATTTTCAATAAATAGACATTTTGATAATATGGACATTTTCACACTTTAGACTTTGTGAACCTAAAGGCACGAAATGATTCCAAATGTGAATTCACTTTCACTTGTCTGCCACCTAAGTGGTGAAATGAAATGAAAAATAATACACCACTCAATAATAAGTGATTGATGACAAACGGGATATTGCGCGCTAATATGGGATCTGTCCGACTTTTCGACAAGAGAGCCACCAAAATTTTTACAATTTTTGTGTCTGCCTCGTCTAGTCAACATAAGTAGCTACTTTTTGTAGTATTCTTTAGGATTTAATGTAACAAATAAATATATTACAGTTTTACAGTATTTTACAGTTCAATGGCATCACACATTGCACAAATTTTTATACCTTAACTCCAACAGTGGTCTTGGATCTGAAAATATTCAAATCACGGTGTAAACATAGGGAATCCGCACTGTGTTAACACCCGCACCTGTACTAGGAGAACAGAATCCATAAAGAGGTTCTTCCTATGTTTCAACAACATTGACCAAATGAATGAAAATCTTGTATTATAAATTCAGAAAAAAGCCCCCACATTATTTTTAATATATATAATTAAGAGTCAGTATTTTACAGTTATAATTGATGAAAATACAAAGAAAAACAACATTTTCCGTCGTCTGTACAACGCAGTGTTTTTTGTACAGTAGCTTATAATAGAATCAATTATAGTCCTTCTCGTTTTTGTGTAAGGAGAATTATTATTATAATGCATACTATATTAAACTTACTTTAACATATTCGCAGTTGTGGAAATAGTGCTATTTAATATGCACTTGAAAAACTTTCCTACTTCACTTATGCTTACAGAGATGGCGATACTATAATGGAAGTTATTTTCAATGAGCGGACGAGTAAGTAGGATATTAATATATATTTTTATCCACATTATGCAATGAAAATAATTTAATAGAATTGTTGACTATTGAAGAGTAATATTTAATAAGATTTATTCTATTACAAGGTTATGTATAATACGCCATCTAAGGGCATCAAATCAAAGCTATTACGAGTCTCAGGTGTCAAGTTCACATCGCAAGGAAATAATGCATCAGATGAGCTACGAGGCGCCGCAATCGCATTTCACATTCGTGTTGTTTTTCTGCGCAAGTAATTATTTATTTTCAATTAATAAAACAATACCTATTTTTTTAATTAAGTTAGAATTGTAACATAACTTTGTATGAACAACAATATAAACATAAACACGAAATGATTCCAAATATGAATTCACTTTCACTTGTTTGTTACCTGGTAAAAAGAACTTAAAAATAAATACACAACAAAATAATAATAGGCCGGGATCCGTAGTACATTTCCAAAACCTATACAAATGTCACATATATTAAAGTATATTTCTTATATTCAAATAAACAATTAATTAAATAATTCTCGATAATATTAAACAAACACGGCGCTCTAGTATTTTTCTAACTCTACATAGCGCTCACGGTGGTTTCAGTTCGAACAAAGTTTTGTTGTTGTTTCGTCCTCGTTATTACTTTGCAAGCCAATAGATGGCGCTAAATAACTATCTACCGACTTTGTTTTTATTTGTGTTTCTAGTCCTTTAATCCTTTTTTGTACTTGTGAAAATTGTGAATTTATATGTTTGAACTCCACCGGTATAAAAATTAATAATTTTCAGTCTCAATTCTTAAAATTAAGATATTTATGATTATATATTATACGTAGGGTTTCGTAGTAACAAAACAAGGCCATAGATGTCAATAGTATCGGAAATTTAACTGATGTCTCTATCTCTATAGCGCTGAGCTGTCTAGATGACTTTTACCACGATTCACTAGCGACAGTATTTTCTGTCGTTAAGGGAACAATGAAACTGTCGTTTTTGCAAATAACATGGACCAAATGAGTGAAAATTTTGTATAATAAATTTAGAAAAAAAAGTCCTCTCCTTTACATTATAATGCATACTATAATAAACTGCCCCTAAACATTGAAGTTATGAAAATAGTCCTATTTACTCGTAATATACACTTAGTTAAATTTCACTTCACTTTTCACTTTCACTTTAGTTCCGCTTACAGAGATGGCGATACTATTTTGGATGACTGGTCGTGTTCAATGAGAGACTACCTAATTGAAACAAGTAAATTGAACATTACTTTATTGTGATGAAAACCAGTTCACAGATGTAATTTTCATATGGATATATTTGCATAATCGTAAACTACTGAAACGTAATATTTAACAATAATTCACAACAAAGCTTTCTATAATACGCCATCTAGAGGCAAGCAAAGACAACATGAATCATTACGAGTCTCAGGTGTCAAGTTGGTATCGCAAGGAAATAATGCATCAGACGACAGGTAGGAGGCGATGTAATCGCATTTTGTATTCGTGTTTTTTTCCGCGCAAGTATCAGGACAATAACATGCAATATGAAGGAAAATTATGAATACGTTAGCATAAAATATCGTTAGCAAGACATTAATAATGGTTTGAAAATTCAACTGTTTGATGAATACTAATCGGCCCATAGCCTTCATTAATTCTGTACAAATTGTTTGCGCACACGATCACCACCATGTGTCATCTAGAGGCGGAGGTGGAGAGAGAAATAATGATCGGCCATAAACTGAATCATTGACTTGATACTCGTATCAACAAAGTTTTCTTTTCTCCCCCAGCCACCGTACCGGCCAATCAAGAAAACAACAATGACAAAATAAAAATAAATTGTCTACCCGTAAGGGCTTAATGCTGCATCCAGCTTAATGATACTTAGTCAGTTTGCCCATAGTTTAATGGTACATTATGTTAATAGTACACAGGCTCGACGCCACAAAGTAACTGCGTAAGTAGGTACTCCCCCTATTGATGGAACTCCAAAAGGTTACACGAACGATGACATCAAATACGGTTACTAAAAACGACACAGAAAGCGAAAATTTAAGCCAAGCCTGGCGGGTCAGCAGTAAACGAAAATTATAGTTAAAATCGTGCAAAATAGAAAGAAAATTTCAATTAGAGTAGTTTGTCTAACACAAGATTTGGGTTCATATTTCAAGCAGTCGGCAGCCCCAGCTTCAAACTGGAATAAGTTGCCCTTCTTAACTCACAAAGCAACTACATTTATAGTTGAAACTCTTCCTGTACACTATGTGTTCCTTGTACGATCATGGCATTCAGTACCATACGCACCGAGCTAAAGAAAATTGTTCCTGAAACTTCCTGCAACATCCTAATGCCCCGGTACCGATGCGCAAATGCATCGATTGTCAAACTTTGTTGTATCCTTGTTTACATTTGTGAGAAAATCGTAAAAAGGTCGTGACGTCATTAGAAATATTTTATAATTATTATGTTTTGCATTAAAAGTGGATTTGTAAATAAACCGCGGTAGCCTAGTGGTATGGGTAATGGACTGCTGAGACGAGGTTTCGGGTTCGATCCCAGGTATTACCATGGCACACACCAATGACTTTTCGATGCTTTTCGAAGTTATGTGTGTATTTATCGCAGGTTTACAAGTGCCCGGTTAATGGCAATAGGCTCGCCACCTATTACATTGGGACCTAAACATAAACGGCGAAATGTGGGTGCTAGCACCTCTGCCTACCCCTTCGGGGAATATAGGCGTGAGTTTATGTTATGTTATGTTATGTTTGTAAATAATTTCTTGGGTTATCTTTAAATGGGAGATTTGTATGCCTACGGGGTCAAGAAAGGGAATGAATTCCTTCTTCCTCAGCAAATACGATATTGTTGTAAATTTATAGAGTACAGTTAATTTGAAAAGACATAAATCATAAGAGCTTAAGATGATAAATCATAATATAGACACAAATATTTATTTGTAGTTTTAGAGACAATAACTACACGAGAAGTAATTACCCGAGCGGAGAGCCTGCAGCAGTGCCTTGTCTCTGAATTCGCAGGTGTGCTGGTTTCCTAGGACTGCGAAAATCTTGGTGGAGCCTATGCACTTACAAAAATGTATCAAGTTTAGTTTCACAAATAATCTAAGCTACGTCCACTAATTTACGTTTTTCTGATATTTTAAATTCACTGCAACGTGTAAATAGCATAATAATAGATATTGAATACCGAATAACAACTAGATAGTTTAGCTAGTAGGTATATATAATTATCTTCAAGAATCAATATAATTAAAGTTCTCAGTGCTACAGAACGCAGTGCACTGCCGCGTAGCTTGAGCTACGAACCGTAGCGGCGTTATGCTACGAATCGTAGACCCCAAATTGATTGAAAATCGCGTAGGCCTAACCTGAAACTACACCCCTCGATTACCGGGAGAACATAGAGCCCAGGAAACCTGCACTGTTTACAACTCGTCTGTGCATGAGAGAGGGAGAGCGCAATAACCACGTGCTAGGGTGTGACGCTCTTGTTCTATCTTAGTACAAAATGGCTGTTGATATTTCAATACAGCACATTGTGCTTAGTGTAATGTATTGTACTTTTTTCTCGGGTTATTCCCAGTAGCCCCCACTGTCGACGCCACCACTGGTGACAAATGGGATTTGTTTCCAAAAAATGTCCCACTTGCCACTAGTGGTGGCTTCACCAGCGGTGGCAACTGGGAATGGTTACTCTTTTTGTTCCTAGTTGCCACCAGTGGTGACAGATGGGAAATAGTAGATTACCCAACAAGTGAAAAAAAGGTGAATTCTTTTCGAGGCACCAAGTTGTATCCCGAGAGGAGTGAAGGTTTCTCCGGTAGAATCCCGAGCGTAGCGAGGGGTTCTAGAGAGAAACCTGAGTGGATCGAGGGATACAAGAGCCGAGATGAATTCTTTTTTCACGTGTTAGGTACTCAACTTTTCACCATTGACTACGAGAAAACGATTACTCTGTGATACACAAAAGAAGCAGCAAATTATCAGTAATAGCTACCGCTTTAGCGCGAAAAGACTCAGGAGTCTTTTCGCGTTCGAGAATATGAGTTTCATTTTCATCACTAGATGAAGTCATTTTATGATTATGAGACAAACATAAACTTTTACAAGGAAAATTACACAGAAAATGGCGGCATTTTTTTTTCTTAATTTAAACTGAGCCACATTCCATCCAGCCAGTGATTACATTTAGGTGGCTTTTAGTACGTTTTTATAGTGAGAGTGTGCAACCTCTTTGTATGTTTCACTAGAATCCGTACATTCGCGCATGTTCCAAATTCAAAATTTTTTATTCACTCGGTGAAACAAAGAGCGTTTTATTCACTGTTTTTGATGAATCACGGCCCCTTTTTCGAGTGTCAATGGTGAAAAATCATTTAATAAACCCCCAGTAGTGACGTCGGACTAGTGCAGTTAGACTGAAATATAGTGAATAGTGATAGTGGCCGTTCTTCACATTACGAGGTTAAGTAAAATTAGCTAGGTCGGGTTTTGGATGGGTGGCCGTTCTTTATATTACGAGGTTAAGTAAAATTAGCTGGGTCAGGTTTTGGATGGGTGGCCGTTCTTTATATTACGAGGTTAAATAAAATTGACTGGGTCGGGCTTTGGATAGGTGGCCGTTCTTCACATTACGAGGTTAAGCTTAATTGGCTGAGTCAGGTTTTGGATGGGTGGCCGTTCTTTACATTACGGGGTTAAGCATTGCGCGCTAATCTCAAGAACTACCGGTTCTAATTGAAAAGACATTTTTCTGTTGAATAGTCCATTTATCGACGAAGCTTATAGGCTATATAACATCACGCTACGGCAAAAGGGAGCGGAGCAGTGGGCATAAATGTCTACAAATCGGGCAGATTTCCATACATCTTTATAGTACGAGAGCCCACGACCAAAACCATGTCTCATAGCAATACGGCAAAAACCCTATAAAATCGTTAGATTGTATGATTCTGAACCCGACTAGGTGTGTAGTAACGGTCGAAAGTGTAGCAACTGCGTGGGAGGCCATTTCTGCTGTGTCAAAAAAAAAAGGCAGTCGGTATTATAGCAATACGTCTGATAGTGAAAATGTACATAGATTTTATAATTGTATTACGAAAAAATTTGTTTTCAGACATTTTGTGCGTAGCACATAGCCAGAGCGCATTTTTGAAAATGTCAACAAATTTAGCCGACCTGTATCATAGCAATACGGATAAAAAAAAATTTAACTTTTCGTATTGCTGCCATGATTACCAAAAACCTGTTTTCAGACACTTTAAGTGTAGCATATACTCCCAAAAACGAAAATAAGTACGAAAATGTTTTTTTTAAATTTACACCCTTCATAGATATTCAAGAATCTCCCTTGTCTATTATATGTACTTTGACAGATGACAGATGTCATTACTTATTTCTTTTGTAAAAGTTATTTTACAGAAGAGGACGTTGAAGATCTCCCGAGCGACGTCGAGAGTGATTTCGAAGACGACGATTCCGAATCCGACAGCGATTGAATACGAGAATATTTTGTAACTTTGAATAAACCGTTTTTTTTTCAACTTCATCCCAGTTTCCTTTTGTGCGATGTATTTCAGTCCTACAACTTCAATGTTACGGTTTCGGGTAAATTCTTTGTTAATTATCATGTAATGAATTCAGGGTCGCAACGTATTCATTGGTTTGTAACAGAGAATTCAAATTTCAATTAAATGATATCTGAGTATCAAAAATTTTTTTTGATAGAGAAGATGCTACACTTAATTTGTCTGATATAAATTTTTTGCACATGTGGACAACTTATTTTATCATGTCCAACAATTTTCAGACATATTGCTATGATACCGATCGGTAAAATTTGTTAACATTTTCAAAACGGTCTCAAAATTTAATGCGTTCACATTTCCGTCTGAAAATTGTTTTATTCGCATCAAATAACCAAAATTTACTAATAAAAAAGATTTTCAGACGTATTGCTATGAGACATTTTTTTTGTCTCATTTTTAATTTTTTTAAGTGATTTTACGGGTTTGCGCTACACCACTAACGTCTGAAAAATATGTTTCCGGTATCTCAGAACTATCATTCAACTACAGTCTGCAAATCAGACATATTGCTATGATGCAGTTCGGTAAAATTCTTTGACAATTTTGAAAATTCGGTCAGATCAAACGCTACGCGGAAAATGTCTGATATTGGTTTTTTCGAGTTCAGGATAATCGTATCTATCGATTTGATGCGGTTTTGGCTGTATTGCTATGAGACAAAAATTTTGGTCGTGGGCTCTCGTACTATTACTAATATTATAAAGAGGAAAGATTTGTATTATTGTATTCGAATAAACTCAAAAACCACTGAACCGATTTAAAAAATTCTTGTACTATTAGAAAGCTGCACTATCACTGACTAACGTAGGTGAAATTACATTTTCAAAAAAATTGGGATCCCTACTAAAACTTCAATAAGGTGCAAAAAAATGACCTAAAAAAATCCTTACATCGCGTGCGCTGCGAAAACTATTAAAGATAACTATAAAAGAACAAAATAATTTACTGTGGCAATGTATAACTTTAAAAGTTCTACATAAAAGTCTGCAGTAGCATATGCCTGTCTAATAAGGGTAGCCCACAATGACCATTTTTATCTTTTACAAATTATAAAAAAAATATGTATCATTTTCGAAACTATTTTTAACAATATAGTAACAGTAACTATACGGTGAAATAAATTCAAGCAGATATGTCGATCAAAGCCAGACCACGGATGGTAGGTTTTCAAGATTGTTTCAATAATTTTGATTGCTTTTTGAATTATTGAAATCGGACTTTCTATTCAAAACATATTACGAAATAATAAATGTCAATAAATCCGGTAGATGCCCATTCCCATTCATTATTTAAAAAAAGGTTATAAGGGGTGTTTCAAGTTTGTGACGAGCGAAGACAGGGAGGGTCAGCTAATCAGAAGGGCTGCTCAGAGGCTTCCCACATGTCCTTCTGACTACCAGAGGGCACAGTGGAAAGCAGGCAAGGGGAGGACTGGTCACCGAGTACAGGCGTGAGGATTAGGTACAGGTGCGGCCGCCTATCACTCCTTCACGCCAGCCTTTCCGGGATTCGATAGGGACACCGTGCGTCCCACTTCTAAGGGGGGCTATCTTAAAATCGTAGATGGCCTAGGGTCAGCCGGGGAGCGCAGAATATGCCCTAGGTAATTTTCCACCCCAGCAAGTGAAGACTCGCGACGGTGTGCGTTTTTAGTGGGTCCGAGTCCAACATTACCACTCCTGATGGCCGACGGGGGTGGTATCCGAGTGAACTATATCACGAGAAAAAAGTTGACACAAAAATTAAGCTTAACCTCCTCGTAATGTGAAGAACGGCCACCCATCCAAAGCCGACCCAGCTTATTTTACTTAACCTCGTAATATAAAGAACGGCCACCCTTCCAAAACCCGACCAGCTAATTTTACTTAACCTCGTAATGTGAAGAACAGCCACCCATCCAAAACCCGACCCAGCTAAATTTACTTAACCTCGTAATGTGAAGAACGGCCACCCATCCAAAATCCGACCCAGCAAATTTTACTTAACCTCGTAATGTGAAGAACAGCCACCCATCCAAAACTCGACCCAGCTAATTCTACTTAACCTCGTAATGTAAAGAACGGCCACTATCACTATTCACTATATTTCAGTTCTAACTCCACTAGTCCGACGTCACTACTGGTGGTAACTGGGAACAAAAAGAGTGACCATTCCCAGTTGCCACCACTGGTGACGCCACCAGTGGTGGCAAGTGGGACATTTTTTGGAAACAAATCCCATTTGTCACCAGTGGGGGCTACTGGGAATAACCCTTTTTCTCAAATATAATTATAACTAATTCTATCAATTTATCTGCCGGTATTTTCTAGATACTATTATAAGAAAGACTATTCAAATTTTAACTTATGATTATATTATTAACTAACTGCTACCGGGTAACTCTTTCGTGAAATGAAGTTGTACAGAACTTTGTGCAAAGTTTCAGCTCAATAGACCCAATAGTTGAAAATTAAACTTTACAGTCTTTTTAGCATTGCTTTTGTGGTTGAATTTGAAAGCCCTTATTTGTTCTCATCTAAGTCAGGCCAAACATTTGTTTTCTATTTGTTGTACCCCTACAGTTTTGTTTCACAATTTAAACCCTTTTTCTTACATAAATTGAATTAATAAGTGGAAGATAAATAGGTCAACTATTAATTTAGTCTACATTCTATGTGTGCGCTGAATTTCATCTGAATCCATTCAGCTGTTTTTCCGTTACCTATCATAAAGCATTCATAAATTAATTTCTTCGCTATGTCGAATGCGCGATGTATCCGAACGACGATGATTGCCTCACAGAAATAAATATTGATGATAATTATATCACCACCATAATGACCCACCATCCATCCATCAACTGGATGAAAGGACGCAAACCCAATGATTGCATCCATCCTAATACTAGGACAGCATAAGCTGACAGAGTCATATTCGAGACACTTGCCCACATACAATAAATCTTTTACTGCATTTTCAACCATATAAGCTACGCTGTAAGTTTATAATTAGTATTAATTGAGTTTTGGATGTTACATTTTAGTTATATCAGCAATAATCTTCAAATGTGTATTGCTATAATAATATCTTGTTCCATATTTAGTTTATTTATGATACTGAAACAATCTTCTTCTTCCTCTTAGCGTTAATTCCCAGTCGCATCCGAAGCTTTCAGCTCGGAGTCTGGGGTTCGCTTTTACCAGTCTTAACCACGGATTTGGCTAGACCTCGATATTTTCCGTGAAGCGATTGCCATCTGACCTCCACGACCCAATGTTAACATTAGGCGATATCGAAGCTTTGCAGCTAGACCGTTGTTTTTGGACTTTTTAGGGCACCAACTACCCGTAACGACTGCCATAGATGTTCTTATGGCAACCGGGACCGACGGCTTAACGTGCTCTCCGAGGCACGACCAGACCAATGCAAATACCCGTATTTAATGCACACAAATATTTGCACTGAGTGGGGATCGAACCCGCGCCTCCTGCGTAGCGGCTGCGTTCACTACCGCTACGCCACGGAGGCTGTCTACTGATATATGATACTGAAACAACATTTGTTGTTTAAAAGGGGAGCTATTAATAAAAACTGCATGCCTCGATGTTGATATTCACATTAGACAATGTGTGCAGACAAAAAAATATTTTAAGGAAATACGTCTGACCGACTAGTTATATTCGAAATATAGCTATAATATCTAGTTATGTTAGATTTTTAAGCTTAAACCTGTACAAGTTAGTCTCAAATCAAAGTTTGGTTTCACAAGAGAAGTCTTCTCTTCTCTTGTGAAACCAAACTTTATTTTTTTTCCTTTTATTATTGCAATCTGTCCCGGAGACATTCAGCAATACTTATGTGATGATGGGTGGTATGTAAGGTACAGGTCCAGTGACATGTCCTCTTAAATAATATTTAGAGTAAGTCTTGAGGGACTTAAACACCAAAATAAGATGAAAAAAAGTAAGTTTCATTTTTCGTTAATAGAACTATTAATAACAGAAATATTCTAAACATAAAAGTAGCTTTTTTTTCAAATTCCAATCCATATAGCTAGCAATTTCAATCACGCAAATAATAAGGTAGATACTGAAGTAGGTACCACAGCAATGAGCAGAAAGAATACAATGCCTTAATATTTAAAAACTGATAAAATTGGGCAGACATTTGGACTAAAATACATAGTCCATCTTGAATTTCATAAAAACGACAGAGATGCGACAAGTACTGCATAGAGAGAGAGTGAGAGTGCAATAAATTGATCGGAGGAAGTCTTACCCTTTTTTACCATTAGGCGTGACGTCACATCGAGACGCGACGGCCCGGTTCGATATCCTTGCCATAAATTACTAGCACGCTAGTGCAGCAGAGGAGATGCATTTTAACGTTTAAGTAATGATGCTGTAGTGCATCCCTTCCACCATACTGAGGTCCTGGTAATTCAAGGATAAAATATCGAACTCTAGCGTCGCGCCCTTAGGTGTATATATCCAGGCGGAGAAAGACACAGTGCGAGGTAATTTGGATACATGAATGAAGCAACTTTGGATGATGTTAAAATGGAGCATACCAATTTTTAATTTTATTATGAGAAGTACAATTATTGCTTCACTGCCATTTCTCCTTCTTTGGTAACTCAATCATAACATAGGTATCGACCTACAGTTCTAGCAAAACTAATCGTTTACGATTTCAATAATGAGGAAACATTCATGAAATTATTTTTGTGTGTATGGGGCTCTACCAAGATTTCTAAGCCCAAGACAACCTTACTGGCAAATGACTACATATTATGTTGTTACACGGATTCACTTTAGTTATTAAAGATGAGTCCTACAATATTTGTCGAGTTTGAACGGAAAGATAAAAGTTGAAACGTTCCCTCCTTTACTATATCAAGTTATCCTCCATTCGAACTGGTAAGGAAACTTTAAACGCGCATGCGTGTTCCTACTCATTCAAGTCCCTCCCATTCATGCGTGTGATAAGGACAGTACAAAACTAGAAAGAAACAGAAACATAGGCGCGAATACAGCATCCTGCAACAGGTACAAGTTTCGACCTCTTTATTATGTCTAAGCTCCTAGTGTACAAGGACCAACGCTCCTGAATTTCCCAGGTATGGCAAGTTGTGTATATTGACTGTTTGTTACGATACAACCCTATCGGCAAAATATAAAATAATCTTAGTTTTTTATTACGGTGGAAGTATTAAATAGTGATAGACGGGGTTATGAATACATATAAATTAAATTAAATCGGCCAAGTGCGAGTCGGACTCGCCCATGAAGGGTTCCGTAGTAGCAAAGGCGAAAATTGCGGTTTATGACGTATTAAAAAAAAACTACTGACTGGATCTCGTTCGAACCAATTTTTAGTCGTAGTTTGGATGGCAATTTACATCATATATTTTTTTTAGATTTATCATTCTCTTATTTTAGAAGTTAGAGGGGGAGGGGGGGGGGGACACACATTTTTTCACTTTGGAAGTGTCTCTCGCGCAAACTATTCAGTTTAGAAAAAAATGATGCTAGAAACCTCAATAGCATTTTCAAAGACCTATCTATAGATATCCCAAACGTTTGGGTTTGATGGAAAAAAAATTGAGTTTCAGTTCTAAGTATGGGGAACCCCAAAATTGGTATTGGTTGGTGGTAATTCTTTTTTAACTACGGTTCACCTTTGTCCACCTAGCCCTAGGTGTACCATTGAAAATATTAAATTTCCACGGTACACCTGACAATGAAGCTTATCATTCTAAACTAAAGAAAGATATAAATAAAAGAAACTTGTCAATTCTGAGTATATTAACAAAATTGAAACAAATTGAGTTTATTATGAGATTTCAACGAAACAAAAGAAGGAAAATACATATAGAAACAGACGATGAACTTATGCATATCCAACTACAACTTATAAATAATAAAGACATATCGGTACGCCCTTGTGAAACTACGAAAAATGATTTCTACAAATAACAAATGCAGAACAATAGTACATTATGGTACAAGTGAGCAAAGTTGGTGATTACCACCGAGGCGCCATTGAGGTCTTAAGAGAGCCGAGGACGGTAATCATCATACTCACGCGTGCCATACGACGTTTTACAACACACCTGCGAATAAAATAATACTACAATAGTACGAGAAAATTAGGATTTGACACAGGAATAATTCCTAGTAGCAATTTTCTTTCGGAATTCATAGAGGGAGGTTACTGGCAGTCTAAATTTCGATTTGCGTGGTATTCGGTTCGTTGCGTTCTCCGCCATCTTGAATTTAAGGGTACATTTTTGTTTACTAAATAAGTCGTTTATTTTTAATTTTACAGCAACAATTATTACTACAAAGCTGTTTAGAATTAAATTTTCTACAATTTTGCGGTTCATAATTTTTTCCTAGGATCGATATTTTTTTATTTATACCCCAAAAAGTGGTAAATCTTTGTTTGACTTTTTTTGACTTAAGAAAAATGCCTAGTAGCAATTTTCTTTCGGAATTCATTAAGGGAGGTTACTAGCAATCTACATTTGGTTTTGCGTGGTATTCGGTTTATTGTGTTATCGGCAATCTTGAATTTAAGGGTAAATTTTTGTTTGCCGAATAAGTCGTTTAGTTTTATTTTTACACGAAAAATATTTACTACCAAGTTGTTAAGAATTAAATTTACTAACGTTTAATATTCATAATTTTCTCCTAGGATCAATATTTTTCGATGTATACCCCAATAAATTGGGGAAATTGTATTCGATTTTTTGACAAAGGAAAAACTCCTAGTAGTTATTTTCTTTGGAAATTCGTTAAAGCAGGTCACTGGCAGTCTACATTTCGATTTTCGTGGTATTCGGTTCATTGCATTTTTCACCATTTTTAATTTAAGGGTAAAATTTCAGTTACTGAATAAGTCGTCTATTTTTAATTTTACACTAAAAATGGCAACTTATAATTGGTTTAGAATTAAATTTCAAAAAGAAAAAAGATGTTTTGTCACCAGTATTCGTGTAAAACTTAAAATAGACGACTTATTCAGTAACTAAAATTTCACACTTCAATTCAAAATGGTGAAGAATGCAATGAACCGAATATCACGCAAATCGAAATTTAGACTGCCAATGACCTGCTTCAACACTATATTTCCAAAGAAATACACTTCTAGGAGTTTTTCCTTTGTAAAAAAATCGAATACAATTTCACCACCTTATTGGGGTATACATCGAAAAATATTGATCCTAGCGGAAAATTATGTATACTAAAAGGTAGGAAATTTAATTCTTAACAACTTTGTAGTAACTATTTTTCGTGTAAATAAAACTAAACGACTAATTTGGTAAACAAAAATGTACCCATATATTCAAGATGGCCGATAACGCAACAAACCGAATACCACGCAAAACCAAATGTAGACTGTTAGGGACCTTCCTTAATGATTTCCGAAAGAAAATTGCTGAATTTTTCGTAAGTCAAAAAAGTCAAACAAAAATTTACCACTTTTTGGGGTATAAATCAAAAAATATCGATCCTAGAAAAAATTAAGAAGAGTTAGACTGTAGAAAATTTAATTCTAAATAACTTTGTAGTAACAACTTTTTATGTAAAATTAGAACTAAACGATTTATTCAGTAAACAAAATTGTATCCTTAAATTCAAGATCACGGAGAACGCAACGAACCGAATACCACGCAAATCGAAACTTAGACTACCAGGGACCTCCCTCAACGAATTCAGAAAGAAAATTGCTACTAGGAATTATTTCTAGGTTTGCCCCTTAATTGAGCTAAATCGGTTGTACTACAAATACTAAATAAACAATACTACAAATTGATTCGTTTTCCCATGTGCGCGCATCTAACAATGGCGGTCGGCCATATTTAAAAAAAATGAGGTTTGAATATTTAACTTTTTTTTACTGTTTTTTTTTCTGTACTTAAAGAAAAAAAAAAGTTAAATTTGAGTGAAAATTTTGTACATTATACAAGTATTACAAGTTGAAATTATTTATTTAAATACGAAAATGCATCAAATGAACAAACAATAGGCATATTAATTTATTCGTACTATTAAACACGTTCTTTTTTGTATCGAAACTTTTTTAAGAACATAGAAACTTAACCTATAAAATTTAAAAAAAGAATCTATAACTCACTTGTGAATAATAGCAATGAAAAAGTCACAGTTTGATAATAGGTGTCATTACGTGCCTATTTGCGGTGAAATAATAGCACTTTTATGAGCAGGTGTGTTGTAAAAAATATTTTTTTTTGTTTTGTTTAACATTAAAAGTAAAGTAGCTTAAAATTGTAATGTTCAATAAAAAATTGTAATGTTGATTCAAAATATTAGTGTAGGTACGCCTAGAATAAGACTATTTTTTTTGTTTATGTTTTTTTAACTTTCTCATAACAGATAAGAGCTGTGACGGGGGATCCACGACTACTTCAAAATAATTTCTAAACCCAGTACTGGTGTCTCCCCTAGTAAGGGGAGACACTAGGACTTAAAAATCCTTGTCTCCCCCAGGGGGTTGATCGGGGAGACATGAGACAGACCATAATTATATAAAAAAATCTAACTATTTTAATTATTCAACAGTACAATAAGTCTTAAATGCAATTAAAAAATTATAATCCAGCCAGCAGTAAATGAGGTGGACCGTCACCAATATCTATTAATTATATACTGGAAAGGTGAACCGTAGTTATAAAAAAATTTCCACCGTACACCCAGGTGGTCTGGGAAGGTGGACGGTGGAAAAGAACCGCAAACTACCACTAAAAATTGGTTCGAACGAGATCCAGCCAGTAGTTTTTTTTTAATACGTCATAAACCGCAATTTTCGCCATTGCTACTACGGAACCCTTCATGGGCGAGTCCGACTCGCACTTGGCCGATTTTATTTTTTATTTCTGTGTGAAATTTTTTATGCGGTTCACAGAATACATCTTCTTAACAAGTTTCAACAGCATAGGCCTTATAGTTTCGGAGAAAAGTGGCTGTGACATACGGACGGACAGACAGACAGACAGACAGACAGACGGACGGACAGACATGACGAATCTATAAGGGTTCCGTTTTTTGCCATTTGGCTACGGAACCCTAAAAACCTTATACAAAATAGGATGATACGTTTGACAGTTCAAAGCAAATCCAAGGCTACAACTTTGAAACGACGTTAAATTGGCACTCTTGCTTGTGTCACAACATATCTCCATCTTGCTCTTTCTCTACAAAGTCACAATAGTTTTAAAAGTCAAATTACGTCAAACTACGCTTTTTCAAAATTATATCAACTGTTTGTTTTTGTAGAGATGTGACAAAAAAACTAGTTTCAAAACAGTAAAGAACTAGTTTTTTCAGTAGTCGGATTTTAGTTTTTAGATTAATTACTTTATTTAATTTATTGAATTTTTCCTACTTCTTTCTTTTATTCAAAGTAATATTATTCTTATAAAAAATAACAACATATACATACAAAAATTGTACAAAATAGGATTCCTGGGCAGGGTTGAACTTTTATTACATAAACCGCAATATATTTTAATTGCGATAATCGCAGGGGAGAGGGGTCCACGTTAATTTTTAAAAAACCATTATAAATGAAATCTAAAAACTTCTCATCAATCATATATGTATTTTTTTTAGCGAAAATGCGTTTATTGCTATTTTTACCAAAACGGTAAGTTTTACCATACCTATAATCACGCCCTTATGGCCTAATACCATCTAAAACAGCAACTGCAAGCGGCTTTTTCCTAATTACGTGTCCTTTCGCGTTAATAGAGGACGCTGATCACGAATATAAATCGGACCGATTTTATCGAATATGTGTGAAAATAGCACTGTATCGGATGTTGGCTATCGTCATCCGATACCGATATCGGATGTGAAAACGCTCTCAGGGTTCCTTATGAAAGTGATTTGGCGCGAGTACAACTTCTGCACATGCAGTTCCTAGCAGCGTCAACATCTCACAATTAGCTCAATAGTCTTATACTGACAGTGTTATGGAGGCAATATTATGACTTCCTGCCCATTATTTACGGCTAGTTCGTCTATTACATAGTGTGCCTTGGACGTACTTAGTTGCATAGTGTTACAATGTGCATAAAGTCCAGTTTCACTAAGGTTAGACTTTCATCCAGTCCATTCCTTTCACGCCATCCATATCACTATTTCTATTTTCTTGTTTGTTTGAGTTGGTGGTTTGTCGAACTAGTTTTATATAAATACATAAATATTTGTGGTTTTATTCTTTTCAAAACTGTCTCTAATGACCCATCACTAGTCCTTACTCAGTGACAGCTGTCTGACGAATCATCCTATTTTGAATAGACA
The DNA here is from genome assembly GCA_914767945.1 of Eilema depressum. NCBI lineage: Eukaryota > Metazoa > Arthropoda > Insecta > Lepidoptera > Erebidae > Eilema > Eilema depressum. The sequence continues at coordinate 33,083,489 of OU612012.1, read as the reverse complement.
ATATTATAGTAAATCTAATTATGGACAAGGCATGAATTAATGCCAATTCCATAAGAACCGCGTCAGCAGTCATACTTTTGACAAAAGCTGAGAAAACAGCAACTATCTTGTAGCATAAAGAACTATGGTTTCAATAGAATTCAATTCATTTGGCCAGTAAGCTAAGGTAACAGTGCACTACCGCAGAATTGTATAGCAAAGGATGAAATAATTATAGTCTCCAATAAAATGGAAGACAGGGGCTCATTCTGTAGTTTTTTTTTGCTGACTAAATAAGTGATAGTTAAAATAACATCTCACAGGATAGTCCTGTGTATTAATGAAAAAATAAAAATGGGGTATTTAAAAAAAAAACAATGATAGGGAGTAATCTTTCAGAATCCGAAAGAAATCGTTGAAGCAATGAAAAGAGCAACGCAGTCAAAGCTCCAAAGCAACTTATTGATTCGTTCTGCAGCTGTAAAGTCAATCAAGAACTAGAGTTACGCTACCAGAGGATAGGGACACATAAGAGAAGAGAGTTGGCACTTTCACTCCCGCCAACCTTCACTTATTTGTGTACAAATAAGAAGAAGGGCGTCCCGCAAAAGCCACGTGCTAGAGGGCCCCTCCCGACGTTGTCCCGCTTTCTGGTATGTGCATAAGACTCTTATGAACAGTGTAAGGTCTTTATGTTTCATGGTCGCCTAGTCATCTGGCGACGTGAATACAGCTATTGATTGACTTCTTGGTGATTTTGCACATGTGCACAGCTTTCTACAAGAAGGAAAATCGATAATGGTGTTGCCAAAGAAGAATATATTTTATATATTATTCAATATGGTAGAAATATTACAAACATTTCTGCAATTTCATGGTTACATTAACTTTTATAGGCTCCTGAGAATTGCGGGGGTTGGTTGACAGTCGCCATCATCAAAGTTACATTCTATGAGAAGGAAAATCGATAATGGTGTTGTCAATTCCATAGGAAGAAATATATTTTTTTAATATTCAATGTGGGAGAAATATTACAAATATTTCGGCAACTTCGTGGTTACATTACCTTTTATAGGCTTCTAAGAATTGCGGGGGTTGGTTGACAGTCAACTCCATAAAACTTTTTTTTTTTTTAATTTTAGGGCTTTGTCGCTTGGTGACCACATCGCCCCGTGAAGGCACATATATACATAATAATACACATCTTACCTAGCTAATGTCTAATGTATCTATTCTAAACATAGATCTGCTAGGGCATCCATAAAACTTACATCAACAAAAAGAGTTCCTAGATCAGAGCATCAATGCTCTGAAGAGTAATTATAACGCAATCGGGACTAACGTTAGATGATGATGATGATGATTAAGCCAATATCATAAAAATAGCTGCAAGTTCTTCAGGACAGCCTCCGTGGCGTAGCGGTAGTGAACGCGGCCGCTACGCAGGAGGCGCGGGTTCGATCCCCGCTCAGTGCAAATATTTGTGTTCATGAAATATGGGGATTTGCATTGGTCTGGTCGTGCTTCGGAGAGCAAGTTAAGCCGTCGCGCGTCGGTCCCGGTTGCCATAAAAACATCTATGGCAGTCGTTACGGCTAGTTGGAGCCCTAAAAAATAAAAAAAAAAGACAACGGTCTAGCTGCAAAGCTTCGATATCGCCTAATGTTATCATTGGGCTGTGGAGGTCAGATGGCAATCGCTTCACGAAAAAATATCAAGGTCTAGCCAAATCTGTAGTTAAGACTGGTAAAGCGACTCCAGACTCCGAGCTGAAAAGCACAAGTCGCATCCGAAGCGACTAGGAATTAACGCTAGGATGAGAGAGAACTGCAAATTCTTCAGGACTAGCCCAGTCGACTTCTAGAACCCACTGTATTATAATCATTGTGTAGAATGTTACTAAGCCGATTTATTTTAGTCAACAGGTTGCTACGAAAATTCTGTTCGTAGATACTGCGTAGCACGCGTAGCATTAGCTTCATTTTTGTTAGAAACCTCGTAATTTTAAAAATGCAATGCAATACACGTATAAATGTGCATAGAGCTTAGAGAAACCACCTGGTTTGTGTTAATGTTAATTAAATATAAGGGAGTTTCTCCAAGCGACTGCAAAATGGGGTTCTTCAAAAAGAGCAACAGGAGGTTCTTACAGGGTCGACAGCGCGAGTGTGACGCCCATGGTGTTGCACACATCCATAGACCACGGTAAACACTTCCCATCAGGTGAGCCAAGTGCATGTTGGCCACCTAAGTGACAATAAAAAAAACGTTTGTGCTATTGGCGATTATGCCTTATGGTCAACTGCAACAACCATGACTCACACGTGTGATGCAACAACCCGGAGGTGACAAAATGATCGCGGCGCCTGTACTATGGACGCATAAACTGAAAGAGATTGTACATCGAAAGTTTTCAGGACCAGGGTGTGTAGCATACGAGTACAGCCCCACGGCATTATCCAACGTATGACGTCCCACTAAAGTCTATAATTTTACTTGAGGGAGGTTTACTTACTACGCTTCAGTATAGGCCGGTTGTGGTTTGAACGTGTGAGCTTTTGGCTTTTTGCTAAAATTCTTGTTGTTTCTGACATAAAGAGCCTAAAATTTTTATTGTGAAAATAGCGCTAAGAAACGCTCTTTATGCAGTAAGTAAGCTGTTGCAGGATATTTTATATTTTAATTCATGATTTTGTGTTTGATTGAAGTGAGAGGGATCTGCGTCGTGTGTGTGTGAGACACAAGTGTGCATCAGCTTCGTGTGACAGACAGGTGGTCTGTGTGTGTGAGTGCGTACGCATAGTCGATTTTTATAAGTGTTTGTAGCGCGAAATTTCTCCTTCTCCTCATTTTGTTTTAACTTATACAACTTTTATGTGATCGACTGTCGTCTGTCCTCCTAACACCGAGAGATAAGCCTGTACCTGTAGGAAATTGGTGTGGGCTCCAAGGAGCACACTAGGAAAATAGCATAATAGTATGATTTAATGCTTACTCGACATGAAATTCTGTGACTACTAGACGGCGCGGCGTGGAGGACGTCCACGGCAGACCGCAATCCTGCTGATCTTGAGCTTCGCATTCCAGCTCTCTCAACAATTACCTGCAACAATTATTACAAGATATATTATACATCTTGAAAAAGTAGCTGGGATAGATTAGATGTGTCAGGCGGAAAATCAGGTGATATGACGCACATTAGGAGCAGCCTAGGTCCAGTAATGGACTGCTATCAGCTAAGAGATTAAATGATTGATTGGTATTCTGTTTGGTAGGCTGCATGTTTGACCTAAAAGGTATTAAAAAATCAATTTTCTATTACTTATAGTTGTCTAAAATGGACTGGGCTCCATAATAAATGATTTACTAAATCGGTATTATACAAATTCAAATAAATGACATCAAGTAATTTTGTATGTAAATGTTTACTTGCATGAAAAACCTGGCACAGAATCATGCTTCTTGCCGCAACAGTACTAGGAAAACATAGCTTAGTAATAGTATTCTGTTTTTGTAACACAGGGGGGGGAAATCCAACTGCCCTGTGCCACCCCGTTAAGCCACGCCTTTTGGGGTGGAGGTGGGGTGAGGGAGTCTGTGGAAATGTCTGACTTCTGTTTCTGAATAGGTTCCCGATGTTGAATCTCTATCATGCTTATGATGTTCTGGTAAAGGCGCGGGGCAAAATGTCTCTGTTTCGATAGCTAAACCTAACGGTTAGAGATGTGCGAGGAAACCGGATTTATTTTGATGAAAATTATTAAAAGTAGATATTTTTTATTATATGTAGGTTATTTTATTTGAATAAATTTAATGTTGCATAATTTAAGTCTTCTATCAAAATAACTGAATTTCACTATTTTGGTTTTACAAATAAAATGTTATTAATAAAATATCAAGTTAGTAACTTATAAAGACTTAATTAGCAAACAACCCACCCCAGGTAGTACGTAGTGCGAAAAAGCTCACAACACTGCATTATCAAAACCTTGTAATAAAATATGAACTTCAAAACAGTATAAAAGTATTTTTGGTGTAGGTACCTTAGGCTTATACATGGTAATTAATAATTAACGAATAACGATAAAGAATAGACCATAATAATAAAACTTTAAAAAAAGACAGAATAATGGCAACTGGTATAACTTACAGAAATCACATTACGAAATTATGCTACAAGTACAAAAAGATCGCGAAGCTTTCAAGGTGAGAGACACAAAAAAATCCAATAAGATCGTGTGTCGCCAGACCACTTCTCATTAGGTGGGCCGTGTGCTTAGCTGCTACCACCGAAGTATAAAAAGGACTAGACAGGGGTTGATAAGTAATTTTAAAGCTGACCCTTTTCGAAGCTTAATTGGGGCTAGCTATCAATCCAACTCCGAAGCTACAGAATCTAATACCATACTCCATTCGGTTAGGTACTTAACTAAACGTAAACTATCTTGATGACTGAGTTTTTTTTTTTTATTATATACACTGGCTTCTTGCAGCACACTCTTCAAGTACCCTACGATGTCCATACTCTTGTAGCGGCCACAGGCCAGCATAAACCGTAATGGTTCCTGTAGGGTACATCCGGGTGTCCCAAAATTCAAGGATAAGCCGTTTTCAAGATTATTTACCTTTAGTTAAGTACCTAATCCCTCCGGTACCATCCGTCTACTTTCCCGATCCGTCCACTTTCCTGGTCTGTCTATTTTCCAAATTGGTCCATTTATATTTCTGAATCGTTCACTTCTCAAAGCGTCCACTTTCTTGCTATAGAGTGTACTCTATAGCAGGAAAGTGGACGCTTAGCTGGACTTTAATTAAGCTTAGCTGGACGGGTTAGTGGGAATACTGTAGTATTCCCACTAACCCGTCCAGCTAAGCTAAATTACTTGTATTAAAAATGTGTTCACGTCAGTAGCACAAGTTAATAGTAGTTATTACAAGCCAGGATTCGAATCTGTAACCTCTCTGCTTCACCGGCCTGAAGGTCAGAGAGGGACAGAACATCGGAAGATACTCTCGCACTGCCACGTCACGCCTCATGGAGGTTGAGGCCGCTCATGCATCGACCAATAGAATTTCATTATTGCACTCACACACTCCTGGAACATGTGTGTATCTCGTGTGCAGGAATATGACAGCCACATTGAACCTCTGTCACGTTCATGGTAACCTGGTACAGGTGTTGGCACCGGGAAGTATTCCGTATCCTTATTCTGGCTGGCACCGCGTGACGTCAAACCTGACTGTTACTGAGTTTTTAATTATGCCATAAATTATTACTGTCTATATTGGGCGAAAAAATTACTATTTAAATAATTTTCTACTTTTTTTTCTTTTTTTTAACATTCGTTGTAAGAAAATTATAATTAAGTTTAAGCAATCAAATTTAATTTTCTATAAATTTGACATGCATGCATTTAGGTCCTAGCATTTATCTTTTTTATTTCTTAATAGTCATTGATAATTTTGTTTGTATAGAAGCATATACCGTTATAAAGAAATTTCTGAACAATCCTGAAATTGTAAACTAGTTGTCTGTATATTGAAGATATTTTAAAAAAATAGTTATATTACATCAACGGTTCCGAACACAAAGAAATTTTTTTTTTAATTCTGTTCAGCTGTTCGTCTATTTAAAATCATAGGATACACATTTATTACATAGGTTTATATTTTATACGTATTGCTCGTTTTAAATTCTAAGAGACGTGAATTAGAAAAAAAAACAAGTCTTTTAGGTCAATGGTTTCATAAAGTTTGCTCAAATGGCAAAAGAGATTCGTAGCTACTGCACCATGGCCCGGGGGACGACCTGACCAGGGTCCTCACCCCAGTGGCCGTTGGGCAAGAGGCGCGCTTTATGTCCGGTCACGACGAGTCGCAAATATAAGTGTACATGAAACACTACGGGGACAATGAACGGCTCCCCGCTGCCGCCGGTGCACTGGCTACGTTTCCCCACTGGTACTAAATCACTTCACGTATATATACTAAAATTGATGGAAAATTTCAATACCGCGATTGAGGTTTTCATTTAATTTTTCCTTACTGGCTGCATATAATTATAAAATGAACTTATCAATAATTTTTTGGAACAAAAACAATGCTTTTAGTCATTTTTCTTTGAAATTAAAATGTCCCTTGATTTTCTTTAGATTATTTACAATGTTAGGTCGGTAATTCAGGAGCGGGACGACATCTGTCGATAAGAGTTTATCCACAGCCTCCCTCATCTCACACACACTCTGTACTGAATGAAGTCACAGATGACGCTGCGATACATTTTCAAGTTGCAAATAATTTTTAACTTATTATATCGGTAACATTTATTTACGTTTTATTAGGGAATACATAAATTACTTTATCCATTCCGTATCACCATGATTGAAACAAATTCAGAAGTAAATCATAGGCCATTATCAAGATAAATTGGTCTGCTTCGTAGCAATAAATTGTAACCTCACACGCTCTTAAGTGCTGTAATTCAACTTTTAAATTTTAATCACAATTAGTGAGTGAATTTGTATTGACATTGCAATGTCATCCTCCTATAGCCATAGCACAATATCTACTTATCACTTCAATGAGGTATAACTACAGAGTTCTACATTAAAGCATAATTATTATTCGTAGCCACAAGCTACGGTGTTTCGTAGCTGTTGACTACGGTATTTCGTAGCTGTTAACTACGATATTTCGTAGCTTTTGGCTACGGTGTTTCGTAGCACTTAGATGAGGGACATTGCACAAATTATTATCACGAAATGACATGTTTCACAATTATTCATCTTTCATAAGGGTATTTAAGTATTGTGATATTTCAAGTGAAAGCGACTATCAGTACGAAATGATTTCAGAAAATGAAATTCAAAAATTACAAAAATAAACACAACTGCGTATATTTTTCTACATGTAGCAGGTAAAAAATGTTCTATAAATTATGGCATCATCTTACAGTACAATTAGACGAATCTGCATGGAGGGCGGAGGCTGGCGGAAGCTGTAGGTAGGACCGCGGTTGTTATAAATACAGCCTCCATGTAACAGATGTCGCGACCATATTTGGCAGTAACAAATTCACGTTTTAAACCATCAAGGTACATTCTAAATTCAAATAAAAAAACTTGAAAAAGTAGGTTTTGGGATCCTTTCTTATATTGAAAGGTCATTTGGAAATTACACTCAGCCAATAAGCTGAAATCTTAGAATTATCTGAACGGCGCTATCGAAGTTTTTTAATTTTAGAAAGTCATCGTGCAATTCGCCAAGTTCCTCGGGGAGTCCGTAGCTACTGCGTAAACTGGTGCGGATAGGGAGCCAGTCTAAGTCCCTGTCAAGCAATATGTTGCAATATACTTAGCGAAAGCAATAAAATATTATTAAAAATCACAAAAAGTGCCTAACGGCCAAACACCCCGCAATAGCTGCTTTGACTTCCTTTTGCTTTTTGTACGGAATTCTTACAACTCGTGTTCGTTTATGTTTATACATTTTAATTTCTCTATGAATGTGTCACGGGAACGGAAAAACTAACTATTTAAATCAAATATTATTATTCTTAAATTTCGATTTAATCTTTTTGTAATTTTATTTATGTATTTCAATAATACTAAGCTATATTTAAATTGTGCCAGTATGAGTTCGGTACAAATAATTTATAATAATATCTAATCTATACTTACACAACTGAAACTGAATCGTGACTGTACAAAAAATTTTTTTCAGGTTTTGGGTTATTACATTAACATAGAAATCTGTTTTTTTATTCCCTTTTTATCCTATCTTTAGTCTGTCTGTTGCATGTCTGCATTTATATTGATTGAATAGTATATTTTAATATATTGTGAAGAAAAATGTCATGTCCATGGGGAAATTTTCCAGGAAATGCGATAAAGTGAAAATATTTAATTTCTAAAGTCACATTATAATATTATGGAAATTATTCATTATTTACTTTAAAAAGCTATTTTATGACGTTATAATAATAAATTATGTTATTATAACAAATCAACTTCATATGGATCTTCTAAAAAAAATGCGCAAATAGTTAATATATCAAGTATCAAACGTCAGATTATAATGGACTGGGGCACAATAAAGATATAAGCTAGTTGAAAAATCTCTAAAAACAATAAAAAGTGAAAATACTAAATTTCAAAAGTCCCATTAAAATATTATAGATGTTTTATACATTATACAATTTATATATTTATAATAATATTTTATACAATAATAAATTATGTTATAACAAATTAACTAAAAATGGCTCTTCTAAAAAACTGCGCAAATAGTTAATATATCAAATATTAAACATTAGATTATGATGGATTTTGGAAAAATCTCTAAAGACAACAAATAGTGGATAATAACAGTTATTTTCTTTATCTTAATCGATTTAAATAGTTAACATAATAAATCCCGTGGTTCCCGGCAGAGTAGAATTTGGGCTACCCCATCTCCTCCCTTGCGGTGTAGTACAAGGCGACTGGGGGATAGGGCTGTTTAACATCAGACAGATATATACAGCCCAGACTCAGCCTCAGATACATGGCTCGAGTCAACAATAGAACCCGGGAAACGGCAATAGGCTCACCCCCTATTACGTGGGACTTAATACAATGATTGATGAAATGTGGGTGTTAATTCACCTCTGCCTAACCCTCCAGGGATAAAGGCGTGATTGTATGTAGTATATATAACATAATAAATGCTTTAAAATGTCATGCAACAGATAACAGTATTCATATTATGAAAAAAAAAAATTTGTTTGTTAGTAATGAACTAACTAAAAACTACTGGACCCATTTTGTAAATTCTTTCACCGTTATAATGCTACATTATCACATAGGCTACTTTTACTCCCGATATTCCCACAGAACTTAGTTAACTGTAATTATGTGAAACTTAATGTTTTTTGCTTAGAATATGATTTCATTTATATTTAAGGTAGGCTTTCGATAAATAACAGTAGTCACAAAACAATTAGTGAAAAACGCACAAACGATGAAATCAGATTTTTTTTATTCTCTTTTTTATTCGATTTTTAGTCTATTTGTTTGTGATGGATGCTAAATCTATTGATTGATATATTAATATCAATTAATCTAGAAATTATTTTGTTTTTCGTACATCATTAATGATATTAATCTAGAAAGAAATAAAAGCTGCTGTGCGCTTGATCGCAATTGATGGCATAGACTACATGGTTCAGTTGCAACAATAGGCAGGAAAACTCTCTGTACCTGACTACCTGTTACATCCATATTACGCAAATAAATTGATTTACTTGCATTTGATTAACCAACACTGGTAAATTTGACTTAAAGTTGCAGTTAAAATCTGAAATGAATTTTGTTTTTTTTTCTTGACGTCTTTTCTCGGACCAACCCATTCAGTGACTACTTTCCATTCGTGGCGTGGCATAAAACAGACTATACCATTTCCATTTCTTTATTTTCTACTAGCCTTCCGCCCGCGGCTCCGCCCGCGTGCATATCGGTTAACGCGACCTTTGCTCACATCTTCGGTTCTACTCAACCGATTGCGATCAAACAAACGTAAGATTTTAAGCCTGAGTAAGCACTTTCTAACAAAAAAAACCGCATCAAAATCCATCCAGTAGTTTTTGCGTCCATCGCGGACAAACAGACAAACAGACAGGAAATTAAAAAAAAATATTTTCGTGTTCAGTATCGTTAACATAACATACCCCAAGTATTTTTTTTTAAATATCTCCAATGTACGGACACGACCATTTTACAATTATATAATAGTATAGATATAGATATATAGATTTGACAGCTGACGCATATGAATTATTGTTTTTATTTTCGGAATAATATATTACAGTAATGTCATACTTTATTGACAGGTAACGTCCACTTAGTGAAGAGCCCTGTGCATAGCAAACAGACACAGACTATAAAACAGGTCTTCAAATATGATAAATCGATCAATTGTCTTCAAATCGATTTGGTTAATTTATTTATTTCCTTTTCGACAGCTGCCTTAGATTGTAAATATGCACACGTTAGTGAAATTATTTTAAAACGCATAGTTAACGTCTTAAAATCTACGTCAAGTTTAAATTAAGATATATAAAATAATGACAGGTAATCTTTATTCATTTTTACATTGATTCATCAGACTCTTTCTCGTAATTTACACTAGACTCGTCAGTTGAGTCCTCTGTTACTTGAATAATCAATTCTTGTTCCATTATATTGTCAATTACAACGTCTTGATCCCAATCAGACATAATTATTTTTCTTGTCCTCTCTACGACACTCATTCTGTTTTCAGGTGTCACGTCACTTTTATTTATTTCATGTATAATTTCAAATACTTGCTAAACGAATAATTAATATTTATATAATATATTATTAAAAATATGTCGATGCATTAAATCGATTGAAAAATGTTCATAAGTAAAATCGATACTTTTTTGAATCGAAACGGTAACGTACGCGGGCGTAACTATTTTCAAACTATCTCAATCTGTCAAAGAGAAAATAAGCAAATGGACACGATATAATACTACAAGTATATATGTTTAAGTTCAAACAAGCGATACTGAAGGGAGAATTCAGGTTGCAGTGCAAGGGCCCGTTAGCTCAGTCGGTTAGAGCATCGTGCTAATAACGCGAGGGTCGAGGGTTCGAATCCCTCACGAGCCATTATTTTTTTGTAAATATATTATTTTTCTTAACAATAAACAGGATTACTCTATAAGTAAAGTGGCATAAAGTGTCCTTTTACTTCGCAAAGAAGTTCTTTTCAATATTACGTGAATATTTTTTTTAAAGTTTTAAGTTGGTTCGCATTTTTTTAACATTGATGGTGTATTATATACTTTGCTGTAGTTTAGTAATAATTTAATGAAAATTTTAATAATAAAAATAGCCAAGACCGAGAGCGCGCATGCCAGTTGGTAGAATGTACGAATCGATAGTGAAATAGCGCGGTTATGCGACCAGGAGATCAACAAGTGCGGAGAGCTACTCGCTACCACTATTTTGTTTACGTGATAGCACGTGGCTCTCAACCCACGTGGCTCCCATACCATGTGGCTCCCCCTTTTGAGCGAATTACCTAAATTGCACGATGCCTATGAAGCAAATTGCCTAAAGTCAATGTCTAAAACGCAGGATGCCTATAAAGTTTAATGTCTATAAGGTTTTAATGCCTACGAAGCAAAATGCCTATGTTGTTTAATGTCTACAAAGTATAATGCCGGTGCTAGTCAATTGCCTACAAAGCATGAGTCCAATTTTATTACATCAAGAAATCTTTTTGCTAAAATATGACACATATTCCGACTCTTTAGTCTTAATGTCATAATAGTCATACAATCACGCTTATATCCCCGGAAGGTTAGGCAGAGGTGAATTAACACCCACATTTTACCAATCAATGTATTAGGTCCCACGTAATAGGGGGTGAGCCTATTGCCGTATTCCATTTCAGACCCGCGGTACCCCTGGCCATACCCATAAAAACATGACTTTAACTATAGATAGGTATGGATGGGTTCAATTCTCGCTGAGTGCAAATACTTGTATGCATGAATATCTATATTTGCATTGGTCTGGGTGTTCCTATAATATGTATCATATGTATGCATTTACAAAAAAAAGTTTCTAAGTATGTTTATCCACATTCTAGATACCATAACACAAGCTAGTTAAGCTATGCTTATTGCACACCTTGGGATCTACGGTACTACCAGGAGTATGGCCAAGGGTACCGTGGGTCTGAAGTGGACATTTTCCGGGCACTATTGTTGACTCGAGTCAAGTATCTAAAGCTGAGTCAGGGCTGTATATTTAACTGCCTGATGTTAAACAGCCCTGTCCCTTAGTCGCCTTGTACGATACCGCATGAGAGGAGATGGGGTGGCCCAAATTCTACACTGCCGGGAACCACGTGACGATATATTATGTGTACTATAGAAATTAATAATGATCCAAGACCTACCTACATAAGAAGTGTTGTCATAAGTGGTAAATCAATCTGGCCGACCGTACCTGAATGCCCCGTACCTTGTATTGTGCTGGCAATCTTCATTTAAGACATTTCCATTCTTATGCATTAAACATTGTTGTCAAAGTACATTGTAGACATTTCCATTCTTAGGCATTAAACATTGTTGTCAAAGTACATTGTAGGCAAATTAAGTTTTTAGGCATCATGCAATTTAGGTACTTCGAGTTTCAGGTATTTCGCGTTTTAGGCAATTTGCTTCATAGGCATCGTGAAATTTAGGTACTTCGCTCAAAAGGGGTGGCTCCCACTCCCATTACAATTTTGTAAGCCGAGCTACAACAACTCCGGATCCGCCAGCGTGAGGGCGCAGTCCAGAAGATACGGACTACTTTTTTTGATGCTATTGGCCTCGAAATGGTGGTCCTTAACTTGACGGCCTTGATAGGGGCTATCAAGGCCCTGCTTGAAGGACCCGGCACTGTAGAAAGAGAGAAACACATGGGCAGGGAGAGTGTTCCAGCTCTTTATCGCCCTTCGGCCACGTACGAAACCAAGTTTCGAAACTAGTTTCGAAATAAGAATAATATTTCTTCTTCTGAAACTGATTTCCAAATATGAATACACAATCTGTTTTCGAAACTCGTTACCAATTAAGAAAAGTAATTATTCTCCCGAAACCGGGCTTTTTACTGTTTTTGAAACCAGCTTCCAATTAAGAAAAAATTCTTCTTTCGAAATGATGTACCAAAAACAGTGATGTCACACTTATTGTTTCATAATATTTAATATATCATATGATATATATTATTAATATATACGTTTTAAAAAATGAAATGGGAGTAGGGAAAAAAGTAAACAAATAAAGTAAAAATTATGAAGCTATTGGATGAAGAAATTAATTCATCACTAGATCTTCTTTAAAAAAAAAGATATCAGTCAGTCATTGCATAGAAATTATTTCGCCATTTTCGTTTAACTTTTAGTATACCTATCCCCTTTTTAACTCTTAAATTTTAAATTCTTTCACAAATATAATTTAAGTTTTAAGTTAGTTAATAAGTCTAATTTGTGTTTATTCATTATTATATTTTCTTCCTAAAATCAATTTGGTACATTATTTCGAAAAAAGATTTTTTTCTTAATTAGAAGCTGCTTTCAAAAACAGTGAAAAGCCCGGTTTCGGAAGAATAATTACTTTTCTTAATTGGTAACGAGTTTCAAAAACCGATTGTTTATTCTTATTTGGAAATCAGTTTCAGAAGAAGAAATATTATTCTTATTTCGAAACTAGTTTCGAAACTTGGTTTCGTACGTGGCCGAAGGGCTTTATCGTGCGGCAGAGGAAGGAAACCTCAAACCGTTTGGTGCGAGACGGTATGAATTCCACCGTGAGTGGGTGGCACCGCAGGCCAGAACGAGTTGTTCTGGTCAGGAAGGGAGGGTGTGAGATCAGTTGAAATAGCTCCTCAGAACATCCGCAGGACAATCGAAGAATAATACAGACAGCATTGAAGTGCTCGCTGATGATGTTGAATCTGCATTCTTTGAGAGTGAGAACAAACATCGAAGTCAGAGGCGGGTTTCGGAAACGCTATTATTATAATATTATTATTATTGGATTTGTTTCCCGTGGGTTGGCGGACTGGTATGCGTAAAAAAGAAGTAGGTATGCCATTTATGTATGAAATGGTCAAAATACAACAAGTTCTTAATGCGCATGCTGCTCTTAGTGAAATTAATCAATAGGTGACATTACTTACCTTTACCACCAGGAGATTATATGATTTGAGAGCAGTTTTGTACAAAATGTAAACAACAATCAACAACTTGTGTGAAATGTAAATTGTATTTTATGTCTTATTTGCATAATAATTATAGTTATGATTAAATAAGAATTTGCATTCCAATATGGAATTAATTTTTTTTGAGTATTTGGCGTGTGCTTGTTTGACACCTAAGTGATATAAAAAAAATATTTCACACGACAAGGTAAAAACAGTTTCAGGAGGTTAACATTCAAATGTCGATCTACAAGAATTCCTGCAAATGTTATAATATTAGCTCTTGCAACGGGTCCGCCCGCGTAGATATTGGTTATCGCAACCGAACATAGCCTATGTTCTTCTTAAACTCTTTTCTCATCAAAATCAGCTCAATGAAAATTACTCGTCAAAGGGTAACAGGCAGAGACAGCTTTAGTTTCGCAAGTGTCTTATCTATGTTCGTAAGCTACGACTATCCGTGATTTATGAATAATAATAAATATTCCACAACATTCTACACGCTATCTAGACCCTAGACCTAGTAAGCTTAATTAGCTTGTGTTATGGAATCTAGAATTCAACTGATAATGATCCTAGTCAGTCTGACGTGGCCATGAAAGACCACGTGCTATAGTGGGATTCGTGGGTGTATTTATTACCTAAAAAAAGTGTAAACAGTAAAGACGTGAATTATTTCATGACTTGATACCTGCTTGTTCAATTAATTAAGCCCTGTATTTGATTTGTTTTTCTGTTTCTCACTTCTCCTCAATGCAAAATTCCTAAGTTTTAAATATTTGAAAAAACTTAGCTTTATCAACCGATCATAGTTATATTAGCATACTTCCTTGTAATACTACAATTCTGATAGTAAACGTAATCTATTTACAGTCTGTAAAGTTCGTGGCTTGTGACCTGATCTTACTGCCCCAGTTGAGCTATGAAAGTTGAAAGTTTATTCACAAATGTAACAGCACTCACGAGTGACTATAGTAGCAGTGAAACAGCAGCAGTACAAATACCAGTTGAGTTTGTAAAATAAATTAATTAGTAATCATATTGTGCGAATACATTTTTTACATCGATGATGGCCATAGGAATAGCTGGCTACGGTCTTGGTTTCGGTCACTGTACACCAAGAGTTAATAAATGACCAGGAGGTAGAAGTTATTTGTTTGTTGGCTATTACATACACGATGCACACACAAAGGCACGCTTCCCTTTCTCTCTAGTTTTTCAGTGTCCCTTTCGAGTACGTATGAATGGGTGGAGCTTAAATGACAGCAGCTACGCATGCGCCAATATTTTCTTAAACTTCTTCATTTTAGGGGAATACGATTACCACATTACGGATAAGGATTTCCTTGATGTTTGACCAATATACTCAGTGGTAATCTTCTCCGATGAGCCATGCAGATCCTTAGAACAACACATATAGTTAATCTCAACATTGACATAGTGTCCTATGGATACAAAGTAGTGGGGTGGGTCAGCTGTTTTGTTTTTGGGGCCCAGCTCTTCATAATTCATGCTCTCCTTGTACTTTAAACGAAAGAGACTTTAAAAAATTAGTTTATATATTTATGGTTCAGTAATGTGTAAGTTTATTAGCTTATTAGTGACATCCCAGTTGTCCAAATCGAAAAATATCGATAGAAGGAAAAAAATATGCAAAACAAAATTGTAGAAAAACATAATTCTAAACAACTTTGTAGTAACAATTTTTCGTGTAAAATTAAAACTATATGACATATGCAGCAAACAAAAATGTACCCTTAAATTCAATATGGTGGAGAATGCAACGAACCAAATACCACGCAAATCAAAATTTAAAGTGCCCAATGAATTCCAAAAGAAAATTTCTACTAGGAATTATTTCTTATTTTTCTTGTAGTAAGTATGTCGACTTTTCCGGGGGTCGTCAAATCCTGATTGCCGTCGGATCTTCTAACCCCGATAGAAAAGCCTGCGGTAAAGCCTCATTCTTCTGTTGTCTGAAAGGTATAAGTTTCTCGTTGATATCCTTCTAAGGTGGCAGTAAAATTCAAATACCAGGGTGCCACAATCTCAGAGAGAGCACTGAATATGAACGAAACACATTCCCAAAGGTTGGGGGTAAAAATGTCCCCTTTATCCTCGTCGTGCCACCAACTTGTTCCACCAGTGGCACGATATGGAATTGTCATTCCTCGTCGTACCACTGAATGCAGATACATGCAGGGATGGTAGCTCTACTTACTCTATTTCCCTTTAGATATTACTCAATAATTTACTGTGTTATGTGACATAAAATACAAATAAACTATAAATTTATTTATAATAACCCATACAATAACAACAAGACATACACACATACAGCAGAATTCGTGCGTATGTCACTGAACTCCTAAACGGCTTGACCGATTTGAATGATTTTATTTGTATGCCAAACGCATACAAATAAAATCATTCAAATCGGTCAAGCCAATTCAATCGGTGGCACCCTGGATGATTTAGATAAAAAAAATATCATGCAGGACACAATGTCTGTCCGGTCTGCTAGTAGCGGTATATTTTTCTCACAAATGTATTTATACAAATAGTAATGAGAAAACCGGAGGGACAAACTCGTGTGGACAAAACTGTGAGAGATTGTGTAACCTCTCTGTATTATATGGTCTCCTAGTCATCCGGGGGCACATAGTACTGTTATTGATTCACTTGCCCGGGTACTGCGGTCAAGGTCACAACTTGCAATGTCAATCTTTGATAATTTTGTTGCAGAAAAGTAAGAAGAAGTAAAATTAATCAGTAATTCCCGATGTATACGTATTCCTGCAACCTTTTTTTGTTAGCCCTTTAATTGACTGCACCCCGCTGGATGATGGTCCCTAACTTGCCGGCCTCAACAGATGCTTTTTCATGCCTTTGAAAAACCTGGAGTTGTAAGAATAGGAACATGTCCTCAGTAACGTGCATCACTCTAGTCGTCCAACTACATGACAGCCAGTATCCCTATAAGACCTTATTTTTATAAGACTGGCTAATAGGTAATCGAGGTCCTGAGTTCAATCCCGAGTTGGGCTGGATTGGCAATGGAGTGACCTTTTTTATACGAGTACGCAGGAAATAGGTGTGTTCAATCTATTCCTGCTACGCAATTAATATGGACTAAAGCAGCGTAGCCCGTAACATTAGCTACGAATACGTCATGGTTAATGCTACGATGATGCTACGGCGTGAAAGCTCTGAGTGACGTGGCACTCGTATGGTGCTACATGATGTAAGATGATTCATTGCTAATATTTTTATGATACTATCGAGATTACGATATATAATTTTATGGGACTAGAACCGGCAGATCCTTAAGGTTGATAATGACCACTTTGTTAAAATGACCACCGATGTAGTAAGTACAACAGAATAAAATGAGATTGTTTATGACGTATTAGGTATCTTGTGCCGTGGTCCCCACACCGGAAGAGGGCCAGATCGAGAGATATGGTCCTGGGTCGGCCGGGGTGCGAGGGATATGGCTACGACAATCTCACCTCCGGCAACTGACGGCCCACAGACGGCGTGCGTTTTAGTCGGTTCGAGTCCTACATAACCTCCTCCTCCGATTCCGGCGGGGGAGGTATCCGTGGGAATTTTCGCAAGATAAAAAAAAAAGGTATCTTGTGCCTGAACCACCGAAAATATTCTGTTTCCGATTGTAAGCATATATGATATGTATAAATTATCTCTATGTACATCTCTATCGCAGTCGTAAACCAATCTAATGAAACAACGCAAAGCTAGCTACACCATCACGACGACGCTCGCAGTACTAGGGACGTATGAACCAAAAGACTCGTTCCTGACGAATTTCGTAAGGGATGTTTTATCATATATTGCTAACACTCCAAGCGATTTTCAATCGCATCTTCCACGGTTTAGTATTCAAAGTCTATTTATTTATGATTTGGTCGTTACGTCAAAGTGAAAACCGGCAATAATCTAGACATGCGGATTGTCAGCTTTTATAGCAAAAATCTTATATTTTTTGACACAAAAGGTCAAAACTTTTTATTGTAAAAGTAGTGCTAGGAAATGCTCTTTATGCACCAAACAATTTGATTAAAATCACGTTATATTTTAAGTCATAATTTTGTGTTTCATCAAAGTTAGGGCCACGCGCCATCGCATCGTTGTGATACACACAATACATGTGTGTGTCTAGTCCGTATACAGACTGATGGTGCGTGTGTGAGTATATTCTCTTCAGTCCTCAGTCCCGGTGACATAATTTGTGGAAATGCTGGTACTCCTACAAGTTCTCTTTATCTTATGGTGTAAATTTTATAAAATCCACTAGCTGTTGCCCGCGACTTCGTCCGCGTTAAGTTCGGAATGTTGTTCATCTATTATTTTATCCCCTTGGAAGTAGAATTAATCAAAATCCTTTCTTAGCGGATGCCTACGTCATAGTAGCTTTATGCACGCAAAGTCTCAGCCCCATCGGTTTAAAATTGACAAAGTTTCATACAAACTTTCATCCCCTATTTTATCCCCTTGGGGGTAGAATTAATCAAAATCCTTTCTTAGGGGATGCTTACGTCATAGTAGCTTTATGCATGCAAAGTCTCAACCTGATCGGTTTAATTTCGTACAAACTTTCATCCCCTATTTTACCCTCTGGTACTGAAGTACAACTATGTAGTTCAACTAGTTGTACAAATGATACACTGCTGTAGCGTTTGTACAACCAGTTGTACTAGTCATCAGGCAACCTTGTTGAAGGGTTATTTGTACAACCATGCTAATTTATACTGGCCACTTGAAAATAATGAAGTAAGTACATACTTACCTCCTTAGAGTCCTTAGTGATTATAAATGTTAATAAATGACACTGTCACCTAACAGATGCCTCAACGAAGGGGTGATGGTAGGGGGTTCGCGTACGGAGCACTCCCTACGTACCTATTAAGTACCTGCCCAGCAGTTTGATTGTTGATAAAGCTATTTGGTGGTTTATTTAATAAATAATATTTAAAAATGGTAGATTCATCTTCGGCTAATTGTTTCGGTGAAATAGAAATTGTAAAACGCGGTCGTGGGAAAGTGTTACTTAATAATGGTTATCAGTATTATTTAATAAAAACATATAAAAATCTTGCTACTATTTGGAGGTGCAAAGATTACAGATTAAAAAAATGTAGTGGGAGTATAACTGTTGCAGAGGTGAGGATCATTTAATTGAATTAAACGCATATTTTCTGTTTCTCATTTGTTTTCCCGATGGTCCTTTGTTTTTTTATCTGCTTACATCCTTTTTTTCAGAATCAGTCAAAAGTACTTAAAAGGACTTCACATTCTTCAGTGTGTTTTCCTAATGAAAATAAAAACATTGTTTCTTCGATAATATGCTCAAGTATAGAAACGGCAGCATCAAATATAGAAGAAACTGTATTTTCAATTTATAAAAAAACAGTCGCATCCATGATGGATAAGGGTCTGGATCTAGTTGAAAAATTGCCGGCATACGATAATTACCGTAGTATTGCTAACAATAGACGGAAAAAAATTACGAAATTATCTTCTTTAGTGTATACAGATTTGAAAAAGGTTGAAATACCCCCAGCATTCAACGATTTTCTCCTCGGAGATTACAATGATAATAAAAAAAACAATCGCATACTTATTTTTGCGTCTCATGAAGCACGAGAACTTCTAAAAGTCGGTAAAACATTTATAGCTGATGGAACTTTTAAGAGATGCCCTAGACCATTTAAGCAACTGTATGTAATATTTTGTGATTTAGGTAGTAGTTCAGTCAAAAATAATGTGGTTCCGGTAATTTACGCACTTATGCCAAATAAATTAAAAAAATCATATTCAAAATCATGTTTACATTCAGGGGGAGTGGACATTTTGGGAACCAGACATTTCGGAGACTATACGAAATTTGGAGTGTACTTTTCGTGAACAAGACATTGTGAAATGCAGTCAGCTTAGTGTACATTATGGGAAGTGTGTATATTGAAAAGGTGACATTGTCAGCTGAAAGGCTTGATACCTAATCAAGAAAACGCGTTTTTAAATTGTACAAACGCTTTTGTGGTGAATTTTTTGTACAACCATACTTAAA
The DNA here is from genome assembly GCA_914767945.1 of Eilema depressum. Taxonomy (NCBI): domain Eukaryota; kingdom Metazoa; phylum Arthropoda; class Insecta; order Lepidoptera; family Erebidae; genus Eilema; species Eilema depressum. Next base: position 33,063,656 of record OU612012.1, on the reverse strand, counting down.
CTAATATAATAAGTGACACCGAGTGTATACGCATGTATATTTTGAGGTTGTACAAACGCTACAGCAGTGTATCGTTTGTACAACTAGTTGAACTAGATAGTTGTACTTCAGTACCAGAGGGCTATTTTATCCCTTTGGGAGTATAATTAACCAAAATCCTTTCTTAGCGGATGCCTACGTCATACATCTACCTGCATGCCAAATTTCAGCCCAATTCGTCCAGTGGTTTAGGCTGTGCGTTGATAGATCACTATGTCAGTCAGTCAGTCAGTCACCTTTGTGAGTTATATATATTTAGATATAACTGTAGCATCTGCTTCGAAAAGGACATTATATTACACTCATGGGTGTTGTATTCTGCCACTGTATTTCATCAGAAAATGGCTAAAAATAAGAATCTTTTGAATTTTTATCGTGGTATTATGAACAGTTACAAACAGAGCTGCAACTGTTTTACTAAAGGGCAGGTTACCTAATTTTACTAATTGCTAGACACCAGAGTAATGTAATTTTAGGATAGCAGTAAAAAATATATTTCTGAACTTTTATTTGATCTACGTAAGTATAATAAAAAAAAGTCAACTTGTGTCTCGATGGCTGTCGTTTTGTTGTGTTGCGTGCGTCGGCAGTTGTCGTATGCGGTCGGCTACGGAATTATACCTTTAGGTAAAATTAATGGTCTTACACTTTTTTATTCATTAAATACATATTTCCTTCGCAATATTTTTATTGCAAACGCGGGTCACATAAGCAAGATATAAATTTGATGCAAGACCCTCCCAGGGAGGAAATTTGAAATAAATAACATTTTATATAACCATTCATACCTACTGGCCGCCATATTTAAAGTTTCTACTATCGCACGTTAGTACTAGTTAATTTAGAAGAGTAGCGAGAGAAGCCGCAAACTATTTTTTACCCGTACATGTACTAGGCTATCATAACCACGATAGAAATCTTCTGTACCTCGTTCCTACAAAGCTAGACACTCAAAGTGTCCCCCTTCCATTCATAGGCGTGGCTGGGGATTGCATTGTGGGGTTGTCAATATCAAAACTACAGGTGAACTATGCTATCCTTGTACCCACTGTTATGGAAATAACTATCATTCTGAACTCGAAGCAATTTTATTGAAAGTAAGAGGGAAATCACCAAAGATAATAATAAAGGTGTATATACCTATAATATATCAATCACCTTCGCTTTAATTTCCTTCATTTTGACCTAAATAAATTCTAGATAGCATCACTATAATAAATTTACAGGTCCTAAACTTCTGAGATCCTAAACCTACCTGAAAAAGTATGGCTGAGATGGATTGTACGCGAAAGGCCGAGGGTCGGTTGCTGTAATGTACGTTGCTCTAGTAATAGTTTGATCTCAAGGTTTGTATCTATACGATTGCTTACCGATACAATTTGTTAACATAAATTGCATTACCTGATTCTACTCTTGTAGGGTTCACGTATACCTTACGAATATGATGATATTGATTTGGAATTTCATAAGTCCTGGTGACCTAAAAGCTTAGGCCTAATATTCGCAAAGCAATGGGTGAAACCCATAAAAAAAATATATTAAATAAAACTGAAGGCTTCTAATTCAAAATTACTCGTATCTGTAGTAAAAATGACTGATAACTCAACTAAAAAGCCATCATGTACAGCGCGTTGCACCAGCAGGGCTGTTGTAACACTCAAAACTGTCAGATTTAGCAAACATGTATATATGTTACTCAAGCAGGATCTGTACAAATATAAAAATTGCAAATTCAGATCCTGATGCAAGCAGAAAGTCCTGCAGTGGTAGCGATATGGCCGCAGTCGCAGCAGGACGTGGCGCGGCGCGCCGAGCACCAGGGACGCATACACCGAAAGAGTTGCGTGAAATAATTGTGATTCCTTCCACATTTCACCAGTACTCTTTTTAGGGTTCCGTAGTCAAATGGCAAAAAACGGAACCCTTATAGATTCGTCATGTCTTTTCGTCTGTATGTCACAGCCTCCGCCGCCGGCCTTATAGTTTTCTCCGAAACTATAAGGCCTATACTGTTGAAACTGGGTTTCTCACAAATGTAGAAAAAAAGCATTAAATTTTGGGGGTCCATACTTATAACTGAAACTCAAAATTTTTTTTTCATCAACCCCATACGTGTGGGGTATCTATAGATAGGTCTTTAAAAATGCTATTGCGGTTTCTAACATAATTTTTTTCTAAATTGAATAGTTTGCGCTAGAAATACTTCCAAAGTGGAAAAATGTGTCCCTCCCCCCCTCTCTAACTTCTAAAATAAGAGAATGATAAATCTAAAAAAAATATATGATGTACATTGCCATGTAAACTGCCACGGAAAATTGGTTCGAACGAGATGCAGCGAGTTTCGCTGAAGCATATTCTTATCGGTAATTAATTTTGCATCATATAAAGTGTGGTTATTTAGGTTACAATCTGTCCTATGGATTTTTTCTAGGGTGGGCCATGGCCCCGGCCATGAATCAGCTGGCGGTCATGTCATCCCCCCCCCCCCCCCCCCCCATGCATTTGAATAAAAGGCCGTATATATATCTCTCTAAAATTAGAGCGAGTACTAACACAAATAAATTTTGTTCTTTTTTTTTCAATATCACTTAGTTGGCAGACAAGTTCACTGCTCACCTGATGGAAAGTTGTTACCGTGATCTATGGGCGAGTGCATCACTAGGGGGAGTCATACTCGTGCTTCTGACCCTGTAAGGACAGAGAGATTCTGTGCCGTCATCGCAGAAGACCTTTTATGTCATTTGATTGCAAACTGACAAACTAATAATTAATTAGCAGTGTCTTCATTGAACCCAAACTGTCTGCAAAATTTATATGATTACCTTATTGATATAGTATGAGTAAATACCACTTTGTATGGAGCGAATGGTAAAGTCTTCTTGGTGTATTGAGAATAACCGGTACAATGTAGTACATACGTCACAAAGTAGATTGTATACATAACACGGATATCATGAACATCGACTCTCGGAACCAAGAATCCAAAGCAATGAAGAGCTTAAATCACAACTTTTATCCAAAACATGCTAAAAACAGCCTACACTTTAACGTTTAATCAACTGTATAGTTATGAGCTTAGGGTCTATTATTGTACGTCAATGAACGGGGCTTCAAGTACCGAGGTTCGAGTAACAATCTGTAGGCTGAAACTCTTTTGCGAATTTCTAATAGTTTATGACACAAAGTAGTTATATTACTTAGTGAATATGAAACGTTATGAAATGCACTTCACGTGTTAGTAAATTATTCTTGCTTTATTTCATATTTTATGTCATGATTTACCAACTTTACCGAACATATATTAAGTACTAAGTCGTTACTCCGCATGCCCGTATCTCACAGTGCGGCAACCTCGGGAAACAAGAGAAACTGGCTATGAGGTGGCTCTACTGTATTTATAACGTGTTAGTTCACACGGTCATCGTCAGATGTCTCTTTGCTTTATAAATACAAGCCAGCGACTGTCTCCCGCCTCGCCCTCATAAGGGGTTAGGTCAAGATGGATCTCACCGCAGTATTGTAGCTGTACTGAGCCTGCCAGTTTTTGAAAACTATCATCTAATAACGCGATATCTTCACTTAATGGAAACGGAAGAAACGGTTCAGTGCAAATATTATTCTGTATGTATAAATATGTATTCGTCTGGAAGCTGGTAAATATTTTCTTATTTTGGGTCTGGCAAATATTATGTAGAGTGTCCTAGACTATTTATAGACTTGTGGGCTTCGTCTTCTTGTCTAGGAGCTGGACGAACATTGTGACGGTATACGGCGGTAGTATAAGGATAGGCAAGCATCTCAGCACTACGATATTACGTATCACAGCGCGATACCGTTGTCGAGAATCCGGAAATGCCCAGAACTTGATGGAGTCGGAGGCTTTTTCGTAGACTACAAATGCCTTACACAGCTGCTGATTGTATGTACAGATTGTAGTCATAGATTTTCTTTGCACGACCACAAGTTGTAATAGCCAAACCAGATTTTTTCCACTTGCAACCATTTTTGAACCTCGCGCTGAAGTTGATTTTTCGTCCATATTTTACTACTTATTTATTACACAAAAACCAAAAAAATAAGAAAAAAAAATTGCTACTTTGAACCGTATTTTTCAATTTTGCTTCGTTTATTAGTACCTTAGCGTGCACGTTAATTCACATGTCATCTCTAGATGGCGCTCAGCGATTAAAATTCAAGCTATCGACAGTCCCACGTCTCGCCTATATAAGAGCATAACAAACACATACTGCTAATTCTGTCATTGTGTCTTGTGTCTATGTTGACAATTGTGTGAAGATAATTTATATTTTTGGAGACTCTCTAGACTTACTCTAGAGAGTTAAACATTATATTATTATCCACTACCATGCTCCCTTTCTCTGTGCGTATATAATTATGTATAGCGCATGTAACGTGCATATCGTAACGTAGGTATAGTATGCAGGCTTTCGAAGCCTACGGTCATGTCACTCCCAGTATCCCTCTGCTCTCAGAGGGGACATGGGAGAGACACAGCGATCCAATGGGATCAAAGGACGGGTTGGCCCAGTGCTCGCGCAGGGGCTGACAGGCACTCGTGCCACCGTTGGAGTTGGGGGGGCTGGCCGCTCTCCCGCGTCGCGCAACCTCTAGGAGATCGACAACGACCTGAGTGCTAGCCACGCTCAGGAAGCCGTGATCTTGGAGGCCGCGGGGCTTGCCTTAACTGGCCGGCCCGCGACAAGGAAAAGTCTCTAAAACCCGACAGCGAAGTCGTTAAAACCTGTGGACACCTGGGGACCTCCACAGTATTCACCCCGCTTCCCGGAAAGAGCGTCACCCGGGAAGTGTAGTTTATATCGTCTCTACTCGTGGGACTTATTATGGACTCCAATTCAAAAAACTCCCCCCAACCTAGTGAATTAGACTGCGCGGAGGTCGCGCAGCGCCACGACGCGGAGGTCGCGTCCAAAGCCATGGTGGTGTCGGAGAAATTCGACACCGCCAATGAAAGGAGCAGGGCCAACAGCCCGGTGGGTCTGCAGACCCAGAAGTCTGCACAGAAGCGGAAGAAGAAGAGGAAAAAGCCGAGGGCCGAGTCAGATCTGGACCTCACCCTGACTGACTCGTCCTCGAGCAGTAGTTACGGTGGCGAGGAGCTGCTGCGCCCTCCCCCCTACAAATTTGTAGCGGTCGGCCGCCAAAGGTCACGAGGTGGCAAGACGGGTGCCCCCCGAACTCCCCTTTCCCTGTCGGCCCCGGCCCTGGAGGATGTGGCGGCGCCGCCAGGACCAACGGCGGACCAGCAATGGACCGACACGGTCACCAGGGAGGCAGTGGAGGCCCTCCAGGCAATGGCGGGTACCCAGACGGGGACGCCGAGGCCGGAGGACGAGCTGGTCCTGCAAACCACGTTGCGCCTTGCCAAGTGGGCCGAGACCCTCAAGGCGGAGCTGGCCGCAGCGCGGTCTGATGCCCAGCGGCAAGAAGCCCGGCGACAGGCCGAATACCGCAAAATGGCGGCGGAAATAGCGGACTTAAAAAGAGTGGTGGCTGAAATGCCACAGGTCCGCGTGACGCGGTCGTCGCGGCAGGCGACTGCGGCACAGCCGGAGCGGCCGGTCTCACCGACACTGCCGAACCGGTCGGTGTCACCGGTGCTGCAGCCAACCCGGTCGGTGGATCCATTTGCGGCCTGCATGGCAGCCATGGCCGCCTTGGAAAAGCGGCAGGAGGCGTGGCAGGTCGCACATGAAAAGCGCACGCAGAGTATGATGGAGACCATCATGGACTCCATCCGCCGTCCGGCCCTTGCGCCATATCCGGTCGGATATGCCGATGCGGTCGGGAGGGGTGCAACCCGTCCGGCTGCGGTGGCGACCTCGCCGGAGTTGACCCGCGGTCTGACTGCGGCAGGCGCCCAGACCAAGGGGAAGGGCAAAGGGAAGGGGAAGGGCAAGGGGAAGGCGTCCCCAGCCCCAACCCCGGCCCAGGGTTCGGCACCGACTGCCTCCACCAGCTCTACACCGGAAGGGGGCTGGGAGGTAGTCGGAAACAACAAAAAGAGACGGAACGCCCGAAAGAAGGCAGCCAAAAAGGCAAAGAAGGCCGAGGCTGCCGCGAAGGGAATGCCAGGGATACTGCGCGCACCTCGATCAACGGCTGTCGTCCTGTCGCTGACAGCGGAGGCGGCAGAGAGGGGTGTGCAGTTAGGCCCGATCGTGAGGCGGGCCAAGGGCCTCATTGATATGAAGGCTCTCAACATGTCGGAGCCTATCACGGTCAGGCATACGCGGACGGGTGCCCGGCTTATCGCGGTCCCTGGCACCACCAGTGGGCCTCAAGCTGACGCCATAGCGGCGACCCTCAGGGAGTTACTGGATGCAGCCGATGTCCGGGTGTCCAGGCCCAATAAGTGTGCAGAATTGCGCATCTCGGGCCTGGATGACTCTATCACGGCTGACGAGCTAAGGCTCACCGTGGCGGAGGCCGGGGGCTGTCCCCTGGACGCGGTCAAGGTCGGAGCGATACGCTTTGGCCGCTATGGACAGGGGGCGGCAGTTGTCGGCTGCCCCATCGCCGCAGCTCAAAAGGCTGCCGAGAAGCGGAGCCTCGCGGTAGGAGGCATTTCGAAGGTGCAGGTACGGCTCCTGCAGGCTCGACCGGCCAGGTGCTTCAGGTGCCTGTCGGTCGGCCACGTGGGTGTGCAGTGCACGGCGGAGGTGACGGTTGGAGACCGCTGCTTCCGCTGTGGCCAACCCGGTCATGTGGCCGGTAAGTGCGAAGCTCCGCCACACTGCTTTAGATGTGCGGCGGAGGGCAAGACGGCCGACCACAGGGTTGGCAGCAAAACCTGCACCGGGGGGGAGCCGAAGCCGCGAGGCGGGCGTTCCGCATCTAGTTCGCGGCGGGGTGCGGAGGAGAGGGTTCCATAATGGATCCTCAACTCCGCATCCTGCAGGTGAATGTGGGCCACGGTGTCGACGCTCAGGCACTTCTGCTCCAGAGCATGGCACAGTGGTCCATAAATGTTGCCGCTGTCGCCGATCCATACACTCATCGGCCACCCGGGCCTGCCTGGGTGATCGACCTGGATGGGTCGGCGGCACTGGTGCATAACGCCGCTGCAGGCGGCCCCTCCCTTGCCGTCATTGCAAGGGGGCATGGCTGCGTGGCGGCACTTGTGGGGGAGATAGCGGTCGTGGCCGTCTACCTCACACCGAGCCGACACCGGTACATACACCAATACCGGCAATCGCTGGATCAGCTGGCCGACGTCGTCAATGCCTGTTACCCTCGCCCGGTTCTTGTGCTCGGGGACTTTAATGCCTGGTCTGTGACCTGGGGATCCCGGCACACGAACCCGCGAGGCAGGGCACTGGAGAGCTGGGCCGCTACACTTGGTCTAGTTCTCCAGAATCGTGGGGCCGAAGCCACGTTCGTGGCCGCGGAGCGCAGCTCGATCGTGGACCTTACGTTCGCGGGCGTTTCGCTGTCACACCGTGTGCGGCACTGGCGAGTCGTTACGGGGGTGGAGACACTGTCGGATCACCGATATGTTCGGTTTGACGTCTCTCGCCCCGCGGGCGATGCGCCGGTCATACCGGCCCCACGCGAGCCACGCTGGGTACTTAAGGCACTGAATCGGGAGGTCCTCCTGGAGGCTGCCGTCGTACAGGCCTGGGCCATTGCGCCGGACAGGCCTGTTGATGTCGACGATGAGGCGGCGTGGTTCCGGGAGGCCATGACACGTGTCTGCGATGCGGGTATGCCTAGGGCTCCGCCCTATAGTCCGAGGCGTCAGGTCTACTGGTGGTCTGCGGAGATCGCGAGGCTGCGACAAGCCTGCGTGATCGCGCACCGCCAGTGGGCCAGATTCCGTAGGAGGCGTAGCCGACCCGCAGATACGGAGCCCCGAGTGGCGGAGCTTCATGAGGGATACAGAGAGGCCAGAAATGCCCTCCGAGCGGAGATTAAGCGAGCCAAAGCCGCGGCTTATAAAGAGCTGATGGAGACGCTGGAGAGGGACCCATGGGGGCGGCCTTATCATATGGTAAGAGGAAAGCTGCGCCCCCGGGCCCCTCCGCTGACCCAGACTCTCCAGCCGGCTCTGCTCGGAGGAGTGGTTGAATCCCTGTTCCCGACGCGGGCGGAACATGTTCCACCGCGGATGACCCCGCCACCTCGGTCGCCTGTGGCTCCCAGCGTGGTTGACGACGATGTGCCCGAAGTCACTTGGGTAGAACTAGAGCTAGCGGTGCGAAGGCTCAGCGCCAAGAAGAACACCGCCCCGGGACCCGACGGCATTCCAGGCCGCGCGTGGGTCCTAGCTCTAGGGGAAGACGCTCTCGAGCCTCGACTCAGAGGGTTGCTCAGCGCATGTTTGGAGCGGGGCCAGTTTCCGAAGACGTGGAAGACGGGGAAACTGGTCCTCATCCGGAAGGAGGGGTGCCCGGTGGACTCACCGTCCGGCTACCGGCCCATAGTGTTGCTCGATGAGGTGGGCAAGCTCTTTGAAAGAGTTATCGCGAAGCGCCTCGTCGAGCACCTCTCTAGAGAAGGGCCGGATCTGGCGGATGCCCAATATGGCTTCCGGCGAGGGCGTTCCACCGTGGATGCAATCATGCGCGTGAGGACTCTGGCGGAGGATGCGGTCGCTCGGGGCGAGGTGATGTTGGCGGTGTCCTTAGACATCTCCAACGCGTTCAACACCTTGCCCTGGAGTTGCATTATGGAGGCGCTCGTGTACCACGATGTGCCTCTCTACCTCCGCCGCATAGTCGGGGCGTACCTGACGGAGAGAGCTGTCATCTACCCAGGTGCGACCGGTGTCGGTCGGAGAGAGATGTCGTGCGGTGTTCCGCAGGGATCGGTCCTGGGGCCGCTCCTGTGGAACATCGGATACGACTGGGTGCTTCGCAGTGAGCTCGTGGATGGTGCCGCCGTGACGTGTTACGCGGACGACACGCTAGTGACGGCGAGCGGGGCTACACACCGCGAAGCAACCCTGAAGGCCACGACCGCGGTTGCCCAAGTCGTGGAACGGATCCGGCGGCTGGGTCTCGAGGTGGCTCCGCAGAAAACCAAGGCCATGTTCTTTCATGGACCTCGACGCGGGCCACCGGCGGGATCCAGCATTACAGTGGGAGGCACTCTCATCGACATCAAGCCCCAGATGAAATATCTGGGGCTCGTGCTCGACGGTCGATGGGACTTCGGGGAGCATTTCCGAAGTCTGGTCCCCAAATTGGTGCTCACAGCTAACGCTCTGAAGCGTCTGCTGCCCAATTTGAGGGGCCCGGAGGACTCCTGCAGGAGACTCTACGCGGGTATCGTGCGGTCCATGGCTCTATATGGGTGCCCTATATGGGCGGACAACCTGCGAGCCAAGTACGTGGACCTGCTGCGTAAACCGCAGCGGATAGTGGCCATCAGGGCCATCAGGGGGTACCGCACGATATCCTTTGAAGCAGCGAGTCTCCTCGCCGGATCGCTACCGTGGATCCTGGAAGCGAGATCCCTTTCGGCGCTATACCGCTTCCGAAAGACGGCGCGGGAGCGGGGACACGATCCTGAGCCTGAAGAAATTCGGGCCGTGAGATCCCGGCTCCACAGGGACATGGTGGCAGAGTGGGAGCTACAACTTGGGCAACCACGCGCGGGGCGCGCCGTAGTAGCGGCGGTAAGACCCATCATGGGGGAGTGGCTAGAGAGGCCACACGGTGGCCTCTCTTTCTGGCTGACGCAGATTATCACCGAGCATGGATGCTTCGGGCGGTATCTGCATCGGACCGCGAAGAAAGAGCCAACGTCCGAGTGCCATCACTGCGACGCGAGCGAGGATTCGGCGCTGCACACGCTCACCGAGTGTCCGGCGTGGGAGACGCCGAGACGGGAGCTGGTGGCGACCCTGGGGGTGAGAGCTCTCACGCTCGCCACTTTGCTCGCAGCGATGGTTCGCTGCGCGGATGCGTGGGCCGCCGGCGCCTCCTTCTGCGAGCAGGTAATGCTCGTGAAGGAGGCGGCGGAGCGGGAGCGAAGGAGAATCGCAGACCTTGCGGCCCGCGAGGAGCGAAGGAGAATCGCAAACCGCGTGGCCCGCGAGGAGCGGCGGCAACTCGGGCGTCGGAGGTCGCAGAATGACCTCCGTCCCCCATGAGCGCGGGCCTGGGGGTGACGGGTGGAGCCGCCTGTCACCCTAGCAGAAGCAGGCCGCGGCGGCAGCACGCATTGCGTGCTTCCCCACACCCGGGGGCGAGTCGGGGACTCTGTGGTCCCCACACCGGAAGAGGGCCAGATCGAGAGATATGGTCCTGGGTCGGCCGGGGTGCGAGGGATATGGCTACGACAATCTCACCTCCGGCAACTGACGGCCCACAGACGGCGTGCGTTTTAGTCGGTTCGAGTCCGACATAACCTCCTCCGCCGGTTCCGGCGGGGGAGGTATCCGTGGGGATTTTTCGCACGATAAAAAAAAAAAAAAAAAAAAAAAAGGTATAGTATGAGAGCTAGGATCACTAACTCCAGTGCCATCAGCGTACTGAATGAGATGTACATCATTAGACGCGCCTTTAATTGGAGAACACGAAATGGCTATGCTGCAAAGTCAAAATCCTGGTGGTGATACCAAAAATTAATTTTGAAAATGCTAAAAAAATCGGTACCTAATATAGAAATATAGAATAGAGGAGATTTAGGACAATATGATAGTGCAGTGCTACAAGCCTCAATAACTGGCCTTGTCAGAGGCAGCAGCTTGCAAAGTGCCGCCTGAAAACAGGTATCTGGTACGATCGAATTACCAAATAAAACCGGGCTCATCTGAAAGATCATCAAATTCTGAGTATGAAAAACCGGTGCTGCAAATCTTAAACACTGGTGAAGGTGGTTGCAGCAGCGTTTGAAGATCGCGCGTCGCGCGACTCGGTTTGATTTTCATATTAGTACGATCGAATTACCAAAAAAAAAACAGGGCTCAAATGAAGATCTTAAGTTCGCTATGCACACAAGTTATATAGTGTCTTCGTAGCCACTATACAACAACACTGTCTCTTCTACAGTAAAATATGTGTGTCGTTTCCGGTTGTCATAGCATGCAGGATACCCTGATGAGTACAAGAAGTGTAGTCATCAAATTTTATATCACTATGCAAAACGGCAATAGGCTCACCCCCTATTACGTGAGACCTAATACCTATTAGGTAATCTGTGCTAATACAATGATTGGTGAAATGTGCGTGTTAATTCACCTCTGCCTAACCCTCCGGGGATAAAGGCGTGATTGCACGTATGTTGCAGAATGTTTTCAAAATACGTTTAAAGTTGCAAGTGTGTCTAGAATTTTGATACCATTCCCGCAACCCATGGGAACCTATTAACGGGATAAAAAGTATAATATATGTTATTCCAGACTGTAAGCTATCCTTTTGCCAAACTTCAGTCACATCCGTACAGCCGTTAGAGCGTGATTGAATAACAAACTTCTTCACAAACTTTCACATTTATAATAATTTTATTCCATTCGGTTAGGTACTTCACTAAATGTAATAAATATTTTTACAACACACCTGCTCATAACAGTGATATTATTTTACCGCAATTAAGCACGGAATGACACCTATTATAAAACTGTGACTTTTTCATTACTATTATTCACAAAAGTGAGTTATAGATTCTTTTTTAAATTTTATAGGAAGTGTCTATAATTGTCTATGTTCTTAAAAAAGTTTTGATACAAAAAATAACGTGTTTAATAGTACGAATAAATTCGATACCTCCTACGTAAACTGTTGTAACTTCAAAACTGTGATTTTACAGGAGAGCGTTTCAAAGGTACTATTGGCAATAAAAACCGCAGTTTTCAACTAATCTTTATAAAATTCAACATGTAACTTCAGTTAATAATACTTTAGCGTTTACCTCACGGTATTATTCAAAAATACCAAAAGTTTTAGAGATTTTGTTGTTACAACATTTTACCGCGGTATATGACCTTTACAAATTGTTGTATCAATCACTTACAATAATGTACACCGGAACACATGAGTCGCATTTAGTTGTATGTACCAGATACAACAATTTACGCCGAAATGCAAGAGAAAAAAAAGTGTGGTATGTTTTATTTTTACCACTTAGGTGGGAGACAAGCACACGGCCCACGTGATGGGAAGTGGTTACCGTGGCCCATGGACGTATGCAACACCAGCGGCGTCACATTCGCACTGCCGACCCTGAAGAAACCTTCTAATGCCCATTCTTGAAGAGACCCAAAGATCCGATTCTCAGTACTCCATGGATTCACCGTGCGGTCGCCGTGTCCTTATGGACCCGTGATACAGAGCAAACCGTGACGGCGATTGGGACTTGCGACCCAGATGTAGGTTTAGGGTGGCCATTTTGTGATGCATCAGCACTCACCTCCACCGTCAGTAGTGTACCCCCTACCTATCCAAATTTGGTAAGATCTTATCAATGCCGCTTTGGATATTCAATTTAGTAAAGAGCTTACTGAAGCTTTTGGCAATCCGAGGTCTTTAAGTTGTACAGGGATTTAGCTTGAATTCGTCTTGGTCCTACTTCTACGGCGTAGAGTTTAATCACGTAGCCATTTTTGGTTAACTCGTTAGTCAGGTCAAAGTATTTGTTCGTCTGTATAGCGTGGTCTTTAGGTATGTTAGTTTTCCACGGTACTGTGAGTTCTACAAGCAATGCTCGCCTATGCGATCGTGAAAAAAGGAATATGTCGGGTCTGGGTGACGAGGTACAGACATCCTCCTTTCATAGGTGTAGTCTACAAGTAGGTATTGTCCAGTCAACGGCAGCTATCAATTTATCAATCAATTGTAGTCGCTTGGGAAAACCACCGCAGGGAGTTCATTCCACAGGTTGAGTGTGCGAGGGATGTAGTTTCATACCGCACAGTGCGCACTGTTTCCGGACGCAATGTGTGACGATGAATTCCCTGCCTGTGGCGAGAGATGCGATGATAGAATGTAGCTGTTGGTATCATGTCAAATAGTTCATTTGAGCACAAACCATTGTATAGGCGGTGGAACACACAGTGAGGCAAAGTCTCTTCTGAGACTGAAAGGTTCCACATGACCTGCGAGTATGGGATGGTCAACGAGCCTCAATGCTCGTATTTGCTTCGCTTTTTTGCTTTGCTTGTACTTGCTTCGGCAGTACATATACTAAAATTGGAACGATACAGAGAAGATTAGCATGGCCCCTGCGCAAGGATGACACGCAAAATCGTGAAGCGTTCCACATTTTCGGAACAGAAACAAAAACTGTCACAAAAGTATATAGAAAACAAAGCAAGTCGACTGAAGGGCAAAAGAGGAACGCAGGGACCCTAGTCATGATCCTGAAAGATGACCAAAGAGATATGTGGTTGGAAACTGCTAAGACAAAAACTATAACGGAACAGGACATTGGGAGACAGGGTAACTCAAGGATATACCTAAGGGAGGCACTTACCCCAGCGACCGCTCATCTCCTCTGGCGCGCAAAGACGGACTTGAAGACTACCAACTTGGTGAAGTTTGTGTGGTGCAAACACGGCAATGTTTTGATACGGAAAGATGAGGCAGCCAGAATAAGTATCATCCGATCAGAAGAGGACATTAGGAAGTGGGCTCTGGAGCTAAGTAGCAATAAACCGTGAGTCTGTATCGTTTTTCTTTCTTGTGTAAAAATAGCTAAGGGCCTACCAAAACTAGCACTCAATGGTTAGCAAGACTTATAATTTATACGAACGTACTTTCAATGTTTGGAATGACTATATAACATCATTGCCTTATCAAAAACAATTAATTACAACCTTACAGGTAAACATAAGATCACTCATACTAAACTTTGCACAAATTGAACAAATTATAACTTCAAGTTCACAAATAGTTCATATCATTGTACTGACCGAAGTAAATATAAGGGAGGCCTGTTCGGCGTTATTTGTACTACCTAACTATAACATGTACACTAACTTAAGATCAAATAGGAAGGGAGGAGGTGTGATTTTGTATGTACATAAAAAAATTAAATTTGTAAGAACTGCTGCCTATTCTTGCTTCAGCGAGATTATTATGGGCCAAATAGAAATAGACAATCAATATTTATATATAATTAGTCTTTATAGGCCCCCAGACCTATCTGTTAAGAATTTTGTAAAAGAAATCACTAATTTAGTTAAAAACAAGGCCGAAAAGTGTAACCTTCTGCTTATCGGTGATATGAATATCAACATTATGAAAAACTGTAGTATTAAATCAGAGTATATAAACGCCTTGTACGAGTTGGGATTAATAACATGCATTAATCAGTATACCCGTGTAGAAAAAAAAGGCAGCCTGATCACTAAGTCATGTATAGATCATATTTTCGTGCGGAACAGCTCGGCGACAACTGCTACGATCTATACCGCGGTAGTGAATGAGTCACCTGCGGACCACTATATAACAGCATGCACACTGGTGTACGACCGGCCGCAGGCTAAGGATAATGCAAACAAACGCGTTGTGTATACCTACAAACATGATCAGCTGATGGCCGAGCTGCGCCGCGCGGATTGGAATGCGCCTATTGTCTCTAAATCACCTAATGACATTTATAAATCAATGTATGATATTTTTTCTAAGTCCTATAATTCATGTAAACAAACTAAAAAGAAATTAAATAGATATGAATCAAAATCATGTAATTGGGTAAATGAAAGAGTTGTGCACATGTGTAAGCAGCGAAACGAGCTATTCAAAATTTACAAAAGGGTACCTACAATTGAAAATAAAATAATTTATAACAGATATAGGAACAAGACAAATAAATACATTAATTATACAAAAAATAAATTCTATAAAAGAGAGATTGTAAAAAACTTCGATAATTCAAAAAAATTGTGGCAATTGATTAATGAGTTATGTGGTAAGGTCGCTGGCTCAGTTGATGAAATGATTCAAAAGTACTTTTCTCTATCGGATATTGATGCCGCAAACATGTTTGCTACGGAATTTCAAAAAAACACGCAAATAAATTTAAATTTTTGTGAGAAAAAAATATTAACTGGACCAACGGTTGGCACCGGGGTTGGGGTGGAGGTGTCAATGAGAATGCCAAAAATTTGTAATGAGGAAACCTCCAAAATTATAAATAATTTAAACTCTAATAAAAGTCCCGGATTAGACGGCATCAGAGCTACTGATCTAAAACATATTAACAAGGAGATAACGCCAGTAATTACACACTTGATTAACAGATGCATTGGCACATCCACCTACCCAGATGAACTAAAGATAGGAGTAGTACGGCCTATTTTTAAAAAAGGTAACCACAACGATTGTAATAATTACCGTCCTATAACTATACTGTCGTGCGTTGACAAGATGGTGGAGAGGTACATAGGGGACAAACTGAGTCAATTCTTGAATTCGCACAATATAATACATGACAGACAATACGGGTTTCAGAGAGGGAGAAGTACATCTCAACTATTATGTCGATTCACCAACGAGATTAATGAGCACCTGAACGGAAAACGTCACGTGCTCGTTGTTTTCGTTGATTTCAGCAAGGCATTTGATATGCTGCAATATAAAGTGCTGTATGACAGGCTGGAGCAGACTGGTATACGAGGCCCACTGCTGGAACTATTTAAGAACTATCACCATAACAGATACACGAGAGTAAAGGTCGGAAATCAGTATAGTAATAGCATAAACACCGAAAAGGGCACGGCTCAGGGTTCAATTATTGGCCCGAATGAATATATAATTTATGTAAACCAAATGTGCGACTTATTTGCACACGGCTCCGTATACCAGTTTGCGGACGACACATGTCTACTGGTAGCAGAAAAGGATATAAAAACAGCTGAATTTAAATTGCAGCAAAACTTTGATAGAATGTGTCAATGGGCCCACGATGTTGGTCTGGTTATAAACGCTCAAAAAACAAAGCTCATGTGTATAGAATCCTCGCATAACACCAGCATATACACGCCTAGTATAATAGTGCACGATCACGAATGTATGCATAACAACCTTAAGTGTAGGCATAACGGTCTATGCGCGAAGCTGGATATGGTCAGGGAACATATGTATTTAGGGTTGATAATAGATAACCGTTTTAACTGGGGAGCCCATATAGAACATGTTTGTAATAAATTAAGAGCTATACTCAGCAGACTATATATATTAAAATACAAAATGCCATTTAAATCCTTGCGCTTACTATACCTAGCTTTGGCGGACTCTGTTATTAATTACGGGTTATGTAGCTATGGCCGTACGTACAAAACATATATTGATAAAATATATAAACTGCAGTTAAGGTTGTTAAAAACTATTGTGCCACTAAATGTAAAGAAGAATTATACAGAAAATTATAACGAACTTTTTAAATATTGTGAGGTACTACCAATTCAATGTAAAATTAAAATAGCCATCATGAAAGAAGAAATCTCAAATGTAGATCAGCTTCGTGCACATACAAGAAATAGTAATTTAAGGCAGCTGCCAAATGTAAAGAAATATATTATGCCAAAATCTATAAATTTATATGGGACAAGAATCTGTCAATATATACTACCCGAAATTTTGAATAGCTTACCAGAACAAATAGTGCAACAATATGTAACAAAGCAACCCTTTATAAAAAGTGTACAAAACCATCTTATAAACAATTTGGAGGATTGTATTTGATTCATTACTATGTACTTATGTACTTGTATCACTAGCTGGGCAAACTCCCGCTCGCATACAAACCATTATGGTTTAAGCGAGTGGCTTAAATTTATAAAATGTGTGTAATTTATGTATTGAACAATAAAGAAATAAAGAAAAATTTGTACCGAGTCGAAGGGGTTGACCACTTCAAGCTGGCACGTAGGCGCTCCGACAAAACGGTGATTACAGTACTCCAAGTGGGGCCGAACCTGTGCCTTATGTAGGCGGAGTCGTTGCCCCACAGTTAAGTATTCACCCTGTTGAGCACTCCAAGCTTCTTTGATGCCAGCTTCACCTTGTCTTCCAATTGACTACGGTATTGGACGTCGCTGGAGATATTGATATTAAGGATCCCAATACGCAAGGAAATAGTAAGCAGTGTGCCCAGGAATTGCGGTGCTACAATATATGGGATTTTGTTAACGGTGAATACACATACTTGTGTCTTAGAGGGGTTGAATTGGACTAAATTTAGTCTGTCCCAATCGGATACTATAGATAACGTAGTCTCGATTTCAGACACAAGTTGTTCGCGGCTTTCCTCCATCTCGGACTGAGGGATATTTGCACGGTCCGTGTAACAAGCGTCTCCGGTACTGTCGTCCGCATAGTGATGAATGGAGTCATCCGACAGCATGTCATTGGTATGCAGCAGTAACAGGGTCGAGACAACACGGAACTTTGTGGGACATCGGTGTTTTATGTCCATGCGGTCCGAGCAACTGCTATCAACGACGGCTTGGATACTTCTGTTGGACAAAAAGCTGGCAATCCATTCCCATAATCCCTTGGTCCATAAGAGCTTTGCAAGAAGACCTCTGTGCTAGACCCGATCAAAGGCCTTTCCGATAATATCGAGACTAACCGTCAGTGCTTCACCTCAAGTCTCGATAGCTTGCGCGCAACGGTTTGTGAGATACACAAGAAGGTTAAGATAAGATACACCTGTTAAGCGACGGTGGCGGAAGCCGTACTGTCGGTTACTCAGTAGATCATACAGTTCAAAGTACCCCAGGAGCTATGTATTAATGACACGCTCCGTCACCTTCGAGAGGAGGGAGGAGATTAGCGGTACCTGATTTACATGAATACCCATTTAGTAAAAACTTGTTATTTTGAATAAGATGATGATGATTGATGATCGAAGAAGAAGATTGATGAAAAAGATGAAGAAGACAAGATGATAAGATGATTAAGTTAGGTAACATAATAAATGCTTCAAAATTTCATTCAACTAGTTATTTTTGTTTTTTTTTGGGTTCAAAATGTTTATTCACTTGTTATTTTGACGTTACAAACAGACACTTTAATTTTATTTATTTCTATAGATTTTTGATAACCGCAAATGTTACTTACAACTTACACAATGTCAGTGATAAGCGAAGTAGATTGTTGTATGTGTTACTTAGTAACCATAAAATTGTTAATTTTACCACGTAAAACATTGTAAGTCATCTTGCCATGTGCTTCAGTATAACTAATTCCGAAGTAAAATGTTGTATGTATTACTTACAACAAAATACGTGTAAATTCAGCAACGTATATTGTTGTATGTAATCAATACCACATTTTATATAAGCAATATTTGAAATACGAAAAATATGTGCTAGTAGTATTACGTAATAGATATCAAATCAACACAAAAAATACGTGCGTGACATGCAACCTACAGCGAGTTCCAGCGTAGTCTGTTTTATGTCACACATACGCGGGGTGAGCGCGCTCGTCAGACTCACACCGCCCGCCGTAAACTATTGCAAGTAATAAATACCACAATATACGCCGGGATAGTTCGGAACATACGATGTTATACTTCTGAAAACTACCGAAATTAATAGATTTTTGGATTTGATCTAATTGTTACAGGATACTATACATAAAATTAGACACTTTTACATGAAAAAGACAAAATAGCAATTTTGTTGGTTACAACAACTTACGTGGGAGGTATCGAATTAATACGCCTATTGTATGGTCATTTGATGCATTTTCGTATTTAAATAAATAATTTCAACTTGTAATACTTGTGTAATAAACAAAATTTTCGCTCAAATTTAACTTTTTTTTTTCTCTAAGTACAGAAAAAAAAAACAGAGTAAAAAAAAGTTAAGTTCAAACCTCATTTTTTTTTTAAATATGGTCGACCGCCATTGTTAAATGCGCGCGCATAGGAAAACGAATTAATTTGTAGTATTGTTTATTTAGTATTTGTAGTATTATTTTATTCGCAAGTGTGTTGTAAAACGTCGTATGGCACGTGTGAGCATGATGATTACCGTCCTCGGCTGTCTTAAGACCCTCGCCTGGCGGCTCGGGTCTCAATGGCGCCTCGGCGGTAATCACCAACGTTGCTCACTTGTACCATAATGTACTATTTTAGCACTAGGCTAACTAATTAGTGCTTTGATTTCGGTTTCTAGTCTTTACGGTGATTTATTAAGTAGTTAAGTCGAAAAGCGTACCAAACAACCTTACTTTCGCATTACAATATTTTTGTATATAAAATCTTGATAATCGATTTAAAATGGCACAGACTTATAGTACAGTCAGCGTCAGAGAAAACAGACCCCCTCAATACTTAAAGAATATCGCCGCCTGCGCCGGCCACGTCACATGACTCACGAATGACGTCACGTGATGCGATCATCGGCGAGCAGCTTCATCTGCCTTTTATTTGCATGTTCATATTTGTAATTTTCTGATATTTTTCGTCTTTCGGCTCAATTGTATACCAAGATACAATATACTTACAAAAAGATGCCACATTAATTTATGTGCCGTCTATGGATACGAACCCGCATCTCCAGCGCGAGCCGATTACTTAGACCGTGCCTTATACCACTAAGCTAACGGTTCACTTGATAATAATGGCGAAAATATGAATTACATTACTCCTATTTATCGAACAAAGTTAATTACGGCGTATCAAAGAATCAAAGAATCAATTTCGTTTATTCAATTTAGGCACATATAGAGCACATATGAACGTCAAAATATTACAATTGTGTCAAGAAGTATGTAAACAAAAAATAAAATATTAAATAAATTAAAGTAAACCATTTGAAAATGATTCTTTCGCTGGTTCGGTAGTTGGTTCTACTGAGAAGATACCAGCAAGAAACTCAGAGAACTCAATTATCCTTTTTATTTATTTATTTATTTTTTAATTTTTTAATACGGTTTTTATACAATTTACAATGTGCGGGCAAAAAAGTGATTAGGTTGACCATGCATTTTTATCATTAAGATATTCTTCTACTTTATAATAAGCTTTTTCCATTAGACTTTTTTTCACGTTTATTTTAAAAATATTAAGTGGCAAGTCAACCAAATCCTGAGGAATTTTATTGAATATTTTTATACTGTTGCCTACAAATGAATTACCAACCTTATGAAGCCTGAGTATTGGCACTGCTAGTTTATCTTTATTTCTCGTATTATAATCATGTGTGTCCGAGTTTTTTTTTTAAAGATTTAAGTTCTTCCGTATGTATAAAATATTATCGTAAATATATTGACAAGCAACCGTTAATATATTAATTTCTTTAAATGTTCCTCTCAGCGAGTCACGGGGTCTGAGGCCATAGATTGCTCGTATCGCGCGTTTCTGTAATATGAAAACAGTCTCAATATCGGCAGCTGAGCCCCACAGCAACAGACCATATGACATAACGCTATGAAAGTAGCTAAAATAAACTAATCGTGCCGTTTCCTCATCAGTTAGTGACCTTATCTTTCTAACCGCA
Source organism: Eilema depressum (assembly GCA_914767945.1). NCBI lineage: Eukaryota > Metazoa > Arthropoda > Insecta > Lepidoptera > Erebidae > Eilema > Eilema depressum. Next base: position 33,043,174 of record OU612012.1, on the reverse strand, counting down.
TAGGCAGCTGAGCTAAGTTTTCCTGCCAAGGCTGTGATATGAGAACCCCATTGCAGTTTACTATCTAGAGTTATTCCCAGAAAAACTGTGGTATTAACTACTTGAATTGATTCATTGTTCATTACAATATGAGTATCTATCTGTCTTACATTGGGCATAGTAAACTTTACACATTTTGTTTTTTTTGCATTGAGTAACAAGTTGTTACTTGTGAACCAATGCAATATTTCGGAAAGGGTATTATTCACATCGTCAAGTACTGCTTTTTGTCTATCAGTTTTAAAAATTAATGATGTGTCATCTGCAAATAATACTATTTCACAAAGATTTTTAGTGAAGTAAGGAAGATCATTTACATATATCAAGAATAAAAGGGGTCCTAATATCGAGCCCTGGGGTACTCCCATGACTAAAGGGACGCCAGAAGAGTCGGTACCATTAATGTTGACTTTTTGTACTCTGCCATTGAGGTAAGACTTTATTAAGCTAAGTGAGCCATTAGAAACACCTTAATAACCTAATTTCAATAACAAAGTCTCATGATCAACACAATCAAAAGCTTTTGATAAATCACAAAAAATACCAATGGCATCCTGCTTCTTCTCCCATGCATCAAATATATGTTTGACGAATGCAACTCCTGCATCCGTCGTGTTTCTGCCTTTAGTGAACCCAAACTGTTTCTCATGAAGTAATTTATTAAATGTAAAATGTGAAAGCAGTTGATTAAAAATTATTTTTTCAAAAAATTTACCAAGGGCTGGGAGTATAGAGATGGGTTGAAAATTGGATGGATCACTTTTTTCCCCTGCTTTGAATAACGGAATGATTTTACTGTACTTCATAAGAGTAGGAAACTGGTTTTCATCTATACATTTATTGAATATAATTGCAAGATAAGGCGCAATAGCGGGCATTATTGGTTTTATTATATTGGTTGAAATGCCCCAAAGATCCTCAGTCTTTTTTATATTCAGTTGCTTAAAAGTTTTAAATATGGTTTCAGAGTCAATATACTGAAAATTAAAGTTAACACTACATTTATCAACACTAGATTTAAGAAGAGAAGCAGCTGCATTTTTTGAAGAATTTAATTTACTTGTAGTTGTAGTTGCAACATTTGTGAAAAAAGATTCGAATGCATTGGCCACTGCAGCATCAGTATTAATGTGCTCACCATCCACTTCCAACTCAAAGGATCGATCACGTGACCTTGTCTTACAGGTTTCTTTGTTAATAATGTTCCATGTTGCCTTTATTTTATTATCAGATTTTTCTATTTTAGCGCGAATATAATTAGATTTGGCTATTGAACAGACTCTCTTGAACAGCTTTGAATACCTTTTAATTTGTTCAATTATTTGTGGCTCATTTGTAGATGCCTTTATCTCGTATAATTCGTACAGTTTCTTTCTACTTTTATGGATTCCAGGTGTAGCCCAATCACTAAATTTAATTTCGAGTTGATTTACGTTTATTGTTTTTTTTGTGAAAATGTTATTAAATTCGTAGTTTATTACTCCGAACAAATCTCTGTAAAGATCATTCGGGCTTTCATCGCGGTTCAACTCCAGAAGAGGTATTTTATTGTTAATGTTTTCTTTAAATTTTTCTAATCTGTATGTTGTGATTGGTCTACACACAATATTTTTTGGCAATGGAACATGTTGGTGCTCAAATCTAGCTAACTGACCTGTATGATCTGACTTTATAAAATTTATTATAGATTTATCTTTTACATCAATGTCAGAATAGTACATTATGGTACAAGTGAGCAACGTTGGTGATTACCGCCGAGGCGCCATTGAGACCCGAGCCGCCAGGCGAGGGTCTTAAGACAGCCGAGGACGGTAATCATCATGCTCACACGTGCCATACTACGTTTTACAACACACTTGCGAATAAAATAATACTACAAATACTAAATAAACAATACTACAAATTAATTCGTTTTCCTATGCGCGCGCATTTAACAATGGCGGTCGACCATATTTAAAAAAAAAATGAGGTTTGAACTTAACTTTTTTTTACTCTGTTTTTTTTTCTGTACTTAGAGAAAAAAAAAAGTTAAATTTGAGCGAAAATTTTGTTTATTACACAAGTATTACAAGTTGAAATTATTTATTTAAATACGAAAATGCATCAAATGACCATACAATAGGCGTATTAATTTATTCGTACTATTAAACACGTTATTTTTTGTATCAAAACTTTTTTAAGAACATAGACAATTATAGACACTTCCTATAAAATTTAAAAAAGAATCTATAACTCACTTTTGTGAATAATAGTAATGAAAAAGTCACAGTTTTATAATAGGTGTCATTCCGTGCTTAATTGCGGTAAAATAATATCACTGTTATGAGCAGGTGTGTTGTAAAAAAAATTATCCAAGCAGGTGGCTGTTGTGGGTGTGATGCGAGTTGGTTCACAGAAAATATTTTGTAAATTAAAAGATTTAAAAAGATTAAGGAACCTTACCGCTTTCTGTGAGTTTTCTAAAATATCAATATTAAAATCGCCACATACAACTACCGTCTTCTTACATTTATATATCTTTTTTAAGGTTTCTTCCATAATAGACTCAAACAGGTTGTAATCTCCAGAAGGAGATTACAACCTGTTTGAGTCGTAATTTTCTAGACCTTAAGGTTTAAATTTCAACTACACCATATGTGATAATAATAACTGCTCAATTGACTAAAAGATAAGGTTGAAATTAGTATAGATTTCTCGTTTAGTTCAATATATTACGCTTGATACAGCTTGTTGCACTACCGTCATGTTTTACTTCAAAAACTTATCTGCTGTATTAGCTGCGGCTATAGTAGGTATACTATTATAATACCTGTGACAGCGCGCTAAGGTTGCAATTAGAATACTTCTTTGCCTTATTTACTAAACTGTGATTGAAGGTAACTTAATAATTCGTGGTAATTTGCATTGGTGTAAATCCTCCTCGTAATATTATTCAATTTATTAAGTTTTTTTATCAGATTTTTAGTAAATTGAAAGTATGGTTCGATTAACAAAATTTTTGAAAGCAAAAGTTGTTGTTCTCTGGAAGCAAGAACAAAGTATAAAGAAAATAGCACGAGATATGGGGCATAACGGTAATTACGATAAAAATATATATTTGCATACCTATTTATTGCTTAATCATGTTACATTTTCATTTACAAGTTAGACTTTTGGAATTTCTTTTATTTATTATCATTTTTATTACAGAGAAATACAGTGCGTAGATAGATTCGAAGATATCAAGCGACGGGTGATATAAAATGTGAACGCCAAGGACCTCGTCCAGTTGCTTACACTGATGCATCAGAGCGGCAACGTGATATTGTGGAAGTTCACTCAGTGGCACCCTTCAAAACTACGCGCTCAAGTGCTGAAACTTTTGGAGTGTCGCTGAGCACTGTTCGCCGACATCTACACGCTGCGAACATCCATAATTATAAGCCAGCCAGAAAGATTCCACTTACTGACGATCATCGCACCAACCGAGTAAATTTTGCTACTCGTTATTTAAATTTCGACTGGGAAAACGAAATTGTTATATTTACCGACGAAAAATGCTTCAAGTCAGATAGGGATGGCCGAAAAATTTTATGGAGAAGAAGTGGTCAACGGTTCAACCCTAAAAACGTATTAGACTTAAGAACAAGCGGGCGGTTAACATTAGGTATGTAAATGATTATATTGTTTAACATAAAAGTTTATTCTAAATTATAAAATTATTATTCTCTTTATTCATTAAATAAACTTATAAATTATATTTTTAAATACATATAAAAACATCTATTTAAAAATATAAAAAACAGTGCTCCACCGGTATCGGGTACAGGGACCAAGCTACCGGTGGTTAGGGCTCCAGAGAAAGGAACTTCCTCACGATGCGCGCCGTATCAAGAAGCACAGCCTTCTGCATCTGGCCCTTGACCCAACCGTCTAACCCGAGCCTCTTCTGGTGTTGGTCGAGGCTCTTTGCTATTAAACCGTTCACGGTCACGACTATCGGTACAATGATTGCTGAGTCAACATTCCACATGTCGACAATCTCGTGGGCCAAGTCCAAGTACTTAACCTGTTTATCTTTCTCAGCTTTCACGAGATTCTCGTCATGAGGAATGGTAACATCAGCAATCAATGCTCGGCGTTCGGATCGGTCTATCACCACAATGTCAGGCTTGTTGGCTACAACAGTCCTATCAGTGATGATAGACCGATCCCAGTACAATGTGATATGACTATTTTCTAGAACTGGCTCAGGGACATACCTATAGTACGGCACTTCAAGTTCCACAAGGTTGTATTTCAGAGCAAGTCGCTGGTGAATTATCCTGGCTACTTGATTATGTCTGTGCAAGTACTCGCCGTTAGCAAGACGAGAACAGCCGGAAGTAATATGCCTGAGGGATTCACCAGGTTGGTGACACGCTCGACAGATGTCAATTGTGCTATCCCTCATGATATACTTCCGGTAGTTATTCGTCTTGATAACTTCGTCCGCAATTGCACAGACAAAACCTTCAGTTTCCCCAAAAAGGTCACCGAAACGTAGCCAGGACACGGATGCAAGTAGGTCTACTTCGGGCCTGTGGAGGGCCCGATAGAACCTGCCGTGTAGCTCCTTACTCTGCCATACCTCCCTCCGGCTGTCAGTGCCAACTACTATAGGTCTGCGCCAGTTCTCCTTAGCCAAACCGAGCGGGGTGAGCCCGGTATCCACGCTGACTACATCACGGTGCATATCCACGTTCGACTTAAGAAAATAATCTCTGAGATTGCACACCTCGCGGTTATGAAGGGTCTTTGCATTTAAAAATCCTCGACCCCCACATTTCCGCGGGATGTACAATCTCATGACAGACGACCGCGGATGATGCATTCGAAATGCAGTCAACTGAGTCCGGACTCTCCTATCGATGGTATCGAGTTCAGTCTGAGTCCACTTGAGTATGCCAAAGGAGTACATCAAGAGTGGCATGACCCAACTATTACAGGCACGCACCTTGTTACCACCTGACAAAAGACTGTTAAGTACCTTTTTCAGGCGGCCAAAGAAACGCTCCTGTAACATTTGTTTCATGCCGGCCTCATTGATGCATAATGCCTGTGACATACCCAAGTATTTATAGGTTTCGGTTACGAGGAGTGATCTCAGGCTAGTGGAATCAGAGAGCTGTATACCCTGCGATTCCACCACCCGCCCTCGCTTTACATGAATGACTGCGCATTTTTCCACACCAAACCCCATTTTAATAGAATTACTGAAATTTTCGGTAATCTTCAGTAAAGCCATTAATTGAGGATTAGTGTGAGCAAACAACTTCAAATCGTCCATGTAAAGCAGGTGGGATACCATCTGACCCTCTCTTCGTAACCTATAACCTAACCCTGAATTCACTAGTAAAGTACTAAGTGGGTTCAGGGCTAAGCAGAACCATAGGGGACTCAGACTGTCCCCTTGAAAAATACCCCGCTCTATTGTTATCGGCTCGCCATCACCCAAAGCCTGACGACACCCTGGATAGAAAAGAACGGTCCTCCATTGCCTCATACATGACCTTAAGAAGGTGCATAGAGTTGCATTCACTTTATACAACTCCAGCACCCTCAAAAGCCATGTATGTGGCACGGAATCGAACGCTTTCTTGTAATCTATCCAGCATGCTGCCAGATCCTTAGTACGACGGCGAGCTTGTTGGCTAATAGCCATATCAATAAGAAGGAGCTCCTTAGTACCCCGGGCCCCATTCCTACATCCATTCTGAGAGGCACACATAATAGAATTATTATTTATATGATTGTTAATTTTAACTCTCAGAATGGATGTAAGAAGTTTATAGACCGTTGGCAGACATGTAATCGGTCTATAATTATTGGGCTCCAGAGTACTACCTGTTTTATGGAGCAGGTGGGTAACCCCGGTCGTCATAAAAGCTGGTAGCGTCCCAGATTCTACAGCAGATTGAAACTGTGAAGCCAAAAGAGCGTGCGAACTCCGTAGCCATTTAAGCCAGAAATTGTGCAATCCATCCGGTCCCGGGGATTTCCAATTAGACAGCGGACGGACCGCACAATCTACATCAATGGCATCGATATATATATCTTCCATTTCAGGAATGGACTCGCACGCTCTCTCTACCTCACACATCCAATCGCCTTCAATGTGACTAACGGGCACCGACCAGATGCTGCGCCAAAACGTATTTGTGGCTGCAGCCTCCGGCCGTCGCACGTCGTCCACACTTTCATCTGGTTGCTCCCAGCTTCTATATACCCACCTCTGGTCTCTTCGGAACATGCGATTAACGGTAAATCGATCGACGCCTTTTCTGTATCTGCGGATACGGTTTGCCCATGCATAGACTTTCTGCTTCAGGAAATCAATGCGCTCTGTGATCCGAGACGTATATTCTTGGGGACTGATACCAGTTCCCGCAAACGCTCGGGTCACATAGCGCATCACTCTCGGGCGAGTATTACCCGACCTGAAGCAGATTAGCTTACTGATGAGCACCCTTGCCTCGGCCACACGTCGCTCAATCCTGCATTGCCATGCTGGTATGGTAGACTTAGGTCGTATGGCAGGATCTTTATTAGGGAATTTAACCCCTGCCATACGACATGCCGCTACAGCAGTACAATACAGGATTGAATGAGTGTCCCCGAGATTTTCGCTATTATCTAGATAACTAGGTAATAGCGAATCAAGGGCGCCCACCAGAGCCATATTTCGTCTGTGTATAGGCAAACGAGGCAGACGTGGCCTGTCATTCAGGGGCATCGATCGATATTCCCGTAACGCACATTCCAAAGCCTCCTTAATTTGTTCATTGTACTGAATACTTACTGGAATAAGTGTGTCATCCCCTGTCTCTTCATTCATGTGACTCACAGGCACTGGTGCAGGTGTGGAAGCAGGAGCCGGGGCGGGGGTGACACAGATATTTCGCAAGCATTCTTGCCGTAGAGTCTCAAGTACGGTTTCATTCAACATGCGATTGCGTTGAATGACCCGCACTTGGTCCGATAGTCGTTGTGACGATGTGTTGACGGAAGGTTCAAGCGCCTGAAACAAAGGAAGCATTCGGGTACGGTACGCACTGAGGTTAGTTCCCCCCTCTGTAGCCGCAAAATATGCCCGCATGACATTTTCGTTTATTGATGGTGTCCATCGCATGCGGTGCACATCACCACCGGCAGCGGGGGCCCTGTTCGAAGCCGGAGGGCGTCGGGGTCCCAAGCATATCGGTGGCCGGCCTCTCCCCGGCCGACGTACAGGTGTTGGCGACGTCGGCGGGGAGAAGAACTCGTCGCTCGAAGAGGAGCTCGACGCCGCTGGTTCCGTTGGTGGGGGCTGCGTGGCGGAGCTTAGCGACGAGTCCGGAGGTGTAGCAGGTGCACTAGCGTTCCTCCTGGCTTGTGCGCGGGTCAACATATGGTCTTCGTCATTGATTTTGCCTGATTTTGCTTATTTATTTTATTAGTGACATCTGTCAGTGCTGCGGAACTTTTGTTTGTGGTATAAATAGGATTAAAGGATACATTTTTACAGAAAAATTAATTCACTTTTTGTTATGGTGAGCAATACCAATATTGTATTCAAAATCTGCTAATACTAGATACGGTAGGAATATTAAAATAAATATATTTATTCAGAGCAAAATAAATCTGACATTATATGTTGTAGGGTTGCCAGGGTATTATTATTATTATTATACATAATTATATATATTATATACATTACAATTATATATATATATACATATATATTATATACATATTATATATTATATAGATACATATATTATTATATAATGTTATATATTTCTAATTATTATTGCTGCTGACATTGATTTACATATTGCAACAGATTTGAAAAGGTTTATTATTTTAGGTTACTGGGGTTGGATGTCGTCAATGGGCCCAGGCGAGCTAGTGGAAATAGGTGGCCGCATGAACAGTGAGCGATACCTTGAAGTGTTAAAAGACGTAATGCTGCCTTCAGTGCGGGTCGCATATCCAGAAGGACAAATTTACCTGGTTCAGGATAACTCTTCAGTGCATCGGTCCTGAATTGTGCAAGACTGGCTAAATGCACAAGAAGATATAACGGTGTTTGAGTGGCCGGCTAAAAGCCCGGATCTTAATCCCATAGAAAACTTGTGGGGTCAGATGGTTTTAAACTGGGACTCAAGTGAAATAAAGTCAAAAAAAAAATTGAATGAAGAGGTAAACAGAACTTGGGAACTGATGCGAAATAGTGCCGTATGTTTTAATATGGTTTCGGGGATGAAAAGTCGTCTTCAAGAAGTGATAGACAGTGAGGGCCATCCTCTCCGTTATTAATATAGTTTATCGATTCTTACCCAGGACAAATCTTTGTGTGATGAACACGATTATTTGTTATGTGTCTGGATGTGGTTTATTTTAAAAAAAAATCTAAATTAAGTATTATCAGTTGTCTAGTATCCGTATCACATTAAGGTGCTTATTTTAGGCTAGATGACGCTCTGTATAAAGTGTCCTAACATTCATAATAATAATATTATATTATTATTAATACCTAATCCCATTACTCTTATTTACAAGTTTAGCAATCTTCTAATGTGTTAACGATGCACCATCTGACCTCACATATTTTTCTAAAGTTAAAAGGGTTACTTATCAGAAAATGTGATCAAAGAGGAAGATGTATATTGCTATACTGTTATAGTTTAGCATGTTGGTTCTTTCTTTGTGATTCACAAGCACAAATAACATTTCATTTTTCAACCATTCTTTTATATTCGAAAATTATACAGAGTGTAAAAAATTAATGTTTGCAACTTTAAATAAATAAGTAAATAAATATTGTAGTTATGTTTCTAGAACTATCTTATATTAAACATTTTATACTTCACTTAGGGTTTTGTGTTTTGTCAATAAAGGGGGTTGGGTAATGTTGGCGTCGTGTCGGAATTGAGCGGCCATCAATGAAATTGGTATAATATGAAAGTACAGTATAAAGTGATCAAAAGTTACTATGGACAAACTTCTCTAAACTATATCGGGACTTAGCTATACAGGGTGGTATTTTTCAACTTTACTTAGATGGAAGTACTCTAAATACTGGAGATAGCGAATTCCACTGAAAGGAAACATTCCCTTATTTTTTTAAAAAAACAAAACTGCATTCAAAGTTTTCTGAAAATGCCACACCCGGTAGTCGAACCGACTAAAATCTTCCTATAACCTTCTATTTCATAGATTTCCTTTTACTTAATTTACCAAGTTTGTTAGAGAGATTTGAACCTTATGATCGACCCTATAGATTGATGTAATAAAAATACAGGGTGTTATTTTTTCGAATTGTAGTCGGTTCGATTATAAGGCGTGGTAAACGAGTTTTCAGCATTCCTTAAATGCAGTTCTGTTTCTTTTTTAAAAACATACTAAACTGTATGCAAAGTTTTCTGAAAATGCCACACCCGGTAGTCGAACCGACTAAAATCTTCCTAAATCTTCTTAAATCTTCTATTTCATGGATTTCCTTTTATTTAATTTACCAAGTTTGTTAGAGAGATTTGATCCTTATGATTGACCCTATCGATTGATGCAATAAAAATATAGGGTGTTATTTTTTCGAATTGTTCGATTATAGGGCGGGGCAAACGATTTTTCAGCATTCCTTAAATGCAGTTCTATTTCTTTTTAAAAACATACTAAACTGTATTCAAAGTTTTCCGAAAATGCCACACCCGATAGTCGAACCAACTAAAATCTTTCTAAATCTTCTATTTCATGGATTTCCTTTTATTTCATTTACCAAGTTTGTTAAAGAGATTTGATCCTTATAATGAGCAGTTTTCCAGTAGGTATTTATAGCGTTCCTAAAGACAAGCTAGATGGCGCAGCCGGCACTTTTGGTAAGTAGAGTGTGGTCTCACATCTAGTGTTCCCTAATTTATGGAAAAAATGTTCTTCGGTTTTGTAATGATTTACTTTACTTAAATGTTTTGACATTTTTTTTTTTATAAAATTATTTTAAATATAATATTATTTTAAATTACAGACAGTGACGCGAAAAGAATTAAGCGTTTTATCATATTTTATCTATTGTAATATGGGTAAATGAAATTAAACTTTGGCAATATCGCACAAATAAACCACAGAGTACATTAAAATTACCAAAAGCTATGCTAGCGCCATCTCTTGATGATTTAAAAACCAACTGATTATTATACCTACTGGAAAACTGCTCATTGACCCTATCGATTGATGCAATAAAAATACAGGGTGTTATTTTTTCAAATTGTAGTCGGTTCGATTATGAGGCTTGGCAAATGATTTTTCAGCATTCCTTCAATGCAGGGCTGTTTCTTTTTCAAAAACACACTAAACTGTATTCAAAGAGTTTTGAAAATGCCACACCTAGTAGTCGAACCGAATAAAATCTTTCTAAATCTTCTATTTCATGGATTTCCTTTCATTTAATTTACCAAGTTTGTTAGAGAGATAAGATCCTTATGATCAACCCTATCGATTGATGCAATAAAATATAGGGTGTTATTTTTTAGAATTTTAGTCGGTTCGATTACAGGGCGTGGCAAGCGATCTTTCGAAATTCCTTAAATGCAGCTTTGCATTCTTTTTTAAATAAGAGAGTGTTTTCTTTGAATGAAATTAACTATCTCCGGTAGTAAGAGTAGGTACTCGTACCCGGTTCGACTACCGTGTGTGGCATTTTCAGAAAACATTGAAAACAGTTTAGTGTGTTTTTAAAAAAGAAACAGCACTGCATTTAAGGAATGCTGAAAAATCGTTTACCACGCCTTATAATCGAACCGACTACAATTCGAAAAAATAACACCCTGTATTTTTATGACATCAATCGATAGGGTCGATCATATGAATCAAATCTCTCTAACAAACTTGATAAATTAAATAAAAGGAAGTCTATGAAAAAGAAGGTTTTGTAAAATATTAGTCGGTTCGACTACCGGGTGTGGCATTTTCAAAAGTCTTTGAATGCAGTTTTGTTTCTTTTAAAAAATAAGGTAAAGTTTCCTTTAAGTAAAATTCGTTATCTTTAGTATGAGGGTACTTTCCTTCAAGGTAAAGTCGAAATGTTCCACCCTGTATATCGCAGCTCCGATATTACTTACAATGAAAATAATGACATTTGTACGTGTGTTTAACACAGTACAATGAAGTGGTATCAAAATTAATTATGGCCGCTGAAAAAATTAAGAACGCCACTGTCCATACTAGATTACCCAATCCCCTTTAGGTCAGGTAAAATCTAAAAATAAGTAACCCCAATTTAACTCAGATAGAAAAATTGTATAAGTACTCAACCAGGAAATGGACTCCATGTAGTCCTAGAAATTTAAATTCGAGAAATAAATTAATATTGTTTATGCAACAAGCCTATCTTTTCTTACAAACCTCATACCTACTATAAAATTTGATTCCTTAAATAATAATTTACAAAAAGTGCTTATGAGAATAAAAAAATAATTATATGAATAAAAAAAAGAACATTGTGTCCGAGGATTTGAACCCCCGTTTACCGTATCCACAAAGCATCGGTCATAACCCCTAGACCAACATGCCATTTACATAATGTTTCAAAAAACTTCAATGCTTTCATGTCATTAACAAGGGGGGTCCCTTTTCTCTGAAGCTTACTGTACCTACTCTACAATTATTTGAAGCGAAACCACGGTCAAAAGCAGTTACGTATTATAATTCCGTATTCAATTTTAAAAAATACAGCATTTCATAATTTCATTAGACGAAATATATGTATATAACCTATAAACGAAAGGCTGTAAAATAAAATCCCGCATTTTCAACTCTGAAACTGATTGGAAATTTAAATGCTCTAGTCGGGACTTGAACCACCGACAAGTCTCTTACAAGAGGAATGCTCTGACCACTCAGCTACATGAAACACGTCTTGAGCTTTCGAAATTCTTTTAAACAACCATCTTGGGACGATGTAAGCGACTGGTCGGTGGTTCAAGTACCATTTTAAACATTCACTTTCTCTAATCTAAATCAGTTAGAATACTAATTCCCTTAAAAAATCCCGAGCGTGAGCGTGAATGAAATAGGCTATTTGAAAACATTAAAAATATACTACAAATTATGGTAATCCTATTAGAAAATAACGTTAAAAGACCTACGATACTACAATTTACTCTCAAATATGTGTATTTTATGAGAATTTCAATTATAAAAATGTTATATTTTGTTGATTTATTGTCTATGGCAAAAACGCTCGTGATTGGTCAGAGCTCTGGGTGACGTCATTCCTATAAAATATCTCCAGTTGTATGAGCTATTATTCTTTGTTTCGGTGTTATTATTTGCTTTTTCCTTGATCATCGCGAGTTTTATGGACATATTTTGTGATTAAGTTCGAAATGGATACACATTTTGTGCGAGCTGATGATAACAGCAACTTACGGTGACGTCAATACTCACACGCATCACCATTTTGATTAAATATAGCGTTTTTCGCGCACTTTCGAAAATTTAAACGTTATCATTGATTTTTTAACATAATGCATTGTTTTTTTACAGAAATATTAATGAGATATGTTTATACTGTAATAAGCAATCATTTAAAGTGGTTTTTGAACATTAGTCAAATAGCCCAGTAGGAAATGCTGTATTTCTTAAAAATTTAATACGGAATTATAATACGTAACTGCTTTTGACCGTGGTTTCGCTTCAAATAATTGTAGAGTAGGTACTATAAGTCTGTGCCATTTTAAATCGATTATCAAGATTTTATATACAAAAATATTGTAATGCGAAAGTAAGGTTGTTTGGTACGCTTTTCGACTTAACTACTTAATAAATCACCATAAAGACTAGAAACCGAAATCAAAGCACTAATTAGTTAGCCTAGTGCTAAAAAAATATTTATTACATTTAGTGAAGTACCTAACCGAATGGAATAAAATTATTATAAATGTGAAAGTTTGTGAAGAAGTTTGTTATTCAATCACGCTCTAACGGCTGTACGGATGTGACTGAAGTTTGGCACAAGGATAGCTTACAGTCTGGAATAACATATTATATTATACTTTTTATCCCGTTAATAGGTTCCCATGGGTTGCGGGAATGGTATCAAAATTCTAGACACACTTGCAACTTTAAACGTATTTTGAAAACATTCTGCAACATACGTGCAATCACGCCTTTATCCCCGGAGGGTTAGGCAGAGGTGAATTAACACGCACATTTCACCAATCATTGTATTAGCACAGATTACCTAATAGGTATTAGGTCTCACGTAATAGGGGGTGAGCCTATTGCCGTTTTGCATAGTGATATAAAATTTGATGACTACACTTCTTGTACTCATCAGGGTATCCTGCATGCTATGACAACCGGAAACGACACACATATTTTACTGTAGAAGAGACAGTGTTGTTGTATAGTGGCTACGAAGACACTATATAACTTGTGTGCATAGCGAACTTAAGATCTTCATTTGAGCCCTGTTTTTTTTTTGGTAATTCGATCGTACTAATATGAAAATCAAACCGAGTCGCGCGACGCGCGATCTTCAAACGCTGCTGCAACCACCTTCACCAGTGTTTAAGATTTGCAGCACCGGTTTTTCATACTCAGAATTTGATGATCTTTCAGATGAGCCCGGTTTTATTTGGTAATTCGATCGTACCAGATACCTGTTTTCAGGCGGCACTTTGCAAGCTGCTGCCTCTGACAAGGCCAGTTATTGAGGCTTGTAGCACTGCACTATCATATTGTCCTAAATCTCCTCTATTCTATATTTCTATATTAGGTACCGATTTTTTTAGCATTTTCAAAATTAATTTTTGGTATCACCACCAGGATTTTGACTTTGCAGCATAGCCATTTCGTGTTCTCCAATTAAAGGCGCGTCTAATGATGTACATCTCATTCAGTACGCTGATGGCACTGGAGTTAGTGATCCTAGCTCTCATACACTTGCCAGGTATTCAATTGTTAGGTATAGGTAAATCTTAGAAGAGGGATAAATCTAGAGTATACATTATACAGAGTGATCAATTCAAATGGGTCAGTAGGGAGAAGTCAGAAACTATGAGAGGGACATTAAAATTCGTTAGGAACCATGGCATTGATTTTAGATTTAATAATAATGACATGCAAACCTTTTTTCAAACTCACATAACCGGGAAAAAAGTAATAGGAAAGTATCTCTCTCTCTCTCTCTCTAAACTTAAGAGCAGCGCTCTTGTCGGTGGAGTAATCGCCACTCTTCTCTCTCCTCCGCCAAACCCTTGACCTCCTGGTATGACGCAACCTGTATCTTTTCCTTTATCTGTACCATAAACGTTCCTCTTGGTCTACCTCTTTTCCTCTTTCCTTCCACCTTCCCTTCAATGATGTTTTTTAAGAATAAGTCGTGTCTTATCAAATGACCAATCATCCTTCCTCTTCGGTTCTCGATTATTTCCAATATAGACCTTCCTTCCTGTACCTTGTTTAGTACTCTTTCGTTTGTCATTCTTTCCGTCCAGCTTATCCCTTCCATTCTTCTCCAGCACCACATTTCGAACGCCTCTATCCTGTCTCCATCCCCCGGCGTCACAATAGGAATAGGAAAGTATAAGGAACATTATTATTTTGCCATGAAATCTTGTGTAAATATTAAAATGAAATACCCACAATTTGAATAATTTGCAAAATGTCGTCATTATTATGAATCTGTCATCATTATAAATCTCTAAAAGCGGGCACTGACCAACCTTACGAGGTGTAATGTAACATTCGCATTGAGCGTGTTACACATCGAGCATGTTACACTGTGTTCTAAAATCGGTGTAACATGCTCGTCAAAATTCTCTGCTCCGCTTTCACCGCCAGTTCACTCCAAGATGGAGGCATATGTGGTGATTTGTCATTGATGGCAATATTAAAAAACCAAAATGATTACTGGACAGTATAAAAACATTGTACGTATGTCTCTGAACTATTTTGAAGAACTCTTGAATTTAATTGGAACAAAAGTACATAAAAAAGATACAAATTATAAAAAGCGCTGGTTACGACTTGCAACAGCGTACTGACTGAACCGCGTAACACTCAAAGGATTCGCCAAAAAACCGACAGCGGGGGGAGCACTCAACTCGTTGCTCGCTGGTTTCACCGTAACACGATGTACTGACTGCACGAATGCTCGCTGTGTTACATTACACCTCGTAACGTTGGTCAGTACCCACCTAAGGCGGACCCCACATTAGGCGGGCGCGTTCCTCGGGCGTGTGAGTAGAGCGCGCGCCGCGTGCGCGCTGCGTAAAGGTCCAACCCCACCAAACGGACCGCATCGTATCGCATCAGAACGGATTTTACAGTCTTTAGACAAAATTAAATCTTATTATCATAGTGTTTAAAGTCACGCACGACAGCTTTTTACATAGTGTGGTCTTTACATAAGTTTTAAATTGGTTTTCAGGCATACCAAGGACCGATTCAGGCAATTTATTAGTAAAAGCGTATGCCTTCCCCCCTAAAAGAATCACTAACCTTGCTAAGCCGATAGCATGGAAAGAGCAGTTTATTTTAATTGCGCAGATTTCTGTCAGTAATGTCACTTACTTTTATAAATTTAATTATATTTTTCGTGACATATAATATATTTTCAAATATATACTGGGAAGCTATACAGCTAAAATATTAATGTCCTTAAATCGTAATCCCTAAGAGAAACTTTCTTACCTAAACAATAAATGGAACGAGCCGCCCTTTTTTGTGATATAAATATAGTATCTAAATCTGCCGCATTCCCCCAAAGTAGTATTCCATAGGACATCAAGCTATGAAAATAACTGAAGTACACCAGTCTAGCGGTAGCTACATCTATCAACTGCCTTATCCGTCTGACAGACGTCTTTACACGAAAACCAAAAGAATAAGAAACAAATCGCTACCGTATTTTTCAATTTTGCTTCGTTTATTACCTTAGAGATAATATTTATACTCTGATTAGAACTCCCTATACACGTTAGTTCACACGGGATCACTAGATGGCGTTCAGCGATTAAAATTCAAGCTATCGACAGTCTCACGTCTCGCCTATATAAGAGCATAACACACTATTATTTTCATACATTAATTGACTAAGGAGTACTCTTAATTTATATTTTTGGAGATTCTCTAGACTTACTCTAGAGAGTCAAATTATCCACTGCCTGTGTTATTGTAGACATATTGAGTGAGAGCATTGGTTAGGATCAGACAGCAGTGACTTCATGCCGTCCAGGTCATCTGAGATTTTGCTCAGAGAATTCACGATGATAATAGCATAGTGTCTAGGTAGGACCAGGTGGCAGCATAATAATATAGATTTCAAATTCAAATAGGGCGGGACTAACAGAGTAGAGTAACGAAATGCACTATATTTTTTTGTAAATAAGAGGTCAGGAATAATAATTTTCTGAACAATAATAATTAATGATAAGTGTTGTAGAGAATACGTGAAAGATAGTTGGCGATGTAATGGTAAAAACAGTTTACTAAAGGATGTTACGGTGTTTTGTATGTCTATTGTGAAGGTATTTTGTGTGCTTATAAGACTAGTTACATGCATTATTAAGAGGAATTTAATAATAGTTGATTTTTAATTTGTACTATTTCTTGATGTCGTTCATGTCTATTGTCAATCTGTTCAATATAGTACTTTGGTCACTTTTCCATGTATTTAAAAGCTCCATAAATTCTATCTTCAAATTCGGCGAACCCGCCAGGTGGAGTATCCGGTGGGAGATCAGTTCGAATGCGCTTGTAATAGGTTCAGAATCAGTCTTCGACAAGCCCGGAGATGCAATTGTTCGCTGTTTACCAGCTTCCGGTGGGCATGGGAGGAGTACGTTTGCTCTTTGGCATAATAACAATAAAAGCGATTGTTTTGACACACGACTTTTAGGTCTAAAAACTGCCGTCCACGAATTTACATACATACATACATACAATCACGCCTTTATCCCGGAGGGTTAGGCAGAGGTGAATTAACACCCACATTTCACCAATCATTGTATTAGGTCCCACGTTATAGGGGGTGAGCCTATTGCCGTTTTTCGGGCACTATTGTTTATTTTTTTTATATTTTGAATTTATAAAAGCGGCTTATTTGGGATGTTCCGTTTAGATGCTGTATTATTTATCTGTGGTATGTTATTATTTATTATTTTGGTGTTGGTGGGTAGGTGGGCATAAAGCCATGTATAAAGTTAAAATTTAACTATTATCGAAAAGCTGTCCATTATTTTTATTTAATAATTTCACTTCACAATGTCCCTATTGCACCCCTCTAGTTACAGCGACCTAATCTTGGCCACCAACCACAAAAACACTGTTCTATTGCCACTGATTAGTCTGATTACTCTGTTACTAAGTAAAATCCACTGAATGGCATGTAATGATCTCAGGCCCCCAACACACTTTCGCGAACAACAAATGTCATTTATTTATCCAACACTCAGATAATATTTTTTAACCAATTGAAAGTTTACATTGTGAATTATGATTTTAAAATAATAAATAACACGCGAGCTGTGTTTACGTTGCCAGTGTTGCCAGCAATGAATAGTACAAATATTTGTCCATGTATGCCACTGCAACTGTTAAGTGAGATCAACTTGGCCCCACAAATCTTAGTGGAACGACACTAGTAAAACCCATCACCCTGAGCGGGATACATATCAGCTATAAGTATTTTCCTCGTGGATTAATACTTCAGTGGCCATTACCCACTACCCACTACCACAACAAACTGGATCATCTGATACTCAGTACCTACTCGAGCCTATTACTATTCTCTATGGATATAACGTTATGTCGCACGGCATCGATAGATGGCGCTCAGCGATTAAAATTCAAGCTATCGATTGTCTCTCGTCTTGCCTATATAATGGTTTGGGTTCTTTGGGCTCTCCAACCAAAGGTTTATGCTACTTATGATACTTATCTAATTTTTGAAGACTCTTTAGACTAGTCTAGAGAGTTAAAAAATATCACCTACTACTCTTTACACCGCTCAGGTGGCAGACAAACACACGAGCCACCTGATGGAATGTGGTTACCGTGGCTTATGGACGAGTGCAACACCGGTGGAGTTACACTCGTGCTGCCGACCCTGTAAAAACGAAGAAATTAAGTAAGAAAATCTTCAGTAAGAGAGATACTGACAATGATAAAGTGTACAACCTGCAGTCGCCAGCCGGCAGTTTTATCTCTCTATTAGGTTCGGAAGGACAAAGTAGAAATAGGAGTAGAATGAATGTATAGAGGTAGATAGAGAGATTGACAAATGAGACTGACGATGGTTTTGTAAAAAAAGATTCGAAAAAATTCTAACGTAATATTGAAAAAAGATCATTCCTCTTTTACTAAACAACATATTTTCAAAAAGTAATGGCTCGTGAGGAACTCGAGCCACGCATTATTAGCACGGTGCCCTAACCGACTGCGCTAACGAGCCCTCGCACTGAAAACGGAATCCTAGTTTCAGTATCTCTTGTTTAAAACCAAGACGGTCCAGTAACGCTGTGTTCCTGTGTTTACAAAATGATTTCAATTCCATTAAAAAGAAAAGCGTAAATAACACTTGAGTGGGGTTTCAGTATGATGACTCTAAACAAAACCTATTCTATCGTAAATCTTCGTCTGGGAATCGCTCACAGTTTGATAATGTTTTAGTTAAATTTTAATAAGTGCAGTTTCATACACTACTTTATCTAATTTCATGAAATATTTAATATAATTTGTGTAAAATGACAGAATTGTTGAACGCTAAAATCGCATCGCGCATGAGCGGCCACAGATTACATAGAGACAAACTGCATAGATAGAAACCTACTTGATCTTGAAGTTGTATCATAATAGAAAAAAGTTATATTATGATACAGATGGTCATAACTCATAGAACAGCAGTATCATTTGGCACTACTGGTAGTGTCAAGGGTAAATTATTTGTACCCTTGACACTACCGGTAGTGCCATGGGGATAGAATTTTACCTTTGACACTACCAGTAGTGCCATTGGGTAGTGCCACGGGGCAGTCACCTATCATAATGTAATTTTTTAAATTTATTTTGATATTCTGTGCGTTACGACTGTCATTAAAATTGTGTTTTGAATTTCTTTATGTTGACATTTGAGTACGAAATTAGATAAAATACATTATTTAAAAAAAAAATGAAATATTTACACGTTTTAAAAAAGTATTTTTAGTGAATCTAGTCCCAAATGGCAAGTTACAATACAAACGTGAAAATCTCTTGTACCCGAGCCTCGTATAAAGCGCCATCTGTTCATGAAGCACTGTAACTGATAAGTCTTGGTGGTGCATTCAGTGGCCGCTGTATATAATTATGTTATCGTTAATTTGCGTAAATCAGTTGGAGTGCAGATTAACGAAGTATTCTGTAGATTATTATATCCGAGTCAGTTAAAGTGGAATTAAATTATTGATCACTAACAATAACCAGATAATCTGCAGACTTGCTGGGTACTCTGCAGAGTAACGTTCATTTTCGTAATTAAAAATATAAAAAGTCATTCTTTCAGTTTTTTAGGCAATATCTTAATTTACTATACATATTTTTTTTTTATTAGGATATTAAGCAGTATTGGTAAGAATCCGACTACGGAGCGTCCCCTATGAAATTGTCCTCGGTTCTCAAGAGAATCGTAAACGGGTGAAGAAGACAACAGCTGTTCCCTCTCATGTGCAAGGCCATTGATTATATGAAAGGAACACACGCATGCGCAAATCTGTACAGCATGTGTTATAAAGGTGCAGTTCCAATGTTGCAACGAATAATCCTACGTAGTATAAAAGTTTGTTTGGATGGATAGATGGATGAATGATGTAAATTGTTTGTTACTCTTTAACGCAAAACCTACCAAACGAATCTGAATGAAATTTCACAGAGATATAGATTTATAGCCTGGAATAACACAGGCTACTTTTTATCCTCGTAGGTCGTGCCGTGATCACGGATTATTACGGAATAAGTATGTCTGTGAGCCTGGTACTTTTTGCATGAAGTACTAGGCTCACAGAAAGTTCAAGGAACTTTATCAAACAATTCTTAAGATGCTACGCGAATGACTTTGAGAGTTTAGGTATTTGGTCAAGCGGGGCACCGAGAGGTGCGGGGCGGGATCAACGGGGTTCGCGCACGCATACAACCACGTCATTGAACGAAGCCGCTGTGCTAAACAATAAAAATCATTGAACATAGAGTATTCTTCTTCCTCTTAGCGTTAATTCCCAGTCGCATCCGAAGCTTTCAGCTCGGAGTCTGGGGTCCGCTTTTGCCAGTCTTAACCATGGATTTGGCTAGACCTCGATATTTTCTGTGAAGCGATTGCCATCTGACCTCCACATCCCAATGGTAACATTAGGCGATATCGAAGCTTTGCAGCTAGACTGTTGTTTTTGGATTTTTGAGGGCTCCAACTACCCGTAACGACTGCCATAGATGTTCTTATGGC
This sequence comes from Eilema depressum, assembly GCA_914767945.1. Taxonomy (NCBI): domain Eukaryota; kingdom Metazoa; phylum Arthropoda; class Insecta; order Lepidoptera; family Erebidae; genus Eilema; species Eilema depressum. The sequence continues at coordinate 33,022,656 of OU612012.1, read as the reverse complement.
AACTGGGACCGACGGCTTAACGTGCTCTCCGAGGCACGACAAGAGTATGTGATACTAGATAAGACATAATTTGTGTTCGGTGTGGGTGTTCGAACTGACTTCCGCAAAAATCGAATTGCAAATACTGGCTAAGCCCTATTAGTCTTCTACTCCATCATCATAGTGTTCATATTTGAACTTATAAAATTATTCAAAACAGAAAAAGTGACGTCACAGGTCTATTATGGTTGTGAGCATTGTGCCCACAACGGTGGATCAGCGCCTGCCCCAAGGTTTATTTTATCTTTGTACCAAATTTAATCAAAATTAGTACAGTGGTTTAGGCGTGAAAGCGTAAGAGATAGAGTTATTTGCGCATAATTTATAATATTAAGTATTCAACTCTACCAAATTGCATCAAGATATCTTCAATAACAAACTTTCATACCCTATTAATTTAATACTATAAGGCAATCAATATCCGTTTCCGAGCACTTATCCATCTTTGTACCAGATTTCATCGTGAAATTTCAAATAAACTTTCATCTGTCTGTTGTGCTTTCACGCTTAAACCACTGAACTGATTTTGATGGAATTTGGTACAGAGATAGATTAAAGCATGGGAACAGACATAGGTCACCTTTAACGCGAAAAAAAGGGTTAGGGGGGGGGGGGGGTAGGAGATGAAAATTTGTTTGAATGTTCATGATGAAATCTGGTGCAAGATGGATAAGTGCTCGGAAATGGATATTGATTGCCTTTTATTACTAAATTAACAGGGGATGAAAGTTTATTATTGAAGATATCTTGATGAAATTTGGTACAGAGTTGGATACTTGGATATTTAATATTATAAATTATGCGAAAATAACTCTGTCTATTACGCTTTCACGCCTAAAATACTGAACTAATTTTGATGAAATTTGGTACAGAGATAGATTTAAGCATGGGAACGGACATTAAGCAGGTTACTTTTTTAACAAAAATAGGAGGTCAAAGTATGTATAAGATGAAAGTTTGTATGAAATTTCGTCATTTTACAAGATATTCTGATAGCCAGGTCAGGCTTAAGATGGGTGACCATTCTTAAAATTCAAAAAAATGTTTGACTCCATATAGAAAAACAAAGTTATTGTTAGAATTGTGACGTGCAGCTAAAAGTTAATTGCAATTGATTCAGTTGCAATTGACGCGTTACGAAGGTAAATATTTTATTTATTTAATTTAGCTTATTTTAGTAGGTAGGTGCGTTATAATAGTTTCTTATTTTAAATTTCATTTAGTATTATTTATGTATTGTACATATTTGAAAAATAAACAATGTTAAATGAATAAATTAAAAAAAAAAACTAAAGTAAAGTCTGGGCAAGTTTACAGGCTGTAATATAAAAAAAAATATTTTTTTGTCAATTGACTTGATTGATGCCCTACACTGAATGAAATCATCATTGTGTCTAAGCGCCAAGTAAGCGCAGAAGAAATCCGAGTTTATAAGGACTCAAATACCCTTAAGAGTGCGTATAAAGCTAGAAAAAAATCTGATTTCACCCGCACCCCTCACCCGTCGGGCTCTCGCCTGTCGTCGCTCCGGCAAGTCCGCCACCTATTTTGTGTGGCAGCGACCCGCCATTCTTGTACGAAGGCGCACAGTATACCCAAAATAATCAGATAAAATTGTCAAAATACGAGTTGCATCATTAACAATCTACTTATACTTTGAAAACACAATAAATTTATAATTTTTAGTGATAGATAAAATGTAAAGGTAAGTGAAATAATCATACTGGCTTAAAATATAGTGGTGGTTCATCAAAAATTGAATGCATATTTTTTGAAATCGTCAAATTATATTCATATTAAGACATTTTTAATACGATAGAAAATAATCCTATTAATATTTTTTGGTATAAGGATTTGACGATTTGGGAAAAACAATGCTTTTGGTTTTTGTTTATCATCACATCTAGCGATGTGCCTCTATATGTGATATTTATATATACCCCGAATTTTTTTTTTGCGAATTCAATTACTTTAATACTAATCCTGAGTCGGGTCATCCAACTATACTTCAAACTGAAATTTTATTTTTGTTAGAAGCAAATAAAATGGAGAGGTAAGTAATAAAATAAAATTTTAATACATTTTCACTGTGTTGTTAGTTTTAATTTGTTTTTTTTTTTAGATAAAAATAAATCTCCCTAAGTGCTGTAACGATTCGCTGAATAATTTTTCAGGTAGTGCAGAAATAATATAAAAAAGTAAGTTATAGAAATATTTATTTCAATAATAATTAAAAATTCTTACTTATATTATATACTATCAATTTTGTTATAGGTGGATAAGAATTGCTTTTGGATGAAATTTTGAAGATTTACAATGAGAAAAAAAAATCGACTTCGGGTGGATTCGAACCCGCGCGATCTTTCCCTTACAGGGGGAATGCTCTGACCGCTAAGCCACCGAAGCCCGCACGAAGCCGACTCAAATTCCTCTATACTTTCTGTCTTTGGGGTGACGGTGGAGCCATCTACCGATACTCATACGAGCTATCGGAACCGATGAATGATTTTACAAATTTTTTAAACATTGATTTTTGATGACTCCGCCCAAACAATTGAATGAAATTTTGAAGCATTCATTTATTATGCTGATTGCTCAAATCGATTTACAAAGAGAAAAGATAATCGACTTCGGGCGAGAATTGCTTGGTTTACATTATTTATTATGGTTATTTTGTTTTTCAGATACCATCTCTGACTTATAGATACTTCTTAAAAACAAACAATATTATGTTATATGTAGAAAACGGAATGGAACGAGATGAACGCTGACGAGCGAAAAGGATATAAGATAAAATGTATATAAAAGATTGGCAATAAACTTGCGAAGTTTTATTTCATGTACAGTTAGCAAAACAGATAAGTATGCAGGTAAAGCTTTTTTTTTCTAAAATACTGCAATATACTTTTATAACATACAGTATTTTCTGGAAATAATCAATCCTTAAAGAACGACCCAGGATACATCTGTTTTGCTGATTACACCATACAAAAAATACAATCTTTAACTTTGCAGTAAGCACAGCTCTTTTTAATTTATTATAAAATAGAAATTATGTGGAAATTCAATAACAGAAAACTATTTTGAATCGTATAGTGGTTTACTCTCGTGCAATCTATTGCTTCTTTGGTTTTTTCTTTTTATCTGTCTTTGGCCAATTATACATAAATGTAAATGTGGTTCAATATTACTGACGAACATTGTGTATAATATATGGTTGCCCTATTTTATCATTATACGTACGTATAAGAAGTTAGGGCTGCCTGAGAGTAATGATCCCTGACATATTGAATCAAGGCTGGCTAAAATGTACCGCTCATACCGCTTTCGTGCAAAATTTCCATAACAATAATTTGGATCTAGTTCTCTCAAAACTTCAACTTTCTCTAAAGGTTTAATGGGAGATCTGTAAAAATAATTGCAAATTAATGACAAATCAATCACATAAGCATTGCATTGCTATTTTAATCTACTTGTAGATAATTTGATATAAATGCTAAATTGACAAAAAAGGGACTTGAATGCCAGAGACGCAGACATTGGCGTTCCAGCGCTCTTACTCTGAGCTATCCTTCCACGGGCGGTCTTCCGCGTTCCGTGTGGTCAATTTTGGATACTTACCATGCTGTTTGAGTTTGTGAACATTTGGTACTAATGTGAATGACCATGGTAATCTCAAATCATATCATTCTACTTGTACATGTTCATATTAAGTTGCATATTTTACTGAAATGTTTTCTGAATGTGAGAAAAAACAATTGCAATAAACTAACAAAGTTGATGAAAGTCTTTTACGCGATTCGACCGTATCGGATTCATCAGCTTGTGTGATATTACGAGCTGAAGCAACTCTGAAATGCATTAAAATTTATAAAATTGAAAAATGTATAAATACTTTCGCAATATATAATTATATTAGTGCTATAAAAATAACATTACATACAATAAACGGTTCTCTATTTTTATTCCTACAATTTTATGTCATAATTTAACATTGCATAATGTTACTTGTCCTAACATTATATACGCATAATACTCATTTACCATAACTTTTTAATCATAATTTTTTTAATCCTATTTACTATAAGCATAATATTTTATAAGCATACTGTCTCAAAGCATAAGTTTACTTAAGCATAACGACGCGTAACCATAACTATTTTAAGCATACAAATTATATTGACTAAATAAAGTCTACATGGTTATAAAAAAAAATAACCACGAAGGCCTAATGCGGGAGCTTCGCTCCGCTCCGCTCCCGCATTAGCCTTCTAACCTAATCTATCCAAGTCGGAATCAGGGGCTTTCTCAATAAATCTATCACTGTCTGTTAAGAAATTATTATTTCTTTTTGATCATTATGCCAAATAACTATTAGACAAATAAACAATATGCTTTACAACTTTATGCATATCAAAGTTATGGATAAAAACATTAGGATATACAATATTTATAATAATATACGTTTATTTCAGAATTTCTTCCATCGATTTATTTATTTATGCTTATGATGCTGATGCTTATATGCTGATTTATTTATGCTTAATAACATAGTATGCTAAAAACCAATTATGGCACACTATTATTATGACAAAGAAAATTATGCCTAACTTGTTATGACAATTTAAATTAAGACAAAAACCATTATGAGAAAAAATGGGATCCCACAATAAACACGCGAGTGGTCAAAAACATCTATTTGATTTGCATATACTATACCCGAGCCGACATTACTCCAGAGTTACCTAGCAACGGTGGATATTTAGTAACAAACTAAAGAAAGTAAAATAATATAGATATACGTACCTTCGAAAATTAGCCATAAGTTGAATTCTTAGTTTCTTATGTTCTCTTTTAGAGTGTTTCTTTTATATTTTTTTATTTGGCTCATTTTCAATGAACTTTCTTGACACGGAAAACAGAAATACAATCCTCCCGTCTCAACGGGGCGACCCCGACTAGTTGATGAAACAACAGATGGCCGACACCTCGCGTCAGGTGCGATACAAAGAGAGCTTTAAGCGCGGAATAAGAACATCGTAAGCGACAAATTAGTTTTTTTTTAATTACTCGTAAAATCCACATCATTTTTTCAAAGTGAATGTTGAGTCACTTGGTTATATAATTTTACACTTTGTATTCAAATATTGACTCAGTTGTATGCATAATATTGGAAATAAATTGATTTTAGTAGTAAATTAGGCACAACTTTGTGATTTTATTCTATCGATAAAATATTAATATTTTATGTTTTCACCATGACCAGTCCCTTTCACATATAACGTATTTTCTATTAAAAAAACCCAGCTCATTTGTGGCTTACTTTCGGGTATAAAAATCAAAATCTACGATCGGCAATTTAGCTTTATACCCCCTCTTAAATCTAGACCCAAAGTAAACACACCAACTAGCTTGAGTCATGGATTCTGATATGCGAATATACATATTTAAATAAGTTTCCTTTTTGTAAATACATACATAAAAACACCCAGGCCAATGCAAATAGATTCATGCATACAAATATTTGCAATGAGCGGGAATCGAACCCGCGACGTCGAATGCTCTTACGCTACGCCACGATTTTCGCGTATCGCGTATAATCGTAAGTGCCTAATCTATGAAGGCTATAATCTTTGTAGCGTCTTATACAACACACTCACACACTGACACTGCTGAGCGGGATGCGGGAGGGGAGGTTTCAGCAACCAAACATAGGTCCGTTAAGCAACGCGCCTCAGCGCATACTGAATTTTGAACGAGCAAGGCCTACTGGAACCGTAGAAATCAGTAAAACCAATTTTAAGAGATAACTTGGTAGACAACGATTACAAACTAAGAAGGTTATGTCACGCTAATATACTTTTTTAACATATATGTGAAGTTTCAGATTATTTGGATACTTAATGTAGAAAATATTTGGTTTCAAAAAAAAGATTAGAGTGATGTTCAGAGCCTCTTTATACTATTTCCTCCTTTTTTATTTCATTTATGACAAGGTCAAGTTCCGCTGTATATCCTGTAGAATGCAGGCATATAAATTCCAGATCTGTAAGTCTTAACATTAATAAGAAAAACGGTTTCGAAATTACCGATTTTTCGACGTTGACCTGATTAGGGGCCTTAATCTGTGCAGAACTATATAAAATTATTATAAAGATCAACTTAAAATCTAAAAAAAAATGTCTATTTAAATTTTACGTTATGTTATTTTTTTATAAACACGTCAATTTGACTTCACCTCGCCTGATGGTAAGCTACAGGCAAAGTTTCGGAAAAGATGGGTTTACTGTGACCACGACCCACCGGAACCCATTCCTGGGATAAAAAATAGCCTTCTATGCCTTTCATCCAGATCTGTTCGGTCACAGCAGTATTTCCATGAGCCTGATACACTTTGCATAAAGTACCAGGCTCAAAGAAAATTCAAGGGAACTTTATCTATTCCCTTTCGGCCGCCATGGCAACTAGTCTGTTGCTAAGCGCAAATCTCGAGAACGGCTGAACCAATTTCGCTAATTCTTTTTTTAGAATATTCCCTGAAGTACGAGGATGGTTCTTACGGCGAGAAAAATAAAAAAAGTGCGGTACGAAGTTTGCGGAGTCAGCAAGTTAACTATAAAACCTACAGATCTGGAAATCATATACCTGCATACTACAGGATATACTAATATCTCCATTTAATAAATCTACACTAATATTATAAAGAGGAAAGATTTGTACCTATTTTTGTATGTTTGTATGTTTGTAATGAATAGGCTCCGGAACTACTGTACCGATTTCAATAATTCTTTCACCTATAGAAAGCTACACTATCTGGGAGTAACATACGCTATAGTAACATCACGCTACTACTAAAGGGAGCGGAGCAGTGAGCATAAATGTCAATAAATCGGGCAGATTTCCATTAAAGTTGGACCGGAATCCGAATTCCACGCGGGTGGAGCCGCGGGCAACAGCTAGTTAAATAATAAAAAGGAGGAAATTTTAGACAAGCGGCTCTGAACATCACTCTACTCTTTTTTATGAAACCAAATATTTTTTACAATATGTATCCAAATTATATTTATTTATATAAATAATCAGAAATTTTACATATTATGTGTTAGCATGACGTGACCTTCTTAGTTAGTAATCGTTGCATGAAAAGCTATCGTTTAAAATTCGTTTTAATGATTCCTACGACGGCGACGCTCTCGCTAAACCACGGATGGAGCTCTGGCAGGTCTTCCTATGATGTTAGACGGTACCTAGTCACTCCTGTAAAAACTGAGATATCAATATACTAGACACGTCTTAGTATCACAATCGTAATATTGGAAACGTACCTTTAGAACTGGAGGAGGGTCAAAAGAGAATCAATACATCAGTGACGTCACCCCTCAACAGGTGCCACGTGCTCGTATATCCATAAACAAAACTACATCTGTGAATTTCTGAACTCCTGGTGTCACAACCTGTTTTGTTTCGATCTTGCAGACATCTATTTAATACAATAATCATGTACGCACTCTAAGTCATAAATAAAAATAAATGAGTCTTATATAGACTTATTTTTGACCTCAGTCGCACACTCGCACCTAATGGTAAGATGGAACATATTCATGATTATTTTATGGGGACAATTAAAATTAAAAATGGTCCCATCAAGACCTTTGAGGATCGGGACAGTCTTGTCTGCAAGTGGGGTGTAATTTTGTTAAGTGATGAAGGAGGTTCTCTTGGAGGATGAGGTGAAGTATGAAGTAGAAGAGTGAATCCCGGGTTCCATAATGCAAATTCCGATCACTCGAATAATAATGAATAAAATTTAGAAAGTCGCTAGTAGTTACTATATTGAATATCTTAAACTTTATAGTGTTATACTCGTAGTAGTAGCAAGTAACTTATTTGTTTCTTTGTTTTTGTATAATTTATGAAATATTAGAGTATAAATAGTTGAAAATTAGTCTCATATTGTTGCAGCATCTCCCCTTTTTTGCGTGCAGTATAGTTATCATAGTTTTATAACCAGTTGTACATATTTTTTTGTATATATAATGAGGTAGTTGATTCGTATCAAGTAGTATTAAATAAATGAATAAAATCACCTAAAACATTGACAGCGAAATATGAACAATTAAGTATTATCTTGAAGTGACGACATCTTATCACCGGTATCAGTAAGATTTGAAATTTAGATTAACTCCACTATTTTTTTTTTTTTTTTTAATAGGTACAATTTATTTTTCTGAAATACCTACACCTTATAATTCATTATGAAAACTAAACTAATATATTTTAAGACTAAAACTAATATTATACAAATTATAATTTCAAAAAAAGTATAATAATAATAATTAAAATGCATCGTGGAATTCCTCCGCATCGCATGCCTCTTGTGGTAACGTTCCCAGAAGACTGGCAGCATTGCCACGTTGAATGGCAATGCTTATTCTCTGACCTAAAAAGAGACCAGCCTTCTGGTCACGAGAAGCGTCGATCCGAGCGCCCGCAATCTCCCTGAAGAGATTGCGGGCGCTCGGACCCCATGACCATGACCCCAACGTTTCGACTCCAAACGGCACAAATTCATTCACTCCACTATTACTAAATTGGTATTTAAGAAATCAAATTTTAATTTTTTTATGAAAACACATTGGGCACGCCATCTGGTGTCAAGTAGACTACGAAGCAACCAATGGCAGTATTACAAGTAATTTGGTAGTCTACAACTAGGAGGCATCACAATCTCATTGCGGCCCTAAATTTTCTTTCCGCGTCGGTACCAGGACAACAGAATGTATTAGGATGTTCTAAAACTAATAGTACTAGTTGAACTCAGTCACGTTGAATTCGTTGATATACATTTTATAGGCAATAAACAACAAAAATACTCCAAAACTCCAACTTTACACTTACCGAAAAAACGTTTAAGTTAGTAAAATAATAATAATCTTTGAAGATAACATCGGGAAGAACATCTATAGAATATCATAATAACGATATCCCCAAATTCAAGGTAAGCGAGCACCAGAGGGTGATGGTAAACCCTTTTTTTCATATTCGATACCCCTTTTGACATTTTCAACTACCAGACACACTATCTTTTATATATTTTAAACTCTCTTCTGTATTAGCAACCTAAGAAACAGCCCTTTGAATTCACAAAATATCTGTATGTACTTATTTTACAAAAATAAGGGATACTTGGAAAAAAAGTTCAAGTATCCCTAGCAGTAGGGATAAGTTAGTAGGGATAGATGGAATAGGGGAAATAATTGTTTACTCATATTTTTCCTTCCGATCCACTTTATCTAGTGAAAAAAAATTAAGTTTAAAACTAAAACCCGACTACTGCAAAAGCACGGTCCAAAAAGTATTAAACAAGAAAATATCAAGAATAGCCGTGGTCGTATGCCACTTTTCCCTAGAATTATTGTTTTGTTAGAGTAAGTGGCATACGACCACGGCTATTCTTGATATTTTCTTGTTTAATACTTTTTGGAGCGTGCTTTTGCAGTAGTCGGATTTTAGTTTAAAACTTAATTTTTTATTTATACTATTTTGGGGCAACCAATACCCAAAATTTATACATATTTAAAATGAGCTAATTGAGCCCTTGAATTTGATACCAAACACGGTATATTTACCTCAAGTTTATTCTTTAACGCAGTACTTTATGACCGCTAGAGCGCGCCACATTGGATTCAGTGACACGTCATATAACCAGCGGACGATCAAGACGCTTCTATCGATACCTCATTTGTCCAGTTCTAATAAGTGGTTGAAGAGCAATGAGGGAACAAACGAACATACATACATACATACATACATACATACATACATACATACATACATACATACATACATACATACATACATACATACATACATACATACATACATACATACATACATACATACATACATACATACATACATACATACATACATACATACATACATACATACATACATACATACATACATACATACATACATACATACATACATACATACATACATACATACATACATACATACATACATACATACATACATACATACATACATACATACATACATACATACATACATACATACATACATACATACATACATACATACATACATACATACATACATACATACATACATACATACATACATACATACATACATACATACATACATACATACATACATACATACATACATACATACATACATACATACATACATACATACATACATACATACATACATACATACATACATACATACATACATACATACATACATACATACATACATACATACATACATACATACATACATACATACATACATACATACATACATACATACATACATACATACATACATACATACATACATACATACATACATACATACATACATACATACATACATACATACATACATACATACATACATACATACATACATACATACATACATACATACATACATACATACATACATACATACATACATACATACATACATACATACATACATACATACATACATACATACATACATACATACATACATACATACATACATACATACATACATACATACATACATACATACATACATACATACATACATACATACATACATACATACATACATACATACATACATACATACATACATACATACATACATACATACATACATACATACATACATACATACATACATACATACATACATACATACATACATACATACATACATACATACATACATACATACATACATACATACATACATACATACATACATACATACATACATACATACATACATACATACATACATACATACATACATACATACATACATACATACATACATACATACATACATACATACATACATACATACATACATACATACATACATACATACATACATACATACATACATACATACATACATACATACATACATACATACATACATACATACATACATACATACATACATACATACATACATACATACATACATACATACATACATACATACATACATACATACATACATACATACATACATACATACATACATACATACATACATACATACATACATACATACATACATACATACATACATACATACATACATACATACATACATACATACATACATACATACATACATACATACATACATACATACATACATACATACATACATACATACATACATACATACATACATACATACATACATACATACATACATACATACATACATACATACATACATACATACATACATACATACATACATACATACATACATACATACATACATACATACATACATACATACATACATACATACATACATACATACATACATACATACATACATACATACATACATACATACATACATACATACATACATACATACATACATACATACATACATACATACATACATACATACATACATACATACATACATACATACATACATACATACATACATACATACATACATACATACATACATACATACATACATACATACATACATACATACATACATACATACATACATACATACATACATACATACATACATACATACATACATACATACATACATACATACATACATACATACATACATACATACATACATACATACATACATACATACATACATACATACATACATACATACATACATACATACATACATACATACATACATACATACATACATACATACATACATACATACATACATACATACATACATACATACATACATACATACATACATACATACATACATACATACATACATACATACATACATACATACATACATACATACATACATACATACATACATACATACATACATACATACATACATACATACATACATACATACATACATACATACATACATACATACATACATACATACATACATACATACATACATACATACATACATACATACATAGCCTGTCAAAATCATAACCCTCCTTTGGCTTTGCCGTAGTCGGGTAAAAAAAAGTATTTGGCTTAGGTACTTTTTAAAAATTGACACAAGTGTTACACAAAATGGTGTGACACAACGGGAACAAAGGGTATACAAGATTTAAAAACAGTATGATACTCTAAAGAAACACTCAGAAAAAAAATGTACGTATTCATTTTTGTAAGTATGAATCATATTTCATTCATACATTACTTTTATTGAAAATCACCAGATTTACTTTGCACACAATGCATTAACATCAATAAAAAAATCGGAAGGAACTCAGGGCTTAGTGGTAACCGAGTAGGTTAATCCATTATAAGGTTATGCATCACTAGCTAAGTTGGTCTTCGGATGAGTGACCATTCTGAAGACATTGAAACAGCTACATTCCTCAGAGGAATACATTTACATGGGTGAATATCAACACGCACAATTTTTTTTAGTTTCGGTGGCGCATTTGTTTTAGGTTTTATCAGAAATTAATAATTAACATCTTCAATAGCATAACAAACTTTAACATATTTTGTAAAGGGGATTAATTTTTTCAGCGGCCATCAATAATTTTGATACCACTTCATTCTACTGTGTTAAATACACGTACAAATGTCATTATTTTCATTGTAACTAATATCGGAGCTGCGATATACAGAGTGGAACATTTCGACTTTACCTGGAGGGAAAGTACCCTGATACTAGAGATAGCGAATTTTACTTAAAGGAAACATTACCTTATTAAGCTATTGCATAGCTTCTATCGCGGATCTTGAGCGTGGAGACCGAATCCAGAAATTCCGTAACGAAAAAAACCTAACACCCCGAAGCTCGCACGAATCGAGCCGAGCTGCTCCGAAGTAGCTCCGCTTAACGTAAGTAATTATAATTGCATAAGTTGATAAAAAATGCTATGCAATATCTTTACCGCGGCAGTCCCCGAGTGCCACACGTCTTTTTAAAAAAAAAAAAACAAAACTGCATTCAAAGTTTTCTGAAAATGCCACACCCGGTAGTCGAACCGACTAAAATCTTCCTAAACCTTGTATTTCATGGATTTCCTTTTATTTAATTTGCCAAGTTTGTTAGAGAGATTTGATCCATGATCGACCCTATCGATTGATATAATAAAAATACATGGTGTTATTTTTTAGAATTGTAGTCGGTTCGATTAAAGGGCGTGGCAAACGATTTTTCGGCATTCCTTAAATGCAGTTCTGTTTCTTTTTAAAAAACATACTAAACTATTTAAAGTTTTCTGAAAATGCCACACCCGATAGTCGAACCGACTAAAATCTTCCTAAACCTTCTATTTCATGGATGTCTATTTATTTATTTTACCAAGTTTGTTAAAGAGATTTGATTCTTATGATTGACCCTATCGATTGATGCAATAAAAAAACAAGATGTAATTTTTTCGAATTTTAGTCGGTTCGATTACATGGTGTGGCAAGCGATTTTTCGAAATTCCTTAAATGCAGCTTTGTATTTTTTTTTTTGAATGAGAGAGTATTTCCCTTGAAGAAAGGACATCATTCAAAATGTACCCAAAAATTAAAGTGCCGGCCAGTAAAAAAAAACTGTGTCATCTTACGGCAAATGAGCATTTAAACATTTTTTATTATTACAACAAACGTCTACGACCAACTTTTAGATCCAAAATGGATCTCCGAAAATCATAAAATGAGCATTTACATTTATGTATCAATTACCTATTTCTGAATAATTAAAAACCTAAACAACGCATCATCATCATCATCATCTGCATATAGACGTATTCTCCTGATTGCATCCGTGGCAAAGATGACCTCGAAGCTCAGGCCCCGCCTTCCGGCTCTTCCACCTCCACTTCGCACGATCTTGGGCGTCCGTGGTAGTGAGACCATTTGCACGCATGTCACCCTCCACGACGTCAAGCCAGGACTTCTTGGGCCTACCCCTTTTACCTGGACCCGGCGGGGGCGTCATTGTTATGATAAATCATCGTGAGCATTTACTGTGATTTTAATAAATAATAGACTGATTTTTCTTTAACTAGAATTTTATTTTAGTCCTAATTCTGATTCATATTGTCACAGATTCTGATTCATATGGCCCCAAAAATTTTAAAGTTAATTATCTCGAAAACCGTTTATTGAAAAAGTGTGCCTTTTTCAGACATTGTATCTTAGCTTATCATCTTTGGTAAAAAAATGTTTTTGAAGCTTAAATGTGAAAATAAAAATAGGCCATATGAATCAGACAAAGAACGCAATTTTGGAGAAACACCCTTTACTTAAATTTTGGCGGGAAATGCTGCACAATATCACACCAGCAGACTGCGTAAGCACTAGCGCGGGACTAAAGGTACATAGTACAACTGACAGAGCACAATTAAGAGGTAAACCCAGGAAAAATTCCTAGTAGCATTTTTCTTTCGAAATTCTTTGAGGGTCATCACTGTCAATCTTAATTTTGATTTGCGTGGTATTCGGTTCGTTGCGTTCTCCGCCATCTTGAATTTAAGTATACATTTTTGTTTATCAAATAAGTCGTTTAGTTTTAATTTTACAGGAAAAATTGTTACTACAAAGTTGTTTAGAATTAAATTTTCTACAATTTTGGTGTTGATCATTTTTTCGTAGGATCGGTATTTTTCGATTTATTCATCGAAAGATAGAGAATCTTTGTTTGATTCTTTTGACATAGGAAAAACTCCTAGTAGCTATTTTCTTTGGGAATTCGTTAAATAAGGTCACTAGCAGTCTAATTTCCGATTTGCGTGGTATTCGATTCATTGCATTCTCCGCCATCTTGAATTTAACGGTACATTTTTGTTTACCAAATAAGTCGTTTAATTTTTATTTTACTCGAGAAATAGTTACTACAAAGTTGTTAAGAATTAAATTTCCTACATTTTAGAAACTATAACTTTCGATGTATACCCTAAAAAAGTGTTAAAACTTTGTTCGATTTTTTTGACATAGGAAAAACTCCTAGTAGTTATTTTCTTTGAGAATTCGTTAAATAAAGTCACTGGCAGTCTAAGTTACGATTTGTGTGGTATTCGATTCATTGCATTGCCCGCCATCTTGAATTTAATAATCAAACAAAGATTCTCCCATCTTTTGGTGAATAAATCGAAAAATACCGATCCTACGAAAAAATGATTCATGCCGAAATTGTAGAAAATTTAATTCTAAACAACTTTGTAGTAATCATTTTTCCTGTAAAATTAAAACTAAACAACTTATTCGATAAACAAAAATGTTTCCTTAAATTCAAGATGGCGGAGAACGCAACGAACCGAATACCACGCAAATCAAAATTTAGACTGCCAATGACATTATTTAACGAATTCCCAAAGAAAATAGCTACTAGGAGTTTTTCCTATGTCAAAAAAATCAAACAAAGATTCTCTATCTTTCGGTGAATAAATCGAAAAATACCGATCCTACGAAAAAATGATTAATACCAAAATTGTAGAAAATTTAATTCTAAACAACTTTGTAGTAACAATTTTCCGTGTAAAATTAAAACTAGACGACTTATTCGGTAAACAAAATTATACCCTTAAATTCAAGATGGCGGAGAACGCAACGAACCGAATACCACGCAAATCGAAATTTAGACTACTAGTGACCTTCGTCAACGAATCCAGAAGGAAAATTGCTACTAGGAATTTTTCCTATGTCAAATTCTAATTCGATTGTGCTAACAGGATATAAGCAAAACGACGAATCTCGCGGTATTCAATAACGAGTTAGGTCATTTTGAAATTTGACAACCAACACTTACCTTTTTGCTTGGACAAAATGTAAGCTTAAAATTTTTCATGTTGTAATGGATCAATTCATAAATGTTCTACACACTAAGAAGCTCTGACTTTTTAGGTTTTTAATGTATTACTTCGAACTTTAAAACCTACTCTTGACGACTATAAGTTTAACATGAGGTAGGCTCGGGACAGGCCACCAAGCGCTTAAATCGAGCATTTTTTTTTTTTTAAATATAAATAATAACATTAACTGAAATATAAGCATATAATCAAACGTGCTTTTTGCTAAAGTATACGCCAAAAAAAAATTGTAACAAAATATTAACGTTACACTACGATTCTCACCCTGGACACTCGAAAAATGGTGTCGGGATATTCACCCACATAGTACATTAAGCCGTCGATCCCGGTTGCCATGTGTTGCTTTAGTTATAGATAAAGGAAAAATGTGTTAGCATTAAATATTGACAATTTATAATTTTTGTTAAAGTTCGGTTCGATTTCCGGGTGTGGCGAGCGATTTTTTGGAAAAACTTGAATGCAGTTTTGTTTCTTTTAAATAATAAGGTATCCTTTCAGTGAAATTCGCTATCTCTAGTATTTGAGTACTTTCCCACCGGGTACGGTTGTAAAATATCCCCCTTGTGTTATAAATGCAACAAGTTTGAATTACAAACAGGTGCACGAAGTAAAGTAACGGTTCTACATACGCGCGGCGAATACTCTTTCCCGTGACCTCTGATGGCGCCATCTGTTCCACCGTAACTGATGTAGGGTGCTGCATCCTGTCAATTGATGGCGCTTTTTACAATACGTCGTTATTCCCCTCTGTCCCCCTGTCCCCACCCCCTGGCGGTAGTTTGGTGTCAAAATGATTGAGGATCAAAAATACAGTTATTAGTTTGAAGGCTCGTTAGCTCAGCGGTTAGAGCATCGTGCTAATAACGCGATGGTCGAGGGTTCAAACCCCTCACGAGCCATACTTTTTTTCGGAATAATATGTTTACTTATATTGTCTGGAATAATATTGCTTGAGATGAACTATTATAGGGTTGTCTATTATAAAAAAACCTATTTCCTTAAAAACTTCTACTCTACAGTTCTCATTCCATATGACATTATCGAAAGCTAATATTACACATTTAAAATAAAACTATCTACAACGCATTCTTCTTGAGACAGACTTTATTTTAATTTTGTAATATGGTGGCATAGTAAGTTCTTAAGAACAGATGAGAAAAATGTCCAGAAAAGTCTTACACGGGCCGCAACGTGGGTACTTGTAGGAGGTTTTTGAGAAAAATTGAGGCAGATGGCGTAGAAAAATTGGAAAATGTGAGAAAACTAAAATCAATTTCAATATTGCCTGTGAGCCGAACTGCAAGTGACAGATAATTTCTTATATTATTAAGGGCACTTTTCTCAAATTTGTATATATGAGCATAGGCCTATTTGTAAAGTATGAGTGCACTCCACGCGGCAATATTCTCTTGATGGTGGAGAAATAAACGGCACGTCAGTCACGAAGTTATCCGTAAACACGTGACATTGTGAACATCGACTTTCAGTACCAGGGACTCATAGCGATGAAGAACCTAAATCACTAATTTAACGATATCGAAAAAACAATAAGTACAATTTACACTTCACAATATAATCAACCGTATTGTTATAAGCTTAGGTCTATTATTGTACGTCAATGAACGTGGCTTTAAATACTGAGGTTCGAGTCACAATCTGTTGGCCGAAACTCTTTTGCTAATTTCTAATAGTTTTTGACACAAAGTAGTTATGATACTTAGTGATTATGAAACATTATGAAATTTTCTTCACGTATTACTAAATTGTACTTGGTTTGTTTCATGTTTTATGTCATGTTTTGCCATTATTTCTGAACATGGCGAAAATTGTCGTATACTACGCATGCGTTTCGGTTCGGAGGGTAGGAGGAGTCGGTTGTGACGTAACAAGGGGTGCTCAAGTTTTCAATATTTTAACAATAATATCACGCTATTGTACTCACTTTATACCTACATTTTTGTGTTTTTCATATAAGAAAACAACGGACAGTTACCTCGTTCAGTGAATTTATATGGTAATTAGCCGACAGCCAACAAGGGTTATATTTTTCGCGTGTATCTTGTATGTATGTATGTATGTATTTTTTATGTAATACTAGCTTTTGCCCGCGGCTCCGCCCGCGTGGATGTCGGTCATCGCGACCAAACATATACATATACATAGCCTATGTCCTTTCTCAAGGTCTAAACTACCCCTATACCAAATTTCATCAAAATCGGTTCAGCGGTTTAGGCGTGAAAGCGTAACAGACAGACAGACAGAGTTACTTTCGCATTTATAATATTAGTATGGATTCTTTATTACTTCATATCTTTTGAACCATTTTACGGATTTTTATGATTGATCTCTCTAATTAAAAGTGTTCTTAGGTATATATTATGTGAATAAAAAAACTATATTGTGAACTTTTGGCACCAAAATGTATCTTGTAAAGAAATTCACTGAAACTTAACGAGTAGAGTAGCAAAATGAATAAAATTACAAGGCTAAAATAAAATAAATTATTAAAAATAAAAACCCGACCCGATTAATTGTCATCTGGCTTATAATGTGCAAATGGGTGCCGCCTCCTATCAAACTTGTTTTGATCTTTTTAGTATCAGTCGGGTTTTTATTTATTCTGTGTTCTTCTATTGTTCACAATGATCTCGACATTTCGGTTTCTTCTCAGTTGCCTTAGTTAGGGGGTTAATATCACGAAAGCACACGTTAAAAATAGTTGTCTTCCAAATCAAAATGCTCTTCCAATTTTTCGATTGTTAAATAGCAGTATACACCTAAAATTTTCTATAAATTCTACTAAAATCGTAAACGTGTGTGTAAAGATGTTTAGCCGTTTGTTATCAAGCACGCTCAAACTGCTGAATAGATTTGGCTGCAATATTCTATATATAGTACGAGGATATAATGTTCTACTTGTTATCCCTGGAATAGATTTCCATGGCTCACATACATACATACATAAATACATACAATCACACCTTTGTCCCCGTAGTGTAAGGCAAAGGTGAATTAATAAGCACATTTCACCAATCATTGTACCTAATAGGTCTCACGTAAAAGGGGAGATATTGTTGACTCGAGCCATATATTATGATGGCTGAGTCTGGTGATATATATTTGTCTGATGTTAAATAGGTAGACAGGGTGGCCCAAATGGGTTATGGGTATGAAACTAACTCAAATTCATAGATTTACAGTACCCCTCGTTTACACCAGGGTCTAAAACATGTATTTGACAAGTTTTATGACATGTCTTCGTTCAGACATAGACATGTTTATAACATGTTGAAAGATTTGTTTATGACATGTTGTTCCATCAATCATGAATACAGTTTAAAACTTGTTTTTAACACGTCTCAAGACAGAAATTGCAGTAAAATAAACAAGACTAGTCTAAAGCACGACAGTGTTGTGTAGGTGTGAACGCGATCAATGACAAAGACAAAGTACAACATGTCGTAGACTGCAGTGTGAACGCAATTGTGTTTTAAACTTGTCTAAATACAAGTTGGCAACACAGTGTGAACGCATGAGTGTTTGAGACAAGTCTCAATACATGTTGAGTACGAAAAATTTTGTTTTGACTTGTTTCTTGGTGTAAACGAGGGGTAATGTAACAGATATTAGTATTAGTATGTCGTTTTACTTTCATGTCGTTAATACCTCATGGCCATTTTACTAGTTTGACATTCTGATACGGTGGGTTATGGCCTACATACATTCTATCGTTATTATTATGTTATGTAAACGTTTACTTCAGCACACGAATAAACTAATACAATCAATACAAAATAAAAATTATTAGATCGTTAAAAACAACGTATAAATCCATACGTTTATCTTTCATACAAATATACATTTTATTTTATGGTTAAAAAGTCTTAAAACAATTCTGATACAAAGCAAAAGGAAGTCAAAGCAGCTACTGTGGTGGGGCGCTCGAACTCTTTTTCAGATTTTCTAAGCTTTTTTGTACATTTAGGTGCTATCCCTTATTGCTAAACAGGGAATTAGACTGGCTCCCTACCGCACCAGTTCACCAAGTAGCTACGGACTCCCCAAGGAACATGTCTAATTACTCGACCACTTTCTGAAAAACTGAAAAAACTGCGATACCGCGATTCAGAGAATCCTTAAATTGCAGCTCACTGGGTGCGTGTAATTTTTAAATAATGCTATAATGTTATAAAGGACTCCCAAACCTATCTTTTCATAGTTTCAAAATTGAATTTAGAATGCTTGTTTGTTTTTGAGGTCAGTTTTTTCGGCACCAGCAGTGACAAACATATCGTCTCGACATCTGTTGACAACATTAATTACCTCCTC
Organism: Eilema depressum; assembly: GCA_914767945.1. Classification (NCBI taxonomy): domain Eukaryota; kingdom Metazoa; phylum Arthropoda; class Insecta; order Lepidoptera; family Erebidae; genus Eilema; species Eilema depressum. Next base: position 33,002,432 of record OU612012.1, on the reverse strand, counting down.
CCAAAGTATTCCCACCTAACTTTTCTATTAATATTCTAAAAGTTTATGTCAAACGTTACATTATCCTGGTAAGACAGCGCCACTTATTGATTTGCTCCATACGCATGAGTGAAATAAAATATTAGGTGTCTCATCATATTATATCATCTTGAACTTGAAAGGAGAGTATGATCTTATAAACACAGGTGCTAATTTACAGAAATTTGCCATTTTGATCTTTAATAGAGTGGTGGTAGACTTCATATTTGTTTGCTCCGCACTCAGACGAATGGCCATCATCAGACATGCTCTCGCATTCACACTATTCATTAAATCTCTTCCAAGTTATAATTTCCTAGTATATGTGCGGGTATACTGTATATTGCGTATTCAACATCTGTACTGTCTCAAGTGGAACTACCCAACGAATATAATCGGGTTTATTTAATTTTCAGGTTAAACTAAGTTTTTTTTATTAATTGAGTAATAATAATATATTATTAATTTCAATTTATTGAATAACATGCGGTGTACAGGCCCCGCTAAAAGCTTCGGAGCCCAAATCAGCCTGGCACACTAGTCAATGTACTTACTAAAACCGGGGAGGCTCTAGAGCATGCTTGACTCTCAGGATCGGAATGTCAGATAACAGTCGCATACCTAAACGGCACCAAACTAATGAAAAATAATAAGCGAGCTGTAAGCTCCAAAGAGGAAAGACTAATTATTTGCAAAAATTAACTAAGTAGTGACAAATAGGTAAATATTAACAAATTTCACGCGAGCAACGGATATATACGTAAAAAATTGGTGACGTACCATGGCAAAACGTATAATCATGACCATCATAACTCGATTTATAGAGTACAACGTACTGCTCCGGCCCCTGGCCGTACGATTATTAAAAGTTCGTTTAATGTGCATCACATCAAGCTCTCAAAACTCTACCGCTACACCGTATCAAATTATTTCCATGTTCGTAGGCATTCCGTTAAGATTCTAACTACCTACCTATTTGGCAAGCGCAGAACGTAATGATACGTCACTTCGGTTCAGCTGTTCTCGAGATTCGCGCTTAGCAACACATTTAGCGATTCATTTTCATACTAGCCTACTGACCCGGCGAACTTCGTACCGCCATATTTGCCGCCCGCGTGGTATTCCGATCCCGCTGTACCTTCTATTCAAATTTCCATGTTAGATTCTAATCCCGTTCCCGCTGCACCATTCCCGACCCGTGTTATGAACAAACATGCCACATATAATTGACCATGGGAAAAATATGGCTTTTCTAGATTCAGACCCGTTCCCGCTGTACCTTCTATTCAAACTTCCATGTCAGATTCTGATCCCGTTCCCGCTGCACCGTCCCCGACCCGTGAACAATGCGAACATGCCACATAAATAATTGACCATGGGAAAAACATGGCTTTTCTAGATACAGACCCGTTCCCGCTGTACCTTCTATTCAAATTTCAATGTTAGATTCTGATCCCGTTCCCGCTGCACCGTCCCCGACCCGTGAACAATGTGAACATGCCACATATAATTGACCATGGGAAAAACATGGTTTTTCTAGATTCAGACCCGTTCCCGTTGTACCTTCTATTCAAACTTCCATGTTAGAAGATTCTGATCCCGTTCCCGCTGCACCGTCCCCGACCCATGAACATGCCACATATAATTGACCATGGGAAAAACATGGATTTTCTAGATTCTTTTCGTGTGGTCTTTTAAGGATTGTCCTTTGTGATTTGTTTATGCAAGACGGATCGAAAATTGAAGTCTTTTAAATTCAAGCGGCATGTCGGTTGGGATCATCGGGATCCTTGGAATGAGAACTTCCTCACCTTCTAATTTTCCTTTGAGTGAAAAAAAAAATTAAAAAGTAACTATCCTATGTCCTTCTCCTGGTTCTAAGCTACCTCCCCACCAATTTACAGCCAAATCAGTTCAGCCGTTCTTGACTTATAAGTGTTGTAACAAACACGACTTTCTTTATATAGATTAAGTATAGATAGAATAGAGATAGAGATTGATCCGGTCCGCGGCTCCACCCGCGTGGATTTCGGTTATCGCGACCGAACATAGCCTATGTCCTTTCCCAAAGTCGTCGTCGTTGACTCGTCGAATCGATCGAAAATCGATTAAATTTCATTCGGTTTATGATTTGCAAATGGGTACCGCCTGCTATCAAACTTGTTTCGATCTTTTCGGCATCAGTCGGCATTTTTATTTTTAATAATACACTTTCAACATTTAGATCAAGAAATTAATTTGGAGAAAGCTGTTATAATCTTTCAATCTTTACAATCTTAAACATTTTTGTTCCGCGAAAGACTTTCCGCGGAACAAAGATGTTTCAATACTCCTAGTGTAGCGGTAACAAAGTGCACGCAAGTATCTTATGTATAATTACTAGGTAATGTGTAATGAACTGAAGGAATTTAGTGTGAGAAGAACAAAGCATTCAAAATTCTTTATCCATTCGAGATGGTGCTAAACTTAAAAAGATCCGTGAGGATTTACCATGGCACACACCAATGACTTTTCGATGCTTTTCGAAGTTATGTGTGTATTTATCGCAGGTTTATAAGTGCCCGGTTTATGGCAATAGGCTCGCCACCTATTACATTGGGACCTAAACATAAACGGCGAAATGTGGGTGCTAGCACCTCTGCCTACCCCTTCGGGGATAAAGGCGTGAGTTTATGTTATGTTATATTTTCCACACGACAAAAAAAAAAGTAAAGTATTAAAGACTAAGATAAAATCAGTAGGTAGTAGAGTTGAGTAGTAAGTCTATTTACTGCATATTACGTCACGTTATCGGATTATTTGCACAAAACACAAATTAAAAAAAAACTAACCTCTCTTTTCTCGAAGAGCACTACAGTTTTCTTCACACTCATCGAAATTTGCTGTTTTAACCTGGAAAAATGAAAAATAATCATTATTAATATAGATAGAGTTCATTTATTATTAGTTTTAATGATATTACAAGCGTTTATAGCTAGGGTTTATCACCAGGATAAGTCGTGCAAAGGGCTCAAACGTCAGGATATTATGATCACGTTAATTGCTGTAAACATGATTGAAATAAACATATGGACAATTATTAAAATTCAAATTCTTTATTTCTCAAAATTGAGTAACACTGTTACAGCTTATTGACGTTAAATTTTAAAACGGCGCAACAAATTCCACTGCGACATTTTCGAGACCTCAGTTTACAAAAGGTGACTTCTTAAGACTAAGTATGGACGAATGAATATTATCATCATCATAGCATTAGTCCCAATTACATAATATGAAACTTTGAAGACCGGTGTCCACTCTCCTACCCTTCCTCTTGGTTCAGCTTATCAAGGCCTTCACGGAAGCGACTGTCAATATATTGCTTGAAAACCCAAAGGAAGCCAAATCAGCTAGAACAGTATTGAACTTTACGCTCTTCTCATTATTTTCGAGGGCCTACAAATTTTATCTCGTCTATCAATCATCAGGTGAGGCTTGACCCCGAGGATTTTGTTGGGAGCTCAGATGGCAGTGTCTTCCATAAAAGTCGTTTAAACAAGCCAAACCAAGAGGAGAAGAACGGGACTTTTTAAAAATAACGCTAAGATGATATTTACAGCCCAGACCCAGCCTCAAATGCATGGCTCGAGTCAACAACAGTGCCCGGATTACGGCAATAGGCTCACCCCCTATTACGTGGGACTTAATACAGTAATTGGTGAAATGTGGGTGTTAATTCAGCTCTGCCTAAAACTCCGGGGATGAAGGCGTGATTATACCTATGTGTGTGTGCGTGTGTGCTAAGATGATGGTGTAGAGATGTCAACAGTCAGGTTGTGACGTCACGCGGCAGCAGTGTGGTGAGCACGAACAACTATCGTATTCGTATCGTGAACGTAACGAGAGCACGGAGCATTGCGATTGGCCACCTGCCTGCCTGCCAGGTCATTTAATTCATTTTTTCATTCGAGAAGTCATAACTACCAGTAGGGATAAGTTAGTAGGGATAGATGGAATAGGGGAACAAAATGAAGCAGAATAAGGATGTCCGTTGCCAACATCTGTACCAGGATACCATGAACATAATAAGAAGTTAAATGGCGCGGTTGCATTTCTGCATTCAAGGTGAAAATTAAGCAGAATAAGGATGCGGAATACTATCCGTTGCCAACACCTGTACCAGGATACCATGAACGTTATAGAGGTTTAATGTCGCGGTCGCATTTCTGCATACAAGTTACACACACATGTATGAGGAGTGTGTGAGTGCAATAATTATATTGGTCAGTGCATCAGCCCCTCACCCCCACGAGGCGTGACGTGTCAGTGCGACAGCACCGTCCGATGTTCTGTCCCTCTCTGACCTGCAGGCCGGTGCAGCAGAGTAACTGCACTCCAGCACACGTGTGGACTTGTACTAAGTTTAGAATGCATCAAAAGTTTTTCTAAGTGTGAACTATGGAAAAGTTACTGCATAATATCAATATTAATTGATGGTTTGGAGCCACCTGGTCCGATAAATGTGTTTCAGACTACATAATATTCTGCATATTACGAAATTAAGAGTCGCAAACAAGTACCCTATCCGTCGAAATCACAGTTGCCTCTCTCACTCACTACCGACGCGCCAACGAGGACGTCTAGCCTCAGAACACCTCAACCGCGTCTTGCTGCGTTACAGACTTGTTCATAAATAATTTATATCAATAAACTTTTGCATCGTATGTCAATTTTAATGCTGATCAAAATGAGTCCAAACGTTCATTGTGTGTTCCCAAGATATTAAACATGATTTTGACATTTTTTGATAATATAATTAAGTGTAAGCAAAGCCTATGTCAATATTTATATGTTTGTTTTCCGAAATGAATGATTTTCGACGCGATTGGAAAACGCGTCTAAAGTTCCATGAATATATGGCACACGCACACAATTATCAGAACGTATCATTAAGATAATTACCAACATTAATGTAAGAAATAAGGTACAACGGAAATTTGAAACGGATCATCACTGAGAAAAGCTAACCAATTTCCTATTTACAGGGATGATTACATTTCCAGATAGCCTACGTCGTAGACTTTTATACACATTCCAATTAAATACCAGTCGACGTGTGCTTCAATGCCTGTCCTCTGCTGCACTGGCCTGCAGGCAACATAGGTATTATAGTAATGGCTACAGGTAAGTTAGGGACAGAATATCGGACGACACGGTCGCACTACTAGGTCACGCCCTGTGGGGGTGGGACTTTGCGGATGCACTAACTTATTCGGTGCATTTCAACGCTGTTCGTGTTTATGCTATCCTGATACAGGTGCATTGCAGCTTGCAATTCCAGTATCGTGTGTTTTCAGGGAAGTCTAATTGATGATATTGTTACGCGCTATAGTGGCAGTGGCCTAATGTTACATTTTTATTGTTTTGCCTCCGTTTACAGATTGTCTTCCTTATCAGTTTATAGTTTAACCACTGAGGTACTGAAGACGCTAAGATAAACTAGCTACGAACGACTAAGAGACCTATGTAAAGTGACGAGCAGTGCACTGTAAGACCATAATAGGTTAAGGCTTGAAAGTAATTTTAAATAACAAAGACTCCAATTAAAAAGACGACGCATTTAGAAAGCAAGGCGTCAAAGACATGTACGAATATTTTCAATTTTTTTCGCCGTAGAGACGAAATTCTTAGCTATCCCCATGGATTCACCATGCGGGTGCTGGGTCCAACGTTTGGTAGAGAGAGAAACCCGAACAGACCCCGAGACCTGTTACTCGGGTAAGAAGAAACTGCCGGGAGTCCAAGCCCAATATTGATGTTTAAAAATCACATTTGCTATAGGAAACAAACTTATACAGGGCGTCTTACTAACTTAAACATATACATATTTTGTTTCATGAATATACAGGCGTGAACAGGTACATAAAATGATAGCTATAAAAATATTATCACTGAAACAAAAAGACGTGTGGCACTCGGGGACTGCCGCGGTAAAGCTATTGCATAGCATTTTTTATGAACTTATTACGAGTATAATTACTTACGTTAAGCGAAGCTACTTCGGAGCAGCTCGGCTCTGTTCGCGAGCTCGGAGTTGGGGGTGTTACCATTTTTCGTTACGGAATTTCTGGATTCGGTCTCCACGCTCAAGGCCCGCGATAGAAGCTATGCAATAGCTTAAAACACATTAACATTTTTTGGAAAGAAAGCAACAGTGGCTTTATGAGAATTGTATAAACAAAACAAAGGTTATAATCTTTTTGTAATAACCAGAAAATAAATAATGAAGGAAAGTGAATAACAAACATTCTTGTATAATTTCATAAGCACTCACACATCTATCCCTCTTTCACGCCTTCGCACAATCTACAATGACGGGTATCGTTTTCACTTCAATCAAATACAATGTAATGACTTAAAACTACAGCTGTTTCCATTGGCTGTTTCACATCAATTTTATTGCTGTACAAAGAACATTTCTTAGCGATTCTTAAACAATAACATTCATTGACTTTTTATGTCAAGAATAATAAGAATTTGGGGTTAAAAGCCCGCAATTCCTCTTTCCAACTCATGACTGATTTTACTTAAACGTATTATCCAAAATATTATCAATAAGCATTACAGACTTTACTTTAGATCAAATATGGCTGAAAACCCCGTGAAACGGTAAAAGGACGTTTCATAATTTTCCCTGATGAAAAGCTTCGATTGTGACTCTTTCGGTTTATGCATCCCTAGTACTAGGAGTTACGTATACACTTGCTGGCGTTCCCTCGATGCATCAGATTGGTTCGTAATTATGCATGTTTCTGTTATGGTCGATGAACTATATAAAATGTATGTATAATATCGTTTCAATTTCAACATGCGTTTTTAATTATCAGACTTTTATGTTAATTTAAATTAGTTCGGCCCAAAACTTCGGAATTGCCCTTTTACTACAAAATTATGTATATCAGAAAATTTACATCATTTCGTAGCACCAATAGGTTGAAAAAAAAAAGATGGCTCAAGAAAGTGTTATTTTTTTTTAAATACGCCATGGTGATCTTTGGCACCTTAATTTATATTTTTGTATTACTTAAAAAGTTTATCCCTAACAGTGCACTCAAGGTATTATTGGACCTGCAACGCTATTGCAGCGGGTGGAAGTTCGCAGACGCAACGTTGACTGTTTTAATTATCATAATAGTGTGCGAAGGGAAAGCTGTTCACGTAAAGATCTTATTTTTTTGTGAATTTGCAAAGTAGGTCTTTTAAAACCAAGTCAATATGAGTCTAACCCGAAAAATGACTAAAACTAAGATATTTGTAACAAAATACGCCAATACCGTCAAACGACTAGCAAAATACCATCTAGAAATCATGAATTTGTTTTTAACTGAATTTCATAATTATTTTTATGGACGATATCGTGTGTACATATTTTAATACGTCGCAATTGTCTAAATTCCAATGAGCGGTGCCTTCAAAATCAACACGGTGTTGAAGCACCGAACGTCCGCAGCGTGTAAACATCCGCACCAGTACCAGGAGAGCAGAATCACTCGAAGGTGTGTATGCGTACGTTCTGTTCATTTCAGTTCGCAAATTCTTATGATGCTGTAATTTTCCCAATGTCCAGTAAAATATTAGTTATGTACTACATTATAATAATAAATATGGATAATAATACACCCGCAAGCCAGGTGGACTGACGACCTACGAAGGGTGGCTGGGACGGACTGGATGCAGAAGGCGGAAGATCGGAAAACGTGGCGCATATTGGGAGAGGCCTATGTCCAGCAGTGGACTGCAATAGGCTAATTGATTGATTGATTGATTGATTGATTGTTTAATCCATATTACGCACTGTATAGATATTCGTAATAACATAAATGTTATTGTAATTATCAACACCAATGTCGACGACGACAAACTACTCAATGCAATATATAGATATCTTTTCACCTACAAACCTCAAGATATATTTTCAAATAATCTTCAAACCTCAAGATAATTTGTCAAAAACTGCAACTGGTAAGCAGCCTGTCGAGAGCCTGAAATTCACCCGTCTTTATTTTTGACAATTTAAAGCTTACTGACTTTCTTTTAACAGAAAATTCAACTTTTCACATTCAGTTTAACTTTTTTCAATAATGGCAACTGTGAATATTACAAAAGATTACTAATTATATTGTCATGTCATAATACGTTTTACAGATAGGAACTTTTGGGATAATAATTAATGTTTATTTTAATTAATATCGTTTATTTCTGAAATATGTACAATAAAACATAAATAATACTAATTGGAATTTAAAACTAGAAACTATTATTACGAAAAAAACTAATATCTATACTATTATATAATTATTGTAAAGTGGTCGTGTCTGTACATTGGAGATATTTAAAAAAAAATACTTGGGTTATGTTATGTTAACGATACTGAACACGAAAATATTTTTTTTGAATTTCCTGTCTGTTTGTCTGTTTGTCTGTTTATCTGTTTGTCTGTTTGTCTGTTTGTCTGTTTGTCCGCGATGGACGCAAAAACTACTGGACGGATTTTGATGCTGTTTTTTTTGTTAGAAAGGGCTTACTCAGACTTAAAATCTTACGTTTGTTTGATCGCAATCGGTTGAGTAGAACCGAAGATATGACCAAAGGTCGCGTTAACCGAGATGCACGCGGGCGGAGCCGCGGGCGGAAGGCTAGTAAATAAATAAAATCTTTACCTACATATACAATACAACGCAAATTCCTCCGCGTCACCGTGCGATGACGTTTATTTTAATTAATTTAAAATATATCTAACGCCTAGCCTTTCATTAAAAAAAAATACTCAACCCACTTCTTCTCTCTATAAACTTTGTTTCGAATTTCATGGACATCCGTTAGCATAACAATTTTCTTGAAAATTGTCGCAGAGTTTTTGCTTCACGTATATAGGTTCAAACCGTGACCGAGCGGCGATTTGCTATAGAAGCCATTAAGAAGAAGAAGAAGAACCGTGACCGAATATAAAATGTAAACACGGCGTTGTTCATAAATATATCATCCGCAGCATGTTAACATCCGCACCAGTACCAGGAGAACAAATTTATTTTTATTTATTTTTATTAGGTACATCAACACATCAAATTCACTCTAAGGTGAATGTTCCGTTCTTAACAGTTCACAAATTCTTATGACGCTGTAACTTTCCCAATGTCCAGTAAAATATTAGTTACTACATATTATAATAATTACTTAGATATTTATAACGGAAAATGTATCTAATGTATGTAATTGTTCGATGCCTAACGTTACAGTCGCTTTTGTTTGTATATATTTTATTACAAATTGTATAATTTTTTTGTATATTTATATGATAAGGTCGATTAATTTTTGGTTGCCGTCATCTAAATTGTAATAAGTGGGACCTTCAAAATCAAAACACGGTGTTGAAGCACAGAACGTCCGCAGCGTGTTAACATCCGCACCAGTACCAAGAGAACAGAATCACTCGAAGGTGTGTATGCTCCATTCATGACGCTGTAACATTCCCAATGTCCAGTAAAATATAAGTTACTATTAGAAAAGCACGTATTTATAAAAGAAAATGCATCTAAGTATAAACCATATTACGCGCTGTATAGAATATACTCGTATATTGTATATATTGTTGTAATTATTGACATCAATCTCAACAATTTTTCAAAATTACTCAGCGTTTCCACCTGCCCCTACCAACCTCAAGATAAATGTGGGTGGCAGAAATCCACCCGTAATTCCATTTTTTTTATAATTTAAAGCTTTCTGACTTTCTTTTAACAGAAAATTTAACTTTTAGCACTGCATTTTAATTTTTTAGTAATGTCAACTGTGAATTACAAAAGATTACAATTTATATTGTTATGTCATAATACGTTTCACAGAGGCTTGTTTTCCTGTGTGCCCCCCAACTGTGCCCCTGGGGGTACAGTGGAAAATAATTTTTAACTGGGAACTTTTGCGAGTAACCAATATTTAATGTTTATTTTAATTTAAATCGTTATTTCTGAAATATGTACAATCTATATATATATAAAAGAAAGTCGTGTTAGTTACACCACTTATAGAGGCCAGATCAAATGAAAAGCAAATAACAGTTTGTTGGATGGACTTAGAAAACGCTTTTGGCTCAGTACAACACGAGCTTATGTTGTTTGCATTAAAATGGTATCACTTTCCGTCCACCATTTGGAAAATAATATCCTCTTATTATGATAAATTAAAGTTTGTGATTAATACCAGAGATGGATACACGCAACCTTTAAATTATAATGTCGGTTTGCTCCAAGGTTGCTGTTTATCACCTATAGTTTTCAATATAGTAATAAATATTTGAATAAACAACATTTCCACACATGACAAGAAGTGGGGCTATCGGTTTAAGCTAAACGGTAAATATACGAAGTCCATCCTCGCATTCGCGGACGATTTGGCAATACTGACTCGCAACCCAAAGCAGTGCCAGGACCTACTGCGTAGAGTGGATGATTTCTGTGCATGGACAGATGGAATGAAAACAAAACCTAGCAAATGCTACTGTCTATGTCTGGGTAGGCGGGGTACCAGATATACTTCATATGACCCAGCGCTTAGTATAGGCGGGGAAAACGTTTCAACTATATCTGGAACCGTGCCTTTTAAATTCCTCGGAAGAAAGATTGATAACAGAGGTTGCACTCCAGCTTTGGACGAATTAATTGATAGTTTCATTATCGATTTAAAAAAGGTAGACCAACCACCAATAAGTAATGTTAAAAAAGCTTGGATCTATGACAACTATTTAACCTCGCGTCTTAACTGGCCGTTTCTTATATCTATATAATATACAGGGTGGAAGATTTTAACCTTACCTGGAGGGAAAGTTCTCTAAATACTGGAGATACCGAATTTCACTCCAAGAAAACATTCCTTTATTTTTAAAAAGAAATAAAACTGCATCATAGATTTTTGAAAATTCGCTTGCCACACCCGGTAATCGAACCAACTAAAATCCGAAAAAATAACATCCTGTATTTTTATGACACCAATCAATAGTATAAATCATAAGGATCAAATCTGTCTAACAAACATGGTTAATTAAATGAAAGGAAATCCCTGAAAACTCAATTTCCAAATTCGATTTAACAAAATAGAGAACTTAACTCAAGGATCCATCACCTATCATATTATTAAGAATCATACGTGAGGCTGTAAGTTTGGCGGTAGCTAGAGCGAAAAAAGGATTAACCACAAACCAAAGAAATGACATTGTGTTTGTAAAGGAAGGCTGCTCAAAGAAAACACCTCAAGAGCCATATTCAATTTTGATAGCTGCCTTTGACTGGACAATACTCGCAGACACGTATGAGAAGCACTATAAAATACCGGAGAATGTCTGTGCCTCATCATCCAGACCCGACATATTCCTTTTTTCACGATCGCATAGGCGTGCAGTGCTTGTAGAACTCACAGTACCGTGGGAAACTAATATACCTAAAGACCACGCTATAAAGACAATCAAATACTTTGACTTGACTAACGAGTTAACCAAAAACGGCTACGTGGTTAAACTTTACGCCGTAAAAGTAGGAGCAAGGGGAATTCCAGCTAAATCCCTGTACAACTTGTTTAATAAAATACTATTAATGATTATAGAACATTTTAATTAAATCTGTAACAACAGGTAAGCTTATAGGTAACCGTAGACACACACACTTATTATAGAGTGACCATAGATTACACATACTACAGACTCCTTATAATAGTACAGATTATACATTTTGATATACAACATCTCCCCTACAAGTCCAGAACCTGCCTGGGATGAACTTCCCGACCACTTCTAGTTTTGTAATACTTTGGTGTATCATTCACAATCATTTGATTATTAGGGTTAGGCAAGCTATCATTTTCATCATCATTGATATCATTACTATGTTTTTCTACATCATCCGAACCCTCATCAACAAGAGCTGGCTCAATACTTGAATCTCCACTTTGAACATTAACATTGGTGAAAGATCTTTTGAGATGATAAGTACTGCGTCTAAAGGGCCTGGATGACCCATTTCTGGTTATCCAATATGATCTTGGTTCCTTACTCTTCTCTAGTATGGTCCCTTTTTTCCAGTACTCATCATCCCTTGTTTTGTACACAATTTGATCTCCCTTTTTGAATACAGTTTCTTTTTTCTTTATGTGTCTATCATGAACATTTTTTGTAATTGACTGTTTTAACTTTAACAATTTATAAATATCCTTAACTATTTTTGGTTCCAAGGCTTGACCATTACAAGGTACATTAGTCCTTACTCTTCTACTATTCAATATTTCTGAGGGAGAGTATTGAAGTCCAGATAAAGGGCTGTTATTATAACTCAAAATAAAGTCCCGGTAGTCCGCTTTATCATTGGAGGCTTTCTTTAAAATATTTTTTGCAATACCAACTGCTTTTTCTGCCATACCATTACTTCTGGGATAATGCGGGCTACTGGTTATTATTGTTATGTCTTTTGACTTATAGTAATTGATACATTCTTGTGATTTAAATGGGTTATTATCTGCAATAATTTCTACTGGATATCCAAATCTAGTGAATACTTCTTGCATGGCATCTATGACTGCCTTAGAAGTTTTGTTCAAAAGGGGCCTCACTTCTAGCCAATGGGAAAAATAATCAACAATGACTAAGAATGATCTGCCTGCAAACTCTAATATGTCTGTGCCAACTTTATAGTATCTACTTTTTGGAATTTTATGAGGTAGTAATGGCTCATGTACATTAGATGGTCTAAACTTTTCACAGGTGCGACACTTGGCAACGAAATTTTGTATATCTAATGCTATATTTGGCCAATAGAATAACTGCCTGGCTCTCTGAGTACATTTACTGACACCATGGTGACCTTCATGTATACAATTTAGCACATACTGCTTTAAACTATCTGGTACAATAATTTTATTATCAAGAAAGATCAGGCCCGATTCAACATAAATTCTATCTCTTAGTTTAAAATATGGATGGCATTTTTTGGAAAGTTTTCTTTCATCTGGCCAACCCTCATACTGAAATTTACATAACATTGAAAGTGTTGGGTCACTACTAGTTTCAAGTTTAAATTGAGCCTTTCTTTCTTCACTCATTGGTAAATGAACAGTAAGTGAGTGTACCATCTCTAGCATCTGAGGATCATAATCTGTAATTTTCAAACTATTTCTTGACAACATGTCTGCAAAATGTACTTCTTTGCCGGGCACATATCTTAATTTTAAACTATAGTTTAACAGTTTCAAACACAGTCTTCTTAAACGTGGTGACCCTACTTTACTTATTGGCTTAGACATTATGGCAAGCAATGGTTTGTGATCTGTTTGAACTATAACATCTGATCCATAAATATATTTGTGAAACTTTTGAGTAGAGAAATATATGCTGAGTAACTCTTTTTCTGTCTGACTATAATTTAGCTCACAGTCATTCATAGTTCTCGACACACAAGCAACTAGATTTAAAGTATTATTTTGGCCTATTTGAAACAGACAGCCCCCAATACCATTCTGGGAAGCATCACATTGCAATATTATTTGTTTATGAGGAATGAATGGACACAAAGCAGGAGCAGAAGATATTTTACATTTGAGTTCTCTAAACACTTTAGCATGTAGTGGCAACCATTGAAACTCAATGTCTTTCCGAAGTAATTTACATAGTGGTGCCATTAATTCAGCCATTTCTGGAACATAACGTCTAACATAGTTGAAAGAGCCAATCATTTGTTGTAATTGATCTCTGTTTGTAGGTTCTTTTAAATTTATAAGTGATTCTACTCTTGCTTTGTCCACACTCATGCCTAGCCCATTGAATATTTGGCCTACATACTTAACCTCGGATTGCTTATATTGTAATTTATCTTTATTAAAAACTGCTCCAATTTCTCGAGCTCTAGCCAAAACTTTATTTACAGCCTGATTATGAATTGCCTCAGTCTCACCCATTATCAGTATGTCATCAAACCATGTGATTACATTGGGAATGTCTGCAAAATAGCCTTCAATTTGGTCCTGAAACAGATCAGGTGAATTTGATAAGCCATAAGGAAGAACTAAATACCTAAACACTCCAAAAGGTGTTGAGAAACAACATTTCCATGATGACTCCTCTGTTAGAGGTATACAATGAAATGCTTCCGACAAATCAAATACAGAAAAAAAATTTTTCCCTTGTAATCTAGACGCTATCTCTTCAACTGTAAGTAAGGTTTTAGGTTTCCTGACAATACTTTTATTAAGATCTGATGGATCTAGGCACAATCTTATTTTTTTATTTTGTTTTTCTACTATAACAACTCTATTAATACAGGCATGACTAACTATATCATCTACTTTGGTTATAGCACCCCTGTTCACTAATCTATTTAATTCTGCTTTCAAAGGTTCATACAAACTGTAAGGTATCTTGGGTGCAGGATGACATATTTGCTCATGAGGAATAGTAGGTATTGTACATTTATTTGGAAACTTACCATGACCTTGGAAAATGTCAAGGTTTTGTTTAATAAAGTTCTGTTTAACTTTTTCATCTTCAGTTGCCACACTGTGAACTCTCTTCACTAGATTCAAAGCAATACAGGCTGGCAAACCCAATAGCATTGCATTGCAGTCAACCACCATAAATTTCTCATAGCACTCCCGGTTCTTGTACTTGCATTGGAGACTGACCTTCCCAAGAGGTTCAACTTTTGAGCCCTGAAATGCTTCCAAATTTTTCTTTGTTGGTCTTAAATCCAGATGAGTATTAAGTTTCTTAAATATCTTTTTAGGCATAATGCTGACATCTGCTCCTGTATCAATTTTGCAGTAAATATTTCTTCCTTCAATGGTAATATACTCCATCCATTCATTTTTAAATTTGCCTTTTACTTCACCACAAAATAGTGCCTCTTCTTCTGACTCATCCGATTCATGTTTTGCTTGGCTCACACTTTTTAGCCTGCAGCTGACCGCAAAGTGATTAAATTTACCACATTTGGTGCACTTTTTCCCATAAGCAGGGCATTCACGATTACCGTGCTGGGTTTGACACCTCCCACATTTAAATGTCTTCTTAATTTGCTGGTGTGATTTCGGTTTCTTAACCAGACTTACTTCCGTAGTCGGATTCATAACCTGGACCTGTTTTTTACTCTGCTCAGCTGTGCGACAATAATTGGCCGCTTTTTGTAAAGTGAGATTCTCTATTTTTAAAAGAGACTCCTGCCAGGTTTTATCGCATACCCCGTGTACTATCTTATCGCGTAATATTTTATCTTCAAGTGACTCTTTGTCATCTTTCACTATTTTATAGTTGCACGTTCTAATTAATTGTTTGCACTCAGTGAAGAAATTTTCAAAACTCTCATCTTGTTGTTGTTTCCTATTATTGAATTTAAATCTTTCAAAAACTTCGCTGACGCGAGGGCTTACATATTTCGTAATGGCGTCCATTACTGAGTCATATTTTTGAGACTCGTCGTCTGAAATCTGCAATGAAGTTGAGACAATGCGCGCTGCCTCCATTCCCAACATGTTTCGTAGTAAGGATAATTTTATCTTGTCAGTCGCATTGTCCTGCCCAGATCCGACGAGGTAATCTTCAAAGCACAGACGCCACAGCCGCCATTCTGAGGCCGCATTTTCCGCTCGTAAATCGAAGTCAGGTGGCAATTTAACTATTGGTTCCATCACTAATGGTGCGAGATCCGATTACTAAAGATTTTAATGCAATTTACGACTGCGCCATGTTTAATAAAATACTATTAATGATTATAGAACACTTTAATTAAATCTGTAACAACAGGTAAGCTTATAGGTAACCGTAGACACACACACTTATTATAGAGTGACCATAGATTACACATACTACAGACTCCTTATAATAGTACAGATTATACATTTTGATATACAACACAACTTACTTAAAGACCTCGGATTGCCAAGAGCTTCAGTAAGCTCTTTACTAAATCGAATATCAAAAGCGGCATTTATAGGATCTTACCAAATTTGAATAGGTAGGGGGGGGGAACACTACTGACGATGGAGGTGAGCGCTGATGCATCACAAGGTGGCCACCCTAAACCTACATCTGGGTCGCAAATCCCAATCACCGTCATGGTGTTCCTCTCTGTATTACGCTATGGACCCGGCGACCGCACGGTGAATCCATGGAGTGCTGAGAATCGGATCTCAAGAACGGCTGAACTGATTTGGCTGAAAATTGGTGGGGAGGTAGCTTAGAACCAGGAGAAGGACATAGGATACTTTTTTATTTTATTTTTTCACTCAAAGGAAATTTGGAAGGTGAGGAAGTTCTCATTCCAAGGATCCCGATGATCCCAACCGACATGCCGATGCCGTTTGAATTTAAACGACTTCAATTTCCGATCTGTCTTGCATTCGCCATGACCATAAACAAATCACAAGGACAATCCTTAAAAGTTTGTGGTCTGAATCTAGAAAATCCATGTTTTTCCCATGGTCAATTAGAGGTGGCATGTTCACGGGTCGGGGACGGTACATCGGGAACGGGATCAGAATCTAACATGCAAGTTTGAATAGGAGGTACAGCGGGAACGGGTCTGAATCTAGAAATTCATGTTTTTCCCATGGTCAATTATATGTGGCATGTTCACGGGTCGGGAACGGTGCAGCGGGAACGGGATCAGAATCTAACATAGAAATTTGAATAGAAGGTACAGCGGGCGGGAGCTGAATACCACGCGGGCGGAAAATATGGCGGTACGAAGTTCGCCGGGTCAGCTAGTAAACTATTATTGTGTCTCTCGCGCAAACTATTGAGTTTAGAAAAAAAATATATAAGAAACCTCAATAGCATTTTTAAAGACCTATCTATAGATACCCCACACGTATGGGTTTGATGAAAAAAAAAATTGAGTTTCAGTTCTAAGTATGGGGACCCCCAAAATTTAATGCTTTTTTTTTATTTTTGTGTGAAATTCTTAATGCAGTTCACAGAATACATCTTCTTACCAAGTTTCAACAGCATAGGCCTTATAGTTTCGGAGAAAAGTGGCTGTGACATACGGACGGACAGACAGACAGACAGACAGACAGACGGACAGACATGACGAATCTATAAGGGTTCCGTTTTTTGCCATTTGGCTACGGAACCCTAAAAATACCCAACTCACTTCTTCTCCATATAAACTTTAACTGAGTCAAATTTCACGTTCATCCGTTGGCACAATAACTTTCATGAAAATGTTCACAAAGTTTTTACTTCACGTATATCTTCAAACCGTGATATTGCTTGAGACATCATGAACCTAAAATGTGCACAAAATGTACTTTATACGTGTAGTACCTATACGTTTCTTGGGTGTCTTATGAGGATAGCACGGGGTGCTACTGCGGTGGACGAGCTCAAATTCACCAAGCACAGATTATTACAAAACAAACCGCGCGCGCCAGGACCTCGTTTGTCTCGCAATTTGGGTCCAAGATACGTGCCCCGAGATATGCCGAACATAAAATGTAAACACGGCGATGTACATAAATATATCACACGCAGCGTGTTAACATTCGCACCAGTACCAGGAGAATAGAACTAACGTGGAGTGGCAACTCGATCTATCAACCGAAGGGATAAATACGAGTACATAATTTTATCAAGGGATTATTTTCTTTTGTACTACTTCAGCAGACTAGCGCACGGCCCACCTGAAGAAAAGTGGTGTGGTTACCGTGGTGGTGATGTTTATTGCCGCTGTAACTATAGTTTATCTTCTATCGAATACGATATCGATACCGAAAAGTAAACTGTTTTATACACATACATACACACATTACATACACACATTACATACACATATACACCATATTATACGTTAATATACTATTACATACAATAATACATTAGAACAGATACAACGAGAACATACTTTTAAGTTAATATCTATGTTGTATCTATGTTACACGCGATGCACTGGACAAGTAGTGCTCCTTGACCATTCCTTTGAATTTATCCAATGTTTGAGCTCGTCGTATTTCCACTGGCAGTTCATTCCACAGGCGATAGTATTAATAGCAATTGAATATTTACATTATTTATTTGAGACCAAGGCCTCTGTAAGCCGTGCAAGCCAATAGGAATCGGGTTATAGAGCCCCTTCACCACCGATATCTGCCATGCTCAAGGTGCATTATTTCCCAATTATGGTTCGAAAGCTATACGCGTACATACATTTCAGTGATTCATTTTTATATACTGGAATTTAGTTTTTTTGAATTAAGCACTGTTAACTAAATCCTCAGCAACCGTGCGGAAAAGTGGCAAGTTGATGTTTACACGTATAAGGGTGCAAACCTGTTGCTGTCTCAATATTATGTTTAGAAAGAGAAGAGTTCGATAACTTTTTGGAGCTTTCGTCGATAATTAAATAAACAAAGATGGAGGTGAAGGCGGAGTCGGACCCAAAGTCCTCACACTCCAAGCCATCCCGCTCTAGGGGGACGAGTTTCATTCACGTCGTTCAAATTCTTTGACTTCATTGTACCCTGGTACTCGAATTTCAATACTTTTATCAAACGACATCAACGACAAACGTTTCTTATCAATTCGGACGTTTGAAACAGACCGTGTTTACTTTTAGCATTTTGTATACATCATGTCCACTAACATTATTTATAAATAGCATACAATATATTATTTATTTTCTAGTTCTGTTCAAAAAAGATTTGATTTCAATCTGTAGGGTAGTGAACGTCCTGTATGAATTTTGTTAGTGGTGAGCACACGAGGTGTACCTATATGATTTTATGACAGATATAATTGCTCCATGATGTAACGCCAAGTGCCAGTTATAAGACTTTTAAATCCCTATTAGGTACATTTTAGTCTTTTCCAATAAATAGACATATTGATACTATAGTCATTTTGATACATAGACATTTTAAACTAGTCATTTTCAATAAATAGACGTTTTGATAATATAGACGTTTTGATAATTTAGACCTGGTGAATAACAAATGCATATATCTACGAATATGTCTTTATTCTTGAATCTATACTAAAACGATTACTATTTTAACTTGCATACATGGGTCCAAAACGTGCTGTGGTAGAATATTATCTCTTTCAGTGTTGTTACGCTTGGGTCCACTCTCGATTCTTTTCCTCGATGGCTCTTAGCAAACTCTACATAAACGAAGCCCTCCTTTAGTTCTAGCTATCCCTTTTTACATACCATACAATCACGCCTTTATCCCCGGAGGGTTAGACAGAGTGGATTTTTTCCGTTTCGACAGATTTTAATTTCGCCAGATTTAGTTTTCGTCGGATTTTCGTTTTGCCAGATTTTTTATTTTTTTATTTTTTTATCTACGGACGAAATACATTATCTAGCTGAATTCTAGCATGTTCAAGCATTCTATTGTAGTTATTAAATTTTCATTTTAGTCATGGATTATGTTTCAATCTTTATGTCTTTTGCAACAACAGATTTATCTCTTTTTTTGGACAAATTGTGATACTTAGCATTAATTTCTTAAGTTTTTTTTTCTTGAAAAAGGCTTCAGATTTGAGCAAAAAAATTAAATACAAGAGAGATGTTTTTTTAGAGAATCTGTTATTCACTCGGCGGTGCCAGCCTTCTACATTATTTGTTGTACGAAAAGATTCTCTGTAGCATGTCAGTGTAGCACTGTGCCATTTTGAACTCATTCGTTGATGAAATAAACTTGAAGTTATACGATGACAGCCGAGTTTTCTGCATTGGCAAAAATAGATAGAACTGCCTCTGACATCAGTTTAAATATCGAGTGCAAAGTTTATATAGCATAAAAAATTACTTATCTCTTCTTAACATGTTTCTTGGCGATTGTATTTTTTTTTGTTTTTTTTTTTTATTTTTATCGCAGGTTTATAAGTGCCCGGTTAATGGCAATAGGCTCGCCACCTATTACATTGGGACCTAAACATAAACGGCGAAATGTGGGTGCTAGCACCTCTGCCTACCCCTTCGGGGATACAGGCGTGAGTTTATGTTATGTTATGTTATGTATTTTTATCGTCGAAACAAAAATCTGGCAAAACGAAAATCCGACGAAACAAAAATCTGACGAAACCAAAATCTGGCTAAATTAAAATATGTCATAACGGAAATAACCGGGCAGAGGTGAATTAACACCCACATTTCACCAATCATTGTATTAGGTCCCACGTAATAGGGGGTGAGCCTATTGCCGTTTTCCGGGCACAATATCCCTTTTTATACGCCTATTTTCTTTTTCTTTTTATATTACATGGCAGACAATCCCACTGCGCCCACCTGATAGAAATTGGTTACCGTGGCTTAGGACACGGTAAACACAACCATAGGGTTGTGTGTCAGGGGAGTCAAATAAACAACAGATAGAAAAATAAAACAATTATTACGCCATGACATTAAAACCAATATAACTTATATACCTACAAACTTAGTAATATTTGTAAATTCTATTATATTTAATACTTGCAAAAAAACTGATGTAGAATCATACTGATTTCCGCAACAATACTAGGAGAACATAATCTATCTAGTAGTACTTGGTGTTTGTAATACGGGGATGGTAGACCATCCAACCCCGCTGTGGCACTCCGTTAAGCCCCGCCCCAATAGGGTGAGGGAGCCTTCGAAAATGTCTGGCTTCTATTTATGAATGAAAATGTGGAAGTCGAATCTCTATCATGCTTATGGTGTCCTGGTACACGTGCGGCTTTTTACCCTGAGAGACGTTTTGCGTGTTAGACGTTATTCTAGCAACAACGTCCTATGCGGTCGGCTACGGAATTCATACCTTCAGTTTGCTGCAGTAAAAAAATTAAACATATACTGCATATAAATGTATACATGGGTCTCTGCCTACCCCCAAAGATATGCTTAAGTGCACCCGTATTTGCAATTGTAAAACAAGTTTACCTTTAAAAAATTGTAAAAATCTTTCTATAATGGGGTACTTAAATGTAAAAAAACAGGTTTTTTTTATGTCAAACTAGCTGACCCGGCCGCCATATTTTTTTAACCCGTTCAAACCGTTTAAACCTTCCCTGGACATCCACGAATATTTCAAGACTAAAATTAGCCAAATCGGTCCAGCCGTTCTCGAGTTTTAGCGAGACTAACGAACAGCAGTTGATTTTTATATATAAAGAGAAGAGAAGAAGATAGATAGATGTCAAAATGTCAAGTTTTATGAACACTTGTATGAATTAATAAATATTACGTCACGCTTTATCATTAGCAAATAAATGGATGGGTGAATCAATAAAACTAATCGAGAGAATAAAAACATGACCACTTTTAACTATTCTCTCTATAACTAGCTGCGTTTAATAATTTCTTGTGTTAAGATTACCGAGACCTGCTTATCGTACCTACTGAATAATACAACATTTAAGTAGAAGCATTCTGAATTATAATATAATATTTTTGAAAATAGTGAGTGCAGTTCCAATGAAATTACGAGTTTATACTACGTATTTTTCTATAAGATAATTTATAATAAACCTTCTTCTATAGTTTGCACTCACACACTTGCCGTTTCACATAAAGCCAACACACACATAGTAGGTAAACAACTTTTAGTTCTAATAAAAGGTTTTTATACCACTTAGGTGGCACACAAACACACGGTCCACCTGATGAGAAGTGGTACCGTGGTGTATTCTACACTAGTAATTAAAATACATTTTAAATTTTACCATAATTCATATAGTACAATAGGTGGTTTTGTCACATTCGAAGAATGTTGAATAGTTTTAAAGAATATTAGTAACCGAAATCACTAATGTAAGCACATGCTGTGAGAACATTTCGAACGATCGAACAAACTTAACAGCTGAATTTGTGGTGAGTCAATTTCGCTCGACAACGTAACATCACCAAAACAGCATGCGATATTGAAATCTCACCAAGGATTCAGCTTTCGAGTTCGTTCGATCGTTCGCAACGTTCTTCATGTGTCTGCTGCTTGTGTTAGAAGTAAAGATAAGATAAGATAACTTCGTTGACAAATAAAATAATTATACACGTTTCCACTAAATAACAGTCATAGATAAGTAAAAGTAGCCGCAATAGCCATCAAGTCTAACTCTGTAGTAAGATAACTGTGGTACAAGTTAAGGATAATCTCAAACATCAAGATTGTGGCTATTGCATCGCAACTTGAGGTGAATCTTTAATGTACTGAGTTCCTAAAGGTAAGCCTGTTTGTCGGAGACCAGTAAGAGGGGGTTCGTTGATAGTGCTGAACCAGGATTTGAGCCTGGGACTTCTCGATCGCAAAACCAATAAGTTGCTGGCGCTTATATACCTAGACTTTCCTTGGAAAGCTGTGCACATGTGCGAATCACTAAGGACACAATCAATACCGTATTTACGTCGCCAGATGACCAGGCAACCATGAAATATAAAGAGCTTACACTGTCTCCCACAAGAGAGAGGGAGAAATGTTGTATTTCTTGTTATCTCAAAACTATTTTCTTGTCAAATACCGCGATAAGGGAAATGAAACTTAATGTAGTGATGTTATATATTTCAATTGAGGTTGAGCAATAAAAATGTGTATGTGGTGCTCTTAGAGCAATACGGATACAAGCGATCTTTAGTCCGCGTGTTGTTTGTAAACACGAGCTGACAACAATCTTTGCGAAGTAGAAAATATATATACAGGGCGTCCCACGGCGATGCCATATGGAGGGAAAGTACCTTAAATCCTTAAGTTAGCTCATTTTACTTAAAGGAAACATCATTTTATTTTTTTAAAGAAACAAAACTGCATTCAAAGATTTTTAAAAATTCGTTTGCCACACCCGGTAATCGAACCGACTAAATCCGAAAAAGTAACATCCTGTATTTTTATGGCATCAATCGATAGTGTCAATCATAAGGATCAAATCTGTCTAAGAAACATGGTAAATTAAATGAAAGGAAGTCCTTGAAACCTAAAATTTTAAATTCAATTTGGCAAAATCAAACACTTTCTTATAAGGTACCTATCAACGCTAGAGATATCTTTGATGAAATTAATTTAGTAAAATATAGTAAAATTTAGTAAAATGAGTACTAAATAAATGAACTTTGTTACCTGTTTAGAATGTAACTTTATTGGGCAACTGCATGAGGTATGTAGGTAGGGTAGGTAGAGTACCTATATAGGTAGTTATTTTTGGGTGCTTGATTAGAAACCTGCACGCGGTATACCCTGGGCAACGAAGATGGCGAGAGAATTGCCCTATTGGATCAACTTATAACCTGCTAATTGAGACGGCGTGCGGTTTTAGACAGTTTGAGTTCGACATGCCTAAATACTACTGCCGACCAGCAGCGGTCTCAGCACAATACAAAAAGAAAAGTAATTTAAATATGGAATTTTATTGTTAATATGCTATCAGATGGATGGATGAACTTTGAGTTGAAGTGTTTTATTTTGCCAAATTGAATTTATAATTTTAGGTTTCAAGGACTTCCTTTCATTTAATTTACCATGTTTCTTAGAGAGATTTGATCCTTATGATTGATGACACTATCGATTGATGCCATAAAAATACAGAATGTTACTTTTTCGGATTTTAGTCGGTTCGGTTACCGGGTGTGGCAAGCGAATTTTTAAAAATCTTTGAATGCAGTTTTGTTTCTTTTTAAAAATAAAATGATGTTTCCTATAAGTAAAATGAGCTAACTTAAGGATTTAAGGTACTTTCCCTCCATGTGGCATCGCCGTGGGACGCCCTGTATATAATATTATGGTAATTAGGAGATAACGACTAGGAAAGTAGAAGATACGAGAGCTGTTCGCCAGGAAAAAAGGAAGTGATAACAAGTTGTCTCTGCCTCCAATGCCCCCGGTGGTAAAGAGGCGCGAATGTGTGTATAGACGTAATTAAGTACATTTGATTATAATTCAATACGGAATTGGGAATAAATCATATTAAAAAGTTAAATATA
Organism: Eilema depressum; assembly: GCA_914767945.1. Lineage (NCBI taxonomy): Eukaryota > Metazoa > Arthropoda > Insecta > Lepidoptera > Erebidae > Eilema > Eilema depressum. The sequence continues at coordinate 32,978,457 of OU612012.1, read as the reverse complement.
TGAAAAAAAAAAATATCTATGAAACACATTACTTATTATTCTAAGCGGCAATATCATGACCAACACATTATGAAATATACGAATGTATTTGAAGCTAGCCATGCCGGCTTCTAGAACCCACTGCACTATTGTTGCATATAAACGAAATCGTTCATTGTGATGTGCTACGCGAGTCACTCTTGTTTCAGTCGGCGCGTGCTACGTAAATTCTACCGTAGATACCGCGTAGCATGTAGCACCGTAGCATACTTTTCATGCTACATAGGGAATAGTGAAATTATAAGAAAAGATATATCAATACAAATAAGTGTATAGGCTACGCATTAAACTTGAGTCAGTCCGTCCCAGCCACCCTTCGCCTTGCATTGATTGTGGATGTCACCATTTCACATGACGAAAACCTCATGAAAGCGGAAAAAGACAAACAAAATATTTGGATCAGGCTCATGAGGTTGTTGATATGTGGAATATAGATTCGGCAATCACTGTCCCGATAGTCATATCGGCCCATGGGCTGACTGCTAAGAGCCCCGACTAACTCCTTAAGAGGCGCTCGTTGGGCAGCTGGATCAAGAAGCTAGCTGGCTAGCTGAAGGTAGCTGGGCTTGATGCAGAAGGCGGTACTCCTCGACACGGCACGTATTGTGAGGTTCCTCTCCCTGGAGCCCTAACCACAGGTAGCTTGGTCCCTGTACCCGATACCGGTGGGGCACTATCAATTGGCAAATAATTTATCGAAGTTCTGCTACGGGGTGCCACTTTTTGTTCAGTCTAAAGCCAAGAGAAGGTCATAATTAGGTCCCTACCGTCCCGGTTCCTTTAAGTGGGGCGTGAAAAAGCATCTGATGAGACCATCAAGCTGAGTTGAGTCATTGTAACATGGTACGTGTCTACAATGGTGACCTTCTTTTCTGAGACTTTGCCTAGGCGAGGTGAAGTCAAATTGACATGTCCTATCCTATATAAAAAAGGTACCTAGCGTCTGTCAAAACATTATTACAAAAAGAGAAAACCCGCATTTAGAGAATAAAACATTGAAAATACCTATTGAGGGTTCGAGTTGACATTGCAAATAATTATAATTTATGACTCTGCGACTTGATGTACAAGCCTCGAGGCGTCGAGTCTTATTTTTGAAGCCTCGAGGCGGAATGGCAAGACTCAGTGAGCTCGGTAAGCTAGGGGTCCCGAGCCTAGCCGAACCGCGAGTTTTTTGAGCCATGTCTCGAGGCTTCAAAAGAGTTCGAGCCTTCAAAAGAGCTTAAAACTATCAAAAGAGCTCAAGTCTTTAAAAGAAAATATACCTTTTAAAAGAGCTCGAGCCTTCAAAAGAGCTTAAACCTATCAAAAGAGCTCGAGCCTTCAAAAGAGCTCGAGTCTTCAAAAGAGCTCGAGCCTATAAAGAACTCGAGTCTTCTTCGCTCACACACACACATTACACACATATTTTAACAGTTTACATAATATAATATACATGATAAGACATTAGTTCAACTCGTAACAATAACCTGAAATATTATAATTTTTGTCGACTCACTGTTTCCTAAAAGACAGGCCTCCCGCCTGGTCTAGGAGACAGGATTCACAACAGTGAACAGCTGGGCAGAAAAAGACTAGTGCGCTAATGAGAAATGCTTCGAGATCAATCGAGCGTTCAAAAGGTCTCGTGGCTTCAAAAAGAGCTCGAGCCTTCAAAAGAACTCGAACCTTCAAAAGAGCTCGAGCCTTAAAAAGGGCTCGACCTTTCAAAAGAGCTCGAGCCTTAAAAAGGGCTCGAGCTTTCAAAAAGGACTCGAGTCTTCAAAAAGGACTCGGAGACTTCAAAAAAGCTCGAACACTGAAAAAGACTCCCGAGTCGTTGGACGCCATCCAAACGAGGCGAGCCCTGGGTAAACCCTTTTGACGTTTAGGGACCAGTTCTTCATTAGTCTTTTTCTTGGTATGACTGGTTCTGGTTTTGACCACTTCTGCTTAGGACTACTTCGTAATATGACCGTTTCTGGATTCGACCACTTCGTTTTTGTCCACCTTCAGTACAGTGTGCAAAAGGATACAACACCACATAATATAGAGTTCTAGTTTCATTCTAGGCAATGATATTTTTTCATAACAAGATGATACGTCATATTATGCTTACAAATCATCCTAAAAAAATTGTTCCGATTGATTCCGGTCCAAGGTCCCATATGGGTGTCCAATCTGGGTGGAGGTCTTGAAGGTAGCGTTGGAGTAGAGGACGGTGACCCAAGCGTCGAAAAATCAAGGCTGTGAACACCCAGCTTTACCAGGACATCATGGTAGAATGGAAGGAACTACTTGGGTGACCGAGCGCAGGTCACGTCGTAGTAGCGTCTGTAAGACGTATCATAGAGGACTAGCTAATCTGACTCTGGGATGCACACGCTGGCGGAGCGCCTGGCATGGACTATGTCGAGGCGTGCCCTCGTGGTGTCTCCCAGAATGGGAGTTCTCTTGCTCAAAGTCTTGCTCACAGTCGCCGCCTCCTTCTGCTAGCAAGTAATGCTGGCGAAGGAGACGGTGGAGCGGGCCTAATAAAAATTTAGGACTGTCCCTGCTCTCTGCACGTCTTGCCCACGAAATGCGCACGGTGCAGCGTAGGTGAATCAGACTTCCGTCCTCAATTCCTAGGAAGCCCACATTTTTTGCTTTTGTGGCGTATTTAAGAAAAGCAAAGTATAATGATTTTAAAATAATAAAAAAATATATTTAACAATGAAAAAAAATTGAAGGAATATGATATTAAGTTTGACAAAGATTTAAAATCATTGCTGCAAAAATTAGAACAAAATAAAATCACCAACATAGAATTCTTAAAAAAAAATATATCTGAAGCTTCGTTATTAGAGCCATAAGGCGACTTATGTAGTCCCTCTACTATAAGGTAATTTTGAAAAGTGACATGTAGTAATATAGATCGTAAGTTACTTCTTTTTAGTCTAAGTTAATTTGAAAAGAAAGTGATAATAAAATGTAGAAAGATAATTTTTAAGTTTAATAAAAAGCATTAATTTCCAATTGGATGTTCGGAGTTTAATTTCAAGCAAGTTTTGTTATGTGGTGTTGTATTCTTTTGCACACTGTACTGAAGGTGGGCAAAAAACGAAGTGGTCGAATCCAGAAACGGTCATATTAGGAAGTAGTCATAAGCAGAAGTGGTCATAACTAGAAAAAGTCTAATGCAGAACTGGTCCCTAAACGTCAAAAGGCTGTAAACGACACCGAGCTCTAGGCAAAGGGACTCGGACGCCTCGAGGCTTGTACATCACTATCTGTGCCTACGAGGCGTCCCAACCGCTTTCGGCCGGCCGACTTTTCTCCGCCTCAATACCAGGATAGCAGACTGTTATAGGAAGTTCCAAACCTTTACAAATATCACAAAGAAATTCTTGGTGAGATAATGCCATCTAGTGCAGACATAGTAGCAACACCATATTACCAAGCTTCCAAGTCGGTATCACCTGTAATTTATTAGGGCGCCACAATCATGCATAGGCGGTATTTTTGCCGTCTGCAGCACCAGGGCAACAGAATGTTACAGGAAGTTTTTAAACTTTTACTATCAATACTTTAGTCCACGTGTTGTTTGTAAACACGAGTTGACAACAATCTTCGCGAACGTACAAACATATATAAAACATAGTAATTAGGAGATAACGACTAGGATAGTAGGAGAAACGAGAGCTTTTTGCCAAGATAAAAGCAAGTGATAACATGTGATCTCTGCCTAGTCCAATGGTACTCCAATTATTATGACATTAGGAATGAATCATAATAAATAGTTAAATACATAATATATTTAGTATAAATATTTTAGTTTATAATATTGTAGAAATCAATCAAAGTGTATAAAAGATATTAATTATTATGAAATTGTGGTAAAAATAAATCTATAAATCAATTAATGATAATATAATATATGAACTTACTAACCATATTCTTTAAGTCCAAAACTAACCATATTTTAAATTTAGTTTGTACACCATGTTAAATGGTAGGACATAGTGCACTATTATTTAATGTTAAGACCTTTTGTAATACCTATGTTTCACAAAGTAATAAATAAATAAATAAATAAATAAATAAATAAATCAATTGCTGTTTGTTAGTCTCGCTAAAATTCGAGAACGGCTGTTTAAATTTAGTATTAGAATAGAATCTAGGAGGCTGTTTTAGTCTTTAAATATTCGTGGTTGTCCAGGGCAGGTTTAAACGGTTTAAACGGGCTAAAAAAATATGGCGGTATAAAGTTCACCGGGTCAGCTAGTTTAATATAAAATATGTATAATGTCCAATTTATTTAAAACTAGCTGACCCAGTAAACTTTGTATCGACATATTTTCCGCCCACGTTTCGGTCGGCCCGTGCTACGAAAATTCTACCGTAGACACCGCGTAGCACGTAGCACCGTAGCATACGTTTCATACTAATCCATATCCATACTAATATTATAAATGCGAAAGTAACTCTGTCTGTCTTTCTGTCTGTCTGTTACGCTTTCACGCCTAAACCACTGAACCGGTTTCGATGATATTTGTTACCGGGTTAGATTAGACCTTATATAGAGTATACATTGCTATAGAGCGCGCCTTACAAGTATGAACTGCTATCACGAGTATGAACAGTACCGAGGCTCCTTGCTCAACCTCAATCAGTAGCAAAACAATATCCGTCAAAATGACTTCGCAAATAATATTTAATTTGAAATGTTAAATCAAAATTTTTTACAACATTGTATATTTGTAGTAATAATGACGCAAAAATAACGCAAAATGACGCCATTTTTTTGTATTTTGGCTTTAATTTTATCCGTGCATATCAAATCGAACAAAAAACTTCATAACAACAAACTACAATAATAAGTGCATCTATTGATATTTTCGGTAATGCATGAAACGTCACTATAGGTGCGCTATACCATCGCAAAGTATCTGCTAACACTCGGCGCCAAAGACCTGAGTGATAGGCGCGCTCTTTATATATAATGTATACTCTAAGGATTAGACCTTGAGAAAGGACATCGGCTATGTTTGGGCGCGATAACCGACATCTACTAAATTGTAAGAAAACTATATCAATACAAATGAGTGTATAGCGTTATATTTGTGATTTTGTTATTTTGTAGCTTTATTAAGAACTAGCTTTTGCCCTCGGCTCCGCCCGCGTGGATGTTGGTTATCGCAACCAAACATAGCCTATGTCCTTTCTCAAGGTCTAATCTACCCCTATAACAAATTTCATCAAAATCGGTTCAGTGGTTTAGTCGTGAAAGCGTAACAGACAAACAGACAGACAGACAGAGTTACTTTCGCATTTATAAATGCGAAAGTAACTCTGTCTGTCTGTCTGTCTGTTTGTCTCCATCCATACTTAATATTATAATATTAAGTATGGATATGGATATGGATTAACAACTCTCGATCAGGAATGAATAGTCACAGGAATTCTCGAGTGTTAGAGAATCTTCGAGATTACTTAAACTAACCTATAATTTATTATTATTTTATTTTTATTACATTACTATAAACTATTATTTTTCATTTTGAATAATATTAATATTCAATCACATACACAACGGTACGTATCAAGACAGCTCTAAAATTAGACATAGTTTGTGCAATGCTTTCTTTAATACGAATCAAGACAGTTATTAAAGTAATGCTTCATTATTTCATACAAGTTTCCATTCAACTAACCGTTTTGACGTTACATAAAAAGGAAGTGTTACACTTCTTGACACCCAAGTATAACTATTTATTTTTGGAAAAAAGAAAAAGATGGTGATAGATAGTGCACAAATGTATCTCAAACAAGATAGTTTTGACAACATTTATTCAAGCCTCTGTATAACGACAACACGCAAAGAACTTCTTAGTGGTTTCTGTTATCTTGGTAGGTGTGTTGTGTCTAACACCGTACAATCCGTACATCCGTTTTAACACCGTGGATCGACAGTTTCCTGGAAATTCTTTTTTTTTAACGCGCATATTTTAACTTCCCCTGAATTATATTTTAAGGTATTTTTAAAACCACATCGGATTAGTTTGAACTTTTGCATATGAACACAAAAGTTCGGCAATACGTAATTTGCAGTAAACATATTAGGTAAAATTTCTATCCAAGTAGTTAGTTTCCCTCTGATATTTAATTCCCCACGATATTGAAAACACGCGAAGAACTTTCTATTGAATTCTGATCGCCTGGTCCTGGCGCACGTAGGAACACAACGTGTGCCTTGTGTGTTCGACACCGTGCCCTGACTGCTTCGCAAACGCAGTGACATGAGAACACGGTGTGCACAACCCTTGCTCTGCGCTAGATAGTATGTAAATGTAGACATTTGCTTGCAATATTGTGTTCGTGTACCAGGGAGACAAAAATGTATAAGAAATCGTTTTTCACTCACGCAAAGGGGGGCGTGATTTTAGTTACACATGCGCACTAGTATAAAACTCCCCTGGGGTTTCACTACGCGGCATTACAACTACAAGAAGCGTGGCTGACGCGATGACGGTTGTGCCCTTATCCGATCCTTTGCGTTAGTTGCTGTTTGATGATAATACGACTACCTTTGAGTGAATAGATTTTTTTAGATACGTTTAGAAAATTTTAGGTTTATAATATTTTTAAGACGACGACGCAAAGAAAATTTCTTCGGCGTAGCGGCTGCTACAACGGACCTCAGGGTTCGATTCCCACTAATTACAAAAATTTGTACATACGCCTGAATGTGTCGCAAAAGCAGCTCGCCCCCTTATTTAGTAGGGAAATAAATAATTTTGTAGGCCGAATTCTGAAATTGGTAGTAAAATATGTCTAAAGTTATATCAATGTGAATGTGGCTCCTCAATCCAAACATCTGAATTGAGGAGCCACTTGAAACACGGAAAGTATTTCATGTACATTTTTGGAAATTTTGTATCATTTAGTAGCAATTGTGGATAGTGTCTACTAAAAATCTGAGCCCAGTACTGTTTATATTCAAGAATATACAATACTTTTAATGTGGCTCCTCAATCTATACATAAGAGCGTGAATTGCCATGAAAGTTATTGGTCAATTTATATTCCACTCTAAAGACATTTAGTAGTAAGTGTGTTCGAATTTGTAGCATATGGACAAAGTAGTAGAACTGAGTGAATTTAATAAATAAACGCATTTCATTCGGCTCCTCAATCGTGACGTCTGCATAATAAATAATTGACTGTACCTACCTGAGATCAAAACGGAATAAAATACTAGAGACACTAACATTTAGTATAAATATCTACAGTACTAAATACCTATGCACTGATCAACATTGTATATGTTCGGTATCTGAAAAATAAATTAATTCTGAATATTCCTTACAAATTCGCTATTAAGGGTGACCATGTTATTGAATTAAACTAGGTGATTCATTTTTGAAATTTAATTTTTCGACTATATTCGGTACAAATATTCTTCATAAGTTTAGGATATTTAGTACCTGTCAATTTCAACATAAGTTAAAGAATGAATTAATATTGGTTGGTCGGTGCTTTTAGGAATTTTACAGTGAGAATCATAGTCGTCATAACAAAACATCTCATCATTCGCTGGGTACATTTATAGTGGCCCATGCCAGCTTCGCTAATCGCAGGGATAAATTCTATAACGCCTATTAAAGTATATAAGCTAAAGTCATTAAGGTTTCTGGCATCAGAAATGACTTATGAAGAATCTTTGTACCGAATATAGTCGAAAAATTAAATTTCAAAAATGAATCATCCTAGTTTAATTCATATAACATGGTCACCCTTAATAGCGAATTTGTAAGGAATATTCAGAATTTATTTATTTTTCAGATACCGAACATATACAATGTTGATCAGTGCATAGGTATTTAGTAGATATTTATACTAAATGTTACTGTCTCTAGTATTTTATTCCGTTTTGATCTCAGGTAGGTACAGTCAATTATTTATTTTATTATGCAGACGTCACGATTGAGGAGCCAAATGAAATGGGTTTATTTATTAAATTCACTCAGTTCTACTACTTTGTCCATATGCTACAAATTCGAACACACTTACTACTAAATGTCTTTAGAGTGGAATATAAATTGACCAATAACTTTCATGGCAATTCACGCTCTTATGTATAGATTGAGGAGCCACATTAAAAGTATTGTATATTCTTGAATATAAACAGTACTGGGCTCAGATTTTTAGTAGACACTATCCACAATTGCTACTAAATGATACAAAATTTCCAAAAATAAACATGAAATACTTTCCGTGTTTCAGGTGGCTCCTCAATTCAGATGTTTGGATTGATGGGCCACATTCACATTGATATAACTTTACATATATTTTACTACAAATTTCAGAATTCGGCCTTCAAATCTGAAGTGGCTCCTCAATCCATACGGACATAATTATATTATTGCAAAATGTATGTACAGATTACGATAATAATAAAAAAAATAGGACACAAGCCTATTGAGGCTGCAGCTACGAGGCGTCCCAACCGCTTTCGGCCGGCCGACTTTTCGCCGCCTCAATACCAGGATAGTAGACTGTTATAGGAAGTTTCAAAACATTTAGAAATATCACAAAGTAATGCTTAGTGAGATAATGCCATCTAGTGCAGACATAGTAGCAACACCATATTACCAAGCTTCCAAGTCGGTATCACCTGTAATTTATTAGGGCGCCACAATCATGCATAGGCGGTATTTTTGCCGTCTGCAGCACCAGGGCAACAGAATGTTACAGGAAGTTTCAAAACCTTTACTATCAGTACCAATCGTTGCCGTAGGGAACATGCGGCAACCAAAGGGGATTGGGTAATCTAGTATGGACAGTGGCGTTCTTAATTTTTTCAGCGGCCATAATTAATTTTGATACCACTTCATTGTACTGTGTTAAACACACGTACAAATGTCATTATTTTCATTGTAAGTAATATCGGAGCTGCGATATACAGGGTGGAACATTTCGACTTTACCTTGAAGGAAAGTACCCTCATACTACAGATAGCGAATTTTACTTAAAGGAAACTTTACCTTATTTTTTAAAAGAAACAAAACTGCATTCAAAGACTTTTGAAAATGCCACACCCGGTAGTCGAACCGACTAATATTTTACAAAACCTTCTTTTTCATGGACTTCCTTTTATTTAATTTACCAAGTTTGTTAGAGAGATTTGATCCCTATGATCGACCCTATCGATTGATGTAATAAAAATACAGGGTGTTATTTTTTCGAATTGTAGTCGGTTAGATTATAAGGCGTGGCAAACGATTTTTCAGCATTCCTTAAATGCAGTGCTGTTTCTTTTTTAAAAACACACTAAACTGTATTCAAAGTTTTCTGAAAATGCCACACACGGTAGTCGAACCGGGTACGAGTACCTACTCTTACTACCGGAGATAGTTAATTTCATTCAAAGGAAACACTCTCTTATTTAAAAAAGAATACAAAGCTGCATTTAAGGAATTTCGAAAGATCGCTTGCCACGCCCTGTAATCGAACCGACTAAAATTCTAAAAAATAACACCCTATATTTTTATTGCATCAATCGATAGGGTTGATCATAAGGATCTAATCTCTCTAACAAACTTGGTAAATTAAATGAAAGGAAATCCATGAAATAGAAGATTTAGAAAGATTTTATTCGGTTCGACTACTAGGTGTGGCATTTTCAGAAAACTTTGAATACAGTTTAGTGACTTTAGTGTGTTTTTGAAAAAGAAACAGCCCTGCATTGAAGGAATGCTGAAAAATCATTTGCCACGCCTCATAATCGAACCGACTACAATTTGAAAAAATAACACCCTGTATTTTTATTGCATCAATCGATAGGGTCAATTATAAGGATCAAATCTCTTTAACAAACTTGGTAAATTAAATAAATGGAAATCCATGAAATGGAAGATTTAGAAAGATTTTAGTCGGTTCGACTATCGGGTGTGGCATTTTCGGAAAACTTTGAATACAGTTTAGTATGTTTTTAAAAAAGAAATAGAACTGCATTTAAGGAATGCTGAAAAATCGTTTGCCCCGCCCTATAATCGAACAATTCGAAAAAATAACACCCTATATTTTTATTGCATCAATCGATAGGGTCGATCATAAGGATCAAATCTCTCTAACAAACTTGGTAAATTAAATAAAAGGAAATCCATGAAATAGAAGATTTAAGAAGATTTAGGATGATTTTAGTCGGTTCGACTACCGGGTGTGGCATTTACAGAAAACTTTGCATACAGTTTAGTATGTTTTTAAAAAAGAAACAGAACTGCATTTAAGGAATGCTGAAAACTCGTTTACCACGCCTTATAATCGAACCGACTACAATTCGAAAAAATAACACCCTGTATTTTTATTACATCAATCTATAGGGTCGATCATAAGGTTCAAATCTCTCTAACAAACTTGGTAAATTAAGTAAAAGGAAATCTATGAAATACAAGGTTATAGGAAGATTTTAGTCGGTTCGACTACCGGGTGTAGCATTTTCAGAAAACTATGAATGCAGTCTTGATTCTTTTTAAAAATAAGGGAATGTTTCTTTTCAGTGGAATTCGCTATCTTCAGTATTTAGAGTACTTCCATCTAAGTAAAGTTGAAAAATACCACCCTGTATAGCTAAGTCCCGATATAGTTTAGAGAAGTTTGTCCATAGTAACTTTTGATCACTTTATACTGTACTTTCATATTATACCAATTTCATTGATGGCCGCTCAATTCCGACACGACGCCAACATTACCCAACCCCCTTTAGTCAAGAAAGTGAGGTGCAAGGAGTAATATTTAGTTGGATAAGGGTATAATATAAGAGGATAATGGGTTGAACAAGCTGAACTTCTGCGACCAATCAATATAAAGCAAATAATAATATTTCGATTTATGTACTCGTAAGTGACAAAATAACCCTTACAAAATCGAGATTCTTTTTTATTTTTTTTATATGTAGGACACGTCAATTTGACTTCAATAAAGCATGTGCTACGGTTTTAAACGGCGCGGCGGCGGTTTAAAACAGATAGACCGGTAGATGATGACAGAAAAGTTCAAGTCATTTGTTACAAGTATGGCGACCCTTATAGGGTCGAATTGGGTGATTTTTGAGAACCGAAAATAGTAATTTCAAACTTGTTTGAAACCGTCTAGCCGCTTGTTTAAAACCTCGCGAACGACAGTCACGTTGCAGCGGCGAGCGCAGGCAGACGCACGCGACGACGACGTTCTCAAAATAGCACGATAAGAAAAAGACTATAAGAGACTTGCCCTGCCTTTGGGACAAAACACGCGAGTCATGCAAAGATACGACTCAGACAAAAAAATGCATAGGATATTTTAGCCACAAAATTAAAAGATATTGCCCCAACAACAATTTTTTTCTTCATTTGCACACAAAAGAGCAAGACACATCCCAACTCTTTGTTCTTTAGATAGACAAGGCGCCATGACGTTGTTGTAGTGAATATACGGTGCGAGCATAGAGACGTCCTACTCATACAACGTTCTATAAAACACTGATGGTCTTAAACATATTTTAAACCATGTAGCCGGCAAAGCGAAAATCTGATTTTTCTGTTTCAAACCGCCGCGCCGTTTGAAACCGTGTAGCAGATGCTTAAGAGGGTCACCATTACAGACACGCATCATGTTATAATGGTTGCACACTCAACTTGACGGCCTCATCAAATGCTTTTACACGCCCCGCTTAAGGTGATTACATACGCGAATGACTTTGACCATACAAATGTTCAAGGTCATTCGCTCGTTTTTCAGCCGTAAAAATCAGTAAAACTAATTTTAATAGATAATTTTATAGGGGACGATTACAAACTAAGAAGGTCACGTCATGCTAATACACTCATTTAACCTATATCTGAAATTTTAGATTATTTGGATGCATATTGTAGAAAATATTTGGTTTCATAAGAAAGAGTAGAGTGACGTTCAGAGCTTCTTTTCTACTATGTCCTCCTTTTTTATTGAATTTATGAAAAGGTGAAGTTACTCTGTATATCCTGTAGTATGCAGGGATGTAAATTTCAGATCTTTAGGTTTTATAGTTAAAAAGAAAAACGGTTTCGAAAATACCGATTTTTCGATGCTATTCTGATTCGGGGCCTTAAAGGACCCGGGACTGAAGGGCGAGGGAAACACTTGAGCTGGTAAGGAATTCCAGGTCTTAATGTTGCGGCAGAAAAAGTAGTCGCCGAACCGCTTGGTTCTTATTGGAATATTCTGCACCGTATGCGGGTGGCATCTACGTCCTGCACGTGTTGCTTTTACGTATATTTATTGTCATATTTGGAAGGTAGAACCTGTGTGAAAAGAACTTGGCAATAAAAACTCGCGGCCTCTGTTTTCTTATAACTATCTATTAATTACAAGAGATTTGTTTGCAAAATATACAGTTATTTATGAATGTATCACTATCAGTACATTACATATTATAAAAACAAAGTCGCTGTCACTGTCTGTCCGTCCCTATGTATGCTTATCTTCAAAACTACGCAAACTTCAACTACGAAGATTTGCAGCGGGAACGGGATCAGAAAATTTGGCGGTACGAAGTTCACCGGGTCAGCTAGTGTACCGGTCTATATAGCTTTTTCAAAGTTCTGCTACGAGGCGCCACAGGGCCACAGTGCTCTTGACCTATGTCAGCGGTCCTTTTTATTGCGCTTCAGTTCTAAGCCAACAGAGGGTCATAGGAAACGTTTTCAATACAATATTACAATTTCTTTTATCGACCGACTAGGCCGACTTTTCTCCGCCTCAATACCAGGATAGCAGACTGTTATAGGGAGTTTCAAAACCTTTACAAATATCACAAAGTAATGTTTGGTGAGATAATATATGCCATCTAGTGCGAACAGAGTAGCAACACTAAATAAAAACTAAGCTTCCAAGTCGGTATCACCTGTAATTTATTAGGGCGCCACAATCATGCATAGGCGGTATTTTTTGCCGTCTGCAGCACCAGGGCAACAGAATGTTACAGGAAGCTTCAAAACCTTTCTTATCAGTCACCAATCGTTGCCGTATGGAGCACACGAGAGAATGAAACATTGAAAAATTAAGTTTAAAAAAACTAAAATCCGACTACTGCAACATCACGTCTAAAAAGTATTAAACAAGAAAATATTAAGGATAGCCGTGGTCGTAACATTTCCCTAGAATGTATTGTTTTGTAAGGGCCGGCAGTGGGCGCCGGCCCTAGTTGAGCCCTTGAATTTGATACCAAACACGGTATACGATATACGAGTATTTGTCTCAAGTTTATTTTCTAACGCAGTACTTTATGACCGGTAGAAGGTGCCACATTAGATTCAGTGACACGTTATATAGCCTATCTATAACCTGAAGATGAAGACGCTTCTAATGATACCTCATTTGTTCGGTTCTAATAAGTGGTTGAATAGCTATGAGGGCACAAATGAACATACATTTACATACATTTTGGACCAAATACTTGATGCAGAACTGTTTGATGCTAGATATGCGGTATTTAGGAGAGATAGGGATCTTAAGTCGTGGGATAAAAAGGATGGTGGGGGGGTCCTGGTGGCTGTGTTAAAAGAACATAACCCTCAGCGTGTTAAACGGTGGGAAACTGAATGTGAAGACATATGGGTTACAGTTGAAAAGACTGATGGTAGTAAGTCCATTACCCTGGCTTTCTGTGCAATATACCTGAGCCCACCTGTCAATAAAAGATTGGTAGAAGTATTTGTAAACAATTGTAATAGCGTAATCGAGCAAGCTAATGTGTTACCTTGTATCGTAGGGGACTTTAATATGAGAGAGATAGATTGGACTGCAATAAATAAGTCATCTGCACTTAGTTTGGGATCCCAAAAAATACAATACGTAATAGATTTCATATATATCAATAATTTGCAACAATGTAATAATGTCTTTAACTCTCAAAATAAAATGTTAGATTTAGTTCTGTTGGATGAATCTATTGAGTGTTCGCTTCAAGCATCTCATGCACTCACCAAGGTGGACCCACTGCACCCCCCTCTAGTTTTTAGTGTTTCCCTAACCATATCTGAGAGGCTTAGACAATGTCGAACTAATATGAGATACAATTTTGCGAGAGCCAATTATGATCAAATAAACGAGAGTTTGAATTCAGTTAATTGGAAGACAGCTTTGGGCTCTCAATCTGATGTGGACGCAATGGTAGCGAAGCTATACTCCATCTTGAAGACAACAATGGAGCAGTTTGTGCCGAAAGTGACTGTAGGAAGGCCTAAAAACCCTCCATGGTTTAACAAAAAACTTACAAAGGCATTAAAAGAAAAGAAAAAACTGTTTCGTAAATTTAAAAGATATGGCAATTCAAGGGATTATCTCGACTTACAGATCCTTAATGGGCATTGTAAGAGGCTGGCTGTTGAGTCATATAATAACTACATTGCCACAGCTGAAGATAATATTGCGCAGAATGCAAAATGCTTCTGGTCCTTCATAAAGAGTAGGCGAGGTAATGTCGGTACCTATCCGGGGACGATGACAAGTGGGCATCATACCTCCACAGATGGCACGGAAATATGTAATATGTTTGCCGATTATTTCGCATCAGTCTATGATACAAAAGTGCAGCCTATATCGGCCGAGGAGTACTTGGGGGTCATCCCTGACTCTTCTCGGGTGATGCCCGTTTTGGACTTGCACCCGTCAGCAATATATCGGAAGCTCCGCGAGCTGAACACTAATAAAGGAGCAGGTCCGGATGACATAGCTCCAATATTTATGAAAAACTGTGCCAAATCCTTGACAACTCCCCTGTGGTTCATTTACGACAGGTCATTGCGGGAGGGACAGTTTCCCACAGCATGGAAACTGGCAAAGGTGGTGCCGGTACATAAGTGTGACGAAGACAATTCTGTAGATAACTATCGGCCAATATCTCTATTATCTACCATGGCCAAAATCTTCGAATCGCTAGTGTGCCCGGTTATACTACGGCATTTCAGGTCCTTCCTTGCTGATTGTCAACACGGGTTTGTAAGTTCTCGCTCAACATGCACAAACCTGGCTACTTTTGTTGATGACGTAGCCAATTCTCTTGACCGTGGAGGGCAAATGGATGTCATTTATACAGACTTCAGTAAAGCCTTCGATAGAGTGCCACACGAATCGCTTATACATAAATTATCAAGATACGGTTTCACTGGCCATATTTTGTCGTGGTTGGAATCGTATCTGAGCCGTCGAAAGTTTTATGTGGTAGTGAATGGTTATCAATCTAAATTGCGTGAAATAACATCAGGTGTCCCGCAGGGGTCCCATTTAGGCCCTATCCTATTCAACATTTATATTAATGATTTACCTTCGTACCTGAACTACTCTACGCCTTATATGTATGCGGATGATTTAAAAATTGCCAAAGAAATAAAAACTCCTGTCCAGGTAGCCGAACTGCAAAGTGATCTGGATCAGGTAGTAAAATGGTGTAATGTGAATGGCATGCAACTGAACCCCAAGAAATGTTGTTGTGTGAAGTTCACTAGGAAGCTGAATCCTATTACATCGTCCTATTATATCCAGCATAACAGGGTAGAGGAAGTCAAAATGGTAAGAGACCTAGGTGTAGTCATAGACAGCAAGCTAACTTTTGTGCCTCACATAGAGCAAACAATTAAGAGGGCTTCGAAAATGCTGGGTTTCGTAGTTCGTAATGGGAGGGCATTCCGGAAGCCATCCACAAAGATTTTATTGTACAACAATTTAGTACGTAGTATTTTAGAGTATTGTAGCCAAATATGGAGGCCGCATTATGCTGTGCACTCGCTGAGACTAGAGAGGGTGCAGAAGCGATTCTTATGGCATTTGTGCCATGGTATAGGACTAAACCATGCCTTAGGGTCGTATAGCGAGAGGCTGCAACACTTTGGTATTCAATCTCTTGACAAGCGGAGAGACTATTTGGACATCATGTTTCTGTTTAAAGTTCTTAGGGGCCTAATGGACTGCCCACAGTTGTTGGGCAGGTTCCAGCTGACTGTACCCTCGAGGATCCCGCGGAAAGCCGTAGCCCCTCTTACAGCCCCCTTCAGGAGAACAGAGTTTGGTAAAAATTCAGTTGTTCCTAGAATGAGTCGGCTACTTAATAGATGCGCTGCGTCAGTGGACATCCACCATGATTCCCTAACCACCTTTAAAAGAATAGTGAGACTAGAACTGACCTAGTGAAGTTAAACTTAAACTTAATTTTAATTTTTAATTTCTAATTTATTTCGTTAATTTGTAATTTATGAACTCATTTTTTTATTTTTTTTTATTTTTATTTTCATTTTAATCTTGATTTAATTTATTTTGATTATTTTATTTTGATTTAATTTAATTTATTTTGATTATTTTATTTTGATTTAATTTAATTTATGTTGATTATTTTATTTTAATTTAATTTATTTTGATTATTTTATTTTTGAATTGATTTTGACGATGTAAGTTGACATTTCATTTTATCTATGATTATGTGACGTGATTTAACTAATGTGATAAATTGATACCTGACCCATGACAAATGACATACACATATTTATTTTAATTTAACTTTAGCTTGCTGATTAATTTTAATTTTAATTTAGTTTACTTTTGCTTTAATGATGATCTAATTTTAATTTTATTTTTATGTACCTAATGTTTATCTGATATTTTTATCTTATTTTTTTTAATTTGTTTAATTTTAATTTAATATTGTTTCTATAATTTATAAGTTTTCCTAGTGTAAATTATAAGTGTGATTACGTGAAAAGTACTGGTCGATCTACTTAACTTCTATAATTTGCTTAATCGAAAGTCGACACTAGATCAGTTAATAATATTGTGAATGCAGTGGCTGCCTTAGAAGGTTAAACATCTAAGAAATAATAATTATGTATGTGTTAGAATGATAAGTACTGTTGTATTAACCAATGGCGGTCCTATAAATAAATAAATAAATAAAAATAAAATACATAACCTGTTGAAATCATTAGCCTCCTTTGACTTTGCCGTAGTCGGGTAAAAATACCTATTGAGGCTTCGAGAAATAATTTAGTCAGCGGGCCGACTTTTCTCCACCTCAATACCAGGATAGCAGACTATTATAGGAAGTTTCAAAACCTTTACAAATATCACATAGTAATGCTTGGTGAGATATGTCATCTAGTGGCATCGTTAAGTGCAATAGCAATACCAAATATTACTGAGTCGGTGGTCGGGAGAAAAGAACCCAGTAATAAAAACTCAGCCTCTCTTTTCTTATAACTATTAATTACAAGGCATTTGTTTGCAAAATGTAAATGAATGTATATAGCTAGTAAGATGGCATACCTTATATTTATAATACTTATTTATAATTATGTGAAAATATGAAGAACTAAGTAGACATATAAAAATGGAAAACTATTGATAAAGTGTACTATTGGTAACTATTGAAACGTAAGTGGTTTTATTTCAATGAGTGATATTTGCATAAACTTAAGAAAATATCATATTGATAAGTGTTTTTTTTTTATCATATTTTGGTTTTGTTTCTTTTTATCCTAAAATTTAAGAGGAACACATAAAGGAAGACGCTCTATATAAATGCGCCATCTACTGGCATCGCAGACAGCGTACGAAACACCAAGACATTACAAACTGCTACTCGAACCTATCGTTAGCAAGTAATTCATTCGGCTACAGCTATGAGGCGCCATAACGACACGCCAGTAGTCGCGTTTTACCCGCTACAATACCAGGGCAGTAGAATGATAAAGGGAGTTTAATATCTTTACTGCTAATACTAAGAGGAACTTTCTATATTGACATGCCATCTGGTGGTGTCATTACGTACCATAGACTTAGATTAAGTTACGTACAGACAGGGTATGTAACATCGGAATGTCAGCTGCAGAGTTAGAGTAAGTAATGCATGGACTAGAGCCACGAGGCGCAACATGCGCATTTCGCGTTGTTTGGTACTAGGACAACAAAGTGTTATAGGAAGTTTAAAACGCTTTCTATGTATTAGCTAGAGAGTAACTTTTGTAGCTTGACTTACGCATTATTGCAGCGCAGTAGGTTTAACCCAATCTAAACTGAGGTTTTACGTTCTTGATTGCTTTAAATAGGAATAAGATAGTTTTTTTCTTGAAATTTTGCCTTTATGTGTATAAATTAGGGATTAAAAGTTTGCACGACAGGCGCGGATCCAGACGCGGAACTAGGTTGTGGGCACAGGTACCTGAAGATCGGTCAAGTGCGAGTCGTAGTGCGAACTCATGTCAAGCATGTTAAATACGCCTGGAGGGAGGGGGGTGTCTTTGGCGGTGTTGGTCTCACATTGACCTCTTGAATTGAACGCGGTGAGACGGCTAGCTTTCATTAATAGTTCCTTTAAGAAAAAACCCCAACAGGAAGTGGACTTGGTAACGCCGGGACTCTGCGATAAGGAACGAGACAGACTTTTTCATAATGGACAGTAGTTACGCACATATTTAGAGATGTCTTTGTGATCAACAAGTTTCAAACTGGAAGCGATCACCAACTTATCCGATGCTCTCTAAATATCAACATAAAGGCTGAAAGATTCCGAATGATAAGGTCAACTTACCTACGCCGCTCCAAGTAGCTCTAGGCTCCAAAAAGTTCCAACTGGAACTTCAAAATCGTTTCGCAATGCTGGGAACCTAGCGGCATTGACGAGAAGGCCAACATAGTGGTCAAAACATTGTAGGAAGTGTCTCGAAAATTGTTTCCCGGAAAACGCAGACAGCAAGAGCCCAGGCTCTCTCCTGAGACTTCCGAACTTTAAATCAAAAAGCCGATACGACGCGACCTTGAACGCTCCAACACTCGCTCCATCCAGGAGGCAATCTAGCGATATAGGGAGGTCAAAAGTGTTCGCTCAGCAGTTGGGAAGGCCCCATCTGACGGAACTTAAAACTGAGCTATATGCAGCACGGACGAGTAAACCGACGGGACACAGCGACGAAGACCTGTGCAGAGACACACCTGGACAGAGCCCCACTCACGCGCCATTACACCGAGGAGATACCAGATGTCGAATAGTGCGAGGTAGAGGCGGCTCTCAGGCAACTGAAGAACAACAGATGCCCTGGTGATGACGGAAATTACTACTGAGGTGCTGAAAGCAGGTGGCGCACCAATCCTGAAAGAGCTAGCGAGTCTCTTTAATGCCATCATCCGGCAAGAGCTAACACCTAGGGCACAGAGCGGGAGTGCGGTGGTACTGTTCTTCAAAAAAGGTGATAAGACTCTCTCACTCCCGAGTCATGTCTATAAGTTGTTCTCAAGAGTCGTCACAAATCACCTCGCGGATAAGCTCGACGAGTTCCAGCCACCTGAGCAAGCCGAGTTTCGAAAAGGCTATAGTACCGAGGACCACATCTATACTGTTCGGCAGATTGTAGAAAAGACGCAGGAGTACAATCAGCCGCTGTGTATGGCGTTTGTGGACAACGAAAAAGCCTTCGACTCAATCGAAACCTGGGCAGTGCTGGATGCCCTGCAGCAGTGTCGTGTAGATTGGCGATACATCGAGATGCTGAGATGTTTGTATGGCACTGCCACAATGTCCATCTTACTCCAAGACCAGAAGACGAAACCCATTAGCCTCCAGCGTGGAGTGAGACAGGGAGATGTTATATCTCCCAAACTATTCACCAACGTATTGGAGGACGTCTTCAAGACTCTGGGTTGGACTTTGGCGGGGTACCAACATCCACGGTGAGTACATCTCGCATCTTCGGTTCGACGACGACATCGTCATAGTTGCTTAGTCGCTGGAACAACTGGGCGAAATGCTGCACAGCTTGAATGGAGCTTCTCGACAAGTTAGCCTGGGTGTAAACTTGGACAACACCATGATTATGTTCAACGAACATGTTGTACCAAATCGATTGCAATCGAAGGGGTGACACTGAGAGTTGTTCAAAAATATATCTCCTGAGGCAGGTTATCCAGCTCGGTAAAAACAACTTCGAGAAAGAAATAGCCAGATGGATCCAACTGGGGTGGGCAGCATTTGGCAAATTGCGTCGGGTCTTCTCCTCCCCCCTGCCGCAATGCCTCAAAACAAAGGTTTTCGACCTGCCTGTTATGACCTACGGTGCCGAAACGTGGCCACTGACGGTGAGGTTAGTCCGTGACCTAAAAGTCGCACAGCGGGCTATGGAGCGAGCTATGCTTGGAGTCTCTTTGAAGGATAGAATTCGCAACGAGGTCATCCGAAATAGAACCAAAGTTACCGACATAGCCCGCAGAATAAGCAGGCTGAAGTGGCAGTGTCCTGGCCACATCTGTCGAAGGACTGATGGCCGTTGGAGCAGACGAGTCCTAGGGTGGAGACCGCGAGAAGGAAAAAGAAAGGTGCGATGCACCTTAGGCAGATGGACTGACGACCTGATAAAGGTGGCTGGGACAGACTGGATGCGGAAGACGGAGGATCGGCAGACGTGGCGCATATTCGGGGAGGCCTATATCCAGCAGTGGACTGCAATATACTAACTGATTGATTGATTGAATGTACTTGCACCTCAGACCTATGCTCCTTAAAAAGGCGTACAAAAAAGCCGCAATAATAGTGTGTAATTTCTGATATTGTAACAGTATGAACAAATGCTGGTATATCGTCTATTGCACTATACGCTGTGTTCCAAATCACGCGTGATTCATGATTCATTTGTTTGGTTTTTTTTTCAATAAACCATAAAAAAAGTAACGTCACAGGTCTATTAAGGTGGTGGGCATGCCCATATTGCCCACCCTAGTGGATCCGCGCCTGTTGCACGACGTGTGTGTGACATTTTTTTTTGTCTTGAAACCTACTATAAAATGTTTTTAGATCTTCAGTAAGCTTAATGAAACACTGTGTGTGTAAGTATTGATTAAATTCCAATAGATATGGGTTATCTACGAGTATTTATTTACTAATATCATAAAGAAAGGGACCATATTTGGTGAGTTTAGTTTGTGTCGGGGGGTAATCTTCGGAAGCATTAAAGTTATGTCAAAAGTGGTCCATTATCCTCGATGGAGATATGCTATATAAAATCATCATGTTACTACAGTTGCGAGCGGAGCAGTAATCATAAATTTCAACAACACCGGTAGATACTCTCATACATTATTTATAGGGTGCGGGGGTTTGAAGTACGTCACGGGGGAACCCAGGGGAGGGTTGTCTGGTAACTATGTTAATAAATAAAATGTCTGTGATAAAAATATCTCTACTGAAACTAAAACGCAAAATAATGAATTAATAACTTTGATAGGCCATCTAGTGGACAGTAGCACACAGAATGAAACCCTGGCATGTAGCCTTCAAGTCCATGTAAGTAATTCATTACACTGTATCTAGGAGGCGCCACAATTGGACGCCAACAGTCGCATTTTGCATGAATCAGTACCAGGACAAAAGAACGAAATAGGAAGTTTCAACACGAACACATGCAGAAAATACTTAGCCTTAGAATTGTTATTACCAAAAACGCCAGCTACAATATAATTAATCAGCGAAAATATATCCACTTATGGATTTATTTTTAATTTATTATTTGCAAATGAATAAGAAACACAATTTTGATGAATCTATTACAAAGAAAATTGACGCGTTTATTGATTACCTGAAATGGTTTTCTAATTTTCCAATTGATAAATCCTTCTGCAGAGTTTAGTAAGTACACGTACACAGGGTGCTGTTGTAATAAAGCGCAGCGCTCACGCGACATCTGTGTAATGTGACGAACACTCCGAAACTGTTACTAGACGTCGAGCAAACAAACGTTGAGCTCGTATTGCTAACAAATGGTTTATCAAAATATGCGTATATATGTATGAATTTCACTTGGAAACTTTTAATACATAATACAAAGTAAATTTAGCTTTTAGAGGTCCTAAAAAATGTTTGAACACCCCTGGCGGGACTCGAACCCACAATCCCCGGCTTAGGAGGCCGGTGCCTTATCCATTAGGCCACAAGGGCTTCGACGTTCACAGTTAAATTTTTGGACTACTTTGTGAGCAAATACAGAAGAGCTCGTTAAAAAGTAATTAAAAGTTTTATTTTTAGCAATACGTTGAAAGTTCCTTCGAGCCGGCGGTGATTCTGTCGATTTGTACGTTACTTTGTATTAGCTACTACTTATGTATATACTCGTACATTCATGGTGTTGTTTGTGAATTACTCTTACAAACACGTAAATATATCAAACTAGCCGTTTCCCGCGGCTCCGACCAAGTGGATGTCGGTTGTCGCGACCAAATATAGCCTACTAGCTGACCCGGCGAACTTCGTGTCGCCATATTTTTTTCAACTCGCGTGAATTTGTGATCCCGTTCCCGCTGCGCCTATTTTCTCATCTTTAAACCTTCTCTGGACATCTACGAATATTTCAAGACTAAAATTAGCCAAATCGGTTTAGCCGTTCTTGAGTTATAAACTAACAACGAAAAGTGGCATTGATTTTTATATATATATATAGATGTCCTTTCCCAAGATCTATTCTATCTCTGTACCAAATTTCATTAAAATCGGTTCAGAGGTTTAGACAGACGTTGGTCTGTCTAAACCTCTGAACCGATTTTAATGAAATTTGGTCTTTGTCTGTTGAGACAAAGTAATAATAATAATAGTAATTTCGGTTACAAATGGTTCTTTCAAAAATGCATTGTTCAAAAAAAATCTATCGTTTTCCTTTTGAATGATATAGGTTACCCAGTTTAAATACCATGTATAAAGGAATGACTTCAAAATGTATATTGGTGACTTTTTTAATGATTGTATTCTATTTTATCTAATCTCATACTGAAATGTACACATTAAAATATTAAAAACAGAACTTCAATGATAGTCTTCACGCACAAACTATCAAAATAAATTTAAAAAATTACATTATAATAAAGCTCTTCTATGGCCTTCTATGACCTGTATCATAATATAACTTTCTTTCTATTACGATACAACTTCAGCTAGATCAAGTAGGTTTCGGTGCAGTTTGTCTTTATATAATCTGGCGCCTAACAATGCTGTCATTTTACACAAATTATATTTATTATTTATTTCATGAAATTAGATAAAGTAGTGTATGAAACCTAAAACACTCGTGTGATGCTATAAAAAAAACTCGCCAAACTCGTGTTTTAAGAACCCTTATTATGCAACAGTTTCATAAACTACTATAAATCATTAAATATACTTATGACATGCACAAGTTGCAAACAATCTTTTTTTAATATAAATTTTGGACTCCGGATCACGCCGAAAAAAGAAAAAAACATATTTGTTAAAAAGCATAATTATATTTAATTTTTATACTAAAATTAATTTTTTAACGAATCATAATTTAAGATACAAAGAAATCATTTATTATAGTCCTACCAGGGGACCTGTACCGTCCCCATGGTGCGCGCGGTGTGGCGGGGGTCGAGGAAAAACAAAGAAAAGAAAGAGCATGAATCGATGAGATCTACTGTGCCGGACAGATCTTACGATATCATTTAACAATTTGAAAGCCGGATATTAATAAAATTCCCTATATAATAATTTTCTGCTCTTTACGCTTAGTCGTAAAGATGTATTGAATAATAAGAGACATAATTAACTCAATCAGAGGACCAAAATAATTTATTTAATCAATGAAATATCTGTATTATACTAAAGTATAGTAAGTTAAATGAATACAAACGAAAAATACTTCTCCTATCATATCCTACTATCCTACTTTCTACCAATACTTTAAATGCGAAAGTTTCTGAAGATGTTTGTATGTTTGGATCGTTTCCTTGTTGCTCAATCACGCTCTAACGGCTGAACGGATCTTTGAAATTTGGTCCAGGGATAGATTAGTCTGGAAAAACATATTTATATGCTACTTTATTTTCTGGGAATAGCTTTCCATAAATTTGTGGGAATAGAATCAAAATTCCACCCAAGTAAAGCCGCGGGCAACAGTTATATTTAATAAAAACAGGCAAATGATGAGTAGAAACTAAGTAAACTGATAATTAAAATCAGAACTTTTCAACTGCAGTGATTCTCTTCTTTAGTTCATCTATCGTTTTGCCATCGGAACTTGAATCAGAGAAGTTCTTTAAATTTATTTATTTTTTAAAAATATCGTTCTTCACATCACGGGATATCGTACGACCTATCTTTGAATTGTAATCTCATGTGCGTCTGACGTAGACTGTCCGGTACAAACTACACGCGATACCGCCGCCAGCACTGGCGGCGGACTGACCAAATCTGACGTTCGGTATTCCCCCCCGTCTCGCCGCGCACATACCTACATAGGCGCGGTACAGCATCATACTCACGCGTGCCATACGACGTTTTACAACACACTTGCGAATAAAATAATACTACAAATACTAAATAAACAATAGGTACTACAAATTAATTCGTTTTCCTATGTGCGCGCATCTAACAATGGCGGTCGGCCGGCCATATTTAAAAAAAAATAAGGTTTGAATTTAACTTTTTTTTACTGTTTTTTTTCTCTAAGTAAGAGAAAATAAAAGTTAAATTTGAGTGAAAATTTTGTTTATTAAACAAGTTTAGTATTACAAGTTGAAATTATTTATTTAAATACGAAAATGCATCAAATGAACTAACATACAATAGGCATAATAATTTATTCGTACTATTAAGCACGTTCTTTTTTGTATCGAAACTTTTTTAAGAACATAGAAACTTAACCTATAAAATTTAAAAAAGAATCTATAACTCACTTGTGAATAATAGCAATGAAAAAGTCACAGTGCCTATTTGCGGTGAAATAATATCACTTTTATGAGCAGGTGTGTTGTAAAATAATTAATGCTACAGCTCTTCTATCGCCAACTGTATCAATTCTTGTTTTTATTACGATACAACTTCAGTTTGACTAAAGATGTTTCGATGCAGTTTTCCTATAGACCGACCACGAGCGCTGTACCCTTGCCACACCACGCGTAGCTACGGAGCGCTACAGCACACGCGGTTGGTGTATACATAATCTGTGGACATGGTGCACCACGCATGCGCGATCAGCAGATGCATTTTGGCACAAAAGCTTAAAAATAAATATTCATAATTTTACGTATATTATTTATTTATTGTTATTTCAATACGTTATACGTATAATAGGTATAACAGGATATTCAGGAAATTATGCTTTATATTGACTATCTCATGAGATTAGAGAAAGTAGTGTATGAAACTGCACATAATTTGGTTTTGAAACACTCGTATGGTACTATTAAAAATAAACATATTCTCATACTATTAGTGGTCTAAACAAGTAGACCACTGCCTACAAAAAACACTATTTCCTTTACTACACTACTTTGGACAAGATACGTTAGTTTTGATGGTCTACGCCGTAGCCGCTACGAGTGTAGCGCCCCCGTTACGTAGCTCTACGCTTGTAGACTTGTAGAAAGCGACTCGCGTGCTGTGACTACATTATTCAGCTGAATTCTTTCAAGACTTTATTCTGTGAACGTGTTTGTGAATCTCGTCCTGCGACTCTGCATCCTACAAATAAATAAAATTGGAATGATTGTTTTAACGTTAAAATAACAGTTTTTAATGAATTAATATTATTATAAAACAATGTAAACACCTTCAGCCTTATTACAAAACACGGACTAACTCTAAACCCAGGTCTAAATCGCCTTTAGACTATGGTCTAAGAAAAATGTTATTACAAAAAGCGTTTTAGTACTAAACCAAGGCCTATCTCTGGTCTAAAGATAAACCTGCGTGCCCCCTAGTTTAACGTTGGTCTAAGTAATGTCACAATAATAATACATCAGACTTGACATACGTCTTATTTTGGCAAAGGTACTTTTTTTTTGGAAGTTCAATTTTCGGCTCTCTTTCTCTTTTCTCGTTCCAACTCGTAAAATAACTTGCAAATAGGTATATTATGTATACTAAACTAAATTTAAAAGTGGGTATAAAAATTGGAAAAATTTTAGAACAGAACGCGCGAACTCCGGCAAACTACGTTTCGTTCCATTTAACGTCTTATAACAATGATAACAATATTATAACAATGATTGCTAATTAATAGCATAATAATGATATTATATTATAAAATAAAGTATAACTATTATTCATGCAATTGAATTTAATGAAAATATTTATGATTAAATATTTTTTTCAGCATTTTTAGTAAATATTATTTATAAGTGATTTCAGAAATTTTAGAAACGAAACGTTGCGACCGAATGATATCATAATGAACGAACAAAAGTTGGAGTTATCTGTGGTTGTTATTTAGGCCAAGGTCTAAACCAGGTACTAAGTAGTCTCCGGATTATTCAGCTTTTGTAATAAGGAGAGGTATAAACCATGGTCTTGAGATTAAGCCTGGACTCTGTAGTTCGGGTCTAAACCAGACTTTGTTCTGTTTTTTGTAATAAGACTGAATATAACAAAAATCATTTTTTTTAATGTTTGACTGATTGTAATGACTTCAAAGTAGCCGTGCCGATTTTGACGGGATTTTTATTGTAGACTAGCTGACCCCACGAACTTCGTACAATATTTTAGTTCTTTTAAGTTTTTCGCCTAACAGTCAATTTTTTAGTTCTTTTTTTAAGTATTTCTCTGCGTAAGAACCATCCACGTACTTCAAGGAATATTCTAAAAAAAGAATCAGCGAAATCGGTTCAGCTGTTTGCGAGATTTGCGCTCAGCAACACATTAAGCGATTAATTTTTATATTATAGAAGATAATTGATATTATAAGGCGTAACTTTGACAACCCATAGGGATCCACAAAAAAAATTTACTCTTGAAATTGTATGATTAGTTTGTTTCCTTTTTATAAGCTAGAAATAGCTCACACATAACGCGTATTTCAAACCACATTTTCTATTCATTTTGTTACCAATAATGTGTCTACACAGTAAATGGTCAAAGAGCACTGTGTTTTGTTCAAACAACTAAGAATAACGGCACTTTAGAACTTAATACAACAATTACAGAACTCAAACGACATCATACTCCGACTAACTCGCGCGGTGCCCACTAGATGCCACTTGTAAAATTGGCTCGTTCTCTGAATCTGGTTATGGTTTCGTTTTCGTGACATTATAATAGGTGGACCTTTGGTTCAGATGTCATTGCGATTCGATTCTATTAATTAAATTACTAAAAGCACGGCGAATCGCCATCATTTTTTATACAACCTATCCACGTAACAGTGGTAAGGTTTAAAATGTAATATTAAAACGCGGCACACTGCTCTATACTCCCCGGACGGTCAGACGGCGGTCCCCCAACGAGACAAATGACAAAAGGGTCAATACTTAGGGTAGGTCATAATGTAATAAATATTATTTTACTTTTTATAGGTTCTTTTTGGGTCGGGGGCTTTTTAAATTTTTTTATTCTTTTATTTCATGTTTTTTATAGGTAACCGCTTAACCGATTTCTATAAAACTTGCTGTATCGTGATGTATAAATTATTACCTTTCATTTGATACCCAAAGTGGCAATGCAACTTTCACTCCTCATATTTTTCAAATGGCTGAACATAATAATTTATGAAACATAGCTAAGAACACTCTCGACTAAACCATCTTTCAAACAAAAGAAACAGAATCGAAATCGGTTAAGCCGTTTGGGAGCTACGATGTCACAGACAGACTGACACACACACACACACCCATACACACGTCAAACTTATAACACCCCTCTTTTCTGTGATAATATTATGGAAATTACCCAAAAACTACTAACTTCGATGCGGTAATTTCTATGTGTTAGAAAGATCTTGGTCAGACTTAACATGTCACTTTTTTATTGCAATCGGTGAGTAGGTAACCGGGCATAATAGTAGTTTATTGGCAACACTGGTTCTGTGTCCGTTCAGTGAATATAATAATTATTAAGAAATGGAACTGTTTAACGTTAAATAATATAAGGATTTTGTTTTTTGGCGATTTCAATATTTTTTTATATAGGACACGTCCATTCTATTTTACTTCGCCAGATGGTAAGCTGAATGCCAAGTGTCGGAAAAGAGTACTCACACCTTAAAAGTTCCCTTACTGGCCCATTTCAAAAACACCATGTACACAAAAATGTTAACTTGGTTTGTGTATACTTTAAAGACTCAAAAAGTTTTCCGTTTTTTTTTTGCAAATATTGACTCGATATACAACCAGCTTCAGAGATGGTCCAGTGCTATTTGTGATCGAGTTTGACTTTTTACCAAATTATTCTGTCGGTACCCGGGCCACTAGTAAATATTTCTTTATACTACTTAGGTGGCAGACAAACACACAACCCATGGAAAGTGGTTACCGTGACCTATGGATGTGTGCAACACACTCGTACTGGCGACTGTAGGAACCTTCAAAGGCCCTTCTAGAAGAACCCCAATTAATATTCTGTGCCACATTCCACCGGTGGCCGTGAAGGTCAACATTTTAGGTTCCCCTCAGTTCGCGCGCGAAAATCAATACTCAGAGTAGACGCGTATTGATCGACACACACTCCTATACACACAGACACACTCGCGCTTGGCAGGACACCAAATAGTATAATCCAGTTCATTAAAACAGACATTTTAACCTATCTCTCCTCCAATATATAAAAATCGCCCAAATGTTGGTGGGCGCATAACTTACAAATGACTGAACAAAATAAGATAATTCGTTTTTTGTGCTGAAGCAATAAAGTGCTTCAGCACATACCATGTTTATGCATATAAACCTTATCTTGGTAATAGAATTAAAGATTTAATTAATTAATCACAAATCAACGTATGTCAAAATTGGCGGGCTACGGCTTCCATTGAGATTTCACACAACAGGGCTTACCTGATTGGTGGGGCATGTCAAACATGGTGGCTGGCCCATAGCCAAGCCATAGGATGCTGTCTGGTCCGTTACACTTGCCTAAGATTTATATGTTAGAAAATGTATGCGAAGTCAGCCTCCTTTATAAATATATGACTAGCCAACTATATGATTCATTCTAAATTAGATCTTATATTTTTTAAAGACTATTAGCAAACGAAATGACTAATACCCCCGTTAAACCTTTTATTTCCACAAAACTGTTCAGTATTTTAAAGACACCTAAAATGCTACAAAATATTGCTTACTTATCAAAACACGCGTTATTGAACATTTCATAAGTGATTATTTTATTATTTCCTAAAAAATGACTGAATATTGTAACAACCCTTAATGTTCATTGCGTGTATAGGAACGTTACATGCCGAGAGCTATGCCGCGCCTCCCGCGGCAGTAAGTAGAAGCTCAAAGCAGTACAAAGCGCGCCAAATGTCGAGAAGCACGCTCTTTGTCATTTTTTTTTAATTTAAATTTCCTATTACCTCAGTATTTAATGAATTAATAGAAAGAGTGAACTAACAGTAAGTTTTTTAGATCCTTAAAATTGTATTATTAGTTTGTTTCCTTTTTATAGGCTAGAAATTGCTCACATTTAATGCGTATTTCAAACCACTTTTTGCTATTCATTTTGTTAGCAATAATGTGTCTACACAGTATGTGGTCAAAGAGCACTGTGTTTTGTTCAAACAACTAAGAATAATGGCACTTTAGAACTTAAAACAACAATTACAGAACTCAAACGACATCATACTCCGACTAACTCGCGAGGTGCCCACTAGATGCCACTTGTAAAATTGGCTCGTTCTCTGAATCTGGTTATGGTTTCGTTTTCGTGACATTATAATAGGTGGACCTTTGGTTCAGATGTCATTGCGATTCGATTCTATTCATTAAATTACTAAAAGCACGGCGAATCGCCATCATTTTTTATACAACCTATCCACGTAACAGTGGTAAGGTTTAAAATGTAATATTAAAACGCAGCACACTGCTCTATACTCCCCGGACGGTCAGACGGCGGTCCCCCAACGAGACAAATGACAAAAGGGTCAATACTTAGGGTAGGTCATAATGTAATAAATATTATTTTACTTTTTATAGGTTCTTTTTGGGTCGGGGGCTTTTTAAATTTTTTAATTTTTTTTTTTTTTTTTCGTTTCGTTTTCGTGACATTATAATAGGTGGACTTGAATTAAATTACTAAAGGCACGGCGAATAAAATTGCCATCATTTTTTATACAACCTATCCACGTAACAGTGGTAAGGTTTTAAATGTAATATTAAAACGCGGCACACTGCGGCACTGCACTAAGTGTATAATGAGTACAGTAGTGGTCGTCGGCGCGAGACGACGAGACTTGATATCCTTCTGTAATAAATACGGTAAACCGTATAGAAAAAAAATTGTCAGCTAAATCGTGTTGTTTATTTCTTTGAAGAAAACTGTGGACTAGTTTAATGTAATGATGAACAAAATTTTCAAACATCTAATGAGATACTTGGAATTTTGTGAAAGAAATTATTTAAATAAATCGAACGACCTTTTTAGGTATCTCTTTTTTGTATTTAAAAGATTCACCCCGTTTGGTCATGTTCAGGTTCTACTAAACCGATTGTGAGTTAAAATAACGTTAGATTTTATTAAATATTCCGTTAAACGTTGCACAAGGCTCCGTGTTGTCGCTGACCTTGTTTCTGCTGCATATCAATGACATGCTGACAGATGGCTCCATCCATTGCTATGCAGATGACAGCACCGGGGACACGTATTACACGGGCCGTGCAAATATTCCTAGGTCAGAAGTGGAGGAGAGTCGTGAACAATTTGTGTCCGAAATCGAGAGTACTCTCTCTCTCTGGAGTATCCTATTGGGGACGACTAAACTTAGTCCCTACTAAGACACAAGTATGTGTATTCACCGCTAAGAAGGCTCCATTTGTTATAGTGCCGCAATTCCTGGGCATCTCCAAAAGCATGGGGATTCTTAGTGTCGACATCTCCAGCGACGTCCAATACCGAAGTCACTTGGAAGACAAGGTCAAGCTGGCATCTAAGAAACTTGGGGTGCTCAACAGGGCAAAGCAGTATTCACTGCGGGGCAACGACTCCTCCTTTATAAGGCACAGGTTCGGCCTTATATGGAGTACTGTTGTCACCTTTTTGCCGGAGCACCTGCGTGCCAGCTTGACCCTTTCGACTTGGTGCAAAGACGGGCGTTGAGACTCGTTGACAATCCCATACTCACAGGCGATGTGGAACCTTTCAGTCTCAGAAGAGACTTTGCTTCACTGGGTGTGTTCTACCGCCTATGCAATGGTTTGTGCTCAGATGAACTGTTTGATATGATGCCCACAACTACATTCTACCATCGCACTTTTCGCCATAGGCGGTGAGTTCATCCTCACACATTGCGACCAGAAACGGTGCGCACTATGCGGTATGAAAGGAACTTCATCCCACGCACACTCAAGCTGTGGAATGAACTCCCTGCGGTGGTTTTCCCAAGCGATTACAATATGGGGCACTTCAAGAAGGGCATTAAAAGGTTTCTTCAGGGTCGGCAGCACGTGTTTGACGCCCCTGGTGTTGCACGCGTCCATAGGCCACGGTAACCACTTTCCATCAGGTGGGCCGTGCGCTTGTCTGCCACCTAAGTGGATTGAAAAAAATATCTCCTCTCCAACAGATATTTTGTGGGCGCATAACTTACAAATGACTGAACAAAATAAGATAATTAGTTTTTTGTTATGTTCATTATCGGTTCAGCACATACCATTTTTATGCATACGAGTATAAACCTTATCTTGGTAATGGGATAAAAGTAGAGATTTAATCAAGTAATTACAAATCAACGATTGTCAAAATTGGCGGGCTACGGTTTTCATTGACATTTCCCACAACTAGGCTAGCCTGATTGGTAGGTGGGCAAGTCAAACATGGCGGCTGGCCAATAGCCAAGACATAGGATGCCGTCTGGTTCGTTACACGCTCATAAGATCTAAGTTAGAAACTAGAAAGTTAGAACATGTTAGAAAAATTGTGCGAAACCAGCCTTCTTTGTATATAACTAGCCAACTATATTATACATTCTAAATTAGATCTTCAAATCTACCAAAATTACTATAACACCTGCTAAACCTCTTATTTGATGGCTATAAATTATTGCCCACATTTCAAAACACGCGTTATTTTACTTATCATAGAACAGTTCTTTATTGTTTCTTTAAAAAATAACTGAATATAGTACGACCCCCAATGTTGTTAGCGTGTACCGGGACGTTACGCGCCGAGAGCTCTGCCGCGCCTCTCGCGGCAGTAAGTAGAAGCTCAAAGCCTGCAGTACAAAGCGCGCCAACTGTGAGAGGCACGATCTTTGTAAATATTTTATTTTTCAAGTTAATAACTTTTATAAACTTCCTATTACTTCACTATTTAGTGTAATAGAAAAAGTGAACCAATAACAACTTCAAAATGAAGTTTCCAAAAATTATGATGAAAAATGGGCTTATGAGATTTATATAAGATTGGAGAGGACTAGTACTTGCCTTCCTTCGTCTAACATTTATATTGCATCATAAACGTGTTTAGAGCAATGCTGCCGCTACATTTTCGACCCTGATATGGAAGGGCATCGATTTTATGAAGGAGACAGATAGAAATATTCAAACCGTTAGAAAGAGGCGGATATATTTTACAATCAACAGCTTCAAACTTATTTAAGTTGTTTACTCTGGATAAGTTAGATGCTTTGATAATATGCCAGTTTCATCCTTGTTAAGCGTATATTATATTTATAAACATCTTAACTCCAATTCATATTTTTTTGTTACATTTGTATAATGTTATAACAATTGTAACGTGTCAATCAAATATGATAAATACTTTGCAGTTTGGGCAGATGCCTTAAAATTGACCGAAGGGCACTCAATATACGTCTTATGGCGATGATTGATAAGGCGTGCGGATGTTTGAAATGGATGACAGGGTCAACTTTGATACTTAAAGATGATAAGATTTTAATATTTTCTGGACTATAACTATACAATGTGTGCATAACGCTTAATTTAAATAAACTGAACACTCAAAAGACTGTTGAAATAAAACAATAAGCTGTGACTGTGGCCTTTTAAGTGACTATACTCCTTCGCACGTCTGTACATGGCCAAATTTGCCGACAACTTCGGCATAGCTTGCCACACCAAAAAAATTGAATTGAATTGAATTGAATAAAACAATAAATGTTATTATTGAAAATAATATTAATATCAATGTTGTTTCAATTCAATTAATCGAGTCTTTTGAGTGTTCTAAGTGATTTTAATGACTCGGAGCTGTTACTCAGTAACTTATAAGGGTGAATTTCAACAAATGCCATTTTTTTTATCATATCGGTGAACTTTTTCATTTATATGTTTTTTGTATATTTTTAAGGTTTTATGTAATCTTTGTGATAATCATGTATCCCCAAATTTAATATCATCAACGTATCATTTAAGATTATGGAGAAAATTCAGTTTTAATTTTGGCTTCCACCGACATGACAAACCCGCACCGATTATTTTTTCTGTACACCGATTTGATAAGTTTATCCACCGAAATTATATACATATCCACCATTATGATAAAATATTCACCGAAATGATAATCTATCCACCTTTGAACATCAAAAAGGAAATAGTAGGTACCTTATTTTTACAAGAGTGACTTAAAACTGAATGCCTGACCTGAAGAAGATCATATCCGACGAGAATAGAGTTCTTGAAGATCCAATGAAAATATTATATTTTTTGAAATTATATAGGTACCTATTTTATTATATATTATTTACTTTCTTCTATTCTTTTTTTATAATATATAATTAATTTAAAAAAGAACGTTTATAAGCTGGTAACACAAATCAATCAATTAGCCTATTGCAGTCCACTGCTGGTCATAGGCCTCTCCCAATATGCGCCACATTTGCTGATCCTCCGCCTTCCGCATCCAGTCCTTCCTAGCCACCTTTCGTAGGTCATCAGTCCACCTGGCCAGGGGGTGTCCCACCTTCCGTTTTACTCCTCGCAGTCTCCACTCTAGGACTCGTCTGTTCCAACGGCAATCAGTCCATCGGCAGATGTGGCGAGCCCACTGCCACTTCAGCTTGCTTATTCTGCGAGCTATGTCGGTAACTTTGGTTGTAATGTCGGATGACCTCGTTTCTAATTCTATCCATCAAAGAAACTCCAAGCATAGCTTGCTCCCATAGCCCGCTGTGCGATTTTTAGGTCACGGACTAACCCCACCTTCAGTGGCCACGTTTCGGCACCGTAAGTCATAACAGGCAGAACGCACTGGTCGGAAAACCTTTGTTTTAAGGCATTGCGGCAAGGGGGAGGAGAAGACCCGACGTAATTTGCCAAATGCTGCCCACCCCAGTTGGATTGTTCTGGCTTCTTCTTTCTCGAAGTTGTTTTTACCGAGCTGAATAACCTGCCCCAGATAGATATACCTATTTTTGAACAACTTCGAGTGTCGTTCCTTCGATGGCAATTGCTCTCGGTACAACATGTTCGTTTTGGATAAAACCAAGATTATGTATCTTGGTTTTATCCAAGTTTACACTGAGGCCGACTTGTCGAGAAGCTCCATTCAAGCTGTGCATCATTTTGCCCAGTTGTTCCAGCGACTCCGCAACTATTATGATGTCGTCGGCGAACCAAGGGTGCGAGATGTACTCACCGTTGATGTTGATACCCCGCCCAGTCCAGCCCAGAGTCTTAAAGACGTCCTCCAATGCGTTGGTAAATAGTTTGGGAGATATAACATCTCCCAGTCTCACTCCACGTTGGAGGCTATTGGGTTTTGTCTTCTTCTTCGACACTGTAATACAAGCATCTCAGCACCTCGATGTGCAATCGAGGCGGCACCGCTGCAGCGCATCCAGCACTGCCCAGATTTCGATAGAGTCGAAGGCTTTTCCGTAGTCCACAAACGCCATACACAGCGGCTGGTTGTACTCCTGAGTCTTTTCTACAATCTGCCAAACAGTATAATATGGATGTGGTCCACGGTACTATGGTCTTTTCAAAATCTGACTTGCTCAGGTGGCTGGAACTCGTCGAGCTTACCTGCGAGGCAATTTGTGACGACTCTCGAGAACAACTTGTAGACATGACTCAGGAGTGAGATGGCCTGCGTTCTTCAGCAAGGTCTTGTTACCTTTTTTGAAGAACAGTACCACCGCACTCGCGCTCCATGCCCTAGGTGTTAGCCCTTGCGGGATGACGGAATTAAAGAGGCTTGCTAGCTCTTTCAGGATTGGAGCCCCACAATGCAATGGTTTGACCACTAGTCGGCCTTCCCGTCAATGCCTCCCTAGAGGTTTCCAGTATTGCGACCCTAGAGCTACTTGGAGCGGCGTAGGTGGGAGGGCTGACCTTATCATTCGGAATCTTGATATTTAGAGAGCCTCAGATAAGTCAGTAATCGCTTCCAGTATTAAACTTGTTGATCACACTTGTTGATCTCTGAATATGTGCTTAGGTACCATTATGAAAAAAGTCTATATCGTTCCTTATTATAGTCCACTGCTTGTGGGGTATTTTCTTAAAGAAACTATTCATTAAGAAGAGATGCCTGTGACTCGAGGAAGCTGACTAGCATTTGCCCCCTGCGATTTCTGCATACCACTCCTTATGATCCGATTTTCTTCTCGTCGCGTTCTTGTATTCCCACTTTGGCATTGAAGTCCCCCCTATGTATGTATGTGTTTATATGTATGTTCTTGTATGTTCCATTTTTCCTTTGTATACTTAACGAAATCGCACGGGATCAACCGATATGATAAAACGACTCACCGAGATGAAAAAATATCTACCGATATGATAAAGCAATCCACCGATGTGACAAAACTGTGCATTGATCATGAATCAAAACACCGATATTAGGTGTAAGACACCGATTCGTCTTTTCTTATCATTTTCGGTG
The DNA here is from genome assembly GCA_914767945.1 of Eilema depressum. Classification (NCBI taxonomy): domain Eukaryota; kingdom Metazoa; phylum Arthropoda; class Insecta; order Lepidoptera; family Erebidae; genus Eilema; species Eilema depressum. Next base: position 32,942,625 of record OU612012.1, on the reverse strand, counting down.
TAAATTATCATATCCGTGGTAATAAAGACCACCGATTACACCGATATGCGAACACCGACGTGAGAAATTTCACACTTTTTAGAATATTAGAAAAAATGCATAATATCTAGGTTAAATTCAATAACAATCAATGAAGCTAATTCACTTTCTACCTCTATTAGAACCAAAAAACAATAATAAAACTGCTTACTACACTAGAAAGATGCCACCACCGATAGTATAAAATAATTGTCCGGGAGCAACTAAAATGGCGTACTTATATTATTGGCGGGAATATGCAGTGATTTAACATACGTCCGTCCTGACTGCGCACTAGCAGGCACTAACGAGAGAAATAAAATTGAGGTGGGGACACTGTCGGACTCGTCGATATAAAGTTATGTGTAAATTACTTTTGGTCACCGATTTGAGAACATTTCGCAGGACAAGTACGTTTGTGCCTCTCAGTAATAATATTCGTTAATTATATAATAAAATATGACTTAAATTAATAATAAAACTAATATTCTATGAAATAGAATAATTTATTATACTTAATTTACTTATTTTTATTAGTGTATAAGCTTTTTTGTTTGTAAAAAAAGTAGAGGGACAGCACCGATTTGAAGAAAATAGAGGTTTATGTATTTATTTCTACCTTTATATATAGTCCTAGCCTAAATATATTTTTGCCACAACTCAGTAACAACCTATTGAATACTAAAAAAAATAATTCAGAACAATATTCCTTTTTTCAAATACTAATTTCACCGAAGACAAAAAAAAAAGCCATTTGGGAAATTCACCCATAATTTAGTAATACCAAAGGAAACGTTTTGACTTTTGAATGCACCCGGAAATTTCAGTAAATAAATGTATCGTGTGAATGAGAGATCATTTTATATAGTCGTCGACTCTGAGTGGGCTGTGAAATATTCGTCAGCGCCTCAATAAACAGACAAACCTCTTGTGTTTCAAATGATTATCTTGTTGTTGTTACATTGTATACATATTTTTATTAAAAGATATTAACTCCCCGCCCCCACAACTCCGCCTCCCGCAACTTACAAAACTTAAATTACGATTAGACGTACATTATGCTGGTCGCTAATATTGGAAAATTGAACAATAAAATTGTGTTATCTTGAGTGTCCGATATTATGGCATTGTTGAAGTACTGGTATAACTCAAAACAATAAAATAACTCCAAATAGTTATAAACATTTGACATATTTTTTAACCGCCATAAAGAGAGTTTTTAAGATTTTATAATTTCCTACCTACGCCACCAGTGATAGGCCCAATATTAGTGACCAGCAAAATTATACGGCTTTCTTTAAACTCTCTTTGGTCGGGTAACCAAATACAGTCACAGATAGACCGCTAATTCCGCTGGTCACTACTATTGGGCCTTTCGCTGGTGACGTGGGTGGGAAATCGGTACTCAGTTTGTTACCCTTATATAGAAAAATGTGAAACAAACGATAGCTTGAATTTAAACAGGTGAGAGCAATCTAGAGTCGCCGTGTGAACTAAACTTACAAGTTTGGTTTAACAGGAAGTCGCGACATTATTGCCTTTTTTACTTTTTGGTAGGTATATAGTTAACATAATATTATGTATATTGGTATATCATTTAGTTAGTCTGTTCCGTTAATGTATTAGTCGTTGTGGTACTTCTCATTTTTGTTAAGCCCCGTTTTAAATGGTATATCTATGAATTATAACATTGAAGTTTGAATTTAATAAATAAACAAAAAATATCGTTATTTTTGTTATATAAAGCTATGGTTTTGATATCTATTGTTATACTAATGATAAAACTGAACAGTTTGTTTGAACGCTATTTTCTAGGACTCCCGCGAGTCTAAAAAAGTCACATTGAGCGATTCCGCTAAAAACGAGTAACTTTATGAGTTTCCAGTAGAGCTCAATAGATTCCTATGTTTGTTAAATGCTCATATTATACTTATGAGTAGAATCACAATAAGCAGATTCTAATTTCGTGTAAATATCGCCACATGACAAAATAATAATTCTATAATATATATAATGTCATGTAAAACATTTCTTATATCGCGTGCGCTGCGAAAACTATTGATGATAGACCAAAATAATATACGACGGAAATATATAACTTAAAAAGTTCTATATCAAAGTCCGCAATAGCATATGTCTATCTCCTAAGGAAAACCCACAGCAACCATTTTTATCTTTTACAAATTACAATAAAATAATGTGCCATTTTCGAAGCAATTTTTTTAAGAATACAGTATTATTCCTTATCCAATTAAATATGTTAGATATATTAAAGTCAGACGGACGGTCAACGGAATCTATACCTTTGTATTAATTCTTATCTAAATAAATTATTCCGTATTCGAGATTGTTTCAATACCCGTTGATTACTTTTTGAATTATTGAAATCGAACGTTCTATTCAAAAGCCGAGGAGCCGAGGAGTTCCCCATTGGGTAGAGCCACGACGGGGAAGTCACGGGAATATGCCCAAGGCAATCTTACACCCCCGGCATCTGAAGAGCCGAGACGGCATGTGGTTTAGTCGGTCCGAGTCCGACATAACTAATTCTGATGGCCGACGGGGGTGGTATCCGAGGGAACTTCAGCACGTAAGAAAAGTTGGAACGGAATCCGAATTCCACGCGGGCGGAGCCGCGGGCAACAGCTAGTCGTATATTGGGTAGTTATTGGTGTAATAGTAAAGGACTGATGTACTCTTATAATGGATTACAAACACTTAAATGTAATAGGTACATATACCTAATGAACCTATTTATTTATCGTATTTATGTATACAAATGAGTATACATAAATACGATAAATAAATAAGAATATTATAATCAATCATACATTGATATAGACAATTGATTTTATCTTTATATATTCAAAAATAAATTAGAATAATCATACATAATATAAAAATCTTTGTCCAATGTACAGTCAGCTCCAAAATTCGCTTTACGTGTTTAAATTTACAAAACTTCTTTACATTCTAACTACCATAAGTCGGTGGCGTATCAAGATATCAAAATTAACGTAACATTTTTAACGCCCATAAAACGATGATGGGACTCTTTCACTTGTCACTAAACATCTTTTATACCATAAATCGCTGATAGTCATTCATTTCAAAATTAGATTAACAAGTTATTATTTGTAATGTTCTTACGTGTGAAGCTACTTTAGGCGATAGAATGTTACCTACATGATTTTATATATCGAAATTGGAAATAAAACCACTCAAGTATACTTATTATTTATTCAAAATAAATCAATTGTTAGTAAAATTATATAATATTTTAATAAATAGTATATTAATAATGAACTTTTATGAAGTTTCCAAATAAGAATAATATAGTTTTCAACACACTTGCTTATAAACAGGCTTTTATTTCACCGCAATTAAGCAGGGAATGACACCTATTATAAAACTATGACTTTTTCATTATTATTATTCACAAGTGAGTTATGGACTTCTTTTTTTAAAATTTCATTGATTAGGTTGCTATGTTCTTAAAAAAGTTTCGATACAAAAAGATCGTGTCCAATAGTACAAACGAATTAATATACCTATTGCTTGCTCATTTCATGCAACTTCCTATTTTAAAAGATAATTTCAACGCGCATATGACAACAAATAGAATTTTACTATTGTGTTTTGATTGTGTTATGTAGTATTTTTAGTATTGTTTTATTCGCAAGTGTGTTGAAAATAGTCGTATGGCACCACCTTTACACGCTTGTACCATAATGTACTAAAGCATAATTAATATAGAAATATAATACAAAGGTGAATAATTCAAGATACAGTAAAAAAATAATAATCAATCTTGCAGCACAACAATTTTATGGCGTTCATGTTGACTGATGCGCATGTTAGACGACAACATTATTAAACGTTATCTATCACTTGCACGTAAATAATACCACATTAATATAGATATACGAAATAATGTAAGAATAACACACACAATACGGTTCACAAGACAAGACGGCTTACACATATAAGTTTGTTAGACCACAAAAATGACATTTACGGTAGACAAAAAAGTTATGTTATCTTACCCACTTTTAAGGCAATCTGAAGCGATTCAAGAAAATTTCTCGCGCGTCATCGTGGATCTACATATAAATACCATTCAAATTAAGAAATAGGATAATATAAAATATTATGTAATTTTACTAATAATAATTAATTTATTTTGAATAAATATATATACCTATTTGAGTTAGAATACAAATTCATGTAACATTCCATCGCCTAAAGTAGATTAACACTTAAGAACATTGGAAATATTAACTTGTTAATCTAATTTTGTAACAAATTACTATCAGCGACTTATGATTTATAAGATATCTAGTGATAAATGAAATACTTCTATCATCTTTTTATGGACGATAGTAATGTTAAGTTTATTTTTGTATCATGTTACAACACTGACATAATATGGCAGTTCGGATGTCAAGTTATTCTGTACATTTCAATGTACAAGCTATTTAAGAGGCTGACTGTACATTAAAATTTGATCAAAGAAATTGGAAAATCAAATATCGGTGTTATTATACCAATAAATTTGATGAATTCGTCCAATTTCTTTGATCAAATGTACATTGGACAAAGATATTTGATAAGTATAATACCACCCTTAGTTCATAGTGGCACTCGCAGGGGTACATCATTTCGTGAGATTACATATCTTTGTAGTTGACTGTACATAGTACATCATAGCGCAAACATGGAATGTGGGAGACTATAGGCCCAGTTACTGCTCTTTTACCGTCCTTTTGAAGAAAAGCTGTGGAATGAACTCCCCGCGATGGTTTTCCCAAGCGACTACAATATGGGGTTCTTCAAGAAGGTCATTAGAAGGTTTCTTCAGGGTCGGCAGCACGAGTGTGACGCCCCTGGTGTTGCATACGTCCATAGGCCGAGTGTGACACACCTGGTGTTGCACACGTCTATAGGTCACGGTAACCATCTTCCATCAGGTGGGCCGTGTGCTTGTCTGCCACCTAAGTGGTATAACAAAAAAAAGGTGAGTCACACTCGTGCTGCCAACCCTGTAGGAACAGAGTGTTTCTGTGCAGTCAGTGCAGAAGACAAAGCAGGATAAGCCTTTGGTCTTCCCACTTGTCAGTGGGCCTGGCTTGTGCTATCGCACAAAAATCTCCAGCGAGCTCTAGCTACTCTACTCAACGCTGGGGACGCAACACGAGGTTATTATGGCCGCGGTATTCTATAGGGCGGAGGTACATCCCCAGTCGTGCTTACCGCCGTTTATCCTACCTCCGTCTCCGTCGCCGAGATACGGTTACACCTTTACATATAACTTTATATGTAAAGACGCAACCACATCTCCGTAGTCGACTGTACATCAAACCAAACTAAACCAAATACCCGTGTATTAGTGTTTGTTAGTAGGGTAAACAATAAGAATACTCACCTTCCCTTTAACTTCTGCGATCATAAAACGTAGGTAACTCGTAGTATCTTCTTTCCTTTCACACAGTACGAATAACGAAGAGAAAATAAACTATTCATCACAAGACGTCTTTAGCTATAGACTTTACCGAAAAAGAAGCACGAGTGTAGGGTCAATACTCAACGAAGGAGCAGCGGCTGGAATTCGTTGCTAAAATAGTTGCGAACAGGTTCGTGCAGCCACGTGACGTCTCGAAGCGACGCGCTGCCCCTCCTTTGTCTTCAAATAAACTTTTTCTCTCGAAATAATTCTAAATGGCTTGAATGAAATTTTAAAGCAATTGAGATTCAAATAAATAAATAAAATAAATGAATAAATATTGTACAACATTCTACACAACGCTATCTAGACCCATGGTAAGCTTAATTAGCTTGTGTTATGGAATCTAGAATGCGGATATACATACTTAGATACTTTTTTTTTTGTAAATACATACATTTTATACATAGAAACAACCAGACCAATGCAAATATTTATATTCATGCATACAAATATTGGCACTGAGCGGGGATCGAACCCGCACTTCCTGCGTAGCAGCCGCGTTCACTACCGCTACGCCACAGAGGCAGTCAGTGGGACGCAAACCCGCGATTAACTTTTTCCTTAATCGATTCTAAATGGTTTGTAATATTTTGCCTCAAAAGGTAGCTGCAGGCTGGCCGCTGCTCTTCAGTGGATTGATCCTAAACATCTCACAACTTGCTCACTGTCTACTTTTCATATCAAATGTATGTGTTCTTATTTCATTTAAATGGCTCCTTGCATCAAAATGTATGTGCTGTTTATCAGTTTTGTTGACTTACTTGCGTGGGAAAAGACCCGGCGACAGGACATGTTTCAAGTGTTTTCATACACGTGGTGAAGAGAAAAGGCACTTCATTAACAAAATTAATGTCTTACAACTCTGTTCTGCAACCACACTTACTTTCAATATAGAAATAGGGTTTTTTATATAATCCTATTGACGATGATACCAGCCCTCGGAAACTTCACTACATAGTACTTTAATATTATGTTATCTGTGGTAGTATGGTGGTAGTAGTTTAAAAGGGACATCTAGAGAATTTCTTCCTATACTAAACGGATAAAACAGACCAGCTGTCATTATAAATTGTGGCTCTGGTTCCAAAGATCGATAGATGGCGCCGCATGTTGAGTCGGTAAAACAGACCTGCTGTCATTTACACAAAATGTCAGTTAGTATGTCATAATTCATAACTTAAAACCGGCGCGGCCTTTACGTTGAATTTTAATGAATTCAACGTAAAGGAACAGGCCTAACGGTTTTGGGTTATATATCCATATATCCAATGCATGTAGTATGTATGTAGGTATGCACAATATAGGTATGTATGGTATAATAACAGCAGTTGTCGGAATATGATTAATAGATGGCGGTAGATTCTGTTCTGATAGAAGTTGGGTGGGTGACATAAAAAACTCACGAGAGGGCCCTCTATTTCCGATGTATTACTTTACTCTATGGATGATACTATTAGAAAAAAATGTATGAATGACATGTTTGTTACCACGAATATTGTCTATGGTATACACACTGACAACTGACATGTCTATCTTACTCATTATGTCAATATTCAAAAAGTTCTGATTAAAATCATATTCAAACTTCAACGTCTCTTATTTTATATAGCGATGGTGCTACCACAGCATGCCACTGCCGGCTCCCGCACGCAATGGCGTCATCGTAATAGCCAACGCCCTCATATGGACCGTTATACAGTAATTGATCTAAGACACAAGATCCTCACACCTCAGATTCTCAGATCCTAGCATCCTCACATACATACATACTGACACCCTAAAATCCCCGAAGGTGTAGGCTGAGGTATACTAGCACCCACATCTCGCCAACTATCATATTCGGCCCATTCTCGCTAAGCGGGCACTTAGTCATGGGTTGTATGTTTGCTGTCGGATGGCCGGCTCCCGCACGCAATATCGTCATCGTAATAGCCAACGCCCTCATATGGACCGTTATACAGTAATTGATCTAAGACACAAGATCCTCACACCTCAGATTCTCAGATCCTAGCATCCTCACATACATACATACTGACACCTTAAAATCCCCGAAGGTGTAGGCTGAGGTATACTAGCACCCACATCTCGCCAACTATCATATTCGGCCCATTCTCGCTAAGCGGGCACTTAGTCATGGGTTGTATGTTTGCTGTCGGAATTAGAGAAGCCCTATCCCTTAGTCTCTACGACACACAGGAAGAGATGGGGTGGCCGTGGCCCTACTCTACTCCACCGGGAACTTACACGGTTTCATATACATTGTACAAAAATAACTATATTAAGTAATCTAAGCTATTATATTGTACGTTATTATTAAACTATCACGGTGTAAACTCATAATTTTTATGATAGGCAAAAATAAGTTAGTAATAAATTCCATAATAATTAATCACGACAAGTTCCGAACCATCGATATTAATCTTTTATCGAAATCAGTTTCGTAAGAAGAAATAATATTCTTCTTTCGAGACTGGTTTTAAAACGTGGTTACGTACGTGGCCGAAGCGATAAAAACTGTGTATTATGTTGCATCTCGAAACTCTTGCATCCTACTAATATTATAAATCCTACTTCCTACTAATATTATAAATGTGAAAGTTTGTGAGAATGGATGTGTGGATGTGTGGATGTTTGTTACTCTTTCACGCATAAACGGCTGGACCGATTTGGTTGAAATTTGGTATGTATATAGGTTATACCCTGGATTAACATATAGGCTATATATCAGCGATGAACGGGCGGAGCCGCGGGCAACAGCTAGTATTAAATATGTCAAGAACATGCGAAATTATTTTTATTATCACCGATATAGGTTCGAAGATGTGTTAGACAGCACGCTCGACAAGCACAAGAAGGCAGGCTGTAGTTGTAAAATATGGGAGATCAGATCACAGATGGGAAATCGTGAAAATTAAAAATTAAAAAAATAAAAACCCTACGAAACGTACAAAATGCTGAAGAGACTTTAGTACCACAAATAGTACATTAGTTATGTGTACACTGTACTACTTATAACTACACCCCGTCGGATGGTAAGGGTCATTCAGTTCGACTAAGAAATAGCCGAATTTTGATATTTACGGCGCAGCGACTGCCATCTGACACACAATTCTAAGTTAGTCCAAGTCCTCAGACTTTTTAGGTCTCCATTTACCCATGAGGAATGCCACAGGTCAGGTCTGTCAACAGAAACCGACTGATACCATACTCCTCTATATTCGGAGGGATCTTAATGTGTTAACAATGGTCACCCTCACTGAGACTGATCTGGCTAGTGTTGCTTAACCTAACGATATTCTGCTCGTTTCCCACATAGCCCAATCCTGTACCGTTATAAGACCCGACAATGAACAATTCAGAAATAAGCTCAAGCGTTGATAGTTTCCTCCCAACCCAACTCCGAGAGTACACTTCACATCCCCTTCATTATCATTATCTTATCTTATCTTATCATTATCAAATACTTCTCTGTTACTCAAAGGTTTGCTAGGAGAGATCTCATTTTAAGTTAAGCTCGCCTTTGTATATGTTTCTTAAAAAATATTACGTATGATCTCGGTACTGTGTGTGTGCAATAAAGAATCCATACTAATGTGCCATTGGGTAGTGCCACGGGGCAGTCACCTTATAAATGCGAAAGTAACTGTCTGTCTGTTACGTTTTCACGCTCAAACCATTGAACTGATTTTGATAAAATTTGATACAGCTATATATTAGACCTTGGGGAAGGACATAGACATCCGACATCCACGCGGGCGGCGCCGCAGGCAACAGCTAGTTAAGAATAAGAATAAAAACCTCCAACGCCAGAATCCCGTTAATCAGTCAGCGGGAGTATCTTGGGCTCTGAAGATCTAGGTGCCATACAACTTGAGTTGGGACACCTGGTCCCGATTTATGGTGGACGTCCTGATTTTCAGGGGTCTGAGGACGCGTTCCGATTTGCACTTGATCTGGACGCTAAATGTCCTGATAAGTCAATCATAATAATCTGCCTGCCTTTACTTGCTCTTAGTGTCGGCTTAACATGGCCTACACTCCTCCATACATTCCTATCAGATAAAATAAATAAATAAATAACTTTTACAACACACCTGCTCATAAAAGTGCTATTATTTCACCGCAAATAGGCACGGAATGACACCTATTATCAAACTGTGACTTTTTCATTGCTATTATTCACAAGTGAAGAATCTATAACAGATTCTTTTTTAAATTTTATAGGTTAAGTTTCTATGTTCTTAAAAAAGAACGTGTTTAATAGTACATATATAATTATATGCCTATTGTATGTTAATTTGATGCATTTTCGTATTTAAATAAATAATTTCAACTTGTAATACTTGTTTAATAAGCAAAATTTTCACTCAAATTTAACTTTTTTTTCTCTAAGTACAGAAAAAAAAAACAGTAAAAAAAAGTTAAATTCAAATGATTACTTGTACCATAATGTACTATATTGGTCCAAATCGATTTAGAAAAGAGGATGAACTCTAAATCGATTTGAATAGTTAGCATAATAAATGCTTCAATATTTTATTTAACTTTATTGGTTTTATAAATATACATAGCTAGGTAGGTATGTGAGTACAGATGATGACGCTCAACATTCAGTGTTTGGCGGTTTAACATACTCGTAATTATATAGCGAGATGTCGTCAGTTATCCCCTTCCTAGCTGTTATTCTCTGGTCGACAGCCTCCGTGGCGTAGCGGTAGTGAACGCGGCCGCTAGGCAGGAGGCGCGGGTTCGATCCCCGCTCAGTGCAAATATTTGTGTGAATGAAATATGAGTATTTGCATTGGTCTGGTCGTGCCTCGGAGAGCACGTTAAGCCGTCGGTCCCGGTTGCCATGAGAACATCTATGGCAGTCGTTACGGGTAGTTGGAGCCCTCAAAAATCCAAAAACAACGGTCTAACTGCTAAACTTTGATATCGCCTAATGTTAACATTGGGTTGTGGAGGTCAGATGACAATCGCTTCACGGAAAATATCGAGGTCTAGTCAAATCCGTGGGTAAGACTGGTAAAAGCGGACCCCAGACTCCGAGCTGAAAGCTTCGGATGCGACTGGGAATTAACGCTAAGAGGAAGAAGATTCTCTTGTCTTGGGCTTCCCTCTGCTGTGCAATCCTCTAAGCTAAGCGTTCAGCGTCGAGCACAACCTTGATGCCACTGGATATCTACCAATAACAATCTCGATTAAGGTTGTCGCTGCGTTGTGCGCGACGCTGAACGCTTACTTTAGAGAATTTTACACCTGCTCGTAAGCCTCTCTACTCTTTACATTTTTATTTTGAACTTGAACATTTTTATAACATACTTTCAAATCTTTTCATAATTATGTCCAGACGACAACAGTTTCTTATTTCTCAATTTTCTTATCACTCGTGCATCTTAAATCTTTCTCTAATACCAAACCCTTCTACGAGTATATAGCGTGCGGTTTTAGTCTGAATGTAGCTTTTATTTAACAAAAATATTTTTGTGCATCCCGATTCAAAACCCAAACTCACAATATTACTTTTACCATCTGTCCCAATTTTGATCCATATCATATTACCAGTAGGTACTTACATTATTAATTGGACAATTTGTTATTGCATAATTACTATTCATTCACGTGAGCACAACAAAACGGATATAGATACAATTTGGCGCAGAGATAATTTTTTTATACGCATTACACAAAAAACCCAGATCAATGCAAATGCAAAATTTAGCTCGACTAAGGGGCTGAACAGTAATAACGAGTAATGTCTGTTATTTGTATTATTTTAAAAGAATGGCCTTATTATGCATGGCTACTTCAATTGAATGCAAGTTGTTTACAAAAGAGAGCACGTCGCGACGGGTGTACGCGGCAGCTGGGTATCATTATAAGGTGTGGGGCTCACGAGCATGTGGCGTTCGTATTGCGGTTTTTCGGTGGCGAATTATTGTCAGTAATACGCTAAAAATTACCCCCTTCGTTTGGCAGTTGGGTACCAATGGCACTAATTACGTGGGAGCGAAAAACATTATTACGGAATATTAAAGATATAATTCCGAAGTCAACCGCATACGACATCGACAGACGCAAAATTTAATGGAGTGTTCTTATAAACACATCAGTATTCTAGATATTCTAAAAGAACTCCATTAAATTTTTTCATCGGAAAACCTATGATTGAAAAATACCACCGAAATTAGCAAAAAATTAGGCATCGTGAAATTACCCATACAGCAGATACAGCGTACTCCCATACGGATAAAGGGGGCCACTGACAAGTCGCAATGAATTACGCGCAACTACTGCGCGCGTCGGCAGTTGTCGTATGCTGTCGGCTACGGAATCATACCTTTATATACTTTTTACAGTAATTTCCATTCGGAAGTATATCATTATGGTATAAGAATAAAACACCGCCCTGAGGAGTAGCCACCATCGCTAGCTCTACTTACTTTATAGTCACAAAGTAAGATTAAATAATAGTGTGATACAAACAGTATCTCGTACTGTAATACTTGTTAAATTAATCAAATTTTGACGCTTGTCTTACAATATTGTTTATTACAACGACGACGACGGTCTGAATCCAAATCATACTATGAAAGTAAAGTAAGACTAAGTATGAAATAATATTACCTACTCTTAAGAGATGACGGTAATGTATATATTATAATAATATATTAATACACAGTACCTAGGTATATGTGGAGGGCTGTACAGTAAGATTCATCCCTTGATCTCTAGGGACGATTCTGTCTATGAAGATTCATTAATAGTCCGTAGAGATTAAGATTTCACAGGTTTTCAAATTTTCGTTTTACGACTTTCTACTAATCCATACTAATATTATAAATGCAGAAGTAACTCTGTATGTCTGTCTGTTACGCTTTCATGCCTAAACTACTGAACCGATTTTGATGAAATTTGATACAGGGGTAGATTAGATTTTGAGAAAGGACATAGGCTGTGTTTGATCGCGATAATTGACATCCACGTGGGTGACGCCGCGGGCAACAGTTAGTAGGAAATAAGAACTTGAAATACTTTTTTGTTATTTTGCCTATTTTGTCCCACTACTGGGCAAAGTTGTCCCCCGAAATCTTTCTGTTTCTCTCTATCTATCTCCATTGCTATATTTCACCAAACAAGTATTATTTAGATCAAAAATCGACTTTTAAATTAAATAAGTTACAAGTACAAGTACAAGTAGAAAGAAAGAAAGAAAGAAAGAAAATATTTTTATTCAAACCTGGCATACATAAGATATGTATAAGTACAAGTACATGTTACAAGTTTACAAGTTTTTGTACACATATGAAAAAAATAGCAGTAAGTATAAAACCTAACCTCATAACCTAACCAAGTTCAAATAAAGATAATTATAAACATTGTCCGCTCTCGTAACCTTGTCTTACAGTTGGATTATCAAATTATCATAAAGATATAAATTACAACATCGATCGTATAGTTTCTGTAAGTAATAATAGCACCTATACGAACACACACCGAAAACAGAACCTTCCTTATTTTAAAATCGGTTAAAAAAGATAACGTTAATCAACTTACACTAACGCAATTGTAGCCAATAGGACACAACATCAAAGCAATTCAATAATAAACAAAAATATCATTTACTGACGAGTTTTATCTTTATTCTAAAACTTAAAAAGTATTACAAGATTCACTTCAAGTGACCACGCTAGCATAACACAAATTGGATAAATAAAAAAACAGATAAATATTAGCATAGGCAGTCGTGACGTCAACTGCTCAGGGATAGGTTCGCAGATGCTCTCGCCAGCTGATACTCACATATCCCGATCGAGCGTCCTGTAAACCTAAAACATAGCACTTTATTCCTAAGTTTGACGATATTTTGCGTCCACTCTCGACTCGTAACATAAAGGCACTGAATGTAACGTAGGGAGCGAGCCGGCGTCAACGCTCGCGCATGCGTTATGTTACTTGTATAGTCAGTCCCCCTATTATAATAATGAACGCTATGCAGCTGTGCCGCGCATTTTGTGATCCCCTCGAATTTATTAAATCTAAGTACAAATCAATGGGTCCACGACTCGATCGTCCACAATGGTCATCATCACTAAATACTAGTAACGATTAAACGGTTGAGCTAATTTTGAATTATTTTTTTTATAATTAGTAAGTATGTGTACACGTCTCTCTGCTCCCTTTGACGGGTGTTTCAACAATAGAACACGCTTCGTCGATGAATGGCGAGTATCCTAACAATGAATAATAAACACTGACGTGTTTTGAACGAATGTGTCAATATTATTATGATGGAGTGATAAAAATATCGTCATCATGAAAGCGTCTATTTCAGCCGCATACAAAGTTAACACTGTGAAACTCGGGATTCAATCTGCTTTATAATCTTGACTTTTACAGTCGTTTGACTCCATTTTTTGCATGCTGAAAATGCAGAAATTCACACGGATAACACCCCCGCCGGCCACAACACGCCATCTCGGCTCTCAGGTCTCTCCCGTGTGCGTGGGCGGCCGGGGCCTCCCCAATCCTAGGAATTAGGTGGAGACTTCCTGGTACCCACACCCGAAGAGGACCAGCTCGAAAGAGAGGACGGCAGGGTGCAAGACATATGTCTCAGCCAATCTCACCTCTGGCAACCTATGACCGACACACAACCCTGCTTCTGCTGGGCTGACAGATGGCCGTATCTGTCACCTCCAGGTCTGCGCTCTGTAAATTTAATGCCACAAATATTGCGGTAACAGCCCGGTACGCGGTAAAGTAATGTAGCCGGAGAATAAGGGGGTAATAAAAGTATAATGGATTGTATAGAAGTGTAAATAAGTACACAAGGGGTATAGACATGTGGATGAAATGAGACTATTATTCATGGGAATAAATAGAAAGTTGGTAGATAATAGTTTTGATTGTTAAAAGGTTTGAACTCGCAAACGCCTAGAAGTTGTCTTAGATTGAAAACATTTTTAAATCTCAAGAAGCGTCTTGCGTACCCGTTCTCATGCTACTAGGTGGAGTAAAGAACACCGTGATTAATAAAAGAGGTAGTTCTTTAACCGTGATTATTAAGGAAGCGCATGCGTGACCCCACTGCGTACCATCCGCGAAAGGGCCCAGCCGCCCCCGCCGCTCTACGCGTTGATGTCATCGCTGCATCGTCCTCAATAAACGTGGTATGGGCTTAGTTTGCAAATAATATATACCTTCCTACTACAGGCACCCAGACAGTACTGTTACATAATTTATTAATGTTACCGTCTGATGGTAAACAAACGTTATAAATGATAAGCAAAAAGATGGATTAATTATTGTTATTATAACTGTACCCAATAATTCCGTCCGTTATTATAGTCCATTTTAGTACCTAACTTAAGTACCTGACTTAAGTTACTTATGTTAGGTACTAAAACGGGCCTATATTTTTATTTTTAAATGTATTCAAATACAATCTACTTGTGCGTATCCGCAATTCATTTTCCTCTCAGGTTTTAAAAAAAACCAATTAAGTGAAAGGTAGTAAGTGAAGAGAGAGTGAACCCGGGTGCAAACGGAAGTGACGCTCGGGTGACGAAGAAGACTCATATATTCACACCTGTAAATCACCAGTGGATAGGCAGACATGCAATTTTTTACAAACTGATTTACAGTCCCCCTTACAAATGGGACTGGTGACCCTAATAAGTGCCCTTTTGACGGCCCCATTAATTCCACCCTATTACGACAGGATGAAATTTATGAAGCCGTCAAAGGGGCCCTTTTCCACGGTCTGTTTGTTTAGGTGCTGACGGATCAATAACAGCACTTAACTCTTTTTTCGCCTGTGCGATATTAAGGCACGATTGCACCATACTACCATAGATACTACCTGCTAAAGTAAGAAATTTATGTCAAATTTAACATTAACAGCAACATGCTCTCACGGTTTCTGCTAAATGTGTTGCACCAGTGTATTTAGTAGCTCGGTTAAAGCACCTTTTTGACAGAATTTAACATTAACAATTAACACTAACCGGCCAGTGGCCGGTTACAGTTAGTGTCAAGTCTACACACCCTATTTTATACCTGACTGTTACTTTAGCTGCAATGTTAAAGTAAGATGGTGCAACTTAGCCTAACTGTTGATTGTACGAACATAACACACATCGAAATAAGAAACAAAAGCAACAAAGATATAAAGAAATTAAGTAAAGTATAATACTAAAAAGTACCCCTGGTGGGACTCGAACCCACAATCCTCGGCTTAGGAGGCCGATGCCTTATCCATTAGGCCACAAGGGCTGTAAGGTAAAGTATCATATTTATGAACCAGTTCTATCTAAGGGCTGATTTCACCTGTGTTATCTTATCATATCACTTCAGTTAAAAAGTATGACAGATGAGTTGTAGTTCTGAATAGAATAAAATAGGGTAGCCAAGACTCACTGAAGAGGTTTTGTACTGTCAGTAGGAAGACCAAAGGCTTGTCTAGTTTGTCTTCTGCGGTGACGGTACTGCATTTCTCTGCTCTTATAGGGTCAACAACACGAGTTAACACTTTCCATCAGGTGGTCAACTTAAGTGGTATAAAAACAATAATATTAATAATTAATTGTTTAGTACATTGATTCTTATTGTATACAGGGTGTAATCGTTAAGTGTGTCCAGCCGATTATTCCGTAACTATTACAGATATCAAAAAACTTTAAACTGATATCGAAAGTACGTTACCTAATGAGTGAAATGACATCAATAACTTTTTAAAAATCAAACGAGAGGTATCTAACATTTTGACATTAAACATGCCCATACATTTAGTATGAGATTAGTAGAAAGGTTTTAGTGTCCTTATTTAAAAGAATATTTTAGCCTATTACTGATATTAAAGGAAACTGTTTATTAACCTAACAGAGTAATAAAACTATATTTTAATTGAATAATATTTATTTCTTAGTAAGTACAAAATTTTGTATTCAAAGCAGATGTCCGAAGTGACGTCATTGTTGTGCGATACAATGACGAGCTCTACTTAAAGTTTCTAAAAGAACTTTCCTTAACATTTGCGGAGTAATTAAAGCAATTGCACGACGTACACGATTCTGTAACTCTTCTAGGCTGTGCATTCTCTCGTACACTTTGTCTTTGATAAATTCCCATAGGGCGTGAGATCCGGGGATCTGGCAGGCCAAAGGGTTGCACTGTTATTGGCTATTAAACCATCAAAGGAGACGGGGACTTCTGGGCCAAAATTGTAATGAGTTGAGATATGACTTTAAAAAAGCGGTATTTTTTTCTATTTAAAAATATTAAAAAACCAGCTCAATTGAAAATCTTGAAGACGAGAAATCTTAAAACTAAAGGGGGTTGGGTAATGTTGGCGTCGTGTTGGAATTGAGCGGCCATCAATGAAATTGGTATAATATGAAAGTACAGTATAAAGTGATCAAAAGTTACTATGGACAAACTTCTCTAAACTATATCGGGACTTAGCTATACAGGGTGGTATTTTTCAACTTTACTTAGATGGAAGTACTCTAAATACTGGAGATAACGAATTCCACTGAAAGGAAACATTCCCTTATTTTTTAAAAGAAACAAAACTGCATTCAAAGTTTTCTGAAAATGCCACACCCGGTAGTCGAACCGACTAAAATCTTTCTAAACCTTCTATTTCATGGATTTCCTTTTATTTAATTTACCAAGTTTGTTAGAGAGATTTGATCCTTATGATCGACCCTATCGATTGATGCAATAAAAATACAGGGTGTTATTTTTTCGAATTGTAGTCGGTTCGATTATAAGGCGTGGCAAACAATTTTTCAGCATTCCTTAAATGCAGTTCTGTTTCTTTTTTATAAACATACTAAACTGTATTCAAAGTTTTCTGAAAATGCCACACCCGGTAGTCGAACCGACTGAAATCTTTCTAAATCTTCTATTTCATGAATTTCCTTTTATTAAATATACCAAGTTTGTTAAAGAGATTTGATCCTTATGATTGACCCTATCGATTGATGCAATAAAAATATAGGGTGTTATTTTTTCGAATTTTAGTCGGTTCGATTACAGGGTGTGGCAAGCGATTTTTCGGCATTCCTTAAATGCAGTTCTGTTTCTTTTTTTAAACAAGGAAACATTTCCTTTGAATGAAATTCGTTATCTCCAGTATTTAGAGTACCTACTATTCTTAGCGAGAAGGAAAACAGGAAAACGGAAAGTAGCCCCCCCCCCCCCTAGCCAGATGGACTGAAATGGCGCACATTGGTAGAGGCCTATGTCTAGCAGTAGTCTGCAATAGGCTAATTGATTACAATAATTACTTCTTGGATGTTAATAATATGTAGGAAAAGTACCTACTCTTACTACCGGAAATAGCTAATTTCATTCAAGGGAAACACTCTCTTATTTAAAAAAATACAAAGCTGCATTTAAGGAATTTCGAAAATCGCTTGCCACGCCCTGTAATCGAACCGACTAAAATTATAAAAAATAACACCCTGTATTTTTATTGCATCAATCGATAGGATCGATCATAAGGATCAAATCTCTCTAACAAACTTTGTACATTAAAGAAAAGGAAATCCATGAAATAGAAGATTTAGGAAGATTTTAGTCTGTTCGACTACCGGGTGTGGCAGTTTCAGAAAACTTTGAATACAGTTTAGTATGTTTTTAAAAAAGAAACAGAACTGAATTTAAGGAATGCTGAAAAATCGTTTGCCACGTCTCACAATCGAACAATTCGAAAAAATAAAACCCTATATTTTTATTGCATCAATCGATAGAGTCGATCACAACGATCAAATGTCTTTAACAAACTTGGTAAATTAAATAAAAGGAAATCCATGAAATAGAAGATTTAGAAAAATTTTGGTCGGTTCGACTACCGGGTGTGGCATTTTCAGAAAACTTTGAATACAGTTTAGTGTGTTTTAAAAAAAGAAATAGCACTGCATTTAAGGAATGCTGAAAAATCGTTTGCAACGCCTTATAATCGAACCGACTATAATTCGAAAAAATAACACCCTGTATTTTTATTGCATCAATCGATAGGGTCGATCATAAGGATCAAATCTCTTTAACAAACTTGGTATATTAAATAAAAGGAAATCCATGAAAGAGAAGGTTTTGTAAGATATTAGTCAGTTCGACTACTGGGTGTGGCATTTTCAAAAGTCTTTGAATGCAGTTTTGTTTCTTTTTAAAAATAAGGTAATGTTTCCTTTAAGTAAAATTCGCTATCTTTAGTATGAGGGTACTTTCCTTCAAGGTAAAGTCGAAATGTTGCACCCTGTATATCGCAGCTCCGATATTACTTACAGTGAAAATAATGACATTTGTACGTGTGTTTAACACAGTACAATGAAATGGTATCAAAATTATTGATGGCCGCTGAAAAAATTAAGGACGCCACTGTCCATACTAGATTACCCAATCCCCTTTATTTCACTTGCAAAATAAAATATCGATTACTAAAAATTATTTAAACAATATTGCGTATTATAACACTTGCATCACAATTTGATATTAAATCAATCAGAGTGAACAAAACTTAATCATAATAATAATAATAACCATTTAAAATACCAAATAATAGTGTAATAAAAATAAATTCTGAATCGATTTCCGTTAATCGATTAATTATTTCTTGTGTTTATCAACTGTATTTTTAAGCTGTGACAGCTGACAGCTCCATTTTCTGTCAATCAGGCCCACGAATGTATGGAAGAGTATCCATCTCCTTTGAAGTGGTAAGATAATTAATCTACACGTATCTACTTGAAAATCATCATTGTCATATCATACGTAATCATAAAATATGATTAAGGTAAAATGAGTACTAGACCACTTAAAATAAGGAAACTAAAATCTTTTGACTAATCTAATACTAAATGAATGGGAGTGTTTAATTTCAAATTGTTAGATACCTACCGTTTAATTTTTAAAAAGTTATTGATGTCATTTTACTCAATAGGTAACGTACTTTCGATATCAGTTGAAACTTTTTTTTTATATCTGTAATAGTTACGGAATAATCGCCTGGACACACTTAACGATTACACCCTGTAGAGATTGCACTTATTTTATATTTGTGTATAAAAATTCAATTAAATAAATAAATAAGGGATCAAAATTTTCATACCATTTGATATTTCTACCCAAATATTACCATGACATTTCTACCCAACTATTATTGAAGGGAGCGGAGCAGTGTAGGTAATGATAATAAAAAAAAAATTAAAAAAATTAAAAAAAATCCTATTTATAAATGTTATAAATAGGAAATTCACATACATTATTTGAAAACTATTAAATTATGGGATATATCTGTATAGGTAGATGAAGGGGTGCAACAAAGGTTTGGAAGCAGTGGGTACGGGGTCCACGCGGGTGGAGCCACCAGCGACAGCTAGTTTATTATAATGCAGTACGGGGTGCAAAAGGGTGGCATGGGGTCAAACCGGTTGACAACACTCAACTCTATTAGGGGTTACTTAATACATTAGCCATATAATTTCTAAATCGCACACCAAGTTAGGGACCCTTGCAATTGTTGGTGAGTGATTTATAATTACCACTGTTCGTCTATTGGTCGTAAGCGAACCAATGGGCGAACACTAGTAACAAAAAAGGTAACTTGCTGAAAAAAAAACATACATATATTGACAGGGTAGTCTGAAAATAAATCATTATAAAAGCCCGTTTTGACATTTGTCTTCGCGACGTAACTAGTGATGTAACTATAATTCATTAGTCATTACACACGATAAATTGATTCAAGTTTGCTTGAGAGATTGATTTGAATATAATGGTAAGGTGCATTGGATTCTGTCCTTCTGCTAATCTGGGATTTTGCTATTCCGGGATTTTGCGTATCTGTCCTTCTGCTACAGAGGGGATTAAAGATCTGATTAGAAAGTTTAACTTAAACTTTGATTATTGAAATGATAGGCTGTACAATATTATGAATGGTCAATTTTCTTTCATTTAATATTTTTGTTACAATAACATCGTCTGCCATATTTATAATTATTTAATTTCCAATTATGTTATGAATATGACGTCTCTGTTACCATTATTTTCATTAAAGATACACAGCTGGGGAAATTCAGTAATTAATGGAACTCAAAATATATATGTTTTGTCGTGAAGTTCCTTCACGAAACACAAACTCCTTTATGATTCGAACTCCTTGGTTGAACTCGCTGGCAGCTAGCTATTTCTTCGATGTCAGATTTAAACGCTGAATTGGGGAGTTTTGGCGCGAACGCGTAGAATGATAAATCGCGGTGTTATTTTATTTTCCGAAATTGATGTGAGTTCGAGTTATTATTATGTGTAAATATGGTGGAATTTTAGACATAACTGCTTAGGAAGGGCCGATAATGTTGAAAATGGTATAAAGTGAAAAAAAATTATAGTAGGATGAAACCCGTTACAAAAGGACGAGAATACAAGAAAAATGAAAGGAAAAATAATTTACGGGCGATCTGAGGTCGGGAAGTGAAAGGGGGTGATTTTTTAAGGGTAAAAACGGTTTATCTCGATTTCCGGAAAAACTACAAGTCCTATGGAAAAAAATTAAATGACAAAGTTGTAGGTAATAAAGAGACCTACAACTTTTGTATTTACATTTTTTTCACATAACCTCAAAAATGTGAAAATTGAAATAATCAAGTTTTTGGTTTTCCATTTTTATCTTATGCAAAAATTGTTTTTTTTTTCACGAAATTTGGTGAAAACTTACCTTTTTATGTCCTAGAGACACTGTATTTTTTATTAAATATTTAGTTTTTCACCTTATTTTGACTTAATATCGAAAAAAACACCCTAATTTTCAATCGAAAATTCTCACGTCAAAATATCAGCTTTATAAAAAAAGTCGGGGAGATTTTTGTTCGTCGAAATCTCTTCTTTTTGATAATGTAAAAAAAATATACATTACTATGGTAAATGTTCTCAGAAAATGCAAAGAAAAGAAAAATACTCGAATTCGAATTTTTTTTAATCACCATGTACAATTTTGAGCTATTTAGTAATTCTATGCAATATTCTTAGTTACATTGATAAAAAAAATTACAAATCCATAAATCATAAAGATTGCAAGAAACATGCGAAAATAGTTCTGTTGTTCTAATTATTAAAGAAAGTATTTATTTTTTAATTGAAATCCCCCCTGATTTCCATTAAAAAATGTGATTGCTGCAATTTTTAGGGTTCCGTAGCCAAATGGCAAAAAACGGAACGGCCGTGTAGATTCGTCATGTCTGTCCGTCCGTCTAAAAAAAAAAAAAAGCTCTTTCGGACAAATATGTTTGTTACCTGTCACACCCATGACCTAAACTACTGACCGATCTTGTTATAAATTGGCGTAAATATTTTTTTATAATTTGAATGCAGTAATGTTACGAACCAAGCTAAGCTCCCAAGTCGGTGCGCCTTTCCACAGATGAACAAAGCTCTGGCATCTTAGGCTTTTCGCTTGGGGTTAGGTCAGACGACAGTCATTTCTGTAAAAGTCGCAATAAAAGGAATAATATTTTCTGTAGTTTACGAGAATATAAATTGAAATAAAGCCACTTGTTAACGGATTCTATCGCGATTTATTTGTTATTATTTACTTTTAGTCCCACGTTTCGGCTACTTTTCAGCAGCCATGGTCGCGGGGTGACTATAGAGATGGCAATTTGAAGTATAAGTTTTCTCAGAGTTTTCTCAGAGTAGATATCCGATTCACGATGAATTGTTGGTGTTACTATTTACGCAGAATGAGCTCACTGTGTCGTTGAGTCTTGCTGTATTTTGCTGTTTACTGGGTTTGATTAGGTGGCTGACTGGGTCCCAGGCTGGTGGAACGCTCCAAAAGTAAATAATAACAAATAAATCGCAATAGAATCCGTTAACAAGTGGTTTCATTTCAAGTGTTTATATATTTTTGAAATTTCGTAAATTTTTGTTCATCACTTTTTGCAATTTCAGTGCATATACATATATAAACCATCCGTCCGTAAAGAAAAACACCGTAAAGAATAAAACCTACCAAGGAAGCACAGAAGAAGACAGTTCTGGGCTGCTTGTTACCGATCAATGATGAAAAATATCCACGGATCTAACTTGTGGATCGAAGCAGAAATAAAAGTATCCAGCGATCCACATGTGGATCGGAGCGGATATAAAAGTATCCAAAGATCCACATGTGGATCTAGACTATGGATCCTAGTCGAGGGAGGGCAATAAAAGGATTAATTTTATTTGGGGAGCTTTATTGCACTGAATTGCCTCAAGCTCGTCATTACATTTAATCTATCCAGATCATCAATGATATTCAGATAAATATAAGTACAATGAGTTAAATGGGAGTATCAATTACGCGTGAGTGAGTCGCGAACTCGCCACTCACCCCTACCATCTCACTTTTCATATTCGCTATTCATACACAAAACTGATCGCGCAGTACATCATGAACTGTCGACTACTGTTGATAACCCTGAGTGTACTACACATTGTTCATATAAAAAATTGTGTGTCTGTGCGTGATTATATTTCCAATATAACAAACAATCGAAGCTTTTAATAGGTAAGTTATCTTTCGTATCGCATCGCATTAATAATTTGTTTACAGTTGTACAGTGCTCGTTTAAATTATTTATTCATTTGTTCGTCTATTATTTCTAAATATTTATTGATATAATATATGTATAATGATGATGATAGGAGTGTCTACCTAAAATTAAAATAAAATAATTATTTTTTATTATTTACTTAATATACATGCAATTATTTACATAAATATAAGTTAATGTAGGATTGATTTCATATTATTTACCATTTAATTGTAATTAAACTTACCTAATTTATTTTATTAATTATCGACTAAATATACATTCTACATGTACGGTGTGTATGTCTCTCTCTCGTCTCTCTCCAGCTAAGCTAAATTGCTTATGTTAGGAGTGGGTTCACGTCGGTAGTGTAATGGCCAGGATTCGAACCCGGGACCTCTCGATCGTAAGGCCGACACTTTAACCACTAAGCTATCGACGCTTAAATTTGTCAGATATATACAGTCAGATTCAGCCTCAGATGCATGCCTCGAATCAACAATAGTGCCCGGAATACGGCAATAGGCTCATACCCTATTACGCGGGACCGAATACAGTAATTAGTGAAATGTGGGTGTTAATCCACCTCTGCTAACCCTCCAGGGATAAACGCGTGATTATAAGTATGTATGAATGTTCATTTCATATTCCTTTTTTGTCCGTTGTTCCATGTGAATTATTTACCATTTAATTATAAATATGCATATTATTTACTAAATATGCATTCTACATTTGAAAGAGGAAATATTTTTGTGGACTATGATTGAAATAATTATTGTTTATTATTTAATTTTTTTTATGTTCCTATTGGGTTGTGGAGGTCAGATGGTCACGGATAATATCGAGGTCTAGCCAAATCTGTAGTTACTTCTGGTAAAGGGGACCCCAGACTCCGAGGTGAAAGCTTCGGATGCGACTGGGAATTAACGCTAAGAGGAAGAAGATTTTTTTTTTATGTTTTATTATTTTTAATTGCGTTGCGTGTCAAATAGAGGCGACAAACTCTGTTCGGCGATTAGTGAAGAATTAGGTACTGTGGCGCAGAATATTACCTACACTTAAATTATAAGTCTTCACTACATTGTTATAAGATTACAATGATCGTACATTGAGCGACGAACGATGGCGACTTCTAGCTAAAGACTTTTCTTGACTACCTACAATCCTATATTAGTAAACAATCAAATTTCTTTTTGATGATTTTTTTCATTGGCTGTAAGTGCTGTAACATTCAATTCCCACTGAAATAGCAACGGCCAGCAGCGGCAAAATACAAAAAAAAATCATTTCAATCTTATCTACGGGAGAAAAAGGTCATAGTTGTTTCAATTGTGCCTGCCGACCACTGCTCTTCCAGTGGGAATTGACCATAATTCTGTTCAGTATTAGGTACTTATCTGTTCTGTGGTTCAGTAAAGAATATGCAAGTTGTTGCTGCTGCTGTTGTTGTTCATATTTTTTCCTTTTTTAAGGTAAAATGCCTCAAACAAAAGAGCAAATGCTAATTAAGAAAAGGGAAATAGAAAAGAGGCGATATGAAAAGATAAAAAACGATCCAGCACTTTACGAGGAATATAAACAAAGAAACAAGCAAAAGTATCAGAGAAGGAAAAGAGATGGCAAAGTCGTTAAAATCTCCCAATTATCAGAGAGAGAAAAGACAGACATGCGTAAAAAGTGGAGGGAAAGTGCTAAGAAATCATACGAACGTAGGAAACAAGCGCGAAGAGACAGTTCACGTGTGGAGGAGCGTGGAGTGAATGTAAGAATGGAAAGTCCGGTCAGCAGAAGGTTAACTAGATCCTTTTTTACTAGACTAACTTATGAACTCGGAAGTGCTAGTCCGAGAGATGATACAGACCATCCAGAAATCCCGGGGACGTCTGGAGGCATAACACACAGAAATAGACCCAGTATGAGTAGGCCATCATCACCGGCACCATCAAGCGACAATGTTAGTGATGAAAGTGCTGAATATCGAGAAGATTCGGGGACTCGTACTCCTGTAACTCCTACACCCAGTCCATCATCACCTACACCGTCAAGCGACAATGTTAGTGATGGTGCTGACTATCGAGAACATTCGCAGACTCCTGTAACTGCTGCACTTAGTCCAGCATCATTGGCATTGCCAACCGATAATGCGGTAGATTCTTTTGAAATCCTGGGGTCATCTATGAACGTACCGATTAGGTCGAGGGACGATAATCCGTCTGCGTCAGCATTAGTGCTGACCTCGGATAGATCCACCAGTGGTACTGCAGCCCATCAGGCTCCTGCTCAACAATTAGGACCGCCATTGTCTGAATCCACAATCAAAAATGACATCGCAGTTCTAAGATCTCAGATGCGACTAATGTCTATACTTTTAGTATTAGTCTTTATTTCGAATGTTGTAACCCATTGGTTTTTAATTTGGTTCTACATCTTGAAATAAATTACTGTTAAAAATAGTGCCCCACCGGTTACAGGATCCACGCCACTGGTAGTTAGAGCTCCAGAGAAAAGAACTTTCTCACTATGCTGAACCAGTAGTTCCTGATATTAACGCGTTCAACCAAACTCTTCAGCTTTGTATTTTAGTATAATGTAGATTTACGTACCTACTTAGGTAATATTTTTCAGCAACAATAGTGAGAACAAAATCATTTTACGCTAATTAAAATGATTTCACGGAATAAATACTTAATACCTAAGTACCCAGTAGACATTAGGGATGCTCAGTTTTTTTTACTACTTTGGTCGCAGGCAAGTATGGTATCGTATATCTTTATTGTGCACACCAAGGAGAAAACATGTGTCATTATTAGGTAGTAGGTACATTTTTTTAGGTATAATAAATTAGGCGGCCTTATCGCCTAGTGGCAATCTCTTACAGGCAACCTTTGGATGGAGAAATGAGTTTACACTTCACGTAGGGCCTCCTGATGGTAAGAGGCTACCCTGGCCAATGACGAGTGCAACACCAGATTTCAGCTCATCGGATTAGGTTTTGTTAAATAACGTTTTATAGATTAACTAACTGATGGCCGCGGCTCCACCCACAGAGAATACAATACCGGCTCCACCCGCGTAGCTGTTGGTTATCGTAACTTTTGGTCACATCTCTGGTTAGAACCATGCTTCAGTAGACTGAAGCAACTGCAATCAAACACGACATATTTTAAGCCTGATAGTTCTAATAAAAAGCGCATCAAAATCCGTTCAGTAGTTTTTGCGACCATCGTAAATTATTAGGAATAGAGATTTATTGGATTTAAGATCATTAACTAATCAAGCCATTATTCGGTTATGATAGTCGTAGTTTGTTCCGTAATTCCGTAGTTATATCCATAAAGTACCTACTCGAAACCGGCGGGCAGCATGAAAGGTTTGATGAAACTCGTGAGGAAAGAAGCAGATAGCGGTCTATTGTCGCTGCCTACCCCGGAGATAAAAGGGCGTGAAATGCCCAGATGCTTTTCTTTAATGAAACAGCTTCGATTATTATAAATGCCGTGCACGCTGGGCAACGGAGACGGTAGTGCCTCTCTCACGCCCAGGGGAGACGCCGTCGCCTGCGGCAAATACCGGCCGCAGCAGGAGGGGCCGAGCGGCTCTATAGAGGTTTGCTCGGGGCCTTTCCACTTGTCCCTCAAACAGAAAACACAGTGGAGAGCAGGCAAGAAGCGGGCTGTTCGCATGAGCACAGGCGTGGGGGTTACAGATACGGCCGTCTGTCATCCCTTCATTCTGGCCGGCGCAGTGACCCTCACCTTTCCCCGTTGCCGGGGTTTGGTGCGGATACCGGGCTTCCTACACCCGAGGGGGCCATCTTAAAACCGTAGATGGCCCAAGGTCTGCCGGGGTACGAGTAAAAACCTTACACCCCGGTAGTTGATAATTTGAGACCTGAGACGGGCGTGCGGTTTTAGTCGGTTCGAGTCCGACATAACTACCCCCGATGGCTGACGGGGGTGGCATCCGTGGGGATTTCCGCACGAAAAATATTAAAAAAGAGTCCGTGGAATAGGCCTACCGGGGAAACCACGTTAAAAAAAGCGCGTCGAGTACACTACCTCACAGGTGGCGTGGAAACGTGTACTGAAATATACATAACTAGCTGTCCCGGCGAACTTCGTATCGCCATATATTTATTCCAACCCGCGTGAATTTTTGATCCCGTTCCCGCTGCACCTATTTTCTTATCTTTAAACCTTCCCTGGACATCCACGAATATTTCAAGACTAAAATTAGCCAAATCGGTTCAGCCGTTCTTGAGTTATAAACTAACAACGAAAAGTGGCATTGATTTTTATATAATATACCTAGATATTATATACCTATTATGGAGAACACAGCTATGACAAGTTTTTGGATCGTTATACTTACTTCAAAAATGACGATTGTTAGGAAAAGAGTAATAACGATTTTTACAAATAAACTATCTGACCCTGCAAACTTCGTACCGCCTAACAGTCGATTCTTTAATTATTATTTTTTTCAGGCATTTTTTTTAAATTTGCGCTTAGCAACACATTCAGCCATTCATATTTAGGTAATAGGTAGGTATAGATAGATGATGGTCGGTCATAAGACACGTATGTGAGCGGGTACGTATTTGAATACCTAAAATTATAATACCTAAAGTTAAATAACCTAAGTTCAAAATACCTAAAATCTAAATACCAAATGGTTTAAAATACCTAAACCACTAATACCTAAGTACTTAATACCTAAATTTGAAATACCTATTGGACTAATTACCTAATGTTTAAAATGCCTAAAGTTAAAACAACAAAGGTTGATATACCAAAATTTAATATACCAAATGGTCAAAATACCTAAAAATAATGCACCACACACCACACACAACAATATGTGGGTAGATCAGTAAAAAATATCTAAAAACCGATCTAAAGCAGCCCGCATCCAGCGCTTTAAAAAAAGGGACACTGCCCACCCCGACTCGGATAGGTTAGGTTAGAAGGCTAAGGCGGGAGCGGAGCGGAGCGGAGCTCCCGCATTAGCCTTCGTGGTTATTTTTTTATAACCACACATACAAGGATTTGGAACTTCAGGATTGGGGCAGACAATCCTTGTATGAGTGGTTATAAAAAAAAATAACCACGAAGGCTAAGGCGGCCTTAGCCTTCTAACCTAACCTATCCGAGTCGGGGTGAGCAGTGTCCCTTTTTCTTTAAGCCGTACCACATATTATTTCTTAAATTGTCGGTATTTTAATTTTCGGTATTTAGAACTTTCGATAGGGCTTATGAAATTCAATAATTTCAAATAAGGCATTGTAATACGTACTCACTATAATATCAATTTGTCATTTAAAGCTTTGGGTATTTTAAAAGTAAGTCAAACAACCATTAGGTATTTAGATTTTAGGTATTTTGAACTTAGGTTATTTAACTTTAGGTATTATAATTTTAGGTATTCAAATACTTCGCCATTTTAAACTTTCGGTATTTTAAATTTAGGTCAACCCACCATTAGGTATTTAGATTTTAGGTATTTTGAACTTATGTTATTTAACTTTAGGTATTATAATTTTAGGTATTCAAATACGTACCCATGTGAACTTGGTATCTCAATTGCTAGCATCTCATAAAACAATCGACAGTTCTAGTGTCATCCCACATAGTTACACAGTTCTCGATAAGTTTTAATAATAGTTCCATCGATTTTAGTCGCATTTTTTATAAACTGAGATGCTAACTTCACGTACATATTCCAGCATCTTATCGACTTTCGCAAAATTGACTATGTGGACGTTGATAGCTAAAGAGTTCTGCATGATAAACTTATTCTGCTGATAGTTCTACTGGTTGAATCTATTAAAAATGGCTAATAGTAGAAGACAAACGACACAGGATTGAGATGCCAATGTCTAAAGGAATGTTCTGCGTAATACCTACTAAGAATTTTGAGCAATGGTCTTAAACAAGTGTGAGATTTAGTAACATTACGAAGAATGTTCTGTGCAATTTAAAGCATTTAAATGATAGGTAGGGATCCAACGCACATGACACGAGGCAGTTATGAACATACAGAGTTCAAAAAGGGTGAGAAGCTGACACATACCGAAGAGTTCTGTGCCCCATGAAGCTTCGATTAAATGATAGGTGTATGATGCTAACGTCCATCTCACCCTTTTGAGCTCTATATGTCCGGAACTGTCTTTACTTGTTTCATGTGCAACAGAACTCTAAATAAATCATTTAGAAGCTTCATGGTGCACGAACTGTTCGCAATATGGCAGCATCTCACACCTGTTTTAGACCATTGCACAGTGGTCTCGCCGATAGGTCATAGCGCGAAAATGTCGATGGTGAATTTATGACTTTAATTATTGTTAGAGGGAAGACAAATAACCCTTTTACCCCTGGGTATAAAATAAATTGCAATAAAATATGTAGAACAATTAATTTTTTGTACCCAAAGTGGTAACACTTCAATAGTGCTCATTAACGTTATTTTTTCACTGAAAATTCTGTTATGTTCAAAGTATTATTGCTATCGGACGTGATTGTTTGTGATATCAATTTGCTATGCATATTCAAATAGAAGGTATGTACGACATTTTAAGTCCTATTACTTTTACTTTCAGCCTGTTATTATTGATAATAAGCACCGTCAAAGAGAGAGTTCTGAATTTCTTTGTTTTTTGCCGCTCTCCTATATTTAAGTTGACTTTTACTTAGGAAGGAACGAATCGCCAAAGATGAAACATATATCAAAATAATCTCTAGTTTCTCTAGTATCAAAAACTGTAACGTTTAGGTGCTCCAAACTGCTCCGAGGATTGACTATAGGTCATTGAAAGTACTAGGTAATATGTAGGTAAATTGGATACCTCAGGTCATTTTTTTATTTTATTATTCTGCAGGGACCACTATAAAGTGCTCTTTTCTTCAAATACATGTTCTACACACATGGTTATCCACAAAAACTAAAAATAATGTGCCAAGATTGCTCTCATGAAGTGTTTGAAATGCTAGCAGACAATTGGCTAGGTGCAAAAAATATCGAAACCGATTACTTCAGAGATTTAATTTAGTAAGTTTTCTTATTTGATATACCAACCCAGCTATGTTCAAAAGTAGAAGTAAAACTAATTTTAATGTTACCTACCTGCTTTATAGAAGACAAAATGTTTTTTTGGGAATATTATATCTAACTTGCTTCTAAAAAATACACTTTTTTTACTTGTTATAACACTTAGAACCTCAAAACAATCATTTCTTAGGTGAAAAAGTCATTATTTAATTTTTAATCCGACTTACAACTCCTATGACCGCCGTTCTTAAGAGCCGGGACCACTGTGCATTGCTTGAAAGTCCTTGAATTGCACAGAACCTTAATTTAGACCTTAGCATCTCACCCTTATGAGCTCTGTGTGTCCAGAACTGTCTTGTTTTATGTGCAACGTACAGATCTCTACCTATCATTTAAAAGCGTCACGGGGCACAGAACGCAATGTGTCAGCATCTCACACTTGTTTAAAACCATTCCTGAAAATTCCTTATATTGCTTAGAACATTCGTTTGGACGTTAGCATCTCCCCTTTTATGAGCTCTAAATGTCCAGAACTGTCTTGTTTCAGATGCAACAGATCTCTACCTATCATTTAAAAGCTTCATGCATGGGGCACAGAACTGTTCGCAATGTGGCAGCATCTCACACCTGTTTAAGACCATTGCTTGAAAGCCCTTGAATTGCACAGAACCTTCATTAAGACATCTCACCCTTTTTGAGCTCTATGTGTATTGTCTAGAACTGTCTTGTTTCACGTGCAACAGATCTCTACCTATCATTTAAAAGCTTTATGGGGCACAGAACTCTTCGCAATGTGGCAGCAACTACACCTGTTTAAGACCATTGCTGAACATTCCTCGTATTGCGTAGAACATTCCTGTGGACATTAGCATCTCACCCTTTTTGAGCGTGCATTGGATCCATACCTATCATTTAAATACTTTAAATTTCACAGAACTCTTCGCAATGTGTCAGCATCTCACACTTGTTTAAGACGAAGAAGGTCCTAGTATTGCGTAGAACATTCGTTTGGACGTTAGCATCTCACCCTGTTTGAGCTCTATATGTATATGTCCAGAACAGTCTTGTTTCACGTGCAACGAATCTCTACCTATCATTTAGAAGCTTCATGGGGCACAGAACTGTTCGCAATGTGTCAGCATCTCACACCTGTTTAAGACCATTGCATGAAAGTCCTAGAATTGCACAGAACCTTCATTAAGACATCTCACCCTTTTTGAGCTCTATATGTCTAAGAACTGTCTTGTTTCACGTGCAACAGATCTCTACCTAGCAAGTTAGCATCTTATTTTTTTTAATGCGATTTCAGTACTAAAATCGATGGAACTATTGTTAAAACTTATCGATAACTGTAGAACTATGTGGGATGCCACTAGAAATGACGATTTTTTATGAGATGCTAGCAATTGAGATGCCAAGTTCACATATATATTATGTTCTTATGACCAAGACGAAGGAAGCACACTGGAGCACTGCGTTCCAGGACGGTGACTGTTGCAGGTTGTAGTCGCTGTACGTCTACACTGGACGATGACGCCGCGAGTAACGACGGACGCCCAGAACCGCTCCGCTTGTGCTCGGCTCCTCTAGCGTAGACGTAATTTCAATTTGCGGTTCACTTCACCTATTTCTTGATTGATTCAATTAGAATTTGGTCCAAATGATAGTAAAACGGGGTATAGTAACAAAATGATCATCATAGATTAGGTATTCATGTATAGACCTATGTAACGTTTTCATTTATGAATTAATTATAATTACTAACTACAGGTTAAAGAAAAGCTTCAAACACAGACGACGCGTTATTATCGGTCGATAATACCGCACGCGTTCTTGTGCATGCAAATCGTTATACCGCACGCGAGTGCCGTTATTACCTATCGCTACAGTGTGTGGTCGTCGTCGTAGCATCTTCCAATACATAATATACTAAACACAGATGAGCGCGAGCGGTCTGAGGCTTCATTGCCTATATTTTCAACAAAATAACTGCAAAAGCGTGTGATCATTCTGTTGCTATTCCCATTTTACCGACATGTATAATATAAATGTTGCTAGGAGTAATGTTTAGGAGAAAATAAACCAAGAATATATAAGATTTAATTATTTTTATTGATTTATATAAATTTGCCTCAGATCAAGCATTTTTACATTTTGGAAATTTTGTTTGTTACATATCAGATACATTGTTTGCAAACGTACGTCAGTGGCGCTAGTGAGACGACTGTCGAGCGCGTACGCACATGTTAACAACTATCGGGTGACGCACATATGAACCGCCCCGGCATCACTCGCCACTCGCCAGAGCAACGCCGACGTCCCATACACAATCACGAGTCAGATATCCAATTATACTACGTGTCACAGCTTCAGCTTTTGGCTAAACATATTAATCTATAAAAAACGAAATCACAAATTACACAATAAGTTATAAACTACAATTGGTTATGTGTACATCAATAAATATATATATAAGTATGTTTAATACACAGCGAGGGCCAGGTATCACAGCCCTTGTAACTGAACCCCTGTCAACGACGTTAAGGCGAGAATGGATGACGCATATTATGGTAATTTGCTAAATATTGTAGTCAAAAACTATTCGGAAGGCTCTCCATCTATGCAGCTACTTATCTAAGCGAAACATTAACTATTATGTCTAACAACCACCGGTGCATTCCGTGCACGTTCCACTTGCTCGCACCTGCCACGCCCGTCTCATACACACGCTGATGTCTCCGAAACATTCCTACACTACACACAACCTTATGCACAACATTACGGATTATGAGTTCCACAGACATGACCACACTCATCCAACTGAACAGTGAAGTTTTAAGGCCGATTTTAAGACTCAAATATGCTATTCAATATTTTTTAAGACAATATGAATATTACATTGTAGTTTGTAACTCGACAAAACTAGTGATTCATTCCAGGGTAGTATACGCTCCTACAACAAGCTGCCTAATAAACTTAAGGATCTACATCTCAATTTAATTTTATATAATTAAAAGGATTTAAAATAAAATTGTAAATTTTGCACAAAAAGATTATTATATATATTAAGCAAGCTTGGAAATGAACTGTTACTCAATTACTCTACTCAAACAAATCCATCGTATTAAACTAAATAAACATGTTTGTAAATAAATAGACCAAAAGACTTGTCGGAATCTTCTCAGGTCGGGGCCGCGTTTCGAACCGGTAACCCACTTGTTATAAGTCTTATTATTTGATCGTTTTAATGGTCTATACAGAATAAATGATTTTTTACTTTGAGTAGACTAACCAGAACATCAACCGACTTAAAATATCGGAATGGTACTGTCTGCGTATGTTCAGTGGATGAATGATGGTGTATACAAGTCTTTTTTCGTGGGGTGCGGCCAAATGTAACGAAGCCATATACGACAACTCGTCAAACAAAACGATCACCACTTTCTTAACATTCTAAGGCAACTAGGTATTTCATTTATTGCTCGGGCGGTACAGAATAATTATTTCGACTAAGTCTAAATAATTATATCAACAGTCTATTGTATGTGGGTCACAAATTGGTCTAGCTGACACTACTACATCTGTGACTAATAGCACTCTGCTAAAAGTGTACGAACGCGTCGCTAACGGACCGGCGACCTGTAGGCTACC
This sequence comes from Eilema depressum, assembly GCA_914767945.1. Classification (NCBI taxonomy): domain Eukaryota; kingdom Metazoa; phylum Arthropoda; class Insecta; order Lepidoptera; family Erebidae; genus Eilema; species Eilema depressum. The sequence continues at coordinate 32,908,824 of OU612012.1, read as the reverse complement.
ATGAAACATAAGAAACTTCGGTTATACTATGAAGTTCGGTTTTCTTACGGTTGGTTTTAAGCCGAACTAAAATTGAACACATCTCGAAATTGGATCCGAGAACGGTACATGGTACTCGTATCCGATTTCGAGATGTATTCCTAACACAAACTTCGCACGTTTCATGGTAGGCCTACTGGGCCTCGGTTCTGAGTGTTGACAATGACTTGCTTTAAGATCAAATAGCAGAAACGAGGCCCTGGGCCGACCGTCCTTTGCAATACGCGTTGTAAGAGCCAACATACATTTTATCGACGACCTTTCGTACTTAGCTGTATATTCATCGCTTTATTACGCTGCATACGTCATCTGACAAAACTTACTCTGCGTAATCAGAGTGAGTTACAAAGATACAACAGAATGCGAAAGGCCATCGACAAAATGTGTGTTGACTATTATTCTACAAATGTGTGCTGCAAACGCACATCCGACATTATCAACTACAATTTATATTAGTCTGTACGTTATGAACTCTACCTAGCATATGAATGTGTATATACAATAGTTCGTTATAAATACTGCAAATGGAACATCTTAATTTATTAAGTAATTGTTTAAGTTAACTATTTGAGGACGCTGACTTTTGGAAGATCTTTTCGTTGCATTCGTTCATCAATACATTGATTGGTTCTTAGTTTTCAAATGGCAGTTTGGGGGGGTTGGTATTGTGACCGGCAAACTTCGTGACAATGTACTCAGGCTACGCAAAACGGGTTTTAGATCTCTTTAGTGGGGCGCGTAGAACGTGACGTGCCAATCCCCTCAATCATAATTATTTTAAACTTATCAAGGTCTCAAAGGGCTTGCGTCGTTGCGTTTTTTGGTTAGCCAGTTAACACATTTGTTCAGGAAATTTGCCGATCCTCTATACACATTGGAAGATGATGAGATACCTCATAGTACGTGCTAATGTTATAATGGGTTGACCAAAATGTCCGTACGGTTTGTGCTACTATCTATGCTACCTATTAAATATATGTTTATAATTATGATACTGTTATTATTATTTCATTAACTGTTCTAAATTTCCTAATCTAGCGCGCATTTTAAGCATAGGTAGGAATTAAGTTATATATTGCCAACGTAGTACCCATACAACATCGTCAAACTATTGAAACTGCTTCCAACTTATTCGTCTGGCAACTTCAAAAGAATTTCACTGGTATCAGTACAATATTGCAAACTGATAAGAGCCTGACAAATTAAAGTTAAATTTCATAAGTATAAATAAATAAATCGAGTTAGTAACATTACCCGAAATTTGACAGAAAATACATCAACTACCTGAGGCACAGTTTTAAGTATATTATTCGTTAAGTAGTTTATCACTATACTTTGATACTACGAACTCGTTAGCCAACCCTATATTTAAATAATAATATAGTTATCGATTACTGTCAGCGCCCCCGAAGTTCGAATCGCACTCAATTACACTTTTGAAACCAGCCAAAGCAAAAATAATTTAGGTATTTAAACTATCATGTTTACTCACATTGCTATTTAGTTTTCGAGATATTTACAATACTGTTTTGAGTATCTGATATTTCGGTATTATTACACCGTGATCACGGAGACACTGAAATATTTTAGAATAAATATGAAAAAGTTTTAGGAGTAAAATATATCGGTCTTCGAGTTCGTTTGTTACGCGTAACACCACTGGTTTTACTACACACTCGAACTCGATCACGTCGACACACGCTTATCGTATCTACTCGCGATTTTGGTTTGATTCGTTCCCGGTTATATTGGCGAAGACGGACCACTGGATGCCAGACGTTCGGCAATTGAAATCCATACTCACGTTTGAAGTTTTGTACTTTTTGAAGGGAAAACTTCAGGCGGTTTGTGTACCACTTTGCATAGAAAATTTTGGGTGAGTAAAAATTATGGAACTCGCATCATATAGCCCAGTCATGCTGTTACAATACAAATTACATGTTACTTAGGTAGTTCTTTTGTTAAAATTCTATACGGCCAATAGTACATATTTGACACATATTGTGACAATTCACATGTGCACCTTTTTCCCCAACTGCCAAAGGTTAAGTTTATGTGAAATATTTCAATCGCATCCCTAATCAGTCTTGGTACAGAATACCAGATACTAACAGAACGCCATTAGCGTTCTGTCAGTATGTGGGGTTCTGTCGAAATATCCGATACTCAAAGCAATATCCCGTAAATATCCCGCAAATATCCCGCAAACTGGAGGAGGGGCCTTACAGAACGCATACGTTTTAAATAAAGGAAGCTGGTGTTCGCCTATCTCCGTAACTTATTCCTACGTACAGAGAGCTAGAGCAGTGCACACCACAACATTGCATCGTTAACTAAGTTAATAATAACTAGCTGTACCCCGCGGTTCCCGCCTATTTCATCCCCACACATGGTGAATTGCAAAAACGCTTTGTTACATATCTATTTTAATAACAAGTTCCTATAATAATACAAAATTTCATGGTGTTATCTCCAAAAATGACAAGCTTTCATACCCTATTCGAACCTCTTCAAGGCTTATTTCGCGATAAAAGATAGCCTATAACCTTTCCTAAACTCTAGTCCATATCTGTACCAAATTTCGTCAAAATCGGTTCAGGCGTGAAAGCGCAACAGACAGACAGACACACACAATAGTGTCGCATGTATAATATTAGTACGGTGAGGCGATCACGAACAACTATTGTATTCGTATCGTCAACGTAACGAGAGCACGAAGCTTTGCGATTGGCCGCCTGCCTACTGTGAGCGTGAGTGTGGGTGAAGCCTGCCAATCGCAATACTCCGTGCTCTAGTTACGTTTACGATACGATTACGATAGTCCTTCGTGCTCACCCCACGGGTTGGCGTTGTTTGATTAAGCTAACGTTTCTATCTGTGTGTATGTTTGCTCCTAGCCGGCGGTGCCGTCGCGCGTAGGTAGACTAAGGGCAGTGGCTAGGCAGTGGACTATTTGCGTATCTTCGCCGCGTTGTCGGCGTTCTCCTTGAGGATCTTGGATTTCAGGTGGTCCTTGTATTTGAGGATACCACCCTCCCATTTTGTGACAGTGCCGTTCTCGCAGATCCAGATTTCTTCGGCAACCTGGAGAAAAGACATGAAGATTAATGAATACAAATGATATTGTATCTTACTACCTATACTATTATTATAAACAGGACAGATTTGCAGTAGATAGTAGATGGCAAATAAAGAAGTAAGAGTGTTGGTAGAGTTGCCGCGTCGGTTCCCGGTCAAGTAGAATAGGGCCAACCCATTTCTTCCTGTGTGTATCGTAGAAAGCGACTAAGGGATAAGGCTATTCTCCATTCGACAGTAAACATATAGCCCATGAATAAGTGTCCACTTGACGGTAATAGGCTCGCCCCCTATTACGTTGGACCCAAAATCATAGTTGACAAAATGTAGGCGAGAAAAGACCTCTGACAAGATTTACAGGTGTGAGTTGTATAAAGAGGACAGATTTGTAATAGGCGGTAGATGACAAATAAAGAACGGACGAAATCTAACCTATCTTCATCATACCCTCACTACCACAAAGTATAACGTGTTCTTTCATAGGGAAATCGTATTACAAGACCCCCTCTCTATTATGTACCCTGACAACAACCAATGGGTAAAGATTGATGCGCTGCTGACATGTGAGCAACTAACAACTGTACCTCACAACCTAAAAGTATCTGGTGTAAAAGACTAATACCTGGTTGATAAGCCTGAAGTCGTGGCTAACTAGCACCATGCCGCCATCGAACTCGTTGATGGCGTCGCCCAACGCGTCGATGGTCTCCATATCCAAGTGATTGGTGGGTTCGTCGAGGAGTAGCAGGTGCGGGGTCTGCCACGCCAGCCATGCGAACACTACCCGGCAACGCTGGCCGTCTGACAGTTGGCGCATAGGACACACCTGGAAAGAAAAACCGTTGTGATTTATGCTTGGTTGATGAATCGTCCAGTCCCGAGCAAATATGGAATCGGGAAGATGGGTTTAAATTATTAGCAACATGAAATCCATTGATGAAAAACATGCAACCTCGCTTTTCTGCGCAATCGTATAAACACCGGACAGTTGGCTTGCGGAATATGGACACTGTGAGTGTGGTATGTGACGGTATATGGTGAGAAGAAAATATCAAAAATATCGAGAATGTGCGGGTAGATGAAGAACCATAGTTGGTTCCTCATCTACCCGCACATTCTTGATATTGTCCGTGAGGACTCGAAGATGGCGGGCGTGCACCGCTAAGCCAGTCAGCCTGTGACCACGGCCGGTGTAACCTGGTCGAAACGTCAGGCAAATCAAACGAATGTACCTATACTGACTTCTCTGACCCCTCCCTGAGAGCAGCCATGTGAGGGAATCGATGGATTAGCAGTTGGTGGTCGCTATGCCCCGCTTCAATCTCAATTGGCGAGGCGGAAATAAACAGAGCTGAGTTAGTAAGTGCAGTCTCCTGAACTAGAGATCAGGGATGTTAGGGAGCTCCGTAACCGTAACCGAAACTATCGGATATCCGATAAAAAAAATATCCATAACCGTAACCGAATCCGAAATAAAAGTTTCGGATAGGGACGGAGCCTAATTGAGACACGTTACGACAAGTTGTTTTGAACGGATTTTCACTGAAATTACTAAGAAACAAGTATAGACAGAGATTCTAGGAATCCTTGAGTGTTCAAGAACTTCTCGTGATGAAGGTCCTTCTTCACTAAAGAGATCACGGACTCAGCTGCCAATGCTGCCATCAACTAGTTCATACATTCAATCTTGTCTAGCTGAAATATTAGGCTCAAGTGACGAAGAAGAGCAAAACATAGGTGGTGATGAAGATGATTCAGTACACAATAAATTGATGGTCAAAAAAGCATCACTAATAAAATAGAGAGAAAAGGTTGGCACTCAGTGAAAATCCACTTTTATGGTGGAAATTGCATACCAAGTACAACAGTTTAACCACAGTATAAGAAGTTCTTCCGGATCAAGGTCTTTAGTAAGACAGTACCTACCTCTCTCCACCGCCTGGCAGTGTACTGAATGAGCAACAAAAATATCCGTAACCGAAATTATCCGAAACTAACGGATAATCCGAAATAATTTCATATCCGTATCCTTTATAATAATCATTCCTATATCCGTATCCAATCCGTATCCGAAATTTCATATCCATAACATCCCTGCTAGAGATTGATCCATGGAAGGTGCAAGAAATTCCACTGGAAGCAGCAATGGAGAGGCTGAAGGATTTCGTTGAGTTCGCCGAAATATTGCCATCTCTCTCGAAGTTCAGAAAGCGAAAAGAAAGGTCACCAGCACCACCACCACCACCCCTCACTACGGACTGGAGAGTCGGCTCCACTGGCAAAGTGGACCTGGTGCAACCGAGGAGCAGGTTACGCTCGTACGTTTAGCTTAGCTTGCTGCCGACATTATCCCAAACGCAGAGGACTCTCATACTACGGCAGAACTGTTGCAGAGTTCCGAAGAATGTGGCCATCATTCTGGAGATGGAAAGTCCTCACCATACAGACATATCCGGAGATACTAAAGGAACCTCTGTGCTAATGAAGACTATGGAGATTCTCCAGAATCCAAGACGCGGTGGCTTTTAGTGGCCAAATGCCAAACTGACGAACTTGTCACCAAGTAGAAGGATATTCAAGAAATGGGAGTGGGAATACGCCAGCTGAAGCACCAGCTGCAGGGTCTGCCACCCTTGAGGTGGCCTAACTGGCCTCTATGCCCACGGCCTCCTAAGCACTTCCCCTTGGGCCTGCTCTCGTAGTACCTCCTGAAGGAGATAATGCTGACGGTAAGCGTTACGGTCGACACGACGATTAAGGCGCTGGAGACGAGGCTGCTTCCCTGGTATTGCCTCCTCATGACTGCGTCGGCACTTTCATAACGGCACCTGCACTCTCTTTCCAGAGCCAGTGTGCTTGGGCTACCATCGGTTCCGTCTCGGACCATTCTGAAGGGTTCCCTTCCCTTAAGACCAGCACAGTTGTCCTCATGAAACTCCGGCGGAGCGTCTTCCCACTCGTAGGGCACCCACGTCCAGACCTTCCGCTTCTATTTATTCAACTGCCACACAGCCATACAGCAAGGGGCTAACAGACATGAGGCATAATAAGAAGAGTAGAAAGGAGAAGAGGAAGATTGCTTTGGACGCGGTCACAGCCCCACAAACCAGTATTAAGAAGGCTGAGAAGCCACTGCTAACACTGCCTAAGTCCATCACCCTTGTAATAACGGTGGTGCCGGAGGCGGTAGAGACTGGCCTCGAATACGGTCGGGTCGGGTGCTGCTGCCAATATTGGTATCGTTGGAAGTCACCATCAGGAGGAGAGACACATCCTGTGCCCAGTGAGGACTGCGATGGATGTTTGTCGGGTCCTGTAGAGGTCTCCAACGCACCGTGCCCGCCAGGAAGCTGGAGTTCTTGAGTTCCCGAGGGTAGAGAGCGAGAGGAGAACCAACGTTGTGACCGTGAAGCTGCGGAGATTCTTTCAAAGGGTGGATGGCTGCCCCACCAATCACCCCTGCCACCAAGGCTCCCAAACAGTTAGGAGCTGGTGGGTCGACCTAGGCCGCTCCCAGCGCCACGCCGCATTACCGACGTCATCGTCATTGTAAATGGAGGAGGATGTAGTCACCGCAATCCAATAATGGACCATGATTGCAACATCTTCCAAGTGAACCAGAAAAACTGCCGCCGAGCGCAAGACCACCTCCTGCAAATAATGGTGCAGTAGTCAATAGGCCTTGACGTAGCTTCGGGTCCGTATATGGTGAACCGCCCGAATTAGATCGGTTATATTCGATCGGAAACGTGGAAATTGTCGACTCCATGGTGTTTTATTTCCCCCCTCGTATTATGATGTATCCAGACAATATGTCACTACCGAGTACCCTCCTTCAGTCGTAGGTTGAGCAATTTCGAAGGAGGACTTCTTCCGACAAGTGACTTCGATACGGCAAGTGGTCTCAAGTCACATGCTGGTGATGGGGTACTTCAACACTGGTCTTAAAAGATTTTATGAGCCATTGACTCGAGGAAGAAGAAGAAGAAACACTGGTCTACGGCTTGAAGGTCCTCCAAAACCAATGAAAGCGCGGCGACGTCGATTTAGTGTGAGTAGACACGATGGCCTTGACCTCCAAACAGAGACACCACCTTTAAGTGTGTCTAGACGTGATCGGCTTGAAGGAGGTGACTAGAGCAGCCGAAATCACCTTTAGGCAGGCTAAAGAAGCTGCCAAGGAGGGCAGTAAAGTGTAAATGCTGGAGAATCTCAAGCGTGAGGTCCCTGAAGTCGCTCGTACCGCACGGCGCGTGGTTGTCCCCTCTCTCAGACTCTCCAGTTCAATTTCCTAGCGGAAGTGTTCAAGGGCCTTCTCCGGATCAAACGTTCATGACCCCTGTGGCCAAGGACGAGGAAGTGGTGGAAGAGAATGTTCCGCCCGTTACAGTAGTACAAGCATTCGGTCAGTATCCTAATTATTGCAAAAAGGGGGGGAGGGAACCACCACTTCAGCTGAAGCTTTCAGGTTCGTATTGTAGTCCGTCGGGCTCGACCTGCGGACACTCAATTTGGTTCTAGGACTGAGCGAATTCTGCATTTGAAGGCTGCTGCCGATGTTGGTATCGTTGGAAGTCACCATCAGGAGGAGAGACACATCCTGTGCCCAGTGAGGACTGCGATGGATGTTTGCGGCAGTGACCCATGTCATGCGGCGTTACTCAGGGGCTGACCCCGGAGGAATCACTCTGACCTCATCGGGTCGCTCCAGTGGAACGGCTACGGTTGGGTCCTCCGGGGAATCTTTCCTCCAGGGCTAGCTATCATCTGCTATGCGGACTCTTCACAGCCTCAGGGGAAAGTTTAGAGGATTCTGCGCAAACTGGTCATGGTGGATGTTCTCCAGGTGGTCGCAAATATCGAGGCGTTAGACCTGCGGGGATGGCAGTGGAGAAGACGGAGACCCTCGCCGCCCTATCGATATTCATTCGATCTTGCTACCAGTGGGGATCAAATCATCATCATCATCTGCATATAGACGTATTCTCCCGATTGCATCCGTGGCCAAGATGACCCCGGAGCTCAGGGTCCGCCTTCCGGCTCCTCCTTCTCCACTTCGCACGATCTTGGGCGTCCATGGTAGTGAGACCATTTGCACGCATATCACCCTCCACGACGTCAAGCCAGGACTTCTTTGGCCTACCCCTTTTACCTGGACCCGGCGGGGGTACCATTGCCAGGCATTTGTTCCCCACGTAGCCTGGCGGTTGCCGCAAGACGTGGCCGCACCAGCGAAGGCGGCTCTCTTGCATTTTATCCGCGATGTCACGGACATGGAGGCTGCCGCGGATGCGAGAGTTCCGTACGCGATCTTTACGCGTAACGCCGCACATCCACCGCAACATTTTCATCTCCGTGACACGCAGCTCTTGCTTGTGTCGCTCGAGCAGCGGCCACGCCTCACAACCATACAAGAGAACAGGCCTAATGATCGTCTTATAGACCTGCCCCTTCAACCTGACTGGCATTTTAGGATCACAGGTCACGCCAGTCATTTCTCGCCACTTGGCCCACGCGGCAGCAATGCGTGCCTTGACGTCGTGGTCGATCTCACCGGTCACATGAAGTACAGATCCTAGGTACTTAACCTGGTCCGTGCGCTCGACCAAATCATCGCCTATGCGGACGGGTGTGGGATCTGTGGAGTTTAACGCTAAGTATTCTGTCTTCGCTACATTTAGCTTCAGACCGCCGTTCTCAAGCGCTTCTTTCCATCCTTTCACGCGTCGCACCAATCTGCTCCTGTCCGCGTCCATGAGCGCAATATCATCAGCATACATGAGCAACCACGGAGGCTGCTCATGTGAGTTTCTAATGCTGTCCGACAAAACATCTAATACCACGCTGAACAGGTAAGGACTAAGGACGGATCCTTGGTGTACCCCGACGGTGATGGGGAAGGCTTTCGAGTCGCCAACAGCAGTCCGAACCACGGAACCGGAATCGTAGTACATGTCTCGGATGGTGTCAATGTAAGTCTCTGGGACACCCTTGGCCCGCAGTGCCCACCAGATCACCTCGCGAGGAACACAGTCGAAGGCCATCTGCATGTCTAAGAATAGGCAGTGCAGGGGCGTGTTCTTCGCCCTGTATTTCCCCGCCACAACCCTTAGGGCGAACACTGGGTCCATGATCCCGTGCCCGGGACGGAACCCGTACTGGCACTCCGAGAGTGTACTTTCCTGTCGGATCCGGGAGTCGATTATCCGCTCATAGAGCTTCATGGTGTGGGACATTATCTTTATACCGCGGTAACTACCACACTCCTGCACCGATCCCTTGCCTTTGAAGACTGGCGTGATGATGCTCAGCCTCCACTGGCTCGGGATCTCGCCGGTGAGGAGTACGCGGTTATAAAGATTTGCTAGAATGCCCACACCACGGGCGCCCATTGCCTTCCAAGCCTCGATGGGGACTTCGTCGGGTCCGACAGCTTTCCGGTTCTTCATGCGGCGAATGGCAGTCTGGACTTCCGCAGGCGTTATCGGTGGCACTAGTCCTTGATTCGGAGGGAGGTCTGGTGGCTGCACCTCTTTATGCTGCTTATTCAGCAGCTCGTGGAAGTATGAGCGCCATCTCTCCTTCACCGCGACTTTCTCGTACAACAAATTGCCCCCAGGGTCTTTAATGCAGCGGCACTTGGATAGACCCTGCGCCGCTTTGGCCCTGGAACGCGCCAACTTATATATGAGCTTTTGCCCCTCAGACGATTCCAACTTGGTATATAGAGGTTGCAAGTGGTCTCGTTTGGCCCTGGCTACGGCTCTCCTGGTGGCGCGTTTTGCATCTTTGTACGCATCGCGGTCATCGGAAGATTTGGACGCTTGCCACTTTTTAAAGAGGGCTTTCTTCACCCTGATCTCTCTCTGGACTGTGTCGTCCCACCACCAGGTGTCCTTGTCACACTTGCGTCCACCCTTAGACATGCCGAGCACCACCCTCCCCGCCTCAAGAATAGCTGCCCGAATCCTGTCCCAAGAAACCTGTACTGGTTCGTCTACAGCATCGGCGCACTTGTCACCGATGGCTGAGACGAAACTTTGGGACTTAGCTTCATCAAGCAGCCACCACCTGATTTTGCGTTGGGCACGCTCGGCACGTTTGTCTTTGGGTTTCACGCGGAGGTCCATGACAAGGAGACGGTGTTGGCTAGTGAGACTCTCCCCGGGTATAACCTTGCAGTTGGCCACCCTGCTGATGCTGTGCCTCCTAGTGAGCAGGAAATCAACCTGGGTTAAGCGCCCCCCGCTCTTGTAGGTGACAAGATGTTCGGATTTCTTTTTGAAGTACGTGTTCACGATGGCCAGGTCGGCAGTCGCACACGCTCTAAGGATGTGCTCACCCTCTGGGTTGCGACTACCGTATCCAAAACCGCCGTGGACACGCCCAAACTCCTCACATCCGTCACCCACGTGACCGTTCAGGTCACCGCCCAGGACAATCTCCTGCGACAGCGGGACGTCACGAAGCACTCCCCCGAGTTGGTCCCAGAACAAGATCTTTTCGGCTTCGCCACGCCCAGCCTGTGGAGCGTAAGCACTTATCAGGTGGGTTATAATCCCATCGATAAGCACCCTCACAACCATAAGTCGGGCGCTATAGCTCTTCACCTCCAAGATGTCATCCTGCAACGCCCGGGAGAGCACCACGCCCACCCCGGCCTGCCCGTCAGGTGCACCTGTGTACATCAGCTGGTAGCCCTCCCCAATGTGCATGGTGCTATCGCCACCCCACCGAGTCTCCTGCAGGAACGCCACGGCCACTCTCCGCCTGCAGAGTACGTCAGCCAACTCCCTCGTGGGGATCAAATATCTGGACCTAATAATCGACTGAAGGTGAATCGATACACGACTCGTCGGCACTGCATCGGGCCTGGGGAGGCTTTAGTCAAACCTGGTTCTCAACACCAGGTTATAACCAGTATCGACTGCCAACAGCTAACGAATCGCAATCCAGTTGATGAAAGCAACTAGTTTTTCAGTAAATAGAAAACGGGAACTCGTTGATAATATAATAGTAATACGAAATGGAAAACGTGAATATAAAACAGTTAGTAGATCAGCACCCAGTCCTAATCAGTCTAAGACTGTCTTTTCTATAGACGTCACTCAGCCCTCCTAGACTTGTGGTAATTCGAATAAAATGATAAATGTATGGGATTTTACGTTTATGACAGACGTTGACGACTGTAATATACTTCACATCCCATACATTCGTGATCCTATTCTACAATACGCTGACCAACTAATTGCCATTGGTTTAGAGGGAGCAGTACATTGCAGCATTTGCAGCACAGTAGAAATTATTGTATTGCAAGAGCCTTAAAAGACCTGACTAACCTAGATTAAGTCCCTAGTGTATAATATTAGGTCTAAGAGAGCCACCACGCTCACTCACGTGAGTTAGCTTTTAATTATGTACCGCAAGCCATCACCGTCACAAACGTCACTAAGTATAGAAATAAACATTTTGGCGGTTATTATTACGTTTTGTTTCTAAGACTAATGTGTTTCTTGATATAATACCCCTGGTTTTTTACAATGAAAATTTCTGTATTTATTATTTTCACCAATGGCGGCCATTAAAAAGGGACCTTTTGGCTGATCGCGATATGACATTTCTTATCGCGCCTTTTTCGCTGATCTCTTGCTGTCAAATGTGATACGTAATACCAAATTTGTAACGCGCCAAGGAAATTTCGCGATAACTTTGCGATAAAATGTAACATTACAATAGGAGAACTATCGATGTTTTGCTTTCGTGTCGGCTTTGAGTTACGTAATACCAATTTGCCGTTTTTACGCGATTACCGCACAAATTTTGCTATCGTTTTGCTATCGCGAGTTAGCTAATCAGCCTGCCGATCACTCACCTGTTGCCTGCCAGTCAACCCATATCGCCCAATAATCTTCCTCATCTCCTCGCGTTCGCGCACCTCTGGGAACATCTTCATCATGTAGTCGAGCGGTGACAGGTCCAAATCCAGGAGTTCGTGCAAGTGTTGGTGGTAGCGACCGATGCGCAAGTGGGAATTCTTGCGGATCATGCCTATTGACGGCACCAGCTGTAAATGTACAACAGAGGAGATGTAGATTGCAAACTCTTCATCACTACACCACGGCAGTAAAGACTCATGTCTCTTGAGTAATTTTGGACCAACGAAATCATAAAAAATATGTGACTGTGACTAAAATGGCACATTTCATTGGTTGAAGCTATTCAAGAGGCAGCTACATAGATGTCTACACTGTCTACAGTGCAGTGCTCTGGAGGTAAGTGAGTTTATCAGTTTTCAGTCAATTCGTCAAAAATATTTTTGATATTAAGTAGTACTGGTTTTATAGTTCTCTTCAATGGTAACTAGGGGGCACGCCAATTAACCAATCATAGAATATATTAAACTAGTTACGGGCCTAAAGAGCTCGCATCATAGCAGTCGTTTTATTGGCTTCTTGTCACCGTTTATATAGATACATATATAGTAATAACAGCATGGAGAACACTCACATCACCATAAAGCAGTTTGAGCAGTGTCGACTTGCCCGCTCCGTTGGGTCCCACCAAAGCCAATCGCGTGTCTAAGTCAATACCGAACTCCAGATTCTTGTAGATCCAGGGGCTCGTATCGGTGTATCTGAAGGACACGTTCTGTAACAAATAAATAGACATTATTCGTTTCACAATAACTTCGCATTTATGTGCTGTACTCGGTATTCGACCACGTCATCATGTGGGGAAGGGAAGGGATATTTTGCGAAATGAATATTATGTAAAAGGCACATTTTGCGAAAGGGACATTAAGCGAAAGGGATATTTTGCGAAATGAATATTATGTAAAAGGCACATTTTGCGAAAGGGACATTATGCGAAAGTCACATTATGTGAAAGGGACCTTACCTTTTCTGAAAGGGATATAATGGCAAGGATTTTTGCGAAAGGCACATTATGCGAAAGGGACATTTTGCGAAAGGCACATTGTGCGAAATGGACATTCTCTGAAAGGGATATTATGCGAAAGGAACATTTTTCGAAAGGAATATAATGCCAAAGGCACATTATGCGAAAGAGACATTTTTCGAAGGGTACGTTGTGGGAGAGGGATATTTTGCAAAAGGCACACTATGCGTTAGTGACCTTTTCCGAAAGGTATATAATGCCAAAGGCACATTATGCGAAAGGGACCTTTCCTTTTCCGAAAGGGATATAATGCCAACGGTACATTATGCAAAAAGGATTTTTGCGGAAGGGACATTTTGAGAAAGGGATATTTTACGAAAGGGACATTTTGCGAAAGGCACATAATGCGAAAGAGACATTTTGCAAAAGGGACATTTTGCGAAAGGCACATTTTGCCACTTATAGACAGGCATGCAATGAATTCAAGTAAATAAATGTAGAAAGTTATTGAAAAAAATATTCGTTATATTTCCAAAAGTTCTATCTATATATCCATACTATGGATAGAGACATTTGGACAGAGTATACTTTCACATGTATAATATTATAGTATGGAGTATGGATAAATCGCAATAGAATCCGTTAAGAAGTGGTTTTATTTCAAAAAATATAATTATGTTAATCTTAGATAGCGTACCTGGACCATGATAACAGGGGGTGGGACCTTCCCGCACGATGGGAAGTAGAAGTTAAGTATCTTGTCATCAATGACTTTCTCTGTGAGGCCTTGCGCTACCATCTTGGCAAGCGTCTTCTCCTTGGACTGAGCTTGACGGGCCAACTTGGCTGAACCGTGACCGAAGCGGGCTATGTAGTTCTGTAACAAACAAACATAAGATAAGATTGGCATTATATAATAACTGACGCAGAAGCCCTATCTATCACTTAGAAGTTCCACTACTACTTTACATACTCACGGCTCACCTAAAAGAAAGTCCACAGATAGAATAAAACATTGTATCCGTGGTACACCTAAAAGGTACTCCACCGATAGCTAGAATAGAACTTTGCATCTGTAGTACACCTAAATGGTATTCCATCAATTAGTAGAATTACAATTAGAATTAACTTTTCCTTTTTCTTTTCTTAGGTACCTCAAAGATACCTAGAATATAACTTCGTATCTGTTGTACACCTAAAAAGTATTCCACAGATAGCTAGAATAGAACTTTGTATATGTTAGTACACCTAATAGGTATTCCGCCGATAGCTAGAATAAAACTTTGCATCTGTAGTACACCTAAAAGGTATTCCATCGATAGCTAGAATAGATCTTTGTATCCATAGTACATCTAAAAGGTATTCCATTGATAGCTAGAATAGATCTTTGTATCCATAGTACACCTAAAAGGTATTCCACCGATAGCTGGAATTGATTGTTCTATCCGTAGTACACCTAAAAGGTATTCCATCGATAGCTTGAATACAACTTTGTATCTGTAGTACACCTAAAAGGGATGCCGCCGTTAGCTAGAATAGAATGTTGTATCCGTAGTAGGTACACCTAAAAGGTATTCCACCTCTAGCTAGAATAGAATTTTGTATCTGTAGTACACCTTAAAGGTATTCGCCTAATAGCTAGAATAGATCCTTTGTATTCGTATTATACCTAAAAGGTATTCCACCGATAGCTTGAATACAACTTTGTATCTGTAGTACACCTAAAAGGGATTCCACCGATAGCTTGAATACAACTTTGTATCTGTAGTACACCTAAAAGGGATTCCACCGATAGCTAGAATAGATCTTTGTATCTGTAGTACACCTAAAAGGTATTCCATAAATAGCTAGAACAGAATGTTGTATCCATAGTACACCTTAAAGGAACTCCAAAGATACCTAGAATAGAACTTTATATCCATAGTACACCTAAAAGGGACTCCACCCATAGCTAGAATAGAACTTTGCATGTGTAGTACACCTAAAACGTATTACTCCGATAGCTAGAATTGATCTTTGTATCCTTTGTACACCTAAAAGGCATTCCACCGATAGCTAGAATTGATTGTTGTATCCACAGGAAAACGGAGGGTAGGACATCCCCTAGCCAGATGGACCGACGACCTGCGAAAGGTGGCTGGGACGGACTGGATGCGGAAGGCGGAGGATCGGCAAACGTGGCGCACATTGGAGGAGGCCTATGTCCAGCAGTGGACTGCAGTAGGCTAATTGATGGATTGATCCACAGTACACCTAAAAGGGATTCCACTGATAGCTGGAATGTAATTTAGTATCTGCAGTACACCTAAAAGGGATTCCACCGATAGCTTGAATAGAACTTTGTATCCTAAAATCTAAAAAGTATTTCAGTGATAACTATATTAGTATAATGAAAAGTGCCTCATTATGTTAGAGTGCTTCAGGTAGTTGAGCATACAAAATGTGACAACGGGTAACTATGGCCTAATTCCTATTCCTGAGACGGGAGACCCCAAATAAGTATAAAACACATCTTGGCATAAAGCAAGTTGTATCTTCTTTGTTGTAACTTTATTAGTTTTTTATGAAACTATAATTTCATTACTTTTGCCTGCATTAGGCGAAGAGTTATTAATCGATTTCATTTAAACTTACAGGAAACCTTGAAGCCCTTAAAAGCTACAACTATTCATTTAAACGGAACTTCCAAAGTTTCACGTGAAAAACACGATTTTCCATAATGTACCACAGATCTACTGAATTGATTGAAGGTCTACTGGAGCTCACTCGACGTGCTTTTCAAGAGCCCTATTGTTATACAAAAGACAAAATACCTTCATATGCGCGATTTGGTCTTGTTCCCAGTTGTACTGTTTCATCTGGTTCTCGAGCAACTCCATGCGCGTACGCACGAACGCCTCGTAGTTGCCCGTGTAGTACTTCAGTCGCCGCTTGCTCATGTGGACGATGTTCGTGCACACGCCGTTCAGGAAGTCTTGCGAGTGAGATATCAGCACGAGGATGCGTTTGTAGCTGTGGGGGGTTAGGAACAATAGTTAAATAGATATACATTTAGTGTAGGGTTAAAATCATTGTTTATATTGTTACTAAAGTGAACTGTAATTGACGCACAAATCCCCCCAATACAACATAAGACCACAGTCCTAAGTCTCGACTCGTGTGAGTTAAGTTAAGGTTAAGTTTCGTCAGGCATTGAAGCCTGACGAAACTTAACCAGGTAACAATCAGACAATAAACTTATTAAATATACGATGAAAGTGCATTTTTCAGCCTCAAAATATAAAAAAACAAACGGGACTACATTTCACGCTAAATTTTATATTTTTTTAGACATACATACAGTCATGCCTCTTTCCCAGTGATTACAAAACGAAAACGATTCCCGCACGACATAGTAAGAACATAATTATTTATAGTTTGGAATGACATAATAGGCTACATTTTAGGCCTATATAGTTTCCTCTAGCTAGTTTTTTTTTAGTGACTATCACATTATCAGAGATTTAAAAAAAGGAATGCAAGGTACTTTCGTCCTTAATGAAATTTATTAAAAAACATGTTTTTTGACATCTATTAATGACGCTGATCAAGAATGTGAAAAAAACTGGGTACTATTTGACGGCGATAAGTTCGAAAATGGCTCGCGCTAATTTTTGGAGACTCGGGGCTATGATTAATGTAAAAAATTGGCGCAAGTCGTTTTTACCCGACTGCGCCAGCGAGAGGGTAATGTGTTTCGCGCGTATGTATGTATGTAGTTTTCTTTGTTCCCCTCTACAGGCCTAACGCCTGGACGGATTTTGATGAATAAGGTCTCAAATGAAAGGTATTCATCTCCCGAGTGTCATAGGGTACATAAAATTCCAACAAAAACTATACGGTAGATTTTTGATGCTAAAATATGTGTTGGCAAAAATTTTTTTTCATTCAAATTTATCGAGTAGGGTATCAAAATGAAGAGAATTAAAAGGAGATTACAAAAATATATAGATGTCATATCCTAACTAAAAAGGTTAAAATAAAATTAATTATTAAAAAATACAAAAACCCGACTGCTGTCTAAAAGATTGAAACAAGCTTGATAGCAGGCGGTACCCATTAAATTTCTTTCGGTTTATGATTGGCAAATGGGTACCGCCTGCTATCAAGCTTGTTTCAATCTTTTAGACAGCAGTCGAGTTTTTTTATTTTTTAATAATTAATTTTATAGACCTTGTCGACGGAACCTACTGCCAATTTTTATAGTACGCTCCAGTTAGTGTGGCAATACGAGTCATTTACATTCCCCCATACAGTGGTGTAGGTATACGAAATTTGCAAAAACGACAGTTTCAATGTTAAAAGATAATGTAATAATTCTTAATTTTTAATATTTTTGATTTACCTTTCTTGTTACTTCGTATTCGTAAGACTTTGTTCCACTCGTATTGCCACACTAACTGGCGCGTACTTAAACACGGTTTTTGCCGGACTTTCCTATGTATTGATTTGAACTAGTAAAATGTATTGTTTTGAACGGGTTACTAGCATAATGTTTTTTTCGCGTAATGACAATTCAGTTAGGTTGACATGAAAGCATGTTACCTATATAGCTGAAAGACAATTCAGCTGAATGACATAAAAACAGAACACCCAGTTAGCAGAGAGTCAACTCTGCTGGAAGACATAAAAGCAGAATGAGCAAGTAGCAAAACGTCTGGAATTGCAAATAGTCTGTATGATTAGAAAACCTTATTAGCTAGAATTCAAATTAGTCGGATGACATAAACGCAGAATGAGATACTATTGAGAACACCTGGAGAAATCGAAATAGTCTGAATAGGGTTTTTTTGGGCGCTTGATTTTTGATTCCGATTCTCATAGTTTTCCAATAGGTGGAAAGGATTCGTGAGAGTTAAAATAATTCGTGAGAGTTAAAATAAAGTCGTTTGATTTTTTTTTTTTTCAAATATAATTATTTTCCTATTATTTTCTAAACTAACAAAACCATTCTAGTGAAACGTAAATTATTTTGCTTAACAATAAGTAGCAAAATAAAAAGATTATTCATATACAACATTTGAAATGACATTCATCAAAGTTTAAGCTCTACCTACATCTTAAAAATTGTCCTCAAAAGACGTTTAATGTGGCTTATGTTTTAAAAAAAAATATATGCTGTGATTATTTGGTTTACATTTAATTTTTTCATTTCTCTTCTATACATTCTGTCGAAAATTATATCTTTTTTTTTTACTTTTTTGTGTGTCAAAAAGGTCCCTGGTGGGGAAATGCACTCATAATAATATCATAACAACTCCAGTAAGATAAGAGTACAAACTGAAGAATAGACACCCACATGCTCTATCTATCATAATCATAACGATAGATAGAATATGTGGGTGTCTATTCGGCGTTCGGCGTTCATGTCAATAAACTAACTATGGCATTTTCAAATCCAGACGATTTGCTACTTTGTCATTCAACGCTCATGTCTATTTAGTGACTATGGCATTCTTATATCTGGACTATTTGCTAATAAAGTATTTTAAATTAAGACATTTTACGATCCAGACGTTTTGCTTCTAGAGTATTTAGCGTTCATGTCAATTAGCTAACTATGGCGTTCAAAAATCAAGACGTTAGAGCGACATAGACGTTTTACAAATTGGACATTATGCTAGTGACCCTTTTGAACTAGTAAATATTACACTTATAGATGCTTGTTCGCGACCCGCTTGAAGGCCTGCGACTGTAGGAAGAGGGAAACACCTGCCCGTGCAGAGCATTCCAGCATTTTATCGTGCGGTAGGGGAAGGAGACCTCAAAGCGTTTTGTGCGAGACGGAATGGATTCCACCGTATGTGGGTGACACCGCAGGCCAACACGAATTGTTCTGGACAGCTGTGCAATTCTCTAAGTGTTCAGCGTCGAGCACAACGTTGAGACAACCTTGATCGATATTGTCATTGGTCGATCTCCAGTGACGTCACCCTGTCTGACTGAAGAGAATTGTACAACAGGAAGGGTGAGGAAGGGATCAGTTGAAATAGCTCCTCAGAACACTCCGCGTGGTAGAGGCGATAGAACATGGCCAGGGAGGCAAGGTCTCTACACAACTGCAGAGGTCCCAAGGTGTAAGTAACCTCAATATCTCCAATGATACGAACTGCACGTCGCTGCAATACCGCCGCTATTCCGCGCAGGAGCGAATTCCTCCGGCGTGAAAAACCGCTTGACCCTGTTCTGCTGTGCAATTCTATAAGCGTTCAGCGTCGAACACAACGTTGCGACAACCGTGATCGAGATTGTCACTGGTCAGACAGGGTGACGTCACTGGAGATTGTTGAGTTTGCAGTGAACATCCATTCCGAGCATGTTAATGTGGCCCTAAAGTGTTAGTGGTGTGTTCTGGAGAGTAGGGAGAGGAAGGAAGGGAGAAGCCTTGGCCGTGAAAGTGCAAGCTTGCAAGTGAACAAGTTTTATTGATTTTCACATTTTGGTGTATCTCGATGGGTTTTTTACGTTTTGACACCCACCAGATAGCGTACGGATTCCGTTGAAGCGGCATAGTGTCAACGTTGATGGTGATAGATTGGGGGACATCGAAAACTCTTACACTTGCTAAAGTAAGTAACATAAGCTACTTTTTATCCTGATGTTCCCAAGGAATCATGATTTACGTTGGTTTAACCGCGGGTGATATTAGTATACCTCAGGACACGTATCTTGTACCTAAATCGCGAGACAAACGAAGCCATGGCCGCGGCATTGATCTATACTTGGTGAATTTGAGCTCGCCCACCGCCGTAGCACTCCGTGCTATCCTCAAAAGATATATAAGAAATATATGTACTGCGCATATAGAGCACATTTTGGGCACATTTTAGATACAAGATATATGTCCTGAGCAGTATAAATAAATATTCTACACAACGCTATCCAGACCCAAAAAGTAAGCATAGCTTAACTAGCTTGTGTTATGGAATCTAGAATGCGAATAAACATACCTAGATACTTATTTTTTGATAATACATACATATTATACATAGAGACACCCAGACCAATGCAAATATGTATACATATTCATGTATATAAATATTTGCACTGAACGGGAATCGAACCCGCGCCCCTTTCGTAGCGGTCGATACGTTCTACCACTACGCCACAGAGGCCGTCAAATAGTAGGCATACGTACTGTTTGAGTTCCTCCTCGAGCCACACACAGGCGTCGAGGTCCAGGTGGTTGGTTGGCTCATCGAGTAGCAGCAGATGCGGCTTCACGTACAGAGCGCGAGCCAGCGCTATACGCATACGCCAACCTGCGACGTAAACACACAACTGGTATAGAACAAGCAATGACAAAAAAACTATAATCGATTAAGTTTAGAAAAGAGAATCGACTTCGGGCGGGACTCGAACCCGCGATCTTTCCCTTACATGGGGAATGCTCTGACCACTAAGCCACCGAGGCCCGAAGTCGATCCAAATACTTCTACACATCCGTCTTGGGAGCCATCTACCGATTTTCGTACGAACTATCGGATCGAAGGAATGAATCTAAATCAATTTGAATAGTTAGAATAATAAATGCTTTAAAATTTCATTCAAAAAACTATAAGTTAAATGGGAGAATCGAGGGAGTTATCCCTAAGATATCGACACCAGAAGTAGGATCAAAACAAGATTTCTCAGGAGCCAAAAAGCTATTTCTTTTTTTACAATTTCATGT
Organism: Eilema depressum; assembly: GCA_914767945.1. Lineage (NCBI taxonomy): Eukaryota > Metazoa > Arthropoda > Insecta > Lepidoptera > Erebidae > Eilema > Eilema depressum. Next base: position 32,888,099 of record OU612012.1, on the reverse strand, counting down.
GTAACTTGTTGTTGCAATGGCCTTTATTACAAAGGCCTTTATTACAAAGTTACTTAGAATTTCCTTCTCTTTAAAGACATATGAGAAAGATTTACGTAATCTTACTGTTTTCAAAAATATTATTTATATTAGAAAGAATAATTTGTCCTTTACGGCACAGAATTATTAATAAGAAAAACTAATTGTACTTCACGGTACTGAATTTTTCTATTCGGTATTAAAGTACCTATCAAGAGAAAACTATGCGGTTTTAGGTTCACACTTCTGGTGTCGGCATGTAATCCGCCATTTTGTAACAGCAGCCATCTTGGTTTACCTGTTACAACAAAATGGCGGTCACGCGTATCACCCCCACGCCTGTGACTGGACGCACGCCCCTTCCCGCTGTGCCATCTACTAGGGAGGTTTCAGAGGGAAACGTGGGCAGCTTCTAAACAGCCCTCTAGAGAATTTTATTGCTGCCGCCTCAGCCAGAATTAGCTACGAGCGGTCTCTCCTGCGAGAGAGCGGCACTGCCGTCTCCGTTACCCAGGATGATTCACACAGAGGTTACGAATCAAGTGCTCCACTAATATTCCCCCTAACTCCACCACCTAAGTTAAGTTACTAAAAAGTGGTTTTCACCATTGACACTCGAAAAAGGGCCCGTGATTCATCAAAAACAGTGAATAAAACGCTCTGTATTTCACTGAGTGAATAAAAAAATTTAAATTTGGAACATGCACGAATGTACGGATTGTAGTAAAACATGCAAAGAGGTTGCACACTCTCACTATAAAAACGTACTAAAAGCCATCTAAATGTAATCACTGGCTAGATGGAATGTGGCTCAGTTTAAATTAAGAAAAAAATGCCGCCATTTTTCTGAGCAATTTTCCTTGTAAAAGTTTCTGTTTGTCTCTTAATCTTAAAATAACTTCATGCAGTGATGAAAATGAAATTCTCGAACGCGAAAAGACTTCGGAGTCTTTTCGCGCTAAAGCGGTAGCTATTACTGATAATTTGCTGCTTCTTTTATGTACTATCCATAACAAAATTTAATTCATAATCACAGAGTAATTGTTTTCTCGTAGTCAATGATGAAAAGTAGCGTACCCAACACGTGAAAAAAGAATAGGCTTGTGTCCACTAAGAATAAATCGGGTTGATGTATGTTCCTAGCGACTATTCTTGTTATAAAGATAGCAAAAAGCATAATAGTTTGGTATATAAAATAAGGATTACTTTTATTTTTATAAAATAAATTTAGAGAAATTAGACATTCAGTCACGTGACATCAAACACCAATCAGAGAGCGTGACGTCACGCCTTGCGCCCTGTGTTGACAACGTAGGTGATTTTTCGCCATGTAGGCCTAGACGAAAATTGGAAAACAGTTCTTTAAATTAATAAATTTATAACTGGAGTGAAGTCAAAACAATACCTATAAACTTAAATTATAATACATAAAATAATCTATAATACTAAGTCAAAGTAAAAAAAAAAAACTAAGTTTTTAGTTATTTTTTACAGTTTTTAACTGTAAAATAACAAATTGTGATGATAACTTGAAAAAAAAAAACGTTTTATATTAATATACTGATATTTTGGCGTTTGGGCTACTTTAGGTTACTTTGGGAATGAAAAACGGCGATATTAGGCCAAGCGTGGTTGGCAACACAACACTGCTTGCGTTTGCGTAAATTGTTTTTGTTTACGATACGTAGTACGTACCAGTATATATATTAATCTATGCACTACACATGAACTTGTTTGACAGTTTTGACACGGGGACACGGCGTGACGTAACAAAAGTCGCCATTACAGTTTGGAGTGTTTTTGACATAAATTCAAATCGACTTATTAAATATCAAAATAAACCATGTAAATGATTGTTTTATATCAAAATAATATATTTTTGGGGTCATTTAGGTATAGAAGTATTGTATTAACCATTTTTTCAAATTTAGGACACAAGCCTATTCATCTCGGCTCTTGTATCCCTCGATCCGCTCTGGTTTCTATCTAGAATCCCTCGCTACGCTCGGGATTCTACCGCAGAAACCTTCGCTCCTCTCGGGATATAACTTAGTGCCTCGAAAAGAATTCATCTTTTTTTCACTTGTTGGGTAATCTACTATTACACTCCTAACAATACCACTTTTTAGTCCACTTTTATACCATATCGGTATTATAATGGCCAGGATTCGATCTTGCGACCTCTCGATTGTAAAGCCCAACTCCCCGACTACTAAGCTACCGACGCTGATACAATAAAGGTCAAATGATAATTCGCACAGTCAATATAATCAATGATATGAACCGTTAGACAAGGCGGTCGACCAATCGATGCCACGTCGGAAGTCGCGAATTAGGGTCAATCAGTGCATTTATTTATATGCAACAGTCGTGTGAGTGGCCTAGGGTCAATGAGCCATGATTACACCAGACCCTCTAAACAAGTGCCAATACATTTGTAGAACAGATTGAAAGAAAGAAAGAAAGAAAGAAAGAAAATAGAAAATTGTATGGGATTGACATACGTTGGCGACTGTCATAAACGTCAAAATACGTGTCAAACTCATGCATTCATCATTTTATTCTACAATACGCCAGTCAACGTATTAGCACTTGATTTTTAAATTTATATAAGCACACAAAACAAATTTTTTGGACTTTGAAAAATTGGTACATTGGTACTTGTGTAGGTGGGCAGGTCCCTTTTAGAATAAGCGATCCGAATAATATGTATCGCAATAATATAAAATAAGTGAAAGTTTATGAAGATTATTTATGTTACTCTACTGTACTGTGTATGTCTATGTCAACGTCGGAACCCGTTACTTATCAAGTTTCACGTCGGCAATATAATCACCAGGATGCGGACCAGAGACCCTTTGATGCTGTCGTATTGTAGAATAGAATGACGAATGTATAGGATTTGACGTATATAACAGTTGTCTACGTGTGTCATAAACGTCAAAATATGTGTCATATACGTCAAATCCCATACATTCATTTTTCTATTAGAGTACGCGCCAAGAAATAAGTCCCTTGGAGACGGCGTAGCAATCGCAACTGCTTTCGCCATACTGTGTGTTGATTGGTTCAGGCCATGACAGTAACATGCGCATGATTACACACAGTATGACGGTGATGCCATTTTAGTTCTCAGTTTTGCCGCGAGATTTATAAGCTGGCGCGGACACTAGACAAGGTATATTCGCCGTATTGTCAAAGAGAATGACGAATGTATAGGATTTAACGTATATGACAGTCGGCTACGTATGTCATAAACTTCAAAATATGTGTCATATACGTCAAATCCCATACACTCAATATTCTATTCTACATTACGGCGTTCTTTGTCTAAGGAGGCAGAACAGCTAAGCTACTATATCCATAACAGTTGTCCATTACGTACCTCCGGAGAAGTCCTTGGTGGCTTTCTGCTGCATCTCTCGCGTGAACCCGAGACCGTGCAGAATGTTGGCGGCGCGCGCCTCCGCCGTGTCGGCGCTCAGGTCGTCCAGGCGGTCGTACACGTCCATTAGCTGCTCCTGGGACTCTGCAACGAGATCATTGATCATGTCACACCACATTCAAACCGTGGCCTATCTTCTTCATCCTAGCGTTAATTCCCAGTCGCATCCGAAGCTTGCACTTCGGAGTCTGGGGTCCGCTTTACCAATCTTAACTACGGATTTGGTTAGCCCTCGATATTTTCCGTGAAGCGATTGCCATAAATATGACCTCCACAACCCAATGGTAACATTAGGCGATATAGAAGCTTTGCAACTAGACCGTTGTTTTTGAATTTTTTAGGGCTACAACTACCCGTAACGACTGCCATAGATGTTCTTATGGCTACCGGGACCGACGGCTTAACGTGCTCTCCGAGGCACGACCAGACCAATGCAAATAAAACCCATATTTCATACACACAAATATTTGCACTGAGCGGGGATCGAACCCGCGCCTCCTGCGCAGCGGCCGCGTTCACTACCGCTACGCCACGGAGGCTGTCCTCATACCGTGGCCTATGGACGTATACAACACCAGGGGCGTTACACTCGTGCTGCCGACCCTGAATATACCTTCTAATGCTCACATCATCATCTTCATAGTCACTTTCCAGTTGCCGTCCATATTGCATATCCATATTGCATTGCAGTTTATAGCCCGAGGGGCGGTTATTATTATTGATTGTTATATCGGTTTTTTCGGTTAATTTATATTATACTAGCTGTTGCCCGCGGCTCCACGTTTCAATAACATTGCACTTTTATACAAACTACCATACATTTTAAATTTTAAGTCTCTTACTTCAAAAACAAATTTTTATACAACAACCCAACCCATTTTATCCCCTTAGGGGTGAAGTTTCATAAAATCTGTTTTTAAAGCTGCGTTTACATACTCACGGCAGAGCGAGGGAAGTGGCGAGAGAAGTGGCGAGAGACGTAGTGTGAATGGTATATTCGTCATGCCGCGAGTACTGCCGCGTATGTTGCTGCGAATATCGGCTTGGCGGCGCGAGTCAAAGGAGCGGCAATACTAGCGCGATAAACTATACGAGACCGCTAGATGGCGCTAATCAGTAAACACGACTTTCGTTATTGCTCCTCGAATATTTACTTTTAAAAATATTTATATCGATCTACGGAAAGTGTATAGTAGTTGAAAGTGATAGTTTTTATTAATAATCTATTTAATTAATTCGCTATGTTGTAAAAGCATAATGCGTACACTGCCACAGCGTTGTCCTCCATACGTTTACGTCCGTCTCCGTTGCAGGGCGAATACTGTAATGCGGACCAACGCGATGATGGGAGTATGTGAATGCTAGGACATTAATCGCGCGAATATTTCTGGCAACACGATGAGCAATGCGAGCGGCAGTATGTAAACGCGGGGTTACAGATATCTACACTCTATAAAGAACCAACCTGTTTTTTTATAGATCAACTAGCTGTCCCCGCGAACTTCGTACCGCCTAACAGTCAATTCTTTTTTTTTTTCAATTTTTCTCTCCGTAAGAACCATCCCCGTACTTTAAGGGATGTTCTAAAAAAAGAATTAGCGAAATCGGTCCAGCCATTCACGCGTAACCAAGGGAAATAGGGATTCATTTTTATATATAGAGATAGTATAGCAATTTTATCGCCTATATATTCTTACGACAGTATGTACAACTTAAGTCTGTTTTTGTTAAGTGCAAAGTGCAACGAGTGCTTTACTATTTGTCTTACTAAAAATGTATATGACGTGATGTATATTTCAAAATCATTTAACCGATAACATTGAAACCTTTTTTCATGGAGGTTTCTATGTGCATGTTCCAGTCATTTTTCATGGAGGTCTGACGGTCAGCACAAGGTAAGTAACTCACCATCGTCCTCAGCATGCGCGAGCTCCTCCGCCAGCTTCTCTAACTGGATGCGCTCTTCGTCTACCTCCATGACGCACTCGAGCGCCGTCTTGTCGGAGGCGGGCATCTCGCGCGTCAGGTGGAAGATGTCGATGTGCGAAGGGATCGGCACTTCGCGACGACCCAACGCTGACAGCAGTGACGACTTGCCTGGAATTACAACCGAAAATATGGGCTTTTGAACCGGTACTTGTTTTTCGGATTAGAAAATAGCGATCCAATGATGTAATACTTCATAATTAGTTTATTTCACCATCACAAGTCAGAATAGATTGTTTATCATGATCAATCTAAGATAGCCACTATACACGGTTTGTCTGTGCATCGCTAGTGCCTGTAATAAAATCCTGAATTATAGGCGAGGAAGGGAAATTCTTTAGTTCTGAACCTATTTCGTTGCATAGATATTTGTAGATTCGATACAAGTTGACAATTGAGGACTTCAGAAATGAGAAAACAGAGAAAATATTGTATCATGCTTCATTCGCTGCTTAAAAAAGGTCAACTCATAACTATTTACGTGTTATTGTATAACTTTTGATACTCGTACTTATAAACTATGTAGCACACCTACATACGTGGTGTTCCAAGACAAGTGGAATATCAGCAGATTACTGAAACTTAAAATATATCTGGTATACCTATTCATTGTACAAATTCGCTAGCATCAAATATTTTATAATCTCGCCTTTATATTCTTGCAGGAATTAGTAGAGGTGTTTTAAGCACCCACATTCCGCCAGCTGTTTTTAGTCCATATGTAATAGGCTTGCAGGCACATTTTCACGAACTTTCGACAATGAAAAGTCAGTAATGAAGCCCCATAAATCCAGGATATCATCATGCCTAGAAGTCAAAAAAAACCAGAGGCAAGAAGCTATCGTGTGCATACATACATGATTAAAGAATGCTTTTCTTTGACCTTTTCAAAAGTAGACAGCAATGAAATCAACTATGATGCCTCGCCACGCGACCTCAACCTTTGCGTGATTCAGACTTAAGAATAATTCAGACAATCAACCTTTCGTTGGTTAGTACGTTAAATATTTACAGTCAGCCGCTTATTTTCACAGGCTAATTATAACGGGGGCGGAAACAATGGCCATTCTATTCTTTATTAAGAATCAGTCACGCACAGCTGTAATGGCGATATCTAGTCACTTTTTCAGAGCAAGAACAATTACGTTAATACTTGTTACAAATACGAAAATGTATCGCCTAAACGTCAAATGTATGTACGGCAATTCCTTTTTTAAAAGTACGTTTTTATCAGGACAAGGTTTGTATGTAAGAAAATCTTTTAAAAGTTCACGAGCTAATGTGCTATAAACGGACCAGGGTTAGTCCAAGGCGAATGTCCAGCAGTGGACTTGCAATAGGCTAATTAATTGATAGATTGATTGAGTCCAAGGTACACATTGGGAGAGGCCTATGTCCAGCAGTGGACTGCAATAGGCTAATTAATGAGACCAAGGCGCGCAGCTATTATTCTATTTACACTGAGCGGGGATAGAACCCGCGACCTCTGACTTGGCAGTCGAACGCTCTACGGCTACGCGATTGAGGTCGCCAAAACCTACCACACCTAATTACATACAAAGGAGTATTTATTTTTACGCAGCGCTATCCAGATACAAAAAGTAGATAAATTAGTTCGCAAGCTTCGCAACAGCACTACAGTATAGCACAAAGCGATCATACTGTTTTGTAACTATCATTAAAAGTAGAGAAGGTTGATTGCGCTGCCTCTCTTTCGCCTTCAAATGACTATGGTGCTATTTCAGTGGGAATTGACTATTTCATTAGTTCGGTTGATCAAACTACTGTAACTCTTTGGTTGTCAGGGGCCCTAGACAAAGTGACATTCAATTGATGGAATCGCCTCAAAGCGAACCGTTTTAAATTTTTAACAGTGAATTACGTGACACTACCCTGGATATTATAATAATCTAATATATAAAATTCTCGTGTCACAAAATGTGCGTAATCGAACTCCTCCGAAACGGCTTGACCAATTTTGATGAAATTTTTTGTGCTTATCCGGTATCTATGAGAATCGGCCAACATCTATTTTTCATCCCCATGTTAAGGGTGGTCCACCCCTTAATTTTTTTTTTTATTTTTCAGACAAAATTTTTTGTTTTTATTTTTTTATGATACATCATACAAAAATACATGCAACCCTAAATTTTCACCCCTCTACGATCAACCCTTATTTTTTATTTGGTAATTAAAAAGTTTTATTTTCTAATATATAAAATTCTTCTGTCACGGGGTGCGTAATCGAACTCCTCCGAAACGGCTCGACCGATTTTGATGAAATTTTTTGTGCTTAACCGGTATCTATGAGAATCGGCCAACATCTATTTTTCATCCCCCTAAGTGATAAGGGTGCAGCGGGAACGGGATTTGAATACCACGCGGGCCGAAAATATGGCGGTACGAAGATCGCCGGGGCAGCTAGTAATATGTAAAATAATATATTACGAGTTACGAAGACTTAAATATAAAAAAAAAGTTATATTAATGACTAGCTTTTGCCCGCGGCTCCGCCCGCGTGGATGTCGGTTATCGCGACCAAACATAGCCTATGTCCTTTCTCAAGGTCTAATCTACCCCTATACCAAATTTCATCAAAATCGGTTCAGCGGTTTAGTCGTAAAAGCGAGACAGACAGACAGACAGACAGACAGACAGACAGGCAGACAGACAGACAGACAGAGTTACTTTCGCATTTATAATATTAGTAGGGATTTAAGTCAATTCCATACTACAATAAGCGATTCCACGGGCGTTTTCGCCAATAGAATGTCACTTTGTCTAGGGCCCCTGGTATCAATATGGCTTTGTCGATCTGCAGGTCAATTTTCCTAAAAAAAATCTGTTCAAAATTCAATGTCGATATAATTTCTCTCTACCGAATATAAAAAACGATCAGGATGTTCATGTTGGATCTTGGAAATTGTGTAACGAGAATACTGTTTTTGTTATTTAGGACATTCTTCTTCTTCTATCGTGGCGAAGGCGCCTATACTCTCAAATGGTGTTCTCCCAGTGTGCTGCTACCTGGATAGCGCTCTCGGAGGCGCACATGAGGTCCTGCGGTGTACATGTGTGTGGGCATGTAGCACACGTTGCTACATTTGGGACATTGAGAATACATCAAGACTGAATTTTGAACTTTATCAGAATTTGCCCTTCTGGGGACTTTATTCTATTTGGTGAGTTTTAAACACACTCGTTACGTGAGAAGTCGTTGAATTTAAATTGGTTAACATAGAATAGAGAACAGACAAAATCTGAACCAACTTAAGTGTGTGGGTGATATGACGCGCGTATTCACTTTACGGTTGGACGATTCGACTAAGGGGGCTGTATGTGACGAGACGGCAGAGCACGCGACTGTGACGTCAAAGGCGGAGCTCAACTATCGTTGAGAGACAAAATTAGTATGCATGAACATGTTTGTTTGCATTATTACCAGTTGTCATGTATTTTTGTGTATGAGTAGGGAATTTAAATGCAAATAAAAAAATTAATAAGAAATATTGAAGTTTTAATTCATTCTCCAAATAATACTACTTATTCTAATTCGGGCGCCACCTGGGGGATACCCAGGAAATAAGTTCGGATAGTTAAATATGATAGAACATTAGCTTCTAATCTCAGAGCCGGGGGTGACCATTATTCACCTAGGCTTGTATACTCATGGTGCGAAACGGCACCATGCCAAAATAAAGAGAATAACAAATTGTTTCTAGTGATTCTATATATATAGCTCATCTGCATCCGAGTCCAAATATATCCAAGATACCTAATAGTTTACATTACTTTAGTAAAGTGAGGTTAAAATCTGCACATGTTACCGGCCAGTAAGATACCAAACTATAAGAAAAATCCGGGGAACACGGCAACGAGAAACGATGAAAACGATGAAGCGATGATAACCGATGAAAAACCGGAGAAAAACCGATGAAAAACACGATGAAAAACCGAGGAAAAACCGGTGCAAAACCGAGCCCTCTATCGCGCGGCCCTAAGAAAAAGAATAAATTGGTTAGTAAAAATATTCTTAACCAATTGGAGTATTTTTTAATGGGAATTTACGAGAATACTCACCGAAACGCCAAAATGGATCGACGCGAGGTCATCGCCGATGCGTACCAAACATTCTAGAACAATTATAAAATAGTTTTACCAAAATGTCGAAAAACACGCGGTGGCGAAAATGCAATGATCGAAACAGAGCTTACCAAAAAGGTGAAATACGACATCTTAGGTTCGGCACAGCAGCGACCACACTACGCGAATACAAATAATTAAGGAAATATCATCTTATCCTTTAAAAATCTTAATTTAAAATAGTGAACGTCTTAACGGCGCCATCACAGAATAGAAAAGCCAAGTCCCTTCTTGGGTGTTGCCAATCGCGAAACAAAAATTGACCAACATCAGAAAAATATTCGTTCAAAAACTAGATACTATTTCTGAAACGAGTGGAAAAATCACTAAATAAACAATGCCGCGGATGCAGTTCACACTATTAGAACATGTAATGATATTAATACATTACATTACACCCCCTCCAAATAAAAAAGAAGCAACGCCTTCTTTTTCTAAAGAAAAATCCCAACTAAGAAAAGAAGAACAAAAGGCAAATTCCAAACTTGTTAACAACAAGAAAAAAATGAAGCTTGGGGTCAGAGAAAAAGAAAAAGTCTTGCAGCGAAGTGCGGTTGGAAAAGATTTTCACCGACTTGACTAGATGCAAAGGCTCTACCTTCCTCTATAACAAACCCAAAAGAAAAAAATATTCCTGAATGAACAGAAAGGTTAAAACAAATTTCAAAATTTGTCAAAAACAAGAAAAAATGAAGCTTAATGACAGAAAAAGGAAAAATCCTGCAGCGAAGTGCGGTTGGAAAATAATTTTCACCGACTCGACTAAATGCAAGGGCTTAACCCTCCTCCATAACAAGCTCAAAAGAAAGACAAGGACAAAAGAAAAATCCAATTACCCAAAAGAGTGAGAGTGGATCATAGAAATCACCAACTATATCCCACCACCTATTAACAATCTAATATAAAAACGGAATAAGGGTACTACTACCATTCCAATAAAAAGAAATCTTGTAGTCAAAGTACGGATAGATACGAAGATCGCCGACTCCTGAAAACAAAGATAACAAAACAAAAACGACAACCACTCACCAAAAATCTTGAAGTCAAAGTACGGATGGATACAAAGATCTCCGACTCATTAAAACAACAAAGATTCATGTTAACGATGAGGTAAAAGCAGAGCAAAACAAAACAAGTTGCAAAGAATCTTGAAGATAAAGTGCGGATAGACACAATGGTCTCCGACTCAAAATTACTACAAAGATCCAAGCTTACTAGAGGGTTTCTAAGTTCGGTTAGAACGAAAGTTCGCCGAATCAAAACAAAATTTTGTAATTTGTGATCGGCCCTATGTCACCGACACAAACTACAAGTCCAAAATAGCGTTAACAATGCGAACACTAGCAAAAGAAAGGTGTACGTGACCGGCACAACTCCACCGACTTTCCGAGCACGAAACAACAATTCAAAAAGAGACTGTGTTACCAATGCGAACAACAGCAAAAGAAAGGTGTACGTGACCGGCACAACTCCACCGACTTTCCGAACACGATACAACAATTCAACAAAAGAGGAACTGTGTTACCAATAATGAACAACAGCCCAACCAAATGAACTGGGTAAGTGATCGACACAACACCATCGACTTTTCGAGCACTTAACAACAGTTCGAACCAAATAAAACGGAACAATACCGAGTCTAAAAGTTGAAGCACACCTATGGGCAACAACAAAATCCAAGAGGAGAGTCCAATACAATATACGACTTCCAAGCAAAAATAAGAATCTTTCTCAACAAGGGAGAACGATCTATTCAAAACAAAAGCAGAGCAAAAGCTCATCCAAAAGAATAACCATGGCAAAGGTTTTCATAAAAACTATTCCAGGTGTGAAGAGTCATGTCCGAGAGTATTATCTAAACATAAAGTCCGAACACTAAAAACAAAACAACACCAAAGAACAGACAACAAATTCTGTATAAAATACAGACAAGTATAATACAATTTATACAAATAAGATCGTTTGGTAAAGTATAAACGAGAATGAATTCGAAGCGTCAAACCATTAAGGGGAATTTGGAAACTTTAAACTCAAGATTTGAAAGTCTTCATGGGATTTTCCTAACATACAACAATCACGGAGGAAGCCTTTCATGCATCATCTCACTAATTACCATTCAACCTCCTTCCCTAAAGAAAATCGAATTCGAGAAAAGTGTAAATGCAGAAAATGCAAAGTTAAAAAATTTTAAAAAGCTAAGACGGAAATCCTAACTAATATTTAATAATGTCTTTAACATGATATTTAGCCGAAGTATTTTTACCTATTTCTTTCAAAACATAGACATTATCAGAAATTTTATCTATTATTTCGCATTTAACAAATTTAGGAGCAAATTTAGCCGAAAAATAAGCCGGAGCGTTGGATTGAACAAAACTTCTTCTCCAAACAACATCACCTATACCAAACGAAATGGCTTTCCTACCTATATTGTAGCTACGCGCATTACGCTTATAAGCTTTAACTAAATGTGATTGAACACTAACAAAAATTTCACTTAAAGATTTAAGTGAAGTAGCAAAACTATTTCTATTTCCAAGTTCCAATTGATCCAAATTTTCAATGGAATCACTAATATGATGTAGAGAAGCATCAATAACTAACTCTCTACCAAACATAAGAAAATTAGGAGTGAAATCAGTAGAAAGATTTACACTACTATTCAAGGCAAGTTGCACATGAGGCAAAAGTTTAGACCAAGTACGTTGATCGGTATTAACATAGCAAGATATGCAAGTTTCGATGGTTTTATTATATCTTTCAACAGGATTATTCTGAGGAGTGTACAAAGTGTTATAAAATATTTTAGTTATATTATAGCTCTTCATGAAATCGACGAAGTGTCTAGAGGCAAATTGAGTACCATTGTCACAAACTAAAATTTTAGGACAACCAAACTTAAGAAATATTTCTTTTTCGAAAAGTTTACAAATAGTTAAAGTAGTGGCTTTAATCATGGGAAAAACCCAGCAATATTTAGTGAATACGTCAACAACTGAAAGAATGTATTTATGACCCGAATAACTTTTAGGTAAAATTCCAATAATATCAACAGAAAGCATGGTCATGGGGAAATCTACTTTTTTAGGGTTTACCATTAATCCAAAAGGGGGAGAAGTACTATGCTTATAAGCTTTACATGTGTCACAGTTTTTAATATATGAATGGACATCATTAAACATTCCTTTCCAAAAGTAATGTTGTTTAATTTTACCAAGAGTTTTATGAACACCAAGATGACCAGAATTCATTTCATCATGGTTCGAACGAATAGTATCCAGAATATGTTCTTTAGGGATAACTATCTTCCAATTTAACCTACTATTAGGATTGAATTTACTTTTACAAAACCTATACAAAGTGTTATCTTCTATTCTAAAGTTTTTATATCTAGAGGGAAATTTTTGACATTGAATAAATATCTTTTTATACCAAGGGTCATTAATATCATCATCAGGATGAACAAAATTTACGGGGGAAACAAAATTTTCAGAAATATTAATTCTAGATAAAGCATCAGGAACTACATGTTGAGAACCTTTTTTATGAATAATATTAAAAGTGAATTGTGAGATTCTAGCGGCCCAACGAGCCAAACGTCCACTAGGATTAGTCAAACCCAAAAGCCATTTCAAGCTAGCATGGTCAGTTATTACTGTAAATTCCATACCTTCAACATAAGGTCTAAAATGTTCTATTGATTCTAAAATAGCAAGAAGTTCACGTTCTGTTGTACTATAATTACGTTGACATTTATTAAGAGATTTAGAATAAAAGGCAATAGGATGTTGATCACCATTATCATCCTCTTGACTAAGAACACTACCAATTCCTACTGCACTAGCATCACAGTGTAAAAAGAAAGGTTTTTTGAAATTTGGACATTGTAAAACGGGAGATGAAATTAACGCAAGTTTCAAATTATTAAAGGCAATTTCTGCATCATCATTCCAATCTAAAGGTTTTTTAGAATTCTTACTACCACCAGTTAGTTTAGTCAAAGGAGAAGCTATATTTGCAAATTCTTTAATGAAACGACGATAATATGAACACAAACCAAGGAAACTTCTCAATTCTTTAACAGTTTCCGGTCGAGGGAAATTCTCTATAGTATCTAATTTGGAAGGATCAGTATGCAAACCTTCTTTGTCAACAAGGTAACCAAGATAACGGAGTCTATCCTTGCAAAAGTTACATTTCCTTAAATTAAGTGTTAAGCCAGCTTGTTTAAGTATCTCATGAATTTTGTACAAGTATTCTAAATGAGTTTCAAAATCGTTATTTACCAAACATAAATCGTCTAAGTAACAAAATAACACATTATCGAATTCAGGGCCGAAAAGTTTATCGACTAGGCGCTGTAATTCAGCCGGCGCGTTGGTAAGACCGAAGGGCATCCGAAGAAATTCGAACAATCCTTTGCCGGGGATAACAAAAGCTGTTTTCTCACGAGAGGAGTCTTCCAAAGCTATTTGAAGAAAAGCTTTAGAAAGATCAATGGTAGTAATAAATTTTGCATCACGAAGGCTATCTAATATTCTAGAGGGGTATGCGGCTCCACACTCAATTCAGGAAACTGTACTCCTACGTTAGACATAGTTGCAACTCAATCTAAAATTTTCAAAAGAAAAAAAAATAATTTCAAAAGTCCCAAGATTACTGAAATAAAGATAATCCAAAGTCCAATCTAAATTCAAAATGAACTTAAATAAAAAGTCAAGAAAAATTTTTTTAAAGTCCCAAGTCAAAAATTCAAAGTCCCTAAGTGTCAGATCAAGAAAATTTTCAAAGTAGAATTGTCTAAAATTCAACTAAATAAATTCACTGTCAAACACAAAAAAAATTCGAAGTTGATGAAAAAAAATTTTAAAATAATTTAAGTTCAAAGTTTATGAGGTTGTACTAAGTTCAAAAGTTGTAAAATTTTCCAAGTGTGAAAATTATGAAATTTTCTAAGTTTTCTAAGTTCTAGAATGATAAAATTATTCAAAGTTGAAGAATGCAAAAGAAATTCTCTAAGTTGAAAATTATTACCTATAAAATTTTATAAGGTCTCATGAAGTGAGGTTATGTTAAATTATGCAAATAAAATGTGAGTTTTTTACCGAATTAACCGTACCAGGATGCAAATGAATATAAATATTACAATATAAACATTATACAGTAAGACAATAATAGCACATTAGGTAATAAATGTTAAATACAGGTTGTAAAGTATGTATGTTTACACTAACTCCAATGACAAATGAGGTTTACTCGCTAACAACAGAAATTAATTTCAATGTTACAGTAATTATTCATACTTAATTCTTTCAAAAGGTTAATACACTGGTTGTACACATCATCCTAGACTTAATGATATCAAATTAAACACAAACTTAATTGTTATGCTAGTCAAATACACAAACAACAAGCTATATAATAATTCTATTTAAACTTATTATTAAGTTTATACAATTCCAATAAGAAAATGTTCTTCAATAATAACAGAACAATATTACCACGGATGCAGTGAGAATCCTAGTGAGCAAATAACAATAATCTATGAAACTATTACTGTACTGCATACCATCAGGTGAGGTGCAGTCAGTATGAAAATGGTAAGTTATACAATCAAAAAAACAAGCCTATCAATGTCCCTGTTCGCTGAGCGACAATTGTCATGTATTTTTGTGTATGAGTAGGGAATTTAAATGCAAATAAAAAAATTAATAAGAAATATTGAAGTTTTAATTCATTCTCCAAATAATACTACTTATTCTAATTCGGGCGCCACCTGGGGGATACCCAGGAAATAAGTTCGGATAGTTAAATATGATAGAACATTAGCTTCTAATCTCAGAGCCGGGGGTGACCATTATTCACCTAGGCTTGTATACTCATGGTGCGAAACGGCACCATGCCAAAATAAAGAGAATAACAAATTGTTTCTAGTGATTCTATATATATAGCTCATCTGCATCCGAGTCCAAATATATCCAAGATACCTAATAGTTTACATTACTTTAGTAAAGTGAGGTTAAAATCTGCACATGTTACCGGCCAGTAAGATACCAAACTATAAGAAAAATCCGGGGAACACGGCAACGAGAAACGATGAAAACGATGAAGCGATGATAACCGATGAAAAACCGGAGAAAAACCGATGAAAAACACGATGAAAAACCGAGGAAAAACCGGTGCAAAACCGAGCCCTCTATCGCGCGGCCCTAAGAAAAAGAATAAATTGGTTAGTAAAAATATTCTTAACCAATTGGAGTATTTTTTAATGGGAATTTACGAGAATACTCACCGAAACGCCAAAATGGATCGACGCGAGGTCATCGCCGATGCGTACCAAACATTCTAGAACAATTATAAAATAGTTTTACCAAAATGTCGAAAAACACGCGGTGGCGAAAATGCAATGATCGAAACAGAGCTTACCAAAAAGGTGAAATACGACATCTTAGGTTCGGCACAGCAGCGACCACACTACGCGAATACAAATAATTAAGGAAATATCATCTTATCCTTTAAAAATCTTAATTTAAAATAGTGAACGTCTTAACGGCGCCATCACAGAATAGAAAAGCCAAGTCCCTTCTTGGGTGTTGCCAATCGCGAAACAAAAATTGACCAACATCAGAAAAATATTCGTTCAAAAACTAGATACTATTTCTGAAACGAGTGGAAAAATCACTAAATAAACAATGCCGCGGATGCAGTTCACACTATTAGAACATGTAATGATATTAATACATTACACAGTAACGACTAATAACCCTAAAGTACTTCAAGTTTTTTCACAAATCCATGATGTATTATGAAAGTGGGTTAATTTCTGTGTAGGTTTTTAATGTTCCCTTAGTACAGAATTTCTTTTTCGCGTGCGATCCTTGGGTTTTGAATTCGATTTTAGGTTCGGTTATTAAGTTTTCCTGACCGGCGAAATGTAGTTACAGACAGTTTACCACTAGAAAATGAATTATTTTGTTGTCTATTGCAAACTAAAAGTAGAACATTATCGAATCTATCCAATCTAATCTACCAGTAAACATCAGTATTGTAACCGCAGTTCTAGTTCACCTCAGTTAGTCACAGCCAAATAAGACGAAATCATTGACAAGAACGGAAATTGTCCGCCATACTATAAATAGATGACGTAACCTAACCTATTATACGAGCGCTCTGACGACAGAATTATTGTTTCGAAGCCGATTTATCCTCATTCAGCCTACCTTTCTAAGAAGAAAACTTTACTTTGATGTTTTAAATTACAATAATGTCTAATTCTGATCTTGTATTTTAATTTTAATTCATACTTAATATTATAAATGCGAAAGACTGTCTGTCCGTTACTTTTTACAACTAAACCACTGAACTGATTTTGATCAACTGAGTTAAACTAGAACTTCCGAAATATAGGCTATGTTTGGTCGCGATGACCAAGATGGGGGATCTCGGTCATCGCGAGCAACAGCTATGCAATTACTTCACAACAACATAATATTCGTTGAACTAAGCTTGAATTAATATCATGCCTCATTCAATGCCTACCAGTTTTATGTCAGTAACATAAACGCAGCCGAAAAAGCAGTTCAACAGTTAGGTATGAGTAACACGTGTACGGTCCTACTTATGTTCATGTGGCAACCGCGCGAGTATATAACGCACCGCGGCTCTTTGATAACACATAATGCATTGCACGGCACGTGTTCCGTCAGTTTCAATGTTGATGAGAGTAGAAGCCGCTAATACTCTTTTTATTTACACTACGTAGGTGGCAGATAAGCACGTGGCTCACCAGCAATGCAATTCTGTAAGCGCACAAGAAGTCACCCAGTCTGATCAATGACTACTCTATCAAGGTTGAATTGTACTGCTGATGGGAAGCGAGTTCTTCTATGGACGTATGCAACACTAGGGGCGTCATACTCGTAATGCTGTCGGCTCTGTAAAAACATAATGCCTTTCTTAAAGAAGATTTTGTAGCCGCTTGGAAATACTAGGCAGCTTGAACGTGTGCTGAATGAACTAATACTACTATGGGAGTATGAAACCTCACCAATATATACAAGACTCATGTCTAGCTATCCTCCAAGCCGGCAAACGTGCTAATTGACGGTCGAGACTGGAGCAGGCTTTCCTATCGAGGTCGAGGTCAGACAGCAGGTAACCGACAAGCACGACGCGTAAAGAACGGTGGGTATCATACATACACAGATATAATCCCCGAAGGGGTAGGCAGAGGTGTATTAACAGATTAAAACCCACATTTCGCCAACTATGCCAACTAAGTGGTATAAAAAAAAAACTGATTTTCGGTCCCAAGTAAGAGCGGAAACACACGATGCGTTGCGGCGGCGGCGCGACGCCGGAGCGGTGTCGCTGCGTCGTTTTACATAGAAATATCTGTAGCATGTCACACGATGCGCTGCGTCGCCGCACCGGACTTGCAACCACCGAGACGAGGCGGGGAGGGGTGAATGCGTTGCGACGCCGGAGCGGCACCGCTCCGGCGCGCGCCGCACCGCCGCCGCCGCGTAGTTGTTTAGGGGCTGTGCATTAATCACGTGATGTTTTTTTTAGCAATTTTCTAACTCCCCTCCCCCATGGTGATACGTGGTAAGGTTTTAGACAACCCCCCCCCTAGCCAAAATCACGTGTATTTTTTTATTTATTATTTAATGCTAGAAAACTAAGAATCGTGACAAAAATCACGAGTTATAAAGGTGCGTACTGATTATATAGCATAACATTGTTATATAACAATTATATAACAATGTTATATAACACTTATATAACAATGTTATATAACTATGTATTATAACAATGTTATATAACATGTTTCAGTAATGTAGACACTGAAGTTAGTACAATGTTGCAAAGTTATAAAACAATGTTAAATAATGTGGACGTGTTATATAACACGAGTTATACAACATGTTACATGATTAAAAATAAATACACGTGATTTCTCAATATACCCCTACGGGAGGTAGGTACCCCTGGTGATATTTCGTGATTTTTCCGAACACCCCTCCTCCCCTGTTGAGCCTCACGTGATTAATGGACAGCCCCTTATGATTTATTAACAGACTGTACAACGCAGCTGGGGCGCACGCGGCGCCGCTGCGTCATAACAACGCAGCGGCGTCGCACCGCTCGTGTGCCCGCTACTGCGGCGAAATTTCTGCGGTGCGTCGCCGCAACGCATCGTGTGTTTCCGCTCTAATAGGGGGCGAGCCTATTGCCGTCTCACGGGCACTTTGTCACCCTATCACTTAGTCGCCTTTTACGACACCCACAGGAAGAGATGGCGTGGCCCTTTTCTACCTCACTGGGAACCACACGGCAACGCCTTTCGTCTCTGCTTTTATTAATGAAGTAAATAGTCTAACACTGCTGAGAATCATATTATGAATAATAAACAGCAGCAAAGAGAAGTCGAATCAAAACAGTTCCCGGAGCCTATTGTACTCAATGTAAACAAATAATATGATAATATTCTGTTAGATTATACTATCAATTATTATCTGAATGTGGTTAACTATTACGTTATGCAAAGCCTTCCCTATACATGTGCCTTTTTACCTGGACCTTACCTTTAGCAGTGAGAAAATCCTAGTGATTTTCTCACAGCTTGAGAAGTTCTATTTGAAAGATTTTTTTTAGAAATCATGTGGTTCGCACGTGATTATCGTAATTACATATATACCTAACAATAATAAATGGTATTCCTGCATGAATATGAAGAAAAACACATCATACAAAAAAATCGGGAATTTTTGGGGCCTGCAAGCCATCTAAGCTCTGGTATACTTTTTTTCCAGGATTGGGTGGGTCAGATGGTAGTCACTCCCATATAAGCTATATAAGCCAAATCAAAAGAAGGAGGAGTCAGTGGACTTTGAATTCCGAGGTGAACAATAATAAGTGCTGTGAGATGATGTCTAGCATCACACTAATAGAATACATTAATTCCTTCGCACTGCGAACAAATGAGGGTACCTACCACATCCATTCAGCCCGACGAGACCATATCTTCGGCCACAATTGAGTTCCAACAGGGTGTCCTGAAGCAACTCACTACCGTAGAATGTGATGGAGAAGTTGGCTATCTTGATGTCCCTTGAGCGAGGATGTACAGCCAACGAACCAGTACAGGATCTAGCCTCCGAGTTCATCTTGGCCTCCTCTTCCAATTTAAGGCATAGTGACTCTGTAACAAAATAGAAATGTATTTTTTTTGTTTATCCTCTTAAAAAGTTGCGTGTATCGTTATTCACTGACTAACAGTATTAATACTGCAAGCTAGATACCAAATTGTAGCTTGTTGCAGTAACTGCATTTTAAAAATAGATATTGGTATCTACACTTATGCAAATTGTTGCCGTTTGTTTAATCACCTTGTAATGTATCATTATATACAGTAGAAACTCGATTATCCAGCCCTTAGTTATACAAATTCATAATTATCCAGACTACAAGTAGTGGGTATGTAATATTTATAAGAAAATATAACTGCATAACATGATATTATGTTGGAAAATTTATTTCATAATGTCCTAATTAACATTGATTACAATGATTACCTTTAATATGATTTGTTCTTTTTAGGACATACATAAAACTATACTATGGTCCAGTTTATAGTTTCTACCATAATCATATAACAATGAAATATGAAATTACATTATCTCAATGAGAACATTGTGATTGCCCCACAGAATAGGTTATGTATTTTCATTCTTAACAGAAACTGCAGAGTGCAGTTATTTTATGCATTAGTTAGTCTTCACTACCTGCTACTTTGACATAGTATTGACATAAACAAACAGATAACAACATAAGCCAACTGCAAAGTTTCTGAGAGCTATTAATAATACATCATGATGTTTATTTATAATCTCAATGGAACAAATTGGTCTATATAAGATATCTATTTGTAAGCTATTGCCAAAGTGAAAGTGTGACTGATACTTTGACGAAACATTATTCTTTTTTATCTTTTCAGAGTATAACTGTGAGACAAGAATCAGTGAACCATGACAACCCAACAGAGCTAACTCAAACTTATTTTATGTGATAGTCTACTTATTTGTTTAGTTTTGTAGACACTTTAGTATACAGCTGACTAGATTTGGAATAAATAAATATCCTAGCAAGAGATGCAAACACAAGATATAAGGTTAAGATAAAATATGTATCCTAAAATCATTAAGTATAGCATTTTTTTAAGAATGATTGTTTAGAATGTATTTTTTTAACTGCCTGCTATCATTAATGAAAACAGAAAGCCTGGTATTGTGACTTCATCTGTACAAAGTAACTGTTTAGACAAAGAAATTATTGTAGTTATATTACAGGTTCTATAATACAATCAGGAGATTTGGCTTTTTTGAATATTTACATTTACTTTTAACTCAAAGGTATAATATTTGAGTGGAAGGAAGTGGTGCTAGGAGAAAACTGAGACATGGATATCTTTCATATCTTGGTTGATGCAATGTATTCAAATTCAATGTGTTATATTCAATAAATAATTCATCATAGATTGAAATAATCGTGTTCATGATTCATTTATGACGATGATGAGATGATGAATTTAACATGTGATGTGCCCGTTGACTTCATCATGTAATTCATCATATTTCAAAAGGCTCTATCAAATCTACAGTGGTGATTTCAGCTACCTGATACATATCCCAACATAGTGGAGCACTTATTGTTAGCTTATAGTTAGTACAACTATCAAAATCCATTGTTTTTAGTTGATGTTTATACATGATCTTTTGTTCATGATAGGGGCGATTTTAATAAAGCATTCAATAAACTTTAGAGGTTATTTCTACAATATTTCTTAATTGAGAATATAGTTCAGCTGATGATATAGGCACATATAACAATATTATCATATTATCATAATTGGAACACTTTTTGAAGTAGATAACCTAAATAGAAACTAACAATACATGTCTGCATGAAGTACCTAACTACAATCTTCATAACTGACTGACTCAAAATGTACATCACTTAAACCTACAGACCATGTGTTTCGAATTCAATTGACTGTCAATAGATATGATGGTCGAAAGAACTACTGAAAGTAGTCCAACTTCGTAAGGTCATTATCGGGCCATAAAATAGGATGTAATGGCGAAAGGCTTTATATGTATTAATGAATGCATAGCTTAATAAACTGAATATCAAATTTCATGGCGATATTTACCTTCTGCGGTAAGCTCGCGATCCTCTCGCGCTTCATTGCCGTTAGTCGCCGAACCGTTCTCATCATTAGTCACTCTCGCCACGGGCTTCTTGTTCCTGCTGCTCGCCTGCTCCTTCTTCTTTTGTTGGGCTCGTTTCTTAGCATCAGACGGCATTTTGGCTACCTGATCAACACCAAATTTAAATTACACGAACACAAAAAAATATTACAGTGCAAACCTTTGTACTTTTTAACGATATTGACACGAGAGTTTGGTTTTGTGGTACGACTAAAATGAACGATAGGGGCACTACTTCACTTTGTTCACGTATTTTTGTTTGAATAATTTATATTACCTAAATTACTAATAAAGGATGTCAGGCAAGTCGTCCGCGTCTACACGTGCTGAATTGAAAAGAAAGACATTTGAAAACTACATGCTACATACAGTCCACAGACTATAATACAGACTACAAATTTTATTCAGACCATAGATAATGTTCATGTCGCATTCAGAAATTCAACAGAATATATTTTTATTAAAAATAGGTTTTTTGGGGTTTCTTTTTACTGCTTTTTACTTTATTTATAAGGAAATACAACTTCATACAAACAGACAAACCTAGGTACTTATATCTACTTTACCTACTTATCAGAAATTTTATTATTTAAGTATTAAGTACTTTTTTATTTGTTTTTTTTTCAAATGAACGTCGAAGTTAAGTAAGTATTATAACTGTTTTATTTACAATAATAAAATTAATCTATTGTCTACTAAGTAAATAGTTCTGTTTTGTTAGGTATACCATACTATAGTCCCTACCAACACCACCAACTTCACTGCTAGTCGGTGCGCCTGCTAACCAACGGACGAGGTTTTGACGCAGACTTTCCTTTCAGGGTTGGGAGGTAAAGCAGCAGTCGCTCTCATAAATGCCAAAAGCCCATAGCTTTTATGGTCCTAATCATATGTATACAACAATCCTGAACAATACAAATAGACATATCATGAATACAAATATTTGCACAGAGCAGAAATCGAATCCGTTAGCTCTAACGTAAATACCGTATAGATAACGAACCACTGCACCATCTAATCGGCTTTTGTTAGCAATCCCAAGTGGAAGGCGCCCTACGGGTCAATTCCCACTGAAAGAGCCGCGGCCGGCATTTGTTACCATTAGAAATAGCTGAGAGAATGTTGATCCGTTGATGCAGCCGCACTACGACTCGCGGCATTGCGCTGCGCCTATATTTTGCCTTCAAGTGACTGTGAACTTTTTCTCTTGTAAAAAAGATTCAAAATGATTTCCGGTATTTTGCCTCAAACAACCGCTGCCGGCTCTTTCAGTGAGGCTTGACCTTTAAAGACGCTGCACCAGGGTACGCTGCACGCTTAATCAATTAGCCTATTGTAGTCCTCTGCTGGACATAGGCCTGTGCGCTACATCTGCCAATCCTCCGTCTTCCATACCCAGTCTGTCCCAGCCACCTTTAACTGGTCGTCAGCCCATCTGCCTAAGGGGCGTCCCACCTTTTGTTTTTCTCCTCGCAGTCTCCACCTTAGGACTCGTCTGCTCCAACGGCCAACAGTCCTTCGACAGATGTGGCTAGCCCACTGCCATTTCAGCTTGTTAGCGAGCTATGTCGGTAACTTTGGTTCTATGTCGGATGACCTCGTTGCGAATTCTATCCGTCAACGAGACTCCAACCATAGCTCGCTCAATAGCCCGCTGCGCGATGTTTAGGTCGTGGACTAACCCCACCTTCAGTGCCCACGTTACGGCACCGTAGGTCATAACAGGCAGGACGCACTGGTCGAAATCCTTTGTTCTGAGGCATTGCGCCTGCGGTAGGGGGGAGGAGAAGACCCGACGTAATTAGTCAAATGCTGCCCACCGTAGTTGGATCCTTCTGGTAATTTCTTTCTCGGAGTTGTTTTTACTGAGCTGAATAACTTGCCCCAAGTAGCTATAATTTTGAACAACTTCGGTGGCAATCGGTCTCGGTACAACATGTTCGTTAGACATAATCTTGGTTTTATCCAAGTTCACGCCGAGGCCGACTTGTGGAGAAGCTCCATTCAGACTGTGCAGCATTTCGCCCAGTTGTTCCAGCGTCTCTGTAACTATGATGATATCGTCGGCAAACCGAGATGTACTCACCGTTTAAGTTGATACCCCGCCCAGTCCAATCCAGAGTCTTGAAGACGTCCTGCAATGCGTTAGTGGATAGTTTGGGAGATATAACATCTCCTTGTCTCATTCCACGCTGGAGGCTGATGGGTTTCATCCTCTGGAGCTGGACGGACATTGTGGTAGTGTCATACAAGCATCTCAACACCACGATGTATCACCAATCGACACGACACCGCTTCAGGGCATCCAGCACTGCCTAGGGTTTCGATAGAGTCGAAGGCTTTTTCGTAGTGCACAAACGCCATACACAGTGGCTGATTGTACTCCTGCGTCTTTTCTACAATCTGCCGAACAGTATGGATGTGGTCCACGGTACTATAGCCTTTTCGAAACCCGGCTTGCTCAGGTGGCTGGAACTCGTCGATCTTACGAGCGAGGCGATTTGTGACGACTCTCGAGAACAACTTGTAGACATGGCTCAGGAGTGAGGTGGGCTTGTAGTTTTTCAGCAAGGTCTTCACCTTTTTTAAGAACAGTACCACCGCACTCTAGCCCTTGCTGGATGACGGAATTAAAGAGGCTCGCTAGCTCTTTCAGGATTGTAGCGCCACCTGCTTAGTGGTAATTTCGTTAACACCAGGGTAGGGTCGGACTGGCCATACATTGAGGGCGGCATTTGCCGCACGGGCCCCAGCCTGCGCGGGCCCCCCTCTGGCCCTGCTTGTGGGGCTTAAGACAACCGTAGGATAAGGGGCCCGCACAGGCTAGGTCCCAGCTCTTGTGAACTAAATGTAAAACTAGATGACACAGTTTGTTCGTTCTTGAAATTAGAGAGAAATGAAATTGAGAAATTCAACAAATAGTTGATCCTGAACAAACCCACCCCCTGAAACTAGTTTAAATTTTTATCTGAGCGGTAAGAAAACGGCCTTCTCTGGGAACAGTCTGAAACCTAAGACACTGTCTAGTCGATTGAGGAGTATCCTCTCAAAAAGTTTTAGAGTCTGGCACAGTGGCAATATTGGTCTGAAGTGAAGTACCTGGGGTCGTCAGTGGGTTTCTGGCGGCAATGACTTCGACTTTCCTCCAGACACGGAGGATGCTAACAGAAGCCATGCAGTTATTCTAGTGTTTGTGCAGGACTTAAATGTCACTCGCATACGGTGCAGAATATTTCATCAAGAACCAAGCGGCTTGGCTCCTTCTGCCGCACCATTAGCCTGGTTAACCGCCCGGGCCCTTCAGGCCCAGTCCGACCCTGCACCAGGGCACCAGCCTGTTGTTCTTCAGTTGCCTGTGAGCCGCCTCTACCTCGCACTGGTCGACATCTGGTATCTCCTCGGTGTAATGGCGCGTGAGTGGGGATCTGTGGTCTTCATCGCTGTGTCCCGTCGGTTTACTCATCAAACATATTATACCTATGACTAGGTTTTTTAGAGATACTAGGACAGGTACCTACATAGGTACTTGATATCCACCTTTAGCTAAGGAAATGTCAAAAGATGTGAAATAAAAAAAGCCTGTTAATTATATGATTTTCAATTAGTTTATTCAGGTAAATATCGATCAACAGCCAATACCTTACAGAAATAGTTTAACAAAATATTTTTATACACCATAGAAGTAAAATACTAAGAATAAGGCTTCGAAAACGTGGACATAATATTGTAATCGTACTTTATGTACTATTAACTTACAGTTAATAATATAAAGAACATCAGTTAGCACTTAATTTCGTTTTATTGCATGTTCTGCGCCGACGCTGAAGCTTGTTAACTTGCCAGCACTTTGATTCAAATGATTTCTAATTGTAATAACAATTAATAAATCTATTAAAACTAGTATTGCTTTATTAGTTGTCAGGCAATAGCGTTGGATTACTTATACTTGAAGTGAACAGCTGTAGGTATTCAGAGGCTGTCGGGAAACCCAGCCCCCCTAGACAAGTGGCAATTCCGATGTATTACTTTACTCTATGGCCAGCATATTGTGGAATAGAATGACGAATCTATGGGGTCCATTACACGCTAGGTTTTGCCATGGTTTTACCATCAATCACGCCATGATTGACCAATAACATAACGTCTAATAACCGATTGACCAATAATATTCATGATTGACGGCATGATGCATGACGCTTGCATGAGCGTGTAATGGACCCCTATGGGATTTGACGTTTATGACATGCGTTGACGACAGATGTCATATTAGGCCAGCGCCAGACGCTCCAACCCGACCATACGACCGTCCAATCGGCAGCCAGTATTGATGTATTAATTATTATTATTACATTAATACTGGTTGTTGATTGGATGGTCGGATGGTCGGGTTGGAGCTTCTGGCGCTGGCCATAGTCAAATCCCTTAGGGGTCCATTACACGGTAGGTTTTGCCATGGTTTAACCATCAATCACGCCGTGATTGACTAATAACATAACGTCTAATAACCGATTGACCAATAACATTCATAATTGACGGCATGATGCATGACGCTTGCATAAGCGTGTAATGGACCCCATACATTTGTCATTCTATTCCACAATACACCGGCCAACGAACTTGTCAAGGGGGGCAGCAATACAATTCTGCCCCTTGGTCGGACTGCGTGACGTCACTGGAGATCGACCAATGTGCTCGTTGTGCACTTACAGAATTGCATTGCAGGTCGGACTCCTACTCAATACGTACTCTGTGGAGATTACCTTTATGTCATGCCATTTATTTTATGACCCTAACTAGGACTTTATTCGCTACCTCAATTAAAATCTGTCTAGCAAAACTACTTATAAGCATGCTGCAAAATTTGTTACTACCTACTTAAACGACGATTAAAACCTTATTTATTACACATTCAAATTGTCTATTATAGGTGCAATACCTGGGCATCAATTCTACTAAAGCAAAACCACTGCATACCACAGTCACTGCAAAAAATGTTACTAAATTTTAGACTTTATAACTATCGACTTAAAGTCCAAATTAAATGAATAGTTTCATTTCACTTTTTCATTTAATAAAAAGTCATTTAATTTCAGACTATAAAAGCATTAACTTTAAAGTATAAAATTAAATGGAATCCTTTTGCAGTATCTGTAGTACGAGTATGACAATGGTTACCTATTTGCTTTAGCAGAATCGATGCCCAGGCTTTTAATGTGGCACGTCGGGAGAAAGAGTGAGAATTCGGCTAACATCGGCTTACTTCGGTTTTGTATAGCGTTCTGTGTCCGTGCATATCGTACCTGGCACTGACAGTCTGATACCTTCATAGAGCAGTTAAAACAGTTTCATGCTTATAAAATAAAGTTATTTTATACAAAAACTTCGGTTTTAACGACTCTAAAATTATATAAATCTGGAAACACATTTGCACTTTAAGCAAGCCGATATTAGTCGACTTTCGCTCTTTTTACACACGAGCCAAATCAAAATAGAAACAGTAGGTAGTAGGTACAAGACCATCAGAAAAAAAATCAAGCGTGAGATCGATATAAAATTATCTTCCAACAAACAATTAGCAAATAGTCTTTAGAACTAAATTCTGTGGTTCTCTCAGCTGATAGCAAACTGAAAAATTTACGGAGAATCAAGCATAATGGACCTCTTTTTTTTTTCAGTTTATCATGGTTCAGTAGTTCAATAAAAGTCTAACATGGTTTTAAGTGAGAGGTTAAAGCTGAATTTGAAGAAAGATGGCTTATATATATAGCACAGGCATCACTCATTTTTCATTTTGATTTTGACTAATTTTTCTACAATCATCACTAATTTTTGTCTTTGAATTTGAGTACGAGTATGTTTACTTTTCAACTTTTTTTATACCACTTAGGTGGCAGAAAGTGGTCACCGTGGCCTATGGACATAATAATATGCAACTCATATATTTTGTTAAACATGGATAGACAATTTGAATGCACCTCTAGAGCTAGGTACTATAATTTTCAAATATACCTATATGAAAAACTGACGTGTGCCAGTGTGTATTGTCTACATATTATTATATAGTATACAGGGTGGATTTTTCAACTCAAACAGTCCAAATCTGAAAGAAATGCTAAGAGGAATTACGAAAAATGGTCAAACGAGTATCGAGCCCGACTTTGACGAAAATTAAACTACTTCATTGGATTTCTAAAATATCAATAGTCCATGCCAGTAGTTGAACCAATTCATTTCGAAAAATACCTAACATACGCTATATTATTAAACCATTCGCTAGTGTCGCTGGGAAGAAACAGCATACGGTAAACTTAACAAAAGTTTTTTTTTAACGAAATTCTTGTTAAAAATACAATACTTTGCGGGTGCAGTGAAATAGTGGATGGGTTTTAACATAACATGTACCTATATTGGTACATTAGACCTCAATTACCATTGCAGGGTTGACCGCCTTGGTACCTGTCCAATAATCACGCAAGGCTCACAGAGAGAAGGTACGAAAACCACGAAATATCACCAGAGGGAAGGTAGAAATATATTGAGATATCACGGGAATTTAATGATTCTTAAAACGCGCGATTCTTTTTTTACAATTAAATAATCAAGAGTAGTTAAGTGTACCTGAAACCGGCGAGCATGTATGAAAACAAGTATGAAAGTAGAAGAAGCGAAAGATGTATGCCGGGATCGTAGCAAGCTGAAAACTGTGGTCTCTGCCTTAAAATGACGCATACAAAAAAAAATACACGTGATTTTGGGTAGGAGTGGTCTAAAACCTCACCACGTATCACCATGAGGAGGAGGGGGTTAGAAATTGCTAAATAACATCACGTGAGTATTTGCCAGTCCACTACAGTTCAGCCACAATAGGAACCAAATACCGGTCACATGAATATGCACACAATACACATCACAACACATATTAATAATATAATAATTGTATAGACAACGGCACTGTGAATACCAAGTTATGGAATAACATGAAAATACTATCTACCTAACACTCAATAATGTAGAGAAAAACATTACATTTCACAATTTATTCTACTATCTAAAATATGAACATTAAAGGCAATAGATAAATTATTGTAAAGCCTACCTATCTAATTTAGTAGTGTTCTGTCATAGTTGTTACTGTATATTACGAATAGTGTGAACTTGATAAATAACAGATATATGTTTTAGTATTTGAGGTATTAACTTTAATATGAAGTAGTAGGTAATAATTCGATAAAATTCAGATATATTCAATATTTATGTAATATGTAAGAGGTACGTAAACATAATTCCTCTAGGTATATTTTACTACAATACTCGAAAGGCAAATATAATTGCTATTTTATTATTTATAAGTAAGTGTGCAATACGTATAATTGCACAACTTTGCAAATTAACTATAATAATTATAAACAATAAGACAACAGTAGTGAAGCACCCACATTCGCACAATGAACAAGCGATTCTCATATTGCACTTTGGTGTACACGCAAATTACCATAAAACCAACATGCCATTTCAATCCACACAGTTACCACACATAGAAGTCCGCGCCAGCTAATAAGTCCCGCGGCAAAACTAGGAACTAAAATGACATCGCCACTATACTGTGTGTTGATTGGTTCAGGCCATGTTACTGTCATGGCCTGAACCAATCAGCACACAGTTTGGCGACAGCAGTTGCGATTGCTACGCCGCCCCCGAGGGACTTATTTCTTGGTGCGTACCTACTGTAAGATAAAAGGTAACACGTATGACATCTGACGTTCATCAGGATTACTTTTTTATATACTAAATGAGAAAAATATATGCGTATTTTCAGCTAATTTTTTATGTTGTTACTATATAGAAAAACAAATGTTTCTATTGACCTTTGTGAGGTTGTACATAGCTTGCGTATCGAATTGAAGCAAGTGAAAATGCGAGACGCAGTAACGTTTATATGTATATAATAAATACCATATATATAAATTGATTTATAGATAGATTATTAAAGAAAATCACTTTTATAGCATGTGATGGTTTTGCATATACCTCAAAATGAATCCAGATCGTTATTGAACTACAATAGAGAGCTATAATCACATAAAACAACACCCTACTCGTACGGCAACGAGTACCGTACAACAGGGTGTCCTATCATTTGACAAAAAACTAATGTTTGTCATTCGTTTTTTGTCAAATGATAGGACACCCTGTTGTACGGTTTTAATTTTGTCAAACGTTGTTTGTCAAATGATGTTTTGTCAAACAAGGGTGAACCGTACAACAGCCACACTTGTAATTAGTCTGCCATTGCTCCGTGTCTTTTATACTATTCATTCCTCACTATACTCCATTTCGTTAGGTACATAACTAAACACTTTATCAATGTTTTCCAGTTTAGAAACTCATTTTAAAGACTAAAAACCGAAATTGAACCACTAGTTAGTCAGTTAGTGAGAATAGTTTATTGGTTTAATATGTTATTTTATACTACTTAGGTCGCGGACAAGCACACGGCCCTCCTGATGGTAAGAGGTTACCGTGGCCTATGCGGGAGTGCAACACCAGGGGAGTCACCACAAGATCGTTTACCTAAGTGCCTATCCGAATGGAGTATAGGTTGTACCTTTTTAGTACCTGCGTGCGTACCTCGCCAGGCCCAGTGAGCCTCAGTCTCGAGGCTATTCCTTACATACCCAACTCTTACTCTAATCACAGCTCGTTGCATACCTCGTGTATGGAAAGCTGCACACATTCAAACTAACACATTGCTGCCGATTCTACTGGGTTAACTCCCAAATTCCAAAATAGTACTCGGTTTTAAATCTCGATTTATCTGAGGACAGATTGACAATACAGTCTGTCTTCAGATATTATCGAGATTTAGGACTGAGTTTCGTTCTAGAATATGGGTCTTAAACTCATTAAACTACCAAAAAATGTTTTATTTAAGTCGATTCTAAATAGATTATTATTTAAAATCGGAATTCGACATTCCAACAAAAACATTTTAGTTGTAGTGTAGTGAGATGTGCAACAGAATCGACTCCAATGTCTTAAGTTCCACGATGAGTGGAAGAAAACATCAGAACGACACACAAACGACAAGGAAGTTACATACAACATAGATGGACGGTCTAATTTAAGACTGGGTAAGGTAATCGCACAGAATATAAAATCAACCGAAAGTGCTTAAGTGCCCATAATACTATTTTAGTGTTGCCAAAATAATAATAATATACTCTATTAAATAATTAACAGGGACGTGATAGGATGCCAAAATATGCAAATTCAGTTTTTCTAAAATAAATTGTTAAACTGCCAGCATCTTTTAAATATGCTGTCCAGACTGTTATAGCCAGACCCTCTGAGTTAAATTTATGCTGCGCTCCTGTATAGTATTGTGCACAAAAGCGACAGCTATAACCCACCCCAATTAACTTTATATTCTGCAGGTTAAGTAATAAATAAAATAAAAAGAAAAAACTAAAAAAATACATAATTTATTGCAATCACAGATGGAGCCCAACGTCGCGTTGGCGTGTCATGTCTCTGTCCACCTCAACAATTTCCAACGCATGCAACCAATGTCCGCTATACACAATTACAAGCTTAATTACCAGCCCGCGGTCCCGGGCGCATTATAGTATAATTGGAATACGTCACGAATAAATAAACTTACATGGACAAGACCTATGTATGTACAACGAAATGCAATTTGCTAATATGCTTAAATTAGATGCTTGCCGCCACAAAAAGCTAAAAAAAGTCAATCTTTTCGCTCGCCACTATAGCTCTCTGTTACTGCCACTATAGGCTATAAGTGTCGGGGCATACTGCTGAACGTAAATGTGATTCTATCTTCTCGTGGCGGTAAGGTTAGAATGGAGTGTTTGAGCTCTGGCGGGCCGGCCGGCGATCACGTCATGTTGACGCCGAGCGAGCGGCTGGCGTACTCGTACACCACGTACGAGATGGACACGGCGGGGATCACCTTGATGAAGTTGGGCGTGATGCCGCGGTACAGCCCCCGGAGACCCTCCTTCTTCACGATGTCGCGGAACGTACCCCTCAGAGTGCCTTCCCGTGAGGCGTTTTCTGTAACAAGAAGGAAATTACGTTTTAGTGGTGGACAGGTTACTGTTATAAGATTCCTACATTTTTATGAGAATGTATATGTGTTAATAGGTGATAAGAATCGTCAATTAGGACTAAACTGCGTTAAGTTTTACCTAATTCATGAATGTTCCTCGTACAAGTATAAGATAAAATCTAGCGGCGCTTCAAATTGGTATGCGAAGGGTCTACATATGCAGGTACGTAATTATTTCTTCTGTACCATACTATACACATATATTATATTGCTCGGGACATAATTATGTTTTGGAGCTAAAATGTGCTCAAAATGTGCTCTATACGGGCAGTCTTTTCACGACGATCTCATGGTGGTGGACGATCTCAAATTCCCCAATTATTATAGATTATTACTAGCCTTCCGCCCGCGTGCATCTCGGTTAACACGACCTTTGCTCATATCTTCGGTTCTACTCAACCGATTGCGATCAAACAAACGTAAGATTTTAAGTCTGAGTAAGCCCTTTCTAACAAAAAAAACCGCATCAAAATCCATCCCGTAGTTTTTGCGTCCATCGCGGACAAACAGACAAACAGACAGGAAATTCAAAAAAAATATTTTCGTGTTCAGTATCGTTAACATAACATAACCCAAGTATTTTTTTTTAAATATCTCCAATGTACAGACACGACCACTTTACAATTATATAATAGTATAGATAGATAAAACAATCCCCGCGCACCAGAACCTCGTTTGTCTCGCGATTTAGGTCCAAGATACGTGTCCCGTGGTATAAAAATAATGATCATAATGTGCAGTAGAATGAAGAACCTTCTATAGTTCTGCTTCGAGACTCAATGACGGAGGGTGTGCATCAGTGATCACGACTACACAAGTCAAACTGATCGAAACGTCAGTCAATCCAAAAGTATTTATTTATTTAACCAACTTAAGGCTACATTCCAAATGTAGTATATCCTGCTAACCTTATTTCTATCTCCCACTTGACTATAGATAGCAGACAGTTTGTAGTAATAGTTGTGTAACGAGATAAGGCGTGATGACGAAGCGTCTGCACTAGATTACACTACACGTCCATAATCTAGGTACATAGACAAGGCAATCCCAAGGCACTGTTATCAACATGAAGAGATATTACGGAAAGGGTATACCTGAAGACGTAATGATAACAACGGTGTTTAAATTTGTATTACCTTCGCGTTTCATTATATTTGAACTATATAAAAACGTCTGCCAAACCGGTAAATACATAAATCTGATAAGGATGCTAAGATTCTAGCTGTATATTTTGTTGTCATACAATTTTAAAAAGCATTATACCTACTTGTGATTTTATAGTCGTTTCGGATAAAAAGATTTTGGACACAGTTTCGATAGCAAAATCATCTGGAAGTATTAAATTGGCGAAAAAAAGATACCCCAATTGGCAAGAGACATGATTACACGTACAAAATTTGGAAATAATATAGATAGACTATGAATAGCAGGTATTTACCTTGTGCTTGCAATCGTGTCCGGATCAGCGCGAGGGGGTACGAGCACACCTGGCCGAGCGTGCACGAAGTGCTGCCACACGCCAGCAGGAGCAGCATGCCAGGCTGCTCGTTGTGCGCCTGGTACGTGCTTATGTATTTCTTCTTCAGGGTCTCGTACACCGCCAGGTCTATCCCGGCGTACGGCACGATGCCCAATATATTTGGAATGTAGCCTTTGTAGAAACATTTCAATCCTTCCCTTGCATACATCTTTTTAGCAGCGTCAGCGATGCCGCTGTATTGGCCTGTCTTTCTAAGCGCCAGCCTCGTTTTGAGCACCTCTAGAGGGTAAATCACAGTTTGACTGATCGCCCCAGCAGTCGCTCCGGCAAGGAAACGCTCGTGGATTTCTAGGGGACCAGTTTTGGTCTTTTCCCTTCTTATTAGCCTTTTCACTTGTTCGTAGGCGGCGAATTTAAGCGCAGATTCTGGTGCTATTTTGATGACGTTAATACCGTTCCCTCTCCACATACCGGCAATTCCACCTTCTCCAATCATTTTCGCTAAGCACTTGCTCATGTTCTCTCTGGTGGGATTTACCTGGAAATTTTAAAATGGTAAGTTAATAAAGACCTGTTTATGAAGCCTTATCATCATCAGTATTGTGGCTAGGTGTATAAACTAAATGCAATTAAAAATTGTTAACTAAGGTTGTTTTTGGGACTGATCAGTCACAGATCGAAGTTCAAAGAACTTCTACGTAGAATTCGTCATGGCAGAATTCTGGCGATGACTTCGAACGATAACTAAATATGGATCGGAACCAGTTGCGATCCCACAAACCGATTGTCACTGGTGTCCCTTGTCGATATGGGATCAGAATAATAAGTAGACATGTCGCCATGGCGGAACTATGTTGCTCACATTGTTGTATTATTTATTTAGTTCAATACAAGTACGTTTACTCAGAATAGTAATCTATAAGTAGCTATACAGACAATGAGTTCAATGTGTCTCTTTGTAACGCTGAGATGATGATATTTTTTCCGAATACGCTGACGGGATAGAAAAAAAAATCTATTGTTAAGACCTAAATTACAATCCGGAGTTTCCAAGAAATATAGACCTTTGTCTTTTCCCTTGAAGAGTGCAAGGGACATTTTGCGAAGTGGACATTCTGAGAAAAGGATATTTTGCGAAAGAGACTTTTTGCGAAAGAGACCTTTTGAGAAGTGGACATTCAGCGTCTGAGTCATGCTTTAGTCTATAAAGAAAAACAATATTTACCTGTAAAAATACTTTTAATCTATCTAAGGGCGCCGTGCAGGTCCGACTGACTGCGCCTGCGATGCCTCCAGCTAACAGATGTCTCCACCACTTGCCTGTTTGAAGTTCGCTTTGTGTGAAGTCGTCAGGCACGTTCATATCTTCGCCGATGTCCAGGTACTGCAATAGAGAACATATTACGTCAGATATACTTCTTGTTTGCAACATTGAAGATGGAATATGCCGAGCTAACTATCTACTACTTACGACAAAATTAAATGTCAAACAGGACTTACTAGCGATGCGAGTTAACGTGATTTCATGATTGGAACGTGATAAAGCAGTTTAATTCCTCTAGAGACCACAATTCCTGGTGAAATCCGATTACAGTTACAAGAGAGATGCGGTAAGGTACGATGCCTGTTTGATATTTAACTAAAAATATGAAGTCTCGCAGGTTTTTATGCATTTAGTGTTACGTTAGGTCGGTCGACTGAACGTCGACAATGGTCTAATACATTGATATTTTCTCGTAAAATAGTTTATGTGTTACTGTACTACGTAGTTAAAACTATATACATACTATAGATGTTATTATGTGGCTAACAACTTACTTCTATGGTTTGGTCAATAATGGAACTAAGATGATGGTAGTATGGAATGGGTAGCATATGGAATGACAGGCGATAGTAATATGTGTACAGATCCCGACTTTTGACCTAGCACATCGGGAAGAAGAGTGAGAACCCGGATAACTAAGTTCTCTCTGTCGCACCTCGGAACGATAGTTTGATATCTCTATAACAGTAGTTAAAACCATGTTCTCATGACTTATATAAGAAAAGAACTTCGGTATTAACTACTCTATAAATATATCAAGTTGCGGAATGCAGAGGATCGGCAAACGTGACGCATATTGCGAGAGGCCTATGTCTAGCAGTGGACGGCTGATAGGCTAATTGATTGATTGATTGATATCAAGTTGTAGAAATGCGTCGTGCGATACAAAACAGAAGTAAACTGATCTTGGTCCAACTCTTCTTCTAGACGTGCCAAATAAAAAGCGAGGGCTGTAACATACAATGAAAGGTGGCAGTAACAAGTACACATAGATCGGGCACGTTATTACACTGTTATGGGGTCCTCGTCCGGGGCAGTAATTTTTTTTTCTTTGACTTTCTTTTTCTTCCATACATTCTCAAAATTTAAACTCTCCGTCTGTTGAGAGAATATTATTTATATAGAAGCTGAAATTAAGACCTACATTGGCCGATCGTCTTTAAATGGTTCGTTTCAACTTATGCCCTTCATTCATAAACCTTTAAGTACAGAAGACTGAGCATTCAATCGCTGCTGCCAGCTATTGATCACTTCGTCTTCCCACATTTGAAATTAATAATCGCAATTTGGGTTATGATAGGAACGACACGTTGGGTCAGGTTAGTAAGAGGGGTTACGTTCGGAACAAATTCTTCAAGTTTCTAACCTAACCCGCGGCCGGGTCAGGTTTTCGGGTCAGATTCGGAATAATCAGAAGATATTGACATACATTCATTGCAACGTATTTACCGTCTTGTCATTTAGGAAGCATACCGTGGTATAATTGTCCCAGTCGATAATCAGAGTCATGAAGGCAATGTACAGATTCCAGTACATCTTCTTAGTCTTGAACCAGCCGGCGCTCACGAAAATTTTTAATAACTGTACACCCCGAATCATTACTGAATGGTATATATTTTTTTCGAAATAAGTATCTCCATTTATACGGCTTATTGCAACTTTTTTTAGAATAGCTTTTGGTCTTGCAACAAATGGCAAAATAAATATTTTACGGTCAAATTTAGAAGTTTGACAAAGTATTGGGTTGACAGTAAACGTTACAGGGTTGTTATTTTTTATAGTTAACGGCAATGTGGACTCTTTTCATTGTTATAGGCAAAGAGAATACAATACTATGGTTAAATAAAGGAGTCATCACAAAGGATGCAAGGGTCTGTCTACCTGGCTAGACCCGGCTATTGCTGTAGAAAGTTCTATATAGATAAACTAGCCTTCCGCCCGCGGCTCCGCCCGCGTGCATCTCGGGTAACGCGACCTTTGCTCATATCTTCGGTTCTACTCAACCGATTGCGATCAAACAAACGTAAGATTTTAAGTCTGATCAAGCCCTTTCTAACAAAAAAAACGCATCAAAATCCGTCCAGTAGTTTTTGCGTCCATCGCGAACAAACAGACAAACAGACAGGAAATTAAAAAAAAATATTTTCGTGTTCAGTATCGTTAACATAACATAACCCAAGTATTTTTTTTTAAATATCTTCAATGTACAGACACGACCACTTTACAATTATATAATAGTATAGATAATATAATTATTTAATATAGGTAGGTATTTAACTATACCTATAACTATACCAATAAATATATTTTACAACACACCTGCTCATAAATGTGATATTATTTTACCGCAATTAAGCACGGAATGACACCTATTATAAAACTGTGACTTTTTCATTACTATTATTCACAAAAGTGAGTTATAGATTCTTTTTTAAATTTCATAGGAAGTGTCTATAATTGTCTATGTTCTTAAAAAAGTTTTGATACAAAAAATAACGTGTTAAATAGTACGAATAAATTAATACGCCTATTGTATGGTCATTTGATGCATTTTCGTATTTAAATAAATAATTTCAACTTTACTTGTGTAATAAACAAAATTTTCACTCAAATTTAACTTTTTTTTTTCTCTAAGTACAGAAAAAAAAAACAGAGTAAAAAAAAGTTAAGTTCAAACCTCATTTTTTTTTAAATATGGTCGACCGCCATTGTTAAATGCGCGCGCATAGGAAAACGAATTAATTTGTAGTATTGTTTATTTAGTATTTGTAGTATTATTTTATTCGCAAGTGTGTTGTAAAACGTCGTATGGCACGTGTGAGCATGATGATTACCGTCCTCGGCTGCATTAAGACCCTCGCCTGGCGGCTCGGGTCTCAATGGCGCCTCGGCGGTAATCACCAACGTTGCTCACTTGTACCATAATGTACTATTACAACACACCTGCTCATAACAGTGATATTATTTTACCGCAATTAAGCACGGAATGACACCTATTATAAAACTGTGACTTTTTCATTACTATTATTCAC
Organism: Eilema depressum; assembly: GCA_914767945.1. Taxonomy (NCBI): domain Eukaryota; kingdom Metazoa; phylum Arthropoda; class Insecta; order Lepidoptera; family Erebidae; genus Eilema; species Eilema depressum. Next base: position 32,850,267 of record OU612012.1, on the reverse strand, counting down.
AAAAGTGAGTTATAGATTCTTTTTTAAATTTTATAGGAAGTGTCTATAATTGTCTATGTTCTTAAAAAAATTTTGATACAAAAAATAACGTGTTTAATAGTACGAATAAATTAATACGCCTATTGTATGGTCATTTGATGCATTTTCGTATTTAAATAAATAATTTCAACTTGTAATACTTGTGTAATAAACAAAATTTTCGCTCAAATTTAACTTTTTTTTTCTCTAAGTACAGAAAAAAAAACAGAGTAAAAAAAAGTTAAGTTCAAACCTCTTTTTTTTTTTAATATGGTCGACCGCCATTGTTAAATGCGCGCGCATAGGAAAACGAATTAGTTAATTTGTAGTATTGTTTATTTAGTATTTGTAGTATTATTTTATTCGCAAGTGTGTTGTAAAACGTCGTATGGCACGTGTGAGCATGATGATTACCGCCCTCGGCTGTCTTAAGACCCTCGCCTGGCGGCTCGGGTCTCAATGGCGCCTCGGCGGTAATCACCAACGTTGCTCACTTGTACCATAATGTACTATTAAGTCTCTGCTATTTTCGAAGTCATTTAATAAAAAAAGGTTGCATTATGTTCGGCCTCAGAATACAGAACAAACCAGAAACCGCAAGCGCGCTCAAAAGTGAAGACACACAAATCAAGACAAATTGTCTTGATTTGAATATTGTCACTCGCATTCACTCGTATGCACGTAGCGCGTCAGACGTATTACATCAGTGTCAATTTTAATTTTAAAATGTCGGTTTTAGTTGTTCCTTCATGTAAAAATACATCTAGGATTACAAAAAAACAGGATGGGATCACATTTCATCTGTAATTAGCGTATACAAATGCATAGTTATTTAATTATTGAATTTAATTGTGATTGATTTAGACGAAGACGCTGCCATCTTGTGTGTTGCCATGTCAATTGAAAATTTTACCCACCTATTTTTATGAAATTTAAACAGATATATACTTAGATAGGTCTCTTTATTGTACAATACGGTTCAAATCAAACTAAATGGCTCGGTAGTACGTACGAGTGCCATGCGCAGGTAGGTACAAAAATATTCTGTTCACTTTACTCGTCCAAGCATTATTCCTTGTTGCATTGCAAACAAGTCGGTAAATGATATTATTATAAAAATCTTTTCATTACCTACTTTCACTGTATGTAGGATGTAGGTATGGTACCTACTTATTTTGTTCGAAAAGAAATCTTGCAACTCGATTTTGAAGCAGTAGGCACATGCTGTAACTTGCATCTCGAATGATCGAAGTGAGCTCGATAGCTGAATCCGCGGTGAGATGTCAATTTCGCATACAAATTGACATCTCACCGCGGATTCAGCTATCGAGCTCACTTCGATCATTCGAGATGTTTTTTACAGCATGTGCCTGCTGATATCCTCATCCTCAACAGATTTTGATGAAATTTTGTATACATGTTAGTTTAGGGGATAATGCATTAATATGGTACCATGGAGCTGGTCTGATGATAAAGTCAGAAGATGGCCTTAAGAAATACTAAACTAAACAAGAAAAACCTATCGAGTTTGAGCTCATTTGTTTTGTCTTAGCTAATTCTCTGGTATTCTTAGTATACAGGATCTGTAGATGGTGTCTGAAGATGACCATAGGAGTTTGTCTTCAGTAATTGAAGAAATACCATTTATTGTACCAACAGCGACAATTTACTGGCTGTTCGGCTTGTAGGGCTGTATACCCTACATAGCCCCTTCTCTGCTTGTGGAAGGACAATAACAAACTTAACATAATAAATAGCAAACAACAATTTCAACAATCACTGCGTGTAGGTACATACTGCATATTTATGCTGCGAGTCTCGCAGGCGCGTGCATCGTTACGCACAAACTTCGGAATCGTCATTCATTTTGAATCGATATGTAGGTACACCACAGACATCATTAAACACGCTATTATGTGGGTACCTATATACAATTGGTGGTTTTATCGCACAGTAGTAATATTATGTATAATGTAGGTAGGTACTTTTTTTTTCTATAAAATGTTTCTAATTTTAGTTTCCCTACCGATGCATGAAGAGAAAAGTTGAAATGGATGAAATAGGAGATATAAGTATGTACCTATATTGTCAACATGTACCAGAGTAGTAGCTAAGTATTATTTACGCCGCATTGGAGTGACACTGCGTCTATAGACTTTGTATATCATTATACCATTAAAAAAATACTTACCTTATTACCGTGTTTCATTAAATTTATATATATTTAATAGCTTTAACTTACACTGATCACCTCTCTGTATAATACAGATATTAAATATCTAGTGTTATATCTCTTATCTAGTGTTTTATGACTACCCTAAAGTTGGGAACCGCACCTTAGCCTAGTAACATTACGCGAGCGGGAAGTTTCACTATAGAGCGAGACAGAGTATCGTTTTTGGACACAGTGCGGGATATGCAGCTATTAGCGAATGCGGCTTCTGGTTTGTTCTGTATTCTGAGTGTTCGGCAAACAATTTGCAGAAAAATTTAACATTTAGAACATACCTAAATAAGTACTATTTGATCAATTTGCTGTGGCATCAATTACATCATTTGTGGTTTATCAAATCAAAGATCTATACGAACATAAAATAAATGTTGTTGAACAATTACAGTACATAAAGTATGTTGTTATTCGATTTATACGAATAATATAAACTTATTTACTTATGCAAAATTGTAGTGACAACAGAAATTATGTCATTGGGTCAATGATAATATTAACTAAAAACTCCTTGGCGCAAAACGGGCCACGCTACATGTCTATGAGAGTCTATGTCTGTGACTATAAATTATCTATGGATTCACACCTGCAAATCTTCGAAGGGGTAGGCAGAGGTGTATTATCACCCACATGATTTAATGAGTTAATTATGTAATGTATATCTACGTTCTAATGTCATAAATCATTATAGCCTCGCAGCAAGGCACTTTAAATATCTGTCTTGAGGCTTTTTATTCTTTATCCCGCTTACATAGGTGGTAAACAATTCCCGTATAACTGTTTTTAGACCTGTTTTTCTACTCTGACCAACTAAGCTAAACAATCGACGGAACTCACTCGTGGTTTGGCGATCATCACAAGGTAATTATAGGGATTCATTGCGACGTCAAACTGCTTGACTGGGTACTAATTCCAATTATTATGTTTTTTTATTTTTTAAATAGCTCTGTGCTTTTAATTATCATGTTAAAAACATCACACATGGGTTACTTATACAAGTGCCATAGAAGTAGAATAAAATTGACATGTATACGCATACCTTTACACAAAAAGGGCTATCCATCGTTTGCACTGATAGTTCAATCACCTTACCTATTTACTCATTATATGCAATCGAATATGTGCTGAGTGCATCGATCTGTATTAACTGTCTCAAAGATTACAATAACCCGTTTAAACATACATTTAAATACAAAAGACACATGACGGAATTCTTCAGTCAAAGAACGGTGAAAAACATATGAGTGAAAAACATAAGGCATGTAGGTACACAGTCAGCATTAGATCGATGTTGACGAGCAAAGTAACTACTTAAAATTCAAAATTACACACCTTGCATTCGGATAATAATACAATTTAAATCAATAAAACAGAAAGATTTTTTTTTCTAAATATATAAATTGACCCGTCAATTGACTGCACCCCGCTAGATGACAAAAAGCTGAGGTCCAGCAGATTAGCTCTTGATACAGGGTATTAAGGTCATTTTGAAACTTTGCAGTTTGCAGCAAGTTCGTTATGACGCTGACTGTATGAAGGGTAGCTCCGTGAATTTTTAATAGATTCACGCTTGCATTTCCCTGAAGGGATAGGGCAAGTACTTAGCTGGTTATCAAAATTCAGTTACGAAAGTGGACGAACCCTATCATACATCCACATAACACAGTTTTTTTTTGAAAATTTTTAGATACTATCTTGCTAATCTTGCTACCGAGGTTTTTAATCTTCTTGAAGGAAAACTTTGCATTTCAAGACCATTCCGTGCGTGTGGTGGGTGAATTCATTCGCCTTGAGTTTAGAGAATGCCGCGAGTCAGCATCCGCTATACCGATAAGGCTTAGACTAATTTGACAAACAAATACAGTTCAATATTCTTTAAATTTATTGACAATATTATTGTTGGAGTGAGGTCAGCTAGAGTCGGGTAGGTAACGAGGGCTTTTTGACGCAGCGCAGTGAGGACTCAAAACTAAGTATACTAGTCTCAACGTAAGAGGCCCACTATGACATTTGTCATTTGGACTTAACTAGGGATGTAACCACACCACTCGGTACACGATACTCAAGATAAATCGATTCAAGTTTGTATGCGTATTTGATCGATTAGAATATGTATTGTATTGTAGTGTAAAGTTCATTGGCTTAAAGTTCTAATTAGAAAATTTTATCTAAACTTTGATATTGTAGGTATTTTTAAACAATACAATACTGCGAAAAGTCAATTTTCTTTCATTTAACATTTTTATTACAATAATATTCACTCAATAATAACCAATAGAAAAAACGCATGAAAATGAATCTTTAGTAAATCATTTTCTTGATACCTACTGTCTGAAGTTTACGCTTATATCACTTATTGAAATGAAACCACTTTTTAACGGCTTCTATCGCGATTTATCTGTCACTATTTACTTTTAACCCTACGTCGGCTACTTTCTAGCAGCCCTGGTCCCGGGGTGACTTAAGATGATATTTGAAGCCTAGGAATAAAAAAACCTAGATAACAGCAAACACAACAAAGTCACAAATTGGGATAATGTCATATTTGTCGATGAGACTTGGCTGAACTCGAATCATACCGTGCCGCAGTCATGGACAGATGATACCAAGGCCTCTTGCTCAAAAGTGCCAATAGGAAAAGGTGGACGCTTAATCATCTGCCACGTCGTCGGGTCAGCTAGTGGTGGTTTTGTGAATGATACCTTGCTCGCATTTGAGTCTAAAAGTACAAAATAATATCACAGAGTGGTTTACTAACCTGTTAGCAAACCTCTCTGAACAGTGCATAATAAAATTATTGTGTACAATGCACCGTGACCAATCAGTTCAAATAAATAAAGCACCTACTCAAGCAAACAAAAAGGCCGATTTAGTAGCATGGATACAAAGATCAGGCGTTGAAGCTGATACGAAATAGTTAAGAGCTGAATTGCTGTAACTGGTAAAAAAATTAAACCTGCAAAATTAAAAAATTAAATTGATGAATGGGCACTTCAGCATGGACATAAAGTGACAAGAACGCCGTCATACCATTGTCAGTACAATGCTATTGAGCTGATCAGGGCTCAAATGAAAGGATATGCAGCACGCCACAATACAAAGCGGCCATTCTCCACTAAGAAAATGATGACATTGCTGAATGAAGCTTGTGCCAAAATTACTAAAGAAGACTGGGTAATAGTTCTGGGGGTCCAGGGCTAGGTTTCTAGGCTTCCAGGCTTCTAGACATAATTAAACCTACAAATCTTGAAGTCTACAAGCCTAAAATTTAAAAAAGACCTAGAAAACAGCAAAAAACAGTCAGACTTAACGAAACCGCGAGCTCATTCTACGTAAATAGTCGCTGATGTTTAGTCACTCCGCGACCACGGTTGCTGAAAGTTAGCCGAAACTTCGGGTTAAAGTAATAAAGAATTAATCGCGATAGAATCCGTTAAAAGTGTTAAAATGTTAAATGTTAAACGCTTCCTTTTATTTGTGCTCTATGACCTTGCTTCGTCTCACATTTCAGGATTCTCGCTCAACGAGGAGTACCCTAAAATTAAACTTCTAATTCAACGCAATCAAAGTATTGCCGGTCTTGTAGTATATTGCCGGCCATGTAGCATATTGCCAGTACTGTAGCATATTGCCGGTCATGTAGCATATTGCCGGTCATGTAGCATTAGTTCGCACCACAATTCAGTTTCGTGAGGAATCTTTAGCATTAACACACGTTTTGCACTTGACCGGATTTTTACAGATAAGTGTACGATCTTTAACTTTGTCTTAGACATTTTTATGATAAAATTAAAAAAAATATCTTAATCGATTTATTTTTACCATAACCAATTTATTAATAGTCTGTGGAGAGTATAAAAAACTCGTTATGGACAGCACTGAGCGGAGTGGGCGGTACCCATCAATGAAAAATGTCATTCTACGTTTGAAAAATATCATTGTTTTACGTTCTCAAAATTGAGAACTTCATGGACTTGAAATGTCCAAACGGGCTTTTTAGATAGCGATTACTTTAGTACCACAGATTAATAAATAGTTACCTACTACGTAAGTAGTACTTATGCTCAACGTTTTTACACGAAAGAACGGATAGGTAGGTATTTACTTATGAATGCAAGAGATTGAATTAGTTATGTACACCTTCAAACACATTCAGGCAATGATAGTAGGTAACCAAAAAATCGCTTTAAAGAACTTTTTATTTTTTATTCTAAAGTGATTCGAAATTTTCAACAGAAGCGTGAATTTGTTCTAAACCTTGAAATAATCCAACAGGAAGTCCGAAATGTTTTACCAACTCAATTGAGTGTTGCAACAGTGCGAGTGACTTCCGCCATAAAAAATTACAGTAAGCAAGGCAAAAGCAAAGCAGATAAAAGAAAAAGTACTCTAATAACCACCTTCTAGTTTATAGCAGGTATGTAGATCATTTGATTACCTAGCCCCTGAGACAATCCTGCCTCTCTAGACAAGTGGCAATTCGTTGCTCGGCGTATGATGGAATAGAATGCCAAATGTATGGGATTTGACGTATATGACAGGCGTCAACGAATGTCAAAAACGTCAAATCCTATACATTTTTCATTCTATTCCATCATACGCCGAGCAACGAATTGCCACTTGTCTAGGGGGGCAGGACAGAAACGCCTGGCGCAGACGTGCAAGACGACCCCAGATAGATGTGGAACTAAGGGACGGAAGAAGATGTAGATCATTTGATCAACATGACTATCTTCTTCATCCGAGAGTCAATCCCGGTGGCATCCAAAGCTTGCAATATGGAGTAGAATAGAAGGCTTTGGTGGGATGTTACCTATTAGTTAGGATGTTAGTGGGGCACCTTATATCGTTGTAAAGGGTGTTAGAGAAACGCTCCAGAAAACGAAGACAGGCGGTAATACTGACAATTAAAAGATATTTTAAATAAAATAAAAATAAAAATATTTTAAAATAAATTATTTTGTTTGAAATCATGATTTTTAGAACCTTTTAATAAAATGTTATTGCATTAGTAATACTAAAGGTTCTAAAAACATAACCCTCCTGGCGCAGTCAGGTAAAAACCGTGATGACGATGATATTATCACTAAGTTTTCGTATTCGGTAGCGTTTTCCTAAACCCCTGTATAGGAAGGCTATCTAGGTCTAAAACAGTCTATAGTTTACTAAAATAAGTAGGCACACTGTTACTGTTCACTTCTATGCCTATTACATATAGGTAATAACCTATATCATAAGTTTCACAATTAAATAGCTGATAGTGCTGACCTTAATATTTCACCGTGCACGTTCTGATAACATTTCGAGCGCATATTAAACAGCACGTTATACCTTTACTGGCCTGCTTTTAATAGCCCAGAAGTAATTGAGTACTTTGTAAAGACCTTTAGCCCCTCTGGCCTCTACTAACTTCGTTGAGGTCTGCTGTGCAGTTCTCTAAGGCTCTTACTAATAAAAGAAAATGCTTAGGGTATGTAGGTATGCGTTATGTTAAATTTTGTATGGGAATTTTGACATAACAGCTGTATGTATATTATATCCTGAACAATATTTTAAAGTATATAGAGTCAAGCACAGCGACGACAGCCTTGATAGAGATTGTCATTGGTAGATCCTCCAGTGACGTCACCCACTCCAACTAATGACAATCTATATGCTTTTGCACAGCCTGCTGTGGATGACTGAAGCACACAGTCGATGCAACATGGTGAATAGTTAAAGAGATTGATTGATCACGGTGGCATAAGGGATCTTGAGTGCGCGTGGAGACGCAAGACCGTCACTTAGGTTGTAAATGTTTTCGATGAACAAAATTGAAGGTTATATTACATACTATTAGGGTAGTATATAAAAGCTAACGATCTATCGGATAGTGAGCTCTCCGAGGTCTTTGAACACTTGCGGAATCACACTACTTGCCATTGCAGTGGGGAATAACATAGAATAGTATAGGATAATATACATAGTTTGCAAAATATAGACTGACTAACAAATATAGACTCTGCTTATAGCTACAGATTATACAGTCGTGATTATTAACAAAATCGAATCAACAAGATCGGTGTCAAGGATGGGAAACAATAGATTCGCATTCGAAACCTTGCCTGGCACTGGCAGGTGCGCGAGATCTATACTAAAATTTGTAAATGGCGACCAAGCATTAGTGCCGATTTTTAAGTGTCCCACTTCCTCTTAAAAGTTTTAGTAACAGCAATATAATCTCTAGCTATATAAAAATAGGTGAAGGCGAGATACTTCAGTAAAATACCATTTTCCTTGCTTTACCCAATCATAGACTCCATTTAAATCTTTTACGGAGTTGGCACACGACTGATCCGTTTAAAATCACAAAAAACTAGGTACTGTTGCAGCCCACTTCAAATATTAACTGCTATTGTAAGATCTTCATCGGTATATGCAATTCTCCAATTTACATACGACCTTCTGCACAAATTACTGGGTAAGGCGGTCAAAGTCAAACATGATTGCCGAAGCAGAAGAACACTCAATGTCTCGCCTAACTGCTTTGACGAAACGATAACATGACAAGGATATTGACTCAGGGAACACCAGGCAAAGATAAGGTGCAAACTAAATAAATAGAAGAATGGCCGGCATCTGTATAGCCTTGTAACAGGCTTATAGGCCGATAGAATAATTATAGGGTACACGGTAAACCTAAAATTGAAAGTCTTAGGCGTCGCCACAGTTTCTCATTTCAAAAACTAGACTAAGTATTTCCTGAATTAGCCATTCACCGGTGCTCAAACAAAAGTAACTATAACAACAGCTCATCGTTGCGACTAGGTACGCAATTACAGGTTAGCTTTAAAGGTTCCTAGACTACCTTTGGAAGCCTGGTGGCCTTGACATTTAGGGAGGATATTGATACCAGCCAGTTCCAACGAAAAACCCTCGTTGTGCATGTGCTTTATTTTTCTATCGGAATTTAAATAGGATCTTTTTCTGAGCAGGGACAGAACTAAAGGTCGTCGATTTCTTTGTTTCAATGCGAATGTGGAATGACATTAAACGCTTGACTTTAAATATATTTTATTCGAAGATGATAATGCCGCTTTCTCCTGTTTAGAAAGCAGAAAAACTCAAAGCGGTTTTGAATTAATCCAAATTAGTCATTTTACTTCGTCTAGATGAAGAAACAACTACCTAAATGATTGCGTATTTCTGAGAAATTTGCGTATCTTGTTTGATTGCGCTGTACAATGTACATACATACATACAGTGACGTGAATGTGCTAATTTATAGCGTGTCACAAGCATGGCTAGTATCAATGCCACGGCAGACGGGCATGATCTAAATGGGTTAACACTTTTGTGTGTAAATGTGAAGTCGGTAGTCCTAACATGTGGTGGAACTCAAAAATTATTTTGTTGTTGTTTTTAAAATTACAGTAAAAACAGTTGAATTTTTTAAGAAGGTCATTGACAATTTTATTTGACTTTTATTTCCGAATGAAATGGCAAAATGTGAAGCTGTGATCGTATAATATACAGGGTGGAAGATTTTAACCTCACCTGGAGGGAAAGTACTTTAAATACTGGAGATAGCTAATTTCACCCAAAGGAAACATTCCTTTATTTTTAAAAAGAAACAAAACTGCATTCATAGTTTTTTGAAAATTCCCTTGCCATGCCCGGTAATCGAACCAACTAAAATCCAAAAAAATAACATCCTGTATTTTTATAGCATGAATCGATAGTGTCAATCATGAGGATCGAAACTCTCTAATAAACATGGTAAAATAAATGAAAGGAAGTCAATAAAATCTTAACTTATAAATTCCATTTCATAAGATACAGTACCTTTGCTCAACGTGCCATCACATACCTTATCAACAATAGCGCCATTTATTTAGTAAAATGAGTACTAAATGACTAAACTTTGATTCCGATTTAGAATGTAACGTTATTGTGTGACTGCATGAGGTAGTCAAGTCTCCCGATTTTTTTTTATAAAGAATATTAGTAACCGAAATTACTAATATTCCTGTTAACCCCCCAAGTAAACTAAATTGCTTGTACTAGGAGTGGGTTCACGTCTGTAGTGTAATGGTCAGGATTCGAACCCGGGACCTCTCGATCGTAAGGCCGACTTCTTAACCACTAAGCTACCGACGGCGACGCTACTATTATGTCGATTTAGGTCCAAGATACGTGTCTCGAGGTATACATGGTTGGGCTTGGAAAGCACTTCGTGGTACACCGCATCGCACTCTGGGCAACGGAGATGGCGAGAGAATTGCCTTATTGGTTCGTCTAATAATACTTTAATTCAGACTTTTGAATTAACCTGAGACGGCATGCGGTTTTAGTCGGTTTGAGTCGAGAGAGTAAATACCCCTGCTGGCCAGTGAGGGCCAGCCATGAAAAACAGGGACAAGTAATTTAAATATGGAATTTATGATAGGTGATGGATCCTTGAGTTAAGTTCTCTATTTTGTTAAATCGAATTTGAAAATTGAGTTTTCAGGGATTTCCTTTCATCTAATTAACCATGTTTGTTAGACAGATTTGATCCTTATGATTTATACTATTGATTGATGTCATAAAAATACAGGATGTTATTTTTTCGGATTTTAATTGGTTCGATTACCGGGTGTGGCAAGCGAATTTTCAAAAATCTATGAATGCAGTTTTATTTCTTTTTAAAAATAAAGGAATGTTTTCTTGGAGTGAAATTCGGTATCTCCAGTATTTAGAGAACTTTCCCTCCAGGTAAGGTTAAAATCTTCCATCCTGTATATAGATAGGTAGGACAAATTAATTGTTTTAACTGTTCATACAACGAAACCTATAGACGCAGACGTATTCTGTAAAATGGTAGGTTATACCTACTACATAAATTACTATAACGCAATATCTGATAACCCGTGTAAAATGATATAAAATACGCTTTGGCATTTACCCATAATGTCCGTTACGTTTGTTACGATTACATTAGTAGTTTACATTAACATTCTTTTACAACTAATTTATTCGCATGTGCCAACTAAGTACGCGAGAGAATCGAAAGTATACTTTCAAACCCGTCCACCCACTCGATACTTTTAAATGTAATATCGATTGCATCGGAATGTATATCGATTTGTCAACATTGATCAGAATTCAGAACTGTTTGTTTACAGCAACGTTCCGTTACACGATATCTACTCTGTTTACAAAGTGTCACACTTTATTGGCTTGATCATACGCTGAAATGATATATTTTGACTGCCGACGCGACAAAGTCCACAGTACAAAGTTCATCGTGCCCTATATCAAATTTTTAAACATCAATGAGAAGATATTTTAGGAACGAGCCCGCAGCCTAGACCTTGATGGTTGCGAAAATAGTTTTCAATATTTCATTACGAGATATCTAATAAAGCAGGTTGCAGTAATTTTAGGTGTAACAGTGAATGTGAAGATGAGAAGCGACTGTCATGGTTGGATATTACGAAAAAGATGAGGGTAATATTGTTGGAAAGGTTCAAAGTAACAATGTAGAAGGCGATAGGAGCAGAAGTTAGTAGGAAATGGATTGCGTGAAAATAGGCAAAGAAAGAAATGTCTCTGAGGAGAAAGAGAAGACATTTGAAGGGAGTTTATTATGTGAAGAGTGACATCTAGTAACTGGGACAAGGGCAGGCGGATGAGTATCGTATTCTGCGTGTGTTAAGTTTTTGCCTAACTTATAAACCGTTGACAGGAAAACGTATGAGTCAGAGATAAGGATGTGTATCCAACAAAATAACTGTAGGATTTCCCCGAAGCATTTATTGAATGATCGCACTCGAGCGACGATAGTGTATGACGCAATCTGCGCGAGCGTCGCGTCATTCGCGGCGCCCGCCAATCGCCATAGCGCCCATGTGATAAACAAAGTGGCCATCCAGAATCACATATTATAAGGACTAATCAATCAATGCCGCAAGCCCTTTGAGCCCGTGATTAGTTTATTAAATCTATGATTGGTGGTTACATAATCTATGGTTGGCTTGGCCGCCACCGTCGCGTCCCGCGCTTTCCACCATAGATTATAAAGACTTAAACGTTTTGCACCAGGCTGTGCAAAATTGTTATTACGTAGTGTACCGATAACTATTACCTACAAGAGCTCATGTAGTGTTGGATACTGGGGCATCATCGATTTTCGAGTTATTTAATTTCATAAGCAGTAGGTTGGTTTCCTTTCACAGATGAATAAATAGATGGCAGGTTCAAAAGTGATAGGTAATTTTTGCCACTTAGAAAAAACTTCGTATTCTGCGCGAACGCTAACGCGATAATTGGGAGTGGTTTGAAACGAGTAACATTCCATTCATGTAGTTGCCAGTTCCATACTACATAATTACGGCAATTTCGCAAAATTTTTAACTACTTTGATATAAATGTTCACTTATTTCTTTTGCCTTCAGAAGAATTGAAAACGACTTTGTTCAAATGTCATACGAGTTCATTCAACTTCAATTTTTATTATTTGTACACAATACTTGATTCACAGGTAGGTAGCACGAATAAAAGAGTAAAGTCAGTTGAAATAATCTACTGTACCTATCTACCTACTTACATAAATTAGGAGGTACTTGTAGGTAGTTAGCGACCTAATTGCTAAACACGAAGACATAACCTTCATTGAATGCTTGACTTAAGTAAAATCAATCCGCCACCGTCCTTTCAATAATGTCAAATCGAGCTAAATTGTCTTCCATCCATTTGCAATAAAACAGTATGCATTTGACAGTGACAAGTGACAACCGTAGTTCTGATTTAAGTCACATCACGGAATCGTTGGTTTTTTATTATAATGTTCGCATTATTTGTACTCATATTGTAGATTTACTGACATGCTTATAGGCTTCCATTACCTGTCATGTTAGTGTCAAAAGAACGTCAAACATTTCTGTCATAATTTCTATAACATCTTTTGTTGCCATCGCTGACGCCACTCGTACCTACAAAGGTCTTGTTAAAAAGAAACGTTCTTCATAAACGTTTATAATTTCAAATATCGAACAGCTATTTGAGTACAATGTTGTTGCCATTTAAAAATAACGATTGGCAGTTAAACGGCTCGTTTAACTACACGGGCGTTTTGTCTATGATCCTCTTTAACTGTCATACCATAATAGACAAAAGAGTATAACAATATAAGGTAAATGTACCAATAATAGACACTTTCGAACAAAACCCAGTATTTTAAGAAAAGTAACCATTTTGTTTTTTATGACTATTGACTTAAAAGACGCCGCATGCCAAGGGTACTGAGTTTTATAGGTGTGATTTTTTTGTTTATTAGTAATGATTATTACTTACTCATTTTAGTATAGATGTTATGAATATTGAAATTATTGACAACTTAGACCATTGCCCGCGTATTTGTCTATTATTGGTGTTTTCGACCAAGTGAATAATAATTTTATTTAAAGTAAAAGAATAGATTTTAAAGTATTATTGGTGTTTTCGAACAAGTGAATAATAATTTTATTTAAAGTAAAAGAATAGATTTTAAAGATTTTATGTGCAAAAGTTTAAGTCTAAATGTTGCTGTAACCGTTAAAAAAGGATGTAACGACCATGCTGTAATTAATATGTATAATTTTTTAGATTGAAATTTGATGTCCTTAAAGTGTCTATTATTGGTTTGGTACATTTACCTTAACCGCTTATTTTTTAATTTGGGATTATTATAAACAAGTATCGTCTCTTTTTTATTATCCTTTTAAACATTTTCTTTGTTTTGTTAAAATCTAAGTAACTGAGACTTCCTACAAAGACCAGTATAGGCAATAATATATGCCAAGTACCAGTCATCATAATATAGCGACAAGTTCCTGTTGCATCTGAGGCTTTCACTTCAGAGCCCGAGTTTCCCCCTCATTCTTTTTTGTTTTGGCTAAGTCGACTTTAATAAGAGCGTCTGCCATCTGACCCCAACCCCGGAATGATATCGATGCACTCAATATTCATCAAACACAATCAAAATCGTAGCTGAATATTTCATTTTAAGATAGTCCGTTCAACACTACTGTACAGATATAACTAGTACAGTTAACCTAATTAAGATAAATATAATAACTAAGAATGTTACTTGACCCCATTCCTTAAGGTACGATACCGTTTACCCCTATTGACATCACAATCTACATAAGAACGATGTCTTTACGATTGTCTTGCGTGTACGATTCATCTTTCAACTAAACTTGTGTTTAACATTTTGAAGGTATTTTTGTTTGAAACACAGACACACTGAAGGCAAAACACACTGACAGCATTTTGAATCATATTGACAGCATTTTGAATCATACTGACAGCATTTTGAAATACACTGACATAATTTAGAAACACACTGACAAATCGTTATGCATAAACTCTACTACGGTTAATAGCTCTACTACGGGACATTGGCGGAATTGATGCTAAAAGCACAGAGCCATTAATAAATAAATTCATTTTAACAAAAAAGTTTAACCGACTTCAAGAAACGGCAAAGAGGCACTGAAAAGTGAAAAATAACGTAATTTACAGACTTACTGATTTATTAGAAGTCGGTGCCAAGCCCGAGAGGCAATATTTCAATTGATTGCATCATAGTACGAGTAGTTTAGACACAACAAACAAAGTTGGCTGGCACCGACTTCTAATAAATCAGTAAGTCTGTAAATTACGTTATTTTTCACTTTTCAGTGCCTCTTTGCCGTTTCTTGAAGTCGGTTAAACTTTTTTGTTAAAATGAATTTATTTTCCTCTTTTTAGTGAGTTATAATCGATCCATCTTCCACCCTCTGCTTAGGTTCCTATCATCAGCAGCTTAAAAATCACGTGAAGATAATTTTAAAAGGCAATTATTGAAATTAAATATGTTAAAGCAACAGAAACAGTGTTTTGCCATCATTTTGAGGATTTCCCTAGATCCCATAATTCAATCCTGACTTCCTGAATTCTGTCATACGATTCTGGCTCCCTGAACCTTTCTCTCTCCAACAAAACAAAGATCATAAAATCCGTTTCACAAAATACGGATTTTACATACAACGGTTCGTCACCTATTTTACCCCCATAGTATCAAAATTTTGGAAAATGCTGGTACACATAGGTATTCATCTATGGCTCTACTATACTCGTACTACTATAATATATTATATTATAGATATTCCCTAGCATAGCCATGTAGAACGCGTACTTATGACTATTAAGTCACTGTTTTTCATAAATATTGATTATTACGTACGTACTGTAAAGTATCATTATTAAAGTTGTATTTTTTATATTATTTTCGCTATACTGTAATTTTAAGAGCAACGCCTGTAGGTATGTTCTTTGAAAATAAAACAACATTCATCTGATTGCTAATATAAAAGAGTAGGCGCTTGAAGGCGCATCAGTCTGGTTTCGGAGGATTTCCCTTGATTTCTCCAGGATCATAGCATTAGATCCGGACATCTTGGATATGGGACCACTCTGAAAGTATCCTCTATCAAACAAAAAAAGAATTTTCAAAATCCGTCTAGGATTGGCTTCACAATCGCGTAACAAACATACAAAAAAAAAAAAAAAAATATTGCGTACGAATTGAGAACCTCCTTTTTTGAAGTCGGTTAAAAAATACGTTATGCAGGTACTTTTACGTATTTGCTAGCAAATAACTACAGCCCCATGATTATAGGTGAATACGGAGCCTATGAACGATTGCAATAGGTACCAGAGGACCAGGGGCGATGGCTGCTACCTTTGAAAAAGGAAGGCAGAGAAGATAAAAAAATAAACTGGTAAAAGGAAGTGAAGGGAGTTCAAGATACTAATACTACTACGATACTCTCATAAATAAATAATATTGAGATTGAAGGCTGTACGCCTACAGTCGAGCATTCGTACATAAAATAAAACACGAAATAACACTTATGTACATAGCAGTAAAGCAGAGAATCGCACAATAAAAAGCAGCTTATAGTGTAATTGTGTTCACAGGACAGAATTCGTTTGCCTAACCTAAATCAACATGTCTGCAGCGTGCGAATTTGTCGCGATATATGTAGGACGTCTTTGATCAACAGAGATTATTCACTGAGTATTCATTGACTATCATTTATTACTAGCAATCCGGATCTCACCCGGGGATATATTCGTAAAAAAGATCTATAACGCATATTACAAAGTTATTTACTGACGCGAAAACACATAGCTAAGAACCGTCTCTGAAGCGGATTATATGTATACAGACCAACTTTATATTTTTGGATATTAATTTATGAAAAGTAATGCCTTATTTACTACACAGTGTATAACTAAGCATTTTGCAAATATAAATATTTTGTCCGAAAATAGTAAAAAATCGAGAGACTACCAAACTGTGCATATTCCAAAGCTAAGATACCAAAAGAGAGAGTTAGAAAATGCAAAATACTTAATTGAAAGAATGTGTTTTCACTAGAAAGTATTTGGAATATCCTCTTAGGAGTGATGATGATGATGAATTTAGCAAAGCAGAATCAAGGTTCACATGATTAAACATGTTAGAAGGCACTTCAGAAAGGAAGGAGGGAATTTTGTCGAATTCATAACAAAGGTCCTTACTGTTACCACAGAATAAAATAAATAGTACTGTTACTCAATCATACAGAAATGTAATGGGAAAACCGCAGGTTGATACCACGGGGATAGTTCAATTAGTAAACAAATAAATAAAAAGTCAATAAGGATAACAATTCAAAGGTATTTCTCGGTAACAGAGTAAAGTCTAAACAGCACTGGTATGAGGATGTCAGCGTAACTTTCTTTATGAATAAGATCGTGACGTGACTCATTGCTGATTATTTCATTGGCTGTTTTAGAATGATTTCATTGTAACTCTGTGGTACCTATTCGCTAAATTATTTAACAGTAAACAGGGAGATAAATTTCGACTATTCTATGACAATATTGTAATCAGTATTATATTCAAACCTACTGGACACCACTTTTAGAAACTCCATAAGGCTGGTACAGGCATGCATGTGTGCCGTAAAGGTATAATCTGATGGTCGTTTTAAATTATTTGCTGAATATTATATTTTGTGTTAGTTTTAATTTTAAGATAAGTAACTGTTAGTCGCAGAGCTACTATTGGTGAGTGATTGATGGCGCTTAGCAAAGTAAGATAATATGATATGATTTTCAAAAAGCATCGAGACATTGAAGACCAAAAATTAAACAGAGAGACCATAAATTCATTTTTAACAAAAAAGTTTAACCGACTTCAAGAAACGAAAAAGAGGCACTGAAAAGCGAAAAATAACTTAATTTACAGACTTACTGATTTATTAAAGTCGGTGCCTAGCCCAAGGGAGGCCATATTTCAATTGATTGCATCATAGTAATGTAGTTCAGACACAACAAACAAAGTTGGCTGGCACCGACTTCTAATAAATCAGTAAGTCTGTAAATTAAGTTATTTTTCGCTTTTCAGTGCCTCTTTTTCGTTTCTTGAAGTCGGTTAAACTTTTTTGTTAAAAATGAATTTATTTTTCTCTTTTTAGTGAGTTTGTACAGTCTCACGACTGTACATCGCATGTATAGTGACCTGACTGTACATGCGCTGCTGACGCTACACTACAGATCGAACCGGCCACGCAAAATAAAAAAAAAATATTATTTTTGAATAATGCTTATTCAAAAATAATTTTTAAAATCAATGCATATACAACGGAAATATAGCTGAATATTCTGAACACTTCTGCATACCCCTTCAAAGGACTCAGGCGTGATGTTATGATGTGTAATGGCAGAAACATTGCTATAATATGCCATTGCAGCAATCGCGGCTGATTTCCTGGTACTTTTTGAAGAGTTCCTTGGTCTAATCTCGGAAACCCATCATCAGATCTTTACGAAATTTAAATGGGACCACTTCGGAATAATCTACTTACGAACAGAAAAAGAATTTTCAAAATCCGTCTAGAATTGGCTTCACAATCGCGTAACAAACATACAAAAAAAAAAAAAAAAAAAAAATTGCGTACGAATTGAGAACCTCCTTTTTTGAAGTCGGTTAATAAAAGTACGGATCTGTAGGATGATAAGTAGGAAGGTGTATTAGGTATTTGGTGTGTTTTTGCACTCAAATGTTATCTTTAGTTAATTCTTAGATCATAAATCTGAAGTAGATAAACTAAAAACGTGTACATAAGTGAAAAGAAGGGTATGTGGTGATCAAAGAAGCAAAAATGATTAATATGTAGATGGAAGTGAAAGTGGTGGTAATGAAAGTTTATCAGAATTCGCGAATTCGCATTGCGATGACGCGTAGCCAACTAACTAGGTTAAAGTGCGGTGGTGGACAGCGAAGTAGAACAAGGAGGACCATTCTAGAATTGACCACATCCATGTGAGTTGTAATAAAGAAAGTTCTCCAAAATTCGATAACTTAGTAATGACAGTGAAGGCCACAACGTATGCCCTTTACCCCTGTTGCCTAGGCAACGGAAAATCAAGCATTCAAGGTTAATGTACAAATGAATATCATATGGTTAGAACGGAAACTAGAGCCGTATGTGGTAGAACTTATTAGGCATTAACGTTGGTAACCAAATTACAGCACATTATAACACGTAACACGTGTTTCCCGCTATATTCCGTTATTGGACATCCCCTGACACGTCGCGTGTGGGCAGAGAAAACAAACTGATATAGCGGTTTCACACATTTCTAAACTTTATTACTGAAGTTTTGAAGACGTTCCAAATTATAATATAAAACACAATGGATGAATTGATAAAATACCTTTAATATCCATTCTACAGCATCACCGTAAGATTCCATTTTTACCGGACTACGGCAAAGCCAAAGGAGGGTTATAACGGTTGGGTTTGAAAGTTAAGCACTTATGTATTCGATCTCATGAAAGCGTATTTCGTATCTGGCACCACTCACCCGACTGGCTAACCCGAATTTAGAATGCATTTACCTTTGCCAAACATCGTCGGAAGACAATCAGGAAATCCTCGAAGACATCGCCAGTGGTAACGGTCAGTTCTTCCATTTCTAGAGACATTTTACTTGGCTTATTATAGTGTAAATAAAAAATTAAACTATTAAACTTAAGATCACAGAATATTTCTTCTTTGGAACAATTTCAGATCATAGAACTACAATTCGAGTGTGCGTACGGCTGGCGCGAAAACGAATACACGTCTAACTGGGCCAACGAATAGCCTCACACTGAGCAACCGGCGAGGCATGCCTGAACCGCACGACGAATGATATCGTTTCGTCATTGTGTGGGACAGAGAACCGCGTGCCACCGGTTCAGTGTGGTCGTCAAATACCAAGCCCCCGATACCAAGGCACACGCCTCACGCTTGCGATGTCGCGACCGTGCTTAGCTTTGTACCGAAAGTGTCGGGAACGCTGGTGCAGTGGTAGGTGTTGGAAACAGCTGATAATGAAGTCGCGATCGGGTCGAAATACAAGTTCATTGGGGGCTCGCCCGTACGGTTTGCGCTTTGCGATAGGTCCGCGTGCAAGTCGGTGGAATTACACCGCTTA
Source organism: Eilema depressum (assembly GCA_914767945.1). NCBI lineage: Eukaryota > Metazoa > Arthropoda > Insecta > Lepidoptera > Erebidae > Eilema > Eilema depressum. The sequence goes on along the minus strand of OU612012.1, from coordinate 32,830,499 downwards.
GCAACGACAGGCCATTGGCATTAATGGCGATTAAGCAATGTTAAAGTAAGGTGATTGTATTATTCTCTCGGCTGGTTAAGACTTTGTACCCACGTGTATTATATTGTATTTAAAAACCAAATTTGAGAAGAATGGGTGGAATGTTTTGCTCCTCAAAACTCTCTGTAGATAGTAAATGCCTAGACCTAAAATGTTTATATTTTATTTGATTTGGGTTACCACTTAGGCCCTTGTCGTATCAAAATAACCAAAATCTCAAAATATTTAGCTACTACAAGTCCGCAAACGAGCACATGTTTCCAATTAACACTGGAAATGATTGAACAATAATGAAATAGGCTGGGTGCAAGACTTATCGCGTTTGTACTATTATCTATTCTGTGGCGTTCGTTGCAAACAGTACTCGCACTAATCAGTAGGTACACTTGTTATTGGTTAGATAGATTACGTTCCAGGTAGGGGCCGATGTCAGCACGTGTTGTGACGACGGATGACGCGCCTTTATTTACCCGTTCATTAGAACGATCATATTTATGTCATTTCGCTTCGTGATTCTGCTGTTGGTTTCAACACGTCTGATAACACGAAAGGGAAAAAGACTTGACAAATAATAAGAACTTTGGCCCATACATTTAGCACATACATAGATTTTCGGTCCCACGTAATAGGGGGCAAGCCTCTGTGGCGTGACGGTCAGTGCAAATATTTGTATGCATGAATATGGGTATTTGCATTGGTCTCGTCGTGCCTAGTAGGAGAGCACGTTAAGCCGTCCGCGTCGGTCCCGGTTGCCATACGAATATCTATGGCAGTCGTTACAGGAAGTTGGAGCCCTAAATAGTTCAACAACTGGTCTAGCTGCAACGCTACGATGTCATCTTGTCTAATCCGCAGTCAGACTGGTAAAGAGGACCTCAGCCTCCGAGGTGTAAGCTTCGGAACAATTTCTCACAAGTTTAAAACCACCCGCTTAATCCCTAATGGTTTTTATGCGAGCGGGAGTTTGCCTATTTTTAATGATACAAGTACCAAAATACCTTTTTCATCCCACCATCTCGGAAAGACTATTTTTGCTCTTCGATAACTGAGCGTAAAAGTCGTTTTTATCCTCTAGAGGATAAAGTAAATTTGAATTTAGAACATCGTGTGTACTAGGTTTGTGGACTCAAAACATCATTAAACCTATTTACTTCTACCTCTATGGTGCCGAATTTATCATACAACTTTTTTTTAATTCATGAAAAACTCAGACTCGTAACCTCCTTGGTGTACTTACTTTTTTTTTAATTTGCTTTGCGCGCATCAATTTTTTTCACGTCATATTGTTGACATTGTTGTTGAATTTTTATTTTGTTGTATTTTATTACTAGTATTAATACACATATTATACAGCCTCCATGGCGTAGTGGTATTGAACGCGGCCGCTACGCAGGAGGCACGGGTTCGATCCCCGCTCAGTGCAAATATTTTTTATGCATGAAAATGGGTATTTGCATTGGTCTGGTCGTGCCTTGGAGAGCACGTTAAGCCGTCGGTCACGGATGCCATACGAACATCTCTGGCAGTCGTTACGGGTAGTTGGAGCCCTAAAAAGTTCAACAACAACGGTCTGGCTGCAATGCTTCGATATCGCCTAATGTCATCATTGGGTTGTGGAGGTCAGATGGCAGTCGCTTCACGGCAAATATCGAGGTCCAGCCAAATCCGCAGTTAAGACTGGTAAAGCGGACCCCGGACTCCGAGGTGAAAGCTTCGGATGCTGACTGGGAATTAACGCTAGGAAGGAGAAGCATTTCATTATTTCCTCGCTGAGGTGGGATGAAAAGTTACGTGTTGCACTCGAGTGCAAAGATTTTTCACCTTGTGCTCTTTTGATTCCCTCGCTAACGCTCAAGATTCTAATTTGTGAATCACTCGCTACGCTCGTGATTCAAATTTAGAATCTTTCGCTTGCTCGGTCATCAAAAATGAGCACGCGGTTAAAAAGCAACTTTGCACTCTTGTATAACAAATAACTATTCATCCCACCATCTCGGAAAGAGTATTTTTGCTCTTCGATAACTGAGCGTAAAAGTCGTTTTTATCCTCTAGAGCAGTGGTTCTCAAACTTTTTAAATGACGGAACCCTTTTGGGAAGCAAAATACTTGATGGAACCCTACAATAAAACAATTATTTTTATAAGTGTATTCTTTATTAATCAGCATAATAAAAGTACAATGTATCAGTTACTAATTATTATTTACTTCACCACTTGGTAAGGACAATAATAGAAAACATTAAAAAAGAAAAAATCTAACTAGTGGGAGGTATGAAACTGTTTTTTATTTTTCATCAATTGCTTGATATCAGGTTTGATGGAAGAAAGTTGGAGTCTCATATCAGCTTCGGCGTCCAGTCTATTGCGATATTTTGTTTTCGTGGCTGCGTAGGTAGAGAATCCTGTTTCGCACAAATATGTAGTTGGGAACGGGAGAAGAATATCCAGAGCCATTTGGCCAAGCATTGCATATTCATCTTGGATTCTGCACCAAAAATCATTAAGAGGCGTCGTTTTGAACAATGACTCCATACTTGTGTCTGATGACATTTCTAAAAGAGATTCATATATCTCATTTGACATGTTTTCAGGCTTTTCCAAGTTGGGTAAAAAAGGATTATGAATCCAGGAGTTCACTTTAATTTTTGTATTGTGTTCTTCGGGAAAATACTTTTCAAAAGATGCGCGCATCGAACTGAGATATTGGACCAATTCTTCAAACACATTATCTTCAAACATTTCTGAGTCGTTTTCGCTAACAAACTCACTGAGTAATGTAAAACTTTCTATTTCTTTCTTACCAATGCAAATGATGCAAAAATCTAATTTTCTTTTAAAAGCAGTTATTTTATTATAGGCCTGAAACACTGTTGTCTGTTTACCTTGCAACGATAAATTTAATTCGTTAAGTTTTTGAAAGATATCCGCCATAAAAGACAATCGGAACAACCAAGTTTTATCATACAAACGGTCCTTCAAATTAAAAGAAGTATCTGCTGAAAGAAACATTTGTAACTCGGCTCTAAGTTCAAATAGCCTTGTTAAAGTTTTTCCCCGAGACAGCCATCGCACTTCTGTATGGAGCAGCAGTGTTTTATGTTTGCTGCCATAATCTTCACACAATAATGAGAACAATCGGGATTGTAGTGGTCGTGATTTGATAAAATTAATTATTTTTACCGCTTCATCCATAACTAATTTTAGATTAGACGGCATTTGCTTCATCGCAAGTGCTTGTCTATGCAGAATACAATGACTGGAACTACAATTAGGCGCTTTATTTTTCATTCGTGACACTGCTCCTGCTGTTTTACCTGTCATCGCCTTGGCCCCATCTGTACAAATGTCAATGCAATTGTTCCAACTGAGATTATGTTCTTCAAAAAATATATTTATTTTATTAAAAATTTCTTCCCCGGTAGTGTTTGTAAGCAGCGATGAACACATAAGCATGTCTTCTTCAAAAGAACTTTTATATGGATATCTCACAATAACCAGCAGGATAGCCAAACCAGCGACATCAGTCGACTCGTCCATTTGCAAAGCGAATCGTGTATTTTGTAGACGTGTAACTAGTTCTTGTTTGACGTAGCTTGCCAGATCATGGATTCGTCGTGAAACAGTATCGTTTGATAGCGGAACAGTAGAAAGATGCTTTGCAGATTTTTCATCAAGCATACATTTTGTTATGTCTAATACACATGGTTTTATTAATTTCTCAGCGATAGTGTGCGCTTCACCTGCTTGTGCAATGCGATAGCTAACTAAATATGATGCCTCCGTGGCCTTTTCGTTGGTAGTTTGTGTTACATGCATCATATTTTTTTGACTTTCTAATAACTGATCTTTTTTGCGAACAAAAAATTCTTTATTCTTGTCTTTAGTCTCGGGGTGTACGGTTTCTAAATGTCGACGCAATTTGGCAGGTGCCATGGAACTATTAGGAAGCAGTTTACTACAGAGCATGCAGAGAGGTGAGCCGTTGGAATCAACAAATCCGAAACTGATATAAGATTCATCATACTTCCTTTTTTTCGTCTTTGAAACCGTCGAGCTTGACGTCGTGGCACTCGTGGCATCATCTTCTGGATCGGTGATTGCTAAATTCTCCGCGCGCATTGCTTTTGAACATTCAGCGTCATTAGAAGATGTTGTTGGAACACGTTTAACACCTTTAAGCCAACGTTCCATTCTTCTTTATTTATAATGTTACAAGTCAGGATAGTGGGGTTTAAATAATGCACAATCGTTACTGCGTATAAGAGACTAAATTTAGAACCTACAGGGAAGAAATGTATAAAACTGAGACAACAGAATACAGCAGGCAGTAAAACAATGAACACTAGTTTCTCGCTAGCGAGCTTGTAAGTAGGTAGTAACTTATCGCTCCGAACGCTAATCATCAACTGACGACGCCAACGCGCGATCGCCGCTTTTATACTTAGTCCTAGACTCGATCTCAAATATTCTCGAAAATACTCGAGTCGGCACCTTTGATAAACAAAAAGCAAAAATAAAAACAGAAATTTAAAAATAGCGTTGTAAACAATATCGACTTTATCCTTTGAAGTTAGAGACGAAAGTCGCTTGTTGACAACTATAGCGTCTAATTCAGAGGCGGCTTTTATCAAAGAGACTGAGCGCTTACAAGTATACTACCCGCTCGTTTTAAGTTTGCCGCTGGCGATAGGTATGAGTGTATGACGTTCGAAATTTTTTATTTAATTGTAACAATAAAAATTGTGTACGTTAGATATTTGGGTAAAACTATGACACATTATAAGTTTTGTTGTCACGTGGGGGAGGGTACGCGCATTCCACAGACCGGCAAACTTAGAGCGAACGCGTTGTACAAGTATAAAATTGTTGAGACCAAACTTATGAGATATTGTACCAGCTAATGTAACACAAGCTTATACAAATACAAATAAATAAATAAATAACATTCATAGCGTTTTGTCTCCGCGTGGCCGCGGAGTCCGCACAGCCGCGGAGCGACCAGAGAGAGGTGTTTTGATTTTTTTATTTCTAAATTCTTGCGGAACCCCGACAGAGGTATCACGGAACCCTAGGGTTCCGCGGAACACACTTAGAGTATAGCTGCTCTAGAGGATAAAGTAAATTTGAATTTAGAACATCGTGTGTACTAGGTTTGTGAACTCAAAACATCATTAAACCTATTTACTTCTACCTCTAAGTATGGTGCCGAATTTATCATACAACTTTTTTTTAATTTATGAAAAACTCAGACTTGGAACCTCCTTGGTGTACTTTTTTTTTAAATTTGCTTTCCGCGCATCAAGTTTTTTCACGTCATATTGTTGAAAATTGTTGTTGAATTTTTATTTTTTTGTATTCTATTATTATTATTAATACACATATTATAAAGCCTCCGTGGTGTGAACTCGGCCGCTACGCAGGAGGCACGGGTTCGATCCCCGCGCAGTGCAAATATTTTTTATGCATGAAAATGGGTATTTGCATTGGTCTGTTCGTGCCTTGGAGAGCACGTTAAGCCGTCGGTCACGGATGCCATACGAACATCTATGGCAGTCGTTACGGGTAGTTGGAGCCCTAAAAAGTTCAACAACAACGGTCTAGCTGCAATGCTTCGATATCGCCTAATGTCACCATTGGGTTGTGGATTGTGGAGGTCAGATGGCAGTTGCTTCACGGAAAATATCGAGGTCCAGCCAAATCCGCAGTTAAGACTGGTAAAGCTGACCCCGGACTCCGAGGTGAAAGCTTCGGATGCGACTGGCAATTAACGCTAGGAAGGAGAAGCATTTCATTATTTCCTCGCTGAGGTGGGATGAAAAGTAACGTGTTGCACTCGAGTGCAAAGATTTTTCACCTTGTGCTCTTTTGATTCCCTCACTAACGCACAAGATTCTAATTTAGAATCTTTCGCTTGCTCGGTCATCAAAACTGAGCACGCGGTTAAAAAGCAACTTTGCACTCTTGTATAACAAATAACTATTTCATCCCACCACCTCGGAAAGCCTATTTTTGCTCTTCGATATCTGAGTGTAAAAGTCGTTTTTATCCTCTAGAGGATAAAGTAAATTTGAATTTAGAACATCGTGTGCACTAGGTTTGTGAATTCAAAACATCATTAAACTTACTTACTTCTACCTCTATGGTGCCGAATTTATCATACAACTTTTATGAAAACCTCAGACTCGGAACCTCCTTGGTGTACTTTTTTTTTTTAATATGCTTTGCGCGCATCATTTTCTTTCACGTCATATTGTTGAAAATTGTTGTTGATTTTTTTTTGCATTTCATTACTACACATATACAGCCTCCGTGTCCGTGGCGTAGCGGTAGTAATCGCGACCGCTACGCAGGAGGCGCGGGTTCGATCCCCGCTCAATGCAAATATTTGTTTGCATGAATTTGGTGGTCTGGTCGTGCCTCGGAGAGCACGTTAAACCGTCGGTCCCGGTTGCCATACGAACATCTATGGCAGTCGCTACGGGCAGTTGGGGCCCTAAAAAGTTCAACAACAACGTTCTATCTGCAATGCTTCAATATCGCCTAATGTCACCATTAGGTTATGGAGGTCAGATGGCAGTCGCTTTAAAGAAAATATCGAGATCCAGTCAAATCCGCAGTTAAGACAGGTACCTAAAGCGGACCCCAGACTCCGAGGTGAAAGCTCGGATGCGACTGGGAATTAACGCTAGGATGAAGAAGAAGCATTTCATTATTGCCTCGTTGAGGTGGGATGAAAAGTTACGTGTTGCACTCGAGTGCAAAGATTTTTCACCTTGTGCTCTTTTGATTCCCTCGCTAACGCTCAAGATTCTAATTTGTGAATCACTCGCTGCGCTCGTGATTCAAATTTAGAATCTTTCGCTTGCTCGGTCATCAAAACTGAGCACGCGGTTAAAAAGCAACTTTGCACTCTTGTATAACAAATAACTATTTTTATAACGTATTCGCCCGCGTGGTATTCTGATCCCGATTTATCAATGTTTCTCTATAATATTATGCATGTATTATACATATAAACCTTCCTCTTGAATCACTCTATCTATTAAAAAAAACCGCTTCAAAATCTGTTGCGTAGTTTTGAAGATTTAAGCATACATAGAGACGGACAAACAGCGACCGCGACTTTGTTTTATAATAAACTAGCTGTCCCGGCGAACTTCGTACCGCCATATTTTTCCCGTTCCCGCTGCACCTATTTTCTCATCCTTTAAATCTTCCCTGGACACCCACGAATATTTCAAGACTAAAATTAGCCAAATCGGTTCAGCCGTTCTTGAGTTATAAAGTAACAACGAAAAGTGGCATTGATTTTTATATATTAGAAGATGAAGTAAAAGAATCAATCTACACTGTCTAGATAGGTAGGTATACCTACTATTATTCGTTAACTAAGATATTGGCTAAATGATCATGCGCATTTCTAAATTAAAATACAGGCAGGCATGCATGACTCACGAGTCTTACCGCATGCTGTAATGCTTTAGTGATAATAATTTTAAGAACCTAACATTAGGTACCTATACCTATTTAAACAAAACATGTTACTATCAAAGTTGACTAACAAAAATAGACCTCGTGTAACGGTTACCTACACGTGAGACAGATTACAATTGTGAAAAATTAACTCACAATATGTTTATGATATTATAATATAAAATTCGAGTAGTTTTTGCGTCCATCGCGGACAAACATTTTCAATTTACAATTATATAATAGTATAGATACTCTAAGACCTCGTCTGATGGTAAGCTGAAGGCAAAATCCCGGAAAAGTGTGTCACCGTTTATAGACTCGTATGTACCATGTTACAATGGTGGCACTCAGGTTGACGGCGTCATCATGCTTTTTCACGCCCCGCTTAAAGGACTCGGGTCTGTAGGCACAGAATATTTATTCTGTGCTGTAGGAATAGGGAAACATGTGAACTGGTAAGGAATTTCAAGTCTTAAAAATAATGATAAACAATAAACTACTAATGGTGCGGCTGAAAAAGATTATTGAGAACACTAAAGGCTAAAAAGGTTCCCGTAGTGATAGCAATATAGCTATATTAAACCTGACGGAAAGTTTTGTAGTGTAACGATATCAGTCACGGCCTGTGAGAGTTTGATTAATTGATCGAGATAAAACGAGTACACTACATTGTATAACATTTGGTATTAGTAGATTTTTATTTTTAAACACTGTCTCTAAGCTAGCCGGCTGACCGAGAATCTCGCAGTCTCGCTACAATAAGCAGGAACTGATTTATTTGGCAAACTGACAATACGCCGCTACAAGGTTGAATTTGAAATAATGGAGGTAATAATTTTTTTGCGCGTTTTATGTGAACTGTAGAGCTATTGGAACTTGTGTGTTGTTTACATTCGAAAGAAAACACAAATAAATGAGTAAAAACAACATGCGAATCTGCATCTTGAGGAATGTCCTCAGCGACACAGTCTATTTTGTCCTTGAATAAACTAGTAGGAGAAAATGTCTAAAACACTACTACGATGAAATCTAAGATAATTAGTCTCTTTGAAAGTAATTACTGTATCCTTCACTTTTTATTTATTTACTAGCTGACCCGGCGAACTTCGTACCGCCATATTTGCCGCCCGCGTGGTATTCCGATCCCGCTGTACCTTCTATTCAAATTTCCATATTAGATTCTGATCCCGTTCCCGCTGCACCGTCCCCGACCCGTGAACAATGTGAACATGCCACATAAATAATTGACCATGGGAAAAACATGGCTTTTCTAGATACAGACCAGTTCCCGCTGTACCTTCTATTCAAATTTCAATGTTAGATTCTGATCCCGTTCCCGCTGCACCGTCCCCGACCCGTGAACAATGTGAACATGCCACATAAATAATTGACCATGGGAAAAACATGGCTTTTCTAGATACAGACCAGTTCCCGCTGTACCTTCTATTCAAATTTCAATGTTAGATTCTGATCCCGTTCCCGCTGCACCGTCCCCGACCCGTGAACAATGTGAACATGCCACATATAATTGACCATGAGAAAAACATGGATTTTCTAGATTCAGTGTGGTCTTTTAAGGATTGTCCTGTGTGATTTGTTTATGATCATGGCCAATGCAAGACGGATCGAAAATTGAAGTCTTTTAAATTCAAGCGGCATGTCGGTTGGGATCATCGGGATCCTTGGAATGAGAACTTCCTCACCTTCTAATTTTCCTTTGAGTGAAAAAAAAATTTAAAAAAAAAATTAAAAGTATACTATGTCCTTCCTGGTTCAATCGTCTCAGTATCAGTAGTAGGTATAAGAGCAGACTTGTGGCTATTCAATAAACCTTCGCTAAAAGTAATCTCCTTCGGTGCTTCACACTATTGCTTTTTTCAATCAATTGAAGCGACTGGAAACTTCCGAAAATATTAGTAGATGAGAATAAAAAATCGCATCGAGTTACACTGCTACTCGATGAGATTTGTTTTTTGAACGAGTAACACTATTCACGAAGCACTGGTACTAGATGAGAATAAAAAATCGCAGCGAGTCACACTGTTGCTCGATGCGAATATATTTCTCAACCAGTCACAGTGTGACAGGATGCAGTGTGACTCGTTGCGAATAAACCCTCTAGCGCGGGTGCTGCCCAATCGGGGATCATCGGGCTACTTCGGGGATTACCTGCTACGGATCCGGAAGGAGCCAACGCCGGAGGGATATCACCGTGATGCGAGAGAGGACTCGGATGCTACACACACTGACCAAGTGCCCAATGGGAGGAACGCCGAGATGGGTGCTAGTGGTGGCCCTAGGAATGGGAGTAGTCTCGCTCGCCACTTTGTCGTCTTGTTCTGCGAGCAAAAAACGCTCGTTGGTGCAGTTTAGTCGGTTGGAGGCCGCCGGATCCGGTGGAAGGGGTGGAAGGTTTTTTGTAGGGAATTTGCGCACTTTAAAAAAATGGGACTCGCGTTTCCGGTACTGATGATTCAAGAAGGCATGCGGCTTTGATCAGTTCTAGATATAAAAACTCCACCCCCCTCCCCTTCGCTGGAGTGTGTATCCTAGAGGATTTGTCTATACTATATAAAAAATCAACAATACGTAAGTTTTCCCCAGAAAATGTAACTTTTTAAGCTGGCTTGTGTTACATTTGACAATCTGGCACTGGCAACACTGGTACGTTAGGGGTCGGGATTAGATTGCGAACACGATAAGACGTGCGGTGCTGTTTGTAAGATTTAAAATAAAATTAAAGAGTTTTTGTTCTAATCTTTCGTTTAGTTTACTTCAATCCCACATCCAAACTAATATTATAAATGCGAAAGTAACTATGTCTGTCTGTCTGTCTGTCTTTCTGTCTGTCTGTCTGTCTGTCGGTCTGTCTTTGCTTCACGCCTAAACTACTGAACCGATTTGTGTGAAATTTGGTACAGACATAGTTTGGAACTTGAGAAAGGACATAGGATAGTTTTTATTACAAAAAATAAAATAAAAAATAAAATTTATTCCGGACATACAGCGCCATCTATTGGTCAAGAGTCGGCATCAATTCAGTACTGAGTATAAGGGTAGATTGAACCTCGAGAAAGGACATAGGCTATGTTTGGTCGCGATAACCGACATCCACGCGGGCGGAGCCGCGGGCAACCGCTAGTACATATATAAACAGGGCGGGCTTGGGGTGGGCTCGTGTCGAGTGCGTGCCTTTCCGTTAATTTGATTGCCTCGTCCAGACAGAAGTTTCCAGTCGCTTCAATTGATTGAAAAAAGCAATAGTGTGAAGCACCGAAGGAGATTACTTTTAGCGAAGGTTTATTGAATAGCCACAAGTCTGCTCTTATACCTACTACTGATACTGAGACGATTGTAAGTTATCAAATCCGGGCCAACAATAAGCAAACTGAAGTAGCAATAGTAGATCATATTTGTTGGAGGACTGATGGGCGTTGAAGCAAACGAGTCCTAGAGTGGCCCCACTCTAGGACTCGTTTGCTCTGCGAATCAACAAACAGAAGGTTTTATTGACATTTGCCGATATAGGGTGAAAACCACCCCAAGGGACAAGTGTGCGAGCCCACCTACCTTGAGTTCTCTGATATTTGTCAACCCAAAGTTAACTTTTCAATGGATCAATATCTGTTTGTATTGATTGAAGGGCATCAAGGCGGAAAAGCGAATATCTTATCAAACGGAAAAAATAGTACCTACATCTGTAGACAGGAAACGAATGTAAGTGAGAATTCTTGAACTTGAAGTAATCGTAATCGACGACTATTACATTATATTAATGTCAAGCAATATGACCTGTAATCTAGAATGGTGTTGGCGATAACAATACAAGTTACAGCTGATTCGTTATCTCGCAGTCAGCGTTTTGTTTCAGCGCTTCCGGGACGAACATTGTTCATTAAGTAATCTTTAATTTACAAAGTGTTCTAGTAGGTTCTAGTGCGGTTCTGGATTTATTATTGACAGGGGCCTCTGTATTGGCTCCTCTACACGTAGATAGAAAGACTATGCACAGGGTGGGTGGTTAGGAACATTTATTCCTAACTGACCAACCAGGTGGACAACTCAGGTGGTCGGTTAGGAACGGGGGAAATACCCCCATACCTACCACAGGCGAGCTAATCACCCCGTCACACGTCGGCGGACGCGTCCGCTGCTAACACCCGCAGATGAATCTGTCTACGTGTAGATAGGACCCTTTATGCGCAAGAAAGATCCACCAATATCAAAGGTCTTCAAGAGGTATAGAAACCATCAAGTGCGATGTAGTCAAACTGACAGACCAAAGATTTTTTAATGTGACTGTAATCACTTCAGAAGCTTCAATGATGGTGCTTAGTTTCACGACCTTGACATAATGCTTTTTACCTTTACGCCTAATACAAAAGTTAGACAGAGCTCTAAACCTTTCTAGCGTTGTGATTTTGTGTACTTACCTATCAATTTACATAAATATTACTTAGAAACTTACTGAAAATTATACATGAGTAGGTAAATGATAATACTTCTTTCAGAAAATAATGCTTTTCCACCGTGTCTTTAGGTATTTGAAAAGCAACAAAATTTGTTATGCCGTGTGGTTGTCAAAAGTTTCCTGTCTGATCATAATAGGTACAAGCATGTCAGCCGCACGGACTTCAAAGGTTACAGTAGGTATAAAGTAAATAATTTTAATCTTAGCAGAAAGCCCTCCATCCGCCCTAGAACCTGGGGCCTTACTCCCAAAAACGAACATGAACGTTTCGGATCGAAACGAACGGTCGCCGAACACGGACCATTAAAGTTACTCTGAAAACCTTTCGGGGACGACTGACGGATGCCGTCGTCTTCGGAATCATAGACTAACGATCGAGTCTAGATGAATAGTGTGGACCGATCTTAGAGTATCTATCACCTGTAGAGCGCGTCTTAGCAAGTATGAACTGCTATCACGGGTGTGAACAGTGCCTAGAATTTTTGACAACTGCAATCAGTAGCAAAACAATATCTGCCAAAGTGATTTCGCAAATAACAGTTTATTTCATTTTGTGGTAATAATGGTGAACTGTGCATTGCCAGGCTCTCAAAACGATTCCCGAAAGAAAAATAAAAAGAATGATAACATTTCATATCACCCGTGAGTAGTATTATATGACTAATTTATTTGTTTTCATAAAATTTATACGGGTCTCCTAGGGGGATGCGAGAAACGCGGGGCGGGTTACAGCTGACGGCTGTCATCGGCCATTTTTGCTTTTAAATGAATAGTGATGTAGCACATGCACTTTCGGTTACGATAATTTTCTTTTTGCAATAGAATTTCATTGTAGGTTTATTTTCTTTTATGTAGTATAGAGTATTTACTGCGTAAACAAATAAATCTCATTTTACTCATTTTACTTTTATATATTATGCACTATTATTTTTGTTAGGTTTACAAAAATACTAAGATGCATAATATAATAGATGCATGAGTGAAAGCTAAAAGCAAAGGCTAAAAGCTATAAAGAGGCCTGATTGGGAGCCGAATATTCGAAGTTTCATCTGTTCTATCTATTTTAAGCTTGATTTCAAATAAGTAACTAAGAAAGGGCTTTGCAAACTGAATGACGATGCAGTACCAGAACTTTACCTCCACGTAGGTAAATGCTTATGCAAAACTTTATATTTCAATTAACCACTGGCCTCTTCCAAAGTGCGTCAAAACTTTATATGCTTATCCATACTTCAGTGCGCCTGCCAAAGTCGTTATGTGCATTTTTTCGAAAAAAAAATTATTCGCTAGACGGCCTTAAAAAAAAATTGCGCATCGGCTGAAAAACCAAACAAGTGTTAATTCCTTCTAGAAATAGATTTGACAAAATATGGATGTGCACTTCTGACCCTGCAAAATTGGTTATGTGTCCACATCAAAAGTTTTTCACCCTCATATTGCACATGTCAGAATTGGTTTGCACATAGATAATTTGACAGCTTGTTTCTCTTCGGTTTGTTGGTTGTAAAATTGGTGTTCTACCTTTGTAACAACGTAAATAATCTTATAATAGGAAATAAAACGAGACAGGTGACTAAATTTTGTACAATAATATTGCTGTTCTCAGTTTTGGGGTCACTGGCAAATTAGTCTTGACATCGCCAAAGCTTTCTATAGAATCTGGCGCCTTCCTTCCCGTCTACCAGCCTCTGGCCACCCAGTCGCACAGTCCTCCCAAACTGTACGACTGGGTGGCTAACTTCCTGCAGGTGTGCCGTATTTGCGCCTTTAGAGATGGACGAACTTCGGAGTTCTTGCAGGTAAATGCTGGCATGCCGAATTTATCGGCTAAATAAATCCTATTGAGTTCCATAACAAATCTGATACGTGTACATTTTTCACTTGTAAGAAATGGCACTAGGAAGACAATTCTGATATGTGTATCAAAATGGGAAAAACAATTTATTGTGGATGGACAGTACCGTTTATGATTTTCACTTATATCTCAGTTCATTCAAAATATTTTTTGGCATCATACTGCATTTTTATTTTTTTTGATACGCTCATCAATTATTTAATAAAACAGCTTATTGTCTCTCCTGAAAACTTGACCAAAAACACATAGAGGTTTTGGCAAGCGCAACGACGTAATATTATATACGACTCTGTCTGTTGATATGTTAGATTTGTGGGATTTTAATTTCTGCAATTCATTCAATGATACTAATATTTGTATCTTGGTTTTAATTTTATCCATTCATCCACGCATGCGTCACACTAAATTCACAACATAACCAACTATCGATAATTTTGGTAATATGTACATGAAACATCACTATAGGCGCTTTATACCACAGATAAAAAACTGCTTACACTCGGCACAATGGACCATAGTGTTAGACTTGCTCTATACTATAGTAATGGATACTCTAAGGGACCGATATATTATAAACATCTAAAAACCGTTAACAAATGAAAAATCAACAAATATAGTTGTATTTTCATGAAAAGAGCGTCAAATTAAAAAATATATGAGATTTTTATTACAAAGGTACTGTTAGATCACTAAAATGTCATTTTTCAAGAATTTACGTATATTTAATGTGAACGATCTTAAAAACCCTCATGCCATAATATTGTTCTATGTTTTTAATACGTACTTTGACAGTTTGACAACTTCAGATTTGAAACTTTGATACCCGTATGCACTATCTCTATTAAGTTAATAGAGATGAGTGCCCGTCATGGTGTCCGTATGTGTATAGCGCCATCTACTGGGGTCATCAAATACTTCCGTAATGGATAATGGTTGTTGGTTTGGTTCAATGCCCCTTTACCAAAATGTTGTTTTTTTTGAGGAAGTAGAGGAATGATTTCCTCGCATAGCTCCTCAAAAAGTACCCTCGTCAATCTATAAATTAGAGACAAATTCCATGTCCGGAATTTGCCTCAAAAATTTTTTTTCACGAAGCCGGTGACGATTTTGGCTTCGCTCAGCCGCTTCTTCCCTCATCATTTCGTCCAACAATAAAAATCTCGCCATTTTCTTAGATAAAAATTCAGCTTCAAAAGCCTTACGAAAGGTACATAGCTTTCGTTGAATTTCAAGTAATAATCCGCAAGATTACTTGTCAAACAACGACAACGAAAACGTCAAATGTATTTTGGGAGTAGGTGCACCGACCACGATCGACAACCTCAATGTCAAACGATCGAAGACGGATACGAAACACTTTCGGGGTAGCTAAATGGCCGAAACGTCAACGAATACGATAGTTTTCGATTTTCGGAGTAAGGCCCCTGTTGCGTAGAAGTGAAAAAGTGTACCACAATGCCGGCAGCTCACTCATTATTTATGGTGCTCACTGTACATGCATAGCGGCAGAGGGGTGGTTTTGTGTGTGATGGCACTAATGGCGGTAGGCTACCACTTTTGGTACCAAGGAACATAAAATCAAGATGTGTATGTTCTTAAAGCTCAAAAACTTTTCTATTAGGTAACGTGTAACAGCCCCTTCGGCTTCCGTTCTACCGCCTACCGAGTAAAACCGATGTACAGTACAGAGATTCCCTCTTTAACAACCTCTGCCTCGTGCGTACCTACTTTGCTTAATTCTTTGTTTAAATACAACAAGGTCAAGCGGAAAAATGGCCATCGAACGATTTATAATGTCGTACCGGCCATTTTGCGGTTCATAGCAAGGTCGCAAAATGTGACGACATTGCATTTTCTTGCTACGTCGCATAACCTTCGTAACACGTGCTGAGATATTTAAAAAAGAGACTAGTAACCGCAATCACTAGTATTCTTCTAGCTAAATTGCTTAGGGAGGATGTACAGATCCCGATAAGTTTAGGGTTAAGGAAACAGTTGCGTTAAGTACTCGTAATAGCAAAAAATCTAAATAATGAGGTTGTAGATTGTAGGAGAGTAGAGCCCAGGTACTGTGGCCCAGGATCCACAGGGTAAGTGATGGAAGACGATTCTAGCTGAACGTAGCCAGAGTGGGTTCACGTCGGTAGTTGTAGGTATATTGGTATATTTTGGTTGCTAAACGTCGGTTTCTAAACATTTTATTTTGACTTTTACTTGTAATATTACGCTATGTTCAAGATTTTTATACTACGCTAGCTTAAACGCATAATAAGACTATACATTATTTATTAGAACAGAAGTATGTTTACCAAAAACAGCTTAATTTACATTATCGGTATGGGGAAACAGCCGAGACAATGACCGGGTACTCCGAGGGTTCTCGAACTTTTAAAGAAACAAAGAAAAACAACTAACTAATCGTTTTGTAAGTTATTTTAATATAGTATGTATATCACAGTCCACCGCTGCATATAGGCTCTCCCAATGTTGTGAGGCTTTGGCCTTCTGTTGCCCGGCTGTCTACGCTGCCCGAATGGGTTGGTACAGGGATTATTTAAAAATTTCCGTCTCTTGCAGTGGTATCGTCTGCGTATTTTTCAATAAGTCGCCCCTTAAGACACGGAACGGAGGAGGTAGGACACGACGGTATATCCGTCTCAATCGAGCAGTCCGGCTGGGGAAGTACCTTCGCACTACAGAAGACCGCGGCTTGATAACCTCTTGTGGTGTTTCCGACGGTGAGTAGGGTAGCCAGAGCTCACTGGAGAGATTTTGTGCTGTCAGTGGGAAAATCAAAGTCTTTGTCCTACTTATCTTTTGCGCTGACGGCACAGAATATCTGTTCTTACCGGGTCGGCAGCACGAGTGTGATTTCCCTGGTGTTGCACTGGCCCATAGGCCACGGTAACCACTTACCATAGGGCCGTGCGCTTCTCTGCGACTTAATTAGTATAAAAAACCCGTCACGTGAAATGGGGTGGTGATACTTGTATTTTTTCTCCGTCACCACACGGATTGTTATAGTACGAATACCTAATTACACGTGCGGATGCATAGAGCCCTACCAACTCCTTTAGGGTCCAAGTCAACCCCACCTGCTAGTTCGTGCACCTCCTATAACAATAGGTGAGGCTCTGGCGCAGGATTCCTTTCAGTGTAGCTCCCGGTAAGACCGAAATATCAATCAGAGAGCAGACCCTAGGCTAGGCCTCAAAGTGCAAATCATGGACGCAATTGGAAAATTGCAATGTTATGATAGGATGATGACGTAAGTACACGTGCGAAAAGAAGTCTGCTGTTCAAAGCAGGAAGTTCACAGGTGAACGTTAAACCCGGACTTTGGCAGTGGTGCGGATTCTGTTGCGCATCTTATGAGATTAATAATGAAGTTAAGGTTAATGGAACTACATTAAAAAATAATCATAACAACTACACTTTGATGCGCAAAGGCCAGCTTAAGCATTGAGTTTCTTCCCAAGAAACTTTTGGGGGATGGAGGAAATAAAAACGGGGGAGGGAATACTCCCTATAGTTGACAGTAAAGATATGTTTGTACAATCTTCACATTTTTAGGTTCTTTTTTTTTAAATAGGAAATGTCAATCTGACTTCGCCTCGCCTGATGGTAAGCTGAAGGCAAAGTCTCTGATAAGAGGGTCACCATTACAGACACATACCATGTAGGTACCATGTTACAATGGTGGCACTCAGCTTGACGGCCCCATCAGATGCTTTTTCACGCCCCGCTTAAAGGACCCGGGACTGTAGACTTTAACAACAGAATCGCCCCTATTAACATAAATATCGTGATTCGTGCTAATGTGTGGTCAGTAGTCACGTCATCACGTGACTATGTGCGGTATCATTCAATGACTACGTGTTCTAGCACCATCCAGTGGTAATCTCCTCGACGTCTAGCACGGACCGGTTTGTTGGTGGCCCGTCTGGTGACGTCACGTGTGACGCGTTGGACTGCCGCCAATTTAGGCAATCTGTGACACCGCGTCCATGTTCCATGACCGCGACCGGCGGCGACGCGACGTGATCGGTATACAATTTCATAAATTATTATCTTCATATAAGTACTAATACCTATTATAAACGCGAAAGTTTGTAAGTATGGATGATGTTCGTTACTTTATGTAACCTTACAATAATATAGCTTATACTAATATCAGTGATAAACGGGATCAGAATTACACGCGGGCGACGCCGCGGGCAACAGCTAGTTACACTAATAAAAAACAATTGAACGGTTGCTTTTGCCCCGTGATGAGTTTAAAATCTGGGCCTCGATTCTGCTAAAGCAAAACCATTATCATACTACAGACGCTGCAAAAAATAGCATTAGATTTAAGACTTTATTGTTACGAAGTTAAGGTCCAAGATTAAAGGGAAAGGACGGATTAAAATTTCATTACACTTTTTCATTTACTCTACAAAAAGTAACTTAATTTTAGACCTTAACGCCATTGATTTAAAGTCTACAATTAAATGGATTTTTTGCAGTGTCCGTGCTATTAGAGTGGTTTTGCATTAGCAGAATCGAGGTCCTGGGTGCCAGACAATGACTTCTGTGTTACTAAACACTGAATAATTAATCTATTCATATATGCTGGCACTAGACTGTTTGAACTGAACAAAAATAATGGTATCGCGGAAGGCCATCAACCACGTATATATTAGACACAGGTGTCAAAAATCAGTCATGTTTAATTTGAATGCAGTCTAAACGTCTCGTATCCTAGAACTGGAACGAGACGCAGTTAATTTGTGGTCTTCTTTTTCATCGTGTCATTGGCAGCAAATGAAAATAAAAATTAGATGCGCCAAGCCCAGAACTCAGCGACATTGGCTGCACCTTCCGTCGATCGCACAATGGACACGACAGGAGGTGATTCATTCGACTGCAGAGGTGCACCACAGTCAAAACCAATTGTCGTCCTAAACAACTTGTTTAATAGTAGGTATACATATAATTATTTGTTGCCAAATCGGCAATCTGATCGAAAGTTTTGAATTGTTGCAACAAAATATGCAGTGATATTAAAAAAATTCAGGTAATTTTTTATCATCCCAGTTTCGAAGTCCCCCTTTTCTGGGGAAAGATGGGAACGCCGTGATCCCACACCCTAGGCTTGGCTTGGTTCTATGGCCGTGGGTCTACCGGGGCGCGCGGGATATGCTAGAGGCTATCTCACCCCCGACCCAACAACTGAAGGCCCGAAACGGCGGTTTTTGGTCGATTCGAGTCCGACATAACCACTGCCGCTGGTTCCAGTGAGGGGGATCCGAGAGGATCGGCACGTAAAAAAAAATACACGTTCGAACTCTTAAGTAACAAGGTTTTGCTATCAAGTGTATGTACACTGTACATAGTGTACATGGGTGGCATTTTGTGCATTACTTTGTAGCTACACACTTCCCGTGTAGAACGTGTTATTTTTCAACAGTTCAGCAGTTCGTATTTCTGGGAAGTAAGTATACAGGTTTCAAATAACAAGCTAGGCCTGCGATCATCGTGAGCAAAGAGTGAGCTTTTTTCTTTATCTTATGATACACTTCTAGGAACTCTGGAAAGTCTTTTTAGGGAGGATTCTATGAAAAAAGTTACAGTAAGTTTTGTGTCTAGAAAATAGCTGTCCGGCTATGAGACTCTTCTGGGAACTCTGAGAAGCCGTTGTACGGGTTTGCGAAAAAAGTTACAGCAAGTTTTATGTAAGATCTACTCAAAATAGCTGTATAGTAAAGTACAGATTCTGCAGGAGTTATGAAGTTAGAAGTTTAGTTTCCATGAATAGGTTGATGTATCATAAATCCTAAGGAAATACTTTGAAATTTTCTCGCACCTATAGGGCTGGAAAAGTTTTGAGTATATTTCGTCGTAATTTATTTTTAGACTTCAATATTGCATTGTCGTTGTTTTTCTTTGCTTTTAAGACTCGTACATACCGCACCGCAGACACAGAAATCGTTTAGTAGTAGAGGAGTATAGTAGAATCATTCATGATTTGATTCGAATTCAATAGGATATATAAATTACAATTTTATAACCTTACTTGCGTTTTCAAATCACACGTTTCTTAAAGATAATAATTTTACTGTATCGAGAGAGGTTCGAGTTGCTATGAATTTCATTAATGAGAATTAGCGTTTCTCGTAACTACTATTGGGGCCGACTACGAACTCATTATACTGGTTATTGATAATAATTATTCATTAAGGTATTTTCCGTGCGTAAACAAAGACTTCTATTCATAACATTAGACCGGCTTGACAGATATAAAAATTCATTCGCTTGGTTACGGCGACTATTATACGAGTAATAAGTAATAAGTGATACATAAATAGTTTTTTTTATCTATATTAATGTTATGTTATAAGACAGCCTCCGTGGCGTAGCGGTAGTGAACGCGGCCGCTACGCAGGAGGCGCGGGTTCGATCCCCGCTCAGTGCAAATATTTGTGTGAATGAAATATGAGTATTTGCATTGGTCTGGTCGTGCCTCGGAGAGCACGTTAAGCCGTCGGTCCCGGTTGCCATAAGAACATCTATGGCAGTCGTTACAGGTAGTTGGCCTAAAAAATCCAAAAAACAACGGTCTAACTACAGACCTTCGATATCACCTAATGTTAACATTGGCTTGTGGAGGTCAGATGACAATCGCTTCACGGAAAATATCGAGGTCTAGCCAAATCCGTAGTTAAGACTGGTTAAGCGGTTTCAGATCGGAGTCTGGGACTCCGAGCTGAAAGCTTCGGATGCGACTGGGAATTAACGCTAAGAGGAAGAATGTTATGTTATAAGGCTGAAGAGTCTGTTTGTTTAATTGAACGCGCTAATCTGCTGTGCAATTCGCTAAGCGTTCAGCGTCGAGCACAACGTTGCGAAAACTTTGATCGAGATTGTCATTGGTCAGACAGAGTGACGTCACTGGAGATCGATCAATGACAATCTCGATCAAGGTTGTCGCGACGTTGTACTCGACGCTGAACGCTTATAGAATTGCACAGCTGAGTACTTAACTACTGGTTGAAATCAAAAAATATATTTGTGTTTTTCAATTTGTTTTAACTTACAGCTGACTTTTTCAATTGAAATTAATTGAAGAAATAAAAATTAAAACGTGGAATACCGCCTTTTTTGTGGAATAGTCATTTTGTCAAGGTTATAGGCTACAATTTTATTATATCATCAGTCATCTCATCACGCTACTACTCGAGGGGGCGGAGCAATAATCATAAGTGTCAACTAATCCGGCAGATTCCTATCCATTATTTGAAAATTAATAAATAGCGGGCCTACTTAAAATATTGTGTAAATGGATAATATTGGGTTTTGAAGCATGCCACGGTCTAATATTATTATATAGATCGTCGAAATGCGCAGTAGTAACTGTATAATAAAGTGTCCTTCTCTGTTAAATGTATAACAACGAACTAACAATGTTTGAAACTATGCACTTATGGAATAGCTTGGCCTTCGGCTGGGAGAACGGATCAGTATTTCACGAGACCTGAGTCGCGAGAATACTTTATGATATGAGTCACCTAATATAACCTTTACATTACATATGATATCATATATACATTAGGTAATATAACAAGCCAAGATTTGAAGGTTGAAAAGTGACTGTTGGCCTTTCAAAACTGGTTTTTGAAATGTAGTTAAGATTTTGAAAGTGGACACACCCACGGAGCCACGACGCGACGGCGAACTAGTGTTCAAAGTCCAAAATCTATGCAATACATTTATAATTAGGTACTTGACCATTCCCCACCTCTCCCCCACTCCTAGACAAGTGGCAATTCATTCATTTGACAAGGAAGTATGAGATTTCATGTTCCTCTATTCGATTAGAATATAAGATTTTAACCAATATCTAGAGGAGTTTCTTCGGGAACTTCGTGACTTGAAGGTATTGTTATTTCATGTATTTATTTCAGAATGCTTTCCCTTTCTATATGTTTTTCCATATCGAATTAAGGTTTTTAATGAAATTGACCAATAGCAGAAACTGACCAGTTGGCTAAAATGACAAATTAACAAAATTGTCGAGTAGATAACTAACTCCTATATAGGACGACACGTGCAGGACTTAGACGTAACCCGCATACGGTGCAGAATATTCCATCAAGAACCAAGCGGTTCGGCGACTCCTTCTTCTGCCGCGCCATTAAGACCTGGAATTCCTTACCAGTTCACATGTTTTCCTCTTTTTACAGTCCCGGGTCCTTTAAGCGGGGCGTGAAAAAACATCTGATGAGACCGTCAAGCTGAGTGCCACCATTGTAACATGGTACGTGTCAGTAATGGTGACCCTCTTTGCCGAGACTCAAATTGACATGTCCTATATAGAAAATAAGGGAATTGATTCGGCGGCGCTGTAGTAGGGTTATGTGTAGTAGGTTATAGTATACTAGCTTTTGCCCGCGGCTCCGCCCGCGTGGATGTCGGTTATCGCGACCAAACATAGCCTATGTCCTTTCTCAAGGTCTAATCTACCCCTATACCAAATTTAATCAAAATCGGTTCAGCGGTTTAGTCGTAAAAGCGAGACAGACAGACAGACAGGCAGGCAGACCGACAGACAGAGTTACTTTCGCATTTATAATATCAGTAGGGATTATCGACGGTCCACAGACGGCGTGCGTTTTAGTCGGTTCAATTCAGACATAGCCTCCTCCACCGTCTCCGGCGGGTGGAGCGAGGGAGGGGTTATCCGTGGGGATCTTTCGTACGATAAAAAAAAATAAAACAAAAGATTATTTATTATAGTAAATTTTTTTTCACCTTTTTTCCCATGCGAACGGTTAAACTTTTTAATTATAACATTCATAGATCAGTCAGTTAAGATTGCACGCGCTTGAGAGATAATTCTCTCGTATTTATTGTGACACGTGTCATTATGGCCACAGAGATTCATGTACAAGCTATGGAATTCTCTCTGTGCAAATGTTTTTCCTTATGAAGCAACGTTGGCAAACAAATCTCGAAGTAAGTACGTTTAGTAGACGGGAAATGAACGTTTATGTTCTTCAAACATAGGTACCTGTGAAGTGACGATAGTAACTAGAAAGTAAGAAAAAATCGATCAAGGTCGACGTAGGATTTGTTGAAAAAATGTTCTTGAAATTTCAGGTGCGGTTAGTAATGGATTGGTGACCGACGGGTGAGAAGAACATTTTTTCTGATCTTTGATTTGATCGAGGGTAGTAGCTTGTTTCATTGTTTCGACAAAACATTACCTACACCCATTGATATAAATATTAACATTATTACACCAAAACAGGCTGCCTTATAAATTCGATGCGGACGTCTCTTTTGGGAATGTATCTGATGCATTCCCTCCAATTGCATTATCTATTATAATAATCTAGGGAATGTATAGTATATAATAACCAGGGGAAAATATATCAGTACATTATGTTCTATCTGTACCATTATGTATGTATGTTTACTTTCGTTGCGTGGGAAAAGAGTGCCGTATAATCGCAAGATGTTATCTAACAAATACCGTCTGTGATGGATGTGTACAAAATATATCCTGAAGTCCTGCTTAGTTTTCTTGCTTGTTAAACAAGCGGTTTGTTTGAGAAAGGAGAACAAGCGAATATTCAGTAGTACCTATATCAATGCATATCATTGTAGTAGTCATGCGGAAAATGGTAATAGGTAATAGTTCCTGTCGTTTCTCCGTTGTAAATAAACGCCATTTCCAATATCCTGTTACAATTTACAATATAATAATTTCCTGTTCACAAGTGGGTGTTTATATGTATCCGTTTTTCTTTTGAATAGATGTGAAACAGATAGACAAACTTATGTTTAACGATATAGAAAGCGTTGTGTAAAATGTTGTGGAATATTTATTTATTTATTTATTATAATTCCATAAAAAAACAGTGTTTATTACTTGTCGGTTTGCTTTTAGAACAGGGTCACTGTCACTGTACGAGTAGTGTAGTATGTGACAGGAATTAGGAAAACAAAATAACTCGTGAAGTGTGTAAGGACAGAATATATGACGGGCTCTGCTTACCTTGAAGGACGAAAGTTGTGAATATATATACACGTTTTTTTATACCACTTAGGTAGCATACCGCAGGTAGACAAGCACACGGTTCACCTAATGTAAAGTGGTTACCGTGGCATAGGTATAGACGAGTGCAACACCAGGGGAGCTGCCGACACTTGTACTGCCGGCCCTGTAAAGAACGGAGACATTCAGTGACGTCAGCGCAAAATACCAGCAGAATAAGCCTTTAGTCTTCCTACTGACAGCACAAAACCTCTCCAGTGAGCTCTGGCTACCCTACTTACCGCCGGGAACACAACACGAGGTTATTATAACCGCGGTATTCTGTAGGGACGAGGAACTTCCCCAGTCGGACTGATCGTTTGGGTTGGGACGTAATTAGGCTACAGGTGAGGAATGAATAAGATCTTTCGCAACTGATGCCTAATCCTTTGATGAAACGTGTCTTATCATAGTCGTAACATACCTACAATAGTAACGTGCGTGATCGAACAGGTTTACGTTACGGTTGGCAATTAGGATCTGGGTTACGAAATTGACAGAGTTTAGCAGCTAAGTAAACCAAACTATGGAAAGGCATTGATTTGCAGGAGTATGGACAGTATGGAGCTGGACTCCAGAGTGACAGCATTGGATACCACCGGGATTGGATTCGGATAATGATGACATACTTGTAAAGATAAAGTGTAGATATAGTGACTGGCAAATAAGTTGACAATGTACCTATTCTAACTAGCCTCAAAGGGGCGTCATTATAATTTAGTCCTTTTATTGGTTTTTTTAGTTGGACCATGTAGTTTAAAGGTTCCGAAGCCAACCGGATTCGACAAATGCCGACGCATGCAGCAGATACAGCGCACCCATTACATACTAAACTTGTTAAACTCCGATACGCATAAATGGAGCCATTGAGAAGCCGCAATGAACTGCGTGCGTCTGCAGTTTTTGAGTGCAGTCACCTCTGGAATCATACCACTTCAATCTGTTCTAGACACAGGGGGGCCCCGTTCAACATATAGAAATTCTAGTTATACAAATATGAGGCAAACATGAATTGAACCTTGATTATATCACTTTGTCTCTTTTTTTCCAATATACAGTTGTGTCTGCTAAAAAGAGACAAAAAATTTTAGTTATTGCTCACTTGGGAAAATGAGTATGAGAATTTGACAGCGTGCCGACGGTGTCAACATTTATGAATGATTTGCGCCAACATTATGAATGATTTGCGACAGCCATTGTTGAATTTTTCTAGAACATACTACTACAAGCATAATAGTGATGTACTCCAATAAAAGATTTGACGACGAAACTATTCTTCTTTACAAAAATGTAGGTACTCTTTTGAAGAAATACGAATTGACAAAATTGTAATGTCTTCTGTTTTTCCGTATTAGAACTGGGCAATTGTGGTATTGTTAGAAACGTCTTGATCATCCGCTGGTTATAGGCAATATGACGTGTGAATGACTCTCTGAAACTTGAGATATATAGACCGTGTTTGGTATGAAATTAAAGGGCTCAATTAGCATATTAAAAACATGTATACATTATTAGGTGTTGCTTGCACCAAAATAATACAAATAAAAATCAAGTTTCAAACTAAAATCCGAGTACTGCAAATCACGCTCTAAGAAGTATTAAGCAAGAAAATATCAAGAATAGCCGTGGTCGTATACCATTTACTCTAATAAAACAATACATTCTAGAGATTCGTGATTTTGCAGTAGTCGGGTTTTAGTTTTAAAGTTATGGTTAGCACACTTTAACAGGTAGTATAGAAAGATATCGACAAATGTTACGATAATAGAAGGTAATCCCTAGCATAGTAACCGTCGGCAAACGTTCATTCATAAAAATGGAACGTAGGTAATACACGTTAATTCTGTAGGTATAACCCATCTGTTCTATTATAAATTTATGGTTCTAGATGTTTGTCGCTATTGTCAAGTACCTACCTAGATTTACACAAAAATATATGTGACCAACGTTGCTTGTAGTTAAATGTTCCGAAGTAAAAGTCCGTAGCTTGAGCAGGTTAGCAACAGGCGTGTATAACAGCTGTTTTAATGTCATGTGACGTAGGCATGACGCGGATACGATCACCTTTTGTGTGGCTGGCTGTTGCGACACGCCTCCGTGACCGTAAACAACCTACTTAATTAGAAGTAGTTTCTTTAGTTTTAAATACGTTTTACAGAATACGATTTCGCGTCACGCAAGTTTTGAATTTAGTCTTATATCTCTGGACAGACGCGGATAGAGTAGCTTTGTTGGAATAAATGTTCTAGCTAGAATATTCAACTTGGAGCTTTCTTATTGAGCATGTGATTAAGGTAGTAAATAAGTACATATGGTTAGCCTGGAACTAAAGTGGTCTATGTAACATTATTGGCTAAATCCAACTATGAGCATTTTTGAACTTAAAATAAATAAATTAATCCGAGCAAAAGTGATCTCAGTGTCCATTCGTCACCAAAGTAAGGCTATCATTAAATTATCACTTTAGAATTTATTGATATTAAAAACAAAAAAATTCTAAAGTGGTCTAACTACCAGTATGAAACATAGACCTATACTTTCATGGCCAAACCCCCCCCCCCTCCCCCCTGGGCGGGTCATCTAAGTACTAATTTCCCTAATCTCACCGATTCTATGTACCTACTGGGTATTATAAATAAATATTTATTTTGTATCATAGACCACTCTAGTTCCAGGTTAGTCATATGTTAATATGAAGGTAAGTAAGCGGTTACCGCGGGAGTTTCCTATACCATGCTAAGGCACATCGCATCGCGATTTCGTAATTGCGTAAGTTTGTAATTTGGAGCCCGTGGGGCTGCCTCGATTGTTTTTAATTGGTATGTCATTTCTGGAAGCGACTGCCCTCTAACCTACAAACCCTGAGAGTAAAGCCTGCGCTGTAGCCTCGTCCGTTGTTTTGTAGGCGAGGTTGGTTTGACCCTCGAAAGAAGTTGGTAGGACCCTGTACATCCGCAAAGAAGCTTCACAGAGGTACTTGTTACTCTTGCGTTACACTTACAGAGGGGAGATTCAAATGAAGTGTGCAGCATGAGTAGTCATATATGTATTGAGGTACATGAAACAATTTTCATAGTCCATATTAACTGTTTATACACGAAACGTCATAAGCGACATTGAGTTTGTTTCTTTTTATCCGACTACGGCGAAGCCAAAGGAGCGTTATTATTTTGACAGGCTATGTATGTATGTTCGTTTGTTCCCTCATAGCCCTCTAGCGGTCATAAAGTACTGCATTAAATATAAACTTGAGATAAATAGACCGTGTTTGGTATCATATTAAAGGGCTCAATTAGCACATTTAAATATGTATAAATTATTGGGTGTTGCTTGCCCCAAAATAATATAAAAAAAATAAATTATTGGGTGTTGCTTGCCCCAAAATAATATAAATAAAAATTAAGTTTAAAACTAAAACCCGACTACTGCAAAATCCCGCTCTAAAAAGTATTAAACAAGAAAATATCAAGAATAGCCGTGGTCGGATGCCACTCCATAACAATACATTCCAGGAAAAGTGGCACACGACCACAGCTATTCTTGATATTTTCTTGTTTAATACTTTTTAGAGCGTGATTTTGCAGTAGTCGCCGTCGGGTTTTAGTTTTAAACTTAATTTTTATTTTATGTGGGGCACGTCAATATGACGTCACTCTGCCTGATGGTAAACTGGTGAAACAGTAAACTATACTACAATGCTGGTCTTTAGTTTGAAGGCTTCGAATAGAAGCTTTCAAAGAAAGTATGAAATTGAACCGTTCCCTAATCAGATCGAAAGTCGATTCCAACAGAGTAGGAAAAAGGGCTCGGCGGATGATAATGAGTTTAACGTGAACTAATGATAAACAATTTTTCTTTAGTGTAATCCGACACTGTGAGTGACTGGACTCTTGGCAACTGTAGGTGTCGCTTAGACCCTTCTGCCTTGCCTTTTATTGTCTCAGTTGATTGCGGCAATTCAACACGTAAGACTCATCACTGATATAAGCAGGTTCACCAGTCATACACACATCGTACAGATACGGCGACATTCAAATACTGGATTATCACAGAAGGTGAATAATCGTAATAGCTGATAATGGCGACATGTTCTGGGCACTATTTATAACACCAGCTAAGAATCCGCTGACGAAACAAGATAACGTTTTATACTATCAACTACTATCAAGGATAACGAGTGCTGACACGCCTATAATGTTATTTTGTAATAGGTACCTTGCGAATTCCGTGTTTAACTCAGACGATAGAGCTCACTTCAGCTGAGACTCGATATCGAGTGCCAAATATTTCACGTGGCGAATGGGAATAGGTTCGAAATTCGAACTTGATATTGGAAACCGCAGAGCATCTTCGACATTAGATGTCTCTGAGAAGACGAAGTGCCTCTGCAGGTCGTAATCACTTTGGAAGAGAGCACGAGTGTGCGACTTTCAGCCTAGCTCACCTTTCATCTGCTATTGGAAAAGTCTGGTGACCAGCAGTGGACTGGAAAAGGGTATTAAGGTACTTAAGTGCACAATTGACAACATTTCATTTTTCTTTACCTGCATTTTTATTGTTGGATAAGAAAGTAGACAAAAAACTATACAATACGTATTTTTTATTTTGTGCAAAAAAATTTTTTTTATATTTTTACTTTAAAGATCAATAGTTGCTCGGTCAAAAAGGGCGTAAGCTCCAATAGTAGGATTTACCAAACATTACCTTAGCCTATATAAAAAAAAGTTGATCGATACGATGGACATCTATGGATTGACACAATGACACACGATTGACAGTTGACATTGACACGTTTCGTTTACTAACAAAACATAACCTTACTTGAATAAAATACTCTAAGAATAAATATTAATAAAGCAGTGTTTATTTACGATAAGTATGTCAAATCAGAAGAAATACAAACAAGATCCTATAATAGGATGCTTTGTTCCACTTTGCAATAACAAAGTTATTTCGAACCCAGAGAAATACTTCTTTCCAATACCGACGAAAACTAAAGCCGAATGGTGTACTGTAGCTCACAAGATAAATGTACCAAAAGGACGCCTGTATATATGTGAGGATCATTTGAATGTAAGTAAAACATTTCATAGTAACAAATAATTTCATTATCAAAGTTGAAACTTTAAAAATATGTTTTATTTTAGCTTGAAGAAGACTTGCAGAATTATGAAAATTGGAAAACTAATAATGTCAGAGGAAGACTTAAACCATTTGTCTCATCATTGAGAAATGTTAGCCCAAAACCTACCAGTGAGCCTGATCAAGAAGGTAGCAAATTGTGTGAAGTAAATGATTGTGTTGCAGACTGTGGCCTCAGTGAACAAAAAACTTGCAAAAAATTTGTGGACAAGGGTGTGTTATGTGTGGCGCAGGTATCCAGTAAACATGTCCAGACTAAAACATTAATGGTTACCCGTGGAGTTACTGCTCATCTACCATCACATACAAAGCAGAAAAAAACAATGGTAACCCAAGAGTCCTCTGAGGAGACACCATCTATTATTGGTAGTACCACAGAATTTTCTGAGCCAGAAAGTAGAGAAAGTGTCACAACAATTACACCTAAAGTAGGGCGAGAATTCATGCTTGGTTTGATTAAAAACAATCCAATGAGCTATATTGGTGTACCAAAAAAATTTTCTTGGGTTATTGATTTTTTAAGAAAAGAATATAAGGTGCCAAAGTTATATTTAGTAATTACATTGTATAAAATAAAAAACAATGACCCATTCTCACGAATCAAAGATTTGTTTGAAGTATCTTTGAGTACAATTTGGCGATTATATTACAAGACATTGCCTATTTTAAAAACATTTTTTAAACAGCTAACATATTGGCCAGCATGTACAGACATAAAAAGAAATTTACCTCTTTCATTCCGGATAAACAAAGAATATGCAAATGTTCAAACTATTATAGATTGCTTTGAAATTGAAATAGAAAAGCCCAAAGATCCAGTACATCAAGCACTTACATGGTCCCAATATAAAAACTGCAATACCATCAAGTACCTAATTGGTGCCACTCCAGATGGTTTTATAAATTTCATATCGGAAGGATATGGTGGTCGCATATCTGACATGTATATTGTTGAACAAAGTGGTTTTCTAGAGACTGTGCCAGACAACTGCACTGTTTTAGCGGACAGCGGCTTTAAACATCTAGAATCACATTTAATAAACAAAAATGTCTCTGTTTTGCGCCCACCCAGTGTGTCTAAAGACACAAAAATGACCAAGGCTGAGGTCTTGGAGACCAAAGTCATTGCAAGCCTTAGGATTCATATAGAAAGGGTTATTAGAAGAGTTCGTTTATTTAAATTATTAAAGATGCACGCTGTTGTTAATAACAAGATTGTTAGTACTCTGGATGACGTTGTTATCGTAGCATGTGGGCTGATTAATTTGCAGTCACCATTAATAAAGAGTTATTAAATTTAAAATATTATTTTTCATTTCATCATACATACACTGCTGTTAATAAAATTATGAATATTACTTATTTATTTATTAAACATCCCTGTTATCAATAAATGCATTAAAACATGTCCCAAAAAACTGCTTGTACAGTTTGACTGTAGGATCTAGTCTTTTAGAGCATATAGTACATTCGCATGTAAAACTGTAACTATTCTGGTCTCACACAACCTTACAAATATACATAACATAGTAAGGGTAGCTCCATACATGAAATGATACACTTTCATTATGAGAATTCCGAATTATGTTTAACCATGCAGTGCTCGGTGTGAACTGACCCTAATACAGTGTGTTAATTATATTTTACTAAACTGGATTGTGATAGCACTTGAACTAGCAGGAAAAAGAAAAGAAAAGAAGAAGAACATTTGACTAAAAATACTTTATTATTAATGGTTTATACACAAGAAAAAAAACTTATATATGAGCACTTTCTATTATTTTTGGTAATACAAATTTCTCCCAAAACGCTTCTGCTTCACTAATTAATTTGCTTACATATAACCGATCATAATACAGCCAGTACTTTGTATATATTTTATTTGACTCAAACATTGGGTCTGCAACACAAAACAAAGCCTTCTTTTTGCCAGTAGCATGCATTTGAAGTTGTGTTTGAGCTATAAATTTTTGGCATACAGTGTTATCCTTAACATATCTTTCCATGGAAGTATTACTCATGGGACATTTTATCTCCACACAAAAATCATCACACAAGCCATCAGGTGAAGCACCAATAAATGGTGAAATCAAAATAAACCCACATTTTTGTACTGGAACTGCTAGCTCAGCTTCAACTTCTTTTATAACTTTGCTTTCTAGCCTTTTACCTCTTTTAATAGCTTTAGTCTCCGGGACTTTGTAACCACCAAGAATAGTTTGCACTAATACACCGTCAGTCTTACATTTAGACACTTCATGTATTTTTGAAGCTGTAATCCGACCTTGTCGCAATGTATGCCACAGTTTACTGTCAGCTTGACCTCTTGTTTGGGTTTCTATTTCTTTTGTTACCTCTGCAGTTAATAATTGCTCGGCATACAACTTCAAATTATTCAAATTCACTTGCATATTACTTTGTAAATCTAAAACTAAGTTGAATACACTGTACTTATCTAATGCTGTTTTTTCATTAGTGTAACATGTAATGAGTGAGTCATCAATTTTTCTTTTTTTACACTCTTCTAGAAAAGATGAGAATACTGTTGGTCTAGTTATTGGACTAGAATAGGTTCTTTTCTTGCACATTTCTTTAGCCAATACAAATTTTTCTTTAGTAACAGCTTCAGATAACCTTGGTTGCTTCCAATAGCAAGAAACGGAGGTGACAGAAGGTTCTTCACTTCGTTTCACTAGCCACATGATGAAACAAATACTGTGTTTACATCCACCTTCACTAGCAATACAATCATTGCATTTGAGTGTAACTATTTTTTCTTCTGCTTCGTTGATAACTACGCTGACAGTATAAAGTTTTGTTCGAACTCTATGCTCTGGGGTAACTTTACCTTGCACATAGCACAGTCCATCTTCCCGTTTAACTTCAACATAACCTATGCATTTATCTACGTAATCTTCTCTGGACGACAAGAGAACTTTGGCACCTCGAATTTCTGCTTTGTTGAAGTTTTCACTGTCGCTCATGTGTTCTAGAAACATGATCATTTCAACTTTTGGCAAATTTCTACTATCTGCTTTATAAAAACCTTCGGAAGTCTTCATTTTAAATGTACTTAATTAAATTTTGGAATTGAAAATAACGATGTACCTAAATGATATGATGCAACAACAAACATGTCACTGTCAATGTCTAGTCAGTCTAGTGTCAAGGTCAACGTACGTAAGTCAATATGCACAACGTAAACTATGGTGTTGTTCCATTAGCTATAATTTTATCGATGATATTGAGGTGCTTGACTTAGAAAGTCAGGTTCTGCTATCGACAGTGATTTCTAAACTTGCTAGTATTCCTATTTTGCAGTGTCATTTCAATTTGTATTCCCAAGTGACTATAATATTTCGATAGGACTATCCGATACAGTAGTATTGCTTTTGAAAATCATATATCGATACTAAATCTCTTGCTACTGGAACAACACTCGTCCGATTTCTTTTTTTTTTTAGTAAATGCAAAGGGCACAGTGATTTAAAATCCTATCTTTCATCAAAATGTTAGTATTTTCGTTATTTTACATTTATTACGAAAATAGTGAACAGAAAAATCTGAAAATAATATATGTTCTGTAGAAACCTAATATCTCGAAACGGATTTATTGTTTTACCTTAATATGGAAAATGAAATGTTGTCAATTGTTAAGATGGCGCATTAAGATATATATTATGTACTAGCTTTTGCCCGCGGCTCCGCCCGCGTGGATGTCGGTTATCGCGACCAAACATAGCCTATGTCCTTTCTGAAGTACTAACCTACCTCTATACCAAATTTCATCAAAATCGGTTCAGCGGTTTAGTCGTAAAAGTGAGACAGACAGACAGACAGACAGAGTTACTTTCGCATTTATAATATTAGTAGGGATTGCTCGGGACATTATATCTTGGACCTAAAATGACCTAGGTGTCTTTCGAGGATAGCACGAGGGGCTACTGCGGCGGACGAGCTCAAATTCACCAAGTAGGTGTAGATTACAAACAATCCGCGGGCGCATAAAACCTCGTTTGCGATTTCTCACGATATTTCAAGATATTTGTCCTGAGGTATAGTAGTTATAGTACCTATAATTCATTTATACAAATAAAACTATTTTATAAATGTACTTATTACATTTAAAATTAGATCCTTATATATATTTAACATTTAATTATTCAAATAAAGCGATGATGAAAAAATTGCGATGTTCATGCTATTTAGGTATATTTGGATACCGTAATTTGGTTTATGTATGCCAGGAAGTGTTTAAATTAATATACATATTAACAGAAGTATAGTTTCATTCAGTCAACAACTTGCCAATTTGGCACGGATTTTGTATAAATAGAGTCAGAGGATATTGTATGTGACATATTTAGAAAGTTTCCAGTTGATACGGCAACTAGAACTAATACCAAAAGGAAACTATTTAAACTATCACGGGCATTCACATTACTGAGAGCTATCGGGATAGTTACCATTGTATTGTTTCGAGTATCCGATATTTCGGCGCTGTTGCAAGCACCATGATCACGGTGGAAAATAAAGGTGAACGCAGATCTAGCCGCACCGCACTCACCGCAGTCATCGCTTTTGTATTCGACCGCTACGGGTACTGCGGCGCGGCTAGGTGTGCGAAGTTGCATAGAACTTCATAATATGAAGAATTCGGAATGCGGGGACTGCGGTGAGTGCGGTGCGGCTAGGTCTGTGTTCACCTTAAAAGGAAATTAGTAAAATTTCATTGAGTCACACTCGTTGTTGACTCACCCGTAAGGTATGCTGATCTTATCTACTCATGAATGAAATTGAAACGCTAATGAGTGAGCAACTGTCAGCATCTGCGATGAGATGAGACTACTGCAGCTTAGTGTGCACAATTAACTATCTACTTTTAACTTAAAGCGTTAAAAGTAGATAGTTAATGTCTCGATCGCGTGTAGAAGCAAATGGTAATTTACTTAAGTGAGGAAATAAACCATTACCATTAAAGACTATTTACCATTAAGACCCGCTTCAGAGTACGTATCTAAGATAGTTAAACAATAATTAAAGTACATCTGCTTAAGG
Source organism: Eilema depressum (assembly GCA_914767945.1). Taxonomy (NCBI): domain Eukaryota; kingdom Metazoa; phylum Arthropoda; class Insecta; order Lepidoptera; family Erebidae; genus Eilema; species Eilema depressum. The sequence goes on along the minus strand of OU612012.1, from coordinate 32,796,381 downwards.
TAAAGAATTAGTCCTACTTCTAGAATACCATCATGATCATCTTCTCGTTAGAATTTCACCTTGGAGTCTGGGGTCCGTTTACTCTTTCTCCTTTTACCTACTTTTACGATTTTTATGGGAGTGACAGCCGCCTGACTTATCAACCCTAAGAGGAAAGCCTGTATCAAAACCTCGTCTATTGTTTAGCAGGTGCATCGACTTGTAGGTGGGCTTGGCTTGGTGCAAAGGTCTTGATAGCCCAGATTGTGTATCAATATAAGTATGGAAGCATAATTATACGAGTACAGGACAAGTTGTTGTTCTGGGTTGAACAAAGTCCGGGTCGAATAATTGGCATACGTAATTAACTAATTTATGTATAACAAATCACACTTTAATTTGATTATGGAATGTTCCGTCTTTCGGTCTTCGTACTCAAAGCAAATACATTTTTTGTATGATGTAGGTATGTCCTTATATTTCCTGTTTGGTCCCGGGTCTTTAAGCAGGGCGTCAAAAAGCATCTGATGTGGCCGTCAAGCTGAGGTATCTATAGTGTTGACCCTCTTTCGGCTTTTCTGAGACTTTGCCTTCAGCTTTCCATCAGGTGAAGTCAAATTGACGTGTCCTTTACAAAAATAATACCTATTTTGTTTGAGTGGAATTATTTGAAGTGGTTATAATAACTCGCTAAACAAACGCTCTCTTTGTATAATACTTGTTTTACTGATGAAGGCAAGTAGGTACTCGAGAGAGTACAATAGAATGATTAACGGGGCACTCGACAGAGAAAGTAATATCGATTGCGTTAAGATATGATTCCGTAGCCGACCGCATACGACAACTGCCGACGCACGCAGCACATGCGTATAGTTCATTGTGGCTTCTCAATAGTCCCCTTTATTTGTATCGGAGTTTGACATGTAATGGGTACGCTGTATCTGCTGCATGCGTCGGCAGTTGTCGTATGCGGTCGGCTATGGAATCATACCTTTATGATGATTATGACTAAGGGACAGATAAACGTATTGTAATAAGACTGATATTTATTTTAACTGCGACGATTGGCTGTTTAACAATTATTTATTTTGTTTACTCAATTAATAAATTACCTACATATACAAAGCTGCAGGTTCAGGCTTCAAAGAACCCCCATTGACGTCAACTTGGAGGGTGGCCAGAAGGCTGGCGGCATTGCCACGTTGAATGACAATACCAATCCTTAGTGCAAGAAAAATAAACCAGCCCTCTAGTCACGGGTAGCGTCTATTAAGCGTTTTGAGATGTCTTTATATAATAGACGGGCACTTGGACCCCATGATCCCAGCGTCACGACCCCAAACGGCTCAAATATGTAATTACCACTTAAATTACTATATTTGCGCCGCTTAGGACTCTGCCGAAGCAGCGGCAGAGCAGGTTTCGTTGTTGGCAGTTTTTAATATTATTTATTGGTACAGTAACCTATTTTATAAAAAACCCTTGAAGTAGTTTATAACCATTGATTTGTAGGCTGTTTATTCGTGTGGTGTCGGAGAAAGAATACAAGTAACTCCATCCCATGAATGTGTCGGCTAACGGCAAAATACGCAGACGAAATCACTGCGAGAGAAGGAAAACTCGAAACAAAACCCGGTACCTACCATCCCGTCTGGCCCGCGTGGCCAAAGCCTGCCGACATTGGGCCAGGCTTATGTGCAGCAGCGGACAGGCACACGGACCACAGGTACTGTGGCCTATACCGTGCCTTGAGTACCTATATGAACCCCTATCAAAATCTTCGAAGACATAACCAAACCCTGGACCTCATACCGTTACCGTTAAGTTAGGTAATAGTTATTTTCATCCCACAATCTCTTTCGCTTGCTCGGTCATCAAAACTGAGCACGCGGTTAAAAAGCAACTTTGCACTCTTGTATAACAAATCAAAACTGAGCACGCGGTTAAAAAGCAACTTTGCACTCTTGTATAACAAATAACTATTGTTATACAAGAGTGCAAAGTTGCTTTTTAACCGCGTGCTCAGTTTTGATGACCGAGCAAGCGAAAGATTCTAAATTTGAATCACGAGCGTAGCGAGTGATTCACAAATTAGAATCTTGAGCGTTAGCGAGGGAATCAAAAGAGCACAAGGTGAAAAATCTTTGCACTCGAGTGCAACACGTAACTTTTCATCCCACCTCAGCGAGGAAATGATGAAATGCTTCTCCTTCCTAGCGTTAATTCCCAGTCGCATCCGAAGCTTTCACCTCGGAGTCCGGAGTCCGCTTTACCAGTCTTAACTGCGGATTTTGCTGGACCTCGATATTTTCCGTGAAGCGACTGCCATCTGACCTCCACAACCCAATGGTGACATTAGGCGATATCGAAGCATTGCAGCTAGACCGTTGTTGTTGAACTTTTTATGCATACAAATATTTGCACTGAGCGGGGATCGGACCCGCGCCTCCTGCGTTGCGGCCACGTTCACTACCACTACGCCACGGAGGCTGTATAATAATTATGTGTAATAATACTAATAATAAAATATCAAAAAATAAAATTCAACAACAATGTTCAACCATATTACGTGAAAAAAAAATTATGCGCGCAAAGCAAATTTAAAAAAAAAAGTAGGTACACCAAGGAGGTACCGAGTTAAGTTTTTCATAAATTAAAAAAAAGTTGTATGATAAATCGGCACCATAGAGGTAGAAGTAATAGTACATTATGGTACAAGTGAGCAACGTTGGTGATTACCGCCGAGGCGCCATTGAGACCCGAGCCGCTAGGCGAGGGTCTTAAGACAGCCGAGGACGGTAATCATCATGCTCACACGTGCCATACGACGTTTTACAACACACTTGCGAATAAAATAATACTACAAATACTAAATAAACAATACTACAAATTAATTCGTTTTCCTATGCGCGCGCATTTAACAATGGTGGTCGACCATATTTAAAAAAAAATGAGGTTTGAACTTAACTTTTTTTTACTCTGTTTTTTTTTCTGTACTTAGAGAAAAAAAAAAGTTAAATTTCAGTGAAAATTTTGTTTATTATACAAGTATTACAAGTTGAAATTATTTATTTAAATACGCAAATGCATCAAATGACCATACAATAGGCGTATTAATTTATTCGTACTATTAAACACGTTATTTTTTGTATCAAAACTTTTTTAAGAACATAGACAATTATAGACATTTCCTATAAAATTTAAAAAAGAATCTATAACTCACTTGTGAATAATAGCAATGAAAAAGTCACAGTTTGATAATAGGTGTCATTACGTGCCTAATTGCGGTAAAATAATATCACTTTTATAAGCAGGTGTGTTGTAAATAGGTTTAATGATGTTTTGAGTTCACAAACCTATTACACACGATGTTCTAAATTCAAATTTACTTTACCACTCTAGAGGATAAAAACGACTTTTACACTCAGATATCGAAGAAAAAAAGTACTCTTTCCGAGATGGTGGGATGAAAAATACTTGTACTTACTGTGAGATAATGTGAAATCAATATGTTTATTTCTATTTGATTATTTCTGCTTATATGTCTGTACGTTGTCATGTATTGGGATATCATTTGCCTGTCATTTATTATGTAGGTATCTCAGTAAATATTATTGTTAGTTCTAAATATTTACAGTATAAGCAGTGCTCAACGTAATCACAGCGTTAGTTTGAATTTAAAAAGATGCACTTTGCATCCTCAGTTTCTGTTTAGTACTCTTTATCTTGATTTAGGCTTTCACGGCAGCTAATATCGTCTCTCCCCCCAAAAAATAACCTCTTTTTTATGTAGGACACGTCAATTTGACTTCACCACGCCTGAGGGTAAGCTGAAGTCAAAGTCTCAGGAAAGAGGATCATCATTACAGACACGTACCATATTGCCATGGTGGCACTTAACTGCTTTTTTACACCCCGCATAAAGGACACGGAGCTCCAGGTAGAAGGAAACACGTGAGCTGGTAAGGTGTTCCAGGTCTTAATGTTGCGGCACCTATCGATGTTTTCTGATTTTGTTTCACATCTATACTATTATATAATTGTAAAGTGGTCGTGTCTGTACATTGGAGATATTTAAAAAAAATACTTGGGTTATGTTATGTTAACGATACTGAACACGAAAATATTTTTTTTGATTTTCCTGTCTGTTTGTCTGTTTGTCTGTTTGTCTGTTTGTCCGCGATGGACGCAAAAACTACTGGACGGATTTTGATGCGGTTTTTTTTGTTAGAAAGGGCTTGCTCAGACTTAAAATCTTACGTTTGTTTGATCGCCATCGGTTGAGTAGAATCAAAGATATGAGCAAAGGTTGCGTTAACCGAGATGCACGCGGGCGGAGCCGCGGGCGGAAGGCTAGTTGGTAATATGAACGTTAACAATGAATGTTTATCTAATGTATCTAATTGTAACACAATTCATAGATTTACTAGCTGTTGCCCGCGGCTCCGCCCGCGTGGATGTTGGTTATCGCGACGAAACGTAGCCTATGTGTTATTCTGATGTATAAGCTATATTATTGTAAAGTTTCATTAAAATCCATTCAGTAGTTTTTACGTGAAAGGGTAACAAACATCCTCACATACAAACTTTCGCGTTTATAATATTAGTAGGATAAACGAGGTTAAAAGGTCCATTAAAGACAGTAGACAGTGATGCATAACTCTCAGACTGTTTATGCAGTAGTGGAAAGAAATGCTCGCTGTGTAGGTACAGTTGCCGGTCTGTATCCGTTTGAACAGAAATTTCCACAACAAACAATTAGGTATCATTCGCATACATCGCCGTTACGTCACCTGGACACTTGTTAGGCTTGAGCTTGACCAACTGTAGGGTAGCTCTCTTACCCACTGTGCCCTTTCAGCTGTACTATCGAAGATCTGAGAAGGGCCACGGATAATGCTGTAGCTGTGGCCAAATATTGGACAGACATTAAAAAATATATATAATTTTTTTATGAGCCATTGACTCGACAAAGAAGAAGGGTAACTTCGCACTTTCGTTTTAACCAACACATATCTAAAACGTCGGTAGCATAGTCCCGGGTGTAAATCCTGGTTATGACACTACGAACGTGATCCCACCCCTTATCAATTTAGCTTAGCTAGAGGGGTAAGTTAGAATTTTAGTGATTTCGGTTGTTAATTCTTAAAAAAAAATAAGTTGGTGTAGTTTTACGTCAGTTCTATCTCTCCACTAGGGGCATCTCCACATACCTACGTACGACTCGAGTCTCTCTATCGGGCACACGATGGACCCAACACCCGCGCGGTGGATCCATGGATAGCTTTCGTCGAAATTAAAACGCATCTGATGAGACTGTCAAGTTCAGTGCCAGCATTGTTACATGATACGGGTCTATAATGGTGACCCTCTTTTCTAAGACTTTGCCTTCAACTTACCATCAAGCGAAGCGAAGTCAAATTGACGTCTCCTATTGTATATTATACCTATAAAAAAAAATCCAACCAAATACTCATGTTACGACGACGGCGAATAAAACTCACTGTCAAGCAGAATAATGCCCCAGCTTTGTTATGGGTAGGCAACATTACAGCGTCTGCTCAAAGATCAATTAAAAGATTAATAATTGTTATCGATACCTTATCTAGTGCTGTCCTCAAGATTAGTCGTTAATCACCGTCGCCTGGTAGATACGATTGATCATTGATCAAGTCTCATGTTTTGAGTGGTCAAACTGATGACGTGGAGTAATGTATCTGTCGCAGTCAACTAGCTTAATCAGCCGTTCAATTAACTGCCTAGGCTGTTAACTAAACGGCGCCGTTCAATAAACGGCCTGAATGATATTCAGCCATTTAATTATACAGCTAGGCAAATGGTTTGGATTGATGACGTTTAATTACTTGCCTAGCCATTTAATGAAACAGCTATGCAAATGACTTGTTTCTGCATGGCTATAAAAATAAATTTGCTCGAAGGCTTAAGCGGGAGCTCCGCTCCGCTCCCGCATTAGCAATGATTGATTAGGCAGTCAAGTTCGCAATTATTACGACGGGACGACGACCTACTGTGTGTTAATATAATATTGATCATTACTTAATTGACATTATTGATCACAATGGTTATAAAGGGTCATGTCGCGATTGACATTATTAAAGAGAGCAGCAGACAATTTAATCTATTAACTACAGTGTGGAAGTTCACGCCGGAGTTTGCCGGGCAGAAATGCACACTGCACAGTGTATATGACAGTTAACTATCTACTTATTTATGTAGTTACTTTTAAAATCTATTTATATAGAGAAAAGAGAATCGACCTCGGGCGGGACTCGAACCCGCGATCTTTCCCTTACAGGGGGAATGCTCTGACCACTAAGCCACCGAGGCCCGCCCCAAGCTGATCCAAATTCTTCCACACATCCGACTTGGGGCGACGGCATAATAAAATTTTCATTAAAATGTACTTAGGTACTTGTTTAAGTCCGTACCGGTAATTTTTTGATAGTCATCCTTTTTTTTCTTTTAATATGAAAAAAAAAAGAAAATTGACGTAGATTTGTATACTGTTACAATACACGTGCTACATAATCGATTGTTTCTGAATCTGCAGTTCTTATCAAGTGCCGACCAACTTCTAACTACCTACCTACGAGTCTACTAGACGGAATATTGATACAGAAAGAGATACCTAGCAATCTGTAGCGAGTTGCACTCGAAGTGTACAAATTTAAATTTACGACAATTATTGTCTGAACGAGAGTCGTGATAATTGTAAAGAAATAGGTTTGTACAACAATTTTGTGGCGATTTCAGTCATTTAAGAAAAGTAACGTTCACTATTGTCACTATTGTGTCGGGTTTTGCCGGTATTTACAAAAAAAAAAACAAAAAAATAACTACTTTTTAGTGCTATGTAAAATTTTAGATATTGCAGGTATTATTATTTTTAATTATTTTTGCCTCAAAATTTTCATTTTTAGGATTACCGACTTTTACTTTCTTCTCAATCGATCTGGCACGAACTATGTGGCGGCATTGATTTAAATTGTTACTTAGTGGCGGTGTCCAGCTGAAGTGAAAGGACTAGCTGTCTTGAAAAATTGACTGAAATAAATTCTCTCTCAAAAAGCAAATAACTACGCAAATAAATAAAAAGAAGTCTTTCACGTAAGTTCTTCAATGAGTTTATTCTGAGAAAGTAGTTCAACGTCGCTATTAAAAACGTCAGTATGTCCGCGTGTGTGTCCGTGTTGTCCACGGTCATCACTAGCCAGAAATAGACCACTGTCGTCTTGTGGTGGTTACGGGTAAAGCGGTCACCACTCATATACATGAGTGGTATAGCCATCATCATTATTGTCATAACGATTTGTTGTTACCAGTTGCATTAATACTTTGGAGTCTGAGGTCCACGTATATTTTGGCATGTTGGCTTTGCCGAACCAACTGCCATCTGACCTTCCAACTCTAACCTTAGTTCAATTGAGTACAAAACAAACAAATCTTTACTTATTATACCAACTGTTGCCCGAGGCATGTCCGTGTGAAATTTTGATTCCGTTCCCGCAACCTATTTCAGCTATTCAGGTAAATATGTGCCTATGATACTTAAAAATAAAAGGGTTTGCTATTGGTCAGCGAATTTTCAAAATCAATTCAGTCGGTGAGACTCGAACTTCACCGACATAACCTCCTCCTCCGGCGCCGGATACCTCCCCGTATCCGTAGGGCTTTTCGCACTACAAAAAAAAAGAGAATACCGCAACAGAAACTTTACCCCTTTAGGTTCCTTCTCAATTTGTAGGAATCTTTCTGTTAATTGTAATTTGTACCAAATATGGTCACACGCAACTGTATAAGCATGTAATGCTGTGCCTCCTAAAATGTCGTTTAGAGCGAGTATCACGGCGCTGAAGATCAACTCGAAACACTAACACAAATTACTATATTGACACGGAATTCCCGCAATAATCTCAGTTTATCTATATTTACAACGTCATGTGAAACAAACAAACGTATAGAAGGCTAAGTGCATTATCGTGTTCATAAATATCTAGGCACCTTCATCATTTTTGCGTAGGCCAGGTCGCATCTTTTTCTTTCTTTCTTTCTTTCATCTGAGACTGTGAACTTAATTTCGGTCCGAACTAAAGAATAACAAAAATCTAAGTTGAATTATTATACCATATTACTGATATTAACCCGATCTATTATACAGGGCGTCCCACGGCGATGCCACATGGAGGGAAAGTACCTTAAATCCTAGAGTTAGCTCATTTTACTTAAAGGAGACATCATTATATTTTTAAAAAGAAACAAAACTGCATTCATAGATTTTTTTAAATTCGCTTGCCACACCCGGTAATCGAACCGACTAAAATCCGAAAAAGTAACATCCTGTATTTTTATGGTATCAATCGATAGTGTCAATTAAAAGGATCAAATCTCTCTAAGTAACATGGTAAATTAAATGAAAGGAAGTCCTTGAAACCTAAAATTATAAATTCAATTTGGCAAAATAAAACACTTCAACTCAAAGTCCATCCATCCATCTGGTACCATATTAACAATAAAATTCCATATTTAAATTACTTTTCTTTTTTTATCGTGCGGAGACCGCTGCTGGTCAGCAGTAGTTTTTAGGTATGTCGAACTCAAACCGACCAAAACCGATTCACTATCGATTGATACCATAAAAATACAGTATTTTTATGGTATCAATCGATAGTGTCAATCATAAGGATCAAATCTCTCTAAGAAACATGGTAAATTAAATGAAAGGAAGTTCAAAAAACTTAACTTATAAATTCAATGCGAACAGACACAGCATTTTTATTTAAGGAACCATCAGATACGGTATCTTATAAGGTATCAACACTAGAGATATCTTTGATGAAATTTTTTGAGTAAAATGAGTACTAAATGAATGAACTTTGTTACCTGTTTAGAATGTAACTTTATTGGGTAACTGCATGAGGTATGTAGGTAGGGTAGGTAGTTATTTTTTAGTGCTAGACTAGAAACCTGCACGCGGTGTATCCTGGGCAACGAAGATGGCGAGAGAATTCCCCTATTGGATCAACTTATAACCTGTTAATTGAGACGGCGTGCGGTTTTAGTCGGTTTGAGTTCGACATACCTAAAAACTACTGCTGACCAGCAGCGGTCTCCGCACGGTAAAAAAAGAAAAGTAATTTAAATATGGAATTTTATTGTTAATATGGTACCAGATGAATGGATGAACTTTGAGTTAAAGTGTTTTATTTTGCCAAATTGAATTTATAATTTTAGGTTTCAAGGACTTCCTTTCATTGAATTTATCATGTTTCTTAGAGAGATTTGATCCTTATGATTGACACTATCGATTGATGCCATAAAAATATAGGATGTTACTTTTTCGGATTTTAGTTGGTTCGATTACCGGGTGTGGCAAGCGAATTTTTAAAAATCTTTGAATGCAGTTTTGTTTCTTTTTAAAAATAAAATGATGTCTCCTTTAAGTAAAATGAAGGATTTAAGGTAATTTCCCTCCATGTGGCATCGCCGTGGGACGCCCTGTACCTATAATAAGCTAAATGAAGGCAATGTATTTCTGCTATACCACAAACAATATATACCTACATTTAAGTACAAAATTAACAATGAAACCAAAAATAAAACAACAAATCAAAAACAAATTTAGATCGCGTCGGGGAATTCCACCGCATCGCCTGCCTATAACGTTCCCAGAAGACTGGCAGCATTGCCACGTTGTATGGCCATGCTTATTCTATGACCTAAAAAGAGATCCTAAATTTAGATTTTCTACTGGAGGTTTCATATAAAAATAACTTTATTTCAAAGTAGGTATGAAATTCTTAACAAAGTTTTTCGTCGTATCACCAAATCTGAGTAAAAAAACGTGCGAGTTTAGGAGATGAGGCACGTTGCAGTACACGAGTGGTTACGTGACGAACTGTATTGTCAACACGTGGAATGTACCAAGAAAACTAGTGTCAGGAACAATGAGGTAAAGATACAAGCGTCGTCGGTAGCTTAGTGGTGAAGGATTCTGCCTTCTGATCAAGAGGTCTCAGGTTCGAACTCTGGCGGTTGCGCTACCGACGTGAACCCATTTCTAACAAGCAATTACGATTAGATGGAGGGAGTACTCCCAGTATATTAGTGATATTGGTTACTTAAAATAAAATCGGCCAATGCGAGTCGGACTCACCCATGAAGGGTTCCGTAGTACCAAAGGCGAATATTGCGGTTTATGACGTATTAAAAAAAAACTACTGAATGGATCTCGTTCGAACCAATTTTTTGTGGAAGTTTGCATGGCAATTTACATCATATTTTTTTTTAGATTTGTCATTCTCTTATTTTAGAAGTTAGAGGGGGGGGGGACACACATTTTTCCACTTTGGAAGTGTCTCTCGCGCAAACTATTCAGCTTAGAAAAAAAATATGTTAGGAACCTCAATAGCATTTTTAAAGACCTATCTATAGAAACCCCACACCTATGGGTTTGATGGAAAAAAAAATTTTGAGTTTCAGTTCTAAGTATGGGGACCCCAAAATTTTAAGCATTTTTTTTATTTTTGTGTGAAATTCTTAATGCGGTTCACAGAATACATCTTTTTACCAAGTTTCAACAGCATAGGCCTTATAGTTTCGGAGGAAAGCGGCTGTGACATACGGACGGACAGACAGACAGACAGACGGACGGACAGACATGACGAATCTATAAGGGTTCCGTTTTTTGCCATTTGGCTACGGAACTCTAAAAAGTACACCAAGGAGGTTCCGATTCTGAGGTTTTCATAAATTAAAAAAAAGTTGTATGACAAATTCGGCACGGCAGTAAGTAGGTTTAATGATGTTTTGAATTCACAAACCTAGTGCACACGATGTTCTAAATTCAAATTTACTTTTCATCCCACCATCTCGGAAAGACTATTTTTGCTCTTCGATAACTGAGCGTAAAAGTCGTTTTTATCCTCTAGAGAGGTAAAGTCTTAGAGTATCCATTACTATAGTATAGAGCAAGTCTAACACTATGGTCCATTGTGCCGAGTGTAAGCAGTTTTTTATCTGTGGTATAAAGCGCCTATAGTGATGTTTCATGTACATATTACCAAAATTATCGATAGTTGGTTATGTTGTGAATTTAGTGTGACGCATGCGTGGATGAATGGATAAAATTAAAACCAAGATACAAATATTAGTATCATTGAATGAATTGCAGAAATTAAAATCCCACAAATCTAACATATCAACAGACAGAGTCGTATATAATATTACGTCGTTGCGCTTGCCAAAACCTCTATGTGTTTTTGGTCAAGTTTTCAGAAGAGACAATAAGCTGTTTTATTAAATAATTGATGAGCGTATCAAAAAAACTAAAAATGCAGTATGATGCCAAAAAATATTTTGAATGAACTGAGATATAAGTGAAAATCATAAACGGTACTGTCCATCCACAATAAAAATTTTTTCCCATTTTGATACACATATCAGAATTGTCTTCCTAGTGCCATTTCTTACAAGTGAAAAATGTACACGTATCAGATTTGTTATGGAACTCAATAGGATTTATTTAGCCGATAAATACTGACTGGTGGCAAGGTACATTTGATGTAAATAACATACGATGTAAATAAATACGTACTATAAACTTGATAAGGCATACAAGTAACAAAAAAGAACAATACTGAGTTAAGCTCGCCTTTGTACATCAAAATGTATCAGTTGCTAGTCGGTGCACATGTTAAACAACGGACGAGGCTCTGGTGCCGACTTTGCTCTCGGAGTTGGGAACTAATCGCTGATCGTTCCCAGTATAGCCGATAATATGACAATCAGAAAAGAAGAGCAATTCCCGAGTTCCAAGCACATTATGGTACCAATTAGTTATACAATTTAGTCCCTCTAGTCTCAGTAGTCCGGTTGCTAGTCCGGTTGATTCGCATCCGAGCCCTTCACCTCGGAGTCCGGGATACGCTTTTCCAGTCTAATTGCGACGCGGCTAAGCTTCGATATTTTCCGTAAAGTGCCATCTGACCTCCACAATCCTTTGGTGAATCTTTGATATCGAAGTACTGCTGCTAGATCAGTTGTCGATCTTTTACTACGCCACGTGACCATAGAAGTTTGTGTGGTGAAATGTGTGTGTTAAGTGTTATATAATACACCTTGCCCTACACCTTCGTGAGCGTTCGAGGACGACTGTATCGGGAACACATATTAGGTACACAGGCAAATATCCCTCAGTCAGCGATGGAGGTAAGTCACAAACTTGTGTTTGAAATCGAGACTACTCTCACTAGAGTATCCGATTGGGGACGACTAACCCTAGGCCAATTCAACTCGGCTAAGACACAAGTATGTGCATTCACCGCTAAGAAAACCCCATTTATTGTAGCGCCGCAATTTTCTAGACACACCGTTTACCATCTCTTCGAGTATAGGGATCCTCGGTGTTGGTATCTTCAGCGACGATCAACGCCGTAGTCACTTGAAAGACTAAGTCAAGCTGGTATCAAAGAAACCAGGAGTGCTCAACAGGACGAGGCAGTACATCACTGCGGGGCAAAGACTTCTTCTTTATAACGCGCCCGTTCGGCCCCACATGGAGTACTGCTGTCACGTTTTTACCTAGACCCTTTCAACTTGGCGCAAAGACGGACGCTGAGGATCGTCGATGATCCCATACTCACAGGCGGGGTGGTAGTCCCTCTCAACCTCAGAACGAACTTCCTTGCTGTGGGTGTTTTACCGCCGATGGTTTGTGTTCAGAAGAATTGTTCGACATAATGCCTAGAATTTCGTTACTTTTCATCGCCGCACCGCTCGCCATACGAGTAGACAGTGAATTCATTCTCACACATTACGACCGGAAACGGTGCGCACTGTGCGGTATGAAAGGAACTTCATCCCACGTACGCTCAAGCAGTGGAATGATCTCCCTGTTGTTTTTCCACGCGACTTCAATATGTATGGGGTTCTTCAAGAAGGTCTTTATATTAAGGTTTCTACAGGGTCAGCAGCACGAGTATCACGCCCCTGGTTCAAAGGCCACTAACACTAACTACTTTCTAAAAGGAGGGCTGTGTGCTAAAAGCCATCCCAGAAATACCAGCAGTATTCCACGAAGGAGCAAATTTGTGTCTTGTACAGAAGACACCGCTGCTCCGACGTGTAAAAACGTCTCACTTTGTTCAGGACTTCAACCTTACGCGAGGCTGTTTTGATGATACTCTAAGTGTAGTTTTTGTTGTTCAGTTTGCAGCGAACATCCAAACCGAGGATACTGAGATTTTCCTACTGTAGCAGTGGCGTGCTCTGAAGAGTGGAAGGAAAGAAGATATCTTTGCACTGAACTTCTTGGTCTTCTTGGCACTGAACTCGATCAGGTTCTCAGAGCCCCATTCGGAAATGTGCTTCAGGATCCGGTCGAGCTCAGTGACAAGAAGCTGCCTTTGTTCCACAATATCAGACTGCTCGGCCACAGGATGTCCATGATAACTCAAGTGTAAGGTTAGCATCTGCATAGCATAGCGTCTGCATAGCAATTAATGCTGTCAGTGGACAGCATACGTTTATATGCAGAAGAAAGAATGGATGATAAGACGGACCCTTCGGCATGCCAGCATTTACCTGCAAGAACTCCGAAGTTCGTCCATCTCTAAAGGCGCAAATACGGCACACCTGCAGGAAGTTAGCCACCCAGTCGTACAGTTTGGGAGGACTGTGCGACTGGGTGGCCAGAGGCTGGTAGACGGGAAGGAAGGCGCCAGATTCTGTAGAAAGCTTTGGCGATGTCAAGACTAATTTGCCAGTGACCCCAAAACTGAGAACAGCAATATTATTGTACAAAATTTAGTCACCTGTCTCGTTTTATTTCCTATTGTAAGATTATTTACGTTGTTACAAAGGTAGAACACCAATTTTACAACCAACAAACCGAAGAGAAACAAGCTGTCAAATTATCTATGTGCAAACCAATTCTGACATGTGCAATATGAGGGTGAAAAACTTTTGATGTGGACACATAACCAATTTTGCAGGGTCAGAAGTGCACATCCATATTTTGTCAAATCTATTTCTAGAAGGAATTAACACTTGTTTGTTTTTTCAGCCGATGCGCAATTTTTTTTTAAGGCCGTCTAGCGAATAATTTTTTTTTCGAAAAAATGCACATAACGACTTTGGCAGGCGCACTGAAGTATGGATAAGCATATAAAGTTTTGACGCACTTTGGAAGAGGCCAGTGGTTAATTGAAATATAAAGTTTTGCATAAGCATTTACCTACGTGGAGGTAAAGTTCTGGTACTGCATCGTCATTCAGTTTGCAAAGCCCTTTCTTAGTTACTTATTTGAAATCAAGCTTAAAATAGATAGAACAGATGAAACTTCGAATATTCGGCTCCCAATCAGGCCTCTTTATAGCTTTTAGCTTTCACTCATGCATCTATTATTATGCATCTTAGTATTTTTGTAAACCTAACAAAAATAATAGTGCATAATATATAAAAGTAAAATGAGTAAAATGAGATTTATTTGTTTACGCAGTAAATACTCTATACTACATAAAAGAAAATAAACCTACAATGAAATTCTATTGCAAAAAGAAAATTATCGTAACCGAAAGTGCATGTGCTACATCACTATTCATTTAAAAGCAAAAATGGCCGATGACAGCCGTCAGCTGTAACCCGCCCCGCGTTTCTCGCATCCCCCTAGGAGACCCGTATAAATTTTATGAAAACAAATAAATTAGTCATATAATACTACTCACGGGTGATATGAAATGTTATCATTATTTTTATTTTTCTTTCGGGAATCGTTTTGAGAGCCTGGCAATGCACAGTTCACCATTATTACCACAAAATGAAATAAACTGTTATTTGCGAAATCACTTTGGCAGATATTGTTTTGCTACTGATTGCAGTTGTCAAAAATTCTAGGCACTGTTCACACCCGTGATAGCAGTTCATACTTGGTAAGACGCGCTCTACAGGTGATAGATACTCTAAGGGTAAAGTAAATTTGAATTTAGAACATCGTGTGTACTAGGTTTGTGGACTCAAAACATCATTAAACCTATTTACTTCTACCTCTATGGTGCCGAATTTATCATACAACTTTTTTTTAATTCATGAAAAACTCAGACTCGTAACCTCCTTGGTGTACTTTTTTTTTAATTTGCTTTGCGTGCATCAATTTTTTTCACGTCATATTGTTGACATTGTTGTTGAATTTTTATTTTGTTGTATTTTATTACTAGTATTAATACACATATTATACAGCCTCCATGGCGTAGTGGTATTGAACGCGGCCGCTACGCAGGAGGCACGGGTTCGATCCCCGCTCAGTGCAAATATTTTTTATGCATGAAAATGGGTATTTGCATTGGTCTGGTCGTGCCTTGGAGAGCACGTTAAGCCGTCGGTCACGGATGCCATACGAACATCTATGGCAGTCGTTACGGGTAGTTGGAGCCCTAAAAAGTTCAACAACAACGGTCTGGCTGCAATGCTTCGATATCGCCTAATGTCATCATTGGGTTGTGGAGGTCAGATGGCAGTCGCTTCACGGCAAATATCGAGGTCCAGCCAAATCCGCAGTTAAGACTGGTAAAGCGGACCCCGGACTCCAAGGTGAAAGCTTCGGATGCTGACTGGGAATTAACGCTAGGAAGGAGAAGCATTTCATTATTTCCTCGCTGAGGTGGGATGAAAAGTTACGTGTTGCACTCGAGTGCAAAGATTTTTCACCTTGTGCTCTTTTGATTCCCTCGCTAACGCTCAAGATTCTAATTTGTGAATCACTCGCTACGCTCGTGATTCAAATTTAGAATCTTTCGCTTGCTCGGTCATCAAAAATGAGCACGCGGTTAAAAAGCAACTTTGCACTCTTGTATAACAAATAACTATTATCCTACTAGAGGATAAAAACGACTTTTACACTCAGATATCGAAGAGCAAAAATACGCTTTCCGAGATGGTGGGATGAAAAATAATTTTTTAAATCGGTCACGTAGTTTTCGCGTTTAGTCGAATACAAAAATATTTCCTCTTCAACATGTTAGTACAGATGTATGGAAATCTGCCGGATTTCTTGACATTTATGATCACTGCCCCGCTCCTTTTTGTGGTAGCGTGATGTTATATAGCCTATAACCTTCGTCAATAAATGGACTATTAAACAGAAAAAGATTTTTTCAATTCGAATCGATAGTTCCTGAGATTAGCGCGTTCAAACAAACAAACTGTTCAGCTTTATTATTAGTAGTATACCTATATAGATAGACAAGGTTTCTCCAGCGACAATCTTAGAATTTAAAATCGTTTTAAGTTAGAAAAAACGAATACAGCCTGGGCGGAACTCGAACCCGCGATCTTTCCCTTACAGGGGGAATGCTTTGACCACTGAGCCACCAACCCTCGCCCAAAGCTGATCCAAATTCTTCTATACATCCATCTTACGGCGACGGTTCGAATAATTAGCATACTAAATACTTAAAATTTAATTCAGTCTTAAGTTTTACGAAGTCGAGGCGTTATCTCGTTCGTAGTTGCCATGCCAACAACACAAACATGCTCCTTGAAGATCAGTAATTGGCATACAATCGACTTTGACCTTAGGGAGGTACTGGATCTCTCTTAAACTCAGCAGTAACTGTATTGTGTTTCGATTATGCAGGTAATACCCACAGTACAGCTATTTATGACTTGAATGTCAAGTGTGTTAAGGTAAGATCTAGAAGCGGCATTGTTAGTTAATGTAAACCAATACAAGGTGATTCTCAACGCGATAATGGCATAGGTTGTGTGTGTATGTACCTATACCGTGATCGCGTTAACTCCCTATAACATGGTGGTTGTCCCATAATTTGAAGCGAACCATGGCTGCTGCAAAGCATCCGAAACGTCGGGGTCAACGAGTCTACCACGATGCGGGCTCAGTTCTTTACAGCGGTTCAGAGGCAAAGGGATGAAGTTATATTAGGGTGTAAATCTCCATCCCCCTGAGAAGTTCGAGGCCCCTCCTCCTCCGCCGGAATTGGTGAGGGTGGTTATGTAGGACTTGAACCGATTAAAACGCACACCGTCTGTGAGCCGTTGGTTGCCGGCGGTGTGATTGTCTTACCCCGCGTTTACATACTGCCGCTCGCATTGCTCATCGTGTTGCCGGAAATATTCGCGCGATTAATGCCCTAGCGTTCACACACGCGCATCATCGTGTTGGTGTTGGTCCGCATTACAGTATACGCCCTGCAATGGAGACGAACGTAAACGTATGGAGGACAACGCTGTAGCAGTGTACCTACGCATTATGCTTTTACAGCATAGC
Organism: Eilema depressum; assembly: GCA_914767945.1. Classification (NCBI taxonomy): domain Eukaryota; kingdom Metazoa; phylum Arthropoda; class Insecta; order Lepidoptera; family Erebidae; genus Eilema; species Eilema depressum. The sequence goes on along the minus strand of OU612012.1, from coordinate 32,779,100 downwards.
GAATTAATTAAATAGATTATTGATAAAAACTATCACTTTCAACTACTATACACTTTCAGCAGATCGATATAAATATTTTTTAAAGTAAATATTCGAGGAGCAATAACGAAAGCCGTATTTACTGATTAGCGCCATCTAACGGTCTCGTATAATTCATCGCGCTAGTATTGCCGCTCCTTTGACTCGCGCCGCCAAGCCGACGTTCGCAGCAACATACGCGGCAGTACTCGCGGCATGACGAATATACCATTCACACCACGTCTCTGCCCACTTCTCTCGCCACTTCCCTCGCTCTGCCGCGAGTATGTAAACGCAGCTTTAGACATGTCCCTCGGACCCCAGCCAATCCAGGGCCATATCTCTCAAACTGGTCCTCTTCGGCTGTGGGGACCACGGAGTCTCCAACTAACCCCCAGGTATACGGAGGCCTGCGCTCATGAGGGCCGGCGGTCATTCTGAGACCTCCGACTTCCGAGTTGCTGTGATATCGAAGATTGTGGGACATTTACGGCTAGTAAGGAAACTTCATTTTATTATGCAAAATCTGAATTATGTCTATTTATTGTGTTCATATATTCTGAAAGAGCTAAGGTGAAATTTGTATCATTCACTGAACATGTCACAGATTTTTATCTTTTAACATATTAATCCCCTGTTGTTTATGGGAGAAGTGCACATTCATACATTAAACAGGAATTGACACTATTCATGTATGGATGCCGCCGCCTCAGTAATTGAACGCGACCTATCGTTCCGTTGAATAAATTGTATATCATTAAGCCTAGTGAAGGTTCACGCACCCGACGACGGGTTCAACGATAATGTCGTCGGGCGCGTTATTCTGCTTGACAATGAGTTTTAAACGAAGTTGTATCGTAAGTAGACCGTGGATTTGAATTTGTTGTGTGTGTGCCCAATATCGCCATTGTGTTATGGAGGTCAGATAGCATTCGCTTCACGGAAAATATTGAAAACCAGCCAAATCTGTAGTTAGACTGGTAAAGCGGACCCCAGACTCCGAGGTGAAAGCTTCGGATGCGACTAGGATTAACGCTAAGATGAAGAAAACAGAACTGGCGTAAAACTAATCCCATTTTTTCGTGTCCACGACGCGACGCGGCTATCTGCTGCGTATCTTGCTCTGATTACGGATGTTTCGAAGCGATAGAGATACACTAGACTAGAGATACGATATATCTTGCTTGACCCTAATGCGAAAGCGCGTAGTTTTCGTTATGGTTGGTCAAGTCTAATAAGGGCTTAGTGTTGTGTCACGTTGTGGGCGCGATGTGGCGACACACGCAATGGGAGCTGTCACATTCGATCATTACAGGGAGATAATACGCACTTAGAATTGCGAATGACGCACTACGATGAAAGTATGGTATGGGGGATGTGAATATTAACGACAACATCACCTGCTCGCAGACACGTGAATGAACTAGGCAAGCGGTTACTTTCCTTACAGGGATGGGTCGGTCGGTAGTAGCTCCTGTATAAATCATGCTTGATGGTTGGATGCATGCATGCATGCATGCATGCATGGATGGATGGAGGTGCATATGGCCTTACTAACATTTTTGAAGCCCAAGTCAACCTCTCCAGCAAGTCAGTGCACCTGCTAAGTAACAGAAGAAGCTTTATTGCAGACTTACTTCTCATGGCGTCTGACCAAGACAGCAGTCGCTCTCAAAAAAGCCGGCATACCAGTCATAATCATCATCTGCATATAGACGCAATTTCCCGATTGCATCCGTTGCCAAGATAACCTCGGAGCTCAGGGTCCGCCTTCCGGCTCTTCCTCCTCAACTCCGCACAATCTTGGGCGTCGCTCCCAAAAAAATCGACATACCAGTTATAATGATACGTTTATAAGCTTAAACGTCCGAATTTATATTTTGGCGCCGGAGGTCCGTTTAGTTTAGATTCTAAACTAAACGGACCTCCGCCGCCAAAGTATAAATTTTGACGCAAATGGGAAATTGAGATAAGCGATGTCGGTTCCCGTTGAAGTACTTAGAAAGAGTCAATCCATCTATTCCCTTGGGTGTTCAGGAGGGCCACTAAAGGATAGTGCTGTTCTTCACACAGCTAGTAAATACAATCAATCAATCAATCAAATTAGCCTATTGCAGTCCACTGCTGGACATAGGCCTCTCCCAATATGCACCACGTTTGCCGATCCTCCGCCTTCCGCATGCAGTCCGTCCCAGCCACCATTCGTAGGTCGTCAGTCCACCTCGCTTGGGGGTGCTAATATTATCTATTCCATGTGCCTCGATTGCATGCGAGGCCTTCACCTCGAAGCCCCAGGGTTGTCCTGATTTTTTGTCATTCCCCAGTTTGAGCTTTTCCGGAAAGGACTGCCGTCCGACTACTCAACCACGAAAGCCTCCGTCAGAGCCTCCTCTGTCAGTAGCTGTTGCGCCAGTTTGCCCCAGCAGTGTATCTGGGGTATACACTTAGACACAAGCGGAGTAACACACTTCTACTTCACAGACAAGCACACGGCCCACTTGCCTGATGGAAAGTGGTTACTGTGGCCTATGGACGACTGCAACAGTAGTTGCACATAATGTTAGAACTCCGAGGTGCGTTAATTGTTTTTGATTGGTATCTCGGCTTTTCTAGCCCGTCACCGTAAATAATTTTAGTGAAATATTTCAGGGAAATAATTTTCTTACCTTTCTTTAGATGGGGTTGAAATTGAGTCCTCACAACAATACGTGACGTATCGCCAATGCGCGGGAATTTGCAACTATCGGGGCGACCTAAGCAAACCGAGATCCCCTTTAGTATGCGTCAGTGTGTGCGTCCCAGTGTTTCAGCTCAACAACCCATTCATTATGTGTGGGTTGTGGGTGTTACGGATTGTGTTGGCTGTTGGAAAACCATCACAAAATACCCAAAAATAATGCTCTTTTTATAAAAGGCGCAGTACATAAATTGCATTTTGTAGGATTTCTGAGATACCAGGTAGTATTTTACCACCTATTATAAAGATAGTTATAGTTTCAAACAAATATAGTACATAACCGTAAAATACTGGTGCCCATCATTTGAAATAGGCACCAGTGAAAATCAGTTCAATTAAACTGAGTTCTCTCAACTAAATTCATTGTACTCTTATTGGTGTACGGTATAAGTTTTTAGGCAGAAATTATAAGGAGAGGTATGTTACCCAATTTAATGTTGTTTTAAAGAAAAGTCAGATTAACACACTACCGATATGAATGTATGAAAACAATTACGAAAATGAAAGAAGCGAAATGAGTCAGGATCAAGTAGCAAAAATATAATTTTTTTGTCTCTGCCTACCCCAACAGGACAGACGAGTTTGCTTTGGCCTATATATGTCTGTCTTTCATAACTTGATTTTAAAAATAATCTTCATTTCAAATCTATAGGTACCTAATTACCTTAATCGTAATAACACAGTGTAATAACGTGTAATTTAGACATCTGTAATAAATAAATGTAAACAAATCAACGTCTGAATAATTCGAGAGACTGATTGATCGCCATTTCTTATGTCATTGGATAAGGTTCTTTACATAATTTCTTTATCTCTCTAAATTCTTATCATCACTCTGACATAAACGGTAATAAATATGATCATTGTCGAGATTTTATTACGTAAAACACTGTAGTTACTTGACAGTAGTACATTTGTTTGATTTATAATAATATAAGTCGTTGGTGTACCTACTACAGTACTTCAATCAAGTAATGCCCCTCCACGTGTAATACCGTCACCGGCATTGCTCGGGACATAAATATCTTGGACCTAAAATGTGCTCTGTACGCGCGGTGCACGTTTCTTGGGAGTCTTTTGAGGATAGCACGGGGTGCTACTGCGGTGGACGAGCTCAAATTCACCAAGTATGGACTATTACAAAACAATCTGCGGCCAGAACCTCGTTCGTCTTACGATTTAGGTCCAAGATACGTGTCCCGAGTTATATCACAACCACATCACAATATAATACGTTTTATGAACGCTTTGTGTTTGCATTTATTGACGTCATTGAAGTAGAAAATCTTGATATACTTTTCATTTACAAAAAATCGCAACGACTGATACTATTCACTTGGCAAACATAATGTAAGTGAGGTTTATAATATGAATGAAAATATTGCGTGCGTATACGAGTATTACGCACGCAGTACTTCAGTTTTTAATAAAGGAAAGAAAACATGATCTTGTTTTTTTTATACATCGCTTTTTATCAAGATGACTTCACTTCGGCTAAAGTTAAAGGAGGAACGAGGAACACGGAACACCCATACTCATACAGATAGGCAATGAAATGCTGCGAAGGCCACACTGAGCGGTAATGCCCTCTGAAAGGGCCCGGTTTTTTGGTATATAGGAAGAAGGAAAATAATGCCAAGTCTAATGGTTGTACAAAGAAAAAAAGGTGCCGAACCACTTGGTCGTGGATGGAGTTGGTTGCACCGTATGAGGGTTAAGCAGAGCCGTTATTAGATATGTGCAATGTGCATGCAAGGAGAGGGCTGGTTAAGTAAGAGCTAATTGGATAAAAAAAGTCCTCAGTTGCAGCACAGAGGTCGAATACGTGCCTAGTGCCTATGTAATTCAACTACTTTACAACATATTATACTATTACGACAAACAATAAATTGATTTGATTTGTTTTGATTTAGTACATGGCAAAAGGTTCATGCCAATTACCTCCGCCCTACAGAATACCGCGGCTAACTAACCTCGTGTTGTGTTCCCGGCGGTGAACAGGGTAGCCAGAGCTACCTTCACTGGAAAGGTTTTGTGCTGTCAGTGAGAAGACTAAAGACTTGTCCTACTTATCTTCTGCGCTGACAGAATCTCTCTGTTCTTATATGGTCGGCAGCACGAGTGTGACTCCCCTGGTGTTGCACTCGTCCATAGACTACGGTAACCACTTTCCATCAGGCCCTCGATTCTGCTAAAGCACAACCACTGTCACACCACAGAGGCTGCAAAACATGGCATAAAATTTTAGACCTTATTTCTATACACTTACAGACAAAATTAAATGAAGAGTTTCATTACACTCTTTCATTCACTCTACAAAAAGCCATTTTTTAAACTTTAACTTCATTACTTTAAAGGCTAAAATCGAATGCAATTTTCTCGTAGTCTCTGTGATCTGACAATGGTTGTGCGTTAGCAGAATCGATGGCCGTGTGATTGTCTGCGACCTAAGTAGTATAAAAATAAAAATAAATCCGCCAAGTGCGAGTCGGACTCGCCCATGAAGAGTTCCGTAGCAGCAAAGGCGAAAATTGTGGTTTATGACGTATTAAAAAAAAACTACTTGCTGGATCTCGTTCAAACCAATTTTTGGTGGAAGTTTACATGGCAATGTACATCATATATTTTTTTTAGATTTAGCACTTATTTTAGAAATTAGAGGGGGGGGGGGGGGGGGGGAACATTTTCCACTTTGGAAGTGTCTCTCGCGCAAACTATTCAGTTTAGAAAAAAATTATGTAAGAAACCTTAATACATAGCATTTTTAAAGGCCTATCTATAGGGTTTAGTCGCAAACTGTCCCATTCGCAAAATGTCCCACGGAAAAAAACGTCCTAATCGCTACCGCCTTAGCCTTCTAACCTAACCTATACGTGTTGGGGTGGGCAGTGTCCATTTTTTATAACCCATACCACATACACATGGGACTATTTGCGAATGGGACGTTTTGAGAATGGGACATTTATGCGAATGGGACTTTTTGAGAATAGGACGTTTTGCGAATAGGACGTTTTTTTTCCGTGGGACATTTTGCGAATGGGAAAGTTTGCGACTAAACCATCTATAGATCCCCCACACGTATGGGTTTGATGAAAAAAAAAAATTTTTGAGTTTAAGTTCTAAGTATGACCCCCAAAATTTATTGCTTTTTTTCTATTTTTGAATGAAATTCTTAATGCGGTTCACAGAATACATCTACTTATCAAGTTTCAACAGCATAGGCCTTATAGTTTCGGAGAAAAGTGGCTGTGACATACGGACGTACAGACAGACGGCCGGACAGACATGACGAATCTATAAGGGTTCCGTTTTTTGCCATTTTGGCTACGGAACCCTAAAAACACCCTGTAGAATGGGACCAAAATTATAGCTCTCGAAATAACATAATAATAAATTATTATTATCAAGAAAATGTAGTTATTAGCATAGATTATAATGCGGAAACGTTAATTTTGAATTTATGAATAAATTAACAAGCTTTCCTCCTAGCAACTAAATATTTGCGGCAGTTAGTAACAATGTATCGAAATAGAGGATTACAGCCTTGCAGGGATAACTTACATGTTATGAGAATATGATGTACCGCTAATACGGCTGTGGCCACGTGGTCCGACCGCTTCGTTCGAACCGTGTTTTGCGAATATTGTATTCCGCGACGGACCCATATGTATAATAGGTTATGTTACATATAATAGATTTGTAGATAAACAAAAAAAAAAAAAAAAAAATTAAAAGACCAAGGTCTGCTCATCTCCTACCATGAATAGTGTTATAAGGCGTCTAAAGTGTGCCGCAATCGACTATAAAAATACATTCCAAAAGGTCCAAACTGTATAGTTACTATCGGCTTCCTTTTTAATACACCTCTACACCCCGATAAGCTTCGTCCGTCATTCAGCAGATACATATACCCTCGTGTGATTCAATTACAAAAAGAAAAGGTCCACAGATCTGGGTGGGACAACACACACCTAATCCCAGATAGCAGTATTACGGAATATGCTTTGCACTCGGTGAATCGCATAGAACACGAAAGAGTTCAATTCCTTCCCTTTATTATTCAATCCCTTAGTCTAGGAGCACGTTACGAGTGACGTGTGTTGTTATGATCGTGGGTCTCGTGGTCCACCGCCTGCCAGCAGACCGGCGCACGTCGGCCACACCTACCAATTGATTGATAGTGCTATTACCTACTCTGTTAACGTGCGACGCACGTTGTCTAGATGACTAGGGCTGTGTCGAATAGGAAAACTTTTGCACAACCACATATGGCACAACTATCTAATGTAATTACATACATTTATCTCAGATCTTGATGGCAATCGCTTCACTTTAATATCGAGGTCTAGCCAAATCCGTAGTTAAGACTGGTAAAGCGGACCCCAGACTCCGAGCTGAAAGCTTCGGATGCGACTGGGAATTAACGCTAGCGCGCTAGGAGAGATCTCAGACAGAGGTGAATTAACACACACATTTCATCAATTATTGTATTCAGTCCCACGTAATAAGGGGGTGAGCCACTGCGGTATTCCTGGTTCTATTGTTGAGTCGAGCCATGGATCTGAAGCTGAGTGTAGAGAACAATATAATTATTTAGCTCTGATTAGAATCTTGAGCTTGACATTTTACGGCTTGTGGGAATCCTTTGCAGATCTACTTGGCTGGAGGGAAGCATTATCCAATGCAACAGACAGTGGACTGGCAATAGACTAAAGGAAATTATTGAACGTTGACTGATCTCGTGACCTACAAATTTATTCCGGGATAAAGATAAAAATATACGGTATATTCTGGGATAAAGAATCCTTTCAGTAGTCACGTTTTCTATTAACAAGAAAAAGTTTTAAAACTTTGATGTTTCAAAAATAACATGAAGGTGGTTTGAACAATCCTACCAATACCAACTTTAACTGGGTGCGAATTATTGTAGCCTCGCCCCTATTATAATATATATTTATATTAAGACTAAAGGTAAGTAAGCTATGATTTACAATACAGCTACCTATTGTAAATGGGTCATGTCGGTACTTATGCCTATTATGACGCGTCTTGGCAACATAACCAATATAACTAATTCATATGCCGAATACGAATCGGTCATACTACCCAGGCACACTAATCAGTAATCACTAATAGAAGTGTTTGATGTCACTAGTCGATCCAAATAGACGTTGTGGTGCGGCCCAAATATTAATTATTTTTATATTAAACGATCGGCTTTATGTCCTGCTCATAACAGTTCTGATACTTAAAGGAAACAGGTCATACATACTCGTACTAATATACCTACCCACTTATTTTATGCTTGCACTTCATTCTCGTCGAGGTTATGCGAGGCGAGGCGACACGAGGTTTGCTAGCACTTCACTCTCGTCGAGGTTAGGTGAGGCGAGGTTTGACATAGGTTTTTATCTGGTTGTACGAATTGTACTAGTACGGTGCATACCGGCAAATGTCCGATTAAGCACAAGACTATGGCATACTGATTGAACGAACGCGAGATTGTGGAGGCTGCGCCTCGCCTCGTCTACCCTCGCACCTCGCGTCACCTCGCGCGAGGCCAGGCCAGGCGAGGCGACGCGAGGCGCGGCGATGTGACGCGAGGGCTCCCACCACACTCTCGTGCTCGCGCTACCTCGCCTAACCTCGACGAGAATGAAGTGCAAGCATTAGAATACATCGGTGACACCCACCCACCTTTGTCTTACTGCCATAGTAATCTAATTCTAGAGATATGGTATTCGCCCCAGTATGTTCGAATCCCAGACTATATGTTATTAGTGGTGAAATAGTGAAGTTGCCGTGTTGGTTCCCGGTGGAGTAGAATAGGGCCAGTCCATCTCTTCCTGTGGGTGTTGTAAAAGGCGAGTAAGGGATTTGTTGTTGTTTTCCGTCCGACAGTAAACATACAGCCCATAACAAAGTGCCCGCTAAACGACAAATAGGCTCGCCCGCCGAAAATCTACTTGGCGAAATGTGGGTGTTAATATACCTCTGCCTACCCCTTCTGGGATTTACAGGCATAAGTTTATGTATGTAATACTTCGACCTTTAGGTGAATCAAATCGGTCACAATCTGGAACTCGCGTATGATCAATCTATCAGTAAAAAACCTGACCTTGTTAATAACGTCGTCACGTTACATTTCACGCAAGAGGCGATGAAACCCTACCGAGGCGCACATACGTCCGTCGTCACAAGCAAATTGCGCCTCGTAACGTATACGTCGAGCCACGCCCCCGGCGTGCGCTGGACTCGGTTCAACGAAGGTTACGCTTAATTCCTGGACAAAAAGTCACGTTTACTTCAATGGCATGGCATTCATCGAGCGAGATACGTGATAGGACTGTTCAGATGAATTGGTTGTGAATATTGCTTGTCGTAGGAACCAGTGGAAGAAAATAGCTAATGTCTTAATGATGTTTCGCCTACTCTATTCTGAAACTGGCGACCGTACTCTCGTACCATAATTTGATTTGTCTAATCGCCAAACGGAAAGTTTCGTCTTCTGTCATCCTAGCGTTAATCCCAGTCGTAACCGACGCTTTCACCTCGGAGTCTGGGGTCCGCTTTACCAGTCTAACTGCGGATTTGGCCGAACTTCAATATTTTCCGTAAAGCGACTGCCATGTGAACTCCACAAGTCAATCGCGATATCGAAACATTGCAGATAGATCAGTTGTTGGACCTTTTTGGCTCCAAATCCAAATACTCGCAACCGGGACCTGACGGCTTAAAGTGCTTTCCAAAGCACGACCAGACTAATGCAAATACTCATATTCATACATACAAATATTTGCACTAAGCGGTGATCGAACTCGCGCCTCCTGCGGAGCGGCCGCGTTCACTACCGCCACGCCAGAGGCTGTAAGAGAAGTCTCGACTGTCAGTCAGTAGGTACAGGCTTGCAGGTAAGCTAATAGGTAGGTTGAAGCCATGCACCAACAATACAGGCCTTCATGCCCAAGGTCTTGGTGGACACACAACAAGTCATGCTGGGTCTAGATAGCGCTGCATAGTTTCTAGGATTAGCATTATAATACAATATGTTACAGTCCGGCCCTGTATTAACAAACAGATCCATCGTAGTGATGTACTCATCCACCCCGCTTCCGTCGGGTGATCGCTGCATAAATCGCATATTGGAATATTATATTATTAATGTAGTGCGCACTGCGCAGATTGCAACAGGATAGCGCATTATCCGTTGTTGTTGATACCAATCTAACATATCCGTGGAGGTGATAAACACCGTGTTTGTCAGCAGTACAGAGACTGACTCAGGATATGGGTACTTACGTGATCTCACACACAGAAATACAGAATGCCTAGTGGTGGTATTACTTGGGACATATATACTGGACCTAAAATGTGCTCTATAGGCGCAGTACACGTTTCTTGGGTGTCTTCAGAGGATAGCACGGGGAGCTATTGCAGTGGACGAGCTCAGATTATTACAAAACAATCCGCGCGTATCAGGGCCACGTTTATCTCGCGATTTAGGTCTAAGACGTGTCCCGAGGTATAGATCTATTCGGTCCGTAAAAGTTTGTATATATTGACATAACATTTTAAATGGCAATATGTAGGTATTACTCGTGGAATACCTAGTGGATCTGGATTTAGATCTATAATGTTCCACGGTAATTTTAACGAACGCGACCTGGCTGGTTTGGGATTTATAACCCTTTTTTTATCGATTTTTTTATAGTGAAGTTATGATTAACTTGTTTCCCGGAAAACGCAAACAGCAAGAGTCCAAACTCTCCCCTGAGACTCTCGAACTTATGAGAAAGAGGCGTGAACAACCATCCACACAGTCGTCTTCGTCAGATGAGAGAGCCTTGAACCAACGATTCAAAAAGCTGATACGACGCGACCTCCGACGCTCCAACACTCGCACCATTCAATTGAGCGTAATAGAGGATCGAAAGTGTTCGCTCAGCAGTTGAGGAGGCCCCATCTGACGAAACTTGAAACTGGGGATGGCAAAACGATTACCTCGAAGTTCGAGATACTCGAAGAGATCGAGAAATTCTATGGACAGCATATGCATCACGGCCGAGTAAATCGACGGGACACAGCGATGAGGACCACAGAGCCCCACTCACGCGCCACTACACCGAGGATTTGCCAGATATCGAGCAGTGCGAGGTAGAGGCGGCTCTGGCAACTGAAGAACAACAGGTGTCCCGGTGATGACGGAATTACTACTGAGCTGCTGAAAGCAGGTGGCGCTCCAATTCTGAAAGAGCTAGCAAGCCTCTTTAATTCCGTCATCCAGCAAGGGCTAACACCTAGGCCATGGAGCGGGAGTGCGGTGGTACTGTTCTTAAAAAAAGGCGATAAGACCTTGCTGAAGAACTATAGGCCCATCTCACTCCTGAGTCATGTCTACAAGTTATTCTTGAGAGTCGTCACAAATCGCCTCGCGGGTAAGCTCGACGAGTTCCAGCTACCTGAGCAAGCCGGGTTTCGAAAAGGCTATAGTACCGTGGACCACATCCATACTGTTCGGCAGATTATAGAAAAGACGCAGGAGTACAACCAGCCGCTGTGTATGGCGTTTGTGGACTACGAAAAAGCCTTCGACTCTATCGAAACCTGGGCAGTGCTGGATGCCCTGCAGCGGTGCCGTGTTGATTGGCGATACATCGAGGTGCTGAGATGCCTGGATGATACTGCCACAGTGTCCGTCCAGCTCTAAGACCGGAAGACGAAACCCATTAGCCTCCAACGTGGAGTGAGACAGGGAGATGTTATATCTCCCAAACTTTTCACCAACGCATTGGAGGACGTCTTCAAGACTCTGGATTGGACTGGGCGGGGCATCAACATCAACGGTGAGTACATCTCGCACCTTCGGTTCGCCGACGACATCGTCATAGTTGCAGAGTCGCTGGAACAACTGGACGAAATGCTGCACAGCCTAAATGAAGCTTCTCGACAAATCGGCCTCGGTGTAAACTTGGATAAAACCAAGATTATGTTCAATGAACATGTTGTACCGAGACCGATTGCCATCGAAGGGGCGGCACTCGAAGTTGTTAAAAAATATAGCTACCTGGGACAAGTTATCCAGCTCGGTAAAAACAGCTTCGAGAAAGAAGTAGCCAGAAGAATCCAACTGGGGTGGGCAGCATTTGGCAAATTGCGTCGGGTCTTCTCCTCCCCCCTGCCGCAATGCCTCAAAACAAAGGTTTTCGACTAGTGCTTCCTGCCTGTTATGACCTACGGTACCGAAACGTGGCCACTGACGGTGGGGTTAGTCCGTGACCTAAAAATCGCGCAGCGGGCTATGGAGCGAGTTATGCTTGGAGTCTCTTTGAAGGATAGAATTCGCAACGAGGTTATCCGACAAAGAATCAAAGTTACCGACATAGCTCGCAGAATAAGCAAGCTGCAGTAGCAGTGGGCTGGCCACATCTGCCGAAGGACTGATGGCCATTGGAGCAAACGAGTCCTAGAGTGGAGACCGCGCGAAGGTAAACGGAAGGTGGGACACCCCCTAGCTAGGTGGACTGATGACCTGCGAAAGGTGGCTGCGGCGGACTGGATGCGGAAGGCGGAGGATCGGCAAACGTGGCGCGTATTGGGAGAGGCCTATGTCCAGCAGTGGACTGCAGTAGGCTAATTGATTTGATTTGATTAACTCAGATGCGCGTAATTCATTGCGGTTTCTCAATGGTCCTCTTTATCAGTATCGGAGATTAACCAGTAATGGGTGCGCTGTATGTGCTGCATGCGTCTGTCGTTTTCGTATGCGGTCGGCTACGGAATCATAATCTTTACATCTTTTGATGTAGTACCGTCACCAAAAATTCCAAAGTTTAATTTTCCCTTCCTTCCAAATATTTTCCTAACTTGCCGAAGTGTTTCATTCTATAGTAAAGTAACAACAAGTTAACAAAATCAGATTAAACTAGTGACGACGTCCGTGTGTAACCTTTGCGGCCCGTGTTAATGGCCGAAGCAATGTCGCAAGCATACCCACAGATTACGGTCTGACCGTGAGATTGGTGATAAAATAATTCGTACAAATTACTTTCTTCGTTGTTAATTAGGAATACGAGGGCAGTGAGGCGCTCTTAGCAGTACACAAGTACCAGTACCAGTCTACTAGCTGAACCCTTTTTATATGGCGTCCCCCGCGGTTTCACCCGCGTAATTCCTGATCCCGTTGGAATATTAGGATACAAAATGGTTTGTATTACTTCTAAATAAAATAGGTTTTCCTTTTTAATGGTGAAAGAATTATTAAAATCGGTTCACTCGTTTCAGAGTATCGATAACAAACATACAAATTTTTGTTTTATATATCATTTTATTATTTTGACACTTCAGCCTTCATGGTACGTAACTTCTCATTTTAGTAGTCTTTTGTGTGGACCTGTGGTTTCTGTTATATGTCTCATGGTAGCCCCCAGTACAGCCAACTTAAACAGAGTTACTGAACGGGTGTTTCGAGGCTCCATTAAGATCTTCGGTTCCCAAGTTGCAAGTTGGTGCACCTACTGATTAACGTATGAGACCTTGGTATAACTCCGGATACGTATCTTGGACCTAAATCGCAAGACAAACGAGGCTCTAGCGCCAGTGGATTGCTTTATAATAATCTATGCTTGGTGAATTTGAGTTCGTCCACCGCAGTAGCACCCTGTGCTATCCTCAAAAGACACCCAAGATATGTGTACTGCGCGTATAGGGCATATTTTAGGTCCAAGATACGTGGCCGCAGTTATACAGGCTATCCTTTCGGAATAGGTCAAACGGCAGTCGATACCACAAAAGTAGAATAAACAAAATCAAAATGGGGAGAATGTGTAACCAGACTCGGGATCTGATTTGAAGCCTCAGATGCCACCAGGAACAACGCTAAGATAATAATAAACGTATAGATATAAAAACTCATTGTTTATGTTTGTTAGTTATTGTAAACTTTAACTATATAATAATTGGATAACAGGAAAACCAATGACAGGAAAATCCAAATTAGGTAATCAAATATATAATTTCCTTGTGGAATTTCCCTGGTATTTTGCGGGGATTGCCTGGTTGAGGCCGCGATGGGCCATTTGCATTAAAGCCGAAGTTATTAAAAGGATCTAGTATTTTCGGCGACACGACTTTTTTATAATTACCTATTTATTTATTTATGTACACACATGCCATCTTCCCTCTAAACCACGAGAGGAAAGCCACCATCGGGTTACAGGAGTAACCCCAGGTAAGGTTGCTCCTGTAACCCACATCCCTAGTTATATATTTGATTCTTTTTTTTTAAATACATCTTAGGTGGCAGACAAGAACACGGTCTTCTTGATGGAAAGTGGTTACCGTGACGTATGGAACACCAGGGGCGTCACATTCGCGTTGCCGACCCCGTAAGGACCTCCTAATGCCCATCTTGAAGAACCCTTCGTTGTACTTACATATAATATGTTGTGTAAATCCTGTACACAACATTAAAGTACTTGGCAATGTATGTCTCTCAAAGAAAGCGCCCTATTTAGTCCTGTTTACAATTCACTATCCATATGCAACAGATGTGGCGGGTCACCCGTAAACAGTACGCTCGCGCGACCTATGCCCCTGCGCATCTTGCGTACAACTCGAGCTATGACGTCAAACACCAGTCAATATTCTCAACGCCGCACAGTGGATCGATCCCATACAAATGCCTGGACGTCTGGCAGGATATGCAAACTAATCAATTCGAGTAGATGTGATATGATATTGAAAGATGAATACATCTTCATCTAATATGGGTAAATAAACCCCTTAAAACACGCTTATTATAAAATATAAGAGCTTCAAAACACACCCAATCCCTTTCTGGCGAAATTAACTCGTACTTTATTTTTATTTTTTTTTACAAAATTCGTCGTTTTTTTATACTTTTTCAAATATGAATCAACAGTTTATATATTAAGCTTCAGATTTTTGTCATATTTGTAAATTGTAACAGCCATTTAATATCGATTTTAAGAATAAATAAAATCCCTTATATTTTCGAACAAAAGTTGTGTTTTCGTTACCACTTCCAAATACTTCCAAAAAAATATTGATGAGGGCAAATAAACCAATAAATACTCGATACTTCTTGCTACTTTTTGGAGCCGCGTATGTCCGCGTTATTGAGAAAAATAAAATTTTACAAAACGCCTTTATTATTTTTATCCCAGTGAAAATAGACAAAATTAAATGGAAGGCTTGCATATATTCGCATAGAGCTGAAAATAGGTGAAGGTCTTAAATACACCATAATGAAAGAAATATCAAAAGCCCCCATCGATTGCACCTTTGGTTTTTTTTTTATTCAAGGTTAAAGGTCAAATATATCGGATTCTCGCATTTTTCTAGTAAACAACAACTGCTATCGCAAAAGTAGGTTAGACAAAGTTAAAGATCATGTAATTACCTACAAAATCGGTGTATGTTTTTTTTTTGTACAGTTCACCATTTTGGAGATATCGCTATTTCAAAATTGGAGGAAATCATATCTATTTTATATGAAATTTCATTCCCCATCGTAGGATTCATCAATGCAGAACCCGAATTTACTTGAACAGCCCTATGAACTTGAAATTTTGGCAGTAGATTGTTTTCATGTTGCTAGTAAGTACCTACTAAGAAAGGAATTTTGGAAATTTCATTGCTAAGGAGGTAAAATATGGGATTAAAATTTGTCTAGAAGTAAATTCCCGTTTTTATGTATTTTTAGTTTATTTTAGCACCTTAGTAACAAAATTTCTGAAAATCCTTTCTTGATGGATACAAGCACCATGAAAAGCATCCACTGCCAAAATGACAAGTTTATAGGACCAGCGGTTTAGGCTCTGTGTTGATGAATCATACCATGTAATGGGAAAAACTAATCCATACTAATATTATAAATGCGAAAGTAACTCTGTCTGTCTGTCTGTCTGTCTCGCTTTCACGCCTAAACCACTGAACCGATTTTGATGAAATTTGGTATAGGGGTAGATTAGACCTCGAGAAAGGACATAGGCTATGTTTGGTTGCTATAACCGACATCCACGCGGGCGGAGCCGCAGGCAAAAGCTAATTCTATATAAATAATAGAATGACTTCTTCCACTTTTGAAATCGTGATATTTCCGAAATGGTGCTCCGTACAAAAAAAAATATATCAATTTTGTAGGTAATTTCATGATCTATAACCTTGTCTAATCTACTTTTATGATAACATTTGCTGTTTACAAGAAAAATGCGAGAATTCAGTATATTTGACCTTTAATCTTGAATTTAAAAAAAAATCAAATCCCGTGATTTCAAGTCGCTTAAAAAGACGAACAAGTAATCGTATATACTTAACTGAAGTTAAATATCTGTTGGAGAATGTTCCAGCTTCCATAATATTCGGCGAAGAGGAAGAATAAGTATGCCTAGTAATAAATATCAATGTACATTTTCTTTTCTGAGAATAATAAATTTTAAATAATTTAACAAAAAAGGACTTTTATTGTACCCATTTTTATAATAAAAATACATGTTATAAGTATAATATTTCATTAACAGTGGGTCCCTTTAAGCTTAGGAAGTTATAAAACGCGTATACACTTTTTATTTTAAGATATATTCTTACTAACATGCGACCCTATAATGATGTCCAAGCATTTGTATGGGATCGATCTACTGTGCGCCGCTGACGGAAACATTTGATAACGATCAAAATGTTTTGTACCACAAATACCTACGTTATGTAAATAAATAAAAAAAATAATTGCTCGCAAATATGTAAATTAGTAAAAAATATTACAACCTATAATTTTATTGGGTTATAATATTGTGCTATTTTAAAAGGGTTGTTGTAAATTCGTCTCAGTTGAAAATAGTAGTAAACTCGTCTCAGTTCATTTAAAATGATATTTTACTTGCGAAAATTCGTCTCACCTTGATACATAAGTACTGTTAGCAATCAAATTAGTTATATAATAATGTTAGTAATAGATTACCACTCTTCTATCTCTACTCTCTCTCTCTCTCTCTAGACCAACGTAAAGCTTGAGAAAGCTGCTCATTCCGCCTTGATAGATTAGGTTAGAAGGGATTTTTTTAATAACCATACAGAACTTCTATAGGCCACGGTAACCACTCTCTTTCCATCAGCTAGGGCCCTGTGCATATCAGCCTAAGTACAAACATAACAAACATAGGTATGCTTGCAACAAACACTCATCTTGCTGACAGTACTTTTTAAGGTGAGACGAAGTGAATGAATTTTCGCACATGAAATATCATTTTAAATGGACTGAGACGAGTTTACTACTATTTTCAACTGA
This sequence comes from Eilema depressum, assembly GCA_914767945.1. Lineage (NCBI taxonomy): Eukaryota > Metazoa > Arthropoda > Insecta > Lepidoptera > Erebidae > Eilema > Eilema depressum. The sequence continues at coordinate 32,762,040 of OU612012.1, read as the reverse complement.
GACGAATTTACAACAACCCTTTTAAAATAGGTTGTATAATTTACATGTCTAAATAGCTTAATCGATGATTTATTTTTATTTTTGAAGTATATAGTAGTGTGGTTCCCAGCCGTATAATTTGTGCCCCATATATCTTCCCAAGGTGACTTAGGGATACAGATATTTACAGCCCAAACTTAGCGTCAGATGCTTGAGACTCACCCCCTATTACGTGAGACCAAATACAATGGTGGAATGTGGGTGTTAATTATTCACCTCTGCCTAACCCTCTGGGGATAAAGACATGATTAATATGTATGTATGTATGAAGTATACATAAACGTAAACCTACATAACATACTATACCCCGCTGAGAAAGATGCGTGACTGTACTGACCGTACGTATGTATGTCATGTATCAGCGATTGCCGCTCTTAGACAAAAACAATAGAAAAAGGGTGATAGATTTTTACCAAAATAATATTTCTGGCTGTTCTGTTGCTGACAACTCCGCTCGTATGAAATACTGATCCAGTTTCCGTGGCCCTTAAGAATCGTAGGTATAAGGCACAGTGATCAATGTAAGTAAATAAGCTTGAGAGTATAGGTACTATGAGTCATTGTTTTTCATTTAGTTTTCCCTGAAATAATGCGTAAACATAACTTCAGTTGCGGTATTACTATTATCTGTTCTGTGGTTGCGGTTACCTCAATGAGAATCTTAAAGGTATGATTCCGTAGCCGACCACATACGACTGCCGACGCATACAGCAGATGCGCGTAATTCATTGCGGCTTCTAAATTGTCCTCTTTATCTGTATCGGAGTTTAACAAGTAATGGGTACGCTGTATCTGCTGGATGCGTCGGCACTCGGCAGTTGTCGTATGCGGTCGACTTCGGAATCATATCTTAAAGGTCAATTAACATGCATACATACAAATACTCTCGCCTGTAAGTCCCCGAAGGGGTAGGCAGAGGTGTATCAACACCCACATTTCGCCAACTATTATTTTCCATCCCACTTAATAGGGGGCTAGCCTATTGTCAATGCGAATTGCGAGGTCAATGAATTACAAATATCAGTCTGATGACAAATCGAACGGGTAGGCACAGGTGAACACATCCTTATTTCTTAATGTTCTTCGGTTCTTAATAAGTAAAGATAACTAATTCGGTTCTTGACTTATTCGTTATTAAGAACCGAATAACATAAGGAAGTAAGAGTCCGTACACCTCTGCTTACCCGTTCGCTTATTACCACGAACAAAGAATGGTTTGTTTAATGTTGAATCATAATCTTTTGATACAAAAACCAATAAATAATTTGAATGCCCACAAAATCAGCAAACTTCTGCGAATAAACAAACAATTTGTTGTCAATAATGTATTATCAATGCCATCTATGAGGGAAATGTAGAACTATTTACACAACAAATACCAATAAACGAAAACTTCGGATGTAACCGAGAGATGGTGCTAGTAGGTTCCAATTCATAAAAAAAAAAACACTTTTTCCTATAGGATCGAGTCTTATCTGGGCTCTTTGTGGAACTCGGCGTGGAAGTGGGATCAAAGTTTAATGCAGAATATATTACTATATCAATAGTAGGCTATCGAGAAGGTCTGAGAGGGGGGGGTATAATAGCAGTCGCTCCTGTAAGAATCTAAGAAAATAAGTAGGAAGGTGGACCTCGGACTCTGAAGTGCAAGCTCTGGATGCAGCCGGGACGACCGCTGTGATGAATGATGATGTTGATACAGGTGGAAAAGTGGTTTTGACCCTCCATGGGTCAAAGTTATTGAATGTATGTATAATATGTCTATATTTACGACATAATCTGTGATGTTTGTTAGTAAACATACGTTATCTGGCTTAGGTTTAAAAGATATGGCTTAATTCTAAAATGGGATATCCTGTACGAAACTAATTGATATCATTTTTTGGTGATAAACGTGATGGTGCAAAAGAATTTATGTGATAAGGTGTTCGCTCGTCCATCATTGTCAACGCAATGTGAATTAGTACGTAGCAGACACGAAACAAGTGTAAATCATATGACACACTACTACGTAATACAAAAAAATTGTACTGTTCAATGTTTAGCATATTGCTCGGGACATTACATCTTGGACCTAAAACACAGAACAGATATGCCTAAAACGTGCTTTATACGACAGTGCTTCGTTTGTCTCGCGATTTAGGTTCAGGTTTCGTGTCCCGAGGTATACTTTTGTTTATAGCGAACTCCTTCAATATTTAAGAAACCCGAAGTGAACTCTCTCGTCTGAGTAACACTCGACAACAAGATGTTTTATTATAGAATAGCTTAATAAGTAATTCTATTTTTCATACATGGTTTATTAGATTTGTGTTATTCGTATAGTATTTTTACATAGGATTTTTTTTCGTACTTCCCAGGACCGTTAAGGTTCTGGTAAGAAGGAATATACAATAAATTAAATATCAAAAAACCCTACAAGAGATAATCTTGAAAAATAGGCCGTATTCGACGACGATTCACCTCACGTAAGAAATTCCTTCTTCGCCCTTGTATACTATTGTGAATATGTTTTAGTTGGAGAACTCCATCGTACCGTAACACCTAGATATAGTACCGGCAAACTTCTTGACAATGTACTTAGGACTCAGGCTGCGTAAAGCGCGTTTTAGACCACTTCGGGGGTAAGCACGGGGCGCGACGTCGCACTATGGGACCAACCGGTATTTTTCATCTCAAAAATCGATAACTCTGTTGTTTTGTGATATTTCTCCTTGAAATTTTTTTCACGTGTTAATGAATATCTAGGCAATAAAAGAAATGAAATATCATCATTTTAGAAATTATATATTTTTCGTAAAAAAATGACAAACATAAGGTTATACGAAATTACATACAAAAAATTATACAGTTATAATAAAATAGCAATAAAAGTTACACTTTTATTTAAAATAAGTTTAAAACTAAATTATTATTATTATTATTAAACAAACATGCTGCAAAATTACATGATAAAAAAAAATTAGCGCTTATCCTATTGACCACTTTCTATTTCCAACAATTCTTTAGCTTCGTCAAACAATTCTTTGGATATTAGGAAACTGGGTTAATTTAAACTAGATACATAAGGATCAGACGTATATAACAAAATATGCAGAACGTCTTCGTTTGTTGCTGATCTGGAACACTTCCTAGCGTGATGTAACCTATATTTCTTGTAATTTTTATTTCGGGCTTCCTTGGCATCTTCGGATAATAATTGTCCTATAGGCAAAACTGCATAATGCTCTATTATTTTAGCACCATGTATAAGTACTTTATGGACCGAAGATGGCATGTAGTACCAATTATATTTGCTTACGTATAATTGCGCGGTTATCGATGTATATTAGTCAAATTTTTCTGCGTTAATAGAGAATCCCGATGACATGGTTTGAGAATCACATATAATCTCTTGTTCATCAATTCAATCAATCGATTCAATTCAATTCATCAATTCCGGTTATACCTGCAGAACATTGGTAATTTTGGAAAAATCTCCTTGCCGTATTTCCGTCATTGCTATTACCGGAACCTTGACGTGGTTTATCAATGTGCAAACCAAGCACTTCTCGGAAACGTTTTTGGACATATTTTTTCTTATCTTCTTTAAGTTGCTTGTTTTCTGGAGTTGTTGCTGACCACTTCTCAAAACCCAAGTTGTAAGAAATATGAGGGAAAGTCTCCATAAATCTTATCCATGCGTGTAATGTCGACAATCCGTATTTAAATGCATCTTCATTTTCAACTCTTGTTGTAACTTTTAAAAGATCATTCATTTGTCTGGGAGTTGCTCCACAAACAGTGCAGGTAGCACTGGATGATGTGTTCATTAACACTTGAGCAACTTTCCCATTAGAACTTCTGCAGCAATATAGTTTATCATACTTGTGGTTAGGGTGATCACCGCTAACAAAAGTGCCAAGGGAAGATTCTTGTGGTCTATTTATTTGTTAATGTATGCTTCTATCATAGAAATGAAAAAAAAAAAACAAGACAGACATCAAAATAAAATAATTTCATGGTAAAAAAAAGAAGAACCGTAATTTTCGGGATTTTTTTTTCTCGCCCGAATGACATATTGCTTCTAAATCACCACTTGCGCAAAAAACGCCCAAGATTTTTTTTATTCCTCGTATTACTGAATAGGTAAGGTCTCTAATAGAGTGATTAACTTGACACCGGCAGCCTCCGGCAACAAGGAAAACTCCAATTGAAATAAACAAAATCGAAATTTTCTTTCCTTCACTAAAAAATTAAATAAAAAATAAAACAATTATTTTTTTTACAAAAACTGAATGTGGTTGCAAAGTGTACATTTTAAGCTATCTAATGATGTATAACACTAACATGCTTCCTTGGAAAACTTCCGAATAATTTTGTGTTGAAATTCCTTAACGGTAATTTAATTGGCATGAAAATAGTTATGCCTAATGTTTGAGGTTCACTTTATAAACTTAAAACTAAGTTATTTAATATTTTTTGTAATTAATACGCAAGTTCCATCCTTTGAAAGTATAAAACCATAAAAGGATCAATGGATTTATGACTTTCGTCAAAACCATTTTTGAGATGGTAATTACTGTTTGGTCCCATAGTGCGTCGGAAGCGCGCTACTCGACCAATCATGGTTTATAACTAATGACGGGCTCAAAGGGCTCATGTCATTGGTTGAGTTGCCCTTTTTTCGTCGTAAACGTTCGTACTTCTTGACGTTTGTTCAACAAGTTTGCCGGTCTACACAGTCAGATAGAACTTATAAACTATTACTTACAGTTGAATGCCGCCAGAAAAGTATCAGCGAGTGTATGTCCGTCGCCGGAGCGAGAAGCAGGTAGTCCCGCCATTCGTCGTAGCTGATGTTCAGACTGCCGTCCTGGTCCATCCTGGGGACAAACTGATAGAGTGAGGGAGACGGGGAGATCCGGTGCGGTTGTGATTCGTACAGAGTGCGGTGAACATTTACACGTGTGTGTGTTGATATGCGATTTTATATCTATATGTACGAATTAATATTTAGGTGTCAGTTTGTAACAACAAGTAAACTAATAAATTTTATAGCAATTTTAGAAATTTTCAAAGCTACTGGGCCAATTTTGACGCGATTTTTACCTTAGATAGCTGACGTTATGAGGCGTAAGTTAGGCTAATGCTATTTTAGAAAAAGTATAAGAGTTCCGCTCAGTTTCGTGCTTGTTGTTTACGTGGGTTGATCCAGGTTTTGCAGTATAGTGACTGCAGTAATCATATTTCTACTTTGAGTTCCTAGATTTTTTTTATTTGAAAGGACCAATTTGTGCCAATTTTAGACATTGTCTCGCGTTTTGTTAAGGAAGAACTTCGAACTTCTCCCAAGATAGATTGAGTTTCCATGAGAATCTTTTGAGTATCATAGTCTGTATGTACAATAGATTGCAGAAGTCGGTGTACAATTTGAAACTAAAATTATATATGAAGTGACGGTACACTAGTAAGAAATACACTGGGAAACACCAATGTATTAACAGTAAATTAATGAATTTCTTTCTTTCCTTCTCTTATTTTATCTGTGTATCATATTTGCTTTTTAGTTTTATTAACAGAGGTAACGCCATCTATATTTAATTATATTAAATTAGACTTATTTAACAACATTTTTATTATCCAAACTTAAGATATATTAACAGCATTTTTAGCCGAGCCGTTGTTTAGTAGTAGGTACTGATGTCGATATTATCGATTGTCACCAAGTTTACTCTTTACAAGTGTACAATGATCGATGGATTGCATGTTTGATGTACCAACTGTGCCACTAGTGTGTACAAGGCTTAGCTCTAAATAGTGCGTCCGAACAATTACGGCTACTTAAGTAAGCTATATGTTTTACATATGTTTATATACTACAAAGGTATGAACGTGGTCGCTAAGTTAATCGGAACCGTAGGTGTAGCTCAATAAAATAAACCAACAAATATAATTATATAAAAAAACAGCATGATAGAACAGGCTATTTCCATTTATATATATACAATATATAAATTTAAATAGCCTGCTTACAACTGCGCCAATCCTACTTCCTACTAATATTATAAATGTGAAAGTATGTGAAGATGTTTGTTATACAATCGCGCTCAACGGCTGTATGGATTTAGCTGAAATTTTGGTACAGGGATAGGTTATAGTCTGGAATAACACATAGGCTACTTTTACCCCGGGAACTGGTTCCCATGGGTTACGGGAACGGGATCTAAATACCACGGGGGCGCAACCGTGGGCATCAGCTAGCAGATTATAAACAAGCAAGACGTGTCACGGTAAAGATTTTTTCGACGACCAATCTTAATGCCGTGAAAATAAAATTGAAATTTCAGTAATTTATCATAGGCACTAATATATGTTAGGATATGTCAATAATTGACAGACAATATTATGTACTAATACTTTCACAACCATGAGCGTAGTCCCCTGGCTACATACTACTGTAAACAACTCTTTGGAGTAGTTAGGGCAGTTCAAACCTCTCTGAATCTTCAAAACCTGTCCCAATACTATTGAACTTGACTTTAACTTTTCATTGCCAACAACCAATCATTCATTGCAGTCTTGTGCAATCATCAATACTATGCAAGATTATTACCATACGGCCTAGTCTCGCAGTGGACGGATCTCGACGGTCGATGCAAGTGCGGTCACGATTGGATGATGACGTCACAACGTTAGCTGTACTTGTACTATATGTACGATATCAGGTGGCCTACTACGAGTATAATGTCGGAAAGCAATATTATTTCAATCTTACTTTATTTTCATAGTGTGCATCGGACTCGGAATTTGTCGTCCGTCGTAATATTTGTGTACTGTGAATTGAAAATCTAACATTTTAAATATATCTACTGCATGAAATTTTAAAGCAATTAGTATGCTGATATACTAATCGATTAAGGTAGGAAAAAGTGATAGGACTCAGGCGGGACTCAAACCCGCGACCAGACCCCCTTACATTTTTTTTTATACTACTTAGGTCGCAGACAAGCATACGGCCCTCCTGATGGTAAGAGGTTACCGTGGCCTATGGGCGAGTGGAACAGTAGGGGAGTCATACTAGTGCTGTCATCCCTGTAAGAACAGAGAGATTCTGTGCCGTCAGCGCAAAAGATAAGTAGGACAAAGCCTTTGGTTTTTCCACTGACAGCACGAAACCTCTCCACGGGAATGCTCTGACTTCTGAGCTACCAGGTCACGCCTTGAGTGTTCGAAATTCTCTTTTAGAACCGTCTTGGGGCGACGGTGGGAGCTATCTACCGAGTATCGATATTCGTATGACAACGCGTGACCCGGTAGCTGATTGGTCTGAGCATTCCCCCCGTAAGAGGTCGCGGTTTGGGGGTCCCGCTTGGGTCGTTTCACTTTCTTCCTATCTCAATCGATATACAGTGCAGTAATAGATACTGACACTAGTATCCTGACGAATGCTGAAGTTGCAATTCACACTAGGAAAGTTACAAAGATTGAAATAATACAGTTGGAGATGGTAGTAGGCCCCAGAAAGCATGACTGCGTGACAACATATTTGTTGAAACATACACGACATAATATGGATTGCTATAACAGTGGCTATGTGCACGACATTATGTGATAAATGTAGAATAGTATTTGTGATACATAATATATTATTTGAATACATAACTACACCAGTTGGTAGCTTAGAGTAGGTATGTATACTTTAAGGTTGGCAGCGACTAATACAATATTTACGAATCAAAATTTATGATTGTTGAAAGGACATCATTCACGCTCCATACAAAAAGTACCCAAAAATAGAAGTGCCGGCCAACGAAAAAAAATGGTTTTATCGGTTAGAGAATGAAATTCTAAGATTTTTTTCTTTAGACGGCTAAGAGCTAAGACCGATTACTTATGAGTTATATGACTTAGAAATAATGAAAAAATGCATTTTTACGAGCTCGTCTGAACAATTTTTACTTCATTACTATAGCAAAAATCAAATAATGATGATAAAGAATAACTTAATCTCGCTTAATAATAATATAATATGACAAAAAGCCTAATCATCATCCGCATATATACATATTCTCCTGATTGCATCCGTGGCCAAGATGACCTCGGAGCTCAGGGTCCGCCTTCCGGCTCTTCCTCCTCCACTTCGCACGATCTTGGGCGTCCATAGTAGTGAGACCATTTGCACGCATGTCACCCTCCACGACCTCAAGCCAGGACTTCTTTGGCCTACCCCTTTTATCTGGACCCGGCGGGGGCGCCATTGCCAGGCATTTGTTCCCCACGTAGCCTGGCGGTTGCCGCAAGACGTGGCCGCCCCAGCGAAGGCGGCTCTCTTGCATTTTATCCGCGATCCCACGGACATGGAGGCTGCCGCGGATGCGAGAGTTCCATACGCGATCTTTACGCGTGACGCCGCACATCCACCGCAACATTTTCATCTCCGTGACACGCTGCTCTTGCTTGTGTCGCTCCAGCAGCGGCCACGCCTCACAACCGTACAAGAGGACAGGCCTAATGATCGTCTTATAGACCTGCCCCTTCAACCTGACTGGCATTTTGGGATCACATGTGACGCCAGTCATTTCTCGCCATTTGGTCGTGGTCGATTTCACCGGTCACATGAAGTACAGATCCCAGGTACTTAACCTAGTCCGTGCGCTCGACCAAATCATCGCCTATGCGAACGGGTGTGGGGTCTGTGGAGTTTAGCGCTAAGTATTCTGTCTTCGCTACATTCAGCTTCAGACCGCCGTTCTCAAGCGCTTCCTTCCACCCTTTCACGCGTCGCACTAATCTGGTCCTGTCCGCGTTCATCAGCGCAATATCATCAGCATACATGAGCAACCACGGAGGCTGCTCATGTGAGTTTCTGATGCTGTCCGACAAAACGTCTAATACCACGCTGAACAGGTCTAAGGACGGATCCATGGTGTACCCCGACGGTGATGGAGAAGGCTTTCGAGTCGCCAACAGCAGTCCTAACCACGGAACCGGAATCGTAGTACATGTCTCGGATGGTGTCAATGTAAGTCTCTGGAACTCCCTTGGACCGCAGTGCCCACCAGATCACCGCGCGAGGAACACAGTCGAAGGACTTCTGCATATCTAAGAATAGGCAGTGCAGGGGCGTGTTCCTCGCCCTGTATTTCCCCGCCACAATCCTTAGGGCGAACACCGGGTCCATGGTCCCGTGCCCGGGACGAAACCCGTACTGACAATCCGAGAGTGTACTTTTCTGTCGGATCCGGGAGTCGATTATCCGCTCATAGAGCTTCATGGTGTGGGACATTATCTTTATACTGCGGTAACTGCCACACTCCTGCACCGATCCCTTGCCTTTTAAGACTGGCGTGATGATGCTCAGCCTCCACTGACTTGGGATCTCACTGGTGAGGAGTACGCGGTTGTAAAGATTTGCTAGAATGCTCACACCACGGGCACCCATTGCCTTCCAAGCCTCGATGGGGACTTCGTCGGGGCCGACAGCTTTCCGGTTCTTCATGCGGCGAATGGCTGTCTGGACTTCTGCAGGCGTTATCGGTAGCACTAGTCCGTGGGTCGGAGGGAGGTCAGGTGGCTGCACCTCTTTATGCTACTCTCCTTCACTGCGACTTTCTCGTACAGCAGATTACCCCCAGGGTGTTTAATGCAGTGGCACTTGGATAGACCCTGCGCCGCTTTGGCCATGGAATGCACCAACTTATATATGAGCTTTTGCCCCTCAGACGATTCCAACTTTGTATATAGCGGTTGCAAGTGGTCTCGTTTGGCCCTGGCTATGGCTCTCATGGTGGTGCGTTTTGCATCTTTGTACACATCGTGGTCTTCGGAAGATTTGGACGCTTGCCACTTTTTAATGAGGGCTTTCTTCGCCCTGATCTCTCTCTGGACTGTGTCGTTCCACCACCAAGTGTCACCCAGCACCCTCACAACCATAAGCCGGGCGCTATAGCCCTTCACCTCCAAGATGTCATCCTGCAACGCCCGCTGTGTAAATCAGCTGGTAGCCGTCCCCAATTTGCATGGAGCTACTGCCACCCCACCGAGTCTCCTGCAGGAACACCACGGCCACTCTCCGCCTGCAGACTGCGTCAGCCAACTCCCTCGTGCGACCGGTCAACGTGCCGATGTTCCACGTTGCGAAGCGGAGTTTTTGGGAACCAAGATGTTGGCCTAACGTCTTTAGCCGTGCCCGTCTCAGGCACGGTAGCCCGAACGAACGCCATTTCATAGTGATTTGGCAATTTTTGGCTTTTCCGGGGGCGACTGCCGTCCGACCTCCCAACCCCGAAGGGAAAGCCAGCGCCAGAGCCTCGTCCGTTGTTCAGCAGGTGCACCGGCTTGCAGGTGAGGTTGGCTTGGGGCCCAAGATCTAGTGGACCCCCATACACCCTCTAGTGGACCCCCATACACCCTAATATGACAAAAAGCCTAATTATATACAATCATTATTAGGTACCTAAGTACTTACGTAGGTATTTATGTGTAAGTATTAGTGTTATAAAATATAATTATGTAAATGTAAATGCTCATTTTATGATTTTCGGAGATCCATTTTGGGTCTAAAAGTTGGTCGTAGACGTTTGTTGTAATAATAAAAAATGCTTATAAGATCATTTGCCGTAAGATCACACAGTTTTTTTTACTGGCCGGCACTTTAATTTTTGGGTACGTTTTGAATGATGTCCTTTGTTAGATGGTTGGTAATCAATTGTCTTTGGTCGGTTTCATTAGTGAAAACGTCTGTGCTCAAGCTCAACCAAACTGAAAAACGTGATAACGCAATTTAATTTTAACCGACTTCTTAACAAGGAGGTTCTCAAAATTAGGATGTTTATATTTTTAAATTATTGCTTTTTCTATTCACGTGTTCTACGTACCAGAAGATCTGAACGATATATTAATATCATTGGTTTATGGTTTCTCGTGTACTGCTGAGTACTACTCTTATGTCCTGCTAGCCTATGCCCGCGGCTCCACAAACAGCATCAAATTCCGTTTAGTATTTTTTGCCGTCCATCGAGAATAAACACAAGAATTCCAAATATTTTCGGGTTCAGTGAAGATTTTTAAATATGTATCTCCAATGTACGACAGACTCAACAATTTTACATTTAAATTACATTCAAATCAAGATAAGAAAAAAGATAGCATAAATAAGAAGAGAATAGAGATAAGAAGAAGATTGCTGATGTTCACTTTCCAGCCACTTACAGCATCACACAACTGTATCATACTGTATAGAAAGTTTTTAGTCACACTCTGATTGTATTGATTTCAGATTGCAAGAATTTCTTTCACAATTAAATGGTCCGAATTGATTTGTATTGGTAGATATAAATTATAATATTTTATAGCCAGACGATCGCTGTGCACCGATGAATCGATCCACATAATTACGTGTAATAAAATCGGTGTAGATTTCAAAATTTTCAGGCACACACATCTATTTATCGGTGCAGTCCAAATTGATTTAATATTATTGACAGTAACGATTAAAAATTTATAAAAATTCTTCCCTAAACAAATTCCCTAGTTTTTTCGCAACTTTCGCAAATCTAACGTAAGGGTTCCACTGAAAGTGCAACGGCCAGCAGCGATCTTTTGAGGCAAAATATCACAAAACATCTTGAATCTTATCTACTGGGGAAAGACCACAGTGATTTGAAGGCAAAGGACTATATACAGTACAGGGTAGCGGTAGGCTACGTAAGGCTTCCCGCGACCATTTCTAGTGAGTCTGTGAGTCACAAATGCTGGCAGCCATGGCCGTGCTCTTTCAGTGATAATTAACCCTAAAGAAAATATCTAAGGAAGCGAGTGGCCAGTCTGGTACATACAACTAAGTATACAGGATCTCAAACACTATTCTTGTTGGAAAGCAAACTTATACATAGGTAGTTATTTGTGAAAATCATATCAGGAAGCAGTGCTTTGAGCCCTAATTCTATCAACGTAACACAGTATGTACATGGCATTGATTGGTATTTGCAATGATAGTTTTTGATCCTAATGACAGATGTTAGGTTAGCTGAGAAATCGGTGGCGGGAGCGTTGATAAATCTTTATACAGCAAGAGCCTATGAACGTAAGTCCAACGTCATATTATAAAGATTAAAGGTATGATTCAGAAGGTGACCGCATACGACAACTGCAGACGCACGCAGCAGATATGCGTAATTCATTGCGGCTTCTCAACGGTCCCCTTTATCTGTATCGGAGTTTAACAAGCAATGGGTACGCTGTGTGTGCTGCATGCGTCTGTAGTTGTCGTATGCGGTCGGCTTCGGAATCATACCTTTACATACATTACTTCTCTCCGACGCCGCGCCGTAAGAATATTTAGCTAGTAGGAATTTTGAAATGGGGTTACTTTAGTGACTTTCAACTAAATTAAATTAATGAAATTTTGTAGCAAACGTATGCAAAATTTTCCGATTTAAACTTCATCAAACATTTGTTAGGCGAATTTCATTTTCTATTTACTTCAATGGTATCTGGGGGACGCTTGGTTTTTGAACCAATAGAATTAAATACGAAACATAAAAATACTTCAAACGTTTTTGAACAGCTACAGTGCACAGACAAGTGGTCAAGTTTCAAACACAAACGGTTTTAACCACTCTGTAAAAATATCACAGTCAGTTCATGTGCGATAGAGAGAACGCTATAGAAAATCGATGCATAAGCTGATATTAGTCTGATACACACTATGATGTACACACGGCCAAGAATATAAGTACACACCTTTATATGTAAGGGTGTGTGTAAAGATATGATTCCGAAGCCGGCCGCATACGACAACAGACGCATGCAGCAGATACAGCGTACCCATTACTTGTTAAACTCCGATACGGATAAAGGGGACCATTCAGAAGTCGCAATGAATTACGCGCATGTGCTACATGTGTCGGCAGTTGTCGTATGCGGTCGGCTACGGAATCATACCTTTACACACACCCTTACATTTAAAGGTGTATACTTATCCCTTTTGCCGATTGTACTAACAAAAGTAGCCTATTAGGTATACTATGATATGACGTAGGTCTGACGTTCACGGGATCTTGGATCAATAGCATTTGTAAATCTTTTTCTGATGGCGATATTTCAACACTAGCATATATATTTAGCGAGTCTAAGCCACAGACTACTCGTGATTTCTCGACTTACCACCAGAAATTTGGCCATACAGCTTTTCTGAAAAACATTTACTTTTTAAATTGTCTATGTGGGAGACACGGTGTTCTAAGCTACATTTAGAGTTTATACACAACAGTCCCTAGGCATAATATTTCGCAGAAGCGTTGAGGTAAGTTTTCAGTCAGTCGCTGCGCTCAGATGCATCACATTCGCTACTGAATCATAGTACGATGTCTCACCTTTTTAATAAGTTAGTCGCTTCATTCCTGCCTATTGCGATGCCGAGGTCGGCAAAAGCTGAAATGAGCTCCTCCAGATCCACTTTTCCTGAAAGAAAGTAGACGAAAATTATTATTATTTGGCGGAAATCTATACCTACGAGTATAATAAGCGTTGGTAACGTAGTGGTTAAGGACTGGCCTTACGATCGAGAGGTCCCTATCATTTATCTAAGTTGAAGGGGTTACGCTTACAGGTAATATTTGTAATTTTGGAAGAAAAAAATAAAAAAAAATATTCCAACTATCAGTGACCGTGACCTAGCACGGTCACTTACCGATTTCATTAGGTACATTCAAGTTTTCTAATACTATGTAGAAGACCTTAGAAGACTTAGGGAGTCGGTTTTGTCCCCCCAGGGTAAGAAAGCGATGAGTAGGTAATATGTATGAAAACAAATAAAGAAAACAACGACGGGCTATATGTACAACAATATTGCATATCAATAGAATCCGTTGAAGTGGTTTTTGTTCAAAGAAAAGAAATTCAGCTTTGTTTATATTCCACCTTAATTCCGATCAAGAAAGACAATCATATTAGCGATGATTTCATTAGGTAATACGGCAAAGTGATTACGTAACGCGAAACGCGAATCAATTGACGGCCCTCGCTGGAGGCGCGGTAACAATTCAGGCGCGGATCCACTAGGGTGGGCAATATGGGCATGCCCACCACCTTAATAGACCTGTGACGTCACTTTTTTTATCGTTTATTGAAAAAAAAAAAGCAAACAAATGAATCATGAATCACGCGTGATTTGGAACACAGCGTATAGTGCAATAGACGATATACCAGCATTTGTTCACACTGTTACAATATCAGAAATTACACACTATTATTGCGGCTTTTTTGTACGCCTTTTTAAGGAGCATAGGTCTGAGGTGTAAGTACATTCAATCAATCTATCAGTTAGTATATTGCAGTCCACTGCTGGATATAGGCCTCCCCGAATATGCGCCACGTCTGCCGATCCTCCGTCTTCCGCATCCAGTCTGTCCCAGCCACCTTTATCAGGTCGTCAGTCCATCTGCCTAAGGGGCATCGCACCTTTCTTTTTCCTTCTCGCGGTCTCCACCCTAGGACTCGCCTGCTCCAACGGCCATCAGTCCTTCGACAGATGTGGCCAGCCCACTGCCACTTCAGCCTGCTTATTCTGCGGGCTATGTCGGTAACTTTGGTTCTATTTCGGATGACCTCGTTGCGAATTCTATCTTTCAAAGAGACTCCAAGGATAGCTCGCTTCATAGCCCGCTGCGCGAATTCTAGGTCATGGACTAACCCCACCTTTAGTGGCCACGTTTAGGCTCCGTAGGTCATAGCAGGCAGGACGCACTGGTCAAAAACCTTTGTTTTGAGGCATTGCGGTAGGGGGGAGGAGAAGACCCGACTTAGTTTGCCAAATGCTGCCCACCCCAGTTGGATCCACCTGGCTATTTCTTTCTCGAAGTTGTTTTCACCGAGCTGGATAACCTGCCCCAGGAGATATATTTTTGAACAACTCTGAGTGTCACCCCTTCGATTGCAATCGATTTGGTACAACATGTTCGTTTATCATAATCATGGTGTTGTCCAAGTTTACACCCAGGCCAACTTGTCGAGAAGCTCCATTCAAGCTGTGCAACATTTTGCCCAGTTGTTCCAGCGACTAAGCAACTATGACGATGTCGTCGTCGAACCGAAGATGCGAGATGTACTCACCGTGGATGTTGGTACCCCACCAAAGTCTAATCCAGAGTCTTGAAGACGTCCTCCAATACGTTGGTGAATAGTTTGGGAGATATAACATCTCCCTGCCTTACTCCACGCTGGAGGCTAATGGGTTTCGTCTTCTGGTCTTGGAGTAAGATGGACATTGTGGCAGTGTCATACAAACATCTCAGCATCTCGATGTATCGCCAATCTACACGACACTGCTGCAGGGCATCCAGCACTGCCCAGGTTTCGATTGAGTCGAAGGCTTTTTAGTTGTCCACAAACGCCATACACAGCGGCTGATTGTACTCCTGCGTCTTTTCTACAATCTGCCGAACAGTATAGATGTGGTCCACGGTACTACAGCCTTTTCGAAACCCGGTTTGCTCAGGTGACTGGAACTCGTCGAACTTATCCGCGAGGTGATTTGTGACGACTCTTGAGAACAACTTATAGACATGGCTCGGGAGTGAGTGAGTCTTATCACCTTTTTTGAAAAACAGTACCATCGCACTCCCGCTCTGTGCCCTAGGTGTTAGTTCTTGCCGGATGATGGAATTAAAGAGAGTCACTAGCTCTTTCTGGATTGGTGCGCCACCTGCTTTCAGCACCTCAGTAGTAATTTTGTCATCACCAGGGCATCTGTTGTTCTTCAGTTGCCTGAGAGCCGCCTCTACCTCGCACTATTCGACATCTGGTATCTCCTCGGTGTAAAGGCGCGTGAGTGGGGCTCTGTCCAGGTGTGTCTCTGCACAGGTCTTCGATGCTGTGTCCCGTCGGTTTACTCATCCGTGCTGCATATAGCTCAGTTGTAAGTTTCGTCAGATGGGGCCTTCCCAACTGCTGAGCGAACACTTTTGACCCCCCTATATCGCTCGATTGCCTCCTGGATGGAGCGAGTGTTGGAGCGTTCAAGGTCGCGTCGTATCGGCTTTTTGATTTAAAGTTCGGAAGTCTCAGGAGAGAGCCTGGACTCTTGCTGTTTGCGTTTTCCGGGACACTTCCTGCAATGTTTTGACCACTATGTCGGCCTTCTCGTCAATGCCGCTAGGTTTTCAGCATTGCGAAACGATTTTGAAGTTCCAGTTGGAACTTTTCGAACCCTAGAGCTACTTGGAGCGGCGTAGGTGAGTTGACGTTATCATTCGGAATCTTTCAGCCTTTATGTTGATATTTAGAGAGCATCGGATAAATTGGTGATCGCTTCCAGTTTGAAACTTGTTGATCACAAAGACATCTCTAAATATGTGCGTAACTACTGTCCATTATGAAAAAGTCTGTCTCGTTCCTTATCGCAGAGTCCCGGCGTTACCAAGTCCACTTCCTGTTGGGGTTTTTCTTAAAGGAACTCTTAATGAAAGCTACTCGAGGAAGCTGACTAGCATTTGCCCCTGCGATTTCTGCACCCCACCCCATAAGGTTCGATTTCCGTCTCGCCGCGTTCAATTCAACAGGTGGTGGTGGTGTGAGACCAACACCGCCAAAGACACCCCCCCCCCCCCCGGGCGTATTTAGTATTTAACATGTTTGACATGAGTTCGCACTACGACTCGCACTTGACCGGTCTTCAGGTACCTGTGCCCACAACCTAGTTCCGCGTCTGGATCCGCGCCTGTAACAATTATTAGCCCTATGACTCAGACGGTCACGGCAGCCAACACCATCTGCTAAAGGCAATTCTGCTTGACAATACATTTTAATCGCAGTCGTAACATGACTATAGTATAGTTAAAATCTCGCTGCTGACTCGGTCATAAATCATTCGAGTGTTTCGCTCTCTTACAGTAGTATAAAACCTTATAAACGTGTTTTATTGTAAATCGACAGGTGAGCATTCTACCACTGAACCACAGATGCCGTCGGTCGACTAGCGCACATCCCTACGCCGATTATGATTTATGACCGAGTCTGCAGCTAGATTTTAACTATACTATAGTCGGCAGATTTCAATTGTTTAACATATTAAACAGAACTGGCGTAAAACTGAACCAACTTAAACGGGTCGGTTTATATTAATGCGCGTAGTTACCGCACATTGGATGCATGTCTAATCACTCGCACGAAATGCATGTGGCGTTGTGTATTAATGTCGGCTGCAAGTCGTTAAATATCGGGAAACAATTGGAACGAAAGGTAGCTAGCTACTTTTGATACTAGTTTAGCATCAAAAGTAGCTTAACATTTGCTATTATATAGATTTTCTCATCCTAGCGCCAATCCCGGTTGCATACAGAGCTTCCTCTTTGGAGCACAGGTCTGCTCTGACACTTTTCCTGTCTTCTTGTCTGTAAATCACTAGATGTGTCACAGTTTGCCTCTTTTCCTTCAGTTAATTAAACGCCAATCCTAACTAGTGAGGAGTATGGAACCCCATAAAGGTCTTTGAGGCCCAAGCCCCTTTGCTGATTAACGAACGAGGTTAGGGGACCAGACGGCAGTCACGTCGTAAAAGTTAGGTCTAATAAAAAGAGAAGATTGAACGCAACGCACAAGCTAAGGACGCAATTGGTTTAACACAACAATATCTGTGGTTACTTGGCAAAACTATACCAGAAGGCCATTCAACTGTTTTTTTCTTATTTTAAAGTAAAGTATTTCCCAAACTAGACGAGAACTAGCAGAGATGGCAAAGTCCCAGAACATATATCAACCGATCTAGGTCACAGCGCGAACAAGAAAATATTCGGTGCCGCAATGGCGCGGGAGATTTTAATCCAATTTTCATTTTGCGAGCGTCGACTGTCACCATAGATCTCTGGCGTACATTCGAATCTCAGTGAAAAGTAACAAAGAACGGCAGATATTGGCTCGAGTGCTATCCCGAGTGAGCTGACCTACATTTCCAGTTTACAATCTGTAAGTGACAAATACTTTAGGGAATATTAAATTCAAATATGGTTTAACTGAGCTAAGGATTGATGTCCGGGCAAAAGGCAGGAGTTAGCAGGAAAGCGGAACGGTTTTGAAGTGAATGAATCGGTAGCAGCTGGTATTAATTATGAACGTATAAGACGATATTATGTACGTCAGAATCGTTGTAAGTGGAAATATATTATGTTGTCACTGCCTGCCGCTATGTGAGTGTCGATAAGGACACAACCGCACAGAGTCAGTGTAGTAGATATGGGGCTACCAGTAGCAAAGGATGAAAATGTTCAAAAGGGAAGCCGGTGGAAAATAATGTTACTCTTTATAGGACGACTATAGCCATTTTGTATGTCATTAAAAAACTACCACGGTTTCCCTTTGCAGAGTAAGCCGGCAGGGTTCAGGTTCTGGAGACTATCACAGATATCCGTGGGGGCTAGGTACTAAGAAGTTACTTCGGATTTCTTTCGGTAGAGTCTAGGCCGAATGAAGTGCCAAGTCTTGTCTTCATAGTAGATATATTATAAGGGGGTATAACAACATAATTAACAATTACCATCTTTATTCTTGTCGATATGAGAAAATTGGAGTTTCAGATTCTTCTCGTGTTCGCGCACGTAGTGGATGAACTCGGATAGCGTCACGTCCCCGCCCTCTTTGCAGCCCGACTTCGCCAAAAATTTCTGGAAAATAAACCATTTATAACAATGAGAAAATGTTGAAGAGCAGAGGATCCATCGCAAGTAGACTCGTTGACCCGCTTTAGTTAAAATTTTAATTGAGAAAATGATTTTCTTTATTAAACAACTTTAAAAAAAAGGAAAAACAAGATTGAACACAAATTTAAATGTAAATTCTGATTATTTCTTGACAATCAATTTCAAGAATTACATACCTACTGGCTGCTAATTGGTATGAAAATAGCATTATTTTACGATAAAGGGTTTCGGCGGAACCTGGTAGGCAGGCAAACCAATACAATGGTCATCACAAGTAGGTACTGAGCACACAAAGACATTTTGTATAAATTTAGTTCGATACTTTAGAGTTAGAGGAAGTAAAGTACAATAGGCATCACCGTTCGCAAATTGGGAGTTTGAGTGGATCGGCAAACCACAATAGGTTCTATGTAACCTATCTTTTTAAATTATTAGTACATAGTATAGGATCGCCCGGTAAACCAAAATGAAAATTCGACCACAAATCTATAAATTTTCACTTTTTATCAAACCTATTTTGTTCCATTGCAGCGCAAAGACATTTAAAGGCTTCCCAGCCGTGGTTTTTCCAAGCGACCACAGCATGGGGTTCTTCAAGATAAGAAGGTTCTTATGGGGTCGACAGCGTGAATATGTCGCCCCTGGTGTTGCACACGTCCATAAGTCACGGTAACCACTATCCATCAGGTGGGCCGTGTGCATGCCTGCTAACTAAGTTGTATAAAAAAAATCAATCTCAAGATTCAGCTATCACTAGTACTTGAGATAGAAAAGTAAACAATATCGGAGTCTATTATAAATGTGCTGCGTGGTTCCCGGCAGAGTAGAATTTGGGCCACCCCATCTCCTCCCTTGCGGTGTCGTACAAGGCGACTAAGGTATAGGGCTGTTTAACATCAGACAGATATAATACAGCCCAGGCTCAGCCTCAGATATATGGCTCGAGTCAACAACAGTGCCCAGAATACGGCAATAGGTTCACCCCCTATTACGTGGGACTTAATACAATGATTGGTGAAATGTGGGTGTTAATTCACCTCTGTCTAACCCTCTGGGGATAAAGGCGTGATTGTATGTATGTATGTTACAAATGTGCACGGTAACAAGCTAATTGAATCTGTCTCAACAATACGTCCTCTTAACCCGTCACTCGTGACTCGTCGCAGGGAGCCATACAACGATAAATTAATCTGCAGCCAATGTGTCGATGTGTCATCGAAACAATGTGCCGTCATCGACGACGTGGCCACACCTGAAACACATTGTAATGGGTACCTCGAGTAGGCATTACATTTTACTGCGTTTGTAATGTAACTACATTACAGAATTGAAATGAAATTATTTTTTACGGTTCTATCACGATTCTAGCAAACGAGACCTAGAGTGGAGAGACTGAGAAGTCAAATGGAAGGTGGGACTCCCCCTAGCCAGGTGGACTGACGACCTGAAAAAGACGTCTTCGCTGACGGCACAGAATCCTTCTGTTCTTAAAGGGTCGGCAGCACGGGTGTGACTCCTCTCTGGTGTAGCACTCGTCCATGGGTCACGGTAACCACTTTTAATCAGGTGGGCCGTGTGCTTGTCTACGGCCTGTGGTATACAAAATAAATTAAATAAGGTGTCTAGAACGGACTGTATACGAAAGGCGGAGTATCAGGAGCAATGGCGCAAATAAGGAGAGGCCTATGTCCAGAAGGGAACTGCTTTAGCCTAACTGATTGAAATTGATATTACGACTTTTTTTTTATATAACTTCGTCTCGAAGTTTGAAGTGTAAGTTAACTCAAAGTACTCGAACTAGGCACACAAAGTTTTATTTCAATGTTTGCGAGAACTTCTGACATTATCTTAAAACGGTATCAGTGCCCAGTTCAAAGTCGTGTGAATTCAATTCCATGTCCTATATTAGTTGGAAAGCAGATTAATATGCTAAATGCTGTAACTAGACCAAAGTCTCGTGGTGACGGGAACTTCAATTACAGTAATTAACTCATGACTATGCATTGCACATACGTAACACAATAACTCAGCCAGTTACTAAAATAGTTACTGGCCACACCCTTGTTATAATTCTACTACCATTTATAAATCAAAGGTTTGAATGCAGATATGGAGGAATGATTGTTAGAAACTTAATTAAGCGAAAACGGATTGGCGTGACCTTTAGTACAGAGATAGCTTATTGTCTGAAACTAGATTTATCCCTGGATTAGGTTATTTAGGTTGCTTGGGATCGCGGGTCTAGTGTCGATATAATCCACGCGGGCGGACCTGCAGGCATCAGGTAGCTAGATCGTCAATCGGTAAAAAATATATTGCACGGTGCACACCTCACCCCATCGATATATCTACTCGTATCACCCACCCGTACTTAACGTAATTGTATATCGAGTCATTAATTCACGTGCCTGCGTGTTTACCTATTCCTTATCAGTGTATAATTCCCACCAGCTACTTCACCGTGGAGTGTACGACGATGTGGTATAAATAAATATAAACGATATAAACAACGATCTGGTACGACCGGTACGACGAACTGACTAAACCACGCCGGGAACCCTTGACATTAAGCACGGATAGGCGGTTACTTGATATGTACATTGAAAATTTACAATTATGATAATGAAGCAGATTAATGATCTGGGAGTCAAATGTTTCTATTTCTAGTAATTGAGAGATAATATTTCTTTTTACTAAGGACGCACGCGCAAGGTTCTAGCAGGCTAAGACACACGGAACGGCTAAGATACACGGAAGGTGATTGGTTAACCATGAGCCACAGGCTTAGGCAGCAACACGGGCTATATTTAACTTAACTATCTGTTTCTTTGTAAGAGTCCCAAATCATAGGAGTTTAGAGTTTGGCTGCCAGGGTTACGAAATGGTTGAACGTCCAGTAACGGGTAGCCGAAAGCCCTAAATATTGATAAGTATAGGGCCCTTCAAGCTCTTCGTGGCCTTTTTTTAGGCAGAAATGTTCCTTCCGCATCCCGCGGGCTAGGGAAAGCCGCGATTATGTGGGGCTCAAACCAAGGTTCGGAAACAAACTAACCTGATTTGCGAGCCGGTAGACCTGCTAATTAATGGACAAGGTTCTGGCGAAAGTGGCAAATGCTTTCGGAGTGGGAGAGTCAGACGGTAGTCGCTCTAAAAGCTTTTCTCTTCCTCCTAGCGCTAATTCCCAGTCGCATCCGAAACTTTCACCTCGGAGTCTAGGGTCCGCTTTACCAGTCTTAACTAGTGATGTACAAACCTCGAGGCGTCGAGTCTTATTTCTGAAGCCTCGAGGCGGAATGGCAAGACTCGGTGAGCTCGGTAAGCTCGGAGTCCCGAGCCTAGCCGAGCTGCGAGTTTTTTGAGCCATGCCTCGAGTCTTCAAAAGAGTTCGAGCCTTCAAAAGAGCTCAAACCTATCAAAAGAGCTCGACCCTTCAAAAGAGCTCGAGCCTTCAAAAGAGCTCGAGCCCTCAAAAGAGCTCGAGCCTTCAAAGAAATCGAGTCTTCTAAAGAGCCGTAAAACAAGCTCGAGTCTTAAAATATCCATACTAATATTATAAATGCGAAAGTAACTCTGTCTGTCTATGGGGGTTAAAGGGGTGAAATAGGGGATGAAAGTTTGAAGATGAAAGTTTCGTCATTTTTCAAGATATCTTGATGCAACTTTGTACACAAGTTTGTACATGGATTAGAGCTTGGAAACGGACAAAGGATACCTTTTACGCGAAAAAAAGGGTTAAGGGAGGGGGGTAGGCTGGGATGAAAATTTGTTTGAAATTTCATTATGAAACTCGAACCTTGAAAAGAACTCGAACCTTGAAAAGAGCTCGAGCCTTCGAAAGAACTCGAACCTTCAAAAGAGCTCGAGCCTTCGAAAAGAGCTCGAGCCTTCAAAAAGGACTCGAAACTTGAAAAAAGCTCGAGCTCTAAAAAAGACTCCCGAGTCGTCGAGCGCCATACAAACGCGGCGAGCCTTGTAAACGACACCGAGCTCTAGGCAAAGGGACTCGGACGCCTCGAGGCTTGTACATCACTAGTCTTAACTGCGGATTTGGCTGAACTTCGATATTTTCCGTGAAGCCATCTGACCTCTACAAGCCAATAGTGACATTAGGCGATATCGAAACATTGCAGCTAGACCGTTGTATTTGGACTTTTTCCAACTACCCCTAACGACTTCCTTTTGAATTTATTTATTTTAGCTCTAAAAGCTGAAATAAGTAAATTCAAGAGGAAGAGAAAGAGTAAGCAGTTCGCGAGCATCTGTGTAACTTCGGATGCAACCAGATACAATGTAAATATGACCTCTATCACTAGAGAAATCGACCGTTAAATTACCAATCCAATCAATTAGCCTATCGCAGTACGCTGCTGGATATAGACCTCTCCCAATGTTGGGAGGCTTTGGCCTACTGTTTCCACGCTGGTCAGACGGGTTCGGACAGGGTTTTATTTTGAGTTTTCCTTCTCTCGCAGTGATAACGTCTACGTATTTTTTCGTTAGTCTCCTCTTACGACACCCTCCGGATGCAAACGGGTAGTAATACTTGTTTTCTTTCTCCGCCACCACACGGATAAGTTAAATAGGAACAAATTTTCTTCGACAGTCTCTTAACATTTCCATCGTATAGTTATGCTCGCACTTACGACAATTCTTGACCTTTTTACAACGTCCACGGTCTGATCGATATCTTTAGTACGCCTAGGTTAATGTCCGTCTAGGTCACAGAAGCTGAGTGTTACATAATAATGTTACAGAGCGTTATAATACAGAGAACCTAATTCAAAATACTTGTACCAAATAGTGCGTAATTTTCATTGCTAGCTGTATTGCGCGGTTTCACCTGCCGTACTCTGTTCTATTATACCGCGTCGTATCGCAAGCCCGCCCGCGACTTTCGAATCTTTTCTTTTTATAACTTGACTCCCAATGGTCCTAGGTCCTAGGGTGATGATATATTAACCTATACTTTATTCGAGCTGTCAAATGCTATAAGATTTTTTCAAACCGTTTACGTAATTCAAGAGATTGGCGAGTGCCTTTTTTAGCTTATTACTAGCACCGATTAGTATAGTATAGATAGATGGTTCTACTAACATTATTATTTTAAGAGACTAAAGACTAATCTGAGAACATACCAAATAGAATGCATGCCTAGGACATTAAGGTTTATGAGTCACCTCGTTTAATCCCCGTCTGGGACAGCTGCTTTGGGTTTCCCAGATTGTTGCGAGGATTAAAAATGTATTACAGATAATTCTATATTTACAATCTGATGTTTTGATTTTATTTTACTTAACAGATTAATAGGATAAATAGGGGTGCAAGAGAAGAGCCTCCCCGAGTAACGTTCCCCAACGCAATGCGATAACGTTCGGCGCACCCTGGAAACGGTTAGCACTCGGTAACGCAGAGTCTAACCGGCCAATCTTCTCAACACAATGATTCCTCAAAATGCGACTACTCACCACCATCAACTCCAAAAGCCGGCAATGACAGTAGTCTCTATAAATATCGAAGGGTTTTCAGATGTCAAGTCATCTCTACTGTCCAAGCTTAGCCGCACATTAAAATGCGACATATTATGCGTGCAAGAGACACACCGTGGTACGGACGACCAAAGACCACATATAGAAGGCCTTACACTTGTTGCCGAAATAGCACACCCAAAATACGGCAGTGCAGTCTTCTGTAAGTCCGATATTAACATCGCATCAGCAACACACACCTCACAAGACTCTATTGAGGTAATAACAATAGATACGGGCACCTGTACTGTTACTTCGGTATATAAACCACCGAACTCAAACTTTGAGTTCACAAAACCCGCCAACTTTGACACCAGAGCCACGCGGATGGTACTGGGAGACTTCAATAGCCACAGCCTATCATGGGGCTACAACAATACTA
This sequence comes from Eilema depressum, assembly GCA_914767945.1. Lineage (NCBI taxonomy): Eukaryota > Metazoa > Arthropoda > Insecta > Lepidoptera > Erebidae > Eilema > Eilema depressum. The sequence continues at coordinate 32,737,417 of OU612012.1, read as the reverse complement.
ACCCTAATGGTACTGCAGTTGAAGAATGGGCTGACGCTCTAGATCTAACCCTATTGCATGACCCAAAACTCCCTGCTTCGTTTAACAGCCGCAGATGGTGCAGAGGCTATAACCCTGACCTCCTGTTCGTAAGCTCCAACATAAGCGCATTATGCCGAAAATCCATTGGGGCACCTATCCCCCACACGCAACACAGGCCTATCATTTGCAAAGTCCAAGCAGCCGTAAAACCAATGTACGTTCCGTTTAGACGAAGGTTCAATTTTTCGAAAGCCAACTGGGAAAGCTTTACTGAAGATGTCAATCGCGAACTTGAGAGTTTAGAACCTGTACCGGCAAACTACGAACAGTTAGTGAACATCATTTGGAAGGCGTCGCGACGTAATATCCCGAGAGGCTGCCGCAGTTCGTACATTCCGGGATTGGATCGGGACTCAGCATCTTTACTGGCTGACTACGAAAAGGCCTATGACATTGATCCATTCTCCGAAGAGACCATAACGGCAGGCGAGCACTTACTACACACTATCGCCAAGAACAGGAAAGATAAATGGATGTCGACCATATCCAGTATTGACATGACCCACAATAGCAAGAAAGCCTGGCAAACAATCCAAAGACTCACCGGCGAGTCACCCACACCAACGAACCCAGGTCAGATAACGGCGAATCAGATTGCTCACCAGCTCATTTTGAACGGGAAACTGGCGAAGGGTGCTGCAAAAATGGCACGCCGTGTGGCAACTACCCCTGAATCACCCAATACTATTTGCCAACCCTTCACTCTGGCGGAAATAGTGCACGGCATACAGTTTCTCAAGTGCGGGAAGGCCTCTGGGGTGGACGATATAACGGTAGAACAGATCCAACACCTTGGCCCACCAGCGGTGTCCTGGCTCCTGGCATTCTTCAACACCTGCTTAGAGGAAGTAAAAATCCCTAAGCTTTGGAGAAAATCTAAAGTTATAGCACTACTCAAGCCAGGAAAACCTCCAAACGAGCCTAAAAGTTACAGGCCTGTATCACTACTTTGTCACACCTACAAACTTTTTGAGAGGTTATTACTCAACCGCCTCATGCCTATAATTAACAGTGCGCTAATACCGGAGCAGGCTGGGTTCCGTCCGGGTAAGTCCTGCTCCAGTCAAGTCTTAAACTTGACACAATATATCGAGGATGGATTTGAACTGGGCCAAATCACGGGCGTGTGTCTGGTCGATCTCTCAGCCGCATACGATACCGTGAACATAAGACGTCTTCTTACGAAAGTCGAAACTATGACTGAAGACACAAAACTGGTTCGAGTACTGGCAGAACTCCTGTACAACCGTCGGTTCCAGGTCTGTCTGTCGACAGATAAAAGTAGGTGGCGCTGTCAGAAAAACGGGCTCCCACAAGGAAGTGTTCTCGCACCCGTTTTATTTAATATATTTACTAATGACCAGCCCCATGCTCCTAATACAAAGAGATTCCTATACGCGGATGACTTGGCCCTGGCGACACAAACTGAAACCTTCGAAGAAGCCGAAGTACATCTCAGTTCAGCTCTGATTGGGTTGGGAGGCTATTACACATCAAACGGTCTAAAACCTAACCCATCGAAAACACAAGTGTGCGCCTTCCATCTGCGCAACCGGGATGCTAAACGTCAGCTCAAGGTCACTTGGTTGGAGTCTGAGTTGGAGCACTGTTTTCACCCAAAGTATTTAGGTGTCACCTTAGATCGGACCCTAAGCTTTAAAACGCACTGTATCAACACTAAAGCCAAAGTAGGTGCCCGAAACAACCTGCTGCGCCGCCTCACAAGTACGACCTGGGGAGCAGAACCAAACGTCCTACGTACGACTGCATTGGCTCTATGCTTTACAGCGGGCGAATTTTCGTGTCCTGTATGGCACCAGTCAGCACATGCTGGGCAGGTGGATATCGCCCTGAACGACACCTGCCGTATGATCACCGGCTGTCTGAAGCCAACTCCTCTCAGCATGCTCCACCCACTGATAGGTATCGCACCACCTGCTGTACGACGAGCCGTTGCATGCAGACTAGAAAAGGCAAAGCAAGAAACCGACTCCCGACACTGCCTATATGGACATCAACCGCCTAGAGCCCGCTTAAAAAGTCGTAAAAGTTTCATGCAAACCACGAAAGCCGCACACGAAGACCCTGCTGCGATGAGAATTTCCCTATGGGAAGAGAAATTCCCACCACCTTTGGACTTCCTACCACCCCAGGAAAAACTACCTCCCGGACAGAACCTGCCATGGCCAATATGGAGGTCTCTGAATCGTCTACGTACACTAGTCGGCCGGTCGAGACAAAATCTATGCAGGTGGGGAATGCGAGACCCGGACGTAATCGCATGTGACTGCGGAGCCCCCGTGCAGTCCATGGCGCACTTGGTTTCGTGTCCCTTATGTCCTACCTCCTGCACTAAAGAAGATCTCAATAATGCCACTGACAGCGCGGTCGAGATGGCGAGATTTTATTCTCGAATAATTTAAAAAAAGAGGATCATTGACTCGAAAGAAGAAGAAGAATAGGATAAAATCATTAAGATCTTTGAGTACCTACCTACTTTGCTAGTCAAGATCGATCTGATGTACATGCATGTGTTTTGTTTAGTCAGTAATTCAATCTCATTGCCGAACTGGCCTTCGATTCTGCTAAAGCACAACCACTGTCAAACCACAGAGGCTGCTAAATTCGACATTAAATTTTAGACCTTATTTCTATAGACTTACAGTCACAAAATTAAATGAAAAGAGTTTCATCACACTCTTTACAAAAAGCCATTTAATTTTAAACTTTAACATCATTATTTTAAAGGCTAAAATCAAATGGAACTTTCTTGCAGTCTCCGTGGTGTGACAGTGGCCGTTGTGCTTTAGCAGAATCGAGGCCCTGATCTGGCCGAAATTTGAAACAGGGATAATCTCTAATAACCCATAGGGTCCTTTGTACAGAAACTGATTCTCATGAGTTCCAGGAATGGGATCAAATTTAAACACACAGGGAACTGCAGGCTACTGCTAGTATTCTAATATAAGTCTTGACATTTTGCTTGTTTTACTTAATATTTACAGACAGATTCGCAAGACTGAATAAAAACTGACTGCCACTTTTCTTGTAGCACCAGGAAATATCTTCTTTTAGGTGTAGGCAATAACCCACCAGCAGCTTGTGTCCTTATACAAAAGCCTGATTTCCACTACGAGTGGAGTGGAGACTCTGTACAGGCTAAATTTTCAGACTATTGAGGCGTTAAAGCTATATGACAGATAAGTGTTACCCTGTAGTCTTTAAGAGTTCAAGGGTTCGTAGAGTCCAAAAAGTCTAGAATGGAACAACACGGTATGGAAAATTGAACAGTTCATGCACTACTGCTTAAGTATGGCCAATTTATGTTATGAAGGTAATAATAACACCAAGCACTTTTGAATACTACTCGTACGTAGTGTTAAAGGGGCAAACGGTATTAATGCTTCACGAAATGCCATTGCTGGTCACAGTTAACGATTGAATGTCTCAACTTATCTGTGGACCAGTTGTCTCAACAGACCATGTCCAACTGGTCCACAGATAGCACTCCCACTGCGATACTTCTCTATACCTGTGGGCGAATTGGGGACTCTATGGTAACCACACCCCAAAAGGGCCAGCTCGAAGGAGATGGCCCTCGAATGGCTAGGAAGGGGGGTTTGTCGTCATCATCATCATCATCACGGGGCGAGGGGAGGGGGGTGTATCCGTTGGGGATTTTATGAGGGGAGATAGCAAGCCCACTTGTTACCATTTCCTTACTTGTTACCTTTCCCTTTGATGTTACATATAGAACTGGGAAGCGGATCTGGGGTATTGATTGAAGTGACATTTGTTGTGGGTCAAGTCAGTCCGAGCTGGATACCCACCCATCACATGCTAATAATGGTTATGGGGTAGGAACAAGCTCATGCAAGGTTCGATCTTCTGTTTCAAAACAACCCAGGGTCAGTGAACTCATCACCCCATCACAGTCTTTTCACAGTCTGTCACCATCATCATTCCTCCATTAGTTCTGATTGTTAAAAAGATCATGTGGAGAAATGGAGTAGCTCTAACAAGTGCATGAGCTGCACCAACTTTGGCAGCAATTCCTCGCCAGAGGGAAGATGGGAGGACTAGATTTACCTGTTGGCCACAGGCCACAGTGTGTGCACCATGAGTGTTTGTCATTTAATTATTGCCATTTATTGCCAATTTTTAAAATTGGAAAAATTGAAAAGAATCTGATTGAGAAAAATAAAGACCATCGCCTATCGATCTGTATTTGCCTATTCTTATTAATTGTATGGAGTGTATTTGCTGTTGCTATAATGCTATTCTATTATTTATCTATTAACCATTGTTAATCCCATCATAAAATCTAGTTGATATAATAGGAAAATTTACATAATTCATCATGGAGCAACCTATTCTCACATAACATTATCTATTGTAGTCAGAAAAAAAATCTTGACATGAGATACAATATCAGTGATTTATCTGTTTCAACTTTTACCACTTTATCATTTTTAAGACATTTTTACATACTTTTTTAATAATAGATAATAGGTCTTTTGCCACTTCATGCATATAAAATTATACTCATTATGCATGGTATTACCACTAGTTTTTAAACTGTTTAACTGTGGTAGAATACCATGCCAGATTATGGTGTACCTACACAATTTAATATAATAAATAAATTAAAATCCAAAATAGATTACCAGGAACTTACAAAAGATGGTAGACTTTAACCCAAAAAAGTTTTCTCAAAAAGTTTTCATGCATTGTGTAAAAGTTACAGGCAGCTTAGAAAATTACATGGGTCATAAAAAAAAAGTAGACGAAGCATTTGAACATCGAAAGTCAAGTTGAGCTGCGGTTTACGTGTCGGCAGGTAAATGAGCGTATCATCGGAAGGTGAACCGTTAGTTGTACTACAATTAGGAAATGTCTACATTCTAACCTCTGCGTAACTCCGGTTAATGTGCGGGGCCAACTCCTTGAGGGCCAGGGACAGATCGTGGATGTCAATCTTCCCATTTCCATCGGTGTCTAATTTAGAAAACAGTGTTTCTAATCTTTCTTCGTCTTCTTTTGGCAATTCCTCGAGCTCCAACGGTGGATGGCAGTGAACCATGGTGTCTAAAGTTAACGTAAGTACCGCTTGTTGAATAACAAGATATTAATATTGCACACGAGTAACTATTGATATACATAACTCAAGTCTATAACGTAAAGAAATTCATTTTTAAAAGAAATATTGCACTAGCTTTTCATCCAGTCTTTTTTGACAGCTACTTGCTGCCGCACTGCTACACACACTCACACCCGCAAACATAAATACTTGCACACGACGTAGTAAGATCTCGTAAAATCAAATTAGAAATGTTTAACTTCATAAAAACAATGAAATTTCGACCTTATCTCCTAGTAAGAAAGTTTATACAGCCGCATTACATCTCTATAAAAATTCCTGTGCGTGTAGTGTAGTTTCACACAGTTGCATACATTTCAGAAGCAACGCCATCTATTCCTTATTATTAAAACTGTTATAAAACAGCGTAATATTGATTAAAGAATCTGTATGTACATTTATAATTTTACGTAATAATTTTAGTGCAGTCTTTGTAATGTTTGTAATTTACTTGGTTAAAATTTTCATCTTTCATTTGGATATTCATAAAGTTGATATGGATGAATAGTCTGAAGTAAGAGGCTAGCAACACTACTTGTGAATTAAAATACCAATCGAATTGAGAACCTCCTCCTTTTTGAAGTCGGTTAAAAATACATATTAAATTTATATCAGATAAAGGTACATTTAATTTATCATAGTTTTTTCAAGATGTTTTATCCATTTCCAGCTTGTCCAGTCAAACAAAAAACCCTTAAGATGACATAATATTATTATTAGAAACATTATACATATTATAACATTCCAATATTTCTATATAGAATAAAATTGTGTATATTATGTTGCACTAACGTTAAAGTATAATAAAAATAATTAATTATGTGCATACATTATTGTCGATTTTTTTTAAAGCAAGAGTCCCGGCGACTTTAGAGCCATCTGTTAGTTTGAATTAGAACAACAAAGTTTCCGCGGAAACTTTGTTACTGAGAAAGAACTATAATTAAATGTTAAATCACTCAGTCTATTCCAGAAGGTAGCTGTTCGCTATATATATATAGTTTTTGTTGTATATAGTTTATATACGATATCTAATAATTATCGGCTACCTACTTAGAATTCATCAAAGAAAATTGCAAAATTGATGCCCGTTTTCACCAACTAGGTATACTACTTAAATCATCTCCTAACTAAGAGCCCCTAAATAGGTACCTATATTACTTATCTAAATTCGTTTTCACCACCCTAAGTGACACCTAAGAAAGGGTCTCCTATTTTGTAGTGCTGGCGAAAACCGTAAGTGTTTTCAAAATATTTTTTTTTTTGCATCTATTATCTAGTATTAAATTGATTGTAATTTATAGTTAGTTAGAAATATATACCTACGAAAACGTGCGTAAATATACGTAAAGTTATTCTGTCACCTTCAGGCGCGGATCCACTAGGGTGGGCACTATGGGCATGCCCACCACCTTAATAGACCTGTGACGTCACTTTTTTATTGAAAAAAAAAACAAAATGAATCATGAATCACGCGTGATTTTGAACACAGTGTATAGTGCAATAAGATGATATACCAACATTTTGTTCACACTGTTACAATATCAGAAATTACACACTATTAATGCGGCTTTTTTGTACACCTTTTTAAGGAGCACACACAGGTCTGAGGTGTACATTCAATCAATCAATCAGTTAGTATATTGCAGTCCACTGCTTCTCCGAAAATGCGCCACGTCTGCCGATCCTCCGTCTTCCGCATCCAGTCCATCCAGCACCGTAGGTCATAGCAGGCAGGACGCACTGGTTGAAAACCTTTGAGGCATTGTGGTAGGGGGGAAGAGAAGACCCGACGTAGTTTGCCAAATGCTGCCCACCCCAGTTGGATCTGGCTATTTCTCTCTCGAAGTTGTTTTTACTGAGCTGAATAACCTGCCCCAGGAGATATATTTTTGAACAAAAACTCTGAGTGTCACCCCTTCGATGGAAATCGACTCGATACAACATGTTCGTTGAACATAATCATGGTGTTGTCCAAGTTTACACCCAGGCCAACTTGTCGAGAAGCTCCATTCAAGCTGTGCAGCATTTCGCCCAGTTGTTCCAGTGACTAAGCAACTATGACGATGTCGTCGTCGAACCGAAGATGCGAGATGTACTCACCGTGGATGTTGGTACCCCGCCAAAGTCCAATCCAGAGTCTTGAAGACGTCCTCCAATGCGTTGGTGAATAGTTTGGGAGATATAACATCTCCCTATCTCACTCCACGATGGAGGCTAATGGGTTTCGTCTTTTGGTCTTGGAGCAGGATGGACATTGTGGCAGTGTCATACAAACATTAAATTTCAGCATCTCGATGTATCGCCAATCTACACGACACTGCTGCAGGGCATCCAGCACTGCCCAGGTTTCGATGTCGAAGGCTTTTTCGTTGTCCACAAACGCCATACACAGCGGCTGATTGTACTCCTGCGACTTTTCTACAATCTGCCGAACAGTATAGATGTGGTCCACAGTACTATAGCCTTTTCGAAACCCGGCTTGCTCAGGTGGCTGGAACTCGTCGAGCTTACCCGCGAGGTACTTGAGAACAACTTGTAGGCATGGCTCAGGAGTGAGAGAGTTTTATCACCTTTTTTGAAGAACAGTACCACCGCACTCCCGCTCTGTGCCCTAGGTGTTAGCTCTTGCCGGATGATGGAATTAAAGAGACTCGCTAGCTCTTTCAGGATTGGAGCGCCACCTGTTTTCTGCACCTCAGTAGTAATTTCCATCATCACCAGGGCATCTGTTGTTCTTCAGTTGCCAGAGAGCCGCCTCTACCGCGCACTAGTCGACATTTGGTATCTCCTCGGTGTAATGGCGCGTGAGTGGGGCTCTGTGGTCTTCGTCACTGTGTCCCGTCGGTTTACTCATCCGTGCTGCATATAGCTCAGTTGTAAGTTTCGTCAGATGGGGCCTTCCCAACTGGAGAGCGAACACTTTTGACCCCCTATATCGCTCGATTGCCTCCTGGATGGAGCGAGTGTTGGAGCGTTTAAGGTCGCGTCGTATCGGCTTTTTGATTTATTGGTTTAAGGCTTTCCCATCTGACGAAGACGACTGTGTGTATGGTTGTTCAGTGTTCACGCCTCTTCCTCATAAGTTCGAGAGTCTCAGGAGAGAGCTTGGACTCTTGCTGTTTGCGTTTTCCGGGAAACAACTTTCGAGACACTTCCTGCAATATTTTGACCACTATGTCGGCCTTCTCGTCAATGCCGCTAGGTTTCCAGCATTGCGAAACGACTTTGAAGTTCCAATTGGAACTTTTCGGACCCTAGAGCTACTTGGAGCGGCGTAGGTCGGTTGATTTTATCATTCGGAATCTTTCAGCCTTGATGTTGATATTTAGAGAGCATCGGATAAGTCAGTGATCGCTTCCAGTTTGAAACTTGTTGATCACAAAGACATCTTTAAATATGTGCTTACTGTCCGTTATGTAAAAGTCTATCTTGTTCTTTATCGCAGAGTCCCGGCGTTGCCCCTGACTCGAGGAAGCTGACTAGCATTTGCCCCTGCGATTTCTGCACCCTACTCCATAAGATTCGATTTTTTCGATTCGCGTCAATGTGAGACCAACTCCGCCAAAGCCACACCCCCCCTCCCACCCCCCCCACCCCCCCAGGCGTATTTAACATGCTTGACATGAGTTCGCACTTTTCACACATTTTCGGGTACCTGTGCCCACAACCTAGTTCCGCGCCTGGTCACCTTGTTAGGGGTTAGTTAGGTGGCCCCTAAATTTTAAATGACACCTAAGCAGTTAGGTGTCCCCTAAGGTTTGGTGAAAACGAAATGTTACTAAGGGTTACCTAACTTTCCTTAGGTGGCCCCTAAAATTTAGGGGACGTTGGTGAAAACGGGCATGAATCTTTTGTGAAAATAGTTAAAACAATACTCGACAGATGGCGTTGACTATACTTTGTAGTTATTTACAGTACTAAAGCATCGAACAAGCATAAGTCCTACCGGGCTGGCTACACTCGGGTCTCGGGTGCACTCTGCAGTGAAGAAGGGAAGGAAAGTCGATGGTAAGACCTTCAGCCAGATGAACTGACAACCTGAAATGGTGGCTGGGATAGAATGACTGCGGAAGGCGCAAAATCGGGTGCTGTAACGGACATTGAGACCTATGTTCAGCAATGAAGCGGCCTATGTCCGCAATCTGTTAATGGTCGATGTTTAGTGAGTAACAAGACGCATTCATTACTTATGGCGCCCATGACCAATTTTTGTTTGTTCCTGGAAATAGAGGAGAGTTAGGACTATAATAATATTATTATAGTCCTAACTCTCCTCCTATTTCCAGGAACAAACAATTTTTATAGTCCTAACTCTCCTCTATTTCCAGGAACAAACAAAAATTGGTAATGTTGTTATATCAGGTCCAGTACATATTTTTTAACTTTTTCATAATTGGTTTTTGGTATCACCACCCAGGCCCTCGATTCTGCTGAAGCCCACTGTCATACCACAGAGACTGCAAAAATTGACATTAAATTTTAGACCTTATTTCTATAGCCTTACCTACAGCATAGCCTTTTTAGCTTTACAGCATAGCTGATCTCCAATTAAAGGCGCGGAATTGTAGCTTATGTTAGGAACCCCTAAAAATTGCACATTTCTTAAACTTCAAGGTCCGGTGGAGCCCTCAAGATGACAGATATCTAATAAAATTTAATGATAATCGTAATGTACGCGTCAAAACGCAACTTTTGATACCTCTTGCGTAGCCGTAGCTAAAAAAAAAAATTTTCTCCATACAATTACATCGACGGGACACCCTACACGGTACGAATTGTTTCGTTCAGACATGATTGAGACATTGTAGGGTGTACATCGTAAAAACTATAAAGGCGATCATTCAGATTGGGCTAATTTTTATTTTGCCGGCCACTAAAAAAAAGTGCTTGATTTTGATAGAACTCAACATTGTAAGCATTTTTTATTACTACACCAAAGTTCTAAATCGATTCCTTGAGATTTTGTTTAGGGTTAAATATTTAGTATAAAGTGTAACTATTTAATTAGTTCAAAAATTTAAAGTGCCGGTCAAAGAAAACAAATATGATATTCCGCTAGAGCTTGTCCTCATTAGCATTTTTTTATGGTGTCAAAGCTGAAGGACAACTTCCCTCGTAGTACGAGAGCCCACGACCAAAACCATGTCCCATAGCAATACGGCAAAAACCCTATAAAATCATTAGATTGTATGATTCTGAACCCGACTAGGTGTGTAGTAACGGTCGAAAGTGTAGCAACTGCGTGGGAGGCCATTTCTGCTATGTCAAAAAAAAAAGGCAGTCGGTATTATAGCAATACGTCTGATAGTGAAAATGTACATAGATTTTATAATTGTATTACGAAAAAGTTTGTTTTCAGACATTTTGTGCGTAGCACATAGCCTGAGCGCATTTTTTAAAATGTCAACAAATTTAGCCGACCTGTATCATAGCAATACGGATAATTTTTTTTTTTAACTTTTCGTATTGCTGCCATGATTACCAAAAACCTGTTTTCAGACACTTTAAGTGTAGCAGTGTTTTTTTTTCAACTTCATCCCAGTTTCCTTTTGTGCGATTTATTTCAGTCCTTCAACTTCAATGTTACGGTTTCGGGTAAATTCTTTGTTAATTATCATGTAATGAATTCAGGGTCGCAACGTATTCATTGGTTTGTAACAGAGAATTCAAGATGCCTCAATACGATTTTTAAATGATCGAAAAGTTGTCTGATAGAGAAGATGCTACACTTAATTTGTCTGATATAAATTTTTTGCACATGTGGACAACTTATTTTATCATGTCCAACAATTTTCAGACATATTGCTATGATACCGATCGGTAAAATTTGTTAACATTTTCAAAACGGTCTCAAAATTTAATGCGTTCACATTTCCGTCTGAAAATTGTTTTGTTCGCATCATATAACCAAAATTTACTAATAAAAAAGATTTTCAGACGTATTGCTATGAGACATTTTTTTTGTCTCATTTTTAATTTTTTTAAGTGATTTTACGGGTTTGCGCTACACCACTAACGTCTGAAAAATATGTTTCCGGTATCTCAGAACTATCATTCAACTACAGTCTGCAAATCAGACATATTGCTATGATGCAGTTCGGTAAAATTCTTTGACAATTTTGAAAATTCGGTCATATCAAACGCTACGCGGAAAATGTCTGATATTGGTTTTTTCGAGTTCAGGATAATCGTATCTATCGATTTGATGCGGTTTTGGCTGTATTGCTATGAGACAAAAATTTTGGTCGTGGGCTCTCGTACTATCGGTTTTATTTGAGTTCAAAAATCTTGGATATTTACATTTTTTACGAATTATTGAAAATGAATGAGAAATATTGATTTATATTGGTTAAAAGTGCATTTCCAATTGAACTTAGTAAATGAGTTCATCATATTCCACAGTTACAAGGCACTAATGGCAATGCCTTATGGATGATTCGTGGACGATAGCAGTCACGTCATGTCCAGGTTCGTCAACATTATACATACATTATCATAGATAAAACAAGAAGGGTGAAGTGCAATGAAACAGTATTATTGCTCGTGTATTTTATTTTTATATGCTTATTTTTATTGCTTTATTATTTATTGCTTTTATCAACTATTCTTCCAATATAATACGACATTTATCATTCCTTTTCAATTATCTATTTTATTGAAAATATGCGTTTCCAAGGTTTTTGAACTCTAATAAAACCGAGAGCAGTGTTCCCTCATCTATGACGCCATAATAAAAATGCCAATAAGGACAAGCGCTAACGGAATATCATTTTTTTTTGGCCGGCACTTTCAATTTTAGACCTAAATAAACTATCGAAAAACAGCGATATGCAGTATGGGGTTTATTTGTTATTGCGTTTAATAACTATTCTTCCAATATAGAACAATATTTTTCATTCATTTCCAATATATCGTATCATAAAAATTATATATGTTTCTAAGATTTTTGAACGCCAATAAAACCGAGGGCAGTGGTCTCTCAGCTTTGACGACATAATAAAAAGTGCTGATGAGGACAAGCTCTAGTGGAATATTATATTTGTTTTCTTTGGCCGGCACTTTTAATTTTGGATCTAAATAAATGGACGAAAAACAACAATATATGCAGTATAGGGTTTATTTTATATTGCTTTTATTAACTATTCTTCCAATGTAGAACAATATTTTTCATTTATTTTTAATAGTTCGTATCTTAAAAAGTGTATATTTTTAAGATTTTTAAACTCAAATATAACCGTTGGAAGTGGTCTCTCAACTTTGACGCAGTAATAAAAAATGCTAGTAAGAACAAGCTCTAACGGAATATCGTATTTTTTTTCTTTGGCCGGCACTTTCAAAATTAGCCCAGATATGTATGGAGAGTGAATGTTCTCCTTTAAACCATGGTCTAGAAATTAAGCCTGGACTCGGGTTTAAACCAGACTTAGTCAGTGTTTTGTAATAAGACCAAATCGGCCTTATTACAAAACACGGACTAAGTCTGGTTTAAACCCGAGTCAGGGCTTAACTTTAGACCATGGTTTAAATTTCTCCTTACGAAAGCTGAAGAATCCGTAGACTACTTAGTACCAAAATTGTTTTTTTTTTTCTATACCACTTAGGTGGTAGACAACCACACGGCCCACCTGATGGAAAGTGGTTACCGTGGCCTATGGACGTAAGGAAAGAAGGAAGGAAGGAAGGAAGGAAGGAAGGAAGGAAGGAAGGAAGGAAGGAAGGAAGGAAGGTAGGAAGGAAGGAAGGAAGGAAGGAAGGAAGGAAGGAAGGAAGGTAGGAAGGAAGGAAGGAAGGAAGGAAGGAAGGAAGGAAGGAAGGAAGGAAGGAAGGAAGGAAGGAACATACTTATCATCATGACCGTTTTTTGACCCACCTTTGTTATGTAACGAACGGTCACCCATCCACAACCTGAGCCAGCCAATATTGCTTAACCTCGTAATGAAAAGAACGGTCACCCATCCAAAACCCGACCCAGCCAATGTTGCAACCCAGAAGTTATGTGATGCTAACCGGCTTACCTCAAAAAAATGGAAAGTTTTACTTAATATAATTATTAATATTGTGATTTAAACTTTAGACCAACGTTAAACTAGGGGTCACGCAAGTTTATCTTTAGACCAGAGATAGTCCTTGGTTCAGTACTAAAATGCCTTTTTTAATCCAATTTGCCTTAAACCATGGTCTAAATACGAAGAAGTTATTCCGTGTTTTGTAATAAGACCGAATATGTTTAAAGTAGGTCGTTTTATTATTATAAAATCGTTACAGATGGATTAGTACGTTTCTTCTTAATTTTGTGGAGATTCCCTTGAAAAATCAAAATCAAACTAAACAAAACAGGTCCACTCGCTCACACGTTCTCATGTGCACCCGTACACACCGTTCGCGTTCCCCGCCCCCTACAGATCGCGTCGTGTCTGGCGCAGACAAGATTTTTTTCTTGTGCAGTGCCAACGCTGTAGAACATAGAACTAGAAACGACACGAATTCTTGCGTAGATCCAGCGATTTTTCTTACCGTGGACACGCGGCCTTAAGGTGAGACCATAGATTAATATATATACTGGGGTGAGACGAATGTTCACTCATGAAAATATCATTTGAAAAGGACTGAGGCAAGTTTAGGTACATTTTTAATTTGAGACAAATTTTCTCTGAGGCGAGTTTACTACAACCCTTTTTAGGGTTCCGTAGCCAAATGGCAAAAAACGGAACACTTATAGATTCGTCATGTCTGTCCGTCCGTCTGTCTGTCTGTCTGTCCGTCTGTCTGTCTGTCTGTCTGTCCGTCCGTATGTCACAGCCACTTTTCTCCGAAACTGTAAGGCCTATGCTATTGAAACTTGGTAAGAAGATGTATTCTGTGAACCGCATTAAGAATTTCACACAAAAATAAAAAAGCATTAAAAGGGGGTCCCCATACTTAGAACTGAAACTCAAAAATTTTTTTTTTCATCAAACCCATACGTGTGGGGTATCTATAGATAGGTCTTTAAAAATACTATTGAGGTTTCTTACATATTTTTTTTCTAAACTGAATAGTTTGCGCGAGAGACACTTCCAAAGTGGAAAAATGTGTGTCCCCCCCCCCACTCTAACTTCTAAAACAAGAGAATGATAAATCTAAAAAAAATATATGATGTAAATTGCTATGCAAACTACCACAAAAAATTGGTTCGAACGAGATCCAGTCAGTAGTTTTTTTTTTTAATACGTCATAAACCACAATTTTCGCCTTTGCTACTACGGAACCCTTCATGGGCGAGTCCGACTCCACGACTAGAGTCAACCCCTTTCATCCCGCTGTCAGAGAGTCTTCCCTCCGGACATGAACTTTCCAGGATCGGGTGGAAGTCCCTAAATAGACTCCGATCACAGGTTGGCGGAAGTGGGGAGAATCGGGGTTTTTCAGATGATGTGAGTGAGGAGCTGCTCCTGCTCCACAGGCAGCGGCCGGCGAAGCGCCGGAAATGATTTGTATGATAACAATATAATTATTATAGAATTGGAACTGCTAGAAAAGTGGGTTAGGTTAGGTTAGAACTGTGAACCCAACAGAGCGCGAGTGGTTCTGGTGAACTTCCATAATTAAAATAAAACAGCTTAGTCATTTTTTTAATTATATTTACAGGAATGAATTATGTCTTTTATAGTTGCTGTGTTCTAAGCTCCTGGTTGGCCATACAAATATTTGCCCTGAGCGGGAATCGAATCCGTGACCTCTACCTTAGCAGTCGGACCCTCTACCACTGTACACAGAGGTCGTTAACACATAAGGGAGCTTACACACACTACGAGGACATTTTCATGCTAAACTGATTGGCAATACCTATGGTAACAGTTCACCGCACGATCATAATAAATTACTCCATACCACATATAATGTTCAGTACTTAATTGAGTATCAACCGCTTGTTAAAGGTCTCTGTAAAGGTAACCACGTCCACAAAGTGACTCATAAAATCGGTTACACGATATTTTGGGGTGCCCTGGCCGACGACAATAAGTCACATTGACGAATATTGTCACGTTGCTGAATATGACAGGGGCATAAAAGACTCTCACCCTATTATACTTCATTAAATTCACTCTATAACAAACATATTTTGCTAAGTAGGCCTTTGATGCGACGTCCCTTTTACACACTCACAGTTTAGAAGGCAAACAAGCGAGACAGAAAAATGCATTTGTCAAAAGCCGAAGCAACTGTCGTCGGATTTCAACCAATAAATCCGTGAGGATGGGATAGCTATTATGTCAAATATGACAATACACAAATTGACGCATCCGAAAGTCTATAAACTTTAAAAGTTAATATATCTCTGC
This sequence comes from Eilema depressum, assembly GCA_914767945.1. NCBI lineage: Eukaryota > Metazoa > Arthropoda > Insecta > Lepidoptera > Erebidae > Eilema > Eilema depressum. Next base: position 32,721,871 of record OU612012.1, on the reverse strand, counting down.
AATTGTACCTTATCAATACATTATAGACTTTATTCCTAAGACAATAAAGTATAGAATAGTTTACTACCTCTGAAAATGTATGATAGTTGAATTTGAACTCTATTATCTTGATTATAGAGTTTAAAGATTAAAATTGATTGGTAGCTATTGTCAGAAAGATGAACCCACAAAAAAAAATTGAAAAGGGGGTGAACAAAGCTCATAAAAGATGGAGATTAACCGGGATTTGGGTACAATAACACACATGCCACGGCTGATGGGCTCGTCGGTTGTCACCAACACATTTATATGGGGCTGTGCGTGTAATAATTATTGCAAATTATTACAAATGCGGAAGCAAGGAGGATGGCAATTGGTTCAACATGGTCTGATAGTATTTTTATCAAACACTAGCTGTCCCGGCGAACTTCGTACCCCTATATTTTTCCCGATCCGCTGCACCTTTTTTCTCACCGTTAAACCTTCCCTGGACATACACGAATATTTCAAGACCAAAATTAGCCAAATCGGTTCAGCCGTTCTCGAGTTTTAGCGAGACTAATGAACAGCAATTCATTTTTATATATAAGATAGATTATTTTGCTATGAGTCCAGTACTTGGTCCTATATTCCCCTTTGCAAATTGACAATATACTTACCTAGGTAATCTACAGTGGCGCAAGGTGAAAATTTGGAAAAAATAAGGAAAATTTAAGGGCATTAGAAGGTTTCTTCAGGGTCGGCAGAATGAGTGTGACGCCCCTGGTGTTGCATACGTCCAAAGGCCACGGTAATCACTTTCTATCAGGTGGGCCGTGTGCTTGTCTCCCACCTAAGTGGTATAAAAAAATGATATAAGTTTTGTGCACGATAATTGTCCCATCCATCGAGCCACCATACTTCGCGAATGGTTTAGTGAACGTAAAGTTATTCCTTGCTGTGGCGAAGGGTGAAAATGTTCAAAAGGGAAGCCGGTGGCAAATCCCAAAGAACAACCATGGCAATTTTGTATGAAATTCTCTCAAATTTTAGATAGGTACTGAATTTTAGGTGTAATACATGTAATAATGCATTAAACTTAAGCATCTCTACCATGACTTCCCTTTGCAGAGCAAGCCGGCAGGAATCGTGTTATGAGTACTCCTCGCCACTGTTTCCTTGGCCAGCACGATCCCCTGATTTGAACCCGATTGAGAATATATGGGGTTTAATGGTGCAAAGAGAGATAAAAGTTATTGTTATTATATATTATATAAAATAGTTAGGCTCAATTTAAAGTGAAAGCTCTCGTGATATTGTTATCGCTGTACTCCGTGCTAAGCTATTCTGTTTAAATATTTTTGTTATTTAATTTCAGTTGAGCCTATTTGAGACTACTGAGCCTATCAAGGGACGTGCTGGCCTGTAATTAGTATAAGACTGTATGGTTGAGGTTAAGTTTCAATCCTCTTTTCCGAAAAAAAACTTTCGAGAAAATGAATAATTAAGCTATAACCTCAATATGCAATATTAATTTTATTATAAAAGTATATTTTTTGGATGAAATTATTATAACCACAAATTAACATTGGATAATTCTTTTAATAAACCTTTTTTTTTAAACTATTGTTTTATTTATAATCTATTGTAAATGGTGAAAAAAATTATTTAAGACCTCGATCTAGTTTGTCACGTTCCATGCGATCCATTGGTTTGCGAACTGCGACCTGCGAAGACAAGCCGGTGGGAATCGTAATTATAGCGACCCCCTAACCACTGGTACTGGCAGCCTAGAAAACTCTCGTTTAGGTCTCCATGTCCGTTGAGGTGCGTGGTCCGGAACGGAACATTCAATCGGTGCTTGGTCCGGAATCGGGCACCGTGTGGATGTCGGTTATAGCGACTTTTGAGCATTCAGTAATGTTCATCCGTCGCGAATAAACAGACAAGAATTAAAAAAAAAAAATGTTTTTGGAATCGTTAATCTAGCTAGGATATGCCTACCTACCAAGTTTTTTAAATACTTCCTATGTAGGTACAGACACGTCGTGTTGGGCAATATGTAATCTAACTACTGATTACTAACTACGATTACATAAAGTAGTTAGTAATCATAACTACAAACTTCTTGAAGTAATCGTGAAAAGTAGTTAAACATTTTGATTACTAACTACAAATTGTAGTTACAATCACGATTACGAGATTACTTTTTATAACTACTCGCGTGAGTCGTTCATATACTGACTTCTCTCTCTGTCGGGGGCTGCATGTCGCTTCGAGTTGTTTTTAGTGCAATGGCAGTGTAAAAAAAATAGAGTTGCCATATGCGTGGGGACCCAGATCGCGACATTTGAAGAAAAATTAGTAAAGGTAGAAAAATCTGAACTTTTATTACGACAGTGTTAAAAATTTAAAACAACTTTTAACACTGCCATTAAATACCAGCGGACAGTGATCCGCCACTCGGGCTTTCTGTTTTTACTGAAAGGCGAATTTTACTGAAATATTTTGACGAAATCAACAAACTTAAACGTCATCTTCATGTAGACGCTTTCTCCCGATTGCATCCGTGGCCAAGATGACCTCGGAGCTCAGGGCCCACCTTCCGAGTTTTCCTCCTCCACTTCGCACGATCTTGGGCGTCCCATGGTAGTGAGACCATTTGCACGCATGTCACTTCCGCGACGGAAAGCCAGGACTTCTTGGACCTGACCCTTCTACCTGGACCCGGCGGGGGAGCCATTGCCAGGCATTTGCTACCCACGTAGCCTGGCGGTTACCGCAAGACGTCGCTGCACCAGCGAAGGCGGTTCTCATGCATTTTATCTGCGATGTCACTGACATGAAGGGTGCCGCGGATGCGAGAGATCCGCACGAGATCTTTATGCGTGACGCCGTACATCCACCGCAGCAGTTTCATCTCCGTGACACGCAGCTCTTGCTTGCGACGCTCCAGCAGCGACCACGCCTCACAACCATGCAGGAGGACAGGCCTAATGATCGTCTTATAGAACTGTCCTTTCAACCTGACTGGCATTTTGGGATCACACGTGGCGCCAGTCATTTCACACCACCTGGCACACGCGGCAGCAATGCGTGCCCTGACGTCGTAGTCGATTTTATAGGGCCTGTTACGTTTATTTGATTAAATAGAACCACCATATTCACATAACAATACATTTCAATTTTATTTTATTGCAAAAAATTTACTCTTAGTACTAAAATTATAATCAGTAGTTATAACTACTAGATTGCAGCAATCAGATTAACAACTACTTTATGTAGTTCGATTGATGTAGTTAAGTTACATGTAATCATAACTACATGTAGTTAACTACTTTTATTGGTAGTTAGTAATCAGATTACACAATTGTAGTTAACTACGCCCAACACTGGGTACAAACTTGTAAAGTGGTCGTGTCAATAATTTATTGACACGACCACTTTACAAGTTTGTACCTATACAGGGCGTCCCACGGCGATGCCACATGGAGGGCAAGTACCTTAAATCCTTAAGTTGGCGCATTTTACTTAAAGGAGACATCATTTTATTTTTAAAAAGAAAAAAAACTGCATTCAAAGATTTTTAAAAATTCGCTTGCCACACCCGGTAATCGAACCGACTAAAATCCGAAAAAGTAACATCCTGTATTTTTATGGCATCAATCGATAGTGTCAATCAAAAGGATCAAATCTCTCTAAGAAACATGGTAAATTATATGAAAGGAAGTCCTTGAAACCTAAACTTATAAATTCAATTTGGCAAAATAAAACACTTTAACTCAAAGTTCATCCATCCATCTGATACCATATTAACAATTAAATTCTATATTTAAATCACTTTTCTTTTTTTATCGTGTGGAGACCGCTGCTGGTCAGCAGCAGCAGTAGTATTTAGGTATGTTGAACTCAAACCGACTAAAACCGCACGCCGCGCCGCCGTCTCATTTGACAGGTTATAAGTTGATCCAATAGGGCAATTCACTCGCCATCTTCATTGCCCAGGGTACACCGCGTGCAGGTTTCTAATCAAGCACCTAAAAATTACTACCTACCCTACCTACATAACCTCATGCAGTTACCCAATAAAGTTACATTCTAAACAGGGACCAAAGTTCATTCATTCAGTATGTACTTATTTTACTAAATAAATTTCATCAAAGATATCTCTAGTGTTGACCCTAAAAGATACCTTATCTGATGGTTTCTGGAGTAAAAGTGCTGTGTCTGTTTGCATTGATTTAAGTTAAGATTTTGTGAACTTCCTTTCATTTAATTTACCATGTTTTTTAGAGAGATTTGATCCTTTTGATTGACACTATCGATTGATGCAGCGGTCTCCACACGATAAAAAAAGAAAAGTGATTTAAATATGGAATTTCATTGTTAATATGGTATCAGATGGATGGATGAACTTTGAGTTAAAGTGTTTTATTTTGCCAAATTGAATTTATAATTTTAGGTTTCAAGGACTTCCTTTCGTTTAAATTACCATGTTCCTTAGAGAGATTTGATCCTTATGATTGACACTATCGATTGATGCCATAAAAATACAGGATGTTATTTTTTCGGATTTTAGTCGGTTCGATTACCGGGAATGGCAAGCGAATTTTTAAAAATCTTTGAATGCAGTTTTATTTCTTTTTAAAAATAAAATGATGTCTCCTTTAAGTAAAATGAGCCAACTTAAGGATTTAAGGTACTTGCCCTCCATGTGGCATCGCCGTGGGACGCCCTGTATATTTGTTTTCGGATGTAGCTCTGACGCAAGCATTCTTTTCGGAGGTCAGATGGAAGTAGCTCTCGTGTAAAATCAATGGGGGTGTACCGGGTGTAGGAGAGCGGACTCAGGACTCCAAATTGCAATCTTTGGTTGCAACCAGGACTTGATTGAAAAAGCGAGATTCGGGTATTTTGTTTTCGTTTAGCTCTCATATTATTTTAGTCTGAGCTCTCATAATGTAAAACTGCGAATACATACATACATACAGTCACGCCTCTTTCCCAGTGGGGTAGGCAGAGACCACAGTTTTCCATTTGCTACGATCCTGCGAATATTTTGATAAATTATTTAGGATCTCTTTTCTTGTGAGAGTCGTGATCGTGAGTGTACCTACATATAAAGCAAGAAGTGATGAAGTCTGTGCATACTTACGTAGTAACTATTTATTAATCTGTGGTGCATACGTAGTAACTATTTATTAATCTGTGGTCCATACAGAGACTTTCATCTGCTCTGTACTCGTATGCAAAAGTAGTCACAGTACAATAATAACACTTATCTGAAAATACACTAGGTTTCACTTTCACATCGTAGAAACCTTTTTGTTCGTCGGCCTACGGGGTTAATACCGGGGTCGAACCGACTTTGTAGGTATTAGTTTGATAATCAATCGGAATACATCTAACTAACTACTCTAACTAGTAACTATAATTAACACTACCGATCTGTGGCATTTGGCATTTATCAGATATACCTACTTACGTAGAAGTATTACCTTAGGCCACCCTTGTAGCTCTCTGTCGTAACTATCGCAACTATGTTTCGTAGGGGGGCTGCCCTCCTAGACAAGTGGCAATTCGTTGCTCGGCGTATGATAGAATAGAATGACAAATGTTGACGCCTGTCACGTCAAATCCCATACATTTGGCATTCTATTCCATCATACGCCGAGAAACAAATTGCCACTTGTCTAGGGGGGCAGTTTCGTACCATCGAAGTTATGAGTGAAGATAGGTATTTCAAAATTTAAGCCAATGACTTTTTTATGAACCTTATAGCCTTCGGGAGATAAATACCTTTCATTTGAGACCATTCATCGAAATTCGTCCAGGCGTTAGGCTTGTAGAGGGGAACAAAGAAAACTACATACCTACTATACTTACATAGGTACATACGCGCATAACACATTACCCTCGCTGACGTAGTCAGGTAAAAGGAGTGTACTGGACTAATTTTTATTCAAATAGGTATCTCTCCAGTTATAATTTGGTCTTATTTGAATAATTTGAGGGTATAAATGAAACGTTGCTTTACACCGATGACATTTTATTCTAAAGGTCCAACCCCACCAAACGGATGGCATCGGAACGGATTTTACAATCTTCAAACAAAATAAATCTTATGTCACAGCATTTAAAGTTTATATTACCTACCAAGTCACGCATGACAGCTTGACGTGCGTCATGCCGCCGCCGGACGTGCGTGACTTGGTAATATAAACTTCAAACACTGTGATAATAAGATTTAATTTTGTTTAAAGATTGTAAAATCCGGGCCGATGCCGTCCGTTTGGTGGGGTTGGACCTTTACAGTATTAATACGGCACAGAATACAATACATCTACAGCAAAAAATATAGTCTTTAGCGTAACAATAACAACATACATAATTACTTAACTAATAATTAACATTTATACCTACGTCACATCGATTAAATATTTCATTTTATTGTAATATAAATGGTGTCGCTTCTCCTACGCATTCCACAAAACCACGCTAAGTATCTCTAAAATGGGTTTAATGACTCCCAAACTGAATTTCGACAACAGACTCCGTTATGACTCAATTTCGACACTATTGTAAGCGTTTCTTTGACATGACTTTCATTAATAAGAAGAAACGAATTTGAATAATAAGTATAGACTTTATGACGATGAATGTGAATTTTGGTGTATTCATACTACCTACCTTCACCTTGTAAATACTACCTATGGCTAACAGTAACTAACACTTTAGGTACTTACTAACATTTGAAATGGTCATTTATTAATACTTAAACGAATTACTGAAATAGGAAATAAATAAACAATGTTTTTGTGTTTTTCTTTAGGTTAGACATCGATTTTGGCCAATACTAAACGACAGTAATTAAAGCTAGGTAGTTTTATTTTTGTGTTTTTTTTTTAATTTTTCGAGACAGATAGTATAGACTAGATCCCACAAGTCGCCTGTGTATCCCTAGACTGGTGTACCTAAGTTCTTAGTGCATTAAGCTTTATTATCTACAAATGTAAATAATATATAGATAAGCTTTCGGCACGTAGACGCATGTGGACATTAGGTACATACCTACAGTACATTCATAACTTTATTAGTAAATACTTATGTATTATGATGATTTAACATTGACATTTATATACCATAACCTACTACATGAAATACTAATTTCAGACAGATTAGTCTATGTATATCAGATAGATTAATCGGGTGAGTGATCAGTAGTAATTGATACTGCCAATTATTCAGCCGAATCGGCTCTGTGGTGAGCATTATTCTCAAACAATGCATGCAATATCTAGCCTCTATACAATCCATGTCATACCTATGATGTACTGAATCATAATTCGCAATACCGAAGCCTTTCATCAAAGTAAGTTCCTAATTACAGTACTGATCTCAGGTAAATTTCTATATACATATCTACCGTTTTGTAGTTATATAGGTATGTACCTCAGACTAATAGAATAGTCTTTTAGTCTGAGGTATGTACATTTAAGTTATTATAATTAAATATCGACTTTTTAGATCTAAGTTAATTGTTTATTTAGAGTAGGTATTTCAGAGGAGTAATGATATATGCATTCCATTTTGAGTAACCTTGGAAAATAATTTTAAAACATTTATTTATTTATCTACATACCTACTAGAGGTCCAATATTAGCAAATATTGTTTTTCAGAAATAATACCTGTATTTTCAAGTCATTTAATTGTTGCCGGTATTTTAATATTTTTGAAAGTTCGGCTTCCGATCCTAACTGAAGGGTTTCGAACTAACTGGCTAACCGTTGTAAATACTTAAATAGTAAATACTAAGATTGAATATTATACATCTACACTAATAATAATGTACTGGTAAAAACACATAGAACGCGAATGTCTATTCTACTATTGAGTGTCCTTATTATTATATTGTAGTCCTTTAATTGTCACCCTCTCAATCTTTGCGATCATGTCAATAAAAAAATCATAACGATTGAATTGAGAACCTCCTCCTCTTTTGAAGTCGGTTTAAAATGAGGCGGACATGGACATGTGCGAATGTGAAGTTGTTTCACAGATCATCCACCTACTCCTACTCATGAGCATCTGCGGTAAGGCAATAATTGAGCAAGTAATATCCCATGTATTGAATAAAGATTTTCCATTTCATACAATGGTTTTCAAAAACCATTGTAAGCTTTTAAAAATGCCGTGAGGCGAAATCGGTTAGGTTTAAAAATATTTTAAAAAAATGTGGAAAAGTACTTTATTCAAAATGCGTAGCAAGTTCCACCAAGCGCTATCAAAGTCACACAGTACAGTCTAGTCTAACTGTCCAATATCCCATGGCTACGGGAGAACCAGAAGATTACCTAATGAGCAAACAAATATGAATTCCCCTTACGATTTAGGATCGCGATATTTATTGACAGTCTCTACCTACACACTTATTTATTTTATTGAATATGCTACATACTAAATTGCATATTCGATAAATAAATTGCACAGTGCCTACTACTTAATACATGTTACTCCCTTTCGCTTCACAATCAAAATTCTGGAATACGATTGACTAGAACCATTTTGCGATTGTGTAACATCTTTATTTTATTCACATTATATTTAAAATCATATTTAATTATGACCTGCTTCAAAATCCGTTGCGTAGTTTTGAAGATTTAAGCATACATAGGGACGGACAGACAGCGAGCCTATTGCAGTCCACTGCTGGATCACTTCACTACATATTGTCTCTGTCACTACTTATTGTTTTTTTAGTAGATAGAGTGATTCAAGAGGAAGGTCCCTATGTATGCTTAAATCTTCAAAAGTACGCAACGGATTTTAAAACGGTTTTTTTAATAGAGAGAGTGATTCAAGAGGAAGGTTTATATGTATAATACATGCATAACATTGTAGAGAAACACTGCTAAAAGCAGTGTTTCTCTACAAATAATGCATGTATTATACATATAAACCTTCCTCTTGCATCACTCTATCTATTAAAAAAAAACCACTTCAAAATCCGTTGCGTAGTTTTAAAGATTTAAGCATACATAGGGACGGACAGACAGCGACAGCGACTTTGTTTTATAATATGTAGTGATGATGATGTATTGGGTAACATTTCACGGATCTGTAGATACAGTATCTGTGATTGACAGCTACAAGTAACATTAATTTATATTTATAAGATACTAGCTTTTGCCCGCGGCTCCGCCCGCGTGGATGTCGGTTATCGCGACCAAACATAGCCTTTGTCCTTTCTCAAGGTCTGATCTACCCCTATACCAAAATTCATCAAAATCGGTTCAGTGGTTTAGGCGTGAAAGCGTAACAGACAGACCGACAGACAGACAGACAGACAGAATTACTTTCGTATTTATAATATTAGTATGGATGGATATGGATTATTATGAACGCTATTACGAAATGCTAAATGGAATTTTAACATAGCCCTTCGAAATCCAGACGGCCGTCTACGAAACCAGAGCTAAACGTGCTCTTCTCGAACGAAAAACTTCAATTATTTACATTTATAACATCACATTTATACCTAGGAATGGAATTATTTAACTAATTTTTATACATTACAATATCTTTTAATTTATCATAATAAAAAGAACGAAATAGTTAATTTATTCAACTATGTAAAATAAAAATCTTAGCTTATCTATAGATGATGAATGTATCCTAAATTCCTTTAAGTGTGTTATTTAAGGCTTAACTCACTTGGTGTCGAAGTGTGAGTGTGAGTTGAGCTTAAGAAATCCTCAGAACTACATAATATTTACGAATTGACCAATATTTTAAAGAAAGATGACCTACTTTGATACTTATACTATCATGTCGTTCACGTTATACTATTAGAGCTATCGGGATATTTAGATACCATGTTCCTCCGTTATCATGGTGCTTGCAACAGCGCCGAAATATCGGATAAGTACTCAAAACAATACATATTTTTTTATTAACAATTTTCCATATTATATAGTAATACTTTTAATATGTACTTTCTTACACACTTATAATTGCAACCTCATACATAATATCAATAGGTAAGTCAATAAGTAGTTACTTGTTATATTGTTTGCCCTTCAACTATCTGACTTTACAGATCTATTACTACAATTTACATTTATTCTTACAATTTACAAATACATTAAACTCGTCTTCATATCGCTCACAAGGGATGCCTTGACGAGCGACTAGATACAAGCAACTTAAGGCATCAATATTGGATTGAGTTTGTGTCAATGCCGTTAGATACTCGTTATACTGTATGTATCGTCATTCAGCCATCTTACTGTTCGCGTACATATCAACAATAATCGTCTCGATTGGGATTTCTCCAATCGTGGCTCTGAAGAACAGTTCGACGATCACCTTGCTTGACACGTTAGAAAGTAATGGCATCAGTGACTGTATGTAACTCCTTCTGATGGTCGGCTCTGCAGGGCAGGTTGATAATGCGTACTAAAAAGAAGAAGAAAAAAAGACATTTTAACGCAAGTATAGGACAATGCCAGTTTTTAGCCGACTACGGCGAAGCCAAACAAGGGTTATGATTTTGACAGGCTATGTATGTATGAATGTTCGTTTGTTCCCTCTTAGCTCTTCAACTACATATTAGAACTGGAAAATTAAGGTATCGTTAGAAGCGTCTTGATCGTCCGCTGGTTATAGGCTATATGACCTGTCACTGATTCTAATGTGGTGCCCTCTAGCGGTCATAAAGTAATGCGTTAAAAAATAAACTTGAGATAAATAGACCGTGTTGGGTATCAAATTAAAGGGCTAAAAATAATATAAATAAAAATTAAGTTTAAAACTAAAACCCGACTACTGCGAAATCACGCCCTAAAAAATATTAAATAAGAAAATATCAAGAATAGCCGTGGTCGTATGCCACTTACTCTAACAATACTTACCTTCTCTTACAAAAGTGGCATACGACCACGGCTATTCTTGATATTTTCTTATTATACTTTTTGCAGTACCGAGTCGGATTTTAGTTTTAAACTTAATTTTTTTGTATGTAACCTAGTCCTACCTTCAATAGCTATGTGTGTCACATCGTTGGATAGGTATTTTTGAGCTGAATAAAAGTTACTATGGCGCCTAGTCCAAATCTTAGTCCGTTCAGAATTATTCTTTATTAAACATAGTACTTAGTTTTACAACATTCAAAAACAATGTTATGAACATGACACTTTGATATTCGTGGGCTGCAGGATACGAGACAAAATGACCGAACCCGAATTAATGTTCAATCAGTGTTCAGACCTTTCATTTCGCTTTCAATCGGAGCGAGAGTCAACGACACCACATGCCAAAAGTAAGTAAACCGATCCAACATTGTTAGATCTTTTCATTTGTGAGTTCAATCGGCATTAATCGTTCCTTTTATAATAATATTGAGTTAAGTCATTTGAGTGAAGGATGAAAAATGAAAAAAAAAAGACTTAACCAGTTTCGTTGTCCTGATCATACATACCTAAAAAAAGGTTTTTGACTCAAATGTACATATAACGTGTATCCTCCTCCTAGCGTTATTCCCAGTCGCATCCGAAGCTTTCAGCTCCAGCTCGGAGTCTAGGGTCCGCTTTTACCAGTCATAGCTACAGATTTGGCTAGACCTTGATATTTTCCGTGAAGCGATTGCCATCTGACCTCCACGACCCAATGTTAACATTAGGCGATATCGAAGCTTTGCAGCTAGACCGTTGTTTTTTTTTTTGGACTTTTTAGGGCACCAGCTACCCGTAACGACTGCCATAGATGTTCTTATGGCAACCGGGACCGACGGCTTAACGTGCTCTCCGAGGCACGACCAGACCAATGCAAATACCCATATTTAATGCACACAAATAATTGCACTGAGCGGGGATCGAACCCGCGCCTCCTGCGTAGCGGCCGCGTTCACTACCGCTACGCCACGGAGGCTGTCTACATAATTATAACGTGTATATAGTACAGAAATGCAAACAAATAGAATTACTTGAGTGCTAAAACCACCATGTTTAATAAAGAATAACTGAACGGAATAAGATTAGGAACTTGCCGCCATAGAAACTTTTATTCAACTCAAAAATATACCTATCCAGCGATATAACACACAGCTATTGGAAGGTTAGACCAAAATTGGCATAGTCCTTTAGTAAAGTCGTTATGTGAACAGGTAGAGGGAAACGTGGTTCTTCCAGGTGGACTAACTATTTTGTCAAACAGATTTGACCACGAGGAAAAAAAATCCTGTTGGTAAACTTCTTGGATTGAGTGCTCGTGATCAAACTATTTTGTCTAACTGATTTGACCACGAGCAATAGTTGTTCCTCGTGGTAAAACTTGTTAAAGTTTAAGAAAAGTACAGTCATTTCGAAAATAACAACAATTATTCACTTTTTTTTTCTCCGTTATTTACTTGTTTTTTTTTTAATATTTACTTTTAAAGTTATGGAGCCGCGACACTTCTACTTTTTCAAGTTGCTGCAAGTCCAAAATACATTTCCATTTTTGTAATGTCCGTTTATAATACTGCCGTCCGTCATGCAAGAAATTATTTATTGACGTGATCCGATTCTCGGCACTCCATGGATTCACCGTGCGGTCACCGGGTCCATAGCGTGATACAGAGAGGAACACCTTGACGGCGACTGGGACTTGCGACTCAGATGTAGGTGAGCGCTAGGCCACCTTGTGATGCATCAGCGCTCATCTCCACCGTTCATCGTCATCACAGTAAGAAAATAGTAGATTACCCAACAAGTGAAAAAAAGATGAATTCTTTTCGAGGCACTGAGTTGTATCCCGAGAGGAGCGAAGCTTTCTGCGGTAGAATCCCGAGCGTAGCGAGGGATTCTAGATAGAAAGCTGAGCGTATCGAGGGATACAAGAGCCGAGATGAATTCTTTTTTCACGTGTTAGGTACTCAACTTTTCACCATTGACTACGAGAAAACGATTACCTACTCTGTGATTATGAATTACATTTTGTTATGGATAGTACACAAAAGAAGCAGCAAATTATCAGTAATAGCTACCGCTTTAGCGCGAAAAGACTCAGGAGTCTTTTCGCGTTCGAGAATATGAGTTTCATTTTCATCACTAGATGAAGTTAGTCATTTTATGATTATGAGACAAACATAAACTTTTACAAGGAAAATTACACAGAAAATGGCGGCATTTTTTTTTTCTTAATTTAAACTAAGCCGCATTCCATCCAGCCAGTGATTACATTTAGGTGGCTTTTAGTACGTTTTTATAGTGAGAGTGTGCAACCTCTTTGCATGTTTCACTAGAATCCGTACATTCACGCATGTTCCAAATTCAAATTTTTTTATTCACTCGGTGAAACAAAGAGCGTTTTATTCACTGTTTTTGATGAATCACGGGCCCTTTTTCGAGTGTCAATGGTGAAAAGAATATTATGTATATCAAAAAGGTACTGTAATTTGACACTTTCCAAACATAAAATATCGAACTTGGTCCAGAGGTTCTGACGCTAACAAATAAAGAGTTCTATTACCAAGAAGTTTGACCAACAGGATTTTTTTCCTCGTGGTCAAATCAGTTTGACAAAATAGTTAGCCAACCTGGAAGAACCGGAGAAACTCCTTTGATTTAGTTAAAAAAACCTATAAGATAAGGTTTAGGTACCATAATTATGTATTACTAGCCTTCCGCCCGCGGCTCCGCCCGCGTGCATCTCGGTTAACGCGACCTTTGCTCATATCTTCGGTTCTACTCAACCGATTGCGATCAAACAAACGTCAGATTTTAAGTCTGAGTAAGCCCTTTCTAACAAAAAAAACCGCATCAAAATCCGTCCAGTAGTTTTTGCGTCCATCGCGGACAAACAGACAAACAGACAGGAAATTCAAAAAAAAATTTATCGTATTCAGTATCGTTAACATAACATCATAACCCAAGTATTTTTTTTTAAATATCTCCAATAAGTAATAATTATATGCTTACCCTTAGTAACAAAGTATCACAATAGTTTTGTATGCTGTCGCTTATTAGTTTGTCTTGCATATCACTGAATTTGTCAAAGCGTGTCCCGAAGAGAGCATACGTTTTGAGACAACCATACTCTTCTTTAGAAGGTTGCACTCTATTGAACTCTGCCAAGACTGCCTCGTAAGCTTCTATATCTTCGAGGGTAATCGATCTTTCTGACGTCAAAAATGCACGCAGGTTCATATTCGACATAAACTGAGCGGAACCAAGTAGGAAAAGATTCTTCCATGAAGCCTGTAGAAGAATCATCCTATCGGCTAGAGATAGCGAATCAAACCGTGCGATACTCTTCGCCCATTTGATATTCATGAAAAGAAGACGGGCGGCAGTTTCACATATGATGTGAGGATCTGATAGGTTTAGAGTAAATGAAGGCGGGGAGACTGTTGGCGACCTCGGCGGCGGAGGCAGGACTGGTGGTCTTGGGATATGAAGCAGAGCGGGATGCACCATTCCTAGAGCATTATACGGATAGGGGAATAATGGAACTGGGACCACGGGGGGCATAGCGCGTGGTGTAGGTGTGGGTTCTCTTGGGGGCGGTGTGCGTGGCCGGGATGGTTGGGAGCTCCCTGAGGAGCCTGAGATAGACATTGCTTCGGCGAAGTAAAGGCTCATTTGGCGCCTGATGGTTGAGTTCCGGGGCCCGCGCTCGTGTTGGACCGCTGAAACAAACAATGGCTTATTACTTCTTTCATTTATAACATTGTAAGCGGCAGTAGCCTACTGACTAAGGCGTTGGACTTGTGATTCCAAGTTTGCGGATTCGAATCCCTGTTATTACACTACCGACGTGAACCTACTCCTAACGAATAGTTCAGCTATACAAGAGATGTTAACGGGATTACCAATAAGTAGCTAATTTCGATAAATAACCGAAATTTATTTTTCATCCCTCCACCTCGACAGGAAGCTCGAACTCTCACGCAAAATGGTGAATTTTCTTTTACTAGAGTTGATTATAGAACTGCCTTATAAAAATATTGCGTTAACATGGATGGTTGGTCGAAGAGACATTTTATACAGTGGAAGATTTTATAAAGAAATATGCATGTCGACGGGGGTTCGTGGAGCCAAAAGCTTAAGAAACCCTGCTACTCTAGAGGGTAAAGTAAATTAGAATTTAGAAGATCGTGTGCACTAAAGTTGGTGAATTCAAAACATCATTAATTAAACCTATTTACTTCTACCTATAAGGTGCCGAATTTATCATACAACTTTTTTTTAATTTATGAAAAACTCAGACTCAGAACCTTTTTTGGTGTACTTTTTTTTTTGTAAATTTTCTTTGCGCGCATCATTTTCTTTTCACGTCATATTGTTGAATATTGTTGTTGAATTTTTTTTTTGCATTTTGATTATTAAGATTATTTTATTACACATTACATAAGTAATACAGCCTCCGTGGCGTAGCGGTAGTAAACGCGGCCGCTACGCAGGAGGCGCGGGATTCCCGCTCAGTGCAAATATTTATATGCATGAAATTGGGTACTTTCATTGCTCTGGTCGTGCCTTGGAGAGCCCGTTAAATGATGATTCACGCTACACCGTGTCCGGGGCCGAAGTGATTCATGCCTGACTGGCACGGCCGTCGCGACACGGTGTAGCGTGAATGACTGGCCCGGTCGGCGCGCGTTGGAAGTGTCCCGGCCGGGGCACGGCCCGGTCGCAACACGGTGTAGCGTGAATCATTCTTAAGCCGTCGTCGGTCCCGGTTGCCATACGAACCTCTATGGTAGTACCGTAACCGTAATTTAACTGCGGATTTGACTGGACCTCGATATTTTCCGTAAAGCGACTGCCATCTGACCTCCATAACCCAATGGTGACATTAGGCGATATTGAAGTATTGCAGCTAGAACGTTGTTGTTGCACTTTTTAGGGCTCCAACTGCCCGTAACGACTGCTATAAATAGATGTTCGTATGGCAACCGGGACCGACGGTTTAACGTGCTCTCCGAGGCACGGCCAGACCACCAAATACCCATATTCATGCAAACAAATATTTGCACTGAGCGGGGATCGAACCCGCGCCTCCTGCGTAGCTTTCGCGATGACTACCACTACGCCACGGACACGGAGGCTGTTATGTGTAATAAATAATGAAATGCAAAAAAAATCAACAACTATTTTCAACAATATGACGTGAAAGAAAATAATGCGCGCAAAGCAAATTAAAAAAAAAAAGTAGGTACTCCAAGGAGGTTCCGAGTCTGAGGTTTTCATAAATTAAAAAAAAGTTGTATGATAAATTCGGCACCATAGATGTAGAAGTAAAAAAAAGTAGGTAGATACACCAAGGAGGTTCCGAGTCTGAGGTTTTCATAAATTAAAAAAAAGTTGTATGATAAATTCGGCACCTTATAGGTAGAAGTAAATAGGTTTAATTAATGATGTTTTGAATTCACAAACCTAGTGCACACGATGTTCTAAATTCCAATTTACTTTATCCTCTAGAGGATAAAAAAGACTTTTACATTTAGATATCGAAGAGCAAAAATACGCTTCCCGAGGTGGTGGGATGAAAATAACTATTGTATTATCGTTAACCTTTCACCCCTGCTGAGTACGTACCTACCAAATCCGGGATGAGAGGGATAAGCCACCTTACACCCCGGCTTCTGAAGAACCAAGAAGGCGTGCAGTTTTAGGCGGTTCGAGTCCGATTTCCAAAGATTCTTTGAAGTCGTATATATTATATTGTTGTGCCACATATAAAAGTAGCTTACCATCTCTATTCATTCCAGCCTTCAGACACTTATTCAGGCGGCACGCTCGGCACTGATTTCGGTGAGTCTTGTCCACCAGACAGTGGCCGCGGTCTCGTGCCTTGCAGGTGTACTGCCGGTCGCGGCGTACGGACCGCTTGAAGAATCCTGCGCAACCATCGCAGGCGAACACCCCGTAGTGCTTGCCCGACGAGTGGTCCTTACACACGGAGCAAGGGACGTCGTAGAGGATCCGACCTGGAGAGGAACGCCGGGTTAATATACGAACTAGTTTTACCACTATGGCATCTGATGGAACGACCAAAAATCGCGACGCACAATACCCACCGTATTGTGCGTCGCGATTTTTGGTCGGGTAATTTCACGATGCCAAATTTTTTGCTAATTTCAGTGGCAGTTTTCAATCATAGGTTTTCCGATGAAAAAAATTTTCAATGTTCTTTTAGAAAACTATATACTACTAGATATTCTAAAAGAACTCCATTAATTTTTTTCATCGGAAAACCTATGATTGAAAACTGCCACCGAAATTAGCAAAAAATTTGGCATCGTGAAATTACCCGGTCGTATCTCAGCAGTGCAATTCTGTAAGTGCACAGCGTTGCGATAGCCTTGATTGGTCGGTTTCCAGTGACATCACCCAGTTCGACCAATCAACTAGTTGCGATCAAACATACAGTCATAGGTATATCAACACTGACCAAAACCTTTAAAAAATTACAGTAGTTTTCGTTCATCGTGGACAAATAGACAATAATTTAAAGGAAAACGATTCTGAATCGTTATTACATTAGGTACCTATCTAATCCAAGTGTTTTTTTTAATGTAGTCAATGTACAGATACAACTAATTTACAATTTTATAATATACCTAGATGATTTATAATTCGTTCTGTATCACAAACATGACGAATTTATAAAAGAAAAACTATGTCAGCTAAGTCTAATAATTCAGCAATATATCAAGAGAACAAACATACAAATAGATACTTATCATTTACATCTCTAATGAATACTAATCTCTATTAAAAATTATAGAAAAGGTAAAAATGTTTCAATCAATAAACTTTGAAACTAATGAACCGATTTGAATGATTCTTTCACTAATAGACAGCTATTTTATCCAGAAGTAACATAGGCTACGTTTTATTCCGATATTCGTACGTGATCAAGAGTAACGCGGGTAAAACTACGAGGTGATGCTAGTATTATGTACCTATACACTGCGGTTCACAAGGCGTGGAGCTCAGCGGTCACAGCGACGCCCCTTTGGGAGGACCTTAGTGATTAATGACTTCAGACGCCACGCAGGTTTGCCTTTATAGAAGTGCTGTGGGTGAAACAGCGTATAATGCCAACAAGCTGTTTCATACTTTATGTTGTTGTAAGTTTGTTTTATATAGGTACTTAACCACGCCTATTTGTTCCCGAGGGAGTACACTGACGTGTACCAACATTTTGAGAAAGGCATTATTTAAAAGGAGATTGTAAGAAAATGATAAATTACTAAACTATTAAAACATACTAACTATAAATTTACTAACTTACTAAACTATTTAAACTAAGTTATGAAGTAAGCCGGTAATCGAACTCTTGAGGTGATGCAACAACAACTGATGCTTGCGGCTCAGAATGTGGTAGCTAACGCGGTGTCCTGCGTGAGCGACGAATACGACGCGACGCGACGCAACACGATGCGACGTAATGCGACACGATGCTACACGCGACAAATGTCCTACGTGATTTTGGTCATAACTTCGCGAATCATGGAGAAGTACAGTACAATTTTGCTCGAGTTCGCAGTGTCGCGTCTGGTCGCGCTCAAAACAAGTACGCGTTACGTCGCGTCTCGTCGCAGAGTGTCACATAGGACGCAAGTAGGGTAAGCCGTTGATTTGATCGCGTTCGTCGCGTTCGCAGCGTCGCGTCGCGTCGTATTCGTCGCTCACGCAGGACACCGCGTAATAGAGGTAGCATGGGTCAAATATGTTGATTTCATGATGCCAAAAAATTTATTACTAACCGGCTAGTTTTTGTTATATCACAAGATAATTATCTAAGTTACTTATTTGAAAAAAAAAATTGTCCTACAAAATGTATGGTCTGATTAAAGAGTCCCCTACGTCCAACATGTATTGATATCGAGGTCATGTGAAATGATTACTAACCGGCTGATTTCTCTTCTATTACTTGGTTAATCCCTACTAATATTATAAATGCGAAAGTAACTCTGTCTGTCTGTCTGTCTGTCTGTCTGTCTGTCTCGCTTTTACGACTAAACCGCTGAACCGATTTTGATGAAATTTGGTATAGGGGTAGATTAGACCTTGAGAAAGGACATAGTAGGCTGTTTGGTCGCGATAACGCGGGCAAAAGCTAGTATTTATATAATTCAACAAACATATTGTCATACAAATTGCGTGGTACGTTATCCCAGTCCTACACCCAAAGGTAGTAGTACTTGTTCTTGATGTAAAAATTATTACTATCAAGCTGAATCTTCGTGAGTAGCTTCGTTTCGATGAGACGCCCAATAATTGCTTGTACGCAACTCTCCATTGTGGTAGCTAACAGAGGTAGCATGGGTCAAATATTATGTTGATTTCATGATGCCAAAAAATTTATTACTAACCGGCTAGTTTTTGTTATATCACAAGATAATTATCTAAGTTATTTAAAAAAAGATTTGTTCTACAAAATGTATGGTCTGATTAAAGAGTCCCCCTCTTCCAACATATTGTATCGATATCGAGGTCATCAAAAATGATTACTAACCAGCTGATTTTTATTTTTTTACTTAGTTAATCCCTGAGGTTAATCCATATCCATACTCCATACTAATATTATAAATGCAAAAGTAACTCTGTCTGTCTGTAAACCACTGAGCTGATTTTGATGAAATTTGGCATAAGGGTAGACCTTAAGAAAGGACATAGGCTATGTTTGACAATATGTTTGTTGAATTATATAAATATTTACTTTAAAACCGCCGAGTAAGTTCGTTGGCGATCTAGCAAGTTTGAAATTTTGCTCGTAACTAGAGGTTTGCACCGGTGCGGAATTTCGTGAACCGGTGAAAAACACCGCTGTTTTAGCAAGCTCTTAGAAAAATATGACATGAAAGAATTCCTAGATAGCACAAAGCCTCTTCTCTCGACGACATTGCAATACAGTGTGAGCAAGCTTGCCGTGTTACCGACGCGACGGCGAGCCGAGTAAGTTCGTGAACTTAAAAACCGCGTGCGGGAAACCGTTCTAGAGATAAAAAATTAGCCTAACTTTGTGTTTTGGCTATAATTTATCCCAGTGCCTTTCAGCCAAATCTGTTCAGTCATTGAATCATTTCAACACAATTCCTTTAACGACATTTAACTATGAAAGGAGATTACAGGTAAAAAGGGTAGTGAACTAGTGAATGACCCCAAATAGGTACTGAACGAAATACAAACATCGAAACATCCAAAGTCATTTCATAGCGGAGGTTTATCTGACTGCCTCTGTGGCGTAGCGGAAGTAATCGTAGCCGCTACACAGGGAGGCGCGAGTTCGCCTCTCATGTCGCTGTATACCATATTCTCAAAAGACCACATTCCTAAAACATCACATTCGTTAAACACGATATTCGCAAAACATCGTATACTCATTCGATCCCCGCTCAGTGCAAATATTTGTATGCACGAATATATTTGCATTAGTTTGGGTGTTTCTGTTGTATAATATGTAGGGACTATCATTATATTAATTTTTTTTTTTTTATAAATAAAATAAATGTTATTATTAAATTTTATTATTAAGTATTTACGAAAATAAAATGTATTATAATTATCCGCATTCTAGACCCCATAACACAAGCCAGTTAAGCTATGCTTACTTTGGGTCTAAATAGCGTTGTGTAGAATGTTCTAAAAAAAGGAACACCTAGTGGATCACCTAGACCTAGGTGTTTTATGCACTGAGTAGGTAATGTGAACGGACATTTTCCGCCAAGTTCAACAGGTAGTACCTACTCTAATAAAATCAATACCTACACTTAACTACCTAAAAGTATGTGTTTACCTACTCTATTAAAATAAACTCGAGCATAAAACATTCCGATGTCAAAATATTATCTGCCCACGTATTTAACTTTGAATAAGTTACCGGGCGGCGCGCTATTCATTGCGATTCTGCAAAAAAGCTCTGTGAAGTCAGTTGAAGTTGAATTTTATATTATTGACGTGCTCTGATCCGCCTTGGGTTCCGTATTTAAAAATATTACGGCTATGTTTATTTGGAGTAAAAGATATATATTTTTTATACCACTTCGGTTGCAGTTCGTAGACAAGCACACGGCCCTCCTGATGGTGAGCACCATCTTATCACCATCCATTCGAGCACAGAAGACAAGCTTATAAAACTGACTGCAGCGATATTTTCTCTAGTACTTATCACTTATTACCTACTAGCTGGTGCCCGCTCCGCCGGCGTGAAATTCTGATCCCGTTCATTGCTGATATATACATATAGCCTATGTTTTATTCTGATGTATAAGCTAAAGTATTCTTTTAGTCTGAGAAGCTATATAATAGTTTCAATTAAATCCATTCAGTAGTTTTTACTTGAAAGAGTAGGTAACAAACATCCTCACAATTCACATACATCTTCACATACATAATTCACATTTATAATATTACAGCCGTTCTCTATAACCTATCTACCACCAGTTTTTACATTCTAAAGAACAAGAACGTCATTAAACTTTTATGGCTAGACGGGTTTTTTAACTTTTTTAACTACAGGTAAGTTACTGGGAAGGGCCGTTAGTAGGATTCATGCTTAGTCAATTTACTTTGAATCTCGGTTGTCTGGAATTCTTAGAACACTGACGAAACCAAGTATTTCTCAGCGACATTTAATAAATATATAAAAATCTATATACCTATGTCTGGTCACAATTTATGCTTTACTAACATTGGAAATTAACCGTCAGCCGTGCAAAAAAGAAAGCTCGCCCTCGTACACATTTCTTGTAATTTTCTTTATTTATGATCTCTGTATTTCTAGGTAAATGTATCTATGCAATGAGGTATTAAGAACTAAATCGATTGTAATCGATTGTGATCAAAACTTTTTCGACTTTCCTTGCTTCCACTTGCACGAACGTTATGGCGGGTGTAGGCACGGTAATACTATCGTAAAACACCCAATTATTGGCACCATAAGCGAAATTTGTAAAATAATTATCATCTACGGAAATTATACGTCTTTTAAAGAGAAGAGAATAGTAAAAAGTAATAGTAGGAATATTGTTTCACGTTATTTTGATCGTAAACAAATATTTAGTTACTTGTAATTATTAAAAAAAATACAGTTTTATCCAATTTTATATATTTGCCCATATATTGGCATAGGTAAACCAAACTATTGGCATACATCAGACCATTGCCGTTGGAAAAGGAATAACTACAGAAAAATCTTTACTTATTGCAGATAAGATATTGACGATTGTTTTTTAAAACGTAGCTGTGCCAATAATTGGAGGAGTGCCAAGATTAGGTATGTTTCCCCTATGTATTACTGGTATTACCGTGGCGTAGGTAACAAGATTATTATGGACGGGTGGCACTGCAATTCGATTAAGGAATGTTCTAGCAATATTTAAAGCTACGAGCCAGTTAGTTAGCAACAAATTCTGCTGTTGATATTGTACCTCAGTCCTACAATCGTATTAATATTTTAAAAGTCTGTGAAGCTGTTTTCATTTTTGTCATTTAATAACAATAACACTCTATTTGCCAAACGAATCTCACCGAATAATTGAAGTAGGGATAGATAGATAATAGTCTGAAAATAGGTTCACATAGGTTGCGGAACGGGATTAAAATTCCTTGTGGGTGGAGCCGCGGGCTACAGCTAGTCAAAAGTAAGCCTAAAGTTGTGTGAATAGCATACCAACTTTATTTAAATAAGTGAAAGTCTGTTACAAATTATAATTCGATATTAAACAAATCTTTCACTGAACCCTAAACCATCGAGCCATCTTCTCGATCCCACGGGCATAGACAATAGTTTATTCAGCCACGATCAGTCGAAAAGGCATAAAGGCAAAGCGAATAAGACATCCTACTTGTATGAATGCCATACACTTGTGCAGGAAGTGTGGTGTCGAATGAACGAGCTCAACCCACCGAACAATGCGTTTTTGGACGGCGGGAAAACGCTTGAGATAGATAATTACAGCTTTCTTAATAGACGTTTGTATATTTACTTTTTTAAAGTTGATCCTTACAAATAGAGCTTACAATATAGGGTAAGTAAAAGTGTAGGTTCCTTATATAAAAAGTAAAAAGGTTTATCTCAGAGCGAATGTCGAGCGAGATACCTACCAGTGGAGTTTATTTGACTTGTATTTTTTTTTTGTTCCAAGTTTTCATAAGAGACGACAATTCGAGGTCTTAAGAAGTTATTCCAACTGTTTCAAAATTGTGTTCGAAAATATTTGAGCGTAAGTTGGTAGGTACGACTTCGAGTAAGGTACCTAAGTATATAAAGCAGTGCTACCTTGAAATAAGACAAAATAGTTGAGTTCTAGTCAAACTAAATAGTACTTAACTAGACTACAATTATTTTCACTGATTTTCAAAACTTTAAACTATCAATGAACACATTTACACAAAAATATGGCAACCAGCATTTTATAATAACGCCTATCCCTTTCAAATTTCAAATCATCCTTAACGATAGTAATCAACCGTGCGAATGCACACCTGTGTCCAAACGACCCATCGCGTGTTTGGCGAAGGGTCAAAACAAACGGCGGGTTATTAATCGACAATGCTATTTAAATGTATTTCAAATAAACGCGACTTCCGATGTTCCCACATTAATTGTGGTGTATGTGACTAAGTTTGGCTGACCCTGTTTGGGATTGGGCTGTGTTGGGAGCGTGATTATCGGTACTTAAGGGCCTGAATGGGATGGTCAAATAGGCCTTATTTATTATATTTGTTGATGTTTTATTTTAAGGTTAATTATTATATCATAGTTTGTGAGAAAAGACCACCTAAAATAATAAATTTACTTTTTTCGCCACTAAAAGAGAAGTGGGAAAAAAATAAGAAAGTAAATTAATGAAAATTCCGTGGTAAAAAAATTTAAGTAAATTGTATATTTTTGTAAAAAACTGAAATACTGTTAAAAGACAATGTGTACTAATAATATATAACTCTGTTATCTATAATATAATCTGAATATACTTCTGAAAAGAACACAATTCTAAATTTGCCTTTCCTAACTCAAGTACTGTTATGAATTTGAGGTCAGTTTAATATTAATAGATGTCTACTCAATATAAAATACATCGTGGTCTGATTATGAACATTGGCATTAATGAATGGTATCAGCATTCGAGAGGGCGTTAGGGGAGCTCTGAGAGCTTTGACAGATGCGCGTACGCACCTCGTGGGAATAAGCGCGATGATCTAAATTGCTGTCACGTCATCTCGCCCATTGCTAATTAACCAGAGCTAATAAATACTGACGGTAATAATATGGAGTGTTTTATTTAATTATTAGCTTCAACGACATACCGAAATTCGACCTAAAAAAATTAACAACCTAAAAATGTTATAAAATATGCAATTATGTCAATTATATTATTATCATTTTATATAATGGAACGCGAGAGTTTAAAACTTAGTAGTGTTATAAAAATATAATAATATATATGGTATACTTTTTCTGTCCCAAAATTAAATTGCTTGTCGATATATACATAGGTATAACCCAGACTCAGTCTCAGATGCATGGCTTGAGTCAACAATAGTGCTCGGAACCCCTTATTACGTGGGACCTAACACAATGATTGGTGAAATGTGGGTGTTGATTCACCTCTTAGGCAGAGATAAAGGCGTGATTATATGTATATATGTAGATATATTAGGAACGAGTAAGCGTCGATTGTATAATGGCCTGGGTTCAAACCCGAAAGAATTATCTGTTCATTTATAACAATAATGTATGCTACTTACTCGTAGAAGGTTGCGGCTCCATATTCATATTCAATAATTCACCATCGTACCTGTAATCAATAGAAATCATTAAATACCTGAGAATAAGAGTATTTTCACACAGGAAATGTCGCGAAATAGGTACCACTCAAGTACCACATTCGCGGTTTTGAATAGCACTCAAGATTCAATGCAGAGAATGAAATCAATCAAAAATTGCAACAAATGTAAGAAAATAATGTGCCTTTGTGTGACTTAGTGGCGACATCTTTCGGCCACAAAGCCGAGAGCCACTCGTAATTCTGTTCATTATTCCCTTTGTTCTAATAGTTACTTGTTATAAACGAGCATTGCATGGAGTGCTGTTGAGTGGCTACCGTTTAATTCATTTTGAACACTCGCTCTGCCCCACAAATATTTGCAATAGTCGTGTGAATAATTTGTTCGTGTATATTAGCGGATATATTAACAGATTTAGTTTTAATGAATTTACAATTTATGTTTTATAATAGGTACTAACTGTTGCCGTCAATACTAATCCCGTCTCTGCAACTAATGGTAAATCCGCGCGCGTTAAGAATAAAACAGAACCTTGTCAAAGGAAAGTAAATTAAACTCGTTCAGAAATCCAGCCGCACTGAAAACCCAACTTCGTCTCGTGAGCTTCGACATGAATTTGGCGATGCTAGGGCTGGTCGGCGTACAGTTCCAAAAGATCGCATCCCAATCTCATCGCGCGCGGATTATAACCTATTACCATGATAAAAAATAACATGATAAAAAGCTGAGTGGCACCATTGCAACATGGTACGTGTCGGTAATGATGGCCCTCTTTTCAGAGACTTTGCCTTAAGCGAGCGAGGCGAAGCGAAGTCGAATTGAATTGAAAAAAAAACCTATGTGTTATTCTTGACTATAGTCTATGCCTATACAAAATTTCAGCCAGATAAGTGCAGCCGTTGAAGAATGATTGAGTAACAAACATCTTCACCAACTTTCACATTTAATATTAGTAGGATTGTATTTTCCTAAACTAAAATGAGTAATAGACATGTTGAAAAAGATATAACATTGAATTGTCACCATTGTCTCCTTTGTAAAGTAAGTAGAAAACAAAGTCGCCCTGTCTGTCTCCGTGGGTGTAAGTCGTAAGTCTCACCTTCAGTGAGACTTACGTGTATTGTTTTGGATTAAAGACGTTACTAAGAAAAGTGAGTGGGTTTTGATACACCTATGATTCTTATACCTAGATCGTATTGCGATTTATTTGGTAATATTTTACCTAAACTCACACTGACGAATAAACGCGATAGAATCCGTCAAAATAGTTTACTTAAAATATGTAGTAAACTTCCAACAATATCATTAAATGTATTAATTTATCTGTCGAATAAATCGATTTTCATTATAATATGCTACTATACCATACCAAAAAGTTATACGATTGTGATTTAGAAATCCACAAAGAAGTAAGTATTTCACAACAAAAACATTCCTAGAAATTCAAACAATCATAAGCCTCTATTTAGTTTGCGTAAACCATAGAGGAAATTAAAAAACATGAAGTTCCAGTAGCCAGCGCTGGCGATCCTTTGTTTGCGCGGCGGTCACTTTAAAGTTAGGCTCGCAATTTTTTCACGCGTTATTGCAGCTTTGCAAAACAGGTAATTACGTCCCGATAATCCGAGTAAGTATCGGGACAAAGGCCGAGATGAGCCGAGTCGAAAAGGCCCGGTGCGCGCTTGAGGGTTGCGAACAAAAGACCGACCAGTAATAACATCGGGAAGTCGGTAGCTTCTTGCTTTCAACATTGACATAACAAAAAAATACTAATACGTTTTTTCTGGTGTTTGGGTCTGTTACGAAGAATTTGCAGCGTAGTTTTTTCATGAGTGACTTCTAAACAGCTGTTGTAATAACAAACATTTATATGGTGAATCAATTTTTGATATTTTGTATGTATTACATATTAATGAGGTGCGGACTATTGTTGACTGGCTCGCATAAATCTCTGTTATGAAAAAATTAAAAGAATTCCCGTTGAAGCGTTGAAGCGTTGAAGCGTCTACTAATCTAATAATCTAAATTATTTGTAATTTCAGTCAAACAAATGTAAAAAAAAATCATACTAAAAACCGATTAGGGCTGTGGTATATTTTCAAAATGTTTGTAATATTTATTTTCTTTTGTTTCAACGGTAATGGTACTCCGACAATAGGTACATTACATAATCACACATCCAAATATTTACACTAAGCGGGACCCGACCCGCGACGCTTGATTTCGAAATCGTATCCTTTACGGTAAATAGGTAGGTACAACAGTGAAAGAGAATTTTAAACATTATGAAGCTAATGAGGTTCCAAACACCCGATAAACATCTTATATACGCAAGATACTAATAAAATACTAATAATAAATAGCACAAGCTACCTCAGTATAGTCTCATAGATGTACTCCGTTTCACAGAGATCAGACAAAGAGCTTTTTGACAGCCTCCGTGGCGTAGCGGTAGTGAACGCGGCCGCTACGCAGGAGGCGCGGGTGCGATCCCCGCTCAGTGCAAATATTTGTGTTCATGAAATATGGGTAGTTACTTGCATTGGTATGGTCGTGCCTCGGAGAGCACGTTAAGCCGTCGGTCCCGGTTGCCATAAGAACATCTATGGCAGTCGTTACGGGTAGTTGGAGCCCTAAAAAATCCAAAATAAAAAAAAACAACGGTCTAGCTGCAAAGCTTCGATATCGCCTAATGTCTGTGTCACTGGGCTGTGGAGGTCAGATGGCAATCGCTTCACGAAAAAATATCGAGGTCTAGCCAAATCTGTAGTTAAGACTGGTATAGCGGACCCCAGACTCCGAGCTGAAAAACTTCGGATGCGACTGGGAATTAACGCTAGGATGAGAGAGACAAAGAGCCTTTTAGAAATAGTTTAATAAGTTGGTACGTTTGAAAACTGCAGTCTTTGCTGTAATACCGACTCAAATCTCACGCCTTCTCGGGTCTCAAATGCCTGTCTGTAAGTTGGCTCAACAATGCATTTCTGTCTCCACGTACAGAGTTGAAAAACTAAATTATATGTCTACTTTATTATAAGTAGGTACGCAAATTTTTTATTAATTAAAGTTTACAAAATAATAAAAATGTAGGTATGTTTTATTTATTAAGTTGAACTTCACATGCCTTTTTTATACCACTTAGGTGGCAGACAAGCACACGGCCCACCTGATGGAAAGTGGTTACCGTGGCCTATGGACGTGTGTAACACCAGGGGCGTCATACACGTGCTGCCGATCCTGTAAGAACAGAGAGTTTCTGTGCCGTCAGCGCAGAAGAAAAAGCAGGACAAGTCACTGACAGCACCAAAACTCTCCAGATAGCTCTGGCTACCCTATATACCCTACTCACCGCCGGAAACATACGAGGTTATTATGGCCGTGGTATTCTGGAGGTACTTCCCCAGTTAGACTACTCAATTGAGACGGGAATACCATCGTGTCCTAAGTACATCCATCGTTTATTTCTTACTAGCTGACCCGGCGAACTTCGTACCGCCATATTTTTTATCCCGTTCCCGCCGCATATCTTTAAATTTAACAGTGTTTCTATACAATATTATGCATGTATTATACATATAAACCTTCCTCTTGAATCACTCTATCTATTAAAAAAAACTGCTTCAAAATCCGTTGCGTAGTTTTGAAGATTTAAGCATACATAGGGATGGACAAACAGGGACAGCGACTTTGTTTTATAATATGTAGTGATGATGATAGTGATGATAAGCACACGGATGTCTGATAGAAAGTGGTTACCATGGGTAGGCCGTCATAATTAATTCAGTCCTCGATAAATTACATATTGCCAAATTACTACAAAATTAATATTTAAGTATTATTAATCGAGTAAAGTACAATGAACCTGTGTAAACAATAAATAATAAACAAAAAATAACAAGTTAAATAATAGTAAGTAATAATAATAATAATAATACCTGTATGGTAGCGCGACGTGTTCTCAGCAAGTGACTTACATCGATTTTCCAGTTTCGCATCTACCGAAGGCCGATAACGCGCGTTGACGTAAAAACAATTAAACATTAACCCAGTAAGCGTGGCGAGAGGCCATTAATAGTGCAAACTTTAACAACTTGACAAATAAGCGGAATTTAATTTCAGTATTAACTGTCGAGTTATTGATAAGTATCGGTACATTCATTTAACGCTAGCTGCGATATGTTAAAACTGATTTACGGCTAATGAATAGGCGTGTTGTTGCGTAACGGCATACTTACATTACTTACAGCTCTTTTGACGATATAAACATACTGTATCTATCTATCTTCTATCTATACTATTATATACCTAATTGTAAAGTGGTCGTGTCTGTACATTGGAGATTTTTAAAAAAAATACTTGGGATATGTTATGTTAACGATACTGAACACGAAAATATATTTTTTTAATTTCCTGTCTGTTTGTCTATTTGTCTGTTTATCCGCGATGAACGCAAAAACTACTGGACGGATTTTGATGTGGTTTTTTTTGTTAGAAAGAGCTTACTCAGACTTAAAATCATACTTTTGTTTGATCGCAATCGGTTGAGTAAAACCGAAGATATGAGCAAAGGTCGCGTTAACCGAGATGCGCGCGGGCGGAGCCGCGGGCGGAAGGCTAGTACATTTATATACTTATGACTATTTCGCTATGGGATAAGCAGAGACAATAACCCGTTAACTGCTTCTATCGTTACTTACTTTACGAACATAAATAACTGTCGATATAAAATAACGTTCCCTTCGTGGTTCCCGGCAGAATAGAAATTGGGGCCATCCCATTTCCTCCCATGCGGTGTCGTATACGGCGACTAATGGATAGGGCTATTTAACATCAGACAGATATTATACAGCCCAGACTCAGCCTATACATGGCTCGAGCCAACAATTGTGTCCGGAAAACGGCAAAAGGCTCATCCCCTATTACGTGGGACCTAATACAATGATTGGTGAAATGTGGGTGTTAATTCACCTCTGCCTAACCCTCCGGGGATAAAGGCGTGATTGTATGTATGTATGTATAAAATAAAGTCGGTTAATATAATAAAAAAAATAGCGTCGGTAGCTTAGCGGTTAAGGAGTCAGCCTCGATCGAGAGGTCCCGGGTTCAAATTCTGGCCATTACACTACTGAAGTGAACCCACTCCTAAAATAAGCAATTTAGCTCAGCTGGAGGGGTTAGAGGAGATATTTGTAATTTCGGTTCTAATATTCTTAAAAAAAGCTAAAAAAAAAAAGAATCTTTGTCTTAGCCTTTTTCCCAATTCAGGTGGGGGTCGGGTTTCCGGGTTCTAACTGTGATACAGCTGATCTTTGATGTTTTCTGTGAAGCGGCGGCGGCGTGAAGCTATCTGACCTCTATAACCAATTGGCGATATCGAAGCTTTGTAGCTAGCACCATCCACCCACCCAGATCAATACAAATAGAGATATTCATGCGTACTAATAAGTATATTCACTGTGCGGGAATAGAACCCACGTTCCCAGTGTAGTAGTGGTATGCCCTACCACCTCGCCACAGAGGCACAATCTATAATAATCATAAGAAAAAAAGCTTATAAAATATTCAAAGGTAGAACATTTCACACAGCAAATACCTTTAGGACCCTACCAATATCCTTAGGGTTTAAACCAACCTCACCTGATCAACTATGAACGAGGCTCTGGCTTTCCTTTCAGGATTGGGAGGTCTGACAACACTTGCCTCCCAAAAAGCCATATCAATCAAAAACAGTACGGAAATTGGACACCAACGTGCAAACTATGGAGGGCAACTGAAAAATCGCTGGAGGGTCAGTTTACAATATTAATTCAATAATGCAAATAAACATACAATAAACGCTTGTGTAAATGCAAACATATCATTGTAAATACTAGTAGCCTATACAGAGTGTACAGGCCAATCGCACAGCGTATTTATTTAACAGTAATATACGAGTATTCGTATTTACTTAAAATAATTACAATATTGCGTTATAATAGTTAACCACAATCGACAGATACATTATCATCTAATAATTTAGATATACCTATGATATAAAATCACAGTTGACTCAATGTGGGTTCAATAAACCTCTGCCTACCCCTTTGGGGCTTTATAGGCGTGATTATATGTATGTATCTATGGATATTTATTGATGTCGCGTTGGAAGCCTACCTCGGAGTCCGAGGTCCACTTTTCTCATATCTCTGCCAATCAATTCTTTCAATTACATGAACATCAGTGCTCCGTACGTTGCATTGATCGGGAACCGAACACGTGCTTCCCTACATACTATAATCTCAATAAACAACAGACGGGCAATGACAAATAAATAAAGATAGCGAAATACAGCAAGATTGAGAAAAAACTGATGGGTGTTAAAAATGAAATGACTGTAGAGGAAGCTTGTGAAGTGTGCAAAGAAGACAGAAGCAGATGGCTTTTGTCCCTGCCTACCCTGGCACGCGAAAATCAGGACCACGTAGAATGTATAATTATTGGATTGGATTAATATTGACAAAGCTGTACTTCTATTTATCATACAATATTATGTAATAAAATTTGATTGAAATACAAGCTTCCGCTGAAACATTTGTATTCAGTATAAACCCTGATATTTCTGTGAAAGGTCCTTAACCAATAACAAATAGAATAGATGTGTGGTGAATGGTCGAGAATACACAGCTTATTCGCAATAATGAATAGGACGCTATATAAATTGTGCACACATTTCATGTACTTACCTAAAGCAATCCATCCTCTCATGGAAGCATTCAACTGAATATTTCGTTCCGGGAAAATATCAAGTATTGCACTACTATTGCATTCCGTGAACGGGGCACTTAATAGGTACTCGATATACCTATCGGAGGTATTGAAAATAGAGACAGATTTCAGAGAAATCGAGAATCAGAACTGAGTAGGTACTATTCTAGAATACAGGATTAGTTAAATCAGTTATTATTCGACAGATTCTACTCTTTCCTGCATTTCCTTTCGAACAACAATTTATGTATTTTGAACAAAGAAAATGTTATAAATAAAAGATGGAGTTCCGTTGAACTAGCCTAGCTAATAAAGAACAGCATTATATTCTCATGGAAGTGACTTTTTATATATCTTTGAGAATAATTTTTGAAGTTTAGCGCTTCCTTAGAAATTGAAACTCAACCCCTTGGTCGCCCGCATGAGCTTGCTCCTCTAGTTGACAGCAAGGCTACCTACCGCATAGCTCTCTGGTGGTCCTTTTGACTCCAAATATTTTATTAAAGAAGCTGGTAAGGATAAATATACAACGCAACTCCAATATCTAAAGGATTATCGAATTACTTAAAAATGTACATTTCGAATTAGTTTGGTTGTTAGGTGTCAGTAAAAAATTAATCATCATTCTAGAGAATGTTCTATTTTTCAAATAAATTCAATATGGATGGTTCCTTAACATTGACTTGTAATTACCACTCGGAATTTATTTGAAGAAAGATTCATAATAATATTTAGATAAATTTTCATTAAAAGCACCAAGTCCTGCATCTCTGCATCTAACCTTCTATGGACCGTTGCGTTCTAATTATGTATTGCTAGTATTGATTAAATTAATGTCATTACTCTTTCTTTGTTAGCGAACATGATATTCACGAATATATACCGTAGTGCAATCGTCATAAGGCCCATTTCTTCACATACCTACATATCTCTCAAAAGGCAACTCGATCGTTCAACTTATAGTTATCTCTCACGTAGGTATAATAATTTACTTTTCGAGATCCGAGTAATAGAGCTTTATGTAAATATTGTATTTACAAGGAAAGCCGCTATGCTGTTATGAATTTCTTACAAAATTAAATTTTTCCTCTCTGTAATAGTTATTTAACATGGTACACGCTTGTACTAAAGTTATTAAATATTATAAAACCTAATATGTGACCTTATTCTCAGGCAATAAAGTTTGATTTCATTTGACTACGCCAAGGACCCTTGTTGGCAATTTTCTTTTTCATATGTTCCAAGTTTCGTGGAAGGATTAGAAAATAAAACGCGGGTGAAGCCGCGGGCTAGTAGTAAATAGAATTAATGTGATTATCGGTTGCCGGAGGTGAGATTATCGTAAACATATCCTCGCACCCCGACCGACTCTGAAGTACCTATACCCGTCATTTGCTTTACTGTAATAACTATATAAGTAGTATTTATTGAGGTGGACTAATGCCCTGAAAACAGAGAGGATTGAAGGCGCCCAGAGGGAAGCAAGGAATAATGTGGGCGGCATAAATGAAGTGGCCTCGTTAGGAAAATTATACATAAGTACCTACGTCATTGCTTGGAAGGTCACGAAATGATCTGAAAATTTATACACGAATCCATCGATTTGATGTCAATTGTTGATGTTTCGAGGTCGTATCGTATACAGTTTAAGTATTGCACAACAAATATGTTATACAAATCATTGAATCGTATATATATATAAAAATGAAACCCCCCATATGTAAGTAAAGTAAAGTAAAAAGTAAAGTTGTCGTTTGAAAGTCGTTTGAAAGTTCTTTCAAACGACTTCCTTCGTGATAAAATATGGAAGTACAAAGTTCGCCGGGTCAGCTAGGCTAGTTAGGTACATAAAATTGCTTGTTCCTACAATGGGCGGTCATATCGCGATTTCTTCCAGGCAACCTTAGGATGGATTATATAAATCTAAAGCTTTTTTTTAGGATTTGGAGGTACAGATTAAATAGATATTATTATAGAGGAGAGCGATTTAAGGCGAAAGCGAATTTGCAACCACTTGAGTTTAGTACGAATTTCGGAGATTTGAACATATTTGCGCTGATTTGCGCAAGACAAAGAATTGTATGCAGAAGTTTTGGAGTCGCTCAAGTTCGTCAATATTCTTCATTAAGATCAAGAGAGCTGAGTCGAGAAAAGGGAGGAGGATGGACTGGCTGGATAGTTGCAGTTGGGTGGAAGAAGAAGCTTCGCTCTGATCCAGCGACAAATATTTTTAGATTTGCGACAAGTCAAAGTAATAATGGTATTCATGCGTACAATGCGTCGTTACCATCTACCTAGCATTATTTCTAGTTGTATCCGAAGCTTTATCCTCGGCACCCAGTCTCAAATTAATTTCTTCTTCTCCACTTTTTGGTTTAGTTTATATGACTTTCATTTACGGCCGTCTCCCTAATTCAAGAGGAAAACCGACGCCAGCAACCTGTCCCATAGGTATACCTACTATCAAGGTTAGCAGATGTTTAAGACAACGAAGTCTAGACATAGCCGCTATCAGAAACGTTTATATTGTAACAGTCTTCACATTGTGTTTCATGCGAATAAAGATTTTAATTCAATTCAAGAAATAGTCAATATTAAGTCCCCCGACAGGTGATGTAACAAGAACGTACAATTTCATTTATAACACAATAGAGAGATTAAAACAAAAAATATCTGCAACACTACTTCGGGGTAAGAGCTGAGAACTTCTGCGAAATGATGTAAAACAAAAGAAAATACACCGATAGGTTTGCAATCTCAAGAGCTTTTATTAATAAAAGGCTTTGCTTCTGTTGAAACGTAAATTATTGCTATCAGTAAAATCTTTGTAATCTAGTTATTTTCCAACCCTTTCTTTTATGTCTTTAATATTTATTCCTGTCTGGAATATTTAGTTATAATTTTTAAATGCTCCTATATCAGTTACATTATTGTATTTTTATAAACTCTCACTAAGCATTATATTATTTATTGGAAGTATAGAAAGTACATATTTCTTTTGTTGTGAGGGTATTAGATGTTGCCGGTGGCTCTGCCCACCTGAAATACAATACAATTCTTGTTGCCGCGACCTATTTCAGAAGAAATGTAGTCTAAATATTATTATATATAAGCAAATACTATTTCATAGATGGAATGTGGCACAAAGATGTCTATCTTTATTTGTGCCACATTACATCTAGATCCATTCAACTGACGTAGGTACCTAATTCAGCAACAAAAATTCATATAAAATTTACATTCATTTATTTGAACTTTTGTAACTATACATAATATTAAATTTACCTTCATACCAAATCGTTAAAAAATTGGAATAACAATAGACGAAGCGTAGTGTTCTAGGTTTTATAAAATTATTTATTTACTTGTACTCGATAAGATTACGATTATAATTAGCAAGTACCTAATAACACCTAATAAAAAAGTACCTAATAACACCTGTAACTGTAACGCGAGTGAATCGTGCTGAAATGAGAGCCAGAGACATCGAAAGACAGTGACACATGAACTCGCATAAGGTATTTTTATATATAGCGAAGTTGATAATTTTCGCATAATCGCCAGCAAATTTGGAATACTTAGAACACCAGCACAAGGCTTATATTTAAACATTTTACATTATATTAAAACCAATGGTAGGTAAATCATTTTTAGAAATAAAACGTAAAACTTATGTATCTCAACAACAAGTTTAAATTCAAATTTATTCCTAAAACACTAATTATTTATTAATTTATATTGATAATAATAATAACAACATTATATACGTACTTCTTTTTTATCTGCGAAGAGCACAGCGTCTGATACATTCAATAAAATTTTGTTTGATAATAACTCAAGTGTCATCTAAATGTCACTATCGTAAAAAAAACTATTATTTATTTTAGTTTACACTTTAGTTTTTTTTTAAATTTAGTATTATGTTTCATGAAATTATTAAATTAATAATTTAAAAAAAAACACTTTAAAAAGTCATTCACACTTCACAAAAGTCGAAAAGTCGAGATAGTCTGGAGTTTACGCCACGGGGAAGGTTGTTGATCGAGTGACTCTTGCGCAGCGCGCAGGGGATGAACGGGGCGCGGCCGGGCGCAGGGTGGCGCCGCCCCGTGCATTGTGCACTTGGGATACGACCTCATTCATAGTTCTAACCCTCTATCAATGATGATTTATTGACACACGTTTGCCATTTTGGGACCATGATAGTTTTATTTTGTGCCATTGTATTATAGACTAGCTGTTGCCTATAGCTATTCGGAATAGATTAAAGTATGTTTACTCGAACCAATGCAGGTTAAGTTAATTTATTATTATATTTTCAATTACTTACTCGTATTTGTTCAAAAGTCTTTTTCAAGTGACTGACTCATAAATACAGGGCTACACTACCGAAAACTTTACGTTTATTGTATTTCTTTATTTCACTTTACGTTATAAAAAAATAAATAAAAATAAATAGTTTTCATCTATTTATCTTTCATAATAAATCATAATGCACCCATCTGCACCACCTATAAGGTTGACAGGTAGAGAATGCCTATGACCTTAAGTCCGCCTGTGTACATGTGTGCATGAAGTTTAATTAAATTTTAAAAAAAAGTAGAAATTAGGTGAACTACATGTAGCTCAAAATATAACGTTTAGTGTATTTTTAATTATTGGGAGCATCTGCAGCCAAAATAGGGACTGCATAAATTGTCTTCGTCCGCCTTAGTACAATTTACCGCATAAAGTGTTGAAATACATTTTTTGAATAAGAGTACTAACTAATTAATAGTATTCCCGCTATTCCTTCCAGTGAAGCTAAATTGCTTGAGGTTCACGTTGGTAGTGTATTGACCAGGATTCGAATCCAGGACTTCTCAATCGCAACAAGTACAAGGGACTAATAATAATCATAATGGATGACAAAATTCATAGAACTTATAGTTGAAAGTTCATTTCTTTGTGGCACGGTAAACCAAAGGCTATGTCCTATTTATCTTTTGCGCTGACGGCGCAGAATATCTCTGTTCTTATAGGGTCGGCAGCACGAGTGTGACTCCCCTGGTGTTGCACTCGCTCATAGGGCACGGTAACCTCTTACCATCAGGTGGACCGTGTGCTTGTCTGAGACCTAAATAGTATATAAAAAACGTGTTTCCCTTTACTTATAATCTCGGGTTCTTCAAGCGGAGTGTGGAAAACCGTCTATTAAGGTCATCAAGGGAGGGACCATCATTGATATTGTCAGCATCTGGAATGTTCCATATCATAATAATAAGCACTACTCCCTAGCTTGTTACCAACCGACGGTACCTACCCTCCATTAAAAAAAATGTTCTCAGTAATGAGGTCCTTCAGCCTTGTTTTCAAGAAGTGTTTGTGCAGATCATTTCTGGCAGTTTTCATGGAAAGAAAATCAATATGGCGAAGCTGGCTTGACATCAAGCCCCACGCACAAAGTATACTTCGTAAAAAATATGAATTTTGGCCCCCCATCACGCGTGATTGCGATCATTTTATTGACGTAAGTCGTTAAGCCCTATTGACGGTAGCCAGGTCAATGGATTTTTAACAGGAATATCTCCGTCGGCAAAGTGTGTAAAACGTTGTTAAGGTCGTTTCTTGTTTATAATATCGATGTTACTTACGCCCGTTTATTTTCTGGAGAGGATTACACAGAAAAATAAAGATATACTGTACAGCCAGCATCATATCGATCTTGACAACTAAGTACTGACAATGATTTTAATGTCTTGGTTTTCCTTCCTTCTTGTTGACTTATTGTTGTAATATTTGATACACACCATTAGTTCGGACGATTATACAATATAAATCAATAAAACAGTTTGATTTCGACCTTTATACAAATCTAGTAAAATGGGCCTATTTAGACCAGTCGCAAGCGTCCTGCGACTGTGGGGCTCCATCCCAGTCCATGCTGAATTTTCTCTTTTGCCCACTGTGCCCTTCTATTTGTACTATCGAAGACCTGAGTAGGGCTGCAGCATTGTCCGTTGCCCTACTCAGGACGACAATTTTTTTTTTTAATTTTATGAGCTATTGACTCGATGAAGAAGAACCTTGGTATTGAGATCTTCTTGAGACTTTGTTGTCAAGATTGTTATGGCGCTGACTGTACAGATTGTCAGTTTAAACACGCTCAGCCAGGAATCCCTTAGCAACAGCAGAATCATTATCATCATCATCTTCATATCGATATCCAGGTCCACGTATTATTATGTTAATTTTTCGGGCACGACTGCCATCTGGCCTACCAACCCCGAGAGGAAAGTCTACGCAAAGCGAAACTTTCTCGTTCGTTATTTTGCAGGTGCAATGCTCGCAGATGAAGTGATGAAGGCTAGCTTGGGATCTAGAAGTGTGCATCTATAGGGCCCTAATTCATCCCAAAAGTAGATTTACACATATAAGTTTATGGAACTATCGAGGAAAATACAAAATATATCGCCAGCGGTTTTAATAATAAAAAAACAACCAATATCTTTGTGTCGGGAATCGAACCCAAGACATAAAGTTGGCCCGAAAATCAATATCAATCCAAACAAATAAAAAGAAAACTAAATCCGACCTAAAATCTTGTAAGTTACAGGAATTTATCTGAACTTTCATCACTATCATGTAGATAGATTTTTAAAAATGGAATCTACGTGAAAAAAAAAGACAAAGAAGTGGTACCAAAAATCATACTGGTGAACTGTGGGTGTTTAATACACCTCTACCTACCCCTTCAGGGACGCCAGGCGTGATTGTATGTAAGTATGTACGATTTTTAAAACACAACAATAGACATATACCGACGATAATTTGTTTAAAACACTGCGTAGTATCTCCTCTACGCGTAGAACTTTTTCGTAGCTAAATTAAAGCGCTACGGGCGCCGTAGAGCTTGTAAAACACAGCTGCAGTCATACATTATATTATGTACATTAATAAAGCATAAAAAAGGAAAGCAATCAAACCATCAGTAACTATATAATGATGATAAACAAAAAATAAATTACAGTAGAATATAATATAAAAATGTAAAAAAAAAATTACTAAAAATGTTACACGTGCAGCTGCTGACGTCAGTACTTACCTAAATATATAAAAAAATGTTTTTGAAAAATCGGTAATTTAAAACGGATAATTAAAAAATAAAATAAACTTAACATCATTTAACAAATAATACAATATACTTACAAAGTCGAAGGAGCTCGGTAAAGATTAGAGGGGGCCACCTGTGGCTCACCCTGGCCACGTGCGATCGAGCGGTACGGTAAAAACGCCATCGAGACTAGGAAAAGTTAACGCATTTCCTTCAAGTCCTTTGTTAACAAAATCAAAATTCAATTCAACTAAAAAATATTTCACAATTAAACTAGAATGTTTAATTATAGATTTAAATGAACAGAATAGAAGTTAAATATTAATAGATTAATACTATGCTTTGTGATATATTTCCCGGCGCAGCAAAACGTCTGCAACTCCCGCCAGTGGCCTCCCTTGTACTGATGAATTTCACAGCGCATTATTGTCTATATACTAGCTGATTCCAGGTAAAACGATGGATATTCTCTCTCCTTGTCTTCATGTAATGTACATTATGTACAAAAGTAGAGGACAGCAATATTTTCGCATCATCCCTATTGGCCTAATTACTTACTGCATTTTATTTTTTATACGTATATTAATATAAGTTTTATTGTACTTCATGGCAGGCTTCGGGGTTTTTCTATTACTTATTGAAAAGGTTTAGAACAAAGGAAATATGTAAAGTGACATGGGTAGACAACTATTTAATTTTATTTTTGAGCTAGGGAAGGTGAAACGTCTTAAAGAAAATAGAGAAAAAAATACCGTTTGGAAAAATATTACATGTTCCGTCTGTATTCTAAGCACTCAGTTCTGAATCTCAATATATCTGAGGACATATTGTATTGACAACCTGTCAACTCTGCCCATCTGTCTGTAGATAAATCGAGATTCCGAACTGAGTGTCGTTCTAGAATACAGACCTGAGATTTCTTTATTTTTGCTGCAGCATCGTACGGTGTCCTTCGGCACACTAAAACATTTTATAATGGCATTTTTCACCACTATTACCTGAGTTGGTGAGTGGCGATGGGCCGACGACGGTGTAAACGCTTACCTAGAAGTCGTATTCACTCTTGAAGACACCCAGTTATAGCTATCCGGAAACACAGATAATAATAATAATAAGAGGCTCGGGTTAGACGGTTGGGTCAAGGATCAGATGCAGAAGGCTGTACTTCTAGATACGGTGCGCATCGTGAGGTAGTTCCTCTCCCTGGAGCCCTAACCACCGGTAGCTTGGTCCCTGTACCCGATACCGGTTTGTTGTTTTTTATATTTTTAAATAGATGTTTTTATATGTATTTAAAAATATAATTAATAAGTTTATAGTGTAATAAAGAGAAAAATTAATAAGAATATTTTATTGTTCTATAAACTTGGTTACATTATTAGAAAATTGATCATGGTTACCTTTTAAGCAAAGTATTCCTGTGGCAGGTGGTTGTGACAGATTCGGAGAAGGAAAGCATTTCACTCCTTGGCCGTACGCATGATAAACGTATCACCGAATCGTTTGGTACGTATAAGTGGTATAAGTACTATTCCTTATTCGTCATCATAGCTTACAACCTAATTGCTACTTAGAAAGTACGAAAATAATAAATTTAGATCCTCCATCGACAGAATGCAACAGGTCCTCGATTATTAAGCCTGATAATTTGGAAGCAACAAGTGCAGTCGAGTTATGTTAAGTGCTATTTACCTATACTGTTACAAGCTATTTTCGTAGATATTTCTTGAAATCTAAACCTATAATATAAATTAGAAAATTGAACGAGTGTGTTAAATGAGAGCTGTATTATTGCTAGCTCCCCGATACCCCCTTACAGGTTGTATGAGGCATGACACTATACTTACATGAGGCTTCTTTTTCCTTTTCACTTTGAATTTCTAACTCACCATGAAGTCCGAGGGTGATTCTACACAAAAGAAAGATGGGAAAGGAACCCTTCCTTGTCCTTTCATCTTTTTTATGTGTACCTAATCACCGAGTTCTCTTCCCGGTGACTTAAATCTATCAAACTCGAACTCACTAAAACAGAGGGCCTACCAAGAACTCTAAAAACAGATCAATAATTGAACGGTTGTCATACTACTAACTGCAAATATAACTTTTGTAATTTCATATAATATATTTATATGGGATTACCAAATTAATCTATGCAGTTGGTGGTATGACAGCGGTTCAATGATGAACTTGTTTCAAGAGTTTATGGTAGGCCTACAGTACGGTATACTTACATATCTGGCTGTCTGGATCACTAGGTACGTCCAAGTGAAAAGTTATGCCGATTTCAAATTCCATCCCTGAAAGCGACGCGATATTTTGAATTTATTCCCACCTACAGCGACGCTCGCGGCACCGGACCCCATAGAGCCTACGTTTGTAGTCTGGTATTGCGGATGTTTCACATTCACATCGAATTTAATGCCATAATATCTCAATTAACATTACCTATTTATTAAGTACGTTAAATGTGAAATAAATATAAATTAAGTTTATGCTCAAAAACGATTTGAAAAATTTGAAATGCAAGTAGGTAGGTATGTACAGTTACTTCAACTATTAATATAATAAATTAGTACATAAAAAAATACCTAAGTATATCCTCAGAAGGCGGAGTGGGTATCTGGAGTAATGGCGCACATTAGGAGAGGCCTATGTCCAGCAGTGGACTGCGATAGGCTAATTGATGGCTTGATTGATCCTCAGAATTACTTTTAGGTTCTTAAGGCATAATATAATGTGATACAGGCTCTCCATTTACTCTATCGTTGTTGGGCCCGTACTGATAAATATTTTGTAGTCTCTTAAAGGCATTTGTTTAAAGATAGCCTTAATAACATATCTACCTACGAATATTGTTACTAACATGAAATTGAGTTCCCGTTACCATGTGCCTATATGTTACTATGTATATGTACTATACATGAGGCCCACATCCTGTCACCATGGACGTTTCCAGCTAGTACTCTAACCGCACAACCAATTTCGATCAGTTGCCAGCACGATGGGGTGGGTGTCGCCGGGTTGCGGTTGTGGCTGTTCACTTGTTGTTTACATACATCTATCTGCTCACGAGATGCAGTCCTGTGAAATAAATAGTAATACCAACAATTTAATGTAGATAGAGTACTCTGAGATAACTTATAGTTAATTTGGCGTGCTGATGTATCGAACTTATTTTATGCTATCCTTCTTATAGCTGTATTTTATTTTATATCACCTAACACAAACTTTAATTTTATAGACATAAAGTTCGTTCGTAAAGGTCGTTCCTAATAACTTTAAATAGCAATATGCGAACTCGTACAGACGTACAGATTGTTTTTCCTATCGCAATTAGTGGTTAAGGAGTCGGCCTTACCATCGAGAGGTCCCGGGTTCGAATCCTGGCCATTACACTACCGACGTGAACCCACTCCTAGCAGAAGCAATTTAGCTTAGTTGGAGGGGTTAACGGGAATATTAGTAATTTCGGTTGCTAATATTCTTTTTAAAAAAAAATAAAAATAAATATCCAATTAAATTCAAACTAGCCTCCAGCGAACAGTCGGCGGCTAAAGTTGATTAACACTAAAATTAACCAACCTTTTTGGAAACAGGATACTTTTTTTTAAGAGTAGGTATACTTACTATTGGAAGCTAGTACCACAACCATAGCTGCTGAAAAGTAACCGAAACGTAGGGCTAAATGTAACTGATACCTAGTAAATCGCGATAGAATCCGTTAAAAAGTGTCAATGCGGGATATTCAAGTAAACTTTCGACAGTGACAGCTACTGCCGTCTGACCTAGAAAGACAGCGAAAAGCCTGCGTTGGACCCTCGTCCGTCAATCAGAGGGTGTATTGAGTATAGACCTGTTGGTGGGTTGGTGAACAGTACCTACTATTATCTGTTAGTTCTGTGGCTGTATTTACTGTGGTATTTACCTGTTTAAGAGGTCAGGTAAGAGGGAATTATAATATTGTTTGTAAGTTAAACTCCCACAATTTTCTCCGAGGTAGGCAGAAACATTAGCCACCTTCTTTTCTCATTACACACTTCCACTAATATAGCTTTCTAAACCTCTCATGACGGAGGACTGATAACCGATGGGGTCGAAACGTTCTCAAGTGGTGACCATGTATCGGCAAGCGCAGCGTAGGACGTCCACCTACAAGGTGGACAGACGACCTCATTAAGGCTGCGGGAACGCGATGGATGCGAGCCGCTTCCAACCGGTCTTATTGGAGATCTATAGGGGAGGCCTATGTTCAGCAGTGGACTTCCTATGGCTGAAATGATGATGATGATGATGAAACCTTTTATGCACCTCAGGACACGTATCTCGGACCTAAATAGCGAGACAAACCAGGCCCTGGCGTAATAATCTATGCTTAGTGAATTTGAGCTCGTCCACCGCAGTAGCACCCCGTGCGGTCCTCAAAAGACACACAAGAAGAGTGTACTGCGCGTATAGAGCACATTTCAGGTCCAAGATATATTACGTTCCTAGCAATGCTTTGGTCGTTGACTGTACAACATGGCGTCTGGGCCCCTCTGATGCGAAAATCACACGCGAGTCTCGACACATCTACAGCTACTTCTGGTGCGACGGACAGACTTCTCTGCCTATCTCTTTGAAAAAGGGTTGCAAACTAAGCTTTTTATTTTGTTAAGGACACCTAAATAATGACAAAAAAGGCGGCGCCTGTGGCGTAGCGGTAGAACGACCGACTGCTCCCGCATAAGGCGCGGGTTCCTGTCCCGCTCAGTGCAAATTTTGTATGCATAATATTTGGATTGTTCTGGGTAGGTATTTATATTTATTTCTAAGTACATCTATCCGCATTCTAGACTTAACACAAGCCAGTTTTAAGCTAGGTATGTTTACCAATACCTACTATAGATACCTAACGTTGTGTAGAATATTGAATTTTTTTTAAACTTTTATTATTAGTTGAATATTTTCATTTGTTTTTTATTTTTTTTCTCAGACTAAAAGACTAGTATTAATATTAATAGTACTATTCTTTTAGTCTGAGTTTTTTTTATACTTCTTACTTAGTTCGCGCGCAAGTATAACATGGGGCCATTTGGGCTACTTCTTCTTGAAGCCGTAGCAAAACGTCATTCGAAACTACGTACGGGATCCAAACCTCACCTGCTAGTCTGCTAAACAACAAACGAGGCTCAAGCGCTATGGAGGTCAGACGGTAGTCACTTCTGAAATAACCAGCATAGCAATCAACAACAATAAAAGGGTAAACCAAAATACTTACCTATTTGCATTGCCTATTTGTGAAAAAATATTAATAATAATATGTAATTGTACATAAATTACACCGCCATCGTAATTATATCTAGTCAAATAAAAACTATATAGTCAAAGCCGCAATCCTTGTTATAGCAGTCGAAAACGCCATCACCACGCCCGGTCACCAAGTGATAAATCATAATATCATTCATCATTCTCATAGAATCAAAGAGCACTCGCAATAAAATAGGGTGCCATCTTTAAATTGCTGTCACTTTAACTGTCAATCGTATGACTTATTCA
The DNA here is from genome assembly GCA_914767945.1 of Eilema depressum. Lineage (NCBI taxonomy): Eukaryota > Metazoa > Arthropoda > Insecta > Lepidoptera > Erebidae > Eilema > Eilema depressum. The sequence goes on along the minus strand of OU612012.1, from coordinate 32,677,761 downwards.
AGATGGCGGCCCGTCATTGGCGGGTGGCGGCCATGATGCACCATAGGGGTTACATACTCTCCTTTTATTTTTAATTTAGGGCCACTTTGCACGGATTTCTATTGTGTGTCTGACTCTGGGGTTGCCTTTGTGACTGGCTAGTCATTTTTTAATCGTGCATCATGGTTTTGTTTGTGTGTCTATTGAGAAGTCGCGTCGCCGTTTTGGGGTGATACCGAATACGTTTATTAGATCTGTTTATGGTTTGACTGTCTTTTGTTCTTTTCTAAAGCATTCAGTTGAGATCTGTACCTGATATGTTGGGAGTAGGTCAAGATAATAATAATAACGAGGGGCAAACAGATTAAGATAAATGTTAAACTGCGACACGAGCTTTGTGCTGTAGTTGAAATTCTTTTTATTATTACTGCGAATCCCGAATTAAAATGTACCAATTCGAATATCTTTATTCTTTTAATCTACATTTGTCAGCTACGTCGGCATTGCGGGGTCGATTCCAGTTTGGTGTAAATATATGTTTATGCATGAATATGTATTTTTGCAATAGGCTGGATACTCCTACTTGTATTTACAAATGAAAGGCATATTAATTCACATTCTACATATTTATGCATAATTTGGATCTAGATACCATTTAAATGGTAAAGTCCCTACTTGCCGGGGGCCCACCGGACTGTAAGGGGCCCCACCGGACTGTAAGGGGCCCCACCAAAATTTTTGGGGTCCATATTACCAATATGACCATACTTACCAGAATAGCCATAGAATAGGCATATAGCTGACATATCAGCTATATGCCGAATGTGACTTGATACCTACACGGCTGACGAAGCCCTCTATGTAGTACCTTTTCTCTCTATTGTAAGTAGCCAAGATAAACCACAGGGAGCAGGGCCCATACCATGATCTCTTAAAACAGGTCAATATTGAACTGCTGTCATTCTACCAACTGCAAATGTCACTTTGTAATCCTATGTATTTATATGACATTACAAAGTGACATTTGCAGTTGGTGGAATGACAGCAGTTCAATATTGACCTGTAAGAGTTTATGGTAAGGCCGCAGTTCAAATAAAACATTTATTGACAATTGAGATTATTTATTTTATTATTACATTTATTATCCTTAAACAGCACTACCCAACAATATAATTTCAATTTCTACAACCATACGGTCAGCATGCACACAACACAATATAAATTAAACTATTCTTGTCTTTACAAACTAACAGACAACCAAGCATGAGGCTTCACGCGAACATTCAACAACTATGCGACAACTGCACTAGAGCCACGCGTCTCACTGATTGAGATGTCTGACTCTTACAGACAATAAAATACATAATACATAATTATATTAAATTGACTTCAGTAAATTGTATTGTGACTTAATGTATAATGTATTGTGACATCTGATAAATAAATAAACTTTACAACACACCTGCTCATAAAAGTGATATTATTTTACCGCAATTAAGCACGGAATGACACCTATTATAAAACTGTGACTTTTTCATTGCTATTATTCACAAAAGTGAGTTATAGATTCTTTTTTAAATTTTATAGGAAGTGTCTATAATTGTCTATGTTCTTAAAAAAGTTTTGATACAAAAAATAACGTGTTTAATAGTACGAATAAATTAATACGCCTATTGTATGGTCGTAGTGTAAACATGTTCATTTAGTCTATTTTTATGTAAAACTCAAAGTTTTTTATCAGAAATTCGTGCAGGTCCAAAGTTATAAGGGTGTAAGTAAAAAATATTTTTTGTGCAAATAGGCTTTGCAGTATAGTTCTACGGTTTTGTATCATTTCGCCGACGGTCATTACAACTACGGTTGACTCAACTAGGGTTAATTCACCTACTGGTTGACATGGTTCATGGTTGTACCGATCACATATTTTTAACAAAAAAAAAGAGGGGTGTTATAAGTTTGACGTGTGAGTGTGTATGTGTGTGTGTGTGTGTATGTGTGTGCGTGTGTGTCAGTCTGTCTGTGGCATCGTAGCTCCCAAACGGCTGAACTGAATTCGATTCTGTTTCTTTTGATCGAAAGATGGTTTAGTCGAGAGTATTCTTAGCTATGTTTCATAAAAATCCGTTCAACCATTTGAAATATATTATGAGGAATGAAAATCAATCCAAAATCTAATCTATTTTCAAATATACCCGTATTGGGTATCAAATGAAAGGTCATAATTTATACATCACGATACAGGTTTTATGGAAATCGGTTCAGCGGTTACCTATAAAAAGCATGAAACAAAAAAAATTAAAAGCAGAAACCAATATTTTAATTTTCTCTTTCTAAATCGATTTGAATAGTTAGCATAATAAATGCTTCAAAAGAACATTATTCACGCTGCATACATTTTTGGTCCAAAATTGAAAGTGCTGGCCAAATACGATATTTCGTTAGAACTTGTTCTTATTGGGGCGTCAAAGTTGAGGGACCACTTCCTTCGATTTTATTTGAGTTCGAAAATCTTGAAAACATACATTTTTTATGACACAAACTATTGAAAATGGATAAAAAATGTCGTGCTACATTGGAAGAATAGTTAATAAAACTAATAAAAAATAAACCCCATACTGCACACCGTTGTTTTTCGTCTGTTTATTTAGGTGCTAAATTGAAAATAAGTAGCGGCCAAAGAATACAAATATGACATTCCGTTAGTCGGGCAGTGGACCCTCAGCTTTGACGCCATAATAAAAAATGCTAATGAGGACAAGCTCTAACAGAATATCATACTCGTATTCTTTGGCCGGCACTTTCAATTTTGGACCTAAATAAATGGGTGAAAAACAACGGTGTGCAGAATGGGGTTTATTTATTATTGATTTTATTGATTTTATTGACTATTCTTCCAATATAGAACAATGATTTTTATTCGTTTTTAATCATTCATATCATAAAAATGTATGGTTCCAAGATATTTGAACTCAAATAAAACTGAGAGCAGTGGTCCCTCAGCTTTGACGCCATAGTAAAAAATGCTAACGAGGACAAGCTCTAACGGAATTTCATATTTGTATGGGTACTTTGGCCAGCACTTTCCATTATGGACCTAAATAAATGGACGAAATACAACGATGTGCAATATGGGCTTATTTTTTATTGCTTTTATTAACTATTGTTCCAATATAGAATAAAGTTTTTCATTTATTTTTAATAATTCGTATCATAAAAAATGTATGTTTCCAAGATTTTTAAATTCAAATAAAACCAAGCGCAGTGGTCCCTCAACTTTGACGTAGTAATAGAAAATGTTAGCGAGGACAAGTTCTAACGGAATATCGTATTTATTTTCTTTGGCCAGCACTTTCAATTTTGGACTAAAATGGGTGATGTCCTTTCATTCAAAAATCCCAATAATTTATATATATTTGAAATGTACTAATTAAGGCCTTTAATTTGATATCAAACACGGTATATTTACCTCAATTTTATTTTTTAACGCAGTACTTTATGGCCTCTAGAGGGCGCCACATTAAATTCAGTGACACATTATATAGCCTTTAATAAGTGGACGATCAAGACACTTCTAACAATACCTTACTTGTCCAGTTCTAATTAGTAGTTGAAGAGCTATGAGGGAATTAGTGAATATACATACATAGTTCATACATACATACATAGCCTGTCAAAATGATAATCCTCCTTTGGCTTTAACATAGTCGGGTAAAAATAGCATAAATAAATAAGTATTTTGTCAATAAACACTAATGATTTAAAATAAATTAAATACTTTCTTAGTAACTGAAACCCCCACAACTTTTACCCTGCACGAAATACAGATTTATGGCCATACAAAAAAATAATACACTCATTGAGACCTTTCATTTGATATAGGTCAAAAAGTGTTACACCATATGGGACGAAACGCCCATTCGCCTTTAACTTTTTTTTTTCTCTAAGCTAAGTACAGAAAAAAAACAGAGTAAAAAAAAGTTAAGTTCAAACCTATTTTTTTTTTAAATATGGTCGACCGCCATTGTTAAATGCGCGCGCATAGGAAACCGAATTAATTTGTAGTATTGTTTATTTAGTATTTGTAGTATTATTTTATTCGCAAGTGTGTTGTAAAACGTCGTATGGCACGTGTGAGCATGATGATTACCGTCCTCGGCTGTCTTAAGACCCTCGCCTGGCGGCTCGGGTCTCAATGGCGCCTCGGTGGTAATCACCAACGTTGCTCACTTGTACCATAATGTACTATTATCGTGTAACTACCTAGCCTTTAGGCGGAGTACGTTGAATTCGTAAAAAGTCAGTTTCTCAATAGGTCTGTTTGTCATTAGGTCGGATTCTGAGTAGGTCAGTTTTTTAAAACGTCAGCTATGCTTTAGTACACTTGTTTACATAATAGAATTCATACCTACCCGAGTATCGACCTACCTATACTGACTCTATGATGTATCCACCTATATTTTTCTGACACGGTTTCTGATGTTAATACATTGAATTTAATTAATATATTGGAATAGCTAAGCAGAAATGCTTTCCTGTAAATAGCTTTAACGTAGTGTATAACAACGATCGTTTTACTGAGGAATAAATGACTGATACTGTATTCATAGTAGTAATCTGATTTGAAATGTTTAATGTCCACCTCAAGTACGGTTTTCAATATTTCAAAAAGTCTTCAAAATTCTCTTCATAAATTTTGTTTATGGATGATACATAAAAGAAGCAGCAATTTATCAACAATAGCTGCCGCTTTCGTCGTCGAGTTCGAGAATACGAGAGTTTAATTTTAATCACTGGATCAAGAGACGAGCAGAAATCCCAAAGATGATCCATCCATTATTATTCCTGCCGCATGTAGAAGAAATCCGCATTTTTTCTTCTGATGCAATGAAATTCCATGCTAATGCACATAAAACTGTTCCAATCGCAGTAATTTCCATGTTGGTACAGGAAGCCAATTGGAAATTACTTCTCTACGACGATAAAACAGAAACAGAATAAAAAAAGTCCCCGTCTGCCCTACCGGTAGAACCAATAGAAAAAACGAGTCCGCGTCGTTCGACCAGTCGGACCAATAGGAAAGTGTTTCCGCGTTGTCCGATCGGTCGGAGCAACAGGAAGAGAAATTCCGCGTCGTCCGATCGGTCGGATCAACGGGAACAGAAATTCCTCGTCGTCCGACCGGTCGGATCAACAGGGAAAAAAAAATCCGCGTCGTCCGACCAGTCGAACGAAGCGGTCGGACCACGTGGCCACAGCCAAGTGTCACACCCCATCTTATCCGAAAGGTGTTGTAAGAGGCGCTACGGAAAAATACGCAGACGATATTACTGCGAGAGAAGGAAAACTCGAAATAAAACACTGTACAAACTCGTCTGGCCAGCGTGGAAACAGTAGGCCAAAGCCTCCTAACATTCGGAGAGGCCTATGTCCAGTAATGGACTGTGTACTGTGTAGTGACTAATTATTTATTGATTGATTGAATCTATCAAGATACTACTTAAGTAATAAAAAAACAAGTGCTTTTTTCACAAATGTAACTGAATTTGCATATTAGGTTTAAAAAAAATATTTTTGCTTATTGTTCAAAATAAAATTAAAAAACTAAGGTAGGCACTATTGAAATGAAATTAATAAAATATGTGCAAAAAATTTCGATCAATGAATTTCATGCCCCTCTAGACGGTTTGTTCCCACTAGTACCACCAAATTGTACCACCAGGGGTACTAGTGAGAAATCTCGTTCTCAATAGTACCACTATTTTTATTAATTTATATTAGTGGTACTAGTGAGACTGTTTGTCCCGCTAGTACCACCAACTAGTACCACCGGTGGTACAGATGAGAAGTTTCGTTCTCATTAGTACCACTTGTCAAATAGACCCGGAAGTACCTAATCACACTAGTTGAGATTTAATTAACTTTACAATTTCTATTTTGTATACATAATAATTTAACACAATAAACCATTAGTACAGAATAAAAAGAAGATGGAGTCCAAGAGTAAATAATTTTTCATGTAGATATTATTTAAATAAAAACTTTTTTATATTTTATATTTAAGAACTAACACATGACAAAGCATGTCATAGATTGTATTTTCCTTATTGTCATTGCATATTGCAATTACAATTATTTGTTTGCCATTATCAAGATGAGTGAGGAAAAGCTAATATTTTTAAAAAGAGGCCGTGGAAAAGTATTACTCGTGGGTGGCGCTTTTGATTTTATTTCGTTCGTTGCCAATTCAAAGTTCAACATGTGTGTTTGGTACTCATGTATTTCTTTGGTGGTCCAAAAAGTCTCATTAGTACCGCTATTTTACAAGTGTAGTACTAATGAGAACGAAACTTCTCATCTGTACCACCGGTGGTACTAGTTGGTGGTACTAGCGGGACAAACAGTCTCACTAGTACCACTAATATAAATTAATAAAAATAGTGGTACTATTGAGAACGAGATTTCTCACTAGTACCCCTGGTGGTACAATTTGGTGGTACTAGTGGGAACAAAGGCTCTAGACAAGTGGTAATTCGTTGCTCGGCGTATGATGGAATAGAATGACAAATGTATAGGATTTGACGTTTTTGACATTCGTTGACGCCTGTCATATACGTCAAATCCCATACATTTGGCATTCTATTCCATCAAACGCCGAGCAACGAATTGCCACTTGTCTATGGGGGATGCTCAGAATACAGTCGGAAGCTTAGTGTGGTTAATCGGCCTTACGATCGAGTGGCCCGAGTTCGAATCCTGGCCATTTCACTATCGATATGAACCTTGTCCCTAACACAAGCGATTTAGCATAGCCGGAGGGGTTCGAGGGAATATTAGTAATTTCGACTACTACTAATTTTTTTTTATAAAACACTACACAGTTTTGTGGTGTACATAAGAGTAACATGTTCGTTATACTCGTAGATCGAAGGATTATATTTGCATTATGTTGTAGTCATTGAAGATGCATAAATAAGCAATGTACTTCAAAACATCAAATTAAGTTGCTATAGTAGGAAACTACGATAAACAAAGGACAAGTCGCTCTTAAAAAAAGCATTTTTTAATTTCTTTTCAATTCCAGGTTAAATCTTAACCACTCTTGTCAGGGGTATTATTCTGAATGTCACCGAATTTCAAACGCAGTCGTAACGTGAGAAGACGGTGGATTACAATTGATTAATGTAGAAAAGATAACTAGCGTAAAATTAGACCAACTTGAATGTATAGGCTTTTACGATCGCGCGTAGTTTAAGAAACGATTTGTCACTCAGAATAATGGGCCAGGTTATATCATATGTTAGAAATAATATGAACCGTGAATTCTGTTTCCTTTGTGTTTCATTAATTGTAGAACTCCTAGAAATTATACTTGCAAGTTGATCTACTTATAGAATTACCCGACAATATTATTTCTCGTTGTCCTACATCAAGAATTACATACCTGGAATCCTCTAAGGACTCAGGTTATTCATACCTGAACCTGTATTGAAGAATATGTTTTTCAAAATGTTCTACTGGAAGAACTTAGGGTAACAACCCATTTGGACACAGTGTGAAGACCGCCACCCTTTGCCTGGGATTAGTGAAATTTCACTGATTTCTGAGATAATAATGACTGTCAGCTTTTTATACTACTTAAGTTGCAGATAAACACACGGCCCACCTGATGGATAGTGGTTACCGTGGTCTAATGGACGAGGGCAAAATACGCACTCGTGCTGCCGACCGTTTATGAACAGAGAGATTCAGCCCCTCTAGACAAGTGGCAATTCGTTGCTCGGCGTATGATGGAATAGAATGCCAAATGTATGGGATTTTACGTATATGACAGGCGTCAACGAATGTCAAAAACGTCAAATCCTATACATTTGTCATTCTATTCCATCATACGCCGAGCAACGAATTGCCACTTGTCTAGGGAGGCTGTGCCGTTAGCGAACTAAGAGACGCAATATTTATTTGATAATAATCAGCTATCGAGTTAGTAAGTTTCTTCATTAATTAATAGACCTGGTCTGATGAACCCTTGCACTTATATATAGGGATAAAGAACCCGTTCACACACCAAAACATAATTATGGGTAGCATAAGTTAAGTATTGCATAAACTCAGAATTACATCACCAGAATGAAGCTATTGCCCAGGTATAACTGTATATGAACATCTATAATGAAGACAATTTTACTTCTAGCTAGCTAGAACTAGAACAAGAGCAAAGAACAATGAACGAATGTTCTGTCACTGTTTACACTTAATTTTTTAAACGTTTGAATTTTTGTTTACAATGAAATTTGACGTGGAAGGGATAGATTGAGCATTCGCTCGTCTGATGTAAATCAACCTTTAGAATTCAGTATTAGTCCGGTCTATTTACAAGGTCTCACTACTATGATTTCGTTTATATTGACCGGGGTATATAGTATCTTACTTTCTAATATATTAATAGTGTTCTTTTTGCAGTACAATGCTTATTAATTTATAGATATTGTTGAGTCTACATGTAAAATTATCAGAATGAAGTCACATTTTATATACCACTTAGATGATAGACAAGCATACAGTCCACATTTCCTCATATATACTCAATGCCTATGTAGGCTTCACCATACAAAAAAAAGACATGTTGGTTGACCCTACGAATTTACAATAAACACCAACTTTATAATGTCTACAGTTCTAGAAGGCGTGACCCCAGATTTTCAGTGGCACAGTCTAATACCCTTATTTAATATCTTAATAAAATAAATACTTTTAATAAAAGTCGTTTTTCTAATTCAAAATGGCAGTTTTGAATTTATTGTAAGTGTCTCTAATAATTTGGTACACATTTGTAAGCTCATCTAATAACCGACTTCAATAAGGAAGTATTTCTTAGTTAATATATTTTATAATCTCATATATAATACGCACTACTACTAAAATACGTAATGTCAGGAAATTAGTACCTTAAAAGGGATAGGTACTTCAAAAATGGTACAATGGTACCCCTAAAATGAACACTTCAAAAGTGGTACCATATAAAATTTATATGACCACCACTGAAAGTTGAATCAAAGTCAGTCCCTTTACAGAGAGCTTCTAACAGATTACTACAGATGATTAAGTTACAGAATCGTGTCCCAAGTTCATGGTTAAATGCAGTTAATCTTTAGGAAGGGCACTATCGCTCTTCCCCCTGGAGTAGACCCTGTACGCGGTCTTGGAGCCGAGCATTCTGTCCAGCAGGCTGTGCTTCGCGCGCCGTCGATGCGTCAAGACCTCCCGGCAGAGCTCGTGAAACACTTCGCCGACTTGATTCACTTGTTCTGCGGCCGCCACCTCGGCGAAGCTGCACTCGAAATCTTTTGCTAGAATTTCACCTTCTTCAGGACTGACCTGTAAAACCATAATGATATTACTTAATACAGCATCAACGATGATAACTATCGACGGCTTCACGAGGCACGGAGGGATGGCAATGTCTTAAGAATGGTCACCCATTCTAAGACCGACGTGTCTAACACTAGCTAAATCTTCAAATGTTACCTACTCGTTTACCTAGCGGGCCTCTAATTAATACAATATATTGTCTTTAGCAAGTTGAAATGGCAGTGGGCAGGAGGACGGAGGACTGATGACCGATGGTGTCGAAAAGTTCTCGAGTGGAGGCCACGTATCGGCAAGCGCAGCGTAGGACGTCCAACGTCCACCCACAAGTTGGACAGACGACCTTATTAAGGCCGCGGGAACGCGCTGGATGCGGCCGCTTCCAACCTGTCTTATTGGAGATCTATAGGGGAGTCCTATGTCCAGTAGTGGACTTCCTATGGCTGAAATGATGATGATGATGATTGTCTTTATATTTTGGAGCATTACACACATATAGCACGCGGAGTTAAGAGGAGGAGGCAGAAGAGTAACGGTTCGGTTAAGTTCGGCTTGCTTCGCTTTTGTAGAGCGTTCTCTCCGTCGCACATCAGACTGACAGCTTAATATCTCCTATTAAACTGTCAGTTTAGCGTGTGTTCTACAAAACCGAAATGGTGGTACCTTCCATGAAAGCCAAAAAGGTAAGTCAAATTAAGATAAATCATTGGTGTTACGAGCATACATTAGCATGATAAGCATGAGTAACATGATTACCTTCCTTCTTTTTTTTATACTCCTTAGGTCGCAGGCAAGCACACGGCCCTCCTGATGATAAGAGGTTACCGTGGCCTATGGGCGGGTGCAACACCAGGGGAGTCACACTCATGCTGTCAGCGCAATAGATAAGTAGGACAAAGCCTTTGGTTTTCCCACTGACAGCACAAAATCTCTCCAGTGAGCTCTGGCTACCCTACTCACCGTCCGCGTCGGAAACACAACACGAGGTTATTAAACCGCGGTCTTCTGTAGGGCGGAGGTATGTACTTCCCCAGTCGGACTGCTTGATGGGACGGATATACCGTCGTGTCCTACCTCCTCGAATTCTCCTTTCTTACGTCCACTGTTACCTGTCTCAGGTGCACCATATCAGCTTTGTTCCCGACCAGCGCCAGCGGTATGTCTGGCTGCAGGTGCTGCTTGGCGCGACGCACGTAGTTGAACGACTCGCGGTCTGTGATCGAGTACACCAGGAACAGCCCATCCGCCCATTGAGCGATGTCGTTGGTCGGCAGCTCGTTTATGCCCTGTCAAACATAACAACATTTAGTTGACAAAATGACTAGCACACGTGTTTAATTCTTCCTACAGTTCCGTGTCCAGCAGGCACATGCTGTAAGAACATTTCGAACGATCGAACGAACTTGACAACTGAAACCGCGGTAATTTACCTCAGACTAAAATAATAACATTATTTTACAACACACCTGCCCATAAAAGTGATTCGCTTTTAAAGGTGGATTCGCTTTTCTATCTTAATAGATTTGTACAATTTAAATTATTTAAGTTTTATTGTTACAAACTTCAATAGCGTATCGTATGTATTTTATAGCTGAATATTCTGAACAATTCTGCGAACCCCCTCAAAGGATTCAGGCGTGATGTTCAATCGCGGCTGATATCCTGGTATTTTTTTAAGAGTTCCTTGGTCTAATCTCGGAAACCCATCCTCAGATCTTTACGAAATTTTGATGGGACCATTTCGGAGTACTGTACTGCCGAACAAAAAAAGAATTTTGCAAATCCGTCCACGCAAGCCGGAGCTATGACCGTACAAACATAAAAAAAATATATTTAAACATCCGTATTGAGAACAGAGATGCAGAAGGCAGTATTCTTCGACACGGCACGCGTGGTCCCTGTACCCTATAGGTACCGGTGGGGCATTGTATTTTATATTTTTAAATATAATTATGTTTTTTAATGTAAGTAGGTATATGAATTTAAAAACATAGTATCTTACTAGATTTTTCAAGAAATAAAGAGGTATAATAATGATACCCATGTTTTCATTAAGCCTAACACATAGAGGTACTAATCCTAATATCAATACTAGATATATTAAATGATTAATCAGTGTTGCCAGGGCCAGATAGTCTAATGTAAATGTAAATAAGATAGCTTAAAAAGTTACATAACGAGGAAAAAGTAAGGTTTTTTATGGTATGAAAATCCTGTCGGATAATTATATAGCGCGGTGGGGTAGTTATGAGTGTTATGACGAATAGTTTTATTTATTTACAAATTATAATGTTACAAAAGTTACATTCGGGCAACGTTGCGATTAATCTTTTGTTACCTGAATCGATTATTTTGACAATTGTTTTGAGACACTCCAACCCTAGACTTAAACGTCAAATCGTATTTCTTAAATATTTTTAACTGTAAGGATAACCCACAATAACCATTTTTATCCTTAACATTTTACGGGAAAAAATGACTTAAGTGATTTTAACCATTTAATATAGATCAATATTGCCCTTTACAGCATGTAATTTGAATGAATATTTCCGATATTACAGATTTAAAATGCAGGCCGGCGCACAGTGTCCCGCCTACTACAAGTTAGCGGGACAATATTCATGATGTAATTTTAAGAAACCAATCATAACGATTTGTAAACTACCCTTCCCAGGTAAGAAATCTCTCCTGAGACTCTCGAACTTATGAGAGAGAGGCGTGAACAACCATCCACACAGTCGCCTTCGTCGGATGGGAGAGCCTTAAACCAAAAAATCAAAAAGCTGATGCGACGCGACATCCGACGCTCCAACACTCGCGCCATTCAGGAGGCAATTGAGCGTAATAGGGGGTCGAAAGTGTTCGCTCAGCAGCTGGGGAGGCCCCATCTGACGAAACTTAAAACTGGGGATGGCAAAACGATTACCTCAAAGTTCGAGATACTCGAAGAGATCGAGAAATTCTATGGACAGCTATATGCATCACGGACGAGTAAACCGACGGGACACAGCCATGAAGACCACAGAGCCCCACTCACGCGCCACTACACCGAGGATTTTCCAGATGTCGAGCAGTGCGAGGTAGAGGCGGCTCTCAGGCTACTGAAGAACAACAGGTGCCCTGGTGATGACGGAATTACTACTGAGCTGCTGAAAGCAGGTGGCGCTCCAATCCTGAAAGAGCTAGCAAGTCTCTTTAGTTCCGTCATGCAGCAAGGGCTAACTCCTAGGGCATGGAGTGGGAGTGCGGTGGTACTGTTCTTCAAAAAGGCGATAAGACCTTGCTGAAGAATTATAGGCCCATCTCATTCCTGAGTCATGTCTACAAGCTATTCTCGAGAGTCGTCACAAATCGCCTCGCGGCTAAGCTCGACGAGTTCCAGCCACCTGAGTAGGCCGGGTTTCGAAAAGGCTATAGTACCGTGGACCACATCCTTACTGTTCGGCACATTGTAGAAAAGATGCAGGAGTACAACCAGCCGCTGTGTATGGCGTTTGTGGACTACGAAAAAGCCTTCGACTCTATCGAAACCTGGGCTGTGCTGGATGCTCTGCAGCGGTGCCGTGTCGATTGGCGATACATCGAGGTGCTGAGATGCTTGTATGACACTGCCACAATGTCCGTCCAGCTCCAAGACCGGAAGACGAAACCCATTAGCCTCCAGCGTGGCGTTTGTGGACTACGAAAAAGCCTTCGACTCTATCGAAACCTGGGCTGTGCTGGATGCCCTGCAGCGGTGCCGTGTCGATTGGCGATACATCGAGGTGCTGAGATGCTTGTATGACACTGCCACTATGTCCGTCCAGCTCCAAGACTGGAAGACGAAACCCATTAGCCTCCAGCGTGGAGTGAGACAGGGAGATGTTATATCTCCCAAACTATTCACCAACGCATTGGAGGACGTCTTCAAGACTCTGGATTGGACTGGGCGGGGCATCTACATCAACGGTGAGTACATCTCGCACCTTCGGTTCGTTGACGACATCGTCATAGTTGCGGAGTCGCTGGAACAACTGGACGAAATGCTGCACAGCCTGAATGGAGCTTCTCGACAAGTCGGCCTCGGTGTAAACTTGGATAAAACCACATGTTGTACCGAGACCGATTGCCATCGAAGGGGCGACACTCGAAGTTGTTCAAAAACATATTTAACTGGGGCAAGTTATCCAGCTCGGTAAAAACAACTTCGAGAAAGAAATAGCCAGAAGGATCCAACTGGGGTGGGCAGCATTTGGCAAATTGCGTCGGGTCTTCTCCTCCCCCCTGCCGCAGTGCCTCAAAACAAACTAAGGTCTTCGACCTGTGCGTCATGCCTGTTATGAACTACGGTGCCGAAACGTGGCCACTGACGCTGGGATTAGTCCGTGACCTAAAAGTCGCGCAGCGGGCTATGGAGCGAGCTATGCTTGGAGTTTCTTTGAAGGATAGAATTCGCAACGAGGTTATCCGACATAGAACCAAAGTTACCGACATAGCTCGCAGAATAAGTAAGCTGAAGTGGCAGTGGGCTGGCCACATCTGCCGAAGGACTGATGGCCGTTGGAGCAAACGAGTCCTAGAGTGGAGACCGCGCGTAGGAAAACGGAGGGTGGGACATCCCCTAGCCAGATGGACCGACGACCTGCGAAAGGTGGCTGGGACGGACTGGATGCGGAAGGCGGAGGATCGGCAAACGTGGCGCACATTGGGGGAGGCCTATGTCCAGCAGTGGACTGCAGTAGGCTAATTGATTGATTGATAATTCAAGAACGGCTGAACCGATTTGACTAATTTTAGTCTTGAAATATTCGTGGATGCCCAGGGAAGGTTTAAAGGGTGAGAAAATAGGTGCAGTGGGAACGGGATCAAACATTCACGGGGGTTGAAAAATAATTGGCGGTACGAAGTTCGCCGGTACAGCTAGTCTACTATTTTTTTAAATATTGTACTGCCGGCATTATCAATGTGCTCGAATTTCGAAGAGACCAATTTCATTAGTGAAACTAGCCCATATTCAGTCCCGGTTACATCTCATTCCACAAGATTATTACCTTTTGTATAATATATACTACTAGCTGACCCGGCGAACTTCGTACCGCCATATTTTCTGATCCCGTTCCCGCTGCATATCTCAAAATTTATCAGTGTTTCTCTACAATATTGTGCATGTATTATACATATAAACCTTCCTCTTGAATCACTCTATCTATTAAAAAACCGCTTCAAAATTCACGTTTAGAGATTTAGAGATAATACCACGCGGGCGGAAAATGGCGGTACGAAGTTCGCCGGGTCAGCTAGTATAATATAAGGCGTTAACGTTAGTTCACTCGACGGAACTAGATGGCTCTTACCGATTTAAATTCAAGCTATCGTTAGTTTTACAGAGAGCCTTTTAAACACACCGATAAAGCAAATATAACTAATTATGATGCCAGGCATAACTTTCGCAGTGCATGCTAAATTTTTGGAAACTCTCTTTTGAGAGTTAAGAAATTTACTTTTACTCCCTTGAGTCAGTCCCTTGGGAGTTAGTCAGTGGAAGTGGAGTGTGGAGTTGTGGACTTGCACTCAGCACTAGGAGTGTTCGGCTTCGGAACGGATACTTATTAGGATCGCAATATTGACGATATAAGGTTCCGTGAAAAATAAATAACGTTCCTTTTGAACGTTCTAATAAAAAAAATATCAGATGATTTTCTAATATATTTTTTTATAGAAAGTTACATAAGTTTTTTCATCCCTTCTATTCGAAAAGTGTCACTTTGTTCCTCTATAAGTGGGAGCAAAGTAGCACTTTTCTGTTCAGAGCTTTTTAGCGGGCGGAAAAGTGATTTGAATTCGGAACATCATAATTATTCGGGTGTGTAACGGTTGATATAATAACAAAAAATCTAACGTTCACTTGATATAATTTCATTTAATATAATTTTGTTTAATATAACGATCAGTTGTCATAATGAATTGTAGTTATAATTTCATTTTACCTAATTTCTTTTGATATAATGAACATTTCTTATAATACACATTTGACATAATATTCATTTAGTTTATTATTCATTTACTATAATATTCATAATCTCTAAGTAACTTTTAATATAATTTAGAATATCTGATACGATTTTAAACCCACACCCAACTATTGTTAGCAGGAGGATCTGGATGCAATCTGGACTTTAGGGCACCCCGACTCGGATAGGTTAGGTTAGAAGGGGAGGGCGGGGTCGTAGACCCCGCCATCCCCTTCGTGGTTATTTTTTTATAAACCAACCAGAAGTAGGAGCCCCGCGAAGCGGGTTTCTGTCCGTCGACCAATTAGGTCAAACGAACGTTATAATAAAATAATATTATACATTTTGAAAATTATATAATATGAACTTTATACTAAATGTTATTATATCAAAGGAAGATTATATCATATAAAACATTAGATCATATGAAATTAGGTTATTTGCTATTATAGCATATTATGAAAATTAAAACATATGAACGTTATTTCAAGTGAAATTAGAGCATATTTGTTATTATATCAAACATTACACACCCTAATTATTCATAGAAATCGAACCAATTTTTTTTATTACTGGCTGGTTCGTGTTGGCTGCACGGCAGTACGGTGACCCGTGCTACGTAAAAAGAAAAAACAAGCACGCGTATGCCGTCTCTGTTCTTGTATTATGGAATCAAAGATATTATATATAAAAAGAAATGTCTTTGTATGGAATCAAAGAATCAATTTCGTTTATTCAGTTTAGGCACAAAAAGAGCACATGAACGTCAAAATATTACAATTATGTCAAGAATTATGACAACAATACATAAAGTAAAATAAATCATTTGAGAATGATTCTCTGATTACAGATTACAGTAAGTACCTATGTATTTTTCTCATAGAAAGGGGATGAAAAGTAGAGTATATAACTCGAGAGCAAATTATTTTTCCCTCGGGCGATATACTTTGAACCCCTCGCTATGCTCAGGTTTCTACGTTAGAACCCCTCGCTAAAGCTCGGGGTTCTATTTGGTTCTATTCTAGAAACCTTCGCTACACTCGTGGTTCAAAGTGCACCCTCGACGTAAAAATACTATTTTGCTCCCTTGTTATACAATCTACTATTTATTAGAACATAGGATACGTTACGTTCTAATATAATATGATTATTTTCACGATAATATACGTAGTAAAGTTACCTAAGTGCATTTGGATGCCTTTGCTGTCGAGACTTTTCAATAGTGTAATTGTGACTTTTCGTATTGGGTTCCAAATCTCCCCTAGAGGCCTCTAGTAGTCGTCATCATCATCATCATCATCATCGTCATCGTCATCATCATCATCATCATCATCATCATCATCATCATCATCATCATCATCATCATCGTCATCGTCATCATCATCGTCATCGTCATCGTCGTCGTCCTTCGAAAATTTTGCATAGAACGCCATATTAGATAGCCTAAAAAGGACTGAGGCGAATTTCATATCACTCAGGATGTACCTATTAGATAACAAATGTACAACTTATTTCCGAAACAAGAGCAACTTTTATGGACATTCACGATTTGATTAAAGAAGATATTATAAAAAAAATACTGAAATGTGAAAATGTATTTGTACCGAAGAACGTCGCAATTCAGACCCTGCCTTGCGCATCCATACTGTATTTCGGTATGTACAGATTAATCTCGCCATCATTCTATATAATATGTCGGTGCCCACAGATACTCTACGATAAAACATAAATTATCTGCGCTGTGTGTGTCAGTTCATACAATTTATATAGAGAGCGATATTGAAAGTTATGCGCTCAGATACAGATATCTTATCGTATCTGCGTAGTGTGTAACACGCTTAACTCAGAGAGTACAACAGCTGCTCCGTGCTGCCCATTAGGCGGACCCCACATTAGGCGTGCGCGTTCCTCGGGCGTGTGAGCGACGCTAGCGCCGCGTGCACGCCGCGTGAGCGTCGCGTTTTGCTGCCCTGCGGCGTGTGTGAAAAGTGCACGCGGCGCTCACGTCACGCTTTCACATACAGGCCCTCGATTCTGCTAAAGCACAATCACTGTCACACCACAGAGACTGCAAAAAATGGCATTGAATTTTAGACCTTATTTCTATGGAATTAGTCACAAACTTAAATGAAAAGTGTTTCATTACACTCTTTGATTCACTCTACAAAAATCCATTTAATTTTAAACTTTAACGACATTGATTTACAGGCTAAAATCAAATGGAATTTTAGTGCAGTCTTTGTGGTATGACAGTGGTTGTGCTTTAGCAGAATCGAGGCCCAGGTTACACGGCGGCAAAACGCAACGCTCACGCGGCGCGCTCGCGGCGTGCACGCGGCGCGCAGCGCTCCCTTCGCTCTCACGCCCGAGGAACGCGCACGCATAATGTGGGGGAGGCCATCAGTAGGCACATGCTGTAAGAACATTTCGAACGATCGAATGAACTCGACAGCAATCTGTGGTGATACCTATTTCCATTCCGCATGCTGTAAATTTGGTGTCGTCACGTTGTCGAGCATGAGTGTGATGTAACCTATGTTTATGTGCTCGACAACGTTACATCACCAAAACAAAACAGCATGCGATATTGAAATTATCACCGCGTATTCAGCTTTCGAGTTCGTTTGATCGTTCGAAAATGTTTTTACAGTATGTGCCTACAGAAGGTCTATGGCATGTCCTGACCTTAGGTACCAAGTTGGTATGTATTAGTATTTTTATGTATGTTTTTCGTGAACTTTGTATCAATCGATAAGGGCAAACTTAAGAATCGTTTGACAATTTGGGGGATTTCTTTTTGTTAGGTATATTCATAATGACTTTATAACGGGCAAATTTAAATTTCTACCAGTTTAAGTTCTTCAAGCTAGTTGTATCCACATAATTTTATTACTTACATACCTACACATTGACGTTAACGACATCTATTGGTAGTTAGTAAGAATTATAGTCACCAAAGTATTGCTATTGGCCGTTAGGTGGCGCATTGAAACTTATTATACGGAATAATGAATTTATACAAATATATTATGAATAAATCTAATAAAAACATGAATTAAAATTAAAAATACTGTATAGAAATAGGGAACATAAATCCGTTACAACTGGATAAATACTAGACTAATACTAGTTGTAAATAAATATTCAAGGATATTCTACCAACGCTCTCTAGACCCAAAGTAAGCATAGCATAACTAGACCCAAATCTGGCTTTATACAATTTTGTTACGAACAAACACCTCAATTTTATTTTTAAGTTATTAAATTAAAACTCCATCAACTGACCTTAGGACAAGTATCCAATATCTCAAAGAGAATGGCGTCCCCGTCCAACAGTGACTCGTGTTTATATTTACTATCTGGAATAAAAAACCATGGTATAAATAAGATCATAAAGTTACCTGTAATAAGGTACCTATACCTCGGGACACGGTATCTTGGACCTAAATCGCGAAACAAATGAGGCCCTAGCGCTCACGGATTGTTTTGTAATAATATTATAATCTATGCTTGGTTAATTTGAGCTCGTCCACCGCAGTATATGTATATAGCACATTTTAGGTCCAAGATATTATATCCCGAGCAACAGGTAGGTACTTGCCGATACAGGGTGCGTGGTCAAATGCCGTCTCCGCTGCCCAGCCCCCCTGGTCCTAGACAAGTGGCAATTCGTTGCCCGGCGTAATGTGGAATAGAAAGACGAATGTATGGGATTTGACGTTTTTGTTCGAATCTATCTATACTTCTATCTATTACTATTATATAATTGTAAAGTGGTCGTGTCTGTACATTGGAGATATTTAAAAAAAATATACTTGGGTTATGTTAAGTTAACGATACTGAATACGAAAATATTTTTTTTTCATTTCCTGTCTGTTTGTCTGTTTGTCTGTTTGTCCGCGATGGACGCAAAAACTACTGGACGGATTTTGATGCGGTTTTTTTTGTTAGAAAGGGCTTGCTCCGACTTAAAATCTTACGTTTGTTTGATCGCAATCAGTTGAGTAGAACCGAAGATATGAGCAAAGGTCGCGTTAACCGAGATGCACGCGGGCGGAGCCGCGGGCGGAAGGCTAGTATACTAATATAAATTCAATAAATTGTAAAGTGGTCGTGTCTGTACATTGGAGACTATATTTAAAAAAAAATACTTGGGTTATGTTATGTTAACGATACTGAACACGAAAATATTTTTTTTTAATTTCCTGTCTGTTTGTCTGTTTGTCCGCGATGGACGCAAAAACTACTGGACGGATTTTGATGCGGTTTTTTTTGTTAGAAAGGGCTTGCTCCGACTTAAAATCTTACGTTTGTTTGATCGCAATCTGTTGAGTAGAACCGAAGATATGAGCAAAGGTCGCGTTAACCGAGATGCACGCGGGCGGAGCCGCGGGCGGAAGGCTAGTATACTAATATAAATTCAATAAATTGTAAAGTGGTCGTGTCTGTACATTGGAGACTATATTTAAAAAAAAAATACTTGGGTTATGTTATGTTAACGATACTGAACACGAAAATATTTTTTTTTAATTTCCTGTCTGTTTGTCTGTTTGTCCGCGATGGACGCAAAAACTACTGGACGGATTTTGATGCGGTTTTTTTTGTTAGAAAGGGCTTGCTCCGACTTAAAATCTTACGTTTGTTTGATCGCAATCAGTTGAGTAGAACCGAAGATATGAGCAAAGGTCGCGTTAACCGAGATGCACGCGGGCGGAGCCGCGGGCGGAAGGCTAGTATACTAATATAAATTCAATAAATTGTAAAGTGGTCGTGTCTGTACATTGGAGACTATATTTAAAAAAAAATACTTGGGTTATGTTATGTTAACGATACTGAACACGAAAATATATTTTTTTAATTTCCTGTCTGTTTGTCTGTTTGTCCGCGATGGACGCAAAAACTACTGGACGGATTTTGATGCGGTTTTTTTTGTTAGAAAGGGCTTGCTCCGACTTAAAATCTTACGTTTGTTTGATCGCAATCAGTTGAGTAGAACCGAAGATATGAGCAAAGGTCGCGTTAACCGAGATGCACGCGGGCGGAGCCGCGGGCGGAAGGCTAGTGTCATAGAAATCAAATTCCATACATTTGCCATTCTATTCTACACTACACCGGCAAACGAATTGCCACTTGTCTAGAGGGGCTGTACTGAACTGCGGTGTACACCCTGGGCAGCGAAAACGGCAGCCCCTCTCTCCCTCCCAAAGGAAATACTGCCCCCTTCAGCAAATACTGACCGCGGTGGGACCGGCCCTGTAGAGGGCTACTCTAAGACTGCTGGTGCAGCAGCTTGACCCAGAACGGCGAAATAAATTGCCTTTTATGAAAGTGACTGCCGTTTACCGAAAGCTTTCCTCTCGTAGCAAACAACACGCAACAAGATCTAAGTGAAATCTTATAGAAAAAGATCCCATCAAACCTATGTCATAGCATAAGTCACAACACGAGGTTATTATGGCCGCGGTATTCTGTAGGGCGGAGGTACTACCCCAGCCAGACTGCTCAGTTGGGATGGGAATACCTGCGTGTCCTACCTTCGTAAACTTGTCGGGTATATGTTCGTTTTGGGTATTATTCGTAAAAGAAATCACTTATATTCCGATAAGCCTAGTAATCTAAATTAGGTACTTGTATTAGGTTCATGTAGGTGGTGTAAAGTCCTGGATTCAAACGCGGGACCTCTCGATTGTAAAGCCGACTACCACTAAGCTATCGACGCTAGTATGAGCCTTGATCATGGTGCCTTTAGTGACGGGCGGCCTTGACCAAGAACACGGTCTTAAATAGCTCCCGGTCTCCCAAACTAAAATCTGCAGTTCTGTTTATACAATAACAATATAAAGACGGCTTTCCACGATGCATGATTGTGAAGATTTTATCACGCACGGCAACCGTTCGCATTCAGCACAAACTGCACATTAATTTCCCCGGTCTGATGCACCGTTCACGGACCTAAAGTCGAAGCTCACTTGCAGTCCTCGCGGTCCACCCGCAGGTGAAGTTCTCCAAAATTGATGTAAGTAAGTAGTGAGCTGTATCCATAGTAGGTATTCCATACAAAGAATATTAACCGTTCGAGACGAGGCGGTACTGGTCGTGTGCTGCAATGAGCTAGGAGCTTTACACACTTCACAGACAACACTCTTTCCACTGTGAGTCGGCACGGGCTTTCCGCCTACCTCGGCACAATCACATGCCGTAGGAAGCCGCCTTAAAATTGCGTTTTTCACTGTAGTAAGAATGCATTCAGTCTCGCAGTGTGACGCCTGCTGTGAAGACGCCCATTGACGACAGCTCAGCTATTTTTATTCGACACTGAACGTCGCATTATAATATGTTAACAGTGAATAATAAACTGGGAATACCTGGCTAGTATTGCTTAACATTTTAGTGTTAAGAATGGTCACACGTCTTGACTGATCAGACTAGCATATGCATATGGCTTATATAGGACACGACGGTATATCCGTCCGAAGCGAGCAGTCCGACTGGGGAAGTACCTCCGCCCTACAGAAGACCGCGGCTTAATAACCTCGTGTTGTATTTCCGATGGTGAGTAGGGTAGCCAGAGCTCACTGGAGAGGTTCTGTGCTGTCAGTGGGAAAACCAAAGGCTTTGTCTTGCATCCTACTTATATTTTGCGCTGACGGCACAGAATCTCTCTGTTCTTATAGGATCGGCAGCATGAGTGTGACTCCCCTGGTGTTGCACTAGCCCATAGCCACGGTAACCACTTACCATCAGGAGAGCCGGGTGCTTGTCTGCGACCCAAGTAGTATCTATTAAAAAAAAATAGAACCGGATATATCGCCAAAAGTCACAATAACCAGCGTCCACATCGGTGGAGCCGCAGCAGGCATGAGCTACTACCTAAGTAGGTATATAATATTTTGCCGAAATAATGTGAATGTTTTAATTTGAAGTAAAGACTTGTAGGTACATACCTTGTTGGTGATCGTATTCACCGATGTAGCGCTTTGTCAGGAACCGAACCGTTAGAGCTGGAACGAAAGAGAGAAGAAAACATTAAAATCGGAGTAAATACAGTTTAAAGATTAGCCCAGTAATGCCCAGAGCACAGATTACCTAACCCAGAGTGCCCCTAGACGTAGTGCTATTATTTATTCTGTCGTAGTAACTATTTATTAATCTGTGGCCCTAGGGTACCTACAATATTCGTTGAAAAGAAAATAAAAGACGTGTGGCACTCGGGGACTGCCGCGGTAAAGCTATTGCATAGCATTTTCTATCAACATATGCAATTATCCCCCCACTCCGACTCTATTTATACTATGACTCCGAGCTCGCACGAATCGAGCCGAGCTGCTCCGAAATCGGCTTGATTCGTGCGAGCTCGGAGTGTCAGCTTAGGTTTGGACCTGACCTGACCTGACCTTGACCTTGACCTTGACCTTGACCTTGACCTTGACCTTGACCTTGACTTTGACTTGTGGCACTCGGGGACTGCCGCGGTAAAGCTATTGCATAGCATTCGGAGCAGCTCGGCTCGATTCGTGCGAGCTCGGAGTTGGGGGTGTTACCTTTTTTTCGTTACGGAATTTCTGGATTCGGTCTTCACGCTCAAGGCCCGCGATAGAAGCTATGCAATAGCTTAAAAACAATATGGAAGTGGACACTCTCGACATGAACCTACTCCTAACAAACACAAGATTAAACAACTTCGAGCAATTTTGGGTTAAGTATACCTCGGGACACGTGTCTTGGACCTAAAATCGCGAGATAAACGAGGCCTTGATGCGCGTAGATTGCTTTGTAATAATCTATGCTTATTTTTTTTTGTCCACTACTACAGTAGCGCCCCGTGCTATGCCTGCTCCACCGTCCCTTCAATGTTGTCAAATCGTGTAAAATTAATCGATTTTTTGTTGTATACCACTTAGGTGGCAGACAAGCACACGGCTTACCTGATGAGAAGTGGTCACCGTGACCTATATATCACAAATATATTGTGTGTCTGTGTAGTTCCTATTGTGGCCATTTCACGGCACGCATAGCACGTCTAATAGTAGCACTGCTTCTTGAATAGTGACACTCGTTCGGTAACAGAAATCTCATCGAGTAACAAAAGTTGTGACTCGATGAGAAATACCGCACCAAACAGGCGTTACTGAAGTTAGTAACTGTGACCGCTGCGTCAAACCGCCTGTAGACGCACTGTAGACGGCGTGTGACGGAGGCGTGCGCGTGTTAGGTAGGACATAATTAGGCGCTGATACTCACTTAATAAGTAAACATTTTGACATCACTATGCTATAAGGTTGTGGCTCAGAATGTCAGCTTCCCAAAATGTCCCCTGGTACCAAAATGTCAACATCCCATAATGTCCCTCGTGAGAAAAACCCCCCCAATACATCCATCTTAGGGCGATGATCCATCATCCATCTGGATGTATTGGAAAATTTGGATCAATCTCGGGCGAAGCTCGGTGGCTCAGTGGTCAGAGCATTCCCCCTGTAAAGGAAAGATCGCGGGTTCGAGTCCCGCCCGAGCTTTTCCAATTTAAAATAATTTGTTTAGTTTAGCATACTAAAATAATGCTTTACTAATATTATAATTGCGAAAGTAGCGCTGTCTGTCTGTTGCTTGCACGCCTAAACCACTAAGCTGATCTTAATGAAATTGGGTACAAAGATGGACTAGAGCTTGAGAAAGGAAATTGGCTACCTTCTATCGCGAAAACCGAAGTCAAAGGGGTTCAAATAGGGTATGAACGAATAGAATATGTAACTTTTAATGATATAATGTATGAGATCTGACGGAAAATGTAGTACACAGATACTTAGATTAGAGCCTGGGGAAGGATATAGGCTATGTATGTTATCAACACTCATGCGGGCGGAGCCGTGGGCAACAGCTAGTAACAATATAATATAGAGATACAAGAAATTCATCGTATAAAAACGTGTAGATACACAAAGCGAAGCTTAATAATCGTTAATGGTGCTAACCACGTGTGGCATTAACACACATTCTTGGCACCAGACTAATGCGTTGTTTATGGTTACGATTCCAACCATTTACATTTGGCTGCGTACACACCTTGGCCACTTTCTCACTCCCGAATTAAAAATAAACAGTTTTTAAATATGGAACGGCGTTTTAGCGTAGGCATAATGGAATGCTCCGATGGGATGATGATGATAATGGAATGATCCGGACTGCGCTCCGCTCTGATGAGGTTTTACTACCCGTAATTCTACTTTTCTTTACCAGACAACACGTGCACGACTAAGGTGTCACTGCCACACTCATACGATACAATTTCCTGTTTTTGTAATACGAAAAATTTCGTTGGTTTAGTTTAGATAAACCTTATCCTGTCAATTAACATAAGTAGAACAAAAAAAGTCCTCCCTAATATCGTATCGATAACGTAGCTGACTGAACCACATCAAATTTTCACAATCAAGCGAGTTGACGACAAAAAAGTAGGTGAAATTGGAAGGTAGGTACCACCAAATCGACTTAAAACAGCACCGATTAAACCGTTTTCAGGGCAATCTACTGTAACCTTATAGGGTGCACTAACGTTACCAAGAGTCAAATAAGGCCCACACCCCTCGTTGGGGTCCGGTAAAGAGTTTACAATCGAACCCAATAGTTTACACTATAGATATTTCTCGATGGGAACCCCAGCTTCTACCCTGGGACGGCCGGAATGCGAGAAAATATGTTTCCGGCTAATATAACCACTATAAGCTCATCGTAAGTTGGTTTAAAAATATGCTAAGTGCCACTTATTGTTGCTATGTGAACTGCCACTTAGGTGGAAGACAAGGACGCGGTCCACCTGATGGGAAGTGGTTGCGGGGTCTACGCTGTCTACGGATGTGTGCTACACCAGGGGCGTCATACTCTCGCTGCCGACCCTGTAGGAACCTTCTTGAAGAACCCCATATTGTAGCAGCAGAAAGGTTATTCCGCAGCTGGAGCGTGCGCAGGATGAGGTTTTATGCCGTTCCTCCATTCCGTACCTTTCAAAGCGTTATCGTTAATCTTGATTACATTATTACACTGCTTTCTTATGGATACCTATATTGCCATAGCCATATTAACTAAAAAACATACATTAACCAATTATGAGTTAATTACTAATTATCTTATTATTAGGTATTATATTGTTAGCACTAGTTGATCTTATTATTAGTTATTATATTGCACTGGATGGATTATTAAATGGCTACCTTTTAAACCTGGAATAGTTCCGAGAGGTTGCGGTAACGGGTTCAGATTTCCACGCGGGCGGAGCCGCAAGCAATAGCTAGTAACTTATTGAATAAAATAGCGTGCTCTAGTATAGTTTCTTTTTATGGTTTGTGGTGGCTGATACTATTGTTCTTGGCATTCGTATAGCACACGAAACTTAAGAGTTGGCTGCATATTGTAAGCGCGGTTTAAAAATATTGCAATTTTAAGATCACTTTGTTTACGCGTAGAATGTAACGCCACGGTCTTCTGTATATTGTTTCAGCTGTTTATATGCTTTCTTTGCGTCTATTAATGATCATTTTGCAGAGAAGAAAATAAACATGCTTCTATGAAAACATGCAGTGTGTTTTAAACTGTTTCAACGACTTGCATACAACTACTCAAGCTCGCAATATTTAAAATAATGTCAATAATATCAATCATTTTGAAATGCTAATTAATATTTCCAGTAGTTATGTAGGTAAGTACCTACCAATCTATACTATTATACTATTTTTACTATGCTGCTATTACTAGCTGACCCTGCGGACGTCGACCGCCTAACTGTTAAGATTCTTTAATTTTTTAGTTTTTGTTAGACTTTTAACAGGCTTTTTTTTTAATTTTCTCCGCGTAAGAACCACCCTCATAGGTACTTTAAGGAATATTCTAATAAAAAGAATTAGCGAAATCGATTCAGCTGTTCTCGAAATTTGCGCTTAGCAAAACATTCAGCGATTTATTTTTATATTATAGAAGATTTCAGAGGGTTCATTACTTTTTTATGACACCGAAACTATTTCGAACTTCGGAACAGATCGACCCCTGCCGCCTTCGTGAGAAGCGCGCGTGGATCACGACTGTCACCATCTCTGACCCGTTAATAACATGAGGAGTCGCCTTTTAAGCCAATTATAATACTCAATTAATGAAAACAAAACTTCCCCCTTTTGAATTTTGAAACGCTGTGTGCTGACCGGCAAATGCTCACTGCACGCTGTAACGCCACAATAATAGTTATTTGTTATACAAGAGTGCAAAGTTGCTTTTTAACCGCGTGCTCAGTTTTGATGACCGAGCAAGCGAAAGATTCTAAATTTGAATTACGAGCGTAGCGAGTGATTCACAAATTAGAATCTTGAGCTTTAGCGAGGGAATCAAAAGAGCACAGGGTGAAAAATCTTTGCACTCGAGTGCAACACGTAACTTTTCATCCCACCTCAGCGAGGAAATAATGAAATGCTTCTTCTTCATCCTAGCGTTAATTCCCAGTCGCATCCGAGCTTTCACCTCGGAGTCTGGGGTCCGCTTTAGGTACCAGTCTTAACTGCGGATTTGACTGGACCTCGATATTTTCCGTAAAGCGATTGCCATCTGACCTCCCAATGGTGACATTAGGCGATATTGAAGCATTGCAGCTAGAACGTTGTTGATGAATTTTTTAGGGCTCCAACTGCCCGTAACGACTGCTATAGATGTTCGTATGGCAACCGGGACCGACGGTTTAACGTGCTCTCCGAGGCACGACCAGACCACCAAATACCTACCCATATTCATGCAAACAAATATTTGCACTGAGCGGGGATCGAACCCGCGCCTCCTGCGTAGCGGTCGCGATGACTACCGCTACGCCACGGACACGGAGGCTGTATAATATATGTGTAATAATGAAATGCAAAAAAATCAACAACAATTTTCAACAATATGACGTGAAAGAAAATGATGCGCGCAAAGCAAATTTAAAAAAAAGAAGTACACCAAGGAGGTTCCGAGTCTGAGGTTTTCATAAATTTAAAAAAAGTTGTATAATAAATTCGGCACCATAGAGGTAGAAGTAAGTAGGTTTAATGATGTTTTGAATTCACAAACCAAGGGCACACGATGTTCTAAATTCAAATTTACTTTATCCTCTAGAGGATAAAAACGACTTTTACACTCAGATATCGAAGAGCAAAAATACGCTTTCCGAGGTGGTGGGATGAAAATGGAGTTTAAATCGAGTTTGTTCATTACGAATATTACGATCATATAGAAAATCGAATTACTTATATCCAAAGAGTGGCGGGGCTGCCACGGCGACCTTGAGGCCAGAGGATAATGGAGAGAGTACCTATCCAACCGAAAATATATACTACACCGTGTACTAGAATACTCGTATTTAATCTCGAATACTCGAATAACAATAAATATGTGCGTGTGGTTTAAGTGTTCTTTTTAAAAAGTTAACCCGAACATTACGAAATCCAAGAATATTTTAGGAAATAATTGTGAAAAGCCAATGTTGAAGATAAAAAAAATGTGAAACCTTTGCAAAATCTAAATAAACAGTTAAAAACAATTGAATAATTGTGAATATATTTAATAAATTCTGTACAATTATTTAAAAAAAAATTATACTTACATCATATTTCTGTATATTTCTGAGAAACGAGATACAGTATTTTTCTCAGGTCAGCAGATTGAGTGTTCTAATTAATTTACCGAAACTTTCTCTCCATACTTTTCACAATTTTTTTATCTTCAACATTGACTTTTCACATATATTTCCTAAAATATTCTCGAATTTCGTAATGTTCGAGTTAACTTTTTAAAAAGAACACTCA
The DNA here is from genome assembly GCA_914767945.1 of Eilema depressum. Lineage (NCBI taxonomy): Eukaryota > Metazoa > Arthropoda > Insecta > Lepidoptera > Erebidae > Eilema > Eilema depressum. The sequence continues at coordinate 32,649,614 of OU612012.1, read as the reverse complement.
AACCACACGCACATCAATAGTCAAGCGAAAATTAGACTGATATTGACTACTATTTCAAGAACTATTTTTTGAGACGTAAATTGCTTTTCGGGGAGAAATGACCATGGTGCTATAATGACCATGGTGCTGAAAAAAAAACTTGAAAAATAACTAACATAACCAAAACGTAAAAACAACATAGAAACAAACATAAAAATAATATAGAACTACTAACCCTGTGGAAGGATTTCACAGAAGATTTAATTTAGAGGATTCCTCGTTCTCCTAATATATTTTTGTTTATAAATGCTTAATAAAAGAATATAAGCATTATGACTACAAAATCAAAAGCATTTTGTTCAATCCGGAGAAAAAAATAGGCATAACAGGAATATAATTTTTGATAAAAAATATAAAAATCTATTATGTGATTTAGTAAGAAACAAAATTTCTGCAATTTCATTTCTAAAAAAAAATGTGTATATAAAACTGAAATACTAGAAGGCCCCCTGATCTAGTATTTCAGTTATATAATGTTATTTAAAAATGATTATTAAAAAAAATATTATTAGTTTTATTAAGTTTAATTTTATTTCAAAACGATTAATAATAAATGATGATTAGTTTTCTTATGTTAATAAATATTATAAGACAACTATTTTTTATTATTACATTTTAGCACTTTTGACTTTAAGCACTATGGTCATTTTAGCACTTCGGTATCATGGACGATTGTACAATAGGTCATTGATATTGGTCATTTCAGCACTATGGAGATTTCCACACTATGGTCATTTTAGCACCTTGGTCATTTCTCCTCGAAAGGGTAAATTGTACCTATAGCTCGTTCGGTATTTGCTCAGTAAGGTGAGTATGCTGGGCGTAGAACCTACGCCCAGCATACTCACTGAACAAAGCCTATAACTCCGGAGTTATTATAGCACTGTTTTTCCTTTTTGGGCACCATAATGAACTATTTATAAACTATTTTTGAAGTATGAATTATGTTTGAAGCGTACGCAGATTCCCCAAACGGAGAACGGAGGTGAGTATGCTGGGCGAAACCTTCGCTTCATAGAACTATGGCTGTAATTTCGTAAGTATAAGAGAACTATTTTTTTCCTTTGGCAACTATTTATAACTATTTCAGAACAATTTTTTGGCATTCATGAAATATCAAGATTCCATGGTGAGTATGCTGGACGAAGGGACACAGCGTATGCACTAGGTACCTACTTACTTTTCCTCGTAGCGTCTCGTCGTATTTTTTACCCTTATTGATCCAATTTGGACTGAATTTGTACATGCAATAATATCCTACTCATCTTGACGTTGGATGTATACCTACTATTACGGTGTGATTGGTTTTTATCAATACAGACTGCAACCAGTTCCTTATAAGACGGATGCACGCGCAAAGGCCTCAACGAGATCAACTGTAACTGTAAAACTGATATGGACGGATAAAGCAGGTGGCATACCAAACCAGCATCAAGAAGAATACAGCAAATGCTTTTGGAAGCAATTAATGCGATACTACGCACACATGACAATAAAAAAAAATAGGTACACACACAAAAAGTAAACAGTGTTTGCTGTTAGCTTGTTGCTTGCTGCTTTGGTGTGAGGCCTGCTTTAGCGACTGCTAGGGTGCTTTGACGAACTACAGCTTTGACTATTGTCACATTTGACGAAATGTCGATTTGACGAATATCAGATTTGACCAATGTCGTTCAACCCAGAAACAGGTTTGCCGGTATCAGCTACCCACCTCGACAAGTTTCTATAGCAAGCCCACATAATCCTCGTTTACTTCCTAAAACCACATACCTATAGGTACTTCTCGTTTTTTTTGACAAACGATGAATTGATGGCAGCCTATAGTCGATACCGGAAACCTATTTCTTTATATTGAGTGATTTGATAGTCGTTTCGGAGCGAAAGATTTTGGGCACAGCTTCGTTAGCAAAATCGTTTGGAAGTATGTATTATTTTGGTGAAAAAAACTTTTATTTTTACAACCCCCATACAGTATGCCTTTCACCTGTAGGTACATTATTCCCATACACTATAAAAAAAAGAGTTTTTTTTTTCGCCAATTAATATTTCCAGACGCTTTCGCTATCGAAACTGTGCCCAAAATTTTTCGCTCCGAAACGACTATAAAATCACCTTGTATAAGCACCCTTGCAATATGCTGCTTTGTTTTACGACGCCACGTAAAATGACTCAACAATAACGACATCGGCGGAGTGGCCACGGGCGCGGTATGTTTTCCGTCAACCTACACATTCATGTGTTTGTCATCACGCTGTGTCCGCACATTGTCCAAGCACGCGCTCAAGGTGCGTCCTAAAATAAAACTCGCATTGAGTGAAGTTACGATGAAGATCTTTTGGTAAACCGATGAAGTAAATCTTCTTTAGAGAGTTCAGAGATAAATGCCTACGGTTTTGTGTGATTCACACTGTTCTGTGGAATAGGTCACACTCCCTCTCGAAGAAGGAATAATCATCATCTTTAAACCTGTATTAAAAGGAGAGAAAGAATACAGCTAGAGTGCTACAGATTAGATCCTACTTTTTGTTCCCATGTTATGTATATAGGTAGGGACTTTTCACATATTGGTATAGCGAGTCAGTGCGATGACAAATAAATAGCAGTTTCAATCAGATTTTCAAACAGATACGTACGTAGTCATGTACTAGTATGAACATGAACACCAACCTTCATCAGAAATCAACCTGTATTTATTTCAGGTTACACTGCAGTCATAATAACATTACTTGAGTGATCTGACGGCCAAATTGTACAAATATTTATCAAAACAAAACATTTGGAATATACCGAATCACTATCGCGAGTGTGGTTCATTCAGTTTAAATATATCCGACTGTAATGAGGAATGTGTCTTATCTACCTTTATCAGAATAAGGTTGCTGAAAAACTTTTTCTTTTAAACCAGTGATATAAATATTTAGTACTAGCTGTCCCGGCGAACTTCGTACCGCCATATTTTTCCCGTTCCCGCTGCACCTATTTTCTCACCGTTTAAACCTTCCCTGGACATCCACGAATATTTCAAGACTAAAATTAGCCAAATCGGTTCACCCGTCTCGAGTTTTAGCGAGACTAACGAACAAACAGCAATTGATTTTTATATACATAGAAGCTCAGACTAAAACAGACTAAAACATAGAAGATAGAAGATTTGACATGACAGCCTCTTTGACATGGCGATGGTGAACTCAACTGCTACGTCGATTCCCGCTCAGTGCAACGAATATAAATCTATTTGCATTGTTCTGGGTATTTCCGTGTCTCGAAAAGCACGTTAAGACGTCGCGTCGGTCCCGGTTGTCACACGAACATAGGCAGTCGTTACAGGTAGTTGGAGCTTGGAGCCCTATAAAGTCTAACAACTGATCTAACTACAATACCTTGACATCGCTAATGGATTGTGGAGGTCCGACGTGGTCACTTCACGGAAAATATCGAAGTTCAGCCGTTTCGCTGTTCGACTGGAAGAGGTGGACCCCGGACTCCGAGACAAGACCTCGACCGAGATTAACGCAAGAATGATAATAATGATCATGCCCGAAGGGTAACTAAACAATTTGGTTTATTCCTCCTGTGGGATATTTTATTAAAATCGCCGCGCCGCGCCACCTGCCCTCTGGTAGGTCTGTATGTAGTATGAAATACATCAAAACACACCATACGGAACTAATGTATAATTATTGTGTCGATTGAACGCATAAATATCATTTCGAAGTAATCACATCGACGTATTTATTGCTGTATCGACGATTAAACGAATAAACACTACCGTAGCTGGGCTGGAGGCATTATTCTACTCGACAATGAGTTTCAAACGCAGTTGGAACGTGACGTAACTTGTCTGTAGATTTCAATTGGAAGATAGAACTAGCGTAAAACCAACTATCCAACTATTAGGTAATCTGTGGTAAAACTAAAGCAACCTAACAAGATCGCGCGTAGTTACGTAAGGGTTAGACAAATGGCCAAGCCAAGCCTAATAAAGGACCTGTACCCATGCAACTCGTGTCATTTCCAGTTTGTGTTGGAAATGAAGCATCCTTCATTTCCAACACAAACTGGAAATGAATCATCATATAGAACGAACGAGTACACACAGCAAAGGAGTTGAGTGTACACGTTTGCATATTAATTTGCACGTGAAGGTATAATATGTCGCAGCCAACTAGCATAATCAGCCGTTCAATTAACTGCCTGAATGATATTCAGCCATTTAATTAAACGGCTAGGCCAATCGCTTGGGTCGATGACGTTTAATTACTTGCCTAGCCATTTCATTAAACAGCTAGGGAAATGATTTGTTTCTGCGTGGGTATAAAAAAAAATAACCACGAAGGCTAAAGCGGGAGATCCGCTCCCCTCCGCTCGCTCCCGCATTAGCCTTCTAACCTAATCTATCCAAGTCCGATTGAGCAGGTTTCTCAATAAAAAAGCTACTTATTATTTTGTTATATATATTGTAAAAATGTTCAAACACAATGTAAAAATTTGTTCATGAATAAAATAGGTATTTATAAGTATACTGAAAAAACCTATCATTTCTGTCATTTCTGCCATTTCTGTCATTTCGCCCTATCGTGCGAATAAATAATTATAAACATCAATAAATAAAACATAATTAAATAAATTAAAACAAGGAAACATAATAGATAAATCTATGTAACAAGTAATAAAATGCAACTATAGTGATAGGTAGTGACTAGTGACCATACCTTTGAAGATATTTAGTGATTGTGCTCGTCTTATTGGCACAGGTAGCGTATTCCACAGGCGTATAGCCTGTACTGTGAAGGATTTATCAAAGAACTTTGTGGAGTGCAATGGCATCTTCAGACGCAGATTTTCCGACGATCTCAAGGGCCTAGAGTGTGTATCACTTAATAACGCGAAGCGTTCTTTAAGATAGGAGTACGATGAAACAAAATATTCTGATCAAATTGAATAAAAATGAAAAATAAATAGCACTCGAAACCGGCGAGCATGCATGAAAGCTTTGGAGTAGAGGAAACTAGCGAAATGTGTAAGGATAACAGTCGATGGCGAGCTCCAATCCCGAGTTTAAAAATTGTGAAAAGCTTACGATACGACCATCTTTTTTGTTATTAGCATCTAGAAGAGTCTATCATTGGAGCTTATTCCCGGTCGCATTTGAAGCTAAAAAGCCAAAAAAAACAAGATGAAAAGGAAAAGCAAGCTTGCTTTTCCTTTTCAGTCGTTCATCAGGCGCGGTGCAGTCAAATTGACGGCCCATGCAATGGAATCTTGTAAAGAAATATTTCATTCGCCTTTGTTATAACAATGTACGCCGATCGGTGAATTCAAGCGGGTTTGTTTTCATAGATATTTTTACCTGATCGTACACACATAAGTCACGCCCGCCACGCCACCGACACAATCAAATTTTTCACAAGTGTAGCAATAGTACATTATGGTACAAGTGAGCAACGTTGGTGATTACCGCCGAGGCGCCATTGAGACCCGAGCCGCCAGGCGAGGGTCTTAAGACAGCCGAGGATGGTAATCATCATGCTCACACGTGCCATACGACGTTTTACAACACACTTGCGAATAAAATAATACTACAAATACTAAATAAACAATACTACAAATTAATTCGTTTTCCTATGCGCGCGCATTTAACAATGGCGGTCGACCATATTTAAAAAAAAATGAGGTTTGAACTTAACTTCTTTTTACTCTGTTTTTTTTTCTGTACTTAGAGAAAAAAAAAGTTAAATTTGAGTGAAAATTTTGTTTATTACACAAGTATTATAAGTTGAAATTATTTATTTAAATACGAAAATGCATTAAATGACCATACAATAGGCGTATTAATTTATTCGTACTATTAAACATTTTTTGTATCAAAACTTTTTTAAGAACATAGACAATTATAGACACTTCCTATAAAATTTAAAAAAGAATCTATAACTCACTTTTGTGAATAATAGTAATGAAAAAGTCACAGTTTCATAATAGGTGTCATTCCGTGCTTAATTGCGGTAAAATAATATTACTGTTATGAGCAGGTGTGTTGTAAAATGTATTTATTTTACCCACTGGCGTAGCTATGGGTGGGCAAGGTGGTGCGGTGCACCAGGGCCCCCAGGCTCAGGGGGCCCCCCAAGCCTGAGCCTGGACTAGCAAATCTCATATTGAACTACCAAAAAAGTTCTAAATTTGGAATGCGAAAAAGGGTTGTAGCAGAACTTAATCAGTGCAACTCATTTGTTGAGAATTTTGTGCAATATGAGATTTGCTAGTCCAGGCTCGGGCTTGGGGGGCCCAAGCCCGAGCCTGAACTAGCAAATCTCATATTGAACAACCAAAAAGTCTTAATTTTGGAATGCGAAAATAGGTTGTAGCACAACTCTAATCAGTGCAACTCATTTGTTGGGAATTTTGTGCAGTATTGTCTCGTTGAAAGATTCGCCATCACATTTGCAGCTAGCTTGGAGGCCCCCAAGGGCCAAGCTTAATGTCTAGAGACTAGAGTGTGATAATATTTTAGCAGTCATAATAAAATATTTTACTTATAGTAAACTAGCTTTTGCCCGCGGCTCCGCCCGCGTGGATGTCGGTTATCGCGACCAAACATAGCCTATGTCCTTTCCCAAGGTCTAATCTACCTCTATACCAAATTTCATCAAAATCGGTTCAGCGGTTTAGTCGTAAAAGTGAGACAGACAGACAGACAGACAGAGGTAAATTCGCATTTATAATATTAGTAGGGAAGTAGGGATAGTAGGGATTGATTGTAACTAGTAATATTATAATAGTAATACGAGTACCAGTACCTACTTTTTTTTTGCTAGATAATCGCTGGTCTTCTATTGAAGACCATTTGTGCACCCTGGGTAACAGAGACATCAGCAGCCTGTCTCAAGATGGCCATAGGCCGCAGCGTCTAGCTGCGGCCTATGGCCAACTATGAACTTTCCACGTGTAACTCTGATTAGCAACTGTCACAGTGGAAAGCAAGTAAGGGGATAGGATGGTCCTGGGCCAGATGGAGATATCGTGGTTCTCATATTTGTGGGGGCCATCTCAAAGTTGTATATGGCCCAGGGTCTGTCGAGGTGCAATGGAATTTTCCTATTGGTCCTGCTTACACTCCGTTGCTTGCATGCAGTTTTAGTTGGTTCGATTCCGGCCTAAACACCTTCACCGAATGATGATCATCTGCATATAGACGCATTTTCCTGATTGCATCCGTGGCCCTCATGACCTCGGAGCTCAGGGTCCACCTTCCGGCTCTTCCTCCTCCACTTCTCATGATCTTGGGCGTCCATGAAAGTGAGAAAAACTCGCACGCATATCACCCTCTACGACATCAAGTCAGGACTTCTTGGGCCTACCCCTTTTACCTGGACCCGGCGAGGGCGCCATTGCCATGCATTTGTTACCCACGTAGCCTGGCGGTTGCCGCAAGTCGTGGCCGCACCAGCGAAGGCATTTTATCCACTATATCAGTATCATGGACATGAAGGCTGCTGCGGATGCCAGAGTTCATCACGCGATATTTACGCGTAACGCCGCTGCATATCATTTTCATCTCCATGACCTCCGTGGCCTAATGACCTCCCCCTCATTGTGTATTGCGTAATGTGCGTTGTGTTTTGCAATAAAATGTATTTTCTTTTCTTTCTTTCTTTTCCTTCAACCTGACTGGCATTATGGGATCACACGTGACGCCAGTCATTTCTCGCCACTTGGCCCACGCGGCAGCAATGCGTGTCTTGACGTTGTAGTCGATTTCACCAGTCACATGAAGTACAGATCCCAGGTACTTAGCCTGGTCCGTGTGGTTGACCAAATTATCGCTTATGTGAACGGATGTGGGATCTGTAGAGTTTAACGCCAAGTATTCTGTAGGCACACGAAAATAAATGGCAATTTACGTATATAAGCGCGGAAACAAGCTACATGTATATCTAGATTGTTTCCGCGTGCCTCTCTACAAGGGAAGGAGGATTGGGGTGCGAGGTCTGCAGTCACCACGCGGTGCACCCTGGGCAACGGAGACGGCAGTGCTCCTCTCTTGCGGATCTGTTGAGGGCTGGTCGGAGACTTTTCACATGTCCCACTGACTAGCAAAGGGCACAATGGAGAGCAGGCAAGGAGCGGACCGGTTACCGAGCGCAGGCGTGCGGGTTACATGTGCGGCCGCCTGTCACCCTTTCACCCCCACTGGCGCCGCAGTTCGATGTTCGTCCCCCTTTTCAGAGTTCTATGGGGACACCGTGCTTCTTACACCCGAGGAGGCCATTTTAAAACCGTAGATGGCCCAGAATCAACCGGGGTGCCAGTGATTTGCTCTCGGTAACCTTACACCCCGGCAGCTCTGGTATCTGAAGATCCGAGACGGCGTGTGGTATTAAGCGGTCCGAGTCCGACAAAACTACCCCCCATGGCCGACGACGGGGGTGGTATCTGAGGGGATTTCCGTACGAAAAAGAGGGAGAGAGGAGGGATTTGATCCCCAACAGCACGTTAGCGACCAGTAGGGGATATGCCTACCTCATCATTTACTTCGGTAAGGCGACTTGCGACGCCCGAAGGAATTTTCAGAACCAAAAAAAAAATAGGGGGCCCCCCTGTTTCTTTTTGCACCGGGGCCCTTGGTCACCTAGCTACGCCACTGATTTTACCAACTTATACTTACAGCTAGCTATAGTCATATTACATTATCTGTACCTGTACCTATAAAGTTTATAGGTACAGGTACAGATAATGATAAAAGGTTCTTCGTCCACCTGCACATTCTCGATACTTTTATCATTGGAAGGTATGTATGTATGTACCTATAATGTCATGACCGTATTAATTCCCTTAGAGAATTGCATTATTCCTGTATATTTATGTGCTTTCTGTCTCCTAAATGGCTTAAATGAAATCAATTACGTAATCAGTTATGTACGAGAAAAAGCTTTTTTACAACACACCTGCTCATAAAAGTGCTATTATTTCACTGCAAATAGGCACGTAATGACACCTATTATTAAACTGTGACTTTTTCATTGCTATTATTCACAAGTGAGTTATAGATTCTTTTTTAAATTTTATAGGTTAAGTTTCCATGTTCTTAAAAAAGTTTCGATATAAAAAAGAACGTGTTTAATAGTATGAATAAATTAATATGCCTATTGTATGTTCATTTGATGCATTTTCGTATTTAAATAAATAATTTCAACTTGTAATACTTGTTTATTAAACAAAATTTTCACTCAAATTTAACTTTTTTTTTCTCTAAGTATAGAAAAAAAAAACAGTAAAAAAGCCTATTTTATTCGCAAGTGTGTTGTAAAACGTCGTATGGCACGCGTGAGTATGATGATTACCGTCCTCGACTCTCTTAAGACTCAATGACGCCTCGGCGCGGGCGGTTGCTCACTCGTACCATAATGTGCTATTACCAAATACGCATTAACTTGTTGTTTTTTTGCGTAACATAAAGTTTCATTTAGCAGAAACACAAGTATGAGCGTGTGTTCATTTAAAAATAGTAATGTTTCATAACCACTGCGGTGTAATTCATAACAATATGGTGAGCAAATAGGTCAATGATTTCGAAACGGCAACTTCATCACAAGGTAATGCAATGGCGTTATTCCCATTACCCTACCAGTTTTACGCCCACTACTGGTAACTGGGAATTAATTCTAATAAATGTCTCAACTGTCCCCACGGGGTGGCAGCTAGTGTTGCCGAAAAATCGATTGTTTTACTATCGATTGTTTTCATCTGAATATGGGCATCATATCGATAGGCCTATCGATTGCTCAAAATGAGACAATACTATCGAATGAGGGCAATGCTATCGATAGTATTGTAGCTCACGAAGAATAAACAATCGATAGTATCGATAGTACCTATCGATAGTATTGCAGCTCACGATACTATCGATTGTTTTATACTATCGATAATTTGCCAATTTACAATTATAGTATTGTCATCATTATAGTACGTAGTACTATTATTAATATTCTATGGCTGTACGCACTGTAATCATGCCGCGCAAAGGATGTTTCAGGACTCTTTGGCGGCTCACGCCTCTGGTAGTGACCTGACGACAGAGTCACGCACAGAAGTGACTCACAGGAAGTATTTATCCAAGAGTTCCACTCCAAACTATTCATAAACAAAGCAAACGCGTAAATTAACCATTCCGCTGATATGAATAATTCTCTGATTGCCTCCTCGCTCGTCGTTTTGTTTCATGTTTTAAATATATATTACGGCATAAACCCACGCCTTTCGAGACGGCCTTTATTACGATATTAAAGTAATTTTTAACTTTTCAGAGATTTAACGACGACAGTCACTCATTAATGTGTCAATCTTGTAACAAAGTTATTTATGAAAAGAGAATATTACCTACGTTTTAAATGTATATTTATGTGAGCTTTATTGGTGTCACCGGGCGTTCGAGCATGTATGATAGATTATGGAGCGGCAGCTGGCCGGACGTGACAATGTTCAGACACTTCAGATCTCAGACTGCGTGTTCTGGACCCTACTAACAGCCCAGAACACTCAGGGTCCAAGTTAACCAAGCTGGTGCACCTGCTGCCACAACGGACGAATCTCTGGCACAGGCTTTCCGTTCAGGGTTAGGTCAGGCGGTAATCGCTCTCATAAAAATGAAACCAATCAAAAATAATAAGCGGACCCGGAACTCCAAAGTGTAAACTTTGGGAAATCCCTAGAAGGATGAAGATGGATGACTAGAGCTGGTAATCAAGCTAGAAATCGTAATTCTAAAAACGCAAACTTATAGGCTCGTATTCTAGAATGGTACTAAGTTCTGAATCTCGATATATCTATCCTCAAATAAATACAATTTCTGAACTGAGTTTCGTTCTAGAATACGGACCATAGTGCAGTTGATTTGAGTTTAGATTGCATCGTATTATGCGAATAAATAAATATTATTATATTATTATTATTATCGTACCTATACAAGGACGAAGCTCTGGTCCATTTTTACAAATAATTGGTTCCAATTAACCTAATTTTCCATTCCGAGTATTAGCTCTATTCTACTTGGTGGTATCGTTTCGGACCCACGCCACCACCAGTGGTATCGGCGGTGGTAGCGTGGGTCCGAAAGGATTGTGATTAGGTGCCCGCTATTGTCTGACAGAAATATTCTCATTCAGTATATTTTTTGTCTCTCGAAATAATTTATAAATTAACTACAGTTCATAAGGTAACACAACAATAGGTACTAGATTCTAGGGCGGAACGATGTCAGCTAGTATATAGTAATACCTAAATTCTTTAAATATATCTGGAAGATTTGAGTGAGTGGGTGTCGTTCGAAATAGAATAATATCCAGTAATAGACCCGGTAATAACCGTCCGACCCTAGCTTCCCACAGACTGGGTATAAATACCTGGCTCTGTGCGAGTCTGGACTCAGATGCGAGACGGGCGGTGCGCAGGGTCTCAGTCGTGCTGCCGACCCTGTAAGAAGAGAGATTCTGTGCCGTCAGCGCAGAAGACATGCAGAACAAGCCTTTGGTCTTCCCACTGATAGCACAAAACCTCTCCAGTGAGCTCTGGCTACCCTACTCACCACCGGGAACACAACACGAGGTTATTATAGCTGCGGCTTGCGGCATTCTGTAGGGCGGAGGTACTTCCGAGTTGGAATGCTCGATTGAGACGGAAATTAGGTGAATTGTGTGAGTGCGTCAAAGGCCCTGATTGGTTTACTTGTTATGACACACATCTTTAAGCAATGTATTAATAGTATTGCTGTCACGCACACTTCCTTTATGTTGGTGTGGCCTGTAAACCGAGGTCTGGCGCCGTGTGTACCGTCGTATCCTACCTCTTTAGAATGTGTTGTAGGTTCGATCCAATATAGGGTAATGTGATTCATAGATTGATTTTCTGAATTAATATCATAGAATTGATAACAAGATGAGCATAACATATGCGTCTAAATTAGTAGAAGTCCGACCAGATTTTTTTTAAACCATCGCATTGTAAAGTTTCATAATAAATTAATCGCGAAAGGTCCCGAACTCTTTTTTTTTAAGATGAGTCCGACCTGCCCCCCCTAGACGCATAACGTCAACGCATGTCATAAACGTCAAATCCCATACATTCGTCATTCTGTGCTACGAATGCTACGATACGCCGCCGCCGGCCGACGAATTGCCACTTTTGTCTAGTGAGTAATTGCTTAACCATCAATAAGACATCTTTAAATAGATCAAGTTCAACGTTATAGATAAATAACGTTTATTTATGACCAACATCCGATATCTGTATATCATACAAAATGTAATATCCGGATCTTATACAGTTACGATCATTTTATATGAACTAGTGACGTGCGGACTAAAAATAAAGTCGAACAACGATAAATACACTGTCATTACTGGCTCAATGATTTAGGAGTTAAGGTATGATTCCGCAACCGACCGCATACGACAACTGCCGACGCACGAAGCACATGCACGTAATTCATTACGACTTCTCAATGGTCCCCTTTATCCGTATCGGAGTTTAACAAGTAATGGGTGCGCTGTATCTGCAGCTCGCGTCTGTCGTTGTCGTATGCGGTCGGCTTCGAAATCATACCTTTACGCTTCAAGGCATATTAGTGTAGTTGAGAGTCATTTGTGAACTGATTATTTAAGACTTGTGAGTGTGACTAGAAGAGTTGACAGGTTAGATACTTCAGGTTTGTCGTTTACGATCTCTTTCTCGGAAAACGCGTGCAAAACTTCAATCAATAATAAATTCAATAAACAATTCAACACTCAACGCCTTGAAGTGCAAATAGCAAAGCGTTATCGTGTGAAACTAGGCCGAAGGATAGGGCTACCAACTATCTAGATAGATCCAGAAAACGTAGTGTAGTGGGACATATATATACCTATAAGTACCTATAGGTATTTCACTCTATACTTTCACGATCTATCTCCCGCTAATCAACAGCTGTTAGGCGGTACGAAATTCGCAGGGTCAGCAATTATTTTATAAAAAACAGTAGCAAATTACTCACAGACTTGGCCTCTCGTTTTCTGTTCTTAAAGCAGTCAGCTTTCCTTTGAAACCCATAATTAATAAATTATACTATCTACATACTAATGTGAATTTTTCAATTTATCAACAAATACCTCCAGCTACCTCTAACAAAAAAAAGCACTAGGTATGGAAGTCAAAATAAAGTAAAAATAATATTTAATCCAGTAAAAATAAAAATTTGAGCTTGCATAAATTCGCATAGAGCTGAAAATTGGTGGGGATCTTAACTACACCATCACCATAATGAAAGAAATATCAAAAGTCCCCATAGATTGGAGTTTGCATTTTTTTTATTCAAATATTCATCTCTATGCGAATATAAGCAAGCTTACTATTTTATTTCGTCTATTTTAACGGGGCTAATTGTGAGATAAGCAAAACCCTCAACTTATGTCGTCGCAACAACTCGTGTAGTTTTGTTCTCATCACTTACTTTTGAAACTTACCTATGTCGTAATACTTTTGACGTTACGTTTAATTATGTTCATGAAAATTTTGACGCTCTGATTTGATTAAATATGGCCATGTCACAACAAAATAATAACTGAAAGAAGCTCGCAATGAAAGTAGGTATATCATAATTTTTCCTTTTAAATTTCAATTGAGGTTTACATTAATAGATGGCTAGGTGATGCCATAGGATTTTCTTGCAGAATTCACCTTTGCTAATTCCAGGACTGGTCAGCTAGTAGACCTACACAATATTAAAGATTTTGATTTTGAGCAAATAACTATGACAAGGTATATCACATACGATCGTCTTTCGAACAATATCAATTGGCACAGTAGGTCAGTGCAACACTAGGTCTGTGGATGGCGGCAAAAGCAACATTGTCGTACACAAAATACTAGGAGCTCATAACTCAAAAGAATAAAATATAATAAAGAAAACTTGCTGAAAGGAGCGAGACAAACAGTGAACAGAGAAAAACGAATTAACATAATAATGCAAGGTCGTGATTAATTAGGTATGCCGTCAATAGATTCAATATGACGCGATATTAGCACATTGCACTTGAATTAAATAGACATTCCTAGCGGGCGGGTGCATCGTGCACACCTGCATGAAATCTAGTCCCGATATCAGGCACTTATGAAATGAAAGCCGGGATATGTAATAGATTCTGTTTCAGAAAGACACGTGTCAACGGAAACGTGTCGTGAAACAATTCTTCAAGATGGACTTTCTTTTAAATTGCAAATTTGTACGCACCTACATACCGTTTTTCTTGTGTATTTTTTTTAGTTTCTTATGTCAATAATCTTATTTGGCTACTAAGGTAGGTATTATGAAAATTAAACTGTTTGGTCAGGAACCTCCACGCGATGCACTCTGACATTAGAGGCGGTAACATTTCTCTGAAGACGCGATGACCTGACGGCCAACTACCATCACGGGAGCGGCGCTGTCCCCTAGACAAGTGACAATCCGTTGGCTAGCATATTGTAGAATTTAATGGGTATGGGTTTATGACATACGTTGACGACTTGCCACTTGTCTAGGAGGGCTGATAAGGGTTGCTCGAAAGCTTTCCAATTGTCCCTCTGATTAGCAGAAGGCACCCACCGTGAAGAGAAAGTAACCGCGCGGGTGGAGTCTTGGCAGGCCTGGGGGTGCTTGTCCCTCTAGGTTAGGCGCCCAGCAGTCGGCCAACTCCAAGGGCTCATTCAAAAGCTGAGGTGAGGATTAGGTACCTACAACCATACTGAATATTAACTATAAATGCAAAAGTAACTGTCTACTACGCTTTCACCGTTCACGCCTAAACTATTTAATCGGTTTTAATGAAATTTGTAAGGTACAGAGATGGACTAGACCTTGGGGGAGGACAAATACTATGTTTAGTCGCAATAACTGAATTACGGGCAACAGCCAATGAGTAATGAAAAGGAAGTAAACACGAACTCATTAGTATCCCAAATATGCCTAATTAGTCGCGATGCTAATTATATCGGACATCTGAACACTATTGCAGCATAAAAGCAATGCTGCAAAACAATTCCTCTCGATTCCACATTCCGAAATTTCGTACGTAAATACTAAGTAAGCAATTTGAAACAAAGAACACAAACTGAAAGGAACATGGCAGCGATTGGGAAATCTGTAAATAGAATCTTTATGCGGCGATATTTGCATTACACATTATTAGATGCAACGCAACAACTGCATCAAATCAGATGCCGATACCAGGCTCTCATAAAATACTCGAAGTAATCTGTTCCTAGTGCAGACAAAGCGAACCATTTTACATAAGTCTATGCAGATTTTATTCTACAGAATACAAAAGAGCTCTTCAATACGTTATCTAATGCATTATCCATTAATGTTTTCATCGTTTTGTTAGAAAGAGTTCAAAGGTGCACGTACCATCTTTTTTTTATACCATTCAGGAGGCAGACAAGCACACGGCCTACCTGATGGAAAGTGGTTACTGTAGCTTATGGACGTGTGCAACACCAGGCAAGTGCGAACTCGTGCTGTCGACCCTGTAGGACAGAGAGTTTCTATGCGTGAGTGCTGAACACAAAGCAGGACCAGCCTTCCTTTTCACTGACAGCACAAACACTTTTTTATTTCATTTAGTATTTCCCCAGTCGAACTGCTCAATAGCGACGGGAATACCGTCATGTCCTACCTCAAAAATCCTACTATTTAATATTAAAAACACGAAAGTTTGTAAGTATGGATGGATGTAATGTAAGGATGTTAGTTATTCTTTCACGTAAAAACTACTGAATGGATTTTAAGGAAAATTTACAATAATATAGCTTATACATCAGAATAACACATAAGCTATATCAGCGATGAACGGAATCAGGATTCCACGCGGGCGGAGCCACGGGCAACAGCTAGTAATAATATAATGCTTAATGGTAATAAAATTAGATAAAAGGCAATTGGAAAAGAGAAAAACTATCTAACCTTAAGATGGACCTGCTTAAGATGTTCCAAAGGCTTCGAATGCAATCGAGATTGGGGGCTGTCCATTAATCACGTGAGGCTCAAGGGGGAGGGGGGGGGGGGCTTCGGAAAAAAACACGAAATATCACCAGGTGGGAGTGAGGGGTAGGTATATTGAGATATCACGTGTATTTATTTTTTCTTATAACTCGCGATTAGTTTTTTGGCATTAAAAAATTCACGTGATTTTGGCTAGGGGGGTAGTCCTAAACCTCACCAAGTATCACCATGGGGGAGGGGGGAGGGGTTAAAAAGTTGCTAAAAAAACATCACGTGATTAATGGATAGCCCCTTGCCACTGCATGAAGAGTATAAGTAAGAGTTGATACCCAATATTTTCTCCAAAGAAAAAGAAGAGCCGTAAATAGGGTTATACCGTAGCCATTCATCTCCAAGACCTCTTTAAAAAAAACGCCTAGATGTATATAATCAAGTGAATATCAAACACATGGAATGCTCTGCTCGCCCTCGTGTTCCCCTCTTCCTACAGTCCCGGGTCCTTCAAACGGGGCGTGAAAAAGCATCTATAAAGGCCGTCAAGTTAGGGATCATTAGGGATCATCATTTTAGGGCCAATAGCAACAGATATGGTGGTCCGTATCTTCTGGACTGCACCTCAGCTTTTTATCATCTAGCGGGGTGCAGTCAATTGACGGAACAAAAATAAAAAATAAATATTAATGATATAAAAAAAAACATAAAAACAAACTTTTCTTTAAAGAATCTGTTACACTAAAATTGATAACAATAATTTTAAACAAGGGTTGTGCTGATTTGAAAAGCTTGTAGCATGAACAGAAAACAGAGAAAGAACTTGCACGATATAAGCCCCCTAAATCAGCACAAAACTCTTGCATAAAATTTTATTATTATCGTTTTAGTACAACTGATTCTTCAAAGAAAAGCTTGTTCTGAAAAGTTTTTATATTAATAATTTTCCAAGACCAGTCAAGCAAACCCAAAACCAACTAATCTATTTTGATTAATTCAGAAATTCCCATATCCATCTACCGCCTCCGTTTTCAGACCCTGAACACCATGTCACCATGTAATGTCAGAGAGTGTGTTAAGACAAAACTAATGAACCCAAACCCGATAGGTTTATCATGTTTAGAAGTTGCTATGGCCACTTTCCTAGTCCATCATCAGACCAGCTCCATGGTACCATATTATTCATTGTCATCTATACTAAACGTGTATGCTTTCATTTCAAATTTCATCAAAATCGGTTGAGGATATCTGCTTCAAAATTGAGTTGCAAGATTTGACCCGAACAAATTGCATACATAGATACAGTGCAATTTGATAAAACTCTTGTAAAAACTTTTAGTATTACGTTATTTACGTTTGTTTGACCGCAATTGAGTGAGCTACATGAAAAAAAGTTGTAAAAACCAACATTCAGGCGGGTGGAGCCGCTGACATCAACTAATAGAATTATACCATGCTTAACTTGTCATAATTTATAATCATGGCCATAGTTAATGAAATTCTCTCAATGAATGAGGGCAATCAAAGCGACACCTAAATTGGCGAGGTATCAGGAACGCATAAATCCAAAGGAATTGGAACAAAGAAAACACGAACTGAAAGAAACGTGGAAACGGTTCGCACATGGATAATTGTAAATAGTGCAATATTGTCACACCGCTCATGAATGAAATATCAAGCAATATGAATTACTTTGCAGTAAGTACATGAAATGAGATCACGATACAAGGATCTCAGAAAATAAAACAGATGTTCTACCCTAGAAAAATGTGACAATATTATGTATGCTGCAGCAGCTGTGCACAAGTGCAGTAAAGGTTTTCATCATTACCATTATTGTCATAGACGTGGGCACTGATCCACGTAAACATGTCAGTATAATCTTATTTAATTTTAATTGATTTGCCGACTCTGATTCTTATTTTCATTATAATTATAAAAATGTTTAATGATTTAATAGTAAATTATGGTACAAGCGTGTTACCGCTAAGGCGACATTGAGTCTTAAGAGAGCCGAGGACGGTAATCACCATACACGCGAGTTGCATACGACTATTTTCAACACACTTGCGAATAAACTAACACTAAAAATACTACATAACACAATCAAAACACAATAGTAAAAATCTATTTGTTGTCATATTAAATGCGCGCGCATCTAACAATTTTTTTATTTGTTCCTTTCGGAACAGGCTAACGTGCTATCACCATGCTGCCTTGTCATCTACTTACTTATTTGAATTATGATTTTTTTTTCTCTTTAAATACTCACAGAGAAAAAAAAATACATTTTAGTGAAAGTTTTGTTTATTAAACACGTACTACAAGTTGAAATTGTCTTTTAAAATACGAAGTTGCATGAAATGAGCAAGCAATAGGTATATTAATTCGTTTGTAATATTGGACACGATCTTTTTTGTATCAAAACTTTTTTAAGAACAAAGCAACTTAATCAATGAAATTAAAAAAAAAGAAGTCTTTAACTCACTTTTGTGAATAAGCATGCATGCAAGGCAGCATGGTGATAGCACCTTAGCCTGTTCCGAAAGGAACAAATAAAAAAAATGTTAGATGCGCGCGCATATTTATGACAAGTATGACAACAAATAGATTTTTACTGTTGTGTTTTGATTGTGTTATGTAGTATTTTTAGTATTATTTTATTCGCAAGTGTGTTGAAAATAATCCTATGCCACTCGCGTGTATGGTGATTACCGTCCTCGGCTCCCTTAAGACCCTCGCCTTGCGGCTCGGGTATCAATGTCGCCTCAGCGGTAATCACCAACTTTACACGCTTGTACCATAATGTACTATTATTGATTATTGTACCTATTTAACTAACATAGCTTAAGTAAGAAGAAATTGTGACTAACCCTAGATATGAGCCTGTGTTGCTTAACCCACTTGTTACTACCGTCCTTTATAACGCCACTAATCGAGTGTTATATGTAACCGCCGAATAGATCATCTTACATTACCGTAATCAGAAACGGCCCTTCTATAGTGTGTTAGTATTATTTGTCAAAGTGCGTGTATTATTTAGAAGTTCTGACATGTTTTAAATTGAAAGATAAATTTGCTCTGCGACTTGGCTTCAAAAAAGTAAGTTTTAAGGTACATAAATTATGTAATAAATAGGTACTATAACGTAGAATATCGTAAAGTGTTGTTATTGTAATATAAATTTGAGATAAAATAAGTTCAAATTTCACAGTTTTTCATGAAAATTATCGTTTGTAAAAACTGATGGCGTTATAACGCCCGGTAGTAAAATGTACGTCTGTTTACTACTACTAGTAAATTTTAGTTCACTGATGAAAAGGCCTTATAATCTCAACGAAATAGTTGACGAATTGCAACATGTTGATTCGGATGACGACATGCCCAGTGAGATTACTATTTTTCTACCGGAAAATTCAAATACCGAAGTAACAAACGAAGATTCCGGCGATGAAGAACTTGTAATATAATCTTCCAGGTTGGACAATAGTCCAACCTGGAAGATTCAATGAATGAAATAACTACAATATATTGCAATGTCAATAGGAAGTAGGAAACGACGGTATTTCAGTCCCAATCGAGCGGTCCGACTGGGGAAGTACCTACGCACTACAGAATATCGCTGCTGAATATCTTCGTGTTGTGTTCCCGGCGGTGAGTAGGGTAGCCAGAGCTCACTGGAGGGGTTTTGTGCTGTCAGTGAGAAGACCAAAGGCTTGTCCTACTTATCTTCTGCGTTGCCGGCACAGAATCTCTCTGTTATTATCGGGTCGGCTGCAAGAGTGTGACTCCCCTGGTGTTGCACTCGACCATAGGCCACGGTAACCACTTTCCAT
Source organism: Eilema depressum (assembly GCA_914767945.1). Classification (NCBI taxonomy): domain Eukaryota; kingdom Metazoa; phylum Arthropoda; class Insecta; order Lepidoptera; family Erebidae; genus Eilema; species Eilema depressum. Next base: position 32,629,739 of record OU612012.1, on the reverse strand, counting down.
TAGGTGGGCTCTGTGCTTGTCTGCGACCTAAGTAGTATGAAAAATGTCCTTAGTAGGAAATTTTCATGTTCCCAGCTAAGAGCTCCATCAGAAATTAGTATGAACTTTGAGTCGGTGCAAAGGTTAGGGTATATTTTATGGTTTGTTTGCCAAAAATATGTCTTGTTTCCTTTCATATCAATGTTTACTTTTTAAATAAATAAAGTTTCATTATAAGCGTTTCATTCAACAAGCATCGGTGTTTCATTTCATTCCAAAACTGTCTGCAATCATAACTTTGGCTTGGTAGCCGATTTTACTACCGTGCGTTATAACGCCACTCGTTTTCCGGCTTATCCAGACCACGAATTTTTTTAAAAGTATTTTTCTAATAATACTATATTATTATAGTACAACATATTCAAAAATTATTGCAATCCGAAACAAAAAATAGTTTCAGTAATATCTGGTAATTTCTTTATTTAGTAAAGAAATTATTATTATAATAGCTTGTAGACGTTTTACTTATAGTTTTTAAAACGAACACATTGTTTAAACGAGAGTGAAAAAAAGATAATAATAATATGACGATAACACTGTAAAGATATGTAACAGTTGTTTGTTCAATAATTATAAAATTATTAAAGTTGTTTTTTTTCTGCTGAGCTCCTCTGAATTGCCTGATAGAGTCCATTGAAAAGTGACATTTGGGTTTGCATTTGTCAGAAGATGCAATTTTCTTGTTGAGATATTTAGGGAGGTAAGTTTAAAGTTAAATCCAAGTTTGTGGGGTTGCAGCCTTTGCCCAAACTTAAGACTGACAATTGATATCTAAAAATGAAAGTATCTGCAAGGCGTCTCTGAAAATTTGCCAAGACTTTCTTAGTATATAAACTACTGAGTGCAACTGTATACATCCCTAGATAGGTTACTTCATTCCTAACGGTAAAGTAAGGGGTCAATGTTTGTTCAATCATTCATCAAGCAAGCGCTTAAATCAGGTTATACTGGTTATTTTTTTAATATTTCATATGACATTATAGGAAAATAATTATGAAAGTAGAAGAAGCGAAAGATGTATGCCAAGAATCAAGATCGTAGCAAATGGGCAGCTGAAGTCTCTGTCTACCATACTGGGAGAGAGGCGTGACTGTATATGTAGGTATGTAGGTTATTTTTTACTGCAAAATACCCGTAATTTCTGGATCCCAATACTACTCCGCTAGTATCCAAAAAATAAATAAACTAGAATGCAGGTATAGGTCACTTGACTGCTACACATCACATTCAGAGCCCGATACTAGGTTCCCATAAAACACTGAAAGTATCTGCATCTGTCTGGACAAAGGCAAGACATTTTTGCATAAGTCTATGTAGATTTTATTCTATTTTACCGTTTAAGGCTGCAGCATAATGATCTCTTACAGCAAGAGCCCACAACCCGTGCCGGAGACTTTTTAAGCTAGGTATTGCATAGCTTCTATCGCGGGCCTTGAGCGTGGAGACCGAAGCCAGAAATTCCGTAACGAAAAAACCTAAGCTGACACTCCGAGCTCGGCTTGATTCGTGCGAGCTCGGAGTGGGGGGATAATTGCATAAGTTGATAAAAAATTCTATGCAATAGCTTTACCGCGGCAGTCCCCGAGTGCCACACGTCTTTTTTTTAAATACTACTTAGGTCGCAGATAAGCACACGGCCCTCCTGATGGTAAATTGTTGCCATTGTTGCCAACCGTTGCCCATTGGCGAGTGCAACACCAAGGGAGTCACACTCGTGCTGCCGACCCTGTAAGAACAGAGAGATTCTGTGCCGTCAGCGCAAAAGATAAGTAGGACAAAGCCCAGTTTGTTTGCCCACACTGACAGCACAAAACGTCTCCAGTAAGCACAACACGAGGTTATTAATCCATGATCTTCTGTACTTGCCCAGTTGGCCTGCTCGATTGGGACGGATATACCGTAGTGTCCTACCACCTCCAAAAATATGAAATTTTGTGTTTCTAGCTTTGAAAATGACAGACTTATAAACGTTCATCCCTTATTTTACTCCTTAGTAACAACATTGCTTGCCAGTAATCCTTTCTTAGTGGATGTTTACAACATAAAAAGCATTAATTGTCGAAATTACAAGTTTGTAGGTCCAATGGTTTAAGAACGTTGATGAATCAGTCAGTATATAAGAAGTATAAAGTTTAGGGGTGTTTAGCTGGGGTTGCAACCGTAATAAGTGGCCGGCAATGGATGTCGTGATTTCTAATGTTACTGCAAAGAAAAAATATAAAAAATTGTATTGGCTAAATGTGAGAAATATTCGACTTTTATAAAATAACGTAATGGTGGTTGTCGTGAGCTCCTGGGTGGGCCATCATTGCTGACGACAAACTTTGGAATATAATAATTATTATTTGGAGCAATATTTTGAGACCGTCTCTCTTTCCTAGAACCCTAATAATACACATGGCCTCGTACGTGTCAAACCTGAAGAATACATTACTTTTTTAAGCACTGATACGGGAACCAGTCTGGTACCAGGCTCTCATAAAACACAAGAGGTATACATTTCCATTTCTGGGTGCCTAACATTGAAATAAAAAAAGGTGCTGCCGTATGCAAGGTAGACCATGAAGTGCACAATATCAAGCAACCTGCTACCAGGCTCTCATAAAACACTGGAGGTAAACGTTTCCATTTCAGAAAATACGTCACAACTTTGCATAAGCTCATGTAGATTTTATTCTAGCTCACCTATGATGCAAGTGATGTCACTGGGATGCCTAACATTGAAATGTATTATTGATAATATATGCATCAATACGATACGATACGATACGATACGACGATACGATACGATCTGTTCATGAACTTAACCTCTTCAAATAAAAACTAATAATATTACTTTTTTTTTATGTTCACGCCTGTATGTCCTGGAGAGATGAGCAGAGGTGCACTAATATTCATATTTCGTGAACTATTATTGTAGTACCTATCCGGTTGACAGCAATGTACTCGACGCTACAGGGCTCACTTGAGGACCCTGAAGATTTGTCAACACTACCCAATCAGGCTTGGTTTACTAACGTTTCTCAACTTTACTCTACTTCCTAGAAACACAGACCGATGTAAATAGAAATCTTCATACACACAAATACTCGTATTTACGCTGGTATTGCAGATAACACAAAAACATAATAACTAACCCGCTAAATAAAAATTTGAATAACAAAACCATTCATGAGCAACACCATTATAAAATCATATCTACATTCAACGCGTGATATGTGTCAGCACCTGTGAATACGTTTCCCAGATCTGGATAAGTACACTACCTTACTGTAGATGAAGACGAGTGCATCAAGTTAGTTTAACGAAATTAAACTCAATGAAACTCACTAACTTTGAATGAAACCGCACTCAACTGAAACTCGTTAAGCTCTTGAACTGCGTTTAGCTTTAATTACGGCTGTATCTCTGTAAACTACTTACATAATTAACTTTGAAATGAAGGATTATTTTACCGTGGAAAAATGTTTGTTTCTAGCCTGACAAGGTTACTACTGTTAGGCCAGTATTCTAGAATGACACTCAACTCAAACTTGATTTACCTGAGGACAGACTGTATAGAACTATAGCCAATCTGTCTGACAGCCTGTCATATCTGTGGAATCTGTGCATACAATCTTGCCTCAGGTAAATCGAGATTCAGCTGAGTGGCATTCTAAAATACGTTTTTAGTGCACCGTACCCGAGGCGGCTGCAGACTGAAATTTAGGGAGTCACAATCGTTCAGAAAATGCCTTTTTAAAAGACTTTTTCAACACACTTGCTTATAAACAGGCTTTTATTTCACCGCAATTAAGCACGGAATGACACCTATTATAAAACTGTGACTTTTTCATTGCTATTATTCACAAGTGAGTTATAGACTTCTTTTTTTCAATTTCATTGATTAAGTTGCTTTGTTCTTAAAAAAGTTCCGATACAAAAAAGATCGTGTCCAATATTACAAACGAATTAATATACCTATTTCTTGCTCATTTCAGGCAACTTCGTATTTTAAAAGATAATTTCAACTTGTAGTACGTGTATAATAAACAAAACTTTCACTAAAATGTATTTTAGCACCTTAGCTTGTTCCGAAAGGAACAAATAAAAAAAATGTTAGATGCGCGCGCATATTTATGACAAGTATGACAACAAATAGATTTTTACTATTTTGTTTTGATTGTGTTATGTAGTATTTTTAGTATTATTTTATTCGCAAGTGTGTTGAAAATAATCGTATGCCACTCGCGTGTATGGTGATTACCGTCCTCGGCTCGAGTCTCAATGTCGCCTCAGCGGTAATCACCAACTTTACACGCTTGTACCATAATGTACTATTCAATTAGACGTGCACGATTTTTGGTGCATCTACTGTGTGCTCCCCTACTCCCCCCTCATACCACGCATGACCGTACCTTATAGAAAGTATGGAATGCTTATAGGATCACTTGGTTCTTGATGGAATAATGATGGTGAAGGTATGATTCTGTAGCCGACCTCATTCGACAACTGTCGACGCACGCAGCACATGCGCGTAATTCATTGCGGCTTCTCAACGGTCCCTTTTATCCGTATTGGAGTTTAACAAGTAACGGGTACACTGTGTGTGCTGCATGCATCTGTCTGTGTCGTATGCGGTCGGCTTCGGAATCATACCTTGATGGCATAAAAACGGCACGCTCGGTTTTCACACTATGTAATTCACACTCTTTACGTTGTCTACTCTAAATCTTTTATCTGCCCATCGAAACATGACAGTCAACGTGTTCGAATCTGATCCAACAACACAGAAGCTATCGGAAATGAAACGGCACACGCGTCAATTTGAGCCGGAAGCAGTTCGGCAGTGCCCTGGCAATGGACTGTGTTTATTTACAGACATACAGCGCGCGTGTCTTAAATTCAATAACGTCCGTATTTTTCTCTTTTTCGCACTCCAGGGAGCCATACGAATCATATCACAAACAAGGATATAGTACGTCCTATATATTTCCTTTTGTAACCGTGGTACACCCAGTAGTACCTCTGGTGGTACCACAGTTATAAAGTACCTCTAACTAGGATTAACTTGGGAACAAAACCATCCTTATACTTAACTTTAACAAAGTTATCTTTAGCCTGCAACATGCTCTTTGGTAGGACTCTTCACCGCAACACGCCAAACGAAAAGCTATTGTCATACAACCCCTATATTACAAGCATCGTGTTCGAGACACCTCGTGTCTACCACGACACGCACCAAAACAAAAAGGGAAAAGGGTAACATTATTTATTCTGGTCACTAAACAGACGGATTGTTTAGGTACAAAAGCACATCCGAACAGTCTCATGTACACAGTAAACAAGAGCTCGTGTTAAGGACGCTTCGGTTTTTTAACTATAATAAAGTGTGTCTGTATTAACCTGTGGAGCTTGAAAGCAATATGCCGATGTCAAAGGCAGTTATAGGTTGTAGGTACGTCACTGGAGCTCAGTAAACATTATGTAGCAGTCCTGTATTTATTCCCTTTCAAATGATAAGTACCTATTGCTTGACGCTGGCTTGAGTAAAGAATCTTTATTTAAACAGTTATTCTAGAACCGTGGTGTTACCACAGTTCATACTGTAATGCGGCCTGCGGGCTATGTGTCCCGAAGAATGCAATAGGCTGATAATAATTGATTGAAAAATAAAAGTTTCATCACACATGTGATGTAGCTAGTTACGATTTTACTTGTGCTTATAACACCTTGCTTGCTGCTAAATTTCATTATTCTAGCTCATCGTGAAGTATATATAGCCCTACAGGCCTATTAAGTTAGGGGATTCCTTTATGATTATTTAAGTATGATGCATAAACAAATCATGCCATAGATAGTGTGTGCATAGCTAGCACAGATTATAAATTCTGGGGCGTCGACGGGGCGCGTTTCTGTCTTGTGGTTTGTTTTTTATTATCATCAATGTTGTTTTGTTTTTGATTAGTTTTAATATTGTTTTATTTTCTCGCTTTTATTTATAAAAAAAAATAATAATAATAATATGTTGTTCCTCGAGGAACCAGTTACAAACCAGCGCCGGGTACTCGTGCCCGGCATTATGCTGAACTGGTTCCTTTTTTTTTGTGCAGCATGAATGTGCACAACGTAATACATAGGTACATTTATTTCCTGTAACACAAATATTTATATACCTACTTAGATGCATGTTTGTGCTGTAGAAAAAAAATGAAGTGTATTTTCTTTCTTTCTTTCTTTTCTTTCATAAACGTCTGTACCTATATTTTATTTGCATTGACTTTAAAGTTTAATTTATACACAGTTACAGACCAGATTATTTAGATTAGTTTCAAATTCTTCCACCCGTGCCTGAGAAAAAGACCTTGATAGCCAGACGGCCGTACAACGAAATGATCTAAAAGGGTTCTGATTTTCCTTTTGAGGTACGGAACTAAATAGGAAGTAAATCCAAATGTTTGAACATTGTAAGAGGTAGCCAAATGAAGTCGATTGTCGTTCTCATGGTCAGGTGACGCTTTGAATGTTTGTACTGCGTTTGACCCTCGCCTTTATTCCCATTTGCTCCTGAAATACTATTTATACACAGCCATCCAAAAATAAATGTATTGTTTGTAAGTATATTTGTAAAATTGAAACGGAAAAAGTTAGCATCCAGGGTTATAATGAACGGATATAAACATACAGTATCATTCTTCTGAAAAGAAAGCGTTTATGTTAGACACAATATAAAAATAAAATAATTACAATGTTACGCAAGCCATTTTTGTTTTTTTACAGTTTGCTAGTGGCGCCAGCAATGTTATTCAAATTATTTATTCGCATTGCAATCATACGCTCAGCAATATGTGTGCGAATCAAGTTTGTGTCAAAATTAGTGCGAATAATCCACTGATTTCAGTATTGTTAACGTTCCTAGAACATTCGCAATCGCATAGGTACGATAGCATTTCAGACGACAGCTAAGAAGACTACAATATGGGGCACTTCAAGAAGGGCATTAGAAGGGTCGGCAGTAAGAGTGTGACGCCCCTGGTGTTGCACGCGTCCATAGGCCACGGTAACCACTTTCCATCAGGTGGGCCGTGTGCTTGTCTGCCACCTGAGTGGTATAAAAAAAAGGAAGATTAACATTTAAATGTGAAAAACGATTTAGCAAATTTAATAATAAATATTCTAAGACAGGAACGAGTATTATACAGCGCCATCATGACCATTATAAGTGAAACCTGTAGAACTTGTCATAAAATATGCGGCTAAACATACTTGACTATATTTTGTTTCGTAAATAACAAATATATGTAGGTACCTGTCAACGTACCTACCATATGATCTCCTAACTCCGAATGTACAAGCATTCGGAGTAAATACCTAGGTCAGATGGCAGTCGTCTCCATAAAAGTAGTAAAAGTCAAACCAATCGAAGCTGGGAAATGGCTCTGAGGTGAAAGTCTCAAATGCTACCGGGAACTTCACTGAAGGAATGTTATGAATAAATAAATATAAAATAATTTAACATTTACTTTGAAATGTCTGCAATATAACAGCTCTATATTCTCAGCTCAGTATTCTGTATTCTGACTATAACAGTTATCACATTGAAACCGGGGAAGGAATTGATACCGGACTACAACCGTGGACCGACCGGGGCAAATTGCTTCAGTTACAGTTGGTGTCAATAACTGTGCTCCGTCGGGAATTGAGTCCCGCTATTCAATTCTAGACGTCTAGGACTTCGCCGATGTCGGTATTTAACGTCGGCACTCAAATCAGAAGCTACTTAGCTAAATGAAATAGCTGAGTTTGTTCTGAATAGGATTGTTTTCTTTAGTAAAGTATATTATTATTATTGTGCAAATGAGCTTGTGAAATAAAACGGGAAATTTGCTTTTACGTTTGGGTATATGAAGATATTTGTGGGTTAGTGGGAGAATAGTTTTTTCCCCAAAGATATATAGATATATTTTTGTAGCTGGCTGGAGTGGCAATATGCTAGCCATATCTGCCGAAGGACCGATGTGACAGTGGAACAAACTAGTCCTAGAACGAAGACAACAGACAACGATGAAATCAGCAAACAGACGATGAGGACTATGTCCAACAGAAGACTGCAATAGGCTAATGGAGTGATACATTTTTGATGAAATATACAATGCATTTTTTTTCCTATTTTTATACCCTTCCACTTAGGTGACAGATAAGCACACGGCTCACCTAATGTGGTTACCGTGGTCTATGGACGTGTGCATCACCATGGGCGACACACCCGCACTCCCATCCTGTAAGCACTTTCAAATGGCCTTTTTACAAGCTTTTATTAAATTGCACTGTATAGGTATAGGCATAATATTATATAATTTGTTCGGGTCAAATCTAATAAGTAGATTTTGAAGCAAATATCCTCAACCTGTGCTAATTTGAAATGCTTGTAGCGTGAACAGAAAATAGAGGAAGAACTTGCGCGATACAAGCTTTTCAAATCAGCGCAACCTTTGCATAAAATTATTATTATCTTTTTAGTACAACAGATTCTTTATAGAAAATAATAAGAAGATTCTTTATACAGGGTGTCCCAAAATTCAAGGAAAAGCCGGCAACAGACGGTGGCCCTACTTACGGCTGCTCTGGAAAAATATATCTCTATTTTTTTTTATTATTTAAACTTTTTTAATATCCTTCAAAATTCGGTACCCCTAATGATATTTTCAACTACCGGGACCACGATTTTGCAAATATTTTGGAACTCTTTTCTGTATTAGCAAGCTAAAATGCATGGCTATCTATCACCACCCTGAAAAATTATAGAATAGTAGTAGTTATTTTACAAAAATAAGTCAAATTATTTTTTTGTCGTCCAATTTTCATACATTTTTACTTTCGACGCACTTTATCTTATCTCGGTGAAAAAAAAAAGTATGGACACCACTTTGGCATCCTTTTTAAAAATTGGCGCAACTATCCAAGATTTCAAAATGGTATGATTTGGGTATGATAATCCAATACAATACTCAATTTTTATTTTTTAAGTGAATAAGAATCACATTTCATACATTACTTTTATTGAAAATCACCAGATTTATTTGAACACAATGCATCCATCATCAATAAAAATCATTGACGGGACTCGTGACTAATTGGTAACCTAGTAGGTTAACACATAACGAGGTTAAGCAACACAAGCCAGGTTGGTTTTCGGATGGATGACCATTCTTAAGACATTGAGACACCTCCATTCCTCACAGAGTACCTTAGACCGTCGATCATAGTGGCCATACGAGTATCTATGACAGTTGTTACGGGTAGTGGGAGTCCTAAAAGTATAACAACTAGTCATCATCATCTTCATGGATACGCATTTTCCTGATTGCATCCGCTGCCAAGATAACCTCGGAGCTCAGAGTTCGCCTTCCAGTTCTTCCTCCTCCACTTCGCCAAGTCAAACTGGTCCAACTAGACAGGTTCGATATCGGCAGTGGGTTGTGTAGATCAGGTGGCAGGCGCCTCCCGGAAAATATCGAAATTCAGCGCTTCACAGGTAGCCCGGAAATCCGAGGTTCAGAGTTTTGGAATTGTCTTAAGAATAATTAGGTAATCAAAAAAAATAGTAACAATAATGCAATAATTATAAAATTATACCAATATATTTGTTAAATTATATTTTAACGGTTTGGATTTTCAACACTCACCATCCTCTGAGCCTTTACAAAATACAGAGTCGGATTTTATGGTTAACTGTGAAACAGCAGAACCGCGAAATTTTCCGTGAAGCGACTGCCACCTGACCTCCACAACCCATTGGCAATATCAAAGTTATGTACTGAGTCCAGTTGTTGGACTTTTAGGACTCCGACTACCCGTAACAACCGTCATAGATGCTCGTATCGACGGCCTAACGTACTCTCTGAGGAGGTGTCTCAATGTCTTAAGAATGGTCATCCATCCAAAAACCAACCTGGCTTGTGTTGCTTAACCTCGTTATGCGTTAACCTACTAGGTTACCAATTAGTCACGAGTCCCGTCGATGATTTTTTATTTATGATGGATGCATTGTGTTCAAATAAATCTGGTGATTTTCAATAAAAGCAATGTATGAAATTTGATTCTTATTCACTTAAAAAAAACATTTTGAGTATTTTATTGGATTATCATACCCAAATCATACCATTTTGAAATCTTGGATAGTTGCACCAATTTTTGAAAAAGGTGCCATAGTGGTGTCCATACTTTTTTTTTCCACCGAGATAAGATAAAGTGGGTCGAAAGGAAAAATGAATGAAAATTTGACGACAAAAAAATATTTTGACTTCTTTTTGTAAAATAACTACAAATATTCTATAATTTTTCAGGATGGTGATGGATAGCCATGCTTTTTAGCTTGCTAATACAGAAAAGAGTTCCAAAATATTTGCAAAATTGTGGGCCTGGTAGTTGAAAATATCATTAGGGGTACCGAATTTTGAAGGATTTTAAAAAAGTTTAAATACTTAATGAAAAAAAATTAGAGATATTTTTTTTTCTTATTTTTACCAGTTTTTACCAGAGCAGCCATAAGTAGGGCCACCCTCTGTTGCCGGCTTATCCTTGAATTTTGGGACACTCTGTATATTATTTATGTTGAGCTACACTTGATATAAAAAGCTGTATGTAGAATATCCTATAATATCATAATTACCTCCCAACATAATGAAATGTCTCACTAATACCACAACCGAATGAATCAATATTGATTATCACTCACTGCAGTGCACTTGCATTCTATGAATATTAATGAGTGTGCATCCAGATCTGTGCCAAGCTGGAGTTAGGTATCGTAACTAGGTTACCCTGCACACGAGGGGTTATTGTCCCGACGCGCTCATACGTATGCAACCCACCCTAACCCACTGCGTGTAACCACTAACCACAGGACTTGCACCCGGGCAGAGACCAACTCGTCACAATAGAGACTTGTACTGTTATATGTATGTATATATCTTAGACACAAAGGTATGATTCCGAAGCAGACCACATACGACAACTTCAGACGCATGCAGCAGATACAGCGTAGGTACATATTACTTGTTAAACTCCGATACGGATTAAGGGGATTATTGAGAAGCCACAATAAATTACGTATTTTACTCGGGGTCCGGGCTCCAAGCGTTCTTTGTATGTTTTGGCAAGTTTAAGCTCTTGCGGAAACGACTTTTTGTTTTTCCAACGGAAGTGGCAAGTGGCAGACACGAACTCGCTTTTTAAGGTAATTAAATTTCTAATAACGGAAGTATTGGGAAGAAAAAGTCTCACTAGTTCCGCCACGGAACTTCTCCCACGGAACTACTGGGTATAACCGTTTATTCCCAGTAGTTCCGTGGGAGCATATCTTATGGGAAGTGGTTACCGTATTATATGGACGTGTGCAACGCCAGAGGCGTCACACTCGTGCTGCCGTGCAAGAGCCTTCTGACGCTGCCGTCTGTCCTCCCAACCCATAGAGGCAATCCCACACCAGATCCCCATCCATTTAATCAGCATGTTTACCGGCTTGCTGGTGACTTAGGGCTCAAAGTTCTTGGTGGGGCTCCAAAATCCCCCTATATAGTGATGTCAACAAGTCTATTACGTGTAATAATCTATTATGACTTGTGATCATAACAGCAGCGGCTGACAGTGCCGCGCAGGCGCACCCGTCTGGCAAGCTTACATTTAAATTTAACATCGCGCATGACATTTTGTTTATTTTTCTGTTCCAAACATTCGTACACCTCATGATGGCTAAATAGACCGATAATTTCTATCATGAATTAATAAATGATCCTGATTCAGGTTTTTAAAACGAACTTACGGTCAGAAATAACTTTTTTATTAACATGCATTAATAAAGTGGAGTATTTTTCATTGGGGAAGGCAGCGAGAATATTTTTTTTTTTATCCAACTGTATTGTGTATTGTATCTATCTACCTATGTAGACTTCTTTGTACCTCTCTGTAGGTCTAACGACGGGCTGGATTTCGATGAATGAGATTTCAAATGAAAGGATGATCTTCTGAGTGTTACAGGGTACCTACATAAAATTGAACTAAATCTATAAATAGTGAATTTTTGGCGATAAAATGCATTGCATAACCGTCCTTATTAAGTACAACAGGCGTCAACAATAGTTAGGAACGTAAACAGAACTAATAATAAATCTATTTACTAACTATTTATTATTACTTCTTTGGGTAGCACATACGACCAGGTTAATCTTTGCCTATTTGCCCATTTACCCTCATCTCATAAACCTGTCCCGTATTTTTTTTTTCTTTATAACATAACCTGCACGCGGTGCACCTGCTAACAAACGGACGAGACTCTGGCGAATATACTGAGTCCCAGTAAACGGCAATAGGCTCGTCACCTATTAGGGTTGATTTACACCAAACGAGCGGATGCTCATTCTATCCCCTCTGCGTCAAATTCTATTAGTGTAAACAGTGATAAAACTTTCATTCATTGTTCTTTGTTATGTAAACGCTGAAATATTAAGAAAGAATGCTCTTAGAATGCTATTGTTCTAGGTCTAGGTCCATGTCCGTTTGGCCTAACCCACCTTCACGTGGAGTTAAAGAAGTGACTGACGAAACGTGGGCGTAAAAAGCGGCTCTGTCTACCCCTTCAGGGATAAAGACGATGTGTATAAAAACATCACGTTTTTACCTTGCAATAAAAAATCACGGCCACACTTTTTAATCACCTAATTATACTGCAATATATGACATTACTACCCTTGAAATAAAGCTTAACTCAGATGCTTTAATGTAACTAATTGTGAGATTATTACAGTCATCTGCGTTACGATGGAACAAAAGCATCGGCTTGAGGCAGAAAGGCCAAAGGAAAGAGAGCAAGGCCAACACGTGTCCAAATAATGGGCCAAACAAAAATTAAATTGCAAAATTGCGCATCATTACCATTAAAATCTCAAGAGCATGACAAGTCAAGTCACCGTAAATAGCATCCGTTCTCGAGCATGATGTAGGTATACGCCAGATTATAAGCTCGTAGCATTTCTGACATTATGTTATTTAGCCACCTATCATTACAGAAACCCTAAGTCAGTCCGCTCCAAATCAAACAATTCAATACCTGACTAATCAATTCTCAAAACGACGGATTCATTTCCTCATAAATCTGATTAATGTGTGGTAATAACCAAAATTACATTCCGAATGCGCCCTAGTGAGCTATAAAGCATTTCTTGCCTCACATTAGAAGCCACGCGGAAAAGGCATTCGACAACATACAACAACGACGTCACACACTCGTATCCAACGTGAGTGTACACAGTGGCTAAAAGCAGCTAATGAATCTAAAAACAACGTTTCAAACAATGGTTTCATATTAAAAGGAGGCGGAGGTTATGTTATTATTATCGAGAAGTTAAAAGTGTACTCATTACGCACACATTGTTATTTTAAAAATATACTTTCTTACATTGGTTTTTTACGTTAGCTGAAGTTATAGTCGCTAAACAAAAGGAATTCGGCGCAAACGAGATAACACATTAATTATAATTTTCATGCGTTTTACTGGTTTGCGCGAATGTATAACTTCGTCGGTAGGTATACAATTTATTCTACGACTACACCACCGTGATATGACAATAATGACCGCCATAATTTCAACAACGCCTAGGTGTATCCACGATTTACCGCCTAAATTTATAGACACACGTTGGTAAACTGTGGTGTAGCCACACAACTTCATGCAGTAATTTAGACAGTCTTGCCATAATTATTGCAGTAACAGTCTGGTATATGGTAGTGTAGCCGGAAAATTACACACACTCAGCCTAGTTTCGACATCCCACACTGACGAGAGATGTCATTTCAAATGCGGCTTTGATGTCCAGGGGTCAGCCAGGGTGTAAGGGAATTACCTTATTGGGTTATCTTACACCCCGGTAATAAGGATCCAAATTGGTGCTATACCGGAGGGGAGGTGGGAGGGGGGAGGTCTACAGCTCTCTGCGACTTATAAATGTTCACGCCGAACTTCCACTGTTTACTGTAAATTTTGATATATTGTTTGTTTTCATTAAGCTTCTTGTATATTACTGTACGTACACATGTTGAAAAAAGTTCTGCAGCGATGAAAGGGTGCGGTGATTATAAAATAAATATTACTATAGATATCAAACACAGATGGCCCGGATTATTTAGCCTCATATACTTCAGTATTTACATAATTCATGTGAAACACTAGCCTATTACTGTAGCTACACCTGTGTATGACGTCATCATGTTCATGTTATGAAGTCGTCGTTCATGACGGTTGAAACCGGCGCTTCCGCTGTGAAGTTCGTTTTCCCGGTTTTTTTAATATATCTGGCTTTAATCAGCTATCGGTCTGCAGGTGTACCAGCTAGCCAGCGAGGCAGGCCTACAGACCTTGGTAGGGCCTCAAGGATATGCCTGAGTAGCACCACGGTAAAGAATGAAAAGTGCACTTAACCTCGTTAGTATAGAAAGTAGTGTTCTACTATTCACGACATAAAATCAACTTTCAACAAAAAACATCTTGTGATCGATACAAACTGAAGCATTTATAATATAGCTCAACCAAGGGAGTTTCCTCCCCTCCCAATATCAACATTTCATCCATTGATTTAGTTATTTTGGCTCGACTACCGTGCGAAATCCCAGCCCCGAGCGAAGAGCCTGCACTAGAGCCTCGTCCTTTAATCAAACCTATACCCTCTTAATAATACAGATCTTAAATCGCAGCTATGCTGCATTTCGTACGGTTAGCAACCTGGACGAAATGGGAAATGGACGAATGAGGCACTGGAAGAAACGGACCGACTTGACGAAATGGTAACTGAACCTAACGACCCTAATGGATTTCATTCACCGTAAGCCATGAGCGCTTGTTCGTTACCTTAGTGACGTTGCTAAATTACGTTTACTAAACAGCATTGTTCAACTAGCAGCCTGAATGATATATTCAGCCATTTGATCAAACAGTAAGCAAATGACTTGAATCGATGAAGTTTCAATATTTACGTAGCCTAGTCTGCTCCCGCATAGTCTTTTAACTTAATCTATAAATAATAGCCTAATACATAAATAAATAAATATTGTAGTACATTTTACAGAACCCGCGCCTCCTGCGTAGCGGCCGCGTTCACTACAGCTACGCCACAGAGGCAGTCGCCATACGTGTACAATACATACATAATGCAAATATGTATGTATATAGGTTTCTGTTTTTACGAAACCCTAATAAAAATCACTTGTCGAGATGCATTCACACAAGACATTGCACCTTTGTATTGTTTCCCACTTCATAACGACACGACAGTGGCACAGTATACTGTATCAAGGCAGTGATTGAGACAGGAAAATGTCGCACGTAATGCAATACATCTCAGGGAAGGCGTGAAAAGGCTTGCTGATATTTACTGTGAAGTTTAAAAAAAGCTCACGGGTGATGCGATTTTCTTTTAATTTGTTTATACAGATATACATTACATATATTCAAGGCTGTAACCTCTGAAGGGGTAGGTAGAGGTGTATTAATACCTTTAATTAGCCTTCAATAGTTTATTTGCTATGTTAATAATTGGTAGATATGATTTTCAGTGCTAAAAAGCCGTAATTCTTTTTAAAAAAAAATTTCAACTATAATATTAGCAACTGAAAATTGTGTAGCAACCGAAAAGAAAATTAATTATTACATTACACTCATTACAGGTACCACAAAACAAATAATAATAAGGAAACTCAGGACGGAACTGGAACTAAACTCTTTCGAATAATACTTTCAGCTATTCAGTTGGATTTACTTTTACTTCTATTACCTAAGTGATTGCCACCAGTTCCAGTCGAGTCCCGTTGTAGTTCTTAACTTTTCCGCTTTTTTATAGATAATACCTAGGTAGGTACAATTGCTAAAAATTTAAGTCAAAAATGAATATTTGAAATACATTTTAAAGGGTGTATCGTTGCCAAATATTTAGAATTCTCTAGTATTGCGTGTGGTAGGTGAGCAGTGGTCTGCGGTAGTGTTAAAACTAACTACACAGGTAAATACAACAATATGTTTGAATGCTAAATTCCCTAGTTTTATAGCCTACTCATCGATTCCGACCGTTTTATTGGTATTACGATCTGAAAATATTCTAAGCCTTGAGACAAAAACACTCGTAGTTCATCAATGTTATTTTAGCGATGTGATGGTGTTGCCACCAATGCCATCTTACCTACACGCCACGCGATTATTTTTATATAAACCGAAATAACAGTCAACACACGTGATTCACACATAATACCTGCGCCATACCAACAGTCTTACAACAATAGCTGCCCTTCCTTCCAACACATGAACCGCGAAAAATTCAAACTTATCAACTAACACAAAAAAGCACTTCCAATTTTAAATGATAAATGAACGCACTAGTGACGTACCGCTTTTCCCGACAGAGGGCGCGCCGATCACCGCGACTTTGACTTCGGACAACGACGACTTTTTCCGTCTTATCCCCCTAGAGGACATCTTCCGTGCCCCACGCGACGCGCTCGCACTTCGACCACAACACGATTGCGCGCGAACTCGAACAAAAAGCTCGTGCGCCCCAGTCTAAAAATATACGGAGCGACACTCTGACATCGACTACGTGTTAATAGGTCAAGATCTGCCCAAGATCAGAGCCGTGTTTACTCGCTTCCTCGGGCAGGCGACGGCAGGCGGTGGCGCTAGGCCAATCTCAAACGTTCCTTATTAATCACTGCGAATGTAAACGGCTGTTACTTTCTCGTCAGCGCTCCACTCCAGAATGTTTTGACACGCTGACTGATACTGTGCCCGAGATGGATCGTAATAAAACTCGGCACTCCAGTCAGTGTGATGTCTACCTTAGACGGTGACGTGAAGCAGACTGCACCAGGAATTTATAGTAACCAAGCGATTGGAAAGTAGGGCATTGATATATTTACATACTTAGTACATAATGTTATATATATGATAAATCAAAGCAGTTCCGAGCGCATCCCTGGATCCGGGATTTATGCATTGTATTATACGAGTACGGATGTAGGTACGTGTACTTGCAGGTCGGTGACCCCTCGCCCCGGACACCGCAGGGTCGCACGCTAATTGGAGAGCTTCTGTTTTTTTTTAGTTAATGAAATAGGGCGCATTTTGTAAATGGAATCTGACTTAAAAAGGTTGTTTTTTTTTTGTACCTACTTGTGATTTTTTTATTAGGTATGTTACATAATTTTAATTTTTTATGAATTGTTTTTTTGTTTTTAATTGAAATACCTACTAATGGATGTGCATGCCTCGCGTAGCATATTTCATTTCACTAGCTATACTTATGGTTCGTTATGAATCTATTGTCATCAACTGGACACGTTTCAAGATTAGATGTGACTCCTGAACAATTCTGAGCAGATATTCAATCACCTGCTAATCGATGGACTCTGTTGCAAGCTTTCCTCTCGGAGCTGGGGAGTTAGTCGCTCCCATCATAAACCAATTCAAAACGAAGATTAGTAGGATCCTTATCAATATTTGGTTTACCTTAACTTTTACGGGAGCGACTGCCGTCTGACCCCTCAACCCCGAGAGTCTTGTCCATAATACAGCAGGTGTACTGTCGGGTGCGGTTGACTTGGACCCTCTTGAAGTATCCCATCGTTTTTATTTTAATTAATAAAATTTAAGCATAGGCTATTTTACGATATGTACCTATAATGAAATTGTATACGCAAAGAACAGTGTGATTGATCAATATACGAAGACAACACACATCTTTTAAAAATAGCAACTTTTAACAACAAACAGACTTACTCACCTGTTAGATTTCAACCTCTTTATTTCCCGGAGCCTCATTCATTGGCAGAAGGAATTTATCACTGCATAGCAGGACTGCCATTGTGAGGCAGGGCATTGTCCGATCTGTCTGCGATTTTGTGGTCAATCTTGGTTCAGGCGAGTTGAAAGGCATTCCGTCCTCTAATTCATATCAGTGCAGCAGTAGCAGATTGTGTAGGTACTACGCAATTTGTTGATTTTCACGTTTTGCTTATAGAGTTGAGGACTAGTCTGAAGTTTCCTGGTTAATTCCTGGTAAACTTACGTCAGAAATTTTACAATGGGAACCAAGGGAGCCAGGCTCGGTCGTCCAAATCTGCATTCAAAAGGGGGTTGGGTAATGTTGGCGTCGTGTCGGAATTGAGCGGCCATCAATGAAATTGGTATAATATGAAAGTACAGTATAAAGTGATCAAAAGTTACTATGGGCAAACTTCTCTAAACTATATCGGGACTTAGCTATACAGGGTGGTATTTTTCAACTTTACTTAGATGGAAGTACTCTAAATACTGAAGATAGCGAATTCCACTGAAAAGAAACATTCCCTTATTTTTAAAAAGAATCAAGACTGCATTCATAGTTTTCTGAAAATGCCACACCCGGTAGTCGAACCGACTAAAATCTTCCTATAACCTTCTATTTCATAGATTTCCTTTTACTTAATTTACCAAGTTTGTTAGAGAGATTTGAACCTTATGATCGACCCTATAGATTGATGTAATAAAAATACAGCGTGTTATTTTTTCGAATTGTAGTCGGTTCGATTATAAGGCGTGGTAAACGAGTTTTCAGCATTCCTTAAATGCAATTCTGTTTCTTTTTTAAAAACATACTAAACTGTATGCAAAGTTTTCTGAAAATGCCACACCCGGTAGTCGAATCGACTAAAATCTTCCTAAATCTTCTTAAATCTTCTATTTCATGGATTTCCTTTTATTTAATTTACCAAGTTTGTTGAAGAGATTTGATCCTTATGATCGACCCTATCGATTGATGCAATAAAAATATAGGGTGTTATTTTTTCGAATTGTTCGATTATAGGGCGGGGCAAACGATTTTTCAGCATTCCTTAAATGCAGTTCTATTTCTTTTTTAAAAACATACTAAACTGTATTCAAAATTTTCCGAAAATGCCACACCCGATAGTCGAACCGACTAAAATCTTTCTAAATCTTCTATTTCATGGATTTCCTTTTATTTAATTTACCAAGTTTGTTAAAGAGCTTTGATCCTTATAATTGACCCTATCGATTGATGCAATAAAAATACAGGGTGTTATTTTTTCAAATTGTAGTCGGTTCGATTATGAGGCGTGGCAAATGATTTTTCAGCATTCCTTCAATGCAGGGCTGTTTCTTTTTCAAAAACACACTAAAGTCACTAAACTGTATTCAAAGTTTTCTGAAAATGCCACACCTAGTAGTCGAACCGAATAAAATCTTTCTAAATCTTCTATTTCATGGATTTCCTTTCATTTAATTTACCAAGTTTGTTAGAGAGATTAGATCCTTATGATCAACCCTATCGATTGATGCAATAAAAATATAGGGTGTTATTTTTTAGAATTTTAGTCGGTTCGATTACAGGGCGTGGCAAGCGATCTTTCGAAATTCCTTAAATGCAGCTTTGTATTCTTTTTTAAATAAGAGAGTGTTTCCTTTGAATGAAATTAACTATCTCCGGTAGTAAGAGTAGGTACTCGTACCCGGTTCGACTACCGTGTGTGGCATTTTCAGAAAACTTTGAATACAGTTTAGTGTGTTTTTAAAAAAGAAACAGCACTGCATTTAAGGAATGCTGAAAAATCGTTTGCCACGCCTTATAATCGAACCGACTACAATTCGAAAAAATAACACCCTGTATTTTTATTACATCAATCGATAGGGTCGATCATAGGGATCAAATCTCTCTAACAAACTTGGTAAATTAAATAAAAGGAAGTCCATGAAAAAGAAGGTTTTGTAAAATATTAGTCGGTTCGACTACCGGGTGTGGCATTTTCAAAAGTCTTTGAATGCAGTTTTGTTTCTTTTAAAAAATAAGGTAAAGTTTCCTTTAAGTAAAATTCGCTATCTTTAGTATGAGGGTACTTTCCTTCAAGGTAAAGTCGAAATGTTCCACCATGTATATCGCAGCTCCGATATTACTTACAATGAAAATAATGACATTTGTACGTGTGTTTAACACAGTACAATGAAGTGGTATCAAAATTAATTATGGCCGCTGAAAAAATTAAGAACGCCACTGTCCATACTAGATTACCCAATCCCCTTTTGTATATTTAGGGTTTTTTGAATCATTTGTTCATCTTACCTAAAAGTGCCAAATGTTTTTCCTCATTAAAGGCATCATAGGCTTCTTCAAGAATCGGGCAACCTAGGAGTCGGAGTTCGGAGTGAACTTTTATCTAACACTTTTTAATTCGGGGCCAATGTTATATTTTATACCGATTTATATTTATTTTATCGTTTTATAGTTTTATATTTGGTCATAGAGTAAAGTAATACATCGGAAATATTTGGTTTTATATCTCGTAACCACAGAACATTTATCTCGTAACATAATAATATGTTTCCGATGTATTACTTTACTCTATGATAATATGTCTTGTTGACATCACATTTTTTAATTTTCTTCTTGATACCAAAGATAATATGTAACCATATCGGTCGAAAACGAACCTCTACCGCCTCGTGCCTCTACGAAGGGCGATAATCCAAGAATAGGTAGACATAGGCCACGGTAACCTCTTACCATCAGCAGAGCCGTGTGCTTGTCCGCGACCTAAGTAGTATCAAAAAACATAACGTTCTAAAAAACCAGACTAAGATTTTCTTAGACGTGAACAAATAGGTATTTATTCCAAAATAGTAAGATATACTCCCCTCATCCATTTGCAAATCTCTTATTAGCAGCAGTCGGTTGTTATAATTAGGTACCTTGTTACCTACCTGATACTGTAAGAAGTATCTACACACGTTCTCTATGAGATTTATTTGGTATTAAGTATTTTGTTACATTGCTGTATTTACGCTGCACTAGATTAAATTTTCTGCCATTAACTGTTCAAATTCAAACAGAATGTCCGCTTGCAGAGCTTCCGTCCCGATATTTCGACACTTATTTTGCCGTAGTCCAAACTCGGCACTAACGAGCGCTATCTGTGCACGTGGGTGAGTGCATTCCATAGACATAATTATAACATTGCATATAACCATGAGGGTGTAACAGGAAGTTCCTTATTATGAAACCATGGAAAGTTATCAAATTGTTGTAGAGGAGGAAAGTACGTACAATGCCTACCTATATAAATGTGGACTGGTACTTTTTTATGGGCTAGTAACACTGCCCGAAGTGCCCGATACCAAATAATTGAGAGGTAAGGGTAAAACATTTACAAAGGGAAGCCGGTGGATTTTTTTTACCGTATTCTACTTTGTCACGCACCACAGGATTCATTGGTCTCTTCCATCTCTGCAACGACAAGCCGGCTAGAATTGTGTTATAGGGACCTCCCTGGCAACTGGTAGGAATCGTAAATGCTACCGAAAAAGACTTGATTGTTTCAGCCTTCAACTTCGGAAGGAAAATTTATGCCAGAGCCAGCTCAGCCCCTCTAGACAAGTGGCAATTCGTTACTCGGCGTATGATGAAATAGAATGCCAAATGTATGGGATTTGATGTATATGACAGGCGTCAACGAATGTCAAAAACGTCAAATTCTATACATTTATCATTCTATTCCATGATACGCCGAGCAACGAATTGCCACTTGTCTAGGGAAGCAGGGTCTCCAAAAATCTTGATTCATACAACCCAATGTATTTTCCAGACAAATGCGGTTTAGCATTGAAATTTGAAATGGGATTGAAATTAATTCGATAATATTTTTTTCATCCCACCATCTCGGAAAAAGTACTTTTTTTCTTCGATATCTGAGTGTAAAAGTCGCTTTTATCCTCTAGAGTGGTAAAGTAAATTTGAATTTAGAACATCGTGTGTACTAGGTTTGTGAACTCAAAACATCATTAAACCTATTTACTTCTACCTCTATGGTGCCGATTTATCATACAACTTTTTTTTAATTTATGAAAAACTCAACTCGGAACCTCCTTGGTGTAGGTACCTACTTTTTTTTTTTAAATTTGCTTTGCGCGCATAATTTTTTTTTTCACGTCCTATGGTTGAACATTGTTGTTGAATTTTATTTGTTGATATTTTATTATTAGTATTATTACACATAATTATTATACAGCCTCCGTGGCGTAGTGGTAGTGAACGTGGCCGCAACGCAGGAGGCGCGGGTCCGATCCCCGCTCAGTGCAAATATTTGTATGCATAAAAAGTTCAACAACAACGGTCTAGCTGCAATGCTTCGATATCGCCTAATGTCACCATTGGGTTGTGGAGGTCACATGGCAGTCGCTTTACGAAAAATATCGAGGTCCAGCCAAATCCGCAGTTAAGACTGGTAAAGCGGACCCCGAACTCCGAGGTGAAAGCTTCGGATGCGACTGGGAATTAACGCTAGGAAGAAGAAGTATTTCATTATTTCCTCGCTGAGGTGGGATGAAAAGTTACGTGTTGCACTCGAGTGCAAAGATTTTACACCTTGTGCTCTTTTGATTCCCTCGCTAACGCTCAAGATTCTAATTTATGAATCACTCGCTATGCTCGTGATTCAAATTTAGAATCTTTCGCTTGCTCGGTCATCAAAACTGAGCACGCGGTTAAAAAGCAACTTTGCACTCTTGTATAACAAATAACTATATTATCTACTTCCCACTACATCGTTCGTGTATTATGCTCAAGGATTTCAAGGTTGACCTATAATTAAACTACAGACTCGCTCACCTAGATATATCTACCTATCTAATTCAGTATTTGGCTTATGATTTTATTTCGGCACTTTATGCACAAAAGGAACTTCCTTTGTTCGTTACGCACAGAGTATTTGAGCAAGTGAGTACCTACCTATTTCAGTACCTAACAGTAGTATTTTTTAGATTTAAAATAAACAATTTTGTATTTGTTTTGGAGTGAACATGAAGTAATAGGTACTTCATGTGCAGTGATGGTATTTTATTATATTAAAATGCAACTGCAAGCGCAGCGCGCAGGACGTCCACCCACAAGGTGGACAGACGACCTCATTAAGGCTGCGGGAACGCGCTGGATGCGAGCCGCTTCCAACCGGTCTTATTGGTGATCTATAGGGGAGGCCTATGTCTAGCAGTGGACTTCCTATGGCTGAAATGATGATGAAAATGCAACTACTACCTTCGTCTATATAAGCCGTATATGGCGTAGCGGTAGCCAACGTACTGCTACGCAGAGGGCGCGGGTTGGGTTCGTTTCATGAACGGAAAAAATAGTCCATAAGTAGTTGGTTGATTGCCCGCTTGCAGTGTTCTTGCCATATTCCCAGTAGTCCCTGTTCAGCCACGGGAAAATGATCAACAATGGCGCACTTTACTGCACCAGCTGAATGGCATTTTCGTTAGATACCTAAGTCATTCTATCCGCGATTTAACGCGAATTACGTGTTCGAACCGACATCAACAACGTTTCACTGGCTGCTTGCCAATCACTTAACTCATCTAAAATAACAATTAAAACTGTACTTACATTATTATTTACGATAGTAGCAGACAAAGATATTGTTTCAGTCAGATTTACTGTCCAGACGCTGTAGGTAGTACACGCGATAAATCTTATTTGTAGTCATATGAGTCTCACTCTCTCCGTGTGTAATTTACACTAATCTTTGTCGAGTTTCTAAAAATTTATATCATTTAATAAAGGAAAATATGTAGTTATAATTTTTTTTCTTAGTACGCTTAGTACCCTGTACCTACCTAGTTCTACCTACCTAAGTCATAAACCAGTGTACAGGGTCCTATCCTATCCACATCGTTGAGACCCAAGTTATCAGTACCTGTTGTAGTTGCTGCACGTGCTAAACGGACATGTTCCGACACAGGTTTACATGTCGGGGTTAAAAGGTCGCTCCCGGAAAAGCTTCGGACGACGAAGGACGAAGGACTTCAGGCTCCAAATTCAAACTTTGGACGCAACTGGGAAATAGCTTAAACGACATAATAAATAAGTATCACTAAGTATCTAGTTAGGTAATCTGTGATCTAGGTAAGTCAATGAAGTTGTGACTCTGTTGAGGCACAGATAACATAGGACATAACATGTGACATAGGTAAGTAAGTTTTTATATCAATGGTTGAGGTTGACTTGAGTCAATCCGTTATTGTTCAATTCCACAAATAAGCAATAAGCAATCGAAATTTTAAATTTACAGAGTTTAATTTCGGTTTACCTAGCGCAAATTTGCACCGGAATTGACACAAAATAGGTAGGTACGCCACTTTGCATCCCTTCGTTGGTGTTCGGTCACGAGTCGATGGGATTCAATGTAAATGAATCCCATCGACTCGTGACCGAGCACGCCCGGCGGGAAACAAACAGACATCTTCTATTAAAAACATACCTACCTACCTACCTAAGAAATTTTAACGAGCTCGCGACGAGGAAACGCGCCCAATGAACGAGAATTTTACATCATTCATAAAACCGATAAAACCATGCCGTGTCCGTACGTCAAATTAATATACCTAACTATGTTGTTGAGTAGCTTCGGTGATGTAAGCGACCATCCATGCGGGAATTTAATCGGTCGTTTTTGACTGACTCTGAATAAACAAATTTAAAATAACTCTCACCATAACACGTAGTAACTATTTATTAATCTGTGCCATAACCGGGAACCGGGCGAAGTTTAGAGTGTGGAGGAACGACGTGGGATGTTCCTCTGACGCTAAGGGAGGGTCCTCCGAACTGGCAAGGTGATATAGACATAAGATACATATTCATCATTAGATATTATTATCGTCATTCATCTTAGTGTCTGTCCCATAGATTAATATAATATACTAGAGAGTCTGTCCCGATAGCACTCAAGGCTGACAACTTGGAGTCCGGGATTCGCTTTCCAGGTTTAACTTCTTCGCTTCACCCGGTTTCTTATTCATCCATAAATCATAATATTCAGACTCACCTAAGAAGTTCACACGCCAAACATTCATTTCAGTGGCTACCTGCATTGTCCGTGACAGGCAGCTACTGTACTTAGGTATGTCTTTAGAGACAGTGTTAGTTGATTTTTGAGGGGCTATCCTGTGATTTTCCTGTTAGCCTTTGTGCCTGCTGATTGAGGGACAAGCCCCTGGTATAGACTTTTCTGACAAGGTTAGGATGTCAGGCGGCAGTTAAAGCTAAGATAAGCCATATCTTCTTCATCCTAGCGTTAATCCTGGTCATCTGCAGGCTTGGCGTCTAGGGTCCGCTTTTTAGTCTAATTGCGGGATGATCTTCAATATTTTGGGTCCGGACCCGTGCTTAAGCGAGCATATAAGGAGATAAAAGTATAGAAGAGCCGGTGATTTTTTCTTATCATTGCTTCGTCAATGTGACTGCTCCCCGCCTGATAGGTACTAAAGTGAGGTGCAGTCCAAAAATAGTAGTGACCACCATTTCAGATGTTGACCCTAGAATAGGGTTGCCATACGTCCCCGTACGCCGGGACATGTCCCCGTTTGAGGCCTGGTGTCCCGGCGTCCCGGCCAATAAGCAAATTGTCCCGGTTAAACATTTTTAGTATTATATTAGAGAGCTGGACTTGGTTGGTAAACAGTAATATACCTACAATATACGCGACTAAGTAGCTAGGCTATTAATACGTAGATAGACGAACGAAAGCGCTGATATTTTTCCATACATGAATATGTTAATGAGTAATAAAGACCCCGGGGCCAATGATTTTACGAGAAAAATGCGATGAAGGACAGATAGCGCTCATACTTCCAACGACATGCTGAATAAGCAGCAAGAGGTGCATCCACCAGACCTCTTTCCAACAAGGACAAGGACTAGTGCCACCGATAACGCCTGCAGAAGTACCGACTCGGCCTCGACGAAATCCCCATCGAGGCTTGGAAGGCAATGGGTGCATTGGGTGCTCGTGGTGTGAGCATTCTAACAAATCTGTATAACCGCGTACTTCTCACCGTGAGATCCTGAGCCAGTGGAGACGGAGCTTCATTACGCCAGTATTCAAAGGCAAGGGATCGGTGCAGGAGTGTGGTAGTAACCGCGGTATAAAGATAATGTCCCACACCATGAAGCTCTATGAGCAGATAATCGACTCCTGGATCCGACAGGAGAGTACACTCTCGGAGTGTCAGTATGGGTTTCGTCCCGGGCACGGGATCATTGATCCAGTGTTCTCCCTAAGGATTGTGGTGGGGAAATACAGGGCGAAGAACACGCCCCTGCACTGCCTATTCTTAGACATGCAGAAGGCCTTCGACTGAGTTCCTCGCGCGGTGATCTGGTGGGTACTGTGGGCTAAGGGAGTTCCAGAGACCTACATTGACACCATCCAAGATATGTATCATGATTCTGGTTCCGTGGTTCGGAGTGCTTTTGGTGACTCAAAAGCCTTCCCCATCACCATCGGAGTACACCAAGGATCCGTCCTTAGTCCTTACTTGTTCAGCTCGGTATTAGACGTCTTGTGGGACAGTATCAGAAAACCACATAAGCAGCCTCCGTGGTTGCTCATGTATGCTGATGATATTGCGCTGAAGGACGCGAACAGGAGCAGATTGGTGCAACACGTGAAAGTGTGGAAGGAAGCGCTTGAGAACGGTGGTATGAAGCTAAATGTAGCGATGACAGAAAGTTTAGCGTTAAACTCGACAGATTTCACACCGGTCCGCATAGGCGATGATTCGGTTTAAGTACCTGGGATCTGTACTTCATGTAACCAGTGAAATCGACTACGACATCAGGACACGCATTGCTTCCGCGTGGGCCAGGTGGTGAGAAATGACTGGCGTCACGGGTGATCCCAAAATGCCAGTCAGGTTGAAGGAGCAGGTCTATAAGACGATCATTAAGCCTGTCCTCTTACATGGTTGTGAGAGCAAGTGCGTAAGCACGTAAGAACTGCATGTCACGGAGATAAAAATGCTGCGTGAGGAACTCTTGCAGCCGCGGCAGCCTTCATGACCATGACATCGCAGATAAAAATAATGCTAGAGAACCGCCTTCGCTGGTGCGGCCACGTCTTGCGGCAACCGCCAGGATACGTGGGTAGCAAATGCCTGACAATGGCGCCCCCACCGGGTCCAGGTAGAAGGGATAGGCCCAAGAAGTCCTGGCTTGACGTCATGGAGAGTGATATGCGTGCAAATGATCTCACTACCATAATCGTGTCAAGTGGAGGAGGAAGAGCCGGAAGGCGGACCCTGAGCTCCGGGGTCATCTTGGCCAGGGATGCAATCGGGAGAAAGCGTCTACATGAAGATGATGTTTAACTTAATGTTGATTTCGTCAAAATATTTTGTACAATTATCAGAAGTTAATTCTGATAATTTTTCGCCTTTCAGAAAACATAGGAAGCCCGGGTCGCTGCCCGCTTGTTTAACGCTTGTTTAATGGCAGTGTTAAAAGTTGTTGTAATAAAAGTTCCTATTTTTCTACCTTTACTAATTTTCTTCAAATGTCCCCGTCTGGGTCCCCACACTTATGGCAACCCTACCCTAGAAGAATGGCCTCCTTGAGTGCCTCGACAGATGCTTTTCACGCTCACTTCTGACCTTTTGCAAATTTAATTCCTCAGATTTGAATGAATCTTTTTTTATATCAATTAGGTGCTAGACAAACACACGACCTACCTGAAGGAAAATGGTTATAATCCGCGCGCAATAAAATAGGTAAGGAACCTTGTCAAAGTCAAAGAAAATCGAAAATGACAGTTCTCAAGTAGCGTTATTAAAGTAAGTGAGCCGATAATTACCTAATCCCTGAATAAACTGAACCGATTTTAAAAATTGTTTTACTCAATTTTTACTGATAGAAGGCTACATTATTTGTGAGTGTCATAGGCTATGAATGGGTAGCGGGAAATATACCTATATTAAGTATGTGCAAAGGACATAATTCACGCTACATACATTTTTGGTCCAAAATTGAAAGTGCCGTCCAAAGAAAAAAAATACGATATTTCGTTAGAGCATGTTCTTACTACCATTTTTTATTACAACGTCAAAATTGAGGGACCACTTCCCTCGGTTTTATTTGAGTTCAAAAATCTAGAAAACTTAATTTTTTTATGTTACGAGTATTGAATACTATAATGGAAAAATAGTTATTAATAGCAATAAAAAATAAACCCCATATTGCATATCGATCTTTTTCGTCCATTTATTTAGGTCCAAAATTGAAAGTGACGGTGTAAGAAAACAAAATGTAATATTCCGTTAGAGCTTGTCTTAATTAGCATTTTTTATTATGGCGTCGAAGCTGAGGGACCACTGCTCTCGGTTTTATTTGAGTTCGAAAATCTTGGGAACGTAGGTACCTACGTTCCCAAGATAGGTACCAACGTAGGTATTGTAAAGTGGTCGTGTCTGTACATTGGAGATATTAAAAAAAAAATACTTGGGTTATGTTATATTAACGATACTGAACACGAAAATATTTTTTTTTAATTTCCTGTCTGTTTGTCTGTTTGTTTGTTTGTCCGCGATGGACGCAAAAACTACTGGATGGATTTTGATGGGGTTTTTTTGTTAGAAAGGGCTACGTTTGTTTGATCGCAATCGGTTGAGTAGAACCGAAGATATGAGCAAAGGTCGCGTTAACCGAGATGCACGGGGGCGGAATTGCCGAATTTATCATACAACTTTTTTTTTAATTTATGAAAAACTCAGACTGGGAACCTCCTTGGTGTACTTTTTTTTTTCAATTTGCTTTGCGCGCATCAATTTTTTTTTTCACGTCATATTGTTGAACATTGTTGTTGAATTTTATTTTTTTGTATTTTATTATTAGTATTAATACACATATTATACAGCCTCCGTGGCGTAGTGGTAGTGAACGCGACCGCTAGGCAGGAGGCACGGGTTCGATCCCCGCTCAGTGCAAATATTTTGTATGCATGAAAATGGGTATTTGCATTGGTCTGGTCGTGCCTTGGAGAGCACGTTAAGCCGTCGGTCACGGATGCCATACGAACATCTATGGCAGTCGTTACGGGTAGTTGAAGCCCTAAAAAGTTCAACAACAACGGTCTAGCTGCAATGCTTCGATATTGCCTAATGTCACCATTGGGTTGTGGAGGTCAGATGGCAGTCGCTTCACGGAAAATATCGAGGTCCAGCCAAATCCGCAGTTAAGACTGGTAAAGCGGACCCCGGACTCCGAGGTGAAAGCTTCGGATGCGACTGGGAATTAACGCTAGGATAAAGAAGAAGCATTTCATTATTTCCTCGCTGGGGTGGGATGAAAAGTTACGTGTTGCACTCGAGTGCAAAGATTTTTCACCTTGTGCTCTTTTGATTCCCTCGCTAACGCTCAGGATTCTAATTTGTGAATATAATTTAGAATCTTTTGCTTGCTCGGTCATCAAAACTGAGCACGCGGTTAAAAAGCAACTTTGCACTCTTGTATATATACAAATACCTAACTATTTTTCTGATAGGTACGTTACAATGGAACTCTGAAACTATTGACTATACAAATACGTCCTTTTGGCAGATGGTGTAGGACACAGCTGATACGCTCGTTTGACTCTTATGGGACGACTTGCTATCAAACTTATTTCGATCTTTTTAGTATATACTTAATATGAAAAAAATTTAATAATTTATAATTATATTTTATGATGATATATTTATATATCATCATAAAATATTATATAAATCTCGCGTTTTAAAAAAAACGCGTCCTGAAATCCAGTCGCATTGACACAACTTCGTCTCGTTAACGAGACATACGTCTCAGTTCCAAAACGTCAATTCCATTCATCGCGCGCGGATTGGCCTAGGAAGTGTGCAACACCAGAGGAGTCACACTCGTGTTGCCGACCCTCAAAGAACAGAAAGTTTCTGTGACGTCAGTGCAGAAGACAAAGCAAGACATGAGCTCTTGCTTATATGGCCAAGTAGGTATAATATGAGGCGAGCTCAATAGCTTATAGCTTAGCTTAGAATCAATAGTTATGTTAGGTTGGTAGGTAGGTATATTAACCGTTGTATTACTTACTTCACTCTTTGATTACCGCAGTGTTCATTTCATTACCACTTCCAAATTATTCAAATCAGATCTTTTTATCATTCAGCGAACTGGGCTGACGGAAAAATACGTCGTGAATTCGATGCAAACGCCATCATGTATCGAATAGCAAACTCAAAGTTTCCTCTTACATCACTAGATGGCACTTATCATGTTTTGCTCTGTGATTTTGACTTAACTCAAAAAGGCACTGCAAACATGGCTAAAGAATTTCTAGGAAAACTTTACATTTGCGTCTGTGCTATTAATATTACTATTAATATTACTTCTTCCTGTTACAGAAGCCATTAATTAGAAGGCAGATCCAAGGTCGGACTGGGCCGGAAGGGCCCGGG
Organism: Eilema depressum; assembly: GCA_914767945.1. Taxonomy (NCBI): domain Eukaryota; kingdom Metazoa; phylum Arthropoda; class Insecta; order Lepidoptera; family Erebidae; genus Eilema; species Eilema depressum. Next base: position 32,599,390 of record OU612012.1, on the reverse strand, counting down.
CGGCTAACCACAAGATTACATAGGACACGTCAATTTGACTTCACCTCGCCTGATGGTAAGCTAAAGGTAAAGTCTCTGAAAAAAGGGTCATTATTATAGACACATACCAAGTTACAATGGTGGCACTCAGCTTGACGGCCTAATCCGATGCTTTTTCACGTCCTGCTTAAAGGACCTGGGACTGTAGGAAGAGGGAAACACGTGAGCTGGTAATGAATTCCAAGTTTTAATGATGCGGCAGGAGTGGCCGAGCCGCTTGGTTCTTGATGTAATATTCTGCACCGTATGCGGGTGACATCTAAGTCCTGCACGTGCTGTCTTATATCGGAAACATTCACCTTGGTAAAGACGGTAAAATACTACCAAGGACGCAACATCTCTACGCATCTGCAAAGATTCGAGGCTGTTGGTGACCTCAGGATTCCCAATAATGCGGCCCGCACTTACGTAATAACTATTTATTAATCTGTGCCCGCACGTCGCTGCAACCTGTCGAGAGCATCTAGTAAGTAGGTACTTTGCGGAGCTATCCCAGAGGTGCGAGCAGTATTCCACACAAGAGCGAATTTGTGTCTTGTAGAGAAGGCACCGCTGCTCCACCGACGTGAAAAAACGTCTCACTTTGTTCAGGACTCCGAGTTTTGATGATACTCTCAATGTAATTTTTAGTAGGTACCTAGTTATTCAGTTTGCAGCGAACATCCATACCGAGGATATTGAGATTGTCCTGTAGTGGCATGCTCTAAAGAGTGGAAAGTGGAAGGAAAGAAGACAGAAATAGACCTTTGCTGTAAACGCGCATGCCTGCGTCTTCTTGATAATGAACTCGAGCAGATTTTCAGATTCCCATTGAGAAATGTGGTTCAGGAGCATTTACCTGCAAAAACTCCGAAGTTCGACCAATACAAAGGACGCGAATACGGCGCTCCTGCAGGCAGCTACCTAGTCGCACAGTCTAGGAGGCAGACCAAAGCCTGGTAGCTTGCCTAGCTTGGAAAGAAGCGATTTTTGCTCTGTTCAAAGCTTTGGCAATGTCAAGACGAATTACCAGTGACTCGCCGTGCTTGTCCGTAGCCTCACCCTAAAGATGGGTAATGTGCGCCAGAAGATCACCCGACCGAAAACTGTATTGCCGATCATTGATTAAGAAGAGATCCTCTAGATGACACATGAGCTGTTGATGTGCTGATGATGTGCTCGAATACCTTGCACATTACTGAGGTGATGGCTATGGGCCGATAGTTGGTTGGGTCTGAGCGATCCGCTACGGACAAAAAAGGAGATATACGACTAATTGTCGTATATCTCCTTTTTTGTCCGTGGTCCCTGTGATCGTCCCTGGAAGGGGGTTTTTCCCGGTCCTCCGATCGGAACTGCGATTGTTTCTTGCCGGAGTCTTCTCAGGCCGGGGCCGCGTTTCGAACCGGTGGTCCATTTGCTAAGCTAGTCTTTAGTACATATATGTATATTATTGACGTTTTGTAAGTGCCGTTTTGATGGTCTATACAGAATAAATGATTTTTGACTTTGACTTTGACTTTGACATTGGTAGGATGAGCGGGAATATTTTTTCCCATATCTCCGATTGAATTTACTTAATCAAAAGTACAATCAATGCCATTATTATACCTACCCGTGAATTATTTATTACCCGGGAATTATTTTACCCGTGGTCCCTGAATGTTGTATAAGCCAAATAATTTAAAAGTATACTCCCTTTTATTTATCGCTACTTAACCTGTTAACGTAGCTTTTTTTATCGTGCGAAAAATCCCCACGGATACCTCCCCCGCCGGAGCCGGTGGAGGTTATGTCGGACTCGAACCGACTAAAACGCACGCCGTCTGTGGGCCGTCGGTTGCCGAAGGTGAGATATTCTCTCGCACCATTAGATATCGTAGACATATTCCCTCGGCACCCCGACTGAATATGGGGCCCTACCAAGACTTTTATGCCTCATGCTATACTCGCGTTTAAACCGTACACCTGCTCATAGAGTGAAGAGGCTCTGGCATACAGGCTTACCTCTCGGAGTTGGAAGGAACACATCCAAAAAGCAATCCTTGGGTGTTATTGGGTTCGACCCTCTGATGAAGATAATGCCGTGAAATCGAGTGAATACTATTGTTTTTCTTGCACGAAATTGTGAGTAGATACTTACCGAGATATTCGAGCATTCTGTACCTTCATCCTTAATCCATTCAAAGTTTCTTTTGACTGATATGCAATCTAGTCCTCGATACATACCTATCGGTCATCGCTAATATACAAGGTAAAACGAGAAGTTACAAATAAAACAACGGAATAATAATATCGATTTATTTTGTACAATTTATTATACATACCAAACGCAAATTTGACACTGAAGTTGCGATATTTTATTGCTTAAGACGATTTCTACAAACAAATTATTGACGTAGTTTAGTCCCCATCTATGTGACACTAGACTTATTGAGATGTAATTATTAAATACTATTACGGTTAATTTCAGGGAGCACGCTAAGAGCCACCAGCAATCTTATTCTGACCAATCTCCGTAATAATACTTATAGCCTTAAAACTATGATTTAGTTCTGTGTTTAACAACGATAGAATTAAAGCTTTTTTTCAAACAGAATAGGGCTTACAGGCTATTGCCAAAAGCTGCTTACATAGAGAAACAAGTTACCGGTACGGGCAAAGATATTATATAAAAAGAAGTAGATATGTTATTGCGCGAAAATCGTGAAGATCCGAAAACGAGTCAATTGGAACGTTTGCCTTGTAGTATCGCGTGCCGAGCGGCGCCGGTCGGACGTTGAGCGGAAGCATCAGTGACTTAAAAAAATAACGAAAATGCCATCGTATGTTTATAGACACTGCACGAACTCTAAAGTTAATACACCAAAAGTGTAGATGAATTAAAAATGTGTGTGTGTGAGTTCGGCACATTTTTCTACGTTGATTTGTAAGCATATGACATGTCTATGTTATGAAATGTCATTGGGTACGGGTAAACCTATCAGTGTTGCCATCATGTCAATTCGTCGTTTATCAAAAATAGTTGCACCGTATTCGCGCGCATATTATGCGCGCGAATACGGTGCAACTATAGAAACATGAAACAGGTAGCTAGTACTGGTAACATAGAAACATGTTACCAGTACTAGCTACCTGCACCAGCAAGTTTCCATAGCAACAAAATGATAATAATTCGTCGTTTACGTTCTACCACGTAAATGTTAAAAAATGATCTCAACGCATTCACGCCCTTATGCTTAAAGACATTAGAACGTAAACGACGAATTGTTATCATTTTGTTGCTATGGAAACTTGCTGGTGCAGGTAGCTAGTACTGGTAACATGTTTCTCTATGTAAGCACCCTAATACCGAGTGGTGGCACTAAAAGATTGCTCCCTGAACTCAGCCCATTATAATACTACCATTTGGTATAACTGACAGTAATACACAACCAAAATAAAAAGAAATTAGAGGTACAAGGCAATTGTAGTACTAATATAGAAAACTCTCAACTGCATATTGGTTGAACACATGTAAACGTACCCGTGTACACACGGCAAAGGAGATAAGTATAAAGTTGTATGTCTGTACCTTGGGACCACTATAAAGCAGAAAAGAAAATAAATTTCATTTGACAAAAGTTTTGTTTATTTTTGTCAAAATAATGATGGCTCTTCACATGGCTATTTGTATTTGCGTATTTGACGTATTTGGCAAATAATACCATATATGGACAGCATATTTTTTGACAAAGTAATGGTCTTATTGCCTTTTTGGACAAATATGGCCAATACCACATACCGCTTACCATGCGCTTGACGGTTTATTTGGCTACCATGTGTGGATGGTCGTATTTGGCTGTATTTGCATGTTTGCGTGTATAATCCGCGCGCAATCAAATTGGTAAGGAACCTTGTCAAAGAAAATCGAAAATGACAGTTCTCAAGTAGCGTTAGTAAAATAAGTGAGACGATAATTTACCTAATCCGTGGATCAAGTGAACCGATTTTAAAAATTGTTTTACTGATAGAAGGCTACATTATTTTTGAGTGTCATAGGCTATAAATGGGTAGCGGGCAATATTATATTATGTAAAGGACATCATTCAACCTGCATATATATTATTGGTCCAAAATTGAAAGTGCCGCATTACTCTTGGTTTTATTTGAGTTCAAAAATCTTGGGAACGTGGGTACATTTTCAATAAAATAAATGATTGAAAAAGAATGAAAAATATCGTAGAATATTGGAAGAATAGTTGATAAAAGCGATAAATAATAAAGTAATAAAACGCTAAATAATAACGCTACGGCTGGCCGACGGACCACATACGTATCTCCAAAAGGTCACATCCCATTCTCATCGACCACCTGCTATCAAACTTGTTTCGATCTTTTTAGTATCAGTCGGATCTTTTAAAAATATTATAATATTAAAAATATTTTATTAATTTATTTCCACTCATTGTTAGTTATTTACTAAAACAATCATAAAATATTATTATAATCTCGCATTTAAAAAAAAATGCGTCCTGAATTACAGTCGCATTGAAACAACTTCGTCTCGTTAACTTCGACATGAGTTTGTTGACGCTACCGGACCACTTACGTCTCAGTTCCAAAACGTCAATCCCATTCTGATCGCGCGCGGATTATACGCCAAATACAACAAAATAGCCATGTGTGAAGTGCCACCATTAGGGAGTAAGTTTTGTATAAACATCTATCACTCACCAAGGCGTGACATAATTAGGTTGATTTTTCTATTATCTCGTAACTACTTTGTTGGGTTGGTGACTAAAAATATCACAAAAAAGATTTAAACCCTAAATATTTTAAATTTTAAAGCTCTTACGAAATGAGCTCTTGTAAAAAATTGTTTTATCTATAGAAAACAAATATATTTGACTATTCTTCTAAATAAAATTATGTCTGGTAGTAGTAAAATAATTCGCTAGTTACAAGGTAATTGGATGAAAATTTTCGAACTATAATACTTGTAGCATCCACTGATGTTATATTTATATTTCTCACTTACAATATAAAACAGAAATGTTAACAGTGTTGTACACACGGCCAAGAGACAGGCATACATGTTCACATACACTTTGTGTGAAGGTGTTTACTTATCTCTTTGGCCGTGTGTACGTTTTTATACATCAATAATTAAAATCGTAATTCATCGTAAATTGATCAATAAAACAATACATGAGCAAGTCGTTTACTGCAAACTTTCATATATACAGTCGACAAAGCGGATAAGTATACACCTTTACATATAGAGTTATGTGTAAGGGTGTATACTTATTTCCTTTGCCGTGTGTACCTAGATACATTACTTATTTACAAATTACTTTAAATCAACACGAGGAATAAATTTTAAAAACCTAAGTATTATGTTCACAACCTAACGTAGGTACATAACAATATTTAAAATAATATTAAAACAAAATGTTCTTGTCTGCCCAAGGCTCAGTTGCACACAGACAAACATGCTTATTATTCTGTTGAATATTTGTTTGATTTGGCCTTTGTTATTATTAGTATTAGTAATAGTAGTATTGTAGAATAGAAAGAATGATGAGTGTATGGGTTTTGATGTTTATTGGCAGGTGTCAACATATGTCATAAACGTCAAAATGCGTGTCATATTCGTCAAATCCCATACATTCATCATTTTAGTCTACAAAACGCCGGGAAACGAATTGTCACTTGTCTAGGGGGCTGTTCTAGGAAAGCTGGTTGCTGATCTATCACGGTTATCCTCACTTCTAAACTTTCGCGTCCCGGGAATTAATGCGATCATGGTATACATGTATCCACCTATCAACCTGTGACAACAGTCGTGCAACCTAGTCGAAATGTCAGGTAATTCAGAGGTATAAATACCTGTCAGAATATTATTTAAAGTATGTTTTTAAGAAGTATTTGTGTCATGCGACACAGCCGGATGTTTCGAGACAATCGCGTCGCGCGTACTCTCGCGCCTTTTCAAGTGACACTTCACCAAACGTCACATATGTCACCGTGACAGACCACTTGTCAAAACCGAAAATTATCACGATTAGTATTACGTATTTCATTAGAATGTTACTAGTTGTACGTTTTACAAGCTCGTTCTCCGACATTCCTGTATCATGATCGCGTTAATTCAACATTACTATTTTGGTTATATTTAGTGCAACTGGACCTTGAGTTTTTTGTCCTTCATCAGTATTGCCAGTATACCGAAACCGAAGAAGTGATTGCGACAGAAATATATGTGTGAGAAAAGGAAGTCTATATTGTTCGATAGATTTTACAATCATTTCACATATCGTAATGGAGGTTAATCAACCGAGATATAACAAAAGGAGGTTAAATTCGTCACCAACAACCTAGTTTAAGGTACAGGCCACTAAGTACAAATATCTGTATGCATGAATATGTCTATTTGCATTGGTCTGAGTACTTGATGGTTATATTTGCAATGTCTAATCTAGAGCAAAAAAAAAGAACTGAGGATGCACTAAATCAGTGCATTATTATAAATGGAATAAGTACGTATCTGTCGGGTTGTCTATTAGAATACATCCCGCAGGTATAATCAGTTGACTATTAGTATATGGTGTAGAAGAAAAACATATTTTATTATAACTAAATAAGGAAGACCAAGGGCAGCTAAGGAAGACATGGGAGAAGAGAGCCAGAAGATGCTTACGTGAAGCTATAGGCTTCATAAGACATTCTTACAGACATTTGTTCATAAGACATTCTTATAGTTCTCGGTATAAATAGGTTCTAATCTATTTTTGTATAGAATTCACGCCAAAAAAAGGTTGACCAATTAAGTTCTAACTAATAGTGTAGGAGCTATATGTAGTTGAGTATGCTAAATATGAAGACCGGTAGCTATTACTGGAATCCTATAAGTACATGAGATACATTAAAATTAATACTAATAATTAATTACAAAACACATCTCTCCGCCAGGTATAGTAATTCCCTCCTCCTATGCTTTATTTTATTTATTTATTTATTTATTATATACTTTATTGTATGCCAATTACAATATTCATGATACAGAAATTGAAGACAAGAGCAGTACAAAGGGCGACCTTATCGCTTAACGCAATTTCTTCCAGGCAACCTTTGGATGGAACTTTTTCAATTCAACTTTTTCAACTCAACTTCAATTCAACTTTTTCAATACTTAGGTTTGGTCAACGATAATGAAAATATACCAAGTTGTAGGTAATTTCTTCACAATATGAAACCGTTTCAAAAATCTTTATAATTATGTGTTTTATAATTACTTTTTTTGGTAATTTCGTGAATTTATTACTTTTGCTTGTGATCGGTTATGGATCGATTTAACTGAAGCTAACAGGTAATTAAAGATCTACAAAAACTACACGAAGTCCAAGTATCAACTCTTCATATTAATTCAAACGAAAGTTATAGGCTTCCAAAATTACGCGCGCGAAACACGGTTTGTCTACTATTTCTATAAGAATCTGGTCATAGTTACCGGTACTCAGATTTCGCATACTCAACTACCTGTAGCCAAAGGTCTATATTTTATTTAGAATTCGTTTTGCATTCTTGGCCGACAGAAACGCACTTAAAATAAATCTGAAAGTTCCTTTGTTATTATCTCGTTTTCTTGGCAGAACATAATAGGGTAGTGACCTGGGTTATCAGATCCTTACCAATACTGCTTAGTATCTTAGTTTTTTCTCAAAAAATATGCATAGTAAACTAAGATATTGCCCAACTAAACTGAAACTATGACTTTTCATTATTTTCAATTTCCAAAATAGGTCAAAATATAAACAATCGAATTAAGTCACAAAACTTTTTAGATTCCTTATTAAATTTCAAATCGATCTTATTATGCATTGTACACGTGTAAACGCAACGTGGACCGAGATAAATGCGATATTCTCTTGCACTCCATACATTTTGCACTACGACTAACACGCGGTGACGTCACCACGTGGCACGATTTTGTATGGAGCGTTTTCGGGCGGCTCGAGAAATTGTATTTTCAAAATCAAATTTCTTTAAAACTATTTGTCGTAAGAATATTTAACTTTAGCAGTTAATTATATATTATTGCAAAATGTACAGATTACGATAATAAAAAAAATATAGGACACAAGCCTATTGTCATATCAAAGATCTATTTAAGTGAAGTGGTAGGCCTTTGAAACCTTTGTAATCTGGTGGAAGGTCGAATAGCGGCCAACATTTTGGTAAGTGGTAACCGGAGGCAACTTTACAAGTAATCTTTCATTTGAACATAGGCGGGCAATACAATGGAGTTTTTAACTTCGATGCTCTTTTAGACATTTTGAAGTCAGACTACCGATAGCAAAGCGTTCACAACTTTCACAATATATTTATATTACTATATCATAATATTATTATTCGTAAGTATTGTTATGAGTGATATTCAACGGTAGTTTATATTCGATATGGTTTCAATTATTCAAGTTGATCAGTCTGAACATTGCATTCTCCCTAGCAGTTTGGCCAGCGACAGAAAAAGAAAATAATTTTAAAGAACTGTACAGACAATTCGATATAATATTACTGTATTAAAATGTCAGGTCTCTTTGTAGCGATGGTGATGCGCGTTAGTCGCATTTGCAATGTGCGATAGAAGCGACACAAACGCGCGGCTATATCGGTACACATGCGTGACAGCTTGTTACACTTGCGATAGTAGCTATACAAACTCTGGGCGAAGGTACACTGCCAACGATAGCATCACGACTGTATCGATGAAAACGCGCGACAGCATCGCTACAAAAAATCATCGCAGGTAGCGGCCTTATCCATAAATGTTTAATTGCACGACTTTATTTATACGATCTCTTATCCTCTTCTATGTTACATAATTCGAGTAAAAAGTAAAAGAGACATCACATTATATAGCTAAAACGCAACTATGAAACGATCGTACGTATATTCAAACAAAATCTAATCGAGACCGGTTCATCAAAAAAACGGTCAAAAATTAACAAACAAAGTGTTCAAAAACGAATAAACAGCTATATATAGTTATACCAAATAGGAGCCAACATCAATAAATAAAACATAGTTATATACATGGACGTAGAAAAACATACGGACGACGTCTGCCATACAATTTGAGTGAAGCACCCAAAGTAAGGATGCTTACATAAAAAAAAACAAGTTACCGGTAACGGCTCTGCACCGACAAGTTTCCATAGCAACAAAAATGATGATAGTTCCTCGTGTATGTTCTATAACCACACATATCAAAATAAGGCCGCAAAGCATTCTCGCCCGGATGTTTAAAGACATAAGGGCGCGAATACCTTGCGACTTATTTTTGCGGTCTTTGAAAATAAACGATGAAGTATCCTCATTTTTGTTGCTATAGAAACTTGTCGGGGCAGGTAGTCAGTACCGGTAACTTCTTTATATAAGCACACTAAGTCAGTGGAACTGTCCTACACGTAAAACGTACAGATTCACACTATAGTCAGCCGGGCGACTGCCATAACTGCACGAACGCCCGTCAAATAACAAATAAGTCAATTTTGTATCTCTATCCTACTAATTGACCGAGCGAGCGAAGCAAGCGAGAGTCTCCGTTTAGACAAGGTGGCCGATTTTGCTTATGTCCGTATGTCTGTTTGTCAGTTCCGGTCTAGAGGGCACATTTCTTAACCGATTTTCACCAAACTTGACACACATGTTCTTTGATTCAATACACATATTTTTTTGATAGGAGAGAAAATGGGGAGAAAAGAGGGGAAGTTTGGTGTCGCGTTGTTTATGAACGGATTTTTGGCTGAAACATCAAGGACATGACTCACAGGTTGTTATGAAAAAAATCATGCCTCGTAAGCGCCTTCGCTGCGTTTAGCGGGCGCACGGCGCGGAGCGCCGTCCGCTTCGCGTGCTTGTTTCATGTTATTTCAAGAGCAGCGCTATGTGAGGCGGATACCCGTCGCACGCGCGGACAGGCGGACGCACTGCGCGGACATCCGCGACTCGCACCCGCGACACGCAGCGAAGGCGCTTTAGGTGAACTTCGTAAAAATAAAAAACAGATGAGAACAAAGGGGCGGAAGTTTGCTGTAGCGTTTTTTACGAACGGATCGTCATTATTTTTTGGTGAAACATCCAGGGCTGTTTAAAATAAGAAGACACTTGTCATCTTTTTTTTTTAAGGTAAGCACCAGATTTGATTAAGGTACCAAAAAATGTGGCAAAGGGGTGAAAGTTTGTGAAGAAGAACGATTTTACAAGACTCCACCCCAAGGGGGTGAAACTCCACCGCGAATATCCCTCAGTATTGTAATAAATTGTAGAGCAATACCTTTAAAGAAAGATTCAAAATATTCACTTCTACAAGCATAATCACCGTCATTTTGCTCCAGTCGATGTACTGTCAGTCTGTCCGTATGTCTTCCCACGTCCATGGCTACATAATATAAAATAGTGATTTTATTTAAGTTTGATTTTTAGTCTTGTTTGTTAATTTTATAATGCTTAGTATAATAAGATTATCTTTTCCCACAGCTGACTGCATACGTAACGTCCGTGAACGTTGAAAGGCCCACTTTAGCTTAAGGAAGGACAAGTTACAATCTCAAGTTCAAACACAACTTTAATTTAAAAGAATTATTGTCAATAAACATTACAAATATTAGTGGTTTTTTGAGGAGAAACCATAAATGCGCGTTTTATGCCACTTAGCTGGCAGAAAAGAATACGTCCACATGATGGAAAGTGGTTACCGTGGCCTATGGACGAGTGTGATACCAGAGGTGTCACACTCGTACTGCTAACCCTATAGAAACCTTCTGATATGCTTCTTGAAGAACCCCATTGTTGAATGAAATTTTGTAGCAATGTAATTAATATGCCAACTATTCAAATCGATCAAGAATGAAATAAAAGAAGTAAATTGCTCAGGCGGGACTTGAACCCGCGACACAACACCCTTAGAGGGTGGATTCTCTGACCACTGAGCTACCGAGGCTCATCAGAAACGTTCCAAATTCTCCTATACAATCGTCTTGAGGCGACGGTGGGTCGAACGATCGGTACAAGATGGTTGTTTGGTTCATTCAACCCCATTGTAGTTCATTAAATAAAATTAGATTGTACAAATATGAATAACGATTCACATTTGCCAAAAAAAATAGCTGATTCTCTAAAGACATGCTTTACTTCAACAAAAAAAAATCTACCAAATGTCTTGTGTTTTTATATTAATTGTGTCTTCTGAGATTTTGTAATTTTTCAATTACATTATTATCATATCCAAGTCTCAGTCAAAACACATTTTTGCTAGACTCAATCACACATACTTTTTTATAATTACTGATAACAAACTACTAACTGATATGGTTTACTAAATCCTCATCTAGTTTCTATAAACTATGGGACTAAAATATTTTTCTAATCTAGTGGTGTTTGGTCGAGATTTGCATACTGTCCTTCCTAAAACGCATGTTACACCTACTATATAAAAACTATCATTCTTACAGTCTAGTCAGAATTGTAGTTGGTTTCTTGCATGAGAGGCTGCATGTCTTCCCGCTTGCGATCGCCCCGGTTCGATATCCGAGTCACTCCTTCGAGTATACCAATGTCAGATAAACTGTGGACAGAAAAACAATTGTTTGAGAGAACATATTACCGAGTTGCATAGTCAATAAGGTTCAAAATAGCTTGCACCTGTTTTTTACCGTGGTCTACAGCTATGTAAGAAAAAAGTAGTGCATGCGATTTTCGACCTTATTGACATCACAAAGTATCGAGGTTATTTCTTATATTCATGATCAGCGTCTCATCTTCATCTCCGAACGCGAAAATATATGTTGTTAAAAAATTCATTAAGGCTGAAAGTAGCTTGCACTGTTTTTCGCAATTTATGTGTGAAGGCCATCATAAAAATATGTACTTCAATTTTTTTACTAAGATTTTATTCATTTTATGCACAGAATCATCTATATATCTCTTTTTTGGATAGTTAATAAGGTCCAAACTAGCTTGCACTTATTTCTTATTATGATCTTCACCTACTAATATAAAACAATACAAAAACTCATCAAACTGCAAGGATAAAATACACGTGAATGCCACGGCGGAGAAACAGAGTACGTCCCACGACGACGGCTCTGAAACTGAAGCTCCGGTGTCAACCCAGGCCGGGAAATGTGTAATCGACTTTAATCGAGTTCAAAGAAAATGTACGCAACGATATTTTTAGATTCTTGATGGAACACTGGAACACATTCCTGCTCCGGCCCTGATACGGCCCAGCATGTCAATTATTTTTGTTTTAATTGTCTTATCTATCTCTGAGGTTTTTATTATTATTTATTTGTAATATTGTTCGCCATACGAGTTTTGCCACTAGAAATCCGGGGAAGATCCACGTTAATATTAACATTTCGATGTAAGTACATAAATAACTCAACCTAATACCGACCTATTTTTTTTTATAGCACTTAGTTGGCAGACAAGCACACGGCCCACCTGATGGGAAGCGGTCACCGTGGCCTATGGACGTATGCAACACCAGGGGCGTCACACTCGCGCTGCCGACCCTGAAGAAACCTTCTAATGCCCTTCTTGAAGAACCCCATATTGTATATAGTCGCTTGGGAAAACCACCGCAGGGAGTTCATTCCACAGCTTGAGTGTGCGTGGGATGAAGTGCCTTTCGAACCGCACAGTGCACACCATTTCCGGACGCAATGTGTGAGGATGAATTCTCTGCCTGTGGCGAGAGGTGCGATGATAGAATGTAGCTGTTGGTATCATGTCAAATAGTTCTTCTGAGCACAAACCATTGTATAGACGGTAAAACACACACAGTGAGGCAGTCTCTTCTGAGACTGAGAGGTTCCACATCCCCTGCGAGTATGGGATTGCCAACGAGCCACAACGCCCGTCTTTGTACCGAGTCGAAGGGGTCAAGCTGGCAAGCAGGCGCTCCAGCAAAAAGGTGACAGCAGTACTCCATGTGGGGCCGAACCTGCGCCTTATAAAGGATGAGTCGTTCCCCCGCAGTGAAGTACTGCTTCGCCCTGTTGAGCACCCCAAGCTTCTTTGATGCCAGCTTCACCTTGTCTTCTAAATGACTACGGTATTGGATTTCGCTGGAGATATCGATACCAAGGATCCCGATACTCGAGGAAATGGTAAGCGGTGTGTCCAGGAATTGCGGTGCTACAATAAATGGAGTTTTATTAGCGGTGAATACACATACTTGTGTCTTAGAGGGGTTGAATTGGACTAAATTTAGTCTGCCCAAACCTATGCTTATACCGCTGTTTATTGCAGCCGAGGGTCTGCATACAGTCTCTGCAGACAACTGACTGTGCCCATCTCGACAAACAGCTGTTTATCGGATAGTTTAGCTGCCTACGGCGACTACGGCTCCGGGTCATAGAAATCATCGCAATTAGCTTCGAACACCATTTTACCCTCTGAGAGAAACAAGCCACTGGTAGAAGATAGTCCAGATCCACCTCTCCGATCAGCTTTGAACACCAGTTTGCACTTCGAGAGGAACACGCCAAAGGTAGAAGACAGCCAGATCCACCTTTCCAATCAGCTTCGAACACCAGTTTGCATTTCGAGAGGAACACGCCAGAGCCACCTCTCCAATCAGATTTGTACACCAGTTTGCACTCCGAGAGGAACACGCCAGAGCCACCTCTCCAATAAGCTTCGAACACCAGTTTGCACTCCGAGAGGAACACGTCACTGGTAGAAGACCGTGCAGAGCCACCTCTCCAATAAGCTTCGAACACCAGTTTGCACTCCGAGAGGAACACGCCACTGGTAGAAGACAGTCCAGGTCCACCCCTTCAATCCCCTCGTCCACTCGGAAGAGGTCCTCATGTGAGGGTGCTTTGTTGATTCGCAAAACGCCCGAAGAAGGCGCATGGCAAAGACAGATTCCAAAAGACTATAGCACCGTGGACCACATCATACTGTTCGGCCGATTACAGAAAAGACTCTAGTGTAGAATCAGTCAAAGGCTTTTTCGTAGTCCACCAGCGCCATACGCGTTGGTGGACTACGAAAAAGTCTTTGAGTTCATCGAAACCTGGGAAGTTCTGGATGCCCTGGAGCGTTGTAGTTTTGATTCGCCAACATTGAAGTACTGAGATGCATGGATGACACTACCGCAATTTCCGTCCAGCTCCAAGTCCAGAAGACGAAACCCATTATCTAAAAGCGTGGAGTGAGACAAAGAGATGTTATATTCCCCAATATATTCACCAACGCATTGGAGGACGTCTTCAGGAATGAACATCTCGCATCTCCGGTTCATTTTTCGGTTTTCGATGACATCGTCATAGTTGCCAAGTCACTGGAACAACTGGGCGAAATGCTGCACAACCTGAATGGAACTTGTCGACGACCATGTTGCTCCCATAGCTCGCAGAATAATAAAAGCTGTAGAAGCAGCTGCCATATCTGTCGAATTATTGATGGCCTGTTGGAGCAGACGAGTCGTAGAGTGGAGAAGGCAAACGGAAGATGGGATGCTAGATGGACTGACAACCTGAAAAAGATTGTCACTGCTGGGCCCGACCTCGCTGAGATTATTTTTAACACATTGGCGGAAGACGTGGCCGGGGTTTCAGGTCCCACGTCGCTACTGGGTCCAGGATGTTACGTGGTCAGCTCGCGGGTTCGTACCTCAGCCACGATAGCACGCTGCTCTTGCTTTAGCGAGGCGCGAGATGAGAGCGGTCCTATAGCTCCCGCAATTGCCACTTGCCGCCCGATGACACCGATCTCTTCCTTATTCATCTTGCCTGATTTAGTCCGAATCTCGTCCATGATGCTGGTTGACATCGTTGCCATGTTGTCATGGTGGGGCCGGAGTTCTTGTGGTCATCGTCGCCACACTGCCCGCACGTCATACTCTTTGCCCGGCAGTTTCTCGGGGTGTCCGAATTGCTGGCACCTGCGGCAACATGTCGTGCCGATGAAGTCGTTGATCTCTATAGCCTTCCAGCCTACGTTGACCCTGCCCCTGACCACAAGTCCACGCAAGGCAGGGGAGGCCTGGCAACACACATACACGGTTACATACGGTTTTCGTACCGGTTTCGGCGGTACAGCAACTGAATCTCTGCAACAACCGTTTTCCGTGGGTCGGTCAGTCAGCTGTCCTCTTTCAAGTTCTGCTCCCATAGATCTGCCAGGAGCACCTCAAATTTCTGATTTCCATTTACTCCATATAATATATCTTCGGTCCTGAGGCTCAATCGCGCGCAGTTTCGGGGCAACGCTTTCCTAAGGGCCTCTGTTGCGTTGGGCAAAGCACTCTGGATGACCACCCCGCCGCGCCGTTTCCACATGTTCGTAGCCCGTGGAGTCGAACCCCGATTTCTGCAGGCTTGACGGTTTCCTTGAGAGATCTCCTTAGTATCGTGTGCAGTTTTAATTCGTCCCGTTGGGTCTCCGTAGGGAAACCGAAGGCGGAGGATCGACAGAAATGGTGCACATTGGGAGAGGCCTATGTCCAGCAGTTGGCTGCTATAGGCTAGTGTTGATTGATCCTGAGGTGATTTTACCGGGTTTCGTTTCGGGGATGGCGGGTATTCTGTTAGCCCCATGCCTCTGCTCGAGTACCATCAGGAGCCGGGTTCTGACGTTCGGTGCTTGGTACAGAATCTCTGTAATGCCTTCATTACAGAGATTCCGTGTGTTAAAGAACCTGTGTCGTATACTTACACTTCTGGTTGTATGTCGTCAGCGTGTGTGGGCGTGAAGTACGGGTTCGCTGCGGCGGGCCGGAACTTATAGCCGGTCATCACGAAGAACACTAGCGTCGCCATCTCGCGGAACATCTCGTCGATCCACGAGTACTGGAACGGTACTGTTATCTGAAACGAGAATACACAAGTAAATTATACTTCGCTGTTCTCAAGAACATATGAATATTTTGGCCAGTCGGACGCGCGAACGGGAATACCCTCAGATCCACTAACTTAAAGGACCAGCACCAGAATCGTTGTGTAGAATGTTGTAGAATATTTATTGACATAACGACTGAACTTATTATTAAGAGAAATTGTTACGGAACCGTACAAATTGCACTGATAAATTGATGCGTGTTTGTATAACAAACACCGCGAAGTTATTAGATTTATCAGTGCACTGTAAAAGGTACAGTTTGATTGTAACGATTTCTCGTAGCATATTATACACCGCCAGATTTATCGTTGCTTCGTATACTCACGTTTAGTATAGATATGACGATCCTCGTGAAGTATATGTAGCAGACCACCATCACGTAGAAGTGCCTGAACAGCTTCAGCTTACGCAGGTTGATGGCCGCCTTGCCATCCGTGCTCGACGCGTCCTGCAGGTGGCGTATTGACCTGGAATGTTATGACTTGTGTCCACAGCTGGTCCCGACTGACTGACCAGCGATAGTGACGCTTTATTTCACTTAGTTTTATTTACGTGTCGTGTTGCCAACATATTGCGTTCGGACGCTTATATAAGTTTGGGCGAAGGTAACCGTTTTACCTGGCGGCAGTAAGGCTACGCCGGATCTATAGGCGCACTTTGGTGCGTTTATCCCACTAGTGCCTACGACCCAAGAATTAAAATAAACCTTTTTCTGGTCTTAGGGATTGTCCTCTATTGCAGCGAAATCCACTCCCACGGGTACCATCCCACTACACCGGGGTACCATCCCCCCCTACACCGGGGTAACATCCCCCTACACAGGGGTACCATCCCCCCTACACAGGGGTACCATCCCCCCTACACAGGTGTACCATACCCAGTACACAGGGGTACCATTCGCCACCCAGGGGTAGCATCCCCCTGGCCCCATTGTCCAAAATTTTGAAATTATCTTGGGGAAGAGACCCAGACCCTTGCTCCGTGCTGAAGCATCTACTGGAGAACCTCCCCCTGACAGGACAATGAGCCAGCAGGAGGAACTATACAGGTACCTACTACTGGAGGAGCAAATGGCGACTAAGGAGGCAGAGCTTGCAGTCCTGATGAAATGTGCCGCAAGGCCGGGTTTCGACCAACGGAATCGCTACTGCGGACGCCACCGAGCGTTTTCAGGACTCCGCTTACGTCACTCCTGCTTACCCCGGATCAACTTCCTCGCTACTTAACATCTCGTCAAGAGATACAGGAAACTGACAACAAGTGAGTCCAAGGGGCGGCTTGGACTCACTTGTTGACAGGCTGCCATCCCCCCTGGGATATCCTGGCCAGGCCTCCAGACCCCAACATGGCAACATGGCAACGGTGGCTCCGTGGAGCCCACTCCGCTGCCGCACGCCAACGCCTGGCTCCCACTACTCACGGCCGGGTACATCGAGCATGTGATGCATGCAGGAGCGTGCACAATCAGCATCATGGACGCGGTACGGGCTAAATTAGGCAACATGAATAGAGACGGGATCGGTGTCATCGGGCAGCAGGTGGCAATTGTACTCTTATCTCGTACCTCGCTGAGGCGGAGCAGCGTGCTATGGTGGCGGAGGCGCGAACCCGCGAACTGGCCATGAAACATCTTGAACTTAGTGGCAACGTGGTAACTGAAACCCCAGCCAAGTCTTTCACCAACGTTTTAAAACTGGGCAAATATAGTGACGAAATAAAAAGAACACAGCGAGAGATTGCAGTGGCAATCTTCAAACAAATCGAAATGGCACACGATACAAAGGACGTCCTCAAGGAAGGCGTCAAGTCTGCAGAAATCAGGGTTCGTATCCACGGGTTACGAATATGTGGAAACGGCGGAGTGGTTGCCTAACGCAACGCAGGCCCTTAGGCAAGCCTTGCCCCCGACGCTGCGCGTAACCGAGCCTCAGGACCGAAGATCGCTTGTTGGAGCAGACGGAAATCAGAAGTTTGTGGAATTCCTGGCTGATCTCTGGAAGAACTTGAAAGAAGACAATAACTGGCCTCAGGAAAAGGTAGTTGCGGAGATTAGGGCGCTGTACCGCCGAAACCGGCATGGAAATCGATGTATGTGGGTTTGCTAGGCCTCCCCCACCAGTGCGTCAGTCACTTGTGGACTAGGGCAGGGTCTACGTGGGCTGGAAGGTTATAGAGATCAATGACTTCATCGGCATGACATGTTGCCGCAGATGCCAGCAATTCGGGCACCCCGAGAAACTGCCGGGCAAAGAGTATGACGTGCGGGCAGTGTGACGAGGATGGCCACGAGAACTCAGAATGCCAGTCCGAAAGAAGGTAGTACGCAACGTGCCACAAGTTCAGCATTTTTTTCGAATTGGATTCTTTTTCGAATTCATTCCTGGGTGATACTGGAGGCCTTATATCGGTGGAAATTTTGGGAGTTTTTGCCAAAGTTAATAATTATTTACAGAAAATTCCAAAACACGCCTAGCGTGTCCGTGACATAGACATACCGACACGCCGGGCATGTCGGCGTAAACTAATGGCATCCCTGACGAGCAGTATTGCTCGGGACACATATCTTGGACCTAAAATGTGCTCAAAATGTGGTTTTTTGAGGATAGCACGTGGTGCTTCGTCGGTGGACGAGCTCAAATTCACCAAGCATATTACAAAACAATCCACGAGCGCCAGGGCCTCGTTTGTCTCGCGATTTAATTCCAAGACACATATCCCGAGGTATACACACACTCATGCAACTCACCACACAACAGGGAACATGATCGCTCCACAGCATAGCAGTTCCACCAACACGAAGATGTCTCGCCACGCGTTGTGTTCGGCCGCCCCCTCCTCGCTTTCCGCGAGGATTATCTCGGCCACGTTGGCTAGCACCTGAAGTGGTACATCATACATATTTATTATCATTATCATAATATTCGTTGTGTCCAGATGACATCCAAAGCTTGTACGATGGAGACCGGGTATTTAGGGTATTTTAAGGGCCCCATCAAAAATCTTAGGTGTTCAATACCAAAGACAGACGACTTTGACGAAAAAGACTTTGGCAGACAAAATCCATTTAATTTTAGACTTACAATGATGACACTAAAATATAAAACTAAATCAGTCTTATTACAAAAAACAGAACAAAGTCTGGTTTAGACCCGAACTACAGAGTCCAGGCTTAATCTCAAGACCATGGTTTACACCTCTCCTTATTACAAAAGCTGAATAATCCGGCGACTACTTAGTACCTGGTTTAGACCTTGGCCTAAATAACAACCACATAACTCCAACTATTGTTCGTTCATTATGATATCATTCGGTCGCAACGTTTCGTTTCTAAAATTTCTGAAATCACTATTAAATAATATTTACTAAAAATGCTGAAAAAAATATTTAATCATAAATATTTTCATTAAATTCAATTGCATGAATAATAGTTATACTTTATTTTATAATATAATATCATTATTATGCTATTATTTAGCAATCATTGTTATATTGTTATCATTGTTATAAGACGTTAAATGGAACGAAACGTAGTTTGCCGGAGTTCGCGCGTTCTGTTCTAAAATTTTTCCAAATTTTATACCCACTTTTAAATTTAGTTTAGTATACATAATATACCTATTGCAAGTTATTTTACGAGTTGGAACGAGAAAAGAAAAAGAGAGCCGAAAATTGGACTTCCGAAAAAAAAGTACCTATGCCAAAATATGACGTATGTCAAGTCTGATGTATTATTATTGTGATTTATACTTTAGACCAACGTTAAACTAGGGGTCACGCAGGTTTATCTTTAGACCAGAGATAGTCCTAGGTTTAGTACTAAAACGCTTTTTGTAATAACATTTTCTTTAGACCATGGTCCAAAGACGATTTAGACCTGGGTTTAGAGTTAGTCCGTGTTTTGTAATAAGGCTGAATGACTTTTTGTAGAGTGAACGAAAAAGTGTAATGAACTCTTTTCATTTACGGGCTTTACGGCCGTTCCCAATAACATATCTACAGATAAAGGTAAAGGTAGAGATAGTTCATTCGTCAAATCCTATTGTTATTTTGCTACTATTTATTGCGTTACCCAAAGATGAAATATATCATAGATATGCCATATGCTTACAAATCAACGTAGAAAATTGTGCCGAACTCACACACACACATTTTTAATTCATCTACACTTTTGGTGTATTAACTTTAGAGTAATAGTTCGTGCAGTGTCTATAAACATACGATAGCATTTTCGTTATATTTTTATGTCACTGATTCTGCCGCTCAACGTCCGACCGGCGCCGCTCGGCACGCGATACTACAAGGCAAATGTTCCAATTGACTCGTTTTCGGATCTTCACGATTTTCGCGCAATAACGCATCTACTTCATTTTATATAAGATCATTGGCGTTACCATAGAGATTGATGACGTTTGTTTTTATTCTTTCTAATGTCAAAACTGGCGATAGATAGGTTATTGGGAACGGCCGTTACGCCGGTAGCACACTTCCGCCGCGAAACCGCGGGTAGCGGAACCGCGGTCATTTATCTTCTCTCTTTCTCCGCGCGGTTTCGCCTACGCCAGTCACACTTCCGCGCTTCATCCGCTATTATATAAGAATAGAGCGTCTACGTAACACGTAAATTGCAGGGCCGCATTAGGGATCTTTCAAATTCCGATGAATCAAGACCAGTAAAAAAGTTTTACTTTGATAATTTTTCCGCTGTTTTGCCTTTATCTACAGTTTTTTGTACAAAATGTTATTATATTATACATAGCTGCTGCCCGCGGCTCTACCCACGTCGAATTCTGATCCCGTTCCAACTTTTTATTCGTGCGGCAGTCCCCTCAGATACCTACCACTCCGGTCGATCATCGCACCCACTCAAAACCGCACGTCGTCTTGGGTTCTCAGGGTGTAAGATTGCCTAGAGCATATCTCGCGCTTCCCGGCTGATCCTGGGCTATCATTTAAAATGGCCCCCTCAGGTGTGCAAAACACAGTGTCCCCATTGTCCCTACAAAGAGTGGACATTTCCTTTCCCTATAACTTATCATTTTGACGTTTAGTAAAAAGTAACTACTTTAACTAGACAGTCAATTACCCAATTTCGGCCCTGTTGATTTTGACAGCTCTCGACGCACGGTATCAAGTTCGCGCATGCGAAAAAAACGTTGTCATGTTGAACGGAGCAATCAGAAGTCAGGTAGTTGGCGCATGCGTTCTACACGGACCAATTAGATTCGCGTACGCGCTTGATATTCGATAACGAGTGTCAAGTTCCGCTGCTCCCCAGCTACACTTGAACACAGCGAAACTCATCTACCGGTTCCGCTATCCGCGGTTTCGCGGCGGAGGTGTTCTACAGGCGTTAATGTATGACAGTGGTTTTGCTTTAGGAGAATCGAGGGCCTGACCCTCAGCTCAGGGTTGGGAGCCAGGGGTCTGTATACTCATGGTGTTATTTTTTAGCCTCCTTACGCTTAATTAATTCACAATTTAAATAATCTTCACACTTTTTGAGTAGTGTACTGTACATGTTCACCATTTAGAGCTCGATTCAGTAACGCAACATTTCTAAAATTCGTGATTTCAAATAGATTATAGTTGCGGCACGTTATGATGGCCGTTTTGAAACAACTGTTTTTACTTGTTTTCTCTTTTTTGTTCTGTGAAGTTTATTTTCTTGTGTGCCAGTCTCGCCATATTTTTCTGTTGTCCAATATTAATCGCACCAAAAAAGAGAAAACGAGCAAAATCAGTTGTGTCCAAAGGGCCATTATAGCGTGCCACAACTATAGTAAGAAAAGCAAGTAACACATGGCATTAGATACACACATGAAAAAAAATGAACCTTTTTTTCGATACTTATTTTGATACTTCTTTGATACTTTTCCATTTACATTTATTTATTTATACAAGTTGCTGTAAGTCCTCAATCACATGTTTTAAGAACGTAATGCAGCTGAATCGGACTCCTAAGTAGAAATACCATAATAACTAACCTGCAGGGGTATGACAATCATGAAGAGCTTTTTGTCCCTGTCTGACAGTATGTGCTTGATGAAGTTCCACCCGGTGCCCACCAATACAATCGTCACAAATAGCACCGCTCCTTTTAATCTGAAAATTCAGGCAGGATAGGGTAAATGGATATGTTTATTTGGTTTAGGTTCCATATTACATTTAGCTTAAGGAAAGGAGACTGTCCCCCAGTAAAAATAGGTCAAGAAGAGCTGCCTCACAATACAACTGTAAAGTACCTCGGATTTCACCTTGACAGAAAGCAGACCTGGAAGATACACATTAAAAAAAAACGGGATGAACTTAATTGTCGGTTTAGGTCATTGGAATGGCTCCTAGGCAGAGGATCATGGCTATCTGTAGAAAACAAACTGCTAATCTACAAAGCCATATTAAAACCAATTTGGACATATGGCATCCAACTATGGGGTACAGCGAAAACATCAAACATTGAAATTCTTCAAAGGTTTCAAAATACAGTGCTCAAATCTATTGCAAATGCTCCATGGTTCACCAAAATGGAAGAACTACATAAATACCTAGATATTCCTACAATAAAGGAAGAAATAGTAAAAAGTACACAGTCATATAAAGACCGGATTACTCTCCATCAAAATAGACTGGCACAAAGTCTCGGAAATCAACTGGGAATAAGACGGTTGAAAAGGTTGCACACATGGGATAATCTGAAAGCATAAAATGAAGGCAGCCTAACAATGGAAAGGCATGCCTAACACGTCAAACACCACACAAAACAACTGCTTATGGTTTTGATTCAAACCGATCGCATGTTAGGACCAAATTAACAAAAATAAAAAATAAAAAAATTTGGTTTAGGGAGATTGATACCATGTAGTTTCTTGCTACTTTAGAAGAGTAAAGTTATTTAGGCACAACACCACAAGAGTATGTAGCCAAGCCATCTCGCTGTCGTGAATAAGTAATCGTGCTAACTCGTAATTCATACAATCATCAAGAGCCGATCATTTCCGAACTATTGTCACTGCCGAGTTCGAGATGTCTGGGTACCTGCGTCACTTATCATTTTTATTATAAATTATTTTTGAATCTACACTTCACTTTCCGTTTGCCTCAAATTGTTTACTTTTTTACCTTTTTTTATTGGTTTATTGCAAAGCATTTTGTTCTTCCTCTTCATCATGTCATTGGCAGCAAATTAAAATGAAATGAAATAAAAAGTAGAAGCGTCCAGCCCAGAACTCAGCGACATTGACCACACCTTCCGTCGCTTCATTAAGGTTGGCAGCCATGCAGGTACCTATAGGGGTACAACGGGCACGATAGCAGGTGATCCATTGACTGCAAAGGTGCACCACAGTCACAACCACCATTCTCCGCGTACCTATTTTACCCGGTTCTCCCTAGCAGCCGACCCAAGACCTCAACCTATTTAAGGACTTCCAGGTCGTCCATTTCAGTTCATGCCCGGTGGCTGGCTCTCAGCGGGCTGGATGTTGTCTGAAGGAGGTACATTTTACGTAAGCTACCTTTGGTATCGCGCGCTCTCGGGTTGACCCAATGAGCTTCTATCAAGTAGTTATTGTGTTATCTAATCTTATTTGGATTTGGGTGGGTGGTTCGTTGGATGGATGGATGGATGGATAGGTGGGTGATGATCAGTTGATGATGATAATTGCTGCCTCAGTAAAGTGGTGGAAACTTTACTAAAAAGGCTTCTACGGAGATTTGGAACCAACATGAGAAGTCACAATTCACTGTAATATTTCACTTTCCCACTCCTGTGCGCGTTTTCTAAGACGTTATGTCTAAAAATCCACCATTTTTACACATAAAAACTCGAACTCACAATAATTTCGGTAAATAAAATAATATCACGATGCGTCCATCTTCGCGTTGGCGCCAAAACTCCTTGACAGTGACAGTTGCGTTTCGTTACTCTATTCATTCTGCATTGAGTTTGTGAAGTATGTTTTTATTGTTTCTTTCGGACCGCATCACAAATTGTTTCTTTCTTTTTTTCTTGCTTCGACTTCTCTGCTATCTAATTCATAAATATTTATTGAAGTGTCTGCAAAATATTATATTATAACAGTGTAAAGTGATGTTCTTCGTGTTCGGTCCCACAAATTTGTTATTTTTATCTTCTCTTCACCCTTGTCACCTTTTTAAATTAACCTACCTTTTAGTGTTCTTTTTTGTCTTACAAGCGAAAGTATTTATATTTTTCCACTGGGTTAGCCAGTAGGTGAGATCACAAGGTAGTATTATTATATTTTTATTTATATATTTTGTAGTATAAAATATTCTATACGTATTTAAATGCCTGTAAGAGATCGCTTGCAGCGATAAGGCCGCCATTTGTACTTATTATCTAAGAAATCATAAAATAAAGGACTAGTTTAGAAAATGGACCACCGGTTCGAAACCCACCTGCCCTGAGAAGACTCCGGCAAGAAACTCAGCGGGCACTTTCTTTTTGTGGTCAATTTAAAAGATCTGTCGATCGATTTATCGGTCGACCCTTACATACAAAGATATAAAAATACTCACAGATGTGTAATATAAAACAGGATTGCCCAAGCCGTCACATGCTCCCCTCTAGTCTGTATAAAGTGGTAGTTGATCCCGTGGAAGGCTAGCGACAGCGCCTTGAGGTACACGAGTACACACATGATAATGTGTATCCTGTACACAGGCTGGCGACTCGTCTTGAGTATGTACGTCCACAAGATGGCGCTCATGAAGAATATGAACGACATCATACAATAAATGACTGGCAGCGGCATATCGCCCGCTGATAAAAAGTTGCCGTTGTTGCTTTCGTAGATGCGGACCTGAAAAATACAATTGAATTTTAAGGCTCTAATAAATAAATAACTATTGTAGGACATTCTACACAACGCTATCTAGACCCGAAGTAAGCATAGCAACTAGCTTGTGTTATGGTACCTAACTACTGTAAAATATTTGCATGTCAAATTACTGACTAAGTGTTAGAACATAATTATTAATATTTAAGATCAACATTATACACACTTAAGGCAAATAAATGATTATGAATTATGAATTATGAATTATGGGTTCTAGAATGCGGACAAACATACATAAATACATTTTTTTAAATTGTGACGGGTATCCGCCTCACGCAGCGCTGCTCTTGAAATAATATGAAACAAGCGCGCGAAGCGGACGTCCGCGACCCGCACCCGCCTATCGCAGCGAAGGCGCTTAGACTTCACTGTCTGTCTACTGTCCGTCTGTCTGTATTTATGAGTTGCTGTTATGACAACAAAATACTAAAATCTGAACAAAATAAATATTTAGGCCAATTAATGATACAAAACTCTTAGTGCGCGAGTACAACTCGCACTTGACCAGTTCATTTAAATACACTTTAGTAAAAAAAACTAGTATTCCATCTAACAGGTTCACATCGGTAATGTAATGGCCAGGATTCGAACCCGGTATCTCCAGAACGTTATCTTCTTCGTGGAGTCAATGGCTTGATCTGACATATAGAGACTATATACATACATACACACATACATGACATATATACATACAACCACGCCTTTATCCCTGGAGGGTTAAGGCAGAGGTGTATTACAGAGACTAGCTTTATTTAAAATTTTGTCGGCCTAAAACTTGGCCACAGAAACAGCGCCCTCAGTTGCTCTACAAAGGTCGTCGGCAATGCAGGTGAAGGGGCACAGCGAGCAGGAGAACAAAATGTGACATAGACTGGGATTAGGCCCATGGCTCTCGAACGTAATATGTATCAACCTTAACCACTATGATGGCCGTTTTGACACGACTGGTTTTGCTCGTTTTCTCTTTTTTGGTGTGTGAAGTTTATTTTCGGGATATAATAAACCGTGCAACAAAAATAATAAATGGATGACTGATAATGAGTTACTTTAAATACTGAGTGGGCGACTAAAATACTGAGTGGGCGACTAAAATACTGAGTGGGCGACTAAAGTACTGAGTTGGCGACTGAAATACTGAGTGACCCGTGATACAGAAAGTGTGTTGCTAAATTGTGAAGTTATGAGGATTCGAGTACAGCCCGCCCCAACTTGGATAGGTTAGGTTAGAAGGCTAACGCGGGATGAATAAAATGATTCTTCACTATAGCTGCCAACCTATTATTTTTACTACCTGCTTTTCGGATTAATTTGTCGCCGCGTTAAATAAATGCCTTTATTTTCTTCTCGCCATATTTTTGTTTGGTTATTCGTCTAACAGTTCATTGTCCAATATTAAGCGCACCAAAAAAGAGAAAACGAGTCGTGTCAAAACGGCCATCATAGCGTGTAACTCTTCGCGTATACATTGCTATTATCGCTTAGAGTATTTATAATGTATACTCTAAGGTGTAACTATAAGTTATCGACCCTACATAACAGGATATACTTTTTTTTCTATCGTGCGAAAAATCACCACGGATACCTCACCGCCGGAGCCAGTGGAGGAGGTTATGTCGGACTCGAACCGACTAAAACGCGCGCCGTCTGTGGGTCGTCGGTTGCCGGAGGTGTCATAACAAGGTATACTTACAACCATGTTTATAGGCGGCGCCGGGCCCACGCTAGTGTTGGGACAATTGTTGAAGTACATGTTGTAGAGCCCTTGCTCCTCTGTCGTAGCCACGTACAACGCGAACTGGAGACAAGATACGACTTCATTATACACCAAGAATATTTCAAAAAATTGCCTTCAGGTTACCATCCATTGGGATAGCATAGTGGAAAATATATTTAACACTGTCAACATTAATTAATGATTTGATTTGAGGTGAAATCATGTTGATATGACCAATATAAAAAAAATTGTAAAAAAATCTGCATTAAAGTCGGTTCATCCGTTTGGGTGTTATTGAAGTTTAAACTTATAAGAAGTTGAAGACAGGAATCTATGCTAAGAAATATACCTAAAAAATTACGGGAGTAGTCCCTGTCATTTTTAGGGTTCCGTACCGAAACCCTATTACTTCCTTCCTCCTAGCTCCTAGCGGAGTCAGGGGTCCGCTTTACCAGTCTTAACTGCAGATTTGGCTAGACCTCGATATTAATACCGAAACCCTATTACTAAGACTCTACTATCAGTCTGTTACCAGATTGAATCCCATGAAGCGTGATAGCTAGACAGTCAGTTTTTTTTTAATTATCACTATTGCTATAACAACAAATAAATAATAATAATAATAAATAAATATTGTAGGACATTCTACAAAACGCTATCTAGACCCAAAGTAAGCATAGCTTAACTAGCTTGTGTTATGGAATCTAGAATGCGGATAAACATACTTAGATAGATTTTTTTTCGTAAATATACATAGAAACACCCAGACCAATGCAAATATTTGCACTGAGCGGGGATCGAGCCCACGTCTCTTGCGTAGCAGCCACGTTTACTACCGCTACGCCACAGAGGCAGTCATAAGTACTAAAAACAGAAAAACTTTTTTTTTTGTAGTAAGGAACGCACTTGGTTTCTTTTCTTAATTTCTTAATGTTGATTGTTCCGTCCAACCCGCTAGCAAAATACTTTCATCGTTTCTTCGCATAACTCTATAATTAAAACTACCAATTTACTAAAATACTCCCGATTTTAGCCACACTACGTCCAAACTCAATGTTCAATTTATCCACCCTTAGGTACAAACTAGTACATGGACTCGCCTTTGTCCATAACAACCCTCCGGACATATGCACGGTTTTAATTACCTCACCGTGGAGCAATCCCCTCGCTCTCATGGCAGCTCTCGCCATTTGCAAACGGATTTTACGCATGATTCGATTGCTGTAAGTGATGGCCGGTAATTACATCGCATTCGAGCATTAAATGCACTGCCTATTTGGATTATTGTGTTTACATTCTGTACTTAGAGAAAGATAAAGACATTTTGCTTGTGACTTTCGATTGATTATACGAGGGAGACAAAAACCTAGCTTTTATTTATCACTATCACTACACTACATGTTATAAAAGAAAGTCGCTGTCGCTGTCTGTCCGTTCCTATGTAAGTATGCTTAAATCTTTAAAACTACGCAACGGATTTAGAAGCGGTTTTTTTAATAGATAGAGTGATTCAAGAGGAAGGTTTATATGTATAATCATCATCATCATCATCATTTCAGCCATAGGAAGTCCACTGCTGGACATAGGCCTCCCCTATAGATCTCCAATAAGACCGGTTGGAAGCGGCTCGCATCCAGCGCGTTCCCGCGGCCTTGATAAGGTCGTCTGTCCACCTTGTGGGTGGATGTCCTACGCTGCGCTTGCCGATACGTGGCCTCCACTCGAGAACTTGTATGTATAATACATGCATAAAATTGTAGAGAAACATTGCTAAATTTGTAGGTTTCAAATGTCATGTCGTAAATAAGCACATTTTTTTGCGCTTACATTGCAAACGCTGGCTGAACCCCACGAGATAAATCAAAATAATGTACTATAGTATTGTACACCTTAAAAAGGTCTACATAAAAGTCCGCGATAGCATATGTCTATCTAATATGGGTAGCCCACAGTAACCATTTTTATCTTTTACAAAATATAAAATTTTTGTGTCATTTTGGAAGCTATTTTTAACAATATATTGTTATTCCTTATCCAATTAAATACTTTAGATACGTTGTACATTTAATGTAGATCAAAATTGCCATTCACACTATATAATTATAATTAATAATTTGAGAGCTATCGCAATATGAAAGTAACGCACGACAAAATAAATTCAAGCAGAAATCCCGATCAAAGTCAGATCACGGCATGTATAGCTTTGTATTAATTCTTATCTAAATGAATTGTTTGCTACTCAAAATTATTTTAATACTGAATGAATTATTGAAATCGGACGTTGTACTTATTCAAAAGATATTACGAAATTATAAATGTCAATAAATCCGGTAGATTTCGGAATCTAGATCGGTATTCAGATCAGTGGAGAGCAGGCACGGAGAGGGCTGGTCACTACTCACTGAGTGCAGGCGGGCGTGACGATTACAGGTGCGGTCGCCTGTCACCCGTTCACGCACACCTCGCCCTCTTTCCGGGGTTCGATAGGGACACCGTGCTTCCCATTCCTTAGGCCTAGGGGGCCATCTTAAAATCGTAGATGGTCCAGGGTCAGTCGAAAAATGCGGAATATGCCCTAATATGCCCAATCTTACACCCCAGCAACTGAAGACCCGCGACGGCATGCGATTTTAGTGGGCTCGAGTCCAGCTGACGGGAGTAGTGTCCGAGTGAACATTATCACAAAAAAAAAGATGGAACGGAATCCGAATTCCACGCGGGCGAAGCCACGGACAACAGCTAGTAATCTATAAGGGGGCATACACTAAAGCAGAAAGCACACAGCAAATTGCCAATTGCAATTTGAGTGTACTTTTATTAAAAAAAAAACTAAAAAGAAACTGTACCTAGGTTCCTAATTCGATTTTTGAAAAAATTACATGTACATATTTTTTTCTAGAAATTTCATAAAGAATTGTGACACCTCTGGTGTTGCATACGTCAATAGGCCACGGTGACCACTTCCCATCAGGTGGGCCGTGTGCTTGTCTGCCACCAAAAAAAATCAAGTGAAAAGTCTATTAAACTTACACTTGTGTTGTAGTAGTCGAATCCGTTAACAGTCTTTTTAGTGATGGGCAGGAAGCCGAATGAGCATTTTTCTTCTCCTTCCGGATGATCTGTAAAACATATCGGTATTTTTTATTTATTTTTATTTATTTTATTTATTATATACTTTATTGTACGCCAAATGACAATATTGTGATACAGAAATTAAGAAAACAGGAGCAGTACAAAGGGCGGCATTATTGCTTTACGCAATTTCTTCCAGGCAACCTTTGGATGGAAATGTATGTTGGTTAAAGTATTTGGCAGTTTATAATAGTGTGAATATTGTACAGTGGGCTCCAGAAGTGCCTAGACAATTTTAAACTAAAATTGTATAAAGTGACTCAAGACTACACACTGTACTGTACTGTACATTAAATTTTGTCCGAAATTTAAAAAAAGAAACAAAATCATAAAGTGTCGAAATAAGGAGGGAGACTCATCCTCATAGCGATTTCCCAGTTGCGTCCAAAGTTTGAACTTTGGAGCTCGGGGTGCGTTTATCGTTCTTGATAGTATGTCGGCTTTTCTCGGTGCGACTGCCGCCTGACCTCCCAATCCCGAGAATAAAGTCCACGCCAGAGCCTTGTCTTTTGTTTAGCAGGCACACCGACTAGCAGTACATGTGGCTCGGCCTTGCACACCCAAGGAAAATTATAGTTTTTTGCAGAAGCTGATCTACCGCCTTCCGCCTTAGAGTACAAAATCACTTCTTTTTCAGTGCAGGGCGATGCTTGTTTATAATATTAGTAAGATACCAAAACTTACATGCAGGTATAACAGATCTGTTTTGGTAAAGGTGTAGCACTTTCGCCTTGCACGTAACCTCCAGTCTGAGATTCTTGAAGTCCATCTTCAGCGTCACTATGGCGGGGTGCTGCGGCGACAGCGCGTTGTTGCCGACGTCCTTGAGGAAGCAGCTGGCGGAGTTGGCCTGCGCCAGGTACGGGCTGATGGCGGCGTTTATCGTCCGGTCTAGGGTGAAGCCGTACTAAAACAATATGTATAATAAGTATATATTTTTCACTTCACCTAGGAGTTGGAGAGTATACAAGAAAAGAAAAAGAAACTTTACCCTTTTTAGCCGTCGCGGTCGGATAATAATTAACCGTTAATAACCGCATTTTATCGGTAGTTAACCTTATTTGGTTAATAACCGGTAGTTTACGGGTTTTTTACAACTATAAGTCTGACCAAGACCTTCCAAACATAAAAACCGCTTAAAAATCCGTTCAGTGGTTTTAGCACCCATGGGCCATGGGGAACAAAAAAAAACAAAAAAAATCTCCAAATGTACAGACACGACTAGTTTACAATTTTATAATACCTAGATATATTTACTACAATCGAGTTACTTGTATGCTTCGTAAAGGTGTTCAAACAGTAGGCATTACGTAAATACCTACTACGATACAAGAAACGTACGGTGACCTTCGTCCTTGATTAAGAACGTAAAGTACTTTAATTCAATTGCCACTGAAAGAGCCGCGAGGCAGCGGCTTTTGAGGCATAACATGACCACCATTTTGAACCTTGTCTACAGGTGAAAAAGTTCATATTCATTTGAAGATAATTTCATTCATTTTGTCTATTTTTTTTTCAGATGTCGCGGTTTTGGAATTATTTGGAGGCACCCCTCCAAATAATTCCAAAACCGTTAATATATTGACCAAAGAACATCACATAGTCTGCCGAAGATCTAAAAACAGCTAAAAAAATTATTTGGAATCTTACAGTAAAGGAGTGCCTACGTGGAACCCATCGCCTTTTAGGCCTCGGTTGAATATTACCTCAACCATTTGTTCTAACTTCTACTGCGAATGCTCATTCTATCTACTCTACGTCAAATTCTATTAGTGTTAACAGTGACAAAACATTAGTTCGTTGCTCTTTCTTATGTAAACGCTGAAAACAAGGTTTCGTCACAGAACAGATAATAGTACTAGGTAGTTTAGTTTACACTAAAACCTTCCAGGTTACCAGGCACACAAGAACTAAAACTGTATGAACTAACAAGTGATTGCAACGCCAATTGAGCGCGGGCACGTCTCGGGACCTAATCAGATTATAAAAGCCAGTTGCAGCCGGGGGGATGAAAGGCTCGACGGGCTGTGACTTAATTAGTTTGCGCTTGGCAATGCTCAAGGCATCGAAACTTTTCAATTTCCTATCTGCATCGCGGTAGGTATGTCTATACTAATATTATAAAGCTGAAGAGTTAAGATATGATTCCGAAACCGACCGCATACGACAACTGCCGACGCATGCAGCACATACAGCGTAGCCATTACGGATAAAGAGGACCATTGAGAAGCCGCAAAGAATTACGCGTATTTTTTTTTGTAAATACATACATATTATACATACTATAGAATCGGGATACCGATCGTTTTCTGACCCTGAAAACCCCGGTGTTTAACATCAAAAATTTCGTGAACCCGGGACTGAAAGCATGCTCGAGATTGTGTTCTCGCAACCTTGCAACAAGTTCACACTAGTCAAATATTTTTACCTACTGCAGCAGTTTCAGTGTATTTGCGAACAAAATTGAAGTGGGTAGGTCTAGGCTGAATCTTCGACCATTTATTGTAATGTTAGGCGCTTATCTGTATTCACATGTTTTATACAACACTTACGAATATGTTAGAACGAATTTACTCCAATGAAATAGTTTTTTTTGTTTACCGTGTACATTTTAACATAATTTTATTTCTTGGATGTCAAGAAGGGTTTAGTTTAAAGTTAATCCAAGTTTGTGGGGCTGCAACCCTTGACCCACATCCATCATCGCAATTACGCTATATTGGGCAAATACCTAATTGCTTTAGCAAATGGGGCGTAATGTGAATGCATCTTTTACATACGTCATTGAAGAAGATGGAAGGTAATCCTGGTGGCCTGATCGGCCGAGGAATTGTTAGGTACGACATCCGACTCCTTTATCTTAAACTGGTGGGATGTAGCAATGAAGAGAGAAGCGTGAAAAGATTTTGTGGAGGTCTTTGCTCAGCAGTGGGATTTGACGCGCTAAATCAAGAAAAAAAAAATCATTTTTAATAGTATGCTACGCAAAAACACATCTTGCAACTGCATGCTTTTGTTGCTGTTTTCCCCAACACAAAAATAACCGGTCGGCGTTGTCAACTCACAAAAAGTAATCGGAGTGAAAGCGACAGATGTTGCCTTACAAAGAACGCAGGGTGGACGAGCAATAACTTCGCTATCTACCAACACTGTATTGAACAATGAAAGTCTAGCGCATAAAATCGTGCTAGCCCATTTTTTAGGGTTCCGTAGCCAAATGGCAAAAAACGGAACCCTTATGCCCGCTACAGACGCTCCAATTCGGTCGGGTCCAACCACCCAACCGCTTCCGCAAGCCGACAAGTGTTGCCGTTTCGGGAAAAATAAACTTTACCAAAATGTCACTAGATTGTAAGGAATAAAATAATTAAAATATAATAATAATAAATAATTAATTTTTCATTTTATTCCTTACAATCTAGTGACATTTTGGTAAAGTTTATTTTTCCCGAAACGGCAACACTGACTTTTTTATTTTTCCCGAAACGGCAACACTTGTCGGCTTGCGGAAGCGGTTGGGTGGTTGGACCCGACCGAATTGGAGCGTCTGTAGCGGGCATTATATGTAGATTCGTCATGTCTGTCCGTCCGTCTGTCTGTCTGTCCGTCCGTATGTCACAGCCACTTTTCTCCGAAACTATAAGGCCTATGCTGTTGAAACTTGGTAAGAAGATGTATTCTGTGAACCGCATTAAGAATTTCATACTAAAAAAAAAAAGCATCAAATTTTGGGGGTCCCTATACTAAGAACTGAAACTCCAATTTTTTTTTTCATCACACCCATACGTGTGGGGTATCTATAGACAGGTCTTTAAAAATGCTATTGAGGTTTCTAATATATTTTTTTTCTAAACTGAATAGTTTGCGCGAGAGACACTTCCAAAGAGGAAAACTGTGTGTCCCCCCCCCCCCCCTCTAACTTTTAAAATAAGAGAGTGATAAATCTAAAAAAAATATATGATGTAAATTGCCATGCAAACTTCCACTAAAAATTGGTTCGAACGAGATCCAGTCAGTAGTTTTTTTTTAATACGTCATAAACCTCAATTTTCGCCTTTGCTACTACGGAACCCTTCATGGGCGAGTCCGACTCGCACATGGCCGATTTATTTTAAAAAGGAGGTATATATTTTTCTTGGCAATATATTAATTTTTAAATGATGTATGGGAATTTGCCAGATTTATTGACAATTATCGTCACTGCTCCTTTACCTAGAGTAGTAGCGCGATGATATTTAGCCTACAACCTTCTTCGATAAACGGGCTATTCAGCATAAAAATAAATTTTCAATTAGAACCAGGTACGGTTAACAAATTAGAGTCTTTTTGTACTTATATTACCATTATGGCGAAGGACTATTCAATTCCAAGGAGAAAAGGCAAAGTCTCATGAAGTCATATAAACGTTTCACATTTTCAGCAACTTTGTTATGAAGGCCGTTGAAAACGTGCAACGTGACGAGTTGTGGCAACAAGTCTGCGAGAACGAGAATAGTTAATACAGAGAAGGATACCGTAGAAACAATAAACAACTTCAAACTTTATGTACCCTATTGTTTTAATTGAGTAGGTACTTACTTATAGCGCAGACTGAGTTTATTACTATGTTTACTGAGCGAAATAAAGAGTAACAAAAATTACTTTCGCCCTTACTCGATGATTTTTATACATACATACACTAATGCCTGTAAATCCACGAAGGAGTAGGCCATTTCGTCAATTACGACTTTCGATCCCAAGTAATAGGGGGCGAGCCTATTGACGTCTAGCAGGCACTTTGTCGTGAGTTGTATGTTTAATGTCGGATGGAGAACAGCCCTATCCCTTAGTCGCCTTTTACGACACCCACATGAAGATATGGGGTGGCCCTATTCTGCTCCACATCCACTTTATACATTTTTAATAATCCATTCAACCACAAATAAGACGCACTTTAACAGCAGCGACTGCCGTCTAACCACCCTGGTTCACCATACACACAATATGAACGTTTTCAAAAGTAACAATAATCTATAGAATGTTGAAAACTCTCACCTCTCCGTACACGGGGCCCGAAGGCATCATGAAGTTGACCATCTCCACATCAAGAATGCCTCCCTTGAAGAACCCGAAGGTCGTCAGGTCTACGAACTGCCGCTCGTCATCCTGCACATATTTGAAAAAAGAAAAAACTTTTTATTTTATCTTACGACATTTTTATCTACTAAAATCACAGATTACTAGAATCACAAGATTTCACGGATGCGTGCGCGATTTCGCGGACGCGTGTGCGTTTTGCGGACGCGTGTGCTATTTCGCGAATTACGCACCGTGGAATGGGGCTCGTCTGTGACTATCACACAATCATATACGGTTTCCATAAAAGTAAATGCGTTCGCATCTGCGTCCGTGAAACCTGACACCGTGGGAACGCGGTGTTATAAATGAGTCACAGAAATAGTCCGTGCATATAAGCTTCTGAACGACTGCACCAAAATGGGTAATTTTTTCGTATTTTTTGGTGTCAGGACAGGTTTATATGACAGAATATTCTTGAAAGTCTACGGGTAATGTGTTAAATTGCACAGCCTCGATAGAGATTGTCATTAGTTGATCTCCAATGACGTCACCCAGTCCAACCAATGACAATTAAGTGCTGTGCTTTGAGGCAACCTGACGGCTTTTGGGGCAACCTGACCTGCCAGCCATGAGAGAGCCTTTGTTTTATCGTGCGAAAAATTACCAAGGGAAACGGGTTATGTCGGACTTGAACCGACTAAAACGCACGCTGTCTGTGGGTCGTTGGTTAGTGAGATTTGGTAAAGCGGATCCCAGACTCCGAGGTGGAAGCTTCGGATGCGGATGGGAATTAACGCTAGGATGAAGAAGAATGGCCTCGTCGATCAATCAGTAGGTATATCGACTTTCTGGTGATGTTGACTTGGCCCCATAGGTCCTAGCAGGGTCTCATACACCCATACATATCATTTTATAACTTTACTTATTTATCTATCTTGCGCTTCCACATAGCTATCATATTTTACGCTCCTTACGCTTATCAACACTTTCAAGTACCCCTAATCAAGATTGGCACATTTTTATGAACCTTAACATGCGCATACGCAACCGCGAGCGATGATCATGTATCTCTCACATTTATAAATACTTCGCTGATTGGCTTATCAATGTATAACGAGAAGCTTGAAGGCAAAAAATTATATTAAAGTAGATGTTGCCCGCGGCTCCGCCCGCTGATATATAGCCTATGTGGTATTCTGATGTATAAGCTATATTATTGTAAGGTATCATTAAAATCCATTCAATAGTTTTTACGTAAAAGAGTAACAAACATCAATACATCCATCCATCTATCTATACTTACAAACTTTCGCGTTTATAATATAAGTAGGATGTATTGTTATCACAATTAATATCTATATCTCTGCCTACCCCAGGGCGGTAAAGGCGTGAGTATATGTAGGTATGTAATTAATATTTAAGTAAGACAGCAATTGCATCACCAGATATATGAAATGTGAAAGTGAGTTGATTTGTTCATATGTTACTCAATCACACAAAAACAGCTGGATTGGTCTAGCTGTAATACACAGGTAGATTACGACTGGTAAATGACGTACATATACTCCATTCGGTTAGGTACATAACTAATCGTAAACAATCTTGATGTGTCTTTTTAAAGTTTTATTTAAAAACTTGGTTCAGAAACTCATTTTAAAGACTAAAAATCGAAATCGAACCACTAGTTTGTCAGTAAGTTAGCCTAGTTTATTTGTTTAATATCTGTTTTTATAAATAGTCGCTAAAAATGTTTATCTTTAATTATGTAGGTACCTAATAAAATGCAGTATAGGTTTGTTAATAAGCAGTAGAGCCGCCAGCATATTCTAGTATTACATAAGTTAGAGTGAATCACGCACAGCATATTGACAACAATTAGCAATTTGACAAAAATATAGAAACAGGTAAGGAACATAGGGAAGGAACATAGGGAAGGAACATAGGGAAGAAACATAAGGAAGGAACAAAGGTAAGGTACATAGGGAAGGAACATAGGGAAGGAACAAAGGGGAGGAACGTAGGAAAGGAACATAGGGGAGGAACGTAGGAAAGGAACATAAAGAAGGAACATAAGGAAGGAACTTAGGGAAGAGATATAGGAAAGAAGCATAGGGAAGGAACATAGGGAAAGAGCATAGAAGGAACATACAAAAAATTATGTTTAAAATAAAAAATAGAAGATATAAAACAAAGATCAGAAGGTCTCTAAACAAGCTAAGACAAAGTGAAAGTCAGCTGCAGCGTTTAAATCTGAATTAGATTATTCATAATTACAAATAAGAGTAATCACGTTATCCAGTTAATATTTATATTTATAACTAGCTTTCCGCCCGCGGCTCCGGCCGCGTGCATCTCGGGTAACGCGACCTTTGCTCATATCTTCGGTTCTACTCAACCGATTGCGATCAAACAAACGTAAGATTTTAAATCTGACCAAGCCCTTTCTAACAAAAAAAACCGCATCAAAATCCGTCCAGTAGTTTTTGCGTCCATCGCGGACAAACAGACAAACAGACAAGAAATTAAAATAAAATATTTTCGTGTTCAGTATCGTTAACATAACATAACCCATACATAAGATATTTAAAAAAAAAAAAGTATTTTTTTTAAATATCTCCAATGTACAGACACGACCACTTTACAATTACAATACAATGATCAATTGAAGGAATGGACAGGAAAATAACAGGTTTTACCTCAAACTATAGCCTTGCTAATATAATTTCATGGTAAACAAATATTTCACACAAACTGCATGGAATTCTGTGCCACTCCATGTGAAATTCTGTAATCTGACCCACCTTAGTTACGCACGAGGCATATCACCCCTTTAAAACATATTATATATACCCGCTATTTTTAAATTTTCAAACAATGTATGGGAATTTGCCAGTTTTGTTGACATTTATGATTACTGCTCTGCTCGCTTGAATAGTAGCATGATATAGATGATGATATTCAGCCTATATATGATACCTTCCTCGATAAAGAGGCTATTCAACACAAAAAGAACTTTATTACAATAGTATAGATTCCATGGAACTTACAGAACATTATGAAAAAAAAAATACCAAGTAGCATTCAGTTTAGCGTTCAGCAACATTTGTTTTTACTTATTTAAATGGTTAGGTATAATGCAATTGTAGCATGTTCAGCATACAGCTGTGTCACCATTCAACCGTGAGAATAATAACATGTACAGACAGAACTCGCTTCAGTCCCGGTTGCCATACAAACATCTATGACAGTTGTTACGGGTAGTTGGAGCTCTAAATAGTCCAACAACTTGTCTAGCTGCAATGCTTTGATATCGTCTAATGTCACCATAGGCTAGTGGAGGTCAGATGGCAATTGCTTCACGGAAAATATTGAAGTCTACCAAAATCTGCAGTTTGACTGGTAAAGTGGACCCCAGACTCCAAGTGAAAGCTTGAGATACGACTGGGTTTACCACTAGGATGGAGAAGACAGACAATAATGGAAATAAGTATACACCTGTACGCACAACATTATATGAAAAGGTGTACACTTATTGCCGTACCAGTAGCAAAAAAAGGAGACAGCTGGTATTTTATGGCATAACATATTGATATGATACTTGTGAGCTACCTTCCCAGTAGTGGGGTAACAATTGTAAGATAAGATATATAGATAAAAGTAATACCAGTCATAAACAAACACTGTCTGTTGTATCAATAGTATGAAAAGAAATGCTTGTTTTCTGTTTCAGTAGCACAGGTGACTACAGATAGGAAGATAGGTATATTTTGTTTTAGTAGCACCGACAATATCTATTGAAGAGAACGCGAGACAAATTTTTGTTAAGAAGGGCCAGGTTTATTCGATTTTTGTCGCCTGTGCAAATACGCATCAATCGAAGAATCAATTAACATACACTGTATCTAAATTAAATATTCAGCAACCTTGTAAATAACATTATATTAAACATAGGTAACACTTATTTAAAAATTAAATGAAACCTTACCGAAAGATGCAACTTGTGTATTCTGGCACACACCGTCACTGCGATCAGCACGACACATGATAATGCTCTTCTTAGCGCACGAATCATATTTCATGACTATTATAATCAAGCAGAAGAAACTAAACTTAAAGGTTTTAGACTTTTAGTAACGTTTCACATACCAATATCTCACAAAAACATTCCCTCAACTTAACACTCAACTCAATCGGTGACGGAGATAAACATAGACTAGAACTAAAGTAATGTAAACTTGGAGACATGGAGACTTCAAGACACAGATTAAAAAATACAAAATACCCACTTTCCACTTTCTTGGAAATCGCAATATATCATAGACTATGGCGAGTTTCAGGCCTTTGGCACCATTCTTTTTCTGTATTTCTACCAATCCGTAGAGGGAGGACTCCCTCGACGTGCCAATAATCCCACCCAAATCCCACCACACACACACACCGTAGCACAGATTGAAAGTGCACGAAGCGAAGTACCAACAAATAATAATACTGAATGGTATACTTAATTATATTGCTTATATGCTGTAAATAATAATATATTTTGGGGAATAACCTTGGGTACTTGGGTCCAATAATTATCGTTTATAGTGAGGCTTATCTTTATACGTCTGTGTTTTAAGGCTTTCCCCGTGGTTATTCACATTCTATCCCACTTTTTACTTCCCACTAATATTACAAATTATATGAAAAGTAAAGAAAATTGAATTGTTGTGGTTGCACAACACCGGTGACCTTGTTGAATATAATATACTTATTGATTGATACATTTATTATTTTGAAATTCATGACCTTTCTTCTCTAAGTAGTCTGTGCTTATTCATTCCAAAAGGATGATGGGCACAAATGTATGGAACTTGGTCCCACCCTCCAATCGGAATGAATGATACACCGTTGGAAAGGTATTTTTGTATGGAATAAGAATAACTATGGCGCTAGTCCCGATTTGCTGTCCGAGAGCAGTAATTTTTGTTTTTTGTTACATCCTACATACACTTTTATTAATATTGTTCTCTATTATGGCATGTTATTGTTACAATAATAATAATTACAATAAGTAAGGTATTCAAGAAATGAGTAATGATATACACTTTATTTCTTGTTTATCTTAATTATTATTATTCATACTAATATTATTAATGCATATTATTAATGCCAAGTGAGTATATTTGTCCTTCCCCTAACGTATGTACCTAATTGGTACTTCCGTATTTTTGCATGAATGTAATTAGGGTACTCTATTGTGGTGCGGGCGATGCCGCAGTTAGTTATCTAGTTAATAATATTTATCAAAATAAACACGTGCGAAAGAAGTTTTTTTTTATTGCACAATCATACTATTCAGTATCTATAATGATGCTATTTAAGAACAATGCTGGCTCATTAAAGCCCTCGTGTTTAGCATATCCCAAATACCAGACTATGGATACTTTATGCGCACAGGAACCTACCGTGCGCCGTCCCGTCAAACATGTACAGTAATGGTATAGTATAACATTTTCGTCTCTTTTTACCAGTATGTAACAAAAGTACTGCTTCGCTCTCACATGTCGGGTCGGCGCGCCGACCCGACATGTGAGAGCGAAGCAGTACTTCTGTATGCGTGCACGCAAAAGCCACGTATCTTCTTCTATCCCATATTCATTTACATCCTCTATAGCGGTTTCTCTTTTTGCTTCTACATAATTGTACATAATTGTACAACACATTTGGCGTTTTTTTTTTGTATATCAGGCGAAGCGAAGTTAAATTGACGTGTCCTATATAAAAAAATAAAAAAGAAATTACATACAATTACAATTATTTACATAAATACATTACTAAAATAAAAAAAAACAATACCTATATACCTTTATACAAAGTTGCAGGTTTAGGTGTCAAAAAATTCCTCCCCATCGACGTCAACTGGGAGGGTTGGCGGTATTGCCACGTTAAATTGCAATGCCAATCCTTTGTACAAGGAATAAACCAGCCCTCTGGTCACGAGTAGCATCTATGAGCCGTTTGGAGATTTCTTTATGTAGTATGAGAGTAGATAAAATTCAATTTCAAAGTAACTTCCGAAGATTATATTTACAAAACGGACAATAGATACAGGTTAGCTGCCATAGTCATTTTTAGGGTTCCGTAGCCAAATTGGCAAAAAACGGAACCCTTATAGATTCGTCATGTCTGTCCGTCCGTCTGTCTGTCTGTCTGTCTGTCTGTCTGTCCGTCCGTATGTCACAGCCACTTTTCTCAGAAACTATAAGGCCTATGCTGTTGAAACTTGGTAAGAAGATGTATTCTGTGAACCACATTAAGAATTTCACACAAAAAATAAAAAAAAGCATTAAATTTTGGGGGTCCCCATACTTAGAACTGAAACTCAAATTTTTTTTTTTCATCAAACCCATACGTGTGTGGTATCTATAGATACTTAGGTCTTTAAAAATGCTATTGAGGTTTCTAATATATTTTTTTTCTAAACTGAATAGTTTGCGCGAGAGACACTTCCAAAGTGGAAAAAAGTGTGTCCGGGGAGGACACACTTCTAACTTCTAAAATAAGAGAATGATAAATCTAAAAAAAATATATGATGTAAATTGCCATGCAAACTTCCACTAAAAATTAGTTCGAACCAGATCCAGTCAGTAGTTTTTTTTTAATACGTCATAAACCGCAATTTTCTCCTTTGCTACTACGGAACCCTTCATGGGCGAGTCCGACTCGCACTTGACCGATTTTATTTATACTCTTGACAAGAGCTATCCAACGATGGTAAATTCATTTAGATTGGTCAATATTGCTAAGTGGGCCCAAAATTCCCATCCTCCTTTCCAAATGCTATTGCATAGACCCATAGACTTAGCATAGACCATACCTCTTATTTTATTATCTTATTATATTACTCTTTGGCATAGACTTAGGATTATTGTCAAAATGAATTGATCGTAAAAAAATAAATAGAAATTATAATACTTATCGTATTATTTTATGAGAATTAGATCAATTTACCGCTGTCTAAATACTCTGCAAAATATAATTTAATAATTGTTGGTCTTGGTTGTAGGCTGTAACTTGTGGGCACATACATACTTACTGGTAATTTAATCATTTCAAGATGAAATTAATCGCGCAGTGTCTTTTTTCGCCACAACTGTACAAAATATATAGACAAGGGGCGCAATCTGTAAGTTGCATAACTTATTATATGTTCATAAATATGTGACAATTGAAGTAATTAAGTAAATTCATCCACTGCTTACAGTCATCGTCATCAACCTTGCCTTAGTGCCGGTCTCATAAGAGGACCGCTTAAATATAATGTGGTTTCATTTTTTCGACTATATTGGGAGTGACAGCTGTCTGACCTCCCAGCCTGAGTTGTGGTTAATGGCCAACCAC
Organism: Eilema depressum; assembly: GCA_914767945.1. Lineage (NCBI taxonomy): Eukaryota > Metazoa > Arthropoda > Insecta > Lepidoptera > Erebidae > Eilema > Eilema depressum. Next base: position 32,557,330 of record OU612012.1, on the reverse strand, counting down.
TGACAGAGTCATTCAGGTCGCTCCATGGGCCTCCTTCTTAACCTAACGCCTATTGACAGCTGGAACCGAATTTTAATGTGCCCATTGAAGCACGGGAGCATTGAATGAAATATCATTAGAGCAGTTTAGTGGTTCATAATAATTTTAGCTATTTGGGTATTTCAAAGTCAAAATAGAGACAACAATGGTGCCCAGTATATGCCAATAGGTTCACCCCCTATTATGTGGGACCTAATACAATGATTGGTGAAATGTGGGTGTTAATTAACCACTGCGTAACCCTCCGGGGATAAAGGCATGATTGTATGTATGCATGTAAAGTCAAAATTAAGTTAGAGCAGTCCCATGTGGTGTTTGAATCTAGACTATCACTTATTTACATATTTTATAAATTCTATCAAATAAAAAAAGTGAGATTGTGCAGATAATACTTAAGTTATTGTGAATAACATAGCTGTGTTCTGAAGAGTATGCCTTGAAACACTTCACTTTCTCCAATGACTATAATAAAAAATTAGAAAAGTTTTTCCATTGGTTTTATAACATAATTTGACCAGTAAATAATAATGAATGAGGGATGGGAATGAATGTAAGAGAATGAAAAAAGAGTTACATGTAAAATAGTGGATTAATTTTAATGAGAATGAGACAGTAATAGCCACACACATAAAATCGCTAGTGATCAATAATATGCACAATTTTTTATGTGCATTGAAATAAAAAAAAAAACAAAAACACAACTGAAGAAACCATTGTCATTACCATATTACCAAATGTTCAAAGTCATTCCCGCTTACTATAGATTAGAATATTCTCATTGGTACACATACACCCAATGAGGCTGTAAGCAATAACTTGAATATATTGGGTCTATGTTTGTAAATAATGCCTTTAACTCTATACTAACACCCCGTAACAAAAACAACAACAATTAAACAAATATGATAGAATGTTCTTGATGACTTTTTCATCATAATATTAAGCACATCTGTGGTGGAAAGGCAGCCTTAGAAATGCCCAGCATTTCTAAGGCTGCCTTTCCACCACAGATGTGCTATGCAGCTATGCAACTATATCACCGTTTCCACTGTGCTATGCTATTTAGCGTAAGAAGTGCTATGAATGTACTTACTTACTTCCAGTAAGTATGGGATATACCAATCACATAAATTTGATATCACCATTTTTATTTTAGGATCTATATGAGCCTCGAGGTATCGAAAGATGGGGAAACCGAGTAATTTCTATGGTAAGAAGCATTCAATATAACTTTGTTCTATAAAACTACAATATATTTTATAATATGTTGTTATATTTCAGGCCAATATGCTATTAAACATAAGCCTGTACACATCTCCGTTCATTTGCATGTACATCTACAAAAGAGGTTTCTTCTCATATGATGAGGCAAGGCAGATTGGTCGCCTCTTCAGTTGCATTGGCTGCGTACTGGCTGTCTCATTCACCATGCGAGGATATGGACGGGCTACCAACCCTAATTACGTGAAGTTTCTGCAGGCTTTGACATACCCGATGACCGATAAAAAGGTATATTTGAGTGGAATCAGGCAGTACGATTTTGAATTCAATGCCTGGCCTGCTACATTCACCGTATCTCCTAGGCGAAAGTAAGTAATACCCATACCCAGTTCTTTTTTCTTTTAAAGGTATGATTCCGTACTCGACCGCATACGACAAAACTGCCGACGCATGCAGCATTTGCGCGTAATTAATTGCAGCTTCTTAATAATCCCCTTTAACCGTATCGGAGTTTAACAAGTAATGGGTATGTATATGCTGTATCTGCTGCATGCGTATGTCGTTGTCGTATGCGGTTGACTTCGGAATCATACCTCCATGAATTGTGGCACTAAAGTATATTTTGTTTAGCCCTGGATGGTTTGAGCAGCATCCGTTCAGCAAGACTGCTAACCCCGACTTGCCTCTGTACCAGCGAGTTACAATCCAGGTGTTGGCTTTCGTGGCAACGCATACCTTCGGTCTGCGGCTTATCTATCCCGGGTCAATGGCCATCATCCAGAGCATATTGTGTAAGTAAATAGTAGCTGTTGGGATGGACACACGGAAATAAAACGGGTGGACTAATATGGCTTCGATATAATTTCTTGGAAAATTTGACATTAGCAGCTCTCCACTAATTATTTTACTAACTACTTTACAAGCTATTAATTAATCAGATAAGCACATATACATAAAAAAAGATAGTAATACATATGAATCACCAAATGATGAATCTTAGCAAGAACAAGTTCTTATATAACACCTCTTTCTCTAGGGGGGTCTCTCTTCCAAGGCAGGACCCATCTCGTAGAAGACTACGACGGGCAGCGAACTAAGTTACGGACAGCCGATGGCAACGAGATCGACACCATGTTCGTGGACAACAGGAATAAGAGTCCTAAGGGAAAGTACTTGATCATATGCTGCGAGGGCAACTCAGGCTTCTACGAGTTTGGGATAATGACTACCCCGACTAAGGCTGAATATTCTGCGCTTGGGTGGAACCATCCTGGATTTGCTGAGAGTACAGTGAGTAATCTTCATTTAATATGCCAATCCCGGTTACATCCAAAGGTTCTGTTTTGGAGTCCGGAGTCCATTTTTCACTCCTTCATTATTAATTTCAATCTTAATCATCTATGTGGTGACGGAGAAAGAATACAACTATCACCATCCCTTATCATCTGAAGGGTATCGTAAGAAGCAACTAACGGAAAAATAGTGTGGCGCAGTGGACAGCAATAGGCTAATTGACATTATTGATTTATGTGAGTTTATAATGGGAACGACTGCCGTCTGTTATCTGTTATCTGTTACTCATCATCTTCATAGCAATTGCCCAGGTGTTTCCGAAGTTTATACTTCGAAGCTAGAGGTCCCCTTATAGTTCATTATTGGCGACTTTTCAGGTGGCTACTGCCGTCGCACCTCCCAACCCTGAAAGGGAAGCCTGCACAAGAGCCTAGTCCAATGTTTTGGTAGAACTGAGGTGGGTTTAGGCCTCAAACAAGTTGGTATACCCCTGTTCATCCATATTCACACTTGCTTTGAAGTATTATCTACCTAATTTTCTTTCCAGGGTCTTCCGTACCCCTCCCAAGAACATAGCGCTATAGAGGCGGTGATGCTATACGCGATCAACGAGTTGGGTTTCAAGCCGGAACAGATCGTGACGTTCGGGTGGAGTATCGGCGGGTACTCCGCTGCCTGGGCTGCAGTCAACTTCCCTGTTAGAGGGCTGGTGAGATTGTTATTTTGTTTCCTTTTTTATTTTCTTGGAAGGAATTCGCAACGAGTTCATCCGACATTGAACCAAAGTTACCGACATAGCTCGTAGAATAAGCAAGCTGAAGTGGCAGTGAGCTGGCCACATCTGTCGAAGGACTGATGGCCCGTTGGAGCAGACGAGTCCTAGATTGGAGACCGTGAGAAGGAAAACGGAAGGTGAGACACACCCTAGATGGACTCACGACCTCAAAAAGGTGGCTGGGACAGACTGGATGCGGGAGTCGTAGGATTGGCAGACGTGGCGCATTTGGGAGGGTCCAGCAGTGGACTGCAATAGGCTAATCAGATTTTAGCTTAGCATTTCAGACAGGGAGTTTCTCTATAATTGTAAATAATCCATCGTCTCCAGATTCTGGATGCGACCTTCGACGATCTACTGCCCCTAGCCGAGAACCATATGCCGTCTTCTTGGTCTCTCCTCGTGAAGGAGGTGGTCCGGTCTTACGTTGACCTCAATGTGGCCGCTCTCGTCACACAGTACAACGGACCGGTCCAGCTGATCAGGCGGTCTGAAGACGAGGTCATTTGTTTGAGGTATGTATTGAAAAGGCATCCATCCTTTCTTCTATCGAGCTTCAATGAACTGTTTGCTTCAGCTACATAGGTAACATTGCAATTTGATTGAGTAGGCATAAAGGCTCATATCCATATACTGAGTTTACGTGAATATCACACATTGAAATAAAAATGTTTTTGATTTATTTGGTACGTTGCCGCTCCACCCGCATGGAATTCTGTTCCCGTTCATCGCTAATATATAGCCTATGTGTTATACTGATGTATAAGCTATATTATTGTAAAGTTTCATTAAAATCCATTCAGTAGTTTTTACATGAAAGAGTAACAAACATCCTCACATACATCCTTACATACTTACAAACTTTCGCGTTTATAATATTAGTAGGAATGTTTACATTGAGTCTGGCGTTTGTAGGACTAGGAACGTACCATCGCAGTACCGCGTGCTTTATTATCCTGCGATAAAAACGTGCCTGTATGGTTGAGGCTTTAAATTTTCCATAAATATTCCACAACACCCCCTACAACGCTATCTAGAACCATGGTGATCATAGCTTAACTAGCTTGTGTTATGGAATTATTAATGTCGCGCTATTGGTCCTGCAGGCAAGGCGTCATAGCCACAAACCGTGGCAACTTCCTGCTGATGAAGATCATCGAACACCGCCGCCCCGACGTGCTGACCAAGCCGCTGGCCAGGGCGACTCTCATCAAGATCCTAAGTATGCAGCAGCGATACTGGAGCACGAAACCGGAGTTCTCGACCGTGTCGGTGGTAAGTATCTCGACGCTTCGGCCGCGTACGAAACCACGTTTTGAAATCAGTTTCGAAAGATGAATATATTACTTCTTTCGTAACTGGTTTGGATAAAAGAATAAAAAGCAGTTTCTTGAGAAGACATATTATCCTTCTTTCGAAACTGGTTTCGAGACGTGGTTTCGTACGCGGCCTAAGCTTATCTCGTAACACATTCCTGTAAGATGTAGGCGTTACCTAGGTCTGCAAGGTCCAAGGTAATCTCATGCTGTTTAACAGACTATGCTTTGGCGCAAGCTTGGCTCTCGGGGTTAGGGTAGGGTGTAGGAGAGCAGGACCCTCTCTCCAAAATGCAGGCTTCGGATGTGGGGTACATCTGACTGCTTCGGGTGCAAAGTACACAAACAAGAATAGCCCCTTGGAGGAGAAAAGGGCCATAGAAGGCGACTAGGAAATAGAGCTGCTCCTCATCCGTCAGTAAATAGATAGCTCATAACAACGTGTTCGCTTGACGGCAATAGGCTCGCCTAGGGACTGAAAATCTCAATGGGTGAAAATTTGGGTGTTAGATGCTTTTCTCCTATGGGGTATATTAACTTACGCTTACTTTTTTTTTTTTATACCACTTAGGTGGCAGACAAGCACACGGCCCACCTGATGGAAAGTGGTTACCGTGGCCTATGGACGTATGCAACACCAGGGGCGTCACACTCGTGCTGCCGACCCTGAAGAAACCTTCTAATGCCCTTCTTGAAGAACCCCATATTGTAGTCGCTTGGGAAAACCATCGCGGGGAGTTCATTCCACAGCTTGAGTGTGCGAGGGATGAAGTTCCTTTCATACCGCACAGTGCGCACCATTTCCGGTCGCAATGTGTGAGGATGAACTCCCCGCCTATGACGATATCCCCACAGATGCAATAATTCAACTATCTGCAATCAACTGGTGTCTTCTTTTCAGGTTTCGGACTACCTTCGCGATGTGAAGTCGACGCACTGCGCGCCTTTGCCCGAGGACACCTTCGTCGATATTATGAGCACTATCACAGAAACGAGCCGTTAACTTGACAGACCTAAACATTATATTTAACTAGTGGCACACCCCAGGTACGCTCGGCAAAATTTCATATTTTACTCATTTGTTTCGTGATATGACACGAATTTCGTACAAAAATATAAACGATTTGCTTCAAATAGTACTCAGTAGAAGAGGGTGACGAAATTCTAATTAAATATAATGTTAAGTAGCTTCCGAGGGGGTGAAATTCTGCCAAAAATTTCAAGTAACACTACAGGCTCTTGCATTGATGAATCAAATCAGTCACGCTCAGAACAAGTAAATATAGTTATATATTATTCAAATAAAAAAATAAAACAAATTTAATATAATTATTATAAAAAAATTCTCAGAGCTTCTCTGGTGATAAAAAAAAATGTATTTTTCGATCCCATTTAATGTTAGATAAGTACAAATATTTCTCAGAAAATTTTGTCACAAATCATAATTTTTATAGTCCTAACAGAAAATTAGGTAGGGCAGGCAAATATGTTCATTATATCTTTAGATCATACATTCCTGGTGGTCTACTATCAAATCTTAAAGTAATATTATTTGAATCTCACTTTACTCTCATAGTGTGAATTGAACTTGGACCGTTGTCATCTATTAATATTTGTTTACTGTATCTTGTAAGACAAGTGTGAAAATCAAATAAATATATCTACTTCAGTAAGAGATACCGTTTGATCCAGTTTGACCACATAACACTAGTATCCTGACGGATACGGTCCGTCCCATTCACACTATGTAAGTCACAAAGTAATTTGAAATGATATTGTTAGTGATGGTAGTAGCCCCCCTGACCCCGAATGGATACCCGAGACATTTATTATAATACTGATATATATGGTATGGCTAAACGATTTATCTATTTATTTAATTACCTAATCTGTTAGAATACGTACAGTACATAATTCAATAGTAATAATTGCATATAAGACAAAGTATTTGCTTTCTTTGTGATTCACTTAGTACGTATTTAGCGTAAGTTCATGTTTGAATGTTCTAGTATTTTAATTATTTAGCTCCCTACGGCTGATACGTAACTGTTTCGTAACCAGTTACGAACGCAACCTTTTTCGGCCTTGGTCGTAACAGAGAGAGAATATTTTCTTCCTAGTTCGTGACTATTATTCACTATCAAAAATGTTTCGTAACCAGTTATGATGGAGGATGTTTTCTTTCCTTGAAACCACTAACAATGTAGCCAACTGCTACTAATAGTGTGCAGTTGTGGGGATCCGCTGGTCATGGTCATGTATATTATGTTACTACTGAATATTAACCAATGATATCAAATACAGTAACAGACGGGTAACTACGCTTACAGAAAACAAGCGTAGTTATTTTTTCTATCCAAGAGTTCATTTTATACAGGCTGATTTTTTTTCAAGCAGACGTAGATAGTCAAATCCGAAACTATGAGGAATGATGAAAACTAAAACTGCAGTATCTGATTTTAAAAAATCACTATTCATAGCCAGGAATCGAATCTGTACATTTTTAAAAGAATCGCCAACAAGGATCTAAAAATTCGGCCTGTTTATTTATTTATTTAGTCTTAAAACTAGCGAATATTTCCACTGTATATGTAACTCCTATTTCACAATGTGTACCTACGTAACCAAAGTAAAATGTCTTACGTCAACTACTTATAATGTGATTGTAATAATTTATTAGAACCAAGAGAGACGCTATAATGATATTATATGATTTTTAACTTTATTATACTAGCACTTGGTCAAAACTTCATGCTCAGCTCTATGGAGTTTATGACAGCTCGCTGACAGATGAGGTACAGCGAAGTCTTAACAATAAGGTTCCGTCGGTTATCCTACGGGTATGGGACCCTAAAGTCGATATGTTTGCTCAATTGTATCGACAACCTGCTGTTTGCCTTTATTTGCATGAAACATGGTTTACAGTGATAGTAGGTTGACATATTTTGGTTAGTGCAGCATGTGCATGTTTACCATATTGTGCAATCAAAGTTTGAAAACCTTCATGGCCACCTTTTGAACTATATCAACATACAATTATTTAAACATTTAAAATAATTATTATGCCCCAGTAAAAATATTTGCACTGGATTTGTTATAATATTTTAATGAATCTGATCCGCACTTCGTTTTTAAGTTCACCATATCTGTCTAACCCCTTGTTTACACCAGGGTCTCAAACATGTATTTGATGCTTGCACTTCATTCTCGTCGAGGTTAGGCGAGGTAGCGCGAGCACGAGAGTGTGGTGGGAGCCCTCGCGTCACATCGCCGCGCCTCGCGTCGCCTCGCCTGGCCTCGCGCGAGGGGACGCGTGGTGCGAGGCCACAATGTACATGTTCAACAATGTTCATGTACATGTTGTTCAGTTCTCAATGAGTTGTCAATGTACTGTCATGTTCTCATGTTTTCAATGTTCTTGTTAAACATTGGTGAGAGTGAACCTCGTCTAACTCCTCGTCTAACTTCGTCAAACCTCGCCTTGCCTAACCTCGACGAGAGTGAAGTGCTAGCAAACCTCGTGTCGCGTCGCCTCGCATAACCTCGCCTAACTTCGTCAAACCTCGCCTCGCCTAACCTCGACGAGAATGAAGTGCAAGCATGACAATTTTATGACATGTCTTCGTTCAGACATAGACATGTTTATCACATGTTGAAAGATGTTTATGACATTTTATCCATCAATCATGAATACAGTTTAAAACTTGTTTTTGACAAGTCTCAAGACAGAAATTGCAGTAAAGGTGCGTAAAGATTATGTAACATGTTGTATGACTTGTGTTTTATAACACGTCCACATTATCTAACTTTGTTTTATATCTTTGCAACATTTAACAATACTGTACACATTAGATTTAACAATGTCATATAACAATGTTGTATAACAATTTCGTTGGACGTTGCAGTGCTTTTAAAATAAAAATAACGTGTTATATAACTCACTAACATGTTTTATAACTTCAGTGTCTACATTATTGAAACATGTTATATAACATTGTTTTATAACATGTTATGCTATATAATTTGTACGCACCTATAAATAAACAAGACTACAAAAAACACGACAGTGTTGTGTAGGTGTGAACGCGATCAATGACAAAGACAAAGTAAAACATGTCGCAGACTTCAGTGTGAACGCAAATGTGTTGTAAACTTGTATGTATACAAGTTGGCGGCACAGTGTGAACGGAAGAGTGTTTGAGACAAGTCTCAATACATGTTGAATACGAAAAATTGTGTTTTGTTTTGACGACTTGTATTTCAAACAAGTCTACAACTTGTTTCTTGGTGTAAACGAGGGGTTAGGACACAACCAAAACATTCCCATATTGACAATGCTATATTGGAAAAAAATGAATGAAAACGATTGTCTAGTTACAGATTGTACCTACCTATAATTTATTTGTGGAATATTTGTGTATCTATGTTGTGCTCTTAGTCATTAGATACTTATTTGTTATTATAGTTAACGACAAGCTTCGTGATAAATGATAATGCTCTCTGACTCTAGCTGAGACAAACGAGTTTTTAGGTCTCTTTGGCAGAAAGGCGGGGCGCAACGGCGGAAGCGCACCAATCGGCCAATCATAGACTATATTATACTAATCACGGGCTCAAAGGGCTCGTGTCATTGGTTGATCAGTCCATGTATTGGTTTTTGGAATGGCCAGTTAGTTCACGGAGTTTGTCGCTAACTATTCCAAGCATACTTAACTTATAAGTATAGCTACGTCGTCGGTGTTAATTACGAATATATTATGATATTCGGGTAAAATGCATTTAATGTGTTTGGATAGTCCTAAGAAGGTAATTGGGTATTTATTTGTGAAATATAATAATGAATAAACTAATTTTACCATTCATTGTTCAATTTCTTTTTATTATTGGTCCAAGTACATTTTGGGTTACCGATAAATTCTCCGGCTGACCTCCAACCACTAGAAGAAAGCTTGGACCAAGGCCTGGGGTACCCGGATGATGGAACAACACTGGCCATACCCGGGCAGTGAAATCACTCAAGCGTTAATTCCCGTTGTATGGAAGTATAATAGCTGCCATGCTTTCGAGTACCTGTGTCAGCCGAGGTGACACCATGATTTCTTCATTGAACGTCAAGAATCAAAGAATCAATTTCATTTATTCAATTTAGGCACATAAAGAGCACATTGAACGTCAAATATTACAATTATTATGTTTAAGTTAATAAAAAATAAGATATATTATTAAATAAAGTAAAATAAATCATTTGAAAATAATTCTTTCGCTAGTTCGGTAGTTGGTTCTACTGAGAAGATACCAGCAAGAAACTCAGAGAACTCAATTATCCTTTTTATTTTATTTTTAATATAGTTTTATACAATTTATAATGTGCGAGCAAGCAGTGATTAGGATGACCATGCATTTTTACCCGACTGCGCCAGCGAGAGGGTAATGTGTTTCGCGCGATATGTATGTATGTGTCTATGTGTGTATGTAGTTTTCTTTGTTCCCCTCTACAGGCCTAAGAGCGGAAGCACACGATGCGTTGCGGCGGCGGTGCGACGCCGGAGCGGTGTCGCTGCGTCGTTTTACATAGAAATATCTGTAGCATGTCACACGATGCGCTGCGTCGCCGCACCGGACTTGCAACTACCGAGACGAGGCGGGGAGGGGTGAATGCGTTGCGACGCCGGAGCGGCGCCGCTCCGGCGCGCACCGCACCGCCGCCGCCGCCGCGTAGTTGTTTAGGGGCTGTGCATTAATCACGTGATGTTTTTTTTAGCAATTTACCAACCCCCCTCCCCCATGGTGATACGTGGTAAGGTTTTAGACAACCCCCCCCCCCTCTAGCCAAAATCACGTGTATTTTTTTATTTATTATTTAATGCTAGAAAACTAAGAATCGTGACAAAAATCACGAGTTATAAAGGTGCGTACAAATTATATAACACTGTTATATAACAATGTTATATAACACGTTATATAACAATGTTATATAACACTGTTATATACTAATGTTATATAACAATGTTATATAACAATGTTATATAACTATGTATTATAACAATGTTATATAACATGTTTCAGTAATGTAGATACTGAAGTTAGTACAATGTTGCAAAGTTATAAAACAATGTTAAATAATGTGGACGTGTTATATAACACGAGTTATACAACATGTTACATGATCAAATATAAATACACGTGATATCTCAATATACCCCTACCTCCCCCCTGGTGATATTTCGTGATTTTTCCCCTGTTGAGCCTCACGTGATTAATGGACAGCCCCTTATGATTTATTAACAAACTGTACAACGCAGCTGGGGATTTCTGCGGTGCGTCGCCGCAACGCATCGTGTGTTTCCGCTCTAACGCCTGGACGGATTTTGATGAATAGGGTCTCAAATGAAAGGTATTCATCTCCCGAGTGTCATAGGGTACATAAAATTCCAACAAAAACTATACGGTAGATTTTTGATGCTAAAATATCTGTTGGCAAAAATTTTTTTTCATTCAAATTTATTGAGTAGGGTATCAAAATGAAGAGAATTAAAAGGAGATTACAAAAATATATAGATGTCATATCCTAACTAAAAAGGTTAAAATAAAATTAATTATTAAAAAATAAAAAAAACCCGACTGCTGTCTAAAAGATTGAAACAAGCTTGATAGCAGGCGGTACCCATTAAATTTCTTTCGGTTTATGATTGGCAAATGGGTACCGCCTGCTATCAAGCTGGTTTCAATCTTTTAGACAGCAGTCGGGTTTTTTATTTTTTAATAATTATTTTTATTATCATTAAGATATTCATCTACTTTGTGTATGTATTCTGGCTTCACACGTTTTATAGAAAGATCCTGGAAAATGGCAATAGTTTATATGATAGGACGGTAGGACCGATATTAATTTGGAGGAAGATATAATGAGACAGACCTCTCAGGTATTCATCCTGCGAACAAATTGCTGTTGACTTCATAAAACATTACAAATTTGAAGCGTAGGTAGCTTAGTGGTTAAGGAGTCGGCCTTACGATCGAGAGGTCCCGGGTTCGAATCCTGGCCATTACACTACCGACGTGAACCCACTCCTAGCACAAGCAATTTAGGTTAGTTGGAGGGGTTAACGGGAATATTAGTAACTAGCTGTTGCCCGCGGCTCCGCCCGCGTGGAATTCTGATCCCGTTCATAAGTAGCCTATATGTTAATCCAGGGTATAACCTATATACATACTAAATTTCAACCAAATCGGTCCAGCCGTTTATGCGTGAAAGAGTAACAAACATCCACACATCCACACATCCATTCTCACAAACTTTCACATTTATAATATTAGTAGGATTAGTAGGATTTCGGTTGCTAATATTCTTAAAGTCTGATTAATCCATATCCTGTGGCGAATATGCGCCACAGGATATGGATACGCAATATATAATATTATTATATAATTGCGAGTCTATATTTTTTTAAATACTGGGCTTAATTTACTGATGCTCAAAACCTAGAGAAAATTTTGACGTTTGACATTGACAGTCCCAAGTTTTTACCTTTGAATCAGCCAAAATAAAGTAGAAAATTCTAAAACTGAGTCGTTTTGTATAAAAATCTTGGATTAATTTATAATTTCTAAGAACTAAATCTAAGTTTTAAACACTAGTTTTGATTCAAAAGATTATCTGTGAGAGTATTTAATTTTCGTAAGTATTTTATTCACTTGATATAATATTTTGAAGTTTCACGTGACATTTATTAAATAAATAAAAACATTAATATTGCGTACTGGCTTAAAAATAACACTCTTTCTTATTATTGCTTCATAATACTAAATATCATTTATGTTATGCAATAATTATGGCATACTATAACCTTGAAATTTTGAGTACCGACCCCCACACATGCAGTACCTATGACTCGTAGAATGTATGAATGCAATGCAACCCACGCCACGGCATGAAGTCATACTTAAAAGTGTCGACCTTAATGCAAACACGTTTTTGCCACACGACGTTGGGGGTAGAGTTTTGAACACCCCTTGTTCTATTAATTATAGTTAGTTAATAAATAAAGGAAGGCTTGAATTATGCAGGGGGATATGCAGTATTTTGTTATTCGCACGTAATATAAAGTAAAATAAAATAGCTCCCAGGGCATGATTCATAGACTGCACTAAGATGGCTAAGCAAAGATCTAATAAGAGTTTTACTTAAAGTATAAATGTGATCTAGTATTTTAGGGGTATTATAATATTAAAATTTTAAAACTCAAACATAAAAATTGACAAAATGGGTATGTACTATTTAGTTAACCCTATATTTAACCACTATACTCATAATGCAAGTTTAAACCGATTATATAATAATGTTGTATATATTATATCATTATATGTAAATAACATAACTAAACCAAACTTTCAGGAAATGTCTCATATTAACGACTTAATAGGCGTATTGAGGGGCCTGCGCCTTGTGGTGGAGGCAGGTGTCAAAACACAACAAGAGATTACGAGTTTAATATGGAATAATTCAAGCTTGAAGACACTCATGCAATGCCCTAATACTAATCCACTAGCTTTCAACCCCAACCCTGGTGCAGCTAAAGAATATATGGATAGGGCTCTAGTCGTTGCACATGGGTTTAGGCAATATGCATTAATGCAAATTCCTAATCTAAAAACTGATGTAGAGAAACTCCAAATGGATCAACAACTCCAAGAAGAGATTGAGGAACTGAATAGAGAATTCAACAAGACTTTTGAGACCTTGAATAAACCTGGAATTAGTCATGCGGAGAGTAGTATTCAGGATGCTGAGTTTTTGTCCCCACTTGAGCAGTTGAAGGTTCAAACTGAAAAGGCTCCAAAGCCGACGCCTGTGCCTGAAGCTAAGCCTGAACCTGTAAGGCCACCAGTCGCTTCAAGTAGTTCGGCATCTCAAAGTACTTCGCCATTAGTTCAGAAACCAGTAGCTAAGAAAAAAATAAGGATTGCTGTGAGTACTTATTAAAATTCAGTAGCAAAAGCTATCAATAGTTATGTAATTGTGCAATAAAAACACTATAATCATTTCAAATGGAGGGGGAGACCATTCTATGCTTTGGAAAGCATGTTGAGCTATCAGTACGAGTTGCCATACAAACATCACCAATAATAAAATTACAAGTAGTTTAAGCCCTAAAAAGTCCATGTCATTCTTCATGTTGTAATCACTCATTATAATTACTGAGCAAGTTGTATGTGTATGAATAAATCCTTCTGACATGATGATGTCATATTGGTACAGTAGCAGTAAGTAGGGAGGGCCATATTAGGAGTTGCAAATTTTCTTAGGCATTTGCATTTATTGATGTTATATGTTCACAATTTTACTACCTTTAGGTTAATTGTGTGTCATGTTCTACATTATAATAGGACAGGCCAGGCATGCCTTGCTAAGTTTCTTGTCATCATGAGTGTATGAACAATAAATTAATCAAAGTTCATTTGTAATAAGATGAATGAAAATAAAATGTAGATGATTATTAAAGTTCCTGCTCTGTGTAAATATTTATCACCCAAACCATCATTTTCCAACTCAATTGGGGTTCACTTTTCAGTTTAACTACAAAGGGGCCTTACAGTAATATCTGCCATGAAGCAATTAAGACCTGACACCCACAATCCACTGGGTATGTCAGAATTCTGTAGTTAGACCAGTTGTCAGACTCTTTAGGACTTAACAACTACCCATAATGACTGGCATAGATCTTTGTATAGCAACTGGGATCAATGTTTTAAGAATGGTTACTGACCTGGCTAATCTTGCTTTACTTTGCAAACCACAGTCTTTCAAAAAATAAATAAATAAAAATATATGTGTGCATAGCATCCTCATATTCATTTTAGTCCATAATTTTACCATTACTATAATGTCTATGCTTTTACAGCTGAGCGAAAACTCGAAGGCGCGCGTGGTGCCGTCCTCACGCATCGGACGCATGATTTCCTTTGGCTCCCTGGCTGCAGGGTTGGGAGTCGGTACAGTGGCACAATATGCGAGAAACACTATCCAGTCTGTGACGGGCAAGGTAGACGAGTCAGCCAATGCCTTCATGACACCAGCCAATGCAGAAAGGATTGTGGACACGCTGTGTAAAGTTAGGGGTAAGAGAATATCCATAGTATCTCTTAGAATGGTTATAATGTCTATGAACGCTTGTAACTTCATCCCGCGCACGTTCGATCTATGGAATGAACTCCCTGCTGTGGTTTTTCCAAGTGACTACTATGTGGGGTTTTTCAAGAAGGGCATTAGAAGGTTCTTACAGGGTCGGCAGCATGAGCCTGACTTCCTTGGTGTTGCACACATCCATAGGCCTCAGTAACCACTTTTCATCAGGTGCATGGTCCACCTGATGACCTGAGTCTGTCTGCCACCCAAGTGGTATATAAAAGAATACAGGAAGATGGAGTGTGGGTGCAAATGGTCTCACTACCATGGACGCCCAAGACCGTGCGAAGTGGAGAAGGAAGAGCCGGAAGGCGGACCCTGAGCTCCGAGGTCATCTTGGCCACGGATGCAATCAGGAGAATACGTCTATATGCAGATGATGATGATGGAGTGTGGGTGGATGGGGTATAAGAAAGGATGGAAGGTAGACCTCCTTTACATAGTCGTTGCATCAAGCTTGTAATTTGGAGCCCAGGCTTACAACTCGAACCTCTAAAATCAACTCATCATTTTCTTATTACCATTGTGGCCACACATATACCCGGAGCCATATAGCGACAGCAAGCTGAACCACCACGTCGCTACAGATCCTGCATCGCGAAAGCGAAGTTCCAGCGCTCGTACAAGACATTATACAACATCCCAACGATTGGTTGGCGGCCCCCGCCAGGCGTGATCACCTTGCCTGGTTGGAGGATCCTCCCTTTGTGTTGGAAGGACGTCACAGCTTGTTCCTCCACACCATTACAAAACACATGAGTAGTAATGCAAATATTTTTACAACACACCTGCTCATAAAAGTGCTATTATTTCACCGCAAATAGGCACGTGATGACACCTTATCAAACTGTGACTTTTTCATTGCTATTATTCACAAGTGAGTTATAGACCTTGTAGAAGTTTCTATGTTCTTAAAAAAGTTTCGATACAAAAAAGAACGTGTTTAATAGTATGAATAAATTAATATGCCTATTATATGTTCATTTGATGCATGTTCGTATTTAAATAAATAATTTCAACTTGATATACTTGTTTATTAAACAAAATTTTCACTTAAATTTAACTTTTTTTTTTCTCTAAGTACAGAAAAAAAAAAGTAAAAAAAGTTACATTCAAACTTCTTCTTTTTTTAAATATGGCCGACCGCCATTGTGAGATGCGCGCACATAGGAAAACGAATTAATGTGTAGTATTGTTTATTTAGTATTTGTAGTATTATTTTATTCGCAAGTGTGTTGTAAAACGTCGTATGGCACGCGTGAGTATGATGATTACCGTCCTCGACTCGCTCGACACTCGAAAACGGGCCAGTGATTCATCAGATTGTAGTAAAACATGCAAAGAGATTGCACACTCTCACTATAAAAACGTACTAAAAGCCACCTAAGCCACCTGGATGGAATGTGGCTCAGTTTAAATTAAGAAAAAAAAATGCCACCAATTTTCTGTGAAATTTTCCTTGTAAAAGTTTCTGTTTGTCTCTAATAATCTAATAATAATAATCTTTTAGGAGCGGCTTTGAAGTTGGGTCAGCTACTAAGCTTGCAAGATGATGCTGTGATCTCTCCGGAATTGCAGCGTATCTTCGAACGTGTCAGACAGTCTGCAGACTTTATGCCTTCATGGCAAGTAGCGAAGGTGATGACGTCACAGTTGGGTCCTGAATGGCGGGACAGGGTCGCCAGTTTTGAGGACAAACCATTCGCCGCTGCTTCTATAGGTAAGATTTTTAGATTTTAGGTGGTGTAACTATTGCTGGGGTTGCTAGTGTTGGTGGCCAAAACCTTTTGGCGTCTCGAGGATTCCTGTCTAGGACGTATTAGGTTCCCTGGCCACACAGACCGTGGTGACGATATACTGTCCTTTTTTTCTGGTTTTCACACGTAAATGTTCTGTGGATTCTGGTCCTGGTAGACTTCTCCAACGCATTCAATTGTGTGAACCACGACATTCTTTTATCCATCCTTGCCCATATTAAAATCTCATCCGATGACCTGGATTGGTTCTTCTCATATCTTCAGGGGCGCCAGCAGTCAGTTTGTGCCGACGAGAAGTCCTCGAGTTGGTGCGATCTTGTCTCTGGGGTCCCTCAAGGCGGCATACTGTCTCCTCTTCTTTTCTCCATATTTATTAACCTCATAACCTCCGATCTTCAATGTACGTATCACTTGTATGCCGATGACCTGCAGTTGTACAGCCAAGCCCCTGCGGATGAAATCTCTGAGGCTATTGATAGAGTAAACGCAGACTTATGCGTTATAGACTAGAGTCAATAATTTTTGAAACAAAAATTTGGACTTGTAGTTTTGCCGGAAAAGGAGATAAACCGTTTTTACCCTTAAAAACTCACCCCCTTCCACTTCCCGACCTCAGATCGCCCGTAAATTATTTTTACTTTCATTTTTGTTATATTCTCGTCCTTTTATAACGGGTTTCATCCTACTATTATTTTTTTTCACTTTTTACCATTTTCAGAATTATCGACTCCGGTCTATTATAAGTAGCTGGTGTGATAGGTTTGGACTGGCAGTCAACCCTGGTAAATTCCAGAGTATTATTATAGGCAGTAGCCATATGATGAGAAAAATAAAGGATGTGACGATGCCAGCAATTATTTTTGATGGGAAAATCATACCTGTCACACAGTGTTAAGAACTTGGGTTTACACCTAGACTCAACCTTGAGTTGGCGGGTTCAAGTCACTAACTTCTGCCAGAAGGTGACTGGGACATTAAAAACTCTTTATCGTTTAAAAAACCTTCTTCCACCTAAAACCAAGATAATGCTTATGCAGACTCTAATCTTTCCTATCGACGACTATGGTGATGTGTGCTACTTCGACCTGAATGCAGATCTGCTCAATAAAATTGACAGACTTCTCAACAATTGCATTCGATTCGTCTACAATCTTAGGAAGTACGACCACGTTTCGGCTGCACGTGCGGAGCTGGGTTGGTTGCCCATACGACGGCGACGCAGTCTAAGAGCTGTTACCTTGATATATACCCTGTTAAATTCTCCCAACGCCCCAGCTTATTTAAAGTCTCAGCTCAACTTACTCGGTTCTAACCATAATAAAAATTTACGCTCTTCTAATAACCTACTCATACACTGTCCTACTCACACGTCAAGCCTTGTTCAATCTTCTTTCTTAGTACAATCTATTCTTCTATGGAATGCGCTTCCTCTGGAAGTCAGGATGTCCACAAACCGTTTCATATTTAAAACCAGGGTGCACCAGCTGTACAGCAGCCCATAGCTGTTTATGTGTGGTTGTGGAGCTGGCAATCAAATCAGACCGTATCCGTAAATTCGTAAGATTTCTCTGCTTGTATTTGATATTATGTATGTATAATATTTGTATATGTATATATATATATAAGTATTTATATTTTGTGTATGTATATGTGTATGTAATTTGTGATGTTTGTACCGATATATTTATATGTATGGATATATTATAGTGTATACATTGTATGGAATATGTATGGAAATAATATATTATTATGTTTATAAATTTTCAATCAAAGTATTATTATTTTCATCATAATAATTTATTAGTTGTACCAATAAATAGTTCCAACTCTCTTAGCAATACTTCGTGCACCTACCTTTGACACGAAATCTCTGCATCACCCTAAGGTTGACTGGGGGAAAATGCCTATGGCATTAAGTCCGCCTTTGATTGTAATAAAATGATTGTACATTTTGTATTTGTGCAAAAAGTTTAAATAAATAAATAAATATTTATTTAAACTATAAAAAATAAATAAATATTTATTTAAACTATAAAAAATAAATAAATATTTATTTAAACTTTTTGCATTTCATTGTGTGTTTGTTTTATGAATATGTGTGGTGACAGAGTAAGAATACAAGTATCATCACCTTATCTCATCTGAAAGGAAGTCCGTCGTAAGAGGTGACTAACAGAAAAATATGCAGATGGTATCACTATGAGAGAAGGAAAACTCGAAATAAAACCCTGTACCAACTCATCTGGCCACTATGGAAACAGGCCAAAGCCTCCCAACATTAGGAGTAACATTAACCCAAAAGTGTTTGTGCTTAGGTCAAGTGCACTTGGCAGTGCTCCACAACGGACAGGAGGTTGCTATGAAAGTCCAGTACCCGGGCGTAGCGAAGGGCATAGACAGTGACATAGATAACTTGGTTGGAGTTATGAAGGTAAGAGTTTTCATTGTTTAATGTGAATCAATCAATATAACTATAAGTACTCACTCTATAAAGTATACCTCAGGAGACATATCTTGCGTCGCGAGACAAATGAGGACCTGGCGCGCGCGGATTGCTTTATTTTTTATTTTATTTTATTTTTGATAACAACAGTCGTTACAGTACAAGTACGAAAAATATTCAAATTCGTAACGTAAATGTATCGAGAGAAAGAAGCATTGCGATTGGCCGCCTGCCTACTGTGAACCTGCGTATGTGTGAAACCTGCCAATCACAATGCTTCGTTCTTTCGATACGTTTACGTTACGAATATTCTTCATGATAAAGTACTGTAGGGACATGCTGTAAGAACATTTCGAACGATCGAACGAACTTGAAAGCTGAATCCACGGTGATATTTCAATATGGCATGCAGGCTGTTTTGGTGATGTCATGGTGTCGACCACATAACATACATCACACTCATGCTTGAAAACGTGACAACACCAAAACAGCATGCAGAAAGGAAATATCACCGCGGATTCAGCTGTCGAGTTCGTTCGATCGTTCGAAATGTTCTTACAGCATGTGCCTACTGGTGTACAGGTGAGGTTGGCTTGGTTGGTCTTGGTGGGGTCATTACCATTACCATTTCAGTATGTGCAATTCCTTCCAGAATACTCTAAATAATGATCTTTCCAGGTCTGGAACATATTCCCTAAGGGTATGTTCATAGACAACATAGTGGAGGTGGCCAAGAAGGAGCTGGCGTGGGAGGTAGACTACATTAGGGAGGCAGAGTGCACGAGGAAGTTCAAACACCTGCTCGCTCCGTACCCGGAGTACTTCGTACCAGACGTTATAGGTATGTTCGCTATGATTGACCTTCTTTTTCTTTCTCATGTTCGCCTTAGACGCGGTTGCATCTGAGGCTTTTACTTCGGAGTCCGGGGACCGGGGAACTATTGGCATGGATGTCATCTTCTAAGATGTCAGACAAGCATTTCTTGGGTCTACCCCTCCTACTGAGGCACGGCAGACTAGCTATGTGCGATTTGTCAACATTTTCATTATCTAACATTATGGTCAAATAACAAATGAGATTATTATGGTTTTTATTGGGTTCCTAGATCCGTGTGCAGAACAACACTCAGGTGTGATTCAACAAATAAAAAGTGAGGGTAGTCTTACTGTACACAGTAAAAATTGAGCTCTGTGAATAATTTAATTTAAAAAATATTTAATAACAATTTTAGATGTTAAATAATAGTTAAAAGTCATCAATATCCTTGTGTGATGTGATGGGGTCACTCACATAAGGATATTGATATATCCTATTATGTGCATAATTTCCGAACGTTCGGAAGCTATGCGCGTACTTACATTTGGGGGGTTTCATTTTTATTTATATGGATTACTTGTGTTCCAGACGAGCTATGTGCCCAAGAGGTGATAACCACCGAGCTGATAGACGGCGTGCCTCTCGACAAGTTGTTCGATGCGCCGTACGAGACGCGAGTGGAAATTGCCCACAAAATCATGCAACTGTGTCTGAGAGAGATGTTCGTACTGAGGTGCATGCAGACAGACCCCAACTGGGCCAACTTCTTCTACAACCCCAGTACGAAGCAGGTACGTGATATACACTATTGTTTTGACTATGGGGTGACAGGTGACACCGCTTGTCACCCTAGCAGAATTGAACCGGGGTGGCGGCGCAAGGCATGGCCTACCTTTCCGGGGCAAGTTGGGGCCACCGCTGAGTTTCTTGCTGAAGACTTCTCAGGCTAGGCTGCGTTTCGAATAGGTGGTCTATTTAATAGTCTTTAATACACACTTGTATTTTTTTAATGTGCACATTTTATAAGTGGCGTTTTAATGGTCTATATAACTTTTTGACTTGAATTTGAGCTTTACTTTGACCTTGACTGTGACTTTGAACTTGACCGTGCTTCTCACATCTGTCAGTTAGGGTGCGAAGGAAATGCCTTATTCGGCCACCTTACATAGAGGGTGTATTTAAAAAGGTTTTCAAAAGATTTGTAATAACCTTTCTTGTTGGCACATGCCGCAACGGATACTTATTGCGGCACCACACTTATGCAGCTCCCACATTTCAATTATTGACAAAAAATAAGTCAATTTTTCCACGATTAGAAGACATTTTAACCAAAATTCCTAATTCATAACCTTGTGGAGTTGGGCTTGAGAAATAAGCAACTCACGCGTAGAAGAAAAGAAAGTTTATTTGAACAGACACAGTAGTAAGATAGGTTGTGTAGAATGTTATTTATTTATTTATTTTCTGTTCCTAAGAGTTAAGAGTAGACAGAAAAGAAGGCGAATTGAGCGATAGATTATAGATAGCACTAGGACAGGAAACTAGGTAGGTACTTAAATTTAGGCAATCACGACAAGCTATGAAGCGACATAAACAAGGCGCGGCGGACATGCATACAACGTCATTGTATCTCTGTGACTGGCGCGGTAGACGCAGCGGCGCGAGCGCCGGGCCGAAGCCCATGTCTATATTATAACATTCCATACATCTAAACACAGATATTACTTTAATGGAATAACTAAAGTAGTCTCAACGTAAGAGGCCCACTATGACATTTGTCATTTGGACGTAACTAGGGATGTAACCACACCACTCGGTACACGATACTCAAGATAAATCGATTCAAGTTTGTATGCGTATTTGATCGATTAGAATATGTATTGTATTGTAGTGTAAAGTTCATTGGCTTAAAGTTCTAATTAGAAAATTTAATCTAAACTTTGATATTGTAGGTATTTTTAAACAATACAATACTGCGAAAAGTCAATTTTCTTTCATTTAACATTTTTATTACAATAATATTCACTCAATAATAACCAATAGAAATCGCATGAAAATGAATCTTTAGTAAATCATTTTCTTGATACCTACTGTCTGAAGTTTACGCTTATATCACTTATTGAAATGAAACCACTTTTTAACGGCTTCTATCGCGATATGAATATTGGTATGGGTATAATATGGGTATTTGCTTTGGTCAGGTCGTGCCTTAGAGAGCATGTTACGGGTAGTTGGAACGGGTGTGCGTTGTTTTATAGCTAATTGTTTTATAGAATTTCGTTTCACATAAAAATTTTCTCATATTTTCGTTTCATAGAATAATCAATACACAGAATACTTGCTTTGAAGATTTTTAAATCATTGATTTTGTTTCACATAAAGTTTAATGTTACAATAATCATATCATAGAATAACAAATCAAATATTCTTTATTATCATAACATACATTAAATATAAAATCGTTTGGCATACCACTCAAAAGATATAAAACTTATTTGCGCTAAGATAATTCGACAGAGCCCCGCTCCGCGGGGCTCCTATTTCTGGGTGGTTTTAATAAAAATAACCACGAAGGCTAAGGCGGGAGCTCCGCTCCGCTTCGCTCCCGCCTTAGCCTTCTAACCTAACCTATCCAAGTCGGGGTACTCTGAGTCGAGGTGTAAACTATAATGACGTGTTCTAAATTATTAAACGTTAGACCAAGTTATTTTCGATTATGGTGGTGGTTTAATATACCTTAAAAAATAATTCTACTGTTTGATAAGTTTATTAAACAAAAAAATGTAAATAAAAATTCATTAAATGGTTTTTCTGTGAAATATGTTTCATTCTGGTAAATTGTCTTTGAAACAATAATATTCGAAATAAAAATATAAGTACCAAATATTATGTGAAACATTTCCTGGGAAACGAAATTCTATGAAATTTCTGTCTGCGAAACAAGGGGCTCCCAGTTGGAACCCTATAAGTGCAATCTAGTCTAGCTGCAGTGCTTCGATATCGCCCAATATCGCCATTGGGTTGTGGAGATCATTAGATGGCAGTCGCTTCCGTGAAGAATATATATATATTCGAATATATATATATATATATATATATATATATATATATATATATATATATATATATATATATATATACACCCTTATTTTTTAATTACCAGAGAAACTGCAGGGGCTGATAGGGAACGTATATAATTCAACATATATGGAATAATACAAATAGCCAACCATACAAAAAAACAAAGTTATTGACGTTTTTAAAATCTCAAAATACGTGCATACACGCAAAGACACCGTTTCATTTTACGTACTATGTGTGAATAGTAAATAGGTACCTATCATATCAATGAACTTTCGTCTGTGCTTTCGTCGTAAAAAAGCCGATGAGTTCCGAGAACGACCGACAATGTACCTACGTACCTACGACAGACGCGAGCGATTTTCAAGGTCAAACACTAATCAAAATCAAAATTAATGATTGATTGATGTATTACGAAACGTGCAAGACTTACCACTACAAGTAGATGCATAAACGAGCCCGATTTAATAAGTTCAATTTCAAACTGAGGACTGAGGAGCCGTCTGAAGGGGTATTAGGTTGATAGGTTCACTGACATACACATTTCACTTCACTACACATGTAAATTGGCCTCAGAGCCGGGGTCCTCCGTCCAATTCACCTGTCTTCAAATTGCGTATTGAGGTAGTATCTTACCGCGATGTGAGAGACCAGCCAGGAACCAGACATTGATGTAATCGTGGACCAATTTGGCTGTCGGGCATTCGGGTAGAGATCACGACACGATAGGTACATCCGTAAAACGGCACTCACATTTTCACCGGGTGTAAAGTCAGTAGGTAGGTACCTACGTAACATTTAATGCACATTCGCGATTGATAATTTGGTACGCCATCTCGATAATTAATCGATTGTTCAAGGAAACGTGCGCGCATCAAGACGTCATAACCGGAACTGCATTGCTTTTATGATTTGAATTTTATTAAAACTGAAGGTCATTTGCATCAAAGAGATGCCGCCGCGCCGCGCCGGGTCGCTCGTTTCGCGGCACGTGTAGTGCGGTGCGGGGTACGTGGGGGGTAGGGGATTAAAGTAGAGAAAGAGAGCGCGTATTTTATCAATGACTTCTATGAGTGATTTTGTTTTCGTGAATTAGTATTATCTACTTCATATTCTATTGAGTAAAATTTTGTACGTCGTGAACAAATATTAGGTGGTTTTAGGGAAAAAATTGACATACATACTTTATTCTTTTTTTATAGCATGGATGGGTTCAGTATCGAATACCTATCACTTTGCCAAAATTTCTCTGGTAATTAAAAAATATTCGTGTATATATACAGGGTGTCCCAAAATTCAAGGATAAGCCAGCAACACAGGGTGGCCCTACTCATGGCTGCTCTGGAAAAAATAAGAAAAAAAATAAATCTTAATTTTTTTTTAAATCACTCAAACTTTTTTAAAATCCTTCGAAAATCGGTACCCCTCACGATATTTTTAACTACCAGGCCCACAATTTTGCAAAAAATTTTGAACTCTTTTCTGTATTAGCAAGCTAAGAAGCATGGCTATCCACCACCACTGTGTAATATTATAGAATATTTGTAGTTATTTTACAAAAATAAGTCAAAATATTTTTTATTCGTTAAATTTTCATATATTTTTACTTTCGACCCACTTTATCTTATCTCGGTGAAAGAAAAAAGTATGGACACCCTAATGGCATTCTTTTTTAAAAATTGGCGCAACTATCCAAGACTTCAAAAAGGTATGATTTGAGTATGATAATTTCATAAAATTTGTCAAAAAAAATTTTTTTTGTAAATAAGAATCACATTTCATACATA
Source organism: Eilema depressum (assembly GCA_914767945.1). Lineage (NCBI taxonomy): Eukaryota > Metazoa > Arthropoda > Insecta > Lepidoptera > Erebidae > Eilema > Eilema depressum. The sequence continues at coordinate 32,532,615 of OU612012.1, read as the reverse complement.
GCTTTTATTGAAAATCACCAAATTTACTTTATACACAATGCATTCATTATCAATAAAAAATCATTGACGGGACTCGTGACTAAGTGGTAACCGAGTAGGATAACACATTACGAGGTTAAGCAACACAAGCCAGGTTGGTTATCGGATGGATGACCATTCTTAAGACATTGAGACACTCCCGTTCCTCAGAGAGTACGTGAAGCTGTCGATCCCGGTGGCCATACGAGCATCTATGACAGTTGTTACGGGTAGTCGGAGTCCTAAAAGTTGAGCAACTGGACTCACTACATAACTTTGATATCGCCAGTAGGTTGTAGAGGTCAGTTGGTAGTCACTTCACGGAAAATTTCGTAGTTCTGTTGTTTCACAGTGAACCCAGAGGTCCGACTCTGTATTTTGTGAAGGCTCAGTGAGGATGATGAGTGTTGAAAATCAATATTGTGAAAAAAAATAAACAAACATAATGGTATAATTTTATAATCATTGCATTATTGTTAATTTTTTTTATTGTACATGTTTGAATTGTTTGCGACCGGCATTAATACATTATTTTTCGTGCATATCTTTTGCCAATAATATAATCCGCAGGCATATTGATGTTTGAATGAAACTAGTCCAGAAACTCTGAGCCTCGGATTTCCCAGCTAACTGTGAAATGCTGAACTTCGATATTTTCCGGGAGGCGACTGCCACCTGACCTCCACAACCCACTGGCGATATCGAAGTTATGTAGTCAGACCAGTTGTTAGTTGGCGAAGTGAAGGTGAAAGAACTGGAAGGCGGACTCTAAGCTCCGAGGTTATCTTGGCTACGATTGCAATCAGAAAAATGCTTATCCATGAAGATAATGATGACTAGTTTATGGACTTTTACGGCTCCCATTACCCGTAAGAACTGTCACAGACATGGCCACCGGGATCGACAGCTTCACGTACTCTCTGAGGAACGAAGGTGTCTCAATGTCTTAAGAATGGTTATCCATCCGAAAACCAACCTGGCTTGTGTTGCTTAACCTCGTAATGTGTTATCCTACTCGGTTACCACTTAGTCACGAGTCCCGTCAATGATTTTTTATTGATAATGAATGCATTGTGTATAAAATAAATTTGGTGATTTTCAATAAAAGCAATGTATGAAATGTGATTCTTATTTACTAAAAAAATTTTTTTTAGACAATTTTATGAAATTATCATACTCAAATCATACCTTTTTGAAATTTTGGATAGTTACGCCAATTTTTAAAAAAGAATGCCATTAGGGTGTCCGTACTTTTTTTTTCACCCAGATAAGATAAAGTGGGTCGAAAGTAAAAAATCTATGAAAATTTAACGAATAAGAAATATTTTGACTTATTTTTGTAAAATAACTACAAATATTCTATAATGTTACACAGTGGTGATGGATAGCCATGCTTCTTAGCTTGCTAAACAGAAAAGAGTTCAAAAATATTTGCAAAATTGTGGGCCTGGTAGTTAAAAATATCGTTAGGGGTACCGATTTTCGAAGGATTTTAAAAATGTTTGAGTAATTTAAAAAAAAATTAAGATATATTTTTCTTCTTATTTTTTTCAGAGCAGCCATAAGTAGGGCCACTCTGTGTTGCCGGCTTATCCTTGAATTTTGGGACACCCTGTATATATATATATATATATATATATATATATATCACGGATTTTCAAACGCTTCCTTTTATTTGTGCTCTATGACCTTGCTTCGTCTCACATTTCAGGATTCTCGCTCAACGAGGAGTACCCTAAAATCAAACTTCTAATTCAACGCAATCAAAGTATTGCCGGTCTTGTAGTATATTGCCGGCCATGTAGCATATTGCCAGTACTGTAGCATATTGCCGGTCATGTAGCATATTGCCGGTCATGTAGCATTAGTTCGCACCACAATTCAGTTTCGTGAGGAATCTTTAATGCGCAAACACGAGTCGTGTTTACGCATTAACACACGTTTTGCACTTGACCGAATTTTTACAGATAAGTGTACGATCTTTAACTTTGTCTTAGACATTTTTATGATAAAATTAAAAAAAATATCTTAATCGATTTATTTTTACCATAACCAATTTATTAAAAGTCTGTGGAGAGTATAAAAAACTCGTTATGGACAGCACTGAGCGGAGTGGGCGGTACCCATCAATAAAAAATGTCATTCTACGTTTGAAAAATATCATTGTTTTACGTTCTCAAAATTGAGAACTTCATGGACTTGAAATGTCCAAACGGGCTTTTTACATAGCGATTACTTTAACTACTTAGTACTTACATAGGCATCTAGGGTTTACCTACATATATGTATTTATATATACCGTATACTAGCGAAGCTATGTTACATGTCTAGATTTAATATCAAATTACACCACAAAAGAGGTTGGGGTGTCAGAGAGCAGTCGCTCGCGATAAGTTCGGATGCAACTGCGATTTACACAAGGATGATGTTAATATAATATGAGCCTACAACCTATACGATTTTTCTCAGCTGAAACTCTCTCTCGTAACACTTCTCTCACTCAAACTCGAGAAGAAAGTCCTCCAAAGCCTCATTATATTTTTACAGTAATATTATGATTCTCAGGTGATACTCCTCGACTTCGGCGCAACTCGGGAGTACTCGAAAGAGTTCATGGACCAGTACATCGAGATCATACACGCGGCGTCTTGCGGTGACAGGGACGCCATCTTGCGGATGTCGAGAGAAATGAAGTTCCTCACCGGTTACGAGTCAAAAGTAAGTGGGGCTATCGGTTTAAGCTAAACGGTAAATATACGGAGTCCATCCTCGCATTCGCGGACGATTTGGCAATACTGACTCGCAACCCAAAGCAGTGCCAGGACCTACTGCGTAGAGTGGATGATTTCTGTGCATGGACAGATGGAATGAAAACAAAACCTAGCAAATGCTACTGTCTATGTCTGGGTAGGCGGGGTACCAGGTATACTTCATATGACCCAGGGCTTAGTATAGGCGGGGAAAACGTTTCAACTATATCTGAAACCGTGCCCTTTAAATTCCTCGGAAGAAAGATTGATAACAGAGGTTGCACTCCAGCTTTGGACGAATTAATTGATAGTTTCATTATCGATTTAAAAAAGGTAGACCAACAACCAATAAGTAATGTTAAAAAAGCTTGGATCTATGACAACTATTTAACCTCGCGTCTTAACTGGCCGTTTCTTATATATGATATAAACCAGAGCCTCCTCAAAAAACTAGATGCGAGTGTCACAAAGACACTGAAGTCGTGGCTAGGGCTAGCTCAGTCGGCCGACCCGTCGGCACTATATAGATCCGCGAATAATTTTGGAATGACGTTAAAGAAGCCATCAGAACTCTATAAACACCTAAGAGTAACTAAAATGCACGTCTTATCGAAATCTAAAGACGAAATAGTAAAAGTCCTTCCAAAAGATAAAAATGCATCGGAGCTCGAATCACGCCTCCAGTTCCATAAAAAATTCATGATAGGCTCGCAGACTGGTAGAGTAGGTCTAGGGAATATTCAGAAACAAACAGATAAAGAAATAACAAAATCTTTTCTTCAAACAGACGAAAACAACACCTATAAGGTGCACGCAATGAACCTAGAAATGCAAAACGAATGGTTGACCCTAGGTGAATTTTGTATTCCCATAGCCTTAAAATGGCGTACCATAATATACGACTGGTCACCGGCCTTACTTAAATTTTACCTAAATGCATTCCAGTTGACCCTCCCCGACCAAAGCAATCTAGTCAGGTGGGGAAAAGCCACAGATAAAACATGTAACTCATGTGGTGAAGCAACTGGAACGGCTAGGCACCTGCTAGTGGGTTGTAGGACGCTATTAGACCGGGGTCATTACTCGCGCCGACATGTTAAGGTATTAGAAATCATACGTGAGGCTGTAAGTTTGGCGGTAGCTAGAGCGAAAAAAGGATTAACCACAAACCAAAGAAATGACATTGTGTTTGTAAAGGAAGGCTGCTCAAAGAAATCACCTCAAAAGCCATATTCAATTTTGATAGCTGCCGTTGACTGGACAATACTCGTAGACACGTATGAGAAGCACTATAAAATACCGGAGGATATATGTGCCTCATCATCCAGACCCGACATATTCCTTTTTTCACGATCGCATAGGCGTGCAGTGCTTGTAGAACTCACAGTACCGTGGGAAACTAATATACCTAAAGACCACGCTATAAAGACAAACAAATACTTTGACTTGACTAACGAGTTAACCAAGAACGGCTACGTGGTTAAACTCTACGCCGTAGAAGTAGGAGCAAGGGGAATTCCAGCTAAATCCCTGTACAACTTACTTAAAGACCTCGGATTGCCAAGAGCTTCAGTAAGCTCTTTACTAAATCGAATATCAAAAGCGGCATTGATAGGATCTTACCAAATTTGGATAGGTAGGGGGGGGAACACTACTGACGGTGGAGGTGAGCGCTGATGCATCACAAGGTGGCCACCCTAAACCTACATCTGGGTCGCAAGTCCCAGTCGCCGTCACGGTGTTCCTCTCTGTATCACGCTATGGACCCGGCGACCGCACGGTGAATCCATGGAGTGCTGAGAATCGGATCTCACCTCTTCATAGTCATATTATATCCTACATATACTCAAATTCAAAACTGAATGACCTTCGAAAACCTAAATTTTAAATTTTGTACATGCATTCATACACACAATATTTAGGCTAGCCTGGAACTAAAGTGGTCTATGATACAAAATAAACATTTTGAGTTATCAAACGAAACGCGTTTGAAGTCACTATGTGCTTATGAATGTATGTTATGTTGATGTTAAACATTTATACGGTAGTTAAATACATAACTTAGCTATCCATATGCAATTTTAGCGATAATTAGGATATTACACAACAAAGAAATATTAAAAACAAGGAATAGTGTCACTTAAACCACTTTGGAACTATTGCAATTTAGAAAACCTCAAATTGCACAAGTGGAAAAAACTATTAAAATAAAAAAAACGTTGATCATAATTTAATTAAATCAAAAAACCTTTATTAATAAGGTCATCCCGAAGTGCTGGCAAAACATCTTGGGATTCATTTTCAGTTTCACCTCTGCGATTTTTATTTGGGAGGTTCAGGTGAAAAGGGTGATGAACCGGTGGTACATGGGCCCTATCGGTCAGGTCCGGGTCGCTGAGACGGCCGTGTTTTGCGGCACCCGCCAGACTACGTGGGTGACAAAATGTCTAGCAATGGCACCCTCGCTGGGCCCCGGTAGGAGAGAGGTATTCCCAAAAAGTACCTACTAGGTTGACGTCGTCAAGGTTCAAGTTCACAAACGCATAGCGTTTTTTGAAGGTCTTCTGCACTTAATGCTCCGAGTCAAGTTTTGAGCACTTTGAAAATGACCTCTTTGCTGTCAGCTCCAGACCTCCGACTGCCGGCCTGGTTAATCTTCGTGGTTATTTCTTCAAAATAGCGGTCAGTGTGTGGGGTCCGGGACCTAATCAACCCCCATCAATGGCTGCACTGCGCGACAAATTGAAAACTTGCAATTGTGCAAAAAATGTTTGGTGCCTCATATTTTAATACCAGTAGGTAGGCACATAGAACTTTATCGGTGAGATTAGGAAAATTAGTACTTAGATGACCAGCCCAGAGGGAGGGAGGGAGCTCATGTTCATGCAAGTATAGGTCTATGTTACATACTGGTAGTTAGACCACTTTACAATTATTATTTTTTGAAATATCAATAAATTCTAAAGTGTTATTTTAATGATAACTTTACTTTGGTGACGAATAGACACTGAGACCACTTTGGGTAGGATTTATTTATTTATTTTAAGTTCAAAAATGCTTATAGATGAATTTAGCCAAAAATGTTACATAGACTACTTTAGTTCCAGGCTAGCTATTTATAAAAAAAATACATACCGTCGACCCGGGATGGTACTAAAATTTGGTGTTTTAAGTTAATTATGCTGTTTGTTTCTATGTAGATCAGTAATAGAATAAGTTGAAAACCGCTTTTACACTTCAATAAGTCATTAAAACCACTATATTTGATACGATATAGTCACGCCATTTTCAAAGTGAGGAAAACAAACATGTTTTCCACCTACTACGTTATGGCATACCTCTATATGGGGTGAATAGGGATCAATGGGTGAATAGGGATAAAATGGTCAGCTGAATTCTGTAGTTATTTTCTTTCAAGTGAAATTACGGATTAGTTCTGGTTAATCCTACTATAATACAATTTAAATATGTACAATATTAACAATAATGGATTAGTTCAATGTAATAATGAGCAGAGTTATCAATAATATCTGGTTAGATACTTGGAATTCGGGAGAGAAATTATTTAAAAAATCTAACGACCATTTGATCCCTATTCACCCATTGATCCCTTATTCACTCCATTTTACTTTCGCTTCTTCTACTTTCATTAATTGTTTAAATCGTATTTGCGGAAATTACATCATATTTCTGTGTGACAATAGTTTGATTTACTAGGACCCCATAAGACCACTTAGAAATTTTGTTTAAAATATAATTTAGTAAAATAACAATGACGGTGGGTGTTTTGTAGAATAGAATGCCAAATGTATAGGATTTGACGTATATGACAGGCGTCAACGTCATTCTATTTCATGATACACCGAGCAACGAATTTCCACTTGTCTAGGGGGGCAGGAGTGTACAGAAGTGAAGACTGGACCAATAACAATATCAAACCAATCTTGTTACAGATAATGGAACAAACCCACGTCGACACAGTGATGATAATGGGCGAAGTCTTCACCAGTGGGTCTGGAGAATTCGACTTCGGGACCCAACAGACCACCAAGCGGATCCAAGCCCTGGTCCCCACCATACTGACCCACAGACTCTGCCCACCCCCTGAGGAGATATACTCCTTACACAGAAAACTTTCGGGAGTGTTCCTCCTCTGTTCCAAGTTGAAAGTGAAAATGAACTGCAGGGACATGTTCCACGAAATTTATGAGCAGTATAAGAGGAATAGTACTAGATAATTGTTTGTGAAGGTGCTGCTTGAAGCTCAAAATAGTGTACTGACAGATCATGGTATTTTTCAATGTATTTTTGTCGCCGCCAACTAGCTTAATCAGCCGTTCAATTAACCGCCTAGGCTGTTAACTAAACGTTGACTGGTAGAGAATGCCCATGGCGTTAAGTCCACCTTTGTACATTTTTTATGTGCAATAAAGTATAAACAAATAAAAAAAAATAAAACATTTAACAATCTGGCTGACTACTGCTTAGGCCCTTAGACCATTCGCACGATAGGGCACCACTCCGAAATAAGACACAAAGTTAGTGATAAGTTTTTTCATTATTTTCAGTATAAAATGTTCAAACACAATTTTTACATTGTGTTTGAACATTTTTACAATATACAAATAAAATAAGAATAGTAGCTTTATTGAGAAAGCTGCGCAATCCGACTTGGATAGATTAGGTTAGAAGGCTAATGCGGGACGGGCTTCCGCTTCAGCCTTCGTGGTTTTTTTTATAGCCATGCAGAAACAAGTCATTTGCCTAACCAGTTTGGTAAATGTTGTACGTTTATTGAACGGCTGATTAAGCTATTTGGCTGCAACATTTACACCAGTATGGTTAAACCAACGATTCTGTGAATTGACGGAAATAGGAACTAAGGTTGTCATTGTCAAATGCATACCTGTTTTATTGCAAATCAAAGACGATGTGATAATATTGAAGGGACGGTGGCGGCGTCCTTCAGTTACGGAATTGTTGGTTTTGCTATTGTCAGAAACGCAAAAAGACATTCGTATATTGAAAGATTTGCAGAATATCTGTTATTATGGCAATGATAAAGATGAACTCGAGCTGAATGCTGTAATGATCATTCTTGCGAATGTAACTTTATAGCAAATAAACGAGAGCGTTTTAGCGAGCATTCTATCGAGCATTCTCACGAAGAGATAGTGAATTTGCATCAACTAAAGCGTTCACTATAAAGGTCATAAACATGTTCATAGCGATGTTTGGCTCTATGCTTAGCTCGGTTCTTTGTTCAGTTGGATAAATTTAAAAACGGCGAATGCTCGATATTCTGTTACAAGTGAATGTTCAAGTTCATCAGCACCTTTAAGATAAGAAAAGTTAACTCTTTATTGTACACAATAAACTACAGTACATAATAAATAAATAAATTATGTACAAATAGCGGCCTTATCGCTACAAGCGATCTCTGACAGGCAACATTTATCTACAAATCTGTCCTTTAGGCGGAGTACGTCGAATTCGTAAAAAGTCAGTTTCTCAATAGGTCTGTTTGTCATTAGGTCGGATTCTAAGTAGGTCAGTTTTTTAAAACGTCAGCTATGCTTTAGTACACTTGTTTACATAATAGAATTCATACCTACCCGAGTATCGACCTACCTATACTGACTCTTATGATGTATCTACCTATATTTTTCTGACACGGTTTCTGATGTAAATAGATTGAATTTAATTAATATATTGGAATAGCTAAGCAGAAATGCTTTCCTGTAAATAGCTTTAACGTAGTGTATAACAACGATCGTTTTACTGAGGAATAAATGACTGATACTGTATTCATAGTAGTAATCTGATTTGAAATGTTTAATGTCCACCTCAAGTACGGTTTTCAATATTTCAAAAAGTCTTCAAAATTCTGACAAGGTTTCTGATGTAAATATACATTGAATTTAATATTTTTAATTAAAAATATAAATTATAATAGATATTATAAAAAAAAATAGTTATTGTTTTAAAATACCTACCGTAAGTTAAAAGCATAAATAAAAAAGTGGATATTATTACATACGTAGGTTTATTTATGCTTTTAACTGTACTTTTGCTTGACGTTTTAAAAAACTGACCTGCTCAGAATCCGGCTACTTAAGAAACAGACCTATTCAGAATCTGACTACCAACGAATCTGGCCTGCTCCGCCTAAAGGAAATCTGTCATGTCTGTCGCAACAGTCTGACTGTACTTATTATATGCTGACGGTACTTATTATAAAATGCGTAAGTGATAAATGATATCTACCTCATTATTAATATATATGATCATTGACATTCACATTTCGTTCGGATAATATTTCAACAATAAAAAAAACTATATTTTGCGTTTCTGACCTCACAGATAACGTTACGTTACGGATATATTAAATAAAATATATTTGTATAATTCAGTTCACCTCACCGGAACCAATGACCTGGTTTATATATTTTTTGTTGCATTGCATTTGCTTGATTTGTTTCAATTGTGTTTACAATAAGTATTGTTTTTAGTATATTATCATTAATTGTAATTTATTGGTTTTTCTTTGTACATAAAGCCGGGTGCATGTTAATAAATGTCTTAATATTTTATTGACTTTTAACTTATAGAACAAATTATTATGTACAATAATATACAACACTAGCCTTCCGCCCGCGGCTCCGCCCGCGTGCATCTCGGGTAACGCGACCTTTGCTCATATCTTCGGTTCTACTCGACCGATTGCGATCAAACAAACGTAAGATTTTAAGTCTATTTTGAGTCTGAGTTTTTGCGTCCATCGCGAACAAACAGACAAACAGACAGGAAATCCAAAAAAAATATTTTCGTGTTCAGTATCGTTAACATAACATAACCCAAGTATTTTTTTTTTTAAATACCGCCAATGTACAGACACGACCACTTTACAATTATATAAAAGTATAGATTTCTGCTAACTTAGCAAGTCTGTTGATGAACTAATATTTTAATAAACTCAGTATTAAAAATAAACTAAAATAAATGAAACAAGTTAGTATCTTTTTTATAGTTTGGATTCTCTCCCCCCAGCCAGGGTGGTTATGTGGGACTCGAACCGACTGTCGGCCGTTCCCAATAACGTATCTACAGATAAAGGTAAAGGTAGAGATAGTTCCTTTCTCAAATCCATTTGTTTAAAAAAAAAAAAAAAATTTGCTACCATGAATTGCTTTACCATAGAGATTGATGACGTTTTTATCCTTTCTAATGTCAAAATTGGCGACAGATAGGTTATTGGGAACGGTCGTAAAACCGCACGCCGTCAAGTTGCCAAGGGTGAGATTCCCTCTGGCACATCCTTCACGCCCAGGTAGACCTAACTTAAGACTATAACCTGACCCCTAACTTTTGTGGCTGTCATAAAGATAACATTACAAGAGCCCGTTTTCCACTCCGATCAATTGAACGAATCAACCAGTTGATCAGAGTGGTAGTCGATTCAGGCATAAGGTGATCTAAAAATATAGCTATCGAATTAAGAACCTCCTCCTTTTTGAAGTCGGTTAAAAAGGTGATGTATACTCAGCACTGCAATTCACTAAGCGAGCACAACGATGTGACAACGATGCGAGGCGCAACGTAGATTGTCATTGGTCAGATTGTATCACGTCTTTGGAAATCGACCAATGACAGTGTCTATCGCGCACATCGTTGCGACTCGCATCGTTGTCGCATCGTTGTGCTTGTTAGTGAATTGCACAGCAGGTATCAAAATTCAGATATTTTGGACCTTGAGACATATCTTGGACCTAAAATGTGCTCAAAATGTGCCCTATACGCGCAGTACACGTTTCTTGGGTGTCTTTTGAGGATAGCATGGGGTGCTACTGTGGTGGACGAGCTCAAATTCAACAAGAACGATTATTACAAAACAATCCGCGTGCCAGGGCCTCGTCTGTCTCGCAGCTTCCTGAGGTATACTCATTACTCATCTATCTATAAACTTTGAACCGAGACGCAAGTTTTTGTTCTAATAGTCTAGTAATAAATTGTTTTTAACAAAAAAGTTTAACCGACTTCAAGGAACGAAAAAGAGGCACTGCAAAGCGAAAAATAACTTAATTTACAGACTTACTGATTTATTAGAAGTCGGTGCTTAGCCCAAGAGGCCATATTTCATTTGATTGCATCATAGTTGTTCAGACACAACAAAGAAAGTTGGCTGGCACCGACTTCTAATAAATCAGTAAGTCTGTAAATTAAGTTATTTTTCACTTTTCAGTGCCTCTTTTTCGTTTCTTGAAGTCGGTTAAACTTTTTTGTTAAAATTAATTTATTTTTCTCTCTTTTTAGTGAGTTTGTACAGCAGGGATGTTGCTAATATCCGCATCCGCATCCGCAAATGCGGAACTTCCGCATCAATTTAGACATCCGCATCCGCTTCCGCATCCGCAATGATCGATGCGGAGTTGCATGCGGATTTTGTTCGGGCGTTTCCGTACGAACTTCGTGCGACATCGGCTCGAATGCTACCGCGCACGTGACGCGTGCTTCGGCCACTTCTTCAGCGACCACATTTATTTACTACATGAAAGAAATTTGGTGGGGCCAGCGATCGGCGTGTGCGCGTTGACCAATAGGAGCGAAGTTCGATGACAAGATTCGACGACGCGTTTGTATTGTTTATTGTGTATCATTTTGTTTACCGTAAATTGAACATTACATATCCCGCTCCGCTTATCGTAAACAGCGATCATTGTATGTTAAGGGAGATTTCTAATATATTTAGGTACAACAAGTAAATGACAATGTCGGCACCGACACAAAGTGATATTTGGTATTATTTTAAACTAAATGAACATGACCGAGATAAAGCGGATTGAAAATCAATGCATATACACCAGAAATATAGCTGAATATTCTGAACACTTCTGCGTACCCCTTCAAAGGACTCAGGCGTGATGTTATGATTTGTAATGGCAGAAACATTGCAATAATATGCGATTGCAGCAATCGCGGCTGATTTCCTAGTACTTTTTGAAGAGTTCTTTGGTCTAATCTCGGAAACCCATCATCAGATCTTTACGAAATTTAAATGGGACCATTTCGGAATAATCTACTTACGAACAGAAAAAGAATTTTCAAAATCCGTCTAGAATTGGCTTCACAATCGCGTAACAAACATACAAAAAAAAAAAAAAAAAAAAAAAAATAGGGAACGAATTGAGAACCTCCTTTTTTTAGTTGGTTAAAAATAAAGTCATTGGCTATTAGCATTATAAGATAGTATTTATTGTGTGTTCAGTATGAATGATAGTATTTATTGTGTGTTCAGTATGAATGATAATCTTAATGATTACATCTCGAAATGTTTAGACTCATACACACTGAAAGAGTGAAATTCCGACCGCTGCTGAAATTTGTTACTAGAAATAGTTGCGAGGAGGCGACTCGCTACCCCTCCTTTACCTTTATTATTAGTTATTTGGTATGTCAATTGACTGCACCCCGCTGGATGGTAAAAAACAGGTGCAGTCGAGAACATAAGTACCTATTACCCGACTCGTTTTGTCTATCATTTTTTGCCCCTATGCCCGCAAATCCCGCAATCTTCTTTAAATATAAAAATGAATCACTGAATGTGTTGTTGATCACAAATCTCGAGAATAGCTGTTCCGATTTCGCTAATTCTTTTTTTAGAATATTCCTTGATACAAGGATGGTTCTACGCAGAGAAAAATTACGCTACTACTTAAGGGAGTGGAGCAGTAATGTCGACAAATCCGGCTGATATTCATACTTTGCGGGCCTATAGATGACTGAAAGGGGAGGTACGGAACTTCCAAGCGTGCCGCGGGGTAAGCCGGGATGGGGTCGGCTAGTTTACTATAATTTTCAAATAACATAAGGGAATCTGCCGGATATGTTGACATTTTATGATTACCTACTGCTCAGTAATGATTCAACCCCACCAAACGCACCGCACCGGCCCGCATCGGAACGAATTTTACAATCTTTAAACAAAAATAAATCTTATTATTACAGTGTTTAAAGTTTATATTACCAAGTCACGCGCGACAGCTTGACGTATGTCGACGGGTGAACGGAGCCAGCGACATGCCGCGAGCCGCGACACAAGATCGGCTCCGTCCGTAATATTAACTTTAAACACTGTGGTAATAAGATTTAATTTTGTTTAAAGATTGTAAAATACGTTCCGTTGCGGGCCGGTGCGGTCTGTTTGGTGGGGTTGGACCTTAAGTAAGACTCCGCTGTAAGTATAGAGATCGAACGAGTGTACAAGTTTTACAAGAGTTACGTAACCAAAATTGCTAATATAATACCTCTACAGTGAAGCTAAAATGCTTGTCAGTACTGAGCCAGAATTCGAACCTGGAGCCCGGCGAGCAATATTTTGCCAGGTGGGACGTATGCTTATCTGCGACCTTAGTGGTATAAAAAAACGTATTGAAGCATAAGGAGCTGGGGAAATGTTGCACAATTTTCTTTCATATAGTGCACATGATAAAAAGTGTAACGGTTATGACGTCAGCGTATGCCAGTGTTGGCCAAAAGTTAATCTGATTAATGATTGAAAATTAATGATTAATTAATCATAATCAAAAAAATGATTATGATTAATTAATCATAATCAAATTTGACATGATTATTATTATTTATCATAATCATTAATCGTTAATTTGATTATTTGATTAACTAGGTATTTATCAGCTACTTTATTGGAACGAAGTTCCTTATCGCGCGTTGCGAAAGGGGGCTAAACGGAAAAAATTAAGAGCAAAAGTTGTAACGACACTTTTTGCATGACGTCACGTCACGTCGTATTCGTATACTTTCGTTACGTAGAATTAATAATATTAATCAAGTTGATCAATTGATGATTAATGATTAATGATTAAATCAATAATCATGATTAAACTAATCATGATTAATTTAATCTGATTAAAATTAATCAAATTAATTAATTGATTAAAAATATAATCGATTAATGCCAACACTGGCGTATGCGCATCGGCCATAGCCAAAGGCAGCAGCCGCCATATTGGCCGGCCACCAATCCATTCAATTACCAGCCTTGTGCGGGAATTATCAAGGGCCACCAAAAGCCACCGATTTTGGGTATCTTCTGATTGTGAGTAAAGCATTTACGTTAAACTCTGATAGTTAGGTACTTTTATTTCATTGCCTTATTAAGTAAATAAAGAATGCCACCATTACATGAATAATTGTACCAGAACCAAGTTTATTTAGTCTTACCTAGAATCCGGTTCACACTATGATTTCACATAAGAAGATTTTTTCTTAAAAATAGGAGTGTTATGAATTATTAGATACGAGTTATTAGATGCGTGTCGTAGCGATGTGTAGCGTTTCGTAGCATAGTGTAGCACTATCTCGTAGCTGCACTCGTAGACACACGCTATAATGTGGGTACCCTATAATGTATTTATGTATTTATATTTGAGGATTGTGAATTATTCCTTATTGAAATATATCAGCATTTAAAATCACGACATTCGCTAGTAGATCTTGACGACCCCTTGCGAGCACGCTATTTCGATGCCTTTATTTTTTACATAGCTTTACTTATGATACGCTCGTATATTGTGGTGTGGTTACAAACCTTAGTACTGGACGAGGCTCTGATACATTTTCCTTACGGGGTTGGGGGTCAGACAGCATTCCAGGCCAAATTTCCACCAGAGGAGGGGCCTTGTCTCTTGAAATTACAAGCTTTGAACTTAATCAAGATTAGCGCTCGTATGATGACAAAAACTTGAAAGAATTCAGGTGAGGTTTGTAGTAAAAAAACACAGAGAAATATTAGAAAGTTTATTGCAGGTCGAAAAGGCATTGGGGAACATTAAAGCAATCATACATCAAACCGGCGGCCATCGACAGCCGCCGGCTCCTAGACTATAATAACCTTTACATTTCTTACTTACACTAAGTATCGAATGCAATTACTCTCACTGAGGAACATTTAAGTGTTCATTGTATTGATCGGATATTTCAATGCATCGACAATGAAAAATAATTGCAATTTTTATTAATTTTGCAAAGTTGCAGGCGTTTTTACGTATGCAAAAAAAAACATAAACGAGTTACAATTTTTTTCTTCGCAGGTGACGATATAAAGTGCGTAGGGACTGTGTATGATACACTCGTTCTTTAAAAATACTAATAGTTTACTAAGATCCAGCGAATGTTTACAGTAGGTAGGTACATAAGTGAGCTTACATTCCATTTAAATTACCAAATGCGTAAAAATTACAAATACTTTTTAAAAAATAATCTGTAAATTTTTCTAAAAGGAATTACAAAATTTGTTATATCTAATGGTATAATTCATTAATTTTGTAATATTTAAAGCCCTAAAAAGTCCGTCAATCTGGTATAAACTACAGAACTTCGATACCGCTAGTGGGTCAGCTGGCAGTCATTTCTTGGAAAACATCGAAGTTAGGCTCCAACTAAGTTAGTCAAGAGCTCAGGGAGTGAGGGGCACTGTTAGAATTATTATGTAATTAAAAGGCTACGATATTTTTTTTTCTTTTTTGTGGGGCATTCGTGTTTTAAATATGTTTTTCAACACACTTGCTTATAAACAGGGTTTTATTTCACCGCAATTAAGCACGGAATGACACCTATTATAAAACTGTGACTTTTTCATTGCTATTATTCACAAAAGTGATGTATAGACTTCTTTTTTTTAATTTCATTGATTAAGTTGCTTTGTTCTTAAAAATGTTTTGACACAAAAAAGATCGTGTCCAATATTACAAACGAATTAATATACCTATTGCTTGCTCATTTCATGCAATTTCGTATTTTAAAAGATAAATTCAACTTGTAGTACGTGTTTAATACACAAAACTTTCACTAAAATCTATTTTTTTTCTTCGTGAGTATTTACAGAGAAAAAAAAATCATAATTAAAATAAGTAAGTAGATGACAAGGCAGCATGGTGATAGCACTTTAGCTTGTTCCGAAAGAAACAAATAAAAAAAATGTTAGATGCGCGCGCATATTCATGACAAGTATGACAACAAATGGATTTTCTATTGTGTTTTGATTGTGTTATGTAGTATTTTTAGTATTATTTTATTCGCAAGTGTGTTGAAAATAATCGTATACCACTCGCGTGTATGGTGATTACCGTCCTCGGCTCTCTTAAAACCCTTGCCTTACGGCTCGGGTCTCAATGTCGCCTCAGCGGTAATCACCAACTTTACACGCTTGTACCATAATGTATGTACTATAATTTATTTAACCCTTTATATGATACTTTTTAAGATAAGACGAAACTTGTAATGAGCTTAACTTTATATCACTTTGATTGCCTTTTAGCCTATTTTCATTAATTTACGAATATTAAAATTTATTGTATTAGGTACATTAAATTACATTTATAATTTGTGCGTTCAACTTCGCGCGCAACTCGACCGTTGCAAAGTTCAAAAAATTTACTACCGTTTTGGATCTAACAAATGAAGGGTTTTGTACCGTTTTGTTAAGGCTGATTTTGGTTTGCAAAATACTACATCAACAAGGCACTCTAAATCAGGTTAAAAGTAGGCATTTAATAGATTATGGGCCACTTAAGCAGTATGGCACACATGAAAAGATTTCTTACACATTCAATTTAAATTTGAATGATGATGATCGTAGGTATAAAATCAAAACTTGTATTGAAAATGTACTGACTACTTAGAACCTTCTAAATAAAATCTATTTAATAATAGAATATTATTAGCTGATTTGTGAGGGCTTATTTTTTTTAGAATAATTGCATACGATACTTCCGTGTACCAATGGTTATAATAATTACAGGCACGAAATATATAATCACGAGGAAGTGCTCCGAATCGCTTGTATACCACAATACTGCGCAAATGTTCAACACTTGACTACCATCTTTAAACTTGTTCTCTATTGAGAATTATAACCAATCACATCACGATTTCATATGATGTCATTGATGATAGTCTATGAAAGTTTAGTGACATTACTTTCTATACCAACGAGGGACAAGGGCACTTCTTCTTGATTCTATATTCTGTGGTTACAATAGTCTTTAGATATCAATATTTGAATTCTAATTGTATCTATTATCCTAGTATCCCTAATTACATATCCAATTTGCTGAGATTATGGACAATTACAATTATCCTTAACTGTTACAAAACAAAAATTAACAATTTGTAAGAAATAGTGTAACCTTCGCTTACAGAGAGCCAGTGTATTAGGCCAGGTACACATCAAGTGAAGGAAGGCGAACGGATGAACGTGAATAAACCGTGACATTACCAACGATAGCTCATTAGTATTCGATGGTGATCGACAGATTCTACGTGTTTGCATTGGTTTACCCCCATTCAGTTGATGTGTAACCAATAAATTATTGGTCGAGATAGTAATATTTATTAATATTTTTAGATAAGTTTGGAAACAAGGTTTATGCGTATCATAATAAGATTGAATTTGTGTTACATGTCTTTGTACTTATGTCTATAAATTTCTTTGAATTGAACCCATGTTTAACAATGTATTAATGTCAATAATTGTACAGAGTTCACTACATGCATTTTCTGGAAAAGTGAGCGTACATGCACTGGCTTAGAGACACTCACCTTTTTTCATTTTGTTCATAGACTAAGAGATTTTAGACAAATTTTACATGCAGGATGTAGCTTGAGAGAGAGAGAGAGAGGGAGGAGGGGGAGGGGAGGTTAATTTTTATTGATTTTAAGTACTAGGGTTATGAATTCGGAGAGAAAGGGCAACTGCATCTATTGCCCCCTCGCCCTGCTTCCCCCTTGGTCATCACAGATCATCATCAAATCTCTAACCTCGAGTTAAAATTGTAATATTCACATAATATATTTGTACCTACTATATATGTGTATATACGCATATTTAAATAAGTACATACTTACCTATAAATGAAGTTAATATGGGTACACATGCAGGGTCCCCATAGCTTTCAAATATATTATTTATTTCAATATATTATTCTAGATGTTTATTATAAAGATATGATTCTGTAGCCGACCGCATACGACAACTGCCGACGCATGCGGCAGATACAGCGTACCCATTACTTGTCAAACTCCGATACGGATAAAGGAAACCATTGAGAAACCGCAATGAATTACGCGCATGTGCTGCGTGCGTCGACAGTTGTCGTATGCGGTCGGCTACGGAATCATACCTTTACATTCAGTTATGCAGAGCGACGATTTAATATTTTCAATAGAAGATTTAAGGAGATTCCTATCAAATATAAATACCATAGGTATGTGGTTATTGAAGTAGCACGTGAGAATTTTTCTTTGGCTCTATTTTTAGGCAACTGATAATTTTTCAGTTCTTGATCTAGTCTAAGATGAAATAGCTATGTTGTATATGATATCTACCTAAATATTTAGTTCAGACTAAATGTTTTTGAAATTTTGAGTCTTAAGTTAGGTACATACCAGTATAACGGAGCGTAATGTAACATTCGCAGAAAGCAGCATCTAACACTAGTCAGTGCACACCATTAGAATTTTCAAATAATGTAATGAATTCAACTAACTGAATTGTTATCCTCGGTGCAAAGGCTAATAATCTACCTATCATTGTATTAAATCAATGTAGTAAGGCGTAAGTCAAACACTACTTACTTAAGTAAGTAAGTCAAACACTACGGGCTTAAGACTCGGATACATCAGTTTTGTGATCGTTAGCTAAACATACCGAAGCGACGACGGGGCGTAGACCCGAGTCTGCCTTTGTCGTCTAGCATAGATCTGAGTCTTACCCGAGTCTTAAGTCCGTAGCATCTGGCTTATGCCTTACAATAATAAAATTTATCAAGACTTTTGCTTCTATGTTAGTTGAGTAGTGTGCTTTTTAATTATTTATGTAAATGTACTTAGAACCGCCGGGATACTTGCCTAGGCCCTTCGAAGGTGTCTTATT
The DNA here is from genome assembly GCA_914767945.1 of Eilema depressum. NCBI lineage: Eukaryota > Metazoa > Arthropoda > Insecta > Lepidoptera > Erebidae > Eilema > Eilema depressum. The sequence goes on along the minus strand of OU612012.1, from coordinate 32,513,898 downwards.
TATTTTTGTATATGTATATCCAAACTCTTGCATGCGTGCTATCAAATAGACCTTATCACCTATTATCCCTAATTACTTTAAAACTTATTATTTTAAAACTACCCAGTTTGTGTTGGGTAGTGAAAATGATACAACTTCAGATTATCAATATTAATTTTCATTATGACATCACTACCTATATTATATTGTCCCTTTCATTATTGCTCTCAGAAGTACATAGAAGGATAAGATCAGAAGCATCAAGTAGTAATAAAGGTAGGTATATTTATTATAGGTTCAAAGGTACACATACAAAAGGGTATATAGGTACACAACAGGTACACAGACGACAGGTACACATACAATAAGGTACACATATAAATTAAAACGAACGATGGTGGTGGTGATAAAACGTGTAATTAAAAAGGTGCCTACTCTTGCGCATAATCTCAGCTATGGTTATATTTATCAATTCAGTTCTCTAAAGATAAAGCAACAATTATTATTTTAGATATAATGCAATTGTGGGTACCGTATAACGGGTGTTGTTCGTAATAATGATTAAAAACTACAGAGTGCTACAATCCTTTCAACGTGGTTATTTTTTTGGTCTTTTCTCATTATTTAGATTTTTTTTGTCTTCGTAAATTAACACTAAAACACAGGTACTTTATTTTGACACACTTATTTGACTATGACATAGAACTATTTTTATTTCAGAATGTTGCAAATGAAACTATTGTTATATTAAGTTATTCTCTAAAAATATAAATGTATAATGAGATTGAATAAAGTTATATAATAAAATGAACATAAAATATATAAAATTAATTTACAGTTGGTTCCTAACGCTTATAGTAGTCACAGATTGTACGGTTGAATTAGGGCTTCTTCACACGTACCACAATCACACCACGTCGCAAATTCTGTCAAGCAGTGGTCACGTGTGAATAGTGTCGCTGGAGCTTTTTGTAGTTGCTTTGTGGTACCGACAAAATGTCGATGTGTTTGCGTTCTCGCCAGTAGTTGCGATGCCGTTACGTGGTGGTGTGCAGACACAGTTCGACTCCAGTTTTCATAGCGGAAAGACGTGTTGACTGACCAAACACATGGTATTGCTTTGTTGAGTCGAACTGTGTCTGCACACCACGTAACCGCATTGCAACAACTGGCAACAACGCAACCACGTCGGTACCACAACGCAGCTACAAAAAGCAGCAGCGACACTATTCACATGTAACCACTGCTTGATAGCATTTTGTCGTTGCGACGTGGTGTGGTTGTGGTACGTGTGAAGAAGCCCTAACATAAGCATAACCAATATAGACTAGAAATGCTGGTTATGGTCAACAAACATTAACAACATGTGTCTAATTAACATGTAACCAACTCGTTTAATTCTATTTAATTCAAGGATAGATTTTCTCAGATTCATATTTACTTTCAGATTTAAATTGGGTATCAGATCTATTAATTGTAGGTACATCAATCGTGATAATATATAAATTACGATAACATGCTATATAGTTAATATATTATAACTTAACAAGACATGAATTACATTGTCGAACAACTAACATTTATTAACTGTTACATTTCTCTACTACATTGATAAATACTTAAATAGTTATAATGAGCTACAGACTGATAACATCATAAAGGTGCAATAAGGTCAATTCAATAGGTAGTACCTAGGTGTAGTTCTAAAAACGGAAAGTATCACCGACGTCCATTTGAAAATCTCAAAGGCTTCAGTTATCACGATATGACAACACATCCAAATTAACAGATTTGACCAAGTGCACAATATGTTATAATTCTTTTAGAGTAAACAAAGTTATATTTCACAAAAGAATTTCAACAATTTCAGCTTTAGTATCTATATTACAGATTGTTACAACAACTGAAAAATTGTTCGATAGTTTTTTTCTATGGCAAATCCAATTCCACTGCAAAGTTCTAACAATATTGACCCATCCGATTACTAACTGCGCGTTTCTACGATTTAAAACCGTTTTTATTGAATTTATTGTGGTAAAAATGGGCCTTTTGGGATTTCTTTTGCAGGTAGCCGTTTGTTTGTTTGCAAATAAACTGCCATTTACTGCGTAAAAGGATCAGAAACTGTTACAGTGGTTACAGTGCAAACAGTTAAATATGTAACAATGTAATTTTTAAAACAATAAATTCAATTTCAACGTGTTTTTCGAGTCTTGCAATTAATATAATACCTATCTTGTTTACATTCGATACAAAGGAACATGTAGTTGCGCAGGACAAAATAAATATTATTATTAAAAATCAAACTGATTAGATTATAGAAGAAACCAAGAATACTGGATATAACCAACTAATAAAAATGGTTGTCATGATGAGAAATGATTAAGGTTCATTTTTTGAATTTTTGCTAGAGGCCATCCATCTCCTAAACGAATTGGATTAATTTAGACTCAGTTATAACTATTTTAAAAATTAAATGGCCTCGAATGGGCCATGGACTGATTGTACGGTACCACCGTAAGATGATGGCCCGGTCCATCAGTGGGACAACCAAGCCCCTGTGTATAATTTCCTTTTATTAAGTACGATGCTTAATAAAAGCTTTTATTAGGTACGCGATCGAATTATAATTATATATTAATTTGTTACATTTACATCCGAAATATAATAGTACATTATGGTACAAGTGAGCAACGTTGGTGATTACCGCCGAGGCGCCATTGAGACCCGAGCCGCCAGGCGAGGGTCTTAAGACAGCCGAGGACGGTAATCATCATGCTCACACGTGCCATACGACGTTTTACAACACACTTGCGAATAAAATAATACTACAAATACTAAATAAACAATACTACAAATTAATTCGTTTTCCTATGCGCGCGCATTTAACAATGGCGGTCGACCATATTTAAAAAAAAATGAGGTTTGAACTTAACTTTTTTTTACTCTGTTTTTTTTTTCTGTACTTAGAGAAAAAAAAAAGTTAAATTTGAGTGAAAATTTTGTTTATTACACAAGTATTACAAGTTGAAATTATTTATTTAAGTACGAAAATGCATCAAATGACCATACAATAGGCGTATTAATTTATTCGTACTATTAAACACGTTATTTTTTGTATCAAAACTTTTTTAAGAACATAGACAATTATAGACACTTCCTATAAAATTTAAAAAAGAATCTATAACTCACTTTTGTGAATAATAGCAATGAAAAAGTCACAGTTTTATAATAGGTGTCATTCCGTGCTTAATTGCGGTAAAATAATATCACTTTTATGAGCAGGTGTGTTGTAAAATCTTTAATCTCATTCTTTGCATGAAAAAACGTACCTAAACAATTTTCGTAAAAAAATCTATGCAAAAATTTTACCAACTCCCAGAAAGTAGGGCAATTTTTAGCACAATTGGGGGATATTTTGGGTCAAAATCTACAGTCTTAGTTTCAATAGTCTATTTAATAGTCATTTGCATAGAAAGAGGTAAAGTGAGTCAGAGTACCTCTAGATAGTTCTCTCTTATATCTGTACCCAGGTCGGTCACTGAATGGTATTTATATACTCTAGCTATTTAGTTCAACTCACACTTCCAAATAACCGCATCGCAGCTATTCACCTTGCCTATTTGGTCCACCCTTCGCTGCCTGTCGATTTTAATAACAATTCATATAATCCAATTAATGTCTAAACGTTTAAATTTCCGAATACCACAAATTGAGCAAAGCGAGTTTCTCTCATCATGACAAAATTAATGTGAAAATGTATTTCTTTCGTTCCACTGGCCGATGGAACGAAGTGGCTTAAGCCGTAACAATGAAAACAAATATTTTTGGGCACCACGCTTCAAAACAAAAGGGTGTTAGCACCCTGTATCTTTCTAATGTTACCGTCCGTCACGGGACACTCGCACCAGCATCATGGTCTGCAGATGTTATATATCACTGTGCAAATGTCCGTGAGCTTATACAAAGCAACAACGCAACGCAATTGCTGTGTGTTGACCGAGCGGTTCGGGGCTCCATTACGATACTGCATACTAAGAGCTGCCAAATCCTGACATGAAACTCTTTCCCCAAATTCCGATTCCTGAGATGTAGATCAATTCTCTGGGCGCCTATCGTCGCCCGGCCAACGAGCAGTCTCTATCACTCCTATAATCGCTGTACAAGAACCGACTCTCGCACTTATTAACTAGTAATAAGTATCAATAGCTATATACAATACAATCTACATGCCCTGACCGTTCCTCTACGCCTAACTGATATCCGACGGGATCATCGATTTAGTTCCCTATGTTTCCTCCATAAAACCTTTACATTTTGCCATAAATTTATACCTATTACTCAATAAATATCAGCCCATACAATAAATAAATAAAGATTCCAATATAATTTATATATATTCGTTAGCTCGCATACCTAAATATCCAGCATTCTTTGGTGGTCCTAATAACGAATTTGTTTGAAAATACATATAAATCATCAAAGATTATATCGTAGAAGGTTCTACAGTACAATGTACCATCAACACGCTCCATCGAGTATACATTGTGAACATAGATAGGAGAGAAACGGTCTAATTCAGATGGTCGAACCTGATGATTGTGGGCGGTCGTCACTGAGGAGCCGACGCCGGCCGCGCGCGCCGCGCTTTAGGCATTAGACTCCTTGAGGTCGGTGAGCCTGGCGAGCTGCGCGGGCTCCAGCTCGTCGGGGATGGAGGCGCGGCCGCCGCGCGGCGCGGCCGGCGGAGACTGCGGCGCGGTTGGCGGGCCCGACGCCACCGACGCGCAGCCGGACTCGCCGTCCGAAGCGGTCGAACTCGACTGAGGATGCGGGGCCGAGTCGGCAGGGCCATCGTCCGACTCCCTTAGGCAGACAGCCGTCTGCTCTGACAATGACGATTCGTCGTCGTCGTTCTCCTCGTTCTGGAGCTCCGCCTGCGCCTCCTGGTCGAGCTCGGCCTCGGGCTCCGGCGGTGGGAAGGGCTGCTCCAGCTCCTCGACCATCGGGGTGGCGGCCGTGATGACAATCTGCGCCACACCCAGTCCGGAGTCGTCGGACGGCGGCTCAACTGTCGGGCGCGCTTGAGCCAGCACCAGCTCCGGAGCCTCCTCCTCGTCCTGAGAGAAGAAGACGCTCAAGTCCCTTGATACTACAATCGTGTAAGTTGAAATTACCGTTTGAATAGAACTCATAGGCATTCAGAATCTGGTGACATGCATCACTAAGCGACATGCTATGGGGAGGTGGACTACGTGACAGTCTGATGGAAAGTCGGTAATATTCGGGTGATTGATAAATCTTTTCGTAGGTATATTTTTATGATAAATATGGTAAACGTTAAAAGTACATAAGTAAATATATGTATGATATAGTAAAAGAGGCATAAAACAATCAATAGCAACAAACTACTCTATTCAAGCGGCGGCAAGCTACTATGACTAGTCAAATGTACGAGACGGGATAGATGTATTCTATGATAGTGTCAAACCTCATCCCAATTGTTTTCCCCGACAACCTCGTCGACTGAAGCATGGAAAAGAATTCACATTCAATTAACACTAATACATTTATGATATATATAACACATGTAACTGTATGAGTCTTCTGACATAGTACAAGTCTGATTTTACTATTACAACGGACATGAAATGGCTTATAATACAGCGTGACTTTCTTTCTTCATCAGTGGTATGGCTATTTGTGGAAAAATAATAAGCAACAACAAGAAATCTTGAATGTCCGTGTCACATCTCTGGATTCGGCTAAGAAGTCTCCATTTGTGACCACAATCTATTCATGAAATATTAACATCATTTAAAAAAATATCCTCCTTATTACACAAAACAGTTCCATCCTTGTATATCCATCAATACTACCACGAGTTAGTTTCACAGCTTATTATTATAGTACTACCTTTATTATCGGTTTATTTTAGTCACGTGCTGATGCCAGTATCAATTAGTTTATTTATTCACATGCTAACGTTACCACAAATAAAGATATTTCAAGCGAATTCGGTTATTCCATAGAGAGAATTCCAATTCTTATAATGCCTCCGGGGCCAATACTGAATACAGTATTATGTCAGTACAAGACTAAAAGTTACTATCAACGCACACGAAATTACAGTGAAATATGTATTTGTTATTAAATTAATGAACAAGATCAAATTAGCTACAATTTAATATAATTTTGATGTATATATTAGAAATTAAACTACATAGAGTGGAAATGTTAATTGTGTTTATTTCATTGAATTAATAGATATTGCTCAATTAATCATTAGGTTAACCTGATAAAAGCTGCGACGCTTAGCGCATAAAATGACATAAAGATATTGAAATATTTTTAACCATTGGGATACGTTAGGGATCTGGGGCCTTAGACAGTTGGCGAAAACGCCAGTGGAATCGCTAAATGTGGTATGAAATTGACATAAATCATTAATAATCTAATTTTTTTTTATTAAATTTGAGTCCATGTAACTCTAAATACATTAATTATTACACATATTATTATTACTATAACCACCGCAGTGTCAAGTAATCTACTGTTAAAAATTTACAACGGTCCGCTTCAACGCGATTCCATCAATAGAATGTCACTTTGTCTAGGGCCCCTGTCCTCAATTCGTTCAACGTCACCGTCGGACAGCATCAGAAACTCATATGAATGAGCAGCCTCTATAATTTCTTATAGACAGATTGGTGTGACGTGGGAAAACGTGGAAGGAGGCAATTGACAACGATGGTTTGAGGCCCAACGTGGCCAAGACTGAATACCTGGTGTAAAACTTGACAGATTCTATAAACTTCACGTATCTATTGATATCGATTACAAAGACTAGATAATAACATGTATTGTTGCAGCGTGGGGCCAGCGACAGGAGGTGACTGGCAGGTGACCCAAAAAGTCAAAAAAGCATCATTGGACCTGTCCTTTGCTTAAACAGTAGTACAAGCAGAAGCTGCGTGTCGCGAAATGCCAGCCTATGGGCCCCAATTGGAGGAGTGAAGCTAAAAACTGTTGGCTTGACAAACGTGTCGATGGTCTTACTATTACATCGGCACGGTACGTATTCAGACCGTGTGAAGTGGAGAAAGAATGCAGTAAAGCGAACCCAGTGCTCGAAAGTAAAAAATAACGGATGCAAGCAGGATTTTACATTGGGGGTCATTGAATTCAAAATCTTCATCAGATCAATTTAAGTAAATACGTAAAGCTGGGTATCCACTATGTCCGCGAATGCGTTGCGCTTCGCGCTTCTGCAACTTTTCCACGTACGTTCGTGCTCCCTGAGCGTGCAACCGTGCTTCACGTACCTATAGGTGGCAGTTTTGTGGCGAACACAAAAGGGAGCTCCGTCTGTTTGTGGGCGCGAGCAACATACGAGTATCACGTGTGCGTAGGTACGTGTCGTGTATCACGCTCCGCGCTCGGTTAAATGGACTGTAGATGACGATATTCGCATTAGGTTATAATGGCCACTTAATTCCTGAGATTTTAGTTTCAACGCCAATGAATTCGGACGTCTTTTCTTGTAAATGTCAGACTCCTAAAAGCGAGGAGAACTTTTATAGTCTTCAAGAAAATAATTAAACAAAATATATACTGCACTAGCCACTAATGGTGACGACATGTTCGTCGACATGCGTGTTTCTATGTAGATGCATGTGCGGTCTCCATCAGAGCGGTTACAGGAGTGTAAAAAGTTCGCGAACATAGTGGATATCCAGCTTAAGAGATGACTCAGCGATTATATATGATGTTAATAGGACATGAATAGAGGGTTCACAGATTTTAGAAAAATTGTTAGTACATATAAACAGGTATAGGTACAGCGGGCTGTGCTGTTAGTTCTTACCATATACAATGGTCTGGATTATTGTATTACCTTGATGGTATAGCGATCATAATAAAACTTACCAACAATAGTAACCATCGGTTGTGAGGCTTCGCCAAACTGAGATCCATATTGCTCATGGTGATCCCTACTAAGTTCTAGGTTAAAACTGAAGTCGGGCTGGCTATCCATGGAATCATCTAGATCGGCCGGCGGCGGTGGAGGCGGCGCATTGGGCGGGGCAGCACCTTTAGTGTTGTTGTTGTCATTCAGGATTACTGGCAGCGTCCATAGGTACAAACAGTTCAGCCAACACCAATGTAGCAATTTCGCATGCAAATTTTGATGTCTTCAGCCAATTTTTGGTTTGGTAACGTTCCCAGTGATTGTCAAAGATTCAGACGGGGGACTACGTATTAGTGCAACAAATATTAGTTCATCTCTAAAATGTTGAGTATAAACAAGATTGATCGAATCAATGACAATCGTCCATTGCGTGCTGATTTCAAGAGGCAATTGACCGTGGTTGAAGCTGGACATCGATTAACATAAAGTACGTACAGTGTTGTGTGTATAGCTACGAATTGTTGCTGTAAATTATGTTGTTGCATTTTCAACGTAAATTATAGATAACGCCACAGGTGGGTGACTTATTCCTCACGAGTGGTAGTTAACGTGTTCTCGGCATTAAATATTCTCAATTTGTATTTTTGTGGTGAGTGGGAGTGTATTGTATGTTACAATCAGATTGGTCGTGGAATATTCAATTTTATAAAAAGTGGGTAGTTATAAAGTAAGTTATTAAAGTATTATGTTAAAAAAGGAATATTAAAGGATAGTAATAAGTAATTATTAAGAAACACAGATACTGGTAAAATTTCGAATATTTTTAAGATATCTACGGATATTTGTATAACTGGCGGTATCATATCACTAACGGGTTATAAAATTAAATATTCTCGATGTATCAGTACCTACAATAAAGTTCTGATTCACAATGTTTACCAAGAGTTCATTGTTAAATCATTATTTATCAATTGAAAAGTTGCGAATATCATCCCGTCTTTCATCAGTTAAAATAAACCTTCATCATATATTATATAGTATGTAGTGTAGTTTGTGTTATAATTATATTAAAAATACTGTCTAAAAAACAAAAGTCAACAGTATCTACAGGCTTTCAGACAAATATGTTTTACATCGAGCGAGATGATCGAATAAATAGGGTGTGTGGTCTCTATATACTTATAGATTCGTGCAAAACATGCAAGTACTGAGCTAGATGTGATGTCTGATTGACTTTGCCGAAACATGCCAATTGGGAACCAAACCACGATACCAATTACCCAATCAGCCAAAGCTAACGTTGTACAACACTATGTGATCACACAAATACATTTATTGTTTATATATATTGACCTGAATGAGGACAACTTCGATATTTTAAATCCCTTTATTTCTAATGTGTTTGAGAAAAATCTATGCTGATTTTTATGCCATCAAGTTTGTATAAAACGTCATTTATATTTAAAAGACTATATTTAATTATAACTTCTAATATTATATTATTATTAATAATACATATTCTACAAATACTACGTACTAATACGGTGAGTTCAATTCAGGGACGTGAATTATTATTTTCGATACGTTCCAAATTTATTTAATTTTAATAAATCTTTGAGAACAGCTGTCTTGAACAGAACGTAGAGAGATAATGTGTGTTGCAAGATGTGTGTGTATGTTGAAAGACGTAACGCAATATTAGAGACGGTTAAATGTGACCTTTGTCAGATGGTATGGTATGTATATACCTTTGTAAGCTCATACTATCCCTACTCCCTATATAGAAGGATACAGAAAATAAAAAGAACAGTTTTGAAGAACTGGTTTCTAGAAAATTTACATCACAGAAAAAAGCCTATGCGATGAGCAGGTTAGAGATGCCACGGTCTGTTTATAAACATACATACATATAATCACGCCTTTATCCCTGGAGGGTTGGCGGAGATGATTTAACATCCACATTTCACCAATCATTGTATTCGGTCCCACGTGATAGAGGGTGAGCCTATTGCCGTATTCCGGGCACTATTGTTGATTCGAACCATGCATCTGAGGCTGAGTCTGGGCTGTATATATTTGTCTGATGTTAGCCCTATCCCTTAGTCGCCTTGTACGCATGGGAGAAGATAGGTTGGCCGACGAAATGTTACTCGGCCGGGAACCACGCGGCTATTTAGAAAACAGATATCGAATACGTCACATGTTGTGTCACTCGCGTGATAGATAATTTAATATGCCTCACGAACAATTAGCTGATAAACTGGCTGACAAAAGAACTGAGTGTTATCATTTTAATTTCTATGTCACTGGTCTGTGTGTGCCCGATATGGTTTGCAAACATCACCGGAACTTATTGATAGCCTGATATGCACCTATTGAAAAATTTTATTCATCAAATTATCGCTTCTAGTTTGACCATCATATAATAGTTGAATTGAAATGTGAATTCAACCGTTATAGCATCCAGATTTTAATCGATTTCAAAAAAGAGGAGGTACTCAATTCGATTGGTTTTTATTTGAGTAGGATGTACACCGACTATTCTGAAATATGTGATCCGATTTACGTAATTCTTCTTTAGTTTGATGCGGAATAGTCATCATTTGGTCTCAAGAAATTTTAACATAGTTTGACCCAGTAGCTTTCATTTTTAGAATATTTTTGTGTTGTGTAATATTATTCTTGTGTATCACAAAGTTGTCCCCACTCATTCAGTCAAACGCTACCCGTCTTTTCTGTTTTCCTTACCGTCCTGTTCTTCCAGCCCTGCAGGGGGTGGGGAGGGTGGTGGAGAGGGGAAAGCTGGAGCTGCAGCTTCGAGAGATGCCCAGTCAGCGCCGCTCAGCGGCTCTCCGTTCTAAGCAATAATGATAGGTTTAAAAAACAATTTTACAATACAAGCTTGATAGGATGAGTGATGCTGATGACGATTTATTTAATACTAAGGCTCTGTGGCATGGCGGTAGTTAACACGATCGCTACGCAGAAGGCGCGGGTTCGATCCCCGCTCAATGCAAATATTAGTACCTATGCATGAATATAGGTCTTTGTATTGGTCTGGTCGTGCCTCGAAGACCACGTTAAGCCGTCGGTTCCGGTTGCCATACAGAACATTCATGACAGTCTTTACGTGTAATTGGTGTCTTAAAAAGTCAACTAAACTCAGTCAACTAAAGTCTTAACAAGTAACTGATCAAGTGCAATGCTTCAATATCGCCAATGGGTTGTGGAGATCAGATGGCAGTCGCTTTACGGATAATATCGAAGTTCAGCCAAGCCCACAGTTGGGTTCGTCCATTTTCGTAACTGTCATTTTCATAACCAGCTACGAATTAGGCTGGAAAAAGCGGACCCCAGACTCCGAGGTAGAAGCTTCGGATGCGACTGGGATTAACACTAGAATGAAGATGATGAAGGATGAAGAAGATTTACTAAATACTATACTCCTAAAGTACTTAATGGTCAGATTTGTCCCAAAAGTTTTGATCAATTTGTTTTCTTCCCTGCATAAAGGCCAGAGGGTTGTTGGATGGATGTTTCGATACCTAGTCTTTACAGGAACGTGTTTTGTGTGTAAGTTTTACTAGAAACATATTTAAATATTCTGCTAATGTTGGTCGAATTTCGTTCTTCAACGAAATTGTGTTCTCAGATGAGACGCAGTTTCAACATAAAGGCCATGTCAACATATCATATTATCGATCTTGGAGCCTTAATTATAATAAGATTATTAAGGCTGCAATAGGCATAGTCATGCAAGGAAATCTATCCAAATATTTCCGATTCTAAAAGAAAAAAGAAATCACATGAATTAAGACCAATGTGTCTTAATAAGTTATTACAAAACGACTTAACGAACTCTCCTGAACCCTCGACCTAGATAGATAGAAGATACTTACTTATATCCTTACTAAACTTACCGTGACAAGAAGACCTGCTTTCGGCATCAGGACATTTGCTCAGCTGCCTATCTAGAGCCTCTAAGATGTTGATCGAAGTTCTTAGCTATTAATTGCGCCCTTCTAATAATCATAATAAATATAGAAAGAAAAAGAAGATAAGGAATGGAATGAAGAAAAAAAAAAGAAAAAAAGGAGAAAAGAAAAAAGTGTGGGCAAAATTATTCATCGTCGTCGTTTGAATAACATGTGCATTTGTGCATAGACTTTATTTGATTTTGATTTTGAGATACGTATGCACTGCATACGTTCTCAAACGTTGGGACTATAATTTTGGTGAAATAAGGTGCTATAGAAGATGCAATAGATCATTAGTTGAAGTTGAAAATCCCTTTGTCATGTCTTAACTTCAATAAATAAAATATCAATTTAAAATAACCTGAATGTGCAAGTGAAAAACAATAAAAAAACAAGTTCAATTCACAAATGTATTTAATTAAAAAAAAGGAAAAGGGAAAAAACAAAAGAAAAATAAAAATGGAAATCGACGGGCATTTATTAACACTACACACTGACGTCATACTCACACTCGAGGCCCGTTTACGCTAGCAAGCCTAAGAGCCTACATATTGGAAGAACAAGTTGCCCACCTCGTCGCACTCCTCGACGATGAGCGACGGGAAGTTGCCGACGATGCCGTTGGTCTCTCCGCGCCACCAGCCGTCATCCACGCCGTGAGCTTGGCGCGACAGGATGCGGATTATCTGTTCAAACAATAACAACAGTTTCATCAGTTTTCGAGGAGGCAGGACACGACGGTATATCGTGTTGTGTTTCCGATGGTGAGTAGGGTAGCCAGAGCTCACTGGAGAGATTTTGTTGTGTCAGTGGGAAAACCAAAGGCTTTGACCTACATCTTTTACGCTGACAGCACAAAATTTCTCTATTCTTACAGGGTCGACAGCACGAGTGTCACTCCCCTGGTGTTGCACTCGCCCATAGGCCACGGTAACCTCTTACCATTAGGAGGGCCGTGTGCTTATCTGCGACCTAAGTAGTATAAAAAAAAATGGTTTTTAGGATTTCAGACCCCAAAAAGGAAAAAAAAAACGAACCTTATAAGGATCACTTCGTTGTCCGTCTCCTTTTCCTCGGGCATGTGTAGAAATTTATACCAAATATTCAAGTCTACATCCTTTTACAGCTTCGTCAAAGCAATAAAAAGATATTGCTGTTTATAATGTAACATAGGTTCACCCCTCAATTCAGTTTTGTAGGGAACCCTCAGTGCGCGAGTCCAACTTGCACTTGAACTGTATTTATTTTATAAACCATCGGAAAGAAATAGTTACATACAGTGGCCTAATGGACGTGTGTAACACCAGGGGCGACACACTTGTGCTTCCGATTATGAAGAAACCTTCTAATGCCCTTATTGAAGAACGCCATATTGTAGTCACTTGGGAAAACCACCGCAGGGAGTTCGTTCTACAGTTTCAGCGTGCGTGGGAAGTTCCTTTCATACCGCATAGTACCGGTTCATATTATAAGTCAGAAACGTATACGTCCTTCTACACAGTGCCACCTAGACCCAAATCAAGCATAGTATAACCAGCTTGGCTTATGGCTTTAGAACCAACACAAATATTGCGAAACGAAAGCGAAACCTCACCTGTCCTTCCTCAAGAACGAGTTCATCATCTGTCTCTGAATCATAGTCGTACAGAGCGAAGCAGTATCCTAAAGTTGGCAGGTCGAGTTCTGATGGCTCTGCTGCTTTCTGCTCTTCTGGTTCTTCAGCTTTGGCTTCTTCGGGCTTAGCTGAAGGAGCTGAGATAACTGAGATCTGATCAGGTGATTGTACCACGTCAGCGTCTTCTCCCTCAACGGTGTAGTCAACCGACGAAAATGATATCTGGGAAACCAGACCTGGAGCGCTGCTAACCTGGTAAAAGAATTGGTGGATTTACAGGCTGTATGTTAGGAATGAGAGGAGAGGAGGGGTGGTGGCTAACAAATTGCAGAGTTATGCAATACTAGCCAGGTCAGTCTTAGGATTGGTGACCATTCGTAACACATTGAGATCATCTCTACCTTTCTTTTTGATTTTTTTATCTCGGATAACACGTTAAGCCGTCCGTCCCGATTGCCAAACGAACAATTAAGGTTATCGTTAGGGGTAGTTAGAGTTCTGTGAGTCTGAAACCTGGTCTAGCTACAGTAATTCGAAATCGCCAGTGGGTTATGGAAGTCAGGTGGCAGTGGCTTCCTTGAAAATATCGAAGATCAGCAGTTTCGTGGTAAGACTTAAAACCCCTTAACTGAGTTGGGAAATTATTCACAGCATGATGTGTTCAAACTCAAATGGTACTTTACTGAAGATCGTGAACTTATCTTAAACATTGAAAAGATACATTATATTCCATTCTATTTTGATAATTATGCTTTTAAAATCGTATATTTATTAATAAATATTGACCACTATTATACTGTATGTACTTTTCCATAGTTTTTTATTTTTTTATACTGATCGGTTTCGTCTGAAGATATAATCCATTATTAACGAAAACTAAGAAAGAAATATGGAGCATAAAGAGTAATCTAACAATAATAACATCATAATTAAACAAACACTGTGCAAGGATTTCTTGCCTTTCCTTTTTTATCAATCAACCAATTAGCATATTGCAGTCCACTGCTGGATATAGGCCTTTCCCAATGTGCGGTGCGTCTGCCGACTCTGCGACTCCCGCATTCAGCCTGTCCCAGCCACCTTTTTCAGGTCGTCAGCCTTTCTGGCTAGGGGGCGTTTCACCTTCCGTTTTTCTTCTCGCAGTCTCTACTCTAGGACTTGTCTGCTCTAACGGTCATCGGTTCAGGTTTTTTTTAACAGTACTATCTGACGCACTTTCATACAGTACTCCTATGTCTAGACTTACCTGGTCACGTTCTACATCCAGATAGTTATGAGGCACGTAGCCCTCTTCACCGCGGTAGTTCCTCGCTCGGAGCCAGCCGTCTCCATCACCTTCGCCGACCACTTCCAGCTGCTCACTCTCAATGATGGACAGCTCGTCAGGGTTCTGAGCCTGTGGCACACGTATAAAATGGATGGGTAAAATCATGTAAAGACCACCCTATGCAAAAAAGCATACTATAGGACAGACGATTATATTAAAGACAAAAATGTATGGCTTGAGCATGGTGCAGGCCCCTCTTGAAGTTGTCTTATTTTTATTTTATATAAGGTTTTATTTTTATTTTTTATATACCTACTTGACGCGAGACAAATGTACATACGTTCATATTTAGTCTTAAGAAACCCTTTTATTTTTTGTAAACTGACGTCCTTAAAATGCCGCAGTGGAGTTTGTTGCGCCGTTTCTTCTCCATTAGCGCTTAGGAAGCGGTGGTAAACTTAGTTTTAAGGAGTTTTTGACGTCAAAAAGCTGTAACAATGTTGCACTATTTTGAGAAATAAAGACTTTGACTTTGACTTTGACTTTGTTCACTATCCATTTGCATAAAACAAATAACTATAACCTATATTGGCATATGGTAACTTAGACTAATGATCTTTTGGCATAATTACATAGTAAAATTATGCCAAGTAAAATTATGCCAAATTCATTATGCCAAAACATTTTAGGACAAAACATTTTATGTTAACGAAAGGGATTCCAAATTGATGATGATTCTCTAAGCTGTTTTTTTAGTTACTTCCAAAGTTTGGACTTTGGAGTACAAGTTGTGAAGGTCAGAGAACAGTCGCTTCATGGAAAATATTGGAGTTTGGTGCCAATTAAGTGAAAAGGCTCAGACAATGACGATGATATTTCTTACTGTTGCAAGGGCCGGCACATCACGTCAGGTATTAAGGTCTTATAGTATACGTAAATTGTTAAGAGTATTTCCGTGCCTCAGAGAGCACGTTAAGCCGTTAGTCCCGATTGTCTTACAAACATCTATGACCGTCGTTATGGGTAGTTGGAGTACTAAAAATCCAATAACTGGTCAGTTAGACCAGTTATTCGATGCAATCAAACTGAAGAGGAAGTATACGTAAATTATATTGTATCTTATAGGTTATTGTTATTCCAAATGTTATTATCCTATATTTTATTATGTCTCATACATTAAACACCTATAAGGAACATAATAATATTGCTGTAAATTAAGAACCACTCCATTTACGAAGACCTTAAAATAGTATCCAATCTATTGACAGAGAAAATAACCGCAATATCGTTGATCTGTGAGCGATGAGCAATGCTATGATGGGCTTCAACTATTCGAGTACCTTTGTAATTAAAGTGCTCGAGCTCTGCGCCCAGCTAGCATTGCGGTTTCGTATACACTTCCTGAAACTATCGCAAAGTTAGAAACTACATTTTGTTGAGTTGCTTTGGAATCTCTGCTGTTGAACTTTGTCTAGTTTCCATATCATAATAACGATTTATGTTTAGTGAGATATAATTTAGAGAAACCTACGAGTCAATAAATATTTGCTTTATCAATAAAATATAGAAGTACTATCTGTTACCTATAACTTCGCCCGCTTGGAATTCTGATCTAGTGCCTGTAATCCAAGGTTATATAAAGACAAAGGCAACTCAAAGGCTGTTGACTCTGCTTACCCTAGACGGGTAAATGCGGGAATATAAAAGTTCCAATATCAAACATCGAAGTTATGGCTAGACGGACTTCAAACAGTTGTATGGGAATCTTCAAGTTTCCAATGAATAGGTCCCTTTTGGTAAGCGTGCTTCATCGTTAACCACGTTGTCACTTATCATTAGGCCCTTTAGGTATTCTGAGAGTCAAATCATTTCGTAACTACGCGCGTTCGTAATAGCCGACAAATTAAATCGGTCTAATTTTCCACCACTTCTATTTTTGATACTAACCAATGAAATCTGCCGTCTACTCACGTTACGAGTCGTTTGAAACTCTATGTCATTCGGAATAATGCCGCTAGTGAGATAGATGTCGAACGTGAACCCTGATAAAAAGAGACTTACCGTGTATGAATACAAAGCAGTGCACTTGTAGAGAGGGGCTGCTGGAGGCTCGACGGTCTCAGCAGAAGTAACCTGTTGAGGCTCATCCCAGTTGGCTTGGGTGGGGTCATCCCAGCCGACTGTCAGCTGCTCAATGCGCCTCTGTTCCTCTTCCAAGGCAGCTAAGATCAAGTAGATATTAGAAATCAGCACTATTTTTTATACCACTTAGGTGGCAGAGAAGTCGTGGGCTATGTCCACCTGATAGGCAATAGTTGTAGCCATTAACCTTCTAATGCTCTTAACCAACCTGACTTCTGTCTGCTGATCGATAAACGAGGCTATGACGCAGGTTTCCTCTCAGAATTAGGAGGTCAAGCAGCAGACGGATTGAACCCGCCACTTAGATATTCAGCTCCATCTCATTATCCAGTACAGTCTTCCTCTCGTTTCATATCGATGACAGTAGTAAACCTACGATATAGCAAGAAGAGAAAAATGAGAAGTAAGTAAGTCAAATTAACCTTACTTCTCTTATTTTTCTCTCCTACTATAACGCAGGTAATTTCGCCTCCTACTTCATGGAACCTTCTTCTCTCAGTCCAGCTAAACTTTTCGAGAAATTCAGAAGTCGATGGTCTACAGTCATGCTTACCTTCCATATCCTCATCATGATCTTCTTCACCCTGTGACTCCGAGGTGTGGCGCTGGTGGCCGCTGGTGCCTGCAACAGCCGCATTGGAAGCGGCTTCTCCTTCAGTGTTATCACTGTCATAGAACGAGTCGGTGCTCGGCGGATCCTGGTAGGAAAACAGAAGTTTGAAATAATGCCAATTTTGTGGAGAATTTCCTGTAAGTTCCTTTACGTAACTTAATTAAACCGTAATGTAACATACCCAGTCATGTTAGAACATGAAGAGACATATATTATAGTAACAGAAACATATAGTAGAAAAAATAAAAAAATAATAAAGGAGAATCTGTCATCATTTGAAAACTGGAAGTACCCACTCTACATAGTTGAGAATACAGGCCCGCATCAACATCCTTGAGGTTCACCCAACATCGCTTGCTGTCCGTGCACTACTAAACAATGGTTGAGGTTCTGGCATAGCCTTTCTCCTTAGAGTTAGGGTCAGATGTCAGTCGCTCTCGAAAAGTCAATATACAAATCAAAATCAAAATCAAATTGAGAGATCACTATGAGGATGATGAGATAACAAATAGAATTGGGTTTCATATTCAAAGGAGTCTTAGTGAAATCTGATCCCTCTGAAGGTACTTATTGGCCAATATCGATAGACAATGGCCAATCGGATTAGCCGAGGAACGTTATCAATAGCTCAAAGCATCAATAGCCATTACACAATACGATCACTTTGATTAAATAGTGGATTTGCGTTAAGTCACTTTGTTATCTGCAAACGTCTAATCTCTTCGAAGTGACCAACATTCGCATGACCCTTGTGTGTTTGGCACTGAGTCTGGTATTCTGTTTGATTTTTTGGCATATAGTGGCATATAGTTTTTTTTTACTGTGAAGCTTTACATTGTGTAACAGGTTCTTGTACATTTCACGAGTTATGTTTCACACTTTGTTATACAAAGGTGAATTCTAGAGGTATTTGAACCTGTATCCAAATTACATTCAAATATCTTGTAACCATGACGACATGGTATTGCGACGAGGTAGGTACTGGCGGCATGCGGGTCTCGAACTTAAATAATACATCTTTCAAGTGTTTTCAATGAAGAAGCACCCTGTGTTGCAGACGATTATAAAATGCTACAGTTACTGTTAGCCTATTAAAAAGTCATATTGGAATAAATAAATAAATATCTAAGTCCAGCCCAATCCGCAGTTAGACTGGTAAAGCGGGCCCCAGACTCCGAGGTGAAAGCTTCGGATGCGACTGGGATTAACGCTAGGATAAAGAAGAAGATTGTAATAAATAAACTGAAACCTGAAAAAAATGCACATCTCTTTTTTCGGCAGCCCTGTAAAACAGAAGGAAAGACGATTGTTTGGGATACTCACAGCTGTTCCTGAAGCATCAGTCCTCACACTGAGGAGGCTGCTGCTTCGCGGCAGAGAAGTATCTTGTACAGCCAAGAGATCGATTTCCTTCAACCACTCATCAACTGGAGCGCCACTAACGCGAAGGCACTCGAGGCGCGATTCGTATTTAGCTTTAGAAGTCTCGGAGCGACGAATGTTCGAGCGGAGTTCATCCAAACGGACCTCGAGCTCGGGACCGTTGGGGTCGTTGGGGTCAACCTGGTGACAATGTGTCATATTGCCAAGACAGCACATGAATCAACTGACCACAAATGATTACTGTACTGTATTGCATGTGATTTACCCATCGAAGTTTTCAGGTAAAATAATTGTCTGAATATTTGACTTTAGAGTCAATTATTTGTCAGAATAAATGAATTTAGAGTAAATTATTTGTCACAATAATTGACTTTATGGTAAATTATTTGTCAGAATAATTTAACTTACTTAGCAGTAAATTATTTATTTTGTCAGAATAATTGATTCTTGGTTGAATTATTGTCAAAGCTCTTGACTTTACGGTGGATTATTTTGTCAGAACCGTTAATTTTAGGATGGATCACCACTGACATATCCAGTTTTAAGTTAGAACACGATGATTAAACAATTAGAAAGATTCAAATTCAAATTAGTTCATTCAATATTCCTCGCAAATATGTGTTACATAAGGTGTTATATACAATACAGTAGGTAGATAGTTTCACCATACTCCACCATAATAGGCATGTAAGGGTAATTTAAATAGTTGGAGGGAAATTAGCGTGAGCATATGTACCTATGTATGTGTTGTGTATGTTACAAGTAGAAGAGATCAGAGCTGTCTTACCTTCTGGCCCGCGTCACGCATCGCCTGGTACACGTGCACCTTGCGGGCCGCGTCCCTGGCGAGAGCGGTCTCGCGCACGATGCGCGTGGCCCAGCGGCGGGCCTCGCTGGCCAGGGTCTGGGCCACGGACTCGTGCTCAATGGTCACCGTGTCCACAGGGTCGTTGTCGCAAGCCTCGAACTCGTACTGGACACAGAAATATATGTTGTAAGGAGAAGGAGAGGGAGTGTCTGGAGCTCAATTGTCAATACTTTTATTGCATTCCATAATGAAGTACTGTTGTTTAGGGTAAAAAATTAGGTTACCTACAATTATTGACCCTGACGGGCACAGCACGTTTGGAGAGAGGAAAAGTTGATCAATACTCAGTTCTATTGAATTATTTTAGTATTTGTTGTTGATTGACAGACGGAGTTCTAGCGCAGGGTATCCTCTCGGAGTTGGGGATCAGATGGTAGTCGCTTCAGTAACAGCCAAGACACGCCGGGCTTAGATAGCGCCATAAAACCTTTATAATAAAGTATGTAGATATGTAGAGAGAGAAATGAACTCCTGTTCAATTTTATGCTTGAACCACTTTGGAAACCTAGTATTTCATTATAACAATAAAAGCATACTAGGACATTCTACACAGCGTTATCTTCACCTATAATAGTTTGTAATATGGTTTCTACAATGTAGAAGATTCTCATATTCAACTTTTATAATTAGGTATATACATTATACACATCGATATACATATTAACATAATTATACATGTTAAATATACAGCAAACATCCATACCGATGTAAATACATAACATATTTACATCGGTCTATACAAGAATGTAGCACAGGTGCCTTCGACTTCTGCAGACTCAGATTCAGAAACCACCTATAGCACCTATTTAATAGGTGCTATATACTGTGCATAATATATAATGTAGGTACGAGGATCTTATTGATAGTAAGCTTAATCTATCAACTCCATCAGCACGTACCAGATATAATTATAAGATAAGATAAGATAAGATAATTCTTTATTGTATCTACACAAACAAACTACAGTACATTAGGGACAATATAACACTGCAGTACACGCACCTCTAAATTGACCATGAGCGCACGCGCGGGGCACAGGTGTGGGCTACACCTGTGCCCTAGTAGTCGAGGAATACACGAGACGATAGATCTGTAGCGCGTATAGGTACGATAATATACGGCAATATTACACGCTGGGTTACATATGTAGCCCGCGCGTGCACTCTAGTGATAAGATATATGTAGAAATGGCGGCCTTATCGCTGCAAGCGATCTCTTACAGGCTCTTATAAGGAGTTAGTAATGTAGTTGTCCCCTAATTTTCTCCTATCCAATTGTCTTCTAACCAAAGGTAAAGCCTACAACAAAAGTTGCTTCACACTAAAGGCTCATTTAGACGAGGAGAGTTTCTCATCAGCAAGATACGATTTATCAAAGGACAGAAAAAAGTTGCTTTCTTTAAATTATGATTCCGTAGTCGACCGCATACGACAATTGCCAACGCACGCAGCACATGCACGTAATTCATTCCGGCTTGTCGATAACTTCGGCATAGCTTGCCACACCAAAAAAATTTAATTGAATTGGCTTCTCATTGGCGCCCTTTATCCGTATCAAAGTTTGACAAGTAATAGGTACGAGCGAGCGGCAATTGTTTTTGCGAATGTATTCGCAAAAACAATTGCCGCTCGCTGGTCCGGGCGAGAATCGGGGAGGTCAAACTGCAAGCCTTCCAGTCACTTCATAAGCAAGCATATATAATCAATCATTTACTAGTAGGTCAAATTCAAATTCAAATTCTTTATTTTTCAAAATAGTGCAACACTGTTACAGCTTTTTGACGTCAAATTCTCCTTACAACTAAGTTTACAACCGCTTCCTAGGCGCTAGTGGAGAAGAAACGGCGTAACAAACTTCACTGTGATGATATATTATGGATAGATAGTGGTCAAACGCAAGCCTATTAATAATGATAAAAAGGTGAAGACCCTTTAATCTAATTATTTTAAACCTAACTTGTAACGTTCTACCTATGTCCGACATTGTTAGATTATTTGCATAAAATATTAAGTGATCATTTTTTTTAATATTTGTCCGACAATTGACTGCACCCCGCTAGATAGTAAAAAGCTGAGGTCCAGTCAAGAAGATCCGTAATGGTGGTGCCTAACTTGTTGATGCTCGTTGACATGTTTTAAGTACCGTACTTTGTAAGTACAATTTGACCTTTAACGTCATATACTTACGAGTATTATGATTTTTGTGAGACAATCAACCAACGTGTGCATGCCTAAAAATATCTTGCGGTTGTCGCTCATCAATGTTGGTGTTTACACTGTTAATATGCCTAAATAAACAAAGTCCGGTAATAAATGAATAAGTAGATAAACTGACCTGGATATGTTGCTTTAGTACTGGGTAGTAAAGATACAGGCATTGCAGGTTATAGTCCCGGGTCAGCTGCTGGGCCTGGTCGCGGATCTTGCTGAAAGACAGCTGGGCAGCGGTGCAGGTGTACAACTCCGTACGGCCCATCAGCGCTAGGTACTCGGACACCTTCTCGTAAACAGCGGCTTCCATGGTCTGCATGCAGGACTGCAGTTCCACCAGGAAATAGCGGTTCTGATGGGAGAAGAACATATTTTAAGATTGAAATTAGAAACTTTTAGAGGTGTTTTGGGGTTCCATCAATATCTCCAGAATTCTAGGTAACTTTGCCTGCTGCAAGCTGGTAAGCTGGCTGATTGTTCTTCTTCTTCATCCTAGCGTTAATCCCAGTCGCATCCAAAACTTTCACCTCGTAGTTTGGGGTCTGCTTTACTAATCTAACTTCGGATTTGGCTGGACTTCGATATTTAAAGTAAGCCGGCTGATTGACTGATAAGAAATAGTGCAGGTTTTCTTCAAGTGATTAGGAGGCTAGAGCAGCAGGATTTCATGGGAGCGGCAGCCGTGCTCCCATGAAATCCGTATTGGCCAAAACAAAAGGAGGGTAAGGAAGGAGTAAGCAGTCCCTGGATCTTAAAGTAAAAACCTTGAATGGAACCGAAAGCAATGCTAAAGTGATGATGATGACGATGATGATGATTGAAATTGTAAATTCCAGGATTTGGTACTCACCACCACCTAAATGTCAACTAGGAATAAGCAGAAGTACTGTCATATCGTCAGCCATATGAGTAGTCATATACAAAAGATAGTGATCCTATTTCCATCAACCGATCACTTTTCCTGAATGGCAGTCGCGTCGAAAAAGCCGACATACCGATGTTAAGAGTGAGCTCACGTCTGAAATGGTCAGGATTCGAACCTTGGGCAACTCGATAGCAAGGCCAAATCTTAACTACTAAGCTGCAGATCCTTCTTTCTATTCGCTACTGACCGAATTATTTAGGGCGCGGCTGTCGGTATAGGTCGGCGGTACATGGCATTCGAATATATAAAGTGGTGCCTTCCATTTATAATTTCGAAATGGAAAGGAATGCAGAAACTAGATTAATGAGGTAATAGATTTAGACATCTATCTGAAAAGACATAGTGCGCATTTTTTAATGACATCTGTACGATATCTACAAAAAATATGCATTGTTACTCATTGATACATATTGTGTTGCTGGTAATAATAAAAGTGTCGAAGTGTTGTAACCATCTTGATCTGAATGACGAGATGGAAAACGACCCTTCGTTTGCTTTCCCTCGCATTAAAAGATTCTTTACCAATAAGAATAAAGAACTGGTGAAATGGAGGATTTACGTACAGTGGACTGCAGAACTCCATGGACAATTGGAACTGAAATCGTACGAAGTGACGTCACACACCATTTACACATGTTTCTTTTCTTTCTCTTCTTCTGTGTGCAATAGGTGCCTTTTAGTTTTGTTAACAAAGGTAATGCATCTATATTTCACTCTGTTGAATTAGGTATACTTAGGTGGTCAATGGTTAGATCTTAAGCTGTATTCTGTAGCTCACTGTACATAATAAGAAATTAGTATCGAAATTAAATGAGCCTTTTTAAACGAGTAAGCGACCGAAATTCTAGTGCGCATAATTTAAAGGTATTCTGTATTTAAGAGTAATGCTCACTTCATAAATTGCATCGTTAAAAGATGAGGGTCCAAGCGCTGTCTCGAGCATATTTCTCGATTTAAATGCCTTATTATACGACGCAATTTGTACTGCTATTATAAAATGAGAATATTTGAAATTACCTTAGTTTGTCATTTGACTATAAAATTTGGCCGAATACTGGAAAAGACTAAATCTAGGCTAACGATATAAATGTGTTAAAGATCAATTTTTGCAGGATAAGCAAACGGATAAATTATTCTTCACTTTCTCATATAAAATACAAGTTAATTGTGCAATCATATAAAAAAAGGATACCAATGAAATCCATATATATAAAAGCGAAATACCACACACAGATTAATCACGATATCTCAGAAACTATAACACCTATGAACTTGAAAATTGGCAGGTAGGTTCCTTAGACATCCGCTAAGAAGGGATTTTACTAAACTCCACCCCTAAGGGGGTAAAACGAACTATACGCGTACGAAGTCGCGGGCTAGTAAATTATGTAAGCAAAAGTGTCCCTTCATCTCGGCACCGCCATGAAATGTGATGAGAGGATTTTTGCAAGCCACACAGTATTCTAGAAGCATGGTACAGGTACCTGGTGGGCGTTAGCAGCAGCAATGCTCAGGAGATAGTCGTTCCTGGCACCGGTAGACTTCTCTTCAAGCTGATCGCGACGAGAAGAGACCTTGGCGCTGTTCTTCTGCAGCGATGTGATGGATTGAAAGAAGGAGCCCTTCTTCTTCTTGAGTCTGTTGAAGTCGATTATAGATTAGTGGAGGTAGACTTGCAGGTACACATAAAAGTGAACCTTAGAAGAAATATCGAGGTGTTCAAGCCTGCCTACCCGCTACAGGAAGTGTTAATTTGCCTACCGTTTTTCTTTCTGTAGTAGTTGGTATTGAAATGAACTGCATTTTTAGATATTGTTAGTACTGGCCTTAGGTACAGTAAGCATCAGGTCTATCTTGACTACAAAGTCGCAAAATGATCTTAATACCTTGGTATTCTTGGTATGCTGACTGTAGTGGCATAAAACACTTGGTCAACTTAAATGTGTCGTGTCGGCTTGTACGTACGCGCGTAGTTACGTAACGACTAGTAACGAGTTTGTCACTCAGAGTAAGGGGCCCTGTTCACGATAAAATAAATAAATAAATCTTGTAAGAAAGTATGATTCCATTAGCTTGAAGCTTTATTTACCGTTCTAATTACTTAATAACATGCGAGTGTTATAGTATTGAACCATATGGATGTATTTAAACATTTTGGCACTGCTCCAAGCGGGATACCACCCTGTAAAGTCATTCCAAGTAATCGATAGAACATCACTAACTCATTTAGAGCAACAAAAACGTGTGAAAGGCACGTATAGTATAACCTACAATTCCGTGAACTGAAGGAGGGCGCCAAAGAAAATCACATTTTGACATTACTGAAGGGAAAGCCTTCAGTAATGTCAAAATGTGATAAATTTTCTTTGATTTACATATATACATACATACATAACAATCACGTCTTTATTCCTTTAGGTTAGGCAGAGGTAAATTAACACCCACATTTCACCAAACATTATATTCCCTTCCACGTAATATAGAGGGTGAGCCTATTCCAGTAATCCAGGCACTATTGTTGACTTAAACCATACATCTAAGTCTGAGCTGTATATATCTGTCTGATGTTAACAGCCCTATCCCTTAATCACCTAGTACGACACCGCATGGGAAGATGCCCTCCAAATTCTACTCCTGGGAACCACGTGGTTTTCTTTTTTTCTTTGATACACACTTGTATAATGTTAAGGTCAGTGTAATAAATCCGGTTTGTATTAATAATTACCGGTAGATATTAATAAATACCCCATCAAATGGTTAATGTAATTAATATTGAGGATAAAATTTCTTGTAGTTATAAAAAAAAATATCCACGTTCATGGTTATTTTTTTTTAATAATCCTCAAAGGAATTATTAATACAAACCGGTCAATATCACTTCAACCGCATTTGTTGGTTGGTAATAATAATAACCGGTAATTATTTTTTTTTTTTATACCACTTAGTTGGCAGACAAGCACACGGCCCACCTGATAGGAAGCGGTCACCGTGGCCTATGGACGTATACAACACCAGGGGCGTCACACTCGCGCTGAAGAAACCTTCTAATGCCCTTCTTGAAGAACCCCATATTGTAGTCGCTTGGGAAAACCACCGCAGGGAGCTCATTCCACAGCTTGAGTGTGCGTGGGATGAAGTGCCTTTCAAACCGCACAGTGCGCACCGTTTCCGGACGCAATGTGTGAGGATGAATTCAAACAGCAGTACTCCATGTAGGGCCGAATCTGCGCCTTATAAAGGATGAGTCGTTGCCCCGCAGTGAAGTACTGCTTCGCCCTGTTGAGGACCCCAAGCTTCTTTGATGCCAGCTTCACCTTGTCTTCTGAATGACTACAGTATTGGACGTCGCTGGAGATATCGATACCAAGGATCCCGATACTCGAGGAAATGGTAAGCGGTATGCCCAGGAATTGCGGTGCTACAATGAATGGAGTTTTCTTAGTGGTGAATACACAAACTTGTGTCTTAGAGGGGTTGAATTGGACTAAATTTAGTCTGCCTCAATCGGATACTCTAGATAGCGTAGTCTCGATTTCAGACACAAGTTGTTCGCGACTTTCCTCTACTTCGGACTGTGGGATATTTGCACGGCCCGTGTAACAAGCGTCTCCAGTACACTGTCGTCCGCATAGCAATGAATGGAGTCATCCGACAGCATGTCAATGATATGCAGCAGAAACAGGGTAATTACTTATTCATTACACTGACCGTAACATATACATGCCCATACATACACATACCTATACATACACATACATACACATACCTATAACAATAGAAAACAAAATAAAATAAAAATCGGTCAAGTGCGAGTCGGACTTGCCCATGAAGGGTTCCGAGTAGCAAAGGCGAAATTGAATGAAGCGTCGGTAGCTTAGTGGTTAAGGAGTCGGCCTTACGATCGAGAGGTCCCGGGTTCGAATCCTGGCCATTACACTACCGACGTGAACCCACTCCTAGCACAAGCAATTTAGCTTAGTTGGAGGGGTTAGCGGGAATATTAGTAATTTCGGTTGCTAATATTCTTTAAAAAAAAAAAAAAAGGCGAAATTTGCGGTTTATGACGTAGTAAGAAAAAACTAGTGACCGGATCTCGTTCGAACCAATTTTTAGTGGTAGTTTGCATGGCAATTTACATCATATATTTTTTTTAGATTTATCATTCTCTTATTTTAGAAGTTAGAGGGACACACATTTTTCCACTTTGGAAGTCTCTCGCGCAAACTATTCAGTTTAGAAAAAAATTATGTTAGAAACCTCAATAGCATTTTTAAAGACCTATCTATAGATACACCACACGTATGGGTTTGATAAAAAAAATATTTTGAGTTTCAGTTCTAAGTATGGGGACCCCCAAAATTTAATGCTTTTTTTTTATTTTTGTATGAAATTCTTGATGCGGTTCACAGAATACATCTTCTTACCAAGTAAGTATCAACAGTATGCTGTTGATACTTACTTGGTAAGAAGATGTATTCTCCACTCCAGCCGTCAAAGCCAGTCAAGTCAGTCAAGTCAGCCAGTCAAGTCAGTCAAAGCCACTTTTCTCCGAAACTATAAGGCCTATGGGCCTTATAGTTTCGGAGAAAAGTGGCTTTGACATACGGACGGACAGACAGACGGACGGACAGACATGACGAATCTATAAGGGTTCCGTTTTTTGCCATTTGGCTACGGAACCCTAAAAAGTAGAAACCACGGTTGTCATTGTCAAATGCGTATATACTTATGCGTATTATACAAGTAAATATTAAACTCTGTATCGTAAGTATCTTGATTATTGTATTGTAAATATTGTACCTGTATGGGTGCAGTACCTAGTACTGCTCGGGCCATATATCTTGGACCTAAAACGTGCTCAAAATGTGCCTTAAACTCGTTTCTTGGGTGTCTTTTGGGCGCTACTGCGGTGGACGAGCTAAAATTCACCAAGCATATATTATTACAAAGCAATCCGCGCGCGCCGGCACCGTTTGTCTCACGATTTAGGTCCAAGATACGTGTCCCGAGGTATAACAAGAATGTTTGTTGACAACTGTAGTTTCTATTTGCCCCATTTCACGGAATTGTTGATTTTACTGTAGCTAGTAATATTATTACAGTGAACAACTCTCAACAAAAGTCTCAAGAAATGTTAACTGAACATCAATACTAGTGATGCGGTGAACCGTAAAATGTATCTACAAGTTGAATAGAAATATGAAACGCTATTGCTATATTGTTGAATTGCAATATGAATTGCTTTTATCGGTTCAGTCACTGTGAAAAGTAACTTGAAGTGGATTTCGATTTCTTGAATCTCAATTATAGATAGTTTGATGATCGGAGGCAATGGCGCACTTTGGTAGAGAACTATGACCAGCAGTGGACTGCGATCTAATTGATTGATTGGTTGTGAAAAATGGCACGGATTTATTTATGAAGCTGCGTCACTTAAGACTAAGGTAAGGTAATATTATCAAATTACTTACCTACTTTATTTCTATCAATGATACACATATATATAATAAAATTTGTGAATTAAAAAGAGGCATGCAAGTGGCAACTGCCTCCTCACTGGGAAAGAGGCGTGGCTGTATATCAGTAACGTGTACAGATGATCAATCAACTTCTTTCAAGCCTTTTAGCTGTGGAATATATTCGAAATATTCAATATACACATACTGTTACAACGGGTTGAAACAACGAGGCGAAATATTTTGCTTTTCAAATAGAATCGGTAATATTTTGTTCCGTTATTCTACTTGAACATAAGTTTAGAACACAGTCGTAAAGTGCAAGACTGCAGCTTTTAGTTGTGTACAGTGAGAGATCTAACATCGTTTCAATGAGATGGTAAATGACTGATGTTTTATTGAGATGACTGCTAGTACTGTACCAAGATTTCCTTAATTGAAACACATGTGATCAATAGGACGCATTCATTGGCATTAAGCTAGAGTATGTTACTTTACAGGAGGAGTTATGTTATTTTACATGTGGTAGAACACGACGGTATTGCCATTCTAATCGAGCAGTCCGACTGGGGTAGTACCTCCACCCTACAGAATACCGCGGCTACAATAGCCTCGTGTTGTGTTTCCGGCAGTGAGTAGGGTAGCCAGAGCTTACAGGAGAGGTTTTGTTCAATCAGTGGGAAGACTAAGGCTTGTCCTGCTTGTCTTCTTTGCTGACGGCTCAGAATCTCTCAGTTCTTAAGGGATAGCACGACAGTAACTCATTAGCGTTGCACTCGTCCATAGGCCACGGTAACCACTTTCCATCAAGTGGCCCAGCGACTTCATTGTTATAAAGTGAATATGACGCGACACGTCCAGTGTCAACGCAGAACAAAATCTACGCTAGTGAAATTGGGGTTTGCCCATACATATTAGTTTACATATCAGATAGAACTGGTATAAAACTAACCCAACTTAAATGTATCGGCAAATGTGAACGCGCATATATACGTTACAGTTGGTCAAGCTGAAAAAGGACCCATGCAGGCGAGTGGACGGTAGAGGTCTGATTCGATGAACAGGTTCGCAGAACAATTGCATCAATATCAAATCGACGTTGACGGACGTTGTTACTTCAATTATGGAGTCCTATAATGCTGAATGGTTAAGTGGTAAATTGCCGGGAAGCCTCACAATATATTCATACGAGTCAACTGGATGTCAATTTCGATGCATGGTTTTCAATTTGAGTAACGATTTGCATTTTATAACGGGTTAGAAATAGAATAGAATAGAAATTTTTATTTACTTTTATTATTGTATTTTGTGTTGTGTAACTTGTGTATTATTTGGTATTCAATTTGAGTAACGATTTGCATTTTATAATGGGTTAGAAATGGAATGGAATACACATCGTACACATCTGCAGATTGGAGAATGATAGATGGGCGAAAAAGGTAACAGAGTGGATACCACTAAATAAGAAACGCAAGCGCGGAAGGCCAAAGAGAAGATGGAGTGACATATATGGACAGATATGTGGTCAAGAATGGATGAGAAAGGCGAGGGAAAGGGATGTGTGGAGAGATTTGGGGGAGGCCTACGCCGTAGAGGCGACTATTGCAGATGATGATGATGTGTAAAACCTATCACAATCAAGAATAAAACTGTATTATTACCTATGTTTAGCAAACTTTAATTTGTACGCAATAGGCTTTTTTATTTTATTTTATTTTATTTTATAGGGACGTATACAGTTGTAACCAATTATCGAGGGGCCCGATTCAGTTCTAAAGTAGTATTGGCTAGAAAAACCTCAAACAAACTTCGGTGTTTAACATAATTTGTCAAAATAACGCTAACCTACCTATTCGTGAAGTTATTCTTTTTCTTCACTCTAGTCTAGTGTTAGTTCCCAGTCACATCCGAGGCTTTTCGTCTCGGAGTCTGGGGTCCGCTTTACCAGTCTTAACTGCAAATTTGGCTGAACCGCGATATTCTCCGTAAAACGACTGCATTGGCAGACGTTTTGGGTGACATTAGGCGATATTGAAGCATTGCAGCTAGACCGTTGTTGTTGGAATCTTTAGGGCTCAAACTACCCGTAACGACTGCCATAGATGTTCGTATGGCAACCGGGACCGACGACGGCTTAACATGTTTTCCGAGGCACAACCAGACCAATGCAAATACCCATATTCATAGTATACATACAAATCTTTGCACTGAGCGGGGATCGATCCCGAGCCTTCTGTGTAGCGGCCGCGTTCACTACCGCTACGCCACAGAGGCTTTTTTTTTTTTTTTTCACCTCATTTCGTGAGGTTATTAAATCTTCCGAATTTGTCATGCTTTGATTGCATTTTTAATTAGACTATAATTCCATACATATATACATATACAGTACGCATGCCCGTAAATCCCCGAAGGGGTAGTCAGAGGTGTTCTAACACCCACATTTCGCCAACTATGATTTTCGATCCCACGTAATAGGAGGCGAGCCTATTGCCGTCTAGCGGGCACTTTGTCATGGACTGTAGGTTTACTGTCGGATAGAGAACAGCCCTATCTCTTTTTAAATTCCACTTCTGAAAATAAGTGTCTATTTTTTTTTTGTAAATAAATAAATTACGAAACAACTTAATTAAATTGTAAAGAATGTCGGATCAGCGTGATAAGTCTCAACACAATGGTGTGAAAAAACCGCTACAAACTGTTCCTTTTAATATCCCTCTAGGTATCAAAATTCTGTACAATAATCGTACGAATTCTAGGTGTAGAGGGTTTCATTGTAACTTATTAATAAAGACCAAACATTATAAGTTTCAAAAATATTGACAAATATTTGTACTAAGCGGGCATTGAACCCGTGACGTATGAAGTAACAATCAAATGTTCTATTGTCACGTCACGTACACACACACACTCACACACAGGACTATTTAAGCTAGAAGAAGAGAATAAATGAATACTCACTTCTCCTCGATGTCCTTAGCCTTGTCTCTGACGTCATGGGCAGTATGCTCTTCATCAAAGTACAGCTTCTTGGTCTTGTCCACGTCGACCACGGTCAGCTGCAACTCCTTGTGCGCTTGGGCCAATGAGTCGGTGCACTATCGCAAACAAGCCAATTAGAATCTTACTAGTAACAAATTAAGATCTCTTTTCCTAAAATCAATACAGATTGCTCAGCATAATTACTTGGTTGAAGGATTTCTATTGTAAATTCGCGTATGTTATCCCAGAAGAGTCAAAAGGTGATTGAACATCCGCATCGAGTTGAGGATAGACTCATACTGGACTATATATTTGTATACTGTCGCATGTAGCATTCCCTCATTGTCTAGTATGATACCCACGGGAATAGATGGGTTGGCTATTGTATTTTATTCCACTGGAAAACACCGAATTCAAATTTTACTGAATGTGATCGATTATTATAGCTGAAACCACGCTGCAGGTAAATTACTCTATTTTATTAACAATACTTCAATCCCGTAATAATACTGAATTTAATGTTTCAATACTACCAGTTTAACATAAAAATAAGCACTGAAACTGTAAGAGAGTGTACGAAAGGGAATAACCATGTTGAACAGTACGTCAATATGGAAAACTACCTTTCGCCAATACTTTTCCTCCACTCGGAAAATTCTTTATATAATAGATAAAGAATCAGAACTGTAGAGGGTAAAAAAATACATAAAATAACTTAGTTATAACCAATTACTTAGTTACAAAGCAACTTAATTTTAAGGAATGTCGGAACAGCATTATCACCTTAACACAATGGTGTGAAAGAGGTGCAATGAATGTTCCTGATAATATCCCTCTGGTTGTAAAAACTCTGCATATCAGTCGTGCAAGTTTTAGGTTCTATACACTAATGACTCCTTCGTAAAGTGCGTATATGTTAAGGATTTCAAACATATAGATAATCCTATGAAATGGTTTAGTTTTATATGCTTCAATGATTTAAAAAAATATTTCGACTGAGTTCAAAGTTTTTAAATGACATTCGATTCGCTTTAGAGAGAATTCTTAACATCTTTTTCGTTTCGGTAGATATTTTTGAATTCTTGTTCAAAGGTACATTACCAAACCGCTAGTACTAAATGATAAATAATAAATACATGGTTATTAAAGTACATTTAATTATTATTACGTAATAGGAAGCTGGGCAAGGCCTAAATTAAAATTTAATTAGAATTACATCAACCGATGTAAGTCGTGTGCATCGATAGCCGCATAATCGTGTTACCGATAATTACGCCATATCATACGCGAGCAATAGTAATGAAATTCCTGAATATCACCGTCCTATTATCCCAGGTACCAGCAATTTCAGCCTAAAATTTTGCTTTGAGCGCTTTGAATTTTGCAATGGAAATACATTCCAGCATTTTGCAACGGAAATACATAGCTGCATTCATAACTTATTAGAGTAACTACTAGGAAATAATGGAATATATTTCGTTTAATTTATAATTCTGTGAAAATGAATATGTACAACATATTCACGCCTACTATCCCAGAATCAGGCACCAATCTCTGTATTCGGTCCCACGCTATAGAGCTCGTTGCCGTTTACTAGGCACTTTTTCTTGAACCATGTCACATGTTGGATAAGGTCATCGAGAGGCTTGGAGGGCATTTGCCGTTTGCCGCCATTTGCTCGTACATAATAGTATACAATATAGTACATAATAAAATATCAGGTTAAAGAGGTATTTTATTTTATTTTCTATCAATCGGGTTATCCGATTGATAGAAAATAAAATCTCAATTTTATACGGAGCCAAAACAAAGGCAAAAGTTACCTGTGCCTTAAGGCTAGCCTGTCATTACGGGTGCATTATTTCTAAGGTCGCCGTGGGAATTTCTACACGTGTTCTTTAAACCACCTCCTAACCAATGCCATCCTACTTCTGAGGCTCCGCCCACTCCCACCAACTGCACACGTCAATT
This sequence comes from Eilema depressum, assembly GCA_914767945.1. NCBI lineage: Eukaryota > Metazoa > Arthropoda > Insecta > Lepidoptera > Erebidae > Eilema > Eilema depressum. Next base: position 32,480,601 of record OU612012.1, on the reverse strand, counting down.
CTATTCCGTTTTTCGAAGAAACAGCACGATGGACAATACTTCGCGCAATTTCTTTTCAAATACTGTTCATGTTTTAGTACAGGGTTACGAAATATGGAAGAGAGCGTTGAAATCTACGATAAAGAAAGTTTGTTATCGTTGCAAATGTCGAAGGTAATCTTAGTATAACTTATTTCTGGTTTTTATAGTGCACTCAAGAAAAATTAGGAGTCCGGAAAACAAAAGTCAATTATAACTACGATTACGTTATTGGTGTCATTGGACTGTTTACGGGAACAAAAATATGTTAAGGAAAAAATAGCAAAAAATTATTTTTTGAAGTAACTGCAGTTAATTTTATGGAAAAGTGTCGAATATTTCTTTTATTGCAATTTCTTAGAGTTTTAAATTGTACTGCACTGTAGGTACTTTTGGTCTAATAAATGTTATCTACAATGGTCTAATAACACAGTTATCAAATAATAGTTTTATTTTTATCCGAAACTGAAAATGCTTAAAATACACATAACCCTTCCAATCCTGAAATTCCTAGTATTCAATAATGATAGCAGGGATTAACGTGGTTATGGTATATGTATATTCATACTTTTGAATTTCCTGAGGTATCATCATCTTTTTGAATCATATTTTCTCCAAATAAATACTGGAAACAAGCCCCGATCTCTCTGTAGTCAAGCCGAGTTGATTTTGTCGCGAATTATAAGCTTCGTTACATTTGATCTCTTGTATTTATTAAATTATTGATCCTACAGCAAAAATGCCTAATACAATTTATAGGGAATTTAATGTAAATACATAATGTAGAAGTACTGAACAAGGAACTTGCCCCCTGCCCCTCGTCTCCCACGCTCGGAGACTTTTAGTATGTTTATCTGGGCACCCTAGGGATTAACTGTACCAACTTTCAAAACTATATGAATTATTTGGTCTGATTTGTAGAATATTTATTATTATTATTATAAATTGATCGTCAATTTTTTAGCTAATTTTGTCATTGTCATTTTGTTAATATTCCCCCGTTTTTCGATACTGAAATTTTATTAAAATCTGCCGCTGGATAGGGTAGTTGGTAAAATTACATATTTTTATCAAATGTTCTACCTTCTTGAAAATTGAATATTAGTAGATATACCTAAACTCCATTGGAATTTCAATTAGCAAACATCAGAATTTAATATTAATATTTTTTGGGTGCGGTCGAGAAAGGTTAAAATAAATATTGGAGTCTGTTATGACCTAAATCGATCAAATATGACCGTTAAAAATACGTACTGATTATGATGTCCATATGATAGGTTTATTATATTTATTTAACTTTTTTATTTTATACGCGGCGGCTACTTCGTGCGATGGCATTGTTTTCGACAAGTAAGAGGATCACCTTCATATAAAAAATCATTTTAATGGTGATTAAACAATATCAAAATATACGCACTTTATTCAGAAGTACAAGCAATGATAAAATTATCACAACACATTAGTTTTAAAAGTATTATTAAAATAATACTCGTAAGTCGTAATTAAAATATTAATTTAACCTATAAGTATTTCAATGTTGTTTTCGAATGAGCCAATATTGCTACAATAAAGAGGAAAAATATTTATTTCATTCTAAACTTCTGTGTTCAGAGACTTCTATCACCGTGACTTACAGTACCGTATTGTAACTTACAAGAGTGCTTAGATAGAGAAACAGGTTACCCGTACGGGTACCTGGGTAGCCATCATATCAATCCGCCGTTTGTTAAAAAAATTGCGAATGCGTTTCGATTTTTTTTTCACATAATATTTGATGTTAGAACGCAAACGACGAAATATCATCTTTTTGTTGCTATGGACACTTGTCGGTTCTCTAGATGAGCACCCTAAGAAGCAAGTCGATTACTTAAATAAAATCGGCCAAGTGCGAGTCGGACTCGCCCATGAAGGGTTCCGTAGTAGCAAAGGCGAAAATTGCGGTTTATGACGTATTAAAAAAAAACTACTGACTGGATCTCATTCGAACCAATTTTTAGTGGTAGTTTTCATGGCAATTTACATCATATATTTTTTTTAGATTTATCATTCTCTTAGTTTAGAAGTTAGAGGGGGGGGGGGGGGGGGGGGGAGGACACACATTTTGCCACTTTGGAAGTGTCTCTCGCACAAACTATTCAGTTTAGAAAAAAATGATGTTAGAAACCTCAATAGTATTTTAAAAGACCTATCTATAGATACCCCACACGTATGGGTTTGATGAAAAAAAAATTTTTGAGTTTTAGTTTTACCCCTAAAACTTAATACTTTTTTTCTATTTTTGTGTAAAATTCTTAATGCGGTTCACAGAATACATCTACTTACCAAGTTTCAACAGCATAGGCCTTATAGGTTCGGAGAAAAGTGGCTGTGACATACGGACGGACAGACAGACAGACAGACAGACAGACAGACAGACGGACGGACAGACATGACGAATCTATAAGGTTTCCGTTTTTTGCCATTTGGCTACGGAACCCTAAAAAGTATCTAGCACGTACCTTCTTCGCGACAGTAAGTTTGTGATGTCTTAATCCCTTGGCTTCGTCGGCTATATTTTGCTGAAAGACCTCCACTGCAGCCAGCCTGGCGCGCGCCATCTTCTCGTTCTCCTCCAGCACGGTACGCCAGACGTTCCACATGTTCCTGGGACGGGAGACATTCATGTAGCGGATGTAACTCCTGAGAGGATAATGAACCGCAAGCAATAATTGATGTGTATGCTTCAGAACGGTTACAAAGACTTGCGATAGTAGTTTAAACAAAGGTGGGATGTAAATGGAGAAGGTTGCCTGATATAGATCGTGCTTAGTGATAACCTACTATATTTTTAGTTATAAGATAATTTGTTATTCGACAAACAGTTCGCAAAAGCTTGTAGAGCCCAAAAACAATTAACATCTCATCATAAAAGTAAGTATAGTACAATCAAAAATATTCCGACCATTTATTTATCTAATAATAGTCCTGAAGAACAAGATGATAGCATTCAACTTGCTTAAGTCTCTCGTAAGTAAATAACTCGTAATAAAATAATTAATTTCAAAGTTCCACAACTTTCTGAAGTAGACAAAAGTTCGTAAATCTTTTACGTACCTAATAAGTACGAGTACTTCTATGAAAACGAAATAAACTATACGGTTTAAGCATATTAAGATTCAAGTTTATTCCTATCTCTTGAAAGTCTTCTGAAATCTGATTAAGTTTGAATTAAATCAACATTCTAGTAATAATATTTTTAGAGAGATTTGACTTTCTAATCTAAACTATAATAAAACTTTTCATAAGATTGAAGATTGAACAGATTCCTACGATATCCCTTTATTCATTAGGCGAGGTGAAATCATATTAACATACCCTATATCAAAAAAAATTGTTATGCAACCAACTCGAGGAAGATAATAGAGAGAATCCGGCAGTCTTTGTAACTGTTGCTGAGTATACAACAGTATGGGATGCTCAACAGTATCGAAACATACTGCTGGAGCGTGTCTAGCGCGACCTTCACATCCAAGGAGATAACCCAGTTGCGAAGGCCTTGCTAATTTACTATAGGTACCTCTCTTAAAATCGATATCAAGTGAATATCGACTCTTGATTCCAGTACCATTACTTATTCTAAACAAGGAAAAAACATCTCATTATATTGTTTTTGCCTTTTAAATTATACACAAAATAACTGTAATGTTAATAACTGTAATGTTATTTTGTGTATATTTTATTTTAAAATAAAATGATTGAAATTAAAACACTTTTCAACGGATTCTATCGTTCTTCGCGTCCATGGGGTTACCCCGCGACCATGACTTCTGAAAAGTAGACGAAACTTCAGGGCTAAAAGTAAATAATAACAAATGAATAGCGACAGAATTAGTTAAAAAGTGGTTTTATTTCAATGAGTGACATTCGCGCAAACTACCGATAGTATCAAAATTTAATGTTGTTTATTATGTGTTTAAATTCGATATAATATAGCAAGCATATAAGTTCATAGTGTAAGTAGGTAAGTATATTAGTAACAATTTACTTGGAATTAGGTTAGTATTTTTATTATCATAAGCCTGCTGAAATGCAACTGAAACGTCGGGAGTAACGAAATAACACATAATAAATTGCAATATAAGTCCATCGCGTAAACTTTCGACGATATCATACAGTTTATGGTCGATTGTATGAAGTCAAGGTATCTAAAAAACAGGCTTTTGCGGGAGGGACTGCCGTGTGACCTTTAAACTTCTAGATTAAGAGGTCAGACGGCAGTTCCAGATGGAAACCTGCATTCGTTGTTTAGCAGGAGCACCGATTAGCAGTTAGGCTTGGGCCCTCTAACACCCCAAAACACAAAAAAGCCAGCCAGCCTTCTGGCCACCCTCCCAGTTGACGTCGATGGGGAGAAATTTTTTGACGCCTGAACCTGCAGCTTTGTATTCATATTTATTTATTCGCATAGTACAGTATTGGTTGACTGGTAGAAAATGCCCGTGGCATTAAGTCCGCCTTTGTACATTTTTTTTATTTGTGCAAGGAGTTTAAATAAATAAATATATAGGTATATATAATTATATAGGTATTGTTTTTATATTATTAATGTATTTATGTAAATAATTATTACAATAATAATATTATCTACTGACATTATCGTGTAAATATCAAGGTCACTGCACACCCCGACTGCATACTGTCAAAACAATGTATAATATATGTAGAAATAATGCAACAAAATGAAATTACATATTATCAGTCGTAGGTAAGCACACTTGCACACAAAATAATAAAGTCAGCTATGAATCGCTACTTGATATAATTATGAAACACAATATAAAATTAATTATTAATAAGCAAAGACGAAAATAAATTAAACGAACAAAATACAACGTATTAAATCATAGAAGCAGGATACAAAATACAAATTAATTATCAAATATCAACAGCAGAGTCAGTAAATAACCGAAACACATAATTATTATATTTGGCACATATTAAATTTCTATTTAGGTCATTTGTGCATAAATGTATTAACATTTATTGAAAATATTAAAAGCCTTTGTTATACACGATGTAGGCATCTATTTCCACAATTCAAAATTTTATTCTTATCTTTATTTATACGTATTATGATGTTCGCTGTTGTTAATTAACAAAAGTGATTATAGCCATATTTTTTTTTTTATACCACTTAGGTGGCATACAAGCACACGGCCCACCTGATGGAAAGTGGTTACCGTGGCCTATGGACGTATGCAACACCAGGGCCGTCACACTCGTGCTGCCGACCCTGAAGAAACCTTCTAATGCCCTTCTTGAAGAACCCCATATTGTAGTCGCTTGGGAAAACCATCGCGGGGAGTTCATTCCACAGCTTGAGTGTGCGAGGGATGAAGTTCCTTTCATACCGCACATATTTCTCATAACTTGGCTAAAAACCATTATTTTCCCTAAAGATTTCGATTCTTCACCCTAGCGTTAACGCCAGTCGCATTCGGAACTCTCACCTCAGAGTCTGGGGTCCACTTTTTCAAGTCTAACTACGGGTTTGACTGAATTTCGATATTTTCCGTGAAGCGACTGCCATCTGACCTCCACAACCCAATGCAAACGTAGGTGGACGAAATTAAGTCATATTTTGTGCTTTCTTTTGCAACGTAAGTAGTACATAATGACTTAAGTGGTTTTTATTGAGAAATACACTTTGTTCGAACGTCATCGCATAACATGTGTCGTTTCACATGGGGGGTATCACAAGGGGGTACTAAGTTAATATTTAAATATGACCTACTAGCTTTTGCCCGCGGCTCCGCCCGCGTGGATGTTGGTTATCGCCACCAAACATAGCCTATGTCCTTTCCCAAGGTTTCATCTATCTCTGTACCAAATTTCATCAAAATCGGTTCAGTGGTTCAGACGTGAAAGCGTAACAGGCAGATAGACAGACAGACAGAGTTACTTTCACATTTATAATATTAGTATGGATGTGCGTTATAGGTTATTTATTAAGCTCATTTTTTAAACTATTTTGTAGAAAAAGCAGATAAGCACACGGCTCTCCTGATGGTAAGTGGTTACCGTGGCCTATGGGCGAGGCAACACCAGGGGAGTCACACTCGCGATGCCGACCTACTACGCTACGATGCCGAGCTAATTTTTGAGCCAGCGGGGGTGGTTATGTCGGACTCGAACCAACTAAAACCACACGCCGTTTGGGGTCATCTATTACCGGGGGTGAGATTGTCCCTGGCATATTTCTCACGCCCCGTGTGTATGTAGTATAGCGTACCTGGGAGTACCCTAACCTTAGCCTCCATGGTAGTTTTCAAAAGGATCAGTTAGTTTTTTACAAAAGTAATTGCAAGGAGTGAAAATCAATATTTTGAGTTATATTACATAGCACTTCAGCCCTTTGGAGATCCTAACTAAACGCTTTTATTATAAGTTTTAGAACATCTTAAAACATATTTTTTGAATTATAGTCGAGATTGATTTCCAAGCTCTCGACTTGACTGCCTACAGTGCTACAGCAGTAGAGGCAGTAGCCTTCTTTAGTTAAGCAAGACTTTAATGAGTTTTCTGTAAAGAAGTCGGTTCCAAAGAAGAGGACGAATAAGTTTTAATACACTGTTTGCTACGACGTAGCGGCGGCGGCGGCGCGGCGGCGCGTAGCGTCGTAGCTCCGTAGCTTTGTAACTTCGTAGCAGCGTCCGAGTTATTGAAAACAGAAACTGTTCTTTGTGGGTTTGTTTATGTTATTGAATTAATAATTTAATACCTATTATTGCATGTGATTAAAAGGTTCTTTCTGGTTTTAATTGATGCGATTAGTGTCATTTAAGTTCTTTATAGTATCATAATAGTCAGAAACAATGTTTTGCATGAAACATAAGCATAAACATATACTAACGCCTGTAAATCCCCGAAGGGGTAGGCAGAGGTAGAGGAACAATTTAACACACACCTTTTGCCAACTATTTTTTTCGGTACCACGTAATAGGGGGCGAGCCTATTGCCGTCTAGCGGGCACTTTCTCTTGGGCTGTATGTTTACTGTAGGATGGAGAACAGCCCTAGCCCTTAGTCGTCTTTTACGACACCCACAGAAAGTGGTGGAGTGGACCTATTCTACTCCCACTGGAAACTAACACGGCATAGGTACACGGAAACATAAGTGAATAATATAAAACAAAACAAAGCAGTAACAATAAACACATCATCAAATAAAAATAAAATTAACAAAAATACACAATTAATACAAAAAAACTAAACTAAAACACACAAGCAAAAATTAAAAATTAATTATAGCAACAACGAATAATAAAAACAAATAATAACATGTTACAAATATAATTATAATTATATTGCTCAGCAATAAACAAATTGAAATAAAAGTAAACAAAACAGATGCACATGCAAAAGTAAATACGAAATAATATAATTGTGTACAAGCGAATATTTGCACATATTTATGTGTAAACACTTTGTTTACCTGCAACGCGACATATATTCAACTCATTTTATTTTAACAGTGATTTCAACGAAAATAAATTCAAATATTTTGTCATTCAGAATTTCAATGAGTAGAATTATATGTACTAAGTAAAACGGAGTGAATAAGGATCACACCCTTTGTTCCCTATTCACCTTGTTTTACAATATATTTTAAAATTGTCAGCTATATGTACCAATGACGTATTATTATATAGACACGGCATGCAGGAACATTAATCCAGTAAAAATAAATATTTGAGCTTGCATAAATTTGCATAGAGCTGAAAATTGGTGGGGATCTTAATTACACCATGATGAAAGAAATATCAAAAGTTCCCATCGATTGAACCTGCATTTTTTTTTATTCAAGGTCGAAGGTCAAATATATTGGATTCTCGCATTTTTCTCGTAATTAGCAAATGTTATCCCAAAAGTATGCTAGACAAAGTTATAGATAATGTAATTACCTACAAAATTTGTCTCTTACGTTTTTTTGTGCTGATCACCATTTCGGAAATATTACAATTTCAAAATTGGAAGAAGTCATATCAATTAAATACAAAATTAGTCGTTCCATCTATTAGTATTCATCAACGCAGAGCCTGAACGGCTTGTCCTACAAACTTGAAATTTTGACAGTAGATGCTATTTATGTTGCTAATATCGACTAAGAAAGGATTTTTGGAAATTATGTTACTAAGGGGCTAAAATAAGGGATGAACGGGAATTTACTTCTAGACAGCCTTTCCTCCCATGTTTTACCTCCTCAGCACCAAAATTTTCAAAATTACTTCCTTACTGGATACCAGCAACATGAAAAGCATCTACTGCCAAAAGGTTCTACGTTGATGAATATTACTATGGGGAATGAAATTTCATATAAAACAAAATTAATATGACTTCTTCTAATTTTGAAAACGCAATATCTCCGCACAAAAAAATGTTTTAGACCAATTTTATAGGTAATTGCATGATCTACAACTTGGCTTAACATATTTTTGCAATAAAATTCACTGATTACGAGAAAAATGCGAGAATCCAATATATTTGACCTTTAACCTTGAATAAAAAAAAAGCAGAAGTTCAATCGATGGGGACTTTTGATATTTCTTTCATTATGGTGTCTTTAAGAGGTTCACCAATTTTCAGCTCTATGCGAATTTATGCAAGCTTACCATTTTATTTCGTCTATTTTAACTGGGCTACATGTAGCTTTAAAAAATGGTAAACACTAAGTATAAAAATGACAGCTATTTACTCGCGTGAAGTTATAATACGTCATTGTTATTAATTTATATGAATTATATTATTATTATGAATGTATTATTAATGACGTATTTTTATTGCGTAGCGCATTTTCGCGTCTCTGATTGGTGCATACAATCGTGACAATATTGTCCTCATTTTTATAGCCATTTTAGAGTGCGGACAACGCATCTATAGTTTGTAATATTTGGTATGTACCGATATATTATGTTTGGACAAAAGACTTTCATTAATTGATGTCCAAACATTAAATGATTTATAATGCATAGACCATTAAAACGGTACTTACAAAACGTCAAAATTAACACAAAAAAATATATATTAAAAACTAGTTTAGCAAATGGACCACTGCACCGGTTCGAAACGCGGCCCCGCCCTGAGAAGACTCCAGTAAGAAACTCAGCGGGCATTTTTTAGTCTATTTACAAAAAAATAGAATAGAATAGAAATAAACTTTATTGTACACCAAACAAAAAAGAAAAGTATACATAAAATAAATGGCAAACATAATTAGGTAATGTACAAATGGCGGCCTTATCGCTAAAAGCAATATCTTACAGGCAACCTTTCTAAAGAAAAATGCTTAATCTACTTAGTCTAAATACAATGCTATGCTCGAGTAGTATAGTTGAGTGAACAGCTCATCCAAGCTTGCTTACTCCTTTAGAGCTCTTCACAGGTACATACAACCCCAATACACGTTGCTTGTAAGATGTGCTGAACATACCGTATGGACTTGCGAAAATACCACAATAACAACTATCTCAAACAAGATGTTAGAATGGTATTGTCGATGAGTCCAACAGGCACTGTGACCGAGGTGTGTACGCGGGCGGTGCAAGGCTGATGGCAAGGCAGACGACTACTCTGTTGGTACTTAAACGAGAACTAGTTGTGAAGTTGAATATCGCCATCATCTATGATAATCTGATGACAGTGTCATTCAATCACAACCAGCACTTGCTTACGAAATGTGCAAGGAAGCTGCTTGAGAAAAAAAGTGAAAAAAAATAACAAAATTCAGAGAAGGCGTTGTTGAAGATAAGCTACGCAAATATTGAACAAGGCACTCGTACTTTTCCACATTTTTTTTATTATTTTTGAACCAAACCAGTTTCGCCTCACGGCTTTCTCCAGAGTAGACAGTTTCCAGAGGCGAAACCGGTGGAAAAGTAAAAGGGCTTTGTTCAATAAGTGTAGCAAGTTCCACCAAGCGCCGTTAATCTCCAGTATAAATAGTAACAATAAGCTTATGCGTATTCATACTTGCTTTACTATGCTCAAAAATAAATAAATGAAAGGCTGTTGCTAATAATATGACTATCCTTGATAGGCGCGTGGGTAGTTTTTTAATTGCAGAGCGACCGCAAGCTTTGTATTGCTCCCATGGTACGCACGGTGTGGTGGGGGACGAGGAAAAAAAAAAGTAAAATAGGCCACGGTAACAATTTTCCATCAGGTGGAATTATCTGCGACCTAAGTGGTATATAAATAAGAAAGAGTGTGAGACGAGAGCGAGGGTGATACGCCGCCAGCGCTCACGATGGTATCTCGGTCGCTTTCAGTTAACAATAGTGTGTGATAGTGTCACGTCAGTCAGCCTCTGTGGCGTAGCGGTAGTGAACGCGGCCCCTACGCAGGAGGCGCGGCTTCATTCCCCGCTCAGTGCAAATATTTGTATGCATGAATATGGGTATTTGCATTGGTCTGGTCGTGCCTCGAAGAGCACGTTAAGCCGTCGGTCCCGTTTGCCATACGAACATCTATGGCAGTCTTTAGGGGTAGTTGGAGCCCTAAAAAGTCCAACAACAACAGAAACAGTCAGATGGTAGTCGCTTCACGGAAAATATCGAAGTCCAGCCAAATCCGCAGTTAAGACTGATGAAGCGGACCCCAGACTCCGAGGTGAAAGCTTCGGATGCGACTGGGAATTAACGCTAGGATGAAGAAGAAGTGTCACGTAATGAGATAAATACAATTATTGGCATAATGACTTAGTCATAGTTAAGGCCAAGTGACATTCGTCAAAGTCTAGTATAATCTATAATCTAAGGTTTGTATGGAGTTTTGGGATCAACACGAAAAATCGCAATTCATGGTAAACACTACTTCCCTACACCTCTATGCATGTTCTCGAAGACGTTATGTCTAAAAATCCACCATTTTTACAAATAAAAACACGAATTAACAACAATTTTACAAACATATTGTTTCGTTACTTTTGCCACGTTCTAAAATGTACCACAGACAATTTAACATTTAAAAACAAAGTAAAAACAAGAATTTCCATAGAGCGCGCTCTTGATGAAGCATATTTTTTTCAATCTAGTGGCGAGCTGTTCTATAGTGGTCGAGTTCTCAGTGACGTTTTAATATCGGAGCGCGGAAAGGATAATTGCCTTGGTATTGCAACGAGGATCTGAATAAAGCCCTACTCCAGGAATCAATTTGCTTGCAGAAATACTTCCATTATATTAATAACAGCACTTACTATTCGCAATACCACTAATCTATTGGATTGGATTGAAATAGAAATTTATTTATTTCACAAACATTATTGATAGTGAATTGGACATTGCACTGGATTTAAAATATCCCATAATGCATAAATATTATTTACAACACACCTGCTCATAAAAGTGATATTATTTTACCGCAATTAAGCACGGAATGACACCTATTATAAAACTGTGACTTTTTCATTGCTATTATTCACAAAAGTGAGTTATAGATTCTTTTTTAAATTTTATAGGAAGTGTCTATAATTGTCTATGTTCTTAAAAAAGTTTTGATACAAAAAATAACGTGTTTAATAGTACGAATAAATTAATACGCCTATTGAATGGTCATTTGATGCATTTTCGTATTTAAGACCCTCGCCTGGCGGCTCGGGTCTCAATGGCGCCTCGGCGGTAATCACCAACGTTGCTCACTTGTACCATAATGTACTATTTACTGTGGATTGAACTGAAGATGCGATATTCTGGCATTAAGAAGGAGAAGAAGTCTATCCCTGATTGTGACTGATAAAACGTAGGCTTGCCTTTTGATTTAAGGATAGTCACTCAAAAATGATATAAAATAGGAACCAAAATTAGGATAAACTGGTATATTATTATGAAAAAAATTAGATACCGGGTACTGCGGCATTCTTGAGATCGTGGTAACCTAACCGCGAGAGTGTTAAAGGTAGAAATTTATATAATATACGAAGAAGTTCTAATAAAAAAACACTAAAGTACCTTGCCAGGAAAGTCAGAATAGAACCCAGGACCAGAAAAACATGATCCTGGTGCTAATGCCTCGTTGGCATGGCTAGGTATAAAATAAATTACGTCGCAAGACAAGCTTATTTTTTATAATTTGCAGTTTACAAGATTTAGTGATGAAATAGATTAGAATATCTAGTAAAACAAATACATACCGTTTAAACAGGTAATTTAATATTTGTAGCAAAAGTAGCAATTTCATGTCAAAGCATGTCAAGTTGCCTTACAATAGGGCAAGTTCGAGTGCATTAGACCAAGTAGATTGATTTCACACCCACCGGTGACCGAACTGTCTAACGTCCCTTGTAATCAAGTAATCAAAGAAATGCTTGGCTATCTTCTATAATATAAAAATGAATCCCTAAATGTGTTGCTAAGCGCAAATTTCGAGAATGGCTGAACCGATTTCGCTAATTCTTTTTTTATAATATTCCCTGAAGTACGAGGATGGTTTCTGAGGCGAGAAAATTTAAAAAAAGGCGGTACGAAGTTCGCGTGGTCAGCTAGTATGCTATATTACTAACAGCACTGGCTTCAAATATGCAGTTAGCCGAAAGTAAATATTAAAGACTTGGAAATATTATGTAGTTGATTCATGTTTATAATAGACTAAAAGCCGCCCGCGTATTCGTGTGGAGTTCGTTTTACCCTCTTAGGGGTGGAGTTTCGTAAAATACGTTCTGAGCGGGTGTTTACACTTTAAAAGGAACCTACCTGCCAACAAGTTTTTAGGTGTTATAGTTTCTGAGATTTTGGTGATTAATCAGTGAGTGGTATTTCGATTTCAAATATATCGATTTAGATATTCTATTTTAAATGATTTTTTTGACGTTAAATATAATAATAATAGCAATCACTACACGGAAAATATCGAGGTCTAGCCAAATCCGTAGTTAAGACTGGTAAAGTGGACCCCGGACTTCGAGCTGAAAGCTTCGGATGCGACTGGGAATTAACGCTAGGATGAAGAAGAAGTTAAATATAATAATTAATTGTTTCTATTTTTGCCTTAGTAGGTAGCAAATAAGCACGCGGTTATTTTATTGGTAAGTGGTTACCGACACCTGTGAGCACACGCGATTTTTGCAGTTTTCTTCCACATATTGAGATGGAATAGATTGCCTTAATGCAGTGACGTCCTAATAACATCATGATCATCCTCGGAGTCCCGAATCCAGCAAAACTTTTAATGAAATTGGCGGTTTCGTCGAAATATTATAGTGTAGGTATAGTTCGAATTCAATTCAAATAGTTCTACTGACATCTCATAAATAGGTACCCATACAAATTAATCACCACTTGTAGCTATAAAAACTATTAAACACACTGCTAAATATATTTACAAATATAGCTCGATATAACATAAAATAATACTAAACTAGAAACTATTAATATTACTTACTAAAATATTGTCTTACTATCATTTTAATTGAAGACATTTTGCAAGCTGAATTTAGTAATTATACCTAACCTCAATCTCTCTCTGGAAATACATTTGGAGCAAGCGAGGTAGCGCCGGGACAGATGAAACCGTGTAGACTAAATTAAGATGGACGGATGCAACTACCTGTTGTTAGTAGACAACGTGTTGGAGATGTTCAACAAGTACTTGGTTTTTTGTTTTGTTTTCGTGCGAAAATCCTGCCGGAGCCGGTGGAGGAGGTTACGTCGGACTTGAACCGACTAAAACGCACGCCGTCTGTGGGCAGTCGGTTGCTGGAGGTGAGGTAGTCGTAAACATATCCCTCGCACCAGGAGGGATATCGCAACTGGTCGTATGTTCAACAAGTACTTGAAACTGGAATACGGCAATGGACTCACCCCCTATTACATGGGATACAAAGATCGACGAAATATGAGTTAATTCATCTCTGCTTAAACCTCCGGGGATGAAGGCGTGATGTGTATGTATGTATTTGAAACTGTATCGGAGGTGCAGTGGTAGCAAGTGCGTTCCAGGTTTGTACTAATTGTATTTAGCTATGCTATCGTATTAGGTGATAATAACCTGTAATAATAGTGTAAGGTTAATGTAAATAAATAAATAAATAAAATAAAATGTGCCGGTGTCAGTCTTATTTCCAATTGCCATTTAAAATAATCGTGATGCTAATTAATTACTTTAGGTTGAAGTGGCTTTACTTGTCAGTCTGTATTACTGTGAAATGTACGGGGCACGCCCAAGATAGAATATCATTGAAACTTCAACCGGCTTTGACTGTCGAGAGTAAAAGTAACTATCAGATTAGATTTCAGATTTTATTGATATTGATGTTGAATTGAATGAATTGAATTGAATTTCAGATTTTATTCATATCAGTTCAATTATTTCAATAATTAAGGAATGAGAATAGCGAAATTTATGGTTCTCCCTTGTTTGGTATAACAACGTTTGGTCGAATGTTACTAATTCGAACAACGTTTGAGAAAATAATTGCTTTGCATAATATCGATTGACATAATTTTCATTTCATCGAATATTTCGCTGGTCCCTATTAAACTCGTCGGAACTACAAAAATGCAATTTTTATTTTATTTCATAAAACGTGTCTATATACCTAGGTCTATCGTCAGTTAAAAAGAAAAAAATCTAGTATGCCTAGTTTTTGAAATAGCCAAATTAAAAACGTTGGATATTACCTAGATAGCCCGTTAACATAGTCGGTTATTAACTACCTACGATCTTAACGGGACGCGGGGTTAGGTGAGCGCGTGCGATCTCCCAGTTCCGACCATGTTAGCGGGATTAACGGACTTCGCGCTGTCACCTGTCTTTTTACGATAGTTAATTGAAATAATCCCTTACCTTATAACACTGTTCACGATGTCTACGAGATCAAAACGCTTGATTAAGCTGTTTAATGGGCATGGTGAAAAAAACAACAATAATAGAAATAGAAATGCGGTCGAAAATATTAGGAAAGCAAAACATAGTACAGAAACAGGTATGTATTATTAAAATATTACTTTTACAATTATTTACAGTATAGTTTATGTTTTAATGTTATTGCGAATTTAATACCAAATTAAAGTATCATTTAATCATTCAAAATGCGTAACGTAATTTAAAATTGTAGGATGTACCACATCCGACTTTGTTATTTGGTTTTCAAAAGGTGTTCCATGTCGGTAGTAGCACATCCGACGTTTTTTGTCGGGTTTTTAAATAGATCAAAATGTCGGTAGTACCACATTCGACAATGTTAATCGGTTTATTAAATGGGTAAAATGTTGGTAGTACCACATCCAACGCTCTTAACCGGTTTTACAAATGGGGTCTAGTCGGTAGTACCACATCCTACGTATTTTACCGTTTTTGTTAAGGAATTAAACGTTGGTACTATCACATCCGACCATAATGTTATAGTGGGTTGTGGTAGAACCAACTACACTGACACCCAAATACATAGATAACGTGCTTTGTTTTTAAAATCTAAAATGATTAATTTATTTTATGACATATTTATGTAAAAATTGAGTTTTTTTTTCAGCTTTTCGAGAGTCTCCCATACCTACAAGCTTTGAAGCTGAATTAATTCAAATGCAGGATTCACTCGATGATGTATTAAATGACAATGACGACATAATATTAGCCAATAAAGCGAATGTTACTGAAGCCGTTACAACACCACTGTCAACACCTGCTGTGTTCAACGATGAAATAGAATTAGCTGACAAAGGTTGTGAACATAATTTAGTAAGTACTAAATCTCATTCCCAAATTGTAGTTGACAAGAATACTGGCGATAGGTACTAAATCTCCGACGCCATCACCAACTAACGAGGATAATGAAGATATAGTACAGAATACATCTCATTGATAGTATGCCCTGCAGCGGTGCCGCGTTGATTGGCATCGAGGTGCTAAGATGCCTGTATGACACTGCCACAATGTCCGTCCAGCTCCAAGACCAGAAGACGAAACCCATTAGCCTCCAACGTGTTATATCTCCCAAAATATTCACCAACGCATTGGAGGACGTCTTCAAAACTCTGGATTGAACTGGGCGGGGCATCAACATCAACGGTGAGTACATCTCGCACCTTCGGTTCGCCGACGACATCGTCATAGTAGCGGAGTCGCTGGGACAACTGGACGAAATGCTGCACAGCCTGCATGGAGCTTCTCGACAAGTCGGCCTCGGTGTAAACTTGGATAAAACTAAGATTATGTTCAACGAACGTGTTGTACCTACCGAGACCGATTGCCATCGAAGGGGCGACACTCGAAGTTGTTCAAAAATATATCTACCGGGAGCAAGTGGATAACTTGCCCCCGGTAGCTCGGTAAAAACAACTTCGAGAAAGAAATAACCAGAAGAATCCAACTGGGGTGGGCAGCTTTTGGCAAATTGCGTCGGGTCTTCTCCTCCTCCTTGCTGCAATGCCTCAAAACAAAGGTTTTCGACCAGTGCGCCCTACCTGTTATGACCTACGGTACCGAAACGTGGCCACTGACGGTGGGGTTAGTCCGTGACCTATAAGTCGCGCAGTGGGCTATGAAGCGAGCTATGCTTGGAGTCTCTTTGAAAGATAGAATTCGCAACGAGGTTATCCGACATAGAGCCAAAGTTACCGACATAGCTCGCAGAATAAGCAAGCTGAAGTGGCAGTGGGCCGGCCACATCTGCCGAAGGACTGATGGCCGTAGGAGTAAACGAGTCCTAGAGTGGAGACCGCGTGAAGGAAAACGGAAGGTGGGACATCCCCGGCCTAGCCAGATGGACTGACGACCTGCAAAAGGTGGCTGGGACAGACTGTATACGGAAAGCAGAGGATCGGCAAACGTGCACATTGGGAGAGGCCTATGTCCAGCAGTAGACTGCAGTAGGTTAATTGGTTGATTGATTTTCACTAAGAAGACTGATTTTAACAATTAGTTAATCCTAATTTAATTGATGTAAGTTTTCCATAAAGCTAAGACCTTTGATTCAGTATTACTTATGTGACTTAATTATAAGCAAGAAGATTTTGTATTTTGATTAGTTGTTTTTAGTTAAGGCAGCATGTTTTATAATAATTATTATTTATAATAATATTTGTAAATAAGAAGTCTGATTTTAACAATAGTTAGTTATAATTGAATGGGTGGAAGTTTTCCATGAAACTAAAGACCTTTGATTATGTTATTTCCAAAGTGCCTTAATTATAAAAAAGAAGATTTTGTATTTTGTTTAGTTGTTTTGTTATGAAACCATTTTTTAATAGGCATTAACTATTTATAATATTTAATATTTATCAATAAGAAGACAGATTTTAATAAAATTGCACAGTTAATCTTGATTTAATTAATGTTAGTTTACTATAAACCTGTGATTATACCCTACTTGTGATTATTACTTACCATAATAAGATTTTGTATGCCACTTTTAAGTTTTTTTATTAGTTGGATTTCATTTTTAATAATAAAGAGGTTTTACTTGAGTAACTACAAATTTTTTATTCTTTTAACTTTATAAGTCATAAAGTTAGATTTTTATATGATTTTCTCAATTGACCAAATTTTCTTTATTCATAGTCAATAAATATATATGCATAGACTTACATTTTTGGTGTTTTTTTATAGTAATTTGTACATACGACATGCATATTAATAGATAATAATCATTTATCAATGTAGTAAATGGCAGTTCCGACAAATAATTATAAATTTCGCCCAGCAACAATGTCGGTTCTGGTACTTCCGACAAACAATTATCAATTTTTCCCAGCAACAATGTCGGTTCTGGTACTTCCGACAAATCAACATTAGTTCTAAACCGTTAAAAAGGTCACAAGTGACTTTTCTCACATTTACACTTAATATACCGGCTACTTATTATATTGTCCCGAACAGGCATAACTTGTACAGCATTATTCTAAACTTTCAGGACTCTGCTTAAAATAAGTAAAAAGTTACACGGAATTTAAACTTTGAAATGCTCTCCTGTAAAGTTGCAGTTTTTCACATCCGACGATTTTAATAGGGACCGTCGATTTGTTTGCGATAACAACCTTTGCGCTATTGATCAAAAAGTATAATGCTCATTTCATGTAATGTTCAGTTGATATTATTATGTATTTCATCGAATATTCAATTGGTATAATGTTAATGTAGTGTAGAAATTTATTTATCTGGCCCTCGGCGGCCGCTGCCGCGGCACGCTCGCTTCGCTCGCTCGCCTCGTGCTTGTTGTGGTCACAGTTCTAACCTAACCTAACCCTGCCGATTTCCGTAATGTAAGAAAACCACTAAGAGTATGTTTCATGAAAAACAATGCAAGTAAAATTGAAAAACTCTCAGTGCAATCGGCAGGGTTAGGTTGATCTCTCGACTAAATCATTATTAGTCTAATGAAGCATTAGTTCAAATAAAATTAGTGCTAATGAAAATTCGGTGAAATGATATTATTCCAACTAAATAATTATGCTAAATAAAATTCTACCAATTAAATATTCGGTCAAATGAATAATTATGTGAAATGACTTTATTGTAACTGAAATTAGTTCAAGTGATATTCGACCAAACGTTGTTATACCAAACAAGGGAGAACCGAAATTTATACTGTTACTATTGTAATATTGGAATTTTTTTATGTCTATACATTGTAGATATTTTTAAAATGTGCATTATTTCTGTTAAAATAACGATCCTTAACCCCATTTTTCTTTTTTGGAATTCACAAAGGACTTGTCTTGGTCAAACTTAAAATCAGCTGTATATCTATTTGCAATTGGTTAATTAGAATGTGAAAAACAAGTATTCACATGGGCGCGGGCGGAGCCGTGGGCATCAGCTAGTAAATATAATAATTACAGAACGTAGTTGATGAGAAAACTTAGCTCAGAGAGTCTGGTCGCACGTCTGCATTATTTGCATGGCGCTTATAAATTTGCATAACTAAAAGCTTGCTGTCTCTCTTGACGGGTAAGCGCCCGTCTAGTTGGCTTAGCGGACAGAGTGGGGAATTTTAAAATAATAAGGTTTTAATAGCAATTTGAACGGGCAAATGTTTTTAAAATAAACTTCTAGAATAATATTTATGTGTGAACCGTTGGAAAGTTTATTGGTGGAAATGGTGATACAAACAATAAACAGACTATAGGCTCCAAAGTGCAAGCTTGAGGATACAAGGTGCCAACGTGAAAGTTATAAAGATTTGCAATGTGACGTACCTATAAAAAACCACAGGACACGTCTTCGAACCTAAATCGCGCGATCTAGCGCGCGCGTACAGTTTTGTAATAATCCTATACTCGTCTACCGCAGTAGCACCCCGTGCTATCCTCAAAAGACACCCAAGGAATGTGAGCACATTTTGAGCTCATTTTATGTCCAAGATATATGTCTCAAATACTCCCAAGCACTCTGAACGACCGCAATACTATATTTCAAACATTGCACAACTCTCGAACTAAGATATTCAATAAGACGGTGCTAGTTGCTAGTTCGTTTTGCTAGGCACTGTAGCGACTTGCCTGACAGATTTCATTTCAGGTACTAGATAGTTTGAGCTCGTTTGGAACCTTATTAGGGCAATCAAACTTTGCGAGTTTGTACGTCGAGCAAAGTTAGTTGTCTTGGTTCAATCTTGAGTTTGTGGTTTTACTTGCGACTTCGTGATAGCGAATAACATTTAGCTTTTCTATACTGGGTGATTTTATAGTCGTTTCTGAGCGAAAGATTTTGGGCACAGTTTCGTTAGCAAAATCGTCTGGAAGTATTATTTTGCCGAAAAAAAAAATTTTACAACCCCCATACAATTATGCCGTCCACCTGTACATTATTCCCATACATTATCTAAAAAAAATTTTTTTTTCGCCAAATTAATACTTCCAGACGCTTTTGCTATCGAAACTGTGTCCAAAATCTTTTTATCCGAAACAACTATAAAATCATCTAAGTATAGTTCAGAATACACGTATTGTACACCCTACTGTCATTACAAATTATTTTCCGCTAAGTAGTTCCATGAGGGGAGCCCGCTAGTCTACCTGCCTGCCTACCCGTCTAGACTACTGATTGAGATTATTCTTTATATATAATAACAAAAAATCTAACGTTCACTTGACATAATTTTGTTTAATATAACGATCAGTTGTCATAATGAATTGTTGCTATAATTTCATTTTACCTAATTTCTTTTGATATAACGAACATTTTTTATAATGCACATTTGACATAATATTCATTTAGTATATTATTCATTTACTATAATATTCATAATCTCTAAGTAGCTTTTAATATAATTTAGAACATCTGAGATAAGATGTCATATTTATAATATTGATATGTCATGATTAAATAACGCCCGTAGCACATCTCCGCCGTTTCGCGGCGGACAGCGGAACTGCTAGTTGAGTTTCGCTGTGTTCAAGTGTAGCTGGAGCAGCGAAACATGAGCGGAACTTGACACTTGTTATCTAATATGGAGCGCGTACTCGAATCTAACTGGTCCGTGTAGAACGCATGCGCCAATTACCTGACTTCTGATTGCTCCGTTCAACATGATAACGTCTTTTTCGCATGCGCGAACTTGATACCGTGCGTCAAGAACTTTCAAAATCAACAGGGCCGAAATTGGGTAATTGGCTGTCTAGTTAAATTATTAGTTACTTTATGGTGAGTGATAGGGAAAGGAGATGTTCACTTTTTGTATGGACAATGGGAACACTAATTTGCACAAATATAATATATATAAATTAGTTTTATATTTGGTACCATTATACGTTAACATTACATTTAGATAAATATAATATTAATACAATGAAAAGTCTATTATTATAATAAAAAGCGTACCTTCCACATTTAATTCTCTCTGAATTTCTAGCCATGCTTGCAATTTTTTCACGTTATTTTTATAATGTGGATGGCTTATTAAATAAATAACGGGTCTATTTCTGATCTCTATGAGAAGCTTTTCGGTTTTCCACGTCCATCATTTAAAAAAACGTAGTTACGCTCAGTAGCTTTACCATGAATTGACACCAAAATTTGACAACTTATTTAAACGTATTTGAAGGGACTACCGAAAAAAAGTAGGAGCGTGATCAGAATTCGACGTGTGAGCCGTGGGCAGCAGCTATGTATAATACTAGCAGTTGCCCGCGGCTCCGCCCGCGTGGAATTCGGATTCCGTTCCCACTTTTTTTTCGTGCTAAAGTTCCCTCGGATATGGTCAGGAGTGATTGTCGAACTGAACTGAACTCTGAACCACTAAAAACGCATGCCGTCGCGGGTCTTTATTTGCTAGCCTATGTTACTCCCATTATTGAAATCAGTCAACAACAAACAAAAAAAAACAAGAAAAGGACTTTCCTCTTTAGAATATTAGTGTACCTAGATGTAGGTAATACCATCCTGTACAAAAAAACTGTAGACGGCAGAAAAATAATCAAAGTAAAACTTTTTTACTGATCTTGATTCATTTGGAATTTAAAAGACCCCTAATGCGGCCCTGCAATTTACGTGTTACGTAAAATTGTCACGTGACAACACTGACAAAATAGCGGACGAAGCGCGGAGGTGTGAACGGCATAGGCGAAACTGCGCGGCGAAAGAGATAGAAGATAGGTAAATCTATGCATTAGAACATGCCGTTTCGCTAGAGTTTCGCTCCTCGTACAACTGACAGAACATGGCGAAACAACCGCGGTTCCGCTATACGCGGTTTCGCGGCGGAGATGTGCTACAGGCGTAAATAATAATTATATCTATTGTATTAAGTTTTTTGTTCTTCGCTTTATACCCTATACATCAGCCACACCCAACTATTGTTACCAGGAGGATCTGGATGCAATCTGAACTTTAGGGCACCCCGGTTTTTTTTATAAACCAACCAGAAGTAGGAGCCCCGCGAAGCGGGGCTCCGTCGACCAATTAGGTCAAATCGTCATATTAAAAGAATATTATGCATTTTGAAAATTATGTAATATGAACTTTATTCTAAATAGCCTTCCGCCCGCGGCTCCGCCCGCGTGCATCTAGGGTAACGCGACCTTAGCTCATATCTTCGGTTCTACTAGACCGATTGCGATCAAACAAACGTAAGATTTTAAGTCTGATCAAGCCCTTTCTAACAAAAAAAACCGCATCAAAATCCGTCCAGTAGTTTTTGCGTCCATCGCGAACAAACAGACAGGAAATCTAAAAAAAATATTTTCTTGTTCAGTATCGTTAACATAACATAACCCAAGTATTTTTCTATAAATATCTCCAATGTACACACACGACCACTTTACAATTATATAATAGTATAGATAGATGTTATTATATCAAAGGAAGATTATATCATATACTAGCTGTTGCCCGCGGCTCCGCCCGCGTGGAATTCGGATTCCGTACAAACTTTTTTTCGTGCTAAAATTGCCCCGGATACCATCCCCGTCAGCCATCAGGAGTGCCATGTGGAATTCGGACCCACTAAACAGCATGCCGTCGCGGGTCTTCAGTTGCTGGAGTGTAAAATTGCCTAGGGCATTTTCCGCACCCCCCGGCTGACCCTGGGCCATTTACAATTTTAAGATGGCCCTCTCAGAAGTGGGAAGCACAATGTCCCATCGAATTCCGGAAAGGGAGGAGACGGGCGTGAAGGGATGACAGGAGGCCGGACCTATAATCCTCACGTCCGCGCTCGGTGACCAGCCCTTCCCTTTCCTGCTCTCTACTGGGCCTCCTCGTAGTCAGAGGGACATGTGGGAAGCCTTTGAGCAGCCCTCTATAGAGCTGCTCCCGTTACTGTATGTATTTGCCGTAGGCGGTAGCGCCTCCCCTGGGTGAGGGGCGTTAATGCCTCCGTTGCCCAGGATGCATCACATGGAGGTTCCAATCCCGCATTCGGATCCCGTTACCGTTGCATCTTGTGTTCAGCTGACCTTCCCTGTCTTCGCTCGTGAAATACTTCGAACACCCGTGGTTGCACCCTTTTAGCCCATGCCCGTAATAATAATTAGTTTTCAAATAATGTATGGTAATTTAACGGATTTATTGACATTATAATTTCGTAATATCTTTTGAATAGGACGTCCGATTTCAATAATTCAAAAAGTAATCAACAGGTATTGAAACAATCTTAAATACCAAACGATTTATTTAGATAAGAATTAATATAAAGGTATAGATTCCGTGGTCTGACTTTGATCGGCATTTCGGCTTGAATTTATATCGTCGCGCGTTACTTTCATACTGCAATAGATTCTAAAATATTCATTATAATTATACAGTGTAAAGGACAATTTTGATCTACATTAAATGTACAATGTATCTAACGTATTTAGTCAGATAAGGCTTAACACTATATTGTTAAAAATAGCTTCGAAAATGACACATATTTTTTTTATAATTTGTAAAAGATAAAAATGGTTATTGTGAGCTATCCTTATTAGATAGACATATGCTGTCGCGGACTTTTATGTAGACCTTTTTAAGTTATACATTTCTACAGTACATTATTTTGTTCTATCTTCAATAGTTTTCGCAGCGTACGCGATGTAAGGAATTTTTTAGGTCATTATTTTACACCTTGGGTTACATTATTGAAGTTTTATACAGGATACCTATTTTTTTGAAAATTAATTATAGCCTATGTAAGTCAATGATAGTGCAGCTTTCTAATGGTAAAAGAATTTTTGAAATCGGTTCAGTAGTTCTTGAGTTTACTCGAATACAAAAATACAAATCTAATATTAGTAAAGAATGTATGGAAATCTGCCCGATTTATTGACATTTATGCTCACTGCTCCGCTCCCTTTAGTAGTAGCGTGATGTTATATAGCCTATGTTACTCCCAGATAGTGTAGCTTTCTATAGGTGAAAGAATTATTGAAATCGGTCCAGTAGTTTCGGAGTCTATTCGTTACAAACAAAAAAACAAACAAACAAATCTTTCCTCTTTATAATATTAGTATAGATATAGAAAACATTAGATCATATGAAATTAGGTTATTTGATAATATAGCATAATTATGAAAATTATAACATATGAACGTTATTTCAAGTGAAATTAGAGCATTTGTTATTATATCAAACATTACACACCCATATATAATATCGATATATATTTCCCCTTTGATTGACACAAGGGGTGGACAGAAGAACGAAATACTCAACCGATATTACGTTTTCAAGTTTATTA
Source organism: Eilema depressum (assembly GCA_914767945.1). Lineage (NCBI taxonomy): Eukaryota > Metazoa > Arthropoda > Insecta > Lepidoptera > Erebidae > Eilema > Eilema depressum. Next base: position 32,456,460 of record OU612012.1, on the reverse strand, counting down.
TTTCGTCTACATGACTTTCCGTCTGATTGAACCAGGTAATTGGAGCTATATGGTCGAGGATTATAGAGGGTGTGTTGAAATATGGATGGGGAGATAAATAAATTGGTTTCAAGCAACCCTAATAAATAATAATGTAAGAATTTAGAAGGTGGATTTTTATTTTTGATATCAAATTTTGTTTTTGATGAAAATTTACTATCCTGTTTATATTATAAATGTGACGCGTTTGTGAAGATGATTGTTACTTAATCATGCACAAATGGCTGAATGGATCAGGCTGATAGGTATTTGATATAGGAATAGATTAATTATAGCCTGGAAAGTCATTCATTTAGTCACCGTTCCCGGTTGAAAAGTACCCATCACGCTCGCCGCGTTTCGACGCTGGATTGCGAAGGCCAATCTTTGCATCAGGAACGAGTCGGATCGATAGTCCCCTGTTGCCTTGTAAATTCTTTGTCCTAGCTCTTTTACAAAGGCTTTCGCCTCCTTGCTCCAACTCCCCAGAGTCTCCACGGCCACCGGTATGAAGAAGTCTGGAATAATATTTATGACACTCTTCTAGCTGAAGTAGGCCCCCATATTGAATTGTAGTTGCAATCTTTACAAGTTACAGTATAAGTTATCAATTTTGTCTATCTATTTAGTACTTGTATAGAATCATTAATATTTATTCATATGAAGTACAAGACAACCTTTAAATACAACTGTTGTTGAGAACTTTTTTTGAGTCAAATCATGAAAAACTTTTTAAAAAGCAAATTAAGAAAAGTTGATGCCCGGCTTAGTTTCCCTCAAAACCTCTCGTTAGTTGCCTTAGTAACGCAGATGAACGCAAGGGACGTGTCTATTTATTTCTCCCCAAATATGTGCTATCACCCTTTCCACTTACCCCTTATGTAATATCTCCCTCAATACACTTCGAGGGAGATCGTTAAATGAAAATCTTGTGCAATTACGAGTCTATCAGATATAATCTGTTATTGACTTGTTAATTGGGATGAAGCCCAACGTTCGAGTTAATTAGGGTTTCGTAGTGATCTTATATTACAAGAGGTAGATTTTAATGTATACAACTCATAACTCATTTATTTATTTATATATTGACACACCAACAGTATACATATAAATCATTATCATCATGGAATACAAAATATAGTTCTGATATGTATACCACTTAAAGGTATGCACAGCTTACACCATAGGATAGCGTACGGTTAAGTGCTAATTAACAATTTGAAGTTTATATATTATATTCATTTATATATATTCATAAGAATATTACACGTCAGTGCCGCAGTGGAGTTTGTTGCGCCGTTTTTTCTACACTAGCGCCTAGGAAGTGGTGGTAAACTTATTTTTAAGCAGAATTTAACGTCAAAAAGCTTTAACAGTGTTGCACTATTTTGAAAAATAAAGAATTTGAATTTAAGTTTGTCACATAAACATATATTATATATAAGCACATTTTAGATTAAAATATCTATAGTCGAATGTATGCTAACTTTTCAAATGGATTTAGAAAGGAAAAATAATTGAATTGAAATCGATTTAAAATAAATCTATATTCAATTGGCAGTTTTTAACATTCAATATAAGGTAGTTATTAAACTTCTAAATGTAGTAATGTCAAATCTCCGTAAAATTAATTAGTTAGTGGTAGCTAGTTAATAGTAGGCATCAGTCACAATATACAATCAGTAGGTATAGTACTGACACTAGTGTGTGGAAACAGTCCGTACCAAGACCAATGCTAACAGACATATTCATGCATACAAATATTTGCACTGAGCGGGCATCGACGTACTGCACGAGACTGCTATGATCTAATTAAATGTAGGTATGGTATCTCAGTACTATAGTACTGTGTACCGCAGTATAAAGAAGATATAGGGTGTTTGTATACAGTCAATATAATTATATTGTGAATTTGTGATTCAATAACGTTTCTTTGTAAGTCAATAATATTGCTACACCCAATGACGTTTATATTTTATAGATACACCATACAAGAAGATGGCGGCATTAAACAATGGCGCAAACACTAAATATAAAAAAAAATATAGCTACTTACTAGAAATACGTCAATGTTAATAATTTGTATGAATTATATTATTATTTATTTTATTAATATTTTATTATTACAAATTAATTATTAAAAACTTTTTTTTTTGGTAGCGCACTGCCGCGATTCTGATTGGTGCCATAAAATGATGATAAAAGTCATAATTTTTAGTCGCCATTTTAGAGTGTGGACAGTATAATATCTATAGTTTATAAAATAATAGTACTATTATCTATTCTATGACTATACATCAAACGCTATTGGTCCCTACTTGGAATTCTTATCCCTGGAATAAAGTTCCTAAAGCGTTGTGAGGACGGGCTCAAAATTACACGCGGGTGTAGCCGCGGGCAACAGCTAGTAGAAGTATGAAATATTATAGAAGTTACATTAGGTAACCAGTATGTATGTATAGTGTATGTATAATAAGATAAAGTAAATACGTAATATCGCCGAAAGTTTACACGAAAATATTAGGTACATACGAATTTTACACAATGAAATAAAACAGATTTCAACCAAAAGTGTAAACAATAAAATAACACAAAATAAATCTCGTAAGAATCCATTCAACGTAGGTAAGTTTACTTCAATAGTGAGAGAAATCTGTTTTATTTTTCAATAACAAAGAGCAGGTGAGGAAATAATACCTTATAAACACAGTTGAAGCTGGCAACAATAAAGGATCTGTGAGGTTTCCCCCGCCCTCACTACTTATGTTTGCTTTTAAACAAGATCAAAACAGTTTTTCGTTTGATTGTAATACCTTTTCATTTATAAAGCGATTTTATTGCCTGTTATTGATGCTGAATATAACAGGAAACCTCAATATTCGTTAGTACGTGCCGCAAATAATAAATTTAAGGTCATAACTACCTTTGCCTTGAAATAAATTAAGCCATAAATATCCACAAGCAAATTTTTAAGACGTATAAATTTAGTTCATTTTGGCGGCATATAAGTCTCTAAAGAATATTTGGCAAAGGTATCCCCTCACAAATAATATAGAATCTTTTTTTTTTTAAATTTGAACAACGCTAAGCATGTTATTGGAACCAGAAATGTAAATTTTAAATAAGAAATTGGATATTACCGCCAGCATATCATTTACAAAAATAATAATAAATAAAAGTAAGTATAGATAAATAGTCAATAGAGTCAGTCTGTCTATGGTAACTACTTTCAAAATAACCATGTACTCGTAACTCCTAAACATGTTATGATTTTTACAGAAAAGGACTCAACTTTTGTTATTTTACCCAAGACAATTTAAGATAAAAAATAATTATGATTGAAATTATGTAATCACGAACAACAAAACTGTCAATTATTCAATGAATTTAGATATAATTTATAATCTCGCCAGCCAATAGATACAGATTTTTTTTGTTTCCCGATGCCAATTAGAAAAAAAAGTCAATTCGCGTGGTAGTGAAATAAGCAAAAATAATTTTAACTTTGATTATGTACTTAATCAAAACAATTTTTAATAGAGTATTTTCGCAAATTTATCAAAAAAAAAGTAACTGATGTGTGTCGCCAGCATTGAAAATACCAGATTGGTAGTTTATATTTTATAAGTCTGTAACACTGTAACACTGTAAGTGTGTTCAAGAGGAAAAACAAATAGAAGTATTATAGCTTAAATTAGACACTAAATATTTATAATTGAAGATAACTATTAATAATATATTATAAGCTATGCACTGACCATTTTTCTTCGGCGCCGTCAACCTTGATGTCAGGGATGTTCGGTATCTTCTTGTTCAGGTACATCGAAGACATCTTCAAGAGAGCCTGCGACAAAAAAGAACAAAGTTAGTTTCAGAAGAAAAACATGAAGTTGAAGGTGTTCTAACTTTTACAGTTGAGAAGTCATATTTTAGTCAGTAGAATTTAATGGGGAAGTTATCTTGACGAACTAATTTTTCGTTGAAATAAATCAATAAAATAATTAATGCATAATTATTTTTGTGACTTGTGACCATAGAATACTTGGCAGCCATTTCATTGGCAATATTTCTAGGTAGTGCTTCTTAGAATTATAAAAATATGTATATAATTGACCTATTTTTCACACTTATCAGAATTTATTGCTACATATCTGGGCCTCAATAACTTCAAATGCTTAGTTTGGAGAAATTTATATCTACTGATAAGTTCCGAGAACGTGTTTTCGCTTTGATGTCATTTGCCTACCGTTTAATATACACATATATTAGCAGACTTTATTTACGTATAAAACTTCTACATGATATTATTAATGGCAGACATAAGTCGCGAATAAATTGCTTGCTTCATGAAGTTGGCTTTTTCTAATAAAATTAAATCTAGACGTAGATGGCGGTTGCTAAGTGAATATTCCTTCACTTTATAGTCCAAAGCGAAAGTATATTGACTTGGTAAGCCAGTTAGTTCCCGACGGAGCACTTCTTGATAAACTAAGTAGAACTTGAATAAGATACGAACTTCAGTATTTTATATTTTGAATTGTTTAAATAAGTACAAATTAATAGTTATCAGTAACTTTTAGATGATAGAAGCAACATAGAAATATTAAATAAATAATTGTATTTAACTCTGTTAGTGTATAATTTTGTGAATACATTTTATTGTTATTGTATTATTAATTATATACAACTCCGATTACTTTTTTTTTAATTTAGAGATTCCAGAAACCTGAAATTTTCTGGTGAAAGAGAAAGTTTTTTCCCGGCAATGGGGTGATTTTAAAATCATTGAAATCAGAAACTATTGGTAAGAGTTAGAGAATGAATTGATCTTATAAAGAAATAATAAAAATCTATAAAAATAAATACACAGGCAAACATTAATTTATGATTTGAGAATTATTAGAACCTCATTCAAGAAAAAATCTAACAAGCAAAAATATTTATTTTAAATTTTTTTATTCCATATATTTCGCATTTATTTGAATTTATTATCTTGTACTACATAATATAACACTCGTTACTGACACTTACCTCTAAAACTTCTTCATATTTTGGTAAACTGAACTTAGTTTAATCATTCAATCAATCAATTAACTTTAATTGTCGACCAGAAACTCGCGTTGAACCGCATTTACTGGGATACACCGTCTGACTGTTCAAATCTCAAATCAAGAAGCCCTATATTTATATCGACAACGATCTGCCCTGAGTGGGGATAGCCCTTCTCATTCAAGGTTCTATTCCATTGGTGATTCACGGTGTTTTGTTCGTCGACACGTGTAACATTGATCTCAAAATGTAACGGTTTTCACGAAAAACCCGTTCCTATTAATGATTCTGTTATTGTATCACTCCATCAGCGATAAGAACACCCATTGTACATAAAAAGTAAGTATATTGTTATTTTAATACTGCTATTTTTATGGTGTTCAACGAAGAATGTCTTATCTCTCTCTCTTTTCTTATTTTTAAAAGCCAGTTCAAGGGTTTACTCGTGTAATCGGGGTGTATGAACAATGTTATGAAAATAGAACAAGCAAACTGTATATATTATGAAAGAGGCGAAGTGATTTTGCATATGTATTTTTTAAAATGATTTTTAGCAATCAGAAAGCATAGCTCGAAGATTTTTTATATTTGATAATATATCGCAGTGATCGTATTTGTAATTAGTCTAAAGGTTCATTTTCGTAGTTGACCACAGACCGCATACCGCAGCAACAGTTACAGCGTACTATTATACCTATAGATTTGAATGTGATATTGTTGATTGCTGTAATTCATTGCGGTACCTCATCATCATCTTTATGGAGACGTATTTTCCTGATTGCACCCAAGGTCAAGGTGACCTCGGAGCTCAGGGTCCGCGTACCGGCTCTTCCTCCTCCACTTCGCACAATCTTGCGACTCCATATTAGTGAGACCTTAGAGTATACATTGCTTATTTATAATGTATACTCTAAGTGTGAGACCATTGGCACGCATGTCACCCTCCACGACATCAAGCCAGCACTTCTTGGGCCTATCCCTTCTACCTGGACCCAGCGGTGCGGCTTTTCAATGGACCATTTATCCGTAACGAAGTTTAACAAGTAATATAATGTGTGAACTAGTTATATGAGCGATATACAGACAGCCAAAACTATAGAACTATACGTAAGTAAGTCACAAAGCCAGTATTAGCTAGATACCTCGGCAGAATTAACGGGTACCGGCTTAGTTAGGTTCCAATGTTGGTTTATGTTAACGAACAAGGCCCTTATTCGGCTTGCCAACCGTACCGTAACTACACGTGTTCGTACTAGCCCACACAGTTCTACGTCACTTCTATGTTCTATGTTCACTAATTGTTCTACTCAAGTTACGATTGCGTTTGAAATTCATTGTCAAGCAGAATAATGGCAAATCTGCCGCAAAGCTAAGCCGAACCTAACCACAACATGTGTGGCGTGTAAGAGAGGAGTACAGGTTTACATAACCATTTGCGGCTTTATTTCAAAGGACTGCTTACCAGATGATTGTTTTTAGATGGCCACCATACAACAGCCTATAACCCGGTTCCTACCGGCTTCCCTTTGCATAAATGTAGTAAACTAGTTCAAGGTAAGAACTTTTAACCACCGGTTTCTTTTAACCACAGTTGTATATTACCAACATTACCTACCAGTCGACGCACCTGCTAAACAACGGAAAGGCTTTATTGGAAGGTCAGGCAACAGTCACTCTCAAAAAGCCAACATACCAATAAAAACAATAAGCCAATATCGGGCTCCAAAGTGCAAACTTAGGATGCAACTTGGAAATCGCTAGGAGGGAGATGATGATTTCGAATGATTTTAAGGTGAACAAACAAAACATACGAGTATATTGTACCAATAGATACTATTTTGTAGATCTAATGGAAATAATTCTGGGTCCAGATAGAAGGGGTAAGGGTGGCCCAAGATGTCCTAGCTTGACGTCGTGGAGGGTGACATGCGTGCAAATGGTCTCACTACCATGGACGCCCAAGATCGTGCGAAGTGTAGGAGGAAGAGCCGGAAGGTGGACCCTGAGCTCCGAGGTTATCTTGGCCACGGATACTGTCAGGAAAATGTGTCTCCATGAAGATGATGATGATTTGATGGAAATAATTCCGTCACTAATTAGATTTTTTTAAATCGCACCTGTCATTTCTCATTTCATTGCATATTTATTACGTTCTCCTGTTTCAATTATTCTGTTTCGTGAGAGATGATACCTTGCAAGTGATCTAATAAAAAGATCTTTGAGGAAATCATGAAACACTCAAGTATGCAAAGGCATTTACACAACATAATAAAATGAACAATTTTCTGTTAAGAATAAGTTAGAGCTCGTTTATTTAAATTTTAAGCTCCACACAGATTTTCTTGTTTTATTTTTAAAGAATGATAAATAAACTTGGGAAGAAACATAATAATGGATTAGCGAAAGACTACAAATCACTTGATGTTTTTGATTGCAACTTTAACAGATATGTCAAAACTGTGAAGGACATCCTTCATGGTGGGCTGGGTTTGGATGGTTCTGTCTCCGGTGGAGGCATATAATACAAATCTAAACTAATATTTTAGAATTTATAAATCAGAGATTAATAGTGTGTAAACTTTTGTTTCTTTATGTGTGCACATATTATTTACGTTGCGATCCAGATCTCAACATTGTATTTAGGATATAATACGTATATGATTGTAATGTGTTTTGTGCATTTAAATAAATAAAAAAATAAAAAAAAACAACTTAGGTACATTATTAGAATACAATTTTTCATATAAAATAACTTGTTATTTTAGCAATAGCAGTTAGATACTTATAGGAGATAGAGAAGTATAAGATAGTTATTATTAACGTAAACCATTTTTTAATTCATTGTTATAATAATGCGAAAATAATAGTTGACGGAATGTAGGTGATGATACTGTACACCTCTGCCTACCCCTTCAAGGAATTACAGGCGTGAGTATATATATGTAGTCCTACTGGAGGTAGTATGAAATCATACTGACCAGATCGAGACCATAAAAAGAATCTTCTTCCGAACAAAAAAATAATTTAGCAAATCCGTCTACGCATTAAGGAGCTATGAGCGTACAAACATAAAAAAACATCCGGATTAAGAAATTCCTCCTTGTTTAGAAGTCGGTTAAAAAAAGCAACTATCGATTAGTTACGACAAACGGTTACAAACAAAGTGATGGATCATTCAGTGTTGAGCCAAGAATATCTTGGCAACAAATTGTAACATAGAAGTATACTGTAAATTCGTATTCTACAGTAGGTACGTTTACCATTGCTCATAACATCCCATAAGATATTATACCTACGAAAGTAGAAGATTTTTTTTATAGGATACGTCATTTTGACTTCACCTCGCCTGATGGTAAGCTGAAGGCAAAATTGCGGAAAAGAAGGTCACCATTATAGACACGTACCATGTTACAATGGTGGTACTCAGCTTGACGGCCTCATCAGATGCTTTTTCACGAAGGAAAGGGAGAAGCGAAAGACGATTCCACCAATGCAAATAAATAATAAATATTTTTACTTAGTGGGGGAATCAAACCCGGGACCACCGACATAGTCGTCGAACGCTTTATCGCTACGCCACAGAGGTCGTCGATGATGACCAATGAAAGCAAATGTTAACCTAAAGATAGATATTGAGATATATTACCATCAGTACTGAATAACAATATTTTACTACTAGCCTTCCGCCTGCGGCTCCGCCCGCGTGCATCTCGGTTTACGTGACCTTTGCTCATATCTTCGGTTCCAATCAACCGATTGCGATCAAACAAACGTAAGATTTTAAGTCTGAGTAAGCCCTTTCTAAAGAAAAAAACCGCATCAAAATCCGTCCAGTAGTTTTTGCTTCTATCGCGGACAAACAGACAAACCGATAAACAGACAGGAAATTTAAAAAAAATATTTTCCTGTTCAGTATCGTTAACATAACATAACCCAAGTATTTTTTTTTAAATATCTTCAATGTACAGACACGACCACTTTACAATTATTATATAATAGTATATATAGATAGATATGAGCATACTGATAATTTTAAATTTTAGGCTTTGAGGGTTTCAAGAGGTGCCGATAATAATATTGCCCTGCTTGAATAACAATGGATTATTAGAGAGGGTAACCCCCTTACGTGTGTTGTTAAGGCATTACAGGTCTCTATGTTATTATAATAAAAACATGTCCCCTTTGGCCGTCATCGCAACTGCGATTTGCAACCATTTGCGTCGTGGATATATAAAGAGAAATATCTATCTATTTATGTAACGGGAATAGAAAAAAGGAAAGAATAACAAACTGATCTCGAACGAGACCGAAATTGAGACTGCTTTTGCGATAGTTCCGCGATGTTTCACGTTGTCAATTAATACTGTCTGAATAGTGGAAGCCGACTTAAGATAATTATCGAATAGGATAATGAACATGCTTTAAAAAAAGATAAAAATAGTGAGAATGTATGGGATTGTTTTCAATTTGCCGTGGAAGAAATTGTACAGCAACTATTTTAACAAAGTCTCTGAACTAAAGTAAACATTGCTTTTTGTTTAGGCCTCTCAAAGGTATGTGAACGATAAAGCATTAAAATTTACTATATCTGTTCAACTATTTGACTGCCTCTGTGGCGATGGCGTAGCGGTAGGACGTTTGATTGTTACGCTGGGTTCAATTTCCGCTCAGTGTACATATTTATATGCATGAATATTGTATGTTTATTCGCATGCCTAGAATCCACAACACGACCTAGAAAGCTATGCTTAATTTGGGCTTAAATAGCGTTGCGTAGGTCCTACAATATTTATTAATTGGGAACTTAAATTCAATCCGATACCAAACAGATTAATATCGGAATCGAATACAAAATATTGAGAGATACGTGGCAGAATCGGCACAAATACAACATGAATCGTTTTGTAAGTTTTAAAGTACAACGCCCCCGTACAGAGGAGATACAAGCAAATAAAAAGCGACTTTCGGGTTCAGGTAATAAAATACAAATTAGCACGATTCATGATTCGCACAGTTGCCTGTGTCGCTTCAAGAAAGTAATGGCATGAATACTGAAAAATAAATTAATCTTCGATGTTGTAAGTTTCCGTCGCGTCCGCCTCTGCGTTTAAGTGAGGAAAATTTTAATAATATACTTCAGTAGCGTACTAATGAGGAGTACCCGTAATATCATTTTTTTTTTAAAGAATATTAGCAACCGTAATTACTAATATTCCCTTTAACCACTACAACTAAGCTAAATTGCTTTTTTTATACGACTTAGGTGGCAGACAAGCACACGGCCCACCTGATGGAAAGTGGTTACCGTAGGCTATGGACGTATGCAACACCAGGGGCGTCACACTCGTGCTGCCGACCCTGAAGAAACCTTCTAATGCCCTTCTTGAAGAACCCCATATTGTAGTCGCTAGGGGAAAACCATGCTTGTGCTAGTAGTGGGTTCACTTCGGTAGTGTAATGGCCAGGATTCGAACCCGAGACCTCTCGATCGTAAGGCCAACTTCTTAACTATTAAACCACCGACGCTAAAAAAACAGCACCTATTTTCAAGCCAAAAAAACATCCTAAGCCAAAAATCAGGGGCAAGTGGCAGCTATCCTAATTCCACCAGGTGCTTATACGAAGGAATGAAAGAACGACTTCGGTAACCAAGCACAGGGCACGCCTCAGGTGCGGCGGTAAGGTCCGTCAAGGAGAAGTGTACTATGTACCTTCTCCTATACTAATATTATAAATAAGGAAAGATTTGTATTTTTGTACCTAATGAATTTTTATTACACCGAAACCGATTGAACCAACGAAACTGGACCGATTTCAATAATTCTTTCGCCATAAGAAATCTACATTATCAGGTACCAACATGCTATATATCATCACGTCACTATCAGTTATGAACGGGATCAGAATTCCACGCAGGTGGAGCCGCGACGTATTGTCTCTTACATTCGATAGATAGATAGATATCGAGAGATTCGATAGAATGTAAGAGACAATGACGTCAAAATTACGACACACACATGCACAGACCATGTACGTATACTGTTGTATGTGTGAGTAAATTAAAACGCCTACGGTTGACTTCATTTCGCATCATTTGGTTGATTTGGCGAGTTCCACCCCTCCTACGTCATAGCCACAACAGAGCTAGATAGTCCGAATATCATGAATACCACATGATAGTACCTACCTTGACATTATGTGCGGTGGTAAGACGTTTGAGAAATATCTTAAGGCACGCATATATCTACTTACGATAGTCTGGGGTTTTTGGAAATGGATATAACAAGCAAGTTGCCCTAATGTTTCGACAGTCTTTCAACCACAATTGGATACAATATACATCTACAAATAGCTCCGTTTATAAATACCGTAAGCTGAGCCATTATCTTACTCTTGACATTTTTTAATTGCGCAATCCATAGGAAGATATTCTAGGGAACACGATCAAAATGACAATAGATAAGCTGAATATTACTCGAAGGTACATAACAATGTAATGTGTCACTGTACAGTTTTCACTCGTGACTTCACACACGTTTGACGTTGTTTCAGAAAAAATACAAATTATAAAATATGTGAAAGAGAGATTAGCATGTTTGTGACGCGTAATCTCTTCTCATTTTTCATTACGTAGGTAGTTTTCAATTTTCGGCTTTTCATACGTAGCCGTAATGAAATTATCGTGAAAGGACTTGAGAATAAAATGTTCATATTATTTGAAAATACTTTTACAGATGTACCTTGGCTCCTCGTCTAAGCATTGTAAGACGTCGTAATGCCCAATTTGATCACGTTATTCACTTCATTATGAGATTCGTGAAAGTCGGCCTAAATGGCGATCACTAAGGAAAATGCGCTCACTATCAGGCAGGTAATTTACGACATTAGACGAAATACAGAGCTTATTTACTCGGGAAATTTTGCTTCCTCTTACAAATGTAAACTAGTACAGGATCGTGTTGATGGCGACGCGCTTTCACTTTCGGGGGCAATATCGGAACGCCGTGAATCTCAAACGCATAAATGGTTCAGGGTCAACCGGTTGCAAAGGAATTACTTACGCCCCGGTAATTGAAACCAGAGATAGAGTGCGACTTTCAACGGTACGAGTCCGACATATTCGCGCCTGCTGGTCGGTGCAGAGGACGATAAATGTGTGATATACATGAAAAAGAAGATATACGTCACTATTAGTGTACCTAGTGTTCATAAAAATCTTATAAAGACACAGGTTTTTTTATCGTGCGCAAAATTCCCACGGTAAGGAAGCCGGTAGGGGAGGTTATGTCGGACTTGAACCGACTAAAACGCACGCCGTCTGTGGGTCGTTGGTTGCCGGAGGTGAGTTTGGCTCGCACCGAATGAGACACAGTTGGAAATTTGCATCCCATTAAATAATGAAAACGAGGAGCATTATCATGATTGCCCAAACCGCGAACATGGCGAAGTTATTACAGGTTTCTGTGAAGCTGGAGTTAGTAACTCATCCATTTATGCACCACCACAAAATTATTTAATTATATTTTAAGTTTACCTTTATGAATGTAATGGACATCAATGATATCATATTTTTTTAGAAAACTGAATCATTTAATGTAATCCTGTGGCAATCATGCTCATAACATCTGTTAATGTGGTTAAAATTTGGTACAAGGATAGATACTAGTCTGGAATTTGTTACATGGGCTTTCTGTACCCGGAATACATTCCCATAGGTTGCGGGCATGAGATCAACCACGCGGGTCTTTTAATTTTATTAAAAATGGACAAAAGGTTGCTAAGGTAAAATATACTAGACAAATCTTCCGAGGCTGATGTTTGAGTTGCCTGAGGGGGATTTAGGGATTACTAATTCAAAAATTCTTGTTATTTAATTAAGTTTCAATTGTTAAAAGCAAGACTGAAAAAAAAATCGTTGGATCGATATTCCATTTTATATAGTAATGAACTGTTACGTTATTCTAAACAAAATGACTCTTCTTTTATATTTTAAAACCTTTATTTACCTTAAGAGCTTATCTTAATTAGTAGCTATCCATTAAAGAATCAAACAATGTTAAATACTGTTGTACTTTACAAAAATACCTAAGTACAATGACAAAATAGATTGTAAGAAACGTTAGGAGGGTAGCAGATAAAGTAAAACAAAATAAAACAAAGTTATAATAAATGTTGGAGTTCAATGATAATGAATGATTTACGAAAGAAAAACTTTCTTTATTGGTCTTAATAGGTGGAAAATAGGCAGTGACTGGACATTTTCTGATACTACAAGCATTTATAGGATCAGGTACTTGCTTATCATCAGGGGAACCGGGCTATGCCTGTACAGAGAGGTGCCAATTTTTTTCAACCCATTCCAGACCCACATCTAAATTTTGCGTGCCATTCCGGATTCAATAGTCATTCCCACTACACGCAGGAATCGCGACACAATCTTTGTTCTAAACTTAATTACAGTAGTCTTGATATCCATCGAAGCCGCCTTTCTCATTAAAATAACTCAATTCTTCAATACAATTCTTGTTAAGTTTGTTTACTTGCCTCTTCACAATTTTATTGGAAACTTTTAGTTAAGAGTTATCTTGTGTATCGGCACGATACGATCAATGATCATTCAATTTAAAGAGAAATCGCACTAGCCGTTCGCTTCCAGCTCGAGTACTTTGTACTTCAACATTCCAATACTTTGTACTTCAATCTTTTCACAGAAATATTGCCAAGGTCAAGACCAATTAGTACATTTTCCATTCATTTAATTCTGTATACAAAATATGAATGCAATTTTTTGCGGTGGAGTATCGATGTACGGCTATATTCGATATTTCAACAACTTTTTAGATCATACAGAAACATCGTCTGCCCTTGGCCCAATTAATTTGGATTAAATTCTGCCCGAAGTCATCTCCTTATTCATTTGCTATATCTTCGTACATGTATTCCATCAGACAGAATAGAAAAAAAACTACTATAAGAAAAACCGATTCGAACAAAAATAAAGAGAAACGAATTAAAAACATGACGGTAAGACATCCTTTTTTTCTTGGGAACAGGAAAAAACGAGCAAAATTCGTTTAACATTTTGGTATGAAAGTGTAATGGACGTAGTTTCAACAGGTTCTTATGACAAACTTAAGCTTCAGACCTCTGTCTCTCCACGAATACGAGTAGTTGAACGCCCTACCGCTTCAACACAAAGGAAATAATGCTAAGGTATATACTCGTACAGGACGTTGTCATAATAATAGTAAGTTACCTACTAATAGACGTCAGTGATAGTGCGAAGGTGGATACAATGTCCGACAGATGCCAACACTAATTGAGTTGGTGTCATGTTGGTGCCTTATATAGGTATGTCACTGTCTCTTTGCTGAAATGATATCTTACATTCTTACCGTGTGACAAGCATATCTAGACGGCTGTCTTTACACACTAGTGACGTGCCGGATAACAGTATCCGCCGATATCCGATGGAGAAGAAATATCTTTGGTGGGTCTCTCACAGATTTCTTTAATAATTTTCAATATATTTATAAAAACTAAAACTAAACTAAAGAACTGTTAATTTTGATAACAAATATTTTTTTTTTTAAATTTTCAATAAAGGGGGTTGGGTAATGTTGGCGTCGTGTTGGAATTGAGCGGCCATCAATGAAATTGGTATAATATTAAAGTACAGTATAAAGTGATCAAATGTTACTATGGACAAACTTCTCTAAACTATATCGGGACTTAGCTATACAGGGTGATATTTTTCAACTTTACTTAGATGGAAGTACTCTAAATACTGGAGATAGCGAATTCCACTGAAAGGAAACATTCCCTCATTTTTTTAAAGAAACAAAACTGCATTCAAGGTTTTCTGAAAATGCCACACCCGGTAGTCGAACCGACTAAAATCTTCCTAAACCTTCTATTTCATGGATTTCCTTTTATTTAATTTACCAAGTTTGTTAGAGAGATTTGATCCTTATGATCGACCCTATCGATTGATGCAATAAAAATACAGGGTGTTATTTTTTCGAATTGTAGTCGGTTCGATTATAAGGCGTGGCAAACAATTTTTCAGCATTCCTTAAATGCAGTTCTGTTTCTTTTTTATAAACATACTAAACTGTATTCAAAGTTTTCTGAAAATGCCACGCCCGGTAGTCGAACGGACTGAAATCTTTCTAAATCTTCTATTTCATGAATTTCTTTTTATTTAATTTACCAAGTTTGTTAGAAAGATTTGATCCTTATGATTGACCCTATCGATTGATGCAATAAAAATATAGGGTGTTATTTTTTCGAATTTTAGTCGGTTCGATTACAGGGTGCGGCAAGCGATATTTCGGCATTCCTTAAATGCAGTTCTGTTTCTTTTATTTAACAAGGAAACATTTACTTTGAATGAAATTCGCTATCTCCAGTATTTAGAGTACTATTCCTAGCGAGAAGGAAAACGGAAAGTAGCCCCCCCCCCCCCTCCCCCCTCTAGCCAGATGGACTGAAATGGCGCACATTGGTAGAGGCCTATGTCTAGCAGTAGTCTGCAATAGGCTAATTGATTACAATAATTACTTCTTGGATGTTAATAATGTAGGAAAAGTACCTACTCTTACTACCAGAAATAGCTAATTTCATTCAAGGGAAACACTCTCTTATCTAAAAAAAATACAAAGCTGCATATAGGGAATTTCGAAAAATCGCTTGCCACGCCCTGTAATCGAACCGACTAAAATTATAAAAAATAACACCCTGTATTTTTATTGCATCAATCGATAGGATCGATCATAAGGATCAAATCTCTCTAACAAACTTTGTAAATTAAATAAAAGGAAATCCATGAAATAGAAGATTTAGAAAGATTTTAGTCGGTTCGACTACCGGGTAGTGGCATTTTCAGAAAACTTTGAATACAGTTTAGTGTGTTTTAAAAAAAGAAACAGCACTGCATTTAAGGAATGCTGAAAAATCGTTTACCACGCCTTATAATCGAACCGACTACAATTCGAAAAAATAACACCCTATATTTTTATTGCATCAATCGATAGGGTCGATCATAAGGATCAAATCTCTCTAAAAACATGGTAAATTAAATAAAAGGAAATCCATGAAAGAGAAGGTTTTGTAAGATATTAGTCGGTTCGACTACCGGGTGTGGCATTTTCAAAAGTCTTTGAATGCAGTTTTGTTTCTTTTTAAAAATAAGGTAATGTTTCCTTTAAGTAAAATTCGCTATCTTTAGTATGAGCGTACTTTCCTTCAAGGTAAAGTCCAAATGTTGCACCCTGTATATCGCAGCTCCGATATTACTTACAATGAAAATAATGACATTTGTACGTGTGTTTAACACAGTACAATGAAGTGGTATCAAAATTATTGATGGCCGCTGAAAAAATTAAGGACGCCACTGTCCATACTAGATTACCCAATCCCCTTTTTGAAATAAAATACGGTAATGCAATGCAAGTCTTGTTACGCAAAGCGCAATACTGCTTGAATTATTTCAATTCGCTTCGCGCGGCAAAAGCGATTTCAAGATCATGTGGACCAACACCGATTGAGTAAAGAAGTTAAGATCCGTATTCATATCCGCGAGTCTTCACACTAAATATCCGCATCCGGCTCATTATCTGTAACGATCTGGTACATCACTAATAGACACATATCAGTTCATCGAGGCGTTATTAGGTGACAGATCTGTAGAGGTATATGTATTTGTATATAGCGAAGATAAAACATCCCAAAATATTTTTTCAATTCAAATCAGATTAGTGCCTTCAACCAAATAAACAAACAAACTCCTCAGCTTTAGAGTATTAATATAGATACTAAGCTATACTAAAATATATAAATTACGTATGAAGACGATATTAAACAGTTGATTAGTGAAGATTTTGATATTACAACTCTCAAGTCATGAGATGGGTCTTGAGAACGTAATTACTTTCATATCAGTCAAAGTTTAGCAGAGATTACCAGAAATATTAAGACGTATGTTCACTCGTTATTTTGATTAGGTACTAAGAATTTGTTATTAAGGTTGAAACTTGAAGTAAACTGGCTGATGGTAATGCGGTTAAGAGATTGAAATGCTATAGTATAGTTAAAATCTCGCTGCAGACTCGGTCATAAATCATAATCGGCGTAGGGATGTGCGCTAGTTGACCGACGACGGCATCTGTGGTTCAGTGGTAGAATGCTCACCTGTCGATTTACAATAAAACACGTTTATAAGGTTTTATACTACTGTAAGAGAGTGAAACACTCGAATGATTTATGACCGAGTCTCCAGCGAGATTTTAACTATACTATAATGAGTCTATTACCGTCTAATGGAAATAAATTGATCCTGTAGTTCAGGATTACTCGCCTCATACTCGCATATATCTCGCAAATCGGACTTGGGTGTTTTAATAAAGACTGGCGTTTATTGTCAGCAGCTTAGTGGTTAATCGATCAAGAGTTCCGGGTTCAAAAAGTATTGACATAATGATAGTTAGTTGTACGTTTACAAAGTTTGGTAAAGCAGTTTATGAGAAAAAACCTATAAATATAAACTAATATCAATCCCTTTTTTATATCAATTAAGTGACAGACAAGCATACGTCCCACTTGATGGAAAGTTTTTACCGTGGCCTATGGGCATGTGCATGTGCAATACCAGGGGCATCACACTCGCGCTACCGATCTTGTAATGCCCACCACAATATACGACGTTTTTTTTTTTTTATTGTCTTATTATTGTAACAATGACTATTTACGAATTTTATTGTACTCGTATTCCATCCAGTGTGCCACCTAAACGCATACAAAAAAAATCATTCAAATCGGTCCAACCGTTTAGGAGGAGTTCACTTACAAAACATATCAAGCAGGACAACGTTTGCCCAGTCCGCTAGTATAAGTATAAAATCTTTCTATGAGTACATTGCTGTAGACTAAAATCGGGCATCAATATAGTATTTCTCACAGAATATCTAGCAGAGCGCGGTGCGGTGCGTTGCGGTGTGAATCCTCACCACTCCGCACCGCATCTCGTATAATGCAGCTTAGAACAGTCTGCTAATGTTCAAGATAGTAGAACAGTGAAATGTTAAGCTCCACCCTTCTGTTCAAATGCAAGTGCTACGTACTGATAAGTGAGGAACTGAGTTTAGACTGGCAGACGATTAATTGAATATTGCGGTTTTGAAAAGCATTTAGGGAAATATTAGTTAGAAAATATATTTCTTGTCAGTAAAATTTTCATTTTGTACTTTTTTATACCACTTGGGTAGTATACAAGCACATGGCTCACCTGATGGAAAGTGGTTACTCGGGTGGCTTAATTCTACCCCACCAGAATCGTAACTACCTACCCGCGTTCGTATTTAAATTGGTTTAATTTTACGCCAGTACAATTTTTTATAATACCCAAGAAAATACCCCGTCATAAACATTACTACTGCGATTTCAACTCAATATCAAGCAGAATAATGCCAAAACTTGATAAAGTATTTTTGTATTAAGGTAATATAATTAAAATTTATATTCAAACGTATAACGTTCCGAGTATACGCACCTACTCTGTTTGTAGCTCTACAGCCAAATTAAAAGTTATATCTCACACAAAACTTTTGTAAAGCTTCGTCGATTAATAAACTTTTATACAGGACTTCGCATGAATAAACTTTAAAAGGAATTAAATACGATAAATAATAAACCCAACAAAAGTGTAAGCCGCTTCATGATGTGAATAATCCCTACAGTGACCTTGTTCTTCACCCTTATATGAGAACTTTTGATGGTCCAGCCCTCTCAACATCGAATTGTATCGATTTTTGCATTATGTGTAAACATTTAATGCTATAGACAGGTATTTCTGGAAAGGGGATAATTGAAAATTGCGCTTTGAGCTCTACGTTTTTGGTAACACATGCTTAAAAGTTGGTTAATGTCAATGTTCTATAAAATAATACTTGTGAATACGTTATTAAATCGAATATCCAAAGCGGCATTGATAGGATCCTACCAAATTTGGATAGGTGGGGGGCGGGGAGACGCTACTGACGGTGGAGGTGAACGCTGACATGCATCACAAGGTGGTCACCCTAAACCTACATCTGGGTCGAGTCCCAATCGCCGTCACGATGTACCTCTCTGTATCACGCTAAGGACCCGACGACCGCACGGTGAGTCCATGGAGTGCTGAGAATCGGATCTCTTATTTATTTATCTTTAAACATATTTTGGATTACAGCCAGTCAGAACTCTAAGTAGGACTAAGATATAGGTGGAGTTAGGTGAAGCGGACCATGTAGCTGATAAGACTGGTGAAAGCTTGAGCGAAGGAATCTAATGTTTAACATGTTATCATATGCTCATGCCCATTCCCTTTTGGGGTGGGCAGAGGCAACAGTTTGCCACCTGCTGCTGTCTATCTACTTCGCGAGATTCCTCGACTGTTTCAAATCTAACCTGCCTTTTTTCAAATGTGTTACTATCCCTAAATTTTCCTCAGCATTCCAAGAAATAAGAGAAAGCAAGTAGTGTATACACATTTTTAACTATCAGTAATGTCCCGCAGGGAGCATTTCTTATCTAGTCGATAGCCATTCTTTAAAAAACTTTTATCGTACATTTTAGTTTTCAGATTTCCCCCTGCAGACTGGTTTGTTTAGTTAACACACCCACCTTGTTATTACCATAATTTCACAAAAAAAATAAACAAAAGAAAGTCGTTCTAAAAAGGTACATAAACTAATAAAAGGCAGACATAATGAAAAACATAATTTGATGCACTTTGAACTTTATACACTAATAACACGGTATGCACTTCTGTGTGTATAATAATACCGAGAATACGCGGATGTTCCCTCGTGAATTAAAAATGTCCTTCGATTGCATGTTGAATTACTAGGGCTTCTCGTATGTCCTAAGGCACCCCATTACGTCACCCCCGACACGCCACTGGTATTACTCGGTACTTGTGTAATTATGTGTTTGTACAATACGTTAGTACTCCCCTCAAGCTTGCAAACGTTGAATAAAACACATTTCTGAATGGCAATAAAACGAGACGTTTTTAATAAAATGAAACAGGATCGATATGCAGCTGGCTGATTCGTGAATTGAGTTTTATAATGGCACTTTTTGCACATAGTTTGTTGACATTGTAATACAATGAATCGGTCAACCGGTGCGTTACTTCGGACATCTGTCAGGATAGCAGATGGTACGCAAACTGTGCACCTATGCAATCCTGATTGCAATTAAAGGGTTGGACAAAGCATTGTGGGATTAGCCTGTGAACATATTCTCAGGATAGCCGGCGTGGTGGTAGTGAACGCGACCGCTACGCAGACGGTGCGGGTTCCATCCCCGCTCAGTGCAAATATTTGTATGCCAAAATATGGATATTTGCATTGGCCTTGGCCTACCTCGGAGAGTATGTTAAGCCGTCGGTCCCGGTTGCCATACGAACATCTATGGCAGTCGTTACGGGTAGTTGGAGCCTTAGAAAGATCAACAGCAGTTATACCAGTAACTGCAATGCTTCGATATCGCCAATGGGTTGTGGAAGTCAGATGGCAGTCGCTTCACGGAAGAAAAAATGCAGTAAAAGACATTTTCATTGGAAAGAAAATTTTTGCTCTTCGATATCTGAGTGCAAAAGTCGTTTTTATCCTCTAGAGCAGGGTTTCTCGAAGTGGGGTTCGCGAACCCCTTAGGGGTTCGCCATTCGATGGTAATGGGTTCGAGACAAGATTCACGTAATGGTTGCTCGATGGCTGGTAGACACGTGCGGCACACACGGTGGCGCATCGTGGTGCGCGCGCGATTGTATTCGTAGCTCGCACAGACTACTCTTCAATGATACTCTTCAAGCTGATTAATAAAGGCAAAGTGGTGAATTTTCTTTTACCAGAGTTCATTATAGACCTGCTTTATAAAAAAAAATTTCGTTGACATGGATGGCTGGTGAACGAGAGCTTATTATACAGTTGAAGACTTTTTAAAGAAATATGCATGGCGTTCGTACCATTGTAAAAATGCATTTTAGCGACGCTGCGCTCTTATTGTGACTACAATGCTGGTATTGTACCTACAGAAATCGACTTGATATCGAGGGTTTGTGTTTTCTGTTAAGGGGTTTGCTGTCATCTAGAAACTTTAACGGGGGTTCGTGGAGCAAAAAGTTTAAGAGACCCTGCTTTAGAGTCTAGAGGGTAAAGTAAATTTGAATTTATTAATTTGAGTTGTTAATCTAATAACATAATATGTCAGGCTATTTAGACTGTCAAAGGGAATAGAATATTAATAGCGGCATATTCCATTAAATAAAGACAAAGGGGCTCGTGGCCATTAACGTAATTAGGGCATATAATATGTATCTGTAGCGGCAGCTCGTATTTCAGTACAATGTGTTATTGTATCAGCTATGTATCACATAAAGGTTAAAGGTCATATTCCGAATCCGACGGCATACGACAACGACAGACGCATGCAGCAGATACAGTGTACATACCCATTACTTGTTAGACTCTGATACGGATAAAGGGGACCATTGAGAAGCCGGGCAATGAATTACGCGTATCTACTGCGTGCGTCTGCAGTTGTCGTATGTGGTAACCTTCGGAATAATACCTTAACAGTAGCAAGAATCTTCGGAGTGCAAAGCAACTTAATTTGTACCATCAATCAATAAATCAATTAGCCTATCGCAGTCCACTGCTGGACATATGCCTGTCTCAAAGCGCGCCATTACTCCTGATCCTACGCCTTCCGTATCCAAACCTTCCTAGCCACCTTTTTTAGTCTTCAATCCATCTGGCTAGCCGCTAATCCGCTTATACAAACATACACACACACATATATACATACGCAAATATACAGAAAGTTTACTTCAAACTAAACCATTTTCTTATTACTCTTTTTGAAATATTTGCATTCGCACTCCCATTCGCAACCGTATTCGCACTCATACATGTCTGAAATACAATATTCGCAACATTCCTACTCGATATCTCCTCCCTATCTCCCTAATACCATAGAGGGATACAGATTATATGAATAAAAAACAGTTTTACAAAAAAACGTCGGCCACAAATTATCTCCGACTAAGTATTCTTTTCAACTTATCTTTTTCTTTTGAAATGTTCTCAGAATCAAATTGAAAATTGGGACCAAAGATGGCCGCTCACTTTTATAGTCCACATCAGAGATACAAAGGACAAGGAAATTCAATTTGTGAATTATAATGAACATAAACAAAGTGCGGCCACTCAATAATGTTATTAGCAGGTGGAAAAATCTCGAGAACTCGCCCCAACTTTTTATATAACGAATGTAAATAACTTTTCGTGGTAAATGGAAGCCATTAATTTGCTTAATGCAGTTCATTTATATGTTGGAATCAAGATCTTGGGGGCAAAAGTCGGTACTCCTATTGACGGTTAAGCTCTGGTGCTGGTTTTTCTTATGGGGTTGGGAGGTTAGGTGGTAGACGCTTTTGGAAAAGTCGACATACATACATACATAAAGCACGCCTTTATGACGTGTCTGTCTGCCCCTAGAGGGCTAGGGAGAGGCACATTTCAGCCATAATTGTATTCGGTTCACCGTAATAGGGGTGAGCCTATTGCCGTATTCCGAGCACTATTGTTAACTCGTGCCATGCATCTGTTTTTGCAGTTGGTGATATGACTGCCGTTCAATTTTTGACCTGTTTTAAAAGTTAATGGTAGGTCCGCAGTACCCGGCTATGGATGCAACCAGATTTGGTGCTCGGATAAATAAAGATATTTAAAAAGTATTAATGACTGAATTACCATCATCATCTTCATAGAGATATATCCTGATTAAATCCGAGACCAAGATGACCTCGGAGCTCAGGGTCCGCCTTCCAGCTCTTCCACTTCACACGATCTTCGCACCCTCCACGACGCCAAGCCAGGACTTCTTGGGAATTGTCAATCTGTCGTAGAAGGGGTGCCCTTCTTCGACTTCTACGATTCACTAAACTACGTTGATGGAATGGAACTCAAAATATATTCATCCTCGCACATTGCGTCCGGAAACGGTGCGTAGTGTGCGGTATGAAAGGAACTTCATCCCACGCTCACTCAAGCTGAGGAATGAACTCCCTGCGGTGGTTTTCCCAAGCAACTATTTTGATTAGAAGGTCTTTTCAGGGTTGGCAGCGCGAGTGTGACGCCACTGGTGTTGCATACGTCCATAGGCCACGGTGACCACTTCCCATCAGGTGGGCCGTGTGCTAGTCTGCCATCTAAGTGGTATAAAAAAAACTGCACCGTACTATCTATAGTACTGCACTAATAGCTCACATGTAATATTCCTACTGTATGAAGCTGTCAGCCAAGATAAAATATTTTGCGCCGAGTCTCAAAGGAAAACACGCATTGTAGGAAAAACAATGCGAAAGCACAATGGTTATGATAGTGTATTATCGGGTTTATATTTCTTTAAGAGAGCGTGCTACCCACATGTTTGTTGGTAATCTATATAGGGTAAACTCCCTTTTTTATCGTGCAAAAAATCGTCACGGATACCCCTTATGTCGGACTTGAACCGACTAAAACGCACGCCATCTGTAGGCCGTCGGTTGTCGGAGGTTAGGTAGTCGTAGGCATATCCCTCGCACCCCGGCCGACCCAGGGCCATATCTCTCGATCTGGCCCTCTTCCGGTGTGGGGACCACAGTGTCCCCAATTCACCCCCGGGTATGGGGAGACACGCAATGCGCGCCATCACCGCGGACACTTTAGGGATATTTGTGGTTTTTTTATACCATTTAGGAGGCAAGCACACGGCCAGTGGGGGTAAGTGGTTACCATGGCCGATGGACGTATGCTACACCAGGGGCGTTACTCTCTGGCTGCTGAAAGAAACCTTCTAATGCCTTTTTTGAAGATGTACCCTTATTGAAGTTGTTCCCATATTGTGGTCGCTTGATGAAACCACCGCTGGGAATTCATTTCACAGTTTGACTGGGCGTGGGATGAAGGTTACTTTTGCTTTTAAAGTTAAGTATTGTAATTGTAGAAGAGAGTTTGTTCTATAATGGTCTTTGTTTTTAAACACAAAGTAATGAGTTATAGATGTCAAAAATTAAAATAAAAAAATTCCTAATATACAGGGCGTCACACGGCGATGCCACATGGAGGGAAAGTACCTTAAATCCTTAAGTTAGCTCATTGTACTTAAAGGTGACATCATTTTATTTTTAAAAAGAAACAAAACTGCATTCAAAGATTTTAAAAAATTCGCTTGCCACACCCGGTAATCGAACCGACTAAAATCGGAAAAAGTAACATCCTGTATTTTTATGGCATCTCTCTAAGAAACATGGTAAATTAAATGAAATGAAGTCCTTGAAACCTAAAATTATAAATTCAATTTGGCAAAATAAAAAACTTTAACTCAAAGTTCATCCATCCATCTGATACCATATTAACAATAAAATTCCATATTTAAATTACTTTTCTTTTTTTATCGTGCGGAGACCGCTGCTGGTCAGCAGTAGTTTTTAGGTATGTCGAACTCAAACCGACTAAAACCGCACGCCGTCTCAGTTATAAGTTGATCCAAAAATGAGCTAACTTAAGGATTTAAGGTACTTTCCCCCCATGTGGCATCGCCGTGGGACGCCCTGTATACAGTTATTGGATAGAAATTTTGAATTTGTCACCAGCCGCATGGATGTCGGTAGTAGCGATTAAACATAGCCTATGTCCTTTCCCAAGATCTAATCTATCTCTGTTCCCAATTTCATCAAAATCGGTTCAGTGGTTTAGACGTGAAAGCGTAGCAGACAGACACACAGACAGACAGAGTTATTTTCGCATTTATAATATCAGTAGTAATTAAAAAACTATTGCAAACTATTTGCATTTTTCGTTAACTAGAGAAAAGAAAACGTATTATAGATAGTGCTGCAGTCCAATATTATCCTTATCAATTGTATATAATCATTGAGTTGTCCAGTACCTAGTATTGGCCAATCACTAGTAGTTTCACCCTACCACTACCTTATGCATTTAAATACAATACCTATCTACACTAGGAATCTCGTAGAGGCGTAGACCGTAGCAGCCGCTACGGCGTCGTAGCACCGCCTACAAGGCAATTTACTTATAAGTTTTTTCGATGCGTTTGGTTATAATACAACTGACATAATACATATTATTATATCATTCTGTTATTAGAAGAATTGTAAGAATATAAGATTGCACAGAGTTGTGCAAATTGTATTAATTTGTGGAAATAATTACACAAAGTAGTGCAAATTACTCAGAAATATCGACTTGTGCAAATTACTCAGAAATATAGACTTGTGCAAATTCATACGACCCCGCTCGTCTACTGTAATCGTTTACTATCAGATGGGCTGTGTACTCATTAGCGTCATTATTAGCTAAGTTTTGTAAGCAATAAGGTTATATAAATGAAGTGTCGGAAGTGTAATACCAGCTTAAAGCTACAGAGCAGTAAGGAGGCAAAACGTTTCCTTTTGATGTCCCTCTCCTCGTCAAGGACCTTATACAATGGAGTATAGACCTTAGGTTGAGAGGGTTTGAAGATTTAAAATGTTGTTGAATATATATAGGTGAAGTATACATGCATAATATATATAGTACGAGTATATATGGGTTAGGTGGAGTGAATGCGTGTATAAAAACTAAAATTACATATTCCATTGAATACAACTTTTTGCTAAATGAAAGTATACAATCAAAAATTACTTTAAGTTTAAACTTAAACATTAATTTAAATTTAAACTCACACTAGGTTCATACAAATACCCCACCTGACTACATATTTTATTTCAAATTGTAGTCAGTCAGCGACAAAACTGGCTAAACACCGACCAATTTCCAAACAAATTTTGCGTTGCATTAAATGAATTTATAGTATTTAATCATTTTGATAATCTTCAGAGGAGTACGTTATATACTTCTTGTTTGGTTCAAGTTTTGTTTAATATTTTATTAAAATTTGAAAAACTATAGTGATCTATAATATACAATGTCGCTAACTGCATAACCAGCGAACAAGAACACAGACAATATGATGGTAAACTTTCATGAAATTAAAGAAGGTTTGTAGAACTAGATATGTCACACGCATTACCATCCACACATTTTTAAAAATAAACTCGATAATATAAGTAGTTGCTATCTAACTCGAACCATCTTATTAACGCTGCGATCTACCATCTAAAACATTACATCTACATGGCTAAAATAAGGTGTAATTTTTTCTTGAAAGTTCAATGTCCAAGTCCAATAGATCCGAGAATGAGAGTAAAACATCGAATGCGTCAGTTACATATTTTCTGGGCTAAAAATCGTACAAGTCGGTTGTCGTATATTTAGCATCTAGTGGGCTAACATCTAATGGAGTAGCCTCCCTCCACTACTATACACTAACCTTGTTTATAAGACAGTGGAAGACTTGTGTAGGTCCCATCACGGCAATAGCACCCTAAAATGTGGAAGCGAGTAGGACTATCGATCGATACCAGCGCTAACTTACGGGTTCTGTCGTACCATAGAAAACTGCAGTATTCTACAAATACACGCGTCTTCTTCCAATTATCCCAAGTTCTTTAAGCGGGTCGTGAAAAACTATCTGAAGAGGTTCAAAATACTTTCTGGCCTTCACCTCAGCAGGCACAGTACAGTCAAATGAAAAAAGCAATCGTCTGGCTCTGCCTACTCCTTCAGTAATATAGCCGTGAGTGTAGTACAATGATAATATCTAACTTATTTTATCCGTTTTACGATTATTAATCGGATCATATTATTTGAGCAGGAGCGACCTCAATTCTATTTATATTCATAATACTCTAAGACGATATCAAGTTTTTCCAATTTATATTCCGAAAGTTTTAGAAGCCATTATAAATACTGAAATATCTTCAATCTTGCAATAACATTATTGGATGAAATCTACTGAATAGTTCGTAAGTACCTATTATATTTTGATTTCAAACAAAAATAGACTTAAGACATCTGGTAAATTCATGCCTCTTTACCAACGAGGTATAGAGACCATTCTTCATCATAGTATAAATTCCCAGTCGCCTCCGAAGCTTTTACACCGGAGTCTGGGTCCGCTTTACCAGTCTCAACTGCGGATTTGGCAAGACCTAGATATTTTCCGTGAAGCGACCACCATCTGATCTCCACAATCCAATGGTGACATTAGGCGATATCGATGCATTGCAGTTAGACCGTTGTAGTTGGACTTTTTAGGGCTCCAACTACCCGTAACGACTACCATAGATGTTCGTATGGCAACCGGGACCGACGGCCTAACGAGCTCTCCGAGGCACAACCAGATCAATGTAAATACTCATACTCATGCATACAACTATTTGCACTGAGCGCGGATCGAACCCGCGCCTCCTGCGTAGCGGCCGCGTTCACTACCATCCCGAGGGGGCCTTCAATGGCCCTGGGTTAGCCGGGGAGTGAGGGATATGCCAGAAGCTATCTACCCCCGGTAGCTGATGGCCCATAACGGCAGATCAGCCCTTCTTCTTCCTAAATCTGTTTCATCACTCTTCCATCCACTCGAACCACATGAGCATTCCTTTCTCTAGTGAAGTCACTAAATCTTTTATTCAGAATAAAACATATTGCACGAATATATTTTATTTTTAACATTTGTGTCCTTTTCGCTTTATACTATGTTAAACCGCCAATTACGGAATGTTAAGCGTCATCATCTGCACTCACATTGTATATTTTAAAACATTTTGATACCGTATAACAAACTAATACTGTTACAATATGCTTAATTATGTTATTAATGAAGCCCACGGAATATTATAGTTTCAAGGTAATTATTGTTGTAATAATACCTTTATAGGTACTCACACAATTATCGGATTATTATGAAGACACCGTTTTATGAATATTCCAGTAGAATTATTAAACTCTTCATATATTAGCGCAAAAGTTTGTCCGGTGATGATAATTATATTATACGGAGTTATTACAAAAGCTGCTATTTTAACATTACAAACACATTTTTAATACGCTCTTGTACTTTTCCACAATATTTTGAAGCCTTTGAGAAAGTCGTGAGACGAAATTGATCAGGTTCAATAATTGAATATGAAATTTGGCAGTTCATTATGTTGTTTTGTCATTTTCGAGAATAAAAGAATGATAATCATCATCCCTATTATGTGTATAAAATAGTTATAAGTATGTATAATGGACTGCTTGCTCGTTTGTACAGTAAAAAAAACTCGTAAAACCCGCTGTGATATTATACCGAGCTCAAAAAACACAAAGGAAAACAAAAGCGGAGTAAATCTGCTAAATGCATTCACTGCGACGAGGCCGACGGCGTCAGTCCGGTCAGGATTAGATGCTCTAGTGCTTGCACATGGCTGTAATTTGAATCGTAAATTTGATTCCACGAGGGGAAATCAATGGGTGGCTCACAAACAGCCCCTCAATAGGGTAGTGACAACATAATTATACTACATACTGGGATCTGACGAATGACTAAGTTTATACTGAAGACATTTAAAGTAGTCATTGAAGTCTTGAGAAAATAAATTTGTGGGCATATGTGAATAATTACTGAAAGGAGAGGAAGCTCGTGAGAACTCAAGGGTACCTGAAATCTCTTGAGAAAACCATGACTGGTTTGATGTTTTTAGTAAATGATAAGATGAATGCATACACTAGAGATGTCATTCGGGCTTTGCCAACTGCAGACAGGAAGAAAGTGAGAAGACAAGAAGATGATAAAAGAACGGAGAAGCTCTGGTAACTCAACCGTAAGAAAAAGAAAACTGCTACTTAAAGTCGACATCAAGTATGGTACTTCTCCGAGTGAGCTAACCCACTAGAACGCGCTAGTTCCACAAGGAATAAAAGAATAGAGACTTACATCAGTTAGACTGATAAAGTGGACACCAGACTCCTAGGCGAAAGCTTCGGATGCGACTGGGAATTGACGCTATGATGAAAAAGAAGAAGACTTACCTCAGAATAAGACTTCTCAATGGCTGAGCGCTTGATGACGTAGGAGCGGAGATCTTCGAGAAGTTCGCACTCATGTTGGTTCTTGGCATGGAGCTTCGCAATCTGCTCCGTATGCAGATTCTTAAGAAACTTGGTGTAATTACTCTGAAACAAAAGGAAACACATTGTAGTAATGCACCAAGGGACAGGAGACTTTTAGTGCGACACTAGTAACAACACAAGTACATTTAAATGTGCTTGATATTGCCGGAAGTGTCCGCGAATATTACACATTAAAAATAAAATTAATTTTAACGGATTCTGTCGCGATAATTTATGCTGCGTAACTTTATTATCTATATTATTATTATATCTCTTCTCTATAATATAAATGAATCGCTAAATGTGTTGCTAAGCGCAAATCTCGAGAACGGCTGAACCGATTTCGCTATTTCTTTTTTTAGAATATTCCTTGAAGTACGTGGATGGTTGTTACGGAGAGAAAAGTTAAAAAAAACTAAATAACCGATGAAACGACTGTTCGGCGGTACGAAGTACGCGGGGTCAACTAGTATTTATATATATCGCAAATCTCGAGAACAGCTGAACCGTTTTCGCTAATTCTTTTTTTAGAATATTCCTTGAAGTACGAGGATGGTTCTTACTTAGAGAAAAATTACGCTAATACTTAAGGGAGCGGAACAGTAATCATAAATGTCAACAAATCCGGCTGATTTCCATACTTTGCGGGCCTTATACTTAGATTATACGGGACTTCGAAAAATACCGCGGGCGAAGCCGGGGCGGGTCGACTAGTATTATATAAAAATTTCGCTTTCCGTTAGTTCACCACATAACATTATTGTGAAAGGTTTTTACGACTATATCAACATTACAAAGGGAACAGCTAACGTAACAGAGGGCAAGAGCTAGTTTCAAATATTTCCCAGACATAGTAAACCGCAGGAGAATCCGTTAAATTTATTTTTATTGTACCTACTCGTGTTTGTGCTTGTTTAGTATTTGTTTGCAATGAAAAAAAAAAACAAAATCTAGTGTGAATAAATAAATTGATCTGGTCTCCACCTTGATGAGCTTTTGCCTGGTCGTTCTAATCCAAAATGATAATTCCTGATGTACTGTATCGAACTGTTGAGAGCAAACAAATTGAATTTTAAGTTTAAAGTTTAGTTATAAAGTTCTAGAGAGGTAGGACGCAATGGTATCAGCATTTTCCCTGTCGGACTTCTCGACCTACAGAATACCGCGGCTATAATAACCTCGTATTGTGTTCCCGGCGGTGAGTAGGGTAGCCAGAGCTCACTGGAGAGTTTTGTACTGTCAGTGGGAAGACCAAAGGCTTGTCCTGCTTTGTCTTCTACATTGACGGCACAGAAACCCTCTGTTCTTATAGGGTCGGCAACGCAAGTGTGACTCCCTCGGTGTTGCACATATCCATAGGTCACGGTAACCACTTGCCACCAGGTGGACCGTGCGCTTGTCTGCCACGAAAGTGGTACAAAAAATATATATCTGCGTGATTAACTTGAAATAAAACTAATTTTATCGGATTATATAATTTATCTCCGGAGGGTCAGACAGAGGTGAAATACCACCCACGTTTCACCAACATTGTATTCGGTTCCACGTAATAGGGGGTGAGCCTATTGCCGTATTTCGGGCACTATTGTAGACTCAAGCCATGCATTGAATGCAGGCTGAATCTGGGCTGTATATATCAGTTGTCGGAGGTGAGATTATCGTAAACATATCCCTCGCACCCCGGCCGGCACTTTTCAAATAGCAATACCAATTTTCTTCGCTAAGATCTATCGAGCCATGTAGAATCCCAGCCTAATGAGACTCAAATGACAGCTGGGTCACTGGTACGCTAGTACTATTAACTGTTCTGTGTCACTGGTAAACCCCTTATACGAGTACTTCCCGACAGATTGCCTCTGTATGTTGTTTTAATTTAATAAAAAAAAAATTATCATAATATTTTATGTCAATAATTTATAAAGACATATAATTTGTAAAGACCTCAAAATCACAATCCGCGCGCGCTAAGGCTTCATTTATCTTGAGACCTAGGTCCAAGATATTTGTTCTTTAACATACCTATTAATTTTACATATTAACGAGCCCGATTGTGCAAAGGGCAGTTAAAGTTCCTACTTTAACTTCCTATATCACTGTGAATTTTCAATGTCATGTCAATCAGACAGCTCTTACGTCAACGACTTAAGTGCGGTCAGTTTTATGCCAAAAATGTACAGCAGAAGACGTTTATGACACATTTGCCTGCATCTAAAGTCGAAATTCGACAAATAATTGTTTTTTCTTCCATTTATTATGTACAAGGCCTGCTATTATTATCATGGCATTTCGGATTGCGTGGCAGGTAAACCTACTTGCGTTCATGTGTACAGTTTTAGAACGACCTATTGGTATATACGCATACGCCTCTTCGAATGTCAATAATTAACACTATGCTGGCTAACCCGTCATGGCTTCACACTGAAAACTTTTATTACACAATACCTATGATATTTCGTAATTTCGTCTAAGTTATAAAAACGCCATTTAAATAGTCTTTGAATTACTTGCATTATTATTATTGGTGTTAGAATACTGGTGCCATTATACTTTACGAGATGGCGTTACAAAAACCACAGTCGAAATAAAACTCGATCAGCCAGCTACCATATATAAAATTATAAAAATTCCTCAATAATTAAATTAAACGCACAACACAAAATATAAAATCCTGAAAATAATATCCGAGGTATCAGTTGAATTAAACTTGATGTTCATAAATGTTACTTTGTTATTATTTAAAATATTTGATTTATCTGAACAGGGGTTTCCTGTATTATTAATTTAAAAAAGGCTTCTACATTACAAATTAATTTTAAATGAGAATACATCACACCACGATAACATAAAATCTAAAACTAGTATCCTGAGGTCACACGAGTTATAATTCACTTCCAGTTGAAATTGACGTTCATAAACGTTACTTACTACTTTACAATATATATAAATTAAAATATTCAAATTTCTAATGTTCATAATCGTTACTTTATTGATTAAATATTTAATAACTTGGTGTTTCCTGCAACATTAATTCCATAAACAACTATCACATCTCAATCTATGTATTTAAAAAAGGAATGATCGTTGGTGCACAACGTGTGCGCAAGTCCAACAGAATCTTTGGCATTGTACTGAAAAAGTTCAACTGTATATTTAATAAATGGCGCTGCACTACACCATGCAACACTTTTTCCGAATGATCTTACTAAAATATTGAAATAAAACTAGAACTAATAATCTTTTCAAAGTCCAAAAATATTTAAAAAAAAATCAAAACAAATTACAAAACATTTAAAAAACCAAATATAAATTAATGGATCATGGTTGATACACCTCTGCCTACCCTTTTGGCGATTTTAAAGGCGTGATTACATCTATATTGTATATACAAAAAATAATTTTAAAAATTGAATAAAAATTATCACGATTTATCCCAAAATTTATTGAAAACAGTTTAAGTAATATAAGTTTTTAACCGTTTCCTCCCAAGAGTCGCTATCTGAATTATCTGACATATTGATGCTTTATCAACTTTATAACACACTCCTGTAATAGGTAAGCCAATATTCACAGAATTACGAGACGTCTATATCAGTCCACAACAGGCCACTGAAGTGAACTAAGACCCCAAGACTCGTATTGAACGAAAGACAATTTAAATAAAGTACATGAATATTGTCAATGACACAGAATGTATTACACACTAGCCAATCCACCCCGGCTTGGTCCTTGGCATACTTTTAATAATTTTCAGCCATAAATGCCAGCTATTTAATAATTTTTAAATAACCTATAGTAATCTACCGGTTTTGTTAACTTTTATGATTATTGCTCCGTTCCTTTTGATAGTACTGTGAAGATCTATAGCCTAAAACCTTCCTGGATAAAAGGACTAATATTTTTTCCATTCGAACCCATAGTTCAACAAGCGTTCAACAAATAGACAAACTCTACAGCTTTATAACATTATTATATATTGACATGTGCAATTGCAGTACAGTTAAACGTTGGAGTATCCCTGTTCTAGATTTACTAATTAGCAGTTGGCGACATTCAGCCTTGTACCACCGTGGGATCTATGCCGAGGATTTCATGTGTGCAGTGTAAGGAATAGCTTGGTTATAACGTCATTGCTGAAGACGAAAACTAGGCTACCAGGTTGTCTTGGAAGTCCTCTATGCAAGCTATAAAAATCAATAACAATATACTTTGTTTTATCAATACAGATACAAAAGAATCAATTTTATATACAATTTTATTCTTTCGAAAAAGCTCAAAGTGGACACCACTTTTAGCTTTTTTGATAGAATAAAATACTTTTGACGGACACACAAGTACGGATACACAAGTAATGTATCAAAAATCAAAAGATTTAGAGTTATGAATAATAAGGCATATTTCAGGCTATTCGGGCAAATTCTGATAATGGAGTTTGAAAGGTGGCTTTAGAAACTTTTAAACTAACTAAACAAGATAAATCCATCGAGTTCAACAGTCAACAAGACCAGCCATTCCCAATTCCATGCTACAATCAATCAATCAATTGGCCTATTGCAGTCCACTGCCGGACATAGGCCTCTCCCAATATGCGCCACGTTCCCACGTTTGCCGAACCTCCGCCGTCCGCATCCAGTCATGTCATCCCATGCTACACAATGCCTATTTCGCTATAGGTTAGGCAGGGACCACAAGATCACCAAGTATACACCTTCCTTTTACTATCATTTCACACATACAGTACAGAGATCATACATACACAGTCACGCCTCCTTCCCAGTGGGGTAGGCAGAGACCACAGTTTTCCACTTGCTACGATTCTGGCATACATCTTTCGCTTCTTCTACTTTCATAATTATTTTCATACATACTCGCCGGTTTCGGGTACTCTTGAGATGTCCTTTCTTTATAAGTATAAGAATAATTTATTTGCCTTTAAACATGGTTACATAAAAAATGTCTGACTTTAAAATTTCTGACTGGCATCATACATAAATATTACAACTACAAGAAATATGTACAAAGGTGAGCTTAACTCAATCGTATTTTATTTGCTTGCGGTACTCTAAAAAATATATATTCCATATCGAATAGAACTATCAAAAGGTTGGTCGGTAGTATGCAGTTTTACCTTTATTATTCGTAGAATGGGCGGTACCTATACGTCTATCAATGTCTCGATTAACCGCCCATGACGTAAGTGAACGGACTCCACTTCGGAATTATAGGGTAGATGCATTTACGTCATTGTTACATAATTTACAACTTGAGTGGCATTTCTAACTATTTTCTTGTCGTACTTTGCCTTTTATTTATTACTAGCTGTTATAGCGGCTCCGTGAAATTTTGATGCCGTTCATCGCTGATATTCTGATGTATGCCTATGTGTTATTCTGATGTATAAGCTATATTATTGTAAAGTTTGATTAAAATCCAATCAGTAGTTTTTACGTGAAAGAGTAACAAACATCCTTACATCCTCATAATGCTCACAAACTTTCGCGTTTATAATATTAGTAGGATTATTGACAGGATTAAGACCTTGGCAGCTAGGCTTGGTACACGCCAAGACAGTGGAACTCATCGTTAGTTGATGCAATTTGCGGATAGGAAGCAAACATAAAGAATAAACAAATCAGACTAAATAATTCGAGTAGATTTTAAAGTTGGTACAGTTATTCCCTTATCCCAGATAAACATATATATAGTTATATTATTATTAACAGCTTTCAATATACAAGCAAAAGACTGTAAAAAGACCTTTCCCTACCCTTCCCCACCGCCGGCCCGTATTCCACCTTCGGGGACTTTCAGTATGTTCATCTAGGTACCTTAACTGTACCAATTTTCAAAACTATATAAATTATTTGGTCTGATCATCAATTTTCATGTTAATTTACCCGTTACTATATGTCGAAGTCTATATTAAATTACTTCTATTTATTACCTGGAATCTTGGTAGTAGAAGTACTGTAACTATTAGCCACTACTTTAGGTCCTAGATACTAGTCAGTGGTTAAAACTTATAATATTAGTGCCAGGGCAAAGTAATTTCAACCCAGCTTGGAAAAATGTCGAATCTGTGGATTATAGGAGCCTGTTGCCGGATTAAAGTAGATTATGTTCCTACTGTGTGCTAAATCTCAGTCTAAGACCCGTATTCTAGAATACTTAACTTAAACTTTGGAATAAACTCCCTGCCGTGGTTTTTTCAATCGACTACAGTATCGGTTCTTCAAGAAAGGCATTAGAAGTTCTTAAGGAGTTGGCAGCACGAGTGTGATGCCTTTGGTGTTGCATACGTCCATAGGCCACGGTAACCAATTCCCATTATGTGGGCCATGTGCTTGTCTGCCAGCT
The DNA here is from genome assembly GCA_914767945.1 of Eilema depressum. Taxonomy (NCBI): domain Eukaryota; kingdom Metazoa; phylum Arthropoda; class Insecta; order Lepidoptera; family Erebidae; genus Eilema; species Eilema depressum. The sequence goes on along the minus strand of OU612012.1, from coordinate 32,420,959 downwards.
ACGTGGTATAAAAATAACTAGAGATTGTATTATAGATGACAGTTCTAATATCATTATGATAGTTGATTAAAAAATGAACGTAGTTTTGTAATACGGGAATAAATCGCGTATCATGGAATAGAATGACGAATGTATAAGATTTGACGTTTTTGACATTGATGACGCCTGTCATATGCGTCAAATCCCATACATTTGGCATTCTATAAACGCCGGCCGACGAATTGCCTCTTGTCTAGAGGGGCTGACGTCCAAGTTTTTGAAAGACGATTAGTTACCTTCTGCACAAGTCTAGTACTTTCTTACTTACATCCTTACAGGACAAACAGACTTAAGCTATTTTAGAGTTTACAATAGACTTACTAAGTTATACAAGGGTTGATTTCAGTGAATGCGAAATGAACCAATATCGGTAGTGAACATCATTGTGTTGGTAATAATTTTGAAACTCTCGCGTTCCTTGATATACAATAATGTTAACGGGAATTAACGCGAAATGTGAATCCGTAGTCGACAAGTCGGGTCGAAAAGTCCTCGAGTGGAGGCCACGTATCGGCAAGCGCAGCGTAGGACGTCCACCCACAAGGTGGACAGACGACCTCATTAAGGCCGCGGGAACGCGCTGGATGCGAGCCGCTTCCAACCGGTCCTATTGGAGATCTATAGGGGAGGCCTATGTCCAGCAGTGGACTTCCTGTGGCTGAAATGATGAGTCGACAGCTTACGACAACTGCCGATGCACGCAGCAGATGAACGTAGTTCATTGCAGCTTCTCAATGGTCCCCTTTATCCTTATCGGAGTTTCACAATTAATGGTACGCTGTATGTGCTAAATGCGTCGGTAGTTGTCGTATGTATTCGAGATAAGAAAGAAAGAATGAAACTCAGGAATATAGTATCTGAGTAGTGCAGAACTACTTAGATATGAAATTATTTAAAGTTATTGAAATAATACAAATTATTTTTATAACATTCATTTATTATTTCCATGATCTAAACTTTTTTCTACACATGTATTTATTAAGTGCATTTCAAATAATATGTAAGAATAATTATGTATTGAAAACAAGTGTGCTACCAATAGAGTAAACTTTAAAGAGATCAAAAAATGTGCATAATAAGACAATTTTCAGGGCCGTATTGTCAATCCATTCTATTTCAACCAAGTAGTTCACTATTCTCAGCATCATCATATCAGTAACTAAAGCTGGTAATTCGAAGGCCCAGTATTGAAAGATATTCATATCCTTAACTTTTGGCAGTCCGTCATGTCCTGGCCGTCCGAACAGAAACTTCAAAAACGTGAGAAAGAATCTGTATATTGCAAGCAAAAGTAAATTCTGTAAAATACAAAAAAAAAGTATTAAATATAAAATCGACAAGATTATTGTCACATTTACATACATACCCAGTAAATCCCCGAACTGTATTACAACTCTGCCTAACTCGGCAAATTTATTGATTTTCGGTGTGTTTTAGTTTCTTTATGATATATTTGCATTAGTCTGGGTGTTTCTATGTATAATATGATGTATTTACACAAAAAAAAAATCTAAATGTGTTTATGCGCATCTAGAATCCATATCACAAGCTAGTTAAGCTATGCTTACTTTGGGTCATGCATTCATGCATACAAATATTTGCACTGATTGGGAATCGAACCCGCGCCCCCTGCGTAGCAGTCGAACGTTCTACCGCTACGCCACAGAGGTCTTCGGAATAATTTGAAGAATTACGAGTACTGAATATGGATGAAAATTAACGATACCATCACTTGATGAAAATTAACGATACTATTACTACTATTTGTACATTTATTGATGCATATGCAATTATGCACACGTTATTATGCATGTGCAACGACCCTTGACTATTATCACACCCTTCTGTAACATTCTGTATAATATAGGTGCGCAATATACAATCGAATAGAAAAAGTATTTATATGAAAAAGTTATAACAGTAAATACCTATTTAAAAATCAATCCCAAAACTCTAATTTTCGAACGACCGATCGCGTCATAATTTAAAAAAGAATTATTAAAAAAAAAATTAAGATAAGATAAATACGCTTTATTGCACACCAAACATAGGATACATACAGTGATTTAACATGATAGAGAGTTGTACAATGGGCGGTCTTATTGCAGATCTGCGATCTCTTCCAGACAACCAGTTTTACTTCATGGTAAAAATATTAAATACATAGTAAGCAATATTTAAATTTCGAACGACCGACCACTTCATAATTTAAAAAAAGAACTTTCATATTATTATTATCATTTGAGCAATTAAATTAAAATTAAATACATAGGTATTTGAAAAATAATCTATTAAATTGCTTTAGGTATGGCAATCAGTAATACTGTAAATTTCGATCACGTCACATTTAAAAAAAAGAACTTTCGTATTATTATTGCAGTATTATTTGGAAAAAAAATCTGAATGACTTTATAGTAAAGTAAAGCAATATTTAAATTTCGAATGACCGATCGCATCATAATTGTAGAAAAGAATTTTCGTATTGTTATTGCGTCATTATTTAAAAAAAAACTGTTATATTAATATATGATATTAGTAAAGCATGTTTTTCTGATCAAAGAATTGTAAATTATCCTTAGACTTCTTCACTTTAAATAGATATACTCGCTTACCTTAAATAGAAATACGCTCGGAATCATCTTTCCTCTTTAGTACTTCTTGTAACACTGAAGAAATATCGATCAGTTGACGACGTCTTCCAGTCCGCACGAGACTAGTGACTGACTGGCTGGCTATTGGTTTATGAGGTGGATACTCAAAATAGAACAAAAAGAAGCCGCAATTATTCAACGTAATGTCCCCGTATGCATTATTGATAAAATAATGGTAGACTTGCAGCAGTAATACCGCTGTAGCGGCAATTAATCTGCATCAAAGGAATACAGAACGAAGAAATAATAGTTTAAGGGTTGGTTTTCATCGCGCCATCATTTTACCCTCCTGATTAGAAGGTAGTAGCTGATTGACCAACATCGCGAAACGTCTAAGTATTCTATCATTTCCCAACTCCTAATGCGACTGAGCTGACGCGAAGTGACTGCCGTCTGTCCTACAAAACCCATTGGCGATATCAAATTTCTGCAGTTATTAGTCGGACTTTTGTGGGCTCCAATGGGCTGTTAAATAAAATCTTAATGAGAATAAATGAGAAAGTGATAAAAAAAAAAAATTTTGGATAATAATTTAGATATTTTATTCAGTATTAATTTTATTTAAGGGTAGGTTTTCGTATTTAGGTACATACTCATATTTGTTTAATACGAGTAAATGCGTTATTATTTACATGTGAGACAAAGAAACCGCGTTATGACTCATTGAATCTTGTTATTAAAAACTCTTTTGGCTAAGCGTAAGATCTAGATGAAAAAGAGTCAAGATTAAAATACATACATAAACATAAAAATATAAACTTATCTATTTTGGCAACAGCTTTAAGGATTACGATGAAATTTTAGATTTAAATAGGTTTTACTTTTTAAGTGTAAAGCCCTGAACAAAGAACTGATGTACCTAAGAAAAATTGAATATTTTTTGTACGAAACTCACAGACACAAATACTTCTCTTAAAGGTCCACTATGTAGATTATGAGAAATAATCTAGTGTACGTAATATATAATTCGGCGCAATTGACAAACTGAATAGCGAAATTAGCAACAAAGAGATCATGAAAAATTTATATAACTTGACAAAGCCGACTTACTGAATAGCAAAATTTAGCAACAATGAGATTAAGAAACATTGATATTATATCAATGTTTCTTAAGTAAGTTCATAAAATGAACTCACTGAATATCATACATACCTAATTGTACACACGTTTGTCTCCCTCCCAGTTAAGGTAATTACATACGCGAATGACTTTGACCATACAATGCTCAAGGTCATTCGCTCGTTTTTGAACCGTAAAAATCAGTAAAACCAATTTTAATAGATAACTTTATAGGCGACGATTACTAACTAAGAAGGTCACGTCATGCTAATACACTTACTTAACATAGGTATATGTGAAATTTTAGATTATTTGGATACATATTGTAGAAAATATTAATTGGTTTCATAAAAAAGAGTAGAGTGATGTTCAGAGCCTCTTTTCTACTATTTCCTCTTTTTTATTTAATTTATGAAATTGAGAAGTTACTCTGTATATCCTGTAGTATGCAGACATGATCTGTAGGTTTTATAGTTAATAAGAAAAACGGTTCAAAAATACCGATTTTTCGATGCTAACCTGATTCGGGGAAAAAACCAGTTGTAGGATAGAATGCGGTAGGCGGAGAATCGGGAGCTATGGCACACATTGAGACAGGCCCACGTCCAACAGTGGACTGTTATAATCAATACATTAATTGGACAAACTTTGTGGCAAGTAAAACGGCAACGGAAGTCAATCTAAATGTCGTATAATTTTAAGTTATAATAACATAATTATACCGATAATTGCAGTTGTAAATTAGATAATTTGTTACTTACTAATAAGTAGACGAATGTTGTGTATTACTAAAACATACCTCCTTGGACTTATATTAACAAGTCTATTCATTTAAATGAAATTTTGAAGCATTTATTATACTGACTTTAGAAAGAAATAAAATCGGCCAAGTGCGAGTCGGGCTCGCCCATGAAGGGTTCCGTAGTAGCAAAGGCATTTTTTTTATTTTTGTGTCAAATTCTTAATGCGGTTCATAAAATACATCTTCTTACCAAGTTTCAACAGCATAGGCCTTATAGTTTCGGAGAAAAGTGGCTGTGACATACGGACGGACAGACAGACAGGCAGAGAGACAGACGGACGGACAGACATGACGAATCTATAAGGGTTCCGTTTTTTGCCATTTGGCTACGGAACCCTAAAAATAGAATCGACCTCGGGCGGGACTTTTCTCTTTCCAAATCGAATTGAAAAGTCTATTCAATTAAAAAGTTTTATTGTAAAAGTGTTGATTGTGGTTATGCAGTTGGTCTTAAGATTAAGAGGTTCTGGGTTCGAATCCTGCCCCTCTAGACAAGTCGCAATTCGTTGCTCGGCGTACGATGGAATAGAATGCCAAATGTATGGGATTTGACGTATATGACAGGCGTCAACGAATGTCAAAAACGTCAAATCCTATACATTTGTCATTCTGTTCCATCATACGCCGAGCAACGAAATGCCACTTGTCTAGGGGGGCTGGCCACTACACTATCGACATACGTACATATATTGCCTGTAAATCTCCGAAGGGGCAAGCAGAGTTGTATTAACACCCACAATTCGCCAACTATGATTTTCGGTCCCACGTAATAGGGAACGGCTGCATATTAACTGTCGGATGGAGAACAGCCCTTATCCCTCAGTCGCCTTCTACGATACGAAGCGATGGGGTGACCCTATTCTAACGGAAACCAACATGGCTCGTGGGAACACGCTGGGAATCGACCCCTTTAGTCACCTTCTACTATTGACATGAAGCTACTAATCATCATCATCTTAACTGACTTTTAAACTCTCGCGTTCCATGATATACAATAATGTTAACGGGAATTAACACGATCATGGTATAGGTACATTATACATACCTTCAAACATAACGTCAGGCAAATCAAAGGTATGTGTGTACCTATACCATGATCGCGTTAATTCCCGTTAACATTATTGTACATCATCATTCTTCCGTTAGTCGCGTCTTTTTTTTGGGGTTTTATTTTGAGTACTTTGCTAGTTATAAGATCTATCTAATACTGACTGACATACGAGTACATGGTTTGGTTTGACGTCGATTTGAATAGTTAGCAATAGCATACTCTTCTACTTCATCCTAGCGTTACTCCCAGTCGCATCCGGACTTTTCACCTCGGAGTTTGGGGTCCGCTTTACCAGTCTAACTATGAATTTGGCTGAACTTCGATATTTTTAGGGAAGCGACTTCCGCAACCCAATGTCAATATCCAAGCATTGCAGTTTGACAAGTTGTTGGACTTTTTAGGGCTCCAAAAAACATAATAATTGCCTTAAAATTGATAATAACTTATCGAGCACATGCTCAATATGCTCATAGAGGTTTTTAAAAACGTTATAGAGACTATCATAACTACATTTAATGGTCGTATTATTACACAAAGAGGACTTCTGGGGCCCTAGACAAAGTGACATTCTATTGATGGAATCGCGCTGAAGCGAACCATTTTTAAGATTTTAACAATGGATTTCGGGACATTGCGGTGGTTATAGTAATAATGATAAGTTAAATAATGTATTTCGAGTTACAAAGACTCAAATTTCATACTACGACCATTACTCAGCCTAGCTCTCAAACTTTCCTAGTTGCGAAGCCTTTTTAAATACTAAAATAAACACATCAACACCGTCTAGGGATATTTTTTAAAAAGTTCTACATCTCAAAAAATACTGGCCGATTTTAAAAACTTTTGATTGAATCTTATTTTGTAGGTATATTGAATGATTCCAAATTTGAAATTAAAAAAAAGAAATTAAAACAAATGATTTGCGCGGCATTAGTATAGCGAAGTTCGAAATTTTAATTTTACCGACGATAGTTAATTGGTATTTGTTTTGTCCAGTTGAAGTTTTAAAGCTAGTTATTGATTAATTACGAATTTATTTCATTGTGTAAGCCATGCAGCGACGCCATTTACCTAGAGAAGAAATGCTAAGGGCAGTAGGCATGCTCCAAGCTGGGGCTACTCAGCGGAGTATTGCTGAGGAAATTGGAACCAGGCAAAACGTTATTTCAAGATTGTGGTCACGTTATCGTGCAACCGGGGAAGTGGCTGAAAGACACCGTGGCGGGAGACGCATAACCACCCAACGACAAGACCGATTTTTTCAAGTTGCCGCGAGAATGCAGCCAAACGTTACAGCCGTGCAGTTGGTTCAACGGCTCCAGTCAGAACACCAATTGCTTGTCAGTGACCAAACTGTGAGGAGGAGACTGCATGAAGCTAACCTTCATGCTCGCAGGCCACTTCGTACTCCAGCACTACGCAGAGGAAATCGAGGACGAAGATTAGAGTGGGCTCGTGAACATTTGCTTTGGGAAGATAACCAGTGGTCTGTAGTACTGTTTACCGATGAGTCCCGATTCGGTTTTCATCCCGATTCACGAAAAGTACGCGTTTGGCGAGTTCCTGGTCGTGAGAGTCATCTGCAACACCCCCAGGTAGTCCATCCATACAAGGGCGGGACAATTATGGTTTGGGCGGGAATTCGTTTTGATTAGAAACACCATGACCGCTGAAAAATACCGCGACCAGGTGCTTGTATCCATTGTCTACCCTCATCGACTTCAAATGGGTCAAGAATTTACTCTCGTGCATGACAACGCCCGTCCGCACACAGCGCGAGCGGTGACCAGCTGGCTGCAGGACCATGACATGTCGGTTTTACCCTGGCCGGCGCAATCGCCTGATTTAAACCCCATCGAGCATGCGTGGGACATGCTCCAAAGAAGGGCTTATAAGAATTTTCCTGCAGACATTGCGACTGAAGAACAACTTTTTTTGCATCTTAGCAGAACTTGGGACAATATCCCGCAGCGAGACTTTGATAGCTTAATTCAAAGCATGAAAAACCGTTGCAGGACCGTGGTTAACGTCATGGGTGGTTTTACTAACTACTGACTTTTCCTATCAGTGCAAAAAATTGAAAAGAAATTACTTATTTTTTTTATTTTTTCGTAAATGACACATTCATCTTTAGTTGCCCCATTTTTTTACTTTTTGTTTTCATTTTAATAAAATTTTATATAAGTCGAAAACATATTTTTATTTTATCTTAAAATATAGTCTGAAAAATGGGCTTCCTAAGAATATAACATTGTTGCATATTATTCCTAACAGATTTTCTGAAAATTGGGAAAATGTGAAATATCCCTAGACGGTGTTGATGTGTGGTCACATGTGTTTTAATGTCTGGTAAGATCTTAGAGTAGGTATACATTGTATATATAGAGCGCGCATATCACTCAGGTCTTTGGCGCCGAGCGTAAGCAGATACTTTGCGATGGTATAGTGGATGTGCACCCATAGTGACATTTCATACAACATTACCGAAAATATCAATAATTGCACTTATAAATGTAATGTTAGTGCCCTTCTAAACGGGCCATGTTTTTCTGCAATATGTGGCTGCACTATTGGCAACTGATTGCCCGGCAATTTTAAAAATATTTCATTGCAACTGATGGCCGAACAATCAATGGCTGGGCAATGTGTTGCAAATATGTCTGCAATAGTATGGCTCTTGATGCAGATTCATAAACGGGCTACACAAACCGGCAACAATGGCTGACAAAATCACACTTGCTGCACCAGCTTATATTGTTTTATTAAAAAATAAACAGAAAAAGAAGAGATTGTGGATTCGACCTTACTTAAATAGGCGTGAAACTTTAGATAATTTAAGTCTAGAAATAACCCTTGATAGTAAATTATTTAACAATTCGCGTAGAAAAGGATAGACTGTGCTTTAACAAAGAGAGCGACAGAAACATCAATAGCACTGGCCGAGCAATATTGCAGTAAAATCGACCGCCTAGCGATCGTCCGGCAACCCATCGCGGCAACATCGGCCATATGTGGCAACACAAAACATGTTATATGGCTATATGGCCGGGACATTACTGCAATACTGGTCGGTATTGCTTGCAATAGTTGCAATGTTGCCGGGCCACAGTGTAGCAGCCACTAATTGCAGTAAAACATCGCCCGTTTAGAAGCACCTTTATTATGATATTTTTTGTTCGATTTGATCTGGATGGATAAAATTAAAGCCAAGGTAGAAAATAATGGTGTCATTTTGTGTATTACAAAAACGATAAATATCTACTATAAAAATATACGATGTAATATAAAATATTGATTATATCGAATTAAATATTATTTGCGAAGTCACTTTGACGGGTATTGTATTGCTATAGATTGAGGTTGAGCCAGGATCCTCGGTACTGTTCATACCCGTGCCTACTGTTCATACTTAGTAAGGCGCGTCTCTATATGTATAGGGTAAGATACACCGAGAGGTTTTCTCTCAGTGTATCATTATTGACATTAACTGCCAATAAAATTCCTATGTGGGGTGGTGGTAGTGAACGTGACCGCTACGCAGGAGGCGCGTGTTCGATCCCCGCTCAGTGCAAAGATTTGTAGGCATAAAAATGGGTGTTTGCATTGATCTGGTCGTGCCTTGGAGACCACGTTAAACCATCGGTCCCGGTCCACGAACATTTATGATCAACAGTTGTTACGGGGTAGTTGGAGCCTTAAAAAGTCCAACAACTGGTCTAACGGCAATGCTTCGATATCGCCATTGGGTTGTGGAGGTCATATGGCAGTCGCCTAGCCAAAATATACGTTTAGGATTGGTTTCCGAGTTGATATGTCTGCTATGACCCCACAAAACAAAAAAGTAGTACCTAATACTTTAGTGTCCATGCCATATTACACAAGAAAGAAAGAAAGAAAGAAAATATTTTTTACAACACACCTGCTTATAAAAGTGATATTATTTTACCGCAATTAAGCACGGAATGACACCTATTATAAAACTGTGACTTTTTCATTACTATTATTTACAAAAGTGAGTTATAGATTCTTTTTTAAATTTTATAGGAAGTGTTTATAATTGTCTATGTTCTTAAAAAAGTTTTGATACAAAAAATAACGTGTTTAATAGTACGAATAAATTAATACGCCTATTGTATGGTCATTTGATGCATTTTCGTATTTAAATAAATAATTTCAACTTGTAATACTTGTGAAATAAACAAAATTTTCACTCAAATTTAACTTTTTTTTTCTCTAAGTACAGAAAAAAAAACAGAGTAAAAAAAAGTTAAGTTCAAACCTCATTTTTTTTTAAATATGGTCGACCGCCATTGTTAAATGCGCGCGCATAGGAAAACGAATTAATTTGTAGTATTGTTTATTTAGTATTTGTAGTATTATTTTATTCGCAAGTGTGTTGTAAAACGTCGTATGGCACGTGTGAGCATGATGATTACCGTCCTCGGCTGTCTTAAGACCCTCGCCTGGCGGCTCGGGTCTCAATGGCGCCTCGGCGGTAATCACCAACGTTGCTCACTTGTACCATAATGTACTATTATTCACCTAGCAATACACAGTTAAACAAGATAAAAATATAACAATAGGTATGCATAAAAACAACGGTAATCGGATATTGCGGGATCCATTCCCAGCGTGTTACCACGAGCTATGTTGGTTCCTGAGTAGAATAGGGCCACCCCATCTCTTCCTGTGGGTGTCGTAAGGCGACTAAGGGATAGCGCTGTTCTCCATCCGACAGTAAACATACAGCCAATGACTAAGTGCCCGTTTGACGGCAATAAGCTCGCCCCCTATTAAGACTTTTCAATTTCATTTTCAATTTTCAATTTGAGCAATGAATTTTCGGAAATTTGAAATTCGGAATAACGTTTTTCGGGCCAATAATACCACGGATTTTTAATTATTCGTAAAAATGAAATTCGGAAGAATGAACATTCGTATTTATAACTTTCGGATGAATAACTATCGTGTTTTTGAATACTCGGAGTTTTGTTTCTTAGGAATTATAAAATTCGGAATTTTGAAAGTCGGAATATTGAAATTCGGAATTAAGTATTTCGGAATTGTTGGGTGTTCCCCTGAAAATCATTCTAGGTGAAATGTGGGTGTTAATACACCTTTGTCTACCCCTTCGGGGATTTACAAGCGTGAGTATGTATAATAAAATTTCAAGTAATGTAGAAGTAAACACAAAACGCGAACTTGTTTGTTCTTCAGCACTTAGCAATTCACCAACATCCAGTAAATTACTTCTGAACATGAAAACCGACACGTGTGAGGTGTAATCTCTTGTAAGTACACGTTGCTCAATAATATTAACAAATAGAATGAAATTTTAAAATAGAGACGTGATGGCTTAGTGGTCTAAGCATTCCTCCTGTAAGGGAAAGATCACGGGTTCGTATCCCGCCCGAGGTTGATTCTCTTTTCTATATCCTAATCGAAATGTTAGGAAAAGTTTGATTATAACAACTGTTTATTGGAATTTAAAAACTTTAAATTTAGGTGAATAGTGTCGCTATTCTACTTAAGAATGAGTTCTAAACGCAGTCCTACCGCGAGTAGAATTATAATAAACCTCACGTAAAATTAAACCAATTTAAATGTGAAATTAACGTTATGTTACGCTTGGTCAAGCTGAATAAGGATCTACGTTAGCCACTACAAGGCGCTTCAAGACTAGTTACGCCATCTAGAAAGGAATTCTTGAACTTATAGTACACCTGAAGTTTTCTAGGCAACCAAGGCCGTGGCGCTTCAAAACGATATTTAAATACTAAGCTGACCAAAGAGCAGAAATATCGTTATTAAATTGCTTTCTCATCTTTTTTTATACCACTTAGGTCGCAGGCAAGCACACGACCCACCTGATTTTTCCCACCTGTGGTTACCATGGCCTATGGACGAGTGCTACACCAGGAGAGTCTAAATTTAAAATTACTTTAAATATTTTTTCATCCCACCATCTCGGAAAGACTATTTTTGCTCTTCGATAACTGAGCGTAAAAGTCGTTTTTATCCTCTAGAGAGGTAAAGTAAATTTGAATTTAGAACATCGTGTGTACTAGGTTTGTGGACTCAAAACATCATTAAACCTATTTACTTCTACCTCTATGGTGCCGAATTTATCATACAACTTTTTTTTAATTCATGAAAAACTCAGACTCGTAACCTCCTTGGTGTACTTTTTTTTTAATTTGCTTTGCGCGCATCAATTTTTTTCACGTCATATTGTTGACATTGTTGTTAATTTTTATTTTGTTGTATTTTATTACTAGTATTAATACACATATTATACAGCCTCCATGGCGTAGTGGTATTGAACGCGGCCGCTACGCAGGAGGCACGGGTTCGATCCCCGCTCAGTGCAAATATTTTTTATGCATGAAAATGGGTATTTGCATTGGTCTGGTCGTGCCTTGGAGAGCACGTTAAGCCGTCGGTCACGGATGCCATACGAACATCTATGGCAGTCGTTACGGGTAGTTGGAGCCCTAAAAAGTTCAACAACAACGGTCTGTCTGCAATGCTTCGATATCGCCTAATGTCATCATTGGGTTGTGGAGGTCAGATGGCAGTCGCTTCACGGAAAATATCGAGGTCCAGCCAAATCCGCAGTTAAGACTGGTAAAGCGGACCCCGGACTCCGAGGTGAAAGCTTCGGATGCTGACTGGGAATTAACGCTAGGAAGGAGAAGCATTTCATTATTTCCTCGCTGAGGTGGGATGAAAAGTTACGTGTTGCACTCGAGTGCAAAGATTTTTCACCTTGTGCTCTTTTGATTCCCTCGCTAACGCTCAAGATTCTAATTGGTGAATCACTCGCTACGCTCGTGATTCAAATTTAGAATCTTTCGCTTGCTCGGTCATCAAAAATGAGCACGCGGTTAAAAAGCAACTTTGCACTCTTGTATAACAAATAACTATTATGTGTGAATAGGGGTTGTAGTAAATCGCCTCATTGAATATTCGTCTCAGTCATAAATAGTAGTAAACTCGCCTCAGTCCTTTTAAAATCATATTTCATGTGCGAAAATTCGTCTCACCTCGATAAATAAGTGTTAGCAAAAAAGTAATAGATTAACAAAGCGTTATTTATTTGCGATCCTTTAAGAAGCCCTTAAAGCGCTGGATGCGAGCCGCTTCCAACCGGTCCTATTGGAGATCTATAGGGGAGGCCTATGTCCAGCAGTGGACTTCCTATGGCTGAAATGATGATGATGAAGAAGCCCTTTATGGATTTGAAAAATGGATATTACTTACTGCTAAAAGAAAAAGTGTTCATTCCGACTTGATGACCGAATTTTTTTTATAACCATGCAGAACTTCTATAGGCCACGGTAACCACTCTCTTTCCTTCAGGTTAGGTGGCTGACAAGCACAGGGATGATGGTAAGAGAGTGGTTACCGTGGCCTATAGAAGTTCTGTCACATCAAATTGCCACACTGCTGGTGTGACTATTGTTTATTTTATTCATCCGTGGTCACATTAGCGTGACTCACATACTCGTTTAAATGAATTCCATTCTAAATATAGAAATGTAATTAAAAGTCGATTTTCTTACATCGTTTGCAACATAATTTATTCCTACTTAGTTCCCTTTATACCTACGGTATGACGCGATGCCGGCAATGAATATTGAAGGTGATTGATAGAGTACGACGAAGGTAAAGGGTAAAACAAACAAATTGTAATGCAGTTGAGCCTAGCATGTTCTGGCCAGCGAACCGCCATGCCATTAGCCGCGCAAACAGTTTCAAACTTTGGGTCCAGATAGCGCTGTGTAGAATTTATTTTTTAAATCATTGTTTATCCTTTCTTTCACTAATGGGTACAATAGTTAAAAAGCTCTAGACAGGTGAGCCTTAATTTTATAAGCATATAAAAACAGTTAAATAACTGACGTGATAAAATAGTATATCAATTCGAAATACAAACACCACATTTTATTAAATGATTTTAAAACTCCGCCACCGCCGCGTGGTTCCCGGCAGAGTAGAATTTGGGCCACCCCATCTTTCCCCATGCGGTGTCGTACAAGGCGACTAAGGGATAGGGCTGTTTAACATACGACAGATATAGGTATACAGCTCAGACTCAGCGTCAGATGCATGGCTCGAGTCAACAATAGTGCCCGGAATAAGGCAACAGGCTCACCCCGTATTACGTGGGACCTAATACAATGCTTGTTAATTCACCTCTGCCTAACCCTCCGGAAATAAAGGCGTGATTATATATATTTATGTAGGTATTTTAAAACTCAAATATAAATGAAAGATCCCTATTGTACCTTCTTGCTGTCGCACAATGAATGATGTCTGTAAACAAACAACTCCTTAGATTTCTTTTTAAACTTTTAAAGGTACACAGTATACTTTAATTAATTTGTAGCTAAGTAGAACAGTGTAGAAATACAACTCTGCTACCCGAGTCATTTGGCATTCAATCCAATGAATCCCGAACAGTGCTTTTATTGAAACTTGATTGAGAACAAAGTTGTTTCATTATTATTTTTTGACAAAAGAACGAAGGATTCTAAGGTTTTTTCAATGTTAAAAGTAACATGATTTCCATTTATTTACTTAATGAATAAAGAATGTGAAAAGTTTTTCCAATCCTGGACACGCTTTAACTGAAATGAATCTGGCTGAAATTGAGTACCTACCGGAATATATTATAGCCTGGAATAACACATAGCCTTTTTTTCCCGGAAAGAGATTCCCATGGATTGCGGGAACGGGATCGGAATTACACGCGAGCGGACCCGCAGGCAACGGCTAGTGAGTAACTAATATTCGCGTAAACTTTTAACAGCACTAACTAGTGTCCATCGACTTTATCGTCGTGAGTGCCTGGGTAATACTTTTGTGGACACACATTTTGTCGGAATTTCCCCCGGGACGGACGTAGTGAAAAGTTAGTTCGGGAAAGGCAAAGTAGCAAATACATTACCCTTTTAGACCTCAAGCAAATTCAGAACTAAAGGTATTTTTAACTTTTTAGTTCGTTGAAGTGTACTTAAACATGAGTTTGGGTACTTTCCTGTGTGTGGTTAAAATAAATTATTTCACTGAGTTTATAAAAGAACGGTAAAACAGCGGTGGGAGTGGCGTTCGTTCTTTATCTATAAATACTAAATTGTTAACATTAGAAGCGTGACGTCATACTTTTTTATATCATACAGTTCATCGCGCACTTTGTTCTGTGCGGTACCTATCCCTTATGTCGTCCGTCCTGCACTAAAGATGATCTAAATAAAGCCGCTGACAGCGCGGCTGAGATGGCAGAATTTTATTCTGGAATAATTTAAAGTAAATACAAGTGAATGATTGACACGAGAGAAAAATAATATCATACAAGTTTCCTTAGAACCGATCGTTTTGAAATATAAAAAAAAAACTGTTTCTGGATAAGGCGGGAATGAATTTTGAATTTGGAATAAGACAGAACTAGATAATCTCGGGACACGAATCTTGGACCTAAATGGCAAGATAAACGAGACAATGGCGCGCGCGGATTTTTTTGTAATAATCTAGGCTTGGTGAATTTGTGTTCGTCTACCGCCGTTGCACCCTATCCTCAAAAGACACCCAAGAAACGTGTACTGCGCGTATAGAGCACATTTTAGGTCCAACAATAAGTCCCGAACAATAATTTAATTTTGACACGAATCTATATCGGCATAGCACGCCTTTGTGCTGGCATTTATATGACTGCTAGCCAAATGAGTGGGCAGTATTTTCCTTCGATTCCGTACAACATATTTTGTCTTTGAATCTTACTGAATAATTGTTGCGGGGTTGGGTAATGTTGGCGTCGTGTTGGAATTGAGCGGCCATCAATGAAATTGGTATAATATGAAAGTACAGTATAAAGTGATCAAAAGTTACTATGGACAAACTTCTCTAAACTATATCGGGACTTAGCTATACAGGGTGGTATTTTTCAACTTTACTTAGATGGAAGTACTCTAAATACTGGAGATAGCGAATTCCACTGAAAGGAAACATTCCCTTATTTTTTAAAAGAAACAAAACTGCATTCAAAGTTTTCTGAAAATGCCACACCCGGTAGTCGAACCGACTAAAATCTTCCTAAACCTTCTATTTCATGGATTTCCTTTTATTTAATTTACCAAGTTTGTTAGAGAGATTTGATCCTTATGATCGACCCTATCGATTGATGCAATAAAAATACAGGGTGTTATTTTTTCGAATTGAAGTCGGTTCGATTATAAGGCGTGGCAAACGATTTTTCAGCATTCCTTAAATGCAGTTCTGTTTCTTTTTTAAAAACGTACTAAACTATGTTCAAAGTTATCTGAAAATGCCACACCCGGTAGTCGAACCGACTAAAATCTTTCTAAATCTTCTATTTCATGGATTTCCTTTTATTTAATATACCAAGTTTGTTAAAGAGATTTGATCCTTATGATTGACCCTATCGATTGATGCAATAAAAATATAGGGTGTTATTTTTCGAATTTTAGTCGGTTCGATTACAGCCGTTACAGGGTGTGGCAAGCGATTTTTCGGCATTCCTTAAATGCAGTTCTGTTTCTTTTTTTAAATAAGGAAACATTTCCTTTGAATGAAATTCGCTATCTCCAGTATTTAGAGTACTATTCCTAGCCCCCCCCCCCCCCTCCCCCAGCCAGATGGAGTGAAATGGCGCACATTGGTAGAGGCCTATGTCTAGCAGTAGACTGCAATAGGCTAATTGATTACAATTACTTCTTGGATGTCAATATGTAGGAAAAGTACCTACTCTTACTACCGGAAATAGCTAATTTCATTCAAGGGAAACACTCTCTTATTTAAAAAAATACAAAGCTGCATTTAAGGAATTTCGATAAATCGCTTGCCACGCCCTGTAATCGAACCGACTAAAATTATAAAAAATAACACCCTGTATTTTTATTGCATCAATCGATAGGATGGATCATAAGGATCAAATCTCTCTAACAAACTTTGTAAATTAAATAAAAGGAAATCCATGAAATAGAAGATTTAGAAAGATTTTAGTCTGTTCGACAGTTCGACTACCGGGTGTGGTATTTTCAGAAAACTTTGAATACAGTTTAGTATGTTTTTAAAAAAGAAACAGAACTGCATTTAAGGAATGCTGAAAAATCGTTTGCCACGTCTCACAATCGAACAATTCGAAAAAATAACACCCTATATTTTTATTGCATCAATCGATACAGTCGATCACAACGATCAAATGTCTTTAACAAACTTGGTAAATGAAATAAAAGGAAATCCATGAAATAGAAGATTTAAAAAGATTTTATTCGGTTCGACTACCGGGTGTGGCATTTTCAGAAAACTTTGAATACAGTCTAGTGTGTTTTAAAAAAAGAAACAGCACTGCATTTAAGGAATGCTGAAAAATCGTTTGCCACGCCTTACAATCGAACCGACTACAATTCGAAAAAATAACACCCTGTATTTTTATTGCATCAATCGATAGGGTCGATCATAAGGATCAAATCTCCCTAAAAACATGGTAAATTAAATAAAAGGAAATCGATGAAAGAGAAGATTTTGTAAGATATTAGTCGGTTCGACTACCGGGTGTGGCATTTTCAAAAGTCTTTGAATGCAGTTTTGTTTCTTTTTAAAAATAAGGTAATGTTTCCTTTAAGTAAAATTCGCTATCTTTAGTATGAGGGTACTTTCCTCCAAGGTAAAGTCGAAATGTTGCACCCTGTATATCGCAGCTCCGATATTACTTACAATGAAAATAATGACATTTATACGTGTGTTTAACACAGTACAATGAAGCGGTATCCAAATTATTGTTGGCCGCTGAAAAAATTAAGGACGCCACTGTCCATACTAGATTACCCAATCCCCGAACCGAAAGTGAATGTACCTGGATGACTGATTCAAATCAATCTTTATTCAAGTAGGCCACAAAATACGTCAAGATTTCCACGTGTACATTTGAATAACAATGTATTCATTGTCCAGTTCAATGATCCAAAATAACAGCAGATTTGAAAACACTGATATATTTTTATATTCATCTTTAACATATTTACACATGGATTTTGAGGCCATAGCAGGTGAACGCGTCATCGCCAAGCCGTATAAGTTGATCTACATAGATAAAAAAACAAAGGTGAAAAACGCCTAGGAAGGAATTAGAATGAGTGCGGGAGTGCCTCCGAGGAGAGATCACTAGATTTGTTCAAATAATATTATATTTACGTGGAATACCTATTACGCTCTTTTGTGCATACCAAATCGCGCAATGCAGTCACAAGCACACGGTCCACCTAATTGACAGTGGCTACGTGGCCTATGCAGACGTATGCAGCGCCAGGGGCATCTCAAGTATACGTTACTTAGATAGTTTTAATACTTATTCGGGTTTCGTTCCCTGAGTACTTGCATTGTTCTGGGTGTTTCTATGCAAGTATTATGCTTTAAAAAATCTATCTAATTATTTTAATTCGCATTTAATTCTATAACTCATTATATTAGAAGATAATTAAACTATGCTAACTTTCTAGTCTCTATACATAGGTCTAGAAAAAGCTGTAGAATAGCCTAGAATATTTATTTAAATTATTTATTTATTTTACTTTTGATAGAAATTGTAAATTCGCGTTGTTTGACCATGATATATCTATCCTTGCACGAGAATTACCAGAAGCGGTAGGTACTTACCTATCATTGCTAAACGGACATATTATGTAATTAAACTTTAAAATTTAAAATCTTTATAATAACTTTAAATTAACAAAACATGCCGCTTTTCGATTAAATTCGAAATACTCTTTTAAAAGCAGTAGCTACTCATTGTTTAACTTCAAACTGACCGCTACCTACGCTTGTTACCAAGTTTTAATAGTGTGTACTGAGTAAGTACGGGGGTTCATAGCTCTGATTGCTACTGTATGAAACGCTTCACAAAGTCAGTGTGTTCAAACAAGTTAATTCCTGAGGACTTTGTTTGTACACGGCGAATAGAGAGACGCAACTTAGTACAGGCCAAACGAAAGACGAAAAAGTTGGACATGAAAGGATTTAATCATAGCGAATATATTAGCAAAATAGACAGTCTCCGTGGCGTAACGGTCGTGAACGCGGCCGCTATGCAGTAGGCGCGGGTTCGATCCCCGCTCAGTACAAATATTTGTGTGCATGAAATATGGGTATTTGCATTGGTCTGGTCGTGCCTCGGAGAGCACGTTAAGCCGTCGGTCCCGATTGCCCTAAGTGCATAATTGCTTCGATATCGCCTAATGTTACCATTGGGTTGTGGAGGTCAGATGGCAATCGCTTCACGGAAAATATCGAGATCTAGCCAAATCCGTAGTTAAGACTGGTAAAGCGGACCCCAGACTCCGAGCTGAAAGCTTCAGATGCAACTGGGAATTAACGCTAGGATGAAGAAGAATACTAGCAAAATAGTATAGCGTAAGTTTCCCTCAAAGGGGGGAAGGTCAGACGGTAGTTGATCTAGTGGAAACTACTAGTACTAGTAGTAGTAGTAGTTATATAAGAACTAATAATTACTTTGTTAAAACATTGTTTCACACAATAATAGTTGGTGAATAAACAGATGAAGTAACCATCTGTGGTCTTTTTATTCTACATACCTCCGCAATGCACTAGAATGCAATAGAATTTGATGTAGAAGAGATAGAATGAGCATACACTCGTCTGATGTAAATCAACTTTACATATAGTCAAACATCTACGCAAACTTTCACATTTATAACATAAAGTAGTCTTACTATATCCAAATATTTATAGCCAAAGTATGTAGGCCAGCACGATAGAATTGCTAAAATTACCTACCAACCTAGCTCTCTACAAAACGCGTACAGTATTTCATTAATTAGGCAAGTCCATTACCAGAACACACCGTTCTGAATAAATAGCTACCGGTTAAATACCAAAAGTGCACTTACTGGAATTTGTTATGCAGCTGTAATGCTATGCTATGCTATGCTTTGCCGGTTGTGGGCAAATTTGCCCATCTACCTATTGAACCGCAAATACAGAGGCCAAACATTGATCTGTTTATCTCGTTGATTCGGGTATTTTAGGCTATTGAGTACCTAACTATATGCAATGAATGCGGTACATAGTTTATAGGATGATTGAACAGCCACGTACATATTATTAATTGTATGTAATATATATACAGCAGTTACGAGGGGTTCCTATAACCCGATTTCTGTCGGCTTCCCATTGGACCGCATGAAGCATGACAAAATGACATTGGCTTTCCTTTTGAAAATATAATTGACGACTGTCATAAACGTGAAAATAAGTGTCAGTCGCATTTTTCTATATAGGACACGTCAATTTGACTTCACCCCGCCTGATGGTAAGCCGAAGGCAAAGTCTCGAAAAAGAGGGGCTCCATTATAGACACGTAGGTACCATGTTACAATGGTGCACTCAGCTTGACGACCTCATCAGATGCTTTTTCACACCCCACTTAATGGACCCGGGACTGTAAGGAATTCCAGGTCTCAATAGTGCCATACATTTATTATTCTAGTCTACTACGGTTATGTCACTTGTCTAGGAGGGTTGTAGCTTCATAAGAAGAAAAAAAGATTATTCTTAACTTCGTTCATATTAAATTTAAATTTTAGTTTGCAAAGTTTCACGATAGTTTGCGGTTCAGGTTATTGGTTCTAAATACGTTAAGTACTTTGATCTTATACAACAAGATATTCCTCGCTTCCCGAGAGCACCCCGGCACGTTAATCTGTCTGAAATTCAAAGAGATTACCCGCCCCAGGCTTGCGGTAGACATGTTGAATATGGCTATTTAATTAGTTGTTAGTACAGACATGTAGTTATTCTTATGCTTTGTTTCATATAGGTAATAATAGTATCGAATTATATATTAGTGTAAGATTGCAAGTTAGTCATGTGTGTACATTGAACATTATACACAATATATTAGAGCAATTTTGAAAACAAAATTTTGAACCATATTTGCTGAGATTAGCGCGATTAACCAAACAAACAGACAAACTCTTCACCTTTAGAATATAGTGTTGGTAGTAGGTATATGTAATACTAGCCTTCCGCCCGCGGCTCCGCCCGCGTGCATCTCGGTTAACGCGTCCTTTGCTCGTATCTTCAGTTCTACTTAACCGATTGCGATCAAACAAACGTAATATTTTAAGTCTGAGTAAGCCCTTTCTAACAAAAAAAAACGCATCAAAATCCGTCCAGTAGTTTTTGCGTCCATCGCGGACAAACAGACAAACAGACAGGAAATTAAAAAAAAATATTTTCGTGTTCAGTATCGTTAACATAACATAACATAACCCAAGTTTTTTTTTTTAATATCTCCAATGTACAGACACGACCACTTTACAATTATATAATAGTATAGATAGATAGATAGATAGGAGGGCTAGACTCAGCCTCAGATGCATGGCTCGAGTCAACAATAGCCCGGAAGATGGCCATAAGCTTCACCTATTACGTGGGATCGAATCTCTGCCTAACCCTCTGGGGATGCGGCGTGATTATAAATACATACTAGCTTTCCGCCCTTTGCTCATATCTTCGGTTTTACTCAACCGATTGCAATCAAACAAACGTAAGATATTAAGTCTGACCAAGACATTTTTAACAAAAAAAACCCGCATCAAAATCCGTCCAGTAGTTTTTGCGTCCATCGCGGACAAGGTTTCTTCAGGGTCGGCAGCGCGAGTGTGACGCCCCTGGTGTTGCATACGTCCATAGGCCACGGTGAGCGCTTCCCATCAGGTGATCCGTGTGCTTGTCTGCCAACTAAGTGGTATAAAAAAAAAAGGTTCTTTTTTTTGTGTTGTTGGTTGTATGGTTGTATCGTAGTCTTAAACAATAATTGAAATGTTCATAACCGTCAATGTAAACCTTTGAGAATGCCGTAAGGTGAAACCGGTTAGGACAATAATAAATATCTAATATGTTTATTGTCAAATCTTTTCAATATTTCCTATTACGACCGCATACATAATCATATTAAATGTTAATCTTCAATCGCAAATGATTAAAATCTATGTCTATTGTATTTACACTTATATTGGCACACCTACAGGCTTCTATTGTCAAACTAATGTATGTTTTTAGTAAAAATATTATAATAGTTAGTCTATGACAATTGGAGGAACACACACAGGTCAAGAATATGTCAACCTAGGTATAAAATAAACATAATATGATTATGAGCTGATAAAACTATTTTATAGTATAGTTAAAATCTCGCTGCAGACTCGGTCATAAATCATAATCGGCGTAGGGATGTGCGCTAGTTGACCGACGGCATCTGTGGTTCAGTGGTAGAATGCTCACCTGTCGATTTACAATATAACACGTTTATAAGGTTTTATACTACTGTAAGAGAGCGCAACACTCGAATGATTTATGACCGCGTCTGCAGCGAGATTTTAACTAGGTATACTATAGTCTTTTTTTTTAATAACATTACTCATACATTTATATTCATAATGAACCAGAGATTTCTCTTAAAGTCGAGAAGATAAAGAAAAAGATTTACACCAAAATTGTGTTAGACTTAAATCACACACAGTCGTAAATAGGACACGACGGTATTCCCGTCCCAATCGAGCAGTCTGACTAGGGAAGTACCTCTGACCTGCAGAATACCGCGGCCATAATAACCTCGTGTTCTGTTCCGGTGAGTAGGGTAGCCAGAGCTCACTGGAGTGTTTTTGTGCTGTCAAATGGAAGATCAATGGCTTGTCCTGCTTTGTCTTCTACACTGACGGCACAGAAACTCTCTGTTCTTACAGGGTAAACGAGTGTTATAACCTGCGCCACGTATCTTGGACCTAAAATGTGTATACGCGCAGTACACATTTCTTGGGTGTCTTTTCAGGATAGCACGGGATGCTACTGCGGTAGACGAACTCAAATTCACCATGCACAGACTATTACAAAGCAATCCGCGGGCGCCCTTACGATTTAGGTCCAAGATACGTGGCGCGGGTTAATACTCCCCTGGTGTCGCACACGTCCATAGGCCACGGTAACCACTTTCCATCAGGTGGGCCGTGTGCTTGTCTGCCAGCTAAGTGGTATACAAAGGCTAACTTCAAATCGCTGTCCTGTAGAATAAAAATTTTGATGAAGTATCTTTATTCGATGTAGGTACCTATATTTGAAAACTTAATGACATACATACATTATAATCACGCCTTCATCCCTGAAGTGTTAGGCAGAGGTGAATTAACACACACATTTCACCAATCATTATTAGTCCCACATAATAGGGATGAGCCTATTGGCATTGCCGTATTCCGGCCATTCCGGGTACTATTGTTGACTCGAGCCATGCATCTGAGGCTGAGTCCGTCAGCCTAAAAAATAATTATGAAACTAAAATAAGCTAAAAGTTACGTAAGCAAATGTATCTGTAATTAATGAAAAGATACGCCGTTCTACGGCCGACGCGAGAATAAGGTCATAAACAGAAATAATGTTATATCCAACGTATTTCCCTGCATCCCAGATTGGAACGAGACAGATTACGTTCGATGTTCGCCCACTCAGTTCGCCGGTGACGACACATATTCGTTGGAAATGAGGGAACTTCCCACCTTCCCAGCAAAACCAATTTGTGTGAACAAGTCATAACATGTTATGTTTCGTATTTGAAATATTTGTTATTCGCAATATTTACTGGCAGATTCTCAGTATTGCGTTTATTTAATGGTCCTTTTATCACCTTTTGCTACGATAGATAATCTCCGGATGTCACAATCATTTCTTCTACTGTATCGTTTTAGTCCCAGGTTCCTTAAGCGGGGCGTGAAAGAGTATCTGACGAGGCCAGCCAGCTAAGTGCTACCACTGTACCATGGTAGGTCTGTAATGGTGGCCCTCTTTCCTAAGACTTTGCTTTCAGCTTACCATCAGGCGAGGTGAAGTCAAATTGACGTGTCCTGTGTAAAAAAAATGTAATTTACATGTACTTTTTGCCTTAGTTCTACAAGGTAAGCAAAAAATTAACGTGGTACTTTAATTTCATAAAACTCGTTCAGTTACGAAAGTACTGCATAAATGTCTAACGTTTAATTTTAATTTCAAAAACTTGTCTCGCGCGACAGTAAATTACTTAAAGAATTACCTACTACAAAGCGAAAATAATTAAATAGCAACGTAATTTTTCTTGTAACGGTATGGTAGAAAGAACCATGCCGCAACAGGAGCCATACAAAAATGCACATAGGAAGCCATACAAAAATATATAGGTAAATAGGTACACGTTCTTTTTTTGTTTTGCGTGGAACGATATTTTATTTGACCAATATCGCCTCGGTTATTTGAAAAAAGAACACAGTATTGATCAAAGGATCGGGATGTTTAAAAAAATACTCCATCGAGTTTTTCCTCAAAGCTAAACGAAATGGTTGGATTTTTATTTCACAATATGATTTGGTGTATAACTATCCAGTTATACCTCGGAACACGTATCCTGGACCTAAATCGCGAGACAAACGAGGCTCTGGCGTTGTTTGTTTGTTGTTTTGTAATAATCTATGCTTGGTGAATTTGAGCTCGTCCACCGCTGTAGCAACCCGTGCTATCCTCAAAAGACTCCCAAGAATCGTGTACTACGCATATAGAGTACCTACCTACATTTTAGATCCAAGATATACTTATGATATCTCGAGCAATACCTATCTAATATTTGTCGTTATTTCAATAATATAATAGTACACTAGCTTTTGCCCGCGGCTCCACCCGCGTGGATGTCGGTTATCGCGACCAAACATAGCCTATGTCCTTTCTCAAGGTCTAACCTACCTCTATACCAAATTTCATCAAAATCGGTTCAGCGGTTTAGTCGTAAAAGTGAGACAGACAGACAGACAGACAGAGTTACTTTCGCATTTATAATATTAGTAGGGATTATGGTACAAGTGAGCAAAGTTGGTGATTACCGCCGAGGCGCTATTGAGGTCTTAAGAGAGCTGAGGACGGTAATCATCATGCTCACACATGGCATACGACGTTTTACAACACACTTGCGAATAAAATAACACTACAAATACTAAATAAACAATACTACAATTGAATTCGTTTTCCTATGCGCGCGCATCTAACAATGGCGATCGGCCATATTTAAAAGAATGAGGTTTGACCAATGATATTTTCATAACATAGATATGTCATATGCTTACAAATCAACGTAGAAATAGCAATAACACATTTATTTATATTTAATATCATTGGGTTTGACTTTAACTTTTTTTTTACTGTTTTTTTTTTCTGTACTTAGAGAAAAAAAAATGTTAAATTTGAGTGATAATTTTGTTTATTATACAATTATTACAAGTTGAAATTATTTATTTAAATACGAAAATGCATCAAATGACCATACAATGGGCATATTAATTTATTCGTACTATTAAACACGTTCTTTTTTGTATCAAAACTTTTTTAAGAACATAGACAATTATAGACACTTCCTATAAAATTTAAAAAAGAATCTATAACTCACTTTTGTGAATAATAGCAATGAAAAAGTCACAGTTTGATAATAGGTGTCATTACGTGCCTAATTGCGGTAAAATAATATCACTTTTATGAGCAGGTGTGTTGTAAAGTTTATTACCATGTTCATTAAACCTTGTTGTGCTAATGCACTTATGAGCTCTGACTGTACATATATTATATATTATATTTCAGGTATTTATAATTAATTCATTGCGGCTAAACATGTTGTAGGTATTGTTAATATCTACTATTGAGATCTCTGTCTACCTTTATTATGAACAAATAAATCCAATTTTATTGCCCCATATTGTTGGAAAAGCAATAGCAGCAACACAAATATTTTGAACAAACTTTAGATGAAAAAAGACACTTATAATTTCGATGTTCGTGGAATTTGCAATAGTATTTGCACCCTGCCGTAGATTCCAATTATGTTATTCACAGCTTTCATATAATTCGTTCGAAAACAGAATGTATATTTTGTGCAAATATTAGGTTTCCAAACTGTGCCTCACATTTGAATTTTGTGTAGTCAGTCAGTATTTGGCCCGGGCTTTATTATTATTAGGTATATCTCGAATCTCGAATATAATATAATATAATATAAATACAGCCTCTGTGACTTAGCAGTAGTGAACACGGCCGCTACCCAGGAGGCGCGGGTTCGATCCCCGCTCAGTGCAAATATTTTATGCATGAATACCTATGGGTATTTACATTGGTCTGGTCGTGCCTCAGAAATTAAAGCTTCGGATGCCACTGGGAATTAACGCTAGGATGAAGAAGATTATATTCGAAATACTTTAATTCGTACGCAAATTAGTAATTTGTAATCATTGATTTGCATAGTTACCTACAAGTTAGATTGTAATATAATCATCAAAAGATTATAGATATAATAAGATAATAAAAAGAAATTCACTTCTCGTATTCAAAATGAATTACATTAGGTACTCTATGGTCTTAAAAGAGTAAAATAAAATCTCGTTTATAGTCGGATTTTTAATTAGACGAAGCTATCTGACGTTTACTGTGTTGCAAGTTTTTTATGAAATAAAAATGGTGTTGTGACAAAGTGAACTATATTATAATGAATGATATTATCATGATGAATGTGAATCCAATCAAAACAGACGAAATTAAATGGTAAGCTCACATGAATTCGCATAGAGTTGAAAATTGGTGGGAGTCTTAAATACACCATAATGAAAGAAATATCAAAAGTCCCCATCGATTTGAACCTTGCATTTTTTTTTCGAGGTTAAAAGTCAAATATAACGGATTCTCGCATTTTTCTCGTAAACAACAAATGCTATCGTAAAATTAGTGTAGACAAAGTTGTAGATCATGTAATTACCTACAAAATTGGGGTTAATTTTTTTATTGTGCGGATCACCATTTCGGAGATATCGTGATTTAAAAATTGAAAGAAATCAATTATGTATTTTATATGAAATTTCATACACCATAGTAGGATTCATGAACGCGGAACCTGAACCGCTGGCCCTATGTACTTGAAGTTTTGGCAGTAGATGCTTATCATGTTGCTAGTATCCGCTAAGAAAGGAATTTTTTGAAATTTCATTGCTAAGGATGTAAAATATGGGATTAAAGTTTGTCTTGAAGTTCATTTCCGTTCCTCCCTATTTTAGCCCCTTAGTAACAAAATTTCTAAAAATCCTTTCTTGGTGGATACACGCAAAATGAAAAACATCTACTGCCAAAATTTCAAGTTCATATGACTAGCGGTTGAGGCTCTGCGTTGTTGAATCATACTATGGGAACGACTAACTTTGTATATAAGAGCTTTAACTTCTTCCAATTTTGCAATCGCGATATTTCTGAAATGGTGATCCGTACAAAAACAAAATGGATACTAATTTTATAGGTAATTTCATGATCTACAACTTTGTCCAACCTACTTTTACCCTAATATTTGCTGTTTACGAGAAAAATTCGAGCATCCGGTATATTTGACCTTGAATAAAAAAAATGCAGAAGTGCAATCGATGGGGACTTTTAAGACCTTCACCTATTTTCAGCAGTATACGAATATATGCAAGCTGAAACCTTTATTTTATCTGGATTATGTATGAAGTAGCAAACAAAATGGCAACTGACTTTTTTTGGTCATTATATTATAATGACCTTACCTGAATGGCGACTAATACGCGTGGCATTGACAAGTGTTGACACTAGTGTTACCGCCGCGCTTTGAAATAGGCCGGTAAAAAAACTGATTCTAATTACATACAGAGCACTTTAATACAATTTTATTGTAAAATAGAAATAGTTATTTTTTGTATAGTAAGAAAATATTAACAATCCCTCATCATTCATTTCATAATCTCCACGCACAATGGCCCAAAAAAGGAGGCTAAGTGCGGACAAAAGAGTCCCCTTTCCATTCCATTCCATTCATTTCATATGAGTGAACGGGAACTGAATGCATCAGTTGCATCACTAATACTGAATATAGCAACATTATTTTACGAAGTGACATTAGCTACTGTCAGTGGATATCGTCTAATTAAAAATCCGACTATAGTCTATGATCCCATCAAGCGCTTTCTAACAAAAAAGAATTTTCGTGCTCTTTGATGATTCTTTAACGTCGTTGGTGAATTAGGTACTTAACAGGGATAGAAAAGATATATTTACCTACGAACCAAAACTTAATTTAAATAATATCATAAGTTTATTAAGATCAGGGTTCGCCAATATAAATAATATGTTTGTTAGTCTGATCAGTTTACTGATATCATATCTTTGTTAGCATTAATCTCCTAGTAAAAGAACGAAGTTATCGAATATTGAAAGGAGAAGATCAAATATCGGAAGTCAATAATTGAGCGTAGGTAGGTATTCATAAGCGGACAAACAAATCAAAGGGCTTCTGTTAAAAAGAGTTTTAAAATCAATGAGCCATATTCGCGAAAATTTCAGACAGTATCAATAGTGATGTAGCTCACGTATAAGCTATGTCTATCGGCTTTCCTACGCGTTCTGAAATAAACAACTTCAACAAACATTATGTGTGCTCACGACACACCGCGCCGTCTGGCGTCTAGAATCATCTCGTCTCGTGGGTATTTGAGCGTTAATCGCCGAAGACGATGTAATGCGCCAAGTGGATAGAGATATTTACTCCAGTGCATCTATGAAGATTGGATTGAACAGTGGTATATGTGGTGGTGGATGTGATCACTAGCTGTCACCTGCGGTTCCCCCGCGTGGAATTCTGATCCCGTTCATCGCTGATATATAGCCTATGTGGTATTCTGATGTATAAGCTATATATTATTATTATATCCATTCAGTAGTTTTTACGTGAAAGAGTAACAAACATCCTGACATACATCCATACATCTTACAAACTTTCGCGTTTATAATATTAGTAGGATCATAAGATTAGACCGATCCTAACGAGGTCAGTCGACCTGTCCTTACTCATCTTATCATAACCCATCTCAGATTTGTCAACTCAAATCATAACTACAAAATATAATATAAGTATTCCCATTTATAAGCCACTAGCTGATATATCCGTGCCTTTTGTAGTTTTGTAGCACTACCCAAGGGACAATCACGCCTTTATCCCCGAAGGGTCAGGTAGAGGTGAATTAACACTCACGTTTCACCAATCATTGTATTAGGTCCCACGTACCTAATAGGGCGAGAGCCTATTGCCGTATTCCGGGCACTATTGTTGACTCGAGCCATGCATCTGACGCTGAGTCTGGCTGGACACAGCCAGTCTAGAAACAGCCCTATCTTCGCCTTGTACGACATCGCATGGGAAGAGATAAGGTGGCTCAAATTCTACTCTGTACGCGGCTACTACACATATATTCACGTCTATCAAATCCCGAAGGCGTGGGCAGTTCATTAACACCTACATATACCTAACTATGATATTTGGACCCACGTAATTGCGAAGTACTTAAGCAGGCACTTTGTCATCGGCTGTAGGTTTACTGTCGGATGAAGAACAATCCTATATTTAGTCGCCTTCTACGACACTCACAGGAAGAGAAGGGGTCGCCCCATTCTACTCCAATGCGAAAATGGCAAGAAGCCTTATTATCCCAGCCCCCCTAGACAAGTAGCAATTCGTTAAACAGCGTTTGACGTATATGACAGTCGATTAAGAAAGAGTATAGAGAATAGATCTCGGGCGGGACTCGAACCCGCGATCTTTCCCTTACAGGGGTACTAAGCTCCACCGCGTCGCCCTAAGATGGATGTATAGAGGAATTTGGATAGGATTCGTGCGGGCCTCGGTGGCTTAGTGGTCAGAGCATTCCCCTGTAAGAGAAAGATCGCAGCTTCGAGTTCCGCCCGAGGTTGATTCTCTTTTCTCTTTCTTAATCGATTTGAATAGCATAATAAATGCTTCAAAATTCTATTCTACAATACGCCGGCCAATAAATTGCCGTTTGTGTAGGGAGGCTATAATGTATCCTTGTAACAAATTTCAGCCAGATCCTTTCAGCCGTGAGAGTTTGATTGAATAACAAGCACCAACATGTTCACAAAGTTTCTCATTAATATTAGTAGGATGCCGACAAACTACACCGTACAAACGTAACAGGAATTTAATAGAAAAACTTGTGCCGAGTAATTCATATGTACTGAAACTTGTAGTTTATTACTTTATTAAAACTTTCCGAGTGTAGCGGAAGACGCCGGAGTGAGGTATACTTGACTACTATAATTAATGAATTTCAAAGACTTTCATAAAGCATTTAAATATGCGTGTCGATGTACGACGGTATTCGAAGTGAGAAGTCATTTATTATGTATAGACCATTAAAACTTATACAGAACATCAAGATAATAAACTTGTCTACGAAATAAACCACCCGAGAAGTAATACACCCGAGAAATTTCTAGCAAGAAACTAAACGGGCTTTTTTTTGTTTTTTTTTGGTTAGTTATTTCAAGGATATTTCACAAATTCGGCGATGGCAATCGGCTTCGTGCTGCGGACCCTGTACGAACAGAGAGTTTCTGTGCCATCAGCACAGAAGACAAAGCAGGACAAGCCTTTGGTCTTTCCACTGACGGCATAAGAACTCTCCAGTGAGCTCTGGCTGCCCTACTCACCACCAGGAACACAACACGAGGTTAATGGCCAACCTAACCATCAAAACACCCTATGCCTTATTAAATTACATTGGTGAATATTAATAAATATATAGATATTCCACCATCCCATGACGTTACCTTATCACACTGTTTCTCAGTTGGTCAGTCTACGTCACTTCAACTATACCTAATACCTACGTCGCAGGTCCTCTCATTTCCATACCGTCATTTCATTTTAAGCTTCCAATATCTGAAAGCACTCGCTATGTTACAGCAACATATTCCAGTCTATTCATAAGATTTTCGGAACGGGGGGCGCTTACGGAAATATTAGTTAGTCAACTTCGTGGCAAAAAGTCTAATATTATATCTACAAATTGTTATTCTTCATTTAAAATCAATCAATAATACCTACATCGCGGCCCACTAGCCTTTTAGCCCTAAATCTAGGTGAAATTTTACGGCCTGAATTATATTCAGCCGTGGCGTTTATTACAACATTTAATAAACTGACTGGCATTAGCCATTAGCTTAGGCCGTTCGTTTGATAGGACACCACCCCGAAATAAGGCAGGAATATAGTGATAGGTTCATTGAGAAAAGCTGCACAATTTGACGTGGATAGGTTAGGTTAGAAGGCTAATGCACATATTAGCCTTTGTGATTATTTTTTGCAACCATGCAGAATCAAGGTGGACTTGAAACCGACTAAAACGCACGCCGTCTGTGGGCCGTCGCGTCGGTTGCGGTAGGTGACGTAATCGTAAACGTACACCACGTACAATTAGTGCCTTTTTAGGGTTCCGTAGCCAAATGGCAAAAAACGGAACCCTCGTCATGTCTGTCCGTCCGTCTGTCTGTCTGTCCGTCCGTATGTCACAGCCACTTTTCTCCGAAACTATAAGGCCTATGCTGTTGAAACTTGGTAAGAAGATGTAGGTATTCTGTGAGCCGCATTAAGAATTTCACACAAAAATAAAAAAAAGCATCAATTTTTGACCCCCCCATACTTAAAACCGATACGTGTGGGGATCTATAGATAGGTCCCTCCCCCCCCCCCCCTCTAACTTCTAAAATAAGAGAATAATAAATCTAAAAAAAATATATGATGTAAATTGCCATGCAAACTTCCATTAAAAATTGGTTCGAACGAGATCCAGTCAGTAGTTTTTTTTTAATACGTCATAAACCATAATTTTCGCCTTTGCTACTACGGAACCCTCATGGGCGAGTCCGACTCGCACTTGGCTGATTTTATTTTATTGTGCGAAAAATCCCCGCGGATAAAATATTTGTGTGATAATAATTATATAGTTAGATTGATATGACTGTCGCTTCTCGGAAAAGGTCGAAGTTCAGTCAAACACGCAGTTAGTTCGATTTGATCGCGTTTCCTATTATTATGGATGAAATGAACCATTTGTTATAATATTTTTAAATCCTGGCCATTATGCTTCCGAGATGAACCTACTCCTAACACAATCAATTTAAGCTGGTGGGATTAACCGGAATACTAGTCAGTTATTTTAGTACCTACTCTATTTAAAAATGCTTACAATTATTTGACCTTTACATCGCCGCGTGGTTCGCAGCAGAGTAGAATTTGGGCCACCCCATCTCTTCCCATGCGGTATCGTACAAGGCGCCTGAGGTATAGGGCTGTATAACATCAGACAGACCGAGTCATTTTCGCATTTATAATATAAGTATGGAAGTATGGAAACGGTACTCACACTTTATTATTTTTGTGCAAAATATTTACCTCCACAATATAAATATTTGTGTTGTTTCAAAAGAAATCAAGTAACAGATCTGTGAACAGAGATAAAATGTAGGCTTACGAATAATTGGATAAAATTGGATTTCACTGATTAAATTAAGGATTTCAGCGCTCCATTGTGATATATCGAGGAGGAGGGGATTTGCCGGAAAAAGTAGTCGTTTAATTACATATTGAATAATGTCTGCTACATAAGGTCTAGGGGGCTGCTTTAATATCGCAGGCGTTTCTAAGCAACGATGCCGTTGGCCATCAGATAGGCCGTGTTTGTTTCACAACTTAGTTTAGTAAAAAAATATATTATACCTTACACAATAATACTATTGCAATCAAAATAATTGTATGTAATAACGAGAATAAATATATAATAATTACGTTTGTGTTTAGGTACCTACTGGTTTTACATTCAAAGTAATCTTTTACCCAATAGTTAACTAACTTGCCTTGAATACACACGGAAAATAATCATAAAATATCTGAATAATTGAATCCTATAACTCGATTTTCGCACACAAGTTTCATAAGTTGCAAAGTTTTATTTCAATCGGATGAACGGTTCGGTAATAAATACGAACAAACAAACAGACATTAGATAGCTCGAATCCGTACCTTCGGTGTAGATAAAGTAGATCGAGCCTGATCTAGGGATCTGGAGTGTCAAACACTCAACTACATCCACACAAAGCAATTAAGACCCTAAAATCTATGCAGTAAGGTCTATTTTATAGTTCAGACAGCGTGAAATTAATGGTAGTTTTCTTTCTTATTTAGCATTGAATCCTGAGAGTGAGAGAGTGTATTGACGCTCTGTTATTGATCGGGACATGTATCTTGGACCCAAAAATTGCTTAAAATGTGCTCTAATACGCGCAGTACACGCTTCTTGGGTGTCTTTTGAGGATAGCACGGGGTGCTACTGCGGTGGACGAGCTCAAATTCACCAAGCATAGATTAGGCCAGAGCCTCGTTTGTCTCGCAATTTAGGTCCAAGATACGTGTCCCAGGGTATACCCTGGCTAAACCCTAACCCTAATAATTATTTAAAAAAATATTTGATTGATAGGTATTTATCAGTCTTAACTCGAAACAATGGCAGCGTGTATTGGACCTATCAAGGTCTTCAGGGCTCATGTCAACCCATACACGTGCTGATTGAGGAACGAAGTAGTAGCACCCGTAAAAATTAAGATACCCCCAGGCCCCAGTGACTCAAGAGCAAGCTTTAGCGTATTCAAAAGGGATTGATGCTGAGTTGATAATGGAAATAACTCATAAGAGTAATCTATTTACTTGTAACCTTTTTGTTCACTATAAAAGCGATCTGGTTAGAAAAGTTCGCTGCAGCGCTGAAACTAGTTTGACACTAGTTTCAGCGCTGCAGCGAACTTTTCTTTTAGCTCTGACATGAACTAAAGATTCGGTAAAATGCGGAACTACGATTTTCACTGGTAAATGCAATCTATTTTTAACCGACTTCATATTGCAAATCAAAGTCAATTAAGCGCTAATTGACAATGTTGCGGGTCGGTAGCCTCATCCTTCAGTTCACGAAATGGTTGGTTTGAATAGTTCTTCCATGAAGTACCGACTACATATAACTTCATCTCAATGTAATCTTTCATCACATCCGAAGTAAAATTTTTGGGATCCCCTTTCATAAAACTTTTCTAATTAAGTAGATATATTTATGAAGTACAGTTTCAAATTTCGTTTGACAGTATCTTTCTCAATGTCGCGTCTTTTCAAAGCCGAGAAAGTTAAAATCTTAAATTAATATGTCATTATGAATACTAAGAAAGAGTCTCTGCTCCATCTTTGTAATAGTTCCATAAGTTCTGAAATATCTTTCACGTCTTTATGAAGATTTTCATACTTATATTATGACATTTTCGTAATGGAAAACGAATAATCTTTACAACTTTAAATCCTTCGTCAGAAGTTGAATAAAATTCAAACTTGAAATGCGCGTTAAAATAGGTGTCATTATTCTTAAAGACCATAATACAACACAACATTTAAAAAAAAAGTCTTTTGAAGTTAGTTTGGCAAAGATCGCACAGACTTTACGGCCAACGCGTAGCAACGTGAGGGGTAAATCTTTACATTTGGATAATAAGTATTGATAAGTACTTAAGTAAGTATGCCTCGGAGCTATGGCATAAAACTAACAATATGAATCTAATCTTTGAAGTTGCTAACTAACAAAAGAAGGAAAAATGCGACTTAATATTTAAATAACAGCTGGAAATATCGCGTCCATTGCGAAGCAAACAGCCAGCTCTGAAATAATGAATGTGTTTAATTGTTCTGGTGCACATATGGCAACACTGACACTTTGTGAACAAGAGTCGCACTACGAGTGACGATGTAAAATGTGAAGTTTTTTGAATTTGGAATAGTATTTTTTTTATTTGGGCACAAAGCACACAGCCTTCTTGATGGTTACCGTTATTTTAGTGCATAATAATATTTATTAGGTTACAGGGTGTGCAGTGTCTACCTTCGCTGCCCAAGTCAACCTCATTTGCTAAAGACGGACAAGGCTCTAGCGGAGGATTTCCTCTCAGAGTTTGGAGGTTCTACGACAGACGCTCCCGGAAAAACCAACATATCAAAAACAATACCACAAAAAAAATAGCGATGCGTACATATATCGCTGTTTTTTTTTCAAAATTGCACTACTATTAATAAGATATTATAATAACAAACGGTTATTGAAAAGTTCGTATAGCATTATTTTACTGATTTATTTCCGGACGAAGCCGGGACCCTGGCCTCTAGTTGCCTAAATTAATCCCAGTCCAACTGATAAAACTAAATAGCTATTTTTGTGAGCAGAATTTCAATAGTTCAAGTTCGCCTGCACTCGGCCTCTCCACGGCCATGATTTCGGACAAAATATCGAGAATATTCGTGAATATTCGGATCCACACCGGCGCTGTATTATGTATTCACGTTGGCGACACTGATTGTGGCCGTGACCGTGCCTCTGTATTTGTGGCGAGATTTCGTCCCCTCTGGCATTTGATCACCCAAACTTTGTTTATTGGCGAATTTAAAGGGCCGATTGATGAGTCGATTGATGAATTCGAACTGGGAATAATATAAATAAATAAATAATGTATGTATGTATGTATCTATGTATGTAGGTATGTATGTATGTATGCACGTATGTATGTGTTATCTTTTTGTGTTCTTGTGCATCCCTGAAGTTCTCCCTCCGTCCTTTCTTTTATCTCACGATACTAAAGCAAGAGGATGATTGTCGTTAATTGGTACCGATTCACTAGATTTATAGATACATAATTATTCCAATTATTTTTGTATTTGCGGAAACCCTGAAGTCGAGACCGTTTTTTCAGGGAACATCAAGTGGTTTTGGTCGGTTACTAAAAAAACCATTTGATGTTCCTTGAAGAAACGGTCCTGAAAGGGCGGTTATACGACAGTCCTTTCAGCAAAAGCTAACCAAACCAAATCATAGACAAGAGTAGGATAGAAGTAGCTCTTCACTGTGAGGTTAGAGAACTTGGATTTATCACGCGACTGGTCGACACTGGCTCATCATTTCAGTTACACCAGCTCTATACCTCGGTACACATATTATTATCTTTCTTTCTACGAGTCTTTGTCTTTGTACGAGTCGGTTTTATTGCTCGGGAGTCGGAACATATAATCTTGAATCTAAAATGTGCTCAAAATGTTCTCTGTACGCACAATAAACCTACCTTAGGTGTCTTTTGAGGATAGCACGAGGTACAACAGCGGTGGCTGAGCTCAAATTCACCAAGCATAAATTATTTCAAATCAATCCGTGCGCGCCAGTGCCTCGTTTGTCTCTCGACTTAGGTCCAAGATATGTGTCCCGAGTTATACCTACGCCCTTTTAATAGAGGGTCTTAATGTACACGTAAAAGTACTTATACAATTTGCGCAGTTAATAAAAACGTGTCTAAAACTGAGAGCGCACGTCGCTGCGTCTGTTGGATTATGTACTAAGTCCCCTCAGTGCGTGGGGGACTAGTGTCTGGCACATAGCACATACATTATATAGTACATAGAGTACAAAGACGAATCAGTCGATACAGGGAGCCTGGCAACGGCACTGTATTGAATAGGGCTTATCACGGTTTTCTCCCTTCGGTACACGAGGGATCATGGAGAATTAAACTATAAGAGATAAGTTAGCTTAAACATTAAAAAATGAGGAGTGTAACTTGGGCTCTGAGGTAAAAGTCTCAATTACGAAGTTTTTTCTAAGCGACTACAATAATGTGTTCTTACAGCCCCCCTAGACAAGTGGCAATTCGTTAGCTGACGTATTGTAGAACATAATGACGATTGTATGGAATTTGATCTTTATGACAAGCGTTGACGACTGTCAGATGCGTCAAATCCCATACATTTTTCATTCTATTCTACAATACGCCAGCCGACGAATTGCCACTTGTATAGATGGACAGAAAATCATTGGAATGTTCTTACAAGGTCAACAGCGCGAGTGTAAAGTATCTCACACGTCCACAGGCCACGGTAACCACTTCCCATCAGGTGGGTCGTGAGCTTGCCTGCCAGCTAAGTAAACTGCTAAGATGACATCACACCTTGTTATCTAGAAACATTTTATTCATTCAAAAAATGCAACGAAACGATTGTTTAGATCCTTTTATATATTTTCTTACCTTACAAATAAGCATTTTATTGTTTTTCCCTGTGGGTCCCGAAGGCTCAGTTTAATATAATATAACAGTAATTATCCCACGATCTATTAATTCATGACCCGTACATCCCACAGCTCTGCCCACGTGGATCTCTTATCTCCGGTACTACTCAACCGATTGCAATCAAAAAAACGGCCAAGACCTTTCTAACAAAAAAAACCACATCAAAATCCGATCAGTAGTTTTTGCGTCCATGGCGGAAAAACATTTCCAATTTACAATTACATACATAATAGTATAGATACACATAATCACCCTTTATCCCCAGGGACTAGGCAAAAGTGTATTAATACCCACATCTCACCAATCACTGTATTAGGATTAGTAAGCTTATTTTTGGTCATGATACTTAAATCACTAGATCTGATTTAAAAAAAACGTTGTTAAGGGCTATTGACAGCTGTCAACGACCATCGATTATCGCCATTATTGACTTTGAAACCAATTTCCGGACAGTGCTGTGATTGGATTTTTCTGATTAGCTCGGAGTCTGCTTTCGACGGAATCATATCCGGTAGATGGCAATCGGTTCGCCTTCGATAAGGCGGCAACGAAATATATCCGGCGATATGTGTAAGAATTTCAGTGTCGACCCCATCGGGTGTAAACAAGCTTGAGTGAAGAAAGGCTTCACATTAATTTTACAGACTCTATAGAACCATTGAATCTGTGGCTAAGATGTCTGACTAACGGTAGAGAAACTGTGAGTTACAACCTCTTCTGTTGTACTTCCAACTTGAAACATCTCATAAGTCTCATAACACAAAGAACTTTGCCTAGGTAACGTCATACGTTAAAAAAATTTCACCATCCACTGACTAAAATGTTATAAGTTGACAAAGCTATTGATTTTATCAATGGAAAAGTTTTTAATTGAATTTTATTAACATTGTATGCCTTACTGCTGTCGTAAAAGATACGCATTTCGTCCAACACGCGTACCGTTCGATACGCATATTATCGACTACGCATATCGTCTAAAGGCTATCGTCTAAACGAGCGAATGCTCAATCCACCCCCTTTACGTCAAATTCTATTAGGGCCCCCGCGCACAAGGCAGCCTGGCTGCGCAGCCAGGCTGCGGCTGCCAGTAAAACATATGACGTTGTATAGGAGCCCGCGCACTAGGCAACCAGGAATTCCCGGCTGCGGCAGCCAATACAACGCGCTTGTTTACACGGCAGCCGACTGGCTGCGCGCAGCCAGAACGTGTGTAGGCGAATGTATGTGGCTGCGGTCTGTCTCCGCGCACTAGTTGTAGCAGCCAGACATATTTTGCGTTATCAAACAGGATAAAAAGATTATCAAACGATTGCACTGACTGCATCGTGTATTTAAAAAGCCGGTTTGGGAATGCGCGAACATCTTTGAAATATTATAATAAATTGGAAAAAGCGAAATCAATTCTCGGGCGGGACTCGAACCCGCGATCTTTCCCTTACAGGGGGAACGCTCTGACCACTGAGCCACCGAGCTTCGCCCGAGAGTGACCCAACTTTTCCAATTTATTATAATTTGTTTAGTCTAGCAAACTAATTGCTTTAAAATTATCTCAATCTTTGAAATAGGTTTGGAATAAGCCTTTTGAATGTTTTTCTAGAAAAAGAGGATGTATCCAGTGTCTTTTCTTTGTTTTGCGTTTTTTACCAGACAGGTAAGCAATAATTACAAGTTCTTCCACGTCAATATCACCCGACGGAAGGATCTAGAGACTAGTCGTTGATTGGCTGCTATAACTAGCTGCGCAAATATTCTGGCTGCCGCAGCCTGGCTGCGCAGCCAGGCCGCCCAGTGCGCGAGGGCTCTTAGTGTAAACAGTGACAGAACATTCGTTTGTAATAGTTAGTTAGTTACACAGTTGGGTGTGGAATAGGGGACACCTTCGAGTGTCCTGATATACATTGTGATTTTAGCGAATATATCAAGTTCTGAGTTAGTTTTTTCCAAATCGTTATACTGACGGGCCATCCTGACCAGGGGGTTATAGAACGATATGTTGTTTTTATAAATCTGTAAGGCAAAAAGATTTGTATGATTGGATCTGCGTGCGCTGTGTCTGGTGTTGAAAGTAATTTGAGAGAGCAAGTAAGGGGTATCCAGTTTCGAGTGAACTATTTTATAAAAATAAACTGAATCAAAATATATGCGACGGGTTTCCAACTTTTGAACATTATACTTAATGAGCCTACTTTCGTAATTAAGATTTGTGCGACCGAACTGTTACCGATAGCTTAATATACGTAGGCATTTTCTTTGAACGCCCTCAATTGCATCTATGTGCACCCTATAGTATGATGACCATATTGGACTGCCGAATTCCAAAATGCTCCTAACAAGTGCATAAAATAAAAACAGTAATGTTTCTGGTTGTTTGAAGGCTTTCGTGGATCTAAATACAAAACCAAGGAGTTGGTAGGCTTTCAATGTTATATATTCGTAATGTGCTCGGAGTGAAAGTTTGCTGTCGAATAATATACCCAAATCCCTAGCTGTATCGGTCCTACTCAGAGTCTGGCCGTCAATCGAGTAGTTATTAATGGTAGCAGAATGCTTGTTACTGAAAGTTATAACAAAGCATTTGCTGATGTTAAGACACATAATATGGTTTACTCTACACCAGTTTGAAATGGTATTCAGATCTTTTTGTAACAGATTGCAGTCATTTGAGCTGTAGATCGTGTTAAATATTTTTAGATCATCAGCGTAAAGCAAACATTCGCATGAGAGACACTCGATAAGGTCGTTAATGAAAATAATGAACAAAAGGGGCCCCAAATGGGACGTTTGTGGTACCCCGGAAGTCACTTGAGTTGGAGATGAGAAAAAGCCTTTTATAGTGACTAACTGACTCCTTTTACTGAGGTATGACGTTAACCAGCGATATAAGCTACCACGTATGCCATAAGTAGCGAGTTTCGCGCAGAGAATTTTGTGATTGACTCTATCGAATGCCTTTGAGAAGTCTGTATAGATAGAGTCAACCTGCCCACCTTTGGCAAAACTTTTGCAAAAGTAATCCTTATATACTAAAAGGTTAGAAACTGTTGACCGGCCTCTGACAAAAACATGTATTAGAGATAAAAGGTTTTAAATGGTTGTAAAGATGGTCGTAAGCCAAAGATTCAAACAACTTACCCAGACAAGACAATATGCTGATAGGCCTATAGTT
Source organism: Eilema depressum (assembly GCA_914767945.1). Lineage (NCBI taxonomy): Eukaryota > Metazoa > Arthropoda > Insecta > Lepidoptera > Erebidae > Eilema > Eilema depressum. Next base: position 32,381,099 of record OU612012.1, on the reverse strand, counting down.
TTCACAACGAGACTTATCTCCATTTTTGAAAATCGGTATTTAGTTTATATTAAAATATTAAGAAAGAATGTTCTAGTTCTAGCTCTATGTTCGTTTGGTCTAAATCCATCACCTTGATACACGTACCGTCCAACATGCATTATGTGATATATGTACTATCACATAATGCATGTTGGACGGTACGACACTAAGACGTAAATACATTATGTAACTCCTAATAGGTACGGTTCGTTGTCAGTACATACAATACCATAATTTATTGTATTTTCTTATATACTACTTTTGGCGTACATCAGTACTTTTAAAAATATCCTAAAGCAGATAAACACGAATCCCTTCCGAGAAACATGGACATTGGTCTTATTAAGCATAAGTAGAGCCGAACATGTGCAAATCATAAAATTTTACAAATTATGGCTATGGTCCCAACCTATTGAAACGTTGGTTCAAGTGTGGGGAATTCAAGGAATCGTCGTGAGAGCGTCGCTCGCGCAAAAACAAAGGACAAGAGCGTCTCGGGATTTTTTACGAAGGCTAACGGAGAGTAGGATCGGGGCAGTCGATTTGGGGTTGCGGAGGCGAGTGGTTGACCTGAGGTTCGTGAAGGACGGGGAACAGAGGCGTTACTCTAGTAAACTCACTTGGTAACTCAATGCGACACTGCCAAGTGGAACACTATCAATCCTCTACAGATAACGTGAGTCGCTTACACAATGTCTTTATACCTGTCGTAATCATTATTATTATATTTTTGTGTAGTAATATTTATTTTATAACGCTACCTAAGACTGAGTAATACATCGTGCTAGATGGGGATCCAACCGGAATAACTCATATAAAAGTGTATAGTAAAAATTAGTCAAACGATTTGTTGAGTCGCGATTTGCGTTGATAGATGTTGCCCGGCCTTGATATATGGAAAAGCACCACTTGTAAAGCGTTAGTTCGGTAGACCAGGAACCTGTTGTCGTGGAGGTCTGGGGTTAACCTCAAAAGGGAGTAGCCTTGGGTCGTTGAAGCCCGTTTATCCTGCAATCTACGATCGATGACGGCTTTGCTAGATGGTGACCGAGAGAAGAACGTCAGGCGTATAAGTTAGGAGCGGGTTATCGTACAGAGTTCGTGTTCTGCTGTCGTATACAATTACAGCCATATGAGATAACTAGGACCGGGTGTGGTTCAATTCCCATGTGAGACCAGCGTTGAAGAGCTCTCTCGCAAGCACAGAGGTCGGTGCGACCAGATATGTCAGAAGGAAGATTGGGGATTAAAAGCCCCACGGTACGGACATCGAGTCAATGAAGTACGTTAGCTTGTAAACCGAGTTTATGCGTGTGATTGAATATATGCGAGATAAGTAACTGATATCAACGTGTCCGATTGTTTGTTGTATATATATTTTGAGTATTCCCTTTTCGCGGTTACATTCTTTGTCTACTGAGACGGCTAAGGCCAGTGGGGAAATAACTGTCGTTGGTCGTATTTTATAGTATGTGTGCGGTTTGGCGGGGCACCATACCACCTGCCAAAGGGCAGGTGCTGGCCTTATTGTTATAATTGCATGTAGATTATGTAAAATCGAATTTTACTCAGCTTTGGGAAGACGATGTACCGTCACAATTATTATCCAATACGCATACCGCCCAATCACGCATCCAACCCCCATACCGTGCCAGAATTTTAGTCAATCAATCAATTAGCCTATTGCAGTCCACTGCTGGACATAGGCCTCTCCCAATATGCAACGTTTGGCGATCCTCCGCTTTCCGCATCCAGTCCGTCCCAGCCACCCTTCGTAGGTCGTCAGTCCACCTGGCTTGGGGGTGTCCCACCTTACGTTTTCCTTCTCGCGGTCTCCACTCTAGGATTTTTAGTAACATCGATTTATCCTTCTATTAGTTGAACGATAGTAGTTATTTGTGTATGTAATGTGTTCAGCAGTAAACGACTGACTGATTGATTGTTTGATTGTCGTGTCCTGTGCACGCCAACAATATATGATACATTGTGAGAATCATTCGTTGTAGTTTTCTATGAGATTTATTGAAAGGTATTTTTTAAACTGGTTAACTGGTTAATGTGTGTGAAACTGTTTATTTGAACTCGTGTTGGAAGCATTTTAAACCCAGGTTTGATTTAAATGCACACTAAACTTATGAAGGACCGATGACAAAAACCTTGCATGCCAGGCTAAAAAAAATGGCAAAAGTAGCAAAATCACTGGTATGACATCATTAATTACTATTATTATTATTTGACAACCGCTTCATCAATATTCACGTGTTTGTTGCATAAATGATCACTTAATTTAATATTTAATATATAATTTGCGGTGGTAATTATATGTTGCTGTAAAATTTTTGTTTAAAATACTCCCAGTCTCTTCGTAGAATGCATAAGTTTATAAAAGGAAATTTAAAATTTTTATGCATTCTACAAATAGACTTTAAACAAGGCACAGGAGCCTTTTAGTAAAGTAATAAAGTATTGAATAAATAACATAGATCGAAAGTTTCATAGAAAACTTTCTCTTTATAGTGCATTGTCAAAGGAAAATCTTTTAAGGGCTTAAGATATTTCCTTTGACGCTACTTACGAGTATTGCTCGCGCAATCGCCGTCGTCTACGTCTGCGACTACTCGTATACCTTTTGAAAGCTGATATATTAAAACTATCAATCCTCGAACTGGAGGAGGCCGCCATTTTCCCTTCAATAATATCAAACCGTGCTAATCTATATAAATAAAAATGAAACGACGAACGACTGCATCAAATTGAATAATTCTTTTTGGTTTGTGTTCTTCATTATGTGGCTAAGGTTTTTATAAAAAAATTAATAGAAGGTGCAGCGGGAACGGGATCTAAATACCACGTGAGTGGAATAAAATCAATCAATTAGCCTATTGTTCACAGGTACAACAGGCTAACCACTTGAGGGAGTAATGTTCTAGATCCTGTATTCCAAGAATAAACTCACTGTCAATAGTGTCAATCAATCAATTAGCCTATTGCACCTAGACCACTTTGGGAACTAATGGTTTAGACGCTGTATTCCATGAATAAACTACAACACGCCTGTACATTTATCTTTGTACCCCGTAATGGCCGTATAAACGCGTCATGGCGGCATTAATATACTACAGTCTACGCATTAGTATGACTCTCTCGGACGCCCCTTAATCTGTATCCCGACCCTGTTCCATTTGTAGAACAACAACCTTTTGTTAATCTGTCAACTATGTTACTCGGTCAAGTAACGCAGTAACGCAATGGACCTGTCACCTTTAAGCCCGCTCAAGAGCTATTTTTCAGTTTATTAAATAATAGTATTGACTTGTATCACAAGTGTCGCGTTACCAGCCCATTATCCGATTTCGAGCGGGACGCTACACTTCGCAATTCTAAGAAATGATAGATACCCACCGATTCTTAGAAGCGTTGCTGGTACAATTCTCTAGAAGAACCATCTATAATACGTATCTAACTATTTTTTTAATAGTTTATTTGAATGTTTAAACGCGCTAATCTCAGAAACTACAGATTACGAAAAAATCTTGTTATGTTGAATAGTCCGTTTATCGAGGAGTTTATTCATATAGAGGCTATAAATCACCACGCTGCTACTCAAGAGAGTGGAGCAGTAATCACAAATGTCTAAAAATCCAGCAGATTCCCATACATTATTTGAAAATTAACAAAATGCGGGCATTATGTGCCTTAGATGATACGAGGTTTCGAAGTATACCAGAGGCGAAGCCAGTCGGGTCGGTTGAACGCGCTAATCACAGGAACTGCTAACCCAATTTTCAATCTCTTACTATCTAAATCTGTTTATCGAGGAAAACCATAGCCTATATATCATTATACTACTGTGGAGTGGGGCAGAAATCATAAATGTAGATTCCGATACATTTTGTGGTAGGTACGTAAGAAGTGCCTATGTTAGGTATATATTATGTTGAAGCAAGTTTCCCGGCCAGGCTGGGTCAAATTTGAACATCTGTCTGAATCTGACTATGTAGGTAAGTACACAACGATAAGTATGCATTTTGCAATTTGTAATATAACTAAAATGTAATTACAAAGTAATTATGTTTATGCTGTGAGTCTGTGAGTCATACATTACATTAGCTCTGAGTTTACAAAACGGGTTAGACAGCCACACTCAAGTACAGACACACATGTTAGGTATTATCTATCTATACTATTATATAATTGTAAAGTGGTCGTGTCTGTACATTGGAGATATTTAAAAAAAAATATTGGGGTTATGTTATGTTAACGATACTGAACACGAAAATATTTTCTTTGAATTTCCTGTCTGTTTGTCTGTTTATCCGCGATGGACGCAAAAACTACTGGTCGGATTTTGATGCGGTTTTTTTTTGTTTCAAATTCAAATTCAAATTCAAATTCAAATTCAAATTCAAATTCAATCTTTATTTGCGAACACAGGTATAAATTGTTGTTACATTGGTTTAAAAGTTTGATCATTCCGCATTCCACCTAATAGGCATGCAACAATATAAGCTTAAAAATAAAATACATTATAGGAGTAGCTACAGATTAATAACGCAATTAATTTCGAATTTAATAATAAATGGTTCAGTTATGTCAAAATTTTAAATTAAATAGTAATATAAGTTTAATTAATGGTAATACAAAATAGTCACTTTCATTACAATTTGTCATTTAAATATTCTTCAATAGTGTAGTACGCTTTCGTTATAAGTAAGTGTAATACATTTTTTTTAAAAGCAGTTGTGTTTTCCACTTCTAAAATATTTCGTGGTAATTTGTTGTACAAACGAGGAGCCATGGAGAAAATACTTTTATCAAACAGCGCTGACCGATGCTGAGGCATACAGATTTTATGGCAGTTACGAGCACTGTTGTATGTAGTGTAACGACTCAAATTACCTTTCACAAAAGTTACAACTTCATATACAGGGCGTCCCACGGCGATGCCACATGGAGGGCAAGTACCTTAAATCCTTAAGTTGGCTCATTTTACTTAAAGGAGACATCATTGTATTTTTAAAAAGAAATAAAACTGCATTCAAAGATTTTTAAAAATTCGCTTGCCACACCCGGTAATCGAACCGACTAAAATCCGAAAAAGTAACATCCTGTATTTTTATGGCATCAATCGATACTGTCGATCAAAAGGATCAAATCTCTCTAAGAAACATGGTAAATTAAATGAAAGGAAGTCCTTGAAACCTAAACTTATAAATTCAATTTGGCAAAATAAAACACTTTAACTCAAAGTTCATCCATCCATCTGATACCAAATTAACAATGAAATGCCATATTTAAATCACTTTTCTTTTTTTATCGTGTGGAGACCGCTGCATCAATCGATAGTGTCAATCAAAAGGATCAAATCTCTCTAAAAAACATGGTAAATTAAATGAAAGGACGTTCACAAAATCTTAACTTATAAATTCAATGCAAACAGATACAGCACTTTTACTCCAGGAACCATCAGATAAGGAATCTAATAAGGTCAACACTAGAGATATCTTTGATGAAATTTATTTAGTAAAATAAGTACATACTGAATGAATGAACTTTGTTACCTGTTTAGAATGTAACTTTATTGGGTAACTGCATGAGGTTATGTAGGTAGGGTAGGTAGTAATTTTTAGATGCTTGATTAGAAACCTGCACGCGGTGTACCCTGGGCAACGAAGATGGCGAGTGAATTGCCCTATTGGATCAACTTATAACCTGTCAATTGAGACGGCGCGGCGTGCGGTTATAGTCGGTTTGAGTTCGACATACCTAAATACTACTGCTGACCAGCAGCGGTCTCCACACGATAAAAAAGAAAAGTGATTTAAATATGGAATTTCATTGTTAATATGGATATCAGATGGATGGATGAACTTTGAGTTAAAGTGTTTTATTTTGCCAAATTGAATTTATAAGTTTAGGTTTCAAGGACTTCCTTTCATTTAATTTACCATGTTTCTTAGAGAGATTTGATCCTTTTGATTGACACTATCGATTGATGCCATAAAAATACAGGATGTTACTTTTTCGGATTTTAGTCGGTTCAATTACCGGGTGTGGCAAGCAAAATTTTAAAAATCTTTGAATGCAGTTTTGTTTCTTTTTAAAAATAAAATGATGTCTCCTTTAAGTAAAATGCGCCAACTTAAGGATTTAAGGTACTTGCCCTCCATGTGGCATCGCCGTGGGACGCCCTGTATATACAGACAAGGTAGAGTTAGTATCTTCAACTGTATAAAGTGTGGTTTGCATGTGTCTGTCTGTTGTAATTTGCACACGGCTCTCAAACATCTTTTCTGTGCCTTAAATGCATCTTCCTTGTCAGTAGAGTTGCCCCAGAACATGACCCCATAACGTAATATTGATGTCACGTGGGCGTGGTATGCTGTAATTACTGCATCTCGGTTTACAACTTTTGATATCATATAGAGCGCATACGAGAAACTATTTAATTTTTTACATATCATGTTAATGTGCGTTTTCCAGTTTAAATTCGAATCAATATGTAGTCCTAAAAATTTGGTATTACCTATGTCAATATTAGTTTTATTTAAATGTCTTATATCCATGTCGCTTAAATGATGTGAATTATTTCCGAATGTCATAATGTTTGTTTTGTCAAGATTAATTATAAGATTATTTGATGTCAACCATTTGATAATTTTGTCCATGTTATAGTTAATATTAAATTCTACATTGTTCATGATCTCTTGTCCCGAGTAAACTACGGTACTATCGTCCGCAAAAAGGATCATGGGATATCCTATTGACCGTGGGAAATCATTTATATATAATATAAACAGTAAAGGACCTAGTACACTTCCTTGTGGTACACCGTCTGTTACTGTTCTCATTTCCGACAAGTATTTCACCTCTGTTTTGTATTTAGGACATATTCTATTTATTTGAGTTATCTGTTTTCTACCTTCAAGATATGATTTTATTAAATTTAGTGCATTTCCCCTTATTCCGTAAGTATACAGCTTATCTATCAGTATAGAATGATCCACGTAATCGAATACTCGTGTTAAGTCCATGTACATGGCGTAAACAGGCAGCTTTTTTTCTAGATTTCCCATAACCTCCAAGAGAAAATTGTAAATAGCTTGATTAATGCTTTTATTTTTCCTGAACCCTACCTGTTCATCGGTTAGCACTTGATTTTTGTCCAAGTACTCGTTTAAACAATGATAGATGAATTTTTCCAAAACCTTCGAGAATATAGGAATCAGTGCTACAGGTCTATAAAATTTCATGCTTTCCTTATCATCTTTTTTGAAGATAGGGATGGTTATCGTTATCTTTAGCTTATCAGGGAAAGTACCACAACTTATGCATAGATTGACGATATGGCTTAAGGGGCTTGCTATAATAATAGAAACGAATTTTACAACTTTTGTACATATGCCATCATAACCTGTACTTGAAGTGTTCTTTAGTTCTCTCATAATTCTATGCATATCATATGGTGTTGATGGACTCATAAACATTGAGTTCTCTTTGTTCCACACTAAGGTAGCTTTATGGTTTTTGGAACCATCTGCTGAAGAAGGTTGGAACTTATTTAAAAAGAAATCGTTAAATGCTTCCGCTATCTGCTGTGGATCACTTATTATTTTATTATCAACTTTTATACAATTAATTTCTTCTTTAGGCGTATTTAATTTACATTCATTGATAATTTTCCATGTAACCTGAGATTTATTATTTGCGTTTTTTATTTTAAAATCATTTTGTGCTTTTTTAGTCAATTTTATGATCGAATTAAGTCTCTTACTATAGGTTTTAAAGGTGTCCTTGTTTTGCCTACTTGGGTTTTTCCTGTATTTATGTAGTAGTTCTCGTTTTCGGCGCGAGCATACCTTGATACCTTTACTCAGCCACCGAGGCTTTATGTTTTTTGTTAGTTTTAGTTTTATTACAGGGAAGCACAAATCATAAAAGAAAGAAAATATGTCATGAAAATTATTAAATGCAATATTTGGATCATCTGAATTATAAATGTCATTAAAACTAAGTTTTGACAAACATTGCTTGAACTTCGTCATATTACCTACACTATAGTCACGTTTTATTATATACCAATAAGGGAGAGTGCAGTATTCCTTAACTGGGCAAGTCAGTATTTGTGCTTTATGATCCGATACAGCTAGTTCAATTACTTCAGCATGACAACCGCGAATACTATAGAGAATATTATCTATGCATTTACCACTGGCTGGTCGAGTAGTCTCATTTATGGCAAGTTTAAGGTTGAAGCACGTGCATATTTCCTCAAACTGAAGACTAGTTTTAGTTACTTTTAGTCTGTCGATGTTAAAGTCACCGCAAACAATCACTTTTTTGTTTTTTAGACAATATCTTTGCAGTAAATTTTCAAAGTTTTCAAAAAATTTATTTAAAGTTTTACTATCTTCCCTTGGTGGTCTGTATATACATAAAACTATAATATCGTGTTCTATCAATTTGATTGCACTGCATTCTATGAGTTTCGGTATACAGAACTCATTGACATCTGATAATGTATGATATTTGTGTCCACTACTCACTAAAATGCATGATCCCCCATATCTGTTATCTCTACAGTAGAAAGACGCAAGTTTATAGTTACCTATATTTAGTATACCAATATCACCTTGAAGCATATTATGCTCTGTAATGCATAGTACGTCAATACTCTTACCCTTTTGTGATAAATCATTAATATGAACTTCTAATAAATTTGATTTTCCTATCACACCGTCTATATTTTGATGAAGTATGTTTACAGTTTTCTTTTTAGAGACGAAAATTATGTTCTCCTACAGACTTTATCGGGGACTCCGGAGTCGAGATCTGTATCTCGGATATATTATTATTTGTTTGTGTGTATTTATCTAATGTAGTCAAACCTTTTTTATTATTGTACTGTGTCAATCTTAATCTATATGTTATTCGTAGTATTTCTTGTAGCAATGATCTAGAAAGGTTTACAATGAAATGTCTGAACTGTGGATAATAATGACAGTAATTTACGTCGACAAAGGTCGCATGTGGATATTGATTACACATGAAATTTAACTCATAATTGAGCTTAGTTACATTTAGTTTCCTATTATATGGTATTTCACATATTAATATATTAGTATTTTTATAGCAATGAAAAAAATGTATAATATTGGATTTAAATTCATATGGATTCACATCATTAGTTCCTCCTATTATTATCACATAATCATTTTCTGTAAGATGACGTAATGTGTTCTTTTCAGTATCACTTAGAATATCTGCGATCTTAGCACCAGGCTTCCAAAAACTGGTGACAACATAACTTGATCCTACTAGCCTCTGAAGGGTTGTCCGCATTCCTCGCCCTTGTTGATCAGCTATAATTACTATCTTATTGACTTGCTTCTGTTTCTTTTGGCATTTTGTTTGTAATATAATATCAACTTTAGTTCCTTTTTCCTTGTTAATGTCTTGTAAGTTCTTTGTGGGACTACGTTGTATTACCTCCATTTCCTTAGTATTCTTGGTATAAATAAAATCATTTGTCTCCTTCGATGCGGTATAATGTGTTGGAGAGTGTGTAGTTAAAGTGCTATTCGCCATTTTTTTCAGGGGTGTTGATGTCAGGCTACGATCTTTACCTTTAGCTCGTGTTGCTCCTGCACGCTTTAATCCAGGAGAAGAACATTTCGGATCACCCGTTTCTATTTTCTTGTATAGCTCTATTACTTTGTTGCTTTTTTCTAAATGAGATTTCAGTTGAGCGTTTTCAAAATTTAGAATTTGAAATTGAATTTTGTTAGAAAGGGCTTACTCAGACTTAAAATCTTACGTTTGTTTGATCGCAATCGGTTGAGTAAAACCGAAGATATGAGCAAGGGTCGCGTTAACCGAGATGCACGCGGGCGGAGCCGCGGGCGGAAGGCTAGTATAATATATGAACATTTTCATAAACTTTCCACCAACAATCTTCAGCATCATATGAAAAATTCTTGGTTTCCATATTGGATTCTGAATGGAACAAACGTAAATGGAAAAGAGAATTGGAACTACAATAGTTTGGTTTATTTCGTATTGTGTTTGGGTGTACCTATAATGTTGTTCCATATAGCATAGATAGAAGTCGTTTCCCAACTAAGTTGGGGTCTAGTTTCCGTCCAACTACGAATCGGTTGAACTTCGATATTTTCCGTGATGTGAGTGCCATCAGATCGCCACAAGCCACAACTGATGATTTTGAAGTTCTGTAGTTTTAAGGTATGATTCCGTACGGTAGCCGAACTCATACGAGAACTGCCGACGCACGCAGCAGTTGCACGTAATTCATCGCGGCTTCTCAATGTTCCCCGTATCGGAGTTTAACCAGTAATGGGTACGCTGTATCTGTTGCATGCATCTGTCGTTGTCGCATGCTGTCGGCTTCGGAATCATACCTTTAGGGTTAAACCTTATAAAAAAATAAGTTTAAAACTAAAATCCGACTATTTAAAAATCACGCTCTGAAAAGTATTAAACAAGAAAATATCTAGGATAGCCGTGGTCGTATGCCACTTTTTCTCAGAATAGCATGTATGTATCGTTTTATTATAGTAAGTGGCATACGACCACGGCTATCCTAGATATTTTCTTGTTTAATACTTTTCAGAGCGTGATTTTTAAGTAGTCGGGTTTTAGTTTTAAACTTATTTTTTTATTTTTTTTATTTTAGGGCACCCAACAACTATAATTTATTCATATTTGAAATGTGCTAATTGAGCTCTTTAATTTGATACCATACACGGCATATTTATCTCAAATTAATTTTTCAACACAGTACTTTATGGCCGCTAGAGGGCGCCACATTAGATTTAGTGACACATCATATAGCCTATAACCATCGGACGATCAAGACGATTCTAACGATATGCTATATGTCCAGTTCTAATAAGTAGTTGAGCAGCTATGAGGGAACAAACGAACATACATACATACATACATACATACATAGCCTGTCAACATCATAACCCTCCTTTAGCTTCGCCGTAGTCGGGTAAAAAGTAACTTTGACTGCCACCGATCGGGGACCGACAGCTTAACGTGCTCTCCAGAGCCCAGAGGGGTCTTAAGAATGAACCCAGCCTACCTAGGTCGGACCTGATTAGTATTGCTTAACCTTGCAATGTGCTAACCACAGACAAAGCGTTTGCATGAGAAAGTGCTTGCTTAACGGCAATAGGCTCGACCCTTATTAGGTAGGACAAGGGTAGGACTGACAAAATGCGGGTGCTAATACACCTCTCCTTACCTTCGGTAATTTACAATATCCACCTTGGTGCTAACGTAGCCACAAGCCACACAGTAGTAATAAATCCAGTTAAAATAAAAATTTGAGCTTGCATAAATTCGCATAGAGCTGAAAATTGGTGGAGTTCTTAAATACACCATAATGAAAGAAATATCAAAAGTCCCCATCGGTGGCATTTCTGCTTTTTTTTATTCAATGTTAAAGGTCAAATATACTGGATTCTCGAATTTTTCTCGTAAACAGCAAATGTTATCGCAAAAGTAAGTTAGACAAAGTTGTAGATCATAAAATTACCTACAAAATTGGAATCGTACTTATTTTTGTACGGATCACCATTTCGGAAATATCGCGATTTCAAAATTGGAAAGAGTCGTACCTATCTATTATATACAAAATTATTCGTTCTTATAGTATGATTCATCAACGCAGAGCCGAAGCCGCTGGTTCTATAAACTTGAAATTTTGGCAGTAGATGCTTTTCATGTTGCTAGTATCCACCAAGAAAGAATCTTACTATGGGCAATGACATTTCATATAAATAACATATGATTTCTTCCAATTTTAAAATCGCGATATCTCCGAAATGGTGATCCGCACAAAAAAAGAATGAAACCATATCTGTAGGTAATTACATGATCTATAACTTTGTCTAATCTACTTTTGCGATAGCATTTGTTGTTTACGAGAAAAATGCGAGAATCCAATATATTTGACCTTTAACCTTGAATTAAAAAAATGCAGAAGTCCAATCAATGGGGATTTTTGATATTTCTTTCATTATGGTGTAATTAAGACCCCACCAATTTTCAGCTCTATGCGAATTTATGCAAGCTTACCATTTAATTTCGTCTATTTTTCCTGGATTATAATGTTGGCTTATAAATTCGAAAATCGAAAACTATGATTTTTGTTTATTCCGTAAAATGTAACGCAATAATGAAAGGTGTCAGTGTTGTCACATGAATGAAACATATAGAAAAAACCTCGCTCAGGTAAAAAATAGTTATTTTAGATCGAAATTGGATTCACGCTTTCTCGAAACTCACTTGAAATTAATACGAAAATTGGCCCAACATTATTTTTTACCAGTTGTAGTTAATATTTATTTGCAATAGCAAATTTCGAATATACTGTAATAAAAGCGTGATATTCGTGGTCTGGCGTGGGCAATATCGGGGACAAACTACCAAGTAAATAGACAAACGTGGTTGGAGTACATGAAAGGAGGACTACGGAACACTTTTGTGTAAGATAAGCACGTGGATTTGTTCACAATGGTAGTGTAGGGCTTCAGCGTCGCAAACAAAGTGAGCCCGTTTTCGCAGGGGTTACAAAGAATGACAGTAAACCGGATAAAGAATGTATTGGCGACATAATGGTGAATGCGAAGTGTACAGTCCAGTTACACATGAATGACTATGATTTAATCTCCTTTGTGAGCCGAATTTAGTTTTCCTCTACTTGCCCGCGGCTTCGCCCGCGTGGAACTCTAATTCCGTTCATCACTGATAAATCGCATGTGTGTTATACTGATGTATAAGCTATATTATTGTAAAGTTTCATTAAAATCCATTCAGTTTTTACGTGAAAGAGGAACAAACATCCTCACCTAAATCCTCACACACATCCTCACATACTTACAAACTTTCGCGTTTATAATATGCTAAGTTACTTTACCAATCCTTATAGGATTGAAAACAGTTATTTTGGCCACTCTTACTATTCATATTTTCCTCAAATTCGCAATATATACTAGACTACAGTACACTACACAACATATTAAGTATGTTTTCTTTTTCTTACATGCCCCGGGGTATTTAACGAGGCGTGTAAAGATATCTGTCAAGATAGTGACCACCATTTTAAAGTGGGTGACAGACGTGCGAGTAAGTACGCGGCCTTATGGCTCGGCGACCTTACTCGCACGTCTGTCACCATAAGTTCGCGTACTTTAAAACCGCCGAGTAAGTTCGTTGGCGATCTAGCATGTTTGAAATTTTGCTCGCAACTAGAGGTTTGCACCGGTGCGGAATTTCGTGAACCGGTGTTTTAGCAAGCTCTTAGAAAAATATGACATGATAGAATTCCTAGATAGCACAAAGCCTCTTCTCTCGACGACATTGCAATACAGTGTGAGCAAGCTTGCCGTCTGTCACCGACGCGGCGACGGCGAGCCGAGTAAGTTCGCGAACTTAAAAACCGCGTGCTTAAAGTACGTACGTCTATCACCCACTTAAGATTGACAGCATCAGGAAAAGTGACCCGTATATTCTTAATTCCCTTGTAAGTCTTTGGAACTAGAACTCGTGGCCTTAGAAGCGACATAAGACTTTTACTTTACGTGACATAAGATGACATAAGACAAGAAGAGTGCTGTATATTTTTAACCGACTACGGCAAAGCCAAAGGAGTGTTATGATTTTTATAATGTTTAGTTTGTGTGTGCAAGTGGACGTACACACATTTTACGCCTCTCACCGGTATACTGGGAAAAAATTATTTGATAAATAAGCAGTAAGAACCATTGTACTATGTTATTTTTGTTTTGGGTGTGCACTAAGTTTACATTAAAAAGTATGAAAAATGCTACCAGTCTTCTCGGAAAGTTTGCACAAAAGGCATGCGATGCGAAGGAATTTCACGACCCGTTTTAATATTAATTTTTAATGTATATACCTAACAGGCTTCAATGACGTTCCACCCTCTTCAATATCATCTTTTTAGTTTTATTGTTAATTGTATACTCCATGCGTTTCAAAATCCTCTTCTTCTTCTGTCGAATGACGGCGCTTCTACTCTCAAAGTCTATTTTCTCAGTGTGTTGCTAACTGGATTGTGTTTTCGGAGGCACTTATAAGGTCCTCCGGTGTACAGGTAGATGGGCATGCAGCACACGTTAGCAGGTGGGCCATGGTCTGTGGAGCAAGTCCACACTCACACCGCAAGTCCGCGTTATCTAAGAAACCCCACCTAGACCGATTCTCCCTGCTTCGGCCGACCTGTGCTCAAAGTCTATTCAGGAATTTTCACCAGATCCATTTCAAAATAAAAAAAAATAGATAGACGTAAGTATATGTCCATTTTCAACAAATTTCAGTAATATGTGTACGTTTTGTAAGCGATTTATGAATAGAATCTAAACACCAAACTTCCTCGTACTGTTAAAATGTTTGAAACAACTTTTCGACAAGCTACTCGTACGTAATCATATTCCGTATTTGATTGCACTACCATACAGTCTGAAAGCGTTGCTTTTATCTTCTATGCTAATTAGTTTAGACTAACTGTTGCCCGCAGCTCCGCCCGCGTGGAATTCTGATCCCGTTCATCACTGATATATAGCCTATGTGTTATTCTGATGTATAAGCTACATTATTGAAAAAATTCATTAAAATCTATTCAGTAGTTTTTACGTGAAAGACTAACAAACATCCTCATATACATCTTCACATACTTACAAACTATCGCGTTTATATTAATACTAGCTTTTGCCCGCGGCTCCGCCCGCGTGGATGTCGGTTATCGCGACCAAACATAGCCTATGTCCTTTCTCAAGGTCTAACCTACCTCTATACCAAATTTCATCAAAATCGGTTCAGCGGTTTAGTCGTAAAAGTGAGACAGACAGACAGACAGACAGAGTTACTTTCGCATTTATAATATTAGTAGGGAAGTAGGGATGAAGCATTATAACACCTACATGCTATCAACAGGAAGCTGTTTCTATTATGTAAGTAGGTATTACTGATTCTAGGAAATACGTATTTATAAATAATTCTCAGTTCGTTTTATTGAGCTTAGTTAGTCCCTCTGCAAATTTTAACGAAGAAAGTTAAAAGGCGTTTGATGTACCTATTAATATTTTAAGTAGATTACTACAATGAACTGTTTTTATTTGATTACAAATCGTGATTTTAGTCATTTTCTTTAGTTTTGTACAATTTTATCTACTTGTATTTCTTATATATAAAATTCTTGTATAATGTTTATAACAAACTCTTATGAAACGGTATGACTAATTTTATGAAATCTTTTGTAAATTAGACAGGTCTGAGAATAGGCTATAATTATATTTATACACCCCTAAGCGATAATGGTGGTCACACTTGCATCTCTTCCTTATTTTTGACCAACAGATTTTATGATATTGTTATGATTTTGGAATTAAAAAGACATAGAACCCCTAACTTTTACTTCTCTATCCATCATGTTTAATAGTGGTATAACAACGTTTCCACGTCAGCAAGTCCTTATGTTTCACACAGGTACTTAATTTATAATCAACAATTTATTATTACTGTAGTACCTACTCGTGTTTGATAACTTTTGATTTATTCTTTCATTCATTCACAGATTATCTACTAAGATAAAAGGAGATGAACAACTGATGACATGATCGAACGAGCGAGTGTCTTGGACGGTATCCTCCAGTTGAACTCAGATACCTACGTCCGGCGCTAGAGTGATTTGAAATGCAAGCGACTGCGATATGCGGTCAATGGCTTTGACCTCTCCTCGCAGCCACCACGTGTGCCGGTGCGAACCAGGCCTTGTTATTGAACTAGAGCGGTTCACTTTTCTAGGTTAACGATTTGGCCCTTCAACCAAGTTCTTTTTGTGGAAACCCGTTTTTCTCCAAAAATTACTGGTTGAATTTACACTACAATTGAGAATTGTTTTACAGAGATACATATAGTCACGCCTGTAAATCTCCATGAGGGTAGGCAGATGTATTTTAGCACACATATTTCACCAACGGTGATTTTCGGTCCTACGTAGGGGAAACGCCTATTGCCCAAAATTAGTTTCAATTTAGTAAGATTTGTGAATTTTATGTTGAATTATTAAGTGATATTTGGAGCGTTATTGTTTAAAGTTCTTGTCAAGCGCCTTCCTTAATGGGGTAGGCATAGATCAAATATTTTCCACTAGTTACGATCCTGACATACCTACACCTTTAGTTTTTTTACTTTCATAGTTTTGTTTTCTATAGTTGTGTCGTGTATTCTAATCTTTACTTAAATGTTTCAAGGGTTAATAGTCTGAGAGCCTTCCTTTAACAAGGAAAATATGATACACCTCGGTTATTGCTAACGCTAACAACGATAAACGCTTACCTACCACCAACACTGTCGTGGATTTATTTTTCTATTTAGCAGTAGTTACAAAAAAGCTTCTGAACCACATTATTAATTTTCATCCATACGCATCATTATATCCAAACCAACAAGTTTCTAAACTACATTATTGATTTAAAAAAGTATGTCTAACGAAATGATCACCAGTTAATTTCCAAATTACAACACGAAGTTCATAATTTGATGAAACGGGAAAACTTCAAAGGGAATTGTCGCTCACTCCGGCTATGTTCCAATACTTAAAATTAAGTATTTAACTATGAAGAATAGAAAAAGAGCTGTGAAAATAATCTCCGTTCCTAATTTGCTACTTTTACTACTTAATTATTCCCACACTTTGCTGTGACCATTTCCCGTTGTCGTAAGAACAGTTGTACAAGCAGCATCAGATCGATCTAGAGTGGCAAAGTACTCAAAAAATAATCTTAATGTCTACTAATGATGTTATACTAAACTGTTTTAGTGTATCGTCCGAACTAAAGTGTGTACCAAATCAATCAGTCAGGGGAGAACATCATAAAGCCAGTGTCAATCGTAAAAATTAATCGAATAAATGACATAAACTTTTCTACACTATTTAATTTTTAACCTTACCGGTTTCACATCACGTCATTCTTAAGGGTTTGAGGCATGAGGCTAAACCTTAGCCTTTACCCTAGCTTAGAAAATAAAATAGTGTGGAAAAGTGTTTTATTCAATATTTGTAGCAAGTTCCGCCATCGTTCAACAGTATAAAATACTTTAACTGAACATAGTTTTGTTCACAAAATCAGACAGGCATTTGCCGTTTCCTGCCTCGGTATACGAACGCTTCAGTGCCCACACGCCACTACATGTTCCCAATAAGCTGTCCTCTTGCTGTCAGGAAGGCATTATGCTATACACAGCGACTGACATTAAAATGTTAGTTTAGAAGCACTGCGGAAATTTATAAACCGTTTTCATCGCGAAATTGATTTTAGAAATCGTTATCGCTGAAGGGATTTTGAATAAATAAATGTTTTAACTGCGGCGAACCAGAGAGGGTTATGATTTTTTTATAGGACACGTCAATTTGACTTCACCTGGCCTGCGGGGTAACCTGAAGAAGAAGACACATACCATGTTACAATAGTGGCAGTCAGCTTGACGATCTCATCCAAAGCATGGAAGCGCTCAGAAGATATACTACTAAGCGGATACCCATCCAAATGACAACCTCACCTAGGTAGCTTAACCCACTGTCGAACTGCTAGTCGGTTATATATGTATTACCTTATGTTAGTCACATCGGAATCGAACCGTGTGAAGCCGTACGGTGTCCCGCCCAAGGTAATCAGTTTCCTGGATCTGTGTGCAAGTATAATAAATGGATGACTGATAATGAGTTAATTTAAATACTGAGTGGGCGACTAAAATACAGAAAGTGTGTTGCTAAATTGTGAAGTTATGAGGATTTGAGTATAGCGCACCCCAATTTGGATAGGTTAGGTTAGAAGCTCCCGCTTTAGCCTTCGTAGTTATTTTGTTATAACCATCCAGAAATAGTAGCTCACTTAGTAGTTTTGCACGCCACATTCAGTAATTTTGTCACCCATAAATTGAATAAAATGATTCTTCACTATAGCTGCCAACCTATTATTTTTACTACCTGCTTTTCGGATTAATTTGTCACCGCATTAAATACAATAATATAATTACCTATCCTTCCTTATATAGAAATCAATGCCACTTTTCGTTGTAATGTTATAACTCAAGAACGGGCTCACCTATCCGAACCAAATGTTTAGGCTTTGTTCGGTCTATTTAGTAGATGGTTTATGTGAAGTTTGCACAAAATCGGTTGAGCGGTTCTTCATTTAGGCGAAACGAAGTTCGCGGGGTCAGCTAGTAGACTTATAAAAGGTAAATAAAACTCATTGTTTAATTACTAAATCTCAGAAACTATAACACCTACAAACCTGAAATTTGGTAGGTAGGTTCCTTATAGGGTGTAGACATCCGTTTAGAACGGATTTTACGAAACTCCGCCCATAAACTCCACGCGTACAAAGTCGCAAGAGGCCGCTGGTAACACCAAGTAACACAATAACAATACAATATGAGAGATACAAGTTATGTGGTGCGTGGAGTGCGAGGGATATGTCCACGACAATCTCACCTTCGGCAACCGACGGCCCGCAGATAACATTGTTTCCGTTAGCTTCGGTCCAAGTAGTTCTCGTAAACCTAAACCTCGTTTGTCAAAATCAGAGAGGCTTGCAAACGGGATTGTCGCTCAGGTGAACAGGCAGAGAGAATGAAATTCATACTTCTGTCAATATTGTCAGTTTTTAGGGTTCTGTGGAGCCCCCGTGCAGTCCATGACGCACTAGGTTTCGGGTCCCTAAAGACGATCTAAACAAAGCCACTGACGGCGCGGCCGAGATGACACAATTTAATTCTCGAATAATTGGTAGTGAAAAAGGGGATCATTGACACGAAAGAAGAAGGAGGGTTCCGTACCCAGAGGGTAAAATCTGAACCCTACTAAAACTGAACTGTCCGTCTATCTGTCTGTCTGTCTATCCTCAGGTTGTACCTCGTGAACCGTGTAAGCTAGACATTTTCACTAATGATGTATTACTGTTGCCTTTATAACAACAAAAACAGAATAAAATGAATATTTAGGTCAATGAATGGTACAGAAATCTCCATAAATGTTGAAGGCTTCTCTCGGGACAAGGCAGAGATACTTTCTAGTCTCTGCCAGAACACCCGCTGTGATATCCTGTGCGTGCAGGAAACTCACAGAGATGCTCGCCAGAGCAGACCATACATCCCTGGACTATCGCTTATCGCCGAGATCTGCCACCCGAAGCACAGAACACTCGCACTTGGCCGGTTTTTAAGCTCCGATTATAAGTTTTTGAATACAAAGCAGTTCATAGAAATCCGTTCCTAAGTTTTTGTGTACTTAATGTTGAAACAAACAATGTAGCCGTTTGTATGTTTCACGCTTTAACAGCTTAACCGATTATATTATCGGCGCTCCTTGGCTGTATAACTCGGGACATGCAATGATGTATTATATATTCATAAATACGTCATGCAAGAAGATGGTGGCTTTTAAAAATGGCGC
This sequence comes from Eilema depressum, assembly GCA_914767945.1. Classification (NCBI taxonomy): domain Eukaryota; kingdom Metazoa; phylum Arthropoda; class Insecta; order Lepidoptera; family Erebidae; genus Eilema; species Eilema depressum. The sequence continues at coordinate 32,361,571 of OU612012.1, read as the reverse complement.
AAATGTCGTAAACGATGACCAAAAGTCATCATTTTTTTGTCGCCATTTTAGAGTGTGGACAACATATCTATAGTTTCTAATATATCATTGGAGACATGTAGCCTGTAGGTATCTTGGACAAATCGCGATACAAACGAGGCGCACGCGGGTTGTTTCATAATTCATACTAATCCATAGATACTAATATTATCATAAATGTGAAAGTAACTCTGTCTGTTACGCTTTCACGCCGAAACCACAGAACCGATTTTTATGAAATTTGTACAGAGATACGTTATACTTTGAGATAGGACATAGGCTATATTTGGTCGCGATAACCGACATCCACGCGGGTGGAGCCGCGGGCAAAAGCTAGTCATCAATAAGCTCCCTCTACTGTCATTATACCTTTCATTAGTTTATATCATTACACAGAACAGTGATCCTGGATTAATACCGACCTGAACATATAAATAAGGTCCGGGGCGTGAATAAGACCTTTATAATGGCTATTTATAGTTCTTATGAAATAAGAGAGTTATTCCGGTTGGATCCCCTGATATGATCCCCTGCCGATAAATACTCCCGGGTTACAGATGGCCGCCGCGCCAACTTTGATTTGAAACAAACTTTTACATAAAGCCAGGGAATTAGGGAGTTTCTGTTCTTATTACAACACGCGCTGTAAGTAACAAGTTTGGAATTAAATTACGTATTTGTCGCTAACGAAAATTAACAATATCTACTAATGATTAAAATAAAAAAGCGAATACAGCTCAGGCGGAAATCAAACCCTCGATTTTTGCCTTACAGGGGGAATACTTTAGACACTGAGCCACCGGGCCTCGTCGAAGCTGATCCAAATTTTTCTATACATCGTGTTATTATTATTTTTAATTTGTTTTGTTTTATTATTTACTAGCCTTCCGCCCGCGGCTCCGCCCGCGTGCATCTCGGTTAACGCGACCATTGCTCATATCTTCGGTTCTACTCAACCGATTCCGATCACACAAACGTAAGATTTTAAGTCTGAGCAAGCCCTTTCTAAGAAAAAAAACCGCATCAAAATCCGTCCAGTAGTTTTTGCGTCCATCGCGGACAAACAGACAAACAGACAGGAAATTCAAAAAAAATATTTTCGTGTTCAGTATCGTTAACATAACATAACCCAAGTATTTTTTTTTAAATATCTCCAATGTACAGACACGACCACTTTACAATTATATAATAGTATAGATAGTATTTTTATACCACTTAGGTGGCAGACAAGCACATAGCCCACCTGCGGGCAAGTAGTTACCTGGGTCTATGAACGAGTGCAACACCAGGTGAGACACTCGTGCTGCCGACCCTCTAAGAACAGAGAGATTCTGTGCCGTCAGCGCAGAAGATAAGCAGGACAAACCGCTATAACTAGTGAACTCTGGCTACTACCTACCTACTCACCGCCAGGAACACAAGACGGTGAATTTAATCACGATTTTGGATTATTATATTATTTACATTTCCTGAGGCAACGGTTTCTTAATTTATGTCATCAAGAGGCGATTGAAGTGATGTTTGGAACCCATCTCCTTAAGTTTGAAGATATCTCAGAGTAGGTGGAGATAGGCCAGCTTTTTGGTACGGAACTAAGTTTTTTTTTCTAATATTGTTCCAGTGTATATTTTTTAATTTATTGTCGGCTAAATTAGTCGGACTATCAATCTTCATATATCTTTTTTGAACAATAATTACCTTTTATTTAACCCGCGAAAAATCCCCACGGATACCTCCCCTGCTGGAACCAGTGGACTGGTGGAGGAGATTATATCGGACTCGAACCGACTAAAATTACTTAAATCAGGCAAAAACCAAACCAAGCCGTCCGCTATCACGCGCAATACACCCAACGGTATCTTTTTAATAGACATTATACATTTTTTACTAACGAATCTCAGAAAAGAAACGTCGCCACAACGTATCTAGAACCCCCTAGACCTAGACAAGTGGCAATTGATTAACCGGCGTGCTGTAGAATAAGGTCCAACCCCACCAAACGGACGGCATCGGCCCGGATTTTACAATCTTTAAACAAAATTAAATCTTATTATCACAGTGTTTGAAGTTTATATTACCAAGTCACGCACAACAGCTTGACAGCGACGTGCGGCGGCATGACGCACGTCAAGCTGTCATGCGTGACTTGGTAATATAAAATCGATATTTTTTTATTTATACCCCAAAAAGTGGTAAATCTTTGTTTGAATTTTTTTGACTTAAGAAAAATGCCTAGTAGCAATTTTCTTTCGGAATTCATTAAGGGAGGTTATTAGCTGTCTACAATTGGTTTTGCGTGGTATTCGGTTTGTTGCGTTATCGGCCATCTTGAATTTAAGGGTAAATTTTTGTTTGCCGAATAAGTCGTTTAGTTTTATTTTTACACGAAAAATATTTACTACGAAGTTGTTAAGAATAAAATGTACTACCGTTTATTATTCATAATTTTCTCCTAGGATCAATATTTTTCGATGTATACCCCAATAAGGTGGTGAAATTGTATTCGATTTTTTGACAAAGGAAAAACTCCTAGTAGTGATTTTCTTTGGAAATTCGTTAAAGCAAGTCACTGGCAGTCTAAATTTCGATTTGCGTGGTATTCAGTTCATTGCATTATTCACCATTTTGAATTTAAGGGTGAAATTTTAGTTACTGAATAAGTCATCTATTTTTAATTTTACACTAAAAATGGTAATTTAAAATTTGTTTAAAATTATTGGGGTATACATCGAAAAATATTGATCCTAGCGGAAAATTATGAATACTAAAAGGTAGGAAATTTAATTCTTAACAACTTTGTAGTAACTATTTTTCGTGTAAAAATAAACCTAAACGACTTATTCGGTATACAAAAATTTATCCTTAATTCAAGATGGCCGATAACGCAACAAACCGAATACCACGCAAAACCAAATGTAGACTGCTAGGGACCTTCCTTAATGATTTCCGAAAGAAAATTGCTACTAGGAATTTTTCATAAGTCAAAAAAGTCAAACAAAGATTTTACTACTTTTTTGGGTATAAATCAAAAAATATTGATCCTAGAAAAAAAATTAAGAAGAGTTAGATTGTAGAAAATGTAATTCTAAACAACTTTGTTGTAACAACTTTTTGTGTAAAATTAGAACTAAATGATTTATTTAGTAAACAAAAATGTATCCTTAAATTCAAGATCACGGAGAACGCAACGAACCGAATACCACGCAAATCGAAACTTAGACTACCAGGGACCTCCCTCAACGAATTCAGAAAGAAAATTTCTACTAGGAATTATTTCTAGGTTTGCCCCTTGATTGATCTAAATCGGTTGTAGTAATTCTATTTCTCCAATACGCTGGCCAAGGGGGCAGTCGCCATGTTTTTTTGTATGTTTGTTACGCGATTACAAAACCAATTATGAACAGATTTTTATAATTCTTTTTTGGTTGGATAGAGGATACTTTTATAATAATTAAACTCATTTCGAATAACAGGTTAAATGGTAATTGTACGTGTATTCTGGAATGGTAAAAAAACATTCAAGAATACGCCATACATAATGGCAATAATGTAATTTTATTTAATAATTTATATTAAGATTGACAATAAAAGTAGTCTACGATAAAAATATTATTATTTTTGTACCTACCTTTTTTTAATCCGATGGCAATTCAATTTAGTAAGTCAACATCTTAGAGTATCTATCTTACCTGGTCAACATACTCATGACTGAAATCGTTTTGTATAAAAAGATGAATATAGGCATAGACAAGTGAATCGACGACCTACGCACACAATCAATCATCGATCTATCGATTAGCCTGACAGTTCTCATCTAGACATATATTTATACCTCACGCAAAGCCCTAGAATATTTTATTATAAAATCTGGCATATTTTATTTATTAAATAAGATTTATTAAATAATAAATATTCTAATTTATCAAATAATGTTTAATTAATAATTGTTTCATAATATTATATTCTAATCGTAGCACAGCAGTAATCAACTCGGTGTGAAGCAACCGCGTATTGTTTTCACAGAATGCCTCTACGTAGCGGTGGCGTTAACCCCAAAAAGCCTCACTCACTTACCACTGCGCCTTACGCCTCTCGCTACGAAATGCTACGACCTACGAAATTACCACCGTCTACGAAAACACCTCAGTATATTCATTTAGTACTGATTATGCTATTCTACAGTAAAGAAATTACTAAAACCTGCGTACCAATGTTTACTACAGCCTGTTTATATGAGATTAAACGTGTATCGATTTCACTGTCACGCGGTCACCGATTAATGAAACTACCTCATTGCGGCTACTAACCTTAGAGTTATCATAGCAAAAACAAAATAGTGTGTAGTTATGTTAGCAAAAGTATATAAACACTTATATAATTTTGTGACACGAGTTTCGCTCGATGTTTAGTTATGTGACTGAAAGCTTGCAGTGGGAGTGCGTGGGAGCCAGCTGGAAAAGAGATAAGTGTGGGAGGTGACTTACCTTCCGCGGCGGCGGCTGCATGTTGGTGTCGCGAGACGAGCGTGCGAGGAGAGTTAAGTACAAGTGTGGCGCGGACGGCAGATCAATGCCGACTCAAGCCGCTCGCTGCTCCGCCCTCGGCGACTGTCGGATCCGTCGAGGCGAGCGCGCGACGCGCATGTCCCCACTCTAGCCCTCAACCATAAACACCCTCGCATGCTTTTTTTTATTTTTGAAAAAGTTGCTACTTCAAAATTCGGCAGCCAAAACTTGTATTGTAAAAATAGAACTGTTTTGTGTTTTGGCAACTCATTTTAGTAAGTTTGTGTTTATATTTAGATTGAATATTGTTTTTTATACATAATATTATAGTTTATATAAAGTAAAGAATTTACCAACTCTAAACAGAGATTTTACTATTTAAAACAATTTTATAAATAAATTTTAATTAATTATACATATTTATGATTAAGAGGCATTAAAATATGAAAGTATACGAAGTTATTATTCAATTAAAATAAAATAGGAAAATAATATTATAGAAGCATTGAAAACAATTTGTTATTTTATTTCCAATATGTGTGTCATATGTTGGTTACTAAACAAAACATTATTTCATTTGAAAATACATTCTTTTGATCTACATTATAATAATATCTGACGTCACTAGCGATGGACGCCAAATCAGCGCAGAGTTAAGCCACCCCTCAGCACAATGCAGTGATACGGGCAGCAAAACCAGCAAATTTTCCCTGCTTAGCGCTGCAGCGCTGTTTTGATTAGTACACGTTTTTTTCAAGGTGTGTATTCTTATTAAAATGTATGGCAATTAATAAGGTACGGCAGAAAAATCATGCAAGTCGAGTGAATACGCTGTAAGTGTGAAGTAAAGCTGGTTGATGGGAAGTAGAGCACAGATATACGAGAATGGTATCTAAACGAGAATTTAAACGAATGAATACTGAGCGAATGACACACTAAGGCCCGTAGTCTAGAATGGTACAGTCGACAAATAAGATACGGTTACACTTTTTCATATAAAGTTACCTATATGTAAAGGTGCAACCTTATCTTTTGTCGACTATACCTACTCAGTCTGAAACTCGATTTACCTGAGGACAGATTGCACAGTCTGTCCTTAGATATATCGAGATTCAGGACTGAGTGTCGTTCTAAAATACGAGCCTAAGGGTGTTTACATAGAGAAACAGGTTAACGATACGGACGAGCAGGTACCTACGAGTACCTAAACCTAGTGTTGCCATCATGTCAATCAATTTTATTAGTCGTTTGTCAAAAGTCACATGTGAGTGGGCATCCGGACCGAAGTTTACCTCGTAGAATATACCTAGGTACACTGATGAAATTGATAATGAATTGAAATAAAGGGCAGATTAAAGACGGCCACCCACTTACAGTCCGCCTGCAGTTTTTCGTCTGTCCGGCGGCCTGCAGTCCTTATGTCATCAATGTCATCATAATTTTATTACCTCAGACCAAAATAATAACATTATTTTATTCTTTTAGTCTAATATTATTACGTATAAAATGCCGACGGCCATAGACTGTCCGGCCTTTAACTGTCCGGCCTTTAACTGTCTTTGCTGACCGGAATCGTCAAGCGGCCACACACATATTATCCGTCAGTCCAAAATCGTATACGAAACTGTAAGTGTGTGGGCTATTGCGATGAACTGACAGACCCATATCATCCGGTTGTCGTTCCATAAGCTGTTAGTGGGTGGCAACCTTAAGAACTTTCGAAAACAGTTGTGAATACTTTTGGACACTAAATACCTCTTGTTGCATTCAAATCTCGTACTTCGAGCCCGGGGTAAAGTGCTCGGGGTGCATACAGGGTGCGAGAGAGTATACCCCATTATATTCCCCTCGTCGCATTCCGGGGTGAAGTGCCCGGGGTGCAGGAGGTGTGGGAAGGTGGACCCCTGCCAAGCGACTTACGTCTGACCTCCACTACCAATTAACGATATCGAAGTTCTGTAGTAGGTCCAGCTGTCACACTTTTTAGGGCTCCAACTACCCATAACGACGACTTAACGTTAAGAATTGTCCCCATCCCAAGTCCGACATGGCTAAAGTTGCTTAACCTTGCAGAGTGTTATCCTATTCGGTAACCACTTAGCCAGGAGTCCCATTTTTTTGTATAGGACACGTCAATTTGCCGTCACCTCTCCACATGGTAAGCTGAAAGCATAGTCTCGGAAAAGAGGGTCACCATTACAGACACGTACCATTTCACAATGGTGGCCCGTGGTACTCATCAGATGCTTTTTCACGTCCCGCTTAATGAACCCGGGAGTAAGGAATTCCAGCCCCCCTAGACAAGTGGCAATTCGTATCTCGGTGTATGATGGAATAGAATGACAAATGTATAGGATTTGACGTTTTTGACATTCGTTTACGCCACTTGTCTAGGGGGGCAACATAAGGAGTCACCGAACCACTTGGTTGTCCTGTGTAGGAATGGAGAAGGTGGGAATAAAATAAAAAAAGACGTGTGGCACTCGGGGACTGCCGTGGTAGGTAAAGCTATTGCATAGCATTTTTTATCAACTTATGCAATTATCCCCTCACTCCGGGCTCGCACGAATCAAGCCGAGCTGGTCCGAAATCGACCGATTTCGGACCAGCTCGGCTTGATTCGTGTGAGCTCGGAGTGACAGCTTAGGTTTTTTCGTTACGGAATTTCTGGATTCGGTCTCCACGCTCAAGGCCCGCGATAGAAGCTATGCAATAGCTTAAAAGGTCAATGGAAATATTCATGCACTGGACAGGGTTCAAACCTAGTAGCGTAGCAGTCGAAAGCTGACAAGCAGGTGACAACAGTGGCTGGGTTCGAGCGCCTGATGTTATTCGTATAGCAATGTTTGACGAGAAATAATATTGCTTGTTATAAAATATAAGGAATATAGAAAGTAGAAGAAGCGAAAGTTGTATGCCAGGATAAATAAATAAATAAATGTTCTACGACATTCTACACAGCGCTATATAGACTCAAAGTAACCATAGCGTAACTAGCTTGTATTATGGGATCTAGAATGAGGATAAACATCTGGACTTAGATATATATTTTTTTGTAAACATATAGGTAGGTACACCGGTACATATTATACATAGAAACACCCAGAGCAATACAAATACACATAACTATTCATGCATATCATAGATGGGAATCGAACCCACGCCTGGTTCTATACCACCACGTTACAAAGGCTGTGCGAATCGCAGCAAGTGGAAACATGTGGTCTCTGCCTACCTCACTGGGAAAGAGGCGTGACTGTATGTATGTTTGTATGTATGTACTGGCACTTCAGCTTCAGTGAGTCTAGAAATTCACAGGTTTCTTCATGCAAAAAATGGTGAGCAAAATTCTGTTCCAAACCATCATAACTTTTGTTGTCGTTTGAGCCTGAGAAAAATTATAGTAAGTGTTATGTACTTATACATATTTATGTAACTGTAAATAAGTAGGTAACCATGTGTATTGTATGTAAACAAGTAGGCTAGCTGTTACCCGCTGTTCAAATATAGCCGATCCTCCTTCCTTTTTCAAAGTCTAGTCTAGTCTATCTATGTACTAAATTTTATCAAAATAACCGATTTTTATGAAATTTGGTACAATTTGGTAGTGGTTTAGGCGTGAAAGCGTACAGATAGATAGACAGTACTTCCGCATTTATAATATTATTATTTTTTAATAGGTACCACTTAGGTCACAGACACGCCCGCAGCCCACCTGATGGAAAGTTGTTACCGTGACCTATGTACGAGTGCAACACCAGGGGAGTCACACTCATGCTGCCAACTCTATAAGAACAGTATTTAGTATAGAAGTATACCTAGATATAGATACACAAAAAAAAAATAACCACATTCTTGTATATTTCAGTAAATAGGTAGGTAAATGAACCAAAGAATTTTACTAAACCATTAACATTGCAAAGAATGTAAAATTAGATTTTAAAAAAAGAAAAAAAAAATCAAAACCTACTAATAAAATTTTACTGAATATTTTATGAAGGTACACCGATATTAATATTATATAACATCAGAAGAGTATTTACTTTGTATAATATTTTTTTTTTATATACGACACGTCAATTTGACTTCGCCTCGTCTGATGGTAAACTGAAGGCAAAGTCTCTGAAAAGCGGGTCACCTTTACAGATACGTACCATGTTACAATGGTGGCACTCAACTTAACGGCCTCATCAGATGCTTTTTTACGCCCCGCTTAGACGACCCGGGACTGTAGGAAGAGGGAAACACGTGAACTGGTAAGGAATTCCAAGACTTATTGGTGCGGCAGAAGAAGGAGTCGCCGAACCGCTTGGTTCATGATGAAATATTCTGCACCGTATGCGGGTGGCATCTAAGTCCTGCACGTGTTTCCCTATATAGGAAAGGAGAGGTTGGGATTAATTGGAAGAGCTCATCAGAACATTCACCATGGTAGAGACGGTAAAATACTGCCAGAGATACTACAACTCTACGCATCTGCAAAGGCTCGAGGGTGTTGGGGGTGTTGGCCGTGTTGGTGACCTCAGGGTTCCCGTGCAGATCGCACGTCGCTGCAACCTGTCGAGAGCATCTAGTAAATACTTTGCGGACCCATCCCAGAGACGCGGGTACGGGCGTAGTGCTATTACTTATTCTGTGATACGGGTAGTATTCCACGCTAGAGCGAATTTGTGTCTTTTAACACGTTGAACGCCAAGGAATAATACAATATATTTTCATTCAGGCCATGTCGGACAATGTTGGGCGACATCAGTATATTCCGTTTGGGCCGTGGGGGACAATGTTGTACGGCAGTCAGGACTATGTTTAAACGTCTGTTCTGAGTTGTCGGTCAATAATACAAGCCCAAATTGTACGCAGCGCGACCCGCGTGGCCCCACAGTACTTCTTTGCCGCTTGGCCCGAGAATAACCAAAAGGACTTAGAAATTATAGGCTTTTCAATAAATTGTTATCAAATATATTCTAGGTGTGTAAAATAAGTGTTTTGAATTGTTCAATTGTTACAGTCAAGTACATATTAAACAAGTAATGGGTTTAGTAGGTCATATTTTTTTGGAAGAAGGCATTTTTAACAAGAATTTTTTTTTAGGTTTTTTGTAAGAAGGCATTTTTAACAAGAATTTTTTTTAAGGTTTACTCTGTTTCGGTTTATCTGTTAGATATTAGGTTTAAAAAATATTTTTTTTATCGTAAATCGTAAAAAAAGCGTGGCGGGAGGGGGCTGACAATGTGACCCGCGCGGCCTCTGCGAGGGAAAAACCGGTTTTACTCTCTCGCAGGCCATGTCGGACAATGTTGTCTGATGTATAATATCTCAGGAAATAATGACAATATCGTTATTCCCGTAAGTCGGCCATTAATTTTGAGTTATTTCCTAAGAATATTTACAAAAAAACAACTTGGCGATTTTGGACACTTCATGGTAAAATGTGCTGGCGTCAGGGGAAACTCGCCTGTCGGACAGCATTGTCCGACATGGCGTTCAACGTGTTAAAGATGTTTACCGTCAGATGAGGGTCTTAAAAGAGCCGAGAACGGTAATCATCAATACACACGTGTGTCATACGACTTTTTTCAAAAATCAAAAATAGTTTTCCTATGCGCATTTGACAATGGCGATCGGCCATACATATATTAAAAGAATAAGGTTTGAATTTAATTATTTTTTTAGTTTCTTTTCTATGAAAAAAAATGAGCAAGCAATATTTATATTCATTTTCTACTATGAACAAGGTCTTTTTTGTATTGAAACTGTTTTAGGAACAAAGCAACTCAACCAATAAAATAAAATAAAAAATCTATAACTCAATTGTGAATAATAGCAATGAAAAAGTCACAGTTTGATAATAGATATCATTACGTGCTTCATTGTGGTGAAATAAAAGCTACATTATGCGACGAAAGACGAAATTGCTTAATTAGAACTCACCGTGAGTTAGAATTAAGTCATTCCCCACAATTTATTTAGGTAGGCACTCAAATAGTTAAATTGGAATCTCTACTCAAGTGTCCTTGTATTTGACTTCGGTCTATGGGTAGTTCTAATTCTTTACTCAAGCTGTAATTAATTTGACTCGGTTTGTGCCTCGGGTTCTTTTAAATGACTTCTTAGGTGGCAGACAAGCACACGGCCCACCTAATGGGAAGTGGTTACCGTGGCCTATGGACGTATGTAACAACAGGGGCGTTACACTCGTGCTGCCGACCTTGAAGAAACCTTCTAATGCCCTTCTTGAAGAACCCCATATTGGGAAAACCACCGCAAAGTTCATTCCACAACTTGAGTGTGCGTGGGATGAAGTTCCTTTCATACCGCGCAGTGCGCACCGTTTCCGGTGGCAATTGGCTTTACGGCTCTATGGCTTTCGGCCGCTATTGCAACTAAACTTCGCAACCGGTAGCGAATAAGGAATTTTTATTCTCTGTTGGCAATTAGTTGCCCTACGGCGAGCGGTGCGATGATAGAACTCAGAATAAGTTCTGTATTATAAGAGCTAAATAAGAGCAAATAAAGGCCGTTTTCATGAAACAGTAATTCTTTCAATAAAAAATGGTGTCCGGTAATGCTGTTATACCTCTGTCCGATTCCATAACACAAGCTAATTAAGCTTACCATGGGTCTAGACAGCGTTGTGTAGAATGTTGTAGAATATTTATTATTTATTATTATTATTTATTCCTGTATCAAAAATATTGTAATTTGGCGTACAATCTAATATACGAGTATAAAAATCAATGCCACTTTTCGTTGTTATTTAACTCAAGAACGGCTGAACCATGGAGAAGGAATTCTGTCCTCCGTGGGCTGAACCGATTTGGCTAATTTTAGTCTTGAAATATTCGTGGGAAGCTTTAAAGGATGAGAAAATAGGTGCAGCGGAAACGGGAAAAATATGGCGGTACGAAGTTCGCCGGGACAGCTAGTAAAGTATAAAAAATAAAATAAATAAATATGGATATTTTCATTGGGTGTTCCTCGTAGCCGTGTTGGTCCAACCCGTTGGTCCCGGTGGAGTAGAATAGGGCCACTCTATCTCTTCCTGGGGGTGTCGTAGAAGAGATAGGGCTGTTCTCCACCCGACAGCAGGTACACATACAGCCCATGACCCTATTACGTGGGACCGAAAATCGTAGTTAGCGAAATGTGGGTGTTAATACACCTCTACCTGCCCCTTCAGAGATTTACAGGCGTAAGTATATGTATGTATGTATGTTTCTCGTTCATACAAATATGTGTAGGTACAATTTTTTTTTACACTACTATATAAACACATAATATTAAATATATACAAAGCCTACCTATATACAAAGCTGGGTCAACTGGGAGTGTGGCCAGAAGGCTGGCGGCATTGCCACATTGAATGGCAATACCAATCCTTTGTGCAAGGAATAAACCAGCCCTCTGGTCACGAGTAGCTTCTATTCATACCTTTAGGCGTAGGTACATACCTATTGATTTACGTCTAGAAAGTAATTTATAAGAATACTAAATATAGTATTGTTTACATCACTTACAAACAGTGTGTTTCTGATAATAGTTAGCGCTGAAAGGTCAAACAGCCCTTGTGTAGGTCAGCCATCGCTGATACAATAATAATAGAATAATAATAATAAATAATAGAATTAATCATAAACCGAAAGAAAATTACTGGCTACCGCCTGCTATCAAGCTTTTTTTGTTTTTCTCCCCTAGGGGTGGAGTTTCGTAAAAACAATTTTTAGCGGATGTCTACAGCGGAACCTATCTGCCAAATTTCAAGTTTGTAGGTGTTAGTCATATTTTCTGAGATTTCGTGATTAATCAGTTGGTGGCAGAATACTCATTTACACATAATTTGTGAGCCTATTGCCATCAAGTGGGATTACTGTTCGATTGAAAACACCTCTAACAACAAAACTTTAAGAAGAAGAGAAGGATACTTAGTACCGCCCCTCTAGACCAAACCGTTTGTAGAATAGATTAAGTAGATTGATTAATTTATGGAATAGACATACCTTGATGACTGCCATAAACGTCAAAATACGCGTCAATCCCATACATATATTCATTAATTTGTTTTACAAAGTCGGTCATTAAATTACCACTAAACTGTAAATGGAAATCGAGATTCAGCCGCTCAATTTGCAAGCATTCCTCTCAGAAATGGACGCTCTCACAGTATTGAAACTGAATGCATAGGCACATGACTGTAATTTCGTGCGTGTTATTGAGAGCAGAGAGGTTTACTTACTCATCAAGTAAATCGATTGATTTAATCGAGTCTGTAGCTTCAAAAACTGAATCGAAATTGACTCACCGGTTAGAGCTCAATTTCCAAACATTGTAACTAACTAAACCATTCGTATCGTGTGTGTAACGTGTTATTTGGTATGCATCAATCATTGCTTTATATTGTTACAAAATATGTAACATAAATGGCTTAAAATTATTCTGGTACGAGGCACGAGACTTGTTTCAACGAAAACATGTTTCCCATGTTATAATCGGGATATCTGTTTTAGTACATTTTTGTACACCACTTAGGTGACACCACAGAGTATATTGAATAACCGGAGAGGTGACACTGATGGAAAATGGTTACTGCAGCCTGTGGACGTGTGCAACACTAAGAGGTCAGTTCTGCCGACTCTATAGCCATGGTCCCGGGGTGACTTAAGATGATATTTGAAGCCTAGGAATTAAAAAAAACCTAGATAACAGCAAAGTCACGAATTGGGATACTGTCATAGTTGTCGATGAGACTTGGCTGAACTCGAATCATACCGTGCCGTAGTCATGGACGGATGATACCAATGCCTCTTGCTCAAAAGTGCCAATAGGAAATGGTGGACGCTTAATCATCTGCCACGCCGGGTCAGCTTGTGAATGATACCTTGCTCGTATTTGAGTCTAAAAGTACAAAAGAATATCACAGAGTGGTTTCCTAACCTGTTAGCAAACCTCCCTGAACAGTGCATACCTAGTTATTAGGTACAATGCACCGTACCACTCAGTTCAAATAGATAAAGCACCTACTCAAGCAAACAAAAAGGCCGATTTAGTAGCATGGCTACAAAGACCAGGCGTTGAAGCTGATACGAAATAGTAAAGAGCTGAATTGCTGCAACTGGTAAAAGGAATTAAACTTGCAAAATTAAAATATAAAAAATATATCTTAATCGTTTTATTTTTGTTTAACCAATTATTCTCTTGTCTATGGACAGTATGAAAAAATCGTTATGGACAGCACTGAGCGGAGTGGGCGGTACCCATCAATGAAAAATGTCATTACGTCTGAAAAAATGTCATTGTTTTGCGTTCTCAAAATTGAGAACTTCATGGACTTGAACTTTCCAAGCGGGCTTCTTATTTTCTACAAGCTACAATGTATCCAAAGTAGTTGATTGAATAAAATTTATCGATAAAGAAATGTTTCGGGCTAAGTAAAAGTAAATAATAACAAATAATCGCGTTTGAATCCGTTAAAAAGTAGTTTTTCTTTACTGTCTATTTGTCACCAGCCTTCAATAGGGGCTAGACAAATAGCAATTCGTTGACTGGCGTATTGTAGAATAAAATGACAAATGTATGTATGGAATTTGACGTTCTTATATAATTATTCCGCCCGCGGCTCCGCCCGCGTGCATCTCGGTTAACACGACCTTTGCTCATATCTTCGGTTCTACTCAACCGATTGCGATCAAACAAACGTAAGATTTTAAGTCTGAGCAAGCCCTTTCTAACAAAAAAAACCGCATCAAAATCCATCCAGTAGTTTTTGCATCCATCGCGGACAAACAGACAAACAGACAAACAGACAAACAGACAAACAGACAAACAGACAAACAGACAAACAGACAAACAGACAAACAGACAAACAGACAAACAGACAAACAGACAAACAGACAAACAGACAAACAGACAAACAGACAAACAGACAAACAGACAAACAGACAAACAGACAAACAGACAAACAGACAAACAGACAAACAGACAAACAGACAAACAGACAAACAGACAAACAGACAAACAGACAAACAGACAAACAGACAAACAGACAAACAGACAAACAGACAAACAGACAAACAGACAAACAGACAAACAGACAAACAGACAAACAGACAAACAGACAAACAGACAAACAGACAAACAGACAAACAGACAAACAGACAAACAGACAAACAGACAAACAGACAAACAGACAAACAGACAAACAGACAAACAGACAAACAGACAAACAGACAAACAGACAAACAGACAAACAGACAAACAGACAAACAGACAAACAGACAAACAGACAAACAGACAAACAGACAAACAGACAAACAGACAAACAGACAAACAGACAAACAGACATGAAATTCAAAAAAAATATTTTCGTGTTCAGTATCGTTAACATAACATAACCCAAGTATTTTTTTTTAAATATCTCCAATGTACAGACACGACCACTTTACAATTATATAATAGTATAGATATAGATGACAGTCGTCAACGTATGTCATAACTCATAAGCGTCAAATCTCATACATCCGTTATTCTATTCTACAATACGCCAGTCAACGAATCACCACATGTCTAGGGGGCAGGCTGTAGGTACCTATTTAATTAACTGTGAAAGCTAAACAGTTGATGCATTTCTATTGCCGCAGTTTTTCCTCTAAACATTATTAGCTAAACATCTCAGAGTGTCTATGAAACCTAACTCTAAACGAAAGCTCAATTTAACCGCAGTTAACTGGACTATGGAGGGTCCACGTCGGGCAGACGGCTCCTAATTCGTTCGAGAACATACTTAAAACCCGTCAATTCTAATTAGACGGTTTTTAAAATAAAACATTTCTATACAAAGATTACTGAACTGGTTGAGATACTTATTCGTATTCCTAACGTAGTAATCCATCGCAATTTGACTATTGTTTTTATTATTTGAAATAAAAATTGTACTGCTTATAATTTACTGAATATCTACTTATATAATATCTTATTAATATCTTAATTATTATATCGATCTTGTAGACTGAAATAAATATAATTGAATTTGAATGAAAAAGAAAACAGCTACGTCCGGGAATAAATTCATTCGAAATTCAAAATTCATTCCCGCCTCAGCCTCACTGTGATCCAATTTTTATTTAGGGAGCATAAGGTAGTCAGCAGAAATGTTAAATATTGAAATAATACTAAGATATTAAACGGATTAACTATATTATCGCCTCCCCGTGACCATGGCTGCTTAAAAGCAGCCGAAATGTCGGGCTAAGTATCACTATCATCATCACTACATATTATAAAACAAAGTCGCTGTCGCTGTCTGTCCGTCCCTATGTATGCTTAAATCTTCAAAACTGCGCAACGGATTTTGAAGCGATTTTTTTAATAGAGTAATTCAAGAGGAAGGTTTATATGTATAATACATGCATAATATTGTAGAGAAACACTGATAAATCGGGATCAGAATACTACGCGGGCGGAAAATATGGCAGTACGAAGTTCGCCGGGTCAGCTAGTAAATAATAAAATAACAACAAATTAAATTCGATACTCTGTTAAAAATAGTTTTATTTCGATACACGAGTAGTCATTGTCAAGTACTATATTCATTGCATTATGTTTGGTCAAAGACATTTCATAACATAGACATGTCATATGCTTACAAATCAACGTAGAAAAATGTGCCGAACTCACACACACACATTTTTAATTCATCTACACTTCCCTACATAACCAATGGATTGAAAAGAGAGGACATGAAAAATACAATATAAAAGAAGAAGACAGCTGTTGTTTGTCACTTGGACTTTAATGATAACAATGTACCAATCACAGTGCGGTTGCTAGTCGGTGACATAGGCTAACAAAATTATTGAAAAAGAAGGTACAGAGCTCTCTGAATTGAGGTTATTGCCTAATTTTGTTTAGACAAAAATGTTTGTTTAACTTTGTTAATGTATTATGAAAAAGCTAGGTATAATTTTTAAATTTCATTATTTTTTTGCTGTCAGTAGTACAATTTTAACAAGTACCTAAGTAGGTACTTGCCAGTAAAGTGAAGTTTGAGATAATTACGTAATTTTGTTTAGACAAAGATGTTTGTTTGTCATTGTTATTGTATCTTCTAATATATAAAATTCTTCTGTCACGGGGTGCGTAATCGAACTCCTCCGAAACGGCTCGACCGATTTTGATGAAATTTTTTGTGCTTATCCGGTATCTATGAGAATCGGCCAACATCTATTTTTCATCCCCCTAAGTGATAAGGGTGCAGCGGGAACGGGATTTGAATACCACGCGGGCCGAAAATATGGCGGTACGAAGTTCGCCGGGGCAGCTAGTTAAGTATAAAAAAGCTAGGTATGTTTATTCTATTTCATTATTTTGTTGCTGCCAATAGTACCTACAAATTTTAACAAGTAGGTACTTACCTAAGTAGATACTTGCCAGTGAAGTGAAGTTCGCACTTATTAACTTACTTGAACCACATAGTATTAGTAGGCAATTATAAAAAAACAACAAATTAAAATTGGGAGGTAGTATGTAGTGAGTTTAATGCCTACGATATTCTCATCTGTACTTTAATCTATGTTCGGATCACACACGTCCTTGTCGCTCACGCACCAAATTATATCATACTGTCTCTTTTTAACAATTTTAACTTGAATATTATGAAAGTCAGAAATTTGGTCTTTATCAGTCGAAATATGTATTATTTCCATGTGATATGAAATCCCTTTTGATGTATTAACTTTAGAGTAATAGTTCGTGCAGTGTCTATAAACATACGATGGCATTTTCGTTATTTTTATAAGTCACTGATGCTTCCGCTCAACGTCCGGCCGGCGCCGCTCGGCACGCGGTACTAGAGGCAAACGTTCCAATTGACTCGTTTTCGAATCTTCACGATTTTCGCGCAATAACGAATCTACTTCTTTTTATATATAATATCTTTGTGTTTGGTACATTTTCAATACATTTCTTCTAAGTTATAAAATAATAACAATCGTCTTACCAAAACCTTAGCCCTCCCGCGTTTTCTCCTATTTTCAAAATAGCTCATGTTCAAAACATCAACACGATCTCAGTTATTTTATCATTATACCAGTTCACTGACACATCATTACTACACTACACAGGAAGATAATATACACAAATATTTACAATTTACACGTTTTTGAGGTTACAATATGGCATGTAACAAAAATAAACTATCAATAGATAAAGTAACATCAAACAAATTAGTTGACGTTACATTATCAAGTGAACAGTATTTGTCATAGATTACGGACGCAACATAATAAGTAATGCCTACTGATAGTAGAAATCAATTGAAATACACCTTTTGTTGATAATGGACGAGATATTTATAGTAGGTATAGTACGAGAAAATTAGGATTTGACACAGGAATAATTCCTAGTAGCAATTTTCTTTCGGAATTCATAGAGGGAGGTTACTGGCAGTCTAAATTTCGATTTGCGAGGTATTCGGTTCGTTGCGTTCTCCGCCATCTTGAATTTAAGGGTACATTTTTGTTTACTAAATAAGTCGTTTATTTTTAATTTTACAGGAAAAATTATTACTACAAAGTTGTTTAGAATTAAATTTTCTACAATTTTGCTGTTCATAATTTATACCCCAAAAAGTTGTAAATATTTTTTTGACTTTTTTTAACATAACATAACATAAACTCACGCCTATATCCCCGAAGAGGTAGGCAGAGGTGCTAGCACCCACATTTCGCCGTTTATGTTTAGGTCCCAATGTAATAGGTGGCGAGCCTATTGCCATTAACCGGGCACTTATAAACCTGCGATAAATACACACATAACTTCGAAAAGCATCGAAAAGTCATTGGTGTGTGCCATGGTAAAACCTAGGATCGAACCCGAGACCTCGTCACAGCAGTCCATTACCCATACCACTAGGCTTCCCTAGTAGCAATTTTCTTTCGGAATTCATCAAGGGAGGTTACTAGCAGTCTACATTTGATTTTGCGTGGTATTCGGTTTATTGCGTTATCGGCCATCTTGAATATAAGGGTATATTTTTGTTTGCCGAATATTGTAGTTTAGTTTTATTTTTACACGAAAAATATTTACTACAAAGTTGTTAAAAATTAAATTTACTACCGTTTAATATTCATAATTTTCTCCTAGGATCAATATTTTTCGATGTATACCCCAATAAGGTGGGGAAATTGTATTCGATTTTTTGACAAAGGAAAAACTCCTAGTAGTTACTTTCTTTGGAAATTCGTTAAAGCAGGTCACTGGCAGTCTACATTTCGATTTACGTGGTATTCGGTTCATTGCATTCTTCACCATTTAGAATTTAAGGGTGAAATTTCAGTTACTGAATAAGTCGTCTATTTTTAATTTTACACTAAAAATGGTAATTTAAAATTTGTATAGAATTAAATTTCAAAAAGAAAAAAAGATGTTTTATCACCATTATTCGTGTAAAACTAAAAATAGACGACTTATTCAGTAACTAAAATTTCACACTTCAATTCAAAATGGTGAAGAATGCAATGAACCGAATACCACGCAAATCGAAATTTAGACTGCCAATGACCTGCTTTAACTAATTTCTAAAGAAAATTACTACAAGGAGTTTTTCCTTTGTCAAAAAATCGAATACAATTTCACCACCTTATTGGGGTATACATAGAAAAATATTGATCCTAGCGGAAAATTATGAATATTAAAAGGTAGGAAATTTAATTCTTAACAACTTTGTAGTAACTATTTTTCGTGTAAAAATAAAACTATATGACTTATTCGGTAAACAAAAATTTACCCTTAAATTCAGGATGGCCGATAATGCAATAAACCGAATACCACGCAAAACCAAATGTAGACTGCTAGGGACCTTCCTTAATTATTTCCGAAAGAAAATTGCTACTAGGAATTTTTCATAAGTCAAAGAAGTCAAACAAAGATTTACCAATTTTTGGGGTATAAATCAAAAAATATCGATCCTAGAAAAAATTAAGAAGAGTTAGACTGTAGAAAATTTAATTCTAAACAATTTTGTAGTAACAACTTTTTGTGTAAAATTAGAACTAAACGATTTATTCAGTAAACAAAAATGTATCCTTAAATTCAAGATCACGGAGAACGCAACGAACCGAATACCACGCAAATCGAATTCAGAAAGAAAATTGCTACTAGGTATTATTTCTAGGTTTGCCCCTTAATTGAGCTAAATCGGTTGTACTAGTAGGTACCTAGGTGAGTCATGCTAGGTCATTATGGTGACTGCCCCGTGGCACTACCCAATGGCACTACTGGTAGTGTCAAGGGTAAAATTCTTGCCCCATGGCACTACCGATAGTGACAAATATACTTGACCCTACATACTGGTAGTGTCACGGGGAATAACTTTTCTCTTTCGTAGTTGTGAAGTAATTAAATGAAATACGTCTTATACCCCTAAGTCTAGGTGAAATAAAATAAAAACTATCATCATCTCAAGGAAAATGCAGTCTCAAGGAAATTGCCTCTTTCGGTGGCCTTTACGGGACCAACTTATTGATTTTAGTCTCTTTACATAATTTCTCTGTTTACTAAAGGTGACGGTGGATCCCTTTTTAAAGTTTTACCCTTCGCCATTATCTACTGTAGAAAAGAAACTATGCGTATTGCTCGGGAGTCGAGACATACATCTTGAACCCAAAATGTACCTACTCAAAATGTGCTCTATAAGCGCAGTACACGTTTTGGGTGTCTTTTGAGGATATCACGGGGTGCTACTGCGGTAGACGAGCTCAAATTCACCAAGCATAATCTATGTGTCCAAGATAGTGTCCCGAGGTATGCTTACCTGCCCCTCTAGACAAGTGGCAATTCGTTGCTCGGCGTATGATGGAATAGAATGCCAAATGTATGGGATTTGACGTATATGACAGGCGTCAACGAATGTCAAAAACGTCAAATCCTATACATTTGTCATTCTTCCATCATACGCCGAGCAACGAATTGCCACTTGTCTAGGGGGGCTGAGTAGGTATTAGATAAATATATGAGAGTTATCACACTCATGGTTCTCCATTAAATGTAGTCTTCTACCTGTGACCAACCTGAACCACACATCTTCTTCCTCTTAGCGTTAATTCCCAGTCGCATCCGAAGCTTTCAACTCGGAGTCTGGGGTCCGTTTTTTTACCAGTCTTAACCACGGATTTGGCTAGACCTCGATATTTTCCGTGATGCGATTGTCATCTGACCTCCACAACCCAATGTTAACATTAGGCGATATCGAAGTTTTGCAGTTAGACCGTTGTTTTTGGATTTTTGAGGGCTCCAACTACCCGTAACGACTGCCATAGATGTTCTCATGGCAACCGGGACCGACGGCTTAACGTGCTCTCCGAGGCACGACCAGATTTGGCTAGACCTCGATATTTTCCGTGAAGCGATTGACATCTGACCTCCACAACCCAATGTTAACATTAGGCGATATCGAAGTTTTGCAGTTAGACCGTTGTTTTTGGATTTTTGAGGGCTCCAACTACCCGTAACGACTGCCATAGATGTTCTCATGGCAACCGGGACCGACGGCTTAACGTGCTCTCCGAGGCACGACCAGACCAATGCAAATACTCATATTTCATTCACACAAATATTTGCACTGAGCGGGGATCGAACCCGCGCCTCCTGCGTAGCGGCCGCGTTCACTACCGCTACGCCACGGAGGCTGTCATCTGCTGCGGCTGTAACCTGAACCACACATCTTTCTGTATAATTACTTGGACATTTGACTAAGAAGTAGGTAGTTTTAACTGCAACTCATATCCTACCTAAAATACTTACAGATATCGTTAACAAAAGAAATGTTTTCAATATCAGTAGATAAAACAGATGAGACTATAATATTTATCTCATAAATATATCCATTAGATAATGTTTTTGAGATAAGTGCCTATCCGTGTGGTGACGGAGAAAGAATACAAGTGCACCGCCCCATCTCTGCCGGGCTGTTGTAAGGCGACTAACGGAAAAATACGCCGACGATATACGTAGACGATATATAATGTGAGAGAAGGAAAACTCGAAATGAAACCCTGTACCAACCCGTCTGGCCAGCGTGGAAACAGTAGGCCAAAGCCTCCCTTTTTTTATCGTGCGAAAAATCCTCACGGATACCTCCCCCGCCGGGGCCGGAGGAGGAGGTTATGTTGGACTCGAACCGACTAAAACGCACGCCTTCTGTGGGCCGTCAGTTGCCGGAGGTGAGGTTGTCATAGCCATATCCCTCGCACCCCGGCCGATCCAGGGCCATATCTCTCGATCTGGCCCTCTTCCGGTGTGGGGACCACAGAGTCCCCAACTCGCCCCCGGGTATAGGGAGGCACGCAATGCGCGCTGCCGCCGCGGCCTGCTTCTGCTAGGGTGACAGGCGGCTCCACCCGTCACCCCCAGGCCCGCGCTCTTGGGAGACGGAGGTATTCTGCGACCTCCGACGCCCGAGTTGCCACCGCTCGTCGCGGGCCGCGCGGTTTGCGAGTCTGGCCAAAGCCTCCCAACATTGAAAGACGCCTGTGTGTAGTGGGCTGCGATAGGCTTATTATCTAAGACAATGAATTCAATTATTATAAAATTACTATTACGTGGAACCTAATCCAATAATGGCTGAAATGTGGGTGTTATCACCTCTGCCTAACCCTCCGGGGATAAAGGCGTGATTGTATGTATGTATGTATGTATGTACTTCCTTAAAAAGTACTCAACGACAACACAACACAACGCTATCTAGGTTAATTTAGGTTAACCCAAAGTAAGCATAGCTTGACTAGCTTGTGCTGCACAAGCTAGTCAAGCTATGCTTACTTTGGGTTAATAATTAATCTATATCCTATGCATAAGTTGTGCATGGGATATAGATTACCTACTGATAAACATACTTTTTTTTTATAAATACTTACATACAATTTTGTAGATACACAGGAACACCCAGACAATGCAATGTACATATTCATGCATTCAAAACAAAATATTTGCACTGAGCGGGAATCGAACTCGCCCCGCCTGCGTAGCAATCGGACTCGCCCCGCCTGCGTAGCAATCGGACTCGCCCCGCCTGCGTAGCAATCGAACTCGCCCCGCCTGCGTAGCAATCGAACTCGCCCCGCCTGCGTAGCAATCGAACTAGTTATCTACCGATACGCCATCTATAATATTTGTTCCTTCTTCCTATAGCTGTTATAGACGACTTTCGTTCAAACGTCGTCGTCGTCAAGATTATTCTACTAATAAGTCCTGCGTCGGGGGCTACTTTTTCGAACTGAAATTTATATTAGTTATACATAAGTATTTCCTGTGTCCACTATAGCACGCTTAAACTGTGGAATGAACTCCCTGCCGTGGTTTTTTCGAGCGACTACAGTATGGAGCTCTTCAATGGGCATCAAAAGGTTCTTACGGGGTCGGCAGCGCGAGTGTGACGCCCCTCGTGATCCACCACTTTACATCAGGTGGGCCGTGTGCTTGTCTGCCACCTAAGTTGTACAAGAAGAAACTATTCCCCTTCCTTCCTACACGAAAATCAATAAAGCAACTCAAACGCGTCCCTGGTGGCGTACTTGAGAACTACGAAGCCACTGACGCGAACCATGGACCTCTAAGAACATTTTGTAAGACCGCCCATAAGACTAAATAAGTCAGAGCTACCACACTAGATGGTGCTCGTATCGCGATTTACATTATTTGCTTCTACAGAACCTATAATAATACCTACGGACGGAATTTCATTGTAAAAAAACCTTCCGGATGGTTGGTTCCACTGCTAAGTTCCACTAAGGGGTACAATTAGATTTATAAGTAGGTACTTGGACCCATTGCAGGTATATAATGGTGGGACTATGTATCTATATGTCACCATTAAGACCGGAATCCTTACCAGTTTACGTGTTTCCCTCTTCCTACAGTCCTGGGTCCATTAAGCGGGGCGTGAAAATGCATCTGATGAGGCCGTCAAGCTGAGTGCCACCATTGTAACATGGTAAGTAGATACGTGTATATAATGGTGACCCTCTTTGCCGAGACTTTGCCTTCAGCTTACCATCAGGCGTGACATCAAATTGACGTGTCCTTTATGAAAAAAAACTATTAGGACTTCTATGTACAGTCGACAAAAGAGATAGTATTACACTTTTGCAAACAATTTTATATGAAAACCAACTAAAATGTGCAACCGTATCTCTTTTGTTGACTGTACCTACTTGGCTAATGCCCGTTTTCACCAACGTCCCCTAAATTTTAGGGGCCACCTAAGGAAAGTTAGGTAACCCTTAGTAACATTTCGTTTTCACCAAACCTTAGGGGACACCTAACTGCTTAGGTGTCACTTAAAATTTAGGGGCCACCTAACAAGGTGACAGAATAACTTTGCGCATATTTGCGCACGTTTTCGTAGGTATATATTTCTAACTAACTATTACAATCAATTTAACAATATTTTGAAAAAAAAAAAAAATTTGAAAACACTTACGGTTTTCGCCAGCACTACAAAATAGGAGACCCTTTCTTAGGTGTCACTTAGGGTGGTGAAAACGAATTTAGATAAGTAATATATTTAGGGGCTACCTACGTTAGGGGGCTCTTAGTTAGGAGATGATTTAAGTATAGTTGGTGAAAACAGGCATAAGTCTCGTTCTATCTCCACTTCAGGAATCAAAAAGGAAAGTGTACAGTACCTCAGGGAGCAAACCATTTTATATAATACTAGCTTTTGCCCGCGGCTCCGCCCGCGTGGATGTCGGTTATCGCGACCAACATAACCTATGTCCTTTCTCAAGTTCTAATCTACCCCTATACCAAATTTCATCCAAATCGGTCCAGTGGTTTAGGCGTGAAAGCGTAACAGACAGACATACAGACAGACAGACAGACAGATAGACAGACAGAGTTACATTCGCATTTATAATGGATATGGATATGGATTACTAGCTGTTGCCCGCAGCTCCACCCACTTAGAATTCGGATTTCATTTCAACTTAACGATATCATTGATTAATTATAGGTATAGGCACCTACTAGCTATATAATATTACTAGCTGTTGTCCGCAGCTCCACCCACGAGGAAATTGGATTCCGTTTCGACTTTCTTTTTTCGTGTGGATATTCCCTCATATACCTACCACCGCTGTTAGCCATTAGGGGTGGTTAAGTCTAACTCGGACCGACATTACTCGTATCCGCGCGCTGATCAAGTCTTCAGCCCCGTCAGGAGAAAGATGCACGATGACCCTATCGAATCCCGGAAAGGAGGTGTTGGGGTGACGGGGTCATAGACGGACACATCTGTAAACCCACGCCTGCGCTCGGCGATCAGTCCATTCCTTGTATTTGTAAAAGTTAAAAATGGTATGCACCTTTTACAAGTTATATCTACATTATTTTGCTATCTTCAATAGTTTTCGCAGCACAGAGAATACTTTAAATACCAAAATACAATTAGCATATTTATGCTGCACGTACCTATATCCATAATGGCGAATCAGGGAAAATAACGTGCACAGCTCTATTTTGCACCTACACTACAATATTTTATTATTTTCATCTATGAAAAATTAAAACAATCATCTTTTTTGTTTCCCTGTAGGTAGGTACCTAAGTCTTATTTCGTTGCACATGATGAATGTTTAGGACTCGCTAACCATAGCAACCATAGGTCCAATAGTAGGATAGACTATATAGGTAGGTACCTCTTAGTTCCATCATCCGATTAGTTCTAAATCCGGCTGTCATATACCTACTCACCGGCTGTCATATACTCACCAAATCTCACTTCGATGCTGTACTTATGACCGGCAAACTTGGTGACAATGTACTTAGGTTGAGCAAAGCGTGTTAAGGTCTATTTGGTGGTAACTGTGGTAAGTGCGAGTTGCGAGAGAGGGCACGCGTCATTTAATGATAGGTAACTCTATTTATTTATTGTTTTTTTTTGGTTGGCTAAGTTAGTTCACGAAGTTTGCCGATAACTATAATAATCTACTGCCTACTAAAAGTAGGTACATTCCACTCTTTCAAAATTTTACTTTGTAGGGAGATATTCGGGTGCCTTCATAAGAGCTCCATTCTCCATTGCATACGTCCATAGGCCACGGTAACCATCTTACATCAGGTGGGCCGTATGCTTGTCTGCCACCTAAGTAGTATAAAAAATCCCCGTTGCACAAAAACTTGCACTTTGGAGCCGGGGACACGCTCTACTACACATAGACAACGATGGGCAACTATCATCTGACCTCCCAGGTCACGGAAAGAAAGCCTAGTCATACAGAATGTGTACCAGCCTGCAGATGAAATTAGCATGGCTCCGAGGATCTTGTGGCGCCCGTTTCACCCGTTTTGGTAGTTACTCACCCGGGAATCAAACTCGAGACCTTATGCATGGCAGTTACACTTGCTACCACTGCACAACTGACGCTCTTTGTATACACTCCAGAGTCCACGCTTTGACTCATACTAATAAGTTAGTGCACTCTCAGCTAATGCTCTTTCTCTTTCTTTACATTGTCCCCCGCCACGCCACGCGTGCAACGAGACTCTGGCGCCCGCGGATTGCTTTGTAATAATCTATGGTTGGTGAAGTTCTTCCTCGCACTTACCATCTGCCGAAGGACTGATGGCCGTTGGAACAAACGAGTCCTAGAGTGGAGACCGCGCGTAGGAAAACGGAGGGTGGGACATCCCCTAGCCAGATGGACCGACGACCTGCGAAAGGTGGCTGGGACTGACTGGATGCGGAAGGCGGAGGATCGGCAAACGTGGCGCACATTGGGGGAGGCCTATGACCAGCAGTGGACTGCAGTAGGCTAATTGATTGATTGATTGATTGGTGAATTTGAGTGCATCCACCGCAATAGCACCCTTTGCTATCCTCAAAAGATATCTACCTACCTAAGAAATGTGTAGGTACTGCGTTATATCATGGGAGCGGTACAGCGCTCGCGGTATCGCTATAAATAATAGTGAACCTATGTGCTTTGTCTAGTGAGCGTTTGGACCACGGGAACGGGAATACATCATCATGAGCTGCTTTATTACAGAATCTTCTTCTTCATCCTAGCGTTAAATCCCAGTCGCATCCGAAGCTTTCCCCTATTCCATTTCAACTCGTTGAACTATGTATGTAATGGGAATATTTTTTCCATTTAGTTCAACTTTTTACAAATTTCATTTAAGTTGAACTAATTGGCCAACAGGGGCGGATCCAGCTTTCAATTCAGGGGGGGGTCATGGTGTAGCCGAGACATAGTTTCGGGGGGGGACGGGGCGGGGGGGAGGGGGTTGTCTAGTCTCCCAATAAAATGTCATTGAAGTATACCTACCATGAAAATAAATGTGTATGAAATTCATAACGAAATAATGGAGGAGAAAAGTAAACTTGAAGTAAACTTGTTGTTAAATACGATCCAGAACCCGGTTAAGCTGCTGGCCCCCAAGTTGAAGGACGCAGCTGGCACTCTGGCTTGAGGGGGCTGGAGGACTCCTGCAGGAGACTCTATGGCGAATGAAGATGTCAGAGCACCTTCGGTACTAAATCCGTATCAAAAGGCGAGAAATCGAGGCTACGCCGTGATAGTGGTGGTAAGAAAACCCATCATGGAGAACTGGCTAGAAAGGCTTCAATGGGGAACTCTCGTACCCGTTGACGCAAATGATCACCGGATATGGATGTTTCGGAAGTTAGCTGCGGTGAATTCAGAAGGAGCCAACGCCCGGGTGTCATCACTGTGCTGCAAGCGAGGACACGGGGCTGCATACGCGGACCGAATACCCGGCATGGGAAACGCCGAAGCGGGTCCTTGTGGCGACCCTCGGGATGGGAGTTCTCTCGCTCGGCACTCTCTCTGGCTTGCTTAAAGTGATGGCGTAAAACCGTAAGCTCGCGGCTGCCACCGCCTCCATCTGAGAGCAAGTAATGCGCGAGAAGGAAACGGGGGGAACGGGTTTGGAGAAGATTCAGTTGTTTCCCATTCTGCATAATACACAATGCGCGAAGGACTCGGGCGACGTAGGTCACTCAACATCTCCATTATCGTATCAATATCTCCATATCGGTCCCCATTAGCACGGACCTGGAAATGACAGGGGGAACCGCCTGACACTCTAGAAGAAGTAGGCCGCGTTGGCGGCGCGATGCGCGCCTCCCCCTTTCATGATTATCGTACATATTTTCCTGATTGCTTACGAATCCGAGGTGACCTCGGAGCTCAGGGGCCGCCTTTTTGTCTCTTCCTCCTCCACTTCGCACGACGTTGGGCGTCCATGGTGGTGAGATGAGACCATTTGCACGCATGTCACCCTTCACGACTTCAAGCCAAGACTTCTTGGGCCTATCCTTTCCACCTGGCTGTGCTACTGCCACGTAGCCTGACGGTTGCGGCAAGACGTGGGCACACCAGCGAAGGCGGCTCGCTTGCATTTTATGTGTGATGTCGCGGACATGAAGGCTGTCGCGGATCTGAGAGTTCCTCATGGGATCTTTACGTGTGACGCCGCACATACACCACAGCATTTTCATCTCCGTGACACGTAGCCCCTGCTTATGTCGCTCCAGCAGCGGCCACGCCTTACAGCCGTGTAAAAAGACAGGCCTAATGATCGTTTTATAGACCTATCCCGTCAACCAGGCTGGCATTTTAGGGTCAAATGTGACGCCAATAATTTACCGCCCCTTGGCCCACATGGCGGCAATCCGTGCCTTTACGTCGCGGTTGATGTGACCAGTCACGTGAAGTACGAACCAAGGTACTTAACCTGGTCCGTGCGCTCGACCAAGTCATCGCCTATGCGAACAGCAACTTTTGCGGCAACCAACAGGCTAGGTGGATACCAAATGTCTGGCAATGGCGCCCCGGGCGGGCCCCTGTGGGAGGGGTAGCCCCAAAAAGGGAGTGAGAGCTCTCACGCTCGCCACTTTGCTCGCAGCGATGGTTCGCTGCGCGGATGCGTGGGCCACCGGCGCATCCTTCTAATGCTCGTGAAGGAGGCGGCGGAGCGGGAGCGAAGGAGAATCGCAGACCTGGAGAATCGCAGACCTTGCGGCCCGCGAGGAGCGAAGGAGAATCGCAAACCGCGCGGCCCGCGATGAGCGACCTCCGTCCCCCATGAGCGCGGGCCTGTGGGTGACGGGTGGAGCCGCCTGTCACCCTAGCTAGCAGAAGCAGGCCGCGGCGGCGGCGCGCATTGCGTGCCTCGTCGTACCTGGGGGAGAGCTGGGGACTCTATGGTCCCCACTCCGGAAGAGGACCAAATCGAGAGATATGGCCTTGGGTCGGCCGGGGTGCGAGGGATATGGCTACGACAATCTCACCTCCAGCAACTGACGGCCCACAGACGGCGTACGTTTTAGTCGGTTCGAGTCCAACATAACCTCCTCCTCCGGCTCCGGCGGGGGAGGTACCCGCGGGGATTTTTCACACGATAAAAAAAAAGACCAGGCATATGAGCCAGCTGCGTCATCCGCAGCAGAAGATGGCTACTGGCCACAACCGTTGGGCCCGCGGTAATAGCGGTAGTAAGGCCCATCCCATCCTTTGGTGGAGTGGCTAGAGAAGCCACACGGCTGCCTCTCGTACCGGCTGACGCAGGTTATTACCGGGCTCGGGTGCTTTGGTGACTACCTACGTCGGATCCAGAAAGGAAGGCTTCTTGCAAGTTCACAAAAAGTTTTTGTAACAGTAACATAAATACGGGGCCTTTGAAGCTGAGCCAAGTCAAGTTGTTGCCCGAATCGAAAAAGGACCTCATGGCTGTCAGCTCCAGACCTTCGACTGCCGGCCTGGTTAGTCATTCGCGCTTATTTCTTTAACATAGCGGACAGGGTCTCAGGTCCGAAAACTATTCGAGTCCATCGGTTGATCGGCTGCGCTGCACGATAAATTGAAATTTTCAATCAATAATATTCATACTGATGTTTGGTGCCTCATAAAATTATAATACTAGTAGGTACAAAGAGAGTCTTCTTATGCGTGTTATTTTTTAAAATTTATCAGTGACATTGGGATATTTTTTAGTAGGTGACCCGCCCAGGGGGGGGTCATGACCCCCATGATCCCCCCCCCTGGATCCGCCACTGTTGGCCAATTAGTTCAACTAGTAAAATGATTTATAACTTTATAACTAAAATTTAATAAACACACACAACTTATATGAATAATATTAACTTTACTAAATATTGATTAACTTCTAAATATTAACTTAATAATAGATATTTATAAGCGAGGAAAAATTTTAAAGCAGCAAACGTAAAATAACTAGTTAATGGTACGTATAATAACTGTTAGTTTTAAAGTTTCCTCTATTTTTCTAAAGTATAGTTCGACTCATTGATATGAGAATTATTATAAGTTTGAGGTGTGTGTTTATTAAATTTTAGTTATCAAGTTATACAGCATTTTACTAGTTGGGTTAGATGTTCGTACCCACCGACGGCATAGGAATATTTTGTTAATGCAAATTTTTATCGTGCGCAAAATCCCCACGGTAAGGAAGCCGGCAGGGGAGGTTATGTCGGACTTGAACCGTCTAAAACGCACGCCATCTGTAGGTCGTTGGTTGCCGGAGGTGAGATTGACTGAGATCTCTCGCACGCCTTCGTATCTTTTTATCAAAAGAAGTAGGTACCTACACTGGATTTCATTCTATTGTAGGTACACTACAGATACCACGATTCTTGGGGATTCCGTGGTCCCCACATCTGAAGAGGGCCAGTTCGAAAGTGATGGCCCTCTACTCATATAATTATACATCTGGCCGTTATTCGTATTGGTTGGTATAAACTACAACAGTAGATATCATAGGTACTTTTACTTCCTAGTGTCTGCAATCTGCATCTCGCTGCTGTCCACTGTCCCCAGCTCAGGTGGCCTTAATATTATGGGTCAAATTATATAATTGGGATAGAAATCAAACCTATAAAACTATTGATCTTCAGGTGCTTCTAAACGGGCGATGTTTTACTGCAATTAGTGGCTGCAACACTGTGGTCCGGCAACATTGCAACTATTGCAAGCAATACCGGCCAGTATTGCAGTAATGTCCCGGTCATAGAGCCAAACATGTTTTGTGTTACCACATATGGCCGATGTTGCCGCGATGGGTTGCCGGACGATCGCTAAATCGCTAGGCGGTCGATTTTACTGCAATATTGCTCGGCCAGTTCTATTGTTGTTTCAGTCGCTCTCTTTGTTATAGCACAGTCTATCCTTTTCTACGCGAATTGTTAAATATTACTATCAAGGGTTATTTCTAGACTTCAATTAGGTACCTTTGTGAAAGAGAAATAAATGATTATTTATTATTATATTATTATCTAAAGTTTCACGCCTATTTAAGTAAGGTCGAATCCACAATCTCTTCTTTTTCTGTTTATTTTTTAATAAAACAATATAAACTGCTGCAACAAGTGTGATTTCGTCAGCCATTGTTGCCGGTTTGTGTAGCCCATTTAGGTATGAATCTGCATCAAGAGCCATATTACTGCAGACATATTTGCAACACATTGCCCAGCCATTGATTGTTCGGCCATCAGTTGCAATGAAATATTTTTGAGATTGCCGGGCAATCAGTTGCCAATAGTGCAGTCACATATTGCAGAAAAACATGGCCCGTTTAGGGCACTTATAATTAAAAATTGGTAGATATGTAACTGGTATGACCATAGATTAATATATATACTGGAGAGTATGACTACCTCAACGCAAGGGCAGGACACTGAGTGCGAATTAGAACTTCGGTTGATTTTACATCAAACGAGCGAATTCTCATTCTATCCCCTCTACGTCAAATTCTTGTAAGCAGAACATATTCGTTCGTTGTTTTTTCTTATTTTAACGCATAAATAATATCAGCTATCAATAAGTTCCTGCTCCTGCGTTCACTACCGCCACGCCATCATAGGGGCTGTGTGGCGTGTGGTTTCTTTCCAATACTCATACAGTTCTGTTGTTGTAATGTTTTTCCAGATTCCTTCACCCCATAGATATTTTAGATAATAGAGTTCAGTGTTTCACCCACAGTTGAGCTTGAAATGTCTCCTAACTATGAAGATTTGTAGTCAACATACCAATATCACTGTCAAGGATCAAGTCCCACTGAAAGAGCAGCGGCCGTCAGCGACGTTTTGAGGCAAAATATTACAAACCATTTTGAACTTTTTGTATGACAGAAAAAGTTCATAGTCATTTGAGGGGCGACTTCACAAACTTGCTCACAGTTCTTCTAGTAAGAAAATCCAGCCACGGCTCTTCCAATGAGATGTCATTTTAGAGCATCTACCGAAAATCCAGAGATGTTAGAAACAAGAAAAGGAAACAAAAAAAAAAAACAAAAAGAAAGATTAATTGATCTAAAAAATTTATTAATGAATGAGGCGACTATGTGCACATTGAAAACACTTGTTATTTATTTTACAAGATAGTTTAACTATATACAGAAAGGTCCATCGACACATGTCTTCTCACAATGCCGCGACGCCCGCGACACCTGCCATCATCTTAATTTACACACTGTACATAGGTAGTTTGTACAAGTTACACTTATAAATTAGGATTACACTAACAACACTAAATTTTAAAAACAATGGAAATAATGTTGATCATGACACTTATACGGATATTGGTATAAGACATCATATTAATCTCTTATCACTAATACTTAATAACGACTATTATATAAATAATAATATATGTATCGAATTCTCTATAGCTAGTGACTGGTAGGCGTCGGTCAGCCATTAACACAAATGAGTGTGCGCCGCGCGGGCCGTGGGGCGAACGATTCACCTACTTCTAC
The DNA here is from genome assembly GCA_914767945.1 of Eilema depressum. NCBI lineage: Eukaryota > Metazoa > Arthropoda > Insecta > Lepidoptera > Erebidae > Eilema > Eilema depressum. The sequence goes on along the minus strand of OU612012.1, from coordinate 32,329,259 downwards.
ACCTAACAGAAAGTAATGTTCGGATTATTTGTAAGAGTCCCCTCACACACTCACTAACCGTATAATGTTATACACATACATACATAACAACACAGATACATTGTAAAATACAATTCCGTACAACACTTCAAGTATCAACACTCAGTAATCTAAAATACTCCATATAGTCATGCGCTTAAAGCACGAAATCTAAACAACACGTATCTAACAGTAATGTTCCAAATATCATTACATATTCTTTATGCATTATTATTTTTTATACACCGACGAAATATTCAAAAAATTACATACAATTATTTTTTATAAAAAATATTTTATAACAGAGGAATTATTAAACATATGTACATTTTAAAATGATTTTTTTATTTTTATTCCCTGCGGTCGGAATCTCTTAATACAAAAATTATACTTAGAAATCTAAACGATTTATAATATAAATTAAAACAAATCACAGTAGTTAGGTAATAATCGACGCAATACATTATGAAATGTGATGTTGTTTCGTGTCATGCCTCACCCTTACAGTTTGTGCGAGCCACTCATTGCCGCAGTCAGAGAAACTAAACTGCAATATACATAATATATAATCCGGGCTAAATATAATATCATTCCCAACACATATCAACGCTCCTTCCAGTCAATGAATTTGAAACTAAGGTATCGCGTAAGGAATGACTATCATTGCAGTTCGATATTATGTGTGGGCAAAGTCAATATACATTCATTTTGCCCACATCAACAAATATAATAGCGTGTACTATGAAGTTAATAAATATACGAGCATGGGAATGAAACTGTATCACCAAGTCAACTTGTGATAAGACTAGTATTTTGTACCTACGTCGAACAAGTCACTTGGCATGTCCTTTATTCGGAGCATGAAAGAGCATCAGATGACGCCGTCAAGCTGGGGGCCACCATTGTAACATTGTTGATGTCTGTAATGGTGGCCCTCTCTCCTGAGACTAGGCCTTCAGCTTACGGTGAAGCATATTGGCGTGTCATATATAAAGATAAATAAATACAAGACATGCAATAAACTGATCTTTTAGTAGCAATAAAGAATAGAACTGACATATTTAGAGAATAAAAAAGTACTTTATAAATGTAACCCTACAGCCTCAGCATGGCGGCATAGACAAATCTCTTCGTTTCTCTTTTTGACGTTTTGTAAGTGCCGTTATGATGGTCTATATAGAATAAATGATTTTTGACTTTGACTTTTGACTTTGACTTCTTCGACCAGTGAAGTCGAAGAGATACCTACATTTTGACGGTCACGTGACACCTTTTTCTGCGATTTCATTGGTCGAAGAGAAATGAAGAGATAATATGTCTATGTCGCCACGCCGAGGCTGCTGGTGGCAATCGCCGGACACAACAAATAATTTAATCTAGTTCAACTAACAGATTCTACTCCATACTCGTATTATTTATTATAATAAAACATAATATATAACAATAATAGGTAATTGTGTTTCTCTTTCTCGACGTGGTTTAGTTAGATGTTAGTCATGACACGATATTTTGTTCCTCAACTACAGAAATAAATAAAAGGAAGACGAATTCAAGGCGATTTTTAAAATCATTATTAATTCAAATCAGTTTTGGTAAAATCAATTATAATTTTTGATTAAAAATGTTCAAAAACTTATTTAGAGTAAAGAATGTATCCAAAACGAAAGGATTTATAAAACTAGTTGTTCGGGGGCTCAAGCGTCCCAATAAATTAGATAATTATAAACCTACTAATATATTTTATAACTGTATAAAATATTTCATAAGAATGGTGCCAAATTTGTTTCAAACTATTTTCTTAGCTTCGTATTTAGAATGTCGAGTGATAGTCCGAGCTTATTAGATACGTTTTATTTATATACACAGAGAAACTTGTGTGCTTTTTTATAAAGAGCGGCTAGTATACACATTGCCTATACATTAAATTACTTTAAAAATTCAGTCAAAATTCTTAAAATGGGTTTTTAAGCTCTACACGGGGTTTTAGATTAGTATTTTAAATATAGACAATGTGATTAATGAATGCGTGCGTTGCAATAATAAACGGGCAAAGTCCGTAATTTATAGCAGTACTGAATTGACCGGGCAAAATGAACAATGTTTTTTTATGTGATATCATATAACACGGATTTAGGCTTTCTTTTATAGCACTCCAAGTTGCCAATGTTAACATTGCCCGGACAATATCGGCACAGTAGATCCGGCATTGAAGAAAATAGGGTTGGGGAAACTGTGATAAAGAGTTGATTAACCTATTTAATAAATATTTTTCAAAACTTTATAACTACTTTATTAATAGTACCTAAAAGCTACTGTTTAATAAATATTGAGACATAAAAAGTGCCTTGTCCATAATAAGAGCATCACCCTGACTATTCCGGAGTTTGCCCGTAGTACCGAATCAACTAAGTCATATTGACGAAACCACAGTATTTATTTTCAAAAAATGGCCACTTATTCTAAGTGACAAACCGTTTCATAACCACGCGCGTTTGTAAAGTGTAAGTTGGTCGAGTTTTACGCCAGTTCTCTCTTCTATGCTCACTAACCCACCGTCTTCTCACGTTACGACTACGTTTAAAACTCGATGTCACTCAGAATAATGACCAAGGCTTATAATATCGACGTATAAGATTACATTATTCAATAATTTAAGCCGTACTTGTATATTTGGAGTCTATTACTCACAAGATGCTTTATCAGATACGGTATCTATATAAGGTCAATAAACCTTAGCTGAATAAAATCATCTGAGGAATTATAAAACACGTTTACTTTCTATTCTACTCCGCAACTGTTAAAGTAATTGATACTAGCAAAATGTTGATAATTATTGTAAAAAAACATATTAAAAAAAAAACAAATTAAAAAGCAAATAAACTAACTAAATGACTGATTATATTAGAGTTATAAGTATGTGGAGTGTGTGGAGGTAAATCGATATTTTGTATAAAACTACCATGGTTCAGGGTCTATCGCCAGCTAGTGAAAAGAAAGATGTTATCTTCCACTTAGTATAACAAAATAGTTGTATATTTCTAGAAACTCCATTTACCTTGTTCTATATTCAAGGTGAGTTTTCAAATTATAAATTTGTTTCAATACTTTGAAACGGTTGGCACGTACGTATACTTTGATTGATCACCGGATGGCCAATTCTTGTATTAGAAATCTATTGAAAATCCAGTCTAGAATTTCTCAAATGTCAAAAACTCTCGTAACACAATTTTCATAGAAATCGTGATCATTTTTGACACTTGGGAGATGAGAATTAGATCAAGACTGAATTTAGAACAGCCTTATATTATGAGAATTGACCATCTGGTGAGGCAATCAGAGAAAATCTCAAAACTCAAAACTCATCGTGAACACTATCTACTTTGCTGTGATTGTGTAACATAGATGCTGACAGAAAAATCGTAAATTTAATTCACTAGTATATATTTGAAAAGATTATACTCTAGTCGGCTATTGAACCCCAATACTGTACAATGATAATATCAATAACTACACCAATTGTAATTAACTCTAATACAATTGAAATAGACTATATATAAATACGTAAGCTACCTGGTTAGTTCGAGGACTGGCCGGAAAATGTCAACTGAAATTATTTTAGTTTTCAGATATTTTTTAGCCAAGAAAGTAATTCCAAGCGCGATATTTACAAAAATAAATATTATAACATTTATGGTAACTTTTATTTATATTATAACGGATTAATTACTATTTATGTCGCTATGTCGATTATATAGACACAAAACAACTATGCAATTAATTTGTTACTTAAATACGATATTTTGCATTCTGTATCCTATGTAAGCGCAAAGCCAACGATAAATATATTACTTACAAACATTCGACTCGCGAATTACAGCAATTGTTTCAATAAAAATAATGTCATTTTGGATTTGGGTACTCCCCGGTAGAACAATGGAAAGTATATCTCAAATTCATATTTTTTGAGTTAAAAAAATAATAATTGATATTTTTTTGCTCATTTATATTCGTTCTTCTTACAGGCACCATCCATTCATTTAAATGCATCACTGATAGTGTTAGTAGATACTTTTAAGCGCAGGTTTAATGAAAAAAATTTAGTCTTTTCTTAAATCATATAAAAGTATAAAAAATTACGAAGGGTTTTTCTTCACACGTTAGATTACTCGTACACGCGACTCAATCAGAATGATTATTTATACAATGTGCTACTACAAGAACTCGAGTAGTTAACAAATGAATCTGAACTAAGCACAGCCTGTAAACTTATTTCGGCGTTCTGCTAGGTATAACCGTACCTTAGGTTCCACTGCAACGGCCTGCGTCGCTCTCGGACGACACCAGACATAAAATAGGAAACCTTTATATTCCAAGATTACTAATTTCATATTGGTACTAAGATTAGATTTTTATATTACGAAAACTGTGATTTTAAATATTTTTAAATTTATACTAAGCTCATTGATAGGCCGCGGCCACACTGGCCTTCTAACGGTTGTGGCGTTGTCGCGCTTACCTCACTATGCAGCCATTTCTTAACAATGTCTAAAGAACTATAGCTAAGGCAAAGTCCAGATCTAATACTATGTATGGAATCATCTATTGGAAACAGTCACGATTTTAAACAATCACACGCTCTTAAATGTATTATAAATTGAGAATCAGACGTAATATTTTAATCAAGCAATCATACACAATAATAAAAAGATTTTAATTGTCTTATGAACACGATATACATGTATAACACATATGTCGCTGGGCAAAGTTATCATGGGCAAACACTTCGTCTATTTTCGATTGCAATTCTGAACAAAACCTGAGATGTATAATGTATATTTACAAGCGGAGTGAGAGATGAGTCATGAGACGCTTAGTGTAACGGACATGCACTTAAGACTAACACACCACGCCTACGGTCAAACGATCATTGACTAAACGATGAGTATTGCCGAATATTGCACAAAAAAATTTAATCGTATTCTGTACATCACTTTTTATTCAGCAACATATATAGTACACGTTACACCGTGCAGTCAACCACAGCTTTGACTCGATAATAGTTTTATCAGTGTGTTTCTAAGTGCAACATTAATTAATGGCCAATAATTTATTTTGATTCACAGACTAACAGAATAACGTAGACAGAACGTATAGAGCACTCGTGCGTGCGTACAAAGGGTGTGAGCGAAATGGTACTATTATAGTATTACTTTATACGACTTCACTCACTGGTTCTATACGTTCAGTCTATGTTATTATTTTAGTCCTGAGTTTTAATCATAATCAGTGATCGATATACTTAATAATCATATAGTATGTGTAACCAGTGAACATGCACGCTCTAACGTATGCTAAATATGTTGAAACCATCCAAATAAATAAATATCTCAGTCGTTCATTGATGTCTAATTGCCAAACATACCTTAATCATAATTATTTATAGTTGTCAAAACGATATGAATAATAGGAAAACAAGCATTTTGTTGAGACCGATCGCCGAGCCGTCCACTTCCGCGGGAGATCATCAAAACCGACAAATTATTTACAAACGTCACGCGCTAGAACATGATTCTGTACAATCCCTAATCCAACGGGCTGTTTATATACGTCGATACAACTCGGGAGTATACGTTTATAATTCTAAATTTCATTTTTATTTAATATTATTTAGTTGAAATGTACTATATTGTCTAAATTTACGGTAGTTACTACCACAAACACTACAGACTGTAAACAGACTAATCTAAAGGTGTGGTCCGACTAGCGGGCGGCCTGCACTACTTTTTTATAATACAATCGACTTTAGTTTACATCAATTTAGGTATTTGATACACAATAATTAACCCTACGGCTGTAAAGACACATATCTAATGACATTAAGCGATTATATTAATATTCATTGTTAACAAGTTTCACGTAATGGCACGCAGCTGTCTGTAGTGTGCTGTATGTACACTCTGCTGTTTAAAACGTTTTAAGCTATCGTGTTTTGTACTCTATGCTTTAGCTCGTGATGAACTTCATCAAATAAGCAGAATGTGTGAATGTGTACTGTTTCGTAGATCATAACTCCGCCCGTGAGGAAATAGTGGCACATCTCAATAAAACAAAATGACAAGAGACCATTGCGTCTTTAAAGACTCGGGTTGGGACTTCAAATTGATGTTTCACATATTATTCAATGATGTTCGTAGAGTTAAAAGTTAATAGGAAAATGAAAAATTAATCATTCTGAACCCGCATATTTCGGTAAAGCTATATAAAATAACGACAAAGGGTAAATAGAGACATACCAGCACTCTCAGCATGGCGATATAGACGTATCTCTTCGTTTCTCTTAGACCAATAAAATCGCGGGAATAAAATGTGACAAAGGCAGTGGAGTGGCCCAAGGCACTTTTTCCAGCGATTTCATTGGTCGAAGATGAACGAAGAGATACGTCTAGACTGCAGTTTAGTTGTAATTCGGTGGCCGAATTTTGTCCCTGTTCACCCTCTGCTGTACAGTATTTTAAAAAAATGCGCCGCTATCTCCTTGGACGGCAGTGAACGTTACATTTATATTCCGGACGACGTTAACGCGATTCTCGAGTATATATAGTGCCGACACGTATAGACTTTTTAATGGTCAACATTTTGGTAAAGTCCGAAGTATGAACTGGTCGAGTGGCTAGTGTCGAGTGTCGAGTGACGCCACTCGCGAGTCTGTCAGGTAAATGTCATCAGTCGAGGTGTCGAGTCGCGAGGCGCGCGAACCACGCCAGGTCAAAACTGGACCATCCATTTTGTTTTTTTAAATGCTAGATACTGATATACTAACAAGTGCATGTGATGTTCTTTGTGATAGTAAAGCATTCAGATAACTTATAGTTACGTACCTAATTCATGCAAAATTAATGAGATTCCATATGAGGCCCAAAAACAAATGTTTTTTTTTTTTAAATTATAATAACAAAAATATAATATAGCTATACTATTATAAAATTTACTTGTGCACAATGTCATGCACAAAACTATATCTTAGAATAACTTTAAGTTAATCATTGAGCTTTTTATACATACATGTGAAATAAATATTAAAATTTAAAATATACAGACTATATCAGTAATTTAGTTTAACTATACAATAAATTTAACACTAGTACGACTGTTCACATACACTGCCCGGGTCCGATTCACTTTCAGTTTCACTGCTCTCACTGCTAGTTGCCGCGTGCTTACGGGCCCTCCCTTTGCCTTTGCCCTTGCCTTTTCCCTTGCCTTTGCCTTTGCCCTTGCCCTTGCCTTTGCCTTTACCCTTAGATGCAGTTGCAGTTTGACGCTGAGGAGATTTCTTAGCGTGGTTTCGCAACTGTCACCTAACCGGTAGCGTCGGGGGCGGTGTGGAGGGTGCACTACGCGAGTCGGCGGAGTCAGCGGGCTGTGTCTCTTGGGTGGACTCCTTCATGACGTAGCCAGAGCCCTCAGAGCTGCGCGTGATTTTTAACCGGATAGGCGTCACTTTGTCCGTGCGTACTCTTCGCATCGCCGAGGAGCTCTCGGAGTAGGAGGGCGGGTCAATCGCGAGTGGGTCGGGCGCCGTCGGGTCGTACTCGAACGGGTCGAAGGGCTCTGTCGTCTGGCGCCGCGCGTTAGGCGCCGGGTGCGACACATCAGCAGTCCTTTTAATTTTTATTATTAGTTTTGTAGCATTGTCACTTTCACTGTTAATCACTTGTAACTTGTCACATTTCTTGTCTCTCTTCTTCTTTCGCTTCTCACTCTTGGTTTTCTTTTTGGATTCCGAGTCGAAGCCGGCCATGACCTTCTTGCGGAACTTCATGCTATCGCGACGCAGATCCTCGAGGCTTGGTTTGGGAATGGCGCGTTTCTTGGGCGGCCGGTTGGCCTCGGCGGTGTCCTCGTGCGAGGGTCCGGGCAGCGGCGAGGGCGCGCGCGGCGGCGGCGTGGGCTCGCGCGGCGGCGGCGTTGGCTCGCGCGGCGGCGGCGGCGGGACCTGCTGCACGGCCGCCGTGTTGGCGCCAATCTTTATCTTCAGCTTAGGCGCGACCGGCGAGGTGGTGTTCGCTCTACTCGTCGATGCGGTCGCCGTGGTCTTCGTCGCATTGCGGCCTCTACGTTTTTGCGTACCCGACGTGCTCGCAATGCTAGACAACTTCACGTCATCCGACGGATCGACGTCATCATTCATGCTCACTTCGAGGTGTCTCAGCTCACGGGAGAGACCGCTGGTGGTTTTGCGCTTCTTTTTCTCGACAGGTGAGTCTGCATAATCGTCTCTGGTAGGTATACAGGTCATGGAGGCGACGGCCTTTGGAATCGTAATAACTGCACGAGTGAGCGGTGACGGGGCTGCTGGCGGTGGTACGATCGCTGCAGACGTGGACGGGTCATCCATGTTCATATCCTGGGTCTGGTACTGACGCAACAGTTCCTTCTTGCGCATACGCCGCAAGCTCGTAGAGCCGCCCATACTCGACGACATACACGGTATGCCCGCGTTTACATCTTGAATCGGTACTGGCGGCGGAGGCACCACAGGTTGTGATGAACAACTGGCTGAATAGTTGGCGTCCAAGAAAGGTCCTTTTATTTTAACTTTGAGTTGGTTTCTAGAGTCTGATAGAGAAACTTTGGGGAGTTGTGGCACAACCGTCAGATCCTTCGGCGGTTCGTTGACCCCCGGAGCCGGCCGGCTCGGGGAATCATTGGGTGGCTTGTTCGCCATCAGTGCAGTATGAAGTTGCTTCTCTAAATCTTCATCAATTTCCACTAAATGTTGATCAGCATTTGTACCCGCAAATGCCATTAAACTTGAAGCAGCATAAGGTTCTGCTGGGGGAATTGGATTCTCGAAAGGCTGATAGGTGCGCATGTCTACGGGGCCGGGTAGTACGGGGGCTACCTGAGAGAACCCTGGCCCAGATCCCTTACTCGACGGCGAACAGTTGGGGTCGTTAGGCTCGGGAGAATACGGCCTGACATCTTTATGGTCGATCGTCGGTGGTCTCTTATTACTTTGACTAGGAGTTGGACTAATTACGCGAGGAGACTGAGAATGTTCGGATTTCCTGTCATCTCTTGTGTCGATAGACTTGTGTTTGTCACGAAGCGCTTTAAGATCAACGCCATCGTTGGCGATTTCTTCGTTGAAGTCGTAAACTGTGCCAACGAGCTTGCTCTGTATTGAGTTGCCGAGGTAGTCGACGGAGGCGAAGCTCTGACCGCGGCTCTTGGAACGCCCGCGTCCTCTTTGGCTTCTGTTACTTCTATTACTAGGACGTTTAGTGCCCTTGGATACATCATTTTGCCGCGGCGATATGCCAGGGCTCTTGCCGGGTGATTTCCCAGAAAACTTCGATGATAGCTTGCTTAATTTAGGAGGTGATTTAGATTCTTGTGGATGCAGGCTCGACATCGTCTCATTGCTATCGTTGGACATTTTAGTGGGAGCTCTACTACTGCTGTTATCGAAAGAATCAGCACTTATGCTGGGACTAGACGCAACGTGTATGGAAAACTTGTCACTGCCGGTGACATCAATATCATCATGAGGTGAGTCCATCGGCTTGGGTGTCGGTGGAGCGATCATAGCTGTAGTGAGAGCTATATTTTGGGACGATGTCGTAAATGACAATGGAAATTGGTTCGTCGGCAAACGAGGTGTTGCGAGTCCTGAGTATGGAACATACAAAGGTCCGGGTGAAGGTAGTGGAAGCTGAGAAGCACACGGTCCCGCGAATAACGGTAAGGAACTCAAGAACGGCGACGCATCTGGTGGATAAGTGCTGTATTGGTTCAAAGGCATCGACGGCTCTACTGGCCGTGAATAAGCCGGGATAGGTGGATACGTATCTATGTCTGGCATCACATTACCAGAACGTGAATCGATCATGCTCAATCGTGATTTTAATTCAGCTTTTTGAGAGGAAATAGATCCTTCTGAATTAGTGCTGGACGCAGACGAGCGACGAGTGGTTATTTTGCTTTCTCGCCATTTCCCTTGGCTAATGTAGGGTGATGAAATGGTTGCACAGTCGGAATGTATTAAAGAATCATTATTATCATAGTTATGGTTGTCTAATGTTAGATCCTGATCGTTGTCGCCTTGTACGGAGTGATCCACGACAGAGAGATGAGACTGGGAGTCATCACTTTGTTTCGATAAAGATATTGTATCAGCCACCTCCGAAACGGATTGAGCATCCAACGGTACGGTAACGGGTTCTTTTGGATCGTCAGGGTATGACGAGTGATTGTATTTCTGATCGCTACCGATGTGACTCTGCGGGTCAATATGTGACACCGGTGCGTTCGGCCACACCTCATTACTAGTCATTGGTATAGGTTGATCGTAACCTTTGTTATCAAGAGGCAAATTTCTTGTTGGCAAGTGTCGTTCTACAGATTCTGAACGTGACACATGGTTGACGGCAGCCTGATGCACTTCCTTCGGGGGCGAATGGCCAATTCGTACGACAGGCGTATCGGGAACTGTAAGAGTCTTAATCAGAGGTTGATCTTGATCATGTACACCTTTGCCAATGCCAGAACCTGCGTTGACACCATCGATATCCTTCGCATTATCGTCATTGGTTACGTTCGACTCGTCCTGTGCCGAGTTCTCAACTGGCACTTTTTTTGTACTTAGTTGCATTCTCAGTCTATCAACTAGGTTCAGAGTCTCTTGCACTCCTTGCTCTTTAGAATCCTCTTTGAAAAATAACTCAGGGAAAGTGGCAAACGGTTTGATAATGTCATCATGGTTAAAGCCGTCATCGACAGCCATCAATTCAAAATCAAATAGCTCATGTTCTTTTGATTGTGGTGAGAACATTCTATTCGCATATGGATTCATGTTCGACGGTATCTTGGCCCTCTTGGAGATTTCGACACCCTGCACATGACTAGCATCCTGTGTTATAAATTTATTTTCTCCTGGACGCTTCTTTATATTTTTAGGAATTGGATCGACTTCCAAATGATCAATGTTTATTGTTCTGGCGTCCATAGGTGTCTTTGGTGATTTGATCATGGTGTTTTCATTGAGATTGGCTTGTATTTTCGCAATCATTTTAACGCTGCTCTTGTCGGTGTAATCCGAATCCATAGACTTATCATCAGTCATATATTTTTCGTTATCGCCCGGTTTCTCAACTGGTGGTGGAATAGCGTTGGGACTCGGCGCCTTTGGAAGCCAGTGTTTATCGTTATCATGGTAATCCACATTAATTCGAGGTGGACTTTTCTTTTCCTCTAATTCTTTGACCGGTTTTTCGACCGGAGTTTCTCTGGGCTTCTTGGGCGGCGATGGAGTTGTTTTCTCGGCTGCAGCATGACGAGTCTCCAGCATGCTAAGTCTACGAGCTTTTTTAACCAAATCTCTTGCTTCCTCAAGATAGGGCCTCTCTTTAGGAGCGGGATCCTTGACACTCATACGCCTGTGGGGTAGCAGTTTTGGTCTCACGTCAGTACTCTTTCTCGGGCTCACCTTCTTTGGTATGGGAGCAGGGAGTTCTTCTGACGGAGTCTTTGCAACATTTGATGAAGCCTTCTCCTTGTCGTCTATAGATTCGCTAGTGCGTTTCACAGCCTTGGCAGGTTTTGCTTTAACATCGTTCTTCGGCACTTCGACAACAACAGGTTCCGGTTTTGATTCTTTAACTACCTCCTTGTCCGTTTTCCGCTCCGAAGTTGAAAGCTCACTGGACTGGCTGCTCTCTTTGGGAGTTTTATTGGGTCCAACGCCAATTCCGGAGTCGTCTTTAGATGGTTTTCTAGGTCGGGTATCAGACTTATTAGGCATATTTCCTCCTGAAGTAACGCTTCTGGTCCGAGCACGCGTGGCAGCACGCGCGTCATTGGGTCGGCTAGGTTCCTCTCCCTCAAGAGTCGGCGATACCCCACACTCGGACCGCCGTTCGGAAGTTTTAAGCTTCTTGTCTGGGGCCTTGCGTGGGGATGCATCACTGGAGATACTTTTAACCTTTCTCCGACGTCGTGGTCGTTTCGGGTAGGGACTACCTGATCTTGATCGATCTGATTCCTTAGAGCTGTCAGAATCACTCGAGGCACTAGTCGAAGATAGTGGTTTTGACACCTTGTCGAGAAAGGGCAAGTCCACAGTTGGTCTAGAACCAGGAGGTGAAAACACTGACGGTAGTCGAGTCGTCATAATGGGTTTGATTTCTCGCGCTTTGGCAGTTGGTTTGATACTAGATTTTTCAGGTTCCTCCTCAGAGCTAGATGATGAAGAATAGCTGCTGCTACTCGACCCCGATGAAGAACTTGAGCTCTCCTTCTGCTGAACTTTGGAGCTCTTCACTTCATCCTTCTTGCTAGGTGGAGATTTGATTGGGTCAGATTTCTCATCTTTCTTTTTCTCGTCTGTCTCAGTAGCAACTAACTTAGTGCCCAAACCGCTCTTTATGTGTGCAGCGGCTTTTTTAGCAGCTTGTCTCTGAGGTACATACGCTATGGGCTCTTTCTCTAATTCCTTCGACTTCTTCCTGCCGACCTTAATATCCTTACCATGACCATCTTTTAGTTCCTTGTCTTTCACCAACTTGCTTGAAGTTTTCACAGGAGTTTTAGACTTGGTATCATCTCCGCTGGTTTGTTTTTCAGGAACTGGGTTCTGCTCATCCTTTTTGGGTACAGTTGTCGAACGCATATTTTCAGAGGCTTTCTTAGCGGCTTGTCTCTGAGGAACTATCAAATCAGAGGGATGATCCTTTTGTTTAGAAAATTTAATATTTTCTTTGTTCTTAGCTTCATCATCCGACTCTGGCGCTTTATCAGCCTTGGCTGGAGTTACTTTCTTTTCCTTATTGGAAGGTTTTCTTCCTCTCTTCTTTGGAGCAGGTTTCTCCTCCTCTGTCACGTTTGTTTTCTTTTCTGGATGAGTAGGAATAAATTCTTTCATAGCAGCCTTAGTTCTAGGCAGCGACTGTTGAGAATCATTTTCATTTGGTGACCTATCCGGTTTAAATTTATCAGATTTCTTATCTTTGTCACTCTTCTTTGTAACCTTCTCATTTTCTGACCTCATATCCTCGCTGCTGTCCGAGTAGATGTCGACGGGGAATTTGTTATTCCTCGTTAACCTGATCGGAATGAGATCATCGCTGTCTGTGCCTGATTGAAGCCTGACGCCAGCAGCAGTCATCTCCTTCTCCATCTGCTGTAACGTCCTGCTTCGTGAACGATCCTTCTTTGTCTTAGATTTTAATATTTCTTCTTCGCTGCTACTTTCAATAAGCGCTTTAGACTGTGGTACTTTCTTCCGCTTCCTTTCGGGTTTCTTAGGTGATCTCTTACCTTTTGTTACTTTAGGCGATATCTTCTTCTTTGGTGAGGACGCAGTTTTCTTTCCTTCATCATCAGTGCTGGAAGCGATAGCCTTGCGGAATCGACTAGGCCGAGGTATGTCCGGCGCACTCTCTTCGCTGGACAGACCGCTGTACATACTGCCACTGCGTCGTGAACCATTTACGTAATGTTTCTTATAGGGGTTTGACGATTTCGAGCTTTTTACTAAGCCGTTACGATCCTTCTTCTTTTCGTCGCCAGATTCAGCTGGTGCAATACGAGCGAGGACGTCGTCGAAATCGTTTTTATGATCGGGGGCATTCGGGTGTGAATACAACCTATCGTAGATTGAAGGTCCATGATTAGCCTCGATGATGGCTGACAACTCCGGTTCTGGCATGCTGCCTTCAGCTGACAGCACAGCGACTTGTTTATGAAACGTTTGTTCTCTCATGCGGAAAAATGAGCGGGAGAGCTTTTCCCTTCTGCTGACCATGTAGCACAGATTGCGAACTCTCTCAAGGTCCTGCCTTAGTTGAACAAACATTTTCATCTTATCCAGATCGGCCTGCTCCTGTCGATGAGTTAACAACTCTGTATCGTCCGACTTGGGCGGCAACAAGGGACGATTGTGCCCTGCCCGTCTCTTTAACTTCCAGTAGTTGTATATGTAATTTATACCGTCTTGGTCGACGTCAAGTATATGAGAACTGATATCCTTAACGTTAACGTGTCTGTCGAACTCCCTCTCTATCTCTTGCAAGCGTGCGGCACGTGCTTGCGTCTTCTCCTCTGATGTCATATCCTTTCGCCGCTTCCTCTTAACCTCTTCTTCTTCGGAGCCTGAGCCCGGACACTTTTCTTTTTTCTGATTGACACTATGTTTTTGACAATAAGATCTTAGCTTGACGCCATCATCTGCATTTTCATCTTCAATGATAGCGCGCATTTCAAGTCCATGTTTAAACGCACACGTAACATGATACGCTGTTTTACAAGTCTTTACCGAACACTGAATGCAAGCGCCTTTACGATTACGGCATAGAACGCACACAAGAGACCAACGCGACGCAGGGATTGATGAGATTTTGGTAATAGGTTCCATAATTTCTGCGCATCCTATCGAAACCTCGGGAATCCATAGCACACAACTCACGTGGGCCCATTTGTGTCCTGAAGGGGTACATTTCATAGCACCACCATGGTTGGGGCACAGGACACAGCTAGGCCTTACACCATCCCCGCACGGGCGGCACAGCCATTGGCCTGTGAACAGAACGAAGTAATCATTAGTTCATGTGTACTGAATTTTGGTACTATATCTGAAAAAGAAATAGAGTAGACGTACCAGATGAAGTCAAACCAGGTCAAATGCAGGACTACTTACGTACGGGCTTTAAAAATATAGCGACAGTGGCGTAATGGCTGAGACATTGAGCTTGAAATTAAGAGTTACAGGTTCAAACTTACCGAGTCTATACAGGGTCAAACGTGAATACTCAATTTCAGATTTTAAAAATTAGTTTCGAGCTAATAAGTTACTTCATGAAATGAAATATGCTGTTTAATGGTTATTTTAAAATATATTTATAATTTATTATTACTTACTTATGTTACTATTATATAATATATTTAAAAAGTAAAATAAGTCCTACTGAACTTAAGACGAGTAACCTTTGTATCGCCAAGTAGATGGCCAAAGTCATTGCACTACTGTCGCGCCGCGATTGATTGCAACGAGCACTGGTTCAACAATGGTACAACCACCCTATTGTTTAAGCATTCAGAAAGCAAAGTAGAAGACTTGCACAATAATGTTATATTAGATCTACAAGTAGGTCCCACCAACACCAATCATGCACCACTCCCGGTTGAACTCAAAGCTGGTGCTCGAGCGGGATCCGCTCTCTCATTCCTCCTTGCCTTTACTATTTTTTTTTATTTTACGGGTGGAACTGCCGTTTGAACCCGAGGAGTATGCCTGCGCCAGAACCTCATCAGTCAATTAGCAGGTGATCTAGCTTCCAGGTGAAGTTGATAAAGTCCTAAGGCTCCGTACATCCATGTTTAAGTCACTCAAGGTTAGGTCCTTACGAACATGCACACTACAGCAGTAGGATTTTTAGGATCAACAGCAAAACTCCGAACAATGCCACTATTTTTTCCTTTTTCCGGGATTGGCTAGCAATGGAATGGCGAAGGTTGAAAATTTTCAAAAGGTAAGCCGGGGGGGGGGGAAATAAATTTAAACATCTCAAACACGGCGCTTTCCTATGCAGAGCAAACCGGCAGGAAATGGGTTATAGGGACCCCTCTCCACTGCTTGCTAGTGTCAGTAAAAGAAAATTTAAGCAAAAGGAAGATACATAGCCAGTGACAAAAGCTTGAAAACAAGCGTACTACAAGTAGGTTCTTTTTTCTACCTACGCCATACGGAGGTTACGTAGTAATCAATTATGGTGTTGCATACGTCCATAGGCCACGGTGACCGCTTCCCATCAGGTGGGCCGTGTGCTTGTCTGCCAAGTAAGTGGTATAAAAAAAATATTTAAATTAAAAGTAGAAAAGTCATATGAACTGCGCCTTACGAGTATAATAATAAAATTATTCAAATGCAGCAGACTTAGATATCATTCCGTAATTGAAATATATTTTTAAAGCAAGTTGGCAGGCAAAGTTTTACTGCAGTTGACGAGATAATGGATGCCACGCCGTTGAATTATTAATATATTGATTTCGATTGTACTAGAAGGGTCTAGTTAGTTAGTAAGTTGCGTGGGAAAGAGTGCATGCATCTAGGTCACGTAACGATCAGTTGAGCAACAATATCAAACGCTATCTTTCAAGATCCTCCTTTTTACAAATATCAACTCTAAAGCCCAAATTCAAGAATGCTACTCAACTGAATCTCAATTGATCTGAGGACAGATTGCATAAACAATCTGCTTGACAATCTGTCAAATCTATCAATCTGTGTATACAATCTTCCCTCAGTGGGGTGAACACGAACAACTATCGTATCCGTATCGTAAACGTAACGAGAGCACGGAGCATTGTGATTGACCACCTGTCTACTGTGAGCGTGTGTGCAAGTGAAGCCTGCCAATCACAATACTCCGTGCTCTCGTTACGTTTACGATACGATTACGATAGTTTTTCGTGCTAGGGGTACTGATAAATCGAGATTCAGCTGAATGGCATTCTAGAATACGGCCCTGAATATTGTAAATATGATATTAGTGCTCAAAAGTCGTCACTTCTTTAAATGTAATAAAAAATAAACGTTATACCTACTTTTTAGTTCTTGGTGCACAAACTAAACATGCGGTGTCCAAGATTACGAAATGAAAGTTCTTTATTCAAAAACACTTTATTAAAAACCAATATTAGACCGGGGCCTATACGTTTGAAAATGGTAAAAAGTGAAAAAAAAAAATAGTAGGATGAAACCCGTTATAAAAGGACGAGAACATAACAAAAATGAAACGAAAAATAATTTACGGGCGATCTGAGGTCGGAAAGTGGAAGGGGGTGGGTTTTTAAGGGTAAAAACGGTTTATCTCGATTTCCGGCAAAACTACAAGTCCTATGGAAAAAAATTAAATGACAAAGTTGTAGGTAATCAAAAAAATTACAGTGTCTTTAGGACATAAAAAGGTAAGTTTTCACCAAATTTCGTGAGAAAATAATTGTTTTTGTATAAGATAAAAATAAAAAACCAAAAACTTGATTATTTCAATTTTTCACATAAATTTTGAGGTTATGTGAAAAAAGTGTAGTTACAAAAGTTGTAGGTCTCTTTATTACCTACAACTTTGTCATTTAATTTTTTTCCATAGGACTTGTAGTTTTGCCGGAAATCGAGATAAACCGTTTTTTACCCTTAAAAACTCACCCCCTTCCACTTCCCGACCTCAGATCGCCCGTAAATTATTTCTCCTTTTATTTTTGTTATATTCTCTTCCTTTTATAACGGGTTTCATCCTACTATTATTTGTTTTTGTTTCAAAAATTATCGGCTCTAGTCCATATAACGTGTACAATCTATTGAAAAGAATTTATATAAAAAAGAGCCTTACCTTCAGGAATGACAGTGATACCGTAGCAGGCCTGATGCACGCAAATATTGCAGGAATCACAAAAAACCATTTCATTGCCATCTTCAGAATCGGGCGACCGACAAACATCGCAGATGACATTCTCATCGTACTCTATGCCCAAGCCTTCTTCCGATTTCATGATCGCCTGGATTTTGTCCCATGTTCGAATCTACAAAGGGGGAAACATAACATCAGTTCGCGCCGTAGGTAAAAACTGGACACAAATCAGAAAATAAAACCACACCATTGTTGTTGTAGTCCAGTTGCACGTGCCTCCAGGGTTTATGAAAGATTTTGCTAAGAATTGTAAGGAATCACTCAATTAACGCAAAACAATCTTCAACAAAAATTTAGGTAATCCAATCAACATCAACACTTGAAATTAATAAATTCGAATAGTCAATTTAGAATTAAACAGAGTTGAACGCAGTAACATTATTCGGTAGCACAGATAGGATGGGCGTCACTAATCCTAGATTTGTAAATTATACTTACATTTGTATAAAACTTGAAGTTACAAAAACCTTCTTACCAAACCTCTCTTTGCCTCCAGTATGCTGCACGAAATTGAGGATTCTGCACGAAATTGTAGTTATTTTACAAAAACATATTCACAAAATGCAGACGCTACTCTCCGCACGTTAGCGTCCGCGAGGGCTGTGTGCATTATGAAGGGATGCCGCGTCTAGCAGATACATTTCGAATGCATCGATTTATTGACCGCAGTTTATTAATAAAATATATCCATTTCTTTAACTGTCTTACAAATTAACCTTGATTCTAAACTAGTGTAGCATATCGATCTTTTACGCTAAAGACCTCGTAACTTAATCAAACCGTCGCTCGAGTCGAGACTCGAGAGTCGAAGCTAGGTTGAATATGCATAGAATCAAGTGTCTTCCTACTTTAATTATCAGTTGCTATGAAACTAGTAGGTACACGTGTTTCCCTCTTCCTACAGTCCCGGGTCCTTTAAACGGAGCGTGATAAAGCATCTGATGAGGCGGTCAAGCTGAGTGCCACCATTGTAACATGATACGTGTCTATAATGGTGATCCTCTTTCCTGAGACTTTACCTTCAGCTTACCATGAAGTGAAGTCAAAATGCCCTGTCCTATAAAAAAACATGGATCAGTCTGTCGAGAACGTGTGTCGTATCGGTTGTTCAGTAATTCTATCACAACAGTAACTACATTTACTAATAACGTAAATATATTGTGAATACTTGCGAATGATGGGTTATCTCGCTGTCTAACACAGATACTAAACTTGTCAAGGGCTCTAATTCATTTTTTCTATACCAAACGCACGCCCACGCAATGTCACGCGTTCCAGGATATCACCAGCAGATGCCTCAGCTGTAAATATCCCATGACAATCGATTTTATTAAACCACATATGTGGCAGAGAAGCACACGGCAACTTGAGGGGAAGTAGTTACCGTGGCCTATGGACGTATGCAACACCAGGGGCGTCACACTCGTGCTGCTGACCTTAAGAAATCTTCTAATGCCCTTCTTGAAGAACCACAACAACTGATTCCGCAATAAACTCCATACCTACTGTAGTCGCTTGGACAACGACAGGGAGTTTTCAAATTAAATTGAATTAATTTTTATTGATGGCAACAGGGCAATTTCGTCTTACATCTATGGTTAGCATAAAATGTGTCAACAGATTAAAATCAGGAAATTATTATCAATCGATATCATATTATTGCATTAGACTTGAGGTAAAATTATAATTCACAAAATTAAATAATTAAATCATTAATAAATTAGGTTACTACACAAATTATTAATGAATGCAATAATCAATAATAATACTTATCAATTCATAATATCAGTAAGTATATTAAATTAATGACAGTGTGTCTGGATAGACATGCATGGATATGCAGGGTCTCACTCTACTGGTGATATGCCTCATTATGTGTGAATTGTACCACGCTGCTATTACTCTCAGAATACTGCTGGAGCTGCTACGGATTATTTAGGTAAATTATATAATATTTTAGTCCTAGTAGCCTCAGACTGTCATCTCATCTCAACTTGTACGGATACAAGTCCAATAATAACTCATAATAGAAAGTTTAAAAAATATAGTGTGACACATTTCAGTTTAAATTACTAGATACAGTTAATTTAAGAAATGCTACAAGTAATTTAAACTACGATGTGATTTTTCATTTTAGCGAGATCTTGTAAGACAGCTACTTTATATTGTTCATGTATTTTTTAATTTTAGTGTTGTTGCTGTATCATCTTTGGTTGTTAAGGTGCGTACAGATCATGTAACATGTTGTATAACTTGTGTTATATAACACGTCCACATTATCTAACATTGTTTTATAACTTTGCAATATTGTACTAACTTCAGTGTCTACATTACTGAAACATGTTATATGTATAACATGTTATGCTATATAATTTGTACGCACCTTTACATTTTAGTTTATCTCTATTCGTTACGTTTATTGTCGGGGTTGCCAGAATGTAACTTTTATAACATTTTGCGTTACTTTTGAGCATCTTATGTTTTTTTTTTCCATTTTACACAACTCAAAATGTTACTTAGATTTTACTTTTGCCGTATCGCATACTAGAGACAACGATTTATTTGCTTCTGGCAATGAAAGCGAAAGCAGTACAGAAAGTGAATAAATACCAATTTACACAATTAATACCCATTTCATATTTTAACTAACCCTAACACAAATCCTAATTCAATATCAATACTAGATATATTAAAACAATGACCTGAATTTACTGTTCAGACAATTGAATTGACACTCCAACCCTTAGACTATAAACATCAAATTGCACCTATTAAATAATTTCAACTGTAGACCATTCTTACGGTGTCGTTACATTCAAGGATCCCTTCAAAAAAGTAATCTAGAGTTAAGCGCCTTCGCTGCGTTTAGCGGGCGCACGGCGTGGACGTCCGCTACGCGTGCTTGTCTCATGTTATTTCAAGAGCAGCGCTGCGTGAGGCGGATACCCGTCGCACGCGACGGACAGGTGGACGCACTCCGCGCGCATCCGCGAGTCGCAACCCGCACCCGCTTAACGCAGCGAAGGCGCTTAGATTTTTGAGCCTACCCTACCTAAGTGGTATAAAAAAAAAGATGAACATCGATCGAGAAGGTTCATCGTTTTTTTATACCACTTTGGTCGCAGCACACCTGATGGAAAGTGGTTACGAATCACACAATAACCTCCGAGGTTAGCCACTTTAAGTACGAGTGACCTATCCATAAATACCTTCTAGTTATACTCTCCTCTATTACTGTAAGGTTTGCTGGACGCCACTCAACACGGTTCCCGGCGGAGCAGAATTTGGGCCACCCCATCTCATCCCATGCGGGGTCGTACAAGGCAACTAGGTGATAGGGCTGTTTAACATCAGACAGATATATACAGCTCCGACTCAGCCTCAGATGCATGGTTCGAGTCAACAATAGCACCCGAAATACGGCAATAGGCTCACCCCCTATTACGTGGCACATAATTCAATAATTATTGGTGAAATGTGAGTGTTAATTTACCCCTGCCTAACACTACATATAAAGATGTGATTATTATGCATGTATGTATTCTATGTATAACCACAATTTGATTACAACAAACACCACCGGACCACTTTTTACTTAGTACTCCCCAAAACTAGCTAAAGTCCTAGACACGCTTTCTCATTCGTAGAAAATTCCTTTTGATGTCTTGGCAAATCCTCTTCGATAGGTAATAAATGATAACAAACAGCAAAATGGCTTCACAAACTTATTAGTTCAGTGAAAATCAATTCCAGTGACGTAAATTCAAGAAATTGCTTCATAATCTTCCACGACTACTCCTGACAATTTCATTGGAAATGCTATATAAAGTGCTAGAACTGTAGGTACTCGAGTAAATAATAATGTTTCTGAAAACTTCAGTAGATGAGCTTTCAAGTCAATCAAATCATTATTCAATTATATTTTCATTATGTTGTATTATGTATGTTCCTACTTACAAAAAATGTATTATGTTGCCATAAAAAGCTACGATTACTTTAGATAACGCTGTATAGAATGTCATAGGATATTTATTAATTATATTTTATTGATAATTTAGTCATGGTTGAAGGATCTGAGGCTTTCTCAGCGGGCATCAAGCGGGATGAAATCAAATTGACGTATTTTACACTTAAT
Source organism: Eilema depressum (assembly GCA_914767945.1). Lineage (NCBI taxonomy): Eukaryota > Metazoa > Arthropoda > Insecta > Lepidoptera > Erebidae > Eilema > Eilema depressum. The sequence goes on along the minus strand of OU612012.1, from coordinate 32,307,638 downwards.
ATTATATTGAACTATTGGTTCTACATCTACAAACTACAAATAGTAAAATCAGTTTAAATAATTTAAATACATTAACAGTGCTACAGTCATATTATAATTGTAAAGAATTTAAATTACATGAATAACATAATTTTCTTTTCTTTGTATGTTTTTTCCTTAAGGTGGACTTAGACCAAACGAACAAAGAGCTAGACATCTTTGTTAATATTTTAGTGTAAATGAAACCTTGTTTTAAGAGTTTACATACGAAAGAACAACGAACGAATGTTCTGTCACTGGTTACACTACTAGAATTTCACAAAGAGGGGATAGAATGAGCATTCGCTCGTCTGATGTAAATCAACCTTAACAATACAAATAATCATAGAACTACTACTACAAGTGCTAATTTCATAGCCTACGTGATTGAGACAGGATTTTTAATTACTACGAGGGTTTGAAACGGACTGTGCATGCACTGGAAGTCCTGTAGGGCCATTAATTTGGCCCCGTCCAGTTTTACAAAGAGGAATCGTCACAGGATCAATTGGCAGTGTGCACTTTGGGTGAAAAACCGACGAGTATCGGAGGTAGGGCCGGTCAATGCGATGATTCCCGCAGCGCAACATATTTGCAGCACACTGGTGCGCGAGGATGCGATGCTGGAACGTGAGCGCGCCGCACCAGTAACTACTAAAATGGTTGAGTTTCAATCATTTGTTCAATCACATTTAAATTGTTCGATTTTTGTCCGGACAGATTTTTATTGGGATATAATAAACCGTGCGACAAAAATAATAAATGGACGACTGATAATGAGTTACTTTAAATACTGAGTGGCGACTAAAATACTGAGTGACCCGTGATTCAGAAATTGTGTTGCTAAATTGTGAAGTTATGAGGATTCGAGTATAGCGCGCCCCAACTTGGATAGGTTAGAAGGCTAACGCGGGAGCGGAGCGGAGCGCCCGCTTTAGCCTTCGTGGTAATTTTTTTATAACCATCCATTGTATAGTGGCTCACTTAGTATTTTTGTGCGCCACATTCAGTAATTTTGACACCCATAAATTGAATAAAATGTTTCTTCACTATAAGTAGCTGCCAACCTATTATTTTTACTACCTGCTTTTCGGATTATATTTTTACGGTTCCTTTTTTTAGCTATTTACTGTATCTATATAATCTAAAGTCAGAGTTTGACAGACAACCTGTCATTAAAAAGTACTGATATTAAAAAATATATGTACACGTTTAAATGGTATATAAAATGATAACTTGTAAGAAGTTTTGGTTGCCGTCATGAAAGTAATTTTTGCGTAGGTACCTATACAAATGTGCATATCTTATGTAAGCTAGGTTGAATAAAAATATTTTCTTTCTTTCTTTCTTTCTTTCTTTCTTTCTTTCTTTCTATACTGTCGAATAAAAGCTGTCAGAAAGAAAATCTTAAGAAATAGATGATTTTACCAGATTTCAACTGTTGTGGCACAGTAAAACAGTTGAACGTTGCCACCACTTCCAGTGTCTAGCTCAAAACAATTGCTCGATCCATCTATTGTGCAACCAGATGTGTCACTTTGAAAAGTGCAAAAATGTGTTATCAATTAAGGACTTCGTGATGTATCTTTTCATTTGGAGGAAAAACTGAAATTTGGACCGCAATGTTTGATTTTTACTGTATTTAAACTAAAATATCCAATTCTATTTGATTGATTGTTTATTTTTTTTTTTTTTTTTTTTTTTTCATTTACTATATGTACTGTTAGAACCTAGTTTGATGATAGCAGAGGGAGTCCTGAAGTGTATAAGAAACGTGGAAGATGACGAGCTGTTGCCTTAGGTAGGCCAACTATATTATATCGATCTAACTATACATCGAAAAAATACATAATATGTAGAGCAAGTGGGATCATAAAGTGTGACGGACACAAAACTTGCTGTAACTTTCTTCTCAATCTTGTAGACAAATTATTAACATTCAAAGCATGATTACGTGTGAATGAATAATATTAGCAACACACAAAACAATGACACATTTATATGCTTAAGTCGATTGTTAGAACTTACATGAAATTTCTTCCTACGCTAATCCTTCCTCTTCTCAATACGATAGAAGTTTAAAAACGCTCAAAAAAGATAAGGTAAAGGTTCTGTGCAGTCTGCGCACGCCAGTCGTAGTTCACATCGTTTATCATTGCTACTAGTGCCTGGTAACCTTCGTCCGTGATGTTATTTAGCATTATGGACCACATCAGGAACAAGTATATTATGGCCGTTACCAGCACGATCATTAACATCAACACCAACATGACGACATGCGACATGGCGGGATTCTGTGTTACTGCAAAGATCGTAAGAGCAAATTCTGAATCCATCACAAAAATAATAAAAACAAAACACTTTTAAAAAGTATAAAATCATAAATTGATTTCATAAAAACCACATTGATTTTATAGAATAACGCCCAGGGCTCTGCCCGCGTGGATCTCTTATCGGTTGTGTTCAATTGCAATCAAACAACATTAAGTTATTAAGTCTGACCAAGACCTTTCTGACAAAAAATCGTATCAAAATCCGTTCAGTAGTTTTTGCGTCAATCGCTTACAAATATTTCTAATTTACCATTTATAATAGTATAGAAGTAAGAACTAAACATTATGACTTACTTAGTAAAATAAATCGCTCAATAAATCGATCTTAAAAAGGTGAGAGGAAGGATGTATGTTGCCGGTCAGTAATTGCTTTGATATTTGTTGTACATAAAATGGACGGTCTTTACAAAGTTTGCATAAATTATTTTAAATGCTATTTGAAATTCGGCATACGGTATGAATGAAACTTATATAAATATTTGCATACATTGCTTCCTTTGATACTTTATATAAATAAGTAAATAGTATGCAAAGGTGCAGGCAAATCGTAATGCCGAAAATTCTTCTCATTTAGGTACATGTCAGCTTTTAAAAATTTCAAACAACCAGGCTTCCGCCGGCTTAACCCGCCCGCGGCTTCGCCCGCGCGGGTTTCTTATCGCTAGTTCTACTCAACCGATTGCAATCAAACAAACATAAGACTTTCAGTCTGACCAAAACCTAACAAAATAATCGGCCAAGTGCGAGTCGGACTCGCCCATGAAGGGTTCCGTAGTAGCAAAGGCGAAAATTGCGGTTTATGACGTATTAAAAAAAACTACTGACTGGATCTCGTTCGAACCTATTTTTAGTAGAAGTTTACATGGCAATTTACATCATATATTTTTTTTAGATTTACCATTCTCTTATTTTAGAAGTTAGAGGGGGGGGAGGGACACATTTTTCCACTTTGGAAGTGTCTCTCGCGCAAACTATTCAGTTTAGAAAAAAAAATATGTTAGAAACCTCAATCGCATTTTTAAAGACCCATAGTATGGGTTTGATGAAAAAAAAAATTTGAGTTTCAGTTCTAAGTATGGGGACCCCCAAAATTTAATGTTTTTTTATTATTTTTGTGTGAAATTCTTAATGCGGTTTACAGAATACATCTTCTTACCAAGTTTCAACAGCATAGGCCTTATAGTTTCGGAGAAAAGTGCCTGTGACATACGGACGGACACAGACATGACGAATCTATAAGGGTTCAGTTTTTTGCCATTTGGCTACGGAACCCTAAAATCGCATCAAAATCCTTTCAGTAGTTTTTGCGTCCATCGTGACCTAACATTTTCAATGTAAAATTATATAAACAATCTACATAAGGGAGGTAGATATTATGTACATACTCGCTGCCTCCCTTATGTAAATTATGTAAATTTATAATTAATGACGTCACTTTGTATATAGTATTACACTACATCCACACACACTGAATAAGAAATAAATAAGAACGAGATTTATTTTATCAGAAACAAAACATCAAGCCAGAAGCGTCCGTCCAACAACAAACAATGAACAAAGCGAGCAAGTTTGGCGTTTCGCGGTCACGTTGTTGGAAGTAACAGGTAGCTTGACGCGCTGCTTAAAAATTCAACCAATCACGTTTCAAAAAGTTTGCAAGTTTTAACGACAACATTCACAAAAAATTTACTATGATACACTTACCTCAAATGAGATGATCTGTATTATCTATATTATATATCACTTCATAAATCAACAAAAACAGACTCAAATACTCCAGAGAAAATATAAGGACTTATTTAAAATATAATGATACTGAATTACTATAGTCCGAATTGTAATGAAAATGTATTTACTAAAAACCGCGGAGAGACGCACCCGTCATCGGAACTAGCCAGTAAGTGAGGGATTGCGTTCGGTGGGCCTGTGAAAATGGCGGGGTTGCGGGGGGTGCTCTAGGTATTCCAGGCATTCTATAAAAGGGGAGGAAGGGGTTGACTCGTCTGTTACACAAAATTAATGCGCGAAACACGTGTACAGTTGCAATTCACATAATATTTGTCGGCCTCGCGCTGGGCTCATTAATTAAATTCCAAATTATTTCATAGTTCCACGTATAGGTTCATTTTACAATGTATCATAATTACTACACCGCTGTTTCACTTGCACAAGTTTTGATTTCGTGGGAATATTGGGAAAAAAGTAGCCTAGTAGAAGAAAAAAAATACTAAATGACACAAAAAGCAAGCCATGCTTCGTTTCAAAATAATTTTAAAACAATAAAAAATAATGTCCACTATTTCATTGGTAAATTATAAGATATATTTCAGTTAAGAACGGAAAAGTGAATCATCTCAGGCGGGTCTCGAACCCGCGACCAGTCCCTTATAAGGAAATTCTGACCACTGAGCTACCGAATTACGCCTGAGTGCTTCATACTTCATTCATTCACCCATACAACCATCCTGGGGCGGGGACTTGAACAGTTAGTGACTAATTGCTTAAAAAAATTTCATACAAATATTTCAATTAAATATCGAATTTATTTTATCGCGACAGTCCATTTTAAGGCAGTAGGAATCAGTATCCATTAGAGCATAAGATACCTACTGCGTAAACCATAGGTATCGTTCTGAAACCTACACGCTTCGTTTTACCTATAGATAGGTACTTTTATAAAATTTTATATCAGTCATGTATATTAGAGATATTAACAAGCCTTTAGCTTACCATCAGGCAAGGTGAAGTCAAATTGACGTGTCCTATTTAAAAAAATCGACAAGCACACGGCCCACCTGATGGGAAGTGGTTACCGTGGCCCATGGACGTGTGCAACACCAGGGGACTCACAATCGTGCTGCCTAGGTCTTAGATTAGGTTAACGATTGCAAAGATAGGATTTATTTTTTAATGGAATGTACCTCTTTAAATCGATATTTTGTATATTCCCTTTTTTTTTTCTAACAAAATATTACAAAGTTATATCAAAAATACTGACCTGCGCACTAATTATGCACACTAACTAAATCAAATTAAATATACTGTTACATGATATTTGCAGAACTGTTGCGTATGGCTTTGCGAAAAAAATAATAAAAAAAAATAACCACCAGGATAGATTATATCCTAAGTAGTAGTATCTCTAAGTCTGATTGGGCGGAGTGGACTGCGCGCCGCCTCCGCCGCCATATTTAGTTAGTCAACTAGTTTCCTTGCACAGCATGTTTCTGGTATGCATTCAGTTAATTAGTGAAGTTACGTAGTGTGCATACGAATGTGTATTTAAAAATATTCCTTATTTAACTCTCGTTTCTGCCGGAATTATTACAGATAACATAAATTCAAATTCTGATATATTTTACGTTGGTGTATATTCGACTGCCCGAGATCGACGTCGCAAAACATGCATCTATTTTGATATTAAGGCCCCGAATCAGATCAGCATCGAAAAATCGGTATTTTCGAAACCGTTTTTCTTTTTAACTATAAAACCTACAGATCTGGAATTTACATGCCTGCATACTACAGGATATACGGAGTAACTTCACCTTTTCATAAATTAAATAAAAAAGGAGGAAATAGTTGAAAAGAGGCTCCGAACATCACTCTACTCTTTCGTATGAAACCAAATATTTTCTACAATATGTATCCAATTAATCTAAAATTTCACATGTATGTTAAATAAATGTATTAGCATGACGTGACCTTCTTAGTTTGTAATCATTCCCTATAAAATTATCTATTAAAATTAGTTTTACTGATTTTTACGGCTGAAAAACGAGCGAATGACCTTGAGCATTTGTATGGTCAAAGTCATTCGCGTATGTAATCACTAATCACCTTAAGCCCGTTTTTGTATTTTCTTTTTAAGTAGATGAAAGTTAACGTTAAGTACAAGTAAGTTATTGCCACGAACCGAACGTTTTAAATTCCTTTCATTGTCGGACAATAAAGAATTGGCAGATGTTTTACTGAGATAAAAAAAAGAAAGAAAAGTTTTTTTATTCTGTACAGATGTGTTTCTTTCTTTTGAGAACCTTAAGTTCTTAAAACATCAGTTGAAGGCGAAAAAATCTTTGACTGCTAGAAACTCTAATATTCTTCTTCTTCATCCTAGCGTTAATTCTAGTCGCATCCGAAGCTTTCACCTCGGAGTCTGAGGTCCGCTTTACCAGTCTAACTGGGGATTTGGCTGGACTTAGATAATTTACGTGAAGCGACTGCCATCTGACCACCACAACCCAATAGCGATATTAGGCGATATCGAAGCATTGCAGCTAGACCAGAGTTGTTGGACTTTTAGCTCTACAACTACTAGTAACGACTGCCATAGATGTTCATATAGCAACGGGGACCAACGGCTTAACGTGCTCTTCGAGACACGACCAGACCAATACAAATACCCATATTCATGCATACAAACATTTCCACCGAGCGGGGATCGAACCCGCGCCTGCTGCGTAGCTGCTGCGTTCACTACCGCTACGCCACAGAGGCTGTCATATTGAACTCTAAAATTAGCCAGAAGTATATCTAACTCAGCAGCGCAGGGGCGAGGGGTCCATATAACCCGTTTGCTGCCGGCTTGCTTCGCAAAGGGACGCTGTGGTAGAGATATTTAAATTTCGGTATACTCTAATGAATATATCACATATCCCTAATGCATTATCTAAAACTGAATGTAAGTATTTGAAATTCAGTATTTGCTGAACGCCCAGAATTGCTATGACCATTCTATAAGACGTAAGGATGTTTTTCCACTGGTTTCCGTTTTCAACATTTATTAATATATTATGTAGCAGATACAGCGTACCCATTACTTATTAAACTCGGATACGAATGAAGGGGACCATTGAGAAGCCGCAATGAACTACGCGGGACTGCTGCGTGTGTCGGCAGTTGACGTATGCGGTCGGCTACGGAATCATAACTGAGAATAGCGTTGACAGAATGATGAAGTAGTCGTAACTTTCAGAAACCAAAAAATAAAACAACCCAGTGCATTTCAGTTAGCAGTCAATCATTGTTACCGCAATCTAGGACACGATCGATAGCTATGGACTAATGGCATATACTCAATAATACTGACAATAAAATACATACCTACTGTAATAAAAAAAAGTTGTGCTTATATTATATACATACATGCATAAACTCATCCCTGAAGGTAGAGGTGTATTATTTTATCACCCATATTTCGCCAAATATGATTTTCGGTTCCACGTAATAGGGGGCGAGCCTATTGCCGGCAAGCGGGCACTTATTCAAAGGCTTTATGTTTACTGTCGGATGGAGAACAGCCCTATACCTAAGTCGCCTTCTACCACACCAGCATGCATTAAATACCAAAAATATCAATAGTTTGACTTAAGTTAGTATAATGTTATGATTTTTTTGTTGGATTTGCCATGGGTAGATAAAATTAAAACCAAGATACAAAATAATGGTAGCAATTTACGTATTACGAAAACAATAAATACTACAAATATAGGATAAATACGCATACATTTCAGAGTACGTATTTTATTGTCACAGTGTGTGTGTAATGTCGTAATTATCTTACGTAAAATTTACTTTATAAATACGTAATTAAGAGTTTTTAAGAGACAAAGGTTAGTTTTTTCATAAGGCGCCGACTTTTAAGAAAGTTTTCACGTTGGCAATGGCGCAAGTTGTTTGCTTGAAATTATCAGGCCTCCGATTAACCTTGAGAATTTACCTTTTTTGGCATTCCTTTGATTTATTCAAAACAGAATTTTCTGTGACTCGTATTGTATATTTGTTCAGAGTTTTGTTTCACGTACACGCCAGAATATAAAATTTGGTAGAGCTCAGGTTTCTATTTTGCTCGGAAATAAATTCCTGAAAAAATTCTAAAACAAGCAATCATACGTCCTCTACCGATGTTAAAATAAATGAAATATCTATCTTTGACACGGATTGCATATTATGTCAAAATTGGAGCTCAATCAATGCCGACGCTGTGAATTTTTTGAACCGTAGGTCAAACCCCACCAAACGGACGGCATCGGAACGGATTTTACAATCTTTAAACAAAATAAATCTTATATCACAGCATTTAAAGTTTATATTACCAAGTCACGCATGTCAGCTTGACGTGCGTCATGCCGCCGCACGTCGCTGTCAAGCTGTTGTGCGTGACTTGGTAATATAAACTTCAAACACTGTGATAATAAGATTTAATTTTGTTTAAAGATTGTAAAATCCGGGCCGATGCCGTCCGTTTGGTGGGGTTGGACCTTAAACCAACCAAACATTTTCATATATATCGTCACAAAGTTCTAGCACGTCGTAAGTTAAAAAATAGTGCAACGTATATGCGACTTTATTTATAAATGCATATCCCCGCTTATCCCTTGCACCTTTTCCTTTGAGTGGTGTTGGATCTTAAGCCACCATGTATGTCTATACGAAACCACTAGGTAAATCTTTTGATCTTATTTATGTCCGGCCATACGGTTCATGCGATTATGATAAAACTTTTTCAACGTATAGCTTGCATTTACCGAGGAAATAAATAAACGATTTCTTTACATGTTAGGTCTTACAATCAGACAGACACTTCTTTTAGCTACATAATACGCTAACTAACCCGTAATATAATGACGAGGGGTCGCTATAAACCGTTTCCTGCCGGCTTGCTTTACAAAGGGAAGCCGTGGAAATTGCTTGAACTATTATTTTCGGTCCCACGTATTAAGGGGCGAGCCTATTGCCGACATGCGGGCACTTATTCATGGGCTATATGTGTACTGTCGGATAGAGAAGAGTCCTATCCCTTACTACCCTTCTACGACACCTATGAGATAGGGCAGCCCTATTCTACTCCACCGGGAACCAACACGGGAAACCTTAGAGTATACATTATAAATATAGAGCGCGCCTATAACTCAGGTCTTTGGCGGCGAGTGTTAGCAGATACTTTGCGATGGTATAGCGCACCTATAGTGACGTTTCATGCATTACCGAAAATATCAATAGATGCACTTATTAATTAAGAATATTCGGCTATATTTCCGGTGCATAATATGCATTGATTTTAAAAATTCTTTTTGTATTCGCTTTGGTATACTTTTGAGATAGTCCTATATTAATTTCAGTCGCCGGTTCGGTCTGCAGTGCAGCGTCAGCAGCGCATGTACAGTCAGGTCACTATACATGCGACAGACTGTACAAACTCACTAAAATGAGAAAAATAAATTAATTTTAGCAAAAAAGTTTAACCGACTTCAAGAAACGAAAAAGAGGCACTGAAAACGAAAAATAACTTAATTTACAAACTTACTGATTTATTAGAAGTCGGTGCCAGCCAACTTAGTTTGTTGTGTCTGAACTACTAGGTATGACGCAATCAATTGAAATATGGCCTCTTAGCACCGGCTTCTAATAAATCAGTAAGTCTGTAAATTAAGTTATTTTTCGCTTTTCAGTGCCTCTTTTTCGTTTCTTGAAGTCGGTTAAACTTTTTTGCTAAAATTAATTTTTGCGTCATTATTACTACAAATATACGATGTTGTATAAAATGTTGATTTAACATATCGAATTAAATATTATTTGCGAAGTCATTTTGACGGGTATTGTTTTGCTACTGATTGAGGTTGAGCCAGGAGCATCGGTACTGTTCATACCCGTGATAGCAGTTCATACTTGTAAGGCGCGCTCTATAGCAATGTATACTGTAAGCGGGAAACACAACAATTATGGTCAATTCCAAGTAATTTTTCTATTTCGTTATGATGTGCTCGTTATAAAACGGTTACTCATACAATTACAATCTAGACCAATAAGTAATTAAAATTTAACTTAATTTGCTAACACTTAAGTTAAGAATGTCTCCATTGGCACTTTTCTTATAGTCTCTATTGAAATTGAAAGACACTTTGTTCTTGTGTTCTTCAAATACAAGTAATTTAAGTAGGTATAATCCCTACTTCCCTATCCCTACTAATATTATAAATGCGAAAGTAACTCTGTCTGTCTGTCTGTCTGTCTGTCTGTCTGTCTGTCTCACTTTTACGACTAAACCGCTGAACCGATTTTGATGAAATTTGGTATAGAGGTAGATTAGACCTTGAGAAAGGACATAGGCTATGTTTGGTCGCGATAACCGACATCCACGCGGGTGGAGCCGCGGGCAAAAGCTAGTAATCTATATATATAAAAATGAATTACACTATTTCGGCTGGACCGATTACACTATTTCTTTTTTTAGAACCTTGAAGTATAAAGATGGTTCTTACGCAGAGAAAAATTACGCTACTACATAAGGGAGCGGAGCAGTAACCATAAATGTCAACAAATACGGCAGATTTTCATACTTTGCGAGCCTATAAATGACTGAAAGGGGGGGTAACGGGAGGTAACGGGACTTAGAAATGTGCCGCAGGCGAAGCCGGGGCGGGTCAGCTAGTATCTACATAAAAAGTAGCTTATTGTATAATAAGAATACCTTTTATTTGCCCCTGTATATACCTATACGTCGATGGTGTGTCCGAACTCCGAAGGTATATGTAACGTAACAGTATATTGTTGAAGTATTTTCATCGCAGAAGTACGTCTCTGTTTGAACAAGCGCGTGGCCCACTTACGCCCTCGCAGGGCACAATAGATAAGCTTCTTCAGATTATAATAACATTCTACAGGTTGCCGAATACTGTTTGCGTAATGCGAGCCCCAAATGTTTGCACGTGGGTGTCAAACAAAGTGAATAAGTTAAGCGTAAAAAATTGGTCAGTTGTCGGCAATAGGGTTGGAACTTATTATGTGGCGCGGGAATATATCATTTATACAATAATTGTATATTGTGCCTAAAAGGTAATAAATACATTTATGAATAATTATTATTCATAATAGTACATTATGGTACAAGTGAGCAAAGTTGGTGATTACCGCCGAGGCGCCATCTTAAGAGAGCAGAGTACGGTCATACTCACGCGTGCAATACGACGTTTTACAACACACTTGCGAATAAAATAATACTACAAATACTAAATAAACAATACTACAAATTAATTCGTTTTCCTATGTGCGCGCATCTAACAATGGCGGTCGGCCATATTTAAAAAAAAAAAGAGCTTTGAATTTAACTTTTTTTTGTGTTATTTTTTCTGTACTTAAAGAAAAAAGAAGTTAAATTTGAGTGAAAATTTTGTTAATTAAGCAAGTATTACAAGTTGAAATTATTTATTTTCACCATTGACACTCGAAAAAGGGCCCGTGATTCATCAAAAACAGTGAATAAAACGCTCTTTGTTTCACCGAGTGAATAAAAAAATTTGAATTTGGAACACGCGCGAATGTACGGATTCTAGTGAAACATGCAAAGAGGTTGCACACTCTCACTATAAAAACGTACTAAAAGCCACCTAAATGTAATCACTGGCTGGATGGAATGCGGCTCAGTTTAAATTAAGAAAAAAAAAATGCCGCCATTTTCTGTGTAATTTTCCTTGTAAAAGTTTATGTTTGTCTCATAATCATAAAATGACTTCATCTAGTGATGAAAATGAAACTCATATTCTCGAACGCGATAAGACTCCTGAGTCTTTTCGCGCTAAAGCGGTAGCTATTACTGATAATTTGCTGCTTCTTTTGTGTACTATCCATAACAAAATGTAATTCATAATCACAGAGTAATCGTTTTCTCGTAGTCAATGGTGAAAAGTTGAGTACCTAACACGTGAAAAAAGAATTCATCTCGGCTCTTGTATCCCTCGATACGCTCAGCTTTCTCCTCTTCGCTTCGCTCCTCTCGGGATACAACTCAGTGCCTCGAAAAGAATTCATCTTTTTTTCACTTGTTGGGTAATCTACTATTAAATACGAAAATGCATCAAATGAACATACAATAGGCATATTAATTTATTCGTAGTATTAAACACGTTCTTTTTTGTATCGAAACTTTTTGTAGAACATAGAAACTTAATTTAAATAAATTCGGCCAAGTGCGAGTCGGACTCGCCCATGAAGGGTTCCGTAGCAGCAAAGACGAAAATTGCGGTTTATGACGTATTAAAAAAAAACTACTGACTGGATCTCGGTCGAACCAATTTTTAGTGGTAGTTTTCATGGCAATTTACATCATATATTTTTTTTAGATTTATCATTCTCTTAGTTTAGAAGTTAGAGGGGGGGGGGGGGGACACACATTTTTCCACTTTGGAAGTGTCTCTCGCGCAAACTATTCAGTTTAAAAAAAAATTATGTTAGAAACCTCAATAGCATTTTAAAAGACCTATCTATAGATACCCCACACGTATGGGTTTGATGGAAAAAAAAAAAATTGAGTTGCAGTTCTAAGTATGGGGACCCCCAAAATTTAATAGAATAGAATAGAATATGCTTTATTTCAGATCATTACATCCATAGTTTGTTATTGAGTCACATACAATAAATTATAATTTTAAAATTAATGCTTTTTTTTTATTTTTGTGTGAAATTCTTAATGCGGTTCACAGAATACATCTTCTTACCAAGTTTCAACAGCATAGGCCTTATAGTTTCGAAGAAAAGTGGCTGTGACATACGGACGGACGGACGGACGGACGGACAGACAGACAGACAGACAGACAGACAGACAGACAGACAGACAGACAGACAGACAGACAGACAGACAGACAGACGGACACACATGACGAATCTATAAGGGTTCCGTTTTTTGCCATTTGGCTACGGAACCCTAAAAAAGAATCTATAACTTACTTGTGAATAATAGCAATGAAAAGTCATTACGTGTCTATTTGCGGTGAAATAATAGCACTTTTATGAGCAGGTGTGTTGTAAATGTATTTATCACCTTTTTGGGATATGCGGGTTCGGGTTCGAATCCTTGGAATACTATACCGATATGAATTCACTCCTAACACAAGTTATTTAGCCAGCTAGGGAATACTAATAGTAGTAAATTTTTCTCATTACCCTAAGTTTCTCCCTCCCTGTTTCTCTCTTTCGTCGTTCATAAGCCAAGGCGATCTCAAAACATCAGGTGGGCCGTGACCTAATTTGCTACTTTAGTAGTAGGTATCAAAATATATCATCTATGCTCAATACAACTTAGAAGATACAAGTAGCAACAACAATAAATCGGTTGGCAAAAAACTTGATGCTACGGCTACGTGACTACGCCGCGTAGCTACGGTCTACGCGTCGTAGCTACGTAGCAACAGGTAACGGGCAGATAAATATTATTCCGTGGTAGGACTTTACTATTTACGGGAAATATTATACTAATGTGAAGGGAATTTAATGTTTTAACTGAATCGGCAGTTTGGCACTTGACAGTGTAGTAAACAACCAATTTCAACCCTAACTTAGTTTTCATTTTGTCGTCTAAAAGCTGCAAACATTTTTATCAAAGCTTTTACGAAATCGAATCTTTCATTTATCGTCATGGCGCCACTGTAGCGTTCGCTATCATTTAGTTAGTAGTTATACGTTATTAAGTTAGGAAATTTCATCCCTATCAATAAGTCCTCATCTTAAATGAAGCCATATTTATAAATAATGGTGTTATATAAACCTAGCCGCTGTCGGACGTAGAAGTTCAGCTGCCTATGACGCTAATTACTAATAGACTACAATAGGTGTCACTTTTCTGCATCATGTCATATCATGGCGACATCCATTGTATGACCTGCCAGACAGCCCTTATAATGGCCAAATAAGAATCGGGCCAGACAGGTCTCAGACTTAGACAAAACAACAATGTGTCTAAAATTGGTAATATTCTTTTGAGAGCTTAGATATCGGATATATTAGACGACCTCTTTCGCATTGGGATACATACATTCACGCCTGAATATTCCTAAAGAGGTAGGTAGAAGAGACATACATTTCGCCAACTATGATTTTCGGTCACAAGTAATAGGAAGGAAGCTCTATTGCCATCAAGCGGGTACTGTCATGAGCTGTATGTTTAGTGTCGGATGGAACTATAGATACATTATTTTATGCCTTAAGAACCATTACGGCAATAAGCATATAACTGAAAAACATCACTAAAATTCACTCTCGTACAAAATGTGAAATGAAATTTAATTAGCAGATTCAACAGTGCACAAGAACAAAAAAGTTCACAACAAATTCGAACCTGAAATAAAGCCTATACCTACAACAGCGCCACACAATAAAAAAGGAAAAACCATCGTACATTTCACGGATGACTTTCGAATGTTCGATTCCGAATCCGTATTAACTCTGAGAACTAAATAGTTCTCTTCTACCCTTTAGTTCTCCGTTGAAAGTCTACCTGATGTTTGTTAGTCAACCCTGTTTTTAAATACATGTTTCACTTATTTAATAAATGTTTCATTTCATATTAAACTTCTCATGATGGCGAATGCCAAACAGAAATTCTCTCGACTACACGGACAAGTTCCAAAAACTTCGCATGACATTCACGGTAATATGATAATTTAGCTGCCTTCATAAAGTTTATTCACATTAGGTACTGCATTCAGTTATATTAATTAGGTTTTCGAATTAAAGGATTGCTTAGGACTTGTATTTTAAACTTCAATATAATTTACGTGCCCAAAACCCACTCCCGCTCCCGCACGAATATCCCACTCCCGCTGGAACCGGCGGGAGTAGTACTAGTTATGTCGGACTTGAACCGACTAAAACGCACGAAGTCTGTGGGGTACCGGAGGTAAGATTGGTTGAGCCATATCTCTCACACCCCAATTTCGACATAACTATCATCATCAACTTACTGCGAAACTGCATAAACTTTCCCGAAGCATGCAATATTTAGACAAAATTATCGTACTAATCGAACGAAACGAAATCTTTTGATGTACGAACAAATTAACTACGAGAGGCGGACTTCGCAAACTTTCCAGCTGGTGCACCGTTCTGAATGCGACAGGAAACATAATAGTTATAGAGTACTTCCTCATTACAACACGTATGCTTTGTTGAAAAATTTCAGAATAAATTGGACGGCGTTATTTTACTCAGAATGCAGAGCCGAGTGAACAAACAACCTTTGACGTCAATAGAGAATTAAATCATTGGGATCAAGGTGACGGGAGAACAAAAGATTAAAAGTATAAATACAGTACAGAATTGTGGGTGGCAATACCAGGCAGGTACACTACAATATGATATTGTTAAGAGTTCTAGTGAATTTTACACGTTGAAATAAAAACGGAACCGTAAAGGTATTTAATTTCGACATATCGGTATATTTTTAGCCATGTTTTTCGATTAAAATACTGATAAAATTACAATATTTATATTGATTGGGATGTACCTATATCTTGGACCTAAAATGTGCTAAAAAGGTGCTCTATACGCGCAGTACCTACACGTTTCTTGCGTGTCTTTTGAGGATAGCGCGGGGTGCTACGGCGGTGGAAGAGCTCAAATTCACCAAGCATAGATATTACAAAACAATTCGCGCGCGACAGGTCCTCGTTTGTCTCGCGACTTAGGTCAAATTATTTTACGTCGCAACGCTTACATTGCCCGTGGCAATTTCATTAGCAAATTGTAGCCTGGGGCAGCTGGGGGGACAGAGATAAAAAAAATGTGCAGGTGGGAGGTAGAGCCTTAGGCGATCATTCTAAAAATATAGATTCTACCTAATCCAACTATGGCTCCTGGACGCTAAGTGACAGAGTGGTGGAATATCGGGGAGGCGGCGTTCATATATTTTTTTAAATTGCCGGATCGATGAATCTATATGATTAGTATATTGTTATACTTGTGAGGGTATTTTGGGGCCCTGTCATCAACGCCGGAACCCAATCCAATCAGAGCTACCAGTCGTACACCTGTTGGGGGGTCAGACGGATGTCGCTGGACTAAAACCATATATTATATGAGATAAGATTTTGGAAAGTCTAAGGCAAGCTAGTGTCGATGAGTCAAATGAGTTCAAATTTTGACACGACACATCTATTATGATATGATTTATCACAATTTTTAAATTTACGTACTTTGGTAAATTTTATTTCGGGCAAATGCGAAAACCAAAATATAAAAAAAAAAAAAAATGGCATAGAATTGGGAGTGATCTATAGATAGTTACAATCAAAACAATGGGTGGAGACGGGGGTGAATTAGAAGTATTGTCTCTTGAATTTTATTTTCTACAACTTTCTTTGAATTCATTATCGCGTCTCAAGACGCGACAAAAAACATTAATTACCAAAAATAAAAACGGTTTTCATTGGATTCCCTAACAATGAATAATATATTATATTTCTTCGACTTCGACATTGGTCGAAAAAAAATCTTCAGTAATGCGTGAAATGCTATATTATCCTGTTTAACCTGCTCATTATTCTACTTGACAATGTTTTTCTAACGTAGTCATAACGTACGTAGACTGTACATTTGGTTCTCCCTTGTTTGGTATAACAACGTTTGGTCGAATATCACTTGAACTAATTTCAGTTACAATAAAGTCATTTCACATAATTATTCATTTGACCGAATATTTAATTGGTAGAATTTTATTTAGCATAATTATTTAGTTGGAATAATCTCATTTCACCGAATTTTCATTTGCACTAATTTTATTTAAACTAATGCTTCATTAGACTAATAATGATTTAGTCGTGATTTAGTCGACTCGGCGGCCGCTGCCGCGGCACGCTTGCTTCGCTCGCTCGCCTCGTGCTTGTTGTGGTCACAGTTCTAACCTAACCCTGCCGATTGCACTGAGAGTTTTTCAATTTTACTTGTATTGTTTTTCATGAAACATACTCTTAGTGGTTTTCTTACATCACGGAAATCGGCAGGGTTAGGTTAGGTTAGAACTGTGACCACAACAAGCACGAGGCGAGCGAGCGAAGCGAGCGTGCCGCGGCAGCGGCCGCCGAGGGCCACATAAATAAATTTCTATACTACATTAACATTATACCAATTGAATATTCGATGAAAAACATAATAATATCAACTGAACATTACATGGAATGAGCATTATACTTTTTGATCAATAGCGCAAACGTTGTTATCGCAAATAAATATTCGATGAAATGAAAATTATGTCAATCGATATTATGCAAAGCAATTATTTTCTCAAACGTTGTTCGAATTTGTAACATTCGACCAAACGTTGTTATACCAAACAAGGGAGAACCTGTACATTTCACTTGGTTAACATAAAAGATAGAACTGGCGTACTAAACCAACGTAAATGTGTCGGCTAATACGAACGCGGTAACTATACGATTGGTCAAGTCTAATAAGTGCCCTTGTTCTAACAAATATTTTTTTCCTATTAATTCTGCGCCCAAAAACAAACTTATTATCATGTTTCTGCTAACAAATATGATTTATTTCGCTAATTATTGTTCTCGAATATATCACATCACAATTATTCGGTATTGGAAATTTGAGAAGGTCAATAACATCGGAAAATCATTTGTATAAACAAAAAGAAGAAAATCTACTGCGACTTGAAATGAACAAAGAAATAATTCTGTGACTCATCAGTCATCAATTTTCGAGGGTGAGATAGACCTAATCATAGCTTATACAGGGCGTCCCACGGCGATGCCACATGGAGGGAAAGTACCTTAAATCCTTAAGTTAGCTCATTTTACTTAAAGGAGACATCATTTTATTTTTAAAAAGAAAAAAACTGCATTCAAAGATTTTTGAAAATTCGCTTGCCACACCCGGTACTCGAACCGACTAAAATCCGAAAAAGTAACATCCTATATTTTTATGGCATCAATCGATAGTGTCAATCATAAGGATCAAATCTCTCTAAGGAACATGGTAAATTAAACGAAAGGGAGTCCTTGAAACCTAAAATTATAAATTCAATTTGGCAAAATAAAACACTTTAAATCAAAGTTCATCCCATCCATCTGATACCATATTAACAATAAAATTCCATATTTAAATTACTTTTCTTTTTTTATTGTGCTGAGACCGCTGCTGGTCAGCAGTAGTATTTAGGTAGCGGCCGCCGAGTGCCAGATAAAAAACAAAATATGAAAAAACAATGAAACCACCGTCAGTTTATTGACAATGAAAGGAAACTAATTATTACTAACTGCTTCGCTCGCTCGCCTCGTGCTTGTTGTGGTCACAGTTCTAACCTAACCTAACCCTGCCGATTTCCGTGATGTAAGAAAACCACTAAGAGTATGTTTCATGAAAAACAATACAAGTAAAATTGAAAAACTCTCAGTGCAATCGGCAGGGTTAGGTTAGGTTAGAACTGTGACCACAACAAGCACGAGGCGAGCGAGCGAAGCAAGCGTGCCGCGGCAGCGGCCGCCGAGTCGACTAAATCACGACTAAATCATTATTAGTCTAATGAAGCATTAGTTTAAATAAAATTAGTGCAAATGAAAATTCGGTGAAATGATATTATTCCAACTAAATAATTATGCTAAATAAAATTCTACCAATTAAATATTCGGTCAAATGAATAATTATATGAAATGACTTTATTGTACCTGAAATTAGTTCAAGTGATATTCGACCAAACGTTGTTATACCAAACAAGGGAGAACCAACATATCTATGTATTTTTTTATTCAATGTATACAAGTATAACTATACTTGTATACATTAAATAAAAAATATCGCGTACATTACCGCGATTTCTTATATCTTCAAATTCATTAATTATTGAAGCTTCATTATATAATGAATTTTCAAATTCATGTCGCTTCTGCATAATTTTCTTAGGTCTGCGGTTAGTAAAGTCATCTTGGCAGATGGTATACATTGCGTTTATGATACTTCAAATTGAATGCTACATAACATAACATAACATAAACTCACGCCTATATCCCCGAAGGGGTAGGCAGAGGTGCTAGCACCCACATTTCGCCGTTTATGTTTAGGTCCCAATGTAATAGGTGGCGAGCCTATTGCCATTATAGTCCAGTCATTTGGGCGAAAACCTAGAACATTACCTGGAAAGTTTTCCGGGAGTTTTGAAAATTGGCAATTTTGTAGATTTTGATATGCTCTTTCCAAATTTGAACTTTGCCACCTCGTATGTTTGCCGCTCGCGCCGCCATTTTGAAAAAATGGCGCCCAAAAGCAGTTTTTAGCTAATAACTCCGTTCCGGCGCATTTTACAGGAAAAACATATTACGCAAAATAAAAGTAGAGAAAATTTCCTACAATTTATGTCAAACCTTTTCTTTCCTAAAATCAATAGTTTCGGCGTACGAGCGCCGTAAACCATTATACATCCACACCAACGTGTAATATTTACTTTAAACTGCTCATACTGTGATTTGTAAATTATAAAAATTATACGAAGGTTATATATAGTAATTATAGGTAACTATAGTCAGTCATGTCTCCGCAGGTATAAAGAAATGCGCCCTTCTGTGTCAGGCCCCTTCTTTCCCTTCTAAGAAACATCTAGCCCCGGCTGAGCTCAACAGAAATATTTAGTCTGAGTCATCAGTATACGTTTATCATTTCACAGTGTCGTTTGCATTTACAGAGCCATGGCTTCTAATGAAGTAGATAGAAGGGATACCACGATAAAAAAACGCGCCGATTTCTCTACCTCATGGTGGTGTGGAAATGAGTATTTCTGCCGAAACGTGTATTGAATTACAGTTTACGGCGCTCCTACACCGAAACTATTGATTTTAGGGGAAAAAAAAAATATCACAAATTGTAGGAAATTTCCTCTACTTTTATTTTGTTAAATATGTTTTTCCTGTAAAATGCGTCGGAAAGGAGTAATTATCAAAAAACTGCTTTTGGGCGCCATTTTTTCAAAATGGCGGCGCGAGCGGCAAACATACGAGGTGGCAAAGTTCAAATTTGGAAAGAGCATATCAAAATCTATAAAATTGCCAATTTTCAAAACTCCCGGAAAACTTTCCAGGTAAAAATACCAAATGACTGGACTATTAACCAGGCACATAAAAGAAATCGCGGTAATGTATGTCGTGTCATTTCCGTCTCCGAATTTAGGCGATTATACCCGAAATAAGCCGAATGGTCAACTGATTTTAATTGTACTGTACATATTGTTGAAAATATTTGGTTTCATAAGAAAGAGTAGAGTGATAATGTCCAGAGCCTCTTTTCTACTATTTTCTCCTTTTTTATTTAATTTATGAAAAGGAGAAGTTACTCTTTATATCCTGTAGTATTCAGGTATGTGTATTCCAGATCTGTAGGCTTCATAGTTAATAAGAAAAACGGTTTAAAAAATACCAATTTTTTTGATGCTGTCCTGATTAAAAATAAAAACACCGCTCGCATGTCAGTATTGTGCGCGTCGTCACAGAAACAGTACATTACAGAAAATTCCAAACTATGCCGGGTAGTAACCAGTTGGTGCTTGGAAGTTTTGGTGCATCTACCAGTTTCAAAAACCAAAAGAAGTTTTTACTCGAGGTGAGAATATATAGCGCAATCTACGCGTAATGTTCAGTAGTCGCAGACCTACCGCTGTGGTATTGCGAAAATGTATTAAACAATCAAATATTTGTCGTAACAGAGAAAAGAAAAATTTATATAAATAATTTGAATGCAGAAACCTTATACTGGATTTCAATGAAATACGTGGGCATCGCACGAATGAAAAGACTTTAAGAAACTTCCCAAAGCTGTTTCATTATGTATAATTGTAGAATATTTTTTTGCAATCACTGGACTCCGATGGGCTAATCGATTTGATATACAGATGTTATGTAAAATTTCCATATAAAATTTTGTAACAACAACTGTATATACCCAGTGTAATTATTTTATTAAGGGCGTAGGATTCGATGGAAATCTTTGGAATGGTGATAGGATAAATTGTGCATAGTGATAGAGTGTCATAGTTGATAGTGTGTAGGGGGCCAATCAAGGTCTTCCAGGACACAGCCAACGTCACTTGGAAGCCAGCATACCTACTGATTAACGGCTAGGCTCGGCTGCTGGCTTTCCTTTCGTAGTATTTATAATAGTCGCTTCCGTAATAGGGAGTACTAAGAAATTACTGCCCATAGTAGAGTAGACGTTCATAGTGCAAGTTTGGAATACAATCGGGATTGGCACTCGAATAAAGGTATGATTCCGAAGCCGAATGCATACGACAACTGCAGACCCATGCAGCAGATACAGCGTACTCATTACTTGTTAAACTCCGGTACGGATAATGGGGGCCATTGAGAAGCCGCAATGAACGCGCGGGTAACAAAGGGAGATAGATTGTAGTCTAGAAAACATAAAATTGTTAATATACGAAATTTCGAGAGAAACGTTGACGTGTTTTGTATTTACTGAATATTTAATGTACAAGAACTGACATACACTAATGTATGCGCTAACCAAGTGATTATAATCTGTAACGACTGCTCACAGGTTCCGTCACATAAGTTTATGGTTAATATTTTAGCACTTTACTTCCTTACCACGTCATAATTTCACCATCTATAAATACCTTCATCTTTGATAAATTGACGTGCGTACATTCAAAAATTTACATTCTGGATTTCCTATGGTAAACAGTATTAATACGTTTTAGGGGCAATAAATTCATAATCATTATTCATAATTTGATTAAGGTTTAATTTTGACGGCTACGGCTTTTGACGAAAAATATTTACTACAAAGTTGCTAAGAATTAAATTTACTACCGTTCAATATTCATAATTTTCTCCTAGGATCAATATTTTTCGATGTATACCCCAATAAGGTGGGGAAATTGTATTCGATTTTTTGACATAGGAAAAACTCCTAGTAGTTATTTTCTTTGGAAATTCGTTTAAGCAGGTCACTGGCAGTCAAAATTTCGATTTGCGTGGTATTCGGTCCATTGCATTCTTCACCATTTTGAATTCAAGGGTGAAATTTTAGTTACTGAATAAGTCGTCTATTTTTAATTTTACACTAAAAATGGTAACTTAAAATTTGTTTAGCATTAAATTTCAAAAAGAAAAAAAGATGTTTTATCACAATTATTCGTGTAAAACTAAAAATAGACGACTTATTCAGTAACTAAACTTTCACCCTTCAATTCAAAATGGTGTAGAATGCAATGAACCGAATACCACGCAAATCGAAATTTAGACTACCAGTGACCTGCTTCAACTAATTTCCAAAGAAAATTACTACTAGGAGTTTTTCCTTTGTCAAAAAATCGAATACAATTTCACCACCTTATTGGGGTATACATCGAAAAATATTGATCCTAGCGGAAAATTATGAATACTAAAAGGTAGGAAATTTAATTCTTAACAACTTTGTAGTAACTATTTTTCGTGTAAAAATAAAACTAAACGACTTATTCAGTAAACAAAAATTTACCATTAAATTCAAGATGGCCGATAACGCAACAATCCGAATACCACGCAAAACCAAATGTAGACTGCTAGGGACCTTCCTTAATGATTTCCGAAAGAAAATTGCTACTAGGAATTTTTCATAAGTCAAAAAAGTCAAACAAAGATTTACCACTTTTTGGGGTATAAATCAAAAAATATCCATCCTAGAAAAAAATGAAGAAGAGTTAGATTGTAGAAAATTTATTTCTAAACAACTTTGTAGTAACAACTTTTTGTGTAAAATTAGAACTAAACGATTTATTCAGTAAACAAAAATGTATCCTTAGTTCAAGATCACGGAGAACGCAACGAACCGAATACCACGCAAATCGAAACTTAGAATACCAGGGACCTCCCTCAACGAATTCAGAAAGAAAATTGCTACTAGGAATTATTTCTAGGTTTGCCCCTTAATTGAGCTAAATCGGTTGTACTAATAGGTGTAATGTGTAAGGTAATAAATACGCGTTAAAATAAACTATTTTAGTTAAGATGAAAAACATTCGTTTAGTTTAGGTACAAATACTTTTGAACTCATAGAACCATAAAAGGTACTAATTTTTATTCTTTATGGTGTTCAAAACTATGGTTTATGTTACTATAAGATGAAGAGGTTTTTAACCGCTTTAGTATGTCGCCAAATACGCGCAGAATTTTTCGCTTCGGCCTTTTTAAGAACAGGACAAGACTTTGGATTGTCTGATTTATTGTAATGAACAATATGACTCGAGATGTGAATGCACACACGAACCACTTGGGAAAACTTCAGCTTGATGAAAAATAGATCTGTAACTACAACATCTCAACTTTCTAGCGCGACAGATAATTAAAACATATTGATACAAATAAAATCGCCAAATACCAAACCCCCGCCCTCACAAGGATTCAATAAGCTTGCAATAATCCTGATGATGTTAAAATACCGTATGGGATATCAACCCACACGCTGTCTCAAGCTTACACACTGCACACAAAAACTTTTTTTAATTGAAATAATAAAAACTTATTTTATCGCGATTCGTTTGTTAGTTTTCTATTTAAATACTGGCCATTTCGGTTGCCATGTTTATGGGAAGATTAAAGGTGGTGGTCGTCTAATTACTTGACGCGCAATGTTATCTCAAAGAACACAGAAAAGACTCAAAGGAACCAAATAAATTGTGATCAAATTGTAAACAAATTTTAAATGATAATAAATTATAATAAACAAATAATATTTTCTTTTTGTAATTTACTAAAAATCGCGCAATGCAATATAAAGCAAAAACAAGCAATACAAGACAACAACAAAATTTGATAACTACTTATAGTTACCGTTAAGTGCCGATAAGTCGTCCACAGCTTCGAGATCTTCGAAATAAAGGGAGGAATGAAAGTGAGCGCGCCGCAACCACCTGTACCGCGGGTTCTTCCAGTAACTAAAGTGACGGAGCGGCAATCGATACAAAGAACGCACGGCAATGAGCCTCTTGATAACCACCACTTCAATCATATACAAATCTTTGTCAAAGAAAAACATCTCATCCCTACATTGCTCGCTTAAACGGCGAGGCTGCTAATACATTCAATAGTAAGCAAGCAACGTAAAGCGCGACGATTTTCGAGTTTTCCACGAAGAGGGGGGAAGAGATGTTATTAAAAAATATATTTTTTTGTCAACATTTTTATACGTTGACCTCTGAACATATTTTTTTCATATAAAGGAGACGGGGACTTCTGGGCCAAAATTGTAATGAGTTGAGATATGACTTAAAAAAAGCGGTATTTTTTTCTATTTCAAAATATTAAAATCCAGCTCAATTGAAAATCTCGAAGACGAGAAATCTTAAAACTAAATTTATTTCACTAGCAAAATAAAATATCGATTACTAAAAATTATTTAAACAATATTGCGTATTATAACACTTGCATCACAATTTGATATTAAATCAATCAGAGTGAACAAAACTTAATCATAATAATAATAATAACCATTTAAAATACCAAATAATAGTGTAATAAAAATAAATTCTGAATCGATTTCCGTTAATCGATTAATTATTTCTTGTGTTTATCAACTGTATTTTTAAGCTGTGACAGCTGACAGCTCCATTTTCTGTTAATCAGGCCCACGAATGTATGGAAGAGTATCCATCTCCTTTCATATACAAAATCATGTCCAATGGTCTCCCGCAAAACAGAGCCGTATCTAGTTGAGCGTCCGTTATTAATGATCTCGAACTGCAAACTCAGTTGTCCGTTGGTAATGACGTAAACAGCACGCTCTCACCTGTCCTCCGAATATTCGACATTAACATTTTTATCGATACAATTTCTTCATTGAAGTGTATTTGTTGTTGTTTCGGATTTTTAAAACAAATTCGCGATATGTTTTATGCTTCGCGCGGCGAGATTAGTCGTGTTGTTTACCGACCAACAGAGACTTAAGTGTTTGTTTGATAGACTTTACTGTACGTTGCCGAATTAAGTTCTCCGAGCAACGAGCAACAGGTGTCATACGTAGCAGGCGCCAACAAACGTAAGACTTTTTAAATTAACTTTTTTTATTCTTTGTGTAAACGTGACATGTTTTTTACATTTTAAATCTATTAAGGAATCATCATTATCATTAATAATAAATTCGTGGAAATATCATTATTGACAACCAACCCGTAATGCCATAACATGAAACTTACTTGATTTAGGCCTGTGATTTCATTAAATTAACCGAAGTTTCTTAAACACATCGAGAATAAAAACAGTTATAAATAATAATATAATTAATAATTCTATATAATATGAGTTATGAATTAAATTAATAATACTGTCGTATTATTCCTTCACGTGAGTTGTGATTTTTTTTTTATACTGCGTGTTTGCGCCAATTTTGAAAGCCGCGATGTCGCTGCACGCCGCACATTGGTGCAGGGGCGGAAAAAAGTCTTTTTTTTAAACTTTGTTTAAAACGTCTACAATTTGGTACACATATACTAGGATCTTATTAGAAACAAGTCATACAAAAAATACGTCTACATAATAAGACATTTTAATTTTATGATGTATAGAAAGTAGGTGATCGACAATTAACAAATTTCGTGCAAAAAATTGCGTTGTTTCAAGTATGAATGAAACAGAAATATTAGTATACTCAGCTTTTATTCTTTGTTTAATCGTAGCTCTACTGTGTGTAGTTAAATAAAACGTATAAGTATTTTATGGTATAATGAGTATTTACTTGTAATTACAGTTTTAATGAAGTAGGTAATTTGAAACCATTTGTTTTGATATATGAGACTATAACTAATCTCCGTTACCGACCGTTAGACTTTGATACACTTGACGACATTCATTAGACCCTATAGATCTTATATACATCAATTTTAGCTGCGACTATCTGCGACCTTGGAAATACCAGGTCATTATTTAATGCCGCTCATTAACGGAGAAAAGTGCATTATATTAATCATTATTTCTAATGAGGGTATTTTGATAATTTGTAAGATCATGTAAGTTTATATAGCATTGAATTATAGTTTAGACTTCATTCACCAAAATTCTCTCTTACGATAACAATAATATTACAGTGATGGATAGCTTTACTATTGCCTACTCCGATTTAGTGGAAATTGTAATTACATGTAATCGCGAGATACATAAATGCCTCGAAAAATTAAAACTTATGTATCCACAGCTAACAGAAAGTATTCTTGAGCAAGTTTATAAAAAGTTAAGTCGTAATTTTTTACCAGTGTTTACAAAAAAGTGGCGAACTGCAGCGAGAAACAAAAATAAATTTCTAGCTAAAAATGAAGAGTGGCTCAAAAATACTTTTACTATTGGGACATCTTCAGCGGAATCTGATATGGTGGATGATGACAGTAGTATTCCAAGCCTATCAAAACGTTTTCGTAGTGGACGACCAGAGAAATCATTTGAAGAATGTTGCGATCGAACAAAGCGATATAAAGTCCAAAGTTTGTGTGAAAGCGTTTCTGAAGAATTGATCAAGAAAGCTGCCTCGAAGATACAAGAACCATCGGGTACTGTCATGTTTACTCCTGAAAAAGCGTTAGCATTATTACTTGATGCATCTCTTTCCAAACATCAATATCAAGTCCTAAGAAATGCAACAAAAGGTATTGGATGTGATATATTTCCCGATTATCATAAAGTACTTGAAGCAAAGAAGAAGTGTTACCCCACTGATATTGATGTAACGGACACCTACGCTTGTGTAGGCTTACAATCCTTACTGGACCACACTACCAGAAGACTATTTGAAGTAATGTCTGAGGACGACCTTACAAAAATTAGTGAAAATTCTACATTTTTACACAAATGGGGATGTGATGGATCGTCAGGTCATGCTGAGTACAAGCAATCATTCATTGATGATAATGTGTCAGATTCGCATATGTTTCTGACATCATTAGTTCCACTGCGTCTGTATGAAAAGGAAAAGGAATCAGTTGTGTATTGGACAAATGAAACTCCTTCTTCTACAAGATGTTGTCGTCCGGTTCAGTTCCAATTTGAAAAAGAATCAACATCATCCACGAAAAATGAAATTGCTAGAATGGAGTCTGAAATTGCGAACTTAAACGAAACTGTTATTAATTTAAATGAAAAAACTTACAAAGTCTACCATAAGCTTGTATTTACAATGATAGATGGCAAAATAGCGCAGACAGTTACAGACACATCTTCCAGTGCAGTGTGTTTCATTTGCAAATCGAAACCATCAGAAATGAATAACCTTGACCTGGGGCAAATTAAAACTGTGAACACAGGGGCTCTCACGGTTGGTTTATCACCGCTTCATGCACGAATTAAATTTATGGAGTGCATATTACATATAGCATACAATATGTCATTCTGCAGTTGGAGAACAAACGCTAGTACCAAAAAACAAAAAGAAGAAGAGAAGAAAAGAATTCAAAGTGAGTTGTTCCAACGTTTAGGTCTAAAAGTAGATTTTGTAAAACAAGGAATGGGAACTTCCAATGATGGAAACACGTCCAGAAGATTTTTTAATAATGCAGATATCGTAGCCGAAGTCACAAGGGTCGATAAAGAACTTATACATCGCTTTGGTATAATATTGCAGACAATTAATTCAAATGCATTAGTTGATCCTGAGAAGTTTGGAACTTATTGTTACGAAACTGCCGAGCTATATGTTAGCTTGTACAGCTGGTATAATATGCCAAATACCGTGCACAAAGTATTAATACATGGCAAACAAATAATAAGTGCTGCTGTCTTACCCATTGGAATGCTATCTGAGGAAGCTCAAGAAGCGCGTAACAAAGACTACCGCAATTATAGGTTAGGTCATTCTAGAAAATGTTCTCGTCTATCCTGTAATGAAGACGTAATGAATATGCTTTTACTTACCTCAGATCCCCTTATCAATAGTTTACGTGCAGTACCTTATAAAAAAAACTATCCACTTCATGATGACGCCAAAGTTTTACTATTGGATAGCACTCATCTATAAACCTTTTTTTTCTGTATTTATTATTTAATAAATTAATATTTATGTATAATTCTGCTTAAATACTGTATCGTGTCTTTCGTATCTATATAGTTTCATTGGAATATAATATATTTTTCACCATTGACACTCGAAAAAGGGCCCGTGATTCATCAAAAACAGTGAATAAAACGCTCTTTGTTTCACCGAGTGAATAAAAAAAATTGAATTTGGAACATGCGCGAATGTACGGATTCTAGTGAAACATACAAAGAGGTTGAACACTCTCACTATAAAAACGTAGTAAAAGCCACCTAAATGTAATCACTGGCTGGATGGAATGTGGCTCAGTTTAAATTAAGAAAAAAAAAATGCCGCCATTTTCTGTGTAATTTTCTTTGTAAAAGTTTCTGTTTGTCTCATAATCATATAATGACTTCATCTAGTGATGAAAATGAAACTCATATTCTCGAACGCGAAAAGACTCCTGAGTCTTTTCGCGCGGTAGCTATTACTGATAATTTGCTGCTTCTTTTATAATTCATAATCACAGAGTAATCGTTTTCTCGTAGTCAATGGTGAAAAGTTGAGTACCTAACACGTGAAAAAAGAATTCATCTCGGCTCTTGTATCCCTCGATCCACTCAGGTTTCTCTCTAGAACCCCTCGCTACGCTCGGGATTCTACCGGAGAAACCTTCGTTCCTCTCGGGATACAACTTGGTGCCTCGAAAAGAATTCACCTTTTTTTCACTTGTTGGGTAATCTACTATTAATATAATATATTGTATCATGTAAAACCTTATTGTACCATGTTGAAAATATTTTTACCGCCGCTTTATTAAAATATATTTATGCACATCTTTATCTTTATACTCTGATACATTAGTTTTATCATTTTAATAAAGTTTTATAGTTATATGCAAAGTATTTTTAGTTAAAAATAATATTTTCCGCATTCCCGTACTACCTGCACCACTGTGCGCCGTGTCTATTACAATAGTATTCAGTTCTTACAATTTTACAATTACATACAATAGGTACGTCATTGATTTAGTTACATTTTATTTGTTTTATTACAACACAGTTTTTACAATTACAATACGTCATTGATTTAGAATAGATAGAATATTATACAAGCTCTGTCTCCAACATTTATAGACAGGCATTTTTTTATAAACAGATGTTTTTTTTAATTCTTTGCTGCTTAGATTCTTAAGCTATGAACAACATGTTGAAAGTCATCATCAACAGAGCGCTAACCCCGGTAGCAACCAGTCCACTTATTTACTCCACCTTTACTTTGCCCGGCTTTTACAGGGGTGCCTACTGTTTTTTTTATACCACTTAGATCGCAAACAAGCACACGGCCCACCTGATGGAAAGTGGGAATAGGTGATGGAGCGGAATCTGGGCCAAAAATTGCGAGCTTTCGAGTCATACAACATTCTACTTTCAATTAAAGTGATAGTTTTAATATGTGAATAATTTGTAATAAAAAAAATATTAGGTATGTGAAAGTGCTTTTGCTGTAGAACATTTTCACGTGACTATTTCAAGACGCAAGACTCCTATATTTTTTATTATGGTACAAGTGTGTGGTGATGTTGCTGATGTGCCGTTGAGACCTGAGCCGTTAGGTGAGGGTCTTAAGAAAGCCGAGGACGGTAATCATCAATACACACGTGTAGCATACGACGTTTTTCAACACACTTGTAAAGAAAATAATATGTACTAAAATCATTTTATCTAGTAGTTATTAAATGACTTTTCCTATGCGCGCGCATCTAACAATGGCGATCGGCCATAGAATTAAAGGTTATTTTTGTTTGACACGGATAGCGTTTTTGCCGCGGCCGCTACGCAGGAGGCGCGGGTTCGATCCTCGCTCTGTGTATATATTTGTAGGCATGAATATGGGTAATTTGCAGTGACTCGGGGAGCGTTAAGGCCCCGAATCAGATTAGCATCGAAAAATCGGTATTTTTGAAACCGTTTTTCTTTTTAACTACAAAACCTACAGATCTGGAATTTACATGCCTGCATACTACAGGATATACAGAGTAACTTCTCCTTTTTATAAATTAAATAAAAAAGGAGGAAATAGTAGAAAAGAGGCTCTGAACATCACTCTACTCTTTCTTATGAAACCAAATATTTTCTACAATATGTATCCAATTAATCTAAAATGTCACATATATATGTTAAATAAATGTATTAGCATGACGTGACCTTCTTAGTTTGTAATCATTCCCTATAAAATTATCTATTAAAATTAGTTTTACTGATTTTTACGGCTGAAAAACGAGCGAATGACCTTGAGCATTTGTATGGTCAAAGTCATTCGCGTATGTAATCACCTTAAGCCGTCGGACCCGGTAGCCATTTTAAAGAATCGTGGGCCCTTTGTCGAATGTCAATGGTAAAAAATGGTTTATTACATAATTTATATAAAAAAAAAGACGTGTGGCACTCGGGGACTGCCGCGGTAAAGTTATTGCATAGCATTTTTTATGAACTTATGCAATTATAATAAATAATAATTTGAATTTGAATTTGAATTTGAAAACTAACAACTTATGCAATTATAATTACTTACGTTAAGCAGAGCTACTCGGAGCAGCTCGTCTAGATTCGTGCGAGCTCGGAGTTGGGGGTGTTACCTTTTTTCGTTACGGAATTTCTGGATTCGGTCTCTACGCTCAAGGCCCGCGATAGAAGCTATACAATAGCTTAAAAATATGACTTGTAATTTGTTTGAAATGTGTAAAGGAAAATAATATTAAAAATGCTACTACATTCTACACAGCGCTATTTTGACATAAAGTAAGCATACTAGGTTGTGTTATGAGATTATTATTTTTTTGTAAATGCATACATATTCGTATTATACATAGAAACATCCCGATCATATGTATACATATTCATACATACAAATTTTTGCACTGAGCGGGCATTTCACTGATTTTAGAAGTAAATGCGTACACAGTTTCTCGAAACTTCGAAGAATTTTAAGCCAAGCTTATGCAAGAAACCATTGGCTTTCTAGTTCTGAGAAAATTTGAACTCGTGATGTTACTTCTCTTGCTTGCATCAGTTCAATTGGAGGGTAGCACAGTCAGCATCAGATTGATTTGACGAGCAAAGTACCTACTCAACATGATGTTAATAGCTACCAATGATGTGAATACCAAACCGTTTTATTGATTTAAATTGTATTATCGTCCGAACTGAAGGCACAGATTACCTAATAGTTGGAAGTTGCTAAAGGTGTACACACCTTTAGCAACTTCCAACATATAAATATCATAACAATCGGTCAATAGGAAGGGAGGAATACTCAAGTATTGAGACCATTTTGAGCACTTTGCTAATCAAGATCGATCTGATGCTGTCTGTACATCGTGTACATACATACGTCTACGGATTGACTGTTGAAAGCCGGTACCGAGCGCCGGCGGCAGGCGCTTGTAATGTTGTTGTATTTTATTTGCGTTGCAATAAGATTAGTGTTTCATCTGTTTTCAATTCATTTTAATTTGCCGTGCAAATTGAATTAAAAGATTACGTTGAAATGACATCGTGTGTTTGTATGAAAAGTTTAATCATAGTATAGGAAGCTCTTGAAATGGGGAAGCAGGCGGCAGGTTTTTATCTATGCCTATTGCCTAACCCAGAGAGTGAAAGGCGTGAGTTACTGGAGTATGAGAGAAAATAATTTAGTCAAACTGAACTAAATATTTGAAAACAGTGTTGTTGACCTAAAGGCCAATCAACTTAAATTTACTTGAGCATTTCGTGTAACTTTAATGCTTAAATTTTCTCGAATGAAAGCTGTCATTGGCCGCGTACGAGCTTTCAACTCAGCGTGGCAGCAGAGAACGCGGCCGCTACGCAGGAGGCGCGGGTTCGATCCCCGCTCAGTGCAAATATTTGTATGCATGAATACGAATATTTGCATTGGTCTGGGTGTTTCTGTGTATAATACGTATGTATTTACAAAAAAAATGAATCTAAGTATGTTTATCCGCATTCTAGAACCCATAACACAAGCTAGTTAAGCTATGCTTACCAATTTAAGCATAGTGTTGTGTAGAATGTTCTACAATATTTATTTATTCTATAGTCACAACTCCTGCCCATTGGGTTGCTAATTTTCTATTTTCCTGACGTAGGGACCTTCCTACGCGCCTTTCGCTCACAGCAGGTACTGATCATTTCTCAAGAATATAATTTGTTTACGTCCTCATTAGAGGACAAATCCGTCTGATATTCTTGGTCGAAAATTGCTTACACGAGTTTCAGAGCACGACCTTGGCCTCCGAGGTTAACGCTTCTACGTTCCCATTTTCCTTTCGTCAAAAGTAGATCATCCTTTCTCTTTCAATCGCTCCCGATAGTAGCAACTATAAGATCTACCAAAGTAAAGATATTTGCGAAACATTTCTCTTCTATTTAACTTTTTATAAGTTACATTTTAATGGAATTTATTAATCTTCTTCTTCTTCCTCCTAGCGTTATTCCCAGTCGCATCCGAAGCTTTCAGCTCGAAGTCTGGGGTCCGCTTTATCAGTCTTAACTACAGATTTGGCCAGACCTCGATATTTTCCGTGAAGCGATTGCCATCTGACCTTCATAACCCAATGTTAACATTAGGAGATATCGAAGTTTTTGCAGCGAGACCGATGTTTTAGGACTTTTTAGGGCTTCAACTACCCGTAACGACTGCCATAGATGTTTTTATGGCAACCGGGACCGACGGCTTAACGTGCTCTCCGAGGCACGACCAGACCAATGCAAATAACCATATTTCATGAACACAAATATTTGCACTGAGCGGGGATCGTACCCGCGCCTCCTGCGTAGCGGCCGCGTTCACTACCGCTACGCCACGGAGGCTGTCGATATTCTTTCTGTCAAACTATGTAGTGAACTTAGCAACACAAATGGGCCAATCACGGAGCGGTATCTAACGCAGTGCGTTCCCTTAACGAAGTATTACTTAAGTGTTGTCTATGAATAAAAAGGTTTGCCAAAACGAACGCACTGAGAATTGTCGTTCTTTGCACAGTGTTGGTAGTACGCATAGCGAAGTATTGTTTGTGAATACGGGTGTTAATCTTTATTATTTTAGTTTAACGATAATAAAGGTTTCTTTAATGAGAAAATATTAGTACCTACGTCTAATATTGGTAGTGCCAACAACGTTAACAAAGAATGCTTTAATGGTAATTAAATTAATGTATTTCTATTGAATAGTTGAATGAAATTTTAATAAAAAAAATTGGATCGGAAGCCGATCGGGTTAGGCTCGGTTTCTCAGTGGTTAAAGTGTTCCACCTGTAAGGGAAAGATAGCGGGTTCGAGTCCCGCCTAAACTGTATTAGCTTTTTTTCTATCTTATCGATTCTATTGAATACTAGCTGACCTGACTAACGCCGTACCGCCATATAATTACATGATAGATAACATATATATATGTATACCCACGCATCAGCAGCGGTGCACGTGTCAACTCAATTATTCTGATACACAATAATGTTAACGGGAATTAACGCGATCATGGTTTAGGTACATACATAGCTTTGATTTGCCTCACGTTTCGACCAGGTTACACTGGCCGTGGTCACGGGCTGAGTCAGCCATGTATTGTATATCATGGAACGCGAGTGTTTAAAAGTTAGTCAATTATCCTGAATTGTAATTGTGTAACAAGCTCAAGTTCGTAGCCACAAGTTATGGCCGCTCTACACGCTGACGAACGCGTCAGCCGGACATATAGCTATGAAAGCTCTAGATGTTTATGAAGTTGTCAACAGTTTTTGGAGCTTCTACATAGACCTGACCCCTAGACACACTTGTCTTTAGAATGACGAATTTATGGGATTTCATGTATATGACAGTCGTCAGCGTGTGTCATAAGGGTCATAAATTATTATTATGAATTTATTATTAAAAAAAAGTTTAGGTTGCGCCCTGTTGCGATTCTGATTGGTGCATAAAATAATGACAAAAGTCATCATTATTTTGTCGCCACTTTAAAGTGTGGACAACATATCTATAGTTTGTAATATATCATTGGTGCTGTTTTATATTATTGGTAATAACCTCTGTCGATAACGCGAACAGTATTAGCGGTGACGCGCGTCAGAAATGGACCCAGAAGAGGGTAAATCATTAGGGCAACTACAATACTTCAGTGCACACGTGATCACCGCACATGTAACAGGCACTGAAATATCGGAAGCACAATAATCACAAACAAGGTGAATAAAAATATCCGTCTATAAAAATATTAACAAGTTTATTAAAATCATCCGCACTTTGAATTCTCGTTAACAGCGTGAGTGTTAAAATGCAGAAAATAACGTATTTTATTTATGGAGCAAAATGTTCCGGTCCCATTTATGTATCTAAGTGCGTTGGACTATCGTTTTCTATTTGCAGTTTTATCGACATGCCAGTGAGCTTTGATCTCTTAATTAAGTTTTTTTTTACTCCTGTATGTCCCGGCAACACGGGGAGAGCTATTACGTTGCAAGTTATAATTGTCCGCGGTCATACGATGTGCAGTGCTATACTGTAATATATAAATTCGAATACGACTAGAATTTGGGTATGTTCGGGGAACATGTTTTCAGTATGCTATTTCAAAGTCGATCCGTCAGTCGGCCGCATCCCGGCGCGTTCGTTTTTTCAGTCTTTCTGCGAAGCGGCCTAACTTTGATGTTAATCTGACCTACATAACTCAATCACGGTACTGCAGTTCTAAAGTTTTGGGTGAAAAACAATTTTCACCCATTTTAAAATTGTCATTGTGCTATGCAATGTGTAACAAACAAAGTCAACTTGTAAAAAGACAACCGACAGAGCTTATTTTATTTCCATATTTAATTTAAATAACAACAAATGCATCAATGAAATACAAAGGCATTCGCAAATAACGTAGGTACCTAATTAATTGAAAACAAATTGCAACGTTGTCAAAGCAAAAGAGTGCAAGCGCCGTGTTATGTTAAAAAAGAAATGATGACAAATAACATCATACGAACGTTACTGAAAAGTGATTGTTCTGCGAACTGTTTTATTTCCGTTTTGCACCTTCCCTACGTCCATTAAATTGAATTTAATTACGTCAGTTTGTGGTCAGGAATATGTTAGCTCTGAATTAATTCCAGGAATACGTCTGTCATATCAATGAAAATAGTGAGGCAGAATATCTGATTTTGCAAATGATTTCTGATACACGCGCTCACAACATACAAACACATTTTCCGCGAATAACCGTTTGGTATTGTATGAATTACGATGGACAGAATTCCTATATTACAAATACATCAATAATAGCGAATGATTTTGTGAATGTGAGCACAACGGGCCGTCCATTGCCAGGAGCGATCTCTGCCAGACAACCTTGGTATGGAAAATACTGACATGGAAATTATTCGTATGGAAAATCAAGCAAAATAGGTGTGACTACAAAGGTATATTTCATCTTAAATACAACATGTTATGGCGTCGTAGCCAGGTATGCTCACTGGCCACCGGTGATTCATTTGAGCGCTTTCGTGCTTCAGAGGGTCCGTTAAAATCGGTCCCGACTGTCATGTTGAGGGCGACCATAACAACGCGGTCTGTGGTTGACCACTAACCACAAGTAAGGCTGGGAGGTAAGACGGCAGTCGCTCCGAATATATCCGTAATAAATCAAGTCACGCAATATTTGCGGGAACCTCAGACTCCCAGGACTAACGCAAGGTTGATATTGAAATTACTGATGTGTAAAAAAATGCGTAACTTATTATGATTTTTTATGAGGCATCATAATCAGGGGGGGAGGGCAGTTTCTTACCAAGAAGACTTAGCACAGGCTTAAACGAGACTCAATGTAAATTTCTTAATTCCGAAACCGGTATAGACAATTTAGGCGCAAGTGTGATGGGGAATGCTTAAGAATAAAAATTAGATGCCTGCCATAGATATTCGTATGACAACCGGGACCGACGGCTTAACGTGCTCTCTGAGAGCACGAGTAAAATGCAAATAGCCATATTCATGCGTACAAACATTTACACTGAGTGGGAATCGAACCCGCAACTCCTGCGAAGCACTCGCGTTTACTGCCGCCACGCCTCAAAAGCTACTCTTATACCCATATTGAGAAGTCGAAATTATAGTCATGATCTACTTTAATAATACCCACTACCGTGGACCTTCGTTTACATCTCATGAACCCCAGACCCTTTGGAAAAAACTTCTTTAGTAATTATATTCATCGATGCTAAGTTGGCGTGCAATGTCTGTCGACATTGCGCGCCTCCAACCCCACCAGTGCTGTCTCGTATTGCTTCGTAACAATTATCTAACGTCAGCCTTACCGCTGGTCACGAAGTTTCCCAGCCTCTACAGTCTACAGCCATTTAGTTATAATTTGCCCAGCTTGCTACGTTTCCTACTCATATGAGCCAGTTATTTAAATGTAATTTTCACCAACTTCGAAACCTTACTTGAAATTGATGCATGTACCATATACTAATAACAGTAAAATATTAGTATTATCCATATAACGAAAATTAATGTATTCTTAAATATCGACATAAAAAAAATGCCCTATTATTTTATACATGCCTATAGGTACATAAGACCAAGGTGATTTAAACTTTTAAAGAGAATGAGTGACAATAATTTATCCAGTATACATCGAATCTCCTCCCGCCTCCCCCTCCCCATTTCCACAAACGTCTACATATTTTATAACATAAAGCTCGGTCAACCCGCTATAATTTTCATACAAATGCTCGTACCGTGACGTAATTATGGCATTCTTATAACATGTGTATTAGAAAGATCACGTGGTATAATTAAAAAAACCGTGTAACAATAACTATTTGTCGTTTCTATAGAAACAAAACATCAAAATTTGGAGAAACAAATTCCGTGTAGCCTCAAAAATCATTTTATTTGTACAGATTATAACGAAACTTTGGCTCTTCATATAATCTATATAGGATATAAAAGAAAGTCGTGTTTGTTACAACACTTATAAGTCAAGAACGGCTGAACTGATTTGGCTGAAAATTGGTGGGGAGGTAGCTTAGAACCAGGAGAATGACATAGGATACTTTTTAATTTTTTTTAAATTATTTTTTTTTAATTTTTTTTTCACTCAAAGGAAAATTAGAAGGTGAGGAAGTTCTCATTCCAAGGATCCCGATGATCCCAACCGACATGCCGCTTGAATTTAAAAGACTTCAATTTTCGATCGGTCTTGCATTGGCCATGACCAAACAAATCACAAAGGACAATCCTTAAAAGACCACACTGAATCTAGAAAATCCATGTTTTTCCCATGGTCAATTATATGTGGCATGTTCATGGGTCGGGGACGGTGCAGCGGGAACGGGATCAGAATCTTCTAACATGGAAGTTTGAATAGAAGGTACAACGGGAACGGGTCTGAATCTAGAAAAGCCATGTTTTTCCCATGGTCAATTATTTATGTGGCATGTTCACATTGTTCACGGGTCGGGGACGGTGCAGCGGGAACGGGATCAGAATCTAACATGGAAGTTTGAATAGAAGGTACAGCGGGAACGGGTCTGAATCTAGAAAAGCCATATTTTTCCCATGGTCAATTATATGTGACATGTTTGTTCATAACACGGGTCGGGAATGGTGCAGCGGGAACGGGATTAGAATCTAACATGGAAATTTGAATAGAAGGTACAGCGGGATCGGAATACCACGCGGGCGGCAAATATGGCGGTACGAAGTTCGCCGGGTCAGCTAGTGCTAAATAAAACAATCTGTATAAAAAATTGGATATGTAATGGATACCCTAAATAACAAACAATTATTTCACAAAATCGTAACACATATTCATAAAACACGTATTTCTCAGAACATCTTTAATTAAACTACTTGACGATAGACATAGGGGCTCTGAAGTAGGATCATTTAAAATATTTATGATCGATCCTACTAAAATTATGAATGTAAAAGTATACAGACAATATTTCATTTTTGTGACTAATAATAACTTTGATGAACGTATTATTTTCTATTATAGAGCAATTATAAGGACTTCGTATTTAAGCTGTCTGGTCCGTGGGCTGGGATTGGCCCGGGGGCGAGCAATACCGCGGCAGTACTGTGCAGGAACGCTGCAGAGCTGAAGCAATCAGTTAAGGCAATAAATTAACCAATTGAGGTAATTACAACTTACCTAATTCATCGGTAGCGAAGATAGCACTAAGGTATCGGACTGGCGAAGATAGAACTAAGAAATTGGGACAATATGATCCTTGTATGGTCTAGGCCTAGGCAAATAATGAGTCAACCTTTGCTGGCTGAACGACGATTGTTCGTTTACCAGATTGTCCTTAGAGTTCGAGACGTTCACTCCCGTAATAGTCAAAGGCGCCTAACAAAACAGAGGTATATAAAAGCAAATCTGGGGCTCCGAAGCCTCAGATACCACTGGATTAATTGCTATATGATAATTGCATATATTCACTTATGCAGTTACTCTGAGACTGAAGTAAAACCTACTATTTTTTTTTTAAATCTTTCCTACCCACGATGGGATGGACCTACAGGACAAAACGCCCTCCCTTCCTTCTTGCGACCTACAGGAACCTATTACTTGACAATAGCACCTATATTGTCTATTGTACTCCACCTGCGTGAGATCAAAGCATACGTATCCCGCCGGATTCGCGTGATTGAATTACTAATTAGCCTCATTAACACATACCTACCAATAGGCATGTTGTCTATTAAATTATAACTAGGCTTACAACCTCACCAGTGCATTTATGTTAATTAGTTATAGCTTTCATCTAACTCAGTGCAAGTGGGCTAAAGTTCAAATGAAAAGGCTCATTTCACAAATTCACCTTCAGTTAGAGCCGGTAACTTATATTGCAATGCAAACATTATTAAAAACGTAAAAGTTGAGATCGCAATGAGCATAACTGGGAACGGGTAAAAAATATTTGATATCTCTATGAATTTAACTTTCATTTTTTGATTGGTGTGTTTTCTTTTTAATATACGTACATCGTACAATTTATACGTACATTGCTGGGCGCAGTTGCATTAATCCTGCAACTGCTGTGTGTGTCACGATTTTCGGAAAAATATCTAACACGAAAACCCCCTTTCACTCCATAATGCAAATTCACGAAAGGGGGTGCGCGTGTTTGTGAATCATTCAACGAACATTCAATTGCACAATTTTGTATTTTCCTGTTCTTAGTTTAAAAAATAATCATTTAACAGAGATAATTAAATTAAGAATGGTAAAAGAGCGGTAAACGTTGCACCCATTCTTATTGTATCGTTTTTATTTATTTTTAATCATCCACCCGACTTATAATTATAATAGTAAATAGACCTATTATAATAGTAAATTATTTGACAATTTAAAATTATGACTTCACAATTGTTTATTTCAAATATTTCAATCACGTATGCTTATAACTTATCGTTTTGACGTTTAGTAAAAAGTAACTAATTTGACTACAGTCACATACCCATTTGTTTGATCTGCATGTCTATCCGGGTAAAAGCTAACAAAAATGCAAGCAATAACTTAACAAAACTTCGTCACTATCGAACAAACACACGACAGCTCTTAAAAACCAAACAAATATAACTATCGATTGTTATAGATGGGGCAAAGAAGTTAAATTATTTGAGATAATTTTAAAGCAATTAGTTTGCTAGACTAAACAAATTATAATAAATTGGAAAAAGCGAAATCAATTCTCGGGCGGGACTCGAACCCGGGATCTTTCCCTTACCTTTCCGCCCGAGAATTGATTTCGCTTTTCCCAATTTATTATAATAAGTTAAATTATTGGTTTACAATGTACACAGATTATGTCCCAAAGTCAAACAAATTCAACAGCTATGCAAATATCAAACTCACTGCTGCCTTAATACCTGTTGCTTTCAAAACAAATTTCGGCGTCTAGTGAAAAGGTAAATCACGGTTCTAAACAGAACGAATGCGAGAATATAACATTATAATAGTTAAATTACTTGAGGGCGATACGACTAAATGTTAATATGTTAAAGTAGTAAATGAGTTCTCAGGCTCTGACGGGTAGTAAATGAGTTCTCGGGCTCTGAGGCAATACTTAATAAAATCCACTAACTAAAATAAAATGCATTGTCGATAATGCACTTTAACCTCAAATTGCATTTAACCGACGATAAATCAATCAATCAATTAACCTATCGCAGTCCACTGATGGACATAGGCCTCTCCCTCCTGGATGATAAAAACCAATATCCGACAAACTTAATTCAATAATACGCGTGCACCGTGAAAATACCGAATACAAAATTTCCTCGGAAATCTAGCCTGAATTTAAATTGGGTGAAAGCTCTAGTCTTGACTTTTCAGTTTCTGGAATCGCGCGCGTACTTCATGTTTTGCTGAGCATGCGCGGCAGAGCAACCAGCGGATGTCAGCAGCAAAATACTTCAGTAAATAAAGCAGCCTCGTGAGGCGCGAACGGCCCTGCAGTCCTATATCGAAAAACTCTTTAGTCTCCAACTACACTGAGTAATCGTGAAGTGAAAATATAACGAACATAAACTTGAAAATTACATAGGTAAAAGGGACCAAGTAAAGTGCGTGTATGTGAACGTGATATTCGCCTCTATGGCAAGTGGAAATCCTGTAAGTAATAGTTATAATTGTGAAATTATTTACTTGTTTCATTATAATGCAGACAGTTTCAAAAGATGTTTGAACTTTTTTTAATGCCTACGAAATTATTTTTTGTCATTAAAATTTGTGAAAAAATAAAATTGCTCATGATAATTATAATGGAAAATAAAAGACACTAGCTGCCCGTCCCGGCTTCACCCGTGACATACTTCGAAACCTCGTATCACCCCTTTCAACCATAGGTAGATAGGTATGCCCGGAATTTTATTTCCAAATAATGTACGGGCATTTGCCGGATTTGTTGAAATTAATGGTTAGTGTTAGTTCCTGAGATTAACGCGTAACAAACAAAGAAAACAACAACTTCAACTGTATAAGTATGTGTGTGTATGACGCCTCACCAACATCTCTTATGCCTGCGCCAAGCGCACCTATGAGCAAGTACACCTGTTGGCCGTCGGCCTTTGTCTCGACGTCAAAATGCAATCACCCCATAAAAAAGTCAAGTTAAGTCAAGGGGGAGGAAGCCTAGAAGAGCATGAGCATGAGCTTTGGAGTTCCCAAAGCTTTGAATACAACGGAGTTGACACGGATATAATGATAATGTAGTTTCTTTATCATTCGAGCGCCGATTCCCGTCGGACGGAAAGCTTGTATTTTGAACTCAGCTTTCCTACTTCATAGTGCTTCGGTTGAGATTTAAGTCACAATAGCGCTGCTGATTTTTGTGTTTTAGTGTTGAA
The DNA here is from genome assembly GCA_914767945.1 of Eilema depressum. Classification (NCBI taxonomy): domain Eukaryota; kingdom Metazoa; phylum Arthropoda; class Insecta; order Lepidoptera; family Erebidae; genus Eilema; species Eilema depressum. The sequence goes on along the minus strand of OU612012.1, from coordinate 32,266,123 downwards.
TACCTTCTCCATTTATCGAGGAAGGTTATAGGTTAAATTGTACTACGCTACTACCCAAGGGAGCGGAGCAGTAAGCGTAACTGTCAACAAATCCGGCAGATTCCCATACATTATTTGAAAATTTATAAATTGGCACGGGTGGAATGGGGTATCGAAATATACCACAGGCAAAGCCGGGGCGGGTCAACTAGTGAATAAAACTATTCAAAATTAACTGTACGAACGAAAAATATAGCGTTTATGTAGTAAGACATATCTAAACAGCTTTTCATGTCAGTAAGCGCAATAAGCACACCCATTGTTCTGCTAACGACCTCTTAGTGTCGCGGTACAGCGTTCGACTGCCGTCGGAGGTAGCGGGTTCGCTTCCCGCTAATGGCAAATATTTGGACGCATGAATATAATTATTATCTGCTGGTCTTGGTGTTTCTATGTAAAAAATGTAGGTATGCGTTAACAAGCTTGTTCGGTTAAATTAAAGTATAACAATTTTTCACGGCCGCTTTTCAACAGATGTAGTCAGGAAACTAAATCATCTCATAATTTGAAGTGTCAATTATCTCAAAGTATCCGAACTGTGTTGAATTTTCAGTAGCACATATGGTGCGACCTTAGGTCGCAGACAAGCACACGGCCCTCCTGATGGTAAGTGGTTGCCGTGGCCTATGGACGAGTGCAACACCAGGGGAGTCACACTTGTGCTACCGACCTTGTAAAAACAGAAGGATTCTGTGCCGTCAGCGCAAAAGACATTCGGTACTGTTTATGCAGAATGAGCCCAGTTGAGTCTTGTAGTACCTATTTTGCTTTTTTTGGGTTTATTCCTCTTGCGGTAGTGAACGCGATTGCTACGCAGGAGGCGCGGGTTCGATTCCCGCTCAGTGCAAATATTTGTATGCATGAATAATGACTATCTGCATTGGTCTGAGTACTTATATAAGATCTGAGAATATAATGAAGAATGAATCAATATATAATTTTGTAAACTGCCGACAATATCAAACAAACTCTCATAAATCTCCAATTGGTTCAATTAAGTAGCGCCTACTGCTACATCCTACTGGATCTAAAAATAACTAATAATCTTCCAAGATATATAGCGGCGGAAATAATCTATACAATTTTATATTTGTAAAGTTGTCAACCCTGTATCTACATTGGAGATACTTAAAAACGAAACGTGAGTTTTATTATTAAACAAGGAAGTTTTTTTTTTCATAATTTTCATTAAGAAAACTGCCTCCGTGGCTTAACGGTAGCGAACGCGGCAGCTACAAAGGAGGATTCGATCCCCACTCAGTGAAAATATTTGTACGCATGAATATGGTTATTTGCATTGGTCTGGTCGTGCCTCGGAGAGCACGTTAAGTCGTCGATCCCGGTTGCCATACGAACATCTATAGGAATTAACGCTAGGATGAAGATTAAGAAAACATAACATAATAGGCTATTTGCCAACATTAAAAATATACTACAAAATTATGGTCATCCTACGACGGTGGATTGAAAAGTTCTCGGCCTGATCATGAAAACAAAATATTTTTCATGGTAAATTATTTTTATTCTTCGAAGTATTCTCCATCTAATTAAGGTGATTACATACGCGAATGACTTTGACCATACAAATGCTCAAGGTCATTCGCTCGTTTTTCAGCCGTAAAAATCAGTAAAACTAATTTTAAAAGATAATTTTATAGGGGACGATTGCAAACTAAGAAGGTTACGTCATGCTAATACACTCATTTAACATAATATCTTAAATTTTAGATTATTTGGATATATATTGTAGAAAATATTTGGTTTCATAAGAAAGAGTAGAGTGATGTTCAGAGCCTCTTTTCAACTATTTCCTCCTTTTTTATTGAATTTATGAAAAGGTGAAGTTACTCTGTATGTCCTGTAGTATGCAGGTATGTAAATTCCAGATCTTTAGGTTTTATAGTTAAAAAGAAAAACGGTTTCGAAAATACCGATTTTTCGATGCTAATCTGATTCGGGGCCTTAAATGCATTTTTCCATTTCTTTTCTAAGGCGACGGTTACACGTAAGGTATTTACTGTGATCCATCAGTAAATAATGACGTATCGTGGTATTTAATTAACGTGTAACCTAATGTATTGATGTATGTCATTATTTATTCATGGATTTCTAGATTTCTTGATTCTGTATTGATGAATATTGATCGTGTAGCCTCGCGTCAATATTTATCACGTTAGTACGCGTTACGCTAGAAATGGAGGAGGACGACTTTTTGGATCTTGTGGCGGCGGACGCACCGTCGTTGTCGTCGCCCCGCACCCTCTCAAAACTTACTAAAGATCAGGAAGTTTTAAAAGAATTTATCCTAAATTTAGAAGTATCGCCAGAGATATGGGATAGTTCTTCAAAATATTTTTTGCCCATCGCTTTCGCTTGACCTTTTTATTTAAACTAAGTGCTAAAATAATAGCCACGCAACCTTTAATTTTCAGTTCTGTGGACATTTTACAGGAGACCGGACACAATACTGACGTAATAAATATTGAACATGTAGGCTGGTGTATTAATCCATCAGTAAAAACTCAAATCCATCAACAAATACTATATTGACGGATCACAGTAAATACCTTAAGTGTAACCGTCGCCTAAAGCTTCTATCCCTGTTAAAAAAAAGATTCCTCAAGCTCCTCACAATATAGAGTTACTGCTGCTTCGACCGCTTCATTTGATGAAAATTTCATGCCACCGAAGTGTTTTTTTTTAAATAAATTTAAATAGGTGAAAGTCCGAGGGGGGCAAATCAGCCGAATAAGCCGGGTGGGGCAGCAATTCAAAACCACAATCGCGAATTTGAGCCATGATTTCAACAGACGTGTAAACGCGAGCATTATCCTGATGAAACACCATTTTTTTCTGAGTTATCCGTAGCTTTTTCTTTAATTTGTTCACGTAAACGCCGCAAAAGGGTGCAATGATACGCGAAATTAATGGTTTTGCCTTTTGGGAGGTAGTCGACCATGATGACGAACTTCGCAGCCCAAAAAACTGACACCATCACTTGGCCAGCCCACAAAATTGCTTTTGCTTTTTTGGGGGCAGGTTCATCAGTTTTTTCCATTGTTTGGATTGTTATTTTGAATCTGGAGTGTAGTGGTGGATTCAGGTTTCATCCATAGTCACAAACCTATTCACAAAACCTTGCCGGTCAGCCTCGAACATTTCCAAACAGTCACGAGAGAGCGTGAATCGAATTCGCTTTTGCTCGACTGAAAACAACCTCGGGACCCTCCTAGCATAAACCTTAGAAAATCCAAGTTCGTGGACAATGATGTTTTGTGTTTGTTTGTATGAGATCTCCATAGTGTCAGCAATATTCCTGATAGTCAATCTGCGGTTTTCCATTATGAGATCACACACTTTGCCGATGTTTTCTCCAGTCGTAGACGTCGTCGGCCGGCCGGAGCAAGGGTCATCTTCAATGCTCTCTCGATCGCGTTTAAATTCAGCAACCCATAATTTTACAGTACTATACGACGTGGCAGATTCCTCTAATGTCGTTTTCATATCAATATGAATCTCTTGTGGCGTCATTTTTTTTTAAACAAATATTTCATTACCGCGCGATTTTCAATTTTATCCATTTTTCAAAAACGTTGCGTTTTGACTCACTTTTACTGCCTCCCACATAAAAACTACGAAATCTACAGATAAGAAATCAACACTATGGCAGCCAAAGAACCAAGGAATTCAACGAGGTTAGTATCATATGTGTACCATCAACATTTATATGTCAGGCCGAGAACTTTTCAATCCACCCTCGTATTAGAAAATAATGTTAAAAGACCTACGAGACTACAATATACTCTCAAATATGTGTATTTTATGTGTATATTAATATTATATTATAATTTCAAATATAAAAATGTTATATTTTGTTGACTTACACCCGTATTCACAAACAATACTTCGCTATGCGTACCACCAAAACTGTACAAAGAACGAAAAATTCTCAGTGCGTTCGTTTTGGCAAGCCTTTTTATTCATAGACAACACTTAAGTAATACTTCGTTGAGGGAACGCACTGCGTTAGATACTGCTCGTGATGTTTGTGAATTAATTTTACCAGCCCTATGCGCTCGAGCACACTATGAGACCTCACAGTATTGTTTGTGAATACGGGTGTTATTGTCTATGGCAAAAACGCTCGTGATTGGTCAGAGCCAATCAGAGCTCTGGGTGTAGTCATTTCTACAAAATATTGTTGTATGAGCTATTATTGTTTGTTTCGGTGTTATTATTTACTTTTTCCTTGTTTATCGCGAGTTTTATGGACATATTTTGTGATTAAGTTCGAAATGGATACAAATTTTGTGCTAGCTGATGATAACAGCAACTTACAGTGACGTAACAACACTCACAACTCACACGCATCGCCATGTTTAAATAATACCTATAGCGTTTTTCGCGCACTTTTGAAAATTTAAACTTTATCATTGATTTTTTAACATAATGCATTGTTTTTTTACAGAAATATTAATGTGATATGTTTATACTGTAATAAGCAATCATTTAAAATGGTTTTTGAAAATTAGTCAAATAGCCTATTATGTGTAGGTACTTATATTTATCTCAAATTCTAATTAATTTATTCCTTGCAAATACGTGTTACATAAGGTGTCATATACAGCAGCTAGATAGTTTCGCCATATTCCACCATAAAAGACACCATAAATACACCATAAAAGGCAATTTTAATAGCTGAATTAGGAACTAAATACAATGCAACAATCTGATATCACTGAAATCTGTTTTTTTTTATATTGTCAACTTAATTTATCATAACATGACATTATTTATATTTCTATTGTATTGTATTTAGGGGTCCACGAAAGGACGAAAATATCGTGAAATATAACTTATAAATTGGTGAATTTTGCAATGTATTGTCATTGCAAAATTCACCAATTTACACGTTCATTATGAGAGTGACTTATTAAAATGAAGTACTTGATTAATTTTTGGCGTACAGCCTGGCCAGCACTGTATTGCGGCGGGTTTCAATGAATATCCCTCACTTGCATGAACTTTATATAGATGCGAGCATCCCTCATTACGGGGTTCGCTGTTCAGATAACTAACGGTATTTTGCGATTCAAAACCATACGTAGCTGATGTTCAACGAAAATAGAAAATCATTTATCACAAAGCGGAGCGATTCCTAACGCTATCACACAATCTGAGCATCACATAAATGATGTGGTGGTACATCTTACTGAAAAACAATAGCGCTTATAGATTTAACTATATATAATTCATATTTAGATGTGTTATCTGTCAAAAACATATAATTATATAACCATTAAAAAAAAAGAACCCTAACAATTTTCTAATCATTGGATAAAATGAAAAACTACCACAAAGCTCGGCTTTTTGCTGGTCTATGCATATTTTGCGTACCTATACCTACGGGGCTTCATACCTCGGCACATATACACAAAAGATGCTCTATACACCCAGTATGCATTTCTTGGGTGTCTTTTGAGGATAGCACGGGGTGCTACTGCGGTGGACGAGCTCAAATTCACCAAGCATAGATTATTACAAAACAATGCATAAAAACTTGTCCCAAGATAGACCATGATTATGCAATCCAAGGCAATCTCATTCGTAATATACCTGCCGATTTCTAATAATATAATAAAATAAAATAAAATACCTCCCGCAGTTGGGAAGATGGTGGATAGCAGTCGCTCCCGTAAGCGCCAAGATAAAGGAGTGCGAGGGATATGACTACGGTAATCTCACCTCCGGCAACCGACGGCCCACAGCGAGATATCCGTGGGGATTTTTCACACGATAAAATAAATTCGGTCAAGTGCGAGTCAGACTCGCCCATGAAGGGTTCCGTAGCAGGAAAGGCGAAAATTGCGATTTATGACGTATTAAAAAAAAACTACTAAATGGATCTCGTCCAAACCAATTTTCGTTGGTAGTTTGCATGGCAATTTACATCATATATTTTTTTTAGATTTATCATTCTCTTATTTTAGAAGTTAGAGGGGGGGGACACACATTTTTCCACTTTGGAAGTGTCTCTCACGCAAACTATTCAGTTTAGAAAAAAAAATATGTTAGAAACCTCAATAGCATTTTTAAAGACCTATCAATAGATACCCTACAAGTATGGGTTTGATGGAAAAAAAAAATTGAGTTTCAGTTCTAAGTATGGGGACCCCCAAAATTTTATGCTTTTTTTTATTTTTGTGTGAAATTCTTAATGCGGTTCACAGAATACATCTTCTTACCAAGTTTCAACAGCATAGGCCTTATAGTTTCGGAGAAAAGTGGCTGTGACATACGGACGGACAGACAGATAGACGGACGGACAGACATGACGAATCTATAAGGGTTCCGTTTTTTGCCATTTGGCTACGGAATCCTAAAAAGGAAGATAAACAAATACATAACAAAAGAATGAGTAGGTCACGGAACCGCAGGCTATTAATGCAACCAGGCTTGGCGATCGATAATGGTGTAAATTTTTCGTTATTAATATTTCGCGTTCACATTGCCTTCAGTTTACCATCAGGCAATGTAAAATCATATTGATGTGCTCTATATAAAAAATAACCACCTCACCAGGTAGTACCCAAAGGGGAAGTGGGTCTCCACTCCACACGAATAAAACGAGATATACATTTATGTACATTTATGTGGACAGATTCGAACTAGCTGGCGTATCAAAAGTAATTATCCTGTACCTACCACATTCACGTTTCCCGGTAACATTTCAAAAGAGATCATCGGAATTTTTTTTTTATTTTCACTGTAGCCACTACACGCGCGGTTCGAAGCACATTTTGAACGGAATATCACTTTTGTAGGACAGGGGACGTACGCGCGTTGGCATGTGTAAAAGGAAACAAAATGTATTTTTAAATTAAATATTGAAAGGTGTTTTTTGCTGATGTACCGACTTATATTCAGGTCTGTAAATCTCCGAAGGGTAGGCAGAGGTGTATCAACACTCATATTTCGCCAACTATGATTTTCGAGGGGGCCAATTAATCCAATTATTTACCTACTGCCCTATGCCTTGGTCGTCTTTAACAACTCTGACGAAAAGAGATGGGTGGCCCTATACTATATCTACATAGATTAGTGCGATTCAATCTCAATTCTTGAGTAACACTCAAGAATTGAGGCTGTTTAATCATAACAAATTATTTATTGCTGATCAAAGATAAATAAAGATCATAAACATCCACTTAGCAATTACGTATGTTCTTTAATATTCTATAGGTACCTACTATATTTAAATTTCAGCAAGATTCAGTGGTGTAGGCGTAAAAGTGTAACTGACAGATTTACTATCGCAATTATTATATTATTAAATATAGGATATGTCCTCTCCGACCTGCATTGTTAGCATGCTAAATCTAATTCTGTTTTAATCCGACAGTAGATTATGTCACTCATGGTTCCGCTCAGGTTAGGGTACTACTAAAATTTGATTTCAACAATTAGGCGAATTCTGAGTAAAATTTTGTAACGGTTTGTTTCAGGTTTACAAAATTTTACTCAGAATTCCATTGAGTAAAACGTGAGGAAACTTTTTTCTTGACTAACAAGAAGAGTCACGGTTTTTGCGTAAGTTTTAGAACTAAAGTGGTTGATAACTTGGAAAGTGTTGAGCTAATAATACCTACTGATAACGACTGTAACTAGCTATAAATAAATAAATAAATATTGTAGGACATTCTACACAACGCTATCTAGACCCAAAGTAAGCATAGCTTAACTAGCTTGTGTTATGAGTTCTAGAATGCGGATAAACATACTTAGATATTTTTTTCGTGAATACGTACAACGTACATATTATACATAAAAACACCCAGACCAATGCAAACATTCGTATTCATGCATACAAATATTTGCACTGAGCGAGGATCGAATCCGCACCCCTCCGTAGCGGCCGCTTTCATTACCGCCACGCCACTGAGGCTGTCTAGACCAGCGTTGCGAATGTGTAGGGAATTTCCAAAACTGTGGGGATTTTAAACCGATTGGGGAATTTGTGCCGATTGCGCTTATGTGGAGAAAATGCGGAAAATTTAGACATTTACTCTAGACCTGAACTCAGAAGTAATAAGTGGTAAGTGTTACAAGTATATAAATTTATTAAAGGAAAATATCCAACCGCAAGGTATTATGTAGGTAACTCTTTATAGGCAATATAGATGAACTTCAATAAATATCGCAAGTAGTGAGTTTGTGCGAGAAACTTCAAGAGGAGTAGATAATAATGTTATCAATATCTAATAAATTCATTTTTAACAAAAAAGTTTAACCGACTTCAAGAAACGAAAAAGAGGCACTGAAAAGCGAAAAATAACTTAATTCACAGACTTACTGATTTATTAGAAGTCGGTGCCAGCCAACTTTGTTTGTTGTGTCTGAGCTACATTACTATGATGCAATCAATTGAAATATGGCCTCCCTTGGGCTAGAACATACAAACATACAAAAAAAAAAAAAAAAAAAAATTGCGTACGAATTGAGAACCTCCTTTTTTGAAGTCGGTTAAAAACGATTCCAACGCAACGAGGATTTTTCTATAAGTATTTATTTCCTTGGTACTTTGCGAGTGCCCAAATAGACCATCATCTAGGTACATATTTTTAAGGTAGTGACTTAGAAGTTGCATTTTTTCACAGCTGCGAGATATTGCTGAATATTTAATATTAATTTCAACATACACGCAGTCCTGTGAAAAAGGTTTTGACAGATAGACAGAAGTTGACTTGGGTTTTTAAGACAAATCTAACGATACCGTATGCCTTACATCACATGTCATGCAGCCGATTAGAACATACGAAATAATAAAGAAATTTGCAAACATACACATACTATACAAGATACGCGCGAAAAAGCATTTTTGCAAAGATTTTTCTAATGTTTAATTTTATATTTTTTTTATTTAATGAAAATTTGTGGGGAAAGTGTGGGGAATATCAATTTTAAGAACCCCCAAATTAGGGATTTTCAGTCGGGTTTGTGGGGAATTCAAATTTCATTGGCAACACTGGTCTAAACAAGGGTGGGTAGATAATGGCAACTACACCAAATCATGGAAAATACAAGTAGCGTCGCCGCGTCGTAGAGAGCGGATACCAAATACCATAAAGATATGATTCTGAAGCCGACCGCATACGACAACAGCCGACGCACGCAACACATACGCATACCGTCTAATTCATTGCTGCTTCTCAATGGTCCCCTTTATCTGTATCGGAGTTTAACAAGTACCTTATGGGTACGCTGTATCTGCTGCATGCGTATAAAGTTGTCGTATGCGGTCGGCTTTTGAATCATACCTCAAGACATCTAAAGACGACAGTTAAACGAACCACTTTCTTAGAAATCAGACAAATATATCTCTTTATTATTTTGTTATTGTAAGAACATTCAATATGTTGCAATCTAAGATCTAGAATAAATCTTTTATAATTTATTTAGTCGTCTATTTGCGCCTGAGACACCGGCTGGATAGAGGCCACGTCTGATAACTCACCTTGGAATAAATTCGCTTAGAAATAAGTGAGTCCTAATAGTTTACAGCTCTTAATAAAATCATGATTTCAATTTTCAATGTCTGTTTGCGAAATAGTGGAATATCATATGACCGTATGGCGTATTAAGGTATGATTCCGAGACAGACCGCATACGACAACTACCGACGCATGCAGCAGATACAGCGTATCCATTACCTACTTGTTTAACTCCGATTCGAATAAAGGGGACCATTGAGAAGCCAAATGAATTACACGAATCTGCTGCGTGCGTCGGCAGTTGTGGTATGCGGTCGGCTACGGAATCATATATATACCTTTATAATTAGGCATGGCGCGGCTTTCAAATATGGCTCGAACACTAAATATGAAAATAACTTACTGACTGCCTCTGTGGCGTAGCGGAACGCAGCCGCCAAGTGCAAATATTTAGTTGCATGAATACCATATTATATACCATGCATTGGTCTGGGTGTTTTACAAGTTAGTTAATTTATGCTTACTTTGTGCTAGTACTATTATCCGTTCTGTGCTTTGGGTCTAGATAGCGTCGTGTAGAATGTCCTACAATATGTATTATTATTATTTACTCGCGTGAAGAAATAAATAGGTCATTAGTATTAATTAATATGAATTATTATTAGATATTTTTAAAAGAACACGTCAATTCGATTTCACCTCGCCTGATGATAAACTGAAAACAAAGTCTCAAAAAAAATACGGGTCACCATTATGAACACGTACCTACCATGTTACAATGGTGGCACTCAGCTTGACGATCTCGTCAGAAATAGTGGAATATCATAATTATGAACGTGCGATATTCAATTACCATCCCCCTCGCATTGCAGTTAATTGGGGTCGGATTTCAGTTAACCAAACGGTTAAACTTCGTTAATATGTATTACGTATACCCAGTGACTGACATCAAGACTTAATTGTTGAATGCACGGTTTTCGTTTCTTGGAAATTATTTTCACATTGTCATCACAGTGTGTATTGTATTGTAACATGGTACGTGTCTATAATGGTGACCCTCTTTTCCGAGACTTCGCCTTCAGCATACCATCAGGCGAGGCGAAGTCAATTTGACGTGTCATATATATACAGGGCGTCCCACGGCGATGCCACATGGAGGGCAAGTACCTTAAGTCTTTAAGTTAGCTCATTTTGTTTAAAGGAGACATCATTTTATTTTTAAAAAGAAACAAAACCGCATTCAAAGATTTTTAAAAATTCGCTTGCCACACCCGGTTATCGAACCGACTAAAATCCGAAAAAGTAACATCCTGTATTTTTATGGCATCAATCGATAGTGTCAATCATAAGGATCAAATCTCTCGAGAAACATGGTAAATTAAACGAAAGGAAGTCCTTGAAACCTAAAATTATAAATTCAATTTGGTAAAATAAAACACTTTCTTTCCTCTATAAGGTATCAAGAGATATCTTTTATGAAATTTATTTAGTAAAATGAGTACTAAATGAATGAACTTTGTTACCTGTTTAGAATGTAACTTTATTGGGTAACTGCATGAGGTATGTAGGTAGAGTAGAACCTAATGCGGTGTGGGCGAGGGCAGCACAGACAGTACCTACAATAAAATCTTTGTCAACAGAATATAAGTTTTAAAACAGTATTATTCCATTTTGTAAGAAAATTCTGTGTCTCTATACACTATCAATTACACTATGTGTTTGTCACTAGCACTCGAAACTGATTTGCATGAAAGGTTTCATGACAGTGGAGGAAGCTTGTAAAGTAGGACAGAAGCAGATGGTGGGTTGTCTCTGCATACACCGGAGGTAAATAGGCGTAAGCATATAATATATCCCAAAAGGTAAAATTTGCCGTTACCAAGACATTTTAAAGTTCGGCAAGTTTGCGTAGCCGTTTCAACGCGTACATCGGGACACATATCTTGGACCTAAATCGCGAGATAAACGAGGCCCAGCGCGTGCGGATTTCTTTGTAATAATCTACGCTTGGTGAATTTGAATTTGTCCATATCTGATGCATCCTTGAGTAAATAAATTCGGCCAAGTGCGAGTCGGACTCGCCCATGAAGGGTTCCGTACCTAGTAGCAAAGGCGAAAATTGCAGTTTATGACGTATTAAAAAAAAACTACTGACCGGATCTCGTTCGAACCAATTTTTAGTGGTAGTTTGCATGACAATTTACATCATATATTTTTTTTAGATTTATCATTCTCTTATTTTAAAAGTTAGAGAGGGGGGGGGACACACATTTTTCCACTTTGGAAGTGTCTCTCGCGCAAACTATTCAGTTTAGAAAAAAATTATGTTGGAAACCTCAATAGCATTTTTAAAGACCTATCTATAGATACCCCACACGTATGGGTTTGATGAAAAAAAAATTTTTGTGTTTCAGTTCTAAGTATGGGGACCCCCAAAATTTAATGCTTTTTTTCTATTTTTGTATGAAATTCTTAATGCGGTTCACAGAATACATCTTCTTACCAAGTTTCAACAGCATAGGCCTTATAGTTTCGGAGAAAAGTAGCTGTGACATACGGACGGACGGACAGACAGACAGACAGACGGACAGACATGACGAATCTATAAGGGTTCCGTTTTTTGCCATTTGGCTACGGAACCCTAAAAAAAGAACTTTATTTTGTTAAATTGAATTTAAAAATTTAGTTTTCAGGGATTTCCTTTCATTTAATTAACCATGTTATTTAGACAGATTTGGTCTTTATGATTTACACTATCGATTGATGCTATAAAAATACAGGATGTTATTTTTTCGGATTTTAGTCGGTTCGATTACCGGGTGTGGCAAGTTAGAAAATCTTTGGAAGCAGTTGTGTTTCTTTGTAAAAATAAAGGAATATTTCCTTTGATTGAAATTCGCTATCTCCAGTATTGAGATTACTTTCCCTCCAGGTAAGATGAAAATCATCCACCTTGTATGTCACAAGCAATACTTGTGGTATCATATTAAGCGCGTTAATTGGTGCAGACATATATTGAAATAGCAACATAGTATTGAAATTGCAACGCGCATGTGTTAGCGCGGAGGGCATTTCTGTAAACTTTGATAACTATGGCGTATGCTACAAATGCTCACGTAAAGAAAATGTCAAGCGTTCTATGAAATACTAGCTGTCCCGGCGAACTTCGTGCCGCCCGCGTGAATTTTTGATCCCGTTCCCGCTGCCCCCATTTTCTCACCCTTTAAACCTTCCATGGGCATCCACGAATATTTCAAGACTAAAATTAACCAAATCGGTTCAGCCGTTCTTGAGTTATAAACTAACAACGAAAAGTGGCATTGATTTATATATATATAGATTTGAATATCGATTCCCTTCCAGCAACAGTTCGATTATTTTGTCTGATCAATCACACGTCGAGTGTTAGACATTGTGAGGATCGTAACTAAAATATTTTTCTTTCTTTCTTTTCTTTCTTTCTTTCTAAATACACAGAATTCGATTGATTAGTCGAACCACGAGAACTTATTATTTGTCAGTGCTTATAAGGGGAAAATTTTGAATAGTGAAACCAGTGGAAAATAGCTTCATCCTATAAAACAACCATAGCAATTTTGTATAGAATTGTAACACGGCTTCTCTTTGCAGAGCAAGCCGGCAGGAATTGGGTTACAGGGATCCCTCGCCACTGACAGTGGCGAAGGGTGAAAATTTTCAAAAGGGAAGCCGGTGGAAAAAAGTCTTGCCTATTATAGAACGTGAAGGAATGTTTTTTATGAAACTATCTTATGGAATTCTTTGCAGAGCAAGCCGACAGGAATCGGGTTATAGCAACCAATCGCCACTGTTGCCTATTTGATTACAAAAAAAACCCGTAGGTACGACCTCAATTTAAAATCAATTTATAGACGAGGTCTGAACTTTGATCACAGCCTTCGGACAACGTAATCCAACTACGTTGCCGGAAAGGTTAGCCTGTAGAAGGAAACTGTAATTTCTAATTCAATGAAATTTTAAAACATTTCGTGCACTATTCCTATCGATTTAGACAGGAAAAAGTGCATGTCCTATACGCGACTCAATTAAATAAATATTGTTGGACATTCTTCACAACGCTATCTAGAATCCCAAAGTAAGCATAGCTTATCTAGCTTGTGTTATGGGTTCTAGAATGCGGATAAACATACATAGATACATGTATTTTTTTCATAAATGAAGAGGAGTATATTTAATCATAAAAGAACAATTTTTACATGGTTATTATAAAAATATGGAGAAAAAAAAATATATACAATTACTTACAAAATATACATAACTATACAAAACTATGCTATATATACAAAAAAGTGACCGTAACGTTAGGCATCGAAAAATTCCTCCCCATCGATCTCTACTGGGACCGTGCCCAGAAGGCTGGCGGCATTACCTCGCTGAATGGCGATGCCAATCCTCTGAGCGAGATAAAGGCCAGCCCTATGGTCACGGGAAGCGTCGATTAGTCGCTTTGAAATTTCCTTAAATAGCGCGCGCGCGCGCTTGGACCCCACGGACCCAACGTTTCGACTCCAAACGGCTCAAAAATGTAGCTACCAGCTAAATTGGTATATTTTCGCCGTTTGAGAGTCTCCGCTGATGCTGCAGCAGCGCATACGCAGTCCATCGTACTTGGAAGATGGGAAGGCGCCAGGGTGTCGACACAAGTTGCATCCCACACCAAAGGCCTACTCATCCTCCAAGGCATCAAACGACATACCGTCCGGTCTCTTGCCATCGTCGCGCGCCAAGCCAACAGGTTCAAGTAAAGCTGGCACGCCGGCGGTGACAAGAGCCCGACGGATAATGTCGTTAATATTGGCATGTCTGGACATGCGGCCTGCGCTCCTGCAGCAAGATAGCCCGTGATGTCCAAGGCTATCGACTGCTTCTCCACAGAGACATCGATGCGGAGAAACACAGGGTGCACCCAAACGTAGGGCAGTCGCGATGCGGAAAGTCGTGTCGTCCAACATTGTACCAATGTTGGGCGAAGGAAGTGCCTGGAGCCAAACACCAGATTCCCATTCCCCCACAGCCAATAGGCGAGCACGCTCAGCAGCATTGGTAGCTGTATTGAATAAATGTTTTTTAACACCAATACAGAGCGGCTCATCCCATTGCCTCTGGGAGGAAGGGTTGGCGGGCATAACGGCATTTGGGCAGGTCATTTTCCAAGCATTCAAAGCTACGGCCCTACCTGGCACATCTGAATTAATCAGTGCAGGAGAAAGAATTTTCCTGACTAATTCTTCAGTGCCATAGACCGAAGATAAAAATGCCGGCATACTTACATCTGCAATTTTGCGAACGCCGAGGCCGCCGAGGCGAACTGGAAGGCACGCCTGAAGCCACACTCGGTCGTTCAAATTTATATTTAAAATTTTGCATAGGGTATCTTGCAACACTCTATCCACTCGACCTAAAAGTGTCAAACATTTAAAAAGCTGAATTGAACGCAGAGCATGTGTAAATTTTGGTACGAAAAGACAAAACCGAATAATAGTGAAAGCTGAATGAATGTTAATTTGGAACAGTCGTTCCGAAACTTCACAAAAATTTTGTATTTTCTCTTCCACAAAAGACTCGTAAGCATCTTCAAGGATTGGCGACCCAAGGAGGCGGAGGGAACTTTTTTGTAAAACTTTTAAATTTGGAGCCAAAGCATTGAATTTTGAGAGTACCGAAAGACTGTCAATTTGATCACTGAGAAAAATTTCACATTTCGTGGGATTTAATTCTAGGCCGATTGAACTAAATTCTTCTTTTAGAAACGTCAAATCTTTTAATACTGTCTCTACGTCGCCTCCAAGAGTACCGTCATCCAGATACCAAATATTAAATTTAGAATTAAGTCGCTGAATTATGGGGTGAATAGCCAGGCTGAAAATGACTGGTCCAAGAGGATCATCTTGTTGACACCCTACCGCTGAATTTAGAATATTTTCCTTGTAAAGTAATTTAGAAGGGTGCCTGTAGCATTGCCAAAGAAATTTAAAAATTTTCGGTGTTTCCAATTTGGCCTGTGTCAACAAGGAGTCAACATAAATACATACATATTATACATAGAAACACCCAGACCAGTGCAAATACCCATATTCATGCATAAAAATATTTGCACTGAGCGGGGATCGAACCCGCGCCTCCTGCGTAGCGGCCGCGTTCACTACCACTACGCCACAGAGGCTGTCAAAATCCCGCTTAGAACGTTCACTTTAACCAATCTGAATATAATTTTAAATCAATTTCATACAAAGGAAACTTGTATTGAGGTTACGTGACCAGTGTTACTCGTTTGAATAAGAAATTCTGGGAACATTTTGAGAGTCGATTTTTCAAAGATCCTTTGTCTCGTTCGGATGAATTCGGACAGAATAACAAATTTCACAAGAGCGAGGGAGAAAATGGTACAACTCGGGACTGTTTTTCATAGTATGTTAAATACGCGATGACTAATTTATAATTTCTTTGTTTCCTTCTCCAAGACTTGATTAGTTTTTGAACGTTTTCAATAACACATCGGATTTCGAAATTTTTATATCATTGTTAGAAATCTGAAAATTTTGGTGAAACTGAGCATTTTCAGTTATTTCACAATAATAATATATTATGTACTGTAATTACATTATGGAAAAAAATAATACGTAGGAAACCAAATAACCTGGGGAAAGAAGCACATATTCGTATGATCTTTCACATCGGCCAACTACAGTATCAGTTCCAATATTTTTTCAGTTATTATTATTACATATATTGCCTTGCAGATTTCCTAGTACATCTATATTACGACACATAGCTTTTGTACACCAAGAAGTAACAGGTCACAATACAATGTTTAACCTCACCTTTCGGCAATGGCATATAAATGTATTAATATAATACGCGGAATACGCAAAAAAAAAACCACGTGAACTCATACAGATTATTATTCTGAAATTTCAAGGTATTTATGTTTACATCGTCCAATATTCATACGAACCTCGTCCTGACAGTTAGCCAATCAGAAGCTCAATCAAATAACCGCGGTGATTTATTTATATAGATACCTATACCTACTACATACCTTGAGCAAAACTGTAGATCAATGAAGATGTTCTGAGGCCACACGAGCACACACTACGACGATCATTGAGAGACAACAATTTCTTTACTGCGCTCAACCAGAATTGGTTCAACCAAATGCTGTATTATTGAATTTAAAATCATCATGGCCTAATAACGTATGGAACATGCATTTTGCAAGTGTGAGGAATAATCGGTGTTCGTAAAACATTTTGTATCTTCGTTCTTTTTATTTTCAGGTTATATTGCATTTTTGTTAAATCACTAATGTGCCCAGCGGTTTTTACTACTAAGATCTAATCGGACGACCGCGATTTTCTGACCTATTTTTGCTATTGCTCGGCTCCTAAGCATCTTAGGGTGCTTACTTAGAGAAAGAGGTTATAGGTACAGGCGGGCCGGTACGGGCAAACCTATCCGTGTTGCCATCACGACAATTCGTCGTTTGTCAAAAAAAATCGCAAAGTATTCGCAACTCTACTTTTTTAAACATATGGGCGCGAATACGTTGCCAATTGGTGGTGTTAGAACGTTAACGACGAATTATATCATCGTTGTAGCTGTGGAAACTTATCGGTGCAGGCAGGTGCGGTCACAGCTTGAAATTTTGGGGGGTCACGTGCAGAAATTCCTTTAGAAAATACCTTTTTTGTAGACTTTTCAATTAGACGTGCACGATTTTGGGGAGCGTCAAGTACTCTGTGACGTACCCCCCTCCCCCTCCCCTCCACTCCCCTCTACCCCACTCGGACCGCGCATGGGTGCAGGTAGCCAGTACTGGTAACCTGTTTCTCTCTGCAAGCAAGAGTGCTTACACACTTACTATATAAATTACGCTTGACGCTAAGACACTTTTCACATGCATACGGTCACGGTACGTTCGCCGTGCCGTGTAAAGTAGCAATGTATGAAATGGCGACCGTGCCGTGACCGTGCCATGTGAAAACTGTCTATGTAGCTCATACAGTTCTACTTTACACGGCACGGCGACAGTACCGTGTGCATGTGAAAAGAGCCTAAGGGTAGCGTTATTCTAAATCGACTTCTCGAAGATCAAACCTATCGAATGTTAAAGGATTTTTTCAAATTTGACATTCCACACATACACTATTACGCCAACAGATGCTTAACATTAACCAAATTAGTAAACGCTCCTTACATTGAAATAAACCCGTACAATTGTAAGATTAAATATTTTCATGTCTGCCTACTAATTTCAAAATATAGTCGACAACGAATAAAACTGAACGATTTTGAAAGTTTACTAACCTAATAAAAATGTATGTAGGTTACGCTTTCACAGATCATACGGAATATCAATACGTTTTTCTTTCTAATCGAATTGAAATCACACGTTTTGAAAACTTGACGTGATAATATTCTGTCGCTATCGTAATATTTACTTTAATTTAAACAATGAATTCAAATACAGTTTATACATTGCTATCTCTTATACTGTTCAACCGCTTTTGAAAAGTTTCTATTTACATTACGGTTTCGTTCTAAAGTTCTCCTGAATTTAACTATCCGCAAAAATAAGTAATTAAAAATGTTTTCGCATATCAGCGCCATCTCGTACCTCTGTGAGGTACTTCGACGGCTGGAAATGGCAACACAGCAGAATTTGGTATTGATCTTACATTACACACGAGGCGCTAAATACAAAAACCGTCGGTCGACCAGGTACAAATTATTTATAACAATTAGGGTTGGAGTTCAGTTCACTAATCTTCTCTTCTCAATCGATTTTCCCTCGTGAAGCCCAGCCTTAGTTTTTGTCACATGCAAATTTTAGTCTGTATAAACGTCTCGTTTAAAATACGGCTGGTGGTGATCGACAGATATTCGTTATTCATGGCTGCCTATATATCGCGAAGAACGTGGCAGATGTTAATGTATATTGTGTTCTGTCTAAATATAGTCACTTTACTGGGACACACGAAGAAATATCGTTATTAAATATTGTAAGACATTCTACACAAGCACAACGCTACCTAGATGCGTTACACAACCTATTCGTAGTAATATCGTGCAGATTCATAAGAACGATTGATTTGTTTTCATAGCTTCGAGCACTTTTGCTAGAATTGTGTTTTTTTTTTAAATACTAACTTTGTTGGAACTTTATGCGAATATAATAGTTTTTTCGAGCGCAGGCTTGATGACTTCCAGCCTCCCGAACAAGCCGGTTTCCGTAGAGGCTACAGTACCATAGACCACATCCATACGCTGCGGCAAGTTATACAGAAGACCGAAGAGTATAATTTACCACTTTGCTTAGCGTTTGTGGACTATGAGAAAGCCTTTGATTCGGTCGAGACATGGGCTGTGCTTGAGTCTCTCCAGCGGTGCCGTATTGACTATCGGTACATCGAAGTGTTGAAGTGTTTGTATAATAACGCCACCATGTCGGTTCGAGTACAGGAACAGAGTTCGAGGGCGATCCCTTTGAAAAGAGGCGTAAGACAGGGAGACGTGATATCTCCGAAACTGTTTACGGCCACTTTGGAGAATGCCTTCAAGCTCCTGGAATGGAAAGGATTCGGCATCAATATTAATGGCGAATACATCACTCACCTCCGGTTTGCCGACGATATTGTAGTCATGGCAGAATCGATGGAAGATCTCAACACGATGCTCGAAGGCCTCAACCGAGTTTCTCAACAGGTGGGTCTTAAAATGAACATGGACAAGACAAAGGTGATGTGCAATGCCCATGTTGTACCTACCCCGATATCTGTTGAGAGCTCGGTTCTTGAAGTTGTTGACTCGTACGTCTACCTAGGACAAGTAGTCCAGTTAGGTAGGTCCAACTTCAAGAAAGAGGTAAATCGCCGAATCCAACTCGGCTGGGCAGCGTTCGGAAAATTACGCAATGTCTTCTCGTCCGACATACCTCAGTGTCTCAAGTCGAAGGTTTTCGACCAGTGTGTGTTACCAGTGATGACTTATGGCACTGAAACGTGGTCCCTCACTATGGGCCTTATGAGTAAGCTCAAAGTAGCCCAACGAGCTATGGAGAGGGCTATGCTCGGAGTCTCTCTGCGAGATCGAATCAGAAATGAGGAGATCCGTAGAAGAACCAAGGTTACCGACATAGCCCAGCGGATTAGCAAGTTGAAATGGCAGTGGGCAGGGCACATAGCACGGAGGACTGATGACCGATGGGGTCGAAAAGTCCTCGAGTGGAGGCCACGTATCGGCAAGCGCAGCGTAGGACATCCACCCACAAGGTGGACAGACGACCTCATAAAGGCCGCGGGAACGCGCTGGATGCGAGACGCTTCCAACCGGTCCTATTGGAGATCTATAGGGGAGGCCTATGTCCAGCAGTGGACTTCCTATGGCTGAAATGATGATGATGATGATGATGAATAGTTTTTTCATCCCACCATCTCGGAAAGAGTATTTTTGCTCTTCGATATCTGAGCGCAAAAGTCGTTTTTATCCTCTAGAGGATAAAGTAAATTTGAATTTAGAACATCGTGTGTACTAGGTTAGTGAACTTAAAACATCATTAAACCTATTTACTTCTACCTCTATGGTGCCTTATGAAAAACTCAGACACGGAACCTCCTTGGTGTACTTTTTTTTTTAAATTTGCTTTGCGCGCATCAATTTTTTTCACGTCATATTTTTGAACATTGTTGTTGATTTTTTTTTTTGTATTTTATTATTAGTATTAATACACATAATATTATACAGCCTCCGTGGCGTAGTGGTAGTGAACGCGGCCGCTGCGCAGGAGGCACGGGTTTGATCCCCGCTCAGTGCAAATATTTTGTATGCATGAAAATGGGTATTTGCATTGGTCTGGTCGTGCCTTGGAGAGCACGTTAAGCCGTCGGTCACGGATGCCATACGAACATCTATAGCAGTCGTTACGGGTAGTTGGAGCCCTAAAAAGTTCAACAACAACGGTCTAGCTGCAATGCTTCGATATCGCCTAATGTCACCATTGGGTTGTGGAGGTCAATGGCAGTCGCTTCACGGAAAATATCGAGGTCCAGCCAAATCCACAGTTAAGACTGGTAAAGCGGACCCCGGACTCCGAGGTGAAAGCTTCGGATGCGACTGGGAATTAACGCTAGGAAGGAGAAGCATTTCATTATTTCCTCGCTGAGGTGGGTTGAAAAGTTACGTGTTGCACTCGAGTGCAAAGATTTTTCACCTTGTGCTCTTTTGATTCCCTCGCTAACGCTCAAGATTCTAATTTGTGAATCACTCGCTACGCTCGTGATTCAAATTTAGAATCTTTCGCTTGCTCGGTCATCAAAACTGAGCACGCGGTTAAAAAGCAACTTTGCACTCTTGTATAACAAATAACTATTATCATCCTAATTTTAATAGAAAATGTGCCACTAGCTCCGGATCCAATCATTAGCTTAATTTAATTCAATAATAAGCAAAACACACACAATACATCAAGACTTCACAATACTTTGTACTCATTCTGTAAAAATAGTAACACTAACAATTCAGTATACCTACTTCGAATACTTTTATATACCTTACACTTCAAACTATGAGAACAACACCATATTTAGTCTCCTCGGAACCATGGCGGCTGAAAAGCAACTGAAACGTCGGGATAATAGACTCCAAGAACCTAAAATTAAAAGTTAAAAAAATAAAAAAAATCATTTTAAAAGTTTAAGAAAAGTACGGATTCCATCCGTCATCGCTTCACTGGCGTCTTTTTAACTTTATTTTTCAACTCTTAACGGTCCCATATACCCGTACCGTCCCTACGAACTGGGCTATCAAATACAAAAAAAAGCCCAGAGCTCTCGTAACGTGAATATGGATTTCTTCCTGTTACGCGACCATGGATTCTATTAAAGCTCTAAAGTTTATATTAATACTAGCTAACCCGGCGAACTTCGTATTGCCATATTTTCTGCCCGCGTGATATTATCTCTAAATTTATCAGTGTTTCTCTACAATATTGCATGTTTTATACATATAAACCTTCCTCTTGAATCACTCTATCTATTAAAAAAACCGCTTCCAAATCCGTTGTGTAGTTTTGAAGATTTAAGCATACATAGGGACGGACAGACAGCGACAGCGACTTTGTTTTATAATATGTAGTGATGATATGCCTGTTTCTGGGTATGCTGAAGATATTTAACTGTGTTCCACAATAATCAGATGGGCCGAAATCGTATATTACAGATGATATTCTGTATCTGTGAAAGCCATCGAGGAAAGAAGGCAGGAGAGTGTCCTCCACTGGTGCGACCCTGCTTCACAGGGTCCTCCCAACTACGTCGCAATGCCGCTTCCGCTAGGCCCCGGTACGAAGGGAAGATAATCTCTGAGATATACAAAATAATATACAACATTTCAAATTTCAGTCATAGTAATAATGTAAAAGTCGAGTTTTAAACTATAGAATATAACCATAACATATAAAATGCGAAAATAAAGGCGTCCCAATAAGGTTTAATTAAAAATTAGTTTAAAAAATATAATGCGACCTCAAAAAAATTACCTATTCAAAATTAAGGGACAAAAAAAATTTGCAGTGACTAAAATATTCAAAAATTCAAATCTTCTAAACAGACATAGACTATTGTAAATTAAAAAGAAGATTACAAAACACCCATAACTCAAATAGACGCAATGACACGTAATGAGCACGCGGTTCCGGCCGGCTATCCTCAAAAATATTTTCATCTCTCAGTATAGAAACGTACTATGCAATAAGAAGAAAGTATATTGATAAATTATACCTTATGAGTATAGACTTAAGTACTAGTATCTATCGTACAGCAACTTGAAATGGCAGTGGGCAGGGCACATAGCTCGGAGGACTGATGACCGATGAGGTCGAAAAGTTCTCGAGTGGAGGCCACGTATCAGCAAACGCAGCGTAGGACATCCACCCACAAGGTGGACAGACGACCTTATCAAGGCCGCGGGAACGCGCTGGATGCGAGCCGCTTCCAACCGGTCTTATTGGAGATCTATAGGGGAGGCCTATGTCCAGCAGTGGACTTCCTATGGCTGAAATGATGATGATGACTAGTATCTCAGCTGAATATCTAGTGCGTATGTACGGCAAAAAGACGGGATATCGATCAATTCGCATAATGTTCGGGTGACCTATAGCCTGTTGTTATCATAGGCATAATAAGTGGCTGGAGACGCTATTGTTGTTCGAGGTCATTATATTGTTCAGGACATATATCTTGGACCTAAAATGTACTCTCTACGCGCAGTACACGTTTCATGGATTTCTTTTTAGAAGAACACGGAGTGCTATTGCGTGCGGTGGGCGAGCTTAAATTCACCAAGCATAGATTGTTACAAAACTCGGTTTGTCTCGCGATTTAGGTCCAAAATACGTGTCCTGAATTATACCGACTTAAATTCTTATGCTCTGATGGTGCAGTTGTAGCTTGTAGCGTTTGCGACTCCTTTTAGCCGAGGAATTCCGGGTTCATTTCCCCCTGTCGGGCAGTTTTATTGTGTTGCGGTGTTGGAAGTTACTCGTATATGACCGGCTTAAATAAACTAACTGATGGCTGATGCTCCAATAGTGCAGTTGTTGCGACTGAGACTGCCTAGCCGAGGAGACCCGGGTTCATTTCCCGGGTCGGGCAATTTTATTGTGTTTTGGTGTTAGTAGTCATATAACCGATTACCGACTTAAATATACTGACTGCTAACAGCTTCATTGTCCATTCAATTGTTATTTTCCTTTCTTACGACACTGCTTATTTTTTATTGCGTTCTGAAGTAAAAAGTTTTCACATTTAGACAGACAACAACGTAATTTTAATAGTGTTATTTTTGCTTATGATCGTGCATCATACCCTGAAGAATCATACTAAGGAATAAAGGACCGGGGGTATACTTTACACATATACTTACGCCCTCCTCTCTTTCTAGGGTAGGCTGTGACGACACATTGCATTCCTATGTCTTTCTAAACCTCACTTAAAATCCGTCAGCTTTAAAATATTTTTTTGATCTTCACCTTAATTATATTGATTACCACATATAATCACGCCTTTATCAACCGGAGGGTTAGGCAGAGGTGAATTATCACGCACATTTCACCAATCATTGAATTAGGTCCCACATAATAGGCCATTGCAGTATTTCGGGCAATATTGTTGACTCGAGCCGGGCTGTATATATCTTTCTGATATTAATCAGGCCTATCCCTTAGTCGCCTTGTACGACACCGCATGGGTAGAGATGGGATGGCTCAAACTCTACTATGGCGGGAACCACGTGGCTTCACATTTATCATAAAATATTATAATGGGCATCAGAACGTTGCATACAATTTTAATGTTTTTTTTTTCTTTTTCTTATTAATAAAAGTAGAATTGTGGTATCGCTACCGAGTCAGATCTCTTCAATAAAGTCGTGTGATGGTGTAGTTATTCGATTCCTTACTTTAAATACACTTAACATAAAAATCTTGAGTTCCAGAGTTCCTTATTCTATAGAATTTTAGTTGCTAAGGAAGAATTTATCATTGTTTAATATTACGTTCGTAGTTCAAAGGCTATCTAGTATCTAGATAGCCTTTAGCTTAATGTATTCCTGTCTACTTTTATTGCATAAAGATTTTTTTTTAGATGTTGTTGATTGGTTGAGGCACCTATGCATACGATAGAACAATAATTCGTCCATTTCAAATAACCGCTATGACAAAAATCTTTCATAAACCCTTGGTGGCACTTACAATGGTGTGATCTCTGAAAACACAGAAAATTATACACAGAGTTTCTAATTCAATGCGGTAAAAAACACATAAGCTATCTCTAGTAGATATAAACCCTTAAACCATGTACTATTTACTAACATTGAATGTGTGTGGATAATGTGTGAATTGCATTTTGCTACATTTTGTGCAACTTTATTACATAACATTACTAGCTGTCCCGGCGAACTTCGTACCGCCATATTTTTCCCGTTCCCGCTGCACCTATTTTCTCATCGTTTAAACCTTCCCTGGACACCCACGAATATTTCAAGACTAAAATTAGCCAAATCGGTTCAGCCGTTCTTGAGTTATAAAATAACAACGAAAAGTGGCATTGATTTTTATATATTAGACTAGCTGACCCCGCGAACTTCGTATCGCCATGTCAATAGATGCCCGCATGAATGACATAACAACATGCTTGTACTGTCAACACTGAAAAAAGTTTCAATTTGACATAACAATCTCAATGATCCGCCATTTATTGAATTCATTTGTAACAAAAAATGTGATAAATGAAGAACCGCTCGACCGATTTTGTGCAAACTTCACATAAACCATCTACTAAATAGTCCGAACAAAGCCTAAACACAGATTTTTATATTATAGATTACTGCTAAATCGATGGCTGTGGCACTATTCGTCAGTAGATTGAGACCGACTATGAGACTACTATCCCTAGAGTCAACGTTGCTTTAATGATAGGGCTCCATCAGATAGATTTGGGTAATATTATCCACACAACGCGGTATTAGTAAAAAAAAAAAAGTGGGTCAGGCCGAGTCCTAGGTGACTCCAAGAAGACACGCAACAGAGTGAATTGTAGCGCATAGCTTATTATCTGTTCTGTGGCATAACACTGTTTGTCAAGACCACATGTCGCTTCCCACGAATGACAATCCCCAATGACAGTAATATTGTACTGCTTCCCATACTCTTCAGGAGCAGTTCCACAGGTTTGGAAAGAAGTGAAAATACAACTGTGCCCCGAGCAGGCAAAATTTTTTTTTCGTGGTATCCAAAAGTATTTCCATTGGCAATGCCGCCGACTATTCATCCGCGACCCTTACTAGCCACTTCGTAATTTTCCCCGGCAGCAAAAGAAACAATTCTGATCTAGGCAACTATCGATCAGCTGTTCATTGCATTTTTGATATACCTAGCAATCCACAACAAAATAAAATCGATCTAATCTATACTTACAACCAACGTAGCAAAAATGTACCACTCCTGCCCCTCTAGACATGTGGCAATTCGTTGCTCGGCGTATGATGGAATAAAATGCCAAATGTATGGGATTTGACGTATATGACAGGCGTCAACGAATGTCAAAAACGTCAAATTTATAGGACATTTGTCATTCTATTCCATCATACGCCGAGCAACGAATTGCCACTTGTCTAGGGGCTGTAATTATCCATAACCATTTATCCAAAATCGAGGCTCATATCAAATCCTCTGGAACAGCATTCAATGTCAGCAGTTAAATAGTTCACATGGTTAAATAAGGGATGAGATTGAGATATAATTTAAGGCTTTTGACTCAGCCGATGGATCTCAAAAATCCATCTTTGCCATCAGTTTCAAATTATAATACGACATTGAATTAAAAACTCTTAAGTTCAACAAAACAAAAGTACAATACAAACATAGCTCACTGGATTGTAAACTCTGAAATTTTATAACTGTATGCCAATCATGTAAGGTTAAAAATGATACTGACTAATATCTATTTCTATATTATTATTCCAATATTCACAAATATAACTTGAGGCTCACACAAAGCTGATTTTAATCACAACACTTATTTTTACTTCGTGGGAACCTAAGTCTTACCTGCTAAGTGGTACACCTACCGATTGATAGACGAGGCTTCACTATTGGGGTTGGGAGGTGAGACGGCAATCGATCGCAACAGCTAAAATAAGTCAAGTATAAAACAGAAAGTGAACCCCATGTTCAGAAGTTCAGAAGATGATCAGGTGATGATGATCCTAAGCTAATATTTTTATTGAGACACCACCACTACTGATTATTATTATTGGCCTTTGGGCTAACTGTATTCGTCCTATACCTATATTTAGCACTATACTTCTAGTGCGGAAAATTAAACTCAAATTCATACATACATTTTTTGTATACACATAAAAGTACCGAGACAAATACATATATTCATGCGTACAAAAACATGTACTGAGCAGGAATCGAACCCACAATCTCTGCCTAAGTGAATCAATGGCCGCAGTGATCAAACATTTTGGATTTGCAAATTATTATTGCTAGTCTGCAACAAAATCTCAAAAGGTGTATACTAAAAAGAATATTGTAACTATACCATTTCCATTTCTTTATTTTCTATTTGACAGCTGACGCATATGAATTAAGGTATAACCCGACCAAACGGACGGCATCGGCCCGGATTTTACAATCTTTAAACAAAATTAAATCTTATTATCACAGTGTTTGAAGTTTATATTACCAAGTCACGCACAACAGCTTGACAGCGACGTGCGGCGGCAGGGTGTAATACCTGAATTCGAAAAGTGTAACACCGAATACCACGACCCCGTAAGTTTGCTAATACGAATCACTTAACAACGAATGCACGCCACCACGAAAAACGTAGCACCGAATGCACGCCACCACGAAAAACGTAGCACCGAATGCACGCCACCACGAAAAACTTAGCACCGAAGTCATGCGATCTCGAATAACAGAAACCCTAATTCACTAATACGAATCACTTAACAACGAATGCACGCCGCCACGAAAAACGTAGCACGGAGGTCATGCGATCTCGAATAACAGAACCTCTAAGGAGAAAACGTCTAAAAAATTTAAAAAAAATTATTGTCATTCCTATAATGTCTTTAAATTATGTGTTATCGAAAATTTTTTTAAAGATAAGGAGCTATTATTTTAGGTTTTTGAAGTAAACATAAAGATGTACCTATCTACGTATGGATTAGAATACTCAACTGATGTATTTTCTTAATCAATTTGATTTCGTTTATCAGTTATAAGGAATAATGGTAAAACATTTAAAAAAAAATCGGGTCCTTCCTTTGAACTGGTGAAGTAACACAAGGCGTGAGGGAAGGAAGCCGACCCAAAAAAGGATTTATCATGAGAGGTAAATCCTTAAAGGGTGTTTCTAACTTGCCATTGATGTACTTCAATAGTTGATTTGTATTTACTTTTGTGAACCTGAGAGCGAATCTATAGGATATATCCTATAAATGAGGTACTTCAGTGATCTGTGGATATATCTATCTAATATATTTTCCATTCCTCGAAATATTAATTTAGTTGTTTGTCAAATGAATAAATAAATTTTTAGCAAAAAAAAATGGTCTTTTATTTTGTTTTTATCGTATAACAAATACACGACATATTAGTAGTATGTATACACGAAATAATAGTATTAGTGAATTAGGGTTTCTGTTATTCGAGATTGCATGACTTCGGTGCTAAGTTTTTCGTGGTGGCGTGCATTCGTTGTTAAGTGATTCGTATTAGTGAATTAGGGTTTCTGTTATTCGAGATCGCATGACTTCGGTGCTAAGTTTTTCGTGGTGGCGTGCATTCGGTACTACGTTTTTCGTGGTGGCGTGCATTCGTTGTTAAGTGATTCGTATTAGCAAACTTACGGGGTCGTGGTATTCGGTGTTACACTTTTCGAAGTCAGGTATTACACCCGCGGCGGCATGACGCACGTCAAGCTGTCATGCGTGACTTGGTAATATAAACTTTAAATGCTGTGATATAAGATTTATTTTGTTTAAAGATTGTAAAATCCGTTCCGATGCCGTCCGTTTGGTGGGGTTGAACCTTTATTGTTTTTATTTTCGGAATAATGTACTACAGTAATGTCATACTTTATTGACAGGTAACGCCCACTTAGTGAAGTGCCCTGTGCATAGCAAACAGACACAGACTATAAAACAGATCTTGAAATATGATAAATCGATCAATTGTCTTCAAATCGATTTTGTTAATTTATTTATTTTCTTTTCGACAGCTGCCTTAGATTGTAAATATGAACGCGTTAGTGAAATTATTTTAAAGCATAGTTAATAACGTCTACGTCAAGTTTAAATTAAGATATATGAACAGGTATGCTTGGCAAATCACATACTTACATAACTACCTATTTATTTAACAAACTATACATATATTATTCCATTTTGTATTTTCTCGATGACAGCTCCTGTGGAAACTTGAACGAGCGTCTTTTTTACATTGTGTATGATGCATTATTTTATAAAGATATGACGGTTACGCACGCACAAGGTTATACCGTTTTCAGGTGTCACGTCACTTTTATTTATTTCATGTATAATTTCAAATACTTGATAAACGAATAATTAATATTTATATATTATTAAAAATATGTCGATGCATTAAATCGATTGAAAAATGTTCATAAGTAAAATCGATACTTTTTTCGAATCGAAACGGTAACGTACGCGGGCGTAACTATTTTCAAATTATCTCAATCTGTCAAAGAGAAAATAAACAAATGGACACGGTATGACAGTAATGTAATCTAGTTATCACATTAATAGTTCCATGAACTCTTCCAATAAATTTTAAATCCTTTGATCCTAGATAAGAAGATCAAAAATAGCTGCCGTTTCAATAGCTACAATTTTATTCTGTCTATACCTGTCGAGCCAATATGGATGTAAGCCTCTTTACAACGATTGCTTACTATGCCTGTGTATATTTGTGAATATTGATACTGTCTATCGAGTGAGCTAGCTTTTTAAAGTTCAATTCCAAGAACAGCAGCGGCTGGAATATTTTACAAGGTTCGTGCAGTCAATGTCTCGCGGTCTTTACTTTCAAATAACTATTAACTTTTTCTCCTATAGATAAGAATCAAAATGTATTGTAATATTTTGTCTCATAAAACCGCTACCGGCCGCTATTCTTCCAATAGGAGTTGACTTACGGCCGTTCCCAATAACATATCAACAGGTAAAGGTAAAGGTAGAGATAGTTAATTTGTCAAATCTTATTGTTGTAGAATATTTATTTATTATTTATTTATTATTATTTATTATTATTATTATTTTGCTACTATGAATAGGCTATTTGACAACATTAAAAATATACTACAAATTATGGTCATCCTATTAGAAAATAACGTTAAAAGACCTACGAGACTACAATTTACTCTCAAATACGTGTATTTTATGATAATTTCAATTATAAAAATGTTATATTTTGTTGATTTATTGTCTATGGCGAAAACGCTCGTGATTGGTTAGAGCTCTGGGTGACGTCATTCCTACAAAATATCTCCAGTTGTATGAGCTATTATTGTTTGTTTCGGTGTTATTATTAATTGCTTTTCCTTGATTATCGCGAGTTTTATGGACCTATTTTGTGATTAAGTTCAAAATGGATACAAATTTTGTGCGAGTTGATGATAACAGCAACTTACAGTGACGTCAATACTCACACGCATCGCCATTTTGATTAAATATAGCGTTTTTCGCGCACTTTTGAAAATTTAAACTTTATCATTGATTTTTTAACATAATGCATTGTTTTTTTACAGAAATATTAATGTGATATGTTTATACTGTAATAAGCAATCATTTTAAGTGGTTTTTGAACATTAGTCAAATAGCCTATTGCGTTACCATAGAGATTGATGAGGTTTTTATCCTTTCTAATGTCAAAACTGGCGATAGATAGGTGAACTAACCTGCAGTTAAAGGTAGATTTACCTATTTGGCTATCCCATAGAGACGTTTTTGTCCTATAGAATGTCAAAAATAGCAGTAGATAGGTTATAGGGAACGGCCTATAAAGGTTCAAGACACTGACTGACCTCTAGTTCTTCGATAACTTTTTCTAGCTGGTCCTCCGAGACGGGCGCGGCTCCAGCCCGAGCCCTTTCAGCGTTGAGGAGTTTCAGCCAGGCCATATCGGTAGCGTCCAGGTCGTAGCTACAGGCAGCCTCGGCCCTCGCCGGAGTAGAACTTAGAATGTGCTTTTCCGCTGAGTAATGCGCATCGCGGGCTAAATGCACGTATTTATCCTTAGGTCTGTGGATAAGAGAGAAGGGGGAAGGTTAAAATATGGTCGTATTGGATTATCTATAGAATGAATGAGTTCCAAGCCATCATCATCATGTTTGTGTTAGACCCGGTTGCATCCAAGGCTTTCGCTGAGTCCGGGGTTCACTTCAGGCCATTTACAAATAAATAAAATTGAGTACAATTGTGATATAATAATAGATAATTGTAATAAGTGCATTAAATGTAAAAATTTGCATGCTGTAGACTGCGGCTAGACATGCTATGCTTATACATACTGTAAGACCTATGTAACCGTGTTTAAAGGCAAATAAATTATTCTTATTCTTCTTCTTATAAGGCCTCACTAATATTCTTGAGGCCCAACCAAGCCAATCTCACCTGCTAAGCAACGGACGAGGTTCTGGCGCATGCCGGCATGCATTTCTCTCTGGGTTGGGAGGTCGCTCCCAGAAAAGCTGACAAAGCTTGTCTTCAATTTTTTTTTAAATCATAAGCAGTACCAGTGCTTCAAAGTACTCGGACGCAACTGGTAAATGATGATGATGGTGGTGGTGGTGGTGGTGAATTAGGTATATTAAAGTGCCTATTTGCAATGTTAAAATAATAATAACTATTTAATTAATGCATACGAATGTATAGACGGATTAGACGGTACCTATACCCAAAAATGCTATTTTGAAATTGTTTGTTCTGTCTGTCGCTCTGTCTGGATATTATCGTGTTGAAAAGAATTCAAAATCCACGCAGACGAAGACGGACTAGCTTCTCTAAAAAATAAATGTCGGTAGTTATTCGTTTACGCTCTGCCGTACTGCTCAGCTGCTTGATCAGCTGATGAAACTTTGCCAATTTAATGCTTGCACTAGAGCGAAGGTTAGCGGCGTAGCGGTCGCGATGACTACCGCTACGCCACGGACACGGAGGCTGTATATGTGTTATAATGAAATGCGAAAAAAAAATCAAAAACAATTTTCAACAATATGACGTGAAAGAAAATGATGCGCGCAAAGCAAATTTAAAAAAAAGTACACCAAGGAGGTTCCGAGTCTGAGGTTTTCTTAAATTAAAAATAAGTTGTATGATAAATTCGGCACCATAGATGTAGAAGTAAATAGGTTTAATGATGTTTTGAATTCACAAACCTACGATGTCCTAAATTCAAATTTACTTTATCCTCTAGAGGATAAAAACGACTTTTACACTCAAATATCGAAGAGCAAAAATACGCTTTCCGAGGTGGTGGGATGAAAAATAAATTAATACTAGCTGTTGCCCGCGGCTACGCCTGCGTGGAATTCTGATTCCATACATCGCTGATATGTAGCCTATGTGTTATTCTGATGTATAAGGTATATTATTGTAAAGTTTTATTAAAATCCATTCGGTAGTTTTTACGTGAAAGAGTAACAAACATTCTCACATACATTATCCTCACATACTTACAAACTTTCGCGTAGGTATATAGTAGGAGGCTCGTGACATCTTCTATTATATAAAAATGAATCCCTAAATGTGTTGCTAAGCGCAAATCTCGAGAACGGCTGAACCGATTTCGCTAATTCTTTTTTTAGAATATTCCCTGAAGTACGAGGATGGTTCTTACGGCGAGAAAAATTTAAAAAAAGGCGGTACGAAGTTTGCGGGGTCAGCTAGTATTATATATAACAGACAAAGTCGGAATAACTAGCCGGCCCTCACGGAAGGGCTAATCACCCGGTCAACAGCACCCAGGTCCCTCCCCCCGCCCCTGGCAGTAGTACTCCTGGTGAGACTATCACGGACTCAATTCCTACCCCAGACATAAGCTTTTCCAACTTTATACATACATACATACATACATACGTTCACGCCTATTTCCGACCAGGGTAGGCAGAGACAACAGCTCGCTATTTGACACTATCCTTACATACTTCACGAGCTTCCTCTACTGTCATTAATACTTTCATACAAGCTCGACTAACACTACTGACCTGGCCTTTTTTCAAAAAATTTATTAATTTGGCCAAACTGTGAGGTCGACCCCGGCTGGTCTGCCCATTCACATGTGCCTTACATACCTGGTGTGTCATTCGCTTCGTACCCAAACCACCTAAGCATACCCTTTTCAATCCTGGTTACAACATTCTCTTTCAGGCCACACCTATCTCAAATCTCAGTATTCCTCTTCCTGTCAACCAGTCTTACGCAATATACAGGGCGTCCCACGGCGATGCCACATGGAGGGAAAGTACCTTAAATCCTTAAGTTAGCTCATTTTGTTTAAAGGAGACTTCATTTTATTTTTAAAAAGACACAAAACTGCATTCAAAGATTTTTTAAAATTCGCTTGCCACACCCGGTAATCGAACCGACTAAAAGCCGAAAAAGTAACATCCTGTATTTTTATGGCATCAATCGATAGTGTCAATCATAAGGATCAAATCTCTCTAAGAAACATGGTAAATTAAACGAAAGGAAGTCCTTGAAATCTAAAATTATAAATTCAATTTGGCAAAATAAAACACTTTAACTCAAAGTTCATCCATCCATCTGATACCATATTAACAATAAAATTACATATTTAAACTACTTTTCTTTTTTTATCGTGCTGACACCGCTGCTGGTCAGCAGTAGTATTTAGGTATGTCGAACTCAAACCGACTAAAACCGCACGCCATCTAAATTAACAGGTTATAAGTTGATCCATAGGGCAATTCTCTTGCCATTTTCGTTGCACAGGGTACACCGCGTGCAGGTTTCTAATCAAATCAAAGATATCTCTAGTGTTGATACCTTGTAAGAATTTCTTACAAGATATCAACACATCAAAGATATCTCTAGTGTTGATACCTTGTAAGAATTTCTCTCAAGGTATCAACACTAGAGATATCTTTGATGAAATTTATTTAGTAAAATGAGTACTAAATGAATGAACTTTGTTACCTGTTTAGAATGTAACTTTATTGGGTAACTGCATGAGGTATGTGTAGGTAGGGTAGGTAGTTATTTTTGGGTGCTTGATTAGAAACCTGCACGCGGTGTACCCTGTGCAACGAAAATGGCAAGAGAATTGCCCTATGGATCAACTTATAACCTGTTAATTTAGACGGCGTGCGGTTTTAGTCGGTTTGAGTTCGACATACCTAAATACTACTGCTGACCAGCAGTGGTGTCAGCACGATAAAAAAAGAAAAGTAGTTTAAATATGGAATTTTATTGTTAATATGGTATCAGATGGATGGATGAACTTTGAGTTAAAGTGATTTATTTTGCCAAATTGAATTTATAATTTTAGATTTCAAGGACTTCCTTTCGTTTAATTTACCATGTTTCTTAGAGAGATTTGATCCTTATGATTGACACTATCGATTGATGCCATAAAAATACAGGATGTTACTTTTTCGGCTTTTAGTCGGTTCGATTACCGGGTGTGGCAAGCGAATTTTTAAAAATCTTTGAATGCAGTTTTGTTTCTTTTTAAAAATAAAATGAAGTCTCCTTTAAACAAAATGAGCTAACTTAAGGATTTAAGGTACTTTCCCTCCATGTGGCATCGCCGTGGGACGCCCTGTATACAATACTTCACTCACTTTATACAAATTTAAAATTCAGTTTCAGTTGTATTCATTTATGCAGATCCTACAGATATAATCAAGGAACTCAAGTAAGCTATTGTAATGCCAAATAATATTGTATTTTGAGTGAATAGCTCATTTTCCTGTTGACCTGTTGATCTTATATCTGATTTTGAACACATCTTTTTGTCCTGAAGCACTAAGTTTCACACAATAGTATGGTTTAGAATTTTCATTTCAGTCTAGATCTGACGCAGAGTAGCTCTTTTAGTTTTCTAGATTCGCGTGTTACTTTCGGTATAACTTCACAAGGAGCAAGTCGTCTCGATATCTGATTTTAAACGCATCTTTTTGTCCTAAAGCACTAAATTTCACACAATAGTATGGTTTAGAATTTTCATTTCAGTCTAGATCTGACGCAGAGTAGCTCTTTTAGTTTTCTAGATTCGCGTGTTACTTTCGGTATAACTTCACAAGGAGCAAGTCGTCTCGATATCTGATTTTAAACGCATCTTTTTGTCCTGAAGCACTAAGTTTCACACAATAGTATCAAGAATTTTGTCGTCTCAGTCTAGATCTGGCGCAAAGCAGTTCATTTTGCGTTCTAGATTCGCGTGTTACTTTCGGTGTAACTTCAGGAGTAAGTCGTCTCTTAAATTCCCTCCGATACTTAGTACTGCTGTGGTGTCTCATAATCGAAGACGTATCTCTTCCAAAAAGTAAGTACAGATATCTTTATTATGAAATTTTCTTATTGTTGGTAACTTAAATGCTTTGAAGTGGCTGGACCGTGAACTTTTATAATTATTTTTGTGTATTTGGTACGTCTCGTCTGAGAATAAGTTATAAACTATTTTCTATATTCTAAGTGATAAGATAAGGGTGGCCCAACGCAAATTGATTTTTAGGGTTCCGCACTTAAAGAGGAAAAAACGAAACCCTTATAGGATTACCTCGTTGTCTGTCTGTAAACACCTTTTTCTCAGGAATGCGTGGAGTATCAAGTTGGAATTCGTACCAAATACTCTGTCTGAAACGACTTAAAACTGTCAACGGAATCAAAACACATTGCGGTTTATGTCGCATAAGTTCGTCCCTGAATCCAATTTTGTACGGAACCTCCGGAGCGCGAGTCCGAATCGCACTTGACCGGTTTTTTTATTATTTGGTATTTTTTTTATTATTTATGATATTACACTAAAAATTCTTCACTCATTTTTCACTCTTCTACCACCAACCCCACTTTTTAATAGCGGCACAACAACGTTAGCCAGGTCAACTATTTTTTTTAATATACCACTTCTTACTAAAATTCTAAGATCATGTCCGTAGTTGGTGTACTCACAATTTGAATTCCTGGAAATTCGGCGGTGGTGGGTTGTCGATAATATCAACTTTGGGCGCCGGCAGGGAGTCAGGGTTGACGGGAACCTGGACGCCCCGCTCCCAGTCCTGTTTCCACGTATCTGTGATTATCCAGTACGAAGACTGCGTCAAGGGTTCATTGTCCGGCAGCTTCATGGCGCTGATAAGGTCTTTTCTGGAAATTAGGAAGTACAGAAATTAGATAAGGTAGTCAGGGAGCTAACTACAATTTATGTTAGTATGTTTATTTGCTGGCAAACTAAATAACCTTCGGTTTTTGCTATATGGTCACATTTTCACCGGGCTGTTTCTGTCCAGTTTCTTTTTTTATAAGCAAGATTTTTAGCAACCTCTTATATATAAGTGGCCCAAGGCCTGGTAAAACCGCCTAGTGACAATGAGGCCTTAGGTACATTATTTAGTGTTACATGCTATCAGTAACAGAAAAATGCGATGTGCATATTAATAGTACATATTAATCTGTTCTGTGATACATGAGTTTATTTCACCTCAATTTCATATTACACACTTTCTTTATTTCTTCTGCTGTGCCATAATCTGTTTTAGAATTGAGAATATAACATCTATTGAGTACACAGAAAAAATTAATAGGTGTTCATGAAATATCTTAATTCTACTCTAAGCTAAATAATAAACCGTGATTATATTAGTATTTTAAAGGTATCAATAACATTCATTTTAGATTTTTATCTTTCAAATGCGTTAGTTTTCTCCTATTTATTTATATTTATTAGGTTTTGACTATAACTAGGTTAACTCTAAAAGCATTCCATATCACTAGCATTATTTATAAGAAATATTAACACAACTTTAGCTTAATATATTTTTGAGTGATTTGTGAAATTAGACAAAGAAAGGTCTGTGCATCACATTTAGTTATTTGAGTGTTGTATAATATAAAAATTAGTTAAGTAGAGAGGTGTTAGTATTTCGTGAATAATGCGTATTATTTGTGTTGCGAATGGTGCAAAGCGAATATATTATGTTTCTATATTGTATAACAAACAAAAAAGTTTGTACATATATATCCAAATTTTCTCATGCAAATTTTTATACAGATTTTTTTATAATTATTAGCACTAAGCAGACCTAAAAAGTATTACTTTAAGCTGATACAGCGAGGAAAAAAATATGACTTTTCGCAATTTGAAATCATTTTCGCATGACTCATAAAAATATTAAGGTGCTTCTAAACGGGCGATGTTTTACTGCAATTAGTGGCTGCAACAATGTAGCCCGGCAACATTGCAACTTTTGCAAGCAATATCGGCCAGTATTGCAGTAATGTCTCGGCCATATAGCCAAACATGTTTTGTGTTGCCACATATGGCCGATGTTGCCGCGATGGGTTGCCGGACGATCGCTAGGCGGTCAATTTTACTGCAATATTGCTCGGCCAGTTCTATTGTTGTTTCAGTCGCTCTCTTTGTTATGGCACAGTCTATCCTTTTCTACGCGAATTGTTAAATAATTTACTATCAAGGCTTATTTCTAGACTTAAATTATCTAAAGTTTCACGCTTATTTAAGTAAGGTCGAATCCACAATCTCTTCTTTTTCTGTTTATTTTTTAATAAAACAATATAAGCTGCTGCAACAAGTGTGATTTCGTCAGCCATTGTTGCCGGTTTGTGTGGCCCGTTTATGAATCTGCATCAAGAGCCATACTATTGCAGACATATTTGCAACACATTGCCCAGCTATTGATTGTTCGGCCATCAGTTGCAACGAAATATTTTTGAGATTGCCGGGCAATCAGTTGCCAATAGTGCAGCCACATATTGCAGAAAAACATGGCCCGTTTAGAAGGGCACTTACACACGCATTTTTTTTCATACAATTCGCTGCCCACCGGAGATAAAGGTATATAAAGCGCTTTTTATCAACCTTTCAATATTAGGCTTAATATGTACAGTACATACCGTGTGCATTTAGGAAATCTAGATATACGTTGCTAGTATTTTAGTACTTTTCTGTTATGGCACGGAAATATTACTGAATTATAGTCACGCGGGTATACCGCGTGACTATAATTCAGTAATATTTCCGTGCAATATGCAATATAATTGCAACTTGTTTATCAGTTGATATGGCGGCTAAATTAGTAAGGTTATCGACCTATGAACAATATACATTTTAAGATGTCCATAAAACAGTACATACCTACGATAAACTATATTGTATGTATGGACATTAGGTATATCGATAATTAATCTTAAATTGCCAGATTGCTGTAATTTTTTGGACTATATTTGATATTGTGGCCATAATTGGTGTACCATACTTGGTATGATGACCATATTTTGGTACTATGACCATATCTGGTAGGTACTAAGACCATATCTGGTACTAAGACCATATCTGGTATTATAACCATCTTTGATATTAGGACCATGTTTAGGTCAGAGAAGGCGGAGGATCGGCAAACGTGGCGCACATTGGGGGAGGCCTATGTCCAGCAGTGGACTTCAGTAGGCTAATTGATTGATAGGTCAGAGATATTTAGAGTAAGCTGGATACCCCGCAATCCCACAAAATTAAAGCATTATACAAACTTACTGCTCCTTACCGCCACGATTTCACCGAACACATTATAATTACTCATTGAATTTGAGTAAAACGCGAAGTTATTCTGCCTGAATATACGTTCAACCCTGTCGGTCAGTAGTCACCATTTATCACTAAATGACCCGCCGCATGACGTCATCGGTATCGAGCTTTGAATCAAAGTAATTTCTCCGTCTCCGCAAATTATGATTGAAGTGTCATTCAATTCGGAATAACAAGTAGATGATTTTTGAGTACATTAAAGGGGTACTTCAATGTATTCAAAAATCATCTACACGCGCCTAATAAAGGTAGGTTAATTTACAACAACATTACTATCTAGCCACCATATCATCTAGTTTGACAATATTTAGCATTACCTAAGTACAGGTGTTATTTTCAAATAATTATTCTTAAGCTGAATTTTACCAATGAAACTAAACCAAGTTATCAAGTTTTACTCCATAAAATTAATTGATAAAACGTGATTACTATCATGAGTGAAATCCACCTTAGCACCGCTTCAGAAGAGGTAAAATGAGAGAAAATGTCTTGTATGAATGTAATGTTATTTTATTTTAGTTATTTCTTCTATCAATCGTTCTAAGGGTCCGAGAGGCTACTTACCTCAATTCCCATACTAGACAAACATAGAGTATAGGGCTTCAATAAAACTATAATTTGGATATATTATATTCCAGTTTATGCTACTGGAATCTACCACTGATGGCACAAAACGGAATAAGATTGTGCCACTGTCACATCCAGTGGCATACATTTTTTTTTTCGTTTTGTGCCATTATTGGCACACCCCAGTGGCATAAAGCGGAATAGACCAGAATTTGATGACCTCTACATAATGTTAGAGCCTACGACGGGAAAGTCAGAAGTCATGGATTCCATTTTTGCTCAGGGAAATTATTTTTGGTCTGATTGTTTCTATGTATATTTACCAAAAAATAATCTAAATATCTATTCCGCATTCTGGAACCCATAATACAATTCAATTCTGGGTCCAAATAGCGGCGTTTAGAATATCGCACAATAATTATTATTATTGGAATAATTTCGCACATGCCGTTTCAAAGTGGGAGCACAATATGCATCGGTATATTGAATAATCGTCTCGTCTGATGTCTTCATCGGTAAATACAGGATGTTACGAAGGGTCGCATCGCTTTACATTCCTATATTTAACTAGGAGCCAACAGCGGCTTACTCGCCGTTATATTTTATGCATCTATACAAACAAGTCGAAGTATGTACCTATATGCCAATTTTTTAAGATCATACGATTTTGTCCCTTTGTAAGACTTACTTCCACCGTCTCAATCTTAATATCCACAATTTAACTTGCTCTCTTCTTTGTATTTAAATACGTGGTTACTAAGAAATATCGAAACGTGTGTATTATATTTAGTCGGTGCTGAACATTAAATAAAAACTATCTTTACATTGATTCACATTTAATCTACATTATTTAATTATATTTGAAAACTTTAGTTTTACACTTTTTAATTTATTAGTTTACCGACATAGAACTAAAGTTACCGACTTAGCTCGCAGAATAAGCCAGTCATCTGTCGAAAGGCCGATGGCCGTAGAAGCAAAGAGTCATAGAGTGGAGACAGCGAGAAGGCAAACAAAAGTTGGGATGGCCCTTAGCCTGATGGACTGACGACATGAAAAAGGTAGCTGGGGCAGATTGTATGTGGAGGGCGGGGAATGGTGCACATTGGGAGAGTCCTATGTCCAGCAGTGGACTGCGGACTATTGATTGATAGTTTTATGTGCACTATACCGATGGCAAATGTACATTGTGTCAATAATGTGATATATTTAGCACCAGTAATATTCCAATCGATGAGATGGAAGGTAGTTAATTTATGAAACCCCAAGGGGAAACATCAGGCTCGCGATAAAACGAGTAATAGAACACTCAACTATACAGACACTTGGTAAAAATTTACCACAGGGGCCTAGAGCGCACGGACAGCGAGGAAACAAGCTACCACCTACGGGCTACCCCATGCATGTACTCGCTGATGAGATGGGAGTTCCGGTCGGACAGACTAAACGAGGAAAACCTAAGTCATCTGTTGGTTAAGCAGTTGATTAAAATCAGAACATGAAATTGGACGGGGTGCCGTGAGAAAGCTACATCGACTACACCCTCCCCAAGGGGAGAAACGGGAAAATGAATGATTGGGGCCATTAACACGTTAAGCGCCAAGGTACCTCTGAGGCTAAGGTTGTGGAAATGACTTTTTTTTTTTCTTGCATAAATGCGTTCTCCTGGTCCTAAAATACTATGTGAACTTGACTTTTTTTTTTTCCTATGCTTCTAACTGTTTTTTTTTTAGATGTATCATATAATATACACTGGCCCCAGAGACTGACTTTTAGAAAATTCAGTCTCAAAGGCCAAGTGTATATTACATGATACACACTACTTTCCCTGCATTTTTGAGCTTCCTTACTTTTTCAAGTGACGATTCAGTGTTTGATCCAAATTACGAGCCTGTAGTTGACTATGGACAGTACAATTTTGATAGTACAAGTGAAGATAGTTCCGATAATATCCCTTTAGCTGAGTTGAGGACCAGTTTACCGCCTCGTGCAGATTCGCCTGTTATGCCAAGTACTTCGGGTTCCACCGCAACCTATACTGAGGACCAGATTATCAAAAGATGTGTGCAGAACATTGAATGGATCATGCCTGAGGGTAGACCTATTGAATCAGATAAGTTTGAGGGTGAGGCTGAGATGATTGTGCAAAACATAAATAATAAAAGGCTGATTATGGAAAAATAGAAAAAAAAACATAAAAAAGACTGAATGGTTATAGAGAAATATGTAGAATAAATAAAAATAAGAAGAACAAGTAAATAAAAAGGCTGATGATTACTGAAATAAAATTGAAAATTATAATTGCTTTTTTTTTTTTTCATTCTCAAAAAAATCTGTAACTCCTAATCTATACAATATTTCTATACCCCAGATATACCAAACGACTTGTCAGGGCCAGGCCTACAAGGTTGCCATAGAAAATGTTCAGTGCGATGTATATTCACCAATACACTGGCCTCGGAAGTTGAGTACTCAGGGTGTATAACTAGATATACACCAGCCTGTGAGCATTCCACTAGGGTGTATATCATCGTATACACGTGGCACTTAACGTGTTAAAGAGGGGAATAATAATTCCAATAGATTTTGAGTAAGTAAATAGCTGGCACTTGTATCTGCCTACCCTTTTTTTTTTTTTTTTTATCGTGCGCAAAATCCCCACGGATACCTCCCCCACCGTAGCCGGAGGAGGAGGTTATGTCGGACTCGAACCGACTAAAACGCACGCCGTCTGTGGGCAATGCGTGCCGCCGCCGCGGCCTGCTTCTGCTAGGGTGACAGGCGGCTCTACCCGTCACCCCCAGGCCCGCGCTCATGGGGGACGGAGGTCATTCTGCGACCTCCGACGCCCGAGTTGCCGCTGCTCGTTGCGGGCCGCGCGGTTTGCGATTCTCCTTCGCTCCTCGCGCTCCCGCTCCGCCGCCTCCTTCACGAGCATTACTTGCTCGCAGAAGGAGTCGCCGGCGGCCCACGAATCTGCGCAGCGAACCATCGCTAGTATCTGCCTACCCTGACAGGAAGAAGGTATAATAAGATACCTTGTGCATATAAGTGAGGAAATAGGATAAGTTTATATTTTGGTCATTACCGTGAGGCCAAATAGGATTAGGGTCTTAGTATTATTTAGACCCGCAGCCCTTGGGTATGTTAATATGACAAACTAAAGTAAATTGAATTTTAGGCGCTAAACTTAAAGATTTGAAGTCATATTTGGAGGAGACAAATCTAATCACTGATTAGGATCATGAAATGTATAAAATATACTCGGCAATTTTATCAACATTATACTCGTAGGTCATACCTATAATGTAAGCAGACTGCAGACGCATGCTACAGATACAGCGTACCCATTACTTGTTAAACTCTGATAGGTACGGATAAAGGGGACAATTGAGAAGCCGCAATGAATTACGTGTATCTGCTGCGTCTCTTTATACATAGAACTATAGACACCCTATATGAGTGAATGTATACTATGACAAAATTAAATCTGAAAGATTATACGAACTGTAAAAACTTAGAGGACAAGAAGATAACTTGAAAATAAAATGTTAGAAGGAAATGTTACAGGCATGATAACTACAGTAAAAAAACAAGAGGGAGAGTGTTACAAGATATTTGAACAAGCCCTTGCTGAGCAGAATTGAATTCTTAAAAACATTCAGACGAATTGAAAACCTCCTCCTTTTTTTGAAGTCGGTTAAAAATGAGTGAGTCCTTATAAAAACAAGGAATTCTAAACCTTATACTAGAATGGCTGGACCAGATTTCATACACTGAGTCTGTTAACCCAGACAAGCTTCTTCTTGCTTCTGAAATAATATACCCTTAGTGATAGAAAAATACCTTAGCAAGTGAAACTGAAAATCAACATACATAATTAGAAAAAAAACATTATGAAGGGACAAGGGTTGGCTCGACTTCCTGAGTACCCAGACACTACCCAATAAGCTGGGTAGAAGTTGGACCAGGTGGGCCCGGAGCCTAGGCAAAATAACCAAGGGAGTAACCAACCAGGGATAGAAATTCTCGATAAGCATGAGGCAATCGAAGATCTTCGCACA
Organism: Eilema depressum; assembly: GCA_914767945.1. Lineage (NCBI taxonomy): Eukaryota > Metazoa > Arthropoda > Insecta > Lepidoptera > Erebidae > Eilema > Eilema depressum. The sequence goes on along the minus strand of OU612012.1, from coordinate 32,223,551 downwards.
AAAACGGATGAATCAACTGAGAAAGTTTTCCAGAGAAAGCATGAGGCTCGTCATAGAAAAGATGACAGGACTTAGCAGACACCTGACACTGATAGGCGTGAGGACCGGCTCAGAAGCCCAGGTGAAATGGACGTCGGACACCGCGACGAAAGCAGCTTCCACCATGTACTCACTGATAAGATGGGAGACTATGAGGCCGGACACATTGAATCAAAAGACCTGGATTTGAATCTGGAACAGAATAAGATTTTGCAAGGAAAGTAGGTTTGACGGAACGCCATGATTACCAGATGTTCCAAATTTTCCACGAAGTTAGGACCAGCGGAATAGGTCACGCAAGGGTAGATCATCCGCCCGGTCGCCGGCATTTCATTGACATTTCTCAGAAGATTCCATCATTCAGCTATCTGGTATTTGTGAGTGTTATTTGAAAGATAATGAAGTAAGCATCAAACCCATATCCGACGCAGACTGGATTGTATTACTTTTCATGATTCCAATTTCAATTATGACCACATACCCATAAGTATGAATATTTGCATCCACAAACGAAATCATATTTTTGCTGTAGTATGCTTCAGACTGTCCCATCAATTACAATTTTTTTTCCTTTCATTTTATTGTCTAATGATTGTCTTGTAAAAGATTCCATGTCATGATAAAAAAATCATTTGGTAATGTCTCTGTTAACAGAAAAAAGGTTTATGCTTTGATGCAAATATATGCAGATCTTCGCTGTGCAGTGTCTTTTTGATACTTTTTACTTTATTGTTGAGTATAAAGGTGTTCAGTGCTGGGGAACTAAGGCCTTCACCTTGGATCAATCAAATAGAGATGATGGGACTTTATGGGAGTGCTTATACTTGAACAAAATTTAATAATGAAAGTCATTCATGAGAGATTTGGAGATGAATTCGTTAGGTTTAAGGTATGATTCTGAAACCGACCACATACGATGACAGATGCATGCAGCAAATACAGCGTACCCATTACTTGTTAAACTTCAATACGAATAAAGGGGACCATTGAGAAGCCGCAATGAATTACGCGCATCTGTTGTGTGCGTCGACAGTTGTCGTATGCGGTCGGCCTCGGAATCATACCTTTAGAAATCGAAATAGAATGTACTGCAGAAGCCTAATGGGTTTAGAAATAAGAATATGAAATAAAATATATCACAAGCTCCTATGGAAAATTATTATTATTTTCTTCTCCTCCTATCAATTAGTAAAGAAAATTGATGAAGGTTTTCATAATTTATTTTTTAGTACGCGTAGGCCGCGACTCTTCCACGTAAAGTTTGAACTGGGTGTTAATATTTTTGCGCGGGACCCTCATGTTTTCTACAATATTTAAAAAATTGTGTTATTGTTACAGTTAAGTATTGCGTGTACTTTGATATTGATTAAAAACTGTTTTTACTGTATTTTAATTTTACAATCAGACACTCCAATTTTATTTATTTCTATAGATATAGAACGCAGAATTTTAGTTTATATCTTTTTTTTATACTACATAGGTCACAGAAAAGCACATGGCCATATATTATGTTATTTCCTAAATGTGATGATTTATCTACTACCAGACATTTTGTACTAGTATAATCTCTAATACCACAGACCTATCACTACACTATCCAACCCATTGCTTACCCATGTTTGATTTTATTATTGCGGTATGTGATACCCTACCTCTGTACCTATCTTATGTAAGAAGCTAAAATGATATTATGAAGTTAGTCATCACACTTTGTGATTCTCATTTTATCACCCCTCACCTGCAACATGTACCTTCAACCAGAATTTCTTTGATTACTGGTAGATGGAACATCCCCATCTCTTAACCAATTTATGTAACACACACTGAGGGGCAAATAATGATAGAAGCATTACAATATCAACAGTTGAAAAGCAAAAGGGTACAAACAACATTGATTTTATCAATAAACATTTTATCAATGAACACTTGAATGAAAACTGAGTTTCTTTAAGTGCAATTTTCAACCTTTCAGACGTTGATATTATTTCTAAGAAGTCCATGAAGACATCGTGGGTAGATCATCCGATCATTGCTGTCTCGAATAAGACATTTTCTCTCATAATTGAACAAGTATAAATAAGATATTTTAACTTACAATTCACAGTAACTCTAAATATAGCGCAGCTTTTTTCATTTAACTTTAAAAATTCACACAGCTTTTATATTGTAAAACTTATATTGATAGTTTACATTACATTACAAGTAATGACCCAGTATAAACCAGAGTTCCTTATACTTCAGTTTATAGTATGTCATAGCTTTACTAGTTAGTTGTGCCAGACAGCATTAAAGCCATTAACTTTGGCATTAATGAGGCATTAACATGTAACAGTATACATACTGTTTTACTTCTGGTTTTGGCATTAATGTAACTGACACAAACTAATCAAGATTTCTGCACTTTTCAATTAATGTAATTAATGTAATGACAATATAATGTGAAATTAATGTATAACTTGATAGCTAAAAGGAGTAGTACTTAGTTTAGTGAATGAGTCTCTACTGCAAATGTATTATTGTTCTTATGGATAAATATGTTCTACTATATACACATTACTACATATTATTATACTATTTATTGACTAGTTATCTAAAACTATATATCCTAACAATTATTCTTTAGTCTAGATTATTGACATGGTTAATTTATACATACATACAATTACGCCTTTATCCCCGGAGGCTTAGGCAGAGAGGATTAATTCAATATTAAATTATATATCAAACCTTCTCAGTTTAATAACTAATAAAAGAGAACAGCACTGAATCAGACATCATTTATAGTAAATCTATACTATTATATAAATGTACATTGGAAATGTTTGTCCGTGATGGACGCAAAAACTACTGAACGGATTTCGATGCAGTTCTTCTTAGAAGGTCTTGGTCAGACTTAAATCTTATGTTTGTTTGATTGCAATCGGTTGAGTAGAACTGGGGATAAGAGATACACGCGGGCGGAAGGCTAGTGTATATCAAAATTCATTTGTCTTTTCAATCCTGCACTTACCTAAACTTTACTGATGTCATATGTTATAATAGCAATATACATTTTATGGCATATTACATATTACAGAATACTTTAGATCATTTTAACATTATATTCAAATTTATTATTAATTATAAATGTTATTGACAATTTTAACAAAATCTACTCATATCTGAAGCTGGTAAATTTAAAGATTTTATATAAACCTTATTTTTGCAAATAATGGAATTAAATCAACTTAAGTTAACTGTGATTATGTTTGTAAATTTCAATGTATTGATGATCATGAAAATAGTGGTATGTATGGTTCCAGCTATCAAGTTATACAATCTAGTACAGTTACTGTTTTGTGTTTCATCCTTACATACAAACATTGTAATGTCATAAAATTACTTACATTTAGTAAAAGGGATAAGAAAGTGAATGCTCAGAGGGGACTAGAACTTGCAACCAGTCCCTTACAGGGAGAATGCTGTGACTACTGAGCTATTGAGGGTAGCCATATTGGGGTGACTGGTTTTGCTGGTTCATTTCCCATGGAGCATTCCCTCTCTATAATCTAAATTGATTTGAAGTTATTGCTTTAAAATTTCCTTAAATTTGTTTGAGTTATTTACAAATTAATAACTTGTTTTAGACAGATATATTTCATTTACCATGTTTATATGTAAGGATATACAATTCTTAAATATACATACATATAAGCAGTACATAAATTTTGATATATCGCATTGCAAGTAATAGTGAAGTCATTATTTGTTCATTACTTGGACATTTCACTTCACATAACAATCTTTGATGAAGATTTTAGCTATTAAGTGACTGATATCTGATTCAAAAGGAATCTTACGCTCAGCATGGTGAACTTGAATGGTAATATAGGCATCTGCAAGTATAACTCTAGGCAAATAGGGGCATGGCTTCTCTAGATAGACCACTAGATTTTGATACTTGATTATAGCAGTTAAGTATGATGATCTCATTTTTAGGTTACTGTAGTGTTGATATTTGGTTAAGTTATACACACTGTCTTATGCACACTGGAGAGTCACACTGATTCTTACAAAATGGAAGATTGATAGATAGATACAGGAACACAGTTAGATAGGAACATGAGCCAGTGAATATTACTTCTTAATTAACAAATAAAATGATATGATATATATACCATTTTTAACACTAATTTGAGTTTATATATCAATGATAGTACGCCAGCCTTAATGTTTTAAAATTATGGAGATATACGAAAACAATTAAATTCAGAATGACCAAATGTCTTAAGAAGAGATTCAGATATAAGATACCCTAAAAGTGATTCTTCTGATGCTCAAACTAGTTCGCATGGGCATAGCCACTCATGTCCACGACTCAGCCTTAATACTAGTTTACAATCGAACTAAATATGTGCACAGCTTAACAATAGTTTTACAACCCTCAAGTTACAGACTACACAGGAGATCAGTACTATACTAGTTACTACAGACTATGTTAATATTATGTCATCCAGACCAAATTGTGAACACAAACCTGAATAGTTCAGCAGGTGCCTCTGAGGCACTTCTGTTATAGATTGATGACATCTTGAGGTCACTGACAGGGCGGAGCTGCCAGAGGGCATCCTCGGCCTCCGTCCTGCGGCGCTTGGATGCGCCGGCTTCCTCACCGCGCATCCCAGACGCCCGCTTTGTGCCTCGCAACGACATCTCGCTCACTTCTCCAAACCTACATGTTCACGATCCTTCTACTGCTTTACACTTAGAACGCGGGAGCAACATTGTGTAGAATGTCACATCGTTCACTACATGGCACTTCAGTTTGCGTTCCGTAAACCTGGAAACAACATACGACTACGTTAGACACACGCTCACCACGCACTTCCTAATCTAACAACACTAAAATCTACCCTTATGTAGTCGCGAAGCTGGGCTGATCCCAGTTTTGTCACGCCAAGATTTTGATGCACAGTCAACAAAGCAACGATGCACGCGTGTTATTTACGACAACAAACATATTTTTATACTTATACAACGTTATGCAGCCGTTAAAATGTTACTATTTTGTACAAAAAAGCATTTTGACGTACGAAACAATATCCTTCTCGGATTTGGACAAAGTAAGGTGCACAAGTGTTGTTTGCAACGGGGATATGTTTTACCTCGACATTGTACTGCATACACTGAATAAACGCCATTATTAACGTATTTTTCGTTCATACGAATGAAAATTAATAACAATCTCATTTGACGTTTCACTTTAGTGCACGGGTAATATGTATGGCGGGCCGTCGAGCTAGCAGACTCGGTAAATATCGGGATACATTCACAACAGCTGCTCTCCAACTGTTTTAACACCTCACGACACTAATTGACAAAATACACTCACACAGCACCACCCGGGATTCCAATTATTTCATTTTAGAATAATTAACCGTAAATATTTATCTCACGAATAGTCTCCATTGTAGGCTACATAACAAAGTTGACAACATAGATAGCAGCACTGTTTTGTTGCCAGATTGACGTGAGTCCTACGCATCATTTTCTCCCTCGTTCTGGTATATAACTATAATATGTATACAACGAGACCATTGTATTTCCATTTACACTTATACACTATGTTGAAATACCTCGTATTTTACATACATTTTTTGTAACAGACATTTGGCGCCATTGATCCAAAAACCACTTAGGTCACGTGACTATATACGAATCACCAACGCAAGCCAAGTAAAATGGCCAAAACGCACATCGAGTTCATCTAATGTCATTGGTTTTGAGAGTAACTTGCCGCATAACATATACATGGAGACAAGATTTTTAATTCATCAAAGCCGGGAATAAATCAAACACCAACACATATTCAATAAACATTAGATTTGTCAGCAAGTAGCACAAATGATCAAGAATAAATTACAACATGAACATAGAGCAAGAGATATCAATAAGAAGTTTCAGAATCTCGACACTAGTTGGCACTATAATCGTAAAAAAAAAGTTAAAAAGTTGCTATCTTAAAAATCAATAACAATTTATATTATAATACCATTATAAAAAGTTTTTAAACAATTAATATAAAATATACTTAATACATAATGCATTTTATAAACTTTAAAGTAATTTTTATTTTATTTAAAATTGTCCTAACAGAAAAATTATTTATAAAATATTTTAAGTAAAGAACTTGACACCTTTTGTGCAATTTTATTAGAGATGGAAATAAAAGTAAAAACAAAAACACAGTTACTTTTAAAGCTGTTTAAGTTCTTTTTAGTAATATCACATTAAGTTTTATTACTTGTCTTTAAATATTATTAAGATCCTAACTTATTTAATTCATAAACGTTAATAAGGTGGGCTTGCGTGGGCGTGATATTCTCTAGACGCTTTACGATAATCTATTTGACATACATAAATTGGGTGTAACCATTTGTTGCATTGGGGTCACAAATCAATACTTAAACCAACTTAGTGCCGCCAATTTCAAGCATGTAGGCACTTATAGCAAAGGAGAGATAGACGGTTCTGGACCGTGTATTACTCCTTCAAATAATTAGGTATATCGTTTACAACTGACTGCCGGCAGTTACAGACGAAGAAACGATAGATTTGTGTTATAGCCTTAGCTTAGGTTATATAGTACAGCACACCAACGTTGCCCTTTTAGATTAGACCTTCATCAAAAATGTGTGGAGAGCACGAGGAAGAGCAACACATTTTCTTAACCCTACAATGCATGCAAGGGAGGAAAGCGATCGCGATTGGTCGCGTCGAGGGGCTCATGATTATGTAGTGATAACCGAGTACATTGCAACACATTGTAACTTGTAAGGTTAAATAACACTACCTAAGTCGGTCTTAAAATACTCGGAGGAGCGCTTTAAGTCATCGAGCGTCGCTGCGTCGCTATACGAACATCTCTGACGGTCTTTACAAGTAGTTAAACTCTTAGAGCACTAAAAAGTCCAACAACTGCTCTACTTATTTATATACTTTACGGAAAATATCAAAGCTCAGCCACGTCGTAGTTAGACTGGAAAAAGCGGACCCCAAAGTCCGAGGTGAAGTCTTCGAATTTGGCCGTTTCGAAATTGTAGGCGACCAACCAAGCTACGCTACATATACGAAATTTCTGTTGACAAGTTTAGTGTGTGTGTTATTTTGTTTACTTTTAGGTTGGGTTAAAGACTTAAAGACCAAACAGGATCATTAAAACTAAAGAGTTTTTGAGAACTAAAGCCCTATGACTCTACCTAAAGAGGTAGAGTCATAGGGCAGTTCTCTATATGTAAATAAACATACATACCATGATATAATCTAACTAGGACGACGGCATATCTACTCACCCAATATCCATATTCATACTTCCATACTCCATGATATACTCCATATACTTATACTAATATTATAAATGCGAAAGTAACTCTGTCTGTCTGTCTGTCTGTCAGTCTGTTACGCTTTCACGCCTAAACCACTGAACCGATTTTGATGAAATTTGGTATAGGGGTAGATTAGACCTTGAGAAAGGACATAGGCTATGTTTGGTCGCGATAACCGACATCCACGCGGGCGGAGCCGCGGGCGAAAGCTAGTAATCTATAAAATCTCAAAGAGGGAAAGATCGCGGGTTCGAGTCCCGTCCGAAGTCGATTCTCTTTTCTCTTTGTTAATCGATTTGAACAATCAGCTTAATAAATGCTTCAAAATAGCGGGCCTGAGGGGGTCGGAAACCTAGATGATGAAAAAGCACCTGTTAATATGTATAACTCTGTCTATCCCTTCTGTGATAAAATTCATTGGTAATTAGCATAAGTTTTCAAGTCCTAATGTATTACCATGGCATAATGTGTGTGGTATTTACCTCAACTTTTAGTGGCATAAACATATAAGTGAGGTAAATCTTGAGGGACTCCGCCTGCATGGGAGTCAGTTATTTCGATCTTTTCGAAACTCAGTCTAATTTTGTACCCATCGAAAAGGAAAAACATGGAAGCGAAACTTCACAGTGGTTCTCCATGTGAACTCTTTTAACTCCAATTTCATCCCCACATAGATCGGGCCCACCGGCCATAATACTTTGAGACATAATTATAATGAACTTAAAATGTGCTCGAAATGTACTTCCTTATAAATTATTTACTAGCCTTCCGCCCGCGGCTCCGCCCGCGTGCATCTCGGTTAACGCGACCTTTGCTCATATCTTCGGTTCTACTCAATCGATTGAGATCAAACAAACGTAAGATTTTAAGTCTAAGCCCTTTCTAACAAAAAAACCGCATCAAAATCCGTCCAGTAGTTTTTGCGTCCATCGCGGACAAACAGACAAACAGACAAACAGACGGGAAATTCAAAAAAAATATTTTCGTGTTCAGTATCGTTAACATAACATAACCCAAGTATTTTTTTTTAAATATCTCCAATGTACAGACACGAGCACTTTACAATTATATAATAGTATAGATAGATAGATAGATAGATTTTATACTACTTTTTATGTTTCTTGGATATGTTTTTTGAGGATGTTTGTCTCGCGGTTTGGGGTCCAAGATAATTATGTCCAAAGTTGTTCATGATGTTATATTCAAAAATGACGAACTTTCATACTATCTTTGATCCCCTATTTGAACATCACAAACCTTTATAGGTACCTACACTATAATAAAAGGTTGTCTATGTCCTTTCCCATCTCTTTACCAAACTGCAGTGGTTTAGATGTGAAAGTTAACAGAGAGACAGACAATCAAAAATCAAACAGAGATATGCTTTGTAGTACCTACTCCTATTTCCTTCCTGTATTATTTACTCCCGGGGTGGGCTGAAGTCTTCATACCCAAGGTCAATTTCACCGAGGTCGAGGTTAAGGTCAATGTTACCGAGGTCAAGGCTACCGAGGTCAAGGTTACTCGCAGCTAAAGTCAATGAGCTTGGAGTTGTTGCACCACGATGTCAAGGTCGATGTCCCCAAGCTCAAGGTTTTTTATTATTATTGCCTTTACAAGTTTACACTTTAAAAAAATATTGTTATTGACAGGCCCGACAACATAGATGACTTATAATTCATCTATGCCCGACAACTACTACTACAGACACTTTTTTCCTTTTTGAACCACCTTCAGATCGCCAAGGTATTCTATTTCCAACTTGTCCGTTCCCATTATTTCCCATCTTTTTAGTGAGTACATGGGGCATTCGGCCAGTAGGTGGAGGCTGGTTTCCTCGGCCTCCATACACTCCGGGCATATGGGATCAGTCTTTACTCCTATTAGTGTCAGGTGCCTGTTCAGTCGGCAGTGCCCTGTGATCACTTCTATCGCAAGCCTCATTATTTTCCCTTAGTAGTGTTGTTATTTGGCTTGTTCTTTTTTTATCTATACTTTTTATGAAGATCTTCGACTGTCTCATGACGGGCGAGGATTTTCATCTCCGATTGGTCTCTGCCGTGATGCTTTGACTGATGACTCCTTTGGATATTTTGTGGGCGATTGGCAGCCTGGGTTCAGGGCCTACTTGCCTAGGTACTTAATTTTACATAAGTAGGATACCATTTTATCAATAGGTTCATGTGTCATCTGATTTATTCATATGGGTCAGTAATACAAGACCAAAATTTCAACCAAAAATTTTCGCCTCACCATACGCGGGAGTAGGTATGAAATGAAAAACTACCCAGGGAACAACCTTGATCGTAGTGTCTGTAGTAGTAGTTGTCGGGCATAGATGAATTATAATTCATCTATGTTGTCGGGCCTGTCAATAACAATATTTTTTTAAAGTGTAAGGGCAATAATAATAAAAAACCTTGAGCTTGGGGACATCGACCTTGACATCGTGGTGCAACAACTCCAAGCTCATTGACTTTAGCTGCGAGTAACCTTGACCTCGGTAGCCTTGACCTCGGTAACATTGACCTTAACCTCGACCTCGGTGAAATTGACCTTGGGTATGAAGACTTCAGCCCACCTCGGGAGTAAATAATACAGACTTACGACCTGTCCAGGTCGTAAGTTTTTGCAAGGAAACAGGTAGGTTCGACGAAACGCCGTGATTGCCGGAAAACCCCAAATCCTCTGCGGAGGAGACACAGGGGAAATGGGTGAAGTGGCCCGTACCAAAGGGTGGATCACCCGTCCGGCCAACGGCGTCCCCAGCTTGAAGTAAGTAAGTAAGTAAGTAGGTATAAATTTATTATAAATTCGCTAAATTATTGACCGGAATCGAATAGGGTATATAGAATGAAATATTTTATAATGATTAAGTATGGGTACCATTTCGATAATACCTTTGAGTTATCATGCCTACCTTTAAGTAAGTCAAGGTAACATTGAATATTAAGTGAATTCTTCCTAGGTACCTAGTAACTGACGACGTGACTCCGCTTATCTAAAGACATAGTCCAGTATAGTATAAGTATTACGCCGAGAATGTTTTGTTTATTCACTTTTTATCAATAGTGACCTCAAAATTACAACGACCCGGCTCGTCGGCCTTCCAAGTAAAGTTGGTAATAATAGGAAAATTATTACTTATAACGTATTTGTTTTTGGATCAAATAGGAACCTTTCAAGGAAACGTGTACACAATGCCCGTAGTACCTATCCACCTAATTATTGAATTCTCACTCGTAAAATTGAAGAAAAAAAAACTTTAATAACCATAGATACCATACGACACCATGTAACCTACCTACAAAAACGACATTCACCTCTTCTATTATAGTAATTTTATGAAATTTTAAGTAGGTAATAAATGTAAAAACTTTTATGAATTATTTTTCGCCGTTTGATTATCGACAAAAAATAACTACCGAACTGTAATCGAGTTCAAATGTATTACGTAAATAGATAAAAAATATAATTACGAGTGACTCAGTATAGAAATGCGTCTACCACTCCCAAAATACCGTAATGGAAATACCTACTTTTGTTTATGCATGACTCGTATTACTGTATGCAGAATAATGTTTATTAACAACCGTCTCTCAAGATATTACGGATAGACTTTCATTTTACAAAATTGTTATCCACGGAACCGGTTCGCAGCGCAGCGAGTAGTGTAGTTGAGTGTAGTGAAGTGAATGAACACACAGCTGTGAATAGGGATGTTAAAAAATAATCGATTTTTAAAAAAATCGATTATTTTTTTCTTATAATCGATTTTTTAAACGCGATTTTTTTAGTAATATTAATCGATTTTTAAAAAATCGATTTTTTTAGCTTACACGTTTAAATCGATTTTCGTAAATGCGAAATTTTCGTAACATTTTATGAACACTTTGTATGATAATATGACTTCTCGGTTCTCGAATCACTCACACTATGGTTACGCTAGTACTATTATCTGTTCAGTTTATAGTTTTATTTAATTTATAATTTTCTAAAAGAGTTACAAAAAAGTTTGTTCATATTGTTGTGATAATGAAAATATGATACGGATAAAATTGACTTCGTTGACTTATCTTTGACGACAAACTAACAGTAAAGGTCCAACCCCACCAAACGGACGGCATCGGAACGGATTTTACAATCTTTAAACAAAATAAATCTTATATCACAGCATTTAAAGTTTATATTACCAAGTCACGCATGACAGCTTGACGTGCGTCATGCCGCTGCACGTCGCTGTCAAGCTGTTGTGCGTGACTTGGTAATATAAACTTCAAACACTGTGATAATAAGATTTAATTTTGTTTAAAGATTGTAAAATCCGGGCCGATGCCATCCGTTCGGTGGGGTTGGACCTTTACACCGCTGCCTGTGTCATTATAACAATGACAGCGCATAGTGTGACGATTATAATTTTCTTCCCTAACCGTCACACCAGTGCCAGTATGACACAGCGGCAGCGGTTTTACGGAGCGGTCGTCGTTTCTTTTAGTGTTGCCAGTAAAAAAAATAGTTTTGCGGAAATAAATTTCTACATTTTTATGAAATTGAAATAGTTACCTTGAAAGTTTAAAAGAACATTTTCTCTGAGATTTAGTTATAATTGGTTATTATTTTTATTAATCATATTATTTTATTTTATTTTTAATCTGATAATTTCGTAATGTCAGTAGGTTTATTATTAGAATACGAAAAGCATGCAGATTTTTAAAAATTAGGAAAAAAATCGATTTTTTCAAAAAAATCGATTATTTATTTACATAAAATCGATTTTTGACAAATCGATTTATATTGAGTAAAGAAAAAATCGATTTTTATTTAATCGATTTTTTTCCTTCAATGTCACATCCCTAGCTGTGAAGTGTGATTCACTCGCGCGCATAAATTTATTGAGTACAGTGCCATCTATCTTTGCTAATTAGAATATTTTGTCTTGTAGTAATGGTAATTAGTAGTAAATGACCGGTTATGTGTTAATTTACGTGTCAGTACAGTATTAAGTTAAGACACCACTTAAAATATTTTATGAGAAAGGCCATGAATTATTAGTATGCATACGTTATCTGGATACATGGAAGGTAGCCTCTGAGATATGGTGGTACTGAACTCGACAGATAAGCACACGGGTTCGATTCACGGGTACATTCAAATACTTATACATTTATTTTCGAATTTGAGTAAGTAGCTGAAAAGTAACTCCACCCAGTTACATCCAAACATAGTAGGTACCCTGGAGATCGGGGAATTCTGCGCCTGAGATAATGCAGTACCCGAGGTAGCGTAACGTGATACCATAAAATTATCATTTTCTCTCAGTCTTTTCCCAATATGTTTGGGTTTCGCTTTCAGTATAATTATGAAACGGGCAAACTTTGATGTTTTCTGTGAGGTGACTACCATCCGATCTCTATACTGGCGATATCGAAGTTCTGTAGTTAAACAAGATTGCCCAATAAGTACCCGTAACAAATGCCACAGATGTTCGTATGGCAGCCAAGACCGAGACTCGAGGTGTGAACGGTTACCCATCTTAAGAGTGACCTAGCTAGTGTTACTTAACCTTGTAACGTGTTAACCTACTTGTTACCCATTTATCCCCGATCCCCTAGCTACCTACTTGCAAAGGAGTATATATTATTAAATGTCTTATTCAGTCTTTTTCCTTTTCAGATAACATCTTTGGCCGGTATTGGTGGTGATATCACATGAAGTATTAGCAGCACTACTATTATCAGATCAAATATTGAGAACTGAGAAGAATTGCAAGTAGGTCTCCTTTTTGAACTCTGGGGCTCACCAGATACCCCGGCCATGTAGGTGAATGTGATGAAACACCGTGCGGTTTTAGTTGGTTCGAGTCCGACACACCATCCATCATCGATAGGCAAAATGTAAAATAACATTTTGTACTCTTCATTTGGCGTTGTCCTGATAAATCGTATTTTTGCTAATAGGTGGCTTGTAGTAGCTTATAAAGGGCGTACATCAAAATATTAACATTCCATACCATTCCAAAACATTATTTAAGTTTTACTTAAACCTCGTCAAAATGATTCTCATAATAATTGTAATTATTATTGCAATAATAATTTATGAAGAAGAACGGGAAAGAAGGCAAATGAGACCCTAAATTAACATTTATTCCGGGTCATTAGGAAATTATTCGGGATTTTTCGTTTTATTCCCATCGGAATATAGGAAGGAGTGGTCATACCCACTACAGCCAAACTGCAGCATTATGATTTATTACTAGGATTGGGACCGTTCAGGTAATTCCGCAATAGGCCCGTCGAGACTACAAGAAAAATAAAATAATAAAAGCTACAAGAAGCTCGCAAAAAAACCTATGATAATAGGTTCGTTTGCGAGCTTCTTGTAGCTTTTATAGGGCGTACATTCAATTCAAACCGGGTTTCGAGATTTATTGAGAATCCCCAAATCAGATACTGATTCTATTTGAGTCTTTAAAGAATAAGTATTCCCATGTGTTGCATCATGTCGGCAGAAAATCATTGTGAAAAAATGAAGAGAAATTGCTCGTGGATTGGATACCATGCACCCCTATACGTATAGATTATCAGGTCATAAGTCAGGAGAATATGGCGGGGTTCTCGGGTCTCCGTCGATATCGCGAATAACCAAATAGGTACTTTATTATATAAATATGCACCTTCATATAGATTGTAAGTCACGTTAATGTACGACAATAGTTACAAGTAGATATCCACATAGTAGACGTTATTTAAATGGCGTAGTATGAAAATATACCTAACCTGGACATATAATCCTAAAGGAGGTTGGGTAATGTTGGCGTCGTGTTGGAATTGAGCGGCCATCAATGAAATTGGTATAATATGAAAGTACAGTATAAAGTGATCAAAAGTTACTACGGACAAACTTCTCTAAACTATATCGGGACTTAGCTATACAGGGTGGTATTTTTCAACTTTACTTAGATGGAAGTACTCTAAATACTGGAGATAGCAAATTCCACTGAAAGGAAACATTCCCTTATTTTATAAAAGAAACAAAACTGCATTCAAAGTTTTCTGAAAATGCCACACCCGGTAGTCAAACCGACTAAAAGCTTTCTAAATCTTCTATTTCATGGATTTCCTTTTATTTAATATACCAAGTTTGTTAAAGAGATTTGATCCTTATGATTGACCCTATCGATTGATGCAATAAAAATATAGGGTGTTATTTTTTCGAATTTTAGTCGGTTCGATTACAGGGTGCGGCAAGCGATTTTTCGGCATTCCTTAAATGCAGTTCTGTTTCTTTTTTTAAACAAGGAAACATTTCCTTTGAATGAAATTCGCTATCTCCAGTATTTAGAGTACTATTCCTAGCGAGAAGAAAAACGGAAAGTTGCCCCCCCCCCCCCCCCCTAGCCAGATGGACTGAAATAGCACATTGGTAGAGGCCTATGTCTAGCAGTAGTCTGCAATAGGCTAATTGATTACAATAATTACTTCTTGGATGTTAATATGTAGAAAAGTACCTACTCTTACTACCGGAAATAGCTAATTTCATTCAAGGGAAACACTCTCTTAATTAAAAAAATACAAAGCTGCATTTCAGGAATTTCGAAAAATCGCTTGCCACGCCCTGTAATCGAACCGACTAAATTATAAAAAATAACACCCTGTATTTTTATTGCATCAATCGATAGGATAAGGATTAAATCTCTCTAACAAACTTTGTAAATTAAATAAAAGGAAAGCCATGAAATAGAAGATTTAGAAAGATTTTAGTCTGTTCGACTACCGGGTGTGGTATTTTCAGAAAACTTTGAATACAGTTTAGTACGTTTTTAAAAAATAAACAGAACTGCATTTAAGGAATGCTGAAAAATCGTTTGCCACGTCTCACAATCGAACAATTCGAAAAAATAACACCCTATATTTTTATTGCATCAATCGATAGAGTCGATCACAACGATCAAATGTCTTTAACAAACTTGGTAAATTAAATAAAAGGAAATCCATGAAATAGAAGATTTAGAAAGATTTTAGTCGGTTCGACTACCGGGTGTGGCATTTTCAGAAAACTTTGAATACAGTTTAGTGTGTTTTAAAAAAAGAAACAGCACTGCATTTAAGGAATGCTGAAAAATCGTTTGCCACGCCCTATAATCGAACCGACTACAATTCGAAAAAATAACACCCTGTATTTTATTGCATCAATCGATAGGGTCGATCATAAGGATCAAATCTCTCTAACAAACTTGGCAAATTAAATAAAAGGAAATCCATGAAATAGAAGGTTTAGGAAGATTTTAGTCGGTTCGACTACCGGGTGTGGCATTTTCTAAAGTCTTTGAATGCAGTTTTGTTTCTTTTTAAAAATAAGGTAATGTTTCCTTTAAGTAAAATTCGCTATCTTTAGTATGAGGGTACTTTCCTTCAAGGTAAAGTCGAAATGTTCCACCCTGTATATCGCAGCTCCGATATTACTTACAATGAAAATAATGACATTTGTACGTGTGTTTAACACAGTACAATGAGGTGGTATCAAAATTATTGATGGCCGCTGAAAAAATTAAGGACGCCACTGTCCATACTAGATTACCCAATCCCCTTTAACACAATTATGTACCTATGTATACCTAATAACCTGCTATTTACTTATTACATATAACTTATTTTTTTATAACTAATCCTTCTTTAATATTATTTACGTATTCAATGTTCAATTCTAGTTTTTATTTAATTGTACTTAAGATGGACCACATCGACGATGGGTAGACCAAGATGATCGAAATTACTGGTGCTGTACTAACCAATACCTATTAGGTACATACTTATAAAAGAATTATATATTTCTGTTCAAAAGAGATGTAATATTATTACCGCTATATTTTATATATTATAATATAATTTTATTATGTCTGTTATTTATGTATAATTATATATAACTGTTTAATATAATCACAGAGTATAAGAATAGTCTATAACGTACCTACTTGCTTACTTACCTAAATGTTGTATTATTGACCTACTTAACTATTTTATTTTGTTAATTAATATTAAAACGTAGGTTATTATTTTCTAACCATGTTATCGTATTATTTTAAAACAAGATCTTTGATCAGGTGCTTACCTGTGCTTACCTATGTAACATTGACATCATTGTTAAAAACTCGCACGCAGGCATAAATAAAACGCCATCTATTCACAATCTATGGTTCCTAACTGGAAATAACAATCCTCCACCAGTATTAAAAATTGGTTAAAAATAACAGTAGGTACCTGTCAGGAAGTTTAGTGCTCGTGGATACCACGCACCCATATATATATGCATAGATTGGGTCAGGATAGCATGGCGGGGTTCTCGGGTCTCCGTAGACATCGCGAATAACCAAATACGTATGCAACTTCATATAGACCTTATGTCACGTTAATGCACAACAATAGTTACAAGTAGATACCCTCTCAAGACCCACATAGTTAGTAGTTAGTGTTCTATAAATGGAGTAGTATGAAAATGTAACCTAGCTATATACTTAAAAATGTAACACAAATAAGTATACTTAATAACCTGCTATTTATTTATTATTGTTTATTGTTTTATAACTAATCCTTCTTATAAATTAATTACGTATTCAATGTTCTATTCTAGTTTTTTTTTAAATTGTACCTATGATGGGCCACTTCGATGATGGGTAGGCCCAGATGATCGAATTTACTGGTGCTGTACCTGTATATATATTTCTATTCAAGAAGATGTAATATTATCGCTATATTTTATATAATATAAATATATCTGTTATTTATGTATATTATTATAGGTATACTTAACTATTTACTATAATCAAAGAGTTTATGAATAGTCTATAAGTTAGTATAATTGATACTTGCTTACTTATGTTGTATTTATTGAACTACTTTACTATTTTGATTTGTTAATTATTATTCAGTGTTTACCCGTGGTCCCGGTGGGTCGACCCATTACCGGGTCCATGGATAATTTGAATTACCCATGGTCCCAGTGGGTCGACCCATTACCGGTCCATGGGTAATTTGAATTACCCGTGGCTCCATGGCATTAGGGATTGGTCCCGGAATTCTAACTATATCGATAGAAAATGAAAACCATCAGTTACATACAATATGTACGCTACGGAGGCTGTCTTAACATAATTATCTATATTGTAAATTATGAATTCATAACCGATACACTAATGACATGACTCATAAACTATCTTAACATTTCTAGTGCGTATCATTTTAGCACGTATTTTAGGTTATTATTTTTTATAACCATGTTATCGTATTATTTTTGAGATAATGAATAGATCTTTGAGCAGGTACTTACCTATTTAACATTTCAACATCATTCTTAAAAATTCATCTCTGATGGCGTTATTTATGCTCTCAAAAGCATAAATAACGCCATCTATTCGTAATATAATTATGGTAACTGGAAATAAGGATCCTCCACCAGTTAACATTGGTTAAAAAAATAACTTGAATACCTACCTACTTTTATGTTTGTAGAAATTTTCTTTATATAAAATATCATATTAGGCATTAGGGCGCAATTTAACGCAATGTAGTGCAATGTACCCGCGCACGCCATTTATTATGGATAATCATTAAAGTAGATATTAATTATGAATTAGTCGTTTTATTTTCATTTTCCTACAATACCTTCAATCAATTGAAATATACAATACTAGCTGTTGCCCGCGGCTCCGGCGGCTCCATCTGTGTGGAATTCTGATACCGTTCATCGCTGATATATAGCATATGTTGTCGCGAAACAACAAGAAAAGAAAGGTTGCAACTTAAATTTTTATGTATATTCATATGTATTGCCTGGGTAGGTACAGCTGTTTCGATCTTCTCATTGTGTGGATGTACATCTGGGGACAAAAGATATCTGTTATTCCAATTTTGGAATGAGTTGAGTATCACCAATAAAATCAAATCAGATATAACATGCATGTCCCTCATTGCGAGTGGTCACCCGAAGGATCGCACTGCGGAAACGGTCGTTCAGTTTGCATAGCAGGCCTCGCACTAAGTACCACCACCAATCCATACAGGGGCTGACCAGAAGCCCCCCCTGTAGGCAACTAACTCCTCTCAAGGGATAACACGCCACATAGGCAAGCCGCGCAGGCACGTGTGGATAAACGTCACACACTAAATTTCCCGAAACAGTTTAACACATAAACTGCCCCGGGGACAACTTTATACATCATAAATCATCATGTATCGGTAATTTCAGTATTAGTTAATAAAGCATGATACTCAACAAACTGTTATGAACCCTTGGCTGGCCTCGGCTACCTAACAGCAATTCATGAATTCATCTCCAAATAATTCCGTAGTTTCTGCTAAGAGCAGCCCTTGGAAAACATAGTGGTGTGTTAGTTTAAAAGGGACATCTACAAAATTTCTACCTATACTAAACGGATAAAACAGACCAGCTGTCATTATAAATTGTGGCTCTGGTTCCAAAGATCGATAGATGGCGCCGCATGTTGAGTCGGTAAAACAGACCTGCTGTCATTTACACAAAATGTCAGTTAGTATGTCATAACCATAGACTTAGATACAATAGACGGGGTATACCTACAGAATTGACGTGTATACCTATGTTCCATTTTTATGAATGAACGTTTGACGACGGTTACTATGCTAGGGATGCGCCTTCTACTATCGTAATATTTGTCGATATCTATTTATACTATAACCCGCGCCACGTATCTTGGACCTAAAATTTGCTCAAAACGTGCCCCATACGCGCAGTACACATTTCTTGGGTGTCTATTGAGGATAGCACGGGATGCTACTGCGGTAGACGAACTCAAATTCACCCAGCATAGAATATTACAAAGCATTCCGCGGGCGCCAGCTAGAGCCTCGTATGTCTTATGATGTAGGTTCAAGATACGTGGCGCAACTATAAAACTAAAACCCGACTACTGCAGAATCACGAATCCCTAGAATGTATTGTTTTGTTAGAGTAAATGGTATGCGACCACGGTTATTCTTGATATTTTCTTGCTTAATACTTCTTAGAGCGTGATTTGCAGTAGTCGGATTTTAGTTTTAGACTTGATTTTTATTTGTATTATTTTGGTGCAAGCAACACCCAATAATGTATACATGTTTATAATGTGCTAATAGAGCCCTTTAATTTCATACCAAACACGTTCTATATATCTCAAGTTTTTTTCCATTATAGTCAGAGTTTCAGATAGTCATTCACAATTCATATTGCCTATAACCAGCGGATGATCAAGACGTTTCTAACAATACCACAATTGCCTAGTTCTAATACGGAAAAACAGAAGACATTACAATTTTGTCAATTCGTATTTCTTCAAAAGAGTACATTTTGTAAAGAAGAATAGTTTCGTCGTCAAATCATTTATTGGAGTACATCACTATTATGCTTGTAGTAGTATGGTCTAGAAAAATTCAACAATGGCTGTCGCAAATCATTCATAATGTTGGCGCAAATCATTCATAAATGTTGGCACCGTCGGCACGCTGTCAAATTCTCATACTCATTTTCCCAAGTGAGCAATAACTTAAATTTTTTGTCTCTTTTTAGCAGACACAACTGTATATTGGAAAAAAAGAGACAAAGTGATATAATCAAGGTTCAATTCATGTTTGCCTCATATTTGTATAACTAGAATTTCTATATGTAGAACGGGGCCCCCCTGTGGTCATAACTCATAACTTAAAACCGGCGCGGCCTTTACGTTGAATTTTAATGAATTCAACGTAAAGGAACAGGCCTAACGGTTTTTGGTTATATATCCATATATCCAATGCATGTAGTATGTATGTAGGTATGCACAATATAGGTATGTATGGTATAATAACAGCAGTTGTCGGAATATGATTAATAGATGGCGGTAGATTCTGATAGAAGTTGGGTGGGTGACATAAAAAACTCACGAGAGGGCCCTCTATTTCCGATGTATTACTTTACTCTATGGCTAAGAGTTTCTGTTACAAATTGTGTTCACACAAATCTACAAATCTTTGATACAAATGTCAATAATTTCAATTCAGCGTTTAAAGACATCGAAGAAATACCTAGCTAGCTGCCAGCGAGTTCAACCAAGGAGTCCGAATCTTATAGGAGTTTGTGTTTCGTGAAGGAACTACGCGACATAATTATGTGTTATTCTGATGTATAAGCTATATTATTGTAAAGTTTCATTAAAATCCATTCAGCAGTTTTTACGTGAAAGAGTACCTAACAAACATCCTCACATACTTACAAACTTTCGCGTTTATAATATTAGTTCTAGGATACATTCTGTATATGACCCAGATAGATAAGATGTATGTCAAGTCAACATTGTCAACAAAAATAAAAAAAAAATTACTTTCAAAATTTCGTATGAATCAGTGGATAATACAAATCCCATCAAAAACAATACTTGTAAAAAAATGCCAAGCCTCGCCGCCCTCGGTTCTTCTACCGCAAAAAGTTGTGAGATCCATGCCACCAATACCAAGTCGGTTAATTTATTCAGTCCCTACTTCAGATACCTTCTATCCTACGTTATTACGTAATAAGCTTTTATGTTTTAAATGTAATAAATTGACTTGGCAATCGCACTAAACAATCTTATTAAATGTAATTATTGTGATGTGTTATACATTGTTTTCATGCGATGGCCAAGTCAATTTATTATATTCAAAACATAAAAACTTATTACGTAATAACTTAGGCCAGAAGGTATCTGAAGTAGGGACTGAATAAATTAACCGACTTGGTATTGGTGGCATGGATCTCACAACTTTTTGCGGTAGAAGAACCGAGGGCGGCGAGGCTTGGCATTTTTTTACAAGTATTGTTTTTGATGGGATTTCAGTTCTTTTTGTAGATTACCTTTCCGATCTCTCCCACTCCCACTCCCACTCCCACTCCCACTCCCACTCCCACTCCCACTCCCACTCCCACTCCCACTCCCACTCCCACTCCCACTCCCACTCCCACTCCCACTCCCACTCCCACTCCCACTCCCACTCCCACTCCCACTCCCACTCCCACTCCCACTCCCACTCCCACTCCCACTCCCACTCCCACTCCCACTCCCACTCCCACTCCCACTCCCACTCCCACTCCCACTCCCACTCCCACTCCCACTCCCACTCCCACTCCCACTCCCACTCCCACTCCCACTCCCACTCCCACTCCCACTCCCACTCCCACTCCCACTCCCACTCCCACTCCCACTCCCACTCCCACTCCCACTCCCACTCCCACTCCCACTCCCACTCCCACTCCCACTCCCACTCCCACTCCCACTCCCACTCCCACTCCCACTCCCACTCCCACTCCCACTCCCACTCCCACTCCCACTCCCACTCCCACTCCCACTCCCACTCCCACTCCCACTCCCACTCCCACTCCCACTCCCACTCCCACTCCCACTCCCACTCCCACTCCCACTCCCACTCCCACTCCCACTCCCACTCCCACTCCCACTCCCACTCCCACTCCCACTCCCACTCCCACCCCCACCCCCACCCCCACTCCCACTCCCACTCCCACTCCCACTCCCACTCCCACTTCTTCACTTTTCGTCATCATCAAGTTTATTCAGATACTAGTTTAGGCGTGAAAGCCTAAATACTAACAAATAACAGACGCTCAGATAGTTACTTTCGCTTTTATTATAATACTTCGTTAGACTGATATTAGTATGGATGGATTCATGTACACTGAAACTTTCTCTGCAAATGTAACTTTGTAATCCCATATATTTATATGAGATTACAAAGCTATTTATGCAGTTGGTGAAATTGCTGAAATTGAAGAATATTTTAATTTTCCCTTGAGTTGTACACTAAACACTACTTATCTTCTAAATTTGAGGCTTCTACGTCTGCTAGAAGTGCCTTAGAGTTTTGATGATCGGTCAGTCAGTGAGTGACAAAATTTGCAAAATTCGCAAACTTTGACTATAATAGTTATAATTCTTAAACTACTGGGGCCTTACCATAAACTTTTGCTTCAACTGCCATGCGCAGGGCAGCTCAACTTGGCACCCAACCTGGCAGTTTTTCCATTGGTACCATGAACCTCTTCGGTTGAGCTGCAATGTACCGAATACTGACACGCGTAAATTGTCTCTGATCAATTTGGCACACCATTAACGTTCTAAAATACTTCTCGGAATCGTTACCAAAGGAGTTTTATATACCAAATAAATATTATTTACAACACACCTGCTCATAACAGTGATATTATTTTACCGCAATTAAGCACGGAATGATACCTATTATAAAACTGTGACTTTTTCATTACTATTATTCACAAAAGTGAGTTATAGATTCTTTTTTAAATTTTATAGGAAGTGTCTATAATTGTCTATGTTCTTAAAAAAGTTTTTATACAAAAAATAACGTGTTTAATAGTACGAATAAATTAATACGCCTATTGTATGGTCATTTGATGCATTTTCGTATTTAAATAAATAATTTCAACTTGTAATACTTGTGTAATAAACAAAATTTTCGCTCAAATTTAACTTTTTTTTTTCTCTAAGTACAGAAAAAAAAACAGAGTAAAAAAAAGTTAAGTTCAAACCCCATTTTTTTTTAAATATGGTCGACCGCCATTGTTAAATGCGCGCGCATAGGAAAACGAATTAATTTGTAGTATTGTTTATTTAGTATTTGTAGTATTATTTTATTCGCAAGTGTGTTGTAAAACGTCGTATGGCACGTGTGAGCATGATGATTACCGTCCTCGGCTGTCTTAAGACCCTCGCCTGCCGGCTCGGGTCTCAATGGCGCCTCGGCGGTAATCACCAACGTTGCTCACTTGTACCATAATGTACTATTATATAATATTTATAGCCGATGATGAAGTTCTTTGAACAAATTTCGATTTCTTCAATAACAACGTACATTATAATATCATTTGAGAGGTTGAGGACTCTTTTAGTCATTTTATATACTCAACTGTAAAAGTTATTAAGATGTTACTATTCTTGAATGAAATTTATTATGACAATTCATGAAGGAATCGCCAGAAAAAAAAACTTGACAGTGAGTACTTTAGTTTTTTATGGAATAAAATAAGAATAAGGTCATACTCTCAAAGAGGTAGGTATACGGTTGGTGATTACGAGCGAAATATGATCATAGAATTATCCACGAGTCCGACACTGCCAAGTATTTAAATTCGGTTATGAAATTAGTAGGTAAATGATTTATTTTAAATGATCACTACTATATTATTTAAAGTCCGACCAATAAAATAAAAAACCCGTACTGGGGGCGCCAAAAACACTATGATTATGACAACACCAAGTATAGTGATACACATGTAAAATGCCAAGTGTATAAATATTTTTTCAACACACTTGCTTATGAACAGGCTTTTATTTCCCCGCAATTAAGCACGGAATGACACCTAATATAAAACTGTGACTTTTTCATTGCTTCTTCTTCCTCCTAGCGTTATTCCCAGTCGCATCCGAAGCTTTCAGCTTGGAGTCTGGGGTCCACTTTTACCAGTCATAGCTACAGATTTGGCTAGACCTCGATATTTTCCGTGAAGCGATTGCCACCTGACCTCCACGACCCAATGTTAACATTAGGTGATATCGAAGCTTTGCAGCTAGACCGTTGTTTTTGGACTTTTTAGGGCACCAACTACCCGTAACGACTGCCATAGATGTCCTTATGGCAACCGGGACCGACGGCTTAACGTGCTCTCCGAGGCACGACCAGACCAATGCAAATACCCATATTTAATGCACACAAATATTTGCACTGAGCGGGGATCGAACCCGCGCCTCCTGCGTAGCGGCCACGTTCACTACCGCTACGCCACGGAGGCTGTCATGTTTTTCATTGCTATTATTCACAAAAGTGAGTTATAGACTTCTTTTTTTTAATTTCATTAAGTTGCTTTGTTCTTAAGTTTCGATACAAAAAAGATCGTGTCCAATATTACAAACGAATTAATATAGAAAGAAAAGAAAAAGAAAGAACTTGTAGTACGTGTTTAATATACAAAACTTTCACTAAAATGTATTTTTTTTTCTCTGTTAAAAAGTTAAGTTTTTCTCTGTTAAGTTTTCTGGTTAAAATAGAAAAATAGACGCGGCGTGTTATACTGGTTACAAGGACTGGGCACTAATCACAACACAGTAGTATCCGTATAATAGTTTACTGCTTGGAATGGTAAATACAAGTTAGACATACAGTTACACCATGTATAGAACAGGGACCACGCGATATTGTTTTTCGGACTGCATAAAATTCTTGTATTTTATGCCTAACAGCACAGAGATCAAAATAATCGAGCATGATTTTCTTTTTTGCGTTAGGCTTATTTTTCTTAGGCGTAGAAAATACATTTGACGTTTGACCTTCTCTTCGTATTTTTATTACAGAAGATCGGGATATACCTAAAAATGTGAATAATAATTAGTCACAGTAAAATCAGTAGATTAGGCCAATTTCAGTTGCACGTACTCTATGATGTCCTACCCGTCATGTTGACAACAAGGTCCGTGATGATATTTAGAGGAACAGAGTCCAATCCTTCCTACTTTTTATCCGACAAATACTTTGTTATATTATAAATTACTTTTCTTAACTGGCTTTTAATAGTTTTCGGCATATTACTATAGTTTTGTAGTTTTGTAGCGCTCTCAAACTCAACAACACGCACAATTGACACCACACTGACAGATGACCATAATGACATTGTATAGATTGTTACCATATGAAGAAAGTAGTTCCAATAGTTTACCGCAATATGGCGAGGTTTTTTATTTTACTGGTCGGGCTTTAAATATCTTTGTTCTGAATTATTCTACAAAGAGTAGCTATGGCATATTGAATTTGACACAGATTTCATCGCGTGTCTTCCCAATTTCATAAAAGGATATTAACTTTAAACATACTAATAGCTTTAGTTTCGGCATTTTTTAAATAAACATCTGTATGATAGTACCTACCTAAACCAAAACTAAAACTGAAGGTCATTAAGACACAAAATTAGTTACGCACGGGATTTGCGGGTTGAATAAGAATAAGTAAACAAAAAAAAAACGGTGTTATCTCAGTTATAGAGGTTAATGCATGTGAAATTCACTCGCTGTCTCAGTTATAGAGGTAACTTCGACGATAAAATCGAAAGAACGAATCCCAGATATAGAGGTTTGCTTCGTCCCACTAATAGAGGTAATTCAGTGCCAAGGTGTAGGGACCTCAGCATGAGTTCCAGTTATAGAGGTTTCTCACTTATCCAGGTCCCACTTATCCAAGTTTCACTGTATAATCAACATTTAATTTCACATAAGCATTTACAATAGCCGCTGCTATAATGACTTCATAATGTAGAACGTTGTGAGACATCTAAAGCGTACTTTGAGGAGCACAATTTTATCACATTGCGAGTTTTCACGTGATGTTCTGTGTTAAATTAGGGTAGGCAGAGATCGCCCGAGACGGCGGAGGTGACTCAGACAAACATATAGTTTATTTATAATATGGTTAGGTGATGATATTATTGGTATTACGAGTATGTTCACGTTGCAACATAAATGGTATTATTTCACGGCACAGTTCAAGCACACACTTTTTAGACAGTCTATATCGATGCAAATACATTCCGTCCGGCATTTCAAATGATTTTATCACTCTCCAGTCGATATTCCTTAGAATTTTCTTTTCTTTTCGTGTTCTCGACCAAATAAAATCATCTTCTAAAAATTCTCATAATGTCATCTTCATCACCCATCTAAAATAATGCAAATATAACGAGATTTGTTTTTTAGAATAATCTTGAAGGATATAGAAAACTTAATCTTTGCACAAATTAACAAACTATTAGGTTTTTATTATGAAAATGAAGAAAACAGTTCAATAAAAGGTGCTCTTGAACGCCTTCAAATTTGACAACCATTAAGACAATACGGCAGTTTGGTTTTCTGCGTGAAGATGTCAAAAGCCACTTCATGGTACGAAATTATTACCAGTCGGCGCGAGTCAGCCGGTGAAATGTTAATCACGTGATCACTGACCAGACAATCGCTGTATCGCCTGCTTTACATAGCGTTCATAGTACGAAATATGACAGCCGTTCATTTCCCGGCCAATATTGACCTGCTGTACAATTCACTAAGCAAGCACAACGATGCGACAACGATGCGAGGCGCAACGTAGATTGTCATTGGTCAGATTGTATCACGTCATTGGAAATCGACCAATGACAGTGTCTATCGCGCACATCGTTGCGACTCGCATCGTTGTGCTTGCTTAGTTTAGCTGTTTAGCCTGACCTGTAGAGCTTATGGTAAGCCACCTGGTTCAAATTGAATGAAATTTGAAATATAAAGTGTTTTTACAGTGCCTACTTAGTAACCTAAGATTCAGGCTTCTAGGTTTATCCACAACGAAGTTCTAGGGGGTCGAAAATGGCCTGAAGTGCTTCGAGAAAATAGTGTTACGGCCGTGCCGCTCTTTTTTGCTCGACTTGGCGGGGGCACTGCCGTGCCCCCAGATATCCAAAGGCGTCCCGGATACGAACGACAAGATGGAAAAGGCGCCAAATAAATGGAAAAGGCAATCAAAATACCTACCAGCGAAACGACCGCGATTGCAGAGCAAAATCGTATCGACTATCGATACATTCGATAGTCGATACGATTTTGCTCTGCAAACGCAGCCTTGTCTCTTGCCTGTACCTACTTATAACTTACTCGCCTACTTTCTCATCGTCCACCTGCACAGCACAGACCACCTGGCCCTCGATTCTGCTAAAGCAAAACCATACAACCAGCACAGCAAAAAAGTTCCTTTTTAATTTTAGACTTTAAGTTAAAGTCTAAAATTAAATGGCCTTTTGTAGAGTGAATGAAAAAGTGTAACAAAACTCTTTTAAACTTTAATATTACAGAAATAAAGTCTAAAATGAAATGACATTTTTTGCAGTGTTCGACGGCCTAGGTTGATTGTAGTAAAAATATTTTAACAACGGTTCACCTTTTCCACCTGAATGTACTGTGCGAAAAATTAACTTTCCCTGGTAGGTACACCTTTGTTTGGTAGGGCTGAGTTGCAGTGGTGAACGGTGAAAATTTTTAAAAGGAGGGCGGTGGAAAATTCTTATTTATTGGCGTTTTATAAACATCTCTACTACGGCCTCCCTTCGCGTGGTAAGCCGGCAGGAATCGGGTTATAGGGCACCCTCGATACTGCTGTACTGTAATGTAGTTAGGGGTCAGCTCAGCGTTAGCGTGGATGCACTAGACCCAGGAGACTCGAACCCAGGACCTCTCGATCATAGAACAGACTCTAAGAAATAATAATGCACGGCCGCCTCTAAGCTCGCCGCTTTCTGGCATTAAAACGCGGACAGGATAATGCTGAGAGGCGGCCGTTGTGTGTGTGACACTATGAACCTAATCTAGATAAGCTCATGTTTTTTGTACGGTTTTCGCACACAATAAAAAACCTTTCTTTCTTTCTTTCATTGATGACAATTATTAAGTCTCAGAAATAGGTACTGAAACCGTGTGGGCCGCTGACTACCCACTTACTGTCTGACGACCTACACGAAAAATTATACAATAAGAAATAAAATATTGAAGGAGAAAATCAAAGGAAGAAATATCAACAGTGGTGGCCCCTGAAGGCGTAATCCGATCCTGCTTGTAACTAAATATTCATTATGTTAGAATTATTTCTGTTTATTTGCTTGATGATTACCGTGAATGGGTAGGTAGGTATAGTAAGTAGGTCCATTCGTGGGAAATGGGTGCTACGTCCACCGCTGGCTGTAAGTACCTAGGTAGGTGGCTACGGACCATATCGATATTAATTTACTTAATTTGGTTTGTTTTGAGCAGGCGCGGTCGCAGCTTGAAGTTTGGGAGGGGGGGGGGGGTCAAGTCGGAAATTCCTTAAGAAATTTAACCCTCCTCCCCTCGTACTGGGACTTTTCAATATGACTTGCATGGTTTTGGGGGTGTCATGTCCCCTGTGACCCCCTCCCCTCCCCCCTGGACCGCGGCTCGTTTTGAGTCCCAACAGCTAGTAGGTACTAATAGCTGTTCTGTGCTGTGCCAACAGTATGAACAGCGACAAGTTTCGCCAGAGTTTCGTTCTTCAACTTCATGTGTGCCGGCAACTGAAGTACCTACCTACTACCGCCGAAAGCAAATACAATTTGTATGTAAGTACATCTATAATCTATCTATATCTATACTATTATATAATTGTAAAGTGGTCGTGTCTGTACATTGGAGATATTTAAAAAAAATACTTGGGTTATTTATGTTAACGATACTGAACACGAAAATATTTTATTTTAATTTACCATGGCACACACCAATGACTTTTCGATGCTTTTCGAAGTTATGTGTGTATTTATCGCAGGTTAATGGCAATGAAAAACGGCGAAATGTGGGTGCTAGCACCTCTGCCTACCCCTTCGGGGATACAGGCGTGAGTTTATGTTATGTTATGTTTTAGTCCATTAAAATGTAAGTAGGTACAATGACAAGCTAAAGCTATGGTTAGCTTGGATATAAATTTGAAAAGATCGATAGTTTAATTTAAATCTATACTATAATACCTATTAGGTATAAAGAGAAAAGATTTGTATTTGTGTAGGTATGTAACGATTATACTCAAAAACTACTGGACCGATTTCAAAAATTATTTCGCCTTATAAAGCTACATTTTCAGATACTAACAAAGGTTATATATTATGACCTTTATGACGCTACTATTGGCGTTGAACGGGATCATAAGCCCGTACCAGACGCACCAACCCGATCGGGCCCGACCATCCGACAGCCGACGAAGCAACCAACCAACATTGCTACCAGACGTCCCGACGGTCGGCCATCCAACCGTATTTCACCATCTCCCTCTGTTTTAAGCAAATTGCTGTGGAGTGGGCGAGATAGCAACAAAATTGCTACAGACGTTCCGACGGTCGGCCATTCCAACCGTCGTCAGTGTTGCCAACTTAGTGGATTTTCCACTAAACAGAAATTAATAATATAAGAAAATGGATCTCTGCCTTTTCGCCGAAAATTGTTTGGCCGATTATCACTTGCCAACTAACGTTTCGCAGAATTTTATTTCGCAGAATAATCATTTGCCAACTTGTGATATAATTTTGTTTTTATTACCTAACCTCACAGTTGCCAATTTTACGTTTGATCTTCGTTTTAGAATGACACTTTTGAAAATGCCAACTTTCAAGTAGCGAATGTTTTAGTTTGCGTAATATATCGAAAAAAAAATGCAATCCTGAGTCTTCGATCAAATTTTGAAGAACTTTATTTACATCATCATCATCATCATCATTTCAGCCATAGGAAGTCCACTGCTGGACATAGGCCTCCCCTATAGATCTCCAATAGGACCGGCTGGAAGCGGCTCGCATCCAGCGCGTTCCCGCGGCCTTAATGAGGTCGTCTGTCCACCTTGTGGGTGGATGTCCTACGCTGCGCTTGCCGATACGTGGCCTCCACTCGAGGACTTTTCGACCCCATCTTTATTTACAAGGATGCCTTTTTTATTTGGGGCAAATTATATACAAGTTGTTATTATTATTGAATTTTTTTTTCGCTCGTGCATTGTTGGTCGCAGTTCTAACCTAACCGATGTAGCATATTTAAATGCCATGTGTAGTGAAATAAAAGCGATTTGGTTCCGGCACTTCGCCGGCCGCTGCCACGGCACGCTCGCTTCGCTCGCTCGGCTCGTGCATTGTTTATCAGCATACTAACCTAACCTAACCTAGCATGTAAAATTGTTTTTTATATAAATCCGTTTATATATATCCGCTGGAGGGGCCAGCTAGGGTTGCCACCTGTACTATATTATATAGTATTGTACTATATTTCAGCCCATTGTACTATATGCTATATAAAAATAATATAGTACGCAAATGTACTATATTTTCACGCTTTGACGTTGCACTTATTTTTTCGAACGGAATTAAAAGTTATATCAGACGGTTCACTCGAGTGATTCTTGACTTACGAGTACTTAGACGAATGCTCCACTTTTCTTTCATTAGAAGAAATGATATTGAATATAACATTTATCCATAATGCTCCTCCACGATCGCATGGCTTGCTGTGTAACAGAACTCTGATTGAATGTCAGAATTTCATTCAGTCACAAGAGGTGTTAAACAGGGATATGTGTTATCGCCTTCACTTTTTGCAATCTACTTTCGGACGGAATTCGAATCCGCTTTAGTACCTACGAATGGCATCGTCTTTAATTTGGCTAGGCTGAAGCAGCTGAAGGCACACACAAAGGTTTCCCTCGATAGGATCACGGAAATAATGTAGGTACTTGGATCAAATTTTTATGACTGTTATACTTAAACGATAAAATACGAGGCAATTCTAGATATTCATCATTCTATTCTACTAATGATTATGCCAAATGTCTAGATAGGGGAAGGGGGGGTGGGGGCCTGTTCATATTTTGAATATGTCATGAAATGAGGTCGTGCGTGTCCACTCGGAGTTTCCGAGAGATATGTCTCCGATCCACGTGCGTTTTAGTCGGTTCGAATCCTATATTTCGGGGGGGGGGGGGAGTCACCCATGCGAATTTACATGAAAAAATAGATAGGTACTTTATTTTTCTCAAAATTTTCCAAAAGTACTATATTTTTATGACTTGAAGATAAAAAATACTATTTTTTCTTCAAAAAAAGGTGGCAACCCTAGGGCCAGCTAAGCTAAATTACTTGAAGTGGCTTCACGTCGATAGTGTAATGGCCAAGATTCGAACTCGGGCGGGACCACTTCATCGTAAGGCTGACTCAAAGAATATAGTAATAATATAGGACCGACTATGGTACCGACTCCATAACCACTAAGCAGCTTAGTGGTTATGGACTAAGCTACCGACGGCGACGCTTCAATTTAGAACTGTTGTTATTTTGTTGTTGACCACCTCTGTGGGGCGTAGCGGTTGTGAACGGGGCCGCTACGCAGGAGGCGCGGGTTCGATCCCCGCTTAGTGCAAATATTGTTATGCATTAATATGAATATTTGCATTGGTCTGGTGCAGTGCAGTTGCAATAGATTTACCCGTAAAAATAAAGTCGTATGGCCAGGTCTAAACTGAGTGGACAAATCAAGAGGAGTTCAAAAACTGGTTAAAACAGCAACTGTATGGAAACCGATTTCGGTTCTGTTTCTTTTGTTTGAAAGATGGTTTAGTCGAGAGTGTTCTTAGCTATGTTTCATAAAAATCAGTTCAGCCATTTCAAAGATTATGAGGAGTGAAAGTGGCAATGCAAAATCTAATATTTCCAAATAAACCCGTGTTGGGTATCAAATGAAAGGCCATAATTTATACATTACGATACAGTAGGTTTTATGGAAATCGGGTAAGTGGTTACCTATAAAAAGCATAAAATAAAAAAAATTAAATTTAAAGAACCCCCGACCCAAAAAGAACCTATAAAATGTAAAATAATAACTATTACATTATGACCTACCCAAGGAACCCTTCTTTAATTTGTCTCGTCGGGGGACCGCCGCCGTCTGGTCTCACACCAAGGTACTTAGCGGTCCCCCGATGAGACAAATGACAAAAGGGTTAATACCTTGGGTAGGTTATAATGTAATAGTTATTATTTTACTTTTTATAGGGTTTTTTTTGTTTCGGGGGTTTTTAAATTTAAATTTTAGTTTTTTTATTTTATTCCTTACAATCTAGTGACATTTTGGTAAAGTTTATTTTTCCCGAAACGGCAACACTGACTTTTTTATTTTTCCCGAAACGGCAACACTTGTCGGCTTGCGGATCACAGGGGGGCCCCGTTCAACATATAGAAATTCTAGTTATACAAATATGAGGCAAACATGAATTGAACCTTGATTATATCACTTTGTCTCTTTTTTTCCAATATACAGTTGTGTCTGCTAAAAAGAGACAAAAAATTTAAGTTATTGCTCACTTGGGAAAATGAGTATGAGAATTTGACAGCGTGCCGACGGTACCAACATTTATGAATGATTTGCGCCAACATTATGAATGATTTGCGCCAACATTATGAATGATTTGCGACAGCCATTGTTGAATTTTTCTAGAACATACTACTACAAGCATAATAGTGATGTACTCCAATAAAAGATTTGACGACGAAACTATTCTTCTTTACAAAAATGTACTCTTTTGAAGAAATACGAATTGACAAAATTGTAATGTCTTCTGTTTTTCCGTATTAGAACTGGGCAATTGTGGTATTGTTAGAAACGTCTTGATCATCCGCTGGTTATAGGCAATATGACGTGTGAATGACTCTCTGAAACTCTGACTATAATGAAAAAAAACTTGAGATATATAGACCGTGTTTGGTATGAAATTAAGGGGCTCAATTAGCACATTAAAAACATGTATACATTATTAGGTGTTGCTTGCACCAAAATAATACAAATAAAAATCAAGTTTCAAACTAAAATCCGACTACTGCAAATCACGCTCTAAGAAGTATTAAGCAAGAAAATATCAAGAATAGCCGTGGTCGTATACCATTTACTCTAATAAAACAATACATTCTAGAGATTCGTGATTTTGCAGTAGTCGGGTTTTAGTTTTAAAGTTATGGTTAGTACACTTTAACAGGTAGTATAGAAAGATATCGACAAATGTTACGATAATAGAAGGTAATCCCTAGCATAGTAACCGTCGGCAAACGTTCATTCATAAAAATGGAACGTAGGTAATACACGTTAATTCTGTAGGTATAACCCATCTGTTATATTATAAATTTATGTTGCGGATGCGTTGGCCACATAAACTTATAAGAGAACAGACGGGTAAGACGGGTTATACCTACAGAATTAACGTGTATTACCTACGTTCCATTTTTATGAATGAACGTTTGCCGACGGTTACTATGCTAGGGATTACCTTCTATTATCGTAACATTTGTCGATATCTTTCTATACTACCTGTTAAAGTGTACTAACCATAACTTTAAAACTAAAACCCGACTACTGCAAAATCACGAATCTCTAGAATGTATTGTTTTATTAGAGTAAATGGTATACGACCATGGCTATTCTTGATATTTTCTTGCTTAATACTTCTTAGAGCGTGATTTGCAGTAGTCGGATTTTAGTTTTAGACTTGATTTTTATTTGTATTGTTTTGGTGCAAGCAACACCCAATAATGTATACATGTTTTTAATGTGCTAATAGAGCCCTTTAATTTCATACCAAACACAGTCTATATATCTCAAGTTTTTTTTCATTAAAGTCAGAGTTTCAGAGAGTCATTCACACGTCATATTGCCTATAACCAGCGGATGATCAAGACGTTTCTAACAATACCACAATTGCCCAGTTCTAATACGGAAAAACAGAAGACATTACAATTTTGTCGATTCGTATTTCTTCAAAAGAGTACATTTTTGTAAAGCAAGAATAGTTTCGTCGTCAAATCTTTTATTGGAGTACATCACTATTATGCTTGTAGTAGTATGTTCTAGAAAAATTCAACAATGGCTGTCGCAAATCATTCATAATGTTGGCGCAAATCATTCATAAATGTTGGCACCGTCGGCACGCTGTCAAATTCTCATACTCATTTTCCCAAGTGAGCAATAACTTAAATTTTTTGTCTCTTTTTAGCAGACACAACTGTATATTGGAAAAAAAGAGACAAAGTGATATAATCAAGGTTCAATTCATGTTTGCCTCATATTTGTATAACTAGAATTTCTATATGTAGAACGGGGCCCCCCTGTGTTTTGTCAACAAAACATCAAAATGTCAGAAGTCATAACCAAAAGAAAGAATTAATATTAAACAGGTTCTAATTGTTACGTGCGTGTATGTAGCCAATGAATCCTGGAATCTTTATTATGCGCTAAACCACCACTGAGAACCTCAATAAGCGAGATTTATATTTCAGGACAAGTAGGTATCTTTTAGGTCTAAGATCTATGTCCCGAGCATTAAGTATAGTTTTCTTAAGTCTTTGTTCCTGTTTCTTGATAAGTGGACTGGCGACTAGAAAAAGGTGATGGATAGACTTAATGCGGAAGGTGGGCATTTGGAGCAGTGGCGCACTTTTATGGAGGCCTGTGTCCAGCAGTGGATTGCAATAGTCTTATCATAATTATATTCTTTATAAAATATCGTGAATAGAAAGTAAATCATAGGGAAAGGAGATTTATCTAGGTCACACAGTAACTCTTAAATCGACTAGAGTAGTGGCTAGGGGGTGTACTATGCCAAATCGAATGCCAAATAATCGAATAAGGTTCACATCACGGGTTAGATTTTTTAAATAATGGTATTTTGAGATGACAAACATTCTGCTACAGACAGTATACAGGGTGATCAATCCAAATGGGTCAGTAGGGAGAAGTCAAACTGAGAGAATAGCGACATCTGTTCTTAGGAACCATGGCTTCGATTTTGGGTTTAATAATAATGACATTCAAACTTTTCTTCAAACTCTTATACATAACCAGGAATCGAACCTGGCCGAAGCCTCTGTGAACAATTGAATGAAATTTTGAAGCATTTTTTATGCTAACTATTCAAATCGATCTCTGTAAACCAATTCAGATTCTTTTTTCGTTTTTTTTTCGACCTAGTTGTACGAAGTGGAGTAGAATAGGGTCACCCAATCCCTTGCTGTGGGTGTAGTAAAAGGCGACTAAGGGATAGGGCTGTTCTCCATCCTACAGTAAACATACAGCCAACAAAGTGCCTGCTAGACTGCAATAGGCTCTGCCATCAGCACTACAACTATTATCAGATTAGATGATTATCCTTTAGCATTTTGAGTTTGTTCACATCCTGTGATTTGTCATCTCATCTCATTACTTACTTACTTTTTTAAATTCTTGGTATTTAGTTCCTTTTTGATCATTTTTTATTGTATTTATAATTCAATAAAGCTGCGGCGAGTTGGTTTTTATGACGCTTGCCTGACCTTAGCTTGAGATATTTTCCTTTATAATA
Source organism: Eilema depressum (assembly GCA_914767945.1). NCBI lineage: Eukaryota > Metazoa > Arthropoda > Insecta > Lepidoptera > Erebidae > Eilema > Eilema depressum. The sequence goes on along the minus strand of OU612012.1, from coordinate 32,188,165 downwards.
GGAACTTGGACAAAGAGGTTAAAAAGTTGTATCCACTGTACATTGCCTACTGCACATGACGGACAGATGTACCTACAGAAGACATTAATCCAAATGAATAACTCTCAATGCAAACTGGCCATGCTCTCCTTGCTTTCTAAAACCAGTTTTTTTGTGTACTATCAACAAAATCAGTAGGGTCAACTGTTTAAATTCACTTACTCAATAAAGTATTGTCTCAATTTAAAAACACATTTTGTTATAAGAGCATGAAAAGAAATGTACAATGTATGGTGATGTGCTGTGAACTTGTCATCTTGGTTGGTAACAAATGTGCCTAAGATACATTTTTGTTTAATCCCCATCTTTCCCGTGAGAATGCTTAGGCTACTGTTGATGTCAACTAGGTATGGTATGGCTTCTGTCTTTCCATTCCGACCAACTAAACTAACCGACTGAAACGGATCAACTATTTTTCTATCACAACAATACAACTTTTGGTCTGATAGGAATATTTTGTCTATGTGAAATATCTATGTATTTACAAAAAATAAAATCGGCCAAGTGCGAGTCGGACTCGCCCATGAAGGGTTCCGTAGTAGCAAAGGCGAAAATTGTGGTTTATGACGTATTAAAAAAAAACTACTGACTGGATCTCGTTCGAACCAATTTTTAGTGGTAGTTTGCATGGCAATTTACATCATATATTTTTTTTAGATTTATCATTCTCTTATTTTAGAAATTAGAGGGGGGGGGGGGGGGGGGGACACATTTTTCCACTTTGGAAGTGTCTCTCGCGCAAACTATTCAGTTTAGAAAAAAATATGTTAGAAACCTCAATAGCATTTTTAAAGACCTATCTATAGATACCCCACACGTATGGGTTTGATGAAAAAAAAATTTTTGAGTTTCAGTTCTAAGTATGGGGATTATTTATATTAATACTGGACGGACAGACAGACAGACAGACGGACGGACAGACATGACGAATCTATAAGGGTTCCGTTTTTTGCCATTTGGCTACGGAACCCTAAAAAGTGCCTTAGTTTGTCATCTGCATTCTAGATACCATAACACAAATTAAGCCATGCTTACTTTGGGCTTTGGGTCAATCAACCTCATTGTGCAGAATGTCGTAGCATTTAATTGACAACCCTGCTTACACCATTCCGGGAGTGAAGAAGAAGACAGTATATTTATATTATACTATTTTATCTCACTCTGGGTTGTCCCACTAGACAACTCTCCCATTTTTTTAAATTTAACTTGACTGTTACGGTAGTGACTATCATCAGACTCAATCTTGAGAGGAAAGGTTACGCCAGACCGGGCCCCCTATTAGTGGGTGAAATTAACCAGTAAAGTTACCGAAGCTCCGACAGTTAATAAATATAGTCGTCGAGAGAACTCATTACTGATTAACTTGATTATAGTTCCCGGCATTTAACTTGGCAACAAAACAAGTCGCGAGACAAACAAGCCTCTGGTGCGCGCGGATTGGTTTAATTTAGTCTATGATTGGTGGATTTGAGGGGTTTTTTCTTGTCCTCCGATCGGAACTCCGATTGGTAGGAGGAGCGGGAATATTTTTTCCCATATCTCCGAGGTCCTCCGCCGCCGAAGCACACCTCAAGCTATCCTCAAAACACACTCAATACGTGCATACTGCGCATAAAGAGTACATTTTGTGACGTGTTTGTTGCCAAGTTAAATGCCGCCAACTATACTAAGATAGAACTCTGCCTTGCTCCCCTTTACCACCGGTGATTCAAGTAAAATAAAGAAATAGAATGAAGGTTCTAGCGCCATCTAGTAGAGATTTGTAATACTAGAATGCTAGTAGTTCATAATATATAATTACCAACCTTGTAAGTTCCTCAAAGATCTACTAGATGGCGCTGTTAAACGAAATATAAAAATTAGTGAAATCATCTTTCTTCAGATACGTAAATACCCACAGTGGAATACGTTCACAAAAATTAGTTTGTGATCTTACAAAGGTCTTGGCTAGACTTATTTCTTCTGCCGTACGTTTGATCAAATTACCTATTGTTTGAGTAGAACCGGGGATGAGATCAAAAGTCGCCACCCCCCAAAATTAAATCCAAATAAAAAAAAATTACCCGTGTTACTACCGTAATAATCCTTACTTATTACGGTAGTAACACGGGTAATTTTTTTTTGCTGTTGTTATTACTTTCAACTGCAGTAGTACCACGGGTAAACTAATTACCGGTGTTACTACTGGTAGTATGAATGGTAGTATCACGGGCAAGAAAGGGTACCACCAGCCTCACGCCGGCCAGCGGGGGCGTGCGTCGGACTCGAACCGACTAAAACCGCTCGGATCTCGTATGCTGGGGAGTAAGGTGGCCCAATAAGGCATTTCCGTCGCACTCCAGCTCATGTGGTGTTGCTAAACGTGTCTAACGTGGCGGCATATACGTATTTAAATGTGGTGCGCATGCGTCACACGCTCTCCATAATGGCACAGATAACATAATATAGTATAATACTAATGGTAAGCTGAGGATGACGCCCTAGGGACGAGTGTCCCTCCCTTCCTGTCAACATTGATACAGTCAATCATTCAATTAGCCTATCGCTGTCCACTGTTGGAAATAGGTCTCTGCCAAGTCCCCATTTTGTGAGGGTTAGGTACAATGATTAATGACTTTTTTTTATTATAGGGTTTTTATTGCTTCGCGACCAGATCGCATCGAATTATGACATTTCATGCCCTTCTCAATAGTCATGAAAGATACGTAACTACGTGTATATGGTCTTTTTTTTTTATCATGCGAAAAATCCCCAAGGATACTTCCCCCGCCGGAACCGGAGGAGGAGGTTATGTCGGACTCGAACCGACTAAAGCGCACGCCCGCGCCGTCTGTGGGCCGTCAGTTGCCGGAGGTGAGATTGTCGTAGCCATATCCCTCGCACCCCGGCCGATCCAGGGCCATATCGGCCCTCTTCCGGTGTGGGGACCACAGAGTCCCCAACTCGTTCCCGGGTGTGGGGAGGCACGCAGTGCGCGCCTAGGGTGCTTAACTTTATTACAAATTATTGTCAGTTTTGGAGTCGGTGTCAGCCAAGGTAGGTTTGTAACTTCTCACGTGCGTGTGTGCGTTTTAGTCGGTTCGAGTCCGACATAACCTCCCCCGCACTATGGCAGAACTTACAGTTATTACATACAGAGTATTTTGTCGTTGGCATAGAAGTTTATTTGTAGGCGCTGACACCGACTTCAAAAATAACAATAATTTGTAATAAAGTTTTTGAAGAATAGGTACCTACACAATTATTTTGAAGTTTTTAGTGCATTTTATTATTGGAATAGTTTTTTGAAGTCGGTTTTTTTAAACGTAGTTTTTTTTTTTTACTTTTTAAGTGTCTATAATAGGCTATTATGTAAGCTACAGTAGGATTGCTACGGGTAGTCTATAAAATTTCGATGTTTTTTAGTAGCTATGGATAGGCCTTCGAAAGTGGTCTAATTCAGTCCAATGTATCTTCAATGATAGTACGTACTTACCATACGTCCATACCATACTATTAACTACTACATACCATTAAACGAGACATTCATGCTGTACATCAAATGACTTCTCTTCATAAACTCATATTATGAGCTTCTACCCATGAAATTAATATGCAACTACCTGTGACTTATACCGAACCCAATGCAAAAAGGTTTTTCGAAACCAGTTCATAAACGACGGAAATATGGGACAACATAATATAAGAAGTTGGGTAAAAATTTGAATTATGAAAACACAAAAAACATCATAAAATGAAAACTCCTGGGCCAAACTATGTTAAATTTGCATGGGACCAAATGACAACTATTTCACATCGAATGCCGCTCTCACCTATGTTCAGAGCCCAGAGGTGGGGAGATGCAAACAAGTTAAAATTTGCACCTCAAAAGACCAATGCAATGGACCAAAGCTTAAGTATGACACACCACGTCTGAGCATGGGCGGGTTAGACATAGGCACCTCCAAGGAGGTCAAAATCCTTGGCCTCACAATCGACGACAAACTCACCTTCAACCAGCACGTCGACAACACATGTAGGTAAGGGGTCTGAAGTAAGTAGGTCACCAATATCTATAAACAGCTGATCAGCCCCCCTAGACATGTGGCAATTCGTTGCTCGGCGTATAATGGAATAGAATGACAAATGTATAGGATTTGACGTTTAAATGACAGGCGTCAACGAATGTCAAAAACGTCAAATCCTATACATTTGTCATTCTATTCCATTATACGCCGAGCAACGAATTGCCACTTGTCTAGAGGGGTAAGGCGGCTAGGGCTAGTTGGGGTTTACACCCGGAGGTGATCCATACCATCTACACTGCCACAGGCGAACCTATAGTGTTGTATGCAGCTAGCGCGTGGGCACCAGCGGTTGGGAAGCTGAGGGTCCAGAAGAGGCTAAACTTTATTCAGCGAGGTTTCGCGCAAAAGATCTGCAAAGCATATCGCACGGTTTCCCTCCACTCGGCAGTGCTCCTGGCGGGGATACTCCCTCTTGACCTTCGCGTTTGCGAAGCAGCCTTACTGTATGGGGTCAAGAGGGGGGATCCCATTCCGGACCTGGGGGGGAGGGAGATCGAGCGGATGGCATCGGCAATGGAAAACCCACATCCTGCGGAACATATGTGCCTGGAGTTCCAAAGCCTGAAGACCAACGAGCAAGTGGAAGAAACCCTCGGTACCACTATGCAAATTTATACGGACGGCAGCAAGATTGAGGGCAGAGTGGGCACCGCATTACCCATATGGAGAAATGGAACTGAAAGCCGGGCCCTCAAGCTTGCTTTGCCGTCCTCTTGTACTGTCTACCAGGCGGAACTCTTGGCAATATGTGAAGCAACGAGGGTGGTCCTCAAACATGAGCCGGCCTCTTTTGGGATATACAGCGACTCAACCGCATCACTCCAGACGGTCGCGAATCCCGATTGCCACCTCCTTGCAGTCCAATCAAGGAAAAACGAAATAAAAAACTAAAATAAATACATTTCATTTTTTGAACACCATGTATTATTCTCTCCACGTCATTACGTTTATAATGTTTACACACGGAATTAGAATCCAAATACTACGGAATTAGAATTTTTACCACGGAATTAGTAGCTGCTGACTTGCCGCTGCCGCGTGCTTGTCTGCGACCTAAGTAGTATAAAAAAAAATCAGTTCTGTCTGCGTGTGTGAGTGTCAATACTTACCAGCGCGCGCTCCGGCGTGAAAAGCCTTCTAAGCTACAAACTTCTAGTCTCCAGGGAGCTGAGTTTTCGTGAAGCAGTTTTCATGATATTTTCGACGTATTCAGTTCGCACTGTTCGCAGCGACATCCACACCAAGCATGTTAACGTTACTGTAGTGGGTGGGCGAGGCAGGAAGGTTTCGAAGGTATCTTTCCTTTCTATTATTTAACCGTTGAGGATAGCTGGTCTAACGAAGAATTCTAAACATGGTGCATTGATTACAGACAAAAATATGTTTGTGCTGTTTCTAATAAATCAGGAAGTCTGTGAATTAAGTTATTTTTCGCTTTTCAGTGCCTCTTTTTCGTTTCTTGAAGTCGGTTAAACTTTTTTATTAAAATTAATTTATTTTTCTCTTTTTAGTGAGTTTGTACAGTCTCACGACTGTACATCGCATGTATAGTGACCTGACTTTACATGCCCTGCTGACGCTGCACTACAGACCGAACCGGCGGCGACGCGCGTCATTATTTGTTGCACAATATAGTGTATTTAAATCGACCACGAACCAATAACCTTTGAGACTATCATTACGACGATACCAGTGAAAATTATCCAGGAAAGGTTGGCCACTTATTTATACTGTCACCTTTAACTTAACAATATACGACACACCTACTTTCGCAATCTTTCCTTTGGGTCTCCACAACTACCACTACCACTGGCTCCACAACAGGAGTCGATGTACCAGGATAACGTAAAAATATATCTATATATATAATAAATTCATTTTTAACAAAAAAGTTTAACCGACTTCAAGAAACCAAAAAAGAGGCACTGAAAAGCGAAAAATAACTTAATTTACAGACTTACTGATATAGTAGAAGTCGGTACCTAGCCCAAGAGAGGCCATATTTCAATTGATTGCATCATAGTAGCTCAGACACAACAAACAAAGTTGGCTGGCACCGACTTCTACTATATCAGTAAGTCTGTAAATTAAGTTATTTTTCGCTTTTCAGTGCCTCTTTTTTGGTTTCTTGAAGTCGGTTAAACTTTTTTGTTAAAAATGAATTTATTTTTCTCTTTTTAGTGAGTTTGTACAGTCTCACGACTGTACTTCGCATGTATAGTGACCTGACTGTACATGCGCTGCTGACGCTGCAATACAGATCAAACCGGCCACGCTACAAAAAAAATTTATTAAATCATTATTCAAAAAGAATTTTTAAAATCAATGCATATACACCGGAAATATAGCTGAATATTCTGAACACTTCTGCGTACCCCTTCAAAGGACTCAGGCGTGATGTTATGATGTGTAATGGCAGAAACATTGCAATAATATGCCATTGCAGCAATCGCGGCTGATTTCCTGGTACTTTTTGAAGAGTTCCTTGGTCTAATCTCGGAAACCCATCATCAGATCTTTACGAAATTTAAATGGGACCACTTCGGAATAATCTACTTACGAACACAAAAAGAATTTTCAAAATCCGTCTAGAATTGGCTTCACAATCGCGTAACAAACATACAAAAAAAAAAAAAAAAAAATAGGGTACGAATTGAGAACCTCCTTTTTTGAAGTCGGTTAAAAATGAAACTCGTTTTCCGTTGTCACGACATGGCATGAAAACGGCTGGACCAATTTCGATAATTCTTTTTTTAGAACATTCCTTAAAGTACCGGGATGGTTCTTACGGAGAGAAAAATTGAAAAAAAAAAGAATTGACTTTTAGGCGGTACGAAGTTCGCGGGGTCAGCTAGTATATTATAAAAACATCCGAATTGAAAACCTAATCCTTGTTTAGAAGTCGGTTTTTTAAATGTCCAATATCAATGAAATTAATATAGGACTACCTCAAAAGTATGCCAAAGCGAATACAAAAATAATTTTTAAAATCAATGCATATACACCGGAAATATAGCTGAATATTCTGAATCCCATCAAAAACAATACTTGTAAAAAAATGCCAAGCCTCACCGCCCTCGGTTCTTCTACCGCAAAAAGTTGTGAGATCCATGTAATACCAAGTCGGTTAATTTATTCAGTCTCTACTTCAGATACCTTCTGTCCTAAGTTATTACGTACCTAATAAACTTTTATGTTTTAAATGTAATAAATGGACTTGGCAATCGCACTAAACAATCTTATTTAATGTAATTATTGTGATGTGCTATACATTGTGTTTTCATGCGATGGCCAAGTCAAACGAATTTATTACATTTATCAGATACTTTTGCGTACCCCTTCAAGGGACTCAGGCGTGATGTTATGATGTGTAATGGCAGAAATATTGCTATAATATGCGATTGCAGCAATCGCGGCTGATTTCCTGGTACTTTTTGAAGAGTTCCTTGGTCTAATCTCGGAAACCCATCATCAGATCTTTACGAAATTTATATGGGACCATTTCGGAATAATCTACTTATGAGCAGAAAAAGAATTTTCAAAATCCGTCTAGAATTGGCTTCACAATCGCGTAACAAATATACAAAAAAAAAAGTTTAAAACTAAAACCCGACTACTTAAAAAATCACGCTCTGAAAAGTATTAAACAAGAAAATATCTAGGATAGCCGTGGTCGTATGCCACTTTTCCTTAGAATAGCATGTATGTACCTATCGTTTTATTATAGTAAGTGGCATACGACCACGGCTATCCTAGATATTTTCTTGTTTAATACTTTTCAGAGTGTGATTTTTACCCGACTACGGCGAAGCCAAAGGAGGGTTATGATTTTGACAGGCTATGTATGTATGTATGTATGTATGTATGTATGTATGTATGTATGTATGTATGTATGTATGTATGTATGTATGTATGTATGTATGTATGTATGTATGTATGTATGTATGTATGTATGTATGTATGTATGTATGTATGTATGTATGTATGTATGTATGTATGTATGTATGTATGTATGTATGTATGTATGTATGTATGTATGTATGTATGTATGTATGTATGTATGTATGTATGTATGTATGTATGTATGTATGTATGTATGTATGTATGTATGTATGTATGTATGTATGTATGTATGTATGTATGTATGTATGTATGTATGTATGTATGTATGTATGTATGTATGTATGTATGTATGTATGTATGTATGTATGTATGTATGTATGTATGTATGTATGTATGTATGTATGTATGTATGTATGTATGTATGTATGTATGTATGTATGTATGTATGTATGTATGTATGTATGTATGTATGTATGTATGTATGTATGTATGTATGTATGTATGTATGTATGTATGTATGTATGTATGTATGTATGTATGTATGTATGTATGTATGTATGTATGTATGTATGTATGTATGTATGTATGTATGTATGTATGTATGTATGTATGTATGTATGTATGTATGTATGTATGTATGTATGTATGTATGTATGTATGTATGTATGTATGTATGTATGTATGTATGTATGTATGTATGTATGTATGTATGTATGTATGTATGTATGTATGTATGTATGTATGTATGTATGTATGTATGTATGTATGTATGTATGTATGTATGTATGTATGTATGTATGTATGTATGTATGTATGTATGTATGTATGTATGTATGTATGTATGTATGTATGTATGTATGTATGTATGTATGTATGTATGTATGTATGTATGTATGTATGTATGTATGTATGTATGTATGTATGTATGTATGTATGTATGTATGTATGTATGTATGTATGTATGTATGTATGTATGTATGTATGTATGTATGTATGTATGTATGTATGTATGTATGTATGTATGTATGTATGTATGTATGTATGTATGTATGTATGTATGTATGTATGTATGTATGTATGTATGTATGTATGTATGTATGTATGTATGTATGTACTACACACATACACACATACACACATACACACATACACACATACACACATACACACATACACACATACACACATACACACATACACACATACACACATACACACATACACACATACACACATACACACATACACACATACACACATACACACATACACACATACACACATACACACATACACACATACACACATACACACATACACACATACACACATACACACATACACACATACACACATACACACACACACACACACACACACACACACACACACACACACACACACACACACACACATACACACATACACACATACACACATACACACATACACACATACCCACATACACACATACACACATACACACATACACACATACACACATACACACATACACACATACACACATACACACATACACACATACACACATACACACATACACACATACACACATACACACATACACACATACACACATACACACATACACACATACACACATACACACATACACACATACACACATACACACATACACACATACACACATACACACATACACACATACATACATACATACATACATACATACATACATACATACATACATACATACATACATACATACATACATACATACATACATACATACATACATACATACATACATACATACATAGCCTGTCAAAATCATAACCCTCCTTTGGCTTCGCCGTAGTCGGGTAAAAAAAAAGGGTACGAATTGTGAACCTCCTTTTTTGAAGTCGGTTTAAAACCGGACCAATAGACCGATTTTTTAAATTCTTTCGCCATTAGAAAGCTAAACTAACAGGTACCAACAAATAGGCTTATCATAACGCTGCTATCAGCGATAAACGGGATCAGAATTCCACACGGGCGGGGCCGCGAGCAAAATCTAGTTGATTTATATTTACAAATAGATCACGATAAGCAGAGCACGTGTTTTCCCAGTTTCCCTCTTCCTACAGTCCCGGGTCCTGCAAGTGGAGTGTGAACAAGCACTTATCAACGCCTTCAAGTTAGGGACCACCATTTTAAGGTCAATAGCATCAGAAATGGTGGTCCGTATCTTCTGGACTGCACCTCAGCTTTATACCATCTAGCGGGGTGCAGTCAATTGACGGACCAAGTACAAAAAAAATTCTATGAGGGTATACAGAACCCTGTTATCATCATTATTCATATAAATGTTTATAGTTAAATTGATTAAAAAAAAAGTATACTTTTTAAACCTATTTACAAACATTTGCCTACATTAGAATTACATTTCCATTAGAATTAGCTGTGTTGGTTCTCGGTTTTTCTACTTTATTCTTCTATTGTACTCCATTCCCTATTCTAGGCTCCTTTTCCTGTGGGTGTCGTAAAAGGCGACTAAGGGATGATAGTGTTCGCTAGCGGCAATAGGCAAAATGTGGGTGATTTATACTGATACACCTCTGCTTACCCCTTCGGGGATTAACAGGTGTGAGTATATGCATGTATGCAATTCTAATGAAGAATCAGCATCATTCTATTCTACAATACGCCAGCCACTTTTAACGTTAATAGTATTTTTTAATTATCTCCATGAATGTATTTTTTTTTTTTATACTGGAGATTGATGGCACTCGGTGGAACTTGCTACACATATTGAATAAATCATTTGTGGAAAATCAATTGTGGAAAAGTACAAGTGATTTATTCAATATCTCCAATGTAGGTTCCTACTCCTACGAGTAGGTACTATGTACTATCTATACATTCTAGATATTCAAAACTAAATTACGCATATAGAGAAGTTCATAAACCGCGGCAAATATCAGACAGGGATCATCCATGTGGTAGAGTTCGCACGCGATCAATACCGAGCTACAGCGTCCAATCCTGGAGGAGCTTCCGGAAAACGTGACGTAACAGGCGACGCACGTGAGAGATGCCGTTTTTGCTCTCAAAGTATGTAGGACGCTACGCAGGGACGCAGCTGACGCAGGTCGCTCTCATTGGGCCGCCCTCACGTTATGTTGGCAATAAAAAGTCAATAAATTACTGGACCCGGCCAAGGGGTTGCCGCCCCGCCAATCGCATTCACCGCGGCACGCTGTAAGCACGCATAAATCTTCAGCTCTTGATGTGTCAGAGAGCCCCGCCATATTGTACCTAATAGCAAAAGTTTGCTATGTATTTTGTGGTAAGTCGCTCGAAGATGGCGATATGTGTGTGATAAAGTTATTTAAGTGCGAATATTAATGTACATATTCGGATCTGTGAGGAAGGAGGGGGTTCCAGCAGCAGTTTGTTGAAGACAAAGGCTTGCAATAATTTCATCAAAAAATGGAATCATCTAACAAAGGAATCAAACTTTTCGAGGTATAACTACCCAATAGACAGACTACCTGCTTCAGGAGATTCTGTGCTGGTGAAGAATGGCAGGTAAGATTTTCAGAATATTTATTTCTAAAGGTCGGTTAATACTTGATTTCGAGAGGGGATTTTCAATAGGATACTAGCAGCTGTACTAAATTAGTGCAAAAAATTTTGGGTTAACGCGTCCAAAATTGCATCATACAGAACATCACTGCCGATTCGGACGCCATTTTGAAGATGCCCAGGTGAACTTTCAATCCTTTCTTCTACCTTGTAGGAGTAAAATGTTGAAAATTATACAGTATTTTCTTTATGGGGGTAAATTTTGTGCGTGTATATACATTTTAAAAAAGGTCAAAATAAAGTACCTACCTGTACCAATTACACCCTTTGGCCCTCTATTTCTGGTATCCTGATTGTGTATATATTAACTGTAGCATAGATTTCAAGAGCACTGATGGCAAGTGCCCACATCAGTTTGAGACAAATGAAGGTCTTTGTGTCCGCGGTACGTACAGAAGTTGGCTATGCGTGTAATAAATACAAACTATTTCATTGTGTGTCTTTTATTCTAATTCTCCTCTTTCCTCTCCCATGTCCGCCTAAGGTACGATTCAAAGATAAGTGACTGTGCAACCCCCAATCGCTAATTCAGTAAGATTTTTGTTATAAAAGCTAGCGTTGATTATAAGATGTACAAGCTAGCGTGAACAGAGATGGCTTTGGCACTGTAATTAACAATAAAGAATTTGAACTATATCTCGAACCCCAACACTTATTAAATTATTAAGAAGAGGGAATAAATTGTAAAATATATCCCCTCTTCTTGTCAAAACTAACTAAAAGAACGTTTTTGGTGTAATTTATATTTTGTATAAATGACTGTGTATGAATTCAAATAAGATTGAAATTGTTCTTGAATAAATAAACATAAACAAACAAACAGACAGGTTTAGTACCTGAAGTATAAGGCATAGCTGAACCCGAAAGCGGTTAGCAGGGTCTGCATCGGATCCCCTCGAGCAGTAGGAAGAATCAGCAACAATATAGTGGAAAGAATTTTGCTGTCGAGAGGAGCAGCGGCAGCGTGATAAGAAGGTATAGGTTCGCTAACGAAGGAATTGCAACTGAGAGGGGAACTCCACTGCTAGGACGGGGAAACATCACTGATAGAACGCTGCCGTTGACAATACAGTTCTTCTATCATAGAAGGAATTGTGTTGTCAACGGCAGCGAGCTATCTATCTTGTGACTCAACTGCTGAAGAAGGAGAAGGAGAAGCAGAAACACTAAGGTTCAGGAATTGCATCGTCGAAAGCGGCTTCACCAGCATAAGGAGCTCCCTTGTCAGAGGAAGTAGCGGCAGCGTGATAAAGAAGGAAGGAGGAGAAACATCACTGCTAGAAGGAAAGGAAGATCAACACTAGGAGAAACTGCTTTGATAGAACTTTTTGCTCCTAGCATTAGCGTGCTAAAGAGAAGCAGGTTCGCTGCCGAGGGGACCAAGATTGAAATTAGGAGGGAACTTCCACAATCCATTGGCGGTACAGAAGTTCGGCAGTTAGACCTTTGTCGTAAATTCTTCTTCGTCAACTCTGAATAGTATAACAGTATACTTCAATATACGGGCTGGATGCGAACCGCTTTCAACCGGTCTTATTGGAGATCTATAGGAGAGGTCTATGTCCAGCAGTGGACTTCCTATGACTGAAATGATGATGATGATACTTCAATGTCATAGAGAATACTGCAGAATACATTGTTACGTTTGATCCGTACCCTTAGGCCCATATTCCAGAACAATAAGTCCTTAATCTCGATTTATAACTAACTAGCTGATCCGGCGACCTTCGTACCGCCATATTTTCCGCCCGCGTGGTATCAGATCCCGCTGTACCTTCTATTCAAATTTCCATGTTGGATTCTAATCCCGTTCCCGCTGCACCATTCCCGGCCAGTGCATGAACATGCCACATATAATTGTCCATGGGAAGAATATGGCTTTTCTAGATTCAGACCCGTTCCCGCTGTACCTTCTATTGAAACTTCCATGTTAGATTCTGAACCTGTTCCCGCTGCACCGTCCCCGACCCGTGAACAATGTGAATATGCCACATATAATTGACCATGGGAAAAACATGGCTTTTCTAGATTCAGACCCGTTACCGCTGTACCTTCTATTCAAACTTTCATATTAGATTCTGATCCCGTTCCCGTTGCACCGTCCCCGACCCGTGAACATGGATTTTCTAGATTCAGACCACTTAACTTTTAAGGATTGTCCTTGTGATTTGTTTATGGTCATGGCTTGCAAGACGGATCGGAAATTGAAGTCGTTTAAATTCAAACGGCATGTGATTAAGTGAAAAAAAAAATCTAAAAATAATAATTTAAAAGTATCCTATGTCCTTCTCCTGGTTCTAAGCTACCTACCCACCAATTTTCCGGCAAATCAGTTCAGCCGTTCTTTACTTATAAGTGGTGTAACTAACACGACTTTCTTTTATATAGGTACCTACATAGATTAGATCTGAGGACAGATTCTATTGTAGATAAATTTTGTTTACTCAACTAATAAATTACAATTATTTACATAATTACATAAAAACAAACAATACTTAATATACCTATATACAAAGCTGTAGGTTCAAGCGTCAAAGAATTTCTCCCCATCGACGTCAACTGGAAGGGTGTCCAGAAGGCTGGCGGCATTGCCACGTTGAATGGCAATACCAATCCTTTGTGCAAGGAATGAACCAGCCCTCTGGTCACGGGTAGCGTATAAGATGTCTAGATAAAGAGTTCTAATATCATTGTGAGAGTCGATTTACAGCTGAGCGTTGTGCTGTAATACGGGCCTAAATATAACACAAGTTTTGCTATAAGTACTAAGGTACTTTGGAGCCTAATAGCGCTGTGTTTTACTATTGTGTATTATATTCTTTCCAGCTTCCAAAAAAAATTCATCGAAGGACGTGCGGATGACGGGGCCTAGTACTAGCAAAGCGCCCGCGCCTCCACCCGAGAAGAACACTGTACCCGAACAAATACTAAAGGCTAGACGAGAACTCTTCAAACAAGTATCACGCGCCCCTGATGCTATAGGGATTGCAAAAGTGCCCCAAGGCGCGCAATTGGTCTCCGCTTCGCTATCCAAGGAGAAAGCGGGGCCGGCTCCAATGTTTCCTAACAGCGAATTAAAACCATTCCAAGATATTTTAGTCACGATAAGAGTGTTCAAGCCAGTTGATTTTGAAACTGTCGGCAATGACATAGTACGTATCATTTAATATACACATGGTAGGTAATACTTCTAAGAAGTCCTGACTTGACGTCGTGGAGGGTGAATCAATCATCAATGATTTCACTACCATGGACGCCCAAGATCGTGCGAAGGAAGGAAGAGCCGGAAGGCGGACCCTGAGCTCCGAGGTCATCTTGGTCACGGATGCAATCAGGAGAATAAGATGATGATGATAAGTAGGCATTAGGTAGAACTTAAAGGGCACCATACAGTCGACAATTAAATAGGTTGTTTAGTTTATCTTATTATAGTTAAAATATTACAATAAAGATAAAAATAAGTGCAATACTCGTACGAAGTCGAATTAACTGTTATTTTGGGTGAACATTTTCAATAGCCCATAACGAGTCAATCCAATGACTATTTTTAATATTTTTGTATAAAACCAAACCCTTTAGGTACCTAAGTATACTGAAATACATTACATGCCTAAATAAATTCCCAAATAAATAAATGAAATAAAAACACAAATAAGATTTTGAGACTTTGACTTGACTAAAATTTTGTTTAATTTTGGGAACAGGGCCGACATATGCACAAATTATACTACCACGACATGGTGCTCACCGGCCGCCATAAGGTTGGCGACATTAAAAACAATTTCATCTGTTGCGAATGCAAACCCGGGCGAGAGGTATGTATAAAGAAAATAAATTGTCATGTCCGATATAAAACTCCGGACACGTATCTTGGACCTACAATGTGCTGAAAATTCTGTCCTATAGGTACGCGCAGTACACATTTCTTGGGGGTCTTTGAGGATAGCACGGGGTGCTACCGTGCTACTGCGGTGGACGAACTCAAATTCACCAAAGCAATTCGCGGGCGCCAAGCCTCGTTTGTCTTGCGATTTAGGTCCAAGACGTGTCCGGAGATAAACGTACGTACAGCGTAGCGGTAGACCGTAGAGCGTTAGACTGCTCAGTGGGCGAGGATTCGATTCTAGCTCAGTGTAAATATTTGTATGCATTGACATTTTTAAAGAATATTGAATGTTATTAATCTTCATTCTAGCGTTAATTCCCAGTCGCATCCGAAGCTTTCATCTCGGAGTCTGGGGTCCGCTTTACCAGTCTTAACTGCGGATTTGGCTAGAACTCGATATTTTCCATGAAGCGACTGCCATTTGACCTTCACAACCCAATGGTGACATTAGGCGATATCGAAGCATTGCTGCTAGATCGAATATTATTAATATTTTATTATTTTCACCACGAAGCCCTGGAATCCGTTTATTTCTTCCCCACCTTCTGTTGACTTCCATAGGCGTAACTACCATCTGGCCTGCTTAATCCTAAAGGAAAGCTTCGCTCGTCAATCGGCAGGTGTGGTGTACCGGTTTGCAGGCGAGGTCGTCGTGACCTGCCGATGGTAGATACTTTTCCAATTTATCGAAAACCCAAAACACAAGTCAATTTCAATTATTATGTAACCCACCAATAATAATATAAATTATAAACTATAGATGCGTTGTCCGCACTCTACAATGGCAATGCAAAATAAAATCGGCCAAGTGCGAGTCGGACTCGTCCATGAAGGGTTCCGTAGTAGCAAAGGCGAAAATTGCGGTTTATGACGTATTAAAAAAAAACTACTGACTGGATCTCGTTCGAACCAATTTTTAGTGGTAGTTTGCATAGCAATTTACATCATATATTTTTTTTAGATTTATCATTCTCTTATTTTAGAAGTTAGAGGGGGGGGGGACACACATTTTTCCTCTTTGGAAGTGTCTCACGCGCAAACTATTCAGTTTAGAAAAAAATGATGTTAGAAACCTCAATAGCATTTTTAAAGACCTATCTATAGATACCCACACGTATGGGTTTGATGAAAAAAAAAATTTGAGTTTCAGTTCTAAGTATGGGGACCCCCAAAATTTTATGCATTTTTTTTATTTTTGTGTGAAATTCTTAATGCGGTTCACAGAATACATCTTCTTACCAAGTTTCAACAGCATAGGCCTTATAGTTTCGGAGAAAAGTGGCTGTGACATTCTGCTCCCGCATTAGCCTTCTAACCAACAAACAATCAAACAAAACCAACAAACCTAATCTATCCAAGTCGAAATGTGCAGCTTTTCGTTCACTGCTATGTGAGAAACATTCTACGCAAAAAACACGTAGGTACTTAGGCATACCTACCAATAGAACACATGTCTTATCAGCACTGTCTGCTGGTGGAAGTTGAAATTAGGATTAGCTCTTAAAAGATTAGTATCTATCTAACTAAATCATAGAGAAGAATAAAATTAATTATTAAAAAATAAAAAAACCCGACTGCTGTCTAAAAGATTGAAACAAGCTTGATAGCAGGCGGTACCCATTTGCCAATGATAAACCGAAAGATATTTATTGGGTACCGCCTGCTATCAAGCTTGTTTCAATCTTTTAGACGGCAGTCGGGTTTTTTAATTTACTAATAGGTAATTAATTTTATTTAACCTTTTTAGTTAGGGTTAGGATATGACATCTATATATTTTTGTAATCTCTTTTTAATTCTCTTCATTTTGATACCCTACTAGATAAATTTGAATGAAAAAAATTTTTTCCCAACACATATTTTAGCATCAAAAATCTACCGTATAGTTTTTGTTGGAATTTTATGTACCCTATGACACTCGGGAGATGAATACTTTTCATTTGAGACCCTATTCATCAAAATCCGTCCAGGCGTTAGGCCTGTAGAGGGGAACAAAGAAAACTACATACATAGACACATACATACATACATACGCGCGAAACACATTACCCTCTCGCTGGCGCAGTCGGGTAAAAATAGATTACATACATTACCTATGCTTCGACCGGCATTTTATACAATGCCTAGGTGTTCTATACATTTCCTAGGCAAAGTGTAAAATACTTAGTTTAAACATTGAATATCATTTCATACATTGCTTGAACGACCCCGGCATTCTATACATTGCCTAGGTAATGTATAGAATGCCTGCATTATACACATTGCCTATAACATAACATAATAATTCATATCAGTTAATAATAATGACGTATTATTTCTTCATATGAGCTATATTTCTTTTAAACGTACCTAGTGTTTGCGCCTTTTTTGAAAGCCGCGATGCTCCTGTATGTCTCATTGTGCCCTACGATAATTGTTTCTTTCTTTCTCATTCCAGGATACATCTAACAACGGCTTTTTATTTATTAACAATTCGTTATATGTCGACTATAAAGAAAAATCCGTCAAGTCAGCGGATAAGCTCCGTAGGTGGTGCGCATACCAAAGCATAGGAAACATGAAAAAGTATGACATGCACGATATTCGTTTGGACGAGTTGAACATTAAATATGGCAGACCGGATGTAAGTGTATACTGATAGACACTTAGGCCCTTTTCACATGCACACGGTCACGGTACGGCCGCCGTGCCGTGTAAAGTAGAAATGTATGAGCTACATACGGCACGGTCGCCGTGCCGTGATCGTGCCATGTGAAAGCTTTCTATGTAGCACATACATTTCTACTTTACACGGCGGCGTGGCGACCGTACCGTGACCATGTGAAAAGGGCCTTGGCCCGTATTCCAGAAATCGAGATTCAAAACTGGGTCTTCATTGACAGATGGGTAGCTCACCCTGGAGCAGCGCGAGTGTAACGCCCCTGGTACAACCATTTTCTATCAGTCAGTTTGGAAAAAAAGGATTTGCCACGTATTTTGACGTTTATGACAGTCGTCAACGTACCTATGTCAATCCCATGCATTGATCAATCTGTTCTCTTCTATTGTACAAATTGTCTAGAGGGGCACTTACTACTTAGAAATGATGATTGAGGACTGAGTATAATTCTGGAATACGGACCTTAATGTTAATGTGATGAGCAATGAATAGAAACAATAATTACCTCTCTCTGTTTCCATTACAGAGTTATATACATGATGCTCACTGCGAGCACATGATAATGTTTCTTTCATCCCGTGTGGTGAATCCTCGTGATCCAAGCCGGGTAGCCAACTACCCGCACATTTCCAAAATGCTCATGCTCAAGAAACCAGCTTGCTGCTATGGGTGCACCCTCAGGCCTCCCACATGGATAGTTGCCGGCCATGTGGATCTCTCCTTCAGCATGGCGGTTTTTTGCGACATCTGTCGCAAAGAGTTTTTATATGATGTATTAGGCAAGCCAAACGGAGCGTTCCATATTTTCCCGTTTGGCGCACTGCCATGTTGTTAAACTAACAGGCTAATGTTCCTCAAACTTAGTCGTAATAAGTAGGATTGATGCCACTGTATCTACTTGTCAAATTAAGTAAGCTCTCTTAAAAGATAGTCTAAAATGTGGCAATTCATTTGACTGATTTGTATAGTCAATCATAGCGGGAACAACTCGTAGGTAGTAATGTTATGGTAATAAAATTATCATTGTATGTCAGGTATATTGAGTGGTAAAGTCATCCGAGGTCATCTAGGCGAGGTCATCATTGAGGGGTTTTAATGAAGCTGATGATTGAGTTGCAAAGCAAAATCAAAGTCAAACAAAAAATAATTTATTCTGTATAGACTATTAAAACGGAATTTACAAAAAAAAGTTAAAATTAAAAAATATGCTAAAGACCAGGCAGCGGTTCGAAACGCGGCCGCGACCTGCGAGAGCTTCAGCATGAAACTCAGCGGGCACAAAGAACACAAACAAGTGACATTGGTTCTACTAAGTATATTACTATAAATAATTTGAGGTGAGCCAAGGCACAAGAGGCCTAATTTGATTTTAGATACGAATGCGCATATTTATTTAAACTGCGCCGGCAGTAAAAAAATTAAATGCTTCGAATTTCTATACAAAATTGTATGAATTGTACTTACATACCTGGTACTATTGACTAGAGGGCCAAAAATGAGGAATATAACGATTTTACGGTTATTTATTATTTCTTACTTGAAGTTTTGTAGTTTTTTAGCTTGTTCTAGGGCACAAACATTAGGTACCTATATTTTGCTGTAGGTATACCTACCTCTTTAGATTTCTTAATTTCAACAATGTTCAGCCTAAATTGAGGTATTTTTGTTAGGAGAAATATAATTACTAAGTAGGTAGGTACTCAATGTACTTATTTTATAATTTATTTTAAATATTGATATACTCAATTAGACGTATAGGTGTACAGGCGCATCTGAAATAAATTAAGATGCGTCTCAAAAAGAAGAATGAGGGTCAATTTTGGTAAAAGTCTATTTAATGAAAAAATATACATGTTTGTATTAACTATAAGTACTAAATGTTGTATGTGTTATAAGTGTTATAGTATATAAGTTTAGAACACTGGTGTAGCTAGGTTTTTGATACTTTTTAGAAGACAGGAGAGGAGGGTTAATTTTTAGGAGCAGGGATTAATCCCAGTAACTACGTTTTTCTGAAAGAAGAGGAAAAGATAAAGTTTTGGGAGCGGGGATGAGTCCTAGTAGTACGTTTTAAAAGGAAGGAGACGAAAGGGGTAAGTGCCAGGAGCGGGTATAAGTCCCTGAAGATCCGTCTTGGCTTCGTCAATAGATGATAGATGTTCTTCTATATTAGTAGATATATGTATAAGGTAGATAAATGTTGTACAATGACTGATTTTCGGATAACTCCTGTCTATAAATAGCTATAAGGAAATGACTCATTTTTCTTGCAGGATATTCTGCATTAGTATAGTTATGGTTACTTACCATGTATTTAATCATTTTAGGTGTAAGTACATGTTTGTGACCGAAGTCAAGTAGTTAGATATAATATTATTAAGAGAGGTTGCTATAAGTTCTAATATCCCCACTATCTAACAACTATTTTA
The DNA here is from genome assembly GCA_914767945.1 of Eilema depressum. Taxonomy (NCBI): domain Eukaryota; kingdom Metazoa; phylum Arthropoda; class Insecta; order Lepidoptera; family Erebidae; genus Eilema; species Eilema depressum. The sequence goes on along the minus strand of OU612012.1, from coordinate 32,167,632 downwards.
TTTAGTGTCCATTTTATATATTTTCAAATGAAAAAAAAATGGGTATAGGGACTCGAAAGAAAAATGTGATCAAAACTGTGATTAGACAATAACGGAGCTTGAAATTTAATATCTAATATTGATAAAGTTTTGTATATAAGCGACTAGTGATTTATCAGAGTAACAAAATTCTTTAGTAATATTTATTTTATGGTAAGATTACAAAATTGTAACTTTTTGAATTTTTTTCGTTTAAACATAACATAACATAACATAAACTCACGCCTATATTCCCCGAAGGGGTAGGCAGAGGTGCTAGCACCCACATTTCGCTGTTTATGTTTAGGTCCCAATGTAATAGGTGGCGAGCCTATTGTTTAAAATGAATCGAAATTAAACGGTCAATTTTGGTTGTTTACATTTAACTATTGTGCCAATTTAAAATGTTTTTAATAAATGCTAAAAGGTGCTTATATGCGTTATATGGCACGGGAAGCGTTTAACATCGTGATTCGGTCGCGTTATAACTAATAATTTTTGTGCTACTGAAGTTATAGAAGACTGTTACATCACAAACTTACCCAAGTTCTTACTACTATTCCTATTCGTCCTATATACAGAGCGTCCCACGGCGATGCCACATGGAGGGAAAGTACCTTTAATCCTTAAGTTAGCTCATTTTACTTAAAGGAGACATCATTTTATTTTTAAAAAGTAATAAAACTGCATTCAAAGATTTTTAAAAATTCACTTGCCACACCCGGTAATCGAAGCGACTAAAATCTGAAAAAGTAACATCCTGTAAAGGGGATTGGGTAATCTAGTATGGACAGTGGCGTCCTTAATTTTTTCAGCGGCCATCAATAATTTTGATACCACTTCATTGTACTGTGTTAAACACACGTACAAATGTCATTGTTTTCATTGTAAGTAATATCGGAGCTGCGATATACAGGGTGCAACATTTCGACTTTACCTTGAAGGAAAGTACCCTCATACTAAAGATAGCGAATTTTACTTAAAGGAAACATTACCTTATTTTTAAAAAGAAACAAACTGCATTCAAAGACTTTTGAAAATGCCAAATCCGGTAGTCGAACCGACTAATATCTTACAAAACCTTCTCTTTCATGGATTTCCTTTTATTTAATTTACCATGTTTTTAGAGAGATTTGATCCTTATGATCGACCCTATCGATTGGTGCAATAAAAAATAAAGGGTGTTATTTTTTCGAATTGTAGTCGGTTCGATTATAAGGCGTGGCAAACGATTTTTCAGCATTCCTTAAATGCAGTGCTGTTTCTTTTTTAAAACACACTAAACTGTATTCAAAGATTTCTGAAAATGCCACACCCGGTAGTCGAACCGACTAAAATCTTTCTAAATCTTCTATTTCATGGATTTCCTTTTATTTAATATACTAAGTTTGTTAAAGAGATTTGATCCTTGGAATGGAAATGTTTCCTTGTTACTAGTACTTGTATCTAGTTCTTAACTGAAAGTTACATAGGACAACCATATTGTAGGTATTATAAATACAAACGACTAAGGAGTTAAGTACCTTACTTATCTCCTTTGTCGTTTGTACATTATATATAAGTATTATTTTTTGTTGCGTACTACTATGTTCTAATAAGTGGCTATTTACTGAATGTGGTACCTAATTGAATAATCACAATAAGTATTATAAAAATGTATGTATTCAAAGATCTTGATGTTATACTCAATAAATCGATGGATGGTGTCATATTTGTGTTTTATTTTAGTTGTTAATCTAAGGGTTGAGAGGTTAAAGAACAGAATACATTATTTTTCTTTTTTTAGGTCAAAAATATATCCTCTTAAGTATATACAGCAAACATGTTATGTATTATTCTAGTGGATACGGATTTGGTGATGGTTAAAAGGCGTGGACGGTTTTTTATACTTTTTTTACTTGAACGCAAATTGAGCATGATCTTAGAGTATAGGTACATTATTTAAAGAGCGCGCCTTACTAAATACGAACCGTAGGCACGAGTATGAACAGTACCGCCAGAAAGTTCAACTTTTATAATAAAGAAACAAAGTTGAAATAATTGGAATTTTTTGATGCTATTAGTTCAATGAGCAGTTTTCCAGTAGGTATTTATAGGGTTCCTAAAGACAAGCTAGATGGCGCAGCCGGCACTTTTGGTAACTAATTTATGGAAAAAATTATCTTCGGTTTTGTATTGATTTACTTTACATAGATGTTTTGACATGTTTTCTGATGAAATTATTTTAAATTATAATATTATTATTTTAAATTACAGACCGACGCGAAAACAACAACAAACCACAGATTACATTAAAATTACCAAAAGTTATGCTAGCGCCATCTCTTGATGAATTAAAAACCAACTGATTATTATACCTACTGGAAAACTGCTCATTGGTTGAACTTATAGTTGAACTTAGTGGAATAGGTGGCGAATCCATCTTGACTCAACCTCAATCAGTAGCAAAACAATAGCCGGCAAAGTGGCTTCACATATAATATTTTATTCTATATTTTAAATCAGTCTTTTATATTTCATCGTATATTTGTATTAGTTATAGTTTTAGTAATACATAGGATAAGAATGGATAAGATTAGGAATGAATATATTAGAGGAAGTTTGAAAGTAGCACCAATCACAGAGAAGCTACGAGAAAATCGATTGTCCTGGTTCGGTACATGTCCGAACCAGGACATGCGTAGGGATGAAAGTAATTTCGTAAGGAAGGCATTAACTATGGAAGTAGCCATCCAGCTACAAGGGAAGAGGAAGACCTAAAAGGAGGTGGATGGACTGTGTGAATGATGATATGGATTAGAAAGGAGTGAATGCTGAGATGACTGAAAATAGAGATGAATGGAAAAAGCACACATATTACGCTGACCCCAAATAAACTTGGGAAAAGGGCAGGAGGATGATGATGATGATGATGATGAATACATATATATCCAATTCTATCATTATTTTGTAACTTGGTTTTAATACTTTTAATTTCATCCATCTATAGCAAATCGAACAAAACAAATCATAACATTATTCTGAATTCATAAGTCCAACTATACTTAGATATTTTCTGCACTGCATAAATCGTCACTATAGGTGAGCTATCGCTAAGCATTTGCCTCGGTACTGTTCATACCCGCGCCTACGCTCGGCACAAGCACAAAGGACCCGAGCGATATGTGCGATCTATGTCTAAGGGTGACACTTATCAAATATATTTGTCCAAATGACAATTTTCAATGTCAATTGATTCAATTGATGTACAATTTTTGTCAATTTCTTTGATCAAATGTACAGTCGAATTCTAAAGTGCAGTAGCAATCCTACGCAACTATAGCGTCAACATTCTAGCGCTACTTGTGACGTTTTTCTTTTAAGACAATTTACACACACATAAATTGTTCTTCCATAGGAATATTATCGATAATTTCGTTGTCACAACGTAAGCAACCCGTGGCCGAGTGGTTAAAGCATGAGGTTTGTGGAAATGCAAAGGTTGATGGTTCAAATCCTGCGATCTTGATATAACACTTCTTGTGTTTCATTTATAAATTAATATCATTGTATTATTTGTTAAATTTTATCAAATATCAACATAAAATGTAAAGAGAATGCCAACTTCATGCAAAATTACTTTATCAATATTTAAAATTATATTTTTGTCATAAATATAAAAAATCGTTATAAGCTGGAATCGAACCTGGAACCTCTTATCATTGTGAATCAATAGTATCTTGCTTAACCCACTTAGCTATCAGTTAATTTACTAAGTTGGTAAATTACCTACTGTATTAGTATCTAATGACACACACACACATATGTAAACGCAAAACCGGGCCGGCGCGGCGCTCGGCCTCACGCCACACCATTTTGAGCCTTGTTGTGCTAATGCACTTATGAACTCTGACTGTACATTGGACAAAGATATTTGATAAGTGTAATACCACCCTTATGTATACTTTAAAGGCATGACTCACGACTCACTCACTTCCAACAGTTGTTTTTGCTATCAGTAGGTGCTGCTTGAGAGGGCAGCCAGCCCTGATTCAAGTATAAAAAACAGGCAATATTAAGAAACCCAGTAGGTACCTGGTTAGGTAATGAATAAACTAGCATTCTAACTTTTTATTTACTTATTGTGGTAGGCAGGGGCGGATCCAGCTTTCAATTCAGGGGGAGGGGGGTCATGGTGTAGCCGAGACATAGTTTCGGGGGGGGTGTCTAGTCGGAATCTGAGAGCAAGTAATGCTCGAGAAGGAGGCGGGGGAACGGGTTTGGAGAAGATTCAGTTGTTTCCCATTTCGCATAATACACAATGCGCGAAGGACTCGGGCGACGTAGGTCACTCAACATCTTCATTATCGTATCAATATCTCCATATCGGTCCCCAATAGCACAGGCCTGGAAATGACAGGGGGAACCGCCTGACACTCTAGAAGAAACAGGCTGCGTTGGCGGCGCGCTTCCCCCTTTCATGATTGTCGTACATATTTTCCTGATTGCTTCCGAATCCGAGGTGACCTCGGAGCTCAGGGGCCGCCTTCTGTCTCTTCCTCCTCCACTTCGCACGACGTTGGGCGTCCATGGTGGTGAGATGAGACCATTTGCACGCACCATGGACCACCATTTGTCACCCTTCACGACTTCAAGCCAAGACTTCTTGGGCCTATCCTTTCCACCTGGTCCCGGTGGCTGTGCTACTGCCAGCCATTTGTTACCCACGTAGCCTGGCGGTTGTTGCAAGACGTGGCCACAGCAGCGAAGGCGGCTCTCTTGCATTTTATGTGTGATGTCGCGGACATGAAGGCTGCCGCGGATCTGAGAGTTCCTCATGCGATCTTTACGTGTGACGCCGCACATCCACCACAGCATTTTCATCTCCGTGACACGTAGCTCCTGCTTATGTCGCTCCAGCAGCGGCCACGCCTTACAGCCGTGTAAAAAGACAGGCCTAATGATCGTTTTATGGACCTACCCCGTCAACCAGACTGGCATTTTAGGGTTAAATGTGACGCCAATCATTTCCCGCCCCTTGGCCCACATGGCGGCAATCCGTGCCTTGACGTCGCGGTTGATGTGACCAGTCACGTGAAGTACAGATCCCAGGTACTTAGCCTGGTCCGTGCGCTCGACCAAGTCATCGCCTATGCGAACAGCAACTTTTGCGGCAACCACCAGGCCAGGTGGATACCAAATGTCTGGCAATGGCACCCCGGTGGGCCCCTGTGGGAGGGGTAGCCCCAAAAAGTGCTGGCTTGACGTCGTAGAATGTGCAGATGTAAGGCCAGGCATATGCTGGGCGTGAGAGCTCTCACGCTTGCCACTTTGCTCGCAGCGATGGCTCGCTGCGCGGATGCGTGGGCCGCTGGCGCATCCTTCTAATGCTCGTGAAGGAGGCGGCGGAGCGGGAGCGAAGGAGAATCGCAGACCTTGCGGCCCGGTGGAAGCGAAGGAGAATCGCAAACCGCGAGGCCCGCGACGAGCGGCGGCAACTCGGGCGTCGGAGGTCGCAGAATTACCGCCGTCCCCCATGAGCGCGAGCCTGGGGGTGACGGGTGGAGCCGCCTGTCACCCTAGCAGAAGCAGGCCGCGGCGGCGCGCATTGCGTGCCACCCCGTACCTGGGGGCGAGCTGGGGACTCTATGGTCCCCACACCGGAAGAGGACCAGATCGAGAGATATGGCCCTGGGTCGGCCGGGGTGCGAGGATATGGCTACGACAATCTCACCTCCGGCAACTGACGACCCACAGACGACGACGTTTTAGTCGGTTCGAGTCCGACATAACCTTCTCCTCTGGCTCCGGCGGGGGAAGTATCCGCGGGGATTTTTCGCACGATAAAAAAAAAGACCAGGCATATGAGCCAGCTGCGTCATCCGCAGCAGAAGATGGCCACTGGCCACAACCGCTGGGCCCGCGGTAATAGCGGTAGTAAGGCCCATCCCATCCTATGGGGGAATGGCTAGAGAGGCCACACGGCTACCTCTCGTACCGGCTGACGCAGGTTATTACCGGGCTGGGGTGCTTTGGGGACTACCTACGTCGGATCCAGAAAGGAAGGCTTCTTCCAAATTCACAAAAAGTTTTTGTAAGCAAACAGTAATATAACTACGGGGCCTTTGAAGCTGAGCCCAAGTCAAGTTGTTGCCCGAATCGAAAAAGGACCTCATGGCTGTCAGCTCCAGAGCTTCGACTGCCGGCCTGGTTAGTCATTTGCGCTTATTTCTTTAACATAGCGGACAGGGTGTCAGGTCCGAAAACTGTTCGAGTCCATCGGTTGTTCGGCTGCGCTGCACGATAAATTGAAATTTTCAATCGTGTGAATAATATTCATACTGATGTTTGGTGCCTCATAAAATTATAATACTAGTAGGTACAAAGATACAGTCTTCTTATGCGTGTTATTTTTTAAAATATAACAGTGACATTGGGATATTTTTAGTAGGTGACCCGCCCAGGGGGGGGTCATGATCCCCATCCTGGATCCGCCACTGGTGGTAGGTAACAATTAATAATTAAGTTTATTTCAATAGGGATGATGACAAGGTGGTCCGATCTAACCAATTTGGCCTAATATCTTAGTTTTTGCTGAATATTGACAACTAAACGGAAACTATGGTTTTTTGTTGTTTTAGTTCCCAAAGTAGGTAAAAATATAGACAATCAAATTGAGTCCAAATAACTTTTTAGACTGATAATTTCAAATTATTTACACGTAAACGCAATGCAGACCAAGATAAATGCGACATTCTCATGCGCTCTATGCATTTTACACTAACGCGATAACGTAACAAAAAGGTGTGATGTCACGCGAGAAGTTTTATTTTGGTTTAAAAACCAAATTATAATTATTTGTTCCATTAAAACTTTACTTCAGCAGTTTATTCATCATCCCTATGAGCAGTTTTCCAGTAGGTATAATAATCAGTTGGTTTTTAAGTCATCAGGAGATGGCGCTAGCTAGCATAGCTTTTGGTAATTTTGTCTGTAATTTAAAATAATAATATTATTTTTAAAATAATTTGTATCAGAAAAAATTACAGAATATTTATTTAAAGTAAATCATTACAAAACCGAAGTACATTTGTTCCATAACTTAGAGAACACTAAATGACACCACACTCTTCTTACCAAAAGTGCCGGCTGCGCCATCTAGCGCGTCTTTGGGAACCCTATAAATACCTACTGGAAAACTGCTCATTAATCACTACTGCAGTCTACTGTTAGACATAATAAATAGTGCCCCTGCTCCAGCTCAGGATGCATCGCCTTCAGAATACAGCTTATCTTAGCTACCTTATTCAGATCGTCAGTTTATCTGGTTGGGGAATTCCGGCCATCCGTTTACTTAATGACTCGTGGTCATCAGAGCACTCGTTTGCGGGGATCAGGCCCTCGATTCTGCTAAAGCAAAACCACTGTAGTGCCACAGTCTCTGCAAAATTTGGCATTAAATTTTAGACTTTATGACTATATATAATTAAAGTCCAAAATTAAATGACAATATTTTCATTACACGCTTTCGTTCACTCTACAAAAAGCCATTTAATTTCAAACTTTAAAAGTACTGCTTTAAAGGCTAAAATCTAATGGAATTTTCTTGCAGTCACTGTGGTGTGACAGTGGTTGTGCTTTAGCAGAATCGAGGCCCTGTTCTTTGTCGTCATTTAGACGGGGAGACTTTCTCGCCTGGAATAATCGAAAGGATATAAAAGGTTTGCTGCGTATAAACATTCGTAGATAAAATAGCCGCTCGCTCGTCTTCGCCTGGCGAGAATTGCCTCGTATTTGACATTTGGTAGTGGCCGTCTAAACAGAACTTTCAAGCAATAATTGTATTTTGACATAGGCGTTAAGTCACTTGCAAATCTCTTAGTTCTGATTTGTATCATACGAGATTCGCAAGTGACAAGGCAAACACTTTGATGCGATAATGGTATGGCGATTATTGCTAGCGATAGTTGCGTACAGTTTTGCAGACCGATACGTGCGAGAAACTCTCCCAGTCTAAATGAGCCCTTAGGCAGATGGGGTCAATCCACTATCACTTCAACTTGCTGAGAGTGATGCTCTCAGTGTGCGAGTTCGATTCGCACTCAATGTATAGATCTACTAGTATATCTCAAAAGATGTTATTTTTTTTTTTTTTTAATCTTCATGCACACATGTAGAGGCGGACTTAATGCCATGTAATGGTGGACAAAATTACCCTAAAATTCCCACTGATCGTCCTTATGACGAACGATCCTGGTGAGGTCCCTATATGTACTTAGATACATCCATAAAAAATAGATACAGTAGATATATGTAGGTAATTAGTAACCACATAATGTCCCTTTTTTCCAATTCCTGGGCGATTCCGCTGTGCCATGTACAGCCAGCCCTGCAACATGGGGATAGAAAGAAGAAAGAAAGTCAAAAAATAAAATCAAAGTCAAATGAAACGGCAATTGCATAAGTGAAGTCAGTTTCTATAGAGGATATAATTCACAATTAATGAACTACACATGAACAACATTCAAACATCAAACACTTAGTTATAATTAATACCTAATATAATAAATCACGTTGTCCCACCCCGGCGAGAATACGACCAACAGTCGAGACGCAATGACAAGAACCAACAACATGGCATCCAAATAATCACCACACGATTCTCGCTTGAAAAACTCGCCAAACGGGACGGGCACACATATTATTACATAATTATATACTCCGAGTAAGGAAATTTACCGTCTCAACCGCGCTGTGAGTCAGGGTGGATCGCCATTGCACACTATAATAGTCCACCGATTAAACTATTGGAGTTACACACTCAATACTACCTACCTTGTTTATATCGCTAAACGGTTCTGGCTACTACAAGGGCCAGACTAATCTTACTCGTCTCTCGTTCATCGCCGGCAATGGAACAAAACGTTACAGTTAGTACACGTGAATGTTATTATTACGAATTATAGTATCTAGGGCGAGTGCACCAGTGAACAAACACTCACCTGGGAAAGATCAAATGTGAGTTTTTTCAAAAGGGAGAAGACGATGGCCGAACCATTTTCTAGCCATTGTGGTGATAGGATTGGTCAGTCTAGACACTGCGTTATCGGGTCTAGCGGCTACCAAAAGTGCCGCGCGTTTAGTTTTTTCAAAAAAATAAGAAAACTTAAAGTTACCTTTTTTTATAAAACAATAGTAGATTACCCAACAAGTGAAAAAAAGGTGAATTCTTTTCGAGGCACCAAGTTGTATCCCGAGAGGAATCCTTTTTTCACGTGTTAGGTACTCAACTTTTCACCATTGACTACGAGAAAACGATTACTCTGTGATTATGAATTACATTTTGTTATGGATAGTACACAAAAGAAGCAGCAAATTATCAGTAATACCTACCGCTTTAGCGCGAAAAGACTCAGGAGTCTTTTCGCGTTCGAGAATAGGTATGAGTTTCATTTTCATCACTAGATGAAGTCATTTTATGATTATGAGACAAACAAACTTTTACAAGGAAAATTACACAGAAAATGGCGGCATTTTCTTTTCTTAATTTAAACTGAGCCACATTCCATCCAGCCAGTGATTACATTTAGGTGGCTTTTAGTACGTTTTTATAGTGAGAGTGTGCAACCTCTTTGTATGTTTCACTAGAATCCGTACATTCGCGCATGTTCCAAATTCAAATTTTTTTATTCACTCGGTGAAACAAAGAGCGTTTTATTCACTGTTTTTGATGAATCACGGGCCCTTTTTCGAGTGTCAATGGTGAAAAGTACTTTGTTTTACGACTATTCATATCTTATACCTATCGCATGGTCAGTCAGATATTTGTCTCATTCGTTTATTGCTGTTTCTTCACTTTTTGAAAGTAATGAATAAACTGCCGTCAAAAGATCGCCCTTTGAGCGTAGTTTTATTGTATCAATTTTTTTTCATATTTCATTCCATTTATTAATGATACTGATAATTTATTCAGTTAATTATTGGACAATGAGCAGTTTTCCAGTAGGTATAATAATCAGTTGGTTTTTAAGTCATCAGGAGATGGCGCTAGCATAGCTTTTGGTAATTTTAATGTACTCTGTGGTTTGTTTGTGGTATTTTTTCATGAATTTGCGATGTTGCCAAAGTTTAATTTCGTTTACCCATATTATAATAGATAAAATATAATAAAACACTTAATTCTTTTCGCGTCACTGTCTGTAATTTAAAATAATAATATTATATTTAAAATAATTGTATCAGAAAAAATGACAGAATATTTAAGTAAAGTAAATCATTACAAAACCGAAGTTTTTTTTTCCATAAATTAGGGAACACTAGATGTGACACCACACTCTTCTTACCAAAAGTGCCGGTTGCGCCATCTAGAGCGTCTTTAGGAACCCTATAAATACCTACTGGAAAACTGCTCATTCTTTTCGCGTCACGGTCTGTAATTTTAAATAATATTATATTTATAATAATATTATCAAAAAAAAATGTCAAAACATTTATGTAAAGTAAATTATTACAAAACCGAAGAACATTTTTTCCATAAATTAGGGAACACTAGATGAGAGACCACACTCTTCTTACCAAAAGTGCCGGCTGCGCCATCTAGCTTGTCCTTAGGAACCCTATAAATACCTACTGGAAAACTGCTCATTCAAATAAAATAAAATTAAATATTACAGTACAAAAAAGATTAAATTATTATTTTAAATATTAATATTAAGTATTATTTTATTTTATTAATTATTATTTTGATTTTTTTATTATTATTTTTGACCTTATAATGTGTTTCATTGACTGCATGTATTTATCATTTTGTAATTCAACACTATTAACTATCTTTGTTCAGAAATAAAACAAATTGAATTGAATTGAATTTCGGCCTGAAACCATAGGTACTACCGATCATTCGGATCATTAAGTAAGGAATATAAGTAACTAAGTAAATAAATCAGCTAGATTTGTATACCATGCTAGAGGTTCATTCACTGGAGTTTTAAATGTTCATACGCTGGATTTTGGTGTTCATTCACTGGTGCTTTTGGCTTATTTTACATAAAATGTCGATTATCTTATTACTTACTACGTTTTAAGACATTTAATGTTGAATAACATCAAAGAATACTATTATATTACGAGTAGAACAGCCATCTTGACTTAATGTTAATATATAAATTTTAAAGTTCAAAATTATCTTGAGCGTTCATTAACTGGTGCTAGGTGCACCTACAGTCTAGGTATAACCAAATATATTTTTACAAATTTATGTAACATTTAATATTTATTTTTAAGAAAATACTAGAGTGCCGAAGTAAAAATTTAAAAATAATTTATGTATAAATTATATAAATATTAATTTTATTATCATGTCTTCTTATATTTAGTCAATTGACTCCACCCCACTAGACGTACATACCTTAAATCCTCCAACGGCCTTCGGTCTTTTGACAGATGTGGCCAGCCCACTGCCATTTCAGCTTGCTAAGCTAAGTCCGCAACTTTAGTTCTATATAATGTTTCTTGAAAGAAACTCTAATAATATCTCACTAACCCCACCGTCATCATTTCGATGCATTGGACGCAATATAACCCGCGCCACGTATCTCGGATCTAAAATGTGCTCAAAATGTGCCCTATACGCGCAGTACACATTTCTTGGGTGTCTTTTGAGGATATTACGGGAGTCTATGCTTGGTGAACTCAAATTCACCAAGCATAGACTATAACAAAATAATCCGCGGGCGCCAGAGCCACGTATGTCTTACGATTTAGGTCCAAGTTATACCTTAATTTCATTTTAATTTTTATATTTTTTTAGATAATTATATTTTTTAAAGCTGTTGGCACATTCGTTGCCTAAGTTACAGCAGGTTTTCTAAATTAGCACCCCCGCATATCACCTCATTTTATACTTTGTTTGGTTAGGTACTTAACTAAAGGTTAGTAATATTGATGTGTCTTTTAATTACCCGACTGCGCCAGCGATGTGTTACGTATGTATGTATGTATGTAGTTCTCATTGTTCCCCTCTATAGGCCTGAAGGCTGGACGGATTTTGATGAATGGGGCCTCAAATGAAAAGTGTTTATCTCACGAGGGTTATAGGATACATAAAATGTCAACTAAAACTATGTGGTGAATTTTTGATGATAAAAAAATGCGTGTTGTCAAAATTTTTTTCGTTGCAAATTATGAAAAATTCATATTAAAAAAAATGGTTTTTAGTTGTATTTTATTTTGAAACTGAGTTTTCAAACAATAGTTATTTGTTATACAAGAGTGCAAAGTTGCTTTTTAACCGCGTGCTCAGTTTTGATGACCGAGCAAGCGAAAGATTCTAAATTGAATCACGAGCGCAGCGAATGATTCACAAATTAGAATCTGGAGCTTTAGCGAGGGAATCAAAAGAGCACAAGGTGAAAAATCTTTGCACTCGAGTGCAACACGTAACTTTTCATCCCACCTCAGCGAGGAAATAATGAATTGCTTCTTCTTCATCCTAGCGTTAATTCCCAGTCGCATCCGAGCTTTCACCTCGGAGTCTGGGGTCCGCTTTAGGTACCAGTCTTAACTGCGAATTTGACTGGATCTCGATATTTTCCGTAAAGCGACTGCCATCTGACCTCCATAACCCAATGGTGACATTAGGCGATATTGAAGCATTGCAGCTAGAACGTTGTTGTTGAACTTTTTAGGGCTCCAACTGCCCGTAACGACTGCTATAGATGTTCGTATGGTAACCGGGACCGACGGTTTAACGTGCTCTCCGAGGCACGACCAGACCACCAAATACCCATATTCATGCAAACAAATATTTGCACTGAGCGGGGATCGAACCCGCGCCTCCTGCGTAGCGGTCACGATGACTGTCGCTACGCCACGGACACGGAGGCTGTTATGTGTAATAATGAAAATGCAAAAAAAATGACGTGAAAGAAAATGATGCGCACAAAGCAAATTAAAAAAAAAAGTACACCAAGGAGGTTACGAGTCTGGGGTTTTCATAAATTAAAAAAAAGTTGTATGATAAATTCGGCACCATAGAGGTAGAAGTAAGTAGGTTTAATGATGTTTTGAATTCACAAACCTAGTGCACACGATGTTCTAAATTCAAATTTATTTTATCCTCTAGAGGATAAAAACGAATTTTACACTCAGATATCGAAGAGCAAAAATACGCTTTCCGAGGTGGTGGGATGAAAAAAATATTTTTATATGTAGTTACTGAGTTTTCCTGTAGTTAAATATCTAACCAAACCTAATACTTTTTTTAACAACTACCACTTTTTCTACCAGCACACGGTCCATCTCAAGGAGAGTGGTTACCGTGGCCTATGGACGTGTGCAACACCAGGGGCGTCACACTCGTGGCGTCGACCCTGTACGTTCCTATAAGTAGGTATTTAATACCTTTGAAGCTGATAATTTTTTTAATACAAAAGATTAGGTATTAATAGAATTGGTCAATGAGGACAAGCCCCGTTTTTAAAAAAGATAGTAATTTCGGTTATATACTAATATTACTTAAAAAAGTCTGATATATCGATTTACCCACAGAAATGACGTTTTGCTTCTCAATATATAAAAACAATGAAGTTTTTAATAATATTACCTATTCTAAGTTAAACATCGCCTTCAGTCACATCAAAAGCTAGATATGGTTATCGGCAAACTTGGTGAAGAAACGACGAAGAAGGTCATGTACTTACACTAACTGGCCAACTAAAAAGTCCATAAAACCATCTGCCCCCCTACACAAGTGACAATTCGTTGACCGACGTACTATGCAAGTAAATGATTATAAATGACACGAATTTTGACGTTTGTGACAGTCGTCTACGTATGTCAGTTTTGGCTGATCAGCCATTGACGCGAGCCCTTTGAGCCCGTGAGTAGCACGGACCTTATCACCTTATTATATTGTCAATAAGTTTGCCGATCATATACAAAAAGAGTTGCTGAAAATACAGTCTTACATGAATTTCTTAAAGCTTAATCTAATTGATTGATAATCTACATGACAATGCTGAATTTATTCAGTTTGGCCCGTTTGCTGGTTCATATTTAGTAATCGTAATTTAATTACCAGTTATCTGATTAATCTGATATTTCATCACATTTTCAATTTAATAATAATTAAGTAATAATTAGGATGAAAACACAATTTCAACTAGTAAAACAACCGTTTGTTGCTCGCGGTCCAATTAATACAACCACGGGCAATCAAATTGCCCTCTGAGTAGGACTCAGCGATTGGACCGCGGGTAATAGTGAATACAACAGTTTGACTTAAAACTTTGACAGTAAAACCCAACGATTTCGGGAAATGGCGATATTAGGGTGATTCTTTGAAACCGAGTGTAATTTGTATTGCCTCATTGATATGGCTCAATTTTTTTTTTACTTATAGACTTTAACTCACATAAAGTCGTGACCAGATCAATATATATGTCATATCATATTTCGAAGGCACTGATTTGTACCCAGTAGTTTAGGAAATAGACTGTGCTGATAAATTGGTCAACCAGATTAATGATGACCAAGGCAGATGAATGGGCTTTTGCACCATATTAATTAGAAGCATGCAGATAAATGAGAATAACATAATTATTTTCAATCAACATTATTATAAAATATCTGGCAATGATGCCTCATCATAAAGACGCATTTCCCTGATTGCATCCGTGGCCAAGATGACCTCGGAGCTCAGGGTCCGCCTTCCGGCTCTTCCTCCTCCACTACGCACGATCTTGGGCGTCAATGGCAGTGAGACCATTTGCACGCATGTCACCCTCCATGGCGTCAAGCCAGGACTTCTTGGGCCTACCCCTTTTACCTAGACCCGGCGGGGGCATCATCCGCGCCATTGCTAGGCATTTGTTACCCACGTAGCCTGGCGGTTGCCGCAAGACGTGGCCGCACCAGCGAAGGCGGCTCTCTTGCATTTATCCGCGATGTCACAGATGTGAAGACTGCCGCGGATGCGAGAGTTCCTCACGCGATCTTTACGCGTCACGCCACACATCCATCGCAGCATTTTCATCACCGTGACACGTAGTTCTTGCTTGTGTCGCTCCAGCAGCGGCCACGCCTCGCAACAGTCGCAACCAAGTAAGAGAACAGGTCTAATGATCGTCTTATAGACCTGCCTCTTCAACCTAACTGGCATTTTGGGATCACGCGTGATGCCAGTCATTTCTCGCCACTTGGCCCACGCGGTAGCAATCCATGCCCTGACGTCGTAGTTGATTTCACTAGTCATATGAAGTACAGATCCCAGGTACTTAACCTGGTCCGTACGCTCGACCAAGTCATCGCCTATGCGAATGGGTATGGGATCTGTGAAGTTTAACGCTAAGTATTCTGTCTTCGCTACATTTAACTTCAGACCGCCGCCGTTCTCAAGCACTACCTTCCATCCTTTCACGCGTCGCACCAATCCGCTCCTGTCCACGTCCATCAGCACAATATCATCAGCATACATGAGCAACCACGGGGGCTGCCATGCGAGTTTCTGATGCTGTCCGACAAAACATCTAATACTACGCTGAACAGGTAAGGACTAAGGACGGATCCTTGGTATACCCCGACGGTGATGGGGAAGGCTTACGAGTCACCAACAGCAGTCCGAACGACAGAACCGGAATCGTAGTACAAGTCTCGGATGGTGTCAATGTAAGTTTCTGGGACTCCCTTGGCCCGCAATGCCCATCAGATCACGAGGAACAAAGTCGAAGGCATTCTGTATGTCTAAGAATAGGCAGTGCAGAGGCGTGTTCTTCGCCCTGTGTTTCCCCGCCACAATCCTTAGGGCGAACACCGGGTCCATGGTTCCGTGCCTGGGACGAAACCCGTACTGACAACCCGAGAGTGTATTTTCCTGTCGGATCCGGGAGTAGGTTATCCGCGGTAACTGCCACTCTCCTGCACCGATTCCTTGCCTTTGAAGATTGGTGTGATGATGCTCAGCCTCCACTGGCTCGGGATCTCACCGGGTACGCGGTTATAGAGATTTGCTAGAATGCTCACACCATGGGCACCCATTGCCTTCCAAGCCTCGATAGGGGTTTCGTCAGGTCCTACAGCTTTCCGGTTCTTCATGCAGCGAATGGCAGTCTCGACTTCTGCAGGCGTTATCGGTGGCACTAGTCCTTGATTCGGAGGGAGGTCTGGTGGCTGCACCTCTCTAAGCTGCTTATTCAGCAGCTCGTGGTAGATGGGCGCCATCTCTCCTTCACCGCAACTTTCTTGGATGGGTCTTGAATGCAGCGGCACTTGGATAGACCCTGTGCCGCTTTGGCCCTGCACCGAGCCAACTTTTGCCCCTCAGACGACTCCACTATAATGTAAACACCATTTTTGTACCATATTCAACAAATAAAGGACATTGAACTTTGAACTTTGAACTTGAACTTTTACTTGAACTTTGGTATATAGCCGTTGCAAGTGGTCTCGTTTGGCCCTGGCTACGGCTCTCCTGGGGGCGAATTTGCATCTTTGTACGCATCGCGGTCTTCGGAAGATTTGGACGCTTGCTTTTTAGAGGGCTTTCTTCGCCCTGATCTCTTTCTGGACTGTGTCGTTCCACCAACAAGTGTCCCTGTCACACTTGCGTCCACCGTTAGTCATACCAAGCGCCGCCCTCCCCACTTCAAGAATAGCTGCCTGAATCCTGTCCCAGCAAACCTGTACTGGTTCGTCTACAGCATCAGCGCACTTGTCACTGATGGCTGAGACGAGATTTTGGGACTTGACTTCATCAAGCAGCCACCACTTGATTCTTCGTTGGGTACGCTCAGCACGTTTGCCTTTGGGAGGTCCATGACAAGAAGACGGTGTTGGCTAGTGAGACTCGCCCCGGGTATAACCTTGCAGTTGGCCACCTAGCTGATGCTGTGCCCCCTAGTGAGTAGGAAATAGACCTGGGTAGAGCGCCTTGCAACTTGCGACTACCGTATCCAAAACCACCGTGGACACACTCAAACTCGTCACACCCGCCACCCACATGACCGTTCAGGTCACCACCCAGGACAATTCCCTGCGACAGCGGATGTCACGAAGCACTTCCCCGAGTTGATCCCAGAACGAGATCTTTTCGGATTCGCTACGCCTAGCCTGTGGCGCGTAGGCACTTATCAGGTGGGTTACAATTCCATTGATAAGCACCCTCACGACCATAAGTCGCAACGTCCGGGAGAGCACCACGCCCACCCCGGCCCGCCCATCAGTCAGGTGCACCTGTGTACATCATCTGGTAGCCATCCCCAATGTGTATGGAGCTACTGCCATCCCAACGAGTCTCCTGCAGGTACGCCACGGCCACGCTCTGCCTGCAGAGTACGTCAGCCAACTCCCTCGTGCAACCGGTCAACGTGCCAATGTTCCACGTTCCAAAGCAAAGTTTTTGGGAACCAAAATGTTGGCCTAACATCTTTAGCCGTGCCCGGCTCAGGTACGGTAGCCCTAGCCGACTTGCGACACGAGGCGGGCAACCCTCATGCGCACCGTTTTGCGGCGGCGCCCTACCCTCATCGTATTCCCTTATTCTTATAGCCATTAATGTTGTGATTTGGCATTTTTTGGCCTTTCCGGGGGCAATTGCCAACCTCCAACCCCGAAGGGAAAGCCAGCGCCAGAGCCTCGTCCGTGCTTCAGCAGGTGCACCGGCTTGCAGCTGAGGTTGGCTTGGGGCCCAAGATCTTGGTGGACCCCCCTGCACCTAAAAAATCTTTTTCATTAAAGCTCATAAAAACGTAAAAAAAACTGGTCATATGATAAGATTGTTGTTATTTTTAATTAATCCTAATTTATCTGGCCCGGTCAAATTCATCTGGGCATAAGAGCCAGATAAAACCAGACTAATGGGAGCCAGACAAATTAGAAATTTATAGTTAATCGAACCCTGCACCTTTATTTTTGAACAGATAGAATGAAAGGTGTAATTAACATGAATAGACAACATTATGACAGACCTTGGTTTAGTTTCAAAACATAACTAAAAACCCGTAATCCATGAAATAATACAGATTAATTATGCGACATACGTGACAAACTCCCAAATAACAACTTTCAATCCTATTTTTTAACAAAATAACCCTTGAACGTGCAAGTGTTCGATAGCTCGCTACTGACTGACGCGACCAATCACGAGTCGGTATTCATATAACAAATATTCTGTGTTTACATTGAAATTATGCTTGAACAAGATGCGCCAGTTGAATTATTATTTTCGTCGGGGACATTTTTTAAAGTAATGTAATTACGAATATATCAGATTATTTTGAATTTCAGTTATAACATATCAAGAAACATATATTCAAATATCGATGCAACATTCTTATTTTAATATAATTGCTTCTTAAGATAGCAAAAAATCTAATAATTCAACAAAAAGCGGCATGAGGACACACCAGATTAATTAGTTTTTACTGTTTTCTGTTAGTTAAATTATTGCTTGTATTAAATAATCCCAATTAGGTAATTAATATATGCGTCGATAGACATTTTTATTTACTATGTAACCTGAAATTTTTGTGATAATTGGAGAATAAATTGATGTGTTCTTCAGTCAAAAACATGTCTAATCTGTCTTACAAAGAATCACCCATTAGCAACTACAGTAGCCACTGTCAAATCAAATGCATACTATTTTATAAATTTAGCACGATTTTACTATATTGAAGGGATAGTGGCGGCTTCCTTCAGTCCACGAAATTGTTGATTTACTATAGGTTAGGTAGGTCTTACTTGTTTAAATGTTTGTTTGCTTTTCGATCGGCCAATCAGTCATAATTTTATACAAACGTGATGATTTCGTTGTACATAATCAAATTATATTATAATTGTATCAATCTATATAGACAATTATATTATAGTTGTTAAAATCTACGACACACAACATTGAAATACTTAACCTAATAATATTTTAAAACTATTACTATCCGATCAGTGGTGTGAGCATTCGTAACATCCCTGTACGGTCTTCCCTGTAGGATGCGGGATCAACACCCGTGTTGAACATTCACTTTTGCCACTGAACGATTTACGTTCTTTCAAGTGATATTATCTTGTACACGGAGTTCACTTTTGTGCTCTTAATAGCTCGTTGAAGTAATATTATGTTGTGTACGGTGCAATATACTTAGATTTCTATAGCAGCAAAATATATAAATTTGGGGGATTTCGCATTTTCGCGTCCGTTCATTGATTTTGATATGGTATGTCGGCTTTCGTCGACTGCGGTCTGACCTCCCCGCAGGAATCATAGAGGAAATCCTGCTCCAGAGCCTCATTCGTTGTAACAGCTGCGCCAAATTGCACTTGAAGTTTATTGCGACCCAAGTTGGTTGCACCCGTAACATTATTGCGGTCCTTATTGGTTGCACCCCGTACTTTATAGCGGTCCATGTTGGTTGCACCCGTAACATTATTGCGGTCCTTATTGGTTGCACCCCGTACTTTATAGCGGTCCATGTTGGTTGCACCCGTAACATTATTGCGGTCCTTATTGGTTGCACCCCGTACTTTATAGCGGTCCATGTTGGTTGCACCCGTAACATTATTGCGGTCCTTATTGGTTGCACCCCGTACTTTATAGCGGTCCATGTTGGTTGCACCCGTAACATTATTGCGGTCCTTATTGGTTGCACCCTGTACTTTATAGCGGTCCATGTTGGTTGCACTCTGTACACCGTTTTAAATGTTATTTTCGTATAATTTCCTTATTGTATCATCATCAAATCAATGTTTGTGTGAGAATTTCTCCTGTGTGAGACACGCAAAAAACCGCTTTAATTTTATGAAAATATGGTATAATTTGGAATACAGTGGATATATCTGAAACCCTGCTGTCCAAAAAGTCTTTCTAACGATTCAAATCAAATCGAAGAATCTGCAACAGAAAAAAAACACCATATTAATAAATAAGTTGGTTTGGAGGTGTGGAGTACACCTTCCAGACGTGTTTATCTATTCCCAAGTCGTGTTTATGGTGAAAGAAGACTGAAGGTAGACAGCAGCAGGCGACGACATGTCGCCACGACATGACATAATTTATAGGTATTTGGGACAACGACAACGCGACGTGTCGCTAGCTACGAAACATATTTCATAAAATTGAGATGATTTTAAAGCATTTAGTATGCTAAACCAAACAAATTAATTTAAATTGGAAAAAGCGAAATCAGTACTCGGTGGCTCAGTGGTCAGAGCATTCCCCCTGTAAGGGAAAGATCGCGGGTTCGAGTCCTGCCCGAGTGCTGATTTCGCTTTTTCCAATTTAAAATAATATTTCATAAGAATACAAGAAACGCTCCTCTATAACAATACGTCGTGTATTATAATAGATTGATCAATTTATGGGATCGACATACTTTGACGACTGTCATAAAAGTCAAAATACATGTCAATCTCATACATTTATCATTCTGTTGTCCAATACGCTGGCTAACGAATTGCCATTTGTCTTGGGCGCAATAGTGTCACGGCGACAAGTCGCCTGCTACTACTGTCTACGGTCGGCTACGAAAGTCCGGCTACGAAAGGCTCGCTACGGTTTCGTAGACCGGTCACTCTTTCTATCTAAATTTTTCATAGTTCATTATATTTCAGCTCTATGGCTAAATAAGGCTGCCTTTCCACCAGAGATGTGCTGTGCTACGTTGCTATGAATGCGTTTGATATCCACCAATCATATTCATTCTTCCACATAGCACAGCACTGGTGGAAACTGGTCTAGCTAAGCTATGTTCTTATATAGAGAGATGCGTGCTATGGATGTATGCTATGGATCATCAGCATCATCATCCGCATATAGACGTATTCTCCTGATTGCATCCGTGGCCAAGATGACCTCGAAGCTCAGAGTCCGCCTTCCGGCTCTTCCTCCTCCACTTCGCATGACCTTGGGCGTCCATGGTAGTGAGACCATTAGCACGCATGTCACCTTCCACGACGTCAAGCCAGGACTTCTTTGGCCTACCCCTTTTACCTAGACCCGGATGTATAATAAGTATATATTTACAAAAAAAAAATATATCTAGGTATGTTTATTCGCAATCTAGAACCCATAACTAAAGTTAGTTAAGCTATGCTGACTTTGGGTCTAGATAGTGTTGTGTAGAATGTCCTACGATATCTATTTATTATTATTTATTACTTTTGATAATACTTACTTTGTGGTCAGTAGTTATCCGACTCCTTACACCTGAAAGAATAAAGTTGCAATTAGTTTACTTTTGTACCTGTTTAGTTACGACTTTTTAGAATTAGAATGGAAATTGTAGACTGCTATATAAAAATCATTTCTGCATACATACATAATATAATCACGCCTTTATCCCCGGAAGGTTAGGCAGAGGTGAATTAACACCCACATTTCACCAATCATAGCATTCGGTCTCTCGTAATAGGGGGTGAGCCTATTGCCGTATTCTGGGCATTGCCCCGAGCCATGCATCTGAGGCTGAGTCTGGGCTGTATATATCTGTCTAGTGTTAACAGCCCTATCCCTTCGTCGCCTTGTACGACTCCGCATGGGAGGAGATGGAGTGGGGGTTTCCGCGTATGTTCAAAATGTCAACATTCTCATAGCGAGTTCCCAGTTAAATCCCAAGTTCACTCTTTAGAGCCAGAGAATCGCGCATTGTATTTTGATTGGTATACCTATCGGCTTTTCTGGGAGCGACTGCAATATGTCCTCCCAATCTTGACAGGAAAGACATCGCCAGAACATTCGTTCCTCCGTTGTTTAGCCGGCAGTAGTGAAGAAGGGTGGAAATTTTGAAAAGGAAGCCGGTGGAAATATATCTTAACTTTATCGAACGACCACAGAAATTTTGTGTAGGGCGTTCTGATGCATATTATTTATTAGAATATACATGCATACATGTATAATATAATCACGCCTTTATCCCCGGAGGGTTAAGCAGAGGAGAATTAACACCTACATTGCATCAATCATTGTATTCGGTCCCACGCAATAGGAGGTAAACCTATTGCCGAATTCCGGGCACTATTATTGACTCGAGCCATATATCTGAGGATCTGTCTGATGCTAAACAGCCTTATTATTATTATTATTAGAGCATAAATTTTAAAATGTCCACTACGGCTTCCCTTTGCAGGGCAAGCCGGCAGGAAGCGAGTTGTAGGAACCCCTCGCCACCGTTAGCCGATGCATTAGCAGGAGAGGTTGTCTTCGGCTTCAGGATGTTAGTAGGGCTCTGGAGTCCGATGATTCTGCTATTAGTCAACCATTGTCATACCGCTGAAACTGCAATAAACGCCATTTAATTTTAGACTTTACTGTTATGCTGTTAAGGTCTAAAATTGATGGCATCTTTGCAGAGTCAATGCAAAATTTAATGAATTCATTGCTTTGCCTTGCAGTATTAGTGGTAAGACATTAGTTGAAAATTTGCAGAAATGGGGTCGTACGTACACCCTTTTATGTGTATGTATATGAAATCCAATAATCTCTAATTCAAATTCAAGCTTTTATATAAAGCATACGTTTATACTTAATACTTACTGTTCTATTGAACTCTCAGTAGGTCCCACACCATATGGGGGTACGGCCACATCCCCACTTGGCCCGTCACCGGGTCCCTATGTCCCATGTATGCGGAGGAAATACCCATTGGCCATAGGGGGATTGGCCAAATTCGCGATTGGCACATTGGGCATACCCTGTGCCTTGGCTCCTCAACCGGTACAGCTCTGGACCTCTGGGGCAATCGCAGGTCCAACGGGACCCCATCATCCTATAATAAAATGTACCCAAATATTAGAAAACTGAAGAGTATGTTTGTTTGGCTGTGTGTTAGTGTGTTAGTCTCAGGAACTATTGGTTCGAATTAAAACATTCTTTTTGTGTTGAATAGACGATCGGGAGGACTACTCAAGGGAGCGGAACAATGATAATAAATGTCAACAAATCCAGCAGATTCCTATTATCTGTAAATTAGAAAACACGAGCATAATACTGGGTTTCGAAGTATGCCGCAGGCGGGCCGGTTAGTACTAAGCCAGGCCGGTTAGTACTTATAATATTCAGGAATTACTACTAATTCAGATACTTATGAGCTGCTGCGCGAAGCTCCTCCCGGGTGGATGTCGGTTATAGCATTTGGTCATAAGGTTTGTTTGGAAAATCCACGAGTAAGGGCCGATCGTGCGATGCGTCGACGCAGCAGCACACACGTCGCACACACGACGGAGCGGGTTAGGGGTGGAGCAGCTGCAGCCCCCGAGGCGAAGTAGGTGGGGTGTATAGTACACGTTGTGACTACACCGTAGTAACGCTGCGGTGCGCAGCACCCGTGTGGCCAGTTATGCGTCAAAATATTTGCGTTGCGTCGTCGACTCAACGCAACGTAACGCGCCGTGTGGACCGGCCCTAGGTGCTATAATTGTACCGGGACGATGCCGGGGCATGTAGCTAGTTCTCAATATTTTTTTTTGTTAATTCGTCCGCGATTTACATAAAATCTACTGAAGACATTCTGAGGCGATTCTTATTTCTTAGGAAGGTATTGGTCACACGTCAAATCTTAATATTACGTTTGTTTGATCGCAATTATTAAGCTCTAAAGAGACTGCTCTGTGTGGGCCAGGGTGCGAGAGATAAACGACCTACAGATGGCGTGCGTTTTAGTCGGCTCAAATCCGACATAATACTCGGTTGAGAAGAACCGATCCGACATTCACGCAAGCGAAGCCGCGGGCAATAGTCAGTAATAAATACAAAAATGTGACACTTTTTATGATCTTTTACGATTTTATGTATTTTAAGGCATATAAAGTTGATGTCTGAATACATTTATATATATAAACTAGCTTTTGCCCGCGGCTCCGCCCGCGTGGATGTCGGTTATCGCGACCAAACATAGCCTATGTCCTTTCTCAAGGTCTAACCTACCTCTATACCAAATTTCATCAAAATCGGTTCAGCGGTTTAGTCGTAAAAGTGAGACAGACAGACAGACAGACAGACAGACAGAGTTACTTTCGCATTTATAATATTAGTAGGGAAGTAGGGATAGTTATTAGTGATACACAGAAAAATATGTTGGTAAAGTTATTTCAGTGTATTATTTAAAAAAGTGATGATGTCAACTTAGTTCAATATATATTTTTTTTTAATTTCACCAGACTTCATTAGTAATTACAAGTTCAAAATAATACTAAATTAAATTAACGCTACAAACTATTATTACTAAAATAAACTAAATTAAAAAAATAAAATATTTACATGCATAATGCGTCGTGAAATTCCTCCACATCGTCGCCGACCGGTAACGTTCCCAGAAGGCTGGCAGCATTGCCACGTTGAATGGCAATGCTTATTCTCTGTGCAAGATAATAACCAGCCTTCTGGTCACGCGTAGCGTCGATCAGCCGCTTTGTCAAATCTTTGTACACAAAGCGGGCACTTGGGCCCCATGTCCCCAACGTTTCAACCCCAAACGGCTCAAAAATATAATCACCTGTTAGATAACAGTATTTGCGCTGTTTTAGGTTTTCCGCAGATGCAGCAGCAACGCCGGCACAGCCTGCTGTGCCTGAAAGATGTGAAGGCGCAAGGGTGTCAACGCATGTTGCATCCCACACCAAAGGCCTACCCATCTTCCAAGGCAGCAACGTCATACCATCCGGTCTGTTGCCACCCTCACGCGCCAGCCCATTAGGTTCACGAATGGGTGGCACGCCAGCAGTGGCAAGAGCACGGCGGATAATGTCCTTGATGCAGGCGTGTCGTGATATACGCCCAGCGCTTCTGCTGCATGAAAGGCCATGGTACCCAAGACTGTCGACAGCTTCACCGCAGTGGCATCGATGGGGAGAAACACACGGCGCTCCTAGGCGAAGGCAAGTGGCAAGGCGGAAAGTAGTATCGTTGCGTCACATGTATTATATATCATACCTTGCTATTTGCAAAACAAAAGAATAAGACTCAATTTAGAACTCGCACAATAAAACACAAATAAAGTGAAAATACTGTATCGATTGTATTTTTCGCAGTACTTGAATTCCTTACCTATTATGATTGGTTCGATTTATAAATTAGAATGAATTTCATCAATTAGTCAAAATTCATTTTGAATTCATTTAATCAAAAGGGACCACAATCAATTTATACTAAAGTGAAGGACCTTTCAATTATTGTGAACATTGAGTGAATATCCGCAATAATTCTCACTGGAGAAATCTGACCTTAGGCGTTTCCTCTTAAAAGATATACGCGTACTGTTTTACATAATATTAGATTTACTTTTATTTTAGTATCTGCATAAAATGTATTTGTTGTTTTAATGAAAATTTGTATATAAAACAGTGTCCTGTTGAATGAACATAGCCCATAAGATCGTTATATTTAACCTTGTGGGTTATTTTAATAATACGAGTATCTCTTAGCAGCTTCTGCTACTTTTAGCATAATGTTACTCCTCATTACGCACATGCTGATTGACGGGATTGATGGCTAAGATGATCATTATTATCTACCAGTTTATACTGTTGAGCGATACGAATTCTTTCCACAGTATTTTATGTTTTAACCTGACTGGTTGAGTGTCATGGCATTCTCATAGGTTTGTTTTATTAAAACGTTATAAACCTTTGCGAATGCCTTGAGGCGAAAATAAAGTACTATGGAGAAGTACAAGTGTATTATTCAATACTAGCTATATACTATGTAATACTTCGTATCGCCAAATTTTATTACACTCACGAGGTATTCAGATCCCGTTCCCGGTGCACCTTCTATTCATTTTTTTTAGCAATTTTTGGCCATACAACAATTAACACAAAACTAAAAGAATTATACAATTTGGTGCAGTCAATTGGAAGTTATGAGCGTACATACTACATTTAGGGAGTTTCGTTTAAATTTATATAGATTACTAGCTGCCCCGGCGAACTTCGTACCGCCATATTTTCGGCCCGCGTGGTATTCAAATCCCGTTCCCGCTGCACCCTTATCACTTAGGGGGATGAAAAATAGATGTTGGCCGATTCTCATAGATACCGGATAAGCACAAAAAATTTCATCAAAATCGGTCAAGCCGTTTCGGAGGAGTTCGATTACGCACCCCGTGACAGAAGAATTTTATATATTACTAGCTGCCCCGGCGAACTTCGTACCGCCATATTTTCGGCCCGCGTGGTATTCAAATCCCGTTCCCGCTGCACCCTTATCACTTAGGGGGATGAAAATAGATGTTGGCCGATTCTCATAGATACCGGATAAGCACAAAAAATTTCATCAAAATCGGTCAAGCCGTTTCGGAGGAGTTCGATTACGCACCCGTGACAGAAGAATTTTATATATTAGACCAGCGAGGGCGGGAGATCAAATTGAATTTAAAAAAAAATCATAATGAAAGGAACTTGAAATTATAAACTCTGAATGCAACCTTATTGCGGATCCGTGGATAGATTAAAAACGATAAAAATCGGGATTTAAAAATAGGGCTTGATCGTATAAGAGTGAAAATTGATGGAAAATTGAGAGAGATATGAAATTTTTTATTCTGTCATGACAAATTAAAAATAATTCTTACCAAAAAAATTGAAATCGTAGAGGGATGAAAAATTGAGAGTATAATCAGATTTCTTTTTTAAGTCGACAGAATAAAAAAAATTTTTGCCAAAAAATTAAAGTTTATAATTCACAAAAAAAAAATAGGGGTTGATCGTAGAGGGGTGAAAATTGAGAGTCATATGAGATTTTTCATTATAAGTCATGACAAAATAAAAAAAATTCTTGCAAAAAAAATAAAACTTTTTAATTACCAAATAAAAAATAAGGGTTGATCGTAGAGGGGTGAAAATTTAGGGTTGCATGTATTTTTGTATGATGTATCATAAAAAAATAAAAACAAAAAAATTTGTCTGAAAAATAAAAAATAAAAATTAAGGGGTGGACCACCCTTAACATTTAGGGGGATGAAAAATAGATGTTGGCCGATTCTCATAGATACCGGATAAGCACAAAAAATTTCATCAAAATCGGTCAAGCCGTTTCGGAGGAGTTCGATTACGCACATTTGTGAAACGAGAATTTTATATATAAGAAGAAAGTCTATCAGGTATAGGTAATCAAGGACTAGTGCCACCGATAACGCCTGCGGAAGTCCAGACTGCCATTCACCGCATGAAGAACCGGAAAGCTGTCGGACCCGACGAGATCCCCATCGAGGCTTGGAAGGCAATGGGCGCCCGTGGTGTGGGCATTCTAGCAAATCTTTATAACCGCGTACTCCTCACCGGTGAGATCCCGAGCCAGTGGAGGCTGAGCATCATCACGCCAGTCTTTAAAGGCAAGGGATCGGTGCAGGAGTGTGGTAGTTACCGCGGTATAAAGATAATGTCCCACACCATGAAGCTCTATGAGCGGATAATCGACTCTCGGATCCGACAGGAAAGTACACTCTCGGAGTGCCAGTACGGGTTCCGTCCCGGGCACGGGACCATGGACCCAGTGTTCGCCCTAAGGGTTGTGGCGGGGAAATACAGGGCGAAGAACACGCCCCTGCACTGCCTATTCTTAGACATGCAGAAGGCCTTCGACTGGTTTCCTCGCGCGGTGATCTGGTGGGCACTGCGGGCCAAGGGTGTTCCAGAGACTTACATTGACACCTCCGAGACATGTACTACGATTCCGGTTCCGTGGTTCGGACTGCTGTTGGCGACTCGAAAGCCTTCCACATCACCGTTGGGGTACACCAAGGATCCGTCCTTAGTCCTTACCTGTTCAGCGTGGTATTAGATGTTTTGTCGGACAGCATTAGAAACTCACATGAGCAGCCTCCGTGGTTGCTCATGTATGCTGATGATATTGCGCTGATGGACGCGGACAGGAGCAGATTGGTGCGACGCGTGAAAGGATGGAAAGAAGCGCTTGAGAACGGCGGTCTGGAACTAAATGTAGCGAAGACAGAATACTTAGCGTTAAACTCCACAGATCCCACACCCGTCCGCATAGGCGATGATTTGGTCGAGCGCACGGACCAGGTTAAGTACCTGGGATCTGTACTTCATGTGACCGGTGAGATCGACCACGACGTCAAGGCACGCATTGCTGCCGCGTGGGCCAAGTGGCGAGAAATGACTGGCGTCACCTGTGATCCTAAAATGCCAGTCAGGTTGAAGGGGCAGGTCTATAAGACGATCATTAGGCCTGTTCTCTTGTATGGTTGTGAGGCGTGGCCGCTGCTCGAGCGACACAAGCAAGAGCTGCGTGTCACGGAGATGAAAATGTTGCGGTGGATGTGCGGCGTTACGCGTAAAGATCGCGTACGGAACTCTCGCATCCGCGGCAGCCTCCATGTCCGTGACATCGCGGATAAAATGCAAGAGAGCCGCCTTCGCTGGTGCGGCCACGTCTTGCGGCAACCGCCAGGCTACGTGGGGAACAAATGCCTGGCAATGGTACCCCCGCCGGGTCCAGGTAAAAGGGGTAGGCCAAAGAAGTCCTGGCTTGACGTCGTAGAGGATGATATGCGTGCTAATGGTCTCACTACCATGGACGCCCAAGATCGTGCGAAGTGGAGAAGGAAGAGCCGGAAGGCGGACCCTGAGCTTCGAGGTCATCTTGGCCACGGATGCAATCAGGAGAATACGTCTATATGCAGATGATGATGATGATGTAAAAGAAAGTCGTGTTAGTTACACCACCTAAAAGTCAAGAACGGCTGAACTGATTTGGCTGAAAATTGGTGGGGAGGTAGCTTAGAACCAGGAAGGACATAGTATACTTTTAAATTATTTAAAAAAAAAAAAATTTAAATTTTTTTTTTCACTCAAAGGAAAATTAGAAGGTGAGGAAGTTCTCATTCAAGGGGCATGTCGGTTGGGATCATCGATTCCAACCGACATGCCGCTTGAACTTAAAAGACTTCAATTTTCGATCCGTCTTGCATTGGCCATGACCATAAACAAATCACAAAGGACAATCCTTAAAAGACCACACTGAATCTAGAAAATCCATGTTTTTCTCATGGTCAATTATATGTGGCATGTTCACGGGTCGGGGACGGTGCAGCGGGAACGGGATCAGAATCTAACATGGAAGTTTGAATACAAGGTACAGCGGGAACGGGTCTGAATCTAGAAAAGCCATGTTTTACTCATGGTCAATTATATGTGGCATGTTCACATTGTTCACGGGTCGGGGACGGTGCAGCGGAACGGGATCAGAATCTAACATGGAAGTTTGAATAGAAGGTACATCGGGAACGGGTCAGAATCTAGAAAAGCCATGTTTTTCCCATGGTCAATTATATGTGGCATGTTCACATTGTTCACGGGTCGGGGACGGTGCAGCGGGAACGGGATCGGAATCTAACATGGAAGTTTGAATAGAAGGTACATCGGGAACGGGTCAGAATCTAGAAAAGCCATGTTTTTCCCATGGTCAATTATATGTGGCATGTTCACATTGTTCACGGGTCAGGGACGGTGCAGCGGGAACGGGATCGGAATCTAACATGGAAGTTTGAATAGAAGGTACATCGGGAACGGGTCTGAATCTAGAAAAGTCATGTTTTTCCCATGGTCAATTATATGTGGCATGTTCACATTGTTCACGGGTCGGGGACGGTGCAGCGGGAACGGGATCAGAATCTAACATGGAAGTTTGAATAGAAGGTACAGCGGGAACGGGTCTGAATCTAGAAAAGCAATTTTTACCCATGGTCATTTATATGTGGCATGTTCATGCACGGGTCGGGAATGGTGCAGCGGGAACGGTATTAGAATCTAACATGGAAATTTGAATAGAAATCAGAAAATAGGATCGGAATACCACGCGGGCGGAAAATATGGCGGTACGAAGTTCGCCGGGTCAGCTAGTACGATTATAATTCTAACTTCTGGTTGGACAGTGGCCCGGGGCATGGTTAGGTCCAATGGGCCCGGATCACGTCCTGCCTAGAAAGGAAAAAACGGAACCTTTATGGGATCACTTCGATGTTCGTTTGTATGTCTGTCTGTCAAGACGTTCTTCTCAGAAACGCTCGTATGTATCGAGATGAAATGAATATCAATTAAGAATTTACAAGTTCATTTTTATATTCGAATGCTTTTATGAAATCAATCTTCTATTAAGTATATAAAAATTAATGCCACTTTTCGTTGTTTTTTTATAACTCAAGAACGGCTGAACCGATTTGGCTGATTTTAGTTATGAAATATTCGTGGGTGTCCAGGGAAGGTTTAAAGGATAAGAAAATAGGTACAGCGGGAACGGAAAAAATATGGCGGTAGGTACGAAGTTCGCCGGGACAGCTACAGTTGAAATTATTTAAGAGATACGATTTGACAGATCTCTGGATTCATAGTAGGTAACTAGGCACTATTGAAACGACACATGAAACTGTTATAAATTAAGTTAAATTATTTGTAAGTACGTAATAACTTATAATAGTAAGTGTAAAAAATATGGTGTGACATATTTCACTTTAAATTACTACAAACAATTTGAACTACGACGTGATTCTTTATTTTTGCGAGATCTCGTGTGACAGCTACATCATATCGTTCTTGTTTTTCATTTGAGTGATGTTGCTGTATTCTCTATGGTTGTTACATTTTAATCGTATGAAGTTTATGTCAACTCGTTACGTTTATGGTCGGCATTGCCAGAATGTAACTTTTGATAAATATATTACTAGAAAAAAGATTTTTTAAATCGATGCCCAAACACCGGAATTATAGCTGAATATTCTGAATACTTCTGCGTACCCCTTCAAAGGATTTAGGCGTGATGTTATGATGTGTAATGTAATGGCAGAGACATTGCATTAATATGCGATTATAGCAATCGCAGCTGATTTCCTGGTATTTTTTAGTAGTTCCTTGGTCTAATCTCGGAAACTCATCATCAGATCTTTACGACATTTAAACGGGACCATTTCGGAATAATGTACTTTCGAACAAAAGAAGAATTTTGCAAATCCGTTTACACATAACGGAGCTATGAGCGTACAAACATAAAAAAATATATAATATAAACAGGTTAAAAAATAAATTAATGCTATGATATTATGACGAATAGTTTTATTTAATTACAATGTTACAATAGTTACATTCTGGCAACGTTGCCATTAATCTTTTGTTACATGAATCGATTATTCTGACAATTGATTTGAGACGCTCCAACCCTAGACTATAAACGTCAAATCGTATCTCTTAAATAATTTCACCTGTAGTATTTCATAATTTGTGTAAAATACTTAATAGCGTTTGATGGGACAGCTAATATAATGTACTAAGTTAAAAATTAATAAAACGCGTTTATATTATGGTATCTTCAATGCAGTTCAAGTTAACTTTTGACAATAGATAAATCAAACAGACAAATTATCAAATCTCTCTGTGGTCGCAGTATGAAATGGAGGGGGTCATTCTCTTCGGACGGCGCCTGATTAAAATTTCTATAATAGAGATACAGAAGGAAAGTCAAATCACTTACTGAAGCAGTAGCTCGTACTTCTCGGATCTCTGCTGCAGTCCGGTAAGTCTAAAATAAAAAATAAAATTAATTGTTGAGTAGACTTTATTGCATTCAGTGCAGTATTTGTCAGCGGTAGCTTCAATCAAACGGATTGGTACGTCGATAATGGTGCCAGCTGACATTTAACGTCTGAATAACACCCCGCTTTTTTGTCGGGGGTTAAAAAGACTGGTTGTTGAACACAACAAATCAACACCTAGTGCAAGAGATTATCGTTGCTGATAAGACAGAACAGAATGGTCTCTGTGAGCGGTTTAACCATTAACCATACAGTCATAGAGAAAGCGAGGTGTTTGTTAAGCTGCGTTTACATACTCGCGGCAGAGCGAGGGAAGTGGCGAGAGAAGTGGGCAGAGACGTGGTGTGAATAGTATATTCGTCATGCCGCGAGTACTGCCGCGTATGTTGCTGCGAATGTCGGCTTGGCGGCGCTCAAAGGAGCGGCAATACTAGCGCGATGAACTATACTAGACCGCTAGATCTTCAATGCAGTTCAAGTTAACTTTTGACAATAGATAAATCAAACAGACAAATTATCAAATCTCTCTGTGGTCGCAGTATGAAATGGAGGGGGTCATTCTCTTCGGACGGCGCCTGATTAAAATTTCTATAATAGAGATACAGAAGGAAAGTCAAATCACTTACTGAAGCAGTAGCTCGTACTTCTCGGATCTCTGCTGCAGTCCGGTAAGTCTAAAATAAAAAATAAAATTAATTGTTGAGTAGACTTTATTGCATTCAGTGCAGTATTTGTCAGCGGTAGCTTCAATCAAACGGATTGGTACGTCGATAATGGTGCCAGCTGACATTTAACGTCTGAATAACACCCCGCTTTTTTGTCGGGGGTTAAAAAGACTGGTTGTTGAACACAACAAATCAACACCTAGTGCAAGAGATTATCGTTGCTGATAAGACAGAACAGAATGGTCTCTGTGAGCGGTTTAACCATTAACCATACAGTCATAGAGAAAGCGAGGTGTTTGTTAAGCTGCGTTTACATACTCGCGGCAGAGCGAGGGAAGTGGCGAGAGAAGTGGGCAGAGACGTGGTGTGAATAGTATATTCGTCATGCCGCGAGTACTGCCGCGTATGTTGCTGCGAATGTCGGCTTGGCGGCGCGAGTCAAAGGAGCGGCAATACTAGCGCGATGAACTATACTAGACCGCTAGATGGCGCTAATCAGTAAACACGACTTTCGTTATTGCTCCTCGAATATTTACTTTTAAAAATATTTATATCGATCTACGGAAAGTGTATAGTAGTTGAAAGTGATAGTTTTTATTAGTAATCTATTTAATTAATTCGCTATGCTGTAAAAGCATAATGCGTACACTGCTACAGCGTTGTCCTCCATACGTTTACGTCCGTCTCCATTGCAGGGCGAATACTGTAATGCGAACCAACCCGATGATGCGCGTGTTTGAACGCTAGGGCATTAATCGCGCGAATATTTCCGGCAACACGATGAGCAATGCGAGCGGCAGTATGTAAACGCGGGGTTATTCCATGCAGGATTGCCTAAGCGTTTTGGGCAGTTATGGCCCCTGTGACCAAGCCCCCCCCCCTCTTCGGACCGCGCCTGAATTAAATTTCTATAATAGAGATACAGAAGGAAAGTCAAATCACTTACCGAAGTAGAGGCACGCATTTCTCGGATCTCTGCTGCAGTCTGGTAAGTCTAAAATAAAAAATAAAATTAATTGTTGAATAGACTTTATTGCATTCAGTGCAGTATTTCTCACCGATAGCTTCAATTAAACGGATTGGTACGTCGATAGTGGTGCCAGCTGACATTTAACGTCTAAAAAATTTAAAATTTAAAAAACCCCCGACCCAAAAAGATCCTATTTTATTTCATGCTTTTATAGGTAACCGCTTAACCGGATTTCCATAAAACCTACTGTATCGTGATGTATAAATTATGACCTTTCATTTGATCAAGTGTATATTTGAAAATATTAGATTTTGCATTGCCACTTTCACTCCTCATATATTTCAAATGGCTGAACCGATTTTTATGAAACATAGCTAAGAAACCTCTCGTTTTTGGGCAGGAGCAGTGAATACTGCTGTATATTTGCGAACCAAGTCCAATGAATCAGGAATAAACAAGAAAACGCCTATGGACATCTGGACCGGCGCTAAGCCTAATGCCAGTAATCTACGTATCTTTGGAAGTAAGGCCATGGTACACATACCAAAAGAAAAAAGATTGAAATTTGATAGAAAAGCGACTCGGTGTATTCTTGTTGGTGTAAAAGCTTATAGAGTTTGCAATCCCAACAATAACAGTATATGTATAGCAAGAAATATTGTTATGATTGAGGAGGGGATTGAATAGAAACAAGATGTGATACACTTTGATATTAGTGAGGGCGCTGATGATAGTTTTCCAATGAAGGAAGAAAGAGAAAAATGTACCCAAGGAGTTGGGGATATGAGGCACATAAGAACATTAGATGATCAGGAGCAAAAAGAAGTTCTGATACCGATGAAGAGGAATTTAAAGACTCCACAGATATGCAGGGAGCTGAACCCACGGAGCCTGTGTAGTTTCCAATGGAGAAGTCTGCTAAGCGTATCCGCAAGCCGCCTGGTCAGCACGGTTTTGGTAGTATGTGTCAAGCCTGTGAAACAAGTCCAATACGGAGGCTGAATATTATGGACTTTTCGGAATGTTGCAAAGAGGCCGTGTATTCGCAAAATTTGTTATTTGAATTAACAGACGAAACTTATCCTAAAACAATGTTTAATCACAATCAGTCAGCCCAGAAGTTGACGTCCAACCCTATTTTCCATAAAAGATCAGCATATAGATGTGCGGTTATTTTTGCAGAAAAAGTTGCTAATGAAATTGTAAAAATTAAATGTTTGTCAACTCAAAAGAGGCCCGCAGATCTACTTACTAAGGGTTATGTAAACATACATACATACATACAGTCACGCCTCTTCCCCAGTGGTGTAGGCAGAGACCACAGTTTTCACCTGCTACGATCCTGGCATACATCTTTCGCTTTCTTTTAGGTAAAATAAAATGTTATAGTTTTTTAGGACTGTTTGGTTTATTGGTAATAAAAAAGGTTAATTGTTTAGATGTTTACCGATATTTTGTTAAGTGGGGGTGTTGAATAGACCTTATTGAGTAACAAAATGTAAACAGCTGGCCATTCATGATAGTTTACAGTTGCAATTGTATTTGAATAAATTCGTTCTGTCGTTCTCCAACATTGATTAACGGCCGTTCCCAATAACCTATCTATCGCCAGTTTTGACATTAGAAAGGATAAAAACGGCATCAATCTCTATGGTAAAGCAATTCATAGTAGCAAAATAACAATAGGATTTGACAAAGGAACTATATCTACCTTTACCTTTATCTGTAGATATGTTATTGGGAACGGCCGTAAATGGTTATTCTCCAACTATAGCGTGTATGCAATCATGCCTTTATCCCCGGAGGGTTAGGCAGAGGCCCCTGTGACCAACCCCTTTCCCCTTTTCGGACCACCCCTGAATAAAATTACTGTAATAGAAATACAGAAGGAAAGTCAAATCACTTACCGTGGCACGCACTTCTCGAAGTTCTTGGGTACGGGTACTCTAAAATAAAATTTTTGTATATAATTGCTGAATAGACCATAATGCATTCAGTGCAGTATTTCTCAGCGGTAGCTTCACTCAAACGGATGGGTACGTCGATAGTGGAGCCAGCTGACATTTAACGTCTCAAATAAAAGAACCCATAAAAAGTAAAATAATAACTATTACATTATGACCTACCCTAAGTATTGACCGTATGCTAAATCGGAAGAATTTGTTCAGTCTTGTAGTCAATTACAAGATGTACCTGACAATTTTTTGATATTATGTGTGGGTGAAAATGATACTAACCCAATCAAATGCATGATTGGGCTGACTACCATTTTAAATTATTTTAAGAATGCCAATGTGCTTTTGTTAAGGGTAAATAAAAATAGATACTTAAATGAACAAATGTTAAATAACTCAGTTAAAAATATTTGTAGAAACTTTGAAAATTGTAAGTTCATAGATTTGACGACTACATAATTTAACTAAAAAACAATTCACTATATACTATTGTAATTTAATTAATTCTATGATTGACACACATTATTATGCGAGAAATTTTTTGACACTTCGAAATATTAAAAAATCCTTGTGTAATACGAATATTAAAAAGTCCTTGTGCACAGATAATCTTAAGCAATCTGACACTAAAAAAGGTACAATACCTTATTACTTTCCTATACTGAAAACGAAACAAATCCGTTCTTGTGATGCCAGTAAAGAACAGTTGAATTCAACTTATTTTCGTTAATAATGATCAAGTCAATACCTCTAGTAGTGTTAGCAGATTAACTTTGCTGCACCAGCATATAGCGGGCTTATTAAATAAAGAGGACAGGTTAGAAATATGTCTGGACAGATTTGAAACAAATAAACAGCCAATACACATAATCTGTTTATCTGAATCGTTTGTACGGTCGGGTGATGAGTTTAACGTTCACGTTAGCAATTTTAGGTTGGTGAGTGTTTTTTGCAGGCAAGATAAAGAGCGGGGGGGAGTATGCATCTTAGTTAGAAAGCATTTGGAATGTGAAACTATTAGTATTTGTAATGAGTTGGCTTTAGAGAAATCTTTCGAATGTTGTGGTATTAGAATACCTAAATTACAGTGCATTATAATTTGTATATATAGAATACCCAACTCAGATGCAAGTATACTTCTCGAAAGACTGGAAACATTGCTTCACAAATTAAACCTTAAACCTAATACAAAACTAATCATAGCAGGCGATACAAATATAGACACATTGAAACATAGTACTTTTTCGGAGACTTTGATGAATATTTTGTTGAATTATAATTTGTACCTACACATCAAGGAACCCACGCGCCACAATAAGACATGTATTGATCACATAATAAGTAACATACATGATGCAGAAGGGCACGTTCATAGGTTATTTCTATCTGATCATGAAACTGGGCAAACGTTATCATTTCCAGTCGCAAGGGACCAACATACACCCACATTTTGGTATGCGTTAAGGAGAGACTTTAACAAGGAAAACGTTCAAAAATTTAAAACCTACATTTCTTCTTTATCATGGTCAGGGATATACAATGAACAAAACTGCAACAGTGCATTCGATCAGTTTCATGATATGTTTTCACTCCTGTACAATTTGTGTTTTCCCATCAATAAAGTTAAAATGACAGAAAAAAACACAGGTCCTAGGTGGTTAACAAAAGGAATAAAAACATCAGCCATGACTAACAGAAAGTACAGACACCAACATTATTTGGAAAAAACAGTAGAAAATAAGGTTAAATATGACAAGTATAATGCATTGTTTAGAAAATGTATAAATATATCAAAGAAAATCCATTACCAGAAATACATCAGCAAATCGCAAAATAAATGTAAAGCTTCATGGAAAGTTATAAAAAACGATAGTGGCATAACGAGGCATGATATTGAGGTGATCGAATGGAATGGAGAGGAAGTGAGAGATGCAATGCAGATTGCGAATAATTTCAACAATTACTTCTTATCTCTTGTTAGTTCGACCAATATAAATATACCTGACTACTCGTTGATAAATGTGACAGACCCTACTATATTTTTACAACCCCTAACAGAATTAGAAATAGTCAATATCATAAGATCACTCAAAAATACTAACGCAGTGGGTTATGATGGTATATCGACATTTATTTTAAAGCAATGTGATATGGAGCTGGCGGAAGTATTGTGTCATTTGGTCAATCAATCATTTATACAGGGTGTATTCCCCGAAAAGCTAAAGATTTCTACAGTAAGACCACTTCACAAAAAACACAGTAGATTGCAAATGAGTAATTACAGACCTATTACTCTTATTCCTGTGTTTTCAAAAATCTTTGAAAAAGCCATGTGTGTTCGAATCGGTAAGTTTCTAAAGAAATTCAACATCATTGTGCCAGAACAAAATGGTTTTCAAGCTAACAAATCCACCACGCTGGCAGCTTTCAACTTGTTTAAGAACATTACTGGAAATATTGACAGGAAAAAGCAAGTGTCTGCTGTGTTCTTTGATATGAGTCGCGCATTTGATTTTGTGGATCATAAAATATTGATTGGCAAATGTGAGCGATATGGGCTCCGGGGTAAAGCTCTTGAATGGATAAGTAGCTATCTTCAAAATCGCATACAATGTGTAGAGATAGACCGGGTTGACAATAAACGATGCCTAAAATCCTTTAGATCGCAGTTTATGCCAAATACATCCGGCGTGCCTCAGGGAAGTGTTCTGGGCCCTCTAAGTTACAAAAAATCATTGTACTTTATTCGCAGACGATATATCAGTTGTAGTGGCCGACGACAGGAGTGACCCACAGCACATTTGTAATGTGAATACCGCAATAGGTTGCATAATGAACTGGCTAAGTAAGAACAATCTGACCGCAAATATAGCTAAAACAAAAATTGTACAATTTGAAAATTATAAATCAAACAGCAAACCACTAAATATTACCTATCATGGTACAGATATAGAGACATCAGTTGATACTAAATTCTTAGGCATTACATTAGATAAACATTGTAATTGGCACTTACATATAAATGGCTTATGTGCCAAGATAAATAGCTTCGTTTTTGCACTAAGACGACTACGCAAAACGGTAAATCTAAAAACTGCAACGACTGCTTACCACGGCTATGTACAATCCATTTTACGATACGGTCTACTGCTATGGGGAAATTCAAATCACATCTCAAAGGTCTTCATAAGTCAAAAAAAATGTATTCGGGCTATGGCGAACATTGGACCACTAGACTCGTGTAGACCAGCCTTTAAAAGTCTAGGGCTGCTGACATTAACGTCACTATATATATTGGAAATTGGCATGTTCGTAAGGGGGCATCCGGAGTTGTTTAAAAAGGCCAGTGAAGATAAGCTGTACATAATTATCTAGAGATAGCACAAAGCTTTTGCTACCTAGCTGTAAAACCTCTCTCCATCAAAATAACTCATATTATATGACACCCAAAATTTATAACCACATACCCAGACCCATTAGAGAGCTAACCTTCAACAAATTTAAGAAAGCATTAACTACCTGGCTGATTGAGAAGTGTTATTATAGTGTCAAGGAGTTTCTTGAGGATAAATAATGATTGTGTGTTATGGATAATATTGAATATAAATGTTTCAAATTATGTGCGTGATTACTGTATGACATGATTATTGTTTGTATGATTATTAATAGTATGATGGATTATTTTATTACAATTTTATCACTGCATGCTTTTGACTAAACATTGACATTATTTGACATTATATCTGTATTCTAATTTAATCTTATTATAATCCTTAAATGGAATAATGTGAAATTTTAAATTTGATAACATTGCATGCAGAGCATCTGCGAAACATGTTGGACCTCATTTTGTAACACCACTGTAACATGCCGTGTTTCGAGCAATAAATGATTTACTTACTTACTTACTTACTTACTTTTTGTCATTTGTCTCGTCGGGGGACCGCTAAGTACCTTGGTAAACTCTATACCCCTCTGACGGTCAGACGGCGGTCCCCCGACGAGACAAATGACAAAAGGGTCAATACTTAGGGTAGGTCATAATGTAATAGTAATTGATACGTCGATAGTGGTGCCAGCTGATATTTAACGTCTAAATAACACCCCTCTTTTTTGTCGGGGGTTAAAAAGACCGGTTGTTGAACACAACAAATCAACACCAAGTGCAAGAGATTATCGTTGCTGATAAGACATAGAACAGAATGGTCTCTGCGAGCGGTTTAACCGTACAGTCATAGAGAAAGCGAGGTGTTTGTTATTCCATGCAGGATTGCCTAAGCGTTTTTAGGCAGTTATGGCCCCTGTGACCAAGCCCGCCCCCCTTTTCGGACCGCACCTGAATTAAATTTCTATAATAGAGATACAGAAGGAAAGTCAAATCACTTACTGAAGCAGTAGCTCGTACTTCTCGGATCTCTGCTGCAGTCCGGTAAGTCTAAAATAAAAAATAAAATTAATTGTTGAGTAGACTTTATTGCATTCAGTGCAGTATTTGTCAGCGGTAGCTTCAATCAAACGGATTGGTACGTCGATAATGGTGCCAGCTGACATTTAACGTCTGAATAACACCCCGCTTTTTTGTCGGGGGTTAAAAAGGCTGGTTGTTGAACACAACAAATCAACACCTAGTGCAAGAGATTATCGTTGCTGATAAGACAGAACAGAATGGTCTCTGTGAGCGGTTTAACCATTAACCATACAGTCATAGAGAAAGCGAGGTGTTTGTTAAGCTGCGTTTACATACTCGCGGCAGAGCGAGGGAAGTGGCGAGAGAAGTGGGCAGAGACGTGGTGTGAATAGTATATTCGTCATGCCGCGAGTACTGCCGCGTATGTTGCTGCGAATGTCGGCTTGGCGGCGCGAGTCAAAGGAGCGGCAATACTAGCGCGATGAACTATACTAGACCGCTAGATGGCGCTAATCAGTAAACACGACTTTCGTTATTGCTCCTCGAATATTTACTTTTAAAAATATTTATATCGATCTACGGAAAGTGTATAGTAGTTGAAAGTGATAGTTTTTATTAGTAATCTATTTAATTAATTCGCTATGCTGTAAAAGCATAATGCGTACACTGCTACAGCGTTGTCCTCCATACGTTTACGTCCGTCTCCATTGCAGGGCGAATACTGTAATGCGGACCAACCCGATGATGCGCGTGTTTGAACGCTAGGGCATTAATCGCGCGAATATTTCCGGCAACACGATGAGCAATGCGAGCGGCAGTATGTAAACGCGGGGTTATTCCATGCAGGATTGCCTAAGCGTTTTGGGCAGTTATGGCCTCTGTGACCAAGCCCCCCCCCCCTCTTCGGACCGCGCCTGAATTAAATTTCTATAATAGAGATACAGAAGGAAAGTCAAATCACTTACCGAAGTAGAGGCACGCATTTCTCGGATCTCTGCTGCAGTCTGGTAAGTCTAAAATAAAAAATAAAATTAATTGTTGAATAGACTTTATTGCATTCAGTGCAGTATTTCTCACCGATAGCTTCAATTAAACGGATTGGTACGTCGATAGTGGTGCCAGCTGACATTTAACGTCTAAAAAATTTAAAATTTAAAAAACCCCCGACCCAAAAAGATCCTATTTTATTTCATGCTTTTATAGGTAACCGCTTAACCGGATTTCCATAAAACCTACTGTATCGTGATGTATAAATTATGACCTTTCATTTGATCAAGTGTATATTTGAAAATATTAGATTTTGCATTGCCACTTTCACTCCTCATATATTTCAAATGGCTGAACCGATTTTTATGAAACATAGCTAAGAAACCTCTCGTTTTTGGGCAGGAGCAGTGAATACTGCTGTATATTTGCGAACCAAGTCCAATGAATCAGGAATAAACAAGAAAACGCCTATGGACATCTGGACCGGCGCTAAGCCTAATGCCAGTAATCTACGTATCTTTGGAAGTAAGGCCATGGTACACATACCAAAAGAAAAAAGATTGAAATTTGATAGAAAAGCGACTCGGTGTATTCTTGTTGGTGTAAAAGCTTATAGAGTTTGCAATCCCAACAATAACAGTATATGTATAGCAAGAAATATTGTTATGATTGAGGAGGGGATTGAATAGAAACAAGATGTGATACACTTTGATATTAGTGAGGGCGCTGATGATAGTTTTCCAATGAAGGAAGAAAGAGAAAAATGTACCCAAGGAGTTGGGGATATGAGGCACATAAGAACATTAGATGATCAGGAGCAAAAAGAAGTTCTGATACCGATGAAGAGGAATTTAAAGACTCCACAGATATGCAGGGAGCTGAACCCACGGAGCCTGTGTAGTTTCCAATGGAGAAGTCTGCTAAGCGTATCCGCAAGCCGCCTGGTCAGCACGGTTTTGGTAGTATGTGTCAAGCCTGTGAAACAAGTCCAATACGGAGGCTGAATATTATGGACTTTTCGGAATGTTGCAAAGAGGCCGTGTATTCGCAAAATTTGTTATTTGAATTAACAGACGAAACTTATCCTAAAACAATGTTTAATCACAATCAGTCAGCCCAGAAGTTGACGTCCAACCCTATTTTCCATAAAAGATCAGCATATAGATGTGCGGTCATTTTTGCAGAAAAAGTTGCTAATGAAATTGTAAAAATTAAATGTTTGTCAACTCAAAAGAGGCCCGCAGATCTACTTACTAAGGGTTATGTAAACATACATACATACATACAGTCACGCCTCTTCCCCAGTGGTGTAGGCAGAGACCACAGTTTTCACCTGCTACGATCCTGGCATACATCTTTCGCTTTCTTTTAGGTAAAATAAAATGTTATAGTTTTTTAGGACTGTTTGGTTTATTGGTAATAAAAAAGGTTAATTGTTTAGATGTTTACCGATATTTTGTTAAGTGGGGGTGTTGAATAGACCTTATTGAGTAACAAAATGTAAACAGCTGGCCATTCATGATAGTTTACAGTTGCAATTGTATTTGAATAAATTCGTTCTGTCGTTCTCCAACATTGATTAACGGCCGTTCCCAATAACCTATCTATCGCCAGTTTTGACATTAGAAAGGATAAAAACGGCATCAATCTCTATGGTAAAGCAATTCATAGTAGCAAAATAACAATAGGATTTGACAAAGGAACTATATCTACCTTTACCTTTATCTGTAGATATGTTATTGGGAACGGCCGTAAATGGTTATTCTCCAACTATAGCGTGTATGCAATCATGCCTTTATCCCCAGAGGGTTAGGCAGAGGCCCCTGTGACCAACCCCTTTCCCCTTTTCGGACCACCCCTGAATAAAATTACTGTAAGTGATAGAAATACAGAAGGAAAGTCAAATCACTTACCGTGGCACGCACTTCTCGAAGTTCTTGGGTACGGGTACTCTAAAATAAAATTTTTGTATATAATTGCTGAATAGACCATAATGCATTCAGTGCAGTATTTCTCAGCGGTAGCTTCACTCAAACGGATGGGTACGTCGATAGTGGAGCTAGCTGACATTTAACGTCTCAACAAAAAGAACCTATAAAAAGTAAAATAATAACTAACTATTACATTATGACCTACCCTAAGTATTGACCCTTTTGTCATTTGTCTCGTCGGGGGACCGCTAAGTACCTTGGTAAACTCTATACCCCCCTGACGGTCAGACGGCGGTCCCCCGACGAGACGAATGACAAAAGGGTCAATAGGGTAGGTCATAATGTAATAGTTATTATTTTGCTTTTTATAGGTTCTTTTTTCATGCTTTTTATAGGTAACCGCTTAACCGATTTCCATAAAACTTGCTGTATCGTGATGTAAATTATGACCTTTCATTTGATCACGTGTATATTTGAAAGTGGCAATGCAAAATCTAATATTTTTAAATATACCCGTGTTGGGTATCAACACGGGTATATTTAAAAATATTAGATTTTGCATTGCCACTTTCACTCCTCATATTTTTCAAATGGCTGAACCGATTTTTATGAAACATAGCTAAGAACACTCTCGACTAAACCATCTTTCTAACAAAAGAAACAGAATCGAAATCGGTTCAGCCGTTTGGGAGCTACGATGCCACAGACAGATTGATACACACACGCACACCCATACATACGTCAAACTTATAAATATAAGTTTGTTATAAATAACACCCCTCTTTTTTTTCTTGTCGGGGGTTAAAAAGACTGGTTGTTGAACACAACAAATCAACACCAAGGGCAATAATTATCGTTTTTTTATACCGCTTAGGTGG
Organism: Eilema depressum; assembly: GCA_914767945.1. NCBI lineage: Eukaryota > Metazoa > Arthropoda > Insecta > Lepidoptera > Erebidae > Eilema > Eilema depressum. Next base: position 32,124,312 of record OU612012.1, on the reverse strand, counting down.
CAGACAAGCGCACGGCCCACCCGATAGAAAGTGGTTACCGTGGCCTATTGATGGACGTATGCAACACCGGGGGCGTCACACTCGTCATATCGTTGCTGATAAGATGAAAATTTCTGCTGAAAGGCTCAGACATCTACACATGTGAGAATAACGACAGATGTTGGAGATACCAAGCACGAGAATACAGTGTTGGGAGTGTTATATTATGTGCCAAATTTGGCTACGACCTTGTGGAAGTGGTGCACGGCAAAGATTTTTCACAGTCAGATCTTTGCCTGTATAGGTTTTCTAGTGAACAGAACCTTTCGTAGTGTAATGAGGAGAGATGGTGCTGTAAAAGGAATGACATACAATGCTCAGATTAGTAAGACAAACTGCATTGTATGCTGTGAAGGTAAACAAACCAGGCTACCGTTTAAACAGATCAAATGCATCAGGGTTAAACACAAAAACGCCTATGGACATCTGGACCGGCGCTAAGCCTAATGTCAGTAATCTACATATCTTTGGAAGTAAGGCCATGGCCAGGCGCGGATCCACTAGGGTGGGCAATATGGGCATGCCCACCACCTTAATAGACCTGTGACGTCACTTTTTTTATGGTTTATTGAAAAAAAAACCAAACAAATGAATCATGAATCACGCGTGATTTGGAACACAGCGTATAGTGCAATAGACGATATACCAGCATTTGTTCATACTGTTACAATATCAGAAATTACACACTATTATTGCGGCTTTTTTGTACGCCTTTTTAAGGAGCATAGGTCTGAGGTGTAAGTACATTCAATCAATCAATCAGTTAGTATATTGCAGTCCACTGCTGGATATAGGCCTCCCCGAATATGCGCCACGTCTGCCGATCCTCCGTCTTCCGCATCCAGTCTGTCCCAGCCACCTTTATCAGGTGACGACCTGATAAAGGTGGCTGGAAAAAGGCAAAAAGGCCCCTTAGGCAGATGGACTGACGAGTCCATCTGCCTAAGGGGCATCGCACCTTTCTTTTTCCTTCTCGCGGTCTCCACCCTAGGACTCGTCTGCTCCAACGGCCATCAGTCCTTCGACAGATGTGGCCAGCCCACTGCCACTTCAGCCTGCTTATTCTGCGGGCTATGTCGGTAACTTTGGTTCTATTTCGGATGACCTCGTTGCGAATTCTATCCTTCAAAGAGACTCCAAGCATAGCTCGCTCCATAGCCCGCTGTGCGACTTTTAGGTCACGGACTAACCTCACCGTCAGTGGCCACGTTTCGGCACTGTAGGTCATAACAGGCAGGTCGAAAACCTTTGTTTTGAGGCATTGCGGCAGGGGGGAGGAGAGGCCCGACGCAATTTGCCAAATGCTGCCCACCCCAGTTGGATCCATCTGGCTATTTCTTTCTTGAAGTTGTTTTTACCGAGCTGGATAACCTGCCTCAGGAGATATATTTTTGAACAACTCTCAGTGTCACCCCTTCGATTGCAATCGATTTGGTACAACATGTTCGTTGAACATAATCATGGTGTTGTCCAAGTTTACACCCAGGCTAACTTGTCGAGAAGCTCCATTCAAGCTGTGCAGCATTTCGCCCAGTTGTTCCAGCGACTAAGCAACTATGACGATGTCGTCGTCGAACCGAAGATGCGAGATGTACTCACCGTGGATGTTGGTACCCCGCCAAAGTCCAATCCAGAGTCTTGAAGACGTCCTCCAATACGTTGGTGAATAGTTTGGGAGATATAACATCTCCCTGTCTCACTCCACGCTGGAGGCTAATGGGTTTCGTCTTCTGGTCTTGGAGCAAGATGGACATTGTGGCAGTGCCATACAAACATCTCAGCATCTCGATGTGTCGCCAATCTACACGACACTGCTGCAGGGCATCCAGCACTGCCCAGGTTTCGATTGAGTCGAAGGCTTTTTCGTTGTCCACAAACGCCATACACAGCGGCTGATTGTACTCCTGCGTCTTTTCTACAATCTGCCGAACAGTATAGATGTGGTCCACGGTACTATAGCCTTTTCGAAACCCGGCTTGCTCAGGTGGCTGGAACTCGTCGAGCTTATCCGCGAGGTGATTTGTGACGAGTCTTGAGAACAACTTATAGACATGACTCGGGAGTGAGAGAGTCTTATCACCTTTTTTGAAGAACAGTACCACCGCACTCCCGCTCTGTGCCCTAGGTGTTAGCTCTTGCCGGATGATGGCATTAAAGAGACTCGCTAGCTCTTTCAGGATTGGTGCGCCACCTGCTTTCAGCACCTCAGTAGTAATTTCCGTCATCACCAGGGCATCTGTTGTTCTTCAGTTGCCTGAGAGCCGCCTCTACCTCGCACTATTCGACATCTGGTATCTCCTCGGTGTAATGGCGCGTGAGTGGGGCTCTGTCCAGGTGTGTCTCTGCACAGGTCTTCGTCGCTGTGTCCCGTCGGTTTACTCGTCCGTGCTGCATATAGCTCAGTTTTAAGTTTCGTCAGATGGGGCCTTCCCAACTGCTGAGCGAACACTTTTGACCCCCCTATATCGCTAGATTGCCTCCTGGATGGAGCGAGTGTTGGAGCGTTCAAGGTCGCGTCGTATCGGCTTTTTGATTTAAAGTTTGGAAGTCTCAGGAGAGAGCCTGGACTCTTGCTGTCTGCGTTTTCCGGGAAACAATTTTCGAGACACTTCCTGCAATGTTTTGACCACTATGTCGGCCTTCTCGTCAATGCCGCTAGGTTCCCAGCATTGCGAAACGATTTTGAAGTTCCAGTTGGAACTTTTTGGACCCTAGAGCTACTTGGAGCGGTGTAGGTAAGTTGACCTTATCATTCGGAATCTTTCAGCCTTTATGTTGATATTTAGAGAGCATCGGATAAGTTGGTGATCGCTTCCAGTTTGAAACTTGTTGATCACAAAGACATCTGTAAATATGTGCGTAACTACTGTCCATTATGAAAAAGTCTGTCTCGTTCCTTATCGCAGAGTCCCGGCGTTACCAAGTCCACTTCCTGTTGGGGTTTTTCTTAAAGGAACTATTAATGAAAGCTAGCCGTCTCACCGCGTTCAATTCAAGAGGTCAATGTGAGACCAACACCGCCAAAGACACCCCCCCCCCCCTCCAGGTTCGCACTACGACTCGCACTTGACCGATCTTCAGGTACCTGTGCCCACAACCTAGTTCCGCGTCTGGATCCGCGCCTGGCCATGGCACACATACCAAAAGAAAAAGTATTGAAATTTGATAGAAAAGCGACTCGGTGTATTCTTGTTGGTGTAAAAGATTATAGAGTTTGCAATCCCAACAATAACAGTATATGTATAGCAAGAGATATTGTTATGATTGAGGAGGGGATTGAATAGAAACAAGATGTGATACACTTTGATATTAGTGAGGGCGCTGATGATAGTTTTCCAATGAAGGAAGAAAGAGAAAAATGTACCCAAGGAGTTGGGGATATGCGGCACATAAGAATACAGTCACGCCTCTTCCTCAGTGGGGTAGGCAGAGACCACAGTTTTCACCTGCTACGATCCTGGCATACATCTTTCGCTTTCTTTTATGTAAAATAAAACGTTATAGTTTTTTAGGACTGTCTGGTTTATTGGTAATAAGAAAGGTTAATTATTTAGATCATTAGATGTTTACTGATATTTTGTTAAGTGGGGGTATACAGACCTTATTGAGTAACAAAATGTAAAGCTACTACTACTATAAAGCTACTGGCCACTTATGATTCTATGATCTTACAGTTGTAATTGTAGGTATTTGAATAAATTCGTTCTGTTGTTCTCCAACCATAGCGTGTTTCATTATTATGTACTTTTATTTTCAATTTGACAATTGGGACGTGGGAGTCATGGCCCCTGTGACCCTCCCCCCTCTTCCGACCCTAAATAAAAGTACCTACTATAATAGAAGTACAGAAAGAAAGTCAAATTACTTACACGGACACTGGCACGCTGCTTCAATTGGAGTGCCTCTGCTCGATAAGGCTAAAAATAAACATTTTATAAAGATATTTAAAAAATCAAAAATATAAATAAATCAAATGCTTTTTTTTTATTTTTTTTTATTACCAAATTATACATTGAAAGCTATCATTGAGAAAGAAAGCTATCATCTGCCAATTATTTATATGTGTTACTCGCATTTTTAGGGTTCCGTAGCCAAATGGCAAAAAACGGAACCCTTATAGATTCGTCATGTCTGTCCGTCCGTCTGTCTGTCTGTCTGTCTGTCTGTCTGTCTGTCTGTCTGTCTGTCTGTCTGTCTGTCTGTCTGTCTGTCTGTCTGTCTGTCTGTATGTCTGTCCGTCCGTATGTCACAGCCACTTTTCTCCGAAACTATAAGGCCTATGCTGTTGAAACTCGGTAAGAAGATGTATTCTGTTAACCGCATTAAGAATTTCACACAAAAAAAAATAAAAAAAATGCATAATTTTTTTTTTTATCAAACCCATACGTGTGGGGTATCAATAGATAGGTCTTTAAAAATGCTATTGAGGTTTCTAACATCATTTTTTTCTAAACTGAATAGTTTGCGCGAGAGACACTTCCAAAGAGGAAAAATGTGTCCCCCCTCCCCCCCCCCTCTAACTTCTAAACTAAGAGAATGATAAATCTAAAAAAAATATATGATGTAAATTGCCATGCAAACTACCACTAAAAATTGGTTCGAACGAGATCCAGTCAGTAGTTTTTTTTTAATACGTCATAAACCACAATTTTCGCCTTTGCTACTAATGAACCCTTCATGGGCGAGTCCGACTCGCACTTGGCCGATTTTATTGTATAACTAAACTAACAATTATTAATTACTTATTCTTCAATTTTAGAACTGCCTCTCTAAATAAGTGGTAAAGTAGAATAGTACCTACGTACCTACGTCAGTCAAAATATACATTCGTCTTTCTATTCTACTATACGCCGGCCAAAGAATTTGCCTACGAATTGTCTTGTTTAGGATGGCAGTCTACCTACACTAGACTAGAATAATCAAAGTATGAGATCTTACCTGGTCTTCGTCTATCCTGGTCGTATAGAAGTTTGTTTTATTAACTAAATTAATGTAGGCCATTTCGTCTAACATTTTTTGAACCATCTGCAACAATAAATAAATTAGTTATAGACTTGTCATCGCATCATATTATTGAACTTGTGAACAGTATACCTAGGGACATATTATATTTTGGACCTATCGACCGAAGAATCAAAGAATCAATTTCATTTACTCAGTTTAGGCACGTAAAGAGCACATAATAATATGAACGTCAAAATATTACAATTATGTCAAGAAGTTAAAAAAAATAAAATATAGTTAATTATAGTATTAAATTAAGTAAAATAAATCATTTGAAAATGATTCTTTCGCTGGTTCGGTAACTCGGTTCTACCGAAAAGATACCAGCAAGAAACTCAGAGAACTAGATTACCTTTTTTTAATCTGGGGGCACGGCAGTGCCCCCGCCAAGTCGAGCAAAAGATTGTTTAGTGCGATTGCCAAGTCAAATTATTACATTTAAAACATAAAAGCTTAATTACGTAATAACTTAGGACAGAAGGTATCTGAAGTAGGGACTGAATAAATTAACCGACTTGGTATTACATGGATTTCACAACTTTTTGCGGTAGAAGAACCGAGGGCGGCGAGGCTTGGCATTTTTTTACAAGATTTGTTTTTGATGGGGTATAACTATTATGGTTTAGTATAGGTAGATACAATAAAATTTTAAATGTGCGAGCAAGCAGTGATTAGGATGACCATGCATTTTTATTAAGATATTCGTCTACTTTATAATAACCTTTTTCCATTAAACACTTTTTCACTTTTATTTTAAACTTATTAAGTACTAGCTGACCCGGCAAACTTCGTACCGCCATATTTTCCGCCCGCGTGGTATTCTGACCCCGATTTATCAGTGTTTCTCTACAATATTATGCATGTAATTATACATATAAACCTTCCTCTTGAATCACTCTCTCTATTATAAAAAACCGCTTCAAAATCCTTTGCGTAGTTTTGAAAATTTAGGCATACATAGGGACGGACAGACAGCGACAGCGACTTTGTTTTATAATATGTAGTGATGATGAAGAGGCATGTCAACAACCCTCTGAATGACCCTCTGAATGTGTTCTATACGCGCAGTACACGTTTTTTGGGTGTCTTTTGAGCATAGCGCGTGGTGCTACTGCGGTGGACGAGCTCAAATTCACCAAGCATAGATAATTACAAAACAAAACGTGCGCGCCAGGACTTCGATTGTCTCGCAACTCAGGTCCAAGATATTTGTTCCGAGGTATATTGCGTAAAATATTTGAAATAGAACAATAAATAATAACGTTATAATTTTGAATAACAATATTTTGAAACGTTTCATAGATAGGTAGTATCGTTACTATCAAACCATCATCATCCTAGCGTTAATCCCGGTCGCATCCGGAGCTTCCACCTCCGAGTACGGTCCGCTTTTTCCAATCTAACTGCGTCGCGGCTGAAGTTCGATATCTTCCGTGAAGCGACTGTCATCTGACCTTCACAACCCATTGACGATAAATCGAAGTTCCAATACTTCCATGATGGATCAGTTGTTGGAATTTGTACGACTCCAACAATATAGATGTTGGTATGGCAACCGGGCCCGATGGCTTGTATATGTCGCCGCCAACTAGCTTAATCAGCCGTTCAATTAACTGCCTAGGCTGTTAACTAAACGGCGCCGTTCAATAAACAGCCTGAATGATATTCAGCCGTAACGTTTATTACAACATTTAACAAACTGGCTGACTATTGCTTAGCCCATTCCCATTGCTTAGCATTCCAAAGTTAGTAATAGGTTTTTTTCATTATAATTATTGTATTCATGAACAATGCTCTTATGACCTAGTGTTAGTAAACATTTTATTTAGTTTGGAGTTACATTCAATGTCACATCATATTGGTAACTCCCATTTAAAGTGTGATTCCGAAGCCGAACGCAATACGACAACGACAGACGCATGCAGCAGATACAGCGTACCCATTACTTGTTAGACTCTGATACGGATAAAGGGGATATTGAGAAGCCGCAATAAATTACGCGCACCTGATACGTGTGTCGGCAGTTGTCGTATGCTTTCGGCCACGGAATCATACCTTTATTCCCGAAATGCCACCTTAGTGTCTAAATACACTATGCCGAAGTTACGCGACCGAAGTTCTGCGGCTGAATTTACGTTCCGACGTATTCGGCTGATATGACACACCATAACGTGCGGTGGCTGATTTTGTATCATGGCTTCTACAAATTTAAAACGTGGTAAAATAATTGTTGCTCAATCTCGTGAAATTGTAAATAATGTAAATTTTAATTTAATTTTAAAAAAGAAGATAATTTGTTAAAAAAGAAGATAATTTGTTAAAAAAAGAAGAAAATTTACTTTCTTCTGATAATTTATCAACAAAAATCGGTAGAAGTTGGTTTCTAAAAATTTTAATTTGGTGATTATTATCAATTATTATTAATCCGATGTAATATCGTACTGTTACTTACATCAAACAGTAAAATATTGACTTATATCTATGAATTTCTTTATTTAATGTATACAAGTATAGCTTCAATAAATAATGAATTGTCAAATTCATGTCGCTTCTGCATAATTTTCTTAGGTCTACGGTTAGTAATGTAATCTTGGCAGATGCTATACATTGCGTTTATGATACTTCAAATTGAATGCTACAAAGAAATCGCGGTAATGTATGTCGTGTCATTTCCGTCTCCGGATTTAGCCGATGATGCCCGAAAAAAGCTGAATAACTGATTTTAATTCAATCGATTATTCTGACAATTGATTTGAGACGCTCCAACCTTAGATTATAAACGTCAAATCGGCGGGGCGCCGAACTTCGGTCGCGTATAATGTGTGCTCACAGAATAAGTTGCGCCGCTGAACTTACGCCCGACCGAAATTACGCTGTACGCTATGACGCGACGCAATTTCGGCATAGTGTATCGTCAGTAATGCAAATAGCATTGCAGGCGTAATTGTGCCGAACTTCGGTCGCGTAACTTCGGCATAGTGTGTTTAGACAGTTAGTTTGATCGTGATTGGTTGCGCAGAAGCGGAGATATAGACCAAAAGTTGTGAAAACCAACAATCACGGCATAGGCTAGTTATCCATACTAATATTATAAATGCGAAAGTAACTCTGTCTATCTGTTACGATTTCACGCCTAAACCACTGAACTGATTTTGATGAAATTTGGAACACAGATAGATTAAACCTTGGGAAAGGGTATATAAGCTGTTTGGTCGCTACTCGCGATAACCGACATCCACGCGGGGGGAGCTGCGGGCAACAGCTAGTTAAGTATAAAATAAACCCAGTGGTCATAGCTATGCTAATAAAATAATAAGACACGATTACACAATAATAATAGCTTTTTCAACACACTTGCTTATAAACAGGCTTTTATTTCACCGCAATTAAGCACTGAATGACACCTATTATAAAACTGTGACTTTTTCATTATTATTATTCACGTCGTGAGTTATAGACTTCTTTTTTTTAAATTTCATTGATTAAGTTGCTTTGTTCTTAAAAAAGTTTCGATACAAAAAGATCGTGTCCAATATTACAAACGAATTAATATACCTATTGCTTGCTCATTTCATGCAACTTCGTATTTTAAAAGATAATTTCTACTTGTAATACGTGTTTAATAAATAAAACTTTCACTAAAATGTATTAGACTACTGGCCCGTGTAGAAAAATGATGGGTCATCTGAACCACCAGGTGACCTATATAGAACGATATAAGAGCATAAAATAATAAGATTCAGCACTATGCCGTCACTTGTAAGCTGTCCAACTGAGTGCAGGTGAGCATTCAAAAGCACATGTAGAGTGAGTACATTTTGGTCATTATATTTTTGTACGGCATTCTTAACCATCGATAGATCCATGAAAAATAACAAGAAAACGCGTAGTGCCGTACAAAAATGGTGATCCACAAAGTCAGAATTTTTATTTTATTTTCCGACAATTTCCAGGGTAAATTTGGTCATTTGATTTTGTACGGCATCCGTTTCATACTATTTCAATACTGCTTCTAATCCATTATTCCGCAACGCCGTACAAAAATCATGATCTAAAGGGAAATAATCGAGGGTTACAAACCCCTCTCTTTCCGTGGTCCACGGAGTGATTTGAAAAAATACGGCTTTGGTTCCAAAACATTATCTGGCATTCAAAAGTACTATTATAAATAATGCCGTCAAAAATGATTGTTCATTTGAATGTATTATCAATAATTATGTTAATTTCATCGTATTCTTGATTTATAAAGCTGTAAAATCATTTGATCCTGTACGGGAACTTTTTTTTTAACATGATATTGTAAAATACAATTGTTATATAGTATTGCCGTTCAAAAGAAACCGTTCTAAAAAAATTATAGAGAAATACAAAAACTGAAATTTTGCTAATTATTGTAAAACTTTAAATATCATAGATTAATGAAATATAGCAGTTTTCTACATTTTATCCCTTGTTTTAAATAGTATTAACATAGATAAATTAGGAAAATATGATGCCGTACATTTTTATGCAGACTATACAGGGTGATCAATCCAAATGGGTCAGTAGGGAGAAGTCAGAAACTATGAGAGATAGCAAGATTTGTTCTTAGGAACCATGGCTTCGATTTTAGATTTAATAATAATGGCATTCAAGTTTTTCCTCAAACTCTCATACATAACCGGGAATCAAACCTGGGTCGAAGTGACTGTGAACAAACAAAATTTTTTTTTTCGTTTTTTGTCGTTGTCATATTGTTGATGATGCTAATCATAAGTCACATAACATAATAATAATGTAAAAGTTATCTAAAATAATATAAAGTGGTTTTGAAAAGGCTCGTTTGATTTGAACATAACTTACATAACATTCATTCCAAGAAAACAAAATGTTATTAAGTGTTCCATTTTAAAATCCATATCCATACTAATATTCTAAATGCGAAAGGTCTGTCTGTCTGTCTGTCTATTACGCTTTTACGCCTAAACCACTGACCCGATTTTGAAGAAAATTGGAACAGAGATAGATTAGACCTTGGGAAAGGATACAGGCTATGTTTGGTCGCGATAACTGACGTCCACTCGGGTGGAGTCGCGGGCAACAGCTAGGTTTAAATTAATTATTATTCTTAACAGACAGACAGACAGACAGAAAGACAGACAGATAGACAGAGTTATTTTCGCATTTATAATATTAGTATGGATTTGAAAATGAAACACTTACTAACTTTTTGTTTTCTTGGGATGAATATTGCGTTATAAATCAAATGAGGCTTTTCAAAACCACTTTGTGTTAATTTTAGATGACTTTCATATAAATATTAATATTGTGTTATGTGCTATGAACTATGACTAATGATTAGCACCTTTCAATTATTAAGTGGTCCCTCAGTTTCGACGCCATAATAAAAAATGCTAATGAGGACAAGTTCTAGAGGAATATCACATTTGTTTTCTTTGACTGCAGTCGAAGCGAGCGTCGTTTAGCCATGAGTTTTTGAGTATGATCGGAGAGTTTCTGAGGTCTATTTGAACGGCGGGGTCTGAAGTGCTTAAAGCCCACCGTTTGGACAGTTTCTACGAGCCTGTTATTGATCTCGTCCACCGACGCATAGTTCTCTAGGCAATCAAAGCTATTTGAAAGCTCAAGCTGAAAGTTCTCGGAGTTTTGGATTTGGGCACGAGCAGGTTGGAGTGTAGACTTCATCAGGCGGGACCTTTGGAGTTTAACTTTAATACCCAATGTGCCTCTTACGATTCTGTGATCACTACCGGTTTTCACCCTGTGGATCACGGAGACATCACTGAATATTCGTTTCTCGTTGGTCATGGTCAAATTTTACAGGTGTCTGCTAACTTCAGTGTCATGAGTACTTCTCAAAAATATGTTGTATTTTGGAATTATCGGTGACAACATGTTTATATTTTGGTATAAATCGATAGTATATAAACCCACATTTAACATGGTTTCTAACTAGGAACGTAGAATCACGAAAAGACTATGAAAATCAGTATAATTAAACTATCTAAATGCCGTATCAAAAAAAATTCACCTTACATTTCGTTATATGGATTTTTTCTTTTTGATTTTTTCTTTTTCAGTTTTTTTCCCCTATGGACCAACAAAAATGTACGGCATGTGAAAAAATATTATCTATGCATAAAATACTTTCAAAATAAATTTATTTCATGTTGTGTCAAATCACCCCTTGGACCACGGAAAGAGAGGGGTTTGTAACCCTCGATTATTTCCCCTTGGATCATGATTTTTGTACGGCGTTGCGGAATAATGGATTAGAAGCAGTATTGAAATATGTAGTATGAAACGGATGCCGTACAAAATCAAATGACCAAATTTACCCTGGAAATTGTCGGAAAATAAAATAAAAATTCTGACTTTGTGGATCACCATTTTTGTACGGCACTACGCGTTTTCTTGTTATTTTTCATGGATCTATCGATGGTTAAGAATGCCGTACAAAAATATATGACCAAAATGTACTCACTCTACATGTGCTTTTGAATGCTCACCTGCACTCAGTTGGACAGCTTACAAGTGACGGCATAGTGCTGAATCTTATTATTTTATGCTCTTATATCGTTCTATATAGGTCACCTGGTGGTTCAGATGACTCATCATTTTTCTACACGGGGCAGTAGTCTATTTTTTTTTTTTCTGTGAGTATTTACAGAGAAAAAAAAAATCATAATTCAAATAAGTAAGTAGATGACAAGGCAGAATGGTGATAGCACCTTAGCCTGTTCCGAAAGGAAAAAAATAAAAAAAATGTTAGTTGCGCGCGCATATGAAAACAAATAGATTTTTACCATTGTGTTTTGATTGTGTTATGTATGTAGTATTTTTAGTATAATATAAAAGTGTGTTGAAAATAGTCGTATGGCACTCGCGTGTATGGTGATTACGCTTGTACCATAATGTACTATTATTCAATTAACACATACAATGTTTAACTTAACAAAGGACAATATTTCTCAGAAAACATCGGCAGGGGTGGATCTGATTCGAGTAGTCTTCCCCAAAGCTCTTGTGATTATCACAGTCGTGGATTGGCTGCTCTGGTATAGGTACTCCTCGCCTCGGGTATCTTTCCAGTCATCGCCTTATCTTCGAGAAGGCCTTCCTCATAGATTTATGGTATTAGGTTATTAGGTATTATGGCTAAGTATTTGGGTCAATCAGTTCAATACAAGAGTAGAGATATTCTCTCATATTTTGTAATCAATTTGTAATTTATACAAAACATCAATTGTTACATTTCAATTAATTCTCGATATTCTAGCTTTCCCTTTTAGCCTAGGTAGGTAGATAATATTCGTTAATCTTAATTTGTAACTGAAACTTATATACCTTTTAATAATAACTGAAATTCTACAGCAACCAGATTTTTTCTTTTCACAGTTACCCTATCACAGTCCACTGCTGGACATAGGCCTCTCCCAATGTTGGCAGGCTTTGGTCTACTGTTGCCACGCTGGCCAGACGGGGTTAGTGGGTACAGGATTACATAATCATTTCCTTCTTTCGCAGTGAATTCATCTCTTACGACACCATTCGGATGAGATGAGCTACTAGTATTCTTTCTCCGTCACCACATAGATGACTATTTAGTTAATATTCATTCATTATTAATCCATTTCCATTTACTATTTGTCCATTTTCATTTATAATTTCCATCCATGGTCCATTTTATCTTGACTACTTAGTTCCCGTTAGGTACATAATATCCTACATTACGAACCCAACGACGCGAGCAACAGTTGGTTTTAAACAGACTTTGTTTTATCGAAAGTCAAGCTAAAGTTAATTAAGATGACTGATTCTAATAGACGAATGACACTCGAAATATAACTAACTTGTTAAATGTACATCTGGGTAGCCATTTTATTGAGACCTCTACCTGTATATCGATTAGTGACGAGGGACAGCGCAAATCTATCAAATCAACATTGAAATGCTCTGATGGACGCTTCGCATTTTGATATCTATTTGCGACTTATCTATAGATAAAAACTATATGAAATGATTCTATTAACACTGTTACAGTTAAAAGATAATTAATAATACTATTAACACTAGTAATATCTTTTAAACAACACGAATAAGACGCTTTTCTTTTTGTCAATAAAGATGGATGTATCGTCATTCTTCCTATGATGTGTCAACAAGATAACAAATTAATATCTTTAGTGTTTTTAGTTGTGATTGATGATGACTGAAAATTATTTAACACAAATCAGTGACATAGTAACCTTTGATAATATTTATTTGACAGGGAAAACACAAGTATTATACAATGAAAGCGAAAGAGGGGAAGTAGGTATCTTATTGATATAAAAATGGACTGACTCCTAATGAATAATGTATCTTTTAATATCGAATTGTGAATAGATTTTATAAAACACTTACCTTGACTCTATTTCTTCAGGTAAAACGTGAAATATACCTACGCGGAACGACACTAGCCTGCGGAACTAGACACTGAATGAGCGACGGGGTTGGCTGGCCTGCAGGGGTGGGTTCGCGATGGCTGGGGCCATAGGGGTGAGGGGAGGGATATGGCGGCTGACGGTGTGTTGCTTGCCGGACTCAATTTACCACCGGAATCATAAATTAAATTTAAATCATAAATTCGTTTAAAATACACTTGATAGTTTACATATATTGGTTCAAATTTTATAAAAATTAGGGGTTAGTTTGTAAGGGTGATTTATTTTATCTAAATAGATACCTATGGGATGAAGAATGCGGATAAACATACTATCCCTTAATAACCTTGTGCGTAGGCTTTCAATTAAAGCCTGGGCTTCACTTTAGTACCTAGTTTGCATTTCTTTTTCATTCTTTAATTTATCTTTTATTATTCGTTATTTGATGATGAGGAATACCTATCTCAATCGTTAATGCAATAAAACAACAAAAATGAGCATGAAGCGGAATGATTTGCCCGCACACACGTTCTCTTCTTATGACGATCTTTGGTCTTTCAAGCGGAGTGTGAAAGAAGCATCTTTCAAGGTCGTCAAGGTATGGACACTATTTTGAGTTCCTCAACGTCTGTACTGGTGGTCCTTATCATTGGATTTCACCCTAGCTTATCAATTGACAGGCTGTAAACAAAAAATGTGAATTATAATTTTTACCGTTTGCTATCAAAATTTTCTTTTCAGTATCAGTCGGGTTTTTTATTTTATCCTTCTTAGTAATGACTAATGACACATAGTTATACCTTTATAATTGCCTTCTAATTTCCTCCATTTCAATACCCTACTCGATAAGTTTGAGTGAAAATATTTTTTATCAGCATACCTACATTGCCGCCCAAAAACCAGCCACCAGCTTTGGTTTACTAATGTTTGCCATAATTTCATATGCCATATTGGTGTTTACCATAATTTCATTAGAAATAACGCTTCAGTTGCCATAATCGTGAAATGACATAAAATGTCTTTCACTAATTCTCTTGGTCATAATCGATCAAGTGTCATAACTATTTAAATCCATAAATGTATTTGCTATACCTAATTTTCGTTTTCAATAATGCCATTTTCCATAAATTTTATTCACCATAAAAATAATTAATGTTGCTTTCAAAAAAATTTTTTTTTTATTTTACTTAAACCTGAATCATGTTGATTAATAAATGATTATACGACACAGATTTTTTTATTTACCATTAAACCTATAACTAAACCTCATATGGCGTCTACTAACTAAGCTCCACGGGGCTCCTACTTCTGGCTAAGTAGTTTAAAAAAAAAACCACGAAGACTAAGGCGGGAGCTCCGCTTCACTTCGCGCCCGCATTAGTCTTCTAACCTAACCTATCCTATTCGGATTGCATTGAGTTGGGGTGTTAACAATAATTTATTTCGACCTAACAATATTATGTATTATTTTCATAATTAAGTATATCAAAGATTATGTCAAGAGTCGATTATGAGATGTGTTACTTATGGAAACTAATTATTATGATATATACAGGGCGTCCCACGGCGATGCCACAAGGAGGGAAAGTACCTTAGATCCTTAAGTTAGCTCATTTTACTTAAAGGAGACATCATTTTATTTTTAAAAAGAAACAAAACTGCATTCAAAGATTTTTAAAAATTCGCTTGCCACACCGAACCGAAAAAAAAAGAACCGACTAAAATCCGAAAAAGTAACATCCTGTATTTTTATGGCATCAATCGATAGTGTCAATCATAAGGATCAAATCTCTTTAAGAAACATGGTAAATTTAATGAAAGGAAGTCCTTGAAACCTAAAATTAAAAATTCAATTTGGTAAAATAAAACACTTTCTTATAAGGTATCAACACTAGAGATATCTTTGATGAAATTTATTTAGTAAAATGAGTACTAAACGAATGAACTTTGTTACCTGTTTAGAATATAACTTTATTGGGTAACTGCATGAGGTATGTAGGTAGGGTAGGTAGGGTAGGTAGTTATTTTTGGGTGCTTGATTAGAAACCTGCACACGGTGTACCCTGGGCAACGAAAATGGCGAGAGTTTTGTTTCTTTTTAAAAATAAAATGATGTCTCCTTTAAACAAAATGAGCTTACTTCAGGATTTAAGGTACTTTTCCTCCATGTGGCATCGCCGTGGGACGCCCTGTATATGTTGTTATAGAAAGTCATTTTATGGCAAATAAAAGTTATCACTGTTGAGTTGTTAAGGTAAACGTTATTAGTATAAATGATAATAGTGCAAGTAAATATTATGATCGGGGATGATTATGGCAAACAATATTAGTGCAAATGAATTTATGGAAAACGAGAGAATACCACCAGCTTTTGTTCAAATTTTATGTAGGTACTCTAGAACACTTGGGCGAAGAATAACTTTCATTGAAGATATCAAATATTAGAATAGAATCCGTACAGTGGTTCAGAAGATATTGAGGTACTAAAGAATATTACAAACATATCTACATACAAGATAGGTACGCGTGAAAAGCATAACCCGCCTTGATACTCGGGTAAAAAGAGCAGAAGGTTATTCGCTTTTTTGTAGATATATAGGACACGTCAATTTGACTTCGCCTCGCCTGATAGTAAGCTGAAGGCAAAGTTTCGGAAAAGAGGGTCACCATTATAGGCATGTACCTGCCATGTTACAATGGTGGCACTGAGCTTGACGGTTTCATCAGATTTTTTTGCCCGCCCGCTTTATGGACCCGGGACTGTAGGAAGAGGGTAACACGTAAACTGGTAAGGAATTCCGGGTCTTAATGGTGCGGCAGAGAAGAAAAAGTCGCCGAACCGCTTGGTTCTTGATGGAATATTCTGCACCGTATGCGGGTGACATCTTAGCCCTGCACGTGTTGTCCTATCTAGGAAAGGAGAGGGTGGGATTAATTGAAAGAGCTCATCAGAACATTCACCATGGTAGAGACGGTAAAATACTGCCAAGGACTTCTCTACTACATCTTTACGCATCTGCAAAGGCTCGAGGGTGTTGTTGACCTCAGGATTCCCAATAATATGGACGGCACGTCGCTGCAACCTGTCGAGAGCATCTAGTAAGCGCTAAAAGTATACTTACTTTAAGATGATTTGTAGTTAGGTTATAATAGATACTTTAATTTGGGGCCAGGGATGAGGAGTTGCCCATAAGTAAGGGGGTGAAGGATAAATTACCCCATGAGTCCGGTATATCCCTCACGCCCTGACTAACCTCAATATGATGATACTATGATGAGCTTGTTTCGGGTTTTTTTTTATGCCACTGGGCGCAGACAAGCATACGGCAAATCTTACAGATAGTGATTACCGTGGCCTATGGACGAGTGTAACACCAGGAGAGTCAAACTCGTGCTGCCGACCAGAACTTGTAAGAACAGAGAGATCTGTGCCGTCAGATATTTCACCTAGTTAGAACTGAAGCTGTATTCTATACTTAGTTTCGATATTTTATAAAAGAAAACGACTTTTATAAAAGCATAGAATCTACGTTCTGATATCCCGACACCGGGAGGTAGGCCTGTACCAGAGCCTATCCATCAGTCAGTGGGTAAGTATAGTAGCTCGCAGGAAAGCTTGGCCTCAAAGCTCTTGATGAAGCCCCATACAGCTTAAACTTTGAGGCCTCATCGCACGAGAGGATATGAAGTTGATACAGTTTTAGTCGCAGTAGGTCAGTGAACCGGAGTTAGCGTCAGGATCGTGTATAAGGTCACCTATACCCTTCATTACCAGCGCAGTGAATCCAACCCACCCACCACTCAGCGCACCTTCCACCAGTAGCTTGAAGTCGCACGTATATAATAATGCGATGGCTTGATCCTAAGCGACTCCAATGTCCCATCTCTAGTCTCGTTCGATTGTGACTTGCAAAGCCGAACTTGGTCTTGAAGATGCGATTACAGGGCGCACAGTACAGTTGTCTTGTAGTCAGTTGTTGTACAGTCTTGAGGGATTGTATGTGTACGTGTAGGAAGGCTTTGGGCTAGTTTTGCGCCCCATAGAAGGTTAACGACCAAACGTAGACAAACTTTCAATATCAAAACTTATGTGCGAAACTTTATTCTAAACCTATTCATTTTTAGGGTTCCGTAGCCAAATGGCAAAAAACGGAACCCTTATAGATTCGTCATGTCTGTCCGTCCGTCTGTCTGTCTGTCTGTCTGTCACTTTTCTCCGAAACTATAAGGCCTATGCTGTTGAAACTTGGTAAGTAGATGTATTCTATGAACCGCATTAAGAATTTCATACAAAAATAGAAAAAAAGCATTAAATTTTGGGGGTCCCCATACTTAGAACTGAAACTCAAAAATTTTTTTTTCATCACACCCATACGTGTGGGGTATCTATAGATAGGTCTCTAAAAATGCTATTGAGGTTTCTAACATATTTTTTTTCTAAACTGAATAGTTAGCGCGAGAGACACTTCCAAAGTGGAAAAATGTGTGTCCCCTCCCTCTAACTTCAAAAAAAAGAGAATGATAATTCTAAAAAAAATATATGATGTAAATTGCCATGCAAACTTCCACTAAAAATTGGTTCGAACGAGATCCAGTTAGTAGTTTTTTTTTAATACGTCATAAACCGCAATTTTCGCCTTTGCTACTACGGAACCCTTCATGGGCGAGTCCGACTCGCACTTGGCCGAATTTATTGTTGAATGAGTGGGTCACATGGAGAAGGAAATGATTCATATTCTGTCCTCCGTGGTGGGTCGGCATGGATTATTATTACTACTGTTACAGGGGGTTGCCCACTGGGGTGGATTGTCACGCCTTTTAACAACTCCCACTGTCTCCGGGGGGCAATGTAAATATAATGTATCTACAGATTTCAGTTGCAACAGGTTGTTGTTAGTAGGTATTCATAACATGACCCGCAGATAGAGGCTATGTAAACAGCAGAATAACGGGGAGCAAATTGCCAAGAAAAATACTTCTTGACTTAGGTATATGAGAGAAAAAGTAATTGCTGCGTAAATGTAGCAAAAAATAATGCTTAAAGTATGATACCGAAGCCGTTGTCGACGCATGCAGCAGATAGGTACAGCGTACCCATTACATGTCAAACTCCGATAAAGGGGACCATTGAGAAGGCTTCGTGTATCTGCAGTTGTCGTGTATGCAGTCATCTTCGTAGTCATACTTTGATGATGAGGCTGTTAAGTCTGAGGATGAGGCTTTGATTAAGCTGTTTTTGCTGGGGTGCAAAAACAGCAATTACAATTCAAGGCAATAAGAATGATCTTGCAAATCCGGCAAAAAGTTTTTAAATTCTGACTTACCATAATTGCTGCAAGCCATAGGTGCAAAACCTAGTTTTCAATAAATACCTGATTGAAATCTCTTTGTTTGCTACATTTACACGGCCAATGTTAGGTAGGTACCTAGGACTGTCACCCTAGCAGAAGCAGGCCGCGGCGGCGCGGCGGCGCGCATTCCGTGCCTCCCCATACCCTGGGGCCTAATCGAGAGATATGGCCATGGGTCGGCCAGGGTGCGAGGGATATGGCTACGATAATCTCACCTCCAGCATCTGACGGCCCACAGTCGGCGTGCGTTTTAGTCGGTTCGAGTCCGACATAACCTCCTCCTCCGGCTCCGGCGGAGGAGGTATCCGTGGGGATTTTTCGCACGCAAAAAAAACCTAGGAATAGATAGCCCTTTACGCCAAATAAGTAAGTATTGGTTACTGTTGTGTAAAGCTAGCCTACAGGTATGAATTTATTTAGCCAATAAATATAATAGTTCCATGTAACAATAGGTGCCTTTTAGAGACGTAACCAATTCATGATCTCTTTAACCACCAGGTGGTTAAAGAGAATTGGTATGTAGTCTTCATTTTTGATATCATCTATCAAATCAAGATTGTTATTTGCTTGAATACAGTAAGGCTAGTTTTGTAGATCCAGTATTCTTAAATATTGGAAAATATTACACTTCTTTTTGTGCGGCAATCCCCTTGTATACTCCCCGCCGCCTGTCTAGGGCGGTTATTTCGGACTCACGCCACATTATTTTCTAATTACAAAATAGGTACTACGCCTATTACCTAATTTATAATTAGAAAACAATTAAATGTTTAAATACAAACATTTTGTATTTTAATATATGGATTTTATTCAATAATCCTATTTGCTTAATTTTCCCATTTTTGTTGCACATTGTAATTAATTTAGCAACACTCACATGACGCCGCGCTTGTCACATCCGCCAGCCACCATCTTGGAAAAATAACATTTCCACATAGCAACACGTTGCAGGTTGCAGGTGGCGCTGTTTGTGTAAATTGCGGACCATGATACGGGATGGCACTACTAGTCACTCTGAAGTAACAGAGACCAAGAATAGAGCGTTTTCACATTATCCGATATAGGTGGCAGAATCATAGACTTAGATTAAGAGAACAGACAGGGTATACCTACAGAATTGACGTGTATACCTATGTTCCATTTTTAGTAAGTAAGTAAGTAAGTAAGTAAGTAAGTAAATTCATTTATTGCACGAAACATGGTCAGGGTATAAAGGTGTTGACATATAATGGTGCACAGAATGTCACATGAATGAACGTTTGACGACGGTTACTATGCTCAGGGCCGCCGCTAGCTATGTGGGCGCCCGTGTGCAAAGTCGATTTTGCCGCCCCCTAAATAGGTCTAAGGACGCTTACATCCCCCCCCTCCCCCCGCCGGTTGTTATATAGGACTCGAACCAAAATATTTTTTCTGGCAGACCATGATAAAAAGCGGATAACACCACGAGATCTGGTTGGGCTCCGCCAAAACTGACCATGCGGGAAGAGCCGCTCACGCTTTCGCTCTGGCGCATGGCCTGACCCAACTGGTACGCGAGGTCACTAGGATACCAAGAAGGTCGGGTCTAACACCCTCCCTTCTAGACCTTCTGCTGACGAGTCACCCAGACCAATACAGTGTTTCGGTGCGTGCCGCTTTAGGCAACTCCGACTATTGTCTGTCTGTTCCAAGGTGCCAATCACAGCGCCCCCACGACCTGCGCAAGGGAAGCGGCGTCTCTGGCACTACTCATCAGCGGACTGGGATGGGATGCGTGAGTATTTTGCGTCCATCCCGTGGGTTGCACGTTGCTTTGAAGGGAAGAACCCATCGGATAGTGCTACTGCTGTCGCCGGTGAGATCAGTCTAGGTATGGAATACTATATCCCATACACTGATGTCACCGGTGACCGCAGAGCGCGCCCTTGGTTCGGCCGCGAGTGCGCGGAGGCTGTCAATCAAAAACAGTCTGCGTACCGCACCTGGGTAAGGGCGCGCGCCACACGCGATCCCAAAGTGGGCCACTTCAAGGCAGCGTACAATAAAGCCACAAAGGTCTGCAAGGGGGCTTACGTCAGAGCGGATGCCCAGCGCATAGCGCGGCTTGGTCAGGAGCTAGTGGCGCATCCCACGGGCAGCCGTGGCTACTGGCGACTGGCCAAAGCCGTGCAAGCCAACTTCTGCCAGCCTTCGCTGCCCCCGTTGCGCAACCCTGATGGATCCCTGGCCCATGAGCCAATCTGCTGGTTAATCTCTTTGCGGCAAACTCCCGAATCGATGATTGCGGTAAGCAGCCACCCACATTACCCGTATGTGACCACGCAATTCCTGAGATCCGCATCAGGCAGCGCGATGTCCGTGGTGTGCTGCAGTCACTCGACGTCCGGAAAGCCAGCGGACCGGATGGTATTCCAGCGGTGGTTCTCAAAAAATGCGCAGCGGAGTTGTCTCCAATGCTTACGCGTTTGTACCGGATGTCGTACATCTCAGGTACTGTGCCATCGGCTTGGAAGGAGGCGAATGTGCAGCCGATCCCCAAGAAAGGGGATCGCTCGGACCCAGGCAACTATCGGCCCATAACCGTCACCTCAGTGCTGTGCAAGGTATTCGAGCACATAATAAACAAACAGCTCATGCGTCACCTAGAGGATCATTCCTTAATCAATGACCGGCAATACGGCTTTAGACTGAAGCGGTCAACGGGTGATCTTCTGGCGTACGTAACCCATCTTTGGGGTGAGGCTATGGACAAGCATGGCGAGTCACTGGCAATTAGTCTTGACATTGCCAAAGCTTTCGATAGAGTCTGGCACAAGTCGCTTCTTTCCAAGTTACCAGCCTTTGGTCTGCCTCCCATACTGTGCGACTGGGTGTCTAGCTTCCTGCAGGGGCACCGTATTCGCGTCCTCTGTGATGGTCGAACTTCGGAGTTCCTGCAGGTAAATGCTGGCGTGCCGCAGGGGTCCGTCTTATCACCCACTCTCTTTCTTCTGCATATCAACGATATGTTGTCCACTGGCAGCATTCACTGCTATGCAGACGATAGCACCTTACACGGGAGTTATCACGGACATCCTGCGGCCAAGCAGTCTGATATCGCGGAAAAAAGGCAGCTTCTCGTCAGTGAACTTGACCGGACCCTGAACCACGTTTCCCAATGGGGCTCTGAAAACCTGGTCGAGTTCAATGCCAAGAAGACGCAAGCATGCGCGTTTACAGCAAAGGTATCTTCGTTCCTTCCCCTTCCAACTCTTCAGAGCACGCCACTGCCACTGCAGGACAATCTAAACATCTTAGGTATGGATGTCCGCTGCAAACTGAACAACAAAAACTACATTGAGAGCATCATCAAAACAGCCTCGCGTAAACTCGGAGTCCTGAACAGAGTGAGACGTTTTTTCACGCCGGAGCAGCGGTGCCTTCTCTACAAGACACAAATTCGCTCTTGCGTGGAATACTGCTCTCATCTCTGGGATGGCTCCGCAAAGCACTTACTAGATGCTCTAGACAGGTTGCAGCGACGTGCAGTCCACATTATTGGGAATCCTGAGATCACGAAAACCCTCGAGCCTTTGCAGTTGCGTAGAGATGTGGCATCTTTGGCGATATTTTACCGTCTCTACCATGGTGAATGTTTTGATGAGCTCTTCCAATTAATCCCACCCTCTCCTTTCCTATATAGGACAACACGTGCAGGGCTTAGATGCCACCCGCATACGGTGCAGAATATTCCATCAAGAACCAAGCGGTTCGGCGACTCCTTCTTCTGCCGCACCATTAAGTCTTGGAATTCTTTACCAGTTCACGTGTTTCCCTCCTCCTACAGTCCCGGGTCCTTTAAGCGGGGCGTGAAAAAGCATCTGATGAGGCCGTCAAGCTGAATCCCACCATTGTAACATGATACGTGTCTGTAAATGGTGACGCTCTTTTCAGAGACTTTGCCTTCAGCTTATCATCAGGCGAGGCGAAGTCAAATTGACGTGTCCTATTTCAACAACGGTCTGCAATGCAATGCTTCGATATCGCCTAATGGCACCATTGGGTTGTGGAGGTCAGATGGTAGTCGCTTCACGGAAAATATCGAGCCAAATCCGCAAAGCGGACCCTTGACTCCGAGGTGAAAACTTCGGTTGCGACTAGGAATTAACGCTAGGATGAAGAAGACTTGAGAAATTGAATAATCAAAATCAAATATACCTATTATATAATGATATTGTTATAATTCAAGCAAAATAAATATTAAAAATATACATATTTTCTTTAACCTATTTGTCATTAGAATATTTTACTTTAGCAAAACATCATATTACTATAGAATGTACATTTGTCGACAGCAAATAAAATAGTCCACATCCCTATTTATCTACTTACTTTGTATCGAATTTCGGGCGCCGCGTAGCGGCGATGCGATGGTTTGGTTCAACATGCAAATGCCTTAATATGTATTGCATTCTAGTTTTAAGGGATGCTAATAGTTGGCAATGTTAATCATCTAATAGAAACGAAATTAAATAGTATAAAAATAGTCCACATCCCTATTTACCTACTTACTTTGTATCGAATTTCAGGCGCCGCGTAGCGGCGAGGCGATGGTTCAACATGCAGACGCTTTATTATGTATTGCGTTCTAGTTTTAAGGGATGCTAATAGATGGCGATGTTAATCATATAATAGAAACGAAATTATTTTTAATAGTATTTATGTGGGGTGTGTATACGTACAAGGGGGCGGCAAATAAAAAAGAGGGGGGCGGCAAATCTGGGGATTTGCCGCCCCCCTGGACGTGCCGCCCGTGTGCGGTGCACCCGTTGCACCCCCGCTATCAGCGGCCCTGACTATGCTAGGGATGCACCTTCTACTATCGTAACATTTGTCGATATCTATCTATACTATAACCCGCGCCACGTATCTTGGACCTAAAATGTGCTCAAAACGTGCCCTATACGCGCTGTACACATTTCTTGGGTGTCTATTGAGGATAGCACGGGATGCTACTGCGGTAGACGAACTCAAATTCACCCAGCATAGAATATTACAAAGCAATCCGCGGGCGCCAGCCAGAGCCTCGTATGTCTTATGATTTAGGTTCAAGATACGTGGCGCAACTATAAAACTAAAACCCGACTACTGCAGAATCACGAATCCCTAGAATGTATTGTTTTGTTAGAGTAAATGGTATGCGACCACGGTTATTCTTGATATTTTCTTGCTTAATACTTCTTAGAGCGTGATTTGCAGTAGTCGGATTTTAGTTTTAAACTTGATTTTTATTTGTATTATTTTGGTGCAAGCAACACCCAATAATGTATACATGTTTTTAATGTGCTAATTAAGCCCTTTAATTTCATACCAAACACGGTCTATACATATCTCAAGTTTTTTTTCATTATAGTTTCAGAGAGTCATTCACAAGTCATATTGCCTATAACCAGCGGATGATCAAGCAAGACGTTTCTAACAATACCACAATTGCCCTGTTCTAATACGGAAAAACAGAAGACATTACAATTTTGTCAATTCGTATTTCTTCATAAGAGTACATTTTTGAGATGGTTTTATGGCCATCATGCGTAAAAGGAGCGCCTCGCTACTCGCTCGCCTGCGCGGCAGCACTAACAGCGTCTTATCTGTAGGTATTTGCAGATAAATGGGAGTCACCACTGCTGCGACACTGGATGAGGCTCCACATCAATTAAATTAAAAATTATGTTTACTAACACTAGGTTATAAGAGCAATGTTACTAACAAAATATGGGCTTTGCCTGAAATAAAGATTATTATTATTTTTGTAAAGAAGAATAGTTTCGTCGTCAAATCATTTACTGGAGTACATCACTATTAAGCTTGTAGTAGTATGGTCAAGAAAAATTCATCAATGGCTGTCGCAAATCATTATTAGTGTTGGCGCAAATCATTCATAAATGTTGGCACAGTCGGCACGCTGTCAAATTCTCATACTCATTTTCCCAAGTGAGCAATAACTTAAATGTTTTGTCTCTTTTTAGCAGACACAACTGTATATTGGAAAAAAAGAGACAAAGTGATATAATCAAGGGTCAATGTTTGCCTCATATTTGTATAACTAGAATTTCTATATGTAGAACGGGGCCCCCCTGTGGGCAGAATGAAACGGTGCTACCAACACACCGATGTGTCGACTCCGATATCCGATATCGGGCTAACACAGCAGTTGAGTGTCGGCTCCGATACCCGATATCGGGTCAGACAATATGAAAGACAAATACATAAGTCATACATTTAACTTCCTGCAATATCCGATATCAGACAATGTGCAAACGCTATGAAGATGTGACGTGTACATACTAGCGCACCTTACCCAATGATATATTATATTTACAGTGGGTGAGCACGAACAACTATCGTATTCGTATCGTGAACGTAACGAGAGCACGGAGCATTGCGATTGGCCGCCTGCCTGAAGCCTGCCAATCGCAATGCTCCGTGCTATCGTTACGTTCACGATACGATTACGATAGTAGTTCGTGCTCACCCCACAGATACGTCATACACGAAGATGGCGGATTTAAAAAATGGCGCAAACACAAATTATTGAAATGAAATGAAATTTATTTGCTTGAAGTATGGTACACTATATTACATTTAGTGTGTTGGTATAAATCGGTAGTTTGTTTCACATACTCCGCTGGAACGACGCCCGGCATGCAAAATTTGACATTAACCTAAACATAATATTGTAAGTCTATAATGAAATTATTAAGCTATTACCTACTATACATAAGTACTTACTTAATTCTACTTTGTAATTGCAAGATGACGAAGGACGTTGACGGTTTAGTTTAGGCTCAGTGGAATATATTTTATTTACCTATTTAAACTTCATGCACACATGTACACAGGCGGAACATACCCCCTTTGGGCTTTACCTCACCGGAACTAATGACGAGGTGCATATGTCGGACTCGAACCGATTAAAACAGGGAGGTGCATTGTCATATCTGATACCTACCTATCTGTTGGTAGGAATGCCATAGAAAGAGTGTGTGCATTTGGACCACTGCACTGCGGTCCAAACTGGCTTTGGTTAGGTACTAAAGCCTCGGTGACACTAGGCTAGTTTACAAGCTACAAGGCCTGCAAGCCACTGAGTTCGCGAACATTTTGTAAATCCGCTCTATTATCGAGCTTGTTAACAATCTGCTTTAGAATTAGGTACCGATTGTCTTGTTTACTAGCTCACTCCCTAGCTTTTAAACTCACACTAGTAGTACCTACTCCTATGCTAGCTCATTGCCATCGATCGAGGTTAGATATTCTACCTATACCTACTATAATCAATCAGTCTATATAATCCGGTATTCTATACAATACCTATACTCCATTCAGTAAGGTACAACTAGCGCATGTTTTACGAGTTTTTCTAATAAGTATCACTCCTAATTTTAGGTACCTAAATAAAACGAATATCGTATTTGAAAATTGCCGCCGCGCCGACCGAATGCCGAGAACGCGCGTGCGATTGGACGGCTATCTCGTCTCACGCATGCGATCTGTGCCTAAGTGCGTTCGAATATATGCATGCATGGCATGCCTAATAATTAGGACCTCGCCGCCCCTATGTACGAAGTGTGCGTCGCACAACTCGCACACAGGCGCCACGACAATAATAGGGCGGCACGCCACCGGAATCGCAATCGATTTACGATCGGATACTTTACATCTTATCATGGCTGGATATCATTATTTCGTCAAAATACAATAAAGTGTGGACACTGGCGTGCACGCGTAAATTTGTTTACATCCTAGTCGAGTAGATGTCGTGTCTAAACAAGATGTCTTATATGAAATCGAACATGCAGACGACAAACGGTCTCATTTAACAATCAATGGGACTGAATTTCTTAGGATCTAACCCCACCGAATGGACCGCACCGGCCCGCATCGCATCGCATAGGAACGGACGCAGCCACATCCGAACGCGTCCGGCCGGACGTTGTCGCACTCCTACGATCGACTGCACGGCCCGCATACCATCGTATAGGAACGGACGCGACGGTATCCGATCCGAACGGATCCGGTAACACGCGGACGGAGCCGTTCGTGTGTCGCGACATGTCGCCGGCTGCGTTCACCCGACGAGCATGCCGCCACACGCGGCCGCAGTCCAGCTGTCGTGCGTGAATTGGTAATTTATACTTTAAACTCTGTGATAATAAGATTTAATTTTGATTAAATATTGTAAAATCCGTTCCGATTGGTGGGGTCCGAAATGCGTAGCGGTCCGTTTGGTGGGGTTGGAGTGTTGGACCTAAAGACATTTCTCATAAGACACAAGAAAATCTGATAATTTGCAAAAGACCTTTGCCTTCTAACCTATATCTACCTACTCCGTTGTGGACGATGTCTACACCGCGCAATTTGACTTGGATAGATTAGGTTAGAAGGATAATGTGGGAGTGCGTAATAATGTGCAGAGCGGAGCTATGCGCATCCGCAAATAAAGACAGATCTATTTATTTCACACATGGAACAGCAGGCATTCTATATAATAGCATATAATTGCCTAGGCATTGTATAGAATACCTGAATTATACAGATTGCCGGTAACGTTTGCGCTACTAAAGAGTTACCTGAGCCACAGAATAAATATACATACAGTAACTTGTCTTCATATAAACGGACGAAACGCGTCCTATACCTACGCGCCTCGATCTCGGCATGCGCTCGGCAAGCAACCGGTCGGAACCGGCCAGGAATGTCCCGCAGCGACGATGTCGTTTTCAAACAGTTATTGCACAATTTTTTTTACTAGAAATAATAATAAATATATTATGAATGTTTGTGTATTCACACAAACATTCATAATAGGTATATCAGAATACGGAATAAACGGTTTAAACCTAGTTCGATTTCGGATTTCAGTCTCTTAGTCTAAACAGAATAGTCTTCTTCATCCTAGCGTTAATTCCCAGTCGCATTTTCACCGTCGAAGTCGCTTTACCAGTCTTAACTGCGGATTCGGCTGGACCTCGATATTTTCCGTGAAGACACTGTCATCTGACCTCCACAACCCAATGGTGACATTAGGCGATATCGAAGCATTGCAGCTAGACGGTCGTTGTTGGCCGTTTTAGGGCTATCAACGTTGTTTACGTTTTGTTAAGTAGGTACTTAACCGAATGGAGTATAGGTAGATGGGAAGATCATGATACAGTAGGTAGGTACCTACACTTGTCTTTAAAACCTCGGGATATGTGTGCGTCACCTATGACCTTATAAACCTACCTAATAGAAACGTTAATAAACTATTCTATTCACAAAGTATTTAATTTGTTTAATTAAAAAAATAATAGGTACATATTTATAATCACAAAACTATCTTATATATATATAAGTAGGTACTTGATAGAAAGTTAAAGTCGGCAGTTGTAATCAAATTGCTGTGGGTGGGCAGCCCTATCGCATGTGTACGTACCACGCGGCTCTAGGCACTTATCTCTAAAATACGGCCGAGTTACAATACTGTATGGATAGTATTACCGTGCCTGAGCAGGGAATGCTACAAATATACCTACAAGCAAACCTGCCCCTCTAGAAAGTGGCAATTCGTGGCAATGCGCCGGGCATTGTAGAATAGAATGATGAATGTATGGGATTTGACGTATGTGACAATCGTCAACGCATGTCATAAACGTCAAATCCCATACATTCATCATTCTATTCTACAAATCGCCGGGCAACGAATTGTTACTTGTCAAGGTAGGTACAGCTATTTCTTTGGTCGTGCACAGCAACGCGAGCCATAATTCATAGATGGGTTTTCTTACAGCAAAGCCAGTGATGATGAAGATAAAGAACTTTCGCCGCTAGCAGGCACTGATGATTACTGGTGATGAGTGATGAGATGATCTATATCGAAACCTTAGGGATAAAACGTTGCATATTTATAGTAAAACCAACGATGCCACTGTCAAATGCATAATGTTTTATTGCAAATTGATGACAATTTAATACATTTTGTCTTTATTGAAGGGAAAGTGGCGGCCTCCTCTGATGGTTTTTCTATGGTTATGTGAACTTTTTTTTTTAAATATTGAATCGCTAGCAGACTATACAAAAAATAGCAAATCTTATCTATCGCAACAGTTGAGACGCAGGTAGCTCCTTATTAAATTTTATTTTTTAACATCTCAAGCTTCAGCAGCTGTGAGCATTCAACCTGGGAGATGCCTTGCACGCGCACTTTTTTTCACCAAAGTACACATGGCCAAAGAAATAAGTATACACTTTTGCATGAAAATGCATAAAATATTTCTTTGTAATATTTCTCAGTTTTATCAGATCCCCTAGACAAGTGGCAATGAGGATCATTCACGTTTTTAGTTGAGTATGCAGATTTATAATGATTAAAAAAACAATAAAAACTGTGAAAAAATTATTTCAATCCGATCAAAAATGACGAAGATACAGCAACTTTAATGCAGTAATCTCAAAAACGCTCGCCGCCGCGCCAAAATACTGTGTGACGTCACTTGTTACGACAGCGCGCGCCGCCGCTATGGAGAGTATGAAGACTTAGGGCTCTTTTGGGTTAAGACTCCATAGCTGTTTTATTTCGTAACGTATAATTTTGAAATTTTGTACGAATTTTTAGTAATTTACAAAGCTTCTAATAATATAGTTTTTCTGCTATTTACTTCAATATTTTTTTAATAAAAATAACTATATCTATACTTATAATACGAGGGCTGCTACTTATGTATGCGGAATAGAAATAAATTCATTTTAACAAAAAAGTTTAACCGACTTCAAGAAACGGCAAAGAGGCACTGAAAAGTGAAAAATAACGTAATTTACAGACTTACTGATTTATTAGAAGTCGGTGCCAAGCCCGAGAGGCAATATTTCAATTGATTGCATCATAGTACGAGTAGTTTAGACACAACAAACAAAGTTGGCTGGCACCGACTTCTAATAAATCAGTAAGTCTGTAAATTACGTTATTTTTCACTTTTCAGTGCCTCTTTGCCGTTTCTTGAAGTCGGTTAAACTTTTTTGTTAAAATGAATTTATTTTCCTCTTTTTAGTGAGTTATAATCGATCCATCTTCCACCCTCTGCTTAGGTTCCTATCATCAGCAGCTTAATCACGGGAAGATAATTTTAAAAGGCAATTATTGAAATTAAATATGTTAAAGCAGCAGAAACAGTGTTTTGCCATCATTTTGAGGATTTCCCTAGATCCCATAATCCAATCCTGACTTCCTGAATTCTGTCATACGATTCTGGCTCCCTGAACCACCTTTCTCTCTCCAACAAAACAAAGATCATAAAATCCGTTTCACAAAATACGGATTTTACATACAACGGTTCGTCACCTATTTTACCCCCATATCGCATAATACAAAATGACCCTGTTCGTTTTCAATGGAGTCGATTTTTTAATATTGAACTATTTTTTAAGCTATTGCATAGCTTCTATCGCGGGCCTTGAGCGTGGAGACCGAATCCAGAAATTCCGTAACGAAAAATGGTAACACCCCCAACTCCGAGCTCGCACGAACAGAGCCGAGCTGCTCCGAAGTAGCTTCGCTTAACTAAGTAATTATAATTGCATAAGTTGTTAGTTTTCAAATTCAAATTCAAATGCAAATTCAAACTCAGACTCAGAACTCAGAACTCAGAACTCAAATTCAAATTCAAATTCAAATTCAAATTATTATTTATTATAATTGCATAAGTTCATAAAAAATGCTATGCAATAGCTTTACCGCGGCAGTCCCCGAGTGCCACACGTCTTTTTTTATTTTATTTATAAGTTTGTTCACGTTGTTTGACTTTATTTGAGTGTAATTTGTAACTAATGTTTATAATCATACAATATAACATAGTTTCGAATTGACTTTTAAAAGTTGAAGAGGAAGTCATGTTGACTATTTTTTTTTTTAATTTCTGTATATTTCGATTACTTAGGTTAGGACTTTTGATTTTTGTAGGTACCAACTACATTATATACCTCCTATATGATTTCTAATTTTAATATTTTAGTTTTCCTCGTCAGTCAGCAAAGGCGTGAAGATTTTTTTAAGCCAAATAGATCAAGCGTAGTTTGTTCAAAACATTTTTTGGACGACTAAACTAAACTTCTAGACTAACTAGACTTCAACTAAATACAAATAAATATTTTTTAAATAAACATTTGTTTTATTGATAAATATATGTTCCACTCAAAAATATATATACACTGAGATAAAAGTATAATTATATGTTGAGAAATTTTTATAAATTATTAAAATACTAAGTAAACGTAGTATAAAAATAAAAAGTATAAACATGTGAAGTCTCCATTCCATGCCTTGTCCTACCGGCAGACTTCGGTCGTAAACCCTATTATACTCCTAGTTGGCCATTTGGCCTGGGCTGTAACTAATTGGACAGAAAAGTCTCATTAGTTACATTAAAATAAAATTTCCAAATAATGTAACTACTTGGAAGAAAAATGTTCAACTAGTTACATCAATGTAACTACAATGTAACTAGGTGGAATAGACCGTAAAATTTTATTGCTTTTTGTACACTGCTTTGAAAAACGAGCTTTATGTCATGTGCGTAAGGTTGAATTTGCAAAAAAATATGTTTATAACATAACTATAACTACTCAAGTGTGATTGGAGACAGATTCAAGTGTGACTTTAGTTCGAGACTGTGTATCTTGGGTTTTTTGTATATCAATGATGCATGCTATAAAATTATAGGAACTCTAGGGACATTATTTATGATGGCGGTCACTATTCTTTAGATTGAACGCCAGCGTACCATAAAGCGGGGTGTAGTCAATTTGAAGACCTAAATCATAATGTCCAAACCATTTTTTAAGTTATTGCATAGCTTCTATCGCGGACCTTGAGCGTGGAGACCGAATCCAGAAATTCCGTAACGAAAAAAACCTAACACTCCCCACTCCGAGCTCGCACGAATCGAGCCGAGCTGCTCCGAAGTAGCTCCGCTTAACGTAAGTAATTATAATTGCATAAGTTGATAAAAAATGCTATGCAATAGCTTTACCGCGGCAGTCCCCGAGTGCCACACGTCTTTTTTTTCGATGGTTTGGACAGTATGATTTTGAGAAACTTTATAATACATGCCAAGGTTAAGCTTCGCGCAGCCATATTCTTTATTTCTGCTATATAAGTTACTAGCTGTCCCAGCGAACTTCGTATCGCCATATTTTTTCAGCCCGCGTGAATTTTTGATCCCGTTCCCGCTGCACCTATTTTCTTACCCTTTAAACGTTCCCTGGGCATCCACAAATATTTCAAGACTAAAATTAGCCAAATCGGTTCAGCCGTTCTTGAGTTATAAACTAACAACGAAAAGTGGCATTGATTTTTATATATATACTAGCTGTCCCGGCGAACTTCGTAACGCCATATTTTTCCCGTTCCCGCTGCACCTATAAACCTTCCCTGGACACCCACGAATATTTCAAAACTAAAATTAGCCAAATCGGTTCAGCCGTTCTTGAGTTATAAAATAACAACGAAAAGTGCCCTTCATGGTCAACTGAGCCCACATCCCATTGAGCCCGCGGGCTCAGTTGACCACGTTCGTTTTTTTTGGTAGTGACTCAGCCCACTAACCAGCCAACTTAACCTGCGGGCTCAGTTAACCACTTCCTATGGGTCTACTCAGCCCGTGGGCTCAGTTAAACACTTGGTACGGCTAAGGGTTTACCCAGCACACGGACAAAATATCCATTTAAACTGCCGAATCTAGAATTTTTGCTCACTTTTGCATAAATTAAAACATTTAAACAAACAGCGAATGGTTTTGTATTTAAAAATTATTTAAATAAAAAATAATTGAGATTTACTTCATTATCCATTTTTTTTCTATTCCACTAAAACTAAATAACTACAATCTAGTTATTTATTGACGCAATGGCATACTGCGATCCATTCAATCAGCCCAGGGCAAGTAAATACATTATACATTTATATACGATATGGATACGACATATGTGCAAATACTGAAACCGCGAAGCATCCTGGTCCGTAGGAATAGAACCAAATTAAATTTAAACTTAAATTCCCTGATTTATAAAATCCGAAATTTTCTAACAAAATAATTATTAAAATAAATGTAGAAAATGCAACCACTTGTATTAAATAGTTTCATCCATTGCTTTAAAGTCATTGACTGTGTCATAAGTCATTAATAAATACGCACACACCTTCACACACACACACACAACAACTTCACACACACACACAACAATAGGCATAGTAGGTAACTTACTTGAACAGCTAAGCGGAACACATGCGATTCTACAGAGTGCTCAAAGTTGTTCAAATTCTATAAAATTAAAACTCTAGTTTCTGCCCTTAATACTGGACCAATTTTGTTAAAACTTTTCCTGCTTGAAGCTTAGGGGGTACCAAGTATATGGTTTCAATTATTGCCTATATGTCGTATCCATATTGTATATGTTATAGGCAATGTGTATAATCCGGTATTGTATAGAATGCCTAGGCATTCTATACATTGCCTAAAACGTTCAGGCAATGTGTATAATACGATTAATTTCATACATTGCCTAGGTATTGTATTAAATGCCAGAAGCGCATCAGGCAATGTGTATAATGGACGGGTAGAGATTATTAATTATTGAAAGCATCTTATAGTAATTTCCTTAAATCTGCCAATTTGCATATTGTGTCCGCGTACTGGGTGTGTGCTGGGTAAACCCTTAGCCGTACCAAGTGGTTAACTGAGCCCACGGGCTGAGTAGACCCATAGCCGTAGCAAGTGGTTAACTGCGCCCGCAGGGTAAGTTGGCTGGTTAGTGGGCTGAATCACTCCCAAAAAAAAACGAACGTGGTCAGCTGAGCCCGCGGGCTCAATGGGATGTGGGCTCAGTTGACCATGAAAGGGAAAAGTGGCATTGATTTTTATATAATATAGATAGATCTGCCGATTAAAAAAAAAATACTTCGTCAGGAGCACGCAGCGTATCATACAAGGCAGGATAGGCAGTCTCCTTGGATAGCGCCACAGGATTGCCGCTTTCCTGCAGTCAACATCTGGGACGTTCTGGGCACTAAAAATTAATACTGATTAGGGTAAAACAACATGAAAATGTGTTACAAAAATTATTGTATTCTACTTACATAAGTTGCAGGGGTAGCGAAGTCGAATACCGACGATGACGAAGTATAGCAATATTGGAACAGGGCCCATACCATGAACTCTTAAAACAGGTCAATAATTGAACTGCTGTCATTCTACCGACTGCAAATATCACTTTGTAATCCTATTTATTTATATGACATTACAAATTGACATTTGCAGTTGGCAGAATGACAGCAGTTCAATTATTGACCTGTTTTAAGGCTTATGGTAAGGCCACAGGGCCCATACCATAACTCTTAAAACAGGTCAATAATTGAACTGCTGTCATTCTACCTACTGCAAAAGTCACTTTGTAAATCTATATATTTATATGACATTACAAAGTGACATTTGCAATTGGCAGAATGACAGCAGTTCAATTATTGCCCTGTTTTAAGGTTTATGGTAAGGCCGCAGACCCCCTAGACAAGTGGCAATTAATTTGCTGGCGTATTGTAGAATAGAATGACGAATGTATGGGATTTGACGTATATGACAGTCGTCAACAACTGTCATATACGTCAAAATGCGTGTCATATACGTCAAATCCCATGCATTCCTCATTATCTTCTACAATATGAGATCCAAATTGCCACTTGCCAGGAGGTGTATGTGCAAGTTGTCTCTACTTTCTAGAGACACAGTCAGCAGAAGAAGTAAGTACACACCCTAACATACTAAGGTGTATACACTATACTTATCTCCTTTGTTATGTGTAAATAGTGGACCATTCTCACTAGTTCCACTAACAATTAATTCCATGGAACTAGTGAGAATTATTTCTCGTAGACCCACTACTTATTAATCCACTAATTATAGCACCATTCGATAGTTTATGGATTAACAGGAAAAAAGATATCGATAGCAATTGAATTTATAAGTAAAATTTTCAGGGATTTCCTTTATTTTAAATAACCAAGTTGGTTATAGAGATTTGATCCTTGATTAAACACTATCGATTGATACCATAAAAATACAGGATGTTACGTTTTTAGATTTTAGTCGATTTCGAAAATCACTGAATGCAGTTTTGTTTCTTTTAAAAAATAAGGGGATGTTTCCTTTGAGTGAAATTAGCTATCTTCAGTATTTAGAGTACTTTCCGTCCAGGTAAGGTCAAAATCTACCATCCTGTATACATATTTGCGGCAAGCAGGCATCGAACCCGCGCCCTCAGACTAAGCAGTCGAACGCCATACCCCACAAAAATTTTCAAAATTGTGGCTTGTTTTTAAATCTTTATTACCAATTAACAAAAATCACTCTGTAAATAAGAACAGACAATAGAACACTAATCATTTTTTATTATTTCGTTATTACATTTTCTCATTAACAGTTTATATTAAAATTTAAACATTTAACTCTACACATATAAAACTACACCTATGTTATATAGCGTATTGGTTACGATAAATTAACCTTTCCTTACTAATAAAAATTGTACATTAATTTCTTCCTTTTATTTTTTATTACAGTCCTGTCTTGTTCAAGCACGAGCCCCGTACATTAAATTGTTACAGAGAATATAATTTGGGGCCCATAGCGAGTACGTACAGTACGATTAAAATCAGTTGAAGATTCGGCTAACCTCGGTTATTGTCGTGAGTCCCTCGTCTCTCACATAGAGTGATCAATTTACAGATATGACCTTTAATTATATTACCCGTTGTCTTATTGAATACAATACAAGCACGACATGAGCAAAAAACCTCCTTTGTAGGTCAAAACTAACACAAAAATATTATTTTGACGATTATTATGATACATTTATGTTTATGAACGCTAATTTCATTCGTGAAAATATTCGATTCTATCAAATTTTATCAAAATTACCTTACAGTAGTTATGTATCAAGGCTTCAACAAATTTAAAGCGTGGTAAAATAATTGTTGCTCAATCTCGTGAAATTGTAAATAAATAATGTATATTACTATTTTAAAAAAGAATTTGAAATTTAAATTTAAAAAAGAAGAAAATTTACTTTCTTCTTTTTTGTTGATAAATTATTATCAACAAAAATCGGTAGAAGTCGGTTTCTAAAATTTTTAATTTGGTAATTATTATCAATTATTAATCCGATGTAAGTAATAGTACGATACTGGTACTTACATCAAACAGTAAAATATTGACTTATATCGATGTATTTTTTTATTTAATGTAGGTATACAAGTATAGCTTCAATAAATAATGAATTTTCAAATTCATGTCGCTTCTGCATAATTTTCTTAGGTCTACGGTTAGTAATGTCATCTTGGCAGATGCTATACATTGCGTTTATATTTCAAATTAAATGCTACATAAAAGAAATCGCGGTAATGCATGTCGTGTCATTTCCGTCTCCGGATTTAGACGATGATACCCGAAAAAAGCCGAATGTTCAACTGATTTTAATTGTACTGTACCAACCTACTAACATATGAATGTCATCCATTGTACACGACAAAGGAGTAAGTGTTCACCTTTTGATATAAAGCTGTATGTGAATGTGTGTACTTATCCCCTTTGTCGTTTGTACATATGAATGTCATTTGGTATATTTTTTATTAGTAAGTCAACGACTTTTACAAAGTCGTGTATTTTTATTATCTAATTTTCTACACTTAAAATATATACCCAATTTTTTTTTAATGTCAATATAATATTTTTCAATATATTATGGTGATCTTGAATAGGTTAAATGGCGTGAATATCTACATGCCGAAACTGATGGGAGGAGACCAATAGAACACAAAATATTGTATGTATTAATGATACAATTATATGTACATATATTATTAAAGACAGAATAAAAATTTCGTCATATTCTCGTTGAAACTATTTGAACTAATTAAACAATATCCTATGAATATGAATTAAACTATAATACACAATAATTGATAAACTTTTATGATTTGTACTTCTAAGTAACTAGATGCGTCTTAATCGCGTGTAATATTTGTGACATTGTTTATCTAGTCAAATTTAAAATGAAGATCAATAGAGGGTAGTAGTAGAAACCGTCAGTCGCATTCGGGTAAAGCCGCCTTTCTGTCGCCGCAACAGCGCAAAAAATGCCGTATGTACCTAATGGAATCTTTTACATTTAATTTTGGACTTAGTCAATACTAATAAAGTCTAGAATCGGGGTCTGCTATGAGCCCAAGTCGTACTAAACGTTACCGTGTCTCGACTCGAATATATTTATTTATATCACGCGATTAAAACCCGCTATAGTTACTACTCATTCGTGAATCGTGACATTAAAAACTTCAGTGACATTTTGGTGCAAATGGCACGATTTAGATCTTCATTTTGTTTGTATAATATTAATATGTTTATAATATTCATGCATAATATAAATGAATAAATTACAATAAAGTGGAGAAAAAAAACCGAAATATTTGAACAATTTCATTATATAACATACGATATTTTATATCATGCGTTATATGGGCGTAAAGTGAAGATTCAAACCAAACTTGAAAAGGGACTAGTTAAAATAAAATAAAAAATGACGCTAACACAACATAATACTATTGTTGTTATAAACTAATAAAAGTAATATGATACTTAAACTAATTCTTTTGGTTGATTGCTTATAACTTATTTAATTTAAATTTTACTACGTTATCAACACCAACTAAACTGATTTATATCATTCGACACACTGCCCAGAGCCATGATTGTGATTTCTACTAACTACTTGATATGACTGTATCTTTGAGCGTACGAAGCTCAAACACACTATTCTGATTTAAAAACCACATTTTTGTTTATTACATTTATGTGGTGCAGATGTAATCGCTACGTTCTGATTATTTTACCAATCGAGAGTGATTCAACTAAATAGACATCTTCTACAATTAATATAATTAACATTACTATCATATAATAATGTATAATAGATGTACTACAGAACAATTAGTAATATAATACCGACGGTTGTCGAAAACTACGTCTAAGCGGCATCCAACTTAATTAGAAAATGGTAGAAAATATTTTTTTAAATAGCAATACTGCAAAACATTTTCTACATTTCTTTTTTATTGTCCATTCCAAATATGACGCCTAGGTATCGATTCTGACAGCCGTCGACTTTTTTTTTCAGTAATCATGCAATGATTTAAAAAGTACAACATTTATAAGAACAGCCCACTCTAGACAGTTGGCACATTTGCTAGTAGAATAGAATACGTATGACATCGACATGTATTTTGACGTTTATAACGTATATGACAGTCGTAAACGCACGTCACTATTCTATTCTACTAACAAATTGCCACTTGTCTAGAGTGGCAGATAATATGGTGTAAATAATATGTTTCTATAAAGAATTATGACGATAACAATAACTCGGTTTAGCTACATTATTCTGATATGTAGAGTATGAGACAGAAGAAGATCACGACGACAATCAAACTACCACAGATATAGTTTTAATATTAGAGAACATAATTGTACCATATCTTATTTTACACAGATATTTTTTATATTAAATATAGAATGTTTGCCAATTTACCC
Source organism: Eilema depressum (assembly GCA_914767945.1). NCBI lineage: Eukaryota > Metazoa > Arthropoda > Insecta > Lepidoptera > Erebidae > Eilema > Eilema depressum. Next base: position 32,085,861 of record OU612012.1, on the reverse strand, counting down.
TTATCGACTCTTTATAACCTAGTTAAATCTTCCATTTTCTAGGGCATAAAGACTATGATACAATGGAGACGCTGGTATAATCTCAAGACCAAATAGACCAGGGCTGTCCATTAATTACGTGAGACTCGAAAGGGGGGGAGTTCGGAAAAAAATCACGAAACATCACCGGGGGGGGGGGGGCGGTGGTCGGAAAAAAATCACGAAACATCACCCGGGGGGGGGGCGGTGGTCGGAAAAAAATCACGAAACATCACTGGGGGGGGGGGGCGGTGGTCGGAAAAAAATCTCGAAACATCACCGAGGGGGGGGGGGGGGGCGGATAACTCGCGATTTTTGTCACGATTCTTAGCATTAAATAATGAATAAAAAATACACGTGATTTTGGCTAGGGGGGGGGGGGGGTTAGTCTAAAATCTCACCACGTATCACCATGGGGGAGGGGGGGTTAAAAATTGCTTTAAAAAACATCACGTGATTAATGGACAGCCCCCCAAGAGCGAGTGAACGCCAAAACCGACGTTATACTTTTTTCAAGTGAAAACTTCTTTATACGCCTTTTGTTGTAAGTGAATATTTATAAAGTGAAAAACTAGTGCGATATTTTTTTTTCTTTATGATCTACTCGTAATGATGACCCAGGCATGAGTAGCATTTATAATAGACAAAGTTAAATGTGTGCCAAGTAGCTAGTAAATATTTTAATATCATAGATCTAACGTTTCTTTTTGACGTGAGCCATCCATGTTTTGCGTCTAGCATCATGAAAACGAAGAAATATTTGGGTACTTTGTCAGTTGTCTAGATGTCTTAAACTTTCCTAGATTTGCCGCCCCTCTAGACGTCAAATCATACCTAGATATGCCACTCTCTGAAAGTCAAATCTTCCCTAGATTTACTGCCCCCCTGAACTTTAAGTCTTCCCTAGTTTTGCCAGCCTACAATAATATATTATAGGACGGTGTATGACGTTTTTGTTATATGAAATATCCACTACGGCGAAACAAAAAGGAGTATTATGATCTGGTTGTCCACTTTTTTGGTCAATCGCTGATGTCATTCAAGAGTGTTTTTTTTTTGGTAACACTTCTTCCTCCTAGCGTTAATTCCCAGTCGCATCCGAAGCTTTCAGCTCGGAGTCTGGGGTCCGCTTTACCAGTCTTAACTACGGATTTGGCTAGACTTAGATATTTTCCGTGAAGCGATTGTCATCTGACCTCCACAACCCAATGTTAACATTAGGGGATATCGAAGCTTTGCAGCTAGACCGTTGTTTTTTTGGACTTTTTAGGGCACCAACTACCCGTAACGACTGCCATAGTTGTTCTTATGGCAACCGGGACCGACGGCTTAACGTGCTCTCCGAGGCACGATCAGACCAATGCAAATACTCATATTTCATGCACATAAATATTTGCACTGAGCGGGGATCGAACACACGCCTCCTGCGTAGCGGCCGCGTTCACTACCGCTACGCCACGGAGGCTGTCATTTTTTGGTAACACTAGTAGGTTTTATTTTATCTAGGTGAGAACCTCCTAGCAGTCAAAGTTCTATTCTGTATCGCAAAGCTTCTTTCAATGCGCTCACTTTATACCAGTGTCCCCAGAGTGGAGTCATGCCACACAATCTTCATTAACCCGTTAAGAAAAGAGTCTTTAAGAGTCTAACCCTTAATCCACTCTCCACTCAACATTCATTTCAGATCTTTTTCTTCTTATTTCTATCCATAAAAAAGTTATAATAACTGTGTAAGAAGTTTTTTTATCGTTCTTATCAAAAAATGATGTTTTCCATAAGACATATTTTTTTTTAAATGAAATACAAATGCATGATATGAAAACAAGTCGATAATATGTAAAGAAGGAATGATTTTTGAAGGAATGATTTATGCATAGAATAAAGACCTATACATCAAATAACGTTACATTATATGTTACTATAGTATAGTTAAAATCTCGTTGCAGACTCGGTTATAAATCATTCGAGTGTTTCGCTCTCTTTCCCACTCACGGGCATTCATAAAATGGCTTTGGAGCATGGTCATGAAGTTATCCGCTTGCCGCCTTACCACTGTCAGTACAATCCCATCGAGTTGGTGTGGGCTCAAGTAAAAAATTAAGTTACAACAAAAAAAACCTTCAAAATAGCTGCTAGAGTCTGCAGCGAGATTTTAACAATATTATAACTGTATAAGTCGTATTGTACACCAATCTCATTTGTCGAAAACTATACAACAAGAGCTAATTTAGCCATTTATATATTTTCACAATAATTTGTACGTTTGATGTAGTAACAATTGTGCGAAACAAGCAAATTGTAAAAAAAATTCGCCATTCACTATACGCTTAGACCTGATTTCACCAATTTACAGGAACTACGATCAAGGCTAACTAAACTGCGTTATCATATTCTAAGACTGGATATTAAACTTTCACTCATGCATTCCACCAATGAAACTCCATTATGTAAACTAGTTTTAAAGTTTTTGTGAAATACTGTCATTGAGTTCGGCTTGATCGAGTTTCCTGAACTGCCCCCCCCTAGGCAAGTGGTAATACGTTTATAGAATAGAATAGATTGGTCGATGTTTGACATTGACATACGTTGACGACTGTCATAAACGTCAAAATAAATGTCAATCCTATACATTCACAATTGTATTCTACAATACGGCGGGTAACGAATTGCTACTTATCAAGGGCGGCTGGCGTAATCAGCTTAAGTCAGCTACTTCCTAATATTAACATATTTTTGTTAAATTTAACTGAATTTAAAAAAGTTTTATTAAAATTCGATTGAGAAAACTTTCGCAACTCCCGCATAAGGTACATAATTTCAGAGATTTTAACTAAACTTCACCAATCTTTATAAAACTATGAAATCTTAGAAATAATGAAAACTAGCAAACTATATGTTACTCAACAAAGATGAATGTCCTGGTGATTACATTGGATAGGATAGAGTATAAATATGCCGATTTTTTTATAATTATTGTTCAGATTTATTACTAAAATTCAACTTGTTTGAATTTTAACAGTAGAAAAAAACTTACAATAAATGTATAAATAGTAAAATGATATCATCACATTTTAATACGAAAATATGAAACGCAACATTTCTATCTTAAGTTCATTCAGTTCGTACCACGATTCTAGCTATGAACAACTAGATGACAAACATGATTTCCTCATTACAAAAATACAAATATTTTGACAAACATTCTTATTCTTATCAACATCATGTACACTCTGTGAATGAGTACATGAAAAATGTATCAATATTTTCAATTTGCAGACAAGTTGCAATCTCAGAATAGTTTGATAGTGGTAGAAGTGCATGCCTCAGGCTACAAGAATAACAAAGACGGAACGCATAGAACTAACGTGTGAAGCCACTTGAAGTAATACTAAAGTAGTACCATTTCGCTCGCACACGCACGAGTATTGCACTTCACAAATTTTAATTTTCCTAATTACCATGAGATTATGGTACCCCTAGACATTTTTTTTTAAACAAATACTTGTCTTTTGTCATTTAGATGCTAAAATTGTATATGAAAAAAAAGAAATGGGAAAACTCCGGCTGCCACGATTCGTGATTATACAACACGTTATACGATTCACGGGTGTGCTTGTGCTGCTAAGTAGATACATTTTTCAAATATTCACACTGCAGAATATAGAAATGCATTTAGATATTCAGGAGTCTATATTTATATTATGAATATAGACTCCTGATTATCGAGTAAAAAGTCCGTAAACGCATTGATGGGCGCAATCGCTTGTAGAGACATCTGGCCATTTGTTGGCCAAGCGAGATTAGGCCCAAAGACGACAGCTAAGTTGCTACTGGTCATTTTATTTAAGCAACTACGGTCCTGAACCTGAAACAAAATAATGGATTGTTACACAATGATGCTTAGATTATATGAGTCAGCAAACTTGTTGAAAATATATCAGAGAGTTCTCACATGTGCCCTCTACTTGCCTATGTATTGCTCGGGACATATATCTTGGACCTATAATGTGCTCTATACGCACAGTACACGTTTCTTGGGTGTCTTTTGAGGATAGCAGGAGGTGCTACTGCAGTGGACGACCTCAAATTCACTAAACATATATAATTACAAAACAAGGCCTCTAGTCTCGCGATTTAGGTCCAAGATACGTGTCCCAAGGTATACGTACGTACCTAAGTAGAGGGCACAGTTGGTTGATTAGCACGCTCGCCGTCTCACCTCGTACTTCCAAAGATACGAAAAAAAAAGCAACGTTCTACGCAGCTAGACTACATTTTCAAGAAGATTGCCGTTGTGTTAAGGATGTTTGTTATGTATGTATGAATTTAAAAAAATGTTTCATTGACAAGTTAGTATTGAAATTAGGTTGTATGAAAACCCTATAAAAAATATTAATCAAAATATTAATAAAATTATGTCATCACTTATCTTATCACCAGAGGTCGGAATTAGGTAGAGTGATTTATGTACTTGCACTGATTTTTAATAATGTGGATATGCCTCGAATCCCAAGATTATTGTTAAAGAGCAGAAAAAAATCCCGTGATTTATTAATTGAGTGATTTATCGTTCTTTGTAACATACCATGGTCCCAACTGTGCAACAATGCATTTAAAACGTTTTTGGAAAAGAAATACACGTGATATCTCAATATACCCCTTCCTCCCCCCTGGTGCTATTTCGTGATTTTTTCCGAACCCCCTCCCCCTGTTGAGCCTCACGTGATTATTTCTTGCGATGTTCTCCACCTACGAATACATGAAAAAAGTAGGCCAATCGATTTTTGACCTTATTGACATCACAAAGTATAGAGCTTTTCTATATTATTTATCAACGTCATCTCCGAGTGCAAAAAAAATGTTGTCAATAAAATGTCATTAAGGTCGAAAGTCGCTTACACTGTTTTTCGCAGTGTCTGTGTGAAGGTCAATACAAAAATATATGTACTTCATTTGTTTTTTGCCCGACGACGGCTCTGATACTGAAGCTCCGGTGTTGATCAGGGCACAGAAATGTGATCGCGTTTATAGAAAACTTTTCACCCGCTGTTTCGCCTGCGTGGATGTGTGTTAACGCCACCAAAAATATTTTTTCTAAACTGACGGACCTGTTGTATAAACTACAAGATCCAAGGCCCGCTAACACTACAACGCTTAAATCAAAATATTACTAGGGACGTATAGGTATCAAAGGAAAAGGGCACACGATTTATTTCTTGTCTGGGGTTCTTTAGATATTTTATTATTAAATTATTGCTTTTTAAATTATTTTTAATCGTCGTGGGTTTTTTCAATTCTTTTTTATTTTAAACTTTTTAGATAAAGTATACATTATGTTTGCTGCAGCGCCCCCTGGTGAGTTCTTACATCTATTTGAGAATATTCTCTAATCAAACCCGAACCTATGACTGAAAACTGCATTAAAATCGGACCAGCAGTTTTAGTGAACAATGAGTATATTAATTTGTTCAAAAAATGTTTGCTGCAGCGCCCCCTGGTGAGTTTTCACCATAACACCTATTTAAGAACATACGCCAATCAAACCAGGACCTTTAACTGAAAACTGCATCAAAATCAGACGGCTACACGGGGTTGTCCGTCAGAAATCCGAGGAAGATCCACATTAATATCAACATTTCGTCGCAAGTACATAAATCACTCTACCTAATTCCGACCACTGCTTATCACTCATCACATCACAAAATATGATTTGTTGTGAAATATTAATATTGTTCAAAACAAGTGGCATTTCGTTGGTCGGTGTATTGTAGAATAGAATGATGAATGTTTGGAATTGACTCGTATTTCGTGTATGTTTACGTTTATGAACCAAGCGGTTCGGTGACTCCTTCTTCTGCCGCACCATTAAGACCTGGAATTCTTTACCAGCTCACGTGTTTCCCTCCTCCTACAGTCCCGGGTCCTTTAAGCGGGGCGTGAAAAAGCATCTGATGAGGCCGTCAAGCTGAGTGCCACCATTGTAGCATGGTACGTGTCTATAATGGTGACCCTCTTTCCAAGATTTTGCCCTCAGCTTACCATCAGGCAAGGCGAAGTCAAATTGACGTGTCCTTTATAAAAAAAATGACAGTCGTCAACGTGTCAAACGTCAAAATATACGTTAAATCCCATACGTTCATCATTCTACAATACGCCGACCGACGAATTGTCACTTCTCTAGGGAGGCAAAGGAGGCAGCTATATTGTAATTTTGTATTAAAAGTTAGTAGGTAAGTACATATTGAATAAAAAAGATATGTTTTTGTGAATCGTGTAAAAATAGATAGCCATATATACTTACTCGCCACAGGAACTGGATAATGTACTTGAGCAATTTATAGTTATCTAAGGGCAGCCTCTCCAGGATCAAAATCTTCACCTGTCTCGGCCTGTCGCGGATCGGCCAGGCTGTAATGCAAAAATGCCATTTAATTTCAGACTTTATTCGCAAAATTAAATGAGTTCATAACATTTTGTTGTTTCACTCTACATGATGCCATTTAATTTTAGACTTTAACTGCATAACAGTAATGTCTAATATTAAATGGTAATTTGAAGTCCAGAGGTATTGGTTATATGTTACACAGAGTACCTAGATTCAACTTGAGAACATCTAGTAACCTGGGTTAGAATTGGCATAAATATAAAAAAAATATCCTGCAACATTCTATTTCCACAGCTCTCTCCAGACCCGAAGTAAGCATAGTTTAACTAGCTTGTGTTGTGGGATATAGTTTGCGGATAAATATACTTTTTTTACGCAAATACATCTGGGGGCACGTCTGGGGGCACGGCAGTGCCCCCGCCAAGTCGAGCAAAAAAGAGCGGCACGGCCGTAACACTATTTTACAACACACCTGCTTATAAAAGTGATATTATTTTACCGCAATTAGGCACGTAATGACACCTATTATCAAACTGTGACTTTTTCATTGCTATTATTCACAAGTGAGTTATAGATTCTTTTTTAAATTTTATAGGAAGTGTCTATAATTGTCTATGTTCTTAAAAAAGTTTTGATACAAAAAATAACGTGTTTAATAGTACGAATAAATTAATACGCCTATTGTATGGTCATTTGATGCATTTTCGTATTTAAATAAATAATTTCAACTTGTAATACTTGTATAATAAACAAAATTTTCACTCAAATTTAACTTTTTTTTTCTCTAAGTACAGAAAAAAAAACAGAGTAAAAAAAAGTTAAGTTCAAACCTCATTTTTTTTTTAAATATGGTCGACCGCCATTGTTAAATGCGCGCGCATAAGAAAACGAATTAATTTGTAGTATTGTTTATTTAGTATTTGTAGTATTATTTTATTCGCAAGTGTGTTGTAAAACGTCGTATGGCACGTGTGAGCATGATGATTACCGTCCTCGGCTGTCTTAAGACCCTCGCCTGGCGGCTCGGGTCTCAATGGCGCCTCGGCGGTAACCACCAACGTTGCTCACTTGTACCATAATGTACTATTCTCGAAGCACTTCAGGCCATTTTCGACCCGCTATAAGTTCGTTGTGGATAAACCTAGAAGCCCGAATCTTCGGTTACCAAGTTGGCACTGTAAAAACACTTTATATTTCAAATTTCATTCAATTTGAACCAGTAGTTTAAGAATTATAACTAGTCAAAGTTTGCAATTTTGGCAAATTTTGTCACTCACTGACTGACCGATCATCAAAACTCTAAAGCACTTCTAGCAGACATAGAAGCTTCAAATTTAGAAAACAAGTAGTGTTTAGTGTACAAATCAAGAGAAAATTAAAATATTGTACAATTTCAGTCTCAACTGCATAAATAACTTTGTAATCTCATATAAATATAAAGGATTACAAAGTTACATTTGCAGTGAATGAGTCAGTGTACCTGAATTCACCCATACTAATACCATTCTAACGAAATATGTATTATAGTTGATGCGAAAGTAACTATGTCTGCCCGTCTGTTACGCTTTCACGCCTAAACTACTGAACTTAATTTGGTACATATATTATATGTAGATTAAAGTGAAGAAGTGGGACTGGGATTGGGACTGGGACTAGGACTGGGACCGGGACTGGGAACGGGTATCGGGATCAGGACCGGGATTTGGATTGGACCGGGACCGAGACCGGGATTTGGACCGACACTGGGACTGGGACCGAGACTAGGACCGGGACTGGGACTGGGACCGGAACCTGGACAGGAACCGGGACCGGGACTGTCTTACATAGAGAAACCGAAAAGGTAATCTACAAAAAGAACTGAAATCCCATCAAAAACAATACTTGTAAAAAAATGCCAAGCCTCGCCGCCCTCGGTTCTTCTACAGCAAAAAGTAGTGAGATCCATGTAATACCAAGTCGGTTAATTTATTCAGTCCCTACTTCAGGGGCCTGACCTAAGTTATTACGTAATAAGCTTTTATGTTTTAAATCTAATAAATTGACTTGGCCATCGCATGAAAACACAATGTATCGCACATCACACTCGATCGCCAAGTCAATTTATTATATTTAAAACATAAAAGCATAATACGTAATAACTTAGGACAGAAGATCCCTGAAGTAGGGACTGAATAAATTAACCGACTTGGTATTACATGGATCTCACTACTTTATGCGGTAGAAGAACCGAGGGCAGCGAGGCTTGACATTTTTTAACAAGTATTGTTTTTGATGGGATACCTACATATTACAAAACACCCAGACGAATGAAAATAAATATATTGCATGCATACAAATGCATACAAACAAATATTTACACTGAGCGGGAATCGAACCCGCACACCCTTCGTGGCAGTCGAATTCACTAAGGCCACGTCACAGAAGCCTTTAAAGAAATTATCGTCCTGAAAATTCTTTCGGTAAATATTTAAAATATTCTGAAATCCGAAAAAAAACGATCGAGTTAATCGAAAAAAAAAAGTGAAAAAAGAAATGTTATTTATAGTAAAATTATGTTTGTGTATCGTATTTATTACTAACTATTAGTAACGATTGAATATTACATTTTGCATAATAAGCAAAAGAAAACAAAGTAAAAAAAAAAAAAAAACATCGTGGGATCTACTCCGTGTTGCCATTTAACACCGATCACATTGCTAATTATTTTTTATGGTAGCAACATGTCAGGTTTCTCAATTCTTACTAGAAACTATTATTGAGTCTTTGTCAATTTTAAAAAAGCTACCGGCCACGTACGTTCTGTCTTGCGCACTATGGGACGATAATCGAGCCTCTTAAAATCACGTTTTTCCTTAATTATTATTTTCCTTAATTAACAACCGTCGTCGGTAGTTTAGTGGTTATGGAGTCGGCCTTACGATCGAGAGGTCCCGGTTTCGAATCCTGGTCATTACACTACCGGCGGTAACCCCACTCCTAGCACAAGCAATTTAGCTTAGTTGGAGGGGTTAACGGGAATATTAGTAATTTAGATTGCTAATATTCTCTAAATAAATGTATATAGGGAAAAACACCCAATTATTGACACCTTAAGCGAAATTTGTAAAATAATTATCATCTACGGAAATTATATGTCTTTTTAAGACAAGAGAATAGTAAAAAGTAATATGTAGTAGGAATATTGTTTCACGTTATGTTAATCGTAAACAAATATTTAATTACTTGTAATTATTTAAAAAATACAGTTTTATGCAATCTATATATATAAAAATTAAACCCGTTTTCCGTTGTCACGACATAGCATGAAAACGGCTGGACCAATTTCGATAATTCTTTTTTTAGAACATTCCTTAAAGTACGGGGATGGTTCTTACGGAGAGAAAAATTGAAAAAAAAAAGAATTGACTGTTAGGCGGTACGAAGTTCGCGGGGTCAGCTAGTTTTATATATTTGCCCATATATTGGTACAGGTAAACAAAACTATTGGCATACATCAGACCATTGCCATTCGAAAAGGAATAACTATAGAAAAGTCTTTACTTATTGCAGATAAAGTAGACGATTGTGAGTTCTTGTTTTTTACCCCACTGCGCCAGCGAGGGTAATGTGTTTCGCGCGTATGTATGTATGTATCTATGTATGGATGTAGTTTTCTTTGTTCTCATCTACAGGCCTAACCCCTAGCTAGACGGATTTCGATGAATGGGGTCTCAAATGAAAGGTATTCATCTCCCGAGTGTCATAGGGTACATAAACGTCCAACAAAAACTATACGGTAGGGTATCAAAATGAAGAGAATTAAAAGGAGATTAAAAAAATATATAGATGTCATATCTTAACTAAAAAGGTTAAAATAAAATAAATTATTCAAAAAATCAAAATCCCGACTGCTGTCTAAATGATCGAAACACGCTTGATAGCAGGCGGTACCTACACATTTGCCAATCATAAACCGAAAGAAATTTAATGGGTACCACCGAGACAGCAGTCGGGTTTTTTTATTTTTTGAATTAATAATTTTATTTGAACCTTTTTAGTTAAGATGTTACATCTATATATTTTTGAAATCTCCTTTTAATTCTCTTCATTTTGATACCCTACTGCAGTCGGGTTTTTTATTTTTGAATAATTATTTTTTTTACAAACTGTGCCAATAATTGGAGGAGTGCCAAGATTAGGTATGTTTCCCCTATATTCTGTTTTTAGTATTTGTTGTTTTAGCTGTCTATGATTTATCTTGGATTTTACGAGAGCGACAACTATAAACTCTCCAACCCCAATAGGAAAGTCTATTCTCCTATATTTCATCTTAAGACACGTAGGACAAGACTTTTAAATATCTTATAAAATTTCTTATAATGTTACCGTCCATATGTATAATTCAGGTATTCCATACAATGCCTAGGCCTAGGCAATGTATGCTATTATATAAAATGCCTGCTGTTCCACTGGAAATGTGTGAAACTTTTGCCGCACCATTAAGACCATGAAATTCTTACCAGTTCACGTGTTTCCCTCTACATACAGTCCCGCGTCCTTTAAGCGGGGCGTGAAAAAGCATCTGATGAGGCCGTCAAGTTCAGTGCCACCATTGTAACGCCTTCCGAGACTTTGCTTTTACCATCAGGCGAGGTGTTGTCAAATTGACGTGTCCTATATTAAAAAAGAATCTACAAAATACTTACTTTGGAACTTGAGAATCTCGTCGTAGAGGTCGAACGTCATGAGAGGTTCCTCCAGGTCCCTCAAGAAGGTCTTCAGCAAGACCGCGGCATTGTGCGGGTCGTTCCTGAACCTCAGTGGCTCCCCTCTGTTGCAGAGGCGCTGCAGCTCTTTGGTCACGGTAATATTGGCAGAACGGCGGAACAAGCCTTCTGTTTCCATTGCTGAAAGTATCACGCTAATATTAGGGTGCTTACATAAACAGGCCCTCGATTCTTCTAAAGGACATCGACTGTCATGACACTGACACTGCAAGAAATGTTTATTTAATATTAGTCTTTACAGCAATGCATTTCAAGTTTAAAATCAAATGGTTTTTTGTAGAGCGAATGAGAGAGTATAATGAAACTCTTTTTATTTAAATTTGGACTTTGACTCTATAGCAATAAAGTCTAAAATTTAATTCCATTTTTTGCAGTCTCAGTGGTACGACAATGGTTTTGCTTTAGTAGAATCGACGCCCAGGTTACCGGTATTGGCTACCTACCCCGACAAGTTTCCATAGTAACAAAAATGATGATAGTTCGTTCGTTCACACACCACAAATCGCAACGCATTCGCGCCCTTATGTTTTAAACCACATGGGCGCGAATACATTGTAATTTTTTTTGACAAACGACGAATTGACATGATGGCAAGGCAACTTTTTTTAGAGTCATTCTTCAACTCGCTAATCCAAAACTCCCTAGCGGGTGCGAGTTTTTTTTTGCAATTTTCAATTTTATTTTAGTTTTTTATCGTCAACTCGCGCGCATATTATAGTACAGTCAGATTAAAAAGGATCGAAAAAATGAGAAACAAAACTAATTTATACTCGCGTCTTTACCCGCCTGGCGCCCGTGGAGTGTTTTCTAATAATCTATACTTGGTGCATTTGAGCTCGACCACCGCCGTAGCACCCCGTGCTATCCTTAAAATATACCTAAAAACCGTGTACTACAGCAGCCCGTGCTATCCTGAAAATATAACTAAAAACCGTGTACTGCACATATAGAGCATATTTTAGGTTCAAGATATATGTCCCGAGCAACATCACTAACCTCCGTTAACGAGCGTTACATGTGGACCTAGCCTGAAATATCCTGCACATTTAAAATAGATACCTAATTTAATCTTTTACAACGTTTTTGCAACCGATTGTACACAAATACGTCATATTTGATCAATCGTACGAGTTGATTACACAAAAATAATTTTAAATTGAAAGTTGCCAACTCGCACGCGCTCGCGAATTTGACGCTAGCGAGATGATGAATGACCCGATAGCCGATACCGGTAGCCTGTTTCTTTTTAAAAGCACCCTTATGCTGGATGATGATTAATGAAAGAAACTGACAAAACATATTTATGAAGCGAAGGTGAATGCCACCCGGTAGGGGTCGACCTAGACATACGTATGTCAAATCTGGCCTTCGATTATGTTAAAGCAAAACCTCTGTCATTGACAATGCAAAAAAATCCATTTAATTTTAGATTTTAATGCAATGTGAATGTGAATAAGGTCTAAAATTAAATGGCTCTTTGTAGAGTGAATGAATAAGTGTAATGAAAATCTTTTAATTTAAGTTTGAACTTAGCAATACAGTCTAAAATTTAATGTAGGTAATATTTTACAGTGTCTGATATATGAGGATATGACATTGATCTTGCTTTAGCAGAACGAAGGGCCAGATCGAAGGCATCTTAAAGGAAAGGTAGGTCAAGAGAATCCGAAACCGGCGAGCATACATGAAAACAATTTGAAAATGAGTCCGGTGCCCGCTTAAATATCCGCGAAGGCGACACCCAGGACCGACACAAGTCGACTATACTTACCATCAGGCTGAGATAAAAACTCCACGCACTGCCTCACAACAGGGGGTATGGAGCCGACCATATCGGCGTTATTTTCTTTGATGAACTGCAGCGAAACTCCAAACTGCTGAGTCGGTGGCGGAGATAGACTACTTTTGAGAGACACGGGAGCTTCGGTCATTGGGGTCTTCTCGACTGGCTCGGCCCCCTGCCGGGCCGTGGTGGCGGCCCGGGGGTTCTTCGACAGCAATTGCTTGTCGAACCTATAACAAAAAAACGCTGTTGTAGATAAAGTAGACTGTATCCACTTCTGTCGACATATCCAAAATGCCGCAATTTTTCCCTGTTTTACATTGAAGTACATATCGACGTACCAGGAAACACATTTATCGTGCGATCATTCGCAATCGAGTTTTGCACGTGACGTTTCATCCTACACCCTTCCGAAAGTAATCCCGAAGTACCTACGTAACACCGTGTGACGTGACCCGTGCACGAGTTTCGCTCAGGTTGCGAGCGCGCCCGACGGCCACGGTAGGGCGTTGATCTTGACACGTCATGAACTTTGAACCAGCCAGGCTCCGTAACCTGACCTACTTTTTGGTCACTTGTTGAAGGGAGCTTTATCCGTTTATCGTGTTAGTAAGTAGACATGCATACGCAGCAGATAGGTACGATAAAAAATTTACAACAGTCAAGGGATTATTTAAAAAAAAAATTATAACAAATTTTATGAGATATTGACTCGATAAAGAAGATAACAAAGTGCGCGCTTGACGGCATTGGGTTATTCCCCTCTTAAGGGGGACCGAAAATCATAATTAGCGAAATATGGGTGGTATTTCATTTCTGCCTACCCTTTTAAGCAACACTAAGAGCTCGTTCACACGAAGACGAATCGTGTTTTTTCACGAGTCGTTTTTTTTTCACGATTCGTTATTTTTTTTGACGGGAGCAATGCTTTTTAACCAAGTTTGTCTCAGAATGGATGACTAAGACATTGAGACCTCTCCGCTCTCCGTGCTTCGGAGCAGTAGGTACGTAGAGCCTTCAATCTCGGTTGCCACACGAACATCTATGGCAGTCGTTACGGGTAATAAGAGCCCAAAAAACAACCTACATAACTACAAAACTTCGATATCGCCAATGGATTGTGGAGGTCTGATGACTGCCATCAGACCTCCACAATACTCCGCTTCATGGAAAATATCGAAGTTCAGCTGCTTTTTTTTTTTTTTTTGGAATGATTTTGGCTTGGTTTCAAAGACCTTTGAGCCATGTCTTCATTTTTTGATATTTTATTATCATTATTTGGATGAGGACGATGTTGATGATGATGGTGAGTTGATGACGATGATGATGAAGATGATGATGATTGCTGCCTCAGTCAAGTGGTGGAAACTTTACTAAAGGCTTCTACGGAGATTTGAAACCAACACGAGAAGTCACAATCCACTGTAATATTTCACTTTCCTACTCTTGTGCGCGTTTTCCAAGACGTTATGTCTAAAATTCCACCATATTTACACATAAAAACTCCTTCCGGCCGCCAGTCGAACTCACACGAATTTCGGAAAATAAAATAACACCGTGATGCGTCTTCTCGAATTGCCGCCAAAAACTCAAGTTCAGCTGCGTCGCACTTAAGGCTCGTTTAGACGAGAAGAGTTTCGGTGTTTCAGTGCGAAAAATCGTACGCGACTATCGCTTGCAATAATCACCATACCATTATCATATAAAAGTGTGAGGAACTCTCCTCGTGTAAACGACGCTTTAGATTGGCCACGGATCCGGCCGGGACTATCATCGAAAGGATGATTATGACAGGACCGTATTTCCGTATCAAACCATAATCGAAAAAGTAAAATATTTCCATTTGCTGCAATAATCTGACGAGCTTTGGTAATATCTGTTGCACCGTGTGTGCCTGTTATTGAATACTTATTACTTCCGAGAGATCCGCCCCCGGTGTATGCAATAGCAGGAAAATGATATGTTTCTTTGTAGATGAGTTTAGTAATAAAATTTTATTGAAAAGCGCTGAAAAGTAGCTAAGGAGCCCTTGAGAAAATTCTTGTTGAAGGATGTTATTCTAAAATGTACACTGTAATAAATAATCCGACATGTGAAAAGGCTTTTACATAATATGAATTATGTAAGTTGTAAAATAGAGATAACGAGAATGATGAGTACAAAAAGTATTAGTCAAATGTAAGAACCTGCTTAAAATAAAAATAAGTAAGTTGTGCTTGACTGTACAAGTTTTTAAATTTCGAGGGGAATCGAGAACAAAGAATTTTCGGGGGGAATCGAAGGTAGCCGGTAAGTGGCATGCCTGCTGGATAGATATATAGATAACTAGCTTTTGCCCGCGGCTCCACCCGCGTGGGTGTCGGTTATCGCAACCAAACATAGCCTATGTCCTTTCTCAAGGTCTAAACTACCCTTATACCAAATTTCGTCCAAATCGGTTCAGCGGTTTAGGCGTGAAAGCGTAACAGACAGACAGACAGAGTTACTTTCGCATTTATAATATTAATATGGATTCTTTATCGAACGCAAAACAAACAAACTGTATACAATTTAATCTACAATGGGCGGTCGTATAGCTGGAAGCGATTTTTTCCAGGCAACCTTGGAATGGACAGTAAAGTGACAAAAACAAAAGATGTAGGTGCAGTGTTTACAAGAAATTATCAATAGAAAATTAAGCAATTACGAACAACCATCTTTTTCGATGTGTTCCCATGAGCAGCCGAGACTGTTCAGCTAGTTAGAAAATACTCAAAAACACATGTTCAAATAAATTGTCCAGGTTAGGTGTTATATAGGCTTACGATATTTCTATTTAAATAAATAAATCAATAAATACAGTAATGTCACCTTATTTTTATTACTTTTTTAATATTTTATTGTACGCCAAATTACAATATTTTGATACAGAAATTAAGAAGACAGGATTAGTACTAAGGGCGGCCTTATCGCTTTACGCAATTTCTTCCAGGCAAAAATACTAAATTCAACCATCATGTCAAAATCAATCAATTAACCCGCCCGTCACCGTACCAGGGGCAAAGCTGCCCATGACGCTAGCGACACTACCCCGCTGTATAGCAACGGCCAACCCCTGCCCCAGGCACGAGGTCTCAAATAAATTAAAAACATGATCTGCACTTGAACTCTTTTCAAACTAATAATGGCGCAGGCTTCTTTAATTTATCTGCAGCCTCACTTGGTGCCCCAGAACTTGAACATAACTAAGAAATAGAGCGAACAACATAAAGAGATCGTTTACCGGGAATATAGTAATTACCTTTGAGGAAAATTTTCAAAACCAAGGTCGCATCTCTACCGATATTTCTTATTATCTTTTATAATTACTGCTTGTGACATTTTACTTTGAAAGGTATACAAAGTACTTTTATACAGTGTACTCATGCCTGTAGTTAATTATGGCATTGTGGGTCTGTACAAAATGAATAAGGTACATCAGAGTTCTAGTAAAAGCTAGAAATAGTTATATTATAGAATCCAGAGGATCACGTCGGAACTACGTCCCCGTACCCATCAGACTGGCCGCGTTTCCCCTTTGAATGGCCTGGGAGATATTTTGCTGTAGGTATTGGCCCGAGCGCGGATTTAGCCCCACCCTCCGCAGTCGGCACTCCAAATCGGCCACGAACCTCTTGGCCTCTAGGCCCCATGGACCGGCCGTCTCCACCGCGAAGGGAACGAAATCGTACGCCGCGTCCGCTAGGGCAGCGTATTTACTGTGTTTCAGCAAGACTGCCGACTCAGCTCCTGCTCCAGCCGCCCTGTGGGTAGACGTGAGGTGGCAGGACGCGAAGGTACCAACAGAAATTCTAGAATCGTCTGAACTGGTGACATTAACCGAGATCTAGGAGTGGATCTTATAAGGGAAGTTATAAAAATCACGCCAAAACACATGAACAAAGGCACATGTCTAGCTGTAAGTTTTCCAAATATGATAAAAGAAAAAAAGGTGCACACGCCCATAGGCCACAGTAACCACTTTCTATCAGGTAGGTCGTATGCTTGTCTGCCACCTAAGTGATATAAAAAACAAAAACTTCACTAATCGAAAAGACTTGGAAACCTTAGTACAGCAAGTGCGACCTACTCTTCAAAAACGAAAAGGTAATAGATATACATACCTACATAATATTAAACATATTAAACTTGTCTACGTTTAGTTGAATATATAACCGATTGGAGCATAGATTGTAATTGTAGCTCTGACTTCGATCGATCCCTGAACTTCAACCTAACAATGTTAGGTTGAGGTTTTCTTGCATTTGAGAAATCGATAGAAATACCTATAGCTAGAACAGCTATGATGATTCGTAAAATATTTCAAAGGTTGCACGTTCAGTGGGTCGACAAACAGTCAATCCATCAATCAATCAATTAGCCTATTGCAGTTCACTGCTGGACATAGGCCTCTCCCAATATGCGCCACGTTTGCCGATCCTCCGCCTTCCGCATACAGTCCGTCCCGGCCACCCTTCGTAGGTCGTTAGTCCACCTGGCTTGAGGGTGTCCCACCCTGCCTTTTCCTTCTCGCTTCCTTCTCGCGGTCTCCACTCTAGGACTCGTCTTCTCCAACGGCCATCAGTCCTTCGACCAGGGCTTATTAACGTTACCAGTTAACATAAAATTAACCTTTAATTAACGTTAAATTTAAATTGATACCCAGCTAACGTTCCCAAATACATAACATTACCAGTTAACGTTTAATATTTTAACGTTAGGTATTAACGTTAGTAGAATTGTGAATTTTAACGGTAGGAGGCGACGTTGCCATTCCGCGTACTATGTTATGTATGAAGCGACATTCATTCATCGCGTGCGCGCTCGCGCCTTTAGGTAAATTGGCTGTTGTCATTCCGTCCACCTGCGACGACCACAACTGCGTGTTAGAGATTTGCACCGGTGCGGCATTCGGAGAACCGGTGTAAAAAACTGTTTTTAGCGAGCGCCGGTGTTTCACCGGAGAACCACCGGAGCTTGGATCGGCGGATAAAGAAAATATTTTGATTTAAAATCTCGTTTATTATCAATTTATTTTTTGGTAATTACATTAAAATATATTATAATGTAATTGTATACAGTATATAAAAGTAAATAATGGATTATAATGTAAATATCATTTATAATAATTATTATTATTTTTCATGATTCAATTAATATTAAACAATCAATACGATTATTGTTTTCGAGGGTTTTGGGTCGGGGTATAAAATTACGAATATACATAACTAGCTGACCCCGCGAACTTCGTACCGCCATGTCAATAGATGACCGCATGAATGACATAACAACATGCTTGTACTGTCAACACTGAAAAAAGTTTCAATTTGACAGCACAATCTCAATGATCTGCCATTTATTGAATTAATTTGTAACAAAAAATGTGATAAATAAAGAACCGCTCGACCGATTTTGTGCAAACTTCACATAAACCATCTACTAAATGGTCCGAACAAAGCCTGAACATTTGGTTTAGATAGGTGAGCCCGTTCTTGAGTTATAAAATAACAACGAAAAGTGGCATTGATTTATATATATATAGATATTATCCGTTTAGAGATCAAAGATGACGGAAAATATAGAGTCCACCATCTTTGATCGCTAAATGGACGATATATTCGTAATTAGCAGCCCTGATAACCTCGACAACAATACCCATATTGACTTTATTGAAAATGTTGAGTTCACCATCTTTGATCGCTAAATGGATGATATATTCGTAACTAGCAGCCCCGATAACCTCGAACATGATACCCATATTGACTTTATTGAAAATTTAGAGTCCGTCATCTTTGATAGCTAAACGGACGATATATTCGTAATTAGCAGCCCCGATAACCTCGAAAACGATACCCATATTGACTATATTGAAAATTTCGAGTCCGCCATCTTTGATCGTTAAATGGAGGATATCTTCGTAATTAGCAGCCCTGATAACCTCGAAAACGATACCCATATTGACTTTATTGAAAATTTCGAGTCCGCCATCTTTAATCGCTAAATAGATGATATATTCGTAATTAGCAGCCTTGATAACTTCGAAAACGATACCCATATTGACTTTATTGAAAATTTCGATTCTACCACACTCTAGACGTCTCCGGCGATCGACTGTATGAAAGTGTTCGTTAGACAGTACTTTGATAACGTTATTTTTTTTAACGTTATATGAAGCCCTGCCTTCGACAGATGTGGCCAGCCCACTGCCACTTCAGCCTGCTTATTCTACGAGCTATGTTTATTCTTATTCGACAAACAGTGGTTAGTCACAATTTTGAGGAACTCCATGGCACCCGAAGAGAGCCAGCTCGAAGGAGGTGGCCCTGGGTCGGCCGGGGTGCGAGAGATATATCTCAGACAATCTCACCTCCAGCAACTAACGACCCACAGACGGCGTGCGTTTTGGTCAGTTCATGTCCGACAAAACCTCTCCTGCCGGCTCGAGGGGGAGGACCCATTTTGATGTTGTGCGCGATAAATAAGTCAGAATTAAACACTTGACCACCATTTGAAGACATTGTTATACATTCGCCTAAGTTCAAAACAGGATAATAAAATCCACTTCTGGGCATGTGTCCCTCTCTGTGTGCCGGAACCACGGATACAGTTGGTAGGGTAATTGGTAAAAACTAGATTAGTATAAGAAAGTTAGCTGAATTAAGGGGCAAACCTAGAAAAAAATCATGGTAGCAATTTTATTTATTTAAATTTTATTAATTGTCTTATCAGCAATCTTGAATTTAAGGGTAAATTTTAGTTTACTGTTTTAATTTTACACGAAAAATTGATAATACAAAGTTGTTTGGAATTAAATTTTGGTGTTAATAAATTTTTCTAGGATGGATAAAGGTTGTTTGATTATTTGGCCGAGAACGCAACCAACCGAATACCACGCAAAACGAAATGTAGACTGCCAGTGACCAACCCCAACGAATTCCGAAAGAAAGTTGCTCCTAAGAATTATTTCTTTTTCAAATCCGAATACCTAAGGGTAAAACCCATGTTACTCATAAATTAGAAAAAAGTGGGATGAGAAAAGATAAAAGGATTATTGATTAAAAGTTAAAACAATTATGTAACTAGGTAACTTTAGTGCTGAGAGAGAGAGAGAGTACTGATGTTTTCAACTATGACGAAGAGAAAAATCTTGCTTGAACCGTTTAGTGATTACTCACCCGGCACTATGTATGAGTTATCTTACAACAAGAGCTATTCAAAGTTCCTTTTTTTTTTGCAATGTTGGCAATCCTTAATATTCCTAATTTAAATTTTTAACTATGAAATAATTGCATATTTTGAGCAATCATCTTCATCTATCTTCTATCTTCTAATATATAAAAATCAATGCCACTTTTCGTTGTTAGCTTATAACTCAAGAACGCCTGAACCGATTTGTTTTCGAAGAGTGAACTAAAGTTAGTTCACTCTTCGCTCTTCAAGAAGCAGTTTTCAAGAAGAAACATCACTGCTTCTCGAAAGAAGGTTCAATCAAGAAAGGAAAACGTTTCGCAAGAATGCCCTTATATGTATATTTCTGAGAAGTGCAGTTCACTGAACATTGAAGCTAGAAAGGTTGTAACAATATTATTTATTGTAAGAGGATATCTGTGCCCACGCGTCCACACCGGATATCGGATAAAATTGTCCTTTAGGTAAAATCTAGGAATCGTTGTTTAGAACTCACCGAACTGGAAAAGTTTCAAGAAACTCACACAATAAAAGTTACTCTTTAGGAGCTTTCATAAAATAGCCGTGACAGCTTCGTCTTAACCTGAGCATACATTCCAATGTACAGTCAGCAACAGACCGATCTTGACTAGCAAAGTACTCAAAGTGATCTTAATACCTTAGTATTACCCCCCTTACCGTTGATGGATTGTTCTTATATTTGTTTGTTATACGCCTTTAGTTCGGACGATAAATCAATTTAAACCAATAGGCTATTTTGACAAGGTCGTCTGATTCTTCCCAACATAATATTGGTAATTATTGATTTTTAACGACGGATGGCTTTTAACCAAAGCTTTCGTATTTTTATATCCTTCGACATTTGGTGCGTGTCGACTTCAGAGCATTTAGAAACAATACAGTGCGTCATTGTAGCTGTTTGAAATTATTTTCTGAAATTATCCATATAAAAATGCAATGTTTTGGGACAAGTTATGCTAGCGCCACTTTGACAGTTGCCAACCCCATTTCCAAAGTTACTCAAAATATAAACAAGCTAATAGCCAATTAAACAGTTTGGTATTAACATCATTAGTAGGTATTAAGATCATTTTGAACACTTTGCTAGTCAAGATCGATCTGATGCTGACTGTAGATACACTATACGGTCAAAACTTCATATAGATCACTTTATATGAAAAATTCATTTTTCCAGCTTTTACTTTAAAAGCACGTAATTCCTAGAACAGCCTTTTACGAAGCAGTAGTGCGAACCCTGTACGCTGAAAACCTCGACAAAATTGTTATCCAATTTTTCTTTTAATTCCCTTTCATCTCGTGTTTTTTTTTTGTAGCTGATTTTTAGGGTTCCGTAGCCAAATGGCAAAAAACGGAACCCTTATAGATTCGTCATGTCTGTCCATCTGTCTGTCTGTCCGTCCGTATGTCACAGCCACTTTTTATATTGCTGGCCGGGTAGATTGCACAACATGAACCATTGTTGCAATCTGCACATTCTACTAGTAACATGTATAAGAAAATATTGATATTAATAGTTTTTATGTTTCGGGACTTATCGCGATTAATTATTATTTTGAAACTTACTTGTGCCGACGTTTCGGGTGCGTTGCAGCACCCGTGGTCACGACTTGACTGGACTGGACTATTGATATTAATTTGTGTATTTGCTTGAAATAAATGATAAAGAAATATTTAATTTTATTTGACAGATAGAAGCGATAGGTAGTGTTGTTTGACGCATTATTGGCAAGCTGGACAAGATAAGATGACGGATCCTGAGATTTATATGAAGCACTAAATAAGCTAAGCCGGGCCCCACTCGGCACGCCTGCGAGATCATCACTGTTGTTTCCATTTTAAGAGTTGTAATAAACAACAGATAAGTTTGTTTAACTATCATAAATAATATACAGTACTGAAAACCTTTGGTCAGGGTATATACAGCTGTTATGTTATAATGTTGTATGGAAATGATTTATCCTGTTTTTTTTTTAATTATTTATAATTATAAATATTTTTTACAACACACCTGCTCATAACAGTGATATTATTTTACCGCAATTAAGCACGGAATGACACCTATTATAAAACTGTGACTTTTTCATTACTATTATTCACAAAAGTGAGTTATAGATTCTTTTTTAAATTTTATAGGAAGTGTCTATAATTGTCTATGTTCTTAAAAAAGTTTTGATACAAAAAATAACGTGTTTAATAGTACGAATAAATTAATACGCCTATTGTATGGTCATTTGATGCGTTTTCGTATTTAAATAAATAATTTCAACTTGTAATACTTGTGTAATAAACAAAATTTTCGCTCAAATTTTTTTTTTTTTTCTCTAAGTACAGAAAAAAAAACAGAGTAAAAAAAAGTTAAGTTCAAACCTCATTTTTTTTTAAATATGGTCGACCGCCATTGTTAAATGCGCGCGCATAGGAAAACGAATTAATTTGTAGTATTGTTTATTTAGTATTTGTAGTATTATTTTATTCGCAAGTGTGTTGTAAAACGTCGTATGGCACGTGTGAGCATGATGATTACTTGTACCATAATGTACTATTATTGTATTTCAAAAGGCAACCGGCAAATTATATCTTTCATTTATGGCGTCAATAACACAGTAGTTAAGAAGTCAGCATTCAGAGTCATGTGCAGAATATTCCATCAAGAACGAATCCTCTTTTTGCCGCACCATTAAGACAATTCTACCTACAGTCCCAGATTCTTTTAGCGGGGCGTGAAAAAGCATCTGATGTGGCCGTCAAGCTGAGTGCCACCATTGAAACATGGTATTATCTATAATGGTGACTCTTTTCCGAAACTTTGCCTTCAGCTTTCCATCAGGCGAGCTAAAGTCAAATTCACGTGTCCTACATTAGAAAAAAAAAAACAAATCCTGCCCATCACACTTGCAAAATGAACCCACTCCTAACAAAAGCTTTGTATTAACACAATTTTCCGGATTCCCGAATTCTGACCTTTCCCCCTCCCCCGCTGCATCTGCATGGACGTGCGGTCGAGGAGCGCGCGATACTCGCATCCACCCCCGCCTCCCCATCCATCCCGCCGCGGTTCGCGCGCGTTCAAGGTCAGCGTTCACTCTGTTTACGTAGGTATGCATCGGGACACATCTTGGTCCTAATTATGCGCTTTTGATGACCTCTGTGGCGTAGCGGTAGAACGTTCGATTGCAACGTAAGGGGCGGGGGTTCGATTCCCGCTCAGTGCAAATATTTGTATGTATGAATATGTGTATTTGCATTGCTCTGGGTGATTCTATGTATGTATTTACAAAAAAAAAATGTATCTATGTATGTTTATCCGGATTCTAGATTCCATATCACAAGCTAGTTAAGCTATGCTTACCATGGGTCTAGATAGCGTTGTGTAGAATATTGTAGAATATTTTTTTTAATTTAGTACAAGTTTCTTAGTTGTATGTCTGTTGAGGATAGCACGGGGTGCTACTGCGGTGGACGAGCTCATTTTTTTTTCATCAAGCAATCATCAATTTAATAATCTCTTATTACAAAACAATCCGCTCGCGCGAGGGCCTCGTTAGTCTCACGACTTGTTCAAGATATGTGTCCCAAGGTATGCCAACGTCCTTACCTAGACAGACCTTTTGTCCCACAGTGATGGCACCCATACAAGTACTTTTAATTACCTTTTTCTATACAGTACTGAATTAGATGAAGGTAAAATCTTTTATGTTAAGTACACAAGAAATAAAAAGCTTATTAGTCTCCAGACAGGTATTAAATTATTCTGAGAAGTAATTAGCTGTCGAGCTATTAGTAAGTAATGCAAATATTACTTCTCATTGGCGAAGGTCAAATTTTTTTAAAATGGAAGCCGGTGGAAATTCTTCTTACCCTTTAGAGAACGACCATTGCAATTTTGTATGGAATTTTGGACGTTCTGATTTCAGATACCTACTGAATTTCATAAGGATTCCGAATTTCAGATTTTTAGTTTCAGTTTTAGATGTTTCATGTATATTATTTATTGGAGTATAAAGGAGACGGGGATTTCTGGGCCAAAATGTAATGAGTTGAAATATGGTTAAAAAAAAGCGATATATTTTTCTATTTCAAAATATAAAAAACCCGCTCAATTGATAATCTGGAAGACGAGAACTCTTAAAATTTAGTTTATTCCACTAATAAAATAAAATAGGTACCTATCGATTACTATGAACGATTTAAACATATTGTCTATAATAACACTTGCATCGCAGTATTATTTCAATCAGATTGAACAAATAGAATAATAATAATAATAATAACCATTTAAAATCATAATAATAATGTAGGTAATAAAAATAAATTATGTATCGATTTTCGTTAATCGATTTATTATTTCTCATGTGTATCAACTGTATTTTTTATCTGTGCTATGATAGCTGACAACTCCCTGACTTTCAGTCAATCCGTTTATTTATTCAATCTTCAAAATCAATTAATTATCGAGATAAAATATATACCTACAATTGTTTATAAAATAATGTAAGTACAAAAGTGTACCATATCAGTGTGATGTATGAGTTTATTGGTTTAAATCAAATCACAGTTCAAAAACGTTCATGTCTTGCATAACCTCACTTATTTAATCTCTTAAAATTCTTAGATCACCAAAATCTGCAGAATTTTCAGGGATGGTTTAATAATATGTAAGCTCTTAATTGAGACCACTCTAATCTTTTTACATCTTGGCCCAAGTATGTATGAAAGCATATCCATCTCCTTTATTTGCCTTTGTAGAGCAAGCCGGCAGGTATCGAATTATAGGGACGATAAATTAACCACAAGAAAAAAAAAACATTTCAAAAATATCATCCCAGTTTAAAAAATAACATTTCAAAAAAATATCATTCTAGTTTAAAAATAACATTTCAAACATATCATTCTCATTTAAAAAATAACATTTCAAAAATATCATTCTAGTTAATAGTCTCGTACATATTCCACAAATTAAATATTAAACCAACCACATGAGCCCCATCTTGACGGGTTTAGTAGATGCCGTCGAAGATTTCCAGCAGCCACAGCATAACGCCATCTTCAGTTCAGGTCGATACCGTCGCTAAAGTCCTAACACCGCGCCCGAAAATACAGACAAACTCTCAGGAAAGCAGACTAATGTGTTTGGGTGGTAAAAAAAAACCATTAACAATCCGAACGGATTCCCTTTTACGCGTTCATGCGATTCTCTTTACTGACAAACCGATACTGACAGTTTATTTTTTTTAAAACCCGTTATAAGAGGTCCGAACCCCAGTATTTCGTCAAAAACTACGTCATTTGACCGTCTATCGAATGACGCACTTCATGCCAAATTTCGAATTCATCATCGAAAAACTCAAGTGACGTTATAAAAATTTTCAACGTGACGTTGAAGTTGGTCAAACGAACCGTTATAATTTGTTTAATATACAAAGTAAAGTAACAGGTGAAGCCAACAAAAGCATTTAAAAAATGAAAACTGTTTGAAAAATTACAGTAAAGTGCCGTCAGCCGAGCCTTTGTCTTAAAAAGCTCATTGTAGTCAACGGGTACCTGCTTTCCCAGAACTTATGTCGCAACATAAAATTTCCCAACCACTGAAGTTGTACACGCTTATCCAATTTGGGATTGAAGTCGAGACCTCTTGCTCAATAATACAGTGACAAATTTCAAAACAGTCTACCGCTAATCTAGTCTTCAGATAAATTGTTGGAAACTCAGCCTAACCAATTAATTTTATTTTCATTTTTAAGCGCAGGCTTTTCCTTCACGATCGATTGATCGTGAATGAAAAGCCTGCGCGAGAAAGTCGTCCATTGTTTGACCGGTACACCGACTTGCTCGAAACAATGATGTTAGACCCCTGTTAATCAATATCGATTTTATAGTCTATTTATAGACATAGATTATATCTATATTCTACAAATAATTTTAATTAAAATTATTACATATGAAATAATTACCTAAAATATGATACTAAATTCACAACTGGAAAACTATTGGTAAATGTTCTAAAATGAATATTAATTTCTATGACGCAGTACCAAATTCAAAATGGCCGCCATCTATTAATAGTAACAAAAGTATCTAAAATATATCCTGTCGAATATTAAACATTTTTACGAATTAATCAATGATTTTAAACAACAAAAAATTAACGCCTGAATTATTAAAAAAAAGTTTACTCACAAGCCGCAACAGGTGAAGCTCGCCATTGTTTGTGTTTTTTTGCCGAAGCTCGGAAAATAAAATTAACACTAGACTTTAATTGTAACTAATGAATTATAGAACTTTTATTGAGAATAAAATGATTTTAACTTGGGGTGGAAAATGGAATTTCGATGTTCGTTCCCGGCGACGTTGCCGGCGCGGAAAGTGCAGACCGACTGTAAGGGCTGATGCGCTACCTACCGGCTAGTGGTGCAAGCGGCCTTGAACTTGTGCAGTAAAACATTTATCAGTGAAAACTGGCTGCGCGTCACAATCCTGCCATATTTGAACTTTAACATTAGAATTTTTAAAAAGGGGGTTTTAAATTTTTTTTTACTACTTAGGTGGCAGACAGGCAGTAGACCCACCTGATGGGATGTGTGTAAATCTTAGTCCTTGTACCCGATGCCGATGACGCTCTATTTTTTAAATTTTAAATAGATGTAGAAATTAGAAATTATATGGTAAAGATAGATAAGTTAAAATGATTTGATGGCAAAACCTCATATTTAAATTAAAATTTACATTAAATTTCAAATCAATACAGTATCAAAAAAAATGTCAAGTAGCTAACAAAGCCTTTGTTAGCTAAATAACCCGACCCGGGTAGGTCTGGTTCCTTTGCCCAGGACACCGGCCGCATCTCCGCGCTGGATTGCGATAGCTAACCTTCGCATCAGGTACGCAGCTGGAGCGAAAGCCACCAGTTTTTTCCCTTTTTTAAATCCCTGTATTTAAAAATATAATTTATAAGTATGATTAATTGAATAAAGAGAAGAACAATAAAATTCTATATATACAAGCATGTACCCAATAAAATGTCACAACAGTGAAGTATGTATAAAGTTATGATGAAAGTAAAAATAAAATTAACAACCATCGCTATGAACTATCCTCTATCTTTAATACAGATTAATATACAATTATTGTATTTTTTATACAATTTAGGTGGCAGACAAGTACACGTCCCGCCTGATGGAAAGTGGTTACCGCGGCATATGTTAAATATTGTACCCGGGTATCACGTGCAAGCTTTAGATACAACATACAACCAACATTAACGATGTAACCATTACGAAGATGATGATTTTCGGATGCTCGTAAAGTTTTTTTTACATGTATGTATGTATTACATGTATGTAAGTAAGGATCAAGTGTATGGATAGAATTTGCCTACACCGGGGGGCAAGTAACTGTAGGTGTGAGCATTGTTCCGTATGATTGATATATCGATTGAGGTTTCGGTTGCCAAGGCATTGCCACAGAACAGATAATAGTACTGGCATTGCTATGAAGACGCAGTTATGTCGTAGTATGTTGCACACAATTATGGGATGGAATATCTGTCAAACCGCTGGCCGACCTTCTTGGTCCAATTGATTTCAAATTATAATGCCACAATATTATCGTATGTCCGGCGTGCACAAGGTAGCGGAAATTGGTTAATTACTGACTTTACTGTAAACTAATCAAAGAGTAAGTCAGGCTTCATATTTCATGCACAACTATAATTATTTGATATACCTTTACTTTATTTTAGCCCCAATATTTTGCAGTGGTACTGGTTGGCACAAAAAGAGTTGCACCCAGTAACACCTGTGACACGCTGGGACAAAAAAATGTGACATCCAGTAACACCTGTGACACGTTGGTACAAAAATTGATGCACCCAGTAACACCTCTGACATGTTGGGACAAAAATATTGCAGCCAGTAACACCTGTGACTCGTTGGGATTTTTTTTCCAACCAGTAACAGTGTTACTCCTTTGGGTGTTACTGGGCAATCTGGGCATATATCTATTAAACTAATATGGGGGCACCACTTTCATATACGTGTGTACGACGCATCAAGATTTTCAAAGGTAACCTTTTAGCCGCTACACCTGCTGATCGGCGGACGAGGCACTGGCGGGGATATTTCCTTAAGGATTGAGGAGTCAGACGGCAGTCGCTCCCGTAAAAATGGAAATAAATAAATCATTAATTGGTTAGGGTATAGTTGAAAAACAGCTTAAAACAGTTATAGATTTTACCCAATATTTAGGATTACGTACATACATATAATCACGCCTTTATCCCCAAAGGGTTAGGCAGAGGTGAATTAACAGCGACATTTCACCAATCACTGTAATTCGGTCCCACACGACGGGAGGGGGGGGGGGGGGGAGAAGGGGGGAGACTATTGCCGAATTACGTGCACCATTGTTGACTCGAGCCATGCATCTGAGGCTAAGTCTGGGCTGTATATTATCTGTCTGATGTTAAACAGCCCTATCCCTTAGTCGCCTTGTACGACACCGCATAGGAAGAGACGGGGTGGTAAAAATTATATTCAGCCTGGAACTACGCGGCTATTTATAATTTAATCTGATGTCAAGGCTGTTACCAGGTCGTGACCAGGCCAGCTTCTTCTAAACAGGTCATTGCTGATGAAGATTACACGGAATCTTTGTGTTAGGTACTTAACTAAAGATAGCCAATGTTGACGTGTTCTTTTTTAATATTCGTTATTTAAAATACTCAGTTTATTTATTTTTTGTTAAAATACTCAGTTGAAAAATTAAACATGACAGACTTTTCTTCATTGAGGAGTTCAACTGCAGTTGATTCCGTAAAATCCAAGATATTTGAGATTAGGAGATCAGTCTCCCGGGATCAAATGCAAATATCTCATATCAGGGATCAAAGGTAAATACAGCGTGAATCAAAATACAGGGAGCTATTAAATTATCAATCCAGGGACGCGCAGACTTGCGCAGTATTGTGGTCGCTTCTCGGAAATTCGTTAGCGAACATTTTATCCCAAACCAGTTGACCGTGACCCGGCGAACTTTGTTTTTTCCGCTAGCGTGTTCCTAATTCAGAAAGAAAAAAGAGAAAGAAAGATTTTTTTTTTATTCTGCACAGACTGCCTCTGGAGCGTAGCGGTAGTGAACGCGGCTGCTACGCAGGAGGTGCGGGTTCGATACCCGCTCAGTGCAAATATTTGTATGCATTAATATGAATATTTGCATTGGTCTGGGTGTTTCTATGTATAATATGTATCTATGTATAAACAAAAAAAAAAAAAGTATGTATATCCGCATTCTAGAACCCATAACACAAGCTAGTTAAGCTATGCTTACTTTGGCTCTAGACAGCGTTGTGTAGAATGTCCTACAATATGTACGAAAACAAAAGTTAAAAAAAGGTACGTTGCATATTCTATTTAAATTTCCGCGTTTATTTCTGATCCCGTTCCCTTTGCACCTACTATTCAATTTTTTATACAAACCTTGGCCACATAATAAAGGATACAAAACAAAAAGAATTATCCAATTTGATGCAGTCGTTCGAAAGTTACGCGCGTACTTACATTTGGGGGGTTTCACTTTAATTTATATACTAGCTGACCCGGCGAACTTCGTACCGCCATATTTTTTTCCTCCCGTGTGTAATTAATTTAAAAAAAAATTAAGATCCCATTCACACTGCACCTACTATTCATTTTTTTTTATACGAACCTTAGCTACATAATAAAAGAACAAAACAAAAAGAATTGGCGGTTTACCCAAGCGACTACAATATGGGGTTTTTCAAGAAGGGCATTAGAAGGTTTTTCAAGAAGGGCATTAGAAGGTTTCTTCAGGGTCAGCAGCACGAGTGTGACGCCCCTGGTGTTGCATACGTCCATAGGCCACGGTGACCACTTCCCATCAGGTGGCCCACCTGATGGGAAGTGTGCTTGTCTGTTATAAAAAAAATAATATCCAAATTGATGCCATTCGAATGTTATGCGCGTTCCTACATTTGTCATTGTTAATTATATAGATTTCGATAACGCTAGGATGAAGGGAGAAGGAGATTTCGTCAGCGCGTTAACTTTGAAATCATTTAGTATTGGCCCTTCGTCCGCGTACGAAATCACGTTTCGTAACCTGTTCACGTTTGTTTCCTCTTTCGTAACTCTAAATAAAATCTCTGACTGATATCATCTATCAACGCACGTGAAAAAGAGAGTCCAAAGTTTTTTAAAAACCGCATCAAAATCCGTCCAGTAGTTTTTGCGTCCATCGCGAACAAACAGACAAACAGACAGGTAATTAAAAAAAAAAATTGTGTTCAGTATCGTTAACATAACATAACCCAAGTATTTTTTTTTAAATATCTCCAATGTCTGTACAGTATGTTTTTTAAATATCTCTAATGTACAGACACGACCACTTTACAATTATATAATAGTATAGATATAGACTAGCTGACTCGGCGAACTTCGAACCGCCATATTTTCCGCACGCGTGGTATTCAGATCCCGTTCCCGCTGTACCGTACCCGACCCGTGAACATGCCACATATTGACCATGGTAAAAACATGGATTTTCTAGATTCAGACCACAAACTTTTAAGGATTGGCATCTTGTGATGTAAAAAGAAAAAAAAAGAAGTATCCTATGTCCTTCTCCAGGTTCTAAGCTACCTCCTGGTTTTCAGCCAAATCAGTTCAGCCATTCTTGAGTTATAAATAGTGTAACTAACACTACTTTCTTTTATATACGAGTATATAGATAGAATACCTACAGTTCAAAATTTCAAAGAAAAACAACTATAAAAATCCTAAAATATATTTACAAAATGGTCCACCAGTTCAAAATGCAGCCCGTCCTGTGAAAACTCCGGCATGAAACCAAGCTTTTTTGATAATTCGGCGTAGCGTAGCACACATTGTAGCAGCTACGAGCGTAGAAGCTGCGTAGCGGTACCGTAGCTGGCCGGTACGGAAAGTCTACGCTTGTTTCTAGTGTAGCGAAACGCTCATTTTAAACGAGAAGATTCTCGCTGCAAGATACGATTATCGAAAGGACAGAAAAAAGTTGCTTCGTCTAAACATTCGCGGAAACAATAGCCACTCGTTCGTCTACGAATGGCGAGACGCTCTCCTGACCTCGCTATAGAATATAGTAATAATAATATATGTCCGTGTAACAGAATTTTCAAGTAATAATCGTATTCTGTCATAGGCGATTCTCGTATGATATAAATTGTAAGTGAGAATTTTGCGTTTGCCTGTGTAAACACTGATACGATAATGGTATGGCGAGTATTGCTAGTGATGCGTACTTTTTCTCGAACCGAAACTAGAGTCTAAATGAGCCTTTAGTTTCGTTTGAGTCATGGCATTTATTGATGATGGGTGCTAGCTAGAGGGCAGTTTATAGAATATTTAAAGGACGGTTTGTAACCTAGTTACATTCTAAATTCAATCGATTATCGCTTGCGTTGTGTGGTTAATGTATAATTTAATGAAGTACTTTATTTAAAGGGCTTGTATATGCCCCTTACAGCGGGGGCACACGATGCGTTGCGTCGCCGCACCGCAGAAATTTCGGCCAATCGGCGGCCACAGA
This sequence comes from Eilema depressum, assembly GCA_914767945.1. Taxonomy (NCBI): domain Eukaryota; kingdom Metazoa; phylum Arthropoda; class Insecta; order Lepidoptera; family Erebidae; genus Eilema; species Eilema depressum. Next base: position 32,054,099 of record OU612012.1, on the reverse strand, counting down.
AGCGGTGCGGGGCCGCTCGTTTGGCCGCCGATTGGCCGATTTCTGCGGTGCGGCGACGCAACGCACCGTGTGCCGCCGCACTTACTAATAAAAAAAATTATAACAACTGTCCGGTATAAAGCATAGTCTTATAAGTCACAGAACTAATTTCTGTTGGCAGAACTACTCAACAGAACAGTGGTGGGAATAGACGAAATCAACACTTTGACAGGTATAACGGCTGGACGGGCTTCGATGAATGAGGTCTCAAACTGTATTCGCCGCCCAAGTTTTATAGGGTACAGAAATGTGAATAAAAAAAAAATTGTCGTTAAAAATATATATCGTAAAAAAATATTGCAATTCATAAATCGAATCTAAATTAACAGACTGCTAGCAAACTTGTTTCGATCTATTCAACAGCAGTCATTTTTAATTTTTATTTACATGCTCTTTACTTTACCTTACAGCGTTCACATTAAAATGAACGATATACCTACCGAACCGACTAAATCCGCACGATACATCAATCATGTGGCACAGACAAGCAGGAAATACTTCCGACTCCGACTGGCCTTGACCTAGACGTTTGTTGGAGTTCGAATCTCCCCCACCTCTCATAGTGCGCGCGGGGAAAACCGACGCGCCGGCACCCTAACCTGCGTAACATCCCCCCGTTATTTTTCCTCTCAGAGTTTGGCGGTCGGGCGGTAGTCGTTCGCATAAAAGCCACGTTAGCTACAACTGTTTTTATATATGGTACCTCAGTTGACTGCGTCCTGCTAGATGGTAAAAAGCTGAGGTCCAGAAAATACGGACCATCATTTCTGATACTATTGGCCTTAAAATGGTGGTTTCTACTTGAAGACCTTGATAGATGCTTTTTCAGGCCCCGCTTGAAGGACCCGGGACTGTAGACTAGACTTCTACTAATACAATATACCTACAATGACGAGGTGGACCGAAATGGACGAAATGAACCGAAATGGACGAAATGGACCGAAATGGACGAAAACCTGACACATCAATAGATTTCAAAGTAAGAAGCGGGCTCTGGCTCCGAGGCGAAAGTCGGCGGAATGACGCTAAGATGATGATTGGTAGCTTATGAACAATTGGTAGCTAACTTGGAAAATATATATATATATATATATCCCAGTTGCATTGTCTAGGTGAATATTGCGAAATCAAAAATCCCCTTACATAATTAATGGACGCACCCTAATAGGCCTATCTATTCAACTGGACATCTTTGGTTGAGGACTTGATTAATCTGAGGATTTTGCAAATAAAAAACCTAATAACAACCCGAGCCGGTCACTGAACTCAGGACCTCATATCATAACATTCACCGAAACAGTAACCCGTTTGAACTCCGCGTATTTTCATTCAACACTAAAACCCAGCGCACATTATCGCCATCGTCACGGCGCAGGATTTTTATTTATCGAATAAGAATAGGCGTTATAATACAGTCATTATGTTCTAAATATAGTGGTTATATAGAAATGTTTTGTAAATTGTTAATTTTTTATATTTGCCGAATTTCGACTTTTCCACCAAGTATTTTGCCGCGAGCACCAAAATTAGGTTCCACGTAATACAGGGTGAGCCTATCACCGTATTCCGGGCACTATTGTTGACTAGAGAAATGCATCTGAGGCTGAGTCTGGGCTTCATAATATCTGTCTGATGTTAACCCAGATATTACTGGAACTATTTTTTGTTCCAGATTGCAATAATTGTTGAATATGTTGTACTATAATAATATAGTATTACTAGCTGTCCCGGCGAACTTCGTACCGCCATATTTTTCCCGTACCCGCTGCACCTATTTTCTCATCCTTTAAACCTTCCCTGGACACCCACGAATATTTCAAGACTAAAATTAACCCAATCGGTTCAGCCGTTCTTGAGTTATAAAATAACAACGAAAAGTGGCATTGATTTTTATATATTAGATTAGAAAAATACTTAAAAAAAATTCGTGGTCTGGATAAGCCGGAAAACGAGTGGCGTTATAACGCCCGGTAGTAAGATCGGCTACCAAGCCAAAGTTATGATTGCAGACATTTTGGAATGAAATGAAACACTGAATGCTTGTTGAATGAAACGCTTATAATGAAACTTCAGGACTTGTCAGTTGTACTTACTAACGAACGGTCGCGCAGTATACTAGTAAATATATATCTACCTACCTACAGTCCTAATCATGGTAAATAAAAAGTGTGTTAAATGCAAAAAAGCTGTTACCAAGAAAGTGCCTGGTATGGAGTGCAGTAGATGTGAAAAGGTGGTTCATGCTGACTCCGTATGCTCGAAGCTGTCTAATAAACAGCTTAACGCAATCAAGAACTCGCCCGGAATAGAGTGGAGCTGTGAAGAGTGTTTGAAAAATATATCACGCAGATCCTCCTTCGTGATCCCCGAAGAAGACGAAGACAATGGCGACTACGAGACCGATGGAGACATGGATGAAACGCCTATCGTCAATGCGAACAAACTGGTTCATGATATCAGTCGGGAGATAAAAAAGACCTTTCGCGAGGAAATCCGAGGTCTTGAGAACTCACTCGAATTCCTCAGTGAGCAACTCACAACAATGGAGCAGTCTATAAAGAAGCAGGATGTCAAAATAAAGGAGCTCGAAAATAAAAATTACGACCTACAAAACAAAAATAAAAACCTAGAGCTACGAGTAAGTGTCCTGGAGCAGGGACTCAAGGAGTTTGAACAACAATCCCTATCTGCGACCATAGAAGTTGCTGGACTACCTGAAATGTCTTCTACTGATATGGGAAAGGTGGTTGACTCTGTTGCATCGAAGCTGAATATAGTGGATAAGGAAATTCAATCCGCGAGGCGACTTCCAGGTACTAAACAGAAACCAGGGCCCATCCTCGTGGAATTAAAATCGAAGGTGCTGCAACAGCAGTGGGCAGATACCGGTAAGAAACATAGGCTCACGGTGGGTCAAGTTATGCCGAACGCGCCAAAGGAAAAAGCTGATGACCGTGTCTATATACGAGAAGCCCTAACCAAGTATCAGAAAGACTTACTATATCACGCTAAAACTCAGTTACTTAACAAATTCTGTCAATACGTGTGGTGTAAATATGGAAAAATATGTGCTCGACAGTCTAATAACAGCAAAATATATTATATACGTACATTAGCAGATATCTCACAAATTGAAAAACTGTTGCCTACGGCTAAGTCAGACAAACAAACAGATGCACCTATGTCAATGTAAATTTAAAAATAAAAAAAAATATGTCATATCATTTTAACCGTAACTCATAAGTTGTCATTATGGACCTAAAAGTAAACGAGTTATTTCATTGCATTTCTACGAATCATTTCTTTAAACAATTACCACCAAAAAATAGTATTAGCCTATCATGTTTGCACTTCAATATTAGATCCCTTATAAAAAACTTTACTAAATTGCCACAAACTATTCATGATTGTATCTGTCCACTTGACCTTATAATCCTAACAGAAGTGGGTGTCTCACATAAAATTGTTAACTTGTATAACTTGCCCGGATATAGACTGTACTCACAACTCAGAACGAAACAAAAAGGTGGCGGTATTATTATTTACGTACGAAACCATATAAAATTTACATTAATCGAACAAAAGACAAGAACCTTTGAAAATCTCACAGGTACACTAAAATTAGACTCCTATCGTGATGTAGTTGTGTGTGCAGTTTATAGGCCTCCATCTGCCAATAGGAACTTATTTGTCACAGAACTGAGAAGTCACATCACTAGGTTTGAACTGAACCGACAGTTTCTTCTTGTTGGTGATACAAACATTGATCTCAAAGCTATTTCGTCATACAAGGATGCATACTTGGAAGTGCTCCGTGAACACGGATTAATGTGTGGAATAACAGACTACACCCGCATCGAAACGAAAAACAATCTAATTTCGAAATCTTGTATAGATCATATTTTTGCACGTTTCCCCACATTGAACCTGTTCACGGCGGCACTCGACGTCGTACTGGCGGATCACCGCGGTATTATATTTACCTGCATTGATGAATCTCTGGGGATTCCTAGGTGTGTACAGCATGTTACAAAAAATGATATTATTAACTATGATGCTTTTTACAGGGAGCTTAAAGATGTTGAATGGACAAAGACCAAAGATATGGTGGAACCTAATGAAATCTTAAGCTTTATTTATAATTCCTTCAATAATGCAAAGAAAGTCGAATCGGGTAAAATGTCTCGGAAGCAATCCAAAAAATTTTGCTTGCCGTGGCTTGACGACAATGTTACACAACTTTGTGATAAGAGAGATAAACTGTTTACTAAATGGAAAAATAATCTAAACAATTCAGAAATAAAATTAGAATATAATAAACTTAGAAATAAAATCCATAAAATCCTAGAAAGCAAAAAGAACAATTATTACATACATTCATAATAATTTTTTTAACATAAAAAAGGTATATCAAATTGTTAATCAGATGTTAGGGAGAATAACATTGTCAATCGATACGGCTATCTTAAGAGCATTTGACGCGCAGGGAATTTCCTCTAAAAACATTGCCGACAACTTTGCAAACAGTTTTGATAGAACGGTAAAAGATATAATCCCCAAATGCGATATAAAACTATCAGACTCAAATACTACACGCAAGCCGTTAAACTCAAGTATTTTGTTTAAAAAAGCCTCAGCCGACGATGTTCACAAAATAATTAAACGGCTTAACTCGAGGAAAGCTCCAGGTGCAGACGGAATCAGGGTCTTGGACATCAAAATGATAGGTGACAGTATAAGTGGCCCCATTGCTGACTTAATTAACCGAAGTATTGAAAATGGACAATATCCGAATGACCTAAAAGTTGGGTGCATAAGACCAATTCATAAACGAGGTAAAAAAAATGACTACTTAAATTATCGCCCAATAACATTGCTTTCATCAATTGATAAAATTGTTGAAAAATATGTATGTGAGCAGATTCATGTTTTTTATAGGAAACATGACGTTATCAATCCGTACCAGTTCGGTTTCCAGTCTGGCAAGGGTACTACAACCCTACTGTCAGCCTTCACTGATGAAGTCAACAAGCATTTAAACGAGAAAAAATATGTCCTTGCTCTCTTTATTGACTTTTCGCGAGCGTTTGACACACTGGTGCATCGCCAGCTGATTGACAGACTGGATGACTGTGGAGTACGAGGCCCGCTGCTGATCTGGTGTACGGACTATCTAAATAACCGAACCTCCACAGTAAAAATCGATAATGTCTGTAGCAAACGCATGTCGGTGACGGAAGGCACAGCTCAAGGCTCTGTATTAGGACCGCTGCACTTCCTGTCCTACGTCAATGACATGGGCAACTGCATTACCAACAGCACATGCTATCAGTTCGCTGACGACACTTGCCTTGTGATAGCTGACAGAAATCCGCAAGCCGCATGTGAACGATTACAACAAGACATGAATGCTCTCGCACGATGGTGTCATGATGCTGGCCTTGTGCTTAATGCGAACAAGACAAAACTGATGATAATTAAATCACCATACATCAAACAACAACCTGTCCAAAGTATTATAGCACACGACCATGGCTGCCTGCATACTACCAGTGCTTCAAACTGTAACTGTCCACCTATAGATACGGTCAAAAAACAAACCTACCTTGGACTGCTAATAGATGACAAATTTAACTGGAGTCATCACATCGAAAAAGTCTGTAATAAATTGAGGCAATTTCTGGCGAATATAACAATATTAAAAAACCGAATACCGTTCAAAGTAAAAATAATGTTATACAACGCACTAGCTGAATCCCATATACAGTACGGCCTGAGTAGTTATGGTCGTACCTATAAGTCCTACCTAGACACCATTTTTAAACTACAGACCAAAATTCTAAAAACTATTGTGTCGCCTAAAATAAAAAGGCAATTCTACGACAACGAAACCGGCCTCTTCAAACATTGCAAAGCATTGCCTGTACATACGCAAGTACACCTATAATTATTAAAAGAACAGTTTTTTAATGAATCTCTTAGAAAAACAATTGAACATCCTGTACGCACTCGGGCAGTCTCCAAGAACCGATATATAACACAGCGTGCGAATAATGTATATGGCGAACGCACTACTGGCTATGTTGTCCCACGACTTCTTAATGACCTACCCTCATGTATACGAGAAAATAACAAAATTATTAATGTACAAAAAAAACTCAAACAACATTTCTTGAGTGTAATGTAGATTGTTATTAAATAGATATAAGATATATATATATATATATATATATATATATATATATATATATACAGGGTGTCCCAAAATTCAAGGATAAGCCGGCAACAGGGGGTGGCCCTACTTATGGATGCTCAGGAAAAAAAAAGAAAAAAAATATATCTCAATTTTTTTTTTAATTACTCGAACTTTTTTAAAATCCCTCGAAATTCGGTACCCTTAATGATATTTTCAACTACCAGGTCCACAATTTTGCAAATATTTTTGAACTCTTTTCTGTATTAGCAAGCTAAGAAGCATGGCTATCCATCACCACCCTGAAAAATTATAGAATATTTGTAGTTATTTTACAAAAATAAGTCAAAATATTTTTTCGTCGTCAAATTTTCATACATTTTTACTTTCGACCCACTTTATCTTATCTCGGTGAAAAAAAAAGTACGGACACCACTATGGCATTCTTTTTCAAAAATTGGCGCAACTATCCAAGATTTCAAAATGGTATAATTTGGGTATGATACTATAATGAAATACTAAAAAAAATTTTTTTTGTAAATAAGAATCACATAATATAATACATTGCTCTTATTGAAAATCACTAGATTTACTTTGTACACAATGCATTCATCCTCAATAAAAAACCATTGACGGGACTTGTGACAAAGTGGTAACCGAGTAGGTTATCACATTACGAGGATAAGCAACATAAGCCAGGGTGGTTTTCGGATGGATGACCATTCTTAAGACATTGAGACACCTCCATTCCTCAGAAAGTACGTTAGGCCGTCGATCGTAGTGGCCATACGAGCATCTATGACAGTTGTTACGGGTAGTCGGACCCCTAAAAGTCCAACAACTGGACGCACTACATAACTTTGATATCGCCAATGGGTTGTGGAGGTCAGGTGGCAGTCGCTTCACGGAAAATTTCGCGGTTCTGCTGTTTCACAGTTAACCATAAAATCCGACTCTGTATTTTGTAAAGGTTCAGAGGATGAAAATCCATACTGTTAAAATATTAAACAAACATAATGGTATAATTTTATAATTATTGCATTATTGTTAATATTTTTTTTTATTTTACATTTTTAATTGTTTGCCACCGGTATTAATACATTTTATTTTTTGTGCATTTCTTTTGTCAGAAATATAATCCGTAGCCGCATTGATATTTGAATGAAACTAGTCCAGCGTTGCAATTGCTTTCGGAAACCTAATTGTTCTTAAAATAATTCCAATAAAACTCTGAGCCTCAGATTTTCCGGCTAACTGTGAAACAGCAGAAATGCGAAATTTGCCGTGAAGCGACTGCCACCTGACCTCCACAACCCACTGGCGATATCAAAGTTATGTAGTGAGTCCAGTTGTTGGACTTTTAGGGGTCCGACTAACTGTCATAGATACTCATATGGCCACCGGGATCTACGACCTAACGCACTCTCTGAGAAACAGAGGACGGCGGTGTCTTAATGTCTTAAGAATGGTCATCCATCCGAAAACCACCCTGGCTTATGTTGCTTAACCTCGTAATGTGATAACCTACTCGGTTACCACTTTGTCACAAGTCCCATCAATGATTTTTTATTGAGGATGAATGCATTGTGTACAAAGTAAATCTGGTGATTTTCAATAAGAGCAATGTATTAAATGTGATTCTTATTTAGAAAAAAAAATTTTTTTTTTGTATTTCACTATAGTATCATACCCAAATTATACCATTTTGAAATCTTGGATAGTTGCGCCAATTTCTGAAAAAGAATGCCATAGTGGTGTTTGTACTTTTTTTTTTCACCGAGATAAGATAAAGTGGGTCGAAAGTAAAAATGTATGAAAATTTGACGACAAAAAAATATTTTGACTTATTTTTGTAAAATAACTACAAATATTCTATAATTTTTCAGGGTGTTGGTGAATAGTCATGCTTCTTAGCTTGCTAATACTGAAAAGAGTTCAGAAATATTTGCAAAATTGTGGACCTGGTAGTTGAAAATATCATTAGGGGTACCGAATTTCCAAAGATTTTAAAAAAGTTTAAATAATTAAAAAAAAAATAGAGATACATTTTTTTTCTTATTTTTTCCAGAGCAGCCATAAGTAGGGCCACCCTCTGTTACCGGCTTATCCTTGAATTTTGGGACACCCTGTATATATATTTTTAGAATTTGATGATTTGAAGGATTATATTATTAGGTATGTAGATATTTGGTAATTGTGTCTGTGCCGACAACTCAATAGCACAGGTATAAACCTGAGTGGTTTTTTTGTTGCTATTATTGTGTGATTTTATGTATATAATGTTTTATTCTGATAATAATAAAAAATAAAAAAATAAAAATGTAAAAAGTAAACATTGATATAATAGGAAACAAGACATATTTTTTTAAACAAACCATAAAATATACCCTAAACTTTGCACCGACCCAAAGTTTATACCAATTTCTGATGGAGCTCTTAGCTGGGAACATGAAAATTACTTAATAAGGACATTTTTATACTACTTAGGTCGCAGACAAGCACACAGCCCACCTAATGGAAAGTGGTTACCGTGGCCTATGGACGAGTGCAACACCAGGGGATTCACACTCGTGCAGCCGACCCGATAATAACAGAGAGATTCTGTGCCGTCAGCGCAGAAGATAAGTAGGACAAGCCTTTGAACTTCTCACTGACAGCACAAAACCCCTCCATGAGCTCTGGCTACCCTACTCACCGCCAGGAGGTTATTTATCCGCGGTATTCTGTAGGGCGGAGTTACTTCCCCAATCCGACCGCTCGATTGGGACTGAAATACCGTCGTTTCCTACCTCCTATTGACATTGCAATATATTGTAGTCATTTCAGTGACTGAAATGAAATACGTAATATACTCAAAAGCAATAATCCAACCTGGAAGATTATATTACAAGTTCTTCGTTTGCTACCTCGGTATTTGAATTTTCCGGTGGAAAAAATGGTAATCTCACTGGGCGACCTGCCCAGTGAGATTACCATTTTTTCACCGGAAATCATCTGAATCAACATGTTGCAATTCGTCAACTATTTCGTTGAGATTCCAAGGCCTTTTCATCAGTGATCTAAAATTTAATAGTAGTAGTAAACAGACGTACATTTTACTACCGGGCGTTATAACGCCATCAGTTTTTACAAACGATAATTTTCATGAAGAACGGTGAAATTCGAACTTATTTTATCTCAAATTTATATTTCAATAACAACACTTTACGATATTCTACGTTATAGTATTTATTACATGATTTATGTACCTTAAATCTTACTTTTTTGAAGCCAAGTCGCAAAGCAAATTCACTTTCAATTTAAAACATGTCAGAACTTCTAAATAATACACGCACTGTGACAAATAGTACTAACACACTATAGAAGGACCGTTTCTGATTACGGTAATGTAAGACGATCTTTGGTAAAACAACAATAAATATATGAATTAGGCGGTTACATCTAACACTCGAATAGTGGCGTTATAAAGGACGGTAGTAACAAGTGGGTTAAACAGCCCTATCCCTTAGCTGCCTTGTACGACAGCGCATGAGAAGAGGCCAAAATTCTACTCTGCCGGGTACCACGCAGCAAATAAACCACGCGGGTGCTGATATACTTGAGCATTCACTTGTAACAGAACATCGAGCATGCGCCGTATTTAAATTAGTCGAACTGCACGACGAACCGAGCCAAGCGTAGAGCCAAATAATGCTACGAACATTTACATGATCTTCCTACTGAACGCTCCAGTCGAAGCAAATTTACAGTCGTTTTAATAATAATATAATATAATATAAAACATTTTATTTTCTCACCACATATTTGGAATACACAATATTTAGAGTTGACTTAATCTAATAAATTATACATTTTTTTCTATGTGGGAGACTGGTGCCTAAACTAGGAAGAATCCTGTATTTCAGGCCACCAGGACACACCCATTACACTTGTAGTACCGTAGAATAGTCGCGATTTCAATGGTATTTGTGTGACTAGTTAGATGGTAGGTATAACAACAAACAAAATACTATCTTGTTGTATGCTTGATGGTATGACAGTACTTCAATTTGATCTAGATTCAATTACAACAATATTAATTATTTATTTTAATAGGTAATGTCAAGGTTAGTAGTGTGTGTTCGTGTGTGTGTTCTGTGTATGTTCTGTGTGTATTTGTTTGGTTAATTTCCGGAGATTCAAACAGGGACTGATAGGAAACCCTCAGTATTCACATAATCTAATGTCATGAGCCATTCGCTGGTTCTTTTTTTGCACAGTGACTTGGTTAACTTGTATATGGGTAATATTTTATTAAGGTTATTATAAAGATACCCGCCAAGGAAACAGAAGAACCTATTTGTGAACTGTTTTTAAACGAGTCAAGGGTGCGGTCAACAGGTCTGAATCGCCTCTTATTCAAGGGTGCAGTTGGGTTGTAATTTAGCAAAGTGTGTTGCTTTATTATGACGTGGAGAATGAATAATTGACGGACAGTCAGCACCTTACACCTCTCATATAACTCAGTCGTAGGGTATCGAAAGGGTAGGAAATGAGACACTTTCAGTATTGCTCGCTGGGCTCTTTCCACCTGGATAACAAGTGTCTTGTCCGCACCACCCCAGACCGTGACACAGTAAGATAACAGTGATTGACAAAGGGCGAAGTAAACTGTCCTTCTTAGAGCTTCATCTGCTACATGTCTGAGGTTTTTAAAAACGTATATTAATTTACGGATTCTAGATGTAAGAGTTTCTATGTGCAGATGGAAATCCAAGAAAGGATCTAGTATTACACCAAGATATTTAATTGATGGAGCTCTCCGAAGGTGTGCACACCGACAAATTGTGTTGTGTGTAGATATGCATGTATGTACTATGATTGGCAGGGAGAGAGCGGAAAGAGAAGCGCTATTCCGAATAGCAAACGGTATATATTGGGTTTTATCCGCATTGAGAGTCAGGTAGTGTTTTGTCAGCCATTTGGTCACGGTATCTAGCCCTGTTTGAGCGTAGCTGAATACACTTTCCCACGAGTTGGAGTGGAACACGAGTGCAGTATCATCTGCGAAGGTGTATATGGTACCCCCCGGTAGATTCGTCGAGCACAGATCGTTAATATAGATGAGGAAAAGAGTTGGCGAAATAATACTTCCTTGAGGAACTCCATGGGTGACTGGCAATTCTTTACTAATGTGACCATCTATCTTAACGCTCTGTACACGGCCACTGAGGTAATCTGCAAATAGATTAAGTTGGTCGCCCCTTATCCCAATGTGCTCCATCTTCTCTAGAAGGATAGAAACAGAAACCGTGTCGAAGGCTTTAGCCAAGTCCAGGAAGATACCCAATGCTATGTTATTAGTTAGATCATGAGCCAGAATGCTCGCTAAAACGCTTGATAGAAAGCTCACTAAAACGCTCTCGTTTATTTTTCTGTAATGTAACATTTGTAAGAATGCTCATTACAAATTTATTAAGATTATGTCGATAATGTGCGCCGGCTTTTTTTTTACATACCTACACGACACGAGTAGCTCCAATGAGTGAACTCAAGTCAAGGTCTAGAGGGCAGCGTTTGTTGCACGTACGTCGCTGACGTGCGATATAAAGTGCGATCCTCATGTAACGATGGCTGTACATCAATATTTCTCGCCACCATCCGTTACTGTAACTGGCACGCATCGGTCGCCTGTCCGTGTTGTGACTGTGTCAAAGTTGTAACACTATATAAGGCCTCGATATGCCTAGGCACAATTATTTACATACAGCCAATGATATGCTATAAATAAAAATGAATTGCTGAATGTGTTGCTGACCGCAAATCTCTAGAACAGCTGAACCCTTAGTAGAGTATACATTGCTATAGAGCGCGCCTTACAAGTATGACCTGCTATCACGGGTATGAACAGTACCGAGGCTCCTGGCTCAACCTCAATCAGTAGCAAAACAATACCCATCAAAATGACTTCGCAAATAATATTTAATTCGATATGTTAAATCAAAATTTTATACAACATCGTACAATATATATTTGTAGTAATAATGACGCAAAAATAACGCAAAATGACGTCATTTTTTTGTATTTTGGCTTTAATTTTATCCATGCATATCAAAGCGAACAAAAAACTTCATAACAACAGACTACATTAATAAGTGCATCTATTGATATTTTCGGTCATGCATGAAACGTCACTATAGGTGCGCTATACCATGGCAAAGTATCTGCTAACACTCAGCGCCAAAGACCTGAGTGATAATGACTAAAAGAGGTGATATGGGACTTCGAAATGTGCCGCACGTGAAGCCGGGGCGGGGCGGCTAGTATGCTATAAACTATAGTTGCGTTGTGCGCACTCTAAAATGGCAACAATAACAAAACTCCTATGTAATATGATATTTAAGGTGGTTTTAGACCAAACGAACATATAGCTAGAACTAAAAAAAAATCGGCCAAGTGCGAGTCGGACTCGCCCATGAAGGGTTCCGTAGTAGCAAAAGCGAACATTGCGGTTTATGACGTATTAAAAAAAAACTACTGACTGGATCTCGTTCGAACCAATTTTTAGTGGTAGTTTTCATGGCAATTTACATCATATATTTTTTTTAGATTTATCATTCTCTTATTTTAGAAGTTAGAGGGGGCGGGGGGAAACACATTTTTCCACTTTGGAAGTGTCTCTCGCGCAAACTATTCAGTTTAGAAAAAAATTATGTTAGAAACCTCAATAGCATTTTTAAAGACCTATACGTAACGATACGTATGGGTTTGATCCTGATTTTTGATCCTTTTAAATATTTTCTTTGCCTTTCTTCACGCGAGTAAAATAATAATAATAAAAAAAATGTTGATATCCTCACCACTAGTCAGAATAAAATACTGATTATATTGTCCTATTAGAAATGGCTACTTTGAATAATAAAATTCTGTCTGCGGGTCGCTGGTGCCTGGGTGTGCGGTAGGTAACAAGAACCTGAGATCCGATTTTCAGCACTCCATGGATTCACCGTGCGGTCGCCGGGTCCATAGCGTGATACAGAGAGGAACACCGTGACGGCCACTGGGACTTGCGACCCAGATGTAGGTTTAGGGTGGCCACCTTGTGATGCATCAGCGCTCACCTCCACCGTCAGTAGTTTCCCCCCCCCCTACCTATCCAAATTTGGTAAGATCCTATCAATGCCGGTTTTGATATTCGATTTAGTAAAGAGCTTACTGAAGCTCTTGGCAATCCGAGGTCTTTAAGTAAGTTGTACAGGGATTTAGCTGGAATTCCCTTTGCTCCTACTTCTACGGCGTAGAGTTTAACCACGTAGCCGTTTTTGGTTAACTCGTTAGTCAAGTCAAAGTATTTGTTTGTCTTTATAGCGTGGTCTTTAGGTATATTAGTTTCCCACGGTTAGTTCCCACTGTGAGTTCAACGAGCACTGCACGCCTATGCGATAGTGAAAAAAGGAATATATCGGGTCTGGATGATGAGGCACAGATATCCTCCGGTATTTTATAGTGCTTCTCATACGTGTCTACGAGTATTGTCCAGTCAACGGCAGTTATTAAAATTGAATATGTTCCTTCCTTCCTTTACAAACATAATGTCATTTCTTTGGTTTGTAGTTAATCCTTTTTTCGCTCTAGCTACCGCCAAACTTACAGCCTCACGTATGATTTCTAATACCTTATCATGTCGGCGCGAGTAATGACCCCGGTCTAATAACGTCCTACAACCCACTAGCAGGTGCCTAGCCGTACCAGTTGCTTCACCACATGAGTTACATGTTCTATCTGTGGCTTTTCCCCACCTGACTAGATTGCTTTGGTCGGGGGATAGGTGATAAAAGTTTATTTATGAAGATATCTTGATGAAATTATTGGGTAACTGCATGAAGTATGTAGGTAGGGTAGGTAGGGTATGTAGTTTTTTTTGGGTGCTTGATTAGAAACCTGCACGCGGTGTACCCTGGGCAACCAAAATGGCGAGAGAATTGCCCTATTGGATCAACTTATAACCTGTTAATTGAGACGGGCGTGCGGTTTTAGTCGGTTTGAGTTCGACATACCTAAATACTACTACTGACCAGCAGCGGTCTCAGCATGATAAAAAAAGAAAAGTAATTTAAACATGGAATTTTATTGTTAAATATGGTGTCAGATGGATGGATGAACTTGGAGTTAGTGTTTTATTTTGCCAAATTGAATTTATAATTTTAGGTTTCAAGGACTTCCTTTCGTTTAATTTACCATGTTTCTTAGAAAGATTTGATCCTTATGATTGACACTATCGATTGATGCGATAAAAATACAGGATGTTACTTTTTCGGATTTTAGTCGGTTCGATTACACCGGGTGTGGCAAGCGAATTTTTAAAAATCTTTGAATGCAGTTTTGTTTCTTTTTAAAAATAAAATGATGTCTCCTTTAAACAAAATGAGCTAACTTAAGGATTTAAGATACTTGCCCTCCATGTGGCATCGCCGTGGGACGCCCTGTATATGACGATGCAAAAGGCTGCCATTATAAATACTTGCCGCATAGTTCGCTTTGTCCAAGAAGATTTAAACAACCAACCCGTACTACCAGAACATGAAACTCGCTTGGTTTGGGCCCGTGATTTTCTTAAATTAATCGAAGTATTTATAAATAAGTAGCTATAATTATTTTATACTTTAGCGTTTGCGTCATTTTTGAAAGCGGTCATATTCTTGTATGACGCAAATACGTCATTGCTTATTCCATTCTTTTTAACAATACAATCAGGATTATTTAATTATATTTACCTTTGAACAGCGGACGCGAACGCTTGATTCGTTCTATTTCTGTAAATAGAACGAATCAAGCGATTACTACGCAATGACCAGGAGAAAAATTCTATTCTAGAGAACCGTAGGTGTATAATAGTAGATTACCCAACAAGTGAAAAAAAGATGAATTCTTTTCGAGGCACTGAGTTGTATCCCGAGAGGAGCGAAGCTTTCTGCGGTAGAAATTTTCGAAAATTTCGAAAATTTCTGCGGTAGGGATTCTAGATAGAAAGCTGAGCGAATCGAGGGATACAAGAGCCGAGATGAATTCTTTTTTCACGTGTTAGGTACGCTACTTTTCATCATTGACTGCGAGAAAACCATTACTCTGTGATTATGAATTAAATTTTGTTATGGATAGTACATAAAAGAAACAGCAAATTATCATTAATATCTACCGCTTTAGCGCGAAAAGCCTTCGGAGACTTTTCGCGTTCGAGAATACGAGAGTTTCATTTTCATCACTGGATGAAGTCATTTTAAGATTAAGAGTCTGCACAGAAAATTGGCAGCATTTTTTTTTTCTTAATTTAAACTGAGCCACATTCCATCCAGCCAGTTATTACATTTAGGTGGCTTTTAGTACGTTTTTATAGTGAGAGTATGCAATCTCTTTGCATATTTTACTACAATCCGTACATTCGCGCATGTTCTAAATTCAAATTTTTTATTCACTCAGTGAAACAATGAGCGTTTTATTCACTGTTTTTGATGAATCACGGGCCCTTTTTCGAGTGTCAATGGTGAAAAAATATTTTTCAACACACTTGCTTATAAACAGGCTTTTATTTCACCGCAATTAAGCACGGAATGACACCTATTATAAAACTGTGACTTTTTCATTGCTATTATTCACAAAAGTGAGTTATAGACTTCTTTTCTTTTATTTCATTGATTAAGTTGCTTTGTTCTTAAAAAACTTTTGACACAAAAAAGATCGTGTCCAATATTGCAAACGAATTAATATACCTATTGCTTGCTCATTTCATGCAACTTCGTATTTTAAAAGATAATTTTAACTTGTAGTACATGTTTAATAAACAAAACTTTCACTAAAATGTATTTTTTTTGTCTGTGAAGATTTACAGAGAAAATAAAATCATAATTCAAATAAGTAAGTAGATGACAAGGCAGCATGGTGATAGCACCTTAGCCTGTTCCGAAAGGAACAAATAAAAAAAAATTTAGATGCGCGCGCATATTTATGACAAGTATCAGTATGACAACAAATAGAGTTTTACTATTGTGTTTTAATTGTGTTATGTAGTATTTTTAGTATTATTTTATTCGCAAGTGTGTTGAAAATAATCGTATGCCACTCGCGTGTATGGTGATTACCGTCCTCGGCTCTCACGCTTCACAGTGTTTTGTGAGACCCGATTTAGTGACGTCGTCGTTCTTTTTTGCTTTTCTTATAGATTCAACCATTTCAAATATGACAGTAACACACTTGGCGCTCTACTGTACATAGTTTTCGAAAAAAAAAAAAATGTTGAAGTTAGCTCATTTTCAACTTCGGAAAAATTAAATAAATTAATATTTGTTGAATAAAGCAATATGGATATATTTTTATAGTATACATGTATAGAGCCTTATAGAGCACGTGTTCATGCAAAATAAGAAGCTTCTAAGTGTAATAATAAAACAATTAGGGCGTTTTTTAGATTTTTTGTTTTTATTTTTTTTCTCGAGTATAGAGCAAATCTGGGTCGGGATACTGCGCTAAAATGTTGGCCTTACGTGTTTCTATACACAGTATTTTTTTCGTTACCTAATTCCTTGTTATTCAAGAGTTATGAATAATTTTATTAATCAACTATATTTCCGGGTCTAGGGTTGTCACCACCGGATTTCATACAACTTTTTTTTATTAGAATTCCGAAATCGTAAAATTTACTTTAATTTTTTCTTAAATTGAGCTTTTCAATTATTAGGAATGAAGTTCTGAAGATATAAATTCATATTTAACATGAAATTTCATATTATTATAATTGCATTAAGCAAGATAGTTTGAACGAGACGACAGCGAAGTCAGACACTTCAACCATTATATTATATAGTTACATAGAAACTGTATAAATATTTTGGGCAGCCCAATATTTTTCGCAGATTTTGGAGAATTGGTACAGTCTGCAAAAAAAAATTGTTCAACTTTTTTTTTAAATTATTTGATTTGGTTACCTAAAAGGATCAAGTCTCCAGGAATTTGTTTGTATGGTTTTAAATGAAGGATACATCGATGCTATCTGCTTCCTGCTATTGCTAATAACATTAGTAGCGGTGATTATTTACTATCATTTATTTTGAGCGTGTCTGAACACTTAATGGTATATAAATAATTCTCCGGAGCATAGTCAGGTTGAAGAACGGAAAAAGAAATTCAAAATGAAGTGAGAAGCAAAATGGGCTTGCTGGTTGATGTTATACGGATAAATGCTGGAATCACCAACGACGGGAATACTTCCCGAACAGCTTTGTCCGACAAACGATAGGCCTCCGTGGCGTAGCGGTAGTTAACGCGGCCGCTACGCAGGAGGCGCGGGTTCGAACCCCACTCAGTGCAAGTATTTGTATGCATGAATATGGGTATTTGCATTGATCCGGTCGTGCTTCGGAGGGCACGTTAAGCCGTCGGTCCTGATTGCCATATAAACATATATGGCAATCTTTACGGGTAGTTGGAGCCCTAAAAAGTCCAACAGCAACGGTCTAGCTGCAATGCTTCGATATTGCTTAATGCCACCATTGGGTTGTGGAGGTCAGATGGCAGTCGCTTCACGGAAAATTTCGAGGTTCAGCCAAATCCACAGTTAAGACTGGTAAAGCGGACCCGACTCCGAGATGAAAGCTTCGGATGCGACTGGGACGCTAGGCAGAAGAAGAAGTTTTGTCCGACAAATACAAATATTTGTTCCCAGGCGAAGTCCGGGCCACTGGCTGTTAGTGTTCATAATTACCAACATATAAAAATGTTTTCTTTTGCTCCCGTTGGTTAAGCTACTACACTCGCTTTATTAGTTTGGTCAGATAAATATAATTTTTTCGGATTTCAATTGTGACAACCCTGAAGAAAATAGTTTTTTGCTCTAAAAGTATCAAATAACAAGGAATTAGGATCCGAAAAAAATACTGTAAGTACATACACATAAGACCAACATTTTAGTTAAAGTATCCCGACCCAGTTTTGCTTTATACTCGAGAAAAAAAATAAAAATAAAAAATCAAAAATTTTTTTTATTATTAGACTGAGAAGGTTCTAATTTTGCATAAACACGTACTGTATAAGGCACTATACATGTATATCATTGAAATTTATCCACGTCGCTTCATTCAATAAATATTAATTTTTTTCATTTTTCCGGAGTTCAAAATAAGGCAACTTTAAAAACTCATATTTCAAAAACTATGTACAGTAGAGCGCCGGGAGTTCTACTCTAATATTTGAAATGGTTAAATCTATCACAAAACTAAAAAAAAAGATGACGTCACTAAATCGCTCTTCGTCTCACAAAACACTGTGCGCTTGTACCATAATGTACTATTTCCTGAATTTTTCCATTGACTTATCGCTAAGCAATTTCCAAGAGCTTATCACACTAATATAATTGTGAAAGATTATCGAAATGTTTGTTATTCAATCAAGGCTGATTTACATCAGACGAGCGAATGCTCAATTTATCCCTTCTACGTCAACACTGCAAGAACATTCGTTCGTTGTTCTTTCTTACGTAAGCGCTGAAAAAAGAGTTGAGTTTACTCTGAAATATTAAAAAAGAATGCTCTTATTCTAACTCTAGCTCTATGGTCGTTTGGCCTAAATCCACAGGTAGATATATACTCTAAGATCCACACGAATCTGAAGGAATCTGTATGAAATATAGTCTAGAATAAAACATAGAATTCTGATCTCTGGAACAGGTTTTCATAAGTTGCAAGAACGGGGTCAGAATTCTGATCGAGAAGATGACATGTCTGCTGTCTTACTGCCAGGGAGGCACAAGACCTTGAGAAGTAGAGGCGAAGAACCCGCTAGTGGACCCCGAGCTTCGAAGTGAAAGCCTCGGATGCGACTTACTCGATGCTGAGATATGACTATTACTATGCAGTGGGTTGTTTAACATCAGACACATATATATAGCCTAAACTCAGCCTCAGGTGCATGGCTCGAGTCAACAATAGTGCCCGGAATACGGCAATAGGCTCACCCCCTATTACGTGGGACCTAATACAATTATTAGTGAAATGTATAAATGAATGTGAATAAAGTCTTGATTGTATGTAGGAATGCATGCAGTGGCGAAGGGTGGAAAATACGAAAAGGGAAGTCAATAGATTTTCTTTTTATTTTGATCTAATATGTCACGCACGTGCGATTCATTATTATAGAATCATTTTAATATACCCCTTTTGAAGTTTCATCAAAATTTGACAACGTAACCTTGTAACGGAGGAACAAAATATTGTATAGCTCAAAATGCATATTTATTGCATTAGGGACCAAATTAGGCAATTTTACGGTTCAGTCGTGATAATTTCAACAGAGTCAAACATGAAGTAAGTAGACTTCAATAAAAACCCATTTCAATACACGATAAATATTTTCAAGGAACAGCCTTGAAAATATTTTGCGAGTATTGAAATGGGAAAGCTATATTTGACTGAAGCCATACGAAATGGCTAAACGCGCGAGCCCATACGTAGATCCAAACATCCAAAGACGTATGATCTTCAGATTAATCTTCAAAGTACTCCACCCAACGAAGATGTAATAAACTGTTAAATTAAAAAGAAAACTTCCAAATCTGCCCAGACCCCAACGGCATTCCTTACAAAGTACCTATATAAAAAGTGTCCGACAGTTCGTAAACAATTGAGATAATTTTAAAGCAATTAGTTTGCTAAACTAAACAAATTATAATAAATTGGAAAAAGCGAAGTCAATTCTCGGGCGGGACTCGAACCCGCGATCTTTCCCTTGCAGGGGGAACGCAAGATCGCGGGTTCGAGTCCCGCCCGAGAATTGATTTCGCTTTTTCCAATTTATTATAGTTCGTAAACAGTAGAGTTTGGGCCACCCCATCTCTTCCCATGCGGTGTAGTACAAGGCGACTAAGAGATAGGGCTGTTTAACACCAGACAGCTCAAACTCAGCCTCAGATGGCTCGAGTGTATACGTAGTGCCCAATAGTGCCCAGTATACGGTAATAGGCTCACCCCCTATTACGTGGGACCGAATACAATGACTGGTGGCAATGTGGGTGTTGATTCACCTCTGCCTCCCCGGGGATAAAGCCTTAAGAGGATGGAGAGAGAAAATAGGAGAAGAAAATAGGGAAAGAAAATGAAAATAAAACTACTTTTTAACGGATTCTATCGCGATTTATTTGTTATCAGTTACTTTTAGTCCGACAACTAACAAATAAATCGCGATAGAATCCATTAAAAAGTATAACCCGCGCTACGTATCTTGGACCTAAATCGTAAGACACGAGGCTCTGGCGCCCGCGGGTTGCTTTGTAATAGTCTATGCTTGGTGAATTTGAGTTCATCTACCGCAGTACCATCCCGTGCTATCCTCAAAAGACACCCAAGCAATGTGTACTGCGCGTATAGAGCACATTTTAGGTCCAAGTTACATGGCGCGGGTTATAGTTTTATTTCAATGAGTGACATTCGCGTAAACTATAGAAAATATCGTATATTTATTCCTCATGTCGCACAGTCGTCATTACAAGGTTACGTTAGTGCACCTTTTTTCTTCATTGACACTAGGGATGATACCCAGAACTGGTTTTTTTTATACATAAAAACCTTTCTTCTATAAATCTATGATCAAAACTAAGATCTTATAAAATTTGTACAAATTATGCAAATACATTAAAAGATTGATGAACGGTTAATTCAAATTAAAGCCCGACCAGTAAAATAAAATACCTCGCCATATTGCGGTAAACTATTGGAACTAATTTCTTCATATGGTAACAATCTATACAATGTCATTATGGTCATCTGTCAGTGTGGTGTCAATTGTGCGTGTTGTTGAGTTTAAGAGCGCTACAAAACTACAAAACTATAGTAATATGCCGAAAACTATTAAAAGCCAGTTAAGAAAAGTAATTTATAATATAACAAAGTATTTGTCGGATAAAAAGTAGGAAGGATTGGACTCTGTTCCTCTAAATAACATCACGGACCTTGTTGTCAACATGACGGGTACGTACATCATAGAGTACGTGCAATGAAATTGGCCTAAACTACTGATTTTACTGTGACTAATTATTATTCACATTTTTAGGTATATCCCGATCTTCTGTAATAAAAATACGAAGAGAAGGTCAAACGTCAAATGTATTTTCTACGCCTGAGAAAAATAAGCCTAACGCAAAAAAGAAAATCATGCTCGATTATTTTGATCTCTGTACTGTTAGGCATAAAATACAAGAATTTTATGCAGTCCGAAAAACAATATCGCGTGGTCCCTGTTCTATACATAGTGTAATGTAACTGTATGTCTAACTTGTATTTACCATTCCAAGCAGTAAACTATTATACGGATACTACTGTGTTGTGATTTGTGCCCAGTCCTTGTAAGTCTATAACTCACTTTTGTGAATAATAGCAATGAAAAACATGACAGCCTCCGTGGCGTAGCGGTAGTGAACGCGGCCGCTACGCACTAGGCGCGGGTTCGATCCCCGCTCAGTGCAAATATTTGTGTGCATTAAATATGGGTATTCGCATTGGTCTGGTCGTGCCTCGGAGAGCACGTTAAGCCGTCGGTCCCGGTTGCCATAAGAACATCTGTGGCAGTCGTTACGGGTAGTTGGTGCCCTAAATAAATAATAAATAAATAAATAAATAAATATTGTAGGACATTCTACACAACGCTATCTAGACCCAAAGTAAGCATAGCTTAACTAGCTTGTGTTATGGGTTCTAGAATGCGGATAAACATACTTAGATACATTTTTTTTTTGTAAATACATACATATTATACATAGAAACACCCAGACCAATGCAAATATTCATATTTCATGCACACAAATATTTGCACTGAGCGGGGATCGAACCCGCGCCTGCTGCGTAGCGGCCGCGTTCACTAGCGCCGGTCTAGCTGCAAAGCTTCGATATCACCTAATGTTAACATTGGGTCGTGGAGGTCAGGTGGCAATCGCTTCACGGAAAATATCGAGGTCTAGCCAAATCTGTAGCTATGACTGGTAAAAGCGGACCCCAGACTCCAAGCTGAAAGCTTCGGATGCGACTGGGAATAACGCTAGGAGGAAGAAGAAGCAATGAAAAAGTCACAGTTTTATATTAGGTGTCATTCCGTGCTTAATTGCGGGGAAATAAAAGCCTGTTCATAAGCAAGTGTGTTGAAAAAATATTTGTATACTTGGCATTTAACATGTGTATCACTATACTTGGTGTTGTCATAATCATAGTGTTTTTGGCGCCCCCAGTACAGGTTTTTTATTTTATTGGTCGGACTTTAAATGCTATGATTACTTGCGAAGGAATGTTTAACCTAATTCAGGGATGAAGTTATCCATGATAATCTATACTTAATAAAAATTTAAGGATCATACAATTATCTATAGGGCGGCGGCGTCCTACCCTTCCCATGTTCCAATAATATAGCCATTAATTTTCTGATGTGGTGTTTTTGGCCTTTCCGAGGGCGACTGCCGTCCGACCCCCCTACCCCGAAAGGAAAGCCAGCGCCAGAGTCACGTTTGTTGTTCAGCGGGTGCACCGGCTTGCAGGTGAGGTTGGCTTAGTGCCCGAAGATCTTGGTGGACCCCAAAGCACCGCTGGTCACGTGTCAATGTCAATAATTTGACAAAATAAGTATTTATTCTGATGAACACTATCAGTGTCATAATCATTGTCATCACTGCTATCCGCCCTCAAACATATGATTAAATCATTTTCAATAGTATTGCCTATGCTTATATCACATTGAAAGTCGTTCAATATGATGTTTTTCGTTTTCTCGACGAATTTTCTGAAGTCCTATACAATAACATCTGCACACGCAGTTTCTAGCAGTTTCAGCACCTTTCCAGTGCTGAAGGGTGGCTCAGTATTGTTGCGCGCTGCATTTCCTTTTATTTGTGCCCAAATTAGCTTAATAGCGTTATATTGGCAGTGGTAGGGAGGCAAACTTATGACTTTGTGCCCATATTCTAAAGCTAGTTCATGAATTACATAGCGTGGATTGGACGACTTAGTTGCATTTACCGAGTGCAATAAGTCCACTTTCAGTAAGATTGGACTTCTTGCTTCCACTCCATTCCTTTCCAGCCACCCCACTATGTCTTGTTTTTTGTTTGTTTGAGTTGGTAGTTTGTCAACTTACAGGGAAAAGAACGTGGCATTATCCTTGAAAAAATCAGTAATTCTCTTCAAACTCTCTTCAAAATAATATCGTAGCGTTTCAGTAGGATTTACCGCTTGTCAGATTGTTTGTATCTAAAGCCAATTGATTTCAAAACCATTGGCAGAGATAACTGACAACCAGAAAATAACCTGCTTCATATAAGGAACCCGATAGCTTTTCCGTGTAGGATATTCTTGTTTAGCCATGGGGTCCATATTTTTCTTTTAGAATTTCGCACACAGTCTTGTCCCCTGTTCTTAATGCTATGGATACTGGCCTGTCACTGGTGTCCTAGGTAAAAGTGATTTGATGAATTGTGATTTCAGGTGGGTATGAATTATTATAACCTTGGATTGTGTAAATTTACCGGATAAAATGTACGTGTCTTATTGTTTCCTAAATTTATAACACGATAGAAAAAAAATAAAAGACGGATTTGCATCAATTTTTAATTTGAATTTCAATGTTCAGTTAAAATTATAGTACATACCTAATCTATAAATATTTTTAGGAATAAATTTCAGTTTATTCGATTCAGAGATGTTTGAAATTCTTATCGATTTATCCAACAGAATTGGGTTTTCAAACATGTCACCTCACTATGCAGCTTATGTCAAATGTGGCTTTTTAAAATGATTATATAATAGTTTGTAACTTAGTACCTACCTACCTCAAAAGACAAGCCGGGAAATGTGTTATAGGGACCGTTTGGCCACTGTTCAGTTACTTGTTTTATTGGTAACTAGGCGACCCGAAGAAATTCGTATGCCAATATTTTTTCTGCCCCCGTGGATTTTACATCCCCTCTGCACCTTCTATTCAAATTTCCGCGTGTATTTCTGATCCCGTTTCCGTCGCACCATCATTTTTAGGGTTCCGTAGCCAAATGGCAAAAAACGGAACCCTTATAGATTCGTCATGTCTGTCTGTCCGTCCGTCCGTCTGTCTGTCTGTCCGTCCGTATGTCACAGCCACTTTTCTCCGAAACTATAAGGCCTATGCTGTTGTAACTTGGTAAGTATGTATTCTGTGAACCGCATTAAGAATTTTACACAAAAATAGAAAAAAAGCATTAGATTTTGGGGGTCCCTATACTTAGAACTGAAACTGAAAAAAAAATTTGTCATCAAACCCATACGTGAGGTATCTATAATTGAGGTTTCTAACATCATTTTTTTTCTAAACTGTATAGTTTGCGCGAGAGAAGAGACACTTCCAAACTTCTAAAATAAGAGAATGATAAAACAAAAACAAAAAAAACTATATGATGTACAGCCAACTACAAAGAGATGTATCCAATTTAATCTTACAAAATGATGTATCCCTGCGAGTGCCACTATGAACTAACCAAAGATTGTGACAAACATGGTATCCACCGAACTTGATAGTAACATGTATGCACGTAAAGCGCAATAATTATTGTATCCCACCACATTTCCTGTGATATGTAGGTACAGTCAGAGTTCATAAGTGCATTAGTACAACAAGGCTCAAAATGGTGTGGCGTGCGGCCGCGCGCCGGCCCGGTTTTGTGTTTACATATGTGTGTGTGTGTCATTAGATACTAATACAGTAATTTACCAACTTAGTAAATTAACTGATAGCTAAGTGGGTTAAGCAAGATACTATTGATTCACAATGATAAGAGGTTCCAGGTTCGATTCCAGCTTATAACGATTTTTTATATTTATGACAAAAATATAATTTTAAATATTGATAAAGTAATTTTGCATGAAGTTGGCATTCTTTTTACATTTTATGTTGATATTTGCTAAGATTTATAAATAATACAATGATATTAATTTATAAATGAAACACAAAAAGTGTTATTGCAAGATCGCAGGATTTGAACCATCAACCTTTGCATTTCCACAAACCTCATGCTTTAACCACTCGGCCACGGGTTGCTTACGTAGTGACAACGAAATTATCGATAATATTCCTACGGAAGAACAATTTGTGTGTGTGTAAATTGTCTTAAAAGAAAAACGTCACAAGTAGCGCTAGAATGTTGACGCTATAGTTGCGTAGGATTGCTACTGGACTTTTGAATTCGACTGTACACTTACAATTTGATTAAAATTCTATCCAAATACTGTGAGAGAAAATTGTATACATTTAATGTTCCAAAGAAATGTAACATTTACCCATTAACATAACTGCAAAACAAAAGATTTGACGCTCCACGAATGTGATTACAAATCTACAAAAGGGAATGTGGTCCTACAGTTGACTAAGTAAATGTGAATAATGTGATAAATACGTACTTTTCCGAATGAAACCGATGGCAAATCATTATTCATAACATGTGTATTGGAAGACGAATAAAAGAAAAAAAATACTGTTATCATTTATTTTTATTAGTATAGCACTTACTTACCATCGGTGCAATGTGGGTATGGTCTTCATCACTCCCAATATCCAAGTGCAGAGTAAAAAATTGGTAGAAGGGTTTGGGTTCTCTTTTGAACGTAGAGTCTCTTTAGTTTGTTCAAAGTGTTCCGACTTTGTTTGGTACAAAAGACCAATACTTTGTCATTGTTGTCAGACCAGTTTCGTTTTAGACGAAATGATACTTAGACCGGCTGCGTTTTAGACCAGATACTACTTCTACCAGTTGCGTTTAAGACGAGATGATTCTTAGACCGGCTGCGTTTTAGACCAGATTCTACTTCTACCAGTTGCGTTTAAGACGAGATGATACTTAGACCGGCTGCGTTTTAGAGCAGATACTACTTCTACCAGTTGCGCTTAAGACGAGATGATTGTAACCCTGACAAAAAACAAAACAGAAAATAACAAATAATATCCCTTCGAATAAACATTGAAACTTCTAATTATACTAGTTTTTAAGGTCAATTTAAAATCTGGTATAATCACCTTCAGCTTGATAACGGATTTTAGCCAATTACGCATAGACTGAATGCATTTTCACAAAAATTGTTTCCGCGACTCGTGTCTCATTGACAATAGGAGCGTAGGACATGTTCTTTCCTGAAGAAATTCGGGCCGTGAGATCCCGGCTCCACAGGGACATGGTGGCGGAGTGGGAGCTACAACTTGGGCAACCACGCGCAGGGCACGCCGTAGTAGCGGCGGTAAGACCCATCATGGGGGAGTGGCTAGAGAGGCCACACGGCGGCCTCTCGTTCTGGCTGACGCAGATCATCACCAATCATGGGTGTTTTGGGCGGTATCTGCATCGGATCGCGCAGAAAGAGCCAACGTCCGAGTGCCATCACTGCGACGCGAGCGAGGACTCGGCGCTGCACACGCTCACCGAGTGTCCGGCGTGGGAGAGACGCCGAGACGGGAGCTGGTGGCGACCCTAGGAGTGAGAGTTCTCACGCTCGTCACTTTGCTCGCAGCGATGGTTCGCTGCGCAGATTCGTGGGCCGCCGGCGACTCCTTCTGCGAGCAAGTAATGACGGCCGTTCGCGTCAGCTTTTGGGTGTTCTATCCTCCTGTAACCTTAAAGCTTTGCCACTTCCTGCCACCCACCACCCTCCTGGCCATCCTTCCACCTTGCTTGATCTCCTTATAGTATCCTCCTCTGACAACGTAGATACGCACGGTCAATTATCTGCCCCCTTCTCTTATCACGACCTACTATATCTCTCCTATCGGATTAGAACGCCCAAACGTAAGGCACGGTATCGCTGCCTTCGCAATTTCAGGGGTATTGACCTGGAGGCATTACATAGTGAAGTCAGTAGCACCGACTGGACGCCAATATACAATTCCACTGACGTTAATGAAATGGTGGACTTTTTTGGTTCGAGGGTCTTAGAATTATTCGACAGACACGCACCTCTGAGACGCGTCAAGATTAGGCATAATCCGGCGCCCTGGCTGAATGCCACTATCAAAAACATTATGGCTCGCAGGGACAAAGCCAAAAGGCGTTACAGGAGCAGTCCATCGGAGCACAACTTACTGGCATTCAAATCCCTGCGCAACCGCTGCAGTCGTATGTGCAGGGATGCTAAGCGACGCCATTTCTACAACTCGCTCAACAATCGAAACTCCTCGGAAACTTGGAGATTCCTCAGGTTTGTTGGCATTGGAAAATCACCCGATTCTGATCCCAAAGATATAGACTTATGCGCTCTAAATGACCACTTCTCTCTACCACCGGTTTCGCTGGACGCTGTCACCAAGCAGAGCACTCTGCATATTCTCGCTGGTGTACCTACTCCGCAGACTCCATCTTTTCACTTGAACCCCGTATCCGAAGCGGAGGTTCAAAAATCTCTCCTGTCTATTTCTTCATCTGCTGCTGGTTCTGATCATATTTGCTCAAGCATGATTCTTCCACTTCTTCCTTCTACGCTCCCTGTTATAACTCACATTTTCAATTATTCCCTATTCTCTGGTACGTTCCCTGACTCCTGGAAATCAGCATTCATCATCCCGTTACCCAAATCGTCCAAACCTTCCACAGTGACTGATTTTCGGCCAATCTCTATTCTTCCATTTCTTTCAAAAGTTCTTGAGCATATTGTTCACCGACAACTGTCCTTATTCTTATCTTCCTCTAACCTGCTCAGCTCTTATCAATCCGGATTCCTTAAAGGTCACAGTACAGCTACGGCTCTCATTAAAGTAACTGATGACATTCGCTGGGCTATGGAAAGGAAAGAACTTACTTTATTAATACTGCTAGATTTCAGTAGCGCCTTTAACTCTGTCGATTTTGATATACTGCTTGGCATTTTGAAGAGTATTAATATTTCCTCTACTGCTATCTCTTGGTTTGATTCCTATCTTCGGGGGCGGTCGCAGCGCGTTCACCTAGACCAGGAATCTTCCGACTGGTGTGGACTCGCAGCGGGTGTGCCCCAGGGTGGTGTCCTTTCTCCTCTCTTATTTTCCATCTTCATAAACTCTGTAACTAATTTAATTTCATCGAGCTATCATCTTTATGCCGATGACTTGCAGCTATATTATCATTTCATTGCGACAGATGCCTCCTCTGCAGTATCTACCATGAATCACGAGCTAGATCGTATCAGTAGTTGGGCCAAATCATTTGGACTGCGTATTAACCCAACCAAATCACAGGCAATGATCATTGGCAGCGCTCACATGCGCAGACAGCTTGATCTGTCCACGCTGGCTCCTGTTACGCAGGACGGTACTCGGATACCCTACTCGGATACCGCTAAGAACTTGGGTGTCCTCTTTGATGCTAACCTTTCCTGGAATCCTCACATCAATGAGATTAGCAGGAAGGTGCACTACAGCTTTCACTCCCTGAAATGTCTCCAAAGCTTTCTTCCTTTTAGAACCAAAATATCTCTTGCCCAAACGCTGATCCAACCCATTATTGACTACGCTGATACCTGTTTCTTAGATGCCACTGAGGAACTCTTAAACAAATTGGAGAGACTGCAAAACTTGTGCATTCGGTACATATTTAATCTAAGGAAGTACGACCATGTCTCGCAGTTTCGCAAAGAACTCAAGTGGCTTCCTATCCGTCTTCGTAGGAACACCCGAATTCTCTGTCTCCTTTTCAACATTCTATACAACCCTTCTGCGCCATCTTACCTTAGGGAGCGTTTCTCATTTATACGTGATCCTGATGCTCCGTGCAGATCAAGCCTCCGCTTTCTCCTTAAATTCCCTTCCCACAAAACTGACTTCTACTCTTACTCCTTCACTGTGCAAGCGGTTAGACTATGGAATTCGCTACCGTCTGACATTAGAGCTAGCAACACGTTGTCTGTCTTCAGAAACAAAGTTCAAAATCATTATCTCTCCTCTACTCTGTGACGTTGTCGTGGAGTGGAGGAGCGATGGCGGAAGTTTCCTATATGCATAAATATTTGCTTATTTATTATATTAAGTATGTTTATTATATATATTTATGTAGATTATGTTTAGTATTTTATTATGTATTATTATATTTAGTACATTATTATGTAGACTATGTTTAGTATGTTATTGTGAGAATATATTTTATGTATTACCACTGTATATCTTTATGATTGTGTGTGTACTTAAGTGTTTTTTTCTCTCCCGTTTCTATACACACATTTACACCTCTTTTCTTGTTCCTCACGATCTCCTCTCACCGGTCTGCTGGGAGAAATTTCTTTATAGAAATAAGCAGTACCAATGTACCAACTTTCAACTTCCATTGTATGTATATTTTTTCTATGTGTGCATAAATATTAAATAAATAAATAAATGCTCGTGAAGGAGGCGGCGGAGCGGAAGCGCGAGGAGCGAAGGAGAATCGCAAACCGCGCGGCCCGCAACGAGCAGCGGCAACTCGGGCGTCGGAGGTCGCAGAATGACCTCCGTCCCCCATGAGCGCGGGCCTGGGGGTGACTGGTAGAGCCGCCTGTCACCCTAGCAGAAGCAGGGAGCGGCGGCGGCACGCATTGCGTGCCTCCCCATACCCGGGGGCGGGTTGGGGACTCTGTGGTCCCCTCACCGGAAGAGGGCCAGATCGAGAGATATGGTCCTGGGTCGGCCGGGGTGCGAGGGATATGGCTACGACAATCTCACCTCCGGCAACTGACGGCCCACAGACGGCGTGCGTTTTAGTCGGTTCGAGTCCGACATAACCTCCTCCTCCGGCTACGGTGGGGGAGGTAACCGTGGGGATTTTGCGCACGATATAAAAAAAAAATGGTTTTTGATAGGATTTAAGTCCGGGCTTTTTAACGGCAATTTAATAAGATTGAGGTTCTCTTGCTCTTGAATCCAACCTTGGACCGAGAATTGTGTACAGATGAATTATCCTGCGGCTTCCGAATACGTTTTGCGCAGTGGGTTTTAACACATCTTCCAAGATTTCTCTGTAATTCGCAGAATTTAATCGGGATGAAATTTCTATCAATTCTCCAGGTCCAGACGACGACATCCAACCGCAAAATCCTACAGTCAAGCGACCAATTTGTCTCGTTGCTAGTACGTTCGGTTCTTCATAACGGGAATTGTCTAAATCTCCAAAGCGAGAAGCGTCCATGTTCATTCGTAGAAAAAACTTTTTCGTCAATAAATATTACGTAAGTCAAACTCTTTAAATGTGCAATGTAATGAATAAATTTTTAAATGGCATTCTCAGAGAAGAAACTTTTTTGTTTTCGGTAGCACTTTGAAATTCGTACATCCTTTTTATTTTGGTTACATTCCTTTGGAACATTAAATGTATACAATTTTCTCTCATAGTATTTGGATAGAATTTTAATTAAGATTGTAAGTGTACCTACATATCACAGGAAATATGGTGGGATACAATAATTATTGCGCTTTGCGTGCATACATGTTACTATCAAGTTCGGTGGATACCATGTTTGTCACTATCTTTTAACTTCATGAATAAACCTCCTTGTTAGCTCACTGGCTGTTGAATTGTTTCTTCTTAATATCAGAAATGTCTGTCACTAGTTTTATAGTTTTTCATACTGAACTGTCATTGCTTCCTTGTGATAATATGATCTAATAAAAGTAATTGTATTTTCAACACAATGTTTATATTATTGCACCATAATCTCCAACAGGTTAGTTCATAGTGGCACTCGCAGGAGTACATCATTTTGTAAGATTAAATTGGATACATCTTTTTGTAGTTGACTGTACATTGCCGTGCAAACTGCCACCAAAAATTGGTTTGAACGAGATCCAGTAAGGAATTTTTTTTTAATACGTCATAAACCGAAATTTTCGCCTTTGCTGCTACGGAACCCTTCCTAGGCGAGTCCGACTCGCACTTGGCCGAATTTTTTATAGAAACACTAGCGGACACCCGTCACTTCGTAAGCGTGGAGTTCGTTTTATTATGTCTACCTACCTGCGAAAATTCCAATTTGTAGGTGTTATAGTTTCCGAGATATCGTGATTTATGAGTGAGTGGTATGTCGCTTTTATATAGGTATATGATTGACGACACAATACCTATAGTTAAAATTATTTAAGAGATACGATTTGACGTTTAGAGTCTAGGGTTGGAGTGTCTCAAATCAATTGTCAGAATAATCGATTCAGGTAACAAAAGATTAATCGCAACGTTGCCCGAATGTAACTTTTGTAACATTGTAATTTGTAAATAAATAGAACTATTCGTCATCACTACCCCACCGCGCTATACATTATCCGACAGGATTTTCATACCATAAAAAAATCTTACTTTTTCCTCGATATGTAACTTTTTAAGCTATCTTGTTTACATTTACATTAAACTATCTGGCCCTGGCAACACTGATTAATCATTTAATATAATTATCTAGTATTGATATTAGGATTAGTACCTCTATAATTATGTTAGGCTTAATGAAAACATGGGTATCGTTATTATACCTCTTCTTGAAAAATCTAGTAAGATACTATATTTTTAAATTCATATACCTACTTACAATAAAAAACATATATTTAAAAATATAAAATACAATGCCCCACCGGTACCTATGGGGTACAGGGACCACGCCTCACAATACGTGCCGTGTCGAAGAATACCGCCTTCTGCATCAAGGTTCTCAATACGGATGTTTAAATTTTTTTTTTAAATGTTAGTTAATGTCCGTTTTGACATTTGCCTTCGCGACGTAACTAAAGTCATCACAAAATAAAATGCCCGTTTTGACATTTGCTTTCGCGACGTAACTAGTGATGTAACCATACACCTCGGTAGTCGATACTCACGATAAATTGATTCAAGTTTGTATGCGTATTTGATCGATTAGAATATTATGTATTGTATTGTAAAGTGCAATACAATACTGCGAAAAATCAATTTTCTTACATTTTTATTACAATAAAATTCACTCAATTCGCTCAACTCAATAGAAATCGCGTAAAAGTAGTAAATCATTTTCTTGATACTCTCTGAAGTTTACGCGTATATCACTCATTGAAATGAAAGTGAAACCACTTTATAACGGACTCTATCGCGATTTATTTGTCACTATTTACTTTTAACCCTACGTCTCGGCTACTTTCTAGCAGCCATGGTCCCGGGGTGACTAAAGATGATATTTGAAGTTTAGGAATTTAAAAAAAACTTAGTTAACAGCAAACACAACAAAGTCACAAATTGGGATAATATCATATTTGTCGATGAGACTTGGCTGAACTCGAATCATACCGTGCCGCAGTCGTGGACGGATGATACCAAGGCCTCTTGCTCAAAAGTGCCAATAGGAAAAGGTGGACGCTTAATAATCTGCCACGCCGGGTCAGCTTGTGGCGGTTTTGTGAATGATGCCTTGCTCGCATTTGAGTTTCTAAAGAATATCACGGAGTGGTTTACTAACCTGTTTACAAACCTCCCTGAACAGTGCATAATTATTATGTACAATGGCACCGTAAACACTCAGTTCAAATAGATAAAGCACCTACTCAAGCAAACAAAAAGGCCGATTTAGTAGCATGGATACAAAGACCAGGCGTTGAAGCTGATACGAAATAGTTAAGAGCTGAATTGCTGCAACTGGTTAAAGAAATTAAACTTGCAAAATTAAAATACAGAAAATATATCGTGATCGATTTATTTTTTCCTTAACCAATTATTCTCTTGTCTATGGACAGTATGAAAAAATCGTTATGGACAGCACTGAGCGGAGTGGGCGGTACCCATCAATGAAAGATGTCATTCTACGTTTGAAAAATGTCATTGTTTTACGTTCTCAAAATTGAGAACTTCATGGACTTGAACTGTCAAAGCGAGCTTTTTATTTTGCGATTACTTTAGTGATGTAACCGGGTGTGCGTTGTTTTATAGCTAATTGTTATGTAAAATTTCGTTTCACATATTTTTTTTTTCTTGGCCTTGGTTTCTTTCAGGAGCTTTCAATTCATCCCTACTAATATTATAAATGCGAAAGTAACTCTGTCTGTCTGTCTGTCTGTCTGTCTGTCTGTCTGTCTCACTTTTACAACTAAACCGCTGAACCGATTTTGATGAAATTTGGTATAGAGGTAGGTTAGACCTTGAGAAAGGACATAGGCTATGTTTGGTCGCAATAACCGACATCCACGCGGGCGGAGCCGCGGGCAAAAGCTAGTTAGATATAAATAAGCTAATTGCCCTTACTTTCTTAAGAATAGATAGTCAAGATGCTTGTATTTCGATAGTTCGTAATGGTATAACATAAATAAGACTGTAACCTTATTCCGCTTGCCCAACCGTGATGTACGTACGTTCGTATGAGGGTTTAATTTTACGCCAGTTCTATCGTTTATGTTAACCAACTGAAAGCCAGACTATTCACGGTATGACTGCGATTAAATTTCATTGTCAAGTAGAATAATGGCCCTGGGCCCAATTCTTGACGTATTTTAGAAGATTATCTTAATCTCCATATATTTATTATTGGGTTTTATTTGTGTTCTTCTTTTATGCTAAACAATCAATGAACCAATCAAATACGAGTACATTATATGAAACACCCTACTTACGCAGTTTTCATTTTCCTGCATCCCACTTTTTGCATAAGCTCGCATTAACAACCCTACATTTGAGTCTAGGTATAAGAAAATGTAGTAGTGCCATCTACCACCATAAAAAAGAGAAATTACCAAGTCCCAGCTCTGAAGCGGGTTGAATATCGTATCTAATTTTGAACTCTATTTGTAGAAACTTAAGGTTTAAGCTGCACATCGTTGAAACGTGTCT
Organism: Eilema depressum; assembly: GCA_914767945.1. NCBI lineage: Eukaryota > Metazoa > Arthropoda > Insecta > Lepidoptera > Erebidae > Eilema > Eilema depressum. The sequence continues at coordinate 32,020,080 of OU612012.1, read as the reverse complement.
CCACTGCCCCCTATGTCAGACGAAACCAATAAGTATTATTCGACCTATGGTTGAACCACAACTACAAATGAGGCTTAGTTTAGCCTAGATGGAGCTGTATTAAATATTTTCCTGTTTGCCCGTACGATAAAAACAAAAAAGGTACCTATAGATTTGGTTAGGTACTTAACTCAAATCTTGATGTGTCTTTTTAATATTTTTAATTTCAAAAATCAGTTTATAAATATTTCTCTGTTTAGAAACTTATTTTGAAGATTAAAACCGAAATCGAACCACTAGGTAGTCAGTTAGTTGCCTAGTTTAATTGTTTAATATGTGTTTTTATAAAAAGTTGTAGAGTTGCACGCTTTGTTTGCAAGCTCAAGATAGATGACGCCAGTAGGTTCGAAGAAAATTACTTTTATTTAATTCCGTCGACCCAGTTTGAGGCGAGCCTTCGAGTAATTAGTTTTGCAGTCAATACGCTGATTTTTACCCTTTTTGGAGTATTGAGTAATTCTGAATGTGAGTATGGATCATTAGACTATATTACATACAAACTCCATAGACGCAGTGTCAATACAACGCGCAAAAAAAATAACTACTACTTCGGCTACACACGCACAATGGAATAAAAAGAGGCTAAGTGCGGACAAAAGAGTCCTCTTTCCATACAGTTTGAAGAACAATATTGACATTACCTTACTCACAGATAACGTCTTTTTCAAATCATTTTCGCGATGCATTTTGCATGCTGAGTCTATATACTATATGGACTAAGCCTCTGGCCAAAGTTTATCTCAATGAATGTAATGATAAATATACTGTAAGAATATCGTGTCACTCAATAATAATTTTCGAACACCTTCCACTGATAAAATTCGTACGGATATACTTATATTCCTGGGTATGGTAACTTTACTTCCTGTAGGTTCTTCTTCATTCTAGCGTTTATTTCCAGTCGCATCCGAAACTTTCACCACGGAGTCTGGGGTCCGCTTTACCAGTCTTAACTGCGGATTCCTGTAGGTTGTGGCTACGCAATCAACACTACCATGAAATTGTAGATTTGCATCTGTACGTCGGAAATATTAAACATGGGCTACATGGACTGGCTACATGGGTAACAAGACTCAGAGGAGGTAGGACACGACGGTATATCCGTCCCAATCGAGCAGTCCGTCTGGGGAAGTACCTCCGCCCTACAGAGGACCGCGGCTTAATAACTTCGTGTTGTATTCCCGGCGGTGAGTAGGGTAGCCAGAGCTCACTGGAGAGGTTTTGTGCTTTCAGTGGGAAAACCATAGGCTTTGTCCTACTTACCTTTTGCGCTGACGGCACAGAATCTCTCTGTTCTTACAGGATCGGCAGCACGAGTGTGACTCCCCTAGTATTGCACTCGCCCATAGGCCGGCAGTAACCACTTACCATCAGGAAGGCCTTGTCTGCTAAGTAGTATAAAAACAAATGTATTCCACCGGGCGCGATGGAAGGGAGAGAGGCTCAACAAGTGCTGGTTTGACGTCATAGGGTGCTTATATAAAGAAATTGTTACCGATATAGGCTACCTACCACGACAAGTTACCATAGCAACAAAAATAATGATAGTTCGTCAATTATTGTACGTTGTAACACCACACATGGTAAAAGGCACGAATACTTAGTGATTTTTTTTTGACAAACGACGAATTGACAACCGATAGCTGAGACCGATAACCTGTTGATTTATATAAGCATCCATGTGCCAGTATTGTCATTGCCAAGGATACCCAAGATCGTGCGAAGTGGAGAAGAAAATGCAGGAAAGTGAACCCCGAGCTATGGCTGTGGCTGTGGCTGCGTGGTCCGACCGGTTCGGACGACGTTTTTTTTCCCCTGTTGATCCGACCGGTCGGACGACGTGGAATTTCTCTTCCTGTTGCTCCAACCGATCGGACGACGCGGAATTTTGCTTCCTAGTGATCCGACTGATGAGGTGAAGGCGTCGGATGCAATCGGGAAACAACACTAAGATGATTCTTTTGATTTGTTTTTTACGGCTCTTGTTGAAGCGAGTGCAGATCCCCGAAAAAAGCCTACACCAGAGGCTCGTGTGTCAATCGGCAGATGTACAGAGCTGATAGTAAGGTTGGCTCGAGCCCCGAAGAGCTTGGTGAGGGCCTAATATACCCATTTTTGATGACAAATCCATACTGAATATTATAAAGGCTTGTCCTACTTATCTTCTGCTCTCTGTTCTTACAGGGCCGGCAGCGCGAGCGTGACTCCCCTGGTGTTGCACTCGTTCATAGGCCACGTGAACCACTTTCCATAAGGTGGGCGTGTGCTTGTCTGCCCAAAAAAAATTTAACTTTTCTCTCTGTCTTTCTGTCTGTCTGTGTGTTAGTCGGTTACGCTTTCACGCCTTAACCACTGAACCGATTTTGATGAAATCGTATGGATGGTACAGAGATAGACTAGACCTTGGGAAAGGACATAAGCTATGTTTGTTCGCGATAACTGACATCCACACAGGTGAAGCCGCGGGCAACAGCTAGTAGCCAATAAAGACGGTGATGTTTTTCAGGGCATTCGATTATCTCTGATATCATAGAGATTTTATCTTAATAATAATGCATTACGGTTATTAACCAATAGCCAAGAGAAGGTCTGTTCTAATCTGTTCTATTCTATTCTAATATATCTATTAAAAGTTCTATAATCAGCGTCGAGAAATGTTGCTCTAAAAATATACAATCAAAATTAGTTACACAGCAATTTACAGGTAAAGTGAGAGATAGTGTTATGAACCAAGAGTCCGTGATGTTCAGAGTTGCGATCTGTAACCCTAGCACGAAAAACTATCCTAATCGTAACGTAAAGGTATCGACAGAACGGAGCATTGCGATTGGCCGCCTGCTTACTGTGAACCTGTGTGCGTGTGAAGCCTGCCAATCGCAATACTCCGCTCTCTTCATACGTTTACGTTACGATTAGGATAGTTATTCGTGCTAGGGGTACTGAAGGCTGAAAGTTTGTAAAATATCCCAATTACAGTTATAAAAGATCCTCGACAACTACATACTGTATACACACAGTATTTGTAACAAAATGTATCTCTCGAAATACTTGTTATGTGAGTAAACTATTAATATTGCCTTTAAACTGTCAATGTGAGCATATTATGGGATGACTACATATCAAGCTTGTATCAAAGTAGTAGCTATTTTTACGCCGCTTTGTAGTGACTGTTACTGTGTCTATCTATACATACATATGATCGCGCTTTCATTCCCTAGGGGTTAAGCAGAGGTGAATCAACACTCACATTTCACTAATCATTGTATTTAGTCCCACGTAACAGGGGGTGAGCCTATTTCCGTATGTGCCCTTCTAAAAGGGCCATGTTTTTCTGCAATATGTGGCTGCACTATTGGCAACTAATTGCCCGGCAACATCAAAAATATTTCATTGCAACTGATGGCCGAACAATCAATGGCTGGGCAATGTGTTGCAAATATATCTGCAATAGTATGGCTCTTGATGCAGATTCATAAACGGGCTACATAAACCGGCAACAATGGCTGACGAAATCACACTTGTTGCAGCAGCTAATATTGTTTTATTAAAAAACTAGCTGTTGCCCGCGGCTCCGCCCGCGTGGAATTCGGATTCCGTGCCAACTTTTTTTTTCGTGCTAAAGTTCCCTCTACGCTCAGTGACCAGCCCTCCCCGTGCCTGCTCTCCACTGTGCCCTCTGGTAGTCAGAGGGGCATGTGGGAAGCCTCTGAGCAGCCCTCTACAGAGCCGCTCCCCTTGCGGCAGGTATTTGCCGTTGGCGGCAGCGCCTCTCCTGGGTGAGAGGCGCTACCGCCTCCGTTGCTCATTCAGATCCCGATCCTGTTGCATCATCTGTTCAGCTGACCCTCCCCGTCTTCGCTCGTCGACATAACTTCGAACGCCCGTTGCACCCTTTTAGCAAATAGCTTTAGCCCATGCCCGTAATATATGTAGGTATTTAAATAGTTTTCAAATAATGTATGAGAATCTACCGGATTTATTGACATTTATAATTTCGTAATATCTTTTGCATAGAACATCCGATTTCAATAATTCAAAAACTAATCAACAGGTATTGAAACAATCTTTAATACCAAACAATTTATTAATATAATAATTAATACAAGGGTATAGATTCCGTGGTCTGACTTTGAGCGGCATTTCTGCTTGAATTTATTTCGCCTTAATATTTTTTCATATTGCGATAACTCATAAAGCATTAATTGTAATTACATAGTGTAAATGGCAATTTTGATCTACATTAAATGTACAACGTATCTAAAGTATTTAATTGGAAAAGAAATAACACTGTATTGTTAAAAAAATCCTATCATTTGCTCCGAAAATGATACATGTTTTTTTTGTAATTTGTAAAAGATAAAACTGGTTACTGTGGGGTATCCTTATTAGATAGACATATGCTATCGCGGACTTTTATATAGACCTTTTTAAGTTATGCATTTCCACAGTACATCATTTTGTTATATATTCAATAGTTTTCGCAGCGCACGCGATGTAAGGAATTTTTTAGGTAATTTTTTTACACCTTGGGTTACATTATTGAAGTTTTAGTAAGGATCCCTATTTTTTTTTAAATGTAATGTAGCTTATGTTAGTCAGTGATAGTGCAGCTTTCTAATGTTAAAAGAATTTTTGAAATCGGTTCATTAGTTCTTGAGTTTACTCGAATACAAAAAAAATTTGCTCACTGCTTCGCTCCCTTTTGTAGTAGCGTGTTGTTATATAGCCTATGTTACTCACAGATGTTGTAGCTTTCTATAGGTGAAAGAATTATTGAAATCGGTCCAGTAGTTTCGGAGCCTATTCGTTACAAACAAACAAAAAAAAACAAAAAAACAAATCTTTCCTCTTTATAATATTAGTGTAGAAGTGTAGATAAACAGAAAAAGAAAAAATTGTGGATTCGACTTAACTTAAATAGGCGTGAAACTTTAGATAATTTAAGTCTAGAAATAAGCCTTGATAGTAAATTATTTAACAATCGCGTAGAAAAGGATAGACTGTGTCATAACAAGGAGAGCGACTGAAACAACAATAGAACTGGCCGAACAATATTGCAGTAAAATCGACCGCCTAGCGATCGTCCGGCAACCCATTGCGGCAATATCGGCCATATGTGGCAACACAAAACATGTTTGGCTATATTTCCGGGACATTACTGCAATACTGGCCGGTATTGCTTGCAATAGTTGAAATGTTGCCGGGCCACAGTGTTGCAGCCACTAATTGCAGTAAAACATTGCCCGTTTAGAAGCACCTTATGCGGCATATTATGCATCTGAGGCTGAGTCTGGGCTGTATATATCTGTCTGATGTTAAACAGCCCTATCCCTTAGGTAGTCGCCTTGTACGACACCACATGGGAGGAGATGGGGTGGCCCAAAGTCTATTCTGCCGGGAACCACGCGGCTATTTGTCTAAAGAGTTTGTATATAGTATAAGGTTTGGTTATTATATATTTCAATTGAAATAGTATTAGAAACCACGTCGTCCATTGTCAGACACTTGAACAATCGCAGTTTCCTGTCAGACAGCGACCCTTGTCATGAAATATAATGATACTTACGAGTACGTTATAGTATAAAAGCTGATTTTTATATAAGTTACTATTTATAGTTGAGGGTCCTAGAGTGGAGACCGCGAGAAGGAAAACGTAAGGTGGGACACGCCTAAGCCAGGTAGACGGACGACCTACGAAGGGTGGCTGGGACGGACTGGATGCGGAAGGCGGAGGATCGGCAAACGTCGCGCATATTAGGAGAGGCCTATGTCCAACAGGGGACTGCAATAGGCTAATTATTGATTGATTGATTGATTGATATAAGTTACTAGAGGAACTGTCTAAAGATATTTTCACAGTTGTCGGACAGATTCGATGTTTCTTGCACCTCTTTAGTGCAGGAGGTAGGACACGACGGCATTTCCGTCCCATTCGAGCAGACCGACTGGGGAAGTTCCTTCGCCTTACAGAAGACCGCGGCTTAATAACCTCGTGTTGTGTTCCCGGCGGTGACTGGAGTAGCCAGAGCTCACTGGAAAGGTTTTGTGCTGTCAGTGGGAAGACCAAAGGCTTGTATTACTTATCTTGTGCACTGACGGCACAGAATCTCTCTGTTCTTACAGGGTCGGCAGCGCGAGTGACTCCCCTGGTGTTGCACTCGTCCATAGGCCACGGTAACCACTTCCCATCAGATGGGCCGTTTGCTTGTCTGCGACTTAAAAAAATGGTATAAAAATCTTTGCCACATTATATTATAAGTGTACCGTAAGTGCAGCGTACAGTGTACAGTACCGCGAGGTATACATTTGCAAATGAACGTGAGTGAAAAAGTGTGTTCGGTCTATTGCGATCTTTCACTGTGCATTATTTCCTGTTGCAAGGCTTTCACCTCGGAGACCGGTGTCGGTTTACACGGTTTTTATAAGGGCGACTGCCGTCTGACTTTCAAACCCCGAGAGGAAGTCTATATGGGATCGTCCGTCTATCAGGAGGTGCACGGACTTTCAGGTTAGGTTAGCTTAGCACTCAAGATCTAGATAAGACACCGTAAATCCACCTCTCTCGCCACTAAAGGTCCAACCCCACCAAACGGACGGCATCGGAACGGAATTTACAATCTTTAAACAAACTAAATCTTATATCACATCATTTAAAGTTTATATTACAAAGTCACGCATGACAGCTTGACGTGCGTCATGCCGCCGCACGTCGCTGTCAAGCTGTTGTGCGTGACTTAGTAATATAAACTTCAAACACTGTGATAATAAGATTTAATTTTGTTTAAAGATTGTAAAATCCGGGCCGATGCCGTCCGTTTGGTGGGGTTGGACCTTAAGTCCTAGCCAATAATAATACCTATAACTTCAAAAATATCAAAGACGAGGCCCTCAAACATACCAACCGTAGCTAGCTAACTAGGTATGTATATGCATTTGTATAAATGTTGATTCACATCAAACGAGCGAATGCCCATTCTATCCATTCTACGTCATATTCTATTAGTGTAAACAGTGACAGAAGATTCGTTAGTTGTTCTTTCTTATGTAAACGCTGAAAATAAGGTTTCATTTACGCTAAAATGTTAAGAAATTGTGAAAATGCATAGCGGTAGTGAACGCGGCTGCCTTCCCGCGGGAAGGAGGAATACTAGTAATTTTATTTTGCAAATATGCTTTAGATGTAAAATGAAGAAGACAGCCTCTGTGGCGTAGCGGAAGTGAACGCGGCAGCTACGCAGGAGGCGCGCGTTCGATCCCCGCTCAGTGCGAATATTTGTGTGCATGAAATAAGGGTATTTGCATTGGTCTGGTCGTGCCTCGGAGGGCACGTTAATCCGTCGGTTCCGGTTGCCATAAGAACATCTATGGCAGTCGTTACGGGTAGTTGGAGCCCTAAAAAGTCCAAAAACAATGATCTAGCTGCAAAGCTTCGATATCACCTGATGTTACCATTGGGTTGTGTGTGGAGGTCAGATGGCAATCGCTTCACGGAAAATATCGAGGTCTAGCCAAAGCCGTAGTTAAGACTAGTTAGGCGAACCCAAGACTCCGAGCTGAAAGCTTCAGATGCGACTGGGAATAAATACTAGGATGAAGAAGAAGTTAAGAAAGAATGCTCCTGTTCTTGCTGGACACACAGAAAATACGTAAGACGCTGACGGAGCGCAGACCTTTGTTTTACTGCGTCCCTTTCACACAAAATGTATAGGAGCGTCGCGACGCACGTCTTATGACCCTTGTCTGGCCTGCGCTTTAGCTGATATACCTATTTAAGTTGGTTTAGTTATACGCCAGTTCTCTCTTCTATGCTAAACAATTTAAATCCACCATCTACTCACGTTACCATTGAGTTTGAAACACTCGTTATCAAGTAGATTTTGTAACAACAACACCATAATCAAGTAGGCGGTACGAGCGTTTACATAATAAAAATAACGCGCAACACAACATATCCATACTAATATTATAAATGTGAAAGTAACTCTGTCTGTCGGTTACGTTTTCACGCCTACCTAAACCAATGAACCGATTTTGATGAAAGGAGACGGAGACTTCTGGGCCAAAATTGTAATGAGTTGAGATATGACTTAAAAAAAGCGGTATTTTTTTCTATTTCAAAATATTAAAAAACCAGCTCAATTGAAAATCTTGAAGACGAGAAATCTTAAAACTAAATTTATTTCACTAGCAAAATAAAATATCGATTATCGATTATACTAAAAATTATTTAAACAATATTGCGTATTATAACACTTGCATCACAATTTGATATTAAATCAATCAGAGTGAACAAAACTTAATCATAATAATAATAATAACCATTTAAAATACCAAATAATAGTGTAATAAAAATAAATTCTGAATCGATTTCCGTTAATCGATTAATTATTTCTTGTGTTTATCAACTGTATTTTTAAGCTGTAACAGCTGACAGCTCCATTTTCTGTCAATCAGGCCCACGAATATATGTGTCGTACTCTCCAGCAGAGCCACCTTCATGATTAGCGCTCAAATTTATCGCGAAACAATGTACGTCGAACGTACATAGTGTACATGCATTGTATATAACTGTACGCATACGAAATAGAGGAATAATGTCTGTTGAATGTGGCTCTGCTGCAAAGCATACTCCCTGGCAGCGCCACCTAGAACAAGTACTTAGGATAGATGTGGAGGAGTGGTTTTCATGAAAATTGATGTACGTACGCTGTTTATTATGTACATGTTAAAAAAGTACTTATCGATGTAGTCGTTTTATTTATTTCTACTATTCTTAAATTTTCATACAAAACGCCTGATAATATTTTGTTAGCAAACAATATTATTATACCGGTGCTATTTTATATGTTTAGGCACTCAAGTATCACTAACGACCGAGGTGCTGATAAACTTGAGCATTCACTTGTAACAGAACATCGAGCATTCGCCGTTTTTAAATTTGTCGAACCGAACAACGAGCCGAGTACGCTTGGTGTAGAGCCAAAAAATGCCAACAGACCCGTCTAATTACAGGCCTATTGCTATAACCTCCCTCTTCTCGAAGGTGATGGAGCGTGTTGTTAATACACAGCTCCTGGGATACCTTGAAGGTAACGATCTTTTGAGCGACCGACAGTACGGCTTTCGCCACCGTCGCTCAACCGGTGACCTTCTTGTGTATCTCACAAACCGTTGGGCGCAAGCCATCGAGACTCGAGGTGAGGCATTGGCGGTTAGCCTCGATATAGCAAAGGCCTTTGATCGGGTCTGGCACAGTGGTCTTCTTGCAAAGCTACCATCTTATGGACTCCCCGAGGGATTATGCGTATGGATTGCCAGCTTTTTGCGTGCTTTTTGTCTTTTTGACCAGGGGACATTTTGCGAAAGAGACGTTTTGCGCCTGAGCCCTATGGACGTATGCAACACCAGGGGCGTCACACTCGCACTGCCGACCCTGAAGAAACCTTCTAATGCCCTTCTTGAAGAACCCCATATTGTAGTCGCTTGGGAAAACCACCGCAGGTAGTTCATTCCCCAGCTTGAGTGTGCGTGGGATGAAGTGCCTTTCAAACCGCACAGTGCGCACCAATTCCGGACGCAATGTGTGAGGATGAATTCCTGCCTGTGGCGAGAGGTGCGATGATGGAATGTAGCTGTTGGTATCATGTCAAATAGTTCTTCTGAGCACAAACCATTATATAGACGGTAAAACACACACAGTGAGGCAAAAAGACAAAAAGCACGCAAAAAGCTGGCAATCCAAACGCATAATCCCTCGGGGAGTCCATAAGATGGTAGCTTTGCAAGAAGACCACTGTGCCAGACCCGATCAAAGGCCTTTGCTATATCGAGGCTAACCGCCAATGCCTCACCTCGAGTCTCAAAGTCAAAGTCAAAGTCAAAAATCATTTATTCTGTATAGACCATTAAAACGGCACTTACAAAACGTCAAAAATATATAATTATGTACTAAAGACTAGCTTAGCAAATGGACCACCGGTTCGAAACGCGGCCCTGGCCTGAGAAGACTCCGGCAAGAAACTCAGCGGGCTTTTTTTTTTTTTGGTCTATTTACAAATAATGCTTAGTCTACTTAGTCTAAATACAATAATTTGTTTGAGAAGCATGCATGAGTGAACAGCTCATTTCCAAGCTAGTTTATCATCTAAATATTCTTGTATTTTATAATAGCCCTTTTGGCACAATTTCCTCTTAACTACATTTTTAAATTTATTTATAGGTAAATCCCTAATTTCCTTAGGGAGCTTGTTAAAAAAGCGTATACAGTTACCCTGGAAAGAACTGCTAATTTTTTGGAGTCTGGTATCACAGACTACAAGATTGTTTTTATGTCTCGTATTTATGTTATGCCTGTCACATATTTTGGGAAATTTGGAAATATTTTTCTTAACATACATTAGGTTCTCGAAAATGTACTGTGACACTACGGTCAGAATGTCTATTTCTTTAAACTTTTCTCTGAGGGAGACTCTTGGGCCCAAATTATAAATAGCTCGCACAGCCGCTGGCTTGCGCCCAACGGTTTGTGAGATACACAAGAAGGTCACCGGTTGAGCGACGGTGGCGAAAGCCGTACTGTCGGTCGCTCAGAAGATCGTTACCTTCAAGGTATCCCAGGAGCTGTGTATTAACAACACGCTCCATCACCTTCGAGAAGAGGGAGGTTATAGCAATAGGCCTGTAATTAGACGGGTCTGTTGGCATTTTTTGGCTCTACACCAAGCGTACTCGGCTCGTTGTTCGGTTCGACAAATTTAAAAACGGCGAATGCTCGATGTTCTGTTACAAGTGAATGCTCAAGTTTATCAGCACCTCGGTCGTTAGTGATACTTGAGTGCCTAAACATATAAAATAGCACCGGTATAATAATATTGTTTGCTAACAAAATATTATCAGGCGTTTTGTATGAAAATTTAAGAATAGTAGAAATAAATAAAACGACTACATCGATAAGTACTTTTTTAACATGTACATAATAAACAGCGTACGTACATCAATTTTCATGAAAACCACTCCTCCACATCTATCCTAAGTACTTGTTCTAGGTGGCGCTGCCAGGGAGTATGCTTTGCAGCAGAGCCACATTCAACGGACATTATTCCTCTATTCCGTATACGTACAGTTATATACAATGCATGTACACTATGTACGTTCGACGTACATTGTTTCGAGATAAATTCGAGCGCTAATCATGAAGGTGGCTCTGCTGGAGAGTACGACACGAATATATGGAAGAGTATCCATCTCCTTTGGTACAGAGATAGATTAGAGCTTGGGAAAGAACATAGGCTAGTTTGGTCGCGATAACCGACATCCACGCGGGCAATGCCGCGGACTACAGCTAGTTAATAACCCTTTTTGGCACGACTGCGGACGGTAAAAATAAGTCCGAAAAGTCATAAAAATTAAAGTACTCACTCAAGCACTGCATCAGGTATACATAATTTTTCCAAGTTCAGGTACTGTTGTAGCTCGTGCAGGTAATTCACATACATCATCTTCCTTCCGAACTTCACACTAATGGCCGGCTTCAGCATCTGCCACACAATCCTTATAAAGTTCGTCGGGTGTACGAGGTACAACGCCTTTAAATTCTTCTTATATTTCCTGTCAAACGCCTTGTACGCCTTCCATAGCCACGACAATGGCGGTTTGTTTTTACTCGTGAGCCCGCAGTGGAAATATACGACGCTGTAGTCCTGCTCCACATATTTGTCTAGCGTGAACATTAGATATCTGAAATTAATAAACGTTTTTGTGTTAATTAAAAGATGAGTAAGAATGAAATACAAATATATTAGTTATGTACTGGAATTTAGTAACAATATGTATATCAATGTGAACCTCGGAACAGAACCTGGTATCTTGGACCTAAATCGCGAGCAAACGAAACCTAGGCGCGTGCGGTTTGTTTTGTAATAATCTATGCTTGGTGAATTTGAGTTCGTCCACCGCAGTAGTACCCCGTGTTATCCTCAAGACTCCCAAATATACGTGCACTGCGTTATAGAGCACATTTTAGGTCCAAGAATATGTCCCGAGTAATAACAGGGGACAAGGGTATTAAGTTAAGGTCGTCCGATGCCTTGTGCATATGCACGGATACAGGCACCTGTTTCGTGCAACTAATATGGAGCGAATATAGTGAAAAAAAAACGGAAACAAAACGTTTGTGATGACCCTTACACGTTGCAAGCAGTAGCGGTGAGGTATGAAAGGAAATTCCTTACGCACACGGTAAAGATGTGGAATGATCTGCCTGTGGCGGTTTTCCCAAGCGACTACAATATGGCGTTCTTCGAGAAGGGCATTACAAGAGATCCGATTCTCAGCACTCCATGGATGGATGGTGCGGTCGCCGGGTCCATAGCGTAACACAGAGAGGAACACCGTGACGGCGACTGGGACTTGCGACCCAGATGTAGGTTTAGGGTGGCCACCGCGTGATGCATCAGCGCTCACCTCCACCGTGAGTAGTGTGTCTTCCCCCTCCCCCCTACATATCCAAATTTGATAGGATTCTATCAATGCCGCTTTGGATATTCGATTAAATAAAGAGCTTTTAAAGGGAATGGAAACACAAAATGAATGTGTTGCACACATCCAAAGGCTACGGTGACAATTTCCCATCTGGTGGACCGTATGGTCGTCTGTCACCTATAATCATCACAATATAAAGGACCGCTTTGGAGTTTTGGCGCGAACACGATGAAAGAAACTTAAGCGGTTGTATTTCATATTCCAAAATTAGTGTGAGTTAGAGTTTTGATGTGTAAATGGTGGAATTTTAGACATAACGTTTTGGAAAACGCGCACAAGAGTAGGAAAGTGAAATATCACAGTGGATTGTGACTTCTCGTGTTGGTTTCAAATCTCCGTAGAAGCCTTTAGTAAAGTTTCCACCACTTTACTGAGGCAGCCATCATCATCATCGTCATCATCATCAACTCACCATCATCATCATCATCCATCTATCCATCCACCCACCTATCCAAATAAGATTATTATAAACTAACTTCACCATCATCATCATCATTTCAGCCATAGGAAGTCCACTGCTGGACATAGGCCTCCCCTATAGATCTCCAATAAACTACTTGATAATGGCTAAATGCTAAGCAAGAAGCCAATAAAAAAATGGACCACTTTGACATTTGCCTTCACGACGTAACTAGTGATGTAACCATACGACTCGGTACTTGATACTCACGATAAATTGATTCAAGTTTGCTTGAGTATTTAATCGATTTAAATTGTAAAGTGCATTGGATAAAAGTTCTGATGAATGTTATCAATATTGACATCTTGGTTGCCATTATTAACGGCTTTGTGCTCCGAGCTCATAATTTTCATTAAAGATCACTACACAGCTGGTGAAATTCAGTAATTAGTATGTCTAAAGCTAAACAGTAGTATTTAAATAAATAAAATCGGCCAAGTGTGAGCTGGCCTTAAAAAAATATCTTGATCGATCAATTGTTTTCCTTAACCGATTATTAACAGTCTGTGGACAATATGAAATAATCGCTATGCACAGCACTAAGCCGAGTGAGCGGTTCCCATCAATCAAAAATTTAATTACCTTCAGAACGTTTCGATCGGTAAAAATAGAGAACTTAACGGGCGTGAACTGTCAAAACTCAAAACGGATCTTTTATTTTGTGAAAACTATGGTGCCACTATAAAAAATATGTTTGTATGTTTGGTACTCACGTGAGTAATTTATCCGGATGGAGGTCCTTGCTAGGCGGTAGTCTGCACGCCGACACGACTATGATGCGCCTCCCGACCTCGTCGTCCCCCACCACCTCCACCAGCCCCGTGCCGTTCAGCTCTGCGAAGGAATCATCCAGGGACGACGCGATCTGGAATATCGACGATGGCTAATAAGTATCGATTGTTGTAATACGATAGTTAGGGTTAGAAGGTTATGGCGGACTGTCGGCTCTATGTACCGCGATAACAAGCAACAAAGTGAATTGCTTGTTGCCCCAACTGTGTGCCTGCTTGCACGGTTTTAGGTCAAGAGACGATCAATCATCGGAGTTAAGAAAATGTATCCACTTTATTACTGATGGGATATTAGTAATAATAAAGTCATCAGTAATAAAGTCAGTTGAGAAATATAATCTAATGTGGCCGTCAAGCTGAGGGCCGCCATTGCAACATTGTTTGTAACTGTACTGGCGACCCTCTTTCCATCAACTTTCGCTTACCATGAGATAAAGTCATATTGAAAAAAATATTTAATGACGTCGTGGGTCATATTGTGACTTAATGCGGCCACCCACTTACAGTTTATCGAACGACAACCGGATGATATCGGTCTGTCAGTTCATAGCAATAGCCCACACACTTACAGTTTCGTATACGATTTTGGACTGACGGCTAATATGTGTGTGGCCGCTTGATGATTTCGGTCAGCAAAGACTGTTAAGGGCCGGACAATCTATGGCCGTCGGCATTTTATACATAATAACATCAGAGTAAAAGAATAAAATAATATTATTATTTTAGTCTGAGGAGTTAATTGTGTTTTGTTTGACATTTACTATTGTAAGCATATACCTAACTGAAATCTAAATTGACTTTTTGAATGGACATAATACCTATGGTTAATACATTATGATGACATTGTTTAATTTTATTTTATATTTTTTTTTTATGTAGCCAATAAGCACCAGGACATTTTGATTTTTATGTGTGGAATTTGTAAATATTCAATTAAATGCAATGATAAATAAAGATGACAGGATGATAAAAATCTTACTTGATATATATTATGCTTACTACATTATATTTTGTTTCCTGATTTAGCTATTAAGACTGCATGCCTATTATGGTGGAATATGGCGAGACTATCTACCTACTGTATATAACACCTTATGTAACCCATATTTGCAACGAATAAATGAATTATGAATTATTATTAAATTATGAAATAAAATTATGATGACAGACGAAAAACTGCAGGCGAACTGTAAGTGGGTGGCCGCCTTTAGTGAGAATTTACATTCAATTCAATTACCCGTCGACTATTTACCCGTACGACCTCAAAGTTTAGACCTCATCTATAGGGCTAAGGTCTAAGGGGTCTTAATAAGGGCCGTGACCTGTATTTTGTGATTAGGCCCAAACTAGGAGGTCGTATGGGTATTATAGAGCTGGTAGAACTATAGACCGACCGCGAGCGTTTTACCGTTCCAACGCGGCAACGGTACAAAAAATGAGCACTGATCCTTGAGCGCTCACGGTTGTATACGTCACGACACGTATCTTGGACTTAAATCGCAAGACAAACGAGTCTTTGGCGCCCGCGAATTGTTTAGTAATTTGAGCTCGTCCACCGCAGTAGCAACCCGTGCTATCCTAAAAAGACATCTAAGAAACGTGTACTGCTCGTATAGACCACATTTTGGGACCTAGATACATATTATGTCCCAAGCAATATCTCACTCTTTTTCTGTTAATGCTCTTTCTTTCTCTTTTTTAACTTCATCCCCCGCCACGCGACGTGTTTCATGGAAGCACGGGCAGTACAGCGCTCGCAGTAGGTCTAAATGGATAATAGATGGACAATAAAATCACACTTTATGCTGATAAAGCTAATGCAGCATTCGTTCTAAAACAATAGCGATACAGTAAAGCGTACAAGCAATAGGAGAATTTCATATATAGTAAAAAAAAAAACAATAATAACAAAAAAATAACGTTAAAGAAATTAAATTCAAAAATTGGAAGTCGCAAGCACCTTACAAGATTAGTTTATATTAATTTTCTAACAATTTTTTTACAAACATATTATACCAGGTGGGTTAGGCAGAGGAGACACATACACATATCACCAATCATTATATTAGGTCCCAATCCCAAGTAAGAGAGTGAGTTATTGCCGTATTCAGGGCAATATTGTTGACTCGAGCAATGCATCTGAGTCTGGGTCTTAGTACGAGAGCCCACGACCAAAACCATGTCTCATAGCAATACGGCAAAAACCCTATAAAATCGTTAGATTGTATGATTCTGAACCCGACTAGGTGTGTAGTAACGGTCGAAAGTGTAGCAACTGCGTGGGAGGCCATTTCTGCTGTGTCAAAAAAAAAAGGCAGTCGGTATTATAGCAATACGTCTGATAGTGAAAATGTACATAGATTTTATAATTGTATTACGAAAAAGTTTGTTTTCAGACATTTTGTGCGTAACACATAGCCTGAGCGCATTTTTGAAAATGTCAACAAATTTAACCGACCTGTATCATAGCAATACGGATATTTTTTTTTTTTTAACTTTTCGTATTGCTGCCATGATTACCAAAAACCTGTTTTCAGACACTTTAAGTGTAGCATATACTCCCAAAAACGAAAATAAGTACGAAAATGTTTTTTATTAATTTACAGCCTTCATAGATATTCAAGAATCTCCCTTGTCTATTATATGTACTTTGACAGATGACAGATGTCATTACTTATTTCTTTTGTAAAAGTTACTCAAGTGTGCTTTAAATAAAATCAAAACTATCAAATCAATCAGTATTTAATTTCAACAGCCTCAGCGCTTCTTACGCTCCTGCCCGATTGAATACGAAAATATTTTGTAACTTTGAATAAACCGTTTTTTTTTTTCAACTTCATCCCAGTTTCCTTTTGTGCGATTTATTTCAGTCCTTTAACTTCAATGTTACGGTTTCGGGTAAATTCTTTGTTAATTATCATGTAATGAATTCAGGGTCGCAACGTATTCATTGGTTTGTAACAGAGAATTCAAGATGCCTCAATACGATTTTTAAATGATATCTGAGTATCGAAAAGTTGTCTGATAGAGAAGATGCTACACTTAATTTGTCTGATATAATTTTTTTGCACATGTGGACAACTTATTTTATCATGTCCAACAATTTTCAGACATTGCTATGATACCGATCGGTAAAATTTGTTAACATTTTCAAAACGGTCTCAAAATTTAATGCGTTCACATTTCCGTCTGAAAATTGTTTTGTTCGCATCAAATAACCAAAATTTACTAATAAAAAATTTTTTCAGACGTATTGCTATGAGACATTTTTTTGTCTCATTTTTAATTTTTTTAAGTGATTTTACGGGTTTGCGCTACACCACTAACGTCTGAAAAATATGTTTCCGGTATCTCAGAACTATCATTCAACTACAGTCTGCAAATCAGACATATTGCTATGATGCAGTTCGGTAAAATTCTTTGACAATTTTGAAAATTCGGTCAGATCAAACGCTACGCGGAAAATGTCTGATATTGGTTTTTTCGAGTTCAGGATAATCGTATCTATCGATTTGATGCGGTTTTGGCTGTATTGCTATGAGACAAAAATTTTGGTCGTGGGCTCTCGTACTATCTGTATTATCTATCTGATGTTAAACAGCCCTATCCCTTAGTCGCCTTGTACGACACCGCATAGGAAGAGACGGGGTGGCCCAAATTCAACTCTGCCGGGAACCACGCGGCGAATTTTTTCTTTTTTTCTTTTACCACTTACGTAGCAGACAAGCACATGGCCCACCCGATGGAAAGTGGAGATTTAGTCGATATACAAATTGATTTGACCATAGTAAAAATTCTAATTACTTTTAAATTCAATTGATTTATAATAAAAACTAGCGCAAGCTTATTTTAAATGCCAATAAATTTAGTTCAACAGTCGCAAAAACGGCACAGGCTCAGCCAACTCATTAACATAATACATAATAATAGTACGTTTAGGTTCATAATGTCCAAATCCCAGAATGACCAGAGGTTGCAAAACGTCCATATGCCAGCAGGTCCATATCCCAGAAAGTCCATATCCCAGGGATGGATGTTTGTCTCTTTAACGTGAAAACTATTGAAATGATTTTAATGCAACTTTACAATAATATAGCTTATACATCAGAATAACACATAGGCTACATATCAGCGATGAACGGGATCAGAATTCCACGACGCGGAGCCGCGAGCAACAGCTGGTAAGAAAACAATTTAAATAAAGGTCAATAATAATATTTTAAATATTATAAACAGCATTCATTGCACTATTTTTGAATAGCATAAATTAAAATATTTTTATTAATAAATATAAATTGATTAAAATGTAATTAACACGTAAAAAAAATTAAACAAAGTAAAATTCTAGGACACAGCGTCATCTAGGCATAAACTAAGCATAGCACATAATATATATGGGTTCTAGTGGTTAAACATAAAAAGCAGCACAAGTTAGCAGCCTCTAGACAGGCTCTAGCGACTCCATCGACATTACATTACCATCGTATTACCTTCCTCCTGCAAAAACTCTCCAATCAAAAATATATCAGTTTTGTAACACAATTACAACCACATAATATTTGGTACAATGCGTGAATAAGCTGATAAGTCGAAAAATCACACGTTTTTTTTAATATTTTATTAAAGAAAATATATTTTCGTCAGTAAAGTTTATATCTTTTGTCATCAATACTCAAAATTGTAATTCGGGCGCGAAATATTGTGTATATTTGCCGCCATGGCACCGATAGATATGGGTGGTATTTGCCCATCCAGTAACACCCAAACGAGTAACGCTGTTACTGTTTGGGAAAAAAAAAAGATTCCAGCGGGTCACAGGTGTTACTGGATGCTACGATTTTGTACCAACGAGTAACACCTCAAAATATTGGTGTTACTGGTTGGGAAAAAAAATCCCAACAGGTCACAGGACTCACAGGTGTTACTGAATGCAACTTTTTGTCCCAACGTTCACAGGTGTTACTGGATGCAACATTTTTGTCCCAAGGTGTCACAGATGTTACTGGATGCAACTGTTTTTGTGCCAACTAGTAACACTGCAAGGTATTAGGTCTCGCAGAGACCTCCGTCGACCTTTTCGTGTTGAATTGCTTTTTAACCGACTTCATTTATATTTATTATACCACTTAGGTTTCTCCCTTGTGGCGCAGATTGTTTAACCCTCGTGGCTCCAAATTGGTGTCAGATCTAGAATTTAGCTGACAAACCCTACAATAAAGCAATAGATAAATCACACCTTTTTATTAATAAATATTACTTATGTTATTATTTATGTATTTTTTTCAGATAGTTCTAAAACATTAATCACTAAATTATTGAAGTCGATGTTAAGTCATAGTGCAAGTTAACCAATCAACTTATTCACACCCTGTATCCATACAAACTACACGCACAACTCCAGTACATCACCAGGACCACAACAATTCCACTGACATACAAGTGCCAATATATCAATGACATAATGCATACTAGACAAGCTGTGTAGAACAAAAATTGTGTCAATGCCTGAATTTTTGCGTCTAGGAGTCAATGAATTTTGACACCTTTCTATATAGGCATAGTGCGCTTTTTGGAGCGTCATCTATATTTTAGATGTATTGTAGAATAAAATGATGAATACATATATGGGTCGACAAGCGCTACAGCAAGACGCGTTGTTCTTAATTCATCTTCTTTAGTCGTTGTCCTTCATTTATTGTGTCCTATGTCATGCTTGTTGTCGCTCCCATTTGATTTTGACGTTTATGACAGTCAATCCGTCAGTCAAAGCGACAGTAGCTTAGTGGTTAAGGAGTCGGCCTTACGATCGTGAGGTCATGGGTTGGAATCCTGGTCATTACACTAGGTACCGACGTGAAACCACCCCTACCACAAGCAATTTAGCTTAGCTGGAGGGGTTGGTGGGAATATTAATAATTTCGGATGCTAATATTATTTTAAAACAAATAAATCCCATACATTGATCTATCTATTCGATTCTACAAACACATTGCCACTTATCTAGAGGGGCAGGTCACCAATTGCTATAGTTCTGTTTTGTTCTATACAACCAGTTTAGTACATACACGGCAGTCATTGCAATTGCTAGATACAATCCACTTACTTCTGCATAAACTTCGGGCGCTCTCGCCAACTCCTCTTCAAAGTTCTCCTCTATCGTGCCGTCGCTCGCAGACCGTTCCAGGAGGTCGTCAGGGATGTCTAGTAGTTCTGGTGGCAGCGGGGCTGTGGATAAAAAAAAATGATTAAAAAAAATCTTTGATGATCTCTGCGGTGTCGCAGTAGGGAGTTCTACCTACTATTAAGTTGGAGGTCAGGGTTCGATACCCGCGTTCGATAAGTGCAAATATGTATATTTGCATTGGTTTGAGTATTTCTATGTATAACACATAATTGTAGACATTACAAAAAAAAAAGTCTTCGAATGTTTTTTTCATGGAGATCAATCTATCAATCTAATCTTCATTCTGTCCTCCGTGATTTTTCTTTTTTGTCCGCATTCTAAAACCCATAATAACAAGCTCAACTTAGTCTGGATCTAGATGGCGCTGTGGAATAATGTCCTGGAATATTTCTTTTTCTTTCACGTGTGTGATGTTATTAGGCATTAATTACTACTTTGGTCAAGATAATAACTTAGACTAGACTAATTAATTTCGTTAACGTTTTTGCTAATCATCATGCGAAATATAGGTACTATTGTAGAAAATGTTATATATAAACTACAGCTATTTTGTAAACGCCCGCATACGGTGCAGAACATTCCATCAAGAACCAAGCGGTTCGGCGACTCCTTCCTATACCCGAGACTTTGCCTTTAGCTTACAATCAAGCAAGGTGAAGTCAAATTGACGTGTCCTACATAAAAAAAATAGTCTGGAATGTGACGTCTCATAACTAAAATCGATTCAAGACGTCTAGGGGCTACAATGAAACGTACACCCGAAACTTCTGTCCCGAAACACGAACAAAGTGGTTCATGGCAGGTCTACGGATCGGAATCGGAACGTGGCATTTAAAAAGGTCATGGACGGTTAGTAGGACTCTCTAAAGGTGAACATATTACGAAGGGAAATCGACATATTGTTGGGGGAGTATTCTTCTACTTTTTCTATAGTACCTGCTGATATCAAAAATAAACCCGATGGTATGCAGCAATCTTCAAAATAGACGACCTCTGTGGCGTAGCGGTAGAACGTTCGACTGTGCTACGCTAGTGGTGCGGGTTCCTTTCCCGCTTAGTGCAAATATTTTTATGCATGAATATGTATATTTGCATTAGTCTGAGTTTTTCTCTGTATACAACCAGTTGAGCATAGTAATTGAGCCTTGGGTAAACAAGGATAATCTGTCTATTAACAAAAAAAAAGTAAGTATCTAAAAGTATTTATCAGCATTATAGACCCCATAACACAAGCTAGTTAAGGTTACTTTAGATGTAGATAGAGTAGAGTAGAATTTCCTAGAATATTTATCAATCAATCAATCAAATCAATTTATTGCTTGGCACAGTTTACTTATTAGTATTTAAACCTTCCGGGGTAGGCAGAGACAACAGCCCTCTATTTGACACTATCCTTACATACTTAACGAGCTTCCTCTACTGTCATTAATATTATATCTGGGACTAAAAACCTGCACAAAATTTGCTCTCTCTATACTCGCAGTACATACTACACATATTTTTTGGGTGGTTTTTGAGGATAGCACGGGGAGCTACGGCGACGGACGAGTACAAATTCAATTCACCAAGCATAGATTATAACATCCAGTCGGTCCCAGCCACCTTTCGCAGGTCCAGGTTACACCTGGCTAGGGGGCGTCCCACCTTCCGTATTCCTTCTCGCGGTCTCCACTCTAGAAAGACTGGAGCTGACGAGAACTCCAACGGCCATCAGTCCTTCGGCAGATGTGGCCAGCCCACTGCCACTTCAGCTTGCTTATTCTGCGAGCTATGTCGGTAACTTTGGTTCTATTTCGGAAGACCTCGTTACGAATTCTATCCTTCAAAGAGGCTCAAAGCATAGCTCGCTCCATAGCCCGCTGTGCGACTTTTATGTCACGGACTAACCCCATCTTCAGTGGCCACGTTTCGGCACCGTAGGTCATAACAGGCAGGACGCACAGGGTGGATGCGGAAGGCGGAGGATCGGCAAACGTGGCGCATATTGGGAGAGGGCTATGTCCAGCAGTGTACTGCAATAGGCTAATTAATTGATTGAAATTATAACAAAAGAATCCGCAGGCACCAGGGCCTCATTTGTCTCACGATGAAGGTTCAAGATACGTGTCCCGGGATACACGCTCGGGATACAAGAAATTTAAATTCATAAGGAGTGCAATTTTCTAATCATTCAATATATTCAATTTGCCACATCTGAGGGTTCTGATTGGACACTGACATGACATTGTTTCCACTGCATTTCTTAGCAACTACTGTTACTACATTCGCTCAAGTCAAGACCAATCAGTCAATTTATCGGTGATAAGTTTCAAAAGGAAAGCCGGTGGAAGAAAACAAACTTACCTCTTATAGAACGATCATAGCATGTATGGAATTCTGGACCTTATGCTGTGCTTATGATCTACAACAGATTCCCTTTACAGAGCAAGCCGGCAGGAATCGGTTTATAGGGACCCCTCGCCACTGCAATCTATTGTATACAAGCGGCCCGGGTTCTGGCTTCGCCTTTCCTATACGAACTTCCAACCGTTCGTCGTCTTTTTTACCATCTTAGTAGTGAAATTTAAAAAGAACTAGCGATAAGGTATAAATTTAATTTCCTTTCAGAAGAAATACTTTACACTATAAAATGCATCCACTGCCAAAATTTCAAGTTACAGGTTCACCGGCTTAGGCTGATTTTATCGACAGTTAACCGAAAAATTTCATAAATCTTTTTATTTATTTATTTATTCCTCAAGGTGGCTTTTGACTATGGGATGTAATGTAATATATATTACATCTTGGCATATCGCTCGTCATACATTTTGTACGAGACCGTTTACACTACGCTATAATATATATTACATCCCAAACTATAAATATTTTTTCGAGCGATATTGGAAGGTATATTTTACCTCACGTCCCCGGACACCACGCCTCCCCCTGTCTCGCCCGTTTGAATGGCGACGTTTGATCGCGCATGCGAAATCACGTTGTCATTTTAAACTGAGCAATCAGAAGTCAGGGAATTCGCACATGCATTCTACACAGACCAATCAGATTCGCGTACGCAGTTCGATAGGGTAACGAAGTTGTCAAATTTTGGTGTCAACTCATGGTAATGCTACTGAACTATCCCAAATATATATCTTACAGTGAAAACAGCAATCGCGGGATGTAATATATATCTCAAGATGTAATATATATTACATCCCATAGTGAAAAGGCGGCCTCATACTACCATTATTACAGGTTGCCCCCAATGCAATGGTAGTAGCCCACAAATCTGAAAGCGGACGTGCTTTCAGTTTAATAAAAAATAAAATCGGTCAAATGCGAGTCGGACTCGCCCATGAAGGGTTCCATAGCAGCAAAGGCGAAAATTGCGGTTTATGACGTATTAAAAAAAACTACTGACTGGATCTCGTTCGAAACAATTTTTAGTGGTAGTTTGCATGGCAATTTACATCATATATATTTTTTAGATTTATCATTCTCTTATTTTAGAAGTTAGAGGGGGGGAGGGGGAGGGGACACATTTTTCCACTTTGGAAGTGTCTCTCGCGCGAACTATTCAGTTTAGAAAAAAATTATGTTAGAAACCTCAATAGTATTTTTAAAGACCTATCTATAGATACTCCACACGTATGGGTTTGATGAAAAAAAAATTGAGTTTCAGTTCTAAGTATGGGGGACCCCCAAAATTTAATGCTTTTTTTTTATTTTTGTGTGAAATTCTTAATGCGGTTCACAGAATACGTCTTCTTACCAAGTTTCAACAGCACAGGCCTTATAGTTTCGGAGAAAAGTGGCTGTGACATACGGACGGACGGACGGACAGACGGACAGACATGACGAATCTATAAGGGTTCAGTTTTTTGCCATTTGGCTACGGAACCCTAAAAAAAGGGACGTTTTCGAATTATGGCCGACCATAGCATAGAGTGACAACTAGAATTCGGTGGCATACCTACTCGTACGAAATGGTTTCATAACATAACATAAACTCACGCCTATATCCTCGAAGAGGTAGGCAGAGGTGCTAGCACCCACATGGTTTCATAAATAAATATTTATACTTTTTTCAAAAATTCCAATTTAAACAATCGCATTTAGTGCAACCCGACAGACACAGGTCACAATGACACAGGACACAGTTAATAATAGCTTTTGATAAATATTTGTAAAAGTATACAAACACACAAATATCTGGCTATGTTCAACTATTTATATAACATAACTAAGTGCTGGAAAAACAACAATAAAAAAAGTTTGTTATATTTTTAAAGAGTGCAAAAACTTCCTTTCACTGAAATCAATGACGCCATTTATTGTTTAGTTGAACTAAAAATATGACCAATGTGCAGTCTAATTTTACGTTTTTGCTTTACGTAATCTGAGGGTTTATTGGAGTCGTATTGGGATGGGAATGGGATGGGAGGAACAACAATAGTGTCCGGAATACGGCAATAGGCTCACCCACCCCCTATTACGTGGGATCTAATACAATGATTGGTGAAATGTGGGCGTTAATTCACCTCTGCCTAACCCGCCGAGGATAAAGGCGTGATTATATGTATGTACGTTTCCATACGTCACAGAAATGGATATAGAATTCCACGCGGACGAAGTCGCGGACATTACCAGTAGCATAAAATGTGTCTACAGCCAATATTTTAATTAGGTAGGTAATGAATACCCACTAACGGATCTACAGTTTGATAGTAACAAAGCAATGACAAGTAAAAGTCAAGATACACAAGGGTATCCTTGATTTGACCTTTACCATGGAAGGTATTGACCGATATGGACCGAATACTTCAAGAAATTAGTAACGTCAGTGTTTTTATTAAACTATTTAATGTAACCCTGATGAAAAGTGGTTACCGTGGCCTATGGACGAGTGCAACACCACGGGAGTCACACTCGTGCTGCCGACCCTGTAAAAACAGAGAGATTCTGTGCCGTCAGCGCATAAGACAAGCAGGACAAGCCTTTGGTCTTCCCACTGAATGCACAAAACCTATCTAGTGAGCCCTGGCTACTCTACTCACCGCCGGAAATATAACACGGGGTCATTATAGCGGCGGTATTCTGTAAAGGCGTAGGTACTTTCCCAGTCGGACTGCTCGATTGGGATGGATATACCGTCGTGTCCTACCTCCTTCATAAAGTTGTGTAAATAAATAAAACAACACAATATAACCAATAGAACGCGTAGATGCAAAAGAAGGCTGTATTGGAATAGATAAATTTATCAATTCCATTTATCGCTTTCTAAAGAACCCTGAAATAAAAGTTTGTCTCGCGTGCTTTAAACCAGAGGGCCACCACATATCGGTTTCTTAATGGTTCCCTTTATCCGAATGGTTGCGCTGTATCTGCCGCATGCGTCTGTCGTTGTTGTAAGCGGTCGGCTACGGAATCATACCACAGTGCAACCTTGATATAACGACCCTCGATATAGCAAATTTCTCGATTTAACGATTTTTTCTTAATCCCCTTGAATTGTCCATAAGAGTCCATGTAAAATATACCTACCTCTACATTGCGAACATTTTTTGCGCACTACCTCATTATAACGAATTTGACGATGACGATTTGTAAAATTTTCAAACACAATGTATACCTAAATTGTTTATGAATAAATTGAAAAAAAAAAGTGATGGTGGTAATTAATGGTACAGCTAGTTATTGTAAACGGGTTTACAGACACGGTTAAATAGGTACAGCCTGCCCCCTAGACAAGTTGCAATTCGTTCGCCGGCGTAATGTACAATAGAATGACGAATGTATGGGATTTGAAGTTTATGACGTTGACGACTCTCATACATATAAATAAATAAATATAGGTAGGTAGTACCTACACCAAATCCCATCAGGACGTTGTAGAATAGTGCCCCTCTCAACTCTTCCTGTGGGTGTCGTAGAAGGCAACTAAGGGATAGGGCTGTTCTCCATCCGACAGTAAACATACATCTCATGACAATGTGCCCACTAGACGGCAATAGGATCGAAAATCATAGTTGGCGAAATGTGGGTGCTAATACACCTCTGCCTACCCCTTCGGGGACTTACAGGCGTGAGTATATGAGTATATAAATACCATACATTCGTCATTCTATTACACAATACGCCGGTCAACGAATTGCCACTTGTCTAGGTGTCTAGGGGGGGCTGGTAGTTTCTAGAAAATTCCAAAAACCTAAGGGCTTCTCGGAGTGAAAGTTTGGAAGCTATTGCCCAACGCCATTAGGAATGTCGTAGGCGTTTATATGACAACCTCGAAGTCAAACTAACAGACGTTTTGTCATCGCCATCGTATATTTGCTCACAATATTATTCAAGGTTGGATATACGTCAACTTGCTAACGAAGAGTGCACGGATGTTGCAATAATCTCAATCAGTCATTTTCATATTGACGGTGCGTCTTGTTAATGCTGTGTATATACAATATGGATACGACATATAGGCAATAATTGAAACCATATACTTGGTACCCCCTAAGCTTCAAGCAGGAAAAGTTTGAACAAAATTGGTCCAGTATTAAGGGCAGAAACTAGAGTTTTAATTTTATAGAATTTGAACAACTTTGAGCACTCTGTAGAATCGCATGTTGCCGCTTAGCTGTTCAAGTAAGTTACCTACTATGCCTATTGTTGTGTGTGTGTGTGAAGTTGTTGTGTGTGTGTGTGAAGGTGTGTGCGTATTTATTAATGACTTATGACACAGTCAATGACTTTAAAGCAATGGATGAAACTATTTAATGACTTATACAAGTGGTTGCATTTTCTACATTTATTTCAATAATTATTTTGTTAGAAAATTTCGGATTTTATAAATCAGGGCATTTAAGTTTAAATTTAATTTGGTTCTATTCCTACGGACCAGGATGCTTCGCGGTTTCAGTATTTGCACATATGTCGTATCCATATCGTATGTGATCGGCAAAAGAAATCATACAATTATAGATTACTAGCTGTTGCCCGCAGCTCCGCCCGCGTGGATATCGGTTATCGCGACCAAACATACTGTATATCCTTTCCCAAGGTCTAATCTATCTCTGTACCGAATTTCATCAAAAATCGGTTCAGTGGTATAGGCGGGCAAGCGTAACAGACAGACAGACGGACAGAGTTACTTTCGCATTTTTAATATTAGTATAGTATAAATATGTACAAAAAGGCCAGGTAAGAAGTACTCAAAACCGGCGGGCTTGCATGAAAGGATTAAATTACATTAGAGGAAGCCCGTGAAGTATGTAAAGATAGAGTCAAGTGGCGGGCTGTTGTCTCTGCCTACCGCGGAGGGAAATGGGCGTGAGCGTATGTATGTATAATATAGATAAATAATTATAGATTGAAGTAATCACGGGCTCAAAGGACTCGGTGTCAACTTACAGGAACAAGTTAACGACGCCGAACCTACGCCCTAAGCTATGGCCTTGCCGGAGACTGAGTATACTGACTCATGGATTTTTACTAACGAAAAAACAACAACGTTTACAAATAAAGTGACACTGAAGCAGATTATAATTATGATACACTTTGTAAATACGTAATATGTACTAGATTATGCCCGCGACTTCACCCGCTTATGTGCTAAAAAAGATAACGTTGTTACTGGAGGGGCACCTACAATAAGTAACCTTCTCCCCCCACCTCCCTCCGGTTATATCGAAGACTATTCCTTCCCCCCTCCCCTCCTACGGTTATATCGAACTCGAAACTACTATTTTACCTGCTACTTTAAGCGTGTTATAAACTTATAATGTACATTTATTACGTCTTTAATAGTACATTATGGTACAAGCGTGTAAAGTTGGTGATTACCACTGAGGCGACATTGAGACCCGAGCCGCAAGGCGAGGGTCTTAAGAGGGCCGAGGACGGTAATCACCATACACGCGAGTGGCATACGATTATTTTCAACACACTTGCGAATAAAATAATACTAAAAATACTACATAACACAATCAAAACACAATAATTGTAAAAATCTATTTGTTGTCATACTTGTCATAAATATGCGCGCGCACCTAACATTTTTTTTATTTGTTTCTTTTCGGAACAGGCAAGACCATGCTGCCTTGTCATCTATTTACTTAATTGAATTATGTTTTTTTTTTCTCTGTAAGTAAATACTCACAGAGAAAAAAAATACATTTTAGTGAAAGTTTTGTTTATTAAACACGTACTACAAGTTGAAATTATCTTTTAAAATACGAAGTTGCATGAAATGAGCAAGCAATAGGTAGGTAGGTATATTAATTCGTTTGTAATATTGGACACGATCTTTTTTGTATCGAAACTTTTTTAAGAACAAAGCAACTTAATCAATGAAATTAAAAAAAAAGAAGTCTATAACTCACTTGTGAATAATAGCAATGAAAAAGTCACAGTTTTATAATAGGTGTCATTCCGTGCTTAATTGCGGTGAAATAAAAGCCTGTTTATAAGCAAGTGTGTTGAAAAAACTTTTATACCACTTAGGTGGCAGACAATGAGGATGAATCACATAATGGAATATTGTATTTTTAATCAGTATACCAGGTGCGCTATACCTTTCTGAGTATCCTATTTTTTAAATAATCAAAATCCGTCAAGAAATGACGAAGCTATTAGGGATTTCTTAACGAGTACTTAAAAACGCCCGCTTACACTGCGATTTAGACGATGACGTCATCTGTTATGAACGCGTCCCGACTAGCGCAGTCGCCAGTCAGTCAGTACAAATTCTTTCGTGGATCGACTAGTTTATTTTATTGTTTTTTTTTATTTTTTTGGTACTATTTTTTATTTTTTATTTTTACTATATTTACTATTTATTGGTACTATTTTATTGGTTTTTCTTAGTACTTTATTTGTGTTTTAAGTTCTTTGGTGATTATTCAAATACAGTTTGTTTTTAAAATACTTTATAATATACGTAGTTCGTCCTAACGCTTGTACCTACTTATTTACCTACCTTATGATGTTCTGTCGAAAGTTGTACCTACTGTGTTGTCAAGCGAGTAATAAACCACGTTAGAAATGACGTGAAATACCTAACTGAAGCTAGTATAATACAGGTTCAGAAAAGGAAAAGGTATTAAGTTTTATAATAAACCTAGCTTTTGCCCGCGGCTCCGCCCGCGTGGATGTCAGTTATCGCGACCAAACATAGCCTATGTCCTTTCTCAAGGTCTAACCTACCTCTATACCAAATTTCATCAAAATCGGTTCAGCGGTTTAGTCGTAAAAGTGAGACAGACAGACAGACAGACAGACAGACAGAGTTACTTTCGCATTTATAATATTATAATAATAATAATATAATAATATAATAAAAATAAATAATAATAATAAAATAATAAATAATTAAATAATAAATAATAAATAATAAATAATAAATAATAAATAATAAATAATAAATAATAAATAATAAATAATAAATAATAAATAATAAATAATAAATAATAAATAATAAATAATAAATAATAAATAATAAATAATAAATAATAAATAATAAATAATAAATAATAAATAATAAATAATAAATAATAAATAATAAATAATAAATAATAAATAATAAATAATAAATAATAAATAATAAATAATAAATAATAAATAATAAATAATAAATAATAAATAATAAATAATAAATAATAAATAATAAATAATAAATAATAAATAATAAATAATAAATAATAAATAATAAATAATAAATAATAAATAATAAATAATAAATAATAAATAATAAATAATAAATAATAAATAATAAATAATAAATAATAAATAATAAATAATAAATAATAAATAATAAATAATAAATAATAAATAATAAATAATAAATAATAAATAATAAATAATAAATAATAAATAATAAATAATAAATAATAAATAATAAATAATAAATAATAAATAATAAATAATAAATAATAAATAATAAATAATAAATAATAAATAATAAATAATAAATAATAAATAATAAATAATAAATAATAAATAATAAATAATAAATAATAAATAATAAATAATAAATAATAAATAATAAATAATAAATAATAAATAATAAATAATAAATAATAAATAATAAATAATAAATAATAAATAATAAATAATAAATAATAAATAATAAATAATAAATAATAAATAATAAATAATAAATAATAAATAATAAATAATAAATAATAAATAATAAATAATAAATAATAAATAATAAATATAAATAATAAATATAAATAATAAATATAAATAATAAATAATAAATAATAAATAATAAATAATAAATAATAAATAATAAATAATAAATAATAAATAATAAATAATAAATAATAAATAATAAATAATAAATAATAAATAATAAATAATAAATAATAAATAATAAATAATAAATAATAAATAATAAATAATAAATAATAAATAATAAATAATAAATAATAAATAATAAATAATAAATAATAAATAATAAATAATAAATAATAAATAATAAATAATAAATAATAAATAATAAATAATAAAATAATATAATATAATTTATAAAGTAGGGATGAAGTACTTAAGTAGGTATTGCCGTCATGACCACTTCAAAAGTATTGTTAAAAATAGCTTCGATAAAGACACATTATTATTTTGTAATTTTTAGAAGATAAAAATGATTGCTGTGGGTTTTTCTTAGGAGATAGACATAATGCTATCGCGGACTTTTATGTAGACCTTTTTAAGTTATATATTTCCGCAGTACATTATATTATTCTATCATCAATAGTTTTCGCAGCGCACGCGATGTAAGAAATATTTTAAGTAATTTTTTTACATCTTGGATTTCATTATTGAAGTTTTAGTAAGGATTCCTAATTTGTTTGAAAATAAAATAAAGTCTATGTTAGTCAGTGATAATGCAGCTTTCTAATGGTAAAAGAATTTTCGAAATCGGTCTAGTAGTTTCTGAGTTTAATCGAATACAAAAATACAAATCTTCCCTCTTTATTACTATGTTAACATAGATGTATGGAAGTCTGCCGGATTTGTTGACATTTATGAACACTGCTCCGCTCCCTTTTGTAGTAGCGTGATGTTATATAGCCTATAACCTTCATCGATAAATGGACTATTCAACAGAAAAAGAGCTTTTCAATTCGAACCGGTGGTTCCCGAGATTAGCGCGTTCAAACAAACAAACTCTTCAGTTTCATAATATTATAAGTAGGTATAGATATAGTTATTTTTATTTAAAAAAGTATTGAAGTAAATAGCACAAAAACTATATTATTAGAAGCTTTGTAAATTACTTAAAATCCGTACAAAATTTCAAAATTATACGTTACGAAATAAAACAGCTATGGAGTCTTAACCCAAAAGAGCCCTAAGTCTTCATACTCTCCATAGCGGCGGCGCGCGCTGTCATAACAGATGACGTCACACAGTATTTTGGCGCGGCGGCGAGCGTTTTTGAGATTACTGCATTAAAATTGCTGTATCTTCGTCATTTTTGATCGGATTGAAATAATTTTTTCACAGTGTTTATTGTTTTTTTAATCATTATTAATCTGCATACTCAGCTAAAAACGTGAATGATCCTCATTACACTGCTCATATGTAGGAAGTGGTTACCGTGGCCCATGGACGTGTGCAACACCAGGGTTGACATACTTGCGCTGACATTGATACAAGGTTACAACTAGCCTTCCGCCCCCGGTTTCGCCCGCGTTTATCTCTTATCCCCGATTCTACTAACCGTATTTTAAGTCTGACCAAGACCTTTCTAACAATTAATTATTAAAAAAAAAAACCCGACTGCTGTCTAAAAGATCGAAACAAGCTTAATAGCAGGCCCATTGACGACACATTATTTTAGCATCAAAAATCTACCGTATAGGTTTTGTTGGAATTTTATGTACCCTATGACACTCGGGAGATGAATACCTTTCATTTAAGACCCCATTCATCGAAATCCGTCTAGGGGTTAGGCCTGTAGAGGGTAACAAAGAAAACTACATACATGCATAGACACATACATACATACGCGCGAAACACATTACCCTCTCGCTGGCGCAGTCGGGTAAAAAAGACCCGCATCAAAATCCGTTCAGTAGTTTTTGCGTCCATCGCGACCAAACAAGTAATAGATAATTGATAAAATAAATATCTAAATGAAACTTTTATAAGACTCGTTGTCCAACGAACAAACAAACGTGCAGAAAGAAGACAGCTTTGTAACAGGATAACATGACATGTTATACAAATATACCATAGTGAGTCACAAAGTATCCCGAGTATAATAATTAAACTGTCACTGATATGAGTTTCATTGAGTCTCTGATTCATACATCTGACTATCATTAACTGCAGAGAAATAATGATCCCACCCGAGAGAAATAATGATCCCGTTTTCGTGATCCACATGTACGGCATGTACCCCACATAGTCTTACAGCCATACAAGCCATATCTCCAATGTTTTCATACAATTCATACATACATGAAGTCGACTCAAAAAAATAAGTTTAAAACTAAAACCCGACTACTTAAAAATCACGCTCTGAAAAGTATTAAACAAGAAAATATCTAGGATAGCCGTGGTCGTATGCCACTTTTCTTTAGAATAGCATGTATGTATCGTTTTATTATAGTATAAGTGGCATACGACCACGGCTATCCTAGATATTTTCTTGTGTAATACTTTTCAGAGCGTGATTTTTAAGTAGTCGGGTTTTAGTTTTAAACTTATTTTTTTATTTATTTTATTTTGGGGCACCCAACAACTATAATTTATGCATATATACATACATACATACATACATACATACATGCATACATAGCCTGTCAAAATCATAACCCTCCTTTGGCTTCGCCGTAGTCGGGTAAAAAATATCAAAGACACATCAAGATTGTTTTAATAAAAATTCGTCGGTACATAGGTTAACGGTTAAGGAGTCGGCCTAACGATCGGGTTCCCGGGTTGGAATCCTGACTATTAGCCATTAGGTACTTTATCGACGTGAACCCACTCCTAACACAAGCAATTTAGCTTAGCTAGAAGGGTTAGAGGGAATGTTAGTAGGACATTTCGGTTGCTAATATTCTTAAAAAATATCCTTCAGTTAAATAATTAACTAAATGGAGTATGGATATATTGGATATGTTTTATAATGTACATAGTAGTGTATACGAAGATGTTAATCAATTATTATATTTATCATAAACAAATCTAAACATAAGTGCATGATACGATACTTTGATAACGCAATACTGATTACTCAAATAATAAACAGATTCCATAAATAGATTGTCTTTTTAACACGCTTTTATGCGCATCACTTGAAAACTTACATATGAACAAACATTATAACTCATAATGTTAATGGCAATAGGCTCGCCACCTATTACATTGGGACCTAAACATAAACGGCGAAATGTGGGTGCTAGCACCTCTGCCTACCCCTTCGGGGATATAGGCGTGAGTTTATGTTATGTTTGTTTTACTTCGAAAAAATTTTCCTCCTTCGTTGTTGGTGCGTGCCATGACATTATTACAAAACATAACATTAATAAAACTCCGGACACGTATCTTGGACTTAAAATGTGCCCTATACGCGCAGTACACATTTCTTGGGTGTCTTTTGAGGATAGCGTGGGGTGCTACTGCGGTGGACGAACTATCTGCGGGCCTAACTCCTTGGACCTAACTCACAAGACAAACGAGGCTCTGGCGCCTCGTTTGTCTTGTGAGTTAGGTCCAAAGTGTCCGGAGTTATACAAATATACAACTACAAAAAGTTACTGTGGGGTGAGCACGAACTACTATCGTAAGCGTATTGTGAACGTATTGACGCGATAGCACGGAGCATTGCGATTGGCAGGCTTCAGGCAGGCGGCCAATCGCAATGCTCCGTGCTCTCGTTACGTTCACGATACGATTACGATAGTTGTTCGTGCTCACCCCACTGGTCAGGTTGTGGTCAAAATCAATACCATTTTTCCGTACAGCTAGTCCAGTGAGTATGTATAGAAGTCAGTGTTTAATAATGGGTTCGACATTTAGTTTTCTCTTAGACTCGTGGTTTCTTTAAATGTTCTGTACTGATTAGGCAAGGGAAATGAAAGCCTTAACAATGGCATTTTCACAAATTATGTGAAAAAACCAGATGCTCGTAGTTAACGCCAATCGATTTGATATAAAACTGCAACACTCAGGGACAAATCCGCCGATTCGTGTTTCAAGCCTAATCACTCACGTACATACGAGAATGATATTTTATTGATTTATCAGTTTCAAATGATCAAATAGGTAACGGATTTCTATGAGTCCTTCTATACCCGACTGCGGCGAAGCCGAAGAGAAGGGATTTGTGTTTGACCTGCGCTTGTATGTTAAGCAGAGAACATTTTTGTCTATGGGACACTGGCTGGATATGATTTCATGCAAAACTATGACTATTTTTTTTTAAAGTTTAACATTCTAAATTTAAAATTCCCTACAAGTCTGCCGACGACGCCGACGTCGACGGTCGGAAAGTAAAAATTAAAGTTATTCTGTCTTACTCAAGTCTTACTGAAATTTTTAATGATGATTTTGCACGATTTTAAATGCCGATTAAAACAAAACCAGAAGAATAAATTGAACAAAAATCCAATGGCGACATTGGCGACATACACGCAAGCCCTTCTATAATGTGACTGCTTTCCGCTTCTTTGCTGGTTCAACAAAATTAGGAGGAGGCTAAACAGAAAAGAGGACCATGCTATGTGTGAAAAATTTTAATTATGTTGTGATGTATTATTGTTTTGACAAATTACAAGATGCAGATAGGAGATGAATATTCTTGCTACAAAAATCAAAGTTTTATGATAATGATTTCACTTTATGCTCTGAGAAATTCGTAAGTCATATATTGGGAGAAAACCCACATCAATTTTTATAATGCTAACAATACAAAATAGTTTATTATTGTCTTAGCTAGTTTTTAAAACATAGGGAGCACTATTATTGTTTATTGATTTTTGTAAGGTAAGTATATCAAAATTATTTATCAATTGGTTGATAAGTTTTATTGGTAGATAGAATGGCAGGTTGACTAGATCCCGGTGAAATAGGACAAATACTCTGAAATAGGAATAATACAAAATAGAAATCATTTTTGCCGGATACTTTGTTCATTGGTTATTTAATAACCAATGAACAAAGTATCCGGCAAAAATGATTTCTGTGGTAGGTACTAGATGAAGATTACTATCAACAAGAAGTAAAAATTGTGTCATGCTGAGAGTTTGGCAGTTATGCATTTTGGAACAAGTTGCAGAAATAAATGAAACAAGTTTTTTTTTCTTCTGATGAGTCCAATGTTCCGTCAACAACTTAGCATGGGGTTTGATTTAAAGTTTTAACTTGGGAAATGTGACTTGATGTAATCACTTTATGTCTCTAGGACAGCTACAACAAGTAGCATCAAGTACTGGTGTTTTATGATAACAGAGTAGTATACATACAAATAATTGTCAATAAATGAAAGTAGGCTCATTTCTTATTATGTGTCACTTAATACAGAGGTTAGTGAAAAGATGAATCACATTTTGTATAAATAGGTACATCTGATTATACCTGTAAGGCATAGTACAGGAGAAGGAAGGAGGAAACAAAATGGAAATATACTATTTGATGTAATAATATGCCTGTTGGGCCTGGCCCATTGATTTATTTTTCTAACATGCTTTCACTATTCAATCATTCGAATTCATGTGACACTGTGATCATAAGGTAAATGGACAGATGTATTATGTTGTTTGTATGACTATGTTAAAACTATACTTTATAGTAAATTCAACCAAGAAATGTTATAATAAGATTTCTTTCAGATATCCCCATTGACAAAATTCCCACCAGTGGGGAGGATTCTTTTTTTTTTTCAGGAATTATAAAATTAAATAAAGTCAGTCTACTTGACATTTTTGGTAATATATGAAGCAATTCCCACCAATGGTATTATTTAAAAATGATTAAACAAAAAATGTGTTAATCAACATGTTTTTTAATTGGAAAGCATGATAGGTGGGAAAAAAACAACAATCCCCACTGGTGGGGATTGTCAGTGGGGATTCAGGGGCAAGAGTGCTCAAAGTTGCATAATCTATCATTTTAGTTGTTGTAACAGCAAAGCTGTAACATTGTTGCACTATTTTGAAAATAAAGAATTGAAATTGAAATTGTACTAGTATCAGACTCATAATACAGATCAAAAAAATTGTAATAGGTATAGCAAAGTAACTAGATTATACAAGTACATAATAATATTCTAGGACATTTCACACAGCACAATTTAGACTAGTAAGCATAACTTGTAATATTGGTTCCAGAATGCAGAGATAAAAATAAATTTTTCATCTTTTCTTGTGAATACACACATATTTATGTATAATACACCCAGCCCAATGCAAATTGAGCGGGAATCGAACCCGAGCCCATGTCGTAGCATTCAAATGTGCTACCAACACACCACAGAGGTCATCATACAGAGCAGAGTTTGTTTAAATAAGGCAATGTGCAACCAAGACTTGTGCAAGCTATCCATTACAAGTCAAGTAAGGTAAACGTCCCAATATACGACACATTTCGCACTAAACCGAGTTTGCCGTACTCCTACTCAAAAAGTATTCACCTTAGAAGAAAAAGAAAAATACTGGGTTGTTAAGAATTTAATAGGCTTTTGGAAAATAATATATTTGATAACTAATGAAATCTGGAATAATTTATACAAAATTAATTGTAAAAAATGACCATTTGCTCCTATTTCCGACACTTTTGCCGCAGTAATCGTCATTTTGTCCCAGTAGTCGTCAATTTGTTAGGCTAACATGAACTCTCTGTCCATAAACATAAAGCTCAAAATAAACGATATTTTTTTATGAACTCAGTACACGGAAAGAAAAATACAGGGCTTTAGTAATCAACAAATACATTTATTTCAATGCAATAACATGTAAGTAATATGATAATAATAGAGTTATCATTGCCTATAAATTAAATACGTTAAATTAATAAAGAGAATCGACCTCCACCGGACTCGAACCCCGCCCGTGGTCGATTCTCTTTTCTCTTTATATATCGATTTGCATAATTAGCATAACAAATGCTTCAAAATTTCACTCAAACGTTTTATTTAATCAACATTAGGTAATTAGATATCAGATGGTAGTCGCTCCCGCGAAAGTTAAATAAAAATATAATAAGGACTTGTAAATATATGCCATGGACACTATGGACAGGGCGGAGCCTCAGGAGCTTCATCTGACTCCTGTCACAAGTGGGCAAGGGCTAGCGAGTCTCGAATGGGATAAGCATATCAAACTACGCCTAAGATGGATAACACTAAAAATCCTCGTCGCTACCTAGATTGGCAAGCTGACCAGTCGCGCATGAGATTTAGCTAATATACTCTCCAAGCGGAGAGTGGCCGTGGCGTTCTTGCAGGAGACTTAGTTAAGGTAGCAAATGCCGGTTTACTGGATATGGCTAAAAACTCATTAATATAGCCTTGGGATTCAGAGCGACCTCCGTGGCGTATTGGTAGTGTGTTAGACTACTATGTGTAACGAATTTTCAAAGATGTTTTTTTTTAATACCAAATAAGTGGCAGACGAGCACACGGCCCACCTAATTGAAAGTGGGTATCGTGGCCTGTGGAGATATGCATCACCGAGCGCGTCACCTCCTTGGTATTTTAAATATAGGAAAATTATTTGGGTGGTGAGTGGTGACCTGAATAGTCCTATCGGATGAGTTTATACTTCCAACGTGTCCAACTGTCCATTTTGCCTTCGTGAACTCGTTCAAAAAGAAATCAGAACAACTGTCGCAAAGTGGCCAACTGGAAGATGATACCCGGAGAAAGTCACAAGTCACAATATTGTCTCCTGGTAATGGATCTCTGTGTGAAGCAAAGAAACGATAATATGAAGTTAAAGTTAAAAGTGCTTCTCAACTTTTGGTCCTAGTGCTGATGCTGAAAGTGAACTGTTTGGACAAGTTTCAGGCAACTATCCTTGAAGAGGTGAAGGTTGTGCTAGGCAGGTCTAAGAGAAGGAAGTATGACAAGAACACTTGGTAGTGTAATCACACAGTCCAGAAGGAGCAGGTGCGAAGAACATGTGCAGAGTACAGAGTGCAGAGGCGTATTCTTCGCCCTGTAATTCTCCGCCACAATCCTTAAGGCGAACGCCGGATCTATGGTTTCGGGCCCGGGACGAAACTCATCGGGAATCGATTACCCTCTGGTAGAGCTTCATGGTGTTAGACATTACCTTTATATCGCGGTAACTGCCTCAGTCCTGCCCCGATTCCTTGCCTTCGTATGAGAGATTGCTCCCAGGGTCTTTAATGCAGCGACACTTGGATAGGGCCTGCTCCGCTTTGGCCCTGGAACGCGCCAATTTAAAGATTCTTCGGAAGATTGGACGCTTGCTACTTTTTAAAGAGGACTTTCTTAAGCCCTGATCTTTACCTGAGGGGTAGAAAGTTTTAATTGGCGTATTCCAGGGTCAAACTGACACAGTATATATTCCGCTGTGTTTAAATCCCTGTGTTGTAACCTGTTACACAACCACCACCAGGTGTACCACTAGTTTGAAGGCGAGCACGAGCTGTTGAACAATCGAAGTCCATATCGTGTACCCAGCATTGTCGCTGGTGGCGCCTGCAGTGCAGACCAGATGCATAAGGAATTAGAAAGCCGTCGTAGCCGTCTCTTCATCTACCTTCTCCTCACTGGAAACATCCCAGTCCAATGTAGACTGAGTATCCTAACTCCAGTCTTCAAGGGCAACGGGTTGTTGCAGGAGTGTCTGACTGACTGCTTATCAAGACCGGCTGGTCTTGATCTTCTTCCTCTTAGCGTTAATTCCCAGTCGCATCCGAAGCTTTCAGCTCGGAGTCTGGGGTCCGCTTTTGCCAGTCTTAACTACGGATTTGGCTAGACCTCGGGTCCGGACCTTAGGTCTTGATAAGCAGGCTTAACGAACCCAAATACAACTCAATCTACTAATCAACTATTCTATCTTGTTTAGTTCAGAAATTCCCATGACCCCTACCGCCATTTTTATTTTCAAACCCTGAATATCATGTATTACTACAAGAGTTTGTTAAGACAAAACAAATGAGCCCAAACTCGATAGGTTTATCTTATTTATTTTAGGAGTTCCTATGGCCACCTTCTGACTCCATCTTCAGACCCTGAATAGCATGTAATATCAAAGATTATGTAAAGACAAAACGAATGAACCAATACTCGATAGGTTTATCTTGTTAAGTTTAGGAGTTCCCATGGCCACCTTCTAACTCCTTCTTCAAACCCTGAATACCATGTAATACAAGAGAGTATGTTAAGACAAAACAAATGAACCCAGACTCGATAAGTTTGTCTTGTTTAGTTTAAGAGTTCCTATGGCCACCTTCTAACTCCATCTTCAGAGAACAAGAGCAAGCGAACCTCGGGTTCCGAGGTGAAAGCCTCAGTTGTAACCAAGATTTAACGATGAATCCAGGAAGGGTAGAGCTGCCTGTTGCCCTAGCAGAAGTAATTCTGAGAACACGGGCGCCTTTCTAAACAGAGGGGGAGGTAACCTCCACACTCGTCCGTGTGACCGCTTGCTGTGTGGTAGGTAACCAATTTCTACCAAGGTTTCTTGGGGAGCCTACAATACCATTTGGGTTTATTAGACACAATAATTAATTAGACACAATACATAATTACACGGAAAAAAATGCCGAAAAAAAACCTCTTTATCTATTTTAACAGTAATATAATTATCAAATGTTTAAATAGAACCAAAAAATACTAGTATAATCTATTCTGTCCAATTCCGAAAAATATACGCCTTTTTTATATCTTAACAGTAACATAATTGTCAAATGTATAAATAGAACCAAAAACACTAGTATAATCTATAGGATGACGGATTTAGGTGCGTGTCCCAGAAACCGTCAAATTTTTGACGGGTATTGGGGCAAGTTGGCTTTACGATGAACCAATAAATGTCACAGGAAAAAATAATAACATAAACAATAAATTAACCACTAATAATAGGTTACTTTGGTAGATAATTTATCGGTCTTCAATGTCAAATAACTAAACTTACTGTAGTATCTCCAAATTCGGCATACTACAATAAGTTGTTTGACTACACAGGACCCCGATTCAGCTACTGAATTTGGCCGATTTTGAAATTTTGCAAAGAGCACAACTTTGCAGTCGGATATCTCTATTGTTATGATCTTTCGTAATTACTGTTGTTGTTTATTTTATACATAATGCTATCGAAAATACATGACTACTAGAAAAATGCACCATAATGTTCATATAAAAAATATATTAAGGTTTTAAAAAAAAATGACGAGTTCTCGGACACTGTCGGAATTACGGACGTTTACCTTAAGTGTTAAAAGTTTTACGATTTCTTACCTAGACCTGAAGTTTGTATCAATTCGGAGTCGTCAAACTCCAGGCTCGGCTCGTAGTCGTGGTACTCCGACAGGCTCGTGTACGTCTCCTCAGGTTCAGGGTTGCACCCGTGAAGAACTAACACAGGAAAAAACACATTAGATCGACGTACACAAGCAGAAATTGATCCCTACTATAAAAGCTATAAAACGAAATTCAGTTTATTTACCTTGGAATGCTCGCACAGGGCTTAACTTTGGTTGGTGTTCTGACTCCATTGTCGAAACACCCACACCTTTGAACTTATGTTATTACAACTAACTATCAACCAAACTGTGCGAACTGTGAACTGGAAATGCGAATGTCACTTCCTATAGTATGTTTTTTTACTAAACTACTACACCCAGTTGGCACATCAATGACGTTTCCCTACGATTCACCACTGAAGTAAACAAATATGGTTTCCCAGTAGATAGGTACAATTCTTACAGATGGAAATGCGACGTTTTTTGCATAGAGTAAAGTAATATGGCTTTTGTATATCATCTGAAATAATCTGAATCTTGGGTGAGTGACAGGACAGACAGGCGGGCGGGACCACAAACCACAATATTATAATAAAACTTTTTTAAAGTTCTGTGAGAATATCGTATGACGTCATGCGTCATACCATAGATTAATATGTATATTAGAGACACAGAACACTTATAATATCCTAGAGACGTCCAAACATTGCTATATACTTATAAAATAAAAAGCCTTGAAAATATGGATTACTTACTTACTTACTTAATTCAAAACATAAATTATTGTTTAAAAATTAAATACTTATAAGATGCACCTATAAAAACCAACTGTGCATGGTGCATGACATGAAATGGAAATCATCATCTTTGATTGTTAAAAAATAATGTTCCCTTCTTTACTCTATGCCGCCATATTGGAATTTAATTATCTGTGACCAGCGGCCCGGCGCTAGTTTCGATATATACAGGGCGTCCCACGGCGATGCCACATGGAGGGAAAGTACCTTAAATCCTTAAGTTAGCTCATTTTACTTAAAGGAGACATCATTTTATTTTTTAAAAGAAACAAAACTGCATTCAAAGATTTTTAAAAATTCGCTTGCCACACCCGGTAATCGAACCGACTAAAATCCGAAAAAGTAACATCCTGTATTTTATGGCATCAATCGATAGTGTCAATCATAGGGATCAAATCTCTCTAAGAAACATGGTAAATTAAATGAAAGGAAGTCCTTGAAACCTAAAATTATAAATTCAATTTGGCAAAATAAAACGCTTTAACTCAAAGTTCATCCATCCATCTGGTACCATATTAACAATAAAATTCCATATTTAAATTACTTTTCTTTATTTATCGTGCCGTACCGCTGCTGGTCAGCAGTAGTTTTTAGGTATGTCGAACTAAAACCGACTAAAACCGCACGCCGTCTCAATTAACAGGTTCATGGTGATCCAATAGGGCAATTCTCTCACCATCTTCGTTGCAGGTTTATAATCTAGCACTAAAAAATAACTACCTACCCTACCTACATACCTCATGCAGTTACCCAATAAAGTTACATTCTAAACAGGTAACAAAGTTTATTCATTTAGTACTCATTTTACTCAATCAAAGATACATCAAAGATATCTCTAGTGTTGATACCTTATAAGATACCCATGAAGATTTTTTCAAATGCTGTGTCTGTTCGCATTGAATTTATAAGTTAAGATTTTGTGAACTTCCTTTCATTTAGTTTACCATGTTTCTTAGAGAGATTTGATCCTTATGATTGACACTATCGATTGATACCATAAAAATCCTGTATTTTTATGGTATCAATCGATAGTGAATCAGTTTTAGTCGGTTTGAGTTTGACATACCTAAAAACTACTGCTGACCAGCAGCGGTCTCCGCACGATAAAAAAAGAAAAGTAATTTAAATATGGAACTTTATTGTTAATCTGGTACCAGATGGATGGATGAACTTTGAGTTAAAGTGTTTTATTTTGCCAAATTGAATTTATAATTTTAGGTTTCAAGGACTTCCTTTCATTTAATTTACCATGTTTCTTAGAGAGATTTGATCCTTTTGATTGACACTATCGATTGATGCCATAAAAATACAGGATGTTACTTTTTCGGATTTTAGTCGGTTCGATTACAGGTTGTGGCAAGCGAATTTTTAAAAATCTTTGAATGCAGTTTTATTTCTTTTTAAAAATAAAATGATGTCTCCTTTAAGTAAAATGAGCTAACTTAAGGATTTAAGGTACTTTCCCTCCATGTGGCATCGCCGTGGGACGCCCTGTATATTGTATCGATATTAAAAAAATATTGATATTTTTGAAATAAAATGTCGATATATCGATAATAATATATTGGTATGATTTACCGAAGAATATTGACACTGAATATTAATTTAATTTTATACAATATTGCATATATTATACTCGCATAGAGCTGAAAATTGATGGAGGTCTTAAATACACCATAATGGAAATATCAAACGTCCTAATCGATTGGACTCCGTGTTTTTTTTTATTCAAGGTAATATGTCAAATATACTGAATTCTCGCGTTTTTCTTGTAAACAGGAATTAATATCGCCCAAGTAAATTAGATATAGTGTAGATCAAGTAATTACCTTCAATATTGGTGTCACACTTTTTTTTGTACGGAAACGGATTACCATTTCGGAAATATCACTATTTCAAAATTGAATAGGTATTTTAAAATTTTAAAATCTAATGCAATCATGTTTTAAGCTATATAAATACTAATCTCTAACTATAAAATATAAAAACTATATAAATAGAAATCATCTATATCTGTACTAATATTATAAAGGGGATAGATTTGTATTTTTGTATGTACTAATAAACTCAAACTACTACTATTGGATCGATTTCAAAAAATCGTTCGCCATTAGAAAGCTACACTACAGTATCAAGTACCAACATAGGTTAATTAGCATCACGTTACTATCCGGCTTAACGGAATCAGAATTCTACGCGGGTGGAGCCGAGAGCAACAGTTAGTTTTTAATAAATCAAAAACAGGGATAAAATAATAATTGTTTAATCAAACCATTATAAGTACTTAATATTGGTACTATTATCGATACTTTTATATTCTTAAGTACGCGCGCATTGAGATTATTGACAGACAGAGTTACCAACTTACGTACCAAATTAAAAAAGCAGCAGCAAATCGAGGTGACCAAATGTAATTGGTTAAAAAAAGACGTGTGGCACTCGGGGACTGCCGCGGTAAAGCTATTGCACAGCATTTTTTATCAACTTATGCAATTATCCCCCCACTCCGAGCTCGCACGAATCGAGCCGAGCTACTCCGAAAACGGCCGATTTCGGAGCAGCTCGGCTTGATTCGTGCGAGCTCGGAGTGTCAGCTTAAGTTTTTTCGTTACGGAATTTCTGGATTCGGTCTCCACGCTCAAGGCCCGCGATAGAAGCTATGCAATAGCTTAAAAAAAGTTGGCAGACAAGCATTCCTTTCAGGACTTTTTTATCATAATAAATATCGTTTTTTATACCTTTTCGATACTTAGAATTTTATATCGATACATCGATATATCGAAGAATTAAATATCGCTCATAAATATCGATACATAGAAAAAATATATATCGATATATCGATGTATCGATATTTTTTCAACAAGCCTAAAATCAACTTACTCTGTGTCACCGTATTGGATTTTATCACAGGGGGGCCCCGTTCAACATATAGAAATTTTGGTTATACAAATGTGAGGCA
Source organism: Eilema depressum (assembly GCA_914767945.1). Lineage (NCBI taxonomy): Eukaryota > Metazoa > Arthropoda > Insecta > Lepidoptera > Erebidae > Eilema > Eilema depressum. The sequence continues at coordinate 31,975,889 of OU612012.1, read as the reverse complement.
AACATGAATTGAACCTTGATATATCACTTTGTCTCTTTTTTCCCAATATACAGTTGTGTCTGCTAAAAAGAGACAAAACATTTAAGTTATTGCTCACTTGGGAAAATGAGTATGAGAATTTGACAGCGTGCCGACGGTGCCAACATTTATGAATGATTTGCGCCAACATTATGAATGATTTGCGACAGCCATTCATGAATTTGTCTCCACCATACTACAACAAGCATAATAGTGATGTACGCCAATAAATGATTTGACGACGAAAATACTCTTTTTTATAAAAATAATACTCTTTTCAAGAAATATGAATTTACAATATTGTAACGTCTTCTATTTTTTTTTATATAGCACTCAGGTGCCCGACAAGTACACAGTCCACCTGATGGAGAGTGATAACCGTGGCCTATGAATGTGTGCAAAACCAGGAGAGTCACACTCGTGCTGACGACCTTGACCGCAAAGTTTCAGGCTGCGACTGCACCTGTTTCTGTGCCAATAATACAGAAGATGAAGCAGGATAAGCCTTTGGTCTTCCCATTGACAGTACAAAAACCCCCAGTGGGGTTATTTAACATGAGGTTATTATGGCCGTGGTATTTTGTAGGATAAAGGTATTTCCCCAGTCGGACTACTCAATTGGGACGGTACTACCTTCATTTCCTTATCTTTCTTTCTAAATCTATCTATATTATTGTGAAATTGTGAAGTAGTCTTAGGTTTCTATCTGTAAATTGAAGATATAAATAAATGTACTTCGTTTATGTTACATTAACGATACTGACCATAAAAATTTCCCTCCTCCTACAGTCCCAGGTCTTTTAAGCGGGGCGTGAAGAAGCATGTGATATAGCCATCAAGCTGAGTGCCACCCAAAGAGACCTAGGTGCTACCATTGTGTGGGGGTTGTCATTTCCAGTCTAACTGTAATGCGACTGAAATTCGCTATTTACCGTGAAGGGACTGCCATCTGACCTCCATAACCAATAATTTGCGATATTGAAGTTTTCTCGTAACGATTGCCTTACATTTTCGTATCGCAGCCGGGAGCGACGGCTTAACTTGATTTCCGAAACAAGGATATAATATGCAAACCAAAGCAAATACACAACCCGCGCCCCTTGCCCTGCAGTCGTGAAATGAACGCGAAACGACACACCACTGAGATTGTATACTAATCGTTGCACCCTAGTAACGTTATGGGTACTCGAGAATACTACCACAGAACATACCTACTACTTAACTACTTCACCTCCCTCATTCCGCTTACTCCGCATCATTTCAAACGTCGAACGACTGTAGCGAAGAGTTCGTGCGAGTGAAATATTACTGATAGTTGCGAGATAACTACGAGGTCATTTCATTACAAATTACACAGAAATATAAAGAACGTGTTATTCAACTACGTATTAGAACTTTAATAAGTTATAAGTTACGTATTTTATGTTCTTAATGTGCTAATTGAGCCCTTTAATTTCATACCAAACACGTTCTATATTACTCTATATATCTCTAGTTTTTTTTTTCATTATAGTCAGAGTTTCAGTGAGTCACTCACACGTCATATTGCCTATAACCAGCGGATGATCAAGACGTTTCTAACAATACCACAATTGCCCAGTTCGTCAAGTCAGTCAATTCGTATTTCTTCAAAAATTTCTTCAAAATTATTATTTTTGTAAAGAAGAATAGTTTCGTCGTCAAATCATTTATTAGAGTACATCACTATTATGCTTGTAGTACTATGGTCTAGAAAAATTAATCAATGGCTGTCGCAAATTATTCATAATGTTGGCGCAAATCATTCATAAATGATGGCACAGTCGGCACGCTGTCAAATTCTCATACTCATTTTCCCAAGTGAGCAATAACTTAAATGTTTTGTCTCTTTTTAGCAGACACAACTATATATTGGAAAAAAAGAGACAAAGTGATATAATCAAGGTTCAATTCATGTTTGCCTCATATTTGTTTAACTAAAATTTCTATATGTAGAACGGGGCCCCCCTGTGGTAATACACGATAATTCTGTAGGTATACCCTGTCTGTTCTCTTATAAGTTTATGGATTTTATGAATGAAATGTTTTTTTCCGATGTATTACTTTACTCTATGGGTTTTTCCATAGGTGTTTTTTTTAGTCTATGGTGTTTTCTGATGGTTTTCTGGGAGAGCTGTCTTGAGTGTTTTGTTGGCGTTCTGTAAACATTGAAGTGTTAGGTTTTAATAAAGTTTTAGTTTAATTTTAATAAATACTAAACAACAATGCTCGGTTACTCTAACGCTGGTATTCCGGACAGATCGTGGCAACCACCCGTAGCCGTTTTTGAAACTACGTAAGGATACAACTCTCGTGGTCTTTTTAGTTTCTTTTTTTATCACATGTTTATGTTTAATATACAATATTTATACCAAATACTTTATTTTCAGAATGGGTACAATGATAATAGAAATGTATTGGAAACACGCGCCGATTACGTGTAGAAACTTCATGGAGTTGATCCGAAGAGGTTATTACAATAATACAAAGTTCCACAGAGTAATTAGAGATTTCATGATACAAGGTGGTGATCCTACCGGCACAGGAAAAGGCGGACAGTCCATTTATGGGCCCTCGTTTGACGATGAAATCACACATGATCTGAAGCATACAGGAGCAGGTATCTTGTCAATGGCAAATGCTGGACCGAATACAAATGGATCCCAATTCTTCATTACTTTAGCACCAACTCAGTGGTTAGATGGAAAGCACACGGTCTTCGGCAGAATTCAAAGTGGAATGACTGTGGTTAGAAGAATAGGCTTAGTTGAGTGTGATAAAAATGACTGTCCAGTTGATGACGTTAAGATTGACAGAGCATATATTCCTAAATGATATAACTGAATTTTGTGTTAATAGGTTACAATTTAGTTTAAGGAAAGTTATTGTCATTTTTTATTGTATTATTGTTTTAATTAGGATAATGTAATTTTAACATAGCGTTTAACGTAATGTTTTATAAGTGAGGCTGTAAGTAACGCCTCAACTGACATTGTATCAAAAATTTGCAAGATGGTCTATAATCATCTGAAATATAGTCTAACATCAATAAATTATACTGTAACTCAGGTAAATAAATTATGTAAAGCTAAAGCCAATTTGTACTACTGCCAATCATGTTTGTATGATGTATGATGCATTTACATTGGCATAGGGCATTTACTTACTTACTTCCAGAATACGGAACGGGAACACACTAGGGCATCTAACAAATTTATTATTAAATGGGGCGTTCTTGCACTCGCAGCTAGTAATATAGGTAGGTATTATTATTATTTTATAACACCTGGTAAGCAAATGTTATATTATTAACTGAAACAATAAACTGAAACACTGTTTAAACTGTCTACATATTAAAGTCATTATTATCTTTCCATTAGTCCCTGTCGCATCTGAGGTCTTCACCTTTCCTTAGAGTGCTACAAGAGGAATGTGTGAGATCTATGTTACAAAAGGCAAGTCTATTACACAATGTAAATACAATTTATGATTTAGTGTATTCATCATTATTCATTGTAATTAAAGATCATTAAAAAAGTGTGACAGTGAACTTTTTGCCATATTCTTATGACTTTTCTGCTTGGAAATGTAAAATCTTGTTGTTCAGAAGTGGTCCTGTATGTAGGTACACTATCAAAAGATGTGTATTTTATTATTGTATAAATGAAATGTATATTGGGTAAGCCAAGCGATCCAACTAAATGATAATATGTAAGTTGGTACTACATAATCTGTTAGTCCATTTTCCCTGTTAACTAAAATAAATCATAATAATAACCAACAATATCTCAAATACTTTAAGGCCCATATTCTAGAAAGTCACTGAAGCATAGATGTAAACAGATTGCCCAGTTATTTCTTGAGTGGGAAGTCGTTACCATCCTTATAACTGAATTTATCCCAGAGTTGGAAGTCAGTTGGACAGAGCACTTGCACTTCCACACTATCTAAATACCAATTTATAATGCCACTCAAATTGAAATCATCAGAACATCACGTACATTATGTATATTAATAGCAGGTACATATAAGTATGTATAACTATTTATTTTCTGTATCGTAAAATAAAAATATGCCTACCCATTATTACTTTGTTATATTTGTTTTATCCCTTCCCCATGATTCCATGGCTGAGCAATATCCTACAAGACCTTATCGGTTTATACGGTAGAGTCGGTGTGTCAACGATCTTGACTACGAAATCTCAAAATGATCTTAATAAAAAGAGCAAATCAAATTGTATTAGAAGAAAGAAAGAAAGAAAAGAAAGAAAATATTGTTTATTCACCTAGCAATACACAGTCTGATGTCAGAACTATCATCCAACAGGAAGGGTGAAAACCATGGCATTAAGATCATTTTGAGTACATTGTCAAGATTGATCCCATGCTGACTACACAATTACAGCTTGCCATATGTGTAACAATTTAAAGCCATTGAATTCTGCAATGAAGTGCAATGTATATGTGTGTATACAAATGCTTTAAAGGTCCAAGTCCAACCCCATCTGTAGAGGATAAATGAAACAATTAAATGTACATTAATACTCATTTAATTTGACACAATTTACACCTAATTCACGGGGCAGTGTCGGCAATAGTTTAATAATGAACCTGCCTAATATTAGAAGTTCGACCCTCACATGTGTAATATATGTTACCAAATTTACAAAGTCTATATCCCACTGGTAATCAATGACGGACAAGTTCTATGAACACAAGAGTCAAGGGGAATCCCTACATTTAATTTAATTGATTACAAATAGCAGCAATATACTTAACTATAATTAAACATATCTGCATAATATAAAATGCAGTATAAATAAAAAATTAAAGCTAGTCAGGAAGGAATTGCTTCCAAAATAACCAAATAAATAGTAATGACTTGTCAACCTTTAGTAATATAACTTATTCTTATAACAATAGCTTGTAATTAACTTTTCATCATAAATAATATGATTTGATCACAGTAAAAACCTAAATATACCTAACTCAGTGCCTAAAATAATATCTAAATAAAAACTAATAAAATAATAAGTAAAAACTATTTGCAGTATTAATTAACTTTTCATAATAAATAAATATAATTTTATCACAGCAAAAACCTAAGTATACCTAACTCAGTTCCTAAAATAATACCTAAATAAAAACTAATAAAATAATAAGTAAAAACTATAAGTATGCAGTTTTTTTCTCCATGAAAATCATTGAAAGGAATTGAAAATAAATATTACTTATACAACATATATACTACTAAGATGTTATGTATAATACATACATCTGTCACTTTTGAAATCAAAATATATACCTACCTACCCCCTATGGAATTTAACTCACAAGTGATATATTTTTTTAAATCTAAGTTTATAAGCGTATAGTTAGAAATACAGAAAAACTATAAAACAACCCTGTTTCCCTTTTTTTATTTATACAAAAATATTTTTATCAAAGTTTTTAGTTTCTTACGGAACAGAATATATATACCTACCTACCTAATTTCACATTCCAAATAATTTTGACATAGGCACACAGGGTCTCAGTCAATTTAGTCCAAAACAGTTGTAATATTTTAAAAGGAATCAATTATATAAAATTAGTCATAGTAACTTCACATTACTACAGGAGGAATTCTAAGTTTGGTTATACATTAACATTGACACAGACATTTACATTTCACTACACACTTATTATTTGACAAATATTCACCGGAGACATGAGCCTACCAGTAATATGCTGCTCGGGTTTTATTCGGCTAGTTCTCGGGCAAGGATAAAATGATGTTACAAGTATGAATCTACTCTCATACGACTCTAAGGATTAGGATGTGGTTATGAATTCCAACTATAAGTAAACGTTTATATATTAAAACTAGACACTTAGTATTCATAATTGATGCTAAATCCTGTAATGTGGGCCTACATAACCAAAATTATACATTTTATTTGAAAAAGAGTCACCGGAGACATGAATCTAACAGTATTGTGCTGCTCGGGCAGAGCTACCAAACCAACTGCTTTTACATGACTGAGTATAAATAAAATTTGATATCAATAAACAGAATCACAATGATAATTTATGAAAGAACTGTCTTATTTTAAGAATAAAAATTTCAACATATACAAATATGAAAAAAAAAAAAATTCTAATAGACCCTTGAGCATCATCACATCAAAAATTACATCGTGACGAGTTAAATAGTTAAAAATGGGTGTGTAAATATATAAATAGATTTTTGGGAATATTTAAGCATAGACCACCATTTGGGGTTCTTCCACTCCACCCTGACGTGCATTGGCCGAACCATAGTGGAACTTGCACCAGTCCACTATGCTCCGTAGAACCAACAACAACAACACTGTCAGGAAAACGCTTAATACAATTACAGTGGGAAATGAGACTAGGAGCGACATCTCGAGAAGTTGCTTTTACACTCGTATAGCACAAAATAGTCTTGAGCAGATGTCAGCAGAGACAGATGGTAGAATATTTACTTGAATGTTGTAAACTTGTTTACAGCTTCCAGTCTGCAAGAGATAGCCGGGACTGCCGCAGGGTATAGTAGACCAGATTGATACAAGCTGACGATTACCTATGGAGATAATTTTAATTAAGCACCTTAGATAGTTGGACCCAATAGTGGGGCAGTTTCAGAATCATACAGGCAATATGTTGCCTTTTTTGAATATTTTTGAAGAAAAATATACCACAGCAATTATTCACCAACATCTTTGCGATGCGGTAGCATTCAAGACCTTCACCTTGGTGTCCGGGGTCCACTTATAATTTTAAGTACCGGTACCTATAGTAATTGTAGTTATAATAAAAATCGATTCAATTATCAATCGTACGCAATTAATAAATTAATTGATTTAGTAAAACCTACATTTGTATTATAATTGTTGATATGGTGCAGCAACCATTACAATATATTGTGTAGTTATACAATAATATGTTATGTTTTGAATTTCATTACAAGCCAAGCATTATGGCTAAAATAAAGACAACAATAGGAAAAATTACCTGAGGGACAGCTTGTAAACTGAGTATTTGCTGCTGTACCGGACGTACCTGTTGCAATCCTAGCGCCGAACAAGTGAAGCTGTGAGTACATACACTACATACATTACCTGTATATATTATTATTGATTAATTTTATCGACGCTGGGAACATGCGCCACTTTGCAACCATTTAAAAAAAAAAAACAAAAACACACAACAAGTGGTTTAAAACCATAGACTTAGATTACAGTCTTAGAGTATTAAAGAGTAGCAACAACTACGATTTCATTCATAAATTCGAATCAAGCTTGACGCCAAATCGCCATCTTTCGTTCTCACATACTTGTATTTTCATGAATGAACGTGTGTAGACCATAGACTTAGATTGTAGACGGTTACTATGTTAGGGATGTATCATGTATCTCTATTATCGTAATATTTGTCGATATCTATCTATCCTGTCATCTAATGTGTATTAACCAAAAGAGAGCGGAAAAATGCTAAGCTCATGATATTATGATAAATGATAATGATAATTTTATGGTTTATGTGAGATAAAGCGACAATAAAATAAATGATTATTTCTAAATATGATCCTTACTAATATTATAAATGTGAAAGTAACTCTGTCTGTCAGAGTAAAAAAAAGTCTAATTCAAACCTCACTTTTGAATATGGCCGATCGCCATTGTTAGATGCGCGCATAGGAAAACGAATTGTAGTATTGTTTATTTAGTTTTATTTTATTCGCAAGTGTGTTGTAAAACGTCGTATGCCACGCGTGAGTATGATAATTACCAACTTTACTCACTTGTACCATAATCATTCATTCATTCAGAGACTTTGCCTTCAGCTTACCATCAGGCGAGGCGAAGTCAAATTGACGTGTCCTATATATAAAAAAAATGTACTATTTTTAAATTTATTTTGATACTCTGGGCATAAAGATCATATCATTATCCTTCATTAAAGTTTTATTTTTAATTTTTTAATGTGTACATTTCAGTATGATGATGAAGCTACATTATGAGTGTGTTGAAAAATATATTTTAGCAAAAATAAGCTTTACATTTAATAAATGTAACATTACTGAATGTTACATTTATTATAATAACAGTAATAATTATTTTCAGACAGTATTAATAACCATGCACTGAAAAATATGTATTTAAACATACAATAATTATCATTTTAACGAAACAATTGTAATATAGGTAAAAAGTATTACAATATTATGTAACGAACTGCCCGTTCTGCTTTGTTGATGGATATATATTAATATAAAGGACATATTGAATAAAGCACTAAACTTGTACTCTTCCACAATTGTTTTATTTTTTGTTGCCTAACCGGTTTCGCCTTACGGCATTCTCAAAGGTTTACAATGGTTCAAACTATTATATTTAGCAAATATATGCTAAATACTAGCCTTTCGCCCGCGGCTCCGCCCGCGTGGATCTCTTATCTTCGGTTCTACTCAACCGATTGCAGTAAAACAGACGTAAGATTTTAAATTCCAACAAGACCTTTCTAACAAAAAAACTGCATCAAAATCCATTTAGTAGTTTTTGCGTCCATCGCGGACAAACATTTTCAATTTACAATTATATAATAGTATCTAGATAGATAGAAGATAGATTAATAGTTTAAACCCTTGTTTACATTTTTAGTCTGTGCTTCTTTTATATCGATAAGGTGATTATCGACAGTTTACTGGGCTTCCCTATTATAGACGCCATTTTCCGTTCTCATCCAAGTTTAGGTATACAGTTTTTTTTCGTAGGTATTTCATCTCCATATACTTCCATACTCAAAGATTACAGTTCATTAACAGCACAATGACAGTTGAGATAACGTTCAGTAATCTCACGTAAAGTAAGGACAGGACTAAGGGTGGCCACACACGTACGGTTTCCGAACACGGCTTCCTGATTAGGAATTCCGAGTGCCGAGCGCACACGTTCGGTTTTTTGCATTAGGAATTTTTATTATTAGTTCGAAGTGTTGCCAGTCCTAGATTGTCAAATGTAACACAAGCTAGCTTAAAAAGTTACATTCTCGGGGGAAAAGTTACGTATCCTTGTTTTTTTATATAGTAAAGACAAATCCTCTCGGATACCCCACACCCCCCCTCCCACCGGAAATTGTTATGTCTAGAACTGATTAAAACCGCACGCCTTCTTGCATCATAAGTTACCGGAAACGCAAGCGCCGTTTTTTAGAAGTACGCATAATCCCTACAGAAACCCCCTTCCACCAGAGCCGGCGGCCTCGAACCAACTAAACTGCACCGACGAGCATTCATTGCTCGTAGAAGGAGGCGGCGCAGCCCATGCACTCGCGCAACCTACCATCACTATGAACAAGGTGGTGAGAGAGACTACTCCCATTGCTAGGGCCGCCACTAGCAACGATCTCGGCGATTCCCCCGTTGGGCACTTGGCCAGTGTGTCTAGTGTAGCCCCGAGTCCTCTCCCACATCACGGTGCTATCTTTCCGGCCTCCGGCGTTGGTTCCTTCCGAATCCAAAGCAGGTAATTCCCGAATTAGAGGCTGCCAGCCTTACCGCCGCTATTACCACGTGGCCTGCGTGTGGTTACCATGTCCATGTGGAGCTGGGACTTTACGGCCTGGACATCTCCAGGTTCGGGTTCATGTCCCAGCTCCCGAACCTCCTTTCGGTGCCAGTAATACACTGAAAGAACTGTCGCCTAGATATCCATCCTAGGACCCATGATAGCAGTCTGGCGAGGAACCTCGCCTTGTCAAAAGACATCGTGCGGTACTTCTTGATGGCCCTGATGGCTATCGTGCGCTGAAGAGTATCCACTCACATTGGGCACCCGTACAGGACCATAGACCGCACGATTCCTGCGCAGAAAACTCATCCGGCCCTCTCATGTTGAGCAGCACCCGCGCAAGAGCGTTAGCTGTATCCTTCAATTTAGGAGCCGGCCTTCCGAGATGCTCCCTGAAATCCCACCACCGGCCATTGAGTACGAGCCCCAGCTATTTCATCTGGGACTTAATGCAGCCGAGAGCGTCTACCACTATAGGGCTGGGTCCCTCCAGTGGTGCGCGCCGAGGTCGTTGAAATAACATACAACGCAATATGCCATCTCTCGCACCCCGGCTGTCGTAGGGCCACCGGCCACCGAGATAGCCCCCTCGGGCGTGGGAACTAAGGTGTCCCTATTTTGTCACTTGATAAGGAGAGACACGCATCGCAATCGCAATTATATCGGAATTAAGTGGTCTAGTTAACTAAGTATTGATTTTTTTCAAAAGAATTCAGCAAATTATCAAACAAAGATAAAAAAAAAAACAATATGACTTCATTATAGAATGAAAATTAATTAAAAATACATAATTATTCCTTGAATGATAGTTGTTCGAGCCAAAGTAACCTTTATTCCTGCCAGAAAATCGGTCAAGCGATTTTTCTAACAATATGCGTGGTATTTTTGGTTGGATACGGCTGGCTAACTGGATAATATTGACCACATTGACTAATTTTCAAAAACAATTTTAAATGATTGCTTATTACAGTATAAACATATCACATTAATATTTCTGTAAAAAAACAATGCATTATGTTAAAAAATCAATGCTAAAATTTAAATTTTCAAAAGTGCGCGACAAACGCTAGGATATTTAAACATGGCGATGCGTGTGACTTGTGACGTCACTCTATTGTAGGTAAGTTGCTGTTATCATCGACTCGCACAAAATTTATATCCATTTCGAACTTAATCACAAAATATGTCCATAAAACTCGCGAAAATCAAAGAAAAAGCAAATAAGAACACCGAAACAAACAATAATAGCTCATTCAATTGGAGATATTTTGTAGCAATGACGTCACCCAGAGCTCTGACCAATCACGAGCGTTTTTGTCATAGACAGTAAATCAACAAAATATAACATTTTTAAAAAGTTGCATTTTGAGTCGTGTTACACAGAAGTAACGTAAGAGGGTCAAAAGTTACGCAAAATGTAACAAGTTACAATACAATCTGGCAACCCTGGAAGCGAGACACAATCAGTGTTGCCAATTACTGATGATCTGAATTCCTCACAAACCCAACAGAAAGGCCCCAATATTACACATTGATATAACTATATTACTTCTCTTGAAGTTTCGCGCTATATTCACCACTTGCGATGTTTATTGCGGCTCATGTACATAATATTGCCAATAAAGAGTTAAATAGTACCTTAATGTCGGAAATTTTGCTTTAATAATTTATCAATATGTATAATACTTGCCACTTATTACTTCTGAGTTTACTGTCGTATCATTTTAAAAAGCCACTTTTGACATAAGCTTCATAGTGAGGTGACATGTTTTAAAACCCAATTATGTTGGATAAATCGATAAGAATTTCAAACATCTCTGAATCGAATAAACTGAAATTTATTCCTAAAAATATTTATAGATTATGTACTATAATTTTAACTGAACATTGAAAATCAAATTAAAAATTAAATTTACACACATCAAAAGTTACAATAATTCGCACCCACCTAACAATTGACAATCATGAAATTGGAAGTTGTTTTCGCGCCTCAAATCACTTTTACCTATGACACAAGTGAGAGACCGCGTTTCGGAAGCATTAAGAATAGGGAAGAAGACTGTGTTCGAAATTCTTAAACAAAAACATGGACCCCCAGGAAAATTTTGATGGGTTTTCTAAGCTGAGTAGCAATTTTTTAAACCACTCTTTGAAAACCTCAAAATTCATCTCCTCATGGTAATCTGTCGTTGTTTTTGACACGAACGCAAGGAGGCAGTCTGGAATAAATCCTTGAGAAACTGAGCCCGCGTGACATATAATAAGGCGGGCTCCTTTTCCCAAAGGTACTTTTGAGGTATCAGGCCGCTGTATCATCGGTCCATGACCGGGAAACCGAATGAACACTACATTTTCCCAATCTGTAATTTTGTTTGCCTGACGTAAGAATGTTACTCTCCTTGAAATCTATCTACAGCCTACCTATCTAAAGCCAATGAGCAGTTTTCCAGTAGGTATAATAATCAGTTGGTTTTTAAATCATCAGGAGATGGCGCTAGCATAGCTTTTGGTAATTATAATGTACTCTGTGGTTTGTTTGTAGTATTTTTTCAAGACATTTGCGATGCTGCCAAAGTTTAATTTCATTTACCCATATTATAATAGATAAAATATAATAAAAAAACGCTTAATTCTTTTCGCGTCACTGTCTGTAATTTAAAATAATAATATTATATTTAAAATAATTGTATCAGAAAAAATCACAGAATATTTATGTAAAGTAAATCATTACAAAACCGAAGAACATTTTTTCCATAAATTAGGGAACACTAGATGTGACACCACACTCTTCTTACCAAAAGTGCCGGCTGCGCCATCTAGCGCGTCTTTGGGAACCCTATAAATACCTACTGGAAAACTGCTCATTGATTTCAATACCTTTGACAGAGACGATTGACAGCCAGAAAATAAACCTGCTTCATTTAAGGAACCCAATAGCTTTTTCCGTGTAGGATATTCTTTACACGTGTAATATTTATATACGTGGTTGCGGATTGCAGCAGCATCAAAATTATCAACTCCAACAACTTTCTTGTCTCTCTTTCTTTTTTTTGTAGTTTGTAAATTATTTTCCTCTAAGTCTACGCCAGGGGGTCCGTATTTTTCTTTTAAAATTTCGGACACAGTCTTCTTCCCTATTCCTAATGCTTCGGAAACGCGTTCTCTCACTTGTGTTATAGTTAAAAGAGGCCCACCGTTAACACATTCTCGTTCGAAATACTCGAACAATTTCATTACTTGTTCACGAGCTTGAATTTTTAGAGTTTTCCCTCGTTTCGACATGGTAAAATAAGAACAACAGTACAAATCGTTAAGCACTCGGAGTCCAAATTATAATAAGGTAATCGTCAGAGCAAGATCAGTTCAGTAAGAGAAGCCGGGCCGGAAAAAAAAACTGAGAACACGCAAAAACGCACAGTCACTTCGCACAACGACAAAAGACTGCGTCATGTAATGAAGGTGACATGGTGTCATGGCAGTGGCAGATCTAGAGGGGGGTCATGGCCTGGTTATCTACTAATAATTTTCGTAATTATTTATTAATTTTAAAAGGGGCGTGAAAAGCATATGACGTTGTCAAGCTGAGTGCCACCATTGTTGATACGGGTCTATAATGGTGACACTCTTTCCTGAGACTTGGCCTCCAGCTTACCATGAGGTCAGGTGAAGTCAAATTGACGTGACCTATATAAAATTCGAATGTTGCGCTACCCCCTCCAAAACTAATCCTTGACTACAACATGACACACCCCCAAGATTTGAAACTTCTAAGTCAACCCAATCCAGTATTATTAGCTGCTCCACCCGCCTGGAATTCTTATCCCGTTCATCGCTGATCGGAGTATGATGCTGCTGATGTATAGTCTATGTTGGTACCTGATAATGTAACTTTCTGATGGCGAAAGAATAGTTGAAATTAGTCCAGTTGTTTTCGGCTTTATTCGTTACATCCAAAAATACAAATCTTTCATCTTTATATTATTATTAAGTATAGATTAGTATTGATAACTTCCGTTCATCAATCTTTAAATGTATTGGCATATTTGTAATTATACTAATTTTATAAATTCTTAGTTTTTATCATAGATTTATAGAGGAAAGGTTTTTATACATACGGTTCTGGGTAACATCCCTAGTGTTTATAAAGAAAAAGTGTTCACTAACGTAACCTTGTAATGACGACTGTGCGACACGAGGACTCATCATCATCATCTGCATATAGACGTATTCTCCTGATTGCATCCGTGGCCAAGATGACCTCGAAGCTCAGGGTCCGCCTTCCGGCTCTTCCTTCTCCACTTCGCACGATCTTGGGCGTCCATGGTAGTGAGACCATTAGCACGCATATCACCCTCCACGACGTCAAGCCAGGACTTCTTTGGCCTACCCCTTTTACCTGGACCCGGCGGGGGTACCATTGCCAGGCATTTGTTCCCCACGTAGCCTGGCGGTTGCCGCAAGACGTGGCCGCACCAGCGAAGGCGGCTCTCTTGCATTTTATCCGCGATGTCACGGACATGGAGGCTGCCGCGGATGCGAGAGTTTAGTTTACTGCTACGACAAACTTTATGTGTGAATCATAAGAATTGCTTATGTTAATTTTTACAGCTGGAAACTTATACTATTTTAGGGCCAATGACATCAGTTCATGTTGCACAGAACCAAATGCGTTCACCAGGTCTATCCAACATACCGTTATCTGTCTCTCACGTGTTCTGGCATCTTTCAGACCTTCCGCTAGTAATGTATTGTGTTCCAGGCATCCAGAACTAATTTTGTCCTTATGGCAATAAATATGCATTTTGAACCATACAATATTTTGTTCCTCCGCTACAAGGTTACGTTGTCAAATATTGATGAAACTTCAAATTTCAATATTCAAAATTCTAAATTCTTTCTATTTCAAAATTCTACAGTAGGTCTTGTCGCGAAGTTCCTTCACGAATAAACCATAAACCTCCTTGTTAGCTTACTGACCGTCGATTTATGATTCATGTCAAATTCAAATATTGTTTCTTTTCTCATGTCTATGACAATCAAATTCAGATATTAATCTATGAAATTCAGTCTTGTATCAGCAGAAATTTTCATGGAATGAATTATGAATATGGAAATATGTTATCGATTTACAGAGCTGTAACGAATACAGCACGGCTATGAAAACAGCTAAGTACCCTAGGGTAATTTTCCACCGTTGTTGTGACTAATTGAGCAAGGATTTAGTTAATGATGGATATCGGTGATGCCTTGCGAGGCGCGTTCACCTGGCAGTAACGGGGCGCCCAAGAACTAAATCCTTATCGATGCCAATTTGTGTATGTCAATGATCTGACTAAGATATAAGGGTAGTTAGCTGATTCCATACATTTGGAATCAACGGTTACTTTCTCATTCCAGATGCGTGATTCAATCCTCACCCCTAAGCGAAGCAGAGGAAAATCGCATGTCAGATACGTCCGTAAAGGTCAACATCACTTTCGCCAGTTGCACTGCCTGGCCCTCGAAAGAGACACAGTGCTCCTCGCGACAGGTCTAGTGTAATAGTACCTTAATGTCGGCTATTTTGCTTTAATAATTTATCAATATGTATAATACTTGCCACTTATTACTTCTGAGTTTAGGTCTAGTGTGAATGTCTAAATGCCCCACATAAGCACAATCCCCACAAATTCGCTAATCGGCTTGAAAGTCCCCACTCTCTTGGGAATTGACAACGCTGGACACAATTTAAGCGCGATTGCGGATGGAAATTTCCTGACGTGTGCGGCGATTAGTACAAAGTGTATGCGAGTGCTGCGTTCGGTATGACGTCATTAGGTTTTTCCGTTCTGAACCGAACGTCGGGTTTTTTCCGTTCTGCAAAAAGTAAGGACGTGTGCGCCTATAGTCGGATTTTTAATTAGACGATGACCCCAATTCTGTCTTGTCACAAGCTAACTAAAATAAGCTAAAAATCTCTAAATGTCAGTTTAGTCCTGTCAAAATGTAATTTCGTATTCTGAGAACCTTAGAGTATACTCTAAGCTGAGAACATACTATATACTCTAAGCTGAGAACATACTATATACTCTAAGCTGAGAACACACAACTAACTTAAAATTAGCTTGACACAACTAAAATTAGAGAAAGTACTCAACTGTCATTTTTGGTTAAACGGTTACGTATATGCACTAAAATAAGAAATGTCAAACTAAAATTAGACATCATCTAAAATAATGCCAATTGTCGTTCTATATACGCTTAAAGCCTTTATAAAGCTCTATAAATCGTCGATTGATTTGGATTTTATAAATAACTAGCGGACCCCGCGAACTTGCCAGGTACGTGGTCCGAGAAAAACTGTATTTGCTTGGTTAAGACTGAGAAATATCACAGTTTGTTTACTATTTGATCAATAATATGCACTAATTATCATTTGTCGGCATTCTAAAGACTTATTAAGATAAGTTTTTACAGATTTTATGAAAATCTTTATCGTTCATTCTTAATTTTTTAATAGTTGTAACACACGTTTTAGCGACGTCATATTCAAATTTAGTGCTGTCTTGTGCTTAGCAAACACTAAATTTAGTTTGACATAACAACAGAATACGGTTAGAAATGTCAATCGCTTAACTAAAATAAGAAAATTTTAGAGAAATTTAAGTTTAGAGATGGTAACGTCAGAATGAGCAGTTTTCCAGTAGGTATTTAAAGGGTTCCTAAAGACGCGCTAGATGGCGCAGCCGGCACTTTTGGTAAGAAGAGTGTGGTGTCACATCTAGTGTAATTTATGGAAAAAATGTTCTTCGGTTTTGTAATGATTTACTTTACTTAAATATTCTGTCATTTTTTCTGATACAATGAAAATACCACTAACAAACAACAGAGTACATTAAAATTACCAAAAGCTATGCTAGCGCCATCTCCTGATGACTTAAAAACCAACTGATTATTATACCTACTGGAAAACTGCTCATTGGGGTCGATATCCACTGACATTAGCTAATGTCACTTCGTCAAATAATGTTGCTATATTCAGAATTAGTGATGCACTGATGCATTGAGTTCCCGTTCACTCATATGAAATGAATGGAATGGAATGAAAAGGGGACTCTTTTGTCCGCACTTAGCCTCCTTTTTTGGGCTATTGTGCGTGAAGATATGAAATGAATGATGAGGGATTGTTAATATTTTCTTACTATACAAAAAAGAACTATTTCTATTTTATAATAAAATTGTATTAAAGTGCTCTGTATTATGTGTAATTAGAATCAGTTTTTTTACCGGCGTATTTCAAAGCGCAGCGGTAACACTATTTTTTTTATAGTGTCAACACTTGTCAATGCCACGCGTATCAGTCGCCATTCAGGTCAGATTATTATAATAATAATGATCAAAAAAAGTCAGTTGCCATTTTGTTTGCTACTTCATACATAATTGACATATAATCTCCTTTGTAGCTTTACCTCACATAGTACTACTTTAACTTATAATTTGTCTATTATGTTGACACCCGTCATATATGAAATATCCATTGTAATATTATTTGTAACTTGTCTTCTAAGTTAATTAAAGCCAATATAAGAGATTGGTATTTCTTTCAAATGTGTCAATTTAATTAACATAAATACAATGTCTGAAACGAAGAAAGAATCTGAGAGGACATCATCATGTCCGCTTGCCAGGTACCTACAACCCGATCGATTTGACATTGATCCTAGCGCTCCCGGAGCAACAGAGCAGTGGTCGCATTGGTACCACACGTTCTCAAATTTTCTTTCTGTGGAACTACCTGACGACGTTACGGATGCCGTAAGATTGAAATTACTAGTAAATCACTTAACCACTGACATTTATGTACACATGAAAAATTGTCAAACATATGACGACGCTGTTACTGTTTTGAATAAAATATATCTTAAACCTCAAAATGAGATTTTGGCTCGCTTTATACTCGGAACACGAAAACAAAAACATGATGAGGCAATAGCCGATTACTGTCGCGCATTACGACTACTCGCGCAAGACTGTAATTTTAAATCTGTTTCCGCTGACGAACATAGCAAGCAGGCTATACGATTATCACAGGAATCCTGTCAACTAAGATAAGAGAACGATTACTCGAAAACTCAACACTCTCGATGGCCGAAGCGTTTAACCAAGCCGTTATCCTAGAAACCGCTGAAAAGGACTCTGCGACAATGGGCGTTAGCGTTCCGAGCGCCCTAAATGCTCTTCCAATGCCTATTCCACATCAGTCACAGCACTTCGTACCAGCCCGTAACAACGCCGCGGTTTCGCCATCACCGCAAATTAAGACAAAGCGCTGCTTCTTTTGCGGCGGGAAGGTACATCAAAGAATAAAATGTCCAGCATTTCACACCTATTGTCAGGTTTGCTCCAAGAAGGGTCACTTTGCTTCAGTTTGCCAATCACGAATCAATTCCACAACTAGTAATGCTGTCTCTTATCCAAATACTTCCGTTCCTACCGAATATTTACAGTCACCAAGCCCTTCCGAAGCGACTTGTACTGTCTACTCAGCGGCTTCTCCGTCATGCTTACAGAAAGCTACAATTGCCATCACCGTCAATCACACACGTGCCGATGCATTGATCGACACTGGAAGCTCAGTTAGTTTCATTAATGAGAACACAGCTCGAATGATAAAACTGACGTTATCATTGGTCACGACATTCTTAAAGATCATGCCAAGCTTGAATTCCAGTTCGGAGGTACCAGAGAACCTCTGCAAATATGCATAATGGAAGCTTCAGTGCCATCAGCATCAGTATTCACTCATTTATCTGCTGACATCTATCCTGTAGCCATCAAATCTAGACGTCACGACAATTACGAAGAACAATTCATTCAGGCTGAAATATCAAAGCTTTTGGAAGATGGAATAATCGAACCGAGCATATCTCCTTGGCGCGCTCAGGTACTTGTCGCCGGGGGTGGAACTCATCGGAAGAGGATGGTAATTGATTACTCAAGAACTATCAATAAATTTACATACTTAGACGCGTATCCATTGCCTAATATTGAATCTATCGTGTCAAAAGTGGCTAAATACAATTACTTTAGCCAGATAGATTTAAAAAGTGCTTATCACCAAGTGCCTATCTTAGAAAGCGAGAAAATTTATACGGCTTTTGAAGCCTGCGGCAATCTTTATCAATTTAGAAGAATTCCTTTCGGCGTCACCAACGGAGTCGCTGCGTTTCAACGTACGCTTGAACACGTAATTGGCAAAGAAAAACTTCAGGGTACATTTGCATATCTAGATGACGTCACTATTTGCGGGAAAGATAAGGAGGGACATGATAAAAACCTACAACAATTTATGGATGCAGCGAAGAAGTATAAACTTACATTAAATGAACAAAAGTGCAACTTTAACAAAACATCCATTAGCCTCTTGGGATATACAATTAAAAACAATATAATAGAACCTGACAAAGACAGACTTGAACCTCTTATAAATCTACCACTACCACGTCACGCCGCTGAACTCAAACGAGGCCTAGGCCTTGAGACCTTTTCGGAGAATTTGTGCACCCATTTAGCGTAATGCTAAATGGGTGCACAAATTCTCCGAAAAGGTACAGCCTCTCGTCAATAACGTAACTTTTCCATTAAATGAAAATGCGAAGCATAGTTTTAAGCAACTAAAAGCCGACATCGAAAAAGCCGCATTAGTCGCTATAGACAACGAAGAAACTGACGCTTCAGAGTTTGCTATAGCTGCCACACTAGCTCAAAAGGGACGCCCGGTTGCATTTTTTTCAAGAACATTATCAGACAGTGAACGCAAACATGCTTCCGTGGAGAAAGAAGCCTGCGCTATAGTGGAGAGTCTCAGAAAATGGCGCCACTACCTTATCAACAGACATTTTCTCCTTATCACCGATCAGAAATCAGTAAGCTATATATTCAACCAAAACCATACGAGCAAAATAAAGAATGATAAAATTGAAAGATGGAGACTAGAATTGTCATGCTACAAGTACGATATCGTTTACAGACCTGGAATAGAGAACGTAGCTGCGGATGCACTGTCTCGAGTCTGTGCACTCATGAGCAACAATAAATTATACGAACTGCACGACGCTCTCTCACATCCCGGGATAACAAGAATGTATCACTGGGTCAAACTAAAAAATCTTCCCTATTGCTTAAACGACATAAAAGGAATGACTGCTTCTTGTCGTGTATGCGCGGAAGTAAAACCTCGCTTTGCGAAAGCAACTGGTACGCTAATCAAAGCATTATCACCATTTGAAAGACTAAATATAGACTTTAAAGGACCCTTGCCTTCTATCACGAAAAACAAGTATATACTAACAATAATCGACGAATATTCACGTTATCCCTTCGCATATGCATGTCCTGATACAACTTCAGCAACTGTTATCAAATGTCTGAGAGATCTATTTTATGAATACAGTCAACCCTTATACATACACAGTGACCGAGGAACATCGTTCATGTCACAAGAAATACAAACATTTCTCAAGAATTGCAATATTGCCACTTCCCGTACGACTCCTTATAATCCCCAGGGAAACGGCCAGGTAGAAAGACTAAATGGAACGCTCTGGCGGACGATACAGTTGAACCTTAAATCGAAAAACTTGCCGATTGAAAATTGGGAGCAAGTTCTGAAGCCCTCTCTACACTGTGTACGATCTCTACTCTGCACATCAATAAATGCTACTCCCCACGAGAAGTTATTTAACTTCCCTCGACGAACGCCGGTTGGAGAATCGCTTCCATCATGGCTTGTCCCTGGACCGGTGCTATAAAAGAAATTTGTCCGCTCGAAGACCGACCCCTATGTTGAGGAAGTCGAGTTGCTCCAGACAAACCCCAGCTACTCATATGTACGACGGCGCAATGGTCAAGAGACAACTGTGTCGAATAGACACTTAGCCCCACTGCCTGCACCAATAGATGATGAAGACCTACTTGTCAATGATGAAGAGGTTGGAGATCCTGAACCTGACCGGGCCAATAATGACGAAATTGCTGAAGAAGATATTTTCAGAACACCGCCTCAAAACGTTGAGCCTCCGCAGGTCAGAAGATCAACAAGGTATAAAAGATTACCGCTACGTTTCAATGACTACATCCTTGGCGAAGAAACCATAGAGGAGGAGAATGACATATAATCTCCTTTGTAGCTTTACCTCACATAGTACTACTTTTACTTATAATTTGTATATTATGTTGACACCCGTCATATAATATGAAATATCCATTGTAATATTATTTGTAACTTGTCTTCTAAGTTAATTAAAGCCAATATAAGAGATTGGTATTTCTTTCAAATGTGTCAAAGGTAAAAAAAAAATAAAGGTTTCAGCTTGCATATATTCGCATACAGCTGAAAATAGGTGAAGGTCCTAAGTATACCATAATTAAAGAAATATCAAAAGTCCCCATCGATTGCACTTCTGCATTTTTTTTATTCAAGGTATAGGTCAAATATACCGGATGCTCGCATTTTTCTCATAAACAGCAAATATTATGGTAAAAGTAGGTTGGACAAAGTTGTAGATCATGAAATTACCTATAAAATTAGTATCCATTTGTTTTTGTACGGATCACCATTTTAGAAATATCGCGATTGCAAAATTGGAAGAAGTTAAATCTCATATATACAAAGTTAGTCGTTCCAATAGTATGATTCAACAACGCAGAGCCTAAACCGCTAGTCATATGAACTTGAAATTTTGGCAGTAAATGCTTTTCATTTTGCGTGTATTCACCAAGAAAGGATTTTTAGAAATTTTGTTACTAAGGGGCTAAAATAGGGAGGAACGGAAATGGACTTCAAGACAAACTTTAATCCCATATTTTACATCCTTAGCAATGAAATTTCAAAAAATTCCTTTCTTAGTGTATACTAGCAACATGAAAAGGATCTACTGCCAAAACTTCCAGTATATAGGGCCAGCGGTTCAGATTCTGCGTTTACGAATCCTACTATGGGGATTGAAATTTCACATAAAATACATAATTGATTTCTTCAAATTTTTAAATCACAATATCTCCGAAATGTGATCCGCACAATAAAAAAAATTAACACCAATTTTGTAGGTAATTACATGATCTACAACTTTGTCTGTACCCTACTTTTACGATAGCATTATTGTTGTTTACGAGAAAAATGCGAGAATCCGATATATTTGACTTTTAACCTTGAAAAAAAATGCAAGGTTCAAATCGATGGGGACTTTTGATATTTCTTTCATTATGGTGTATTCAAGACTCCCACCAATTTTCAACTCTATGCGAATTCATGTGAGCTTACCATTTAATTTCATCTGTTTTGACTGGTTTCACATTCATCAAGATAGTATCATTCATCATAATATAGTTCACTTTGTCACAACACTATTTTTATTTCATAAAAAACTTGCAACCCAGTAAACGTCAGATAGCTTCGTCTAATTAAGGCTCCGCGCACACGTACGGTTTCCGTCCACGGTTTCCTGATCAAAAAGTCAGATTCAAAAAACCGAATGCTCCATTTTCATACAAAATGTTCTACTAGGCGCACACGTCCTTACTTTTTGCAGAACGGAAAAAACCTGACGTTCGGTTCAGAACGGAAAAAACCTAATGACGTCATACCGAACGCAGCACTCGCATACATTTTGTACTAATCGCCGCACACGTCAGGAAATTTCCATCCGGAATCGCGCTTAAATTGTGTCCAGCGTTGTCAATTCCCAAGAGAGTGGGGATTTTCAAGCCGATTAGCGAATTTGTGGGGATTGTGCTTATGTGGGGCATTTAGACATTCACACTAGACCTAAAGTCAGAAGTAATAAGTGGCAAGTATTATACATATTGATAAATTATTAAAGCAAAATATCCGACATTAAGGTACTATTTAACTCTTTATTGGCAATATATGCCTTTAGTCGCATTATGTCCAATGTACACGAGCCGCAATAAACATCGCAAGTGGTGAATATAGCGGGAAACTTCAAGAGAAGTAATGTAGTTATCAATGTCTAATATTGGGGCCTTTCTGTTGGGTTTGTGGGGAATTCAGATCATCAGTAATTGGCAACACTGATTGTGTCTCGCTTCCGGGGTTGCCAGATTGTATTGTAACTTTTATTACATTTTGCGTAACTTTTGACTCTCTTACGACCCAGCCCCATAGTGATAGACGCTCTCAGCTGCATTAAGTCCCAGATGAAATAGCTGAGGCTCGTACTCAATGGCCAGTGGGATTTCAGGGAGCATCTTGGAAGGCCGGCTTATAAATTGGGCGGATACCCGAGATAAACCGAGAGGATTTGTCTCTACTATATAAAAAAAACAAGAATACGTAACTTTTCCCCCGAAAATGCAACTTTTAAGCTAGCTTGTGTTACATTTCGCAATCTGGCACTGGCAACACTGCTCGCTTCGAACTAATAATAAAAAAACCTAATGCAAAAAACCGAGCGTGTGCACTCGGCACACGGAATTCCAAATCAGGAAACCGTGGACGGAAACCGTCTCCGGAAACCGTACATGTGTGGCCACCCTAAAACTGTTGTAAAGTAAAGGTCTCTACATACGTAACGGGTTTTTTCACGGACGGGACGGGGACGTGAAGTTTTGGAAATATCGTTTCATACAAAATGTATTGTATGCGGCAATGCATAATGTCACGGGGCCACGGACGGGACGGGACGGGATGGGCCGCATACATTTTGCTTCACGTTCCGTCCCGTCCGTGAAAAAACCCGTTACGTATGTAGAGATCTTAATATGTAAACTTCAAAGAGTCAAACTCAACAAACATTTTGGCTTTGGTTTGGTCCATAGAGTAAAGTAAAGTAATACATTGTATTGTTTGGTCTGGCAAAACGGTACAAGGTACTTTTTAATTTTATGTTATTATTAAATTTCATAAAAGAAAACTGCTGTTAAAGAATAATCTTTCTTAATAATCATCAACATTGAACATTTTATGTGCTGTAGCCGTAGTGATTCTTTGAAATTATCGTATTTTCTCAAGCACCACGCCCTACATTCCAGAACTGATTTGATGATTTCAATTCAACTGTTGAGTAGGCGCTAGGCGCGGTCCCAAGCATTAGGACTGTTCTTGATCGGGTTTTTTTCTTCAACAGGTTGCCTCCGGTTAATAAAGAATAATGTCGGCATCTGAATTTAACCATTACTTTACAGGGAATGGGAATGGGACGTACAAAGATATAAATCCTCTTGTTTCGAAAGTTGGTGATTTCACTCCATTTTACATAGCGATTGCAATCTGCACAGTGATCCTTGGCAGCATTATTATACTGAACGTCATCTGCTGTTGCTCCAGATACTCGGATTACTGGCTGGACAGGCATACAGGTATCAGATATTCATTCTTTCTTTCATTTATTCATTCTTTCTTTCATTTATTCATTCTGATATGCTTTATTTGGTATGAGGCCTGTGTTGATATTGTCTTACTCAGGAGAGTTTTTAGCAACTTCATTATATTAAAAAGCTCATTGGGAAGGCCCATGTCCTTCATTTGTCTATTTTTTGGCCAAGCACAAGCTGGGCAATAAGAAAAGCAGATGAGAAAGAGGGGTGTGGGAGGTAGATGTAATGTGAGATTTCAGCTAGTTTTAGAATATTGATGAGATAAAGTAACTTATTGACATGCTCTGCCACTGTGCACATAATTAGTTCATTGACCTTATTAACATCCTTTTAGTACTTTTCATTCTCAATTAATGTTGTCTGCACAGGTAATCGTTGGCTCGTATCAATCTGGTCAGCAACACCCCACAAGCAACCTCCGCTAGACTTCACGGAACTCGAGAGCAATTACCAACAAATCCACTACGTTCACCAATTCAACGATAGCAGTGAAGATTACCGTGAAGTTCATAGGCAAAACGTACCACCATCTGTCTCACAACAACCGCTGACATCTTCTCAGGAGTATTTAGAACTGCACAAGCGTGAAAGCGATATTTAAGGATGGCGTTTCTACTGTTATATCCCGCTGTGGCCGTGCTATCTTTATTTGTGTTGGTAGTTATAATACTGATATTGCGATTCGGAGCTCGCTGGTGCAAGCTCCGCCACAATACATTGGACGATCATTACTGGAATGAGGAAGATGCATATGAACAGAAGGTGTCATATGCTTAATATTCATGAACTTATTTTGACTATGAAGGTAAAACTGACTATTATTAATTATTATCTGCTATTATACTTTATTTCTATTAGTATTATAATATTATGGACAATGTTTGTATCACCCACATATTGCCCTGTGGTATTTAAGACTTTTAAATTGTAACATTCAAAACAGAATGGTCTGTATTGCACTTGTAGGTTATCTCTTGAATATAAAGGAAAGGAAAAAATCAAGCAACAACTTACAAAGAATTACTTTTATGTATTTATAACCATTTACTTGTTAAAAAATCAATTCATCCATTCATATTTTAATTATTCACCACATATCTATCTCATGACATAGATCTAATTTTTCATATCATTGCTATGCTATTAGTCTTACAAATTCTGTTTTCATAACTTTCCATAACTCTGTACAAAAGTAATTAGTAGATCTGGTAGAACTGGCCAACATAACTGTCACACCCATTGTCTCCTGTGACAAATAAGTCAGCCTGATATTCTTGAATGGTACTCAGTTCTAAATGTCGATTTGTATGAGGACAGACTGTTAAACTGTATACATGCTTCCTACTGTAAATCTATTGGTGTACAATCAAGTATATTTGCTATCTATCTATAGACAATCTCTCCTAAGATAAAATTGTGATTTACAACTGATTATCAGTCTAGAATACGGACCTTAGTTTTGGTTATGTGTGTATTTCTGGCGTTTTTTCAGAAAGACTGAGTCTACAGTGCCTTGTTATACAAGCCTGGTAATTAAATAAATTTATTTTAAGTTTTTTAGTTATGACAATAACAATAATAATAATAATGTTTATTTCAGTAATCTAATGTAATGCTTCACATAGTGAATACTAAGACGTGTATACCCATAGTTGGAATTTGTAACACTCTATTATGAAATTAGTATAAGACTTGTAAGAGTATTTTCAAGAAATTGACATTCCTGTCTGCACAAAAATATATATGTAGTAAGCCCAATAAGTTTTAAGTGTATTAGAAGTAGTAGTTAAAAGATAATTTCCTATGTGAAACTGACTGGAGCATTGTATACCCATTGACAAATTAGGGGTTGCATATTTTAAATTAGGTCATATATCTGTAAAATGCTGCTTTTGATAGAAAAGAAAATTGTAAAACAAGGAGTCAGCCTTACGATCGAGCGATCCTGGGTTCGAATCCTGGCTATAACACTACCGATATAAACTCCTAATACTAGCAATAGAGGGGTTAACAGGAATACTAGTAATTTAGGTTACGAGAACTCATTAATAGAAAAAAAAGTAGATAACTTTGCTATAGTTTTTCAAATTATAGGGAATTTGTCAATCTTACCTTTTTAAATGTATTGTATTTCACCAGTGAATATCATTAGGCCTACTATGGAACATCTACAGTTGCTGATCCAAGTTTTGGGTGATCAGTTCATTGGAACACATTCATGCTCTGTGGAGGATCTCTCTCTGGAGATGGTATGTAACACTTTGGCTCAACTTAAACCCTACCGTAAGAAAACCAATGTAACTGTATGGAAAGGGCTACTGGCTCAGGATGTTATTGGAACACTTCAAAACTATCTGTTCTGATATTATCGCATTTTGACTTATAATTTTTTTAAATAGTTTTTTTATACCTGAATTAATATTTCAGTAATTTAACTTTAACATTAAGCAATCTCCGCAAGCTATTGTTTAACATATTTTGATTAAGACTGATCTGTCATGTATACTTTTGATGGAGAATATGGAAACATCAAATTTTGAAGATATTCCCGTACCATCCTGGCGTACACGCCAGTATGGTCAACTGGGTTCATGAGATTTTCTCAATAATGTAACTATGTTATCTAAGTTTGATTTGATTGCAGTTGCTATTATATTGACCAAATCACTAAATGCTGTAGATTTAAGATTTAAAAGTAGATCACTTCTGTATTAGTTAAATTACTTGAGAATATTTTGGTCTTTCACCTTTAGGTAGTACATACATAATAGTATTTTTAAACATATCCCTAATAAGAGGAGCCTTGAGCAAATAGACTGCAAATAGAATGATATTATTACATTTTCACTATCACTTTTTATGACCGTTATGAATGTTATGATCAGTTTGTTGATCTTACGGATTTTATGAACGGATTTAATAAACATTAATTTGCATTTGAATTGCAATTTGTATTTGAATTGCAATTTGTATTTGAATTGCAATTTGTATTTGACTTGCAATTTGTATTTGAATTACAAATTGTATTTGAATTTATAAGTGCTTCTTTATGAAAATAAATAATCATGAAGTATTATTGTAAGTGTCTAGTGTTATACTGTACTACTTATTCGAAAACGATTCCGTCCTCTCTGGCCTTAATTTTTAATAAGTATATTATTTATATTTTATTCTTTACATATTCTTAATTTTTTATATTTTATAGCTTTGTATTTTCTTTATTGCACTTTTATTGCTACTATTTTGTAATGAATTCAGTTAAATGGGGGGTGAACAGGGACATAACATAAAAGATTACTGCACCATATCAAGATGTATGACCAGGCATTGCCTTGTAAGTTTTGAACTACCTATATCCAAGCTTTATTTTGTGATGCTTGCATATAAGCAACCATGGTCTTTTGACCACATTGCAGTGGGACATGAAGGACACAATGTCTTTGTGATTATAACTAGCTGTTGCCCGCGGCTCCGCCGGCGTGGAATTCTGATCCCGTTCATCGCTGATATATGGCCTATGTGTTATTCTGATGTATAAGCTATATTATTGTAAAGTTTCATTAAAATCCAATCAGTAGTTTTTACGTGAAAGAATAACAAACATCTTCACATACTTACAAACTTTCGCGTTTATAATATATTAGTAGGATGATAATGATTATGATAATGATTAATGGTAAGACAATATTATACTATTAATTGCCAAAAACTTACAGAGTTCTCTTGTTCACCTTCCACATTTAACTGATAGAAAAGTGGAAATTTAGTACCATTATGCCGTGTAATACTTGTTACAGTGGTTTATGAACTGAATATCTTAATGTGGCCTTGTGAACATTATGTCAGCAATAAAATAAGTATTAACATAATATTTGTTTCAATTATCTCATGCCAAAGAAATAATAATGTGTATATCCAAGCTCTGAATAGTTTGAAATCAATCAATTAGCCTATTGCAGTCCACGGCTGGGAATAGGCCTCTCTCAATTTCCGCCACGTCTGCCTCCATACAGTCTGTTCCAACCACCTTTTTCAGATCGTCAGTCCATCGGGCTAAGGGGCGTCCCACAGAGGACAGAATATGATTAGTTTCCTTCTCCATGGGGCGTCTCACCTTCCGTATTCCTTCCCGCGAAATAGGTAGGTACCGTAAAACGAGGTGAATAGAAATAAAAAGGTCAACAAAACTCTTTTCATCCTACCACCTCGGAAAGCGTATTTTTCTCTTCGATATCTGCTGTGCAATTCACTAAGCAAGCACAACGATGCGAGTCGCAACGTTGTGCTCGATAGAGATTGTCATTGGTCGATCTCCAGTGACGTGACGTGACCCAATCGGATCCGACCAATGACAATCTATAACGAGCACAACGTTGCGACTCGCATCGTTGTGCTCGCATAGTGAATTGTAGTGCTGAGTGCAAAAGTCGTTTTTATCCTCTAGAGCAGTGGTTCTTAACCTTTTTAGGTCCGTTACCCTCATGACCTAACTCGGGTCACTCCTTTACCCCTCCCCCTAACGATGAACTTAAACAATACGTGTTAATACAAATAGGTACCTTACCTAGGTAGACATTCAATCAATCAATTAGCCTATTGCAGTCCACTGCTGGACATTGGCCTCTCCCAATATGCGCCACGTTTGTCGATCCTCCGCCTTCCGCATTTAGTCCGTCCCAGCCACCCTTCGTAGGTCGTCAGTCCACCTGGCAAGGGGGTGTCCCACCTTAGGTTTTCCTTCTCGCGGTCTCCACTCTAGGACCCGCAGGGTTATTAGCTAACTCGCGATAGCAAATCGATAGCAATATTTGCGCAGTAATCGCGCAAAAACGGCTAATTGGTATTACGTAACTCAAAGCCGAAACGAAAGCAAAACAATCGACCGTGCTGCCTCTATCTTACAATAGGAGAACTAAAAAGTGCATTTTATCGCAAAGTTATCGCGAAATTTCCTTGGCGCGTTAAAAATTTGGTATTAAAGCCCGACCAGTAAAATAAAATACCTCGCCATATTGCGGTAAACTATTGGAATTAATTTCTTCATATGGTAACAATCTATACAATATCATTATGGTCATCTGTCAGTGTGGTGTCAATTGTGCGTGTTGTTGAGTTTGAGAGCGCTACAAAACTACAAAACTACCTATATTAATATGCCGAAAACTATTAAAAGCCAGTTAAGAAAAGTAATTTATAATATAACAAAGTATTTGTCGGATAAAAAGTAGGAAGGATTGGACTCTGTTCCTCTAAATAACATCACGGACCTTGTTGTCAACATGACGGGTAGGTACATCATAGAGTACGTGCAACTGAAATTGGCCTAATCTACTGATTTTACTGTGACTAATTATTATTCATATTTTTAGGTATATCCTGATCTTCTGTAATAAAAATACGAAGAGAAGGTCAAACGTCAAATGTATTTTCTACGCCTAAGAAAAATAAGCCTAACGCAAAAAAGAAAATCATGCTCGATTATTTTGATCTCTGTGCTGTTAGGCATAAAATACAAGAATTTTATGCAGTCCGAAAAACAATATCACGTGGTCCCTGTTCTATACATAGTGTAATGTAACTGTATGTCTAACTTGTATTTACCATTCCAAGCAGTAAACTATTATACGGATACTACTGTGTTGTGATTTGTGCCCAGTCCTTGTAACCAGTATAACACTCCGCGTCTATTTCTCTATTTTAACCAGAAAACTTAACAGAGAAAAACTTAACTTTTTAACAGAGAAAAAAAAATACATTTTAGTGAAAGTTTTGTATATTAAACACGTACTACAAGTTGAAATTATCTTTTAAAATACGAAGCTGCATGAAATGAGCAAGCAATAGGTATATTAATTCGTTTGTAATATTGGACACGATCTTTTTTGTATCGAAACTTTTTTAAGAACAAAGCAACTTAATCAATGAAATTAAAAAAAAGAAGTCACTTTTGTGAATAATAGCAATGAAAGACATGACAGCCTCCGTGGCGTAGCGGTAGTGAACGCGGCCGCTACGCAGGAGGCGCGGGTTCGATCCCCGCTCAGTGCAAATATTTGTGTGCATTAAATATGGGTATTTGCATTGGTCTGGTCGTGTCTCGGAGAGTACGTTAAGCCGTCGGTCCCGGTTGCCATAAGAACATCTATGGCAGTCGTTACGGGTAGTTGGTGCCCTAAAAAGTCCAAAAACAACGGTCTAGCTGCAAAGCTTCGATATCGCCTAATGTTAACATTGGGTCGTGGAGGTCAGGTGGCAATCGCTTCACGGAAAATATCAAGGTCTAGCCAAATCTGTAGCTATGACTGGTAAAAGCGGACCCCAGACTCCAAGCTGAAAGCTTCGGATGCGACTGGGAATAACGCTAGGAGGAAGAAGAAGCAATGAAAAAGTCACAGTTTCATATTAGGTGTCATTCCGTGCTTAATTGCGGGGAAATAAAAGCCTGTTCATAAGCAAGTGTGTTGAAAAAATATTTGTACACTTGGCATTTTACATGTGTCACTATACTTGGTGTTGTCATAATCATAGATGTTTTTGGCGCCCCCAGTACGGGTTTTTTATTTTATTGGTCGGACTATACGTATCACATTTGACAGCAAGCGGTCAGCGACAAAGGCGCGATAAGAAATGTCAGATCGCGATCAGTCAAAAGGTCCCTTTTTAATGGGCGCTTTTATGCAAATAACATAGTTCCTCTTATCGCTACCTTTTCGCGTTTGGCGCTAGTATCGTAGCAAAAAGTCCATCCTTGGCGATCTGATCGCAAAGCCTTACGTAATATCAATTTTTTTGACGTATCGCGATCTATCGCGCAGTGATCTCGTTCTTACTGCTCATCGCTCGCTAGTAGCGAAAAGTTAGCTAATAAGCCCGTCGTCTGCTACAACGGCCATCAGTCCTTCGACAGATGTGGCCAGCCCACTGCCACTTGAGCCTGCTTATTCTGCGAGCTATGACGGTAA
Source organism: Eilema depressum (assembly GCA_914767945.1). Classification (NCBI taxonomy): domain Eukaryota; kingdom Metazoa; phylum Arthropoda; class Insecta; order Lepidoptera; family Erebidae; genus Eilema; species Eilema depressum. The sequence goes on along the minus strand of OU612012.1, from coordinate 31,944,938 downwards.
CTTTGGTTCTATGTCGGATGACCTCGTTGCGAATTACATCTTTCAAAGAAACTCCAAGCGCAGCTCGCTCGCTCCATAGCCCGCTGCGCAAGTTTTAGGTCGTGGACTAACCCCACCTTCAGTGGCCACGTTTCGGCACCGTAAGTCATAACAGGCAGGACGCACTGGTCGAAAACCTTTGTTTTGAGGCATTGCGGTAGAGGCGAGGAGAAAACCCGACGTAATTTGGCAAATACTGCCCAACCCAGTTGGATCCATCTGGATCTGGCTACTTCTTTCTCGAAGTTGTTTTTACCGAGCTGGACAACCAATCCAACGACTCCGCAACTATGACGATGTCGTCGGCGAACCTCCTAACCCGCGAGTAGGCGAGATAGACATTATTAAACATTAAAGCAATTGCTTTATTAACAATTTATTTATTTACTATTATTTATAGCTAGTTGACTGATAAAGAATTATGCTATTGTTTCAATTTGTAAAACTTACAGACCCAATAACAAAATAATTTTTTCATCCCACCATCTCGGAAAGACTATTTTTGCTCTTCGATAACTGAGCGTAAAAGTCGTTTTTATCCTCTAGAGAGGTAAAGTAAATTTGAATTTAGAACATCGTGTGTACTAGGTTTGTGGACTCAAAACATCATTAAACCTATTTACTTCTACCTCTATGGTGCCGAATTTATCATACAACTTTTTTTTAATTCATGAAAAACTCAGACTCGTAACCTCCTTGGTGTACTTTTTTTTGTAATTTGCTTTGCGCGCATCAATTTTTTTCACGTCATATTGTTGACATTGTTGTTGAATTTTTATTTTGTTGTATTTTATTACTAGTATTAATACACATATTATACAGCCTCCATGGCGTAGTGGTATTGAACGCGGCCGCTACGTAGGAGGCACGGGTTCGATCCCCGCTCAGTACAAATATTTTTTATGCATGAAAATGGGTATTTGCATTGGTCTGGTCGTGCCTTGGAGAGCACGTTAAGCCGTCGGTCACGGATGCCATACGAACATCTATGGCAGTCGTTACGGGTAGTTGGAGCCCTAAAAATTTCAACAACAACGGTCTGGCTGCAATGCTTCGATATCGCCTAATGTCATCATTGGGTTGTGGAGGTCAGATGGCAGTCGCTTCACGGCAAATATCGAGGTCCAGCCAAATCCGCAGTTAAGACTGTTAAAGCGGACCCCGGACTCCGAGGTGAAAGCTTCGGATGCTGACTGGGAATTAACGCTAGGAAGGAGAAGCATTTCATTATTTCCTCGCTGAGGTGGGATGAAAAGTTACGTGTTGCACTCGAGTGCAAAGATTTTTCACCTTGTGCTCTTTTGATTCCCTCGCTAACGCTCAAGATTCTAATTTGTGAATCACTCGCTACGCTCGTGATTCAAATTTAGAATCTTTCGCTTGCTCGGTCATCAAAAATGAGCACGCGGTTAAAAAGCAACTTTGCACTCTTGTATAACAAATAACTATTGTGTGAAGGTTGGCAGAGCACTGCTCCGCATTTACAAGCTTGGTAATGTTAGGTTTTGTTTCACTTAAAGCGCATCTCAAATCGTGTTCCACCTTGAGACGATTTCTGGCCTTTGATTTTAGTGTTACTAACTGTTACTAAGGTTGAAAAATCACTCTCACACATGTAAGTAGTAGCAAACGGTACCAACAGTTTTAAAGCTCTGTCTGCTATGATGGATATTCAGCTAATTCAGCACCGACTTATTTCCAAAATGTACAGTCACAATTTTGAAATTCAACTTTTGAAGTATTCTCACGTAGTCCAAGAAATTCTCTACTTTAGCTGACACATCTTCATCCTTAAAAATATTATCATAAGTCAAAAATGGTCTCAATACTCTCAATACCCAAGAGTTAGACTGACGGTTATCTATGTCCGAGAAATATTGTAGCAGTGAGCTTATTACTGATGATAAATGAAAAATTTTCAAATGTAATCTTGTCAGCTTTATCCTTTTCCAGTTGCTCACACGCTAGACACGATGTACTCAGTAGCTCTACCATGAGTTGGACACGACTCGTGCCAACGTCTCCGTAACACGTAAATTGCAGGGCCGCATTAGGGATCTTTCAAATTCCGATGAATCAACCAGTAATAGTTATTTGTTATACAAGAGTGCAAAGTTGCTTTTTAACCGCGTGCTCATTTTTGATGACCGAGCAAGCGAAAGATTCTAAATTTGAATCACGAGCGTAGCGAGTGATTCACAAATTAGAATCTTGAGCGTTAGCGAGGGAATCAAAAGAGCACAAGGTGAAAAATCTTTGCACTCGAGTGCAACACGTAACTTTTCATCCCACCTCAGCGAGGAAATAATGAAATGCTTCTCCTTCCTAGCGTTAATTCCCAGTCAGCATCCGAAGCTTTCACCTCGGAGTCCGCTTTACCAGTCTTAACTGCGGATTTGGCTGGACCTCGATATTTGCCGTGAAGCGACTGCCATCTGACCTCCAAAACCCAATGATGACATTAGGCGATATCGAAGCATTGCAGCCAGACCGTTGTTGTTGAACTTTTTAGGGCTCCAACTACCCGTAACGACTGCCATAGATGTTCGTATGGCATCCGTGACCGACGGCTTAACGTGCTCTCCAAGGCACGACCAGACCAATGCAAATACCCATTTTCATGCATAAAAAATATTTGCACTGAGCGGGAATCGAACCCGTGCCTCCTGCGTAGCGGCCGCGTTCAATACCACTACGCCATGGAGGCTGCATAATATGTGTAGATATTACCTAATACTAGTAATAAAATACAACAAAATAAAAATTCAACAACAATGTCAACAATATGACGTGAAAAAAATTGATGCGCGCAAAGCAAATTAAAAAAAAAGTACACCAAGGAGGTTACGACTTTACGAGTCTGAGTTTTTCATGAATTAAAAAAAAGTTGTATGATAAATTCGGCACCATAGAGGTAGAAGTAAATAGATTTAATGATGTTTTGAGTCCACAAACCTAGTACACACGATGTTCTAAATTCTAATTTACTTTATCCTCAAAAATAGTCTTTCCGAGATGGTGGGATGAAAAAAAGTTTTACTTTGATTATTTTTTCGCGGTTTGCCTTTATCTACAATTTTTTGTACAAAATGGTATTATATTATACATAGCTGCTGCCCGCGGCTCCACCCATGTCGAATTCTGATCCCGTTCCAACTTTTTTTCGGCAGTCCCCTCAGATACTCCCGTCGGCCATCGCCCATCGCACCTACTCAAAGCCTCACGCCGCATATCTCGCACTCCCCGACTGATCCTGCGCCATAATTTGAGATGCCCTCAGGTGTGAAAAGCACGGTATCCCCATTGTACACCGGAAAGGAAGGATATGAATCTCGCACCACTTCGCCAGCGGGGTGAAGCGTTGACAGGTGGCTGAATCTGAACCCTTGGTCTGCACTCGGCGACCAGTCCGCCAATTATGTCAAATGTGTTTTGCCTAATGAATTTCGGAGTATCAAGTTTCTGCCAGATGGAGGGAACCTCTCCACAGGGCCGCATCCGTCGCTGTATCTTCTTTTCTCTTTATAATATTTGTATATATTTATATTATAGATCATTATGTATATAAAACGAATAAAATCCTTGTAAAACCAAATGAAGTACATATTTTTGGTGATGATCTTCACACACAGACTACGAAAAACAGTGCAAGCTACTTTCGACCTCAATGACATTTTTAACAATATGTTTTTTCGTATTAATGGATCACGCTGGTCACGAATATGAGAAAAAATAGCCAATAAGGTTGAAAATTGCTTGCACCTAGTATTTCTTATATTAGTAGGCGTAGATCATTGTAAGAAATAGGTGCAAGCTATTTTAAACCTTATTGATCCTATAAATAAGAAATAGATGATTATGTACACAAAAAGAATAAAAACATCATATTGACAACAAAGTAAGTACCTACCTATATTTTCTGTATCCACGTTAGTGACGTGTGTAAATAGAAAGGCCCTGGCGGGGCAGCTCTGCTCAGTTGGCTCTGGCATGGCACGGACCAGTAAGGACAGACCTTAATTGTTTATTACTTATTTTGTTTATTATGTATTTTTATTTTAATTATCTACCCAACCTATAACAGTAATTTACTTGACGATAAAAATGATAATGTCACAATGGTTTATTGCCATTTATTGCATAGGTACAAACCTTATTTAAAAGTTACTGTTTTGACGTTTAGAAAAAGTAACTACATAATTTGACTTGACAGCCAAATACCCAAATACGACCCTGGATTTTGACAGGCGACGATTCGAAATCTACACACGGTTGCGAAGGATCGCGCATACGAAATCACGTTGTCATTTTAAACGGAGCAATCAGAAGTCAGAGAATTCGCGCATGCGTTCTACACAGACCAATCAGATTCGCGTACCTATGCAGTTCGATCTTTGATTATAGAAGTAGTTCGATAGGGTAACGAAGTTGTCAAATTTTGGTGTCAACTCATGGTAAGGCTACAGATTGTCATTTTGTAATTCGGCGTTCGAGACTATTGCCCTGCTCATTATTATCCCCGCGAAACACAAGTTTTACCCCCGCGGGGGTAATTACCCCTAGGTTAGGAACCCAGGCTCTAGAGGATAAAGTAAATTTGAATTTAGAACATCGTGTGCACTAAGTTTGTGAATTCAAAACATCATTAAAAGAAGAAATTGTAGATTCGACCTTACATAAATAGGCGTGAAACTTTAGATAATTATTTAAGTCTAGAAATAAGCCTTGATAGTATAGTAACAATTCGCGTAAAAAAGGATAGACTGTGCTATAACAAAGAGAGCGACTGAAACAACAATAGAACTGGCCGAGCAATATTGCAGTAAAATCGACCGCCTAGCGATCGTCCGGCAACCCATCGCGGCAACATCGGCCATACAACACAAAACATATTTGGCTACTAGCCTTCCACCGGCGGCTCCGCCCGCGTGCATCTCGATTAACGCGACCCTTGCTCATATCTTCGGTTCTACTCAACCGATTGCGATCAAACAAACGTAAGATTTTAAGTCCTTTCTAACAAAAAAAAACCGCATCAAAATCCGTTCAGTGGTTTTTGCGTCCATCGCGGACAAACATTTTCAATTTACAATTATTATAATAGTATATAGAATAGATAGATAGAAGATATGGCCGGGACATTACTGCAATATTGGCCGGTATTGCTTGCAATAGTTGCAATGTTGCCGGGTCACAGTGTTGCAGCCACTAAGTAATTGCAATAAAACATCGCCCGTTTAGAAGCACCTTTATACAGCCTCTGTGTCCGTGGCGTAGCGGTAGTGATCGCAGCCGCTACGCAGGAGGCGCGGGTTCGATCCCCGCTCAGTGCAAACATTTATATTTTATTTATGCATGAATATGGGTATTTGGGTGGTCTGGTCGTGCCTCGGAGAGCACGTTAAGCCGTCGGTCCCGGTTGCCATACGAACATCTATAGCAGTAGTTACAGGCAGTTGGAGCCCTAAAAAGTTTAACAACAACGATCTTGCTGCAATGCTTCAATATTGCCTAATGTCACCATTGGGTTATGGAGGTCAGATGGCAGTCGCTTCACGGAAATTATCGAGGTCCAGTCAAATCCGCAGTTAAGACTGGTAAAGCGGACCCTAGAGCTAGACTCCGAGGTGGAAGCTCGGATGCGACTGGAAATTAACGCTAGGATGAAGAAGAAGCATTTCATTATTTCATCGCTGAGGTGGGATGAAAAGTTACGTGTTGCACTCGAGTGCAAAGCTCTTGTATAACAAATAACTATTATATATTTTGTTTCAAGTGAAATTAAGGCCTCAATCGATTCTCAAAATCAAAATAAATAAATTCATTTTTAACAAAAAAGTATAACCGACTTCAAGAAACGAAAAAGAGGCACTGAAAAGCGAATAATAACTTAATTTACAGACTTATGATTTATTAGAAGTCGGTGCCTAGCCCAAGGGAGGCCATATTCCAATTGATTGCATCATAGTAATGTAGTTCAGACACAACAAACAAAGTTGGCTGGCACCGACTTCTAATAAATCAGTAAGTCTGTAAATTAAGTTATTATTCGCTTTTCAGTGCCTCTTTTTCGTTTCTTGAAGTCGGTTATACTTTTTTGTTAAAAATGAATTTATTTTTCTCTTTTTAGTGAGTTTGTACAGTCTCACGACTGTACATCGCATGTATAGTGACCTGACTGTACATACGCTGCTGACGCTATACTACAGATCGAACCGGCCACGCTAAATAAAAAAATATTAAAGCATTATTCATAAATAATTTTTAAAATCAATGCATATACACCGGAAATATAGCTGAATATTCTGAACACTTCTGCGTACCCCTTTAAAGGACTCAGGCGTGATGTTATGATGTGTAATGGCAGAAACATTGCAATAATATGCCATTGCAGCAATCGCGGCTGATTTCCTGGTACTTTTTGAAGAGTTCCTTGGTCTAATCTCGGAAACCCATCATCAGATCTTTACGAAATTTAAATGGGACCACTTCGGAATAATCTACTTACGAACAGAAAAAGAATTTTCAAAATCCGTCTAGAATTATTGGCTTCACAATCGCGTAACAAACATACAAAAAAAAAAAAAAAATTGCGTACGAATTGAGAACCTCCTTTTTTGAAGTCGGTTAAAAAAGTACAAGTACCTACTTAAAATTTTGTAAGAGAAATTATTTAAAAAATTTAATAACCATTTAGTTCTAAAGGTACCCCTTGATACCTAAGAAGAGATTTTATTTATTTATTTATTTATATACACTTTTTGTACTTACACCATTAAAAATAAAACATTAAAAACATAAAAGTAATCACTATGGCAATAGTACAAGGGCGGCCTTATCGCTTCAAGCGATTTCTGCCAGGCAACCTTTGGATGGTCAGAACAGTAGCAGGATTGAGTGGTAGTCGTTTTGGCGTAATACATAATACACAGGTATCATATCTAATATATATTACACAATACATACACAAATACATACATACGCACACACATATAATTATACACAAATACATACATACACATATACACATACATATACATACATAACACAAATATTATACAAAGAATACACAAGTCTAGATGCAGTAAACCTGCTATAAAGGAGCATTTTTGTACGTGAGTGACAAATAGTGTTCCTTTACCATAGACTTGAAACAATTTAAACTCTGAGCTTTTCTTATATCAACTGGTAGATTATTCCATAGACGGATGGCCGTAACGGCGAAAGAGTTGTCATAAAATGTAGTTTTGTGCGACGGCATCCTTAGTCGCAAGTTCTCCGATGACCTTAAATATCTCGTATGGTTATCGTGTAGGAACTCAAAACGTCCCTTAAGGTAAGTTGGAGTTGAAGGATGAAATAGTATATTGTACAGCAGAGAAAGGATGTGGGCATTCCGGCGAAGTCGTATGGGTAGCCACTTAAGCTCTTTTCGAAACTGCGAAACATGATCATACTTGCGTAAACCAAATATGAATCTTATACTGACATTTTGGAGGCGCTCAAGTTTATCCAGCTGGCTTTCGGTTAAATCAAGATAACTGACGTCCGCATAATCAAGGATGGGTAACAGCAATGTGTTTGCAAGCGAAATTTTGGTTGCAATAGGAAGGAAATATTGCAGCCTTCGAAGTGATCCCATCGACGCAAACATCCTACGGCTTACCTCCTGAAGCTGAGGATCCCAAGAAAGATTGGAGTCTAAATATATCCCGAGGTTTTTAACTCTTTCACTAATAGGGACTACTGTACCATCAAATACAACCGGCGGGAGCTGCGAATTGTCAACTTTATTTCCCATCAAGGAACTGCCTACAATGGTTACCTGGGTTTTCACGGGGTTGACTTTAAGTCCATAGTTTTTACTCCATGCAGCTATACGAGCCAAATCTTCGTTGACCAGTTCTACTGCCTCCGCCAACTGCGCGTGTGGCGCCTGTGAATATATTTGTAAATCATCTGCATAGAGGTGGTAGGAACAACGAAGATGATTTGAGATAGAATTTATAAAAATTGCGAAAAGTAGAGGAGATAAAACGCCACCCTGGGGTACACCAACAGAAGCATTACACCAACTAGACAAAATATGTTCATTGCGTATACGTTGTCGGCGACCACACAGGTAACTGCGAAGCCAATCAATCACCGTCGGAGATATGTTAAGAGAGTGCAATAGGCAGAGCAAAATATCAGGATCAACCGTGTTGAAGGCATTGCTGAAGTCAAGCAGAGCGATGACTGTCAGCCTTCCGCACTCCATCCCAGACCTGATGTCATCCGTAATGTTGACTAAGGCAGTCACAGTGCTGTGCCCAGGACGAAAACCTGATTGAAAGGGATTGAGGATGTTATTTTTAGTGACGAATGCACTAATTTGACTATGTACGAGACGTTCAAGGACCTTTGAGAGGAATGGGAGAATGGATATGGGGCGATAGTCAGTAAAAGATTGTGGTTTTGGTTTTTTAGGTAAAGGAACAATTAGACTATCTTTCCATGTGGTTGGGAAATTACAGCTGGATATGGAATAATTAAGGATGTAGCATATAATAGGAAGAACTTCATCAAGAATGGGAAGAATCATTTTGCGGCTGATACTGTCGTCTCCAATTGCATTTGATGTGATTGCCATTATGCTCTTCCTAACATCACAAGCAGTGAATAGATTAAAAACACAAGGTGAGTAGCTGGGCGTTGGAAGAGATGAAAGAAAAGCCAAAGTCTGCGCTTTCGTGGTCCCATCAAGGTTGGACGAGGCGGCAAAATGTTGATTTAGTAGATCAATATTCAAATTTCTAGGGATTGTGTCTACGCGTGATTTCCCAACGCCCAATGTTTTCAGAAATTTCCAGACCTTTGCTGAATCTCCATTTTGAATGGTACTGTGAATGTGCTGGCGTTGTGCGTTCCTACACACCCTATTGCAGTGATTTCGTATTGTCACATATTTTTTGTGATTAGTCTCATTTGGTTTAATCCTATATTTAAATTTAGCTGCTGCTTTTTTAGCTATGAGTTGTTTTATTTCCTCGGTAAGCCATGGCGATGGTGGATGCTTTATTTTAACTGCCCGTATGGGCGCATGTTTGTCGTATAGTGAGATGATTTTCGACGAAAATATACGCACTTGCTCGTCAACTGACTCGGAAGTAACAAGTGGAGTCCAATCAACATTGCCAGCGTCCTCACGCAGGCTCTCAACATTCATGCTACCAAAATTTCGCTGCAAAAGGATTTTACGCTTAGCCCTAGGGACGCGAACTTTATACGACAGAAAGAGTAGGTCATGGCAGGAGAAAGAGGTAGCTGGATATGTTCCGTATTTAGCGACACATTCTCCTGAAGAAACGAGGGTAAGGTCAATTAGTGTGGAAATACAGTTTGGAACATGGTGAGTTGCATTAGAAGGAAGAGTTATCAAGTTACACGAATTAGAAATAGCTCGGAAGGATGAAGTACGACTGTCGTTTTTAAGTAGGCACGCGTTAAAATCACCCATGATGATAGTGTGACTGTAAGAAGGTATGAGGGTAACTAACAAGGATTCAAATGAGGAGAAGAAGTTTATTTTTGAAGAAGGACAATAGTACACGCCGAGTAGGAGCTTGATATGACTGAGTTCAACTTCCAGAAATAGATGTTCACCGGCATTGGCTGGTGGGGGTTGCACAGACATACTTATATTGGTATATGTAATATGTGTTCTTAGGTATATGGCTACGCCACCACCAACACGGTCCGAACGATCATTTCGAATAAGCTGAAACCCAGGAAGAGAGTATAGGGTAGAAGGGAGCCATGGCCGAAGCCATGACTCAGAAACGAGAACAGCATGAATATTCTTACAGTCAAAGGTCGCCAGCATCTCTGTGAAATGGGCCGGAATGCTTTGGGCATTAAGGTGTACGACATTGAAATTGTTGGGTACATCAGAGAACTGGCACTTTAGATGGTCAGCTAGTGATTGTGGTGGAACACTCGTGAAGCTCTCATCAGCACTATTAAAGCTATTATCAGCACTGTTCACGCTACATGCTGAAAAGAAGCTCTCCGAGTCACTTTCATTATCGCTAAAATTACTCATAAAATGTTTATATATATAAGTAAGTACTATAATAATATATTATAATATAAATAATATATGCAATATAATACAGTATAACAGTAGTTAACTACAATATAATACTAATATATACTAAATACCATTCAAATATAATTATGTCAATTAACACGTAATAATTAACACACAATACCAACACAATATTCACCACCTGCCAGTTGTGCTACAAATGTGCTGTAATAATATACAATACAACAATACAACCTAATAATAGCTTTATGATGAGTACATACAGATAAAAAAAAAAACAACTGATAGAAGATTAGTTGGAAGAAATTAAAATCTTAATATGGCATAGATGTACAAACCTACTATCTAAGTCTATGAAACCTACTCACAAACGCACTTTCAGAACGTGCATTAAAATGACAAGTTTGACAGTTGACAGTGACAACAAGTGACAGCTACAGTCTGTATTTATTTGTCACGTCATGATTTGGAAAAAAACATGCATTGAGTCATATATTTCTACAAAATATAAATATTAGGATAAAAGACGGTAATCTAAGAGAGGAAAAAAGTAAACTAAGCATTGAAGGTGATAGTAAATATGAAACATAGTGAAGGTAAAGATACAAAAGAACGTAAATACATAAATACCAATATTAACCGGACCATGGATGGATACATTTTTGGTTTTCATAAAAATTATGTTTGCAGTTAAAATTGGTCTGCTACAAGTCCTACGGGCTAATAGGGAAATCAAAACAACATGGCACCCAGCGCTGCCACTTACATTTGCAAATTTTTGTAGTAAGTAGGTACCTTTTACAAATGATATTATGAAATAAAAACACGTTTATGCACTTAAAAATAATTTTATTATATAACATTATTGAATTATATAATACCTATATTAAATTAAAATGTCTTACCATTATTAATTTATAAATTTTATAAACTATATTTTCTAATTATCTTTTATAATATAACAAAGGTGGCAGACAGGCAAACGGCCCATGTGGTAGAAAATAGTTACCGTGGCCCCGGATCTACAATTTTTTTAGGCGGGTAAAAAATTCCTATGCCTCTCCCGGGCCCGCGCCGCTGTCTCCTCGAGCATTGCTTACTCGCAGAAGGAGGCGATGGCAGCCCACGCGTTCGCGCTCCGCCCAATCGCTGTGAGCAAAGCGTTGAGCGAGAGGACTCCTCTGAGCGCCCGTGTCAGCGTCTTCCACACCAGGCACCCCACCAGCGTGTGTAGCCCAGCCCTGAGTCCTTGCTCGCATCACAGTGACGAAAGACAGACATTAGGTAACTCCTTCCTGATCCGAAACAGGGAAGTGGACCACCACAAAACTCCCACTGCATCAGCCAGTACGACAGCATCCCGTGTCACCTCTCTAGCCAGTCCTCCATGATGGGTCTTACCGTCAATAACACGGTGTGCCTTGCGCTCGGTTCTGGCCGAGCTTGAACTTCACGTCTTTGATTTCTCGAGGCTTAGTCCCCGTCCCCGTTCCTGCGTCATCTTTCACGACTAATACAGCAATTTGGAGACCAGATTCCAGAGACTCACCCTGAAGTCCCATTGGCTGTCGAGTACGAGCTTCAAATATTTCATTCAGAGCTTGATGCTAATACAAATGCCTTCCACTATGAGGCTGGATCCCTAAGATGCCACGCTCCATGGCTCATGGAAGAACAGAGTCACGGTTTTATGCAGATCCACTTTTTTTTTTATAACACTTAGGTGGCAGACAAGCACACGGCCCACCTGATGGAAAGTGGTTACCGTGGCCTATGGACGTATGCAACACCAGGGGCGTCACACTCGTGCTGCCGACCCTGAAGAAACCTTCTAATGCCCTCCTTGAAGAACCCCATATTGCAGTCGCTTGGGAAAACCATTTCGAGACCGAACCACCAAGTCCGCTCCACGACATGGGATACCAAGGTCCCTGAAGGCCAGCTTCAGGGTCGTTTGGTGGTGGTAGCGCCGCATGTTGTCACGAGCATGTCATCCACATAACACGTGGGCTCGGCACCGTCTGTAACCTCATTGCGGAACACCCAATCCACATGAGCGACGATAATACCGATCCCTGCAGAATACCGCATGACATTTGTCGACGACCAAGGCCCGTCACTGTTGGGTTGATGACGGCTCACTCCGTTAGATATGCCCCAAGCATGCGCTAAACACGATGAATGACACCGCTAACATTACCTCGCCCCGGGCAACGGCATCCTGCAACTCATCATGCGCATGATGGTATCTATTGGAGTACATCTGGCTGAAGCCATATTGGCCATCCACCAGCTCCGGCGACACTCGGGAGAGGTACCCGATGAGGCGCTTAGTTATAAATCTGTCAAAGAAGCAACACACGACGATGAGTCCGCAGGGCGCCCTTACGGACGAGGACCAGTTTCCCTGTCTTCCACAGTTGGAGAAACTAGCTCCGTTACAAACATGTGCTGAGAAGCTCTGTCAGTCGGGGCTCGAGAACTTTTTCGACTAGAGCAAGGACCCACTCCCGTCCTGGAATCCCGTCGGATGCCGGGGTGGTTTTCACACTTCTGGCTCTGAGCATTGCACCGCCAGCTCTAGTTCTACCGAAGTCACCTCAGGCACGTCGTCGTCATCCACGCTGAGCGCCATAGGTGACCGAGGCTCAGTCATCTGTGGTGGAACGTGTTCCATCGGCTGCGCTGGGAACAGGGAGCCATCAACTCCTCTGAGTAGCACTAGTGAAGATACCCAAGGGGGCGGCCTTTCCATGTCCAGGGCGGTTTTGCCGCCCCCTGATGTTACCGCCCGGGGCGCATGCCCAGGTTTGCCCCCCTTTAGATCTGGCCCTGCCGTGGCCTATATAGACGTGTGCAACACCAGGGGAGTCACACTCGTCCTGCCGACCCTGTAAGATCTAATTGATGAACCACACAATGGTTTATCAATCCTAATGGAACGATAAAATCTTATGTTAATAAGAATAAAATACTTATAATAAAATTAACAATTTGCATTCGAGTGAATTGGCACTCGAGTGAAGAGAAAACTAAAGCTGGGTCCACATTTGTAGCATATCAGATTCTGTTTATCGTATCTCCTTCGCGTAGCCTCAACGCGTATCATGATCGCTAGTTTGGACACAAGATGATAGCCGTTAACAATACACGCCGTATCTGATACAGCCAGCGTTTTTTACGAAATACTTTTTAATCATACGATATGGACAAAATGAGCGTCCATATTTTTAATACAAATTCTCGGTAGGTACGATACGATTGATCGTGATACGTCAAGGTGCTACAAATGTGAAACCAGCTTTACGTATCTACACAATGTATCTAGGTAAGTAGATTTTTGTAATACTGATTTGATATACATACAGGGTTTATAAAAATATTTATATAATATTTAACATAATTGGTAGTTAGGTACTTACAGTTTGAGTAATGTTTAAAAAATATATTTCTTTTCATACAATCTTCTAATATTTATATATCACATTCCAAAGCAGGCGCGGATCCAGGCGCGGAACTAGGTAGTGGGCACAGGTACCCGAAAATGTGTGACAAGTGCGAACTCATGTCAAGCATGTTAAATACGCCCCTTTGGGGGCTTTGGCGGAGGTGGTCTCACATTGAACTGTTGAATTGAACGCGGCGAGACGAAAATCGAACCTTATGGAGTAGGGTGCAGAATCGCAGTAAGCACATAATTATTTAGAGATTTTTTTGGGTCTTTGTGATCAACAAGTTTCGAACTGAAAGCGATCACTGACTTATCCGATGCTCTCTAAATATCAACATCAAGGCTGAAAGATTCCAAATGATAAGGTCAACCGACCTACGCCGCTCCAAGTAGCTCTAGGGTCCGAAATGTTCCAATCTGAACTTCAAAATCGTTTCGCAATGCTGGAAACCTAGCGGCATTGACGGGAAGGCCGACATATAGTACGGTCAACGAATGGCTTAAAGGAGGGTATAGAGTGCGTGAGCGGGAACCTAAGCGATTTCTTCAGTAACTTATTCAGACTATTTAGAGAGAAAACATACTAAAAGTCCTGACGTCTAGGTGTCGAGCCGGAGGGGGGAGGGGGGGGTAAAGGTCTCAATTTTAGGTTTTTTGTTAATAAATCAAAAACGGTGCGTTGCTTGTAGCGAAAAATGTTCAAAGATAGAATGAAAGCTTATAAAATTCTCTATAACTTTGATCTTATATACTTTTCCATACTCCTACCCGTTTTTGAACTACACGCTCTGGAAAAGTGAAAATTAAAGTTATTCAGCGTGATGTGAAAATTTTAGCCAAAGCCATTAACTGATGTGAAAAATTATCTTAAAATTTATTTTAACATAAGCTGGAAGTACCTCCACGTGGTGAAGGCGGTTACAGTAAGAAATTGCGTTTCTTATAACAGCGGATAACTGAGTTGAGGTGAGAAAAACAATCATGAAGATTGTTTTTCGTGTACCTAATACTCACTGTAGATATATACGTATACATGCCTTCGGGCTTATGTTGTTATTAGTTTTCGTAATTTTATTTTGCTTGGCACGGTAGCCTACCCGGTAACGCAGGGTAGCAGCCACAAAATATTTTTAACATATACCTACACTGTTATAAGTAACACTCATCTAATATGAGTACTAATAAGTGTCCTGTATGTAATGAAGATGTGGTTAAAGGAAGTAACAATGTCTCTGAGGTGAAAGAAAAGGGAATACTGGGTCTTCTTAATGCTAGTAGTATGCATATTTAATTATGTTCTTTGAGAAATGATACATGGGGTAACGAAGTTCTTTGTCGTTTGTCCTGCACTAACGATCTTGTTGCTGAAGGAGCAAAATATCACAAAGACTGCTATTATTCATTTTGTGAAGTCTGTCAGTTACCCAAAACTCCAGAAAGCTGAGATCCCTATTGCTTATGTGGAGGGAAGCACTGATACTCAGTTTTCTCACTCTAATACTCGGTGTTGTAACAGGTGCCAAACCTAGTGATGTACAAGTCTCGAGGCGTCCGAGTCCCTTTGCCTAGAGCTCGGTGTCATTTACAAGGCTCGCCTCGTTTGTATGGCGCCCGACGACTCGGGAGTCTTTTTCAGAGCTCGAGCTTTTTTGAAGTCACGAGTCCTTTTTGAAGGCTCGAGCTCTTTTTGAAGGCTCGAGCTCTTTTGAAGGTTCGAGTTCTTTTGAAGACTCGAGCCTTTTTTAAAGGCACGAGCTCTTTTGAGCGCTCGGTCGATCTCGAAGCATTTCTCTTAAGCGCACTAGTCCTTTTCTGCCCAGATGTTCACTGTTGTAAATCCTGTCTCCTAAACCAGGCGGGAAGGCCTGTCTCAGGAAACAGTGAGTAGATAAAAATTATAATATTTCAGGTTATTGTTACGAAATGAACTTTTATATTATATTATGTAAGGCCCCGGCTACATCTCTACGGCACGGCACCGTCCGCCGTTGCCGTCGACGGCGACGGCGCCGCGCCGTAGAAATTCACGGCGCCGTGCTACGGCGCCGTGGAAAGTGTGACATAAGGGAGGGCAATTCCCCAATTAGAGTAGTCGACTTCATAGTTCGACGTCAAAAAAACTGTAACCTGAAAACGAAACTTTACGAACCTTTACGAAGCTTTACGAACGTAAAAATTCTGAAGTAAACATTTATATTTTATCCCTTTCACACTAGTCGCGAGCTTGACGGATGACGTCTCGGTTTGATTGATATGGCGATATTAATTCAGAGAAAAATTCAGTGTGGCGTAGCATATGAAAATTTTCCCTAAATAATTATTAAATTAAGTACATCTGACATGTCTTTCACGATTAATTCTTTTTCGGATAAAATAACGCAAATGTGAGAAGAAAGTGAAGCTGTACCAAAAAATAAGGATAAGAATAAAAACCAAATTGCAATTTGAACTTAAATTAGAATAAAAAACGAATTGTAACGGATTCTATTATTGTTTCTATTTTATGTAAATATTATAACAAGACGTTGACCGTGGCTCCGCTTGCATGAAATAAAAGAGATCCTATTTCCGCAATCCCCAAGAATCTAATTTCGGGATACCTAAATTGTATTAAGTATTTCAAATTAAGAGGGTGTTACATACCTCCAAAGGCCACGGTAACCACTTCCCATCAGGTGGACCGTGTGCTAGTCTGCCACCTAAATCGTATAGAAAAAAGATCTATCTCCCTGCCTAGCGATTATGTCCTTTTTTATGGGTATCTGAGAGGATTTTCGCTCAACAAAAAGGACAGATTTATAGTTTGGATGACAATATAGGCTACATTTTATCCCTGTATAGGTTCCTCTAGATAGTTTTTATAATGACTATCGCACTGAGATTAAAAAACCCGACCGCAAGCTACTTTCGACCTTAATGACATTTCTTAAAAAATATGTTTTTTGACATCTATAGATGACGCTGATCTCGAATATGAAAAAAAAAACTGGGTATTAGTTGCTGTCGATAAGGTCGAAAATGGCTTGCGCCTATTTTTTACATTGACTATAACCCAGAGACTCCAAAAATACGTGCAAGCCATTTTCAACCTTATCGACGGCAACTAATACCCAGTTTTTTTTTCATATTCGTGATCAACGTCATCTATACATGTCAAAAAACGTATTTTTTAAGAAATGTCATTAAGGTCGAAAGTAGCTTGCAGTCGGGTTTTTTAATCTTAATGCGATAGTCATTATAAAAACTATCTAGAGGAACCTATACAGGGATAAAAAATGTAGCCTATAATGTCATCCAAACTATAAGTCTGTTATTTCTTTATCGCCGTGAATTTCGACGGCGCGGCGCCGTGCCGTGGAGTTGTGGCCGGGGCCTAAACTGTTAAAATAAGAAGAATAAGAATAAGAAGAATATATAAATAAGTTTCAAGAGCAAGATAAGATAAATATAGATAGATAGATATTTTAAGACTCGAGCTTGTTTTACGACTCTTTTGACGACTCGAGTTGTTTGAAGGCTCGAGCTCTTTTGAAAGGCTCGAGCTCTTTTGAAGTATCGAGCTCTTTTGATAGGTTCAAGCTCTTTTGAAGGCTCGAACTCTTTTGAAGCCTCGAGCCATGGCTCATAAAACTCGCGGCTTGGCTAGGCTCGGGACTCCGAGCTTACCGAGCTCACTGAGTCTTGCCATTCCGCCTCGAGGCTTCAGAAATAGGACTCGACGCCTCGAGGCTTGTACATCACTAGCCAAACCCCAGTGGCGAACTATCAAGGCCGAGTTGGAAAATAAAAATGGGGATCGAATACTGATCACACCAGGGGTCAACCGTTTCAAAACGCCGCGCCGGTGGTGTGTTTTAGAGACTTTGGGTACAATATTATCAATCAGGCATGGTATGAAATCATCATCCGCATATAGACGTATTCTCCTAATTGCATCCGTGGCCAAGATTACCTCGAAGCTCAGGGTCCGCCTTCCGGCTCTTCCTCCTCCACTTCGCACGATCTTGGGCGTCCATGGTAGTGAGACCATCCATGAGTGTCACTCTCCACGACGTCAAGCCAGGACTTCTTTGGCCTACCCCTTTTGGTACGAAAATAGGCAAAAAAACGAAGTAGAGGAAAAGCTGAGAATTCTTGCTAAAGCTGGGGAAATTTTACGGCAAGATATTCAGAGTCAAGTGTACAGCACAGGTACATACCTACCCACCGTGCGATAATTTTTTTAATTAAGATTAATTCCTTAATTTTCACTTTTCCAGAGCGTGTAGTTCAAAAACGGGTAGGAGTATGGAAAAGTATATAAGATCAAAGTTATAGAGAATTTTATAAGCTTTCATTCTATCTTTGAACATTTTTCGCTACAACGCACCGTTTTTGATTTATCAACAAAAAACCTAAAATTGAGATCTTTGCCCCCCCCTCCCCCCTCCGGCTCGACACCTAGACGTCAGGACTTTTAGTATGTTTTCTCTCTAAGTAGTCTGAATAAGTTTCTGAAGAAATCGCTTAGGTTCCCGCTCACGCACTCTACAACTTCTTTATTGACCGTACTAATAGTGGTCAAAATATTGCAGGAAGTGTCTCGAAAGTTGTTTCCCGGAAAACGCAAACAACAAGAGTCCAAGTTCTCTCCTGAGACTCTCGAACTTATGAGGAAGAGGCGTGAACACTGAACACACAGTCGTCTTCGTCAGATGGGAGAGCCTTAAACCAATAAATCAAAAAGCCGATACGACGCGACCTTAAACGCTCCAACACTCGCTCCATCCAGGAGGCAATCGAGCGATATAGGGGGTCAAAAGTGTTCGCTCAGCAGTTGGGAAGGCCCCATCTGACGGAACTTACAACTGAGCTATATGCAGCACGGATGAGTAAACCGACGGGACACAGCGACGAAGACCACAAATCCCCACTCACGCGCCATTACACCGAGGAGATACCAAATGTCGAGTAGTGCGAGGTAGAGGCGGCTCTCAGGCAACTGAAGAACAACAGATGCCCTGGTGATGATGGAAATTACTACTGAGGTGCTGAAAACAGGTGGCGCTCCAATCCTGAAAGAGCTAGCGAGTCTCTTTAATTCCATCATCCGGCAAGAGCTAACACCTAGGGCACAGAGCGGGAGTGCGGTGGTACTGTTCTTCAAAAAAGGTGATAAGGCTCTCTCACTCCTGAGCCATGTCTACAAGTTGTTCTCAAGAGTCGTCACAAATCACCTCGCGGATAAGCTCGACGAGTTCCAGCCACCTGAGCAAGCCGGGTTTCGAAAAGGCTATAGTACCGTGGCGTGGACTACATCTATACTGTTCGGCAGATTGTAGAAAAGTCGCAGGAGTACAATCAGCCGCTGTGTATGGCGTTTGTGGACAACGAAAAAGCCTTCGACTCTATCGAAACTTGGGCAGTGCTGGATGCCCTGCAGCAGTGTCGTGTAGATTGGCGATACATCAAGATGCTGAGATGTTTGTATGACACTGCCACAATGTCCATCCTGCTCCAAGACCAGAAGACGAAACCCATTAGCCTCCAGCGTGGAGTGAGATAGGGAGATGTTATATCTCCCAAACTATTCACCAACGCATTGGAGGACGTTTTCAAGACTCTGGATTGGACTTTGGCGGGGTACCAACATCCACGGTGAGTACATCTCGCATCTTCGGTTCGACGACGACTTCGTCATAGTTGCTTAGTCACTGGAACAACTGGGCGAAATGCTGCACAGCTTTAATGGAACTTCTCTACAAGTTGGCCTGGGTGTAAACTTGGACAACACCATGATTATGTTCAACAAACATGTTGTATCGAGTCGATTTCCATCGAAGGGGTGACACTCAGAGTTGTTCAAAAATATATCTCCTGGGGCAGGTTATCCAGCTCGGTAAAAACAACTTCGAGAAAGAAATAGCCAGATCCAACTGGGGTGGGCAGCATTTAGAAAACTACGTCGGGTCTTCTCCTCCCCCCTACCACAATGCCTCAAAGGTTTTCAACTAGTGCGTCCTGCCTGCTATGATCTACGGTGCTGGATCGACTGGATGCGGAAGACGGAGGATCGGCAGACGTGGCGCATTTGGTGGTGGTGTACAAAAAAGCCGCAATAATAGTATCTATGTAATTTCTGATATTGTAACAGTGTGAACAAATGCTGGTATATCGTCTATTGCACTATACTGTGTTCCAAATCACGCGTGATTCATGATTCATTTTGGTTTTTTTTTTTCAATAAAACATAAAAAAGTGACGTCACAGGTCTATTAAGGTGGTGGGCATGCCCATATTGCCCACCCTAGTGGATCCGCGCCTGTTCCAAAGCCTATTTCCCAACTAAGTTGGGGCCGGCTTTCCAGTCTTAACTGTGATGCGGCTGAACTTCGATATTTTATTTATATCGAAGTTATAGTTAGACCAGTCCGACTTTTTGTTTCTCCACCATTTTTGTTTTTGATTGGATTACATAATATACTTGGGGTGGTATGTGTACTTATATTACGTTTATTATAGCAGATTATAGCAGATGGGAGCAAAATTTTTTTTTGTGGTGTTCTACACCTTTTTTTTAAGCACGTTTGCTTATATATGAAGTAAAATATTACATCTAAATATTTTTTCTTATCGGTTATACCAAATTCATAGCCATGGTATTCAGTTTACATTCTCCAAGCGAAAATACTGGTTATGAGTTTAAATCTCAACCTCGGATTCTTGACTGTCGATGCGCTTCCACATTACAGTGGAAGTTTTTTTGGCTGCTTTAGTATGCCAAATAGAGGCCTCGTTGCACGACTTGCAGGAAGACTCCGCTGAAGCTGGACGTTCCTGGAACATGAAGCAGTTGACAGGGTCGACGTTTTGTTTGTTTGAGGATGATCCACAACAGCGGTAGCAAACGCATCCTCAACATATCTTAGGATATGTTTCCACCATAGATGTGCAGCTCTAGTGTAAATGACTTAACTGAGCGGAGTTTGCGAAACAAGGGAAGAATGTGTGCCGGTACGAATATGTTGCGAGGGATCCAGTTCCAAAAGGTCGCATCTCATTCTCATCGCGGCGGATTATAATGAAACGGAAATTTCTTATGAAATTATAGGATCTGCAACATATTTATCGACAGCAGCACTTTCATATTTACCCACATACCTAGCGCTTGACCGAACGAAAGAGATAGTGTCAAATGTACGTGTGTAAGAAGGAGATATGAATATGCTGCAAGCTTATGTTACATACGCTGTTTTCGCCGTAACCATTGCCAGAAGCGCGTCGCCTGTAAATGCGGTGTCTATTGGTTGTATGGTCGTTGGGCCTAGGCCTCGAACATCTTGATGGGCTCAGTATCTATGGATATTTGACAAAACTGCGATGGAAAGAAAGCCGAGAACGTGAATACATGAACATTGATGTACCTACCTACTCATAAGGCCAACTACCCTTTTTTATGGTGCGATAATCCCCACGGATACTATCGCTGGCCGGAGATGTCAGACTCGAACCGACTAAAACCGCACGCCTTCGTGGGCCATCAGTTGTCGAGGGTGAGATTGCCACTGGCTCGCTCTCACCCCGGCTGATTTACCACTATCTCGAGATGATTGCCCCATTTGGATAGGGGGAGGAGAGCATCACGCAATCATCTCGGTCTGCTTCTACTAATGTAACAGTTCCACCTGTCACCCTCAGGCAGGCTTACGACCCTGAGACGAACTCGTTTCGGTTTAAATATTATACTAACGGTACAGAAGGCACTGACAAAACGTGAAAAAAAAAACAAAAAGGACAGGGTAGGTACTATACTGACCTCTTCGCACTTTTGTTCCGGTGAAATGACTTCTAGTGCCTCACATATCTCCTCAATGTGACCCTGTAAGTAAATAGTGTTCACTTATCAAGTTATCACGCTGACACATGCCCACTTACACTTGAAATTATTTAAGAGATACGATTCGACAGATCTCTGGATTCATGGAAGGTAACTAGGCACTATTGAAAGGATACATGAAACTGTTATAAATTAAGTTAAACCATTGCTAAATACGTATTAACTTATAATAGTAAGTGTAAAAAATATGGTGTGACATATTTCACTTTATATTACAACAAATATTTTGAGAATTGCTACAAATAATTTAAAATAAGACGTGATTCTTCATTTTTCGAAATCTCGTGTGACAGCTACGTCATATCGTTCTTATTTTTTCATTTGAGTGTTGCGGCTGTGTTCTCTATGGTTGTTACATTTTAATCGTATGGAGTTTATGTCAACTCGTTACGTTTATGGTCGGCGTTGCCAGAATGTAACTTTTGTAATATTTTGTATTTCTTTTTACCCTCTCATGTTTCTTCTAAGTACCTAATACAAATCAAAATATTGTTTAGATTTTACTTTTGCCGTATCGCATACTAGAGACAACAATACTAGATTATATTAGATGCGAACCCCCTCAAAGGATTCAGGCGTGATGTTCAATCGCGGCTGATTTCCTGGTATTTCTTTAAGAGTTCCTTGGTCTAATCTCGGAAACCCATCATCAGATCTTTACGAAATTTAGATGGGACCATTTCGGAATACTGTACTGCCGAACTAAAAAAGTATTTTTCAAATCCGTCTACGCAAGACGGAGCTATGACCGTACAAACATAAAAAAAATATATTTAAACATCCGTATTGAGAACCTTGATGCAGAAGGCGGTATTCTTCGACACGGCACGTATTGTGAGGCGTGGTCCCTGTACCCTATAGGTACCGGTGGGGCATTGTATTTTATATTTTTAAATATATGTTTTTAATTGTAAGTAGGTATATGAATTTAAAAATATAATATCTTACTAGATTTTTCAAGAAATAAAGAGGTATAATAATGATACCCATGTTTTCATTAAGCCTAACAGAGGTACTAATCCTAATATCAATACTAGATATATTATATGATTAATCAGTGTTGCCAGGGCCAGATAGTCTAATGTAAATGTAAACAAGATAGCTTAAAAAGTTACATATCGAGGAAAAAGTAAGGTTTTTTTATGGTATGAAACTCCTGTCGGATAATTATATAGCGCGGTGGGGTAGTTATGACGAATAGTTTTATTTATTTACAAATTACAATGTTACAAAAGTTACATTCGGGCAACGTTGCGATTAATCTTTTGTTACCTGAATCGATTATTCTGACAATTGATTTGAGGCACTCCAACCCTAGACTATAAACGTCAAATCGTATCTTTAGGGATGCCGCACACGGGCTACTACGGCCACAAAACGCCACCACTGTTATATTATATTCCTTGTGGTTTTCATACATGTACGCACACGGTTAACGCCGGTAGTCGTCACACGCTACAAATCGTCGCTACTCGCTTCTTGTCGCCCGCACCGGCCACTAAACACGACACAAAACAATCGGGAAACACGCACTCGCACACAATCACGCGATTCCCCACCCTAAACCCTAAAAATCAAAGTCCATAATGACGTTTCGCTCATGGATTACAAAAGTAGCGGCTTCCGACTGAAAGTGTCAACCAGCCTCAGTGACTGTGGCGCGCTTCCAGCCATTTTGTGGCCACTTTGAGCTTCTTATGGCGGCGTTTGTGGCCTACGCGTGTGGCCCGTGTGCGGCTACGCTAATTGCTGATATTTAAGACCAATATTGCTCTAATTTTTTCATGATAGAAACTACGACAGGAGAGTGGTGGCCTCTTTCAGTTCACTTCAGTTATTGCTTTCGTACCGAGACCTGGGCCTCGATTCTGCTAAAGCACAACCACTGTTACACCACAGAGACTGCGAGAAAATTCCATTTGATTTTAGCCTTTAAAGTAATGCAGTCAAAGTTTAAAATTAAATGGCTTTTTGTAGAGTGAACGAAAGCGTGTAATGAAAATATTGTCATTTAATTTTGGACTTAAACTCTATATCAATAAAGTCTAAAATTTAATGCCAAATTTTGCAGAGATTGTGGCACGACAGTGGTTTTGCTTTAGCAGAATCGAGGGCCTGATGATCAGATGGCAGACGCTTAAATGTAATAAATCATGGAGAAGAAAAATATAAAGGTAAGTATACTCACGAAGAGAAAAGGAGTATTTTCATTTACAGTAACAATCGAACGACGTCCTTGATTAATATAATTTATTTCCAAATTTTCACCCAAAAGAGGGGCGGAAGGTGGCCCTGAAAAAATAAATGCAAATTGATTAGGTAGTCCTTACCAAACTATACCTAGGGATATATATACTGGACGTTAGGAAACAATCCGCACGCGCACGGGCCTCGTTTGTCTCATGCCTTGGTTTCAAGATACATGTCCCGAGGTATAATGTTGTAAATGATTTATTGCCCAGACTTTATGTGAATATCACACATTATAACAATATTTTTATCTGCATGCATACTATACTATTGCACCGTGGTTTCACCCGCGTAAGCTTTAAACACCGGTATAAAAAGTAACCAATGTAATATTCGAATGGTGAAATAATTTTTAAAATCGGTGTAGTTTTTAGTTTTACTTTACGTATAACTTTATTGTAAATTGTATACAAACATACAATCACGCCTTTATCCCCGGAGGGTTAGGCAGAGGTGACTTAATACCCACATTTCACCAATCAATCATGGTAAGCCTATTGCCGTATTCCGGGCACTGTTATTGACTCGAGTCATGTATCTGAGGCTAAGCCTGGGCTGTATATATCTGTCTGATGTTAAACAGCCTTATCCCTTAGTCGCCTTGTACGACACCGCATGGGAACTCCTCCCATGCGGTGAAGAAAGAAGAAAAAGCCCAAAGAAGAAAGAAGGAGGGAGAAATCCAAAGAAATTTATTAGCTTACCATCAGGTTTGGACGGGTGTTCAGGGAGTTCGATGGCGACCCGGGGCGTGTTTCGATTGGGCAATGGCGCTTCCGGGATGAGACCAACGCGTCCACCAGCAGATGCCACCGCGACCACCCAATTGGCGACTACTCGTGGTACTTGCCACGGCCACTGGGTGATGAAGTTGGTTTAATTAATTTAGGTAGATTCATTCTTACGTCAGATAATTATTGTAAAAAATATATCGTAATTTATACACAATAGGTAAGTATATTAAAAATAAGATAACTAAACTATTGAATTAGGTAAGCCATGTAATGATGGTTCTAAAATGAAATAAATAAATAAATAAATAATAATTCTTAAAATCTGTTTAGTGTTTTATTATTTGAATCGAATTTTGGTTGGAGCATAGCGGACCATAATCGATCTATCGCCCTCTCTAGACATGTGGCAATTCGTCAGCCGGCGCGGCTTTTGGTAGTATAGAATGATGAGATTTGACGTTTAAATATGACAGGCGTCAACGAATTTCAAAAACGTCAAATCCTATACATTTGGCATTCTATTCTACCAAACGCCGACCGACGAATTGCCACTTGTCTAGAGGGCGGGATCGAATCGTAAAGTCGACATTTTTTTATATCACTTATGTAGCAGATAAGCTCACTGCCCACCTGATGGAAAGTGGTTACCGTGGCCTATCTTCATAAAAATGGAATCATAATGCGCATCCTGAATATACTATATAAAAAATCGTAGCAATGTGAGGAAGCGTTTTGGTTTGGTTCCATATTGGATATTGTCACACGAGCCTCTCAAACCTCTCTCTACCAGACATTATGGTATCCAAGACTCCCTTGGTACCCAATGCTAGCCATGATCACCGCTGGACAGGCATAGATTCATCAGCCGCGCGAAATCTGATGTGCTAGGTAAGCCGAGCCACAGCGAGCGAACCACAGACTACTTGGTTGCTAGACTTGCCCCAAGCAGTGCGAAATATAGTACGCCAGCAAATATCAAAAATAAGCCTGCTAAAGTCATTCTAAAGGAACTAAGAACGGGTTGTTGCAGCATCACTTAACGCATGTGAAAACGTTAATTCAACAAAAAGACAACGCGACGTATTGCTCGTACATAAAATGTGCTTCATACGCGCAGTACACGTTACTTGGGTGTATTTTGAGGATAACACGGGGTGCTACTATGGTGGACGAGCTTTAAATTCATTAAGCATAGATTATTACAAAACAATCCGCGTGCGCCAACGCCTCGTTTGTCCCGCGTTTTAGGTCCAAGATACGTGTCCAGTGGTAATGAATGAAACAACCCGTCCTAAATTACTTCGATCTTGATTTTAGGACTAACCTGCAGCATCGGCATCTGTGCTTGCTGTGGCAAACCTTCGTGGTTTTAAGGAATGCTACCTTGTTTATTTACTGTAATCTTTAAACGTGAAATAAATAAATAATAATAAAATAATAAAAAAGTGACTGCTACCTACATCGTGCCGACCAAACAACAAAAGATTGTTCCCTTCGCCAGAACAAGGTTGTCGTGTAGACCAACAGAAGACCTCAGAAATAAGATTCCTCCTTTTTCTCAGAACCTTTCCCAACTCAGTTGGGGTCAACTTTCAGTATCAATACATAAAATTCGATATTTTCCGTGAATCGGCTACCATCTGACTGCCGCAACCCATTAGCAATATCTAATTCTTCATGTAGATAGACACCCAAGCAATGATGTCCATCTTCTTGTATGACATACCTATCTATGAATATAATACATCATTGTACCCAACGCTCATTGTCACATACGAGTAGGTAGGTAGGAACAGAAAATTGAAACATATATAATTACATTTTTAATATGGATATGTTCTTATATACTACAATAATAACAACAATGTTAGTTAAGCTTAGATTACAAAAGCTGGATTTCACCGAAGAATAACTGCGTTCAACGTTTTACCTAATAAAAAATCGTCTCCTTCGATTTCATCTATTCACTCAAATCACTCTTGAGCAATACTCAAATAACTCAATCATAGGTGAAATCCAGCCTCAGTATAAAACAAGAAAACTTAGCCTAGATATTAATATAGAGCGAATACAATATTCACGTTTCACTCCATTGAGTAAATAGGGTCTAAAAATACCACATTGAGCGATTCCGCTAAAAACGAGTTATTATGAATTGCCAGTATATACTCGTATCTGAATAGATTCCTATAAAATTCGTATAAATGGTCCCTCATATGAGCAGAATCACAATTATTTAATTTACTAAGCAGATTTCTATTTCGTGTAAACGTCACCGCATGACAAAATATTATCCTAAATGATTGCAATAAAGTGGCCTTTTTAGACCGATGATGATGACCAATGACTATGATCGATTGTACGAACGTAAAATCCAACTTTAGTTGTGAATTATAATAATTTACTTTATAACATAATGTCTAATGACTAGAACAAATCACATAGAGTAGCTAAGTTGCATTTGCAAGTTGTAGACACCACGTGGAAAGGCTTCCAAGTATACCTAGTTAAAAGTAACTATAGATTAGCTGTACAGAATACGTGTATGTAAAAGAGTAGATAAAATATCCCGAGACAGTATTGAGTCATCGAATAATTTGATTACTATACTTAATACCTACTAATAGGACTGTGATCGCTCTACCGTGCCCGGGCACGCGCGGCGTGGCGGAGAACGAGGTAAAAAAAAAAAGGGTTTAGGTTTTTAAAAATACTATTTAGGTCTCAGACAAGCACACGGCCCTCCTGATGGTAAGAGATCGCCGTGGCCTATGGACGAGTGCAAAACCAGGGGAGTCACTCTCGTGCTGCCGACCCTGTAAGAACAGAGAGATTCTGTGCCGCCACTGCCGCCAGCGCAAAAGATAAGTAGGACAAAGCCTTTAGTTTTCCCACTGACAGCATAAAATCTTTACAGTGAGCTCTGGCTACCCTACTCACCGTCGGAAATATAACACGAGATTATTAAGCCGCGGTTTAAGTATAATTAAGGCATGAGTCGAGAGCGAGCGAGATACCACCGTGAGCGTTGGTGGCGGACTGACCAAATCTGACGGACGATTGGTCGATTCGATACTCCCCCAGTCTCGCTGCGCACATACCTAGCTACCCAAGACGGGGTACAGCGATTACGGTCGGTCTATACCTAACTTATATTTTATTTATACTGATAAATAAAATCACTGGATTGTGATTACAGTTTACAGTGGTATATTTTTTAACATTATTATGTGAGTAATCGGTGACAATATTTTTCGATTTATACATAATACGAATGTTGTGTCGTTTCTTGAGGACCGCATCCCATTAGCAGGCGGTACGAAGATACTGGTGATGCTGAGTATTGCTGAAACATTAATTGAAATGCAATAAAAATAAAGTTAATTGATATGAAGTGAAATGAAATGGAACATAGATCAACAACACATGAGAGTACCTACAAGGCGAGGCTATTGCATATAATTTAGATTTTTTTTTTAATTATTCATTTATAATACCTACCTAATAACTATATAGTAATAAGGTAATATCCATACTAATATTATAAATGTGAAAGTAACTGTCTGTCTGTCTGTTACGCTTTCACGTCTAAACCACTGTACCGATTTTGATAAATTTTGGTACAGAGATAGATTAGACTTGGTGGACATAGGCTATATTCGGTCGCGATAACCGACATACACGAAGTAATATAATAGGGGTTCAATGACCTGCAATACCTAACTGATTTGATTACTATTTAAAAATGAGACAAATATTGTTCTACCTACGTAAACATAAAAGTACTACCTACATCAAATCTGATTATAGCCTCGGGACTGATTGCAGATAGAGAAACGAAGAAAAAAAAAGAAAAAAAAACTACGTAAAAGTAATAAAAATATAGTAATATTACTATATTCCTATAGGAAACTTAGAATACAGTCCTATCTAGAAGGAAACATAAGCACCGTATAAATATAAGCAGATATAATGATACCCGCAATGTGTATAAACCGGTATTCTATACAATACTGAGTGCGCGGCCGGCAATGTTTGAAATGTTATCAAAAAACATAAATGGTGGTTAGAAAAAAAAAACAACCACGAAGGCTAAAATGTGGGAGCACCGTTTCCGCCTTAGCCTTCCAACCTATATCTATCCAGGTCGAGGCGCAGTGTCCACATCGCGCAATTTGATTCTTATAACCGTTCGGAACTAGAAAACCCGATCTATTTATCTAATCTATCTAAGATCTACTTATTTATTTCACACATTGCCGGTGGAACATATTCTATATATATAATAGCAGACATTGCCTAGGCATTGCATAAAATGCCTGCATTATACAGATTGCAGGTAACATATACATAGAAAACACACCAGTGACAACACAGACATTCATGCATCAACTTCGCAGACGAACAAAGCTGAACTACACCATTGAAACATATTATATAATATGGTCAGATAACTAAAATGATTCAATTGAGTGGCTCACAATGTGTGATCATTCTTTACATTTACAATGACATGAATGATGAGATAATTAAGTAGGTAATCAACTCACGTAATTTTTTTCCAATCACTAATTTAAATGTAGGTACATAGATATTATTAGATATGGTGGAAAACCAATATTATTTTTATAATGTCTGCTGTTAACGTGTCAAATGTACCAGGAAACCGAAAAAAGAAATGTCATTTCATTTTAAGATTTTACTGATGTGCTTTTAAAATCTAAAATTGAAATGTCATTTTTTGCAGAACCACTGGTTGACAAATTAGCAGAAGGAGCGTCATACAGCAGAATACACATGACATTGGCGAAATCGTGGTAGGCCTCCACAAAACCCAATATCAAAAGTTGAAGTAGGTTGAAGTTGAAATCCGTGACATCGCTCATGCTAAGAGAGCTACCACCTGCATAGCAAAGTACCTATGTTCAGTCAGAACAGTATGAGAAAAGGGATTCTAAGTCAGATATATCCAACGTTTGCCCTTGTGGCCTGGGTTGACAGCTTCATATCAATTCATACGATTTTAATAACCAAATTGATGAAAACGTATGTTTTTAATTCATTAGGAAGCTTATATTAGGTATTATGTACTAATCAAGGTCTTTCGGTTCTTCCTCCTCCACTTCACACAATCTTGGGCGTCCATGGTAGTGAGATCATTTGCACGCATGTCACCCTCCATAATGTCAATCCAGGGCTTCTTGGGCCTACCTCTTCTACCTGGACCCGACGAGGGTACAATTGCCAGGCATTTGCTACCCACGTTGGTTGCCGCAAGACGTGGCAGCACCAGCGAAGGCGGCTCTCTTGCATTTTATATGCGATGTCACGGATATAAAGGCTGCCGCGGATGCGAGAGTTTCTCACGAGATCTTTACGCGTGACAATGCACATCCACCGCAGCATTTTCATCTCCTTGACACGCAGCTCTTGCTTGTGTCGCTATGTAAGAAGACAGGCCTAACGATCGTCTTATATGTAGACCTGCCCCCTCAACCTGACTGGCGTTTTAGAATCACATGTAACGCCAGTCGCTTCTCGCCACTTGTCCCACGCGGCAGCAATGCTTGCCTTGAAGTAGTAGTCGATGTCATCAGTCACATGAAGTACAGATCCCAGGTACTTAACCTGGTCCGTGCGCTCGACCTAATCATCGCCAATGCGGACGGGTGTGGGATCTGTCGAGTTTAACGCCAAGTATTCTGCTTTCACTACATTTGGCTTCAGACCGCCGTTTTCAAGCCCTTCTACACTTTCACGTGTCGCACCAATCTGCTCCTGTCCGCGTCCATCAGCGCAATATCATCAGCATACATGAGCAACCACGGAGGCTGCTCATGTGAGTTTTTGATGGTGTCCGACAAGACGTCTAATACCACGCTAAACAAGTAAGGACTGAGGACGGATCCTTGGTGTACCCCGACGGTGATGGGGTAGGTTTTCGAGTCGCCTTCAAACTAAGATTGTAAACATCTTCTTCTTCTTCATCTTCGAGTCAATGGCTAGATCTGGCATATAGTGGCTACATTTTAAATGTTGTCTTCAGCGCCTTCCGTTGCTCTACGAAGGCTGTCGGTAGTTCAGGTGAACGAACACAGCGAGCTGGAGAGCATATATTTATGTGACATGGACTGGAATTGGGCCTCGCAATCGTAGGACTCTTGCGGCCGGTCGATAAAGCCCCATTTTGCCATATTTTAATTGCAGTGGCCAACTTGGGTCCGTAGGCGGTTTGGTTTATATTTATAGGATTGTAAACATCATCACCTACCTATGTAGACTTTTGAACAGTGGCCCCAAAATGTTACCTTGAGGGACACCACTTTGATATGTCTCGGATGAGTAGAGTATTGTCAAAGATTTTGATACAAAGTTTATTCTTGATTATTTTAGTCAAATGTGATTTTTATAAACACTAGATAACTATACCTAGATTACGATACAATTATGCCAAATATGTGATGCTTTCTTTGGTCAAATCGAAAAATAGAGTATCTGTCTTATCGAATATCACTCTATAATACACAACTAAGTATACACTTAGTTGACATTCAGATTCTTCAATTGTCATCAGTTTCTACTTAGTATTTTATGAATTTGATATGAGTTTATTACAGCTAAGTATTATTGTTTATTACACAAACTTCACTTTTAACCGTCACCATTTTTACTGTCTCGTCCATCATTAACATCTTATCATTTAACCTGGCCCTCGATTCTGTTAAAGCAAAACCACTGTCATACTACAGACACTGCAAAAAATGCCATTAAATTTTAGACTTTAACAACATTGCCTTAAAGTCTAGAATCAAATGTATTTTTTACAGTGTCCGTGGTGTCACAGAGGTTTTGCTTTACCAGAATCGAGTTCCTGGTTGCTTCCGAGTCTTCCAATTCGGATCTCGAATCCGAAGTTAACACCTTTTTTTTTTGCTGTTTTATTTTTATTTTATTATGACTCTATTATTATTATAACTAATTAATCTACCTTATATATACCTAAATATACAAATAAATATATACAATTTGTTTTAAAACTATGCTATATGCAATTTGTCTTTTCTTTTGGATTATGCGAATTGCGAACTGCTGTTGTTCCTACAGCTGTTGTAGGAACAACAGCAGTTCGCAATTCGCATAATCCAATTCTGCTGCTGCTGTAGGAACAAGTGCCATCTGGCCTCCTAATTCTAAGAGGATTAACATATCACAACCTTAATGATAAAAATGCATGGTCAACCTAATTACTTGCTTGCTTGCACAGTATAATATATTAAAAAAAAAGAAGATAATCTAGTTCTATGAGTTTCTTGCTGGTATCTTCTCAGTAGAACCAACTTACCGAACCAGTGAAAGAATCATTTTCAAATGATTTACTTACTTTATTTATTATTTCTAGACATACGTAATTGTAAAATTTTGACATTCATATGTACTCTTTATGTGCCTACGAGTAAACTGAATAAAAGAAATTGATTCTTTGATTCGATGATTCTTGACTGTTTATTACATCAGCTTTAACAGTACCCATACATATAGTCACGTGTGTTTCTTATAGGGTAGGCAGAGATAAAATCTTACACTTCCGCTTCTTCTACTTTCGTAATTGTTTCGTTTCGATACATATACACCGGTTACGGGTCTCCTGTAAGGGTAAATAAATAAGTAAGTACTCACGCTCTGGCAGTTTGCTAGTTGGTTCACGGTGATAGTGGTCGTTCCTGAGATAGCTCGCTCATCACGTGTGAAATCTGGCTCTCGGTGGAACGATCCTGTGAGAATAAACACGGATGTTGCTTACCAAAAATTTTCAAACAAAGAACTGAAAGAAAGAAATGTATACATACATATAATCACGCATTTATCCCCAGAGGGTTAGGTAGAGGTGAACTAACACACACATTTCACCAATCATTGTATTCGGTCCCACGTAATAAAGGGTGAGCCTATTGTTGTATTTCGGGCGCTATAAGTAGTTAACTCGAGCCATGCATCTGAGGCTGAGTCTGGGTTGTATATATCTTTTTGATATTAGACGGCCATATCCCTTAATTAATCGCCTTGTACAACACCGCCTGAAGGAGAAGATGGGGTGGCGAAAAAAAAAAACTCTACCGGGAACAACGCAGTGAAAGAAAGATAGGAACGAAAGAAAGATATTATTATATATGATGCGCCAATAAATGTAAATGTCGCCATCATTATCCTAACGCCAATCCAGTTGCATCTAGAACTTGCGCTTATAAATAAGGGCGTCAAACTCGCGCAAATCGTGCAAGAACCTTCTAACTAATTCCCTTCTTGAAGGACCCTATCTTGTAGTCACTTGACAAAACCGCAGCAGGGAGATTGTTTGAAATCGAAGTTTTTTTTTATATATATTACCAAAGAAATGGGCTTGGTTACTCACCGTCGGGTTTTGGCACGAGGTCGGGGTTCGGTTCCGCGTCGACAGGTCGGGGTGCGCGAGCAGAAGCCTTACTCATGAAATATGCGATGAATCCAATGATTCCAACAGAAATGGCCAGAATCAGCGTCATTCGGAACCAATCGTACCAGTTCAGTTGACGACGAGGTGCTGAATTTTCGGAAATTGCTGGAAAGAGTAAAATATATTAAAGTTTTTTTTGTTTGGACGCAAAAAAGCTAGGGATTTTGAAGGCGAGGCAGGAGCAAAAAGTATCTCCAGCTGTAGCTTAAGAAATGTAAGTAGGCAAGTCACTGTTGCGACGATGTTCAATATAATATTTGTCATTTACTTTTTTATAGAAAGAAAAATTAATTATTAAAAAATAAAAAACCCGACTGCTGTCTAAAAGATTGAAACAAGCTTGATAGCAGGCGGTACCCATTTGCCAATCATAAACTGAAAGAAATTTAATGGGTACCGCCTGCTATCAAGCTTGTTTCAATCTTTTAGACAGCAGTCGGGTTTTTTTATTTTTTAATAATTAATTTTATTTTAACCTTTTTAGTTAGGATATGACATCTATATATTTTTGTAATCTCCTTTTAATTCTCTTCATTTTGATACTCTACTCGATAAATTTGAAACACATATTTTAACATCAAAAATCTACCGTATAGTTTTTGTTGGATAATTTTATGTACCCTATGACACTCGGGAGATGAATACCTTTCATTTGAGACCCTATTCATCAAAATCCGTCCAGGCGTTAGGCCTGTAGAGGGGAACAAAGAAAACTACATACACACATAGACACATACATACACACATACGCGCGAAACACATTACCCTCGCTGGCGCATTCGGGTAAAAATATATTTCGATATTACACAAAACATAAAAAAACTACATTTATGAGAATTATTTATTTCTTTACACGATCAAGAATTCAAAAGTTTATGTATTTTTAACCGACTTCGAAAAGGAGGAGTTTCTCAATTCGATAGGTTTTTTCTATTATTTAAAAGTTTTGGGAAATGTAATTGTTAAAAATCTTTATTCTACTAATTTAGTAGGTACCTAATATGGTTGGCAAGAACGTGATTTCTACAAGGAAGTTATAAAACATGAATAATAATTTTATTTATTTAACTAGGAAATATTCGCTACCGGTTGCGAAGTTTAGTTGCCATGGCGGCCGAAAGGGAAATCACGCCCTCTGCCATAGCAAGAATAATAAAGTCAGCGTGAACATACGACGTGAACAGAAGCGCCACTCCCACTTCACAAAAATAGTGAAAATCCCTAATACCTATATAAGAATTGTTTTAAGAGTAAAACAAGTGAATGAGACTAGTTTATCCTCATTCTAGAACACATAACACAAGCTAGTTAAGCTACGCTTTCTTTGTGTCTAGATAGCGTTGTGAAGATTGTCCTACAATACTGACTTATTTATTTATTATTGCTATATTGGGTCGAAATAAATACAGTATAACCGGACTGTGGTAGCTTACAATTCCTCCGCAACAACTAAGTTCAACATACATACTTATAATGACGACTTTGTCCCCGGAGGGTTAAACAGAGGTGTATTAACATCCACATTTCACCAATCTCTTAGTACTAGTCTGCATTTAAAATTGGTTAGGTACCTGGTTCTGTCGTAGGTTTCAAAAGTTCCAGGTGAATTATTTTTTTAGGACTTTTGCCCCAAATGCTGCTCGAATATGCCACTCCAGTCCAATTTACGTTGCTTTTGGGCTCCGGCAGGTTGAAGTTGCCGGTAGCGGCTGACATGTTTTGCATCAATGTTCCTTCCTGGTCAAAGATCTCAAGGTGGATCGTCTGAGGTTGGCCGCCGTCCCAAGCTGTAGAAGTTATTTATATGTTATCGGCAATGTATATTATACAGGCATTCTGTACAATGCCTAGGAAATGTATGCTATTATATAGAATGCCTGCTGTTCCACCGGAAATGTCGGAAATAAATAGATCTTGGTCTATATTTGCATAAGGTTTTGCGGAAATTCTATTTCTGGTTGGTTATACCTATGAAAGATGGTGTGGACACTGCACCCCGACCTTTTTTTTTTTTTTTTTTTTTTTTATCGTGCGAAAAATCCCCACGGATACCTCCCCCGCCGGAGCCGGAGGAAGAGGTTATGTCGGACTCGAACCGACTAAAACGCACGCCGTCTGTGGGCCGTCGCACATACAGGTATTTGCTCGATCTACGCGGCCAAAAGTCCCATTATCAAAAATTCAATAACATTCATAAAAACTAGTTCCACGATCAGAATATGAACCCTGGCACAATACCCATGCTTTATCTACCTGCTACCTTACACCCCGCCTCTGTGGCATCAGTCGCAATTTGACCGTTTCACTTAGTGTGCGTATTTCATGTTGGCGCTTTTCTAAACATCAAACTTTCGAAGTGTGTTTCTAAATTCTCAAGTTCTTCCTACGAATTGAAAGTGATGGATTCTGATGGACAAGGTAAAAGACTTATAAAATGCATAAATAAAATTATGATCAATTAACAAGCTATATTTTTTTGTAGTGATAAAAAAACCCATTTTCACACCATAACTTATTTAAAAAAAAAATCTTTGCTAGTGTTTTTGTTTATGTATCGGGTTAGATCCGGCTATAATTTTTATTGTAGGTTATTCTCTGATCCTTTACTTTGTAAATACAGTGAAAATCATCTCCGGAAACGTCCGGATAAATACAGTTTAGAGGTATTGAAGAGATTCAGCTAAATATCGTTTAAAATAGGAAATATCTTTTAGTGACTTTCTACATTGTATTTGTTTGTTTTAGGTTCAGAAGATGCATCAGGAGTAAGAGTTGTAACACGCCAACACTTATTTGATCTAATAAAGAAAGAAAATTTCCTTACTTTAGATGCCAAATTAAACTATTTAAAAGAAAAACTTTTGTCATGTGAAGGTTACAATAACGACCAAATTCATGATTTGCAATCTGAAATAAAACAAAGGTGAACCAAAGCTCAAGATAAATTTATAAAATACAACCGGTCTTGGCTGGAAGGCACTTTTGGAATACCTGTTGATAAAACTTCTCAAAAAGAGCCAGAGCAAAAGGCAAATGACTGAAGAACTACGTTCTAACTTTGAAAAGTAGACTTTTATACATGCTGCGAAAGTGGAACTGGGTAGATCTGGTAACAAAGATGCATCAATTGTCCGAAAAGATAAAGGCATTTTTGCTTACGCGACCCAGTAAAGAGGAGTCCTCCTTGACACCAATGCAGGCTTTGCAAATGTTTATAGATGCCGATTTGACACAAGGACAGTATGAGATTATGAGAAAGACCAATAAGGTTTTTTTTCCGTGTTAAAGTGCATTACAAAAAGCCAAGAAGAATCGTGTACGATAACGATTATGGCGCAGTCATAATTGAAAAGGCATTATTGTCAATAGGAGAGCTTTCCGAGATGCAGCTGTGGCTAGAAATAAACACTTCAGCTGTTACCATCAACATTTAGCAAGAAAATGTTCGAGGACATATTGCAATCAAGATATAATTAACCGATTCTGCTCAGTTCAGATCCTCTGCTAAGTATATACATACAACATGTATGTACTTAGCAGAGGATCTGAACTGAGCAGAACTCTGCTAAGTAGCATGCGAAATATAAAAAAAAGGAAAGCGAAAACATTTTTGCCTGAAACTTTGACTGTTTGTGTCTGCAGAATACAATCCAATAATAGAAAATTCATCAGAAAGCGATGAATTAACTTAAAAAAAGCTATATTACTATACTAGGTACTCCACTAAGGCGTTTTTTTGTAAAATATAGTATTATTTAAAAAAAATAAGTATTTTTATTGTTTATTTATCTTGTTTAGATACCAATTATGCATTAAAATAATTTTGGCCGCGTAGATCGAGCAAATACCTGTATGTGCGTCGGTTGCCGAAGGTGAGATTGTCGTAGCCATATCCCTCGCACCCCGGCCGACCCAGGGCCAAATCTCTCGATCTGGCCCTCATCCCGTGTGGGGACCACAGAGTCCCCAACTCGCCCCGGGTATGGGGAGGCACGCAATGCGCGCCGCCGCCGCGGCCTGCTTCTGCTAGGGTGACAGGCGGCTCCACCCGTCACCCCCAGACCCGCGCTCATGGGGGACGGAGGTCATTCTGCGACCTCCGACGCCCGAGTTGCCGCCGCTCGTTGCGGGCCGCGCGGTTAGCGATTCTCCTGCGCTCCTCGCGGGCGGCAAGGTCTGCGATTGTCCTTCGCTCCCGCTCCGCCGCCCACTTTACGAGCATGATTTGCTCGCAGAAGGAGGCGCCCGCGGCCCACGCATCCGCGCAGCGAACCATCGCTGCGAGCAGAGTGGCGAGCGTGAGAGCTCTCACTCCCAACTGCACCCCGACCTGGATAGTTATAGGTTAGAAGGCTAAGGTGGAAACAAGGCTCCATTTGCATGCACTCATGCATTGGCATTCGGGGTTGTTGTTTTTTTCATAACCACCATTTATCGGTATTATGCATATATGTACATATTATATACATATTATACATTGCCTAGGCATTGTATAGAATAACCTATATAACCTAATATAGAATATTGTAAAGAATAATAATAGAGAGATGATACCTGTATAGGTCTCATCTCGCTACTACAGTCATCATAAATATCGACAAATAGGGCAGATTCCATGGAATTATATTCCGTTCTCCCGTGATAGATTCCTGTACATTATTTGAGAATAAATAAATTGCGGGCATTTTATGGCGTAAAAGGGTGATACGAGGTTTCAAAATATATAATACTAGCTGTTACCCGCGACTTCGTGTGTGTTAAGTTCGGAATATTGTTCATCCCCTATTTTATCCCCTTCGGGATAGAATTAATCAAAATCCTTTCTTAGCGGATGCCTACGTCATAACATCTACCTGCATGCCAAATTTCAGCCCGATCCGTCCAGTGGTTTGGGCTGTGCCTTGATAGATCACTATGTCAGTCAGTCAGTCAGTCACCTTTGAGTTATATATATTTAGATATATAAAAACCACTGACCTTTTTTGCAAAACACTTCCCAAGG
Source organism: Eilema depressum (assembly GCA_914767945.1). Lineage (NCBI taxonomy): Eukaryota > Metazoa > Arthropoda > Insecta > Lepidoptera > Erebidae > Eilema > Eilema depressum. Next base: position 31,907,005 of record OU612012.1, on the reverse strand, counting down.
GTGTGGACTGTTATTGTTCAGTTTACAATCTGGTGTCAGTGGGGGGCCTCCAATCGACATGGTGTAGACGCAAGGCTGCTTTTGTTCCCCGAGAGCGTTGGTAGCGGTGCAGTAGAGCACCTGGCCAAGGTCTCGGTCGCGGGGCATCCACGTCAGGGTGGACGAGTACCGGTTAGCGAAGCCGGGCATTTTCTGCAATGAAATATTGTACTTACACTTTTGTCATCTTCAGATGGACTTTTTTTATAATATAAATTTTGAAGGACATTCTACACAGCGCTATCTAGACCCAAAGTAAACAAGGTAGTAAGGTTTCTTTAGGGTAGGCAGCGTGAGTGTGGCGCCCCTGGTGTTGCATACGTCTATAGGCCACGGTGACCATTTCCCATCAGGTGGGCTGTGTGCTAATCTGTCACTTAAGTGGTATAAAAAAAAACAAAGCTTAACTAGCTTGTGTTATCGGTTCTAGAATCCGGATAAACATACTTAGATTTTTTTTCTTAAGTACATAGCTACATATTACATATTTTATACATAGAAACACCCAGATCAAAGCAAATATTCATGCATACAAATATTTGCACTGAGCAGGGATCGAACCCGTCAATTTGTCTGTCTATCTAACACAGAACCAACAGGCGCCTTCTGTGACCTTCAAACACTGCTGCCACCATGTTCGCTAGTGTTTAGGGATTGCAGCAGTGGTTTTTCATACACAGAATTGAACGATTTATCAGAAGAACCTGATTTTGTCGGGTAATCTTATCATATTATTAGATACCGAATTTATTCGGTTTTTCAAAATGAATTTTTGATATCACCACCAGGATTTTATAGCCTTGCAACATAGCCATTTCGTATTCTCCGATTAAACACGCTTCTAATGATAGGTATACATATCATCCAGAAATCGGATGGACTAGGTTTAGTGTTGTGCGCTCTACTACTATATTTTCATAATAATTAAATATATATAACAGTACTCACAATGCCGGTGGTGTGCATTACTTTTTGATGCGCCAATATCCATGTAAAATGATGAGGCTCTGGCGAGCCTTCGACGATGCAGGTGGCGGTTGCCGGCTGGAGAGTCATGACTCCCAGTTTCTCCAGCCGCTTCGATACGCACTTGGGTCGGTCTGGGAAATGTACGATATTTGAAGAGTTTTTTTAGGTAGGAGGTAAGACACGACGGTATATCCGTCCCAATAGAGCAGTCCGACTGGGGAAGTGCCTTCGCCTTACAGAAGACCGCGTCTTAATAACCTCGTTTTGTGTTTCCGACGGCTACCTCAGCCAGAGCTCATTGGAGAGATTTTGTGCTGTCAGTGGGAAAACCAAAGGCTTTGACCTACTTTTATCTTTTGCGCTTGACGGCACAGAATTTCTCTGTTCTTACAGGGTCAACAGCACGAGTGTGACACCCCTGGTGTTGCACTCGCCCATGGGCCACGGTAACCTCTTACCATCAGGAGGGCCGTGTGCTATTCTGCGACCTAAGTAGTAAAAAAAAAAGAAAAAAAGGTAGATATAGTTATATTGGGGGATGCTTAGTCAGACTCAGGTATAGGTTTTTGTGTTTCGCGGGACTCACGCAGGTGGTACTCAACAGCAAGTTGAGATATAAATACTTACATCCAACGTTAATGGTTACTCGATCTTCGAACACCTCAGTGGGCATGTGAGGGTTGTCGGCCATGCAGACAAGTTCCTTCTTATCATTGTGCAATGATAGTGACAGGGTCAAAGACGAAACAGTGTAATTTCCGTCATGTACTTCCTAGGTGAGAAAGAATCGGTTTTCAGATTATTACAAATTAATTAAATCACAAAGTATTACTACACTATATAAACGAGTATTAGTTAAGCTAAGGTCTAATATATTCAGATTTATATGTCACTAGCAATTGGATATTTTCCTTTAAATTAAGAATGGTAGAAGAGCCGTAAAGCCGGTGTCTGTTCTTATTTTATCGTTTTTATTTATTTTTAATCATCCACCCAACCTATATTAGTAATATATTTGACAATCAAAAATTATGACGTCACAATCGTTTATTTCCCACAAGTTTCCTTAGAACTTATCGTTTTGACGTTTAGTAAAAAAAAATAAGTTTAAAACCTAACCCGACTATTACCTAAGACCCGATTCGACTTTCGAACACCACAGTGGACGATGGTTCATCCGAGAAGTTCATTGAGGATGTTCGCTACCAGTCTACCTTTAAGGTTAGTCAGTATCCACTTACTTTATGAACATATGACCGCACCATGGTGTCTCCCAAGTACCAGGTGATGTACGGAGGCGGCACGCACCCCACCACCACGCAGTCCACCACCCGGGGACGGCCATCTTCAAAGTTCTTGTTCTCGTTTAAACGTATTTCCACGCTCAGGGGAGCCACTGATGAAGATATAGCTATTGTCTTAAATCATCATTAAAGTCATTATCTATTTATTTATTAAAACTGCGTGCAAACATGTACAGAGGCGGACTTAATGCCATAGGCATTCTCTACCAGTCAACCTAATAGGTGGTGCAGAGAAAAAAAAGGCTTCTCTTAGAACATTTTTGAAAATAACCTGTCTGTATTTTTCGAGAGGAGTGTATAATACCCCATCAAGACAGCCGTTATTAAAGTCAAATGGCAGTCCCTCGCGTTCAGTTTCAGCCGCATCACATTTAGAGTGGTAATCCGACCTCAATTGAGTTGGGGAAACGCTCAGGATATGATGAAGGCAGTCGTATTTAAAAGGACTGCAACTGCAAGCTGGTTGGTACACCTCCTGATTCAAGGACGAGTCTCTAACTTTTTTCTGGAGTTGGGGGTCAGAGGGATTGCTCTCATAAAAGCGCCGAAGTGTGGCTATATTTATGTGGGCTATATTTATTCATTTATTTACAGTTGACCTTACTCGTAGCAGTTCACAATGAAATCAAATGGCTCATAAAATACAAACAGGTATTATCACCATGTTTTATCACACCTGGCCCTCGATTCTGCTAAAGCAAAACCACTGTCGTGCCACAGTCTCTGCAAAATTTGGCATTAAATTTTAGACTTTATTGCTATAAATTAAAGTCCAAAACTAAATGAAAATATTTTCATTACACGCTTTCGTTCACTCTACAAAAAGGCATTTAATTTTAAGCTTTAACTGCATTGTATTAAAGGCTAAAATCACATGGAATTTTCTCGCAGTCTCTGTGGTGCGACAGTGGTTGTGCTTTAGCAGAATCGAGGCCCTGTGCATAATGATTTTAACTATATTGTACAAACAATAAAAACAAAATCATCCGTGTGGTGACGGAGAAAGAACACAAGTATCACCACCCCATCTCATCCGAAGGGGCGTAAGAGGCGACTAACGGCAAATTACGCAGACGATATCACTGCGAGAGAAGGAACACTCGAAATAAAACCCTGAACCAACCCGTCTGGCCAGCGTGGAAACAGTAGGCCAAAGCCTCCTAACATTGGGAGAGGCCTATGTCCACTGAATGGACTGCTATAGGCCAATTGATTGACTTGACAAACAAATAAGATAAACGACTTTTCAAACTTTCAACGTGCGGTTCGGGTGCTACGACAGTGGCGCGCGTAGACTGCGTAGCACCCGAGTGCTACGCACAAACTAAACTTGTATGCTACATAATTGTTTCGTAGAAGGCACTGTTTCGTGTCAGATGTGTATTATCTTTTGGCGCCAATAGTTGCAGTACTCGAAGTTAAAGTTCCTTTCGATTTTATGTTCCACTAGCCTTCCGCCCGCGGCTCCGCCCGCGTGCATCTCGGTTAACGCGTGCTTTGCTCATATCTTCGGTTTTACTCAACCGATTGCGATTAAACAAACGTAAGATTTTAAGTCTGATCAAGCCCTTTCTAACAAAAAAAACCGCATCAAAATCCGTCCAGTAGTTTTTACGTCCATCGCGGACAAACAGACAAACAGACAAACAGACAGGAAATTCAAAAAAAATGTTTTCGTGTTCAGTATCGTTAACATAACATAACCCAAGTATTTTTTTTTAAACATCTCCAATGTACAGACACGACCAATTTTGCAATTATGTAATAGTAGGTACTAGCCTTCATGAACACAAAACATGAAGAAATCATAACACAAGAAATTAAGGACCTAAAGATGGAAAAATATATACTTAAAAACAAGAAAAATAAAACGAAACAAGAAAAGAAAAAACTAAGTCAATTATACAGATTAATACATAAGAAAATAAAACAGAACCTAAAAAACTATAGATTGAATAAAATAAGTAAATTACTAGAACAAACAGGAGGTATTAAAAAAGCATAGGTATAAAGAATTAGACACCACGAAACAGATAATACCACAACTAACAAATGAGTCCGGAGCTACTATCACGCACAGACGCGACATAACTTTAATAGCTACGAAATTCTACAAAGACCTATATACATCTAAAAAGACTTCCTACGAAACTCCCGAAACTTTGACATACAAAAACATAGACCCAGTTCATTATTTTATAGAAAGTGAAGTAAAACATTCTATTGAGACCTTAAAAGTTTTTGCGTCCATCGCGGACAAACAGACAAACAGACAAACAGATAAACAGACAAACAGACAAACAGACAAACAGACAAACAGACAGGAAATTCAAAAAAAATAATTTCGTGTTCAGTATCGTTAACATAACATAACCCAAGTATTTTTTTTTAAATATCTCCAATGTACAGACACGACCACTTTACAATTATATAATAGTGTAGATAGATAGATGACTAGTCTATGCCCGCGGCTCAGCCCCAAAGGATGTCGGTTATTACGGTTTTTTGGTCATATATCTCTGCTTCTACTCAACCAAATACAATTTAAATTGGACCAAGACCTTTCAAATAAAACATTATTATTTGTTCAGTAGTTTTTGAGTCCAGTAAAAAATTCACAAACAGACAAGAATTCTTGTGTTCAGTAAAGCCGAAGGGGTCTGCTGCGTCTGCAGTTGTCGTATGCGGCTTCGGAATCATACCTTTTAACTTATCCCTAGTTTTTTGACACGTCACATTACAATTGTAAAAAAATAGTACAGATAGATGGCTGAAAATATGTTACTTACGATACATCTTGATTACTACGCTGGCTACTAGAGGCTTAGTGATATTGGAGTTCTCGGACACACAGTCATAGACTGCGTTTAGCTCGCTACGGGTCACATTTGGCATGTGCACGTCGGCTTGGAGCACGCCGGGGCGGACGAGCCGCGCGTGGTCCACCACCTCGTTGTTCCGACGCCAGTACACCTGCGTGTCTGGCTTGTCTGGTGGAAAATACCAAGTTTACTTACAGTTCCCGGCGTATTAGTCGTGAGAGATTCGAGCGATTTGGTTCGATATAATCTATGAATGGATTTGAGCGCCTTCCGTAATGTATCGCGCTATCCTCAAAAGATAATCAAAAAACTGTGGAATGTTCTAAAAAAAGAATTATCCAAATTTGTCTAGCCGTTTTCATGCTATGTCGTGACAACGGAAAACGGGTTTCATTTTTATATATATAGATTACATAGATTAAGCCAATCACGGGCACACAGACTCGTCATCAAATATTCAGTCGTTTTATTGGTCTTTATGTGTACTCTCTAAATTTCCTTTGGCTCTTATGTTATCTACGTGTTATATAAATAGATAAATATTTATAATAAATTGGAAAAAGCGAAATCAATTCTCGGGCGGGACTCGAACCCGCGATCTTTATCGTAGGACATTCTACACAACGCTATCTAGACCCAATGTGAGCATAGCCTAACTAGCTGTTGTTATGGAACCTAGAATGCGAATAAATATACTTCTTTACTTTTTTTCCGTAAATACATATATTATACGTAGAAACGGCCAGACCAATGCAAATATTTGCACTGAGCGGGGATTGAACCCGCGCCTCTTGCGTAGCGGCCGCGTTCACTACCGCTACGCCACAGAGGCAGTCGTCATAGTTTATCATTTGACAGTTTGTCTTTCTGACACATAAAATTGGCGAAATTCTGGTGGACTTCCACAGAAGTCACTCTATAAAAATTGAAGCTGAAGATATTGGTCTTTTGGTTAGTGATAATTTTTTTACATTTGAAAGGTTGACATCAAGACTGAATTTTGAACATATTTTTTTTACAAGAATTGACGTTCAAAACGTTGGGATTTTTTTTTAAAGAATATTAGCAACCGAAATTACTAATATTCTTGTTAACCCCTCCAACTAAGCTAAATTGCTTGTGCTAGGAGTGGGTTCACGTCGGCAGTGTAATGGCCAGGATTCGAACCTGGGACCTCTCGATCGTAAGGCCGACTCCTTAACCACTAAGCTACCGACGCTTATAAAAACTTATAACTCATAATTCATTTATTCATAAGAACATTACACATCACATAAACACATAAATATTAGCACATTTACCGATTAAAAATATCTATATTTATTTGTCAGTTTTAACAATTGAGGCAAAGTGTTTCTTGTGTTTCTAAATGTAGTATCTAGGTATGTATGTTGTGTAGTCAGTAGTAGGTAGAATATTGAACAAAATAGTTTTATTATAAGACGTTAAATTTAAATAATATGTACTTACCATCCTTCACAATGCACTTCAGGTTTAGAGTTGAACCAAGAGCGATAGGGCTCATGATTCCCTTGACGATTTCGACATCCTTATCGTCGTATATCCTTGGCGTGCCCGGGGCATCTGGAATTACTGTGACGTTTCAGCATCTACCAGATAACTACCTGCCTAGTCCCATATGTATAACACTTATAAATATAACACATATATTATGATAGAACTCATCATCATTCTTCGACTTTCTAATTTGGGCTACGACTGCATATTTTCCGTGAAACGACCCCCACAACTTTCTTTCATCCTAGCGTTAATTCCCAGTCGCATTCGCAGCTTTCACCCCGGAGTCTGGGGTCCGCTTTACCAGTCTTAACTGCGGATTTGGCTGAACTTCGATATTTTACGTGAAGCGACTGCCCACAACTGACCTTATATGGCAACCGGGATCGACGGCTTAACGTGCTCTACGAGGCACGAACAAACCAATGCAAATACCCATATTCATGCATACAAATATTTGACGGAGGAGGCTCAGGCGCTGTCCTCGCAGGTTTAGCAGGTCAGACGACAGTCGCTCTCATGAATGGCGTGTACGTTAAACCAAAAGATAAAGAAAAAGTAATTGGACCTCTGCCTCCAAGGGCTGAAGAAGGAATTGCGTGTCCGGTCACATCCAAGACCTCGGAGTCAGTAATCCGCTTGAAATATAATAATGGCTGGATTTCGGCTATATTGAGACCTTCTAGCCCGATTTGTGTTGAGTGGCCAACATTGACAGAGTTTAAGTTTTAGAAATGAGAATCGAACTCAGGCGGGACTCGAACCCACGATCTTTCCCGTAGAGGGGGAACGCTCTGACCACGCAAGCCGCCGAAGCCTGCCCCTAGGCAATCCAAATACTTGTATACTTCTGTTTCAATAGTTAGCACAAAAAATGCTTTAAAATTTCATTCAATTGACAAAGTTGTTCAGGTCGTATAGGTTTCCGTCTTGACGTCACGACTAATTGACGGCACCGACTACCAACGCGCAGCAGGGTAGCTAGCTCAGACGAAATACAGTTAAGCGGTCATCCATCCACATGGTCGCGGAACAAAGAAGGCGACACGGTAAATAATTCCATGTTACTTACCAACCAGCTGGACCTCATACACGTGGTCTACGGACGGCGACGCCTGGTAGTGAACACGACATCTGTATCGCCCGCTGTCCTTATCAGAGATTGTCCTTAGGATCAGCGCCGTGAAGTCGCAGGCCTCGCAATGTAGATCGAGAAGACTGTGATAGATGGATCACGGTGAAACAACGCCGAGTGTGGTATATCATAGAGAACGGCTACCACGAAAAATCCGAAAATTCGGACTCGCCCAAAAAACATTTAGTCACATTTGTACCTGAACCTTTGGTTTTCGTAGCGAACCGAAGTGTCAATTACCTTTTTCGAGACAAAATGTGTTACACGGAACCGAATGCCCGATACGATCCGTAACTGCGAATGTTTCATGGTAGGTGTCCGTATCTTATTTTAGGAGCTAAATATATGTTTGCCTATCTGTGATGAAATAAAACGAACAAAAACAGCATATCCATCAGTGATAGAAAAGGGAAGTCCGTTGACCGTTCCTCCTGGGTTCACGACGTCGTGTAATGTCCAGGAATCGAACCCGGGACCTCTCGATCCGATTCCGATCGATAGGTATCGATTTATATTGGGATTACTGAATGCTCAAGACGGGACTTGTACCCGTGACCATTCTCTATCAGGGAGTGGTTCATGTAGCACACTAATTGCACTAAATTCTCAGTAGTAACAGAGAGTCTAGAAAAAATATCAAGATGGAAAATTTAAAAAGTAATGGATGGAAATAAGTTTGTCCACAAAGGTTTAACTGCAAATTGTGTGTGTGGGTTTCAAAGGACGTATGTACAGTCATCATCATCATCATTTCAGCCATAGGAAGTCCACTGCCGGACCTAGGCCTGCATTATAGATCTCCATTAAGACCGGTTCGTTCCCGCGGCCTTAATGAGGTCGTCTGTCCACCTTGTATGTACAGTAAAAACAATTGTTCCGTGAAATAGTGAAAATAGGAACTAAGACTGTCACTGTCAAATGCATACAGTTTTATTACAAATCAAAGAATCTGAAGATTCGATTCCGCAGCTGACCGCATATTATGACAACTGCCACACGCAGCACATGCGCGTAATTCATTGCGGCTTCTCAATGGTCTCCTTTATCCGTATCGGAGTTTGACAAGTAATGGGTACGCTGTATCTGATGCATGCGTCGTCAGTTGTCATATGTGGTCGGCTTCGGAATCATATTTTAAATCTAAAGAAAAGTGGTGGCCTCCTTCACATCACAGGAATATTGATTTTACTGTTACTCTTATTATCATTATATTGCTAGTACAAACCCAGCGTCGTCGATTGTTGGGAAGCGGTATATGACTTCCCCATCTTTCAGCCATAATACGTAGGCTTGCGGCCCGTCCAAAAACACTTTCTTGTTTCCGCAGGTCAGCCGCGCGGTATGGCCGCGAACTGCCCGCAGCACGACAGCTTCTAAAATACATTATCGATTAAGAATGGAAAAAGTAAAACGCCCAGGTAGGACTCAAACCCACGATCAGTCTCCTAAAGGGGGAATAATCTGACTACTGAGCTACCGGAAACCGTATACTGATAAATACTTCCAGACGATTTTGCTGTCCAAAATCTTTTTATCCAAAACGACTATAAAATTAGGATGTATGTATTGTTAAAAAAATAGTTAAGTATTTTTTTTTCCATTTGCATTTGACCCCACTGGTCCCCCAAAATTCGTACCCTGTGCCCACTCGTCTCCACAAATATTTGAGGCTCAGAGTCGCTTCTTGGCTGGCCACTTATTTTGACTGGCCAACCATTTCCTAACTACGCTCATAAAATCTGACGAATTTCAGTTGGTGTAGTTTCACGCCAGTTCTCTCTTCTATGTTAAGCAATCCAACCAACCAAAAAAAAAGAATAATAAAAAAACAACCCAAAAACTAAACTAAAAACACCATCTTCTCACATTACGACTGTAGGTATTTCGAAGCAAGGCAGTGTCCCCGCCAAGATAAATAAATAAATATTGTAAGACATTCTACACAACGCTATCTAGACCCAAAGTAAGCATAGCTTAACTAGCTTGTATTATGAAACCTAGAATGCGAATAAACATACTAAGATACATTTTTTTTCGTAAATACATACATATTATACATATAAACACCCAAACCAATGCAAATATTCATATTCATGCATACAGATATTTGCACTGAGCGGGAATCGTAGTAACCGTGAGAGGTAGTGAACGTTCACTACCGCCACGCCACAGGGGCAGTCGCTTGATGCGCAGTTGAGACAATGGAAGCGCGAGGCTCGACTTACAGGAGCGAATCTTTTTCTGAGAAAGGAAACGGGAATACTGGTCTTCCGCATGGGAACGAAGTTGGAATAGACTGGAAGCTAGAGGGACCGGGTGCTATGGCGCACAATATTGAGAGGTTCGAACAGCGAATTATTTTACTGATAAGTTAAAGCAATGTAGGTGTTATTCTTGGGTACCACAAATGAAATATTCATTTAAGTACAAAATCTATAAATACAAAAATGAATCGCTGAATGAGTTGCTAAGCGGAAATCTCGAGAGCAGCTGAACCAATTTCGCTAATTCTTTTTTGAAGTACGAGGATGGCAGAGAAAAATTACGCTTCTACTTACGGGAGCGGAGCAGTACTCATAAATGTCAATTCCACACTTTGCCAATTGATGACTGAAAGGTGTGATACGGGACTTCGAAATGTGCCGCAGGCGAAGCTGGGGTGGGTCGGTTAGTTTTCAATAAAAGTAAATATAAAACAACAAATTAGAACGCGTCGTGATTCATTGATGGAATATATTGTGTTGTGAGGAATGACCTGACCCCGGGGTCAGGTGACCTAGGGATGGGAGAGGCCCATCCCTCATTCCTCCTCTATTCATAAAGGCATATCGTCACACTACCGTCTCAGGCCCGCCTCGGCCAGGGATTCTTAAATCCACGCTCATGGAGGCTGAGATGCAATAAATTATAAATTGATATTATAATTATGTATTATTCATTGCATTTCATAAAAAAATAAAGCATAAAATAAATCCCGCGTCATTGTTGATGAGGTTGATGTCAAAATCCATAGGAAATATTAAAAATCTATATAAAGTACGATAAAACATCATCATCATTATCGTCATTTCAGCCGTAGGAAGTCCACTGCTGGACATAGGCCTCCCCTATAGATCTCCAATAAGACCGGTTGGAAGCGGCTCGTATCCAGCGCGTTCCCGCGGCCTTGATAAGGTCGTCAATAAAAAACAAAAACAAAAAAAACATAAACAATAGGTACTAAATTAAATTAAAAACTAAAAACCGTTACATACTAAAATAAATAAAAATAAATAAATATACAAACATAAAAAACAAATAAACATCGGAATTGAGAACCTCATTCTTGTTTAGAAGTCGGTTAAAAATATATAGTCATTTTTTTTCTGGTTGGCCAGCAGTAAGATGAGTTACCTATAAAGTAACAATTTTAAATCAATGTTGGCCAGTAGCCCAATGAGTATATGCCAACTTAAGTTATTTGGACACAAAGCTAGCCGGTGACAAAGTGAATGATACGCACCAGAGTCATTCGATTGGCTCTCGTCTATTTGCATCATAGCGCAGACAGTCACGAAAATCGTGCACATGAGGACCGCCCTCGACATCGCCATCTGCAAAAAAAAAAAGAACGTGTAACATTCTCTTTGAGCAGTTTCCCAACTCAGTTGGGTTCGGTACTCCAGTTTAACTGTGAAGCGCGTGAACCTGGATATTTTCTGTGACGTGATTGTCATCGGTCCGACGATATCGAAATTCTGTAGTTACACTAGTCGGACTTTTTAAGGCTCCATCTATCCGTAACGGTTGCTATAGATGTTTGTATGGCAACCGAGATTGGTTTCCGGAGCAGGAAAGCAGGAAGGCAGTATTCTCAGGTCAATGTAAATAGACATAATTCATTGTACATACGTACTACATACAATCACGCCTTTATGAGGAGGATTAGGCAGAGGTGAATTAACACCCGCATTTCACCAATCATTGGTATTAGGTCCCACGTAATAGGGGGTGAGCCTATTGCCGTATTCCGGGCTCTATTGTTGACTCGAGCCACGAATCTGAGGCTGAGTCTTAGCTGTATATATCTGTCTGATGTTAAACAGCCATAGGGCTGTAGGGAGCCCTTAGTCGCCTTGTACGACACTGCATGGGAAGAGAAGGTGACCCAAATTCTACTCTGCCGGGAACCACACCTATTATGCATAAAAATATTTGAAGGGTCTACTGCAATAATGATGAATGTGAGATAATTGGGTTTTAAGTTTATAAACGGTGTTAAATAAACGGCATAAAGAGATAGGGAATTATTTCTTATTCAAATAAAATAACAAATTCTCCCTCATTAGTAAATGTATAGTTAATTGATCGAAAAGTAACTGGTGTGTTAACTGCACTTAATTCCCATGAACTATCATTAAAATTTCAATGAAACATTAGAGTTGGAAGTTCTTTTTTTTAATAGAATAGTACTTTATTTGTTAGAACATTGCGATAAGGATATAACAAATTACGTCCTTATGACTAGTTACATGATGTTCTGCCTAAATTGCACTCGCCCATAGGCGACGGTAACCTCTTACCATCAGGAGGGCCGTGTGCTTGTCTGCGACCTAAGCAGTAAAAAAATACAAATTTTTCTTTGGGTAGTTGGAGCCCTAGAAAGTCCAACAACAACGGTCTAGCTGTAATGCTTCGATACCGCCTACCTAATGTCACCATTCGGTTGTGGAGATCGGATGGCAGTCACTTCACGGAAAATATCGAGCTCCAGCCAAATCCGCAGATAAGACTGGTAAAGCGGACCCCAGACTCCGAGGTGAAAGCTTCGGATGCGACTGGGAATTACCTAACGCTAAGAAGAATAGATTATAGTTTAATAGTTATTTGTTATACAAGAGTGCAAAGTTGCTTTTTAACCGCGTGCTCAGTTTTGATGACCGAGCAAGCGAAAGATTCTAAATTTGAATCACGAGCATAGCGAGTGATTCATAAATTAGAATCTTGAGCGTTAGCGAGGGAATCAAAAGAGCACAAGGTGTAAAATCTTTGCACTCGAGTGCAACACGTAACTTTTCATCCCACCTCAGCGAGGAAATAATGAAATGCTTCTTCTTCCTAGCGTTAATTCCCAGTCGCATCCGAAGCTTTCACCTCGGAGTTCGGGGTCCGCTTTACCAGTCTTAACTGCGGATTTGGCTGGACCTCGATATTTTTCGTAAAGCGACTGCCATGTGACCTCCACAACCCAATGGTGACATTAGGCGATATCGAAGCATTGCAGCTAGACCGTTGTTGTTGAACTTTTTATGCATACAAATATTTGCACTGAGCGGGGATCGGACCCGCGCCTCCTGCGTTGCGGCCACGTTCACTACCACTACGCCACGGAGGCTGTATAATAATTATGTGTAATAATACTAATAATAAAATATCAACAAATAAAATTCAACAACAATGTTCAACCATAGGACGTGAAAAAAAAAAATTATGCGCGCAAAGCAAATTTAAAAAAAAAAGTAGGTACACCAAGGAGGTTCCGAGTTGAGTTTTTCATAAATTAAAAAAAAGTTGTATGATAAATCGGCACCATAGAGGTAGAAGTAAATAGGTTTAATGATGTTTTGAGTTCACAAACCTAGTACACACGATGTTCTAAATTCAAATTTACTTTACCACTCTAGAGGGTAAAAGCGACTTTTACACTCAGATATCGAAGAAAAAAAGTACTCTTTCCGAGATGGTGGGATGAAAAACACTTTTGGCGTACACAATGATACAAAGTCAAAAAGAAGCTTTAACCACCTAATTACACATTCATCTGTAGGTAGGTACTCTTTACATCTTATTTATTGATAAAAGTCTGTAATATTGTAATGGAGTTAAAACATTTGTTTAGCAACGAGTCTTTTAACGTTTTTATTCTTTTTCAACTTTAAATTTTGTATGACACTGTAGGTACGTAACGAAAAAAAAACAAAATTGTTTGGACGAAGTCATCAAAAAGCAATGTTTAAAAAGATTGTAACAAAATTGGTTCCGATAGTTCGTATGAATATCGGTAGATCGATGAATATCCACCGTCGCCGTAGGACGGAAGTAGAGAAGTATTCGGATCGACTTCGGGCGGGCCTCGGTGGCTTAGTGGTCGGAGCATTCCCCCTACAAGGGAAAGATCGCGGGTTCGAGTCCCGCCCGAGGTCGATTCTCTTTTCTAAATTTTAATCGACTTATCATTACTGCCGTGAATACCTGTGACACTGAGCGTTTTAGACGTGTAGTCAAATATTATAATAAAACCATATTTTCAACACACTTGCTTATAAACAGGCTTTTATTTCACCGCAATTAAGCACGGAATGACCCCTATTATAAAACTATGACTTTTTCATTGCTATTATTCACAAGTGAGTTATAGACTTCTTTTTTTAATTTAATTGATTAAGTTGCTTTGTTCTTAAAAAGTTTCGATACAAAAAAGATCGTGTCCAATATTACAAACGAATTAATATACCTATTGCTTGCTCAGTACGTGTTTAATAAACAAAGCTTTCACTAAAATGTTTTTTTTTCTCTGTGAGTATTTACAGAGAAAAAAAATCATAATTCAAATAAGTAAGTAGATGACAAGGCAGCATGGTGATAGCACCTTAGCCTGTTCCGAAAGGAACAAATAAAAAAAATGTTAGATGCGCGCGCATAAATGACAACAAATAGATTTTTACTATTGTGTTTTGATTGTGTTATGTAGTATTTTAAGTATTATTTTATTCGCAAGTGTGTTGAAAATAGACGTATGCCACTCGCGTGTATGGTGATTACCGTCCTCGGCTCTCTTAAGACCCTCGCCTTACGGCTCGGGTTTCAATATCGCCTCAGCGGTAATCACCAACTTTACACGCTTGTACCATAATGTACTTACTATTATCTCAGGACTGGAAGACAAATTGCCGAGATTATAAAACGAGATTAATAACTGCATCTATCAAGTGACCGAATGACGTCACTCACGCAAATATTCATATTTTTGGATATTCATCACTTATACAGTGGACCCTTCATTTGCACTGAGCGGTAATCGAAACCGCGCCCTCTGCGTATAGTAGTAGTAGAGGCTGTATGTACCTATATGGGGCTAAATATCAGACGTGTCTGGGGTGACCTCCACAACTTTACCTCCACTGGCTTAGAGGTTGATTTGGTGCATCGGCTTTGCTGCACGAATCTAATTGGGGGGGAGGGGGAGGCGAGGTTCAGATGGCAGTTGCTTCCGCAACAAACTCCAAAGCAAGCTTTAAGCTTTGAACCCTTTGACCTGCTAATCTATCACGCCGTATTGTTCCCGGTAGGGTAGAATAGGGCCACCCCATCTCTTCCTATGGGTGTCATTGAAGGCAACTAAGGAATGGGGCTATTGTCCATTCGTCAGTAAACATACAACCCGTGGCGAAATGCCTACTTGACGGCAATAGGCTCGCTCTCTATTACATGGGACTGACAAATATATTTGGTAATATGTGGATGATACCTCTGCCTACCCCTTAGCTCTAAACTTTGGACGCTACGGGGATATCGCTAGGAGAATATTCCGTGAAGTGACTGCCACGTGACCTTCACAATCCATTAGCGATATCAAAGTTTTGCAGTTAGACCAGTTGTTGAACTTTTTAGGGCTCCAACTACCCGCAACTGCCACAGACGTTCGCATGGAAACCGGCCCGATGGTTTAACGTGCACTCCGAGACACATAAATAGACCAATGCAAACAGACATAAATATTTGCATTGAGCGGGAATCGAAACCGTATACCCCACAGTGGCGAAGGGTGGAAATTTCAGAAGGGAAGTCGGTGGACAAAAACTTATCTCTTATAGAAATACCATAGCCATTTTGTTTGGAATTAAAACATCTCTACCACGGCCTCGGTTTCAAGGGCTAGCCGGCAGAAATCGGGTTACAGGGACACTTCACCACTGCACTGGTACCCCGCGTAGCAGCCGAGAACACAACTACCGAGCCACAGAGGCTGTCGTATTTTTATGTACCTATCTGATATACATGTTGACACAGAATCGATAGTCTATGATCTACACACACAAACACGGACTTTGTGCCGTCCGCGATTCGCTTTGTGACTACGCGATGAAAATATAAATAACAGGGAGTATATAAGTAAAAAAAAAACTACCAATCGAAAGGCCAATATAAATTCGGAATTGCGTTCAAAAATACAGAAAGTAAAATTAAAAAATCGAGTTCGGTTTGATACGAAAATTCTGTCTGACTGACTACTCGGTCCTTCTGTTTAAAATGAAACATCGGTCTGCGAGTTTAGGAATCGGAGGACCCGTACGCAACCTGGATTGAGGGATATACATATACATACATACATACATACAATCACGCCTTTATCCCCGGAGGGTTAGGCAGAGGTGAATTAACACCCACATTTCACCAATCATTGTATTATGTCCCACGTAATAGGGGGTGAGAATATTGCGTTATTCCGGGCACTATTGTTGACTCGAGCCATGTATAGGCTGAGTCTGGACTGTTTATATCTCTTTGATGTTAAACAGCCCCATAGCTACATACATGGCTGTAGCTGACTTAAATTTACATTTACAAGTCTACACAGTTACAAGGCGTCGCAGACCTAAAAATTACCTAAACACTCCTGAGAAGGTCTTGACAGCCAGACGGACAGACCAACAGACGGACGAGGATGTGATCCTATAAGGGTTCTGTTTTTTCCTATTGACGTACGGAACCCTAATTAAGTTTTAAACGAAATGCAATATTGGTGTTGAAATTCCCGTTTTAAATCCCTTTAAAAACTAGATTGGAGAACGTAACGGGGATTGAGAATGTGTATGGACTGGTATCATTTAATTTTGTCAGCGGCCTTCAATAATTTCGATTCTACTAGTGAAAAAGGAAATGATAGAAACATATTCTGTCCACTGTGATACCACTTCATAATTGTATCGTGTCAAACACACGTACCTATATAGTATTATTTTCTTTGTTTGTGAGTGATATCGGAGCTGAAATAATCTGTGCATACTGCCGAGGCTCTATCTTTGTTTATTTATTTTTGTAAATTGTAGAAGCCCATCATTGTCTTTATATTCTTTCAAGTTTTTGTTTGTGGGGAGCGACGTCGTCTGACCTCCCAATCCCATGAACAATCCTCTTTTTTATACGCTACAGTGTGCATATTGAGTCTTATGGTTATTGGTTAACAAGTACCTACATTGCCGCAGCTTCGTTCAGTCAATAAATCATAATCAAGGCCACTTCATTGGAATCGTATCAGTCTAATATTTTGTCGTGCGGCGACATTTACACATAATTAGAATTTGTTTAGTAAATTAATTATCGTGATTCTGCTCATAATTATTATGAGTGACCATTTACCTAACGAATGTTAAGTATAGGAATCTAAATTTGAGAACTACAGCATGCATTTGAAGATTAAAAAAATGTAATTCATGTAAAAGTAACTTACGATTGTGTATGTAAAAATGGTATTTGTAGCTTTTGGTAGGTATGTTCTCTCATCGACATTAAGCCCCAGATGAAATATCTGGGGCTCGTGCTCGACGGTCGGTGGGACTTCGGGGAGCATTTCCGAAGTCTGGTCCCCAAATTGGTGCTCACAGCTAACGCTCTGACGCGTCTGCTGCCCAATTTGAGCGGCCCAGAGGACTCCTGCAGGAGACTCTACGCGGGTGTCGTGCGGTCCATGGCTCTATATGGGTGCCCCGTATGGGCGGACAACCTGCAAGCCAGGCACGTGGACTTGCTGCGTAAACCGCAGCGGATAGTGGCCATCAAGGCCATCAGGGGGTACCGCACGATATCCTTTGAAGCAGCGAGTCTCTTCGCCGGATCGCTACCGTGGATCCTGGAATCGAGATCCCTTTCAGCGCTATACCGCTTCCGAAAGGCGGCGCGGGAGCGGGGACACGATCCTGAGCCGGAAGAAATTCGGGCCGTGAGATCCCGGCTCCACAGGGACATGGTGGCGGAGTGGGAGCTACAACTTGGGCAACCACGCGCAGGGCGCGCCGTAGTAGCGGTGGTAACCCATCATAGGGGAGTGGCTAGAGAGGCGGCCTCTCGTTCTGGCTGACGCAGAATATCACCGAGCATGAATGCTTCGGGCGGTATCTGCATCGGACCGCGAAGAAAGAGCCAACGTCCGAGTGCCATTACTGTGACGCGAGCGATGACTCGGCGCTGTACACGCTCACCGAGTGTCCGGCGTGGGAGACGCCGAGACGGGAGCTGGTGGCAACCCTAGGAGCCTATTGCCGTATTCCGAGCACTATTGTTGGCTCGAGCCATGTATCTGAGGCTGAGCCTGGGGTGTATTGTATACCGTGTATACATCTGTCTGATGTTAAACAGTTTCATATACAAATACTTAATAATTTTAAATGCACTACAGACTCGACACCGCCGTTGTATCGAGGAATGCTTCTCCCGTAATCAGATAGCTTTGTGATTGTGGGTATTCCTTTTCATCAGTGAAATAGTTCTATTTCATAATTGCTTCCAATAAATTGGAATTTCTCGGGTTTTGCAATTCATTGGAAATGTAATTTGTAACCGTTTGTGTCTGAGACTTTCATTTTGTAGCTCGAAGTCTAATTAGTGATTAGTTTTTAGTTCTACTCCTCCTCTTAGGTTATCTATTTTTTATATAGGTACGATACGTAAATTTGACTTTGCCTCGCCCGTTGTGAAGGCGAAGACTCGGAAAAGAGGGTCACCATTATAGACACGTACCTACTATGTTACAATGGTGGCACTCAGCTTGACTGCCTCATCAGATGCTTTTTCACGCCCCGCTTAAAAGACCCGGGACTGTAGGAAGAGGGAAACACGTGAGTTGCTAAGGAATTTCAGGACTTAATGGTGCGGTTATGGTGAGTGCGACTGCTATCTGATGTCTAAATTCTTAGAGAAAAAGCCTCTTTTTTCAAGTCGGTTTAAAATAGATTCTTCAATCATGACTCATAGAAATAAACAACAATTATACGAAACGCACAGCCATATTCAACACATGTCGCCCAGCACAACTTGAGCCCGCGACTCTAAAAAGACCCTTTCGTTTTTAATCAAATTAGTCGAGTTAAAGAGGGTCGTGGGGGTCAAGTTACTTCGGGGCGTTCGTTGCAGTTATGCACGCAACCACCCGAGGTATCCACCGGTGAGTCACAGGGGTTTGTGTGGTTTGTGTGCAATCGTGATCAATCAGAAAGCTCCGATTTGTTAGACCCTTTTTAATGAATATGTTTTGTAAGTACAGTCGGAATGAAAAAGATGAATCATGGAGTTAAAGGATTTTTTATTTTTATACATTAGTACATATGATATGAGATGTGTAGTAAAATAAGTATTGTTGGCAAGCTAAGACTTGTAATTCTAAAAGTGGTGTCAATGTTTTGATAGCGCCAGCAAGCAAAGATGGCTGGGACAGACTGGATGCGGCAGGCGGAGGATCGGCAGACGTGGTGCATATTGGGAGCGGCTTATGTCCAGCAGTGGACTTCAATAGGCTTATTTATTGATTGATTGAGCGCCAGCAAATGGAAAATGAGTTGATATGAATATCTAGTGGGAGGTAAACAATATCGATGT
This sequence comes from Eilema depressum, assembly GCA_914767945.1. Taxonomy (NCBI): domain Eukaryota; kingdom Metazoa; phylum Arthropoda; class Insecta; order Lepidoptera; family Erebidae; genus Eilema; species Eilema depressum. The sequence continues at coordinate 31,887,587 of OU612012.1, read as the reverse complement.
GTCTTTTTTCAAGTCAGTTTAAAAATGAAACACGGCTAAAACGCAAAATCGAACCACTAGTTTATGTACATAGTAATTAGTTTATATTGTAGGACATTCTACACAACGCTTTCTAGAACCAAAGTAAGCACAGCTTAACTAGCTTGTGTTATGGAACCTAGAATGCCGATAAACATACTTAGACACATTTTTTTTTGTAAATACAACATATTATACATAGAAAACGCCCAGACCAATGCAAATATTTATATTCACGCATACAAATATTGCACTGAGCGGGGATCGAACCCGCGTCTCCTGCTTAGCAGCCTCGTTCACTACCGCTACGCCACAGAGGCAGTATTACTTTAGTATCTTCTTCACCCTAGCGTTAATTCCCAGTCGCATCCGAAGCTTTCACCTCGGAGTCTTGGGTCCACTTTACCAGTACTTTAGTATAATAATATGTAGGTACCTATATTCGCCATTGATTTGTGAATCTTATTTTTATAACAAACGCAAGCACATAATGTAATTGAGTTCTTAACACCTACGCATATACTCGTATGTATTTTAGGATCGTAATTATGATATGAAGGATGAATTCAGCTCCGGATGTCCTAATTACCGAGATTTACTTATCTCAGTAATTAGGACATCCGTAACTAGCCATTATAATACACATATTATGTTGATGTACAATCGACAAAAGAGATAATAATAATAATAATAAATAAATAAATAAATATACGGTCGCACTTTTTCTTCTAAAGTTGTATGTAAAAGTGCAACCGTATATCCTTTGTTAACTGTACTGTACGTCTGAAAAGGGCCTCTTAAACCTAGAACCCGAGTCACAAGTCCTATAATCCCTTTTTTTTTAAAGAATATTAGCAACCGAAATTACTAATATTCTCTTTAACCCCTCCTACTAAGCTAAATTGCTTTAGGAGTGGGTTCACGTCATTAGTGTTATAGCCAGGATTCGAACTCGGGACCTCTCGATCTTTAGGTCAACTCCTTAATTACTAAGTACCACCAGGTACCCACACGGTAAATCCATAGATAGCTAAAAATTTCGTCTTGTCTCTAATCTGCGGACTGTACCTCACCTTCTACTTAGGACGGATATCAAAGGTGACGATTGTGTTAGCAGCTACAGAAAACATGCTTTAAAAATGTGTCGACGGCGATGGATTGCGTTTTAACTTGGCTACCACGAGAAGTTATTACGAATATTTATTTAAAAAAATTAAGCATGCACTTTTATGTACAACTGTACTTATCGACAGGGTGTCCACAGTTTTGGCACAGGTTTTGGAGACTTTCAACTGTGTGTGCAAGCATTTGGCTACGGAACCCTAAAAAGGAGGAGAAAATGTAAATGGACCCCGGGGTCCGCATTATAGGAGTTTGACTTCAAAAAGAAACAACGCGATAGTGATGATAAATCCCACTTGATATGAAAATTCGCTATAAGCTTATAGGAATACAGTACTTCGTCTGGTTCCGTACTTAACTAAAAGAAAATTATAGGAAAAATCTAGATGTGTTATGGCAGTCATGGATAGACAAGACGTGATTTCTATTAGGAAAATAAATTGTATAAATAATAATGTCATAAGTTATGAAAGCACGTCCTCTGTATGGACAATCTCCGCGGTGTAGCGGTAGTGAACGCGGCCACTACGCAGGAGGCGCGGGTTCCATCCCCGCTCAGTGCAAATATTTGTATGCATGAATGTGGGTATTTGCATTGGTCTGGTCGTGCCTCGGAGAGCACGTAAGCCATCGGTCCCGGTTGCCATACGAACATCTATGGCAGTAGTCGTTACCTGGGGCGTATTTACAGAGATCTATAGTTGATGAAATTGAACTCGTCCACCGCCGTAGCACCCCGTAATATATTCAAAAAACACCCGAGAAACGTGTACTGCGCGTATAGAGAACATTTTCGGTCCAAGATATATGCCCGGAGCAATAAAAGTGTACTAAACATATGGTCGCCAGCTGTTTTCACTTCCCCACGCAATAGAGCGCGTGACAAAGGCCGCATTTTCACGGGACGGCTTATCACCGGGTCTGTGCCCAGTGAACCGTGCCCGGTCGTAAGCCTCTTACGCATAACCGGCGCGAGACACCGGTTTACAACAGGTAATTAAGAAACCGGACCGTGTGGATACCGTCTCGTGGAACCGCGACCTAAGTCTATAACTTAAAAATCGCCAAATAAAGTACATTAGATTTCAGTAGTGAAGGGTGGAAAACATCTTCCCTCGTATACTTAGAATGAGTATGGCAAGTTTGTATGGAATTCTAAGACGGCTTTTGTTTGTAAAGCAAGCTGGTAGGAATTTGGTTATAGGGACCCCTCGTCACTGTTAGATTTACATAATTACATTACAATATGCAAGTTATGTTATAGATAATATTTTTTTTTTTAAATAAACAAGAAAGTAAAATATGCTCAGCAATATTAATTAAATTAAATGTAAACATATTATTAGAATTAAGCAGGTAAGCTACTTAAATAGCCAAACATCTGTGATTTATCCTCTAAGATAACATAAGTATGTTAGAGGATAAATCACAGTTGTTTGGCTATTTAAGTAGCTTATTAAGTAATTAGCTCCAATTTCTTTTATCTGTATAATAGTAACATATCTATCTTATTGACGTCAATTCTACCTACGAGTAGGTACCTAAAGTTCAACACCCAAACTACGTTAGACGGATGATAGTCTTGCCAGGCGCGGTCCGAGCGGGGGGGGGGGGGGGTGTCACAGGGGACATGACCCCCCCTAAAACCATGCACGTCATATTGAAAAGTCCCAATACGAGGGGAGGGGGGGTTCAATTTCTTAAGGAATTTCCGAAGTGACCCCCCCCAAAACTTCAAGCTGCGACCGCGCCTGAGTCTTGCAATTCTATTTTTAGACGAGACACAGGTCCTCCCATATATATTTAATCTACGTACCTATCAATTAATCAATCAATTAGCCTATTGCAGTCCACTGCTGAATATAGGCCTCTCCCAATATACACCATATTATCTGCCAATCCTCCGTTTTTTGTATCCAGTCTGTCCCTATAGATACCCTATACCTAGGAAGTAGGTACGCGTATAATTGCTCATTTTATTTCGAGATAAGTTACTTTTTATAACCATTATGATATCAGATACCATTAGAAGGTATTATATTACCACTTATAGTCAATATAATAACAAATAGATTCCAGCATTTTTCATAAATACCCTGTCCCCGGGCCACGCTGCCGGCTTGCATCGAAAAACAAAGATATTATGTTGCATTGATATATTTACAGATATAATAATTATTGCCAGTAGTTTTAATACGACGAATAACATATCGCCTAGCAGTTTCACCCACGTAAGTCCTGGCCTGGCTCCATAACGACAATAGCAAGTATTCCGGGATCATTTCCTCGTAGCTTTCCAATGGTGAGGAAATCAGTAATTTTGAAACAAAAGACGGCAGTTATATGTTAAAATACTACAAAAAATAAGTAGCTATGAACTAATAAATAAGTAAACATATTTAACCCACACTTATTGTTCACAGGTTAACAATATAAAAGTTTGAATAATGTTCAGATTGTAGTCGGTAAATATGTAATTCAAAATGATGTAAAATAAAGTTCATAAAAATCCCTACTAATATTATAAATGTGAAAGTAACTCTGTCTGTCTGTCTGTCTGTCTGTCTCACTTTCACGCCCAAACCACTGAACCGATTTTGATGAAATTTGGTATAGGGGTAGATTAGACCTTGAGAAAGGACATAGGCTATATTTGGTCGCGATAACCGACATCCACGCGGGCGGAGCCGCGGGCAAAAGCTAGTAATATAATACAACAATAATAAGTCTTCCTAAGTCCCGGGTACTTTAAGCGGGCCGTGAAGAAGCATTGAAACGAGTATACTTTATTCGTAAATATTAAGAAAAGCATCTGATGAGGCCGTCACGCTGAGTGCCACCATTGTAACATGGTACGTGTCTCTCTGCCGAGACTTTGTCTTTAGCTTACCATCAGGCGAGTTGTAGGTAGTCAAATTGACGTATCCTATATAAAAAAATATTGGCATAATAAAATAATATAGTTCGTCTGTAGGTGTCTTGGATTTAATTGATCTTTCACAAATGATTGACAAGACCTCAATGGCCTATCTTTTGAAATGTAGGTACGACGTATCTACATTTGAAGGCGCGAAGGTGCAAAGATGTCAATCTAACTAAAGTAACCTCCTTGGACCTAAATCGCGAGACAAACGAGCCCGCTCCGCGCGCGTAATAATGTATACTTGGTGAATGTGAGCTCGTCCACCGCAGGAGCACCCCGTGTTACCCTTAAAAGACACCCAAGAAACGTGCACTGCGCGTATAGAGCATATTTTGTGCACATTTTAGGTTCAAGATATACCTATATACTGGGCAATGTAATATGTGTTATAGGTTTTAACAAGGCGACGAATAGCTGCAAGGATCGCTGCATTGGTTTTGTAAGCGCCCGCAGTTAGTAGTGGCTAGTGGCTAGTTAGCCTGTATAGTTTATTATTATTTGCATACAATTTAATATTAGTAAAATTTCTTTAGAATACAAGAGATAGTATCTACCTATAACTGTGTTGATTTGTATTTGCACTTTATTCACAAAATATATTATATTCAACAACTTACAATTTCATTTGCTAAAATACCTACGGAGCTTAATCTGTCCACTTCAATATTGCATCACACATGTTATTTACCTACGTTACAAAGCGCAAGCAATTTCATCGAACTGATTTCAAACGCATTTCGGCCGAAGCAGGGTGCAAAGCGCAAGCAATTTCATCGAACTGACTTCAAACGCATTTCGCACGAAGCAGGGTGAATTTGGTCCAGGTGGGGTTGGTGGTGTGAGTGTGGAGTTGCTTCATACATTATAGGATTAAATTTCCTACAATTTTGATGTTACCAAATTACAAATACAGTATACAAATTATCAATTCCTAGGACATACTTAATTATGAACAACAAAATTGTAGGAAATTTATGTTTAAACATTCGTCAACTTTGTCGCAGTAAAATACTTTTTGTATATGATTTCGTGTACTTATAACTAAACAACTTATTCGGTAAACAAAAGTTTACCCTCAAATTCAGAAGGCGGAGAACGCAACCAACCGAAAACCATGCAAAACTAAATTTAGACTGCACGTGTCCACGGGTCCCGAAAGAAAATTGCTACTAGGAATTATTTCTTTGTCAAATCTTATTTCTATTGTAGTGCTATTTTAAATGCGCTGTACCATTGCTAATCATCTGCCTACGCTCCGCACTACAGACCCGAGTGATACTCACGCGCTCTATACTTAATAGGTAGATATATAGATATACACCATCCAAAAGTGTCTAAGGTTATTTTAATCCTGCACCGATAGCCAAAAATATACAAGTACCTAATTACTAAAGACTTCCTTACAACAATCAATCAGGATTCGTACATAATTAAAATAATATTCTTCTACATTTCGTTCACTTTTTCACTTTTATGAATCGGATCTCAAAAAAACCATAAACTTAGATAGGGACCTAAAATTACATTTTGGAAGCAGAAAAAGAAATATGCTGTCAAAAAATTGGTTTTTAAGAAAGTTATAACTATTCAAAAATTGACTTTTTTTTAAATTATACATACCTAGAAATGCAACATTTGAAGCATTTATTATGCTATTCTTTTCTATTATGAATCGATATATTCGTAAAGCAATACACTGGAAAAATTGATTTAGAGAGTGAAAGCGCCGTCGATTCCATAGAAGAAGAATTCTACAAATGTGCATACATATATCTACCTAACATGCGAATGCCGTTCGACAAGTTGCAATCATTTATATTAAAAATGGATATTTGACGAAACGCGCTTCATACAGGGGCTTCACGCTTCATGTGTGAATGGCGCATATGAATATCAACACATTTTATATGTCATAGTTACAAATCTTTTTTCGTTCGAACGCGTTTTCCTTTGTTATATTTTTTTAATTTTACTAAACGACTACGTAGGTATGTTAAAAACTTAAAAGTAAAATTGGCAAATAACCTGGCTCAAAATTTACCTGACAGCCTCTGTGGCGTAGCGGTAGTGAACGCGGCCGCTACGCAGGAGGCGCGGGTTCGATCCCCGCTCAGTGGAAATATTTCTATGTATGAATATGGATATTTGCATGGGTCTGGTCGTGCCTCAGAGAGCACGTTAAGCCATCGGTCCCGGTTGCCATACGAGTATCTATGGCAGTCGTTACGGGTAGTTGGAGTCCTTAAAAAGTCTATCAACTGGTCTACCTGCAATGCTTCGATATCTTTTAATGTAGGGTCCGCTTTAAGTACCAACTTAAAGCGGACCCTAGACTCCAAGGTGAAAGCTTCGGATGCGACTGGGATTAACACTAGGACGAGGAAGAAAATTTAACTGACTCGATTCAGGCGCTAATACGACGATCGATAAATTTACTCCTAAAAACTTTCTCACTTTTTACCGCTAATACTCCAGTTCCTCCGTGATCGTGGTATTTTTACTTTCGGATGGAGAACAGCCCAATCCCTTTGTCGCCGTTTACAGCACCCACAGGAAGAGATGGGTGGCCCGACAAATCATGTATAATGTTTCATTTATTGTTTGCTGTGTGAATAGCTGTGAATTAAACTGCTCATCCAGCAACAATTTACATCAAACAAATTCCAACTATACATTGGCACTGTATAATACCTATTGACGTGATTAAACCGTTTGTAATTATGATCGGCGCCTTTTGTTCTAACATCCGCATTGAGAACCGAATATTGCGATCACATTTAATTAAATGCAAGTATGATGTCAAAGGTGACCACATACAATTGCCAACGCATGCAGCAGATACAAGGTACTCATTACTTGTTAAACTCCGATACGGATAAAGGGGAACTGCAGACACACTCAGCACAAGCAGAAGCAGGCTGCGGTGGCAGCGCGCATTGCGTGCCTTCCCACACCCGGGGGCGAGTTGGGGACTCTGTGGTCCCCACACCGGAAAAGGGCCAGATCGAGAGATATGGCCCTGGATTGGCCGGGGTGCGAGGGATATGGCTACGACAATCTCACCTCCGGCAAATGACGGCCCACAGATGGCGTGCGTTTTAGTCGGTTCGAGTCCGACATAATCTCCTCCCCCGGTTCCGGCGGGGGAGGTATCCGTGGGGATTTTTCGCACGATAAAAAAAAAAGACACTCAGCACATCAATCAATTAGCCTATTGCAGTCCACTGCTGGACACACACACTCAGCGCATAGGTACGCGTAATACATTGCAGTTTCTCAACGGTCCCGTTTATCCGTACCGGAGTTTAACAAGTAATGGGTACGCTGTATCTGCTGGATTCGTCGGCAGTTGTCGTATGCGCTCGGCTTCGGAATCATACCTGTTTAAATATCTAAAGGTATCTTTATGTTTGCGCAAGTAATATGATTGGATTTCCAATAGAAAATGCATCTTAGTATAATTATCCACAGCCTAGTACCCGTATCCTATTTACTTTGGTTTGTGCGTAGTGTTGGCTTTAGACTTCAGTAGTTGTGATTGAGAAAACTTTAAGTGCATTGTGGATTTTTAGGGTTCCGGAACCTTTATAGGAATACTTCGTTGTCTGTCTGTCTGACTGTCTGTCAAGATATTTTTACACAAACGAAAAATTTCATCCCTGAATCCAATTGTGTACAGAGCTTTAGGAGCGCGAGTCCGACTCGCTCTTGACCGACTTTTTTAATTGAGATTATTTTTGAGTAGTTAGGTTGCGTAGTTAGATTATGGTAAGTATTATTTTATTTTTTTAAAAGAAGATCAGGCAGCGGTCTTTTCCGTAAAGTCATGATAAGCTGAATCAAGAGTAAGAATGTGAGAGCGAACCCCGGTCTAAAACTTTCAAGGGGCGATTCAAACCATCAGAATCTTTATTTAAATGTCAATTTTTAACTCGCCCCGTGGCAAGGGGCGAGTCACTACACCAAAATAATAATAAAAAGTGGGCGAATAGAGCATTTTAATCGCAAGGGTCGAGATCCAGGGAGCGAGCGGAGCCTAAGCCATCGGAACTGATACTACGATGATGATTTCACCCCTCGCCACTTCAAAATATAAGTATAAATTTGGCGGCGCGACACGCGGCAGTGGCGAAGGTTTAAAATTTTCAAAATGGAGGTTCCAAGTGGAAAATCTTAGCTCTTATAGAAAGACAACAGAATGTTGTACGGATGTTCTTAAGTAATTCAGATTCTAAATTTCAGATACATTTAGTTTTCGATATGTTCGAGTAATATCATCACGCACGCATCGCAATCACGGATTTCTTTGCAGAGCAAGCCGGCAGGAATCGGGTTATATGCCTCGCCACTGGTAAGCGGTCCACAAAAAAATAAAAATATTTTTTAGTTTTGTAACTCAAAAATAATTTCTTAAAATCATTCGTTATCGTCATCGCGCACCCTCTACACTCCACTAGCGTATCTGAGGTGGACTGCGTACCTACCCCATGTGAACCGCGTACCCTAAGTGGACTGCGTACCTACCCCACTTCGAGTAAAAAGTTCAAATTTAAAAATGTTTTTTGTCTGTGACTCGACTGTTTGCATTGCCCGAGGCCGAAGCTTCTTCATCAACACCCCGAGGCGTAATTAACTTATTAGAATAATTCTTATTTTCGTATTGCTTTAAAATCTGATATTTTCTGCATAAAACGCTAAACTTAATTTTAAGCAGAATTTGACATCAATAAATGTAAAAGTATTAGACAATTTTGAGAAATAAAGAATTTGATTTTCAATTGGGCTAATGGATGACAGAAAGTTATTTTATACTAGCTGATCCCGCGAACTTCGTACCGCCTAACAGTTGATTCTTGAAGATTTTTTATTTTTTTTCTCTGCGTAAGAACCATTCTCGTACTTCAAGGAATATTCTAAAAATATAATAGGCTATTTGACAACATTAAAAATATACTACAAATTATGGTCATCCTATTAGAAAATAACGTTAAAAGACCTACGAGACTACAATTTACTCTCAAATATGTGTATTTCATGAGAATTTCAATTATTAAAATGTTATATTTTGTTGATTTATTGTCTATGACAAAAACGCTCGAGATTGGTCAGAGCTCTGGGTGACGTCATTCCTACAAAATATCTCCAGTTGTATGAGCTATTATTGTTTGTTTCGGTGTTATTATTTGCTTTTTCCTTGATGATCGCGAGTTTTATGGACATATTTTGTGATTAAGTTCGAAATGGATACAAATTTTGTGCGAGCTGATGATAACAGCAACTTACAGTGACGTCAATACTCACACGCAACGCCATTTTGATTAAATATAGCGTTTTTCGCGCACTTTTGAAAATTTAAACTTTAGCATTGATTTTTTAACATAATGCATTGTTTTTTTACAGAAATACTAATGTGATATGTTTATACTGTAATAAGCAATCATTTAAAGTGGTTTTTGAACATTAGTCAAATAGCCTATTAGCACATATAGAGGCATTTTCCTGATTGCATCCGCGACCAAGATGACCTCGGAGCTCAGGATCCGCCATCCGGCTCTTCCTCCTCCACTTCATACGCCTAACACCCCTAAACACCAGGCAAGCCTGCGCTAGGACCTCGTCTGTCAATTACTGGTTAAACCTCCCTTAACAGTTCGTGATTTTAAATAATGATTGATATTTTTTAATATTTCTTTAATATAATTTATTCACACAAATAATACCTAATGACACACGAAGATACATAGGCAATGAACACATCAAATTAACTAGAACAGCAGTGAGAAGGAAATTAAATGACATTGTGTTGCAACTGAAATCGCTGCCACCCAAACTAAGTACGAGTACGAGTCGGTTATCACTTTTTGAATGAAATTTTAAAGCATTTATTTAGCTAACTATTCAAATCAATTAATTCGATTTCGAGGTTCGAGTCCCGCCCGAGATCGGTTCTCTTTTCTAAATCCTAATAGATAGGTTATCGCCTATATTTTGGGTGTCAGTGTGCTCTTGGGGGTACATACAATAATTTAGGCACAGTATTCTTCTATTCTCTTAATTGTATATTAGGTATTAGTTTGGTTAGTTTTAGTTTTAATTTTTTTTGTACTATATCAATTTTTCTTTACAGGACATATCTTTATTTTAAAAGGTTTGATTTAATTTTATTTAAATTGTCTATTTATAGAATAATAATTTTATTATAATACTAAAATATATTTCTAATTTCTGTAATTTTATAACGTGTGTGTGTGTGTGTGTGTGTGTGTGTGTGTGTGTGTGTGTGTGTGTGTGTGTGTGTGTGTGTGTGTGTGTGTGTGTGTGTGTGTGTGTGTGTGTGTGTGTGTGTGTGTGTGCGTGTGTATGTAATGTCACGTCCATTTGTAACAATATTACTACCTATCCAAAATTGGCAATCATTAAAAATCCTTTTGTTACAATTTGTAATATTCGTGTAAATCTTCCGACATGATCCAATTAAAGTATAAGTTACAAGTAATCAGTGGCGAAAGGTCCCTATAACGCGACTCTTGCCGGCTTGCTCTGCCGTGGTACAAATCTGTGCAAGATTCAATTCAAAAATCACCCTACACCACTGCAAGTATACTATATACTTGAAACATTTTTTAAGTTAAACAAAGGCAAGTGTTGGCCATTGCTATTTGTTCAGCGGGGTATTGGCACCATCATGATCATGAGTACCATTGCACCTGTCACGGCGAGGGGTGGGTTAATAGATTTAAACTATTGTGACTTTGTATTACGCATTCTATTTTTTACTTTAACGAGATAACAAGCAGTTTTATTGATCGAAATTATATTGTCAATCGAACTAACGCGGTAGCAAATGTCACAACAATCACACTAATTCACCCATTATTGCAACGTATGTTTTCAAATTTAAAAGTTTATTGATTTCTCAAAAATCCCATCAGACCTGAACCACATTGTGTAATGTTGCACCTTAAGTAGGTAGGTATATGCCTTTTAAATAAGAATTATTACACTTAAACAATAATAAAGAAATTAATAATTTTATGCCGTCTGAAAAAATCGCATACTTTCATAAAATCAAAGGGAATGATTAAAAACAAACACGATATTCACGCATATGCGTGCTCATAAGAATCGGCAGAGACATGATAATACTCCGAATTAGTTTTTCAGTCCCGTCGTCGGTCCTATTGTCCCTGCTTGGCCGGAAACCGCACAAATATAAAATATATTAGAATATGACGCCATTTATGTTCAAAATAAACGACAAAGGTCATCTATAACTCCCCCTTTACCCCTAAAATATTATTATTGGTCAAAACGCAACAACATAAGATAATGTCCTTTTTTCTCTGGAATCGCATTTAAAAATTAAAATGAATACTTTAAACGCATATTTAAAAATCACACAACACATAATATTATGTAATAAAAATATTAATTATTTTAAAATCACAAATTATTTTTCAATCAATAAAGATTTTCAAGTAAAATATGGTGTATTTCTTTTTACGATTTTTTTATAGTATCAAAAAGGTATTTGGGAGAATAATAACATTTTAATAATAATAATAACATTTTAATAACAATAACATTTTAACAATAATAATATTTATATATTAGTACATCAAAGTGGCGAGTGGTTCTTATAACCCGATTCCTGCTGGCTCCCAAACGTGTTGCTTGGTGTACGACAAACTAGATCGACGTAAATTCCTTTTTTACCGGCTTCCCTTTTGAAATGTCTTTCTCCTCACCACTGGTACATCATCGATATTTTAGCTTTGTATCCGGTTGCAGCTGCGAAGACTTTACTCCTTCTCTTTTCATTCGGCTTCATGGATTTTATATGAACGACTGTTTTATAAAACACTGAAGGAATCACTATTCAATTCACCCATTAATGTAACGACTATGTTTTCAAATTTAAAAGCTTATTAATTTCTCAAAAATTCAATCATCAGAACTGAACCAAATTTATCCGTAATGTAATCACCTTAAGTATATGCTATTTTAAATAATAATTATCGCACTTAAACCACTCCATAACAAAATTAATAATTTTATGCCGTCGCGTCGGTAAAAATTGCCGTCGGAAAAAATCGCAAAAATTCTCCTTCCGCAAAATCAAAAGGAACGATTACAAACGAACACGATATTCACGCATAATCACTCAAAAGTATCGGCAGAGATGTGTAACGCCCCGAATTAGATTTTAGGTTCCGTCGGTCCCATTGTCGCATCTTGGTCGGAAACCGCACAATATATAAAATATATTAGAATACGCCATTTATGTTTAAAATAAACGACAGTGGTCATCTCTTACTCCCCCTTTACCACAAAAATATAATTATTGGCCATTAAAACGCAACAACATAAGACAATTTCTTTTTTCTCCCGAAACGCATTTAAAAATTAAACAGAATAGGTATTTGAATCAATAAAGATTTTTAAGTAAAAAATGGTGTATTTCTTAAGATTTTTTTAACAGTTTTATTGATCGAAATTATATTGTCAAGCGAACTAACGGTGTGTAGGTACCAAATATTACATCCATGACACTACAGGAAGGGGGCAAAATTTCAATTCAACAAGTAGGTACCCAAGCCAAACTAAATAAAAGCGTTTAGAAAGGTATTTAGGAGAAAGAAACAAAAAGAGAACAATCATGTAGGTACGTAGGTACATAATTGAAAGCCTATTCAAAAAGAAGTAATAATAATAACCTCTTAATAATAATAATATTTATTTATTAGTCAATAAAATTATTATCACAGTAACAATAACATTTTAATAACAATAACATTTTAATAATAATTACATTTATTTATTACTTAATTATTAATACGTCACAGTAACGAGGGGTCCTTATATCCCGATTTCTGCTGGCTCCCCAATGTGTTGCTTGGTGCACGACAAACTAGATCGACGTAAGCTCCTTTTTCCACCGGCTTCCCTTTTGAAATGTCTCTCTCTTTACTACTGGTACATCATTGATATTTTAGCGTTGAGTCCGGTTTCATCTGCGAAGGCTTTACTCCTTCTCTTCTCATTCGGCTTACATGGCTTTTATATGAACGACTGTTTTATAAAACACTGAAGGAACCACTATTCACCCATTAATGCAACGTATGTTTTCAAATTTAAAAGTGTTTTAATTTCTCAGAAATCCAATCATCAGAACTGAACCACATTTATCCGTAATGTAATCACCTTAAATATATATGCCATTTTAAATAATAATTGTTGCACTTAAACCACTTAATAACAAAATTGATAATTTTATGCCGTCGGTAAAAATTGCCGTCGGAAAAGATCGGGAATTTCTCAATCTCCTTTCATAAAATCAAAAGGAACGATTAAAAACGAACATGATATTCACGGATAACCACTAAAAGGAACGGCAGACACGTATTAACGCCCCGAATTAGATTTTAAGTTCCGTCGGTCCCATTGTCGCTTCTTGGTCGGAAACCGCACAAAATATTATAAAATATATTAGAATATGACGCCATTTATGTTTAAAACAAACGACAGGGGTCATCTGTTACTCCCCCTTTACCCCAAAACTATAATTATTGGTCATTAAAACGTAACAAAATAAGACAATGTCTTTTTTTCACCGGAAACGCATTTAAATATTAAACTGAATACTTTAAACACATAATTAAAAATCACACAACACATAATTATAATTTATTATTTCAAAATTATTAATTATTTTAAAATCACGAATTATTTTTCAATCAATAAAGATTTTCAAGTAAAAAATGATGTATTTCTTTTTACGTTATTAATTTAATAATACTTTAAAACAAAACTGCACTTTCGGTAACTTTAAACGCGCGAGATATAAATGCAATAAAAAGTTTAAAAGAAGTTACAATAAGTAATTTTCATTGCACAATAATCAACGAAAAAAAATACATATTTCGAAATTATTTACTGTTTTATTATTTATTAATAATATTATTAGAATTATCTTACCTTTATGATAGCCGCAGCACTTGAAAAAAAAACCGTTCGCGATATTTATTTTAACCGCCGCGAGCCACGTCCAGCCGCGTCAAAAGCTTTGGTAGGAATGGACCGTTTGCGTTGCACCTTTCACATTCATTTCATAGCCTAAAAGAGAGAGTTACCTCGTATTCCCGCCAATCCCCGGCGCCTGACGAGCCCATTACTGAACGTTCATTGGTTGTCTGCGGACCATCAAATTATTTTCAACCAATGACAACAGAGTAGCTTATTTAATATAATTAGTATTTCTGTGAACAAAAGACCTCGCGAGCTCCCTTGCTACATTTTTCTGGTAAATCAAATCTGATATCATTAAAAAACTATACATATCTTATTATTTTCAAATTATGGATGTTCACCAAAAATAATGACGATCCGCTTTAAGAAAAAGCGCTTCAGCAATCTGTTTTTCTGCAACGAAGTTCACCTTTACCTGAAGGCTTGTCTTGTCCTTGACGTTTCAAAAATCATCAAGATACGATACGATACTACAGCAAACTTCCCCCTTTTCTCCTCATTTTCTATACTATCAAAAAAAGCTTTCGACAGAAGCTGTGTTTTAAATCAAAGAATATGTGTGCCAAGTTTGGAAAAATCGGTTAAGAAATGCGCCCTCTAGGCGGAAACTGCGTGAACTGAAAAACAGACCTATACTTACTTATTGAGAAACGGATAAAAGAAAATCCGTTTCACTGACTCTTAAACAAAAAGATAGGGCCCGGAGTTTTTAGCAATAAAATTGTTTGTTTGTTGCGCAGCGGTAGAGCGTCGACCGCTCTACCGCTGCGCAACAAACAAACGTTAAGTTCAGAGGTCGCGGGTTCGATTCCCATTCAACATGATGACGATATGCATGAATTTATAAAATTGAATTGGTCTAGGTTTTTCTTTCTAATAATATAAATATGTTAGTATTTACAAAAAAATCTTGATAAATCTAAAAAATCTTGTCTATTTTTCTACGACGACTAACTCAGCTTTAGAAGTTTCTTTTTATACCACGTAGACGGCAGACAAGCACACGGCCCACTTGATGGAAAGTGTTTTCCTTGGCCTATGGACGTGTGCAACATCAGAGGCGTCGCACTCGCGCTATCGATCTTGTAGGAACTTTCTATTATTTTACTGCCTCTGTGGCGGCGTAGCGGTAGTGAACGCGGCCGCTACGCAGGAGGTGCGGATTCGATCCCCGTTCAGTGCAAATATTTGTATACATGAATATGAATATTATTGGTCTGGGTGTTTCTATGTATAATTATGTGTGTATTTACAAAAAAAAAAAAAAAATTAAGTACGTTTATCCGCAATCTAGAATCCATAACACAAGCTAGTTAAGCTATGCTTACTTTGGGTCTAGATAGCGTTGTGTAGAATGTCCCACAATATTTATTTATTTATTTAATACCTTTCTTGAAGAATCCCATATTGTAGTAGCTTGGGTATATTCGCGCTGTAATATGTCCTAAGAAAGTCTTACAATATTCATTATTTAGTACTTACTGTTTTTGTTCTCGACGTGTTTAAAACACTTCGGTTAATTTAATGAAATCACGGGCCTAAACCAAGTGAGTTTCATGTTCTGGTAGTACGGGTAGGTTGCTTAAATCTTCTTGGAGAAATTTTATTATTATGCTATTGTTTGGTGGTAGATATAATTGAGAGTTGTATCTTTTGTGCGTCTGTTGCGATTGGCAGACGTGGTCCAGTTTCGTTAAGCGATTAACAGTTGCAGTGATCTAATTGATCGTCACTTTGATTCGCTGGGTAAGTCGATTAACATGACTATTACCGCTTCGGCCGCGTACGAAACCACTTCGCAGCTATTGGGATATTTAGTTAGTTATTGTTTATATTTCGGCGCTGTTGTATGTTAATATCCCGATAGTTCTAATAGTAATGTGAACGACCATGATAGTATGATAGGATAGTACGTTTTACAACTACATCAGAATCTTCAACAAACGGCCTCTAGTCTTAAAAACTATTATTTACATGAGAGTTCCAAGACAAATTGAAGGCTTTTCTGTTACAAGGGTGTTAAGTCGATGAGATGTTAAATAAATAGATATCTAAACTGACGGCCTGCAGATATATAATGTATATATTCATTGTTAATTTTTATGTGTCATGGTTTTCTAATGCTTTTGATTGTTATTGTTCTTATGATTTATACCATATAGGTATATTATGCAATGTATGTGTACAAATGATGTTCAAACACAATGTAAAAATTGAATACTGAATACTGATAGTTTAAATACGATTCACATGAGTTTAGCTGATTTTGAATGATGGTTTGGTTTGTTTTTAGTGTAGTTTGGTCAAAGTTAAAAAAACTGTATTGGCTCTGGACAAATTTTTGTTTAATATTATTGAGTAGAGTATATTTGTGTATGAAACTCATATAAACTTACTTATCATTTATATTGTGATTATTTATAAGTGGTTTTATTTATAAGTGATTGTTGTATTATCTTTACATGAATTTAGTGTAAGTTTTTTATGCACACAATTGTTGGTGAACCGCCGCCGAGTGGTTCCCGGCAGAGTAGAATTTGGGGCTCCATCTCCTCCCATGTGGTGTTGTACAAGGCGACTAAGGGATATGGCTGTTTAACATCAGACAGATACATACAGCCCAGACTCAGCCTCAAGTGCATGGCTCGAGTCAATAATAGTGCCCGGAATACGGCAATAGGCTCACCCTCTATTACGTGAGACCGAATACAATGATTGATGAAATGTGGGTGATAATTTACCTCTGCCTAAC
Source organism: Eilema depressum (assembly GCA_914767945.1). NCBI lineage: Eukaryota > Metazoa > Arthropoda > Insecta > Lepidoptera > Erebidae > Eilema > Eilema depressum. The sequence continues at coordinate 31,870,743 of OU612012.1, read as the reverse complement.
CGTTCGGGGATAATATGTAGGTAAAGGTATGTATATATTTATGTATGTTGGTGAACCCAAGAAATGAAATAAAATCTTGAAAAATTAGGCTGCCGAGGGTTGTGGTTTGTGGTTTGAGGGATTACCAAATAAAATCGAATTTAGCTGCACAGTCTATTGGTATTTCCCGCTGAGTTTCTTGCCGGAGGGCGGGCCACGTTTGAAACGCGGTGGTCCATTTGCTAAACTAGTCTTTAATATAATATACTTTTTTTTTTAATTTTCACGTTTTGTAGTGCCATTTTATTCGTTATTTTTAACATTGACATATTTTCTGTGTCTCGTCTCGTGTTTCGTTTAATGAGTGAATGGTCTGTGTAGTGTCAAATAATGTTTGTTGACTGTTTTGTGTGCTACAGGTGGTCGAAATAATTTTCTTCCTTCTTTCTTTCTTTCTTTCTATATTACAGAGCTTTAACCGCTAACGACTACAAACTTGAAATGTTGGTTTTTCATATTTTTGGCATATACCTACCGCGACTTCTGTGGCGTAGCGGTAGGTAGGTATAGCGTTCGTCTGCTACACAGGGGGCGCGGTTTCGATACCCACTCAGTGCAAATATTTGTATGCGTGAATATATATATTTGCATTGGTCTGGGTGTTTCTATGTATAATAATGTAGGTATTACCAAATAATCGTAATGTATTTTTTTCGGACTACCTTTGTGGCGTAGCGGTAGTGAACGCGGCCGCTACGCAGGAGGTACGAGTTCGATGCCCGCACAGTGCAAATATTTATATGCATGATTATGAATATTGCATTATTCTGGGTGTTTCTATGTATAATACATAATTATGTAGGTATAACCAAATAATGTGTTTTTTTTCAGACTGTTTCTGTGGCGTAGCGGTAGTGAATGCGACCGCTACGCAGGAGGTGCGGGTCAGATACCCGCACAGTGCAAATATTTGTATGCATGAATATGAATATTTGCATTGTTCTGGGTGTTTCTATGTTTAATACATATGTAGGTATAACCAAATAATGTGTTTTTTTCAGACTGTTTCTGTGGCGTAGCGGTAGTGAATGCGACCGCTACGCAGGAGGTGCGGGTCAGATACCCAAACAGTGCAAATATTTGTATGCGTGAATATGAATATTTGCATTGTTCTGGGTGTTTCTATGTATAATACATATGTAGGTATTACCAAAAATTTTTTTTTTTTTTTCGGACTGTCTCCGTGGCGTAGCGATAGTGAACGCGGCCGCTACGCAGGAGGTACGGGTACGATGCCCGCAGAGTGCTAATATTTGTATGCATGAATATGAATATTTGCATTGTTCTGGGTGTTTCTATGCATAATATGTACGTATTTACGAAAAAAAATGTGTCTAACTATGTTTATCCGCATTCTAGTATACGCGTAACACAAACTAGTTAAGCTATGCTTACTTTGGGTCTAAATAGGGATGTGTAGAATGTCGTAGAATATTTAATTATTTTTTATTTATATTGGTAACATTCACAAAGGAAGGATTTTTGGAAAATACCCTAAGGGGGCAAAATAGGGATCGAATGGTGGTATGGAACACATAATGAGCGTCACTAGTGCTTGCCTTCTTAATGAAATCATCAGTACAGAGCCTAATTGGATTAAAGTATTTTTAGATATTTCCGTGAAAATGTCTAAAGATAGTCCAATCGCGTCTCAGACTGGTATGACGACTCCAACTGAATTGGGAAAAAGTCTCAGAGGATAATATAGATGTTATTTGATTTTTTCTGAAGCTCACGCGATATCACTCATTGAAATAAAACCACTTTTTGACGGATTCTATCGCGATTTATTCGTTATTACCTATTTACTTTTAGTCCCGCGTTTCGGCTACTTTTCAGCACCCATGGTCGCGGGGTGACTAGAAATGTTAGTTGTGACATAGTTTGAAGTACCTAGTACTCTAGTAGGTAGATACTTTCAAACTGTTAACGATTTTCAAACGTTTGTATTACTTCAAACTATGTCTGCTGAACAGTATAGTACAATCGATTTAGCTCAATTAAGGGGCAAACATAGAAAAAATTCCTAGTAGCAATTTTCTTTCGAAATTCGTTGAGGGTGGTCACTAGTAGTCAATGATCTTATATAAAATGAAGTAGATGCGTTATTGTGCGAAAATCGTGAAGATCCGAAAACGAGTCAATTGGAACGTTTGCCTTGTAGTATCGCGTGCCGAGCGGCGCCGGTCGGACGTTGAGTGGAAGAATCAGTGGCATAAAAAAATAACGAAAATGCAATCGTATGTTTATAGACACTGCACGAACAATTACTCTAAGGGAAATGTAGATGAATTAAAAATGTGTCTGTGTGTGTTCGGCACAATTTTCTACGTTGATTTGTAAGCATATGACATATCTATGATATATTTCATCTTTGCTAGTAGTCTAAATTTCGATTTGCGTGGTATTCGGTTCGTTGCGTTCTCCGCCATCTTGAATTTAAGGGTACATGTTTGTTTACCGAATGAGTCGTTTAATTTTTATTTTACTCGAGTTTTTTACAATTTTGGTATTAATCGTTTTTTCGTAGGATCAGGATTTTTCGATTTATTCACCAAAAGATGGAGAATCTTTGTTTCATTTATTTGACTTAGGATAAACTCCTAGTAGCTATTTTCTTTGGGAATTCATTAAATAAGGTCACTGGCAGTCTAAATTTCGATTTGCGTGGTATTCGATTCATTGCATTCTCCGCCATCTTGAATTTAAGGGTGAAATGTTAGTTACTGAATAAATCATCTTTTTCTAATTTTACTCGAAAAATAATTACTGGGTGATTCTTTGTAAACCAGATTAGACATGTTTTTGACTGAAGAACACATCAATTTATTCTCCAAATAACACAAAAATTTCAGGTTACATAGTAAATAAAAATGTCTATCGACGCATATATTAATTAACTAGCCTTCCGCCCGCGGCTCCGCCCGCGTGCATCTCGGTTAACGCGACCTTTGCTCATATCTTCGGTTCTACTCAACCGATTGCTATCAAACAAACGTAAGATTTTAAGTCTGAGCAAGCCCTTTCTAACAAAAAAAACCGCATCAAAATCCGTCCAGTAGTTTTGGCGTCCATCGCGGACAAACAGACAAACAGACAAACAGACAAACAGACAGGAAATTCAAAAAAAATATTTTCGTGTTCAGTATCGTTAACATAACATAACCCGAGTATTTTTTTTTAAATATCTCCAATGTACAGACACGACCACTTTACAATTATATAATAGTATAGATTGGGATTATTTAATACAAGCAATAATTTTACTAACAGAAAACAGTAAAAACTAATTAATCTGGTGTGTCCCCATGCCGCTTTTTGTTGAATTATTAGATTTTTTGCGATCTTAAGAAGCAATTATATTAAAATAAGAAGTTTGCATCGATATTTGAATATATGTTTCTTGATATGTCATAACCAGTGGTCGGAATTAGGTAGAGTGATTTATGTACTTGCACTGATTTTTAATAATGTGGATATGCCTCGAATCCCAAGATTATTGTTAAAGAGCAGAAAAAAATCCCGTGATTTATTAATTGAGTGATTTATCGTTCTTTGTAACATACCATGGTCCCAAAGTCCCAACTGTGCAACAATGCATTTAAAACATTTTTGGAAAAGTTGAATTTTGAAAGTGTTGCAATTGCAAAAATATTAAACTACCTGTACCTAGTGGGGCTGTCCATTAATCACGTGATGTTTTTTTAGCAATTTTCTAACCTCCTCTCCTCCATGGTGATACGTGGTGAGGTTTCAGACTATCCCCCCCTAGCCAAAATCACGTGTATTTTATATTATTTAGTGCTAAAAAAAAGCTAGTGAATCATTATTAAGAAATGGTTAAGTGGATTAGCTTTTTAAAATTACGTAGCCCATGCTCTAAATCTTGTTGCGGGGCAAATTAGGAAAGAAAACCCTGAAGGTCTATGCACACTGGTCCGTGCCGTGGCAGGAACGTGGCCAACTAAGCATCAGTGCGCCGGCCGGGCCTTTCCGTTCACAAACGTCAGTGACGTGACAGTGCCGTGGACACAAAAAATATGTACTTCATTAGTTTTACTCAGATTTTATTAATCACATGTACATAATCGTCTATACCTCTTATGTACATAGTGTAAAAGTACTCTTATGTAAAGTCCAAAATAGCCTGCACCTATTTCTTGCGATGTTCTCCACCTACGAATACATGAAAAAAGTAGGCCAATCGATTTTTAACCTTATTGACATCACAAAGTATAGAGCTTTTCTATATTCTTGATCAACGTCATCTCCGAGTGCAAAAAAAATGTTGTCAATAAAATGTCATTAAGGTCGAAAGTCGCTTACACTGTTTTTCGCAGTGTCTGTGTGAAGGTTAATACAAAAATATGTACTTCATTTGTTTTTTGCCCGGCGACGGCTCTGATACTGAAGCTCCGGTGTTGATCCGGGCACAGAAATGTGATCGCGTATATAGAAAACTTTTCACCCCCAGTTCCGCCTGCGTGGATGTGTGTTAAAGCCACCAAAAATATTTTTTCTAAACTGACGGACTTGTTGTATAAACCACAAGATCCAAGGTCCGCTAACACTACAACGCTTAAATCAAAATATTACTAGGGACGTATATCAAAGGAAAAGGGCACACGATTTATTTCTTGTCAGGGGTTCTTTAAATATATGCGCGTCAGCCAGTAGCGAGCTATCGAACACTTGCACGTTTAAGTGTTATATTTTGTAAAAAAATACGACTGAAAGTTGTTATTTGGGAGTTTGTCACGCATGTCGCATAATTAATCTGTATTCTTTCATGGATTGCGGGTTTTTAGTTATGTTTTGAAACTTAACCAAGGTCTGTCATAATGTTATCTATTCATGTTAATTACACCTTTAATTCTATCTGTTCATAAATAAAGGTGCAGGGTTCGATTAACTATAACTTTCTAATTTGTCTGGCTCCCATTAGTCTGGTTTTATCTGGCTCTTATGCCCAGATGAATTTGTCCGGGCCAGATAAATTAGGATTAATTAAAAATAACAACAATAATCTCAACTTATGACCAGTTTTTTTACGTTTTTATGAGCTTTAATGAAAAATAATTTTTAGGTGCAAGGGGGTCCACCAAGATCTTGGGCCCCAGGCCATCCTCACCTGCAAGCCGGTGCACCTGCTGCAGAACGGACGAGGCTCTGGCGCTGGCTTTCCCTTCGGAGTTGGAGGTTGGCAATTGCCCCAGGAAAGGCCAAAAAATGGCTGACGTACTCTGCAGGCAGAGAGTGGCCATGGTGTTCCTGCAGGAGACTTGTTGGGGTGGCAGTAGCTTGATGCACATTGGGGACGGCTACCAGCTGATGTACACAGGTGCACCTGATTCGTGGTGCTCTCCCGGACGATGCGACTTATGGTCGTGAGGGTGCTTATCAATGGAATTGTAACCCACCTGATAAGTGCCTACGCACCACAGGCTAGGCGTAGCGAAGCCGAAAAGATCGTTCTGGGACCAACTCGGGGAAGTGCAGGCTTCGTGACATCCCGCTGTCGCAGAGAATCGTCCTGGGTGGTGACCTGAACGGTCATGTGGGTGGCGGGTGTAAGGAGTTTGAGCGTGTCCACGGTGGTTTTTGATACGGTAGTCGCAAGTTGCAACCCTATGCGACTGCCGTTCATACCATCGTGAACACGTACTTCAAAAAGAAATCCGAACATCTTAACACCTACTCGTACAAGGGCGGAGGGCGCTCTACCCAGGTAGATTTCCTACTTACTAGGAGGCACAGGATCAAGTAGGTGGCTAACTGCAAGGTTACACCCGGGGCGACTCTCACTAGCCAGCACCGTCTCCTTGTCATGGACCTCCGCGTGAAACCCAAAGGCAAACGTGCTGAGCGTGCCCAACGCAGAATTAAGTGTTGGCTGTTTGATGAAGTCAAGTCCCAAAGTCTCGTCTCAGCCGCTGACAAGTACGCTGATGCTGTAGACGAACCAGTACAGGTTTACTGGGACAGGATTCAGGCAGCTATTCTTGAAGCGGGGAGGGCGGCGCTCGGTTTGTCTATGGGTGGACGAAAGTGTGACAGGGACACTTGTTGGTGGAACGACACAGTCCAGAAAGAGATCAGGGCGAAGAAAGCCCTCTTTAAAAAGTAGCAAGCGTCCAAATCTTCCGAAGACCGCGATGTGTACAAAGATGCAAATTCACCCCCAGGAGAGCCGTAGCCAGGGCTAAACGAGACCACTTACAACGGCTATATACCAAAGTTCAAAGTTCAAGTTCAAAGTTCACAGTTCAATGTCCTTTATTTGTTGAATATGGTACAAAAATGTTGTTTACATTATAGTGGAATCGTCTGAGGGGCAAAAGTTGGCGCGGTCCAGGGCCAAAGCGGCACAGGGTCTATCCAAGTGCCGCTGCACTCAAGATCCTGGGGGCAATCTGTTGTACGAGAAAGTCGCGGTGAAGGAGAGATGGCGCCTATCTACCACGAGCTGCTTAATAAGCAGCATTTAGAGGTGCAGCCACCAGACCTCCCTCCGAATAAAGGACTAGTGCCACCGATAACGCCTGCAGAATTCGAGACTGCCATTCAGACACATGAAGAACCGGAAAGCTGTAGGACCCGACGAAGTCCCTATCGAGGCTTGGAAGGCAAAGGGTGCCCATGGTGTAAGCATTCTAGCAAACCTCTATAACCGCGTACCCGGTGAGATCCCAAGCCAGTGGAGGCTGAGCATCATCACACCAATCTTCAAAGGCAAGGAGTCGGTGCAGGAGAGTGGCAGTTACCGCAGATAAACGACTCCCGGATCCGACAGGAAAGTAAACTCTCGGGTTGTCAGTACGGGTTTCGTCCCAGGCACGGAACCATGGACCCGGTGTTCGCCCTAAGGAAGAAGAAGGTTGTGGTGGGGAAACACAGGGCGAAGAACACGCCTCTGCACTGTCTATTCTTAGACATACAGAAGGCCTTCGACTGTGTTCCTCGCGCGGTGATCTGATGGGCATTGCGGGCCAAGGGAGTCCCAGAAACTTACATTGACACCATCCGAGACATTCCGGTTCTGTGGTTCGGAGTGCTGTTGGTGACTCCAAAGCCTTCCCCATCACCGTCGGGGTACACCAAGGATCCGTCCTTAGTCCTTACCTGTTCAGCGTAGTATTATACGTTTTGTTGGAAAGCATCAGAAACTCGCATGAGCAGCCCCCGTGGTTGCTCATGTATGCTGTTGATATTGCGCTGATGGACGTGGACAGGAGCAGATTGATGCGACGCGTGAAAGGGTGGAAGGAAGTGCTTGAGAACGGCGGCGGTCTGAAGCTAAATGTAGCGAAGACAGAATACTTAGCGTTAAACTCCACAGATCCCATACCCATTCACATAGGCGATGACTTGGTCGAGCGCACGGACCAGGTTAAGTACCTGGGATCTGTACTTCATGTGACTAGTGAAATAAACTACGACGTCAGGGCATGGATTGCTACTGCGTGGGCCAAGTGGCGAGAAATGACTGGCGTCACGCGTGATCCCAAAATGAATGAATAGGTTGAAGAGGCAGGTCTATAAGACGATCATTAGACCTGTTCTCTCTTACATGGATGAGAGGTGTGGCCGCTCCTGGAGCGACACAAGCAAGAACTACGTGTCACGGTGATGAAAATGCTGCGATGGATGTGTGGACTCTCGCATCCGCGGCAGTCTTCATGTCCGTGACATCGCGGATAAAATGCAAGAGAGCCGCCTTCACTGGTGCGGCCACGTCTTGCGGCAAGCGCCAGGCTACGTGGGTAACAAATGCCTAGCAATGGCGCGGATGGTGCCCCCGCCGAGTCCAGGTAAAAGGGGCAAGCCCAAGAAGTCCTGGCTTGATGTCATGGAGGGTGACATGCGTGCAAATCGTCTCACTGCCATTGACGCTCAAGATCGTGCAAAGTGGAGGAGGAAGAGCCGGAAGGCGGAACCTGAGCTCCGAGGTCATCTTGGCCACGGATGCAATCAGGAAAATGCGTCTTTATGCAGATGGTGATGATGATTGCCAGATATTTTATAGTAAAGTTGATTGAAGATAATATGTTGTTCTCATTTATCTGCATGCTTCTAATTAATATGGTGCAAAAGCCCATTCATCTGCCTTGGTCATCATTAATCTGGTTGACCAATTTATCAGTACAGTCTATATCCTAAACTACTGGGTACAAATCAGTGCCTTCGAAATATGATATAACATATAATGATCTGGTCACGATTTTATGTGAGTTAAAGTCTAAAAGTGAAAAAAAAATTGAGCCATATCAATGAGGCAAATACACTCGGTTTCAAAGAATGACACTACTACCAAGTTGTTAAGAATTAAATATCCTACATTTTTATACGCATACTTTTTCCTATGTCAAATCCTTATTTAATTGGGCTAGTAGCCGAGACGTCGGTCTAGTAAATAATAAAATAACAAATAAATCGCGATAGAATTCGTTGAAAATGGTTTTATTTCAATGATTATATTTTTAAATAGTTATATGTTTTTTGTATATAAATAATAGATGTTATGTATTTAAATATATAATGTATAAGATTTTTGATAACCTCGGACAAGGTGGACAGACGACCTCAAGGCCGCGGGAACGCGCTGGATGCGAGCCGCTTCCAACCGGTCTTATTGAAGATCTATTGGGGAGGCCTATGTCCAGCAGTGGACTTCCTATGGCTGAAATGATGATGATGATGATGATGAATAATAACCTTACAGGGGCAGCTTGTGGCGAGCAGTTCGTCTTCCGAGGCTCGCATTTATTCCCTCTCGCCTCATGTGCTTGCCTTTGGCCGGCCATGAGTGGAGTCGCAACAGTGGACCCCATGCTCCAGGTTGGAAGTGTAAAATGTCATAACGCCGGGGGCATGCTGACCGACATAATATCGTGAGTTCGTGACCTTTTTTTTTTTTTTTTTTTTATCGTACGCAAAATCCCCACGGATACCTCCCCCACCGTAGCCGGAGGACTCGAACCGACTAAAACGCACGCCATCTGTGGGCCGTCAGTTGCCGGAGGTGAGATTGTCGTAGCCATATCCCTCGCACCCCGACCGACCCAGGACCATATCTCTCGATCTGGCCCTCTTCCGGTGAGGGGACCACAGAGTCCCCAACCCGCCCCCGGGTATGGGGAGGCACGCAATGCGTGCCACCGCCGCGGCCTGCTTCTGCTAGGGTGACAGGCGGCTCTACCCGTCACTCCCAGGCCCGCGCTCATGGGGGACGGAGGTCATTTTGCGACCTCCGACGCCCGAGTTGCCGCTGCTCGTTGCGGGCCGCGCGGTTTGCGATTCTCCTTCGCTCCTCGCGCTTCCGCTCCGCCGCCTCCTTCACGAGCATTACTTGCTCGCAGAAGGAGTCGCCGGCGGCCCACGAATCTGCGCAGCGAACCATCGCTGCGAGCAAAGTGGCGAGCGTGAGAACTCTCACTCCTAGGGTCGCCACCAGCTCCCGTCTCGGCGTCTCCCACGCCGGACACTCGGTGAGCGTGTGCAGCGCCGAGTCCTCGCTCGCGTCGCAGTGATGGCACTTGGACGTTGGCTCTTTCTGCGCGATCCGATGCAGATACCGCCCAAAACACCCATGATTGGTGATGATCTGCGTCAGCCAGAACGAGAGGCCGCCGTGTGGCCTCTCTAGCCACTCCCCCATGATGGGTCTTACCGCCGCTACTACGGCGTGCCCTCGTGAGTTCGTGACCTTGCGCCCCGCAGATTCACCTCTCGACAACCTTTTTTATAAAGGTCACGACAATTTGACTTCACCTCGCCTGATGGTAAGCTAAAGGTAACTTATTAGCCGCTCAACGGATGTTACCCCATGGTGGCTATTTTGATGGGGCCCATGCAATGAGTTGGCAAGTCACCGCCTGTCTTTAGACCATTTTGAGACTTATTGTCACGGCAGGCGTCCGTTAGTCTCCCCCATACCTAGCTATTTACCAGTCCATCCAATAGTCAAGAGCGCGAGATGGTGAATGACTCGTACAAAGTTGTTCATTACAAAATCCTGTGCAGCCGCAGAGCTGGCGGGTACCATCTCCGGGTGTATCATATTGTGCACTCGGAGATGGTACCCGCCATAGTAGGACATTCTACACAACGCTATCTAGACCCAAAGTAAGCATAGCTTAACTAGCTTGTGTTATGGGTTCTAGAATGCGAATTAACATCTTATTCTCACATTTATATTCACGCATACAAATATTTTCACAGAGCGGGGATCGAACCCGCACCTAATGCGTAGTGGCCGCGTTCACTACCGCTACGCCACTGAGGCACCCCGTCATTTGTGTTATATTAAATTCTCTTGAAAGGGCCTCTACGTCTTGGCTTCGACCCGACGCGTAGGAATACCATTGAAGGTATTCTAGTAGGTATATCTAGTTGGTTAACAAAATACTTTATAAATCAAATAAATAATAAAAGTTCTGTAGAGTTCACTTTGACCCACGCATTTTACACTAGGACTTAAGCTTGTAAACTATATAACTCCATATACTTCCTGAATACGAACCCTATCACCTGCACACCAAGCTATACTTTTCAACACAACTTTATAGTACTTAATTCCTTTTATCACCAACAATTAAGTGATACGAGCCTGTCAAATATGCCTCAACCGCGATCACGCTGCAGTTTAACGTAACTAGGGTTCATGTTAATCTGGTCGCGATTTTGAGGGTGGCCCACCTGGATATCGCAAGTTCATTATAAACCTTTTTGATTAAATGTGCATAACTGCAATCACAAAGGAAGACATGTAGAAATGCCTGAATGTATTTTATTTTTTTAATTTATTTGTTGAATTTATTTGGTTGATTGAATCAACTGAATTTATTGAATTGAATTTACTGCAATTGATGTTGCCTTGTAACTTTTCCTACTTACTTATCTAATATTTATCCGAATGTATTCACCACTGCCACAGAATAAATAATGGTTCTACTACGTACAGAAGTTGCACTCCTTTGATCTCGAAGAAAGCCGCCGAAGAAAACCGACGAGTTGTCGTAGGTTATTCGCCGCTAACTCGAGTGTTAGGTTTATCACTTTGTCAGAAAATTAAAATGTGAATGAATGAATTAATGAATGAACGAATGAATGAATGAAAAACAAAACATACTATTATTAATTTACTGTGTCTCCGGATATAATACCCTTGATCCCTAGGTTTAATAGTGCAGGCGCTAGAGGTAGTTGAGTATGCAAAATCCGAGTGATGGCAACTATGACCGGATTCTTTTACCTGATACCCTAAATAATGACAAACCAAATCTTGCCGCCGGGTGTGATGGTCCCTTCCTGCTACTTTCACATCCCCTCTTCGCCCATACATACAGTACTTACCTAAGCATAGCGCGCGTATGCGTTTAGTGTGTTTCTACATCTATAATTGACGTAAAGAAGTTATTTTATACTACTTAGGTGGCAGACAAGCACACGGCCCACCTGATGGAAAGTGTTCACCGTGGCCTATGGACGTATGCAACACCAGGGGCATCACACTCGTGCTGTCGACTGCCAACCCTGAATCCATATTTCCATACTAATATTATAAATGCGAAAGTAACTGTCTGTCTGTCTGTAACGCTTTCACGCCTAAACCACTGACTGAAGCGATTTTGATGAAATTTAGTATAGGGGTAGATTCTAATCTACCCCTATACTAAGTCCTTTCTCAAGGTCTACCTTGAGAAAGGACATAGGCTATTTTTGGTCACGATAACCGACATCCACGCAGGCGGGGCCGCGATAATGGCTAGTATACCTACATATGAAATGGCATTGTATTGAAAAACGTTAGAAATGTCGATAGAAGTGGTTAATTTGAAAAGAAATAAAACCTAACGAAAATTTTTGCTAATTTTGCGATAATTCAACGAAAGATATACAAACAGCTCTCGTGCTTTTGGGAAACCTTGACCTAAATAATGAGCTATTCAAACAGTTAGAAGCAGTTGCACATAGTTATTTATTTTCAAGGAAAAAATTATCTGCTGATAAACTCAGATTTATACTGATATCTCAAAATACACGTAGGTTTCAATTTCAATTTGATGAGAGTGATGCACTTCAGTCAGATGCTTTGCATTTGTAATTATAAAGGGCTAGAGTACAAACTTTTATGTGGGAAAATGCTCATCAAACACAGTTACCACCCATTGATTTATTGTTCATTTGGTTACGAAAAGCTCAACAGTGACTTACGTCCACGACAAAATGACTAAGCCGTCTTTACCAGAGTCATTAATTCCCCCCATGTAAATGTACTGTAAATTGTCGCACAAGGTGTTGTAATTGCAAAAAAATTGAATTGTTTTGTATTTCATTAAGTAAATGCATCAATAACAAATGTCAAAATAAAAAATAAGTATTTTTTTACCTACTTTAAGAATGCTTGAATTCGCTGGTTCATATAACTTTTATTTTTTATAAGAAAAATATTACTTTTATTTTCGTTTTTTTTTTATTAAGTACCTATTTAAGAATCCATCCTCACTTTTACCATTAGAACAAACTATAAATTACAACGGAAATGTTCATTAAAATGATTTTATATCATGTACTCAATACATTTCCTATACGAATAAGACAAGAGGGGGTAAAAAAAATGGACCAGAAAATAGACCGGCAAGATCCACATTATCATTCTTGGACCTTTTCTTCACTTAAATCCGTTGGCGAAATTCGGTACTCACATTTTGCATACTCACTTACCTCTAGCGCCCGGTCTATAAGTTTAATTTCATCTATTACAGTTTGAGTTATTGAGCCTAGGCTAGGGTTGCCATAAGTGTGGGGACCCAGACGGGGACATTTGAAGAAAAATTAGTAAAGGTAGAAAAATAGGAACTTTTATTACAACAACTTTTAACACTGCCATTAAACAAGCGTTAAACAAGCGGGCAGCGACCCGGGCTTCCTATGTTTTCTGAAAGGTGAAAAATTATCAGAATTAACTTCTGATAATTGTACAAAATATTTTGACGAAATCAACATTAAGTTAAACATCATCTTCATGTAGACGCTTTCTCCCGATTGCATCCCTGGCCAAGATGACCCCGGAGCTCAGGGTCCGCCTTCCGGCTCTTCCTCCTCCACTTGACACGATCTTGAGCGTCCATGGTAGTGAGATCATTTGCACGCATATCACTCTCCATGACGTCAAGCCAGGACATCTTGGGCCTATCCCTTCTACATGGACCCGGTGGGGGCGCCATTGTCAGGCATTTGCTACCCACGTATCCTGGCGGTAGCCGCAAGACGTGGCCGCACGAGCGAAGGCGGCTCTCTAGCATTATTTTTATCTGCGATGTCATGGACATGAAGGCTGCCGCGGCTGCAAGAGTTCCTCACGCAGCATTTTTATCTCCGTGACATGCAGCTCTTACGTGTTTACGCTCTTGCTCTCACAACCATGTAAGAGGAGAGGCTTAATGATCGTATTATAGACCTGCTCCTTCAACCTGACTGGCATTTTGGGATCACCCGTGACGCCAGTCATTTCTCACCACCTGGCCCACGCGGAAGCAATGCGTGCCCTGATGTCGTAGTCGATTTCACTGGTCACATGAAGTACAGATCCCAGGTACTTAAACCGAATCATCGCCTATGCGGACCGGTGTGAAATCTGTCGAGTTTAACGCTAAACTTTCTGTCATCGCTACATTTAGCTTCATACCACCGTTCTCAAGCGCTTCCTTCCACACTTTCACGTGTTGCACCAATCTGCTCCTATCCGCGTCCTTCAGCGCAATATCATCAGCATACATGAGCAACCACGGAGGCGGCTTATGTGGTTTTCTGATACTGTTCAACAAGACGTCTAATACCGAGCTGAACAAGTAAGGACTAAGGACGGATCCTTGGTGTACTCCGATGGTGATGGGGAAGGCTTTTGAGTCACCAAAAGCACTCCGAACCACGGAACCAGAATCATGATACATATCTTGGATGGTGTCAATGTAGGTCTCTGGAACTCCCTTAGCCCACAGTACCCACCAGATCACCGCACGAGGAACACAGTCGAAGGCCTTCTGCATGTCTAAGAATAGGCAGTGCAGGGGCGTGTTCTTCGCCCTGTATTTCCCCACCACAATCCTTAGGGAGAACACCGGATCAATGATCCCGTGCCCGGGACGAAACCCATACTGACACTCCGAGAGTGTACTCTCTTGTCGGATCCAGGAGTCGATTATCTGCTCATAGAGCTTCATGGTGTGGGACATTATCTTTATACCGCGGTTACTACCACACTCCTGCACCGATCCCTTGCCTTTGAATACTGGCGTAATGAAGCTCAGTCTCCACTGGCTCAGGATCTCACGGTGAGAAGTACGCGGTTATACAGAGTTGTTAGAATGCTCACACCACGAGCACCCAATGCACCCATTGCCTTACAAGCCTCGATGGGGATTTCGTCGAGGCCGAATCTGTACTTCTGCAGGCGTTATCGGTGGCACTAGTCCTTGTCCGTGTTGGAAAGAGGTCTGGTGGATGCACCTCTTGCTGCTTATTCAGCATGTCGTTGGAAGTATGAGCGCCATCTGTCCTTCATCGCGTTTTTCTCGTAAAATCATTGGCCCCGGGGTCTTTATTACTCATTAACATATTCATGTATGGAAAAATATCAGCGCTTTCGTCGTTCTATCTACGTATTAATAGCCTAGCTACTTAGTCGCGTTTATTGTAGGTATATTACTGAAACCAACCAAGTCCAGCTCTCTAATATAATACTAAAAATGTTTAACCGGGACAATTTGCTTATTGGCCGGGACGCCGGGACACCAGGCCTCAAACGGGGACATGTCCCGGCGTACGGGGACGTATGGCAACCCTAGCCTAGGCGTAATTAGAGTCTAGGCATAATTCGACAGAGGTAAAAGTTACAAAAATGTCATAATTAGATATAGCTCGCAGTCTCTGTGGCGTGGCGGTATTACATCCAATTGCTACACAAAGAGCGCAGTATTAGTAAGTATATGGTTTTGAAGCCGGAGGTACTCGACTCGTCCCCAGGTAACAGACGCAGTCTAGACAACAAATAAACGTCGGTAGTTTAGTAGTTAATGAGTCGGCCTTACGAGCTCTAGGTGCCGGGTTCGAATCCTGGCCATTACACTACCGACGTGAACCCACTCCTAGCAATTTAGCTTAGCTGGCTGGGTTAACAGGAATATTAGTAATTTTGGTAACTTTTCTTTCTTCCTCGGTTCTTTTAAAAAAATATCAATCAGCGAAGGCGGATGTAGGAGTCCTACATCCGCCAATTCATTCATTCATTCCATTCCGTCCAATTGGGACGGGAATACCGTCGTGTCCTACAGTAGGACACGACGGTATTCCCGTCCCAATTGAGCAGTCTAGTGAGTAGGGTAGTCAGAGCTCACTTTACAGTTTTTGCACACTCAGTGCGAAGACCAAAGGTCCTGCTTTGTCTTCTGCACTGACGGCACAGAAACTATCTTTTCTTACAAGGTTGGCAGCACGAGTGTGACTCACCTAGTGTTGCACATGCACAAGCCCATAGGCCACGGTAACCACTTTCCCTCAGGCGGGCCATGTGTTTGTCTGCCACCTAATTGGTATCACAGGGCTTATATAACCGGTGGAGTAAAATTAAGCCGCCACATCTCTGTCGTCAGTGTCGTAACAGGCAACTAAGTAAGGGGTAGGGACTTTCTCCATCAAACCGACCGTGACATACAGTCCATGACCAAGACCTCATTTGTCGGCAGGCTCTATTTCTATTACGTGGGAACGAAAATCATAGTTGGCGAAATGTGGGTGTTAATACACCTCTGCCTACGCCTTCGGGGATTTACACGTATGAATATAGGGTTCTCCCTTGTTTGGTATAACAACGTTTGGTCGAATGTTACTAATTCGAACAACGTTTGAGAGAATAATTGCTTTGCATAATATCGATTGACATAATTTTCATTTCATCGAATATTTATTTGCAATAACAACCTTTGCGCTATTGATCAAAAAGTATAATGCTCATTTCATGTAATGTTCAGTTGATATTATTATGTATTTCATCGAATATTCAATTGGTATAATGTTAATGTAGTGTAGAAATTTATTTATCTGGCCCTCGGCGGCCGCTGCCGCGGCACGCTCGCTTCGCTCGCTCGCCTCGTGCTTGTTGTGGTCACAGTTCTAACCTAACCTAACCCTGCCGATTTCCGTGATGTAAGAAAACCACTAAGAGTATGTTTCATGAAAAACAATACAAGTAAAATTGAAAAACTCTCAGTGCAATCGGCAGGGTTAGGTTAGGTTAGAACTGTGACCACAACAAGCACGAGGCGAGCGAGCGAAGCGAGCGTGCCGCGGCAGCGGCCGCCGAGTGATTCGGTATGATCTCTCGACTAAATCATTATTAGTCTAATGAAGCATTAGTTTAAATAAAATTAGTGCAAATGAAAATTCGGTGAAATGATATTATTCCAACTAAATAATTATGCTAAATAAAATTCTACCAATTAAATATTCGGTCAAATGAATAATTATGTGAAATGACTTTATTGTAACTGAAATTAGTTCAAGTGATATTCGACCAAACGTTGTTATACCAAACAAGGGAGAACCTGAATATAGGTACATGTGGGTAGTTCTTCGAAGACAAAATTTTCTATTTCTATGGGTATATTTCTGTAACCAAATATCATAATTGCCTGTAAATTATTGTTTTGGATACTTTAGCTTTGGATCTAACTTGGTCAAATGAAATTTTTGAAATAGTTGCTGTCTAGGTACAAAATAAAAATATTTGAAGTATGTTCTTCTGATTCATATAACGTGTCCGTTTGCCATTTTCTGAAAGAAAATGTTCGATCAGGCGTTTTTCATTTGATAAATTCATTTAAATAATAATTTTATTGAAAGGAAATGAATCGTCCTTTTATAAAGTAATGCGTAGTAGTTATAAATACTTATATTTTTTTTATAAATAATTAAAACAAACAAGTGTCCGGCGTATAATACTGATTAATATGGTGTAAGCTGCGCTTGACCATAGCTGACCGGGTAATACTGCTAGGACACTGATTTTGCGCGTGGGGGGAATCCGTCGTGCAACGAACATGCTAGGCGGTGGACGTGCAGCTGGTAGCCAGAGAACCCGGTGTTACGAAGGTAAATATATGATTCATCTGTGCTTGGTTCAGGTGGCATTCTGATTACAATGCCTACTTTATAAGATTTGTTTTATGGTTATAAAACCTCAATTTGCTTTTGCCGTGATGCTTTTAGGTAATATTTTAATGTGGAAACCTTATAATACTGAAGCCTGTATGAATATGGAGTTATGCATAATTATAGGTAAAATCCTGATTCATCTGTGCCTGCTTCATATGGTCAAAACACCATATGGATTAGAAAGGAGCGGTTTTATAGCGTAAATTTGCTTATAATTGTAACATAGGTATTAAAGTATAGCTACTACAAGTATATAGCCGCTATACTTTCATATGTATTTAGTTTAAATAACTTTAATTAGTATTTTTGTTACAAGATAAAAAGAAGGAGAAAAAGAGACTGGCGAAGCGCATAAGGATGGAAAACATAAGAAAAGATCCAGACAGGTAAGCTCTGTGGAAATTAAAAATGATAGAAACATTCGAAAAGGAAGAGAGAAGGTAAAAATAAATAGTATCCGTGCAGAATTTAACACCTAAACAACAAACAATAGCTAGAAAGAAAAGTAGAGAAAGTAGTCGAAGATGCTATGCTAAAAAGAAATTAAATAAAAGTGCTATCGAAATCGATTCCGAAGAGGAAATAAATATTAATGAAGTTGATCCTGTAGATAATATTTCAGTAAATAAACCCTTTAAATTTGGATTTACCACCGTCTCCAGAAGCTTCAATTATTCCTGGCTTATCACAAATATTATCACAGTCTTCACCTCCTTCTACACGTATAACAAGATCCACTATAAGACAAAAGCAGACACTTGGAACTGATTTGAACCAAACAGAAAATGATACCGATGTTTCATTACTAAGACTGAGCCTTTAGGCGACTTAAGTCTATCAGGAAAAATTACTAGGTATAAAAATGACTAGAAACTGATATTGGCAAGATGGAAAATTGGAGAAATGGATTATTAACTAAGTATAAAAATGTCGATACCAAAAAATAGTCGAAGATGATTATTACCTAAGTATAAAAATGCCAACATTTAAAAAAGTCTAAGATAATTTATTACCTTGGTATAAAAATAACGATATATAAATATCACTGTACTTCAGTCATGGGTACGGTAAACTCATCAGTAACTGGCCACTTAAACGCATCGCTCAATTTAAAACGGTGCTATGTCAAAGTGCATCAAGATATTGGCACTGAAATATTACCATTGGTTAGTGCATGTATCTGTTTATTCGTTTATAACAAGAAAATAATAAAACTAATTTGACTTATTAACTATAAACTTATTATTTTTTATTTTTTATTTTACTTATTTAGAATGTTTGAATTGAACGAAAAAGTTATCAATTTTAGCAGTTACTGACCATAATTTTTAGAAAGTGGCCACCATAATATTAGTTTTTGACCATATCAAAATAATAATCAAAATCAATCAAAAAGTAGATAAAAACCTATTAGAAACACAAAAAAAAATCTTAAGAAACATAATAAGATAAATTCTAACAATATTGTAGGTAGGCAGGCCTAATTAACCTTGGCTAAAATGAGATCAATATACCACAGTTTTATTTTATTATTTTAAAGAAAGAAGGAACTTAGAACTATTAATCTTCTTCATCCTAGCGTTAATTCCCATCATCATCTTCATGTGACGTATTACCCTGATCGCATCCATGGCCACGTTGACCACGGAGCTCAGGGGCCGCCTTCTGGCTCTTCCTCCTCCACTTCGCACGATCTTGGGCGTCCATAGTAGTGAGACCATTTACCCGCATGTCACCCTCCACGACGTCAAGCCAGGACTTCTTGGGCCTACCCCTTCTACCTGGACCCGGCGGGGGCGCCATTGCCAGATATTTGCCACCCACGTAGCCTGGCGGTTGCCGCAAGACGTGGCCGCACCAGCGAAGGCGGCTCTCTTGCATTTTATCTGCGATGTCACGGACATGAAGGCTACCGCGGATGCGAGAGTTTTTCACGCGATCTATACGCATGACGCCGCACATCCACCGCAGCATTTTCATCTCCGTGACACGCAGCTCTTGCTTGCGTCGCTCCAGCAGCGGCCACGCCTCACAAAGTCACAACCGTGCAAGAGGACATCTTCATATTTAGTTGGATCATCGTCTTGCGAAAGTTGATATTTTTAAATGTTGTCATTTCTATACTTTTGCTTTATGGGTTATAGACATTTTTACATATTGTCATTTCTATACTTTCACTTTTTGGGTTACAGACATTTTTACATATTGACATTTGTAAATATCGACATTTTTATATCACGACATAAAATAACCTTCGACAATTTAATTTTATAATTTCGTCATTTTTATACCTAGTAATTTTTCCTGATAGACTTAAGTCGCCTAAAGGATGTCAAGTGCCATTACTAGAATTAGTTTGTACTGTGATTTTTTAATTGTAAAAAGTCTATCTAATTGATTAAGTATTAAAGTTTTTGAATTTTTTGTTTCTGATTTATCTGTCACCAATTCTGATTCATCTGGGCACAAAATATTTGAATGTCGATATCTTGAAAACTACTGTATAAAAATGAGTCCCTCATTCAAATATATATTATGTTCTTTGGAATCCATATTTTCATATGAATATGTGTTACAAAGCTGATAGTGAAATTTAATTTTGGCCAGATGAATCAGTTGAAGAACGAAATTTCGAAGAAATTACCCTTATATTAAAAATGGATATTTGACGAAACGCGCTTCATACAGGGGCTTCACGCTTCATGTGTTAATGGCGCATATGAATATCAACATATTTTATATGTCATAGTACGAATCTTTTTTCGTTCGAACGCGTTTTTCTTTGTTATATTTATATTTTACTAAACGACTACGTAGGTATATTAAAAACTTAAAAGTAAAATTGGCAAATAACCTGGCTCAAAATTTACCTGACAGCCTCTGTGGCGTAGCGGTAGTGAACGCGGCCGCTACGCAGGAGGCGCGGGTTCGATCCCCGCTCAGTGGAAATATTTCTATGTATGAATATGGATATTTGCATAGGTCTGGTCGTGCCTCAGAGAGCACGTTAAGCCATCGGTCCCGGTTGCCATACGAGTATCTATGGCAGGCGTTATGGGTAGCTGAAGTCTTAAAAAAGTCTATCAACTGGTGTACCTGCAATGCTTCGATATCTCTTAATGTAGGGTCCGCTTTAAGTACCAACTTAAAGCGGACCCTAGACTCCAAGGTGAAAGCTTCGGATGCGACTGGGATTAACACTAGGACGAGGAAGAAAATTTAACTGACTCGATTCAGGCGCTAATACGACGATCGATAAATTTACTCCTAAAAACTTTTTCACTTTTTACCGCTAATACTCCAGTTCCTCCGTGATCATGGTATTTTTGGGTGTGCGTTGTTTTATAGCTAATTGTTTTATAGAATTTCGTTTCACATAAAATTTTTCTCATATTTTCGTTTCATAGAATAATCAATACACAGAATACTTACTTTGAAGATTTTTAAATCATTGATTTTTGTTTCACATAAAGTTTAATGTTAGAATAATCATATCATAGAATAACAAATCAAATATTATTTATTATCATAACATACATTAAATATAAAATCGTTTGACATACCACTCAGAAGATATAAAACTTATTTGCGCTAAGATAATTAGACGGAGCCCCGCTCAGCGGGGCTCCTATTTCTGGGTGGTTTTAAAAAAAATAACCACGAAGCCTTTGCACGACTTATGTCCAAAAAGAAAAATCGCACAATACCTAATACCCAACTAGAGAAATGCCAAATCTGAAATATGTTAAAATATAAATACGCCAAACTGTAAAAACGACCAATTATAGAAAAGTCCAACTAGAAATATGTCCAGAAATAAAATTGTCCTACCAGAAAAATGACAAATTATATAAATGTCTACTATACAACCTACATAGCCATACATACAATATCCTCTTTTGTAAGTAGGTAAGTATTTAGCTGTTTAGATGCTGGCCACATATTAAAATGTCTATTAGTTTAACGGTAGTGATGACAAATGTCATTAGAATATTGCCTTAGTGTGTGTATCATAGAGTAAAGTAATAATATGTTAATTATTTTAATTCTTGATCATGAACGATGACGAGTTAAGATTCGTAAAGAATCAGAAGGGCAGGGACACCCTTCTGATAGAAAAATATCGGTACAATTTGAATGTACAAAATAAAGGTGGTAGTTCACTGTGGCGGTGGTGTGTCGATCGATGAGAATGCAGTGCGTCTGTGACCATTAACAAGAATAGGGACAAGATTGTACGGTCATCCAAGCATACTTGTGCGGCAGATAAAATGAGAAATGAAGTATACATTACATTGAATGCCATAAAAGAAGAGGTGTGCCAAAACTTTGGGTCTATACAAAGTATAATATATGAAAAACACACAGACCCACTGAAAGAAAACTGTAAATCTTACGTCGATTTTTTGCCAGAATTCAAAAGTGTTGAGGATGGATGGAACGCCGAAAACGCTATTTGCGATGCAGTAAAATTAGTTTTTCAAAATTATCTGAAGTTGAAGTCCCGGAAATTATGTCCAATAATTTTTTGCTTTGCGACGACGGAACAGATGAAAAAATCCGTATGCAATGTATGTGTACAAATGATGTTCAAACACAATGTAAAAATTGAATACTGAATACTGATAGTTTAAATACGATTCACATAAGTTTAGCTGATTTTGAATGATTTGTTTTTAGTGTAGTTTGGTCAAAGTTAAAAAAACTGTATTGGCTCTGGACAATTTTTTGTTTAATATTATTGAGTAGTAGAGTATATTTGTGTATGAAACTCATATAAACTTACTTAAGTATCATTTATATTGTGATTATTTATAAGTGGTTTTATTTATAAGTGATTGTTGTATTATCTTTACATGAATTTAGTGTAAGTTTTTTATGCACACAATTGTTGGTGAACCGCCGCCGAGTGGTTCCCGGCAGAGTAGAATTTGGGGCTCCATCTCCTCCCATGTGGTGTTGTACAAGGCGACTAAGGGATATGGCTGATTAACATCAGACAGATACATACAGCCCAGACTCAGCCTCAAGTGCATGGCTCGAGTCAATAATAGTGCCCGGAATACGGCAATAGGCTCACCCTCTATTACGTGAGACCGAATATAATGATTGATGAAATGTGGGTGATAATTTACCTCTGCCTAACCGTTCGGGGATAAAATGTAGGTAAAGGTATGTATATATTTATGTATGTTGGTGAACCTTATTCAAAAAAACAACAAGAAATGAAATAAAATCTTGAAAAATTAGGCTGCCGAGGGTTGTGGTTTGTGGTTTGAGGGATTACCAAATAAAATCGAATTTAGCTGCACAGTCTATTGGTATTTCCCGCTGAGTTTCTTGCCGGAGGGCGGGCCACGTTTGAAACGCGGTGGTCCATTTGCTAAACTAGTCTTTAACATAATATACTTTTTTTTTAATTTTCACGTTTTGTAGTGCCATTTTATTCGTTATTTTTAACATTGACATATTTTCTGTGTCTCGTCTCGTGTTTAGTTTAATGAGTGAATGGTCTGTATAGTGTAAGGTTGGGATACTTGATCGAATGAAACGCTCTGACTGCTGAGTAATAACTGCACATTTATTGAATATTCATTGGTATATATTTAGAGTGTACAATGGATAATGCTGACACAGCTTATACACTACACCTTCCCCGAAAGGAAAAATAAAATAATTAATACAATATTATTTTATTTAAAGTACTAACCGTATAAAATAACATTTGGTACATCTTTGTACCTAAATATGTTGTGTACACTATTATGATAGTACAATATGGGTACAAATGTATAGTTTAAAATAACACACAAAACATAATAAGTAAACAAATGTCAATAGACTTAAAAATAACATACAAGTAAAAGTAAAAAATAATACACAAAATTAAAGAAATGCGTCAATAGACTATAAAAGATATTACGCTGAAAATATAGCAGCATACAATTTCAGTTAATATTATTATATTAATACAACATAGTTATGAGTAGTATAACTTAGTTCTATTCTTATGGACTAAATCGGTTTTACCCTTATTTTTTAATATTTCAACATTTGGTGCAACATCTTTGATTACTAAATATGGCCCGTTATAGATATTCTGGAGTTTATTACCTGTTTCATTTTTTACCAAAATTAAGTCATTTTCTTTATACGAAATGGGATTGCAGTTAAGGTCATGTTTCTGTTTTCGCTGTAATTTACTTTGTAATAGGTTTTCATACGCTTCTTTTTGGGACGTTTGTAACCTATACTTTAACTCATTATAACCCGCGCCACGTATCTTGGACCTAAATCGTAAGACATGCGAGGCTCTGGCGCCCGCGGATTGCTTTGTAATAGTCTATGTTTGGTGAATTTGAGTTCGTCTACCGCAGTAGCATCCCGTGTTATCTTCAAAAGACACCCAAGAAATGTGTACGGCGCGTATAGGGCACATTTTGAGCACATTTTAGGTCCAAGATACGTGGCGCGGGTTATATCATAGTTGTAAAGAGGCTCTATTGTATTTTGAGTCAGATTGGAGGGAATGTTACATTTTTTTCCAAATAATAGTTCGAAAGGTGTAAATTTAGTAGAAGTATGAACTGACGTATTGTAAGCAAAACACCAAAATGGTAGCCATGAGCTCCATGAATTTGAATGATTATTAGTTTGAATTCGTAAATAATTACCTAAATTTTTATGGGTATTTTCCAAGGATCCTATTGTTTCATGATGATATGCGGTAGAGTTTAAAGTAGCTATATTTAGTAATGTACACGTCTCTTTAAAAATTGAAGATAAAAACTCTGTACCCCTATCAGTTGCAACCCTAGCTGGTATCCCAAATCTAAGTATAAAATTGTTAACAAAATTCTTGGCAATCTCTTCAGAACTTTTAGTCATCATAGGATACGCTTCTACGTATTTACTTAACTCGCATTGAATGCTTAAAATATAGGAATTATTATAATTATCCTTATCCAAAGGACCTACTACGTCAAGAAAAATCTTTTCCATTGCCGAATTGGCAGTGGTGGTGATAACCATAGGCTCTTGCACATAATGAGAACTATGCTTCTGCTTCTGGCAATGTCCACATTTCTTAATAAAAGCTGTTACTTACGTCATTTTCAAGACCTGGCCAAAAATAATATTTCTTGATATTATTATACATTCGTCTTATACCAGCGTGGCCACTAGTTGGTAGAAGATGAAAATCATTTAATATTACTTTTTGGTCGTCTTTATTTTGAATTATTTTCACGTTATTCAAAATACATAATCGCGGTCCGGACCAGTTATCATATGATTTTATTTCATTAATCATTTTTTGTATAAAATCATCATACATCTTACATCGTATAAAAACTAACTCGTGCACATCTATTTTCTCACAAAATTTTCTCAGTTCCCTCACAAAAGCGGCTGGCGTCAGTTGCGATTGGGATACTGGATTCTTTATAAACAATGTCATTCTTGATGACGAATAACTAAACACATTATTTTCTAATTCGAATGCGTTAGCCCTACGTAGGTTATTTAGCTTAAAATTGTCTAAAAATTTAAGTTCAACAGATTTCCTCGGTTTACTATGAATTTCTACAACTCTTGGTTGCGCAGGCCAATCGTCAGTAGGAATCATAGCACTCGGAGATATCTGATTGTCACGTAATTCTTTACGTTTAGATCTAGTCATAACAGTGATAATGCTTTCGTGCATTGTTTTTAAATCTGATGATGTTACAGGTAATCGTGACATCGCATCAGCTGGAATATTTTCTGAACCTTTAATGTATTCCACTGTAAAATCATATTCTTCGAGTAAAAGTCTAAATTTCATGAGACGACTAGATGGATCTCGCATTCCAAATAAATATATAAGAGGTTTATGATCGGTTTGAATTATAAAAGTTCGACCATACAAATAAGGACGAAAATGTTTAACGGCCCACACTATCGCCAACAGTTCCTTTTCCACAGTGGGATAGTTATGTTCCGCTTTATTTAGATTTCTACTTGCAAACGCTATTGGTTTTCTATTAGAGTTATACAAAACAGCTCCTAATGAGTGTTTCGAGGCATCAGTTTGCAGTATAAATTTATTATTCATTGAAAAATCTGGATATTGAAGTACTGGGGGAGATGAAATAATATTTTTTAACGTAGAAAATGCAATTTGACAATTATTATCCCGAATAAACTGTTTATTTTTCTTTGTTAACTGGGTTAAAGGATAGGCTATGTTTGCAAAATTTTTAATAAATTTTCTGTAGTAGTTTGCAAATGCTACGAATTTAATTAATACTTCTACGTTTGTTGGTACAGGCCAGTTACTTAACGCCTGAATTTTTGCAGGGTCAGGAAGTTCACCTTCACCTGATATAATATGTCCTAAATATAAAATATCCTTTTTCAAGAAACGACATTTATATGGGTTTAGCTTCAAATTTATCTGACGCAATCTAGTAAACACATCTAGAAGGTTTTTATTATGGTTTATTAGTGAATTTCCAAAAACCACAAGGTCATCTAAATATACGAGGCATTTTTCATATGTCAAGCCAGACATTGCAACTGTCATCATTTTTGAAAAAGCATTGGGACTTGTTTTTAATCCCATAGGTAATCTCGTCATTTGGTATTGTCCCGAAACGGAAGCAATACATTTTTTATTTACGTCATTATTAACTGGAATTTTAAATTGTCCTGAACAAAATGCAGTGTACTTGCGACTGTCAATGTCAAGGTTGCACTGATAATATCCACTAGAAAGGTCAAGAGTAGAAAAGTAAATAGAACCTGAAAGCGAGTCCAAAATTTCAGTAATGTTTGGGAGAGGAAATTTATCGTCCTGTATACAATTGTTTAATTTTCTGTAATCGATCACTAATCGCCATTTTTTATTACCTGAATAATCTGGTTTCTTAGGAACTAATAACAACGGACTAGACCATTCAGATCGACATGGTTCAATTATGCCCTCTCGTAACATGTTACTAATCTGCTCATTTACTTCACGTTTTTGTGAGTACGGGATTCTATACGGTTTACTAAAAACTGGCTGAGCATTCGGTTTTAAACTAATATTATGTTTATAAATATTTGTCGTAGTTAGTTGATCTCCTGGCAATAAAAATATATCTGAAAATTTTGCACAAATATTTTCAATAGCGACTTGTTCCTCGTTGTTCAAATGACTAAAATTTAGTGGACTAAATAACCGTTTGACACGATCCGCACTTGCATTTTTACATTGCTCAAAAGTACACAAGTTATATTCGCTTATTTTCTGTATATTAGGTTGAATATCATTAAGGCGAACTTCATTCTCACTGGTATTTAATATTAAAATAGGTATCACGCCATTTGAAGGTTTTACTATTACGCTAGCTAGAAATACTCCGTCATGTAATTCGGACGAACAAACAAGACATTCTTCTGTATAGTTAGTTTGTATATAATGAATTGATTCAGATCTAGGCGGTAATGTAAAGCAATGAGAATTCGTTTTTTCTTCAAACCTAGATTTTAGAGGCAAAATAATATTAAAGTTATTTTTAGTCAGTCTTAAAGACAAAGAACTAAGATCTAATACAGCATTAAATTTTATAAGAAAATCTTGTCCTAATATAGCATGAGTTTTACATGGTAAAGAATTAAAAACATAAAACTTCTGCTTAAATGACTGGCCTGCTAAGTCCAAACAATTACTCAGTGTTAAATAAACATATCCGATTGCTTCTATTGCGCCGCCGATTCCGCTTATCGTAATGCTCTCTTTATGGATAGGTATGTTTAATTCAATAGCATGTTTATATTTTATAGCACAAATGGAAGCGCCCGTGTCAATTAAAAATGTATAACTATATTTTTCTATATATAAATCAATACAACAAGTACTGTTACTTGCGCATATAAATCCTTTATTCACGAAAAAACTGAGTTTGCTCAGTAGCTACATTAGAATTAGTAGACTCAACATTAATGTTTGCATTTTGTCGTGACTTCTGGTGACCTCGACCTCGGTAGTTATTGTACCTACTATTAAAATTAGAAGACCTACCTTGGTACTGTGTTGACTGTCCTCGGTTCTGGAAGGCATGACCAGTATGACCACGGCCTCCTCGGTAGAACGTAGTACCACGGTCACGGTGATAGTTCGATCTGCTGTGGTTACTATAGGTAGATGCATTATTAAATTGACGAGTGGGGGCACCCCGGTAATAATTATTATAATGACCTCGGTTATGTGAACCTCGGAAAGGTTTATTTCCCCTTTTATGGAATGTCAAAACATTTCCTGATTGAGACGGCATGACCATCGTCTCTTCATCTATTGCTGCCTGAACAGCATCTTGAAGGCTATAAAATTTTTGAGCGGCTATTATGGTACTAAGACGCCTATTGCGTAAACCGTCGGCAAAACGTTTTATAGCTTGCTTTTCATTTAATGGCTGTAAAATTGCCAAATTTTCCGTTTTTCCGTCGGCTTGCGCGACAGACAAGTTCATAAATATCTCTGTTAACTCCTTACCATAATCGTTAATTGACAACTGATCTTGTCGCAGGGACTGAAGTTTATTTTGTAAAGCGACAGAACTCTTTTTATGTAAAAGGATCATACGCATATCGTATAATAATGTATCTACGGATGTATAGTTAGACTTAAGTTTTAGCTTTGCAGTTTGAGATAGGCGACTCTTCAGAACAAAATTAACTAGACTTGCTCTAGATTGTTCATTATTCAAAGTAGAGTTATAGTAATCGATTGCATCAATTAATTGTCTGGTCATCGATTCCTCATTATTCATAACCGGTAATAAACTCAGGGCGGTTTTTAAGTTGAATTCCATTTTGGATTCAGTTTTGTTTTTCGATGTTGAACCAAATAATTCACAAGTACGCGTCTCAGATGTACGCACATGCACCTTATTACAAAATTCCTTAATTTCGGAATAAAGTTCCGTAATTTTGTCACTGGCAGATTGAATTAATAACAAAATTTCACTGCTAATTTCTTCCTTAAATATTTGTTTTGTAATATTAAGACTCAAGGCTGTATAACTGTTAAACACAATAGTAGCTTCCTCTAATTTTTCTTTTAAACGCTCTGGCGTTCTTCTCTCATAACTGAGTTAAACAAGATTTTCTTTAATTAATTTTAATTTCTCACATATACTCTGAAGCTCATGGGCCATAATATTACAACATTATTTAAAAAAGAAGTAACGCTAAATGCATATAATATTAGACATAATAATAACTAATGTATAGTAACTATAAAATTACCTAGATTTTACCTTGCGCGGCACTTTCACTTAATTTTGTTTAAATTTTTAGACCCGAACACAAATTTTGATTTAATGTTTGTCACAAGACGCCGAAGTACTCTGCTGTCCAGCTTTGCACGTAGAATACCTGACATCATACACAGCTGCGGTGTCTCTGCGTCTAGAAAATGACCTCCTCAAATTCTCACGTATCAGTTGGTCATTTATCCATCCGTGGTGACATTTTTTGTAACATCTCCATATGTAGTAAGCTCCGACCAACAGGCACATATAATACACCAATATATATAGACCACAGTATAATCATAACAGTGCTAATTGTAGACAAATGGAACTGCAGCTGCTCCGTGCTAGCTCCAATCGAAGAACCTATGCCATTTTGGTTTATGACAACCAGAATTCGAGTTACACATCGCTATTTTGTCAAAATGTTCTAGGACCACACACTAAGAATCGTATACGACCAATTAAGTACGCCACTGACTGTCACCCGACGCCACACACCAAACCTGGCGGGTCGCCATGTAAGGTTGGGATACTTGATCGAATGAAACGCTCTGACTGCTGAGTAATAACTGCACATTTATTGAATATTCATTGGTATATATTTAGAGTGTACAATGGATAATGCTGACACAGCTTATACACTACAATAGTGTGAAATGTTTGTTGACTGTTTTGTGTGCTACAGGTGGTCGAAATAATTTTCTTTCTTTTTTCTTTCTTTCTTTCTATATTACAGAGCTTTAACCGCTAACGGCTACAAACTTGAAATGTTGGTTTTTCATATTTTTGGCATATACCTACCGCGACTTCTGTGGCGTAGCGGTAGGTAGGTATAGCGTTCGTCTGCTACACAGGGGGCGCGGTTTCGATACCCACTCAGTGCAAATATTTGTATGCGTGAATATATATATTTGCATTGGTCTGGGTGTTTCTATGTATAATAATGTAGGTATTACCAAATAATCGTAATGTATTTTTTTCGGACTACCTTTGTGGCGTAGCGGTAGTGAACGCGGCCGCTACGCAGGAGGTACGAGTTCGATGCCCGCACAGTGCAAATATTTATATGCATGATTATGAATATTGCATTATTCTGGGTGTTTCTATGTATAATACATAATTATGTAGGTATAACCAAATAATGTGTTTTTTTTCAGACTGTTTCTGTGGCGTAGCGGTAGTGAATGCGACCGCTACGCAGGAGGTGCGGGTCAGATACCCGCACAGTGCAAATATTTGTATGCATGAATATGAATATTTGCATTGTTCTGGGTGTTTCTATGTATAATACATATGTAGGTATAACCAAATAATGTGTTTTTTTTCAGACTGTTTCTGTGGCGTAGCGGTAGTGAATGCGACCGCTACGCAGGAGGTGCGGGTCAGATACCCGCACAGTGCAAATATTTGTATGCATGAATATGAATATTTGCATTGTTCTGGGTGTTTCTATGTATAATACATATGTAGGTATAACCAAATAATGTGTTTTTTTTCAGACTGTTTCTGTGGCGTAGCGGTAGTGAATGCGACCGCTACGCAGGAGGTGCGGGTCAGATACCCGCACAGTGCAAATATTTGTATGCATGAATATGAATATTTGCATTGTTCTGGGTGTTTCTATGTATAATACATATGTAGGTATAACCAAATAATGTGTTTTTTTCAGACTGTTTCTGTGGCGTAGCGGTAGTGAATGCGACCGCTACGCAGGAGGTGCGGGTCAGATACCCAAACAGTGCAAATATTTGTATGCGTGAATATGAATATTTGCATTGTTCTGGGTGTTTCTATGTATAATACATATGTAGGTATTACCAAAAAATTTTTTTTTTTTTTTCGGACTGTCTCCTTGGCGTAGCGATAGTGAACGCGGCCGCTACGCAGGAGGTACGGGTACGATGCCCGCAGAGTGCTAATATTTGTATGCATGAATATGAATATTTGCATTGTTCTGGGTGTTTCTATGCATAATATGTACGTATTTACGAAAAAAAATGTGTCTAAGTATGTTTATCCGCATTCTAGTATACGCGTAACACAAACTAGTTAAGCTATGCTTACTTTGGGTCTAAATAGGGATGTGTAGAATGTCGTAGAATATTTAATTATTTTTTATTTATATTGTTAACATTCACAAAGGAAGGATTTTTGGAAAATACCCTAAGGGGGCAAAATAGGGATCGAATGGTGGTATGGAACACATAATGAGCGTCACTAGTGCTTGCCTTCTTAATGAAATCATCAGTACAGAGCCTAATTGGATTAAAGTATTTTTAGATATTTCCGTGAAAATGTCTAAAGATAGTCCAATCGCGTCTCAGACTGGTATGACGACTCCAACTGAATTGGGAAAAAGTCTCAGAGGATAATATAGATGTTATTTGATTTTTTCTGAAGCTCACGCGATATCACTCATTGAAATAAAACCACTTTTTGACGGATTCTATCGCGATTTATTCGTTATTACCTATTTACTTTTAGTCCCGCGTTTCGGCTACTTTTCAGCACCCATGGTCGCGGGGTGACTAGAAATGTTAGTTGTGACATAGTTTGAAGTACCTAGTACTCTAGTAGGTAGATACTTTCAAACTGTTAACGATTTTCAAACGTTTGTATTACTTCAAACTATGTCTGCTGAACAGTATAGTACAATCGATTTAGCTCAATTAAGGGGCAAACATAGAAAAAATTCCTAGTAGCAATTTTCTTTCGAAATTCGTTGAGGGTGGTCACTAGTAGTCAATGATCTTATATAAAATGAAGTAGATGCGTTATTGTGCGAAAATCGTGAAGATCCGAAAACGAGTCAATTGGAACGTTTGCCTTGTAGTATCGCGTGCCGAGCGGCGCCGGTCGGACGTTGAGTGGAAGAATCAGTGGCATAAAAAAATAACGAAAATGCAATCGTATGTTTATAGACACTGCACGAACAATTACTCTAAGGGAAATGTAGATGAATTAAAAATGTGTCTGTGTGTGTTCGGCACAATTTTCTACGTTGATTTGTAAGCATATGACATATCTATGATATATTTCATCTTTGCTAGTAGTCTAAATTTCGATTTGCGTGGTATTCGGTTCGTTGCGTTCTCCGCCATCTTGAATTTAAGGGTACATGTTTGTTTACCGAATGAGTCGTTTAATTTTTATTTTACTCGAGTTTTTTACAATTTTGGTATTAATCGTTTTTTCGTATGATCAGGATTTTTCGATTTATTCACCAAAAGATGGAGAATCTTTGTTTCATTTATTTAACTTAGGATAAACTCCTAGTAGCTATTTTCTTTGGGAATTCATTAAATAAGGTCACTGGCAGTCTAAATTTCGATTTGCGTGGTATTCGATTCATTGCATTCTCCGCCATCTTGAATTTAAGGGTGAAATGTTAGTTACTGAATAAATCATCTTTTTCTAATTTTACTCGAAAAATAATTACTGGGTGATTCTTTGTAAACCAGATTAGACATGTTTTTGACTGAAGAACACATCAATTTATTCTCCAAATAACACAAAAATTTCAGGTTACATAGTAAATAAAAATGTCTATCGACGCATATATTAATTAATTGGGATTATTTAATACAAGCAATAATTTTACTAACAGAAAACAGTAAAAACTAATTAATCTGGTGTGTCCCCATGCCGCTTTTTGTTGAATTATTAGATTTTTTGCGATCTTAAGAAGCAATTATATTAAAATAAGAAGTTTGCATCGATATTTGAATATATGTTTCTTGATATGTCATAATCATAACTGAAATTCAAAATAATTGGATATCTTCGTAATTACATTACTTTAAAAAATGTCCCCGACGAAAATGATAATTCAACTGGCGCATCTTGTTCAAGCATAATTTCAATGTAAACACAAAATATTTGCTTAATGAATATCGACTCGTGATTGATCGCGTCAGCCAGTAGCGAGCTATCGAACACTTGCACGTTTAAGTGTTATATTTTGTAAAAAAATACGACTGAAAGTTGTTATTTGGGAGTTTGTCACGCATGTCGCATAATTAATCTGTATTCTTTCATGGATTGCGGGTTTTTAGTTATGTTTTGAAACTTAACCAAGGTCTGTCATAATGTTATCTATTCATGTTAATTACACCTTTAATTCTATCTGTTCATAAATAAAGGTGCAGGGTTCGATTAACTATAACTTTCTAATTTGTCTGGCTCCCATTAGTCTGGTTTTATCTGGCTCTTATGCCCAGATGAATTTGTCCGGGCCAGATAAATTAGGATTAATTAAAAATAACAACAATAATCTCAACTTATGACCAGTTTTTTTACGTTTTTATGAGCTTTAATGAAAAATAATTTTTAGGTGCAAGGGGGTCCACCAAGATCTTGGGCCCCAGGCCATCCTCACCTGCAAGCCGGTGCACCTGCTGCAGAACGGACGAGGCTCTGGCGCTGGCTTTCCCTTCGGAGTTGGAGGTTGGCAATTGCCCCAGGAAAGGCCAAAAAATGGCTGACGTACTCTGCAGGCAGAGAGTGGCCATGGTGTTCCTGCAGGAGACTTGTTGGGGTGGCAGTAGCTCGATGCACATTGGGGACGGCTACCAGCTGATGTACACAGGTGCACCTGATTCGTGGTGCTCTCCCGGACGTTGCGACTTATGGTCGTGAGGGTGCTTATCAATGGAATTGTAACCCACCTGATAAGTGCCTACGCACCACAGGCTAGGCGTAGCGAAGCCGAAAAGATCGTTCTGGGACCAACTCGGGGAAGTGCAGGCTTCGTGACATCCCGCTGTCGCAGAGAATCGTCCTGGGTGGTGACCTGAACGGTCATGTGGGTGGCGGGTGTAAGGAGTTTGAGCGTGTCCACGGTGGTTTTTGATACGGTAGTCGCAAGTTGCAACCCTATGCGACTGCCGTTCATACCATCGTGAACACGTACTTCAAAAAGAAATCCGAACATCTTAACACCCACTCGTACAAGAGCGGAGGGCGCTCTACCCAGGTAGATTTCCTACTTACTAGGAGGCACAGGATCAGCTAGGTGGCTAACTGCAAGGTTACACCCGGGGCGACTCTCACTAGCCAGCACCGTCTCCTTGTCATGGACCTCCGCGTGAAACCCAAAGGCAAACGTGCTGAGCGTGCCCAACGCAGAATTAAGTGTTGGCTGTTTGATGAAGTCAAGTCCCAAAGTCTCGTCTCAGCCGCTGACAAGTACGCTGATGCTGTAGACGAACCAGTACAGGTTTACTGGGACAGGATTCAGGCAGCTATTCTTGAAGCGGGGAGGGCGGCGCTCGGTTTGTCTATGGGTGGACGAAAGTGTGACAGGGACACTTGTTGGTGGAACGACACAGTCCAGAAAGAGATCAGGGCGAAGAAAGCCCTCTTTAAAAAGTAGCAAGCGTCCAAATCTTCCGAAGACCGCGATGTGTACAATGATGCAAATTCACCCCCAGGAGAGCCGTAGCCAGGGCTAAACGAGACCACTTACAACGGCTATATACCAAAGTTCAAAGTTCAAGTTCAAAGTTCAAAGTTCAAAGTTCACAGTGCAATGTCCTTTATTTGTTGAATATGGTACAAAAATGTTGTTTACATTATAGTGGAATCGTCTGAGGGGCAAAAGTTGGCGCGGTCCAGGGCCAAAGCGGCACAGGGTCTATCCAAGTGCCGCTGCACTCAAGATCCTGGGGGCAATCTGTTGTACGAGAAAGTCGCGGTGAAGGAGAGATGGCGCCTATCTACCACGAGCTGCTTAATAAGCAGCATTTAGAGGTGCAGCCACCAGACCTCCCTCCGAATAAAGGACTAGTGCCACCGATAACGCCTGCAGAATTCGAGACTGCCATTCGCCACATGAAGAACCGGAAAGCTGTAGGACCCGACGAAGTCCCTATCGAGGCTTGGAAGGCAAAGGGTGCCCATGGTGTAAGCCTAGCAAACCTCTATAACCGCGTACCCGGTGAGATCCCAAGCCAGTGGAGGCTGAGCATCATCACACCAATCTTCAAAGGCAAGGAGTCGGTGCAGGAGAGTGGCAGTTACCGCAGATAAACGACTCCCGGATCCGACAGGAAAGTAAACTCTCGGGTTGTCAGTACGGGTTTCGTCCCAGGCACGGAACCATGGACCCGGTGTTCGCCCTAAGGAAGAAGAAGGTTGTGGTGGGGAAACACAGGGCGAAGAACACGCCTCTGCACTGTCTATTCTTAGACATACAGAAGGCCTTCGACTGTGTTCCTCGCGCGGTGATCTGATGGGCATTGCGGGCCAAGGGAGTCCCAGAAACTTACATTGACACCATCCGAGACATTCCGGTTCTGTGGTCCGGACTGCTGTTGGTGACTCCAAAGCTTTCCCCATCACCGTCGGGGTACACCAAGGATCCGTCCTTAGTCCTTACCTGTTCAGCGTAGTATTATACGTTTTGTTGGAAAGCATCAGAAACTCGCATGAGCAGCCCCCGTGGTTGCTCATGTATGCTGTTGATATTGCGCTGATGGACGTGGACAGGAGCAGATTGCGTCCAGAAGTGCTTGAGAACGGCGGCGGTCTGAAGCTAAATGTAGCGAAGACAGAATACTTAGCGTTAAACTCCACAGATCCCATACCCATTCACATAGGCGATGACTTGGTCGAGCGCACGGACCAGGTTAAGTACCTGGGATCTGTACTTCATGTGACTAGTGAAATAAACTACGACGTCAGGGCATGGATTGCTACTGCGTGGGCCAAGTGGCGAGAAATGACTGGCGTCACGCGTGATCCCAAAATGAATGAATAGGTTGAAGAGGCAGGTCTATAAGACGATCATTAGACCTGTTCTCTCTTACATGGATGAGAGGTGTGGCCGCTCCTGGAGCGACACAAGCAAGAACTACGTGTCACGGTGATGAAAATGCTGCGATGGATGTGTGGACTCTCGCATCCGCGGCAGTCTTCATGTCCGTGACATCGCGGATAAAATGCAAGAGAGCCGCCTTCACTGGTGCGGCCACGTCTTGCGGCAAGCGCCACGCTACGTGGGTAACAAATGCCTAGCAATGGCGCGGATGGTGCCCCCGCCGAGTCCAGGTAAAAGGGGCAAGCCCAAGAAGTCCTGGCTTGATGTCATGGAGGGTGACATGCGTGCAAATCGTCTCACTGCCATTGACGCTCAAGATCGTGCAAAGTGGAGGAGGAAGAGCCGGAAGGCGGAACCTGAGCTCCGAGGTCATCTTGGCCACGGATGCAATCAGGAAAATGCGTCTTTATGCAGATGGTGATGATGATTGCCAGATATTTTATAGTAAAGTTGATTGAAGATAATATGTTGTTCTCATTTATCTGCATGCTTCTAATTAATATGGTGCAAAAGCCCATTCATCTGCCTTGGTCATCATTAATCTGGTTGACCAATTTATCAGTACAGTCTATATCCTAAACTACTGGGTACAAATCAGTGCCTTCGAAATATGATATAACATAATGATCTGGTCACGATTTTATGTGAGTTAAAGTCTAAAAGTGAAAAAAAAATTGAGCCATATCAAAGAGGCAAATACACTCGGTTTCAAAGAATGACACTACTACCAAGTTGTTAAGAATTAAATATCCTACATTTTTATACGCATACTTTTTCCTATGTCAAATCCTTATTTAATTGGGCTGGTAGCCGAGACGTCGGTCTAGTAAATAATAAAATAACAAATAAATCGCGATAGAATTCGTTGAAAATGGTTTTATTTCAATGATTATATTTTTAAATAGTTATATGTTTTTTGTATATAAATAATAGATGTTATGTATTTAAATATATAATGTATAAGATTTTTGATAACCTCGGACAAGGTGGACAGACGACCTCAAGGCCGCGGGAACGCGCTGGATGCGAGCCGCTTCCAACCGGTCTTATTGAAGATCTATTGGGGAGGCCTATGTCCAGCAGTGGACTTCCTATGGCTGAAATGATGATGATGATGATGATGAATAATAACCTTACAGGGGCAGCTTGTGGCGAGCAGTTCGTCTTCCGAGGCTCGGATTTATTCCCTCTCGCCTCATGTGCTTGCCTTTGGCCGGCCATGAGTGGAGTCGCAACAGTGGACCCCATGCTCCAGGTTCGAAGTGTAAAATGTCATAACGCCGGGGGCATGCTGACCGACATAATATCGTGAGTTCGTGACCTTTTTTTTTTTTTTTTTTTTTATCGTGCGCAAAATCCCCACGGATACCTCCCCCACCGTAGCCGGAGGAGGAGGTTATGTCGGACTCGAACCGACTAAAACGCACGCCATCTGTGGGCCGTCAGTTGCCGGAGGTGAGATTGTCGTAGCCATATCCCTCGCACCCCGGCCGACCCAGGACCATATCTCTCGATCTGGCCCTCTTCCGGTGAGGGGACCACAGAGTCCCCAACCCGCCCCCGGGTATGGGGAGGCACGCAATGCGTGCCACCGCCGCGGCCTGCTTCTGCTAGGGTGACAGGCGGCTCTACCCGTCACCCCCAGGCCCGCGCTCATGGGGGACGGAGGTCATTTTGCGACCTCCGACGCCCGAGTTGCCGCTGCTCGTTGCGGGCCGCGCGGTTTGCGATTCTCCTTCGCTCCTCGCGCTTCCGCTCCGCCGCCTCCTTCACGAGCATTACTTGCTCGCAGAAGGAGTCGCCGGCGGCCCACGAATCTGCGCAGCGAACCATCGCTGCGAGCAAAGTGGCGAGCGTGAGAACTCTCACTCCTAGGGTCGCCACCAGCTCCCGTCTCGGCGTCTCCCACGCCGGACACTCGGTGAGCGTGTGCAGCGCCGAGTCCTCGCTCGCGTCGCAGTGATGGCACTTGGACGTTGGCTCTTTCTGCGCGATCCGATGCAGATACCGCCCAAAACACCCATGATTGGTGATGATCTGCGTCAGCCAGAACGAGAGGCCACCGTGTGGCCTCTCTAGCCACTCCCCCATGATGGGTCTTACCGCCGCTACTACGGCGTGCCCTCGTGAGTTCGTGACCTTGCGCCCCGCAGATTCACCTCTCGACAACCTTTTTTATAAAGGTCACGACAATTTGACTTCACCTCGCCTGATGGTAAGCTAAAGGTAACTTATTAGCCGCTCAACGGATGTTACCCCATGGTGGCTATTTTGATGGGGCCCATGCAATGAGTTGGCAAGTCACCGCCTGTCTTTAGACCATTTTGAGACTTATTGTCACGGCAGGCGTCCGTTAGTCTCCCCCATACCTAGCTATTTACCAGTCCATCCAATACTCAAGAGCGCGAGATGGTGAATGACTCGTACAAAGTTGTTCATTACAAAATCCTGTGCAGCCGCAGAGCTGGCGGGTACCATCTCCGGGTGTATCATATTGTGCACTCGGAGATGGTACCCGCCATTGTAGGACATTCTACACAACGCTATCTAGACCCAAAGTAAGCATAGCTTAACTAGCTTGTGTTATGGGTTCTAGAATGCGAATTAACATCTTATTCTCACATTTATATTCACGCATACAAATATTTTCACAGAGCGGGGATCGAACCCGCACCTAATGCGTAGTGGCCGCGTTCACTACCGCTACGCCACTGAGGCAGCCCGTCATTTGTGTTATATTAAATTCTCTTGAAAGGGCCTCTACGTCTTGGCTTCGACCCGACGCGTAGGAATACCATTGAAGGTATTCTAGTAGGTATATCTAGTTGGTTAACAAAATACTTTATAAATCAAATAAATAATAAAAGTTCTGTAGAGTTCACTTTGACCCACGCATTTTACACTAGGACTTAAGCTTGTAAACTATATAACTCCATATACTTCCTGAATACGAACCCTATCACCTGCACACCAAGCTATACTTTTCAACACAACTTTATAGTACTTAATTCCTTTTATCACCAACAATTAAGTGATACGAGCCTGTCAAATATGCCTCAACCGCGATCACGCTGCAGTTTAACGTAACTAGGGTTCATGTTAATCTGGTCGCGATTTTGAGGGTGGCCCACCTGGATATCGCAAGTTCATTATAAACCTTTTTGATTAAATGTGCATAACTGCAATCACAAAGGAAGACATGTAGAAATGCCTGAATGTATTTTATTTTTTTAATTTATTTGTTGAATTTATTTGGTTGATTGAATCAACTGAATTTATTGAATTGAATTTACTGTAATTGATGTTGCCTTGTAACTTTTCCTACTTATATAATATTTATCCGAATGTATTCACCATTGCCACAGAATAAATAATGGTTCTACTACGTACAGAAGTTGCACTCCTTTGATCTCGAAGAAAGCCGCCGAAGAAAACCGACGAGTTGTCGTATGTTATTCGCCGCCAACTCGAGTGTTAGGTTTATCACTTTATCAGAAAATTAAAATATGAATGAATGAATGAATGAATGAATGAACGAATGAATGAATGAAAAACAAAACATACTATTATTAATTTACTGTGTCTCCGGATATAATAACCTTGATCCCTAGGTTAATTTCATCTATTACAGTTTGAGTTATTGAGCCCAGGCGTAATTAGAGTCTAGGCGTAATTCGACAGAAGTAAAAGGTACAAAAATGTCATAATTTCTTGTAACAAACTTTCACACACATCCATACAGAATAACGGAGTAGATTTTGGTCCACCCCATCTTTTCCCATACGGTGTCGTACAAGACGACTAAGACATCAGACAGTTAAATACAGCCCAGATTCAGCCTCAGGTGCATGGCTCGAGTCAACAATTAAATAGTGCCCGGAATATGGTAATAGGCTCACCCCCTATTAGGTACGTGGGACCGACTAAAATGTTTTGTGAACTTTGGGCGTTAATACACCTCTGCCTAACCGGGGATAAAGGCCTGATTATATATAATTATTATTAAATATAGTACTGACTTGGTTCACCAACGTTCCGACAATTTTCTTATAAAATAACATTATTAACTCAATTACTTCGTCAGTTCGTCACTAACCGGTTTCAATTATGTTGCAGGCATCGAGAAGTGCAGACTGTAACTTGATCAAATTGTATCACAAAGGGTTGCCTTTGGTAGCGTAAAAGTATAAACAAAATAAAATATAGGCGGACGTGGGTCGTTTCACCATAAGTCGTTTGGACCCCGGTATGAATTGCCCCAAAGTTCCTTTTGAATGGGTTGTTTAGCTAATCTAGTCAAAAAAAGACGGAATAAAATGGTAAGCTAACTTAAATTTGCATAGAGCTGAGCCAGCCAACTTTGTTTGTTGTGTCTGAACTACTATGATGCAATCAATTGAAATATGGCCTCTTGGGCTAAGCACCGACTTCTAATAAATCAGTAAGTCTGTAAATTAAGTTATTTTTCGCTTTTCAGTGCCTCTTTTTCGTTTCTTGAAGTCGGTTAAACTTTTTTGTTAAAATTAATTTATTAGCATTTAAGAATATATTAAGTATTATTAAATTGAAGTTTTTATTTTGTCTGTTTAAATTTTAATTAGTTATTCAGTATTTGGCCGCATAGTATATAAATAAAATACCGAATAAGATAAAAATAAATAGTCGAATATATTGAATACCTAGTTGCCACATATTTTTTGCAAGGCTCTTACGGAGCCACCTACATGGGTAGGTACAGAGTGCGGCGGCGGAGCGGGAGTGAAGAAGAATCGCAGACCTTGCGGCCCGCGACGAGCGGAGAAGAATCGCTAACCGCGCGGCCCGCAACGAGCGGTGGCAACTCGGGCGTCGGAGGTCGCAGAATGACCTCCGTCCCCCATGAGCGCGGGCCTGGGGGTGACGGGTGGAGCCGCCTGTCACCCTAGCAGAAGTAGGCCGCGGCGGCGGCGCGCGTTGCGTGCCTTCCCATACCCAGGGGCGAGTTGGGGACTCCGTGGTCCCCACACCGGATGAGGGCCGGATCGAAAGATGTGGCCCTGGGCCGGCTGGGGTGCGAGGGATATGGCTACGACAACCTCACCTCCGGCAACCGACGGCCCACAGACGGCGTGCGTTTTAGTCGGTTTGAGTCCGACATAACCTCCTTCTCCGGCTTCGGCGGGGGAGGTATCCGTGGGGATTTTTTCGCACGATAAAAAAAAAGGTACAGAGTGCATGGCAAGCTTGTATGCTAGTTTACTCACTCAGTAGTCCAAAAAATAAATCCTATAATATGTACTCTAACCTTATAACCCCAACCCAAATTATAATCAGGGTAAGGAGTAATTACGTAATTATATTTTGTTATCCCAATGCATTTTTCCCCATTGATAATATAGGTCATTTCATTATTGTTATTAGGGAGAGTAAGCCTTATTTTTATGACCTCTAGGTATGTTTTTGAATAGATCAATAAATGCATAGTGGATATTGTGAGGGTTATGTTGGTGTCATGTCAGGGAGGGTGGCGAGGCCCCGGTGAGTCACTACACTGTGAATCATTGTTATTACCGAATTAATACCTGGTTACCTGGAAGTTTTTTGAGCCTATATTTGTCATATTCCCATTAACCTCACTGTATGTCATCATTAGAAGTCCGGACACGTATCTTG
Organism: Eilema depressum; assembly: GCA_914767945.1. Classification (NCBI taxonomy): domain Eukaryota; kingdom Metazoa; phylum Arthropoda; class Insecta; order Lepidoptera; family Erebidae; genus Eilema; species Eilema depressum. The sequence continues at coordinate 31,829,736 of OU612012.1, read as the reverse complement.
AACCTAAATCGCAAGACAAACGAGGCTCTGGCGCCCGCGGATTGCTTTGTAATAATCTATGCTTGGTGAATGTGAGCTCGTTCACCGCAGTAGCACCCCGTGTTATCCTCAAAAAACACCCAAGAAATGTGTACGGCGCGTATAGGGCACATTTTGAGCACATTTTAGGTCCAAGATACGTGTCCGGATTCATCAATACAGTAGGTATAAATCCGGTCATCACATACCTATAGTATAAAGATTTTTTATACAACTTAGGTCGCAGACAGCTCGCGGCCCACCTAATTTCTATTTCTGGACATCTTAGACATCTGATTTTTAACCCCTTCTCGAAGAAGGGGTTTTCTTTTTCTTGTAAATATTTTTGCATATCTTTAATTTTGTTAGTTTAAACTGTAAAAATCAAATTAAATGTAAGATATTAGGTTATCTAATAGGTTATTGCCATTCAACGTGGCAATGCTGCCAGCCTTCTGGGAACGTTACCGGTCGGTGATGATGAGGAGGAATTTCACGACGCATGAAGTATGTATGTAAATACTAGGTTTTGCCTGCGGCTCCGCTCGCGTGGATGTCGTTTATCGCGACCAAATATAGCCTATGTCCTTTCTTAAGGTCTAAACTATCCCTGTACCAAATTTCATAAAATCGGTTCAGTGGTTTAGGCATGAAAGCGTAACAGACAGATAGACAGACAGACAGACAGACAGAGTTACTTTCGCATTTATAATATTAGTATGGATTTTATTTATTTATTTTAGTATCCTGGTGACCAGTAATATAGGTAATGCCTACAACACCAGCGATCCGCAACCGGTTTCTGTATACGCTAAGTTGTGTAAACACTGTTATGTAGTTAGCCGTCTCTGAAAACCAGCGCTGTCAGCCTGCACTACAACGCGGACAGCATTAAGGCCCCGAATCAGATCAGCATCGAAAAATTGGTATTTTCGAAACCGTTTTTCTTATTAACTATAAAACCTACAGATCTGGAATTCACATGCCTGCATACTACAGGATATACAGAGTAACTTCACCTTTTCATAAATTAAATAAAAAAGGAGGAAATAGTTGAAAAGAGGCTCTGAACATCACTCTACTCTTTCTTATGAAACCAAATATTTTCTACAATATGTATCCAAATAATCTAAAATTTCACATGTATGTTAAATAAGTGTATTAGCATAACGTGACCTTCTTAGTTTGTAACCGTCGCCTATAAATTTATCTATTAAAATTGGTTTTACTGATTTATACGGTTCAAATATGAGCGAATGACCTTGAGCATTTGTATGGTCAAAGTCATTCGCGTATGTAATCACCTTAAGCTGAGAGGCGGTCATTATTCTACCTGGCTATTTCTGATGCATTTTATTTTAATAAGTATATAAGCACAATGTTGTAGTTTTTCTTAAAAATATTTTCTTTCTTTCTTTTCTTTTAGTTTGGTTGTTGGTTTGAAATATTTTTTTTTTAGTTCATTTTAGTAATGTAATAGTTTGTACTTAGTCTTGATTTAATTTAGTATTATTTTGAACGTGTTTTTTATAATTCAAGAAGAATATTGCTTATAAGGATTGGTACACAGTACACAATACATTATTGATTGGAAAGGGTCCAACACTGCTTTGAGACACTTGGTACGCGATTTAATAAAATTCTGGGGGGAGTAGGGAAGATTTTTATTGATGGCGAGCACTTATATGTACGTATCATGCTGAGTTTGTGAAGGGCACTTTTATTTTACTTACAATTAATGACGTACTATAATGAATTAAAAATGACGCAAACAGGGTCGGTAGCACGAGTGTGACCCCCCTTGTGTTGCATGGCCGACCATAGGCCACGGTAACCACTTTCCATCAGGTGGGCCGTGTGCTAGTCTGCGACTTAAATAGTATAAAAAACACTATTAAAGCCCATTGAAGTCTTACATTTTTTGGGCTTAGCGTGCATTTGTCAGAGGAAGCAATTTTCTTTTGTACCAGAATTTTCTTTCTTTCTTTTTCAATTTGACGCTGACTGTACCAGAGTCAATTTATAGACTGGCCTTATATTTGGGATTGGAAGAAAAAAAATTGGATTGCATTACATAAAAGGTTGGTAGCGGAGACTTTTATACCTACAGTGGAAGACTTTTTAAAGAAATAAAGCATGCACACGACATGCATGCTTTATTTCTTTATAAAGTGACCACTGCATAAATGCCCTGCGCTCTTATTGTGACTGCAATTGCAAGTGTTATCATTATCACACCTGATTATGATAAAAACGAAATATAGAAATCTACTTTTCTATTTTTTACTTGTTTGTATTTTTGTTACTTGGCATTTTATATAGTTACTAGCTTTTGCCCGCGGCTCCGCCCGCGTGGATGTCGGTTATCGTGACCAAACATAGCCTATGTCCTTTCTCGAGGTCTAATCTACCCCAATACCAAATTTCATCAAAATCGGTTCAGTGGTTTGGGCGTGAAAGCGAGACAGACAGACAGACAGAGTTACTTTCACATTTATAATATTAGTAGGGATTTACTAAAACCATTTATAGGCACCAAATATCGGCCATGTCAACATTTTTTGACTTTTGATTGATTATAATTTTTTGGTTTATAGCATCCTGCAATGCCTTTTTTGGGTAGAGGGATACTGAAACTCCATTACTACATTCGTAAAATTACCAATTCTTTGTTATTTTTGAAAATATAGGTATAGTACACCCTAATTTCTGCCGCCTGTGACCGTAATATCGTCATATCTTTTCCAACGTGAATTTAGGTCAATAAAACTAAGTAAAGTAAAAAAATATAACGTTTTATATTCCAATTTAGGTTCAAATAATTTTTTGTAACGCTTATCTATTATTAATTTCTTTTTTCTTTATATCTCAGCCTTGAAAATTACAGTAGGTAATTGCTGTTATTATATTATTATATACGGATATATGGATACGACATATAGGCAATAATTGAAACCATATACTTGGTACCCCCTAAGCTTCAAGCAGGAAAAGTTTGAACAAAATTGGTCCAGTATTAAGGGCAGAAACTAGAGTTTTAATTTTATAGAATTTGAACAACTTTGAGCACTCTGTAGAATCGCATGTTGCCGCTTAGCTGTTCAAGTAAGTTACCTACTATGCCTATTGTTGTGTGTGTGTGTGAAGTTGTTGTGTGTGTGTGTGTGAAGGTGTGTGCGTATTTATTAATGAGTTATGACACAGTCAATGACTTTAAGGCAATGGATGAAACTATTTAATGACTTATACAAGTGGTTGCATTTTCTACATTTATTTTAATAATTATTTTGTTAGAAAATTTCGGATTTTATAAATCAGGGAATTTAAGTTTAAATTTAATTTGGTTCTATTCCTACGGACCAGGATGCTTCGCGGTTTCAGTATTTGCACATATGTCGTATCCATATCGTATATGATCACAATGATTAAAAAAAATTAAGACAAATGAAGATTTCCAAAATATATTATTACAAAGAAAAAATATTATTTAATAAAGTCAACAGATAACTTGACTTTCTTTAAAGGCTTTTAAATTTAAATGCACTAAACAGTGACGGCAAGTAAAATCTTCTTTAGCCACTTCAATATAATTTCGCCCAGGCCACGATGAACTGTACACTTTAAGTGGAACCATTTGTATACATATTATGTCACATTTAATATTTTTGGCTTCATCTTCTTCGACATCACTAATTAGTTCTACTTCACAGCCACCATAAAGAATTTTCACCTTTTCTTCTTAAAAAGGTAAATCATGAGGTCAGTTACGCTGTCCGTTAATATTCTCTTCTTCTATTTTAATACTCTTCTTCTTCTATCTACTAGTTTTATTTTATTTGACTGGTTTATGTTTTATTCTATTGTCCAGATTTCTCTTTCTCTCTGTATCTATTCTTCTAGGAAGTCTGTCTTGTAAAGTGATCCTGGAAATTTCGTACTGTCGAAATGCTACTCTTCTTCTGCTTCATCATATTATTAATTCCCAGTCGCAATCGAAGCTCACACCTCGGATTCTGGGGTCCGCTTTGCCAGTCTTAACTGCGGATATGGCTAGACCTCGATATTTTCCGCGAAACGTCTTCCATCTATACTCCACAAGCCCAATGGTAACATCGAAGCGTTGTATTACTGCCTGCTTCTTTGAACGGCATTTACTCCATCTCTTATTCTACTACGGTCATAGAAACTATAGGGATCATAGAACCTATAGGGGTCATAGAACCTATAAGGGTCATAGAACATATAGATAGGGGTCATAGAACCTATAGGGGTCATAGAACCTATAGGGGTCATAGAACCTATAGGGGTCATAGAACCTATAGGGGTCATAGTACCTATAGAGGTCATAGAACCTATGGGGGTCATAGAACCTGTAGGAGTCATAGAACCTATGGTCATATAACCATAGGTTTGAAACCTTTCTCTTTTTGTTGGGACATCATTATGGCATACCTACCTGTTGACTAAAATTAAAATACCTAAGTATTTGTTCATTTTTCACCACGTCCCTGTTTATTGTAACGTTCGAAGGTTGTAGGAAAGTAAGTACCCTATACAAAATAAGGTGGCCGTTATTACGCATCGATTCTCTAGATATCGGCCGTAGCTGGCAAAAAAAGTTTTTAGGCGGCCGATGTTAGGATCTAGTCATCAAACAGACCTGTTATTTCATTTTTAACCTTATTAATGTTACTGCTAATATATAAAAGAGCTAAACATATAGTTTAGTGTTTTCATGCATTTCCCCAATATCGACCAGGTGGCCGATATTGAGATTTATCCAAAATAAAGATCCCTAATCTCGACCCCCCCATTATTTCATAAAAAGTACAAATAAATTTAAAAACACACTACCTTAACGGTACTTCGACTGTTTTTCTTTATTATAAAATAATATAAAATACCATAGGTATGTTTAATTCCATTCAAATACTTATCAACGGAGTGCGTTTTGGTGAAAACAAACTGTTTCATGATAAACAGTTTGGGTTTACTAAAGGACGTTCGACCACCGATGCTGGTGTAGAATTGTTAAATTGTATTCACAAAGCCTGGGAAGATAAGCATGATGCATTGGGTGTCTTCTGTGATCTATCCAAGGCTTTCGATTGCGTCCACCATGACACATTAATCAGGAAATTAGAACATTACGGAATAAGGAACAAGGCTCTCGATCTTCTGACTTCATATTTGAACAATAGAATTCAGAGGGTCGATGTTAACGGTACACGCTCAGTAGGATCTGTGGTTTCGATGGGCGTTCCACAGGGTTCGATACTAGGACCATTTTTATTCTTAATTTATATAAACGACCTCGCTTACTACGTAAGAGACAAAAATAGTATTATTTTATTTGCTGACGATACTTCGTTAATATTTAAAATTAAGAGGCAACTAAACAATTATGACGAAGTGAATAGTGCACTAACAAGAGTGGTCCATTGGTTTAGTACAAATAATCTTTGCCTTAATGGGAATAAAACTAAATGTATTAAATTTACCCTACCTAATATTGAACAGGTGGAAACCAATGTACAACTCAATGGTCAGGTGTTGAACCTTGTGGAATCAACAGTGTTCTTAGGTTTAAGTATTGATGCCAAACTGCAGTGGGGATCACATATTGATAAAATAGCCAGTAGATTAAGTTCAGCTTCCTACGCTGTAAAAAAGATTAGGACTCTGACAGATGTGGATACGGCTAGAATAGTTTATTTCAGTTATTTTCATAGTATTTTGAGCTACGGAATTCTCCTTTGGGGTAATTCCGCGGATTTGAATACAATATTTATATTACAAAAGCGGGCTGTGCGAGCTATTTATAATTTGGGCCCAAGAGTCTCCCTCAGAGAAAAGTTTAAAGAAATAGACATTCTGACCGTAGTGTCACAATACATTTTCGAGAACCTAATGTATGTAAGGAAAAATATTTCCAAATTTCCCAAAATTTGTGACAGGCATAACGTAAATACGAGACATAAAAACAATCTTGTAGTCTGTGATAGCAGACTCCAAAAAATTAGTAATTCTTTCCAGGGTAACTGTATACGCTTTTTTAACAAGCTCCCTAATGAAATTAGGGATTTACCTATAAATAAATTTAAAAATGAAGTTAAGAGGAAATTGTGCCAAAAAGGCTATTATAAAATACAAGAATATTTAGATGATAAACTTGCTTGGAATTGAGTTGTTCACTCATGCATGGTTCTCAAACAAATGATTGTATTTAGACTAAGTAGACTAAGCATTTTTTGTAAATAGACCAAAAAAAAAAAAGCCCGCTGAGTTTCTTGCCGGAGTCTTCTCAGGCCGGGGCCGCGTTTCGAACCGGTGGTCCATTTGCTAAGCTAGTCTTTAGTACATATATGTATATTATTGACGTTTTGTAAGTGCCGTTTTGATGGTCTATACAGAATAAATGATTTTTGACTTTGCGTCGACTCCGGGATTTGACTCGAAAATGCCAACAAACGACACAAGTCGGTACCTGCGCGTTCTCTATTGCCACCTGAACGTTCAAATGTGGAGGTACCCGCACCAAAATATGGGATGTTATTCGTATGGATATAGAGTCGCTTTTTGCATAAAAACGATCATAATTTTAGGGTTATTTTCATAGTTATGATCAATTTTCTCGAAAAGGCCGATATTAGGACGTGGCCGATACTAGGAGACTTCACCCTATAAAGTACTAAATTAATTGTTGACGAATGAATGATTACGAGATAAATAAATAAATAAATAAATAAATAAATAAATAAATATTGTAGGACATTCTACACAACGCTATCTAGACCCAAAGTAAGCATAGCTTAACTAGCTTGTGTTATGGGTTCTAGAATGCGGATAAACATACTTAGATACATTTTTTTTTTGTAAATACATACATATTATACATAGAAACACCCAGACCAATGCAAATATTCATATTCATGCACACAAATATTTGGACTGAGCGGGGATCGAACCCGCGCCTCCTGCGTAGCGGCCGCGTTCACTACCGCTACGCCACAGAGGCAGTCAAAGATAGCTAACGGGCTGTGAGTTAGCGGTAGTGCATTGCAATTGCAACGTAGCGTAGTGTAATGAAATTAATATGAATATTTGCATTAGTCTGAATGTTTCTATGTATAATTATGTAATTACGAAAAAAATGTATCTAAGTATGTTCATCCGCATTCTAGAACCCATAAAACAAGCTAGTTTAGCTATACTTACTTTGGGTCTAGATAGCGTTGTGTGGGATGTCCTACAATATAACTATTTAAAATGACGAAAGATTCAGCTATTGAAGATAAACGCTATGTGGAAGTAACATCTGACAAAGTCGATACGTGTAGAACGATACGTTCTTGAGAACTTGATTGTACTGAGTGCAACAATCCTCTCAGTAATACAGTCTTATGGCCGTAAAGCAATCGTCTAATAAATTGGAATAGGTCTCATAAATAACAATAGTTTTCTAGTAGGTAGAAGATTTTCATTATAATAAAATGTCAGATGTAACATGTAACGAATTAAGGCGAGAGTACCTAGTTAGTCGAGCTAATGGGTATTTGTATTTTATTTGGTTTAACTTTGATAATTTAAAAACCCGTCTACTGTTTAAAAGATCGAAACTACACTTGAAATTATTTAAGAGATACGATTTGACAGCTCTCTGGATTCATGGAAGGTAACTAGGCACTATTGAAAGGATACATGAAACTGTTATAAATTAAGTTAAACCATTTCTAAATACGTAATAACTTATAATAGTAAGTATAAAAAATATGGTGTGACATATTTCACTTTAAATTACTACAAATATTTTAAGAATTGCAACAAATAATTTAAAATAAGACGTGATTCTTCATTTCTCGAAATCTCGTGTGACAGCTACGTCATATAGTTCTTATTTTTTCATATGAGTGTTGCGGCTGTGTTCTCTATGGTTGTTACATTTTAATCGTATGGAGTTTATGTCAACTCGTTACGTTTATGGTCGGCGTTGCCAGAATGTAACTTTTGTAATATTTCGTAATTCTTTTTACCCTCTCATGTTTCTTATAAGTAATACAAATCAAAATATTGTTTAGATTTTACTTTTACCATATCGCATACTAGAGACAACAATACTCGATTATATTAGATTGATTGTGAAAATGCACCTCTTAGATTATTTTGCCTATCATCATCATCATTCGCATGGAGATGTATTTTCCTAATTGCATCTGAGGCCAAGGCAAGGCAAGGCAAGGCAAATTTTTATGTTTAAATTTTTACTGAGCCGCGTGGTTCCCGGTAGGAGCCGTGTGGTTCCCGGCAGAGTAGAACTTGGGTCACCCCATCTCTTCCTATGCGGTGTCGAACCCCCTCAAAGGATTCAGGCGTGATGTTCAATCGCGGCTGATTTCCTGGTATTTTTTAAGAGTTCCTTGGTCTAATCTCTGAAACCCATCATCAGATCTTTACGAAATTTAGATGTACTGCCGAACAAAAAAACAAAAAAAGATTTTTGCAAATCCGTCCACGCAAGACGGAGCTATGACCGTACAAACATAAAAAAAATATATTTAAACATCCGTATTGAGAACCTTGATGCAGAAGGCGGTATTCTTCGACACGGCACGTATTGTGAGGCGTGGTCCCTGTACCCTATAGGTACCGGTGGGGCATTGTATTTTATATTTTTAAATATATGTTTTTTATTGTAAGTAGGTATATGAATTTAAAAATATAGTATCTTACTAAATTATTCAAGAAATAAGGAGGTAATGATACCCATGTTTTCATTAAGCCTCACATAGAGGTACTAATCCTAATATCAATACTAGATATATTAAATGATGAATCAGTGTTGCCAGGGCCAGATAGTCTAATGTAAATGTAAACAACATAGCTTAAAAAGTTACATATCGAGGAAAAAGTAAGGTTTTTTTATGGTATGAAAATCCTGTCGGATAATTATATAGCGCGGTGGGGTAGTTATGACGAATAGTTTTATTTATTTACAAATTACAATGTTACAAAAGTTACATTCGGGCAACGATGCGATTAATCTTTTGTTACCTGAATCGATTATTCTGACAATTGATTTGAGACACTCCAACCCTAGACTTAAACGTCAAATCGTATCTCTTAAATAATTTTGAGTGGGCAGTATCCATTTGCAAATCATAAAACAAAAGAAAATTAATGGATGCCGTCTGCAATCAAGCTTGTTTAGCGCGTTCGCTGGCATATGCGGGTGCGGGTCGCGGACTTGTTTCATGTTATTTCAAGAGCAGCGCTCCGTGAGGCGGATACCCGTCACACGCGACGCGGGCGGCGGGCCCCGCCACGCGGGCAGCGGGGCACGTGCCGTGTGTCTTATTGTCAATATTACCTATTATTATTATATACATATATTATATAATAATATTAACCCTAAACGGTTAATTATATTGTACAATTTGCAATATTGCGTAATATAATTGACCGTTTAGAGGCCGCCTAACGAAAAAACCTAAGCTGACACTCCGAGCTCGCACGAATCAAGCCGAGCTGCTCCGAAATCGGCCGATTTTAAATTATTATCATTAGACGACTTATTCAGTAACATGGTGAAGAATGCAATGAACCGAATACCACGCACATCGAAATTTAAACTGCCAGTGACTTGCTTCAACTAATTTCCAAAGGAAATAATTATACTAGGAGTATTTCCTTTGTAAAAAAATCGAATCCTTTGTAAAAATATCGGGTATACATCGCAAAATATTGATCCTAGCGGAAAATTATGAATACTAAAAGGTAGGAAATTTAATTCTTAACAACTTTGTAGTAACTATTTTACGTGTAAAAATAAAACTATACTGCTTCCATTTCTTTATTTTCTCTTTGACAGATTGAGATAATTATATTTACAACACACCTGCTCATAACAGTGATATTATTTTACCGCAATTAAGCACGGAATGACACCTATTATAAAACTGTGACTTTTTCATTACTATTATTCACAAAAGTGAGTTATAGATTCTTTTTTAAATTTTATAGGAAGTGTCTATAATTGTCTATGTTCTTAAAAAAGTTTTGATACAAAAAATAACGTGTTTAATAGTACGAATAAATTAATACGCCTATTGTATGGTCATTTGATGCATTTTCGTATTTAAATAAATAATTTCAACTTGTAATACTTGTGTAATAAACAAAATTTTCGCTCAAATTTAACTTTTTTTTTTCTCTAAGTACAGAAAAAAAAAACAGAGTAAAAAAAAGTTAAGTTCAAACCTCATTTTTTTTTAAATATGGTCGACCGCCATTGTTAAATGCGCGCGCATAGGAAAACGAATTAATTTGTAGTATTGTTTATTTAGTATTTGTAGTATTATTTTATTGCAAGTGTGTTGTAAAACGTCGTATGGCACGTGTGAGCATGATGATTACCGTCCTCGGCTGTCTTAAGACCCTCGCCTGCCGGCTCGGGTCTCAATGACGCCTCGGCGGTAATCACCAACGTTGCTCACTTGTACCATAATGTACTATTATATAAACATTTCACAGCACTAAACATTTTCTAAGACTTTTGGGCATTACTTTGTATAAACGGCCCCAGTGTGCGGCGTAGGCGTTCGGTGAATGTACGCAGACGTCGCGACTACACGTTTCCCCTTTTTGACCGACTTCAAAAAAGGAGGTTCTCAATTCGTACGCAATTTTTTTATTTTTTTTTATTTTTTTTGTATGTTTGTTACGCGATTGTGAAGCCAATTCTAGACGGATTTTGAAAATTCTTTTTCTGTTCGTAAGTAGATTATTCCGAAGTGGTCCCATTTAAATTTCGTAAAGATCTGATGATGGGTTTCCGAGATTAGACCAAGGAACTCTTCAAAAAGTACCAGGAAATCAGCCGCGATAGCTGCAATGGCATATTATTGCAATGTTTCTGCCATTACACATCATAACATCACGCCTGAGTCCTTTGAAGGGGTACGCAGAAGTGTTCAGAATATTCAGTTATATTTCCGGTGTATATGCATTGATTTTAAAAATTATTTTTGAATAATGCTTTAATATTTTTTTTATTTAGCGTGGCCGGTTCGATCTGTAGTGTAGCGTCAGCAGCGCATGTACAGTCAGGTCAATATACATGCGATGTACAGTCGTGAGACTGTACAAACTCACTAAAAAGAGAAAAATAAATTCATTTTTAACCGACTTCAAAAAAGGAGGTTCTCAATTATTCGTACCCAATTTTTTTTACTTTTTTATTTTTTTGTATGTTTGTTACGCGATTGTGAAGCCAATTCTAGACGGATTTTGAAAATTATTATTGTGTTCGTAAGTAGATTATTCCGAAGTGGTCCCATTTCAATTTCGTAAAGATCTGATGATGGGTTTCCGAGACCAAGGAACTCTTCAAAAAGTACCAGGAAATCAGCCGCGATTGCTGCAATGGCATATTATTGCAATGTTTCTGCCATTACACATCATAACATCACGCCTGAGTCCTTTGAAGGGGTACGAAGAAGTGTTCAGAATATTCAGCTATATTTCCGGTGTATATGCATTGATTTTAAAAATTCTTTTTGAATAATGATTTAATTTTTTTTTTGTAGCGTGGCCGGTTCGATCTGTATTGCAGCGTCAGCAGCGCATGTACAGTCAGGTCACTATACATGCGATGTACAGTCGTGAGACTGTAAAAACTCACTAAAAAGAGAAAAATAAATTCATTTTTAACAAAAAAGTTTAACCGACTTCAAGAAACGAAAAAGAGGCACTGAAAAGCGAAAAATAACTTAATTTACAGACTTACTGATTTATTAGAAGTCGGTGCCAGCCAACTTTGTTTATTGTGTCTGAACTACTATGATGCAATCCATTGAAATATGGCTTCTCTTGGGCTAGGTACCGACTTCTAATAAATCAGCAAGTCTGTAAATTAAGTTATTTTTCGCTTTTCAGTGCCTCTTTTTCGTTTCTTGAAGTCGGTTAAACTTTTTTGTTAAAAATGAATTTAATTAACAAAAAAGTTTAACCGACTTCAAGAAACGAAAAAGAGGCACAATTTTTGTTAAAAATGAATTTATTATAGTGTGGCAATCCCCTCGGATACCCCTCCCCCGGTAATGGTTAATTGGTTATGTCTCGAACCGATGAAAACCACACGCCATCTTAGGTCCTCTGTTACCGAAAGTGAGATTGTCGCTGGCATAATCGTCACTCCCGGGCTGACCCAGGGCTCTGTGATCATCATCATCACGTCTCGAGATGGCCCCTTCGGGCGTTTCCCTTGCAGTTAATCTATAGTACGAGAGCCCACGACCAAAATTTTTGTCTCATAGCAATACAGCCAAAACCGCATCAAATCGATAGATACGATTATCCTGAACTCGAAAAAACCAATATCAGACATTTTCCGCGTAGCGTTTGATCTGACCGAATTTTCAAAATTGTCAAAGAATTTTACCGAACTGCATCATAGCAATATGTCTGATTTGCAGACTGTGGTTGAATGATAGTTCTGAGATACCGGAAACATATTTTTCAGACGTTAGTGGTGTAGCGCAAACCCGTAAAATCACTTAAAAAAATAAAAATGAGACAAAAAAAATGTCTCATAGCAATACGTCTGAAAATCTTTTTTATTAGTAAATTTTGGTTATTTGATGCGAACAAAACAATTTTCAGACGGAAATGTGAACGCATTAAATTTTGAGACCGTTTTGAAAATGTTAACAAATTTTACCGATCGGTATCATAGCAATATGTCTGAAAATTGTTGGACATGATAAAATAAGTTGTCCACATGTGCAAAAAATTTATATCAGACAAATTAAGTGTAGCATCTTCTCTATCAGACAACTTTTCGATACTCAGATATCATTTAAACATCGTATTGAGGCATCTTGAATTCTCTGTTACAAACCAATGAATACGTTGCGACCCTGAATTCATTATATGATAATTAACAAAGAATTTACCCGAAACCGTAACATTGAAGTTGAAGGACTGAAATAAATCGCACAAAAGGAAACTGGGATGAAGTTGAAAAAAAAACACTGCTACACTTAAAGTGTCTGAAAACAGGTTTTTGGTAATCATGGCAGCAATACGAAAAGTTAAAAAAAAAATTATCCGTACTGCTATGATACAGGTCGGCTAAATTTGTTGACATTTTCAAAAATGCGCTCAGGCTATGTGCTACGCACAAAATGTCTGAAAACAAACTTTTTCGTAATAAAATTATAAAATCTATGTACATTTTCACTATCAGACGTATTGCTATAATACCGACTGCCTTTTTTTTTTGAGACAGCAGAAATGGCCTCCCACGCAGTTGCTACACTTTCGACCGTTACTACACACCTAGTCGGGTTCAGAATCATACAATCTAACGATTTTATAGGGTTTTTGCCGTATTGCTATGAGACATGGTTTTGGTCGTGGGCTCTCGTACTATACGTGACGTATGCGTAGGTAGTTGCGCGCAAGCGCTGTCACCCCAGTAAAAGCGCTTGCGTGCAACTACCTACGCATGCGTACGATGCCACATGGAGGGAACGTACCTTAAATCCTTAAGGTAGCTCATTTTGTTTAAAGGAGACATCATTTTAAAAAGAAACAAAACTGCATTCAAAGATTTTTAAAAATTCGCTTGCCACACCCGGTAATCGAACCGACTAAAATCCGAAAAAGTAACATTCTGTATTTTTATGGCATCAATCGATAGGGTCAATCATAAGGATCAAATCTCTCTAAGGAACATGGTAAATTAAACGAAAGGAAGTCCTTGAAACCTAAAATTATAAATTCAATTTGGCAAAATAAAACACTTTAACTCAAAGTTCATCCATCCACCTGGTACCATATTAACAATAAAATTGCATATTTAAATTACTTTTCTTTTTTTATCGTGCTGAGACCGCTGCTGGTCAGCGGTAGTATTTAGGTATGTCGAACTCAAACCGACTAAAACTAAAAACAGGTTATAAGTTGATCCAATAGGGCAATTCTCTCGCCATTTTCGTTGCCCAGGGTACACCGCGTGCAGGTTTCTAATCTAGCACCCAAAAATAACTACCTACTCTACCTACCCAACCTACATACCTCATACAGTTACCCAATAAAGTTACACTTCTAAACAGGTAACAAAGTTCATTCATTTAGTACTCATTTTACTAAATCATCAAAGATCTATCTATCTAGTATTGATAGGTATCTTAAGGTGCGTACAGATCATGTAACATGTTGTATAACTTGTGTTATATAACACGTCCACATTATCTAATCTAACATTGTTTTATAACTTTGCAACATTGTACTAGCTTCAGTGTCTACATTACTGAAACATGTTATATAACATTGTTATATAACATGTTATGCTATATAATTTGTACGCACCTTTATAAGAAAGTGTTTTATTTTACCAAATTGAATTTATAATTTTAGGTTTCAAGGACTTCCTTTCATTTAATTTACCATGTTTCTTAGAGAGATTTGATCCTTATGATTGACAATATTGATTGATGCCATAAAAATACAGGATGTTACGTTTTCGGATTTTAGTCGGTTCGATTACCGGGTGTGGCAAGCGAATTTTTAAAAATCTTTGAATGCAGTTTTGTTTCTTTTAAAAAATAAAATGATGTCTCCTGGTAAAATGAGCTAACTTAAGGATTTAAGGTACTTCCCCTCCATGTGGCATCGCCGTGGGACGCCCTGTATATGAATTTCATCTATAATATAAAAATGAATCCCTAAATGTGTTGCTAAGCTCAAATCTCGAGAACGGCTGGACCGATTTCGTTAATTCTTTTTTTAGAATATTCCTTGAAGTACGAGGATGGTTCTTAGGCAGTTGTCTCACTGGGAACGATGAACGAGTAACGAGTAAAGCTAGAGCTATAAACGAGTTGGCGAGCAGCGAGGAGCGAGTGCGTATTTCCGATAGTTCTGTAGCTCGGCTATAAGCGAGTGTGCGAGTGAGGTGAGCGATTACTCGCAACACTTCGAGCAGCCAAGCGTACAGTCCTAGCTACCATGAGTTGACACCGAAATTAGTAATATTCGCTAATCGCTTAGCGAGTATCGCTGAGCGAGTGTTATTTTTCATAGCTCTTGTCGCTCAGCGACAAACTAGTAAAGCGAGTACTCGCCGGCAGTGTGAACAGTCAGCGATCAACTATTTGTATATGCATCTCTTTTGTTTACACGGAATGTATATCTATTGTACGTTTCTAGAGTGAGAAAATAGTCGATAGTTACTCGTTTTCTCGCCGGCGGTGGGACAAGTGCCTTAGGCAGTTGTCTCACCGGGAACGATGAACGAGTAACGAGTAGAGCTAGAGCTACAAACGAGTTGGCGAGCAGCGAGGAGCGAGTGCGTAGTTTCGATAGTTCTGTAGCTCGGCTTTAAGCGAGTGTGCGAGTGAGGTGAGCGATTACTCGCAACACTCGCTCGCGGTAGTCAAGTGTCCAGGTTGTAGAGAAATGACCGGTGGTTACTCTCTCGACGTGTTTTGATCGCTTAGCGAGTATCGCTGAGCAACTTAGCGAGTATCACTGGGCGAGTGTTATTTTTCATAGCTCTTGTCGCTCAGCGACAAGCTAGTAAAGCGAGTACTCGCTGGCAGTGTGAACAGTCAGCGATCAACTATTTGTATATGCATCTCTTTTATTTCCACGGAATGTATATTTTTTGTACGTTTCTTGAGCGAGAAAATAGTCGATAGTTACTCGTTTTCTCGCCGGCGGTGGGACAAGTGCCTAAGGGAGAGAAAATTTAAAAAAATGAAGAATTGACTGGGCGGTACGAAGTTCGCGGGGTCAGCTAGTACCAAATAATTAAAAAGTCTGTAAATGTTTTGAAGGTGTGAAAACATCAAACTTTTAATTCAATATTACCAAAAGATACAGCCGTTTATGTAGCATGACTTCGTCCCTGAATCCAGTTTTGCACTACTCTCCCGACCGTGTTCGGCCACAGCGAGTGGTTAAATGAGAGACTGGTTATTGAGAGACTGGTTAATGAGAGACTAGTAAGTGAGAGACTGGTTAATGAGAGACTGGTTAATGTAATGTGAGACTGGTTAATGAATAATGAGAGAGTGGTTAATGAGAGACTGGTTCATGAGAGACTGGTTAATGAATAATGAGAGCCTGGTTAATGTGATGAGAGACTGGTTAATGAATAATGAGAGACTGGTTAATGTGATGAGAGACTGGTTAATGAATAATGAGAGACTGGTTAATGAGAGACTGGTTCATGAGAGACTGGTGCAGGTTAATGAGAGACTGGTTCAGTTTAATGAGAGACTGGTTAATGAATAATGAGAGCCTGGTTAATGTGATGAGAGACTGGTTAATGAATAATGAGAGACTGGTTAATGAGAGACTGGTTCATGAGAGACTGGTGCAGGTTAATGAGAGACTGGTTCAGTTTAATGAGAGACTGGTTCATGAAAGACTGGTTAATGAGAGACTGGTTCATGAGAGACTGCTTAATGAGAGACTGGTTAATGAGAGCTTTTTCAAAGTCTTTATTGTGCACCACAGGTATTTATTATAAAGATAGTTTTTTACATAATGAGGTCGTTGGTGAGCTCTCAGGTGACTGTGCAAGCGGGCTACAACAATCATATCTTAAGATGCTGTGGCCAATGATGATGATTACGGTTAATGAGAGGCTGTTTAATGAGAAACTGGCTAATGAGAGACTGGCTAATGAGAGACTGGTTAATGAGAGCTTCGTTGGTTAGCTCTTAGGTGACTGACGTAGCCTATCTTTGAAGCGCATGTACGACCACACACGCTACAAGTCAGACGGAACCCTCGGTGCGCGATTCAGACTCAAACTTAACTTTTTTTTATATAAATAGGATACGTCAATTTGACTTCTGCTCGTTTGATGGTATGCTAAAGGCAAAGTCTCAGCAAAGAGGGTCACCATTATAGACACATACAGTATCTACGATTAAAATCAGTTAAACATTCGGTCAACCTCGGTAATTGTCGTGAATCCCTCGTCTCTCACATATAGTTATCAATTTACAGATATGACCTTTCATTATATTACCCGTTATTATTATTATTTATTCTTTATGCACGAATAAGTGTACAAAGGCGGACTTAATGCCATGGGCATTTTCTACCAGTCAACCTTAGGGTGATGCAGAGATTTGTCAAGGTAGGTGCTCGAAGTATTAATCTAGTGGTGTTAATAACAGGTAAACATAGGTACTACAAACAATAAACATAATATATACCTACAATGTATTATTATACATATATATACACATACATACCTATCATATACATACACAAATATTTATACTGTATGCACTTAAACTACATATAAATATACATATTATGGAAAAATCCGATGAATATTATTCTGCCTATGGTTCGCTGTAAATCTATCGTACTCTGTTTCTGAACGTAAAACGGTTTGGGGACATTCTGACTTCTAATGGCAGCGCATTCCAAAGGAGAATGGATTGTACAGAAAAAGAAGAGTGGACAAGGCTTGAGGTATGAGTGGGACACTGGGACAGTGAAGAAGAAGATTGTGAGAAGAGCGTAGATTTTTATTGTGGTTCGAGCCGAGTACCTAGGTGGAGATGGGATTTTAAGTAGGGTGAATTTAATAGAGTATAGACCCACGTGACAGCTCGTAGACTTCGTCGCCGTCGTATGGGTAGCCAACCCAACTCTGAACGACAAGCCGAAACTTCTTATTGAATACAATACAAGCACGATATGAGCAACAAAACCTCCTTTGTAGCTCAAAACTAATACAAAAATATTGAAATAAGAAAAATAATTGATTATATTGACGTAGGTATATGATACATTTATATTTATGAATGAACGCTAATTTCGTTCGTGAAAATATTCGATTCTATCAAATTTTATCAAAAATAACTTACAGTAAGTAGGTAGTTATGTATCATGGCTTCAACAAATTTAAAGCGTGGTAAAATAATTGTTGCTCAATCTCGTGAAATTGTAAATAATGTATGTAACTATTTTAAAAAAGAATATAATTTATTAAAAAAAGAGTTTATGATACTTCCAAATAATGACGGGACCAACTCTTGTATTTGAAAGATTCTGCCACGTATATTTAGCACCCATTTAGTTCTATTTTGTACCTGTCCTGAAATTTTTGTACCTTACACGGCATAAACGGAATTTCACGATAGCACTGGTCCCGCCATTATGACGCGTCATAATGGCGGGACCATGCCTGTACTCCAAAACTACAATGAATTGCATCGTCCAGATCAACGCATCGTACTTTACTACATAATACAAACAACTATTACTAAAATGAACTAAAATAAATAAATAAAATATTATTTACGTACATAATGCGTCGTAGGTATTTAAAGTTTATATAATTAAATGAAGCACCGACATGAAAAAAAAATATTGTCATTAATTTAATAACAATAAATAATGAAGTGCCTGCATGAACAGTAGCTGCAACTTACTTGAAGTATTTTCGCTCGTTAAATTATTTAGGCGTATAAAATGTCAAAAATGAAATATTTATTTTATAAAAAAACTACTGAGATCTCCATCTCTCACTGTTGATTATCGGAGGTACGAAATTAGGTTCTAAATTCTGGTTTGATCTGGACGATGCAATTCGTTGTAGTTTTGGAGTACAGGCATGGTCCCGCCATTATGACGCGTCATAATGGCGGGACCAGTGTTTTCGTGAAATTCCGTTTATGCCGTGTAAGGTACAAAAATTTCAGGACAGGTACAAAATAGAACTAAATGGGTGCTAAATATACGTGGGAGAATCTTTCAAATACAAGAGTTGGTGCCGTCATTATGATGTTTATCATAAATTACTGAAAGAATCTTGTGATAAATAGACCGTGTTTGGTATCAAATTAAAGGGCTCAATTAGCACATGTGAAATATGTATAAATTATTGGGTGTTGCTTACCCAAAAATAATATAAATAAAAATTAAGTTTTAAACTTTTTCCTAGAATAGATTGTTTTAAGTGGCATACGATCACGGCTATTATTGATATTTTCTTGTTTAATACTTTTTAGAGCGTGATTTTGCAGTAGTTAGTCGGGTTTTAGTTTAAAACTTAATTGTAGGTAAGTATGTAACGAATAAACTCAAAACTACTGGACCGATTTCAAATTTTTTCCTCCATTAGAAAGCTACATTATCAGGTCTACCTGATCTAGTACCTGGTACCTGACCTGGTATCTAACCAACATAGGCTATATATCATCAAGCTACAATTCACGATGAACGACGATCAGAATTCCAAGCGTGCGGAGTCACGAGCTAGTACTACATAGTTTCGATAGCTAGTAGAATATAGAGGTCAGATGGCAGTTGCTTCACGGAAATACCGAAGTTCGGTCGTTTTATAGTTAGGCTGACACCAACTAACTGTTGGTCATATTCGATTCCATACTTACGAGGTATGACGGCAGTTCTCTCCAACCGAGGCTGCACTTAGCCCGGGGTCCACTGTCCTACTCATTTCAATAATGCTTATTGCTTATGTTTGATTTTATCTAGTGACTGCCTTCTGACCTCCATTGTTGAGAGGAATGCCTGCCAGGTTTTAAGCTTGCAGGTAGGAATGACTTGATCCCGAAGATCTTGGTGTGGATCTATCCACGTCATCGAATATGAGTTCCCAACTTAGTTCAATGAAATTTTGAAGCAATTAAATAGATAGATATTATGCTCACTTTTTCTATAGGATGTTTTAATCGGAAAAAGTGAACATTCAGATCAGGACTTGAAACCACGTCCTCTCCGTTACAGGGGGAATACTTTGACCAACAGAGCTATTAGACATAGGTACGTGCAAAGCTGCGTTTACATACTCGCGGCAGAGCGAGGGAAGTGGCGAGAGAAGTGGGCAGAGACGTGGTGTGAATGGTATATTCGTCATGCCGCGAGTACTGCCGCGTATGTTGCTGCGAATGTCGGCTTGGCGGCACGAGTCAAAGGAGCGGCAATACTAGCGCGATGAACTATACGAGACCGCTAGATGGCGCTAATCAGTAAACACGGCTTTCGTTATTGCTCCTCGAATATTTACTTTTAAAAATATTTATATCGATCTACGGAAAGTGTATAGTAGTTGAAAGTGATAGTTTTTATTAATAATCTATTTAAATAATTCGCTAAGCTGTAAAAGCATAATGCGTACACTGCTACAACAGCGTTGTCCTCCATACGTTTACGTCCGTCTCCATTGCAGGACGAATACTGTAATGCGGACCAACACGATGATGCGCGTGTTTGAACGCTAGGGCATTAATCGCGCGAATATTTCCGGCAACACGATGAGCAATGCGAGCGGCAGTATGTAAACGCGGGGTAAAGTGCAACGGACGCCTTATGAAATCCTACAGTCCCGGGTCCTTTAAGCGGGGTGTGAAAAAGCATCTGATGAGGCCACCATTGTAACATAATACGTGTCTTTATTGGTGAAACTCTTTTCCGAGACTTTACCTTCAGCTTACCGTCAGGCGAGGTGAAGTTAAATTCACGTGTCCTGCTGCTCATAGAGGTATCTTTATCTTTCTTCACAGCGCCCCCTACCACACCGTATCATGGGAGAGGTACAACGTTTATAGTCACACTCATAACAATTCCGGCCGTTGCCTTCCATTTGGCGTGTCTTAACAAAAAAAATCATATTGATGTAACTAATTTACGAAGAAACGAATCGACCATGAAAAGAGATTAGGGTTGAAATAAAACTTATTATTGTTATTCAGATTTTTATTTTATCATCATCCATTTCTTCTAAATTAAGAGATAGAGAAAGCTCACCATTGCAGGTGTGAGCGCCATACAAAGTCAACCATCAAACATAATTTGATATAGCCCTTAAAAATATCGAAGAAAAAAGCAGTAAAATGTCCTATCTGCCCCCCAGACAAGTGGCAATTCGTTTACCGGTGTATTGTAGAATAGAATGAATGAATGAATGAATGTATGGGATTGACATTTATTTTAACGTTAGGGTGCTTGTACACGGTGCAAGTAGCTGGAGCATGTCGATGCACATGCGCGGGTTATATGCATCGTAAACTTACCGTTTAAAAACATTTGATGCGATTCAAGTAATAAAGCTACCGCGCGAATAGCTGATACACATGTAGCTCTTCACCACGAGCAAATAACTTGTGCATACTGCTTGCGCAAGTAGCCCGTGTCTTCACTTGCTCCAGTTATTTGTACCATATACAAGTAGAAGCGGGTAACTTGAACAAGTAACTTGCGCATATTACTCACGCGTGTAACCCGCATCTTTACTTGCTCCAGCTACATGCACCGTGTACAAGCACCCTTAATGGCAGTCGTCAACATACCTAGGTATATCAATTTCATACGTTGAATATGTACCTAATCAATTACTACCAATTACTACCGATTACC
The DNA here is from genome assembly GCA_914767945.1 of Eilema depressum. Lineage (NCBI taxonomy): Eukaryota > Metazoa > Arthropoda > Insecta > Lepidoptera > Erebidae > Eilema > Eilema depressum. Next base: position 31,808,304 of record OU612012.1, on the reverse strand, counting down.
GCGCTACTCGAGTACACCACTTGTGTCGCCACTTAGAAGGACTGTTCTAGCCTTCTAGGTGCTAATCCCTCATGCTCGAGAATGTGTAAGGTTAATATTACACATTCCCGAGCATGAGGATGTGTAATGTACCTACATAATAACCTACCGTAATCAGTATAGTGACCAAATTGATCTTCACTTTGACTGCGGCAAAGGTCAGGTCAATTAAGTAGGTAGGTATTATCCTCTTTAGCTTACCCGATTTTGAGTGAATTGTTTTTGTCAACTATTGTTCCATTGAATTGTATGAAAAACATTTGTTTTTTATGTAAGTCCCTTTAATACGATGTAGTTATTGTAGTGTATCTAATGATAGCTTACTGTTTATAGTTTTATTTATTTATTTATTTATTGGGACATAAAACAGTTACACGTTAGTACATTGATAAAGAAAAAATACAATAAAACTATTGAGTGATCGTGTAACCCACACCGATGTCCGCGGAATAATATTAATCCCATCAAAAACAATACTTGTAAAAAAATGCCAAGCCTCGCCGCCCTCGGTTCTTCTACCGCAAAAAGTTGTGAGATCCATGTAATACCAAGTCGGTTAATTTATTCAGTCCCTACTTCAGGGACCTTCTGTCCTCAGTTATTACGTAATGAGCTTTTATGTTTTAAATGTAATAAACTGTCTTGGCAATCGCACTAAACAATCTTATTTAATATGCGATAGATTGTGTTTTCATGCGATGGCCAAGTCAATTTATTATATTTAAAACATAAAAGCTTATTACGTAATAACTTAGGACAGAAGGTCCCTGAAGTAGGGACTGAATAAATTAACCGACTTGGTATTACATGGATCTCACAACTTTTTGCGGTAGAAGAACCGAGGGCGGCGAGGCTTGGCATTTTTTTACAAGTATTGTTTTTGATGGGATTTCAGTTCTTTTTGTAGATTACCTTTCTGGTTTCTCTGTGTCGGATAGTCCCAGTCCCGGTCCCGGTCCCGGTCCCAGTCCCTGTAATTTGTAATCCTATATAAATCCCACTCCCACTCCCACTTCTTCACTTTTCGTCATCAAGTTTATTCAGTTACTAGTTTAGGCATTGATTTAAATGTTACTTATTGAGTTTAGGCGTGAAAGCGTAATAACACTAATAACTAATAAAATAACACAATAACAGACGCTCAGATAGTTACTTTCGCATTTATTATAATAGGTCGATCGGGTTCGATCCCAGGTTTTACCATGGCACACACCAATGACTTTTCGATGCTTTTCGAAGTTATGTGTGTATTTATCGCAGGTTTATAAGTGCCCGGTTAATGGCAATAGGCTCGCCACCTATTACATTGGGACTTGGGACCTAAACATAAACGGCGAAATGTGGGTGCTAGCACCTCTGCCTACCCCTTCGGGGATACAGGCGTGAGTTTATGTTATGTTATGTTTATAATACTTCGTTAGACTGATATTAGTATGTTAGGGATGGATTCATGTACACCGAATCGTTCACTGCAAATGTAACTTTGTAATCCTATATATTTATATGAGATTACAAAGTTATTTATGCAGTTAATGAAATTGCTGAAATTTAAAAATATTTTAATTTTCCCTTGAGTTGTACACTAAACACTACTTATCTTCTAAATTTGAGGATTCTACGTCTGCTAGAAGTGCCTTAGAGTTTTGATGATCGGTCAGTCAGTGAGTGACAAAATTTGCAAACTTTGACTAGTTATAATTCCTAAACTACTGGTTCAAATTAATTGAAATTTGAAATACATAGTAGTAATACAGAGCCCACTTGGTAACCGAAGATTCAGGCTTCTAAGTTTATCCACAACGAAGTTCTAGGGGGTCGAAAATGGCCTGAAGTGCTTCGAGAAAATAGTGTTACGGCCGTGCCGCTCTTTTTTGCTCGACTTGGCGGGGGCACTGCCGTGCCCCCAGATTTTGATTATAAAATCTGTATGAATCGTGCGCAATTTTACAATATATTTTATAATATTATGCCTACATGTGGTGTTTACTTTTTTAAATTGTAATTTTTGTATTTGTATTTTGGTAGGTATGTACCTATTTGGTGTAAGTTTTTATGTTAACAATTATTGGGAGGTACTTGGTAGACCAAAAAAAAAATCTAGGTATTCTACAAACGTATTGCCAGTAGTCTAGAGGTTTGACATGTCTTACAAAATGGCGGGCAACCACAAGATGGCGGACGATAAGTGTATTACAATATAGTTCTACAAACACTGAATGCTATATGTACCATAAGAATTTAAAAATAGTAGGTAAATCGTTTTATACATTTAGGTACTTAGCAATATAACACTTGTATCAATATTTATTTTCCCTATACACAGCCGTATCAGTTCACGCATCAACTAGGTGCTAGTATTTTTATTTTATATAATTTTCTTATACATATTTTATTAATTTTGAATATATTTATTACTGAGACTTAAAATTAACTTATTTTAGATTTAGAATGCCTACGTATGTACCTACTTATTTATTTCTATCACTTATTTTCAATGAGGTACAATCGCCATCGGAAAACTTCATATCAAATAATAAACAAAAATTTAAAAAAAAAAAAATTGTTCTCTGAATAGTCCTCTTTTTTTGTACATTAATTATTTATTGATATATTTCAATAGGTATAAAGAACGTTTGCAAAGTTAATGATCGACCACTTCCGATGCACGATGGCGACTGTACCTGAGTACTTTCTAAGATAAAGAATCAATCGCAGATAATCAAATGTCACCGTATCTATGCTGGCATCGGTGCACGTGCGGGATACCTATTATCTAGGTATGCCGTAGCCTATGACTGCCGTAGCATACTAGACAAGATGTATACAAAAAATTGCCACGTGTTTTGGGTGAGGTGGGTTTTATTTTCGAATTCGTAATGGAACACAGAAACTAGATAAATCAATCAATCAATTACAGTCCAGCCGCCCAGTGTATGCGGATATGACAGGTCGTGATCGAATGATGTGGCAAAAAAAAACTATGTAGTTTAAAAATAGTAAATTAAAAACTAGTTTCAGTAGGTAGTCGGCTTTAAGGTGCGTACAAATTATATAGCATAACATGTTATATAACAATGTTACATAACATGTTTCAGTAATGTAGACACTGAAGTTAGTAGGTACAATGTTGCAAAGTTATAAAACAATGTTAGATAATGTGGAAGTGTTATATAACACAAGTTATACAACATGTTACATGATCTGTACGCACCTTTAGCCTGGCTAATGAAAGATGAACAAATCTTTTTTTCAAAACTTTTTTATGGCTACATTTGTTTCCTATCAGTTAAAATTCTAAAGTTTTCGAAAACGTTCTTGATACTTAGAGTCCAACAATTTTCCGAAGACGTTTAAAGTGCATTAATTTTATTTTTATAACTGGACATTTGTTTATTGATTTTCAAATATAAATAGTCATAGTATAATTGGTCAACAATAATGATTCTCTGATGTTATTCCCTAATAGAGTCCAGCCTAGTGACTGGCAATTAAAGGTACTTTAATCCTGTTTCATAATTAAAGTTGATTGTGTTTACGAGTCCAAAAACAAAAGTCTACTAGCGCTGCGCCGCGCAACTTAAACTTAGGTACCTACTAGCTAGGTAGGTATTACTTACAATGGTTTATGCGCACCTAATAAATAAAAATATCATTGTATCAACTCCGTTATTTCGGTGTATAGTCAGTGTTGCAAACATCTTTCGTTGGCCAGACTCTAGTGTTTTTAAACTTATTTCTTTATGATGAATTGACATGTGTCAGAAACGCATTCTTTCACCGGCCAGATTTTCATAAACATCATAATGACGGGACCAACTCTTGTATTTGAAAGATTCTCCCACGTATATTTAGCACCCATTTAGTTCTATTTTGTACCTGTCCTGAAATTTTTGTACCTTACACGGCATAAACGGAATTTCACGATAACACTGGTCCCGCCATTATGATGCGTCATAATGGCGGGACCATGCCTGTACTCCAAAACTACAACGAATTGCATCGTCCAGATCAAACCAGAATTTAGAACCTAATTTCGTACCTCCGATAATCAACAGTGAGAGATGGAGATCTCAGTAGTTTTTTTATAAACCCCAATCACGTCACAAAATGTACTCTAAATGCGCAGTGCACGTTTGTTTGGGCGTCTTTTGAGAATAGCACGGAATACCACGGCGGCGCGCGGCGGCGGATATCAAATACATCAATCATAGATTATTACAAACCAATCAGCCGCGTGCGCCAGACTAGTTACTCTCACGACTTAGGGTTAAGATTTATGTCGGTAACTATACTAGGTACAGCGTACACTTCTTTGAATTATATAATTGTATTGAATATAACAGTATTGAAATATATTAAGCTTATAATTATATAAATTAACAAAGACGATTCGTATTCATAATAAATTAATGTTTTTGCATTCTTGAACAAATGCAGACTTGTGTTGATCACTGAGGGATAGCCTCAATAATAATCTACGAATTCTAATCTTCGGCTTAGACAGTACATAATACGGGCATATAATAAATAGGTATAGAGCCACACTGATGCATAATTAAGGACCTCTGATTAGTAGTCTCACCAGTGGCTCGATGCAGTATCTTTAAGATTTCAAAACGTATGATTCCAATTCGACCTGAGTACAAAAAATAAAGTAAAATGTTCCGGTATTCCGTACGATCTGTCAAAACAAAATTATACTTAAAGGTAAATTTAATGCACCCAGGTGAATAAGGTGATTAAGATTTTTTAATGTTTTAAGATTTCAAAACGTATGATTCCAATTCGACCTGAGTACAAAAAATAAAGTAAAATGTTCCGGTATTCCGTACGATCTGTCAAAACAAAATTATACTTAAAGGTAAATTTAATGCACCCAGGTGAATAAGGTGATTAAGATTTTTTAATGTAATGCACCTAGGTGCCTAAAGTTTACTAATGCACCTAGGTGAAATAGCTCAGGTGAATTAAGTTAACGACGCCAACTTACCATGGTACCATTGACCTAATGGGACCACGACAAATAAATTGCCACAATACCATCAATGGTAGATACTGTCTAATGGTACCACGGTTAACAAACGAACCTATTAGGTATACCTACTTGCGTTTCCGTTTCAGAATCACTCATTGTTTGATTTTGTTTTCTGATGATGATTTTAAGCACTTATATTACATCTTGTTAAGGTGGATTTAGACCAAACGAACAGAGCTAGAACAAGAGCATTCTTTCTTAATATTTTAGTTTAAACGTAACCTTGTTTTCAGCGTTTACATAGAAAAGAACAACGAACGAATGTTATCTCCTTGTTTATAGGTAGAGGAAAGGGTGGTAATATGGAACCTGCTGATAATTTGGAACCCCTTAATATCTCAGAAACAGACAACGACATCTGTTAAAAACCTATGCAATTACGTTGAACTGATGTCATTTAACGTATTACCGCCACTAGCGCCATTTTTGCATCGAGTTTGGACCTGTCATACGAAGTTGAAATTTTGTGCTACCGGCAAATGTTTTTTACTTATAATTCTTAATACTGTCAAAACTTTTATTTCTGTCTAAAAGTAACTACAGTAGGTGTTACACGAAGTATATACGCATAAGTTCACATTGCCAGAGGTAAGTTTTATGATTTATTTGAACTAGTTTTTGTTTTCTTGACTATTTGATAACAAAGTAAGGTTTTGATTTTGGAACCCGATAAGTGCAGGTAATTTAGAACCGGGTTCCAAATTACCCACAATGCATTTAGCATCTTTTTTTTCTTGGTTTCAGTCATGCCTCGAAGTCAATTGTCACCAAAGCCGAAGTCGAAAAGAAAGAATTGGGCCAAGGCTAACATGATTGAGGCTGTAAAAGCAGTAAGAGTGGGTCTGAAAAAAGCAGTTAAACTGTATAGTGTTCCTTGTTGTTCCCTGTTAATCCTGTTGTTCTTCCTGAACACATCTTACCGGTGCCGACACCAAAGAACGAAAGGTCTAACAGAGGCCGTAAGTCATCTGCCGCTACTTTATAGACCGGACCCCCTTACAAACCGCAACTTGAGGAGTCAATCAAGTCTATAGCGCAGAGAGGAAGTAGTCGGGGAAGAGCTCGATGGACAGTCTTCTAGAACTCTTCCAAACAGCCAGGATGCTTCCTCTTCCGATTCTGAGTCTTCTGTTAGATCAAGTGACACGGTCATGTCGGAAAATGATACCGCGCATGTCCAGCCTACAAGCCAAGATGACGCTTGTTGCATTTTTTGCTCGGAAAATTACTCCAATGATCAACAGGGTGAAACTTGGATTCAGTGCCAATCGTGTAAGTTGTGGGCACATATTGAATGTTCACGATGCGATGCGGAGTATTTTATATGTGATTTTTGTAATTAAATTCATTCCATACTTGTAATTTGGAACCTGGGGTTCCATAATACCAGCACCAAAGCTCCAAACACTTTTTTTTAATTTTTCAAATAAAGCAAATTATTTCCTATAATGGGTGTTTTTTTTTATAAATTAGTTTCTAAAATAAAAGTTGATAAGTTATTTAATATAAAAAGACAGTTTTGTGATGATTAGTCAAATAGTTTTCTTAAAATACTCAAAAAACAAAGTGGGGTTCCAAATTACCACCTTCTCCTCTACTAATAGAATTTGACGTAGAGAATGAGCATTCGCGCGTCTGATATAAATCAACCTTTAAATTAATTGTAAGTATATAGGTACATACCAGGTAAAAGGGGTGGATAGAAAAAACAAAAGGTCAAATAAACTGTACATTTATTAAATATTTAGGTACATACACTGAAATCTGAATCATTAAACATCTGTATTAGGTACTTCCAATCTATTAATAATAAAAATAATTTTAAAATTTCTAAATTCCCTTTTTATTTCTATTCACCCCGTGGATCTATTCAACCTTTGGTCTCTACTCACCCCAATTTTATGGTAAATAATTTTCTACAGAATTCAATCATGTACCTACATAATATAGATTAGGTACATATCGGTACTGAGTACATGTCAACTGTCCTCACCAGCCGCCCCATCTATTTCATTCCGTTCTCCTGGCCGGAACGAAGGGCAAACCATTCTGTATATGTAACCAATATTTAGTATTATTAGTAGGTATAACTAGAATTTTACTAGTTATCAGCTAAATAAAACCTTTCAATTCCAAATATGCCTGGTATTTAGATTTAGATGTTAATGTTTAAAAGAATAATGTTTAATGTTTAGAAGAATAATAAGAATGTGTTTAGCGTGAAAGCCAAACAATTCATTTAACATTTAGTTTTTTCTTTCCTTTTAGGATTCTCCACTATAATTAAGTTTAATAATTTGAAAAAAAAAAAACAAAATTTCGTTGAATATGGACGTAATAAGCAAAAACACGTCTTGTTTCATATCTCGAAACTTATAAATTTAAATAGTCAATTGAAACACTTTGCTTCTATACTATTCAATATTAATCAATGCACAATTCGTATATATTTTGATTCGGATAAAATCCATTGATAAATTAGATACTGTACCTAACATAATTCATAACATAATTTATTAAGGTAAGAACGGCACCACTCCTAAGAATGAAGCAGGCAGCAGGTGAGGAAGTCAAAAAATAATTACACTTACTAGATATCAAACTAAGCTACTAGATATCAAACTAAGTACCTAATAATCATTCTCTTCTTATTAATCTCAATATTATATACCGTAGAACAGGGTGAATAGAGATCAAAGGGTAAATAGAAATAAAATGGTCAGCTTAATTCTGTAGTTATTTTCTTTCAAGTAAAACCAATGTAATAATGAACAGAATTATCAAATATCTGCTTCAACATTTCAGCCGTAGGAAGTCCACTGCTGGACATAGGCCTCCCTTATAGATCTCCAATAAGGCCGGTTGGAAGCGCTCCCGCTTATAATATCTAATATCTGCTTAGATACTTGAAATTTCGGAAAAGGAATTATTAAAAAAATATGTTAAGATCATTTTATCTCTATTCACCCATTGATCTCTATTCACCTTGTTTTAGGTAGGTATTAATAATTATCTTTTTAATAATCTCAAATAGTTATCGGCAAACTTTGTGAGTAGGTAAACGTCAAAAAGTTCAGCACTAAGTAGGTAAGAGCGGGGGCACACGATGCGTTGCGGCGACGCACCGCAGAAATTTCGCCGCATTGGCGGGCACACGAGCGGTGCTTCGCCGCAGCGTTGTTATCAAACAACTGAGCCGTGCCGCTCCGGCGTCGCAACGCTTTCACCCCTCCCCGCCTCGTCTCGGTATTTGCATTGGTCTGGTCGTGCCTCGGAGAGCACGTTAAGCCGTCGGTCCCGGTTTCCATAAGAACATCTATGGCAGTCGTTACGGGTAGTTGGAGCCCTAAAAAATCCAAAAAAAAACAACGGTCTAGCTGCAAAGCTTCGATATCGCCTAATGTTATCATTGGGCTGTGGAGGTCAGATGGCAATCGCTTCACGAAAAAAAATCGAGGTCTAGCCAAAATCTGTAGTTAAGACTGGTGAAGCGGACCCCAGACTCAGAGCTGAAAAGCTCCGGATGCGACTGGGAATTAACGCTAGGATGAGAGAGTTAACGACTGTCATAAACGTCAAATCCCATTCATTTTTCATAGTCTACACCGTTCAGCGAATTGCCACTTGACTAGTAAGGGGGGCTGATCATTCAATGACGGGTGCCTTTTGACCCCGTGATTAATTTAATATGTTCTATGATCGGTTGGTTGATGGGCGCGCCTCTAGCGCCGTCGTGCATTCACCAACGAGACCTAAAAACGTGCTTTGCGTGTTCATTGTCACCAAGTTTGCCGCTCACTATAACTCGGGTCTATGTCCAAAGAGACGGGTCTAATCTCTGCTAGCATATTAACTAACATAAGGCGCAAAACAATGACTTATCGAGTTAGAAAGCGAACTACTGCCTCCCTAGACAAGTGGAATAAAATGATTAATGTATGGGATCGACATACGTTTACGACTGTCATAAACATCAAATTCGTGTCAATCTCATCAATTATTAGAACTATCGGGATATTTACCAAGTATTGTTTGGAGTATCGATATTTCGACGCTGTTGCAAGCACAATGATAACAGATGAACTGGAGTACTGGCGGTAAAAGGTGCTAAAGTTTTTAGGAAATATATCAATCTACCCGCTTTTAAGCTTTTTTTGCTACGTTTATCAGCTCAAAAGAGGGTAAGTATATCGATATCTTTACTCCTTATAAAGTTTTTCACCCTTTACCGCAAATACTCCAGTTCTCCGTAATCACAGGGCTTGCAACAGCGCCAAAATATCGGAAACTCCAAACAATACATGGTAAATATCCCGATAACTTTAATAGTGAGTGACCATGATTTATTTATTTATTTATGATAGTTTAAATACGTATAATTTCATACATTGATTATTCTATTCTCTAGTGACGACAAGAGGCACTTGTCCAGAAGGGCAGTTCCGCTTCCGCACACGGACGGACATTATTCATAGCTTACTGTTATTGTCGGTCGTTATATTAGATACAAGTCGTGAGGTGTCACGTCATTGGCACATGAGGGAAGTGTCGAAAAAAAACAAAATAAAAAAACTCAACGGGTAAGGTTAGTATTTATTTACTAGGCAAAAAGGTGATCATTTCATACAAAAAAAAAATATATTCGCTAAATCGCACTGTGTGCGCAAGTCCTATTAAAAGTCTTTAAACAGACTGTTTTATTTTATAAATAATGACTTTTCCTAGGAAAAAAATACACCAAAATATGGTATTCACCTTTATACAAACATTAGTTACAAGCGAACCGTACGTTTTAATGTTCATAAACCATATCAAGTAAATGCACAGAGATCGTGTGAATGCTACCGTTAGATCTCCATTGCCGCGTTCATACTTCGAATCGACTAATTTCATCAATCGACTATACCATATAAATTTCCATAGACTATAAACCTTCACTAACTTATTTATACATTTCTGCTCCAAACTCGAGTGCAAAATAGTCGATTCGCAAGAACGTATTGCACGCAATATTATCATTGCACTAAGTTTAATTGTAACTAATAAGCGATTCACAATAGAATCGCTATGACATCGTAAAAATATACGGGTACAGTTGTGATGAAAACCTATATAAATATTACTATCGTGACAGGCTTCCGTCACCGACTGCCCCGCTTATATAAATTACAAAGAATAATATTACACATAGTCACCGCCACTGTGAAGGGCGTTGTTTCAGTTATTCTACATTACAGCCTTAATTTTATTCTCTTTAATCATTTTCCTCTAAGTATAAATAGATGTATCACCAGCCTTAGATATCAAAAGGTATTGTTTTACGAACTATTAACAATTACTTGTAAGAAACGAGCTTTGCTAGTCGGTTACAATCTCTATGACAACGTAAAGAAGGACTATTCTTCAGTGTCTATTGTAGCAAATCACTTATCGATAAACCCGAATATAAAAGCACAAATTAAGTTTAAAAATAACTTAAGTATGTTGTGGCAGTCTAGAGGTATTTTATCATTATTTAGTAAGTACTCTTAGTTTTAATTTGTTTGATGTAATATAGGTAGGTATGTATATTCATCTATAGTGCCCAGTTGGCGGCTATAGGCATGCCCACTATTGCGTAGGATCGCTGAAACGTTGGTGTTTCTCTACCTACCCCATATCAGCAATGAGATGCGTTAAAATAGATTTCATGACTATATCTCACAATCTCAAAAAAAACTTCTATATATTTTAATCGATAGCAATATGTACATACTCTATTCGATATATTAGCGTTTCGTAACATACTAGCAAAGCAAATTAAATATTTATAGATAAAAAAAATAACAAGATAAACTAACCACGCCAAACAATAAATTTCTGAATAAATAAATAACAAAGGGACGTAGCTTGAGGACACGCGCGGAAGTAGCTTGTGGAAGAACTAGGTAGACGCCTTTTGGGCCAAGACACACTGAAAGAGCAGTGAAAGGCAACGAGGTTTAAATGACTATAATGTGACCATAAGCTCCCATGATACGAGCGGCATGGTATGAGGCACTGTAAAGAAAGATAAAGACACCACTGTGAGCGGTAGGACACGTGAATTTGACTTCACCTCGCCTGATAAGGCAAAGTCTCGGAAAATAGGGTCACCATTATAGACACGTACCATGTTACAATGGAAGCACTCAGCTTGACGGCCTCATCAGATGCTTTTTCACGCCCCGCTTAAAGGACCCGGGACTGTAGGAAGAGAGAAACACGTGTACTGGTAAGGAATTCCAGGCCCTAACGGTGCGGCAAAAGAAGAAGTCGCCGAACCGTTTGGTTCTTGATGGAATATTCTACTCTTTTTTTATCTTTCTTTACGGCCATGACGTAATTCATGGGAATGGTACAGCGCTCGTGGTCACGCAATATGAACATTTTTCCTCGTAGATAAGACTTAAAATTGCTTGTAATAAAGTCGCTACCAGCCGCTGCTCTTTGAGTGTGAGATGACCCTTAGAATTGAGTCTTAACACTACACCGGCACTGTCGGCTCTATCGTTATATGAGTTGTTAGACGAAACTATTTGTACTTGTATCGCAGTTTCCGTTCTGACATTTAAATTCACAACGATTTTGTAACGGCTTTTCCAACAGGTTATGGGCTCATCAAAATATTGTACATAAAGGAACTAAGACTGAGGCCCACTCATATAAAATAGCAGTACTATGAATTTATAAATATGTTTTGGAAGGTACTTAGTTATATTTTTTAATCATGATCTGTTACAAATAAAGGACATAAGGCACGGAGTGCGTAATCAAAATGAAACTCTATGATGAACGTCGTAGCTTAAAAAATTGAATAGCAAATATATGAATCACACGTCAGGGACTTAAATCTAAGCGGTATTTCAACTTTCGAATGCTACCTCGAAAATAAGAGAGATGGGGGGGGGGGGGGGCGGGCTACCATGAAACATTCGGAACTTCAAACTTCAACAATCGAAAGATGTAGCGTTTAGCCATGTAGTGCCATGAATTCATTTTGGTTTTCTTACGGTAAGGTTTTGTTTCGAATCGAAGTGTCACCCATCGTCGTCGGAGCCGATTTCGGAATAAATAAGTACCATTTGCAACTGCTGACATTTCATGGTAGCCACATATTGACCACTCGGAGAGTTTTAATACAAAGGTATCGAAGATTTTAGTATCGAATCTAATGCATTTACGCGGTTCTGATGTTTCAGACGAATTTTCAGATTTATACTACACTAGCTTTTGCCCGCGGCTCCGCCCGCGTGGATGTCGGTTATCGCGACCAAATATAGCCTATGTCCTTTCTCAAGGTCTAATCTACCCCTATACCAAATTTCATCAAAATCGGTTCAGTGGTTTGGGCGTGAAAGCGAGACAGACAGACAGACAGACAGACAGACAGACAGACAGAGTTACTTTCACATTTATAATATTAGTAGGGATTAAATTGATTGCGTACATAGCGTGAATAAGACGATAAGTCAAAATGGCACACTTTTCACGGCAATTTTTTTTTTATTACCTACTAAATTCTAATTTTAAATTATTTTTCAATACACCTGCTCGTAACTGGCGTTTTACTTCACCGCAATTAAGCACGTAAGTACACCTATAATAAAACTGTGAATTTTTCATTACTATTATTGACAAAAGTGAGTTATAGATTCTTTTTTTTTTATTGGTTGAGTTTCTTAAAAAAAGTTGGGTAACCAAAAAGATCGTGTTCAATAGTAACCTACAAATAAATTGATATCCATCATGCAACTTCATATTTAAATAGATAATTTCAACTTATACATGTTTATTAAATAAAACTTTCACTTTTTTATTTTATTTTGTCTACAAAAAACTTTAAATTCCCCATGTTGAGTCCAAAACGCTATCAAAAAAAAAGAAACTTCATTCTTTTAGTCTATGGCCGATACATTGTTAGATTAATCTGTGGTTAGATGCGCGCGCATTCGAAAACTTATTAATATTTCCCGCCGATAGGAAAAAAATTACCTACACAACTCATTTTAAGTGTCGAAATTATAGTTATTTATTATAAAATGTCTACAAGTATGTACTAGTTGTGAAGAAAATGATTTACTTTGTACACCGCCCAATATAAAATGTGAAGCCCTTAACGTTATGGAAAGTTTACTACCTGAAATCTCCAAGGAAAAATATCTATTAACGTACAAAAATTTTATACAATGGCAAAACAACAAGAATACGTAGTCTTTTTCAGAAAATGTGTTCATGGCATACTTTAAAGAATTATCTTCTAAGTATAAACACCGTCCGAACAAAGAATGGAGTGGACTTAAAAACGTACTCTAATTTGAAAGCTTATCTAAAGAGACTATCCGATGGATTTAGAAGCAAAAAATCAAAGGTTTTATCATCTAACGATATTGAAAAATTCAAAAAAGATGCTCCAGATAACCATTATCTGGCTACTAAGGTTAGTTAAATTAATGTACTATTCACTTTTTTGGTTTATTTTAACTACGCGACTTCTGCCGAGTTGTGTGTTGAACTTAAATTATTGTTCATATTTTTCAGGTCGCTTTAATATTTGGTGTAACTGGTGCATGTAGGATACAAGAATTAACAAATATAACTGTGAAAGACATAGAGAACCATGGTCAGATGCTTTAAGTGAAGATACCTATGACGAAAAATAAAATACCGAGGTCATTCACCATACACGGTCCATTCTACGAAATAGTGAAGAAGTATGAAAGTTTGCGTTGTAAATAAACTTTTTTTCTACTATATAAAATGACTTTTTAGTATTATTTTCCTCACAAGTGTATTGAAAAACGTCGTATGCCACGCGTGAGTATGATGATTACCGTCCTCGGCTCTCTTAAGACCCTCGCCTGCCGGCTCGGGTCTCAATGGCGCCTCGGCGGTAATCACCAACTTTACTCACTTGTACCATAATGTACTATTAAATTGTTTTTATTGAACTTTCAAAAATTGAGTGTGAATTTTCAGTACGTACGAGAACTTTTACCAATTATTGTACCTACTAGTTGTAGAGCAAGTTGTACGTAACTCATAGTTTCGTGCAAATTGACTTATCAACTTATTCTTAACTTGTACAGTCGACAAGAGATAAGGTTTGCACAAATAAATAAATAAATATTCTAGAACATTCTACACAACGCTATCTAGACCCATGGTAAGTTTAATTAGCTTGTGTTATGGAATCTAGAATGCGGATATACATACTTAGATACTTTTTTTTTGTAAATACATACATATTATACATAGAAATACCCACACCAATGCAAATATTAATACAAATACAACTTTACATTAAAAAATGCAACCGTATATCCTTTGTCGACTGAACCCAATAACTTTATGAATATATCATTCACGTTTTAGTGCACTTTAAAGGAGTACTACGCTACCGAGCTATTATAGACTAAGGTAGTGTGATAATTGACAAGAAACTTATACCAATTTCCGCTTTGCAAATGGAGACGGATTTCTTTTGATATGTCTATGCACATGCATATTTTCGTAAGAATGGATCGTTTTAAAGGTATTAGGAATTATACAATCTGTAACGAAATGAACGTAATGGAGACTACACACAAAACCCGTCGACTTTGTTGGCGAGTTTGTTGACGACTTAAATTTTTTCAAGTAAATTAATATTGTCGGTGGTACGACATCCGTAGACCGACTTTTGTGATCAGGATATTTAGAATACCATAACAAATCGTTCGTATGGTATACATTTATTAACATAATTGATTTTTTCGTTATTTTTTTTTTAAATCAATACATTAGCAACTGAAATAACTAATATTCCCTCTAAACCCTTCACCTAAGCTAAATTGCTTGTGTTAGGAGTGGGTTCACGTCGGTAATGTAATGGCCAGTATTCGAACCCGGGACCTTGAGATCGTAAGGTCGACTCCTTAACCACTAAGCTACCGACGTTTATTATTATTGCAAAACTTAAAACCGAAATTGCAAAAAGAGCCATGTTGACAGGCAAATGAGCGAATACGCAAGTCGCCGATAAGTTACTACAAGTATAAATGCAAGTCGCCGACCAGTTTCGTTAAAAGTAAGCCGCAGAGCAGAACTGTATCAGCGGGTTTAGTGTGTAGACTTAATATGGCTTCCGAATCGGTTCTCACATTTATTTATATAATATGTTATGTTTGTGTAAGAACTGTTACACTTAAATTAGAACCACCGTGTTATTATATATGCAAATTAAGTTTTTAAAAAAAATTGAATTAGTAGTAATGCATTTAATGCAATTTAAGCCTTAACTCAAAGAAATATCACAATATTTGAACGCATAATCAAATTTATATTCAACTCTATTTTTCAATTTAATTCAAGGCCACTATTTCATAAAAAGCGACTTAATATCGACTCTAATTAAATTATAGATACAAATAGACTGAGGCCGCGACTCCGTCCGCGTTAATATTAATCATCGCGGTCAAAGCATTGCCAAGCTTTAGGCTATCTGTATACTTAATTTTATCTAAGGCATATTATTTATTATTTAAGGCATAAGTTTTATGGGTTTTCATCCTATTTGAACCTTTTTCGAGATAAAAGGTAGCTTATGTACATTATTATTAGAACTATCGGGATATTTACCATGTATTGTTTGGAGTTTCCGATATTTCGGCGCTGTTGCAAGCACCATGATCACGGAGGAACTGTAGTACTGGCGGTAAACGGTGAAAAAGTTTCTAGGAGAACATATATCGATCTACCCTCTTTCGAGTTCTTTTGTGACGCGTATGGACACTACCACTGGTTTCACTCTCACTACAAACTCGAACTCGATCTCGATCACGTTCACGACACACTATGCTTACTGTATCCACTCGCGATTTTGTTTTGGCTTGCTCCCGATTGTTTGTACATAGACGGACCACTGGATGCCAGACGTTCGGCAGTTGAAACCCATCCTCACGATTGAAATTGTTGTACTTTTTTATTTCAATCGCTTCCCTAACCAATCTTGGTATGTAGTGGCGTTCTGTCGAGAGCATCTGAGGGTTATGTAACTCGATCCAGTGGTCAGTACCGGACTCCAATAAATGTTGAGCGATAGCAGATTTATGCGGTTCGTTGTTTTTGACTGCCCTGATGTGTTCCTTGATTCGGCATGTAACCGTTCTTTTGGTCTGACCTATATAGGAACTGCCACAGCTGCAGTCAATTTTGTATACTCCGGGCTTGTCCAGTGGAGAACCATCTTTGGGTGAACGCAGGCATTGTGACAGCCTTTTTAAGGGAGTGAAGATAGTTTTGACAGAAACCTTCTTTAGGATGTTAGCGACCTTATCTGTCACTCCTTTGATGTAGGAAGGTCGAAAGAGGGTCCTTTGAAGGTCGAAAGAGGGTAGATCGATATATGTTCTCCTAGAAACTTTTTCACCGTTTACCGCCAGTACTACAGTTCCTCCGTGATCATGGTGCTTGCAACAGCGCCGAAATATCGGAAACTCCAAACAATACATGGTAAATATCCCGATAGTTCTAATAATAATGTAAACGACCATGAAAGTTTAAATAGCTTATGTACAGTCGACAAAAAGGATACGGTTGCACCGTTTCATACAATTTCCTGTATATGAAAAAGTGTGACCGTATCTTCTTTGTCGCCTGTACTCGTCCAAGCTTTAGTCCATCTGTGAACCCAATTACATCAAAAGTGGTTCAGTTTTTTAGGCGTGAAAGCGTTAGACCGGGAGCACACGATGCGTTGCGGCGCCGCACCGCAGAAATTTCGGCCAATCGGCGGCCACACGAGCCGTGCGGGGCCGCTCGTATGGCCGCCGATTGGCCGAAATTTCTGATGGAAACGAGAATTTTACACATTAAATATTTAGAATTACTAGATTCTATCGCGATTTACTTGACCTTACTTTATTATTTACACTGAACTATTAGAAGATGCGGTTGCTTTTCAACGGCTTTAGTCGAGGAGATTAC
The DNA here is from genome assembly GCA_914767945.1 of Eilema depressum. NCBI lineage: Eukaryota > Metazoa > Arthropoda > Insecta > Lepidoptera > Erebidae > Eilema > Eilema depressum. Next base: position 31,791,245 of record OU612012.1, on the reverse strand, counting down.
TTTTAAACACACAGACTAATTATTGTATTTATTCTATTAGTATGGATTTTAGTTTTATAGTTCGGTGTCTCATACACTGAATTGTAACTTCGTCTTACGTTCATTTCGTTACAGATTGTAGTACCGAGCAGTCTAACTTACACGAACATGATTAGCAGTCCTATGTGTTTTAAGTCATTCGCAATGCTGTAGATAACTATACTATACTCCATTCAGTTAGGAACTTAACTAAAGGGAAATAATCATGTGATGACTTTAAAAAACACAAACATTAAACAAATAAACTAAGTTAACTAACTGATTAATTAGTAGTTCGATTTCAGTTTTTAGTTATCAAAATAAGTATTTTAATAAATATTTTCTAAACAGAAAAATATCATTAAAATGAGTTTTTAAATAAAACATATTAAATAAACACATCAAGATTGTTTACGTTCAGTTAAGAATAACTGGATGGAGTATACGTTCGTTTACTAGTCTTACGCGAGTACTAATGATGGCAGTTAAAATATAGTTTTATCTCGATCTACATCCACCGGCTGTGGCCACGTGGTCCGACCGCTTCGTTCGACTGATCGGACGACGCGGAATTTTTTTTTTCCCTGTTGATCCGACCGGTCGGACGACGAGGAATTTCTGTTCCTGTTGATCCGACCGATCGGACGACGTGGAATTTCTCTTCCTGTTGCTCCGATCGATCGGACGACGCGGAGTCACTTTCCTATTGGTCCGACTGGTCGAACAACGCGGACTCGTTTTTCCTCTTGGTCCTACCGGTAGGAGAGACGCGGACTTTTATTTTTATTTTTGATCTTTCAGATGAACCAGCTTTTTTCTGGTAATCTTTTCACATAAGATACCGATTTTTTCGGTTTTATCAAAATGGATTTTTGATATTACCACCAGGTTCTTCAATTAAAGGCGCGTCTAATAATGTACATCTCTTCAGGAGTCTGATCAGACTAGAGTTAGTGTACTGCTGCTCTCATACTATCACTTATCCCTCTCGTCGGATTAGGCGCATAATGACAAAAACCCATAAGGACAGATTCACAAAATGTCAGAACGCAAAATGTCAGATGGCGTGAAATCCTTTTGGTGCATGTGGTCCATATTATCATTTCGTCTAAAGTATCAAAAGGTCCATAGTATCATAACGACCAGTATCATTTCGTCTAGTTCATGAAATGGCCCATAGTGGCCATAGTATCTATTCTATACAGAATATTGGAATTCCTTCTCTACGATGATCGTCCGATCGGTCGGACCAATAGGATAAAAAAAAGTCCGCGTCTGTCCTACCGGTAGGACCAATAGGAAAAACGAGTCCGCGTCGTTCGACCAGTCGGACTAATAGGAAAATGATTCCGCGTCGTCCGATCGGTCGGAGCAACAGGAAGAGAAATTTCACGTCGTCCGATCGGTCGGATCAACAGGAACAGAAATTCCTCGTCGTCCGACCGGTCGGATCAACAGCGAAAAAAATTCCGCGTCGTCCGATCATTCGAACGAAGCGGTCGGACCACGTGGCCACAGCCACATCCACAGTTTCGTGCAAGTTGACTTATCAATGTATTCACGTCTTGTAACCTATAAATATTATATAAAAAACGTTAAGCGCTATTTATTCTGTGGAGTACGGCGAGATATTCAACAAGTTCAGTACTTATATCTGTATATTTAATATCTATTAATATTAATGTATATTATTTTCAATTCATAAGTCATTACCGACGTCAAATAATCAGTCGAGTTATCCAACAGGAATCTCTAGCGTAATTACGGAGCTATATTTCATTGAAAAAGAAAGCTCAAAATTGTGTGTGAAAAAAAAAATGTATCTAAATGGTTCTTGAAAGTTATGAGTAATTAAGGGTAGATGGAAAGGTACGTCATGTTTGCCGAAAAACTGCATTTTTAAATAAATTGAAAACAGTAAACAAACTATCGAGAATGTCCCACCAATTAAACACCAAATTCAATGTAGAATGTTCGCTAATAGAATAACTATTCAAATAAAACAAACTTCCATTCCTTGACTGACGTAACTAACAATAAAAATAAAGTATTACACTTTATAAAACAATAACTAATCGAATAAGTAACGGCACTACAGTCAAAATTTCACAGCAGTCTAATAAAGTTTATTTCAATCTGACAGATGTAATTTTTGACAGGTGTCAAATTTATTCGACATATTGGACAAAAATCTTCTCCTTTATAGTTCGATACATCAGATCGATTAGAATATTAAATTTTTCATAACTAGTAACTAATTTTATATTTATGTAGATTTTATCTTTCATAGCTAGTACCTAAGTTTGTATAGATTCATGATTTAGTCCAACACCGTACGACAAAAAAAACGAAATAAACAAGATACATGTTGATTTTTAAATTATTTTATGTGCATTATTTGTAATAGATGCAAGACTTTCTTACCCACATCTGTTAATTTTAAATTATTACAAAAACGTAATTTACTCATTTTATGCCACCCTATCATTCAAAACCTTCCATTGAATAAGAAGGTATTTGAATGATGGATGATGAACTCAAAAAAGCCTTCAGAAGACGTAGAAGTTGTAGATTTTGAAATCTCGAAATTTAAAATAGAAGATCGAAGATTTTGAAATTTCGAAATTTTAAAGAGAAGATCTATTCAGCACGGGGCATTGTTTTTTAAATTTCGTATCTGATTTCGAAGAATAGATTACAATTATACGATACGACGTGTAATAAAAAATCCGCATCATTCATAGAGCTAACTTTTATAGCTCATAAATTAAAAAGCGAAACCGTGTTTTGTGTAGAAATATTTATGAAGTGTGTAGAGTAAAACAGCGCCTAACTGTTAAACATAATTACATTTAAAAAATAGAATGCTAATTCTTTAATTTTCCAAAAAATTCAAACTTGTTTGAAAACAGATACGTTTGTAAAAGTTTGTTTTAAATTAATTCTTGCCAAGCTAAAAAAACAACGTGTTTTTTTGTAGAGACATTATACATTGAACTTGACTTGGTTAATAATATTTCCGAAATAGACAGTTTAAATGGTGAATCATTTTCATTATATTTGCTTCTGTAGCTACGAAGCGGTCTTAAGCGGCCCTGACGAGTGAAGTAATGTGTAGATTTTAGTTACATGTTGGCTGTACATAAAACATCATGTTTTGTACTAAGACACCTGTAGACGTCTCGTCTCGAAGTGTCTTTACACGCTCAGTTCAGATAGTGTAACATTACATTCACAATAAATAAATTAACAATAAAAACTACAAAATTTTGTAACACTGCACTATCTGAATAAGTTGTTAAAAAATTACGCCTATGGGCGTTACATAAGTCAGTTATGACTGGCACTGTCTTTTATCTATCAACACTTCTGCACCAATATAAACGTTTTCAATACATTGATTGAGTAAAAGTCTAGAGACGAGACGTATATAGGCGAGACATTTATAGCCGTCTATAAACGTAGGCGTCGTACAACAAATCAGGATGTTCTGATAACCTAAGAAATTTTATATCGTTCATGCAGTCGTTTAATTAAAATTAATCGGCATTCTTGAACTCGGTATCGATGCGACGTTCCAAAGCTTGTAATCCAGCTTCTAACTCTTGCTGTAAACAAAATGAAGGAATATATCAGTCTGTGAGTTTTTTACTCGGCTTTAAATCTAAAAAAGAAAATATTTGGAGCGAGTTGCGGGTAGTTCCTGTCACGAAGAGTATGTCACTATGACTATATTCCAATAGGTTAGGTACTTAACTAAAGGTAAACTATCTTGTAGCTTGTTTTTATAGAAACACAAATTAAACAAATAAACTAGGCTAACTAACTGACTAACTAGTGGTTCAATTTCAGTTTTTAGTCTTTAAAACAAGGTTCTAAATAGAAAAGTATTAATAAACTGAGTTTTTAAATTAAACATATTACAAAGACGCATCAAGATTGCTTGCGTTTAGTTAAGTTTTTATTTTTTTTATACACTTAGGTGGCAGACAAGCACACGGCCCACCTGATGGAAAGTGGTATAGTCTCTTAAAATGAGCTTCTAAATAGAAAAATATTAATAAACTGAGTTTTTATAAATAAAACATATTAATAAGACACATCAAGATTGTTTACGTTTAGTTAAGAACCTAACCGAATGGAGTATAGATGTTAAAACAGTGAATTATATAGAAAAGAGGGATAAGGCGTAAGATATAATAAAAATAAATCGTATGGACGTGATTTCTGCAATCCTTATACGCTCAACCGCACACAATATAATAACCTCGTGTGCCGGCGGTGAGTACGGTAGCCAGAGCTCACTGGAGAGGTTTTGTGCTGTCAGTGAGAAGACTAAAGAAATGGCCTGCTTGTCTTCTTCGCTGAAGGCACAGAATCTCTCTGTTCTTAAAGGGTCGACAGCACGAGTGTGACTCCCCTGCACATGTCCATAAGAAACGGCAACCACTTTCCATCAGGTGGGCCCTTTGTTTGCCTGCGACCTACGTGGTATAAAAACACTTTTAAGGCCAGAGTCCGTTCTACTATTCTTATTTTCAGAGGCGACCGCCGTCTGGCTCTCCAGTCAATCAGGTGTACCGCCTGGGCTTCAATCATTTTACGGGGACCAATACATCCTGTATTATACATATTATGCTCACATCATTTTCCCTGTGGGGTAGGCAGAGACAACAGCCCGCCATCTGCTTTGTCCTTCCATACTTCACGAGCTTAGAGCCAACGGAGGAGGCTAAGCCTAGTATGATATTTTGTATTAACGTAGTAGATAAGCCCTAGCATGTGTCAGTTGTCTAATCTAGGGAAAACTCTGAGTAGAACTTACGTAATACATTTTTCTAGCGGACTAATTAGTAGAAATACTGTATAAAATCAGTGGAAAGCCAAACCTATGTCACAATTTTCATCCGCCTATTTTTTAAGAACAGCACCATCTATGCCACCAAACATGAAACTTGTCATTACTAACGCCATCTAGGAAAGAAAACTGCACACTAGTCCCAAATGAAAGTAAGCGAGTACTTACATCATCCAACCCAGTAACTTCATATGCCTTCGCGGCGGCCGCTAACCGTTCCGACACTGTAGATCTTTCCAGGGGTACCCTGTCTGCGCCGACCGCCTTCCTACTAACCACTATAGGGATTTGGGGTTCATTGGCGGTAGATGGGACAGGCGACGGCGCGTTAGGGCCACTTGGAGCGTTAGGGCCAGGGACGGAGACGGGACCACCGACTGCCCTAGGCCCTGCACCTTCGACGGGCGAGGAACGACGAGAGAGGGGCAAAATCGTAGAGCGTTGCGGGAACGCCTGTTAAGAAGTGTGAGGGTTAGGCACAATTCCCACTGAAATAGCAACGGGCGGCAGCGGCCGGAACGAAACAACAGAACATCCTTTACGTTCAATGAATATACACTTTATCTACCGTAGATAAGTTTCAAAATGCTTTGTAATATTTTGCCTCAAACAGCCGCTGCCGGCCGTTGCTTTTTCAGTGAAGATTGAGCCTTAGAGACCATGCGATGAATTAGCCTGCTGCAGTCCACTGCTGGACATAAGCCTTCCATGACGTGCGCGTTGAATAGGTCTTTACAGAACGACTTATCAGACTATTTTTTGTTACTTCACCTAAAGTATCCACTAGGATGTTCGCGGCTTCACTAAGTTCTTAGCGGTCCAAGCCCACCTACAAACATCGGCTTGCGTTGATTTCTGACCGATAATTGACGACCTACGTTCTAGCGCAGACTTCAGGCGGCAATCGCACCCATAAAAGCCAAGATAAACCAACAATAAGAGCTGGCGGGACCCCAGGCTGTACTTCACCTTTTCATATTAGATTATTTTGGCACTGCAAGAGCGAGTGCCGTCTATCACCCCCCAACTCTGACAGGAAACCCTGCACCAAAAGTCTATCGGTCAACAAAGCCCGTACCATGAACTCTTAACACAGGTCAATGATTGAACGGTTGTTATACTACCAACTGCATAAATAACTTTGTAATCCTGTATATTTATGCAGTTGGTAGTATGAAAGTCGTTCAATTATTGACCTTGGTAGGCTTGCAAGTCAAGTTGGCTTGCACACCAAAGACCTTAGTGAGGCCCCATACACTCTGATGTAAAAATATCCAGTTTTTATCTAATTCTATGGAAACAAGCAGGCGAACAGCTTCCCAATGTTAAGCGGTTACCGTTGCCTATGAATGAATGAGATATCTGAAGTATCTTTCACTTCTATCATAACGAGTTACTGAATGAGTGAATGGGTGAATGGGCCAAGTGCTGGCTTGATGGCGTAGAAGATGATATGTCAATGGTCTTACTGCTAAGCCCAACCCAAAACCGTGCGAAGTCGAGGAGGAAAAGCCGAAAAGCGAACCCCACAGCTCGATGAGTGCTCGGATACGACCGGGACTACTGCGAAGATGATGATTGTCGATTTTATGATACAGACGATAGTAGCTTGCATAAATGAAAATCATAACAATATCAAATGTATTATATACCACAGAATGAATGGAATGACAAGTATTGTAAAAAGTATGCTCAGGTAGTTTAAGTTTTTAGAAAAAATACTGATGAAATGACATATTGGCAATCAAATGTGAATGGACAGGTCAGTCGGGGGCGAACTCGAAGATCAAACATCGTAAATATCGTGATATCTTGACTAATGACCGATCAAGAAGCTCCCGAAACCAATGGACTTGCATGAAAGGATAGACGCAAATGATGGGCTGTCTCTGCCTACCCCGTAAGGAGAAAAGCGTGAGTGTGTGTATAAAAGGTTAAATTAGACTTACCTCAGCAGGCGGTGCTTGTGGCAAAGAGCTCCTTATTTCGCCAAAATTGAACATCTGAAAAAAAAAATAGTTATTGAATTTTGTTACCATGTACGAGTGTTTAACATCAAAAAGCTGCACGACAATATCTGTAATTTGGTAAAGAGATTGATAGAATAAGAAAAAGGCTCATGCCACGATCGTAGCAAATGGGAATATATTGTCTCAGTTTATTTTTCATCTCAAACTAGAAATACCCCAGCCGGAGTCAGCAGGGGTTTTATGTCGGACTCGAACCGACTAAAACCGCACGAATTCTTAGGTCATTTGTTGCCGAAGGTGAGATTACCAATAGCATATCCCTTGCACCCCGTCTGACCCAGGGCCTTAATGCCCCGCTCGGGTGTGGACCATGGTGTCCCAATCTTGTACCGGACAGAGGGAAGCACGTTTCGCACCGCCCTTCGCTTGTCTCTACGTACTCAAACCGTATATTATCGCCACCTGTAGTCAATTTTATCCTACAATATAGATTCTACTAGTACAAGACAGATTTGATCCTTATGATTTATACTATTGATTGATGTCATAAAAATACAGGATGTTATTTTTCTGGATTTTAGTCGGTTCGATTACCGGGTGTGGCAAGCGAATTTTCCAAAATCTATGAATGCAGTTTTATTTCTTTAAAAAAATAAAGGAATGTTTCCTTTGAGTGAAATTCGCTATCTCCAGTATTTAAAGTACTTGCCCTCCAGGTAAGGTTAAAATCTTCCACCCTGTATAGTATATGTCCAGCAGTGGTCTTCCTATGGCTGAAATGATGATGATGATGATGATGAATATGAGTATCAAGATGTTTATGAAGACTATAAAATACCAACTGACAGGAAAAAAACTGTTGCCATATAAAAGTTTAAAAAATTATATTTGTTCGCTTTTCGTTGACCAGAGTCTATATAGGGACCTGGGTGCTGTACAGCACTGCTGCATGCTGCAGAGTTCGGCATAAGGTATGCTTTACGGATTGAAAACTCTACTAACCGGATTTCAACAGTTTCATTAACCCAATCATCGGTTATTTGTTCTTTTTATATGTATCATAATTAACTTTAGAAAGATAACTTTCGTCGTCCGCTTGAGGTTATCTTTTAAGTATCGTCGTATAGTCGTCAGATAGTCTACATTGTGTTATTTTATTTACATATTCGAGATTCGGTAATACCTATCAAATGTTGCAACGCCATCCTCGTTATGACCTCGAGTTCCAAGAAAATTTTCCTAACCTGGGACCGCCCAACTTTTAAACACTCGCGTTCCATTATGTACGATAATTTTAACGGGAATTATGTAACGGGAAGAATGTATGTGCCTATTACACGTTATTCCTGAGTGTTATTACACGTTATCCCCGAGTGTTATTACTAGGAATTTCCGTGGGTCACTACTGTAGATCCTGATTTACGGTAGTGACAATGACGGCGGGATTAGTCCCATTAAAATGAAAAAAGAACTAAATATTATTTTGTAAGAAATTCTCTCAAATTTTAGTTAATAAATTATGTATATTATTTATTACAGCACAAACTTAAGCATCTCTACTACGGCTTCCCTTCACGGAGAAAGCCAGTAGCCCTCTTTCCCAACTGTACCATTGATTAGTACCATTAATGGTACTACTGGGAATCTTTGTCCCACTAGTACCATTGTACACGATACTAGTTTTGCAGCCGGGTTTACATACAGCTATACCATTGATTAGTACCATTGATGGTACTACTGGGAATCTTTATCCCACTAGTACCATTGTCATCATCATCTGCATATAGACGTATTCTCCTGATTGCATCCGTGGCCAAGATGACCTCGAAACTCAGGGTCCGCCTTCCGGCTCTTCCTTCTCCACTTCGCACGATCTTGGGCGTCCATGGTAGTGAGACCATTAGCACGCATATCACCCTCCACGACGTCAAGCCAGGACTTCTTTGGCCTACCCCTTTTATCTGGATCCGGCGGGGGTACCATTGCCAGGCATTTGTTCCCCACGTAGCCTGGCGGTTGCCGCAAGACGTGGCCGCACCAGCGAAGGCGGCTCTCTTGCATTTTATCCGCGATGTCACGGACATGGAGGCTGCCGCAGATGCGAGAGTTCCGTACGCGATCTTTACGCGTAACGCCGCACATCCACCGCAACATTTTCATCTCCGTGACACGCAGCTCTTGCTTGTGTCGCTCGAGCAGCGGCCACGCCTCACAACCATACAAGAGAACAGGCCTAATGATCGTCTTATAGACCTACCCCTTCAACCTGACTGGCATTTTAGGATCACAGGTGACGCCAGTCATTTCTCGCCACTTGGCCCACGCGGCAGCAATGCGTGCCTTGACGTCGTGGTCGATCTCACCGGTCACATGAAGTACAGATCCCAGGTACTTAACCTGGTCCGTGCGCTCGATTTGGTCGAGCGCACGGACCAGGTTAAGTACCTGGGATCTGTGGAGTTTAACGCTAAGTATTCTGTCTTCGCTACATTTAGCTTCAGACCGCCGTTCTCAAGCGCTTCTTTCCATCCTTTCACGCGTCGCACCAATCTGCTCCTGTCCGCGTCCATCAGCGCAATATCATCAGCATACATGAGCAACCACGGAGGCTGCTCATGTGAGTTTCTGATACTGTCCGACAAAACATCTAGTACCCCGACGGTGATGTGGAAGGCTTTCGAGTCGCCAACAGCAGTCCGAACCACGGAACCAGAATCGTAGTAAATGTGTCGGATGGTGTCAATGTAAGTCTCTGGAACACCCTTGGCCCGCAGTGCCCACCAGATCACCGCGCGAGGAACACAGTCGAAGGCCTTCTGCATGTCTAAGAATAGGCAGTGCAGGGGCGTGTTCTTCACCCTGTATTTCCCCGCCACAACCCTTAGGGCGAACACTGGGTCCATGGTCCCGGGCCCGGGACGGAACCCGTACTGATACTTTCCTGTCGGATCCGGGAGTCGATTATCCGCTCATACAGCTTCATGGTGTGGGACATTATCTTTATACCGCGGTAACTACCACACTCCTGCACCGATCCCTTGCCTTTGAAGACTGGCGTGATGATGCTCAGCCTCCACTGGCTCGGAATCTCACCGGTGAGGAGTACGCAGTTATAAAGATTTGCTAGAATGCCCACACCACGGGCACCCATTGCCTTCCAAGCCTCGATGGGGACTTCGTTGGGTCCGACAGCTTTCCGGTTCCACTAGTACCATTGTGCGCGATACTAATGTTGTGTTGTGTGTGGGTTTAAATACTTAGTTATAATAAGCCCGGAAAAATAAATTATAGCCATGTAGGTACGGTCCGAAATAGGTCTATTACGTATCATGCTTATATAATAAACAAGGCCTAATGCAGCTGGTTAACATAAAACTGGTTTTACTCAATGCGAAATAATTGTGAAGACCAGTTAAAACAAAACATGAAAAAATAAAATGGCTAAAGTAGTCTCAACGTAAGAGGCCCACTATGACATTTGTCATTTGGACGTAACTAGGGATGTAACCACACCACTCGGTACACGATACTCAAGATAAATCGATTCAAGTTTGTATGCGTATTTGATCGATTAGAATATGTATTGTATTGTAGTGTAAAGTTCATTGGCTTAAAGTTCTAATTAGAAAATTTAATCTAAACTTTGATATTGTAGGTATTTTTAAACAATACAATACTGCAAAAAGTCAATTTTCTTTCATTTATCATTTTTATTACAATAATATTCACTCAATAATAACCAATAGAAATCGCATGAAAATGAATCTTTAGTAAATCATTTTCTTGATACCTACTGTCTGAAGTTTACGCTTATATCACTTATTGAAATGAAACCACTTTTTAACGGCTTCTTTCGCGATTTATCTGTCACTATTTACTTTTAACCCTACGTCGGCTACTTTCTAGCAGCCCTGGTCCCGGGGTGACTTAAGATGATATTTGAAGCCTAGGAATAAAAAAACCTAGATAACAGCAAACACAACAAAGTCACAAATTGGGATAATGTCATATTTGTCGATGAGACTTGGCTGAACTCGAATCATACCGTGCCGCAGTCATGGACAGATGATACCAAGGCCTCTTGCTCAAAAGTGCCAATAGGAAAAGGTGGACGCTTAATCATCTGCCACGTCGTCGTCGTGGTCGTGCCTTAGAGAGCATGTAACATGCTCTCTAAGGCACGACGACGGGTAGTTGGAACGGGTGTGCGTTGTTTTATAGCTAATTGTTTTATAGAATTTCGTTTCACATAAAAAATTTCTCATATTTTCGTTTCATAGAATAATCAATACACAGAATACTTGCTTTGAAGATTTTTAAATCATTGATTTTTGTTTCACATAAAGTTTAATGTTAGAATAATCATATCATAGAATAACAAATCAAATATTCTTTATTATCATAACATACATTAAATATAAAATCGTTTGGTGTGTAGTGGTATGCCACTCAAAAGATATAAAACTTATTTGCGCTAAGATAATTCGACGGAGCCCCGCTCCGCGGGGCTCCTATTTCTGGGTGGTTTTAATAAAAATAACCACGAAGGCTAAGGCGGGAGCTCCGCTCCGCTTCGCTCCCGCCTTAGCCTTCTAACCTAACCTATCCAAGTCGGGGTACTCTGAGTCGAGGTGTAAACTATAATGACGTGTTCTAAATTATTAAACGTTAGACCAAATTATTTTCGATTATGGTGGTGGTTTAATATACCTTAAAAAATAATTCTACTGTTTGATAAGTTTATTAAACAAAAAAATGTAAATAAAAATTCATTAAATGGTTTTTCTGTGAAATATGTTTCATTCTGGTAAATTGTCTTTGAAACAATAATAATCGAAATAAAAATATAAGTACCAAATATTATGTGAAACATTTTCTGGGAAACGAAATTCTATGAAATTTCTGTCTGCGAAACAAGGGGCTCCCAGTTGGAACCCTATAAGTACAATCTAGTCTAGCTGCAGTGCTTCGATATCGCCCAATATCGCTATTGGGTTGTGGAGATCATTAGATGGCAGTCGCTTCCGTGAAGAATATATATATATTCGAATATATATATATATATATATATATATATATATATATATATATACGAGGGCGGGTCAATAAGTCCGTGACTTTTTCAATGAAATATAGGTTTTTAGATAAAAAGTTATTTTATTTTTCAACATAGTCTCCTTTGCACTCTATACACTTAGTCCAAAGTTTCTCCAGTTTTTTTATACCTTCTGAATAAAAAGATTTGTCGAGGTCATCAAAATAGGCATTTGTTTGCGAGATGATTTCATCGTTAGAGTTTGATCTCTTTCCGCCAAACCATTTCTTTTAGTTTAGGAACAAGAAATAGTCACTCGGGGCTAAACCTGCAGAATAGGGTGGGTGAGGGAGAAATTCGTAGCCCAATTGAACATCTTCTAACATTCCTGCGAAATTGTTCCACGGTTGCGTTTGTTATACCGCTATACCGTTTATACCGCGGTAACTACCACACTCCTGCACCGATCCCTTGCCTTTGAAGACTGGCGTGATGATGCTCAGCCTCCACTGGCTCGGAATCTCACCGGTGAGGAGTACGCAGTTATAAAGATTTGCTAGAATGCCCACACCACGGGCACCCATTGCCTTCCAAGCCTCGATGGGGACTTCGTTGGGTCCGACAGCTTTCCGGTTCCACTAGTACCATTGTGCGCGATACTAATGTTGTGTTGTGTGTGGGTTTAAATACTTAGTTATAATAAGCCCGGAAAAATAAATTATAGCCATGTAGGTACGTTCCGAAATAGGTCTATTACGTATCATGCTTATATAATAAACAAGGCCTAATGCAGCTGGTTAACATAAAACTGGTTTTACTCAATGCGAAATAATTGTGAAGACCAGTTAAAACAAAACATGAAAAAATAAAATGGCTAAAGTAGTCTCAACGTAAGAGGCCCACTATGACATTTGTCATTTGGACGTAACTAGGGATGTAACCACACCACTCGGTACACGATACTCAAGATAAATCGATTCAAGTTTGTATGCGTATTTGATCGATTAGAATATGTATTGTATTGTAGTGTAAAGTTCATTGGCTTAAAGTTCTAATTAGAAAATTTAATCTAAACTTTGATATTGTAGGTATTTTTAAACAATACAATACTGCAAAAAGTCAATTTTCTTTCATTTATCCTCTCCGCTCCGCTTCGCTTCGCTCCCGCCTTAGCCTTCTAACCTAACCTATCCAAGTCGGGGTACTCTGAGTCGAGGTGTAAACTATAATGACGTGTTCTAAATTATTAAACGTTAGACCAAATTATTTTCGATTATGGTGGTGGTTTAATATACCTTAAAAAATAATTCTACTGTTTGATAAGTTTATTAAACAAAAAAATGTAAATAAAAATTCATTAAATGGTTTTTCTGTGAAATATGTTTCATTCTGGTAAATTGTCTTTGAAACAATAATAATCGAAATAAAAATATAAGTACCAAATATTATGTGAAACATTTTCTGGGAAACGAAATTCTATGAAATTTCTGTCTGCGAAACAAGGGGCTCCCAGTTGGAACCCTATAAGTACAATCTAGTCTAGCTGCAGTGCTTCGATATCGCCCAATATCGCCATTGGGTTGTGGAGATCATTAGATGGCAGGCGCTTCCGTGAAGAATATATATATATTCGAATATATATATACAGGGTGTCCCAAAATTCAAGGATAAGCCGGCAACAGAGGGTGGCCCTACTTATGGCTGCTCTGGAAAAAATAAGAAAAAAAATATGTCTCCATTTTTTTTTTAATTATCTAAACTTTTTTAAAATCCTTCGAAATTCGGTACCCCTAATTATATTTTCAACTACCAGGCCCACAATTTTGCAAATATTTTTGAACTCTTTTCTGTATTAGCAAGCTAAGAAGCATGACTATCCATCACCACCCTGAAAAATTATAGAATATTTGTAGTTATTTTACAAAAATGAGTCAAAATATTTTTTTATCGTCAAATTTTCATACATTTTTACTTTCGGCCCACTTTATCTTATCTCGGTGAAAAAAAAAAGTATGGACACGACTATGGCATACTTTTTCAAAAATTGGCGCAACTATCCAAGATTTCAAAATGGTATGATTTTGGTATGATACTATAATGAAATACTAAAAAATTTTTTTTTGTAAATAAGAATCATATTTCATACATTGCTTTTATTGAAAATCACCAGATTTACTTTGTACACAATGCATTCATCCTCAATAAAAAAACATTGACGGGACTTTTGACTAAGAAGTGGTAACCGAGTAGGTTAACACATTTCGAGGTTAAGCAACACAAGCCAGGGTGGTTTTCGGATGGATGACCATTCTTAAGACATTGAGGGACCTCCGTTCCTCAGAGAGTACGTTAGGCCGTCGATCCCGGTGGCCATATGAGTATCTATGACAGTTATTACGGGTAGTCGGAGCGCTTAAAGGCGAAGAACTGGACTCACTACATAACTTTGATATCGCCAGTGGGTTGTGGAGGTCAGGTGGCAGTCGCTTCACGACAAATTTCACATTTCTGCTGTTTCACAGTTAGCCGGGAAATCAGAGGCTCGGAGTTTTATTGGAATTGTCTTAAGAACAATAGGTCTCCGAAAACAATTGCAACGCTGGACTATCAATGCGGTTGCGGATTATATTTCTGGCAAAAGATATGCACGAAAAATAATGTATTAATGCCAGTGGCAAACAATTAAAACATGTAAAATAAAAAAAATATTAACAATAATGTAATAATTATAAAATTATACCATTATGTTTGTTTAATTTTTTAACAGTATGGATGTTCAACACTCATCATCCTCTGAGCCTTTACAAAATACAGAGTCGGATTTTATGATTAACTGTGAAACAGCAGAACCGCGAAATTTTCCGTGAAGCGACTGCCACCTGACCTCCACAACCCATTGGCGATATCAAAGTCATGAAGTGCGTCCAGTTGTTGGACTTTTATGGCTCCAACTACCCGTAACAACTGTCATAGATACTCGTATAGCCTCCGGGATCGACGGCCTAACGTACTCTCTGAGGAACGGAGGTGCCTCAATGTCTTAAGAATGGTCATCCATCCGAAAACCACCCTGGCTTGTGTTGCTTAACCTCGTAATGTGATAACCTACTCGGTTACCACTTAGTCAAAAGTCCAGTCAATGTTTTTTTATTGAGGATGAATGCATTGTGTACAAAGTAAATCTGGTGATTTTCAATAAAAGCAATGTATGAAATATGATTCTTATTTACAAAAAATTTTTTTTTTAGTACTTCATTATAGTATCATACCAAAATCATACCATTTTGAAATCTTGGATAGTTGCGCCAATTTTTGAAAAAGTATGCCATAGTCGTGTCCATACTTTTTTTTTTTCACCGAGATAAGATAAAGTGGGCCGAAAGTAAAAATGTATGAAAATTTGACGACAAAAAAATATTTTGACTCATTTTTGTAAAATAACTACAAATATTCTATAATTTTTCAGGGTGGTGATGGATAGTCATGCTTCTTAGCTTGCTAATACAGAAAAGAGTTCAAAAATATTTGCAAAATTGTGGGCCTGGTAGTTGAAAATATAATTAGGGGTACCGAATTTCAAAGGATTAAAAAAAAGTTTAAATAATAAAATAAAAAATAGAGATATATTTTTTTTCTTATTTTTTCCAGAGCAGCCATAAGTAGGGCCACCCCCTGTTACCGGCTTATCCTTGAATTTTGGGACACCCTGTATATATATATATACGAGGGCGGGTCAATAAGTCCGTGACTTTTTCAATGAAATATAGGTTTTTAGATAAAAAGTTATTTTATTTTTCAACATAGTCTCCTTTGCACTCTATACACTTAGTCCAAAGTTTCTCCAGTTTTTTTATACCTTCTGAATAAAAAGATTTGTCGAGGTCATCAAAATAGGCATTTGTTTGCGAGATGATTTCATCGTTAGAGTTTGATCTCTTTCCGCCAAACCATTTCTTTTAGTTTAGGAACAAGAAATAGTCACTCGGGGCTAAACCTGCAGAATAGGGTGGGTGAGGGAGAAATTCGTAGCCCAATTGAACATCTTCTAACATTCCTGCGAAATTGTTCCACGGTTGCGTTTGTGGTCGATTGTGAGCAAACGCGGCACCCACCTTGCGGAAAGCTTTCTCGTACCCAAGTGTTCATTCAAAATTGAAACCACTGAGCCATATGAGATGCCTATGGCTTCCACAATCTCTCTCACTTTAAATCTCTGATCGGCTAAAACCATATCGTGATTTTTTTTATGATTTCGGGCGTGGAGACCTCAACTGGGCGTCAAGAACGTTGCGCATCTTCCGTGCCTGTGCGACCACATCTGAATTCAGTAAACCACTTTTTTACCATTTAAATAGATGGTGCAGAGTCCCCATAATACTTATCAAGCTTAGCCTTGGTTTATGCGATGGTTTTTTTTCGCAAAAAATAATGCTTAATAAGCACTTGAAATTAACTTTTTTCCATTTTCTTCTCCAAAAGCGAGCTAGTCTGCTATCAACAACTGTGAAACACAAACGAAATGACGTAGCTTGTTCAAATTTTGACAATAGTCTACTGAAAGATGCCTGTTGACAGGAGCAGAGTTTTTATTTCAATAAGGAAGCGGGAACTTTAAAAAGTTACGGACTTATTGACCAGCCCCGTAGACCTTGCTTCGTCTCACATTTCAGGATTCTCGCTCAACGAGGAGTACCCTAAAATCAAACTTCTAATTCAACGCAATCAAAGTATTGCCGGTCTTGTAGTATATTGCCGGCCATGTAGCATATTGCCAGTACTGTAGCATATTGCCGGTCATGTAGCATATTGCCGGTCATGTAGCATTAGTTCGCACCACAATTCAGTTTCGTGAGGAATCTTTAATGCGCAAACACGAGTCGTGTTTGCGCATTAACACACGTTTTGCACTTGACCGGATTTTTACAGATAAGTGTACGATCTTTAACTTTGTCTTAGACATTTTTATGATAAAATTAAAAAAAATATCTTAATCGATTTATTTTTACCATAACCAATTTATTAATAGTCTGTGGAGAGTATAAAAAACTCGTTATGGACAGCACTGAGCGGAGTGGGCGGTACCCATCAATGAAAAATGTCATTCTACGTTTGAAAAATATCATTGTTTTACGTTCTCAAAATTGAGAACTTCATGGACTTGAAATGTCCAAACGGGCTTTTTACATAGCGATTACTTTAATTGTCGTGGGTTTCCTTTTAAAACATTTGTTATACTGTGCATTACACCCCTCATACGTATTTGTAGTGCGGTGCCGCTCTCCAAAAGAGCACCAAAGAGCTTTCTTAGGGAACCAAAATCACAAAAGGTGACATAATTATAATAGTACGAATGGCTTAGGACATTTCATCTGGACTTTTCTGGGTACATCTTTCTGGTTAATTTTTAACACCTGCAGTAGATGATGGTACTACATGAAAAATATCTACACTAAATACCTCGGGACATGTATCTTGGACCTAAATCGCGAGACAAATGAGGCGTGCAGATTGTTTTGTAATAACCTATGCTTGGTGAGTTTGAGCTCATCTAACGGAGTAGCACCTCGTGCTATCCTCAAAAGACGCTCAAGAAACTTGTACTGTGCGCATAAAGCACATATTGGGCGCACTTTAGGTCCAAGACATAATATATGTCCCGAGCAATACTACTAGTACTATTAATGTTACTTCTGGGACAATGATTCCCAGTAGTACAGTTAATGGTACTAGTGGGAAAAAAATATTCCCAGTAGTACCATTAATGGTACTAATCAATGGTACAGTTGGGACAGAGGGGCCAGTAGTAATCGTGTTTTAGGGACCCCTTGCAACTGCTCCTCCTACTAATATTATAAATGTGACAGTTCGTGAAGATATGTTTGTTATTCAATCACACTTTAACGACTGAACGGATCTGGATAAAATCTGGTACAGGGAATGATTCGCGGGCCTGGGGGTGATGGGTGGGGCCGCCTGTCACCCTAGCAGAAGCAGGCCACGGCGGCGGCGCGCATTGCGTGCCTCCCCATACCCGGGGGCGAGTTGGGGACTCCGTGGTCCCCACACCGGAAGAGGGCCAGATCGAGAGATATGGCCCTGGGTCGGCCGGGGTGCGAGGGATATGGCTATGATAATCTCACCTCCGGCAACTGACGGCGTGCGTTTTAGTCGGTTCGAGTCCGACATAACCTCCTCTTCCGGCCCCGGTGGGGGAGGTATCCGTGGGGATTTTTCGCACGATAAAAAAAAAAAGGTACAGGGAATGATTACAATCTGGGATACAGCTACATACAGCTAGTATTCAATAAACTCTTCAAATGACATTTGAAATTTGGATAAAATACGCACGATTTTTCCTCAAGGTATGTTCAAGGTAGATGGCGACGTACCTTACTTAATGGACAGTTGATTCCTCACTTCGAATGAGGGTACCTTATGAGAGGAGGAATAAAGTGACAACCATGAATGAGTTAGGCCTTTTGCACATTGTAAGACACGAACACAAAACAAGAAAAATGTCTTGTCTAGTTATCATACACATTGCACATTATAAGACATTCTCTTTTGTCTTATAAGAAATGTCTTATCCTCATTACGGAGAATGCACGTAAACGAAATGGACAGACGACATCGTCTATTATTGATTGCATACTCATACTATAGAAGTAACGTTTTAGTTGTAGGCATCATTGGATACATTCAATAAATACATATGTCGAAAATCAACATGTCATGGGGCATATACGAAACTGGTAGGTAAGTACCAGAACTACAAGACGAATAAAAGCTTTTATTTACTTCCGTATTTCCCAGATTACTTTTGAAGAGCTGTTAGTACATTTAAAGACATCATTATTACATGTGTGGACACTCACTTGCACGCGCATAGTCGAGTAGATGTCGTGTCTGAACGAAATGTATACTGAATACGAAATCGAACTATAGCCGACAAAATGATCAGAATGTGTGTATCTATCTGACATAAACAAAATATCTTGTACCGATGGGCCTGAATGTCTTATAAGACATTTCTCATAAGACACAAGAAAATGTCTTATAATGTACAAAAGGCCTTAAGCTACGGAAATCTGGTGGTTTCGACTTCGACGTAAAATATGGGTGAACATTATGTAATAATACAACGAAATTAAATAAGATAATGAATTCGTTTCGATTCTCCATAATACTTTGTAATGTACTGTCTCTTTATTTTATCATCATCACCTACATGGAAACGTATTTTACTGATTGCATCTGAGGTCAAGATGACCTCGGAGCTCAGGGTCCGCCTTCCAGCTTTTCCTTTTCCACTTCGCACGATCTTGGGCGTCCATGGTAGTGAGACCATTCGCACGCATGCCACCCTCCACGACGTCAAGCCAGGACTTCTTGGGCCTACTCCTTCTATGACTGGACCCGGCAGGGGCACCATTGCCAGGCATTTTGTTACCCACTCCCACTCACTGTCTCTTTGTTTTATATAATACTAGCTGACCCCGCGAACTTCGTACAGTCTAACAGTTGATTCTTATTTTTTTTTAAATTTTCTCTACGTAAGAACCATCCTCGTACTTTAAGGAATATTCTAAAAATTCTCGGGATTGTTCTTCGAGGAATGTTCTCGGGATTTGCGCTTAGCAACACATTTAGGGATTCATTTTTATATTATAGATTGTATGTATGTACATGAATGTCATGTATACTGACCTCGTTCGGGATGGGTGCCCAGACAGCGTCGGCTCGTGGGTCCATGCGCATATTGGAGAACGCTGGTGGTGGGTTTCCGCGGAAGTCAGACATCATCTCAGGGGCTATGACGGCTGGAACAAAACATTGACGTCAGCAGTTGTCCCACTGACTGTACTTCTTACTAACATCTATATTATTATATAATTGTAAATTGAAAATGTTTGTCCGCGATGGACGCGAAAACTACTGAACTGATTTTAATGCAGTTTTTTTTGTTAGAAAGATCTTGTTGAGACTTAAAATCTTACGTTTGTTTGATTGCAATCGGTTGAGTAGAACCGGGGATAAAAGATCCACGCGGGCGGAGCCGCGGGCGAAAGGCTAGTAATCATATATAATATGCAACAGTAATCCGGTGGAATATAATCTTACCCCATAAAGAGCGTCTATGATTTTGTGTGGAATTAAAAAACATGTCTACCACGACTGCCGTTTGCAGAGCAAGCCGGTAGGAATTAGTTTATAGGAACCCCTCACCACTGATATGCCTCTTCCACCTTCCACGTTCAGTCACTAAAATAAACCTATAATAATATATACATACAATCACGCCTTTATCCCTAGAGGGATAGTCAAACGTGAATTAACACCCACATTTCACCAATCATTGTAATAGGGGGTGAGCCTATTGCCGCATTCCGAGCACTATTGTTGACTCGAGCCATGCATCTGAGGCTGAGTCTGCTGGACTGATTTTGGGCACAGTTTCGATAGCGAAAGCGTCTGGAAGTATTAATTAGGCGAAAAAAATACGGGAATAATGTACAGGTGAAAGGCATTCTGTATGAGGGTTGTAAAAAAAAGTAATAACTAAATAATACTTCCAGACGATTTTGCTAACGAAACTGTGCCCAAAATCTTTCGCTCCGAAACGCCTATAAAATCACCCAGTATATCTGTCTGATGTTAAACAGCCCTATCCCTTGGTCGCCTTGTACGACACCGCATGGGAAGAGATGGGGTGGCCTTCCCCGTCCAGCCTGTCTACTAAAACTATGTTATAAATATACTTACGATTAAATACATCCTCCCTAGGAGCCTCCGCCGGTGAGTAGATATTCGGCATATGGATGTTAGGGTTGGTTTGCTGAACGAAGGGAGGGGGACACATCTCTGGTCTGAAGGGCACGTTAGCGCGATGGTCTTCAGGAAGACGGTTGTACGATTGGTAGTACACACGTTCGGCTCCCGGCGGTAGGATAATCTCGTTTGGTGGCATAGGCTGGCCTATGATCATTTGGTGATGGGGCATCGGGAAGCCACTGAAATTTGTAAGGAAACTATATAAACTCCTCACCCCGTTTTTTTTTATGTAGGACACGTAAATTGGACTTCACCTCGCTTGATGGTGAGCTGAAGGCAAAGTCTCGGAAAAGAAGGTCACCGTTATAGACACGTACCATGTTACAATGGTGGCACTCAGCTTGACGGCCTCATCGGATGCTTTTTCACGCTTGAACTGAACCTCACAGAATATCTCTTCAGGAGTCTTGTGGGTTCTGTAGGGGTCTGGAGTTATCGACATACATACAATATGGATACGACATATAGGCAATAATTGAAACCATATACTTGGTACCCCCTAAGCTTCAAGCAGGAAAAGTTTGAACAAAATTGGTCCAGTATTAAGGGCAGAAACTAGAGTTTTAATTTTATAGAATTTGAACAACTTTGAGCACTCTGTAGAATCGCAGTTATCAATAAAACTTTAATTTTCATTCAAATGTTGCCGCTTAGCTGTTCAAGTAAGTTACCTACTATGCCTATTGTTGTGTGTGTGTGTGAAGGTGTGTGCGTATTTATTAATGACTTATGACACAGTCAATGACTTTAAAGCAATGGATGAAACTATTTAATGACTTGTACAAGTGGTTGCATTTTCTACATTTATTTTAATAATTATTTTGTTAGAAAATTGCGGATTTTATAAATCAGGGAATTTAAGTTTAAATTTAATTTGGTTCTATTCCTACGGACCAGGATGCTTCGCGGTTTCAGTATTTGCACATATTGTCGTATCCATATTGTATATATTGACCCCAGTCCTCTCACAAAATGCTTCGATATCGCCTACTTTCGCCATTGGGTTGTGGAGGTCAGATGGCACTCGCTTCACGGAAAATATCGAAGTTCAGCCAAATCCACAGTTAGACTGGTAAAGTGGACCCCAGACTCCGAGGGGAAAACTTGGATGCGACTGGGATTAACGCTAGGATGAAGATGTTTAAAGTGATTTTGTCTCGCATAGCCAATGAAAGAAATTAGTTTGTTATTTCATTTACTAGCTGTTGCTCGCGGCTCTGCCCGCGTGAAACGCTGGTCCCGTTCATCGCTGATAGTAGCGTGATGATTTATAACCAATGTTGGTACCTTTATAATAGCAAAATAATTTTTAAAACCGGTCCAGTAGCTTTTGAGTTTAATCGTTACATACAAAAATACAAATCTTTTCCCTTTATAATATTAGTACAGATAAAGCATATCTCGACTGGGGCTATTACATTAAGGGCACTTACAAAACGTAAAAAATACAAATAATTTCAAGACACATAGAACAATCACCTGTAGGTATGTCACCATTTGTATTGAGTATTTTTAGTTTCATTTTAACTTGGTAAGTATTGCATATCTGGTGGGGATGGGTCGCCAGCTCTTTAGGAGATTATTGTTACAACGGAAGAGTACCAAATCTGTTGCGAGTCCCGAAAAGAACGACTTTTTCTGGGGCTGAAGATGTCATACATAGGGACGGGATTATTTATTTTTTATTATTAAAAGATATAAGTTACATAAATGAATGGTATACGCACAGCTTTTTAAATCTTTCGTTATTCGCGGTTGCATCTGAGGCTTACAAGAGCTCAGGGCCCACTTACACCATCTCCTCCTTTAGATTTGACTTATACATGTTTACAGGAGTGCCTGCTGACCCCCCAATACCAGGCCAGGGTCTCGACGGCTAATCAGCAGGTAAACCGCCTTGTAGGTAAGGTGAGCTGATACGAACACCCACGCACAGCATCATACATACAAATTAACAGACCCGGCAGACGTCGTTGTGCCCGGAGAAGTAGTGACCCAAATATATAAAATTTCATTCAAATCGGTTTAGCTATTTAGGTGTGACAAATACACGTACCTACAGAATGATATAGATACAATAATTACATAGCATAAAATAAAATCATTTTCAAGTGTCTGTCTGTTTGTCCGTAATTGTTACTACTGATTTTGTTAGAATTTTTGTACCATATTATGGATATCGTTTTGCGTTCCGGAAAAAAGGAAAAAAAAACAAAACCTTTATAGGATCACTTCGTTATCTGTCTGTTTGTCTATCTGTCAATACCTTTTTCTCAGGTATGTGAGGAGGCATCAAGTTTAAATCGGATCTGAAATGCCTTGAAGCTGTAAAAACAAAAGTTCTTGCTTCAATTTAGTTTTATACGGAACCTTCAGTGCACGAGCCTGACTCGCACATAACCGGCTTTTACACATTATATGCATAATAATTAATCAAATAATGATAAATAAACTATGAGTATTAAAAAATAGGATTGTCGAATTGTTAGTAAAAGAAAAAAATACAGATCAAGACTATAAAATTTCGCAATTAAAAGCTACAAAATGTCACGGCCATTTTGTTTTCAAATCAAACAGGGCGCGGTTCGCGGTAATAAAATTATAAATAAAAAATACAACTTACGTTCCTTGATGACTGCTGTTATTGTGCGAGTTCTCGCCCATTTCTGCCGGCATGCTCACTGGTGGTATGGCTGCATTAAAGAAATAACCAAACAATGGTTCAGTATCACAAAACAAGTAATAGTATTTCATACAGAAGGTTTTTGGCACGACAAACGAATTAATTCTTGACTTTCGCAGTCACTGGCAATCTAGCTCGCACGGTTTCCTATCAGAAAATAAAAAATAACTCCAAGTAAAATGTGTCGTATCTCGTCGCGTGAGATGTCATTTTGCTATGGCCACGTCTGTCGACCTTACGCCCCAAGGTTATCAGCATATTGGGGTCAACAATGTTGATGAATTATTTGTTTTTTTTTTTCCTAGAATCATTTTTAGGGTTCCGTAGCCAAATGGCAAAAAACGGAACCTTATAGATTCGTCATGTCTGTCCGTCCGTCTGTCTGTCTGTCTGTCTGTCTGTCTGTCCGTCCGTATGTCACAGCCACCTTTCTCCGAAACTATAAGGCCTATGCTGTCGAAACTTGGTAAGTAGATGTATTCTGTGAACCGCATTAAGAATTTCATACATAGAAAAAAAAACATTAAATTTTGGGGGTCCCCATACTTACAAAAATTCTCTAACTTCTAAAATAAGAGAATGATAAATCTAAAAAAATATATATGATGTAAGTTGCCATGCAATCTTCCACAAAAAATTGGTTCGAACGAGATCCAGTCAGTAGTTTTTTTTTCATACGTCATAAACCGCAATTTTCGCCTTTGCTACTACGGAACCCTTCATGGGCGAGTCCGACTCGCACTTGGCCGAATTTATTTTTACTTAATGAGCTCGTGGTAATCGAGTAATAGGTACGTTACAAGGTTAAACAATATCAGACAGATCAGTCTTAGGATGGGTGACTACAGAGACATTGAGTCGGTCGTAGGCCGTCGGTCCCGGTTGCCATACGAACATCTAATGGTAGTCGCTACAGGTAGTTTGAGTTTCTGTAACTGTAATTGCTAAAATTCCCTTTAACCCCTTCACTCAATCAATCAATTAGCCTACTGCAGTCCACTGCTGGACATAGGCCTCTCCCAATGCCACGTTTGCCGATCCTCCGCCTTCCGCATCCAGTCCGTCCCAGCCACCTTTCGCAGGTCGCCGGTCCACCTGGCTAGGGGATGTCCCACCTTCCGTTTTCCTACGCGCGGTCTCCAGTGTTCGAACCCCTTCAACTAAGCTAAATTGCTTGAGCTAGGAGTGGGTCCACGTCGGTAGTGTAATGACCAGGATTCGAACCCAGGACCTCTCGATCATAAGACCGACTCCTTAACCACTAAGCTACCGACGCTTTAACTACAAAACTTCGATATTATCGTCAATGGGTTGTGCAGATCAGATGGCAGTCGTTTCACGGAAAATATCGAAGTTCATTCATGTCGCAATTAAAGGCGGCCACCCACTTACAGTCCGCCTGCAGTTTTTCGTCTGTCCGGCGGCCTGCAGTCCTTATGTCATCAATGTCATCATAATTTTATTACCTCAGACTAAAATAATAACATTATTTTATTCTTTTAATCTGATGTTATTACGTATAAAATGCCGACGGCCATAGACTGTCCGGCCTTTAACTGTCTTTGCTGACCGGAATCGTCAAGCGGCCACACACATATTATCCGTTAGTCCAAAATCGTATACGAAACTGCAAGTGTGTGGGCTATTGCGATGAACTGACAGACCGATATCATCCGGTTGTCGTTCGATAAACTGTAAGTGGGTGGCCGCCATATGACTTTCAAAGCGAACCCCAGACTGTGAAAGGTTCAGATGCGACCGGCAATAACACAAGGATCATCATGGATTCTTTACCTAATACTTACGTGGTATGATAGTTTGGGCCACGGAGTACTGAGGGAACTGCGGCGGCAACGGCATTCGTTGTCCTGCCAGAGGTACGGGGTTCGGATGAATCGGCATGAATGTATAGTTTCCATTCACTTGGGCTACGTATTCGCGAAACCTGTTGACGAAAACATGAAACTATATTACTATAAGTTTAAGTTAGACTATTTAAAGTACAGGTAAATCTCCGAAGGGGTAGGCAGTGGTGTATTAACACCCACATTTCGTTAACTATGATTTTAGGTATGTATTGCGTCAAGCGGGCATTTTGTCATGCGCTGTATGTTTTCGGGAGATTCTTAAGGATATTGAATAAGCTTATGCGTTAGTCGCATTCTACGATATCCATGGGAAGAGATGGGGTTGCCCCAGCGACTATGGTCGTTGGGTTGCCCTATCCTACTACTAAACAACACGACTGCTGATATTTATATAGGTAAGTAGTTCTCTAAATTTTTGTACACATTGCGGCAAAAAATGTATAAAATAAACGCAGATTTTTTATATTATATTTGTATATCCACAACCACATACATACAAACATTCATAGGTACATACATACAGTGACACCTCATTCCCCATTGGTAAATAGAAACCAGAAATTTCCACCTGATACCATCCCGGCATACGTGTTTCGACTCTTCTACTCTCATAATTGTTTTCATACATGTTCGCCGGTTGTGGGTACTATTGACCCGATCCTCAGACTAAAAAAATAACATAGATGGAACGCATAGCACTAGCTCGTGAAGCCGCATAGAGTGATACTAAAGTACAGAGTGCGAGCGATACGGTACTACATTGGTATAACTCCGGACACGTATCTTGGACCTAAATCGCAAGACAAACGAGGCTCTGGCACATTTTAAGCATATTTTAGGTCCAAGATACGTGTCCGGAGTTATATTACTGTATGCGGCTTCACATTTTAGTTTTCGTCCCTCTATGTTATTCTTTTAGACTGAGACCTGACCTTTCTTTAGAAATATCCATATCAGATACATCACGATGATATGAAGATACGATAAGGTACATCGCCGACATAGATGGACGTAAATTCACCCTCACGTCATAAATCTGTTTCGTTAATCTCCTTTCAATGTGTCAATCTTCTCCACGTGTCCGAATCATTTAATCACCCCTTTCTCTTCTATACAATGTTCAAAATATGATTGTATTGTAGCTTGGAAATGAGCTGTTCACTCATGCATGCTTTTCAAGCAAATGACTGTATTTAGACTAAGTAGACTAAAAGCATTTTTTGTAAATAGACCAAAAAAAGAAGCACGCTGAGTTTCTTGCCGGAGTCTTCTCAGGCCGGGGCCGCGTTTCAAACCGGTGGTGGTCCATTTGCTAAGCTAGTCCTTAGTAAGTACAGTCACGTGCACTGATATGTATACAGTGATAAATTTGCAAAATGCAAAGATGCAAAAAAAAATTCAAAATGACAAAAATTTACATTATTGCGCGAAATCCCGATGATTACAAAGAATATATTGATAATAATGTGACTATTTATTTCTGAATTTTTCAGAGTGAACATTTATTCAAATTTCTGTCCGTGTATACATTTCATTGCACGTGACTGTACATATATATTTTTGACGTTTTGTAAGTGCCGTTTTGACGATCTATACAGAATAAATTATTTTTGATTTTGACTTTGACATACCTGCACGAATTTGGGACAAACACTAATTGTACAAACTTTGTATTGTCCATTTTGTAACCACAAAGTAACTTTTAAAAAAAGAAACTACAACAGACTATGCGATTGTTTGAAAGAAATACAATTAATTTATCACCGATTCTTTAATCACCAAGAACTCAAACGTATCCGGATCTATTTTTTCATTAGATAAATAAAGGAAGGAATACGTTTGTAGTACTATGAAACTTTTATAATGAGTAAGGTTAGAACAGAATTGACAATTATCGGAAAAAATTGTTAAACTACCTTCAGATTTTCACAAATTCACTAGAGACGCATTCCACCAGCATTATAGTATAGTAAACGACATACATCTTGACACCAAGTAGCGAGAGAAGAGAATAGAATGACGAATGTAATAAATAAATATTCTACAACATTTTACACAGCGCTATCTAGACCAATGGTAAGCTTAATTAGCTTTTGTTATGGAATCTAGAATGCGGATATACACACTCAGATACTTTTTTTTTTGTAAATACATACATATTATACATAGAAACACCCAGACCTATAATAATATACAACATAGAAATATTTATATACAACATGTATACAAATATTCGCACTGAGCGGGGATCGAACCCGCGCCTCCTGCGTAGCAGCCGCGTTCACTACCGCTACGCCACAGAGGCAGTCTATGTATGGGATTTGTATAAATGACAGTCGTCAACGTATGTCATAAACGTCAAATCCCATTTTGCATCCATGCATTGTGCGTACGTTGCATATTTGATCGATATAATCTATTATTAGTGGATTTGAGTTCGGCGGAGGAGCTAGCACTAGACTAGCAAAAGACATTTAAAAAACGCGTATTGCTCATAAAGAGTACATTTTGTGACGTATCTGGGGTTAAAATAAATGCCGGCAGTTATAACCGCTGTTGTTTGATAAAATTTTAACGATTTTATGCAATTTTATACACTACCGTGCCGTTAATCTAATTACGAACATTTATTATTCATTGGGGTCGCAGTGAAGTACTTTTTTTATAATACTATTGTTTTATTTGCAAAAAGGAGATTGTACTTATCAACAGACTCGTTATACAAGGTAGCTTTTTCCTATAACTTTTTTTTTACATTTTTTTAAGTTACATTTAGAGCTTCCCAAACTGACGGCTTGCCATCGGCTGAGAGTTCAAGGCTGTTAATCAGTAGGAAAATGTATGAAAGTGCCACCACGCCGATTTGGTATCGGCCGACGAATAAGTTGGATGGGGGGTCACGGCTGCTTTCAAATTAAACTATCGGCGAACAAACAACCAGCTCGACAGTTTATGTTATTAATTCCAAAACTTCCCGTCCCGTCCCGTCCCGTTTCGTCCCCTCCCGTCAGTGCAAAAACCCATCACGTATACATCATAGTACGTCAGGCGTAAAAAAAAATTTGGCACGGATTTCTTAGATTGAGATAGAATTGTCAAAACATTATTTTTTTCTGGATAAGAAGATTAGTTTCACTGGATTAGGATACTGAGTGTGACTCCCCTGGTGTTGCACAAGTCCATAGACCACGGTAACTATTTTCCATAATGTGGGCCGTGTGCTTGTCTACCACCTAAGTAGTATAAAAAATCGTGAAAAATCATGTTTCATAAAAGCCTGCACACATGTTTCCTTCTTCCTACAGCCCCGGGTACTTTAAACTGAGCGTGAAAAAGTATCTGATGTGGCCGCCGTTGTAACATGGTTAGTGTTTGCAATTGTGACTTACTTTCCAGAGACTTTGCCTGCAGCTTACCATCAGTCAAGGTGAAGTCAATATTAACGTGTCCTATAAAAAAAGTCATCTCCTATCTCCCCCTGATCCCTAATATCATAAGCAATTATTTTTTCCTATTGGTTTAGCTACATTTCCTTTTTTTCAAACCGTTAAGCAACCAGCCAAATGTTATAACTACTTGCCCCTAGATGGCGTTGCTCGATTTAAATTCAAGGTATCGTTGTGTTTGCGAAACGCTATAAGAGCCCTATACAAGCTGAGTCTTCTCATTCATCATCATCTTAGCGTATTTTTGAGAGTTCTTACACGGACAGTAATTGTACGTGTATTGGACTAAAAACATCTAATATTCACGACTCGTTCGCTTACGACTTACGAGGTGGACAGACCTCTCGTTGAGGAGTCACAATATCCCAAGTCGTAGTGGAAACTATACTCCATTCGGTTAGGTACTTATTATAGGTTAACAATCTTGTAGACTTTTTATAAAAACACATACTAAATAAATAAATATTAATCTAAGTGACTAGTTACAAGTGGTTCGCTTTCGGTTTTTTTTTTTATATAATACGTCTCTAAACAGAATAATATTTATAAACTGAGTTTTTAAGATAAAACATAAAAAGACACATCAAGATACTAATATATTATTTAGAATGTTCTAATTACAATTAAATGGTACATAATATGAAATTAATCCTATTTATACAGTTCTAAAAAATAAATAAAACTAAACGAACATAATATTATTGCTAAAAATTAAAACGCGTCGTGGTATTACTCCGAATCGCATGCATCTTGTGGTAACGTTCCCAGAAGACTGGCAGCATTGCCACGTTGGGCACGTTGTATGGCAATACTGCCAGCCATCAAGATTGTTTACGTTTAGTTATGTACCTAACTGAATGGAGTATAGTAATATGATAATCAAGAATGACCGCTATTGCACTTTTTCCATTATTCTCATTTAAAAGTTATCATTTGGCTTTCCCTGGGGCCTGATTCTTTCTTATTCATTGAAATAAAACCACTTTTAACGGATTCTATCGCGATTTATTTGTTATTATTTACTTTAATCCCGCAGTTTCAGCTACTTTTCAGCAGTCTTTTCGCGGGATGACTGAACTTAATTCTTTATTGCACACATACAAGACAGATATCATACATACATACAGAAAAGAACAAGGAATATGTACAAAGGCTAGCTTAACTAATTCTGTTAATTTATAAGGTGGTTAATATTCAGGCCCTCGATTCTGCTAACGCACAACCACTGTCACACCACAGAGACTGCAAAAAATGGTATAAAATTTTAGAAAGGGGTATTTAAGGGTAAAAACGGTTTATCTCGATTTCCGGCAAAACTACAAGTCCTATGGAAAAAAATTAAATGACAAAGTTGTAGGTAATCGAGAGACCTACAACTTTTGTAAACACACTTTTTTCACATAACCTCAAAATTGAAAAATTGTGAAAAATTGAAATAATCAAGTTTTTGGTTTTTTATTTCTAACTTATGCAAAAACAATTTTTTTCTCACGAAATTTGCATTTTCTGAGAACATTTACGATAGTAAATGGATATATATTTATATTTTTTTTTACACTATCAGAAAGAAGAGATTTCAACGAACAAAAATCTCCCCAACTTGTTTTTAAAAAGCTGATATTTTGACGCGAGAATTTTCGATTGAAAATTAGGGTGTTTTTTCGATATTAAGCCAAAATAAGGTGAAAAAATAAATATTTGAAATCAAAAAAATTACAGTGCCTTTAGGACATAACAAGGTAAGTTTACACCAAATTTCGTGAGATAAAAAATGTTTTTGCATAAGTTAGAAATAAAAAACCAAAACCTTGATTATTTAAATTTTTCACAATTATTCAATTTTGAGGTTATGTGAAAAAAGTGTGTTTACAAAAGTTGTAGGTCTCTCGATTACCTACAACTTTGTCATTTGATTTTTTTCCATAGGACTTGTAGTTTTGCCGGAAATTGAGATAAACCGTTTTTACCCTTAAAAACCCTCCCCCTTTCACTTCCCGACCTCAGATCGCCCGTAAATTATTTTTTCTTTCATTTTTGTTATGTTCTCGTCCTTTTATAACGGGTTTCATCCTACTATTATTTTTGTTCACTTTTTACCATTTTCAAATGTATCGGTCCCGGTCTAAGACTTACAGTCACAAAATGAAATGAAATGAGTTTCATTACACTCTTTCATTCCCTCTACAAAAATTCCATTCCATTTAATTTTAAACTTTACCTGCATAGAATTTTCTCGCAGACTCTGTGGTGTGACAGTGGTTGTGCTTTAGCAGAATCGAGGCTCAGTTTTGATTCCACCCGATACTGCCAAATGTCAAAAACGGTATTTTCGTTGTCATTGTGACATCGCGATCATTTTCAACATTAGATCGAGTCAAAATTAATTTACAAATTATTACTACGAGAATTAGTCATCTCTGCATGGAAATCGTGTTTGACATTTAATTTGATTTTGACAGCCAATCGAATTGCAATTGAATCATTATAAATTAGCAGAATTTGACCTTTGATTGTTTCTCGTTTTTATATGTATTAGTAGTTCTAGATTAACCATATAAACACTTTTTTAATTATACTAGGATAGTACTTAACTCTAAAACTTCGCCAATGGGTTGTGGAGGTCAGATGGCAGTCGTTTCACTGAAAATATCGACGTTCAACTGCATCGCAGTTAGACTGGAAGAATCGCGAGGCGAAGGCCTTCTCCGGTTGAGCTATTTTGCTTATTTACGTTGAAAATCACATCTATCGTGTAGTAACTGGGATTCGAACAAGAAGAGAGAAGCGTAAGTTTATGGCGTAAGCCCACAGGCTGTGAACGACAACTTCCTAAAATGACAACTTCCGAAAACGACAAATTTCCTAAACGTAATTTTTATAAGTGAAGTGTTTAGAGTGAAGTGTACTTTAATTTTTGTGCTAAAACGAAAAACATAAATAACTAGCTGACCCCGCGAACTTCGTACCGGCTTTTTTTTATTTTTCTCTTCGTAAGAACCATCCCCGTACTTCGAGGAATATTCTAAAAAAAGAATTAGCGAAATCGGTCCAGCCGTTCACGCGTGATGTCGTGACCAAGGGATATAGGGATTCATTTTTATATATAAAAGATTTAATGCAAGGGTTGTGCTGATTTCAAAAGCCATCGCTTTTATCTTTCTGAAAGGAAGAAGAAAGAAAAAATAACTACGAATGGTTCCGTAGTAGCGTAGAAGTAATATTTGACTGGATGTTTATGATGTAGGTATAACTTTGAAATACTTACTTTGTTTTTCATAATGTTTGTATGAAAGAAAAAGTTGTCTGTTTCAGAAGTTGTTATTGTAAAATTGTAATTTTAGGAAGTTTTTGTCATAGGAAATTGACGTTTTCGGAAGTTGTCGTTTTCAAAAATTTACATTTTAGGAAGTTGTCAATTTCGATAGTTGTCATTTTCGGAAGTTGTGATTTTATGAAGTTGTTATTTTAGGAAGTTGTCGTTTTCAGAAATTGTAATTATAGACAGTTGTCATTTTCGAAAGTTAGTTATTTTAGGAAGTTATCAATTTGGAATGTTGTTAATTTCGGAAATTCTCAAATTCGGAAGTTGTCATTTTAGGAAGATGTCATTTTAGGAATTTGTCACTTTCGGATCATTTTAGGAAATTGACGTTCTAAACGTGAGGGTAAACATACTGTAACTTTTTTATTTACGTTTAAGAGAAAAGGTTGATACATTTTTCATTACTACGTATTATCAAATCATCCGTGTGGTGACGGAGAGAAAATACAAGTATCACCACCCCATCTCATCCGAAGGGTGTCGTAAAAGGCGACTAACGGCAAATTACGTAGACGATATCACTGCGAGAGAAGGAAATCTCGAAATAAAACCCTGTACCAACCCGTCTGGTCACCGTGGCAACAGCCTCCCAATATTGTGAGAGGCCTATGTCCAGCAGTGGACTGCGCTACGCTAATTGATTGATGTCTGAAGTTCACGCGAATCTCGCTCATTGAAATAAAACTACTTTTTAACGTTTAATTACTTTAAGCCTGAAGTTTCGACTACTTTTCAGCAGTATATAGCAATAGTAACACCAACAATTGATCATGATTCGGGTATTTTGAGATAATAATATAGGTACTTCGACCTATGTGACAACTACCATCTTTAGTCACCCCGCGACCATGGCTGCTGAAAATTAGTCGAAACGTCGGGCTTAAAGTAAATAAAAACAAATATATCGCGATAGAATCTGTTCAAAAGTAGTTTTATTTCAATATTTGATTGATTCGATTAAGATATAGAAAAGAGAATCGACCTCAGGCGGGAATCGAACCCGCGATCCTTCCCTTACAGGAGGAATGCTCTGACCACTAAACCACCGAGTCCCACCCGAAGCCGCTCCAAATTCTTCTATAAATCCGTCTTGGGGCGACGGGAAAGATCTGAACAGTTAGCATAATAAATGCTTTAAAATTTCATTCAATTTCCGCCGCGTGGTTCCTGGTAGAGTAGAATTTGGGCCACCCCATTTCTTCCCATGCGGTGTCGGGCAAGGCGACTAAGGTAGGGCCTTTTAACATCAGACAGATATATACAGCCCAGACTCAGCCTCAGATACATGGCTCGAGTCAACAATAGTGCCCGGAATAGGCTCACCCCCTATTACGTGGCACCTAATACTTGGTGAAATGTGGGTGTTAATTCACTTGCCTAATCCTCCGGGGATAAAGGCGTGATTATATGTATGTCAATTGGTTGATTGCTCAGTGCAAATATTTGTATGCATGAATATGAATATTTGCATTGGTCTGGGTGTTTTCTATGTATAATATGTGTGTATTTACAAAAAAATGTATCTATGTATGTTTATCCGCATTCTAGAATCCATAAGCTGGTCAAGCTATGCTTACTTTGGGTCTAGATAGCGTTTTGTAGAATGTCCTACAATATTTATTTATTATTTATTGATTGTCAACTAATAACGTCACATACCTTTCAAGTTCCTCCTCGGAATGTGCGAAGGTGCAAGCATTCCCTCTCGGACAGAAGGATCTCGCGGCCGCATCCCGGCACATGGACACTTTGTACTTGGCGTGGGTGGGGGTCGACGGGGTCTGGGGTGACCCCTGGCCTGGGGAACACGTCTGGTTGAAACCTTGACTACGTGCCGAACCGTATTTGCGAAGGGTGGATAAGGGTTGGACTTCATTTAGCTACACGGATGTTATTAAAATGTTATAAAGTTGAAAGATTTGTTTGCTTATTTGGTTGATTGATCGCGTTAATTTCAAGAGTGACTGGTTCGAATTGATAAAAGTACATTATGGTACAAGCGTGTAAAGGTGGTGATTACCGCTGAGGCGACATTGAGACCCGAGCCGTAAGGTGAGGGTCTTAAGAGAGCCGAGGACGGTAATCACCATACACGCGAGTGGCATACGGCTATTTTCAACACACTTGCGACTAAAATAATACTAAAAATACTACATAACACAATCAAAACACAATAACAAAATTCTATTTGTTGTCATATGCGCGCGCAACTAACATTTTTTTTATTTGTTTCTTTCGGTACAGGCTAAGGTGCTATCACCATTCTGCCTTGTCATCTACTTACCTATTTGAATTATGATATTTTTTTCTCTGTAAATACTCACAGAGAAAAAAAATACATTTTAGTTCTTTTAAAATAGGAAGTTGCATGAAATGAGCAAGCAATTGGTATATTAATTCGTTTGTACTATTGGACACGATCTTTTTGTATCGAAACTTTTTTAAGAACAAAGCAACTTAATCAATGAAATTAAAAAAAAAGAAGTCTATAACTCACTTGTGAGTAATAATAATGAAAAAGTCATAGTTTTATAATAGGTGTCATTCCGTGCTTAATTGCGGTGAAATAAAATCCTGCTTATAAGCAAGTGTGTTGAAAAATATTTTTGTGTTGAATAGACCATTTATCGACGAAGGTTATAGGCTATAAATTATCCAGCTACTACTAAGGGGAGCGGAGCAGTAATCATAAATATGACAGATACAGAAGGCCAAATTTTGTCGACATTATTTTATTTCGTTGCTTTTTTTTACATTTCACAACATTATGGATACGTACATTTTGACGGTCTTGTAAGTTCCGTTTTAACGATATATAAAGAGTAAATTATTTTTAACTTTGATTTGATACTCCTTTTTCGATTTTTCAAATTACTGTGGTATTTTTAAATATTTAGAATTATTGATTAATTATTCAGAACAACCCCTTGAGTATTATACCTCGGGACGCGTCTTGTACCTAAATCGCGAGACAAACGAGGCCCTGGTGCACATGGATTGTTATAATAATCTATGCTTAGCGAATTTGTACTAGAGAGGACCCCGTGCTATCCTCAAAAGCCACCCAAGAAAACACATTTTGAGTACATTTTAGGACCAAGATATATGTCCCGAGCAATACTAGGGTTGTTAAAGGGGCTCGTGCAGCTAAACGGTGTTCAACCCTTCCACAGCTATAACCCACTCACTTGTCGGGTTCTCCAAACCCCTGTCAGTCATGTTGTGTTTCTGGTTCTGATTGGCGTCCCTCCCCTGCGCCTGCTGTTGTAGGTAATGTATCAACCCGGTTACCACCTCCTTCAGTGACGTCATAATCTCACTCAACTGCTGCCATGTTGGATTCCTCGCATCTGGAATGATGAAAGGTACGTGTGAGAGATAGAGGGAGTTAGTGCAAACTGGGCCCACTGAATAGAAGATTTGGTGTGATATTTAAGGGTTCTGTACCCAAGGGGTAAGTAAAAACGGAACTCTATTACTAAGACACCCGTCCGTCGGTCATCGGGCTGTATTTCGTAAAACGTTATAAACGGGGAGTTGCAATTTTGACAGCCTCCGTGGCGTAGCGGTAGTGAACGCGGCCGCTACACAGGAGGCGTGGGTTCGATCCCCGCTCAGTGCAAATATTTGTGTTCATGAAATATGGGTATTTGCATTGGTCTGGTCGTGCCTCGGAGAGCACGTTAAGCCGTCGGTCCCGGTTGCCATAAGAACATCTATGGCAGTCGTTACGGGTAGTTGGAGCCCTCAAAAATCCAAAAACAGTCTAGCTGCAAAGCTTCGATATCGCCTAATGTTACCATTGGGATGTGGAGGTCAGATGGCAATCGCTTCACAGAAAATATCGAGGTCTAGCCAAATCCGTAGTTAAGACTGGCAAAAGCGGACCCCAGACTCCGAGCTGAAAGCTTCGGATGCGACTGGGAATTAACGCTAAGAGGAAGAAGTTGCAATTTTCACATAACATGTGTTCACTACCGCTACGCCACAGAGGCTGTTGTACTTTTCCTCGACATTTTATAAAAAAAAAAAGGTCCTGACCCCGTAGACAAGTGGCATTTCGTTGGCCAGCGTATTATAGAATAGAATGACAAATGTATAGAACATAATATGACAGTCGTCAACGTATGTCATTCTATTCTACAATACGCCGGCCAAGGAATTGCCACTTAGGGGGGCTAATCAGACCTAAAAACTGCCATAATACCAAATAGAATCAGACAACATTCAACGAGCGGAGCCACGGGTACCAACTAGTGATTTATACATTAGAAGTGTCATAAGTAAGTCAAGGGAAGTTCATCTATAGAGTCCGCGCCAGTTAATAAGTCCCATACTGTGTGTTGATTGGTTCAGGCCATGTTACTGTCATGGCTTGAACCAATCAACACCCAGTATGGCGACAGCAATTGCGATTGCTACGCCGCCTCCAAGGGACTTATTTGCGCGTACTTTACATAAGAAATGTCATAAATGATAGAAGTTCAGACTGTACCTGGACTAGCGTCAATATTGGCGAGCCTGTCTAGATGTAGACTCATCACGATCAGTTGCGCGGGGTCGCCGGTCCGCTGCAGAGCGATGAACAGCTCTTGTACGGACTGAGCGAACGACTGCGGCGTCTGTAATTTATCTGGAAATTGAACAAATAACTTGTTAATTGTAATCCTAATAAAAATACACAGTCATACTTTTTTAGGGTTCCGTAGCCAAATGACAAAAAACGGAACCCTTATAGATTCGTCATGTCTGTCCGTCCGTCTGTCTGTCTGTCTGTCCGTCCGTATGTCACAGCCACTTTTCTCCGAAACTGTAAGGCCTATGCTGTTGAAACTTGGTAAGAAGATGTATTCTGTGAACCGCATTAAGAATTTCACACAAAAATAAAGAAAAGCATTAAATTTTGGGGGTCCCCATACTTAGAACTGAACCTCAATTTTTTTTTTTCATCGAACCCATACGTGTGGGGTATCTATAGATAGGTCTTTAAAAATGCTATTGAGGTTTCTTACATTTTTTTTTTCTAAACTGAATAGTTTGCGCGAGAGATACTTCCAAAGTGGAAAAATGTCCCCCCATTCCTCTAATTTCTAAAATAAGAGAATGATAAATCTAAAAAAAATATATGATGTAAATTGCCATGCAAACTACCACTAAAAATTGGTTCGAACGAGATCCAGTCAGTAGTTTTTTTTAATACGTCATAAACCACAATTTTCGCCTTTGTTACTACGGAACCCTTCATGGGCGAGTCCGACTCGCACTTGGCCGATTTTATTTTACATCTACCCGCCGGATAGATAGTTAGATTTATTGTTCAGAAACATTTTTACATTTTTTGATCACACTTAAATTTACATTTACTTATGATAGTTAAAACACAAAGTACACAGTTTCAGGTCGACTGCTGTGGGGTGAACCGGGTAAAATGGGATTACCTGGACGCTGGGGGTGGTGGTTGTGACTGTGGTGTGCCTCTGCAGTCGAAGGACTACCTCCTGTATTGCCCGTTATGCCCCTACACCTGCATAACTACCGACCTAAATGAAGCGACGGAAGCTGCAGCCAATGTCGCCGAGTTTTGGCCTGGGCGCATCTGAATTTATATCTTATATTTTTTTTATATAGGACACGTCAATTTCAATTCGCCTCGCCTGATGGTAAGCTGAAGTCAAAGTCCCGGAAAGGAGGGTTACTATTATAGACACGTACCATGTTACAATGGTGGCACTCAGCTTGACGGCCTCATCAGATGTTTTTCGCCCGCTTAAAGGACCCGGGACTGTACGAGGAGGGAAACACGAGAACTGGTAAGGAATTCTAGGTCAAACTGGTAAGGAGTCGCCGAACTGCTTGGTCCTTGATGGAATATTCTGCACCGTATGCTAGTGGCATCTAAGTCCTGCACGTGTTGTCCTATATAGGAAAGGAGAGGGTGGGATTAATTGGAAGAGCTCCTCAGAACATTCGTGGAGACGGTCACCGAGTTCTGGGCTGGACGCATCTAATTTACTGCCAATGACATGATGAACAACACGCTAATCACATGAAGAAGAAGAAGACCGAATGGAGTATCGATACCTACTTTAGATAAGCACTTATTTTTTGTACGAAAACTATTTTCGTGCATATCTGTGCAAAATAAATAAACTTATCTTTCTTCCTTACTTTCTTTCATTCTAAGAAGAAGAAGCACACAATTGAATGAAATTTTGAAGCATTTATTTATGCTATTTGGGCGGAATCATCAAAAATCATGTTTAAAAATGATTGTAACATCATTCATAGGTTTCGCTGGCTCGCACGAGTATCGGTAGATGGCTCCACCGTCACCCCAAAGACGGATATATAGAGGAATTTGGATTCGCTTCGTACGGGTCTCGGTGGCTTTGTTGTCACAGCATTTCCCCTGTAAGGGACAGATCGCGGGTTCGAGTCCCGCCCGAGGTCGATTACCTTTTCTCTTTCTAAATCGATTTGAACTAAAAAAAATATGGCGAGATCGGCACAGAAGAAAATAAACTACACACACGAAAAAGGGAAAAACGAGCAAAACCAGTCGTGACAAAACGGCCATAATAGCGTGCCGCAACTACAGTCCAATTCAACCCTACTGAGACACAAGTATGTGTATTCACCGCTAAGAAGGCTCCATTTGTTGTAGCGCCGCAATTCCTCGGCACAACGCTCACCATCTCCACAAGTATCGGGATTCTTGGTGTCGACATCTCCAGCGACGTCCAATACCGAAGTCACGAAACAGGGTCGGCAGCGCGAGTGTGACGCCCCTGGTGTTGCATACGCCCATAGGCCACGGTGACCACTTTCCATCAGGTGGGCCGAGTGTCTGCCACCTAAGTGGTATAAAAAAAAGTGCACAAACTGCACAGTCGTACCTATAATGCTCTGCATGTGGCTCTTGTGCGCCGTGTCGCCGTAGAGCAGCGCGCTCCACTGGTCCGGCGCTATCCGCAGGCCCGCCTCGGTGGCGATCTGCACGATCTGGGCGTCGTGCTCGCGCCGCAGCGACTCGTACGTTCGGAACTCGTCCTTCAACTGCATGAGGGACGAGTCGCACTCGCGTTTGGATACCTGGGAAATTACAAAAAATAATAGTTAAAGTCAGTCTACTTTAATACAGCTAAATATCTTGGTATGAATCTTGACGCCAAGTTGCGCTGGAAAGAACACGTCAAGAAAAAGAGATCTGAATTGAAAATACGCTACCAGTAAATGTACTGGATACTTGGAAGACACTCCCCAACAAACAGGTATTGATGCCAGTATGGACTTATGGTATCCAGCTCTGGAGCTGTACCAGTAAGACCAATCGCCAGATCATCCAACGTTTCATAAAAAGTACTCAGGGACATAGTTAATGCACACTGGTACATTCGGAACTGTGACCTACATCGAGACCTAAACATGGACGTCGTAGACCGAGTAATACAAAAATATGCAGAAGCTCACGAAAACAGACTTCATCACCATGTGAATTTCGAGGCTATCCAGCTTCTTGACATTACTAATATAGTAAGAAGACTGAAACGGACGAAACCGTTCGAGTTAGTGTAGTTTTTTAGTGGCAAATAAACAAATGTAGTGATAAGTGCTGCTTTCAAAGAACACATGAAAAAAAAATCTTCGCCTTGATAAAAACTATGTAAGTGTTAATGGACGCATTCTTAGAATTATATTTACGTAGTAGTTTAGGTGAAATTTGTTTAATAATTAGCCAATAAGGCTAGATTATAATTGAAATAAAGTATTCATATTTGGTACCTTATTAAGAAAGAAAAAAAAAAAAGTCCACAGTAAGAAAGACAAGGCCCATAACATGAACTCTTAAAACAGATCAATAATTGAACTGCTTTCATTCTACCAACTTCAAATGTCACTTTGTAATCCTAGAAGTACGCGCTAAGAAATAAGTCCCTTGGAGGCGGCGCGGCGTAGTAATCGCAACTGCTGTCGCCATACTGTGTGTTGATTGGTTCAAGCCATGACAGTAACATGGCCTGAACCAATCAACACACAGTATGGCAGCGATGTCATTTTAGTTCCTGGTTTTGCCGCGGGACTTATTAGCTAGCGCGGACTTCTATATATTTATATGACATTACAAAGTGACATTTACAGTTGGCAGAATGACAGCAGTTCAATTATTGACCTGTTAGAGTTTATAGTAAGGCCGCAGATCAGACAGATTAATTAGTCCGTTAGAGCATGATTGAATTTTCTTTTTTTTTTAAAGAATACTAGTAACCGAATTTACGAGTATTCCTATTAACCCCTCCAGCTAAGCTAAATTGCTTATGTTAGGAGTGGCTTCACGTCGGTAGTGTAATAGCCAGGATTCGATTCCGGGACCTCTCGATCGTAAGGCCGACCTCTTAACCCATAAGTTCATCATCATCTTCACAGATGTATTTTCCTGATTGCATCCGAGACCAACATGACTTTGGAGCTCAGGGTCCGCCTTTTCCGACTCTTCGTAGGATCTTGGGCGTCTATGATAGTGAGACCATTCGCACGTATGTCACCTTCCACGAGCCACGATTTCTTGGGCCTACCCCTTCTGGACCCGGTAGGGGCACCATTGCCAAGCATTTGCTACCCACGTAGCCCGGCGGTTGCCGCAAGACGTGGCCGCACCAGCGAAGGCGGCTCTCTTGCATTTTATCTGCGATGTCGGACATGAAGGCAGCCATGTCAGTTTTCGCGACTTTTGGTCAAATATAGGTAAGATTTTGAATCTGACCCAGACATTTCAAACAAAAAAATCGTCATCAAAATCCGTTCTGTACTTGTTGCGTACATCGCGGAAAAACAGATAAATTTTATAAAAAAAAACAGTACAGTCGGAGCCGGAATCATAAAAACAGAAAACCTCATTAGGGGTAGGCAGAGACGACATGTTTCCACCTGCTAAGATCCTGGGTATACATATTTCGCTTATTCTACTTTCATAATTGCTTTCATACATACTCGCCGGTCTCATTCAATAAAGGTATTATCATTTCTATGCTTACCTTAAAACAAGAAGCTCTGTATAGGAGCTGGACGACATGGCCTATGCTAGTTTTGGAAGCCTGCGGAAAATGAGGCTCCAGTCTTTGGACTACAAACATCACTAACACCTGAAAATACCAAAATAAAATATTATTTATCAGACAGACATATTATACAGCCCAGACTCAGCTTTAGATACATGGCTCGAGTCAACAATGGTGCCCGGGATGCGGCAATAGGCTCACCCCCTATTACGTGGGACCTAATTTATTGATTGGTGAAATGTGGGTGTTAATTCACCTCTGCCTAACCCTCCAGGGACAAAGGCGTGATTGTATGTATACAGGGTGTCCCAAAATTCAAGGATAAGCCGGTAACAGAGGGTGGCCCTACTTATGGCTGCTCTGGAAAAAATAAGAAAAAAAATGTATCTCTATTTTTTTTTAAATTATTTAAACTTTTTTAAAATCTTTGGAAATTCGGTACCCCTAATGATATTTTCAACTACCAGGTCCACAATTTTGCAAATATTTCTGAACTCTTTTCTGTATTAGCAAGCTAAGAAGTATGACTATCCACCAACACCCTGAAAAATTATAGAATATTTGTAGTTATTTTACAAAAATAAGTCAAAATATTTTTTTGTCGTCAAATTTTCATACATTTTTACTTTCGACCCACTTTATCTTGTCTCGGTGAAAAAAAAAAGTATGAACACCACTATGGCATTCTTTTTCAAAAATTGGCGCAACTATCCAAGATTTCAAAATGGTATAATTTGGGTATGATACTATAATGAAATACTAAAAAAAAAATATTTTTGTAAATAAGAATCACATTTAATACATTGCTCTTATTGAAAATCACCATATTTACTTTGTACACAATGCATTCATCCTCAATAAAAAATCATTGACGGGACTTGTGTCAAAGTGGTAACCGAGTAGGTTATCACATTACGAGGTTAAGCAACATAAGCCAGGGTGGTTTTCGGATGGATGACCATTCTTAAGACATTAAGACACCGCTGTCCTCTGTTTCGTTTCTCAGAGAGTGCGTTAGGTCGTAGATCCCGGTGGCCATATGAGTATCTATGACAGTTAGTCGGACCCCTAAAAGTCCAACAATAACTTTGATATCGCCAGTGGGTTGTGGAGGTCAGGTGGCAGTCGCTTCACGGCAAATTTCGCATTTCTGCTGTTTCACAGTTAGCCGGAAAATCTGAGGCTCAGAGTTTTATTGGAATTGTTTTAAGAACAATTAGGTTTCCGAAAGCAATTGCAACGCTGGACTAGTTTCATTCAAATATCAATGCGGCTACGGATTATATTTCTGACAAAAGAAATGCACGAAAAATAAAATGTATTAATGCAAACAATTAAAAATGTAAAATAAAAAAGAATATTAACAATAATGCAATAATTATAAAATTATACCATTATGTTTGTTTAATATTTTAACAGTATGGATTTTCATCCTCTGAACCTTTACAAAATACAGAGTCGAATTTTATGGTTAACTGTGAAACAGCAGAACCGCAAAATTTTGAAACCGCCTGACCTCCACAACCAACTGGCGATATCAAAGTTATGTAGTGCGTCCAGCTGTTGGACTTTTAGGGCTCCGACTACCCGTAACCCGTAAAATAGTGTAAACCTTTTGTTTGTAAATGTTTTAAAATGTAATTAGAGACTCACCCGATCTTGCAGACAAACTGTGTAAACAGTTTTGCAGGACCAATTACTAATGGCTGTATAAATTGTGTTGTTTAATAAATAAATTAAAAAAAAAAAAAAAAAAAAAAAACTGTCATAGATGCTCGTATGGCTTAACGTACTTTCTGAGGAACGGAGGTGTCTCAATGTCTTAAGAATGGTCATCCATCCGAAAACCACCCTGGCTTATGTTGCTTAACCTCGTAATGTGATAACCTACTCGGTTACCACTTTGTCACAAGTCCCGTCAATGATTTTTTATTGAGCATGAATGTATTGTGTACAAAGTAAATCTGGTGATTTTCAATAAAAGCAATGTATTAAATGTGATTCTTATTTACAAAAAAAAATTTTTTTTAGTATTTCATTATAGTATCATACCCAAATTATACCATTTTGAAATCTTGGATAGTTGCGCCAATTCTTGAAAAAGAATGCCATAGTGGTGTTCATACTTTTTTTTTTCACCGAGATAAGATAAAGTGGGTCGAAAGTAAAAATGTATGAAAATTTGACGACGAAAAAATATTTTGACTTATTTTTGTAAAATAACTACAAATATTCTATAATTTTTCAGGGTGGTGATGGATAGCCATGCTTCTTAGCTTGCTAATACAGAAAAGAGTTTAAAAATATTTGCAAAATTGTGGACCTGGTAGTTGAAAATATCATTAAGGCTACCGAATTTCGAGGGATTTTAAAAAAGTTCGAGTAATTAAAAAAAAAATAGAGATATATTTTTTTTCTTTTTTTTTCCTGAGCAGCCATAAGTAGGACCACTCCCAGTTGCCGGCTTATCCTTGAATTTTGGGACACCCTGTATATTTAAAAATCATCATCATCATAATATTCCTGATTGCATCCGACGCCAAGATATCCTCGGAGCTCAGGGTTCGCCTTCCAGCTCTTCCTCCTCCACTTCGCACGATCTTGGGCGTCCATGGTAGTGAGACCATTCGCACGCTTGTCACCCTCCACGACGTCAAGCCAGGACTTCTGGAGGTAGAAGGGGTAGGCCCTTCTACCTG
Organism: Eilema depressum; assembly: GCA_914767945.1. NCBI lineage: Eukaryota > Metazoa > Arthropoda > Insecta > Lepidoptera > Erebidae > Eilema > Eilema depressum. The sequence continues at coordinate 31,747,458 of OU612012.1, read as the reverse complement.
GACCCGGCAGGGGCGTTATTGCCAGGCATTAGCTAACCACATAGCCCGGCGGTTGCCGCAAGACGTGGCCGCATCAGTGAAGGCGTCTCTCTTGCATTTTATCTGCGAGGTCACGGACATGAAGGCTGCCGCAGATGCGAGAGTTGCTCACGCATATCGCAATTCGTCGATATTTTGTGTCATAGCAAAACCACTGCCGTGCCACTGACACCTCAAATTCATTCAATTCATTCATTCAGACAGGCAATCTGAATGAATGAATTTTAGACTTTATTATATAGTAATCCATGCCCAGTACGACCAGACCAATACAAATACTAATATTCATGCATACAAATATTTGCACTGAGCGGGGATTGAACCCGCGCCTCCTGCGTAACGGCCGCGTTCACTACCGCCACACCACAGAGGCTGTCAGCTGCCTTTGGTCTTCTTACTGACAGCACAAAAACTCAGCAGTGAGATCTGATCAGATCTTACCTTTCTAGACAGTGCTGAACCGTCCTCCAGAGCAAGTAACACTAATTTAAGGACCTCCTCCTGCATCGCCGGTCCCAGGAACTGACACCCTCGCGCCCTCACTGCCGCCCAGAGGTTCGCACTCAACTGCTGCGGATTCTGACAGAAGAGAACATTATCTTGGTGACGGTAGGACACAGCACAAGTACATATAGAGGGAGAAATAGAAAAAATTAGATATACATACATACAGATACACACACACACACAGGTATAGGCATAGAAATCAGATAACTTAATTAAAATTACAAGGGGATGTGTCCCTTAGACACAATTTAAGGTTCGAAAGAAAGAAAGGTATGAAAAAATTGTCGCAAAAAAAATCGCACATTGATCTCGTGTGTGACGACACACAAAACAGTGACGTAGGTTAAATATAAAACCTATTCCTAGATCTATAATAGTTATTTGTTATACAAGAGTGCAAAGTTGCTTTTTAACCGCGTGCTCAGTTTTGATGACCGAGCAAGCGAAAGATTCTAAATTTGAATCACGAGCATAGCGAGTGATTCATAAATTAGAATCTTGAGCGTTAGCGAGGGAATCAAAAGAGCACAAGGTGTAAAATCTTTGCACTCGAGTGCAACACGTAACTTTTCATCCCACCTCAGCGAGGAAATAATGAAATGCTTCTTCTTCCTAGCGTTAATTCCCAGTCGCATCCGAAGCATTCACCTCGGAGTTCGGAGTCCGCTTTACCAGTCTTAACTGCGGATTTGGCTGGACCTCGATATTTTTCGTAAAGCGACTGCCATGTGACCTCCACAACCCAATGGTGACATTAGGCGATATCGAAGCATTGCAGCTAGACCGTTGTTGTTGAACTTTTTATGCATACAAATATTTGCACTGAGCGGGGATCGGACCCGCGCCTCCTGCGTTGCGGCCACGTTCACTACCACTACGCCACGGAGGCTGTATAATAATTATGTGTAATAATACTAATAATAAAATATCAACAAATAAAATTCAACAACAATGTTCAACCATAGGACGTGAAAAAAAAATTATGCGCGCAAAGCAAATTTAAAAAAAAAAGTAGGTACACCAAGGAGGTTCCGAGTTGAGTTTTTCATAAATTAAAAAAAAGTTGTATGATAAATCGGCACCATAGAGGTAGAAGTAAATAGGTTTAATGATGTTTTGAGTTCACAAACCTAGTACACACGATGTTCTAAATTCAAATTTACTTTACCACTCTAGAGGGTAAAAGCGACTTTTACACTCAGATATCGAAGAAAAAAAGTACTCTTTCCGAGATGGTGGGATGAAAAATATTTTACATAAAACAAGTTTTTTTTTTAATAGTCAATCAGTAGCCAATTGCGGGTGAATATCTCAACTGCATTGCTCACAAGCTATATCTGCGGAGTGCGGAGGACATACTTCCATTTGTTTGTTGCATAGAGGCTTCACGCTGCGCTTGCCGATACGTGGCCTCCACTCAAGAACTTTTCGACCCCATCGGTCATCAGTCCTCCGTGCTATGTGCCCTGCCCACTGCCATTTCAACTTGCTAATCCGCTTATTGGAGATCTATAGGGGAGGCCTTTGTCCAGCAGTGGACTTCCTATGGCTGAAATGATGATGATGATGATGATAGAGGCTTCACTGTCTTCGGGCCCAGCCAAACTCAGCAGAGGTCTCAGGACCAAGCCAGTGCCGCTACGGATTGACGAAAGAAGCTGTGGCGCTGGCTTTCTGAAGCTTTGGCTGAGAGCAGACGGCAGTCGCTTAGAAAAGCCGACATACCAATCAAAAACAGAAACGAACCTCGGGTTCCTTGCAAACACTCACAACCTATCGCGTGTGTTGTACAACATTGCAAATGTAGTGCAAACTTTGAACACCACTTTGCAGGTGTTGCGCAAAGTTGTCGGACTTGTTTAGCGTCACTTCATGCAAGTCAAATGTTGTCTAGTGTATCAATCAATCAATTAGCCTATTGCAGTCCACTACTAGTGTAAAGGAAGCTTTATTTACTGACAAGAAAACTTTCTTATAGCTGTTCATCAGATAAAAATAACCCAGTTTCAGAACTAAATTCATTATTAGATATTGAAAGAAGTTATCATAGATCGGAAGAAACGAGTTCAACTGAAAGGAAGAAATCTTTTAATTATAGGGTCCAACGTTGCCGCTCACCGATGTGGTAAAGAGATAAAAGGATATGGCTATAAAAGGACGGATAGAAATTTAAAATGACGTCTCTTCATAATAAAGGACTAGCTCCTGCCCCCGTTCCGCCCGATGCGATGTCGGTTATCGCGACCAAACGTAGCCTATGTCCTTTCACAAGGCCGAATCTATCATCCCTGTTCCAATCTTTTTGTTTAGGCGTGAAAGAGTAACAGATTACTTTAAGTGTAGATTCAATGTTAGCTTGAATTCAGGAACTTGTATGGACTAAAGATATATATCAGAAAAAGTCTACATCCAGGACGGGATTTGAACCTGAGACCTGCCCTTCACAGAGGGAATACTGTGACCAGCTGAGCTACCCGGAAATGTCCTGGATGGACGCAATCTTACAGATTGTTGGTAGATATAGACAGACACCCTCTGTGGCGTAGCGGTAGTGAACGCGGCCTCTACGCAGGAGGCGCGGGTTCGATCCCCGCTCAGTGCAAACCTCTGTATGCATGAATATGGGTATTTGCATTGGTCTGGTCGTGCCATGGAGAGCACGTTCAGACGTCGGTCCCGGTACGAACATCTATGGTAGTCGTTACGGGTAGTTGGAGCCCTAAAAAGTCCAACAACAACGGTCTAGCTGCAATGCTTCGATATCGCCAAATGTCACCATTAGGTTGTGGAGGTCAGATAGCAGGCGCTTCACGGTAAATATCGAGGTCTAGCCAAATTTGCAGATAAAGACTGGTAAAGCGGACCCCAGATCCGAGGTGAAAGCTTCGGATGCGACTGGAAATTAACGCTAGGATGAAAAAGAATAGCGCATTAAGGGTTTTAATTACAATAAACAATGAGAATTCATCTAAATTATGGAATTTATTACATATTGGCATACAAAAAATGTATGGAAGATAACGCTAGCTGGTTAATATGCTAAATGGTTAATACGCTGGCTGGGTGATTCGCTGGCTGGTTAATTCACTGGCTGGTTAATTCGCTAGCTGGTTAAATCGCTTGCTTACCTGATGCTGTAGGATCAGCTCAGTCACCGTCCTTTCGCCCAGCGATCTCGCTGCGCGCGCGGCTCTTCCCCGCCCTTCTTCGTCAGTGATGGCACACTGTAGTAGCATCACCAACTTGCGTTGCATGGGCCTCGACAACCGATTGCCGAGAACTGTGTTGTTTACTACACCAAATGAGAATAGTAAGACATTAAATGTATATGATGTATAATCCAGTATTCTATACAATGCCTAGGCAATCTATATAATGCCGAGTGTGCAGCCGGTAAAGTATGAAATGTTATCAAAAGACATAAATGGTGGTTATGAAAAAACAACCACGATGGCTAATGCGTGAACTCCGCTTCCATCTTAGCCTTCTAACCTTTATCTATCCAGGTCCGGACGCAGTGTACACATCACGCAATTGGATTTGGATAGATTAGATTAGAAGGCTAATGCGGGATCGGAGTCGACAACGTATGTCATAAACGTGAAAACACGTATCAATCCCATACATTTATCATTCAACTAGCTATAGCCTGCGGCTCCACCCGCGTTGAATTCTGATCACGTTCATCGCTGAAATATAGCCTATTTGTTATTCTGATGTAGCTGAGCTATATTATTGTAAAGTTTCATTAAAATCCATTCAGTAGTATTTACGTGAAAGAGTAACAAACATCCTCACATACATACATCTTCACATACTTACAAACTTTCGCGTTTAACATATTAGTAGGATTCTAGAATACGCGCCAACGATTTGCCACTTCTCTAGGTAGGCAGAGTTTAAAGGTATGATTCCGAAGCCGAGCGCATACGAGAACTTACTGGCGACGCACGCGGCAGATGCGCGTAATTCATTGTGGCTTCTCAATGGGGACCATTGAGAAGCCACATTTATCCGTTTCGGAGTTTAACAAGTAATGGGTACGCTGTATATGCTACATGCGTCTGTCGTCCATACCTTTATTTTATCTACTCACCATTGCCGCACAGCTTGAGGTAGACAGCTAGATGTTCCATGCATTTGACTATACAGTCGTAGGCCTGCCTGTCGGGCTCCTGCAGGGCCTGTATCGACGGCGGGTGGTAGGGCTGCGGCGGGGGAGTGTACCCAGCTAGTTGGAGGAGCGCCGTGTTCACGACCAGCTCCTCCGGCTCCAACAAGATGACTGTCTGAAATGGACGCAGGATTTCTCAATATATCTTGATCCCAAAAACGTTGCGTTTCTTTTTAACTGTTAATTAAATATCAACTTTATTCCTTTAAACCTACATCCTAGGTACTGATATTAAAAATACCTAACCGAAAACATGAAGAAAACTGATAATAATATCTCAAATACCTAGCTTATAAAGATTTTAGGAATGCAAGCTTATCCTCGGCTAGCAACGGGATATATCGCCTGTAGACGTTGCAATACATGCATGGAATTAGTCACCCCTCCTCACATGACACCCCCTCCTATTGCGATAGGAGGGGGTGTCATGTTTATATCGTGATATTTAAATTCCAAAGATTTCCAATTACATATTTTAAAAGGCAATTTTGGTGAATATTAAATACCCAAACCGTTCGTGTAAGGAACGTCATCCGACGTCATGGCGTGTTAACATATTTATGAAATTGTTCATAGGTAGGTGTCGGTGGGTATTTTAGCGGAATGTGTAACAAAATATGACACATTCTGACGTCACATTTCTCCTACGTCGATCGACGTGCTGTGACGTCTTACTTCGTATACCTCGGGACACGTATCTTGGACCTAAATCGAGAGACAAACGAGGCCTTGGCATCCGCAATTGTTTTGTAATAATCGATGCTTGGTGATTTTGATCCTGTCCAACGCAGTAGCACCCCATGCTATCTTCAAAAGATACCCAAGAAACGTTTACTGTGCGTATAGAGCACATTTTAGGTCCGAGATATATTTCCCGAACTCTTAGAGTTCACAGTCCTTACTGAATGGGATGAAGTGCGCATAACCCCTGTGCGTATGTTTGTACGTAGTCAAGCGACCTAATTTGTGTTTGTAGTAAATACCGCGTAAATGTGCGTACCGCGCGTGTGTGTGTGTGTGTGTGTGTGTGTGTGTGTGTGTGTGTGTGTGTGTGTGTGTGTGTGTGTGTGTGTGTGTGTGTGTGTGTATGTGTGTTATTTACTAATATTTAACTTAGTGTTTTCATTTTCTATTATAGTGTTTTTAAATATCTTGTATCATTTATTTCAATTGTAATGCCACACACAAATATACACTTATTAAGTACTTTTCACTTAAGTGGTTTGGTATTTTGTACCTCGATACAATAAATCTCAAGTCAAATTGACCAGGCAAGGTTAATCTTGTCGCTGTCGATGAAGAAATATGACATTATGTCCCCGAAGAGCTAGGCAGACGTGTATTAACACCCACATCCCGCCAATTATGATTTTCAGTCCCACGTAAATTCCGTTTACTGTCAAATGGAGAACAGCCCTATTCCTCAGTTGTTTGTTTTAACGCGATAATCTCTGGAACTGATGGTTCGAGCTAAAGCATTACTTTTGTGTTGAATTGTCCATTTATCGAGAAAGGCTATATCACCCTACTACCCAAGAGAGCGGAGCAGTAATCGTAAATGTCAACAAATCCAGCAGATGCCTCTGATCTTATTGCAATACTTCGAAATCGTCAATGGGTTGTGTAGGTCAGATGGCAGTCACTTCACGGAATATATTGAATTTCAGCCAAATCCGCAGTTAGTCTGGAAAAAGCAAACCCCGGACTCCGAGATGAAAGCTTCGGATGCGACCGGGATTAACGTCAGGATGAAGAAGAAGAAGAAAGAGTCAGGCGCGGGCCAGACAGAAGAGACGTAAGACACAGACGGGACGCGGACCTTTGTTTTACTGCGTCCCTTCTATACAGAATGTAAAGAAGCGACGCGATACACGTCTTACGTCTCTTCTGTGTCTGGCCAGCGCCCTAGGTTTGAGTGTGCTAGTGTGTTACCTGGTCGAAAGGACATTGTTTCCGGTGTAGGTGCTTGAGGCAGTGCCTACAAAGTGTGTGGCCGCATCCCAGGCTGATGGGGCTCCGGGGCGGCGCACCAAATTCTCGGTAACACACTGGACAGTTGAGGTAATCCGTCCATTGAGGCGCCTGGATTGGCATTCTGCAACAAAGGAAACGTTTGTAAGTTTAAGTTGATAAGCGCACATTTCGTATATAGTCGTATGTCTGAAATGTACTTTTCAGGAGACAGCCTTAACGATTTTTAAGTGACGTTTTCTTTCACAGAACTGCCGTCTACGTAACCTGGCAAAGGTAAAGCTCCCACCAAAAACATTAAACTACAATAATATAAAAATAAATATTGCCTCAAACAGGTTTTTTGGAAATTATTTTTTTAATTTTTTAATTCAGGGGTTGATTTAGCCCCCATACCAACCAGCCAGGTCTACAACTTCGTGTTGCAGTATAACAGGAGAGTTGCGTGACAAGTTTTAAGCTTGCCTCAAGAAGATAATATATTATTAGCATTAGCAAAATAGATTGTTAACATGCCCATTTTTTTAAATACCCATTTACAGACAGTACAACTAATTTTGAATCCATACTGATATTATAAATGCGAAAGTGACTCCGTCTGTCTGTTTGACTCGTCTGACAGTAATAAACCTATTTTTATGAAAATTGGTAGGTACAGAAATAGATTAAGCCTTGTGGAAGGGCATAGGCTTCCGCGAATCGCGATATCTAACATCCGCGCCACAGTGTACAATACATAGGGAACTATACCACAGAATAAATAATAGTAATACGACTATACTGTCTCCACGCGCGAGATGTCGCGGGATAGACGGGTTGGTACAGGGTTTTATTTCGAGCTTTCCTTGTCTCGCAGTGACACCTCAGCGTATTTTCCCGTTAGTCGCCTTTTACGACATCCTTCGGATGAGACAGGGTGGTGATACTTGTATTCTTTTTCCGTCATCATACTAATATTAATATTTGCGAAAGTAACTCTATCTGTCTGTTACGCTTTCACGCCTAAACCACTTAACTTACACCTAAAGATTGAAGCATGGGAACGGACGTAGGCTACCTTTTTTCGCGATAACTGATATCCACGCGGGCGGAGCCGCGGAAAACAACTAGTAATAATATAGTTGTATAAAAGTCACTATTTGAAAAACAGCTTACCAAGTCTAGGTGCTAATATGGCCACCAATCAATCAATTTAATACAGTGGGCTTCCGCCTTTGGCTTTCGGACACAGCAGTCAAACACACACATTTTTATACCGATATTGGATACGAAAACGCTCCGTGGCGTAGCGGTAGTGAACACGGCCGCTACGCAGGAGGCGCGGGTTCGATCCCCGCTCAGTGCAAATATTTGTGTGCATGAAATATGAGTATTTGCATTGGTCTGGTCGTGCCTCGGAGAGCACGTTAAGCCGTCGGTCCCGGTTGCCATAAGAACATCTATGGCAGTCGTTACGAGTAGTTGGAGCCCTAAAAAATCGGTCTAGCTGCAAAGCTTCGATATCGCCTAATGTTAACATTGGGTTGTGGAGGTCAGATGACAATCGCTTCACGGAAAATATCGAAGTCTAGCCAAATCCGTAGTTAAGACTGGTAAAGCGGACCCCAGACTTCGAGCTGAAAGCTTCGGATGCGACTGGGAATTAACGCTAAGAGGAAGAAGAAGATTGGATACGAAAACGGTACGGTAAAAAAACGGTGATGCTTCCGTTCAGCTTGAAGGTATGATTCCGAAGCCACATACGACAACGACGGACGCATGCGGCAGATACAGTAGCGTACCCATTACTTATTAAACTCTGATACGGATAAAGGAAACCATTGAGAATCCGGAATGAATTACGCGCATGTGCTACGTGCGTCGGCAGTTGTCGTATGCGATCGGCTACGGAATCATACCTTTATACCGACACGGTAATACTATACCGATATTGGATCCGAAAACGATACGTGATGCTTCCGTTCAGCTTAAACCTTTTTTTACGTGCGGTATCTCCACGGATACCAGCGGGAGCCAACGGTGTGGTAGCTTAAACCCTACAGTAGCAAAATGACAGTGACGTATGACAGCTACATGGCAAAATGAAACGTCTTTCGTTCATGTATGCCTGAAATTTCGGATGATCCACGGTAGCGCTCCAGTTTGATAAATATTGATTGGTTTGCGAACCGCTAGAGGCAAATACTTAGGGTCATCTACGCATTGAAGATACGATTGATCATTACAATAGGAATTGTACCAGTTGCCAATATTCAATTATGTACACTCTGTACGGTCGGGGTCAAAAAGCTTATAAATTCATAAACTGACGCAAGTTTTTGTACTCCACTGCACATGAAATCTCTCTTTCATGGTTAGGAGTCTTTCCCGTCTTTGTATCTTCTTCATCCTAACGTTACTATCCAAACAGGTCGAAAGGTCAATAAACTTTATTCTCAATCCATTTGGCACGAATTTATAGATTGCGGATAGATAACCTACCTACATATGTACATTTTTTGGTAATTACATAATATAATATTTTACATATAGAAACAATGCAAATATTATACAAATCCTATACCCTCCGGGGTAGGCAGAGACAACAGCCCGCCATTTGACTTTATTCTTATTATCATTCTATTCTACAATACGCCGGCCAACGAATAGGGATGATGACAAGGTCGTCTGATTCTACTTAATACTGCTTCATCATCATCATCATTTCAGCCATAGGAAGTCCACTGCTGGACATAGGCCTCCCCTATAGATCTCCAATAGGACCGGTTGGAAGCGACTCGCATCCATAATATTGCTTAATATCTTTCTTTTACTTTTTGCTGAAAAATATGCATTGCAAAACAAAATTTGACAACTAAACTGAAACTATCACTTTATTATTTTAATTCTCAAAGTAGGACAAAATATTAACAGTGAAATTGTTAGATTCTCTATTATATTTCAAATGACTTTTATTATGAACTAGCTGACCCGGCGAACTTCGTACCACCATATTTTCTGATCCCGTTCCCGCTGCATATCTCTAAATTTATCAGTGTTTCTCTACAATATTATGCATGTATTATACATATAAACCTTCCTCTTGAATCACTCTATCTATTAAAAAAAACCGCTTCAAAATCCGTTGCGTAGTTTTGAAGATTTAAGCATACATAAGGACGGACAGACAGCGACAGCGACTTAGTTTTATAATATGTAGTGATGATGATAGGTACCTAGTGACTACATACGCATAAACATAACGCGGACCGAAATAAATGTGATATTATCTTGCGCTCTATGCATTTGCAGTTGCACTATGTTAAAATAGAGTGAAGTCACACTTTTGTAACGATCTTGTAGGTAAAAATCAAGTAATATATCACTTTAGCAGTTCATTATTTATTATTGTAAACTCGTAATCTTTCGTGAAAAAATCCCTATTGCCACTTGTCTACGAGGGTAGATCTTCAAACGACCGTCTAGACTGCTAAATTAATCTCGACGTGTCGAAAAAAAAAATGTATCTATGTATGTTTATCCGCACTCTGGAACCCACAACACAAGCTGGTTAAGCTATGCTTACTTTAGAGTCTAGATAGCGTTGTGTAGAATGTCCTACAATATTTATTTATTTATTATTAAACTGAAGATAAAGTCTCAGGAAAGAGCATCACCATTACATGAACCAAACAGAAAAAGTTCCCAACATACCTCAAATCTATAACCAAATCATGACTCAAATGTCTCCTATAAATGAATTCATGCTGCATCCAAGCACTTAATCGCCAATCGGCCATGAAGAACGCGTACGAAAACATCGCGAGAACAAACCCGGCGGTTTTACGTCGAACTCGAATCCGCCTGTTGCGTGATGCGTCGCGAGGTCCGCGTTGCAGCGAATCTCACGCGTAATTGCAGTGACGCGAACGATCCTTATAGACGCGGCGATGCGATTCGCGTTACTGAGATGACGGCTGAGACAACTAGCCCTTGGTAACACCCTCCCTCTCTTCACACCTCAAGGACTCAACCACCCACTCAAAAGTATTGTATTGTGTCTTCACTTTATTAATATCTATATTATTAGGTGATTATATCAATACTCTACTAATATTATAAAGCTGAAAATTTTGTTTGTGCGTTCAACGCACTAATCTCATAGGAACTATCAGGTTCGAATTGAAAAATTATTTTTGTATTGAATAGCCTGTTTATCGACGAAGGTTATAGGCTATACATCATCACGGTACTATAAAAGGGAGCGGAGCAGTAACCATAAATACCAATAAATCTGGCAGATTCCCATACATTATTCAAAAATTAATAATATGTCCATATTGTGGTACGCGTTTATAATAGTGACCGTCTTCAGCTTACCATATGGTGCGATGAGGTCAAATTGACGTGTATTATACATTCAAAGCGGGATTTCGTAGCATACCACGGGCGGAGCCGGGACGGGTCATCTAGTCTATTGACATAATATAAAAATAGATCCCCATTTTAATTGATCACTTACTGATTTACCGTTTTCTAAGTCAAAGTTCTAAATTAAAGAATATTCTAAAAGCCATCTTACACGCTAGTTAAGCTAAGCTTACTTTTACTATTATCTGTTCTGTGCTTTTAGTCTAGATATACCACGACTACCACGAGACACGTATCTTGGACATAAATCGCGAGCCAAACGAGGCCCTGTCGCGGGTCGCCCGCGGATTGTTTTGTAATACTCTAAGCTTGGTGAATTTGAGTTCGTCCATCGTAGTAGCACTGCGTGCTACCCTCAAAAGACACCTAAGAAATGTGTACTGCGCGTATAGATAGAGCACATTTTGAGCACATTTTATGTTCAAGATACGTGTCCGGAGTATGTCGTAGCATAGAGTATTAACAAATTAACCTGTGGCTTACAGTATCCCTATCGTCTACGAGCTACGGCTAGCTACGACAAGCTACGGCTACGGCCGATTACCTTTTTAGGGTACCATACCCAAAGGGTAAAAACGGGACCCTATTACTGACACGTCACTGTTTATCACTCCCAAGGTTAATCAGGGTCATAGCAGACATATAAGCCGCGGAAGTGAACGCGTACGCTACGAAGGTGGCGCGGTCGATTAACCACGCAGAGGTTTACAAGCCCAACAAAGTATACCTCAAAACACGTATCTTGGACCTAAATCGGGAGACCTGAGTACTTCATGCAGTTACCCAATAACGCTACATTCTAAATCGGCATCAAACTTCAGTCATTTAGTACTCATTTTAATAAATAAATGAAGTCAAAGATAACTTTATTGTTGATAAGGTATGTGATGGCTCCTTGAACAAAAGTACTGTTTCTGTTGGAATGGAATTTATAAGTTAAGATTATATGGACTTCCTTTCATTTAATTTACCATGTTTGTAAGAGAGATTTGATTCTCATTATTGACACTATCGATTGATGCTATAAAAATACAGGATGTTATTTTTTCGTATTCTAGTCGGTTCGATTACAGGGCATGGCAAGCGAATTTTCGAAAATCTATGATAGCAGTTTTGTTTCTTTTTAAAAATAAAGGAATGTTTCCTTTGAGTGGAATTAGCTATCTCCAGTATTTAAAGTACTTTCCCTCCAGGTAAGGTTAAAATCTTCCACCCTGTATATAAAAATCAATTGCTGTTCGTTAGTCTCGCTAAAACTCGAGAACCGCTGGACCGATTTGGCTAATTTTAGTCTTGAAATATTCGTGGATGTCCAGGGAAGGTTTAAACGAATCAATTACTGTTCGTTAGTCTCGCTAAAAATCGAGAACCGCTGGACCGATTTGGCTAATTTTAGTCTTGAAATATTCGTGGATAGGGAATGCAAATCTCGCGAGATTGGGGGTCAAGCGAGATCTCGCGAGATTATGAATACCAATACTGAGAGATCTCGTCAATTTGTGTGTTTTTTTCACAAATAATCACAATATTTGAATAAATTAGGGAAAAAAAGGTATAAGTATTATACCTACCTATTATAAGACATTTATTTTCACGAATTTCAATAGACCTTAAGCATCAAATATTGTTTGACGTATCTTTATTATTCTTCAATCTTTTTTAATAAACTTCTAAGTGGTAAACTTTGACGCACGTAAATCAAATAGCAAATGAAAGAAATAACCAATCTTTTCTCCTAATATCAAACAAGAATCTTTTAGTAATAAAACAGTTCCTTTATAATATAACAAAAAAAACACGAAGTCAATTTTATTAAAATGAAACTTATTATCTAAGTTGAGTTGACTATTAAACTGAGATATTAATATTAATTAAATAAAACTATATCTACTCAGTAGATCCATCAGATACTTATTACAGATTCATTAACAAAATATAACAATTAGTCGGACTATTAGAAACTAGCTGTTACCCGCGGCTCCGCCCGTATGGATGTCGGTTATCGCGATCAAGAATCGTCTCCTAAACGCCTTCTTATTTTGTTGGACAGATAATCAGCCGCTGAGAAGGCCGCCCTTTCGGATTCAACGCTAGTTGGAACCACAAATCTCAGGCAGTTAGTTATCCACGAACTGTAAAAGTTCGCCATTAGAACTCCCAGACTCGTATTTTATTTCCTTATTGTTTAATGCTCCCAGAGAATATCGTAGTTAATTTTCTCATAGGTTCTTTAAACGCAGCAGTCCGTAGCAGTCAGCAGCAAACCGACAGATAGCACCGCAACTCCGTCCGTCAGTCCGTGCTTCGAATAAAACTTTTTTACAACACACCTGCTCATAACAGTGTTATTATTTCACCGCAAATAGGCACAGAATGACACCTATTATCAAACTGTGACTTTTTCATTACTATTATTCACAAGTGAGTTATAGATTCTTTTTTAATTTAATAGGTTAAGTTTCTATGTTCTTAAAAAAGTTTCGATACAAAAAAGAACGTATTTAATAGTACTAATAAATTTAATATGCTTATTGTATGTTCATTTGATGCGTTTTCGTATTTAAATAAATAATTTCAACTTGTGATATTTGTTTAATAAACAAAATTTTCATTCAAATTTAACTTTTTTTTCTTTAAGTACAGAAAAAAAAAACAGTAAAAAAAAAGTTGAATTCAAACCTCATTTTTTTTTAAATATGGCCGACCGCCATTGTTAGATGCGCGCACATTGGAAAACGAATTAATTTGTGGCATTGTTTATTTAGTATTTGTAGTGTTATGTTATTCGCAAGTGTGTTGTAAAACGTCGTATGGCACGCGTGAGCATGATGATTACCGTCCTCAGCTCTCTTAAGACCCTCGCCTGCCGGCTCGGGCCTCAATAACGCCTCGGCGGTAATCACCAACATAGCTCACTTGTACCATAATGTACTATTATGCTCGAGTGCAATCTCGTTAATCTCGCGGGATCTCGCCCTTTTTTCGGCCGAGATCAATCTCGCTAAAAAAGGCCGAGATCTTAGAATCGATCGTGTTTTCTACGACAGTGGGGATCGTAGGTATGGAATGAAAAGTGAGTACCGGCTTCCGCTCCAATATCCACTTTCGGTCGAAAACGAGATCTCAAACTGTTACCGCCTTCACCGCTTGGAGCTACTCCCAGCTTATGTTATCAATAAAATACCTAGTTTATAGTTTAACAAGTAATGCCCGTCACACTGAATAAGTTTCATTTTCACTTTTTCGGAGCGTTATCCTAGAAAACTGATGAGAATTTGGAAAAAGTGTAAAAGACAAATTTTGTGGAACATTTTATAAGCTTTCATTACGTAGAATATATTTTTTCTCTACAACGCACCGTTTTAAAGATATTGGCGAAAAACTCAAAAATGGGCATTTTGATTCCTCCCCCCCCACTCCGGCTCACCTCCTAGACGCGGGGACTTTTAGTATGTTTACTCCCTTAGCTCTCTGAACAACATTCAGATGAAATTTCTTAGGTCCCAGCTCACGCACTCTACAACTACTTTGTTAAGTGGACTATAGGTATTTTAAAAGAAATGCAGTAAGTTTTTTAAAGAACTTAGGTTCTAACTAATAGGAAAACTAATAAGTAGGCTTTATCCATTCGGAATAAGATTCGAATTTCAATAAACGATTCGATTAATTTGTGTCGTGGTGGTTGTAATTTAAGTTGAGTACCCGCCCGACCGATCTTCGAGCTTTGACCAAATAACGGTAGAAAACGATTAAGAAATCAATTCAGGACGAATTGATCCAGGTCTTGAGAAATTCCGTTACAGGTTGTACTTATACTACGTAATACATTATACTATCCTACTGTAATCCGACTAATATTATAAACTAGCTGACCAGCCCTGGCTTCGCCTGGTTTCGAATCGAAACCCCGTTATACTTACGTGGGGGGGTTATTGTTATTGGTATTTTATTAAAATTAAATAATGTATGGGAATTTGCCGGATTTATTGGCACTTATGGTTACTGCCACGCTCTCTTAAGTAGTAGCGTGATGATGTTCAGCCTATAACCTTGCTTGATAAACGGACTATTCAACACAAAAAGAATTTTAAATTCGAACCAGTAGTTTCTGAGATTATCGCGTTTAACCAAACAAACAAACTGTTCAGTTTTATAATATTAGCATAGATGTGATGGATGGATGTTTCATAACCCATAAGCGCTAGTTATTGGAATGACATTTGTATGACAGGAATCAAAGTGACGTAGAAACGGCTGGGTCGATTTCAACGAGACTCACTGGCGGATAGCCAATGTTATAAGGCGTAATTAACTTAGGACGTTTTTATTTTGGACTTAGATCTGGTCTTTTAAAGCGAAATTTTATTTTATACCGCTTAGGTGGTAGACAAGCACATGGCACACCTGATGGAAAGTGGTCTAATAATGGTGATAAAACATATTTTTTTCTTTTTGAAATTTAATTCTAAACAAATTTTAAATTACCATTTTTAGTGTAAAATTAAAAATAGACGACTTATTCAGTAACTGAAATTTCACCCTTAAATTCAAAATGGTGAAGAATGCAATGAACCGAATACCACGCAAATCGAAATGTAGACTGCCAGTGACCTGTTTTAACGAATTTCCAAAGAAAATAACTACTAGGAGTTTTTCCTTTATCAAAAAATCGAATTTCCCCACCTTATTGGGGTATACATCGAAAAATATTGATCCTAGGAGAAAATTATGAATATTAAACGGTAGTGAATTTAATTCTTAACAACTTTGTAGTAAATATTTTTCGTGTAAAAATAAAACTAAACGACTTATTCGGCAAACAAAAATTTACCCTTAAATTCAAGATGGTCGATAACGCAATAAACCGAATACCACGCAAAACCAAATGTAGACTGCTAGTAACCTCAAAAATCAAACAAAGATTTACCACTTTTTAGGGTATAAATCAAAAAATATCGATCCTAGGAAAAAATTATGAAAGCAAAATTGTAGAAAATTTAATTCTAAACAACTTTGTAGTAATAATTTTTCCTGTAAAATTAAAAATAAACGACTTATTTAGTAAACAAAAATGTACCCTTAAATTCAAGATGGCGGAGAACGCAACGAACCGAATACCACGCAAATTGAAATTTAGACTGCCAGTAACCTCCCTCTATGAATTCCGAAAGAAAATTGCTACTAGGAATTATTCCTGTGTCAAATCCTAATTTTCTCGTACTATTCACCATATAGGGGCATGCTGTAACCACGCAAGTCAAATTTAACATTAACAATAACAGTGACTCTAAACTCTAACCACAGATTAATAAATAGTTACTCTCTAACCGTTTCTGCTAACAAGTTTTGACGTCATTTTGACAGTTGACAAATGGTGCAACCTATTTTATACCTGTAGCTCTACCATGAGTTGGACACGACACGTGCCAACGTCTACGTAACACGTAAATTGCAGGGCCGCATTAGGGATCTTTAAAATTCCGATGAATCAAGACCAGTAAAAAAGTTTTACTTTGATTATTTTATTCGCTATTTTGCTGTCTACAGTTTTTTGTACAAAATGGTATTATAGTATACATAGCTGCTGCCTGCGGCTCCACCCACGTCAAATTCTGATCCCATTCCAACTTTTTTTCGGCAGTCCCCTCAGATACCACTCCGGTCGGCCGCGATGGCCTAGTAAAACCGTAAATCCTAGTAAAAGCCTAGTAAAGCATTGTGTGTTCTTAAATAAATTATTTCTTTCTTTCTTTCTTTCTAAAGCCTAGTAAAACCATATGAAGTACATATTTTTGGTGATGATCTTCACACAGAGACTACGAAAAACAGTGTAAGCTACTTTCGACCTCAATGACATTTTTTTAACGACATGTTTTTTCTCATTAATGGATGACGCTGATATGAGTAAAAATACTCGATTTTATGTGATGTCATAAGGTTGAAAATTGCTTGCACTTAGTTTTTCTTATATTAGTAGGCATAGATCATTGTAAGAAATAGGTGCAAGCTATTTTAAACCTTATTGACCATATAAATAAGAAATATAGATGATTATGTACACAAAATGAATAAAAAGAGGACTAATGGGTGCTGACCCTATTGAAAATAAAGTAGGTAAGTACATATTTTCTGTATCCACGTTAGCGAACGATGTGTGTAAATAGAAAGGCCCTGACGGGGCAGCTCTGCTCAGTCGGCTCTGGCATGGCACGGACCAGTAAGGACAGAGCTTAATTGTTTATTACTTATTTTGAAAGAAAAAGAAAGAGAGAAAAATATATTTATTTTGTTTATTATGTATTTTTAATTATCTACCCAACCGATAATAGTAAATTACTTGACAATAAAAATGATAATGTCACAATGGTTTCTTGCATACAAACCTTATTTATAACTTACTGTTTTGACGTTTAGTAAAAAGTAACTAATTTGACTTGACAGCCAAATACCCAATACGGCCCTGGATTTTGACAGGCGACGATTCGAAATCTACACATGGTTGCGAAGGATCGCGCATGCGAAATCACGATGTCATTTTAAACGGAGCAATCAGAAGTCAGGGAATTCGCGCATGCGTTCTACACAGACCAATCAGATTCGCGAACGCAGTTCGATAGGGTAACGAAGTTGTCAAATTTTTGTGTCAACTCATGGTAAGGCTACTGACCGGTACTTTAACAGCACTGTTAATGTTAAACTAAGATGGTGCAACCTAGCTATAAACCTAGCCTTAATGTTATAAAATTTCATTCAGCGGCCTGTTAAAATTTCAGATTAATCCAACGACTAGTTTTCGAATTTTGCTACCTTTGTGGATGCAGTATTATTATTTTTTAATATTTCGCAACTTGCAACAGAATTAAAAGTAGTTGTATTATCATTTTATCAGTTATTTAGAAAGTGAAATTTGTTTAATTTGCCAGCAAATCCTACTAATACTGTAAATGTGTAAGTTTGTTTGGGTGAATGGAATGGATGGATGCTTGTTACTCTTTCACACAATATAAACAACCAAACGGATCCGGATGAATTTTGCCATAGAGATAAATAGTCTACAAAGAGAAAAATTAATTATTACGTCATAGGCTAATTTCAATCCCGGATTTCCGTTCATATGGTTCGCGGGAACGGGAACATTATTTCACGCGATCAAAGACAAAGGCAACAGCTAGGTAGTCATTTTATATAAGACAGCATGGGCATAAAACGTCATTATTGTAAAAAATATATACAGAAAACTTACCCAAAACCTAATATACTCTCCATGTCTAGCAATTAATAGTAATCACCGCTCTGAAGTCATTGACACTGATAAACACTTCACGAACACATAATTAATTTATAATTAAAACACGTCAATATTCATTATGTCAATAATTAACAATAAACGAAGATTTATAAAATCAAAATATGTAATTATTTAATTGTCAACTATGTAACCCGTTTTTTTAACGAAATTATTTCTCTGTACCCTCACGGAATTTAAAAAAATAACTTGTTGATATATGATAATAGCAACTGTCATTTTTCAAGAATTCTTATTAAGTTTCACTTTTTTTAATATGTATTATTCTAATTACATACGTAGAATACATTTATTTTAGACGTACCTACCTACGCCATGCATAAACTGTCAAAAACATTGTCTATTTTTGTAGGCGATTACAGTATTCTAAGAATGATTAAGCTACTACACTAGAGATGTTATTAGCTACCTATAGACAGGAAGGGGAGGAGGGAGGGAAGATAAAAGGAGACTAGAAGAGGAAGGGATGCAAGGCCGCGTGTACTCTCCCAAACAGTACATTTACAATGCTAGGTCCACACGTTAGTCACTTGCAACAATTGGAACTACGGTTATCACTGTCAAATGCATACACTTGCTGAAATAGCTCAGGTGATTTTTTTTTTATATACTACTTACGTCGCAGACAAGCGCGCGGCCCTCCTTATGGTAAGAGGTTACCGTGGTCTATGAGGGAGTGCATGCAACAGCAGAGGAGTCACACTCGTGCTTTCGGTCCTGTAAGAACAGATAGATTCTGTGTCGTCAGCGCAAAAGATAAGTAGGTCAAAGCCTTTGGTTTTCCCACTGACAGCACAAAATCTTTCCAGTGAGCTCTGGCTCGTGTTGTGTTTCTGACGGTGACGTCAGAAACACAACACGAGGTTATTAAGCCGCGGTCTTCTGTAGGGCGGAGGTACTTCCCCAGTCGGACTGCTCGATTGGGACAGATATACCGTCGTGTCCTTCCTCTTCGAAATATCTCTAAATATCTCGAATTAAGTTTACGACGAGAAATCATAGACATTCAAGCACGATTTGATTAGCCGCATGGTTCCCTGGAGCCACCCCATCTCTTTCAAAGCGGTGTTGTACAAGGCGACTACGGGATAAGGCTGTTTAACATCAGACAGATATACTCGAGGACGCTCGAGAAGTACCTACGCAAGGATAGAGAGAGGCGTGATACATGATGTATGCTGCATGCATGAGTGCATTTTAGTTAGCTTTTTAAAATAATGGTCTTTTTTAACATATAAGTTCAAAAAATAGTTGGATATTGAATTAATTTGCCACATAAATTATATTAAGTATAATAATAATATAATAATATTATTAAAGTAAAAGTAATTACTACGGGTGTCTAAGTTATTCATATATTCTTCCGTCATTCTAGCTTATTAATTTCATAATTACTAGAGATTTAAAATAATTATGATAGTCGAGTGTGTATGGCGGGAGAGCCTGCCTGGTTCTGACAGTACCCTCTTGCAGAGAAGTAAGGCGTCCTGTATAGTCGGATTCAGTTATTTACACCTCACTCCGCTTAGTCACACTCACACATGCTAAAGGTATGAATCCGTAGCCGACCGCATACGACAACTGCCGACGTACGCAGCAGATGCGCATAATTCATTACGACTTATCTCAATGGTCCCCTTATCCGTATCGAAGTTTAACAAGTAATGGATACGCTGCATCTGCTGCATGCGTCGGTAGTTGTCGTATGCGGTTGGCTTCGGAATCCTTCCCTAAATCTACAATTTTACCTTTAGATTTAGATTTCCATGATTATACAATAAGTAAACGGGAATGTACCGCGACCAGCCTGTGGTCACGGCCGGTGTAACCTGGTCAAAACGTCAGGCAAATCAAACCTATGTATGTACCTATATCATGATCGCGTTAATTCCCGTTAAAATTATTGTAATCTACAATTTTATAATAGTACAGTATATTAGTGAATCTGCAGTGACAATCGCAATGAAAGTATGCAGAGGTCGTTGAACCCCGAGTGAAACCGTATATAATTTCTGTATAGAAGATATTACTCAGCTAAAGTCTAAATTTAATTATTACGATAAAGTAGTTTCACTCTGAAAACCTTCGCCGAAATGGAGTTACCGAATTATTTCATTTATTCAAACTACCGATAATATAATTTTGAAAACAAAAAGAATCTATTGAATTAGGTAACAAAAAAGGTATGATTCCGTAGCCGACCGCATACGACAACTGCCGACGCATGCAGCACATACAGCGTACCCATTACTTGTTAAACTCCGATACGGATAAAGGGCACCATTGAGAAGCCGCAATGAATTACGCACAGTGCTGCATGCGTCGGCAGTTGTCATAAGTGGGTAACAAATGCCTGGCAAAACAAACGAATATGAAAAGCCTGCGGTGGATGTGTGGAGACACACGTAAAGATCGCGAAAGGAATTCTCGCATCCAGTGTAGTCCTCATGTCCATGACATCGCAGATAAAATGAAAGATAGTCGCCTTCGCTACTTCGAAACCGCCCAGGCAAGTGCAACGGCGCGGGTCAGGTCCAGATAGAAACGTAGGCCCAAGAAGTCCTAGCTTGACGTCGTCGTGTCGTGTTTTTTACTGGGAACTACTGGAAGAAAAACCCAGTAGTCCCATAGTGGAACCACAGAACGGACCTACTGAATTATGGCATAGGCATGGATCTCGCATGGAGATGTTGTCTCTGCCTACCCCAATTGGAAAGAGGTGTGACTTTATGCATTTATTTATATCTTTTCATTGGCGTGTAGGAAGGATTGGGGATAGTAATATTATTTTACTAGCTGTTGCCCGCGGCTCCGCCCGCGTGGATGTCGTTAATCGCGTGGTGTTATTAATTTTGTGCAGCGAGTTATTAGAGGACCTTTATTTTTTTGAGGAGGTAGGACGCGTAATAATAATCTTTCTACCTGGATATCTACTCGACTCTCTACTCAGTCTCTAGCTAGTCCCCATCCCTTTGCCCTTCTCCACTCCCAGTTCCCACCCACTCCTTCTCTTTTCTCGTTAGGCTCTTATCTTTGCGTGAAAAACGATTTTGATCTATTTCGCAATTGACAAATTAGAATAGAAATTAAAAAGTATTACAAAATACCGGTTCGGGTATATCGGGAGTTTGAAACCAAACGATAGCTTGAATTTAAACGCGAGAACGCCATCTAGTTATGATTCTGTAACTATAAATCATTAAAATTCAAATTTTAATTTCATGATTAAAAACGTATTGGTTTACACACTTGTGTATGTAAAAATAAAATCTATGAATTTAC
Organism: Eilema depressum; assembly: GCA_914767945.1. Classification (NCBI taxonomy): domain Eukaryota; kingdom Metazoa; phylum Arthropoda; class Insecta; order Lepidoptera; family Erebidae; genus Eilema; species Eilema depressum. The sequence goes on along the minus strand of OU612012.1, from coordinate 31,725,769 downwards.
ATACTTGCCCGGATAAAAATTGCTATAAAAATTGTCCAATAATAATAAAAAGCGCCATCTATATTGCCGCTCATATTCCGTATAATATCAATATTGTTCACAACTCCGGTTCTACTCAACCGATTGCGGTGAAACAAACGTAAGATTTTAAGTCTGATCAAGCCCTTTCTAACAAAAAAAAACCGCATCAAAATCCGTTCAGTAGTTTTTGCGTCCATCGCGGACAAACAGACAAACAGACAGGAAATTAAAAAAAAATATTTTCGTGTTCAGTAGCGTTAATTTAACATAACCCAAGTATTTTTTTTTTAATATCTCCAATGTACAGACACGACCACTTTACAATTTTATAATAGTATAGAAATTGGAAAAAGCGAAATCAATACTCGGGCAGGACTCGAACCCGCGATCTTTCCCTTACGTAAGTGAATAATAATTTGTTTAGTTTAGTTTAGCATACTAAATGCTTTAAAATTATCTCAATCTCATTACGCCTATTGCCATCTAGCGGGCACTTTGTCATGGGCTGTATGTTAACTGTCGGATGGAGAACAGCTCTATCGCTTAGTCGCCTTTTACGACAACCACAGGAAGAGATGGGGTGGCCCTATTCTACTCCACCAACACGGCTGTTGCAATTGTAAGATGTTAATTAACTCAAAAACGATTGTAAAGTTTAGTTCTCAGTGAAAGTTTAATTTTATGAATATAATAATTAATTGCAAAAGTGTGGCAATCTTTCATATTCCAACTATCAAACAGTAATTCGTCAGTTGTGATTGTGACACATTATTGCAACTGCATATTACATTTCTAAAATTGTTACATCCTTGGTTAGTTAAATTATCCATTATTAAATTGAGCAATTCGCAAAAGTAACCTTAAAGGTCGACCTTATTATTCTGAAGTCGACCGCATACGCCTGCACGGTCCGAAAGGGGGACGGGGGTGGGGGTCACAGGGGACATGACCCAAAACCATGCACGTCAAATTGAAGTCTACTTGTGCCAAATAATAAAAATGCAATTTTTTGCTCCTTGTCGCGTCTTTAAAGGTAAAAAAAGACGTGTGGCACTCGGGGACTGCCGCGGTAAAGCTATTGCATAGCATTTTTTATGAACTTATGCAATTATAATAAATAATAATTTGAATTTGAATTTGAATTTGAATTTCGGATTTCGGATTTCGGATTTCGGATTTCGGATTTCGGATTTCGGATTTCGGATTTCGGATTTCGGATTTCGGACTTCGGACTTCGAATTTCGAACTTCTGACTTCTGACTTCTAGTCCGAGTCCGAGTCCTAGTCCGAGTCCGAGACTGAATTTGAATTTGAATTTGAAAACTAACAACTTATGCAATTATAATTACTTACGTTAAGCGAAGCTACTTCGGAGCAGCTCGGCTCTGTTCGTGCGAGCTCGGAGGTGTTACCATTTTTCGTTACGGAATTTCTGGATTCGGTCTCCACGCTCAAGGCCCGCGATAAAAGCTATGCAATAGCTTAAAAATTGGTAAAATTTTAATTTAGGTAGCAGTAAATTCTCTCAAATATACAACAGATGTTTTGCTACGTAGTAATATACAAATTGCCCTATTAACGTCATGGGTAACAAACAGTATACTTAAGGTATGATTCCGAAACCGACCGCATACGAAAACTGCCGACGCGACGCATGCAACAGATACAGCATACCCATTACTTGTTAAACTTCAATACGGATAAAACGGACGATTGAGAGACCGCAATGAATTTCGCGCATCTGCTGCGTGCGTCGGCAGTTGTCGTATGCCGTCGGCTACGGAATCATACGTTAAGGCCCCTAATCAGGTCAACGTCGAAAAATCGGTAATTTCGAAACCGTTTTTCTTATTAATGTTAAGACTTACAGATCTGGAATTTATAGGCCTGCATTCTACAGGATATACAGCGGAACTTGACCTTTTCATAAATGAAATAAAAAAGGAGGAAATAGTAGAAAAAAGGCTCTGAACATCACTCTAATCTTTTTTTTGAAACCAAATATTTTCTACATTAAGTATCCAAATAATCTGAAACTTCACATAGGTATATTATGTTAAAAAGTATATTAGCGTGACATGACCTTCTTAGTTTGTAATCGTTGCCTACCAAGTTATCTCTTAAAATTGATTTTACTGATTTCTACGGTTCCAGTAGGCCTTGCTCGTTCAAAATTCAGTATGCGCTGAGGCGCGTTGCTGAACGGACCTATGTTTGGTTGCTGAAACCTCCCCTCCCGCACCCCGCTCACCAGTGTCAGTGTGTGAGTGTGTTGTATAAGACGCTACAAAGATTATAGCCTTCATAGATTAGGCACTTACGATTATACGCGAACGCGACCATCGTGGCGTAGCGTAAGAGCATTCGACGTCGCGGGTTCGATTCCCGCTCATTGCAAATATTTGCATGCATGAATCTATTTGCATTGGCCTGGGTGTTTTTATGTATGTAACGGGTGGCGCAAAAGTAAAGACCCTATTTGGTTCGGCTATAACATTTTTTCTAAATTAGAAAACTAGATTTAGGTTTTTTTAAATGTATATTTGTACCATTAAATTTCGTACCATTAGGATTTAAAGATGATGTCTTTTAAATGGTGACCTCCAGAGTTGATACATTTGAGCCCTATTTATGACATTTTGCATAACTTGCCGTAACACTACCTGCGATATGTTCGTTATTTCTTGACGAATGTTTTCTTTTAGAGCTGCGAGAGTCTGTGGCTTGTTCACATACACCCGAGATTTCAAAAAACCCCAAAGAAAGAAGTCTGGACTGGTCAGATCGGGTGATCTTGCAGGCCAAGGCAAATCGCCAAAACGAGAGATAACTCGGCCTGGAAAAGCGTTTGACACAATTATTCCACGTTCTTGGGGAGTAAAACGGTCCATGTTTATTTTCAGTGTATTTTACATTTGTTCACTACACAATTTTCAACAACAGAATGACAGAAAATTTCATATAAAAAAAATAAAGGTATTTTCTTTGGTGCCACTACTTTTGCGCCACCCAGTATTTACAAAAAGGAAACTTATTTAAGTATGTATATTCGCATATCAGAATCCATGACTTAAGTTAGTTGGTGTGGTTACTTTGGGTCTAGATTTAAGGGCCTTTGAGTCCTTATAAACTCGAATTTCTTCTGCGCTCACTTGGCGCTTATACACAATGATGATTTCATTAGTAGGACATCAATCAAGTCAATTGACAAAAAAATATTTTTTTTTATATTACAGCCTGTAAAACTTGCCCAGATTACATTTTCTTAAATATTTACTTTAGTTTTTTTTTAATTTATTCATTTAAGATTGTTTATTTTTCAAATATGTACAATATATAAATAATACTAAATGAAATTTAAAATAAGAAACTATTATAACGTACCTACCTACTAAAATAAGCTAAATAAGATAAATAAAATATTTACCTTCGTAATGCGTCAATTGCAACTAAATCAATTGCAATTAACTTTTAGCTGCACGTCACAATTCTAACAATAACTTTGTTTTTCTATTTGGAGTCAAACATTTTTTTTCCTGCCAAACTTTCATCAATCACATATTAATGTTAAGAATGGTCACCCATCTTAAGACTGACCTGGCTATGAGGATATCTCGTAAAATGACGAAATTTCATACAAACTTTCGTCCCCTATTTCCCTACTTTGACCCCCTATTTTTGTAAAAAAGTACCCTGCTTAATGTCCGTTCCCATGCTTAAATCTATCTCTGTACCAAATTTCATCAAAATTTGTTTAGTATTTTAGGCGTAAAAGCGTAATTAGACAGAGTTATTTTCGCATAATTTATAGTATTAAATATCCAAGTATCCAACTCTGTACCAAATTTCATCAAGATATCTTCAATAATAAACTTTCATCCCCTGTTAATTTAGTAATAAAAGGCAGGATTTCATCATGAACTTTCAAAAAAAAATTCATCTCCTTTAAAACCCCCCCCCCTCCCCTTTAACCCTTTTTTTCGCGTTAAAGGTGACCTATGTCCGTTCTAATCTATCTCTGTACCAAATTTCATCAGAATCAGTTCAGTGGTTTAAGAGTGAAAGCACAACAGACAGATGAAAATTTATTTGAAAGTTCACGTTGAAATCTGGTACAAAGATGGATAAGTGCTCGGAAACGGATATTGATTGCCTTATAGTATTAAATTAATAGTGGATGAAAGTTTATTATTAAAGATATCTTGATGAAATTTGGTAGAGTTGGATACTTAATATTATTATAAACTAGCTGCCCCGGCGAACTTCGTACCGCCATATTTTTGGCCCGCGTGGTATTCAAATCCCGTTCCCGCTGCACCCTTATCACTTAGGGGGATGAAAAATAGATGTTGGCCGATTCTCATAGATACCGGATAAGCACAAAAAATTTCATCAAAATCGGTCGAGCCGTTTCGGAGGAGTTCGATTACGCACCCCGTGACAGAAGAATTTTATATATTAGACTAGCTGCCCCGGCGAACTTCGTACCGCCATATTTTCGGCCCGCGTGGTATTCAAATCCCGTTCCCGCTGCACCCTTATCACTTAGGGGGATGAAAAATAGATGTTGGCCGATTCTCATAGATACCGGATAAGCACAAAAAATTTCATCAAAATCGGTCAAGCCGTTTCGGAGGAGTTCGATTACGCTCCCCGTGACAGAAGAATTTTATTAGATTAGATTAGATTATGCGCAAATAACTCTATCTCTTACGCTTTCACGCCTAAACCACTGTACTAATTTTGATTAAATTTGGTACAAAGATAAAATAAACCTTGGGGCAGGCGCAGATGCACCGTTGTGGGCACAATGCTCACAACCTTAATAGACCTGTGACGTCACTTTTTATGTTTTAAATCATTTTATAAGTTCAAATATGAACACTATGATGATGGAGTAGAAGACTAATGCCCGCTACAGACGCTCCAATTCGGTCGGGTCCAACCATCCGACAGCTTCCGCAAGCCGACAAGTGTTGCCGTTTCGGGAAAAATAAAAAAGTCAGTGTTGCCGTTTCGGGAAAATAAACTTTACCAAAATGTCACTAGATTGTAAGGAATAAAATAATTAAAATATAATAATAATAAATAATTAATTTTTTATTTTATTCCTTACAATCTAGTGACATTTTGGTAAAGTTTATTTTTCCCGAAACGGCAACACTGACTTTTTTATTTTTTCCGAAACGGCAACACTTGTCGGCTTGCGGAATCTGTCGGATGGTTGGACCCGACCGAATTGGAGCGTCTGGTACGGGCTTAATAGGGCTTAGTCAGTATTTGCAATTCTGTTTTTGCGGTAGTCAGTTCGAACACCCACACCGATCACAAATTATGTCTTATCTAGTATCACATACTCTATGTTCAATGATTTTTATTGTTTAGCACAGCGGCTTCGTTGTATGCGTGCGAGAACCCCGTTGATCCCGCCCCGCACCTCTCGGTGCCCCGCTTGACCAAATACCTAAACTCTCAAAGTCATTCGCGTAGGTAGGTAATCACCTTAAGGTATTAGCACAGGTATAAGGGTATGTTTAGAGATGAATAAAAAAATAAGTTTAAAACTAAAACCCGACTACTTAAAAATCACACTCTGAAAAGTATTAAACAAGACAATATCTAGGATAGCCGTGGTCGTATGCCACTTTTCCTTAGAATAGCATGTACTTATGTATCGTTTTATTATAGTAAGTTAACGACTAAAATTCGAAATAATAACACTCTGTATTTTTATTGCATCAATCGATAGGGTCAATCATAAGGATCAAATCTCTTTAACAAACTTGGTAAAATAAATAAAAGGAAATCCATGAAATATAAGGTTTACTAAGATTTTAGTTCGACTATCGGGTGTGGCATTTTCAGAAAACTTTAAATACAGTTTAGTATGTTTTTTAAAAAGAAACAGAACTGCATTTAAGGAATGCCGAAAAATCGTTTACCACGCCCTATAATCGAACCGACTGCAATTCGAAAAAATAACACCCTGTATTTTAATTGCATCAATCGATAGGGTTTATCATAAGGATCAAATCTCTCTGACAAACTTGACAAATTAAATAAAAGGAAATCCATGAAATAGAAGGTTTAGGAAGATTTTAGTCGGTTCGAATACCGTGTGTAGCATTTTCAGAAAACTTTGAATACAGCTTAGTATATTTTTGAAAAAGAAACAGAACTGCATTATTTTAAGGAATGCCGGAAAATCGTTTGCCACGCCTTATACGAACTGACAACAATTCGAAAAAATAACATCCTGTATTTTTATTGCATCAATCGCTAGGGTCAATCATAAGGATCAAATCTCTAACAAACTTGGTAAATTAAATAAAAGGAAATCCATGAAATAGAAGGTTTAGGAAGATTTTAGTCGGTTCGACTACCGGGTGTGGCATTTTCAGAAAACTTTGAATGCAGTTTTGTTCCTTTTTAAAAATAAGGGAATGTTTCCTTTGAGTGGAATTCGCTATCTTCAATATTCAGAGTACTATCCATCCAAGTATGATCGAAAAATTCCACCCTGTATAACTATATATCTACGTCCCGATATAGTTTAGAGAAGTTTGTCCATAGTAACTTTTGATCACTTTATACTGTACTTTCATATTATACCAATTTCATTGATGGCCGCTCAATTCCAACACGACGCCAACATTACCCAACCCCCTTTCATCAGGATATTTTCGAACATGAGGAACTTTCATATAAACTTTCATCCCGTATTTGAACCCCTATTATACCATTTTTTTGCAATAAAAAGTAGCCTATGCCCCTTCGCAAGCTCTAGTCTGTCTCAGTCCCAAATTTCATAAAGATTGGTTTAGGTATAAAAGAGTGATAGAGACAGTTACTTTCGTATTATTATTTATTATTTTATTTATTTTAAAACTTTATTGTACACTAATAATAGATACATATGTGAAAGCATTGACAAAAATAAATGTACAAATGGCGGTCTTTTCGCTACAAGCGATTTCTTCCAGGAAACCTTTGTTCGTAATTAGTACCTATGGATTCCCCTATTCTAAACTACAAATTACTTTGGGGGACCTTAAACATGATCTGAATGTATACCTAGCTAAATAATTTAAACAATAACAGTATTGATGGCTAAAAATAATATATGGACAGCTCTACGCTATAGACTGATTAAATGAATCATCACTAGTCTATGACGATTCATCATAACATTGTATAGAAGATTAGACAAGATTATGAGTGTTTCTTCAAAGGGTTGATTTTATTTTTGATCAAGAATTAAATTTCGTCATTTATAAAAATAGTATTTTGCTCCATTTGGTTATAGGTACTTCTAAAGAATCTTGATGCATTTTTAAGGTACTATTTGTTTAAAACCTCTGTTTATTAATCTAGACTTGTTTAAAAAGTCAGTTTATTAATGTGAAAACCGAAATCAAACCACTAGTTTATGCAGTAGTTGCTTGTGTAAAGACACATTAGGATTGTTTAATTTTAGTTAAGTACCTAACTAAATCAAGTTAAGTCCTTTCTTTTACTGTCTGTCACCTCTGCCAAGCATGTATTTAAGAATACCTTTAGATAACATATTTCAAAAAGCCTAGGAGTGACTAAATACCTGTAATTAGTTATTAAAAACATTGTCTGAAGTTATGAAAATAAATCTGCCATAACTGTGTTTACATAATATCTCATAAAAGACACATAAATATTTAACGGGGATATAATGCGAACCTGATTTTCTGGTATACTTGAATAACAATAAAGACATGAATATTTGATGCAATTATATAAATTCATTCATCCAAAATTGATACTGTTTGTTTATTTTATTGATGTAGTATTATTGCAAAATAATAACACAAGTCTGGTGAGAGTTCGAGGGCATGTTTTTAATACGAGGAAAGCATAAATGTGGCATAAAGTTCGGGCATGACACAGGTAAATGATACTTGTTAGAATCATGACGATTTTCATCGTAATACGACATTGTCGAAATTATAAGACGACTTCTATAATTTTATATACAACTTGAGCAGTCACTGTTCATTCAAAATTAGAATTAAAACTAAAATTGAAGAGTAAAACGTAAAAAAAAGTAGGCACTGTACGAAAATTATGACATCCGAAAATGCCACCTAGGCAGTCGCCTGAGTGTTTGAGCACACCATGATTCTCAATTTATCATTTAGAAATATCAAAGGAAGGTAAAATAATGTCATAATAACTATACTTAGTTTACATTTACCTTACAAATATCTCGTACAGTCATCACAAAAATAACACATATAGCTTCTACCCACTTCAAAACATGATCGGTCAGCAGCCGTGAATCATAGACTAGATAGAATTTGCAATTCATAAATGAAATGAAGAAGAAGTGACTTGACAGCTACAGAATTTCTCTAAAACTGGATGTTCTACACGTGCTACGCTGATTATTAAATCGCAGTTAGCACTCAATTTTGTATAATTAATTTATTAAGTAACAAAATTAAGAATGTTTGCAATAACTTATTAGAATACATAATTTAAAAAAAATTGCTCCGTAGTTAAACATCTTTTTGCATTGCATCTTTTTAAGATTTACTTCAATGACATTATTTCATAACATAGACATGTCATATGCTTACAAATCAACGTAGAAAAATGTGCCGAACTCACACACACACATTTTTAATTCATCTACACTTTTGGTGAATTAACTTTAGAGTAATAGTTCGTGCAGTGTCTATAAACATACGATGGCATTTTCGTTATTTTTTTAAGTCACTGATGCTTCCGCTCAACGTCCGACCGGCGCCGCTCGGCACGCGCACAGGGCACGCGGTACTAGAGGCAAACGTTCCAATTGACTCGTTTTCGGATCTTCACGATTTTCGTGCAATAACATATCTACTTCTTTTTATATAATATCTTTGATTTACTTATAACTTTTGTATGGTATAGAATAGACACAGACAGTAACGCTTGGATACGGATCCTTCTTCTTCCGTGAATATCCGTGGATATGGATATCGGGCACATCGCCAGACGTACCTATGTCTGTCGCTAACACAACTATATCACAATGTGGACCGAGCAAGAGCCTTGCACTCGTCGGTAATAATTTAATATAATCCTGCACTGCCACTGCTTCGGCAGAGACCCTTAAACGGCGCAAATATAGTCATTTATGTGGTAATTACATTAGGTAAGCCGCATCAAGGCATTTATAGATGATCAATGAATGAATCAATGAATCATTATAACTTATCTTATTTATTTCTCTGTTTCTAGCAGCTCCTTCCTGTGTGGAAAACTTAGCTCAGCTGCCTATGCAGTTAGAAAGATAAGGTCACTAAAGATAGGTCTTTGAAAATGCTATTGAGGTTTCTAACATCATTTTTTTCTAAACTGAATTGGTTGCGCGAGAGACACTTCCAAAGTGGAAAAAATGTGTGTCCCCCATGATAAATCTAAAAAAAATATATGATGTAAATTGCCATGCAAACTTCCACTAAAAATTGGTTCGAATGAGATCCAGTCAGTAGTTTTTTTTAAATACGTCATAAACCGCAATTTTCGCCTTTGCTACTACGGAACCCTTCATGGGCGAGTCCGGCTCGCACTTGGCCGATTTTATTTATAATTGCCTACTAATACTATGTGGTTCAAGTAAGTTAATAAGTGCGAACTTCACTTCACTGACAAGTATCTACTAAGGTAGGTACTTGTTAAGTACTATTGGCAGCCACAAAATAATGAAATTTAAAAAACATTTACTCTAAACAAACAATTTAAAAAAGTTCGTGCAGTGTCTATAAACATACGATGGCTATTTCGTTATTTTTTTAAGTCACTGATACTTCCGCTCAACGTCCAACCGGGGCGCCGTTCGGCACGCGGTACTAGAAGGAAACGTTCCAATTGACTCGATTTCACGATTTTCACGCAATAACACATCTATCTTTTTAAATAATATCATTGGCCTAAGCTGAATAAACGAAATAGAATAGTTTTAGTTTTAAAATAATTATATTAGTTCAGTTTTCTTACTTTTCTTTCAAATCAAATGTCTTTGTGTACCTTTAATTAATCTTAAAAATAGAAATAAATATGTCAGTACCTTTGATACTCTAAGGTCAGTACTGTAAAAAATATAAACGACATTGATTTTTTGGATTCGGTACAGGAATAGAATAGATTAAAGTTTGGAATAACACATATTTTATATGCTAGTTGAATGCTTGAATGAAATTTTGAAGCATTTATTATGCTGATTGTTCAAATCGATTTACAAAGAAAAAAGAGAATCGACTTCGGGCGGGATTCGAGCCCGCGATCTTTCCCTTACAGGGGGAATGCTCTAACCGCTAAGCCAGCGAAGCACAGATTACCTACCGAAGCCCGCACGATGCCGATCTTTCCGTCTTTGGGTTGACGGTGGAGCCATCTACCGATACTCATACGAGCTATATCAGAACCAATGAACGATTTTACAACCATTTTTAACCGGCTTTCAAAAGGAGGAGGTTCTCAATTCGATGGGTTTTTTTTTTAAACATTGATTTTTGATCTTTTCGCTTTGTAAATCGATTTGAACATATATGCTACTTTCATTCTGGGTGAAACCGCGGGCATATAATATGTTAGTTTCATAATATTTATTGACAGCTCTCTAGACTTCACAGCTGAGAGAATCCAATGTTCCTATGTAAACCTACCTTAAAAATTTACAATTGTCTATGACTTAGCTACCACTAGCCGTCAACAATGTCAAAGTCAAACGTTTTTGACAAATTTGACAATTGACTTTGACACATTATTTTATTATGTTTCCGTAAATAGCTCAAATGCGATTCGATCAATAAAATATTCATTTAACTGCGGTAAACTGTAGACTCCATTAAGTACTTCAAGTTCTTTGGCACATCAACTTCATACATCAAAGACTTTAAAGGAACTTATAAAAGTCGTCATGTATCTCAAGATATTAACCCTTTTGCTGACCGTCTCATTCGCTAGGGTAAGTAAATATGTATTTACTATCCTTGGCCGAGTCACGGCTATTATATAGTGCAACCTTGCGTTGTACATTAGCGGTTTAGAAGGACATGTTAAATTTCGAATAGAATCGACACAGCTCAGGAAATACTATTCCAATTCGATTTTCTCTTTCGGAACTGTCAAACGCTACGGCAGATAAATTCATATTCAGAAGCGCAGTCATCTTGTTTCGGTATCGATTTTTCCAATACATACACTTACCTCGTAGGTACACTTCAAAAATATTCCTGTTAGATATGTTATTGTTTAGTACAGTCAAATACAAACCAATTTACAATAATAAATATATCTCTCTCATCCTAGCGTTAATTCCCAGTCGCATCCGAAGCTTTTTCAGCTCGGAGTCTGGGGTCCGCTTTACCAGTCTTAACTACAGATTTGGCTAGACCTCGATTTTTTTTCGTGAAGCGATTGCCATCTGACCTCCACAGCCCAATGATAACATTAGGCGATATCAAAGCTTTGCAGCTAGACCATTGTTTTTGGATTTATTAGGGCTCCAACTACCCGTAACGACTGCCATAGATGTTCTTATGGCAACCGGGAGCGACGGCTTAACGTGCTCTCCGAGGCACAACCAGACCAATGCAAATAGCCATATTTCATGAACACAAATATTTGCACCGAGCGCGGATCAAACCCGCGCCTCCTGCGTAGCGGCCGCGTTCACTACCGCTACGTCACGGAGGCTGTCACAATAATAAATATATTATAACAAATATATCGCGATAGAATCCGTTGAAAAGTAGTTTTATATCTATGGGTGAGGTTTGCGCAAACTTCAGACAGTATCAAATAAATCTTACTTTATAAGATACTAGCTTTTGGCTGCGGCTCCACCTGTCCCATTTCCGTAACCCATTGGAACTTATTCCCAGGTTACAAATATAATATAAATAGCCTTAATATTGAACCTCACATAATCTATCCCTGTAGCAAAGGGGGTTGGGTAATGTTGGCGTCGTGTTGGAATTGAGCGGCCATCAATGAAATTGGTATAATATGAAAGTACAGTATAAAGTGATCAAAAGTTATTACGGACAAACTTCTCTAAACTATATCGGGACGTAGATATATAGCTATACAGGGTGGAATTTTTCGATCATACTTGGATGGATAGTATTCTGAATATTGAAGATAGCGAATTCCACTCAAAGGAAACATTTCCTTATTTTTAAAAAGGAACAAAACTGCATTCAAAGTTTTCTGAAAATGCCACACCCGGTAGTCGAACTGACTAAAATCTTTCTAAACCTTCTATTTCATGGATTTCCTTTTATTAGAATTAAAATTAAATAGAAGGTTTAGGAAGATTTTAGTCGGTTCGACTACCGGGTGTGGCATTTTCAGAAAACTTTGAATGCAGTTTTGTTTCTTTTTAAAAATAAGGTAATGTTTCCTTTAAGCTAAGAGTTAATGTTTCCTTTTCCTTTACATTAAGCTGAGAGGCGGCCATTATTCTACCTGGCTATTTTTTATGCATATAAACACAATGTTGTAGTTTTTGTCTTGTTGAACTGTGTATTGCTAGGTTGAATAAAAAATATTTTCTTTCTTTCTTTCTTTTCTTTCTTTCTTTAAGTAAAATTCGCTATCTTTAGTATTAGGTTATTTTCCTTCAAGGTAAAGTCGAAATGTTCCACCCTGTATATCGCAGTTCCGATATTACTTACAATGAAAATAATGACATTTGTACGTGTGTAACACAGTACAATGAAGTGGTATCAAAATTATTGATGGCCGCTGAAAAAATTAATGACGCCACGGTCCATACAAGATTACCCAATCCCCTTTCAGCCAAATCTGTTCTACTGTTAGACTTGTTAGAGCGTGATTGAATAACAAACACCCAGACGTCTTGACAGACACATCTATACTATTATATAAATTATAATTGTAAAGTGGTCGTGTCTGTACATTGGAGATATTTTAAAAAAAATACTTGGGCTATGGTATGTTAACGATACTGAACACGAAAATATTTTTTTTGAATTTCCTGTCTGTTTGTCTGTCTGTCCGCGATGGACGCAAAAACTACTGGACGGATTTTGATGCGGTTTTTTTTGTTAGAAAGGGCTTACTCAGACTTAAAATCTTACGTTTGTTTGATCGCAATCGGTTGAGTAGAACCGAAGATATGAGCAAAGTTCGCGTTAACCGAGATGCACGCGGGCGGAGCCGCGGGCGGAAGGCTAGTTTATTATATTAGTAGAATACAGTTGCAGAATAAAAAGATTAACATAAAGCAACACATGAATTTCAAGTAACATTTATGAATGTCAAATTATAACAGCAGTTTTACCTTTGACAGGGTCAATTCTATGAAGATAAAAGGTGTAGGTGCATTTGCCCTAGCCTGTCAGCTCTTCTTAACCGAACATTGACTGACAGAAACGTATTCACGAGCAATGTGCCACCAAATAAATGGTAAGATATTGCTTTTTACTTGCAATGGTGGTCCCACTGGTTTCCCGTAAGAAAGGTGTTCTAATGTTGTTATTGAAGAACCCCATATTGTATTTGGTTGGAAAAACCACATTTGTTGCATTGTCCCTGTTTTATAGTCAATATCTTTGCTGTTGGTGTCCTCTGTATATATTTAAATATTTTAAATGTAAACATAATATATCATTGTCTACAGTAATTGCGAAGGCGTCATCTTAAAAATTGTTGGCAACCTGCAGACTCATGAGCAAGAATTTTGCCTGCGTTGTGAGTGCAAGTATCAGACGCGTAATACCACTATAATTATGGTACGTTTGTGAATTTCAATATATTATTATTAAAGGGATTTTTTTATTCAGTAAAGTTTATATTTTGACTTTATCCATGAAAATGGGTACAAAAATCAGTAGTCAAATGTGGAAGATATTTTTAAACAGCGGTCGGCTTTTGATGCTGATTGTACATCTTGCACTCTTTACCAGTTTTTGGCTTAACCAATGCTGTCTTACAAGTTAACATAGAACTAAACTATTGATTATTGTATTTCCAGATTGTAGTCATCCTGATACTGTGGGTTCTTACCATCCTGTCGATTTATATGGGTTTCCTGATGTGCCTGGAGCCGCTGAGGAACCGCAGGAATAGCCTACGCGACCGGTTCACTTATCAAACGGAGGATGATTCTGAGGAGGTGCATATATTTTTTTACATTATTACAACCAGAGCTTTAGGGTGGTTGGATCTTGAGCCAATGTCGCCTGTAAGTGCTCTGATGCAGCTTTCCTTTCGAGGTTAACGGTCAGTGAGCAGTGCTCCTCTGAGGCATGAATGGGTCTCAATCTCTTAATAATGTTCACCAAACCTAAGATCGACCTGGCTAGTGTTGCTTAACCTGCTCAGATACCACTTAGGTACAAACCCCGAACACGGTCACTTATATTACTTGGACCACATTTGACATTTTTATAAACGTTACTTTTGTTGTAAAGTAGTACGAATTTATTTGTTATTTATTTGCAGGCAATTGGGCTTTTGGTCGAGGATCAAGAGGAATGACTATATGGCTGGGAAGATGCTGCTGCCGACGACATTGAGGCTAATAATGCACCCAGGGATTAAGTCTTTTACCGGGTAAAACAGGGCTAATAGATACCAAGGGGTGAGAAATGAAATGGCTGTTCTTTACTTTTAAAAAAAATTAAAATATGAAACTGTAAACCTCCAAAAGGGTAGGCAGCAGTATATTAACACCCAGATTTCGCTAACTATGATTTTAGGTCCCATGTAACTATGGAACAATGTGCCAAATCTTCAATTAATAAGTACATAAAAAATCTATTTATATAAATTTCATTTATTTATACAATTTTACAAGGTACATATCACTATTTTTACAGGATTACTTAATACAATAGTGCAGTCCTTATTGTAACTATTACAGGAATGGCAATTTTTACCCGACTACGGCAAACCCAAAGAGGGTTATGATTTTCGGCTATTCACCCTTTTGTGTCTATTAACCCCATTATATGGCAGTCTTATCCATGCATTATTACTATACTGGCTAGAATAGGTACATATCTACGTTTTAGATGCTTTTACATAGTCTATTTTTAATAATTGTTTATACACAATTATTAATTTATATAATCGAAACTGACGACCTTAGCATTTAATTAATAAAAATATGGCATTATTGGAAAATATAAAAATATTTACTTAGTATCATGTATTAAAACAACTTAATAAGTATTTAAGTAAGTAGTGTTAGTTGCCAAATTATACTGCAATAGAGTATTAGGGAACTGTGTAAAGTACCGAACTCTTTAAACTATAAATATTGGAACTCAATTTTTTCCAAATTCGAGTATAACTGATATTTTTCCTGTTATAAAATATCACATTCAAAAACAGAAACAGTATAATATCTTCTAGGAAGCTGAGCTTATTAGGGATATAAATACTTTAGATGAAACTGTCCAATATTAGGGAGTTATTTTGATATATTGTATGTACCTATTTATTACACGGAGTCGGGTATTTTACCCGTTTATCCTCTGAGTATTTTTTTATCAAATTCGCACATATCTCCCACAAATAACTTAGTGTTAATTATTGAAAAGTATTATGATATAATTATATAAACTGTGTAATATAAACTATAATTATTTTTAGTTCCTTGTTGACAGAATTGATTTGATTATATAATTGGTTATTCAATATTGTTGTTAGGTACCGTATTGAGGGCCAAGTGTTATTATTTAGTATCTTTATTGATATTATTATTTCTCTTTATTCATTGTTTAAAATCAAATTTGCAATAAAAAACACATTTAGAAATATAAAAAATAGTGCCCCACCGGCATCTGTATGTATTATTATTATAAACACAATAAATTATAATCATGATAGTCTGTACCTACTGAATAAATAATTAAAATGCTTTTTTTATTTACGTGTACCTGAACTGTTTACGTTATTTTATTTTTGTATTTAATTTATAATAAGAAGATTGCTAACAAGACTGGTAACATCGATAGGAGAAACGATTGCATTTTTATTTTTGTATAGAAAAACTAAATTGAGTAGGGAACAATTTTTATTTGTAGATAGGAACAAGCGACAACGACTGATAGCACTTGTTAAATCAACAACATGAATTGTACATTAACATTTGGAATTGAAGGTTTTAGATCTCATTCATAATTTTAATCCGTCATGAAATTAAAAACGATTGAAAATGTCGTCCATTTAATATAAGAAGGTAATTTTTTGATTTTTTTTTGAACGAAATCAATTTTTTTGAAAATTTTTAGGCGAAATATTGTTTTTTTTTAAATCGATTGACAAGGAATGAATTAATAAATACCTATAGGTATTTAGACGATAAGTGTATAAGCGAGTTATCACGTGATATTAGCACTTTATATTTTTATTTTGGGTAAACAACTGAGTAAAATCTCAGTTATCATTTATAATTAAGTCTTATAAAATCTCGTTCAGTTTAACTGATTAACTTCGAGTATATAAGGTTAGAATCACATGCATTTAATAGGGTGTGGTTTATTTTTTTTACTTTTGTTATTTGCAGTTAAGTTTTACAAAATAATTAAAGTATAATTTTGTATGATGCCTAAGTCCTTATATTACATTTGAATAGTACGCGACCATGTAATAACTGTTTTAATATCTCATTAATAAATCATACAAATCATGACAAGATCCTGTTGTTTTATTTCACATTCTCATAGGGGCTGTCCATTAATCACGTGAGACTCAACAATGGGTGTTCGAAAAACATCACGAAATATCACCAGGGGGGGGGGGGGGAGGTAGGGGATATTGAGATATCACGTGTATTTATTTTTTCTTAAAAAGGGCGATTTTTGTCATTTGAGTTATTTTATTATACTAGTATTAAATAATAAATAAAAAATACACGTGATTTTGGCAAAGGAGTGGTCTAAAACCTAAAACCCCACCAGGTGACCATCATTGGACAGGGGGATTGCTCAGAAAAAATCGTGATTAATGGACAGCCTCATAGGATAAAATCGTTAGTTAATGCGTATAGTATATATAGGCATATTTTACAACAATATTGTGGATGTGGACCTTACTAGTTCCATAGGGGTAGGAAGTGTGTCGAACCCCTGTAATAATAGAATTTGCTAATAAGGGCTAAATCTCTTCGTAGTCTGGGATCCGCTTTCCTCTAAAAAAAAGCCAAGTAAAAACTATAACGAAAAGGAGGCTAGCCTGGCTAGCTTACTGGCCTCAGACCAGATTATAAAGGATATTAATAGAAAGACCAATGACATTTGTTACCCTTTATTTAAAATTCAAATAGATAAAATATTTACATACATTTCTTTAAATAAGATTATATAGCTTGTTCCAATATACAGGATATAGTAAGCTGCGCTGCCCAGCTAAAAGAATACATTCAAACGATTAAATTATATCAGCTAACTAATATTATATCTTTGATATTACGCGAGTAGGTACATGTACATATTTAAACCCATCTATCGAGAACAGTGTACAACTTTTTGCCACATTGGAAAGAGTCTGACTTGCTTCAATTTAGTGGAGCATTTTCTCTATCAAGTAAAATTTTCAGCTTCATATATATTTAGAGTAATTAAAACCGAATTTATAGTTTGACTACTCTATATAGATACCAAACTAACAGTCCGATGAGCAATAGAGAAAAAGTTCGACCAAACCGAGGCAGACCGATCTCACCCGGACCCATTCCTTTCTCCTCAACATGCCATATCAAAAGCCACCGGCCATCCAGTACACAGTACTTGTGTTTATTGCCTATAAATAAATGAGGCACATAATTGTAACCATATTGCTATATGAGAGGGGTGTGATCAACCCATAATCTTTACATTCTCATCTAAAATATATTTAATGGCATTATACATGAACTACAACCTAAGGCCTGTCGGTGATGCTGATAACTTAAGCCTAGAGCTAAAATAAACTTTATACTAAACAATAGCCTTACATTACTTAATTATTAGTATTATTATACACTTCATAATAAAAGATTAACATTTTGTAGTCACATAATTATATGCATTTGTTTGTACAATATTAAAATTATCCCATGTTTCATAAACCTCACTTTTGGTTATGTTTAATAAAATCAATATTATTATATTACATTAATAATTTAATAACTTAATTTCCAATATAAACATAATTTATATTATTATACCTAATTATTTACTTACTACTAAAGAGTGGTGAATTATTATTATTAATTTAAAATATTTCATTTTATTACTTGTATTATTTAGTTTTGAAGAATCAGAACGATTTTTGCAGTTGATATAGTGTTGCGTGTATATTTCAAACTTTAACACTGATCCCGACTTTTCGGTAGCTTTTCAGCAGCCTAGTCACGAGCAATTTCTCAGTTGAGGGACCGGCCAATACAACACACATAAACTAACTTGACTTACACACTTAAATTAATTACGACTAAATAGCAGTGCCACTTTTGGAATACTGTAGGCACATGCTGTAAGAACATTTCGAACGATCAAACGAACTCGAAAGGTGAATTCGCGGTAAGATTTCAATATCGCATGCTGTTTTGGTGATGTCACGTTATAGAGCACATAAACATACGTCACAATCATGCTCGACAACGTGACGACACCAAAGGACCATGGGCCGGAATCGTCCCCACCCATCAACAAAAATTAAATGTAGTGGAACTGATAGATCTTGGCAAGATGATAATATTTTTTTACTATGGTGACGTTGCCCAAATGCATGGGGTTCTCATGATATTTTACGTTTGATCAAATATCTTATTTACTTGACAAATTAATAAATACTTAATCATTTATCTATTCATTAGTGCACAGCGGCGGGCGGCGCATGATAAAGTCACCCGGTTCAAAAATAAAAACCTCCTTTGCTAGTGCGCAGGTAAGTAGTCACCCCCTCAAGTCACAGTCAGTTTGCTGCAGTATACGTTCACGTGGTATATCGTTCTATGTTATCAGCTCATGTTAGACAGCATTATAATTGACGAGTAAAAATAATAATTCAATTATGAAATGAACCATATAATAATCAGATAGGCGGTACTTTAGGAACAACTTGGTATCAGTTCCATGCGTGTTGGTAGGTGGGGACGCTGCTGTGCATTAACGAATAGATAAATGAGTAGTACTTTTGCAATGTTATTACTCGTCAATAAGACTTCAACGAGATTGTTTAAACGTAAGATACCCTGAAAACCCCATGCATTTAGGCAGCGCCGCCAGAGTAAAAAAATGACATCTGACTAAGATCTATCAATTGATATACATTTCATGTCTGTTGATGGGTAGGGACGGTGCCCATACTTTTTTGCCCATGGTCCTTTACAGCATGCAGAATGGTAATATCACCGCGGATTCAGCTGTCGAGTTGGTTCGATCGTTCGAAATGTTCTTACAGCATGTGCCTACTGGTATATATATTTAATATCATATAAATAGAGCTATGTGTATTTTAATAAAGTCTTGTTTGAGATAATGCTATTGTGTATGGAACATGCACGTTCGATGAATATTGCTAGTCAAGTCTTTTATTACAGTCCACATGGTAATGTTATGATAAAATGTTGAGAACACTTAATAATTATATAGATTAGATATTTATGTAATACTAGCTTTTGCCCGCGGCTCCGCCCGCGTGGATGTCGGTTATCGCGACCAAACATAGCCTATGTCCTTTCTCAAGGTCTAAACTACCTCTATACCAAATTTCATCAAAATCGGTTCAGTGGTTTAGGCGTGAAAGCCAGCCAGACAGACAGACAGACAGACAGAGTTACTTTCGCATTTAATATTTGTGGACAAGGGACAACACTACCAATTCAACGTTTCGGGAATTCCCGGCAGGTATTTTTTTAAAGCGGAACAATCCCAATCGACTTGCTATATTGAATTGCAAAACGAAAATGAGGTAGTGCATACATAAGCGATTTTTTATCAAGAATATGTAAAAATATGTATTTATTCCTAGTCAGGTGATTGTACGTTATAGTTTTAAATGGGGAAACGTGTCATTGCCCCAGATGTGTTACCTTGAAACACGAACCCGTGAACTTGAGATCGATATTGATAATGTTAGAAATTTACGCGAATACAGATTGAAATAAAACTATAACAGATGCTGTCGCAATTTATTTTGTGTTATTTATTATATTGATGCATCTTTTTAGGCTTTTAACAGGGGTAATACACCGTTTTCGCAGAAGGTAATTTTACTTCGAAAGAAAAACGTGTATATTATTATTATTATTATAAAGATACAAAAAAGCGAGAATACAGCTCATGCGGGACTCGACCCGCGATCTTTCCCTTACAGGCCTGTGCTGTTTAACTTTTTTCTATCTTAATCGATTTGAATAGTTAACATACTAAGTACTTAAATGCTTTAAAATAATAAACGTGTATGTTAATTTTGGTTATTTGGTACCGTGATAGCAAGATACGAATCAAAAAGGATATTACAATACTAGAAGAATTAACAATATAGTTCGCATTTAATTAAAGTATTCAATTTTCTCCATTTATTAAGATAACGTACAAAAACTTAGCCAGTTACATGAAATAGCCTTTCAAAGTGAAAATATGAACTCGCTTTAAACTTGTTACCTAAATCACCCTTGTTTGACAAAAAACGTATGACAAAACATCATTAATTGACAATTACTTTACAAATAATCATTTGACATACATAATACACGTTTCGCAAATGTATTACTTAGAAAACATCTCGATTGCTAACATTTTATTTTAAAAATATTCATTTGACTTAATAAAGTTCTGCATGGTTATAAAAAAAAAATAACCACGAAGGCTAATGCGGGAGCGGAGCGGAGCGAAGCTCCCGCATTAGCCGTCTAACCTAATCTATCCAAGTCGGAATGAGCAGATTTCTCAATAATCTATCACTAACTGTCAGGTCACAATTCGTGAAATGATTTATATGTAAGTATAATGATTTTTTTCCAAATAAATATTTTGTCTATTGAGTAGTTTATATAACAATAGTTTGTCAAATGATACATTTATCAAGTATAATTTTGTCAAAAGTTGTTTGTCAATTGAAAATTTGTCATTTGTTTTTTGTCAAATGACAGGAAACCCTAAAATATATATTGCGGGGTATTATTTAGAATATCGAGAACTATTTTCCTTATTAAACCTACTATCACTATATTGGTTTCATAACTCTGCTTATAAATTGCCTTAGTCTAGAAAAATCTTGGGTATTATATGTATTAATAGGCATATTCATTCTGTAAATATTGCTTTTGAATGGGTATGAAAAAGGCAATGTAAAAACTCTACTGATTTACTCTATTACTTAAAATACTTATATTTGCTAATAAGGTATTTCTGTTCTATCACCGCAGACCGCAAAACAACGCCTCGATGAGCAAAGTTACTTACTAAGTCTGTCTCCATAATTATGTATATTACTTTTTGATTTGGATTCAGCTTAATTCCAAACACAAAAGAAATGTATTACTTAGATGACTAATAGGTTAACTTAATTGATTATTAAGTAAAATTAATTATTAAGTAGACTTAATAATTATTATTAAGCAAACTTAATAATTAATAATACTGAAGTTAATTAGAGAAAATGATTCTCCTTAAGAACTATTAGAGGTTAACACGACAACAATAATCTTATTACTTGTTATAAGAATCAAAGATAAAGCTAACACTAAGATATTTTATAAATATGAATAATATTTCCCCATGTTATCTAACTCAGACCAATTGGCAGAAGCTTTGTTACATTAATTGCTTAAACTTTTTTTAATTTCCAGCCTTGAAATACAATATGCACACAGGTTGCGTGAACATGTTTATGATATTTATAAATTTTGTTATATCTTGCATTTACCCACCCATTCTCAATGCCCGAACCATCTAAGCCTAAGCATCCATTTTATCTCCCTGTCCTTACATCTTTTGCCGTACAGTATAATCCCACTATCTCCTACTATGTCCTTTAATTTAAATCAGTTATATTTCTTCTGCCAAACTCCTACTTTCTCCTATGCCATAATCTTTATTCTAATCCCAACCTGAGAGAGCGCTATTTATATAAAATAGCTTTAGTTCTGTCGTTGTTTCAATGAATTCATTGCAAACGTGTATAAACAGACTGATTTGATTGTTAACTATTCTAATTCTCACTATAGAATTTTTGCCGCCAGCAAAAGTAAAATAAAATTGAATTTTGCCGTCAATACTCTGTCGAAATTTTGGAGTAATTTGAAAAATTACGATATTAAATCACCTTTACTCAATAGTCGGAATAATTAGTGATTGAAGTGTTCTCTCATTAATTTTTTTTTTACTTTTGCTGTCTTGATGGTCTATGTAATTAATGGTATTCTAGGTAATTAATGATAATAATTTATTGTTTTTAGAATCGGAATCGTTCATACATTTACTATAATATTAACATTAATATAAGTTGATTTATTTTGCTTTGCAGGAAGCCATAGTATTGCTGTCGGTATTCATAATATATTAATTATTTATAAGAGTAAAGGTCTCTGCATACGTAACGGGTTTTTTCACGGACGGGACGGGACGTGAAGCAAAATGTATGCGGCCCGTCCCGTCCCGTCCGTGGCCCCGTGACATATGCATTGCCGCATACATTTTGTATGAAACGATATTTCCAAAACTTCACGTCCCCGTCCCGTCCGTGAAAAAACCCGTTACGTATGCAGAGACCTTAACAGTAATTTAATTTTTTTTAAACACATTTATTATTTTCCACGTTTTTTTTTTTCTTTTTTTAGGTTACTACTATGTGTAATTCATAGTTACAGGAATCTAATATATCTCTTTAAATTATTACATGCCTAAAATGCATATTAATCTTGTATAACACTTTTGAATAAATAACTATATGACAATTTGTATACGACATACTATTAATAATAAGATGCAAATGTAAATTTATTGCTTCTACTCAACCATTCACTACATAAAAATTTGTAAAATGGATAAAAAATGCAGTATTCATACAATAACTCTCGTCTCTGATCTGTATCAAAGACGGTTAGCTCCTCGCCTACACGGTCCACTGTCTATGGTGTAGGCGAGGAGCCAACTTTGAAAAATGTAGGCATAAGTTTCAGGCTTGTAGTGTATGATGGAGGACATGATTTAATATATCGTTGATGTATTGGGTATGTATAAAGAGGCAAGATGGAAGAAGCACACCATTTACCCCACCAATTTACCCTACCCAGACCCGAGACTTCCGTGAGATCTTGCCGAAAATTCCATGTCTTGGTGATCTTCCGCTATGGGATAGTTTTGATGGTGGAATTGGTGGGCTGAAAGGCATGCCGTAGAGTTTCTTATGAACTTACATAGCCCGCGAGGCCGTTTCCTAGTTCAGCATGGTGTGCCTATCGTAGATATTCCGGCGCTGCTCGCGAACTTGGCGCTTCCACTTGTCTTGCTGGTGAGTGACGCGGTTGAGGACATTGCCACGAGCGCCCAACTGCTGAGATGGACCACTGAGTGTGCTTTCATCCTGGAGTTAGAGACACGATATTTTCAGATAGTAACTTTTGCTGTTAGAAGTGTGGGCTCTTATCAAGGTTTTCGGGTCTAAGCCAATTTTACTTGCAAGTTTCTATACCTGCTAATTGACGGAGAAGGCCCTAGCGTAGGCTTTCTTTTTGGGATTAGGGGGTTAAACAATAGTAGACCATCTTCTTTGATATAAAAATGAATCCCTAAATGTGTTGCTAAGCGCAAATCTCGAGAACGGTTAAACCGATTTTGCTTATTCTTTTTTTAGAATATTTCTAGAAGTACGAGGATGGTTCTTACGGAGAGAAAAATTAAAAAAAAAAATTAAAGAATCGTCTGTTAGGCCGGGCGGGCGGTACAAAGTTCGCGGGGTCAGCTAGTAGGTTATAAAGTTATTTTGATAAGACCTACCAGTCTTTGTGAGGGTCGAAAGCCAACTTCACTCACAGTGGGTTGACCTGTTTATTACTGGTAGAGACTCTAACACGTGCTTTCTTCTCGGGGTAACGCAATTCTTTTCAAACAATTTCAAATCCAAAGCTCCTTGTAGCCTAGGGCAGCTCTCCTAGTCATAACTAGGAGAGCAGCCCTAGGCTACAAGGAGCTTTGGATGCAACCAGGATTAACACTATGGGGATGAGGATACTACTTACATCTTCGTTGGTGTGTTCCTGATAAGACGCCTTGGCGCGCTTGTTGATCAGTGGGTCCAGACAGATCAGGAAGCCCATGTAGACCACCAGCAACATTATCACCCATATCACGATGATTACCACTACCTGTACGTTAACCAAATGAAGTTTGAACTTAATATAGCAGATTTTGTTACATAACACTATTTTAGAGTACAGCGAGTAAAAGAAATTGCAAGTTTTAAGTGTTGATACTCTGAAGTGGGGATTTTTAAGGTACAGGTCATGTTTTTCGCAATATTTTCACTAGCACAATGCAACAAAACATGGAAATCTCTATGGTTATTTAGAGAAAGAAAACTTTCTCTAAGTTTTATTTCATTATGTACATTTTTAAACACATTTATTACACTGTGTTTGTTAAACAACTTGCTAATCCGCTGGGCTATGTCGGTAACCTTGGTTCTTCTACGGATCTCCTCATTTCTGAGAGAGACTCCGAGCATAGCCCCCTCCATAGCCCGTTGGGCTACTTTGAGCTTACCCATAAGGTCCATAGTGAGGGACCACGTTAAGTGTAAGTGATAGTTGATCTATAATATTCGTTTGACCAAATCCTTAGTGTTTAACTGAAAAATGTAGACACTTCACCTTTATAATTGTGGTATTCCTGTTCTCGTACTTGCATTCACAGCGAGGACAGAACTCTTGCTGGCGGTCCTTGAGCTGATCAGCTATGAACGGCAGGACCACAACCTCGCAGTTGCTGTAGAAAAAAATTAAAACAAGCATTAGTTATTAGCTTTTGTTAGAGGCTTTACAACAGCAAAGCAATATAATCTGAGTTCTTGCCATTTATTGGGTGGTACATTGCCCGATTTCATGAAAGGGCTTCGGTCAGCCCCAGCAGTGTCGTTGAGAACAGCCGCAGGACTCGGGCAAACACATTTGCAACGGTTATCTTCATAGGAATGTCCCTGAACAAAAGAGGTTATTTTAATACAAGGAATATGTTGCAGTAAAAGTTGTATCATTTTTACATTATAATGGGACTTCTGGGAAACTGCAGCGTAGCAGTACTGCTTTAAAATGTTATACAGGAGATGTGGGTTTGATTCCTGCTCAGTGCAATTATTTGCATTAGTCTGGGTATTTCTATGTCTCAGAGAGCATGTTAAGCCATCAGTTCCGTTTGTCATATGAACATCTATGGTAGCTTTTATAAGAGAAATGGGTGAAAAGGCCCACTCAGAAGTGCTGATCACCCATTTGGTAAAATGATGTCCCCACTGGAAGCAGAAGTATGACTTTTGGGGATACAGAGCTCTTCCAACACCTATGATGATCATCATCATAAAAAGCAGGTATCATCTTTACATTAAATTAATAATGAATGTAGTCTAGTATGTTTTAGGCTAGTACAGTGCCTCCCGAGTATAAAAAGTTGTAGATTTATTCATTTCAGTATACATGTATGAATGAATAAATCCATACAAAAACAGCTTCTGTAATGTAGTGCTTGCAGAACATAAACAATTGCCCTACTTGGAACCTGGGTGTAGGGCAATCAATCAATTTAGATTCAATTGTAATTGGATGATCAAGTGGAAATAATATGTTGTCTTTGCCCATCCTGCTATGAAAGAGGTATAACTGAATAGATTTATGGAGTTGATATCAAAAATATTAACATGGATATAAGCCAATTTATTGCTATTAAACTAATACTAGATTCATTATTATTGTGTTATTACTATTATGTTATTATTGTTAGGACTTTTATTATTTACTATTGTAGCTTAACGTATAATAGGGGACAGGAGGTAAGTATGATTAATAATCAACTTAAATCGCAGTAATCGATTGATCATTTTACTAGTTTGTTGTTATGAAAAATATACATACTACAATTAAATAATCATTATAATTTTGTATACACATGACTTAGGTTCCACAATATACTTATAAGGAATATTAAGATTAAACTTATCGTTCAATCAGTTCATATAAAGGTGGTTTCTGGTAATCCATAACAAAATAAACAAAATAAATGGTCAGATGGCAATGGGGTTGCGTAAAAGTGATAGTGTCTGGGGAATTGAAATCTGCGTGGTCTTAAGTACATCAGAATACCATCCTTTGTTATAATTTTAGTAATAGAATTGGCTAAAACGTAATTTACACAACTACTTGAAGAGATATGACATGTAATATGGTACGATAGTCGATATGAAAAACAATACATGTCATGCTAATTTGGTTAGTACGTTCTGATTGTAATACTTACAGAAACTGCCACGGCGCAAAAAGCACTGAGAAGTAGAATGACTACTTTCACATACATTATGAACGAGTTTTAACAGCAAAATAAGTAGAAAATACAATATTTTTATATACAATAACTTGCTACAACCATAATCTAATCGGCCATTTTTAATCAAAGAGATTTTGATTTTGATATCAAATATCAATTTTCCAAAGAATAATCAGTGTTGCCAGGATACTATTTAGAATTCTCCCCAAAAATATTCCAAAAAACCCCCAAAAGTTCCGATTTTCTTAAAAAAAACCCCAAAATTTACAGAACAATGAGCAGTTTTCTAGTAGGTATTTATAGCGTTCCTAAAGACAAGCTAGATGGCGCAGCCGGCACTTTTGGCAAGTAGAGTGTGGTGTCACATGTCACATCTAGTGTTCCCTAATTTATGGAAAAAATGTTCTTCGGTTTTGTTATGATTTACTTTACATAAATATTTTGTCATTTTGTCTGATATTTTTTTTTAAATATAGTAAATTATTATTTTATATTACAGACAGTGACGCGAAAAGAACGCCCCCAAGTATGGGGTGGCCGCCCTGCGGCTGCCTGCTCCTGCTAAGGTGACGGCCGGAGACGGAGGTCATTCTGCGACCGACGCCCGAGTTGCCTCCACTCGTCACGTGCCCGTCGGTCCCACGTAATAGGGGGCGAGCCGATTGCCGTCTAGCGGAGGTGCGGCGGTAACGGGATCAACAATTCACGCGAGCTGAAAAAAATATGGTGGTACGAAGTTCGCCGGGACAGCTAGTATTGAATAAAAATCTATGATTATGACTAGTTTTTCACTATCTTGTGGCACAAATATATGCTGGGTAATACCCTCTAGATTTTATACTCCTTTATAATAGTTTATAATGAATTCAGAATTCAGCAATACTTCGTTCTTCATCCGCCCTCTGTACCCGCCCCGGGGTACCGTCTCATAACTTTCGTTTTGGAATAGTTGAATTTAATTGAAATAGATGGCGTTACTTGTACCCTTTTTAGTTACGAGTGCCCAACTCAAGGATGACTGCTATTTTAGTGATGTTTTTACTCTCGGGCTCGATGCTCAGGTAGTTCGCTCCCATAAAAGACAAGTCACACAGAGAAAGCGAAAGAGAACAGACCAGCCCGTGGCCTGTTCTTTTTCACGGGCTCGTTCGGGCTTCAACTGCAAGCTTTACATCAGGCGCGGTCCGAGGGGGACACAGGGGACATGACCCCTCCCCCCCCCCCCCCAAACCATGCACGTCATATTGAAAAGTCCCAGTACGAGGGGAGGGGGGGGGGGTTAATTTTAAGTGACCCCCCCCCCCCCCAAACTTCAAGCTGCGATCGCGCCTGCTTTACATGTACCTAGCAGGTGCGGGACTGCCGATATACTTACTGTGACTGACTCACACCTCGGAGTCCGGGGTCCGCATTCCCATTTTTCTTTTTTTATGCCACGTAGGTCGCAGACAAGCATAGATACGGCCCACCTGATGAAAAGTGGTTACCGTGGCCTATGGACGAGTGCAATTTACTTTTCTATTACGCACAGTCTGGGGTATTGCGATAATGCCACCCTATTCCCACCGGGGCGCGGGTTCGATTCCTGAACAGTGTAAATATTTGTATGCATGGGTATGTAGGTATATTTGTATTGCATTGGTCTCGCTGTTTCTATGTTAACTTTACTAACAATATAAATCAATGATTTATGTATGTAGGTATTTACAAAAAAGTATCTAAGTATCTATGTTTATCCGCATTCTAGATCCCATAACACAAGCTAGTTAAGTTATACTTACTTTGGATCTAAATAGCGTTGTATAGAATGTCCTACGGGCTACGGGGGAACACTACCTACTGACGGCGGAGGTGAGCGCTGATGCATCACGCGGTGGCCACCCTAAACCTACATTTGGGTCGCAAGTCCCAGTCGCCGTCATGGTGTTCCTCTCTGTATCACGCTATGGACCCGGCGACCGCACAGTGAATCCATGGAGTGCTGAGAATCGGATCTCTTTGTTTGTTTACACTAAATTAATCAACGCAACCGACTAAAAAATATTTCACAGCCAAAAAGTTACAAAAAAAAGCCAGGAAATATCGACTAATCCGCGAGCGAGAGACGGCATCATAAGCCCCTCATAATCCAGGCAATCTGCGAGCCTCAAGGCATTGGCGACCTTAAAATAACAAGCATTTGCACAAGCCAATAGCGCACGCTATAAAAAATTAATTACATTTTTAATCTACAAAAACGCGGACAGAAGGTGGAATGGAACAACGGGATAAGTTGTTCTAGATGAGACACGAATATTGTGTGAATATTGAAATAAAACCACTTTTTAACCGACTTCAAAAAGGAGGTTCTCAATTCGTACCCAATTTTTAACCGACTTCAAAAAAGGAGATTCTCAATTCGTACCCAATTTTTTTTTTTTTGTATGTTTGTTACGCGATTGTGAAGCCAATTCTAGACGGATTTTGAAAATTCTTTTTGTGTTCGTAAGTAGATTATTCCGAAGTGGTCCCATTTAAATTTTGTAAAGATCTGATGATGGGTTTCCGAGATTAGACCAAGGAACTCTTCAAAAAGTACCAGGAAATCAGCCGCGATTGCTGCAATGGCATATTATTGCAATGTTTCTGCCATTACACATCATAACATCACGCCTGAGTCCTTTGAAGGGGTACGCAGAAGTGTTCAGAATATTCAGCTATATTTCCGGTGTATATGCATTGATTTTAAAAAAAATTCTTTTTGAATAATGATTTGATATTTTTTTTTGTAGCGTGGCCGGTTCGATCTGTATTGCAGCGTCAGCAGCGCATGTACAGTCAGGTCACTATACATGCGATGTACAGTCGTGAGACTGTACAAACTCACTAAAAAGAGAAAAATAAATTCATTTTTAACAAAAAAGTTTAACCGACTTCAAGAAACGAAAAAGAGGCACTGAAAAGCGAAAAATAACTTAATTTACAGACTTACTGATTTATTAGAAGTCGGTGCCAGCCAACTTTGTTTGTTGTGTCTGAACTACTATGATGCAATCAATTGAAATATGACCTCTCTTGGGCTAGACACCGACTTCTAATAAATCAGTAAGTCTGTAAATTAAGTTATTTTTCGCTTTTCAGTGCCTCTTTTTCGTTTCTTCAAGTCGGTTAAACTTTTTTGTTCAAAATGAATTTATTTTTATTTTTTTTATTTTTTTGTATGTTTGTTACGCGATTGTGAAGCCAATTCTAGACGGATTTTAAAAATTATTTTTGTGTTCGTAAGTAGATTATTCTGAAGTGGTCCCATTTAAATTTCGTAAAGATCTGATGATGGGTTTCCGAGATTAGACCAAGGAACCAGGAACCAGGTAGAAAAGTACCAGGAAATCAGCCGCGATTGCTACAATGACATATTATTGCAATGTTTCTGCCATTGCACATCATAACATCACGCCTGAGTCCTTTGAAGGGGTACGCAGAAGTGTTCAGAATATTCAGCTATATTTCCGGTGTATATCCATTGATTTTAAAAATTCTTTTTGAATAATGATTTAATATTTTTTTCACCATTGACACTCGAAAAAGGGCCCGTGATTCATCAAAAACAGTGATTAAAACGCTCTTTGTTTCACCAAGTGACAAAAAAAATTTGAATTTGGAACATGCGCGAATGTACGGATTCTAGTGAAACATGCAAAGAGGTTGCACACTCTCACTATAAAAACGTACTAAAAGCCACCTACTTAAATGTAATCACTGGCTGGATGGAATGTGGCTCAGTTTAAATTAAGAAAAAAAAAATGCCGCCATTTTCTGTGTAATTTTCTTTGTAAAAGTTTATGTTTGTCTCATAATCATAAAATGAATTCATCTAGTGATGAAAATGAAACTCATATTCTCGAACGCGAAAAGACTCCTGAGTCTTTTCGCGCGGTAGCTATTACTGTTAATTTGCTGCTTCTTTTGTAATTCATAATCACAGAGTATGTAATCGTTTTCTCGTAGTCAATGGTGAAAAGTTGAGTACCTAACACGTGAAAAAAGAATTCATCTCGGCTCTTGTATCCCTCGATCCACTCAGGTTTCTACCTAGAACCCCTCGCTACGCTCGGGATTCTACCGGAGAAACCTTCACTCCTCTCGGGATACAACTTGGTGCCTCGAAAAGAATTCACCTTTTTTTCACTTGTTGGGTAATCTACTACTTTTTTGTAGCGTGGCTGGTTCGATCTGTATTGCAGCGTCAGCAGCGCATGTACAGTCAGGTCACTATACATGCGATGTACAGTCGTGAGACTGTACAAACTCACTAAAAAGAGAAAAATAAATTCATTTTTAACAAAAAAGTTTAACCGACTTCAAGAAACGAAAAAGAGGCACTGAAAAGCGAAAAATAACTTAATTTACAGACTTACTGATTTATTAGAAGTCGGTGCCAGCCAACTTTGTTTGTTGTGTCTGAACTACTATGATGCAATCAATTGAAATATGGCCTCTCTTGGGCTAGACACCGACTTCTAATAAATCAGTAAGTCTGTAAATTAAGTTATTTTTCGCTTTTCAGTGCCTCTTTTTCGTTTCTTGAAGTCGGTTAAACTTTTTTGTTAAAAATGAATTTATTAACGGATTCTATTTATATTATTTACTTTTAACCCGATATTATATTCGCGTAAACTTGAGTGAATATTGAAATAAAACCACGTTTAAACGGATTCTATTGTTATTATTTTCCAACTTTTAGCCCCATATTATATTCGTGTAAACTTACGTCTTATCAATACTTTCATATTTGGCCACTTGCCCGTAAGATTTTAAGTTGAACCTCATCATAAATGGATCTTAAAATGAGGTTGTACGGGTGTTACGATAGGGTCCATGGGCGTACCCTTGCCGTCTGTCTGTATGTATGCAGGCTGTCTATCTGTCAAGGCCTTTTATCAGGAATGCGTGGACGCATCAAGTTGAAATTCATACCGCATACTCAGGTCTATAAGTTCTATAACATCTTGAAACTGTTAAAAAGCAAACTTCTTAGTCAACACAATCAAAATTGAGGTTTATGTTGCACTAGCTGACCCCGCGAACTTCTTACCGCCTAAATGAAGAACTGCTCGACCGATTTTGTGCAAACTTCACATAAACCATCTACTAAATAGTCCGAACAAAGCCTAAGCATTTGGTTTGGATAGGTGAGCCCGATCTTGAGTGAGTTATAAAATTAAGAAGAAGAAGAAGAAAATATTTTTACAACACACCTGCTCATAAAAGTGATATTATTTTACCGCAATTAGGCACGTAATGACACCTATTATCAAACTGTGACTTTTTCATTGCTATTGTTCACAAACGTGGGTTATAGATTCTTTTTTAAATTTTATAGGAAGTGTCTATAAATTGTCTATGTTCTTAAAAAAGTTTTGATACAAAAAAGAACGTGTTTAATAGTACGAATAAATTAATATACCCATTCTATGGTCATTTGATACATTTTCGTATTTAAATAAATAATTTCAACTTGTAATAATTGTATAATAAACAAAATTATCACTCAAAAACATTTTTTTTTCTCTGAGTATCTACAGAAAAAAAACAGTAAAAAAAAAGTTAAAGTCAAACCCAATGATATTAAATATAAATAGATGTGTTATTGCTATTTCTACGTTGATTTGTAAGCATATGACATATCTATGTTATGAAAATATCATTGGTCAAACCTCATTTTTTTAAATATGGCCGAATGCCATTGTTAGATCATGCGCGCACATAGTAAAACGAATTCATTTGTAGTATTGTTTATTTAGTATTTGTAGTGTTATTTTATTCGCAAGTGTGTTGTAAAACGTCGTATGCCACGTGTGAGCATGATGATAACCGTCCTCGGCTCTCTTAAGACCCTCGCCTGACGGCTCGGGTCTCAATAGCGCCTCGGCCGTAATCACCAACTTTGCTCACGTGTACCATAATGTACTATTATTCAACCCAGCTTACATAAACAAAAATATACACAGCTTAGCAACCAGAATAAAATTACAACAAAAAGTGGCACTGAATTTTATATAATTAGGATAAGGTCGTCCCTGAATCCAATATTTTACGGAACCCTCAGTGGGCGAGTCCAACTCGCACTTGACCGGTTTTTTTACTGTAACCCTTCCAGTGACGTATACATCTCTGTTCGCCCTTAGTAGCCCCGAGGCGCACACATTGGACCCTAATGTGATTTTATAGAGACCATAGAACGGCGATTAGATGTTCTTGTAGCAAGGGGGTGCTAGAGGGCGCTGCACTAATTTAATTTTTTAATTCTTGGGAATGTATCGTTATGTTATCGTTGGTATGGTAAAGGTTGATTAACATCAGACGAGCGAGTGCTCTTTCCATCCCCTCTACGTCATATTCTTTATTGTAACAGAACATTCGTTCGTTGTTCTACGCTGAAAATAAGGTTTCATTGGTGCTTCTAAACGGGCGATGTTTTACTGCAATTAGTGGCTGCAACACTGTGGCCCGGCAACATTGCAACTATTGCAAGCAAAACCGGCCAGTATTGCAGTAATGTCCCGGCCATAATATAGCCAAACATGTTTTGTGTTGCCACATATGACCGGACGATCGCTATTTTTTTTTGCAATATTGATTTTACTGCAATATTGCTCGGCCAGTTCTATTGTTGTTTCAGTCGCTCTCTTTGTTATTGCACAGTCTATCCTCTTCTACGCGAATTGTTAAATAATTTACTATCAAGGCTTATTTCTAGACTTAAATTATCTAAAGTTTCACGCCTATTTAAGTAAGGTCGAATCCACAATCTCTTCTTTTTCTGTTTATTTTATAATAAAACAATATAAGCTGCTGCAACAAGTGTGATTTTGATAGCCCTTGTTGCCGGTTTGTGTAGCCCGTTTATGAATCTGCATCAACACATTGCCCAGCCATTGTTTGTTCGGCCATCAGTTGCAATGAAATATTTTTGAGATTGCCGGGCAATCAGTTGCCAATTAGTGCAGCCACATATTTAATCTACAGGGAAAGAAGGGAAAGTGACGGCCTTTCTCAGTTCACGGAATTTTTGTTTCAGTGGTTTTTTATTCTAGTTACTCGGTTTTATATTACAGATATTCATATGAATGCGTCCTTAGAGGCGTAGCGCCAGAGCGTTCGACTGCTACGTCCGAGGCGAGGTCTCGGGTTCGATTTCCGCTGGGTGCAAAAATGTCCAACTACGCGTAACGAGTGCCATAGATGTTCGTATACTATGACAGGCGTCAACGAATGTCAAAAACGTCAAATCCCATGCATTTGGCATTCTATTCCATCATACGCCGAACAACGAATTGCCACTTTTCTAGAGGGGCAGGTCCGACGGCTTAATGTGCTCTCCGAGGCACGACGAGACCAATGCAATTATCCATATTTATGCATACAAATACGTGCACTGGGCGGGGATAGAATCCGCGCCTCCTGCGTAGCGGCCGCGTTCACTTCCACTACGCCACAGAGGCAGTCTAGAATGTCGTAGCGTTGTGTAGAATGTCGTAGAATATTTATTTACTTATTTCAGATTTAAGTTAATAAATCAATAAATGACAACCACTGTGGATGGCGTCGCGGTAAAGTTTTCGATTGCTAACTCGGAAGTTTTGAGTTCGATTTCCGCTCGGTGCAAGTACGTATCATCATCAGACGTTCTACAGGTCATGAAATATATACCTACTACTTTTTCAGAGTAACTTTTATCAATATTGGGTAAATTGTTTTTGAGTAAAGGTACAAGTTGGTAGCCGACTACACGCAGCAGTAGCAGACTTTCATGAAAATACATTCAAACCAGTAGTGTCGCTGTGACACGTCGTCCGCTGTCGTCCGCTATTTCATGGAAATACATTCAAACCAGCAGGCACATGCTGTAACAAACATCTCGAATGATCGAAGTGAGCTCGATAGCTGAATCCGCGGTGAGATGTCAATTTGTATGCGAAACTGACATCTCACCGCGGATTCAGCTATCGAGCTCACTTCGATCATTCGAGATGCAAGTTACAGCATGTGCCTGCAGTAGTGTCGCTGTGACACGTCGTCCGCTGTCGTCCGCTATTTCATGGAAATACATTGAAACCAGTAGTGTCGCTTCGACACGTCGCACAGTGGTTCGAAATTTGAGCTCCGTTGACATAGAAACTTAAAGTGAAGAAATTAAAAAAAAAAAATTGTAATGGCTCTGGCATATCTCGCTTTATGTCATATTAACGTATAAATGGTATAAGTGGCTCCACGCGTGAGAAAAAAAAGTTTTGTGTTTTTTTTGTATGGGAGAAAACACTTAAAGTGCTTTTTCTTTCAACTGAATGGAACTGAAGGGCTGGTGCTCACACCAGCTATTGTACCACACACGGCGATCAAGATGACATCAAATTCGCGCACCTTTACGCACCACTCCGCACGTAGTAAAACTTTGAAATATTGAATTTTCGATATGTGATTTTTCAAATCTTTGACGTAGTTAAATGTAGTTGCCGGCCCATTTACTTATAATGTCATTAGTTTTTAGCCTATTAGTGACTTTTAGGATGACAATAATTAAAAATAATATTGATTATACGCATAAGTTTTTTACAAAATTGCATTCCGAGAGCTAAGTAGCTCATTTGTTAATCACCGTGATTATGGTTGTTTATGATTAAATATGATTGACGTGAGATCAACCAATTAGGCTCTGGCATATCTCACTTTATGTCATATTAACGTATGAATGGTATAAGTAGCTCCACGCGTGATAAAAAAAAGTTTTGAGTTTTTTTTGTATGGGAGAAAACACTTAAAGTGCTTTTTCTTTCAACTGAATGGGACTGAAGGGCTGGTGCTCACACCAGCTATTGTACCACACACGGCGATCAAGATGACATCAAATTCACGCACCTTTACGCACCACTCCGCACGTAGTAAAATTTTGAAATATTGAATTTTCGATATGTGATTTTTCAAATCTTTGACGTAGTTAAATGTAGTTGCCGGCCCATTTACTTATAATGTCATTAGTTTTTAGCCTATTAGTGACTTTTAGGATGACAATAATTAAAAATAATATTGATTATACGCATAAGTTTTTTACAAAATTGCATTCCGAGAGCTAAGTAGCTCATTTGTTAATCACCGTGATTATGGTTGTTTATGATTAAATATGATTGACGTGAGATCAACCAATTAGGCTCTGGCATATCTCACTTTATGTCATATTAACGTATGAATGGTATAAGTAGCTCCACGCGTGTTAAAAAAAAAAATGTTTTGAGTTTTTTTTGTATGGGAGAAAACACTTAAAGTGCTTTTTCTTTCAACTGAATGGGACTGAAGGGCTGGTACTCACACCAGCTATTGTACCACACACGGCGATCAAGATGACATCAAATTCACGCACCTTTACGCACCACTCCGCACGTAGTAAAATTTTGAAATATTGAATTTTCGATATGTGATTTTTCAAATCTTTGACGTAGTTAAATGTAGTTGCCGGCCCATTTACTTATAATGTCATTAGTTTTTAGCCTATTAGTGACTTTTAGGATGTCAATAATTAAAAATAATATTGATTATACGCATAAGTTTTTTACAAAATTGCATTCCGAGAGCTAAGTAGCTCCCTTGTTAATCACCGTGATTATGGTTGTTTATGATTAAATATTATTGACATGAGATTAACCAATTAGGCTCTAGCGGAGCCAAATAGATCCTACTCACCTACTCACAATGTAACTCCATTATCTGTAATATAGGTACTTAATTGAACAATAGCGAACGTTAATGAGAGTAGTTGTATAAAAATAGGACGTTGAGCCTAATTTTATCAGTAGCTCTCGGCACTTGTGCCTGCTAACTTATTACCTACATATTATATTTTGTTACTGTGTTATGATGGAAGGTTTTGCTACAAATTTGGACATTTTTATATTTGTGGCAAACAATAGTTGTTTTTCACAACCTAGTGTGTTATTTGAAGTTTTTAAAAATATTGTTGTAATGTCAGAAAATGAAAAAAAGGAATCAAAACAATTCATCCAGACCTGTGTGCTCGTTGAGGAATAAATGGGTCTCGTGTAAATGCATTAGACGTACATTCATTAAAAAGTATGAGACATGGTTGCAAGAGGATATAAAATGACCTGAGGACGTGAGGGGAAAAAATGAACTCCTCTTCAGTGTCAGTAGAGCAGCAACCATGTACCAGTTTTGACTCTAGTTTAAATGAGGGTGCATCCACATCCTCTGGACCGGAGACATTAGTTGTGAGTCCAAGAAAACCTTTCATGGAGCTAAGTGCGCGACAAAAGAGAAGGAGAGTGGAAGAGCTCCTAACGCATAGCACTGAAAGCCTATTGTCTATTTTTGCTGTTAAAAGCCTTTAACATTTATTTTTTTATTTTTGTAGCCTCTTCGGGATGTTCCGTGACAAGTTTAATTATATCTGCTATATTCTGGTTTTGTGATTTTAAAACAGTAGCATGAACAAGGCTTTCAGTGCTATGCGTTAGCTCTGCCACTCTCCTTCTCTTTTCTTATTTTAAAAATCACATATCAGAAATTCAACATTTCAAAATTTTACTACGTGCGGAGTGGCGCGTAAACGTGCGTGAATTTGATGTCATCTTGATCGCCGTGTGTGGTACAATAGCTGGTGTGAGCACCAGCCCTTCAGTTCCATTCAGTTGAAAGAAAAAGCACTTTAAGTGTTTTCTCCCATACAACAAAAAAACACAAAACTTTTTTTCTCACGCGTGGGGCTACTTATACCATTCATACGTTAATATGACATAAAGCGAGATATGCCAGAGCCTAATTGGTTAATCTCACGTCAATCATATTTAATCATAAACAACCATAATCACGGTGATTAACAAATGAGCTACTTAGCTCTCGGAATGCAATTTTGTAAAAAACTTATGCGTATAATCAATATTATTTTTAATTATTGACATCCTAAAAGTCACTAATAGGCTAAAAACTAATGACATTATAAGTAAATGGGCCGGCAACTACATTTAACTACGTCAAAGATTTGAAAAATCACATATCGAAAATTCAATATTTCAAAATTTTACTACGTGCGGAGTGGTGCGTAAAGGTGCGTGAATTTGATGTCATCTTGATCGCCGTGTGTAGTACAATAGCTGGTGTGAGCACCAGCCCTTCAGTTCCATTCAGTTGAAAGAAAAAGCACTTTAAGTGTTTTCTCCCATACAAAAAAAACTCAAAACTTTTTTTTCTCACGCGTGGAGCTACTTATACCATTCATACGTTAATATGGCATACAGCGAGGTATGCCAGAGCCATTACAATTTTTTTTTTTTAATTTCCTCACTTTAAGTTTCTATGTCAATGGAGCTCAAATTTCGAACCACTGTGCGTCGTTCGCTGCTGTCAGTCATGTCGTCCGCTGCCAACTAGTACCTTTGATTTCACCTGCAATGCAATTCTGTAAGAGCACAACGGCGAGCACAACGTTGAGACAGCCTTGATATAGATTTTCATTGGTTGATCTCCAGTGACGTCACCCAGTCCGACCAATGACAATGTCGCAACGTTGTGCTTGTCGTTGTGCGCTTACAGAATTGCATTGCTGTGTGCAACGTGCATTGCGTGTCATTGCTCACACAAATAAAGTCAGCTCAGTTCTAAAGGGCAATAATTCAGCTAATTCTCCTAATAAAAAGATGTTCAAAATTCAATCTCGTTCTATTCTACTCTCAATCGCCCAAAAAACAATCACGACTTCAATGAAAAGATGGCAAAATATTGCATGGGGCTAATGTTTTAAAACGATCACGACGTCGCGTCGTCGTCAATATTCTTTCTTGAAAATTGCTTGAAGTCATTTCAACGCGGCGTAGTTTGTACCTGTAGTTCAAGGTTTTACTATAGACCATCTTTTTATTAGGAGAAATTGGCCTTGTACCCAGTTTATCTCAACCCATCTCAAGTTCATTCTTCCGTTCACCTGTGTTGCAATGTCGCCAAGAAACTTCGAGAATGGGTCTCAAGATGACATTACGGAGTTAACTACGCAACTTGGCACCTTAAGCGAGACGTGCTACATTGTATAATTAATGCATGTTTGAGCGAAACTGTCATGGCGAGCTTCCACTTCGCCCTTTATCACAATAACAATAACACGGTGCAGATACAGCGTGCGTCACTTTCAGATTGTGTTGTATTTCAATGTTGTTTGTGTTTATATTGAAATAGGAATGAAAGACATTGATGGGTACTCAGGTTTTTTTTACCATACATACATACATATACTCACGCCTGTAAATCTCCAAAGGGGTAGGCAGCGGTGTATTATCACTCGCATTTCGCCATCTATGATTATCGGTCCCACGTAATAGGGGACGAGCCTATTTCTGTCAAGCGGGCATTTATTCATGGGCTGTAGGTATGTTTACTGTCGGATGGAGAATAGCTCTATCCCTTAGTCGCCTTCTATGACACCCACAGGAAGAGATGGAGTGACCCAATTTTACTCCACCGGGAACCAACACGGCCATTTTGATGGATTCTTTTTATACCACTTAAGCGGAAAAGGTCGCTGATGGACACAATACAGTTCTATAAAAATTGGTTTAGCCGCTTAGAAGGCACTTCTGCAAAGTTAAATTGTCATGTCAGAGGCTTGTGAGAGGGCCGGGAATTTCTCGATTATTCCATGCTTCCCTTACCCTAATCCTTTCATTTTGGATGTGGTGGATACCTACATCTGGTTTTATCGTTGCGAGTGCAATGGGCGCCCCCGCCGGGTCCAGGCAGAGGGGAAGGCCCAAGAAGTCCTGACTAGACGTCGTGGAGGATGACATGCATGCGGATGATCTCACTACCATGGACGCTCAAGATCGTGCGAAGTGGAGGAGGAACAGCCGGAAGGCGGACCGAGTTCACCTTGGCCTCGGATGCAATCAGGTAATTACGTCTCTATGAGGATAATGAAGGTACATCTTGCTTTATTAGCATTCATAGGCCTCAAAACCATTCGCAAAAAGCATTTCCCAATTTATAACAACACGAAATAAACGCATCACTCCGTATACAAGCCCCTCAACCCTCTCCCAAAGGTAATTATGGCAGCGAGTGAACTGCAATTAAAAACCTAACAAAAGCTTCCAAGTTTAGTCGAAAAGCGCTTGTAAATATTACATTAGCTATCGAATTAGCTGGCATGCTCATCACCAGATACCCAGCCCCCATAATTACGGGAACAGCGCTTTTAGACGTAAAATCTAATTTTAATTTTAATAATATCAACTCGAGGGTACTTGGATTT
The DNA here is from genome assembly GCA_914767945.1 of Eilema depressum. Classification (NCBI taxonomy): domain Eukaryota; kingdom Metazoa; phylum Arthropoda; class Insecta; order Lepidoptera; family Erebidae; genus Eilema; species Eilema depressum. Next base: position 31,685,938 of record OU612012.1, on the reverse strand, counting down.
GTTAGTGCTTTACTTATGCCTTGAGATTATTCTGTTCTTCGCGCTTGAGATCAACATTTAAGTTCACGCGAATATGATATTGACATCTATCTTTTAATACAAAGCAATAAAATTAAAAAAAAAAACTGTTAAAGTAATAGCCCCTCTAGACAAGTGGCAACTCGTAGGCCGTATTGTAGAATAGAATGACGTATGTATGGGGTTTGACGTAGGTATATGACATACGTTGACGACTGTCATTTATACGTCAGCCAAATCCCATTATACGCCGGCTAACGAATTGCCACTTGTCTAGTGGGGCAGTTTTTGATGAATAGGTATAAAATATAAAAAAATATAGGTACACTTGATAGCTGCAAAAACCCAATTTTTTAAACTTCTAGACTGTTTGTACTGTATAATGGAGTGCACTTGGTGTAGCCTGCTACACATATTAAATAAGACACCTGTTCTATTTTTACACAGATTTTTTATAAATTATTAAACCTGATCGGTTTTGCCTCACGACATTAAACCGGTTTGTAAACCTTTGAAAATGGCGTGAGGCGAAACTGGTCAGGTTCAAAAATAATACACAAGGGCCTTTAGTTATACAATATGTTTAAAAAATTTGTCGCTCTGTCTGCTAGTCTGTTTGTTACTGTTAATTTCGGTAGGGTATTGTTGGCGATAGCTAATTTTTTATAAGGCATAATATTTAGGCTACTTTTATAGAGCAATTTCGAAAGATCAAATTCAAAATTTTACACTCCGCATGGGTATTTCCCTGTTAGTAGATCCATTAAAAGGCGATATGCATGTTTTACGACGTCAAGCCAGCACTTCTCGACCACGTTGCACGATGTTGTTGAAAGCCGATGGTCAGAAATTGTTGCTGTTGAACGTGGTCGCATCAGCGGCGCAGAGACTTTTGCAATATATAATAATATATATTAAGTGTACCTAGTGACGGACATGGAGTCTATATCACGGATGTGACAATCCCTAATGTTTCCTCGTCCCACAGTCCTCGCATAAGTTGTTGCTAAACTATATTCGTTAGTGATAGTCTTATATAAGCAATAACTTAGCTATATAATAAATGTAGTACTTACCATAGTGTGAATATGTATAACAGTAGGTAGGGTGCCTAGTTAATTATGTACTGAATGCCAAGATATATTTATTGTATAAGGGTGCAACGAACGAGAAGATTTGTGAAGATATTTATCATACAAAAGTTCCTAACTCCTAAAGTTAGCAGATCCTTAAACTCCGTTCAGAGATGCGGAACAAACTCCATAACAACTAACCATACAAATCTGTCTCATTCAATTTATGTGACGGGTTTCAATAAAACGGCAGTTAGCGCTGTCCATCATCAATCTTGCAACTTTAAATGAACATAATATTTTAAGAGAAAACAGATCAGTGCAACCATCAATCTCTCTCGCTGCTCACAGTTACCTAACACACTCTATTTCTGCGGTAATTTGTAAAAGTTAACTCACTCTGTAGCAAAGTTGGGGAGCAGCGGCCATTTTGTCGTGGCACCCGAACGTACCAACATGGCCGTTTGCGCGCGAAGATTTCCCGCCAAACGCAGGAAGGGTGCGAGTGCTACGTACGGTGGTCCAAAAGAAATGATGATTAGAACCATTTATCATTTTAATAGGAATCCGGCCCTTGTTAATAGAGTGTTTGGGGGATTAATAGATGTAACATTATTTTCATTGTTAATTTTGTGGGTTTGTTACATGTAATTTCGTTGCGTCGGTCAGTCGCAATGAATTTATTATGAACTTATCTACAGAAAGGGTTCGCTTTAATGCACGCTCGTTCCTGTTTTAGTGGAGGTAGCTGTGCCAATGCGTGCCGGAATTTGTATTGTTTACTTTCAACCTTTTCGCTTTTGTTGGTGTGAGCAGAGAATGAGGTTAGTCGCTTCCGCAGTCGTAAAACGTCTGCGTGGAATGGTCAGGCATTTTCATGTTACGGCTTTTTGGATTGACAGATTCTGAGGAGATAGCGACCTTGTTGGGGGAAATTGTACCTCCTATGTTATTTAGTTCGACTTTAGGTACCTAGTAAATACCAATCTATTGCTTACTTACATTGGCAAAACTAAAATGCCTATCACGAAATTTAAACGATTGCAATCTTTACCTACGCCTCGTATTTTTTCGGTTGTTTCTCAGAGAGAGGAGGATGTAACGTTATGGATGTTTGTATATCACTCAGGTTTGCAATGAGTCCGGTCGGGAAATCTGGTGTGCTTCAGAAAGGATATCCCAGATACCTCAACGGGCAATGGGGATCAATGCGCCCAAAAGAGGTGGTGGAAAAGGAACGGGAGAGATCTGCGCTTTCGGTGGAGTCATTATGCACTCCATACTTTTCCTATCCATTGTTTCATAAGAAGTTTCTCATGGTCTAAATGTGTCATCACTCATCACGCGTATCCATTAGTAAACGACATATCTTGCTTACAATAAGAAATTCTAAAACGAAAGCTGTGGAACACTAAACACATATTTCGCTTGCGTTATGAAACATGCAAAAGAGTGCTCGCGGGCGTAGTATTTTATACGATATTTTGTCATCTGGCAACCCTTACAGACGTGGCTTGGGTGCGTAAACACGAGCTTGTTGTAACTTATGTATTTGAAAGTTCTCTTTCTGCGACATCGCGACTTGACGGGTACCGCTAAAAACTTGCATTTGATGACCCGAGGCACAATTTTCCTAATATTCTTCTTCATCCTAGCGTTAATCCCGGTCGCATCCGAAGTTTTCACCTCGGAGTCCGGCGTTCGCTTTACCAGTCTAACTGCGGATTTGGCTGGAATATTTTACGCTATATATCGCTACGCCACGGAGGCTGTCTCCTAATAATAATCTGTTCTAAAGTAGAGTACAATTTGGTACACCCCATGCGGTGTCGTACAAGGCGATTAAGGGATACGGCTGTTTAACATAAGCAGATACATATATTATACAGCCCAGACTCAGCCTCAGATGCTTATCTCGAGTCAATAATGTGCCCGGAATACGGCAATAAGTTCAGCCCCTATTACTTGTGATCGAATGCAATGATTGGTGAAATGAGGGCGTTAATTCACCTCTGCCTAATCATCCGGGGATAAAGGCGTGATTATAATGTATGTGTGTATGTCAAAATTCAGTCGCAATCTAATCTCAATCTCCTAAATATTACGAGAATTGTGTTAGAAGAATACCGTTTTTGATGTTGACATTTGTGGACGAGGGACATTGACACTGGTTTCTGTCTGAAGGACTGCACTTTCTAACTTACGCACTCGTCAGAAAACTGTTTAATTACGATAATTGGACTGTAACTAGACTAGATTGTCGGATTGTTAAGGAGCCCAATTACCTGTAACCAATGTTCATATAACAATGAACGTACTCTTCTGAAGCACGGAGGTGTCTCAATGTGTTAAGAATAGTCGTTCATCCAAACACTCACCTAACCAGTATTTTATAGGGACGTATTTTCAAGATTGCATTCGATGCTTATGTAAACTCGGAGCTCAGTTTCCTCCTCCACTTCGCACGATCTTGGGCGTCCATGGTAGTGAGACCATAGGCACGCATGTCACCCTCACGACGTCTAGCCAGGACTTCTTCGGCCTGATCCTTCTACCTGGAACCAGAGGGTATTCTTTATTGCTTGCATTTAATGCAAGGTGCATTGTGCTAACGTATGCGGTTATCACCTAGCCATGAGCCTTTCAAGTGTCTAATGAAGTGTATAAGGATATAAGTAGGTGGCAGGCTTGTCTATGCCTACCCCACAGGCAATAAGCGTGATCATAGTATGTATCTACATAATTTATCCCTATAAATCCAGATATATCAACAACTGTAGATCAGGAAGTTTTGCAAAACGCGAATGCGATGACACATAAAATATTAGTATGTCGCATTGCAAGTTCGTGTCCGGAATTCGACGCCGGGGTCGCACATTATTTATGTCAATGAATACATTACTTATTCGCGTATCTATACTTTTCCTACTAATATTATAAATGTGAAAGTTTTTGAAGATGTTTAGATGATTGTATATTTGGATGTTTGTTATTCAATCCCGCTGTGACAACTGCCTATCTAAACAAGTGGTAATACGTTTGTAGAAAATAAAATAAAATGATCAATGTATGTATGAGATTAGCATACGTTGACGTTTGTCGACTGTCATAAACGTCATATACGAGTATGTACACGTGTCAATCAGATACATTGAACATTCTATTCTATAAAACAACCACGACGAAAGGATTTAGCTGAAAATTTGCACAGGTATAGATCATAGTCTGAAATAACACATAACCTTTTTAAGTATCCCGGAAATAGGGTTCTTGGAATAGGGTCAAATTCCTAAATAGGTTCCCATGGGTTGTTGGAACGAGATCTAAATTCCACACGGGCGGAGACGCGGGCATCAACTAGTAATATTATAAAGCTGAAGAATTTGTTTGTTTGCTTGAACGCGCAAGAACGTAACTACTGCTGGTCGCACCGCTCCTACCTTTCACAATTATGGTTTATTTTGGCTTTTACGGGAGCGAATGGCATCTAAACCCTACAACTGGCCCTCGATTCTGAATTTTAGCCTTTAAAGTAATGCGGTTAAAGTTTAAAATTAAATGGCTCTTTGCAGAGCGAATTTGAGAGTGTAATGAAACTCTTTTCATTTAATTTTGAACTTTGAATCTATAGTAATAAAGTCTAAAATTTAATGCCATTTTTTGCAGTCGCCCTCGTATGACAATGGTTTTGTTTTAGTAGAATCGACGCCCTGAAAGAACAGCCTATGCCAGAGTTTCAATCGTCATTCAGTAGGAGTCCCGGCTGCCTTCTGGTGAGGTATACACGGGCGTCTCGACCTGCCTTTCCACTAGAGATGTGCTGTGCTACATTGCTATGGATGCTTTCAATATCCACCAATCATATTCACTGGTCCACATAGCACAGCACTGGTGGAAAGAGGTTCAGCTAAGCTATGCTTTTTATGTAGAAAGATACATGCTATGGATGGAAATGGATTCGAATTTTGAATCTTTCCAGGAAGTTTCAAAGCACATCTAAAGGTATGATTCCGAAGCCAATCACATACGACAACGACACGTACAATCACGTACAATGGTCTGCAGAAGTGCATAGAGCTAAGATTTATAATGCTTTTGAGCACCTAAGTCTAATTCAACGGAATGAAATATAGATGGCGTTAGTCTGTCTTAGTTTGTTAACAAAATAAAAGGCACCTATTACACAGGGTGGTAGTAGAAGAGAAATAAATAAATAAATGTTAGGTATAGGATATTCTACACAAGATCTAGCTATCTAGACCCAAAGTAAGCATAGCTCAATTAGCTTGTGTTATGGGATCTAGAATGCGGATAAACATACCCAGACCAATGCAAATATTCATATTGATGCATACAAATATTTGCACTGAGCGGGGATCGAACCCGCGCCTCCTGCGTTGCGGCCGCGTTCACTACCGCTACGCCACAGAGGCAGAAAGGAAGAAAGAAAGAAATGCATTTATATACAGATAATACATTGACGGTTACCAGTGTAATACTTGCTAGATGGCGTGTGGCGTCACTTTATACAATTTTAGTATCATATTGTATACGAACTTTTGCATCCCTCTGTACAAATCTATCAACGCATAATGTCAGGGCTGCAGACGGGTTACCAATTTATGTTAACTGTAGCAAATTACCCTGTTATGGGGTAGTTGATGGTTTTACAATTGCATCGATTGTTTAGGCGTAATTGGAAAATGATATGAGTACCCTGAGTACCTACCTATTGACCGGTAGGGAGGACGATGACGTCACTGTTAGGTCGGGTGATTTTATAGTCGTTTTGAATTCAAATATTTTGGGTACAGTTTTGATGAAAAAATCGTCTGGAAGTATTAACGGGAAAAAATAAAATGAAAATAGACCATATCAACATACATTATAGCAACCCCCTTTCGGGTCCAAAATGATTATAAAATCACCATGTATATATCATATATAATATATATAATATAATAATATGTTAACTGTATTTCAAGGCTCCACCAGCGTGAAATTGTTACCCAAATGCTTTGGCTACGCACAAACCGGTCAGATCCATTAATAAAATATTATGGAAAAATACAAGTGTAATTTCGATTTAATATTTGTGTAACAAGTACCACCAACCACAAAATTCTTAAAATAAGATCGTATACCTACGTGTTTTTGTTATAGGGTCCAAACTTTGAAGTCGGCCTCATATATAAATGGTGTATAAAAGGTCGTACAGGCATTTTTGTTATAGGGTCGAAACTTTGAGATTATTCGTGGTCCGGATATCGGAGCGAACAAAATTTACAAAAATATAGTCCACACTTGTGCTGTAATAAAACTTTCCTATAAGCTTGTTTACAAGCGCACTTATTTAGTATTTATGTATTGTAAACAGCCGCACAAAGGAAGTGGCCACATAGGAATGTGCGCATTCAAGCCGGGGTCGCTCGGAAGTATGACAATGCTTCAGCGTACGCCGATGTGAATACACCTTTAGGTACGGATGTCGGGGTGCTAAAATGTTGCTGTTTTTTTACCATCTTTTGTTTTATTTTTAAGTAAGTAAGAGTTTACTTTAAAGACAAATATCTTACAAAAAAAGGTACGATTGAAAATCAATGATAACGAGAGTCGTCATTGGGTTTCAAGTTAATTCCCAGTCGCATCCGAAGCTTTCACCTCGGAGTCTGGGGCCCGCTTTACCAGTCTTATCAGCGGATTTGGCTAAACCTCGATTTTTCCATGAAGATCTCAATAGTTTCAATTGGTTAACGTAGAATAGGCTCAGACCAGTGTGGCATAATCGTTAGAAGAACATAATAGAATAATGAATCACACAAACTTTCTGTTCTTACAGGATCGGCAGCACGTGTGTGACTCCCCTAGTGTTGCAAACGTCTTAGGCCACGGTAGTCACTTTCCATCAAATTGACCGTGCGCTTTTCTGTCACTTAAGTGGCATAAAAAATAAACATAAGTGACAAATATAATATGTCAATCTCTTACATTAATGACATCAAGTACCTATCATAAAATCATCAGAAAAGTTGTTGCGCTATTCGATTGTAGCAGGTCTTACTGTGTCTAGCTTACTGTTATCAACATTGGTTTTCTACTACACTACTACAGGTTTTCAAGCTCAAAACTTTCTTTTGTTCGATTTTTAAATTTCAAAAAAAAGAAAATAAAAACTCCAGCATATCGAAAGTAGCATTTTAGCGCCGCCACCAACCGTTATTGTTCCCAGCGGAGTGGCGCGCGAAATTCAGCGCACTATACCTACACAGCTACACTTTGCAAAGTTTATTGCGCACAAATTGTGTGCATTATTTATTTAATTTAAAAGCGAAGAAACCGGAGCGCGATCATACGCCTCCACGTCGGAACGAGGACGGGAACAATGCAAAAATATAAATAACTCCGCAATTCTTTTCTAAGGGTAATGGCATATTGCTTTCGATTGCTTTGCGGATTTTAATGCATATGTAGATAGTATCCGTATATGTATTCAGACGAGAGCTTTGTTCAAAGAGGTTTTTATTTCCGGGTAGGTAATGATAGGTCTAGGGGTGACGATTGCACTATCGTGCTAGCAGAAGTAGGTCCTGAGTGGGAGAATTTTGTACAAAGATGCCTGGATTTTCTTAGACGGGTGGGTAAAGCTTTGCTTGGGGTGGTGGTTAGACCTAGCTGTTGATCTAGAAGTGGGCCCTGAGTGGCGGTGCGTCAAGTTGCCGGACATGCTTCTCTTTAGGAAAGGGGGATCTGATTCCTAGTAGTACGTTGGAGTGGCTTACGTTGCCGGTGGGGTCTCAGGGATATTCTTTCTAGACATTTTTCTAGTGGTTTCAGTCGGTTAGACTTCGATATACCCCCTCGTCGATAGATTCAGTGCGGTGGACCATAGCTAAACCTTCACGTAGCCTGCTTGGCTATTCCACGAGCTCCTCAGTTTAGTGGCAGGTACCTGAATATGCTTTTCTTTTACTTTTGAAAATTAAATGAAAAGTTTACGACTTTAAATGAATCCTTATTAAGTGTATAATAAAAACCGGCAACAGTCTCGCCGAAGATTGTATTAGACAGTCTGTGCGATGTTATAAAACAGGCGAATGGGTTTAATACTCTATTCACTGAGTAGAGAAAGATGTAAGTATAGTAACTAAGTCTCATCAGTGGTAGTATTTTCGACCCTGTAAGACTAATTCATATTTTTATATGAATTATGTAATTATGTTGACAAAAAAACTCTTTTTAAAAGTTAATCAATTTCGGAAGAGTTCTAGCGTGGTCCTTAAATATTAGTCTTATATTACATATCGGTTCGCCACTGTGCAAGTACCTTAAGCTACCGTCTTGCAGCGCTTCTACGCTGTAACAATTCTCGCCACGTTGACGAACTCCTTCTGTAAAAAACTTTTCGTATCTGCCCCAGTTGTGCCTGCTTTTCAACATATTTCACTAATCAAATGTATTTATTTGCCATGGTCCAAAGGGTGTTTCAATTATTGTTCTTTTTTATATAAGGCATGTCAATGTGATTTCTCCTCGTCTGATAGTGAGCTGAAAGCCAAATCTCAGGAATGTAATGGTGACCCGCTCCGCCTAAAGGACCCGGGACTGTAAGGAGAAGAAAACACATAATGTTGATAAAGAATTAGAATTAAATTCTTGATGGAATTAAATAGTTCTACACGGCTACTTGTAAAACCAACGAAACACCTGCGAAATTGAATACCTACTTTCTTAAAAAAACTTCCGCAATACAGCTCCCAGGATCACTGGTATCTAGATATTAAATTCAAGGATAAGCCGGCAACAGAGGCTGGCCCTACTTATGACTGCTCTGTAAAAAATAAAAAAAAAAAAATATCTCAATTTTTTTTTAAAATTACTCAAACTTTTTTAAAATCCTTCGAAATTCGGTACCCCTAATGATATTTTCAACTACCAAGCCCACAATTTCGCAAATATTTTTGAATTCTTTTCTGTATTAGCAAGCTAAGAAGCATGGCTATTCATCACCTATCTGTAATATTATACAATATTTGTAGTTATTTTATAAGAATAATATTTATTTTTCTTAAAATCACATTTCATACATTGCTTTTATTGAAAATCTCCTGATTTACTTTGTACACAATGCGTTCATCATCAATAAAAAAACATTGACGGGACTCGTGACTAAGTAGTAACCGAGTAGGTTAACACATAACGAGGTTAAGCAACACAAGCCAGGTTGGTTTTCGGATGGATGACCATTCTTAAGCCATACGACATGATGATGATGAGACATTGAGACACCTCCATTCCTCAGAGAGTACGTAAGGCCGTTGATTCCGGTGACCATACGAGCATCTATGAAAGTTGTTACGGGTAGGCGGAGTCCTAAAAGTCCAACAAATAATTATTGCATTATTGTTAATTTTTTTTTTATTGTACCTACATGTTTAAATAATTTGCCACTGGCATTAATACATTATTTTTCGTGCATATCTTTTGCCAATAATATAATCCGCAGCCGCATTGATATTTGAATAACAGCGTTGCAATTGCTTTCGGAGATCTAATTGATTCTAAGACAATACCAATAAAACTCTGAGCCTCGGATTTCCCGGCTAACTGTGAAGCGACATTTCAATATTTTCTGGGAGGCGACTGCCACCTAACCTCCATAACCCACTGGCGATATCGAAGTTGTGTAGTCAGACCAGTTTTTGGACTTGGCGAAGTGGAGGAGGAAGAACTGGAAGGCGGACTCTGAGCTCCGAGGTTATCTGGGCCACGGATGCAATCAGGAAAATGCGTATCCATGAAGATGATGATGATTAGTTTTTGGACTTTTAGGGCTCCCACTTCCCGTAACAACTGTCATAGATACTCATATGGCCACCGGGATCGACGGCCTCACGTACTCTCTGAGGAACGGAGGTGTCTCAATATCTTAAGAATGGTCATCCATCCGAAAACCAACCTGGCTTGTGTTGCTTAACCTCGTAATGTGATAACCTACTCGGTTACCACTTAGTCACAAGTTCCGTCAATGATTTTTTATTGATGATGAATGCATTGTGTACAAAGTAAATCATGGTGATTTTCAATAAAAGCAATGTGTGAAATGTGATTCATAATTACAAAAAAAAATTTTTTCAGTAATTCATTAGAGTATCATAATATACTCAAATCATACCATTTTGAAATCTTGGATAGTTGGGCTAATTTTTAAAAAAGGATGCCATAGTGGTGTCCATACTTTTTTTTTCACCGTCATAAGATAAAGTGGGTCGAAAGTAAAAATATATGAAAAAATTACGAACAAAATATATTTTGACTTATTTTTGTAAAATAACTACAAATATTCTATAATTTTACAGTATGGTGATGGATAGCCCATGCTTCTTAGCTTGCTTATACAGAAAAGAGATCAAAAATATTTGCAAAATTGTGGGCCTGGTAGTTGAAAATATCATTAGGGGTACCGAATTTCGAAGGATTTTTAAAAAGTTTGAGTAATTTAAAAAAAAATTGAGATAGATTTTTTTTCTTTTTTTTTCCTGAGCAGCCATAAGTAGGACCACCCTCTGTTGCCAGTTTATCCTTGAATTTTGGGACATCCTGTATAATTGTGAAGTGGTCGTGTCTGTACATTCAAGATATTTAAAAAAAAATACTTGGGTTATGTTATATTAACGATACTAAACACGAAAATATTTTTTTTGAATTTCCTGTCTGTTTGTCTGTTTGTCCGCGATGGACGCAAAAACTACTGGACTGATTTTGATGTGGTTTTTTTCGTTAGAAAGGGCTTACTCAGACTTAAAATCTTACGTTTGTTTGATCGCAATCGGTTGAGTAGAACCGAAGATATGAGCAAAGGTCGCGTTAATCGAGATGCACGCGGGCGGAGCCGCGGGCGGAAGGCTAGTATATTATATAATAGAATGAAAACGCAATTTACCACCGAATATACAGCTACAATAGAATAGAATGATGAAGATATTGTAGTGTGATATCGTGGATAGCAAATCTCTGGCATGGCGCACCCACCGGGTTCAGGTAAAAGGGGTATTCCCAAGAAGTCCTGGCGTGACATCGTGGAGGGTAATATGCGTGCGAATGGTCTCACTACCATGGAGACCCAAGATGTGCGAAGTAGAGGAGGAAGAGTCGGAAGGCGGAGGTCATCTTGGCCTCGGATTCAATCAGGAAAATACGTCTCCATGAAGAAGATGATGATCGAGATTGTAAGTTCAGACCCATACATTGATACTATTCTACAAAACGAATTGCCACTTAGCTAGAAGGGAGCAGAACTATTCTCACTGTCATTCTATTAAAGAATTTCCAAGTTCAGTCCTCCCCGTCTATATTAAGTGAAATTGCGTCGTTAGCAACAATAATGAGTTAGTTAACCGCACGATTGTTTTAATACAAGCCCGCCGAGTGCTGTAATGAACTCCATTTGTCTTACGGCCGCCATATTGGTTTGTTTTCGAGGGAAAACCTTGATAGTTGATAGATGTCAAACGTTCTATTTCACTGACGCGTTTTGTTTTTTGAACTATAAATTGTAGTAAAGCCCGACCAGTAAAATAAAATACCTCGCCATATTGCGGTAAACTATTGGAACTAATTTCTTCATATGGTAACAATCTATACAATGTCATTATGGTCATCTGTCAGTGTGGTGTCAATTGTGCGTGTTGTTGAGTTTGAGAGCGCTACAAAACTACAAAACTATAGTAATATGCCGAAAACTATTAAAAGCCACTTAAGAAAAGTAATTTATAATATAACAAAGTATTTGTCGGATAAAAAGTAGGAAGGATTGGACTCTGTTCCTCTAAATAACATCACAGACCTTGTTGTCAACATGACGGGTAGGTACATCATAGAGTACGTGCAATGAAATTGGCCTAAACTACTGATTTTACTGTGACTAATTATTATTCACATTTTTAGGTATATCCCGATCTTCTGTAATAAAAATACGAAGAGAAGGTCAAACGTCAAATGTATTTTCTACGTCTAAGAAAAATAAGCCTAACGCAAAAAAGAAAATCATGCTCGATTATTTTGATCTCTGTGCTGTTAGGCATAAAATACAAGAATTTTATGCAGTCCGAAAAACAATATCGCGTGGTCCCTGTTCTATACATAGTGTAATGTAACTGTATGTCTAACTTGTATTTACCATTCCAAGCAGTAAACTATTATACGGATACTACTGTGTTGTGATTTGTGCCCAGTCCTTGTAAGTCTATAACTCACTTTTGTGAATAATAGCAATGAAAAACATGACAGCCTCCGTGGCGTAGCGGTAGTGAACGCGGCCGCTACGCACTAGGCGCGGGTTCGATCCCCGCTCAGTGCAAATATTTGTGTGCATTAAATATGGGTATTCGCATTGGTCTGGTCGTGCCTCGGAGAGCACGTTAAGCCGTCGGTCCCGGTTGCCATAAGAACATCTATGGCAGTCGTTACGGGTAGTTGGTGCCCTAAATAAATAATAAATAAATAAATAAATTAATATTGTAGGACATTCTACACAACGCTATCTAGACCCAAAGTAAGCATAGCTTAACTAGCTTGTGTTATGGGTTCTAGAATGCGGATAAACATACTTAGATACATTTTTTTTTTGTAAATACATACATATTATACATAGAAACACCCAGACCAATGCAAATATTCATATTTCATGCACACAAATATTTGCACTGAGCGGGGATCGAACCCGCGCCTCCTGCGTAGCGGCCGCGTTCACTAGCGCCGGTCTAGCTGCAAAGCTTCGATATCACCTAATGTTAACATTGGGTCGTGGAGGTCAGGTGGCAATCGCTTCACGGAAAATATCGAGGTCTAGCCAAATCTGTAGCTATGACTGGTAAAAGTGGACCCCAGACTCCAAGCTGAAAGCTTCGGATGCGACTGGGAATAACGCTAGGAGGAAGAAGAAGCAATGAAAAAGTCACAGTTTTATATTAGGTGTCATTCCGTGCTTAATTGCGGGGAAATAAAAGCCTGTTCATAAGCAAGTGTGTTGAAAAAATATTTGTATACTTGGCATTTAACATGTGTATCACTATACCTTGGTGTTGTCATAATCATAGTGTTTTTGGCGCCCCCAGTACAGGTTTTTTATTTTATTGGTCGGACTTTACATATTATCTAAATACTATTATATAAATGTAAAGTCATGTCTGTAGGTACATAGTTAAAAAAAATGTATTATATTAGCAATTCTGAACGCAACACCTTTTTAAATTTATGTCTGTTTATCCGCGATGGATGTGATTTGATTTCAAAACGTACCAAAACTTCTAGAATTGAAGAAGATATTTTAGTTTTGAATCTAACCACCATATAAGTATACTATTGCCCTGTTGAATTCACAGCTTCGTTGTCAACGGCAAAGTACAGAAAAAAAATTATAGATGCTTTTCGAAGTTATGTGTGTATTTATCGCAGGTTTATAAGTGCCCGGTTAATGGCAATAGGCTCGCCACCTATTACATTGGGACCTAAACATAAACGGCGAAATGTGGGTGCTAGCACCTCTGCCTACCCCTTCGGGGAATATAGGCGTGAGTTTATGTATGTGTATGTATGTGAAAGATTTTGGGAATGGACATAGGTTAAGTTTGTTCGTGATATATCCACGATGTGCCAACTAATATTATAAATGGAAAAGTTTGTCAAGATGTTTGGATGTTTGTAATACAATCACGCTCTAACGGCTAAACGCACCTGGTTAAAATTTGGTACAGGAGTATATCATAGTCTGGCATAACATATTTTTATCCCGGAAATATGTTCCAATGGGTTACGGGACGGGATCAATATTCCACGAGGGCAGGGCCGCGGGCAACTTAAACGATATCACGCGATTTGGAAATAAGGCGTTACTGAATACGGCGTCTACATAGGTTTTAAAGAGCAGTATCAATTATTCTGTGAGGTAACTTCTTTATTCGCAGCGAAACATCGCCAGTTGTCGTTGTTGAGAGTGAATGAATGAATGACAGTGAGTGAATGTTTCAAACCGCTTGCCTCCAAAGAGCTTGATTTAAAAGCGACGTTTGAAACTTAACATGGGAGCTCTATTTGGTGATTTGGAAATCATTCTTATAAAGATTAGAGAAAGAAAATTTGGAAAAAAGAACGCTGATACTTAAATACATTTATTACAAGCTGCTGCTTGTGGTTCTACTCGCGTGAAAACTGGGGGGCTACCAGGAAACATTCGAGGCTTCGGAAGTATACTAAACGCTAACGAAAGATGTAGCATAATGTAGGCATGTGAAAGAGGCTGGTTTCATCCAAGAAGATCTTGGCAATCTTGGTAGGACTCATACATCCTGCCCTCTTAGACAAGTGACATTTCATTGGCCAGCGTATTGTAGAATAGAATGACAAATGTATGGGATTTGACGTATATGACATACGTTGACGACTGTCATATACGTCAAATTTCATACATTTGTCGTTCTGTTCTACAATACGCCGGAAAACGTATCGCCACTTTTTTTTAATACCAATTAGGTGGCAGACAAGCACACGGCCCACCTGATGGGAAGTGGTCACCGTGGCCTATGGTACTTGTCTAATAGGGCTGGTATCTATACCTACTATTATACAATAGCAGGGTCGTGTCTGACATCGGGGATATTTTTAAAAAATACTTGGGTTATGTTATAATATTAACGACACTGAACACAATTTTTTTTGGAATTTTTATCTGTTTGTTCGCCTTATACGCAAAAACTACTAAACAGGTCTTTATGCTGTTTTTATTGATATAAAGGTCTTGGTTAGACTTTAAAAATCTAATGCAGGTTTGTTTGCAATTGATTGATTAGAACCGAAGATATGATTAAAAGCCACGATAACGGTATTTTATATTTACTAGGAAAGTCCTACTTCCTTAGTACTTACATTATGTAAATTAAAGTTCTTTCTTTCAAAGTACTAGCATATTTTTGATTGCGATGCGAAGTCCTCCCCTTCTGAATGAAAACACACGTAAAATTATATCACCCAACTAAATCTAACAAAAAATATACATGTAGCAGGTAGCAGGGTATTGTGCGGGATATTGGGATTTTGTTTGCAAAATGGCTGCTTTATTGTATCTACTTAAGGAAGTAAAAGTATTTACTCGTAAATGATTTCCTACACTGGCTAAAGGCGCGCTTATAGACGATGATAAACTGTAAATTCTGACAATAAGGCCGCCCTTTGTACTTATCCTGTCTTCTTAATTCCTGTATCAAAAATATTGTAATTTAGCGTACAATAAAGTATAAAATAAAATAAATAAAAATGTTTCTGCAAATTATTGTCCTTAAAGTCGGTAAGATATGCCATAGGTCTCATTTATTAACTCATCAGCTGTGCCCGCGATTTCATCTGCGGAAACCGCGGTAGCCTAGTGGTATGGGTAATGGACTGCTGAGACGAGGTCTCGGGTTCGATCCCAGGTTGTACCATGGCACACACCAATGACTTTTCGATGCTTTTCGAAGTTATGTATGTATTTATCGCAGGTTTATAAGTGCCCGGTTAATGGCAATGGGCTCGCCACCTATTACATTGGGACCTAAACATAAACGGCGAAATGTGGGTGCTAGCACCTCTGCCTACCCCTTCGGGGATATAGCCGTGAGTTTATGAGTTTATGTTATGCCAATATTTTTTTGAAAATAAAAGTAGCCTATTGTGCGCGGAGATATGCCTTATAACATTAGCTATCTACAGTAATAATTCTACTAAAATTGGTCCAGCCCATTATGAACAGACATAATGCTTTTTGGTTATGGGTTAACGTTATAAAAACAAACTCAAATTTTATTTTTTAAATATAGATTTATCGGGTTCTGTTTTCCATATTCTAGAACGATACTCAGTCCTGAATCTCGATTTATCTGAGGACAGATTGTATACATAGATTGACAGACAATCTTTCAAAGATTGTCTATACAATATGTTATCAGGTAAATCGAAATTCACAACTAAGTTTCACAACCTTTCTAGAATATAAACCTGAGACCCGTTCGAAATTTTAAATTCATTATCACATTTATCACCCCCAGGAACGGTGACATAATTAAATTTTTGTTCTAAACACAAACATGCAAGTCATAGACAACAACTAAAGAACCAGTTATTTGACAGCAGCTGTCAATCCAAAAACAAACAAGTAACTAACTTTTTAACCGTCAGAAATCCCGTCAAATGATCCACAAAGCCGGGAAGCCGTGATGGGATCATAAATATCATACTATACAATACACAATGACGTACTTTAGCCCCCTGTATAGCGAATAAAAAAAGAACTCGTCATAATAATACATTGAAATTTGATGGGGGATTTTGACAACCCTAGTTTTGAACACCGAGACCAGAAACTTTCGAATTTGAATTCTATTTGTTTGTAATAAAGTCGTGAATGGTTTGTAAAGATATTGGTTATGAAATTAGGTGTACATTTTCATAACATATGCATCCATTAAGCAGGTTGTATTATATGAATCGTTACTAAATTAATGTAAACAATACTTTAGTTAGGCAGATTTTTATCTTAAAAGATATTGTTTTGAATCGTTATTGAATATTATATGTGTGAAGGGGCAGAACAAGTTGTGTGTGGATGATTGAATATTTGATATTAGAGAGAGAGAGAACTTATAGTTTCCTTAGCTGGTCACATTATTAGTTGCATGCCTATTGGTGATATATGGTGAAACTGTATCCACTACCTATAACAACTACTCTGTAACCCTTATATTGCAATGAATTAATAAATGATTAAATGATTAGTTTTCGGGCGTTAATTTAATATTGATGCCAATTGAAAAATAGAATATTGATGATGAAGAAATATTTGTAAAATGTCTTTTTCAAATGATTAAGTTGTAAAAAGAACGGGTTTTGTTAATTTAGGAGATGAAAAAAAGTCATTACCGACTCCTATCTCTTGTGGCCGATTGTTATCTGTACTTAATATAAAAATAAATCCCTAAATATGTTGCTAAGCGCTGCGCAAATCTCGAGAACGGCTGAACCGATTTCACTAATTCTTTTTTTAGAATATTCCCTGAAGTACGAGAATGGTTGTTACGGCGAGAAAAATAAAAAAAGGCGGTACGAAGTTCGCGGGGTCAGCTAGTAGTTAATTAATAAATTGTGACATTTCACATGTAACACCTCTCTCTGTACATCTGTAGTCTGAGAAAGTATTGATAAGTGCGTTTCCACATAACCCTTCCTTGGCAGACCGGTTAAAAAATATTGTCAAGAACATCGCTTGGGTAAAAAATATACGGCAGCTGTTTCTGATAATATTGTTCAACACTGTGCTACGCGGCTACGGGGCAGCGTAGCGGCGTAGCATAGTGTAGGTACACTGTACCTTTGTACTTGTACCTTTTCTCTTATTATTTTTATGTTACCTTAAGAAAGGACATGTCAAGAGTACCCGAAACCGGCGAGCATGCATGAAAGCAATTATGAACGTACAAGTATCGAAAGATGTATGCCAGGATCGTAGCAGGTGAAAACTGTGGTCTCTGCCTACCCCACTGGGGAAGAGGCGTGACTGTATGTATGTATGTTACCTTCGTACTTTTGAAAAATCTAAACAGCTTAGTATAGGGGTAGACGGCTGTAAAAGCTGAGATAAGCTAAATATTCTACGACATTCTAGGAAATTCTACATAGCGCCATCCAGACCCAAAGTAAGCATAACTTAACTAGATTGTGTTATGGGATCTTGACTGCATCCACATCCACAGTACACCTAGAAACACTCAGACCAATGCAAATATACATTTACATACTCATAAATACAAATATTTGCACTAAGCGGGAACCGAACCCGCGCGCCCAGCGGCGCACCAGTCGAAAACTCTACCTTTACGCCATAGAGGCCGTCAAATCTAGAGAAAAAATAAACTTAAATGGTTCAGCCAATACAAATACGCGTAATTATGGTATGCTTGGTCTAGCTTAGACAGGCTGCCTTTCTACCAGAGAATATGTGCTATGCAGCCATGCTACGAAGATGTAAAAGCTAAGCTTTGCAACTATGTGACGGTTTCCACTGTACTGTAGGCACATGCTGTAACTTGCATCTCGAATGATCGAAGTGAGCTCGATAGCTGAATCCGCGGTGATTTGTCAATTTCGCGAAATTGACCAATCACCGCGGATTCAGCTATCGAGCTCACTTCGATCATTCGAGATGTTTGTTACAGCATGTGCCTGCTGTGCTCTGTACGTAACGTAGCGAGTAAGATGTGTTATGAAACTTATGAATCTTTCTACAAATATTCAAAAATCTAATCTATTCACCATCCAGTCTATACTTATATTTCTTTTAAAGAATACCAGCTAAGCTAAATTACATGTGTTAGAAGTGGGTTCACGTCGGTAGTGTGGCCAGTATTCGAACCCGGGACCTTTCGATCGTAAAGCCGACTCATTAAACACTAAGCTACCGACTCTTGAAAGGACGCTTCAATATAACCAATAACCATTCTATATAAATATAGCTTAGTTGAACCACTAGGCACCAGTACCTACTATGCTATATGGACCAATGAATATGATTGGTGGATATCAAACGCATTCATAGCCACGTAGCATAGCACATCTCCGGTGGAAAGGCAGCCTAAAGGTCCAGTGTAGCAAGCTTATGTGACAAGACCAAAGAGATTTACTGTACTAAGTATCTTAATAAAAAACCGAAGATATTGAAGCCGGCTGATCTTTAAAAGAGCTCAGGATAAATCCACCGCTTATCCGGGTGAAGGCAGCCACTTCACAATTGCACACACAGTAATCAGATCAGGGGTGCAAGTGGAAATTGAATCAGAACGTACTTGACCCATTAGAATACCCATAATTTTTATAATCATCTTTATATCTATTGAGATACAGTTCAAAATTGGTTGAGTAGTTACAAAATAGTGTTCCAAAGGAATTGGAAACTTGTGTGTAAATAGTTAGGATTCAAATTTGAATGGGTTTTTTTGTATGTTTTTAGTGAAGGGTGATTTAAGATCAATGCTTATTTGTGTCTAATAGGAAAAAAACAACAGATGCAGACATTTCACGGGTATAATAATGTACTTATTGGAATTTTATGGCGCCTTTGATCTCGTGCGGTCTCCGGGCCCGGCCCGGGTCCGTTGGGGATGGCTGTTTGGACATGCCCTGTATGTTGAGCGAACGAGTGCTGTTTGGAGCATTAGGGATTGTTGATATATCAAGAACAGCAGTAGGTGATATTACAGTAGAACTGTAATTAACCGGCGTAATGGTTGTCTTTAAGCATTCGGATAATTGAATTATGAACAAAGGCTGGTTTTCTGCATACATGTAGTAGACATGTTCTGTTTAATTAAAACAATAAATATATATCACTATAAATCAATGCTTATCAAGAAGATGAACGTATGGGATTGTTTGGGCGGGAATCGACTACTTCGCATTTGGGAGAAAACTTTTGATAATTTATTTTAATAAAATATTCTATCAGCTGATGAGACGTATAATTCTTACAGTTACAATAGTTAAAGTGAAAGGTGTAACTTAATTAAAGGTTGAATGAAATATTGAGGCATTTATTATGCTAACTGTTCAAATCGATTAAGAAAGGGAAAAAAACGGAATTACGAAAAGGGATTAAGACGGTTGTATAAGGGAATTTGGATAGTCTTCGTACGTGTCTCGGTGGCTTAGTGGTCAGAGCGTTCTCCCTGTAAGGGAAAGATCGCGGGCTCGAGTCCCGTCCGAGGTCGATTCTTTTTCCCTTTCTTAATCGATTAATTAAAGGTTGTCAACTTGATGCATTGTCTTGACTGACGTTTGAGTTAAGACGTCCTCGCGGATTGCTCTTCTGTATTGTCAGGCGTTAACAGGGATTGATAGAGGTATAAGGCAGTCATCAACGTATGTCATGGACATACATTTTCCCACACATTCATCATTATAGTTATTCTACAATACGCCAGCCAACGAATTACCAGTTGTTTCGGGGGGTTGTTCTCGCTATGTACTTAGTCTCGCCATATTTAACTTCAGGCTACCGTTCTCAAGCGCCTACTTCCACATTTCCACACATCGCACCAATCTGCCAATACTAAAGCCAGCCTATTGCTGGAAAAAGGTCACATATGACTACATTTTTTTAGATATCCTGACCCCGTCGTTTTACGACTAGTCTGAGCAGAGGATACCGTTGACCAGATGGGTGATCAGCAATTTTGTGTGGGCAATATCACCTATTTTCCCATATATCGACTAAAGAGTAAGGCTGGTTGATAGAAAGATGCATGGCATACAAATGTTTGTACTAAGCGGAATCGGAACCATGTCCTGTATAGCAGTAAAAAAAAAAGTAAAAAATCTTTAAAAATCTTTAAAAAAGTATACACTGAGGCGCAGCAGTCTGTAGTCAAATACTACCATAGAGGCTATCGACTATCCCTACTAATATTATAAATGTGAAAGTAACTCTGTCTGTCTGTCTCGCTTTCACGCCCAAACCACTGAACCGATTTTGATGAAATTTGGTATAGGGGTAGATTAGACCTCGAGAAAGGACATAGGCTATGTTTGGTCGCGATAACCGACATCCACGCGGGCGGAGCCGCGGGCAAAAGCTAGTACTATATAAGGGGCTGTCCATTAATCACGTGATGTTTTTTTTTTTTGCAATTTTTTAACCCCCCCTCCCCCATGGTGATACGTGGTGAGGTTTTGGACTACCGCCCCCCTCCCTCCCCCCCTAGCCAAATCATGTGTATTTTTTTATTCATTTTTTAATGCTAAAAAACTAAGAATCGTGAAATCGCGAGTTATAAGAAAAAATAAATACACGTGATATTTCAATATACCCCTCCCCCCCCCCTGGTGATATTTTGTGATTTTTTCCGAATCCCCCCCCCCCTTGAGCCTCACGTGATTAATGGACAGCCCCTAACACCTGTTAAAATTGTATTCCAACTTTTATTTTAAATTAAATTGAGAGCATGGCAACATTGAAATAGAATTACTATCAGTGCTCCCCTCTGGTCGGGGCATCCCCGCGAATCCTTTTATAAGTAGCTACTTGATCATTATCTTAGTGGCTTACGTGTGACGTAACACTGTATGACGTAATAGCGTTTGCTAAGTTTCAGGGGTCGAATGATCCAATTTGGTCCGAACTTTCGGATCGGAATGCAATTTTTTGATAACTTTGATTTTTGTTGGGGCCGCGACCCTTTATAGATACTAACTTTAATTTCATCTTATTAGGCAGTTTCTTATAGTTAAAATAAATTGTTTAACTAATCTACAATGAATAGTATTAAAAATGGCTAAGTGCGAGTCGGACTTTTTTTGTTTTTAATACTTGTTGTTATTGTGGCCATAGAAATACATCTACTGTGAAAATTACAACTGTCTAGCTATCACGGTTTATGAGATATGGCCTAGGGACAGACAGATATATTATATATACAGACAGATAATGATTATAACGCGTTCAACCGAGTAAACAAACCAACAAATATACAATAATGTTAACGGGAATTAACGCGATCACGGTATAGGTAAGGTACCTACATCGTACCTTTAAGTTGCCTGACGTTTGACGTAAGAAGTCGACCAGGTTGTATAAATATACAACCTGGTCGAGTTGTGTACAGTAAGTTAATATACAGACTTGTATAGGGACGCGAGAGTTTAAAAGTTTATTAAACAAACAAATAAACAATCAATCAAAGAAACAAACTCTTCAGCTTTATAATATTAATATAGATTCAGTAAGAAGGTTATAATCATCACAATAAAATCATTCTAATGTTGCCACACTTGTAAATCGATCAGATAAATATAAGAGCACAAAATTAACACGATCAAATACAAATAAGTACCGAGACCTGCCCCTCGCCTAACGAGGTATAAATATAATAAAGCGTAATCGATTATAACCCCCAACATTATTCTGTAGCAACCCTATCAAATAACTTATTGAGAAAACTAATTCGAAATTGGTACCTTATTAACTGGGTTTTAGGGTTGATTTTTAAGTGATGTGGATTTGACTTGATACGCGAATTATTGTACGCTCTGCTTAGCCATTTGTTGGTCTATAGGGTTAAATAAAGTTGGATAGGAGTTGCAAATAGTATGCATTCGGTAGTGAGAAACAGTTCATTTGCGATAATCATGAATATTTATACTGTTAGTGTTATAGAAGGCCAGCCGGTACACGGGACAATACTTTCCTCTCAGGGACTCAGACGCTCTTGTAAAATCAAGGTTCGAGAATGAACACCCCGGCATTATATGGTGACGAACACCGTGCTAATGTAATACGCATTTATAGGCATAGTTTTATCCTGGGAATAGGTAAGTTCTCATTGGTTGCGAGAGCAGGACCAGAGTTCCACGCAGGCAAAGCCGCAGGTATGAGCTATTAGTAAAAAATATAGCGCTACGCTATATTTCTCGGTTGTCTACATTCATAACTCGTAATTAGAGTTTGTACCATAGTCTAAAGCTTGTAATATAGGTTTAGAATGCGGATATAATTTTATTAGTAATCAACTTTATGTGTCAGAAAGTTTATTAGTTTATAAATACCATACCATACTATACTGTGCTATGCTATGCTATGCTACGCTACGCTACGCTACGCTACGCTACGCTAGGCTAGGCTAGGCTAGGCTAGGCTAGGCTAGGCTAGGCTAGGCTAGGCTAGGCTAGGCTAGGCTAGGCTAGGCTAGGCTAGGCTAGGCTAGGCTAGGCTAGGCTAGGCTAGGCTAGGCTAGGCTAGGCTAGGCTAGGCTAGGCTAGGCTAGGCTAGGCTAGGCTAGGCTAGGCTAGGCTAGGCTAGGCTAGGCTAGGCCAGGCCAGGCCAGGCCAGGCCAGGCCAGGCTATGCTATGCTATGCTATGCTATGCTATGCTATGCTATGCTATGCTATGCTATGCTATGCTATGCTATGCTATGCTATGCTATGCTATGCTATGCTATGCTATGCTATGCTATGCTATGCTATGCTATGCTATGCTATGCTATGCTATGCTATGCTATGCTATGCTATGCTATGCTATGCTATGATATGCTATGCTATGCTATGCTATGCTATGCTATGCCATGCCATGCCATGCCATGCCATGCCATGCCATGCCATGCCATGCCATGCCATGCCATGCCATGCCATGCCATGCCTTGCCATGCCATGCCATGCCATGCCATCCCATGCCATACCATGCTATACTATACTACTTATAGCTGTTGGCCGCGACTATACCCGCGTGAATGTTGGCTATAATATTCTTCGTCTCATGTTTTCCTCCGTCTTTGTATCCATTAAAATCAGTTCTTTAGCGAACAGACAGAGTAGCTTTTGCATTTTAGTGTTATATTTTGTTTTCCCAGTGTGCAGCACTCCGATAGCGTTCTCAGAGGCACTCATGAGCTGCTTCGGAACACACGTGCTTTTGCATTTATGAATTAGTACGGATAGTGCTAAGCGTCCGCTGAACTGACGATCCGATCTACTGTTACTGCCATTCCAACAGTTTCGCAATTCCAAGCTGACCCTTGCTAAACGCAAAGGCGGTGCGCGTGTAATTTCATTGTTATTACTTATACGAGCATGTGCGTCATGTAGGGCGGCTCTCGCTAATCATGCCTGTTGACAATCTTTGGTACAGCGCCAGTTGTTCAACGGCGGGTGACGTTTTATTGCCATAAAAAACACTTTAATAATAATATGTTTTAGATGGACCACGAATGTAAAAATATTGTAAAATTGTAAATTACTTGTGTCTATACATTGAAGATATTTAAAAAAATACGTATGTTAGGCCGTAGGTAGTATTCTAGAACGATACTCAATCCTGAAACTTCATTTACAACGAGATCTGAGCTCAGATGGTGTTCTCAGTTCTAATGTCATTGTGAGAGTCGATTCGCAACTGAACTCTATTATCAGTAATAATAGAGTTCAGTGGTTGTACTAGATTACGAACCACAGATTAACGACACTGAAATTGATTTTCTGCTAAATTGAATAGGTGTAAGCGGACTCCAGGTTCCAAGGAAAGGAAACGCCAAGATGCAAATAATGAACCTAATAGGTAAAATTTTGTGTACATAATATCTGAAACGCAGCATTTTACTTCTAAATATTTGCCGTTTGACTCCTTCCATTCTCTGCCGCCTACAAAACTTTTTAATACAACCACAAAAGTTCAACTTATTTACTGTATTATGTACAAAACTCTCTCAAAATAAACAAGTAACTTGTTAATCCCAGTAGAAACAGCAGAGTAACCGGTCGCACATCATCGGAATTTACAGCTAAAACTTCATCACCTAATTTGTAAGTGAAAGAAACAATTTTGCTACCGGGGAGTGGTGGAAATGACATCGTAAAATGCAGTAATAGGCACCGCCTAACGATGTTTCGAACGAGCGTTGCGCTTTAATAATATATAAAGAAGAAATCAGTGGGAAACAGTCGGGATTACAGACTTTACGGGGAGATTGGACACATATTACGAGGAGACTCCGCCGGCCTCCCCAAGTTTCGGGACTTTCGTGAGTAAAAATATTCGTAGACAATTATTTTGGGAGTTTATCACGTCGTTAAAAACGTTTTTGGGGTAGAAGTTTTACCGAATGAATGATAATGGTGTAGAGATGTATCTGGGGTCTTCTGAGGTGTTTGGGGCCCAACCAATCTTACCTTCAAGCTTGCGCACTGATGGACGAGTCTATGACGTTTGCTTTCCTTTCGGGGTTGGAAGGCCAGACGGTACTCGTCCCCGGTAAAATCAACCAAATAAAAAGACCAGTTGGCGAATGATAGTAAATAGGTTGTACATATTAAACAATGTCTTTCGTTACTGATTAGGGAGTTTCTAGGTTACCCCTATTGCCTAAAAACTTCCCAAGGTCAGACTGAGATGGTTTGCGATGACTCGATGACCATACCGTAAGAAAATGCCTTCCATGGCTTCACAGAAGAAAGGGAGGGGTAGACCACCTCATAGTCCACACAAATATTTGTTTATACGAAGACGTATGGTTTATGGTGTTTCTATCTCTTATTTATTAAAAAAAACAAAGTTTAACTAAGTATGTTCATCGGCATCTTAGAAAATTATTATTACAAAATAGTTTAAGCTTTCTTTAGGTCTAGATTGCACTGCGTAGAATATTCTAAAATATGTCTACAGATATAACCTCTAATTTATTCCCTTCTCATTGATATTGTCGACAGTTTACCGCGAAAATTCCTCCTTGAAATTTAACGGCCTATAACAAAATCTATCACGATTTATCTAAGAGTCACCCCACAACCATGGCTACTGAAAGCTGAAACGTCGGAATAATTGTAAATAATAAACCAAATAAATCGATCTAGTGATAAGGCCGCCCAATGTATATTAAACTGTATACAATATACATGCTACCTACTTGTCTATACTGTAAATCTATTGGTGTAAAATAAAGTATTATCTATCTATCTATCTAAATCGTGAATCGAGAGATCACTTTTTTAACAGAGAATCTGTTAAAAAAGTGGTTTTATTCCAGTTCTCTTCTCATTATTTCATAGCAACAAACTTTCATACTTATATATTCACGATGTCCTAGTTACTCTGCCTTTCAGCAAGTCTCCAAAGACTACGAAATATTCTCTTTTTTTTATGTAACGACAAAAGCATAATAATTAAACCTTAGAGAATATTCCGCATTGTATTCTCTTTGGTGAGCTCGAATTTTAAATTTAAATGCCTGTGAGTTCCCGCCGGTTGTGTCCTTCGTTCAGAAATAATACTCTAATGAAGGCCTTGCATTGTAATATTTTTCCTTCTTATTATTCACTGATTTGTATGCAAAATGTCGATAATCGTTATAACTATTAAGCCTTTGGTTGGAAACATCAAAGTGACGTAAAATAATGACATAATGAGCTTTAAATTATATATCATAGGTACAGAATGAGTGCAGCTATGCTTCAATAATTTTAAAAAAGAAAACTAAGCTTCAAAAGAGTTATTTTTAAATCGCCATGAAATTAACTACTTAGCAGGTAATTGGAGATTGGGATAAAAAAGTCTAATTATGTAGCGCACTTTTAAAATGACTTGACAGAGAATACGCTCATATTTTATAAGTTAAACATAGTTAAACTCGAAGAAACGAGCTCTGAAGGCCAAAAGATGTTAAAAATTCACTCTTGATTTAACCTCAATCTCCCAAATGTCAAAAAAGGTTATTAAAGATTTCTATGTAGGCGAACGATTTTGAAACTCTCTTCCGTAATGTAGATACAAATTTACTATTTACGTAAATACTTATATTTCGGTAATAAACTAAAGATTAACGAAGTTTGAAGCCATTTTTGTAACAAAAATTGAATAGTGCGGGAAAACAGCCCGCAGTGTCATGGCGTCGGCTCTGACGTCACGCCTAGGCAAACAAACGTCAAATGTGTCAAATTTGTATACGAAAGCACAGATAACATAATACTAAAGTAGCGAAACAGCCATGTTTACCTAGGTGTGACGTCATGTACTGTGATTGGTGTTTCAATTTTATTTTATTGAAATTCTTATTAATCTCAATTTATTAAATAAAACTAATTCAGTATTTTAAATCCTTTTAATATGTATTTTCCCCTAAAATCATTAAATCTTTGATTTTTTGATACTGTCGCCATGCCTATTGTAGTGGGGATCGAACCCGCACCTCCTTCGTAGCGGCCGCGTTTACTACCGCAACGCCACAGAGCTGATACTAACAGATAATCTCAATCAGGAATCTGATGGTACCAGAATTAGTGACATCAGCTTTCATACTAAGACGTATCAGTTAATTTAATGCATAGATTTTGCGTTCCAAATTCTAAATTCAATGCGGGGGTCGACCGCACAAGGTAGAAACAATACTGTCTCGAACCAAGCGATTTAAAACTTCAATTATTCGTCGCTCGGTTAAGATGTGGAATTTATTCTTCTTACGATCCCGGGTTCATTATGCGGAGCGTAAATAGAGTCAAAGTAGGGACCACTATTTTGGGTTTCTTAGCAGCTGGACGTCACCATATTCTCTTACCATCCAACAGGAGGTAGCCAATTGACGGGCAGTACTTACATAAAAAAGAACACAGAAGTCGGTAGTACTCGGTAAAATCTCAAAATATTTTACGTAATTGAAAACTAAAACCTTATTATTCGTGTCGTTCGCCGATACCACAACGATTACGCCGGCCATTAAACATGGCCATTAAACAAAATGTTAGCGACATAATACATGCAGTCTCAAGCACTCAACTGCCCTACAAAATTACAACAATAAAGAAATAAGAGATAAGTGCTACAACATTAAAGTTCGACTTCTAACTGCCAGTATAACCTGAACCATCAACTGCCAAACATTCTGTTCCCCCCACTCGAATTTTCTAGACGGAAATACACGCGGGAGTTCAACTATAACTGGTAGACTTGAGTAGGGTAAAAGCTCCAAATTGTGCGCGTGGCTTACACGTGCCTCAGAGGGGACGACGAAGTTTACATCACAATTAATGTCACATCACTAATTGGTGATAGCGGTTTGACAGTTAGGTACAACACTAGACTGGTGGCAAAGTTTATGTATCAGGGAAACTTTGACGGAGGCCTAGTGTTGTGTCTATAGATACATTTGACAGACTTATCTCGTTAGTGTGGAATTATGATTGACTTTTAGATAATTAGATGTGGGAGGTAGCAGTCCGTCCTTTGTATGTCGCCCGGTACATCTCTGAGATGGTTCGCTCAAGTAAATAAATCAAAGGGTTTAACACTCACGGAATATATTATAATCAAGATAATTACAAGGAAATGTCATAAAACGTCTTTAATAATACAAAATAGTGTCGCAAATAGAATAGTAAGTTTTAAATGAAATTAAATGAAATGAATGGGCAACCCGGTAGGGGTCGACCTAGACATACGTAGGTCAGACAGATTGAAGACATATTAAAATAAATTCGGATTACGGAACCCTAAAAAGGACATGTCAAGAGTACCCGAAACCGGCGAGCATGTATGAAAACAATTATGAAAGTAGAAGAAGCGAAAGATGTATGCCAGGATCGTAGCAGGTGGAAAACTGTGGTCTTTGCCTACCCCACTGGGGAAGAGGCATGACTAATGTATGTATGTATGAAATGAAATATTTTATTTGCCAGAATGCAGGTAAACAACATAGTTCTTTTAGTTACAATGGCCCATTTACATCCTACCATAAACGATTGATTACACTTTCAGATTGATTACAATTACACTTTCAGCATGCATGTAGATACCCAATAGTTACGTAAAATGGGGTAAATAGGGATCAAAGGGTGAATAGGGATAAAATGATCGTTAGATTTTTTTAATAATTTCTCTCCCGAATTCCGCGTATCTAACCAGATATTATTGATAACTCTGCTCATTATTACATTGAACTAATCCATAATTTCACTTTAAAGAAAATAACTACAGAATTCAGCTGACCATTTTAGATATCCCTATTCACCCATTGATCTCTATTCACAGTATTCACCCCATAGCACCGGTATTTATTTGTTTAATGTCAGATTTATATTGTGAGATTAGACTCTAGACTTCATCCAAGCTTGTCATGGCCGGGCCGGGCGTCGACAAATTGAGTTTTACTTTTAATTTAGGATCGTACAGTCAGCATCGGCAAAGTACTCAAACCTGTTGACTGGTGGTTCTGATATTTGGTACACACCTTTACTATTACAATTTAATGTTATTTTTAAACTATTGCGGTACAGACTTACATTTTTTATGATTGTGGGGTTTTTCGTGATTAATTATTTATGGATGACATGGATGAAAAAAAAAACTAACTTTGCTAGTGAAGATCGATCTGATGCTGACTGTGCCTATATTGAGGCAAAGGCAGTAGAGGTAAAGGCAGTAGAAGCTGGCTGACTCACCCGGGTCTCAACGAGGCCCGTAATTGTACCAAGTTATGGAATGAAGTTCAGTAGGCTTTTGTGAGATCTATTTACAAATAAATTATTTCTCTGAACTTAATAAATTGAGAATGATAAAAGAGCGGTAAAAGTTGCGTCTGTTCTTATTTTAAACTTTTTATCTATCTTTAATTAATCACCCAATATAATTATAAAGTAACCTATTCGACAATTGAAACATTGACATCATATTTTTATTTCATACAAGTTTTAGAAGACTTATCGTTTTGACGTAGTAAAAGTAACTAATTTGACTAGACAGTCGAGTACCCAATTACCTACAACGTTTTGTTTGGATAGCTTAGTTGAGCAAACAGTTCCTTCAAGCTTCGTGAGCCTAATTAAGTAATGTCTACTGACAGACAGCTTCTAATTTGCAGATGAAACAATCAGCTATAGAGAATGCTCTTTCCGCATCTAACTTAATAGGTACTGACATTGACCTATTTTTCTCAATACTTTGAGTATAAGTATGGCATTGTCAAGTAATTGAATGAATAGGTATTAAATTCAATTTAGCGGTTTAATTTTTTGTGAAATTGAAGTCAAGTCAAGTCCGTCTTAGTCAAGTCAAAGTTACACATATTGATAACACACTTGTACCTTACCATGCTACTTTCGACTATAATTACTTGTTATTTCGTTACCTTCTTCGTTTGAAACCTTTGAGAACCGAGAAACTGGTCAGGTTACATAATAAATATTGTGAAAAAGTGCAAGTGTGTTATGAATATGTGTAACAATAAGTTCCACCTAGTGGCATCAATGAACAGTATAAAAATAGTCAAGTCAAAGTCCTAGTCTTTCTCCAGTACCTACAGTATTGAAAACTTTTCTAGAGGCTTCCATGGAGTTTTGGAATCAACACGAAAAATCTCAATATTCACAATTCACGGCAATATGCCACCACTTATAGTCTTGCGTGCTTTGTCTAAGACAGCTAATCTAAAATACTTGGGTCACATCGGCAGTTTATTAGCCAGGATTCGAACCCGGGACCTCTGAGTTACAAGGCCCACTCCATAATCACTAAACTAGTAGTAGAAAAAGGATCTCGTGCGTCCGTTCAAAATGCATAACTAATCTAATCTATACGCCATCCGATCGACGCGTGCCGGGCCACGCATTCTCTTGGGACATATCCGATGTTGGTGCGTTCTGTTACTCGACTGCGGGGCCAAAAAAGAGCGTTATGTCTTTAACCCATATTTATGATGTACCTCTACACTAGGATCGCTCGTAATCTGAACCATTTATATTGAAAATCGCCAGTTAATTATCTCACTGAGACCTCAGTCCGGACTCTGGCCTATTTCCAGTAGTGCTACCGTCTAGGTTTACCTACAGCCTGGGAATATTCATCCCATTAGACTTACCGATAAATAGAGAATACCGTAAATAGGAAGTGTTTAAACTAAATTAATTTATTAATCAATCAATTAGTTCACTGCTGGATATAGTTCTCTCCCAATGTGCGCCATTTCTCCCAATCCTCCGCCTTCCGCATCCAGTTTATCCCAGCCACTTCAGGTCGTCAGTCCATCTAGCTAAACTAAATGAAGAAATGGAATAAAAACTAAATTAAATTGATGGACCAAATATAAAAAGGATTGTAAATAAATCGAAGGATAAATGTACTGTATCCAAAAGCAAAAATGAAACTTGTTGGTGGCCGTTTAACTTAATATTTCTCCATACGTTTGTCACCTATGATATAACAGACTTTCCTTTGTGTTGTCCTGTCCTTTAAATAAAGCTTTGTACGAAGTCTGCCTGTGCCCAAACTTAATTCAAAGTGTCACAAATTAGACTGGAGCAGCCAGCTCTTGCCGAAAAGTTACCGAGAGTTTGAATATGAATTTGATGTACCAGCCAGGCGCCTTTATTGAATTTATTAACAGCTTTTAACTCAGTTCGTACGAGCACAACCTCTAGTGCAAGCAACCTATTTCAGCGTCCTCACCATAAACTTTATTAGCAGATTTTGTCCATCGAAGAAGTTACTCCCATTCTCACCTGGAGGTAGGTTCACAACACCGTTGGACGGTTTCTGAGTTGAGCAAAAGTTGAATCTTATCAATGGCTGCACAGTCTCGTACTGCGCACTGCGCGTGAGGAAAGTTTTTTTTTTATTGTAAAGAGCTCCATACATCCAACCTTATTAACCTGTAAGTTCTTCTGTTGTCAAGATAAAAATATTCGCCAACATGTTATGTTTATATCTGATTATGCAGATTGTGAACGAACTTAGTTCCCGCCAGAAATATCACCTACTTTAAATTCTGTGGTAATGGGTCAAAGCTGCGAGTTGCAGCGAGTTCAAACTAAAATAAGATTGGCGCGATCGGGAATTCAAGCTGAAATTAAATCTGAAATTAAATCTGTCTTATGCAAATGAATGATACAAATAATATTTATTTGAATGGATCCTCGATGTTTTTTTTTTATTAAAAAAGGTAATTATAGAAGGATAGGATAGGGAGGTTATGAGAAACAAATAAAGGATTCTCTTTTTTCTTCATCCCAGCGGCAATCTTAGTTGCATCCGATGCTTACATTTAGCCCGAGGTCCTGTCGATGGACAGCTCCTGTCGAGGGAGCAATTGCCAGCTGACTCAGGAATAGCCCGAGAGGAAAGCTATGCTCTCTACGTGTCTGCACTATCTAAGCATTATACTCTCTAACGTTTATCTATATCTTAAAACATAGCCCAAA
Organism: Eilema depressum; assembly: GCA_914767945.1. Taxonomy (NCBI): domain Eukaryota; kingdom Metazoa; phylum Arthropoda; class Insecta; order Lepidoptera; family Erebidae; genus Eilema; species Eilema depressum. The sequence goes on along the minus strand of OU612012.1, from coordinate 31,654,099 downwards.
ATTTCTTTATCACGCTGTCCCATAGTTGGTCTCTCAACTTTATTTCAGCTAGCATCTTAGCTATTATTATAATTGCATTCAACTACACAATATACGATTGTAGACATTCTTTTAAATTTTTTAAATAGTGCATTGGCACCCAACGAGTTGCTTAAGCCCCACGTTGGGCGCCAAGACCCTGTGATTAAAGATCAACCAAATCAAAGGAGTAAGAGAGTGAATCCCGGGCCCCGAAGTGCAAGTTAATGCAACCGGAATTGGCGCTTGTATAAAGAGAAGATAAGATAAACATGCTTGCGTGTATTAACATCGTCCCACACATCGCCGAAACTAATAAATTACATTACAAATTTTATTATCGTATAATCATATAACTGCAACCTGCCCCAGCCGTATTGTGGAGATCCGTGTGCCCTCGCAAAGCGACACGTGGCCAGTAATCAGACAAATAGAGACATGGCCGTTTGAACTTAAAAAATTATAATTCATTGGATTTGGACACCCTAACTTTGGTGCGAGGGTGCGGCGATAATTGTTTTGTCCTCAAACAGCGGAGTAATAAGTGTTTAGTATAATGTTTTCGTTTCTGTGTACTTAACTGGAGTTTTATAAACGAGCAGATGAAGCAGTGAAAAAATTAGATGGTAACGAAAAATGCAATTTTCTCTAAAATTGGGTAAAAAGTTTGGAACAATTAACTAACCTAAAAAATCAGAACATAAGTAAAAAACATTATTTAGTAAAAGCAAATTTGAATTCTGCCTATTACCAAACACATTTTACAAGCAAAAAAAGAAAATTGATTAATAAACACAGTAAAAAAACTCAGTTTTTACGTAACATATTAATATGTACTCGAATCTTTGAATACATTATGTACAAATAAAAAATAATAATGTATAACGGTGGGGAAACCGCGGAATCAGTCGGTTGTGCCTCGGCGTCAGTATCACTGACGCCATGGCTCACTTGGTCAGTACTCATGGGTAAATGAAATTCCAAACTCTATTATATCCAGTAGGTATATTAACAATGTGACAATCTTATTATAACTACACGTTATTTTTTAGTTTTATAAGTTTTAAAAAGAAAGACCCTATAAACTTAGCTGTATGTATTTAGCAGCGTTGTTCCTCGTTCCCAGGCTAGAGCAAAAGTGTCTCCAAATTTTACCGCTTTTAGCACCCTGCAAAACCAACGGAAGTCGTCAAGCGCGCATAACTTTTCAATACTATTAATACAGACGTTGTTGGTTTTGTAGAAGCTTTACAAAATAATTAGATTCATTACAGGACATTATTAATATTTAATTAAATAATGAGGAATATTCCCGTACTATAACATTTCTATTAGTTAATCCCTTATAAAGTGAATCTTTACGAATAATAACAAGCTTTAATCTTTAATGATTTATTATGAAAAGCATAATACTTTTCTACATATTATGATATTACAATTATTTAATGTTTGTGTTGGTGTTGTGATGTTTTACAAGTTTATGACCAACTTCACTAGGTACCTATATTTTATCCTTCAATGACTTAATATGTAAAGCATAATACTTGCCACATCCAATGATGTGATAAATCTTTAAATAATTAATAAGGAATATTACAATATTACACACATTTTATTTTGTCTCATAAGAATTGTATATTCACAAGTAACGACAAAGATCACAAACTTTTATCCTCAAGGACTTATTTCTTAAAACACTAAATCTTGTGTTTGTTGTTATGGGAGAATTCTTTAATTAATACATACAAATTAATAAATTATAAACTCAATTGTACTAGTAATACATACTTTAAATATGAACTTTGGTAATTATAATGTTTACATTGATACCTACTGCATCTTTTTGTTTCAAATATATTCTAGACAATAAATATGAATGTACCTATAGAGTCCACGATCAGTGGTGAGTCAAGGATACTGATAAACGTGTCGCAAAGTGAACATTTCGCGCCCAAATACTAGGAACTTATAACCCAAAGGAAATGGAGACAAATTCTCGTTCAGTGCAAATATGTCACAGATCTGGATATTTCTAGTCATATCATGCACATATTTAGAAATAAATGTGCTGAAGTATGTTTATGTCTTCAATTCTTCGTCGCAAGTTAAAGACACAAACTACTTGGTTGAACTAGCTGCCAGCGATTCAACTAAGGAGTCCATGAATCATAAAGGAGTTATGTGGACTCCTTGGTTAAACTCGATGGCAGCTAGTTTTTTTCTTCGTTGTTGTTGTTAAGACATTTGCATCAAAGATTTGTGTTAACATAACGTCCAAGAGAAAACTATGGCAAATAAGGGAAAATACTTGGAGATCGCGTCTAGCTGCAGCCAACCATGGACCGAAATAAAGGCTGGGTATTTTTCTCTACCTTGTTAGTAGTAAGATTTTTTTATTATTTCATTATTAATGCCAATGTCGAAATTACAATATATTAACACAATAAATGTGTCACCATAATGATAAATAAATAATTAGTAGTTTATGAAATTGTTGCACAATAAGGGCCGGCGGCGCCCACTGCCGGCATGGCACGGCATGGAATTTATTACTAATCAAGTTATTTTGAACCTTATCTCAAATATGCTTTATAATTCATTCAAAGTTATAATATGATACAGGTGGCCATAGGAGAGCAGTATCATAATGTAATTTTTTAAATTTATTTTGATATTCTGTGCATAAAGACCGTCATTGTGTATTTATTTTTGTAAATATTATGTTGCCAATTCAGGAAAGAGCAGGAGGGAGATTTTTGTCTCAAATATATTCTGAATAATAAATATACAAGTCCACGACGATAGGTCAGTCAAGGTTATGGATAAACGTGTCGCAAGAAGGCCATATCGCACTCAAATACTAGGAACCCAAAGGAATTGGAGAAAAATATATTATGTGCATGTATTTACATAAAATTGAGGATGACATTGAAATGCTTTTTTTTAAGTAGGTATGTTTACGCCTTAGATCTTCCTTTGAATTAAAATTTCCCAAAGTATCTGTTGGGTCCGTCAGGGTCAAAGGTAGGACATTGAGCTACATCACACCCACAAGAGCTCATGACATTATAGTGAAGTTCATGACTAGACTCTTGGAAATATTTAATAAAATTCCTCAGGATTTGGTTGACTTAATAAGTTTAAAATAAAAGTAAAAAAGGATACTATAAAGTAGATGAATATCGTAATGATGACTTTTTTTTTCGCTCTCTCGCTTTGCATTGGAACAGACGTGTTTTCGTTGCGCCCTGCTGGCTGCTCGTGATTTTTTATTTTTGATTTATTTAATTTTATTCGGCAGTTTGAATATATCGGTCCCTCTCGTTTCTGCTTGGGTCAGTTGCCGTAAGACCCAGTGGCCATCTTGGCAAGTGTCGGACGTCTCATCTTTGTCTATACTATACGCCGTCGCGTCGCGACGGGACCACGAAGTGTGAGTGTGTTTTATTTGAACTTGCAGTGATTGTAATTAGTTAAAACAACAACTTCACAAAAAGTGGAGGACTTAGTGAGGATCGAACCCGAGGCGCGCGCTTTGATCGTTGTAATTGACTCTATCGATTGATGCAATAAAAATATAGGGTGTTATTTTTTATAATTTTAGTCGGTTCGATTACAGGGTGTGGCAAGCGATTTTTCGAAATTCCTTAAATGCAGCTTTGTATTTTTTTAAATAAGAGATTGTTTCCCTTGAATGAAATTAGCTATTTCCGGTAGTAAGAGTAGGTACTTTTCCTACATATTAACATCCAAGAAGTAATTATTGTAATCAATTCAAAGGAAATGTTTCCTTATTTAAAAAAAAGAAACAGAACTGCATTTAAGGAATGCCGAAAAATCGCTTGCCACACCCTGTAATCGAACCGACTAAAATTCAAAAAAATAGCACCCTATATTTTTATTGCATCAATCGATAGGGTCAATTTTATGGATCAAATCTCTTTAACAAACTTGGTATATTAAATAAAAGGAAATCCATGAAATAGAAGATCTAGAAAGATTTTAGTCGGTTCGACTATCGGGTGTGGCATTTTTAGATAACTTTGAATACAGTTTAGTACGTTTTTAAAAAAGGAACAGAACTGCATTTAAGGAATGCCGAAAAATCGTTTGCCCCGCCCTATAATCGAACAATTAGAAAAAATAACACCCCATATTTTTATTGTATCAATCGATAGAGTCGATCATTAGGATCAAAACTCTCTAACAAACTTGGTAGATTAAATAAAAGGAAATTCATGAAATAGAAGATTTAGACAGATTTCAGTCGGTTCGACTACCGGGTGTGGCATTTTCAGAAAACTTTGAATACAGTTTAGTATGTTTATAAAAAAGAAACAGAACTGCATTTAAGGAATGCTGAAAAATCGTTTGCCACGCCTTATAATCGAACCGACTACAATTCGCAAAAATAACACCCTGTATTTTTTTGCATCAATCGATAGGGTCGATCATAAGGATCAAATCTCCCTAACAAACTTGGTAAATTAAATAAAAGGAAATCCATGAAATAGAAGGTTTAGGAAGATTTTAGTCAGTTCGACTACCGGGTGTGGCATTTCAGAAAACTTTGAATGCAGTTTTGTTTCTTTTAAAAAATAAGGGAATGTTTCCTTTCAGTGGAATTCGCTATCTCCAGTATTTAGAGTACTTCCATCTAAGTAAAGTTGAAAAATACCACCCTGTATAGCTAAGTCCCGATATAGTTTAGAGAAGTTTGTCCGTAGTAACTTTTGATCACTTTATACTGTACTTTCATATTATACCAATTTCATTGATGGCCGCGCAATTCCAACACGACGCCAACATTACCCAACCCCCTTTGTAAAGACAAGAATTATAAATTTGTTTGGGTACGCTACGGTCAAATTTATATTCGTAAGGACGAAACAAACCCTGCCATATTAGTAAAAAATACTGATACGCTAAAAAAGCTCCTGTAATTTGTTACACACTTGTTTTGTATTCCTTTCACTCGAACAAAGGGGGTTGGGTAATGTTGGCGTCGTGTTGGAATTGAGCGGCCATCAATGAAATTGGTATAATATGAAAGTACAGTATAAAGTGATCAAAAGTTACTATGGACAAACTTCTCTAAGCTATATCGGGACTTAGCTATACAGGGTGGTATTTTTCAACTTTACTTAGATGGAAGTACTCTAAATACTGCAGATAGCGAATTCCACTGAAAGGAAACATTCCCTTATTTTTTAAAAGAAACAAAACTGCATTCAAAGTTTTCTGAAAATGCCACACCCGGTAGTCGAACCGACTAAAATCTTCCTAAACCTTCTATTTCATGGATTTCCTTTTATTAAATTTACCAAGTTTGTTAGAGAGATTTGATCCTTATGATCGACCCTATCGATTGAAGCAATAAAAATACAGGGTGTTATTTTTTCAAATTGTAGTCGGTTCGATTATAAGGCGTGGCAAATGATTTTTCAGCATTCCTTAAATGCAGTTCTGTTTCTTTTTTATAAACATACTAAACTGTATTCAAAGTTTTCTGAAAATGCCACACCCGGTAGTCGAACCGACTGAAATCTTTCTAAATCTTCTATTTCATGAATTTCCTTTTATTTAATTTACCAAGTTTGTTAGAGAGATTTGATCCTAATGATCGACCCTATCGATTGATGCAATAAAAATATAGGGTGTTATTTTTTCGAATTGTTCGATTAAGTATAGGGCGGGGCAAACGATTTTTCGGCATTCCTTAAATGCAGTTCTGTTTCTTTTTTAAAAACGTACTAAACTATATTCAAAGTTATCTGAAAATGCCACACCCGGTAGTCGAACCGACTAAAATCTTTCTAAATCTTCTATTTCATGGATTTCCTTTCATTTAATATACCAAGTTTGTTAAAGAGATTTGATCCTTATGATTGACCCTATCGATTGATGCAATAAAAATATAGGGTGTTATTTTTTCGAATTTTAGTCGGTTCGATTACAGGGTGTGGCAAGCGATTTTTCGGCATTCCTTAAATGCAGTTCTGTTTCTTTTTTTAAATAAGGAAACATTTCCTTTGAATGAAATTCGCTATCTCCAGTATTTAGAGTACTATTCCTAGCGAGAAGGAAAACGGAAAGTAGCCCCCCCCCCTCCCCCTAGCCAGATGGACTGAAATGGCGCACATTGGTAGAGGCCTATGTCTAGCAGTAGTCTGCAATAGGCTAATTGATTACAATAATTACTTCTTGGATGTTAATATATAGGAAAAGTACCTACTCTTACAACCGGAAATAGCTAATTTCATTCAAGGGAAACACTCTCTTATTTAAAAAAATACAAAGCTGCATATAAGGAATTTCGAAAAATCGCTTGCCACGCCCTGTAATCGAACCGACTTAAATTATAAAAAATAACACCCTGTATTTTTATTGCATCAATCGATAGGATCGATCATAAGGATCAAATCTCTCTAACAAACTTTGTAAATTAAATAAAAGAAAATCCATGAAATAGAAGATTTAGAAAGATTTTAGTCGGTTCGACTACCGGGTGTGGCATTTTCAGAAAACTTTGAATACAGTTTAGTGTGTTTTAAAAAAAGAAACAGCACTGCATTTAAGGAATGCTGAAAAATCGTTTGCCTCGCCTTATAATCGAACCGACTACAATTCGAAAAAATAACACCCTGTATTTTTATTGCATCAATCGATAGGGTCGATCATAAGGATCAAATCTCTCTAACAAACTTGGTAAATATCTTCAGTATGAGAGTACTTTCCTTCAAGGTAAAGTCGAAATGTTGCACCCTGTATATCGCAGCTCCGATATTATTTTCAATGAAAATAATGACATTTGTACGTGTGTTTAACACAGTACAATGAAGTGATATCAAAATTATTGATGGCTGCTGAAAAAATTAAGGACGCCACTGTCCATAATAGATTACCCAATCCCCTTTTGTTTGTATATGTCTGTATAATATCGTTTTAACAAATGGTTAGTATATACTATCAAAATGTGAACAGAATGCGAAGTAAGTTATCTCAATTTAGTTTGAATCTGTTAAATTCCAACTATGACATCATATGCCTCACGGAAACTAACCTTAACAGGGGTGTGTTTGATGGTGAAATTGTTGATACTCGGTATAATGTTTTTAGAAGGGATCGCGAAGATTCTTCCTCTACTAAAGAGGAAGGAGGTGGGGTTTTGATAGCAATTAAAAAAATTACCAGGTTATCTGTCAGGCATCATGGGATAGTCATGTGGAGGATATCTGGATCACAATTATTCCCGAAGAACGCGATGCTCCACCCCTCAATTTATGCGTTTGCTATTTGCCCCCGTATATATCCCTTCATGACTTAGATGCATTCTGTTGCCACTGCCAACATTTGATGCTTAACATCTCTCCGTCTGATAATTTCTTGTTGATTGGGGATTTTAACACCACTGATTACTACGATTACTATTCTGCCACCTGTGATGCTCCCTTGGCCTCGGATTATGTATTTTTCGCTCAAAGTAAAAAACTTCAGCTACTGAACGAGTTACTCTCACTGTGTAACTTAAAACAATTTAACAATGTCACAAATATTACTAACCGCTTATTAGATTTGGTACTCTCGAATACTTATTCTATAACTGTTAGTGAAACACTAGAGATGTGTCTAAGGGATAAGCATCATCCCGCTATTGCTGTAACCTTGTTCACTTTGTGCGTATCGGGGGGCTTTAAAGAAACCCTTCTAAACGGTCTATTCCACCTAGTTACATTGTAGTTACATTGATGTAACTAGTTGGACATTTTTCTTCCAAGTAGTTACATCCGGCTTAATTTCGCCAAATGTAACTCTGAGAAAATTAAATCTGAAATAAATACGATAAAATGGCACGAAATTATGCTGTCTCCTGATGTTGACTTGTGCACGGATATGTTTTACGACAGTTTGTTTCGAATCATAAAAAAACACACGCCAACCACTTCCTTCAAGCCCTCTTCTTATCCATTTTGGTATAGTAAATCACTGATCAAATAGCAATCAAGAGAAAAATAAATACCACACTAAGTATAAAAAATACGGTAATCCTCGTGATTACGATGTTTTTTCATTGCTTCGAGAAAGATGCAAAACTCTTACTAAAATATGTTATAATAAATATATTTCAGCTACTGAGGACTCTTTGAAGACGGACATTAGGTTTTTCTGGAGATTTATCAATAACCGAAAGGGTCAAGCTTCTGTGCCCGATACTATGATGTTCGGAGATACCTCGTCTTCTAATGGTCAGGGGATTTGTGATCTCTTTTCTAATTACTTTGGTTCAGTCTTTGAGAAACATTGTAATATAGTCACTGGCCCAGCCGATTGTAGCCCGTCCTCTATAGATTGGTCTCCAAACACACTGTCTCGGATTCCAGTCGAGACAAGTGATATATTAAATTAAATAAAAAGGCTTGATGTTAATAAGGGTGCCGGCCCTGATCTTCTACCTCCCTCTTTTATCAGATGTTGCGGGAAAGAGTTAGCCGTTCCTTTGTGTATTATTTTCAACAAATCGTTGGCTACTGGCGTCTTTCCTAAGCGTTGGAAGACCGCTCACATCATCCCCATTATATAAAAGTGGTGATAGAACTCATTGTGAAAATTATCGGCCAATTAGTATTCTGTCCTGCTTCGCTAAAATATTTGAATCAGTGTGGTTTATATTCATTTATACAATCATTTTAAACCCATTATAATATCGGAGCAACAACATGATTTTGTTAAGAACAGATCAACGGTTACTAATCTGCTCGAATACAAAAATTATATCTTTGTCGGGCGTTTGCCATTAGCGGACAGGTTGACTCTGTATATACCGACTTTTCTAAAGCCTTCGATAAAGTCAATCATCACTTACTTTGTCTTAAACTTGCATCTTGTGGTATTCATGGCAGTTTGTTTCGTTGGATTTGTTCGTACCTTGATAGTAGAACTCAGTTGGTTGCATTAAAAGGTTTTGTCTCTTCACCAATCGTGGTAACTTCTGGTGTCCCTCAAGGCTCTCATTTGGGGCCCTTATTCTTCGTTATTTTTATTTACGACCTCATTCAGCAACTGTCATGTAATTGCCTGTTATATGCCGACGATTTAAAGATCTTCACATTGATCCCTAAACCAGAAGACTGCCTAGCCCTTCAACAGGACATTAATACTTTATCACAGTGGTGTCAAACTAACAACATGTACTTAAACATTGGGAAATGTTTCGTTATATCATTCACCAACAAACACAACAAAATTACGTGGAACTATGATATTGACGGTCATATTCTTAATCGGTCGAGTGTTGCCAAGGATCTGGGTGTTATATTTGATGACAAACTCTCATTTTCGTGCTCATTATAGTGGCATCGTATCTAAAGCAAATCAACTTCTAGGGTTTGTTTTAAGATCTACCAAAGAATTCAGAAAGCCAGTGAGTGGTTTGTACCTGTACTATGCTCTAGTGAGAAGTATCTTAGAATATGCCAGTCCCGTATGGTCGCCAAACTACAGGGTACATATTGATGAAATTGAGCGTATCCAGAAGAAAGCTCTAAGAATCTTAAGTTATCGTCAACACCCTGGGCGTTCATGTATTGATTACCAATGCACAGCAATTGGAAATAGGCTTGTGTCCTATTTTTTTATTATTATCGTAATCTGTACATTTTGCAATAATATAATTAACTGCTAAAGTGAAATATTCTTACGACAAATAGTTTTAAAGAAATTTGATTTTGAAAATACAATTTCTCGAGCCGCCCGAAAACGCTCCATACAAAATCGTGCCACGTGGTGACGTCACCGCGTTTTAGTCGTAGTGCAAAGTGTATGGAGTGCAAGAGAATATCGCATTTATCTCGGTCCACGTTGCGTTCACACGTGTACAATGCATAATAAGATCGATTTGAAATTTAATAAGGAATCTAAAAAGTTTTAAATTGTGACTTAATTCGATTGTTTATATTTTGACCTATTTTGGAAATTAAAAAAAAGGAAAAGTCATAGTTTCAGTTTAGTTGGGCAATATCTTAGTTTACTATGCATATTTTTTGAGAAAAAAACTAAGATACTATGCAGTATTGGTAAGGATCTGATGACCCAGGACACTACCCTATTCGACGCATATATTTTGATCTGGTTTATTTGTACAAGATTATACATTGTCATATAGATTCATCAGGACTACTTTCTCAACTCACTTTTAATATTAAATTTAGTACACGTAGGTTTAATGAGACAAATCTATTTTCCCTTCAGGTTTACAAAAATAATATCTCTTTCTTTAACCCTTTAACAAGGATGGCCCGCCAGTATAACGAGGTGGCGAGGAAGATCAAACTCTTAGACAATTATTTGATTTCTATTTTAATAGATTCATTAAAATTCTGAAAGACATCCTCCATAGCAGTTCGGCCTTGAAAAATGTTTAAACACGTCATTATTATTATAATTAAACTTTTTAAAATTTAGCGCTTTTCCTGTTTTTAACATATTGTTTTAGCTGTGTGCACATGTGGTTATGTTACGATCCAGAACGGAACTGTATTTTAGTATTATTGTTTTTCAATGATTGTAATGTGTTTTGTGCGCCTAAATAAATAAATAAATGATAAAAATGCATGGTCATCCTAATCACTGCTTGCTCGCACATTATAAATTGTATAAAAACTGTATTAAAAAATAAAATAAAAAGGATAAATTGAGTTCTCTGAGTTTCTTGCTGGTATCTTCTCAGTAGGTAGCCGAACCAGCTAAAGAATCATTTTCAAATGATTTATTTAACTGTATTTAATAATATATCGTTTTTTTTAACTTGACATAATAATTGTAATATTTGACGTTCATATGTGCTCTTATGTGCCTAAATTGAATAAATGAAATTGATTCTTTGATTCTTTGGGAAACTTCGTGCAAAGGGAGATGGATATTATGCTTTCATACATACTTGGCCAAGATGTAAAAAGATGAGAGTGGTCTCAATTAAGAGCTTACATTGTTTAAACCATCCCTGAAAATTCTGCAGATTTTGGTGATCTAAAGGTGCGTACAGATTATGTAACATGTTGTATAACTTGTGTTATATAACACGTCCACATCTATCTAACATTGTTTTATAACTTTGCAACATTGTACTAACTTCAGTGTCTACATTACTGAAACATGTTATATAACATTGTTTTATAACATGTTATGCTATATAATTTGTACGCACCTTAAGAGCAGAGTTTTAAGAGATTAAATAAGTGAGTTGAGTGCAGGTTTTCACGTCATGCCCAATCATTGATCCTGACAGATACTGAAAAATTTCTATAATACACATTTTTGACCTCGGTATTGATCCTAGTACACATAGCATTTATTTTTTGAACATCATTCAATGTAGTTACATCTTTTTCCTTTGGCAGCCAAATGGACATAATATATGGAAAACCTCACAGGGTCAGTGACACTCTATAGGGCCGCTGCCGCTTCGGTTGGAATTGCCCGTAGGTGACAGCGTCTCCCCCAGCTTGGAAGAGGGGTCTCAAACACCGTAGATGTGTTGCAGTGTTTGAGAAATCTCCCTCGGGGTGCGATCACTGCGTGTACAAGTACAAGCATCGCACCACCACCCCGAACTGCTTCTGGTAAGATGACAGGTATCCTCACTTGTCACTCCCAGGCCTGTGCTTTTGCAGGACGGAGGTTGTTGACCACAGACCTACAAACCTACACCCTTTAGCAGCTCGATAATAACCTCGTTATAAAAGTAAGAGGAACTGCCCTGCACCTATGGATATTGTGCTACAATGCTGTGAAGAACTAACGTTTAGGTACTTTTAGGTTTGTATAATGAGTTGTTTCAGGGACAAGGTTCCAGCCCAAATTTTCCTTTTCCACGCCGCTAGATAGTAAGACGCTACTTTAATAATAATAATACTTTGAGAAAGATAAACAAGTTAAGTACTTGGACTTGGCCCACGAGATTGTCGACATGTGGAATGTTGACTCAGCTATCATTGTACCGATAGTCGTGTCAGTGAACGGATTGATAGCAAAGAGCCTCGACCAACACCTGAAGAGGCTCGGGTTAGACGGTTGGGTCAAGGGCCAGATGCAGAAGGCTGTGCTTCTTGATACGGCGCGCATCGTGAGGAAGTTCCTTTCTCTGGAGCCCTAACCACCGGTAGCTTGGTCCCTGTACCCGATACCGGTGGAGCACTGTTTTTTATATTTTTAAATATAAATATATAAATACCTATATGTATACCTATATATACCTGTGTTACAGAAATCAGTGTCCTCTCACATCCTTAGTGACAATAAATCTTATGTAAATAACACTACACAGTGATTAAGTTGCAGTGTGTGTATGTGTATGTGTGTGTGTGTTTGTGTGTGTGTGTGTTTGTGTGTGTGTGTTTGTGTGTGTTTGTGTGTGTGTGTGTGTGTGTGTGTGTGTGTGTGTGTGTGTGTGTGTGTGTGTGTGTGTGTGTGTGTGTGTGTGTGTGTGTGTACCCTAGGATGAAGTTCAAAAACTACAGGACACAATTCCATTGGCTATTGGCTATATTACTACATATATTTTAAAACGGTGGCTATCACCTGGAAGGCCTCAACAGGTGCTTTTCCACACCCCGCTTGAAGAACCCGGGATTTTTTGAGGATGAAAGCAAGTAGTGTCTGATTATAGCGAGCTAGTTCTTAACGTGCGATAAAGAAAGATAGAATCGAACGAATAAATTGGCATGAAATAGACTTTTTTTCGTAAACACACACTAACTTACGTACGTGTGTACGTGTGTGTAGCGTAACGACGCATACCTCTTTCCTGCAGTAAGTAATAATCAAACTGTATAATTTGTGAAAGACAATTGTATTGAAGTGTATTGTATTGAATAAATTTTTAATTTAATTTAACGCTGAAATACCTAGACAAAATGCAAACAGACATGTTTGTTGTGATCGGGAATTGTATTAAACTCCTTTGAGTTATGGGTTCCTGGTATACAGGGCGTCCCACGGCGATGCCACATGGAGGGAAAGTACCTTAAATTCTTAAGTTAGCTCATTTTACTTAAAGGAGACATTTTAAAAAAATCGCTTGCCACACACGGTAACCGAACCGACTAAAATCCGAAAAAGTAACATTCTGTATTTTTATGGCATCAATCGATAGTGTCAATCATTAGGATAAAATTTCTCTAAGAAACATGGTAAATTAAATGAAAGGAAGTTCACAAAATCTTAACTTATAAATTCAATGCGAACAGACACAGCATTTTTATTTAAGGAACCATCAGATACGGTATCTTATAAGGTATCAACACTAGAGATATCTTTGATGAAATTTATTTAGTAAAATGAGTACTAAATGAATGAACTTTGTTACCTGTTTAGAATGTAACTTTATTGGGTAACTGCATGAGGTATGTAGGTAGGGTAGGTAGGTAGGGTAGGTAGTTATTTTTGGGTGCTTGATTCGAAACCTGCACGCGGTGTACCCTGGGCAACGAAGATGGCGAGAGAATTGCCCTATTGGATCAACTTATAAACTGTTAATTGAGACGGCGTGCGGTTTTAGTCGGTTTGAGTTCGACATACCTAAAAACTACTGCTGACCAGCAGCGGTCTCCGCACGATAAAAAAAGAAAAGTAATTTAAATATGGAATTTTATTGTTAATATGGTATCAGATGGATGGATGAACTTTGAGTTAAAGTATTTTATTTTGCCAAATTGAATTTATAATTTTAGGTTTCAAGGACTTCCTTTCGTTTAATTTACCATGTTTCTTAGAGAGATTTGATCCTTATGATTGACACTATCGATTGATGCCATAAAAATACAGGATGTTACATTTTCGGATTTCAGTCGGTTCGATTAACGGGTGTGGCAAGCGAATTTTTAAAAATCTTTGAATGCCGTTTTGTTTCTTTTTAAAAATAAAATGATGTCTCTATTAAGTAAAATGAGCTAACTTAAGGATTTAAGGTACTTTCCCTCCATGTGGCATCGCCGTGTGACGCCCTGTATATGTGCTTTACGCTCGAGATTTCTGGCGCGTGTAACGCTCAAGATCAGTCATTATCATATAACCTTAGGTGACCATCTTTACATTATACATTAATGTTTTTCGTTTGTAATGTAGGTATTCAAAGATTCAAGACGACTATTTTCTCTCCTGTGTTTGTGAATCATTTTTTTTTCTTATATTTTATTGCTTTTGTAGAGTTTTGCTGTTACCAATTGGAAAAATCCTTACACTTAATTTGATGTTTTACTTAAATTTTCATATTATAAATCTAAATCTTTTCTAGTATTTGAATGCGAAATGCGAAATCTTTTTGCGACACGTTTTTTCAGATGCACTGTTTCTCTCTTGAGGGCGGCAGTGCAACTGGCAAAAGTGATGTTGATCTTTATGGATATATCCGACATGCGATATTGCTCAGCTTTGCTTAGGGATGATGATTGATTCATGCATCGGAAAATATTAAATATGATTCCAAATAAATGAAATCAGCTGACTATCCTTATCTCTTAGTCAGATTATTAACATACACAAGTAATTTACAGGCAGGCAGGACTCAGTTCCAGTTATAACTGTCGCTCTTAATGGGGCCCCAAGAACTTGGTTAACGTGACATCTGTCATAGGAGAAAACACCGTCGATTGTCCTTTACATTTGAATTTCGAGGCGAACGTACCGTCTCAAGGTATCGTCGAAATCCATCATATCATGACCGGAATCCTGGCTTAAGATATAAACACTAAGATGGAAATTTATTCTTAGCTGTTTCTGTAGCGATGCTGTATCCGTTAGAGCTCTGCAAATCCATAACAAATCTACATATTCATAAGTATTTATTTATGCTGAAACTAAATTGATTTTATTGTCATTGTTAGCGAAACAGCATTGAGACTTGCGAAATTGCAGCGATTCTTTCTACAGCAGAAGCCATTAATTTAAAAGAAGAAGAAGCATTTGAATTTGACATATATAATAACAGATCAAAGGCTGTGAGCTAACAAGGAGAATTTATTCGTGAACGAACTTTGCGACAACGTCTACCTGTAACCTTGATTGACTTATCGTCGTGGACTCTACATATTAATATTTATTGTTTGGAACACACATGAGAACAAAGTTTCCCACCTGCTCTTTCCTGAATTGACAACATATATTTACACCCAGATTTTCATGAGAGCCTGGTATCGAAAACTGCATACGATAAAGTTCTCTCGATTTCGTGATTTCTGGTTAATATATCATCATCACAGAGTTAATCCCAGTTCCATCCAAAGGTTGCAGAGTTAACTTTTATCATAGCGACTGAACCTTAAAATGAAAGCCTACCTGGTACCATGGTACCTCATCTATGCAACAACAGGTGTACCAGTTAACTGGTCAGGACGGCTTGCACCTCGAAGACCTCGGTGACGATATACCTAATTTAAAAAATAAACATGTGGAAATCTTTGCCGTTATCTGCTGTGTGAAGGTGGCGTAACTGACAATCCATCCATCTACGGTGTTTGGGATGCCTCCCTCGGGTGAGTAATTCACTGCACGTACCATGTGTCATACCTCCATCCCGACCTGCTTCTGGTAAGGTGGTACAGGTGACCCCACCTGTCACCTCCAGGCCTGCATTTTAACAGGATGTAGGTCGTACTGGGAACTAAGGAACTACTGGAAATAAAGGTTCTCGCCTACGTAAAAACCTGCACCTATCGATATTGTGCCACAACATGGTGAAGATGGTCAAAATAATTAATAAGCTATTAACGTTTTCCAACTTTCCCTTTGACTAGCAAAGGAAACTTTTGTTCTTACAGAATACATTATTATACCGCGTATCACTCACGTCTTTGGCGCCGAGCGGAGGCAGATACTTTGCGATGGTATATTTAGTGCACCTATTAGTGACTTTTCATGCATTACTGAAAATATCAGTTGCGTCGCATCAAAGTTGCACTTATGAATTGTTCATACCCGTGCCACTGTTCATACTTAGTAAGACGCGTTCTCTCCATACTCTAAGCTTTTGTAAATTTAATAATGTTCTAAAAATAAATGCTTTGTTATTCTAGCATCAATGCAGATGCCAGAAATGTGTATTTTAGAACATTTTATTGTTTGTTCAGTCCCCCCGTCCCGTCTAAAAAAGCAAAGTCTGGCGTTAAATTATCGAGTACCACGTGAAAACCACTCAACAGGTTCAGCTAAAATTAGGCATGCACTTTCTCCAAGAGTTTAGTTATAAACTTAATTCTATACTCGTATCATCATGCTCTTTCAAATGTGATGGGCCTACCTTGACGGCTTCGACAGATATTTTGGTAAAACACCTATAGTACAGTTATTTGGTCGAAAAATTTGAGGTTACCTGGAAAGTTTTCCGGGAGTTTTGAAAATTGGCAATTTTATAGATTTTGATAATTATGCTCTTTCCATATTTCAACTGTGCCTCCTCGTATGTTTGCCGCTCGCGCCGCCATATTGAAATAAAATCGGCCAAGTGCGAGTCGGACTCGCCCATGAAGGGTTCCGCAGTAACAAAGGCGAGAATTGCGGTTTATGACGTATTAACAAAAACTACTGACTGGATCTCGTTCGAACCAATTTTTAGTGGAAGTTTGCATGGCAATTTACATCATGTATTTTTTTTAGATTTATCATTCTCTTATTTTAGAAGTTAGAGAGCAGGGGGGGGGGGGGGGGGGGGCACACATTTTTCCACTTTGGAAGTGTCTCTCGCGCAAACTTTTCAGTTTAGAAAAAAACTATGTTAGAAACCTCAATAGCATTTTTAAAGACCTATCTATAGATACCCCACACGTATGGGTTTGATGAAAAAAAAAAATTGAGTTTCAGTTCTAAGTATGGGGACCCCCAAAATTTAATGCTTTTTTTATTTTTGTGTGTAATTCTTAATGCGGTTCACAGAATACATCATCTTACCAAGTTTCAACAGTATAGGCCTTATAGTTTCGGAGAAAAGTGGCTGTGACATACGGACGGACAGACAGACGGACGGACAGACATGACGAATCTATAGTTCCGTTTTTTGCCATTTGGCTACGGAACCCTAAAAATGGCACCCAAAAGCAGTTTTATGATAATAACTCCTTTCCGGCGCATTTTACAAAAAAAATAGTACATTATGGTACAAGCGTGTAAAGTTGGTGATTACCGCTGAGGCGACATTGAGACCCGAGCCGCAAGGCGAGGGTCTTAACAGAGCCGAGGACGGTAATCACCATACACACGAGTGGCATACGATTATTTTCAACACACTTGCGAATAAAATAATACTAAAAATACTACATAACACAATCAAAACACAATAGTAAAAATCTATTTGTTGTCATACTTGTCATAAATAAGCGCGCGCATCTAACATTTTTTTATTTGTTCCTTTCGGAACAGGCTAAGGTGCTATCACCATGCTGCCTTGTCACCTACTTACTTATTTGAATTATGTTTTTTTTTCTCTGTAAATACTCACAGAGAAAAAAAAATACATTTTAGTGAAAGTTTTGTTTATTAAACACGTACTACAAGTTGAAATTATCTTTTAAAATACGAAGTTGCATGAAATGAGCAAGCAATAGGTATATTAATTCGTTTGTAATATTTGACACGATCTTTTTTGTATCGAAACTTTTTTAAGAACAAAGACAGAAGATCAATGAAATTAAAAAAAAAAATCTATAACTCACTAATGTGAATAATAGCAATGAAAAAGTCACAGTTTCATAATAGGTGTCATTATGTGCTTAATTGCGGTGAAATAAAATCGTATTTATAAGCAAGTGTGTTGAAAAACATATTATACAAAATAAAAGTAGAGAAAATTTCCTACAATTTGTCATAACTTTTTCTTTCCTAAAATCAATAGTTTCGGCGTACGAGCGCCGTAAACCATTATACATCCACACCAACGTGTAATACTCGTATTTATTTTAAACTGCTCATATTGTGATTTGAAAATCATAAAAATTATACGAAGGTTAAATAATATTGTTCCATAGAATGAAAACCTAGCTAACTATAGTCTGTCATGTCTCTGCAGGTATAAAGAAATGCGTCCCTTCTGTGTCAGGCTCCTTCTTTCCCTTCTAAGAAACATCTGGCACTAGCTGAGCTCAATAGAAATATTTAGTCTGAGTCATCAGTATACGTTTATCATTTCACAGTGTCGTTTGCATTTACAGAGCCATGGCTTCTAATGATGTAGATAAGAAGGGATACCACGATAAAAAAAACGCGCCGATTTCTCTACCTCATGGTGGTGTGAAATGAGTATTTCTGCCGAAACGTGTATTGAATTACACTTTACGACGCTCCTACGCCGAAACTAATAATTTTTTATTTTTGACAAATTGTAGAAAATTTCCTCTACTTTTATTTTGTGTAATATGTTTTTGCTGTAAAATGCGTCGGAAAGGAATTATTATCAAAAAACTGCTTTTTGGCGCCATTTTTTCAATATGACGGCGCGAGCGGCAAATATACGAGGTGGCAAAGTTGAAATTTGGAAAGAGCATATCAAAATCTATAAAATTACCAATTTTCAAAACTCCCGGAAAACTTTCAAAGTAAAAATACCAAATGACTGTACTACTATTCAAAGGAAGAATCAAAGACATAGACATATTCAAATTCATTCAATTTATTGTAAATAAATGCACATATCATAGAAATATCCAGATCAATAACATGACCGACATCTTGTTGTGGACTCTATAATATATATATTAATATTTATTATTTAAAATATACTTGAGGCAAAAAGTTCCTCTCCTACAACATTATGTGTTAGGCACCCCGGCTGACCCTAAGAAATCTATGGTGTCTGAAATGCCTTCCTCGGGGTATGGGAATCGCACCTGCTTCTACTGAGTTGATATGCGGCCTCAGCTGTCACCACCAGGTATGTGCTTTTGCAGGACAAACTTGTTCACCACAGACTGACTTACTGCACCCTTGCCACCTGTGCCACAGCATGGGAAGATAGTCGAAATAATTCGCGACGCGATAAGTTACGTTTACGTTTACTTTTAGGTTTGTCTCATGCTAATTTTAACTAATCACATCACTCTACGTGCTTTGATTGGACATAATATAATTATGTGAGTTTCATCGTTGTTTAATAGAGGAGGTTCCAACTCCAGTTTTACTTTGGCACATCGTTGGGAGGCAAGAAGCTAGGGTGAAGTCTAGAAGCTACGGGCCACCATGTCAGAGGCTGTTGATTTTAAAGCGGTGGCTCCTACCTTGATAACTGTGGCAGATGATTTTTCACACCCAGCTTGAAGAATTCAGGATTGTATGGAAATGGAAGTCAGTTTTCGGTTCAAGGATTCCAGTTCTTTGACGTGCGGTGAAGAATCGAAGGCATAAACATACTTCAGCACATTTATTTTCAAATATGGGCATGATATTATTCATAGAAACACCCAGATCAATGACGTACTTATTTGCATTAAACGGGAATGTGACTCCAATTCCTTTGAGTTATACGTTCCCAGTACTTGGGCGCGAACTCTGGTCGTGGACTCTAGACATTAATATTTATTATTCAGAATACATTTGAGAAAAAAAAGAAAAAAAACGAGGTTAAAAATCTAGGTATACGCATAGACAGGACACTATCCTGGGGCCCCCAAATACGAGAAGTCAGCCGCAAGTTGTTTGCGTCGGCGGGTTCCATGCGTAGACTGCGAAATTTCCTACCAACAGCCACTTCACTTCTTCTTCCACTACTTGACTATGCTGATGTCAGCTATCTTGATCTCACTGAGGAGCAACTTGATAAGCTAGAGCGCCTTCAAAATTTCTGTATTCGATTCATATTTGGTCTTCGCAAATATGATCACGTATCACAGTTTCGCGATTTGCTCAAGTGGCTCCCAATTCGACTTCGACGGAATGCTCACATTCTATCCATACTTTACAGTATTCTCTTCAACCCCCTTACTCCTATTTACCTTAAAGAACGTTTTGTGTTCCTCAATGACACACATTCAAGATCCCTGAGGTCGTCAGTAACATTGCAATTATCCACGCCCTCTCATTCCACCACTTTTTATGACAAGTCCTTCACTGTTCAGGCTGTACGTTTGTGGAATGCGCTGCCTTTGTCCATTAGACGTGCGCAATCCCTTGCTATTTTTATAAAAAATGATTAAGGAGCACTATTTGGGTACTTAGTTACTTCATCATGTTGGTTTTGAGTTGGCTTATCTTGTATACTATAGTGTAAGTATGTTTATGTAAGTATATTATAGAAACAAATCGTAAGTAGGTATGTACTTAGGTCTATGTAAAATACTACTAAAGTATATAATTGTGTAATGTGTTGTATGTAGGTATAATTGAATGTATAATATGTATCTACACTAATAACTACCCACAAGTTATTATTGTTTATGATAATTTAAATATGTCCATCCTAAGGTTGCCTGGAAGAGATCGCTTGTAGCGATAAGGCCGCCGATTGTACATTATTGTCATATTTTCCGTTTTACTGTAATGTATTTGTGTACAATAAAGAATTATCTATCTATCTATCCCTCCTGCTCTTTCCTGAGTTCGCAATATCTCTTGATTTCATGGTTATTATATATTATCATTATCCCAGGGTTAATTTTGGTTCCATACAAAGGTTGCTTGAGAATTTGCCCCATTCTTATTCCGAAATGATAGCTTGGACTATTATCTCAACAACAAGCGTACGAGCTGACATCTGAGGATGCCTAGGAATTTGAAGATCTTGGTGAACCTACACCTTAAACACACGCGCCCGTCCAGCGGAGGTGATTATATCGGACCCAAACTGATTAAAACCACACGCCGTCTCTGTTCTCATATGTAAGTGGGTGTAAGGTGGTGCAATTAAGGTATGCTTCTGAAGCCGACCGCATACGACAACGACAGACGTATGCAGCAGATACAGCGTACCCATTACCTGTTAAACTCTGATACGGATAAATGGGATCATTGAGAAGCCACAATTAATTACGAGCATCTGCTGCGTGCCATCATCATCGTGCGTCAGCATTTGTCGTATGCGGTCGGCTACGGAATCATACCTATAGACAATTCATTTGCACCCTGGACACATTTACAGTGTTTGAAGCATCGCACCTCCATTCCGAACTGCTTCTGGTAAGGTGACAGGTGTCCTCACCTGCCACCCCCAGGCTTGTGCTTTAGCAGGACGGAGGTTGTTGACCACAGACCTACATACCTACACCCTGTGGCCGCTCGATCGTAACATCAATATAAAGTAAGAGGAACCTATGGATATAGTGCCACAGTGCTGTGAAGATGATCCACATAATTGTCGACATGATATTTGTTTCAAGGATAAGGTTCCAGCCCAAGTTTTTATTTTCCACGCTGCTAAATAGAAAGACGCTAGGGTGAAGTTCAGAAGCACCAAGCTCCAAGACACAATTCCATTGGCTATTGATTTTAAAATGCTAGCTCCTACTTGAACGGCCTCGACAGATGCTTTTTCATGCCCCGCTTGAATCATTCAAGATTTTATGAAGATGAAAGCAAATGTGCGAATATAGCGTTCTAGTTCTTTGTTGTAAGTCAAAGAAAAATAGAATCGAACGAATAACTTGGTATAAATAGACAATTTTTTTAAACACACACTAACGTAGAAATACCTAGACAAATGCAGACAGACTTGTTTGCAGTGTTCGAGAATGTGTTTCCAATTCCTTTGGGTTATGAATTCCTGGTATATGTTTTTTACGTTCGAGATTTCTGGCGCGTGTAACGCTCAAGGATGTCATATCACCTTGGGTGACCTCGTCTCCATCTTTACATTACACATTAATATTTTTTGTTTGTAATTTATTTAAAGATTCAAGTATTTTTAAAACGAGGTTATGCGAAAACTAAGATTTTTCTCCTGTGCCTGTGAATCAATTTCTTTTTCAGTTTGAAATATTTTGTAACTTTTGAAGAGCTTCGGTTTTATCACTAAAAATCTTAAAGCTGAATGTTTTACTCAAATTTTCATTTTATAGTCTAAAGGTCCAACCCCACCAAACGGACGGCATCGGAACGGATTTTACAATCTTTAAACAAAAGAAATCTTATACCACAGCATTTAAACTTTATATTACCAAGTCACGTATGACAGCTTGACGTGCGTCATGCCGCCGCACGTCGCTGTCAAGCTGTTGTGCGTGACTTAGTAATATAAACTTCAAACACTGTGATAATAAGATTTAATTTTGTTTAAAGATTGTAAAATCCGGGCCGATGCCGTCCGTTTGGTGGGGTTGGACCTTAAATCGTTCCTAGTACTTGAGGGCGAAATGGTCTTTTTGCGACACGTTTGTCGAGATGCACTACTTGTGTCTTGAGGGCCAGGCAGTGCAACTGGCAAAAGTGATGACGGATATATCTGACATGCGATGTTTTTTAGCTTTTTGCTTAGGGATGATGATTAATTCACATTCTCAATCGTAACATCGATATACAAGTAAGAGGAACTGCCCTGTACATGGATGTCCACAGTAGTGCTGTGAAGATGGTCCGTAACGTTTAGGTACTTTTAGGCTTGTCTGATACCAATTTCCACTGACTACATCACTTTCCTTGTGGTTTGATTGGCCATAGTATAATGAGTTATACGTATTGTTTCAAGGATAATGTTCCAGCCCCAGTTTTTCTCTTTCATGTCGCTAGATAGTAAGACGCTAGGGAGAAATTGAGAAGCTCCAGGACACAATTCCAATGGCTGTTGATTTTGAAACCTCGACGTACGCTTTTTCACATCCTGCTTGAAGAACCCGAGATTTTAAGATGATCAAACCAAGTGTGCGAGTGTATCATTGTGTGACAAAGAAAAAATCGAACGAATAAATTGGCATGAATAGATATTCTTTTTGTAAACGCACACTAACTTAGAAATACCTAGACAAATGTAAACAGACATCTCCAATTCCTTTGGGTCATGAGTCCTGGTATATTTGGCTTACGTTCGAGATTTCTGGCGCGTGTAACGCTCAAGATCGTCATATCTTATAACCTTGGGTATCCTCGTCTCCATCTTTACATTATACATTATTCTTTTTTGTTTGTATGTATTCAAAGATTCAAGTATATATTAATATTTTACCGGGTCTACTATGGTGAATGTTCTGATGAGCTCTTCTAATTAACCCTCTCCTTTCCTTTAAAGGACAACATGTACAGGACTAGATGTTACCCACATACGGTGCAGAATATCCCATCAAGAATCAAGCAGTTCGGTGCCTCTTTCTTCTGCCGCACCATTAAGACCTGGAATTCCTTACCAGTTCACGTGTTTTCCTCTTCCTACAGTCCCGGGTTCTTTAAGCGGGGCGTGCAAAATCATCTGATGAGACCGTCAAGCTGAGTGCCTCCGTAGTAGCGGCGGTAAGTAGTAGGTAATGCACTGTTTCTTCCTTGAGGGCGGCAGTGGAACTGGTGAAAGTGATGTTGATCTTTATGGAAATATCCGACATGCGATGTTGCTTAGCTTTGCTTAGGGATGATGATTGATTCACACATCTGAAAATAGAAAAAAAAAACCGCTAATTCCAAATGAATGGAATCAGCTGACTATCCTTATGGCTTAGTCAGATTATTGACGTACACAATTAATTCACAAGCGTTACACAATGATTCAGTTCCAGTTACAACTGTCGCTCCTAATGGGGTCCCAAGAACTTCAAGGTGAACGTGTCTTCTCTCAGAGAAAAGATCGTCCTTTACATTGGATTTCGAGACCAATGCACCGTCTGAAGGTACCTTGCATGAGATATAAGAACTAAAATGGAAATTTAATCTAGGGCACTTAGCTGTTTCCATAGTGATACTGTATCCGTCAGAGTAATGTAATGTAATCCGTTAGTGGATTTGCAGAGACAAATCCAACACAAATCTCCATATTCATAATTATTTACATAAAAGCTTGTGCTGATACTAAATTGATTTCATTGTCATTGATAAGAGAAAAGAAATAGCATTGTGACTTGCGAAATTGTAGCGATTTCTTTCTATAGCAGAAGCCATTAATTTAAAAGAAGAAGAAAACCAAAGAAAACGCATTTGAATTTGACATAAATTACAGATCAAAGGCTAGTTAACTATTAACAAGGAGGATTATTCGTGAAGCAACTTTTGTCAACAACGTTTATCTGTAACCTTGATTGACTTAAGGTGGCTTTTGACTATGGGATGTAATATATATTACATCTTGAGATATATATTACATCCCGCGATTGCTGTTTACACTGTAAGATATATATTTGGGATAGTTCAGTAGCTTTACCATGAGTTGACACCAAAATTTGACAACTTCGTTACCCTATCGAACTGCGTACGCGAATCTGATTGGTCTGTGTAGAATGCATGCGCGAATTCTTTGACTTCTGATTGCTCAGTTTAAAATGACAACGTGATTTCGCATGCGCGATCAAACGTCGCCATTCAAACGGGCGAGACAGGGGGAGGCGTGGTGTCCGGGGACGTGAGGTAAAATATACACCTTCAAATATCGCTCGAAAAAATATTTATAGTTTGGGATGTAATATATATTATAGCGTAGTGTAAACGGTCTCGTACAAAATGTATGACGAGCGATATGTCAAGATGTAATATATATTACATTACATCCCATAGTCAAAAGCCACCTTTATCGTCGTGGATTCTACACATTAATATGTATTGTTTAAAACACATTTGAGACAAAAAGTTGGTTTGTCTGATACCAACAATTTTGGCTCTCCATCACTTTCCTTGTGGTTTGATTGGCCATAGTTGATTGAGTTACACCTATTGTTTCAAGGACAAGGTTCCAGTCCATGTTATATTTTACCACGCCGCTAGATAGTAAGACGCTAGGATGAAGTTCAGAAGCTTCAGGACATACTCCATTGGCTGTTGATTTTAAAAAGGTGGCCGCTACCTGGACGGCTTCGACAGATGTTTTTCTCCACACCCTGCTTGAAGAAATTTGGATTTTATGAAGATAGGAATTATATGAATATATTATATAGCGCACCGTGCGCCACGTGTAACGTGCGACAAAGCAATATAGAATCAATCGAATAAATTGGCATAAATAGACACATTTTTGTAAACACATACAAACGCAGAAATACCTAGACGAATGCAAACAAACATGTTTGCTGTAATCGGGCGTGTGTCTCCGATTCTTTTGAGTTATGCGTTCCTAGTACTTGAGTGCGACATGGTCATATTGCGACACGTTTATCGGTAATACTGACTGACCACTTTACTGTTTAGAATAAAATTTATTCTAAAATAAATTCATTTTAACAAAAACGTTTAACCGACTTCAAGAAACGAAAAAGAGGCACTGAAAAGCGAAAAATGATTTAATTTACAGACTTACTGATTTATTAGAAGTCGGTGCCAGCCAACTTTGTTTGTTGTGTCTGAACTACTATGATGCAATCAATTGAAATATGGCCTCTCTTGGGCTAGGCACCGACTTCTAATAAATCAGTAAGTCTGTAAATTAAATTATTTTTCGCTTTTCAGTGCCTCTTTTTCGTTTCTTGAAGTCGGTTAAACGTTTTTGTTAAAATGAATTTATTTTTCTCTTTTTAGTGAGTTTGTACAGTCTCACGACTGTACATGGCATGTATTGTAGCCAAATGGCAAAAAACGGAACCCTTATAGATTCGTCATGTCTGTCCGTCCGTCTGTCTGTCTGTCAGTCCGTATGTCACAGCCACTTTTCTCCGAAACTATAAGGCCTATGCTGTTGAAACTTGGTAAGAAGATGTATTCTGTGAACCGCATTAAGAATTTCACACTAAAATAAAAAAAGCATTAAATTTTGGGGGTCCCCATACTAAGAACTGAAACTCATTTTTTCATCAAACCCATACGTGTGGGGTTATCTATAGATAGGTCTTTAAAAATGCTATTGAGGTTTCTAATATTTTTTTTCTAAACTGAATAGTTTGCGCGAGAGACACTTCCAAAGTGGAAAAATGTGTGTCCCCCACCCCCCCTCTAACTTCTAAAATAAGAGAGTGATAAATCTAAAAAAAATATATGATGTAAATTGCCATGCAAACTTCCACTAAAAATTGGTTCGAACGGGATCCAGTCAGTAGTTTTTTTTTATACGTCATAAACCTCAATTTTTGCCTTTGCTACTACGGAACCTTTCATGGGCGAGTCCGACTCGAACTTGGCCGATTTATTATATTATAGATAAGGAGATTCTATATGAAACAAAAAAGTTTACTTCCTGCTCTTTCCTGAATCGGCAAAACAGTTTTCATTGTCTTTTGGCTTATAAGTTCCTAGTACTCGGGTGCGAAATAATCCTTTTGCGACACGTTTATCTGAAGGTAACCTTGAATGATCCAGGTCGTGGATTCTAGACATTAATATTTATTGTTTGGAATATATTTGAGTTGAGACAAAACAGTTTCCCTCCTGCTCTTTCCTGATCGGCAACACATATTTACACGCTGCTGACGATATATTTGCCTCGTGATTCATGGTTGCATTGTCATCTAATCCCGGTTCCATCCTAAGCTTGCTTTAGAGTCTAAATTGATTTAACTTATCTTAACTTCAATGAAAGCGACTGCCCCAACCCCACTCTGAAATGAAAGCCTGGACTGATACCTCATCCATGGTATTGAACCTTGAAGATCTTGGTGAGGCTACACCTTAAGTTTATGTATTTCTTATTTCGTGTTGAAATCCCTACAGATTCCCACTCGCGGCCAGCGGGGGTGATTACATCGGACTCGAACCAACTAAAACCGCATGCCATCTCGGGCCGCAAATGTAAGTTGGTGTAAGGTGCCGCAATAGGCAATACTCTTGCACCCTGGCTGACCCTGGGCTATCTACGGTGTTTGAGATGCCACCCTCGTATGTATTGTGGAAATTATTGCGCGTACACGCATCGCACCTCCATCCTAACCTGCTTCTGGCAAGGTGACGGATGTCCCCACCTGTCGATAACCTGTCACCTGTCACCCCCAGGCCTGTGCTTTTGCAGGGCGGAGGTTGTTGACCACTGGCCCTACATACTTACACCCTTGAGCCGCTGAATCGTAACATCAATATACTAGTAAGAGGAACCTATTGATATTGTGCCACAGCATGGAGAAGATGATCGAATTAATCCGCGACGCGATAAGCTACTAATTGACGTTTAATTTAAAGTTTGTCTGATGCTAATTTTATATAATCACTTGCTAGTCGGGAGCGGTCTAATGCTGACTGTACCATATTGTCGTAGGCTATGTGACCATAAAGACGTACAATTGAAGGTAAAACTGAACATCTTACTTGAGCAAAATCATCACCTCGAAACAGCACAACCAACCCTGTTCTTCTTAACGGAGACGCTAATTTCATGCCCGGCCGATACAGCCTACCTAATGTACCCCGGCTACAAACTCGAGCACCTGAGAAAAGCTGGGGTATGCTTGCACGTCCGGGATGACATTTGCTGCCGCCGTCTTAACGGCCTTGAAGACGGAGACCTGTCCACTCTATGGATACGTATAGATCACGGTGGCCACACCCGTATCTATGCGTGCCTCTACAGGTCTCATAGCGGTGACTGGGGCACAACTCAACTGTTGAGCACCTGCAGCGGTTGGCTGACAGGGTAATTGAGCAGTATCCCACCGCGGACTTGGTATTCTTGGGGGACTTCAACGCTCAACACGTGGAGTGGCTGGGGTCTCCCGTGACTAATTTTGCGGGAAGAGCTGCTCATGACTTCGGGTTCATCCTATGGGTTCACTCTACTGGTGCATTCTGTTACTAGAACGCCAGATATTGAGACCCACATAAGCTCTATACTGGACCTTCTGCTGACTACGCGTCCGGATGAATACTCCACAACTGTGGAAGCACCTCTCGGTACTTCGGACCACAGCCTCGTCCGGGCGCAAGTGACTCTCGCGCGGCCTGAACCACCGCGGCCACCACAGTGGCGGCATGTTTGGCACTACAAGTCGGCAGACTGGGACGGACTGCGAGAATTCTTCGCGTCGTACCCGTGGAGGCAGCTTTGCTTCACTCCAGAAGATCCAAGGTCCTGTGCAAAAGCAGTCGCTGACCCGATCCTAGCGGGCATGGAATCCATCCATCCATCTGGTAGTAGTTAGTAATTTTATAAATTCAGCATGATAATACTGTCTGAAGTTTACACGGATCTCGCTCATTGAAATAAAATTACTTTTGAACGGATTCCATACATTATATACAATCACGTCTTTATCCTCGGAGGGTTAGGCAGAGGTGAATTAACACCCAAATTTCACCAATCATTGTATCCGGTCCCACGTAATAGGGGGTGAGCCTATTGCCGTTTTCCGGGTACTATTGTTAGTTCGAGCCATGTATAGGCTGAGTCTGGGCTGTATACATATATCTATCTGACGTTAAACAGCCCTATCCCTTAGTCGCCTTGTACGACACCGCATGGGAGGATGGCATGAACGGATTCCATTGCGATACATTGTTATTATTTACTTTTGGTCCGAAGTTTCGGCTACTTTCCAGCAGCTTTGCATATGGCAGAGAGGAACTTGATTTCTGCACAGAGTACTAGCTGACCCGGTGAACTTCGTATCGCCAAATTTTATTCCACTCACATGGTATTCAGATCCCGTTCCCGCTGCACTTAAAGAAATTATTACAAAAACTATACACGTAACCCTTAAAGTTAACGTAACCCTAAAAAGAAAGAAAAGGTCGTTTGAAAACAATTTGTCGGGTAAGTCCGGGGCTAGTGCGGTGAGGCCACGCGCCGCCGTATCCGGGATCTTTCCGGCGTTAATCACCGTAAATGCAGTGGTTCCCGGACCCCTATTGTCCCGCACTAGTTTCGGAGGGATGGAAAGAACATGGGAATGTGTTTATACTTTGATATTTGTTTTTTTAGAGGGTGAACGGTGCTCTACGATAGACAGACAAAACAAAAATATAAGTGTAGATACTACGCTGACTTTTTTGTAGGAAAATAGAAAAAAAAAACTATTTTGGATGGAATTTGAATTGCCGTGTTGGTTCCCGGTGGAGCAAAATAGGGACCTAATTTTTTCTTTTCGTGGGTGTCGTAGAAGGCGACTAAGGGATAAGGTGGTTCTCCACCCGACAGTAAACATTTCACTTAGGTCATAATAAAGCACGTTGCTACCTTAATAGTTGGCAATAGGTGGGTGTTACTACACCTCTGCATACGCTTTAAATGTATTTGAATGTGTGAATGTATTTGAACTCGTGGCAGTCGTTTTCTTAGAGAGAATTCTCCAACTTCACCAGTGGCATATTTCGAAACATTGCAGCATTGTAGCGTCTCTTTAAAGGTATGATTCCGTAGCCGACCGCTTACGACAACTGCCGACGCACACAGCACATGCGCGTAATTCATTACGGCCTTTCAATTCAAACAAGTAATGGGTACGCTGTATGTGCTGCATGCGTCGGCAGTTGTCGTATGTGGTCGGTTTTGGAATCACACTTTAAGCCATACATGCCCGAAATTTATTAATTTTCAAATAACGTATGGGAATCTGCCGGATTTATTGACATTTATGATTACTGCTCCGTTCCCTCGAGTAGTAGAATGATGATAATATAGCCTATAAACTTCCTCGATAAACGCACTATTCATCCCAAAAATATTTATTCAATTTGAACCTAGTTCCTGACATTAGCACGTTAAAACAAACAAACTCTTCAGCTTTATAATATACAAATCGTATGCGTTCTGATGGGTAGGTACTGTCGGTAAAACAAGCTAGCTATGATTGGATTAGCTCTGCGTTAGTACCAAGTTAATTATGATTTTAATTGGGATACGCGAATAACATATTTTGCCCGAGTACGCGCTCGCGAGCGTAGTACGGCGGTCGTACCGTTAGCAAATTAGGCGGAGGAAAATACTCATATCGATTTTTTTTATGTTGGTTAGTACTGTGGGGATTTTCACATGAAAAAAAGTTTTCTTGGAAGCGCCAATAATACGGCAAAATAATGATGATGGGGTAAGTTTTTCTCAAGTCTTATCATCTTCATCTTGCGATGATCCGGGTTGCATATAAAGCTTAAGCTTATAGATAAACCAAAAGGAGAAGTACGACCGCCTTCGAGGAGAAAGCCTATGGAACCGAAAACCACTCTTAATGGTCATTGTGAATTGCAACAGCAAAAATCTTAATATAGGTATAATTCTTCTGTACTTGCGTTTGTCCCCTACTCCTCATTGGAAGACCAATTTGAATGAAATTCTGTATAGGTAGGAACTAATTGAAATATCAATAATTAGTTCCTGGATGGTTTGAAAATACAATTTGGACCCGGTACTACAGGACTTTTTTCTAGGCAGTAGGTACGACGTGTGCCGGGTCTGGTCTACATTTATCCCTACTAATATTATAAATGTGAAAGTAACTCTGTCTGTCTGTCTGTCTGTCTGTCTGTCTGTCTGTCTGTCTGTCTCGCTTTCACGCCCAAAACACTGAACCGATTTTGATGAAATTTGGTATAGGGGTAGATTAGACCTCGAGAAAGGACATAGGCTATGTTTGGTCGCGATAACCGACATCCACGCGGGCGGAGCCGCGGGCAAAAGCTAGTTTTAAATAATGTTCGGTTGGTTTGTTTATGCTTCAAAAATTTATATTTGTTCTATTATTAAAAATTCTGCTAGACTACCATAGCATGGAAAATGGAAACTTTTATATATCTATTAATTGTCTACTATATGAAAATGAATCCATAAATGTGTTGCTAAGCGCAAATCTCGAAAACGGCTGAACCGATTTCGCTAATTCTTTTTTTAGAATATTCCCTGAAGTATGAGGATGGTTCTTACGGCGAGAAAAATAAAAAAAGGCGGTACGATGTTCGCGGGGTCAGCTAGTTTTTAAATAAATATGTCGATGTATTAATAAAATAAAAAATATTGTGTACTTTTTTGCTATCTGTCCCCGTTTTGCGGATGGGCTCGGCAGCTTCCGGCGGGAGGGGAGGACGCCACATCCGCCGGAAGCGCCTCTCAACCTGCTGTCTTACTCCGCTCAAAACCTTTCCTGTTTTTACTTTTTTCGCTATGTAATACCTAATTAACGAAGGTCTAATTCCCTCTATAATGTTCAGTGGGAGGTAAATAACAACTCTTTGTAAAAGTAGTTCTTATTTACATACTTTATTGTATTTCGTTTTTTTTTAAATATGGAGACATACATACATACATACATAAAGTCACGCCTCTTTCCCAGTGGGGTAGGCAGAGACCACAGTTTTCCACTTGCTACGATTCTGGCATACATCTTTCGCTTCTTCTACGTTCATAATTATTGTTTTCATACATGCTCGCCGGTATAATGCATTTATAATGTTAGTATCCATACTAACATTATAAATGCGAAAGTAACTCTGTCTGTCTTTCTGTATGTATGAACAGATTTTCATGAAATTTAGTACAGAGATAGATTAGACCTTGGGAAACTACATAGGCTATGTTTGATCGCAATAACCGACATCCATGCGGGCGGAGCCGCGGGCAATAGCTAGTAATGTAATAATTTTTAATATGATAAATATGAGAAGGACTCGTCAATATGACTTCACCTCACCTGCTGACAAGCTGAAGGCAGTCTCAGTAAAGAGGGTCACCATTATAGACACGTACCATGTTACAATTGTGGAGTTAGTTATCTACAGCTCGACAGTTTGGTTAATTACTTAGTCATTTTCACCAACTGGTCAGTTTCTGCAATTGGTCAATTTCATTATAATCCTTAATTCGTTACTATCCCTAATTCATCAGTTGGGTTATCAGGTCAATGTAAAAATCTTGTCAGTTTATGCATTTTGACTAGATTTACAGTCGTTTATATCGGCATATCGGATTTTTATATTATAAACTTAAAAAAATGGGAAATTAATCTTGGATTTTGTAATTTGTTGATAAAAATGTAAATTGGATCGCGGACTCGTGTCTCCCCTGATGGCTCCCCTAGGGGAAACAACAGGACTTCTATAGTACTGATGTCTCCCCTAGGCGGGGGAGACATCAGTACTTATTGATTAGTTAACACGTTTATTGTTTTTTTATAGTATTAATAAGATCTAATTTTATCAAGCAATCCCAAACTTCTTTCCTTCCTTCTTCAGATAGATCTTCTATCATGCAAGTAGAAACTATATTTGTGATGCGTTTATCCAATGCAATCCACCGCCGTTTTCTATTTTTGGCTGGTATATTTATGACTGTTTGTCTTGATACACATTAATCTGGATACTACATTAATCTAACCTACCCCAAATAAATAGACCGGTAGGTACAGTCCAAAAAAATACCGACCGTTTTAAATTATCCATTAGTATGGTGATTGTACCTACTACAACTGACCAAATACGGAAATCAATTGAAATTGATAAACTGACGAGATTCATACACTGACCAGATAAGCCAACTGATGAATTAAGGAAAGTGACGAATTATAGTACATTATGGTACGAGTGAGCAACGTTGGTGATTACCGCCGAGGCGTCATTGAGACCCGAGCCGCCAGGCGAGGGTCTTAAGACAGCCGAGGACGGTAATCATCATGCTCACACGTGCCATACGACGTTTTACAACACACTTGCGAATAAGATAATACTACAAATACTAAATAAACAATACTACAAATTAATTCGTTTTCCTATGCGCGCGCATTTAACAATGGCGGTCGACCATATTTAAAAAAAAATGAGGTTTGAACTTAACTTTTTTTTACTCTGTTTTTTTTTCTGTACTTAGAGAAAAAAAAAAGTTAAATTTGAGTGAAAATTTTGTTTATTACACAAGTATTACAAGTTTAAATTATTTATTTAAATACGAAAATGCATCAAATGACCATACAATAGGCGTATTAATTTATTCGTACTATTAAACACGTTATTTTTTGTATCAAAACTTTTTTAAGAACATAGACAATTATAGACACTTCCTATGAAATTTAAAAAAGAATCTATAACTCACTTTTGTGAATAATAGCAATGAAAAAGTCACAGTTTTATAATAGGTGTCATTCCGTGCTTAATTGCGGTAAAATAATATCACATTTATGAGCAGGTGTGTTGTAAAGGATATTAATGAAATTGACTAATTTCAAAAGTGACCGGTTGGCGAAAGTGGCTAATTAACGAATCTGTCTAGTAGATATGTAACTCCAATGGTGGCACTCAGCTTGACGGCCTCATTAGATGCTTTTTCACGCCCCGCTTATAGGACTCGGGACTAAATAGTAACACCATACTTTGGTTACTTTTGGCTGCTGAAAATTAGTCGAAACGTACCTAATCCCATCAAAAACAATACTTGTAAAAAAATGCCAAGCCTCGCCGCTCTCGGTTCTTCTACCGCAAAAAGTTGTGAGATCCATGTAATACCAAGTCGGTTAATTTATTCAGTCCCTACTTCAGGGACCTTCTGTCCTAAGTTATTACGTAATAAGCTTTATGTTTTAAATTAATAAATTGACTTGGCAATCGCACTAAACAATCTTATTTAATGTAAATATTGTGATGTGCGATACATTGTGTTTTCATGCGATAGAGGTTGTCATTGGTCGGATTGGGTCACGTCACTGGAGATCGACCAATGACAATCTCTATCGAGCACAACCTTGCGACTCGCATCGTTGTGCTTGCTTAGTGAATTGCAGAACTGGACTGTTTTCAACTTTAAAATCTATACAATAGTTATTTGTTATACAAGAGTGCAAAGTTGCTTTTTAACCGCGTGCTCAGTTTTGATGACCGAGCAAGCGAAAGATTCTAAATTTGAATCACGAGCATAGCGAGTGATTCATAAATTAGAATCTTGAGCGTTAGCGAGGGAATCAAAAGAGCACAAGGTGTAAAATCTTTGCACTCGAGTGCAACACGTAACTTTTCATCCCACCTCAGCGAGGAAATAATGAAATGCTTCTTCTTCCTAGCGTTAATTCCCAGTCGCATCCGAAGCTCTCACCTCGGAGTTCGGGGTCCGCTTTACCAGTCTTAACTGCGGATTTGGCTGGACCTCGATATTTTTCGTAAAGCGACTGCCATGTGACCTCCACAACCCAATGGTGACATTAGGCGATATCGAAGCATTGCAGCTAGACCGTTGTTGTTGAACTTTTTATGCATACAAATATTTGCACTGAGCGGGGATCGGACCCGCGCCTCCTGCGTTGCGGCCACGTTCACTACCACTACGCCACGGAGGCTGTATAATAATTATGTGTAATAATACTAATAATAAAATATCAACAAATAAAATTCAACAACAATGTTCAACCATAGGACGTGAAAAAAAAAATTATGCGCGCAAAGCAAATTTAAAAAAAAAAGTAGGTACACCAAGGAGGTTCCGAGTTGAGTTTTTCATAAATTAAAAAAAAGTTGTATGATAAATCGACACCATAGAGGTAGAAGTAAATAGGTTTAATGATGTTTTGAGTTCACAAACCTAGTACACACGATGTTCTAAATTCAAATTTACTTTCCACTCTAGAGGATAAAAGCGACTTTTACACTCAGATATCGAAGAAAAAAAGTACTCTTTCCGAGATGGTGGGATGAAAATGAAATTTGTTAGACTGTTAATATTATAATGCTGAAAAGTGTGTTTGTTTGGTTAAACACGCTAATCTCAGTGATAAACAAAATTATGCAGAGGAACAGTAGGTAAGTGCTCCCCTATTCGCAGTAGTTCGGTGATTAGTCCGGTATACCGAACTAATGCTACTTTTTAGTCGCAGTGTGGACCCTATGTTCCAAAGTGCAAGGTCTAAAGGTATGATTCCGAAGCCGACCGCATACGACAACTGCCGACGCATGCAGCACATACAGCGTACCCATTACTTCTTAAATTCCGATACGGATAAAGGGGACCATTGAGAAGCCGCAATGAATTACGCTTAGGGGCTGTCTATTAATCACGTGATGTTATTTTAGCAATTTTTTAACCCCTCCTCCCCCAGCCAAAATCACGTGTATTTTTTATTCATTATTTAATGGTAAAAAAACAAAGAATCGTGACAAAATCGCGAGTTATAAGAAAAAAATAAATACACGTGACATCTAAATATACAAGTGATGTTTCGTGATTTTTTCGGACCCCCCCCCCCCTTTTGAGCCTCACGTGATTAATGGACAGCCCCTTATGTGCTGCATGCATCGGCAGTTGTCGTATGTGACCCACGGAGTCATACCTTAACGCCGTGATCATTATGGCTCCTTAATGGAATATGTCCAGTTTCACGTCACTGTGTACTTGGCATAGCACAATAGTGGCACTTAAATGTACCTATATGTACTGGTACGGCTAATAATAAGTAGGTGGGCACAGTCACCATCAAAAGTTTCTAAGCACTAATGGCAAAAACTACGAATAGCTGAGGTCGGCTCCACCCGTGTGATCATATCTCCGGTTCTTCTCAACCAATTGCGATTAAACAAACGTAAAAGATAAATTCTGATCAAGACCTTCAAAAAAGCGCATCAAAATTCGTTCAATAATTTTTGCGTCTCTAGCGAACAAGTTTGACAACAAATTTTTTTTTAGTTCTGCTTATCGTTTTAGTAACCCAAATATTTTTTTCTTAATATCTCCAATGTAGCAGTGGACTGCAATGGGCTAATTGATTGATTTGTCTACAATGTACAGACACACATTTTTAATGTACAGACTTACATAGATAAAAATATATTTATTTCAAGTAATGTATTCTTTCACCTCTTCAACACTGAAACTAAAAATGTTATTCTTCTTCTTCATCCCAGCGATTAACCCAGTCGCATCCGAAGCTTTCTCCTCGGAGTCTGGTGTCCGTTTTACCAGCTGTATAACTGCCGATTTGACAGGACTTTGATATTTTACGTGTAGCCACCACAAGCCAATAGAGATATTGGGCGATATTAAAGCATTGCAGCCAGATCAGTTGATGGATCTTTTAGAACTTCAACTACCTTCAACGACTGCCATAGATGTTCATATGGCGTCCAGGACCGACGGCTTATAGTGCTCTCTGAGACAAGACCATACCGATGCAAATGCCTATATTCATGCTTACAAATATTTGCACTAATCAGGGATTGAACCCGCGCCTCCTGCATAGCGGCTGCGTTCACTACCTCTACGCCACAGAAGATAGCCGCCACGTAAAATAAATAAAATACACGTTTATTATTTTATTTATTTCATGAAAGATTTTAAAGGTACTGTGATCGGTGGCAGTGTTATCTACTTCTGAGGGCGACTGTACGACGCTGTTGTTTCCGGAAATAGAACCTTGTCTCTTGGGTGTCGTGCCGTGAGGGCATTACGACGTACAACGTACTGTCTGACGTGTGTTGATTGTGTCACTGAAATGTTGCGCGGGGTCTAAGGTTCGGAGCCAACTCTAGCAAAATCATAGTGATTTTACTTGTAAGAGGAATACAGACTCTTTTTTAGTTACAACATTGTTTGTTTGTATTCATTCATATTTTTTTTATACGTGGTCATTCATGGTGATTGATTGCTCCTTGCTAGATGGTGGAAAAAGCCAGAGAACTCGGACTATCATTTCTGATGCTATCTTCTTCACTATGCTTTTTCACGCCCCGCTTGTATGACCCGGGACTGTAGGAAGAGGAATTCATTCATATCTTCTTTTTATTCTCTTATAAACTAAACTCATAACCCTCCTTTGGCTTTGCCGTAGTCGGGTAAAATTACGCACAAAACTTGACTATTTTTTTTTCGTAATTCCTTAAGCCCCACGGAAGATTTAAAAATAAAAACTAAAAATTGGACGGTGTCTACACATTAGAGATATTTAAAAAAATACTTAGGTTATGTTGTATTAACGAATCTAAAAATATTCTTTTTATTCTATGTTCACGATGGACGCAAAAACAACTAAGTGAGTTTTGATAGAGTTTATTTGATAGAAAGGTTTTTGACTTAAAATCTTACGGATGTTTTAATGCAATTGGTTCAGTAGAATCGGCAATACGATAAGAAGTCGAGAAAACCCATTCACGCGGGCGAAGCCCAGGCATAATTTACTAATATACAGGTATATGAATAAA
The DNA here is from genome assembly GCA_914767945.1 of Eilema depressum. Lineage (NCBI taxonomy): Eukaryota > Metazoa > Arthropoda > Insecta > Lepidoptera > Erebidae > Eilema > Eilema depressum. Next base: position 31,616,971 of record OU612012.1, on the reverse strand, counting down.
TGGTTTCTTTCTTTCTTTCTTTCTTTCTAATTCATTCCTCGGCGACTAAGTGATAGAGCTGTTCTCCATCCAACAGAAAACATAAGGCCTATGACAAAGGACCCGCTTGGCGGCAATAGGCTCACCCCCTATTACATGACACCGAAAATGATTGTTGACTAAACGTAGGTGCTAATACACCTCTGCCTACCCCTTCGTGGTATTACAGGCGTGAATATATGAACAACGAAAATCACTTTCGCATATAATTTAGTTATTCATACGACGCCCCAAACCGTATATCAGATATAACGAATTTTTTTCATATAGCTACAGAGGCTAACGATACCGATTCATTACAGGTCTAATTCGAAATAGAATAGTTAATGTGCAGCTAAGTGTGGTGTACTGTGGCCGTCCAGCCGTGGTTCCGTACCTATCTGCGGTACCCTAAAAAGGGTACGAAGCTATGGTGTGGTGGAAGTCATAAGTGGGAGCGGTGAATAGAGATCATGTTTGTAGAGCTTATTTGGAGCTTATTTATTTCTTTTAGCTGAATTCTGATCCCGTTCATAGCTGATATATAGCCTATGTATTATTCTGATGTATAAGCTATATTATTGTAAAGTTGCATTAAAATCCATTCAGTAGTTTTTATGTGAAAGAGTAACAAACTTCCTCACATACATCCATCCATACTTACAAAATTTCGCGTTTATAAAATATATTAGTAGGATAATGATTTGATTATCCTACTAATATTTATAAACCATTTTAAGAAATAAAGGCTTTATTTTTATTGGTGTATGAGTAGGCTGCAGAAGTCCGTATACAACATGATATTAAAGTTATATAAATTGGTGTCACACGCCATCTACCTATACACATGCCATCTTTCTTTCTTTCTCTTCTTCTGCGTGTTAGGTATAGGTGCTTTTTAGTGTTGTTAACAGAGGTAACGTCATCTCTCGCCTCTAGAAGATTAAGCAAATTGAATTTAGAACATCGTGTAGGTAGTTTGTGAATTCAAAACATCATAAAACTTCACGCAACTTTTTTTAATTCATGAAAAGCTCAGACTCGGTACCTCCTCGGTGTATTTTGAATTGCACTCTTGTATAACAAATAATTATTACGATACCAAAATCCACACGATCTGAAACTCGTACTTAATATTACATTCTTCAAAATTCCCAACCCGCTACCGCTCGCCACTCGGCCCACAGCCCACGAATCCCCGAAGGAGCCACGGCGCACATACAGGTATTTGCTCGATCTACGCGGCCAAAATTATTTTAATGCATAATTGGTATCTAAACAAGATAAATAAACAATAAAAATACTTATTTTTTTAAAATAATACTATATTTTACAAAAAAACGCCTTAGTGGAGTACCTAGTATAGTAATATAGCTTTTTTAAGTTAATTCATCGCTTTCTGATGAATTTTCTATTATTGGATAGTATTCTGCAGACACAAACAGTCAAAGTTTCAGGCAAAAATGTTTTCGCTTTCCTTTTTTTTATATTTCGCATGCTACTTAGCAGAGTTCTGCTCAGTTCAGATCCTCTGCTAAGTACATACATGTTGTATGTATATACTTAGCAGAGGATCTGAACTGAGCAGAATCGGTTAATTATATCTTGATTGCAATTTGTCCTCGAACATTTTCTTGCTAAATCTTGATGGTAACAGCTGAAGTGTTTATTTCTAGCCACAGCTGCATCTCGGAAAGCTCTCCTATTGACAATAATGCCTTTTCAATTATGACTGCGTCATAATCGTTATCGTACACGATTCTTCTTGGCTTTTTGTAATGCACTTTAACACGGAAAAAAAACCTTATTGGTCTTTCTCATAATCTCGTACTGTCCTTGTGTCAAATCGGCATCTATAAACATTTGCAAAGCCTGCATTGGTGTCAAGGAGGACTCCTCTTTACTGGGTCGCGTAAGCAAAAATGCCTTTATCTTTTCGGACAATTGATGCATCTTTGTTACCAGATCTACCCAGTTCCACTTTCGCAGCATGTATAAAAGTCTACTTTTCAAAGTTAGAACGTAGTTCTTCAGTCTTTTGCCTTTTGCTCTGGCTCTTTTTGAGAAGTTTTATCAACAGGTATTCCAAAAGTGCCTTCCAGCCAAGACCGGTTGTATTTTATAAATTTATCTTGAGCTTTGGTACACCTCTGTTTTATTTCAGATTGCAAATCATGAATTTGGTCGTTATTGTAACCTTCACATGACAAAAGTTTTTCTTTTAAATAGTTTAATTTGGCATCTAAAGTAAGGAAATTTTCTTTCTTTATTAGATCAAATAAGTGTTGGCGTGTTACAACTCTTACTCCTGATGCATCTTCTGAACCTAAAACAAACAAATACAATGTAGAAAGTCACTAAAAGATATTTCCTATTTTAAACGATATTTAGCTGAATCTCTTCAATACCTCTAAACTGTATTTATCCGGACGTTTCCGGAGATGATTTTCACTGTATTTACAAAGTAAAGGATCAGAGAATAACCTACAATAAAAATTATAGCCGGATCTAACCCGATACATAAACAAAAACACTAGCAAAGATTTTTTTTTGAAATAAGTTATGGTGTGAAAATGGGTTTTTTTATCACTACAAAAACAATATAGCTTGTTAATTGATCATAATTTTATTTATGCATTTTATAAGTCTTTTACCTTGTCCATCAGAATCCATCACTTTCAATTCGTAGGAAGAACTTGAGAATTTAGAAACACACTTCGAAAGTTTGATGTTTAGAAAAGCGCCAACATGAAATACGCACACTAAGTGAAACGGTCAAATTGCGACTGATGCCACAGAGGCGGGGTGTAAGGTAGCAGGTAGATAAAGCATGGGTATTGTGCCAGGGTTCATATTCTGATCGTGGAACTAGTTTTTATGAATGTTATTGAATTTTTGATAATGGGACTTTTGGCCGCGTAGATCGAGCAAATACCTGTATGTGCGGCGGCGATAAAAGCCTCATGCATTATACAGGCGGGTCCGAAATCGAAAAATTAAAACTCGCGCCATCTGCCGGTTGAACGCCGTAATTACTGTGTTGTGATGTGTTGTTCGCTAATCACAAGTGCCTACTTGTGTTGTACATGTATATGTATATACTTTTGTTATATGTATATACATGCCGTATTGGTTCCCGTAGGGAGTAGAATAGGGTCACCCCATCTCTTACTGTGGGTGTCGTAAAAGGCGACTAAGGGATAAGACTGTTCTCCATCCGACAGTAAACATACAGCCCATGATAAAGTGCCCGCTAGAAGGCAATAGGCTCGCCCCCTATTACGTGGGACCGAAAGTTATAGTTGGCGAAATGTGGGTGCTACTACACCTCTGCCTACCCCTTCGGAGATTTACAGGCGTGAGTATATCTATATATTTATGTATACTTTTATTATGTGAGCGTGTTTATTATATAATTGTAACTTGCATATGCCTGACAGCCTCTGTAGCGTGGCGGTAGTGAACGCAGCCACAGAGGAGGCGCGGGTTCGATCCCGTCTCAGTGCAAATACTTATGTTTATTTGTCTTGGTGATCCCGTGCCCCGGAGAGCGCGGTAAGCCGTCGGTCCCGGTTGCCAGTCGTTACGGGCCCTCCTGATCAGAAAGTAGCTGGTAGTTGGAGCCCTAAAAAGTTCAACAACTGGTCTATCTGTAAAGCTTCGATATCGCCATTGGGTTGTGGAGGTCAGATGACAATCACGGAAAATAGACTGGAAAAAGCGCAGTTAGACTGGAAAAAGCGGACCCATCCGTACCCGTGGTAGTCCGGTTAACCGGACAACTCAACCGTACTACGGGTAATAGATCGGTTTAGATTTACAAAAAAAAAGAAAACGTCATGCAGGACAAGTTTTCTTTTAGTCTTTTTTTTTAAATATAAACCATCCAGTGTGCCACCCAAAGGCATACAAAAAAAATATTTCAAATCGGTCCAGCCGTTTAGGAGGAATTCAGTGACATACACACGTACAGTAGAATTATATATACGAGTATATGAAGATAGATACATAGACTTTTAATACCGGCATAGTTATAAACTATTTGATCCCAAAGTATACTGTGGCGGCGAGGGGTCCCTATAAACTGATTCTTACCGGCTTACTCTACAAAAGGAAGTCGTGGTAGAGATATTTTCCACCGGCTTTCCTGTTGAAAATTTTCTCCATTCGCCACTTTTTATAGACCTGCCCCAACCTGACTGGCATCTTGGAGTCGCAAACAAAACAGTAGACAAAAGAAACTCCCACGGTAAGTTACTCAGGAGGAGTGTTTTTATGTATGGTCCGTCAATTGGCTGCTCCCCGCTAGATGGTAAAAAGCTGATGTGCAGTCCAGAAGATACGGACAACCATTTCTGATGCTATTGGCCTTAAGGTGATTACATACGCCTATAACTTTGACCATACAAATGCTCAAGGTCATTCGCTCATATTTGAACCGTAAAAATCAGTAAAACCAATTTTAATAGATAATCTTATAGGCGACGATTATAACTAAGAAGATCACGTCATGCTAATACACATAATTAACATATAAATGTGAAATTTTAGATTATTTGGATACATATTGTAGATAATATTTGGTTTCATAAGAAAGAGTAGAGTGATGTTCAGAGCCTCTTTTCAACTATTTCCTCCTTTTAATTCCTCCATTTAATTTATGAAATAAGAAGTTCTTCTGTATATCCTGTAGTATGCAGGCATGTGAATTCCAGATCTGTAGGTTTTATAGGTAATAAGAAAAACGGTTTAGAAAATATTCGTCTATTTACAAACGTAACATAATATTTACCATTGAGATTATAATATCAATGTTATATTACTTAATCAATCCAATTACAGTTCTATTCGAGTAGCGTAGCTCAGCAAACAGTTCTTAACCAATCTTATTTGTTGTATATGTTACGGATAATGCTAGAAAATGGAGTAAACCTAGGTTTACCCGGTTTGACTTAGTATTATCCAAGCTTCTTGGCTAGAGTCCGAATAATAAGTTATAGTACATTATGGTACAAGCGTGTAAAGTTGGTGATTACCGCTGAGGTGACATTGAGACCCGAGGACGGTAATCACCATACACGCTAGTGGCATACGACTATTTTCAACACACTTGCCAATAAAATTATACTAAATTATTTTAAAAGATAATTTCAACTTGTAATACGTGTTTAATAAACAAAACTTCCACTAAAATGTATTTTTTTCTCTCTGAGTATTTACAGAGAAAAAAGAATCATAATTCAAATAAGTAAGTAGATGACAAGGCAGTATGGTGATAGCACCTTAGCCTGTTCCGAAAGGAACAAGTAAAAAAATGTTAGATGCGCGCGCATATAATGACAACAAATAGATTTTTACCATTGTGTTTTGATTGTGTTATGTAGTATTTTTAGTATTATTTTATTCGCAAGTGTGTTGAAAATAGTCGTATGCCACTCGCGGGTATGGTGATTACCGTCCTCGGCTCTCTTAAGACCCTTGCCTTACGGCTCGGGTCTCAATGTCGCCTCAGCGGTAATCACCAACTTTACACGCTTGTACCATAATGTACTATTGAATTCGAGGTTTACCCATACTCACCTAGGTCTACCCAACTCTGGCTGGGTAATGTTAAAAATTTGTCTAATTAATTAGTGAAATGAAAATCCAAGGGCATTTTAAACTTTTATTATTTTAAAAGCATACAAAGGGGAACGTAATCGCTTGAAGAGCATTAGCGGGCTGAAACATGATATAGTTATTTAATAGCACAAACTATGTACATATTAAAACTTTGAAAAAACGTCATTATTATAGTTAACACCTCGACTCAGAGTACCCCGACTCGGATAGGTTAGGTTAGAAGTGGTTGTGGTGGTTATTTTATTTTTTTGCGTCAACGGGGAATACCCAGCCAGAGTTGGATAGACCTAGGTGAGTATGGGTAAACCCCGAATTAAAATTTATTTAACTTATTATTCGGACTTTACCCAAGAAACTCGGATAATACTAAGTCAACCCGGGTAAACCTAGGTTTACTCCATCTTCTAGCATTACCCGTAACATATATAATGTTGAACTTTTTAATTTTCCAAGATAGTATATAGATAGATGCGTATCTAAATACTAACCTATGCCCGTCCTCCCGATGCTCCCGATCCTCCACCTTTCACATCTAGTTTGTCCCAGCCACCTTTTTCAGGTCGTCATTCCATCAGGCGCTTATAGGTCCGCTTTAGGACTCGTTTGCTCTAGGAAAGATGTGGCCAGCCCACTGCCATTTTTGAGCTTGCTTGTTCTGCGAGCTATGTTGGTAACTTTAGGTCGTGTGCTAGCCCCAGTAGCCCCGAATCAGGTCAGCATCGAAAAATTGGTATTTTCGAAACCGTTTTTCTTATTAACTATAAAACCTACTGATCTGGAATTCACATGCCTGCATACTTCAGGATATAGAGAATAACTTCTTCTTTTCATAAATTAAATAAAAAAAAATTTGAGTTTCAGTTCTAAGAATGGGGACCCCCAAAATTTAATGCTTTTTTTTTATTTTTGTGTGAAATTCTTAATGCGGTTCACAGAATACATCTTCTTACCAAGTTTCAACAGCATAGGCCTTATAGTTACAGAGAAAAGTGGCTGTGACATACGGACGGACCGACAGACAGACAGATAGACTACTGGCCCGTGTACAAAAATGATGGGTCATTTGAACCACCAGGTGACCTTTATAGAACGATATAAGAGCATAAAATAATAAGATTCAGCACTATGCCGTCACTTGTAAGCTGTCCAACTGAGTGCAGGTGAAGAAGAGGGGGTTGTAACCCACGATTACTTCACCATGTCGCATGATTTTTGTACGGCGTTGCGGAATAATGGATTAGAAGCAGTATTGAAATATTATGAAACTGATGCCGTACAAAATCAAATGACCAAATTTACCCTGGTAATGTCGGAAAATAAAATAAAAATTCCGACTTTGTGGCTCACCATTTTTTGTACAGCACTACGCGTTTGCTTGTTATTTTTCATGGATCTATCGATGGTAAGAATGCCGTACAAAAATATATGACCAAAATGTACTCACTCTACCTGTACTTTGTACCTGTACTCACCTGCACTCAGTTGGACAGCTTACAAGTGACGGCATAGTGCTGAATCTTATTATTTTATGTTCTTATATCGTTCTATATAGGTCACCTGGTGGTTCAAATGACCCATCATTTTTGTACACGGGCCAGTAGTCTAAGACGGACGGACAGATATTACGAATCTATAAGGGTTCCGTTTTTTGCCATTTGGCTACGGAACCCTAAAAAGGCGGAAATAGTTAAAAAGAGGCTCCGAAAATCACTTTACTCTTTCTTATGAAACCAAATAGTATCTACAAATATGTATCCAAATAATCTAAAATTTCACATATAATGTTAAATAAGAAGTTTATTAGCATGACGTGATCTTCTTAGTTAGTAATCTTTGCTTATAAAATTATCTATTAAAATAATTGGTTTTACTGATTTTTACGGTTCAAATATGAGCGAATGACCTTGAGCATTTGTATGGTCAAAGTCGCGTATGTAATCACCTTAACTGTCGTTTTCTGACCGAGACCTTCCTAAAAAGAACCCAACCCCACCTAAATTTGTTCAGTCGTTTTTTTTCAGAACTAACAGACTAGAATTACAAAACAATATTTTTGTGTTCGTTATTATACCCTAAAGGTATGATTCCGTAGCCGACCGCATGCGACAACTGCCGACGCATGCGGCAGATACAGCGTACAAATTACTTGTTAAACTTCGATAAGTACGGATAAAGGAGACCATTGAGAAACCGCAATGAATTACGCGCATGTGCTGCGTGCGTCGGCAGTCGTCGTCTACGGAATCATATCTTAACCCAATCTTTTTAAATATCTCCACCCTACTTAAACCTACAGAAATAGAAATAGCTACTTTACAATAACACAGAAGTATAGATACAACAGCATAAGATATAATCCCCAATCGGTCCAGACATCGATACGGACCCTGTAAAGCCTGGAATCACGACTGCAAGCCGTACATTAATCCTATCGAGTCACATATAAGAGACAGTTTCAGTCGGGAAGCCGATTACGGACGTTGACTATAAGACCCGCTCAGAGCGTTTGCTTTCGAAAATCGGGGTTGCCAGACTATAGAACCGATACTCCAAGGCCATCCGTTGCGTTTTGCGTGTGTGCATTCTGTAATATTTCGCACAAATTGTGCGTATTTTTTGTACGAGCGCGAAAAACTAATAATCGAAACGTGAACGTATCGAGACCATAGAGCATTGCGATTGGCCGCTGGCCTTCTGTGAACCTGCGTGTGTCCGCCAACGTGAGTGAAGTCTACCAATTTTAATTCTCCATTCTTTCGATTCGTTTCTTCTTCTTCATCCTAGCGTTAATTGCCAGTCGCATCCGAAGCTTTCATCTCGGAGTCTGGGGTCCACTTTACCAGTCTTGACGTTTATATTACGATTGTTTTTTTTTTGTGCTAGGGGTACAGGTAAACTTTATGCATGAGGTAGCAGACGGCCTTATAGAGGTGAACTAACTGATACCTGTAGGTCAGTCCACGTGGTATTTTGATCAATCCCCGCAACCCATGGAAACCTATTACCGGTATAAGAAATATAGCCTATGTATTATGTGTTATTCCAGACTATAGTCTCTCCCTGTACCTATCAAATTTCATTAAAATCAGTTAAGCTTTTTAAGCGTGAAAGCGTAACAAAGAGACAGAGTTTCTTTCATTTTATTTTATTTTATTCTTTCAGAAAACTACATAATATAATAGAAACAAATTGTAACATTAAATGGCCAATTACAAGTATTTGCTTATAGTAGTTATATAGAATGTATAGTCGGTAGATTTCGCAATTATATTATTAGTATGGACATCGGCATACGCCGGGCAGTATACCATATTCTTATTCTGTACATCCAGTCACAGAAGGTATTGTCTCCAACAGATATATCGGCACGAGACGGTAACAGAAACATCGAGTCCACACCTCAAAGCTAGACTAGAACGTATTGTCTGTCAGCGCCCGAGATAAATTCGAAACACAAACGTGGAAATAAAACTATTTATAACGGATTCTATTCACCGTTTGTGCTATTTTGTGCTTTTAAACCGCTGTTTCAGTTGCTTTTCAGCATTCATGAATCCACATAAATACTTTTAAGTTTTTTTTTTAAGAATATTAGCAATCGAAATTACTAATATTCCCTATAACCTAAATAGCTTTTGTTAGGAGACACGTCGGCAGTGTAATGGTCAGGATTCGAACCCAGGTCCTTTCGATCGTAAGGCCGACATTGTAGTTATACTTAACTTAACTGCTAACTTATACTTGACAGCCTCTGTGGCGTAGCGGTAGTGAACGCGGCCGCTACGCAGAGGCGCGGGTTCAATCCCCGCTCGGTGCAAATATTTTGTACGCATGAATATGGGTATATGTGTTGGTCTGATCGTGCTCGGAGAGCACGTTAAGCCGTCGTCGGTCCCGGTTGTCATACGAACATCTATGGCAGTCGTTACGGGTAGTTGGAGCCCTTAAAAGTCCAACAACAAAGGTCTAGCTGCAATGCTTCGATATCGCCTAATGTAGTGGAGGTCAGATGGTAGTCGCTTCACGTAAAGTATCCGAGGTACAGCCAAATCCGCAGTTAAGACTGCTAAAGCGGACCCCAGATTACGAGGTGAAAGTTTCAGATGCGACTGGGAATTAACGCTAGGATGAAGAAGACACTGTAGTTATACTTAAATGTATGCATGCATAAAAATACGCTCTAGTCGAAACAATATGACCGTATGTAGTATAGGCCTCTGTGGCGTAGCGGTAGAACGTTCGACAGCTACGCAGTGCTCAGTGCAAATATAATTTGTATACATGAATATGTATATTTGCATCGTTCTTTATATATTTATTTTTATATAATAATTGCGATCTTTCCTGTAGTTACAATAAATGATTTACCTGAGCTTATTAAATTAAGAATGATAAAGTAGCGACTAAAGTAGCGTCTGATCTTATTGTATCGTTTTAATTTATTTTTAATAATTCCGCCCTTTTATCCAACCTTTAGTAATTATTTGATATTATAGTTATTAATATTATTTGACAGTTAAAACTATGACGTCACAATTGTTTATTTCACACAAGTTTCCTTATATCTTACCGTTTTGATATTTAGTAAGCTAATTTGACTTATTTGACTAGACACGCAATTGTTGATATTTGCTATATGTACCGAAGTATAAGGGTTAGTTGTACCAGTACAAGTGTTAGATGTACCAGTAGGTACAAGTGTTAGTTGTACCAGTAGAAGTGTTAGTTGTACCATCAAGTACAAGTCGGCCAGCAACGCACCCCGGCCCGGTCGAGTGCGTATCGATTGTCGCCCAATTAGCCGAGCCGATCGTCACGCGCCATCCGTCAACCTTTTTAGAGTTAGGAGCGTGAAAAGGTAACAAGTAAGAGAGTGAATGGACCAATTAAATAATTCAGTAATTCGTGAACCCGCCGGCGGCGACGTAAACACGCGTGAGACGCCGCGGGGCCATGGGGCGGGGGCGGTGGTGGGGCGAGGGCGTGGCCCGTGACGTCACGCCGCTCGCGCCTCAGTCGGTATCTATCCGGCGAAGCGGACGGTCGCGGCGACGCGTCGCCTATTATCACCCGAAAGTACGATAAAAATCGCCAAAATTTTTGACCGGCAGTATCACTCACCCTCCAAGGTGTTGAAATTGGAGGACGACCCTTGGGGGTCATGTGCGATGTACTCGCCGGATAAGATGAAGGCCGGCGGCGGGCTGATGGCGCCGCCCGGCTGCTTCCCCGGCCGGTACAGCCCCACGTACCGGAGCTCGGACCCGCGCCGGTGCGTCCCCAACCCGTCCGTGAGTACACAATACTACCTTCTCCATTTACCTATTTTTTTTCCTCGGACTCAAGAAACTGTTTACGTCGACATGACAGCAAAATAAAACATAAACAGACCGCGCGTAAAAACGTAAATAAAAAAAAATATCGGGTTTATTATTCCAAATTCAAAATATTATTTTTTCAGGTCGTCGTTCGTAGTACAAAATATAAATATTTTTGTCTATTAACCCTTGTTGTTTCAGGTTATTATGTATATGTATTATATGTATATATGAGCTGTGCGATGTGTATATATTTATATACTTTATAGCTGGCGCGCAATGGCGATTTCATGGAGCTCCATGGGGGGATTTTGTGTTTCAGCGAAGTTGTCCATGTGTTCATATTTACTTCAGTTTCAGTATCACAGTATATAATGTATCATGAAAATAAAACCTTCATTTAAATTGGTGCCTATATAAACGTCTCCATTTAAATTAATATAAAAAACGGTACTCAAATGTGTTAGACAAGTACACTCATAAAATTAAAATATCATAAATTTCACGAAATTAAAGTAACTACAATAACATACATAATTACATTTTGTTATAAGAATAGTGTTAAATATTCCATTAAGTAAACACATCACAACCGAACAAGAAAACGATACAGTTCTAAAGTAATGTAGACACTATCACACTATTATGTTATTATTCCTGCGTTTTATGATTCCAATAAAAAAATATTTAAAAGATGAGTCAATAGTGTCAATGAAAATTAAATTCAAAACACGAATTAAAGGATAAATAAATACAATTTCATAAATCGACAAAATAAAAATTCCAAATACAAAATCAACTTCCATTTAAATTCAATTCTAAATCATTTCAATTCTGTAATGAAGAGGGCGGTGAACAAAAATGATTATAGACAATTACGCGTCGGTAAATAAACAAGTATTGCTGTTTCTACGAGTTTCGCGCTTGTTCGTAACAACCCGCGCAAAGCGCCGACGGCGGGTGTGTAATCATTACAGTTCAATTATTGTTCGAATGTTCTTTAATCCGACATTTGAATTATTACACTTTGATTAGACATTAAATTAAAAATAATAAATTATTATTTCGATTCGACTGATTCTTAGAAATCGGTTACCGACGGCGATGTTAACGGTTGTCATATTTTAGCAAACACGTTTAAATATTTATAATAATAACATCCCAATTTTTTGTGTACCTAACAATTATAAAAATAAAAGTGTTAATTATATTAGAATAATTTATTTATTTTAAATTATAAATTATTGTAAAAATATAAAAATATCATGGATACAAAAATAGTCAGATTTAATTACTAGTATACTTCGGAATAATTCTAACTTTTGCGACGTATTAGAAATACTTTTCCTTTGGTAATGGTAGAAAATTGCTTTGTCGAAAGGCAATTATTGTATTAAAAAGAAATGCCAGGTGCCGACGGCGACGGCTACGGCGGCGTAGCGTCGGCCGTAGACGTTCGTAGACCTACGGCGAGGCCATTATGTAGGCGGATCTAAGTATTTGTGACGGAAAATTCATATCGTAAATGTTTAATAAATGAAAACTGAACTATGATTTTAACCAATTTAAATGAATAGGTTTTATTTGAATCAGACAGCATTTTATTACTTTAACATACGTTTTGCATTACTAATTAATTTTAACGTTGGTACTGGAAGTTGTGAATGTGAACACTAATTATGATCGGCATGTACTGAATAGTGGTGAATTTTTACAGATTTCAGCGACGGCCAGCAGACAGACAGCGCGGCGGTCGGCTTTACAGTAATATTACATTAACGAATCTATAAAAATAGCCTGCCGATAAAATATTAATTTGGATTCGTATTCGTGTTCTGCAACCAAAAGATCGAACCACATTCCCTAACATTTTAAATGCGGAAAATATAATTAAAAGCTGTTGGAAGATCCCGATGATAATCGAAAAAGTACAATTTGAAAGTGCGCGTAAAAATATTTAACGACCATTAGTTTAATAAATTAATCAATATAATTTATAAGTTTTCATTTATAGTGGTTAATACTGTTTTTTATTTAATAAATAATAAAATAAAATTACTTTAATGAATACAACTTATAAAAAGGATAGAGTAACAAAAATTATTTTTAGAATTTAATTAATCATAACACTTTTTACACTTTGTGTAAATTAATTTATCTAAAATGTACACACTTAGGTAGGTATAATAGTAATTTTAATTCTCGTTTAACTTTTGTATAATCAGACACTCTAATTTTATTAACCATAAGTGTTTTAATCAATCCAATACAATAAAACATTATTAAATACAATACCAAATTAAAATACAAATAACTAAAATAATAAATAATATACTTACCCACTAAACTTATATTTTATAATTTTTCAAAAATGTTTAACACTTTTGGAATTAAATAAATTGTTAAAGAGTGGTGAGACTAAAAGACTAACAATAACCAGAAGAAACATTCTCGCTTACGATTTATAACTCATATACTTTTTATGTTAAACCATCGTATCGAGTTACACTTTTTAGTGTCACTTAATTTACAATGTTATGTAAATCCTCATTTGGTACGCGTTTCACGTACCATTATATTTACTTTACGTCCGTTTACGTAAAAATACCCAGAATAAATGAAGTTTAAATATAAAGACATTCTAATTTTTCATTTAAATTTGATAAGTTTTGTACGTTTCTTTTATTAATATTGTTTGTAGTTTAAATGTGAATCATTTTAATATTTCATTAGAAAATTTATTATTTTTCGTATGCTTATTTTATTTATTTATGTCATTAAATTTTAATTTTTTTAAATTATTTTTTGACTAAATATAACACTATTTTCGATATAACTACAATAACAAAAAGTATTTTAAGGCAACTCAACCAAGTCACTAAAAATATAAATTTTACAAACACCTACACTAACTTTAGGCGTTTTACACAAATATAAATTAATTTGTCTGCAATAGACATTTAATGTTGAAGACTTTAAAACGCTGCAAAACACGTGTATCCTATCGTATGGATCCTATAAATTTTTTTGAGGCAACCTCACTTGCAAATCAGTACACCTGCCAGCAGTGACCAGGGGTCCCTATAAACCTTACTACTACTTCCACCTGAAAATTTTCACCCTTCGCCATTGCCTGCCAGTCAATGGATGATGCTCCGGCGCAGGCTTTTCTCTCGTAGTTAGGAGGACAGAGGGCAGTCGCTTCTAAAAAGCCACTACAACTAAAGAAGGAGTAGCAAACGAAAACTACGAAAAATTATGATTCTATAATTTTCAATAAGTAACTATCTAGTATAAAATTGTTATATCCTTGACGTCATTTCTACTTAAGTTTGTTGAGACATACAGCATATCTCGCCACCATCAGGCATATTATGAATCTTGCACTTATTTTATTAACAAGAACCAGTTGTCGTTTTGAAGTTTACAAGACGTATAGGGCATTAGAAGGTCGGGGGCATTTCATGGTCGGCAGCGCGAGCGTGACGCCCTTGGTATTGCATACGTCCATAGACCACGGTAACGTAGGTAGCCACGGCATGGCACCTTGAACATTTCTCGAACATAACTTCCGTAAGAGTGTTTGGAGTTTGTAAGAATGCATTTCTAAACTCTTCAAAAACATTTCATGCAGCTAAGTACGTCGTGGTCATTAATTCATTAACAAGTACAGTTGGCAAACGAGATAAGTATATACCTTTTCATACATGTACAAAAAGGTATAGGTATACTTATCGCCTTTGTAGACTGTGTACAGAAATATATACTCACGGCTTGTTATATCTATCCCTGTACAAAATTTCAGCTAGGTCCGTTCAGCTGTTAGAGCGTGATTGAGTAAAGGTATATTTAGACCAAACGAACACCGAGCTAGAGCTAGAACAAGAGCATTCTTTCTTAATATTTTAGTGTAAACAAAACCTTTTTTTCAGCGTTTACGTAAGAAAGAACAACGAACGAATGTTCTGTCACTGTTTACACTATAATAGAATTTGACGTAGAAGGGATAGATTGAACATTCGCTCGTCTGATGTAAATTGACCTTTACAAACATACTTTCCAAACATCTTCACAACCTTTCATATTTATGATATTAGTAATTAGTATGATTATTTTATTATTTCCACTGAGCCCGCGCATGGCTGCTGAAAAAACACCGAAATGTGCCAATCTATAAAAATACCAGGTAGTCTAAAAATTAATTTTGAACCGTGTGGGTTACGGAGATGGGATCAAAATTACACGCGGGTGGAGCCGCAGGCCAGAGCTAGTTGTATCGGAGCCTTTTACTGAAAAAAAAAAAGATGTTACTCTTTTCATTATCATAATGGCACTAATTCTGGTCGCAGCCGAAGCTTTCATCTCGGAGTCCGGGGTTCGCTTTTTCCAGTCTATCTGCGTGTTTGGATATAATTCAACATTTTTCGTGAAGCGACTGCCATCTTACCTCTACAACCCATTGGTGTTATCGAATTATTGCAGTTAGATCAAACGTTAGATTTTTTAGGGTTCCAACTACCCGTAACCACTGCCACAAACGTTCATATGGCAACCGGGACCGACGGCTGAACGTGCTCTCCGAGGCACGGAAGTACCCAGACCAACGCAAGTAGTCATATTCATGCATACAAATATTTGCACTGAGCGGGAATCGATCCCATAGCAGTCGCATTTACTACCGCCACGCCATAAAAGCTATCAATTATTTATGTCCAACCTCTCTAGACAGTCTAGAAGACAATTAGCAATTTATTGGCTGGCGTATTGTATGTAGAAAAGAATTACGAATGTATGCTTTGACATATGTCGACGACTGTCATATACACACGTTAAATCCCATATATTGTATTCTACAATATACTGGCCAAAGAATTGCTAATTTTCTAAGTGGGTAGTAGTGGACTGTACCTAATAAGTTACTTGATTGATTGGCATCAATCAATCAAATAGCCTATTACAGTCCATTACAGCCTACTGCCTCTATTAATAATTAAAAAATTACGATGTTACTTTATTTCTAAGAAATAATCCGAAGAAAATGCATAGGGAGGTACGATTTACGCAGTTTGAATGACATTGATAGCGACCGATGAATGAACTACAATTATGGTTCAATTGCCTTGTGCTAGATGCCGTTACCGAGCTGCACTGGGCCTTCAGCCGGTCAGTGCACTGAACTGAGGTCGGAGTGTGATAATAATAGTTCCATTCAAGTGTTTTATTTAGATTCGGATATTTTATACTAGCGGCTTTCCGCGACTTCATTCCCGTGAACTTGATTTTACCCCCTTAGGGGTAGTATTGTAATATGCGTTCTTAGCATATGTCTACAACCCTTTTTTTGTACCACTTAGGTGGTGGACAAGCACACCTGATGGAAAGAGTTTACCGTGGCCTGTGGACGTATGCAAACACCAGGGGAGTCACACTCGTGCTGCCGACCCTAACCCTATAAGGCACCTACATACTTGCTAAATTTTAAGTGTGTAGGTGTTATAGTTTCTGAGATTTCGTGATTATTCAGTGTATGATATTTCGCTTTTATACGTATATAGATTTGGCTGTAATGTGGGATACATTACAGTCAAATTTCAAATTTCAAATAAATCTATTCATCCGTTCAAACAAACATCCAAACATCTTCACTCGTATTTTATAATATTAGTAGGAAGAAGCATACATAATATACTTAATTCTTTTTTCTAAAGTTTGTATTGATCAACTCCTTCTAAACAGCTGATTATGGGTCAAAACTATCTACTGGAATAATTAAGGAGAAATGGAACAGGAAGTTCCAAATTGAAATAAATAATTCATAGAAACGTTGAAAACTTTCTTCTACTTTCGTTTCTTTGACAAATAGAACAATGTCATCAAACGGTGGTCTAAGGCGGTTGACACACTGCCCCGCATCATGCAACGTAGTA
The DNA here is from genome assembly GCA_914767945.1 of Eilema depressum. NCBI lineage: Eukaryota > Metazoa > Arthropoda > Insecta > Lepidoptera > Erebidae > Eilema > Eilema depressum. The sequence continues at coordinate 31,600,086 of OU612012.1, read as the reverse complement.
CAGTTGTGCGTGGACTTTCTTTACTTCTAAGTAGACCCTGCATATAAATATTGACCACAAACACGTCACAAAATGTACTCATTATGCGCCGTACCTGTTTTTAGATGTCTTTTGAGGGTTTACGGAACACAGGGTGCTACGGAAGTGAAGGAGTTCAGCAATTATAGGTTGCAACAAATTTAAACACGCGGCAGGGCCTCGTTTCTCTTGTGACTTGTTGTCAAGATGTTATATGGAACTTTACTCGTAGCTCTCTTTGTAATGAAGACTCGAGTAGTGCAACACATTGAGAATGCATTCACGCGGACTTTTTTCCATCGCAAAAATACTCACTCCCGTTCTACGCTAAGTGATGCGGGGCAGTGTGCCAACTGCCTTATTTCAGCAGTGAGTTCTAAATTTAAATAATACTATTATGAGTTCAATCGAAATACGGAACTTCCGTTTATAGTGCAAATTAGTTTGAAAAGTTCCTTCAACGCGCTAAAATAAGTTTTAAAGTCAACACGAAATTCTAAATTTGAAAAAAGAGAGAAACTAATTTGCCCGAGTTTCGCCGGCGTGGTATTTTGATCGTTCCCGCCATCTACCTATAGAAACTTATTTACAAGTTAGAAATGTTGTTATTCTAGACTATAAATCTATCCCTGTAGCAAATTTCAGCCCGATCCATTCAGCCGTTAGAGCATGATTGAATGGCAAATGTCCAAATATCTTCATAAATTTTTACATTTTATAATATTGAGTAGAATTCCAGTACGCAACTTCCGCTATATATTATATGCAAATATAAAGCTATTTAAACCTGAATATAAACCTTATTATAAACCTCATATAAACCTAAATACATAATACCTATTACCTAGTAAGTACTTATTACTTATTCTGTGCCTAAACAGGCACTTAACGCACCTAAAAAATTATGATATAAATAGTATCTTCGACTTTAGAGCTAGCTGCTGTCAAAAGTCACAAGTTCAATTCCCGCACAGTGCAAATATTTGCATGCATAAAATCTATGCAATGTCCATCTTGCTGCAAATAATAAGTACTTATTCTATATTTTTTCCACATTCTAGAAACCATATCAATTTACCCTTAGACTGGGTCTAGTTGGCGCTGTATATTGTACCCTATATTCAATAAATCATCATGAGTGCTTCACCAAAACTCAGCTTGAGTAATATCTCGCCAATAAAAAGGAAAATGCAAACAATTTGCTTACAAATAAAAATTGGTAAATAGAAATAAGTCTTAATGATTACAACCTTTTTTGAAGACGTTAACAAGTCTTCTGTCAAATAAAAGATGGCTACAGGCATTACGCCTGTAAAGTCCCGAAGGAGCAGAGGTGTATTAAGTTAACACCCTAATTTCGCCAACTGAGTATGATTTTTGGACCCACACGGTACAGGGGGCGCGCCTTTTTTTTGGAAAGAATATTGACAACCGAAATTACTAATATTCCCTTTAACCCCTCCAACTAAGCTAAATTGGTGGGTTCACGTCGGTAGTGTAATGGTCAGGATTCGAACCCGGGACCTCTTGATCGTAAGGCCGACTCCTTAACCACTAAGCTACCGACGACCGCGTAAATAATTATGTATTTACAAAAAACACTGATAATGAAATATTCTTATGTTGATTCGTATTCTAGAGCCCATACATGCTTAATTGGGCCTGGATACCGCTAGGTAATAATGTTATAGGTACTACTTAGATAGGTATCTACTTACCTACTTACAACTTTAAAGTTAAGTAAATAAACATTTCTTACAACATTGAACCGTGTTTAAAAGCAAAGTTTCACCAAAAAGAATACGATTTAATAACTTAATTTATAACGATACTTTCTGAAGCCTAACACGTGTATCACTTATTGAAATAAAATCACTCCATGACCATGGCTACTGAAAAGTAACTAAAACGTCAGGCTAAAAGTAAATAATAACAAATAAATCGCCTTAGAATCCGTTAAAAAGTGGTTTTATTTCAATAATTTATAATATTAAACGGAAATTAACACTTCAGAACGTATCTCTATAAGCAAATAAAACATCCACGCACTAAACTCCAAGTGTGTATAGCAAATCTCCTGTGTAGCCTTCTCCGTTTTATTGCATTTCTACCCTCTACCACCTCTATCCCACACGCACCACGTTGTGGGGACACAAGACGGAGCGAGACCGATAGCGGCTGTCCGTGCTATTTTATTCATGGTAGCGCGAGAGATAGACACAGTTATTGCACAATGCGAAAGAAAAGGACGGGGTACGGTACTCAGTTTCGTCTTCAACCAAAACGCGGGCTAGGGAGTTTTTGATTGTTGTCTTATATATACGTCGTATCATAAAGGAGGCACGCACGATTTTACTTAAAAAAAAACTGCATTTATTGAAACGTTGTCTATGTCTCTGGGAATGTATGTAAACAAAGTTATATTTTGAATTCAAAAGCATAACTGTATAGGATTATTATTATCGTATTGTTTTGTAGATTGCTTTCATCTTGCTACGCTACAAAGCCTCGTGGAAATTACAAAGAAATATGGCAGTAGTTTTACGCGCTACATTTTTATGTACCTAATGGCCGCCTTTACTTTTTTAAATGTAGAATGCAAGTTGTTTGTTGTAAACTGTGATAGATTGCAGTTGAGTTTATTTTTATTTAACGGTATTTTAATTTTTACTACATACAGTTTACAGCATTTTAACAAAAAATATTAAATATGAAAGTTAAGGGGTGAAAATATTTTGGTAGGTAAGTACATTAGGAAATGCAAGTTGTTTACTGTAAATTGTAATTGTGGGTTTGTTTAGGATTGTTTTATTATTTAACGATATTATATTTTTAGTACGGTTTACAGCGTTTTAACAAACAATATTTTTTTTATTTTTTTTTTATTACTATAAATAAATAAATAAATATTCCACAACATTCTACACAACGCTTTCTAGACCCATGGTAAGCTTAATTAGCTTGTGTTATGGAATCTAGAATGCGGATATAGGTACATACTTAGATACTTTTTTTTTGTAAATACATACATATTATACATAGAAACACCCAGACCAATGCAAATATTTATATTCATGCATACAAATATTGGCACTGAGCGGGGATCGAACCCGCGCCTCCTGCGTAGCAGCCGCGTTCACTACTATACTTTATTGTACACCATTAAAATACATCATTATTATTGATACAATGAAAATTAAGGGATGAAAAAATTCTATTGGGTACAATAAAAATAGGCAATAGGCTCACCCCTATTACGTGGGACCTAATACAATGATTGGTGAAATGTGGGTGTTAATTCACCTCTGCCTAACCCTCCGGGGATAAAGGCGTGATTGTATGTAGGTATGTACATACAATAAAAATAATCTGCGGTAATCCTGAATTAGTTTTTGCGGTTCGTAGAGCGGTACCTAGGTACTTACTTTTTTTTTTCGATCGTGTTTTTTGGCATCGAATGTTATCTCAATCATATTTTTCGGAGACTGACAAAAAAGTTTGATTTAAAAAGCACTTGTTGACTAGATTATCTAGGAGTTAACTACCTGAGGGCTAATTCTCCTAATAAAAATTTGTTAGGAGTCTCGGTTTAGTGTCAATCCCCCAAATGTCAAATTCGATCAATTTAATTTTTACCTGACTGTCAGGATCGTCAGGGTTGTCTTTTGCGCGTAAGATACGCGCAAAAAATTTTGTATGTTTGTAAACTTTGTCAGTTTGTAAAACATACAAAGTTTGTATGTTTGTTTATTTTAATAACTCATATCTTCTGAACCGCTTCACGGATTTCAATGATTAATGTCTCATATTGAAGGTATTCGTCGCCCAAGTGTTCTTGGGTACTTTTTTTTTATTTCTAAATCATAAACCGGATGAAAATGATTGGGTACCACCTGCTATCCTACTTGTCTCGATCTTTTCAGCAATAGTCGGGTTATTATTCTTAATAATTTGTTTCATTGTAGATATATCTTTTGAGTAACTATGTGAAACATCGAAGAATAATGTTATCTTTCTTTTTTATCTTTCTTATCAATATTTCAATATTCTTTTTTGAAAATTGTGTTACGAGAAAATTGTTTTCGTCATTTTGGAGAAAATATCCCGGATCCAGGCTAAATTTTGAACCACTCTGTACCTGACTTCAGGCAGATCAACCCCCTAGACAAGAGGCAATTCGTTGCTCGGCGTATGATGGAATAGAATGACAAATGTATAGGATTTGACGTTTTTGACATTCGTTGACGCCTGTCATATACGTTAAATCCCATACATTTGGCATTCTATTCCATCATACGCCAAGCAACGAATTGCCACTTGTCTAGAGGGGCTGTTTAGCTGTTTGTGCGTGGTTGAATAACAAACATATAAACATCTTCACAAACTCTCACATTTATAACATCACTAGAATATTATTATAGGTCCTATCTATTACATACTAGCTGACCCGGCGAACTTCGTACCGCCATATTTTCTGATCCCTTTCCCGCTGCATATCTCTAAAATCAGTGTTTCTCTACAGTATGCATAATATCGATTCCTCTTGAATCACTCTATCTATTAAAAATAAATTCGGTCAAGTGCGAGTCGGACTCGCCCATGAAGGGTTCCGTAGCAGCAAAGGCGAAAATTGCGGTTTATGACGTATTAAAAATAACTACTTACTGGATCTCGTTCAAACCAATTTTTGGTGGCAGTTTGCAAGGCAATGTACATCATATATTTTTTTTAGATTTATCATTCTCTTATTTTAGAAGTTAGAGGGGGGAGGGAGGGGGACACACATTTTTCTACTTTGGAAGTGTCTCTCGCGCAAACTATTCAGTTTAGAAAAAACATATATTAGAAACCTCAATAGCATTTTTAAAGACCTATCTATAGATACCCCACACGTATGGGTCTGATGAAAAAAAAAATTTTTGAGTTTCAGTTCTAAGTATGGGGACCCCCAAAATTTAATGCTTATTTTCTATTTTTGTATGAAATTCCTAATGCGGTTCACAGAATACATCTAAGTACTTATACAAAGTTTCAACAGCATAGGTCTTATAGTTTCGGAGAAAAATGGCTGTGACATACGGACGGACAGACAGACAGACAGACAGACGGACGGACAGACATGACGAATCTATAAGGGTTCCGTTTTTTGCCATTTGGCTACGGAACCCTAAAAACCGCTTCAAAATCCGTTGCGTAGTTTTGAAGATTTAAGCATAGGTACCTACATAGGGACGGACAGACAGCGACAGCGACTTTGTTTTATAATATGTAGTCATCATCATCATCATTTCAGCCATAGGAAGTCCACTGCTGGACATAGGCCTCCCCTATAGATCTCCAATAGGACCGGTTGGAAGCGGCTCGCATCCAGCGCGTTCCCGCGGCCTTAATGAGGTCGTCTATATGTAGTGATATACAATAATACATATATTATACTAGCTGCCCCGGCGAACTTCGTACCGCCATATTTTCGGCCCGCGTGGTATTCAAATCCCGTTCCCGCTGCACCCTTATCACTTAGGGGGATGAAAAATAGATGTTGGCCGATTCTCATAGATACCGGATAAGCACAAAAAATTTCATCAAAATCGGTCAAGCCGTTTCGGAGGAGTTCGATTACGCACATTGTGACACGAGAATTTTATATATTAGATAAAACTTTTTAATTACCAAATAAAAAATAAGGCTTGATCGTAGAGGGGTGAAAATTTAGGGTTGCATGTATTTTTGTATGATGTATCATAAAAAAATAAAAACAAAAAATTTTGTCTGAAAAAAAAAAAAAAAAATTAAGGGGTGGACCACCCTTAACATTTAGGGGGATGAAAAATAAATGTTGGCCGATTCTCATAGATACCGGATAAGCACAAAAAATTTCATCAAAATCGGTCGAGCCGTTTCGGAGGAGTTCGATTACGCACATTGTGGCACGAGAATTTTATATATTAGAAGATAATACCTAGTTAGATAAAACTCTCAGAACAAAACTTCAAGCATTTGTTTCATTTGTGCAAAAAGTTAAAAAAAAAGCACTATGTAAGACCCAAATAAAAAGTGAAAGACGATATGGGAAAGAAGGGAGTGACTGAGGAAATGACATATTATGACATGAATGTATGAAGGAGAATGACATGTTGCGCCGACCACAAATAATAGGGACAAAGGTAGGTAGGTGACTAGGTGATGATGGTACAAGGGTTCTACACGGACAGACTGGCTTATAAATATTTTATTTGTACATACACAATTACATTTTATATCATCTGCAGACGGCCTCTATGGCGTAGCGGTAGAACGACTGCTACCCTTTTTTTTTAATTTTTAACGTGCGAAAAATCCCCACGGATACCTCCCCCGCCGAAGCCGGAGGAGGAGGTTATGTCGGACTCGAACCGACTAAAACGCACGCCGTCTGTGGGCCTGTCGGTTGCCGGAGGTGAGGTTGTCGTAGCCATATCCCTCGCACCCCGGCCGACCCAGGGCCAAATCTCTCGATCTGGCCCTCTTCCGGTGTGGCGACCACGGAGTCCCCAACTCACCCCCGGGTATGGGAAGGCACGCAATGCGCGCCGCCGCCGCGGCCTGCTTCTGCTAGGGTGGAACGACTGCTACCCGGGGGTGCGAGTTCGATCCCCGCTCAGTGCAAGTATTTGTATGCATGAATGAGTGGGTATTGGCATGCCACGGAGAGTGCGTTACGTCATCGGTCCCGGTTGTCATACGAACATCTATGGAGCCCTAAATCCAAAAATTTATCTAACAGCAATGCTTCGATATCATCAATATAGGCTGTGGAGTCAGATAGCAGTCACTTCACGGAAAATATTGAAGTCTAGCTAAATTCTCAGTTAGACTGGAAAAAGCTACGTGGCTAAGTGGGTAGCAAATGTCTGGCAATGGCGCCCCCGCCGGGTCCAGGTAGAAGGGATAGGACCGAAAAGTCCTGGCTTGACGTCGTGAAGGGTGACATGCGTGCAAATGGTCTCACTAACATGGACGCACAAGATCGTGCGAAGTGGAGGAGGAAGAGCCGGATCTTGAGCTCCGAGGTCATCTTGGCCACGGATGCAATCAGGAAAATGCTTCTACATGAAGATGATGATGATGACTGGAAAAAGCAGATGCCAGACTCCGGGGTGAAAGCTTCGGATGCGACTAAGGGATAGGCCTGTTTAACATCAGACAGATTTAAAACCACAACTCGACCACCAACTTTTTGTAGCTAATAGACGACTTAGGTCGATCGATCTTGACTAAACGCGGCCACCCACTTACAGTCCGCCTGCAGTTTTTCGTCTGTCCGGCGGCCTGCAGTCCTTATGTCATCAATGTCATCATAATTTTATTACCTCAGACTAAAATAATAACATTATTTTATTCTTTTAGTCTGATTTTATCCCTACTAATATTATAAATGCGAAAGTAACTCTGTCTGTCTGTCTGTCTGTCTGTCTGTCTGTCTCACTTTTACGACTAAACCGCTGAACCAATTTTGATGAAATTTGGTATAGAGGTAGATTAGACCTTGAGAAAGGACATAGGCTATGTTTGGTCGCGATAACCGACATCCACGCGGGCGGAGCCGCGGGCAAAAGCTAGTTACGTATAAAATGCCGACGGCCATAGACTGTCCGGCCTTTAACTGTCTTTGCTGACCGAAATCGTCAAGCGGCCACACACATATTAGCCGTCATCGTCAGTTCAAAATCGTATACAAAACTGTAAGTGTGTGGGCTATTGCGATGAACTGACAGACCGATATCATCCGGTTGTCGTTCGATAAACTGCTAGTGGGTGGCCGCCTTAATAGTCAAAATGATTATAAGACGTATTAATGATGTTAATACCAAACCTTTTTATTGAATTAAACTGTATTATTGTCTGAACAAGCTGAACATGTTTGGCTCGAGTCACCAATAGTGCCCGGAATACGGCAACAGGCTCACCTCCTATTACGTGGGACCTAATATGTTCGGATTTATGAATTCACCTCTACCTAACCCTCCGGGGATAAAGGTGTGATTATATGTATGTATAGCCTATAGATAGATTTTATAATGTCATCTGTACTTCAGTTACAAAATAAATAAAAAATATTGTACATTTTTGCGGTCGATTGCGGTCTTTCGCCATACTTATAATTTTTTTCTTCCATATACCCAGTCTAGGATAAGGTATATACCTCGGGACACGTATCTTGGACCTAATTCGCGTCACAGATTAATAAATAGTTACTACGTAAGTCGCGTGGCAAACGATACCCTGACGTGCGGATTGTTTTGTAATAATCTATGCTTGGTGAATTTGAGCTCTTCCACCGCCGCGCCGTAGCACCCCGTGCTGTCCTCAAAAGACACACAAGAAGAGTGTACTGCGCGTATACCTAGAGCACATTTTACCTTATATCCCGAGGTATGTATAGGTAGGTCAGCTAGGACCTACCTATTTTAACGCCATCTAGACCTGAGTAGGTACATCAAGCAAAGGTCATGAATGTTTTTAATTTGAATGTTTGGAATGTAGAGCGAGAAACAGAAAGTGTTCGGCTAAGTTCAGCTTGCTTCGGTTTTGACGAGCGTTCTCTCTGTAGCACATCGGTCTGACAGTTTGAGTGACAGTGACAGTACACGAACTATGACACCTTTTTGACACCTAACCTCACCTACCTGAATCCTGTACCTACAGTCAGCATCAGATCGATCTTGTCTAGCAAAGTACTCAAAATGATCTTAATACCTTGGTATTCGCCCCTTCCTGTCGACTGATTGTTCTGATATTTGGTACACTCCTTTAGTTCGGACGATAATACAATTTAAATCAATAAAACAGTTTGGTATTAACATCATTAGTAGGTATTAAGATCGTTTTAAGTACTTTGCTAGTCAAGATAGATCTGATGCTGACTTTACCTAAGTCATCTGTTAGCCACAAAAAGTTAGTGGTTGAGTCGTGGATTTAGAATTGTTTCTAAATATTTTGGACAGTCTAGTAAGTAGTTATATTGGAACTATTAGAAGTCATTGTCCGAAGTACGAGTCGAAGTCAAGTCTTCCCGCGAGTCGGTCAATGTTAATAACATTTCCCGCGTCTAAACAATTACTATAGAGACAATCAATAACAGTCAAATAAAGAACATGTATTATTCAATCTACCATTTAAATATCACCTCTAAAAACCACCAATAGAGTTTACATTCCAATGCGATCATTAACCTTCTGATCAAAACATCATCATTCAATCTAAAATCAACTCTGACTCTATTATCATAGAGGCCAAAATCAAATAGGCAAACTTTAAAAGTCCTTCGTACATTCCATTGTTTCTACGGTTAAGGTCGATACTCCTGTTGCGAGGCGACAATAGACGGGCCACAATACAACTGTACTTGAAATACAGCCCAAGCGATATTGAACCTTATGTACTGTATTAAATGAGGCTGTATTTTTGTGAAAGCCGTTTATAAATTATAGATGAATGTTTATTTGAAGGGTTAAAAAGCTCCTTTTCTTTATTCGCGGTTGTATCCTTGAGCGATAGGGTTAGCAAAAGTTCTTAAAATACTTGTGACACGTCTATTTTTTCGTCATTATCTTCATGGGGACGTACCGATTGCCCTGATTGCATCCCAGCTCAAGGTCCCCATTCCTCCTCCACTTCGCACGATCATGGGTGTCCATGGTAGTGAGACCATAGGCACGCATGTCACCCTCCACAACGTCGAGCCAGGACTTCTAGGGCGTTCCTTCTACCTGAACCCGGCGGGGGCGCCACGTAGCCTGGCGGTTGCCGCTCCAGCGAAGGCTCTCTTGCATTTTATCTGACATGAAGGCTGCCGCGGATGCGAGAGTTCCTCACGCGATCTTAACACGTGACTCCGCACATCCACTGCAGCATTATCATCTCCGTGACGCACAACTCCTGTCGTCGTCCTGTCTTAGGAGTCAGCGGGATATTTACCTTTGTATTGCTTTGATATTGCCGCACTGTTATGCCGAAATATCGGACACGCAAGTGCCGAAGTATCGGACAATTGAACCGAGACATTGTAAATATGTCGTTGTTTACCTAATGGTAGTTGAAATAGGTAGCTATACTCCATTCGGTTAGGTACTTAATTAAACGTAAACAATCTTGATGGTGTCTTTTTATATTTCATTTAAAAACTCAATCTTCTCAATGTTTAGTTAATTGAACTAGTGATATTTTTTTTCTCACTTGTTCCGTCAACTGAACAAGTGAGAATAGTTTTTCTCATTTGTTCAGTTGACTTAACTGGTATGAACTGTTTTCTCACTACCTAGTACAAGGCGAGATTAATGTTGCTATGTTCTTAAAAAAACTTAGAATTAATAAAAAAAATGGTTTAAACAAAATATTATTTTTATTTTAGTCAACTGAACAAATGAGAAAAAAAAATCACTAGTTCAGTTGTCAAGTTGAGTAGACTGTACTAACGTGTGGCACCTGGTGCAAAAGCTTGTTTTATTTTCAACTGAACAAGTGAGAATAACATTCTCATTAGTTCAGTCAACTGAACTAGGCAACTGAACTAGTGGGAATAGAGGTCTTTTTATATATGAAAATCAATTGCTGTTCGTTAGTCTCGCTAAAACTCGAGAACGGCTGGACCGATTTGGCTTATTTTAGTCTTGAAATATTCGTTGATGTCCAGGGAAGGTTTAAATGGTTTAAACGGGCTAAAAAAATAATGGCGGTACAAAGGTCGCCGAGTCAGCTAGTTTATTTATATTTCTCTGTTAAGAAACTCTTTTTAGGGTTCCGTAGCCAAATGGCAAAAAACGGAACCCTTATAGATTCGTCATGTCTGTCCGTCCGTCTGTCTGTCTGTCTGTCTGTCTGTCCGTCCGTATGTCACAGCCACTTTTCTCCGAAACTATAAGGCCTATGCTGTTGAAACTTGGTAAGAAGATGTATTCTGTGAACCGCATTAAGAATTTCATACAAAAATAAAAAAAAGCATTAAATTTTGGGGGTCCCCATACTTAGAACTGAAACTCAAATTTTTTTTTTCATCAAACCCATACGTGTTGGGTATCTATATATAGGTCTTTAAAAATGCTATTGAGGTTTCTAACATAGTTTTTTTCTAAACAGAATAGTTTGCGCGAGAGACACTTCCAAAGTGGAAAAATGTGTTTCTCCCCCCCCCCCCCCCCCACCCTCTAACTTCTAAAATAAGAGAATGATAAATCTAAAAAAAATACATGATGTAAATTGCCATGCAAACTTCCACTAAAAATTGGTTCGAACGAGATCCAGTCAGTAGTTTTTTTTAATATGTCATAAACCGCAATTTTCGCCTTTGCTACTACGGAACCCTTCATGGGCGAGTCCGACTCGCACTTGGCCGATTTTATTTAAGACTTGAAACCGAAATTGAACCACTATTTATTTAGTTAGCCTAGTTAAATTGTTTAATATGTGATTTTGTAATTATTTTTCATACATGGTGTGTTTCCAAAACAACTTTTGGGACACCCTTTACTGTTTGTCTGTTGTATGAAGAATTATATTTATCCCCTAACTGAAAGTGTTCTTACCCAAGAAATCACTATTTGGTGATAATATAGGTTTTATTGAAAAAATAAGTCTACCCTACTCTACCCAAAAATATACCTAATAAATAATAAATAAATAAATATTCTACAACATTCTACACAACGCTATCTAGACCCATGGTAAGCTTAATTAGCTTGTGTTATGGAATCTAGAATGCGGATATAGGTACATACATTACATACTTAGATACTTTTTTTTTTGTAAATACGTATACCAATCCCCATATTGGGATTGGTACTGAATCTCAACAGTCATAAAATCAACAATTAAAACATCAACACCTTATACATAGAAACACCCAGACCAATGCAAATATTTATATTCATGCATGGAAATATTGGCACTGAGCGGGGATCGAACCGAATCGATCGAATATTATATTCATTCATACATATAGTAGGCCCCATTTGACTCTATCCTTACATACTCCACGAGCTTCCTCTACTGTCATTAATTCTTACTTCTTCTTCTTCTTCTCCTTTCGTCATTAATCCTGTCATCCAATTCCGCCAGTTTCGCGTACTTCTGTCAAAAAAACAGTTAAAAATATTAACTTTCCTGATTTTTATTTAAACAAACTAGGTAGGTATTAAGACCAAAAACTTATCTATACTATTATATAATTGTAAAGTGGTCTTGTCTGTACATTGGAGATATTTAAAAAAAATACTTGGGTTATGTTATGACGATACTGAACACGAAAATATTTTTTTTGAATTTCCTGTCTGTTTGTCTGTTTGTCCGCGATTGACGCAAAAACTACTGGACGGATTTTGATGCGGTTTTCTTTGTTAGAAAGGGCTTGCTCAGACTTAAAATCTTACATTCGTTTGATCGCAATCGGTTGAGTAGAACCGAAGATATGAGCAAAGGTCGCGTTAACCGATATGCACGCGGGCGGAAGGCTAGTAATGAATAAGTTAGTGAATTTTGACATTTTATGGCATAGCGTATGACAGCCTCTGTGCCCTGTGGCGCGTAGCGGTAGTGAGCGCGGCCGCTACGCAGGAGGCATGGGTTCGATCCTCAGTGCAAATGTTTGTATGCATGAATATAGGTATTTGCATTTGTCTGGTCGTGCCTCGGAGAGCATGTTAAGCCGGTTCCCGGTTGCCATACGAACATCTATGGCAGTCATTACGGTTATTTGGAGCACTCAAAAGTTCATCTAATGTTACTACAGAACTTTGATGTCGCCAATAGGATGTGGAGGTCATATGGTAGTCGCTTCACGGAAAATATCGAAGTTCACCACATCATACTCGTAGACTGGAAAGCCGACGCCAACTGATTCTGAAAATGAATGAGTCTAACACCCGTATTCACAAACAATACTTCGCTATGTGTAGATTGTGTAGAACCAAAACTGTGCAAAGAACGACAAATTCTCAGTGCGTTCGTTTTGGCAAGCCTTTTTATTCATTAATACTTCGTTGAGGGAACGCACTGCGTTAGATGCTGCTCCGTGATGTTTGTGAATTATTTTTCCAGCCCTATGCGTTCGAGCACACTATGAGACCTCACAGTATTGTTTGTGAATACGGGTGTGAGTCTAGTAGTTGGACATAGATAAGTCATCGATCGAAACGCTAAACCTAATGGTATAATTCCGAAGCCGACCGTATCTGACAACGACAGACGCATGTAGCACATACAGCGTACCCATTACTTGTTAAACTCCGATACGGATAAAAGGGAACATTGAGAAGTCGCAATGACTTGCCGCGCGTGTGATGCGTGCGTCAGCAGTTCTGCGGCCTTACCATAAACCTTAAAACAGGGCCCATACCATGAACTCTTAAAACAGGTCAATAATTGAATTGGTTTATGGTAAGGCCGCTGGTCAATAATTGAACTGCTGTCATTCTACCAACTGCAAATGTCATTTTGTAATGTCATATAATTAGATAGGATTACAAAGTGACATTTGCAGTTGGTAGAATGACAGCAGTTCAATAATTGACCTGTTTTAAGAGTTCATGGTATGGGCCCTGGTTGTCGTATGCGGTCGGCCACGGAATTATACCTTAAGAGTTCTATTTTAACTGAAGTAGTAGCCTTTACTTTTTGACTTTAAGTTTACAAAGAAAGAAGAGACGAAAATATTTTATTTATTATCCCCACAATTTGTTTTTTAATAAATAAGTACCATCATTCGTATCATCATCATCTTCATGGCAACATATTTGCCTGGTGGATCCGAGGCTAAGATGACCAAGCTCAGGGTCCTCCTTCCGGCTCTTCCTCCTCCACTTCGTACGATCTTGGGCGTCCATGTTAACCACAAATCTGGGGAGATTTATCTTCCCACGTAGTCCTAGTCCCTAGGTATAGATGAACTCTTCAAATTACACAAACCAGTAGTTACATTTAGTCGTTACGCTGACGTCACACAACAAAAATTTAAAAAAAGAACCACGCAATCACAATAAAGGATAGAGTTTTATTTTACACCCTGTGATAAAACGACGGCACAAACAAATAAGAACCCTAAAGCTTATAACGTACGGTTGAAAATCGCCCGGTTAATACACCACTAGTATATTTATTCGTGGAAAATGCAGCAGGTAGTGCACACACCGTATCATTACGGTTAATCGGGTTAGTGAACGGTAGCATTTACTTTTAACCTTCTGATGACAATGTAGTCCTTGAAAAATACACTTTTATTTTTTCATTTTCTATCTATACCTAAAAACTTTAATTCATTCTTATGGTGGCACTTCACGTGGTTATTTGTGTTTGCTATTGGCCGTTTGTTCAATTTGGTAATTCTTGGTGGTTTTCCCAAGCCACTACAATATGGAGTTCAAGAAGGCCATTACAAGGTTTCTTCAGGGTCGGCAGCGCGAGTGTGACGCCCCTGATGTTGCATACGTCCCTAGGCCACGGTAACTACTTTCCATCAGGTGGGCCGTGTGCTTGTCTGCCACCTAAATAGTAGGTATAAAAAAAATACTTGTCGTACACAAAAACATACAAATACAGGCAACTACGACTATCTACACATGACATCCAAATAACAAAACACAACGGTAAGCGTATGTGGTAATTGGTCATATTTGTCAAATATGCAATAAGGTTTGTCAAATATTTTACCTACCTATAACACTGTCCACCGTAGTAATTATGTTTGGGCAATGATTATGTCAAATACACAAATGATGAAGACGCCGTGCCACGTGAAGCTGAGGCCATCATTGTAACACGGTACGTGTCTGTAATGGTGACCCACTTTTCCGAGACTTTGCTTCAGCTTACCATCAGGCGAGGTGAAGTCAAACTGAGGTGTCCTATATAAAAAAGAGTGAAATTTGAACATCTTTTTATTGCGGGAGTTGACCTTCTAGATGATGGATTTTGTCAATTGAATTAGTCTAACTTGAATACCTATTTTGCAACTTGAAGGTCCGTATTCTAGAATGGTACTCAGTTCTGCCCCATAGTCAAGTAAGTTAAGACCTGGAATTCTTTACCAGCTCACGTGTTTCCCTCCTCCTACAGTCCCGGGTCCTTTAAGCGGGGCGTGAAAAAGCATCTGTTGAGGCCGTCAAGCTGAGTGCCACCATTGTAGCATGGTACGTGTCTATAATGGTGGCCCTCTTTCCAAGACTTTGCCCTCAGTTTACCATCAGGCAAGGCGAAGTCAAATTGACGTGTCCTATATAAAAAAAAGTAGCATTTCGCTGGCCGGCGTATCATAGAATAGAATGATGAATGTATGGGATTTGACGTAAAGTCGTCAACGCAGGTACCTATGTAATAATCGTCAAAATACGGGTTCGTTCATTTTCGTAACTGTCATTACGTGTCATATTCGTCAAATGCTATACATTCATCATTCTATTCTACAATACGTCGGTGAACGAATTGCCACATGTCTAGGGGGCTGAATATCGATTTATCAGTTTGAATCTAGACAATCTGTAAAATCTGTCAATACGATCTGTCCTCAGATAAATCGAGGGTCGTTCTAGATGTTTTGCACTTTGGACATTTTGACAATTTCTCTGAGATTTGAACACGTTGCATTATTTTGCAACTTTTTTAAGACTATTGAATGAAATTAACTATTCAAATGTAAGGGAATCTGTCGGTTTTTTTGCATTCATGATTACTGCTGTAGTAGCGTGCGTGATATCATATTATAGCCTATAACGAAAAAGAACAACAAGAAACACAAAAATAATTTTTCAATTCGACCAGTAGTACGTACCTGAGATTTGCACGTTCACAAACAAATAAACAAACTTTTCAGCTTTTTAATATTAACTAGCTGACCCGGCGAACTTCGTACCGCCATATTTTCTGATCCCGTTCCCGCTGCATATCTCTAAATTTATCAGTGTTTCTCTACAATATTATACATATAAACCTTCCTCTTGAATCACTCTATCTATTAAAGAAAACCGCTTCAAAATCCGTTGCGTAGTTTTGAAGATTTAAGCATACATAGGGACGAACAGACAGCGACAGCGACTTTGTTTTTTATTATATAGTGATGATAGTGATATAGATTTTAATTGATTTAATATTCTTTACGTTCCATTCGAAGTTCAAACTTTATTTCCCGCATAAGATACCATTATATTCATTAATTTCATTGATTAAGTTGCTTTGTTCTTAAAAAAGTTTCGATACAAAAAAGATCGTGTCCAATATTACAAACGAATTAATATATCTACCTATTGCTTGATCATTTCATGCAACTTCGTATTTTAAAAGATAATTTCAACTTGTAGTACGTGTTTAATAAACAAAACTTTCACTAAAATCTATTTTTTTTCTCTGTGAGTATTTACAGAGAAAAAAAAATCATAATTCAAATAAGTAAGTAGATGACAAGGCAGCATGGTGAGAGCACCTTAGCCTGTTCCGAAAGGAACAAATAAAAAAATGTTAGATGCGCGCGCATTTATGACAACAAATAGATTTTTACTATTGTGTTTTGATTGTGTTATGTAGCATTTTTAGTATTATTTTATTCTCAAGTGTATTGAAAATAGTCGTATGCCACTCGCGTGTATGGTGATTACCGTCCTCGGCTCTCTTAAGACCCTCGCCTTGCGGCTCGGGTTTCAATGTCACCTCAGCGGTAATCACCAACTTTACACGCTTGTACCATAATGTATCAGTTATTACATTCGGTTCGAAATTCAAAATTTATTTCCCGCCAATAACCAGAAACCGTGATACATTTTTTTAATCATTTATCTTGTGCTATACTTAGGTACAAAGAAATCATTGAGAAGTCCTTGTTTTTTTTTAATATTTACGTGGGACCCAAGCAATCTGACACCATGTTTTCTTTCGTCCCCAGATCAGCATGGAAGCGAATTTACACACATATGTAAGTAGATATACTACATATAAACACGAATACAACACAATACTAATTATTTATGTTATTAAGTATGCCTCTAATTGTTGTAACCGCGACTCCGTCTGCTTAGATTTACGTCTGGGTTTGATGTTTTTTGTGAGGGACCTTAACTATTTTACAGAAAAATTAAAGTAGTCTATATTACGGCTTACAATTATTTTATTAACTACTAGCTGTTGCCTATGGCTCTACCCGCTCTGTTCACGCGATCTTTATAATATATTTTTACAAACCTTGTCCTGATAATTAAGATCTAGATAAGACAGGTAATTGATGA
This sequence comes from Eilema depressum, assembly GCA_914767945.1. Lineage (NCBI taxonomy): Eukaryota > Metazoa > Arthropoda > Insecta > Lepidoptera > Erebidae > Eilema > Eilema depressum. The sequence continues at coordinate 31,582,828 of OU612012.1, read as the reverse complement.
TTGTCAATGATTGCGTGCTGCTTAGGAGGCTATGATTATATAATGTCTAAATACATAATATAATCAAAGTTAGGAGGTTACTTTATGCCTTAAATATCAATTCATACACTTCACCAGTTTTTAAGTAGGTACGTAGGTCTGTCAAATTAGGTACGTCTAAATATTTTAGCTTAAGAGTTTATTGCTTTGATATGAAGAACTTAGATAAAAGCTATTGTAGGCGGAATTACTACCATAGGTAGTAAATTCCCTAATTATTATGTTCGTCAGAATAATAAAGAATCCGTAGTATAATTCGGGCAAAATTAGAAATTAGTCTAAAACATGATTTTTATCATTATTCTAACGAACACGGTAGTTCTTGAGATTAGCGCGTACAAACAAACAAGCAAACTATTAGGATACCTAGATTTGCAAGTGAAAGCACCATCAAAATCGGCTCAGCCGTTCCAGAGATTACCTAATTCAAATAGACAGATGTACAGACAGACAAAATCTTTTTTGTTGTAAATTGTAGTAAAAGTGAAATTGATTTCATTTAACATTTCACTTACCTAGGTACATCTAAGTATTTTAGAATATTAAATTAATTTAAAACCTAAAATTACTGATCATAGGAATCATCGTATTTTTACGATAATTAAAAAAAAAATACTGCCATTCCGCCATCTTGGACTCAATGGTATTGCAGTAGCTCGTGACATCATCAAAACGTCAATACCACATTGAATAAAAAAACTCTATGGAAAGACAGACATAATGTTGACACAGTGACATTGTTTGTGACGTCACTCCCATCTAGACTGTTATCGATCACGTCACCCTTGAAAAGGCATTTACTTTTATAGTACTAACTAGCAGCAGCTGTTGCCCGCTGCTCCGCCCGCGGTTATTGGGACCAAACACAGCATGTCTTTTCCCACGGCCTAATCTACTCCAGTACCAAATTTCAACAAAATTGGTTCAGTGTTTTAGGTGTGAAAGCGTAATAGACAAACAGGTAGAGCTACTTTTGCCTTTAAAATATTAGAAGATTAGCTGTTGCCCGCGACACCGCCCGCATGGAAGTCGGTTATCGCGACCAAACATAGCCTGTATTTTCCCAAGGTCTAAACTACTCCTGCTAAATCAGTTCAATGTTTTAAGTATGAACGTTTCAGACAGACAGACAGACATATAGACAGAGTTACATTAGCATTTATAATATTAAGTATGGATAAAGTATTAGTATCTATACTTGGCCTCTAGTAGCGGCAAAGGGTGAAATGTTTTCAAAAAGGAAGCCGGTGAAAAAAACCCTACCTCTTGTAGAACAACCATAGCAATATTGTATGGAATTCTGGGCGTCCTGATTTCAGACACCGAATTTCATATAGATACTGAATGTCAAATACTGTCTTTCCGATTCTGAATTTCAGAATCATCTCTACCACAGGTTCCCTTTGCAGAGTAACCGGGCAGGAATCGGGGTATGAGGACCCCTTGTCACTCTCTAGTAGGTTATGTAGTACGTTCTAAAATAAAACTACTTTTTATATATTTTATATTTGATCTTAGTTATTTACTTTTGGCCCGACGTTTCGGCTACTTTTGAGCAGCTTATTATTGTATTTAAATATCATACTCCATAACTATGTAATACAGTAAACACTTCACAAACTACACTAAACTATTTCCACAAACAAATTTATTTCCCGCCTGTTTTAATGTCCTTCAGAAATAGCCCAGCGTACAATCGAGTTAACTACACCCACCCAATCACAGCAGGCTAACTGGGCCTCCTAACTGCACTTTTAATATTTAAAAGGACTTTGGCGCCAACTATCTGTGCCACAGAAAAGTTCCGACTACAGTTTGACAGTTGTCAGTTACTGACAGTGACAGGTTGTGGTTAGTTTTATTTCGTAGAACTGGCTCAAAGAAAAGATTTTAAAAAGTAAAAGAGATTGTTCAAGTAGGTAATTACGTAATTTCTTTGACTTATTAGTTCGTAGTGCTGTTTAAAATAAAGTTTTATTATCACGATTTCTAGGTGACGCGTGAATTAATTTTGAATTTGGAATTTATTACGGGACACAGGAACTGAATAAATGAGTTAATGAATTATTGAACAATTTAATCAATTGTCACGTCAGACTTCTTTATTTCATAGAGTGAGCTACCAACATTAAGCAACACGTACCATAATTACTATAGAGTTTGTACATAGTCTAAAATTGCGTCTAGTCTAGAGCTTACATTTCTCGCAACATTTTCACTAATTTTATTTACTAGTTTATTTGTTAATAATGTATTGTACTCGTATAAAGGGTTGCTACGGGATCGTTCTCCTTTGGTTGGGTGTCTGATCAGTACATTTTATTATTTGCTATTGTTTTTTTTGTATGGTTTATCGTGCATATCTGTGCAGAATAAAAAACGTTTCTTATTTCTTTCTTTCTTTCTTTCTAAAAACACGCAACACAATCCCTTCGGCCACGGACGAAACCATGCTACGCAACTGGTTACGTGACTCTATGGTTTTCACAACATTTTCTTTTTAATTTGGCACTTTACAGAACTAATATAAGGTGCCAAACATTTAACAACAAAGTATTATTTCTCTAAAATGCCAAACATTTTTTTTGTGCATAGACATGTGAATCTCTATATGTTGTGTTGCGTGATTTTTGTGAAAATGAAGCAACAAACTTGAGCTGTAGACGCACCTTAAGGTAAAACACAACTGCAGTAAAACTTAGCCAGACGCTACGTACCCAAGTAGGTAGGTACTCTAACAATGATGCATCAACTTCTCTTGTTACCAAAACCTATTAACTTCAAGACGTGGTTATTTTAATAAATGAATACCCGTCATAGCAAACTTGAAATTAACTTGCGGCCCTAGGGGACGCTGCATGAGAACCATGAATAGTCAACATTCTGGGTACGTACGCTACCCATTGTTGCGAGTAGGAGCAAGACTGGATGTTAAACTTGGTAGGATTATGTTCTACAGAGTTAGGGGCAATTCAGAACAACCCTCTACAAGTGGCAATATACTGAGTAGAATAATTATACTTATTGTAGGATTTTCTTACGTTGTCAGCTGTCAGAAATGTCAAAACACATGTCTATGCCAATGTGGCCTTGACATTTATTTTTCATCCCACCATCTCGGAAAGAGTACTTTTTTTCTTCGATATCTGAGTGTAAAAGTCGCTTTTATCCTCTAGAGTGGTAATAGTTATTTGTTATACAAGAGTGCAAAGTTGCTTTTTAACCGCGTGCTCATTTTTGATGACCGAGCAAGCGAAAGATTCTAAATTTGAATCACGAGCGTAGCGAGTGATTCACAAATTAGAATCTTGAGCGTTAGCGGGGGAATCAAAAGAGCACAAGGTGAAAAATCTTTGCACTCGAGTGCAACACGTAACTTTTCATCCCACCTCAGCGAGGAAATAATGAAATGCTTCTCCTTCCTAGCGTTAATTCCCAGTCAGCATCCGAAGCTTTCACCTCGGAGTCCGGGGTCCGCTTTACCAGTCTTAACTGCGGATTTGGCTGGACCTCGATATTTGCCGTGAAGCGACTGCCATCTGACCTCCACAACCCAATGATGACATTAGGCGATATCGAAGCATTGCAGCCAGACCGTTGTTGTTGAACTTTTTAGGGCTCCAACTACCCGTAACGACTGCCATAGGTGTTCGTATGGCATCCGTGGCCGACGGCTTAACGTGCTCTCCAAGGCACGACCAGACCAATGCAAATACCCATTTTCATGCATAAAAAATATTTGCACTGAGCGGGGATCGAACCCGTGCCTCCTGCGTAGCGGCCGCGTTCAATACCACTACGCCATGGAGGCTGTATAATATGTGTATTAATACTAGTAATAAAATACAACAAAATAAAAATTCAACAACAATGTCAACAATATGACGTGAAAAAAATTGATGCGCGCAAAGCAAATTAAAAAAAAAGTACACCAAGGAGGTTACGAGTCTGAGTTTTTCATGAATTAAAAAAAAGTTGTATGATAAATTCGGCACCATAGAGGTAGAAGTAAATAGGTTTAATGATGTTTTGAGTCCACAAACCTAGTACACACGATGTTCTAAATTCAAATTTACTTTACCTCTCTAGAGGATAAAAACGACTTTTCCGCTCAGTTATCGAAGAGCAAAAATAGTCTTTCCGAGATGGTGGGATGAAAAGTAAATTTGAATTTAGAACATCGTGTGTACTAGGTTTGTGAACTCAAAACATCATTAAACCTATTTACTTCTACCTCTATGGTGCCGATTTATCATACAACTTTTTTTTAATTTATGAAAAACTCAACTCGGAACCTCCTTGGTGTACCTACTTTTTTTTTTAAATTTGCTTTGCGCGCATAATTATTTTTTCACGTCCTATGGTTGAACATTGTTGTTGAATTTTATTTGTTGATATTTTATTATTAGTATTATTACACATAATTATTATACAGCCTCCGTGGCGTAGTGGTAGTGAACGTGGCCGCAACGCAGGAGGCGCGGGTCCGATCCCCGCTCAGTGCAAATATTTGTATGCATAAAAAGTTCAACAACAACGGTCTAGCTGCAATGCTTCGATATCGCCTAATGTCACCATTGGGTTGTGGAGGTCACATGGCAGTCGCTTTACGGAAAATATCGAGGTCCAGCCAAATCCGCAGTTAAGACTGGTAAAGCGGACCCCGAACTCCGAGGTGAAAGCTTCGGATGCGACTGGGAATTAACGCTAGGAAGAAGAAGCATTTCATTATTTCCTCGCTGAGGTGGGATGAAAAGTTACGTGTTGCACTCGAGTGCAAAGATTTTACACCTTGTGCTCTTTTGATTCTCTCGCTAACGCTCAAGATTCTAATTTATGAATCACTCGCTATGCTCGTGATTCAAATTTAGAATATTTCGCTTGCTCGGTCATCAAAACTGAGCACGCGGTTAAAAAGCAACTTTGCACTCTTGTATAACAAATAACTATTGACGTTTACCTATAACGTATAGGACGTACCTATATGCCTTCTTCATCCTAGCGTTAATTCCCAGTCGCATCTGAAGCTTTCACCTTAGAGTCTGGGGTCCGCTTTTCCAGTCTTAACTGTGGATTTGGCTGGACCTCGATATTATTCCGTGAAGCGTCTGCCATCTGACCTCCACAAACCAATGGTGACACTAGGTGATATCGAAGCATTGCAGCTAGACCGTTGTTGTTAGACTTTTTATGACTCCAACTACCCGTAACGACTGCCATAGATGTTCGTGCTCTCCGCGGCACGACCAGACCAATGCAAATAACTATATGCATCTATACAAATATTTGCACTGGGCGGGGATCGAACCTGCGCCTCCTGTAGCGGCCCCGTTCTCTACCGCTACGCCACAGAGGCTATATCACGTAGGTATATGTCATTCTATTTTACAATATGCTGACCAACAAAATACTGTTGGTCTAGAGGCAAAGGTAGGCACTAGACAAGTGGCAATTCGTCAGCGTATTGTAGAACAAAATAATTATGTATTTTATGACATTAATATATAAAAATCAATGCCACTTTTCGTTGTAATTTTATAACTCAAGAACGGGCTCACCTATCCAAACCAAATGTTTATTTAGGCTTTGTTCGGACTATTTAGAGTCTAGTCTATAGATTGTTTAGGTAAATTTTACACAAAATCGATCGAGCGGTTCTTCATTTATGCGATACGAAGTTCGCAGGGTCAGCTAGTTACTATTAAAAACTATCATGAAATTCAAATACGTGTTATTCATATATATTGAATATTCTACTACTTCTATTGCGACTTGCCTAGGGAGATGACCTTCACAACCCTTTGGCGATATCGAAGTATAAATTATAATAATTATGATCTATTAGTCCGTAAGCTTTCTTTAAAAAATATAAATAAATAAATAAATAAATTAGTGGTTTTTATCACTTTTACTTTTTACTTCTGTGCTTTTAACGTGGGAACTTAACACCCGTTGCAAAGTAGGTAGGTATACCTACAAACCTACAAACTAACTTTAGATCACTTGGTATATTGTGTCGGTAGTGCGTCCTACTTTGTATTATTTTAGTCCTAGAAAGCTATCTAGCTAGGACTAAAATTAAAATAAAATCATAAAAAAATATTAAAAATTCCCGCGGCTTCCATTCGCGTTTTCGTCCTGCGAAGCTATTCTCGGGATGAAAAGTAACCTATGTGTTATTCCAGATTTAAGCCAGATCAGTCCTGCTGTTACAGCGTTATTGAATAACAAATATGAAGACATCCAAATCCAATACAAAGACCCAAACATTCAAATCCACGACGTTGAATGTACGATAAATGTTTTAAAGACCATTCAGATATAAATAACTTTTAACTCCCTCTTGTCAGCAGTGTGAAGGGCGAACATTTTGAAAAAGGAAGCCGTTGGAAGTTCTTGTAGCATTTTTACGTGGAATTAAACTTCTCAACCACGACAGTAGGTACACAAAAATGAACAAGCTAACTTACAAACAAGTGGTAGGAAAGCAGGAAATACCCATTCTAAAATCAAACTCAATGAATTTAATTGATTAATATCTGAAAACTCAGTTTAAATAAACGGATTTTCAGTGGTTCCCGGCAGAGTAGAATTTGGGCCACCCCATCTTATCCCATGCGGTGTCGTACAAGGCGACAGGGATAGAGCTGTTTAACATCAGACAGATATTACAAAAACCTAAACATTTAACTAAATTAACTTAACTTTCAGCCTAAACCTTTTTTTTTCACCCCATTACAGACTTAAAAAAAAAATAGTATAGATAAATGTGGTTTGTGCTTCCTTTTGACTTCGTATCATTTTGTACCGCCAAAAGTGTTTATATAATAAGGAAAATTTACATGTCCAATTTAGGCAGAATATCATATACCTATAAGACATTATGTACCTAATTTGTAATATCCTTATCGCAATGTTCTAGTAATTAAAGATCTATTCTATTAAAAAAACATCCAAGGCTCATTTTAATAATAGTCCATGGGAATTATGTGCAGTTAACACACCAGTTACTTTTCGATCTAATTATAAAATTAATGAGGGAGAATTTGTTATGTATTTAATTTGAATAAGATAATTAAATATTTCCCTATCTCTTGCCGTTTATTTAACGCCATTTATAAACTTAAAACACAATTACTCGGTTCAACCTTGTTTGGCAAAAAACATGACAAAACATCATTTTACAAACAACATTTGAAAAACTAATCATTTGACAAACTTTCATTTCGCAAACATATTACTTTAAAAATACTCATTTGTCACAATACAGGTTTCGCAAATGTATTACTTAGAAAACATTTCAATTGTTAAAATTTTATTTTAAAAATAATCATTTGACTAAATAAAGTTCTGCATGGTTATAAATAATAATAATGCGGGAGCGGAGCGAAGCGAGCTAGCCTTCTAACCTAATCTATCCAAGTCGGAATGAGCAGCTTCCTCAATAAATCTATGGCTAACTGTCTGATTGTCAACTGACATGTTTTTAAGATAATCAATTTGTGAAATGATATACCTAATGATTTTTTTCCAAATCAATATTTTGTCTTATGAGTAGTTTAAAAAAATAGTTTGTCAAATGATACATTTATCAAGTATAATTTTGTCAAACGTTGTTTGTCAAATGAAAATTTGTCATTTATATTTGTCAAATGATAGGACATCCAATTATTCATATTCATCATTATTGCAGTAGACCCTTCAAATATTTTTATGCATAAATATGTGTGGTTTGCCGGGAACCGAGTACGAGTGGAATTTGGGCCACCCCTTCTCCTCCCATGCGGTGTCGTACAAGGCGTCTAAGAGATAGGGCTGTTTAACATCAGACAGTTATATACAGCCCAGAATAAGCCCCAGATGCATGGCTCGAGTCAACAATAGTGCCCAGAATACGGGTTGATCGACATTGGTCAAATCTGATATTCGTCAAATCGGCAATTCGTCCAATGTGACAATGGTCAAAGCTGTAGGTAGTTCGTCAAATGACGGCAATAGGCTCACCCCCTATTACGTGCGACCGAATATAATGATTGGTGAAAATAAATGTGGGTGTTAATTCACCTCTGCCTAACCCTCCGGGGATAAAGGCGTGATGAATGTATGTATTTTCAGTGGTGAAATTCAACTTTAGTAGTCGAATACCACAGTATATGTAGGAAACAAATAACCCCGTGTCAGTTACTTGTTCAACCCAGATCTGTTTATATGGCAAATAATTCATAGAGACCAAAATCTGGTTTACCGAACCACGTATTAGAATATCTACATTTCTTTATATTTACGACTTATCATATTTACGACTTTCCGACATCCCGCCAAAGGCCGAGAAATGGCTCCCGGCCGATTTCCTTGTATATCCATCCAATTTTATGGTCTCACATGATTTTGCCTTTTCGCGTTAAAGTATTTCAGTTTGTACGTTTGAGTTTGAGAAAAACTGGATTTAAAAATAAAATCAATCGGCACGGTTGCAACTGCCAATTGTGGTGTGACTACTTTGCAATTAAATAAATGTTTATTTCTTTCTTTCCAATAAAGACCTCGGCCCCACGGCATTCTCAATGGTTTACAAAATAAATTAATTTTAACAAAAAAGTTTAACCGACTTCAAGAAACGAAAAAGAGGCACTGAAAAGCGAAAAATAACTTAATTTACAGACTTACTGATATATTAGAAGTCGGTGCTTAGCCCAAGAGGCCATATTTCAATTGATTGCATCATAGTAGTTCAGGCACAACAAACAAAGTTGGCTTGTACTAGGAGTGGGTTCACGTCGGTAGAGTAATGGCCAGGATTCGAACCCGGGAGCTCTCAATCGTAAGGCCGACTCCTTAACCACTAAGCTACCGACGCTTCTAAATTGAAAGGCCAGTGAAAGTGAGGTTATTTCTGTAATTGTCTCAGGCATTTCAGTTCTATGTGCGTGACAGCTGTGTCTGGGCACAATTACGGCACTGAGTCGTGCCGGGTAACCTATTTTCCACTTATAGTGGACTGGTGACAAGTAACAAGCAATTATTGCTCTATGGTCCGTGCCATTTTTTTACAATCTTGCTAATATCGCTGTGGATCAGTAGTACTACTGATTAGTACATTATTGTATCACTAGTACTGCCAGTAGTACTAGTGACCCTCTAGTACTGTACCTACTACCAGTAGTACTAGTGACCCTCTAGTACTGTTCTACCAGTAGTACTAGTGACCCTCTTCGGATCAGTAGTACTACTGAGTAGTTCAACTGGTACTTAGTACAAATGATACATTAAATTAGGTATGAGACCGTAACGTGATTTTCGGTCTGGATTTTAGTTTTTTTTACGCAGAACCCTAATATTTTTTCTAAAATAAGTATAAGTAACTTAAGTCTGCCTATAATGCCTATATCTACCATAAAATCAAGCCAAAATCGACCTAATAGCTAATCGGAATAAACACATAGACAGACATTTTTTTTAAATTGTGTTTTTTTATAAGTTTCGTGTATATACAGGGTGTCCCAAAATTCAAGGATAAGCTGGCAACAGGGGGTGGCCCTACTTATGGCTGCTCAGGAAAAAATAAGAAAAAAAATATATCTCTATTTTTTTTTTAATTACTCGAACTTTTTTAAAATCCCTCGAAATTCGGTACCCTTAATGATATTTTCAACTACCAGGTCCACAATTTTGCAAATATTTTTGAACTCTTTTCTGTATTAGCAAGCTAATAAGCATGGCTATCCATCACCACCCTGAAAAATTATAGGATATTTGAAGTTATGTTACAAAAGTAAGTCAAAATATTTTTTTGTTGTCAAATTTTCATACATTTTTACTTTCAACCCACTTTATCTTATCTCGGTGAAAAAAAAAAGCTTGGACATCACTATGGCATTCTTTTTCAAAAATTGGCGCAACTATCCAAGATTTCAAAATGGTATAATTTGGGTATGATACTATAATGAAATACTAAAAAAAAAATTTTTTTTGTAAATAGGAATCACATTTAATACATTGCTCTTATTGAAAATCACCAGATTTACTTTGTACTACAATGCATTCATCCTCAATAAAAAATCATTGACGGGACTTGTGACAAAGTGGTAACCGAGTAGGTTATCACATTACGAGGTTAAGTTAACATAAGCCAGGGTGGTTTTCGGATGGATGACCATTCTTAAGACATTGAGACACCTCCATTCCTCAGAAAGTACGTTAGGCCGTCGATCGTAGTGGCCATACGAGCATCTATGACATTTGTTACGGGTAGTTGGAGCCCTAAAAGTCCAACAACTGGACGTACTACATAACTTTGATATCGCCAATGGGTTGTGGAGGTCAGGTGGCAGTCGCTTCACGGAAAATTTCGCGGTTCTGCTGTTTCACAGTTTACCATAAAATTCGACTCTGTATTTTGTAAAGGTTCAGAGGGTGAAAATCTATACTGTTAAAATATTATACAAACATAATGGTATAATTTTGTAATTATTGCATTATTGTTAATATTTTTTTTATTTTACATTTTTAATTGTTTGCCACCGGCATCAATACATTTTATTTTTCGTGCATGTCTTTTGTCAGAAATATAATCCGTAGCCGCATTGATATTTGAATGAAACTAGTCCAGCGTTGCAATTGCTTTCGGAAACCTAATTGTTCTTAAAACAATTCCAATAAAACTCTGAGCCTCGGATTTCCCGGCTAACTGTGAAACAGCAGAAATGCGAAATTTGCCGTGAAGCAACTGCCACCTGACCTCCACAACCCACTGGCGATATCAAAGTTATGTAGTGAGTCCAGTTGTTGGACTTTTAGGGGTCCGACTAACTGTCATAGATACTCATATGGCCACCGGGATCTACGACCTAACGTACTCTCTGAGAAACAGAGGACGGAGGTGTCTTAATGTCTTAAGAATGGTCATCCATCCGAAAACCACCCTGGCTTATGTTGCTTAACCTCGTAATGTGATAACCTACTCGGTTACCACTTTGTCACAAGTCCCGTCAATAATTTTTTATTGAGAATGAATGCATTGTGTATAAAGTAAATCTGGTGATTTTCAATAAGAGCAATGTATTGAATGTGATTCTTATTTACAAAAAAAATTTTTTTTAGTATTTCACTATAGTATCATACCCAAATTATACCATTTTGAAATCTTGGATAGTTGCGCCAATTTTTGAAAAATAATGCCATAGTGGTGTTCATACTTTTTTTTTTCATCGAGATAAGATAAAGTGGGTCGAAAGTAAAAATGTATGAAAATTTGACGACAAAAAAATATTTTGACTTATTTTTGTAAAATAACTACAAATATTCTATAATTTTTCAGGGTGTTGGTGGATAGTCATGCTTCTTAGCTTGTTAATACAGAAAAGAGTTTAGAAATATTTGCAAAATTGTGGACCTAGTAGTTGAAAATATCATTAGGGGTACCGAATTTCCAAAGATTTTAAAAAAGTTTAAATAATTTAAAAAAAAATAGAGATACATTTTTTTTCTTATTTTTCCCAGAGCAGCCATAAGTAGGGCCACCCTCTGTTACCAGCTTATCCTTGAATTTTGGGACACCCTGTATATTATGCGTATGCGTATGCATTTCTTAAGAAACAGTAATTTAGAATAATTATTATGTTTAAATTAAACGATTCTGGACACAAATACATTTTTTAAATTCTTGTCTGTTTGTCCGTTTGTCCACGATGAATGCAAAAACTACAGTACGGATTTCAATACAGTTCTTCATACCTAATATTCTGTGCATATACGGATAGATCGATAAAATGAAATGGTTTTCTGACATTATTTAAGGCACTAATGACAATTGTAAAAATTGTTTTCCTAATAAAGAAAAAAAAATATAATTGCGCGTATTTTGTTCAGAGCGGGAAAAACACCCGGACGTCAGGATGGAGAGAAAATTGATATGACATATTTCATTACACGTGTACATGAAAACAGCATGTACACGTGTAATGTGTACATAAATAATGACACAAAGTTCAAGGGAAGATAACGTGTGTAAGAACAAATCCCTTTGAGTTATTTTCGTTCATTCTGGATTTTGGTCCAAAATTTTATTCGAAGTGCTTACTCTAGCGTGGGTTAAGAACTAGAGAAGCGTAAGGGCAAAATCACAACTTTACAGGAGGGCCGAAAAACAACTCAAATTAACCTACCGTTATCTTATAGCTCTTGTCACGCAAAATCTATAGTAGTTATCTGTGTGATTTTTACTTATAATAATGCTTTATTTATCGGTTAAAGAATGGTGTAAAGTTTTAGGCAATCGAAATATGTTTTTATTTTAATAATGTTTATTAATCAAAAAATAGTTGACCTACGTCATTATGGCTGAAAAAATGTATGGAATGCAACTGACTAATGACCTTAAAATTAGTAACAAAAATGTTCACAGATTAATAATCTCTTGAGGCGGCTACTTTTTTTTCTTTTTTATACCACTTAGTTGGCAGACAAGCACACGGCCCACCTGATGGAAAGTGGTTACCGTGGTCTATGGACGTATACAACACCAGGGGCGTCACACTCGTGCTGCCGACCCTGAAAAAACCTTCTAATGCCCTTCTTGAAGAACCTCATGTTGTGGTCGCTTGGGAAAACCATCGCGGAGAGTTCATTCCACAGCTTGAGTGTGCGAGGGATAAATTTCCTTTCTTACCGCACAGTGCGCAACGTTTCCGGTCGCAATGTGTGAGGAAGAACTCCCCGCAAATGGCGAGAGGTGCGATGATAGAATGTAGCTGTGGGCATCATGTAAAACAATTTATTTGAGCATAAACCATTGTATAGGCGGTGGAACACACACAGTGAGGCAAAGTCTCTCCTGAGACTGAGAGGTTCTACATCGCCTGTGAGTATGGGATTGCCGACGAGCCTCAATGCCCGTCTTTGCACCGAGTCGAAAGGGTCAAGCTGGCACGCAGGCGCTCCAGCAAAAAGGTGACAGCATTACTCCATGTGGCGCCGAACCTGTGCCTTATAAAGGAGGAGTCGTTGCCCCGCAGTGAAGTACTGCTTCGCCCTGTTGAGCACTTTGATGCCAGCTTGACCTTGTCTTCCAGATGACTTCGGTATTGGACGTCGCTGGAGATGTCGACACCAAGAATCCCGATACTTGATGGTGAACGGTGTGCCCAGGAATTGCGGCGCTGACAACAAATGGAGCCTTTTTAACAATGTACTCAATTAAATTCGTGTTCGACCTGTAAATGGTTATAAAAATCATGATATGTCGAAGGAATAACTCCAGATAACTAATAACTTCATTATAATGCAGACGATAGCACCTTACACGGGAGTTATCACGGACATCCTGTGGCCAAGCAGTCTGATATCGCGGAAAAGAGGCAGCTTCTTGTCAGTGAACTTGACCGGACCCTGAACCTCGTTTCTCAATGGGGCTCTGAAAACCTAGTTGAGTTCAATGCCAAGAAGACGCAGGCATGCGCGTTTACAGCAAAGGTATCTTCTTTCCTTCCCCTTCCAACTCTTCAGAGCACGCCACTGCCACTACAGGACAATCTCAATATCCTAGGTATGGATGTTCGCTGCAAACTGAACAACAAAAACTACATCGAGAGTATCATCAAAACAGCATCGCGTAAACTCGGAGTCCTGAACAACGTGAGACGTTTTTTCACGCCGGAGCAGCGGTGTCTTCTCTACAAGACACAAATTCGCTCTTGCGTGGAATACTGCTCGCATCTCTGGGATGACTCCGCAAAGTACTTACTAGATGCTCTCGACAGGTTGCAGCGACGTGCGGTCCGCATTATTGGGAATCCTGAGGTCACTTACACCCTTGAGGCTTTGCAGTTGCATAGAGATGTGGCATATTTGGCGGTATTTTAGCGTCTCTACCATGGTGAATGTTCTGATGAGCTCTTCCAAGACTAATCCCACCCTCTCCTTTCCTATATAGGACAACACGTGCAGGACTCAGATGCCACCCGCATACGGTGCAGAATATTCCATCATGAACCGAGCGATTCGGCGACTCCTTCTTCTGCCGCACTATTAAGACTTGGAATTCCTTACCAGCTCACGTGTTTCCCTCCTCCTATAGTCCCGGGTCCTTTAAGCGGGGCGTGAAAAAGCATCTGATGAGGCCGTCAAGCTGAGTGCCACCATTGTAACATGGTACATGTCTGTAATGGTGACCCTCTTTTCAGAGACTTTGCCTTCAGCTTACCATCAGGCGAGGCGAAGTCAAATTGACGTGTCCTATATAAAAAAAAAAACTTTTTGGTGTCAAATCAACGTATGTTAGTATTAGACGCGAAAGTGAATCAGACCAACAGAGATTTATTATGTGCTAAAAGATCGTAATATAGCCTTTAAACTATTATTAACTCAAAAACTGACTGCATTACTTTCATTAATTAGTACCAAAGTAGCGTATCTCACCCTTGCGTTTTTTTGGCAGGGAGAAAAATCATGGAAGTATACTAAACAAGGTCGCATAAGCAGTAAAGGTACTTTACGTTAATTTGGCGCGAAACAAACTTAGGCCACATAATCTCATTTTCTGCGTTTTAAAAACGTATAACAAGATACGTTATTTGGGCAATTACATTTAAGACATCTTTGGTGTCCTATTCGCGCTGTATATCGAGTTTCGATCGTAGTGCTCGCAACTTTTTTGACAAAATAATGTCAAGATTATTGTAAGTAGGAACACGTCATTTCGGCAGTAAACAGAAAATATATTTTTTGATATGTTATAATTTTGTACTAAGCAATCTACGCACTTCATCGCTACAGTTTTTTGGCACATAAAAATATGGAGATTAAAAAAGCGAATGGTGAAAAAAAAAAATTTTTGAATTTTTGACCTTACGCTACTCTAGTTCTTAACCCGCGAGTTTCGTGTAGGGTTAGTTCCTTTCTACTTATCCTACTAATATTATAAAAGCGACAGTTTGTAAGTATGAATGGATGGATGTTTGTTTCTCTTTCACGTAAAAACTACTGAATGGATTTTAATGAAACTTTATAATAATATAGCTTATACATCAGACTAACATAATATATAGGCTACATTTGATCGCGATAATCGATATCCACGCGGGAGGAGCCGCGGGCTCCAAAGGTCCTGAGTTCGCATTTTGGTCAGTACCTACACTATCGAAGTGACTCATGAGGGCCGGCGCAGGCTGACTGCAGGGTACGGCAAAGATTTTTTATTTATCGATTAAAAATAGGCCTTAATCACTATAGCAATACGGAGCTACTTACACCACAGACAATGGCCTGCAGGAAAGACTATCGTAATCGTATCGTAAATGTAACGAGACCACGGAGCATTGCGATTGGCCGCCTCCCTAACCGTGAGCGTGTGTGCGTGTGAAACCTGCCAGTCGCAATACTCCGTGCTCTCGTTACATTTACGATACGATTACGATAGTTTTTCGTGCTCACCCCACTGGTGACGTGTGCTACATGCCCAAACACAAATTTTACACCGGCGGATCTCATGTGCGTCTCCGAGACCTCTATCTAGGTAACAGCACACTGGGAGAACACCATCGAACGGAATGGGAGATTATAGCAATAAATATGAATTTTTAATGACGGCCATCGCAGTCATAAAAACAACGGCAGCTGCATAATTATCATTTAAATTTCAATTGTATGGCAACAACAATAAGGTCTATTCTTATTCGACATAATTATATGAAAAACCTTTACCGTATCTACCGTGACGTCAGTCCGTCAGTTCCAAATTCGAAATTCAAAAAGTTCCCGCCCAGAACCCGTGACACTATTTTTTTTATCGACTTCAAAAAAGGAGGTTCTCAATTCGATCGGTATTTTTTTGTATGTTTGTGTTCTTAGTAGTTTTTGTAGTAGTTTCCTCAGCTACGTTTTCCTGCTGTCCTACTAGCTGGGGGCGTTCCTATAGCCGTCAATCAGATAGTTTTCTGACGTTAAAAGTATCAGTTACGACTGTTACGAGCGAACTGGCCGGTATAGAAAATTTAATAATGGTAGGCTAATAGGCGAGCTGTCATTCAAACTTGTCCTGTAGAACATTTTTATAGCAATTTACCTGTTATGGAATTAGAATAAAATTATTACAGTGCACTTGATACAATATTAATTATATCAATCAATCAATCAATTATTAGCCTATTGCAGTCCTATTATCTTCTTCATACATATAAAAGAAAGTCGTGTTAGTGACACTATTTATAACTCAATAACGGCTGAACTGATTTGGCTGCAAATTGGTGGGGAGGTAGCTTAGAACCAGGCCCTCGATTCTGCTAAAGCAAAACCACTGTCGTGCCACAATCTCTGCAAAATTTAGCATTAAATTTTAGACTTTATTGATATAGAGTTTAAGTCCAAAATTAAATGACAATATTTTCATTACACGCTTTCGTTCGCTCTACAAAAAGCCGTTTAATTTTAAACTTTGACTGCATTTCTTTAAAGGCTAAAATCAAATGGAATTTTCTCGCAGTCTCTGTGGTGTGACAGTGGTTGTGCTTTAGCAGAATCTAGGCCCAGGAGAAGGACATAGAAACTTCTTTTTCCAACTTTTTTTCGACCTCCAAATTGGATTAATTATACCTTTTGTTTTGTATTCTTTATTGTATGACCAAGGTATAAAGAAATTGAATAGTAGATGCAGCGGGATTAGAAATGCACGCGGAAATTTGAATAGAACGTGCAACGGGAATGGTAACTGATTTCCACGCGGGTGGAAAAATATATGGCGGTACGAAGTTCGCCGGGTCAGCTAGTCAATGTTGCAGCGGCGCGCATTGCGTGCCTCCCCATACCCGGGGGCGAGTTGGGGACCAAAGAGACTTCTCTTCCGGAAGAGGGCCAGATCGATAGATATGGCTCTGGGTCGGCCGAGGGATATGGCTACAACAATCTCACCTCCGGAACCGACGGCCCACAGACGGCGTGCGTTTTAGTCGGTTCGAGTCCGACATAACCTCCTCCTCCGGCTCCGGCGGGGGAGGTATCCGTGGGGATTTTTCGCACGATAAAAAAATAAGCTAGTCAATGATATATTTCTTCCAATTAGTCCCACCCTTCTTTCCCTCACAGGACAACACGTGCAGGACTTAGATGTCACTCGCATACGGTGCAGAATATTCTATCAAGAACCAAGCGGTTCGACGTTTCCTTCCTCTGCCGCACCATTAAGTCCTGGAATTCCTCACCAGCACACGTTTTTCCCTCTTCCTACAGTCCCGGGTCTTGTAAGCGGGGCGTGAAAAAGCATCCGATGAGGCCGTCAAGCTGAGTGCCACCATTGTGACATGGTACGTGTCTATAATGGTATGGTGACCCTCTATTTCGAGACTTTGCCTTCAGCTTACCATCAGGCGAGTAGAAGTCAAATTGACGTGCATAAATAAAAAAATATCATCACCATCATTCTCTGAGCGTTTTCCCAACTCAGTTGGGAAAGGCTTTCCGGTCTGACTGATGCGGCTGAACTTTTTTTTTAAATTATTATTTAACACGTCAATTTGACTTCGCCTAGCCTGATGATAAGTAAGACTAATAATAATGACGTAGTAAATCAACCTTAAGACGACGACTTTATCTTACCACCAGCCGAGTTACATAGGAATGGTATATAAATTCGTATAAGAGTACCAAAAGTTCATATTGATGTGACCTATATAAATAAAATCGGCCAAGTGCGAGTCGAACTCGCCCATGAAGCGTTCCGTAGTAGCAAAGGCGAAAATTGCGGTTTATGACGTATTAAAAAAAAACTACTGACTGGATCTCGTTCGAACCAATTTTTAGTGGTAGTTTGCATGGCAATTTACATCATATATATTTTTTTAGATTTATCAATCTCTTATTTTAGAAGTTAGAGGGGGGGGGGGGGGACATACAGTTTTCCACTTTGGAAGTGTCTCTCGCGCAAACTATTCAGTTTAGAAAAAAAATATGTTAGAAACTTCAATAGCAGTTTTAAAGACCTATAGTATAGATACCCCACACGTATGGGTTTGATGAAAAAAAAAATTGAGTTTCAGTTCTAAGTATGGGGACCCCCAAAATTTTATGCATTTTTTTTATTTTTGTGTGAAATTCTTAATGCGGTTCACAGAATACATTCTTACCAAGTTTCAACAGCATAGGCCTTATAGTTTCGGAGAAAAGTGTCTGTGACATACGGACGGACAGACAGACAGACAGACAGACGGACGGACAGACATGACGAATCTATAAGGGTTCCGTTTTTTGCTATTTGGCTACGGAACCCTAAAAAGAACGCAATGCCCTATTAGTGTGCGTCCTTAGTGAGGGCGCATGACGCAAGCGGTATTAATAATAATAATAAAAAATTAATAATAATAAATAATTAATAAGTAGGACATTCTACACAACGCTATACATATACATATATTATAAACACATCAACACCGTCTAGGGATATTTTTTAAAAAGTTCTGCATCTCAAAAAATACTGGCCGATTTTAAAAACATTTGATTGAATCTTATTTTGTAGGTATAGTGAATGATTCCAAATTTGAAATTAAAAAAAAGAAATTAAAACAAATGATTTGCGCGGCATTAGTATAGCGAAGTTCGAAATTTTAATTTTACCGACGATAAGTAGTTAATTGGTATTTGTTTTGTCCAGTTGAAGTTTTAAAGCTAGTTATTGATTAATTACGAATTTATTTCATTGTGTAAGTCATGCAGCGACGCCATTTAACTAGAGAAGAAATGCTAAGGGCAGTAGGCATGCTCCAAGCTGGGGCTACTCAGCGGAGTATTGCTGAGGAAATTGGAACCAGGCAAAACGTTATTTCAAGATTGTGGTCACGTTATCGTGCAACCGGGGAAGTGGCTGAAAGACACCGTGGCGGGAGACGCATAACCACCCAACGACAAGACCGATTTTTACAAGTTGCCGCGAGAATGCAGCCAAACGTTACAGCCGTGCAGTTGGTTCAACGGCTCCAGTCAGAACACCAATTGCTTGTCAGTGACCAAACTGTGAGGAGGAGACTGCATGAAGCTAACCTTCATGCTCGCAGGCCACTTCGTACTCCAGCACTACGCAGAGGAAATCGTGGACGAAGATTAGAGTGGGCTCGTGAACATTTGCTCTGGGAAGATAATCAGTGGTCTGTAAGTAGTACTGTTTACCGATGAGTCCCGATTCGGTTTTCATCCCGATTCACGAAGAGTACGCGTTTGGCGAGTTCCTCGTCGTGAGAGTCGTCTGCAACACCCCCAGGTAGTCCATCCATACAAGGGCGGGACAATTATGGTTTGGGCGGGAATTCGTTTTGGTGGAAGAACGGACCTATTTTTCAGCGGTCATGGTGTTTCGATTAGAAACACCATGACCGCTGAAAAATACCGCGACCAGGTGCTTGTATCCATTGTCTACCCTCATCGACTTCAAATGGGTCAAGAATTTACTCTCATGCATGAAAACGCCCGTCCGCACACAGCGCGGGCGGTGACCAGCTGGCTGCAGGACCATGACGTGTCGGTTTTACCCTGGCCGGCGCAATCGCCTGATTTAAACCCCATCGAGAATGCGTGGGACATGCTCAAAACATGAACCCTTTGTGTGTCCCCCGTAATTGTCCTCCTGCGTGACCGGCCGTGGGACCGGCAGGCTGCTATGTATCCACCTGAACCATCCATTATAATCATAATGGTAATTTAGTTTTCTGCAATCAATAGCTTGGTTTTATATGGATTTTGGGCGAACTATATTTTGGTACCTACTTATTTTTGGGTAAATCAAATCAAACTTTATTTCATTCAACATGATATGGCATTAAGGTGGTTTTGGACCAAACGAACATAGAGCTAGAGCTAGAACAAGAAAGAAAGAAAGAAAAGTTTTTTGTTATGTACAGAGATGCACGAAAAATATACAGCAGAACATAAGCCTATTTAGAGTACCTAATTTATAATATCGCAGGAGCATTCTTTCTTAATATTTTAGTGTAAACGAAACCTTATTTTCAGCGTTTACATAAGAAAAAACAACGAACGAATGTTCTGTCACTGTTTACACTAATAGAATTTCACGTAAAGGGGATAGAATGAGCATTCGCTCGTCTGATATTAAATCAACTAGGCATAAGCTACAAAGTGGCCGGCGTGCGAGGGATATGGCTACGACAATCGTACCTCCGGCAACCGACGGCCCACAGACGGCGTGCGTTTTAGTCGGTTCGAGTCCGACATAACCTCCTCCTCCGGCTCCGGCGGGGGAGGTATTCGTGGACATTTTTCGAACGATAAAAAAAAGGTATAAGCTACAAACTCCTACAAAGTACAGCATATTCTGCCATCATTGATAGTACCATCTATGCCTATGTGGCGTGGCGGTATTGAACGAGACTGCTACGTAGAGGGCGCGGGTTTGATTAATGATCAATGCAAATATTTATATGCATGAATATCTGCTTTCATTGGTCTAGGTGTTTCCGAGCCTCGGAGTGCACAATAAGCAATCGGTCCCGGTTGCCATACGTGCCATACGAACACGAACGAAGACGTTACGAGTAGTTGGAGCCCTAAAAAGTTCGATTAACTATATTCGAGGAGGTAGAACACGACGGTATATCCGTCCCAATCGAGCAGTTCGACTAGGGAAATACCTTCGCCCTACAGAAAACCGCGGCTTAATAACCTCGTGTTGTGTTTCCGACGGCGAGTAGGGTAGCCAGAGCTCACTAGAGAGATGTTATGCTGTCAGTGGGAAAACCAATGGCTTTGTCCTATTTATCTTTTGCGCTGACGGCACAGAATCTCCCTGTTCTTACAGGATCGACAGCACGAGTGTGACTTCCTGGTGTTGTACTCACCCATAGGCCACGGTAACCTCTTACCATCAGGAGGGCCGTGTGCTCTGCGGCCGTGTGGCCGTGGGCCGTGTGCGACCTAAGTAGTTTAAAAAAAACTTCGATATCGCCAATTGGTTGACTTGTGAAGGTCAGATGGCAATCGCTTCACGTAAGATATCGAAGTTCAGCCGCATCACAGACTGGAAAACCGACTTCAACTGAGTTGAGAAAGGACTTAGAGAACTATTCTTGATAGTGCCGTCTAGACTGGTCCTCAATTCTGCTAAAGCAAAACCACTGTCATACCACGAACACTGTAAAAAAAAATTAGTCTTTAAAGCAATGGCGTTAAAGTCTAAAATTGAATGGCGTATTGTAGAGTGAATGAAAGAGTGAAAATTTTAATTTTCTGTGTTCTGCTTTAATTTTCAGTGCCCGTGTTGTAATGTATCAGTGGTTTTGCTTTAGCAGAATCGAGGGCCTCGTCACATGGATGATATTATGTGTCTCAATATGTTAAGAAGTTCGACATGGCCAGTATCGCTGAAGTTTGCAAGTTACCACTTAACCACGAGTCCTTCCAATCTCAAAGTTGTGCGGTAACTTTGTCGTCGTCTACACTATAATATAATTTGTAAAGTAGTCGTGTCTGTACATTAGAGATATTTACAACAAAAAAAACATTGATTGTTTTTAAATAAAATAAAATAAAAACTAAATTAAATTTTACAGTACTTACTTACTTAAAACAAAAAAAAATTAAGATGATGATTTTATATTATGTTATTAATCGCATCGATACGAACATGAATATTTTTTGGACTTCTTAGGTATTTGTATTATGTGATGGACGTAAAAATATACTAACCGGATTGAGACAGATAATTATTTGTAAAATATAATTAGAGACTCACCCGATCCTGCAGACAGACTGTGTAAACAGTTTTGCAGGACCAAATTACAAAATCCCTACTAATATTATAAATGTGAAAGTAACTCTGTCTGTCTGTCTGTCTGTTTGTCTGTCTGTCTGTCACGCCCAAACCACTGTACTGATTTTGATGAAATTTGGTATAGGGGTAGATTAGACCTCGAGAAAGGACATAGGCTATGTTTGGTCGCGATAACCGACATCCACGCGGGCGGAGCCGCGGGCAAAGGCTAGTAATATATAATAGTGTTGTATAAATAATAAATAAAATTTAAAAAAAAAAAAGTTTTTTTTTTGTTTGGAAGATATTAGCCATACTTATAATCTTACGCATATATTATCACTATCGGTTGGTTAGAACCAAAAGTTACGATAACCGACATACCTACCCACTGGTGGAGCCGCGGACATCAGCTAGTACAGAATTATATTGTTGCAATTCAAATTGGAGCTCCGAATGGCCGGCCGGCCCCTCCTGTTATGTAGCCTTCCGTCTTGTTTTATTTCTGTATTAGCGAGACAATCCGGTTTCCTTGGACTTAAATGGCCAACATTGGCCTGTAGTTGGCGCAAACCATCTCAACTTGATTGGACAAAATCTTTTATAGCCGCCACTTTAAAAGTTCCCTTGTGTACGCCTTCCTTCGAGGTTATTCTCAAATATCAACTTTATTATTGTTGATTTTAGGGTTAATTTTTCAATGGGCCGCGTTTGTTTTGTTTTATTAGGCTGGCTGGTGGTCAATATACTTAGATTTGGTACTCGGATTATATTAGATTGCCTTTGTTTGCTAGAGGGTTAAAGCTAGTGTTGTAGCAAACAAAGAATGAGTACAGGACTGTTTTTGGGTTCCGTAGTCAATATGGAACCTTTGTAGTTTGGGTGTCCTTAGGTTAGTTTAGGGATCCTTAGTCCTAGTTTATAAATTGTGTGTTCACAATATAAATTGTAAACAAAACCATATTTCAAATAAGGGTTCCATTTTTTGCCATTTGGCACCCTAAAAAGCATAATCTAATTCTCGTGAGTTTCTGGCTGGTATCTTCTCAGTGGAACCAACTTACCGAACCAGTGAAAGAATCATTTTCAAATGGTTTATTTTTTACTGTATTTAATATTGTTATAATTATTTCTTGAAATAATGAATTTTGACGTTCATATGTGATCTCTATGTGCCTAAACTAAATAAACGAAATTGATTGTTTGATTCTTGGAGAAAGCTGTAATTTGGTACCTATGGATATTCACACCGCACACGTGTTTCCCTCTTCTTACGATCTTATGCATCTGAATATGTCATGGCTGTCAAGCTAGGGACCGCCATTTTGGGTTTCTCAGCATCTGTAGTGGTAACTTTACCATCTGGACTTCACCCTAGCTTCTTATATAATCCAAGCAGGGTGTAGTTGACAGGCTGTATATTCAAAAAAATAAAACGCCGACTAAGAAGTACCTACCTAGTATAAAATCTTGAAAATGGTTTTTAGGGGTTACTTACGTAAAGATATTTTTTCTTATAAAATGTATTTAATTTATTAGTTATTAATGCTGAGAGGATAATGAACAATCCGCACAAATAAGCGAGCACGGAACCCATATTCTGCGTGGTTCGACACACACTTGGGTGGTTTTTTATAAGTTACTAGCTTTTGCCCGCAGCTCCGCCCGCGTGGATGTCGATTATCGCGTAAAATAAAGTAGATAATATAATAAATAAATAAAAAATAAATAAATATAAAACTAGTAATAGACGCTCCAACATGGTCGGGCCCGACCATCCAACCGCCGACGCGCGACGGAGCAACCAACCAATCCAACATTGCTACAGACGTTCCGACGGTCGGCCATCCAACCGTCAGTCAGTGTTGCCAACTTAGTGGATTTTCCACTAAACCTGGTGGTTTCTACCGCCCATTTAGTGGCGAAATATTGCTTTTAGTGGCTGGTGGTTAGTGGTTGTCTGGTGGTTTTAAGAGTTGAATCTGCTGGAAAGGGAGTATAACTGTTTTAGAGATGTTAGGTATATTAGGGTAGATTTTTCGTATAGTGATAGTGAATATATTCATTCCATATTATAATACCATACCTATAACTAGATATTAGTCAAATATTAGTTACCCGACTGTATTCAAATACGCTGTTTTGAATAGGTACGGAATCTACCTAATATCTTTCAGTATTAACTAATAGTAGGTACCTACTAAAATAATATTTTAACCTTAAAATATTTAGAACAGTGATTAAATTTCCCTTCATACCTACTTTATGGCCTTGCGTTGCGATTTGACACACCTTTTGAGTGTTTTGTTTTGACGTAAGTACTACCTAATACTATAACTAAATGTAGTAAATTATAATTTATAGGCCGAAGAATTAGGGAGAATACTGGTGACTCTCGCCCCGGCTCGTACCTGGTGCAAAGGTTGGCTATTGCGAATGCGTGGAAACGCGGCTAGTGTTCTGGGCTCCTTTGCACCAGATACGACCCGCGGCGGGTTATTAGGCTAACAATGGTTTTGTTGGCTGGTTGACATTTTTATATTTGTGAAATTATAAATTATAATTTAAATAATAAAATATTTGTTATAATAAAAAACATACATATAATTTGTAGGTAGTCCAAATCTGAAAGTTGGATTGTTAATATTAATAGTAGGGTAGACCGGGGGCAATAGTACCAGTTTCGAAATAACGACCCATAACTCAGAATCTAATGCCACCACGTAAAAATCACTTTGGAAGTTACATTGTAGTCTAATTGGCTATAACAATCTATAAAATAATTATCATAATTATGATCCTATCAGAATGGTATAGAGTTTTTGTTCATGAAGTCCTTGTGTTACAATTGACCCCTAGTACGGGTTAATTGTACCAGAAAAACAAAGGTAAATAAAACCCAAAATTATGGCATAATCAATCAGTATTTATTGTTAATTTCTTAAGACGAATCAGTCTGTTACGTTACATCAGTCTTAATTATAGAAACTCGTATTTAGACTAGACAAAGCTAACATTTCAGTTGAACTAAACATATTATAATAATTTCCAAATTTTTGAACTATATAATGTCGACTTAATATGAAAAAACACTTAAGGCTGCTCATAGCACACCTTTCAAGCAATAACAACATCTCAATATAATAAAAATATCGAATTATTTAACAATTACTAATCCTATACAGTTACAATTGACCCCTGGTACAAACAACCCCACCCTTGACAAAAAAATATTTTTTCAACACACTTGCTTATAAACAGGCTTTTATTCCACCGCAATTAAGCACAGAATGACACCTACTATAAAACTGTGACTTTTTCATTGCTATTATTCACAAAAGTGAGTTATAGACTTCTTCAATATTTTGATGCATTACATGCAATATTTCACCTCACCAACTCCATAAAAAAGGTAGATTCCTATGAAACCTTAGCTTAGCTTAGCCCATTGTAGCTTCATTAAGAGGGTCTTTTCTCTTTTTTTGGTACCTTAGCAGCGAAACATGGCACGTTGTGGGCACAGGTACCTGAAGATCGGTCAAGTGCGAGTCGTAGTGCGAACTCATGTCAAGCATGTTAAATACGCTCGAGGGGGGGGGGGGGGGGTGTATTTGGCGGTGTTGGTCTCACACTGATCTGTTGAATTGAACGCGGTGAGACGGACGGAAATCGAACCTTATGGAGTGGGGTGCAGAAATCGCAGGGGCAAATGCTAGTCAGCTTCCTCGAGTAGCTTTCATTAATAGTTCCTTTTTTAAGAAAAACCCCAACAGGAAGTGGACTTGGTAACGCCGGGACTCTGCGATAAGGAACGAGACAGACTTTTTCATAATGGACAGTAGTTACGCACATATTTAGAGATGTCTTTGTGATCAACAAGTTTCAAACTGGAAGCGATCACCAACTTATCCGATGCTCTCTAAATATCAACATAAAGGCTGAAAGATTCCGAATGATATATAGCTCTAGGGTCCGAAAAGTTCCAACTGGAACTTCAAAATCGTTTCGCAATGCTGGAAACCTAGCGGCATTGACGAGAAGGCCGACATAGTGGTCAAAACATTGCAGGAAGTGTCTCGAAAATTGTTTCCCGGAAAACGCAAACAGCAAGAGTCCAGGCTCTCTCCTGAGACTTCCGAACTTTAAATCAAAAAGCCGATACGACGCGACCTTGAACGCTCCAACACTCGCTCCATCCAGGAGACAATCGAGCGATATAGGGGGGTTAAGTAAAACTTTAACACTACGACTACTTCATTAAGAACACTAGTACAAAACATAAATCATAAATACTTACGTTGGTCAGTCGAAAACACAAATCGTCATCCAGCACGTGCGTCTCGCGCGGCAGCAAGTGGCCGAGTGGTGAGCAGGTTGCGACAAGCTCAAAGCACACTTGTGCATACACACACACGCATATTTCGATTTAGTTGCAGAGTTATAGGCGATGGTACTATTGACCCGTGGTACCATTGCCCCCGGTCTACCCTACCTATAGATAGGTATATGACAAGAAAAAACATGTCTGCAATGGTGACCCTCTTTTCAGAGACTTTGCCTTCAGCTTACTATCAGGCGAGGCGAAGTCAAATTGACGTGTCCTACATAAAAAAAAGACGTGTGGCACTCGGGGACTGCCGCGGTAAAGCTATTGCATAGCATTTTTTATCAACTTATGCAATTATCCCCCACTCCGAGCTCGCACAAATTAAGCCGAGCTGCTCCGAAATCGGCCGATTTCGGAGCAGCTCAGCTTGATTCGTGCAAGCTCGGAGTGTCAGCTTAGGTTTTTTCGTTACGGAATTTCTGGATTCGGTCTCCACGCTCAAGGCCCGCGATAGAAGCTATGCAATAGCTTAAAAATATTTGTCACCAAAATGACCGTGTCCTATATAAAAAAAAATGTACACAGGTATATATCACTCTGTCCAGTGAAATAATAATATTGCTATACATATATCTCTTTTAAACAGGGTTATTGGTAACTCGACGTATTCCTGCCAGGGGGTGTTAGGGGACCCAAAATGCTACAATTTGGAGCCCACATATGTATGGCCGAAAATCAATAGTTTTCGAAATAATTGACTTTTTAAGTTTTTTCCATAGTAACCCAAAATTCAGCCTTCAATTGCAAATTAAAAAAAAAGTTTTTACAAAATGAGGCTTATTCTAATTTATTTTTGTAGGTAACCCTGTGACTAGCATTCATTCAGATAATTTTTGCTTCGGTAGTGGTTGCATTCGTAACAATTGCGACATCACACATTGCGACCGGCAACGGTGCGCACTGTGTGGTATGAAACGAGCTTGAACGACATGTATTCGAATTATTAGAATATGCAGTGATATTACAAAAAAGTGATATTAAATAATAATAACAACAAAAGCAATGAATGAAAGCGAAGTAATTTCATAAATACAATTTTATTATATGGATGTCATTACCTTTTTGGAAAGCTGATTAAACGCACAATTTTTTCCTGTAATTTGTACGCTCACTAACATAGTAATTTTTTGAGACATACGACAATTACTGAAGAGTAAGGTGAAAATTTATAATATTTATTTTTATGATCCACTAATTTTCTATTTAAAAGTTTTATTTTTATTTTTAATTACTAGGTTAGGTTAGTCACAGGGTTACTTACCTACAAAAATAATTAGAATAAGCCTCACTTTGCAAAAACTTTTTTTTTAATTTGCAAGTGAAGGCTGAATTTTGGGTTACTATGGAAAAAACTAAAAAAGTCAATTATTTCGAAAACTATTGATTTTCGGCCATACATATGTGGGCTCCAAATTGTAGCATTTTGGGTCCCCTTACACCCCCTGACAGGAATACGTCGAGTTACCAATAACCCTGTATATTTGTAAATGTCTCTAATATTCGATTGCCGCCAAAATATAGTTTAAAATGGAGTGGTATGTATTCTCTTTAAAACGGCAACACTGGTTGGTCGGAACGAACGCAGCCGCTACAGACGTTCAAATTTGGTTGGACGGTCGGCTTGTCGGATGCGTCTTTCATCCAACCACGTCCGACCAGTATTAATAATAATTATGTCGGGCCGACCGCTCTACACACTTTCCGATTTGGTTGCGGTCGGATTGTCGGGGCCGACCAAGTTGGAGCGTCTGTTAGGGGTTTTATATTAGCACAGAACAGACAATAGTGCTAGATATTAGTACCTATGGATTTTTAGTACGTATAACCAAACAGCAGAAGCCTAATACTTTTTAAGATCTCTGTGTACCTATGTTTCACAAATAAAGACATTCATTCATTCATTCATTCAGATTATTTTTGCTTCGGTAGTGGTTGCATTCGTAACAATTGCGACATCACACATTGCGACCGGAAACGGTGCGCACTGTGTGGTAAGAAAGGAGCTGCATCCCCCGCACACTCAAGCTGTGGAATGAACTCCCCGCGGTGGTTTTCCCAAGCGACTACAATATGGGGTTCTTCAAGAAGGGCATTAGAAGGTTTCTTCAGGGTCGGCAGCACGAGTGTGGCGCCCCTGGTGTTGCATACGTCCATAGGCCACGGTAACCACTTTCCATCAGGTGGGCCGTGTGCTTGTCTGCCACCTAAGTGGTATAAAAAAATGGATATGTTTGGTAACATACGGGTGAAATTCTTGTTTTTTTCGGTAGGTAATCCCTTAGCGGTAGGCACACACCGGATGAGGGCCAGATCGACAGATATGGCCCTGGGTAGGCCGGGGTGCGAGGGATATGGCTACAACAACCTCACCTTCGGCAACCGACGGCCCACAGACGGCGTGCGTTTTAGTCGGTTTGAGTCCGACATAACCTCCTCCTCCGGCTCCGGTGGGGGAGGTATCCGTGGGGATTTTTCGCACAATAAAAAAAAAAAATAAGGCACCCACCATTAAAGGATTAACGAAGGCCTCTTGTGTTTAGTAACTATACAGCCTTAAATCATATACATATCTAACATATAATCACACCTTTATCCCCGGACTGTTAGGCAGAGGTGAATTAACACCCACATTTCACCCATCATTGTATTCGTTTATTAGGGAGTGAGCCTATTGCCGTATTCCGGACACTGTTGTTGACTCGAGCCATGTATATGAGGCTGAGTCTGGGCTGTATATATCTGTCTGATGTTAAACAGCCCTATCCCTTAGTCGCCTTGTACGACACCGCATGGGAGGAGATGGGGTGGACTATTCTACTAGTCGACCCACACCGGCTCCGGCCCGTGGCATATTGAAACCATGTATCATTCCTACAGTTCCTTAATTTCTGATCGAGTTAAAGCACTAATCTAAGGAACTACGGTTCGAATTGAAAAATTACTATTGTGTTGAATAGTCCGTTTATCGAGGCAGGCTAAATGCTATATATCATCACGCTACTATCCAGGGAGCGGCACAGTAATCATAAATATCAACAAATCCGGCAAATCCCCATACATTATATTATTTGAGAGTTAGTCAATTGATTAATTTCACTTCGAGTGTGTTACGGGGAGCATCGGCTAATTTATCTATAATCTTCTAATATATTAAAATCAATGCCACTTTTCGTTGTTAGTTTATAACTCAAGAACGGCTGAACCGATTTGGCTAATTTTAGTCTTGAAATGTTTGTGGATGTCCAGGGAAGGTTTAAACGGTGAGAAAACGGGAAAAATATGGCGGTTCGAAGTTCGCCGGGACAGCTAGTCTAATATATAAAAATCAATACCACTTTTCATTGTTAGTTTATAACTCAAAAACGGCTGAACCGATTTGGCTAATTTTAGTCTTGAAATGTTCGTCCAGGGAAGGTTTAAACGGTGAGAAAATAGGTACTGCGGGAACGGGAAAAATAAGGCGGTACGAAGTTCGCCGGGTCAGCTAGTAATTTATAAATAAATAGCTGCATGTGTTGCTAAGCGCATATTTCGAGAACAGCCGAACCGATTTCGCTAATTCTTTTTTTAGAATATTCCTTTAATTTTAAATTTAATTCCGGTACGAGGCCGGTTCTCAAGCAGAGAAAAATAAAAAAAAATCTAAAAAAATAAAGACTCGACTGTTACGCGGTACGATTTACGAAGTTCGCAGGGTCAGCTAGTATTTTATAAATTTACTCCCTATGCAAACGATGCGATCAAAAATCGTAATTAGGCGCATGTGTCAGTTCGACAAGGGACGTACCAAAGCAGGGTGCACTTCCGGCCATACACACGCGATGCACCGGGCATTGCTTTATGGGTTTGTGCTAGCCCACCTGATGATAAGTGGCCCACGTGCGCAATTAACTCTTGATCAATAGAGACGCACTTGCGATGGAAAATGACGAAACGACCTCAAACCTTGTTAATGTGGAAATTATTCGGACTCCTTAGACGTTTCGCCATGTTGGTCATTCAACTACTTAGACCTTCTGATCAGGAAGGAGAAATTCTAGGATATTCTACATAGTTAACACGATTGAGACCTAAAGTAAGGTTACTTAATTAACTTGTGTTATGTGTTATAGAATGAGGAAATATGAACTTAGATACATTTTCATTTGTTAATACCATATTATACATAGAAACACCCAAACAATGCCGCGTGGTTCCCGGCAGAGTAGAATTTGGGCCACCCCATTTCCTCCCATGCGGTTTCGTACAAGGCGACTAAGGGATAGGGCCAATGACATTTCATAATATCTTTGGATAGGGCTGTTTAACATCAGACAGATATATACAGCCCATACTCAGCTTCAGCCGTGCATGACTCGAGCCAACAACGGTGCCCGGTATACGGCGATAGGCTCACCCCCCATTACTTGGGATGGAATACAATGATTGGTGAAATATGGGTGTTAATTCACCTCCGCCTAACCCTCCGGGGATAAAGGCGTGATTATATGTATGTTTGTATGTATGTCAACAATCTTACACGCTTAACAACTTTAATCTAAACTAGTCGATCTTGATACTGGTTTCGTTATGATTGTCTTGCTTCCCAGCATTGCCTCCCCTAAAGTTCACCACGATATGCGGTGACGTGATTTTCTAGTCCACGATTCCTGCAATTTTTTTAATGTCGACTTAGGTACTTCCTTCTTTTATTTCCTCTTGGGCACCACTCTGTTATATCTTTGATCCATTAATCTGACTTTTTGACTCCTTTTTGACCTGCCCACCGCCATTTTAGTTTTTTAACACGATATGTCACATCTTAAATTTTAGTTTGTCGGCGTATTCTATTTACTTAGGTTTATTTTATCTCTCAACCGTCCCTTGAATATGGTCAAATCTTGCTAAATATTCATTGATTTGACAGTAACCACAACTCAACCATAGTTCCGATTTTAGCCATGGAGTCGTTAGTTCATCTATATTTCTGTCTATTTTAGATCAAATTGTCAATAAGTGATTAATTGACAGTTTGATCTAAGGTTTGGTGTCCGCACCCGCACTCTATCAACTGTCACCAATTGGTTCCATTTGACAGCTCGCTCGTCGATGTAGTCATATGGAAGTGCTATTTTGGTTGAAATGTCAATCTTAGCGAACACAGTGTATAAATAGACGAGCAATATACTAAAAGTTTCAATTAAGAATAGGACTGCCAAAACGCCATTTAGTTTTGAAATGTCAGTTGTCACGTTCCAGACCGTTTAGTACCTTTTAGTACACATGTATAATGTACATAGTAACCTCTTGCTCATTGGTTAAAGACAAAAATGCTGATTCTGAGCAGCGATTGGTTAACCAGATTTAAAGAGCGTTTCACTTTGTAATCGAATTGAAATCATGTTTTTAATAAAAACTTTGATATTTCGTATCAACACCCATATTTCGCCAATTATGATATGATTGTCGGTCCCACGTAAGAAGTGCGGTCACTATGCTACTTATGCAAACCATTGTATTTAGACTAAGTAGAGGAACCGCGTAGGTATGGAATATTCATCTTGTTACCTCCACGTATTTCTGAGAAAAAGGTCTTGACAGAGGCTTTGTTCTACTTATCTTTTGCGCTGACGGCACAGGGTCGACAGCACGAGTGCACTCCCTTGGCGTTGCATCCTTTTTTCCTATTGAGGTAGGTACGGAACCCTAAAAAGAACCTCCCCCCGCATCCGTGCACTTTATCCTTCACAAATGTAAACGTTCATTAATAATTGGTGACGTCACCATAAATGCATACACATGACGTCACCACACCGGCCGGATCTCGCAAACATGCGCGTTATTAATAAGCTCGTATTCGACCCCGTTTGTATCTGTTTGTATAATTAAGGAGCGAGTGAATTTCTATTTGTATTGTATTTATTGGCAATTAATACAGCTTGGCATTTATAATGCCGAGTCTGATGATCTTGTAATTGCTTTTTTATTAATTTAATAAGTAATAATACTTATAGTATGTACAAATATGTCTAGTTAGTTATATTATGAGCTCGGGAACTTCGTACCGCCTAACAGTTGATTCTTTTTTTTTTCCCCTGTGTTAGAACCATCCTCGTACTTCAAGGAATATTCTAAAACAAGAATTAACGAAATCGGTTCACCTGCTCTTGAGATTTACAGTCAGCAACACATTCAGCGATTCATTTTTTATTATAGAAAATTTGCGAAAAAAAAGGTTGTAGTAATGTTTATATCCTAGAACCTATAACACAAGCTAGTTAAACTGTGCTTACTTTGGGTCTAAAAAGGGCTGTGTAGAATGTCAAAGAATATTTATTTACTCATAGTCTGTATCGTTCTCAATTAGGTTATGAAATTTTAATGAAGTTTCCCATCCCTTTCCATACGTTCCCGTCCCGTCCGTCCAGTCCATCCAGTCCCATCCCATTCTGTCCCGTCCCGTTTTTTTAAATTCCTGTAAGTTTTGAAATTATATGATTTAAAACGGTAATTTACAGAATTCGACGTACCTACGTAAGTGTTTTCTTAGAAAGGCTTCTAGGCTGCCTTTCCACCAGACATGTGGATACGAGAATGTAAAAGCTAAGCTATGAAATTATGTGACCGTGTCCACTGTGCTATGCTATGTAGCGTAGCGATTGACATGTGCCATGAAACTTCTTACAAATATTCAAAATTCGAATTTATTTTATTCTCCATCCATAGCACGCATCGTTCTATACAAAAACATAGCTTAGCTGAACCCCTTTCCACCAGTGCTGTGCTATGTGGATCAATAAATATAACAACGTAGCTTAACACATCTCTGATGGAAAGACAGCCTAACTGTTTTCACTATAACCTGTCATGGCAGGTTGCGTACTCACTACTCAGAATTCTTCAGAACCTTGTAAATTATACCCACTTTCCTCTCTTTCATTATAGCTTGCTAGTTCCCACAGTGAAAGACGAAGTAGCAACCAGAAGCCAATTCTGTTAATTTATAAAGATTCGACCTCGATTCGATTGACTGTCAAAATAAAATAAGATTTCAAAAACTATCACTATTTCCATGAACATAGGATCATATCCGCAGTAGCAACTCTTGCTATCCTCAAAAGACTGCCAAGAAACGTGTAGGTACTGCGCGTATACTTAGAGCAAATTTTGAGCTTTTGGATGTTAACTAGTGATTAAAACAAAATTATTATTTTTTAAATTTCTCGAAGTTACCAACCCTAGTGAGGATGATTGCACCAGGAATTTCAATGGGTATAATTTTCCCCATCAGAATGAATTTAGTCGGGAAAAGTGGATATACATTTTTTCATCATTCCACTTTGCCCCACCAGTGGGGATGCTTAGTGGGCCAAACTGGAAGTACCCACATTTTCGGTCCAAGATATATATCCCGAGCCCCGAGCAATCCTATCTACACACCTACCTATCATAGGCAGACATAGGGCGCGCTACCGGTAATCTGCTCTTAAGCGTCCTTTTTTTTTTTTTTTTCATACCACTTAGGTGGCAGACAAGACGAGGAGAGATTCTCGCACTTTTCGTTCCGAAAAATCGCACGCGACTATCGCTAGCAATAATCGCTATACCATTATCGTATCAGTGCTTATACACAGGCAAACACGATTATATCATACGAGACTCGCAAGTGACGTAGTCGCTTATGTTTGATATACGATTATTGCTTGAAAATTCTGTTTAGACGGATAGAACCAAATGTCAAATGCGAGGCAATTCTCGCCAGTCGAGAAGAGCGGGCGGGTATTGTTTCCGCGAACGTTTGGACGTAGCAAGTGTTTTCTGTCCTTTCGATAAATCGTATCATACGGGCGAGAAACTCTCCTGGTCTAAACGACTCATAAAACTCGTAAGAAATTCTGTCACAAATACGTCCTCTATAAAATAAATGGTCAAGAAATAAACCGTCAGACACATTCACAACAACAATTATCAGCCGGTGTGGTGTCAATAAGACCAATAAACGTGTCCAAACTTTCTTAAGCAACTGTTGAATGAATTTTATCGATTTAGGAGCCTCACCACCCCATACATCAGAGGGTTGATATTGATAGTCGCCGACAGAAGCCACGTTGACATCCCCTATGACTCGATACCAAGATATACCAACAACGGTCCGAACAATAATAAACTTTATACCAACCACCTAAGGTGTACAACAGTTGCAAGCCTAACTTGGTATTGTATCTAAGAAAATATTTTTGTTTGGAAAATGTACTGAGGTTTTCGTAGGTCGGGTCTAAGGTTCTTTTTTATTTTTTTTTCTAAGGCGGCCTTTTCATAACTGTCGGAGATCGATCCCTTCAAGAGATTCGGCGCGTAAAGCCTCCTTTATCCTGCTTTTTGGTTGTTGTAAGTTTGTTTTTAAGTCTGTTATGCGTGAAGGGTTTTTGGATATCTGTGGCTATTGGATAAATAGTGGGAATGGATTTGATGTGATTGTGATGTCCTATGGCGTTAGAGGGGTTTGTAATACGGAAGGGGTTTGGGTTCCAATCTTTTTACTTTTTTTTTATTAAATAAAACATATTCTGCTGATGGTAAGGGATCATGGTGGCATAGAATGCTTGGTGGTAAATATAGAGGTAAAATATGGTAGGGAGAGCACCTGATTCATTAACGAAGTTCTGGCGCAGACTTGGATGAAAGTCGCTCCCATAAAAGTCATCTAAGGACCGGGTTTTGACTTGAAAGCCTTGGATGTACTTAATTGGGGCAACACTACTAATAAGATGATGGTAATAACACATTTTTGTATTTTGTTCTATTTTGGTTGATGCAGTAAGTTGTGCCTATATGGATATACAAAAGAATATACGGTAACTCTGTTAGTAAAAACAATAAAAAATAGGTATTTTCAAGTAAGTTGTTAAAATTAATTATTTAACTGAGCTCATTAAATAAATTAAGAATGGTAAAAGACCAGTAAACCTCGTCTGATCTTATTTTATTGTTGTTATTATTTTCAATCATCCACCCAACCTAAAACAGTAAATTATTTAACAATAACTAATTATGACGTCACAATATATTGTTTACGCCATACAAACTCCCTTAAAATTTACCGATTTGACGTTTTAGTAAAATGTACCTTACTATTTTGACTAGACAGTCACATTTCGGCCCTAAGCCATACGCCCATCATTCATTCACCAAATAAAAAAACACTTAAAAAGCATCGCAAGAAAAAACACTTCATAAATAAACAATGAAATAACTTGACAACAAATTACGAATCCCACTTAAGTTTGGAACAGAATCAATATACGATTGTCCACTGTTTGCAACCGGTGCGCCCGCACCGGAAGCGCGTAGTTAAACAAAATGGCCGCCGGCCGGTCACGTGACCGCCGCCCGGATTCACCCTGACTTCCGGTACTCGAAACACGTCAAGTGTGCAAGTAGTTATGGTTAGATAATTATCTGTGCCATTATATCAACCCTCAGTGTTCCGATGATATCACGCATATGCTATGATTTCTATGTTTTTTCTTTACGATGTACGTTCGTATTATGGTAGGAGTATTAATTAATTTGTGCAGCCCTATTTCGTAACTAATTTTGTGAAGAGTGTCCGGTGGTTTAGGGTTGCCGTGTTTGTTTTATCGCGTAATCTGTTGGTATATTGTCTGGCCGTATGGCGAATGGCGAGTAACAAGTGCATGACCAACTGTAGAAAAAAAAACATATTAATATTCGCAATTCAAATTATTTTTGTTTACTCGATTTTTTAAAGTTGTTTATGAGTGTGAGTGGTCAATGAGCCTTTGGGTTGAGTTATTAAATAGTGGATTGAATCAAACCAATAAAAAAATTGCCGTAGTCAACTGAGCTAATAGGCTGAATTGAATTTAAGTCCAGTTGAACACAACGTTCTGCACAATGCTTTACAAAATTATCACATCTCAAAACGACCTGTTCTAAAAAAACACGCTAAAGATTAACTCTTCATACCTATAAAAGATTTGATCCAAATCGTTGAAGCCGATTCCGAGATACGCGAAATGAGGTTAATATAATTGACGGTACTGTATTATGAGGTGAAAGCGAAAGGGCCGATCGATCAGGGCCGACCTAGACATACCGACCAGATCGTTGGCTAAAATTCAATACAGTTCAAGAGTAAGTAACCGTGACCGCTGAGCATGAATGAAAACGATATGATAGTAGAAGAAGCGAAAAGATTCCAGAATAGTAACAAGTGGAAACATTCTACGTCTCAAGATCTCAAAAAGACCTACGGAATAAATGAAATACTTTCCAAAAAACCCCATAGTGATGTGTGCATGCAGGTGAATTCGCTTGACCCCGAAGGTTTTAGTGGACCCCCATACTCCCAAAAGGAAGACAAACGCATAACTTTGCCGTTGCTTATCAATCAATTAGCTATCACAGTCCACTGCTGGACATTGGCCTCTCTCAATGTGCGCCATTGCTCCCGGTCCTCTAGACTAACACCCGTATTCACAAACAATACTTCGCTATGCGTACCACCGAAACTGTGCAAAGAACGACAAATTCTCAGTGCGTTCGTTTTGGCAAGCCTTTTTATTCATTGATAACACTTAAGTAATACTTCGTTGAGGGAACGCACTGCGTTAGATACTGCTCCGTGATGTTTGTGAATTAATTTTACCGGCCCTATGCGCTCGAGCACACTATGAGACCTCACAGTATCGTTTGTGAATACGGGTGTTAGAGCCCGTGAACGCCAGACTTTCGTGATTTTATGAAAGCTGGAAATTTATCAGCGCATGCTTCCAAACACAGGTAAGAACGATGGCCCATTATGAAGTTTGGGTCACAGTGGCTTTAGCAGGTTAACGGTACTGAAAAAGTTTAGCATCCAGTCTGTCCCGGCGACCATATTCAGGTTGACAACCTGGAAAAGGTCGCCAGGGGTCGTCTTACCTTGCGTTTGCCTTCACGCGGCCTCCATAGTTCTCGTTGTATGTATATATGCAAAAATAATTCATATCGATATAGACATATTCAAATGAAATCACGACTTGCAGCATTGACTGAATTAAATTTACATGGGTTTGTGCTGAATTACATTTTCTGACGTATGAGTCTGTTCGATGCTGAAATTTACACTTCCAATGTATTATGATCGCCTGGTACCGAGGGTCTGCTGTTATGCGTTTTTGGATGCACTGGATCACGAACAATCAACCAGCCTGTCGCAGTCCACGGCTGGACATTGACCACTTCCAATGTTGGGAGGCTCTAGCCTGCTGTTTCCACACTGGGTCTTCGGATGAGATGGGGCGGTGATACTTGAATTCTTTCTCCGTCACTACACGGATGACGGATGACGTTGCATCTGCGTTTATAATAAAATCTTTAGCCAACATATCAGTTTAACTTCTAGTGTTTTATGCGGCCCTGGTACCGGGATGCGTTTTTGGCGGTAACGTATCAAGAACTGCACTCAAATGGGATATGAAGTAGCTTTATACTGCTAGTATTTCATCCATTTCAGTTCTTAAAGGCTATGAGTTCCTAGTGCTTGTGCAACGGCACCGTTGCATTGGGATCGATAATCAGAATATTATAAAATGTCTGTCGTGGACAGTTTATAGGTTCCTCACTGTTATCAGTCAGACCATTATTAGTCGGAGATTTTGGCTTATGTGCATGTAATCTTTGAATAGGTAGGTAAACAAAATGCAATTCCTATGTAACACATCAGTGACAATTGGTAACAATAGTCAAGTTGTGGTTATTAATCGTTTCGACAAAATTTTAAAGTACTTTTTGCGCCCATCGCGTATAACTAGACAATAATTCCTATATTTTTCTTCTCAGAATCGTTAGTTTGAGATAACCAAAACAATTGTATTCCTTAATGTATAATGTAGTTCAGTAGCTCAGGTATAGGTTATACTTACAATTATAGGCCCTGCCGGGCACAGCACATTTAATAAATATTCTTCACAATGTTTGCACAGAGAAAGAGTTTGTCATACTTAGTTTAACTCTAAAGTATCTTAATAGGTATTTATTCTTATTTGTTAATTTATATTATTCTTCTCGTATATTATTGTTATTTATTTCATTTTAATTAAATTATTTAGTATATTGTACTATTTGTTTATACCTACATATTTAGGCAGGTAGATACTAAAGTTTTCTTCACGTTGTTGTTTCTAATCGAATTGATTTTTTTAATATTGCAGGTACTAAGAATATGCATATTATAAATAATATTAATAAATAAAAATTCTAGGTGTTTGTTATCCCTACCTCCTATACAAAATAAATAAATGACACAATTCGAAAACGCGACGTTACTGAATCGGTCTTCTGATTGAATTGATTTCTGATAAAAACATTTAGTTCATTTTAAATAAACGGTAACGATTACATATATTATAACTTTCTATTAGATTTATTTCTATTTAATAAAATTACGTGAATTGTAAGAGGCCTAGATCACTCCTGCAGTGCACTTTAATAGGCTTTTTAACTGATTGACAGTCCTCAATAAAATCGAAAGTAGATACGATAAAAAAAAAGAAAATAATTTCAAAATTCGAATACCACGCACCCTTCTATGCATTAACCTTAAAAAGTCTACAGAGAAATTAAATCCAGCTCCCTCCCCAGCAATAAAAAGGTGAACACTGCGTCTGCCTGTCAGTTCATTTCTGTCAATCAATTATAGCTGGTGGCTGGTGGCGCAGATCAGGCACGCAGCGTCCCCGGCCCCGCCCACTATCGATCGAGCCCGCCCAAATGCGCTGAAAACCGCGCCAAACTTACGCCTGTTTGTAACCACGCCGTTTGGGAAACGTGATTCTTTTTTTTTTTCTGTTTGGCTCCGTCAACCTAACTGCCTGTCAATTAGCGTTCATCGTTTTTAAACAATGCATTTTTTTTATGAAATTTGACAGTTCTCAAGATTAAATTGAAAATTGTTTCTTTTTTAAATGTCGATTGAAATCGGGTATATTCGAGTTTCGTTGTAGTGGTACTGTGGTAGTGACTGGTTCGGTAGTACGAGCGTAAATAATAGTGGCTCGTGGCACTCGTAGTACGTTAGCTTTACGTTCACGTGGCTGACTACGGGCGGTAGAATGTAGCGTTCCGACGCTTATACCATAGACACGAGACGTTATGACCAGAGAGCTTAAAATTGATGATGTTATAGTTCAAATAAAATTAAAGTTAACGTAGTCTATGGACTACGTTAACTTTAATTTTATTTGAACTTTTTTAGAACAAGGCAGCAAATATTTTTAAAGCCAACGTTTTCGTTACCGTACCGTACCGTATACTGTTTTCTTGCAAATGAAAGACAATTTAATACTATTTCACAATATTGAAGGGACGGTGGCAGCCTCCTGTAGTTTATGGAATCCTTTGTTTTACTTGTACTTATGTGATTGGCGCCTGATTGAATATGTTATGTGTATTTTAGGAACACTTTCATATTGTTTATTTATTTTTACACGGCTACCAAAAAGGTGTGTAATGTTTTCCGGAAGTACGAATTTTTATTCAACTGTAACATTTAGATGCTTGAACAGATTTCGATTTAATTGAGTATCATCAGAATATTATAAAATCTCGAATGATACATACCTACAATTATGCCTGTATCCCGGGAGGGTTAGGCAGATGTGAATTAATACCCACATTTCACCAATCTATATAAGGTCCCACGTAATAGGGGGTGAGCCTAGTGCCGTATTCCGGGCACTATTGTTAACTCGTGTTGTTTTCTTTGTTCCCCTCTATAGGCCTAACGGCTGGATGGGTTTTGATGAATGAGGTCTCAAATGGAAGGTATTTATCTCCCGAGTGTCATAGGCAGAGATTGAGAACCGAGTATCCTTTCAAGACCTTGGTGTTCGCGCCATTTTTGAAAGCCGCGGTGTTCCTGCATGCCGTGTCTATTAATAATACGTCATTGAGTATATTTTATATAGAAGTCATAGCCTAAAAGCAATATATTAAAGTCGCAGGTATAATTATATAGCATCGTAATTGACGGGTTATTTCAACTCTTTTTGTAATTAGTAGCTACACGATTTTATTAAAGACACACTTTTTCAATTCAACTATTATTGTAATAATATGTTTGGTGTAATTGGTAATAGTTAGGTGTGCCTATTGATTTTTGTTGTTTTCTGTAAGTGTTCTGTATGACAGTATACTTATACATAATTTGGTTTTAATATTAAAACCAATGATACCAAATAGGTATACCAGCCTTCGTGTCCGTGACATCGCAGATGAAATGCAAGAGGCTTCGCTGGTGCGGTCACGTCTCACAGACTCCCCCAGGGATACGTGGGTGACAAATGCATTTAGTTTGCTAATTGTGCAAATTGATTAAGATAGAAAAAAGTGAAATCAAACTCAGGCGGGACTCGAACCCGCGATCTTTTCCTTACAGGGGGAATGCTCTGACCACTGAGCCACCGAGATTTGGATCAACCTCCATAGGTTGATTCAAATTTTCCTATACATCCGTCTTGGGGCGGCGCGACAGTGGGAGCCATCTACCGATATCGTGGAGCTCGGTAGATTTCGCCCAATTAGATCGCGGGTTCGGGTCCCACCTGAGCTTAATTTCGCATTTTTCTATCTATATCAATTTGTGAAATTTTAGTTTAGTTTTTCAAATTAAGTCTTCGATTTTGATATCAAAACTACCTACCCGAAATTTTTCGCTCGACTTTAAAATCAATCCGTATAAAATCTTACGGTTACACATGCATAAATCTACCATTTTTATACATAAAAACTCAAAATTACACCAATTTCAGAAATAATACTGCGAAACGTAGTTATTTGGCGCCAAAACTCCATGTTGAATACAGTTATAGATGTAGACAATATAGAGGATCGTATGTAGAAAGGCAAAGGCGGCACTCAGTCTGCCTCTCGGCCCAATAGCAATAACAATTACTATAACATTAACCGTTACAGCTTACCGCTAATGTAACGTTATATTCTAACCCTAGGCGGGACACAGAATGGACGATTATGCGGATAATAGTCATTGCTGTTTTGATGGCGGAAAACAATCTAGAATGTTGATTCCGATTGAAAAACTGGACAATGAAAGACTCGTGCACCATTATTTATACAACTTTAGGCCCTCCATAAATACTTATTTATTTTATTCCGTTTTTAGGCAGTGTTTGCTGTTAAATAGCGGCAAAAGAAATTCATCATCTGTGAAAATTTCAGCTGTCTAGCATTCACAGTTCTTCATATACAGCCTGGTGACAGACAGACAAACAGGCAGTGGAGTCGTAGTGATACGGTTCAGTTTTCAGCTTTTGAACCCAAAAAAAAAATACTATTCGTAGATATTAGTATAATCTTGATTGAGAAAACTTCAATCTCAGCAATATTTATAATGACAACCTGCGTACCGTTAGAGCATTTACAGTATTGTTTTATAGGTACCAGTAAACCGGAAGGTTTTGTATCGGTACCTTCCTGGTTCGAACACTAACGCCCAGTTTCCGAAAGGCTGATCAACGTCAAATCAACTATTCGGCTGTCAAATCTCTTGTTTGACAGCCGATTAGTTGATTTGACGTTAAAATAGCTGATTAACAAACACGATGATCAAATTATACTATTTAAACATGCTTTTAGCAACACAATCGCTACTTGAAAAATAATTAACAGCCGATTAGTTAATTTGACATTGATCAGCCTTTCGGAAACTGGGCGTAAGTCTGGGAACGTGGATTCAAAATTTTTGTATCTAGGTACATGAATGTTAGGTAGGTATATGAATATTTGAATTTGTCTAGGTGTTTCTAAGTATTGTATTCTCTAAAAATGTCCCTATCTATGTACTTTTATCCTCATAATAGAGTCCGTATTACAAGTTAGGCAGTGCTTACTCGAGGTCTGGATAGCGCTGTAAAAAATCTCATAGAATATTTATTTATTTATCTTTTTAGATTTACTATTACCGTGTACGTAATTATTTTGAATTACTATTACCGTGTACGTAATTATTTTGAATATCTAAATCCTATTACTTTAGGTTCCATTTCGTTTAGCAACATTACCATTGCACGTAACTTATATTGTTATTACTGTTGGGAGGGAAACAAACGTTCTAAAGCAATTGTTGGATAAGTACTTTCAATTAGATTTCACTTTGCTAACATTATCTCCACCGTAAAATACACTTAATTACCTACTGCAGACATAGGTCTATTTTACTATAATTATTCCCACAAATTACTTGTAGGTAGCGCACTAAGTGTATAATAACAGAACTTCGATTGATGCAAGCTAATTCACTATTCAGCCGGTGTTGTGTACAAAGATGGCGGGGGGCTCTTCCTTTGAAATGTACAGTAATTGTCTTTGTATTATTCGTCTTTCGATTAAAATTCATTTGGTATATTTAACAAGAATATATTCGTAATATAAACCATATCATTGCGAAAGTGTGAGAAGTTGCTTGGATGTTTGTAACTTAATCACGCTCAAATGCCTGAAGATATCTGGCTGATATTTGGTACAGGGATAGATTATAGTCTGCAATAACACACAAGCTACCTTTTATACCTAGAATAGGTTCCCGTGAGTTTGGGATCAGATTCAGAAATCCACAAGCACACAACCGCAAACATAGTAGAAACAGCTACATGGCTACGACTAAAAAGAGTATTTTCATATACATTTTCATCAGAACAGACTTTTATCCAACATGGTTTTAAAAAAAACTCACGAAATAACCAGATCTAGATAGGAAACAACATCCCCACCACACCACCCTACAACAAAACCACAAAATTACATTGCCTACAGCTCGTCCGGCAAGTCGCACCGTGAATGGCCCGCTTTGCTTAATGAAAGGCATTAGCCGTTATTGTTATAGCATCCGCGTTGATTACCCGCTCGCATTAACGGGGCTAACGTTCTGTGCGTTTGATTCGCCTAAATCCTACCAAACATGGCCGCGTATTGTGGGACAGTTGATTTAACAATCTAAATACAGCCCCCCTCGAATAGAATATCGAATGTATGGGTTTGACGTTTATGACATACGTTGACGGCTGTCATATATGTCAAATCCCATACATTTGTCATTCTATTCTAAAAAACGCCGCACAACGAATTGCCACTAGTCTAGGGGGGCAGACAGGAACAGAAAAAGTCTGTGTACATATTGGTTCTAAATGTATGTATTGACGGCACAAGTCATACATTAGTAACTAATGTATTAACTGTAAATAACTGCATTTCTTTCTCTTCATTTAACTGTGTTTACCTGCTAACTGCTTTTTAGTTTTATTAACAGAGGTAATCAACCAATCAATTAGCATATCGCAGTCCACTGGTGGACATAGGCCTCCATCTTTGGCCTACTGTTTCCGCGCTGGCCAGACGGGTTGGTACAAGGTTTTTTTTCAAGTTTTCCTTCTGTCGCAGTGATATCATCTGCGTATTTTTCCGCTAGTCGCCTCTTACGACACCCTTCGGATGAGATGGGGTGGTGAATTGGTGATACTTTCTTGTATTCTTTCTCCGTCACCACACGGATAATACCTACAGAGGTAATGTCATCTACATTTTATTCTATTAAACTAGTTTTAAAGGTTAGGTGCTCAAAGGGCTACAGCCCTATTTCTATACTAGCTTATGCCTGTG
This sequence comes from Eilema depressum, assembly GCA_914767945.1. Classification (NCBI taxonomy): domain Eukaryota; kingdom Metazoa; phylum Arthropoda; class Insecta; order Lepidoptera; family Erebidae; genus Eilema; species Eilema depressum. The sequence goes on along the minus strand of OU612012.1, from coordinate 31,538,999 downwards.
GCTTCGCCCGCACATATGACTTTTGATCCTTCGTGTTCAGAATCGATAAAATCTAACATATCCCAAGTCTTTTTTTTATATCTCCATTGTATAAACTCGACTACTTTACAATAATTACATAATAGTATATAGAAATACCTCTTTTTAATACCAAATGCCACTCAATCTATTAAGCTGTTACTGCGTAAATGGCTACCAAACTCACAAACTATCACATTGATTCCAACGCTGTCACTTTTTTTAATAGAGTTATTTCTACCGAACTCTTTGATGACATCCAACTGTGGTAGCATCGACAGGCTCCACCATCACACAGAATACCAAAGCGACACCCTACCTCCGAAAAAGCCTAAATGACTCCTCTCTCGTCACTTCAATGCGAAAATCCCTAAAAACCGAACGCAGTAACCTACAGAGTGCACCCAATTATCAATTCAGATCCCTCTCGGTCCCCTCCGAACTTCAGAACATTAAATACATATCTTCAAATTGCTTGTAAGTACTACCACTCTGAACGGGCATTTTTATCATTATCATAATCTTATAGTCGTCTCTCTCCCCCTTACTGGATTCCAATGGCTTAAGAACTGCCGTCCTTTTCCCGTTTAAGTCGGACAAATTTGAAGCTCGTTCTGTCGAGCCAGATTGAATTCTCGTAGGCCATAATGCGTCGGTAATTTCTACAATGAGTTGGAAAGATACTTTTTAAGGGCGTGTGAAAAAGTACAGGTGTTAAGGACGACGCTGTTATAAATTTTAAGACGAATTAAAATGTGTTTTGTCATTTATATTGTTTAGCAGTTTGATACTGGTGGTAGTGGACGGTTCGGGAAGTGGCAATTCAGGAATATAAGTAAATAGTTCAAAGTAAATAGATAGATCAGGAAAATGGACGGATCGGAAAATTAGACCGATGATTCCGGAGGGGGATTTTAGGCTATTTTTTTATATAAGGACGTATGAGGGTGTGACACCTTAGTCTAGCTGGGACTAATGAAAAGAAATAAACTACTAGGAACAGTGGAAAACGTGAGTTTTGGGGCCAACGCGAAGATAGACGCATCGCGGTATTATTTTATTTTCCGAAATTAGTGTGAGTTCGAGTTTTTATGTGTAAAAATGGTGGTTTTTTAGATATAATGTCTTAAAAAGCGCGCACAATAGTAGGAAAGTGAAATATTACAGTGAATTTAGATTTCTCGTGTTGGTTCCAAATCTCCGTAGAACCTTTAGTAAAGTTTCCACTACTTTACTGAGGTAGCAATCATCATCATCGTCATCATCATTATCAACTCACCATCATCATTATCGTCATCCTCATCCTCATCATCAGCAAAATAAGATTACAATAATAACTGATGACAAGGCAGCATGGTGATAGCACTTTAGCCTGTTCCGAAAGGAACAAATTAAAAAAAAAGCGTATAACGAAAGTACTACCAGTATTTCCGTTAACCCCTTTCAGTTAAGCTAAACTGCTTGTGTTAGGAGTGTAAGGCTATGAACTTGGTACCCCTCAAGGCAAGGCTAACTACTGAACTAGTATCGATCGAGAGCAAATACTTCCTGACCTCTCCACCCTGTCTGAGCAGAAAGGTTGAATAATAGGTGCATCGATTTCCAAGAGGAGGTTGCTTTTGACTTGGACTTTAAAGTTATTGGAAGGGCCCTGTACTGTAGAGCCCTAGGTTCATAAGCATAACAAGCAATGAAAATTATTACCTCTATGTACCTACTAATTTATTTTCGCATAAATAAATAAGCTATCAAAACTCAATAGGCATAGCTTAATTAGCTTGAATTATGGATTCTAGAATGTGAATAAACGCACATAGGTACTTATTTTTTTGTAGATAAGTACTTAAATACATATTGTACATAAAAGCACCCAGACCAATACAAATATAGATTCATACATACGAATATTTGTACTGACCAACCCAACGCTCTACGTAACGGTATTATATACTGTCACAATACAAATACATATATCATACTCTCATAAATAAACAATTCACACAAACTTTTCACTTAAAACAAGAAACGGATTATCGAAAAAAATTAACAAAAACATTAGGTAAGTAAGAACAGGTAACTCTGACCTGCACTCAGAATTGCCTCAGAGCAAATGCTCAGTATTAAAAGTTTCGAGAGGGAGAGGGCCGAGGGCCCTCCCTTATTTAGTCACGCCATTAGGCAGCCGAGGGAAAGGGCTACTAATGAATAATTAATGGCTATTTGTTGGCATAGAACGAAGATGTCACTTGCGCGATTTAGGTTATATTTTGTAGTTAAATGTTGATTACCTCTGGTACGGCGGTGAAGGTTTTGGAAGCTGGTTTGAAGCTTGCGGGTTTGACAGATTGTCATTGACAATCTGACAAATCTGTCAAAGAAAATCGAAATTCAGCTCTGTTTTATCATCCCAAGAATTCTTAAAAAAAAACCTATTTTTCTTTTAAGAATTCTTAGCCCTAAGTTGAAAATAGAATGAGTTATGTGACCGCATACTAATGGTCACATTACTCATTCCATTTTTAACTTTTGAACTTTTTAAACGTTCCAATCAATCAACCAATAGGAACGCGGTCAGGTTGAAAGTTTGAAACTGTTTGCGCGGCTAATGGCGGCTCGCTGGCCAGAACATGCTCAGGCTCAACTGCATTATAATTTGTTTGTTTGTCGTCTTACCATTTACCTTCGTCGTACTATATCAATCACCTTCAATATTCATTGCCGGCATCGCGTTTGGCGTATAAAGGGAACTAAGCAGGAATAAATTATGTTGCAAACAATGTAACAAAATCGACTTTTAAGTACAATTCTATATATAGAATGGAACTCATTTAAACGAGTATGTGACGCCCAGATTCCGAAAGGCTGATCAACGTCAAATTAACTAATCGGCTATTAAATCTCTTGTCAAGCAGCAATTGGGTTGCTAGAAGCATGGTTAAATAGTTTAATTTTAATCATCGTGTTGGTTAACCAGCTATTTTACTTAACCGAAACGATGATCAAATCAAACTAATTAATCTTACTTCTAGGAACCCAATTGCTACTTGACAAGAGATTTAACAGCCGATTAGTTAATTTCACGTTGATCAGCCTTTCGGAAACTGGGTGTGAGTCACGCTAGTGTGACTACGGATAAATAAAATAAACCATAGTCACACACCAGTGCAGTGTAGCAATTTGATGTGACTACGGATCGATCGTCGAAATAAATAAGTTGTCTGTAAGAAATCGCGCCTAGCGATAAGATGATGACTTCTAAGAAGATCGCAAATAAATAAAGCTAAAAAAAATTGTTTACTAACAGTTCATATTTTAAACGAACTGAGGCGAGTTTACTACTAGGTATTTTTGATTGAGATCTTTTTTCACTGAGACGAGTTAACTACAACTCGATTGTACTACCTCACAATTTGTAAACTGAAACTTTTTGCAAATATTGTTGATGGTGTACAATAAAGAATATTGTATCGTATATACTAACCATACATAAGTACAAGTAATTAAAATAATTTAAACTGAGCGGCAATGGAATCAAAATCTTTGATCTAACATTTTAAATTCGAGTAGTTCCTGAGATTAGCGAATTTAACCAAACAACAAACAAACAAACACCTTCAGCTTTATAGTTAGTATCAATAGTTTAACGTCTAATTATCAGATAAGTTTTACAGAACTAATTTATTTTGCAAATGTTTTCTTTTTCTATGACAGTTTTTATTCAGCCCCAATAAATGTTTTAAAGTTCGTAAATATGAGGCGACTTGCGTCATTTAGCATATCATTAGAGCTACAATTTAATGCAACTTGTATGAAAGTAGTACAATTTGAAGCTAATAAATATATAGCCCGCAGGTACGATTAAAGTTATAAGTACCTATTCAAGTATGGGAACAGTAGCAGCATAAGAATAAAACTTTGATGAAATACGGTAATTTAACGCATGCGACGTAGCTAAACACTTTGTAGAAATCTAGCTTTCTTTATAAACAACTCAGGTGACATAAGTACACGGCCTACCTGATGGAAATTGGTTACCGTGGCCCATGGACGTATGCAACACCAGGGGCGTCACACTCGCGCTGCCGACCCCGTAAGAACCTTCTAATGCCCATCTTGAAGAACTCCATACTGTAGCCGCTTGGAAGGACCACGGCAGGGAGTTCAATTCCACAATAGATATAAAAATACCTAACAAAAAGGATTTTTGGAGTGATTCAACGTATAAAGTAGGTACCTTGAGCGTGTAGGTTCCCGGTGGAGTAGAATAGGGCTAACCCATCTCTTTCCGTGGTTGTCGTCGAAGGCTACTGAGGGATAGGATTGTTTTACATCCGACAGTAAACATACAGGCCCTCGATTCTGCTAAAACAAAACCACTATCGTACCACAGTCACTGCAAAAATTGCCACTAAATTTTGGACTTTATTTCTATAGACTTAAAATCGAAAAGAGTTTCATTACACTATTTCATTCACTCTACAAAAAGTCATTTAATTTTGAACTTTAAGTCTATGGCAGTAAAGTCTAAAATTTAATGCCAATTTTTGCTGTAGCTGTGGTACGACAATGGTTTTTCTTTAGCAGAATCGAGGGCCAGCCCATGACAAAGTTACCGCTTCAAAAGATTATTATGAACTACATAGGCGTAATCGCAACGCAGACCGAGTTAAATGCGATATTCTTTTGCGCTCTATGCGATAAAGATGAATTTTCAAAATCAAATATCTTTAAAACTATTTGTTGTAATAAAATTCCACTTTAGCTTGTAAACCGAACATTTTTCGAGAAGAAAAGAATAGTCATCATCCCTTTTGGTGCGCTAAACGACGTGACCTGATTCAGGGCCATCAAGTTAAGTCACAGTATGGGTCATTCGTACGTTACCTCTTTCGTAATAGTAGTACATTATTTCTCATGCAAAAGCTATCGAGGATAATAATAATGCCGCTATTAGAACGACTACAACATAACCACAATGGCATTATGGCCACTTAGCTATGAAATTTTAAACGGTCCTTACTTAGTAGCCGATTGCAGGTATGGCTAGTTTAATATTTTGTATGCGACATAGCCAGTTTGTGATGGCAACATAATTGTCACCTCACATGATTTTGAGTTATAGTTTTTTAATCAATTACTAATCAATAAGAATTTTTGCAATGATGTAATGAAGAATGTGGTGTATATATTATGTACACACATTATTATGTAAACAAATGTAAACAGTTTTTAGTGAAAAAAGCGTATTTTAAATTTTATTTTATTGTTTTGTTTGGTTTCTAGATTAAATTAAGATCGACGGTCGAACAAATGAGATAAAAAAATCTCAGTAGTTCGACGGTCGAACTAATGAGAAAAAAAAATTCTCACTAGTTCGACGAACGAACTAATGAATCGAATTAGTGGGAACAAAGGTTATTTTCGGGTTCTGTCACCACAGGGTAAAAATGGAACACTGTGACTTAAGACTCTACTGTCTTCTGTCTGCCACCAGGATTATATCAAATGTATACATTAAAACTTTTACAGATGATATATTTGTGTTACTGCTTTAACAATGAATAATAAAAACAGAATAAAATAAACATTAGGGGGTTAAAGACTGACTGACTCATATATGAGCCTGATAATATTCAGTGTACAATAAGTACAATTTGCACTGTATTATAATATAATTATAGATTGAATGATAACAAAATACTCGTATCTATCCTATAGGAAATTTATGCGAATATTACACATTAAAATAAACCCATTGTAAATAGATTCTGTCACTATATAATTGTGTTTTATTATTATTTACACTCTTCTCAACGTTTCCATAAAAATTGAATCCGTTTAAAGTACTTCCACAATACTACTTAAAACCTACTTAAAATACTTAATAAATCGTAAATTTCTCAAAAGAAATAATAATTGTAATATACTACAATAATTCAAATAGTTTTATATATCACTTTATATATATGAGGGTTAATTTTTTTGGAGTATCTAGAGCAAATTCTGTTTATACACATAAAACCAATATGGAAAACAATAAAATACAAAATTTAAAACCACAACAAAAATGTATGTTTACTGGTGAAAGCATGAAATTGTAATATTCCTATTAAGTAATTATTTTTTCAGTCACTTGTTTTATAAAACGAAGTTCCCTCTTTCCAGAGTCGAATACTGGAAGATGCATCGTTGATGTGCAACTCCTGGTCGCCGAGACACAACGTAAGTTACAACCATTGATTGGCACTTTAGATTTTAGAAACTTTACCTGTAACATAGCCTAGCGATTGCGCTTGCGTCCATCTTTGGCCAAAGATGTATCTTTTATTTTTGTTTTAAATTTTGCTACGCGACGACTTGTTTTCAGAGATTGTATTTTATCAACCCGACTAGATACACATTGATCTATCTATTCTATTCTATAAACGTATTGCCTATTGTCTTGAGGGCAGTTGTTTCTATGAAACTTACCCGTTGTCTTAGGTGAGCGACAAGTCCGACAACGCGACAACGCGACGCGATGCGTGACATATTTTTCCATACAATACGCGCAGTTATCACGCGACGCCACGTAGTGGGTGAATTTTCATTTTATGATTTATTTTGCCAGATTTTTTGAGATTTTTAAATCTTCTACAAAAACCACAAATTAGCAACCAAATTATGATGTTGATCAAAATACAAAGGCTTTTGGATATTTAAACTGTGATTTAAGTTTAACATTTAGGAGAAAACTCATAAAATTGAAATTTCGCGTTGAAATGAATGACGGTATGTAGACATAAATGATTTAACCTGCTGATGTAAATGAAAAGGTGTTGAAGTTAATGATGCAAATGAAACATTTCTATTTTAATCAGCTTATTAACTTTAATAAAGTAACAAAATCTCAAGATTAAGATTTTTCTTTTTGGAATACGGGTTTCTCTTTCTTTTATAGAATCTTCCGTTACTATCATCATAATTATATTGTCCACATTCTCTTTTATTATTTGGCAAAATGATTCAAAGTCACCTACATCTACATCTCGTCCATAATGAACCATTTTATCCGCGGTTCTCTTCACAACAGCTCCTACACCGTCAGGGGCACCCTTTCCATGTCCTGCCTCAGTATAGTTCCATTCCATTCCGGATTTCCGCTGATTTCTTATAATGGTAGTCAATTTAATTCTCTTTTTTAATTCTTGATATCTTATCTTTCTTTCCGCTTTTTTCATATCTTCTTTTGTAAATAAACCTATCAGATCTTCACAACAGTTGGTGGTTTCTGTAGGAATTCCTTCAGTTTCAACATTGATAATTTCGACATTTTCATTTGTAAATGCAGGTGAAGCCTAGTCTCTCTTACGCTGTCTATATTTCTTCGAATTTTCTCTCCATTGTTTACGCAGTTTTCTCTGTTCCCGCGGACTTTTTTCTGTGATAGATTTCTGTTTCTTTTCTTCTTTACGTTTTTTGTATTTTGCACGTTGTTTTTTCTTTTTCTAGCGCATACAATTCCGGGTCGTTTTTTATTTCTGAGTACTTGCGTCTTTTGCATAGTCTTTGTTGGGCTAATCGCTCTTCTTTTGTTTTACCCATCACGAGATCTGCGTAATGCAACAAAGAGTTGAATAATATGAATATAAATTTAAAACTTATGTATATTAAGTTTTAAAGATAGATAGAAACATAATTTATTTGTTATATCAATGTAAATAAAATCAATAGGAAAAGTAGTGTATTACTCTAGTGATATCATGTAGTTGCAGTTACATCATATCATCAACCTCTACTATGCATCATTCAACGCAACAAAAATATCATTTCCCTCAAAAGAAATCATTAATCTCATCAAGAATTACACGGTGAATGATGTTACGATAAATGAAGAAACAATACAAAACATGTCATAACTTGTCGAAAATTAAGCGACACGCTATAATCCGCAAGTCTTTATTTAACGGTAATGAAGTTAAAACCGTGTTATTAATCGTTTATTTATAGGAAATTTACTTACCACAAATATGTCCAATCGTTTAATGACGAGATTTGATGACAAAAACAAAAAACTGCCAGTAAATTTAAATTTTCGTTGCTAACACGTTCGAACACGGAGAAGTCTCAAAAGCAACTGAGAGATGCGCGGGGGAAGGCTCCCGGAACGCGTTCGGATACATTGATTTAGTAATTTAGTAGAACTAATTTTATGAAACCAAGTTTGCGAAGGTTAATGATTAAATTGTCGTGACAAATTTTAATATCCCTAAATTTTTATATTAGAACTAAAAAACGGTTTTAAAAAGTATATTATAAGTCAGTTTAAACTATCACAATTGCTTACGAAATAGAATAAAATGGAATTTAGGCAAAATATATTTAGTACTTTTAATATTAATGAATATGGTGAAAACGTAACACAGAGGTAAATGATTTTCGGGTACTTAATTTGAAGTTTTTATAAATACTACATAATTATTTTTATATTTATAACTTGTAATGTAAGCTTTATGTGCTAAAGTATATTCTAAAATGCGTATTTCATGGCGGAAATAGTACACTGAGTCAAAATTTGGAATAACAGTAATATTACGCTGTTTTGAAAATTCACCCTAGTACACAATATATATGAACAACGACCATTTGATTTTTAAGCGCGGTGTCGAAACGCGTCGCGTTGTCGCACTTGTCGCTCACCTAGGACAAGGCCTTATCCTATCCTATATCCTCCATCCTATACCTTCTAGAGTCCTTGTAGAAACTTTTATATAGCTTGTATTCTGAGCGTCATTATGGTGTGACGTCACGTGTATGGTAAGTTTCTTTAGAGTAGTGTTGCATTTGTTTAATTTCAGGCATCTTGGCATGTTGAAGAATTAATTGATTATGTAGATAGATACCAACAATCCTACATATTGTAGAAGGTAGATAAACGTTATGAAAAGAGTCCGTGTGGATATTTTCTGTAATGTTGTCGTACCAGTTGTTAGGCGAGCCTATGGGTTTCTGTAACACATTTTATTAGATTATAACCTCCCAGACATACACAGATTTATTGATAAAAGGGCAGGTGAAAAATACTGGAAAATTTTAGGCTTGCTTGAAAGATATAACGACAGTAGAAGAAGCTCTTGAAGAGTGTAAGAACAGAAGCAGATGGCTGGTTATTATCTCCGCTTACCCCAGAGAGAAAAAGGCGTGAGTATAAATAGTACGTATGTATTGCTATATTAAAAGCTCATTAGTCATTTAACTGAAGACTTTGTGAATAATAATGACAGTTAATCAGATTATTTTTGTTTTTCACTTTATCAACGAAAGAAGTGGAATTCCTCTTTTAAACTTACATGTTTCACTCAATTTATAACCCTTAAAATAGTCCACATTTTCATTTATTTAAATCCAATAAACATATCGATAAATATATAATGTTAACAACAATAAAAAAATATAATACAACAAAGAAATTAATGATTCCGAAGTCGACCGCATACGACATCTGCCGACGCGACGCACTCAGCAGATACGCGTAATTCATTGCGGCTTCTCAAGCGTATCGGAGTTTAACAAATAACAAGTAATGGGTTCGCTGAATCTGCTGCATGAGTCTGTCGTTATCGTATGCGGTCGACTTCGGAATCATCTATACTCTATACAATTATATAATTGTAAAGTGGTCGTGTCTGTACATTGGAGATATTTAAAAAAAAAATACTTGGGTTATATTATGTTAACGATACTGAACACGAAAATATATTTTTTTAATTTCCTGTCTGTTTGTCTGTTTGTCCGCGATGGTCGCAAAAACTACTGGACGGATTTTGATGCGGTTTTTTTTTGTTAGAAAGGGCTTGCTCAGACTTAAAATGTTACGTTTGTTTGATCGCAATCGGTTGAGTAGAACCGAAGATATGAGCAAAGGTCGCGTTAACCGAGATGCACGCGGGCGGAAGGCTAGTACCATAATAAAAACATTCTATCCATTTGGCAAACTGTCTCACTCCACACTCTACACGCAACATATTTAGTGAACTATTGTGCGTGTATTGGTTAAATTATCGAAATGAAAAAAAATATATATGGTCAAGAAAGTTGTCAATAAAAAATGTCTCTGTACAGCCAACCTCAGAATGATCTTGACTGCAAAGTCTCAAATTGATCTTAATACCAAACTACCTATTACAAGCAAATCAAACTGTTTTATTGATTTAAATTGTTCTAACTGTTGCCCGCGGCTCCGCCCGCGTGGAATTCTGATCCCGTTCCTCACTGATATACCTATGGTTGACTTAGAGTATCTATATGACAACCTTGTTACAACAGTCGAGAAACGACGGTAAATAAATTACTAATTAGATTACTCCTTCTGAGAATATATGATAATATTATAAGAATCATATTACGAGTATATTATATCTGTGATAATATTCAACGAGCCGGCAACGGCCGCCATCTTCTTTTTATCAATTGGAATTGGAGGTTAACTATATCTACTCCATTTGGTTTAGTATACTTAACTAAAGGGGAACTATCTTGAAGTGTCTTAATCTTAATATTTGTTGATTAAAATTCAGTTTCATCTTATTTTAAAACTCAAAAACTCAGTTACAAAATAAAACTTGACTACTTCGTACATAATAAAACGTACCTACCTAACCAAACGGAATATAGACATTAAACAGGCATACCTATAACAGAAATTACATTAATACAAACATATGAAACTGAATAATTGAAAGAATTAATTTTATCACGATTTCAAAGAAAAAGATGGCCAATTCTCACAACAACGGGTCTGGCTGTTTCACTGTCTAGTCAAATTAGTTACTTTTTACTCAACGTCAAAACGGAAAGTTCTAAGGAAACTTCTTCATCTTCATCCTAGCGGTAATCCCAGTCGCATCTGAAGCTTTCACCTCGGAGTCTGGGGTCCGCTTTACCAGTCTAACTGCGGATTTACGTGAAGCGATAGCCATCTAACCTCCACAACCCAATAGCGATATTGGGCGATATCGAAGTCAGCAAACTTGTGGCAAATAAATAATGGTGACGTCATAATATTTCCATTGTCAGATACCTAATGTAGGTACTTACTATTAGGTACTTAAAACGATAAAGTTTTTATTTATTTTTAATCATCCATCTACCGTATAAGAACAGCCGCAACTTTTACTGCTCGTTTGCCATTCTTAATTTAATGAGATGAGTTATACTCGTATAATTTATTTTGACTACAGGAAACTACCCAATTGAATATCTCCGTCCCGCCTCAAAACCGTGATATTTTTTTTTAAACAACTAATTTAATCAATTTTTGAATCACGCTCGTTCGAAATTCAAAATTCAATCCCGCCTCAAATCGTGACATATTTTTTTCTTATAATATTTTTTTAATCACGCTTACAGTTTACCAACATGATGTCATACACACCTGTGATATAAAAAGCCTGACATCAAAATAGAATAATGGAAAGGAAATAAGCCTGGCATTTTGTGGTCGCGTTTCCATCGAATCGCTGAAAGTTGATTAAACTAATAGAATACCGTGATATGTCAGCTTGAAGGCCGTATTAGGTACACTGTACGAAGGGAGTAGAAAGTTTCTGGAAGGTAAGCCGATAGAATACCTTGCCTCGGTTTTCATGCACCATGTGATATACTGGGACGTCAGGAATCGGGTTAAAGGGACTTCTTTCCACTGTAATACCTTATGTCATTGAATTAATAGGAGGTGCGGAGAGGACATCGAATCTCCGCACAGTGCAAATTTGTATGCATGAGTATGTGTATTTGCATTGGTCTGGTCGTGCCTCGGAGAGCACGTTAAACTGTTGGTCCCGATTGCCATATGAACATCCAATTTCGATTTTTACGTCCAGTTTCCTAAAGGCTGATCAACGTCAAATTAACTAATCGGCTTTTAAATCTCTTGTCAAGTAGCAATTGGGACTATGTTTCTAGCAACACAATTGCTACTTGACAAGAGATTTAACAGCCGATTAGTTAATTTGACGTTGATCAGCCTTTCGGAAACTGGGCGTAAAACAATGATGTATTATATGCTCATTGCTTTAAAATTAGTTTTTAAACAGTAAAAAACATTAATAAAGTGAGTTTTTATATAAAACATGTTAAAAAGACGCAACATCAAGATTGTTTACGTTTAGTTAAGTACGTAACCGAATAGACTATAGAAGAGTTAATTTAGCGAAAAGAAAAATGAAACCCATTCATTACTTAATCCTTTTACCTGTGTATTACTCCTATTTTTGGATATAGTAAACGGTATATTTATTCAAGTGGTTTAGATAATCTTGATTTTACTAAATTGAAACTGATCTTATAATTTGACCACTGGTGGTAAAGTGCTACTGATGTTGTCTCATTTTACCACTAGTGGTAAAATGAGACAATTTTCACCGCTGGTGGTGATATGGGAGTAATACTGTGTTAATTGGTCACTGGTAGTCAGTTGGGATATAGAAATCCCAAGTCACCACCAGTGGCAAGTTCATGGTGGTCAGATGGTCCGGAGGGTATCCATTATACATAATTCATTTCATTTTTCATTGGCGCACTTCACCCGTCGCGCCCCGCACTTTCACAAAAGACTCCCTAAAAGCGCTTTCCGCGCAACTAGAGTAGTTACATTATCATATTATATAGGATATTTCCTGGTTATTTTACCTAAGTATACATCTTATCAATTTATTCAAACATCTTAAAGATAATGAAAATTCCATTGAAAGATTTCGTTACATAGATGACAGATTTTTATACAATAAATATAAAAGCACGAAAGAGGAAAATATATAACGTGATTTCCTTTGATATTGGCCTTGATAGAATGTAATTCAAAAAGCACTTTATTATAACAATTTCAATTATTAAAATCAATATTGCTTTTCGCATCAGGATCCCTCAAAGTACAGTACATCGAATAAAACTCATGAATAATTCGTAATTATGAAAATAATTTGTATATTTTAGATCAAAACGTAGTCAAAACAACCCTCCGCGCACCGGTCCCCTACGTAATCGCGGATACTAAGTGCAGCGCATAATCCCAGTCGCAACGATGAGCCGTACAGGCGACGACGAAAGTGTTATTAGAATAAACGGATTCTATCGCGACACGTGGCTGGGACAGACTGGATGCGGAAGGCGGAGGATCGGCAAACGTGGCATATATTGGGAGAGGCCTATGTCCAGCAGTGTACTGCAATAGGCTCATTGATTAATAGATTTATTTGTTAATTATTTACTTTTAGCGCGGTTTATTTCAATGATTAATATTCAAGTTAACTACAGAAAGTGTTAGTGTTAACATTTTTTTTATTCGGATTTTTGTTTCCGTGTTCAGACGGAATTACTAGTAGCTTAAGCTAGGCGTGGGTTTTGGTAGGGTGATGATCGGAGTTTGAATCCGTGAGCTCTCGATAACAATTCGGACGCCTTAGCTTAGTAGCTAAGTGGTGAAGTAAGCGGCGGTTTAAGCCTGTAAGTGAGCTGTATTGTATTAATTAGCCTATTGCAGTCCACTGCAGCTAGACATTGACCTCTCCCAATGTGCGCGTGTGTATTGATCTTCTGATATATAAAAATGAATTGCAATTTCTGTTAGTCTCGCTAAAACTCGAGAACGGCCGAACCGATTTGGCTAATTTTAGTCTTGAAATATTCGTGGATGTCCAAGCAAGGTTTGAACGTTGAGAAAATATGGAAAAAGGCGGGTGAAAAAAAATGGAGGTACAAAGTTCGTCGGGTCAGCTAGTACCTATCACATATATATTGGCACTGCATCCTGTGATACAGTTAGTTACTAAATAGTACAGAATGCAAAAGATATTTTCCACTGCAAAACAACCTGCAACAAATTATACCTATCTACTTAAGTTATACAGTGGAAAACAAATTGTAACACCTTTAATAAGACTAGTGTTGCCGCTTGATAGTCGACTATTGATAGTCTATCGATAGTTTACTATTGTTAGACAATCGATAGTAATATCGATAGTATCAATATTGTCGATACTATCGATTGTATCGATAGCACCGTTAGTATAATACTATCGACACACAGTAATACTATCGATAGTATCGATAGTATCGTTTTTCAATACCCAATGTACTATCGATAGTATCGATAGTATTGACAATATCGATACTATCGATAGGCCTATCGATATTATAGATGATTTTCGAGGTCAACTATCGATAGTCAAACTATCGATAGTTTGGCAACACTGAATAAGACTAATAAATCATTCATTCATTCATTCGTCTAACATAATTTTAGTTTTAATTAATAAATGGTGTACAAATCCACAATTTCACTATATCACACATGATATTATCACTTCAGAACGAAGTATTTATTAGTGTTATTACGTCGTCCGTTGTGTAGTTATTACCAACTGACTTGTTCACGAGTGGCTCGAAGAGAGTTAGATAATTGCGATCGATTTCGCTAAGTACTAGGTCGCTAAATAACAGCCGTATTAGACTGCTTTTGTTGCTTAGCCGTAACAAGACTAGGAGAAATACTCTAATTACCTAACCTTAAAAAGACTAGAAGAGGTCCGTAAAAATATTTTAACTAGTCTAAAATGATTAGTACCTAACCTGCGCAATAAAATAAGTACAATATTGAAGTTGAAACAACTGTTATACACAATTAAATAACAGTAATGATAATAATAATACTACAAAAACTTTAATACAATACCATCTTACGTGTGATTAAAAAACAATGCAAACTCAATTTTTTTTTGGATAATTTAGATGACCATTGATTGACCATTCTAAATGCAATCCGAAAAAAATTTTAAATTACAATATTATTATTTTTGAAATTTGGAACATATTTCTAATGTCCTTATAACACTAGTGTTCGCGACAGTATAATAGACACAGCGGTCTAATCGACCCCATCTCAGTGACATTTGATACAGTGAGCCCGGGATCATGTCACACGTTAACCCTAAAATGCGCGACTGATGAGTAATAATAGCTAGGGATTAGCATAGAGACTAATGCGTCGTGCTTTTAGTAATAAGTTTTAGTTCGTCTCGGGATTTGTGAGTGGTAGGTACATACTTAGTGAGTGTCACTAAGATAAAAAAATGCAATAATGTACTTTTGTAGAAACTCTTATTATATTAGGGAGGTAAACGTAGTAAAAATCATCATCTGTATATAGACGTATTCTCCTGATTGGATCCGTGGCCAAGATGACCTCGAAGCTCAGGGTCCGCCTTCCGGCTCTTCCTCCTCCACTTCACACGATCTTGGGCGTCCATGGTAGTGAGACCATTAGCACGCATATCACCCTCCACGACATCAAGCCAGGACTTCTTTGGCCTACCCCTTTTACCTGGACCCGGCGGGGGCACCATTGCCAGGCATTTGTTCCCCACGTAGCCTGGCGGTTACCGCAAGACGTGGCCGCACCAGCGAAGGCGGCTCTCTAGCATTTTATCCGCGATGTCACATGTCCGTGACAGTGGAGGCTGCCGCGGATGCGAGAGTTCCGTACGCGATCTTTACTCGTAACGCCGCACATCCACCGCAACATTTTCATCTCCGTGACACGCAGCTCTTGCTTGTGTCGCTCCAGCAGCGGCCACGCCTTACAACCGTGCAAGAGGATAGGCCTAATGATCGTCTTATAGACCTGCCCCTTCAACCTGACTGGCATCTTAGGATCAGAAGTGACGCCAGTCAATTCTCGCCACTTGGCCCACGTGGCAGCAATGCGTGCCTTGACGTCGTGGTCGATCCGTGCGCTCCACGAAATCATCGCCTATGCGGACGGGTGTGGGATCTGTGGAGTTTAACGCTAAGTATTCTGTCTTCGCTACATTTACATAGTAAAAATATCGAAGTCCAGCCGAATACGCAGTACTGGTAAAGCGGACCCACACTCCGAAGTGAAAGCTTCGGATGCGACTGCGATTAACGTTAAGAGGAAGAAGTTAAACATAGTTAAATATTGATAATATTATATCACTGAAAGCGATTTCTTAGAAACCGAAATCTTCAATAATATTTATTTATATACCTAGTTCTTTTGTGTTTTACTTTCATTTTAGTTTTTAGTGTTGTATAGTACAATATTATAGTAAGTACATAAATTTCATATTATTTATCGTTAAAATTCGGTATAATTGAAAAAATAAACCATAATATTTTAGTCTGTGATCTTTAGTATTAAAATTTAGACAGTCTTAAAAATAACATAAGTTAACAACCGATTTCTTATTGCTACCAAACCTCTTACTATATCAATGCTATGATCATTTTATTGTAAGATTTCGATTAGTCTAAACATAGAACTGAAATTCTTTTTTTTATGAATTCTGTAGCAGAATCCTTCCAATTTTACTAATATTCCGTAAAATATAATAAATATTTATTCACTTAAGCGACAGTGCACCCGAGAGCGGCGTATTTAGACAACAGTTTTCCTGTTTTTCCTTGAGGAAAAAGACAAACCTCTTAGGGTGAGAATAGCGATATGCTTTTTTGACTGTAAGAATATTATAAGCAGTTAGTGGGTCGTGGAAACTGTTGCCATAGAATCTTTTAAAAGAAATAATGCACACTTGTTATAGTTTTTATACATACATATTTATAATGACGCCTTTATCCCCGGAGGGTTAGGCAGAGGTAAATTAACACTAACATTTCACCAATCATTCTTAGCCAGTCTACCCACGTCAACAAACTCTCACCTAACGTGCCCGGGCACCGGTTGATATTTGAGAGGTTAGTCTCGATTTCATTCTCTCGATTCAGAGTCTCAGTATTCGATCCCACGTAGTAGAGATCCTACTTGACTCTTGCCATGCATCTATGGCTGAGTCTGGGCTGTCAAATTACGCATTTCATTTTAGAAACAACTGTATTTTCCTATTGTAATCCTTCGATCGAGCGCATAATTTATTTGTGGTTGATAGGCTCGCGTTTGCTCACTATCTCTCCTGTTGTTAAGTGAAGATCTGGTCGACGGTGGAGCACGCTTACCTAAAGTAACCTATTCACTCTAGTCTTGAAGACACCTAAGTTGTAGCTATCCGGAAACACAGATTCGAACAAAGCATTCCACTCCTTGGTAGTACGCGCGATGAACGTTTCGCCGAATCGTTTAGTACGTATGCGTGGAATGTCCACGGTGTATCTATCGACGGCGGCGGGTCGCCGTGCGTCTGGTCGTTCGATGGTAGAAGGGGCTTGGAGGAATTAGGTTGTGCAAATTCAGCGCACACTTCCCGAAGTGCATCCGATTTAACACCGAGAGACATGCGATGCTTCGCCGATGCTCTAAACTCTGAAACCTATTGTCAACTAGAACATTGTTGTTGATGTGCCTCTTGGCTCGTTTCTCTATCGTTCGTGGTTATAAATGGAAATAGGTTAAGTTTTACTTTATTCGTTGACACTCGGCGGTAATTTAAATAAAAAAATCGGATAGTAGAAAATATTTATTAGACCTAATTTGTGAAACAGTCTGTATTATCAGAAACTGGGTTTATAATTTCGTGCCGCGTGTAGTACGGTATAAAAATTATTTAAGCAAGCGATTATTAGAATGTACGAGAGTTGCTCAAAATTATTTGAACAAGCAATCACAAAAATATACGAGCATTACGCAGGTTAAGTTTTCCACCAGTGTTCAAAAAAAAAAAACAAACGTATCTTATAACCCTCACATACTCATACACTTGTACTCAATAAGTTTAACATTAAAATCAGCATGAAAATAAAATAGCATAAGTTAATCAATTAAATATTACAAACCCCCGGCGGCGTGAGCGCTGTCGTGCCTCGGGCTTAATTCAATTGTTGATTCTCCCCTATCAAACAATAATTATCACAGTCAGTGTAACAATTTGCAATGTCATGTTACCATAAAAATAGTAACGCAGTTGATTTTGTAGCAATTGTACATTATCGGGGATGGCCGGGAGAGGGGTTAAAATCGACAGCAAACAAACAAGGGGATTGAAGGGTACAAATTGTTTATTTATATCAATCGAGTTGTATCTTGTTTAATCGATTTTGTTCTCGTCTGCATCTTGTGCATCGCTTGCTCCTGACGGTGGATTCACCTAACGAACATGGAGCTAGAACAAGACATTCTTTCTTAATAGTTTAGTGTAAACGGAACCTTATTTTCAGCGTTTACATAAGAAAGAATAACGAACGAATGTTCTGTCACTGTTTAAACTAATAGAATTTGACGTAGATGGGATAGAACAAGCATTCGCTCGTTTGGTGTACCTAAGTAAATCTTGAGGAGAAAGCCTCAGGAGCTACCGATGCTCAAGATGCTAGTGGATGCTAGCACTCAGGGCTAGGGTATCAGTTCCTCCTGCGATTTTTATTCGTTTGCATTGTACGACTTTTATTGGAGCAAGTCCGCCTGACCTCCTAACCCTAGACTCGCCTCGCCTCGCCTCGGCGGTTGCCTACGTGAAGTTAGCTTGGACCTCAGAGATTTTCATACCAACTATTTTGTTCTATGATTTGATTTTCAATGGCTAACTCATCATTACTTCTCAAAGTGGTAATAAAGTCGGATATAAGATAAAAAAAATTGTTGAAAAATCATCAAAAAATTTGTAAGTTTGGTGAACCTCTTTTCCGAGACTTTACCTTACCATCAGGCGAGGTGAAGTCAAATTGTCGTGGCCCGTATAAAAAAGAAAGTTTATTGCCCCAGCGATTTAGGCTCAGCGCTGATAAATCAGCCCATCAGAACCTCATCTCGACTTAGTACAGAAAAACATCTTATTTTACCCCCTTAGGCGTAAAACGTAAGCAATGACTAATGAACCTTCATCATCTTCACAATGATGCCACGTCCCAAACTTCATAACAAAAGTCAGTATAAAAAAATAATAGGTACACCGAATTAAGGTGACCTAATTTTATCGTGTTTACAAATTTCGAACAACCTTCTTGTTCTACCAATTACTAAAAAAGGGCATTTCAATCACTATAACACTATAAAAACCCATAAAAATTAAGCGCATCACTGAAATTAAACTTGACAAGTAACCCTCCACCGCGTGCGAGTGGCAAACGTGGAAAATTAGACGGGCGTCGCAGCGTTGCCACTTGTTAGCAATTACAATGAGGGTTACAGTCCGTAGAATGGGGTATGCGAACAATCTGCGATTCCCACGGTCGATTGCGATTGCGACTAACTAAAAATTGATATTTGATGCTTACGTATAATAAGATTGTTATTGAGTTTTAGGGGATTGGGCAAGTGATTTTTTTACATACTAATCTGTGCGTAGGTAATTTATATTACGTAAATCATACTATGAAAGGTTGCCTGGAAGAAATTGCTTGTAAAGTTATGGCCACCATTTGTACATTTTCTTTTGTTAATGCTTTTCTTACTTATATATATTATTATTATTATTATAAGTATATAGTTGGATACTGAGTTAATATAAATAATCTGTAGTTTGCCAGTCAGTGCAAAGTGCAAATAGGTATTCATAGTCCGATCTGTTTGTCAGAATTGTTTTTTTTTTCAATCAATCAATTAATTACCTTTTTCTGTCTACCTGAGTATCTATAGATTTATTAACAAAAATACACATCAAGAGTAAATTCAGAACCCAAACTATAATTTGTTTGTATCTAAATAACGCCAAGTTTTATATCCCATAATATTATTACACCCAAAACTCCAAAAGACCCTACACATTTTACCTCGTACATCCAAAAAGCTGCCTAAATAGACACGCCCCTCGTCCAAATACAAACACAAATAATAACAGACCCTTTACAAGTTTACCAAAAGCAGGTTTTCCATCTGCCCTCGGCAACTTACAAAAACCAAGAATCGATTTAAACAGAATTCGAATGCAAACAGAATCGCCGGGGGCCTGGCAAATAAAACTGGCAAACGTGCCAACCGCTGCCATACGTGCCAGTGGCAAGCTAGTGCCATTTTAAAAGTGGTTCGAAGCCATAAAACTACCTGCTTAGAAGTCGGATCGCGGAGGAGAGATACGGACACTTTTACACTTGACGGATGCCTTTTTAATTTAGTAGTGGGTCGGTTAATTGTTTAAGGAGTGACTGAGGGTTAAGCGATCGGTATTGGTTGGATAATTTTGTTACGTTTTATGTATTGATGATAGGTATGTACCTAACACGTTAACTTGTGTACATAATGTTTCTTATTAAAAAAAATAGATTTATGTTACAATGTGCTCTAACCTAAAACACCTTTAAAAATAATGTATTTCAATACTTAAAGGTTTTAGAGATTTTTACAGCGTACTTACTTATGCCTTTTTTGTCTAGTTGTCTAAACATGGATACTTTTTTTTTGCAATGTTTACACGCAATGCAGGCACTACTGCAGACGGTATCAAAATGCTCATTGATTCATTTTCTCCTTCTAACTAAGCTTTTATATCTCTGAAAAAGTACTACGTAGATGTGTATTTGACCTTACACCTTGCCAAACAGATTTTTAGTCCTATCTAATAGAAGACAAGTCTGTTATCATCAATTAAGCATTTTTTTTAAACTTCATCCTGCTACTGAGGATTCCTTATAAAAACGAAATAAATTTTTAGTTTGACCTCTAAATCAAATCCGTGACCACCCTTTTGCATCACTAGAGCTTTCCGTCTGCTTGTTGAGCATAATTATCTTTTAATAAATCATACCAGCGCCACTTTATGATAACTTTCTACGAATACCATTGAGCGAAGATATACATCACTTTAACACATAACGACATTAAAAGAATAACAAAGTCAAGTAATAGTACATTATGGTACAAGTGAGCAAAGTTGGTGATTACCGCCAAGGCGCCATTGAGACCCGAGCCGCCAGGCAATGGCGGTCGGCCATATTTAAAAAAAAAAAAAAAGAGGTTTGAATTTAACTTTTTTTACTGATTTTTTTTTGTACTTAGAGAAAAAAAAAGTTAAATTTAAGTGAAAATTTTGTTTATTATCTATACTAGTATTATAAGTTGAAATTATTTATTTAAATACGAAAATGCATCAAATGAACATACAATAGGCATATTAATTTATTCGTACTAATAAACACGTTCTTTTTTGTATCGAAACTTTTTTAAGAACATAGAAACTTAACCTATAAAATTTAAAAAAGAATCTATAACTCACTTGTGAATAATAGCAATGAAAAAGTCACAGTTTGATAATAGGTGTCATTACGTGCCTATTTGTGGTGAAATAATATCACTTTTATGAGCAGGTGTGTTGTAAAAGTCTTTATTTATCACTTCATCATACATCTATATCACATTATAATATATAATTATGAGTGTAATAATTATACCTATACGTAGGTATTAAGCCACAATCATTAACAACAAGATTAAAACACTTCACCGTTCATCACTTCACCAACTCATTATCATTTCAAACACTATAATTTTATTCACCCACTCATATAAATCCACTCGCTACAAATTACACCGGCCAATTAAATATCTGTCCAGTGTGAACGTCCTTTAGCAGAGAGTAACTCATGGGTCAGAGGTTCTCATAAATAATTTAATATAATTCGTGAAAAACCCGTGTCCGCAGGGATATTTTATTTATTTATACGCCCAGGCCGAAATTAGTGGATGTCTCAGTACGTTGGACGTGTTAATTTTTGTCTAGTGTACCTTTTTAGAGGTAATTTTCCTTTTAATTTGATTACGTTACGGTTAGTGACGTGTCGAGTGAAAGAGTGGAAATCGTTATCTCGTATTAGATTATCGTGACGTCGAGATAGGATCTTGCCATCTAACGGTTAGATGAATGAATGGTTAATCCACCCATTCATCTAATCGTTAGATTGGCAGATTTTTGCTGATATATTTAAATTCGGACCTCCATTACATTTTGAATAAATCCGGAATATGGAATAGTGGAAATCAGACATGACGACAGCTGACCTAAAATAAATGTATTATTTATTTAAAATGGAACTTATCTTAAAATAACTTTGCAGTTTCGTATCGGTTGCCGTGTTACCGGCTTAGTATAAAAGAGCACTCCATCTCTTCCCTTGGTTGTCGAAGATTCTAATTCCGACAGTAAACACACATTATACAACAAAGTGCCCGCTAGACGGTAATAGACTCGCCCCCTATTACGTTGGACTGAAAATCGTAGTTGGTGAGATGTAGGCACTGTCACATCTGCCTACCCCTTTGGAGATTGTCTACATTTTACAATTGAAACTTTAATAACATTAATTATTATTTAGTGCATGTGAAATTTTCACATTTAATAAATGAATTTAGAATTAGTTCTTTTTAACGCATGAGATTATAATATTATTGGTAGATTTTATTATATTTTATACTAGCTGACCCCGTGAACTTCGTACCGCCTAAGGCACCGGCCACAACTCCACGGCACGGCACCGTCCGCCGTGCCGTGGAGATGTGGCCGGGGCCTAACAGACGATTCTATTTTATTTTTTATTTTTAAAAAGAAACAAAACTGCATTCAAATATTTTCGTAAATTCGCTTGTCACACCCATAATAGAACCGACTAAAATCAAATGAAAAGAAATCCTTGAAACCTAAACGTATAAATGTCACTTAAGCTGCAAATAACGTCTTTTAGATGTCATTTACCTGCATTTATCCTGTAATTTTGTAGCTAAGTCCATTCACTTACGTCGCGGGTGGTTATTCGAAACATTTGATAGACGTATAGGTACCGCCCATTCTACAGGCAATACCTTTAGGTGAATTTACACCAAGAGCTAGAGCTAGAACAATAGCAATCGTTCTCAATATTTTAGTGTAAACTAAACCTTGTTTTCAGCGTTTACATAAGAAAGAACGAATGTTCTGTTACTGTTTACACTAATAGAATTTGACGTAGAAGGAATTGATGGAACATACGCTGGTCTGATGTAAATCAACCTTATCTAAATTCTCAAGATCGAAAGATGACATGTTTCACGTAATTGTTTAAACTTTTGAGATCGAATGAAATAAAACTACTTTTTAACGGATTCTATCGATTTTTAGTCCAAGCAACGATTCGGCTACTTTTCAGCAGTCATGTTCGCGGGGTAACTAGAGGTGGTACTCGAAGTTGTCATGAGTGAGTTGTGCGTAAACTTCAGAAAATATCATTTGAGATCGAAATTGAATTATGACCAGATTTTTATTACAAGAATTTGCCTCCAGGTTAGAAAAAAGCACTCCAAAATTATGGTAGGTGTATGATGATGGGTTCCGAAGGTAGGTGAAACAGAAAGACTTGGGAGTCTTCACTTCAAGTCTAGAGTTAACAGTGCCCCGAGCACTAAAAATTATCGCATTCGTAACATAAACGTAGCGCGAGAGCGGTGCATTACGATTGGCCGGCTTCACACACAGTTTCACGGTAGGCAGGCTGCCTATCGAAATACTCCGCTCTCTCGATACCTTTACGATACGAATTCGAGCATTTTTCATGCTTGGATTGCAGCGGGCACATATAATAAGAACATTTCCACCAATTGAAAGGACTCTACCGCTGAATCCACTGTGAGATTTTTTCTTTAAGGTAATTCAGCATGCTGTAAATGTAGTGACGTCACGTTGTCGAGCACATAGACATACATCTGTCGACTTATGCTCGACAACGTGACGTCACCAAATTTACAGCAAACGAAATTGAAATCTCACCGCGGACTGTCGAGTTCGTTCAATCGTTCGAAACGTTCTTACAGGGTTGGCAGCATAAGTGTGACGCCCCTGGTATTGAACTCGGGCACGGTAACCGCTTTCTATCAAGTGGGTCAATAAGTTGCTACATCAAGGCTGTTTGCCCTGCCCACCCTGTAGATGGAAAGCCGTAAGTATATACCCGTAAATGTACAGTTCCCGGCTTTTGATTATCCACATTGGGAAGAAGAAAGTCCAGGTAATGTTTGTACTTACTGAGCGGGAAACGAACCTGTGAACTGGCTTAGCAGTCGGAAGCTCTACGGCTGGCCACACTGGTGGCCATTATGTATTCATTCTAACTCTAAAAAATGACATGTTTGGCCACCTAATGACAGGTTTTACGACGTAACCGCTCTGACAAAATTATTAATAGAAAAACCATTATTTCTACGATACTATTATTTCATGGTAGTCGTGTGTGTACCTACTCGTTTTTAAATAATTAAATAAATAGTTTGTGAAGATGTTCATAATATTCACGCCTGTGAATCCCACAAGGGGTAGCCAGAGATGTGTTACCACTCACATTGCGCCAACTATGCTTATCGATCCCACGTAATAGAAGTGAGCATATTAAATACTAGTTTACTGTCCGATGAACTTTCACGTAAAAACTACTGAAATGATTTTAATGAAACTTTACAATAATATCTATAGCTTACCTATACATGAGAATAACACATCCCTACTAATATTATAAATGCGAAAGTAACTCTGTCTGTCTGTCTGTCTGTCTGTCTGTCTCACTTTTACGACTAAACCGCTGAACCGATTTTGATGAAATTTGGTATAGAGGTAGATTAGACCTTGAGAAAGGACATAGGCTATGTTTGGTCGCGATAACCGACATCCACGCGGGCGGAGCCGCGGGCAAAAGCTAGTATGCTATATATCAGCAATGCGCGGGCGGAGCCACGGACAACAGCTAGTATGGTATTATTCAGGTGTATGATAAATTGTTGGTTTTATTTTGCCTCGTTGAGATAAATTGTGACATCGCCATATTTTGCCAATGAAAGTCGAATATTAACCATGACTGACGAACGCATTTTAATGGGAAACTAAAGGCTTTCCATGTTCACTATAGCCACTGCCTACACAGTAACCTCTAAATGTCAGTCATCATCAGTATGATGGGCAGTCCCTATTTTAGTTGGCAAGGATTGGACTGTTTTGACAAATGACAATTTGAGCGTTTATTTTATAATACGTTACGAGTTGACATTTTTTTGAGTATTCTCTTTTTAAAATATTTTTTAACACACTTGCCTATAAACAGGCTTTTATTTCACCGCAATTAAGCACGGAATGATACCTATTATAAAACTGTGACTTTTTCATTGCTATTATTCACAAGTGAGTTATAGACTTCTTTTTTTAATTTCATTGATTAAGTTGCTATGTTCTTAAAAAAGTTTCGATACATAAAAGGTCGTGTCCAATATTACAAACGAATTAATATACCTATTGCTTGCTCATTTCATGCAACTTCGTATTTTAAAAGATAATTTCAACTTGTAGTAGGTACGTGTTTAATAAACAAAACTTTCACTAAATTGTATTTTTTTTTTCTCTGTGAGTATTTACAGAGAAAAAAATATCATAATTCAAATAAGAAGTAGATGACAAGGCAGCATGGTGATAGCACCTTAGCCTGTTCCGAAAGGAACAAATTAAAAAAAAATGTTAGATGCGCGCGCATATGACAACAAATAGATTTTTGCTATTGTGTTTTGATTGTTTTATGTAGTATTTTTAGTATAATTTTAGTCGCAAGTGTGTTGAAAATAGTCGTATGCCACTCGCGTGTATGGTGATTACCGTCCTCGGCTCTCTTAGCCTCAGCGGTAATCACCAACTTTACAAGCTTGTACCATAATGTACTATTAACCTTGTACTATAGTAGTTTTCTTAATGCTTACATTGACATGCAAAAAAGTCACTCCTTTGTCCGTGAGGGGTAGGCTGAGACAAAAGTCCGTCATCTGCTTTCTGTCCTTCCATACTGAGTTAGAAAAAGCTCGAAGGATTCTTAAATTACTCCTTGTAGTAGTTTCGCCATATTCCACCATATTACTTAAACATGAAATTCTAATTGCTAATTCAGGAACAAAATACAATACAATAATTTGATTTATTTTTTCTAGTTCCTAGAGTCAAATTAATTGTTCCAGGTAAATCTACCAAATAAATGACTATACTAGAGTCTTTCCAACAAATTGGAGTTCATTGTATCTGTTTCCAAGATTTGTTTACTTTCACAGATCAAACTAATGAAAACGCGCAGACAGCGTGTCCTGGAGGCGATGGCTGAATAATTCACTTCGCGCACCGACAAGGCTTTTAGTCAGAGTTTATGGTTCATAATTATTTTGACATTTGGGGAGGCATACATACATACATATAATCACACCTTTATCCCTGGAGGGTTAGGCAGAGGTGAATTAACATCCACATTTCACCAATCATTGTATTAGGTCCTACGAAATAGAGGGTAACCCTATTGCTGAATTCCGGGCACTATTGTTGATGGCCATGCATCTGAGGCTGAGTCTGCGCTGTATATATCTGTCTGATGTTTGGACACATGCAATCGGACTTAAACGGCCTTATATCACAGAGACAATCAAACTTTTTTAATCAGGGGCCTTACTAATATCTCTGAAAAGTTATTACTTTTCAGAGATATTAGTTCAATTTCAATCGTATTATTCACGACATTATTTCAATCGTATTTTACTTTGATAGTGTGAATCAGACTCGGACCGTTGTCACCCATCGATATTTCTGTACTGTATCTTGTAAGACAAGTGTAAAATCAACTTAAACGTATAAATAGATCTACTACAGTAAGAGATAGATACTGTTTGACCCAGTTGACTATATAACACCAGTATCCTGAGTATCCTGACGGATACTGACGGTCCATTTCACAGAATGAAAGTCGCAAAGTAAGATAAAAAATAATACAACTAGACATGGTAAGTTAGCAGGATTACATTCGTAATGTTCGAAAGAGGTGGCTGAAACGGATTTGATGAGGAGGTCGGAGGATCAGGTACTGTGGGGTACATTGCAGCAGTGGAAGAAATCACTCTTAGTGATAGGGCCACCCATTGTGCATTTAACTATAACTGTATCTATATATAAATCTGTAATAATAATAATGTACAATAAAGAATTTATCTATCTATCTAACTATCGTATCAATCCTATGGTCTACCACAATGCCATAGAGGTCTAAATACCTTTTTTTTTCCAGGGTGACCTGTTCGGCGGCCTCAACGATGGGTTACTCAGCCGGGCAGAAGCACTTGCGGCAGTGGACATCAGCAAACACCAGTCGGGGCCCCAGCCGGGGCCCCCGCTGCCACAACTCAAACACGACATGGTGTACCATCACGGCGTCGGGGGCCCTTCACCGCACAACGCTAGGCCACATCAGGTGAGGACATTTATGAACAGATGCTTAATTACGCTTCTTATTTTGGGGTAGGTGGAGACAACAGACCGTCATTCACTTCTATTCTTTACAAACTTTACGATGAGATAGGACATTTTCCTTTATAACTGATGATGGTAAAAAGCTGGGGTAAAGTCCAGAAGGTACAGCCAACATTTCAGATGCTGACGATCGGCAGTGCGAGTGTTTGGGGTCGGCAACGCGAGTGTGACAACCCTGGTATTGCATACGTCCATAGGCCACGGTACCCACATCCCATCATGTCTGCCACATAATTGGTATAAAAATACCTAAAATGGTGGTCCTAAGTTGGGACTTCGACTCGGGATTATAAAAAGATGGAAAAGCGTATACATACATATTGGAACTGCATCATTCATGGCATTCTACTAATTTTATAAATATGAAAGTTTGTGAGTATGGATGGTAGAACCTATAACAACTGCGCTAAATTCTGCTACACTATTTTAGATCAATTTCTTAATTAACGAAGCGTATTCAAGTTTATTGTTAACAATATAAAAAGGTATAAAAATAAAACCGCGTGTTTTCTTCAGCGACACAAAACATCTTAGGGGACACCATAAGCCAAAAATAAGTGACACATCACGAACACCACCCTTTGCATATCAAAACTACCTTTCAAACATGCTATAGCCATTATTAATACGAGAGCCCGCCGCCCTCTCCTCCAATCCATACGAATCATACAAAATCGAATTTTCCATCAATAAAACTAAGGCAGGATCGTAAAATTTTTTGCAAATTCGACCGCTCCGCGCCTCCCAAACCCTCGTAAAGTTACCCTACAATATGATACGATGTGCGATGGAAATATTTGCTGATTTTTGAATAATATGAGTTACATAATGTCGTTTGGATTGGCTCACAAATATTATGCGCGGCCCCTACTATATGTTTCCTGCAAGATATTACAGTTAAATAACTGCTGAGAGTGATGGGATTGGATACAGATTTGGGATGGATTAGGCAGCGCGTTTGTATTAAATAGTCCTTTAAAGTAATTTTTGAACAGGATCGATGACGTCACGGGGTTTATCTTCTTTTCTTTCTTTCTTTCTTCTTATATATAAAAATCAACTCAATTCGCTAAAACTCGAGAACGGCTGGACCGATTTGGATAATTTTAGTCTTGAAATATTCGTGGATGTCCAGGGAAGGTTCAAACGGGCTAAAAAAATATGGCGGTACAAAGTTCGCCGGGTCAGCTAGTTTAGTGATAAAAACAAAAGTAAACTCTATAGTTTATATAAAACCATATTTTGAGCATTTTACGAAAGTAGGTACCTTGTTCTTCTCCAATCCTACTAATATTATAAGTGTGAACGTTTGTGAAGATGATTGCATGTTGATTATTCAATAACGCTCTAACGGCTGTATCGAGCTAAAATTTGGAACAAACCAGTTTATCCCGGGAATAAGTTTCCACGCGGGCGGAACCGCGGCATTCAGCTAGCAGTTTTTAATATTTGCCTGCGAGATCAAAAGTTATGAATCGTTTTGATTGGGTGCTACTGCGGTGGACGAACTCAAATTCACCGAGCATAGATTATTATAAAGCAATCCGCGGGCACCAGAGACTCGTTTGTCTTGCGAAGATATAAAATACAATCCGGAGTAAGTTATAAGACAATCTAACAAAATAAACAAATAAATATACCCACTACACAGCTATAGTAAGAGATACTGTTTGACCTAGTTTGAGCATTTAACACTACAGTATTGTGACAGACGCTGACGGTCCAATTCACTCTATGAAATCGATAGTTGTTCAAAGTTAGATTAAAATAATGATGCTAGAGATGGTAGTAGCCCTTCTGTTGATTAAATGCAAACAATTTGATTCTAACTGTTAAGGATTATCAGAAGGGCGATTTATGTCAATCTATACCGATATTATAAAGCTGAAGAATTTGTTTGTTTGGTTGGACGCGCTAATCTCCAGAACTACTAGTTCGAATTGGAAAATTCTTTTTGTGTTGAATAGCCTGTTTTTCGGGGAAGGTTATAGGCTAAATATCATCACGCTACTACTCAAGGGGGTGGAGCAGTAACCATAAATGCGATCAACAAAGCCGACAAATCCACATACATTATTTAAAAAATAATAAATTGGGGGCATATATAGTTTTAAGGGGCGAGACGGGGTTTAGATGTATAGTTCGGGTAAAGTCGGGGCGGGTTAGCTAGTAATAACAGACGTAAGGTAGTATTAACCTTGCCTGCTGACGCCCTCACCACAAGAGCCTACGTGGCAAAATGATGGTAGGATAGGTACTGCCCCCGATGGCCGCCTGGTCATTAACCTAGAACCACTTAAAGTTATGAGAATTTTACACAAACTCTGGGGAATCCATGACACTTAGTCATGGTGTTTATAAAGAACTACTTACCATCAAGCATGTAACTCCTGATACCATTGAAAAATCGGTATATTATGTTTCTTCTGAGTAAAATTAGAACTTTCTTCTTCATCCTAGCGTTAATTCCCAGTCGCATCCGAAGCTTTCACCTCGGAGTCTGGGGTCTGCTTTACCAGTCTTAACTGCGCATTTGGCTAGAACTTTCTAATAGTGAAAAAATCATAAAAATCAAACATATCATTCTTCTATATACTATTGGTAAGTATAGACTACATACTAAGAAATCCCTTATTAACATTTCCTATTGAAATAAAATTACTTTTTAAAATTTGAGTTGGTGCTATTGTATTATTGGCTCTGATCCCGACGTTTTAGTTGCTTTTCAGCAATCAATCTATCCGTTGTATCATAGTTTGACCTATAAGTTTCTTCTTCCTGTTGTCTATGGCGACCCGTGTGGCGTAGCCGTTCGGCGTAGCCGTTTGGCGTAGCAGTATAGCTACGACTGCTACGTTAGGAGTAGAGGATCGTTCTCCCTTCAGTGATTTTATACACATTTATCATGATGTTTCCATGTAATTATGATTATGTAACTGTAAGTATATTAAAAGTAGGAAGGCTCCTAACACAGGCATTTTTGCTCGCCTATAAGGCAAATTTCACATAGGTATATGCATGTAAATGATTTGATTTGTATATTGTAAAAATATTATTTGAATCTGTTGACCTGTTGTATCTATTTCACTTTCACGCCTAAACTACTACACATACATTTTTATACATTAGACAAATCTCGTCTTATTTTTCCAACCCGTCACAAGCTAATACCATCCCAAAAGTACTCCAATCATTTCACAATCAAACATATTAACAAACCGCATATAACCACAAGATATTCTTCCATTTCTAATCTTCCCTACACGAGAACATCAGACGGTACATGACATAAATAATAAATGATATAAGCAAGAATGCATCTCTGTGTACCTTCGCAAGGGCTGCTGTCCTAGGGGACCGGGGGCCACGGTATATGTGTACGGAGTTATAAAAATGAGTCAATATTATGCACTATTCGATGTAATAGGTATTGTTGGATTAATCTTTAGGGGATGGAGCAGAGAGAAGCTTAGGAGTCGTATCATGGGTGAAATAGGTACATTGGTGGCGGTAAAATGAATGGGAAGATATAATTGCGCGTCATTTTCTTATTACAGGTGGGTAATGTGTAATTGTGGTGGACAGTAATTGATACTAGGTACAATTTATTTAGATATTATTTAAGACTTTTGTATAGCATTTAATTGTGAAAATGTTGTTTATGTCACAGCCTAGCCTCTTTACTAATCAGCGCCGATCAACTAGAACTTGATGACGTTTCATTATTTTATATATACATAGTTATAGGGACTCCTCGCCAATAAAAGCCACTGCAGTACTTTTAAATAATATTCAATGCAAACAGAACACTTAATGCAACTTTTCCTTTCATTGCATTGTACGGTAAATAAACCCATGACCCAGATTCATAGAACCACCAAGTTATTAATTATAGTCAACCCAATAATTACAATACATAAGAAGGAACGCCTCTACCTCGATATTGCAGTTGAAACGCTTTGAATTTTCGATTGACACTAGGGTTGTCACGTAATGTCGACAACATAAAGAACCAAGCGGTTCGATGACTCCTTCTTCTGCCGCACTATAAAGACCTGGATTTCCTTACCAGTTCACGTGTTTCGCTCTTCCTACAGCCCCGGTTCCTTTAAACGGGGAATGAATAAGCATCTGATGAGGCCGTCAAGCTGAGTGCCACCATTGTAACATGGTACGTGTCTCCCTAGGTGACCCTCTTTTCCGAGACTTTGCCTTCAGCTTACCATCAGGCCAGGCGAAGGCAAATTGACGTGTACTATATATATATTAAAAAAACATCGATATTATTAAATCACCAATTGGTGATATCGAAGTTCTGTAGTAACTTTTTAATACTCCATCTATCCGTAACGACTGTCATAGATGTTCGTATGGCAACCGGGACCGACGGCTTACATGTTATCCGAATAGCGGAAACGCCCGGACCAATGCAAACAGACATAGTCCTACGAATCTCCAGACGGACGGTGGGATGACCCTAGCTAGATGGACTGACGACCTGAAAAGGATATCCTAGCTACCCTTTTCGGGTCTCCAGTCCATCCGGATGAACTGCTATAAACTACGTTTCTTTTATTGTGTAATTAAGAACGCTGTTGTTAACTATTTTATTTTATATCTATTTTATTGAGTCGTGGTTTTTCCAAGCGACTACAGTATGGGGTTTTTAAGATGGGCATTAGAAGGTTCTTTCGGGGTTGACAGCGCGAATGTGACGCCTAGGGCCTGCAATACCGGTTTACCGGTTTTCCGTATTACCGGTAGAACGCCGCTTGTGGCCCTCTGAAATTATATATAGCTGGCTGATCCCGCGAACTTCGTATCGCCTTTTTTTAATTTTTCTCGCCGTAAGAACCACTTCAGGAAATATTCTAAAAAAAGAATTAGCGAAATCGGTTCAGCCGTTCTCGAGATTTGCGCTTAGCAACACATTTAGGGATTCATTTTTATATAATAGACTAGCTGACCCCGCGAACTTCGTACCGCCTAAATGAAGAACCGCTCGACCGATTTTGTGCACACTTCACATAAACCATCTACTAAATAGTTCGAACAACGCCTAAATATTTGGTTTGGATAGGGTGAGCCCGTTCTTGAGTTATAAAATTACAACGAAAAGTGGCATTGATTTTTATTTATATTGATTGAAAACCGGTAATTTACCGGTATTTTTTACCGGCATTTTATGGAACAAAACACACGAAAAAATGTAAGCGGGGATGGCAATTTTCAATTTAATGTTTATTTGCTAGAACATTATGATAAGAATGTTATAAAGTATGTCTTTTGACTAGGTGGATCATATTATTCTGCCTAAATTGTACATGCGGCGAATGGGCGTTTCGTCCCATATGGTGTAACACTTTTTGACCTATATCAAATGAAAGGTCTCAATGAGTGTATTATTTTTTTGTATGGACATAAATCTGTATTTCGTGCAGGGTAAAAGTTGTGGGGGTTTCAGTTACTAAGAAAGTATTTAATTTATTTTAAATAATTAGTGTTTTTATGACAAAATACTTATTTATTTATGCTATTTTTACCCGACTATGTTAAAGCCAAAGGATGATTATGATTTTGACAGGCTATGTATGTATGTATGAACTATGTATGTATATTCACTAATTCCCTCATAGCTCTTCAACTACTAATTAGAACTGGACAAGTAAGGTATTGTTAGAAGTGTCTTGATCGTCCACTTATTATAGGCTATATAATGTGTCACTGAATTTAATGTGGCGCCCTCTAGCGGTCATAAAGTACTGCGTTAAAAAATAAAATTGAGGTAAATATACCGTGTTTGATATCAAATTAAAGGCCTTAATTAGTACATTTCAAATATGTATAAATTATTGGGATTTTTGAATGAAAGGACATCACCCATTTTAGTCCAAAATTGAAAGTGCCGGCCAAAGAAAATAAATACGATATTCCGTTAGAACTTGTCCTCGCTAGCATTTTCTATTACCACGTCAAAGTTGAGGGACCACTGCGCTTGGTTTTATTTGAATTTAAAAATCTTGGAAACATACATTTTTTATGATACGAATTATTAAGAATAAATGAAAAACTTTATTCTATATTGGAACAATAGTTAATAAAAGCAATAAAAAATAACCCCATATTGCACATCGTTGTATTTCGTCCATTTATTTAGGTCCATAATGGAAAGTGCTGGCCAAAGTACCTATACAAATATGAAATTCCGTTAGAGCTTGTCCTCGTTAGCATTTTTTACTATGGCGTCAAAGCTGAGGGACCACTGCTCTCAGTTTTATTTGAGTTCAAATATCTTGGAACCATACATTTTTTTGATATGAATGATTAAAAACGAATAAAAATCATTGTTCTATATTGGAAGAATAGTCAATAAAATCAATAATAAATAAACCCCATTCTGCACACCGTTTTTCTTCTTCTGTCGAGTCGACGGCATATCATGTCATATTTTGTTTGCCCAGTATGTAGCCACTCGGATAGCGTTCTCAGAGGCACTCATAAGTTCCTCCGGAGTGCACGTGCTTGGACAGGCAGCACAAGTTAACAGGTGGGACATAGTCTGTGGCGTAACTCCGCACTCACACCGTGGATCCATCTCGTCTGAATGACCCCACCTAATACGGTTTTCCTTACTTCGACTAACCTGTGTCCGAAGTCTATTTAAGGACTTCCAGGTGGTCCAGGCAAGGTCCCGTCCGGGGGGGAGATTCTCTGCTAGTGGGACAAAGGGGGATGATGGGCTCTGTGCTCCCCACAGATTAACTCTGGCTGAAGAGGGTTCGCTGGTAATAGGAGCAACGCACGCGAAGAAGCTCCTGCGACTTTTCAGCCTCTGCGTCACACCAGAGTGACTATGCATGGGGTGTCGTTGATCCATCTGGAGTTTGCACATTTCGATGGATGAAGCCACCTCTCTACGCACACTGGGTGGTGCAATACCAGCCAGTAGATACAGCATGCGTACCGGAGTCGGCTTGAGACTCCGGTACGCCGTTGTTTTTCACCCATTTATTTAGGTCCAAAATTGAAAGTGCCGGCCAAAGAATACGAGTATGATATTCTGTTAGAGCTTGTCCTCATTAGCATTTTTTATTATGGCGTCAAAGCTGAGGGTCCACTGCCCGACTAACGGAATGTCATATTTGTATTCTTTGGCCGCTACTTATTTTCAATTTAGCACCTAAATAAATAGACGAAAAACAACGGTGTGCAGTATGGGATTTATTTTTTACTAGCTTTTGCCCGCGGCTCCGCCCGCGTGGATGTCGGTTATCGCGACCAAACATAGCCTATGTCCTTTCTCAAGGTCTAACCTACCTCTATACCAAATTTCATGAAAATCGGTTCAGCGGTTTAGTCGTAAAAGTGAGACAGACAGACAGACAGACAGACAGAGTTACTTTCGCATTTATAATATTAGTAGGGATTAGTTTTATTAACTATTCTTCCAATGTAGCACATTTTTTATCCATTTTCAATAGCTTGTGTCATAAAAAATGTATGTTTTCAAGATTTTCGAACTCAAATAAAACCGAAGGAAGTGGTCCCTCAACTTTGACGCCCCAATAAGAACAAGTTCTAACGAAATATCGTATTTGGCCAGCACTTTCAATTTTGGACCAAAAATGTATGCAGCGTGAATAATGGTCTTTTGAAGCATTTATTATGCTAACTATTCAAATCGATTTAGAAAGAGAAAATTAAAATATTGGTTTCTGCTTTAATTTTTTTTGTTTCATGCTTTTTATATACCTATAATAATAGCAGGTTTTATGGAAATCGGTTCAGCGGTTACCACCGCTGAACCGATTTCCATAAAACCTGCTGTATCGTGATGTATAAATTATGACCTTTCATTTGATACCCAATACGGGTATATTTGAAAATAGATTAGATTTTGGATTGATTTTCATTCCTCATAATATATTTCAAATGGTTGAACCGATTTTTATGAAACATAGCTAAGAATACTCTCGACTAAACCATCTTTCGATCAAAAGAAACAGAATTGAATTCGGTTCAGCCGTTTGGGAGCTACGATGCTACAGACAGACTGACACACACGCACACACATACACACACACACACACACACACACACACACTCACACGTCAAACTTATAACACCCCTCTTTTTTTGTTAAAAATATATGATCGGTACAACCATGAACCATGTCAACCAGTAGGTGAATTAACCCTAGTTGAGTCAACCGTAGTTGTAATGACCGTCGGCGAAATGATACAAAACCGTAGAACTATACTGCAAAGCCTAATTGCACAAAAAATATTTTTTACTTACACCCTTATAACTTTGGACCTGCACGAATTTCTGATAAAAATCTTTCATTTTTACACATAAATAGACTAAATGAACATGTTTACACTAGTCGCAACTTGTTACAAGGGTTGGGACGCAGCTCATACAAAAGTGCCCGTTCTCCTTTTCCTTAATAAATAACACATTTGTTTTATACTCTTTACATTGTATTTTTTTTACATTGTATGTGCTTGTCTGCCACCTAAGTGGTATAAAAAAAAAAAAAAAAAAAAAAAAAATTGAGTAAAAAATTTTCTTAAGCAACCTTTTACGATTTAACTACCCTATCAAACTCTACTTCAATATCAAAGCAAAAAAATATACCCATTTCCGGTATTAGGTACTGGTAAAAATGTCTAATACTGTTAGGTATTAAAAATTCTACGGTAATTGCAGACTCTGATGCCCCTGGTGTTGCATACGTCCACAGGCCTTTCCACAATACTTTCGCTCAGGTCGATCTTGTCTGCCACCAAAAAAAGGTATTATTATCGATATTTAAACGATATCGACACGAATATCAGTTTCGCCCCTTTTCACGCCTTGACGCCTTTCCAACCCTTTAGGTGTTCAATATAGGAAATAATGTAAATTATGCAGTAGGCCTTATTACAAGGAGTGAGTGCACCAAGATCACGGTGCCACGTGGTGAATCGTTTGCCTGTGAATACTTGCAGCCGTCGTAAATATAGGGGAGGAAATGCAAACCTAATAATAGAGGCTGTTCTGCTGTCTTCCATATAATTTAAGGCTTTGAACGTGATAACCTGTGAAGGGTGTATGGCTAAGTAGTGGTCGATTAGCTGAGGATTTTTCAAAACTAGGTTGGTCTTAGTTTATTTTTATATACTACTTAGGTTGCAGACAAGCACATAACCCACCTGATGGAAAGTGGTTACCTATGGACGAGTGCAACACTAGGGGTATCACATTCGTGCGTGCTCCGTAATGCCTTCTAATGCCCATCGTGAAGAACTCCATACTGCGGCCTTACCATAAACCTCAAAACAGGTCAATAATTGAACTGTTGTCATTCTACCAACTGCAAACGTCACTTTGTAATGTCATATAAATATACAAGGATTACAAAGTGACATTTGCAGTTGGTAGAATGACAGCAGTTCAATAATTGACCTGTTTTAAGAGTTCATAGTATGGGCTCTGTTTTAAGAGTTCATGGTATGGGCCCTGTAGTCGCTTGGAAAAACCACTGCCGGGCTCGAGTCTTTTTAACCCCCGACAAAAAGAGGGGTGTTATAAGTTTGACGTGTGTATGGGTGTGTGTGTGTGTGTGTGTTTGTCAGTCTGTCTGTGGCATCGTAGCTCCCAAACGGCTGAACCGATTTCGATTTTGTTTCTTTTGTTTGAAAGATGGTTAAGTCGAGAGTGTTCTTAGCTATGTTTCATAAAAATCGGTTCAGCCATTTGAAAAATATGAGGAGTGAAAGTGGCAATGCAAAATCTAATATTTTCAAATATACCCGTGTTGGGTATCAAATGAAAGGTCTTAATGTATCCATCACGATACAGTAAGTTTTATGGAAATCGGTTTAGCGGTTACCTATAAAAAGCATGAAATAAAAAATAAAAATTTAAAAAACCCCCGACAAAAAAGAACCTATAAAAAGTAAAATAATAACTATTACCTTATGACCTACCCTAAGTATTGACCCTTTTGTTATTTGTCTCGCCCGGGGACCGCCGTCTGACCGTCAGGGGGAATAGAGCATACCAAGGTGCTTAGCGGTCCCCCGACGAGACAAATGACAAAAGGGTCAATACTTAGGGTAGGTCATAAGGTAATAGTTATTATTTTACTTTTTATAGGTTCTTTATTGTTATACCATTTAGGTGGCAGACAAACACACATGACGTGGTTACCGTGGCCTATGGGCGTGTGCAACACCAGGGGTGTCACACTCGTGTTGTGGACTCTGTGAGAATCTTTTACGCCCTTATTGCCGTCGCTTGGGTAAACCGCTCGCTTGAACTGTGGAATGAACTCCCTGCCGTGGTTTTTCGAAGCGACTACCTATGGGGTTCTTCAAGATGGGCATTAAGGTATGATTCCGAAGCCGATCGCATACGACAACTGTCGACGCATGCAGCAGATACAGGGTACCCATTAATTACTTATTAAACTCCGATACAAATAAAGGGGACCATTGAGAAGCTGCAATGAACTACTCGCATCTGCTGCGTGCGTCGGCAATTGTCGTATGCGGTCGGCTACGGAATCATATTTTTAGAGGGTTCTTACGGGGTCGGCAACATGAGTATGACGCCCCTGGTATTGCATACGTCCATACGCCACGGTAAGCACTTTTCAATTGGCCGTGTGCTTGTGTGCCACCTAAGTTGAATAAAAAAAAATATTCATACCCCCGTATCGGTCAACCCATTCCCTCAAAACTAGAAAATACAACTAAAATATATATAAATAATTGATTTAACATGATAAACTACAGAATGTTGGGGCAATATTTGGCCCCCATCGCAAGGGTATACCGTAATGCTTTCTTTATTGCCTTTGGAACCGACGGCAGCAGTTAGGGGCTAGTCCCACAGAAACGGAGCAGTTAGGGGTTGTGTTTCTGTAATCTGAAAATGTGGTTCTTGGGTTCATTGTCGGTATTGTCGATTGTTGTAGGCGGTTGGAGTAAAGGCTTGAGTTTATAGTTTTTGAAGTTGGTGGTTAATATAGTTTTTTTTTAATAGTTTTAGTAGTTTTAAGTATAGTTTTTAATAGTTTTTAACCGACTTCAAAAAAGGAGGTTCTCAATTCGTACCCAATTTTTTTTATTTCTT
This sequence comes from Eilema depressum, assembly GCA_914767945.1. Lineage (NCBI taxonomy): Eukaryota > Metazoa > Arthropoda > Insecta > Lepidoptera > Erebidae > Eilema > Eilema depressum. Next base: position 31,500,636 of record OU612012.1, on the reverse strand, counting down.
TTTAATTATTTTTTTTTAATGTTTGTTACGCGATTGGGAAGCCAATTCTAGACGGATTTTGAAAATTCTTTTTCTGTTCGTAAGTAGATTATTCCGAAATAATCCCATTTCGTAAAGATCTGATGATGGGTTTCCGAGATTAGACCAAGGAACTCTTCAAAAAGTACCAGGAAATCAGCCGCGATTGCTGCAATGGCATATTATTATAATGTTTCTGCCATTACACATCATAACATCACGCCTGAGTCTTTTGAAGGGGTACGCAGAAGTGTTCAGAATATTCAGCTATATTTCCGGTGTATATGCATTGATTTTAAAAATCCTTTTTGAATAATGCTTTAATATTTTTTTTTAGCATGGCCGGTTCGATTTGTAGTGCAGCGTCAGCAGCGCATGTACAGTCAGGTCACTATACATGCGATCACTAAAAAGAGAAAAATAAATTCATTTTTAACAAAAAAGTTCAACCGACTTCAAGAAACGAAAAAGAGGCATTGAAAAGCGAAAAATAACTTAATTTACAGACTTACTGATTTATTAGAAGTCGGTGCCTAGCCCAAGAGAGGCCATATTTCAATTGATTGCATCATAGTAGTTCAGACACAACAGTCAAAGTTGGCTGGCACCGACTTCTAATAAATCAGTAAGTCTGTAAATTAAGTTATTTTTCGCTTTTCAATGCCTCTTTTTCGTTTCTTGAAGTCGGTTAAACTTTTTTGTTAAAATGAATTTATGTACACATACCATACATATTAAACAAATAAACTACTGTTTAAACTTTTTTTTTTTTTATACTACTTAGGTCGCAGACAAGCACACGGCCCTCCTGATGGTAAAAGGCTACCGTGGCCTATAGGCGAGTGCAACACCAGGGGAGTCACACTCGTGCTGTCGACTCTGTAGTAATCGTTATACGCTTATGCAAGCGTCATGCATCATGCCGTCAATCATGAATGTTATTGGTCAATCGGTTATTAGACGTTATGTTATTGGTCAATCACGGCGTGATTTATGGATAAACTGACAGCAGAACCTACCGTGTAATAGACCCCTGACAGACACCTGAGTTTTCCCACTGACAGCACAATCTCTCTAGTGAGCTCTGGCTACTCTACTCACCGTCGTCGGAAACACAACACGAGGTTATTAGCCGCGGTCTGTCTGTTTCTTTAGTCGTTTGAAAAAAAAAATTAAATAAATGATACCGTAGATATAATACAGTAGTATTCCTACTCGACACTATCTATCGAGCGGCGTTTTTAAACAGCGCACAAAAACTGTCACGTTGTTCCCTAGCGGGCACAGTGACAATTGGGTACTAAAATACTGCCAGCTCCCCAAGGGCCATATTTGCCCTTTGTATGAACACACTTTTGTTTAAGTTACACCGTTTGTCACACGAGTGTAGGGTTATCTACGGAATAATCTCAAAGGGGGCATGTAAGGCCATAGAAAAATATAGTGAGTGTAAAAAAAGTAGTTCATTGTTTTTTGTTTTCAGTGGTTATTAATTGAAATAAGTATGTTTTTTTTTCAAGAATATTAGTAACCGTAATCCTATGCTAATTATTACAAATGCGAAAGTAACTCTGTCTGTCTGTTACGTTTTCACGGCTAAACCACTCAACTGATGTTGATGAAATTTCGGTATAGGGGTAGATTAGACCTAGAGAAAGGACAAGGCTGTAGCGTAGCGGTAGAACGTTCGACTGCTACGCAGGGGACGCGGGCTTGATTCCCGGTCAGTGCAAATATTTGTGTGTATGAATATGTATGTATTGGTCTGGGTGTTTCTATGTTTAAAATATACACTATATATGTATTTATTTACAAAAAATAGATGACGCGAGTGTGGCCACGAAACCAGATATCAAAACTTTTCAGAAACTTACTTGTTTAAAATTAGTCTATTTCACCGTCGAAAATGCTATAATTACCTATTGTCGTACACCCTTCTTAGACAGTACACGAAGAAGACACGCCCACGGCTAGAATATGTCCCAATTTACCCAAAGATTATCATAAGTTTGGGACCGTACAATGAAATGGTCCGTCATGTGCTGGCAAGCAAAAATAGTCCTTAATGTCACGCACTAAAGGCTATCCTGACATGCCGTCGTGTGTTATGCTAATTTGAACCTTATTTACGTGCAATAAGGGTGCTTTAGGTAGATAGCGTAAGTGTTTTTGTGGAGGGTGCCGCTCTTGTGTGGCTATGAAACTCGCTATTTTACCAAGTTTATTGATTGCGTCATGTCGTAGTCGATTTTTTTAGATTATTATAAAGAATACACAAAAGTTGTGATTTTGCATTTTATTATAATCGGTATCCTATTATTTGGCAAAAAACAAAAAATGACAAATTTTCACTTGATAAACAACGTTTGACAAAATTATACTTGATAAATGTATGTATCATAGTTTTTATGTTTCGGGACTGTTGTTTAATAAACTACTCATTGGACAAAATATTTATTTGGAAAAAAATCATTATATAAGGCATCATTATTACTCACTTTAAAAACAAGGAGTTGACAAACAGACAGTTTGTAATAGATTTATTGAGAAAGCTGCTCATTCCGACTTGGATAGATTAGGTTAGAAGGCTAGGCATTAACCTAAGTGGATATTTTTTTTATAACCACGCAGAACTTTATTTAGTCAAATTAACATTTTTAATAAAATTTTAACAATTGAAACGTTTTCTAAGTAATACTGTTGCGAAACCTGTATCATTTCAAATGATTCTTTCTAAACAAACGAGGTCATATTACATGTTTGCGAAATGAAAGTTTGACAAATGATTAGTTTTTCAAACGTTGTTTGTAAAATGTGTTTTTTCATACGTTTTTTGTCAAACAAGGGTGAACCATTATAATCTAATATATTTTTTTAATAAAATAGGTTCTTACAATTGAGAGGTTGTGAGATAGTTGAAATTATATTACAGAAATGCGCGCGTGATGTACTACATCATACTGTAGAGTGAGATTCTAGTCAAGTCACCCCAGACTTACGCCATTCGAGGATAGATAAAAATTTTAAAGATTGGTAGTATAGAATAAACTTAGAGAGGAATATAGTAGCAGGTATCAAAGGTGGAAAAAAAACATACTTAGTAAATACCAGCAAAAATTCAGATAGATTATTCTTTTTTTAATATAGTTTTGTTTACACATTATTGAAGGTACAAACACGTGACAAAAGTTGTCACTAACAGACTCGCTTATGGCGCCCCGCTCGCCTAGGAGCCTCACTTGGCTACAAATTTGGCCACTTGTCCAAATCACAATGTAGCGTTACAAATCACTATTATAGGAATATAATTTACTTGATACTTGGTGCCCACTTGCAACTGTACCAGTGGATTAGGGAGGGGACACATCGATAAAATGTAATTAAATTATTATTTGTAATTGAAATGGGGAGTTGATGTAGGCACTGGTGTATTTTTTTTGGTGCAATTTGAACTAATCTTTTTCGAGTTTTTATTTTAAAAGATAAGACCTCGTTTGTCTCGCGAGTCGCGATGTATGTCCAAAATATGTGTCGCCATTATATTTATCTCCTTTGCCAACTGTATACCAAAATCTACATCAGTCTATATTATGTAGATGATAAATAGCACAGTTTCGAAATTCGAATTGATCGATATCGATAGTTTAGCTTCGAGACATGCAACACAGCATCGGCACCCGAATCGTACATTCATGCTCCATTTCGGTTCAAGGTAAAACTTACGCTGCAGCGCTGAACCTATTCATTAATCGTCTAACCGTATAACTTAATTAAGCAGCGATATATTGTTTCCTAGGAATAGTTTTCGCGCAATCATTACTTTGTGGTTAAAGAGTCGGCCATACGATCGAGAGGTGCTAGGTTGTAACCCTGGCCGGTACACACTACTTTTTTTTCTATAGGACACGTCAATTTGACTTCACCTCGCCTGATGGTAAGCTGATGGCGAAGTCTCGAAAAAGAGGGTCACCAATATAGATAGACACGTACCATGTTACAATGGTGGCACTCAGCTTGATGGCCTCATCAGATGCTTTTTCACGCCCCCTTTAAAGGATCCGGGACTCAAGGCGCGGCAGAAGAAGTCGCCGAACCGCTTAGTTCATCAATGTCATAAACGGTTTTTTCGTAACATATATTTCAAAGAGAACATTGACTTAGTAATCCTTTCCAACCCCCGGCAAAAAAGAGGGGTGTTATAAGTTTGACGTGTGTATGGGTGTGTGTGTATGTGTGTGTTGTGTGTGTGTGTGTGTGTGTGTGTGTGTGTGTGTGTGTGTGTGTGTATGTGAGTGTTGTGTGTGTGTGTGTGTGTGCGTGTGTGTGTGTGAGTGTGTGTGTGTGTGTGTGTTGTGTGTGTGTGTGTGTGTGTGTGTGTGTGTGTGTGTGTGTGTGTGTGTGTGTGTGTGTTTGTGTGTGTGTGTGTGTGTGTCTCAGACTGTCTGTGGCATCGTAGCTCCCAAACGACTGAACCGATTTCGATTCTGTTTCTTTTGTTTCAAAGATGGTTTAGTCGAGAGTGTTAAACCATTTGAAATATAATTATTATATGAGGAGTGAAAGTGGCAATGCAAAATCTAATATTTTTACCCGTGTTGGGTATCAAATGAAAGGTCATAATTTATACATCACGATACAGCAGGTTTTATGGAAATCGGTTAAGCGGTTACCTACCTATAAAAAGAATAAAATAAAAAATAAAAAATTAAAAAATTAAAAAACCCCGACCCAAAACGATCCTATAAAAAGTAAAATAATAACTATTACCTTATGACCTACCCTAAATATTGACCCTTTTGTCATTGGTCTCGTCGGGGGACCGCCGTCTGACCGTCAGGGAGTATACCAAGGTGCTTTTTGGGTCGGGGGTTTTTTATTATAACAATACATATTGAGAAATTGTTATTGGCCCTTGTATGTACCTAGTGCTGTTGTAACAGTAATCGTTATTTGACATTTAAGAGTTTAAAATTATATCGAGACTGAACCACAGATTAATAAATAGTTACTACGTACTGAACTTCGAACATATTTTTATTAGGAGAAATTAAAGCCTCCATATATTAGCAAAACGCGATCAAATCGAAATTTAAACTAAACTGATATAAAGAATCGACACCGGACATTTGGCTGTCACAAAATATGTCACAATATATTATTTAGTTTGTCCAAGACACTAGAGCGGTGCCCAAAATGAGTTACACTCGAAAAACGACAAGGTTATTTAAGTCCGTATAACATAAAATATCGTGCACCACATTGCAGAGGTACGTGCGCAGCCCTAATTGTGACGTACTGCGCCCCCGGGACTCCGCACGGACCCGGGACTGCATGTAATAGATAGTGCACTTTTTTATTTTTTTCCAACCTTGTATTTTATTCAGGTTGGTTTCCTTAGAGAAGATATATCGTCGCAATAATCAAGTGCTGGGGTACGGATAGATAATATTGTTTTGAAACTATTCTTGGCTGTTCTGTTGTCATAGGTCCTAAAGTAGTCTCTGCCAACCCCATTATGAAAGAGGTGTGATTGTATGAATGTATGTATGTAGATCCTAAAGTAGTAGGTACTTCATAGGAATCGTCTTGGTCTTCGAATTAATGAATGACATTTTTCAGAAAAGTATTTGTTGCATTATAAAGAAGATTGTTACATACTACTTAAGCGACTTTGTTACAATCTCAGAGTCTACTTCTACTTTTAGTCCCTGCTTGTTTTTTTTTAAGTCGGTTACTTTTTATAGAGTTCCATTACAGATTAGCAACTTTAAGGTAGACACAACTTTCTAGTCGAATTGTCAATAGTGTTATATTCTCATTAGGTAGGAAAGCACACGGATCATTTAATTGTTAGTGGATACAGTTCGCCTAAAAAAGTTGTGTTACGGTTCCTCGACGAGGCGGGAATCGTTTTTGATGTTCGGGTTATAGTCATTTGCGTTACCAATTTTCCTGTTCCGTATGTCAGCCTGGGAGTATACAAGTTATCATTGAGTACTGAGGCTGTATCACTTACCGAGTGCAGATATTCCCAAAGGAAGGTTATGGAACACAAAATGTGCGTTAAATCAAAGGCGGGATATTGATGGCGCCGCATATGTGCGGACCTCTACAACAAACATTCATTTTCGCAACAATACCGGTCAACAACTTAAGCATATTGGCTGAACACTCGCTCCCAATCAACGTCATGGCTCCCCCACACACCCCTCATAGAAAAAACACAAGTGTTTGCTCTCATAAAGAATGAGTGCAAATCTGCACAATGACTGTTTATGTTACCATATCGGAGCGAGTGCCATTGTTGTCGCGGGCACCCTCGCTTTATTTACAATAAAATGTACGATTTAACATGAATACAGAAGTTAATACGGCGGACAATTTTAATGGCCTTCGCGCCCCTTATAATCCTCTTATTCATTCCAACTTTGACAGCGAACTCAAGTATCTTTCTTTCCACAGATGGGCCACCATGGAATGGAAGGGCTAGACATGCTGGATCCACTGACGTCTTCATCGATGACCACGCTTGCTCCCATGGGGGAGGCGGCTCCACCACACCATCAACTCCACGGTTACGGCGCTATGAACCACGTTATGAATCACCATCATCACGCTGGTGGACTTTCACACGCACCCCCAGGTCATCTAGGCCATCCTGGAGCAGCCTTACACCCCGATACAGACACAGATCCGCGCGAACTCGAGGCCTTCGCCGAAAGATTTAAACAACGAAGAATTAAACTTGGAGTCACTCAAGCAGATGTTGGAAAAGCGCTGGCGAATCTCAAGCTACCAGGCGTGGGAGCCCTCTCACAGAGCACCATCTGTCGCTTCGAAAGTCTCACGTTAAGTCACAACAATATGATCGCGCTGAAGCCTATCTTGCAGGCATGGTTAGAAGAAGCAGAAGCGCAGGCGAAGAACAAACGCAGAGATCCTGACGCGCCCAGTGTATTGCCAGCTGGTGAAAAGAAGCGCAAAAGAACGTCAATCGCGGCGCCAGAAAAGCGAAGCCTCGAAGCGTATTTTGCAGTACAGCCTCGTCCCTCTGGAGAGAAGATCACCGCCATTGCGGAGAAGCTGGATTTGAAGAAGAATGTCGTGCGGGTGTGGTTCTGTAACCAGCGGCAGAAACAGAAGCGTATGAAGTTCGCGGCGCAACACTGACCGGCGGGCGGCGGCGCGGCCCTCCTGTACCCGGGTGCCGGGTACGGGTACTAGCCGCGCCACCTCCGCCGCCACACGCCACACGCACAGACACACCCGCAGACACACACGTTACACAAATGATCTCATTCCGATCTCATTTTTTCACTAGCCCAAATCGTGCAACTTAGTCGTTAGTGTAGATAATGTATAACCGTTTCTGTTTGTTTTATCGGACTCTTTATATATTTTTCGAGACACAGGGTATATAATAATCGATTATATACATATCACAGCAGTGAGTAGTGGTCGCTTCGTACATCGTTTAGTTCGTGCGCGTCGTCTTTCTAAGTTTTGGGAACATCGAATATGTACATGATTAAAAAATTGAATTCAGGATTTTTAAGAGAATGTGCCTTGCAAATAATCAATATTCTGTGTTTTAATGTTAGTAACTTGATTGCTGCGAGTCGCAGGAGTACCTCGGGGCGGCCGGACGCGAGACGTGACATGAGGTCCGACCGTCGCACGGCGTGACGTCATATGCGCTGATCAGGCACGCCACATGCGAGAACGAGACAGCCTTTTAAATGTAAATTAACTGTCATTTATTAGAACCTCTTTACTGATTAAAATTAACACTCTCGTACGTCACCCGTGTCTTATCAGTGCATATTCTAAATTGTATTTAAGATAAATTTGTTAGGCTTTTTGTTTACTATTGATACTGTACAAAATAAGTGTAAGATTTTACTGGTTTCTTGTATAAGTTGTAGATAGTGTTCAGTAAGTTTGTATTATAATTTGTTTTTATTTAAATTTGTTTATTTTTTGAATATTTATAAAATTTTCACGAAATGGCACAATTTCTAGTCTAAGAGGTTATTAGAGACATTTAGCCAAAATAGTCTTAAAAATCATTTGTAAATAATCACATTTCGATTAACTAGTAGGCATTAGTTTAAATACACATAGTTACTAAAACGAAAGAAGAATTAGTACAACGCGGTTGGATTCATGCAACTTAAAGGATTTGATTTGTTGTAAAGTTTTGACCAATGAAAGGAGTCAATTACATTTGATGCCAAAACTTTAATTTCGTATGCGGCCAAAGTGTTAAATGAATCTTGAAATAAAACGGCTTTGGTTCTCTACTGCATGAATCCAAAATGGTGTCAGCACCACAGCTTAAATAATAGAAAACCAGAAAAAAATCATAAAAATTTGCGAATTATAAATAATATTTTTAAAAGATATTTTGTAAATATAGATTTAAAAAAGACTTAAGTAATGGAACGTGCAATCTAGACCTCGGTAATTATGAACCTAACTACTAGGAATTTATGGTATTTACCAAAAATAAGAATAATAATTACACGTTATTCTTTATTATCAATCTAGTCATAGCTTCATTTTATAGAATCGTTTTAAAAGCAAATTAATGACATTAATTTATTACATCCTAATATTTTATTCTCATTTATTAATAACTTTGTTGGAAATATGGCAAATGATGATGTAACATTTAATTAGTAGGTACTTAAACTATTAATTTATAAAATGAGGTGAATAGAAGTTAATTGAATGTAAATAAAATGATTATTAAAATGCTTTTATTATTGTCATATACAATAAATAAATACATAAATAGTCGACAGTTTCACAGAAGAAATCACTGGAAATTACCACTGGACTTCTATTTACCCCGTTTTACCCCATGATCTTATATTAAAAAGAAGTAAATATGATGTGTGACCTTATGTAAACCACTGGACTGGCTGTAGGTATGGAACAAAAAAAAAGTTGGTAAGTATCGCGGACGTTGGACCAGCAAATTGCGCAACTTTTTATAACTGTAATACAAAAAGACGCGCTATTTCTGTAGAGATAGATGTCAAAATTCATTAACACATTTTCGTCTAGTTGCTGTGTTCTGTTCTAAATTCGAAATTTAAAACAATTTTCCGCCTCACTCAAGAACCGTGACATATTTTTTTCTGTAAAGTCTTTGGTTATCTTTAAATTATCATAATGTCAAAAGTATACTGAGTTGATATAAGTCATTCTTTTTTAAATATGCTCTCCCTGAATCAACCAATTAATCAATTAGCCTAATTTGATCTAAAATGGGCGCGGTAGTGTCGTTAATTGTGATCGAAACTACTAGTAGTATCGCTGGTAGTGTCCTTACCGTAATATGTATTATTGCAGTCCACTGTTGGCCATAGGCCTCTCGCATCAGTTAGTGAGAGGTTTTTTGTCTAGTTATTCTACTTGACAATCAGTTTCAAGCACAGTCGTAACGCGAGTAGACGATAGATTTCAATTCTTGACTTATATTAAATAGAATTGTTGCAAAAATAAACCAACTCAAATATGTCTTATACGTGTGTATTAACGTTACGATTATTCAAGCCGTAAAAGGGCCCTGTATTGACATCTTTTTAACATAAGATCATTGGTTTCACCGATGCGTTTGTGTAATGGTTGCCGTCACAAAGTAATGACATTAATGACAGTTGCATTTATAATGTAAGTTATTCACTTGAATTATACCTAATTATAGTTTGGCTATTAATTCAACTTTTAAGCTCTAAGAAGGAAGCCATAGATGCTGGTTTTATTAATAACTCCAATGTGATAGCACTAGACTGGGTGTTTGCTACAGAAAATTCTAGTTATTTCTTTCAAATTGCCAGCAACTTTTAGACCCGTATTAAATATAGCCTCAGTACCTACTAATATCGATCTTGATTTCGAATAACCTTTGACCTTTTTTTACAGATAGCTCTCAGAATTGATTAACTCGTTTATCTAATTTCTACGTTCTTCTCACCACCGAACTGAGACACAATTTTCATTCTAAATAATTAATCTAGTGGTACACATAGGAGTTATTAACTGTTACAACTCTTACAGTGATTCACTGTAATTTCTTTCAACGTATTTTAAGTACGACACGCCACGTGTGATTGCTCTAAGTCACGTAGATTTTCTTTATATCTATCTAGCGTTTAAATGAGTGATTTTCAGATGACATAACAGCCCACTTAGACAAGTGGCAATTCATTAGTATTGTAGAATATAATGATAAAACTTTGGGTTTGACACGTACTTTGACGTTTATAACATGAAATAAGTTGACGACTGTCATAAACGTCTTAAACGTCATTCATCAGGTGATCATTCATGTCTAGGGTGGCTGAGCAGTTTTTATCTAGTCATATAGCATCTATCATCTTAATATTACACAAAAATATTACCTTTAGTTTTGAGGTACATTGGGGTAACTGCGACAATTATGGTGTATTTTAAAATTTAGAACGAGTTTGTTCGGTCAAATTGCAAACTTGAGGATTGGCATGTAGTCAGTAATAGTGTTAAAAGGAATGTAAATATGAATAATAATGTTTTGTTTATTTATTTTTATTTTATTTCTACAAAAAACACAATTATTACATTTTGATTTAACTGTTTGATGTACAATTATTATTCAGCTGGTACCTAAAAAAGGAAATCCTGTGCTATAGGTACCAGCTACTGTTATACCTGCCCCCTTAGAGTGGCAATTCCTTGGCCAGCGTATTGTAGAATAGAATGACAAATATATGGGATTTACCGTTTATGACATGCGTTGACGACTGTCTTCTACAATACGCCAGCCATCGAATTGCCACCTGTCCTGGGGGGCTGTAAAGTTATCGGGTCTAAACGTAAGCTACAATATCAAGTCGACACAATATATCGACACCAGAAGTATGAATTACGGTAATGGACAAAACACGATTTCTTTTTTACAAATCCATCTGTAACTTTTTGTCGCCTATTCTGATCTCGATGATCCCTATGACAAATTTTCTTACAATTTTCTCCTCTTTATAGCCATATGAGAAAGATTTACTTAATCCTACTGGTTTTAAAAATAACACTTACTTTAATTTAGAAAAAGATATTGAATTTTACGGTACAGAATACTTATTAGAAAATTTAATTGTACTTTACGCCCTTTACGGGACTAGGTTTTTCTAGTCGATATTAAAGTAAGTAATATGAAGAAAGTTAATTTTTTTGAACAAAAATCTGTCTCATTACCCCAAAAATGTATAGGCACTGTAAGGGATAGGTTTTTAATGATAGAAAAAATTCAAATATACCAAACGATAGAACGCATAATTCTGCATCCAACGGTGTATATAACCATTTACACACCCAGCCACAATGTCCCTTACATTAATTCATACTTCTGGTATCGATATATAATTTTTAAAAATGTCGTGGTCGAAGTTACCCCAGTGTCCTGTATTAAATAAAAAAATGAAATAATAACACACTGAAGTGTTGCTCAAGGTAATAAATTGGCATTAATAGCAATAAATGATTTTCATATAAAAAATGAAAACTAATTTAATAAGCACTTTCTACTTTCACCAGTGATCTCAGTATTATTAAAATATGTTTAGTCCTAATTATTAATAATACCTAATGTGGCGAAAACTATTATGCAAAGAATTTATTTAAAAAGTTGTTTTGATTGGTAAATAAAATGGAAATTTTAAATAATAATAGACCGAATGTAACTATTATTACCTACTATTAGTTCAGAAAACTAAGTCAGTAATACGTTTAAGTAGACATTAGAAACAATTTCTCTTGCAATTATTAATTCTTAATTAATTATTATTATTAATAATAAAACGAAACAATCTTATTTCGAAAACCAATAAACAATAAATTGAAAATAGAAATATTAGTAAAAATCTATGTTGTTTTATTACTTAAGAATTCCCGATATATGATTACTATTTAAAATAAAATTCGGCCAAGTGCGAGTCGGACTCGCCTATGAAGAGTTCCGTAGTAGCAAAGGCGAAAATTGCGGTTTATGACGTATTAAAAAAAACTACTGACTGGATCTCGTTCGAACCAATTTTTAGTGGTAGTTTTCATGGCAATTTACATCATATATTTTTTTTAGATTTATCATTCTCTTAGTTTAGAAGTTAGAGGGGGGGACACACATTTTTCCACTTTGGAAGAGTCTCTCGCGCAAACTATTCAGTTTAGAAAAAAAATATGTTAGAAACCTCAATAGCATTTTAAAGACCTATCTATAGATACCCCACACGTATGGGTTTGATGAAACTGCCAACATCTGACGAAACGAAAATCCGACGAAACAAAAATTTGACGAAATGAAAATCTGGCTAAATTAAAATAATTATGTCAAAACGGAAATAACCCTTCATAAGCACTAAAGTTAGACCAGTTGCTGGACTTTTTAGGGCTCCAACTACTCATAGAAACTATCCAAGATGTCCGATGACCGACGGTGTTACTTCCTCTCCGAGGCACTAAAATCTAAAATACCCAAACCAATGCAAATAGATATTCATGCCTGGAAATGCACTGTACGGGAATCGAACACCCCTGGCAGTTGATTGCACTACTATCACGCCACAGAGGCTGTCATCCCTTTGGGTTATGTAAGGGATTTTTTTTATACCACTTAGGTGGCAGACAAGCACACGGCCCACCTTCCTTCACTTGCCATCAAAAGTAGTTATAGTGACCTATGGACGTATAAAACAGGGGCGTTACACCCGTGCTGCTGACCCTGAAGAAATCTTCTAATGGCCTTGTAGAAGGCTCTAGATAGACGGCCAGTATTTTAACTATACTGCACGAGAACTGCTACAGAGCTTCGAGATAGGTAAGGTATGCAGTACTACGAAAAAGACACACGTGTTTCCTTCTTCCTACAGTCTCAGGTCCTAAGCATCTGACGAGTCCGTCAGGCTGAGAGCTACCAATTGTAACATTATGTAAATAACCCTCTTTCTTTAGACTTTGCTTCTTACCTTATAGCCAGGTGAAGTCATGACATATCCTACATAAGGGTATGCTACTGAAGGTGACCGCATACGGCAACAGGAGACGTACGCAGCAGGTACGCGTAACTCAGGTAAGATAACCATTAATCCGTATCGGAATTTAACAAGTAATGAGTACGCTGCATCTGCTGCATGCGTCAGCAGTAGGCATATGCGACGTTGGAATCATACCTTAAAAATGAGTGGTATGTGAAAATTTGTGAAAATTTTACTTATAGTATAGTTAAAATCTCGCTGCAGACTCGGTCATAAATCATTCGAGTGTTTCGCTCTCTTACAGTAGTATAAAACCTTATAAACGTGTTTTATTGTAAATCGACAGATGAGCATTCTATCACTGAACCACAGATACCGTCGGTCAACTAGCGCACATCCCTACGCCGATTATGGTTTATGACCGAGTGCAGCGAGATTTTAACTAGGTATACTTTAGTCAATCACTCTGAAACAGCTGAAAAGATATGGTGGATGTGTACACAGTTCTGGATCTCGGTTTATCTGAGGACGGATCGTATAGACAATATCTCAAATCTGTCAATCTGTCTATACAATCTGTCCTCAGATTTATATAGAAATTCGGGACTGAGTGTCGTTCTAGAATACAGGTCTGACTGTAAACTGACCTCATCCATCATCTGCTGATTTCGTTGGCCTCAAATTAATATAGTGCAAGTATGTTACGTTATGTCCTATTACGTGGGATCTAATACAATGATTGGTGAAATGTAGGTGTTAATGCACCTCTCCCTAACCCTCCACGGATAAAGGCATGATTGTGTTGTACGTCTGTTAATTAGCCTAATAAAATTTTGAATAGTCGTTTTTTTAGGGTTCCATACCCTAAAGGTAAAAACGGGACCCTGTTAAAGACTTCAATGTCGTCTGTCCGTCTGTCCGTCACCCGTATCTATAACCATATCGATCACACAGATAGTTTGTTATATAGTTGACATTTTCACGGACTTTGTGTTACCGCTATAACAACGAATACTGAAAACAGAATATAACAAAATATAATTAACAATTATACATAGACAGCTAATGTGGCGAGGCGGTACCTAATGGACGCGGCTGTTTCGCATAGGGCGTGGGTTCGATTCCCGCTCAGTGCAAATATTTGTATGCATGAATATGGGTATTTGCATTGCTCTGGTCATGCCTCGGAGAGTACGTTCAAAAATCAGAAATCTAACTGCAATACTTCGTTATCGCTAAAGGGTTGTGGAGGTCAGATGGCAGTCGTTTCACGTTAAATACCGAAGATCAGCCAAACCAGCAGTTAGACTGGAATAAGCGGACCCCAGACTCCGAGGTGAAAGCTGCAGATGCGACTAGGATTAGCGCTAGGATGAAGAAGAACAATTTAACCATACCTAATACCTACAATGCAATGATGATGAATGACTGACAGATGGCCGCACTTTATCAGTTTTTTGTTCTAACCCTGGTGGAGGTAAGCTAAATTGCTTGTGTTAGGAGTGCACGTCAGTAGTGTAGTGGCCAGGATTCGAATCCGGGACCAATCGATCGTGAGGCCTACTCATTAACCACTAAGCTACTGACGCATTGTTCCTTATTTATTTAAAAAATTCATACCATTTGGACAAACACAAGAATACCTAGATAATACGGCTTCGTCCATTTTCGTAACTGTCATAGTCATAACCAGCTACAAACGTGGAATTTTGTTCTTGCTTTCATAACCAGTTACGAAAATAGAATTAAATTGTCGTTTTCATAACCAACTGTCATAACCAGTTACTGTTTTTTTTTTTTCTATACTAGTGACGACACCAGTTATACGAGTACACTAAACTACATAATAACATCATGTTGAAAGGCCGTCACGTTTGTCTAGGGTTGCCAACTCTTTTTTCGAGAAAAAAAGTATATTTAGGTCTGAGAAGAAAATTGAACAGTATTCTAGAAAATAGAACAGTATTTTACAATTACATAAATTAATTTTAACAAAAAAGTTTAACCGACTTCAAGAAACGAAAAAGAGGCACTAAAAAGCTAAAAAAAAACTGCGGTGCCTAGCCCGAGAGGCTGTTAATTTATTTTTCTCTTTTTAGTGAGTTATAATCGATCTAATCGATATAGATATAATCGTCCATCCTTTGCTTAGGTTCCTATCATCAGCAGCTTAAAATCACGAGCAGATAATTTTTAAATGCAAATACTGAAATTAAATTATGTTATAACAGCAGAAACAGTGTTTTGCCATCATTTTGAGGATTTCCCTAGATCCTGTTATCCAATCCTGACTCCCTTGATCCTGTCATCCGATTCTGGCTCCCTGAACCAACTTTCTCTCTCCAACAAAACAAAGATCATAAAAATCCGGTTCACAAAATACGGTTTTACATACAACGGTTCGTCACCTATTTTGCCCCCTTAGGTCTGTCTGTCTTAAAAGAAAGCATGGTTTCGTAAACATCTAAAATGGTAATATGGTTCCCATCAATTTTTTATGGATAAATTAAACATAACATATCATAAACTCACGCCTATATCCCCGAAGGGGTAGGCAGAGGTGCTAGCACCCACATTTCGCCGTTTATGTTTAGGTCCCAATGTAATAGGTGGCGAGCCTATTGCCATTAACCTAGGGTTGCCATAAGTGTGGGGACCCAGACCGGGACATTTGAAGAAAAATTAGCAAAGGTAGAAAAATAGGAACTTTTATTACAACAACTTTTAACACGGCCATTAAACAAGCGTTAAACAAGCGGGCAGCGACCCGGGCTTCCTATGTTTTCTGAAAGGCGAAAAATTATCAGAATTAACTTCTGATAATTGTACAAAATTTGACGAAATCAACATTAAGTTAAACATCATCTTCATGTAGACGCTTTCTCCCGATTGCATCCCTGGCCAAGATGACCCCGGAGCTCAGGGTCCACCTTCCGGCTCTTTCTCCTCCACTTGACACGATCTTGGGCGTCCATGGTAGTGAGACCATTTGCACGCATATCACTCTCCACGACGTCAAGCCAGGACTTCTTGGGCCTATCCCTTCTACCTGGACCCGGCGGGGGCGCCATTGTCAGGCATTTGCTACCCACGTATCCTGGCGGTTGCCGCAAGACGTGGCCGCACCAGCGAAGGCGGCTCTCTTGCATTTTATCTGTGATGTCATGGACATGAAGGCTGCCGCGGCTGCAAGAGTTCCTCACGCAGCATTTTTATCTCCGTGACATGCAGCTCTTACGTGCTTACGCTCTTGCTCTCACAACCATGTAAGAGATCGTCTTATAGACCTGCCCCTTCAACCTGACTGGCATTTTGGGATCACACGTGACGCCAGTCATTTCTCACCACCTGGCCCACGCGGAAGCAACGCGTGCCCTGATGTCGTAGTCGATTTCACTGGTCACATGAAGTACAGATCCCAGGTACTTAAACCGAATCATCGTCTATGCGGACCGGTGTGAAATCTGTCGAGTTTAACGCTAAACTTTCTGTCATCGCTACATTTAGCTTCATAACACCGTTCTCAAGCGCTTCCTTCCACACTTTCACGTGTTGCACCAATCTGCTCCTGTCCGCGTCCTTCAGCGCAATATCATCAGCATACATGAGCAACCACGGAGGCTGCTTATGTGGTTTTCTGATACTGTCCAACAAGACGTCTAATACCGAGCTGAACAAGTAAGGACTAAGGACGGATCCTTGGTGTACTCCGATGGTGATGGGGAAGGCTTTTGAGTCACCAAAAGCACTTCGAACCACGGAACCAGAATCATGATACATATCTTGGATGGTGTCAATGTAGGTCTCTGGAACTCCCTTAGCCCACAGTACCCACCAGATCACCGCGCGAGGAACACAGTCGAAGGCCTTCTGCATGTCTAAGAATAGGCAGTGCAGGGGCGTGTTCTTCGCCCTGTATTTCCCCACCACAATCCTTAGGGAGAACACCGGATCAATGATCCCGTGCCCGGGACGAAACCCATACTTACACTCCGAGAGTGTACTCTCCTGTCGGATCCGGGAGTCGATTATCTGCTCATAGAGCTTCATGGTGTGGGACATTATCTTTATACCGCGGTTACTACCACACTCCTGCACCGATCCCTTGCCTTTGAATACTGGCGTAATGAAGCTCAGTCTCCACTGGCTCAGGATCTCACGGTGAGAAGTACGCGGTTATACAGATTTGTTAGAATGCTCACACCACGAGCACCCAATGCACCCATTGCCTTCTAAGCCTCGATGGGGATTTCGTCGAGGCCGAGTCTGTACTTCTGCAGGCGTTATCGGTGGCACTAGTCCTTGTTTCGGAAAGAGGTCTGGTGGATGCACCTCTTGCTGCTTATTCAGCATGTCGTTGGAAGTATGAGCGCCATCTGTCCTTCATCGCGTTTTTCTCGTAAAATCATTGGCCCCGGGGTCTTTATTACTCATTAACATATTCGTGTATGGAAAAATATCAGCGCTTACGTCGTTCTATCTACGTATTAATAGCCTAGCTACTTAGTCGCGTTTATTGTAGGTGTATTACTGTTTACCAACCAAGTCCAGCACTCTAATATAATACTAAAAATGTTTAACCGGGACAATTTGCCTATTGGCCGGGACGCCGGGACACCAGGCCTCAAACGGGGACATGTCCCGGCGTACGGGGACGTATGGCAACCCTACATTAACCGGGCACTTATAAACCTGCGATAAATACACACAACTTCGAAAAGCATCGAAAAGTCATTGGTGTATGCCACCGGTGGATAAATTAAAAGATTTGATATGGCTGGCAAATAGTAGATAGCTGTTAACTGTATTATTTTCTATATTATGATTTATCATTAATAAATTTTGGATTATGATGGGACAATCAACACCTACACTTATAAAATAATTGCAAATTGGTGCCAAATTAATTAAAATTGCATCAATTGCTGCACATTTTTGTAGTGTTATGCATTTTGATGCTGAAAACAGTATTTTGGATACTGTTTGTTTGTTGAACAGTAAACAGTATAATTGGGTGTAAAACAGTATAATACTGTTTTAAACAGTATGGTTGGCAACCCTACCGGTTTGTCCCAACATGGCCGCTGTACAATCAGTACATCTCTGTTTGAGATTGTTCTCCAATCTTGTTTGGCTAACACAATCAGAACTCGAGCCGTAGTAAGCTCTTGGTGAATAATTCCAATGTCCACTTTCTGCCTTCATCACTAAATCAGCCTATTGATGACAGACTAATTTTCCTGTTAACTTCCAGGAACTCGATTCGGTATATTCCTATTAAGTAACACTCAATCTAGTAACTGTTACTGGTTGCGAAAAAATTCCTAACGAGTCACAGGTGTTACTGGTTGCAACCCTTTTGGTTTCAACGAGTAACACAGCAAATTATTGGTGTTACTGGTTGGGAAAAAATTCCCGACTGGTCACAGGTGTTACACTGATAAAGCAAATCCACTGGCATACCACAGACTGCAAAAAATGGCAATACATTTTAGACTTAATCGCTATAGGCTTAAAGTCCAAAATTAAATGAAAAGAGTTTTCGTTACACGTTTTCATTCAGTCTACTTAACAGCATTGCTTTAAAGTTTAAAATTAACCGTATTTTTTTTGTAGCGTCGGTGGTTTGACAGTGGGTTTTCTTTAGCAGAATCGAAGCCTTGTTATCAGGGGTGCTTAGGCGTTTCATACCACGAAAAAGAGCCCCGATTATTCATTTGTTATAGCAGCAACCAACATACAAAATTGTAAAAAAGTATGTATCAGAGCCGTCAAGTTAGGAACCACCATTTTAAGGCCAATAGTATAAGAAATGATGTTCCGTGTCTTCTGGACTGCACCTCAGCTTTTTATCATCCAGCGGGGTGCCGTCAATTCACGGATCAAATATAAAAAAAAAACATTTGTGAAAATTTCAACTGTCAAACTATCACGGTTCCTGAGATACAGCCGGGGATAGACAGATTATAGGTACTAAATGAAGTTATTAAATAAAACTTATAAAGTATATCAGTATTTAGTTGTATATTACAACGACCGGCTACGACGCGCGACGTTCCAATAATCGAAGTGATATCGGGCTTTTTTTCTTCTTCACGCAGTGACATTCCTTTGAGGAGTATATTCATAATGCATCTCCAGCGAAATCTTACCAATATTATAGGGTTCCGTCAAAAAATAAATACTTTTTACAACACACCTGCTCATAAAAGTGCTATTATTTCACCGCAAATAGGCACGGAATGACATCTATTATCAAACTGTGGCTTTTTCATTGCTATTATTCACAAGTGAGTTATAGATTCTTTTTTAAATTTTATAAGTTAAGTTTCTATGTTCTTAAAAAAGTTTCGATACAAAAAAGAACGTGTTTAACATGTAACTAGTACGAATAAATTAATATGCCTATTGGATGTTCATTTGATGCATTTTCGTATTTAAATAAATAATTTCAACTAACTTATAATACTTGTTTAATAAACAAAATTTTCACTAAAATTTAACTTTTTTTTTCTCTAAGTAGGTACCTACAGAAAAAAAACAGTAAAAAAAGTTAAATTCAAACCTCATTTTTTTTTAAATGTGGCTGACCGCCATTGTTACATGTGCGCACATAGGAAAACGAATTAATTTGTAGTATTGTTTATTTAGTATTTTTTGTAGTATTATTTTATTCGCAAGTGTGTTGTAAAACGTCGTATGGCACGCGTGAGTATGATGATTACCGTCCTCGGCTCTCTTAAGACCCTCGCCTGGCGGCTCGGGTCTCAATGGCGCCTCAGTTGTACCATAAAGTACTATTTTTTTCTACATCACGTTAGCACCGAACACAGCTCTACACAGCCTTGTTTATTCGCGCAATCTTACTGCCTTAATTCACAATCAGGACACAGCCGTACCCTGCACACTCCCCCGATACCGCAACGCAGGTCCACAAACACGTCATCCAATTAGGAGCCAGTGCAAATATCTACAGATTAACTCAATATTGTTTGTATAACACAATGCAATCTCCATACATTCAATATTAGGGGTTGAATGGCTCTAGGCGAACAAACAAACTAGGTACCTACAATCTACGAACGAATTAAATGGATGGCGGGGCAATTGATTCTGTTTTAAACAATTGGACCCGCCGGTGCAATGAAACTTTGTGTGATTTCATCATTGATTTATAGATTGCTGGCGTTTACTCGGGGCGTTACTTGTGGTAATGTATTATTAGAAATTTTGTACGATTATCCAAAAAAAAAACATTTATTTTCATGTACAGTCAGCATCAGATCGATCTTGACGATCAAAGTATGATATAACCATGTTGGGACGACGGTGGGAGCCATCAACCGATAATCGTACGAACTATCGGAAACAATTAATGATTTTACAATCAGTTTTAATATTGTTTTTAGGGTTCCGTAGCCAAATGGCAAAAAACGTAGATTCGTCATGTCTGTCCGTCTGTCTGTCTGTCTGTCTGTCTGTCTGTCTGTCTGTCTGTCTGTCTGTCCGTCCGTATGTCACAGCCACTTTTCTCCGAAACTATAAGGCCTATGCTGTTGAAACTTGGTAAGAAGATGTATTCTGTGAACCGCATTAAGAATTTCACACAAAAATAAAAAAAAAGCATTAAATTTTGGGGGTCCCCATACTTAGAACTGAAACTCAATTTTTTTTTTTCTTCAAACCCATACGTGTGGGGTATCTATAGATAGGTCTTAGCTATTGAGGTTTCTAACATAATTTTTTTCTGAACTGAATAGTTTGCGCGAGAGATACTTCCAAAGTGGAAAAATGTGTGTCCCCCCCCCCCCCATCTAACTTCTAAACTAAGAGAATGATAAATCTAAAAAAAATATATGGTGTAAATTGCCATGAAAACTACCACTAAAAATTGGTTCGAACGAGATCCAGTCAGTAGTTTTTTTTTAATACGTCATAAACCGCAATTTTCGCCTTTGCTACTACGGAACCCTTCATGGGCGAGTCCGACTCGCACTTGGCCGATTTTATTTGATTAGGTACCCCGCACAAACAATGTCACAAAACACCCCCAGTTTACGGCACGCCGTCTAGTACTTACCTACCTATCTCCGGTGTACGGAATGGTACGGACAGAACATTTTGTCCGTACCATGCCGTACCTACCCATTTAGGGCATATTATTATGAGCACATTTTAGGTCCAAGGTATATGTCTCGAACAATAAAATCATTTTTAAACATTGTTTTTTTATTACCCCGCCTACACAATTTCACAATCTATCCCCATTCTACGGCACATCTAGTACCTATCACCGGTGTACTCGATTGTACGGACAGAACATTTTGTCCGTACTATGCCGTACCTACCCATTTAGGACATATTATTATGAGCATATTTTAGGTCCAAGGTTTATGTCTCGAACAATAAAATCATTTTTAAACATTGTTTTTTTATTACCCCGCCTACACAATTTCACAATCTATCCCCAGTTTACGGCACATCTAGTACCTATCTCCGGTGTACGGAATAGTACGGACAGATGTTCCAAGCCGTGAGAAGGCCGCCGATAAATGTGTGTTGACCCTTAATCAGTACAAGTTGCATTAAAGTTTAATCGTGAAAGTGCCCGCGGCACTTACTGCGGCGATGTTGGCACACTCTTAATTCAGGCTACGTCCGCCATATTAAATAAAGTGAACTGTGTACAGAACGATTCGCTATCAATTTTGTGGGCTGGCAGCATTTATACTACGTTTGGTTAGGCACTTAACTAAAGGTAAACAATCTTGATGTGTTTTTAATATTTAGGTATTCATTTGAAAATTCAGTTTTTTTTTTTTCAAATCTATTTGGAAAGGAAAAAGAGAGTTGAATAGTTAGCATAATAAATGCTTAAAAATTTCATTCAACAGTTTTTTTTTTTTGCTGAAAACTTAGTTTATAAAAGCCGTTCAAGTGCGAGTCGCGCACCGAGGGATCCGTACAAAATGGAATTCAGGGACGAATTTAAGCTAAATAAACCGCAATATATTTTGATTGCGTTAACTTAGAAGTTTTAATTTTTGCGCAGTTTTAGAACTGAGTATGTGCTATGTATTTCAACTGGATGCCTCCACGCACTGCTGAGAACAAGGTCTTAACAGACAGACCGACAGACGGACAAAGAAGTGTTCCTATAAAGGTTTCGTTTTTTATTTTGAGGTACAGAGCTCTAAAAATTAAATGAAATCTATGCTTAGAGATTTTGAGTTCGTCCTTCGTCCACCACCACCCCGTGCTATCCTCAAAAGACAACTAAGAAACGTATAGGTACTGCGTGTATAGAGCATATTTTAGGTTCAAGATAATTATATGTCCCGACCTTAGAGTATACATTACTATTTTATAATGTATACTCTAAGGTCCCGACCAATAACTATAACCAAATGGAGTATATGTATGTATAACTTCTGGATGGTGGGACCGGGAGACAGGAGCTTGATGGCATGTCGACTGGTAAAAGAAAGTAACAAAACGGAACTCAATGCATGAACGTAACAGACAAAAAAGAAACAATATGAAGAAAGAAAGACAATGTCAGAGCCGGACAAAAATGTTCACAGACTCTTTCAGTGTTTATATTTGAACAGTATTATAAGGTTTCCTCTCATTACAGTGACGTAAGCTATAGATTAGTATTTAGTACTCATTTTATTTAAAAAAATATGTAAGTACAATCGATTTTACAGCCTCTGTGGCGTGGCGGTAGTGAACGCGGCCGCTACGCAGGAGGCGTGGGTTCGATCTCCGTTCAGTGCAAATATTTGTATGCATGAATATGGGTATTTGCATTGGTCTGGTCGTGCCTCGAAGAGCACGTTAAGCCGTCGGTCCTGATGGCTGTACAAACATCTATGGCAGTCGTTACGGGTAGTTGGAGCCCTAAAAAGTTCAACAATAACGGTCTAACTGCAATGCTCCGATATCGCCTAATATAGTCATTGGGTTGTGGAGGTCAGATGGCAGTAGCTCCACGGAAAATATCGAGGTCCAGTCAAATCCGCAGTTAAACTGGTAAAGCGGCCCTAGACTTTGTGGTGAGAGCTTCGGATGCGACTGGGATTAACGCTAGGATGGAGAAGAAGATCAGTTAAGTCTGCCCTTAGTCTGTACTCCGTAGATACAAATAACTGCTAATAACTGCTTGTATAGGTATTGTGTGCCTAAATGCGAGTGAACGAAGGTAAACATAAAAATATACAACAGAGACCATTCAGGAAAGTAAAGAATAACTGAATAACACAATTATCGACTCGTGAGTCGTGCCTACGCGTGGAACATTGCCTCTACATATATCTCACTAGCTATATAAAGCTAGTATACAGGGCGTCCCACGGCGATGCCACATGGAGGGAAAGTACCTTAAATCCTTAAGTTAGCTAATTTTGTTTAAAGGAGACATCATTTTATTTTTAAAAAGAAACAAACTGCATACAAAGATTTAAAAAAAAACGCTTGCCACTCCCGGTAATCGAACCGACTAAAATCCGAAAAAGTAACACCTGTATTTTTATGGCATCAATCGATAGTGTCAATCATAAGGATCAAATCTCTCTAAGAAACATGGTAAATTAAACGAAAGGAAGTCCTTGAAACCTAAAATTATAAATTCAATTTGGCAAAATAAAACACTTTAACTCAAAGTTATCCATCTATCTGATACCATATTACCAATAAAATTCCATATTTAAATTACTTTTCTTTTTTTATCGTGCTGAGACCGCTGCTGGTCAGCAGTAGTATTTAGGTATGTCGAACTCAAACCGACTAAAACCGCACGCCGCGCCGTCTCAATTAACAGGTTATAAGTTCATCCAATAGGGCAATTCTCTCGCCATTTTCGTTGCCCAGGGTACACCGCGTGCAGGTTTCTAATCAAACACCCAAAAATAACTACCTACCCTACCTACATACCTCATGCAGTTACCCAATAAAGTCACATTCTAAACAGGTAACAAAGTTCATTCATTTAGTACCTACTGATTTCACTAAATAAATTTCATCAAAGATATCTCTAGTGTTGATACCTTATAAGAAAGTGTTTTATTTTACCAAATTGAATTTATAATTTTAGGTTTCAAGGACTTCCTTTCATTTATTTTACCATGTTTCTTAGAGAGATTTGATCCTTATGATTGACACTATCGATTGATGCCATAAAAATACAGGATGTTACTTTTTCGGATTTTACTCGGTTCGATTACCGGGTGTGGTAAGCGAATTTAAAAAAATCTTTGAATGCAGTTTTCTTTCTTTTAAAAAATAAAATGATGTGTCCTTTAAGTAAAATGAGCTAACTTAAGGATTTAAGGTACTTTTCCTCCATGTGGCATCGCCGTGGGACGCCCTGTATAGGTATAGCTATCTACATACTCGTAGCTTTTACAGGAGCGAGAGTAGTCTTTGAAACAAATACTTAACTTACATTCATATCGTTTATGGGATTACGATTATATTGTAGGACATTCTACACAACGCTATCTAGACCCAAAGTAAGCATAGCTTAACTAGCTTGTGTTATCCGTTCTAGAATGCGGATAAACATGCTTAGATAGGTACTTTATTTTTGTAAATATATACATATTATACATAGAAACATCTACTAGACCAATGCAAATATTCATATTCATGCATAGGTACAACTGTTGCACTGAGCTGAGATCAAACCCACGCCCTTGCGTAGCGACCGCGTTCACTACCGCTACGCCACAGAGGCAGTCTCAGAAATCCGTTCAGTAGTTTTGCGTCCTTCGTGACAAACAGATAAACAATCCAACCTCATATACTAGCCGGTAAATCTGCTGATGGAGGCTTTAGGGCAGGCTAAATTGCTTGTGTTAGGAGTGGGTTCACGTCGTGTGTAATGGTTAGGATTCGAATTTCGAACCCAAGACCTCTCGATCGGAAGGCTGACTCCATAACCACTACTGACTTTTCTTTCGCACCAGCGCTTTTCTTTCTTTATTTTGCGCTGACGGCACAGTATCTCTCTGTTCTTATAGGGTCGGCAGTACGAGTGTGACTCCCCTGGTGTTGCACTCGCCCATAGGCCACGGTAACCACTTGCCATCAGAAGTGACGTGTGCTTGTCTGCGACCTAAAAGGATAAAAAAAAAATTAACGCTTGCTTTCCTTTTCATGTAATCTTTTATCTATATAAGGCATCATTTAGACGGGGAGTTTCTCGCACGTTTCGATCCGAAAAATCGTACGCGACTATCACTAGTAATAATCGCTATACCATTATCACATCAAAGTGTTTTTTACACACAGGCAAACATTAAATTCTTGCCTACGATTCTTCTTCTTCCTCTTAGCGTTAATTCCCAGTCGCATCCGAAGCTTACAGCTCGGAGTCTGGGGTCCGCTTTTTGCCAGTCTTAACTACGGATTTGGCTAGTCTTGCCTACGATTAGGTATATCATACGAGAATCGCAAATGACATATCGCCTATACTATGTCAAAATAGTCGGTGCCAGCCAACTTTGTTTGTTGTGTCTGAACTACATTACTATGATGCAATCAATTGAAGTATGGCCTCCCTTGGGCTAGGCACCGACTTCTAATAAATCAGTAAGTCTGTAAATTAAGTTATTTTTCGCTTTTCAGTGCCTCTTTTTCGTTTCTTGAAGTCGGTTAAACTTTTTTGTTAAAAATGAATTTATTTTTTTGTATGTTTGTTACTCGATTGTGAAGCCAATTCTAGACGGATTTTGAAAATTCTTTTTCTGTTCGTAAGTAGATTATTCCGAAATGGTCCTATTTAAATTTCGTAAAGATCTGATGATGGGTTTCCGAGATTAGACCAAGGAACTCTTCAAAAAGTATCAGGAAATCAGCCGCGATTGCTGCAATCGCATATTATTGCAATGTTTCTGCCATTACACATCATAACATCACGCCTGAGTCCTTTGAGCCAGCCAACTTTGTTTGTTGTGTCTGAACTACTATGATGCAATCAATTGAAATATGGCCTCTTGGGCTAAGCACCGACTACTAATAAATCAGTAAGTCTGTAAATTAAGTTATTTTTCGCTTTTCAGTGCCTCTTTTTCGTTTCTTGAAGTTGGTTAAACTTTTTTGTTAAAATTAATTTATTTTCTGTCCTTTCGAATCTTTCGATAATCGTGTCTTACAGGCTAGGAACTCTCTTCGTCTAAATAAGCCTTAAAGGACTATAATATACCTGTATACTTACAGGTACACGGGCAAAGGATTAAGGATCTCCCTTGCCCGTGTACCTATACAGTGTATGCACCACACAATCGTACAGACCGCTCGCGGGATCCGTACATTACCCTTTACCAACAATAACTCACTCGTAACAAGACAACTTACAGATAATTCGCTAGTGTTGGTAACCGCTTTATTGTTCAATGAATATTTGAACGAGATACTGGCATTTGATTTAGTACATATCTATGTTGGATATATGTAGGATTACCTTTAGAGATACATCTGCTACCTAGTTAAGAGAAAGCTCTGTGATTCCCTTGGGAGTTAGAAGTTTATGTGGCTTGTGTAAGAATATGAACGGTTTAATGACATTGAAGGAACGTTTGGGAGCGTAAAGTCACGTTCAAAATGACAATCAATCAATTAACCTATCGCAGTACACTGCTGGCCTCTCTCAATATTGGGAGGCTTTGGCCTACTGTTTCCGCGCTGGCCAGACGGGTTGGTACAGGGTTTTATTTCGAGTTATCCTACTCTCGCAGTGATATCATTTGCGAATTTATCTTACGACACCCTTCGGATGAGATGGTGTGGTGATACTTGTATTTTTTCTCCGTCGCCACACGAAGAAACGTACAAAATGACAATTGGCATGCAAATTGTCAAGAACTATTAAACATGGTCAATAGCGCACAAATTCAAAAGTGCTTGACGTTATACTCGTAAGACGTAATATAAAAGCTTCAACTTTTTATTTAAAGCTCGTGAAGTGTGTCGCTGTCTCTGACTGACTACATCGACAGTTTCAGGAGAAAGACTTTATCTAAGTACGAGTATGTATGCATATAGAACAGAATACTTTTATTGCACACCGATAATTATAATAAGTGGATAACATAGTATTTTAGATTTCAATATTAGTAGTAAAATATGGGCGGCCTTACCCCAGACTGATCTACAGACAACCTAAAATAGACATAGATAGTAGATGTTTTACTTATTACTTTTTTTTTAGAAAGCATACTTAGATAGACAGAGGCATTATGTTTCCAGTTTCCATCAATCGATCAATTAGCTTATTGCAGAGTACTGCTAAACATAATCTTCTCCCATTCATAAGTGCCCGGTTAATGGCAATAGGCTCGCCACCTATTACATTGGGACCTAAACATAAACGGCGAAATGTGGGTGCTAGCACCTCTGCCTACCCCTTCGCGGATATAGGCGTGAGTTTATGTTATGTTAAACTAACGGTTCGATTTCGGTTTTTAGTCGTGTTTTATTATGAAACTATTTATAAACAGTTTTCACACATACATACCTACATATAATCGCGCCTTTATCCCCGGAGGGTTAGGCAGAGGTTAATTACCCACATTTCACTCCATTGTATTAGGTCCCACGTAATAGGGGGCTCGAGCCATGTATCTGAGGCTGAATCTGGGCTGTATAGCTATATCTGTCTGATGTTAAACACTCACACAACAAGAACACAAAACAGTTTAAAAAAAAAAAAAAAAAACAATAATAGTTTTTTAACAGTTTACATCTTTAGTTAAGTACCTGCCTACCCAATCAAATGGAATATAGAAGCTATCATTTCAAGAAATAACACAACACTGAAACTCAAATACTAATGCAATGCAACACATCTGTTCAAGTAAGTAGCAATGCCAATGTGCAGGTACGGACCCCGTACTCACTCGGTGATAAATAAATCAATTGCAAACCACTTGGGGTGTCCACCGCGCCTGGGGAACCCTAAATTGTAGTACGGTGTCACTAAATCACGGTTATTGTTAAATGTGACTGCGGAATGGTCAAAGGTGTTCGCTAATATTAGCAAGTGGCTTTCTTGGTATTGTTTTGTAGTTTTAGCCCCGTATTCTAGAACGATACTGAGTCATAAATCTCGATTTATAACTAGATCTGCCCCCCATACACAAGTGGCAATTGGTCGGCGTATTGTAGAATAGTTAGACCTAGTTACTGTTAAAAATGATCGTGACGACAATGTTCTTTCTTGAAGATTGTATCATTGTAGGTATAACGAGAATATAGTTTTTGAATGAATGAATGTTTAATTAGAATGAATGAATGATCGAGACAGAATTTTGATTTTTTTAATTACGTAGGTATTAGACCTTGAAATATTAATTTTTCACATCCATATTTCATGTTAATAATTATCTGAAGTCAGAGCTCAATGGAGAGGTTTTGTGCTATCAGTGGGAAGACCAAAGTCTTGTACTCCTTATCTTCTGCGCTCATGAGTACTCATGACACAGAATCTCTCTGTTCTTACAGGATTGGTAGCCCTAGTGCGACTCCCCTGGTGTTGCACTCGTAATATAGGCAACGGTAACCACTTTCTATCAGGTGGGCCGTGTGCTTGTCTACGACCTGAGTAGTATAAAGAGGTAGTAGTACTAAAAGTAGTATTTTTAGAAGAATATTTTATTCTCGGCCCATAGGTACATAAGTAGTTCCTATTTGCGTAATTCCACGGAATCGTTGGTGTTTTGTAGAATATTCTAGGATATATTCCTAATGTCAAGGTAGTCCACGACTGGACCTAAACATTCAAATGGTTCTATTATTAGTCAATTGACGTGTAATTAAGCCGTTACGAATGCAGTTAGACTGAAGCAATCGAACTTGAACTTATCAAAGAGCTTGTCTGTCAAATTAAACGAACTTCCGTAGTGTTGTCCCTATGTCGATAAACTTGTAAATACAATCAATTTATCGATACGATTAGTAACATTTTATACTGTTACTTTGTATCGAGTAGTTAAGCCTCAATAATATGTAATATTTACTCCACTGGTGTTCGTTCAATATAAATACTCTTTGATATTATCTATTGCATCTGTTATCTATGGTTTATTTTTGCCGCCAGAAAAAAACATACACAACCTTAACTTAACGTTATTTAACCAGTTAATGTGGGAGACTGGAGGTGCCCAAACTAGCTAGTATCCTGTATTTCAGGCCACAAGTGCAATCCTCATCTAGGGTCAATAGCGGAAGATTTAGTAGGTATTGCTTAATAGCAAAATCTACCAAACCCTGCGCTGCAACCTCTGTGTACCTAAATATGTCAGTAAGTACATCTATAGTCGAACTTTTAATTAGCTGCAGTAAAATGACGTTTTGTGGGATACCACTTTTTGAAGAAAAATAAATAGGGATGTGACTAAGTGAGTAAGTGAATCATTCAATAAATGAATGATCTTTGGTTTTGTTTTAAAGATTCAATATTAAGTTGTAATGTATTTTTTTATTCTATTATTATGACATACGATAAAGAATTGATCTTTTTCAGTGAAAGTATAGGAATGTACATTCAAAACGAATCAAAAATGTCATAATAATGTTAGGTATATAATCAATATTTTTCGGAATCACTGTCGCTGTTGCTTTCGGTCACACTAATGACAAATCTGTCTGTCTATTCATCATCTAATATGATCGAGGTGGTACAAATTGTGTTCCTCTTTTATAGTGTGAGACACAAAAGTCACTCCACTTAGCCGGTATCACATTGTTGATTACTTCTTGGAAAAAAGTTTTCACTTCTAGCATTTCATAGATACGTCTTATTAATTTATCTGCGACGTGCCCCTTTGCCTGAGACCAAAATGACTCATCGGTTTAATTCACAGTGATAAGAGGGCAGTCTTTAGAAGTCTGATACCTTTATGTGCAGCCATCTCGAATGGCCTTCACCATATTTGGTTCAAATGCAATTTTTTTAGTGGTCAGTCACTCTTGAATTCGTGCTTTCGTCCACGACATCTCCGGGATTCTTTCGATCGAGAGTGATAGAGCGCGTTGATAATATAATTGAGCGTTGCGAATAATTAAATCATGTAAACTAAGCTGAATAGTTATAGAAGTGTCTCAAACTGACCCGAAGAAATGTTGACCGCCGTGGCACCCACACAAAACACAACAGAACTATTAAGTTCGAAACTTATTTGATAATAGCACTTTTGAAATAGCTGTCATTGTCATGTAAACGTTATTTTTCCATTATAAGAAGTAAAAAAAATCCTCGTGAAATAGATAGACCGTTTTAGCCGTGTCAAAACCGACATGTCCGGAAGATACCACTTATTACAGCATAAGACTCGAATTAGAAACTTAGGACGCTGCTAGGTCTCTAAGATATCTTTCAAATGGGACCTATAACTCATGCTAGCCTAGTACAAAAAATTCAGTATCGCTTCTACATAAATTCGATAACTTGAGTCCACGCCAAAAACTGATGTCTCGGTGTAAAAAAATAATCACTATTGAAATATTACGGCAAATACGGTAAAATAATGAAGTTTGCTAGACTACCATCGCCGTAAGATGGATTGTATTGGAAAAATTGGGTCACTCTCGGGCGAAGCTCGGTGGCTCAGTGGTCAGAGCGTTCCCCCTGTAAGGGAAAGATCGCGGGTTCGAGTCCCGCCCGAGAATTGATTTCGCTTTTTCCAATTTATTATATACTTTAGAGTATGTTTATATTTTTAAAATATTAAAATCATTACTCAGATATATAATATGAATATCTTTTTTCTTATTGAAATTCAAACACAGGGGCTCAAAAGTGGAGGGTAGGTACACTTTTTTTTGGAAAACGCTCAATTACGACTACTGATACTGCATTCGGCTTGAGTTTGGGTAGAATGCCGGCGAACCACACCTTCGAGGTGAGGTTCGCCGGCATTCAACCCAAACTCACACTCAAAAAGGAAATGTGTAAAAGGATCAACGTTTATACAGCCTTTTATTTATATGAATAATAAATAGAATTAAGTATGATCATTATGAGTAAGTTATGGAACGATTAGAATGATCTTCTGTGAACTGAATCACATCTCTATTGAGATTAGGCTGTAAACATTATTTTACGCAATGACATTTTGAAACGTCATTTTACTGCATCTGATTAAAAGTCGAAGTAGAAAGAAGTCGTAGTAGTATTATAGAAAATTATATCATTTGAGTACAACTACATTATTATAATAATATTATCGGTAATGTCAGGGTTAATATGTCGGTTGAGTTTGTGTGCGTGTGCGCATGTGTGCGTGTGTGTGCGTGTGTGTGTGTGTGTGTGTGTGTGTGTGTGTGTGTGTGTGTGTGTGTGTGTGTGTGTGTGTGTGTGTGTGTGTGCGTGGGCGGCTGTGTGTGTGTATACGTAGATATACCGTGCGTATCTGACTTTTCATGCAATAATTAGTTTTAGGAGATCCTCTATCTATCTATACTCTCGTAGTCTATGGTCATGAGCCATTCTCTGGCTGTTTTCTTACAATATGATTTGGTGAGCGCGTAGAGGGATAGCTTTTTGTTGATAGTGTTGTAGAGATAGCGCCCGAGGAAACAGAAGAAATGGTTTGTAAAGGGGATTGGGTAATCTAGTATGGACAGTGGCGTTCTTAATTTTTTCAGCGGCCATAATTAATTTTGATACCACTTCATTGTACTGTGTTAAACACACGTAAAAATGTCATTATTTTCATTGTAAGTAATATCGGAGCTGCGATATACAGGGTGGAACATTTCGACTTTACCTTGAAGGAAAGTACCCTCATACTAAAGATAGCGAATTTTACTTAAAGGAAACTTTACCTTATTTTTTAAAAGAAACAAAACTGCATTCAAAGACTTTTGAAAATGCCACACCCGGTAGTCGAACCGACTAATATTCTACAAAACCTTCTTTTTCATGGACTTCCTTTTATTTAATTTACCAAGTTTGTTAGAGATATTTGATCCCTATGATCGACCCTATCGATTGATGTAATAAAAATACAGGGTGTTATTATTTCGAATTGTAGTCGGTTCGATTATAAGGCGTGGCAAACGATTTTTCAGCATTCCTTAAATGCAGTGCTGTTTCTTTTTTAAAAACACACTAAACTGTATTCAAAGTTTTCTGAAAATGCCACACACGGTAGTCGAACCGGGTACGAGTACCTACTCTTACTACCGGAGATAGTTAATTTCATTCAAAGGAAACACTCTCTTATTTAAAAAAGAATACAAAGCTGCATTTAAGGAATTTCGAAAGATCGCTTGCCACGCCCTGTAACCGAACCGACTAAAATTCTAAAAAATAACACCCTATATTTTTATTGCATCAATCGATAGGGTCAATTATAACGATCAAATCTCTTTAACAAACTTGGTAAATTAAATAAAAGGAAATCCATGAAATAGAAGATTTAGAAAGATTTTAGTTGGTTCGACTATCGGGTGTGGCATTTTCGGAAAACTTTGAAAACAGTTTAGTATGTTTTTAAAAAAGAAATAGAACTGCATTTAAGGAATGCTGAAAAATCGTTTGCCCCGCCCTATAATCGAACAATTCGAAAAAATAACACCCTATATTTTTATTGCATCAATCGATAGGGTCGATCATAAGGATCAAATCTCTCTAACAAACTTGGTAAATTAAATAAAAGGAAATCCATGAAATAGAAGATTTAAGAAGATTTAGGAAGATTTTAGTCGGTTCGACTACCGGGTGTGGCATTTTCAGAAAACTTTGCATACAGTTTAGTATGTTTTTAAAAAAGAAACAAAACTGCATTTAAGGAATGCTGAAAACTCGTTTACCACGCCTTATAATCGAACCGACTACAATTCGAAAAAATAACACCCTGTATTTTTATTACATCAATCTATAGGGTCGATCATAAGGTTCAAATATCTCTAACAAACTTGGTAAATTAAGTAAAAGGAAATCTATGAAATAGAAGGTTATAGGATGTGGCATTTTCAGAAAACTATGAATGCAGTTTTGATTCTTTTTAAAAATAAGGGAATGTTTCTTTTCAGTGGAATTCGCTATCTTCAGTATTTAGAGTACTTCCATCTAAGTAAAGTTGAGAAATACCACCCTGTATAGCTAAGTCCCGATATAGTTTAGAGAAGTTTGTCCATAGTAACTTTTGATCACTTTATACTGTACTTTCATATTATACCAATTTCATTGATGGCCGCTCAATTCCGACACGACGCCAACATTACCCAACCCCCTTTGTCTTTCAGTGTATCCAAGGTGCGATCAACCTGATTGAATCGCCTCCTGTTTGCGAGCAGAGTGGCATCGAAGTTTAGTAGTAAGTGTTGTTTGATTATGGTGTGAAAGATGAATAGTTGGCGTACTGACATCACCTTGCACTTCTCGTAAAGTTCCGCCTAACCACTGAACCGATTTTGATGAAATTTGATACATATAACAGAGATAGACCTTGGCTATATTTGGTCGCGATTACTGACATCCACGTGAGCGGAGCCGCGGGCAACAGCTAGTATAATATAAATAGAAGATAATTCTATGGGTCTCAAGCGGCCTGGTGGAAAACCAGCATGGTATCAGCCTAGCACATGCTGAATCAGACCCCATTCAAGCCTAGATAACTATATTATATTATAACTATCATTGTTTAGTTTTTAGGAGTTTTAATATTGTTTTCATGTATCTTATCTGACAAAATCATTTCTTTCTTTTCATCTAAAATATAATTATGTATACTAAATAAGGCTGTAACTCCATCCAACATAATAAGAACATTGTTAAATAGGGGTTCAATTTTGCAAATATTTCATTACACCGCACGTCGTCGCCCGCGGCAGACCAATAAAAAAATAGTTACCTCTGCCCTTATTAAAAAAAAGTTATGACCACAGATTAAAAAGTTCCCCATGTCTGTAAAGCCCAATTAGAACAGCTAGAGTGAAAATAATTTCACTCGGGGACACACAACGAATTTTTATTTCTCAACTCTCGAGTGGAGAAAAAATTCTAATTTCTTTTTACGATATTAAGTTGCTTAGAAGTCAGGGGTGAGTCGGGCGTGATGGACTAATTAATTTTTTTCTCCAGTTACCTCCCAAATATCAGCACAGAAGTTCGTTCGCGCCATAATTGGAAAATTTACGCGCCATTTCATTACTCGGGGCTGTTTTTTAATCACCGTATTTTTTGCAATTAATTTTAGCTTCTTTTTTTAAATCGAGTTGCCAGTTTGAAGAGTTTGATTGGTTTATTCGTGTTTTTTTTTAATCTGTTAACTTCTGAATCAAGTTATATCTAGGTATGTAGTTACTGAGCAGGATTTTAAAGCAGCACTTACTTTAGTAAATTCAGTCATAAGTAGTTATTCATATCGAGGCATGTGATTAGTAGTGGACTGCAACAGTTTAATTGATTAGTATCTACCTAATAAAAACTTGTAGGGACATTTGAATTTTTATTGCATATTACATTGAATAAAGTAGGTAATGAATAAAATATAATTTAAAAAATGTTAAGATCTCTGTTAGGTAGGTACTTAGTAAGTGAAAAGATGCCATACAAAAAACCTGTGCAAGGGCCTCGTTCATCAACTAGCAGGTGGCTGGCTTCGGCTCGAAAATTTTGGTGCGGTCTCATCAGGCGTGGTCGCAGCCTGAGATTTTGAAGAGGGGTACACGTTTTCTTTTAAGTGCGGCAATTCGTTCAAGAAGTTCCTTTTTACAAGACTTTTCAATTTGATGTGCACGATTTGGGGGAGGAAGTTCATGTGTGGACCCCGCCTGAGTCCCATATGCAGGCCGAAGACATAACTTCAAATGATTATTTTTTGTTGACAGTAGCGTATTTCTCTACTGGTTAGGTAGTCTCATACTAAATGTATGGGAGTGTTTAATGTCAAAATGTTAGATACCTCTCGTTTGATTTTTAAAATGTTATTGATGTCATTTTACTCATTAGGTAACGTACTTTCGATATCTGTTTAAAGTTTTTTGATATTTGTAATAGTTACGGAATAATCGCCTGGACACACTTAACGATTACACCCTGTATAAAGTTTTCAATATTTTATGGTTCTAAAACCCTGCCCTCTAGACAAGTGGCAATTCGTTGGTCGGGGTATTGTATAATAGAACGATGAATAGGTAGGTACGTATTTTGACATAGGTACATTGATAAATCTATTCTATTCTGTTCTCTTTTATAAACATATTTCCACTTTTCCATAGGGGCTGGACTCATATCGATATGTGTTAAATAAAAAAAAACCTAGCCAACATTTTCAACAAAGTTTGGGAACGCTAGCATGGCATCAATTTCAGAACTATTGCGACCGTACAACACTTTTATGGCAACTCCCTTTTGTATAGTTTTAAAAACAAAAGTTGACGGCGTACGCTCGGGAGCTGCGTTCATAATCTGATCCAGGATTTCACCCAAATTCAGCTCACACTTAATTCGTTCAGGGAATTAGGTTCGTACGAACGTAATTAAGGAAACTTTTCGGATTAACCACCTTGCTTTTCCACTTATAATGGCCGTTATAACTTGACCCCTCTCTCCTCTAGCCGTTGACGTGAAACTTACATGTTTGAGGGCTGCCAACGTGGCCCGGGGCTCAGTGTAAAGCGGTGGTTGTCACAACATTTTTCGGCCACTTATTTAGTTTTAGTTTAGTTGCGGTGTTTCGGAAACTCTCGCCCCTAGACAGTGAGATATTTGCTAATTTCGTTGTTGCAAATTTGTTTTGTTCCCGCTTGTTTTCGTTCGAACCGGTGACAAGTGCTGTTGGCGTGTTCTTTTTTTAAAAAAAGAACAATGTAGCAAGATATTATTAAACGTAGGTACATACGTCCGTAGGAACAATATATCATTCTCAGTAGGTAGGTATGTGCTGGGAAGGGAACCGCAACCAATGCAATAATAGAACGCAATTACTGCTCCATTTTCATAAAATATCATTGGCAGTTGTCAATTCTATTCTTCCAATGTATAATTTCTTTCCGTTTATTATGTCAGAATTGACAGGTTGACATGAGAACTTATGGATTGCAATTGATTGCAATCTTTTGTTTTGATTTGCATAACAAATTAATTGCCTTCTAAAATGAAACTTGTTCATTTTGAATGTTAACTACTTACTTACTAGTACTTAGGCAGGTAGGTAGGTAGGTTAGTTGACAAATCACTAACAAGATAAGTACTAAATAAGAGATGATAGACATGTTTGACAAACTAGAAACCAACATACTAGATCGAGGTGATAACTTTTTTCCACCGGCTTCCCTTTTGAAAATTTACTTTCAAATTTATAATTTATCTCCTCACTCCGCCGCTACAGGACGCGTGACGCCCCTCACACTTTAGTATTGTCTGGACATTTTCAGTAGGTATAACTCCGGACACGTATCTTGGACCTAAATCGCAAGACAAACGAGGCTCTGACTTGCTGATTGCTTTCTATGCTTAGTGAATTTGAGTTCGTCCACCGCAGTAGCATCCCGTGCTATCCTCAAAAGACACCCAAGAAATGTGTACTGCGCGTATAGGGCACATTTTGAGCACATTTTAGGTCCAAGATACGTGTCCGGAGTTATAAGAATGTTTTTTATACTACTCAGATGGCAGACAAGCACATGGCTCACCCGCTGGAAAGTGGTTAGGTACCGTAGCCTAATAGACGTGTGCAACACCAGGGGAGTCGCACTCATACCTACTGCCGACCCTGTAAGAACAGAGAGTTTCTGTGTCGTCAGTGCAGAAGACAAAGTATGGCAAGCCTTTGGTATTCCCGCACAAAAACTCTTCAGTGAGCTCTGGCTACCCTACTACCCTACTCACCTGCGGAAACAGAACACGTGATTGTTATGACTGCGGTATTATGTAGGTCGGAGGTACTTCCCCAGTCTGACTGCTCAGTTGGAACGGGAATACCCGTCGTGTCCTACTTTCGTAAAATGTGATAAGCAACAGTCTTCTTTGAGCAAGAACTAGGAACTGGATGCTAAACAGATAACGAAACAATTTTGATTACTTACTTTCTGTTAATTCACCTTTATAGAAGTCCTTATTATGTATACATTATTTAATCGTCTCCCAAGAGACGAAGCTCGACAAACCAAATTATTCCCCTTATTTTCTTTTAATTTTTTTGACCTGGTAACCTCGCATCGACCACTGGCCCCACTGGGCCCTACTTTACTTACGCTATCTTCCATTTTCTTCCATATCTCAACTAATCCAATAGGTAGACTATAAACGACTTAATATCGCGTCTGTTTCTAAGTAAACTAAAAAATAAAACGAACATTAGGTATATTATTATAATTCCGATCGTCGGTATACAACAATCACCCTGGGGGTAGCATGTAGAGTAGGTACGAAGTAGTAGCGTTACTTTAGAAGAAAAAAAAAACAAAAGGAAATTCTCCGGAATGCCCGACATAAATTGTACTGCTCGTGGGAGCACAACGTTTGCATACTCGCCGAGTAGGCGGTCCTCGCTGCCGGGGAATTTGAGACATAGGACTGTCCGTACAGCAGATAATAAAGGGAAAATTATTGTAAACTATACTTGGTAGATTTTATAAAATTATGAGCAAGAAAAGTGATAGTGGTTTTTTATTTTCTTCTTTGGCGCTTCGCTTCGACGGAAAATGTATCGTAAAATCTGCTATTTACCGAAATAAAAACTACAATAAAATTCTTTTACAACACACCTGCTCATAAAAGTGATATTATTTTACCGCAATTAAGCACGGAATGACACCTATTATAAAACTGTGACTTTTTCATTGCTATTATTCACAAAAGTGAGTTATAGATTATTTTTTAAATTTTATAGGAAGTGTCTATAATTGTCTATGTTCTTAAAAAAGTTTTGATACAAAAAATAACGTGTTTAATAGTACGAATAAATTAATACGCCTATTGTATGGTCAGTTGATGCATTTTCGTATTTTAATAAATAATTTCAACTTGTAATACTTGTGAAATAAACAAAATTTTCACTCAAATTTAACTTATTTTTTTCTCTAAGTACAGAAAAAAAAACAGAGTGAAAAAAAGTTAAGTTCAAACCTCATTTTTTTTTAAATATGGTCGACCGCCATTGTTAAATGCGCGCGCATTGGAAAACTAATTAATTTGTAGTATTGTTTATTTAGTATTTGTAGTATAATTTTATTCGCAAGTGTGTTGTAAAACGTCGTATGGCACGTGTGAGCATGATGATTACCGTCCTCGGCTGTCTTAAGAACCTCGCCTGGCGGCTCGGGTCTCAATGGCGCCTCGGCGGTAATCACCAACGTTGCTCACTTGTACCATAATGTACTATAAAGTTACAAGCTCTTTATTTTTTTTAAAATTGCTTCAGCAGTCTGATAGTGAGAAGATACAAACAGACACTTTTACATTTATAACACTGGCATGTGCATTGTGCATCCAAACCAAGGGCGGATCCAGATTATTTTTCCTTTTATTTTTGTTATATATTCTCTTCCTTTTATAACGGGTTTCATCCCACTATTATTTTTTTTTTGTTTCAAATATTATCGACTCAAGTCTATAATGATTGCACTGCGCGACAAATTGAAACTTGCAATCGTGCAAATAATATTGATACTCATATTTGGTTACTCAAATTTATAATACCAGTAGGTACCTATATAGTCAGTTTATGCGCGTTATTTTATGAAATGTATGCTGAGATTAGGAAAATTGGTACTTAGATGACCAGCCCAGGGGGGGGGGGGTCATGACCCCCATGACCCTCCCCCCCCTGGGCTAAAACCAAAAATAAAATTATTTATATATTTTGACTTAATATCGAAAAATCATCCTAATTCTCGCGTCGAAATATCAGCTTTTTAAAAAAAGTCGGGGAGATTTTTGTTCGTTGAAATCTCTTCTTTCTGATTATGTAAAAAATGAGGCCAATTGTGCCTGACGACTGAGGCCAATATGACTTCTGCCAGAGGCGCTCCATCGTGGATGCCACCATGCGCGTGAGGGTTCTGGCGAAGGCGGTTGCCCTGGCCGAGGTGATGTGATGTTCATCACCTTGCCTTGGAGTTCCATTAGGGTGGCGCTGACGGAGCCGTCATTTACCCAACGTGACCGGTCGGCGGGAGATGTCGTGCGATTTTCCACAGAGATCGGTCCTGGGTTACTCCTGTGGAACATCGGGTACGACTGGGTGCTTCGCAATGAGCTCACATACGGTGCCGCCGTCACGTATTACGCGGATGATATGACCGCGGTTGTCCAAGACGCGGAGTGGAGCCGGCGGCGGGCGGCTGGGTCTCGAAGTGGCTAT
The DNA here is from genome assembly GCA_914767945.1 of Eilema depressum. Classification (NCBI taxonomy): domain Eukaryota; kingdom Metazoa; phylum Arthropoda; class Insecta; order Lepidoptera; family Erebidae; genus Eilema; species Eilema depressum. Next base: position 31,461,284 of record OU612012.1, on the reverse strand, counting down.
GTATAAAACCGAGGCTCTGTTCTTTCATAAACCTTGGAGCGTGCTGCCCGAGATATTTAGCCTCACAGTAGAAAGATCGATATTTGGGGCGCAGTGTAACTTCGGGGAGCATCTCCGAAGTCTGGTCACCAAATTGAAGGCCACAGCTGCCGTTCCGGCGGTGCCTAATATGTGCGAAGACTCTGAAGGCCAATAATGCGCAGATGCTAACTGGGTCTTAAGGGGATACTGCACGATATCCTTCGAGGCGGCGGCTTGCTGGAACCCGCCATGGGCCCAGACATCGGAGATCACACTACTTATTTCCATATCGCGCGCCACCACCATTTCCGTGTTGTAGTTGTAGTCAGTACGAGTTCGATGATATTATGAATTTATCAATAAATAAATTGCATACATATTTTTCTTCCCCCGTCAATAGCACTCCCCGACACCGAGACTCAACCTTGGCTACGACATGACCCCCCCCTGAGTTGAATGCTGGCTAGATAAATATAGGTACTCTTGTCATACGCCCCTGCCGGATATAGGCGTACCTATAACATCTCATGAGCTTTTTCGACTATCTTAATCTTTTCATCCATGCTCGCCAGTTCCATTTAAGTTCCTACTTATTAGATATACCACTTGTCAATGTTTTTTCTTTTATAATAAAATATGCCCTACGCATTATTGTAGACTAAAATCTATCCCAGTATCCATCATCTATCTATGTAGCTAATCAATTTTAGGCAGATCCGTTCAGCCGTTTGAGCTTTGAGCGTAATTGAGTAAAAAACATCCAAACATCTTCAAAAACTTTCACGTTTATAGTTTTTTTTTTCTTAATGAATGGCTCCTTTATCATATTCTGTCCTCATCCACATTTAGGTATAGTTAACAGCCGTATCTAGACACAAAATAAGCATAACTTCACTAGCTACCGTATTACAATGGCATGTTATTTCTAAAATGCAGATACCTAACCAATAGCACACATCTTTTTTAAATTGTCAAATATAATCCCTGAACCATAGTCACCCTACCCGCCACTCACACACACAAGCACACGTCACACGTCCACACAAACACGCACAAGACCGTTTAGGGTTCTCACTACGAGCTCGCCGCTCCGAGGATGATTTCCCGTGGTGCAGCCCTGAAAGTACCATGTACTTAAGTTCTTTCTATATAGTATACAGTCATGTATCTTTGCGACTGTTCTTATTGTAAGTTTTGATGTACGTTGTCTGTCAGATCGTCACGATTTATGGGGTGTTCTTATATTGAATACGATCAGATAGGATCAGATGTTTTGTGTATAGGTACGTGTTTGTGTGTGTGTGTGTAAAAAAGCTATAAGTATTGACGGCTTCTATAGCGTGGTGGTAGTAAACTCGACTATGCAGGGGTGCGGGTTCAATGCCTACTCAGGGCAAATATTTGTGTGCATGTTTCATTCGCATTGGTCTGAATATTTCCGTGCCGAGAGCACGTTAAGCCGTCGGTTCCGGTTGTCATTATCCATTATCCATAGCAATCGTTACAGGTAGATGCAGACCTATAAAGTCCAACAACAACTTCGATAAATATGTTGTGGAGGTCAGGTGGCAGTCGCTTCCCGGGAAATACCGAAGTTCAATCGCGGCGCAGTTCACCTGCACCTCCTCGGGTCCGATATCGGGATTAATAAAATAAAATATTAAAATAAAAATTGTTTATTGTCTCCATGTATTACCCGTGGTACACCCATTGATACAACTGCACTGCAATTCACTAAGCGAGCACAACGATGCGACAACGATGCGAGGCGCAACGTAGATTGTCATTGGTCAGATTGTATCACGTCATTGGAAATCGACCAATGACAGTGTCTATCGCGCACATCGTTGCGACTCGCATCGTTGTGCTTGCTTAGTGAATTGCTAAGCTGGTTGTACCACATGGCTTTTTTTTCCCGATGGATCAACTGGTTGTACCACAGGGCTTTTTTTTCCCCCGATGGATCAACTGGTTGTACCACAGGGCTTCTCATTGCCCTATAAAGTCCAAAAACAACGGTCTAGCTGTATAGCTTCGATATCACCTAATGTTACCATTGGGTTGTGGAGGTCAGATGGCAATCGCTTCACGGAAAATATCGAGGTCTAGCCAAATCCGTAGTTAAGACTGGTAAAGCGGACCCCAGACTCCGAGCTGAAAGCTTCGGATGCGACTGGGAATTAACGCTAGGATGAAGAATGAAGTGCAGTCGGTTCCAGACTGCCCGAAACTTCGCACCACAATTGCGGATATTTCATAGTAGGACACAGCACGTGCAGGACTAGTGTCACTCACATACGGTGTAGAATATTGAATCCTCTTTCTTCCGCCGCTTGAGACTTGGAATTCCTTACCAGTTCAAGTGTTTCCTTTCTCCTACAGTCCCGGGTCATTTAAGCGGGGCGTGAAAAAGCATCTGATGAGGCCGTCTAGCTGAGTGCCACCCAATGATGTAATGTTACAATTAACATGGTACCTACGTGTCTGTAATGGTATCCATCAGGTGAGAGGAGGTTAAATTGACGAGTCCTATATAAATAAAAGTAGGCCTACAGGTTTCTACCTCAATTTAGTGTCTTGTTGCACACTGTATATCGGAAATATTAGAGAATAAAAAACAAAATCTGGGTCCATGTTTTATTACAAATAAATAAGCTAGAATACAAATTATATTACTCACAAAATTAATCTTTCAGTAAAAGAAATATATAAAAAAATTATAGTAAAAATATCTAAAATAACACACATAATATCGTCAATTATTCTTTGGCGAACATCAAAAGGGAATTATATCGAAATCGGAATTTCACGACACGCTTACACCTGTAGCACTTATTATGTATATTTACAACGGACCACTATGGCACAATTTGTATGGAAGCCTCATAATATACACTAAGGGCACATCCATTAATTACGTTGGGGTCCCACAGACCCGCTATTCGCAAAGTTGATGACCGCTCTGAACACTGGGCGAGTCAGAACTTGTGTATGATATAGACAAGTGCAGGTATGTATTAGGTAATTTCATTTATTATTTTACTTTAATTTATGAAACAATTTTAATATAGCGAGGATTTATCTTGAAAAAAAATCAAACCTCGTAGGTCAGAATGTTTAATTTTGGCGTAGTACAAGAGCACATCAGACTTCTTATTTCATACTCTTTCAAAAAATAAAAAATAGACCTCATTAGTTACTGGGACTCATAGATAGAAATATTTTGTAGTTTTCAAAATGAATTTCAATTTTCGCGTGCTACTTGACACGGACATTGGTCTCAAGAAAAAGTTTTCATGCACATTCTGACCTATAAAATATTATAACATTGGAATTTATTGTCCCCAGATAACATCTTGTAGAGATTTTTAACCCTCCCTCCCACCTGGGGTCCCATAGACTACGTAATTAATTATGCCCCTAAGATAACATCAAAATATTAAAATTAATCTAAGTACGAAAATGCTGATACTAAATGCAGTCTGTATATACGAGAATACGAAAGGATAATATAACAAGAATATAATTAGAAAGTCAGGACATTGTTCGGTTGGGAAGATCTTCCCGGTCGAAACGCGCTGGAACCAACATGGTGACTGAAGGTTAATTTCCACTGAAAGAGCAACAGTTTTCAAAATATTATAACCCATTTTGAATCTTATCTACGGGAGAAAAAGTTCATAATCATTTGACGGTTAAGGATTTTCTAGTATCAAATTATAGTTCTTTTAGTGGGAATTAACCCTAAACAGTTCGCTGCGTTCTCACTGGGAATACTCGTTTATTAATAACATTTAATATAATAACTATCGTAACTTAAGGCACTTATTGTTTGTAGGGTTAAGATATGATTACATTACGTTTGATTTTTAAAATAATGAGATAAGGGAATGAGTACTTTCACCTCGAGATATATTATTTGGCGCCTATAGCGCTAGTTAAAGAAAAACATTATGAACCGAAAAGATTTGGGACTAAACTCAACTGTAAATACACGTCAGAATTAGATGATGATTCCCAGTGCACACAAAAAGCACCTGGATTATTGTCCTGAACAAAACATAAACTGCTGGAGCTACAAACTTGAGATTTTCACAGTTGATGCCAGGGTAAAATAATGGGGGTAAAACACGGTTAACAATCGTAACGTTCACATATACCTAACCCTACGACCGCTGCTGTCTATCTCAGGCTGGCTCTGCTAGGGGGTGCTTCCGTTGGCTCCAACACGATCCGCTTGAAGCACCCTTCAGGCAACTGGCTCAAGATGTCTTTGATGTTGGCCACTTCCAGGCTGAGATGGTCGTGTTCGTCTTCGTATTGTTTCATCCATCTGGGAATTTAGATTAAAAAAATAGTGATACACGAACGCCCAGTTTCCGAAAGGCTGATCAACGTCAAATTAACTAATCGGCTGTCAAATCTCTTGTCAAGTAGCAACTGGGTTGCTAGATGGTTAAATAGTTTAATTTGATCATCGTGTCGGTTAAAATAGCTGATTAACCAACACGATGATCAAATGATACTATTTAACCATGCTTTTAGCAACCCAATTGCTACTTGAAAAAAAAATTAACAGCCGATTAGTTAATTTGACATTGATCAGCCTTTCAGAAACTGGGCGTAAGTGATACCATATAAAAATTTAGCATCCAGTAACACCTGTTACTCATTGGGAATTTTTTTCCCAACCAGTACCACTAATATTTTGAGGTGTTACTCGTTGGGACAAAAATTGTTGCATCCATCCACCTGTGACTCGTTGGGATTTTTTTCCCAACGAGTAACAGTGTTACTCGTTTGGGTGTTACTGGATGGGCATATACTAATTATATCAAAAGAATATAACTGTACTTTTTTTATCCTGCGTGTGATATAACTGTCAATTTACATTGGTCTGTGGGTTACCATTTTAGTACTTTGATTAACCGTACCGAACCGTACCGAACCGTAACGAGTGCCATAGATGTTTGCATGACAACTGGGACCGACGGCTTAGCGTGCTCTCCGAGACACGACCAGACCAATGCAAATAACCATATTCATGCATACAAATATTTGCACTGAACGGGGATCGAACCCGCGCCTACTGTGTATCGGCCGCGTTCACTACCGTTACGCCTCAGACGCTGTCAACGCACGGCCAACCTAATGGAAAGTGGTTACCGAGGCCTATGGACGTGTGCAACACCAGGAGAATAATACTCAGATAATGAGAATATCTCATTTTACTTTAGTTTTTATTGTTTATTATTGTATTATTATTTTCTTCATATTATATTATTATTATTCAATATATTAGGTAATTATTATGTATTGTATAAATGAGCTGTTGTCTGAAACACGGATATTAAGTTCAGACACAGATGTTCTATTGAATGTGATATTTGGTTGAAATTGTGTAACTTGTCTTAGATAAGTTTTCTTGTGCTTGAAATACTTAAATAAAAAAATAAATAAATATTTCCTTTCATACATGGACTTACCTTTGATGGTTATTCTTAGCTAGAGTCAAGCTCTTGATCTTGCCGTCCAGGTCCACCTTGCGAAGATCCGCCTCCGCCTGGTCCAGACTCTCCTCTGTAATACCAACATTTGAACGTTACAAAGCATATACATGAGGTCGTATGTAGACTGCCAATACGACGGTATATGCCCATCCAGTAACACCCAAACGAGTAACACTGTGACTGGTTGGGAAAAAATTCCTAACGAGTCACAGGTGTTACTGGATGCAATAGTTTTAGTCCCAACGAGTAACAGTGACTCGAAAAATCGCTCCTCGAATCACATCGCATTGTGACTACATTGCGGGGGCGATTACGAAAATTCTAAATGGTTTTTTTTTATATATATATTTGCAATCTGTTTCTATCGAACATTCAGCAAAAAGTTAGGAATGGAACATTTATCTTGGAGGGCAGGCAGTCCAGCGACGTGTTATGTCTGTATGTTATTCCTCACAGGTCTCTGGGGGTTTTCCTTTTAAGCCTTTTGGGTTTAAGGTTATCACTCATCAGGTGTGCAGTTAGTGCATTTGGATGGTTGTTCAATCTGTTCCTGTATGATTTGAGTGCACGTTTAATCTCCTCTTTAACCGTTTTGATCTTAAGCTCGTGGTGTAGCTGTTGGTTGCTTATGAACCAAGGAGCATCAGTTATCATCCTCAGCATTTTAGACTGGAACCGCTGAAGTATCTCCAGATTTGAATTGGAAGCTGTGTGCCCCAGACTTGAATTCCGTAAGTCCAGATTGGTTTTAGAATACTTTTAAAAGCAGTTTGTTTTCTAACGAAAGTTGTGATTTTCTTTCTTGTAGCCAGTACATTTTCCTTAGTTGGATCCCCAGTGCTTTTCGCTTGGTAAATATATGTTTTTTCCATGTGAGACGACGATCCAAATAAAGACCAAGGTATCTGGCTTCATTTGCTTGAGGTATCTGTATTCCATTGAGAGACACTGGGGGACATGTATCACGCCGCGTCGTAAAGGTTTGTACATTCAAATATACTTTGTAGCTGTTGCTCTCGGCTCCACCCGCATGAAATTCTGATCCCGCTCATCGTTGATATTACCTATGTTGGTACCTGATAGTGTAGCTTTCTAATGGCGAAAGAATTTTCTTAAATTTTTAAGTTTATTCGTTACATACAAAAATAGAATTTTCCTCTTTTTAATATTAGTATAGTTAGGGCGTCAGGGTCAACTCAGCCTTCAGTTAACTCAATTTGCGGGTTCAGTTGACCACTGCTAATTTTATATTGGTAGGCTGGATTCACTATTCAGTAAGTCAGTCCGTGGGTTCAGCCGATTCCCATCGCCGTTGTTCTTGTAGCTCAGCTGGTCAGAATATTCCCTCTGTCAGTAATTTCGCGAGTTCAAGTCTCGTCTGAATTGTAGACTTTTCAAATTTTAATAAAATTTTTATTGATATTGTGGTATCTCTACAAAATTTAATTGCGTACAACGCCCTCTATTTAAAGGGTAGTGAACTAAAATCAGCGATCAACGTTTTATTCGGACTGTACCGCATTCGTTGAGCGCCATCTAGTTCCAAAGACAAATTCTAGCTTCGCAATTTGAGCAAATGACATGAGGGAAGTCGTTTCGTACAATTTCTACAGTGCCCAAGTGCGAAAAATATTCGCATTCGTAACGCAAACGTATCGAGAGAACGGACTATTGCGATTGGCCGCCTGTCTACTGTGAACCTGCGTGAAGCCTGCCAATCGCAATGATAAGATAAGATAAGATAAGATAAGATAAGATAAGATAAGATAAGATAAGATAAGATAAGCTAAGATAAGATAAGATAAGATAATTCTTTATTGTACACATACAAACTACAGTACATTAGGGACAATATAAGATATATGTACAAATGGCGGCCTTATCGCTGCAAGCGATCTCTTCCAGGCAACCTTTGGATGGACTTATTTTAAAATATTTTAACAAAAATAACTGGGTAGTTATTTGTGTAGTCATTAACTTAAACTATAGAATACATACATGCTCCGTTCTCTCGACACGTTTACGTTACAAAAACATCTAACAACACTCTCGATCTAATCCCAAACCTTAAATTGTGTGAGAAGAATATCGGTTGTGCCTATAGATGTAAGGCCGGAATAATTCCAAATATTCCGATGAGGATAAAACGAAATATCCCGAATAATTCCCAAATGACCCGGAATAATTCGGAATTATTCCGGTCGGTTCGGTTCGGTATCATTAAGAAAAAATGTAGTCTTGACTCTTGATGACTCGAAATGCAGTTATGATTAGCGTTATAATCGGTTATAGATATTGGTATAATATCGGTATAATTAAGAACATACAGTCTACATGTATTCTTATTAATACCGATATTATACCAACGGTGCTAAAACGAATGAAATGGTGAGTTCTATCAACATTTTCTTGATTTTACCGAGTTAGGGATATAACTGAGTACCTACTTATACACTTTTAAACTCTTTAAGAGTGTTTTCACACCATCCGATATCTGTATCGGACGACGATGGCCCACATCCGATATCCGACACCATTTATTATGTTGTTTTCATATAAATATCCGATAAAATCGGTCCGATTTGGCTATTTGCTCCATAGCACAGACTAGTTAAGGATAAAAAAAACCTTAAAAAACGTAGTACAAGCAATTTTCGACCTTAATGACATGACATAGAATCGAGTTTTTTTTTCTTATATTCGTAATCAGTGTCATCTATTAGCGCAAAAAGACACGTAATTAAGATAATGTCATTAAGGTCGAAAGTCGCTTACAGTCGCTGTTTTAGTATCTGTGTGAAAGTTGTACTCAAATTATTTATTATTCCTACATATTATACTAAAATAAGTAGGAACCGTACATCTTGACTCCAAGTGGCGAGAGATGCTCGTATTGGTTTGATATGGTCTATGATTGATGGATTTGAGCTTTTCCGTCACCATAGTACACGGGGTACCATGGTGGCGGAGAAGCTCAAATCCACCTAATCACCAAAAGACATCAAAAAAAGGCCCGCGATAGAAGCTATGCAATAGCTTAAAAACGCGTGTTACTGCGCATAATATGTACATACACATAAGTAGGTACATTTTGTGACTGTACTGAGGTCAAGATATATAATATTCCGGTATCTACCTACCTATATACCAATACCTACATAGGTCTGTACTTAAGTTTTCGCTTAGTAGGTAGGTGGAAGCACAGTTATTTCATTTTTTGTAGGTGAGTTCAGCGGGAATAATTCCGGAATATTTGAGAATATTTGGGAATAATTCCGAATAATATGGAATAATTCGGAATTATTCGGGATTTTTACATCTATAGTTGTGCCATCTGGGAAAGTAACATTAAATCAAGACTGAATTGTTACCAGATTCATCTTAAAGAATTGGCATTCTACATAATCACACAAAAGCGTCTATTATGACACAAAGCGACAAAACAAACACTTTAAAAAGAATCTAACTATAAAAAAAATAATTTTGCTTTTAACCCCCAGATCCCTAGAGGAAAATACACCATAACCTCGTCCATCAAGCAGCAGTTAGGCCCCGCAGGCCTTGGTGAGGCCCCACAGGCCTTATAAAGGCCCCTTACACCCAAATAACTTGTAAAAACACTGCTTAATACATACCCAATCTAGCGAGAGCCGCGTCGTCTAATGTTGGCAAGTTCGACAACTCGTCCATAATAACTTTGAGGTCTTCTAAACCCTTGGTCACTTGCTTTTCAGCCTCTCTCGCGTCAGTATTCGCTTGGCCGACCTGAAAGAATGAAAATATTATCATCATCGGTATCATCATCATCATCACTTGTACTTTTTCACAATTTTTTTATTTTGAACCTGACCGGTTTCACCTTACGTCATTTTCAAAGGTTTACAAGTTTTATAATCACAAAATTAAAAATATTTCATGCCCGACCGATCCGCAGTATAGACGAAACGGGAACTGGACGAAATGGGAAATGGACGAAATGAGAAATGGACGCATGCGGCACTTGACGGAACGGACCGACTTGACGAAATGGTAACTGGACCCTATGGGTTTTAAATGTTTATATTTCTAAATTCTACATTATTTTATAATTGGCGAAACCGTACAAATTCAAAATACAAAAAAAAAATTGAAAAAGTACAAGTGCTTTTTTCAATGGGTGTGGCAAGTTTAAATGAATGTATAATACGCTCTGTCCACTTCGATCCAATGTATAGACGTACTGAAAAATGAACCTTAATACCTTCATCTTAGCGTCTCTAGTGAGTTGCATGTTCTCGGCGGCCTGTTTCTCCAAGTCCGTGATCTGTTTGGCAGTACTTTGTACTCGAGCTGGAAAAGAGTTGAAGTGTTATCCACATTTATTCGTTTGAAATATTATATCTACGACAGAACCTATTTAGGAGCCCTATAGTACGGCCATTAGCACCTGAGTTGTAATAATCCAGTCAATTTAGAATTTCGAAGGTGCAAAAAATCCCAACAAGCTGAAAATCAGTAAAATTGTTCAATATATACATAACAGCAAATGTTATCGCAAAAGTGTTAGACAAAGTTGTAGATCATGAAATTACCTACAAAATTGGTCTCCTACTTTTGACCTTGAATATTTTTTTTTCCATACACGGGAATGATGGGGAACTTTTAAATACCTATTATTTATAATTATGTTTTAAAGAAAGGTCATGTCAAGAGTATCCGAAACCGGCGAGCATGTATTAAAAAACAATTATGAAAGTAGAAGAAGCGAAAGATGTATGCCAGGATCGTAGCAAGTGGAAAACTGTTGGAGACCCCCTGGACCTACCCCACTGGAAAAGAGGCGTGACTGTATGTATGTATGTATGTATGTATGTTTGTTATTCTTTCGTAGTTGTGAAGATTTAAGCATACATAGGGATAGGGACGGAAAGACAGCGACAGCGAGTTTCTTTTATAATATATGTAGTGATGATTATGTTTTGAACAATTTTATTGATTTTCAGCTTGTTGGGATTTTATGTACCTTCACTCTCATTTTTTGGTCTAGATTGACCGGACTATAAGCCATAAAACGTATATCGTTCTCAATAAAAACAGTAGAATAATGAGAAGCGGTTGCACATGATACTATATTGTAAAGAGAATTTGGAGGAGAATTTGTATAGGAGAATTTGGAGCAGCGTGCCTCAGTAGCTCAGTGCGATTTTTCCTAAATCTTTGAATGCAGTTCAGAACAGAACTGAACAGAAAAGTGTTATGGATAGTCTCCTACTATTACATATTATAATTTGGTATTTTTTTATACCGTTTAATTAGCATTATTCACTCCACCGTGTTAGTACAGCTAAATGAAACAATAATTTCATAAAAAAACATCAACTTACAGCCGCTATTTGTTTTTCTTTTTGCAGTGATGTTTTTTCTTGTGAAATTATCGTTTCATTTAGCTTTACTAACACGATGGAGAGTAAATAATACCAATTAAACTGTATAAAACAATACCAAATCGTAATTTTTTTATGCCATTATGTAGTGTACCCAGAGTACTACCAGGTGCCTTCGGCTTCGGAAACGTTTCCCTAACACCCTGTATATTACTTACTAGATAGCTTGTCAGCCTCGTCTCTCAGTTTCAGCGCGTCAGCCTTCGCCGTAGCTGATTTCTTCCTCACTTCATGAGCTGCCTATAACAGTACAAAAATAAAAATAATAAACTTTTGATCAAGAAGTTTGCCGGCACCTATACACTGGCTAAGGCATACTGTGATGACGACGTCAGACTAGACTAGATACTACTGTAATGGGAGCCACGAGAGAGATATCTGTGCTGTGACGCATTTTAGCACTTTTCATCATTTTTAATTTCCCAAAATAGGTCAAAATACAAACAACTGAAATAAGGCAATACTCGTAATTATAATAAGATTCCTTATTAAATTTTAAATCAATCTTATTATGCAATATATACATGTAAACGTAACATGGAATGAGATAAGTGCGATATTCTGTTGCACTCCATATATCTGCACTACGCGCTAGCACGCCGTGACGTCACCACGTGCCACGATTTTGTATGAAGCGTTTTCGGGCAGCTCGAGGAATTGAATTTTCAAAATCAAATATCTTTAAAACTATTTATCATAAGGATATTTTACTTTAACAGTTTAATATATTTTGTAAAACGTACAGTTTACGTTTATAACCACACAATGTTTCGTCACAGTGCCTATTGTGTTAGTACCCTGGGTATACCCAACAAGAAGGAAGAAGAAGAAGGTACAAAACAAGTACCTGTGAAGCGTTGTTAGCGTATACGTTCTGTGCCATTTGTGCCAGGTCCCTCGCCTCCTTAGCGCGATCACTGGCCGTAAACAGCTGTTCAGTGATGCTGTTGATGCTGTCCTCTGCTGCAGCTATCTTCTGCTGCACAGCGGGCACTTCGAGCGACGCTTGTTCCGCTTGTAAGCGAGATTTTGTGACTTTGTCGCTGAATTCTGTGAACAAAATAGAAGTTGACGAAGAAAAATACGCAAACGATGTCACTTCAAGAGAAGGAACATTCCAAATAAAACCTTATAACAACCCGACTGGTCAACGTGGCAACAGTAGGCCAAAGCCTCCCAACATTGGGAGAGGCCCATTGGGGATTGATAGTGATATAGAACCTGTTAAGACAGTCCCGGTTGCTATGGGAATAATTGTGATATTCGTTACGGGTCGCCATTATCAGCATATTGATCGGGACATATATCTTGGACCTAAAACGTGCTATACACGCGCTCTTTCTTGGGTGTCTTTTGAGAATAGCACGGGGTACTATGACGATGGATGAGCTCAAATTCACCAAGCATACTCGTAGATTATTACAAAACAATCCGCGCGCGTCGGGGCCTCGTTGGTCACGCGATTTAGGTCCATTATACGTGTCCTATGGTATAACAGCTTCGTGTTCCAGGGGGCTGGCATAAAACATCTAAAACTTCAGGCCACCACAAAACAAGAACGGAAGTCGAAGCATTTACCCATACAGGCATCATAAATTCACTTCCGTTTTCTAAAGATGAGTTCTAACCGAACAAAAGAATCATGAACCGTATTCGCAACCAATTTCGAGATAAAATATGTGTTTCATGGAACTGACTGTTCGAAACTTCGACTCACAACGGATGTGTCTTCATAGGCCTACCGATTGCATCAAAATAGCATAATAATTAGACAAGATACTTTAAACACTACTACATCCTTTCTTTCTCTTTCTTTCTGTCTCTTTCTCTACTCTACTTTCGTTCTTTTTTGTCTTTCTCTAAAAATTTAGTGCTCGAATTCCAATCTCATCCTTCAATTCATACCTAAATAGCACATTAAACAGAAAACTTACCCTTAAGAGTCTTGTAGATCTCTAGCGCGTCTTTAAGCGTCTGGTTAGTAAGCTGCACATCATTCCTGGCCTGTTCCTGTAGCTCATCAAGCCTGGCCAGGAGGTCATTCAGGTAGTCCTGCCTGTCGTGGCCCTGGTCGAGTAGGCTACGGCCTTGTTTGATAGCATCCTCGAGCTGTCCGAGAGTCTCTTCGTTATCTGCCTGGAGACTGGCCAGTTCGGAGGCCTTTTCGTCGATCTGAGGTTAAGAAGCATTGGTACTTTATAAAATGGGTTACAGTGTAAGGCAATGTGGGATAGTGTAGAATATAAAAGTTTTTGAACCATACAGATACCAAATAAACATCTATAGTATACTAGCTGTCCCGGCGAACTTCGTACCGCCATATTTTTCCCGTTCCCGCTGCACCTATTTTTTCATCCTTTAAACATTCCCTGGACAACCACGAATATTTCAAGACTAAAATTAGCCAAATCGGTTCAGCTGTTCTTGAGTTATACAACGAAAAGTGGCATTGATTTTTATATATTAGAAGAAGATAATTATTGTAAAGTGGACATGTGTATATATTGGAGATATTAAACAAATCTTGGGTTATGTTATATTAACGATACTGAACACTTCTTCTTCATTCTAGCTAGCGTTAATTCCAGTCGCATCCGAAGCTGTCACCTCGGAGTCTGGGGTCCGCTTTACCAGTCTTAACTGCGGATTTGGCTGGACCTCGATAATTTGCGTGAAACGACTGCCATCTGACCTCCACAACCCAATGGTGACATTAGGCGATATCGAAGCACTGCAGCTAGACCGTTGTTGCTAGAATTTTTTTTCTGCTCCAACTACCCGTAACGACTGCCATAGATGTTCTTAAGTTGTCCAATTTGTTCAACCGGTTGAACAGATAGTTGAACATACTGAACTTATTGTAATTTTGACTGCCATCTGACCTCCACAACCCAATGGTGACATTAGGCGATATCGAAGCACTGCAGCTAGACCGTTGTTGCTAGAATTTTTTTTCTGCTCCAACTACCCGTAACGACTGCCATAGATGTTCTTAAGTTGTCCAATTTGTTCAACCGGTTGAACAGATAGTTGAACATACTGAACTTATTGTAATTTTCAGTCCAGCTAGTTCAACTACATTTTGAAGTTGAAAAACCTGGAGAAAAGTTGTCCAATTTGTGCAACCGGTTGAACAGATAGTTGAACATCCTAGAGTAGAGGGGGACCGACGGCTTAACGTGCTCTCCGAGGCACGCCCAGACCAATGCAAATACCCATATTCATGCATACAAATATTTGCACTGAGCGGGGATCGAACCCGCGCCTCCTGCGTAGCGGCCGCGTTCACTACCGCTACGTCACGGAGGCTGTCAAATAATACTGAACACAATAGTACATTATGGTACAAGTGAGTAAAGTTGGTGATTACCGCCGAGGCGCCATTGAGACCCGAGCCGGCAGGCGAGGGTCTTAAGAGAGCCGAGGACGGTAATCATCATACTCACGCGTGGCATACGACGTTTTTCAATACACTTGTGAGGAAAATAATACAAAAAAGTAATTTTATATAGTAGAAAAAAAGTTTATTTACAACGCAAACTTTCATACTTCTTCACTATTTCGTAGAATGGACCGTGTATGGTGAATGACCTCGGTATTTTATTTTTCGTCATAGGTATCTTCACTAAAAGCATCTGACCATGGTTCTCTATATCTTTCACAGTTATATTTGTTAATTCTTGTATCCTACATGCACCAGTTACACCAAATATTAAAGCGACCTGAAAAAGATTAACAATAATTTAAGTTCAACACACAACTCGGCAGAAGTCGCGTAGTTAAAATAAACCAAAAAAGTGAATAGTACATTAATTTAACTAACCTTAGTAGCCAGATAATGGTTATCTGGAGCATCTTTTTTGAATTTTTCAATATCGTTAGATGATAAAACCTTTGATTTTTTGCTTCTAAATCCATCGGATAGTCTCTTTAGATAAGCTTTCAAATTAGAATACGTTTTTAAGTCCACTCCATTCTTTGTTCGGACGGTGTTTATACTTAGAAGATAATTCTTTAAAGTACGCCATGAACAAATTTTCTGAAAAAGACTACGTATTCTTGTTGTTTTGCCATTGTATAAAATTTTTGTACGTAGATATTTTTCCTTGGAGTTTTCAGGTAGTAAACTTTCCATAACGTTAAGGGCTTCATATTTTATATCGGGCGGTGTACAAAATTAATCATTTTCTTCACAACTAGTACATACTTGTAGACATTTTATAATAAATAACTATAATTTCGACACTTAAAATGAGTTGTGTAGGTAATTTTTTTCCTATCGGCGGGAAACATTAATAAGTTTTCGAATGCGCGCGCATCTAACCACAGATTAATCTAACAATGTATCGGCCATAGACTAAAAGAATGAAGTTTCTTTTTTTTGATAGCGTTTTGGACTCAACATGGGGAATTTAAAGTTTTTTGTAGACAAAATAAAATAAAAAAGTGAAAGTTTTATTTAATAAACATGCATAAGTTGAAATTATCTATTTAAATATGAAGTTGCATGATGGATATCAATTTATTTGTAGGTTACTATTGAACACGATCTTTTTGGTTACCCAACGTTTTTTAAGAAACTCAACCAATAAAAAAAAAAGAATCTATAACTCACTTTTGTGAATAATAGTAATGAAAAATTCACAGTTTCATAATAGGTGTACTTACGTGCTTAATTGCGGTGAAGTAAAACGCCAGTTACGAGCAAGTGTATTGAAAAAGGCTTTTATTTTGGCATTCTTGTCTGTTTGCTCACGATGGATGCAAGGTTTTTTTTGTTTAAATGGTCTTAGACAGACTTAAAATCTAATGTATAAGATAGGACCGAAGATATGGCCAAAAACACAAAAAAAACTGGCAACCACCTTCACCAGTGTTTAAGATTTGCAGCTCCGGTTTTTCATACTCAGAATTTGATGATCTTTCAGATGAGCCTGGTTTTTTTTTGGTAATTCGATCGTACTAGATACCTGTTTTCAGGCGGCACTTTGCAAGCTGCTGCCTCTGACAAGGCCAGATAAGGAAGGTTGCAGCACTGCACTATCATATAGTTCTAAATCTCCTCTATTTCCAGGAACAAACGAAAATTTGTAATCTCACTATATTAGGTATTTTTTTAGCTTTTTCAAAATCGGTCTTTGGTATCACCACCAAGTTTTTGGCTTTGCACCATAGCCATTTCGTGTTCTCCAATTAAAGGCGCGTCTGATGATGTACATCTCATTGAGGAATCTGCTGGTACCAGAGTTAATGACGTTATCTCTCGTACTACTAGTAGATAGATATACTTACAGTCCTGTTCATTTCAACAGCATCCTCCCTCAGCTTGTTCAGCTTGATGTCCGGCAATAGCGTGGTATTCACCTCCGCGTACAGGCCTAAGGCCTCGTCGTACACATCCTTGGCCCGCTTCAGCGCCTGGTCGGCGAGCTCGGTCATACTATTGAGCTTGCCTGATGCCGCGTTCAGTTCGTTCGTCAGGATTTGTACTTCGTTGCTGTTTACAAGAGAGTTTGTTTGTAAGAATATTTTTGGACGCTTTATTTCATTTGTCAAAAATAAGAATTGAAACAATATATGTACTCTCCTAATATACACCCCCAATATACACTCTCCTAATATACACTATCCCAATATACACCCTCCTAATATACAACCTCCTAATATACACTCCTGTAATATACACTCTCATAATATACACTCCCCTAATATACACTCTCCTAATATACGCTGTCCTAATATACACTCCCAATATACACTCCTAACATTCACTCTCCTAATATACACTGTCCTAATATGCACTTTCCCAATATACACTCACCTAATATACATTCTCCTAATATACACTCTCCTAATATACATTCTCATAATATACACTCCCCTAATATACGCTGTCCTAATATACACTCTCCTAATATACGCTGTCCTAATATATACTCTCCTAATATACACTTCCCAATATACACTCTCCTAATATATACTCTCCTAATATACACTCTCATAATATACACTCACCTAATATTAGCCTGCTTAGTAATTCCATCCTTAGCGATCTTGTAAGCCAAAATGGAAGTGTTAAGTGCTTTGTCCGCTATTTCTCTGATGTTCTTCGCCTCAGTCTCCAGTTTCTCAGCCAGCAGTCTGGATTCTTTGGCCAAGGCCGACATGTCTACGGACTGTTTGCCAAACTGGTCGGAACGATTCCGAGCTTTAGACAATGCTGCGGCACCTTCACCGTCTAAGTACTCCAAGGCACTCTGAAAAGGAATATAGATATTCATTTTTTTCTATGGAAAGCACATTAATACGACTTTTTTGCCTGATGGTAAATTTGAAAAGTCTTTCGCTCGGTCGGCTTAGTCGGTTCGATCGTGATATTGACATACTATGAGAAGAAATGAAAGTATTGCTCGAGACTTATAAATATTGGACCTAAAATGTGCTCAAAATGTGCTCTATACACACAGTAAACGTTTCTTGGGTGTCTTTTGAGGATAGCACGGGGTGCTACTGCAGTGGACGAGCTGAAATTCATCAAGCATAGATTATTACAAAACAATCCGCACGCAGTGTCTCGTTTGGCTCGCAATTTAGGTCCAAGATACGTGTCCCAAGATAAAAAAAAGGTTCAAACTATGAATGTAGAAGGCATTAAGAGTAGAAAACGTCCAAGAAAAGATGGATGGAAAGCGTGAACATGATATGACAAAGAAGGGAGTGACTGAGGAAATTACATATGACAGGAATGTATGGAAGAGAATGACATGTTGCTGACCACAAATAATTGGGACAGGGGCAGGTAGATGTTGATGATGGTATGCTATTCCTGATGGCAACAGACTGTCTAGATAAGTGGCAATTCGTTGGCCAGCGTATTGTAGAATAGATAGATAAATATATGGTATTTGACGTATTTGACAGGCGTCAACGTATGTCATAAACGTCAAAATACATGTCATCATGGCTAGGGGAGCAGGAATAACATGAGATGGTTATTTCCTAGATTGATGATTCGAGGATTATAGATGAAGGAATACATATCCTCAATCCTGTAAATCCCCGAAGGGGTATGCAGAAGTGTACTAATACCCACATTTCGCCAACCATAATTTTCGGTCCCACGGTATAGGGGGAGAACCTATTGCCATCTAGCGGGCAATTAGTCGCATTTTACGACACCCACAGGAAGAAATGGGGTGGCCGTGGCCCTAATCTACTGCACCGGGATCCAAAACGGCACGACAAGAAGGAAACATGATAAAGAATTTCAGTATTCATGGTATGGTGAAGAAATGGTCTGCAGAACTGTATGGTTCCATAAGGTGATATGAAGAGGATGGGAGTGAGTCGATCCTGGTGGATTAAGATTTGACTTACGCTTATTTCCTTTTGAGCGGCCTCGATGGTGTCCTCGGCTTTGGACACGTTGCCTTTACTCTTCTCCACGGCCTCGTTACCTTCATAGCTTTCATCTTCAATCTTGAATAACATATTTCTGAGGAAAGGAAAAATTATAATAAAATATAAACTCCGAGACTGTACTTTTTGCGATACTGTTACTATTTGCGATAGAATCCGTTCAAGAGTAGTTTTATTTCAATGAGTGAGATTCGCGTAAACTTGAGTACAGTAGGTATCATATCATGAAGTCTATCCAGCCTCACATTTTTACAGCAATATGTAGAGACTGGTCAACCCACCCCGGCTTTGCCCGTGGCATATTACAACCCCCTAACACTTTAAGCCATATAATGTTGACCCGCAATTTATTAATTTTCAAATAATGTGTGGAAATCAGGTGGATTTTTTACCTTCATGATTTACAGCCTGTAACTTCCTTGATGAACGTCTGTTATTCAATACAAAATAATTTTTCAATTCGTACCGGTAGTTTTCATCAGATTCGAACCAAACAAGTATAGTTGGGAAGTTGGTGAAATGGGAAGTTGGCGAATTGGGAAGTTGGCGAATTGGGAAGTTGGTGAAGTGGGAAATAGAATTGCTGGGTTGGCCATATGGGAAGTTGTCCATTTGACACAGTTGTCCAGATGAACCTAAAGGAGTAATCCTTAGATACACAGTATAGGGTACTAGCAGGCACTTTTTTTATACCACTTAGGTCGCAGACATACACATGGCCCACCTGATGCTAATGCCCTTCTTGAAGAACCTCATATTGTACGAGTAATAAATAAAGAACAAAAAAATACATAAATGTTTTACATTCTAATGTACAATGGGCGGCCTTATTGCAAACAACAATCTCTGCCAGGCAATCTTTGGTCAACAACAAGTAGTTGCTTGGAATGTGTAGAGTAGGTGGTTCTTCGAAAAAAAAAACACTTGCACGGCTGTTAAAGCTCCTAGTACTGTTGGCCGATTCGTCCAACCTACCTGACGTCGGCCAGCCTGTCGGCCAACTCGGCCAGGCTGTCGGTGAGCGTGGCCCCGGGCCCGTTGCCGGCAGCGGCCTGGGCCTCTTGCGACAATCGCTCGATGTCTGCTCGGACCTTCTGCAGCTCATTGTCGAAGTCCGCATTCTCGACCACAGTCGGCGATTTGGAGATTTTCGATAGGATCTGTGAAGAATAAAGAAAATTGACTTCACTTCTGGCCCTTGATTCCGCTAAAGCAAAACCTCTGTCATGCCACTGACACTGCAAGAAATTTCTATTTAATTTTAGCCTTTAAAGTAGTGCAGTTAAAGTTTAAAAATTAAATGTCTTTTTGTAGAGCGAATGAGAGTGTAATGAAACTCTTTTCATTTAATTTTACACCCGTATTCACAAACAATACTTCGCTATGCGTACCACCAAAACTGTGCAAAGAACGACAAATTCTCAGTGCGTTCGTTTTGGCAAGCCTTTTTTCATTGATAACACTTAAGTAATATTTCGTTGAGGGAACGCACTGCGTTAGATACTGTTCCGTGATGTTTGTGAATTAATTTTACCAGCCCTATGCGCTCGAGCACACTATGAGACCTCACAGTATCGTTTGTGAATACGGGTGTTAGACTTTGACTCTATAGCAATAAAGTCTAAAATATAATGCCATTTTTTGCAGTCTCTGGGGTATGACATTGGTTTTACTTTAGTAGAATCGACGCCCTGTTTGACAGCCTCTGTGGCGTAGCGGTAGTGAACGCGGCCGCTACGCAGGAGGCGCGGGTTCGATCCCCGCTCAATGCAAACATTTGTATGCATGAATATGTATATTTGCGTTGGTCTGGGTGTTTCTATGTATATGTATGTATTTATGAAAAAAAATGAATCTAAATATGTTTATCCGCATTCTAGAACGGATAACACAAGCTATGCTTACTTTGGGTCTAGATAGCGTTGTGTAGAATGTCCTACAATATTTATATTTATTTATTTACTTCTCTGCCTGATAAATGGTATGAAAAACCAAAATCACCTCGGTTTCTGGGGTCCGCATTATCCACTATAACTGCGGGTTTGGCTGAAGTTAGACATTTGCCGTAATGTGACTGCCATCAGACCTCGAAGCATTGCAGTTAGACCAGTTGTTGGCCTTTTTAACCGACTTCAAAAAAGGAGGTTCTCAATTCGTCTGTATGTTTCTTTTTTTTTCTGTTTCAATTGATTTATTTATTGCGATACATGGATACAAAGATGTTACAGATAAAACTTTTAGGTTCTACCATATTTCGACCAGACTGGCATGCAATAATAGCTTTTAGGGCTCCAATTACTCGTAACGGCATGAAGTGGATGCACAAAACAGAGGATTGGGTTCTATAGCACACACTGGTAGAGGCCTTTGTCCAGCCATGGACTGCAATATGCTAATATACTTACATCATCAAGTTCGATGAGCTCTCTGCGGTGGTTGTCGACTGCCTCCTGAACTAAATTGTAGCACGGAGGACAATTCTCGCAACCCTGGCCATCCGCACGACGCTTCTTGTTCTCCATACACCTGTACAAATAGTACAATGCTAGGTTATTATCATAGTTTCACCACCACACATGACATAGTTAAACTACCTAACTTGAAACCAATAATCATTTTCATCCCCCCCATCTCGGAAAGAGTATTTTTGCTCTTCGATATCTGAGTGCAAAAGTCGTTTTTATCCTCTATGTGGTAAAGTAAATTTGAATTAAGGACGTCGTGTGCACTAAGTTTGTGAATTCAAAACATCATTAAACCTATTTACTTCTACCCCTATAGTGCCGAATTTATCATACGACTTTTTTTAATTCACGAAAAGCTCAGACTCGGAACCTTCTTGAGAAACTGTTTAGTTAATTTGCCATGTTTTGTCACGTCTTATTGTTAAATGTTTTTTTGAATTTAGTTATTTCCTCGCTGAGGTGGGATTAAAAGTTACGTGTTGCACTCGAGTGCAAAGAGCGAATGCAAAGATTTTTCACCTTGTGCTCTTTTGATTCCCTCGCTAACGCTCAGGATTCTATTCTTATTGTATATGCCAGTGGGACAGTAATCACTTCTTTAAAAAAATAATGTGAATCCCTTTAACTAGCCTTAAATTTAAAGGTATGTAATTTGATGAGGTTGTAGACTGTTGCTTCCATGATATCCAATATGAGATCAAGAAAAATGGTTTGTACTAGCAGGAATTTCGTTAAGGAAAAGGCGTTGCTGCATTATGTCTCTCATAAGTTACTATGGCAAGCGGGTTCCTTCTGGAACTAACTTGTTACTAAGAAGTCTCTTCCATGGATTGGCAGGTGTCAGCATTCAGCACAACATTACCTGTCAGAGCTCGTTCACACGAAGACGAAACGTGTTTTTTCACGAGTCGTTTTTTTTCACGATTCGTTATTTTTGTTGACGGGAGCAATGCTTTTTAAATACCCATGTTCACACGCTTCACGAATCGTGAAAAACGACGGATATGGATACGTCTTTTAAAAATCATGATTCGTTAAAAATCACGTATCGGCTTTTGAAAATCTCGAATCGTGAATGCTTTATGGCGGATCCGCTGTTGCGCTGAACTCTGAACTGAACTCAATCACGAAACAAATGTGAACATCAATTCGGATATTTTGACGAATCGTGCAAAATCACGATTCCGTATTCAATGTGAACATCTATCCGTCAAGGCGTATCGTGTTATATAACGAATCGTCAAAGACGTATCCCGTGTGAATGCGCCCTAAGTTAGTCTCGTCTCATCTCATCTTGTCTTGTTTTATCACATACCTGTCACAACGGCGTCCCTCGACGTACTGCTGGCAAGAACACTGGCCCGTCATGTTGCACTGGTAGTCGATCGAACCCCACTCGTCACAGTCGCAGTCCTGACACCCGTCCACTGAGAAACCGTAGTGGTAGGGGCGGCAGTGGTCACAATGCTCTCTGGAAATACATTAAAGGTACTGTCTGAAGTCTACGCGAATATTACTCATGGAAATAAAACCAATTTTTGAAGGATTCTATCGCCATCTACGATCTTTGGTCACCCCGCGACCATGGCTGCTGAAAAGTAGCCGAAACGTCGGGCTAAAAGTAAATGATAACAAATATATCGCGATAGAATCCATTGAAAAACATGTATTTAACGAAACGTAAACAATCTTGTAGCGACTTTTTATAAAAACACACATACAAATAAACTACGCTGACGAAATTAACTAGCGGTTAGATTTCGGTTTTTAGTCTTCAAAATAAATTTCTAAACAGATTCTTTTCATAAAGTGCGTTTTAAAAAGTTTACATACATTGGCGGGATATTATTGTATCTGTTATGTATCTATGACGGAATTAAAAAATATAGGTAATAATCTTATTTTCCTCATATTTGAAATGAAAAGTAGTGTAAAAGTTTAACACGGGTAAAAGAATCGATTCCGACTCAGACTATAGCCGCCTCTGGAATTGATCGTTTCAACCCTCGGTTAACAATCTACTATTACATTTAGTTAAGTACCTAACCAAATGGACTATAAATTCAAAACTGTTAATGAAGCAGTTTGATTCAAAATGAAGCTGTTTTAGGAATCTATGTAATTAAACGTGTACTAACCCGTCTATTCCAGGTTTACAGTCACACTGGCCACTGATGGCGTCACAGTTGTTATTGAACGAGCCTTCCTTGTTGCACTCGCATGGCTCGCAGCCCGCCCTCGAGTTTATGTTGAAGTAACCATCCTGAAAATTAATTCTGAAGTTCAATCTTTGAAGTATGCTGTTACCTCGTCAGAGATCCAGGTTTGCCTCCTCCTCATCCTCCTCATTCTTTGCCATTCCTTATTCCTTTGCCACTCCATTAATCCCGCATCCGAAACTTCCATCTCGGAGTCTGGGGTCCGTGTTACCGGTCTAACTGCAGATTTGGCTGGACTTCGATGTTTTACGTGAAGTGATTGCCATCTGACCTCCACAAGCCAATAGCTATATTGGGCGATATCAAAGCATTGTAGCTAGTTGTTGTTGGACTTTTTAGGGCTCCAACTGCTCGTAACGACTGCCATAGAAGTTCGTATGGCTTAACGTGCTCTCCGAGGCACGATTAGACCAATGCAAATTCCTAAATATTTGCACTGAGCCGGGAACGAACCGCTACCGCTACGCCACAGAGGCTATCAGCCAGGTTTGCACAATTTATGGTAAAGATGTCATCTGTAAACGGCAACACTAGTGAGACCTTAGAGTATACATTGCTATAGAGTGCGCCTTACTAAGTATGAACAGTACCGACGATCCTGGCTCAACCTCAATCAGTAGCGGGTATTGTTTTACCCGTCAATGTGACTTCGTATATCGTTATATCAATGTTTTATATTACATGTACAGTGCCCCGCCGAGACCTTGAAGCCCAGTCGCTATTTTGGGCCTTCTGAGCCCCGAGGGTACAAACCCACCCAGAGAGCCTTCTCTGTGAATTAGCAGGCATACCAATACTATGCAATTTTTGAACTTTCGAGTCTGGGGTCTGGTCACCTACGCTTTCTACTCCTGATGAGTCTTATCCCCCACGAAGGTTGTCAAAGTCATCACAAATAAGTTAATTCAAAAAGGATCCAATACCTCGCATTTATCGCAGTTCTTGCCGATGACGTGAGGGTGGCAGGTACAGAATCCGGTGAGTGAATCGCACTGGGGGGTACCCTCGGCAGTCTCCACGGTACCGGCCTCGTGACACTGGCAGGGTTTGCAGTCGCCCTTCTTTTTAGGGTCCAAAGCATCGCCAAAGTAGCCTGCAATGTATGAAAATAAGCACTGTGCTACATAGGCGAACCACGAAATTCTGTCACAAATGTATTCCTGCTTGACAGGAATGAATTTCGAGTTGGAAAGAGGATGCAGATGTCAGTCCAATGTGCGATAAAGAGAATAAACATAAATAGTTACGCCTATAAATCCTCGAATTGGTAGGTAGAGGTATTAAACACCACCACTTCACTTCACCCTCCCTCTTTCTCCTTCTCTTTCACTCACTTTCTGTCTCTCTTACTCCCTCTCCCTCTCTCTTTCAATCTCTGTCTGTCTCTCTTTCTTTCTCTCTCTCTACTCTACCTCTCTCTATCTTACACTCTCTCTAAAATCCGAAGTCTACAAAACGTGAAAACCGAATCAAGTCGATCTTATCCACACTCCCACTTCTCCTATGTCGAATCCCAAATGCCAAAAGAGTATTTCTACATCGTTCAGAGAAAGTAGAAATAGTGATCATCTCATTAAATATTCATACATAACAGAAATAGTTATTTGTTATACAAGAGGGCAAAGTTCCTTTTTTAACCGCGTGCTCAGTTTTGATGACCGAGCAAGCGAAGGATTCTAAAATTCACGAGCGCGGCGAGTGATTTTCAAATCAGAATCCTGAGCGTAGCGAGGGAATCAAAAGAACACGAGGTGAAAAATCTTTGCGCTCAAGTGCAACACGTATAGGGGGATGGAAATTATATTTACACTCATGATACTACAGCAAATGAACAAAATTAACGCAACAGACTTACCGCTAAGACACTTGTCACAATGTTCCCCTGCGGTGTTGTAGATACACTTGAGACACTCCCCGGTGGTCCTGTGGCAGTTGCCGACGGCGTTGGGGTCGATGTTCCCGTTACACTGGCACAGCTCGCACTGCTTGGCTGGACCAAACTGCCCGGTAGGGTCCCCGAAGTATCCGTCAGCACACACCTCGCATTTTGGTCCTGGTTAGTAACAAACAATTGCCATACTAATATTATAAATGCGAAAGTAACTCTGTCTGTCTATCTGTCTGTCTGTATGTCTGTTACGCTTTCACGCCCAAACCACTGGACCGATTTCGATGAAATTTGGTACAGAGATGGAGTAGACCTTGGGAAAGGACATAGGTTATGTTTGGTCGCGATAACCGACATCCACGCGGGCGAAGCCGCAGGCAAAGCTAGTACAACTATAAGTCCTATAATTTCTACATTTCCCTGGATGTATAGTAATTGCTTCAGCATAGATTAAGATGTAATGTTGCTGGTTATATCAGAGATTTCAATTCGAGGTCAGGTGTCCCGTGAGGGCATAAATATGATTTTACAACACACCTGCTCATAAAAGTGCTATTATTTTACCGCAATTAGGCACGTAATGACACCTATTATCAAACTGTGACTTTTTCATTGCTATTATTCACAAAAGTGAGTTATAGATTCTTTTTAAATTTTATAGGAAGTGTCTATAATTGTCTATGTTCTTAAAAAAGTTTTGATACAAAAAATAACGTGTTTAATAGTAAGAATAAATTAATACGCCTATTCTATGGTCATTTGATGCATTTTCGTATTTAAATAAATAATTTCAACTTGTAATACTTGTATAATAAACAAAATTTTCACTCAAATTTAACTTTTTTTTTCTCTAAGTACAGAAAAAAAAAGAGTAAAAAAAAGTTAAATTCAAACCTCATTTTTTTTTAAATATGGTCGACCGCCATTGTTAAATGCGCGCGCATAGGAAAACGAATTAATTTGTAGTATTGTTTATTTAGTATTTGTAGTATTATTTTATTCGCAAGTGTGTTGTAAAACGCCATATGGCACGCGTGAGCATGATGATTACCGCCGAGGCGTCATTGAGACCCGAGCCGCTCACTTGTACCATAATGTACTATTGTCACTTACCAGCGTATCCTTCAGGACAATCGGTACAAACGATGCTGCTATCCATTAGCTGTATGCACCCACTGTCCTTAGGGCAAGGGCAGGGCTTGCAGTCGTCTGGAGTGCCCGCTATAGCGTTGCCGTAGAAGCCTTTGGCGCAAAGCTCGCAGTTGCTGCCCGTCGTGTTGTGTTTGCAGATACAGAAACCTGGAAATATTTTGTTTTGAGTGGCAGGTAAAACACCCCCAGGTACTTTCTAAAGTACCTGGGGGTGACCGGTGAAGCCACCTGTCACCCTAGGAGAAGAAAGTCGGGGTAACAGCGCGATGTGCGGGACGCACATTGAGATACAGAGATAACCACACCAGAGGAAACCGAATATCGCTGTGAGTCAGCCAGGATGCTTATGGGCCAACGGCGTCTGAAGATCCGAGACGGCGTGCGGTTTTAATCGTTTCGAGTTCGACATAACCAGCCGCGCCGGTCAAAGGGGCGTATACCTACCACAAATACCCCCCAACGCACGAAAAAGCGAGAACTCACTGGACTGTGTTGTTCCACCATCAGTGTCCTTACCACACCTGTTTCCACTGTTTTACAGGCCACGCACCGTCTTCGCCTGCCTGAAACTCATCTCAGAAGTTCCGAACAGGTTATGAAACTGACCAGTTACAGGAACTGCCGAGGTAGAAAAACTGACGAGTGCCTCCCCGAGATAGGAATCTGTAATGATATACAACCAACTATTCCCCAAGTTGGCTTCAGCTCCAGAACAACCGGCCTGAGGCGCATAGACCTTTATCAGATTGGCCACCATCGTATATGCCATCCCATCACCCTTACGACATTTGGCTGATCGCCACAAAGTACGCACAACAGTAATACGTCACTTTGAAGCTTTTCAGAGAACTAATAAAATGTGTGAATTGTTTGGACCTAGATCTTAGTAGAGCCATTCACACCCAGCAGAAACCAATACACACTCCAGCCTACATTCAATCAATCAATCAATTAGCCCATCACAGTCCACTGCTGGACATAAGCCTCTCCCAATGTTGGTACTGGCCTAGTATTTCCACGCTGGTCAGACAGGTTTGCACAGGGTTTTATTTCGCCTACTACAATACCCTTCGGATGAGATGGGGTCTTTCTCCGTCACCACACTACGTCTCCAAGCTATATTATAAAATGATATACCATCGACTCACCAGTAGCCGTGTCACAAATATGCGCGTGTCCATTACAATCACAAGGTATGCACGTCGAATATGGACCACCATTTGCCGGCTCATGCTTGAACCCTGGAGCGCATTCTTCGCAATAGTCTCCTACATACGCCTTTGGACATGAACACTTTTCCACCCAGTTTGCAGGAGCTGCACCTTTCTCTCTGCCGATCTTAGCCGTCTCTAGCTTAAAGTTCATGAGGAAAGCTTCACCAGGTTTGTTATATGTGCCTCTGATTTTGATCGCAGTTATATTTTGGAGCAAAGACATGAAGGCGAAGTTCGATAGCGTTGGGGTCCAGCCGTAACGAGGGTCTTCGTGTAACCTGAAGGTATATTCTTGGTTCTGAAACAATGTAGTTTACATAATTGAATTTTTTTGGTTTGTGCTAAGTTTCTAAAAGGATATTGTGACATAGTTTATCCAAAGCGGTACGCAATCGCTAGGCATTTTTAGTTTTACAATTTGTTAGTTAGACACTATTATCATCGCTAGCTACAAAAATCGCAAAGACATCGCTAAAGCGTTAGATAGCGTATATCATAACATATTTACCTGATTAGTAGGCTCCGGATTATTCTGCGCGTAGATATTGATAGAAACGGACGCGCGGGGTCCCTCAAGGATGATGTCTTGGGCCGATGGATATCCTCGAACTTCGCTGAGCCGTAGGGAGAATTTCAAGTCGTGATTATATGAAGGTCTCTGGTCCCCGAGGAATTGCGCGGGGGCAACAAAGTATAGCGTTTCTGCTCCTTTCGAGGTCAAAGCTGCAACAGAAAGTTTAATAGTAGTAGTTATGCTATAGCAAGTAATCAGACTTCTTTATCGAAGTTATTTATATGTTCCTCTCTCAGTATTTCGAAAATCCATGACTGTGGGCATTACAGTCCCCAAGAGAGTACTGCTACTGAACTGTATCTACCGCCTCACTGAGAATAGCTCAGTGAACGTAAATGTCTCCTGATCTCGGACATGTAAACGGTAGAAACATGCATAGACAATTCATCAATGCTTGTGTTATTGAAGCCTCTGAGAGCAAAAAACTTGTGGTCTTCAAGATTTTTGGTGACCCAGGGTCGACCCTACCAAGCGCCCTTCACCCTCAAATCACGCCCTATCTCATCAATTCTCTACATGTTCGAACTATATCAGCATACCCCTTTCTACCGTGCTCACTGCATCAGCTCACCTGCTGATTGATGACAAACTCTGACGCGAGCTTTCCTCGCGGGATTGTTCGAGGGGGTCAGACGTGAAGCTCTAGCGCAAGCATTCCTCGCAGGGCTGGAGGGTCAGAGGGGTTCAGACTACAGACATTCCCATTGGTTGCAGTTGATGGCAGACCACCAAACAAAAGTAAAAACACAAAAAATATGATTCACAGTAATGTGGTATAGTATAGGTACTTACATACATACCTTTCATTTGCCTGACGTTAATTCCCGTTAACATTATTGTATACCATGGAACGCGAGACTTTAAAAGTTAGTTTACCAAATATGATTTACCAATATTCTGGGTGTTAGCGTTGAACTGCAATGGTGCAGGTTGCTCCTGGTCGTCTTCAGCGGTCCACCTCTCGGCGTCTCTGATGAAGTGTGCGCTAACTTCGTGGGCCTGGTACTTCGGCGCAGAGGAACATTGCGACGAGTGGCCGAAACAGAAGCAAGGCGTGCAACCGAACTCATTCACTATGTCCAGGTTGAAGAAACCAGGCTTGCATCTAGATGTTAGAATAGTGACGTAATAATTAGTTGGATTCTTCAAAGGCTGTTGGAAAAAGCGTGTCATTTGACTTGTTATAAGAAGTTGATTTTCAACAGGGTTTCCAAATGTATGGGCATTTGGAAACCAGGTCACATTTTTAGTTGCCAGCTGGTTGAGAAGTAGAAATTGCGACGGTACCCAGGCAAGACAGAAGCACATGGAATAACTAACAAGGGGTAGTACTAGCGGAATTGGGTGAAATTGACCATCCAGAAGGGCAGGTCAACCGTTCGGATAACGTTGTACCCTGCTGGAAGTAAGTAACCCAGGGTGGTGTGAGATGATGGTGTCAGAACTAGTTTCAGGTCCTAGGTTACCAAAAACGAGTAATTATAGCAGCGACCAACCGAAAATGGAAAATGGCCTTCGGTGGGTTCGTAAGAAACAAATGGTTCTTTACTGCTGGACAATGTTCCATCTGATGTAATAAAGTCACTGAACACGAAAAAAATGAGAGTGCTTTAGACCACACGACTGAAGTAAACACTTAATAGGCCTGCATTGTGTCTTAGATATGACTATAAGAGAAAGAGAAAGAAAATGTGTGCTTATACCTCTCTCTTGCTTCTACAGTGAGGGCGCTTATATAAAGAAACAGGTTACTGGTATCGGCCATCAGTTGCCATCATATCGTTTTTCAAAAAAAGATCACAAAGTATTCGCGCCCATATGTCTTTACGCATAAGGGCGCGAATGCGTTGGGGTTATTTTTTACCATATGTGGTATTAGAACGTAAACGATGAACTATCATCATTTTTGTTGCCATGGAAACTTGTCGGGCTAGATAGCCGATACCGGTAACCTGTTTCCTTATATAAGCACCCTATACGAAACGTAACTCTTTCTATCTTTACAAACTTATATCTCCGTTTTAACTTCCGTTCGCCTCGCCTGATCACACTTTTTGCAACGCTCTCGTCACGCATTTATCAGCTTTCTCCTCAAGCGTGGGTAAAGAAGATTTTCTGGGGCTGGCCATTAATCACGTGATGTTTTTTTAGCAATTTTTTAAGTTCCCTTCCCTCATGGTGATACGTGGTGAGATTTTAGTATACCCTTCCCTTCCCCCTCGTACTCAAAATCACGTGTATTGTTTATTTATTTTTTAATGCTAGAAAATTTAGCACCGTGATAAAAATCTCGCATTATAAGGAAAAATAAATACACGTGATATCTCACTATACCCGTACCTCCACCCTGGTGATATTTCGTAATATTGCCGTAGACCCCTCCCCCTCTTTTGAAACTCACGGGATTAATCGACAACCCCACTACAAAAAATACACTTACTCTCTGCATCGCCTTCCTTCAACATTTTGCTTGCACAGACAGATGCCCGTCTGCGGGTCACACTGGGGCGTGTTGTCATAAGACCCTGAGTCATTGCAGCCACATTCCTTGCAGCCGTGGACGGTGAACTCGTAATGATTGGGTGCACAGACATCACACTTCACGCCTGTCACTCCTGGCTTGCACTGGCACTTGCCTTCAGCGTTGCATTGCAGGCTGCGAGACCCTGAAAGTATGAGGATATGTTGAAAAAATAGTAACGGCAGAAATTATTTAAGAACTGCTTCATACTCTTCACTGTGGACTGTGGATGTTATGGTGACGTTTAAGTAAGTACGTTCGACAGTGTAAAACAATGGTGTGCGTTTAGTTGATGCATTACCAGCACTATAAACAGGATGGTTTGGCCATGGCCAAAACTTCCACCTTTACCAAAAATTCAGCCTAATCTACGTGTGTTTTGTAATTAACATTATAGCCACACATTGTCGAGTTCTTCAATCATGTCATATTATAGTCTTGGTCTTGATGCTAAATGAAGACGGAGACAGCCATAGGAACTCCTAAACTAAACATGATTTGTCTCGGAAAGTATTTTGGTTCTACGTGATATCCAGGGTCAGAAGAGACGGTAGATGGTCAGAGGAACTTCGTAATTACACAAGATGCACCCGTCACTTCACTAGCCTTTAGGTAGAATGAAAGTATTTGAATGAAATTTTAAAGCATTTATTATGCTATAATATGCTAACCGTCGCCCCAAGACGGATGTATAGAGGAATTTGAATCGGCTTCGTGCGGGCCTCGACAGCTTAGTGGTCAGAGCATTCCTTCTGTATGGGAAAGATGGCGATGTATGGGAAGGATTCTCTTTTCTCTTTCCTAATCGTTTAGAATGAAATTATTTGTGGTAAATAGAACTTTGTGCCACTAACCTGTAGGGTTACAATTGCAAGGCAGGCAGATGTCACCGCCGCCCTGGAAGAAGTTCTCCTTGCAGCGTTCACAGTTAGCGCCGTCCCTGTTCTCCGCGCACTCGATGCAATGGCCGCCGTGGCCCGTGCGCTCGTAAAGGTCCTTGTCAAAGTAACATTTGTTGGAGAAGCCGTTGCAGTTGCACGCTGTTAAGAATAGAAGGGTTACGTGTGACGCGAGCAATTTCTTGAATAAGAGTTCCACATACAGTAAGCTGACGGGTGACTTAATATTTGTTTCTTTTAAACCAGCCCGATGTGAAGAGTCTAATTAGGCCTACCTTGAAACATACATCCCAAGTTTCGGGCAGTTGGTAACATGAAATAGCGGCACTTGCCAAACGTCAAAGAATTTCATTTTAGATTCTTAATTTTTTTAGGTAGATTTCTTACTTACTTTCCTTTACTCATTATAGAAACGTATACAGTTATTCTGGAATGAATGACTTATCTCAGTTATCTCGTGAAATTAACTATCACAAACTACAAGATTATTTTTGTCTAGTGTTTATATTTTGCTTGTCACTCACTTTTAACAAATTTAAATGGTTTTTAGTTAGAATGTTTATATTTTCTTCAAATTTTTCTTGTCACTCACTTTTTAACAAATTTAAATGGTTTTTAGTAAGAATGTTTATATTTTCTTTATTTTTTTCTTGGAGAGATTTTTGGACCAAAATTATAAATTCCCCGCATAGCCTGCTTTTGCATTATTTGACATATTGCTTGAATTAACTCCTACTGAAATTTCATTCCAAAGAATGTTTCGTCAAAATTGATTACATATAATCTCTATACCTAGACGTAGCAAGTGTCATTTCAACGCGGCGTAAAAAATAGCTACTACTTTGGTATAAGTTGACATATACATACATCCCATGACATGCACACATTACCAGTTTAAGGACAGGGTACGCGAAACAGCGCTCGAACCTGAAGGAAATCATGACAGAAAATTTATGATATTAGCGATGAACTGGAGTCGGTTTGAAAGTCAAAGAGTTCTTGTGTAAAACTGTGTCATTTACCTGGCACAGTTTTCGTGTGAAGTTATAATTTTCTTAAGAAATAAATATGTATATAAGTAGATAAAGAGCTATACTTGCCGCTGAATACATTTTATTAATTGTAAATAACTGTTATGATGTCGCATATCAATAAAAATAACTATGTGTGCAAATTTCCCATACAATTTTGCAGCGATCTGTGTAGATTCCTTCGGACGTCAGTCGCCCACGGGCTTTTGGAGAGAGAGCACGTCTCTTTGATGCGTGATGACAGTTCACACATACACAATAGGCATACCAACAAAAATGTGAAGTGAAAAGTAGCGACACTGTCTTCTCAGTGTTGTCAAATTTATTTAGATGTTCAATAAAATAGTATGCATTTGACAGTGACAAACGTAGTTCCGATTTTGGCCGTTTCACGAATTCGTTGGTACATTTATAACATAGTGGTTCGATTTAGTGTCTAACCACAAGCGCCTAAAATGTCAAACTAAAAAGTTGGGGATATACTAATCCAAAATATTTTTTAAAGACAATATTTTTGGGTCCTGTTGTAAGGAAATAATCTTCTTCCTCCTAGCGTTAATTCTCAGTCGCATCCGAAGCTTTTTCAGCTCGGAGTCTGGGGTTCGCTTTACCAGTTTTAGCTACGGATTTAGCTAGACCTCGATATTTTCTGTGAAGCGATTGCCATCTGACCTCCACATCCCAATGGTAACATTAGGCGATATTGAAGCTTTGCAGCTAGACTGTTGTTTTTTTGGATTTTTTAGGGCGCCAACTACCCGTAACGACTGCACTAGATGTTCTTATGGCAACCGGGACCGACGGCTTAACGTGCTCTCCGAGGCACGACCAGACCAATGCAAATACCCATATTTCATGAACACAAATATTTGCACTGAGCGGGGATCAAACCCGCGCCTCCTGCGCAGCGGCCGCGTTCACTACCGCTACGCCACGGAGGCTGTCAGTTGTTGTAAGGAAATTATATTAGACAATAAGTTCGTAGTCATACATGTATACATGTATTTTATAAACATAAGTTCCTAAAATACATGTATCATGAAGTAGCTGTTTCCGTACATTTTAGAAATTAATAAAGAAAACTTAAGTAAGTACCTACTTGGGTTATATTGTGCGTGTTCGTCGTAAGTTCGTGGTCTATATATTATGTTACACATACCGGCTCAATATGATTTCTCAAAAAGGTTGCTCAAAAAGGTTGGACCAAAAAGTTTGGTATATATCTAGCTAAAATACGTTTTGTGGATTCTTTCTTTTTATTCTTGTTATATCTTTTTTTTTTCTTTTTTCACGACTACTAACGGGCCATGGCTGCTTTAGGCAACGCTTACACCAGCTAAGCTTGCGAGTCTGCAGCATGCCCATGTAGGGAATTCGACCAGGAAAGCCGTGATTACGCACTCTGGGACTGTAAGTTGTACTACACTGACAAGGAAGTAGGTCCTGCCCCCCTAGACAAGTGGCAATTCGTTGCTCTGCGTATGATGGAATAGGTATGATGGAAGGAGAATGACAAATGTATAGGATTTGACGTTTTTGACTTTAGTTTAGTTAACATTCAGGCATTCTATTCCATCATATGGAATTCTTAATGCGGTTCACAGAATACATCTACTTACCAAGTTTCAACAGCATAGGTCTTATAGTTTCGGAGAAAAGTGGCTGTGACATACGGACGGACAGACAGACTGACGGACAGACATGACGAATCTATAAGGGTTCCGTTTTTTGCCATTTGGCTACGGAACCCTAAAAAGATATGGTCTGAGTTGAGATGTATGTTTTATGGTTGACTGATTAGTTAGCACTCTTATTGGTTTCAGCAAGAAATCACTTGACTCAAAGGATTTAAGTCAATGTGAAGTGTACTGTGGGTACCATCACAGTACATAACCGCACCCATTTTCCGTCGGTGTATCCGAGGGGATGTGTGCATGAGAAAAAATAGGATACCCTCACAGTACACTTCACCATACAGCAAAAAGACGATGATTCGATGATTTATTGATATATTGCTACATATATCAATAAATCATTGAATTAATTATTATTGTAAAACAATATTACATTCATCTTACATTCGCATCAATATAACAATTCGCTTGGCACCTAAACATGCTTAAAGAAGATATTGATATGAACTCTTGTATTGCTCAGTATTATTTATTAGTCCCCCCACCAGGTTTAAATAAAATAACCTGGTAGTGTTTTTAGGACTTTTTAGGTGTAACAAGAAATAATGATTTCTAAGATCTCTGTATTCAGATTGCCTTTGGACACCAGCATTACTTCAGCCCACAAATGGCAATTCGTTGTTCGGTGTATTGTAGAATAGAATGACGAATGTATGGGATTTGACGTTTATGACATAACGAGAACGTTACGGTACGTTGAGAACTGTTGTGTTTGGGGCAGGCCCAAATCTATCCTATCACTTAGTACGGGGGCACACGGTGCGTTGCGGCGCCGCACCGCAGAAATTTCGGCCAATCGGCGGCCATACGAACGGCCGCGCACCGCTTGTGTGGCCGCCGATTGGCCAAAATATTGCCCCCGCTCTTATGATGGTTGGCCAACACAAATTTACAAAAAGTTCTGAATATTGGTTCAGAAGATAACTAATAGTAATGCTTTGTAATAATTGACCTCAAGTAAGGACTATCAGTCAGGTCTTTCAGTGACGATTGACCCGAAGACAGCTGTTGTATGTTTCAAAGCTCACCTTTGCACTCATGTACATTGGTCGGTGAGGCTCGGCCCCAGGGAGCATCATTGTAGAAGTCCAGACATCGCTCGCAGTCCCGACCAGCTGTGTTGTGTTCACACCTGAAATTTAACATTTATCATCAATATTTAAAATGATATGGTATCTCGAGCTGATATCCGCAAGTAAGGGCGTTTACTTTGCGTGAGGGCAAGCAATTCATTCAATCCACCGTAACAAATTGAAGAACGCCAGCAGGCTGTTCACACTGCTGCATTAACGGCTAATGCCATTGGTAATATCTACAGAAGTGTACATTGCTGTTCGCTGCATGAAAAATTAGAGTGCTGTCTTGCGGATGGAGTCCCATTGAACTTAAAAGACACATTCGTGGTTACAGTACAGTTACAGTTTCCTAGTTGCTGAGTGATCTATGAACCCATTTATCAGATGATTATTATTACTTCCAACAGAAAGGCCAGTGAGGGACTGATTAGTGCCCTAAGCACGAAAAGCATTCAAATTCATAATATATTGAGAGAGCTTCACTCACACACAGGTTCAACGTAGGCAGGCGGCCAATCGCAATGCTCCATTCTCTCTATATGTTTACATTATGAATATTTTTCGTGCTCAGAGTGCTGATGATAAGAAGTCTTGCAGAGGTTAACCAGCAATTTAACATGATATAAAACCAGCTTGGACTATATCTTTACCTGCAGGCCCTGGCCCTAGTCCCATCGGGTAACTCCTGTGTCTCACAGGCAGATGCATGTCCGTTGCATTTGCACCTGGCACCCACTGCCACATCCGCAATGGCATACCAGTATGACTGCAGCACCTGCACATCTTTGAAGATTTCGTCTCCAAAGGTGTTCAGCCGGTCCAATGAAATTCTAATGTCCGTGGCTGTAACCCATTTCTGAAAAACATATTGTGTATCAATTGAATGTGAAATAGAAAGATGCACAACTTCTATGGCTTCTCTCCATAATAACAAGTCCTTTTTCTTTTATGCAAATTAGATTCCAGACAAGTACACGGCCCACCTGATGGAAAGTGGTCAATGTGGCCTATGGACAAGTGCAACACCAGGGGAGTCACATTCATGCTGCCTACCCTGTAAGAGCAGAGGGATTCTGTGCCGTCAATGAGACAAATATTCCCTACCCAAATTACATTGATTAGTACCTAATACAAAGGAGTATGATTATACCCTTCTACCTAATTTTGATCGACTGAATCTGACTTTAAATGTCGTCAAAAATAACATTAGGAACTCGGACTTCGATATAAACAACATACACATTGCCCCAGGCTATCCCCTTCAATACCCATCCGCATTAAGCTGTAACAGCTTGAGATAAGTTGTGTTTGGACAAAACGAAGCAGGCAGGTCCCGGCGTTGTTCTATGTGAATCCTTAACGAATACTTCATAACAATACGTGAAAACCTTGACACAGCTAAATGCTGAACTAGAGAGAGTATTTGCATATTCAGTGAACCTAGATTGTGTTTCTGGTGGTTCGCACTTAAAAATATCACCAAAGCCTGATTTGTTTATTTGAAAAACCGTCAATATAGACGAGCTACGGCCTTTAAAAAGCAGTTTCATTCATTCCTCATATGTAGCTAATCCAGGGCCAGGTGACGATACTCCTTGTTTAAGTCATAATTATAGAATTAAACTAAAATTTATTGCTAAACAAAATACAAACCAACTTTACTATATACTGCATTAAACAGCAATAAACAAATATTTGAAAAAAATCTGACAGTTTGTCAATGTCATTGTCATTCTCTGAATTACGTTCCGTTTATTATGCTATGTAAGTAAAATATTGTTAAGTTTTTTGATCATTAAAATTTCAAGACTCATCAAATTCAAAACATTAAAGTTATAAACTTTTGAATTCTATCTCGATTTGTAATTTTGTTTGTTTGTAATAAATAGTTTATAATATTGTTTTGTTCAAACAGCAAAAGAAGGTAATAAACGTAAAAACCGTTTAGTTTTTGCACTTATTAATTAATTATGTGTTGCGTTTTGTTGTAGCAGAAGGAGGAGGAACTATTAAACATAAAAGCCCTAGGAAGTATGCTTGATCCTAGTAAAAGCCATACAATTTTTGCACTTATCAAAAAATAATCACAAAATGTCTAAGAAATGTATAAGTTTTAACACCCAATATCACAAATAAAAATTGTACATAAAAGTTTATTTGAAATAAAGCTAAAAAGTACCTGTAACTCAGGACTGTTGTCGAAAGTGTAGGCGGAAGGTCGTCCCTCCAACGTGGAGAAGAGCACGTTGCCTCCCGTC
Source organism: Eilema depressum (assembly GCA_914767945.1). Classification (NCBI taxonomy): domain Eukaryota; kingdom Metazoa; phylum Arthropoda; class Insecta; order Lepidoptera; family Erebidae; genus Eilema; species Eilema depressum. Next base: position 31,423,920 of record OU612012.1, on the reverse strand, counting down.
AGTGGGGAAATATCGGAGTACTCGCTGGTACATAGCGCTCGGGTCTCAGCACCCAGCTCAGCCGCTCTTTGTTCTTGCACGCCGTAGGTCTCTCGGCATGATGCGCTGAAAAATGCAGTCCATAAATAGATCAATTAAATTAGTAAAACATTGTTCCGAAGTAATCATTTTGTTCATAATTTCTTGGCATTTATTGTTTTCTAAAGTAAAAGTCCCTATTTATATATTTCATCTATGGTAAAAGTACCTACAAGTCAAAGTTATGACGTATAATGTCAGCTATCTGTGTTGCGACCATGATTTCTGTCCTCCGTGGTTGCGACGGAATACTCAGCCAAAACCAGGCCTCTTCAGAGACGAAGCAGAACAAGTATAAAATGTTCCAAACCGGACCCTCGTTGATACAGGCGTGAACTGAGTATATTGTACATAAACCATATTCTCCTTGATGATCTATACATGCATGGTCTTGTTACTTACCTGAAGAATTGAAAAGGTTCCCAATCCCGATCCTCGCTTGACTTCTTAAAGATGGCGAAACTCTCCGGCCGCGGGGAGAAGAACACGATCCGAACGTACGTTATGTCGTACGCTTTACCTGCAGGCGTGTAATAACAATGATTTACGATTGAACGAGTGGCTCATGAGAACTCTGAGACCAGAAACGGTGTGTGGTTTTAGGTGGTTTAAGTCCGACATCGCCGCTGGTCGCTGGCGCGGGGTATTCGTGGGGACTTTCGCTCGAAAAAAGGTACTAGGTTCTCACCTAAATGCAGTGTCAAGTTGACCTGGTATGGATACTGGATGTTTTCCTTCATGGTTTCTGACTGCCAATAAGTCTGGTTGTCTTGTTCGTAGTGCAGGTCAGTGAGTGCCTCACTGGAGAACTCTCCTGGAGAACATTTCTCGCAGTACCTGTGAGCAAAAATGTAGACGTGTAAGTACCAATAATACTTTTGAAAGCCTACGCTAAGAGTCACTTCTGTTGTATAACATGTGCACCGACTAGCAGGTTAGGTTGGGCCTCAAAGATGTGCCTTAGTATGGCCGTGGGTGTATGGATCGGGTCTAGCCTTTCATCCGCTGCAGAGCCTCCCGTGAACAGGTGATGTCCTCCTGGTGTATCTAGACATTGCCCAATCAGAAGACGGACTCACACCGCACTTAATTGCGAGCCAGCGCTTGAGTGATCCGTCGATGATAGCGTAGTAAGTCGCTAAGTCGCGCTGTACGGCACACGGCAGGTTATTTTAGTGTGGTGAGAACCTCACTTAACCACGTGGCTTCGCCGAGCCCGCGAAATGCGGACGGTACATTGTTTCTTGCCTAAACAAAAAAGGGCCTCAAGGAGTGCCCTCTTCACACCTTGTCCACAGTATGACTATAGATATAGAACGACCGCTAGCGCTGTTTGGCTCCCATGCCATGGTACACTCAGCGTGAGGACGAGGTAAAAAACATTCGCTGAGCGGCGGTATCTCGCTCCCATCTCATGATTTTTCCTTCTCTTTTGTACCTCGTCCCCTGCCACGCTGTGCGTACCATGGGTGTGGTACAGGGTACAGCGCCTGTGGGCGGTCTATAGTATAGTGCCTACATAGAAGTTATCGCTCTTATACTGAGATTGCCTTACCTAGTGGAAGTACTAGCAGACGTCTGGGTGCAGTAGACTTGCACGCCGCTGTCTCCGCACGTGTTTGTAGCCTCCATCTTCACCATGAAAGCGGCGTTCTCGAACTCGGGTATGCATCTCTGTGAAAAACGAGAATTATATAAGCTAACCCAATTTTATTTGAATTATTATTGTAGGTTACACATTATGAGATGCTGATTTCAAAGTAAAAAACAACAGACACTTATAAAGCGCGTTGGGTACCGCCCACCCGCTCAAGCACGAGGGAACGCCTGAGCTAGCTAGAGTCTTGTCTGCTAGGCTCGTCTCGTCGGCTTGCTGTGTGTCTGTTACGCTTTCACGCCTAAACCACTGAACTGCTTTTGATAAAATTTGGTACAGAGATAGATTAGGCCTTGGATATAGGCTATGTTTGGTCGCGATTAACCGAAATCGACGCAGGTAGAGCCGCGGGAAACAAAAATATCTACACCCCGCTAGGTGGTAAAGAGCTCAGATGCAGTCCAGATTTGGCGGTTTGCGTGAATCACATGATTATGCCCTACACTAAGTACTTTTACAGCGTAATTCACACCTTAAGAAAAGTATTCATTAACTACAGGAATAGGCGACAGCCTCTGTGTGTAGTGAACGCGGCCGCTATGCAGGAGGCACGGGTTCAATCCCCGTTCGGTGTAAATATTTGTGTGCATGAATATGGGTATTTGCATTGGTCTGGTCGTGCCTCGAAGAGCACGTTAAGCCGTTGGACCCGGTTGCCATACGAACATTTATGGCAGTCGTTACAGGTGTCGTTACGTTAGTAGGAGCCCTAAAAAAACAATAACTGCTCTAGCTGCAATGCTTCGATATCGCCATTTTGTTGTGCAGGTCAGATGGCTGTCGCTGTACGGAAAATATGGAATTTCAGCCTAATCCGCAGTTAGACTTGCAAAGCGGACCCCAGACTTCGAGGTGAAAGCTTCGGATGCGACTGGGATTAACGCTAGGAGAAAGAAGAAGAAGAGTTGTCATCGCATTTTGATATTGATATCTGAGTTTAAAATCTGCTTCTGCGGTAGATTCCCTCGATACTTGAAGGTAGAATCTAGGTTTACAACAATCGGAAGTTGAACGCGATTAGCTAGGGCACATGCTAGAGCGAGACATCAATAGGGCCAAATTTAAACGCGTCAGCCATAATATTATAGTTGCATGTTGATTGTATGTAATAAGATACTCGTACTTAGCTCACCGTTATGATGTTATGTGTGAATGGTATTTTGTATCCTGACTAGCTGACCCGGCGAACTTCGTACCGCCATATTTTCCGCCCGCGTGGTATTATCTCTAAATTTATTAGTGTTTCTCTATAATATTATGCATGTATTATACATATCTCTTGAATCATTCTATCTATTAAAAAAAACGCTTCAAAATCCGTTGCGTAGTAGCATACATAGGGACAGACAGACAGCGACAGAAGTCGCTCGCTGTTATAATAATGTAGTGATTAATAGGTACTAGATACCAGATAATAATATCCCTACTAATATTATAAATGCGAAAGTAACTCTGTCTGTCTGTTTGTCTGTCTCGCTTTTACGACTAAACCGCTGAACCGATTTTGATGAAATTTGGTATAGGGGTAGATTAGACCTTGAGAAAGGACATAGGCTATGTTTGGTCGCGATAACCGACATCCACGCGGGCAGAGCCGCGGGCAAAAGCTAGTTATAAATAAACGCGATAGTTTGTATGCATGTTTGTTATTCTTTCATGCAAAAACTACCTATTGAACGAATTCGGATGAAATTTGGCACAGAGCAGTGGCAACGGGTCCCTATTACCCGATTCTTACCGGGTTGAACTTTTTAGGACTATTGTAACTACCTGTTAAGAATGTCACAGGTGTTCGTAGCGCAACCAGAACCGACGGATAAGTGTGCTCTCCGAGGCACGGAAGGCTCAAATTGTGACCAGAAGGACACGGAAGTGTAAGAATGGTCACCTATTCTAATAGGTGCTTGTTGACTTGCTTGTTGACCTACTCGGTCAGTAACTAACACTTAGATATGAATGAAAAGCTAGATTCACAATCAGAGCGATAAGATTCAGATTAGAAACCACCAAAAAAATATCGCATGCTGAAATTTTCGCAGAGTGAGCTCCCTTGAGGTAAACAAATGAGTATTATTATGGCTGCTAACACCGATTACGTGAAATAATATTGTTATATCGACTGACATAAGGGGAAGGTGCGGGTGAATGTCCTGTGGACTGGGCTATTTATAGACGCACTATTTCGGCCCGGCCCATGTGACGGTGTACACCGCTGTTTCGTCTTTTATTTACAACTTTATGGCAGGTTTATGGGATAATAGATTCACATTTGAAAGCCTATAATAAAATAGTATTATGTCGACAATGTAGGTAGGTAGATAGGTACCTATTAAAAAAAAATCTGCGCCTGCGACTTTGTCCGAGTGCATTTAGATTTGGGTTTTAATTATTTTCTGCCAAAAGGTATGATTACGAAGCCGACCGCATACGACAACTGCCGATGCACGCAGCAGATACGCGTAATTCATTGCGGCTTCTAATGCTCCGTATCCGTATCGGAGTTTAACAAGTAATGGGTGCGCTGTGTCTGCTGCATGGATGGCTGCATGCGTCTACAGTTGTCGAATGCGGTCGGCTTCGAAATCATACTCTACTCTTATATTATTTCTGAGATAAAAAGCCTAAGTTACGAATTACAATATTAGTTATCTGGTAGTGAAAATCCCGTAAAAATCGGTCAAGCTGTTTCAGAGATCAAACAGGCAGACAAACTGTTAAAATATAAAGGTTTTTGTTGTAATGTAAGTTTAGTGCAAGCAATATTCATACGCATTCATTAAAAAGTTGTTATTTGAACACTACAACAACACACTGTATTTTAATTTCATTCATTTGTAGGTCTTCTTCATCATTTGTTCTGTGGTACGACCTTATGGTCATACTTTTCAGGATTCCATTGACCCGGAACTCGGCAAAACATATTCGCAATGAATATTTAATTTTCAAAGACGAACCTAACCGTTTCTTCGTGGAATAATTATGTCCGTATGGATTGAGGAGCCACTTCAGATTTAAAAAGGAAACTTGCCCCCTTATTTAGTAGGGAAGTAAATAATTTTGTAGGCCGAATTCTGAAATTTGTAGTAAAATATGTCTAAAGTTATATCAATGTGAATGTGGCTCCTCAATCCAAACATCTGAATTGAGGAGCCACCTGAAACTCGGAAAGTATTTCATGTACATATTTGAAAATTTTGTATCATTTAGTAGCAATTGTGTATAGTGTCTACTAAAAATCTGAGCCCAGTACTGTTTATATTCAAGAATATACAATACTTTTAATGTGGCTCCTCAATCTATACATAAGAGCGTGAATTGCCATGAAAGTTATTGGTCAATTTATATTCCACTGTAAAGACATTTAGTAGCAAGTGTGTTCGAATTTGTAGCATATGGACAAAGTAGTAGAACTGAGTAAATTTAATAAATAAACGCATTTCATTTGGCTCCTCAATCCTGACGTCTGCATAATAAATAATTGACTGTACCTACCTGAGATCAAAACGGAATAAAATCCTAGAGACACTAACATTTAGTATAAATGTCTACTAAATACACATGCACAGATCAACATTGTATATGTTCGGTATCTGAAAAATAAATTACTTCTGAATATTCCTTACGAATTCGCTATTAAGGGTGACCATGTTAAATGAATTAAACTAGGATGATTAATTTTTAAAATTTAATTTTTGGACTATATACCTATTCGGTACAAAGATTCTTCCTAAGTCATTTCTGGTACTAGAAACTATAATGACTTCAAGTAGCTTATATATTATAATAGGCGTTATAGAATTTATCCCTGCGATTAGCGAAGCTCGCATGGGCCACTATAAAATGTACCCAGCGAATGATGAGATGTTTTGTTATGACGACTATGATTCTCACTGTAAAATTCCTAAAAGCACCGACCAACCAATATTAATTCATTCTTTAACTTATGTTGCAATTGACTAGGTACTAAATATTCTAAACTTATGAAGAATCTTTGTACCGAATATAGTCGAAAAATTACATTTCAAATATGAATCATCCTAGTTTAATTCATATAACATGGTCACCCATATAGCGAATTCGTAAGGAATATTCAGAAGTAATTTATTTTTGAGATACCGAACATATACAATGTTGATCTGTGCATGTGTATTTAGTAGACATTTATACTAAATGTTAGTGTATCTGGTATTTTATTCCGTTTTGATCTCAGGTAGGTACAGTCAATTATTTATTATGCAGACGTCAGGATTGAGGAGCCAAATGAAATGCGTTTATTTATTAAATTTACTCAGTTCTACTACTTTGTCCATATGCTACAAATTCGAACACACTTGCTACTAAATGTCTTTACAGTGGAATATAAATTGACCAATAACTTTCATGGCAATTCACGCTCTTATGTATAGATTGAGGAGCCACATTAAAAGTATTGTATATTCTTGAATATAAACAGTACTGGGCTCAGATTTTTAGTAGACACTATACACAATTGCTACTAAATGATACAAAATTTTCAAATATGTACATGAAATACTTTCCGAGTTTCAGGTGGCTCCTCAATTCAGATGTTTGGATTGAGGAGCCACATTCACATTGATATAACTTTAGACATATTTTACTACAAATTTCAGAATTCGGCCTACAAAATTATTTACTTCCCTACTAAATAAGGGGGCAAGTTTCCTTTTTAAATCTGAAGTGGCTCCTCAATCCATACGGACATGAATAATTACACACTCAAATAGTGTCGTCCATTAAACATACATCTGCATAAACGAGCGACATGTCGACAGCGAAATCGATGTGTTTTGTTCTATCAATGGGTCATAAAAGCCCGACCAGTAAAATAAAAAACCTCGCCATATTGCGGTAAACTATTGGAACTAATTTCTTCATATGGTAACAATCTATACAATGTCATTATGGTCATCTGTCAGTGTGGTGTCAATTGTGCGTGTTGTTGAGTTTGAGAGCGCTACAAAACTACAAAACTATAGTAATATGCCGAAAACTATTAAAAGCCAGTTAAGAAAAGTAATTTATAATATAACAAAGTATTTGTCGGATAAAAAGTAGGAAGGATTGGACTCTGTTCCTCTAAATAACATCACGGACCTTGTTGTCAACATGACGGGTAGGACATCATAGAGTACGTGCAACTGAAATTGGCCTAATCTACTGATTTTACTGTGACTAATTATTATTCACATTTTTAGGTATATCCCGATCTTCTGTAATAAAAATACGAAGAGAAGGTCAAACGTCAAATGTATTTTCTACGCCTAAGAAAAATAAGCCTAACGCAAAAAAGAAAATCATGCTCGATTATTTTGATCTCTGTGCTGTTAGGCATAAAATACAAGAATTTTATGCAGTCCGAAAAACAATATCGCGTGGTCCCTGTTCTATACATGGTGTAACTGTATGTCTAACTTGTATTTACCATTCCAAGCAGTAAACTATTATACGGATACTACTGTGTTGTGATTTGTGCCCAGTCCTTGTAACCAGTATAACACGCCGCGTCTATTTTTCTATTTTCACCAGAAAACTTAACAGAGAAAAACTTAACTTTTTAACAGAAAAAAAAAATACATTTTAGTGAAAGTTTTGTATATTAAACACGTACTACAAGTTCTTTCTTTTTCTTTTCTTTCTATATTAATTCGTTTGTAATATTGGACACGATCTTTTTTGTATCGAAACTTAAGAACAAAGCAACTTAATGAAATTAAAAAAAAGAAGTCTATAACTCACTTTTGTGAATAATAGCAATGAAAAACATGACAGCCTCCGTGGCGTAGCGGTAGTGAACGCGGCCGCTACGCAGGAGGCGCGGGTTCGATCCCCGCTCAGTGCAAATATTTGTGTGCATTAAATATGGGTATTTGCATTGGTCTGGTCGTGCCTCGGAGAGCACGTTAAGCCGTCGGTCCCGGTTGCCATAAGGACATCTATGGCAGTCGTTACGGGTAGTTGGTGCCCTAAAAAGTCCAAAAACAACGGTCTAGCTGCAAAGCTTCGATATCGCCTAATGTTAACATTGGGTCGTGGAGGTCAGGTGGCAATCGCTTCACGGAAAATATCGAGGTCTAGCCAAATCTGTAGCTATGACTGGTAAAAGCGGACCCCAGACTCCAAGCTGAAAGCTTCGGATGCGACTGGGAATAACGCTAGGAGGAAGAAGAAGCAATGAAAAAGTCACAGTTTTATATTAGGTGTCATTCCGTGCTTAATTGCGGGGAAATAAAAGCCTGTTCATAAGCAAGTGTGTTGAAAAATATTGGCATTTTACATGTGTATCACTATACTTGGTGTTGTCATAATCATAGATGATTTTGGCGCCCCCAGTACGGGTTTTTTATTTTATTGGTCGGACTTTACAATCTTTATCATAGACACTGAGAACCTATTTGTAAAATACTTATCTGTATTTCGTACACAGGCATAACCACAGGTCTCTGCACATTATGGCGCCAATCCAGCTTTAAAAACGTGCACATTGGAAAATGAGGTTCGATCTTACTCCGCCTTTCCTCTGTGTAGCGTAGTGGTAGATCGTTTGACTGCTATGCAGGGGACACGGGTTCAATGCCCGCTCAGTGCTTAAGGCATACTACCTTATGGCTTATTATATTCATCTATATATTATACTAGCCTTCCGCCCGCGGCTCCGCCCGCGTGCATCTCGGTTAATGCGACCTTTGCTCATATCTTCGGTTCTACTCAATCGATTGCGATCAAACAAACGTAAGATTTTAAGTCTGAGTAAGCCCTTTCTAACAAAAAAAAGCGCATCAAAATCCGTCCAGTAGTTTTTGCGTCCATCGCGGACAAACAGACAAACAGACAGGAAATTCAAAAAAAATATTTTCGTGTTCAGTATCGTTAACATAACATAACCCAAGTATTTTTTCTTAAATATCTCCAATGTACAGACACGACCACTTTACAATTATATAATAGTATAGATAGATTCATCTTGATTTCTAGGGTACCGACTGCCGTGCCTATTTACGCCCCAAAAGTATAGCCTACGCCAGAGTCGTCCGTTGATCAGCTTGTCAACTTTGCACTACTCTCTTATCTATATTTTATTAACCATTTTTCAGTTCGTCTGTCCATCTTTCGTGGGTGGTGGCAAACGGAAGGTGAGGGCGTTTCACGACCCGTTTGCCGATTCGCGGTTTCAACTCTGGGACTTGTTTGCTCCATCGATGTTACCATGTTTAAAGGCAAATAAATTATTCTTCAGTCTTTCAGCAGATTTGGCCAGCTTAATCGCCTTTTCAGCTTGCCTATTCTGCGAGCTATATTATTCTTTACCCATCGCTACTGTTTGTTCTGTGTCGGATGACCTCATTTTGAATCGTATCCTTCAAAGAAACTGATACTAGACAGAAACAACCATTACGGAATTATGGCTTTATTCAGCTTAAAACATTAGTTGGATGAATCGATAGAAGACAATCAAGTATGACTGGCAATGTCATATCAATATCCTAACAGCCAGTATTTCAGACAAGGAGATCTTACCACATTCACCCTGGGGTTAAGACTTCACATAATCCTGTAGGTGAGCAGGCGGTCTGCGTTCCCGACCTGAACGGCGAGGCTGTTGGTTTTCGACAACGGGTTCCGGAGACGAGGCTTCTTCAATAGGAGGGGCTCCCTCTTCCTCTGAATCCGGGGATAAGTACTCATCATCAGATGGCAGCTCATTAGTCACAGGGCAAGGTGCAAGTGATCTATTTGATACCGTGGTCTCGCGCCCATCAGGTAATCTGACGAACGAGTAATCAGGGTTGCTCTGCAGAAGCTCTACCTGTTCTATGTCTGACTCGTATTTGGAACCTCTTACGTGCTTCTTCATGAAGACAGGGCCCGGCGTAACCAACCATGTCGGTAAGGATTGGCCATTTGATGAGCGCCTTGGATGGTTAAACATTCTCTCGTGAGGTGTCACGTTAGTCCCAGTAGATAGTAACGATCTTATCGAATGTAGAGCCACAGGCAGCGCAGACTCCCAATTAGTTATGTCTTGATTTTTGGAGCGAAGGTGTAGTTGAATTGTCCTCCACAGGGTTCCATTGAGGCGCTCCACCAACCCGTTACCTCTTGGATTGTATGGAGTAGTCCTGCTGCATGCCGTACCTAGGTCTGTTAAAAAAGTTTTCAACTCCTCTGACAAAAATGATGTCCCTCTATCTGAGTGTATGTAGGCCGGCGTGCCAAATAAGGAAAATAGCTGTTTCAAGCAATTGATTACAGTGCCCGAAGTCATGTCTTTGCAAGCGAAGGCGAATGGAAACCGGCTATACTCATCAATAATGGTTAAAATGTACCGGTTTCGAGTATTGGATGGTAAAGGGCCTTTGAAGTCTAAATTCAGCCTTTCAAAAGCAGTAGTAGCTTTAATGAGCTTCCCTTCGTTTTTAATATACCTCGGTTTTATTTCGGCGCAAACCGGGCACGCTGCAGTCATTCTTTTAACCTCTTCAACGGAATATGGGAGGTTTTTTGTACGAATCCAGTGAACTAACCTCGTCACGCCGGGGTGGCATAGGGAATTATGTAGTTCCAATAATTTTCTTGAACCGCCATTCATATGGGCGCAGACTCGTGAGAGAGCATCAGCTGCAACATTTTGTTTTCCTGGTCTGTAAATAATATCATATTTATAACAAGATAATTCTAAGCGCCATCTTTCTATCTTTTCATTTTTTATTTTGCTCGAATGTGACTGATTAAACATGAACGTCACGGATTTTTGATCAGTGATCAGTATGAAATGTCTTGCAATCAAATAGTGACGCCATTTACGAAGTGCTTCTACTATAGCCTCCTTTTCTATGGAGGATTGGCGACGTTCGGAATCATTAAGGGAGCGGGTAAAGAAAGCAACAGGTCGCCCTTTTTGAGATAGCGTTGCAGCTATGGAAAATTCCGAAGCGTCCGTTTCGACGACAAACGTTTCTTTCTCATCAATGGCAGTTAGAGCAGATTTTGCTACTTCGGCCTTAAGATCCTTGAAACGATTAACTGCCTCCTCAGAGAGCGGGAAAGTGTCTTGTGATGTTAGTGGTCTGATTTTAGCGGAAAAGTTATCAACCCACTTAGAATAATGGGCGAATAAGCCTAGTGCTCTTTTCAAAGAAGCAGCATCCGAAGGGATGGGATAGTTTATAAGTGGTTCTAGGCGAGATTTGTCTGGTTTTATAGTATTCTGGAAAACAGTATAGCCAAGAAGGTTGATAGATTCGACACCAAAGATACATTTGTTAGTATTCAAGATTAAGTGATATTTCTCGACAGCTTCCATGAATCTGTGCAGGTTTCCATCATGTTCTTGTTTATCTTTCCCACACACAGTAACATCATCTAAATATGCAAATATTCCTTTGAGTTTTTCAGTGTTTATTATGTAATTCAGTGTCCTTTGAAATGCCGCGACCCCGTTTGTCACACCAAATGGGATCCGAGTGAACTGGTAAAGGTTCCCGCAGGCTTCAAAAGCCGTGTAGATTTTCTCCTTAGGAATAATGGGGACCTGGTGATAGGCAGATTTTAAGTCAATTTGTGTGAAATAGTTGTATTTAGCTACTCGTGATACGATAGAATCGATACTTGGTAGGGGGTAGGCATCTAGGTCTGTGTAACGGTTAATGGTTTGGGAGTAGTCAATCACCAATCGTTTACGGTGACCTCCTCCACCGGCAACAAGTACTTGAGCTCGCCACGGAGAGACACTGGGCTCTATTACTTTGTCCTTCAATAGATTAGAAATTTCTTTTGATATAAATTCCTGGTCTTCGTTCGAGTGGCGTCGTGAGCGAATAGCTATAGGTTTTATATCAGGCGACAAATTAGTGAAAATAGAAGCCGGTGGCACAGAAGCTTCGAGGACATTACAGATCTTCAGTGGTTCTTTATCACCGCCAAATTGAAGTTCAAGCGAAGAATGATTCTTTAGAAGATCGTGCCCAATGATCACGTCTGCACAGAGATCTTTTACGATAAGTAGCGGTTGGTGCTTATATACATAGTGGTCAATTTTTATAGTAGCGTAGCATAGTCCGTCGACGTACGATACGAAATTTAGCGAAGCGAGAGTTACGGCTTGTCTACATGGCCTTTTCTTTAGGTTCATTATTCGTACGAGATTGTTGTCGATGAAGCTGAGAGAGCTGCCCGTGTCAACTAGGGCATCGGCTCGACAATCATTAACAGTTATAGGTATAGTAGCTTTGCGTAGGCTTGAAGGTGAAGCAGCTAATATTGTAGATAGAATAGATTCACGAGATTCAGTGTGCTCATCAGGAGAAAAAACTGCATTTGTGTTAGGTTGCATTTGGCGAGAGCTTCGGCAAACACTGGCAAAATGTCCCTTTTTAGAACAAAGTTGGCATTCGGCGTTTATAGCGGGACATTTAATTCTTAGATGAATGTGGCCACCACAGAAGAAGCATTTTCGATTATTGCGATAATTTATAGCGGTCAGGTTTGTTAGTGGTGGTGGTGGCCGTTCTTGTGTAGCGGGCTCAGTAACAGCATTGAATTAGGCAGGGCTAGTATTGTTTTCTATGATGTGGGAAGTGTTTTCTGCGCTTTCAAGAGAAATGGCCAGATTTAATGTTTCTGCTAAAGTTAAAGAACATTTCTCTAAAAATCGTTCTCTTATTTTGTTAGAAGAGAGCCCTGTGATAAGAACTCCGCGAATTGTCTCATTCTGGTGTTCATCGGCTGTTACTGCTTTGAAATGACAGTCGTGAGCAAGTAATGTAAGGTTTCTCGCATACTCGCTTACCGATTCTCCAGGTTGCTGCCTTCTGGAGTTTAAAGAATGCCGAGCTAATGTGATATTTCTTCTCTTTTCGTAGGTGCTATTGAGTATGCAGATAGCATCACTGTACTTGGTACATTCTCGTATGAAATTAAAAATAGTTGGAGAGATATGGTTTATGAGAAGTTTGTACTTTACGGTTTCGGTAGCGGTAGCGGCCTCTTCCGAGATAAAGTTTTCGAAAGAATACTTCCAGTGCGTCCATTTCAAATCTGAAGCAGATGTGGAAGGTTCGACATCAAAGCGGTCCGGGCGAAGATATCTTGACATAGTTGACGCGGGTATGGACGTACTTTTTGTCTCGTCTTGCGGCATAGTACGCAAATGCAAAATTATAAGCTGAATAAATTGATACTAGACAGAAACAACCATTACGGAATTATGGCTTTATTCAGCTTAAAACCTCAGAATACAGAACAAACCAGAAGCCGCATTCGCTAATAGCTGCATATCCCGCACTGTGTCCAAAAACGATACTCTGTCTCGCTCTATAGTGAAACTTCCCGCTCGCGTAATGTTACTAGGCTAAGGTGCGGTTCCCAACTTTAGGGTAGTCATAAAACACTAGATAAGAGATGTAACACTAGATATTTAATATCTGTATTATACAGAGAGGTGATCAGTGTAAGTTAAAGCTATTAAATATAATATATAAATTTAATGAAACACGTTATTATTAGAACTATCGGGATATTTACCATGTATTTCGGCGCTGTTGCAAGCACCAAGTAAATATCCCGATAGTTCTAATAATAATGTGAACGACCATGAAAGTTTAAATACCTATATTAATGAAACACGGTAATAAGGTAAGTATTTTTTTAATGGTATAATGATATACAAAGTCTATAGACGCAGTGTCACTCCAATGCGGCGTAAATAATACTTAACTACTACTCTGGTACATGTTGACAATATAGGTACATACTTATATCTCCTATTTCATCCATTTCAACTTTTCTCTTCATGCATCGGTAGGGAAACTAAAATTAGAAACATTTTATAGAAAAAAAAAGTACCTACCTACATTATACATAATATTGCTACTGTGCGATAAAACCACCAATTGTATATAGGTACCCACATAATAGCGTGTTTAATGATGTCTGTGGTGTACCTACATATATTATCGATTCAAAATGAATGACGATTCCGAAGTTTGTGCGTAACGATGCACGCGCCTGCGAGACTCGCAGCATATGCAGTATATACCTACACGCAATGATTGTTGAAATTGTTGTTTGCTATTTATTATGTTAAGTTTGTTATTGTCCTTCCACAAGCAGAGAAGGGGCTATGTAGGGTATACAGCCCTACAAGCCGGACAGCCAGTAAATTGTCGCTGTTGGTACAATAAATTGTATTTCTTCAATTACTGAAGACAAACTCCTATGGTCATCTTCAGACACCATCTACAGATCCTGTATACTAAGAATACCAGAGAATTAGCTAAGACAAAACAAATGAGCTCAAACTCGATAGGTTTTTCTTGTTTAGTTTAGTATTTCTTAAGGCCATCATCAGACCAGCTCCATGGTACCATATTAATGCATTATCCCCTAAACTAACATGTATACAAAATTTCATCAAAATCGGTTGAGGATAATCTGCTTCAAAATCGAGTTGCAAGATTTCTTTTCGAACAAATTAAGTAGGTACCATACCTACATCCTACATACAGTGAAAGTAGGTAATGAAAAGATTTTTATCATAATATCATTTACCGACTTGTTTGCAATGCAACAAGGAATAATGCTTGGACGAGTAAAGTGAACAGAATATTTTTGTACCTACCTGCGCATGGCACTCGTACGTACTACCGAGCCATTTAGTTTGATTTGAACCGTATTGTACAATAAAGAGACCTATCTAAGTATATATCAGTTTAAATTTCATAAAATAGGTGGGTAAAATTTTCAATTGACATGGCAACACACAAGATGGCAGCGTCTTCGTCTAAATCAATCACAATTAAATTCAATAATTAAATAACTATGCATTTGTATACGCTACTTACAGATGAAATGTGATCCCATCCTGTTTTTTTGTAATCCTAGATGTATTTTTACATGAAGGAACAACTAAAACCGACATTTTAAAATTAAAATTGACACTGATGTAATACGTCTGACGCGCTACGTGCATACGAGTGAATGCGAGTGACAATATTCAAATCAAGCCAACTTTGAATATCTATGTGTCTAGAAGGACAGTCAAAGCGTTGAAAGCGGCCCAAAAAATAGTGTCCAACTGTTGGGCGCTAAACGATTTTCTTGCTTTCAGTGTCAGATGCACTGTCAGCGGACACGGACAAAAATTTGAAATTTTAAAAATGACTGTTTGTGTAGTGAAAGTGTGCAGAAACTATAAAGGACGCACTAAATCAATAAAAAAAATTACCTATTATCGGTAAGTACCATTGTATCGTACAAATTTTAGCAAAATAAGTCATAATCTTTTTTCTAAAATAATTTAATATTGCCGTCGCCATTTTGTACTTAACAGGTGTGTTGCTAATTACTTAAGTCAAAACTCCCATAAAAAAACGTGGCGGGTATATTATGCAATATAATGTACAGTATCGTATGAGGGGTTTTTCGGCATACTGAGTACGAATTTAATGTCATTATTACAAGACAAAATATGGGCAGTAGTGCGTCGTAGTGCTTCATGAAATTTCAGAATGGACTCACGATATCATGGGTTTTTGGTTATATTTTTTCAGAATACCAAGCGATCTAATACTAAAGCGCCCCACACACTAACAGTTTATCGAATGACAACCGGATGATATTAGTCTATCAGTTCATCGCAATAGCCCATACACTTACAGTTTCGTATACGATTTTGGACTGACCGCTAATACCATCTGAAGAAACTGTGGGCGGACTGTTGGTGTGTGGCCGCTTGACGATTCCGGTCAGCGCCGGCAGATGTCGTCGGCAGGTAGTCGGCCGGCGGCCTGTCGACCGTTGGAAGGTTCTACGCCTACAGATTGAATATTATGACTAGTGCAAGCAATTTTCGACCTTATTGGCATCACATAGTACATAGTTTTTTTTCTTATATTCGTGATCAGCGGCATCTATTATTGCGAAAACACATGTAATTAAGAAAATGTCAATAAGGTCGAAAATCGTTTTTCTGTTCTTAGTAGTCTCTGTGTGTAACGTCTAGTCGGTACAAGTCCCAAATAACACATTCACCTCCTTAATTACCTCCTGTGAGGTGATGCAAGAGGTTTCTGCACGAAAAAAGAAAGTTTTTGAATTGCTTCCATATAGATAAATAAAGTAATTATTAGTTTTAATTGTTTTTAAGAACAATTCAACAAATTTTTTTGAGGCTGAAAGTACATTTATCAATCTATGACTGACTTGGAAGCATCAGATGATCGTACGGTGGGAAACTGTCGACTCCCAACTGCTCGTGTGTAGTCGCAAAAGTGGCAGCAGGGCACTGCCGGCAGGCCAAAATCGCTTTAGTGTGTTGGCGCTATCGGCTTAGGACTGCAGGCCGCCCGATAGGACCAGAAACTGCAGGCGGACTGTTAGTGGGTGGCCGCCTTAAGAAGTCTAGACCAGTCTATAATTAATATTACGATAGTACTTCATACCTAATGTTGTATCCTCATATTTTTCAAATTAAGAGTATTATTTTTCTCATCTGAATATACATACAATATTATTAAATAATACATAAAATTTTCCCTAATTTTGAGGCAGTTTTCAACAACTGGTATCAATTTATACACGCACACTAAAAAAGAAAACTGACAAACGCGAGTGTAAGACGAAGCTGTCACGCACACTAAGAAGGAAAAGTCGTCCCATTTCTTTTTATTCTTTTGCAGCGCCATACTCCATCTAGACATATAGTTAATCAAAGCAAGCCAATTTGTCTTGATTTGTGTGTCTTCACTTTTGAGCGCGCTTGCGGTTTCTGGTTTGTTCTGTATTCTGAGCTTAAAACATTAGTTGGATGAATCGATAGAAGACAATCAAGTATGACTGGCAATGTCATATCAATATCCTAACAGCCAGTATTTCAGACAAGGAGATCTTACCACAGAAACACAAGACTAGCCCCTTTTTCTGTCTGTCCTACCTAATGGCCACGTTTCAGCATCGTGCTTCTTTTCGTTAAGCTTTTTTTATAGCCTGCATAAGAATTGACTGCACTCTGATAGATGGGTAAGAAGCTAAGGTAAAGTGAATTCTTTCTCCAGGTTTTTGTTTAGATATGTATATACTGGTAAAGATATTTTATTAATTATGTTCACCCATCCCATAGAAAGCGTCAGTAATATGACACAATTACATGCAGACAACAGTAGCGGATGCGATAAGTTTGTTCCGTTCGTGTGCGATAACGCGACATTAGGCAGAGCAAACGAACTCATAAACATAATATGAAGTTACCAACCGCGCTGATAACCTCCTGATTATCTTCGAAGTGGAGCTCGCAACTGTACCCGAGCTTTGTTATATTTCGATATGACGCCCCTCCATTAAGTGTTAGAAGATTTAGATTCAATGATCTCCAACAACCTACGCGAATTGCACTGCAATTCACTAAGCGAGCACAACGATGCGAGTCGCAACGTTGTGCTCTATAGAGATTGTCATTGGTCGGATTGTATCACGTCACTAGAGATCGACCAATGACAATCTATATCAAGGCTGTCGCAACGTTGTGCTCATCGTTGTGCGGTGCGCTTACAAAATTGCACTGCTGCAGGCACATGCCACAAGAACGTTTCGAACGATCGAACGAACTCGACAGCCTGTATCCGCGCTGAGATTTCAATTAAGGTATGATTCCCAAGCCAACCGCATATGACAACACTTCATACCCATGCAGCAGATATAGCGTACCAATTACTTGTTAAACTCTTATACGGACAAAGAGGACCATTGAAAAACCGCAATGAATTACGCGTATGTGTTGCGTGCATCCGCAATTGTCGTATGCGGTCGGTTTCGCAATCATACCTTTACGCATGCTGTAAATATGTAGTTCGAATTGATCGTTCGAAACGTTCTTCCAGCTTGTACCTGTTGTATTATACTCGACTCGACTGTTTCGCATAGGTACCAGTGGCGAAGGGTTCATATTGTGCAAAGGCTTGTCTTTGCAGAGATGGCAGAGACTTTGCAGAGATATACAATTATTTACACTCATGGACTTTGGTTTCATTAGCTTCTCTTTTGAAAATTTCCGTTTCAGTTCAGTTTTCAGTTGGATTCCCTTGGCTTTTGCGGAACGACTGCGGTTTCTTCAAACCTCAGAGGAAAGGCAGCACCAGGAATTCGTCCGTTAATGAATAGAACGGTATATTAGTACATGGGGTTAGTTTAGGGGTAGTGATGGCCCCGAAGGTATTGGTTTAGCCTTCTCAACACTGCCTATTGGATACCATGCATCGGCAGGCCTAGAGGCGCCTAGGGGCTCTGGACATGTCCTTATTCTTTTTCATTCGAAGGCCACTTTCGGTTGCAAGTGTTGCAACCGAAGCTTTCTCTAGGCCCGTAGTTCAATTTGCCACTCCTCCTGTTCCTGTCCTGTATATTTTCTTTTAATCTTAAATGAAATTAATAATTAAGAAACTTCTATAGTTCCTCATCTGAGTTAAAGGTAAGATTTGTATACGTGGTTCTCATCACTAATCTCCAAACCTCCACTTATACACCATATCCTCAAAGGTCATTGACCCCATCCCCCATTCCTCATTCAAACGTGTGTAGCGGCCATGAACCATATGAGTTGGGTTCACCGCATTAGATTCAGGTATGTTAGTAATCATGACAGCCTCCGTGGCGTAGCGGTAGTGAACGCGGCCGCTACGCAGGAGGCGCGGGTTCGATCCCCGCTCAGTGCAAATATTTGTGTTCATGAAATATGGGTATTTGCATTGGTCTGGTCGTGCCTCGGAGAGCACGTTAAGCCGTCGGTCCCGGTTGCCATAAGAACATCTATCTATGGCAGTCGTTACGGGTAGTTGGAGCCCTCAAAAATCCAAAAACAACGGTCTAACTGCTAAGCTTCGATATCGCCTAATGTTAACATTGGGTTGTGGAGGTCAGATGACAATCGCTTCACGGAAAATATCGAGGTCTAGCCAAATTCGTAGTTAAGACTGATAAAGCGTACCCCAGACTCCGAGCTGAAAAAGCTTCGGATGCGACTGGGAATTAACGCTAAGAGGAAGAAGAAGATGTTAGTAATCATCAGAACATTAGCCATGAGGTCCTGCTCTCGGTCGTTGATATCTTTCATGAGCTGCTCAACAATAGGGTTCGGTACGGAGGCCCGTAGATGATACTCCTTTGATTGTGTCTTTAGGCATTATCAATTTCGTTATCTATGAACATAATTACGACACGCGTTGTTCTACTCTATGAATGACCCAAGCTAAGATAAAATAAGAATAGCTACTAAGATAAAACGTTTTTATTTTGTACCAGTAACCGCACAATCAATGAAACATTAGGTATACCTTTTTATTTGTACGCCGTAATACCTTTCTGCCCTTTCTTCCTAAGATGGGGACACCGTGTGATGACCCTGGGCCACTTCTTCTTCTTCAATCGTGGCAATGGCGCATCGACTCTCAGTCAGATAGTGTTCTCCCAGTGTGCTGTTTCCTGGATAGCGCTCTCGAAGGCGCACATACGAACCTCGGGATCCTGCCGTTTGGCAAAATATGTTTCGTCAAATTTCACTGCCCAAAAAACTTATCGCAAATTTTCATTTCCCAAAAGAGTAAATTTACATTTCGCATTATAATCACTTGGTCAAATATTCATTTGGCAAATATTTACTTGCTCAATTTTCATTAAGTCAAATATACATTTAGCAAAATGCTTTATTTTGTAAAGGCGTAGTAAAGGCGAAGTTTGTAACGTAGACTAGATTGGAACTGCTAGAAAACTAGGTTAGGTTAGGTTAGAACTGTGACCCCAATAGAGCGCTCTGGAACGCTGGCAATGATTTGTATGATAACAATATAATTATTATCAAAGTTCTTACCTGTAAATTATTTGTCCAAGGTGAAAAAAACATCGATGCAGCATTGTATTTTAAAAATAGGATCGTAAAATTAAAATTTTTATTGCAGTGAATTTAGACTCTAAGTAAATCATATGCCAAACCATATTTGACTACCTACCTAATACTTGGTAAAATTAAACTTTGCCATAATATAATTATTTGGTAAGCAATAATTTGCCAAAAATAGTATTGCTAACTGTAAAATTGCAAAAAGTTGTTTTGCCAAATGTTTTTTGCCAAATGAAAATTTGGGAAACATACTTTGGCATGTGACACTTTGGGAAACGTTTTTTGCCAAACATTAGTAAACCACGAACCTCAGGTGTAGCACACGCCAGTAGGTGGGCCATTGTCCAGGCGCGGATCCACTAGGGTGGGCAATGTGGGCATGCCCACCACCTTAATAGACCTGTGACGTCACTTTTTTATGGTTTAATGAAAAAAAATACCAAAATTAATCATGAATCACGCGTGATTTGGAACACAGTGTATAGTGCAATAGACGATATACCAGCATTTGTTCACACTGTTACAATATCAGAAATTACACACTATTATTGCGGCTTTTATGTACACCTTTATAAGGAGCACACACAGGTCTGAGGTGTACAGTCAATCAATCAATCAGTTAGTATATTGCAGTCCACTGCTTCTCCGAAAATGCGCCACGTCTGCCGATCCTCCGTCTTCCGCATTCAGTCCATCCAGTACCGTAGGTCATAGCAGGCAGGACGCACTGGTTGAAAACCTTTGAGGCATTGTAGTAGGGGGGAGGAGAAAGCCCGACGTAGTTTGCCAAATGCTGCCCACCCCAGTTGGATCTGGCTATTTCTTTCTCGAAGTTGTTTTTACCGAGCTGGATAACCTGCCCCAGGAGATATATTTTTGAACAACTCTGAGTGTCACCCCTTCAATGGAAATCGAGTCGATACAACATGTTTGTTGAACATAATCATGGTGTTGTCCAAGTTTACACCCAGGCCAACTTGTCGAGAAGCTCCATTCAAGCTGTGCAGCATTTCACCCAGTTGTTCCCACTGGAACAACTGGGCGAAATGCTGCACAGCTTGAGAGGCCCTGTGCCCCTGACTTGAGGAAGCTGACTAGCATTTGCCCCTGCGATTTCTGCACCCTACTCCATAAGGTCTCATAAGGTTCGACGACGACTTCGTCATAGTTGCTTAGTCACTACTAAGCAACTATGACGAAGTCGTCGTCGAACCGAAGATGCGAGATGTATCTACTCACCGTGGATGTCGGTACCCCGCCAAAGTTCAATCCAGAGTCTTGAAAACGTCCTCCAATGCGTTGGTGAATAGTTTGGGAGATATAACATCTCCCTATCTCACTCCACGCTGGAGGCTAATGGGTTTCGTCTTCTGGTCTTGGAGCAGGATGGACATTGTGGCAGTGTCATACAAACATCTCAGCATCTTGATGTACCGCCAATCTACACGACACTGCTGCAGGGCATCCAGCACTGCCCAAGTTTCGATAGAGTCGAAGGCTTTTTCGTTGTCCACAAACGCCATACACAGCGGCTGATTGTACTCCTGCGACTTTTCTACAATCTGCCGAACAGTATAGATGTGGTCCACGCCACGGTACTATAGCCTTTTCGAAACCCGGCTTGCTCAGGTGGCTGGAACTCGTCGAGCTTATCCGCGAGGTGATTTGTGACGACTCTTGAGAACAACTTGTAGACATGGCTCAGGAGTGAAAGAGTCTTATCCTTTTTTTTGAAGAACAGTACCACCGCACTCCCTCTCTGTGCCCTAGGTGTTAGCTCTTGCCGGATGATGGAATTAAAGAGACTCGCTAGCTCTTTCAGGATTGGAGCGCCACCTGTTTTCAGCACCTCAGTAGTAATTTCCATCATCACCACATGTTGTTCTTCAGTTGCCTGAGAGCCGCCTCTACCTCGCACTACTCGACATTTGGTATCTCCTCGGTGTAATGGCGCGTGAGTGGGGATCTGTGGTCTTCGTCGCTGTGTCCCGTCGGTTTACTCATCCGTGCTGCATATAGCTCAGTTGTAAGTTTCGTCAGATGGGGCCTTCCCAACTGCTGAGCGAACACTTTTGACTCCCTATATCGCTCGATTGCCTCCTGGATGGAGTGAGTGTTGGAGCGTTTAAGGTCGCGTCGTATCGGCTTTTTGATTTATTGGTTTAAGGCTCTCCCATCTGACGAAGACGACTGTGTGTATGGTTGTTCAGTGTTCACGCTTCTTCCTCATAAGTTCGAGAGTCTCAGGAGAGAGCTTGGACTTTTGCTGTATGCGTTTTCCGGGAAACAACTTTCGAGACACTTCCTGCAATATTTTGACCACTATGTCGGCCTTCTCGTCAATGCCGCTAGGTTTCCAGCATTGCGAAACGATTTTGAAGTTCCAATTGGAACTTTTCGGACCCTAGAGCTACTTGGAGCGGCGTAGGTCGGTTGACCTTATCATTCGGAATCTTTCAGCCTTGATGTTGATATTTAGAGAGCATCGGATAAGTCAGTGATCGCTTTCAGTTTGAAACTTGTTGATCACAAAAACATCTCTAAAGAATTTATCTTGTTCTTTATCGCAGAGTCCCGGCGTTGCCAAGTCCACTTCCTGTTGGGGTTTTTCTTAAAGGAACTATTAATGAAAAAGAGGCTGTGTGCCCTTGACTCGAGGAAGCTGACTAGCATTTGCCCCTGCGATTTCTGCACCCTACTCCATAAGGTTTGATTTTCGTCTCGCCGCGTTCAATTCAACAGGTCAATGTGAGACCAACTCCGCCAAAGACACCCCCCCTCCCCCCCGGGCGTATTTAACATGCTTGACATGAGTTCGCACTTTTCACACATTTTCGGGTACCTGTGCCCACAACCTAATTCCGCGCCTGGATCCGCGCCTGCCATTGTCTGCGATGTAACTCCGCATTCACATTTCAGGTCCACTTATTCCGGACCACTGTCCACTTATATCTGAAGACCCGAGACCACGGAGGACCGATTTTATTCGGTTTGAGTCTGACATATCTTGAGTACCGTCGCGGTCCGCTTATTATATGGCCAAAAGGAAAGCTTGCGTCAGATCCTTGACCGCGGTTTGCAGGTGCACCGACTACCAGGTTGGGTTAATCTGAACCCCAGAGGTATTAATAGAGCCTTGTATACCTCGTGGCAAGACAAAAGTGGGCGTAGTGAGAATCCCAGATTGCATTGGAAGCTTTCACCTGGGAGACCCGTGTTCCATATTAGGTATATTTGGCTTACATTGCACATTACGGGAGCAACTGCCGTCTGGCCTCCTTTCCTCGTGAGGAAAGCTTGTGCTTGAAAGTCTCACATCGCATTGTAGATACGGTACCTTCTTTTTTTATCACTTAGGCGCGGACAAGCAGACGGCCCAAGTGGAAAGTGGTTACCGTGGCCTATGGACAAAGTGCAATACCTACCAGGCGAGTCACACTCCTACTGCCGACCCTGAAGAAACCTTCTAATGCCCGTCTTGAAGAACCCCATATTGTATTGACCACGACGATACTTTTTCCGGCCGAGCCTTTACTGTACAATGTAAACGAAAGTAGGTACAATTGTACAATGTAAAAGTAAACTGTGCGCACCTCGCTGATTTATTACAAACGATACTATAGGATGTAAGAAAAGAGAGATTCTGTGCCGTCAGCGAAGAAGACACGCAGGACAAGCCTTTGGTCTTCCCACTGACTCCAATGAGCTCTGGAGTATCTATCTAATTAATAAAAATAGTCCCGCTAAACGTAAAACACGACTTCCACAGTTCTATAATTCAGGAACTCAAAGTTCAACCAACTTGAAATAAGCTACGGCCTTATCAAAAACGTCCCCCCCCCCCCTCCCCTTTCAGCCCGGGCCCAAAGTAGGAGGCGGCAATATTACTTGATTGATAAATGTCGTAATAGAGGAAGTGTGTGAACCATTATTATGTTCTGTGATTACCTACGTCTGAATGGTGTCAAGACTGCGGCTCAAAAATTTGTCCGAAAATGATACAGTCAGCTACGTATATCATGGGAACTTCTCTACCTTACTTTCACTGGAAATATGTGCTTTTACTTATGCTGTATCCTAGTAAAGAAGTAATATTAAGATAATAAGTTAATTATTAAAAATAAGGCTGCGTAAGGGATTGAAGGAATAAAAATGTCTTTGATAAAATTCGCCCTAAGGTCATAGATTAAAAAATAATGCTAAAGGTAAAGATTGGTTAATAGTTGGATAGGTGCCTAACAAAGCTTGGAATTATACCTTTTATAGGTAAATAGATACGTAGATAGGTGAAATAGATACCTTGTTCTAGGATAGTTCAAAACTAACATTTAATTAGTTTCGTACGATGGCAGAACAAACATTAGAAGTACTTACTTACTTACGTAATGTTTAATTAAGTTCTTTGAAATAACAGTTAACAGTGAAATGATTGTTTATGTTTATTAATACGAAGACAACGTCCCTCTGTGTGTATTCTTAGAAGGGACAGCTTGCACTCTATGTATGCAGTATGTACCCTTTATAGACAAGTTTGCATGCCTATTAAGGACCTATGTCAGTAAATATAATACCTACAGTAACTTCGACTATAAAATTAGACACAAAGGATACTAATTTAGTAGTAAATGGAACTTGTACTCTTTTCCTAAACAGCTTTCTTCACAACATAACCAAAAAGTAAACAAAACTACTAAGTTCTAAACTAAATTAGGCATAATATAGATGAAAAAAGTATTCTTTGGTTAATTTAACAACTTTTTAATCACTTTTACGAACTAAGTACAGTTAACGCACTCAAAAGCCAAACACAACAAATAAATAGCCAGTGAACTAAAAGCTCGACTTACTTGTGGGATTCCCTCGCTGTTGTAACACGATGCTAGCTGTTTCGACCCTATCCTGGGTGTGTGATAGTAATCCTGTGCGTTTACAGATAGTATTATACAAGTAAATGTGATAAAATGTGTGTGGAGCGGCGCCATTTTGAACGCGCGACGCGACGTTGGCCCGCGCGCTTCGAGCAAGCACTGACGCGCGCTGGTTTCACAACACTCAGTCAAAGATTAAGTGCGCAATACTGAATAGATGAGACAGCCTCTGTGAGGCAAGAGCTTTTTTTGCACCGCTTATGGCAGACAAGCACACGGGCCACCTGATGGGAAGGTTCGTAAAGGTTCCTTAGTACATCAGAAATGTGGACATGCCATGGCCTTTCCTCTATTTAATTCATTAATCGAATCTATTACAAAACTTGTATAAATATAACTTAAAATTGGATAGAGAAATATGTATACTCTAGGTACCAATGTTATTTATATTATGTAATCCTCCATTAAATTAATATTATTACCCTTTTCCTCCATAAAAATACAATTTACTCTTAAATCACCCCACTCGTTCCCCAGTGGCCCCGTGGGCCTATTCTTAACCTTAAGCCCCCTTTGTAGTCACCGCCACGCATTTCTCTTTTCACTTCTTTGCTGGAAACAAAGGAAGTCGTGGTCCTTATTCGGGAACTTTGTCAGAATCTAGGTTATATAGACTTTTTGGCCATTTCTTGGCATGCCTTATGTATATTTTGTTGTTGTTGGTCCTTTTTGGATGAAAGTGTCATAATACCATGTATGATCTGGTGAATAAGCTACTAATAAGTCTTGTTAACCAAAGAACCAAACACAAATTAATTCTAGAACCACACAATTTGCACTCACACAATTTGATTCGCATTTAATAATTTGTAGAGTGAGTATAAAATCTTGACAAAAAAGAATAGAAATAACGTTATACATATAATACATACATACATACATAAACTCACGCCTTTATCCCCGAAGGGGTAGGCAGAGGTGCTAGCACCCACATTTCGCCGTTTATGTTTAGGTCCCAATGTGATAGGTGGCGAGCCTATATTGCCATTAACCGGGCACTTATAAGCCTGCGATAATACACTTTCCGAAATATACATTCATGCAATACATTAATTTCTTTATCACTTTAAGCAATTCATTACAGACTCCAAATTGCAATTAATTTTAACGAATCTAATCACTATATTCATTCTATGCATTCGATCACCATTTTAACGTTTCCTACCTACGTACCTAAAATACATATAAAATTATCATTTGTCTCATCTACAATCCATTCAGTCTTTGTTTGTTGAGCAGACGCAGGGAACGTGGCCCCATACCGACTGTTTTTTGTGAATAAACCTGAAAAGGTTCGGCTTTTGTTTTCTGTTAGAATGGCAACATGTGCGGTCATTCGGGGAAGGAATCGGCGAGCCGTGCAAAGGTCTCTACCATTATTAGACAATATTAGGAAGATACTCGAATCTACTGTAGATACTTGTCTGAAAGGGGGCTTACACTTTTAGGCTTAAAGATACGGGGCACTTTCGCCTTGTAGCTTTAAGTAAATAGTGGGAATGTTGATATTTTATATATTAGTAGGTATTACCTATTCAAAAATACATAGTAGGTACGAATAATATGCCAAATAAATAAAACGTATGTTCAGGATAAAGTAGTATAGTTGGGGCTAAATTAGTAAATTAGTTTTTAAATACATATTAGTAAAGTAGCCCCCTCCGCTCTTGCTAAAAAAATTAGTAGGTAGATAGGTATTTCAAGTTTAATTGTGTAGGTACCACAATTGTGTTGCTTTTCAATAGGTATTTCAGTAATAATATGTATAATTATGACATACTCGTACCTACTAAAATGGTGCCACAAATAAATCGCGATAGAATTCGTTTATTTCAATGAGTGATATTCGCGTAAGCTTCAGCAAGTATGATGATCACATAAAACGTAGGTTATACCTACTTACCAAATTTTTCACACGGGCTTGCATGAAAAGTTAATTAAAGTACTTAGGTATAGCATGCTCGTGAAGCTGTAAGAAGGACAGAGTAAATGACGGAGTGCTGTTTCTGTTTACCGCGAAGGGAAATAAACATGATAAGTTATATAAATAAATACATAAAAAGCAGGCATCATCATTATCACAGCATTAGTCCCGGCTGCATTTTTTTTAACCGACTAAAACGCACACCGTCTGTTGGTTAAAAGGCGGCCACCCACTAACAGTTATCGAACGACAACCGGATGATATCGGTCTGTCAGTTCATCGCAATAGCCGACACACTTACAGTTTCGTATACGATTTTGGACTGACGGATAATATGTGTGTGGCCGCTTGACGATTCCGGTCAGCAAAGACAGTTAAAGGCTGGTCAGTCTATACGTCGTAATAACATCAGACTAAAAGAATAAAATAATGTTATTATTTTAGTCTGAGGTAATAAAATTATGATGACATTGATGACATAAGGACTGCCAGGCCGCCGGACAGACGAAAAACTGCAGGCGGACTATAAGTGGGTAGCCACCTTTAGTCGGTTCAAGCCCGACGCAAACTCCTCCACCGGCTCCGGCGGGGGCAAATCGTGCGAAAAATCCCCACGGATGGGTACTTATCCGTTTTTTTTTCTCTTCTCTTTTATTTTTCGCACGATAAAAAAAAGTCCCGGCTGCATTCAAGGCTTGGACTTTGGAACCGCTCTTCTACTCTTTATACCTATTGATTTGGTTTATCTTGACTTTTCTGTCTTGATCTATTCAACTGTTTGACGCTGTCCTCCGTGGTTTGACGTGATTGAGAAACATGCAAATTGTCTGTACAAACTTTTACCTTTTCCTACAATAATATTAGTCGAACTCAATAATATTAGTAAAACTCAATAATAATAGTAGAACTAGCTGTTGCCCGTGGAATACTGCTCCCATTTCCACATGTTATAGACAAATAAACCTTCTTCTTGAATAATTCTATCTACTGAAAACTACATTAATATTCGTTGAGTAGTATGAAAGATCTAAACGAATAGATAGCGCATAAACTTCATTTTAAACTATGTTATAGATTACCTACACAACTATTTACAAAACAAATAAATGCCCATGAATAAGTGCCGCTTGACAGCAATAGGCTCACCCCGTTATTATGAGAGACCAAAAATTATAGTTGGCGAAAGGGGGTTGGGTAATGTTGGCGTCGTGTTGGAATTTAGCGGCCATCAATGAAATTGGTATAATATGAAAGTACAGTATAAAGTGATCAAAAGTTACTATGGACAAACTTCTCTAAACTATATCGGGACTTAGCTATACAGGGTGGTATTTTTCAACTTTACTTAGATGGAAGTACTCTAAATACTGGAGATAGCGAATTCCACTGAAAGGAAACATTCCCTTATTTTTTAAAAGAAACAAAACTGCATTCAATGTTTTCTGAAAATGCCACACCCGGTAGTCGAACCGACTAAAATCTTCCTAAACCTTCTATTTCATGGATTTCCTTTTATTTAATTTACCAAGTTTGTTAGAGAGATTTGATCCTTATGATCGACCCTATCGATTGATGCAATAAAAATACAGGATGTTATTTTTTCAAATTGTAGTCGGTTCGATTACTTTCAGCATTCAGAATTTTTCAGCATTCCTTAAATGCAGTTCTGTTTCTTTTTTATAAACGTACTAAACTGTATTCAAAGTTTTCTGAAAATGCCACACCCGGTAGTCGAACCGACTGAAATATTTCTAAATCTTCTATTTCATGAATTTCCTTTTATTTAATTTACCAAGTTTGTTAGAGAGATTTGATCCTAATGATCGACCCTATCGATTGATGCAATAAAAATATAGGGTGTTATTTTTTCGAATTTTAGTCGGTTCGCTTACAGGGTGTGGCAAGCGATTTTGCGGCATTCCTTAAATGCAGTTCTGTTTCTTTTTTTAAATAAGGAAACATTTCCTTTGAATGAAATTCGCTATCTCCAGTATTTAGAGTACTATTCCTAGCGAGAAGGAAAACGGAAAGTAGCCCCCCCCCCCCCCCCCCAGCCAGATGGACTGAAATGGCGCACATTGGTAGAGGCCTATGTCTAGCAGTAGTCTGCAATAGGCTAATTGATTACAATAATTACTTCTTGGATGTTAATATGTAGGAAAAGTACCTACTTTTACTACCGGAAATAGCTAATTTCATTCAAGGGAAACACTCTCTTATTTAAAAAAATACAAAGCTGCATTTAAGGAATTTCGAAAAATCGCTTGCCACGCCCTGTAGTCGAACCGACTAAAATTATAAAAAATAACACCCTGTATTTTTATTGCATCAATCGATAGGATCGATCATAAGGATCAAATGTCTTTAACAAACTTGGTAAATTAAATAAAAGGAAATCCATGAAATAGAAGATTTAGAAAGATTTTAGTCGGTTCGACTACCGGGTGTGGTATTTTCAGAAAACTTTGAATACAGTTTAGTGTGTTTTAAAAAAAGAAACAGCACTGCATTTAAGGAATGCTGAAAAATCGTTTGCCACGCCTTATAATCGAACCGACTACAATTCGAAAAAATAACACCCTGTATTTTTATTGCATCAATCGATAGGGTCGATCATAAGGATCAAATCTCTCTAAAAACATGGTAAATTAAATAAAAGGAAATCCATGAAAGAGAAGGTTTTGTAAGATATTAGTCGGTTCGACTACCGGGTGTGGCATTTTCAAAAGTCTTTGAATGCAGTTTTGTTTCTTTTTAAAAATAAGGTAATGTTTCCTTTAAGTAAAATTCGCTATCTTTAGTATGAGGGTACTTTCCTTCAAGGTAAAGTCGAAATGTTGCACCCTGTATATCGCAGCTCCGATATTACTTACAATGAAAATAATGACATTTGTACGTGTGTTTAACACAGTACAATGAAGTGGTATCAAAATTATTGATGGCCGCTGAAAAAATTAAGGACGCCACTGTCCATACTAGATTACCCAATCCCCTTTGGATTATAATACACCTACCCCTTCGGGGATTTACAGGCGTGAGTATATGTATGTATGTATGTATAAAATTTATCATAGGTAAAATACCGTTGTCGTAAAACTGGCATGTCGGTATTATTTAATTTTAATCTATGCCATTTCCCTAGAGATACTCTATTTCATTTATACACATGAATAAGCCTTTGATGCTTATTCATTGCGTTAGGTCATTCATCTTCTCATCTCGTTCTAACGAAAGCACTTTCTCGCTCGCACAATGCTTAAAAGTATTACGATTTGTTACGAACTAAAAGTAGGTAGGTACCTATCTTATTTATGCAAATTATTAATTACCTACCAATGAAATTACTTACATTATTTATGCCTGTATAGTATACTCCAGAAAGAGTAAGAAGACATCTCTACGTATACGTCTCTACGTAACTGGGTGCATACCTATTGTCATCAATCGGGCTATTTTACCTGTTTTACTTTGAATTTTCGAAGCGAAACATCAATATGACACCTTTATCTGACCTAAAGGCACACTAAAGGTTTGATTTCTTCCCAGGCATGCCTAGTCAGGCCTAGTCATTAAATTATGACTACAAAACAAATAATACAAATTGCTATGATTTGCTCTGAGTGGGAATCGAGCCTCCAACTTACGACTCTAGTCGAACGCTCTGCCGCCAGCCCACAAAGGTTATTAACCCTTATAACTTGGCAATGAACGTAGAATAGGCTACCTACTTTTAATTTTAAGAAATGGCAACTTTCCCGATTTTCCTTATTAAAGGGTTTCTAATTTCTATGCAGCCAAAACCGGCCGGAAAAAAAGGCCGGGCAAGTAGAAAAAAAGGTCGGGCAAGTGCGAGTCGGACTCGTGTTCCAAGGGTTTCGTACAAAATTGGACTAATTTTATGCTACATAAACCGGAATATATATTTTGATTGCGTTGACTTTGCAGTTTGATTTTTGCACAATTTCAAGACTTTCGTTGTAGTGTGTGTGGCATGAATATCAACTTGATATCTCCTTGCATTTCTGAGGAAAAGGTCTTTACAGACAGAGACGGACAACGAAGTGATCCTATAAGGGTTTTGTTTTTTCCAATTAAGGTACGGAACTCTCAAAATATTATAATGACATACTTACTAGGTACTCGTAGTACCCCGTCATCGTCATCTTAGCATTGTTCCACATTGTTCCTGGTTACTACTGAGTATTTCATAATATCAGAGCCCAAGGTACGATTAATTGATTTACACGACTAATATCCAATTTAAAACAATGTCTAGTCAGAATAAAGTCCAATCACAATAAGGTCCAGTCAGAATAAAGTCCAACCGTAATAAGGTCCAGTCAGAATAAAGTCCAACCATAATAAGGTCCAGTCAGAATAAAGTCCAACCATAATAAGGTCTCCTAATTTTTTTTTTACTGACACGCTTTATGGAATGATTTTCACGGCCTCTGAACGTTCGGCTTTTCTCGCTGAGTGAGTTCAGAGTCTGAACTCACTCAGCGAGAAAAGCCGAACGAGCATCGTGGGCCAATCAGTCAGTGTACCAGCTTACAGCTGATGATGGTTCACCTCCGAAGTTCTTGCTGAGGCCCTATAAACGCCCAATAATGATGTAACATCTATTTGTTGCTATAATAAAACCTATAAATTGTCCTCTGTGCGTTTAACGTGTGCAGAAGCTATAAAAAATGAATAAATAAAAAGCTATTAAATTTCCCACTTTTTTATTAAAACGTGACATAAATAGGTTCACTGACTCATCGATGTTACGCAACTATTGTAAGAAGAAATACAAGTACAATGGTCTTCCAAGATTTTTTTTTTATATTATGGGCCGTTGACTGCACCCCGCTAGATGGGTAAATAGCTGAGGTGCAGTCCAGAAGAATATTTGTAATATTGAACTTTGTGGAACTGAGACTCGAGAGTTCTCGGAAGTATAACTGCCCCCCTAGACAAGTGACAATTCGTTGGCCGACGTGTTGTACAAGAAATTAACGGACCAAGGACAAATAACAGCGTGACAAGGGAACGGTAGTAGTTAGGTACCTTTGATAGGAAAGAATGTGCCAGACTGTCGTCGGTGTAGGTCCCGGCTCGCAGGAAAAGTTGACTTTACCCTGAAGATCTACCTGATAATGGTCAATGTCGTCTTTACTATAAGGGCACACGGGGCACGTACCAAGTGCCCCTTTCCTATGGTGGCCCCCGAAGGACTGACATTTTCTCTTATAACTACATACTCAAAACATTTCTGTAGGGCGCATTTCTCTCATCGCATCATGATCCCATACAAAACTGCGGAAATCGTGGTAAAGGATCATTAAAAAAATTTGGGGCCACAAGTTCTTGTCTGCCCGGGGTCCCCATTACCTATAAGTAAAGACGGCCCTGATTATGGTACCTAATAGTAGGAGTACCTACACAATATACACTAATAAACAATAACCTTCAAAATAATCGATATTAGATATGAGTACAATACAAAGTAAACGTGTGAAAAGAATTCGTAAAATTAGACACATTTTTTGTGTTTTATCGCCCGAAGATTATGCTGACCTTTGAAGGGTTAACCAGATAACCATTGACGTAAAATAGACGATATGTCTCTATCCTCTATGCCTACCAACTTCTTAAAATATATAAGGAACAATATTATACCTACAACACCATGCCATAACACTTTGAATTGAACTACTTGAAACCTATTTATCTTAGGTAGGTACTAATTTTATAGTTGGTGCCTGCAGCTCAACCTACGTGAAATAGGTACCTACATACATACATACATAAAATCACGCTTTTATCCCGGAGGGTTAGGCAGAGGTGAAATTATTAACACCCTCATTTCACCAATCATTGTATTAGGTCCCACGTAATAGGGGGTGATACTATTGCCGTTTTTCGGGCACTATTGTTGACTTGAGCCATGTATAGGCTGAGTCTGTATATATCTGTCTGATGATACAGCCCTATCCCTTAGTCGCCTTGTACGACACCGCATGGGAGGAGATGGGGTGGCCCAAATTCTACTCTGCCGGGAACCACGCGGCGGTACCTACTGTTCCCGTTTTTGTAACTTAAATGTGTTATTCCAGACTGTAATCGTATCCCTGTACCAACTTTCAGCCAGATTCGTTAAGTCGTTACTTTATTTATTTCATTTTGAGACTACCTGTTAATATATCTAAAAGGCGCTTTTTTTATATTACAATTTGAATATGTACAAAATTAACAATGAAACTAAAAATATAAGCCGTTTGCGTACAACTGAGTAACAAACATCCATCCATTCATATTTAAGGAATAATATTAGTAGATACTATTATCTGTTCTGTGATTTTAGTCAGTTCGATTACCGGATGTGGCAAGCAAGATTTCGCAAAATCTTCGAATGCGGTTTTGTTTCTTTTGGGTGAAATTCGCTTCTTCTTCTTCCTCTTAACGTTAATTCCCAGTCGCATCCGAACCTTTCAGCTCGGAGTCTGGGGTCCACTTTACCAGTCTTAACTACGGATTTGGCTAGACCTCGATATTTTGTGTGAAGCGATTGTCATCTGACCTCCACAACCTAACATTAGGCGATATCGAAGCTTTGCAGCTAGACCGTTGTTTTTGAATTTTTTAGGGCTCCAACTACCCGTAACGACTGCCATAGATGTTATGGCAACCTGGACCGACGGCTTAACGTGCTCTCCGAGGCACTACCAGACCACTGCAAATATTCATATTTCATGCACACAAATATTTGCACTGAGCGGGGATCGAACCCGCGCCTCCTGCGTAGCGGCCGCGTTCACTACCGCTACGCCACGGAGGCTGTCAAGTGACTGTCGCGTGTCGGTGAAATTTGCTATCTCCAATATTTAGAGTAGGTACTTTGCTCCAGGTAAGGTCAAAATCTTCCACCTTGTATAATTCATCACGCTATAGGTACCCAAGGGAGCGGAGCAGTAATCATCAATGTGAACAAATCCAGCAAATTCCCATCGGTCAATGAATCAAAGAATCAAAGAATCAATTTCGTTTATTCAATTTAGGCACATAAAGAGCACATAAATGAACGTCAAAATATTACAATTGTGTCAAGAAGTAAACAAAAATAAAATATATAAAATATTTAATAAATTAAAGTAAACCTTGAAAATGATTCTTTCGCTGGTTCGGTAGTTGGTTCCACTAAGAAGATACCAGCAAGAAACTCAGAGAATTCAATTATCCTTTTTATTTATTTATTATTTAATACGGTTTTTATTCTTTTTATACAATTTACAATGTGCGGGCAAGAAAGTGATTAGGTTGACCATGCATTTTTATCATTAAGATATTCTTCTACTTTTTAATAAGCTTTTTCCATTAGACTTTTTTTCACGTTTATTTTAAAAATATTAAGTGGTAAGTATGTCAACCAAATTCTGAGGAATTTTTTTAAATATTTTTATAGTGTTGCATACAAATGAATTAAGTACCAACCTTATGAAGCCTGAGTATTGGCACTGCTAGTTTATCTTTATTTCTCGTATTATAATCATGTGTGTCCGAGTTTTTTTTTTAAAGATTTAAGTTCTTCCGTATGTATAAAATATTATCGTAAGTATATTGAAAATTATATTAATTTCTTTAAATGTTTCTCTCAGCGAGTCACGGGGTCTGAGGCCGTAGATTGCTCGTATCGCTCTTTTCTGTAATATGAAAACAGTCTCAATATCGGCAGCTGAGCTCACAGCAGCAGACCATATGACATAACGCTATGAAAGTAGCTAAAATAAACTAATCGTGCCGTTTCCTCATCAGTTAGTGACCTTATCTTTCCAACCGCATAGGCAGCTGAGCTAAGTTTTCCTGCCAAGGCTGTGATATGAGAACCCCATTGCAGTTTACTATCTAGATTTATTCCCAGGAAAACTGTAGTATTAACTACTTGAATTGATTCATTGTTCATTACAATATGAGTATCTATCTGTCTTATGCTTCGTTTACATACTCGCGGCAGAGCGAGGGAAGTGGCGAGAGAAGTGGGCAGGGACGTGGTGTGAATGGTATATTCGTCATGCCGCGAGTACTGCCACGTATGTTGCTGCGAGTGTCGGCTTGGCGGCGCGAGAAGGAGCGGCAATACTAGCGCGATGAAGCATTCACATACTCGCGTCGCGCACACTTCGCATCGAGCGCTCGTTGTGTACGCGCGTGTCACAGTCACAGGATTACTTCGAATTTATTATCATGACAATGACGCAACCAATCGAATGGTCCAACGAAAAATCAATAGAATTTATTGAAATGCTTGCTACGGATCTAATTAAATAATATAGGTAATACATATGTATATAAAAGGTAGGTAGGTAGGTACCTACCTACCAAACTAGAATAGGTAGGTAGGTAGGTACCTACCTACCTACCAAATTAAAATAGGTAGGTAGGTAGGTAGTACCTACCAAATTAGCCTGATTACCTACCAAATAGGTAGGTAGGTAGGTACCTACCTACCTACCAAATTAGCCTAATTATACCTACCAAATAGGTAGGTAGGGTACCTACCAAATTAGAATAGGTAGGTAGGTAGGTACCTACCTACCAAACTAGAATAGGTAAGTACCTACCTACCTATTTGGTAGGTAATCAGGCTAATTTGGTAGGTACTACCTACCTACCTACCTATTTTCATTTGGTAGGTAATTAGGCTAATTTGGTAGGTAGGTACCTACCTACCTACCTATTCTAATTTGGTAGGTAACCTACTTACCAAATTAGCCTAATTTACCTACCTACCTATTTTAATTTGGTAGGTAGGTAGGCACCTCTACCTACCTACCAAATTAGCCTAAGTATACCTACCAAACAGGTAGCTAGGGTACCTACCAAATTAGAATAGGTAGGTAGGTAGGTACCTACCTACCAAATTAGAATAGGTAGGTAGGTAGGTACCTACCTACCTACCAAATTAGCCTGATTACCTACTAGCTAAGTATCTAAGTAGATAGCCTAGCCTAATAAAATGCCTATACTGCATTCGGTTAGGTGTCCACTTAACTAAAGTCGTCCATCTCCATCGCAAGGCGAATACTGTATGCGGGGCAACGCGATGAACATCGCGATGATGCGAGTGTTGGGCAACGCGATGAACATCGCGATGATGCGAGTGTTTGAATGCTAGGGCATTATTCGCGTGAATATTGCCGGCAAGGCGATGAGCAATGCGAGCGGCAGTATGTAAACGCGGGGTTACATTGGGCATAGTAAACTTTACACATTTTGTTTTTTTCACATTGAGCAACAAGTTGTTACCTACTTGTGAACCAGTGAATCAAATAATACTATTTCACAAAGATTTTTAGTGAAGTATGGAAGATCATTTACATAATTATAATATCAAGAATAAAAGGGGTCCTAATATCGAGCCCTGCGGTACTCCCATGACTTAAGGGGATTATTTGAAAATTAATAAATTTTGGTTATACTTAGGTAGCTATATGACCTAAAGAGGTTATACCTACGGAGACTCGAAGTAGATACCTAACCATGCCACGACGGACGAAGCCGGGGTAGGTCAGCTAGGAAAATAATAAATCGTAGGTACTTATAGACATAAATAAAAAAATCCTTCTTTATTCATCTTGTTTCGTTCCCAAGCGACGGTTACTCCAACAATAAATGGTATTACAAGACAATACAATTTGCAAACGCACCATGTGTCGTCCATATGCGTCTAAACTAGACGAAGACGCCCATTAAAACGCCTATTATTCAGTAGTACAGACAGACTGAATTACTGTACGAATGTTAAAATGATGTCATGCAACTGCAAAATGTTGTACATTAATAAAATTAATCTAATATAATAGAAATCACGTGTCACGGTGTTTGTGGTCGCACTCCTCTGAAGGTGAATTTAGACCAAACGAACATAGAGCTAGAGCTAAAGCAAGAGCATTCTTCATCACTACATATTATAAAACAAAGACGCTGTCGCTGTCTGTCCGTCCCTATGTATGCTTAAATCTTCAAAACTACGCAACGGATTTTGAAGCGGTTTTTCTTAATAGATAGAGTGATCAAGAGGAAGGTTTATAAAGCGTAACATCAATTGTCTCTGCCTACCCCGGTGAGAAATAAGCATGAACTTATGTATGTAATGTATAGGTATATGTATTTCTCGAAGCTTCGACCAAGTAAAAACGAAGTGGTCGTGATCAAAGTCTAGACCTTTGATTATTAATAATAATCAAAGGTCTAGAAGTCAGTTTCATTGAGACTGGTGGTCGTTCACACAATGACACCGTTTTATCAGTCGTGATGATAAATCCAGAGCGCCTAAATTTAGATTTAACGGAAGCTTGTAAAAGTGCGCTAGAGATAACGAGTTCAGAGAACTCTTACTGGCATTACTGCGATAGCTAATCTTATAACTTATTGTTTGTTGTGGGATCGGCTCGTAAGTGTACCCTGAGGGGGGATATTTGTGCATCTCTTGTTAATTTTGTGTGTAGATATAATGTATGCACTTAGAAAAATCTATAGGTAAATTACTTATCTATACTAAGTATGTTCTAAGTAATTATTGTAAAGTGAATGTGATAACATTCGAAAAGGGTACCTATTTAAAAAAAAATTTAGGTATGTCTTATAAACGATACTGAACACAAAATAATCATGTCTGTTTGTTTGTTTAGTTCACCATGGATGCGAAAACTACTGAACGGATTATGATGTGTTTTATTTATAAATCTTACACCCGTATTCACAAACAATACTTCGCTATGCGTACTCACAAAACAGTGCAAAGAACGACAAATTCTCAGTGCGTTCGTTTTGGCAAGCCTTTTTATTCATTGATATCACTTAAGTAATACTTCGTTGAGGGAACGCACTGCGTTAGATACTGCTCCGTGATGTTTGTGAAATAATTTTACCAGCCCTATGCGCTCGAGCACACTATGAGACCTCACAGTAAGTATTGTTTGTGAATACGGGTGTTATTTATAGTCAGTCTTAAAATCATAATTTAATAAATAGATTCAAACCGGAGATATGGCCGAAAACCGACATCGGGCATATTAGGCAATCCTATGTTGGCTATATGGCTGGTCTATGTTGCCCAATGTTTAATCGAATAAAAACTTTCAAACATTTGGAATAACGCCATCTGTAAAAGTTTTCAGGCACTTAACAGAGGCTTCGTGAGTTTCCCAAACAGAGGCTTTCCCGGATATGTTTTCCTGATACCTCTCTGGAAAAGGTTTCGTGGTAATACGTTCGACGTTCTCCAGCTAGGTGGCGTTCTAGACTGTTTTTTAAGGACTCAATGATTCGCCCCGCCTGATGGTATGCTGAAGGTAAAGTCTCAGGATCACTAATACAGACACCAAGAATATCACAATCATGGTCCTCAGCTCCAATGTACTACATACATACATACATAAAATCACGCCTTTATCCTCGGAGGGTTAGGCAGAGGTGAATTAACACCCACATTTCACCAGTCACTGTATTTGGTCCTACGTAATAGGGGGTGAGCCTATTGCTGTATTCCTGGCAATATTGTTGACTCGATCCATGCATCTGAGGCTGAGTCTGGGCTGTATATGTAGATAACTATATAATCTGTCTGATGTTAATCAGCCGTATACCTTTAGGAGTTTAGTTACCTACTTTATATTTTCTCGAATTTTCAACGCGAAAAACCATTGTAAACATGAACATGTCATTTTAAGCTAAGTAAGTTGTACAAATATAGGGTACTGCTTACCACATAGTGACCCGTAAATCATGAGCATTTCACAAACTACAACATGATAATTGAAGTTAAATTTTATGATCTCTATAGTCAGGGAGGCCGCGGCATGTTTTTTATTTATGTATTTGAACCACCCAGTTTAGTGTAGGACCACTTGACTTTTTCTAAGGTATCAACATTAAATTGATTGCAGTTATGAGTTATTTAACATCATCATCATCATCATCCTTGAGTCAGTCTCGGTCGCATCTGTGCCCTTTGCTACGGAGTACGGGGTCCGCTTTCCGGTTTTTACTTATCACAAAACCATGAGTTTTGAGCATCCCTGATAGTGTCCTCTACGATACAAAGCCGTGTTGGCTAATGAGCTCTAAGCTATGCGTGTTAATGAGCTCGTCACTCCAATCGCGGCCCCGTGGAACTGGTATGACCAGACTTTGCTCCATACGTAGCCGCAGAACATAGCCGCACCAGCGAAGGTGACTCTCCTGCAGTATGTCCGCGATGTCACGGACATGAAGGCTGCCGCGGTGGCGAGAGTTCCTCACGCGATCCTTACGCGTGTAGAGTTAATAAAGTCAGGCTCGAACAATTAGATTATTATAAACAATGTAAATATGCCACCAGCTCCCTTCCTAACTAAAGAGTGACGACAGGTTGTTTGACAGATATAAACCCCCATCCACTGAAATACTTAACTTACACTGAAATATCTAAGTAACTAAGTTTTGGGCATCAATCAATCAATTAGCGTATTGCAGTCCACTGCTGGATAATATAGGCCTATCCCAATTTGTGCCATTGTTCCCGATCCTCTGACCTCCGCATCCAGTCTGTCCCAGCCACCTTTTTCAGGTCGTCAGTCCATCTAGCTAGGAGGCATCCCACCTTACGTTTGTTTTTCTCGGTCTCCGGTCTGTAGCGTCATATTAAGTAGCCCGTAACCTTTCGTAAAAACTATAAATTAGAATAAAAAAAATCTGAATGCTCTGATATTCTAGGGATTTGATACACTTTCAGCTTTATTATAGTGCATAAATGTAAACGGATAATATGGGTTGGTTACAAATTAATAGTAGGTAAATTACAACGCATTTCAAACTTACTTTTATGTAAACCATTTATAAGTAATTATAACGTTTGAGTGGCTGGGTGGTTCACAACGACCTGGGTCGTCTCACCCCTTTTAACAACCCTTTGGTGTTTCACTCATTAATTACTGAACCACACAGGCATACAGGACATAACTCTAAAATTCACATTTCGATTTTGGTACTGATTTTTTCCTAACATTAGTTTATATTCCAACCTTGTAGTAGTAGAGTATATTGTTTTAATACTTCTGTCATTTGTGCTTTAATAGGTCTCTAATTTTTTTATGGACTAAAACTAGATTAACGGTGAAAAATTTTTTTATGCTAACATCAATAAAATATTCTAAAGGCATGGCGCTAATTAATTAAA
Organism: Eilema depressum; assembly: GCA_914767945.1. Classification (NCBI taxonomy): domain Eukaryota; kingdom Metazoa; phylum Arthropoda; class Insecta; order Lepidoptera; family Erebidae; genus Eilema; species Eilema depressum. The sequence goes on along the minus strand of OU612012.1, from coordinate 31,384,227 downwards.
TTTTATATTAGTCACGATGGTTGTAAAAGTGTTTTTACTGGGCTGTATATCGCAGACTACTTAATACAGACGGGTGGTATATTTTTGACATTGTGTACACAGGTGTCGTATTAGTAACTACATCGTGATGTTGGACTCTTCTCAGGTTATTGATACAAGGCGAAGCCATCAGTTTTGTTTAGATGTTAGCCCTAGGTTGTGTGACTTATTCCACGCATTATGGATATCATCATCAACTAGCAGTGATCTTGATTGCAGCCGAAGTTTGGAAGCCCTTGACCCTATGTCAGAGAGTTGCTCTTGATCTAGGAGTTCACTTTCCTACCTTCTTTAGATTCTAATTTATTGATTGTATCCATAAAGTCAGTGTAGTCGGGTAAGAAAAGTGTGGGTCTAGTTATTAAAATTGGCTTGCTTCGGTTGATCTTAACCAGACCCTTTCTCTTTTCTTTCCAAATTGCTTAGTCAAAAATAGGGTACATACTTACCTAGGTACCCAAAGAGGGCTAGGTCGGGAGAAATGGCCCCGGGTCGGTCGAGGTGCAAGAGATATATCTCAGACAATCTCACCTCCGGCAACCAACGACCCAATGACGACGACGACGGCGCGGCGGCGCACCGGCTTCAAAAAAAGGATAGTTATCTACCTAGGTACCTCCTTTAGTCTCACGGTCAGGACAGGACCTGAGAACCTAACATATTGGTTGGAGGTTACTTCTTCATCGTGCATGTACCTATGTAATATTGTGTCTAAGTTTAAATTTATTTCCAAAATTTTACGATTCTGACTTATGCACCTTTGCGAAAGGGGTGAGTTGGCCCGCGGCTGCCAACGGCGACGCTTCGTGCATCAGCACACCAGCAGCAGTTGTGAGTTGTGATGGTCACCGACGCTTCGAGCCGCCATGGACTCAAAGGTATGCACATTTATATTGCACAGAACATATAACTTGGACCTAAAATGTGCTCTATACGCGCAGTACACGTTTCTTGGGTGCCTTTTGAGGATAGCACGGGGTGCTACGGCTGTGGACGAGTTCAAATTCCCCAAGCATAGATATAAAAAATTCAGGCGCGCCAGGGCCTCGTTTGTCTCGCGATTTAGGTCCAAGATACGTGTCCCGAGGTATACCTACTGCGTTTTGCAATCACTTGTATAGTGTTTAGGAATGTGGAGATGGAGAGGTATTGCCAGTACTACTAACTATTCTGTGGTTCTGCGTTATTTTAGTTTGCACATACTTTAGCAAAACATGCGATGTGACACCGTTTGACTCAACATTACTAATTACTTATACAGTATATAAAGCTAATAATAGTAAATAATATAATATAAAGGTAGTCTAAGACATTCTACGCAGCGCTATCTAGACCCAAAGTAAGAGTTTAACCAGAGATTTGATGATTTTGAAATACCTACTTACATATTTTTGTAAATACATAACTACACATCAAAGGGCTTGTGACCGATACGTGTTATTTTCTACTTTTAGTGTATTTTTTAGTGTCAGAGGTTTTAGTGTATTTTTTAGTGTCAGAGGTTTTCAAAATATACCTACCTATTTTATAATCTACTAGGTACCTAGCTTTACATTTAGCATAAGAATATCTACACATTGAAAAGATGCTGAACCCCTAACACGCTGGCGAGGATCCACAGACTAGGAACTGCTGCAGAATCAGATCATTACCATATCATATACAAAATACATTAAATACTACCAATGTAACAGTTCCTACACCTTTCAAATCAATTGGACCTATGGAAGTAAATAAGATCTCTTCATAAACTAGTATCTAATGAAGTTATAGGTAAGTAAGAACCATCTAGGATTCCTTCAGCTTCAAACATTGCATTGAAATCCACCCATCAGTGTATCACGCGCTGCCGGGCAGCGCCGGCCCTGTAAAAACCTAAGCCCTTCCTGAAGGACCCCAGTCGCTAGGGAAACCCACAGCAGGGCAATTTGTGTTATCATCTGTCGGGCCAATGGGCCTAAGCTACCTACTTTGGAATAATGAATTTATCCCCATCCCCAGGGCAAAGAACGTGGAATCTTGAAGCTGGAGCCCCGCCCGAGGGTGATGGTTGACACGGCGAAAGCAGAACTCACTCCTCAGGTAAGTGCCAGTACAATCCAGAATCTTTATGACAAAGCGTTTGTCTTCTTTTGTTTCTTTGGTTCTTTTGGTTATTTGGTTCTTTTGGTTACTTATTTGGTTCTTCGTTTTGACTATGACAAAGTAGGTACCGGCTATCGTAAGAATGCGCTAGGGTTATGCCTATGATGAATAAAAATCGGCAGTGGATCATATCAGGGGATCCAACCGGAATAACTCGGCTTGACGACAAGCCTCACTACTATTAGGTATCTACGTAGGAACGAAAATCATAATTGACGAACACTTCGAAGAGACTATCGTAATTTGCAGTCCATAGGCCTCTGCTGGATATAGGCCCCTCTCAATGTGCGTCATAGTAGTCGATCCTCTGCCTTTCGTTCCGTATCTATCCACACCTTTTTCAGGTCGTCGTAATGAGCATTAGTAACCTAAATTACTATAAAACCCTTCTAGCTATAACTAAATTACTTGGAGAGGGTTCACGTCGGTAGCGTAGTGAGTAAAATTGTAAAAGTGTAAGTAGTCTACACAGAGTAAATGATTTAAACTGATTTTGACTTTGGACTTTGACATTTGACTTTGACTTTGAAAAAATCACGAAAACCGATATCCAGAGTCACGGACATCAGAGCTACCTATAACTACATATAATCTTCTACGTCATAGTCAGGCAAAATCAGCGTTATTCTCGATAATTCCGCAGTACATTTGGCGACAGCCATTACCGTGGAAAGTACACAAGGCGTAATTACCGACAATCGGGGCTCGGCGCGACGCGCGGGCCCAATTAACGAAATGTAATACGCCAGTGTCCCGAAGTGTTTTGTGTTTACCGATTTTGTTTGTATACCGACCTATCTATTAAATAAAGATACTTCTGGAAAATCTGTACACCGACGATTTGAAGCTCTTATCTTTCATTCTAGCGTGAATGTGCTATCAGTGGGAAGACCACGGGCTTGTCCTGCTTGTCTTCTGCGCTGACGGTACAGGTAGACACCGACAGCGAATCTCTACACCGACAGTGATTTGAAGCTCTTCTTCTTCATCCTATCGTTAATATGCTGTCAGTGGGAAGACCAAAGGCTTGACTGCTTGTCTTCTGCGCTGACGGCACAGAATCTCTCTGTTCTTACAGAGTGGTCGGTAGCACGAGTGACCATGGTAACCACTACCCATCAGGTGGGCCTCTAAGACCTAAGCGGAGTAAAAAAATCCCAGTCGCATCAAAAGCTTTCACTTCGTCTGGGGTCCGCTTTTCCCAGTCTAACTGCGGGAAGCGACTGCTTTTTGACCTCGACAACCCATTGTACTTTTTAGGGCTTGAACTACCAGTAATTCGGTCATTCTCACGAAATGGTGTTCTTCGTATAATTTCCGTCACGATTTTTAATTTTGATTAAATTCTATAAATTAGTAATTTAATTGAAAGAACACGTCATTCTTTACGAATTGGTATATTTGGCACTGCATTTAAACACTTAGTTTTTTATTTATGGAGTGATATATTTTTGAGGGTGACGGAAATTAGGTATGCGGTGATAAAAATGAGTAAATCCTTTCTCTTGTAATATCTTAGACGATCTTTTTCTTTACATGCCGCGTATAAAGCAGGATCATTCCTGACCTTTGTCTTCTCCGTTACTGTCTAAGTTTTAGTTTTACCCATAATATCTGAAAATAATCGAGTTTATTGTTCAAAAACATACATTTAGAATTATAATTTTGTTCGGTGCGTAGAAACAACAATTACAGGGAGTTTTATAATTTCGGTCACTTTTAGCGTGACGGAAAAGTGTGACTGAAATTAGGGAAAATGGGATTTTTTTTTAATTTAAAAAAGAATTAGAACAAAATTTTAACAATTATTTCTTTTCATACATAAAAGATATATAATTACGTAAGAATTGTTTGATTGATAGTTATTTCGAGCAAGAAGTCATTAATTAAATGAGCGAACAGAAATTAGAAGACTTGTAAACCATGCGAACGGAAATTAGGTAGGTACTTACCTCACTGAGACTCCCGGAGAACATGGTAGTACGCATGCAGTACGCTGGATGTCTGTGGCACTACTAACCATGTACTACTAAGTAGCCATGTTAACGTTATTTTATTATATTTTTAGTATAGCTCGATTAATCTATCTAATTTATAAATAAAGGGCAATAAATGTATAAATCAAAGCTTGTCTTGCACTTTTTAGGCTCAGAAAGTATTATTCTGGGTTCTGGACAGTGAACGGAAATTAGGAGAATGAATCAAAAACAATTATTCTGAGGTATTTTTGTACCAAAGTAGATGTATATAATATCATTCCTTATTAGATAATTGCCAAAACTAGCCCCCAGAAAAAGAATTAATCCCAAAATTTTAAAAATTAAGTAGATAATTGAATGGACGTTCGAAAATCTCACTCCCTGAGAATGACCGAATTACTGCCTTAAAGTTAATATGACAACTGGGCCCGACGGATTCACATGCTCTCAAAAGCACGGAAAACCCCAATGCAAAGAGATATTAATGCATAAAATATTTGCACTGACTGGCAATTGAACCCGCGCCCTCTGCCTAGCAATCGCGTTTTGAAGTTAGTTAAACTCACTTGTTTGTCGGTGCACTTGCTAAATAACAGATAACATCCTGATATTTTCCTGTCAGGGATAGGCGGTCAGATGGCAGTCGGCCCCAGCAAAAATAATGTAATCCCACTGGCAGTTACAGAGATTATCGCATTCAAACTTTTCAGCTACAATTTTTTTTTCAAAGAATATGACTCGTAGTAACCATAATTACTAATATCCAACCCCCCCAATTTGTTATTAATAATATCGATGGTCCGTTATCTCTCGTAATCTATCTTTCTAATTACTAATCAGAGTGCAATAACTATAATCGATTAGGGCGTAGGATATGGGAGTTTGGTAGGGCTGACACACCGGCAACGCGTATACCAGGCATAATACACTTCGTAATTTGGATCAAAGTGTTTGAAAAACCAGTGCTGCAATTCTTAAACACTGGTGAAGGTGGTTGCTGCAGCGATTGAAGTTTGCGAGTCGTGCCATTCGATTTGGTATTTCCGGCTGAATATGAATTTGATGATCTATTGATGAGGGCTCATCTGCCCTCCTTTTTGTATTACGATCTTCTGACATAGGTAATATAATGAAAAACTAAATCGAGTTGCGCGACTCCCAAACTTCAATCGCTGCAGCAACCACCTTCACCAGTAGGGAATGCAAATCTCGCAAGATTGGGGGTCAAGCGAGATCTCGCGAGATTATGAATACCAGTACTGCGAGATCTTGTCAATTTCGAGATCTGCATCGAGATTGCATTCCCTATTCACCAGTGTTTAGGATTTGCAGCACTGGTTTTTCATACACAGAATTTTATGATCTTGCAGAAGAATCTGGTTTTTAAGCTATTGCATAGCTTCTATCGCGGGCCTTGAGCGTGGAGACCGAATCCAGAAATTCCGTAACGAAAAAAAACCTAACACCCCCCACTCCGAGCTCGCACGAATCGAGACGAGCTGCTCCGAAATCGGATGAATACGTAACATGACAAGCGTTACCCTATCGAACTGCGTAGTTACTGCCGTGGCCTACGTGGCTCTGGTAGAAAATATATTGAAAAACTTGACATTGGCGTTTCGCCATTAATAATTTTATAAACATTTACAATTTACTTGACATTGGCAAATTGCGACGATTGTTTGAAGAAGAAGAAGAAGAAGATGCGTACGCGAATCTGATTGATCTGTGTAGAACGCATGCGCGAATTCCCTGACTTCTGATATTACTCCGTTTAAAATGACAACGTGATTTCGCATGCGCGATCCTTCGCAACCGTGTGTAGATTTCGAATCGTTGCCTGTCAAAATCCAGGGCCGTATTTGGTATTTGGCTGTCAAGTCAAATTAGTTACTTTTTACTAAACGTCAAAACAGTAAGTTATAAATAAGGTTTGTATGCAATAAACCATTGTGACATTTTCATTCATGCAATAGCTTTACCGCGGCAGTCCCCGAGTGCCCCACGTCTTTTTTTTGGTCATTTGATCGTACCTACTAGATACCTACCTTTAGACGGCAATTCGCAAGCTATTGCCTCTAACAAGGCCAGTCATGGAGGCTTGCAGCACTGCATAATCATAGTCCTGACTCTCCTCTGTTTATAGGTAGGTATTATACATACAATTTACGCCTTTCTTCTTCTGAATACAAAAAGAATAATTTTTTTCTAAGCTGTATTCGTAGGTATGTACAGTCACGTGCACTGATAATAAAGAATATAAATAAATAAATATTCCACAACATTCTACACAACGCTTTCTAGACCCATGGTAAGCTTAATTAGCTTGTGTTATGGAATCTAGAATGCGGATATACATACTTAGATACTTTCTTTTCATATATTATTATACATAGAAACACCCAGACCAATGCAAATATTTATATTCATGCATACAAATATTGGCACTGAGCGGGGATCGAACCCGCGCCTCCTGCGTAGCAGCCGCGTTCACTGCCGCTACGCCACAGAGGCAGTAATATATTGATAATGTGACTATTTTATTTCTGAAATTTTCAGAGTGAACATTTATTCAAAATTCTGTCCGTGTATACATTTCATTGCACGTGACTGTACCTGAGTATAGGCAGGGAGTTCGCAACTCACCCGGGGGTGACAGGTGGAGCCGCCTGTCACCCTAGCACAAGCAGGCCGGATCGAAAGATATGGCCCTGGGTTGGCCGGGGTGCGAGGGATATGTCTATAACTACCTCACCTCTGGCAACCGACGGCCCACAGATGGCGTGCGTTTTAGGCGGTTCAAGTCCGACATAACCTCCTCCACCGTCTGCGGTGGAGGGATATCCGTGGGGATTTTTCGCACGATAAAATAAAAATCGGCTATCGGCAAGTCGGACTCGCTCATGAAGGGTTCCGTAGTAGCAAAGGCGAAAATTGCGGTTTATGACGTATTAAAAAAAAACTACTGACTGGATCTCGTTCGAACCAATTTTTAGTGGAAGTTTGCATGGCAATTTACATCATATATTTTTTTTAGATTTATCATTCTCTTATTTTAGAAGGTAGAGGGGGAGGGGGGGGGGGACACACATTTTCCCACTTTGGAAGTGTCTCTCGCGCAAACTATTCAGTTTAGAAAAAAAATATGTTAGAAACCTCAATAGTATTTTTAAAGACCTATCTATAGATACCCCACACATATGGGTTTGATGAAAAATATGAGTTTCAGTTCTAAGTATGGGGACCCCCAAAACTTTATGCTTTTTTATTTTTGTGTGAAATTTTTAATGCGGTTCACAGAATACATCTTCTTACCAAGTTTCAACAGCATAGACCTTATAGTTTCGGAGAAAAGTGGCTGTGACATACGGACGGACAGACAGACAGACGAACGGACAGACATGACGAATCTATAAGGGGTTCCGTTTTTTGCCATTTGGCTACGGAACCCTAAAAAGGGAGTTCGCAACTCAAATTTCTAATCATTTTGTCCTAAATATTTTGCTTTATCCTTGGATTTTGAGTTACCTGGAATGGTTATTCAAATTCGAAGAAGAAAGAAAAAATGATTTATGAGGATCAAGTGATTCAGATCTTGTTTAAAGTCGATGCTAGTGAATTTGAATTACCTACTTACTTAAGTGCAGTCGTCCATCCAATAGATATACTAGTAAATGTAGTGACAAAGAGGCAGTAAATAATTATAGGCCTGTAAGTGTGGAGTGGTGGATGGTTGTAAACAATTATAAGGTCTATAACAATCCTCTTAATTATGTTCACTCGTAGAAAAACTATTAAATACGCTAGCAATGAGTTTCTTGGAATCATAGCTGTGTTATAATCTTTTACTTAACTGCATGCCCCGGCCACCCCTGACTCCGCCCTGGTGCAATTATTATCACCAAACCCAATTTTGCAAAACACAAAGTTTGCAATTATTATCAGCAAACTTTGTGCAAATAACAAAAACAGTAAAAAGGGAAATAAGTATATTTTTGGTACTCAAAATGGTAGATCTACCACCAAATACGGTAGTTCTGTCGTCAAATATAGCGATTATTTACCATCTTCTTAATATGATATTGCGCCTCACGCCTCGATATAGCTAGATATGGCGCAGGCCACGTGCGTAAACTGTCGTAAATTCGATATTTCGGCACTGTTGCAAGCGCCATGATGGAGGATCTGAAGTAGGTATGTACTGGTGATTAACAGTGAACGTATGGCCCTTATTAATAAAAAAATACACAGGGTATAGGTACCTATACCTACAGCTGTTAATAAAAACTATATTTCAATCAATAGCCTATTACAGACCACTACTGGACATGGGCTTCTTCCAATGTGCGCCTTTGTGCCCGATGCTCAGTCAGTCTGTTCCAGCCACCTTTTTCAGGTCAACATTCCACTTAGCTAGGGGGCACCCTACCATCCGTACACACCGTATGTAATTTTTTTTATTAGTCCGGGCCTAAGAGTAAATCGGTCTACCTTTTTCGTTACAGTTTCGGATGGGTAACTTGAATTTTATTTCACGGTGGTATCCCACCCTGATTCGACAACCCTAAGGCTCATAGTTAATCAGTGTCCGATAGACACTCATTGGCGTCCGAAGATGGACTGCGGTGTGTCACGAACGCTCAACGACACCCGCCGGGGAGTGGGCGCGTGGGCCTTTGAGCGGCCGCCGTGAATTTGATCAATTTGATCAATTCTATCAGAATTTCAGCTCACCTATGGAATATTAACAATCCAGGACTTTTTACACAGCTCTATCTAGACCCAAAGTGATCATAGGTTAATTAACTTTTGTTATTGTGTTGCATACATACATACTACATATTTAGATACATTTTCTTTTGTAAATACATACATACTATACAACATCCAAAATAAGTCAAATAGACTTCTGACAGCGACAGCCTCCGTGGCGTAGCGGTAGTGAACGCGGCCGCTACGCAGGAGGCGCGGGTTCGATCCCCGCTCTGTGCAAATATTTGTGTTAATGAAATATGGGTATTTGCATTGGTCTGGTCGTGCGTCGGAGAGCACGTTAAGCCGTCGGTCCCGCTTGCCACAAGAACATCTATGGCAGTCGTTACGGGAGCTGTAAAGCTTCGGATGCGACTGGGAATTAATGCTCGCTAGGATGAAGAAGACTTCTGAAGTTCTGACATAGTATTCGTGCATACAAATATTTGCACTGAGCAGGTATCGCGTTCGCGAACTTCGACGTAGCTGTTAAACGCTCTACCTCTACGCCAAATTATTGGTTTTTAATATATTGAATGCATCAATTGACTGCACTTGATGGTAAGAGACAAGAGTGACAACCACCATTATAGTGCAGTCGATTCTACTCGTAAATAGATCATAATTTTAATTTGACTATCACTTGTAATTTTTAACCGACTTGAAAGAGGAAGAGGTTCTCAATTCGATTGGTATTTTTTCTTTACACATCAGCGTGAGATTAAATAAATACCTAAATACAAACAAACTCATCAGCTTTTATTAATAAATAACTATTGCGTTTAGTAAGTACTAAAAACTTTCAGCAGTTGTTGCAGTGTTGTTGCAGTTAGTCTGGGGTCCGCTCTACCAGTCGTAGAGCGGACCCAGACTTTGGAGGTGAAAGCTTCGAATGCGACTGGGAATTAACGCTAGGATGAAGAAGAAGTAGCTTAGTAATTAAAGAGCCAGTTTTACGATCGAAAGGTCTGGGGTTTGATCATGGCAACGTGAAACCACTTCTCTCTTAGGTTGATTATCTACATCAGACGAGCGAATGCTCAATCTATGCCTTCTACGTCAAATTCTATTAGTATAAACAGTGGCAGAACAGTCGTTCGTTGTTCTTTCTTATGTAAACACTGAAAATAAGGTTACGTTTACACTAAAATATTAAGAAAGAATGCTCTTATCCTAGCTCTATGTTCGTTAGGTCTAAATCCACCTAACACAAGCAATTTTACACAAGCAAATCTTAAGTCCAGTAGTATTATATCAACTCCAAGTAAATCGCATGACCGGGATATATTAATAGGGGTCTTGAATAATGCCCCCAGGGCCACATTTTCGCTGCAGGACAGCGCTATGCGTGATGAAAGCAACTATATCATCCAGGACAGTCACCGACAAAAGTGGTTAACAATCTTTTGTTTTAAAAGTACCGGGCCCACTTTGTCCTAGGTAATATGAGGACACCGTGCTCCCCTAACCCACAGGGGGCTATCTCAATATCGTGGATGGCCCACGGCACTAGTACTATTTTTTTCTTGAACTTTATGCACAAGTACGGGACGGGCAGAAGTAGGCGGACTTAATGCCGTAGGCATTTTCTATCAGTCAACCAAATGTCGTGTTTATTGCCGAGATTTTCGAGAGGTTAAACTATAATTAAGTAGGTACTTAGAATATAATTATAATTAGAAAATTTTATTCTATACGTTGTAATGAGTTTTGAAATCACATGTTCTAAAAAGTTATTTTACCGTAACCATTTCAATATGCACACACAAAATTTTTCACTGAATCACGATCCCGACCTCCGACGTAGCAGTCATACACTCTTACCGTCATCGTCATATCATTATAAAACCAATCCGTGACTTAAAGGAAGCTGTCCCCGTCCGTTCAATAATGTCAAATCGTGCTGCATTCCCTTTGATTTGCAATAAATAGGTACATACTGCATTTGACAGTGAGAACCCAAGTTCCTATACACTTCTTGTTTTGTGTGCACTTTTATTATCGTCTGTACAATAATCATTGGTTATTTCTCACCGCGCCTTCCAATAACGGCGCATAGTCTATATTAATTTACCATTGTTAGGCGTAACGGACACAGGGACAATATTATGATATTTTTATTGAACTAGTTGTTTTCCGCAGTTCCACACGATTAGCGTTCCCGTGCCCAAGAGAAACATACAGTGGCGACGCTAGACCTAATAATCCGAGATCTGGTACGATTTTTTGAGTACATTCTTGAAGGAAGCTGAAAACTTGTCACACAACTCTCCTATTATACCCAACATGAAGTTGTAGACCTGGCTGGTGGGTTTGAGGGCTAAATCAACCCCTGAATTTTAAAAAATAAAAAAATACCAAATAAATGTTTGAGGCAATATGCAATAATGTTGTAGTTTAATGTTTGAGGAATATATAAAAAAAAACAGGGGACTTGGTGGGGGATTTAGAAGTTTTCAGCTTGCCTCAAGAATGAACTCAAAAAATCGTACCAGGTACATTTCGCGAGGCTCCTTTTTTATACATGCGCCGAAATCACTACGGCTGAAGGAGAACCCAGCTTACTTGAAAATCTGTTCAGGTAAACTGAGTTCTCATGCAATTGCATTGGTGAAATACGCTATTAGTTTTTAACCGACTTCAAAAAGGAGGAGGTTCTCAATTCGATGGGTTTTTTTTTAAATGTATGTACACCGATTACTCCTAGCTTTATGATCCCATTTCCGTGATTCTTTTTTTATTCGATGTGAAATAGTTGTCATTTGTTCCCATACAAATTTAACATAGTTTATAATAATAAATCGTTTATTTTCTCACCACAATATTGCTTACATAGTTGGAGTTTGGCCCAGTAGCTTTCATTTTATGATTTTATTTGTGTTTTCTTAATTCAAGTTTTTACCCAACTTCTTATATATGTTGTCCCATATTTCCGTCGTTTATGAACTGGTTTTAAAAAATCTTTTTGCATTAGTTCGGTATAACTCACAGGTAGTTCCATATTAATTTCATGGGTACTGGACCATGAACTCCGGAGATACACCAGAGAACTCCTCGAAATCAAATAGGTGATGAGAAATCAGCTAGTTTTATGACGATCCTGTGACAAGGTGTTTATGTCACCTCATTACGATGGTCAAGGGCGTGCTAAAATTACCTAGTCTACGTCGGGCCAAATGTCATCATTCATCATCATCATCTTCATGGAGACGTATTTTCCTGATTACATCAGAAGCTCACATGAGTTTATGCGGAGAACTCATTTGATGTATAGCATGAATGTCTTGTTTAAGTTATTGACAGTTTTATGTCAATAAGTAGAATCTTCATTGAAGATACATTGGACTGAATTAGACCACTAAACGTTTGCACCTTTGGCAGGCCTACCCATAGCTATTAAAAAAACAATAGGTATTACATACAAAGTATGTTGTCGTTGGCATAAAAATTTATTTGTAGGCTGACACCGGCTCCAAAAATAACTATAATTTGTAATAAAGTTTTTGAAGAATACCCAATTATTTTGACTTTTTAGTGCATTTATTTTTATTGGACTAGTTTTTTGAAGACGGTTTTTTTAAACGCAGTTTTTTTTTATTTCATAATTTTTCTGAGTCTTGATTTTATTGTACTTGTACCTACTTATGTATGTACCCTTAAATTTAAATCTAGAATGCACATTATTTTCTTAAATGCTCAGTCACTCATAAGAGCAAAGCTAACTAAAGCAATGTCGAGACAGCGAAAAAGTTAACAATGACCATTGACCAGCCATTAAATCGAAAACTAGAACAGATTTTTTCCTTAAAATCTTCACGTCGGATTTTTACCTATATGTATATCGCGCACCACATACAAGCGTGTGTAACAGCCATTAAAATCAAAAGGCACTCACACACAAACAGCAAGCCACTTCAAAAGCACTAGTGTTATGCCATAAATCCTGGATTAATGTCGCTATCGGTGTGCGAATAGCCTTACTACAGTTGTTTCCGATAAGCCGAGCACAGTGCCACTCGCCGATTGGTCAAAATAAAACCTCTGTGACAGTTCTCGGAAATACGGAAACTTTTTATTTTCCACGGTAATTTGCGCTGTTGTGATTTTGTATTTGATTTGATTAAATTAATTATAATTAATTAGAATTAATAGTAACGACACATTTATATAAGTTATTTATTTACAAATCAAAATATTTTATTATATATTCTACGTAAAATCATTGCGTAAAAATAGTGTGAAAATTTAAAAAATATATTGCCGCTTTTGCAAAATCATTGTGAATGAAAAAAAAAATCATGATTTGTGCGTAGGTAATATGAAATTCAAAAGATGATTTTTAGTTTTCTTTCCAAAACTAATAATAAATACGCTAGATTGATCATATTGTACATTGTACATTGTACATTTACAAAATGAATTAAGTAAACAAAAATAATTGGAAAATAAAACAACATTCACTTAATCTCAATTACGTGTCTATTAAAAAATAAAAGAGGCAACGGTGGCCACCACCGAATTAATCAGGACGGAGTAAAATGAGGTTACATTTACAAATTAAAAAGTTAAAACGCGGCAAAGGTGTAATTAAAATCTGACATCAAGTTTGTGATGATAATAATTGGATTGTTAAGTAATTAGAGTTCTATTATAATAATAGAATCACTAGAATAGCTATTATTTTTTCATTTTACTAATAGGATGAAACATGTTCATTTCGGCTACTATTATTTTAAACAAAACCATTGTTACTGAACAGAATTGTGTTTTGTAAGACGTTTCCGGTTTGTAAGGTAGTCTTGAATTAGTAAAGTAAAAGACTTTCATCTCGGGATCGGAGGTCAGCTACCGTAGCTCTCGTAAAATGGAGAGAAGTTGTAGAGCAGACCGCAGTTGCATTCGAATAATATATTATTATTATACCTGCTTCTACTAGGCAAATACCTACTTGCGCGCTATGTTGCGCAACATTGTTGCACAACAGAGACGAGTAGCAAATAGCAATGCTGTTACACATGATTAATCGTCGAACTAAGAACAAGCCGCGCGTCATGTTGCGCGCCAACTGGCAACATTGCATGTGTTGCTCAACGTTGCCGAGCTTGTTGAGCGTGTTGCGCTGCGCGTCAAATGTTACCGGGGATTGGCGTTCGAATCAATTACCTAATTATACAGAGACTTCTTCATCCTAGAGACCTCCCTCCTCCTCTAGAGACTACAGAGAGAGTACCTAATGAAACACCTTCTCTGTCAGGGCTCCTGCGAGTACCCGCCATCCTCCCCGCAGCCGTCGGTGGACCGGCTTTCGGTGACGTGGGCTGAACCTGGAAGCATGTCTTCATCAGGGGTCAACCTGTTCCATCTGCCTTCGGAGACGCCTCTCAGCAACGAGGTTAAATTTTCACCAGCTCCTGGAGGTAAGAAGAAAACATGCATGAATACATAAGTGCTTACGACTTATAGATAGATAGTAGATATTAATTTATTTGCTTATAAACATATAGAACTGGCCCGCGTAGATGTCAGTTAACGCGAATAAACAACACAATCACAAACATCTGGTTAAGTTAAAAAATTACGAATTTTGACACAAATTTTCATCCCCTATTTAAACCCCTCTCACCCCCTTCTTTAGTTAGCTAGCTATAGCGAAATTATAAAATCTATTATACGTGCTCGTGCTATGCGAATTTTTGAATATAATTTCTTTTTGATTAAGATAGAAAAAAGCAAATCTAGCTCAGGCGGGACTTGAACTCCCGAGCGGAGGATCGGATTCGGATCTAAATCCATTAAAAGTAGTTTTATTTCGTTGAATAATATCCACCTCATCTCTTCCTGTGGATGTCGTAGAAGGCGACTAAGGTTGCTTGGGCTGTTATCCATCCGACAGTAAACATACAGCTCATGACTAAGTGCCCGCTTGACGGCAATAGGCTCGCCCCTATGGGACCGAAAATCATAGTTGACGAAATGTGGGTGTTAACACACCTCAGCCTACCCCTTCGGGGATTTACAGGCGTGAGTAAACGTATGTATGTATGTAGCAGCTATGATAGCCGAAAGCATCGTAGTTATTATAATGGACTGTCTGGCTTTATTTAGGCGTAAATCGGTCGATGGTCCAGTTATATTTTCTTCTTTTTTTCAACCCACCGCTCGTCTTCCTGTGAGGGCCCGGCAATTTGAAGCTTTTTATTTTTTAATGTTCAAGATTATCAATGGGTTTACGGTCGAGATAATAATTGCCAGTGCAGCGGAACCATTTTGTGATATGTAATTTAAACCGACTCAAAAAGGAGGAAGTTCTTTCTATGTTTTTTTTTGTTGTGTTGTTCATCTGCTCATCTTCTGCAGCGATATTTCTGTCATTTATTAAACGATTTTTTTAGTATTTCTTGCTGTTGTGAGTTTGGTTTCTACGTAACCAAATTGTACATAGTACTTAATGTCGTTTAACCCTGTTGTACTGAAAATATGAGAAGGAATGTAATATAAAAAAAAAACCATCGGATTGAGAACCTCCTCCTTTTTGAAGTCGGTTAAAAAATGGTTGAAATACGTCACTGTGGAAGAATTTTGTGAATTGGCGAAGTTGTGGTGGACTTCCACAAAAGCCACTCTATAAAAGGTGAAGTTGAAGTTGCTTGCAAAATATATTTTTAAGTATTGTTGTTACTGTTTAGATAACATTTAAGCTCAAGAGTATCTTTTGTAGGGTGTACAGAACTGCTATATTATACCCTTTTGTGTATGTGGTATAGACGCAGAAAGCTAGACATTTTTTCATCAAGGTATTCAGGTACCTACCAGAAAAGGTGAAATAGCATTCGAATATCCAATTATCCAACCCTCAGACTATAAGGGCTTTGAACTTAACTTCCCAGTTGTGTTCAACGCTCTTGGAGGCTGCCCTTCTCTCCGAGCCCTTGGAATCGTATGAAAATGATCATGATCTCCAAATTACTTATTTACAGATGGATCAGAAGACGAAGATTACTCCGCCAGCTTGAGCGCCGTCCTCCGTCAGCGGCGCGCCAGCGTGAGGAGATCCCGTAAAGGTCGCGGGAGAAGAACGTCTTCTCCATTCCTGGGTGACGAGAACCGATCCAGGAGACGTTCGTCGGTCTTCACTACCAGTTCTGGGGAGTAAGTGTTGACAGAAGAAAGGTCCAAAGACCATTGGCGAAGGGGGAAAAGCTAGTGGATAAAAGTCTTACCTTGATCTAGTTTGTCATGCATAATGCGACGCGGATGCGGATACATGCAGGCATCGAGTTTTGTAGACCCCTCACCACTGCCATCGACCAACAATGTTCATATATGATATCAATACGGTAGTTAGTCTTTAAGGATTCCTTGTGTGTATCACATCTTAAAGGGTTAGGATTTATTAAGAAAACGGTGCGCATAGTGAGGTATGAAAAGAACCAACCTAATTCCGCGCACGATCAAGTTGTGGGATGGTATCCGTACCGTGGTTTTTCCAAGCGACTACAATAAGGAGGTTCTTCAAGTAGGGCATCAGAAGGTTCTCATCGGGTCGGCAGTATGAGTTTGGCGCACCTGGTGTTGCACACGTATAAAGGTCACGGTAATCACTTCTCATCAGTGGGGTGAGCACGAACAATCACGGGGCATTGCGATTGGCCGCCTGCCTACTATGAGCGTGTGTGCATGTGAAGCCTGCCAATCACAATACTCCGTGCTCTCGTTACATTTTCGTAACGATTGCGATAGTTTTTCGTGCTAACCCCTCTGGTGGGCTGTCTGCCACTTAAGTAGTATAATTCTACTAGTGCCTTATTTTCTCTTAGTTTCCGATCTAAATCTAGATATCAATCATTTGGCAAAAACTCAAATCTTTTTTAATGTCCATACATATTCAGTACAGCAATATCGATGGAGGAGCCAGTAGTAGTGGTGACACAGGAGCAGATCTTTGAGAACATCCACCTGCACAAGGAGGTGCTGGGCTCCGTGAAGCAGCAGCCTCTGGGGATGCGGAGGAAACTCAAGATTGTACACCAGGTATTATTTATTACTTAGAATTTTACTTAGTTATGTTTCTCTTATTTATCGAACAGGTGCGGCCGCAGCCTGTACGGGGGGGCGGGGGCACCTTCTTGAAGTGCGGCAATTCCTTAAGAAAATACCTTTTTAGAAGACTTGTCTTTTAGAAACGCACGATTTTGGGGGAGGGGGGGAAGTCAAGTCCCTGTGACCTCCAAGGAATGCGCATGTTATCGATATGAAACTTGTCGATGATGGAAAGATTGGAAGGACACCTCATGGCAATATTCATTCATACATTCATCTCTTCACTTCTGACGACCAATGAAGTCGATGAGATTATGTCTACATTATGACTGTGGCTACTGAAAAGCGACTATTTTTTTGATTCATCGGTATCAAAAAAATAAAATAAATCACGATAGCGTCCGCAAAAAATAATACTATTGTTTTTCAATGTATAAGACAGTAATGTTAGCGTAAATTTCCTACAAGTGTTTTCTATGCCCATATTAAATGCCCCATCGCAGCATTCTGAAAATTTTATCAGTTCATAATACAGAAATTGTCCAATATACAGGCAAAGGGTTACATCAAGCGCCACCAGGGTCAGCTGCAGGAGAGACTGGCGCAGTCCAAGAGCACTCGAGACATTTACGCAAGGTTCAACATCCTTTTGAACACGGTGAGCGATTTATATTCTAGTCCCTTCTGTGCTTTTTCTTAAATAACTACAATATGGTGTTGTAATTTTGAGGAGTTTGTATCAAATCATTAATTAAAGCTATTACATCACGGGACCTGTTATGTATTCCTCCGTTACAAGACTGCCACAAGAATATAATATCGATGGCCACAGGTCCAAGTCCAGTTTTAAAAAGGCCATCTGCTGACCCATGCGCATATTGCGTATGCACGTAGTATGTGTATACTACGAGTACGTGCATGCGCATCGGTCAGCGGGCGGAATTCTGACCCTACCTTTGATAGGTATGTGTATTGTGTAATATACCTCAGGAGTCAGGACACGTATCTTGGACCAAATCGCGATACAAACGAGGCCCTGGCGCGCTCAAATAGTTTTGTAATAATCTATGATTGGTGAATTTGAGCTAGTCCACCGCAGTAGCACCCCGTGCTATCCTCAAAAGACACCCAAGAAACGTATAGAGCACATTTTAGGTCCAACATATATATATCCCGAGCAATATACGTGTGAGAGGTAGAGTCAGAATTCCACGCGGGTGAAGCTTAGCTCCTGCTTCTGTGGAGCATAGCTGGTGAAGACCACGCGGCTATAGCTAGTATATTATAATAACCAAACTTGTGGTTCGTGTCTAGAAATGGCAGCAAATGAAACGCGAAGCTGCGAACACCTCCAACCTCCTGATACCCTGGGAGCTGCGGATCAAGGAGATAGAGTCCCACTTCGGCTCTGTGGTGGCCTCGTACTTCACCTTCCTGAGGTGGCTGTTCTGGGTCAACCTGGTCATCGCATTCATTCTACTGGTATTCGTCATTGTGCCAGAGGTATGTGTCTTTTCCTCTTTTACAGCTCGTCGAACGCAGCCCTACAACAGCTTTGATAGAGATTGTCATTGATCGTACAGGGTGACGTCACTGGTGATCGACCAATGACAACAATAATAAATCAATAAATTATAAGGTCAAAAAAAATCTATGAAGGCTTTCGCAGCGCTATGCTTAGAGAACTGCACAGTAGGGTGTCCCGTCGATGTATGGAGAAAAATTTTTTTTTAGCTACGGCTACGCAAGAGGTATCAAAAGTTGCGTTTTGACGCGTACATTACGATTATCATTAAATTTTATTAGATATCTGTCATCTTGAGGGCTCTACCGGACCTTGAAGTTTAAGAAATGTGCCATTTTTAGGAGTTCCTAACATAAGCTACAATTCATACAAAAATAACATTAAAATGGTTTGAGTAAATTTAAGAGTACAAAAATGAGTTAGTCCAGTGTTAAAAATAGTTGAAATACAATAAAATCAATAAATATTTAAAAAAAAACGGAACTGGTCTTTGTGTCAAAACAAGGTATTTCCGCGTGACATTTTGATATGTTCCTAATGAATCCATCCCGAGCTGTAGCATTCATGACGATTTGAGAAGCCTCCGTCACTAATTTAAAACAACTTTCTATTGCCTGTGTGTGACAAGGAAAGTCAACGATATCAAGGTTTAGTTCTTTAGCCTTAATTCTGAGTTCATCATTGGAGATGTGTCGCAGGATCAGTGGAGCTGAGATATCTCACAGTCTCGCTCTCACCAAAGTATTCAATCTCGTGTTAAGAGGTTAAGTTTTAGTACTTTAAATACCTTGAGAAAAATGCTCTTCAGCAGCACCGAGAACCAGTTCTCTGGCCTTAATATTTTGCGAGATGTAAGCTCTGGAATATGGTCTCAGTCAGCTAAAAACATGGCAATAAGCAAGTTTTATGAGTGCGCGAAAAAAGCGTTTCTTTCCATCACTGCATCTATAAGTAGATCTCTGTCTATCAGGTGAAAATTGAGAGTACGTAATAATTTAAGAAATATGCTTGCCTCCATCTTTAAATTATAGGTTTTGCTTAACAGCCAAACGCCATCAGCATACTCAGGCCGGTATTCTAGAACGGTACTCAGTTCTGAATATCGATTTATCTGAGGACAGGTTGTAACGGCAATCTGTGAAATCCTTCAGTCTATCTGTACAATCTATCCTAAGGTAAATTGAGATTCAGGACTGAGTTTCTTTCTAGATTACGGGCCTCAGACTTAACATAAGTACTAACTGTTTCGCCGTCAGAAAAAATTGCAGCTGCTTGAGAATTATGTGGTCTCGTTTGGTTTCTCAACAAGCAAAAGCCATTATTTAAAGAAGGAGTCAAGCATATTTTTCAAATGATTACTTAAGTGTAGATATTTTCGATGTTTACCTGATAGACAGAGATCTATAGATACAGTGATCGACGTTTTTTACGCGCACCCAATAAAATTGCTTATAGCCATGTTATTTGACGATAGAGACCATATTTGAGACTTTGCATTTAGCAAGATATTAAAAGTCAGTGAAGCAGAAAAGAGCACCTCTCCCAGGGTATTTAAAACACCAAAATTTGACTTCTTACCACGAGATTTTGGATTTTATTTTGGACAAGTACCTAGTCTCACTTCGTGTTGAATTTGGTATTATTTATATTATATCTATAACTGAAACACGTAATTTATCACAAGACAGTACGGAGTGACACCTTTTTCAGCAATAAAACCGCAATGGAAATGAAACGAACTGCCTCACCATTGTAGTAGAGAATTTGAGTAAAACCAGTCAAAACATTAATTTCGCGCATTCGAACCAAACCTATTCTTCATAGGAAATACATTTTTCACTACTTGCAAATCGTAAATTGGTGTCATATTATCATTTTAATTACAAAATAAAATGTGATTAATGTAAAAAAAATATAATAGACGATATGCACTGAAGGGTCACATAAGTGATTTTTTGAAAAATAAAAGTGCCGGTAGAGCCCTCAAGATATTTTCATATATTTTTTTTATTATTTTTACGGTAATCTACAACTCATAACGCAACTTTTGGGGGCTCTTGTGTAATGAAAATCGAAAAAAAATATTATCGGGACACCCTACTGCACAGGTGGTGTGATTCCTGCCTCTCTAGACAAGTGACAATACGTTTGTACGAGTGGAATAGAGTATTTTTGCAATGTAGTCATTTTGCGACCAAGGTATTTAAAGACTAGAGCAGTAACTTAGGGGTGAATTTCAACAGGTCCATTAAAATCTTCATTCCGTGGATTTTTTTTACCTTAAGTTTTGTAGTTAAAACAAATCGCGTTTATTATAGGTTTTGATACTATATGTATTCTTGCTTAATATCTAGCAGATAAATAAAAAAGCTAACGAGATATACAAGATCAAAAATTACGCGCCACGGCGATGGCACATGCGTGCGCGGCAATGAAACAAGCATCCACGGGCATGAAATAAATATACCAAGGGAATGAAAAAATCAACCATGAAAATGAAAATACATAATATAAAACATAATATTTTATGTACCTACTTACATGAGAAATTATACTTACATACAATAAAAATACAAAGGGGATTAGGCAATTGTGTATGGACATTGGCGTCATTTATTTTTTCAGTGGCACTGTGTTAAACACGCGTATGAGTGTCGTTATTTTTATTGTAAGTAATATCGGAGCTGCGATATACAGGGTGGAACATTTCGACTTTACCTGGAGGGAAAGTACCCTCATACTAGAGATAGCGAATTTTACTTAAATTAAACATAACCTTATTTTAAAAGGGAAACAAACATGCATTCAAAGATTTCTAAAAATAACACACCTGATGATCAAACCGCCTAAAATCTTCCTATACCTTCTCTTTTATGGGTTTCCTTTTACTTATTTTACCAAGTTTGTTAGAGATATTTGATCCCTAAGATTGACCCTATCGATTGATGCAATTAAAATATAGCTTCATCCGGATTTTATTCGGTTCGATTACCGGGTGTGGCAA
Organism: Eilema depressum; assembly: GCA_914767945.1. NCBI lineage: Eukaryota > Metazoa > Arthropoda > Insecta > Lepidoptera > Erebidae > Eilema > Eilema depressum. The sequence continues at coordinate 31,362,743 of OU612012.1, read as the reverse complement.
GCGATTTTTTTGGAAATCCTTAAACGCAGTGTATTTTTTAAGATTAAGAGAGTGTTTCCTTTGCTGCTGCCCAACCTAGGTGGATCCTGGCTAGTTTTTTCTAGGAGTTGTTATTACCAAGCTGGATAACTTATCCCAGGCAGATTTTTTCTTGAACAACTTCGAGTGTAACCCCATCGATGGCTGTCTGTCTGTCCCTGTGTATGCTTAAATCTTCAAAATTACGCAACGGATTTAGAATCGGTTTTTTTAATAGATAGAGTAATTCAAGAGGAAGATTTATATGCATAATACATGCATAATATTGTAGAGAAATATTGATAAATTTAGAGATATGCAGCGGGAATGGGATCAGAAAATATGGCGGTACGAAGTTAGCTGGGTCAGCTAGTATTAGATAAACGATACCGCGTTTGCATTGGAGATGTGGAGGGAAAGTACTCTAAATACTGGAGATAGCTAATTTCATTCAGAAGAAACATTTCCTCATTTTTAAAAAGAAAAAAAAACTGCGTTTAACGAATGCTGAAAAATCGCTTGCCACATCCTGTAATTGAACCGACTAAAATCGGAAAAAATAACAGCCAGTATTTTTATTGCTTTAATCGATAGGATTAATTATAAGACTCGAATCTCTCTAAGAAACCTGGTAAACTGCAGGTACTTTCATATTATACCATTTTCATTCATGGCTGCTCAATTCCAAAACGACGCCAATTCTTTTACACGAAAAAGAAATGGGAAATTAACAAATTAATGTGATATACTTTTGTCAATATGCTATGGCGATGAGAACATAAGTTACGGAAATGAAACATCTGGTCATGGCAATGAGACTAAATTGTTTTACAAGGCATGGCAATGATTTCTTTTTCATTGCCGCGTTTTTTTCTTCATTACCATAGCAAATTTTGACCACGGAAACCATGGAAATGAAAGCACGGTGGTGAAAAACGAGCCAAAAATATAATATAAGAAAAAATCTATTAATTATTCGAAGTAATAAACACTTCACTAAAATAAACAAGATAAATTTCGTTCTATTGAATGTATAATCAAGAGGATAAACTTATTGGAATAGACAGTTATACCTATCCACAGTAATGAAAGAAAAAATGTCCAGTAACATAAAAATGATATACTTTTATTTATGGTGCCAAAACGCAGGTACGTGTGTACGTCCTTCCATGTCGAGCACTTAGGCGGCACCAATATGCAACGTTTAGCGGATATGAGGGAGGATACAAGTCGTTAGATAAAACGATATTCTAAAATATGTTTAGAACATGGCGATTAAAGGTAACTCTAGGACAAATGAACTTTTATTAACCATTCGTTGTATTGTCTAAATATTTGAATAAATGTATTTCGTAACAATACTTTAACTATTCACGTATCAAATAAAACTAGGTTTTAATAAAAAAAACCAATAGATTTTTATCAATGAGGTATCACAACACAATAGGTGATGTGTGGACAAACACGGCAATGAAAAATTTCGAGGTTTAAATTTTTTTTTTGGCGAATCTATAATCCTATTTAATAAAATATTTAGTGCTCCACATGGATCACTATATCGCCTAACCAGAAAAAAATGTTAGAGTATTGTAAAAATGATTTTTAGTACCGATTTCATCGATGCCACGCAATTTTTGGCCCCGGGAAATTCACCCTTAGACATTTTGCGATGTCGTCGTTCGTAATGAGTAGCCATTTAACGAAACAGTCATTGTCCTAATAACCCCACCTCGGAGTCTGGGGTCCGCTTGCCGGAATCTCTCCGTCCCTCTATGACGTTAAGTAAGGCGTGTTTTTTGTTGTCTTCTAACACGTTTTTATTATTGATATGTTTTGGAGCACTTCAATACGTTGGATTGATATGAAATGCTTACAACAATCATCAGTACCCATACACCCAACTGCACTAGCCCGATAGTAACAAGCTAGAGCGAAATCCGGACAGATATTATTTATCCGCATTGTAAAACTGATATTACAAGCTGTGTTTATTGAACACATAATATTATTATCCGCGCAGTACCTGACAGCGGAGCAAAACGATAGTGAACGGAAACAGATAATGGACGATGAGAAGAAAAACGCGTCGAACCTGCTCACCGTGTGGGAGTTCGACGGAGTGCTGAAATTCTCGCCGATCTTCTACGGCTACTACAGCAATATTGAAAACGTCAAGTACCGCATGCCTCTTGCGTACTTCCTTACCGGCCTCGCAGTTTATATATACAGTTTTGTTGCTATACTACGAAAGTAAGTATCAATAAGACCCTATTCCTCAGTAGCTTCCGCGGTTTCGCCTGCGTGGAATTTCGATCCTGGTCCCGTTGCCTATGTGTAATTCCAGACTTTAATCTGTCACCGTACCAAATTTCAGCCAGATCCATTCTGCTGTTAGAGAGTGATTGAATAACAAACATCCAGACATCTTCACAAACTTTCACATTTATAATATCGACTAATAGAACAGAATAGGATAGGTTTTAACTGATCTGTTTTCTCATTCGAAAATCTCCATGGATAATAACGTCCCGCTACGCTATGCAGCGGGGGTGATAATATCGTTGTCAAAAACAACTAAAAATGCACGCCGCTCTTTATCAGAGTGTAAGGTGATCGATTCAATTCCATCGCACCCAGGCTGACTCGGGGCCAACTACAGCTTTGACAAGGCATCCCCAAATGTAAAAAAATTAGCGTCCACATCTTGCCCCAGAAAGGGAGGGGACCAAGGTGCTGCTGGGGAGATAAGCGTCCTCACCTTTCAAACATCCAAATAGTTTCTGCATTATATAGCCCATTCAGCATTATACAGTCAACATTATACAGTATATTAGATGCACATAAAAGTCATTGTCAGCGTAAATCTATATAAAATATCTTTTGCAGAATGGCAGAAAATTCTCGAATGTCTAAACTATCGGAGAAAGAGGACGAATGCATATTCTCATGGAAACTGTTCACCGGTTGGGACTTCATGATAGGTAATACTGAGACAGCACACAACAGAATCGCGTCGGTTATCCTTGGGTTCAAGGAGGCTTTGCTGGAAGAGGCTGAGAAGAAGAAAGACTTAAGGAAGTAAGTAATTTAAGGCAGAACTCTCTAACGTGTGTAATGGACTGAGATTTTCGACTTCACCCGTTATCGATCCGCTTCAATTTTTTCTGAAAGTAGTCAAAGTCACGGCTTATATAAAATCCTGTTAAATCGACTTAGCCACTTCAGATATTATTGGTACAGTCAGAAAAATACTTTTCTATCAGTAGGTATAGAGGCTATGCCGGTAAACAACCGAAACGTCGAGCTCAGTGTAAATAATAAAATAATATGAAATAATCTGCGATTAAAATCCCCCGTCTCTTCTCATGCGGTGTTGTACAAGGCGACTAAGGGATAGGGCTGTTTAACATCAGACAGATTTACTCAGATGCCAGTCTCCAGTCTACAATAATAGTGGCCGGAATACGGCAATAGGCTAACCCCCTATTACGTGGAACCAAATACAATGATTGGTGAAATGTGGGTGTTAATTCACCTCTGCCTAATCCATCGATTTAATCCTCCAGGGATAAAGGCGAGTTTATATGTCATTGTAATGTATGTATGTTGTACATTTGCCTAAACTTCCTACAATACAAATATTTCAACTTTATTCATTCGTTGTTCCCCTATTCTAGCGTGTATTCATATTCCAGCTGGCGTACCATATCACTCCGCACACTCGTCAATATCTGCGTCATCATACTCCTAACAGTATCAGCATGTGCTGTCGTAACCGTGGTGTCTCGCTCCGACGACAGCGCTAAAGTCAGCAGTTGGTTGCGCGAGAACGAGACAACTATTGTCGTCACGTTAATCTCGATTACTTTCCCATTCTTCTTTGAGCTTCTCGGATACTTGGAACACTATCATCCCAGGAACCAACTGAGGTTGCAGTTGGCAAGGTGAGTTAAAAAATATATCAATGTGTGCTACACTATAATTTCACTCACCGTCGATGCTATCAGGCCCTCGATTCCTCTAAAGCAAAACCACTGTGATACCACAGCCACTGCAAAAAAAATGTAATTAAATTTTAGACTTAATTGCAGGAGATTTAAAGTCCAAAATTACATAAAAATAGTTTCATCATACTTTTTCATTCACTCTATCACTCTAATTTCAGACTTTAAATGTATTGCTTTAAAGTCTAAGATTAAATGGAATATTTTAGGAGTGGCCGTGGCGTGGCAGTGGTGTTGTTTTAGGAGATTCGAGACCTTGTCGTGTATCTCGCTGCTGTGATTACGTTTGTTTCAAAGCGTAAGAATGCGGTAGAGATACAGCTGAATGCGAAATACTGTCGATAAATATGTAGCTTGACACTCAAGAGTAAGTTGCACGTGGGCCCCTGACTCCCAGACATACGCATTAAGCACATCTAGCTTGAAAATATAAATTAATTGTGCATAAAAAACATGCGAGGCAGTCTTTGGCGATTGCTGACGGAAGTGAAAAGTGAACAATATGTACTTCAAAAAAGTATACAAGCTCTTTTCTTACATCACGGGCATTATTTTTTACAGAACACTAACCTTTCCTTTCTCTTACAGGATCATGCTTCTGAATCTACTCAATTTATATTCCCTAATATTTGCGTTATTTAGTAAAATCGATGGTATGAGCAAAGAATTAGATACACTGAAACCTGCCTTAAATACGACAATATCTAATGGAACAAATATAAGCGAAGCCTTGACTGGCCCTTGTTTTGATGAAGTAGTGCCATGTGAAATTTGTAATATAGAAATAATGGTGCCAATAATATTGAGTGATGGTATTACGATTAACACATCAGCTACTAACACTTTTTCTTTTGTCTGTACTGCTCTTAAAATAATCAAGAAACAAACACGTTCAAGACGACAGCAAGATAGATTTGAATACACTACTACAGAAAATGCAATAAATAGGGCATTAACCACTAGTAGTTCACTAGATTACGATCAATTAAAGCGAATGATTCACACAATGCATCTGCAACAAAATGTTACTCTAGAGAGCGAAGCTAACAGTAAAGATTCGGATGATGACGAATATAGCTTCTACGACACTGATACTACTAGCACTACTACTACTAGTACTACTGGTGTAACGGCTACAAGTCTAGATATATCTAGTTTTAGCTATCCGAGTACGACAATGGACAGTTCAACTCAAACTATATCTACTGAGACGGATAATTACGGAACAGAAACCGATTTATCGACCACGGAATATACTGACAAAACATTTTCCTTTTATGACAAAACTGATACCACTGATACCACCACAGACAAAGATTCATATACTGATACAACATATTACTCTACCTCATTCAGTCCTTATGACATTACGACTAATAAAATTGAAACAACACAAGAAACCGTATCTGAGAATGTAAGAACTGAAATATTTACAACTGTTGTCAGAGATAAAATGACAGATTCTGATATAACTGATATTTCTACTAATCATTATAATGTGGAAGATTATGCAACAGAAACAACTACGCCTCTTGTAACTACTGTAACTGATTTTAATACTGAACAGAAGTCAACAGATACATCGACTGTATCCACTAACTCTACATCAATTTTGCCACCTGTAAAAAGCTCAAAGTTTTGTTCAAACATGTCTTGCAACAGTACAGTTACGTGTAATGGTAAATTTATAACTCAAGTTTTCTTCATATCGAATTGCACTGCTGTCGTTAAGATCTGCTATAAAAAGACTTGTGGCAGGAGTAATGAACGTGATGATGTTAATGTCATCAGGGATATTGCATACATGGATAAAAATATAAAGAGATATAACTTGACAATAACTACGAAGAAAAAGTTGCTAAAGCTGTGTTGGGAGACTATGTTTGGCCAGGAGCTCGTTAAATTAACTATGATGGATTTGGTAAGTATTATTTAATCAATTGTTTTTCCGCAATAAAGTATTCAGATGAAAGTCAATTATGATATTCTTTAGACAAAGATATTAATAATGATAGTTCTATAAATATCTTTTTCAACAACACTAGTAGATGACGTCATGTGTACATACATGATGTCTGAAACTTGGATAGAAAAATAAGATTAAGTTGAATATTTTCATGTTACAGGTTTTTGTACTCCTGGGTACTTTGTTCTTGGACTTCTTCCGAGCACTCCTCGTAAGATACCTGAATCGCTGTTGGTGCTGGGACCTCGAAAAGAAATTTCCAGAATATGGTGATTTCAAAATAGCAGAAAATATCCTGCATTTGATTAATAATCAGGGTATGGTGTGGATGGGGATGTTCTTTTCTCCTGGGCTAGTTGTCCTAAACGTAGTCAAACTTATGATCATGATGTATTTACGATCGTGGGCCGTAATGACTTGTAATGTCCCCCACGAGGTCGTCTTCAGGGTCTCGAAAAGTAACAACTTCTATCTAGCTTTACTACTGACTATGTTGTTCCTTTGCGTTTTACCAGTAGGCTACACAATAGTTTGGGTGAAACCCTCATGGCATTGTGGACCCTTTTCTGAATATGATAAGATATATCGTATTTTAATTACTTATATCAATAAGCTTTTACCAAACAGCTTGCATTTCTTCTTAGAGTACATAGCGTCACCAGCAATAGTAATACCAATGTTAGTTTTATTAATACTAATCATATATTATTTGACATCATTAACCAATTCGTTGAGAGAAGCAAACAATGATCTGAAGGTGAGTTGAGTTAAAGTGAAAATTGAAATATTGTTTTTGTAAAGATTTTGTAATACTTAGTATTAAAATTACCAAAACACTTCTTTGTCCTACAAGATTCAATTGCGCCGGGAACGAACTGAGGAACGAAGGAAAATGTTTCAATTAGCGGATACTAGAAGAAGAGGTGGTTCTTCATCTATGGAAAATACACCTTTTGCAAGATGGAAGAAGGCGCTACCAACTCTCCCAATGAGCAAATCTATAGACTCTGATGATCGTAAGACTTTAACGGAGGAGACTAATGAACCTGCTAAAACTGTGAAAAAGCGAGGTGAGGCGGTCTATATTGCTATAGAATGAATTTATTGCTAAATTATCTTGCAAATTTAAATTAAATATTAAATAACTAGCTATAAGCATTCAAAAAAATACGTGTAAGGTTTTGAATTAAAAGCTGACTACCATTTGCACTACTTTACAAGTATTCCAGATAATGGGTTCACGACAGGGTGTTTGAATCTATAAAATCTAATACCATACCCAACCAGCATGTCACCACTCTGCTTTAAATAAAATGTAATTTATATACTAATTTACTTTTTTTTCTGTGAATGCAGGGGGTATATTTGCAAAAATTGTTGGCATGGCTCTTGATAAAAAACCAACTGTTGATATCGTACCAGAAGTTGACTTCTCGGCTGACGATAAAACAGACACAGATTTCCATGAAACTCTTCCGAAAGAAGTTTTAAAATTAAAAGATATATCTATAATTAAATCAGAACAAAAGAAAAGAAATAGCGTGGAGTTCAAAACTGATGCTAATAAAAAGCACAAAACTGAAGATAAAAGTCTCAAAGTCAAACATGACAAAGGCGATGATCGCACTGAAAAAAAAGCAGTAATTGAAAAACAGATAAAGGATGCCAAAATTGGTTCTAAACCAAAAGTCATAGATGAACTACCTAAGGATAAAAATAAATCGAAAAAGATGCAGGAAAAGCAAGCGTCGGAATCTAGTACACAATCGAGACAGTCCGACTCAACTGTTATACCAGTTATCACAATAAGTACCACTGAGAGTGACGAAGAAGTATTATCTAAAACAGATAAGGAATCTAGACATGAAGAGAAAGATAAGAGTAAACAAAAGGGCGAGGGAAAGCCTCGAAGAACCCCTGACCTGAAGTCTTTGCGACGTCAAAGCAGTGTGGAAAGCATTAATGAGCAAAAATCACCTGTAAAAGAGAAAAAACAAGAAGACGGTCCTAAGTATCAATACTCACTGTAATTTATTAGTAAGTAGTATGTAGTTGAAATAAATGATAGATTTTATTAAATATTTTGTGTTATTTCTGTTACTCATTCGTGATAACTCGAGTCAAATGAATTCAACTTTCAACATCAGAAATTCGATTATAATATATATTATTGAGAGAGATATGATAATTATAATTTATAGACATACTTTTCCACAATATTATTGAACCTAACCGGTTTCACCTTACAGCTTTCTCAAAGGTTAGCCTTTGAGAAAGCTATTAAATACTGTGAAAAAGTATAAGTGTGTTCAAAATGTGTAACAAGTTCCATAAAATGCTATCAATCAATAGTATAGAGTATAAATAAGTATAGATTTCTACAGTGACATTTCTAGAGTGGCTACAATGAATAAAATGTAGGTACCTACATTTTTTTGTACCACTTAGGTCACAGACAAGCACACGGTCAACCTGAAGGAAAGTGGTTACCGTGGCCTATGGATGAATAGAAAATAAATAGCTACTATTTAAACAATTGGATCTATTACAATATCTAGTAGAACAAACACAAGAATGAAATCTTAACGTGTGTACGTTGCGGTATACTTGCGCAAGTCTACACTTGTACAAGTATATTTGAACGTGTGTTGGAAGATAACTGCGCAAGTTTCAGACTTGTACAAGTCTCAAAAAAAGTTCCAACTTTCGATTCCAAACTTGCGCAAGTCTAGACTTGTACAAGACTAAGTATACATGAACGTGTGTGCCAGCTGCCAGCGGTGCGTTCAAGTCTCAGTAGCGTACTAGGCGCGCGCCCATAGATGAAAGCGCGCGCCTATACGTACGTATGTTCAGTGATCAATTTCCCGCCAAAATGAGTGAGATTTTCTTCATAATAAATTCATTATCCAGACCTCAAGACGTAATTGTTATATCTATTTGTTTTTTTTATATAGGACTCATCAATTTGACATCGCCTCGCCTGATGGTAAGCCGAAGGCAGTCTTGGAAAGAGGAAAGAGTATGTATGTATGGATATGAAAGTATGTACCTACCTATGTTTTTTTTTGTATATAGGTACCGTCAATTTGTCTTCGCCTCGCCTGATGGTCAATCTATACATTCTAATCTTTGAATGCAACATTCCATTTATATAATAAATTGATGCGCGAATACTCACGTTTTTTATACATTCCAAAGTGAGATTTTCTTCATAATAAATTCATTATCCAGACCTCAAGACGTAATTGTTATATCTATTTGTTTTTTTTATATAGGACTCATCAATTTGACATCGCCTCGCCTGATGGTAAGCCGAAGGCAGTCTTGGAAAGAGGAAAGAGTATGTATGTATGGAATGTATGGATATGAAAGTATGTACCTACCTATGTGTTCGCCTCGCCTGATGGTCAATCTATACATTCTAATCTTTGAATGCAACATTCAATTTATATAATAAATTGATGCGCGAATACTCACGTTTTTTATACATTCCAACATATATACATACATACATGCATACATATACTCACGCCTGTAAATCCCCGAATGGGTAGGCAGAGGTGTATTTACTTTTTTTTTACCATTCTTTAATTAATCCACACAGTTCGTTTTGTATCTAACTTTTAATTTTTACCCGACTACCGAAGAAAGGAGGGTAATGGCGGTTTTCTGGCGCCAAAAACAATGTTATAAAAAAAAATTACTCGATCTTATCGAGTAGGGTATCTTAATGCAGGAAAATAGAAGGAGATTACAAAAAGTTCGCCTTTGTTCATGACTTATCACTAAACTACTTGTAAGAAATATTGTGTACAATAAAGTATTAAATAAAATAAAATAAAAGTTATATCATAACGAAAAAGTATAAAATAAGACAAATGATTAAAAATTAAAAAAAACCCGACTGCTACTGAAAAGATTGAAATATGTAAGTTTGATAGCAGGCGGGACCCATTAATTTTCTTTCGGTTTATGATTGGTAAATGGATACCGCCTGCTACTAGACTTATTTCAATCTTTTCAGTAGCAGTCAGGTTTTTTATTTTTTAATAATTTTCTGCATACTTATTGCCAACTACTGCCAATGCGTCATCCATCGCAGCACGACATACCTGGACGCTCGCTTTGACAAAAATGACACTTGCACAAGTATACTTGAGCGTCTGTGGGCACATCGAAAAAACGCGGACTTGTACAAGTCTAGACTTGTACAAGTATACCGCAACGTGTGTGGCCGGCATTAGATATAGCGAAATACTCTTACTGAGGGGTATGAGGGATGCCATGGGACTGGACACGCACCCATCAATAACACCTCGTAACGTCCTCTCAAGTGCGGCAAATCTTCTAGTGGCAAAACTAGAACCTATAGTTGGAGGTATCGTCCTACAACCCCTTTCAGTGTATGATGTATCTAACTCTAGGAACCTTTTGAAGCAGCCACCTCGAAAGTCTTCACCCTGGCATGTCTGCCTATACTTTCCCTTTTTTCTTCCAATCATCGATCCAGATACGAACAAATCAAGACAGAGTGTTGTACTCAAATCTTTTTCTGCTTCTGATAAACCACACACATAACATTTGTTTGTTAATAATGTTTTATCGTATACTGGTTCATTAGTTCCATTCCTTATCATAGCACTTATTGCACTCGAAGGCTGGTCCTCATGATGTACTATCTTTTTTCTTTTTAAATCATAAAGTGCACGATGTCTAGAAATTGTATCCCACTTAAACCCCTTATCTGGTAAAGTTGTCTTATAAGTGAAGTGCCTGGTGGTACTGGGAAAAAGTAAGAGATTCTTTATAAAATTTACTATATTGTTTCCTGATGTAAGTTTATGCACACTTTTAGGAGGAAAGTAATTCCTTCAAGTTCTTAGGCTTCTAGAAATACTCCCCGATATTGTTGAGAATTTTGGTACTATAGGCCAAAACTCTTTTATTGCCGGTGAATAATTGAATGGTTGTGTTATAAATGAGACATATATTATTCGTGTCTGTTTGATATGGTTTGCGTTGATTTTGTTAGGAGTTCAGATATCTAAGGCCAAAACTCTTTTAATTCAAAAGAATAGCTGGATGATTGTGTCATAGATGGAAAATTATTCTGTCTGCTCGGAATAGTCCATGGTGGCTTAGCTGTGAACTCAGATATCGAAGGCCAAAACTCTTTCAACGTAGAAGAATAAGTAAATACTTCTGTTGTAGATGGAAAATAATTCTGTCTGTTCGGAATAGTCCTTGATGTCTTTGATGTGAACTCAGCTATCTTAGGCCAAAACTCTTTTAAGTCAGAAGAATAGCTGGATGATTGTATCATAGATGGAATATTCTGTCTGTTCGGAATAGTCCATGACGGCTTAGTTTTAAACTCAGATATCGAAGGCCAAAACTCTTTCAATGCAGAAGAATAACTAAATACTTCTGTTGTAGATGGAAAATAATTCTGTCTGTTCGGAATAGTCCTTGTTGGCTTGGATGTAAACTCGAATTGCACAGCAGATATCTTAGGCCAAAACTCTTTTAAATCAAAAGAATAGCTGGATGATTGTGTCATAGATGGAAAATTATTCTGTCTGTTTGGAATAGTCCATGGTGGCTTAGCTGTGAACTCAGATATCTTAGGCCAAAACTCTTTTAATTCTAAAGAATAGCTGGATGATTGTGTCACAGATGAAAAATTATCCTTTCTGTACGGAATAGTCCTTGATGACTTAACTAGGAGTTTAGGTATCGGAGGCCAGAAGTCTTTTAACAATTCTGCTGGAAGACTTTGTCCATGGTAGTGTGACGCTGCGGGTCGGTAAATAATACTTAGATCTATTGTGTTCTTTGATTATTTCACTTGGATGTTGAGATGTTCGTGGTGACTGTACAGTTATGACTTTCGTAGGTAGTTTGTGTAAAACTGGCCAAAACGTTAAGGTTGTATCATAGTCATCAACCTCAAATCTGTTATCAGGTTATCAGTAATCACAGTATAAGTACTCTCGGTGTAAATTGGTTCATTCCATATTGAGGGGCGATGGTATGTACACCATAGATATAACAATATAACATAGAGAACTGAGTTAGGTATGTGGTAAGTACAGATGGCGGCCTTATCACTCTGCGGCAATTTCTTACAGGCAACCATAGGATGAATAGAAATAACAGGAGAAGAATGTTTTCGGGTAGTTTGGTGAATATATAAATAGAATAAAACAGTAATAATTAAAAAGAAAACACAAACATTAATAGCTACCTGAGTAGGTTTATGTATACAGATAAACATAAATACTACTAATGCTATTGAGGTTTCTAACACATTTTTTTTCTAAACTGAATAGTTTGCGCGAGAGACACTTCCAAAGTGGAAAAATGTGTGTGTGAAAAATCTCTAACTTCTAAAATAAGAGAATGATAAATCTAAAATAAATTCATTTTTAACAAAAAAGTTTAACCGACTTCAAGAAACGAAAAAGAGGCACTGAAAAGCGAAAAATAACTTAATTTACAGACTTACTGATTTATTAGAAGTCGGTGCCTAGCCCAAGGGAGGCCATATTTCAATTGATTGCATCATAGTAATGTAGTTCAGACACAACAAACAAAGTTGGCTGGCACCGACTTTTAATAAATCAGTAAGTCTGTAAATTAAGTTATTTTTCGCTTTTCAGTGCCTCTTTTTCGTTTCTTGAAGTCGGTTAAACTTTTTTGTTAAAAATGAATTTATTTTTCTCTTTTTAGTGAGTTACTGTACATCGCATGTATAGTGACCTGACTGTACATGTGCTGCCGACGCTACACTACAGATCGAACCGGTCACGCTAAATAAAAAAAATATTAAAGCATTATTCAAAAATAATTTTTAAAATCAATGCATATACACCGGAAATATAGCTGAATATTCTGAACACTTCTGCGTACCCCTTCAAAGGACTCAGGCGTGATGTTATGATGTGTAATGGCAGAAACATTGCAATAATATGCCATTGCAGCAATCGCGGCTAATTTCCTGGTACTTTTTGAAGAGTTCCTTGGTCTAATCTCGGAAACCCATCATCAGATCTTTACGAAATTTAAATGGGACCACTTCGGAATAATCTACTTACGAACAGAAAAAGAATTTTCAAAATCCGTCTAGAATTGGCTTCACAATCGCGTAACAAACATACAAAAAAAAAAAAAAATTGCGTACGAATTGAGAACCTCCTTTTTTGAAGTCGGTTAAAAAAATATATGATGTACAGTCAGCATCAGATAGATATGTGCTTCCAAAGTAGTCAAAATTATGTAAAGAATATAAATTCAATTTTATGTTCGCAGACATAGCATTCAAATAGTTGTAAGCATCCAGAGTGTTCAAAACATCTTCGATGTAAGTTGTCAATATTATGTTAGCTGTTACAGTGTTCATATTAATGTTGTCAAATAGGTCGTTTAATGGTATCTATGCATTCATACTAGTCAAAAATATCTTCACCTATCTTCACAATTAGGAAAGTCATCTTTAATATCCGTAGCTAGAGTGTATATTGGAATAAAATGTTAGTAATAAATATTTTGTTTCCCTTTTTCTTTGATTATCCATCCTGCTCATTTCGTGCATGACGTAATTGATATGTCTTTTGTTTATTTAGAAATTTTGATTATTAGAAAGGAAACATAGTTTAGATATGTTCTAACATCCCTAAATAGAATGGAATTTTCTTTGAAAAGGAAACTCTTTTAAGGAAAATGTCATAAATAACAAACTTTAATAAAATTATATTAATGTCACGGAATAATATGTCATGTTGTCTATGTGTATTACATTGCAAATTTAAATGAAATAGTTGTATTATTTTATTAAATTAGCATGCCTCCATATCATTTAGATGAGCAAACCAAGCATCGTATAATAAATTTACATCGGGAAAATGTTTCTGTTACTGATATAGCCGATGAACTTGGCATAAGCGTGAGTATTTTTTTATTACCAGGATTATTAACATTCTCCTTTTAATTTATATTGCATACAATGTCCGACTAACGATTTTTATAATCTTTTAGAGAAACACTGTATCTCTCTGGATATCGCGCTGGCGTGAAACAGGAGGGATTTCACGCCATGTTACAACAGGTCGTCCGCGTATTAGTAACATCCAACAAGACCGTGCACTGATACAAAATGTGCGAGTGGACCGTTTTGTTAACACTTCCCAATTGGCGACTACTCATAGCATGTCCCAAAGTACAATACGTCGAAGGCTTAAGGAATCGGGCCTCCATAATCGTGTGCCGGCAAAAAAACCTCATTTAACACCCAGGCATAAATTTTTAAGACTCCAATTCGCACTAAGCTATTTAGATTACGATTTTAGTAAGGTTGTTTTTGTTGATGAAAAAGTGTTTTGTAACTCTACGCATGGTCGCCTCTCTCTGTGGAGATACAATAATACAAGATATAATGAAGAAAATATCTTGCCCAATAACAGAAGTGGACGCATATCGCTTGGTTTTTGGGGATGGATTTCGGAAGTTGGACCCGGTGAGTTAATCGAAGTTGGTGGGCGTCTAAATGGATTGACTTATAAAGATATTTTGGAAGAGGTGTTGTTACCCACAGCACAAATATTTTATCCCTTTGAAGAGGCGATAACTTTTATACAAGACGGAAGCTCTATACATAATTCAAGAGTGGTTCAGGATTATATTTCTGAAAACGGAGAGTTAAATTTAATAACCCTACCTCCCAGAAGCCCGGACCTTAATCCTATTGAGAACGTCTGGGGTAGAATGGTCCAAATGTGGGATCATGAACAGGCTCGCAGTACCGAAAATTTACGGATGCATGTAAATGCAATTTGGGAATCATTGAGGGGAAGTTCATTCTGTTTTAACACAGTTAGATCAATGAGACAACGCCTACTTGATGTAATCAATGCCAACGGTGGTTACACTAGATTCTAAGAAAATATAAGTTCTTTTTTACAACTCGTTGTTTTGATTTATTTTATTTAGATTTTTTTTTTTTTATTATACAGTATTATATTTATACAGTCAGTGCAATAAATATGCCCCGAAATATTACTAGAAATGGGTAACGCAGCGATTTTTTGCGTTAATATAATAACGTTGACGTAGTTTATGTGAGTTCTTACTAGACTAGCTGTTGCACTAGTTTTAAGCCATCAGATTTTAAATATTCATTTAACACACCTGGTGAGCGAACTAACAATGCACTATGTGTGGCAGGCCTTAGTTTTGAGGAACATGACTCAAAAAGGGATTGTAGCCGGCCTTAATGACTTTTGGCTCTACGGTGCATAGATACCATTGAAAGTCCTATTTGACAACATTAATATGAACCACTGTAACAGCTAACATAATATTGACAACTTACAGCGAAGATGTTTTGAACACTCTGGATGCTTACAACTATTTGAATGCTATGTCTGCGAACATAAAATTGAATTTATATTCTTTACATAATTTTGACTACTTTGGAAGCACATATCTATCTGATGCTGACTGTACATTGCCATGCAAACTATCAACGAAAATTGGTTTGAACGAGATCCATTAAGTAGTTTTTTTTAATACGTCATAAATCGCAACTTTCGCCTTTGCTGCTACGGAACCCTTCATGGGCGAGTCCGACTCGCACTTGACCGAATTTTTTGGAATTTTGTCCGCACGAACGCAAAAACTGCGGAACGGATTTTGATGTGATTTTTTTGTCAGAAAGTTCGTGGTCAGACAATGTCTTACGTTTGTTTGATCACAATTGGTGGGGTGGAGTTGAACCCGAGATATAATAATATGACACTTATGATTTTTGCCGATAACTACACAAAGGGTAATAAAAATGCTTTTACCACTTAAATATACAAATATATAAACATAAAAGAAAAATAAAATAGATAGCTACTTTCTAAGCCCGTGGATCTATTACAGTATTTAGTAGAACAAACACAACAATGAAATCTTAGATATAGTGAAACACTCCTGCTGAGGGGTATGAGGGAGGCCATGGGACTGGTCACGCACCCATCAACAACGCCGTCTAATAGCCACTCAAGTCGCGCAAGTCTTTGAGCAGCAAAACTGTGACCGTGTGTTGGAGGCATCGTCCTACAACCCCTTTCAGTGTAGGCTGAATCAAATTCTAGGAACCTTTTAAAGCAGCCACCTCGAAAGTCTTCGTGCTGGCATGTCCTCCTAAACTTTACCCTTTTTCTTCTAAGCGGCGATCCATGTACGAAAAAATCAAGACAGAGTGTTGTGCTCATGTCTTTTTCTTCTTCTGATAGACCACATTCATAACATTTGTTCGTTAAATTGCTATTATATCTAGTCATAACACTCATCGTACTCGGAAACTGATCCTCGTGATGTAATAGCTGTTTTCTGTTCGGATCATAAAGTGCACGATGTCTAGAAATAGTATTCCACTTAAACTCCTTATCTGGTAAAGAAGTCTTATAAGCGAAGTTGCTGGAGGTACTAAGCAAAAATGGAAGATTCTTTACTGGTGTAACTTTATGAACTATTTTGGGAGGAAAGTAATCTGGTAAAGAAGTCTTATAAGCGAATTTGCTGGGGGTACTGAGCAAAAATGGAAGATTCTTTACTGGTGTAACTTTAACTATTTTGGGAGGAAAGTAATGTCTCCATGTTCTTTGACTTTTAGAAGTGCTCCCCGATTTTGTTAAGAATTTTGGTGCTATAGGCCGAAAACCTTCTGTTTCGGGCGAATATTTGAATGGTTGCGTTATAAATGGTAAATATTTCTGTCTGTTTGATATGGTTTGCGTTGATATTAGTGGGAGTTCAGATATCGGAGGCCAAAGCTCATTTGATTCATAAGAATAGCTGGATGATTGTAGCATAGATGGAAAATTATTCTGTGTGTTCCGAATACTCCTTGATGGCTCAGCTATGAATTCAGATACCGAAGGCCAAAACTCCTTTCTGGATGATTGTGGCATACTGTTCAGAATAGCCATTGATGGATTAGCTGTGATCTCAGATACCGAAGGCCAAAACTCTTTAAAGTCAGAAGAATAGCTGGATGATTGTGTCATAGATGGAAAATTATTCTGTCTGTTCGGAGAAGTCCTTGATGGCTTAGCTGTGAACTCAGATATCGGATGCCAAAACTTTTTCAATGCAGAAGAATGATTAAATCCTTCCGTTGCAGATGGAAAATAATTCTGTCTGATCGGAATAGTCCTTGATGACTTAGCTGAGAGCTTAGATCTCGGAGGCCAGAAGTCATTTAATATAGGAACAGTTCCGCTGGTAGACTCTGTCCATGGTTGAGTGTCGATGCGCGTCGGTAAGTAATACGCAGTTCTATTGTGATCTTTGCTTTTTCTACTTGAATGTTGAGATGTTCTTGGTGACCGCACAGACATGACTCTCGTAGGTATTTTGTGTAAAACCGGCCAAAACGTTAATGTTGTACCATAATCGTCAACCTCCAATCTGTTATCAGTAATCACAGTATGTGTGGTTTCAGTGTAAATTGGTTTATCCCTTAATGTGGGGCGGTCAATCACTTGATAATCTGGACGATTGAGTTGAGTATCCTCTTCTATAATATGGAAATCAGGCCCATCTCGAACAAAATTAGAATCTGTATAATAACCCTTTCGGTCAGACCTGGATGATGTGACTTCCAATTCGTCTAATGGGAAGTCTTGAGGCAGTAAAAGTACATCATCACCTGTTGAGGTATATGCATTTGGGTGCATTCGGGACACATAAGCAGCTTTCGAAGTTTTTATACAGAATGTAAATAAGCATACAGTATTATAGATGTATGCAATATGTTTCATAGTATTTTTGATAAAAATAACTACAAAACGATATAATAGTATAGTAAAATAAAAATTGAAGTGTCACATGGTGACATTGATAAATCTGTCTTCTGTCGAGGTTGGTGTATAGGAGGATCTATATAATACTGCACCGTACGTTTACGTAGATTTGGGGACACTATAGGACTATGCAACTATGCACGAGTCAACCGCACCTACAAGCCAGTACACCTGCTTGATGATGGCTTTAATGATTAATATTTTTTTAAATATATTTCCTCTGTCAATGTTCAATTTTATATTACATACTATCATTAGCATTACAGGTAATTTGTAACACTTAAGATACTCGAGTTATACATTGTACTTATATAAGCACTCCAATTACATAATAGGATGTCCAGCAGTGGACTGCAAAGGCTAATAGATTGATTGATATTTGATACATTAAATCAATGCAACAACAATTCACACTAAAACTAATGCTGCCCAGTTCACGAGTAATTCCTCAAAAAAAAAAACGTTCATCGAGGTACCTACGCGTTGGCATCAAGGCAAAGGAGCTAGTTGCACAATGTAATCCTAGGTGAAACTCAAAGCGACGGACGTATGTACCTACCACTCTTGCAAAATACATTTCATTTGGTCACATTCACATTCTCATTGGATATTTAAGAATTCGTGATTGATACTGTGTATACCCTAATTTCGAGGGATTGAGCACGCATGCAGTTCGAGAAGTCACTTTATGGTTATGACAATGACAGTTACGAAAATGTTATGGAAGAAGCCCTAAAAATTAAGAATAATTCCTATGAGGTTGCTTGGAAGGACCTCACGCCACTGTTAAACTAACATGCGTGTAAAAGTTTTAACCCTTGCATGCAAAAAATAGGTAGGTATAAGTCGTTTTAGGGATGAGTATATCTTTTTCCTTTTTTTATACCACTTAGGTGGCAGACAAGCACACGGCCCACCTGATGGGAAGTACCAAACACCTCCCCAAATCTCTTGTAATTAAAAACTATTTGTGTATAATTTTTCAGTACTAGCTAGTCACTATAATAGTAGCCGTCTAGTGGCTGTGGCCACGTGGTCCGACCGCTTCGTTCGACTGATCGGACGACGCGGAATTTTTTTTCCCTGTTGATCCGACCGGTCGGACGACGAGGAATTTCGGTTCCTGTTGATCCGACCGACCGGAAGACGCGGAATTTCTCTTCCTGTTGCTCCGACCGATCGGACGACGCGGAAACACTTTCCTATTGGTCCGACTGGTTGAACGACGCGGACTCGTTTTTCCTATTGGTCCTTCCGGTAGGACAGAAGGGGACTTTTTTTATCCTGTTGGTCCGACTGATCGGACGTAGAGAAGTAATTTCCAGTTGGCTTTCTGTACCAACATGGAAATTACTGCGATTGGAACAGTTTTATGTCTAGCATGGAATTTCATTGCATCAGAAAAAAAAATGCGGATTTCTTCTACATACGGCAGGAATAATAATGGATGGATCATTGGGATGGCTCCGCAAAGTAACTACTAGAGTACCCGTACTCTCGATAGATTGTAGCGACGTGCGGTTCGCATTATTGGAAATCCTGAGGTCACCAACACCCTCGAGCGTCTGCTATGCTGTCTCAGCTGTCTCAGTGAATGTTTCGATGATTACAATTTATCCAACCCTCTCCTTTCCTATACAGGACAACACATGCATGACTTAGATGGCTAAAACAATGCCGCCAATTTTCTGTGCAATATTTCTTGTAAAAGTTTCTGCTCGTCTCTTAATCCAGTGATGAAAATGAAAGAAAGAAAGAAAGAAAGAGTTGCTGCTTCTTATTATGTATCATCCTTAAGCAAAATTTAATTCATAATCACAGAATCACAGAGTAACTAATTATTTTCTATGATTTTCCCGCAGTCAATGATAAAAAGTAGAGTACCTACCTAAAAAAAAAAGTAATCGCAAAATAAGAACCCCGCTTGGACAGTTCAAGTCCATGAAGTTTTCAATTTTGAGAACGTAAAACAATGACATTTTTTTAAACGTAATGACATTTTTCATTGATGGGTACCGCCCACTCCGCTCAGTGCTGTCCATAACGATTTTTTCATAGTGTCCATAAACAAGAGAATAATTGGTTAAGGAAAAAATAAATCCATTAAGATATATCTATCTTCTAATATATAAAAATCAATGCCACCGATTTGGCTAATTTTAGTCTTGAAATATTCGTGGGTGTCCAGGAAAGGTTTAAAGGATGAGAAAATAGGTGCAGCGGGAACGGGAAAAATATGGCGGTACGAAGTTCGCCGGGACAGCTAGTTTTTTATATTTTAATTTTGCAAGTTTAATTTCTATTACCAGTTGCAGCAATTCAGCTCTTTACTATTTCGTATCAGCTTCAACGCCTGGTCTTTGTAACCATACTACTAAATCGGCCTTAATGTTTGCTTGAGTAGGTGCTTTATTTATTTGAACTGTACGGTGTAGTGGTAATACGGTGCATTGTACTTAATAACTATGCACTGTTCAGTGAGGTTTGCTAACAGGTTAGTAAACCACTCTGTGATATTATTTTGTACTTTAAGACTCAAATGCGAGCAAGGTATCATTCACAAAACCACCACTAGCTGACCCGACGACGTGGCAGATGATTAAGCGTCCACCTTTTCTTATTGGCACTTTTGAGCAAGAGGCCTTGGTATCATCTGTCCATGACTGCAGCACGGTATGATTCGAGTTCAGCCAAGTCTCATCGACAAATATGACATTATCCCAATTTGTGACTTTGTTGTGTTTGCTTTACTTTCACGCGATTTCTATTGGTTATTGAGTGAATATTATTGTAATAAAAATGCTATATGAAAGAAAATTAACTTTTCGCAGTATTGTATTGTTTCAAAATACCTACAATATCAAAGTTTAGATTAAATTTACTAATTAGAACTTTAATCCAATGCACTTTACACTAGATACGATACAATACATATTCAAATCGATCAAATACGCATACAAACTTGAATCGATTTATCTTGAGTATCGTGTACCGAGTGGTGTGGTTACATCACTAGTTACGTCCAAAAGACAAATGTCATAGTGGGCCTCTTATTTTGAGATCAGTTTAACACGTGAAATAAGAATTCATTCATTTTAGCTTTGCAGCATAGCCATTGCGTGTTCTCCAAATAAAGGCGCGTCTAATGATGTAAGTACATCTCGTTTAGGAATCTGATCAGACTAGAGTTAGTCTAATCAGCTCTTGCTCTATGAGGAGAAGTGCATAATATGCCTAAACAGCCTAAACACTTTTACAATAACGAGTGCGCAGCTATAGTTTGGCCAATGAAAGATGAACAATATAGGTATGGGAGTATGTATTTGGCATATCAATGTCTGTTTGGCTATTATTATCAGTCGTCGTTGTCCGATCAGTCGGACCAACAGGATAAAAAAAAAGACGTGTGGCACTCGGGGACTGCCGCGGTAAAGCTATTGCATAGCATTTTTTATGAACATGCAATTACAATAAATAATAATTTGAATTTGAATTTGAATTTGAACTTGAATTTGAACTTGAACTTGAACTTGAACTTGAACTTGAACTTGAACTTGAACTTGAACTTGAACTTGAACTTGAACTTGAACTTGAACTTGAACTTGAACTTGAACTTGAACTTGAACTTGAACTTGAACTTGAACTTGAACTTGAACTTGAACTTGAACTTGAACTTGAACTTGAACTTGAACTTGAACTTGAACTTGAACTTGAACTTGAACTTGAACTTGAACTTGAACTTGAACTTGAACTTGAACTTGAACTTGAACTTGAACTTGAACTTGAACTTGAACTTGAACTTGAACTTGAATTTGAATTTGAATTTGAATTTGAATTTGAATTTGAATTTGAATTTGAATTTGAAAAGTAACAACTTATGCAATTATAATTACTTACGTTAAGCGGAGCTACTTCGGAGCAGCTCGGCTAGATTCGTGCGAGCTCGGAGTTGGGGGTGTTACCATTTTTTGTTACGGAATTTCTGGATTCGGTCTCCACGCTCAAGGCCCGCGATAGAAGCTATGCAATAGCTTAAAAAGTCCCCGTCTGTCCTACCGGTAGGACCAATAGGAAAAACGAGTCCGCTTCGTTCGACCAGTCGGACCAATAGGAAAGTGTTTCCGCGTCGTCCGATCGGTCGGATCAACAGAGAAAAAAAATTCCGCGACGTCCGATCAGTCGAACGAAGCGGTTGGACCACGTGGCCACAGCCCTGCTTGGCTGTGGCCACGTGGTCCGACCGCTTAGATGGCGTTTGCCGACAATTTCGGCATAGCTTGCCACACCAAAAAATTTAATTGAATTGAATTAAAGGGCTGTATTTTTCGATGATATTTTGTGTTGATATTTCAATAGAGATCTGAATGGGTCGGTTTGTGCACTGTTTCTGGGCAGGACGACGACATCTGCCGCGATTATTTAAAGTAGTGACGATCTCAAAGGCCTGGCGTTATTGGTTGGTTTTGTGACGGATGCGCGAACTTACTGACGTTTTTTCATCATTTTTGCTAACTATACAAGAGGTAGGTAATAAAAATGCTTTTACCACTTAAATATACAAATATATAAACATAAAAGAAAAATAAAATAGATAGCTACTTTCTAAGCCCGTGGATCTATTACAGTATTTAGTAGAACAAACACAACAATGAAATCTTAGATATAGTGAAACACTCCTGCTGAGGGGTATGAGGGAGGCCATGGGACTGGTCACGCACCCATCAACAACGCCGTCTAATAGCCACTCAAGTCGCGCAAGTCTTTGAGCAGCAAAACTGTGACCGCGTGTTGGAGGCATCGTCCTACAACCCCTTTCAGTGTAGGCTGAATCAAATTCTAGGAACCTTTTAAAGCAGCCACCTCGAAAGTCTTCGTGCTGGCATGTCCTCCTAAACTTTACCCTTTTTCTTCTAAGCGGCGATCCATGTACGAAAAAATCAAGACAGAGTGTTGTGCTCATGTCTTTTTCTTCTTCTGATAGACCACATTCATAACATTTGTTCGTTAAATTGCTATTGTATCTAGCAATAACACTCATCATACTCGGAGGCTGATCCTTGTCATGTAATAGCTTTTCTCTATTCAGATCATAAAGTGCACGGTGTCTAGAAATATGAGTAGTATTCCACTTAATCTTCTTACCTGGTAAAGCGTTGCTGGGGGTGTAACGTTTGTCCGTTAACAATGTTTTATCGTATTCTGTGCCATGAGATCCCCCACTTGTGGTCGTCTGTAATGTGAAAGGACTATAAGTGCCGTTCGCGGGATAGTGAGTCGGTGTAAACCACCGACTCACTATCCCGCGAACGGCACTTATAGTCCTTTCGTGTGGTTTATCATTAGATCCAACACTTGCTGTTGTCTGTAACGGGTGAAAACTGGAAGGGCCGTTCATGGGATAACCTCCCATTTCTGCGGGTTTCTTAGAATTTTCCGCCCATCCTTTGTAGAAAAAGAAGGTTGAGTAACCAGGTGGCGGTGTGGGTGGGTATGTCTTGGAAACAGTAGCAAAAGCCCACTTTTCGGAACGTGATAATGGTGAAGTAGGTGGCTTTCTTCTCTTTAGATCATAAATCGCACGATGTCTAGAAATAGTATTCCACTTATCTGGTAAAGAGGTCTTATAACTTGTAGTATGAGTGAAGTTCCTGGTGGTGCTGGGAAAAAGTGAGAGATCCTTAACAAAATTTCCTATATTTGCGGCTGTAACTTCATGCATTTTAGGAGGAAAGTAATTCCTCCACGTTCTTAAAGTTTTAGGAGTACTCCCCGATATTGTTGAGAATTTTGGTACTATAGGCCAAAAATGTTTTATTTCGGGCGAATAATAATAATTGAATGGTTTTTCTGTAAATGGAAAATATGTTCGTCTGTTCGGAACAATCATTAATGGCTTAGCTGAGAGCTCTATCTTAGGCCAAAACTCCTTCAACGCAGAAGAATAACTAAATACTTTTGTTGTAGATGGAAAATCATTCTGGATGCTCGGAATAGCCCTTGATGGCTTAGATGCGAACTCAGGTAACTTAGGCCAATACTCTTTTAAGTCAGAAGAATAGCTGGATGATTGTGTCATAGATGGAAAATTATCCTTTTTGTTCGGAATAGTCCTTGATGACTTAGCTGAGAGCTCAGGTATCAGCCAGAAGTATTTTGATGTAGAAACAGTTCTGGTGAGAGACTCTCTCCCTGGTACAGTGTCTGTTCTGGTCGGTAAATAATACGCAGTCCTATTATGTTCTTCGATCTTTCCACTTGGATTTTGAGATTTTTTTCCTAACTGTACAGTTACGACTCTCGCAGGTAGTTTTTGTAATGTCGGCCAAAACGTTAAAGTTGTATCATAATCGTCAACCTCAACTTTGTTATCAGTAATCACAGTATACGTGCCTTCAGTGTAAATTGATTCATTCCATAATTTGGGGCGGTCAATCTCATGGTAATCCGGATCATTGAGTTGAGTATCGTCTTCGCTATAATCAGGACCATCTTGACCAAAGTTAAAATCTGTGTAATAACCTTTTCGGTCAGACCTCGATGATGTGACTTTCAATTCGTCTAATAGGAAGTCTTGAGGTAGTAAAACTACGTCATCACCTGTTGAGGCATACGAGTGTAGGTTCTTCATTCGGGACATATAAGCAGCTTTAGAAAATTCTATAAAGATAACAAATAAGAAAATAATATGTTTCATAGTATTTTTCATAAAAATAACTACAAAATGCTACAAAAGTACCCATAGTATGGGAGTAGAAGTGACACACATGGTGACATTGACATAGAGTAAAGCACTTTACTCTATGGAGTAAAGTAATACATCGGAAATTGACATTGGACATTGACATGATATGTTACCAATATTTGTCTTCTGTTGAGGTTGGTGTTGAGGAGGATCTATACTGCAGAACTCTGCTGGACCAACTGGACTACAATATCCCAAATTGAAGGATAAACGATATCGCTAGAAAGCTCAAGTGGCAGTCACTTCACAGATTTTTTTTTATAACACCTATAAGTACCTATATTATTGTTCCGTTCACCTGTATACAATGCCCATACATTATAATAAAATACACCAAATTAATATTTCTAGTTGATTTTGTAATCGAAACTGTGCCCAAAATCTTGAACGACTATAAAATCAGCTTGTATAAGTACCTACATAATGTATTAAGTCAGCATCAGATCGATCTTGACAAACAAAATAATCAAAATGACATTAATGTCTTGGTTTCCTTACTTCCTGTTGACTGATTGTTCTGATATTTGGTACAGACCTTTAGCTCGCTTAATGATACAATTTCAATTAATGAAACAGTTTGATTTGCCCATAATACCTTGGTATTGAGACTTTGTAGGCAAGATCTTTCTGACGCTGACTGTACAAGCACCGCCTTGTTTAATATGTTACTCAATGGTAAATTAGCTTTTTATGGCTGAATCGTTCTTGCCGGTAGCATTCAAGGATAGCACCTCGGGCCCTTAGCTTCACTCATTCCTCATTTTTTGAGTGGACTTGTTGTTATGTGAACAACAGCTGCTCTCTGTCTTCCAACTCCTAGAGAATAAGCTTGTGCTAGAGCACCGGATGTCAATTAGCAGGTGCACCCACTTGTAGGACTCTTTTAGACATCATTATGAATTCTTGTACCCCCTTGTATTTGAATATATTTGTTGCACACAAACAGACAAATATTAGCTTTTTATATAATATATCTAAAGTCCGACCAATAAAATAAAAAACCCGTACTGGGGGCGCCACAAACATCTATGATTATGACAACACCAAGTATAGTGATACACATGTAAAATGCCAAGTGTACAAATTTTTTCAACACACTTGCTTATGAACAGACTTTTATTTCCCCGCAATTAAGCACGGAATGACACCTATTATAAAACTGTGACTTTTTCATTGCTATTATTCACAAAAGTGAGTTATAGACTTCTTTTTTTAAATTTCACTGATTAAGTAGCTTTGTTCTTAAAAAAAATTTGATACAAAAAAGATCGTGTCCAATATTACAAACGAATTAATATGCCTATTGCTTGATAATTTCAACTTGTAGTACGTGTTTAATATACAAAACTTTCACTAAAATGTATTTCTTTTTCTCTGTGAGTATTTACAGAGAAAAAAAATCATAATTCAAATAAGTAAGTAGATGACAAGGCAGCATGGTGATAGCACCTCAGCCTGTTCCGAAAGGAACAAATAAAAAAAATGTTAGATGCGCGCGCATATTTATGACAAGTATGACAACAAATAGATTTTTACAATTGTGTTTTGATTGTGTTATGTAGTATTTTTAGTATTATTTTATTCGCAAGTGTGTTGAAAATAATCGTATGCCACTCGCGTGTATGGTGATTACCGTCCTCGGCTCTCTTAAGACCCTCGCCTTAAGGCTCGGGTCTCAATGTCGCCTCAGCGGTAATCACCAACTTTACACGCTTGTACCATAATGTACTATAGTTTAATTGGAAACTGTTGCAGAAATAAAGTGTCATTCACAAGAGCATGGCATTTATATAATTCTAGCTGGTGCCCGCGGCTCCACCCGCGGGGATGTCGGTTATAGATAAAAATGACGAAATTTCATACAAACGGTCATCCTCATTTTCCATCCCTTAACCCCCTTTTTCGCAATTCTATATCAAATTTCATCAAGATCGGTTCAGTAGTTTAGGCGTGAAAGCGTGAAATACAGACATACAGACAGCCAGACAGACGAGAGTCACATTCGCATCTATACTATTATATAATTGTAAAGTGGTCGTGTCTGTACATTGGAGATATAAAGAAAAAAAAACTTGGGTTATGTTATGTTAACGATACTGAACACGAAAATATTATTTTTGAATTTCCTGTCTGTTTGTCTGTTTATCTGTTTGTCTGTTTGTCCGCGATGGACGCAAAAACTACTGGACGGATTTTGATGCGGTTTTTTTGTTAGAAAGGGCTTACTCAGACTTAAAATCTTACGTTTGTTTGATCGCAATCGGTTGAGTAGAACCGAAGATATGAGCAAAGGTCGCGTTA
Organism: Eilema depressum; assembly: GCA_914767945.1. Lineage (NCBI taxonomy): Eukaryota > Metazoa > Arthropoda > Insecta > Lepidoptera > Erebidae > Eilema > Eilema depressum. The sequence goes on along the minus strand of OU612012.1, from coordinate 31,335,857 downwards.
ACCGAGATGCACACGGGCGGAAGGCTAGTTTATAATATTAGTATGGATATTATGTTTTAAAGTTTTCTGGTTAAAATAGAAAAATAGACGCGGCGTGTTATACTGGTTACAAGGACTGGGCACAAATCACAACACAGTAGTATCCGTATAATAGTTTACTGCTTGGAATGGTAAATACAGTTAGATACGTTAGACATACAGTTACATTACACTATGTATAGAACAGCGACCACGCGACATTGTTTTTCGGACTGCATAAAATTCTTGTATTTTATGCCTAACAGCACAGAGATCAAAATAATCGAGCATGATTTTCTTTTTTGCGTTAGGCTTATTTTTCTTAGGCGTAGAAAATACATTTGACGTTTGACCTTCTCTTCGTATTTTTATTACAGAAGATCGGGATATACCTAAAAATGTGAATAATAATTAGTCACAGTAAAATCAGTAGATTAGGCCAATTTCAATTGCACGTACTCTATGATGTACCTACCCGTCATGTTGACAACAAGGTCCGTGATGTTATTTAGAGGAACAGAGTCCAATCCTTCCGACTTTTTATCCGACAAGTACTTTGTTATATTATAAATTACTTTTCTTAACTGGCTTTTAATAGTTTTCGGCATATTACTATAGTTACCGCAATATGGCGAGGTATTTTATTTTACTGGTCGGGCTTTAAATACTTCTATCGAGTCGTTTTCGAGTTGATATTCATAGGCAACAATCTTAAAGCACTCTGTAGATTTATCAAAAGTACCTATATAGTAAAAACGACCAAAAGTATAGTGAAGTGGCAAAAATAGGAACTATTACGTTTTTTGTCACATAACAAAATGAATGTAAAACAAAGACAATTTAGCACGATTTGACAATATTTAAGGGAAAGTGGTGACCTCCTTCAGTTCACAGAACTATTGATTTTATTATAATATTCTCCTTGTATCTCGTCAAAGAGAATAAAATCTTGTCAAGTTTTTTTTTTGTACGTAGTTGCGACAGACTGTATCTTGTTGTCAATTTTTCGTAAAGATGTTTTTATACGATACATTTTATACAAGTTGTTTTTTAATATTATATTTTGATAGTAATATTAGCCGCAGTAATTGTGACTTACTAACTAAAAACCCATTTGCAATTGATCTTATGGAGTCAAGAGCCTCAGACAGGAACGTATATGAGTATGACCTACTGAAAACAATTCGTCCACCCAAGCATGAACCTCAAAGTTTCCAAGACCAATATTTTAACGCTTCTACAGAAAATAACCAAATAGAGATGACAGATTCACTAACAAACGAGAAACAAATACTCAACGTAAATAGTAGTATTCAGCATAAAATTGCCCCTAAATCAGCACAGACTAACAGAACATCTGAAGATAATCTAGTCGCCCCATCATATCAGTATGAAATATTTGTACAAGCACCAAATCTACATCCAAATTTTCCTCCACTTAATCATGCGGATTATTACTGGAGAGTGCCTGCGCCACTTGATGATAACTTACCGCACAATGCTCATGAACTCTCAGGAGCTGAAAAAAATGCAGTGAAACGAAATACTCATACTGTTCCCAAAATGCAGATCATTCGTCCAAATTTCGACAAAAACCGCTATCAAAATGTGGGTTCATCAGTGCTACCCTTGGAAGTTTACCAGGTCCGCCCAATAGGAACATCTCCATCTCTAGAAAATATTTATAAATATGATCCTATACACTTTTCTGCATTGTATCTCGAAGAACCTTCATATAGGAAACGTTCCAGTTTCCAAAATAAACTGTATAACAATGAAAACGTGATCACATTCCCGGAACTAAATTATTCCCAATCTCCTAACATTTCCTCAATGAAAATCAATGATCAGTTCCAATCTCCAGTTAGTTCCGAAATATCTGAGTTAAATCAAGACAACATTTTTACACCATTTGCAAATATGATGTATCTCGATAACCCTGGCACCTACCAGATTGACAATGGGAAAAGTGTTGAGGGTACTAATAATGTTACACCTGCAAAAACACGAATGCTCTTTTACGTTACTACTTCTTCAGAATCATCAGTAAAAACACGAAAGAGATTCAATCAATTTACCCCTTTTCTATCTCATGAAACGATGGAGATGTATTCAGATGACTCTTCAGCAAAAGTAGCTGAAAAATTGAATAAGCGGTACGAAGAGGACGCAAAAACTTCAACTTCAATTGAAGAACTCCAGAAATTAATACCTTATTTAATTTCTAAAGCGTCTGACAGTTACGACCGTCAGCTTACGTTTGAACCTGCAAGAATGCAATACGCAAAGTCATCAAGGACCACTCCTGATTATTGGAATATTTTTTGGCAAATGGAAACACGGAAAACTCCTACGGAGACAACTGACTTTCTCCAGCTGGAACCAGCGACTACGATAAAAGAGACCGAAGGGTATTGGAATGAATTTATACAAACAAAAAAAATTGAAGCGACCGATTCACAGCAATTTAATCTTCTGAAAAAGACTATAGAAGACAATACAGTATCCGCAAAAGACTATACTGAAGAATTTTTAAAGAATTCCGTGAATTTTGAACAAGAGCGATGGTCAAGCAGTTCGGAACTGGAAGACCACGACCATCTAAATAAACGACATAGAATTTTCACAAGTCCTACGACGCCTGTCCTACCGGCTATTTTAAAACACTTTGGACGTACCAGTAAAGTAAAAAGTACAGAATCAGAAGGTAACAGGAAAGTGTTTATAGGTAAGTAGGTAATATCAGAACTCTGGCGAATGATTATTATTTCTACCCCAGATGATGTACAAAATATGACTTTGTCAGGCTATTAAGTTCGCCAACTCTGCAATAAGGAATACCTACATATTCGGATCGCTGGACGATATCACCTACCTGACCTTAACAACTTTACCCAGATTTCACTGCACCTATTATTATGAAATATATCTGACTATGTTGGAACCTTCTTCCTCTTAGCGTTAATTCCCAGTCGCATCCGAAGCTTTCAGCTCGGAGTCTGGGGTCCGCTTTTACCAGTCTTAACCACGGATTTGACTAGACCTCGATATTTTCCGTGAAGCGATTGTCATCTGACCTCCACAACCGAATGTTAACATTAGGCGATATCGAAGTTTAGCAGTTAGACCTGTTTTAGACTTGAGTTAGAGTTGTTTTTGGATTTTTGAGGGCTCCAACTACCCGTAACGACTGCCATAGATGTTCTCATGGCAACCGGGACCGACGGCTTAACGTGCTCTCCGAGGCACGACCAGACCAATGCAAATACTCATATTTCATTCACACAAATATTTGCACTGAGCGGGGATCGAACCCGCGCCTCCTGCGTAGCGGCCGCGTTCACTACCACTACGCCACGGAGGCTGTCTAACTATGTATCGTATAGGTAGCTAAATAAAAACTTGAATATGTGTTTCCTGTGGCATTAACTTGATCAATTTATTTTTCCTAGGTTACAAGACTTTGTGGAAACCGAAATTTACCCCCTCACGAACGAAACCGTCTTTCGTAGACAACACAGCACCTTTTAGAACAAGCAAAATATTTCATTGGAACTTCAACGACAAAGACGCAGCGTGGCCAAAAGTAGAGCTGGTATCGCCAACAACAAAGAAACCGGCGAAATCAACCAAATCTCATAGAACCTTTCAAAGTTATTTCCCTTTCTACTACCGTCAAAAGGATAGTCTCCAATTACAGAGTACACCTCTAAATATTCAGTCCACAACGCTTAAACAAAATGATGAGATTACAGATTTTTTAAACAAATTCTCATCAATGTCGGATTATGAGTCGGATAACGAAACTGTGCGACAAGGAAGGCAACGTACTGATCGCTGCTTCGAGTGCGGCCTGGATGACGAAGAGATACCAATTTATCCTACTTGCTTTCGCATATTCAACAGTGCGAACCAGCAAACCAGATATAGGAAAGTAAAATATAGAAAAAGATGTGGCGCGGCCAGTAAGTTTAATGTGTAGCATCAGTGAATTAACACCCACATTTCGCTTTGATTGTCGGTCATACGTAATAGGGGGCCTGTTGCCGTTAAGCGGACAGCCTTCTACTGGTGCCTACATAGAGAAACAGATTACCGATATGCGGGCCGGTATCATATGGGTTAACGGGTATACCGCCGTTTGCCCGAATTTTATTTACCCTAATATCATTTGCCATAATAGTCTACAACCATAATATTAACAGACATAATATTCATTTGCCCTACTCTTATTTGCTATATTAATCACGTGCTAGAATCTTTGTTTCCCATAAAGTCACTTACCATAACATCATTTGTCAGAATCATTGTAAGCCCTAATTATTACATGCCATAATTATCACATGCCATAATTATCACATGCCCTAACTATCACATGCCATAATTATCACATGCCCTAACTATCACATGCCATAATTATCACATGCCATAATTATCACATGCCATAATGATCATATGCCATAACATCAACTGCCATCGACATTGTGTAACAGTGACAGTGTGTAACGGTTGTTATATCAGGTGAAACTGGATGCAATCGGGACTTTAGGGCACCCCGACTCGGATAGGTTAGGTTAGAAGGGGATGGCGGGGTCATTTGAGCGAGCGAAGCGAGCGAATAGACCCCGCTATCCCCTTCGTGGTTATTTTTTTATAAACCACCCAGAAGTAGTTTGGTTAGGTGCCATTTGAGTTAGGTTAGAACTGTGACCATTAACCCATCCACCCATCACACCCATCGACATCGACAGCCAGAAAGAGCAAGAAGAAAATATTATGTCTAATAATCATTATGGCGTTTAAATATTATGTCTAATAATCATTATGGCGTATAAATATTATGTCTAATAATCATTATGGCGTTTAAATATTATGCCTAATAATTATTATGGCAAATAAAAATATGTAAAACAATACGTATGGCACTCGTATGTTATGGTATCTAAGTTTCGGGCAATTAAAAGTATGTCATATGTCTTTTAGGTCAAACAAAACATTCGGGCAAATGAAATTCGGGTAAATGAAATTCGGGAATATGATGATTATGGCATATAATCTTCGGTTAAACAATAGACAACCGGGTTAACGTATCCGTGTTGTCATCATGCCAATTCGTCGTTTGTCAAAAAAATCACAAAGTATTGGCGCCCATGTTTTTAAACATATGGGCGCGAATGTGTTGTGATTTTTTGACATATTATGTGGTGTCAGAACGTGAACGATGAAATATCATCATTTTTGGTTTCTATGGAAACTTGTCGGTGCAGGTAGTCAGTATAAAATAACCTGTTTCCCTTTGTAAGCACCCTACGATAACCAGGTGCAGAGATAGGGTGGCCCTGTTCTATTTCGCCAAGAACTAGCACGGCGCTTTTGACCTTCTCTTTGTTAATGGTGTAAGGAGTCCCACTAATATCTTCGACCCACCCGCCTTATCTGCAAGCCGGTACACCTGCTGATTGAAGAATGAGGTTCTGCCACACTGCCACAGGCTTTCCTCTCTGGGTTAATGGATCGGACGGCAGTAGATTTCGTAAAAGTTGAAAAAGTCCACTGGCCTGGCTTAAGCATGGATAGTAGTGGCAGAAGGGTACACAGTATTTTACAACTTTTTCTCATATACCTATACTAAATTAATGTATAAAAAAGTGCAGCCGTTTCGGTGGTATGTGACCACAGACTCTTTGAACCTGTATCAAATATCAATCAAATCCCTTCAGCCGTTAGAGCATGATTGTGTGACAAACATCTTCACACATTTATAATATTAGTAAAATTAGATTATTAATATTTCTTAATTCTATAGCAGGTTGTTTCAAAAGATTTGTGGATCTTGGCGAAATTTACAACGAAAGAGGTTGTCGGGAACATCCACCGAGGGAGGGAAGGAGCTTCGCTTCGGTCCGTCTGGCGAGAATGGAGGCCACATTGAGAGATGTCGACGACGGCTGCATTAGCACGCCGCTCGCCTCTCTTACCCCATTCAGTAAGGCGATATCTCTCTACGCTAACTACCACGCGTGTGTTTGTACAGGCAGATATTGCAATACTGCTGAAAGCATTAAAACCAGTGTTTTTATTGTGTTATTGAATATATATCTAAGCATATGAGTTACTTCTTTTTTTAGCATCCATTTGCGCAGCTTTGCAGTCACAAGGCCACAAGCTTGCCGTAACTCGAACGAAGTGGCTTGCTGCGAGGCCACCTCGTTCGAGTTACGGCAAGCCTAGACTCACAGTACTGTAGGCACATGCTGTAAGAACATTTCGAACGATCGAACGAACTCGACAGCTCAATCCGCGGCGATATTTCCATTCTGCTTGCTGTAAATTTTGTGTCATCACGTTCTTGAGCATGAGGGTGATGTACCTATGTTTACGTGTTCGACAACGTGACATCACCAAAACAGCATGCGATATTGAAATATCACTGCAGATTCAGCTTTCGAGTTCGTTCGATCGTTCGAAATGTTCTTACAGCATGTGCCTACTGTAGGTACTAGCTTGCGCAGCCGCTGGTCGAAGTAACCGCTGGATTGACATCTGCCTTTAATGGAGAATGAAGACACAGCTTAAATAAAATCGTTTGTTCTCCTTTCCACGAGATTGTGAGTCATGGTGATAGGAAACGGTCCGCTTGCTTTATATAAATATCGAAGTAAGGGTGTGTAGTAAGTAGGTTCCAATCCTCAATGAGCGATTGACACTACGCATTTGCAAAGAAGCATCAAGCTTTATCTCTGAGAGATTTAACGATAGTAAAGGAACTGAGGAAACTCGTGACGTAGGTACGAGTATGCAAGGACGGAAGCAAACAGCGGGCTATGTCTCTGCTTACACCCTCAGATAGAAAGGCATGAGTACGTATATATATGTAATATGTATGTACGCATTTGATACACGTGTTAAGGTGCTTCTAAACGGGCAATATTTTACTGCAATTAGTGGCTGCAACACTGTAGCTCGGCAACATTTCAACTATTGCAAGCAATACCGGCCAGTATTGCAGTAATGTCACGGAAATATAGCCAAACATGTTTTGTGTTGCCACATATGGCCGATATTGCCGCAATGGGTTGCCGGACGATCGCTAGGCGGTCGATTTTACTGCAATATTGCTCGGCCAGTTCTATTGTTGTTTCAGTCGCTCTCCTTGTTATGACACAGTCTATCCTTTTCTACGCGAATTGTTAATAAATTATTATCTAAAGTTTCGCGCTTATTTAAGTAAGGTCGAATCCACAATATCTACTTTTTCTGTTTATTTTTTAATAAAACAATATACTTAAGCTGCTGCAACAAGTGTGATTTCGTTAGCCATTATTGCCGGTTTGTGTAGCCCGTTTATGAATCTGCATCAAGAGCCATACATTACTATTGCAGATATATTTGCAACACATTGCCCAGCCATTGATTGTTCGGCCATCAGTTGCAATGAAATATTTTTGATGTTGCCGGGCAATTAGTTGCCAATAGTGCAGCCACATATTGCAGAAAAACATGGCCCGTTTAGAAGGGCACTTACAATTTTTAATCAATGATCAATACAAAACGGAGCCTTATGAAGGCTCGCGTGGTTTTTCATTCTATCCGATGAATACAAAATTGTATGTTTATTTTTGAAATGCTTTTAAAATTTTATTTTAATAGTAGGATAGCTCTCGCCAGGATATTTACCAGGTTTTTTTTTAATTTATTTATTATAAAATTATTATTTTTTTGGCAGATTACTTACTTTACTATTTGGTACCCACGTCATCTACTTACTTACATAATTATGAAGTGATCAAATGTATGTAATGTAAGACATAATATGTATGTGTGTACACAAAGTACCTACGGACAGTACGGACTGCGGACCCATCCCAGAGATAACAATTTCTAAGCTCGTATTTCTTGCATAAGCGAACCTATGTTTAGTACAGTCGCCCACGGAAGTTGACTGAACTGTGATAATATATTGTTTACTAGCTGTGGCCCGTGGCTCTGCCCGCACGGATTCCGGTTATCGCGAGTAAACATAGCCTATGTCCTTTTCAGTCATCTCTGTACCGAATTTCCTCAAGATCAGTTTAGTGGTTTAAGCGTGAAAACGTAACAGACAGACAGAGATAGTTACTTTCGGATATATAATATTAAGTAAGTACATACATACATATAATCACGCCTTTATCCCTGGAGGGTTAGGCAGAGGTGAACCCACATTTCACCAATCCTTGTATTCGGTCCCACGTAATAAGTAGGGGGTGACCCTATTGCCGTATTCAGCACTATTGTTGCCTTGAGCCATGCATCTGGGACGGAATCTGGGCTGTATGTATGTCTAATGTTATACACTTATACAGCCCTATTCCTTAGTTGCCTTGTACGACACCGCATGGGAGAAGATGGGGTGGTCCAAATCTACTCTGCCGGAAACCACGTGACTTAATACAGATATTGCTTTAATTCATTGTGGTTTCTAATTCGCATGTGACGCTATCTTATGCTGTCATGTTTCTGCTGGTTATTTTATACGTTTCAATGTCATCATAAGAATATATTCTAAAATGCTTCACATCTGTTGGGCAGATGCTTACAGACAATTAGCCTTGCTGTCAACTTTGTAGAAAAGAAACTTTAAAGTGATTATTACTATTTTATCATGCTTTTTATATAGGACACATCAATTTGACTTTACTAAGCTTAGTAAGGCAAGCTGAAGGCAGTGAGCTAACTATTCAAATCAAATAGATTGAAATTGGTAAAAGCATATCTATAGTTCAAAATGGCCAGAGCACTCCCTCTGTAAGGTGACGGGTTCAGTCCCATTCTTGAGAATTTACTATTTCCGAAATGTCGATTTGTAAAACATTTGTTTTAAAATAATACTGCTCGTATAGAGCACCATTTTAGGTGCAAGATTAATGTCCCAAGGTATTTAATAAGTGGGTAAATTACGATAAAATAAATATGTTAACATTGACCTATAGGTACTCTGTTTATAATTAACTTTTCATAAAGTTCATAAAGTGCCTTCTCTACAAGACACAAATTCGCTCTTGCGTGGAATACTGCTCAGATCTCTGGGATGGCTCCGCAAAGTACTTACTAGATGCTCTCGACAGGTTGCAGCGACGTGCAGTCCGCATTATTGGGAATCCTGAGATTACCAAAACCCTCGAGCCTTTGCAGTTGCGTAGAGATGTGGCATCTTTGGCGGTATTTTACCGTCTCTACCATGGTGAATGTTCTGATGAGCTCTTCCAATTAATCCCACCCTCTCCTTTCCTATATAGGACAACACGTGCATGCAGGGCTTAGATGCCACCCGCATACGGTGCAGAATATTCCATCAAGAACCAAGCGGTTCGGCGACTCCTTCTTCTGCCGCACCATTAAGTCTTGGAATTCTTTACCAGTTCACGTGTTTCCCTCCTCCTACAGTCCCGGGTCCCTTAAGCGGGGCGTGAAAAAGCATCTGATGAGGCCGTCAAGCTGAGTGCCACCATTGTAACATGATACGTGTCTGTAATGGTGACGCTCTTTTCAGGGACTTTGCCTTCAGCTTACCATCAGGCCAGGCGAAGTCAAATTGACGTGTCCTATATAAAAAAAAAAAAACGACGGTAGTGTGCCTAATGGCCAGGATTCGAACCCGGGCGGGACCTTACAATGGTAAGACCAACTCCTTAACCACTAAGTTATCGACACTTAAATCTGAATATAGGCACCTAGGCACTTACTTACCCATCTCCTTAGCTATAGCTACTGTCTTTCCGGGTTCAAGCATCCCCTGGATTTTTTCCAGAAACATCCACTGACAAATTTGCACTCGCGAAGCACTAACATTACGTTAGCAAAGCACACACATAATTTTGAATGAACATCTCTAGTCTCTAAGAACTCTATTGTATCGCAGCATCACAATAAACAACTCGAAGATATAAAAACAAAACCATGAACATCAAAAAAAAAAATGTCCAGATTAACAATAGATGGTTTAAAAAAAAGCGGGCGCTACCCTTGCGCCTGCGCCGGCATTCGGCGACGGGCCGCCGTCCGCGCAACATGGCGCGCGTACTACACAGTTTATTCCTGCTACATTACATACTTCTCGTCCACTCAGAAGTATTAACCCCGAGATATTTTAATTTAGCATCTAAGAAAAACATTACAGCGACCGCTACCTGTGGGGACGTGAAGCAAGAGTTGTACTGCAAGCTGGTGGGAGCCAACGCTGACCACGATGAACATGTGATACAAGGACAGGTAAGTGATTGTTGTTGTTCTGGCCTATGCGTTAGTAGAAGGATGAGTTCCTTTGCTATCATTTTATCATAGTGTGTACAAGCGTTGCCGGATAAAGCCGGACAAAGGCTTTCTGATTGCGTGTCCGACCAAAATAAACGGTGTTCAGTTCGTCCGGCTTTTGTTAGACTTTTTACATTATTTCGTAAATGAAACTACAACGCATCTGTGTTTTGAAATAAAAGAGCTTTTATAGTATGTAGGTTTCTGTCAACTAAAAATAAATGAATATACTTACTTTATTTTTATTGTTTAGCTTATAGAGAAGAAGTTTTGTTTTGTTTATATTGTTTTTTTTTTAACTTTGTTTCGCTTTGGGAAGTAATAAGCAGTTAAATAAGTCTTTACTATTAGAGCTATCGGGATATTTGGTTTTGAGTTTCTGATATTTCGGCGCTGTTGCAAGCGTCATGATTAAGGCAGAACTTCGAATTTAAGAAGAATGTAAAAGTGTTGATATGTTTATGTAGAATTTTATGAGAATTAAACAATTATTTATGGTAGTAATAAAAAAGCTTGATTTTGTCGTAACTATTATACTTAATATCATTCATTACTGAAACACAATCCTCAATAGTGTAAGGCGTCCGGCCTTTTTATCCAAATGTCCGGATAAATAGGTTTGTGTGTCCGGCTATTAGGTTTGGCGAACTGGCAACTCTATATCTATCTACTTATCTATCTACGTCTACTATAAATTTTTGGATGTCTAAGACTGAATAAAAAGATATACCTATGCGAAGTAAACAGCCCTCTAGACGAGTGGCCGGAGTATTGACTTCACCTCGGCTGGTGGTAAGCTGGAGGTAAAGTGAAGAAAGAGGGTCACCATTTCAGACATCAACAATGTTACAATGGTGGCCCTCAACTTGACGACCTCATTAGATGCTTTTTCACATATGCCTCTTAACCCGGGACTGTAGGAAGAGGGAAAAACACGTGTGCTGGTGAAGTCTTCCAAGACTTCCCAAGTTCCGCTTACTCCTCCTATTTTTGGTTTGGCTTATCTATGATTTCTAAATAACGACCACCATCTGGCCTCTGAACACCGAGAGAAAAACCTGCACTAGTGCCTCATTTTTGTCAATCAGCTTTTAGTTGCAATATGTTGGCCGGCGTAGATATCACATGAGTAGATATTATCTACTCATGTGGTAGATATTGTCAAATTACCTACTCGTACTTTGACGTTCGTCTAACAGTAGTCAACGTATGTCATAAATGTCAAAATACGGTGCCATATACGTCAAATCCCATACTATATTCTGCAATACGCCGGCACAGAACAGATAATAGTAACGCCGGCCAACGAATTACCATTCGTCTAGTAGGGGTGCAGGTGAGGTAAACTTGGCATGGAAGATCCTGGTGGTCAAAACCCCTAATATATCTGGGTTTTTTTTGAAATGATAAGATCAGTAAACATAAGTCTTATCTCCGAAGAAACTCAGTTACTTTATATGCCGCGTGGTTCCCGGCAGAGTGGAATTTGGGCCACTCGGCCACACCATCTCTTCCCATGCGGTGTCGTACAAGGTACAAGGCTGTTTAACATCAGACAGATTATATACAGCCCAGACTCAGTCTCAGATGTAGGTATGGCTCGAGTCAACAATAGTGCCCGGAATACGGCAATAGAGTCACCCCCTATTACGTGGGACCGAATATAATGATTTTTGAAATGTGGGTGTTAATTCACCTCTGCCTAACCCTGCGGGGATAAAAGTATGATTATATGTATGTAGGTTTTATAGCCAGACATTCGAAGCTCGTTAAAGATAAGATAAGAAGGAATGTTCTCCCGGTCGCTATCTTATTCAACGGTGGTTCATAAAAATGTTCAAGTTAGGTAGGTACTTTAGCACATATCGCTCAATAAAATGCAAGTGGGACTGCCCCGCAATTATTGCCTGTTTGTGCCACGATGCTGTGGACATTTTGCAACACGATCGGCTATTGCTTTATTTATATAGTTAGGACATGTCTTTACCTCACCTGATGGTGAGCGGATGTTTCGGCAAAGAGAGTCATTATTCTTGGCTCCGGTCGGATCGTTTCCGGTCCGGCTTGTCTTTGCAGAGATGGTAGAGACCAAAGAATCGCATGGTCCGTGACAAAATAAAAGTAGATGTACCATGTATGGTCCTTCCATTCAGAACTAAATGCATTAGTACAATTCTATACTTGTTTACTCAGTAGTAGTTTACTTATAGCAGGCTATAGCTATAATGTGCAGCCTTGTTATCGTGTCTACAAATAGGTTACAGGGAATATAGTACAGGAGGCAGCGGAACTTTTTGTACGGATTTTATTGGAGACCATTTTGATTAGCAACGATATCGCTGGCTTCAAAGCAGGACCTCGATTAATACCACAGACTTCACTGGTATGCTGTTATGGTTTAATCCTTTGATTTGAACTCCTCCGCCGCCGTAGCAGCCCGTGTTATCTTCAAAAACACCCAAAAAACGCTTACTGCGCATACGTTTAGTACGCTAACCACGGATGTCTGTGACGCTAACCCTATTGTATCTGTTCTGTGTCTCTATATAGAGCATTTTGGGACGTGATTGGGCTCAAGATGTTATTAAGCCGGTAACCATAATACACCGGCTGTGAGTAGAGTAGTCAGAGTTCATCGGAGAGGTTGTTGTAATATTTTGATTCAAGTGTTGTCATGTCGGGGGCCCTTGGATCCTTCCGGTAACAAATGACGAAGTGCTTTATCAGATAGGGTCCCCCGACATGACGAATCATTTAAAAATACGCTGTCTCTCTTCCTATGCACGGGTGCAAGTAATTACTCAAGAATTATGTTCGTTCCTTGCATGGCAGTCGACGCCTGTGCACTAATTAATTACTTACTGCTATTTCGTTGTACAACTTAGGCAGCAAGCTAGCACACAATCGATGCCCCCTTTTTTTCTGTGAACGAAATGTGTGATCTGTATAACTTCTTCTTTATTAAGTTTAATGACGTTTGTCATGGCTTTTGCTTGGACAAATTGTATCTTGGACCTAAAACGTGCTCTATACGCGCAGTACATGTTTCTTGGGTGTCTTTTGAGGAAAGCACGGAGCGCTACGGCGCGGCGGTAAACGAGTTCAAATGCTTGGTGTATTTGAACTCGTTTGAATCCGCGGGCGCCATGCCTTTGGTCCAAGATACATGTCCCGAGGTATACCTGATGCCCGCAGCTTTTGATCATATTTCGATTGCTACTAAACGTATTGCTTTTAAACATAGGGCAGATTTCCTTTAGTCTCAGTAGTTCGGTTGCTAGTCCGGTTGACCGGACTACTGCAACTTTTCAGTAGCAGTAGTCCGGTTGTCAAACGGAATCGAACTGTTGCTACTTTTGCGTAGCAGTAGTCCGGTGAGTAGTTCGGTTGACCGGACTACTGCAACTCTTCAGTTGCATTAGTTCAGTTGTCAAACAGCACCGAACTATTGCTACTTTTGTGTAGCTGTAGTCCGGTGGGTTGTAAGGTTCTTAAAAAACATCAAATTATTGCTCCCTTACCATAGGAAACAGTAATTTGGTGAATAGATTTGAAGTCTGATCAAAACCTTTCTAATACCAAAACCGCAGTTCTTGCGTTCATCGCGAACAAACAGACAATAATTCCATTAAAATGACCAATACACCTGCTGATTGACGATCAAGGCCCTGGCACAGGCTTTTCTCTGGGGTTTGGGAGGTTAGATGGTACAGCCAGTAACTATATAAAAATGTATAATGTAGATGTAGAACGGTTAATATTGTACACATTCCTATTATTACTGAATGAGAAGTGGAACGGGTGCCGGCTGTCGCCCGCGATAGCACGCGATAAGCTATCTCGTCCGCCCAGCATCCGACTGATAACAAGTTCGATGCTCCAGCGAACCAAAAAGCTTCGTTGGCTTTTGTTAGGTACCTACGTAAAATTTATAGAATAGGGCTGTTAATATAAACACCGTTATATATTATTTTATCTTTATATATATATATATCTATTCTATTCTATATATATATAAAAATACATAATGTCTAGAGGGACTCCCTAGACAAGTGGCAATTCGTTGCTCGGCGTATCATGGAATAAAATGACGAATGTATAGGATTTGACTTTTTGAAATTCGTTGACACCTGTCATATACGTCAAATCCCATACATTTGACATTCTATTCTACAAAACGCAGGCCGATGAATTGACACTTGTCTAGAGGGACAGGATCTAGAAGGATCTTACGGGGTCGGCAGCGCGAGCACAGAATAAAAATAATAGTAGGTACTACATATAAATGCATCCCGTATGTATCCCTATTAAGTCTTGGAGCTCTTTACCAGCACACGTGTTTTCTTCTTCCTACAGTCCCGGGTCCTGTGAACTCCTGTGTAATGTAATACCTATACGGGGTTGACACACCGTAAGAGCGTTCCTTATAACCACTTCCAGGTTGTACAGCAAAAATTAATAAAATACCACGGATACCTCCCCTCGAAACAACTAAAACGCATGCCGTCTGTGGGCCAGCGTTTGACGGAGGTGAGATTATTGTAGACATTCAATCTCTAGCACCCCGGCCGACCTGCACCCCTATACAAGTGGCAATTCGTATTGTGGAATAGAAGGATGAATGTCTGGGATTTGACGTATATGACAGTGTCGTCAACTTATAATCATTAACGTCAAATCCAATAATATACATTCGTTCTTCTATTCCACAATACGCCGGGCAACGAATTGCCACTTGTCTAAGGGAGCTGGCCCTCTCGAATCCCTTGACCTGGCCTTCTTCAGGGTAAAGGTTTGAAATGGTGTATAGATAGATATATTTTGTTATTTATCAAGCTTGTAGTTACAATCTAAGGAAATCACATGACATGTAGTAAATTTAACAGTTTAACGTTGTTGTTATGTAGGCAATATTAAGTCAAATATTCATTTATCTTATGAACTTTGATCTCTTATCTTTTGATGTGTACTTTTTTAACTTCTAGTCACAGATAACTTATGTGTGACATGTTTAGATATTATTATATTGAGATTATGGGGCTGTTTAGACACGTTTTTTATGACCTCGTGATTCGATAAGCGAGGTTAGGATTTTTTGAATAGCTTACGTCCTCTTCATTGATAGTTATCAATGGTCTTCGTTCATTTGTTTCTATTTCTTTAAAATGACATCCCATGGCAATCCAAATAGAATGATACATACAGACATAATAATCACCCCTTTATCACCGAAGGGTTAGGCAGAAGTGAATTTACACCCACATTTCACCAATCATTGTACCGAAAACAATGATTGCTGAAATGTCCCAACTCCCACGTAGGTAATAGGGGCCGAGTCTGTTGTCGTATTCAGGGCACTATAATTGACTCAGCCATTCATCTGAGGTTGAATATGATGAATGTATGGAATTGATACGTATTTTGACGTTTATACGTATGTCAATTATTATGTCAATCCCGTAAGTACATTGATCAATCTGTTCTTCTGTTCTATTCTACAACTTATCTAGAGGGGCTGATCTGAATGACTTTTACCGGTTTGCCCCTCACTCTTTTATCCACTCTATTCTCTACTGTAATCTAAGTCTTAGTGATGCTTAGATGATTCGGATACATAAAATACTTTCTAGAGAAACTTCTCTATTTCGGCCACCAGCCCCTCTAGACAAGTGGCAATTCGTTGCTCGGCGTATGATGGAATAGAATGCCAAATGTATGGGATTTGACGTATATGACAGTCGTCAACGAATGTCAAAAACGTCAAATCCTATACATTTGTCATTCTATTCCATCATACGCCGAGCAACGAATTGCCACTTGTCTAGGGGGGCAGGTAGGTAGGTAACGTCTTCTAAGATAATTTCTATAAGTATTGTCTATATATTTAAGTAGGTATCACTTTTAGTAACAAAGCTACTACAACTTACAAATATTTATGCGATTAAACTGTATAGTGCTCCTTACAGCACTCGTTCTCGCCTACTTATTATAAACATATAATATGTGTCGTAATATGAGACTAAACAAAGGACAGCATATTCAAACAATTTCAAATCCTCATTCGGTTCGGGGAATTTCGACAAAGTTCGGCTATCCTCGTGGCCTTTTTGCGGACATGTGGCGGCCATATGCGCCTGCGCATCCCGTCTACAGCCAACTTGGCTCTTTTGTTTTTATTTACACAATTGTTTGGAATAGAATTAGATTTTGTTTCGTTAGTTTTTTCTTTTGAGTGCCTTTTGAATGAAAGCAGAGTTTTTTGTGAACTGTACAAGTTGTGTAGATAAATTCGTTCACATGTTTTAGTTTGTACCTCTATTAGTTACAGCTAGCTGCATAATAATTTGATAACTCACTTGTTTTTGACTGGTTTACAGTGGCCACTAT
This sequence comes from Eilema depressum, assembly GCA_914767945.1. Classification (NCBI taxonomy): domain Eukaryota; kingdom Metazoa; phylum Arthropoda; class Insecta; order Lepidoptera; family Erebidae; genus Eilema; species Eilema depressum. Next base: position 31,319,159 of record OU612012.1, on the reverse strand, counting down.
CAGAAATAGTATCCAGGTGTAAATTGAACTAATGAAAGTTACAGTCGACAATGCGTAATGAGCCTTAGGTGGTAGACAACCCCTGGTCTAGTCGCAATTTAGTCGGGTTATGGTATCCTAGTCGAGTGTAATTATGGTTGATTATCCTAATTTTTCATTTTATCTTTAACACAGAAACCATAGTGATCAATATCACAGCTACTAATATGTACGGTATTAGTAGCTGTGATATTGATCACTATAGGTACCATATATTAAAAATGCGAAAATAACTGTCTGTTACGCTTTCACGTCTAAACCACTGAATCGATTTAGATGAAATTTGGTACAGAGACAGATTAGACCTTGGGAAAGGACATAGGTTATGTTTGGTTGCGATAACCGACATCCACGCGTAGGGAGCCGCGGGTAACAGCTAGTGTTTCTTATAAAGCTTAGCTCTAAGCGGGAATCCAACCTGCAATGAACAGGAAATGTTTATGTGATAAGTATCTTATGTTACCTACTATATCTCCTTTTGTATGTTGTAGGTGTGCGATATCTGCGATGCGACTATCCCGGGCAAGAGCCATCCTCCGGAGTATGCCGTGGACAGCTCGGAGACCTGGTGGCAGAGCCCGCCGCTGTCCAGGGGGATGAAGTACAACGAAGTGAACTTAACCATCGACCTGGGACAGGTTAGTGAACTGTATTGTTGCCTTTTTTCCAGGATCTGAGGGACTGCTACTAAAACAGATTGAAGTTCACGCTAGTTTACCTCTGAAGGTGTTTGCAGAGGTGTGTTAACACTTACGTTTTGACAACTGTGTTTTTCGGTCCTATGATATAGGGGAAGAACTAAGCTGATCTTAACCTGACTCTCACTTCTTCTTCTTCATCTTAGGGTTAATTCCCAGTCGCATCCGAAGCTTTTCAGCTCGGAGTCTGGGGTCCGCTTACCAGTCTTAACTACGGATTTGGCCTACGTATTTGACCTCGATATTTTCCGTGAAGCGATTGCCGTCTGACCTCCACATCCCAATGATGACATTAGGCGATATCGAAACTTCGCAGCTAAACCTGACTCTCACTCTTCTGCTATATAGATGTGCCAAGTCAAAAACCGCAACAAAAAATGTAGAGATTTACATCTCTATGATTTTTCACAGCATTTTTTATGATTATGGCATTTTTGAGAAATAATACTTTCTCTAAGGTACTTGTTCTTAAATGTTCATAGTGTTAAACGATATTGTGAAAAACTTTTCTAAGTTAAAAACCTTAGATGAATTTAAAAAATGGGAAGATACGGTACTCGCGCATTTGTGTACGTGAAAAACCATAGATATGTAAATCTCTACATGTTTTGTTGCGTGTTTTTAGTAAAAATGTTGCGAAAAACATGAGCTTAGCTCGGACCGCACTGAGCGGCGCGTCACAGCAGCGGAGCGACGCGACACGTAGCGACATTATTAGGTATACCGCACTGACTGCAGTGCCGCGACAGTTTGCGTCTTCTCCGTTAGTTTGACAATTTCTGAAGAAGATGAACGAAACTGACAGCGCGACGCGACACGGCGCGACAGATTTGGTGAGTTGGTCAACTTTGAAGTGCAGTGTCGCGTCGCGTAGTTCCGCTGCCGCATAGTGCGGTTTGCCTTATACAATTTCTTCCAAAGAATATTTTGTCACCACGTGTCGCGTCGCTCCGCTGCCGTGAAGCGTCGCCCAGTGCGGTTTAACCTTTAGACGAGGCTTTAACGTTGCCTGCCCCTCTAGACAAATGGCAATTCGTTGGCCGGCGTATCGTAGAATAGAATGATGAATATAATAGGATATGACGTAAATGACAGTCGTCAACGTACTTATGTCATAAACGTATTCCATACATTCTTCATTCTATTTTATATTACGCTGGCCAACGAATTGCCACTTGTCTAGAGAGACTGTAGGTAGGTACGTAAGTAATACAGCCTTCTTCCTTTTCAAAATACAAACAACACACATGAAATACGCTTGTGGACACATCTATTGGAACACCTTAGAGTTTAGGTTTCGATGGCCGCTAAATAAATATGATTGCTATGACCTGATATAAATTTTTAGCTAGGACTACTTAAACGAAACTGAAAATGCAAGGTGATGGGCCAATAGATGTGTCAACAAGTGTAGCTCGAAGTGCCTACTTGTCGACATGACATGTGCGCCGTGCTTGTGACCCTCGAAGGTCGGATGCCGATGGCTGACCTCTCGTCACGACTTGGAACAACGGCACAGCAGCAAAGAGACATGGGAATAACTTGGAAACAATACAATCGTTTATTTTAGGTTCCTGTAGCATGAATAAACCGTGTCGACCACCAAAAGCAATGGTTTTTTAACCGAGTTCTCTAAAGGAAGATGTTCTATATCCGTCTGTATAATTGTTTTGGGTAAATCCCTACTAATATTATGCGAAAGTAACTCTGCCTGTCTGTCTGTCTGTCTGCCTGTCTGTCTGTCTGTCTCGCTTTTACGACTAAACCGCTGAACCGATTTTGATGAAATTTGTAAAGGTGTAGATTAGACCTTGAGAAAGGACATAGGCTATGTTTGGTCGCGATAACCGACAGCCACGCGGGCGGAGCCGCGGGCAAAAGCTAGTTTTACTATATTTCTGTCGTATATGATGAGATTTAATTAAAACATATTTTTGCATTGGGCATTAATGTGCCTCCCAGTGGGCAAAAACTACAGACAAAGGAGACGATTTTTTATGTTTGAGCTTTCGGCCACCTACAAATTTTGGAGAACAATTATGAAACGAGTATTGATTTATTTGTAATTTTATCGGGATTACAATGGTACATTGCTTCTTAGCTAGTCTAACCGGAGCATTGATATAAACCAAATCAAAACTGATACTAAAATCAATGTGAAACTGTCATGGCGCCAATCTCAGAAAATTATAATTTTATTATTTAGTATGACATAATAATAGACGTCATTAAAATCATGTCTTATGCAATGTATTGAATAAATAGAAGATGGATAGGGCAATAACCTTCTTTTTAACAAGTGGAAATCCACTCAAATCCGCCGGAGCCAGTGAGGGTGGTTATCAGACTCGAACCGACAAAACCCGCATGGCCGTGAATACATCAATATGTGATTACAAAGTACGGGCATGTGCCGTTTTTCACAGTCTATATGTTTTTCGGATGTAGAAAAGCAGGATTATCTTTACTAGTTGGGCGGTCAGACGGCAGCCGCTGCCATAAAAGGCATATTTCCAAACCGAATAAAAGAGAAGGAGCAAGCGGCCGGTAAAAGCCTCGGTTACAACTAGGCAAAACTCCTAAGATGATGATTCATACTTACACCATGAAATGAAAGTAGGTATCCAATGAAATAAAAACAAACAAAACCATATTATATTAATATTTATTTATTACATAGGTATATAAAACGTTTTTTTATTGCTGGTAGGTATGTCGTCCAAAAAGCATACAAATCATAGTAATTATAGTAAATGAGCAAAAAGAAAACTCAATTAATGTAAATAACATATATTATATTCTCCTAGTGCCTTGGTTGTTTACTGATTTGCAGTAATTCATCTGAAAAAGATGGTTGGCGGTACGACTGGTGTATTTATTAGAATTGTTTGACTACATCACTTATAGACACTGTAATACTCCACTCGTCCATATTATTCAATACTAGCCATTGATTTACATAGCAGCTGCCTGTGTAACGTCTGTACTTATATAATATTATTTTTTTTACAATGATCATTGAACAACAAGAAAATTCACTAATCAATCACTCAAAATAATCACAAAATAACTGTCAAACAATTTTTGGCACTTTTGGGATTGTATTGCCATTCGAAATAATGAAATCGTATTCGCTAACAGTTTTTACCACATGGAATCGATTCCTCAATTGATACTTTAAAATAAAACTAAAACATCAGTTTTAAATTAAAATAATCTTCATTATCGGGCTGTGGAGGTCAGATGACTGGAAGAGGTGCATCCCGGACTCGAAGGTTAGGCCACGATAATGATGACGACAACCAAGTAGGTAAAGAGTGCAATGCCCAACCTAACGTTGTATTTTTGTATTCGTAAAGCTATAACCTGAGAGTATTGTAGTTTAGTGTTTACTTCTAGACAGGCATACTGTAAATAATATGGACTGTTGTGTTATAACATCATTGAAATAAAAATATTTAAACGGATTCTATTACAGCCTATTACGTGGGGATGATTGGTAAAATGTGGGTGTTAATTCACTCTGCCTAATTCTCCGGAGATAAATCAGTATATGATGATGACAGTATGTAATGAAATAACTGAAAACGAATCTTCATAGATTGCGTTGTAGATAGTTTTATTTCAATTACACATTGAAATAAAACTATCTACAACGCATTCTATGAAGATTCGTTTATAGCAAAATACTTTTATTAGCAAAAACTTTCGATAATGTCATATGGAATGAGAATTGTAAGATTGAAGATTTGAAGAAAAAACCTATATGTGCCTGTAGTTTCATCGAATACAATCGCATTATTAATCGATTTGAGTCTATGGTAAAGAAGATGTCTGGCAACATTTTAACATCTTGTCATGTGAAATATTAAGAATTTTCACAAATATAATAAATGATAAAAACACTCTTTAATAAGTTATCGTGAATCGGTTAGAGATTGGAACATTCTTCGTCCAATTATGATAATAAATGGATTCGTATTTTGTGCATATTGTACAATGACTGTTCATGCCCTATTCTCTGTTGTCTCTCTCTTCTCTCACTCTCGCTTTGATGTTTTACATAAGAAACAAAAACTTAAAAGTCGTTGTATTGATGGGCCGAAAATAAATCATCTCCTTTAGATACGCATTTTAGGAGCTTATTTTTAGTTCCTCAATAGGATTTATTGACCCATAAGTAGTGTAGATTCAGGCAGTCGGTTGATAATGAGAGAAATAAGACTTCTTTTGGGAATTTCCCATTTCTCCTCTACATACTCTTTTCTCTTTCTTCATGTCTATGACTACACACAGCTATGAAATGAAACTTTCCATCCAGTATTAACCTAAACGAGTAACACTGTTACCTACTTGTTGGGAAAAAAAATCCCAACATGTCACAGGTGTTACTGGCTGGATGCAACACTTTTGGTCCTAACGAGTAACACCGCCAAATACTTATTGGTGTTCGCTACATCCAATCCAAACTGCTGCACTAGACAGACCGTAGACTTACCTTATTTGACTATACCAGGGTAATTTAGCCGCGTGGTACCCGACAGAGTAGAATTTGGGCCACCCCATCTCCTCCGCCATGCGGTGTCGTATAAGGCGACTAAGGGATAGGGCTGTTTAATATCATATACAGCCCAGACTCAGCCGCAGATACATGACTCGAGTCAACAATTAATAGTGCCCAGAATACGGCAATAGGCTCACCCCCAATTACGTGGGACCGAATACAATGATTGATGAAATGTGGGTGTTAATTCACCTCTGCCTAACCCTTCAGGGTTAAAAGCGTGATTATATGTATGTATGTATACCAGGTTAACGACAAAAATATATTTCTATCACTGTATCTAATCATAATTACCAGTAATTACGAGTACATCTCATGATAAGTAACTTGGAACTACCAGCTCTCTCTTATTAGTGAATTTACAGTCCGTCTCGAAATAATCTGTCGACAGATTATCCGGTAGTGTTCGGGGAACCTTTTTGATACAAACAAATACTTACAGAGTGTTGTTGGGTGATGTCATCAGCTTTATGAACTGTTCTGGCGTCTGGTTACAGTCTCTCGTTGAAGTAAATAATTATTATATGAAGTAGTAGGCGGATTAAAAACGCATTATGTATGGTAAGTATAAGTGAAACGAATCCCATTTACATTCACACACATACACAATAATAAATAATCTGGTCTAAACACTTTTACTTGACTCCCTGACAGTACATTTTAAGGACTAAGGCTAGTTAACTAGGATTTCTGATTGAGATTAATCTACCCTAAATCGATTTTACTATAATCCTTCTCAAGGGTTAGTCTCGATTCTTCCCATTCTCCATTCCCTTCGAAAGTTATTAAAATGATATTAACCTATGTCTTTTATTAGATTCCCCTCGAAATTCAAAAACTCGTAAGCACAGTCAAGCACAAATTACTTATTTAAAAAGATTTATTAATACTGTAACTCTTGCACGCCAGATCAACAGTAGTATAGTAAACCAGAAAAACACCTAGTCGAGAGGTCCCAAAGTTAAACAGCCATCTACCTATTTCCCAACCTATGCCATTTCCAAACTATGGAAAAATCGATCCAAACCGAATTCGGAATAGGCTTAAACCTTAGAGTATCTTGCTTAAACGTTCTATTATGACACCACAGACACAAGGAGGTTTTGGTCAACACATCCCGCTTAAAACTTATCCAGCGGGATAAGTTGTCCTCATCACGCACAATGGCCCAAAAAGGAGGCTAAGTGCGGAAAAAAGAGTCCCCTTTCCATTCCAAGTTGTCCTCATTAATATTTTTATTATTTTTCTTTGGTCAACTCATCCCGCTTTACAGAAAAGGTAAACTGTATTGTAACACACTTTTTGTTGACAAAAGAAATATGCGTGAAAACTTTATTAGGTACTAGCTGACCCCGCGAACTTCGTACCGCCTTTTTTTTTATTTTCTCACCGTAAAAACCATCCTCCTACTTCAGGGAATATTCTAAAAAAAGAATTAGCGAAATCGGTTCAGCCGTTTTCGAGATTTGCGCTTACCAACACATTTAGGGATTCATTTTTATATAATAAGATTATTCATGTGTATTTCCAAACGCATTTCTAAGCCTATCGATCGGTATAAATTTTCAAAAGCATAACAGTGTATCTATTATATAAAACTAACGTAATTCTTGTAACTGCGTTTAGTTACTGCTCGGCTTCACAAATAAACCTGCTTCCCTCGTACCGCGAACTCCCATAATCCTGTTCTAAAATTATTTGATGCCTCTCCATCGGGATGTGAGGTAACAGGGGGCAACGAACTCCTATAAAGCTATTTGTGGAAAGTCCTGAATAGACAGCGTAGGGACAAACATTCACTATAAGGTGACGAAATTAGATGGTATTTACATCAGTACGCTGACGCATTATGCATGTTTCAAAGATGTTACAGCCGGTGGCTTAACTAGGATGTTATTCACATTGAGAATTTAGATCTAATAATCGTGTGAAGTTTGTAGGGCCCTGTTCCAGAACGCTACTCAGTCCTGAATCTGGATTTTGATTTGAGAACATGTTGTAATCTAGATGACTGGACTGAGAACCAACTTCCCTCTTGATCATGCCGTAGTTTTACCAAACGACTCCAATAAAGGGTTCTTCAAGAAGGGCATTAGAAGTTTCTACACGGTCGGCAGCACGAGTGTGACGCCTCACATCCAATAGGCCGTAGTAACCATATCGTAATGGTTCCATCAGATGGGCCTTGTGCTTGTCTACCGCCTATAGATCTGGTGAAAAAAACTTATAAGTACTTAGTTTCGAAATGGTAAAATGGTAGATATTTATTTAAAATTTAGAGTTTGGTTGAATTGGATTGCCAAGATTTGTTAGTTGACTATTTATCATACTTATTTTATTATGGATTTTAGGATACCGTTTAAATTAATTGCAGAAGAATGTGTTTTGGCGCAGTGACTCGGCTCTTTAGAAATTGAATAAGTAGTAAAAATAAGTATAACAAAATAAACACAAGATTGAAACTAAATTAATATTGCAGGGCCTAGTCAATCCATTATGTTTTGCTGGGTACATATATCTTGGACCTAAAGCGTGCTCAAAATATGCTCTACACGCGCAGTACGTTTCTTGGGTGTAGAGTAGAGAGTAGAGAGTAGAGAGTAGATTCAGTCAATCAATGAATTAGCTGCAGTCCACTGCTGGACATAGGCCTCTCCCAATATAAGTAAACAATTATTGCATATCTATCCGCGTGAGGCAGGGCCTTATTTATCTCGCGATTTAGGTCCAAGATACGTGTCACGAGCACGACGTATACTAAGTGTAGTAATATTATATGCTATGATAGTTAAGTAGGTACCTATTCATTTCCGATGCGTTTGCAGTGATGGCCGAGCGAAATATGATTACTTACTTGTAAGCAATGTCTGTCTGCATGTTGCTTTGCGAATGTGATACCTAGATACTGCTCATTGTGCATAATGCTATCTATATGCTATGCTCTTTCAATTTAACCCTATCCTTTCAATCCTTTTGCAGCCAATACAACACGTGAAGGACCAACACCAAGTGTTATTCCAAAGCCGACCGCATACGACAAAACTGCCGACGCATGCAGCAGATACAGCGCCATTGATTTATATACTTAGCGCACCCATTACCTACTTATAAACTCCAATACGGATAAAGGGGACCATTGAGAAGCCGCAATGAATTAGCTGCGTGCGTCGGCAATTTGTCGTATGCGGTGGGCCACGGAATCTAGTGTTAAGATACCTAAATGTTTATAAATAGACAAAAAAAAAATTTTTTCTATGCAAAGCGAGCTGTGTTTATACCTAAGCTTATGCAATGATCATGGACCTATTACTTACCTATGTTGTCACCAGCGCCAAAACACATGCAATATTACCACAGTTATTAGGTACTTTCTTAGATAGAAATCTTCGCCTATATTATAATAGTTTGAAGTTAGATTTTTAGATTGTAAATAAATAAAAACTTCATATACACTCATTTAGCTGTTTACGAGGGGCGAGGGGTGCCTATAACCTGACTCCTATCAGCTTCCCAATGGGTCGCATCGTGCATGAAAAACTAAATCGGAGTAAGTTATTTTTCCACCGGCTTCCATTTTTCGCCAGTTCTGATTACTATCACCTACGGTTTCATAGGTACTCGTTTTATACCCAACCTTCACGCAAATGGAAACTATAAAATTGACAAAGTTTTATCACAATCGGATGAACATTACGTCAGCGCTTAAAATACGAACAAACAACCCTAATACCTACTGAGAAAGCTAGTTAGCTTTCTCAGTAGGTATTAGGGTTGTTTGTTCGTATTTTGGTTCTGCTAGTTAGCAGAACCGTTGAATTTCGATTTAGGTCAAGCTACCCATTGGAACCTATTCCCGCTATAAAAGTATAATCTATCCTTGTACCAATGACAATAACCGGTCACTGTCCCCTAAACAAGCATCCATACACCACGAGATCACGGATAGCTCCCTATTGGAAACCGAGGAAACGGCTGCCCACGTAATACTGGAATGCTAGGTAGATAGTAGCCCCCCAACGTTCTCAAATCCTCGGCACAGTGACGTCGCTCCGCGAAGCCTGTGAAGCTTCTGCGCTTCTGGGCGGAGTTAGGCTGGCTGCTCTAGCCAGCACTCTTCACGCACAATGGCCCAACACAAGGAGGCTAAGTGAGGACAAAAGAGTTCCCCTTTCCATTCCATTCTCTGTACCTTTCAGCCAGATCCTTTCAGCCGTTAGAGCGTGATTGTTTACTAAACATCTAAAAATCTTCACAAACTTTCACATTTAAACTACTACAACTACTCGTAGGTATTGCCCGCGAATCCTTTATCCGAAACATATATGTAGGCTATGTCCTTTTTAATAATACATCTGTGTACTGTACCTATTTTCGTCAGGTTATCTACAATAAATGACCAACTTTCATACAAACTTTCTTGACCCCTTTTTCGCTATAAAAGGTAGCCTATGTCCTTTCCGAAGCTCTTAATTCTTAAATTCGGTTCAGCAGTTTAGGCATAAAAGCGTAACAGACAGAGTTACTTTCGCATATTAGTTATGTAGTACTTAGGATTAGTAGGATTTTTCGAATGAAGGTATAGTTGTTAGTTGTACGGAACCTTTACACAAGTATGATTCCCACTTGACTGGTATTTTATACATGTAATCATTCATCCACTGGTGGCGTGAACAGGAAACAGTGGGCAGTAGAACACTGTCGATAGCGAGCGATAAAACGTTGATGTAAGGGCGAGGTCGGGGGGTTATGAAGGCACGTACGTCTAATTTCGTCACTTTTATGATACCATGTTAGCAATAAATGTTATGAACCCAATTCCCGTGGCTATAAGGCTGGCCATATTACCTCGCTCAAAGAATTGGCCATTTAACGGGGTAAGGCTGCCAGCCTTCTGCCGCCGCGCGCCGTACCGGTAGACATCGATGGGGAGGAATTTTTCGATGCGTAAAGTTACAGTTTCTCCCTTTTTTTTATTAACCCCCGAGGTGGGGATCCAACCGGAATAACTCGTAAAAACGACGGAGTGTTATTATTTGACGTGTCTGCCTGCATACGTCTGTGTGTGAATGTGTGTAGGTATATGTCTGTCTGTGGCTTCGTAGATTCCGAACGGATGAGCCGATTTTGATGATGTTTTTTGAAGTAGAATTGGTCGGCAGTGTTCTTAACTATTTTTGATGAAAATTGGTCCAAGATGGACTATTTTTGCATAATATAGTTCTGTATGTAATTTACAATTAGTTGTATTCTAGTAACATGTAGGGCAGCTATGTAGGGCTAAATGTTCATCTTTCGAACGAAAAACATTTCGTAGAGGACATAACAACATCTGTACATCTTTTTGGTCGATCACGAGAACGCTGGCCCCTTCATTCTTCTCTGTACCACCAACCGTCCCAAGGAGTCTTCGTTGCGAGTGAAATGAAAGAAAGAGTTTTGGGAAATATTGACTGTATTTACTTTTACTGCCCTTACACCTTGTGTCGGTCTTATGGCTAAATGTAACCAAGTAGGTTAACACATTGACAGCTCAAGCAACAGTAGCCAATTCGGGTGACCCGTGCCTCAGATGAGCACGTTAAGTCGTCGGTCCCATACGAACATCTATGGCAGTCGTTACGGGTAGTTTGAGCACTAAGAAGTTCAACAGCTGGTACAAGAAGGTCTGATGATAGTCGCTGCACAGAAAATATCGAAGCTCATCTCATAGTCAGACTAAAAAACCAACCCCAACTGAATTGAGTTGGGAATAAAACCCGAATACTGTCACACAATCCAATTTCCCATTTCTAACAATTTTATTCCATTTGCAGGAATTTCACGTGGCATACGTGTTTGTTAAGATGGGTAACTCACCACGCCCTGGTCTCTGGGTGTTGGAAAAGTCGACGGACTACGGCAAGACCTTTAAACCCTGGCAGTACTTCTCTGACTCACCGCAGTAAGTATAAACATCCAATAATAAAAGTATTCTAGGACTTCTAGGACCTTCTACACGACTTCTACGCAGCCTAAATTAACTGGCTTGTAGGTACCTACCTACTACTACTACTTACTACTAGAATCTTCTTCATCCTAGCGTTAATTCCCAGTCGCAATTGAAGCTTTCACCTCGGAGTCTGGGGTCCGCTCTACTAGTCTTACTACTAGAATACCAATAAATATGCCAATTAAGTTTTCTTTTTGTTGTAAATAATTATGAAATATAGTTACGGCTTGCACCTGATAATTTTGTCAATTTCGGAAACGAAATAATATCCAAATTGGCTTTAAAGTCTATATAAAAGTTTTAGTTTAACTAAAATGTACTAGAATTGATACCACTGTCTAGTGTCTAGTGTATAAACGACCTAACAATATACTATTCTGGGACTGAGACTGTGGCCCCATCCTAAAGCCTTACCACCTTCTTCATCCTAGCATTAATCCCAGTCGCATCCGAAGCTTTCACCTCGGGGTCTGGAGTCCGCTAATAGCAGTCTAACTGCGGATTTGGCTGGACTTCGATATTTTATGTGAAGCGACTGCCATCTGACCTCCACAAGCCAATAGCGATATTGGGGGATATCGAAGCATTGCAGCTAGACCTGTTGTTAGACTTTTTAGGACTCCAACTACCCGACATATAGGTATGTTCATAAGGCAACCTGGAACGAAGGCTTACGGCGATGACCAATGCAAATACTCGTATTCATTACTACTAGAGATAGGGACATCTTGGCCCCCCAGATGTTTTCATAGAATATGTCATATTTATTTGTGTTGAGTTGCTGGCGTTACCGCGCATGCTTGAGGTTCGGAATCTACGTCGATTACAATGTACACTATGTACAGTTGGGGTAAAAAAGGTTCGTCAACTTGAAATGGATACTTGCTTGCGCCAATACTGTCAATGTTTCATTTGGAACGAAACATGAATATTGCATTATTCGTCTAAAACGTATTGACTCTAACACTGCACTGACAATTAATTTAAAAATATAATTTGATTGGAGCTTTTTGCGAAGCTAAAAAGGTATGATTCTGAATTCTGCAGCACGCAGCACTGCTGCATGCAAATGAATGAATACACAAAAGCACACTTGGAATCAGCACGGCAGGTAGCACTGCGCTGCGTAGCACCACAGTAGCAGCACTGCTGCGTATTCCAGAATTCAGAATCATACTTACCTTTAGATAGATGTTGACAGTTTTTTTCGTATAGATAGATATAGGTCAGAGTTATACAATATCGTTTTATCTCTGTTATTATATCAATTGAATATTATAATTTTATCTGTAGCTACTTACTTTCGGCTTCGGCTTCAGCTTCGGCTTCGGCTTCGGCCACCTTCGGCCAAATGCGAAGCCGAAGCTTCGTCCAAAATTTGCGCGACCGAGAGTGCGCAGAGCAGAGCAGCGTTAAGCAGGCCCGATTGCCTCACAGACTGTTTACTATATAACTGAGTTAGTGAACAAAATAATTGCATTTACAGATTTACTGATCTGCTAGAAGTCGGGTCGGAAAATAAACAAGAATTCCAGAAGAAATATTTAGGCTTCGTACATTCATGTCAATCACGCCTTTATCCCCGGAGGCCTAGGCATTATTTTAACATCCACATCTTACCAATCATTGTATTAGGACTATTAAGTAGATCCCACGCAAATAGAGGGTGAGCCTATTGCCGTATTCCGGGCACTATTGCATTGTTGAATCGAACCAAGTATCTATCTGGGGCTGAGGCCGGGCTGTATTTAAACAGATGTTAAACAGCCCTATCTCTCACCTTGTACGACACCGCATGGAAAGAGACGGGGTGGCCCAAATTCTACGCTGCCGGGTTTCTCACCCGCATGAACCCGGTACGAGAGTTTATCGGAAGGACAGAAAAATATGGCGGGCGAGAAACTCTCCTCGTGACGCTTCAAGCAAGAATTGTATGTCAAACATAGGCCATAAGTTACTTGCCCTTATAATGCCCTTCTTGAAGAACTCCATACTTTAGGCGCTTGGAGAAACCACGGCAGGAAGTTCATTCCACAGCTTAAACGTGCGGGGGATGAAGGAACCCATTACTTTTCTAACATAATTTTTGCGTGCAGGGATTGCGAGCGCTACTTCGGAAAGGAGAGTCTTCAGCCCATCACTCGGGATGACTCAGTCATCTGCAGCACGGAGTACTCCAAGATTGTACCACTGGAAGGCGGAGAGGTGAGTCGCTATATATTGCTATGATAGTTTCTATAATAGTCGCTATAATTGTATCGATAATTATCGCTATTTAGAGTCGATATAATTGTCGCTGTAATAGTCGCATGCTGTGTCGTGCGTCTAAATTGTAAGCGTGACACGTCGTGTAGGTATCCGTATCCGTGATACGCACGAGTCAGGAGGCGATCTTTTAGAAACAAGATAAACCGATAGGCGCGACTACCGTCTGACCCATCAACAACAACAGGAAAACCTGCCACAATCAATCAGCAGATGTATTGCCTTAAATGTGAAGTTGATTTGTGTCCTAGAGACCTTGGGGCCCCATACAATCTATATTATAGTTAATATGTTTTTTTTGTTTTCAGATTCCAATCTCTTTACTGAACAATCGTCCATCAGCGAACGCGTATTTCAATTCTTCTGTACTCCAAGAATGGACCCGGGCCACCAACGTGCGACTCCGCCTGCTGAGAACCAAAAATTTACTCGGACATCTTATGTCTGTGGCCAGACAAGATCCTACAGTTACTAGGCGGGTAAGTCTTACTAAATGTAATAACATATCTACAAATTCGATAAGGATAGTAAGTAGTTTCGAAAAAATGCGCGGAAATGAGTATACAAGCGCGCGGGCCACCCGCACCGTACACATGAATGAGACACCGTACCGTTCCAACTAATCTGTGACCGTACGGCCTAATGTACCCAGTTATGCCAAAAAGTAGCTATGTACCTACTCAAAACGTATGGTACTCATGTGGAAACTTGAAGGGTAGATTGTAAACCAGGATTTAGAGGTATCAAGGTTTTGCCGTACACTCTCAACATTTGCTGAATCCACGCCTTTTGCTAAAACAGATTTCAGTATTAGTCATCATGATTCATCCTTATCTTGACGTAGAATCCCGACTCTGTCTGAAACTTTTGAACTTAAGTTTTAAAGTTCATTTTTTGGGGTATCTCTCTCGCCTTTGGTGAATTCCTGATAATGAGAATATATCCATATACTTAAGTATACTTACACAGAAGTCTTTTTTCACAGTACTTCTACAGTATAAAAGACATCAGTATCGGCGGCCGCTGTATGTGCAACGGCCATGCCGACAACTGCGAGCCAGCCGACCCTGCGAAGAATACGAACATCCTCGAGTGCGTGTGCCAGCACAACACCTGCGGGCCGCAGTGCGCGCAGTGCTGCCAAGGATTCGAGCAGAAGAAGTGGAGGATCTCACAGAACTGGGATAGATTCGTTTGCGAACGTGAGTAACTACGAGTATAACACCATGAGTTAGAATTGGTACATCAGGAAGAAAGTACAATTCCGTGCATCGTTGCTATATGTACGATCGAACTCACGAGAATAAAGAAGCGCGACTGATGCGATAATAGTCATAGTATGAGAATGTATGGCACCGTTTCCTAGATCTGCAACATACGCGTGTGGTAAAGACAGATAACGACAGACGCGTTTCACAGGCAGCTGCCCCAGCCGCCAGTACCACACAAACAGAGCGTGTACAGTGACATTTTCGAAAAAAAAAAAATAGTTCTTTTTTCTTACGTGCGGACATCCCCACAAACACCATCTTGCCTGCCTCACCACGGCCAGATTTGTCTCTCCCACAGTGGAAGAAAGGCGTTGACATCTCTGTTGCCCAGGGTACATCGCGTAGACGTTCCCGAGTACCCTGGATAATTCTACCCACTGACTAATTCTAACCCTTCACTCCCACAGCGTGCAACTGCCACAACCACACCACCGAGTGCAGATATGACCCGGAGATCGATCGTCAGAGGCAGTCGCTGGACATCTATGGAAGGTACGAGGGAGGAGGTGTCTGCCAGAACTGCCAGCACAATACCGAGGGCATCAACTGCAACAAGTGCAAGCCCACCTTCTACAGACCCTACGGCAAGAGATGGGATGAGATCGATGTTTGTCAGCGTAAGTCTTTTAAAAAGAACACCAGTACCTAATCGAAATTGCTTGGTATTTCCTGTAATCCAATCCGATATCGGTGTCGTACTTCGATCCGATATCGTAAAAAGTAAAATGTTTGAAATACATATTATGTATCTGTCTTTCACATTATCTGGCCCGATATCGCAAATCGGAGCCGACACCGCTGTGTTTTCAGCTATCGGCTGTCGGCTATCGTCGTTCGACACCGATATCGGATGATGTGAAGACGGTCTAACCCCTCCAGTAAAATCGATCTAATAAAATTATTTATCCAATTTAAAAAAGTACTTGGATTGGTTGAAGTGATCAAATTACCGATCACTTGTCCGATGGCGGTTCTTCCGTTGACATGAAATTTCAATCACGAGCACATGGGTACGTTTCATTACTTAGTCAGTTCTTCTTTCTGTTCTTCTATTGGTTTCTGAGTTGGTCCGTATTACACATGCCTGAACTTTCTGCCGTTTGTTCAAGTATTTTGTCGGCACCTATAATAAGTTAATACTTTATCCCAGCATGCAATTGCAACCTTCGCAAGTCAACGGGTAACTGCGACGAGGAGACAGGTCGCTGCGAGTGCCGGGTTGAGTTCAACCCGCCGAACTGCGACTCTTGCGCATATGGTTACTTCGACTATCCTGACTGCAAACCTTGCACTTGCAACCTGAACGGGACTGATGGCCAGCAGTGCACTCCTGTAGATGGACTGGTAAGTTTTTGATGCTATGTAGTCTGACTACTACTCCTAAGGGAGTGAGTTTCATGCCTGCTTTGAGCAAAAATTTACAGGCGTATACGCATACCCAACGGCCGTATTCGTAACTAGTTGCGAATCAAGAAATGTCATTCCTTTTTCGTAACCAGTTGCGAACTTAGATAAAATTTCCTTATACACAATCAGACATTTCGATGATCAAATTTCAATGCCAGTTCCAGTAAAAGATTTTTCCTTATTCGCAACCATTGGCTAAAATAATAATGTCACTTTCGCACCATGCCTCCGTGTCTGAAAACGTAACTTTGAACTGCGAAAATTCGTGCGTATACGGCGACATGTCAAAACTAATAAAGAGCTGACATAAAAGATTTTCAGTATTATCTAAACATGTTATTTTTTAAACAGTGTCCATGCAAATACAACTACGCAGGGGAATCTTGTGAGATCTGCGCAGACGGTTACTTCTCGCCCGAGTGTAAAAGTAAGTATTAGGTATGATATTTACCTAACTGGTAACCTTTTACAGTAATCACAGTACTGTACAGTAGTACATACCTGTCTATTTCATATAATATCTGGTGACGTACCTACTTAAATTTTTGTAAAAGAAATTATTTATTGTAAGAAGTTTCATAGCACAACTTACTCGCTACACAACATAGCATAGCACAGCATAACTTTTATCCCGCGTTTACATACTGCCGCTCGCAGTGCTCATCGTGTTGCCGGAAATATTCGCGTGATTAATGCCCTAGCGTTCACACACGCGCATCATCGTGTTGGTCCGCATTACAGTATTCGCCCTGCAATGGAGACGGACGCAAACGTATGGAGGACAACGCTGTAGCTGTGTACGCATTATGTTTTTACACCATAGCGAATTAATTAAACAGATTATTAATAAAAACTATCACTTTCAACTACTATACACTTTCCGTAGATCGATAAAAAATATTTTTAAAAGTAAATATTCGAGGAGCAATAACGAAAGCCGTATTTACTGATTAGCGCCATCTAGCGGTCTCGTACAGTTCATGGCGCTAGTATAGCCGCTCCTTTGACTCGCGCCGCCAAGCCGACATTCGCAGCAACATACGTGGCAGTACTCGCGCCATGACGAATATACCATTCACACCACGTCTCTGCCCACTTCTCTCGCCACTTCCCTCGCTCTGCCGCGAGTATGTAAACGCAGCATTACATCTTCGTAGCATAGCTGCATAACACATTTCCGTTGGAAAGGCAGCCTTATGCTTATAGTTTGAACTAAATGCCATCTCGTTCTTTCAGACTGTGAATGCAACACGGTGGGTTCGGTGTCCCCTGTGTGCGACAAGGACAACGGCAACTGCATATGCAAGAGTAAATATGCTGGCAGGACTTGCAACCAATGTGAGGCTGGCTACTATAATTACCCGACGTGTAAACGTAAGTAATTTATTGCCCCTAGCTATTTTTTAAAATGCCTGGCAAATCGATGATCTCTTAAAACATCTTAATAATTGTACGGCTGTCGTACTACTCGTATCAACTGCATAAATAACTTTGTAGTCAAATATAAATATACAGGATTACAAAGTTATATTTGCAGTTGATTGTGTGACAGCTGTTCAATTATTGACTTGTTGGTCTGAACCTGTCTGTACTGAGCCTAAAACTCTTAAAACTGGTCAATAGTTTAAATAACTTTGTTATTCCATATAAACATATAAGATTACAAAGACATTTGCAGTAGGCAGTATTGCAGTAGGTATGGCCGTTCAATTTGCCATGAGATTCTGGTACACCTTGTACACGTTTTTTGGGTGTCTTGGCTACCATGGGGTGGTGGAGGAGCTCAATTCCACCAATAATAGATGATTATTATCAAACCATTCTGTACGCGTCAGAGCCTCGCTTCTCACGACTTGGGGGGTCAAGATATAAGCCGCGAACTATACCAGAGTAGGTACCTGCCCATTTTCCCCTCAATAACTCATTTGCGTTTGTTTGCTGTAGATTGCAACTGTGACATCAGTGGAACGGAGCCCAGCGTGTGCGATGACGTCACAGGAACTTGCATCTGCAAAACTGGTTTTGGAGGCTCGCGATGTGATCAGTGTCTATCTGGGTAAGAATTTTTTTGGGTCACTAGCATAATGTCCACTTTGTAAAACGTCGATGTCGTTCTAACGTCTTGAATTTTGAACGCCATAGTTATTAGCTATTATACATGCACGCTAAATACTCTAGAAGCAAAGCTTCTGGATTTAGGTGGCCCACCTGATGAAAAGTGGTTACCGTGGGCTATGGACGAGTGCAACACCACGGGAGTCACACTCGTGCTTCCGATCTTGTAAGAACAGAGAGATTCGGTGCCGTCAGCGCAGAAGACAAGCAGGACAAGCCTTTGGATTTCCCACTGACAGTACAAAACCACTCTAGTGAGCTCTGGCTACCGTACTTACCGCCGGGAACACAACACGAGGTTATTATAACCGCGGTTTCTGTAGGGCGGAGGTACAGGGGTACGACAGTGGCCACAAAATAACTGAATCCAGGTCTTATTGGTCTGTAGGCTCCACTGCTTAGCAATACTTCACAACAATCACATCTTCAATGTGAAGGTATGATTCCGAAGGTGACCGCATACGCCAACTGCAGACGCACGCAGTAAAATACGCGTAGTTCATTGCGGCTTCTCAATGGTCCCCTTTATCCGTATCGAAGTCTAACACGTAATGGGTACGCTGTATCTGCCGCATGCATCGGCAGCTGTGTTGTCGTATGCGAT
The DNA here is from genome assembly GCA_914767945.1 of Eilema depressum. Lineage (NCBI taxonomy): Eukaryota > Metazoa > Arthropoda > Insecta > Lepidoptera > Erebidae > Eilema > Eilema depressum. Next base: position 31,300,207 of record OU612012.1, on the reverse strand, counting down.
CGGCTTCGGAATCATACCTTAATAAACTCTTTATACCCGCAGCTACTACATGGAGGTGAGAGGTCGCGAGAGGTCCTGCGTGCCTTGTAATTGCGACCCGACAGGCTCCACATCGACCAGCTGCTCCGCCGATGGAAAGTGCAACTGCCTCGCTAACTTTGGAGGCAAGCAGTGTGACCAGTGCTCGCCAGGGTACTACAAGTATCCTGAGTGTCTATGTGAGTACTTTTGTTTGTGATTATATCGCTAAGGAAACAAACGGGCACCGCGTCGCAGAATAGTCACCGTGATTTAAGAACACTTGCAAAGTGTCGTTACATGTAGGAGAGGTGTAGGGATACGTAACTATTGGAATATAATGTGCTGGGTGGCCAATGTTGAAAGATCGAATGGTGAATAGCTACTGATCGGACAAGAACTCGCTTTAGTTTATTATGTAGTAACATATCCAACTAGAAGAATGTTCTTTTGGGACGAAATATCTATCCCTGTTGCACGGAAGGCCTGTCAGGCCATTGGGTGACTGCGGTCTAACATTCCAACCCTTTCAAAACCTGCATTCAAGCCTCGTCTGTTAATCGGACGGTATACCAACCAGGGGGCTTGGAAATTGGAATCACCCTGAAGGTGTCAATTGGATAACATGTTTTTCTAAACAGAGATGGATCAGAATTGATTTGTTAGTTTGTTTACATACTTACATACAAACAGTTGAGGCTCTTTTTTATTGCGGTAGGCAGAGACCTCATATTATTTTTCTACTTGCTACGGTCCTGCGATTCGCCTTTCACTTCTTCTACTTTCATAGGGGTTTTCATACATGTCGTGTACTTTTACACGCACCTTGAGCCAGAGTACGTACAATGAACTCTAAAAAACAGGTCAATAAATTGAACGACTGTCATAATACCAACTGCAAATGTAACTTTGTAATCCTATATATATTTATATGGGATTACGAAGTTATTTATGCAGTTGGTAATATTAATCTAATTTTTTATACCTATTTCCTATACAGCCTGCAACTGTGACGTGTCTGGCTCTATTGGGTCCACTTGCGACGACAAAGGACAGTGCCACTGCAGGCCCAACTTCGATGGCACTAAATGCGACAAGTGCAAAGAGCAGTATTACAACTATCCAGCCTGCGAGGAGTGCAACTGCGATCCTAGAGGAGTTACTGCGAGCTTTGCTGGTAAGTGGGCTACTGAATAAATAGTGGAGTAAAATATGGTTGCAGTCTATTAGTTCACTGCTGAAAATAGACATTTCCAGTCAGGTAAAAAAGGTACCTGGGAGAGTCTGTAAACGGTACACACAATAGCACTTTATGACGTTATGCCACATTATTTTATCGAATCTAAATAGATTGTGAAATTCACCGTCTTCATTTTTAGTAAAAAGATGCAGATTTGAGATGACTTAGGCCCGTAGAAGGTTTAGAATGGTACTCAGTAAAAACTGAGTAGGTAGGTACCGTTCTAGATCTCAATGTATCTGAGGACATAATTGCATTAGTCAATCTGTCAAATCTGTGCTGTACTGTCCTCAGATACATCGAGGTTCCGGACTGTGTTTCGTTCTAGAATACGGGCCTAAAGAAATAGGTACCTATCTAGTTAATCATTGTTTAGATATTAGGAGTTCAACCTAATTTTTTTTTTTATGTGTCTCGACTGAATAAACTTTTTCTTTCTAATAGTTAATCCTATTGTTTGCCATAAAAAACCACATCTAATGCTGGATTACACCACTGAATATCCTTTCAGTGAACTGGGTTCTCACGTTAATTACAAATTACTTAGATACCTACTAAGGAAACCATGATCACGTACTTTTATTTGATTCCTTTGTGAATTGATATTGCATGATAGATGGAAGTTAGTATACTGCAATACTACTTTGTCCCCAGGTTGTGGTTCCGTGCCTGCTGGCGAACTCTGTCAGTGCAAGGAACGAGTCCAGGGGCGGATCTGTAACGACTGCAAGCCTCTGTTCTGGAATCTGCAAGAGTACAACCCTAATGGATGTGAAGGTAAGACAGCACTACATTGTTATCGTAAAAGATATATAAATAATCACGGACACATTTTGTTAGAGCTAAGTGCTCATTAGGAGGAAGTGTCTACAATTTTTTGTTATTTCAAGCAAACTCATATATCGAGGAATGATATACCTAGACTATAATACAAACTTTATAGACACAGTAATTATAGTTCCGTAATACAACGCGGCATATAAAATAAGTACTACTTTGGTAAAAGTTGACATTATACATAATATCCTATAACATACACAATGTTTTAGTTGTGTCTAGGGTATCTATATTTAATAAATATTTCAGTTACCCATAGACCAATTACGAAGTTGTGTCACGGGTACATATTTTATTAAGTATGTACCGTTGGCACAACTAGTTGTGCTATGTAGGTAGTTGGTCTACGGGTACGACGCGAGTTTTAAGAATAATATAAAATGAAATTAGCCTACTCAAACATAACGCGTATTTCGAACCATCTTTTGCGATACATACATTTTGTTATAAATAATGCGTCTATACAGTATATAGTTGGATATAAGATAAGATAAGATATTCTTTATTGTACACCATAAAAGTATTATTATTTACCTATTACATTACAAACAATATTTACATAAAATGCACAATGGGCGGGCGATTTCTTCCAGACAACCTTTGGATGGATATGCCTATGATTGGAACTTTGTTACGTGACACGCCACCTAGTAGAGCTTTAAGGTACGAGTACGCTGGCTACGTAGGCAGAATACGTACGTGGTTCGTGGGGCATTCAGGACCGGCGACTTAATGCGTACTCCAAGACACAGAGGGGTCTCAATGTGATTAAAATCGTCTCCCATCCTAGCGTTTTCACATTGTCTGATATCCGTTATCGGTGACAGACGCTGATCCGATATCGGGTGGAAATCAATTCAAGTCAAGACCTCACATTTTGTATCATTTCTGTTCCCTAGAATGTAACTGCTACCAGCCAGGTACGTTGGGAGGGCTGGCGGCATGTGAGACCCGCTCCGGACAGTGCACGTGCAAGCTGAACGTGGCCGAGCGTCAGTGCAACCAGTGCCGAGATGGATTCTACAACCTCGATAGCAACGACATGTTTGGTTGCACGGGTAAGTCAGGTTTTGATTATTCAGATAGCTACGATAATATAGTCAAGCCACTTTCCTATTGGGGTAGACAGAGACATTAAGTATCTTTCTTTCACGCGCTGTGATACTGTCACATGGCACATGGTCTATTGCGACCTATGGGGCACAGCGATTTAAACTTGGCAAATCTTAGATTTTTAAGTCAGAAGTCGCAGATTTGTAAGGTTGAACAAATATTATCCGACCGCGAGTTTGTCAGTTACACTTAGACCAAAAAGCAGTTTGCCAAATTGAGACAAGCCCAATACACATTAAAAAAAACATTAAAATAGGTCAAGGCATTTCGGAGGAGTTTGTTATAACACTGTTACACGAGAATTTTATATTTATTGAATTTCAATATTCTCGGCAGTTTGATGACGGACGACGGTATTTCGCTCGCTCTCGTCCCATGCTCTTTCTTATTCTTTTTTACCTCGTCCTCCGCCCCACCGCGCATTCCATGGGACTGGTACAGCTCACAGTCTATAATATAGCATTATTAGAACAGCAGTGATATAAAATACTCCTTTCACTCAGACTGCGACTGCGACATCGGTGGTTCCATCGACAACAACTGCGATAAGGCCACAGGCCAGTGCCGCTGCCACTCAAGAGTCGAAGGCCGTCGGTGCGACCAGCCTATTAGGGCGCACTACTTCCCAACCCTGCACCAGTTCCAATACGAAGTCGAAGAGGGGTACACGCAGTCAGGCCCTGTGAGGTACAGGAACTCCAAAGAAGTGTTTCCAGGGTACTCTTGGAAGGGATATGTCGTGTTTTCTATTCTGCAGGTTAGTATATACAACCACAGCGTTGCTTTAGTCATGGTTCCATTCAAAGCCTACACTGTGGCGTCTTACGCTTTGGATTATCTTTGCTTTTACGGACGAAATGGTATTTTGCCTGCACCAGAGCCTCAAGCGTCAGTCAGTAGGTTTGGATACGAACTTGTGTAGGAAATGCAATCACTGAACTTATACAACACGAGGGCATTAAGTGGAACAGGACATACACTAAGCCCACAACGGTGCGGCTGCCTGCATGTCTAGTGTAATGAACAACATGCTGGAACCGTGCGGGCAGCTGCACCGTTTGGTACTCGTAATGCTATCTACTCGCGAGTACTTTGTGCCTGATTTCATGCAAACCTTCAGTCAGATTGTTGGTGTTCCTGTTCTACTGTCTTTTGAATAGGTACTGCACTAAATTAAAAAAATATATTAATTAATACCTTCCTTTTTAGAACGAAGTAACAAACAGAGTGATCATCTCGAAGTCATCCCTGTACCGCATGGTGCTGAAGTATTCCAACCCGCTCAGAGACGTGGTGATTGCCACCATCACTGTCACGCCCGACAACGTCATCGACATTCAGCAAAAGTAAGATAATTTTTAGATTAACTCTTCTGCAAGCTGGTTTACCTGATAATCAGAGCTTCGGTGCAGGTTTTCCTCCTGAGGTTGTTGGACTAGACGTGGAGTCTAAATGTGGAGAGGATGGGTGGCATCTCTGGTTCAAAAGTCTAAGCATTGGATGGTGATTAAGTGATTGGATCTATATCTACCTTCCACACGAGCTACCTCTACTGTAAGAATATTAAGCATACCAATTTTGTGCCCACCAGATTCAATGTCGCCCTGAAGCCGACAGCCTCGCCCCAACTGGTTACAGTTGCAGGAGACAAGGGCATCGCGCCCGCTCCCTTCGTCATGAACCCTGGTAGCTGGATGGTCACCATTAGAACCACCAAGGAAGTGATGATTGTAAGTCATTTGTATATCATTCAGTACCATATTAGGTTGTCTTGGAGACGTGTGTTTTAGCCTCTATGTAAAATATTATTAACCATATTTCACGCCATATATCTTAGATCCAAAATGTGCTCTATATGCGCAGTTTTTGCGTGTAATTTGAAGATAGCACGGGGCGGAGGATGATCATAGATTGTATCAAAACAATCCGCGCGTGCCAGGGCCTCGTTTCTCTCGCGACTTGGGTCCAAGATATGTGGCACGGATTATACCCTACAATCTACATGCCAACCATGTAGAAGAAGAAGAAGAAGTACGCCGGAACCATTCAAGGGCATATCCGACTCGCACTTGCACTTTTGACCTTGAAACGTAGGTGAACTCGTATTACATTCTTCTTATCATTTCTCTACCCAGGATTACTTCGTCCTCGTCCCAGAAGCTTACTACGAGGCCACAGTCCTCACCAAGCTAGTGGATAAGCCCTGCGAGGTCGGCGACAGGAAGCTTTGCAGACACTTTGCTTATCCCAGCGTGGAGGGATTCCCCTACATTGACGTCAATGGCCTGAGCACTCCAGTTGACGCTTACATCGATGACGTAGAGGTAAGACCAAAGGATGACGTTCATTCTGCTTCCTACGCTAACAAAAAAAAAGTGGCACTCCGGGAATGCCAACAGAAAGTAAAAATGGTAAAAAGAATTTACTTCACAAAAAAATACTCGGTTTCACTTCAAAGAGGTGTCACGTGTAAAATGTCACAATTCGTCAAATATTGTACTACTCTTATACTGTGGTACTACTGGCCGTGTAGAATATGTATAATATGTAAACGATGGAGGGACTTGCGGAAAGTGGCTATGTTTTTGTGAGAATAAATTCTACAAATCAATTTTTCAGACTTCTGCTACGTAGCGGTCGACTGCTAATAAGACGTCGTGGGTTCCATTCCCACTCAGAGCAAGCTAGTTAGTCAATACTAATATTGACCAGCTGCATCGACCAGCAGCTTTGGACACAGCTAATTTGCTTGTTTCTGTATTCTGAGTTTGCTTGTATATAAAGGAAACCTATGCAACATAGAAAGGCAAACTAAAAAATAATATTTGAGATATAATGGTATTGCTAGATGTGCCAGAAGGTAAGAGCGTCCATTCCGCCCTTGCCCTCTGGGACATCTGAAACTATCAGTCCGTCCGTCAGACACGAAGTGGAATCCATGCGTCACAGGCATGCGCGAAATTGGGATTGGGGAGGTATGATTCCGAAGGCAACGGCATGCGTGTATATAGATAACGTACTTCAAATGTCGCAGTGGAGTTTGTTGCGCCGTTTCTTCTCCACTAGCGCCTAGGAAGCGATGAAAAACTTATTTTAAGTTAATTGACGTCAATAAGGTTGAAAATAAATATCATAAAGTTATAAGAAACTCCTCTTGTTACAGCAACTCAATGAACTAAAATCGACTGCGGATTCAATTCCGATTGTGTCGGCTGATGGTCCCGAAGTTCAATACAACGTCAAGATCGACCCTCCAGGGTCTTACATCTTACTCCTCGAGTACGTGACTCCCACCAGGCTGGAGATAAGGAACTCTTCGGAGGCTACCACGGTTGGCCTGACGGTCAGCTTCGCTTCAGGAGATGCACATCCGGAGGAAGCTGTTGTCAATATCAATGACTGTCGGTACACGACAGCCTGTCGTCAGGTCTTGGTAGATGATCTGTCAAGAATTAAGGTGTTCCATGTCACTGATGCCAATAATGTCATTTCTATGAGGGTGAGTGTTTATAATTATTATAGTTTAAGAGTTATTTCTATTCAGGCGGAAAACTGCCACTATTGAATGAACTCTTTACTGTGGTTTTGGTGGTTTTTCCAAGCGAGTACAATAATGGTGTTCTTCAAAAAAGGTATTAGGTTTCTACAAGGTTCCTGAAGCAGGGAATTCTTCCTCATACATTAACTACGACCGGAAACGGTGCACGCTGTGCGGTATGAGAAACTTCATCCTACGCACGTTCAAGCTGTGGAATGAACTCCCTGCTGTGGTTTTTCCGAGCGACTACAATATGAGATTCTTCAAGAATAGCATTAGGTAGATGGTTACTAAGTAAAGAGTCGGCAGCACAAGTGTAACACCCCTAGCCCTCGATTCTGATAAAGTACAACCACTGTCATATCGCAGAGACGGCAAAATATGGCAATAAATTTTAAACCTTATTTCTATAGACTTACAGTCAAAAATTTTATGAAACGGGTTTCATTACAGTCTTTCATTCACTCTAGGGCTAAAATTAAATGTATTTTTTTACAGTGTTCGTGATATAACAGTGGGTTTGCTTTAGCAGTATCGAGGGCCTGGTGTTAGAGACATCCTTAGGTCACAGTAACACTTTCCATCAGTCTGCTACCTATTTTATTTAGTATGCTACCTAAGTGGTGTAAAGAGCAAGATTATTAACAGGTTGAATTTCTGATACAGGCTAAAGTGAACAGCATATTGGGCGTCAAGTCTATAATAGCGATCCCGGAGGCTGAGTGGCACCTGGATTACATCACTCCTCGGCCCTACTGCTTGAGACGCAACGGCAAATGTGAGCAAGCAGTGTTCACTTCTGCTGTGGACTCGAAAAAGGTATGATAGTATATCCTAGTATCATAAATAATATAGCATACCGTATATCTAGGTCTACAATAGATATAATTTGAGATTGCTTAGTCTTCCCGTGGTTCCCGGCAGAGTAGAATTTGTACCACCCCATCTCTTCCCATGCGGTGTCGTACAAGGCGACTAAAAGATAGGACTATTATCATCAGACAGATTTAAACAGCGCAGATTCAGCCTCAGATGCGAAGAGTCAACAATAGTGCCCGGAATATGGCAATAGACTCATCCCCTATTACGTGGGACATTTATTTTCATTTCATCATTGTATTAGACGATGATTGGTGAAATATGGGTGTCAGTTCACCTCTGCCTAACCCAGCGAGGATAAAGGCGTGATTATATGTGTTCAGACTTCAGGATGAATTTGCAAACCCATGAGAAAACTATGGAGAATTCTGAAATACCATCTTCATTCACTATTACAAATTACAACTGTCAGATGATAGAAGAATATTGTGGTTCTTTTAGTCGTCTCACACAAAACCTATTGAAAGAGACCTTGATTCTTCGCTGGACACCAAGTAGGAAACTAGATTTAATTACCAAAGTCCAAAGATTAACTTCGAGATGCGAGTAGTTGACCCCACAGATATCACTATTAATAGTATGGATTTTTTTCAAGGTGGAAGCTGAATCAGGTGTGGGTGGTAACATCGGCATTAAACCACCAAACCTGGACAACACAACTGCAGTTATTTATTTGGAAACTGGAAACCCGTCATTAACGATCGAGTCCAAGGTGCCTGCGCCTGGAGACTACATGTTCTTGGTGCATTACTATCAGCCAGATCATCCTGGTAAGTATTTTCGCGAGAATAAAAACATGAGTGCGTCAAACTGAGGACAAAATTTTATTGTAACATTTTTCGGCGTCAGTAATGGTGACCCTATTGCCTAGGAATTTTCCTTCATAAGGTGAAGTCATATTAAAGTGCCCTATAAAAAAAGAACATAATTGCACAATTCAAAATTAACAATTAGCCAATTACAGTCTACTGCAGGGCTTAGGCTTCTCCCAATGTGGCTCTCATCATTTGAAGGATTTTAATAACCGACGTTACCACGCTCTAGCTGGATAGGTTGGTAAGTCAGTTAGTCAGGTCTCTTCGGCCTCAGCAGAGCATCAGCCCATAAGGCAAGGAAAAGAGTTGCCCAGAGAACACCAGGGCCTCGATTCTGCTAAAGTAAAACCATTTTCATACTACGGACACTGCAAAAAAATACCATTTATTTTTAGACTTTAAAAATGCCGTTAAAGACAAAAATTAAATGGCTTTTTGTAGAGTGAATGCAAAAGTGTAAATTCGGACATGAAGTCAATAGCAATAAAGTCTAAAATGTAATTTTTTCGTGTTTGTTATATGCAGTGGTTTTGCTTGAACATAATCGAGGGTCTGGTCTGGAGTTTTCTAGCATAATTTAACTAATAAACGTTTTTTTTATACAGAGAGCAATTTGAATGCCTTGCTGAAGACGGACAGACAGTTCGATACGGTGATGCCAGTACAGCACTGCCCGTCGAACTTCGGCTGCAGAGCACTCCTGAGACAGTCTGATGGCAACAACCGCTTCCCGGTCTATGAGAACTTCACTATCACTTTCAATGTAAGTATATTTATCAGGCTTTTACTTTTCTTATCTTAGGTGAGGCTTTGGCTTGACCAAACTTCGATATTTTCCGTGAACCAACTGCAATCCACTAGCGACATCTAAGTAGATTACAGAAGTTTTTAGGGCTCCAGGTACCTACAATTTTCTATCAGCACTTTTTTGCAAAGCATGTCGACACCTCTGGGTTCAATTGGCGTATAAACCAAAACACGACTTTTCAGGAGAGCAAAAAACGATTTTATTTTTAGAAAAAAAATCATAACTTTTTTATTTTAGAAGCTACATAAAAAATTCCAAAGAGAAAGATTCTTAGAATTTGGGGATGAAGAAGGCTAAATCATTAAATCATATCTATCTTCTTTGGTTTGGAAGTTAGCATGGATATACGTCTTAGAAAATACCAATTTATGGTGTATACACCCCATGAAAATTGGATGAAAAACCAAATATGGATATAAGCTGTACTTATATCCATATTTGGTAAAATTAAGTTCACATTTACTGATGTAAAAGCACGTAACTGTAGATTTTTTTGCTGTAAAAACTATTTACTTTGCACATCAATAGAATTATAATTAATAAAAACAATCTCGATACTGTTAGAATGTGGTAGAATTACATTAATATTAGTCTTACTACAGAATTGTGGTCGATATATACGAAATTAAACTACCAGAAACGAAATTAACTTAGTTTTATTAAATAAAACAGATAATTATGGCACACATTATCAATCATGATCAGATTATCAAACTAATAAAGGCAATTATTTAAATCTGTAGCTCTTCCACAGCCATCTCTCCTTCACCGCGACTTCCTCGTACAACAGATTGTCCTCAGGGTCTTTGTCTTTAATTCAGCGGCACTTGGGCAGAGCCTGCGCCATTTTGGCCGTGGAACGCGCCAACTTATAGATAAGCTTTTGCCCCTCTGACGATTCCAACTTGTTATATAGCGGTTGCAAGTGGTCTCGTTTGGCCCTGGCTACCGCTCTCCTGGTGGCGCGTTTTGCATCTTTGTACGCGTCGCGGTCATCGAAAGATTTAGACGCTTGCCACTTTTTTAAGGAGGGCTTTCTTCACCTTGATCTCTCTCTGCACTGTGTCGTTCCACCACCAAATGTCCCTGTCATAGATGCGTCCACCCTTAGACGTACCGAGCACCGCCCTCCCCGCCTCAAGGATAGCTGCCTGAATCCTGTCCCAGCAAACCTGTGCTGGTTCGTTTACAGCATCAGCGCACTTGTCACCGATGGCTGAGACGAGACTTTGAGACTTGGCTTCACCACCACCTGATTCTGCGTTGGCCACGCTCGGCGCGTTTGTCTTTGGGTTTCACGCGGAGGTCCATGACAAAGAGACGGTGTTGGCTAGTGAGACTCTCTCCGGGTATTACCTTGCAGTTGGCCACCCTGCTGATGCTATGCCTATTAGTGAGTAGGAAATGGATCTGGGTAGCGTGCTCTCCGCTCTTGCAGGTGACAAGTAGTTTGGCTTTCTTTTTGAAGAACCTGTTCACGACAGCAAGTTCGGTGGCCGTACATGTTTTGAGGATGTGCTCACCCTCTGGGTTACGGCTACCGTATCCAAAACTGCCGCCGGCACGTCCAATACTCCTCACACCTGTCACCCACATGTTCGTGCAGTGGTTTTACTTTAGCAGAATCGAGGGCCAGGGCCTCGATTCTGCTAAAGCAAAACCACCGTCATAGCACGGACACTAATAATTTTTTGAATTTTTACCATTTAATTTAAAACTTTAAAGCAATGTATGTAAAATCTAAAATTAAATGGCCTATTGTAGAGTGAACGAAAGCGTATAGTAAAAATATTGTCATTTAATTTTGGACTTTAATTCTATAGCAATAAAGTCTAAAATTGAATACCATTTTTTGCATGGATATGGTTTATACGTTCATATGTTATTTAAATGTTTGGATTTACGACCTCAATTTTAAATTACGTTTAAGAAATATATTTATTCGTCACGGCGTAAAAACCATTTACAATCAAGGCAGATCTTACGCCCCGGGTTGGTAAAAATCTTGGTCATAACGTCTTACTAAAAATTTAAAAAAAGAAAAATTTGGCTGTTACATTAACATTTTATCTTTTTTGTGGTAGGATGATCTAAATTTTCTGGGTCGTAAAAGCATTTTTTTTGCGAATTTGAACATTTTAAATATACAGATCGATAGAGAAAAAAATTCTGAACTAAACGGTGTATATAACTCATTTTGGCCAAAATGGTTTATACGCCAATTGAACCCAGAGGTGTCGATGTATTAAAAAAGGATAATAAAAAGAAGAATGGAATCGTTAAACTTATAAAATATGGCGTGACCAAGAGAATCAGAGATTTTTTTTCTATAGATATACCTAGCTTGGTACCTACTGTAACACAACCTTAAGAAAAATACAATGATCCTCAAATTCCCAGAAGCGGCAGAAGCCCTGTAACAGATTACACCTTTACATTCTTAGACTTACTTTAAAATTGGTTTCTAGGTGGAAAACAGCAAACCAGTGTGGATAGATTACGTGCTGGTGATAGCCGCCCCCGACTTCCTGGAGACGGCGCTCACCGAAACCAACGTGATCGATTACACGCGCGAGTTCATCGAGAAGTGCGCCAACAACCATTACCATATCAACAAGAATGAGACAGGTTAGCATAACATACCAAGATCCGTGACTAGGTTCCACCCTAGAGGCCATACTCCATTGCAGGTATGTTAGGGAGCTCCGGGAGACCGTAACCGAAACACTCGGCTATCCGATAGAAAAAATATCCGTAACCGTAACCGAATCAAAAATAAAAGTTTTGGATAGCATCGGATAGGGGCGGAGCCTAATTGAAATTGATAAATTAATTGAAATTGATAAATTAGTGGCTAAATTGATTGCGTCACAAAACTTGGCATTTTAATCTTGTAGAAAGTGTGGGATTTCAAAGTTTGCAGCCTTAGGTACCACGTTATAATCTTAGAGGTCGGCAGTAGATACTTTCCTAATTTACAGTGCAATGATATCAACAATAAAATGAAGTTAAAGATTCTGGACTTATTGAAACAATTTGAAAAGTTATCATTTACTCTCATTTACTTCACAATCTTAATATCCGTAACCGAAATTATCCGAAACTAATGGATAATCCGAATTAATTCCATATCCGTATCCGTATCCGGTATAATAATCATTCCTATATCCGTTCCGTATCCGAAATTTCATATCCATAACATCCCTGCTCCATTGTAGGGGCCAAATTTATTGGGACTGAAAGAGAGAGAATTTGTTGCTAGAAGTGTAGGTAGGTGATAAAATATTTGTCCAGCATCGCGTAGTCGATGTGCGTCCTCTCCTTTACCTAGGTACCTTCAAACGACTATGAACTTTTTATCACGAGTATAATATTCAAATTGGTTTGTAGCTAATATTTTGCCTCAATATCCGCTGCGGTCGGCAGCTACACTTGCTTCAAAATTTTATTCTTTTTAACACATTCTACATTCTCCACCAGGTTTCTGTCGTGAGTCCATGTACTCCATCACATCGGAATACAACAGCGGCGCTTTGGCCTGTTTCTGCGATTTCATGGGGTCCACCGAGCTGGAGTGCGATACTTTCGGAGGACAGTGTCCCTGTAAGCCCAACGTTATCGGAAGATCGTGCACCACCTGTGAGACTGGGTACTTTGGATTCCCGAACTGCCGACCTTGTACCTGCCCGCAGACCGCTATTTGTGATGACAATGGTGAGTGAAAGTCTAAGTTGCCCTAGTTTTTTTGTTCGTTAGGAGTGAGGTCTCAAGTTTCTTGCGAACAATCACGTACAAGGCAGACAGATTTCAATAAATTTATTGGTCTACGAAGTAGTAAACTCCTTGAGTTTATCCTGAACAGTCTTTGTCTCGGCGGACACGTTAAACCGTGGCCCAAGTTACCATTATTAAGTAGCGTTCGTTAACAGTAGTTATAGCCCTAAACCTGTTCTGCAGAACTTTGATATAGGTACTGGTGCCTAGCACAGAACAGATAATAGTACTTCAGTAGTTTGTGTTTATATCAGTTGTTAATCAGCTTTTGATCATCAGGTACTTGTATCTGCCCGAAAAACGTGGAGGGTATAGAATGCGACCGCTGCAAACCATACACATTCAACTTCGACGTACAGCGCGGTTGTGACGACTGCAACTGCAACTCCCTCGGCGTCATCGACAACCAGTTGCAGTGCGAGGCAGACAGCGGGAACTGCGCGTAAGTTTCACAAGACGTACCTGCTTAAATACTAAACAGCTTGAAATATCCCATGAACGTAGCAGTAATATTGAAGCTTAACAGACTTGTGTCTGATTACTGATCGCAACCTGGTTTCAAGAAGTACCTATAGTAGGTTGAGGAGTATTTAAAAGACCGAATTAATACTTTAGGCCGCCATCGTAACCGTGTTTTGTAACCAGTTACCTAATGAAGAAATGGAAATATCTTATTGGCTGACTGGAGATTTCAGTGACTCCGAATAAGTACAAAGTGTTCCATACTCTTTCCTCCTTTACAGATGTCGCGAAAACGTGATTGGTAGAACTTGCGACCACTGCGTGTCCGGACACTATGCCTTCCCTGAATGTAGAACGTGTACGTGCGACAGAGATGGTACTACTGATGACGTGTGCGACCAGGCCACAGCGCAGTGCTACTGCAAGAAACACGTTACTGGACAGGTTAGGGGCGCATTGCGTTTTATTATTTTAATAGTTAAAGGACTCGACACCATCCATGGTAAGGCCATTTGAAGAAGATGTACCTACTTATGTACCTTTATAATGGGTGTTCTGGATCCCCACAAGCATCCTAAGGGTCTAACCACACGTGCCAGCTATCCTTCTAGAGACGTATTTTCTTGATTGCATTCGAGAACAAGGTGAACTCGGAGCTCAGGGTCTGCCTTCTGGCTCTCCCTCCTCTACTTCGCATGATCTTAACTGTCCTTGGTAGTGTCCAGCTAGGAATAATATGGTAAAAGAAGTAACTGAGGATGTGGTCACAACTGAGACGTTATAGTGAGTAGTGATCCATGATTCAAGATCGAAAAGTTCCTTGAATTCTTCTAAAATGCTATAAAATACTAATAATATTTGTTTATTGTGCAGGCTTGCGACACATGCAAAGACGAATACTTCAATCTGCAAGGCACGAACCCCGAGGGCTGCACCAAGTGCTACTGTTTCGGGAAGACTACTAGGTGTTCCAGCTCATACCTATCCTGGGTCTCAGTGAGTACATTTGCATTCGAGTAAGATTAAGAAGCACCTTGCATACTCACCTACGTATATTGGTCGACATTATTTTGCTTTATATAACCAAATACTTACCTTCCAAATCTTTACAGGTTTAGAGGAAGCTTTGGAGAGATTGCTTACTTTTTCTCACTTAACTTTTTACCCCGAGGGTTGACTTTAGTCAATAGCATCAGTGACTTGGCTATCGTTTTGAACAATTGAGTATAGCTATTCATTTTTTATTATATTGTAATCAATATGAGACCTGCCAATCTGGACTTAAAAAAATGTATTTTAAAATACCTATTTATTATTCATAGGGTTTTCACTAGATCTCATTCCAATTTCTTTTTATTTATTTAGATCAACGGCATGAGCAACTGGATCGTCGCCAACGCAGATTTTAACAGCACCTTGACCATCTCCAAATGGACACTCCCGCCGGTAATGGTCAATGATTCGGTTATTAACATGGATCTGGTCGGCGACGACGCTGAGCAGAAGGTGGTGTACTTTGGCGCACCTGACTATTATCTTGGTAAGTTCATCAGTGTCTTGCATTTGCAAATCTATATTATTTTGTTATAACTTGTGGCAGACACATAATTTTTAGCAGAACACCATGGCAGTCGTATACGGTAGTCGGACGCCTCAATACTCCAAATAATCTACAGAACTTTTAGCTATATAACTGCAGAATATATATATTATGTATTCGACAGCTGTTGCTTCAAGGAAAGTATCGAAGTCCAATCGCATCACAGTTAAACTGGAAAGCCGACCCTAACTAAGTTGGGAAATGTGTAAGAGATTAATAATGGTGAACATCAAAATAAACCTGATGTGTTTATTCACAGTATGCACTGTCTGTTATGCTTTCACGTCTAAACCACTGGACCGATTTTGATGAAATTTACTACAGGGGTAGATTAGACCTTGGGAAAGGACATAGATAACCGACATCCATGTAGGTAGAGCCGCAGGCAAAAACTAAACGCAATTTAGTCTTTTTTTATTTTTTTTTATTGGCTTCTTGCTTAGCATTTAGCCATTATCAAGTAGTTTATAATAAATAATCTTATTTGGATGGGTGGATGGATGGATGGATGGATGATGATGATGATGGTGAGTTGATGATGATGACGATGATGATGATGATGATGGCTGCCTCAGTAAAGTGGTGGAAACTTTACTAAAGGCTTCTACGGAGATTTGAAACCAACACGAGAAGTCACAAATCACTGTAATATTTCACTTTCCTACTCTTGTGCGTAGGTATATACATGTGTTACTGAACTTGATAAACTCGGATGGTGAACGTAATTTTCATACATCAAAATGGTCAAACGTCAAATTTCTTGTAAACAACATCGGCAGTTCTTTAGTTTTATCAAATATAAAGCTAAATAAACTATTTGATAGGTACGATGTTTGTGCTTGTAGGAGCACGTACACTCAATTCTAAACGTAATAATTACAACAGGTAAGTATTTAGTAGTGTAGACAGTATTTAAATTCTCTTACGAGACAGTTCAGCTAACGAAGTTACTAAAATCGAAGATTTTGTACTCATAACGCTAAAATTACACGATCAAGAGTCTCCAACTAAATAAACTTTATACCCTAGTCATGTTTCAAAGGATACTGTGCTCTTTATTTCGATATTTCCTTGAAAATAACTTTATCTTTGTATTGCTCGGAACATATATTTTGGACGTAAAACATGCTCAAAATGTGCTATACGCGCAGTACACGTTTCTTAGCTGTCTTTTGAGGATAGTACGAGGTGCTACGCCGGTGGACGAGCTCAAATTCACCAAGCATAGATACAAAAAATCCGCGCGCGCCAGGGCTTAGTTTGTCTCGCGAATTAGGTCCAAGATACGTGTCTCGAGGTATACCATGCTATGTGCCCTTTTCCCTATGAATATGTCGTAAATATTGACTATACAATATTCACAAAAGTGTAGAATGGAGTGTTCAAATCAACTAGGTGCATGGAAGATTTTACTTGCGATTCTCAGTTCTATAGGAAGTAGGAACCTGCATCTTTCTAAGTAACTTTTCTTATTGCTCAGGACTCAAGGATCCTAGGGTGATATTAGATAGCCTATAAACATCCCTAACAACTATGGTATCAGCTGCACAAAGAATTTCTGAAAACACTTCAGTGGTTCCAGATATTATAATACAAATTTCAGATACTACAATTCGTAATTATAGTGCATTCAAACAAACAAACCATTTAGCATTTGTAGGTATATGTATAATTCAATAACAATTTTATTGATTAACCATTACTTTCAGGCAAACGGTTAAATTCCTACGGTGGATATTTGACTTACTCCATTGTATACTCGGCGGCTGACTATAGCCGTGCTGTCCTAGCAGCTGATGTCATCATCGGAGGATTAGATGGGTATGTTATATTAAAATTAAATGGACCCTGATGAAATCGGACCCTGAGCTCCGAGGTCATCTTGGCCACGGATGCAATCAGGAGAATACGTCTATATGCAGATGATGTTATATTAAAATTAAATATTACTACTAATGAGCAGTGGGTAAATAAGAAGATACTAGACACTTGATCATTTGGGTAAAACTAGATACTATAGTATTACAGTAAATCAAACCTACTGATATATTTATAACTGGTAATAAATGAAACATTCAATAAAATGATATGCATGACAAACGATAAATTTAAAAAACACATTATTAACAATGCCTCGTAACATTTTCAGGTACATAGTCCACAACAGCAACGAACAACCACCATCGCACACGACCTGGACACATGCGGTCAGACTAGTGGAGGAAGAGTTCAGTAACTTGGACGGTACCCCGGTGTCAAGGGAACAGTTCATGCACATTCTAGTCTACATCGACAGCATCTACATCCGAGCCACTTATGAGGACAAGTCGCTTGAAACTAGGTTGGTAAAAACATTTCAAACTTTAAATAAGTGTACCATAGAATACTTGTACAGGCACCGAGATATCATTGTCCATAATAGTTACTTTGGAGGTTGATAAACAAACAAAGAGGTGATTCCGCTAGGAGAAGCACCTTAAAAATAGCTAGGATTACATATATATATCTGCTTGTAGTCAATGTGACTGATCATATGATAAAAAAGGAACAAAAAAAAAGAAGCCCCATGCACCAAGCTCAAACCAATGTGCTTCAAAGTGGAAGTATTGGACAATTGCAACCAACTGGCACTTCGGATGCAACTGGCCAACCAGCAGTCCCAGATTGGAGTTCAGGCCCCCTAGACAAGGGGCAATTCGTTGGCCGACGTACTGTAGAATAAAATGATGACTGTATGGGATTTGATGTACATGACAGTCGTCAACATATGTCATAAACGTCAAATCCCATTCATTCATGATTCTATACTACAGTACACCGACTAACGAATTGTCCCTTTTCTAGGGGGGCTTATAAAAAAAAAGTAAAATCGTAGAACAGCATTGCCAGATCCCTAACATGCTTCACATGTACCTCATTCCAGCATTATTATCTGTTCTATCTGATGAACAAAATCACCAATACTCAATTTTTTTTAAATTGTGTAGTGGCACGAACAAAGTTTTTACGTCACAATAAGTTACGTAGACTCCTTTTTATATCCCGCTCAACTAGCTTTTTGTTCCTTAGACTCTTAGACTAATAATGTATTTTGTTCACAGTCTGATTGCAGTAACCCTGGACATTGGAGTAGATGGCTATGAAACCGAAGACCCTTACAGCGGACGTGCTACCTCCATCGAGCATTGCCAATGTCCAAAGGCATACCGAGGCATGTCTTGTGAGCAATGTGCTGAAGGATACTACAGGCTCAGCTCCGGATTCTGTGTGCCCTGCCAGTGTAACGGACATTCTAAGGAGTGTGATGTCAATACTGGAGTATGTCTGGTGAGTATTATCATTAATGTCGTCATGTTAGTCCGAATCTACACATACAAAATACTGAGGAAACATTACAACAATGTAGCGAACATTAAAAACATATACACCATGAACTCTAACAGACATCAAATTGGCTACTCAATGAAACTAAGTAAGCTTTGGTGTGCCAGCAACCCTAGGTATCACTTCCTGCCAAACCGTGTGGTGCAAATGTGGAACTTGCTACGGTAACATGTAATAAGTGCACCTAGTGTGGATGCTTTTAAGGGGGGACTTGACAGGCATTGGACGGATATAGAACACAATGCACTGAGTGATATGGACATATCAGCAATTTGCTTGCCATTAAACTACTAAAACAATATAATCTCATATGAAGCACTCACTGACGAGTACGGAGCCTGCTTTCCAGTTTTTACTTCTCTGCTCGGTCTTTTAGTATGATGAGTATCTGCTTATTATTATTCAAGCCGTTAATTGAACGGTGCCGTTTAGTTAACAGCCTAGGCAGTTAATTGAAAGGCTGATTAAGCTAGTTGGCTGCTACACATACACAGTCTTTAACACCCGTATTCACAAACGATACTGTGAGGTCTCATAGTGTGCTCGAGCGCATAGGGCTGGTAAAATTAATTCACAAACATCACGGAGCAGTATCTAACGCAGTGCGTTCCCTCAACGAAGTATTACTTAAGTGTTATCAATGAATAAAAAGGCTTGCCAAAACGAACGCACTGAGAATTTGTCGTTCTTTGCACAGTTTTGGTGGTACGCATAGCGAAGTATTGTTTGTGAATACGGGTGTTACAAATGCAAGCAAGTATTTCTTGGGTTTGCTCATTGTACTGGTACCCTGCAGAAAAGATATGGCTTGTTGTTTGTCACTTACAAAGTCTCTTCTACAACTTGTCTGCAACACCACAAGTGTGGACACTACAGAAGTTATGTTCCATTGACCCTCAAATAGTCGTTATCTAGGGCCTCCTTCCTCGGCTCGTCTCCTCCAATGCAATATTATCAGCATACATCTCAATGGCATTTGTGTATATTACAGGAATGTACAGACAACACGATGGGTGATCACTGCGAGATGTGCATCCCTGGTTACCATGGCGACGCGACAGTGGGCACTCCACGCGATTGCCTCATCTGCGCCTGTCCCCTGCCTTACGTCTCAAACAAGTTAGTATTATTATCCACTTGCGGCCCGGGTTCGCCTGGGAATAATTGTGTAAAAAAATGTTCAAATCCAACCGGACCGTTCAACCAATGTGAAGAATAAATATATAAAAACCAATCTATGAAGTGGTCTGTATGTTGTATCATATTTTTATAACCATGCAGGAGCAAGATATTTGCTTAATTGTTTGATTAAATGGCTAGGTAAGTAGCTAAACGTCATCAATCCAATTAATTTGTCTAGTGGTTTAATTAAACGGGCTGAATCATTCAGGCCGTGATTTGAACAGTGCCGTTTAGTTAACAGCCTAGGCAGTTAATTAAACGACTGATTAAGCTAGTTGTATCAGATGTAATGTGTCCTTGCAGCTTCGCTATCGCCTGTGACCTGAGTGAGAACGGGTCCCTAATCTCGTGTGTGTGCAAGCCTGGGTACGGTGGACCTAACTGTGGATTCTGCGCTGCTGGGTACTATGGGGTACCCCAACAGATCGGTGAGTGTTGCATCATACTGTAGATAGGCCTTTTCTTTAAACATTCTTTATCTAATTGAAATACTTCGTCTTCTTCATCCTAGCGTTAATCCCAGTTGCATCCGAAGCTTTCACCTCGGATTCTGGGGTCCGCTATGCCAGTCTTACTGCGGATTTGGCTTAACTTCAATATTTTCCGTGAACCAACTGCTATTCTGACGTCCACAACCCAATGGTGACATTAGCCGATTTCGAAGCATTGCAGCTGGACCAGTTGTTGGACTTTTTTTTAAGTGCTCCAACTACCTATAACGACTGCCATAGACGTTTTATAGCAATCAGGACCGACGGCTTAACGTGCTCTCCAAGGCACGACCAAACCAATGCAAATACCTATATTCATGCATACATTATTTGCACTGAGCGGGGATCGAACCCGCGCCTCCTGCGTAGCATCCGCGTTTACTACCGCCACGCCTGCTGAGGCTGTCAGATCTAATTGAGATACATCTTCTCATAATTATGCGTGATGCAATACAGGTGATTACTGCAAGCCCTGCAACTGCTCGGGTAACATTAACCCTGAGGACCCTGCCTCCTGTGACAGTATCACCGGTAACTGCCTCAAATGCGTCAACAACACTGCCGGGGCTGCTTGCAACCTCTGTGCCCCAGGATTCTATGGTGATGCTGTACTGTCTAAGAATTGTACTGGTAAGTTATTTTTATTATTGTAGAATTTAGACGATTGTCAAATTAGGTACTGTCAACGTCAAAATGTTTAATTACATAATACATATAATCACTCCTATCCCCGAAGGGTTAAGCAGAGGTGAATTAACATCCACATTTCAGCACTCATTGTATTCCGTCCCACGTAAACGGAGGTGAACCTATTGCTGTGTTCTGGGTACTATTGTTGACTTGAGCCATGCATCTAAGGCTGAGTCTGCGCTGTATGTATCTGTCGGATGTTAAACAGTTTAATTATATTTCGAAAATATTATAATAGAGTCCACTTAGTAACTAAATAACATTTTCACTAACAAAATATAAATTACTTTGCTCAAAAACTAATTTTGACGCTGACTGTCAAGACTATAGACCGACCGTGATCGCTGTACCGCGGCGTGGTGGGGGACGAGGTAAAGAGAGAGAGAGAAAGAAGGAGCATGAGATGAGAGCGAGCGAGATACCATCGTGAGCGTTGGCGACGGACTGACCATATCTGTCGGGCGATTGGTCGATACTCCCCTCATCTCACATACACTTCGGGACACGTATCTTGGACCTAAATCGCGAGATAAAGAAATTGTTTTTTAATAATCTATGCTTGGTAAATTTGAGCTCTTCTACCGCAGTAACACCCCGTGATATCCTCAAAAGGCACCCAAGCACATTTTGTGCATAGTTTAGGTCCAAGATATTTGTCCTGAGCAATACCCAAGGCGCGGTATAGGGGTTACAGTCAATCTATAAATCGATGCGTTGGGTCATGCATGTCACATGAAGCATATGTAACTAAATGAATGAAAAATAAACTTACTTTTCAGCATGTATCTGCGATGAATTCGGTATGGACCACTGTGACCACACGACTGGGACGTGCGTATGCCGACCGGGGGTCATAGGGGACAAATGCGACCAGTGTGCCCCCAACCATTGGGGTCTGAATAGCGGACAAGGGTGTACGCCTTGCGACTGTGGCATCGCGTCTGAATCTGCTCAGTGTGACCTCAATACTGGACAGTGCAAGTTAGTGTTTTCTTATCGATTTTTGGTTCAAAATCAATTCTAAAATGACTACTTTTTAAAAGGTGAAGTATCTGATATTTGGTTAGTTACGTCGGGTGAGAGTGCAACTAAAGCGTTCTGTTTCAGTGCATATCTACACCAATATATTTATAGAGTAGTTGAAACCGGACTATATTTTTAATGTTTTATAAACACAAGTGGCCACTCTATGAAAGTACTAAACTGACAAATCAATGGCTTACTATAAAACGCTATATTTAATAAAAATGGCGATGCGTGTGCGTATTGACGTCACCGTAAGTTGCTGTTATCATCAGCTCGCACAAAATTTGTATCCATTTCGAACTTAATCACAAAATATGTCCATAAAACTCGCGATAATCAAGGAAAAAGCAAATAATAACACCGAAACAAACAATAATAGCTCATACAACTGGAGATATTTTATAGGAATGACGTCACCCAGAGCTCTGACCAATCACGAGCGTTTTTGCCATAGACAATAAATCAACAAAATATACAATTTTTATAATTGAAATTCTCATAAAATACACATATTTGAGAGTAAATTGTAGTATCGTAGGTCTTTTAACGTTATTGTCTAATAGGATGCCCATAACTTGTAGTATATTTTTAATGTTGTCAAATAGCCTATTGGAAGGCTATCATGCTCCCAACTGCATAAAAAAACTTTATAATCCCGTATAAATACATAGATTACAAAGTTACATTTACATTTGGTAGTATGACAGCCGTTCAAATATTGACCTGTTTTAAGACTTCATGGTACGGTTTCAGGTGTTCTTTATAATTTTTTTTTACTTTGCAGGTGTGCTAAAGGTGTGAATGGGCGACACTGCGACCAGTGCGCTGCTGGCTTTTGGAACTATACTAAGGAAGGATGCGATCGTGAGTGTTGCATTTCTTTTGTATTACCTACCAATTCATTATCACTTGCCTGCCCTTCTCGCAATTATGTGGGGTCGGCGCAATATGTCATTTTAGCTGAAAAGCCCCATGTACTCGTTAAAAAGATGGGAAATAATAGGAACGGACAAACTAAGTTTACAAAAACCTCTAAGATCTGAAGGTGAGAGAGATTGTAAGTTTTTGCAAGGAAACCGATAGGTTCGACGAAACGCCGTGATTGCCCGATATCCCATATGCTGTACAGGGGAAAAATAGGGAAAATGGGTGATATGGCCCACATTGGAAGGCAGATCACCCATCCGGCCAACGGGGTGCCAACAAGTAATATGTCATTCTCCTGCATACATTCCTGTCAGTCGTCATCTCTTCAGTCTCTACTTTCCTTACTTGCATTCCATCCATCTTTCCTTGTGTCTAACTCTGATTCTAAAACCCTCATACTTACTCCTCCTTGGGAAAGAGACGCTGCCGTCGTCGAGTATTTCTGAGATTCTCGACCTATACTATCGTGTATCAAATCACACAAATCTTCTGCTATCTTCCTACAGATTGTAACTGTAACACTGGTTATTCCCTCGGCTTCACTTGCAACGCGACTGGCCAATGCGAATGCCTGCCTGGCGTGGTAGGAGAGAAGTGTGACAGATGTCCGTACAGGTGAGCTATGTTTTTATATTTATTGATGAAAAATAAAACGGAATAATACTTCAATGTTCTGACACAAGAGTGCAGCACTGGCGTATTTACACGTAAAATATTTGACACACAGGCCAAGAATCATTGGCATGCATTTTTAAAGATTGTTTGACTCTCCAGGTGGGTGCTGATCCCCGATAAGGGATGCTTGGAGTGCGACTCTTGTACCGATGCACTCCTCACCACCATCGAAGATATGAGTGACCTGCTAGCCAACGAGACCAAGGACTTTAAGGTAGGTACACTTCACCCAGGGTGCGAGGGGTATCTTATACCCCGGTGTATAATACTTGAGGTGGCGTGCGGTTTTAGTCGGTTCGAGTCTGACATATCTATACCCGCTGTCAGTGGGTAGGGAGTACTGCTATGATTATTTTAATAGATTTATCTGTACCGGGTTATACTAGCTGCTGCACGCGGCTTCGCATGTCTGTGAACCCGATAGTGTTCTATTTTCTAAAATAGAACACTATCAAGAGGTTCAGATGTTTAAACTTGAAAAAATTAGGCAGAGGTGTATTAACACCTATATTTCGCCAACTAAGATATTCGGTCCCACGCAACAAGGGGCGAGCCTATTAAGGTCAAGCGAGCACTTTCTCATGGCCTGTATGTTTACTTTCGGATGGTGAACAGACCTATTCCTTACTCGCCTTCTACGACACCCACGGGACGAGTGGGATGGCCCTATTCTTCTCTACCGGGACATGGAAGTTTCTCTGACATAAATCAAATTCATGGACCAAAAGATACAATAAACCAACAAAATCCTTTAAGAAACTTAACATCTTTTGTTCTGAACCTAGGATAAGGCAGATTCCTTCTTCACCACGCAACGTCTGAACTACATATCGAACCAGACGCAGCTCCTCCGTCCGAAGGTCGCGGAGCTCAGGAACGTGGAGGTGGAAGAAGTCACTGGTGCCGTGAAGACCCTGGAAACCAGCGCCAAGAATCTGCTGAGATCGGTGAGTTGAGTTTGTACTAAGGGTACTGAATAAACCACGTTTATTGTTCTACAATATTTAAAAAATCAATTTTAGTCAGAACGCGTTTTCCCTAATTAGAACTAGTTTAACTAAATTTCATCCTCTTTTTAAAAAAAAAAAACTAATTTTTACGTTTTATCATGCGTAGTGCCTAGAAAAAACGTGTTTTTCGTTTTTCCGAAGCGAGTCACTAACATTTTAACTGTGCATACTAAAGTGCCAGTTCCTCTGTAATGTGTGGAAATTCAAATAATAGAGCTGTTTTACATAAAATAAAACAGTTATTATGGCCGAAAGAAAGACGGTATTAGTTTGAAGAAGCTGTCTGTGATTTTTTCCTTTTTTAAGCGTTAACATTGTTAAAATCTTACCTCTAGTCCTCTTTCGACTATAGTTACCCGTTTAAATCACCGCTAGGGGCGCCACTGTTTCCAGTCGCACATCTTTATGTCAATCATAGATCATAGTGTCTTCTCGCCAGCAAGGACCTTGCTCTAATACCGTCTTTCTTTCGGCCATAATAACTGTTTTATTTTATGTAAAACAGCTCTATTATGACCTCCGAAAGACGGTATTAGTTTGAAGACCTGTTTGGTTTCTGCTGGTGATGGTAACTATAACAACGCTATGTGATAATATAGAAAACAGTATTATTTAGCATATGAATTAAAATAATGCATTAATCATAATAGAATGTTTATACAAAACATGCAACCAAGATGTATATCATATTCATAACATCAAACATTAATTAAAATTTATTACCAAATTGAGACTTCCAATTTCCTCAACATAAAACCTATGCCATGGGCATACATGTCAACCTTTGAAGGCAACTGAAGATCTGAAGCTACCTTGAGCCGCATCAATATGTACTGCATAAAAATAGATCTTATCCATTCTCCTAGGAGTGTCGTGGTAGCTGCTCTAATTGAGATAAATCAACTAGTTACATCAGTAACATAGACCGCAAGGTTGAGTGTACTGAAGTACACAACTAGGCATTTTGGTGTTTGACAATTAGCACCGACTGCCTATGCTAGCTACAATCAGTTTTAGAATATTATAATGTATTCTGGCTTTCACTTAATTTTATCTTCGACTTATAAATGCACAATGGGCGGCCTTATCGCTAACAGCGATTTCTTCGAGGCAACCTTTGGATGGATAGAAGCAAAAGAGATGATAGGGTAGCGTACAATTTTTCAATGAGATAAAACAATGAAGCTGCGATACTGCGAAATTGATCTAATACGTGAAGTCGTGTACTCACCTGTCTGTAGCTAGAGACAGAATAATGGCAACTCTTCTAGAAATGTCTAAAATAAACTGTTATATGGTATAGAAAATAGTCAGTTAGATATTATTTGGGTATCCCATCACTTCACGTGGTATGGGTTACCAAGGAATAGGGCTATTCCCCATCCGACAGTAGACATTAGTGATTAGTCATGACTCATGACAAAGCGTTTATCTGACTGCAATAGGTCTGGCCCCCGTCATGTGAACTCATAACTATCCGGCCAAATGTGGGTGTCGAATATTACACCTCTGACCCATGGAGGGGTTCACAGGCGCGAATGTATGTATCCCATTCAGGATAATTAATGGCCTGGGCTTTCCGTAGAAAAACTGTCTACATTTGTAGCACAGTACGGAAACACTGCAGATCGTATAGATCTGCAGGCCCTGCAGATGTTAATTATTAAATCAATTGAAATGTAAGCTCAAAATAAAATTATGTTTAAAATGGGGATATGCAAAATACATTCCTGCCGTATGACATAAAAGATTGCCATTGAATATGCAATATATAACCCATAGTTGTATGGGTAGGTATCCCGTACACTTAGACTATACATAATCTATACAGACCCAGTAAATGGCCATTACCGTCACGACGTAAAAGATAACTACTACTTTGGAACAAGTTTGAGATATACTATAATCTCATAATATGCAAATTTAACATGCAACTGATACTTTGTCATTACAGTGTATAGTCAAAGCATTGATCAAGAGTGGTTATCCGCTAACTACAACTTGATAACTCCAGTTTTCCTCTCCCCCCCCCCCTTTTTTTTAAGGAGGATAGCAACTCTCTGCTGAGTGGTCAATTAGGATCTCCCGGAGATCTTTTATCGGCAAGGGGTCGATTAGGGCTCTCAATCAGCCCAAAGTACTGATCCCACTATGGGACTATATTTAGAATTTGTGTTCCCTTGGGCCAGCCACTGAAGTATTAAAATAGGTGGGAGAAAACATCCATCCCAATTCCCAACTGATTTATTAGGATCTTCCGCAGATCCTTTATTTGTCAGGGGCCGTTAGGGCTGTCAATCTAAGATTAATCAGCCCAAAGTACTGATCCCACTATGTGGCTATATTTAGAATTATTAAAATAGGTGGGGGAAAAAAACCTCCATCCTAACTGATCTATTAGGATCTTCCGCAGATCCTTTATTAGTTAGGGCTGTCAATCTGAGATCAATCAGCCTAAAGTACTGATAGGTATGATGTAGTTCCAGTATAACTGAAAGCCTTACATGTGGTCACTGAACCACCTTTGAGTCCCGCGTCATGCACTGGGGAACGACGGGTGAGTCCCTTTGATGTAAAAGGGTTGATATTGCATATGTCCTGATCTTTGATCGAGGCCATTGCGACTCCTAGCAGAAGTTCACATTCATGAACGAATCAGCCTCTTGAGACGAGGTCAAAGAATCCGTTTAACTTCTCAGGGAGATAACCGTCAGTATTATATTGAACTGCTCGGTTGATTGGTCAGCTCTAGAGGGGTTAAGGGGCAAGTGCACCCATCATTTCAGTTGGCTGTCCGACTGAACCAGTAGTGCATTTTGTACATAAGCAATAATGCTGCATGCACTGCAAACAACTCCCTCACATTGGAATGCCGTTTTTTGTAGGCTCTAACTCCATTTGCTTGACAACATAAAGTTGTTCAACTTCAGTCCCCAGCCCGCGTCCGCCGCGTTCTGTAGTGAGAAAGTGAGTCACATTTTGCCTGTGTATCACTTGTGCACTGTGGTTCCCATTCCTGAGCAGCCACTGTAATTTGCACCTCACTAGGGGATGCAGAGCCCATCTTTCTCTTAGTCTACCTTGTTTGAAGCAAGCAAAAATAAAATTGCATCCTGAGACAATGAAATTGATCATCCTAGTCGTCAGGTTAACTTCAAGTGTCTTGCAACTATAGTACAGTCAACGACAAAAGTAGATTAATTAGTAGTACTATGTAATTACTTTGTTTTCTAAATATTATACAACTACTTAAACATCAACTTAATTGACACATTATTAAGCAATGTAATGCAGTTTATTTTTTTTTATTTTTTTTTCATTAAAAAAAAAATGTTTTTATGGACTTTTGATGTTGACTGTATCGCTTGGAGGCAAGTCATAGTTCTGCAAATTTTTGGTAAATATACCAATTAAGTAGCTATTTTAGTTACTTTGTGGGCAAAGGCATCAAGTTGAAATCTGTGTTTCAAGTGACTCTAGGTGAATTGATTGGAATTTACCTACCGATCCAACTTTAATAATGTGACTATATGTTATACTTTAGATATATTATGTTCACGGATAAAAACATTATTATGGCATCGTTAAGTGGGTATTAACCAAAGCCCCAAAACAAAAATTATGAAGGAATTGTTTAGCAAATGAACCATGACCATGACTTGTTTCCAAAGGGTTTCCAAAGGATTTCCGCAATCCAATTAGTTGCAGTTACAATGGTATAAGGTGAAGATGAGACTGAAAGAGTGGGCTCTGAGACAATTTCTTTTCCATATTAGGTGTTACTCGCAAGAGCCTCCTGTGAAATTACTTTATGCATAGATGAAGAAATGCCTGGTGCAAGTCTTGTCATCCAATCTACCTGTTGTAAGAACTGAATCCCAAATAATTGGAATTTCAACTGACATGTTAAGTTCAAACATGTTAATTTAGGCTTTTAAGTTTAAAAAGGGGGATAATGTCCCATCTGACCTTTTATTAAAGACGTTTATGAACAGGAAGGAGCTGTTCCTCAACATTTAATTTAATTATTTTTTAACTATTAATGTAGGTATGTGTAAATTAGTAGTTATAAAAAAATGTTAAATTCTTTGCATCCTAAGATGACATGCATTTATGCCTACTACTTTCTTACAATATAGATTAGTATTTTTATAGATATTCTTGTTTTAACGTATGAATATCACGCCAACTAGGACACCCTCAAGAATTCAACTTGGAATAAGACTTAGAATGTTATAATATTGCTATTTTGTAAGCCAGTTTTTAGAAGTTCCTGACCCTGCAATACAATGTATACAAGTACGCCATTATTAAGGTGATACATCATTTATAACTTATTTATTTTTATTGGGCCGGTAAATCCAAGTGACACTACACTCATTATAATAGTCCGTAAATCAAGTACCTCTCCAGGTTTCCAAGGAACGATCTTATTGTTTTCGTAACAAATATAATAATTTTATATTTTCCAATAAAAAAATTAAAGTACCTACATCAGTAACTAACGAATGTAAATGATTATTAATATAATTCTATCAGGTTCATTTTTGTAAAAACCTTAACATATTGCGGAATGAGTTCCGAGCGTGAGACCGAACTCTCAAACACATTTCGAAATGACTTGGTTAAACCGCTTATTTATTCGAGGATGGCGAGGCAAAGTCGTTCTAATCTTCCGAAGATGAGAACTATTCTGGGACCTATTAGTGCTTCGCTCTTCGCTCTCCCTCGGGAGCAACGATTCCTCAGCGGTATTTATTAATTAGTATGGTACAATCTACTTACCGAAGCTCACGGAAAGAAACTTCACTAAATAAGATACCTTGTACTTATTTATGTTGCACTGTACACATACATACGGTAAAAACAATGTAATTACTATTTAATTAGTTATTTAATAACTTTTTTCTTGACTTGAAAATTTTTTCACCTTTACGCGGTAAAATCACAAAACGCTATGATCTATGATTGACATAAAGATGTGCGACTGGAAACAGTGGCGCCCCTAGCGGTGATTTAAACGGGTAACTATAGTCGAAAGAGGACTAGAGGTAAGATTTTAACAATGTTAACGCTTAAAAAAGGAAAAAATCACAGACAGCTTCTTCAAACTAATACCGTCTTTCGGAGGTCATAATATCGTCACGTCGATGGCAAAGTTGCGAATCTGTGTTTTCACAATTTTACAAGATAGCAGGATACAATACGTAATTTTTGTCAAAACACAGATTCATAACTTTGCTATAGATCAAATTTGATCGTTAGTTGATAGATGTTTCACTAGATGGCGCCTGTCGTACCTTGTTGTAAAAATACGAGCCTATGAGGTGTTAGTTTTACTTCACGTACTTGCCACCAGTTGGCGCTTGGTACATCTTATATCTTATTCTGTATCAGCAGCAAGCCATTCATAAGGGGTCCATTACACGCTTATGCAAGCGAGATTCCATCATGCCATCATGCCGTCAATCATGAATGTTATTGGTCAATCGGCTATTAGACGATATATGCGCAATAGCCGATTGACTAATAACAATCATGATTGACGGCATTATGGCATGACGCTTGCATAAGCGTGTAATGGACCCTTAATGCCATGTTGGATTATAAACTTATGAACGCTTGTAATGGTTATTTCACTTTTAACAATTCATTATAACAGCGATTTTGCAGGATACGTCTTTACAGTGACGATTAAGTTAATTCTTGCTGTGACTACATATTTCTAGCCCAAAAGGCGGTAGGTGTAAAATAAACAAGAAGTAGCTCTAGAGACAAAATATTATTAAAATTAATATTTATAAATTTACTGAGCTGTCTGTTACATATTGTAGTGCTACATAGTGCAAATAGTTAGTACTCACGTTTGTGGAAGTTTTAATGTAAGCTAAGTTTACAAACACAAGCGCCGCCTGCCAGCAAATTTCACACAACCACTTCAAGCTACAATCCACACTATGTCACATCTTGCTGCCATTGAGAGTGCTCAAAATAACTTGGAGGAATGCTTCACAAAGAGGATGGCCGAGCTGGAAGCCCAGTTACACACAGGAGGTTCGGCTAAAGACACAGTGTCAAAGGTGGCGGAGGAGTTCCGGACATTTAGAGAACTAATGTTTTCTATGCTCAGCTTACTAAGGAAGCAGATCTCCGAGTGCACAAGGGCAGTGGACGCACTGGAAGCGGCAAAAGACGGCGTTATTGTCATAAAGGTTGCCGACAGCCGTCACAGGATTACTACGCTTGATGAGCTGATAACACTAACAACTCAGCATCCCAGGGCGACTGATGAGCGACGTGACAACGTGAAGTCAAAGCCACGAAAAAATTAGGAACGGTATATAGTGTGATTGTTGATGTTCGTCTTAAACTCTTGAACACGTTTTCGTTTCTCATGCGCAGCGTGTTGGTCATCACTCTTTTCACTGCTAAGTTGCAAATTCCACATTCCCTACTCATAGTATACATACTCTATCAACTATTATTATTATTTCTTGTTTATATATCGACCTTTACCCGCAATAATTCAGAATATTAAAATCAAAAATATTTTTCAGTTTCGTTTGACAAATTTGACATAACAGGGTTTTGACGTTTAGTTTAGTGACAGAGGAGAGTGGAGGCGAACATGTTGCGTTCAGAAATGCGTTATTCATTCAGTGTATGATTTTTATTTTTTTTGTTGTTTTTATGTTTGAGTTTTTACGTTCCGTTACGTTAACACTTTTATCTCACGGATTATTCAAAATCCATTTTAAATACCTATCTGTTCCATGTCATGTGTGTGTTTGTTGTCGGATTGTTAAGTACTGTATAGTCAATTGTGTGCAGTTGCTGGTAGGTGGTGCAGAGTCGTGAGTGCTGACGTGATATTTGCATTACTGAATTTAATATTGATATTATTTTATATTGTATCACTTTAGGTATATTACTTTATTTTTATCATATTATTTTATATTATTATATTTATTATATTTTAGTTATATGTATTCTGATAATTCTGATGATTCTTTTGTTTCTGCCAACGAGTCTTCAATTTCTCTTAGTGATGATAGTTTCTGTTCGGCCACTGATACAGCAGCTGGTACGCTTGGCGAGTTTTTGCGTCGGAGGTTTAACTGTCAAAATAAACACCTCCTAAACGTGTGTCACATCAACGCACAGAGTTTACCAAAGCACTATACCGAGTTTCTAGAGACTTTCAGGGATTGTAACGTTCATGCCATCCTGATCTCGGAGAGCTGGTTCAAACCGCACCATCTCTCCACTACCTATCCTCTCCCTGGCTTCGTTCTCGTTCGCAATGATCGTGCGGATGAGGACGGGACCAGGGGGGGTGGGGTCGCTATATACCTTCGTGCCGATTTTCCCTTCAAAATTCTAGCCTCTTCTCCTTCTAACCTGGCTACTACCGCTGAATATCTTTTCCTGGAGGTTATGGTCAAGGGTGTAAGAGCTGTGCTGGGCGTCGTCTACTGTCCACCGGCAGTTAATTATTTTGCTAGTCTCGAGCCGATTTTGGAAACTTTAGGGTCGGAGTACGAACATCACGTAATCATGGGCGATCTCAACACGGATCTTCTGACCCCTCAAACGTCGCGCTGCCGTAAGCTGCTTGATATCGCTCAATCGGTCAACTTACACATCCTGCCTCTTCAAGCTACTCACCATAATTTGGGATCTGAGGATACATGGCTGGACGTAACGTTGATATCCAACCTATCCCTCGTCTCGTCACACGGTCAACACTCAGCGTCTGGATTTTCTCGACACGATCTCATGTTTTTGTCATATGTCCTTAAACCACCGAAACTTCAACCTCGCATCTTGCTTTTGCGTAATTTTGGACGCATGGACGTTGAGCTACTGCGCAACGATGCTTCAGCACTGAGCTGGGACTGCTTAGGTGCGACCTCGTCCATTGACGAAAAAGTCCGCATCTTTAACAGCGTGGTCACCAACCTATACGACACTCATGCTCCGTTCAGGAGAGTTAAAGTAAAACGCCCTCCTGCACCGTGGATAACACAGGAGGTTCGAATGGCAATGCGGAATAGGGATCGTGCGTTTTCGAGGTATCGTAGGGACAAGCGTGATGAACTGTGGGTGCTCTTTAAAGCTGCTAGGAATCGGTGTAACCAAATGATACGCAACTCCAAACGCCGTTATATCCTCAATAACATTACCTCATCTTCCCCTGCTAATATTTGGAAGTTTCTGGGCACACTGAGTATTGGCAAACAGCGATGCTCTGAATTTCAGTCTTCTATTGGTTTGGATGACATAAATCGACATTTCACCACTTTTACCCCTTTGAGTCACCAAACCAAGAGTCGCACAATAGACCATCTGAGAAGCTTACCACGTCCCAACATCAAGCCTTTCGAATTTTCTCCGGTTGCGCCGAATGAGGTCAAAAAGAGTATACTAGCCATCAAATCAAGTGCTGTGGGCCCTGACAACATCAGTCGCCGGATGATTACTACCATCCTGGACCAACTTCTGCCGGCAATCACCCACATCATTAATTATTCCCTAGATTCTGGACAGTTTCCATCCATTTGGCGAGAAGCCTTTGTTATACCCCTTCCTAAGATCCCAAACCCATCCCTTCCCAATCACTTTCGTCCTATCAGTATCCTGCCCTTCCTATCCAAGGTGCTTGAAGCCTGTGTGCATAAACAGCTGTCCACATTCATTTACAGCAACAACTTGTTGAATCCCCTACAATCCGGTTTCAGGCCCGGACACAGCACTGTCACAGCTCTCTTAAAAGTCACTGAGGATATCAGGGTAGGCATGGAAAATACTAAGCTCACAGTACTAGCCCTGGTTGATTTCTCTAATGCTTTCAACACGGTCAACCACGACCTTCTTTTAAACACCCTGTCTTACTTGATGACCTCATCGGACGCACTGGATTGGTTCTCTAGTTATCTTCAGGGGCGCCGGCAAGCTGTTCGTCGCGATGAAACTTTATCGTGTTGGCGTAACATTGACGCCGGGGTCCCTCAAGGCGGCATCTTATCTCCATTGTTATTTTCAATTTTTATAAATCTCGTAACTCAAAATCTTCAATGTGCGTATCATTTGTACGCCGATGACCTACAACTGTACGCCCAAGCGGGTGTGGATGATCTGAGCACAGCGATAAGTAAAGTGAACCAGGACCTAGAGCATATTAACAGCTGGTCGAGCCAATTTGGACTGACGGTTAATCCAGGTAAGTGCCAAGCAATCATTATAGGAAGTCATTATTTTCAGAGACAGGTGGATACGGCCTCTCTCCCGCCTATAACTTTCAATGGTATAGTCATACCCGCGAGTCCGGCAGTCAAAGACCTTGGCTTAGTCATCGACTCGACCCTGAGCTGGAGAGACCAAGTATCCCGCGTATGTCAGAGAATTACTGGCTCACTCCGTGCATTTTATCGTCTACGGAACCTTCTACCTACCAACACCAAAGCAATGCTTGTGCAGGCATTGTTGTTCCCGGTACTTGATTACGGTGATGTTTGTTACTTCGACCTGAACGTGGAATATCTCAACAGATTTGACCGTCTTATAAATAATTGTATCCGATTCGTCTGCAACCTTCGCAAGTATGACCATGTGTCTGCTTGTCGATCTCAATTGAACTGGTTGCCGATTCGTCAGCGCCGGAACCTACATGCTCTTACCACTCTTTATACCATCCTAACTTCTCCTAATTCCCCCTCTTACCTTTCTCCCTATTTTCAATATCTTGGCTCTAATCACAACAGAAACCTACGCTCGACAAATAACCTCGTCTTGCGCTGTCCTACTCATCGCACTGACTTCATTCACTCCTCCTTCCCTGTACAATCCATATTTCTTTGGAACGAGTTACCTCCCGGGATCAGGAGGGCCACTAGCCGTTACACTTTTAAATCGGCGGTTCGGAAACGCATGCTCGATAAATTGGAAGAAACTTCATAGTATCTATATTTTCTATATTTAGTATCTATATTTTATATGTATTGTTATTATTATGTGTACGTATATTTTATTCATATATTTATGTAGGTATATTTCCATGTATATATTGTATATATTATTAGTTACCTATTACATATTTATATATATGCGTATATTAGTATCTACTGCGTTGTATCTATATCTACCTTACAGCTTATCTACTAAGTATAAAGTACCTAATGGATTATTTTCTTTCTTAATGCACCTACTTTTTTATTCTCTGCACCACCTATTAGGTTAACTGGTAGAGAATGCCTATGGCATTAAGTTCGCCTATGTACATATGTGCATGAAGTTCAAATAAATAAATAAATAAATATATTCGTTTTAGAACCTAACCAACACTTAAATAAAATATCTCTCCCTCAGGCGGAATTCGCAGCAACCGACAGTGATAAACAGATCACTCGGGCGGCCCAATTAGCAAAGGATGCTGCCGAGATCCTCTCCTCAGTGCGTGACCAGGCTCAAGAAGTCAAGTCAGTGGTGACCCATGTGTCGGAACTTGCCACGGGATTGGAACTCAGTCAGCAGCCAAAAGTGGATAGCGCTTTAGCTGAGGCGAGGCAAATCAAGGGTGATATTGAAGGTACTTAAGATTTTTATTGAAATTGAGTTAGTTACTTCAAAGTCAAAGTCAAAGTCAAAAATCATTTATTCTGTATAGACCATCAAAACGGCACTTACAAAACGTCAATAATATACATATATGTACTAAAGACTAGCTTAGCAAATGGACCACCGGCACCGGTTCGAAACGCGGCCCCGGCCTGAGAAGACTCCGACTCAAAAATATAGGTCTTTCATATAAACTCCCAACCCCCGTTTACCCTCTTAGGGCTAGAGTTTCGTAAAATCCGTTCTTAGCGGATGTGTACACCCCATGAGGAACCTACCTGCCAAATTTTAAGTTTGTAGATTCCTCTGGTGATCGGGCAGTCAGACGGCATGCGCTCTCATAAAGGCTGTATAAAACACTCCTAATAGGAGACGCAGGCTTCCGCGATGAAAACCTCTCATGCAACAGAACAACTTTAAGATGAAGATTAAATAATGTCTTAAGAATGATCACTATCCTTAGACCGATAGCTTACGTTGGTAAACCTTGTGATGTGTTACCCTATTCGCTCACCATTTAGCCACGAGCCTCACAAGTGTTTTTTATAACTATTTTTGAAGTAAAACTGAATACGTGACGAGAGCGTTACGAAAAGTGTGATCGAACGAGGCAAACGGAAGTTGAAAGGAGTTATTGAAGATAGAAAGAGATAGAGTTACATTTCGTATATTACTGTAGAGGCAGGGGAGAGAGGTACAAGCACATATTCTCTTTCTCTCTTTCTCTCATAGCCAGTTACGTTTCATTACATCTAAGACTTAATAGGTCTGCACTGCAGACCTATTAAGTCTTACCTCATAGTTTTTCTTATTTGCTAAGTGTACCTTTTCCTTTCTTCAGCCAAGAACTTGACTACGAAGCTACAGCAAGCGGAAGGCGCGTATACGAACGCGACCAAGCAAACCGAACGAATGAATGTCTTCATACAACCTGTCAATCAACAATCCAAGGTACGAATGTAGTTCTTTTGTTCATTCAATCTAACGCTCAAGTTGTAGAATGAACTGCCTGCTGTGGTTTTTCCAAGCGGCTACAAGGGGTTCTTCATAAAGGGTGTTGGAAGGTTCTTATAGGGTCGGCAGCACGAGTGTGACACCCCTGGTGTTCCATACAGCCATAGGCCACACAACCGAGACCTAGGTGGTGTAAAAAAGGTATATGTGTCAGCTGTCTGATTTGTTGATCTTGATTTAAATGACACTAGCTGTTTCCTGAGACTCCGCCCGTGTGGAGGTCTGATTCCGTTACCGTAAGCCATGGGTACCTTTTCTAAGTAAACAGTAATCTCTGTGTTATTCCAGACTGTAAATCTATCCCTGTACGAGCACATCTTTGTATTGCTCAGGACATATATTTTGGACCTAAAATGTGTTCAAAATGTGCTCTATACGTGTAGTACACGTTTCTTGGGTCTCTTTTGAGGATATCACGGGGTGCTACTGCGGTGGACGAGCTCAAATTCACCAAGCATAGATTATTACTAAACAAGGCCTCGTTTGTCTTGCGATTTAGGTCCAAGATACGTGTCCTGAGATATATCTATTACCGTCTTTGATTGGTCAGATGGAACTTGCTACCGAAGAGGCTGACATACCAATTAAAAACAATAAGTGATACATCCTAAAGTAGACTGGTAAAGCGGACCCCATACTCCAAGGTGAAAGCTTCTTATGCGACTGGGATTAACGCTGGGATGAAGAAGAAACTATACATCATTCCATATGTCTTTCCATCTTCCAGAGATTCCAGAAACTGGTAAACGAGACTCGCGACCTGAAGACGAAGCTGGAAGAAATACTGCAGTACACGGACCTCGCTCAGCACACCGCTGACGGGGCAGAAGCCTTGATTGCGAAGAACAGGTGGATTACTGTATTATCTATATCAGATCCTGGGCAGACATGTCCAGGGGAATAGGTTCAGGGGAAATAGATCCAGGGGAATAGGTCCAGGGGAATGGCTCCAGGGGAAATAGATTCAGGGAAAATGGGTCCAGGGTAAATGGGTCCAAGGGAAATGAGTCCAGGGTATTGGCTCCAGGGGTAATAGATCCAAGAGAAATAGACCCAGGGGAAAAGGGTCCAGGGGAAATAGACCCAAGGGAAATAGACCCAAGGGAAATAGACCCAAGGGAAATTGACCCAAGAGAAATAGATCCAGGGGAAATATACCCAGCGGAAATAGATCCAAGGGAAATCGATCTAGGGGAATAGGTTCAGAGTAAATAGATTGCAAGATTGTTTACGTTTAATCAAGTACCTAATGGAGTACAGTCTGTGATATTTATGTCCTTCGTATACAATAAAGAGATTATTATTTACAGAAACTCAAAAGTTGGAAGCAAGGTCACGTCTGTGACCGCACTGAATACAGGGGCCATAAAAGATCTGATAGACGCAGGCTACGACATCAGTAACGGGACATACCACAACCTGATCATTGCGAGCTTAGTGGCGAACACATCCAAGGCCTTAGACGACATCAGAACAGTGAACCAGGGTCTGGTAGACCGGCTGGAAGACCTGAAGCTGAAGTTGCCAGAACTACAAAAGTTAGCTGATGACGCTACTCAACATACTGACATTTTGAGGACTAGGGTAAGGATGTGACTAGAAATTATTTGTAAGCAACTATTAAGCCTGCTCGGCGTGACCGTAGTGCCTTCCCAGCTGTCATACAAACATCTCTGGTAGTATTTATATAGGGGAAATGGATGAAATGGCCTACACAGAAAGGCTGATCGCCCGTTTTCGTCATGATACACGAAGAAATAATCGCTTTACAGGGCCTCATCGATGTCGTTCTAGACTTACACTTTGGCAGCAGATCAATTATTTTACTGACAAACCCTATTATTTTGGCGATAGGTAAATACTCTATTTGTAATCAAATCATCAATTAACCTATCGCAGTCCACTGCTGGACATAGGCCTCTGCCTCTCCCAATGTTGGGAGGCTTTAGCCTACTGTTTCCACGCTGGCCAGATGTGTTGGTATAGGGTTTTTTACAGGGGAAGTTGTGTTTCGAGTTTTCGTTTCTCACAGTGGATATAGTGTGTGTATGTTGTGATATAACTGACTATTGTATTTGAATGAAATTTTGAAGCATTTATTATGCTAACTATTCAAATCGATTCAGAAAGAGAAAAGAGAGGAATTTGGATTGACTTCGTGCGGTCTCGGTGGCTTAGTGGTCAGAGCATTCCCCCTGTAAGGGAAAGATCGCGGGTTTGAGTCCCGCCCGAGGTCGATTCTCTTTTTTCTTTCTAAATCGATTTGAATGACTATTGTATTATTTGTTATTTTGTGTTACCAGGCCGAGAATCTACAAGCTCTGGCCGAACGCGAAAACAACAACTCTCGCACCCAACACGCGTACACGGCTGCCTCGGCTTACTCGTCCATCGTGCAGGAAGTCGGAGACGCGAAGCAAGCCGCCGACGAAGCCGAGCAGGGCGTCAGGAATATCACGCTAGTGGTGAGTGGTCGGAAACTTCCTGTCTATTGTACTCTAGCTGTGCTGTGCAGGTTTTTAGGTCTCTTTGGTGGTAAATGTGAGGTGAGATTCTGTGGGATGTACCAAAGAGAGAAAAAACACAGGAGGAGAAGAAAGAAAAGTAGACAATTATACCAAAGTGGAGTATGTAATGTCAATTAATGTCTTTTCTTCTCAGACGGACGAATTGAACAACCGCGTCGACCCAGCCCGGAATCGATCCGAGGTGCTGCTACAGAACGCCATGAAGGCTGAAGGCACCGTGGCGCAGAGCCTCAGACCCAACCTGACCCTCGCGACTGACAAACTGGCCAAGGCGAAGCAATTGCTCCAGTCGGCTGATGATGATGA
Source organism: Eilema depressum (assembly GCA_914767945.1). Taxonomy (NCBI): domain Eukaryota; kingdom Metazoa; phylum Arthropoda; class Insecta; order Lepidoptera; family Erebidae; genus Eilema; species Eilema depressum. Next base: position 31,261,273 of record OU612012.1, on the reverse strand, counting down.
CAACGCCATACAATTGTAAGTTGTTCTGTATCTTACTATAAATAAATAAATATTGTAGGAAATTCTACACAACGCTATCTAGACCCAAAGTAAGCATAGCATAACTAGCTTGTGTAATGGAATCTAGAATGCGGATAAACATACTTATATACATTTTTTTTTCGTAAATAGATACTTATTATACATGGTAACACCCAAACCAATGCAAATATTTATATTCATGCACACAAATATTTGTACTACCGCGTACCGTAACGCCACAGAGGCAGTCAAATACTATAGTGTAGTAGGGCGCGATACAGTCGTCGCCCTAGGTACTCGCGGTGGGGTGGGGGACGAGGTAAAGAGAGAGAAAGATAGATTACGAGTCGAGAACGAGCGAGATAGCGTGAGCGTTGAAGGCGGACTGACCACATCTGACGGGCGAGTTGTTGATACTACCCCCGTCCCGCCGCGCGTGTACCCAAAACGCGGCACAGCGGCTACGGTCAAATTGTTTCGTGTGCTGAAATTGATACTCTGTGCAACCATTTAAGTTTTGACAGGTAATCGACTTTGTTTATATACAACTTCTTAAATTAATGTTTATTTTTACGAATAATTTAAAAGTAACGTTCTCAAGCCGCTGTCAAAAGTGGACTGTGTGCTTGTATGCCACCGAAGTGGTGTAAAAAAAGGCAATTCTAATGTTTTCCTCCAGTTGCCAACTCTCTCTCTCTCTCTCTCTCTCTCTCTCTCTCTCTCTCTCTCTTTCTCTCTCTCTCACTTTCATTTGTTAGTTTGCCACTGTGAGACTCTCTGTAAGGGACTGGTCGCGAGTTGAAGCCCCGTCTTGAGCATTCACTTTTTCCGCGATTGAAATCGATTTGAATAGTTAGCATACCAACTGCTGTATCATTAAACAATCGTAATGATAAAAAAAGCATCAGCTAATATCTCCAAAACGTCTCTCCCCTCAGATCCTTGCCAACTTTAGCAGCCTTCTCTCTGAAGGACGAGATCGGGAAAGCGGAAGAAGTGAACTCGTCGGTCAAGTCGACCCTGGACATCATGTCACAACTCGGCAAAGACCTGACTGCCAGCAAAGACTGGGCACAGACCCTCCCGAAATTAGCTGATGATGGGCAAAAGATGACGTCCAACGTTGAGAGCTTGGGTGAGTTCTTTATTTAATATATCTTGGATCTAAAATGAGATCAAAATGTGTTCTATACGCGCAGTGCACTTTTCTTGAGTGTCTTTTGAGGATATCACGGAGTGCTAGGGCGGTGGACGAGCTCAAATTGACTAAGGATAGATTATTACAAAACAATTCGCACGCGCCAGGGCCTCGATTGTTAATTCCAAGATACGTGTCACGAGGTAAAACAGATATAAATTGGTAAGATTTGTAGCAATCGGCTGAATACATGCACGAGGTACCAATAGGAACAAAATATCTTTAGTAAAACTCAATAACCACTAGATGGCACTAGTAGTCTCGTACTAAGAAATAAAAAGTTTAAACGCTTTTTTTCGCTATTTATAAATTTTATAATCGAGTGAATTATTTCAGAACTTAAAAATATGATAACGTAACAATATGTTAGAATATTAATCTCGTAGTCTTCTTCTTTCGAGTCAATGATCCTCTTTTTTTAAATTATTCGAGAATAAAATCTCGCCATCTCGACCGCGCTGTCAGTGGCATTATTGAGATCTTCTTTAGTGCAGGAGGTAGGACATAAGGGACACGAAACCAAGTGCGCCATGGACTGCACGGGGGCTCCGCAGTCACATGCGATTACGTCCGGGTCTCGCATTCCCCACCTGCATAGATTTTGTCTCGACCGGCCGACTAGTGTACGTAGACGATTCAGAGACCTCCATATTGGCCATGGCAGGTTCTGTCCGGGAGGTAGTTTTTCCTGGGGTGGTAGGAAGTCCAAAGGTGGTGGGAATTTCTCTTCCCAAAGGGAAATTCTCATCGCAGCAGGGTCTTCGTGTGCGGCTTTCGTGGTTTGCATGAAACTTTTACGACTTTTTAAGCGGGCTCTAGGCGGTTGATGTCCATATAGGCAGTGTCGGGAGTCGGTTTCTTGCTTTGCCTTTTCTAGTCTGCATGCAACGGCTCGTCGTACAGCAGGTGGTGCGATACCTATCAGTGGGTGGAGCATGCTGAGAGGAGTGGGCTTCAGACAGCCGGTGATCATACGACAGGTGTCGTTCAGGGCGATATCCACCTGCCCAGCATGTGCTGACTGGTGCCATACAGGACACGAAAATTCACCCGCTGTAAAGCATAGAGCCAATGCAGTCGTACGTAGGACGTTTGGTTCTGCTCCCCAGGTCGTACTTGTGAGGCGGCGCAGCAGGTTGTTTCGGGCACCTACTTTGGCTTTAGTGTTGATACAGTGCGTTTTAAAGCTTAGGGTCCGATCTAAGGTGACACCTAAATACTTTGGGTGAAAACAGTGCTCCAACTCAGACTCCAACCAAGTGACCTTGAGTTGACGTTTAGCATCCCGGTTGCGCAGATGGAAGGCGCACACTTGCGTTTTCGATGGGTTAGGTTCGATCTCGTAGTTAATGTCATAAATAAAGACTCCGTGATAACTTCTACGTACGTAACGTATTAGACTACTAGTGCCATCTAGCGGCATTAGACATTTTGTTGATAACTTTTACAATTACTACAGACTCAATATAGATTAGAATAGTAGGAATTAGAAAAGTTTGCCAAAACATTGTCGCCATCTCGTAAATCACTTCAGACATAGTTCTTAACAATATTTTATTTCTACCCGCCTGTAGATGGTGCTGTAATCAGGTCATAGCATGTTTTTTTTTACCGAATCTACTCCCGGATAAAGCCGGGTTCCAAGCCACTGATTTATTAATAATCATGTTTCTCCCACAGTCAAAGACATCCAAAACTTGGAACCGTCGATAGCCGAGAAGTACCGCGCGGTAAAGGCTCGCCAGATGGACTTGGAGCAGAGACGCAAAGAAGCCGATGAGAAGCTGCTAAAACTGAAGGAACTCATTGAACAGGTACGTGATGGATCCCACAGAAACGTGATAAGTATGGCTACTTATCACGTTTGTGTCAGTCACGAGGGAGACAGCGGGGTTGTTATATCGGATTCGAACCGATTAAAGCTAAGCGTCCACCTTTCGGCGTCGCATGCATCGGATGCATCGCATCAAACGGAACGCAGTATTCTTTGTATAGAATCTTATCGTATCGCATCGTACGGATCGCTCGAATCTGCTCATCCGCAATGCCGACGCTGTTGCTCCGAGACACAACTTTGCGATGCGTGCCGATGATGTCATCTATAATGCCAGTCAGGTGGATGCGCTTCGCTTCGTCGCTGAAACATTTAGCACGGTTCTACACAAATCCGGTTCAAATCAAAGGCGTTGGCAATCCGATTCAATCCGACTGCTGGTAGTGGTAGCAAATGTGATCGCTGATGCGTCCAATGCGTACGAGGCCAAAAGGTGGACGCTTAGCTTAAAATCGCACGGTCGTCTCAGGTCATCAATTGCCGATGATGAGGTAGCCTCTGACATATCCCTGACTCCCCGGCTGAACCTGGACCATAGAAAGCCCCTCACGGTTCTGGAACTACGGTGTCCCCATCTTTCCCCAGAAAAAGAAGGGAATCACATCGTGCCGCTGCCGTCTCCCTACCCTGACTTGATATATCCTTTCCCAAGCTCTTTACCAAGTTGCATCAGAAATTATGCAGTGGTTTAGACGCGTGAGTGTAACAGACAGAGTTATTTTCGCATTTTTTTAAATATTATGTTTCTGTTACAGGCACGCACAGTGGCCAATCGTATACAAGTGGGCGTGTCCTTCGACCGGTTGGCAACACTGCAGCCTCGTCTGCCAGACACCGTCGATGAAATGTCGACCTCTACCCACGTCTCTGTCTACTTCAAGACGAAAGCCAAGGACGGACTGATTCTGTACCTCGGCAATCCTGAAGGCACTAAATTGAGGAGGACTAAGTCGGTATGTATTTTGGAAGATTATAAATATAAATAATACATATTATTTGAAGGCTCGTCGTCGGTTGCTTATCGGAGAATCGGATTTACAAAAGAAAGATTCGAATCTCGGCCAGTACACTACACTAACGTGTGACGTGAACCCACTTACATAAGCAATTTAGCTTGGTTGGAGATGTTAACGAGAATATCAGTTCTTTGAAATAAGAAATTGTGTATTCATGTATTTAAATGTTTTTATTACATTCGTGGTGAAGTTAGCAAAATTTGGGTATTAATACGAGGTGTAGTGCCTTCCCCTTCGGGAGGTTTACCACGTATTGTGTATGTATGTTATTTCAATGTAAAGATATCGTTGTTTGTAAAATTGTTTATCGATCTCCAGTGACGTAACCCAATCCGACCAATGACAATCTCTATCGAGCAAAACGTTGCGACTCGCATCGTTGTGCTCGCTTAGTGAATTGCAGTGCAGCAAATTTTTAGGGCGGATTATACGCACATCTACTTTGCTGAGTGTACAAACCGTCTTCACATACATACATAGAAGAACTTCGCCTGTAATTCCCCGAAGGGATAGGCATAGGTGTATTAACACCCATATTTCGTGAACTATGATTTTCGGTCTCACGTAATAGAGAACGAGTCTATTACCGTCAAGCGGACACTTTATCATGGTCTTCATGTCTTCACACTCCTTTCCAATTCCTCCCCAGGACGACTTCATGGTGATAGGAGTGCAGAACGGATACCCGTACCTGGTGATGGACATTGGGGACAGCGCCGAGTCGGGTCGCGAGCCTGCCAGGATCGGCAGCGACAAGTTCGTGGCTGACAACAAGTGGTACCAGGTCATTGTGGACAGGTTAGTAGTACCAGATACTGTCTGCATCATCAATACTCAATCAATACAATAATATCCTACACAAACCCTGTGTTTACAGGATAAATTTGGTTATCCTACACAAACCTTATCTGGGTTTACAGGATAAAGTTGGTTATCCTACACAAACCCAATCTGGGTTTACAGGATAAATTTATTGAATTTGTGTAAAATATTGTAATACTTAATAATTGTTAAATAAACAAAAAAAAATACGTAGTTTAGGTTTGTTGACCAATTGGTAGATTATGTAATTTATAGTGACGGGCAAACTCAGGCTGTGCAAAGCGCGTTTTTAGGTCTCTTTGATGGGCATCAAGTCACTGATCGCGACTTACATTAAACCAAGCGTGACTTATATTAAACCAATCACGGACTCAAAGGACTCCTGTCACAGAGGATTACTGCGCCAGAGTGTAGCACTAGCGTAAACAGTTTTTTGAAAGTTCGTTCAAAGCGTCGTCATTTTTGTCAAGTGTCAAGTAAACGACAAGTGACAAGACAAAATTCGTTCACTCAGTTTACTGTATGTGCTAGTGGCGCCCTCTGAGCCTATGGGTAATGTTATTGGACAGATCTGTCACTTTATTGGATTTTTTATGCTAGATGGCGACACTTTGTATCTGAGTACGTTCACGTTACATTTAGCGACATCTAGTGTGAGACAATTACACTATGTACGCCATGTACGGTAACATCGACATAGAATGTAGTATGTACTTTTGCTATTGACCGGTAGATGAAAAATAAAGAAGTTGGTTGGTTACAAATTTTCATGGGGTATCAAACTAAAACACAGTGGGTATTTTTGTTTGATACCTCTTGAAAAGTCTGTGTGCTTGCTCTGTTCTGTCCTTCTAGGAAGAATACTTTGATTAAATGAGTTACCTGGAAATTCTCGTCTCCATAACTCAGAGCCATCTACCGATCTTTTTTTTACACTTTAACCATAATTTACTTTTGTCACCAGAGTGGGCCGCAACGTGAAACTGGCAATCCGCGAGAGCCTGGACAACGGCTCAGCCAACCACACCCAGTCGAAAGAACTGGTTCTACCAGGCCAGCACACCATCTTCAACCTGGACCGGGAGAAGTCCAAACTGTACGTCGGTGGCGCCCCCTCGGATGCCAAACTGCAGGGAGTCAGCTTCCCGGCCTTCGAAGGACAGATAGAAGAACTAATGATTGGAGATTCTCCTGTAGGATTATGGAACTTCAACACCGCTGCTAATTTGAAGGGGGCTCGGCAGAGGTGAGATTGTTTATACTCTTTACTGTAGAACATATTTATTTACATTTTCGTATGGAAATCCCCACGAGCCCATTTGCGTAAGGCTGTTCTATTCAGGCGGCCGTACCTGTCATTCCCAAGTCTGTGCCTGGAGAACCACCCTGTTTGCACCGCGGGGTGGTTCTGCATCCCATAGTGCACACAGGGCGGATACAATTTAAAAGAACAAATCAACATTAGTATACGCCCGTACAAACATATTTACAGCCCCGGTGACGTGGGCAAGAGTAGAGTATTTATTTTATATTATTTTGTAAATTTAAATATTTTTTTATTTTATTATATTTCTTTTTTATTTTATTATATTTCTTTTTTTGTATTATATTCATTTAATCATATTTTTATTATACACCGCGAGCAATAGCTAATTGCTCGGGCTCGGGGTATTCTGATCCAATCGCTGATAGTAGCGATATGGTATATAGCTTTATAATGGCGAAAATATTTTTGAAATCGGTCCACTACTTTTGAATTACATACAAAAAAAAAAATCTTTCCTCTTTATCATATTAGTAGGTATAATAGAAAACTATAAAGTGATTACTCGCATTCCAGGGATAGCCTACTACCCGCAGAGAGCGGACCCCAAGAGTACCGTTTCAACGGCCGCTCCCACGTGACGATGCCAGGCCTCGGCTACCTGAGTCGCCAGTCGAACCAAGTGCTCCTGTTCTTCAGGACCTACGCTCCAAACGGACTGATATACCTCGTCGGAGAAGGATCCTCGTTCTTCTCTGTACAAATGCAGGATGGAAAAGTGTTCTTGCAGGTGAGATTTCGTTCCCCTAGATAAGTGGCAATTCGTTGGCCAGTGTAATGTAGAATGTATGGGATTTGATATATAAGACATACGTTGTCGACTGTCATATACGTCAAATCCCATACATTCGTCATTCTATTCTAAAATACGCCGGCCAGCGTGTTGCCACTTGTCTAAGGTGGCTGGAGTAGACGGAAGTGCGTACAGCAGGTGGTCTAATTAACTGTGCTCTGTGATTTTTGGACCTACGCTGACGTCATCACAGTAGGCGTAGGGTACAGTTAACGATCGTCCTGTGTACAGCGCTCTTATTAGCGTAGTAAAAAAATATCACAGTTATCAACAATGGCCAAATTAATTTTAAATCCTGGCTCGTTCATAAAAGGAAGTGTTTGTGTGAAATGTTTTACTTGAATAGCAATTTTTTTAAATATACTTTTTACAGGACTTGGCCACGTGGCTTAAATTTACATGAAATAATCAAGTTAAATAATAGTAGATTACCCAACAAGTGAAAAAAAGATGAATTATTTTCGAGGCTATTAGTTGTATCCCGAGATTAGCGAGGTTTCTTCGGTAGAATCCCGAGCGAAGCGAGGGATTCTAGATAGAAACCTGAGCGGATCGAGGGATACAAGAGCCGAGTTGAATTCTTTTTTCACGTGTTAGGTACGCTACTTTTCATCATTGACTACGAGAAAACAATTACTCTGTGATCATGAATTAAATTTTGTTATGGATAGTACATAAAAGAAGCAGCAAATTATCAGTAATAGCTACCGCTTTAGCGCGAAAAGACTCCGGAGTCTTTTCGCGTTCGAGAATTTTATTTTCATCACTGGATGAAGTCATTTTAAGATTAAGAAACAAACAGAAACTTTTACAAGAAAAATTGCACAGAAAAATGGCGGCATTTTTTTTTTCTTAATTTAAACTGAGTCACATTACATCCAGCCAGTGATTACATTTAGGTGGCTTTTAGTACGTTTTTATAGTGAGAGTGTGCAACCTCTTTGCATGTTTTACTACAATCCGTACATTCGCGCATGTTCGAAATTCAAATATTTTTATTCACTCAGTGAAATAAAGAGCGTTTTATTCACTGTTTTTGATGAATCACGGGCCCTTTTTCGAGTGTCAATGGTGAAAAGGATTATGTTTATCTAATGAGAGATAATACTTTAATGTTCTGGCGCCAGAGTGCAGCACTAGCGTAAACATTTTTTTTTGACAGGTAGTTCAAGGCGCAAATCGCCGCTGTTGTTACCAAAGTCAAGTGACTGTCAAGTGACTGTCATGTGACTATCAAGTGACGATCAAGTGACTGTCAAGTGACTGACAAGTGTCAAGACAAAGTTTATTCACTCAGTTTACTGCATATACTAGTGGTGCCCTCTGAGCCTACCTTAGCGTAATGTTGACTATTGACAGATTTGTTTAAATTATGAATCACAAGCTCGAAACCAGGTTTTTCCTTTAAAAAAAATACTTTTTTCTAAATACCAAAACCAATCTTGATAAGTTAAGATCCGTTATCCTTCTGTCAAAATAATTATTATTCTATGAAAAAACTATTGTCCACAGGTTTCTCTCGGCAACCCATCCAGCGAATTACTAATAATAGGCACCCAGAAACAGTACAATGATGGCAAGTGGCACAGACTGGACGTTGGCAGGCTCCACAAGAGGTGTGTCCTCAAAGTCGACAACGAGTTCATCAGGGACGAATCCGTGTCTTCTAACACCGAGATATATAATCTAGAGACGGTGAACTTCGGTGGTAATAACAAGGGTATAGTGGAAGTGACGAGTGAAGGCTTCGATGGGTGCATTCGTCAGATCAGTATGGAAGGAACGCCTGTGGAGCTTAGCGAGAATATGGAGTCTATAGGAATGTCTTATGGGTGCCAGGTATGTCTAATTTTATATTTATGAAGATTTTTTTTAAATATATTTTATAAAAAAATATATTATCCAATTAATAAATTACGCTTATTTACATAATTACATACAAAAACAATACTTAATATACATAATATAATATACAAAGCTACAGGTTAAGGCGTCAAAGAATTCCTCCCCATCAACGTCAACTGGGAGGGTAGCCAGAAGGCTGGCGGCATTGTCACGTTGAATGGCAATACCAATCCTTTGTGCAAGGAATAAACCAGCCCTCTAGTCACGTTTTTGAAATTTATAATGTAAACTAGCTGACTCGGCGAACTTCGTACCGCCATATTTTCTGATCCCGTTCCCGCTGCATATCTCTAAATTTATCAGTGTTTCTCTACAATATTATGCATGTATTATACATGTAAACCTTCCTCTTGAATCACTCTATCTATTAAAACAAAACGCTACAAAATCCATTGCGTAGTTTTGAAGATTTAAGCATACATAGGGACAGACAGACAGCGACAGCGACTTTGTTTTATAATATGTAGTGATGATGATTTGTATTCGTAGTGGGATATACTCGCGAATTAGATGTTTATGGGGTCCTATTTAAGATCTTCTAACATTCTCCTTCTGGGCTGCCTAACGTCAGATAGATATATACAGTCCAGACTCAGCCTCAGATGTATGGCTTGAGTCAACAATAGTGCCCGAAATACGGCAATATGGTCATCCCCTATTACGTGGGACCTAATACAATGACTGGTGAAATGTAGCTGTTTTCACCTCTGCCTAACTATTCGGGAATAAAGGCGTCATTGAATGTATGTATTAAGATCTTTGAGGACCAAACTAACCTCACTTGCAGAAAACATTTTAACAGTCTAGCTATCTCAGTTCTTGAGATACAACTTGGTGACCGCGAAGTTTTAGTAATACGGTTCCGTTTTTGTGTTTTGGGTATAGAACAATAAAAAATCTTAACCGCTTCCATTCTTTGAGGAATATACACTACTCAACAATGACAATAACACTTTTGAATGAAATTTTGAAGCATTTATTATGCTGATTGTTCAAATCGATTTACAAAGAGAAAAGAGAATTGGCTTCGGGCGGGATTCGAACCCGCGATCTTTCCCTTACAGGGGGTCACCCCAAAAGACGGAAAGTATAGAGTAATTTGGATTGGATTCGTGCGGGCTTCGATGGCTTAGCGGTTAGAGCATTCCCCCTGTAGGGAGAGATCGTGGGTTCGAATCCCGCTCGAAGTCAATTCTCTTTTCTTTTTGTAAATCGATTTGAACAATAACACTTCCCAATATTACAATTAAGGGTAATGAATGTTGCATACACTATCACCTGTTATTCGTTGGCACAAAAACTGTTGCATCCAGTGTAACACCTGTGACTCGTTGGGAATTTTTTTTCCCAACCAGTAACAGTGTTATTCGTTTGGGTGTTACTGGGCATATACCTAACTTGCTTTCGCCCGTGACTCCGCCCGCGTGTATAACGGTTACCGCGACCAAACATAGCCTATGTCCTTTCTCAAGGTCTAATCTACCCCTGTACCAAATTTCATCAATATCGGTTCAGTGGTTTAGGCGTGAAAGCGTAACAGCCAGAGAGACAGAGTTACTTTTGCATTTATAATATTATTAGCGCCTTCGCTGCGGCACACGGCGCGGACGTCCGCTTCACGTGCTTGTTTCATGATATTTCAAGAGCAGCGCTGCGTGAAATATCATGAAACGCACGCGACGTACACGCAGCGAAGGCGCTTAGTATGTATGGATATGGATGAACGATTGTAATTCAAAGATATTTCGCCTGTACCGTCCAGGTGGCTTCGTTAGTCTCTCTATCAGGCAAGGACAGCTACCTCCGCTTCGTAGACATAACCACGGAGAACCTGCAGCTAACTCTCAAGTTCAAGACCTCCCAACCAGATGGCTTGCTGTTCGTGTATGTCAGTAGGACCCAGACTACGGCTATGCCGGACAGTATATCGCTGTCGTTGATCAAGGGTAAGTGGAAATAACTGATGCCTTCTTTCTGTGCGTGTTCTGATAAAAAGAGGTGGTTTAGGTAACTGTGCTCTGATTATCAAGTCTAACGTTATCACTGTAGGCGAAGTCTTAGTGAACAGTCGGCGTGCACAGCTTTCTTAGCCTCAGTATCTCCAAATATGATTCTACTCGATGCTATACTATTTGCCAGTTAGCCTGGCAATACGGGTCATTCACCCACCTTCATCTCGAAAAAAAACAATAGGTTACTTGACGTATCGCTTCCAGTACAAAAACTGTCGCTAATGAATATCGCTCGCTTATCATAATACACGGGGACCCCGTCTTACGAAGCTAACAGAGATGCCACTAAAAATAAAGAATTAAAGATTATTACATTATCATTTTACTAGTAGTAAATGGTAATTGCAAAAAATGTACCGCATCAGAACTAAATATTAATGTTATTATGAGTGAAAATTGAATAAGAGTTTGATATTTTGGATGATAAGTACCAATAAAATACTTTGTTTTAATGTTAAAACCTCGACAAATGTCACATATATTAAAGCATATTTCTTATATTTAATATAAAAAACCTGAAACATTATAATTTCTGTTAAATGTGTATCATTGAAATTAATATTGTCGATAATATTAAACAAAAGCGGCGCTCTAGTATTTTTCTAACTCTACATAGCGCTCACGGTGGTTTCAGTTCGAACAACGTTTTGTCCTCGTTATTACTTAGCGCCATCTATTGGCTTGAATTATGCCGAGTGCGACCAACTCATATACATTGTGTGCGCAGCGTTTTATATGTTTGAACTCCACCGGTATAAAAATTAACAATTTTCAGTCTCAATGAGCAGTTTTCCAGTAGGTATTTAAAGGGTTCCTAAAGACAAGCTAGATGGCGCAGCCGGCACTTTTGGTAACTAATTTATGGAAAAAATGATCTTCGGTTTTGTATTGATTTACTTTACATAGATGTTTTGACATGTTTTCTGATGAAATTATTTTAAATTATAATATTATTATTTTAAATTACAGACCGACGCGAAAAGAACAAAAACAAACCACAGATTACATTAAAATTACCAAAAGTTATGCTAGCGCCATCTCTTGATGAATGAAAACCCAACTGATTATTATACCTACTGGAAAACTGCTCATTCTCAAAATTAAGATATTTATGATAATATTATACGTAGGGTTTTGTAGTAACAAAACAAGGGCATAGATGTCACTAGTATCGGAAATTTAACGGATTTCTCTATCTCTATAGCGCTGAGCTGTCTAGATGACTTTTACCACGATTCACTAGCGACAGTATTTTCTGTCGTTAAGGGAACAATGAAACTGTCATTTTTGCAAATAACGTGTCAGTGGTAGAGAGGGGTGAATGACCTGTATTACCGCACTAACTGGCGCGTACTATAGATGCCGACACTTCGTATATGAGATTTTACTAAACTAATTACGAGCTCAAAGGGCGTCATTGGTTTATCAGTGCACCGAGCACTAACAAACCGTGGATGCGTGCTTGCGAGCGTGCGGTTGTGCGTGTATGCATGCGTGCGTGCGTGCGTGTGTGTGTGAAACCTGTCAATCGTAATACTCCACTCTCTTGTTGCATTTACGTTAACCAGTTTTTGATGTTTTTTCACGGGGTTTGCCGATAACTTATCTTAAATTTACATCGACTTGAGAAAAATGAATGTATTCATACAGGTAAGCTGGTACTGATGTCCCAGCGCGAGCAGCTTGACACTGGTCTGGGCACGTACAACGACTCGCAGTGGCACGTGGTCACCGTCACGCACAACAACGTCGCGCTCAAACTAGTCGTCGACGACTTCGACTACTTCAGGTAAGCATCCAGGCCGACGGAGTAGGAGGCACAATCGAGCAGTCCGACTGGGGGAGTACCTCGGCCCTACGGAATACCGCGGGTGTAATAACCTCGTGTTGTGTTCCCAGCGGTGAATAGGGCAGCCAGAGCTCACATTATGAATGTATGTTGTGTGTAGTCGGCATAGGAAATAAGTAAAGTGAAACTTGGATAAGTGGAACCCGGATGTGAGAAACCTCTATAACTGGAACTCATGCTAAGGTCCCTAGACCTTGGCACTGAATTACCTCTATTAGTGGGACGAAGCAAACCTCTATATCTGGGATTCGTTCTTTCGATTTTATCGTCGAAGTTACCTCTATAACTGAGACAGCGAGTGAATTTCACATGCATTAACCTCTATAACTGAGATAACACCGTTTTTTTTGCTTACTTACTTATTCTTATCAAACCGCAAATCTTCTGCGTAACTAATTTTGAGCCTCAATAACCTTCAGTTTTAGTTCTGGTTTGAGTTTAGGTAGGCACTATCATACAGATGTTTATTTAAAAAATGCCGAAACGAAAGCTATCAGTACGTATGTGAAAAGTTAATATCCTTTTATGAAATTGGGAAGACACGCGATGAAATCTGTGTCGAATTTAATATGCCATAGCTACTCTTTGTAGAATAATTCAGAACAAAGATAGCCTTTGGTAATTTATTACTTTTTATAATTCCCAATAAAGATTTATACTTAGACGCGTATAATGTTCACATCATGCGTTATTTTAAATAATCGCACCTCTATAACTGAAAATAACCTGTATTCTGACCTCTATTAATGGAACCCTCTGTAGATGAGACAGACATTTTTTTATACCTGGATATCTGAGACACTGGGTAAGTGGAATACCTCTATAAGTGAGACAAAGGACATCATTCAGATTGGGCTAATTTTTATTTTGCCGGCCAAAGAAAAAAAATACAATATTCGGTTAGAGCTTGTTCTTACTAACATTTTTTATTAGTGCGTCGAAGTTGAGGGACCACTTCCAATGGTTTTATTAGAGTTTAAAAATCTTAAAAATATACACTTTTTATGATACGAACTATTCAAAATAAATGAAAAATATTGTTATACATTGGAAGAATAGTTAATAAAAGCAATAAAAAATAAACCCCATACTGCATATTGTTGTTTTTCGTCCATTTATTTACGGCTAAAATTAAAAGTGTCGATTAAAGAAAATAAAATCCGCTAGAATTTTTCCTTATTAGCATTTTTTATTATGGCGTCAAAGCTGAGGGACCACTTCCCTCAGTTTTATTTATATTCGAAAATCTTGAAAACATACATTTTTTATGATACGAACTATTGAAAATGAATTAAAAATATTGTTCTATATTGGAAGAGTAGTTCATATAAGTAATAAAAAATAAACCGCATATTACATATCGTTGTTTTTCATCCATTTATCTAGGTTAAAAATTGAAAGTGCCAGTCAAAGAAAACAAATGTGATATTCCGCTAGAGCTTGTACGCGTTTGCATTTTTATTATGGTGTCAAAGCTGAAGGACAACTTCCCTTGGTTTTTTTTTTTGAGTTCAAAAATCTTGGATATAATACATTTTTTTAAACGTATTATTGAAAATGAATGAGAAATATTGATTTATATTGGTTAAAGGTGCATTTCCAATTATTGAACTTAGTAAATGTGTTGATCATATTCCACAGTTACAAGGCACTAATGGCAATGCCATAAGGTAGATTCGTGGACGATAGCAATCACGTCATGTCCAGGTTCGTCAACATTATATATACATTATCATAGATAAAACAAACAGGGTTGAGTGCAATGAAACAGTGTTATTGCTCGTGTATTTTATTTTTAATTGCTTATTTTTATTGCTTTATTGCTTTTATCAACTATTCTTCCAATATAATACAACATAATTTATTATTCCTTTTCAATTATTTATTTTATTTAAAATATACGTTTCCGAGATTTTTGAACTCAAATAAAACCGAGAGCAGTATTCCCTCAGCTATGATGCTATAGTAAAAATGTCAATGAAGACAAGCTCTAACGGAATATCATATTATTTTTCTTTGGCTTCACTTTCAATTTTTGGACCTAACTAACGAAAAACAGCGATATGCAGTATGGGATTTATTTTTTATTGCGTTAAACAACTATTCTTCCAATATAGAACAATATTTTTCATTCATTTTCAATATATAATATCATAAAAATTATATGTTTCTAAGATTTTTGAACACCAATAAAACTGAGGGCAGTGGTCTCTCAGCTTTGACATAGTAATAAAAAGTGCTAATAAGGACAAGCTCTAGCGGAATATCATATTTGTTTTCTCTGACCGGCACTTTCAACTTTGGATCTCAATAAATGGACGAAAAACAACAATATAAAGTACAGGGTTTATTTTTATTGCTTTTATTAACTATTCTTCCAATGTATAGCAATATTTTTCATTTATTTTCAATAGTTCGTATCATAAAAAGTGTATATTTTAAGATTTTTAAACTCTAATAAAACCGTTGGAAGTGGTCTCTCAACTTTGACGCCATAATAAAAAATGTTAGTAAGAACGAGTTCTAACGGAATATCGTATTTTTTTCCTTTGGCCGGCACTTTCAAAACTAGCCCAGATTTGTATGGAGAGTGAATGTTGTCCTTTGCAGGTCCCTTGAGGTCTCACTTTACCTGGTTTCACTGTATATACTTTTGCATTATTAAGTTTTTTTTATACAATTTTAAGGGTAAATAATATGAAATTAATCCTATTTATGAGCTACAGTGATCGATTAACTAGAAATTTGTTAATCTACTTTTGTTATTACCTGTACATACCAATCCTTAACCCTAAACCACCTTTCTGCAGCACGGACACAGCACCAGACCCTCTCCACATCTTAGAAGGGGTGCTGTTCATCGGTGGGGTCCAGCCAGGGTACGTGGTGGGGGGCAAAGTGGGATCCAAGACCCCCTTCAACGGGTGCATAGCCGATGCCACCATCAATGGCCGAGTGCTGAACCTGCTAGAGCCGTACAACAAGAATAGTGTGACATTCGGCAGGTGTGGGACGACTACTTCTACCGGAGGAGTCAGTCCGGGTAAGAGAGATTTTCTTTTTTACAGTTTTGCGTCTTGTGTTTGGAGGGTAGTGGATTTTTTTATGTGTGTGATTATTTTCAACTCCTTCAATTTCATCAACGTCTTACGGCCGTTCCCAATAACCTATCTATCGCCAGTTTTGACATTAGAAAGGATAAAAACGTCATCAATCTCTATGATAACGCAATTCATAGTAGCAAAATAACAATAGGATTTGACAAAGGAACTATCTGTACCTTTGCCTTTATCTGTAGATATGTTAATGGGAACGGCCGTTAGAGTTCCAAGACAGACGCAGTTTTTGACCATATCTTATAGTTCTACTTACCCTATTGACATTAAAAAAATTCTAATAAAAAAAACGTTGTTTTGCGCGAACAAACTAACACGAATTCCATAATATCTTTTTGGGTTCTGACTCATTAATTGAACAAAGCCGAAGTATTATTTTTAAATATCTATAATGTACGGACAGGACCACTGTAAAATTATGCTATACATAGATAATATAATTGCTTTTGTTACAGATCAAGCGACATGGGCTGTGACATCTCCCACAGACGTGTTACCCACCCCTGGACCGCCCGCACCCGTCACCGAAATCATTCCAAATAGAGGTAGAGAAAAAAAAACAATACAAATAACATGACTTTTTATCAGTAACAGCTCGAACGTAGGTCATTTCAAATCACGCAAAAAAAATATTCTCGAGCAGGTTTTAAGTTTTAAATTAAATATCGATCTTATACCGTTAAGATAAATTGTAATATGACTTAAAATAGTATGCAACAACATGTTACTGTCCTACAGATAAGATTTAAATGCTGCATACTATTTTTAGCCTGTCGCAGGCCACCACTGGACATATGCCTCTTAATATGTGCCATAGCTCCCAACCATAGCTCCATCTGACTTGGGAGCGTCCAACTCGTAATACAGGCCCTAGAGTGGAGACTGTACGGTACTGTACCAATGTTCAGTTGTGAATCAACTCTCACAATGATATTAGAACTAGAAAATAATATGTCTTTAGATCTAATTATAAATCGACTAGCTGTTGCCCGCGGCTCCGCTCGCGTGGAATTCTGATCCCGTTCATCGCTGATATATAGCCTATATGTTAATCCAGGGTATAACCTATATACATACCAAATTTCAACCAAATCGGTCCAGCCGTTTATGCGTGAAAGAGTAACAAACATCCACACATCCATTCTCACAAACTTTCACATTTATAACATTAGTAGGATATATAGGACTGAATATGTGCCTAGGACATGTTTGCTCCAACTCTTATCTGTTTCGGTCGCGTACAAAACCTCGAAATGTTTCTTCTTTCGAAACTCTAAATAAAACTTCTTAACTATCCAAAATTTCAAAACCAATTTTGAAAGAAGAACTCTCTTCTTTCGAAACTGCTTTCGAAACGTGGTTACGTACGCGGCCAAAGCGCTCTAATCCAAGTAAAACCTAAATATAACATTTTCTTCCAGGAGACGTCGACGCGGTACACCTATCGAACATATTCAACCCGGAACCAGAGCCGGATGTCACCACACCACCGGAGACCACGCAGAGGCCGATCCCCACCACGGTCCAACCCTCCACCACCACACTACGACCCACTCCCCAACCGGAGGCAGGGTGCGCGTTAGCACACGACCCGTACTACTCCGTGGGTGATCCCGATATTGGATATAGATTTGGTAAGTAGTCAAATAGCTGCCTCGAAACCCTTTAAAGCACAAATGCGCCTGCTATGGGTTATACTTATGCTTGGAGAGTAATTTTTTACCGAAGGGAATTCGGTAGAAAAAGAAACTTGCACCATGCGACCTATTGGGAAACCGGCGGGTAACGGGTTATAGGGAGCAAGTGTAGCTACTTGTACTGTGGTGGTAATTTGATTCATAATCATCTAGAATAATAAGGTTTATTTGTAATAAATAATTTATACATAATTGAAATATGTTAATTACCCGACAGTGATTACATGAACGTGGAATGCTAACTTCTGCTTCCTGTGTTCATGAGACTCTCATAACATAAGTATACCTGCCATATATGTTCGTGATATGTATATGAGTTTTGGGCCTGACCATCGAGACTTTAATCTACGAAATATTTATATGTATTACTTCACAATTGCGAAAATTACCTTTGACACTACTAGTAGTGGACAACAATAGCGCCCAAAAAACGGCAATAGGCTCACTCCCTATTACATAGGACCTAATACAATGATTGGTGAAATGTGAGTGTTAATTCACCTCTGCCTAACCCTCCGGGAACAAAGACGTGATTGTATGTATTAGTGGTGTCATGGGGAATAATTTATACCCTTGCCACTACCGGTAGTGCCACGGGGAAAGTATTTTACCCTTGACACTACCAGTAGTGCCACGGGGCAGTCACCAAAATATCAATTAAATTATACTTCCAGGTACGCGCAACGACAGTCGCATAGAGTATTCGAAGCTGCCTGGTCGCCACCTGCAAGGCTTCGACCTGACGATCTCATTCCGCACCTTTGACGTGCAAGGCGGGCTGATCTTCTACGCCGCCGCTGACAGGGATCCCACGCAGTTCCTCGCCTTCTACATGAAGGATGCTAAGGTATTCTTGCTGACAAATATATTGCTCGGAACATGTTACATGTATCTTGGACCTAAAATGTGCGTAAAATGTGCTCTATACGCGCAGTACGGTGCAGAATATTCCATCAAGAACCAAGCGGTTCGGCGACTCATTCTTCTGCCGCACTATTAAGTCTTGGAATTCCTTACCAGTTCACGTGTTTCCCTCCTCCTACAGTCCCGGGTCCTTTAAGCGGGGCGTGAAAAAGCATCTGATGAGGCCGTCAAGCTGAGTGCCACCATTTTAGCATGGTACGTGTCTATAATGGTGACCCTCTTTCCAAGATTTTGCCCTCAGCTTACCATCAGGCAAGGCGAAGTCAAATTGACGTGTCCTATATAAAAAAACACGTTTCTTGGGTGTCTTTTGAAGATAGCATGGGGTGCTATTGCTGTGGACGAACTCAAATTCACCAAGCATAGATTATTACAAAACATTTCCTTTTTCGACGAACAATCGTTTGTCTCACGTTTTACGTCCAAGATACAAGATACGTGTTCTGGGGTATATCATAGACTAGCTGTTGAACTGTTAAATTTTGATTGTTGAACATAATATATTCTCGGGGTAATAAGTAACTTTATTGATGCCATCTTCCTTACACAAATATGTCTTAGAGGGTATACCCAGTACAATGAAGTTAAGGTTGCACAAAATTTGGATAAATCTGGCATCTAAACTGAGACCTGGGTGGGGCCAGAGAGACCTTATTGAGAAATTTAGCATGTCGATATAATAATCACCAGCCGGGTCAGTTTTTCGATGGGTGACCATTCTTAAACCATCGAGATCCCTCTCCGGGTTAGACAGATGTCGTTATAATGCCAGCCGATCAGTCTTCAGATGGATGACCATTTAACACATTAGACATCTCTTAACGGTCTCTGTACGGTCTTAGTGGCCATACGAACATCTGTAGCATTCGTTACGGGTAGTTGCAGCCCACAGCTCAAAATCATTGTGTTAGAAGTGGATTCACGGCCATTATTCAAACCCGAAACCTCTCGATCATAACCCTAACTCCTGAACCACTAAGCTGACGCTAGAACTACTAAAAAACCTTCATGTACATTCCACAGTTACACTACGCATTCAACTGCGGCGCAGACACCGGTATCATATCTTCTACCCGCACATACAACGACCCAGAGTGGCACGTGGCCACTGTAACTAGGTCCGGGGCCCACGGCAAGTTGGCAGTGGACTCAGAACTGGTGGGCGAAACCACCGTCGTCTGCAACAACCCCGCGTTGCTCACGGCGCCGTTCTACTACGGAGGGTTGAAGGAGCTCTCCGAAGTCACTGTGCGCAATATCGGGGTGAGTATCCATTGTCCTATCCGTCGCCTATAATAGCCTTAGGGCTCGTTCCCACTTATCCGACTTCCGAGTCTTTTTGCTCTGAAACCGGACACCGGACGTGGGTGTTCACATTATATCCGATCAGTCTGTTTTGCCGGAAGGTCGGTTCGACTCGCCGTCAGTTTACGTTTGTATTTCGTACGCAATGGACGGCTACGACGATGTTCTTATATTGTATTTGAGACGAATAAGACGAAAAAGAAGTAGAAAACGAAGACAACATTGGGTGCATCCTATACTTCGAGACGCAACGTTCGTTCACACTCATCCGATCCGGGAGTTTTGACTGATCGTCGCAGTGGCAAAACGTCTGTCAAATAACTGGGATCAGTCTTTTTTCCCGTATCAGTCATAAAGTGAACAGCTCCATAGAAATTGTACTGCCACTGGCACATCCGTCTATTTATACTGACCGAGAAAAAAGACTGGTTGGATAAGTGAGATCGGGTTCTTAGGCTGCTAACAACGCCCTTGTGCTACAAGGGGGGTCGAAGGCAGTTTCAGAAGTCACTGTGCGCAACATCGGGGTAAGTATCCATTGTCCTGGAAAGAGGACCCTTTTGTCCGCAATTAGCTTCTTGTTGGGCCATTGTGCGTGTATCCATTGTCAAATACGTAGCCAGTAGTAGCCTTAGGTTGCTCACGGTGACCTTCTGCTACGGAGGGTTGAAGGAGCTCTCCGAAGTCACTGTGCGCAATATCGGGTGAGTATCCATTATCGTATCCGTTGCCTGTAATAGCCTTAGGTTGCTCACGGCGCCCTTCTGCTACGAGGGGTTGAAGGAGCTCTCCGAAGTCACTGCGTGCAAGCTCATGGTGTATCCTCACCGGATTTCTTGGAAATTATCAATTTTTAGGGTGCGGTACCTCAAGTGGAAAGAAAAATGCCGTGAAATATTTAAATTTGGAACTACGGTTGTCACTGTCAAATGCATAGGTACTGTTTCATTGCAAATAAAAAACAATTCAGCACGATTTGACAACATCGAAGGGACAGTGCGACTTCCCTTGCGAGTGCGAATTCACGGACTTATTGGTTTTACTAATTAGATTTCAATCATAAAAATAAAAACGATACTTTGCGTTAGCTAGGGAAGGGTCTAAATCCCGCAGTTTTGTGTTCCATCTACCAATCAATAGCAAAACTACTTACTACTTTCTATGTCGATGTTACTACGTAGTACTACTGTCTCTCACTAGGTGTCGCTAAATGTATCAGGGACGTACTAAGACAGTCAAAAAGAAAGTGTCACCATCTGACGCCAAATACGATTATATTATTAGGGGATATTACGCAAAGGTAGGCACAGGGGGCGCTACTAGCACATACAGTAACCTGAGTGAAGGTTCAGAGGGCGCCACTAGCACATACAGTGAACAAACTTTGTATTTACACTTGTTAATGTTCGGGCGCTAGAGGGCAGCACTAGGATAAACAGTAGACAGTTTTTCGATAGATTCTTCAAAGCTCAAACCGCTGCCATTGTTGCCCAATATCAAGAGACAAAGTAAGATCACTCAGTTTACAGAATCATGTCCACAGATAATTGTGCCACCTCCTCTATGTGTTTGCTATGCATATTTTTTACCATTATTTAAATATAGTCCGACTGCTACTGCTGTACCGCGCCTTAGGTATGTGCGCGGCGAGACGGGGGAAATACTGAACGTCAGATTTGGTCAGTCCGCCGCCAGTGCTGGCGGCGGTATCTCGTGTAGTTTGTACCGGACAGTCTACGTCAGACGCACATGAGATTACAATTCAAAGATAGGTCCCGTGATGTGAAGAACGATATTTAAAAAAAAAATATTTAAAGAACGTCTCTGATTCAAGTTCCGATGGCAAAACAATAGATGAACTAAAGAAGAGAATAACTTCAGTTGAAAAGTTCTGATTTTAATTATCAGTTTACTTAGTTTCTACTCATTTTTTGCCTCTTTTTATTAAATATAACTGTTGCCCGCGGCTTTACTTGGGTGGAATTTTAATTCTATTCCCACAAATTTATGGAAAGTAGCATATTATATATAAGTAGTATCAAATAAAATAGCATATAAATATGTTTTTCCAGAATAATCTATCCCTGGACCAAACTTCAAAGATCCGTTCACCCTTTAGAGCGTGATTGGGCAACGAGCGAAAGATCCAAACATACAAACATCTTTAGAAACTTTCGCATTTAAAGTATCGGTAGATAGTAGGATATGATAGGATAAATATTTTTTGTTCGTATTCATTTAACTTACTATACTTTTAGTCCAGTCATTTGGTCGAAAACATAGAAGGTTACCTGGAAAGTTTTCCGGGAGTTTTGAAAATTGGCAATTTTATAGATTTTGATATGCTCTTTCCAAATTTGAACTTTGCCACCTCGTATGTTTGCCGCTCGCGCCGCCATTTTGAAAAAATGGCACCCAAAACCAGTTTTTTGATAATAACTCCTTTCCGACGCATTTTACAGAAAAACATATTTACACAAAATAAATGTAGAGAAAATTTCCTACAATTTGTCATAATCTTTTTTCCCCTAAATTTAATAGTTTCGGCGTAGGAGCGCAGGCGAAGGAGCGGGCGTAACCCGTTCCTTCCGGCTTACATTGCAAGAGGAAGCTGCAGTAGAGGAGAGCTGCAGCACCGGCTCCGGCTTCACTTTTCAAAATTATCTTGCTACTTTTAGACAGTCACACTTATAATCAAATGGGTTATATAGTAACCGGCAAACTTCGTGATAATGTATTCAGGCTGCGTAAATAGCGTTTTTAGTTGACGTACGGTTTACAAATCGGAGGCTGCAATAAGTCGCACCCAGCTCAAAGTTGGTAGGATTGTTCAAAACACCATTATAAATGAAATATAAAAAGTCATCATGGATCCGATACTTGGATTTTTTTTATTTGGGGTCAAATATCGTAAAAATGGGTTTTCCGCGATTTTCAGCAAAACGTTAAGTTTTAGACTCCCAATATCATAAAAATGTGTCAGACCCCTTACCATTTCCTCGAGTATCAGGATCCTTGTTATCGATATCTCCAGCGACGTCCAATACCGTAGTCATTTGACAAGGTGAAGCTGGCATCAGCAGTACTTCAGTGCGGGGCAACGACTCATCCTTTATAAGGCGCAGGTTCGGCCCCACATGGAGTACTGCTGTCACCTTTTTGCTGGGGCGCCTGCATGCCAGCTTGACCCCTTTGACTCGGTACAAAGACGGGCGTTGAGGCTCGTCGGCAATCCCATACTCGCAGGCGATGTGGAACCTCTCAGTCTCAGGAGAGACTTTGCCTCACTGTGTGTGTTTTACCGTCTATACAATGGCTTGTGCTCAGAAGAACTGTTTGACATGATGCCAACAGCTACATTCTATCATCGCACCTCTCGCCACAGGCAGGGAATTCATCCTCACACATTGCGTCCGGAAACGGTGCGCACTGTGCGGTTTGAAAGGCACTTCATCCCACGCACACTCAAGCTGTGGAATGAACTCCCTGCGGTGGTTTTCACAAATACAAATAGAAGGAAAAGATCGAAAACCGTAAATCGTAAATAGGTATATAGCTCATCAACATAATTCACCTTTTTACAGAAGCAGTACGTTACAGTCGATATATATATGCACGGTGTATATATCACGGTATTAGAAGTCTTCCTTTTACTTGTGCTATAAGACCTTGTTTTTCTTTCCAAATTTCATGATTCAAGCTTAACGGAAAGTAGCCTAAAATCAAACTTCTAATAGGAATGATGACTATTATTTTTTATTCTCGTAAAATGACAAGTTTATAATCTGCTGCTACCCTGCTGCTGACCCGGCAAACTTCGTTACGCCATATTTTCTGACCCCGTTCCCGCTGCCTATCTCTAAATTTGTCAGTGTTTCTCTACAATATTATGCATGTATGATACATATAGGTCTTCCCCTTGAATCACTCTACCTATTAAGATAATGAACCGCTTCAAAATCCGTTGCGTAGTTTTGAAGATTTAAGCATACATAGGGACGGACAGACAGTGACAGCGACTTCGTTTTATAATATGCAGTGATAATGAACTGCTAAAGTGAATTTTTTATACAACAATTACTTTCAAAGAGATTTCGAAAATTCAATTTCTCGAACCGCCCAAAAACGCTCTATACAAAAACGCTACAAGAGTATGACGTCATGCTTGTGCCGCGCGTAGTGAAATGTATGGAGCGCAAGAGAATATCGTATTTATCTCGGTCTGCGTTGCGTTTACACGTATATAGTTTAGTTCGTAATAAAAGTCATTTGAAATTTAATAAGGAATCTAAAAAGTTAAGTAACGCAAACAAAGTATATTGCCGTTTACGTAGCACAAGTTCATATATCAATTCAGTTTCGTAAGGAGCGCGCGAGCCCGACTCGCAATTGATTGAGTTCTACAGATAATCGCATAGTCTTTAACTTTGTCTTATACATTTTTTATGATAAAACTTAGTTTTTCTGAAAATTGTGAAAACCCCGTTTTTGTGACCATTTGAATAAAAAATCCATCGATGAGGACTTTGTAGATTTCATATTATGCTGATGTTTTGAACCATTCTACCAACTTTGAGCTGGATGCGTATTATTGCACCCTCACTCCCATAATTTAGTTTAGATTGAAAAACTCGCGTCATTGGTTGATCAGTCCATTTACCAGTTAAGATAATGATTCCGAACGCATATAGCACATACAGCGTACCCATTACTTGTTAAACTCAGATACGAATAAACGGGACCGTTGAGAAGCCGCAATAAATTACACGCATTTGCTGCGTGCGTAGGCAGTTGTCGTATGCGGTCGGCTTCGGAATCATACCTTTAGTGCACATCCGTGAAATTTTGGACATTTATTCACGAAATTTACCAGCATATAGTAGCCAGGATGACACATAACGTTTACCTTCTCTTCCAGGACTTCTACCAGCCGTTCAAGGGCTGTCTGAAGGGTCTGATGATGAACGGCCAGCGCGTGACCGACGTGGCCACCACGGTGAACTCGCTGCGGTGTTCCGACAACGTCGAGGAGGGCGTCTACTTCGGAGCGTCGGATAACCAGCGCAGCAATTATTTGAAGGTGAGAATATAGGACTTAATTCTTTCATATGATACAACGACCTCATCATTCTTTGAAGCTTTTCCCAACTCCGTTGAGGTCGGCTTTCCAGTCTTACTGTGATGCTGAACTTCGATATTTTCCGTGAAGCGACTGTTACCTGACCTCCGCAATCAATTACCTATATCGAAGTTTTGCAATTAGTCAAAAATATTATTCCTCTCCATCTTATCGTTTCGGATGCGTTAATCCCAGTCGCATCCGAAACTTTTACATCGGAGTTTGGGGTTCGGTATTCCAGTCTAAATGCGGATTTGGCTTAATTTCGATATTTTCCGTAAAGTGACTGCGATCTGACCTCCACAACTCAATGGCAATATCGAAGTATTGCGACTAGAACAATTGTTGAACTTTTTAGGGCTCTAAATACCCGTAAAGACTGCCATAGATGCAACCGATACCGACGGCATAACGTGCTCTCTGAGGCACGACCAGAGCAATGAAAATACCTATATTCATACATACAAATATTTACACTGAGTGGGAATCGAACTCACTACCGCCACGCCATCGTCAAAAATATCATTATATTTACTTAATAAACGATGTAAACTAATTGAAACTATCCCATCCCAGGTTATAGAACACTTCAAAGTGGGCACTGAAGTCTCTATCTCAATGGAGATCAGACCCCGGAACAGCACTGGTCTTCTGCTGAGCGTCCACGGCAAGAAAGACTACCTGGTCCTCGAGCTGCTGGAGAACGAGGTCGTTGCCAGTGTCGACAACGGGCATGGAGTGTTCCAGGCGATATACACGCTGGGTGACAAGTTCACGCTGTGTGACGGCAGCTGGCACAAGATTCACGGTACGTATTTGGAATTCTTTACAAGCACACGTGTTTCCTTCTCCCTACTACAGTCACAGGCATTGCAGGCTTGTATCCCAGGGTTGGAAGTTCAGACGGCACTCGGTATAGTAAAGATAAATCAATGATGGGAAAGAGGAGAGTAGATAACAGCGGATTTGTAATATACTAGCTAACTCCCCCCGGCTCCGCCTGGGGCATACGTCGAAACCCCGTATCTCCCCTTTAAAATATAATCATGCCCACAATTTATTCAATAACAAATAATTCATTTGTCGGATTTGTTGAAATTTTTGCATATTACCTATTTATTCTATTGTACAGTATTCATGTTTTTTTTAGAATATTACACCCGAAATTACTTATATTCCTTCTAACCCCTCCAGCTAAGCTAAATTGCTTGTGATAGAAGTGGGTTCAGTAGTTTAATGGCCAGGATTCGAACCCGGGACCTCACCATCGCAAGGCCTACTCCTTAACCACTAAGGTACCGACGCTTATTTATTTTTTTGTGAATTTTTATCCACATGTCTTGTTCACAGTTCTGAAGTCAATGTACGTGGTGTCAGTGGGCGTAGATGGCCACTTCGCCAAGCCTGGTCAGGGCCGGTATTCATCCACGGACACTCGTTCAGCCCTATACATCGGTGGGCACGAGAGACCCATCAGCAAAGTCCGTGGAGTGAAGTCCCGCAGGGGTTTCACCGGTTGTATCAAGAACATCACGATAGGAGACTCGTTGGTCAAGGTCCCTCTAAATGCCGCGGGAAGGGACACGCATATCGGTGTTTGCCCTAAAGATTAGAGGGTTAATATTGTATATACTGCTAGACTGGCTGTATGGGACAAATTGTTTGGTATAGCATAAAAGCAATAGACCAACGCAAAAGACCACTAATATACGAACGCAATAGTTAAAAGACCAACTCAATAGACGCATAATAGACTAACTCAATAGATTACTAATAGACCAACGCCATAGATTACTAATAAACCAACGCGATAGACCAC
This sequence comes from Eilema depressum, assembly GCA_914767945.1. Lineage (NCBI taxonomy): Eukaryota > Metazoa > Arthropoda > Insecta > Lepidoptera > Erebidae > Eilema > Eilema depressum. The sequence continues at coordinate 31,234,519 of OU612012.1, read as the reverse complement.
CAATAGACTACTAAAAGACCATACACAACTTTTTGTAACTGTTATACAGATGACATTAAAAAAGGCGTGACCTATCCGTGGAAAAGGATACTTCTGCAGAATCTCTACTTTACAGGACAACGTTTTGAAATCTGTCTCACACAAAACTTGATGTAACTTTTTCTTTATCTTGTGGAGAAATTATTTTTTAACACCTACATTAATTATAATTATTAATGCGACGCAGATACAAAAAAAAGTGACTTAATAACTTAATTCTATCCATAGGTCGAGATAGCGTTGAAATTCATTAACTTCTTTATCTAGTTTTTCCGTCACGTTGTATATTCTAATTTGGCCATTCGTTCAGGAACCGTTAACAATTTGTTCTAAACAGCCAGCTAGTAGTCAATGATAATTCCGTTTATTACTTCAAACTCTGTTCTAAAAATAAATAATATACTTTAATTTTATTACCAGTAGCGAAAACGGCAAGGATACTGATTCTGTTGGCCTTAATAGCTTAAATATGGAAAGATATTTGAGACGTTTATAATTGAGAAAAGTAAGGATTAATTCATACTAGCAAGTGTCGAAGCGCATTGAAGCGAAAATATAAACGTCATATCAAATTCATCCTTATTTCAATTCTCTTCTAAGACAGTGCGTGCAAATTGTGGAAGGAACGTTGGTTGGTGGATGAACGTTGAACTATATTGCGAAGAATTTCGTTCCGACGATACGCTATTATGAATCAACCCTAAACAAAACTTTTGTTATTATTCTCAAAATATCACAAAATTGTTATCCAATTTTGAAAAAGGTACATTAACTGTATGATATAAAAGGAACGCCCAAAGATATTTTACTTCAATGTTCTGTTACGTGTCTATCTTTACAATAATGTAATTGATTTCAATTAATAAACATCCAATATCCAACTTTCTTTGAGATTTATTTATATTTTTTTCTAATATATTAGCAAAGGCAGGCTCAGGGGGCGTCACTAGCACGTACAGTAAACTGAGTGAACAAATTTTGTCTTGTCACCTGTCAGTCCCTTGACATTGGCAAGAATGGCGGCAATGGATCTGTCAAAAACGGTGTACTATTTACCCCAGTGCTGCCCTCTTTCGCAAGAACGTTGCAGTATTAACTCTCATTCAAAATTTCGTTTGTTGCCCGTGTTACTAAAGGTGAACGCAGACCTAGCCGCACTGCACTCACCACCGCTAGTCCCCGCATTCGGAATTCTTTATATGAAGTTCTAAGCAACCTCGCACACCTAGCCGCGCCGCAGTCGCCGCAGTACCCGAAGCGGTCGCATACAAAAGCGATGACTGCGGTGAGTGCGGTGCGGCTAGGCATGCGTTCACCTTGACAAAAAACTTATACTAGTAGTAACACCAGTAATTGAATTAGGTACCTACCTTTCTTATCTTGGCACCATCGGGGTCAAACCAATCTCACCTGCTGCTGGCTCAACAAGAGATCTAAAATGCTCTAATTTCATATTTGCAAAACATCATAATAAAAGTTCAGTGAACATTATTCATAATCATAATATATTATCAAATATTTTTTTTTAATGATATTTTTTTACAATTATTACAAATAAGTATGAAATAAGAAATTCATTCAGAATTCAAATAAAATTCACAAATAGTTGGCATAAAATTTATTTAAATACCTAGTTACAAGTTTCTTCGTGACCGTCGCTTTATAATAGTAGGTTTGCTGTTTCTATCCGCTGTGGATCAGTAGTACTACTGATTTATGTTACAACTGGTAGTACAATCGGGGTGTACTACGGATAACAAAGGTTGCTTCCCTTGGTTGACCTTTGCAAGGTCACCCAGAACCTTGCCAATACTTAATTTGTACCTACTTAACTAAAACCACTAAAGGTAAACAATCTTAGAGCTACTTTTTGTTAAAACACATACTGAATAAATAAACTATAGTCGGATTTTTAATTAGACGATATCCACTGACATTAGCTAATGTCACCTCGTAAAATAATGTTGCTATATACAGTATTAGTGATGCAACTGATGCATTCAGTTCCCGTTCACTCATATGAAATGAATGGAATGGAATGGAAAGGGGACTCTTTTGTCCGCACTTAGCCTCCTTTTTTGGGCCATTGTGCGTGGAGATATGAAATGAATGATGAGGGATTGTTAATATTTTCTTACTATACAAAAAATAACTATTTCTATTTTACAATTAAATTGTAGGTATTAAAGTGCTCTAGTAATTAGAATCAGTTTTTTTACCGGCCTATTTCAAAGCGCGGCGGTAACACTAGTGTCAACACTTGTCAATGCCGCGCGTATTAGTCGTCATTCAGGTCATTATAATAATTATAATGACCAAAAAAAGTCAGTTGCCATTTTGTTTGCTACTTCATACATAATCCAGATAAAATAAAGGTTTCAGCTTGCATATATTCGCATACAGCTGAAAATAGGTGAAGGTCTTAAATATACCATAATCATAGAAATATCAAAAGTCCCCATCGATTGCACTTCTGCATTTTTTTTATTCAAGGTCAAATATACCGGATGCTCGAATTTTTCTCGTAAACAGCAAATATTAGGGTAAAAGTAGGTTGGACAAAGTTGTAGATCATGAAATTACCTATAAAATTAGTATCCATTTTGTTTTTGTACGGATCACCATTTCAGAAATATCGCGATTGCAAAATTGGAAGAAGTTAAATCTCTTATATACAAAGTTAGTCGTTCCCATAGTATGATTCAACAACGCAGAGCCTCAACTGCTAGTCATATGAACTTGAAATTTTGGCAGTAGATGCTTTTCATTTTGCGTGTATCCACCAAGAAAGGATTTTTAGAAATTTTGTTACTAAGGGGCTAAAATAGGGAGGAACGGAAATGAACTTCAAGACAAACTTTAATCCCATATTTTACATCCTTAGCAATGAAATTTCTAAAAATTCCTTTCTTAGTGGATACTAGCAACATGATAAGCATCTACTGCCAAAACTTCAAGTACATAGGGCCAGCGGTTCAGGTTCTGCGTTTATGAATCCTACTATGGTGAATGAAATTTCATATAAAATACATAATTGATTTCTTTCAATTTTTAAATCACGATATCTCCGAAATGGTGGCACAATAAAAAAATTAACACCAATTTTGTAGGTAATTACATGATCTACAACTTTGTCTACCCTAATTTTACGATAGCATTTGTTGTTTACGAGAAAAATGCGAGAATCCGTTATATTTGACTTTTAACCTCGAAAAAAAAAATGCAAGGTTCAAATCGATGGGGACTTTTGATATTTCTTTCATTATGGTGTATTTAAGACTCCCACCAATTTTCAACTCTATGCGAATTCATATGAGCTTACCATTTAATTTCGTCTGTTTTGATTGGATTCACATTCATCATGATAATATCATTCATCATAATATAATTCACTTTGTCACAACACTATTTTTATTTCATAAAAAACTTGCAACACAGTAAACGTCAGATAGCTTCGTCTAATTAAAAATCCGACTATAGGCTAATTAACTGACTAACATGTAGTGTTTCGATTTCGCTTTTTAATCTTTAAAATGGGTTGAATTGAATTGAATTTTTGATTTATTGGCGAACCCAGACATTCACCCAGACTTCCGCCAATGTCCGTGGTTAGAGAAATAAACGAAGGAGTTTGATCGGTACTGAAGAATATGATCGGTGAGTCTTGCAACGATCCCAGCAGTGATATCTAAACAAACAGAAACGACACAAATAAATACATGAATAATAATTAAATAAATAGGTAGTTAATTATATAAAAGGTTACACTGTTAAACACATAAAGGTCGGATATTAGAAATACAGGTAAAACACAGATAAATCCACTCCAAAATTTAGAATTTCAATTGATTAGTTGTTATAAATCCACCTAATATTTTTACAAAAGGGGTAAAGGACAGGGAAAGAAGATATTTCATACAGACGGGACGAGGGATATGAGGGGGTAGTATGTCATACAAAGAACGCTGCAAATTCGGACAAGAAAAAAAAAGATGATCTAGTGTTCCTTCCTCCAAACCACACTCACAGATTGAGTTATCCCTAATCCGGAGCTTGGCCAAATGAACGGGTGTGGTCGCATGGTTTAACCTAAGGCGGCTGATCGTTGAGGTAGTCGCTTTGTCAAGCCCGCAATATTTAAAGAACCAGGGTTTAGGTGGAATGAAAGGCTGAATATCCCCATAAAATTTGCCTTTTTGGGCTCTCGAAATGTCCCAGTCCCTAATCCATACTTTGTTCAAGTTTTCCTTAATGGACGGCAATAAATCCTGAGAGTAAAGTGCGTTATGCTCACTGGAACCTACATGGATAGCCTGCTTAGCACAAGAGTCGGCAGTTTCATTGCCTGGTATGCCCGAATGTCCTGGAATCCAAGCGAGTATCACCTCCAAACCAGAACGTTCACATTTATATAAGGCCTCTCTTATCTTGTATATAATTTGGAATTTTGACTTAGACCTAAAAGGGTTGGAATTAAGACTTTGGAGGCAGCTTTTAGAGTCAGAAAATATAATCGACTTGTTAAGGTTGTGAGCCTTAACAAACGAAATGGCTTCGAGAATGGCAACACACTCTCCAGAGAAGACGGAATAAGCCGAGGGGCATTTAAAACTTAAGACAATTCTGGAGCTCGGAATCCACACAGCAGCACCGACCGCCGCGCAGTCCGGCATTTTAGAAGCATCCGTGTAGATGGCAGTCCAATCAGAGAATTCTGATCGGAGTTTAATATTGAATTTGGAATACGCGTCAACAGAGCCTTTTTCTATGTTAAAGTCAAGGACATGAGGCGAGTAAGTGAGAGCCTCGTAAGGTATTGAATACAAAGGTAGCCTAGAACACTGAACGACCGGGTTGGGAAGACGGGTAAATTTTATGTAGCTTTTTAAGACACAAGGGAGAGAATCAAATGGCACATTGTCTATGTTAATGAAACCTGCTAGGCACCTGACTTTATTATGAACCAGCGAATTAGGATTTTGATAGTGTTTAATAAAAAAATTATCACATAAAAATTGCCTACGCATCGCTAGGGGAGGATCCACACACTCAACCTGCATTGCATTGATTGGTGAAGATTTCATAGCTCCCAGAATGATACGTAGACATTTGGCTTGAATTTTGTCTAATTTAGCTAAGGCCATCTTATTACACGGATCTAAAACAAACGCGGCGTAGTCCATATTACTGCGTATAATGGCATTGTATAGTATCTTCTGGTTGTAAGGATGGCTACCCCACCAAACGCCTGACAAAGTTCGGAGAATATTAATGTTTTTCTCGCATTTTTGGGCTATATAGTCAAAGTGGTGAGCCCCTGACATTCGTGAATCCAATAAGACGCCTAAGAATTTAGCAAAATATGACTGAGGGATGCCTACCTCTCCAATTCTCAAGTTCGCCATCGGGACAACTCGTTTTTTAGTAAAAACAACGACTTTGCTCTTGGCAGCAGAAAGAGACAGACCGTGAGAACCGAGCCAGTTGTTTAACCCATACAGAGAGCAATTTAAATTCAGTGTCGCATCTTCCATTGCCTGGGCGGGCATGTAAAGGACCAAGTCATCTGCGTACTGCAATATTTGGGTGCCAGCATTTATAGATTGGTCTAAGTCACACGTATATAATGAATACAGCAGAGGACTTAGTACTGAACCCTGGGGCAGGCCCTTCCAAATAGTTTTAGGGCCAAGTGATGTATTCTGGTGTCTGATTACGACTGTTCTCTCCATTAGGAGATCAATGCAAAATCGAGCCAACTTCTCAGGAATACTCAGCTGGATAAGTTTATCTCTGAGTAAAGGAAGGAGGACGTTGTCGTATGCAGATTGTACATCCAGAAAAACAGCCACGAGGTACCCCTTTCGGAGCAGAGCCAGACGAATATCAGAAGTGAGGATGCTAAGATTATCCAATGTGGACATACCCTTTCTAAATCCAAACTGGGATTTGGCCAACAAGTCTTGGGACTCCACATACCACTCCAGACGATGCTTGATCAAGTGTTCGACGACCTTGCAAAGTACAGAGGACAGAGCGATAGGCCTCCAGTTGTCCGAGGATGCCCTCCTTTCTGTCTGGTCCCTATCCAGCGCAGACTTTTTGATGGGTATAATTACCTGGGTTTTCCAAGTATCTGGAACAATACCATTAGTGTAAATTTGATTCACAATATGCAAAAATATGGCTTTAGCATTGTTGGAAGCTTTTATTAGAAAAGAGTAAGGAATTCCATCGACACCTGGAGTGGAATCTTGAAGACCATCCAGTGCCAACTGGAGTTCGCTCATGGTGAAAAGTTGATCAAGATTACTCGGTCCAGATGGAATTGGAAGCGTAACTGGAATAGAGTCCTCAGTGGGAACCCAGGGGGGCGCTAATTTGTCACTAAAGCCATCTAGCCATTTCCGAGGGTCATTGTCTGTCACATTTTCAGCAGCACAGGAACCCCTATATCTTTTAATTTGCTTCCATACTATAGAGGATGGTGTTCTCGGTGATAGACGCTCACATAGTCCTCGCCACCCTAGCCTTTTCTTGCACCTAAGAATTCGTTTAGCCCTAGCAGCGCATCTTTGGTACTCAAAGAAGTTCTCCTGCGTCATTGAAGATCTATAATTGACTTCTGCCACTTTTCTAGCCCTTACACAAGCAGTGCACTCGGAGTCCCACCATGGAGTGGAGATAAAATCCCCTCTAGTTCCTTTAACTGGGATGGACTCATCTGCTGCAGACAATAAAACTTCCGTAAATTTGGTATAATTTTGTAGAACATTAAGGTGATCTGTTTCAGGAAGAGCGACGATTCTAGAATCTACGAGAGACGAAAATGAGGCCCAGTCGGCACCAGACAATCTGTATTTCAGTAATGGTTCAGGATTGGATGCCGGGGAAGCTGTAGTAGAGATGAAGATAAGAATAGGGTAGTGGTCACTACCATACCCCTGAGGCAGAATGTTCCACTCTAATCTACTAGATAGTGAAGCTGAACAGACAGAGAGGTCTACTGCACTCCGCAGGTCTTGTCCTGGGTAAACACGTCGAGTAGGGGAGCCGTCATTCAATACACACAAGTTAGCTTCATCAAATATCTCCAGAAGAGCGCGTGCGAATGGGGTGTTTCGACCTGAACCCCAAGATTGGTGATGTGCGTTAAAATCCCCCATAATCAAAACAGGGGGAGGAACAGATGAAATGAGAAGCAGAATATCTGCAATCATAGAAGAGTTCGGATGGGGAATATATAAAGTAATAAAGGAAATATTGAAAATTCTAACAGCTACTACATTGATATCAGGTGAGTGTGGGGGAAGCGAAATTTGGGAAAAGGGGTGAGCAAGTTTTACTAACAAAGCACTACCCGCATGATTATCCTCTCTATCATCCCTGAGACATGAATACCCCGGGATCCTATACCTGGAACGAGGGGGAAGCCATGTTTCAGAGAGAGCAACAAGTGACGGTTTATGAGTATTTAGTAAGTATATAAGGGCAGTTTTTTTAGCACGAGCGCTCTGGCAGTTCCACTGCAGTACTGTTATTGGAGGCGCCATTATGAATTGCAATCTGGGCTATTTTTTGGGCAGCGTTGGGCGGTAGTGGGAAGTTGTTCTCTGATATGATTGTCAACAGAAGATTTAAAAGAAACTGAATAATATTATTATTTTCTTGTAGAGAATCAGTATTGAGTGAGGGATCGCCGGAAGACAAGGCACAGCCATTAGACTGAGATGATGGGCAGTTCGAAATAATATTTCCATGTGCAACCCTATCGAATGACTTGCCCAGAGGAGCCTTTGTGCGTGACTTTAAAAGAACAGTCTTACGGTAAGACTGTGAGGTATTACCATCTTTTTGAGATTCCGTGCTAACCTGAGCAGGTGACTGCTTGGCTGAAGCTACTGCAGCGTATGTATGTGGAATGTTTGGGAACTCCCTAGAAACTTCCTGATAAGAGCGGCCTTCCTCGGCCATGCGCATTTTAATGAGTCTCTGTCTACCCTGTTCAGGGCAGTTCTTGTTGATGGAAGAGTGATGACCTGAACAGAACAAACAGGTTGATTGCTCTTCGGGAACCTGGCACTCATCACCGAAGTGAGGTTGAGCACATCTAAAGCATCTGGGTTTGGAGCGGCATTGTGCTTTAATATGGCCGAATCTACAGCATCCCAAACACTGGATAGTGGGAAATTGGTATAGTTCCACTGGAAGAGAAGTGTGGAATGCATAAATGGTATCAGGGAGAACTTGCCCCTGGAATGTAATTACTACTGTCTGGGTAGGCACCCAGTTTACTCTGTTATCTTCAAAAGTCTTTCTATTGAAACGACGTGCCTTCAAGACGACCCCTACGCCTTCAGGGAGTTCAATGGACTCAACAAATTCGTCCATTGAAAGATCCAATGGAACCCGTCGCACAATACCCATCCTGGAAATGTTATAGGCAGGAATTGCAGCTGTATAACCATTTTGAACTAAAATAGGACTGTTAATAAATCTGTTGGCATCTAATGCAGACTTAAATTCTATTGAGATCTTGTTTCTACCTATCTTTTTTATTCCATCTCTACAAATACCTAATATGTTATTTTTTACTAGGAATTGACCGAATTTCATGGGATTCAGGTACGTACCAGAAGAAGAATCACTTTCCGTCTTAGATACCGTAATTATAAATGGACCTTTGTCCTCTTTGCGGTATTCATTTATTCCAACAACCAACAAAGGATGTCGGTAAATGTGTTGCACTGATGCGGAAGCCAGAGCAGGGTCCGTGATTTTCTTTTTTTGTAGGTGGTTTGATGAGGATTCATCCGGGGGATATCGACGTTTAGTCGTGAGTTGGGAGGAGGTGGATGACTCTGGAGGGTCCGGTGGATCCGGTGGGACCGGAGCGGTATCCATCTCCATCACATTAAATTAGGTACTTACACAGTAAGACGCACACAAACACAATAAACAGTTAGTTGTTAGTATTTCCAATAGATCAACACTGCTCAAGGAGTATTTTCAACACTGAAATCACTAAATTTCGTAAGGAAACTCTCTTACACGTTTATAACCTGTCACAAACGGGCAAAAAGTCTTTAAAATGGGTTTCTAAACAGCCCCTCTAGACAAGTGGCAATTCGTTGCTCGGCGTATAATGGAATCGAATGCTAAATGTATGGGATTTGACGTATATGACAGGCGTCAACGAATGTCAAAAATGTCAAATCCTATACATTTGTCATTCTATTCCATCATACGCCGAGCAACGAATTGCGAACATTAATAAACTGAGTTTTAAATAAAACATAATATTAAAAAAACATACCTATCAAGATTGTTTACGTCTAGTTATAATAAGTAGGTAGATACCTACTTCACCAAATGGAGTTAAAACATAATAATAATAATTCATGAAAAAAAAAATAACAAAAGATTTCTAGCTGGGTATATAGACATAGGTACCTACACTGTGTTAATAAAAGTAGGTACTCTTTTCCACACCACCACTGAGGTAGAGTACGAGGCGCGCATTTTTTAACGTGGTCTCCCCATTAGGCATTATCCACGACTTTTTTAAGACATATTAGTAACTGAAATTACACTAATCACTAACTAATCGTCCTGTTATCCTCTCCACTCTAGGAGGGATCCTTGCGTTAACCCCGGTCGCTTTCACCTCGGAGCCCGAGGTCCGCATTTTTTAGTTTATCTACGACGTGGCTGAACATATCAATGTGGAGATTTTAGGGAAAATATCGATTTTCCCTAAAATCTCCACAACCAATAGCCCATATCAAAGTTCTGTAGTTAGACTAATCGAAATTACCTAGATCTATGCAAATAGACATATTCATAGAATCAAATATTTGCACTAAGCGGGAATTGAACCCGTGCCCCCTGCGTAGGCGCGTTCATTACCGCTACGCCATAGCGTAGCATATTATGAGTAATAAAAATAATATACTTTCACAGCTGCAAACGGCTGTCACTTAATAATGAATGTATATCGACGGGTGCAAAGTAAAAAGAGACATCTGCATAATAGCAACTTTACAGGAGAGCGAAAAAATCGAAAAAGTGTATTATTTTCTTAATGAGTGGGCCAATATTTCTGAAAATTTTATCATAATTTATTTATGCTCTTATTTATTTTTATATTAAGTTAATTAAGTTAATTTATTAATAATTTACGAGATTTTGCAGATAGCCGTTTTTACAACGAACTTTATAAAACGCTAACTGAGCCAACTACCAGTTGGTCGTATATGCTTGGGACTTTAAATATCGTGTATAAATAGTATTCATATCGTGTATAACTAATTAACAGAATATTAATAAAACATTATTAGAATGTGCTTTTAATTACTGAGATAAACAGCGAAAATCGAACAAATTTTGGTAATCTGGCTAAATAGCCCAAAATCATTATGCGAATATAATTGCAGTTATAATACTCTTAGCCTGTTTTTTATAAAGTCGTTTATTAAACAGAAAATCCTACTACGTGATAAATATTTTGTATAAAGTTAACCGATGTAAATCATAACTGACATAAATGACGCGAAGTAGAAAGAGTCAACTGGCAGATGACATTTTGTGTACGCTCGGAGTCCGCCCCGCGTCCCGCGCAAAAACGACCAACGTTACTTGGTCGCATTAACTTCGTACTATTTGCAAGATTGAGTGTAGATGGCTTTTTATACTTTTGAAAATTCATTGAAATATAATGAAATCTTCAAAACCAAATATGCCAGGTTGTGGAGTCTTATTTGATTAGTACGAAAATGCAATAAAAAGAAAATCGTGAATTTGTAGTTGACTTTATTTACTTTGCACCCGTCGATATTATTATAACTACTTTGATTGCGCTCACAGGCTTTATAAATCCGTTACACTTTGCCACTGCTCTAATTTATCTCTGTACCAAATTTCATCAAAATCTGTTCAGTGGTTTAGGCGTGAAAGCGTAACAGACAGACAGAGTTAGTTTCGCATTTATAATATTAGTATCCATCTCTGTACCAACAATTATCAAGATACCCTCAAAAATAAACTTTTATTCTCTATTTTCCCCCTTTCGTAATAAAAGGCAACCTATATTCATTCCCAAACTCTTATCCATCTTTGTACCAGATTTCATCATCGCGTATTCCCCACCCTGAACCCTTTTTTTCGCCTAAAAGGTAGCCCTTGTCCGTTGTGTGACGATACATCGCCTAATTATAGCCGAGTAAAATTCGATTTTACTGTTCAACATGAAATTATGTCGGTAATGCCAGCCCCCGCCATTTGGCGGGACATACCAGCGCCCCGCCTCCGCGCAGGTATTGTGGAACTCGTCCAACGACAGTAGTTCCCCCACTGGCCTTGGCCGTCTCAAAAGGTGAAGAATGTAACCGCGAAAGGAGAATACTCAAAATATACACAACAAACGATCGAATACGCTGATGTAAGTTACTTGTCTCGCATTATACCTATTCAATCACACGCATAAATTCTGTTTACAAGCTACCGCACCTCATCATCATAATAATGCCGCTATCGATCGCCGATTACCGGGGAGATGAGCATCTACAACCCAAGGCTATCCCAGTGAAGATAACCCCAGGTCTCTGCTGACAAGTCTCGGGTCCGCCGCCTAGCTCATAATATGTGATGCTCTCACAATCATCCCATTTACGGTACCACGTAACTTCCATCAACACACCACGCGGCACAACAATTCATGGAATTTTTCGTTAACTTTACGCGTTTACACTAAATTACTCAGCCCGGAGCCCGAATACACTTAAAACATTTACCTAATTACAACAATAACTACGTGACTATAACTATTAATAATAATGGTATGAAAGTAACTCACCGCGACCGTAGTGTAACTCAGTGCCCCACTTGTTAGAGTCAACCCAATAACTTATCTACTAGAATCTCCCGCGAGAATAGACATATTCATGGATTGCTAAGCGGGAATCGAACCCGCACCCCTGCGTAACAGTCGAGTTCGTTACTGCTACGCCATAGCATAAAGACTATAACCATGTCGAAAAATTCTGAGTAAGAAAATAGGCAAAAGTAGGCAAGAAAATGACCTCCAGGTACAGAAAGTTGAATTCCTAAAATGTTGAATTTGCAAAAAGTTGTGAAAATCAATCGCATACGGCCGGAAGGAAATGGTCGCGTAAATAGTAGGTAATAACCGCGTATCACTCTGCATTTAATCAGCTCACGATATCTACACTGCCTTCGGTTATGTTCCTAGATACTAACTAAAGGTAAACAATCTTGTAGCGACCTTTTATATAAACACATTACAAATAAACTAGGCTAACTGACGTTGAAGCGTCGGTAGCTTAGTGGTTAAGGAGTCAACCTTACGTTCGAGAGGTCCCGGGTTCGAATCCTGGCCATTACACTACTGACGTGAACCCACTCCTAGCACAAGCAATTTAGCTTAGTTGGAGGGGTTAACGGGAATATTAGTAATTTCGGTTGCTAATATTCTTTAAAACTAGTGGTTCGATTTCGCTTTTTAGTCTTTATGAATATTAAAAATCTGAGGTTTAGATAAAACGTATTAGATGTAGATACATTAAGATTGTTTATATTTAGTTAAGCACCTAACCGAATGGAGTATAGTATAGTCATTGTTATTTATGTACTTAACTACTGCTGCAACTACTGAATCTCGTTCATTCTTCTGTCTTCTCTCTTCTTGTAATGCAATATTTGAGCACGTGACCAGTCGATATCGATGAGCAGGATTTCTCGACACAAGTCCTCCTACAGCTACGATGGCGTCTCGTGTGTATTTTTATTCAGCAAGTCAGTCTATTCATTACAATACGCGCAAGTTGAAATAATTGTGAAAACACATACAAATATTTGCTTGGCTCAGGCATCGAACCCGCGACCTCTGACTTAACAGTGGCGTGCTCTACGCACGCCACAGAGTTCAAAAAGTATGATGAATAAATAAATATTTATTGAAGGTATAATAAATCGTACCTCTAAGTCAAACCAAAAGGTGGAGCAGTGAGCGGTCCCTTGTCTCCGTGGTGATGGCCTCTGCCTGGCGCCTGGTGCTCCTAATATGATGATAAATCATTCATTAATTTTATATCTTATCTTGTTTCATAATTCTTCATGCACGATACTTGACTAAGGAGGCGGTAGGTACCTGCCCATTGGGGTGCTTAGTCGCATAAACTGACGCAGGGGAGACGCTGCCTGTAGCCTGTTGAGTGCTTCGTGGAGGCTCGGTGTCCTGAAGCCTCCCCAGCAGAGGGCACAGTGGGGAGCTGGCCTTATGCAACTCTTTATCAGCGTCTATGATTAGAAAAAAAATGTGACAGTGTTGTATCTCCCCTGTCTTATCTCTCACAAGGCGATATTGCTAGGCGCTATAGCTCAACTGAATGAGGGAAACAATCCTCCTTTATTTATTCAATAATCAAACCATTGGCAATTGGCTAAATGGCAATAATCAAAAAATTTGCAATAGGCTAGAAAATGTAAATTATTCGCATCAAATAGTCGCATAAATAGTAATAGTCGCGTATCGCTTTTCATTTATTAATCAACTCACGATATAATAAACTCCCTTTGGTTTGGTAGATAGGCAGGTACTTAACTAAAAGTAAGCAATCTTGTAGCGACTTTTTATAAACAAAAACACATATTAAACAAATATACTAGGGCCCTAGGCTAACTAACTGATTAACTAGTGGTTTGATTTCGCTTTTTAGTCTATAAATGAGTTCTACAGAAAAATATTTATAACCTGAGTTTTAATATTGGTAGACACATTATGATTGTTTATATTTAGTTAAGCACCTAACCGAATGGAGTAGAGTATAGTCATTGTTATTCATGTACTTATCTACTGCTGCAACTACTGGATCTCGTTCATTCTTCTGTCTTCTCTCTTCTTATAATGCAATATTTAGGCACGTGTGACAAGTCGATATCGATGGGCAGGATTTCTTGACACATGAAGATAAAACTTATAAAACCGCGCTAGTAAATATTTTAGATTATTTTAATCCATTCAAAAAAGTTACAATAGGTACTGTATCGAAATCATTCATATTTTACTCTTAGGTAAAATTATAAAAATAGCATAGTTCTGATTACTGTTTACTTTATTAAAATGTAAAATTAATACAAAACCAAATAAAATAAAAAAAGTCAACTAGCTAACAAAGCATCTCGAGAATGGCTAAACCGATTTCGCTAATTCTTTTCAAGAATATTATTATTCTTTAAAATACGAGGATGGTTCTTAGGCAGAGAAAAAATACGCTAGAACTATTTAAGTGAGCGGAGCACCGGAGCAGTAATCATAAATGTCAACAAATCCGGCAGATTTCCATACTTTGCGGGCTTATATATCTACTATAGATGATTGAAAGGGGTGAAAAGAGACTTCGAAAATTGCCGCGGGCGAAGTCGGGGCGGGTCGGCTAGAATTGAAATATATAATAACACATAATAAATTATAATTTGATTTTTTTACTAGTTACATAAATTACTAAATTAAACTAAAAACTATTAAAACAAAAAAAAGGGAACTAAATTAATTAAGAATAAATTAATTAATAAATTTAGAACTCGTTCCCGGTACCCATGGGAACTTATTCCCGGGATAAAAAGTACGAGTAAGTGCGAGCGCGTGTGTGTGCTAGAATACCAAACATCTAAATACCAGGAGAAAATAGGATAAGATGTAACAATTATTGTTTTTTTTAATGTATGTAAATGTCATACCTACGATAGGTACTACCTAATATAAATATATTAATTATACCGACCATGACATCAGTTACTTTCCGTGGAGTGGAGCAGTGAGCAGTCCCTAGTCTCCGTGGTGACGGCCTCTGATGCAGCCGGGGATGCTCCTAAGATGATGATAAATGATCCATTAATTTTACATCTTATCTAGTCTCATAATTCTTTATGCACGTTAATTTACTAAGAAGGCGGTACCTACCCTTTGGTGTTGTGATAGTACACTAATCACACCAAGACGTAAATACAAATACATAATGTAACTCCTAATAGGTACGGTTCGTTGTCAGTACATACAATACCATAATTTATTGTATTTTCTTTTATACTACTTTTGGCATACATCGGTACTTTTAAAAATATCCTAAAGCAGATAAACATGAATCCCTTCTGAGAAACATGGACATTGGTCTTGTTAAGCATAAGTAGAGCCGAACATGTGCAAAGTATAAAATTGTACAATTTATGGCTATGGTCCCAACCTATTGAAACGTTGGTTCTAAGTGTGCGGAATTCAAGGAATCGTCGTGAGAACGTCGCTCGCGCAAAAACAAAGGACAAGAGCGTCTCGGGATTTTTTACGAAGGCTAACGGAGAGTAGGGTCGAGGCAGTCGATTTGGGGTTGCGGAGGCGAGTGGTTGACCTGAGGTTCGTGAAGGACGGGGAACAGAGGCGTTACTTTAGTAAGTTACCAGTGCGACACTGCCAAGTGGAACACTATCAACCCTCTACAGATAGGGTGAGTCGCTTACATAATGTATTTATACCTGTTGTAATCATTATTAGATATATTTTTGTATAGTAATATTTATTTTATAATGCTACCTAAGACTGAGTAAAACATCGTTCTAGATATAAAAGTGTATAGTAAAAATTAGTCAAACGATTTGTTGAGTCGCGATTTGCGTTGATAGATGTTGCCCGGCCTTTAACCGTGATGTATGGAAAAGCACCACTTGTAAAGAGTTAGTTCGGTAGACCAGGAACCTGTTGTCGTGGAGGTCTGGGGTTATCCTCAAAAAGGGATTAGCCTTGGGTCGTTGAAGCCCGTTTATCCTGCAATCTACGATCGATGGCGGCTTTGCTAGATGGTGACCGAGAGAGGAACGTCATGCGTATAGTTAGGAGCGAGTTATCGTACCGAGTTCGTGTTCTGTCGTCGTATAATGCAATTACAGCCATCTGAGATATCTAGGACCGGGTGTGGTTCAATTCCCACGTGAGACCAGCGTTGAAGAGCTCTCTCGCAAGCACAGTGGTCGGTGCAACCAGATATGTCAGAAGGAAGATTGGGGATTAAAAGCCCCACGGTACAGACATCGAGTCAATGAAGTACGTTAGCTTGTAAACCGAATCTATACGTGCGATTGAATATATGCGAGATAAGTAACTGATATCAACGTGTCCGATTGCTTGTTGTATATATTTTGAGTATTTTTCTTTCGCGGTTACATTCTTTGTCTATTGAGACGGCTAAGTCCAGTGGGGAAATAACTGTCGTTGGTCGTATTTCACAGTATGTGTGCGGTTTGGCGGGGCACCGTACCACTCGCCAAAGGGCGAGTGCTGGCATTATCGATATAATTTCACGTTGAATAAGTAAAATCAAGTTTCATTCAGCTTTGGGGAGACGATGTACCGTCACAGTGTGCTTAGTCGAAAAAGCTCACGCAGGGGAGACGCTGCCTGTAGCCTGTAGAGGGCTTCTCGGGGGCTCTGTGTCCTAAAGCCTTCCTCCGAAGACCGTAAGCAACATCCCCTTATCCCCCCCAAGGGAGCCATCAAGTGAGACAACATAATGCAAAATGAATAAAAGTAACAAAAGAATTGCAATAAAAGAAGTAAAAAAGAAAAGTAAGAAGAAATAAAGAGCGGGATAAAAGTTTGGATAGGGGGAGCTTCAGCCGAAGTTTCAGTTACGTCTGTTTCTGAGAGAACCAGACCAATAACAGGCGGCAACCACGTGAAGGCCAACTTCTCACCTAGGCTTGGGAGTCATGGCGACCTGCGCTGTCCCAAGCCCTTAGCCAAACTCGACATCGAGGAGCGGATGTCGAGAATAGGGCTTCTCCAAGCAAGGGACGTTCCTTTCATCTGCTTAGATCCACACCGCCCATATTGCTATTATGGTTCGAGTGAGTTGAGTGCTTAAAACTCTTAATCATAATAACGTTTTTAAAACAAAGGAGTCAGGTAGGTGGCCCATCTTGGCTCACCATTATTCGAACCCTACGCATTATTGTTGACATTATAATAAACAATACTGTGTGTCACAATTAATTTGATTCAGTAGCAAAACCTCCACTAACTCCACTGTATACTATTTCCTTCAGTTTTCAGTTTTAGGTAACAGTATAAAATGTAGTTACCCTCACGCCTCACGGTTCATATATTCTGCAAGCACATAGAATAATGATAATATAATACAACATTAAATATTATTTCAACAAAAATATACTTTCACAGCTGCAAACGACGTCTGCTGACTTGTTATCGCATCTATATTATTAAGTATAATTACTTTGATTGGCGCTCACAGACTATATAAATCCGTTACACTTTGCTACTGCTCTGATTGGTATTTTACTTCTTCAATCAGAGTTGCTCTAACTGTATCCCAAATGGAACAGGAGCCAAATAATTGTATCCTAACAGTTAATAATAATATGTATACGGCTTCGTTATGGTGTGAGTATTGTGATCTAGTTTATGTATGCATTACCTACGACAGTAATTCTAGGAAACATCTAATTTTCCTTATGAGCACTTGTGCTAACTGGTATGATCTCATGAAATACCTAATGCGTTTGCGTGACTAATCGTTCACCAATGTAAATAGACGTAATATAATATGTATATAAATATTTGCACTAAGCGGGAATCGAACCCGCGCCCCCTGTGTAGCAGTCGGTTTCATTACCGCTACGCCATTGCATAAAAACTATAACCATGTTGAAAAATTCTGAGTAATAAAATCGGCAAAAGTAGACAAGACAACGTAAATAAATCGCATAAAATAGTCGCGTAAATAGTAATATACTTACTCGTATAATGTCGCGTATCACTCTTCATTTAATCAACTCACGATATCGATACTTCCCTTGCTTTGACTGAAGGTAAACAATCTTGTAGCGACTTTATATAAAAACACATTATTAAACAAATAAACTAGGTTAGCTATTTGATTAACTAATGGTTCGATCTCGCTTTTTAGTCTGATGAGTTCATAAACTGAAAAATATTTATAAACTGAGTTTTAAATAAAACGTATTATTTAAGATTGTTTACATGCAGTTAAGTACCGAACCGAATGGAGTATAGTATAGTCATTGTTATTCATATACTTAACTACTGCTGCAACTACTGAATCTCGTTCATTCTTCTGTCTTCTCTCTTCTTGTAATGCAATATTTGAGCACGTGACGTGACCAGTCGATATCGATGAGCAGGATTCGATTTCTCGACACAAATCCTCCTACAGCTACGATGGCGTTTCGTGTGTATTTTTATTCAGCAAGTCAGTCTATTCATTACATTACGCGCAAGTCGAAATTATTGTGAATGGGTACATTTTCACACATACAAAGATCGGGCATCGAACCCGCGACCCGACTAAACATTGGCATGCTCTACGCACGCCACAGGGTTCAGAGAACATGATAAATAAAAATGAATTTTTATTTAAGATATAATAAGTCGTACCTCTAAGTCAAACCAAAAGGTGGAGCAGTGAGCGGTTCCTTGTCTCCGTGGTGATGGCCTCTGCCTGGCGCCACGATACTTGACTAAGAAGGCGGTAGGGACCTACCCATTGGGGAGCTCAGTCGAAAAAACTCACGCAGGGGAGACGCTGCCTGTAGCCTGTAGAGGGCTTCTCGGAGGCTCTGCAATAATAAAAAATCAGTAGGTTATGATGAGCTTGCATGCTGCTTGTTGAGTTTACATAGAAACTATAATCAGTTACATCATAAACTTATCATATCACTGACAAAAATGGTATTATATTTTTCATGTTAAATACACTAAAAATACAAATTACAAATTACTTACATATAACATTTTTGAATAGGTACACTTTTTGAATCTGCGGGTCTAAAAAGGCTACATTGAGCGATTCGGCTAAAAACTATCAATTCCCAGTAGATCTCAAATGCCTATAAAATTTGTATAATAGTCACTCGTATGAGCAGAATCACAATAATTAATTTTCTAGACAGATTTAAATTTCCTGTAAATATTGCCGCATGACAAAATTATTGTCCTAATACGATTCCAATAAAGTGACCTTTTTAGACTTGCTGATATCCAACTACATAGTACACAACGTTCGTTAAGATAGTACATACGCAAACATACATATTGTAGGTTGGTCAAGCGACTTAATATCTCTAAGTAAGTTAAAAATGTCAATAGTGAAACCTTATAAGAAAGGCAATCCATTGGAATTCGATAATTACAGGCCCATTGCACTAATACTTATACTCTCGAAGGTCTCTGGAAAAAATAATGCAATCTCGGTTATCTGAGTTTTTTAACAAATATGGGAGGAGCAGAATGGATTCCCGAAGGATAAGTCTACCGCGTTGGCAGCTTTTTCCTTAATCAGGGCCTTAGCAGAAAATGTTGATAACGGCAATACGTTAATGGTAGTGTTCCTGGATATGAGCAAGGCCTTCGACCTGATGGATTTCGAAAAGCTACTCGATAAATGTGTAAGCCACTCCAGAGCTATCTTTACGATAGAAGTCGGTGTGTAGAGATAGCCTATATAAATGAGAATCGAACTCTAACACAGTACAGGTCTCAATTTCAAGTTAAGGGCTCGGGAGTCCCACAGGGTAGCATTCTGAGTTAGTCAAAGTTAAAGTCAAAGTTCTTTATTTGTTGAATATGGTACAAAAATGATGTTTAAATTATACTCGTAGTGTAGGATCACATATTCTGCCGGTTCTGGCGTACAAAATTTCACATTTTAAGTTCAATTAAGTTATACAATTAAACTAATACATCCTATATAATTAAAATAATATACATGCAGGGTTAAAGTATATCATCAGATCACTTATAAAATTTTATCCTAAAGATATTCCTTTAAAGTATACTTACCTTTTATATAATTTTTCTTGATTAATATTATACTTAACATTAGTAATTTTTAAATTTTACATTTTAAATTCAATTAAACAGTAAATACATGAAATATAATTCAAAAATAATAATACATGTCAGTGTTAAATTGTATCATCAGATCACCTTCCGCATCCAGTCTGTCCCAGCCACCTTACGCAGGTCGTCAGTCCACCTGTATTATGTAAATGCTGTTATACTCGTAATCTGAAAGAATTTTTCAATTGTGACAATAATATTCATAATTATAATACATTTTTGTGTATATTTAAATGTATGACACGAGTATAATAGAACCAAATTGAACTTTATACTTAATGATAATTTTAAGTAATGTCTTTCTTAAAATTATCATTATGTCCAACTGCATAACGAGCTAAGGCCCTCAGCAACATCCCCTTGACCCCCCCCCCTCCCCCCCCCAAGGGAGCCATCAAGTGAAACGGGTCTGATACTCGTATGTAGTTTCGAATGCCATTCATGCAACGCATACTGCTGCTAAAAACAAGTTCAAGTGGTACGCTCTTGAAAAAGGCGTTGAAACAAAATGAATAAAATTAATAAAACAATCGCAACAAAAAAGAAAAGAAAGGATAAATCGGGAGTGGGGTAAAAGCTTGGATAGGGGGAGCTTCAGCCGAAGTTTCAGTTACGTCTGTTTCTGAGGGAACCAGACCAATAACAGGCGGCAACCACGTGAAGGTCAACTTCTCACCTAGGCTTGGAAGTCATGGCGACCTACGCTGTCCCAAGCCCTTAGCCAAACTCGACATCGAGGAGCGGATGTCGAGAATAGGGCTTCTCCAAGCAAGGGACGTTCCTTCCATTTGCTTAGATCCACCCTGCCCATAGTGCTATTATGGTTAGAGTGAGTTGAGTGTATTAAACTCTTAATCATAATAACGTTTTAAAAACAAACGAGTTAGGTAGGTAGTCCATCTTGGCTCACCAAATGGACAAGAACGAAAATTGTAAAAAATACAAAAAAAAATTACCATCACAAGTTCCTACTTACTTTTTTGAAAGGACACAGCAGGTGGTAGTACCTACTGACAGGGAGACTCGACATATAAATTAACTTTAAGTACTGTGGGAATGAAGGGTTAGGAATTTTTTAAAGGGAGAATTTCAAAATTATTTTTTCTTACTCCATTTGATTAGATATTACTGGCACCAGCACCGGTACTAAAGGTAGGTAAATAATCTTGTAGCAACTTTTAATAAAACAAATAAACTGCTGTGCAATTCTCTGAGCGTTTGCGACAACCATGATCGAGATTGTCATTGGTCGATCTCCAGTGACGTCACCCTGTGTGACCAATGACAATCTCGATCAACGTTGTCGCAAAGTTGTGCTCGACGCTGAACGCTTTAAGAATTGCACAGCTATAAAGGCCGGACAGTCTATGGCCGTCGGCATTATAAACGTAATAACATCAGACTAAAAGAATAAAGTAATTAATTATTATTTTAGTCTGAGGTAATAAAATTATGATGACATAAGGACTGCAGGCCGCCCGATAGGACCAAAAACTGCAGGCGGACTGTTAGTGGGTGGCCGCCTTAAGTGATTAACGAGTACCTAGTTCGATTTCGGTTTTCGAATCTTTAAAATGTGTACCAACTTACTTACCTATCTTTTAAACAGAAAAATAATACCTAATAAACAGAATTTTAAAATAAAACATTATTTAAAAAACTAACCAAGATTGTTTACGTTTAGTTAGGTAACTAACCAAATAGAGTACCTACCTCTAGATACCGTACAACGCTAGGTGATCAGGGTTTCGATCACAAAATACTTACCTACTTCATTGCTCATTCTTGGTGAATACTCGGACGACCAAAGATGGTGGTTGTCTCATAGTTTTGAAACCATAAGACCGCTACAAGTCTTTAGTCACCCATCCCCTCCTCCCTCCTTAGAAGTGTTTAAGGCCCCAATACGCTCGGGGTCAAGTGAACCTCAAACGCAAGTCAGTCGGTAGGCTTTCCTCTGTCGCTCTCACAAAAGCCGTATATAAAACCCAATATGGCAGGGCTACGACATCGTCAATTGCTTGTGGAGGTTAGACAGTAGTCGCTTCACAGAATATATCGAAGTTCTGCCGCGTCGCAGTTAGTCAGAGGGTGCTAAGAATCCCTGGGTCTGTCATCAGGATTGGAATGTCAGAAGTACGTATGATGCGAGCAGAATGTTAATGTACAAAGAGAGATATTCCGCCTAACAGTCCAGTGTTCTGGCCTGCAGTGTCACCCACATTCTTTGTCATACGGCAAAGAAGTGAAATGTTGTACCCCCACCGTGTTTCCCTCTTCATAAAATCCCAGAATCACAAAAAGAATCTGTCAAGGCCATCTAGCTAGGCAGCACCATTTTGGGATTGTCAGCATCTAGAATGGTGGTCCATGTCATCCTTCATCTTACTTGTGGGTAAGGTAAAGGGTAAAGTAAGGTGGGCTGAACATTAAAAAAATAATAATGTGGTGACGTGCTAGGTATAATGCTAGGTAGGTACATTGAGTTTTAACTTACCTACTATACCCATTTCCACACCACCACAGAGGTAGAGTTTGAGAGGCGCGTTTTAGCGTGGCATCCCCAAATTCCACGTTTCGGAATTGCAGTGGACTGCTGATTGCCTGATTGATTGATTGACGTTTCGAAAATATATATAATACAAAACAATACAATACGATACGATACGATTCGATACGATACGATGCGATACAATACAATGCAATACAATGTAATGCAATACAATACAATGCAATGCAAAATAGTGTACACCATTGATAAATACAAAAGAAAAACAACAATAATACAAAAGTGGCAGTACAAAACTAACGGCAGTCTTATAGCGAAACGTCTTTTCGGTCCTAACTACGCATTTTTTTTAAAATATGACCCACTCTTATTCCACTGACACTGCAAAAAATGCCATTTAATGTTAGACTTTGCTATGTATGGATCTCAGACTAAGAGAACCATTCTTCTAGTCTGAGGTATGGATATGTAATGTTAAAGTCTACAATTAAATGGCATCTTGTAGAATGAATGAGAAAATGTAATGAAATCTATTTCGTTTAATTTGGTACTTGAAGCGTTTATGAATAAAGTCTAAGACAAAATTGTTTTTTTTGCAGTGTCTGTGGTTTCACAGTGGTTTTGCCTTAGCAGAATCGAGGGCCAGGTCGAACGCAAGAATGTCGAGGTCCAATTAATAACAATTCTTTATTTTCATAAATTAAAGTGATGATAAAGATTTTTTGTATACATCACTTAATTGATCTTATTTAGGTACAATTGATTACATTGCAGATTGTTTGTTGCTTTGACGACACGACAAACTGGCTGCTACTGTAGAGGTTCTCGTCTACTGTAGCGACCAGTTTGTCAGGTCCTCGTACCGCTCACGTGCATTCACGTCGCTTGACTCGCTGTGAATTTTCTTCTTTCCTCCTTTCGTTAAAAGAACTATCACCAACGCCTTTATTCGTATAAGGGATAGTTCACGTGAACCAACCTGTGAACAAAAAAATAATTAAGTAATCACATCTTTTCTGGGTCATTCTAAATCCGGCGGAAAACTTTTCGAGCAGATATTTAGTGGTAATTAAAATATCAATCTCATTTCACCAAAACAAAGCTTGAAATCCTAAGGAACAACGCGCTACTGTCCTATCGGATAAGATTGAATGCTGGTTACTATTTTCAGCCTTGTCTAAATGCAATAAGATCGGTTTTTAATTAACACTTAAAATGTGCTCGAGGATTTTCCGCCGGATCTGAATTGACCTAACAAGGTAGATCGCCACTCGTTACTTTCTTTAACTGTCCAGTTCAAATCTAGCTATCCTTAGGTTTTCCTAGCTTGAAAATCTACAAACTCTTTTGTCTCAATGTAGACAAACTTACTGGTTAATATGTGAGCAGAAGTAAAAAGAGAATAGTAATAATGAAGTCGATATACAAAACGAATTAACTCATAATTATGAAACCAACTACTTGAAGACACTGACGGACCAGTCAGGGAAACGAAACGAGTGACGACCTAACCCCCCTCCTCCTTTTTCCGGGCTTGGGACCGGCAGCGGTCCGTTTGCAGGCAAACGGGCCCCTGGCGGAGTTAGGGTTGCACCATTCATCCATCCATCCACAAACCATCAAACAAAGGTCACACTTCTAATAATATTAGTAGGTTAGTAACGAGGATTATGAGTACTTGCGGACTCTGGGGTCTCGAGGCTAATGTATTATACAACACTATAATCTTATCGTTGTGTCCCGAGTGTTTTTGAGGCATTCACGTAAGAGCCCGGATTCCGCTTTCCTTATTCATTATGCACGATTTTGGGTATCCACCCATACAAAAAACATCAAATATTATATCTAGTAAGCTTATCGTTACGAGGATTAGGTTTCTTTTTTTTTAAAGGACACGTCAATTTGACTTCACCTTGCCAGATGGCGAGCTGAAGACAAAATCTCGGAAAAGAGTATTATGTCCAACAGAGGACGCCTATCGCAATCCACTGCTGGACATAAGCCTCTCCCAATGTTTGAAGGGAGGAGGGAAGGCTTTCGCCTACTGTATCGACGCTGGCATTTTATTTCTAGTTTTCCTTCTCTCGCATTGATGTCATCTGCGTGTTTTTCCATTAGTCGCGTCTTACGACACCTTGGGGTGGTGATAATTGTATTCTTTCTCCGTCACCACACGGATAATGTCTGCCACCTAAGGGGTATAAAAAAAAATTGCGGACATGGGGGTCTTTTGCCCCATGGGGGTCTTTTCCTTATAAACTATGCACTACACATAATTTTGAGCATCCATGGTAAGCATGGTATGCGTTCTAGGTATGGTATGCATTACACCTTGTTATGGTATGCATGGTAGGTATAAAAAAAACAATCTATCAACCCACGGCACCTAACATATACCCAAGTAATCAAAAGAGCCATTGTAAGCAATTCATAATAGCAGCATACGTCTAAGTTCTTTTCCAAAGACAATTGACTAATTTTATTGACATTTGAACAGGCCATACCGGGCCATACCGGGCCATGCAGGGCCATACCACGGCGCCATGCTACATTATTACGTCTCTAAGAGACGTTTTCCCATACCATAACTAATATACTAACGACTTTGGAAGTACCCCTACATGGGTCCTTCACCACTACTATTTATAATACTACATTATTGTAATATATACATATATATTTATTATATATTTAATATTACTATTACTACTATATATGTTACTACGTATCTACATAGCTTAGATGTAGACAGCTGGCCGTTTATCCTTATTTTTTAAGCATGAGCATCATTAGTATAATTCCCGGCATATGACCTCAAGCTGCGAGACAACCGAGGCCCCCGCGCGGGCTGATTGGTTTGATATAATCTATGATTGGTGCTACCCTCAAAAGATACCCAAAAAACGCGTATTGCTCATAAAGTGTACATTTTGTGATGTGTATGTATATGCCGGCAACTATATTTAAAAAAGCGTATATTATGCACCATTTGGCCGACTCCATAACCACTAAGCTACCTACGCTTTACGACAACGACGAAGATAATGTCCTTTAGTCGCATTATGTCCAATTCGCAAAATGTCCAACTGTCCAATTCTCAATAGGTCCAGTTCGCAATTGGTCCAGTTCGCAGTTGGTCCAGTTCGCAATTGGTCCAGTTCGCAGTTGGTCCAGTTCGCAATTGGTCCAGTTCGCAATTGGTCCAGTTCGCAATTGGTCCAATTCGCAATTGGTCCAGTTCGTAATTAGGGATCCTCCTTGTCTGTTGGGCCGATAATATTTATTGCAGTTAAATTAACTAAATCCTACCTGGGTTCAGTTAATTTAACTGTAGTAGTCATGTATATTTTCCAAAAAGCACGTATTCTAACGCTATTGAGTCTCGAGTTACCTCAAGTTTCGAGTTACTTGAGGGTCGAGTTTCTCGAGTCTGTCGGAGAGTAGAGACTTATAAATTAACTCATTTCCACACCACCCCGGAGGTAGAGTACTAAGGCGCGTTTTTTTTAACGTGGTGTCCCCTGTAGGCATAATCCACCACCTCGGGGCACATATCATGGACCAGAGTAGTGGCAAACGAGGCCACAGCGCGCGCGGATTGTTTAATAATCTATGCTTGATAAAATTGAGCTCGTCCACCGCAAGACACTCAAGAAACGTGTAATGCACGGATAGAGCACATTTTTTGATTAGAGATATATATTATGTCCCGAAGTGTACATACCTTGTCTTACCTGTTTCGTTGCTGCCTTTGATTAGTAAAAAAATATTAACTTATGGAAAATAAATATAACAATTAACAATTACTTTATTTCCAACTAGCTGTTGCCCGCGACTCCACCCGCATGGAATTCTGGTTATTCTGATGTATAAGCTATATTATTTTAAAGTTTAATTAAAATTCATTTAGTAGTTTTTACGTGGAAGAGTAATAAACATCCATACATACCTAGATCCATTCTTACAAACTTTCGGGTTAATATTAGTACGATTAGTAGGATGCCTGAAGAACACATTTCAGGAGGCATAGAATAGTACTAGTTAATAATACTTTAGACTAGAGGAGTCATAAAGTGCCGATGTTATATTTTAGTCTGTAATTAGTAAATTAAGTTAAATTTAAATTACTTATTAACCAGAAGGCTATATTGTATTTACGAGGTGTGACGGTACATCGTCTCTCCAAAGCTGAGTAAAATTCGATTTTACTATTCAAGTAAAATCGAACGAAATTATGTTGATAATGCCATCAATGTAATTTCGTGTTGAAGAGTAAAATCGAATTTTAATGCCAGCCCCCGCCCTTTGACGGGAGATACCAGCGCCCCACCTCCGCGCAAGTATTGTGGAACTCGACCAACAACAGTAGTTCCCCCACTGGCCTTGGCCGTCTCAATAGAGAGACAATGTATCTAACCGCGAAAGGAGAATACTCAAAATATACACAACAAACGATCGAATATGCTGATGTAAGTTACTCGTCTCGCATATATTCAATCACACGCATAAAAAGCTCATCATATGTGATGCTCTCACAATCATCCCATTTACGGTACCACGTAACTTTCATCAACACACCACGCGGCACAACAATTCATGGAATTTACTTTAACTTTACGCGTTTGTACTAAATAGCACGAATACACTTAAATCATTTACCTAATTACAACAATAACTACACTACTGTCACAATTCTACGCTACGTCAGACCTCGTAAAACCCTTGGGGTTTTTTTTATAAAGACTGCATGCATGTCTTCTACCAATTTCTATACAACTCTCAGTAGTACTTTTTTTAGTTACTCTCAATAGTTACTTTACCTATATGTATCGCAAAAACAATGACCGTCGCTTCAGAATTATAAAAAAAGGTTTTGCTTTATGTATCTGATATAAGGAGGGTTAAAATAGCAACGATGCAACCCAGATGAGTATGAGTGGACAACTCTAAAAAATATCAATTTACCAATGTACTATCACACCAAGAAGCGTTTAAAGCACGTATACAGCACATTGATTAGAGATATAATTATGTCTCAAGGTGTACTTACCCTTATCTTATCTTACCTGTTTCCTTGCTGCCTTCGATTATAAAAAAAAATAATGTAAGTAAAATAAATACAACAATTAACAATCAGGTACTTTATTTCCAACTAGCTATTGCCCGCGGCTCCGCTCGCGTGGAATCCTGATTCCATCGCCGATATATAGCCTATGTGTTATTCTGATGTATAAGCTATATTATTGTAAAGTTTCATTAAAATCCATTCAATAGTTTTTACGTGAAAAGTAACGAAATTTTCAATTAAATCGATATGGGTATCGTTTTCGGAGTTTTCGTGGTTGCTGGTTCACGTATTGTGGGAAATATTACATAACTCTATCTAGACCTAAACTAAGCATAGCTTAACTAGCTAGTGTTATGGGTTCTAGAATACGGATAAACATACTTAGACACATTTTTTTTTAAATACTTACATATTATACATAGAAACACCCAGAACAATGCAAATATTAATATTCATGCAAACAAATATTTGCACTGAGCGGGGATCGAACCCGCGCCTCCTGCGTAGCTACCGCGTTAACTACCGCTACGCCACAGAGGCATGGTATCGTTTTCAAGTTAGTTTTGTACTTTAGTCTATTTTTTTATTGAGTGAACAAAGATACTAAATATGCGTTAAAATAATGTAAAAAATTAAATTAAAAATGAAAACTAATGTTTAGATGATGTCGGCATTTCCGCAAACATCAAAGGCGATGAACTACCTGTATGACATGTTATAGGTACTGTGCTAGTATTATGAAGGAACCATTTAATAACTTACATAAGAATGAAAAACTCCAATGCATGACTAAAGATTTCACTGAATTGCATCCTCAACTCTGCAACCTCATTCATTCTTCTGGTCTTCATTTTCTTTTCTTCTTGGCCTCATGTTCTTGTCCTGTGGACTAAATACATGAAAGTGAAACCTAGTCCTGTACCCGACTATGACTAAGCACGCCACAATGTGCTTCATCAAAAGCCGGGAACAGCACATTACAATAACTTCTGAACCTCTTGCATTCTTCTATTCTTCTCACTTCAATTGCACGTTCTTATTCTGTGGGAATTACATAAAAATAAATCAATTAAACGAAACCTAAGACATGTCTCAGGTAATCTTTCACCCTGAAGACCCAAGACAACGTATTGTTTTAGCCGGTTCAAAGCAAATCAAAGCATTACTTTATTTAAAAACACTGTTACAAAAGTACTGTAGAATTATACATCTTTCAAGTATTTTTTTGCCAAAAATTTCATCATGCAAAGTGACAAAATATTATTTAGATATCCAAAGGGGTTTCCGCACAATAAATTTAAGGTATTATTAGGTCGACCGTATCGATATTGTGAAGAATATCTACATTGCATTGCAACTTTAAGTTTATGCACAATTGTTTAGTGCTCGTTTAGAATTCAAGTATTGAGCCAACGTGTACAGCCTGCAAGCAAAAGAGGCAGAAATATAGCTACTTTTTTTTTACTATTTTGTATCTTTATACTATTTCTACTTATACTATTTCTTATACTATTTTGAAGTCCTTTACGTACCTGAAAAAATACAAAAACATTTCATGAAAGTGTAAGTACGTTCCATCAGCAAAGAATTAATTATAAGCGTAAAGAAGTTGTTGTGTGTGATGATAAATTATTACCTACTAGTAGTACGAGTACTATAGGTACCATAGTGGTTAAAGAGACGATCGACAGATCTCGGGTTCGGGCTACTCATTACACTTATTTGCGCAAATAGACACCGGACAGTTTGCTTACAGAATAGAGACACTAGAGTAGTATGTGATGGTACATGGCGTGGCGTGAAGAATAAAAAACTAGCTGACCCCGCGAACTTCGTACCGCCTAACAGTCAATTCTTTAATTATGTATTTTTTTTGACTATAGGTACAGGCATTTTTAAAAAAATTCTCTGCTTAAGAACCATCCTCGTACTTCAAGGAATATTCTAAAAAAGAATTAGCGAAATCGGTTTAGCTGTTCTCGAGATTTGCGGTCAGCAACACATTCAGCGATTCGTTTTTATAGTATAGAATAGAATATCGAGAATGTGCGTGTAGATGATAAACATTCTACTCGGGTTCGAAGACGTCGGGCGTGCAACGCTGAGCCAGACAGCCTGTGGCCACGGCCGGTGTAACCAGAAGCAAATCAAAGGTATGTATGATTATACAATGATCGCGTTAATTCCCGTTAACATTATTATACATTGCACTACAGACGTGAAACGCTCTTATCATAGGCTATTAAGTTTTGCTGTAGAGATAATCTCCTTTACTATTAAGTACTTCAACACACCACAACTTATTGTAATAGCAATAAAGAAAATAATAACAAGACAAATTTGACTTGCCTTTAATTTACTGGAGATTTGCCTTCGTGCCTCGCTTCTCTCGCCTTGGTAGTCGTCACGGGAGAGTTCGCAAAGGCACTTAATAGATAGCCCTCGCATACTCAGCATACACATTATCGAACAACATTATAAAACATCATATAAAACAAGTCAAGTCAATTTCGCAATTGAAGAATCGCAAAGCCACACAAAATACAAGTTATTAAAATGCTGCTAAATTGATAGCAAGTACTTAATACTACACATATTAGGAACTAATACCTAGTTTTGCAACTAAGTAACGATTGACAAACAAAATTAACTGGAAATCACGTTTTAAAGTAAGCTCTGTATAGAATCTGTAGTTCTCCCTATGCTTTAGATTGATCTGACGCATAATGACCAATTCGCATAATGACTACTAGTAAATTCTTGAAATGACTTATACGCGGAACGACTACTACGCTTAACGGCGCATACGGAAAACGTTCAATGCTCTTAACGACGCATACGCAAAACGACCAATACGCACAATGACTAATATCCAATTCTATATTGATAAGTGCCTAATCTTACCTACACTTAATTAGATGCGCTATCTAGCTGTGATATTAGGTATAACTTTTTAAATTAAAAAACGAATTTCCAGTTAAAAGTAACTTAAAATAGACAATATTATCAAAACTTATACTAATAATTGTATACTCCATTCGGTTACGTATCTACTTAACTAGTTAGTTGTATGGAGTAAAAGTATCTTATATTAATAAATAAATCTAAGTATCTTATCTTGTCTAACCTTTTATTTCTCGTGCGGAATTCCCCTTGGATTCGAAAGATAGCCAGGCGCAGAGGGGTATGTCGGACTCGGACCGACTAAAACCGTACGCCACCTAGGGTCTTCAGATGCCGGGGACAAAGATTGCCAAGACATTTCCCTCGCACCCCGGCTGACCTAGGGCCATCTCCGGTTTTGAGATATCCCTAGGTCATCATCAGTGTGGGTCAATAGTGATGATGACAAGGTCGTCCGATTCTACCCAATACTGCTTAATATCATAGCTTTTGCTGAAAAAACAAAATATTGCAACTAAACTAAAACTGTCTTTTAAAATGACTTTTTACTATTTAGTTCCCAAAGTAGGTCAAAATATAAAACAATTCACTTTGCAAGTTCATTATATAATAGAAACTGATATTTTTTTTGAGAATAAAAAAGAAATAAGCATCGTACCTATTTACTGGAGGCGGAATAAAGCTCGAGTAGTTTTTAAGTGGTATTTGAATATCAATCAACTGCAAATATTCAAATAGCAAACAATTCGCTACTATTTTATCGGATAAGATTATCCGACAAAGAACTAGAGTTACCGACGTAACTCTCAGAATAAGCAAGTTGGTGTGACAGTGGTTTGGTCTGCAGAAGGACAGATATGGCCGTTGCAGCAAACGAGTCCTAGAGATGAGACCGCGAATCAGTAAACAGAAGGTGGGGGGCCTTCCAGTAAGATGGACGGACGCGGGACGACCTGATTAAGGTTAATTAGGATCAGCTGCTATGATGGAAATTGGGAGAGGGCTATGTTCGTACGAGACCGGGGCCTCCCGTGCCACCAGTTAAGTCGGGGCTGGGTGGGCTCTTGGTTGCGGTTGCCTTCGGGTTGGTTAGCATGGGTTCGAGCAAAATTAGATATCCGGCCGGTCTGGCTTCGGCCTCCGGAATGCGGAAGTGCAGGTTGGTCTACCTGTTCTGTCTAGCTAGGAGCATTTGCAGGTTTTCCGGGTTTGCTACGCGGCCAGGCACATTGTCCACACAAGAGATTTTTTTGGGGATCGCAGATTGCGCCCGGACTACACTACAAGGCTGGTGTTGGGGAATGGTGATTCCATTTCGTTTACGGCTGCAATAAGCCGCGCCAACGTTAAGTCGTCCTCGCACAAAGTCTTGAGGACGCTGTCTGAGTGGTGGAGCCGACCATTAGAAACCGGGATCAAAGCCTTCGGTTAAAAGAGGAGAAAAAGAAGAAGAAAAACATGTATATAGCAGTATGAGGAAATTATAGGCACAATTGTTCGCCACAAGTGCCTTGAACGGAACGCTCAGTAGCGAAAATGAAAGAGTGAAAATCAGAAATAGTAAGAGTATGCTCACACATCGTAAGAAGTAATACGCCTCAAAGAGTACGTTGTTATAACAAATCCACTATACCGAATATACGCGTGTACTAGGTATTAGCACAGGGTCTTACTAAAATTGATTGTCGTAATGTGCCTCAAAGAGCACGTGATTATCACAAGTAGATTAATGAGCTCTTGTGTGGGTCTTACTGAACACCTGCATAGCATATGCCACTATGTGTACAAGAATTATGAAACAAGAATCAAGAATCATGCCCATAGTTGTCGCTCGTTTTGAGTACTATTAAGGCAGGGTCTTACTAAAGTTGACTGTCGTAGTGTGCCTCAAAGAGCACGTTGTTTCTGAATTTAAAATAATTTGCTGTTATTTCAAATTATACAGTTGACTTTATTGACTTTAGTGACTATATACCTACCAGCACCCCTCCCTCCTGGAGCAGGCATTCCTCACTTCAGAATGTACGTACTTCATGTAGTAGGTACCAAAACAATCGAACACAATTTCGAGATTGTCGGTTCTTTTCGTACACGAGTACTCTGGCGCGAGGAACGCCTTGGGAAGGGTGGTATAACGCCCCGCCATCCGCGCTATACTGTAAGACTCAACCACTACTGGACATCTTTCCACTGGCTATAAATATTAAAATATTATATATAATCCATCAAATACATGGATAGTTGAACCAAGAAGTGTTGGATCCAAAATTTTTTTGGTTCGTACAACGAGAAAGTGACCAACGCGTAGCGCGTAGTAAGTCTTCTTCCTGCAAAGGCAGAGGAATATGGCTTTGACTTCGACGAATTCGGAGAATAATAGGAGTAACTTTTAAAGAAACAACAATACTATGGCAGCAAGTGAAATATATCTGAAGTAATATGGTGGCTTGACTGTCATAAGATTAATACCAGACAACAAGAACTTGAGTAATCAAAGCTCTTCTCTAACAGAAGCCAAAAGACAACAATAATATCAGTTATGAAAGCGCTTCTCTTACTGAGGGCGAAAGTATAAGAAGAAATAAAGGGCGCCGAATTGTGTTCTTTTAGAACACTGGTTTTTTTTTGTACAGAATATTAGCAACCGAAATTACTAATATTCCCTCTAACCCCTCCAGCTAAGCTAAATTGCTTGGGTTAGGAGTGGGTTCACGTCGTGTAATGGCCAGGATTCGAACCCGGGATCTCTCGATCGTATGGTTTCTAATATAGGATGCGATATATTCTTTCTTTCTCATCGAAAATTCAGAAATCATAGGAAAATGGAGCTCGGGCGCAGTAGCTCGAAGACAACAACGAGAAAGCGACCAAAGCCTAGCGCGTAGAGAATGTTCTTCCTACCAAGGCAGAGGAATATGGACATAGTGTAAAAACTGAAATGCCTGATGAAGGTCCTTGTCATCGGACGGGTGACCGAGAGCTCTATCTAATGGTACCAGCTTCACCGAAAATAGACGTTAACTTGGAAAGTTATTGATGTTATATTGATAATTTAATAGTGATAACAAAAATTTTAAAGAGAAAATTCGCAGCACCACAACAACAACCAGCGCAATGACGGAGGTTATCGTAGAGAACCCAAAAGAAAAGTAAGCAAAAGAGCTCTTTTACAACACTGTTTTCCAACCAGAATGTGTAAATTGCTTCTTTTCTCGCCGACTTTGAAGTTATTAACGCTGACATTAAATCCATTAGCAGTAAGGATGATGACCACGCAAAGAAATCGTAGGAAACTAGCTGTCCCGGCGAACTTCGTACCGCCATATTTTTCCCGTTCCCGCTGCACCTATTTTCTCATCTTTAAACCTTCCCTAGACATCCACGAATATTTCAAGACTAAAATTAGCCAAATCGGTTCAGCCGTTCTTGAGTTATAAACTAACAACGAAAAGTGGCATTGATTTTTATATATATAGACAAGTAAGGATGATGACCACGTAAAGAAATCGTAGGAAACTAGCTGTCCCGGCGAACTTCGTACCGCCATATTTTTCCCGTTCCCGCTGCACCTATTTTCTCGTCCTTTAAACCTTCCCTGGACTCCCACGAATATTTCGAGACTAAAATTAGCCCAATTGGTTCAGCCGTTCTTGAGTTATAAAATAACAACGAAAAGTGGCATTGATTTTTATATATTAGAAGACTGGCTGTCCCGGCGAACTTCGTACCGCCATATTTTTCCCGTTCCCGCTGCACCTATTTTCTCAGCCTTTAAACCTTTCCTGGACACCCACGAATATTTCAAGACTAAAATTAGCCAAATCGGTTCAGCCGTTCTTGAGTTATAAAATAACAACGAAAAGTGGCATTGATTTTTATATATTAAAAGATAAAGGTCAATAACTCGGCCTTTACTTTGAAGATTGAGCTAACTGCATGCCTACTACTAGCGCCAATTATTTTTTTTAATAATCATTGACGTAATGAAAGCACTTCTCTTACAGAAGCCGAAAGAAGAAGTAATAGAGCGCAGCGGTATGAGCTCTATCAAAAACTAGTTCTCAAAACAGCATGCGAAATTTTCTTCTCTTCTCACTGTAAATTCATAAGTGACTAGGATCGAAGGAGCGACCTCCTACAAAAGTTGAATGTCGTAATGTGCCTCAAA
The DNA here is from genome assembly GCA_914767945.1 of Eilema depressum. Lineage (NCBI taxonomy): Eukaryota > Metazoa > Arthropoda > Insecta > Lepidoptera > Erebidae > Eilema > Eilema depressum. The sequence goes on along the minus strand of OU612012.1, from coordinate 31,199,886 downwards.
AAGCATGTTGTTTCCTTTAAAATATTTTGTTGTAACTTCAAATTATACAATTGACATTATCAATTTTCGTGACTCCCTACCAGCACCCCTCCCTCCTGGAACAGGCATCCCTCACGTCAGAATCTTCATGTAGGTACTAAAACAATCGAACACAATTTCGAGATTGTCGGTTCTTATCGTACACGAGTACTCTGGCGCGAGGAACGCCTAGGGAGGGGTGGTATAACGCCCCGCCATCCGCGCTATACTGTAAGACTCAACCACTACTGGACATCTTTCCACTGGATTCAGATATTACCTAAAATATAATGACGTCCATCAAAATAATATATGGATAGTTAAACCAAGAAGCGTTGGAGCCAACATTTCTTGGTTCGTACCGTCGCGTGTCCTTTAAATTATTACTGAATTAATCTATACTTAATATTATAAAGCTAACAAGAGTAACAAGTTTGTTTCAATGCGCTGATGATGGAAAGTAGTGCTCTAGAAAAAGACAGAGGAATAATGGCTTTGACTTCGACGAATTCGATGAACATGAGGAGTAACTTTTGAAAGAAACAACAATACTATGGCAGCAAGTGAACTATATCTAAAGTAATATGGTGGCGTGACTGCCATAGGATTAATACCAGACAACAAGAACTTGAGTAATCAAAGCTCTTCTCTAACAGAAGCCAAAAGACAACAATAATATCAGTTATGAAAGCGCTTCTCTTACTGAGGGCGAAAGTAGAAGAAGTAATAAAGGGCGCCGAATTGTGTTCTTTTAGAACACTGGTTAGGGGAGTGGGTTCTCGTCGGTAGTGTAATGGCCAGGATTTGAACCCGGGACCTCTCGATCGTATGGTTTCTAATATAGGATGCGATTCTTTCTTTATCATCGAAAATTCAGAAATCATAGGAAAATGGAGCTCGGGCGCAGTAGCTCGAAGACAACAACGAGAAAGCGACCAAAGCCTAGCGCGTAGAGAATGTTCTTCCTACAAAGGCAGAGGAATATGGACACAGTCTAAAAAGTGAAATGCCTGATGAAGGTCCTTGTCATCGGACGGGTGACCGAGAGCTCTATCTAATGGTACCAGCTTCACCGAAAATAGACGTTAACTTGGAAAGTTATTGATGTTATATTGATAATTTAACAGTGATAACAAAAATTTTAAAGAGAAAATTCGCAGCACCACAACAACAACCAACGCAATGACGGAGGTTATCGTAGAGAACCCAAAAGAAAAGTAAGCAAAAGAGCTCTTTTACAACACTGTTTTCCAACCAGAATGTGTAAATTGCTTCTTTTCTCGCCGACTTTGAAGTTATTAACGCTGACATTAAATCCATTAGCAGTAAGGATGATGACCACGCAAAGAAATCGTAGGAAACTAGCTGTCCCGGCGAACTTCGTACCGCCATATTTTTCCCGTTCCCGCTGCACCTATTTTCTCGTCCTTTAAACCTTCCCTGGACTCCCACGAATATTTCGAGACTAAAATTAGCCCAATTGGTTCAGCCGTTCTTGAGTTATAAAATAACAACGAAAAGTGGCATTGATTTTTATATATTAGAAGACTGGCTGTCCCGGCGAACTTCGTACCGCCATATTTTTCCCGGTCCCGCTGCACCTATTTTCTCAGCCTTTAAACCTTTCCTGGACGCCCACGAATATTTCAAGACTAAAATTAGCCAAATCAGTTCAGCCGTTCTTGAGTTATAAAATAACAACGAAAAGTGGCATTGATTTTTATATATTAGAAGATAAAGGTCAATAACTCGGCCTTTACTTTGAAGATTGAGCTAACTGCATGCCTACTACTAGCGCCAATTATTTTTTTTAATAATCATTGACGTAATGAAAGCACTTCTCTTACAGAAGCCGAAAGAAGAAGAAGTAATAGAGCGCAGCGGTATGAGCTCTATCAAAAACTAGTTCTCAAAACAGCATGCGAAATTTTCTTCTCTTCTCACTGTAAATTCATAAGTGACTAGGATCGAAGGAACGACCTCCTACAAAAGTTGAATGTCGTAATGTGCCTCAAAAAGCATGTTGTTTCCTTTAAAATATTTTGTTGTAACTTCAAATTGTACAATTGACATTATCAATTTTCGTGACTCCCTACCAGCACCCCTCCCTCCTGGAACAGGCATCCCTCACGTCAGAATCTTCATGTAGGTACCAAAACAATCGAACACAATTTCGAGATTGTCGGTTCTTATCGTACACGAGTACTCTGGCGCGAGGAACGCCTAGGGAGGGGTGGTATAACGCCCCGCCATCCGCGCTATACTGTAAGACTCAACCACTACTGGACATCTTTCCACTGGATTCAGATATTACCTAAAATATAATGACGTCCATCAAAATAATATATGGATAGTTAAACCAAGAAGCGTTGGAGCCAACATTTCTTGGTTCGTACCGTCGTAGGGGAGTGGGTTCTCGTCGGTAGTGTAATGGCCAGGAGTTGAACCCGGGACCTCTCGATCGTATGGTTTCTAATATAGGATGCGATATATTCTTTCTTTCTCATCGAAAATTCAGAAATCATAAGAAAATGGAGCTCGGGCGCAGTAGCTCGAAGACAACAACGAGAAAGCGACCAAAGCCTAGCGCGTAGAGAATGTTCTTCCTACAAAGGCAGAGGAATATGGACACAGTCTAAAAACTGAAATGCCTGATGAAGGTCCTTGTCATCGGACGGGTGACCGAGAGCTCTATCTAATGGTACCAGCTTCACCGAAAATAGACGTTAACTTGGAAAGTTAATGATAGTATATTGATAATTTAATAATAACAAAAATTTCAAAGAGAAAATTCGCAGCACCATAACAACAACCAGCGCAATGACGGAGGTTATCGTAGAGAACCCAAAAGAAAAGTAAGCAAAAGAGCTCTTTTACAACACTGTTTTCCAACCAGAATGTGTAAATTGCTTCTTTTCTCGCCGACTTTGAAGTTATTAACGCTGCCATTAAATCCATTAGCAATAAGGATGATAACCACGCAAAGAAATCGTAGGAAATAAAGGTCAATAACTCGGCCTTTACTTTGAAGATTGAGCTAACAGCATGCCTACTACTAGCGCCAATTATTATTTTTAATAATCATTGGCGTTATGAAAGCACTTCTCTTACTGTACTCGAAAGAAGAAGAAGTAATAGAGCGCAGCGGGAAGAGCTCTATCAAAAACTAGTTCTCAAAACAGCATGCGAAATTTTCTTCTCTTCTCACTGTAAATTCATAAGTGACTAGGATCGAAGGAGCGACCTGCTACTAAAGTTGAATGTCGTAATGTGCCACAAAGAGCATGTTGTTTCCTTTAAAATATTTTGTTGTAACTTCAAATTATACAATTGACATTATCAATTTTAGTGACTCCATACCAGCACCCTTCCCTCCCGGAGCAGGCATCCCTCACGTCAGAGTCTTCATGTAGGTACCAAAACAATCGAACACAATTTCGAGATAAGTTAGTGAGTTATGAAAGCGCTTCTCTTAGGGAACTGGTTTCTAATATAGGATGCATATATTCTTTCTTTCTCATTGAAAATTCAGAAGTCGTACGTAAAATGGAGTTCGGGCGCAGTAACTTAAAATACAACAAAGCCACCCGTCTCAACCCGGGAGAAATTGCAGTTCACCGCGTTCCTCCAACAAACACCAAAACTGCTTGAACAAGATAATTTTTTCGCCATAAGTGCCTTGAACTGAACGCTCAGTAGCGCAAGTGAATAGTGAACAGTATAAATCAGCAATAGCATGCTCACACATCGGGGGAAGTAATATGCCTCAAAGAGCACGTTTTAATCACAAACACATTATATCGCATATACACGTGTAGCATATTAGATTAGTGACCTCTTGTGTGGGTCTTACTGAACGCCTGCATAAGCCGCTATATGTACGGGAATTATGAAACAGGTGCTCATGCCCATAGTTGTCGCTCGTTTTGAGTACTATTAGGACAGAGTCTTACTAAATTTGACTGTTGTAATGTGCCTCAAAGAGCACGTTGTTATCACAAGTAGATTAATGAGCTCGTGTGTGGGTCTTACTGAACACCTGCTCAAGCTACTATATGTACGGGAATTAAGTAACAGGTGCTCATGCCCATAGTTGTCGCTCGTTTTGTGTACTATTAGGACAGGGTCTTACTAAAGTTGACTGTTGTAATGTGCCCCAAAGAGCACGTTGTTATTACAAGTAGATTAATGAGCTCTTGTGAGGGTCTTACTGAACACCTGCTTGAGCCGCTATATGTACGGGAATTATGAAACAAGTGCACATGCCCATAGTCGTCGCTCGTTTTGTGTACTATTAGGACAGGGTCTTACTAAAGTGGACTGTCGTAATGTGCCTCAAAAAGCACGTTGTTATCACAAGTAGATTAATGAACTCTTGTGTGGGTCTTACTGAACACCTGCTCAAGCTACTATATGTACGGGATTTAAAAAAACAGGTGCTCATGCCCATAGCACCTCAAAGAGCACGTTGTTATCACAAGTAGATTGATGAGCTCTTGTGTGGGCCTTACTGTACACCTGCTTAAGCCGCTATATGTACGGGAATTATGAAATAGGTGCTCATGCCCATAGTGCCTCAAAGAGCACGTTGTTATCACAAGTAGCTCTTGTGTGGGTCTTACTGAACACCTGCTTAAGTCGCTATACATATGTATGTTATATGTACGGGAATTATGAAAAAGGTGCTCATGCCCACAGTTGTCGCTCGTTTTGCATTACCCGGGGATCACGTGTAGGTTCTTCCTATAGTCTACTAAACAAACTTATTACTTCTAAATAGTCCGAACAAGGCAATTATTGCTATACTAATAAGTGTATTCTATAACTGAGGCAGTTATGTACCCCGATTTATTCTCTAAATCATTGTTGATTTCCAAACTAATTCAACAATGGGGAGGCGCAGGCAAAAGTAATCACAGATGGCATTGCCTTTACTGGAGTATCTAACCCTACGTTTCCTTCGTCAAAAGTGCTCGTCAATCTTGTCTTTGACATGTGAATTGAGTGAGACTATTTATCTTTGATTGTGAATTTATCAAAAAAAATGTATGCCTGCATTCTCATCAGTAGGGAAACGATAAGTACCTTTATTTTGACACTGAAATGCACTATACAGCGTCATTATTTATTACACAGAAAGCTTTTTCGTTTACTAACATTTTGTATGAAGTTAGACAGCAAAAACACCAGCGATGATACGCCACCTATCGGGATAAATATGTAGCGTGTCTCCTCATTAGCTACGTTTATATTTATCTATAGATATCTAAGGTTACTTTCAGAATTGTTCAGACTATTCGTTTGTTTAGCCTGACTATGTAAGTTTAAACCTACGGACGCGAGCGACTTCAACCCCCATATTCCTAAGACACAGTCAAACCAGTGGATATGTATAGAGATCATAATGATGATCAGTAAAAAGTAGTACGGCCGTTAGCACGGGAGTTCTTCGGCTACCAATGTCACTACGCACTTCATTCCAAAGCTTCTAAGGAATTAGCCAGACTCGAATGATAACGGTAGTACTATACACAAATTTACACACAGCACATATTTACAGAATTTAAACACAGCATCAAGATATAAAGTTTACACACAGTTAGAAAACATGTAATGAGGAATCGAAAACAAGTATAATATTTATTAATGTAATTATTAAAAAAAACAATACTGTTTATTCAATCATTTTCATTTTCAATCATTACGTGTTAGTTATTTTAAATTCCAATAAATTTTATAAGATACCACCATAGTGGCACTCTAGCATTGCAAGCGATAATAAGGTAAAATGGTAAGTAACCGCTTACTTACTGCCATTGAAACGAATGTTTGTAGTTGATAAGATTAAAAAGGTAAATTAGTGAGTTAAGAGAGATAAATTAAAAAGATTGACAAATTTTAACAATAAAATTTATATTGTAATAAAACAATTAGATAAATTTAAACCTCAGGGAGTGAGTTACTTTAGCTAATATAATACGTATAAAATAATATAATAAGTGAGAAACTCGTGAGAACACTAGTAGTGAGAAGGAGAACAGTAGTAGTTGTGAGAACAGCCCGCAGTTGTGGGTAGCAGGGCCACTTAGCTCGACGCCGAAGAATCGTGCCGCGGAGACACCTATTGTCGCGTGGCTCGTTCGGCGACGGCAATTAGGGCTCGCTGCCTCTCTGCTGGCTGTACAGGTCCTCGTCCCGCGCAGACTACACGTCGCGTGGCTCGTTCGACGTACCCGGGACGGACCGTGCGTTTTCCAAGGGCGATCAATTGATATTGATTGCCATTAGAAAAATCACTGTTCGGTGACCCGAAGCCAGCAGAAAAAGGAAGGAGGGTGGCTCAAGCCCTTGGCTTTATAGCTGCTGGTTCGGTGGTGGCTTCCGGCACAAATTCACTTATTCGGCCGAAAGCCTCCCCTGTGTATTCTTGCTATCTTAGTTAGGTGTACATATTCAGTCAATCATTTTCATTTTTAATCATTAGGTTTTAGTTATTTTAAATTTCAATAAATTTTATAAGATAGTACCATAGCGACACTCAGGTATTGCAAGCGATATTAAGGTAAAATGGTAACTGCTTACCATCAGACGGCCCGCTTGTTCATGCTATCTTAGTTATATACATATTCAGTCAACATTATTATATAACATGTCCATCCCTATACATATCAACGTTGTTGAATATTAAATCTACTCTTTTCCACACCACCGCAGAGGTAGAGTAAGTGGCGCGTTTTTTTAGTGGTATCCCCATTAGGCCTATGTCCACGAAGAAATTCAATCCAAACTTAACGACTGCATACTTCTCGAGATAAATGAATATTCATTGAAACCTAAACATTGACCCAACAGCAAGCCTACTACTACCGTAATGAAAGCGCTTCTCTAACAGAAGTCGAAAGAAGAAGAAGTAATAGAGTGCGCCGGGCCACACTCTTTTAAAAATTTGGTTTTTAAAATAGGCTGCGAAATTTTCTTATTTTCTCATCGTAAATTCATTACTGACAAGAAGCGAAGGAGCGACCTTACTAAGAAATCACAAGAAAATGGTGCTCGGGTGCAGAAGCTAGAAGTCAATAACGAGAAAGTGGCAGGGCAGAGACAAGGCACAGTAAAAATGGACACAGTTTAAATATGTGTGGAAGGTATTATGGAAGTCCTTAACATTTGGACGGGTGACCGAGAACCGAATATGGTGGTATTAGCTTCACCAAATTCAGACAACGAAGAAAACATTTTCAATGTGCAGCATCACGGTAATACAGCAACGTCAAATAACGTTGTTCAGCGCAATGAAGGCGGTTATCGAAGAAAACCCATAAAAGTAAGTGAAAGCGCAGGGCCGCGCTCTTATAGAACTCTGCTTTACAAGAAATATTTACAAATAAATACAAGAAAATGGAACGACTCTACAACAAACATTCTATACAACAAGAAATACAGTTGATTGATACAAATCGCGCGAACCAGAGTCGTTCCGCCATTGTTGTCACTGCCACTACCTCACTGCTAGGGCCGCAGGCTGATTCCAGTAAAATGTTTCCATGTAAGCCAGTGGGAATATGTTCGGGCCATGTTGACTATCTGTCTTGTGAACTGTATTTAGCCTTTTGAAATTTCAGTTGGTGAGACCCGCTTGTGGGAGGCCAACTGAAATGTGCTTGCTATCTGTGTCCGTTGTGAGACTGAGAAAATGTCTTATTTTCTCAAGGAAAATCAGAAATTACATGAAAATAGTGCTCTGAACACAACAACTTGAAAGTGGCCAACGCGTAGCACGTGCTCAGTGTTCGTCCTACAAAGACACAGTAATATGGACACAGCGTAAATATTGCGTGGTATGTATTAAGGAAGTCTTTATCATCAGAGGGGTGACTGGATCCCTTTCCTGCTTGGTCTAGCACGAAATTGTAGTTGGAAAACAGATAGTCCGACTGTTAAATAATTAATCACAAAATGATGCACAACCATCATCGAGGCGACGGCGGCGTGCCTCAAGGATCACTACTAATTATTGACAAAAACGATTCCGAAATGAAATATATAGCTATTCCTCCATAGAAACGGAGAAGACCCAATATTATGCAATTAATATTTACGTAATGGAAGCTATTCTCTTACAGAAGCCGAAAATAGAAGAAGTAATAAAATGCACCGGATTGCGATCTTTTAGAAAACTGGTTCCTAAAAAAGAATGCGATAACTATAATCTTTCTTTCTCATCGAAAATTCAGAATTCATTTGAAAATGGTGCTCGGGCGCAGCAAATTTTTCTCTCCGTAAGAACCATCCTCGTACTTCGAGGAATATTCTAAAAAGAGAAATAGCCAATTTGGTTTAGCCGTTCTCGTGATCTGCGCTTTGCAACACATTTAGGGATTCATTTTTATATTATAGAGATTACAGAAGATATAGTATTTGTGATTGACAATTTCAAGTTCAAACAACCTGATGAAAAATGGTACACATGGCCCATGGGCATATGAAAATACCCAATATTATGCAATTACTATTTACGTAATGAAAGCTCTTCTCTTACAGAAGCCGAAAATGGGAGAAGTAATAAAATGCACTGGATTGCGATCTTTTAGAAAACTGGTTTCTAAAAAAGGATGCGATACATTCTTTCTTTCTCATCGAAAATTCAGAATTCATTGGCAAATGGAGCTCGCGCGCAGTAGCTCGAAGACAACAACGAGAAAGCGACCAACGCGTAGCGCGCAGTAAAGTGGCTATTACACCTTCCTAAATTCAGAATCCGATATTTAGGACGTCCTGAATTTAGGAAAGTGTAATCGCATTTAGGAAGGTAGCATCCTAATTAGGAAACGATTTAGGATAAAGGACGGCTTCCGACGTCCTAAATGGCTAAATCGGATGAGTGTAATCGCATTTCCTAAATTTAGGACGCTCAGTGGCCGCTCACCGCCGCAGTATCGATACATATTGTATCGATAAATATCGATATTGATAATTTTATAATAAAGCTATCGATATATCGACATAATGTATGTATGTACGTGGGTATGTACGTATGTATGTATGTATGTATGTATGTATGTATGTACGTCGTATTTATGTATGTATGTATGTATGTATCGTATGTACGTATGTATGTATGCATGTATGTACGTCGTATTTATGTATGTATGTACGTATGTATGTACGTATGTATGTACGTATGTATGTATGTATTATCGATTCTTTTTTATTCAGAAGTATGCGCGCAATGAGATTATTGACAGACTAAGTTGCTAATTTCAAAATTAAGTAACGAATTAAAAAAGCAGCCTCAGCAAATAGAGTCGACCATGACAATATTATGAAATGTAATTTGTTAGAAATATATAACAGTAACATCATACGGTAACATCATCAAAGTAATATTCAATAACATCGATATATCAAAATCGTAACCTAATTTATCATCCATCTCTATTCGACAGCGACATGCGACACGTCCGTCGCTTGCCGCTCGTCCAACAAAACTGATTTAGGATCCTAATTTAGTGAAAGTGTAATCGCGAGCTCCGGCGACTGAATTTCTCGTCCTAAATCGTTTCCTAAATATCGTTTCCTGAATTTAGGAAGGTGTAATAGCCCTTTAAGTGTTCTTCCTACAATGGAAGAGGAATATGGACACAGTGTAAAAACTGTGTGTTATGGAAGTACTTCTCATCGGACGGGTGACCGAGAGGTCAATTTAATGGTAGCTTCACCGATTATAGACGTTAACTTGGAAAGTTATTGATAGTATATTGATAATTTTATAGCGAATAAAAAACACTTTTCAATGTGCAATTTCGAGCGAATCCCCTAAAAATTCATCGCATTATCTGCTAATAGAGCCTAATAGGCGCTTCTCTTACAGAAGCTAAAGACAACAAGAAGATGCAACAGAGCTCGCTGGACCGCACCTCTTTTATTAGAAAACTGGTTTACAAACCAGAAAAATTCCAGTAAAATGTTTGCATGTAAGCCAGTGGGAATTTGTTCGGGCCATGTTGACTATCTGTCTTGTGTATTTAGCCTTTTGAAATTTCAGTTGGAGAGACCCGCTTGTGGGAGGCCAACTGAAATGTGCTATCTGTATCCGTTGTGAGAATGAGAAAATGTCTTATTTTCTCAAGGAAAATTCAGAAATTACAGGAAAATAGTCCTCTAGTGCCGTAGCTTGAACACAACAACTAGAAATGGCCAACGCGTAGCGCGTAGTAAATGTTCTTCCTACAAAGGCAAACTATAGGTTCGACTTTCCACAGACACAATAATACTATGGCAGCAAAAGACATGTATCTGAACTAATATGATGAATACCAGACAACAAGAACTTGAGTAATGAAAACTCTTCTCTTACAGAAGCCGAAAGTAGAAGAAGTAATAGAGTGCGCTGGATTGCGCTCTTTAAGAAAACTGGGGTCTGATATAGGATGCGTTATATTATTCCTTTCTCATCAAAATTTCAGAAACCATAGGAAATTGGAGCTCACGCGCAGTAGCACGAAGACTACAACGAGAAAGTGACCAACGCGTAGCGCGCAGTAAGTGTTCTTCCTTGAAAGGAACACAGTGTAAAAACTGTGTGAAATGCTTTATGGAGATCCTTGTCATCGGACGGGCAACCGAAAGCCCAATTTAGCGAATAATAGATAAATAGCTAATTTTATAGCGAATAAAAAACACTTTTCAAAGTGCAATTTCGAGTGAATCCCCTAAGAAGTTATCTGCTACTAGAGCCCAATAAGCGCTTCTCTTACAGAAGCTGAAAGACAACAAGAAGATGTGATAGAGCGCATTGGACTGCGCCTTCTTCATTAGAAAACTGGTTAACGAACCAGGATGAGAAAATGTCCTCATTTTTCAAGGAAAATTCAGAAATTACAGGAAAATAGTGCTCTAGTGCAGTAGCTTGACGACGGCGTGCCTCAAGGACTACTACCGACTATTAAAGAAACCGATTCCGTAAGGAAATCATTCTATGACATCGAACATTCAGAAATCATAGGATACTGGAGCTCGGGCGCAGGAGCTTGAATACAACAACGAGAAAGTGACCAACGCGTAGCGCGTGGTACGTGTTCTTCTTACGAAGGCAGAAGAGTTAAGCATCGATTTCGACGAAATTCAAGATACAATTTCCACAGAAAATTTTTAAAATGTTCCTACAGACGTATCGATAATATACTTAATACGTCATTGACTACGTATACATATACATGTTTGTAAATAGACAAACAAAGCCCAGTGAGTTTGTTGCCGAAGTAGTACCAGGTCGGATACGGGTTGGAACCGGTGGCCAATTTGCTAAAAAAAAGTCTTCATAATTCTTGACGTTTTTTAAGTTCCATTTTGATGGTGGATACCTACAGAATAATAGTACATTATGGTACAAGTGAGCAACGTTGGTGATTACCGCCGAGGCGCCATTGAGACCCGAGCCGCCAGGCGAGGGTCTTAAGACAGCCGAGGACGGTAATCATCATGCTCACACGTGCCATACGACGTTTTACAACACACTTGCGAATAAAATAATACTACAAATACTAAATAAACAATACTACAAATTAATTCGTTTCCTATGCGCGCGCATTTAACAATGGCGGTCGACCATATTTAAAAAAAAAATGAGGTTTGAACTTAACTTTTTTTACTCTGATTTTTTTTTCTGTAAGGTAACTGTACCAATGCTCGACACTGTACCAATGCTAGACACTTTCGAACAAAACCCAGTATTTTGAGAAAATTATCCATTTATTTTATAAGACTATTGACTTAAAAGATGCCTAAGGGTATCTATAAGATATGTTCAAATATTCGCAACACCATCCGAAGTAAATTTAGAAAGACTGTTGACAGCAAATAATGTGACTCCGTGAACACGGTCGTGTTATTTCTTAAGATTTTTGCCAAGGGTACTTATTTTTATAGGTGTGATTTTTTTGTTTATAAGTTATGATTATTACTAATTTTAGTATAAACGTTATAAATATTGAAGTTATTGACATACTTGGACCATTGGGACAATGATGTCTAGCATTGGTGTTTTCGACCAAGTGCATAATAATTTAATTTAAAGTAAAAGTATGATAGATTTTAAAGATTTTATGGGCAAAAGTTAATGTCTAATTGTTGCTGTAACAGTTAAAAAAGAATGTAACGACCATGCTGTAATTAATTTGTTAAATTTTTTAGATTGAAATTTTATTTTTCCTTAAAGTGTCGAGCATTGGTACAGTTACCTTACTTAAAGAAAAAAAAAGTTAAATTTGAGTGAAAATTTTGTTTATTATACAAGTATTACAAGTTGAAATTATTTATTTAAATACGAAAATGCATCAAATGACCATACAATTAGGCGTATTAATTTAGTCGTACTATTAAACACGTTATATTTTGTATCAAAACTTTTTTAAGAACATAGACAATTATAGACACTTCCTTTAAAATTTAAAAAAGAATCTATAACTCACTTGTGAATAATAGCAATGGAAAAGTCACAGTTTGATAATAGGTATCATTCCGTGCCTATTTGCGGTGATATAATAGCACTGTTATGAGCAGGTGTGTTGTAAATAATTATTTATGACTTAGACTTTGATGAAATTGACGAATCTGAATCATAAGTATAAAAACAATTTAAGTTTAAAAATAGAAAGCAGCGAAGAAAATAATTCTTTTTTTCTTTAATGTTTTGTCAACAATTATGTACGTTAAACGATTTACTAATAAAGTTCTGAAACAAATGTAAGATTTATAGAAAGTCATGAAGGCATTTTAAGGAATAAATGATTTTTGACTTCGACTTCGACGAAATTGCCATCTAGTAACTAGGATCGAAGCCTTTGGTTAAAAGAGGAGAAATATAATAAGAAAAACGTCTAACAGCGTGAGGAAATTAGAGGAACAACTAGAGTTCAAAATGAATCATTAGAAGAATACAATTCTTTCGTTCGTTAATGTTTTGGCGACATTTGTGTGCATTAAACGATTTAAGAAAAAAGTTGCAAAACAAGTGTTTGATTTATAAAAACCATGAAGGCATTTCAGGGTGATCCAGCGGATCCTACAAAACCATTTTCATAAATTTATTTACAAAAAAGACAAAAAAATGAAGCTACACAACAGCAAGAATTCTATACAACAAGAAATACAATTGATTGATACAAATCGCGCGAACCAGAATTGCGGAAAGTCGATCTTGAACCGCGGTAGTCGTTCCAGTAGATGTTTGCAAATAAACCGGTGGGAATAGTTCAGGCCATGTTGACTGTCATCTGTCTTGTGATTGTATTTAGCCTTTTGAAATTTCAGTTGGTGAGACCCGCTTGTGGGAGGCCAACTGAAATGTGCTATCTGTGTCTGTAGTCAGGTGGTAGTCGGCAGGCAAATTACCTGATCCATAGCTCGACGGTGATTGGATCTGTGATTAGTCTGGAGAACACATTAGGTATAGGTTCCCATGGTTTGAGGAAACGAGCTACTAATTCCATACCTTTCTTTTCATTCCATAATTTCATGTTACATTTATAACAAAGTCCGACTCGATTGAGACAACATCAAAGCAAAAATCTAACCAACAGGATATAGATTTAATCATAAAAGTTAAAACAACACAACAATAACAAGAGTCTAAACTCATTATTATTAGTCATTTAAAAAAACAAGACAATTTATTCCACTACGATTAGCTGTAATTTTAAAATTCAACAATTTACTTTATTGATTTTCGTGACTCCCTACCAGCACCCCTCCCTCCTGGAACAGGCATCCCTCACGTCAGAATCTTCATGTAGGTACCAAAACAATCGAACACAATTTCGAGATTGTCGGTTCTTATCGTACACGAGTACTCTGGCGCGAGGAACGCCTAGGGAGGGGTGGTATAACGCCCCGCCATCCGCGCTATACTGTAAGACTCAACCACTACTGGACATCTTTCCACTGGATTCAGATATTACCTAAAATATAATGACGTCCATCAAAATAACTATCCATATATTAAACCAAGAAGCGTTGGAGCCAACATTTCTTGGTTCGTACCGTCGCGTGTCCTTTAAGTTATTACTGAATTAATCTATACTTAATATTATAAAGCTAACAAGAGTAACAAGTTTGTTTCAATGCGCTGATCTCAGAAAATATCTTATTTTCTCAAGGGAAATTACTGGAAAGTAGTGCTCTAGAAGAAGACAGAGGAATAATGGCTTTGACTTCGACGAATTCGACGAATATGAGGAGTAACTTTTGAAAGAAACAACTATACTATGGCAGCAAGTGAAATATATCTGAAGCAATATGGTGGCTTGACTGCCATAAGATTAATACCAGACAACAAGAACTTGAGTAATTAAAACTCTTCTCTAACAGAAGCCAAAAGACAACAATAATATCAGTTATGAAAGCGCTTCTCTTACTGAGGGCGAAAGTAGAAGAAGTAATAAAGGGCGCCGAATTGTGCCCTTTTAGAACACTGGTTTTTAGTAACCGAAATTACTAATATTCCCTCTAACCCCTCCAGCTAAGCTAAATTGCTTGTGTTAGGAGTGGGTTCACGTCGGTAGTGTAATGGCCAGGATTCGAACCCGGGACCTCTAGATCGCATAGTTTCTAATATGGGATGCGATATATATTCTTTCTTTCTCATCGAAAATTCAGAAATCATAGGAAAATGGAGCTCGGGCGGAGTAGCTCGAAGACAACAACGAGAAAGCGACCTAAAGCGAAATAAAGGTCAATAACTCGGTCTCTACTTTGAAGATTGAGCTAACAGCATGCCTACTACTAGCGCCAATTATTATTTTTAATAATCATTGACGTAATGAAAGCACTTCTCTTACATAAGTCGAAAGAAGAAGAAGTAATAGAGCGCAGCGGGAAGAGCTCTATCAAAAACTAGTTCTCAAAACAGCATGCAAAATTTTCTTCTCTTCGCTCTGTAAATTCATAAGTGACTAGGATCGAAGGAGCGACCTCCTACTAAAGTTGAATGTCGTCATGTGCCTCAAAGAGCACGTTGTTTCCTTTAAAATATTTTGTTGTAACTTCAAATTAAACAATTAACATTATCAATTTTAGTGACTCCCTACCAGTACTCCTCCCTCCTGGAGCAGGCATCCCTCACGTCAGAATCTTTCTCATTGAAAATTCAGAAGTCTTACGTAAAATGGAGTTCGGGCGCAGTAGCTTAAAATACAACAAAGCCACCCGTCTCAACCCGGGAGATAATTGCAGTTCACCGCGTTCCTCCAACAAACGCCAAAACTGCTTGAACAATATAAATTGTTCGCCATAAGTGCCTTGAACTGAACGCTCAGTAGCGCAAGTGAATAGTGAACAGTATAAATCAGCAATAGTATGCTCACACATCGGGGGAAGTAATATGCCTCAAAGAGCACGTTTTAATCACAAACCCATTATATCGCATATACACGTGTACCATATTAGATTAGTGACCTCATAAGTGGGTCTTACTGAACGCCTGCTTAAGCCGCTATATGTACGGGAATTATTAAACAGGTGCTCATGCCCATAGTTGTCGCTCGTTTTGAATACTATTAGGACAGGGTCTTACTAAAGTTAACTGTTGTAATGTGCCTCAAAGAGCACGTTGTTATCACAAGTAGATTAATGAGCTCTTGTGTGGGTCTTACTGAACACCTGCTCAAGCTACTATATGTACGGGAATTAAGAAACAGGTGCTCATGCCCATAGTTGTCGCTCGTTTTGTGTACTATTAGTACAGGGTCTTACTAAAGTTGACTGTTGTAATGTGCCTCAAAGAGCACGTTGTTATCACAAGTAGATTAATGAGTTCTTGTGTGGGTCTTACTGAATACCTGCTCAAGCTATTATATGTACGGGAATTAAGAAACAGGTGCTCATGCCCATAGTTGTCGCCCGTTTTGTGTACTATTAGGACAGGGTCTTACTAAAGTTGACTGTCGTAATGTGCCTCAAAAAGCACGTTGTTATCACAAGTAGATTAATGAACTCTTGTGTGGGTCTTACTGAACACCTGCTCAAGCTACTATATGTACGGGATTTAAAAAAAACAGGTGCTCATGCCCATAGCGCCTCAAAGAGCACGTTGTTATCACAAGTAGATTGATGAGCTCTTGTGTGGGCCTTACTGAACACCTGCTTAAGCCGCTATATGTACGGGAATTATGAAACAGGTGCTCATGCCCATAGTGCCTCAAAGAGCACGTTGTTATCACAAGTAGCTCTTGTGTGGGTCTTACTGAACACCTGCATAAGCCGCTATACATATGTAAATTATATGTACGGGAATTATGAAAAAGGTGCTCATGCCCACAGTTGTCGCTCGTTTTGCATTACCCGGGGATCACGTGTAGGCTCTTCCTATAGTCTACTAAACAAACTTATTACTTCTAAATAGTCCGAACAAGGGAATTATAATTGCTATACTAATAAGTGTATTCTATATCTGAGGCAGTTATGTACCCCGATTTATTCTCTAAATCATTGTGGATTTCCAAACTAATTCAACAATGGGGAGGCGCAGGCAAAAGTAATCACAGATGGCATTGCCTTTACTGGAGTATCTAACCCTACGTTTCCTTCGTCAAAAGTGCTCGTCAATCTTGTCTTTGACATGTGAATTGAGTGAGACTATTTATCTTTGATTGTGAATTTATCAAAAAAAATGTATGCCTGCATTCTCATCAGTAGGGAAACGATAAGTACCTTTATTTTGACACTGAAATGCACTATACAGCGTCATTATTTATTACACAGAAAGCTTTTTCGTTTACTAACATTTTGTATGAAGTTAGACAGCAAAAACACCAGCGATGATACGCCACCTATCGGGATAAATATGTAGCGTGTCTCCTCATTAGCTACGTTTATATTTATCTATAGATATCTAAGGTTACTTTCAGAATTGTTCAGACTATTCGTTTGTTTAGCCTGACTATGTAAGTTTAAACCTACGGACGCGAGCGACTTCAACCCCCATATTCCTAAGACACAGTCAAACCAGTGGATATGTATAGAGATCATAATGATGATCAGTAAAAAGTAGTACGGCCGTTAGCACGGGAGTTCTTCGGCTACCAATGTCACTACGCACTTCATTCCAAAGCTTCTAAGGAATTAGCCAGACTCGAATGATAACGGTAGTACTATACACAAATTTACACACAGCACATATTTACAGAATTTAAACACAGCATCAAGATACAAAGTTTACACACAGTTAGAAAACATGTAATGAGGAATCGAAAACAAGATTAATATTTATTAATGTAATTATTAAAAAAAACAATACTGTTTATTCAATCATTTTCATTTTCAATCATTACGTGTTAGTTATTTTAAATTCCAATAAATTTTATAAGATACCACCATAGTGGCACTCTAGCATTGCAAGCGATAATAAGGTAAAATGGTAAGTAACCGCTTACTTACCGCCATTGAAACGAATGTTTGTAGTTGATAAGATTAAAAAGGTAAATTAGTGAGTTAAGAGAGATAAATTAAAAAGATTGACAAATTTTAACAGTAAAATTTATATTGTAATAAAACAATTAGATAAATTTAAACCTCAGGGAGTGAGTTACTTTAGCTAATATAATACGTATAAAATAATATAATAAGTGAGAAACTCGTGAGAACACTAGTAGTGAGAAGGAGAACAGTAGTAGTTGTGAGAACAGCCCGCAGTTGTGGGTAGCAGGGCCACTTAGCTCGGCGCCGAAGAATCGTGCCGCGGAGACACCTATTGTCGCGTGGCTCGTTCGGCGACGGCAATTAGGGCTCGCTGCCTCTCTGCTGGCTGTACAGGTCCTCGTCCCGCGCAGACTACACGTCGCGTGGCTCGTTCGACGTACCCGGGACGGACCATGCGTTTTCCAAGGGCGATCAATTGATATTGATTGCCCTTGGAAAAATCACTGTTCGGTGACCCGAAGCCAGCAGAAAAAGGAAGGAGGGTGGCTCAAGCCCTTGGCTTTATAGCTGCTGGTTCGGTGGTGGCTTCCGGCACAAATTCACTTATTCGGCCGAAAGCCTCCCCTGTGTATTCTTGCTATCTTAGTTAGGTATACATATTCAGTCAATCATTTTCATTTTTAATCATTAGGTTTTAGTTATTTTAAATTTCAATAAATTTTATAAGATAGTACCATAGCGACACTCAGGTATTGCAAGCGATATTAAGGTAAAATGGTAACTGCTTACCATCAGACGGCCCGCTTGTTCATGCTATCTTAGTTATATACATATTCAGTCAACATTATTATATAACATGTCCATCCCTATACCTACATATCAACGTTGTTGAATATTAAATCTACTCTTTTCCACACCACCGCAGAGGTAGAGTAAGTGGCGCGTTTTTTTAGTGGTATCCCCATTAGGCCTATGTCCACGAAGAAATTCAATCCAAACTTAACGACTGCATACTTCTCGAGATAAATGAATATTCATTGAAACCTAAACATTGACCCAACAGCAAGCCTATTACTACCGTAATGAAAGCGCTTCTCTAACAGAAGCCGAAAGAAGAAGAAGTAATAGAGTGCGCCGGGCCACACTCTTTTAAAAATTTGGTTTTAAAATAGGCTGCGAAATTTTCTTATTTTCTCATCGTAAATTCATTACTGACAAGAAGCGAAGGAGCGACCTTACTAAGAAATCACAAGAAAATGGTGCTCGGGTGCAGAAGCTAGATGTCAATAACGAGAAAGTGGCAGGGCAGAGACAAGGCACAGTAAAAATGGACACAGTTTAAATATGTGTGGAAGGTATTATGGAAGTCCTTAACATTTGGACGGGTGACCGAGAACCGAATATGGTGGTATTAGCTTCACCAAATTCAGACAACGAAGAAAACATTTTCATCCCACCATCTCGGAAAGAGTACTTTTTTTCTTCGATATCTGAGTGTAAAAGTCGCTTTTATCCTCTAGAGTGGTAAAGTAAATTTGAATTTAGAACATCGTGTGTACTAGGTTTGTGAACTCAAAACATCATTAAACCTATTTACTTCTACCTCTATGGTGCCGATTTATCATACAACTTTTTTTTAATTTATGAAAAACTCAACTCGGAACCTCCTTGGTGTACCTACTTTTTTTTTTAAATTTGCTTTGCGCGCATAATTTTTTTTTCACGTCCTATGGTTTAACATTGTTGTTGAATTTTATTTGTTGATATTTTATTATTAGTATTATTACACATAATTATCATACAGCCTCCGTGGCGTAGTGGTAGTGAACGTGGCCGCAACGCAGGAGGCGCGGGTCCGATCCCCGCTCAGTGCAAATATTTGTATGCATAAAAAGTTCAACAACAACGGTCTAGCTGCAATGCTTCGATATCGCCTAATGTCACCATTGGGTTGTGGAGGTCACATGGCAGTCGCTTTACGGAAAATATCGAGGTCCAGCCAAATCCGCAGTTAAGACTGGTAAAGCGGACCCCGAACTCCGAGGTGAAAGCTTCGGATGCGACTGGGAATTAACGCTAGGAAGAAGAAGCATTTCATTATTTCCTCGCTGAGGTGGGATGAAAAGTTACGTGTTGCACTCGAGTGCAAAGATTTTACACCTTGTGCTCTTTTGATTCCCTCGCTAACGCTCAAGATTCTAATTTATGAATCACTCGCTATGCTCGTGATTCAAATTTAGAATCTTTCGCTTGCTCGGTCATCAAAACTGAGCACGCGGTTAAAAAGCAACTTTGCACTCTTGTATAACAAATAACTATTTCAATGTGCAGCATCACGGTAATACAGCAACGTCAAATAATGTTGTTCAGCGCAATGAAGGCGGTTATCGAAGAAAACCCATAAAAGTAAGTGAAAGCGCAGGGCCGCGCTCTTATAGAACTCTGCTTTACAAAAAATATTTACAAATAAATACAAGAAAATGGAACGACTCTACAACAAACATTCTATACAACAAGAAATACAGTTGATTGATACAAATCGCGCGAACCAGAGTCGTTCCGCCATTGTTGTCACTGCCACTACCTCACTGCTAGGGCCGCAGGCTGATTCCAGTAAAATGTTTCCATGTAAGCCAGTAGGAATTTGTTCGGGCCATGTTGACTATCTGTCTTGTGAACTGTATTTAGCCTTTTGAAATTTCAGTTGGTGAGACCCGCTTGTGGGAGGCCAACTGAAATGTGCTATCTGTGTCCGTTGTGAGAATGATGTCTTATTTTAAAATGTCTTATTTTCTCAAGGAAAATCAGAAATTACATGAAAATAGTGCTCTGAAGCCATGTCCGTGACATCGCGGATAAAATGCAAGAGAGCCGCCTTCGCTGGTGCGGCCACGTCTTGCGGCAACCGCCAGGCTACGTGGGAAACAAATGCCTGGCAATGGTGCCCCCGCCGGGTCCAGGTAAAAGGGGTATTCCTCCATAGAAACGGAGAAGACCCAATATTATGCAATTAATATTTACGTAATGGAAGCTATTCTCTTACAGAAGCCGAAAATAGAAGAAGTAATAAAATACACCGGATTACGATCTTTTAGAAAACTGGTTCCTAAAAAAGGATGCGATAACTATATTCTTTCTTTCTCATCGAAAATTCAGAATTCATTGGAAAATGGAGCTCGGGCGCAGCAAATTTTTCTCTCCGTAAGAACCATCCTCGTACTTC
Source organism: Eilema depressum (assembly GCA_914767945.1). Classification (NCBI taxonomy): domain Eukaryota; kingdom Metazoa; phylum Arthropoda; class Insecta; order Lepidoptera; family Erebidae; genus Eilema; species Eilema depressum. The sequence goes on along the minus strand of OU612012.1, from coordinate 31,179,230 downwards.
GAGGAATATTCTAAAAAGAGAAATAGCCAAATCGGTTTAGCCGTTCTCGTGATCTGCGCTTTGCAACACATTTAGGGATTCATTTTTATATTATAGAGATTACAGAAGATATAGTATTTGTGATTGACAATTTCAAGTTCAAACAACCTGATGAAAAATGGTACACATGGCCCATGGGCATATGAAAATACCCAATATTATGCAATTACTATTTACGTAATGAAAGCTCTTCTCTTACAGAAGCCGAAAATGGGAGAAGTAATAAAATGCACTGGATTGCGATCTTTTAGAAAACTGGTTTCTAAAAAAGGATGCGATATATTCTTTCTTTCTCATCGAAAATTCAGAATTCATTGGCAAATGTAGCTCGCGCGCAGTAGCTCGAAGACAACAACGAGAAAGCGACCAACGCGTAGCGCGCAGTAAGTGTTCTTCCTACAAAGGAAGAGGAATATGGACACAGTGTAAAAACTGTGTGAAATGCCTTATGGAAGTACTTCTCATCGGACGGGTGACCGAGAGGTCAATTTAATGGTAGCTTCACCGATTATAGATGTTAACTTGGAAAGTTATTGATAGTATATTCATAATTTTATAGCGAATTAAAAACACTTTTCAATGTGCAATTTCGAGCGAATCCCCTAAGAATTCATCGCATTATCTGCTAATAGAGCCTAATAGGCGCTTCTCTTACAGAAGCTAAAGACAACAAGAAGATGCAACAGAGCTCGCTGGACCGCACCTCTTTTATTAGAAAACTGGTTTACAAACCAGAAAAATTCCAGTAAAATGTTTGCATGTAAGCCAGTGGGAATTTGTTCGGGCCATGTTGACTATCTGTCTTGTGTATTTAGCCTTTTGAAATTTCAGTTGGAGAGACCCGCTTGTGGGAGGCCAACTGAAATGTGCTATCTATATCCGTTGTGAGAATGAGAAAATGTCTTATTTTCTCAAGGAAAATTCAGAAATTACAGGAAAATAGTCCTCTAGTGCCGTAGCTTGAACACAACAACTAGAAATGGCCAACGCGTAGCGCGTAGTAAATGTTCTTCCTACAAAGGCAAACTATAGGTTCGACTTTCCACAGACACAATAATACTATGGCAGCAAAAGACATGTATCTGAACTAATATGATGAATACCAGACAACAAGAACTTGAGTAATGAAAACTCTTCTCTTACAGAAGCCGAAAGTAGATGAATGAAGATCGCATGATGCAGGACTTGTACTGAATGCACAAAAAACTAAAATGATGCATGTATCATCGGCCTATAATAGAAGCGGCAGTAATGGTGATATTGGTCTGGTTGCCCATGACCACGACTGCTTGCATGATAGTAAAACTCAATGTCGTTGCAAAAGCATTGAAATTGTGTCTCAGATTACATACCTAGGCGTTACAATAGATGAAAGATTCAACTGGTCGGTTCATGTCGATACTGTGTGTGATAAACTTCGCGCCATTCTAGCAAAATTTTGTATTCTGAGATACAAAATACCTTTCCCTATCCTACTAGACATGTACACAGCACTAGCGGAGAGCATTGTACTATATGGGCTCAGTAGTTATGGACGCACATTTCCATCATATTTGCATAAAATATATTCCATACAGCTTCGTTTGTTGAAATCTATTGTGCCTGCTAATGTTCGAACTCGGTTTAACAATAACTATGAACAACTATTTAAATATTGTAATGTTATACCTGTTCACGAGAGGGTGAAAATGGTGCTATTAGTAGAAAACTATTTTAAATACAATTACAACCTAATAGAACACCCAATCACGACACGTAAAATAGTTAATAAAAAGTTAATTACTAAAACAGCCAAAAACTACTATGGCGAACGTACTACGGACTATCTACTACCCAGGCTTATAAACGAGATACCAGTAGAAACCAGAAATAAAATTAATGCTCTCAACTTAAAACGTGTACTTAAACACATATTCCTACCTGAAGTTAATAGCAACCTAACAGAAACCCATACAAAAATATAACAGAATGAATATACTTAATACAAATAAATATAAAATTGAAGTTACATACATGAATAAATAATTGATAAAATCAAATTATAATTCAATAATAACTTAGCAATATTATCTTAAAATGTATTAGAAAAAAAAAAAAAAAAAAAAAAAATAAGACTTACTTACCTTATCTGTACAACTACTCGTAACTAATCGCTAAACAAAACAATATTAACAAAATAAATTGTAATTAATATTATTATAAATTAACTGAAACTAATAATAATTTAGCAATATAAAAAAAAAATAATAATAATAATAATAATAACTAAAATTAAGTATGTTGTGCTGATTGCAGTCACCCTGTATATGTGTCATCGGACGCGGCGCGTAAACAACAAACCGGTTTAGCGGTAGAACTGTGCGCCTGCCTACTCTGCACCTAATATTATTCTTCCTTTAATATTTCTTATTACGGGTGAAATTGTAAGAATTTGTGTGTGTTGTCATGTGTGTATAATGATAATTCTATTAAGAATGTACAGACTGTCACACCCAAGATAAACCCATAAGGGTTTAATGGGTGCTTTTATCCAATTTTATAGTGTTTTTGTTTTTCAATAAATAAAAAAAAAAAAAAAAAAAAGAAGAAGTAATAGAGTGCGCTGGATTGCGCTCTTTAAGAAAACTGGTTTCTGATATAGGATGCGTTATATTATTCCTTTCTCATCAAAAATTCAGAAATCATAGGAAATTGGAGCTCGCGCGCAGTAGCACGAAGACTACAACGAGAAAGTGACCAACGCGTAGCGCGCAGTAAGTGTTCTTCCTTGAAAGGAATACAGTGTAAAAACTGTGTGAAATGCTTTATGGAGATCCTTGTCATCGGACGGGCAACCGAAAGCCCAATTTAGCGAATAATAGATAAATAGCTAATTTTATAGCGAATAAAAAACACTTTTCAAAGTGCAATTTCGAGTGAATCCCCTAAGAAGTTATCTGCTACTAGAGTCCAATAAGCACTTCTCTTACAGAAGCTGAAATACAACAAGAAGATGTGATAGAGCGCATTGGACTGCGCCTTCTTCATTAGAAAACTGGTTAACGAACCAGGATGAGAAAATGTCCTCATTTTTCAAGGAAAATTCAGAAATTACAGGAAAATAGTGCTCTAGTGCAGTAGCTTGACGACGGCGTGCCTCAAGGACTACTACCGACTATTAAAGAAACCGATTCCGTAAGGAAATCATTCTATGACATCGAACATTCAGAAATCATAGGATACTGGAGCTCGGGCGCAGGAGCTTGAATACAACAACGAGAAAGTGACCAACGCGTAGCGCGTGGTACGTGTTCTTCTTACGAAGGCAGAAGAGTTAAGCATCGATTTCGACGAAATTCAAGATACAATTTCCACAGAAAATTTTTAAAATGTTCCTACAGACGTATCGATAATATAATTAATACGTCATTGACTACGTATACATATACATGTTTGTAAATAGACAAACAAAGCCCACTGTCGATCCTGAACCGCGGTAGTCGTTCCAGTAGATGTTTGCAAATAAACCGGTGGGAATAGGTCGGGCCATGTCGACTATCTGTCTTGTAATCTGTATTTAGCCTTTTGAAATTTCAGTTGGTGAGACCCGCTTGTGGGAGGCCAACTGAAATGTGCTATCTGTGTCGAATAGAGAATAAATGATTTTTGACTTCGACTTCGACGAAATTGCCATCTAGTAACTAGGATCGAAGCCTTTGGTTAAAAGAGGAGAAATAGAATAAGAAAAACGTCTAACAGTGTGAGGAAATTAGAGGAACAACTAGAGTTCAAAATGAATCATTAGAAGAATACAATTATTTCGTTCGTTAATGTTTTGTCGACATTTGTGTGCATTAAACGATTTAAAAAAAAAAAGTTGCAAAACAAGTGTATGATTTATAAAACCATGAAGGCATTTCAGGGTGATCCAGCGGATCCTACAAAACCATTCTCATAAATTTATTTACAAAAAAGACAAAAAAATTAAACTACACAACAACAAGAATTCTATACAACAAGAAATACAATTGATTGATACAAATCGCGCGAACCAGAATTGCGGAAAGTCGATCTTGAACCGCGGTAGTCGTTCCAGTAGATGTTTGCAAATAAACCGGTGGGAATAGTTCAGGCCATGTTGACTGTCATCTGTCTTGTGATCTGTATTTAGCCTTTTGAAATTTCAGTTGGTGAGACCCGCTTGTGGGAGGCCAACTGAAATGTGCTATCTGTGTCTGTAGTCAGGTGGTAGTCGGCAGGCAAATTACCTGATCCATAGCTCGACGGTGATTGGATCTGTGATTAGTCTGGAGAACACATTAGGTATAGGTTCCCATGGTTTGAGGAAACGAGCTACTAATTCCATACCTTTCTTTTCATTCCATAATTTCATGTTACATTTATAACAAAGTCCGACTCGATTGAGACAACATCAAAGCAAAAATCTAACCAACAGGATATAGATTTAATCATAAAAGTTAAAACAACACAACAATAACAAGAGTCTAAACTCATTATTATTAGTCATTTAAAAAAACAAGACAATTTATTCCACTACGATTAGCTGTAATTTTAAAATTCAACAATTTACTTTATTGATTTTCGTGACGCCCTACCAGCACCCCTCCCTCCTGGAACAGGCATCCCTCACGTCAGAATCTTCATGTAGGTACCAAAACAATCGAACACAATTTCGAGATTGTCGGTTCTTATCGTACACGAGTACTCTGGCGCGAGGAACGCCTAGGGAGGGGTGGTATAACGCCCCGCCATCCGCGCTATACTGTAAGACTCAACCACTACTGGACATCTTTCCACTGGATTCAGATATTACCTAAAATATAATGACGTCCATCAAAATAACTATCCATATATTAAACCAAGAAGCGTTGGAGCCAACATTTCTTGGTTCGTACCGTCGCGTGTCCTTTAAGTTATTACTGAATTAATCTATACTTAATATTATAAAGCTAACAAGAGTAACAAGTTTGTTTCAATGCGCTGATCTCAGAAAATATCTTATTTTCTCAAGGGAAATTACTGGAAAGTAGTGCTCTAGAAAAAGACAGAGGAATAATGGCTTTGACTTCGACGAATTCGACGAATATGAGGAGTAACTTTTGAAAGAAACAACTATACTATGGCAGCAAGTGAAATATATCTGAAGCAATATGGTGGCTTGACTGCCATAAGATTAATACCAGACAACAAGAACTTGAGTAATTAAAACTCTTCTCTAACAGAAGCCAAAAGACAACAATAATATCAGTTATGAAAGCGCTTCTCTTACTGAGGGCGAAAGTAGAAGAAGTAATAAAGGGCGCCGAATTGTGCCCTTTTAGAATACTGGTTTTTAGTAACCGAAATTACTAATATTCCCTCTAACCCCTCCAGCTAAGCTAAATTGCTTGTGTTAGGAGTGGGTTCACGTCGGTAGTGTAATGGCCAGGATTCGAACCCGGGACCTCTAGATCGCATAGTTTCTAATATGGGATGCGATATATTCTTTCTTTCTCATCGAAAATTCAGAAATCATAGGAAAATGGAGTTCGGGCGCAGTAGCTCGAAGACAACAACGAGAAAGCGACCTAAAGCGAAATAAAGGTCAATAACTCGGCCTCTACTTTGAAGATTGAGCTAACAGCATGCCTACTACTAGCGCCTATTATTATTTTTAATAATCATTGACGTAATGAAAGCACTTCTCTTACATAAGCCGAAAGAAGAAGAAGTAATAGAGCGCAGCGGGAAGAGCTCTATCAAAAACTAGTTCTCAAAACAGCATGCGAAATTTTCTACTCTTCTCTCTGTAAATTCATAAGTGACTAGGATCGAAGGAGCGATCTCCTACTAAAGTTGAATGTCGTCATGTGCCTCAAAGAGCACGTTGTTGCCTTTAAAATATTTTGTTGTAACTTCAAATTAAACAATTGACATTATCAATTTTAGTGACTCCCTACCAGTACCCCTCCCTCCTGGAGCAGGCATCCATCACGTCAGAATCTTGATGTTGGTACCAAAACAATCGAACAGAATTTGGAGATTAGTTAGTGAGTTATGAAAGCGCTTCTCTTAGGGAACTGGTTTCTAATATAGGATGCATATATTCTTTCTTTCTCATTGAAAATTCAGAAGTCGTACGTAAAATGGAGTTCGGGCGCAGTAGCTTAAAATACAACAAAGCCACCCGTCTCAACCCGGGAGATAATTGCAGTTCACCGCGTTCCTCCAACAAACGCCAAAACTGCTTGAACAATATAAATTGTTCGCCATAAGTGCCTTGAACTGAACGCTCAGTAGCGCAAGTGAATAGTGAACAGTATAAATCAGCAATAGTATGCTCACACATCGGGGTAAGTAATATGCCTCAAAGAGCACGTTTTAATCACAAACCCATTATATCGCGTATACACGTGTACCATATTAGATTAGTGACCTCTTATGTGGGTCTTACTGAACGCCTGCATAAGCCGCTATATGTACGGGAATTATTAAACAGGTGCTCATGCCCATAGTTGTCGCTCGTTTTGAATACTATTAGGACAGGGTCTTACTAAAGTTGACTGTTGTAATGTGCCTCAAAGAGCACGTTGTTATCACAAGTAGATTAATGAGCTCTTGTGTGGGTCTTACTGAACACCTGCTCAAGCTATTATATGTACGGGAATTAAGAAACAGGTGCTCATGCCCATATTTGTCGTTCGTTTTGTGTACTATTAGGACAGGGTCTTACTAAAGTTGACTGTTGTAATGTGCCTCAAAGAGCACGTTGTTATTACAAGTAGATTAATGAGCTCTTGTGAGGGTCTTACTGAACACCTGCTTGAGCCGCTATATGTACGGGAATTATGGAACAAGTGCACATGCCCATAGTCGTCGCTCGTTTTGTGTACTATCAGGACAGGGTCTTACTAAAGTTGACTGTTGTAATGTGCCTCAAAGAGCACGTTGTTATTACAAGTAGATTAATGAGCTCTTGTGAGGGTCTTACTGAACACCTGCTTGAGCCGCTATATGTACGGGAATTATGGAACAAGTGCACATGCCCATAGTCGTCGCTCGTTTTGTGTACTATCAGGACAGGGTCTTACTAAAGTTGACTGTTGTAATGTGCCTCAAAGAGCACGTTGTTATCACAAGTAGATTAATTAGCTCTTGTGTGGGTCTTACTGAACACCTGCTCAAGCTACTATATGTACGGGATTTAAAAAAACAGGTGCTCATGCCCATAGCGCCTCAAAGAGCACGTTGTTATCACAAGTAGATTGATGAGCTCTTGTGTGGGCCTTACTGAACAATCGCTTAAGCCGCTATATGTACGGGAATTATGAAACAGGTGCTCATGCCCATAGTGCCTCAAAGAGCACGTTGTTATCACAAGTAGCTCTTGTGTGGGTCTTACTGAACACCTGCTTAAGCCGCTATACATATGTATGTTATATGTACGGGAATTATGAAAAAGGTGCTCATGCCCATAGTTGTCGCTCGTTTTGCATTACCCGGGGATCACGTGTAGGTTCTTCCTATAGTCTACTAAACAAACTTATTACTTCTTAATAGTCCGAACAAGGGAATTATTGCTATACTAATAAGTGTATTCTATATCTGAGGCAGTTATGTACCCCGATTTATTATCTAAATCATTGTTGATTTCCAAACTAATTCAACAATGGGGAGGCGCAGGCAAAACTAATCACAGATGGCATTGCCTTTACTGGTGTATCTAACCCTACGTTTCCTTCGTCAAAAGTGCTCGTCAATCTTGTCTTTGACATGTGAATTGAGTGAGACTATTTATCTTTGATTGTGAATTTATCAAAAAAAATGTATGCCTGCATTCTCATCAGTAGGGAAACGATAAGTACCTTTATTTTGACACCGAAATGCACTATACAGCGTCATTATTTATTACACAGAAAGCTTTTTCGTTTACTAACAATTTGTATGAAGTTAGACAGCAAAAACACCAGCGATGATACGCCACCTATCGGGATAAATATGTAGCGTGTCTCCTCATTAGCTACGTTTATATTTATCTATAAATATCTAAGGTTACTTTCAGAATTGTTCAGACTATTCGTTTGTTTAGCCTGACTATGAAAGCTTCGACCTACGGACGCGAGCGACTTCAACCCCCATATTCCTAAGACACAGTCAAACCAGTGGATATGTATAGAGATCATAATGATGATCAGTAAAAAGTAGTACGGCCGTTAGCACGGGAGTTCTTCGGCTACCAATGTCACTACGCACTTCATTACAAAGCTTCTAAGGAATTAGCCAGACTCGAATGATAACGGTAGTACTATACACAAATTTACACACAGCACATATTTACAGAATTTAAACACAGCATCAAGATATAAAGTTTACACACAGTTAGAAAACATGTAATGAGGAATCTAAAACAAGATTAATATTTATTAATGTAATTATTAAAAAAAACAATACTGTTTATTCAATCATTTTCATTTTCAATCATTACGTGTTAGTTATTTTAAATTCCAATAAATTTTATAAGATACCACCATAGTGGCACTCTAGCATTGCAAGCGATAATAAGGTAAAATGGTAAGTAACCGCTTACTTACCGCCATTGAAACGAATGTTTGTAGTTGATAAGATTAAAAAGGTAAATTAGTGAGTTAAGAGAGATAAATTAAAAAGATTGACAAATTTTAACAATAAAATTTATATTGTAATAAAACAATTAGATAAATTTAAACCTCAGGGAGTGAGTTACTTTAGCTAATATAATACGTATAAAATAATATAATAAGTGAGAAACTCGTGAGAACACTAGTAGTGAGAAGGAGAACAGTAGTAGTTGTGAGAACAGCCCGCAGTTGTGGGTAGCAGGGCCACTTAGCTCGGCGCCGAAGAATCGTGCCGCGGAGACACCTATTGTCGCGTGGCTCGTTCGGCGACGGCAATTAGGGCTCGCTGCCTCTCTGCTGGCTGTACAGGTCCTCGTCCCGCGCAGACTACACGTCGCGTGGCTCGTTCGACGTACCCGGGACGGACCGTGCGTTTTCCAAGGGCGATCAATTGATATTGATTTCCATTGGAAAAATCACTGTTCGGTGACCCGAAGCCAGCAGAAAAAGGAAGGAGGGTGGCTCAAGCCCTTGGCTTTATAGCTGCTGGTTCGGTGGTGGCTTCCGGCACAAATTCACTTATTCGGCCGAAAGCCTCCCCTGTGTATTCTTGCTATCTTAGTTAGGTATACATATTCAGTCAATCATTTTCATTTTTAATCATTAGGTTTTAGTTATTTTAAATTTCAATAAATTTTATAAGATAGTACCATAGCAACACTCAGGTATTGCAAGCGATATTAAGGTAAAATGGTAACTGCTTACTATCAGACGGCCCGCTTGTTCATGCTATCTTAGTTATATACATATTCAGTCAACATTATTATATAACATGTCCATCCCTATACATATCAACGTTGTTGAATATTAAATCTACTCTTTTCCACACCACCGCAGAGGTAGAGTAAGTGGCGCGTTTTTTTAGTGGTATCCCCATTAGGCCTATGTCCACGAAGAAATTCAATCCAAACTTAACGACTGCATACTTCTCGAGATAAATGAATATTCATTGAAACCTAAACATTGACCCAACAGCAAGCCTATTACTACCGTAATGAAAGCGCTTCTCTAACAGAAGCCGAAAGAAGAAGAAGTAATAGAGTGTGCCGGGCCACACTCTTTTAAAAATTTGGTTTTAAAATAGGCTGCGAAATTTTCTTATTTTCTCATCGTAAATTCATTACTGACAAGAAGCGAAGGAGCGACCTTACTAAGAAATCACAAGAAAATGGTGCTCGGGTGCAGAAGCTAGATGTCAATAACGAGAAAGTGGCAGGGCAGAGACAAGGCACAGTAAAAATGGACACAGTTTAAATATGTGTGGAAGGTATTATGGAAGTCCTTAACATTTGGACGGGTGACCGAGAACCGAATATGGTGGTATTAGCTTCACCAAATTCAGACAACGAAGAAAACATTTTCAATGTGCAGCATCACGGTAATACAGCAACGTCAAATAATGTTGTTCAGCGCAATGAAGGCGGTTATCGAAGAAAACCCATAAAAGTAAGTGAAAGCGCAGGGCCGCGCTCTTATAGAACTCTGCTTTACAAAAAATATTTACAAATAAATACAAGAAAATGGAACGACTCTACAACAAACATTCTATACAACAAGAAATACAGTTGATTGATACAAATCGCGCGAACCAGAGTCGTTCCGCCATTGTTGTCACTGCCACTACCTCACTGCTAGGGCCGCAGGCTGATTCCAGTAAAATGTTTCCATGTAAGCCAGTAGGAATATGTTCGGGCCATGTTGACTATCTGTCTTGTGAACTGTATTTAGCCTTTTGAAATTTCAGTTGGTGAGACCCGCTTGTGGGAGGCCAACTGAAATGTGCTATCTGTGTCCGTTGTGAGACTGAGAAAATGTCTTATTTTCTCAAGGAAAATCAGAAATTACATGAAAATAGTGCTCTGAAGCCATGTCCGTGACATCGCGGATAAAATGCAAGAGAGCCGCCTTCGCTGGTGCGGCCACGTCTTGCGGCAACCGCCAGGCTACGTGGGGAACAAATGCCTGGCAATGGTGCCCCCGCCGGGTCCAGGTAAAAGGGGTATTCCTCCATAGAAACGGAGAAGACCCAATATTATGCAATTAATATTTACGTAATGGAAGCTATTCTCTTACAGAAGCCGAAAATAGAAGAAGTAATAAAATACACCGGATTACGATCTTTTAGAAAACTGGTTCCTAAAAAAGGATGCGATAACTATATTCTTTCTTTCTCATCGAAAATTCAGAATTCATTGGAAAATGGAGCTCGGGCGCAGCAAATTTTTCTCTCCGTAAGAACCATCCTCGTACTTCGAGGAATATTCTAAAAAGAGAAATAGCCAAATCGGTTTAGCCGTTCTCGTGATCTGCGCTTTGCAACACATTTAGGGATTCATTTTTATATTATAGAGATTACAGAAGATATAGTATTTGTGATTGACAATTTCAAGTTCAAACAACCTGATGAAAAATGGTACACATGGCCCATGGGCATATGAAAATACCCAATATTATGCAATTACTATTTACGTAATGAAAGCTCTTCTCTTACAGAAGCCGAAAATGGGAGAAGTAATAAAATGCACTGGATTGCGATCTTTTAGAAAACTGGTTTCTAAAAAAGGATGCGATATATTCTTTCTTTCTCATCGAAAATTCAGAATTCATTGGCAAATGTAGCTCGCGCGCAGTAGCTCGAAGACAACAACGAGAAAGCGACCAACGCGTAGCGCGCAGTAAGTGTTCTTCCTACAAAGGAAGAGGAATATGGACACAGTGTAAAAACTGTGTGAAATGCCTTATGGAAGTACCTACTTCTCATCGGACGGGTGACCGAGAGGTCAATTTAATGGTAGCTTCACCGATTATAGATGTTAACTTGGAAAGTTATTGATAGTATATTCATAATTCTATAGCGAATAAAAAACACTTTTCAATGTGCAATTTCGAGCGAATCCCCTAAGAATTCATCGCATTATCTGCTAATAGAGCCTAATAGGCGCTTCTCTTACAGAAGCTAAAGACAACAAGAAGATGCAACAGAGCTCGCTGGACCGCACCTCTTTTATTAGAAAACTGGTTTACAAACCAGAAAAATTCCAGTAAAATGTTTGCATGTAAGCCAGTGGGAATTTGTTCGGGCCATGTTGACTATCTGTCTTGTGTATTTAGCCTTTTGAAATTTCAGTTGGAGAGACCCGCTTGTGGGAGGCCAACTGAAATGTGCTATCTGTGTCGAATAGAGAATAAATGATTTTGGACTTCGACTTCGACGAAATTGCCATCTAGTAACTAGGATCGAAGCCTTTGGTTAAAAGAGGAGAAATAGAATAAGAAAAACGTCTAACAGTGTGAGGAAATTAGAGGAACAAGTAGAGTTCAAAATGAATCATTAGAAGAATACAATTCTTTCGTTCGTTAATGTTTTGTCGACATTTGTGTGCATTAAACGATTTAAAAAAAAAAAATTGCAAAACAAGTGTATGATTTATAAAACCATGAAGGCATTTTAGGGTGATCCAGCGGATCCTACAAAACCATTTTCATAAATTTATTTACAAAAAAGACAAAAAAATGAAGCTACACAACAACAAGAATTCTATACAACAAGAAATACAATTGATTGATACAAATCGCGCGAACCAGAATTGCGGAAAGTCGATCTTGAACCGCGGTAGTCGTTCCAGTAGATGTTTGCAAATAAACCGGTGGGAACAGTTCAGGCCATGTTGACTGTCATCTGTCTTGTGATCTGTATTTAGCCTTTTGAAATTTCAGTTGGTGAGACCCACTTGTGGGAGGCCAACGGAAATGTGCTATCTGTGTCTGTAGTCAGGTGGTAGTCGGCAGGCAAATTACCTGATCCATAGCTCGACGGTGATTGGATCTGTGATTAGTCTGGAGAACACATTAGGTATAGGTTCCCATGGTTTGAGGAAACGAGCTACTAATTCCATACCTTTCTTTTCATTCCATAATTTCATGTTACATTTATAACAAAGTCCGACTCGATTGAGACAACATCAAAGCAAAAATCTAACCAACAGGATATAGATTTAATCATAAAAGTTAAAACAACACAACAATAACAAGAGTCTAAACTCATTATTATTAGTCATTTAAAAAAAACAAGACAATTTATTCCACTACGATTAGCTGTAATTTTAAAATTCAACAATTTACTTTATTGATTTTCGTGACTCCCTACCAGCACCCCTCCCTCCTGGAACAGGCATCCCGCACGTCAGAATCTTCATGTAGGTACCAAAACAATCGAACACAATTTCGAGATTGTCGGTTCTTATCGTACACGAGTACTCTGGCGCGAGGAACGCCTAGGGAGGGGTGGTATAACGCCCCGCCATCCGCGCTATACTGTAAGACTCAACCACTACTGGACATCTTTCCACTGGATTCAGATATTACCTAAAATATAATGACGTCCATCAAAATAATAATATATGGATAGTTAAACCAAGAAGCGTTGGAGCCAATATTTCTTGGTTCGTACCGTCGCGTGTCCTTTAAATTATTACTGAATTAATCTATACTTAATATTATAAAGCTAACAAGAGTAACAAGTTTGTTTCAGTGCGCTGATCTCAGAAAATATCTTATTTTCTCAAGGGAAATTACTGGAAAGTAGTGCTCTAGAAAAAGACAGAGGAATAATGGCTTTGACTTCGACGAATTCGATGAATATGAGGAGTAACTTTTGAAAGAAACAACAATACTATGGCAGCAAGTGAAATATATCTGAAGTAATATGGTGGCGTGACTGCCATAAGATTAATACCAGACAACAAGAACTTGAGTAATCAAAGCTCTTCTCTAACAGAAGCCAAAAGACAACAATAATATCAGTTATGAAAGCGCTTCTCTTACTGAGGGCGAAAGTAGAAGAAGTAATAAAGGGCGCCGAATTGTGTTCTTTTAGAACACTGGTTAGGGGAGTGGGTTCTCGTCGGTAGTGTAATGGCCAGGATTTGAACCCGGGACCTCTCGATCGTATGGTTTCTAATATAGGATGCGATTCTTTCTTTCTCATCGAAAATTCAGAAATCATAGAAAAATGGAGCTCGGGCGCAGTAGCTCGAAGACAACAACGAGAAAGCGACCAAAGCCTAGCGCGTAGAGAATGTTCTTCCTACAAAGGCAGAGGAATATGGACACAGTCTAAAAACTGAAATGCCTGATGAAGGTCCTTGTCATCGGACGGGTGACCGAGAGCTCTATCTAATGGTACCAGCTTCACCGAAAATAGACGTTAACTTGGAAAGTTAATGATAGTATATTGATAATTTAATAATAACAAAAATTTCAAAGAGAAAATTCGCAGCACCACAACAACACTGTTTTCCAACCAGAATGTGTAAATTGCTTCTTTTCTCGCCGACTTTGAAGTTATTAACGCTGCCATTAAATCCATTAGCAGTAAGGATGATAACCACGCTAAGAAATCGTAGGAAATAAAGGTCAATAACTCGGCCTTTACTTTGAAGATTGAGCTAACAGCATGCCTACTACTAGCGCCAATTATTATTTTTAATAATCATTGGCGTTATGAAAGCACTTCTCTTACTGTACTCGAAAGAAGAAGAAGTAATAGAGCGCAGCGGGAAGAGCTCTATCAAAAACTAGTTCTCAAAACAGCATGCGAAATTTTCTTCTCTTCTCACTGTAAATTCATAAGTGACTAAGATCGAAGGAGCGACCTCCTACTAAAGTTGAATGTCGTAATGTGCCACAAAGAGCATGTTGTTTCCTTTAAAATATTTTGTTGTAACTTCAAATTATACAATTGACATTATCAATTTTAGTGACTCCATACCAGCACCCTTCCCTCCCGGAGCAGGCATCCCTCACGTCAGAGTCTTCATGTAGGTACCAAAACAATCGAACACAATTTCGAGATAAGTTAGTGAGTTATGAAAGCGCTTCTCTTAGGGAACTGGTTTCTAATATAGGATGCATATATTCTTTCTTTCTGATTGAAAATTCAGAAGTCGTACGTAAAATGGAGTTCGGGCGCAGTAGCTTAAAATACAACAAAGCCACCCGTCTCAACCCGGGAGAAATTGCAGTTCACCGCGTTCCTCCAACAAACGCCAAAACTGCTTGAACAAGATAATTTTTTCGCCATAAGTGCCTTGAACTGAACGCTCAGTAGCGCAAGTGAATAGTGAACAGTATAAATCAGCAATAGTATGCTCACACATCGGGGGAAGTAATATGCCTCAAAGAGCACGTTTTAATCACAAACCCATTATATCGCATATACACGTGTAGCATATTAGATTATTGACCTCTTGTGTGGGTCTTACTGAACGCCTGCATAAGCCGCTATATGTACGGAAATTATGAAACAGGTGCTCATGCCCATAGTTGTCGCTCGTTTTGAGTACTATTAGGACAGAGTCTTACTAAATTTGACTGTTGTAATGTGCCTCAAAGAGCACGTTGTTATCACAAGTAGATTAATGAGCTCTTGTGTGGGTCTTACTGAACACCTGCTCAAGCTACTATATGTACAGGAATTAAGAAACAGGTGCTCATGCCCATAGTTGTCGCTCGTTTTGTGTACTATTAGGACAGGGTCTTACTAAAGTTGACTGTTGTAATGTGCCCCAAAGAGCACGTTGTTATTACAAGTAGATTAATGAGCTCTTGTGAGGGTCTTACTGAACACCTGCTTGAGCCACTATATGTACGGGAATTATGAAACAAGTGCACATGCCCATAGTCGTCGCTCGTTTTGTGTACTATTAGGACAGGGTCTTACTAAAGTGGACTGTCGTAATGTGCCTCAAAAAGCACGTTGTTATCACAAGTAGATTAATGAACTCTTGTGTGGGTCTTACTGAACACCTGCTCAAGCTACTATATGTACGGGATTTATAAAAACAGGTGCTCATGCCCATAGCACCTCAAAGAGCACGTTGTTATCACAAGTAGATTGATGAGCTCTTGTGTGGGCCTTACTGTACACCTGCTTAAGCCGCTATATGTACGGGAATTATGAAATAGGTGCTCATGCCCATAGTGCCTCAAAGAGCACGTTGTTATCACAAGTAGCTCTTGTGTGGGTCTTACTGAACACCTGCTTAAGCCGCTATACATATGTAAATTATATGTACGGGAATTATGAAAAAGGTGCTCATGCCCACAGTTGTCGCTCGTTTTGCATTACCCGGGGATCACGTGTAGGCTCTTCCTATAGTCTACTAAACAAACTTATTACTTCTAAATAGTCCGAACAAGGGAATTATAATTGCTATACTAATAAGTGTATTCTATATCTGAGGCAGTTATGTACCCCGATTTATTCTCTAAATCATTGTGGATTTCCAAACTAATTCAACAATGGGGAGGCGCAGGCAAAACTAATCACAGATGGCATTGCCTTTACTGGAGTATCTAACCCTACGTTTCCTTCGTCAAAAGTGCTCGTCAATCTTGTCTTTGACATGTGAATTGAGTGAGACTATTTATCTTTGATTGTGAATTTATCAAAAAAAATGTATGCCTGCATTCTCATCAGTAGGGAAACGATAAGTACCTTTATTTTGACACCGAAATGCACTATACAGCGTCATTATTTATTACACAGAAAGCTTTTTCGTTTACTAACATTTTGTATGAAGTTAGACAGCAAAAACACCAGCGATGATACGCCACCTATCGGGATAAATATGTAGCGTGTCTCCTCATTAGCTACGTTTATATTTATCTATAGATATCTAAGGTTACTTTCAGAATTGTTCAGACTATTCGTTTGTTTAGCCTGACTATGTAAGTTTAAACCTACGGACGCGAGCGACTTCAACCCCCATATTCCTAAGACACAGTCAAACCAGTGGATATGTATAGAGATCATAATGATGATCAGTAAAAAGTAGTACGGCCGTTAGCACGGGAGTTCTTCGGCTACCAATGTCACTACGCACTTCATTACAAAGCTTCTAAGGAATTAGCCAGACTCGAATGATAACGGTAGTACTATACACAAATTTACACACAGCACATATTTACAGAATTTAAACACAGCATCAAGATATAAAGTTTACACACAGTTAGAAATCATGTAATGAGGAATCGAAAACAAGATTAATATTTATTAATGTAATTATTAAAAAAAACAATACTGTTTATTCAATCATTTTCATTTTCAATCATTACGTGTTAGTTATTTTAAATTCCAATAAATTTTATAAGATACCACCATAGTGGCACTCTAGCATTGCAAGCGATAATAAGGTAAAATGGTAAGTAACCGCTTACTTACCGCCATTGAAACGAATGTTTGTAGTTGATAAGATTAAAAAGGTAAATTAGTGAGTTAAGAGAGATAAATTAAAAAGATTGACAAATTTTAACAATAAAATTTATATTGTAATAAAACAATTAGATAAATTTAAACCTCAGGGAGTGAGTTACTTTAGCTAATATAATACGTATAAAATAATATAATAAGTGAGAAACTCGTGAGAACACTAGTAGTGAGAAGGAGAACAGTAGTAGTTATGAGAACAGCCCACAGTTGTGGGTAGCAGGGCCACTTAGCTCGGCGCCGAAGAATCGTGCCGCGGAGACACCTATTGTCGCGTGGCTCGTTCGGCGACGGCAATTAGGGCTCGCTGCCTCTCTGCTGGCTGTACAGGTCCTCGTCCCGCGCAGACTACACGTCGCGTGGCTCGTTCGACGTACCCGGGACGGACGTCACCGAAGCCAGCAGAAAAAGGAAGGAGGGTGGCTCAAGCCCTTGCCTTTATAGCTGTTGGTTCGGTGGTGGCTTCCGGCACAAATTCACTTATTCGGCCGAAAGCCTCCCCTGTGTATTCTTGCTATCTTAGTTAGGTATACATATTCAGTCAATCATTTTCATTTTTAATCATTACGTTTTAGTTATTTTAAATTTCAATAAATTTTATAAGATAGTACCATAGCGACACTCAGGTATTGCAAGCGATATTAAGGTAAAATGGTAACTGCTTACCATCAGACGGCCCGCTTGTTCATGCTATCTTAGTTATATACATATTCAGTCAACATTATTATATAACATGTCCATCCCTATACATATCAACGTTGTTGAATATTAAATCTACTCTTTTCCACACCACCGCAGAGGTAGAGTAAGTGGCGCGTTTTTTTAGTGGTATCCCCATTAGGCCTATGTCCACGAAGAAATTCAATCCAAACTTAACGACTGCATACTTCTCGAGATAAATGAATATTCATTGAAACCTAAACATTGACCCAACAGCAAGCCTATTACTACCGTAATGAAAGCGCTTCTCTAACAGAAGCCGAAAGAAGAAGAAGTAATAGAGTGCGCCGGGCCACACTCTTTTAAAAATTTGGTTTTTAAAATAGGCTGCGAAATTTTCTTATTTTCTCATCGTAAATTCATTACTGACCAGAAGCGAAGGAGCGACCTTACTAAGAAATCACAAGAAAATGGTGCTCGGGTGCAGAAGCTAGAAGTCAATAACGAGAAAGTGGCAGGGCAGAGACAAGGCACAGTAAAAATGGACACAGTTTAAATATGTGTGGAAGGTATTATGGAAGTCCTTAACATTTGGACGGGTGACCGAGAACCGAATATGGTGGTATTAGCTTCACCAAATTCAGACAACGAAGAAAACATTTTCAATGTGCAGCATCACGGTAATACAGCAACGTCAAATAACGTTGTTCAGCGCAATGAAGGCGGTTATCGAAGAAAACCCATAAAAGTAAGTGAAAGCGCAGGGCCGCGCTCTTATAGAACTCTGCTTTACAAGAAATATTTACAAATAAATACAAGAAAATGGAACGACTCTACAACAAACATTCTATACAACAAGAAATACAGTTGATTGATACAAATCGCGCGAACCAGAGTCGTTCCGCCATTGTTGTCACTGCCACTACCTCACTGCTAGGGCCGCAGGCTGATTCCAGTAAAATGTTTCCATGTAAGCCAGTGGGAATATGTTCGGGCCATGTTGACTATCTGTCTTGTGAACTGTATTTAGCCTTTTGAAATTTCAGTTGGTGAGACCCGCTTGTGGGAGGCCAACTGAAATGTGCTATCTGTGTCCGTTGTGAGACTGAGAAAATGTCTTATTTTCTCAAGAAAAATCAGAAATTACATGAAAATAGTGCTCTGAACACAACAACTTGAAAGTGGCCAACGCGTAGCACGTGCTCAGTGTTCGTCCTACAAAGACACAGTAATATGGACACAGCGTAAATATTGCGTGGTATGTATTATGGAAGTCTTTATCATCAGAGGGGTGACTGGATCCCTTTCCTGCTTGGTCTAGCACGAAATTGTAGTTGGAAAACAGATAGTCCGACTGTTAAATAATTAATCACAAAATGATGCACAACCATCATCGAGGCGACGGCGGCGTGCCTCAAGGATCACTACTAATTATTGACAAAAACGATTCCGAAATGAAATATATAGCTATTCCTCCATAGAAACGGAGAAGACCCAATATTATGCAATTAATATTTACGTAATGGAAGCTATTCTCTTACAGAAGCCGAAAATAGAAGAAGTAATAAAATGCACCGGATTGCGATCTTTTAGAAAACTGGTTCCTAAAAAAGAATGCGATAACTATATTCTTTCTTTCTCATCGAAAATTCAGAATTCATTTGAAAATGGTGCTCGGGCGCAGCAAATTTTTCTCTCCGTAAGAACCATCCTCGTACTTCGAGGAATATTCTAAAAAGAGAAATAGCCAATTTGGTTTAGCCGTTCTCGTGATCTGCGCTTTGCAACACATTTAGGGATTCATTTTTATATTATAGAGATTACAGAAGATATAGTATTTGTGATAGACAATTTCAAGTTCAAACAACCTGATGAAAAATGGTACACATGGCCCATGGGCATATGAAAATACCCAATATTATGCAATTACTATTTACGTAATGAAAGCTCTTCTCTTACAGAAGCCGAAAATGGGAGAAGTAATAAAATGCACTGGATTGCGATCTTTTAGAAAACTGGTTTCTAAAAAAGGATGCGATACATTCTTTCTTTCTCATCGAAAATTCAGAATTCATTGGCAAATGGAGCTTGCGCGCAGTAGCTCGAAGACAACAACGAGAAAGCGACCAACGCGTAGCGCGCAGTAAGTGTACTTCCTACAATGGAAGAGGAATATGGACACAGTGTAAAAACTGTGTGAAATGCCTTATGGAAGTACTTCTCATCGGACGGGTGACCGAGAGGTCAATTTAATGGTAGCTTCACCGATTATAGACGTTAACTTGGAAAGTTATTGATAGTATATTGATAATTTTATAGCGAATAAAAAACACTTTTCAATGTGCAATTTCGAGCGAATCCCCTAAGAATTCATCGCATTATCTGCTAATAGAGCCTAATAGGCGCTTCTCTTACAGAAGCTAAAGACAACAAGAAGATGCAACAGAGCTCGCTGGATCGCACCTCTTTTATTAGAAAACTGGTTTACAAACCAGAAAAATTCCAGTAAAATGTTTGCATGTAAGCCAGTGGGAATTTGTTCGGGCCATGTTGACTATCTGTCTTGTGTATTTAGCCTTTTGAAATTTCAGTTGGAGAGACCCGCTTGTGGGAGGCCAACTGAAATGTGCTATCTGTATCCGTTGTGAGAATGAGAAAATGTCTTATTTTCTCAAGGAAAATTCAGAAATTACAGGAAAATAGTCCTCTAGTGCCGTAGCTTGAACACAACAACTAGAAATGGCCAACGCGTAGCGCGTAGTAAATGTTCTTCCTACAAAGGCAAACTATAGGTTCGACTTTCCACAGACACAATAATACTATGGCAGCAAAAGACATGTATCTGAACTAATATGATGAATACCAGACAACAAGAACTTGAGTAATGAAAACTCTTCTCTTACAGAAGCCGAAAGTAGAAGAAGTAATAGAGTGCGCTGGATTGCGCTCTTTAAGAAAACTGGTTTCTGATATAGGATGCGTTATATTATTCCTTTCTCATCAAAATTTCAGAAACCATAGGAAATTGGAGCTCACGCGCAGTAGCACGAAGACTACAACGAGAAAGTGACCAACGCGTAGCGCGCAGTAAGTGTTCTTCCTTGAAAGGAACACAGTGTAAAAACTGTGTGAAATGCTTTATGGAGATCCTTGTCATCGGACGGGCAACCGAAAGCCCAATTTAGCGAATAATAGATAAATAGCTAATTTTATAGCGAATAAAAAACACTTTTCAAAGTGCAATTTCGAGTGAATCCCCTAAGAAGTTATCTGCTACTAGAGCCCAATAAGCGCTTCTCTTACAGAAGCTGAAAGACAACAAGAAGATGTGATAGAGCGCATTGGACTGCGCCTTCTTCATTAGAAAACTGGTTAACGAACCAGGATGAGAAAATGTCCTCATTTTTCAAGGAAAATTCAGAAATTACAGGAAAATAGTGCTCTAGTGCAGTAGCTTGACGACGGCGTGCCTCAAGGACTACTACCGACTATTAAAGAAACCGATTCCGTAAGGAAATCATTCTATGACATCGAACATTCAGAAATCATAGGATACTGGAGCTCGGGCGCAGGAGCTTGAATACAACAACGAGAAAGTGACCAACGCGTAGCGCGTGGTACGTGTTCTTCTTACGAAGGCAAAAGAGTTAAGCATCGATTTCGACGAAATTCAAGATACAATTTCCACAGAAAATTTTTAAAATGTTCCTACAGACGTATCGATAATATACTTAATACGTCATTGACTACGTATACATATACATGTTTGTAAATAGACAAACAAAGCCCACTGTCGATCCTGAACCGCGGTAGTCGTACCAGTAGATGTTTGCAAATAAACCGGTGGGAATAGGTCGGGCCATGTCGACTATCTGTCTTGTAATCTGTATTTAGCCTTTTGAAATTTCAGTTGGTGAGACCCGCTTGTGGGAGGCCAACTGAAATGTGCTATCTGTGTCGAATAGAGAATAAATGATTTTTGACTTCGACTTCGACGAAATTGCCATCTAGTAACTAGGATCGAAGCCTTTGGTTAAAAGAGGAGAAATAAAATAAGAAAAACGTCTAACAGTGTGAGGAAATTAGAGGAACAACTAGAGTTCAAAATGAATCATTAGAAGAATACAATTCTTTCGTTCGTTAATGTTTTGTCGACATTTGTGTGCATTAAACGATTTAAAAAAAAAAAGTTGCAAAACAAGTGTATGATTTATAAAACCATGAAGGCATTTCAGGGTGATCCAGCGGATCCTACAAAACCATTCTTATAAATTTATTTACAAAAAAGACAAAAAAATGAAACTACACAACAACAAGAATTCTATACAACAAGAAATACAATTGATTGATACAAATCGCGCGAACCAGAATTGCGGAAAGTCGATCTTGAACCGCGGTAGTCGTTCCAGTAGATGTTTGCAAATAAACCGGTGGGAATAGTTCAGGCCATGTTGACTGTCATCTGTCTTGTGATCTGTATTTAGCCTTTTGAAATTTCAGTTGGTGAGACCCGCTTGTGGGAGGCCAACTGAAATGTGCTATCTGTGTCTGTAGTCAGGTGGTAGTCGGCAGGCAAATTACCTGATCCATAGCTCGACAGTGATTGGATCTGTGATTAGTCTGGAGAACACATTAGGTATAGGTTCCCATGGTTTGAGGAAACGAGCTACTAATTCCATACCTTTCTTTTCATTCCATAATTTCATGTTACATTTATAACAAAGTCCGACTCGATTGAGACAACATCAAAGCAAAAATCTAACCAACAGGATATAGATTTAATCATAAAAGTTAAAACAACACAACAATAACAAGAGTCTAAACTCATTATTATTAGTCATTTAAAAAAACAAGACAATTTATTCCACTACGATTAGCTGTAATTTTAAAATTCAACAATTTACTTTATTGATTTTCGTGACGCCCTACCAGCACCCCTCCCTCCTGGAACAGGCATCCCTCACGTCAGAATCTTCATGTAGGTACCAAAACAATCGAACACAATTTCGAGATTGTCGGTTCTTATCGTACACGAGTACTCTGGCGCGAGGAACGCCTAGGGAGGGGTGGTATAACGCCCCGCCATCCGCGCTATACTGTAAGACTCAACCACTACTGGACATCTTTCCACTGGATTCAGATATTACCTAAAATATAATGACGTCCATCAAAATAACTATCCATATATTAAACCAAGAAGCGTTGGAGCCAACATTTCTTGGTTCGTACCGTCGCGTGTCCTTTAAGTTATTACTGAATTAATCTATACTTAATATTATAAAGCTAACAAGAGTAACAAGTTTGTTTCAATGCGCTGATCTCAGAAAATATCTTATTTTCTCAAGGGAAATTACTGGAAAGTAGTGCTCTAGAAAAAGACAGAGGAATAATGGCTTTGACTTCGACGAATTCGACGAATATGAGGAGTAACTTTTGAAAGAAACAACTATACTATGGCAGCAAGTGAAATATATCTGAAGCAATATGGTGGCTTGACTGCCATAAGATTAATACCAGACAACAAGAACTTGAGTAATTAAAACTCTTCTCTAACAGAAGCCAAAAGACAACAATAATATCAGTTATGAAAGCGCTTCTCTTACTGAGGGCGAAAGTAGAAGAAGTAGGTAATAAAGGGCGCCGAATTGTGCCCTTTTAGAATACTGGTTTTTAGTAACCGAAATTACTAATATTCCCTCTAACCCCTCCAGCTAAGCTAAATTGCTTGTGTTAGGAGTGGGTTCACGTCGGTAGTGTAATGGCCAGGATTCGAACCCGGGACCTCTAGATCGCATAGTTTCTAATATGGGATGCGATATATTCTTTCTTTCTCATCGAAAATTCAGAAATCATAGGAAAATGGAGTTCGGGCGCAGTAGCTCGAAGACAACAACGAGAAAGCGACCTAAAGCGAAATAAAGGTCAATAACTCGGCCTCTACTTTGAAGATTGAGCTAACAGCATGCCTACTACTAGCGCCTATTATTATTTTTAATAATCATTGACGTAATGAAAGCACTTCTCTTACATAAGCCGAAAGAAGAAGAAGTAATAGAGCGCAGCGGGAAGAGCTCTATCAAAAACTAGTTCTCAAAACAGCATGCGAAATTTTCTACTCTTCTCTCTGTAAATTCATAAGTGACTAGGATCGAAGGAGCGATCTCCTACTAAAGTTGAATGTCGTCATGTGCCTCAAAGAGCACGTTGTTGCCTTTAAAATATTTTGTTGTAACTTCAAATTAAACAATTGACATTATCAATTTTAGTGACTCCCTACCAGTACCCCTCCCTCCTGGAGCAGGCATCCATCACGTCAGAATCTTGATGTTGGTACCAAAACAATCGAACAGAATTTGGAGATTAGTTAGTGAGTTATGAAAGCGCTTCTCTTAGGGAACTGGTTTCTAATATAGGATGCATATATTCTTTCTTTCTCATTGAAAATTCAGAAGTCGTACGTAAAATGGAGTTCGGGCGCAGTAGCTTAAAATACAACAAAGCCACCCGTCTCAACCCGGGAGATAATTGCAGTTCACCGCGTTCCTCCAACAAACGCCAAAACTGCTTGAACAATATAAATTGTTCGCCATAAGTGCCTTGAACTGAACGCTCAGTAGCGCAAGTGAATAGTGAACAGTATAAATCAGCAATAGTATGCTCACACATCGGGGTAAGTAATATGCCTCAAAGAGCACGTTTTAATCACAAACCCATTATATCGCGTATACACGTGTACCATATTAGATTAGTGACCTCTTATGTGGGTCTTACTGAACGCCTGCATAAGCCGCTATATGTACGGGAATTATTAAACAGGTGCTCATGCCCATAGTTGTCGCTCGTTTTGAATACTATTAGGACAGGGTCTTACTAAAGTTGACTGTTGTAATGTGCCTCAAAGAGCACGTTGTTATTACAAGTAGATTAATGAGCTCTTGTGAGGGTCTTACTGAACACCTGCTTGAGCCGCTATATGTACGGGAATTATGGAACAAGTGCACATGCCCATAGTCGTCGCTCGTTTTGTGTACTATCAGGACAGGGTCTTACTAAAGTTGACTGTTGTAATGTGCCTCAAAGAGCACGTTGTTATTACAAGTAGATTAATGAGCTCTTGTGAGGGTCTTACTGAACACCTGCTTGAGCCGCTATATGTACGGGAATTATGGAACAAGTGCACATGCCCATAGTCGTCGCTCGTTTTGTGTACTATCAGGACAGGGTCTTACTAAAGTTGACTGTTGTAATGTGCCTCAAAGAGCACGTTGTTATCACAAGTAGATTAATTAGCTCTTGTGTGGGTCTTACTGAACACCTGCTCAAGCTACTATATGTACGGGATTTAAAAAAACAGGTGCTCATGCCCATAGCGCCTCAAAGAGCACGTTGTTATCACAAGTAGATTGATGAGCTCTTGTGTGGGCCTTACTGAACAATCGCTTAAGCCGCTATATGTACGGGAATTATGAAACAGGTGCTCATGCCCATAGTGCCTCAAAGAGCACGTTGTTATCACAAGTAGCTCTTGTGTGGGTCTTACTGAACACCTGCTTAAGCCGCTATACATATGTATGTTATATGTACGGGAATTATGAAAAAGGTGCTCATGCCCATAGTTGTCGCTCGTTTTGCATTACCCGGGGATCACGTGTAGGTTCTTCCTATAGTCTACTAAACAAACTTATTACTTCTTAATAGTCCGAACAAGGGAATTATTGCTATACTAATAAGTGTATTCTATATCTGAGGCAGTTATGTACCCCGATTTATTATCTAAATCATTGTTGATTTCCAAACTAATTCAACAATGGGGAGGCGCAGGCAAAACTAATCACAGATGGCATTGCCTTTACTGGTGTATCTAACCCTACGTTTCCTTCGTCAAAAGTGCTCGTCAATCTTGTCTTTGACATGTGAATTGAGTGAGACTATTTATCTTTGATTGTGAATTTATCAAAAAAAATGTATGCCTGCATTCTCATCAGTAGGGAAACGATAAGTACCTTTATTTTGACACCGAAATGCACTATACAGCGTCATTATTTATTACACAGAAAGCTTTTTCGTTTACTAACAATTTGTATGAAGTTAGACAGCAAAAACACCAGCGATGATACGCCACCTATCGGGATAAATATGTAGCGTGTCTCCTCATTAGCTACGTTTATATTTATCTATAAATATCTAAGGTTACTTTCAGAATTGTTCAGACTATTCGTTTGTTTAGCCTGACTATGAAAGCTTCGACCTACGGACGCGAGCGACTTCAACCCCCATATTCCTAAGACACAGTCAAACCAGTGGATATGTATAGAGATCATAATGATGATCAGTAAAAAGTAGTACGGCCGTTAGCACGGGAGTTCTTCGGCTACCAATGTCACTACGCACTTCATTACAAAGCTTCTAAGGAATTAGCCAGACTCGAATGATAACGGTAGTACTATACACAAATTTACACACAGCACATATTTACAGAATTTAAACACAGCATCAAGATATAAAGTTTACACACAGTTAGAAAACATGTAATGAGGAATCTAAAACAAGATTAATATTTATTAATGTAATTATTAAAAAAAACAATACTGTTTATTCAATCATTTTCATTTTCAATCATTACGTGTTAGTTATTTTAAATTCCAATAAATTTTATAAGATACCACCATAGTGGCACTCTAGCATTGCAAGCGATAATAAGGTAAAATGGTAAGTAACCGCTTACTTACCGCCATTGAAACGAATGTTTGTAGTTGATAAGATTAAAAAGGTAAATTAGTGAGTTAAGAGAGATAAATTAAAAAGATTGACAAATTTTAACAATAAAATTTATATTGTAATAAAACAATTAGATAAATTTAAACCTCAGGGAGTGAGTTACTTTAGCTAATATAATACGTATAAAATAATATAATAAGTGAGAAACTCGTGAGAACACTAGTAGTGAGAAGGAGAACAGTAGTAGTTGTGAGAACAGCCCGCAGTTGTGGGTAGCAGGGCCACTTAGCTCGGCGCCGAAGAATCGTGCCGCGGAGACACCTATTGTCGCGTGGCTCGTTCGGCGACGGCAATTAGGGCTCGCTGCCTCTCTGCTGGCTGTACAGGTCCTCGTCCCGCGCAGACTACACGTCGCGTGGCTCGTTCGACGTACCCGGGACGGACCGTGCGTTTTCCAAGGGCGATCAATTGATATTGATTTCCATTGGAAAAATCACTGTTCGGTGACCCGAAGCCAGCAGAAAAAGGAAGGAGGGTGGCTCAAGCCCTTGGCTTTATAGCTGCTGGTTCGGTGGTGGCTTCCGGCACAAATTCACTTATTCGGCCGAAAGCCTCCCCTGTGTATTCTTGCTATCTTAGTTAGGTATACATATTCAGTCAATCATTTTCATTTTTAATCATTAGGTTTTAGTTATTTTAAATTTCAATAAATTTTATAAGATAGTACCATAGCAACACTCAGGTATTGCAAGCGATATTAAGGTAAAATGGTAACTGCTTACTATCAGACGGCCCGCTTGTTCATGCTATCTTAGTTATATACATATTCAGTCAACATTATTATATAACATGTCCATCCCTATACATATCAACGTTGTTGAATATTAAATCTACTCTTTTCCACACCACCGCAGAGGTAGAGTAAGTGGCGCGTTTTTTTAGTGGTATCCCCATTAGGCCTATGTCCACGAAGAAATTCAATCCAAACTTAACGACTGCATACTTCTCGAGATAAATGAATATTCATTGAAACCTAAACATTGACCCAACAGCAAGCCTATTACTACCGTAATGAAAGCGCTTCTCTAACAGAAGCCGAAAGAAGAAGAAGTAATAGAATGTGCCGGGCCACACTCTTTTAAAAATTTGGTTTTAAAATAGGCTGCGAAATTTTCTTATTTTCTCATCGTAAATTCATTACTGACAAGAAGCGAAGGAGCGACCTTACTAAGAAATCACAAGAAAATGGTGCTCGGGTGCAGAAGCTAGATGTCAATAACGAGAAAGTGGCAGGGCAGAGACAAGGCACAGTAAAAATGGACACAGTTTAAATATGTGTGGAAGGTATTATGGAAGTCCTTAACATTTGGACGGGTGACCGAGAACCGAATATGGTGGTATTAGCTTCACCAAATTCAGACAACGAAGAAAACATTTTCAATGTGCAGCATCACGGTAATACAGCAACGTCAAATAATGTTGTTCAGCGCAATGAAGGCGGTTATCGAAGAAAACCCATAAAAGTAAGTGAAAGCGCAGGGCCGCGCTCTTATAGAACTCTGCTTTACAAAAAATATTTACAAATAAATACAAGAAAATGGAACGACTCTACAACAAACATTCTATACAACAAGAAATACAGTTGATTGATACAAATCGCGCGAACCAGAGTCGTTCCGCCATTGTTGTCACTGCCACTACCTCACTGCTAGGGCCGCAGGCTGATTCCAGTAAAATGTTTCCATGTAAGCCAGTAGGAATATGTTCGGGCCATGTTGACTATCTGTCTTGTGAACTGTATTTAGCCTTTTGAAATTTCAGTTGGTGAGACCCGCTTGTGGGAGGCCAACTGAAATGTGCTATCTGTGTCCGTTGTGAGACTGAGAAAATGTCTTATTTTCTCAAGGAAAATCAGAAATTACATGAAAATAGTGCTCTGAAGCCATGTCCGTGACATCGCGGATAAAATGCAAGAGAGCCGCCTTCGCTGGTGCGGCCACGTCTTGCGGCAACCGCCAGGCTACGTGGGGAACAAATGCCTGGCAATGGTGCCCCCGCCGGGTCCAGGTAAAAGGGGTATTCCTCCATAGAAACGGAGAAGACCCAATATTATGCAATTAATATTTACGTAATGGAAGCTATTCTCTTACAGAAGCCGAAAATAGAAGAAGTAATAAAATACACCGGATTACGATCTTTTAGAAAACTGGTTCCTAAAAAAGGATGCGATAACTATATTCTTTCTTTCTCATCGAAAATTCAGAATTCATTGGAAAATGGAGCTCGGGCGCAGCAAATTTTTCTCTCCGTAAGAACCATCCTCGTACTTCGAGGAATATTCTAAAAAGAGAAATAGCCAAATCGGTTTAGCCGTTCTCGTGATCTGCGCTTTGCAACACATTTAGGGATTCATTTTTATATTATAGAGATTACAGAAGATATAGTATTTGTGATTGACAATTTCAAGTTCAAACAACCTGATGAAAAATGGTACACATGGCCCATGGGCATATGAAAATACCCAATATTATGCAATTACTATTTACGTAATGAAAGCTCTTCTCTTACAGAAGCCGAAAATGGGAGAAGTAATAAAATGCACTGGATTGCGATCTTTTAGAAAACTGGTTTCTAAAAAAGGATGCGATATATTCTTTCTTTCTCATCGAAAATTCAGAATTCATTGGCAAATGTAGCTCGCGCGCAGTAGCTCGAAGACAACAACGAGAAAGCGACCAACGCGTAGCGCGCAGTAAGTGTTCTTCCTACAAAGGAAGAGGAATATGGACACAGTGTAAAAACTGTGTGAAATGCCTTATGGAAGTACCTACTTCTCATCGGACGGGTGACCGAGAGGTCAATTTAATGGTAGCTTCACCGATTATAGATGTTAACTTGGAAAGTTATTGATAGTATATTCATAATTCTATAGCGAATAAAAAACACTTTTCAATGTGCAATTTCGAGCGAATCCCCTAAGAATTCATCGCATTATCTGCTAATAGAGCCTAATAGGCGCTTCTCTTACAGAAGCTAAAGACAACAAGAAGATGCAACAGAGCTCGCTGGACCGCACCTCTTTTATTAGAAAACTGGTTTACAAACCAGAAAAATTCCAGTAAAATGTTTGCATGTAAGCCAGTGGGAATTTGTTCGGGCCATGTTGACTATCTGTCTTGTGTATTTAGCCTTTTGAAATTTCAGTTGGAGAGACCCGCTTGTGGGAGGCCAACTGAAATGTGATATCTGTATCCGTTGTGAGAATGAGAAAATGTCTTATTTTCTCAAGGAAAATTCAGAAATTACAGGGAAATAGTGCTCTAGTGCCGTAGCTTGAACACAACAACTAGAAAATGGCCAACGCGTAGCGCGTAGTAAGTGTTCTTCCTACAAAGGCAAACTATGGGTTCGACTTTCCACAGACAAAATGATGCTATGGCAGCAAAATACATGTATCTCAACTAATATGATGAATACCAGACAACAAGAACTTGAGTAATGAAAACTCTTCTCTTACAGAAGCCGAAAGTAGAAGTGAGTAAATGCGCCGGATTGCGCTCTTTTAGAGAACTGGTTTAAACATATGTTGCGATATATTCATTCTTTCTCATCAAAAATTCAGAATGCATTGAAAAATGGAGCTCGGCCGCAGTAGAAACAAGACAACAACGAGAAAGCGACCGATGCATAACGTTTAGTAAATGTTTTTCTTACAAAGTCAGAAGAATAAGACTTTTACCTGGTACTCATGGCCTATGGGCATATGTGCCATATTCAGCTGAAAATACTGGTACCAGTCGATCCAAGAACAATTAAATATGACAGCCGATCAAAGAACATCAATCAGATTATATAACAATGTTATACTACATACAGCATTGCCGCAGACTGATTACAGTAAAATGTTTGCATGTAAGCCAGTGGGAATTTGTTCGGGCCATGTTGACTACCTGTCTTGTGAACTCTATATTTTAGCCTTTTGAAATTTCAGTTGGTGAGACCCGCTTGTGGGAGGCCAACTGAAATGTGCTATCTGTATCCGTTGTGAGAATGAGAAAATGTCTTATTTTCTCAAGGAAAATTCAGAAATTACAGGGAAATAGTGCTCTAGTGCCGTAGCTTGAACACAACAACTAGAAAATGGCCAACGCGTAGCGCGTAGTAAGTGTTCTTCCTACAAAGGTGAACTATGGGTCCAAGTTCTCACAGACACAATGATACATTGGCAGCAAAATACATGTATCTGAACTAATATGATGAATACCAGACAACAAGAATTTGAGTAATGAAAACTCTTCTCTTACAGAAGCCGAAAGTAGAAGTGAGAAAATGCGGCGGATTGCGCTCTTTTAGAGAACTGGTATAAACATATGATGCGATATATTCATTCTTTCTCATCAAAAATTCAGAATGCATTGAAAAATGGAGCTCGGCCGCAGTAGCAACAAGACAACAACGAGAAAGCGACCGATGCATAACGTTTAGTAAATGTTTTTCTTACAAAGTCAGAAGAATAAGACTTTTACCTGGTACTCATGGCCTATGGGCATATGTGCCATATTCAGCTGAAAATACTGGTACCAGTCGATCCAAGAGCAAATAAAATTAACAACCGATCAAAGAACATCAATCAGATTTATATAACAATGTTAAACTACATACAGCATTGCCGCAGACTGATTACAGTAAAATGTTTGCATGTAAGCCAGTGGGAATTTGTTCGGGCCATGTTGACTATCTGTCTTGTGAACTCTATTTAGCCTTTTGAAAGTTCAGTTGGTGAGACCCGCTTGTGGGAGGCCAGCTGAAATGTGATATCTGTATCCGTTGTGAGAATGAGAAAATGTCTTATTTTCTCAAGGAAAATTCAGAAATTACAGGGAAATAGTGCTCTAGTACCGTAGCTTGAACACAATAACTAGAAAATGGCAAACGCGTAGCGCGTAGTAAGTGTTCTTCCTACAAAGGCAAACTATGGGTTCGACTTTCCACAGACAAAATGATGCTATGGCAGCAAAATACATGTATCTCAACTAATATGATGAATACCAGACAACAAGAACTTGAGTAATGAAAACTCTTCTCTTACAGAAGCCGAAAGTAGAAGTGAGTAAATGCGCCGGATTGCGCTCTTTTAGAGAACTGGTTTAAACATATGATGCGATATATTCATTCTTTCTCATCAAAAATTCAGAATGCATTGAAAAATGGAGCTCGGCCGCAGTAGAAACCAGGACAACAACGAGAAAGCGACCGATGCATAACGTTTAGTAAATGTTTTTCTTACAAAGTCAGAAGAATAAGACTTTTACCTGGTACTCATGGCCTATGGGCATATGTGCCATATTCAGCTGAAAATACTGGTACTAGTCGATCCAAGAACAATTAAATATGACAGCCGATCAAAGAACATCAATCAGATTATATAACAATGTTATACTACATACAGCATTGCCGCAGACTGATTACAGTAAAATGTTTGCATGTAAGCCAGTGGGAATTTGTTCGGGCCATGTTGACTATCTGTCTTGTGAACTCTATTTAGCCTTTTGAAATTTCAGTTGGTGAGACCCGCTTGTGGGAGGCCAACTGAAATGTGCTATCTGTATCCGTTGTGAGAATGAGAAAATGTCTTATTTTCTCAAGGAAAATTCAGAAATTACAGGGAAATAGTGCTCTAGTGCCGTAGCTTGAACACAACAACTAGAAAATGGCCAACGCGTAGCGCGTAGTAAGTGTTCTTCCTACAAAGGTGAACTATGGGTTCAAGGTCTCACAGACACAATGATACTTTGGCAGCAAAATACATGTATCTGAACTAATATGATGAATACCAGACAACAAGAATTTGAGTAATGAAAACTCTTCTCTTACAGAAGCCGAAAGTAGAAGTGAGAAAATGCGGCGGATTGCGCTCTTTTAGAGAACTGGTAGAAATATATGATGCGATATATTCATTCTTTCTCATCAAAAATTCAGAATGCATTGAAAAATGGAGCTCGGCCGCAGTAGAAACCAGACAACAACGAGAAAGCGACCGATGCATAACGTTTAGTAAATGTTTTTCTTACAAAGTCAGAAGAATAAGACTTTTACCTGGTACTCATGGCCTATGGGCATATGTGCCATATTCAGCTGAAAATACTGGTACCAGTCGATCCAAGAGCAAATAAAATTAACAACCGATCAAAGAACATCAATCAGATTTATATAACAATGTTAAACTACATACAGCATTGCCGCAGACTGATTACAGTAAAATGTTTGCATGTAAGCCAGTGGGAATTTGTTCGGGCCATGTTGACTATCTGTCTTGTGAACTCTATTTAGCCTTTTGAAAGTTCAGTTGGTGAGACCCGCTTGTGGGAGGCCAGCTGAAATGTGATATCTGTATCCGTTGTGAGAATGAGAAAATGTCTTATTTTCTCAAGGAAAATTCAGAAATTACAGGGAAATAGTGCTCTAGTGCCATAGCTTGAACACAACAACTAGAAAATGGCCAACGCGTAGCGCGTAGTAAGTGTTCTTCCTACAAAGGTGAACTATGGGTTCAAGTTCTCAAAGACACAATGATACTTTGGCAGCAAAATACATGTATCTGAACTAATATGATGAATACCAGACAACAAGAACTTGAGTAATGAAAACTCTTCTCTTACTGTACAGAAGCCGAAAGTAGAAGTGAGAAAATGCGGCGGATTGCGCTCTTTTAGAGAACTGGTATAAACATATGATGCGATATATTCATTCTTTCTCATCAAAAATTCAGAATGCATTGAAAAATGGAGCTCGGCCGCAGTAGCAACAAGACAACAACGAGAAAGCGACCGATGCATAACGTTTAGTAAATGTTTTTCTTACAAAGTCAGAAGAATAAGACTTTTACCTGGTACTCATGGCCTATGGGCATATGTGCCATATTCAGCTGAAAATACTGGTACTAGTCGATCCAAGAACAATTAAATATGACAGCCGATCAAAGAACATCAATCAGATTATATAACAATGTTATACTACATACAGCATTGCCGCAGACTGATTACAGTAAAATGTTTGCATGTAAGCCAGTGGGAATTTGTTCGGGCCATGTTGACTATCTGTCTTGTGAACTCTATTTAGCCTTTTGAAATTTCAGTTGGTGAGACCCGCTTGTGGGAGGCCAACTGAAATGTGCTATCTGTATCCGTTGTGAGAATGAGAAAATGTCTTATTTTCTCAAGGAAAATTCAGAAATTACAGGGAAATAGTGCTCTAGTGCCGTAGCTTGAACACAACAACTAGAAAATGGCCAACGCGTAGCGCGTAGTAAGTGTTCTTCCTACAAAGGTGAACTATGGGTTCAAGGTCTCACAGACACAATGATACTTTGGCAGCAAAATACATGTATCTGAACTAATATGATGAATACCAGACAACAAGAATTTGAGTAATGAAAACTCTTCTCTTACAGAAGCCGAAAGTAGAAGTGAGAAAATGCGGCGGATTGCGCTCTTTTAGAGAACTGGTAGAAACATATGATGCGATATATTCATTCTTTCTCATCAAAAATTCAGAATGCATTGAAAAATGGAGCTCGGCCGCAGTAGAAACCAGACAACAACGAGAAAGCGACCGATGCATAACGTTTAGTAAATGTTTTTCTTACAAAGTCAGAAGAATAAGACTTTTACCTGGTACTCATGGCCTATGGGCATATGTGCCATATTCAGCTGAAAATACTGGTACCAGTCGATCCAAGAGCAAATAAAATTAACAACCGATCAAAGAACATCAATCAGATTTATATAACAATGTTAAACAACATACAGCATTGCCGCAGACTGATTACAGTAAAATGTTTGCATGTAAGCCAGTGGGAATTTGTTCGGGCCATGTTGACTATCTGTCTTGTGAACTCTATTTAGCCTTTTGAAAGTTCAGTTGGTGAGACCCGCTTGTGGGAGGCCAGCTGAAATGTGATATCTGTATCCGTTGTGAGAATGAGAAAATGTCTTATTTTCTCAAGGAAAATTCAGAAATTACAGGGAAATAGTGCTCTAGTGCCGTAGCTTGAACACAACAACTAGAAAATGGCCAACGCGTAGCGCGTAGTAAGTGTTCTTCCTACAAAGGTGAACTATGGGTTCAAGTTCTCACAGACACAATGATACTTTGGCAGCAAAATACATGTATCTGAACTAATATGATGAATACCAGACAACAAGAACTTGAGTAATGAAAACTCTTCTCTTACTGTACAGAAGCCGAAAGTAGAAGTGAGAAAATGCGGCGGATTGCGCTCTTTTAGAGAACTGGTATAAACATATGATGCGATATATTCATTCTTTCTCATTGACAGCCTCCGTGGCGTAGCGGTAGTGAACGCGGCCGCTACGCAGGAGGCGTGGGTTCGATCCCCGCTCAGTGCAAATATTTGTGTTCATGAAATATGGGTATTTGCATTGGTCTGGTCGTGCCTCGGAGAGCACGTTAAGCCGTCGGTCCCGGTTGCCATAAGAACATCTATGGCAGTCGTTACGGGTAGTTGGAGCCCTCAAAAATCCAAAAACAACAGTCTAGCTGCAAAGCTTCGATATCGCCTAATGTTACCATTGGGATGTGGAGGTCAGATGGCAATCGCTTCACAGAAAATATCGAGGTCTAGCCAAATCCGTAGTTAAGACTGGCAAAAGCGGACCCCAGACTCCGAGCTGAAAGCTTCGGATGCGACTGGGAATTAACGCTAAGAGGAAGATTCATTCTTTCTCATCAAAAATTCAGAATGCATTGAAAAATGGAGCTCGGCCGCAGTAGAAACCAGGACAACAACGAGAAAGCGACCGATGCATAACGTTTAGTAAATGTTTTTCTTACAAAGTCAGAAGAATAAGACTTTTACCTGGTACTCATGGCCTATGGGCATATGTGCCATATTCAGCTGAAAATACTGGTACCAGTCGATCCAAGAACAATTAAATATGACAGCCGATCAAAGAACATCAATCAGATTTATATAACAATGTTATACTACATACAGCATTGCCGCAGACTGATTACAGTAAAATGTTTGCATGTAAGCCAGTGGGAATTTGTTCGGGCCATGTTGACTATCTGTCTTGTGAACTCTATTTAGCCTTTTGAAATTTCAGTTGGTGAGACCCGCTTGTGGGAGGCCAACTGAAATGTGATATCTGTATCCGTTGTGAGAATGAGAAAATGTCTTATTTTCTCAAGGAAAATTCAGAAATTACAGGGAAATAGTGCTCTAGTGCCATAGCTTGAACACAACAACTAGAAAATGGCCAACGCGTAGCGCGTAGTAAGTGTTCTTCCTACAAAGGTGAACTATGGGTTCAAGTTCTCAAAGACACAATGATACTTTGGCAGCAAAATACATGTATCTGAACTAATATGATGAATACCAGACAACAAGAACTTGAGTAATGAAAACTCTTCTCTTACAGAAGCCGAAAGTAGAAGTGAGTAAATGCGCCGGATTGCGCTCTTTTAGAGAACTGGTTTAAACATATGATGCGATATATTCATTCTTTCTCATCAAAAATTCAGAATGCATTGAAAAATGGAGCTCGGCCGCAGTAGCAACAAGACAACAACGAGAAAGCGACCGATGCATAACGTTTAGTAAATGTTTTTCTTACAAAGTCAGAAGAATAAGACTTTTACCTGGTACTCATGGCCTATGGGCATAATATGTGCCATATTCAGCTGAAAATACTGGTACTAGTCGATCCAAGAACAATTAAATATGACAGCCGATCAAAGAACATCAATCAGATTATATAACAATGTTATACTACATACAGCATTGCCGCAGACTGATTACAGTAAAATGTTTGCATGTAAGCCAGTGGGAATTTGTTCGGGCCATGTTGACTATCTGTCTTGTGAACTCTATTTAGCCTTTTGAAATTTCAGTTGGTGAGACCCGCTTGTGGGAGGCCAACTGAAATGTGCTATCTGTATCCGTTGTGAGAATGAGAAAATGTCTTATTTTCTCAAGGAAAATTCAGAAATTACAGGAAAATAGTGCTCTAGTGCCGTAGCTTGAACACACCAACTAGAAAATGGCCAACGCGTAGCGCGTAGTAAGTGTTCTTCCTACAAAGGTGAACTATGGGTTCAAGTTCTCACAGACACAATGATACTTTGGCAGCAAAATACATGTATCTGAACTAATATGATGAATACCAGACAACAAGAATTTGAGTAATGAAAACTCTTCTCTTACAGAAGCCGAAAGTAGAAGTGAGAAAATGCGGCGGATTGCGCTCTTTTAGAGAACTGGTATAAACATATGATGCGATATATTCATTCTTTCTCATCAAAAATTCAGAATGCATTGAAAAATGGAGCTCGGCCGCAGTAGAAACCAGACAACAACGAGAAAGCGACCGATGCATAACGTTTAGTAAATGTTTTTCTTACAAAGTCAGAAGAATAAGACTTTTACCTGGTACTCATGGCCTATGGGCATATGTGCCATATTCAGCTGAAAATACTGGTACCAGTCGATCCAAGAACAATTAAATGTAACAACCGATCAAAGAACATCAATCAGATTTATATAACAATGTTAAACTACATACAGCATTGCCGCAGACTGATTACAGTAAAATGTTTGCATGTAAGCCAGTGGGAATTTGTTCGGGCCATGTTGACTATCTGTCTTGTGAACTCTATTTAGCCTTTTGAAATTTCAGTTGGTGAGACCCGCTTGTGGGAGGCCAGCTGAAATGTGATATCTGTATCCGTTGTGAGAATGAGAAAATGTCTTATTTTCTCAAGGAAAATTCAGAAATTACAGGGAAATAGTGCTCTAGTGCCGTAGCTTGAACACAACAACTAGAAAATGGCCAACGCGTAGCGCGTAGTAAGTGTTCTTCCTACAAAGGTGAACTATGGGTTCAAGTTCTCACAGACACAATGATACTTTGGCAGCAAAATACATGTATCTGAACTAATATGATGAATACCAGACAACAAGAACTTGAGTAATGAAAACTCTTCTCTTACTGTACAGAAGCCGAAAGTAGAAGTGAGAAAATGCGGCGGATTGCGCTCTTTTAGAGAACTGGTATAAACATATGATGCGATATATTCATTCTTTCTCATTGACAGCCTCCGTGGCGTAGCGGTAGTGAACGCGGCCGCTACGCAGGAGGCGTGGGTTCGATCCCCGCTCAGTGCAAATATTTGTGTTCATGAAATATGGGTATTTGCATTGGTCTGGTCGTGCCTCGGAGAGCACGTTAAGCCGTCGGTCCCGGTTGCCATAAGAACATCTATGGCAGTCGTTACGGGTAGTTGGAGCCCTCAAAAATCCAAAAACAACAGTCTAGCTGCAAAGCTTCGATATCGCCTAATGTTACCATTGGGATGTGGAGGTCAGATGGCAATCGCTTCACAGAAAATATCGAGGTCTAGCCAAATCCGTAGTTAAGACTGGCAAAAGCGGACCCCAGACTCCGAGCTGAAAGCTTCGGATGCGACTGGGAATTAACGCTAAGAGGAAGATTCATTCTTTCTCATCAAAAATTCAGAATGCATTGAAAAATGGAGCTCGGCCGCAGTAGAAACCAGGACAACAACGAGAAAGCGACCGATGCATAACGTTTAGTAAATGTTTTTCTTACAAAGTCAGAAGAATAAGACTTTTACCTGGTACTCATGGCCTATGGGCATATGTGCCATATTCAGCTGAAAATACTGGTACCAGTCGATCCAAGAACAATTAAATATGACAGCCGATCAAAGAACATCAATCAGATTTATATAACAATGTTATACTACATACAGCATTGCCGCAGACTGATTACAGTAAAATGTTTGCATGTAAGCCAGTGGGAATTTGTTCGGGCCATGTTGACTATCTGTCTTGTGAACTCTATTTAGCCTTTTGAAATTTCAGTTGGTGAGACCCGCTTGTGGGAGGCCAACTGAAATGTGATATCTGTATCCGTTGTGAGAATGAGAAAATGTCTTATTTTCTCAAGGAAAATTCAGAAATTACAGGGAAATAGTGCTCTAGTGCCATAGCTTGAACACAACAACTAGAAAATGGCCAACGCGTAGCGCGTAGTAAGTGTTCTTCCTACAAAGGTGAACTATGGGTTCAAGTTCTCAAAGACACAATGATACTTTGGCAGCAAAATACATGTATCTGAACTAATATGATGAATACCAGACAACAAGAACTTGAGTAATGAAAACTCTTCTCTTACAGAAGCCGAAACTAGAAGTGAGTAAATGCGCCGGATTGCGCTCGTTTAGAGAACTGGTTTAAACATATGATGCGATATATTCATTCTTTCTCATTGACAGCCTCCGTGGCGTAGCGGTAGTGAACGCGGCCGCTACGCAGGAGGCGTGGGTTCGATCCCCGCTCAGTGCAAATATTTGTGTTCATGAAATATGGGTATTTGCATTGGTCTGGTCGTGCCTCGGAGAGCACGTTAAGCCGTCGGTCCCGGTTGCCATAAGAACATCTATGGCAGTCGTTACGGGTAGTTGGAGCCCTCAAAAATCCAAAAACAACAGTCTAGCTGCAAAGCTTCGATATCGCCTAATGTTACCATTGGGATGTGGAGGTCAGATGGCAATCGCTTCACAGAAAATATCGAGGTCTAGCCAAATCCGTAGTTAAGACTGGCAAAAGCGGACCCCAGACTCCGAGCTGAAAGCTTCGGATGCGACTGGGAATTAACGCTAAGAGGAAGATTCATTCTTTCTCATCAAAAATTCAGAATGCATTGAAAAATGGAGCTCGGCCGCAGTAGAAACCAGGACAACAACGAGAAAGCGACCGATGCATAACGTTTAGTAAATGTTTTTCTTACAAAGTCAGAAGAATAAGACTTTTACCTGGTACTCATGGCCTATGGGCATATGTGCCATATTCAGCTGAAAATACTGGTACCAGTCGATCCAAGAACAATTAAATATGACAGCCGATCAAAGAACATCAATCAGATTTATATAACAATGTTATACTACATACAGCATTGCCGCAGACTGATTACAGTAAAATGTTTGCATGTAAGCCAGTGGGAATTTGTTCGGGCCATGTTGACTATCTGTCTTGTGAACTCTATTTAGCCTTTTGAAATTTCAGTTGGTGAGACCCGCTTGTGGGAGGCCAACTGAAATGTGATATCTGTATCCGTTGTGAGAATGAGAAAATGTCTTATTTTCTCAAGGAAAATTCAGAAATTACAGGGAAATAGTGCTCTAGTGCCATAGCTTGAACACAACAACTAGAAAATGGCCAACGCGTAGCGCGTAGTAAGTGTTCTTCCTACAAGTAAGTGTTCTTCCTACAAAGGTGAACTATGGGTTCAAGTTCTCAAAGACACAATGATACTTTGGCAGCAAAATACATGTATCTGAACTAATATGATGAATACCAGACAACAAGAACTTGAGTAATGAAAACTCTTCTCTTACAGAAGCCGAAAGTAGAAGTGAGTAAATGCGCCGGATTGCGCTCGTTTAGAGAACTGGTTTAAACATATGATGCGATATATTCATTCTTTCTCATCAAAAATTCAGAATGCATTGAAAAATGGAGCTCGGCCGCAGTAGCAACAAGACAACAACGAGAAAGCGACCGATGCATAACGTTTAGTAAATGTTTTTCTTACAAAGTCAGAAGAATAAGACTTTTACCTGGTACTCATGGCCTATGGGCATAATATGTGCCATATTCAGCTGAAAACACTGGTACTTGTCGATCCAAGAACAATTAAATATGACAGCCGATCAAAGAACATCAATCAGATTATATAACAATGTTATACTACATACAGCATTGCCGCAGACTGATTACAGTAAAATGTTTGCATGTAAGCCAGTGGGAATTTGTTCGGGCCATGTTGACTATCTGTCTTGTGAACTCTATTTAGCCTTTTGAAATTTCAGTTGGTGAGACCCGCTTGTGGGAGGCCAACTGAAATGTGCTATCTGTATCCGTTGTGAGAATGAGAAAATGTCTTATTTTCTCAAGGAAAATTCAGAAATTACAGGAAAATAGTGCTCTAGTGCCGTAGCTTGAACACACCAACTAGAAAATGGCCAACGCGTAGCGCGTAGTAAGTGTTCTTCCTACAAAGGTGAACTATGGGTTCAAGTTCTCACAGACACAATGATACTTTGGCAGCAAAATACATGTATCTGAACTAATATGATGAATACCAGACAACAAGAATTTGAGTAATGAAAACTCTTCTCTTACAGAAGCCGAAAGTAGAAGTGAGAAAATGCGGCGGATTGCGCTCTTTTAGAGAACTGGTATAAACATATGATGCGATATATTCATTCTTTCTCATCAAAAATTCAGAATGCATTGAAAAATGGAGCTCGGCCGCAGTAGAAACCAGACAACAACGAGAAAGCGACCGATGCATAACGTTTAGTAAATGTTTTTCTTACAAAGTCAGAAGAATAAGACTTTTACCTGGTACTCATGGCCTATGGGCATATGTGCCATATTCAGCTGAAAATACTGGTACCAGTCGATCCAAGAACAATTAAATGTAACAACCGATCAAAGAACATCAATCAGATTTATATAACAATGTTAAACTACATACAGCATTGCCGCAGACTGATTACAGTAAAATGTTTGCATGTAAGCCAGTGGGAATTTGTTCGGGCCATGTTGACTATCTGTCTTGTGAACTCTATTTAGCCTTTTGAAATTTCAGTTGGTGAGACCCGCTTGTGGGAGGCCAGCTGAAATGTGATATCTGTATCCGATGTGAGAATGAGAAAATGTCTTATTTTCTCAATGAAAATTCAGAAATTACAGGGAAATAGTGCTCTAGTGCCATAGCTTGAACACAACA
The DNA here is from genome assembly GCA_914767945.1 of Eilema depressum. Taxonomy (NCBI): domain Eukaryota; kingdom Metazoa; phylum Arthropoda; class Insecta; order Lepidoptera; family Erebidae; genus Eilema; species Eilema depressum. The sequence goes on along the minus strand of OU612012.1, from coordinate 31,138,065 downwards.
ACTAGAAAATGGCCAACGCGTAGCGCGTAGTAAGTGTTCTTCCTACAAAGGTGAACTATGGGTTCAAGTTCTCACAGACACAATGATACTTTGGCAGCAAAATACATGTATCTGAACTAATATGATGAATACCAGACAACAAGAACCTGAGTAATGAAAACTCTTCTCTTACAGAAGCCGAAAGTAGAAGTGAGTAAATGCGCCGGATTGCGCTCTTTTAGAGAACTGGTTTAAACATATGATGCGATATATTCATTCTTTCTCATCAAAAATTCAGAATGCATTGAAAAATGGAGCTCGGCCGCAGTAGCAACAAGACAACAACGAGAAAGCGACCGATGCATAACGTTTAGTAAATGTTTTTCTTACAAAGTCAGAAGAATAAGACTTTTACCTGGTACTCATGGCCTATGGGCATAATATGTGCCATATTCAGCTGAAAATACTGGTACTAGTCGATCCAAGAACAATTAAATATGACAGCCGATCAAAGAACATCAATCAGATTATATAACAATGTTATACTACATACAGCATTGCCGCAGACTGATTACAGTAAAATGTTTGCATGTAAGCCAGTGGGAATTTGTTCGGGCCATGTTGACTATCTGTCTTGTGAACTCTATTTAGCCTTTTGAAATTTCAGTTGGTGAGACCCGCTTGTGGGAGGCCAACTGAAATGTGCTATCTGTATCCGTTGTGAGAATGAGAAAATGTCTTATTTTCTCAAGGAAAATTCAGAAATTACAGGGAAATAGTGCTCTAGTGCCGTAGCTTGAACACAACAACTAGAAAATGGCCAACGCGTAGCGCGTAGTAAGTGTTCTTCCTACAAAGGTGAACTATGGGTTCAAGTTCTCACAGACACAATGATACTTTGGCAGCAAAATACATGTATCTGAACTAATATGATGAATACCAGACAACAAGAATTTGAGTAATGAAAACTCTTCTCTTACAGAAGCCGAAAGTAGAAGTGAGAAAATGCGGCGGATTGCGCTCTTTTAGAGAACTGGTATAAACATATGATGCGATATATTCATTCTTTCTCATCAAAAATTCAGAATGCATTGAAAAATGGAGCTCGGCCGCAGTAGAAACAAGGCAACAACGAGAAAGCGACCGATGCATAACGTTTAGTAAATGTTTTTCTTACAAAGTCAGAAGAATAAGACTTTTACCTGGTACTCATGGCCTATGGGCATATGTGCCATATTCAGCTGAAAATACTGGTACCAGTCGATCCAAGAACAATTAAATATGACAGCCGATCAAAGAACATCAATCAGATTTATATAACAATGTTATACTACATACAGCATTGCCGCAGACTGATTACAGTAAAATGTTTGCATGTAAGCCAGTGGGAATTTGTTCGGGCCATGTTGACTATCTGTCTTGTGAACTCTATTTAGCCTTTTGAAATTTCAGTTGGTGAGACCCGCTTGTGGGAGGCCAACTGAAATGTGCTATCTGTATCCGTTGTGAGAATGAGAAAATGTCTTATTTTCTCAAGGAAAATTCAGAAATTACAGGGAAATAGTGCTCTAGTGCCGTAGCTTGAACACAACAACTAGAAAATGGCCAACGCGTAGCGCGTAGTAAGTGTTCTTCCTACAAAGGTGAACTATGGGTTCAAGGTCTCACAGACACAATGATACTTTGGCAGCAAAATACATGTATCTGAACTAATATGATGAATACCAGACAACAAGAATTTGAGTAATGAAAACTCTTCTCTTACAGAAGCCGAAAGTAGAAGTGAGAAAATGCGGCGGATTGCGCTCTTTTAGAGAACTGGTAGAAACATATGATGCGATATATTCATTCTTTCTCATCAAAAATTCAGAATGCATTGAAAAATGGAGCTCGGCCGCAGTAGAAACCAGGACAACAACGAGAAAGCGACCGATGCATAACGTTTAGTAAATGTTTTTCTTACAAAGTCAGAAGAATAAGACTTTTACCTGGTACTCATGGCCTATGGGCATATGTGCCATATTCAGCTGAAAATACTGGTACCAGTCGATCCAAGAGCAAATAAAATTAACAACCGATCAAAGAACATCAATCAGATTTATATAACAATGTTAAACAACATACAGCATTGCCGCAGACTGATTACAGTAAAATGTTTGCATGTAAGCCAGTGGGAATTTGTTCGGGCCATGTTGACTATCTGTCTTGTGAACTCTATTTAGCCTTTTGAAATTTCAGTTGGTGAGACCCGCTTGTGGGAGGCCAGCTGAAATGTGATATCTGTATCCGTTGTGAGAATGAGAAAATGTCTTATTTTCTCAAGGAAAATTCAGAAATTACAGGGAAATAGTGCTCTAGTGCCGTAGCTTGAACACAACAACTAGAAAATGGCCAACGCGTAGCGCGTAGTAAGTGTTCTTCCTACAAAGGTGAACTATGGGTTCAAGTTCTCACAGACACAATGATACTTTGGCAGCAAAATACATGTATCTGAACTAATATGATGAATACCAGACAACAAGAACTTGAGTAATGAAAACTCTTCTCTTACTGTACAGAAGCCGAAAGTAGAAGTGAGAAAATGCGGCGGATTGCGCTCTTTTAGAGAACTGGTATAAACATATGATGCGATATATTCATTCTTTCTCATTGACAGCCTCCGTGGCGTAGCGGTAGTGAACGCGGCCGCTACGCAGGAGGCGTGGGTTCGATCCCCGCTCAGTGCAAATATTTGTGTTCATGAAATATGGGTATTTGCATTGGTCTGGTCGTGCCTCGGAGAGCACGTTAAGCCGTCGGTCCCGGTTGCCATAAGAACATCTATGGCAGTCGTTACGGGTAGTTGGAGCCCTCAAAAATCCAAAAACAACAGTCTAGCTGCAAAGCTTCGATATCGCCTAATGTTACCATTGGGATGTGGAGGTCAGATGGCAATCGCTTCACAGAAAATATCGAGGTCTAGCCAAATCCGTAGTTAAGACTGGCAAAAGCGGACCCCAGACTCCGAGCTGAAAGCTTCGGATGCGACTGGGAATTAACGCTAAGAGGAAGATTCATTCTTTCTCATCAAAAATTCAGAATGCATTGAAAAATGGAGCTCGGCCGCAGTAGAAACCAGGACAACAACGAGAAAGCGACCGATGCATAACGTTTAGTAAATGTTTTTCTTACAAAGTCAGAAGAATAAGACTTTTACCTGGTACTCATGGCCTATGGGCATATGTGCCATATTCAGCTGAAAATACTGGTACCAGTCGATCCAAGAACAATTAAATATGACAGCCGATCAAAGAACATCAATCAGATTTATATAACAATGTTATACTACATACAGCATTGCCGCAGACTGATTACAGTAAAATGTTTGCATGTAAGCCAGTGGGAATTTGTTCGGGCCATGTTGACTATCTGTCTTGTGAACTCTATTTAGCCTTTTGAAATTTCAGTTGGTGAGACCCGCTTGTGGGAGGCCAACTGAAATGTGATATCTGTATCCGTTGTGAGAATGAGAAAATGTCTTATTTTCTCAAGGAAAATTCAGAAATTACAGGGAAATAGTGCTCTAGTGCCATAGCTTGAACACAACAACTAGAAAATGGCCAACGCGTAGCGCGTAGTAAGTGTTCTTCCTACAAAGGTGAACTATGGGTTCAAGTTCTCAAAGACACAATGATACTTTGGCAGCAAAATACATGTATCTGAACTAATATGATGAATACCAGACAACAAGAACTTGAGTAATGAAAACTCTTCTCTTACAGAAGCCGAAAGTAGAAGTGAGTAAATGCGCCGGATTGCGCTCGTTTAGAGAACTGGTTTAAACATATGATGCGATATATTCATTCTTTCTCATCAAAAATTCAGAATGCATTGAAAAATGGAGCTCGGCCGCAGTAGCAACAAGACAACAACGAGAAAGCGACCGATGCATAACGTTTAGTAAATGTTTTTCTTACAAAGTCAGAAGAATAAGACTTTTACCTGGTACTCATGGCCTATGGGCATAATATGTGCCATATTCAGCTGAAAATACTGGTACTAGTCGATCCAAGAACAATTAAATATGACAGCCGATCAAAGAACATCAATCAGATTATATAACAATGTTATACTACATACAGCATTGCCGCAGACTGATTACAGTAAAATGTTTGCATGTAAGCCAGTGGGAATTTGTTCGGGCCATGTTGACTATCTGTCTTGTGAACTCTATTTAGCCTTTTGAAATTTCAGTTGGTGAGACCCGCTTGTGGGAGGCCAACTGAAATGTGCTATCTGTATCCGTTGTGAGAATGAGAAAATGTCTTATTTTCTCAAGGAAAATTCAGAAATTACAGGGAAATAGTGCTCTAGTGCCGTAGCTTGAACACAACAACTAGAAAATGGCCAACGCGTAGCGCGTAGTAAGTGTTCTTCCTACAAAGGTGAACTATGGGTTCAAGGTCTCACAGACACAATGATACTTTGGCAGCAAAATACATGTATCTGAACTAATATGATGAATACCAGACAACAAGAATTTGAGTAATGAAAACTCTTCTCTTACAGAAGCCGAAAGTAGAAGTGAGAAAATGCGGCGGATTGCGCTCTTTTAGAGAACTGGTATAAACATATGATGCGATATATTCATTCTTTCTCATCAAAAATTCAGAATGCATTGAAAAATGGAGCTCGGCCGCAGTAGCAACAAGACAACAACGAGAAAGCGACCGATGCATAACGTTTAGTAAATGTTTTTCTTACAAAGTCAGAAGAATAAGACTTTTACCTGGTACTCATGGCCTATGGGCATATGTGCCATATTCAGCTGAAAATACTGGTACCAGTCGATCCAAGAACAATTAAATATGACAGCCGATCAAAGAACATCAATCAGATTTATATAACAATGTTATACTACATACAGCATTGCCGCAGACTGATTACAGTAAAATGTTTGCATGTAAGCCAGTGGGAATTTGTTCGGGCCATGTTGACTATCTGTCTTGTGAACTCTATTTAGCCTTTTGAAATTTCAGTTGGTGAGACCCGCTTGTGGGAGGCCAACTGAAATGTGCTATCTGTATCCGTTGTGAGAATGAGAAAATGTCTTATTTTCTCAAGGAAAATTCAGAAATTACAGGGAAATAGTGCTCTAGTGCCGTAGCTTGAACACAACAACTAGAAAATGGCCAACGCGTAGCGCGTAGTAAGTGTTCTTCCTACAAAGGTGAACTATGGGTTCAAGTTCTCACAGACACAATGATACTTTGGCAGCAAAATACATGTATCTGAACTAATATGATGAATACCAGACAACAAGAATTTGAGTAATGAAAACTCTTCTCTTACAGAAGCCGAAAGTAGAAGTGAGAAAATGCGGCGGATTGCGCTCTTTTAGAGAACTGGTATAAACATATGATGCGATATATTCATTCTTTCTCATCAAAAATTCAGAATGCATTGAAAAATGGAGCTCGGCCGCAGTAGCAACAAGACAACAACGAGAAAGCGACCGATGCATAACGTTTAGTAAATGTTTTTCTTACAAAGTCAGAAGAATAAGACTTTTACCTGGTACTCATGGCCTATGGGCATATGTGCCATATTCAGCTGAAAATACTGGTACCAGTCGATCCAAGAACAATTAAATATGACAGCCGATCAAAGAACATCAATCAGATTTATATAACAATGTTATACTACATACAGCATTGCCGCAGACTGATTACAGTAAAATGTTTGCATGTAAGCCAGTGGGAATTTGTTCGGGCCATGTTGACTATCTGTCTTGTGAACTCTATTTAGCCTTTTGAAATTTCAGTTGGTGAGACCCGCTTGTGGGAGGCCAACTGAAATGTGCTATCTGTATCCGTTGTGAGAATGAGAAAATGTCTTATTTTCTCAAGGAAAATTCAGAAATTACAGGGAAATAGTGCTCTAGTGCCGTAGCTTGAACACAACAACTAGAAAATGGCCAACGCGTAGCGCGTAGCAAGTGTTCTTCCTACAAAGGTGAACTATGGGTTCAAGTTCTCACAGACACAATGATACTTTGGCAGCAAAATACATGTATCTGAACTAATATGATGAATACCAGACAACAAGAATTTGAGTAATGAAAACTCTTCTCTTACAGAAGCCGAAAGTAGAAGTGAGAAAATGCGGCGGATTGCGCTCTTTTAGAGAACTGGTATAAACATATGATGCGATATATTCATTCTTTCTCATCAAAAATTCAGAATGCATTGAAAAATGGAGCTCGGCCGCAGTAGAAACAAGACAACAACGAGAAAGCGACCGATGCATAACGTTTAGTAAATGTTTTTCTTACAAAGTCAGAAGAATAAGACTTTTACCTGGTACTCATGGCCTATGGGCATATGTGCCATATTCAGCTGAAAATACTGGTACCAGTCGATCCAAGAACAATTAAATATGACAGCCGATCAAAGAACATCAATCAGATTTATATAACAATGTTATACTACATACAGCATTGCCGCAGACTGATTACAGTAAAATGTTTGCATGTAAGCCAGTGGGAATTTGTTCGGGCCATGTTGACTATCTGTCTTGTGAACTCTATTTAGCCTTTTGAAATTTCAGTTGGTGAGACCCGCTTGTGGGAGGCCAACTGAAATGTGCTATCTGTATCCGTTGTGAGAATGAGAAAATGTCTTATTTTCTCAAGGAAAATTCAGAAATTACAGGGAAATAGTGCTCTAGTGCCGTAGCTTGAACACAACAACTAGAAAATGGCCAACGCGTAGCGCGTAGTAAGTGTTCTTCCTACAAAGGTGAACTATGGGTTCAAGTTCTCACAGACACAATGATACTTTGGCAGCAAAATACATGTATCTGAACTAATATGATGAATACCAGACAACAAGAATTTGAGTAATGAAAACTCTTCTCTTACAGAAGCCGAAAGTAGAAGTGAGAAAATGCGGCGGATTGCGCTCTTTTAGAGAACTGGTATAAACATATGATGCGATATATTCATTCTTTCTCATCAAAAATTCAGAATGCATTGAAAAATGGAGCTCGGCCGCAGTAGCAACAAGACAACAACGAGAAAGCGACCGATGCATAACGTTTAGTAAATGTTTTTCTTACAAAGTCAGAAGAATAAGACTTTTACCTGGTACTCATGGCCTATGGGCATATGTGCCATATTCAGCTGAAAATACTGGTACCAGTCGATCCAAGAACAATTAAATATGACAGCCGATCAAAGAACATCAATCAGATTTATATAACAATGTTAAACTACATAAAGCATTGCCGCAGACTGATTACAGTAAAATGTTTGCATGTAAGCCAGTGGGAATTTGTTCGGGCCATGTTGACTATCTGTCTTGTGAACTCTATTTAGCCTTTTGAAATTTCAGTTGGTGAGACCCGCTTGTGGGAGGCCAACTGAAATGTGATATCTGTATCCGTTGTGAGAATGAGAAAATGTCTTATTTTCTCAAGGAAAATTCAGAAATTACAGGGAAATAGTGCTCTAGTGCCGTAGCTTGAACACAACAACTAGAAAATGGCCAACGCGTAGCGCGTAGTAAGTGTTCTTCCTACAAAGGTGAACTATGGGTTCAAGTTCTCACAGACACAATGATACTTTGGCAGCAAAATACATGTATCTGAACTAATATGATGAATACCAGACAACAAGAACTTGAGTAATGAAAACTCTTCTCTTACAGAAGCCGAAAGTAGAAGTGAGTAAATGCGCCGGATTGCGCTCTTTTAGAGAACTGGTTTAAACATATGATGCGATATATTCATTCTTTCTCATCAAAAATTCAGAATGCATTGAAAAATGGAGCTCGGCCGCAGTAGCAACAAGACAACAACGAGAAAGCGACCGATGCATAACGTTTAGTAAATGTTTTTCTTACAAAGTCAGAAGAATAAGACTTTTACCTGGTACTCATGGCCTATGGGCATAATATGTGCCATATTCAGCTGAAAATACTGGTACTAGTCGATCCAAGAACAATTAAATATGACAGCCGATCAAAGAACATCAATCAGATTATATAACAATGTTATACTACATACAGTATTGCCGCAGACTGATTACAGTAAAATGTTTGCATGTAAGCCAGTGGGAATTTGTTCGGGCCATGTTGACTATCTGTCTTGTGAACTCTATTTAGCCTTTTGAAATTTCAGTTGGTGAGACCCGCTTGTGGGAGGCCAACTGAAATGTGCTATCTGTATCCGTTGTGAGAATGAGAAAATGTCTTATTTTCTCAAGGAAAATTCAGAAATTACAGGGAAATAGTGCTCTAGTGCCGTAGCTTGAACACAACAACTAGAAAATGGCCAACGCGTAGCGCGTAGTAAGTGTTCTTCCTACAAAGGTGAACTATGGGTTCAAGTTCTCACAGACACAATGATACTTTGGCAGCAAAATACATGTATCTGAACTAATATGATGAATACCAGACAACAAGAATTTGAGTAATGAAAACTCTTCTCTTACAGAAGCCGAAAGTAGAAGTGAGAAAATGCGGCGGATTGCGCTCTTTTAGAGAACTGGTATAAACATATGATGCGATATATTCATTCTTTCTCATCAAAAATTCAGAATGCATTGAAAAATGGAGCTCGGCCGCAGTAGAAACAAGACAACAACGAGAAAGCGACCGATGCATAACGTTTAGTAAATGTTTTTCTTACAAAGTCAGAAGAATAAGACTTTTACCTGGTACTCATGGCCTATGGGCATATGTGCCATATTCAGCTGAAAATACTGGTACCAGTCGATCCAAGAACAATTAAATATGACAGCCGATCAAAGAACATCAATCAGATTTATATAACAATGTTATACTACATACAGCATTGCCGCAGACTGATTACAGTAAAATGTTTGCATGTAAGCCAGTGGGAATTTGTTCGGGCCATGTTGACTATCTGTCTTGTGAACTCTATTTAGCCTTTTGAAATTTCAGTTGGTGAGACCCGCTTGTGGGAGGCCAACTGAAATGTGCTATCTGTATCCGTTGTGAGAATGAGAAAATGTCTTATTTTCTCAAGGAAAATTCAGAAATTACAGGGAAATAGTGCTCTAGTGCCGTAGCTTGAACACAACAACTAGAAAATGGCCAACGCGTAGCGCGTAGTAAGTGTTCTTCCTACAAAGGTGAACTATGGGTTCAAGTTCTCACAGACACAATGATACTTTGGCAGCAAAATACATGTATCTGAACTAATATGATGAATACCAGACAACAAGAATTTGAGTAATGAAAACTCTTCTCTTACAGAAGCCGAAAGTAGAAGTGAGAAAATGCGGCGGATTGCGCTCTTTTAGAGAACTGGTATAAACATATGATGCGATATATTCATTCTTTCTCATCAAAAATTCAGAATGCATTGAAAAATGGAGCTCGGCCGCAGTAGAAACAAGACAACAACGAGAAAGCGACCGATGCATAACGTTTAGTAAATGTTTTTCTTACAAAGTCAGAAGAATAAGACTTTTACCTGGTACTCATGGCCTATGGGCATATGTGCCATATTCAGCTGAAAATACTGGTACCAGTCGATCCAAGAACAATTAAATATGACAGCCGATCAAAGAACATCAATCAGATTATATAACAATGTTATACTACATACAGCATTGCCGCAGACTGATTACAGTAAAATGTTTGCATGTAAGCCAGTGGGAATTTGTTCGGGCCATGTTGACTATCTGTCTTGTGAACTCTATTTAGCCTTTTGAAATTTCAGTTGGTGAGACCCGCTTGTGGGAGGCCAACTGAAATGTGCTATCTGTATCCGTTGTGAGAATGAGAAAATGTCTTATTTTCTCAAGGAAAATTCAGAAATTACAGGGAAATAGTGCTCTAGTGCCGTAGCTTGAACACAACAACTAGAAAATGGCCAACGCGTAGCGCGTAGTAAGTGTTCTTCCTACAAAGGTGAACTATGGGTTCAAGTTCTCACAGACACAATGATACTTTGGCAGCAAAATACATGTATCTGAACTAATATGATGAATACCAGACAACAAGAATTTGAGTAATGAAAACTCTTCTCTTACAGAAGCCGAAAGTAGAAGTGAGAAAATGCGGCGGATTGCGCTCTTTTAGAGAACTGGTATAAACATATGATGCGATATATTCATTCTTTCTCATCAAAAATTCAGAATGCATTGAAAAATGGAGCTCGGCCGCAGTAGAAACAAGGCAACAACGAGAAAGCGACCGATGCATAACGTTTAGTAAATGTTTTTCTTACAAAGTCAGAAGAATAAGACTTTTACCTGGTACTCATGGCCTATGGGCATATGTGCCATATTCAGCTGAAAATACTGGTACCAGTCGATCCAAGAACAATTAAATATGACAGCCGATCAAAGAACATCAATCAGATTTATATAACAATGTTATACTACATACAGCATTGCCGCAGACTGATTACAGTAAAATGTTTGCATGTAAGCCAGTGGGAATTTGTTCGGGCCATGTTGACTATCTGTCTTGTGAACTCTATTTAGCCTTTTGAAATTTCAGTTGGTGAGACCCGCTTGTGGGAGGCCAACTGAAATGTGCTATCTGTATCCGTTGTGAGAATGAGAAAATGTCTTATTTTCTCAAGGAAAATTCAGAAATTACAGGGAAATAGTGCTCTAGTGCCGTAGCTTGAACACAACAACTAGAAAATGGCCAACGCGTAGCGCGTAGTAAGTGTTCTTCCTACAAAGGTGAACTATGGGTTCAAGGTCTCACAGACACAATGATACTTTGGCAGCAAAATACATGTATCTGAACTAATATGATGAATACCAGACAACAAGAATTTGAGTAATGAAAACTCTTCTCTTACAGAAGCCGAAAGTAGAAGTGAGAAAATGCGGCGGATTGCGCTCTTTTAGAGAACTGGTAGAAACATATGATGCGATATATTCATTCTTTCTCATCAAAAATTCAGAATGCATTGAAAAATGGAGCTCGGCCGCAGTAGAAACCAGGACAACAACGAGAAAGCGACCGATGCATAACGTTTAGTAAATGTTTTTCTTACAAAGTCAGAAGAATAAGACTTTTACCTGGTACTCATGGCCTATGGGCATATGTGCCATATTCAGCTGAAAATACTGGTACCAGTCGATCCAAGAGCAAATAAAATTAACAACCGATCAAAGAACATCAATCAGATTTATATAACAATGTTAAACAACATACAGCATTGCCGCAGACTGATTACAGTAAAATGTTTGCATGTAAGCCAGTGGGAATTTGTTCGGGCCATGTTGACTATCTGTCTTGTGAACTCTATTTAGCCTTTTGAAATTTCAGTTGGTGAGACCCGCTTGTGGGAGGCCAGCTGAAATGTGATATCTGTATCCGTTGTGAGAATGAGAAAATGTCTTATTTTCTCAAGGAAAATTCAGAAATTACAGGGAAATAGTGCTCTAGTGCCGTAGCTTGAACACAACAACTAGAAAATGGCCAACGCGTAGCGCGTAGTAAGTGTTCTTCCTACAAAGGTGAACTATGGGTTCAAGTTCTCACAGACACAATGATACTTTGGCAGCAAAATACATGTATCTGAACTAATATGATGAATACCAGACAACAAGAACTTGAGTAATGAAAACTCTTCTCTTACTGTACAGAAGCCGAAAGTAGAAGTGAGAAAATGCGGCGGATTGCGCTCTTTTAGAGAACTGGTATAAACATATGATGCGATATATTCATTCTTTCTCATTGACAGCCTCCGTGGCGTAGCGGTAGTGAACGCGGCCGCTACGCAGGAGGCGTGGGTTCGATCCCCGCTCAGTGCAAATATTTGTGTTCATGAAATATGGGTATTTGCATTGGTCTGGTCGTGCCTCGGAGAGCACGTTAAGCCGTCGGTCCCGGTTGCCATAAGAACATCTATGGCAGTCGTTACGGGTAGTTGGAGCCCTCAAAAATCCAAAAACAACAGTCTAGCTGCAAAGCTTCGATATCGCCTAATGTTACCATTGGGATGTGGAGGTCAGATGGCAATCGCTTCACAGAAAATATCGAGGTCTAGCCAAATCCGTAGTTAAGACTGGCAAAAGCGGACCCCAGACTCCGAGCTGAAAGCTTCGGATGCGACTGGGAATTAACGCTAAGAGGAAGATTCATTCTTTCTCATCAAAAATTCAGAATGCATTGAAAAATGGAGCTCGGCCGCAGTAGAAACCAGGACAACAACGAGAAAGCGACCGATGCATAACGTTTAGTAAATGTTTTTCTTACAAAGTCAGAAGAATAAGACTTTTACCTGGTACTCATGGCCTATGGGCATATGTGCCATATTCAGCTGAAAATACTGGTACCAGTCGATCCAAGAACAATTAAATATGACAGCCGATCAAAGAACATCAATCAGATTTATATAACAATGTTATACTACATACAGCATTGCCGCAGACTGATTACAGTAAAATGTTTGCATGTAAGCCAGTGGGAATTTGTTCGGGCCATGTTGACTATCTGTCTTGTGAACTCTATTTAGCCTTTTGAAATTTCAGTTGGTGAGACCCGCTTGTGGGAGGCCAACTGAAATGTGATATCTGTATCCGTTGTGAGAATGAGAAAATGTCTTATTTTCTCAAGGAAAATTCAGAAATTACAGGGAAATAGTGCTCTAGTGCCATAGCTTGAACACAACAACTAGAAAATGGCCAACGCGTAGCGCGTAGTAAGTGTTCTTCCTACAAAGGTGAACTATGGGTTCAAGTTCTCAAAGACACAATGATACTTTGGCAGCAAAATACATGTATCTGAACTAATATGATGAATACCAGACAACAAGAACTTGAGTAATGAAAACTCTTCTCTTACAGAAGCCGAAAGTAGAAGTGAGTAAATGCGCCGGATTGCGCTCGTTTAGAGAACTGGTTTAAACATATGATGCGATATATTCATTCTTTCTCATCAAAAATTCAGAATGCATTGAAAAATGGAGCTCGGCCGCAGTAGCAACAAGACAACAACGAGAAAGCGACCGATGCATAACGTTTAGTAAATGTTTTTCTTACAAAGTCAGAAGAATAAGACTTTTACCTGGTACTCATGGCCTATGGGCATAATATGTGCCATATTCAGCTGAAAATACTGGTACTAGTCGATCCAAGAACAATTAAATATGACAGCCGATCAAAGAACATCAATCAGATTATATAACAATGTTATACTACATACAGCATTGCCGCAGACTGATTACAGTAAAATGTTTGCATGTAAGCCAGTGGGAATTTGTTCGGGCCATGTTGACTATCTGTCTTGTGAACTCTATTTAGCCTTTTGAAATTTCAGTTGGTGAGACCCGCTTGTGGGAGGCCAACTGAAATGTGCTATCTGTATCCGTTGTGAGAATGAGAAAATGTCTTATTTTCTCAAGGAAAATTCAGAAATTACAGGGAAATAGTGCTCTAGTGCCGTAGCTTGAACACAACAACTAGAAAATGGCCAACGCGTAGCGCGTAGTAAGTGTTCTTCCTACAAAGGTGAACTATGGGTTCAAGTTCTCACAGACACAATGATACTTTGGCAGCAAAATACATGTATCTGAACTAATATGATGAATACCAGACAACAAGAATTTGAGTAATGAAAACTCTTCTCTTACAGAAGCCGAAAGTAGAAGTGAGAAAATGCGGCGGATTGCGCTCTTTTAGAGAACTGGTATAAACATATGATGCGATATATTCATTCTTTCTCATCAAAAATTCAGAATGCATTGAAAAATGGAGCTCGGCCGCAGTAGCAACAAGACAACAACGAGAAAGCGACCGATGCATAACGTTTAGTAAATGTTTTTCTTACAAAGTCAGAAGAATAAGACTTTTACCTGGTACTCATGGCCTATGGGCATATGTGCCATATTCAGCTGAAAATACTGGTACCAGTCGATCCAAGAACAATTAAATATGACAGCCGATCAAAGAACATCAATCAGATTTATATAACAATGTTATACTACATACAGCATTGCCGCAGACTGATTACAGTAAAATGTTTGCATGTAAGCCAGTGGGAATTTGTTCGGGCCATGTTGACTATCTGTCTTGTGAACTCTATTTAGCCTTTTGAAATTTCAGTTGGTGAGACCCGCTTGTGGGAGGCCAACTGAAATGTGCTATCTGTATCCGTTGTGAGAATGAGAAAATGTCTTATTTTCTCAAGGAAAATTCAGAAATTACAGGGAAATAGTGCTCTAGTGCCGTAGCTTGAACACAACAACTAGAAAATGGCCAACGCGTAGCGCGTAGCAAGTGTTCTTCCTACAAAGGTGAACTATGGGTTCAAGTTCTCACAGACACAATGATACTTTGGCAGCAAAATACATGTATCTGAACTAATATGATGAATACCAGACAACAAGAATTTGAGTAATGAAAACTCTTCTCTTACAGAAGCCGAAAGTAGAAGTGAGAAAATGCGGCGGATTGCGCTCTTTTAGAGAACTGGTATAAACATATGATGCGATATATTCATTCTTTCTCATCAAAAATTCAGAATGCATTGAAAAATGGAGCTCGGCCGCAGTAGAAACAAGACAACAACGAGAAAGCGACCGATGCATAACGTTTAGTAAATGTTTTTCTTACAAAGTCAGAAGAATAAGACTTTTACCTGGTACTCATGGCCTATGGGCATATGTGCCATATTCAGCTGAAAATACTGGTACCAGTCGATCCAAGAACAATTAAATATGACAGCCGATCAAAGAACATCAATCAGATTTATATAACAATGTTATACTACATACAGCATTGCCGCAGACTGATTACAGTAAAATGTTTGCATGTAAGCCAGTGGGAATTTGTTCGGGCCATGTTGACTATCTGTCTTGTGAACTCTATTTAGCCTTTTGAAATTTCAGTTGGTGAGACCCGCTTGTGGGAGGCCAACTGAAATGTGCTATCTGTATCCGTTGTGAGAATGAGAAAATGTCTTATTTTCTCAAGGAAAATTCAGAAATTACAGGGAAATAGTGCTCTAGTGCCGTAGCTTGAACACAACAACTAGAAAATGGCCAACGCGTAGCGCGTAGTAAGTGTTCTTCCTACAAAGGTGAACTATGGGTTCAAGTTCTCACAGACACAATGATACTTTGGCAGCAAAATACATGTATCTGAACTAATATGATGAATACCAGACAACAAGAATTTGAGTAATGAAAACTCTTCTCTTACAGAAGCCGAAAGTAGAAGTGAGAAAATGCGGCGGATTGCGCTCTTTTAGAGAACTGGTATAAACATATGATGCGATATATTCATTCTTTCTCATCAAAAATTCAGAATGCATTGAAAAATGGAGCTCGGCCGCAGTAGCAACAAGACAACAACGAGAAAGCGACCGATGCATAACGTTTAGTAAATGTTTTTCTTACAAAGTCAGAAGAATAAGACTTTTACCTGGTACTCATGGCCTATGGGCATATGTGCCATATTCAGCTGAAAATACTGGTACCAGTCGATCCAAGAACAATTAAATATGACAGCCGATCAAAGAACATCAATCAGATTTATATAACAATGTTAAACTACATAAAGCATTGCCGCAGACTGATTACAGTAAAATGTTTGCATGTAAGCCAGTGGGAATTTGTTCGGGCCATGTTGACTATCTGTCTTGTGAACTCTATTTAGCCTTTTGAAATTTCAGTTGGTGAGACCCGCTTGTGGGAGGCCAACTGAAATGTGATATCTGTATCCGTTGTGAGAATGAGAAAATGTCTTATTTTCTCAAGGAAAATTCAGAAATTACAGGGAAATAGTGCTCTAGTGCCGTAGCTTGAACACAACAACTAGAAAATGGCCAACGCGTAGCGCGTAGTAAGTGTTCTTCCTACAAAGGTGAACTATGGGTTCAAGTTCTCACAGACACAATGATACTTTGGCAGCAAAATACATGTATCTGAACTAATATGATGAATACCAGACAACAAGAACTTGAGTAATGAAAACTCTTCTCTTACAGAAGCCGAAAGTAGAAGTGAGTAAATGCGCCGGATTGCGCTCTTTTAGAGAACTGGTTTAAACATATGATGCGATATATTCATTCTTTCTCATCAAAAATTCAGAATGCATTGAAAAATGGAGCTCGGCCGCAGTAGCAACAAGACAACAACGAGAAAGCGACCGATGCATAACGTTTAGTAAATGTTTTTCTTACAAAGTCAGAAGAATAAGACTTTTACCTGGTACTCATGGCCTATGGGCATAATATGTGCCATATTCAGCTGAAAATACTGGTACTAGTCGATCCAAGAACAATTAAATATGACAGCCGATCAAAGAACATCAATCAGATTATATAACAATGTTATACTACATACAGTATTGCCGCAGACTGATTACAGTAAAATGTTTGCATGTAAGCCAGTGGGAATTTGTTCGGGCCATGTTGACTATCTGTCTTGTGAACTCTATTTAGCCTTTTGAAATTTCAGTTGGTGAGACCCGCTTGTGGGAGGCCAACTGAAATGTGCTATCTGTATCCGTTGTGAGAATGAGAAAATGTCTTATTTTCTCAAGGAAAATTCAGAAATTACAGGGAAATAGTGCTCTAGTGCCGTAGCTTGAACACAACAACTAGAAAATGGCCAACGCGTAGCGCGTAGTAAGTGTTCTTCCTACAAAGGTGAACTATGGGTTCAAGTTCTCACAGACACAATGATACTTTGGCAGCAAAATACATGTATCTGAACTAATATGATGAATACCAGACAACAAGAATTTGAGTAATGAAAACTCTTCTCTTACAGAAGCCGAAAGTAGAAGTGAGAAAATGCGGCGGATTGCGCTCTTTTAGAGAACTGGTATAAACATATGATGCGATATATTCATTCTTTCTCATCAAAAATTCAGAATGCATTGAAAAATGGAGCTCGGCCGCAGTAGAAACAAGACAACAACGAGAAAGCGACCGATGCATAACGTTTAGTAAATGTTTTTCTTACAAAGTCAGAAGAATAAGACTTTTACCTGGTACTCATGGCCTATGGGCATATGTGCCATATTCAGCTGAAAATACTGGTACCAGTCGATCCAAGAACAATTAAATATGACAGCCGATCAAAGAACATCAATCAGATTTATATAACAATGTTATACTACATACAGCATTGCCGCAGACTGATTACAGTAAAATGTTTGCATGTAAGTCAGTGGGAATTTGTTCGGGCCATGTTGACTATCTGTCTTGTGAACTCTATTTAGCCTTTTGAAATTTCAGTTGGTGAGACTCGCTTGTGGGAGGCCAACTGAAATGTGCTATCTGTATCCGTTGTGAGAATGAGAAAATGTCTTATTTTCTCAAGGAAAATTCAGAAATTACAGGGAAATAGTGCTCTAGTGCCGTAGCTTGAACACAACAACTAGAAAATGGCCAACACGTAGCGCGTAGTAAGTGTTCTTCCTACAAAGGTGAACTATGGGTTTAAGTTCTCACAGACACAATGATACTTTGGCAGCAAAATACATGTATCTGAACTAATATGATGAATACCAGACAACAAGAATTTGAGTAATGAAAACTCTTCTCTTACAGAAGCCGAAAGTAGAAGTGAGAAAATGCGGCGGATTGCGCTCTTTTAGAGAACTGGCATAAACATATGATGCGATATATTCATTCTTTCTCATCAAAAATTCAGAATGCATTGAAAAATGGAGCTCAGCCGCAGTAGAAACAAGACAACAACGAGAAAGCGACCGATGCATAACGTTTAGTAAATGTTTTTCTTACAAAGTCAGAAGAATAAGACTTTTACCTGGTACTCATGGCCTATGGGCATATGTGCCATATTCAGCTGAAAATACTGGTACCAGTCGATCCAAGAACAATTAAATATGACAGCCGATCAAAGAACATCAATCAGATTTATATAACAATGTTATACTACATACAGCATTGCCGCAGACTGATTACAGTAAAATGTTTGCATGTAAGCCAGTGGGAATTTGTTCGGGCCATGTTGACTATCTGTCTTGTGAACTCTATTTAGCCTTTTGAAATTTCAGTTGGTGAGACCCGCTTGTGGGAGGCCAACTGAAATGTGCTATCTGTATCCGTTGTGAGAATGAGAAAATGTCTTATTTTCTCAAGGAAAATTCAGAAATTACAGGGAAGTAGTGCTCTAGTGCCGTAGCTTGAACACAACAACTAGAAAATGGCCAACGCGTAGCGCGTAGTAAGTGTTCTTCCTACAAAGGTGAACTATGGGTTCAAGTTCTCACAGACACAATGATACTTTGGCAGCAAAATACATGTATCTGAACTAATATGATGAATACCAGACAACAAGAATTTGAGTAATGAAAACTCTTCTCTTACAGAAGCCGAAAGTAGAAGTGAGAAAATGCGGCGGATTGCGCTCTTTTAGAGAACTGGTATAAACATATGATGCGATATATTCATTCTTTCTCATCAAAAATTCAGAATGCATTGAAAAATGGAGCTCGGCCGCAGTAGAAACAAGACAACAACGAGAAAGCGACCGATGCATAACGTTTAGTAAATGTTTTTCTTACAAAGTCAGAAGAATAAGACTTTTACCTGGTACTCATGGCCTATGGGCATATGTGCCATATTCAGCTGAAAATACTGGTACCAGTCGATCCAAGAACAATTAAATATGACAGCCGATCAAAGAACATCAATCAGATTTATATAACAATGTTATACTACATACAGCATTGCCGCAGACTGATTACAGTAAAATGTTTGCATGTAAGCCAGTGGGAATTTGTTCGGGCCATGTTGACTATCTGTCTTGTGAACTCTATTTAGCCTTTTGAAATTTCAGTTGGTGAGACCCGCTTGTGGGAGGCCAACTGAAATGTGCTATCTGTATCCGTTGTGAGAATGAGAAAATGTCTTATTTTCTCAAGGAAAATTCAGAAATTACAGGGAAATAGTGCTCTAGTGCCGTAGCTTGAACACAACAACTAGAAAATGGCCAACGCGTAGCGCGTAGTAAGTGTTCTTCCTACAAAGGTGAACTATGGGTTCAAGTTCTCACAGACACAATGATACTTTGGCAGCAAAATACATGTATCTGAACTAATATGATGAATACCAGACAACAAGAACTTGAGTAATGAAAACTCTTCTCTTACAGAAGCCGAAAGTAGAAGTGAGAAAATGCGGCGGATTGCGCTCTTTTAGAGAACTGGTATAAACATATGATGCGATATATTTATTCTTTCTCATCAAAAATTCAGAATGCATTGAAAAATGGAGCTCGGCCGCAGTAGAAACCAGACAACAACGAGAAAGCGACCGACGCGTAACGCGTAGTAAACCGTATACCATCCTAGACAGCTGCTGACCACTTGGGCATAGAGGTGAAACCTGGGGTACATGTGCCACTCGATTTTGACATTGAAGTAAGTGTACTTCTAAGTGTAAACTACCTTTTATACCACTTAAGTGGGAGACAAGCTCACGGCCCACCTGATGATATAACCCGCGCCACGTATCTTGGACCTAAATCGTAAGACATACGAGGCTCTATCACCCGCGGATTGCTTTGTAATAGTCTATGCTTGGTGGATTTGAGTTCGTCTACCGCAGTAGCATCCCATGCTATACTCAAAAGACCTATGGGCATATGTTCACGGCCTATGGGCATATGTGCCATATTCAGCTGAAAATACCGGTACCAGTCGATCAAAGAACAATTAAACATAACAGCCGAACAATGAAAATCAATCAGATTTTATAACAATGTTATACTACATATAGCATTGTCGCAGACTGATTACAGTAAAATGTTTGCATGTAAGCCAGTGGGCATTTGTTTGGACCATGTTGACTATCTGTCTTTAACCGCGAACTGTATTTAGCCTTTTAAAATTTCAGTTGGTGAGACCCGCTTGTGGGAGGCCAACTGAAATGTGCTATCTGTATCCGTTGTGAGAATGAGAAAATGTCTTATTTTCTCAAGTAAAATTCAGAAATTACAGGGAAATAGTGCTCTAGTGCCGTAGCTTGAACACAATAACTAGAAAATGGCAAACGCGTAGCGCGTAGTAAGTGTTCTTCCTACAAAGGCAAACTATGGGTTCGACTTTCCACAGACAAAATGATGCTATGGCAGCAAAATACATGTATCTCAACTAATATGATGAATACCAGTTAACAAGAACTTGAGTAATGAAAACTCTTCTCTTACAGAAGCCGAAAGTAGAAGTAATAAAATGCGCCGGATTGCGCTCTTTTAGAAAACTGGTTTTAACATATGATGCGATGTATTCAT
The DNA here is from genome assembly GCA_914767945.1 of Eilema depressum. Classification (NCBI taxonomy): domain Eukaryota; kingdom Metazoa; phylum Arthropoda; class Insecta; order Lepidoptera; family Erebidae; genus Eilema; species Eilema depressum. The sequence continues at coordinate 31,117,839 of OU612012.1, read as the reverse complement.
TCTTTCTCATCCAAAATTCAGAATGCATTGAAAAATGGAGCTCGGCCGCAGTAGTAACAAGACAACAACGAGAAAGCGACCGATGCATAACGTTTAGTAAATGTTTTTCTTACAAAGTCAGAAGAATAAGACTTTTACTTGGTACTCATGGCCTATGGGCCTATGTGCCATATTCAGCTGAAAATACTGGTACCAGTCGATCCAAGAACAATTAAATATGACAGCCGATCAAAGAACATCAATCAGATTATATAACAATGTTATACTACATACAGCATTGCCGCAGACTGATTACAGTAAAATGTTTGCATGTAAGCCAGTGGGAATTTGTTCGGGCCATGTTGACTATCTGTCTTGTGAACTCTATTTAGCCTTTTGAAATTTCAGTTGGTGAGACCCGCTTATGGGAGGCCAACTGAAATGTGCTATCTGTATCCGTTGTGTTGTGAGAATGAGAAAATGTCTTATTTTCTCAAGGAAAATTCAGAAATTACAGGAAAATAGTGCTCTAGTGCCGTAGCTTGAACACAACAACTAGAAAATGGCCAACGCGTAGCGCGTAGTAAGTGTTCTTCCTACAAAGGCAAACTATGGGTTCGACTTTCCACAGACAAAATGATGCTATGGCAGCAAAATACATGTATCTCAACTAATATGATGAATAGGTACTTACCAGACAACAAGAACTTGAGTAATGAAAACTCTTCTCTTACAGAAGCCGAAAGTAGAAGTAAGAGATTGCGCCGGATTGCGCCCTGTTAGAAAACTGGTTTTAACATTATGATGCGATATATTCATTCTTTCTCATCAAAAATTCAGAATGCATTGGAAAATGGAGCTCGGGCGCAGTAGAAACAAGACAACAACGAGAAAGCGACCGTGGCGTAGCGCGTAGTAAACCGTATACCATCCTAGACAGCTGCTGACCACTTGGGCATAGAGGTGAAACCTGGGGTACATGTGCCACTCGATTTTGACATTGAAGTAAGTGTACTTTTAAGTGTAAACTACCTTTTATACCACTTAAGTGGGAGACAAGCTCACGGCCCACCTGATGGTATAACCCGCGCCACCTATCTTGGACCTAAATCGTAAGACATACGAGGCTCTATCACCCGCGGATTGCTTTGTAATAGTCTATGCTTGGTGGATTTTAGTTCGTCTACCGCAGTAGCATCCCATGCTATCCTCAAAAGACCTATGGGCATATGTTCACGGCCTATGGGCATATGTGCCATATTCAGCTGAAAATACCGGTACCAGTCGATCAAAGAACAATTAAACATAACAGCCGAACAATGAAAATCAATCAGATTATATAACAATGTTATACTATCTACATATAGCATTACCGCAGACTGATTACAGTAAAATGTTTGCATGTAAGCCAGTGGGAATTTGTTCGGACCATGTTGACTATCTGTCTTTAACCGCGAATTGCGCTCTTTTAGAAAACTGGTTTCTGATATAGGATGCGTTATATGATTCCTTTCTCATCAAAAATTCAGAAATCATAGGAAATTGGAGCTCACGCGCAGTTGTACGAAGACTACAACGAGAAAGTGACCAACGCGTAGCACGTAGTAAGTGTTCTTCTTACAAAGGAAGAGGAATATGGACACAGTGTAAAAACTGTGTGAAACGCTTTATAGAGGTCCTTGTCATCGGACGGTTGACCTAGAGGTCAATCTAATGACAAATTATTGATTGTATAAGTATTAAAAATTTTATAGCGAATAAAAATCATTTTTCAAAGTGCAATTTCGAGCGAATCTCCTAAGAAGTTACCGCATTATCTGTTACTAGACCCCAATAGGTGCTTCTCTTACAGCAGCTAAAGACAACAAGAAAATGCAACAGAGCTCGCTGGACTGCGCCTTCTTTATTGAAAAACTAGTTTCCAAACCAGAATGAGAAATGTTTTTAAGAAATAACAACAAGCTGCTTTACATAAAGGAAATTCACGAATAAATGAATATTTATTGGTCCAACATTCTCTTGAAAGTTAATAAGTCCACTTGAACGCTCATACAGAGCTCAACGGACGGGTGACCGAGAGCCTTATTTAATGGCACCAGCTTCACCGAATTCAGACGTTAACTTGGAAAGCTATATTAAGAATAGCTACTAAAAACTCGATCGAATCGAGCGAATTCCATAAACAGATAGTTTTATTGACAAATAATTAATTACAAAATGATGCATCATCATCGAGGAAACGGCGTGCCTCAAGTACTACTGCTAATTACTAAGAAAACCGATTCCAAAATGGAATACATAGCTATTCCTGAAGAATTTTTATAAATCATAGAAGCGCTTCTCTTACAGAAGCCGATTAAAGAGGAAGTAATATAATGCGCCAAATTGCGCTCTTTTAGAAAACTGGTTTTAACATAATGATGCGACATATTCATTCTTTCTCATCAAAATTTCAGAATTCATTGGAAAATGGAGCTCGGGCGCAGTAGCTCGAAGACAACAACGAGAAAGCTACCAAAGCCTAGCGCGTAGTAAGTGTTCTTCCTACAAAGGCAGAGGAATATCACTTCGAATTAGACGAAATTGAGGAAGAACATTCCACAGTAACAAAATTATACCATAGTATAATTCAGCAACAGATATTATGTTTCTGAAAAAATATGAGGAATACCAGACAACAAGAACTTGCTTGAAAGCTTTGCTCTTACAGAATCCGAAAGTAGAAGTAATAAAATGCGCCGGATTGCGATCTTTTAGAAAATGGTTTATAATAAAGGATGCGATATATTTTTTCTTTTTCATCGAAAGTTCAGAAATCGCTGGAAAATGGAGCTCGGGCGCAGAAGCTCGAAGATTACAACGAGAAAGTGACCAACGCGTAGCGCGCAGTAAGTGTTCTTCCTTAGAAGGAACACAGTGTAAAAACTGTGTGAAATGCTTTATGGAGGTCCTTGTCATCGGACGGGTAACCGAAAGCCCAATTTAGCGAATAATAGATAAATAGCTAATGTAATAGCGAATAAAAACACAACAAGAAGATGTAATAGAACGCGCTAGACTGCGCCATCTTTATTAGAAAACTGGTTTACAAACCAGAATGAGAAAATGTATTTTTTCTCAAAGAAAATTCAGAAATTACAGAAAAATAGTGCCATGTCGACTATCTGTCCTGTGATCTGCATTTAGCCTCTTGAAATTTCAGTTGGTGAGACCCGCTTGTGGCAGGCCAACTGAAATGTGCTATCTGAGTCCGTTGTGAGAATGAGAAAAAGTCATTACAAGAAAATAGTGCTCTAGTGCAGTAGTTTGAACATAACAACAAGGAAATGGCCAACGTGTAGCGTGTGCTTAGTGTTCTTCCTACAAAGGCACAGTAATATGGACACAGCGTAAAAACTGCGTGGTATATACTACGTACCTTTTACCTATTATTGAATTACATACATACAATAACATTACGCCTTTATCCCCTGAGGGTTAATAATATAAGCCTTTATTTCGGAACTATTGACATGTATAGTTTTCGATGTAGACTAAAATTTATGTTCAGCTGTCTGTGTCCGTTTGCCTGTTGACAAAGGCCTCCTCCAACGCCTTCCACCCCTCTCTTTCTCTTGCGAGCCTAGTCCAAGTGAGGCCCGCCGTGGCCTTCACTTCGTCCTCCCACCTCTTGAACTGGCCTCCTCTATTTCTTTTTCCACCTCTTGAGTACCAGTGCATAATTTCTTTACTCCATTTATTGGTTCCTTGAATTGTGTGACCTGTCCATCTCCACTTCAGTTTTTTTATTTTGTATGATACACATTCTAGTTTGGTTTTTGCTCTAATTTGTGTGTGTTTTACTCTGTCCGATAATCTCAAGCTTAGCATGCTTCTCTCCATTGCCTTTTGACAAGATTTCAGCTTTGTACATTGTGCTTTTGTGGTGGCCCAGCTTTGGCAACCATAGGTTAGTATGGGCAGTATGCAGGTGTTAAAGAGTTTGGACTTCATATGTATGCTTATTTCTTTGTTCTTCATAATCTCCTTCAATGACCAGTATCTTTTCCATGCATTGCCAATTCTAGTGTCGATTTCTTTGGTTGTGAGATTGTTGAATGAAATGGTCTGGCCTAAATAATGGTATTCTTCCACATACAATATGTGATGGTTATGTATTGTTATATAGGTTCTTTTGTGCTGTTAGTCATGGCTTTTGTTTTTGGGAGTTCATGGTTAACCCCACCTTTTGGCTTTCCGTGTCTAGATCAGTGAGCATGCTTTGGAGTTCCTCTCTGGTGTTAGCAAAGACTAGGTCATCTGCAAATCTAAGATGTGTAAGATTTTCTCCATTTATGTTAAGGCCATGATCTGCCCAGTTTAGTTTCCGGAAGACGTCTTCGAGCACCGCCGAGAATAGTTTGGGAGACAGTGGGTCCCCTTGTCTCACTCCTCTTTCTATTTTTAATTCTTGCCCTTCTCTTTTCAGTTTCACTTTGGCTGTGGAGCTTTCATAAATGTTTTTTATTATTCTTATGTACTTGGTATCCACACCTTGGTCTTTTAGAGCGCTCCAGATCTTTCCGTGCTCCAGTGAATCAAACGCCTTGCAATAGTCTACAAACCCAAAGTAAACAGGAGTGTTATATTCTTTACTCTTTTCGACTATCTGTTTTACTGTATGGATGTGGTCTAGGGTTGAGTAGCCGTGTCTGAAACCCGCTTGTTCTCTTGGTTGATTTTCGTCCAGTTGTTTTGTTATGCGGTTCAGTACGACTTTTGCAAACACCTTATACACATTTGATAGAAGGCTTATGGGTCGGTAGTTGTTAATGTCGTTCATATCCCCTTTTTTATGTATCAATATTATATATTAATGGTTCGAATAAAGTTGGCGATAGAATTCTGTGGCGATATTAATGATTTCAGGCCCTTTGTTTGTACCCTGTCTTATCCACTATTTTTGGAATCCATTCTCTAACCTTCTCTAACTCTTTTATTGCCTTTTTAATTCCTCCTGTTTTTGCTATATATTCTTCGAAAGTTTTAAGTCTTAGATGTTTCCTGTCTTTCCTCATATTGGCTTTGATTTCTTTGCTCAACTTCGCTATTTCCTGCCTTTCCTTCTTTGTTTTGTTGGGTGTGGCTAACAATGTGGCTCTTTGTTGGAGCAGGCTTTTTGTTGCATCTGATAGCTGGTCTTCCCTTACTGTCTTCGCAGGTGCAGTGTGGTCTGTGTGGTTGTCTATCAATTGGTACAAGTAGCTGCATTTCTCCTGTGTTTCCCATCCTTTTGTTGTTTCAGTAAAGTTTTGTAATAGGATAGTGAGATCGGCATTTGTACATATGGCTTCTCCTATGCGACTATTGGCTTTGTAGGGTCTTTGTCTATTTTTGCCTAAGTTCAGTGTCGCTCTTACCATCCTGTGATTGCTGTTGAAGTTTATACTGTTGATGACTCTACAGTCGTTGAAAAGGCTTCGTTTGTTTGTAAGGATGTAATCAATCTCATTTTTGAATGAACCATTAGGTGATATCCAGGTCCATCTGTTTTTAGGGCGATTTTTGAATTCCGTATTTAATGTCTTAAGGTTATTTTCATATGCTAGCTCTAATAGTTTTCCACCATTCCGCGTCCTTTTTATCCCACTATAGTATGGTCCTAGTATAATGTTTTCTCCTGGTCTTCTGTTACCCAGTTGTACATTGTAGTCTCCCATTACTATGGTGTTTTTGTAACAATGGTTCTTTATTGTCGTGTTTAAACTTTGGTAGAATGAGTTTATTTCCATTTCGCTTGATTGTTCCGTTGGTGAATAGACTTGAATTATGGACCAAGTTTCGTTTTAAGTGGTATTGCGAGATTCAGTACTGCAATGCGTTCCGAGATACCAATGAATTCCTGTATGTCGTATCTTCTTTCCTTTTTTACGAGGAAGCCAACCCATAGCTGCCAGGCGTTTCACCTTTGTGGTAGAAAATAAATTCACCATGGTCTTCTATTTTTTCGCCTTGGCGCCGCACTTCGCTCAGGCCGATGACTGTCCAGTTTATATTTTCAAGTGCCTTTACCAGTTCAAGCAGACTATCGTTAGTTCTTAGTGACAGAGTATTGTACGTCGCAATGTATATAAGGTTTTTCTTCGGGTTTTTGCCATTCAGAGTCAAATTTTATGCGCGTTTTGGATTCTAGGGTGGTCCATGGGTGTTATATTATAATTTTTTTGGTAGATTGTTGCTGCTTGAGGTGTATGGTCTTGTTGTTGGGGTAAGTTGGTTGGAGGGTATTGGTCATCGTGCCCCATGGTGACCAGCCGGCTTGGGGTGGCTTTTATATAAGTTGGTATGGTTATGGCCGCCGATTGGCCGAAATTTCTGCGGTGCGGCGACGCAACGCATCGTGTGCCCCCGCATTAAACCCTTTTTTATCGTGTGAAAAGTCCCCACGGATACCCCCGTCGGAGCCGGTGGAGGAGGTTATGTCGGACTCGAACCGACTAAACGCACGCCGTCTGTGGGCCGTTGGTTGCCGGAGGTGAGATAAACATGCTCTCGGATAACCCTCCTCTGTAGCAGCACCGGCGGTTATGCCGGACTCGAACCGACTAAAACCGCCCGAGGTGAGATAGATAGATAGATAACATATGTCTCGCACCCCGGCCGACCTAGGGCTATCTCTGGCTTCGAGATGCCCTCAGGCTATACGTACATACCGTACCACCTATAGACAAATGCTTACGTTTGCTTTTATATTTGGCTACGGGGTAGGCAGAGAAAACAGCCCGCCATCTTATCGCTTGCTGCTCATTCGCTTTGTTACAACAACAATATTAGCCTATCGCAGTGCACTACTGGATATATGTCTCATAACCACTTAGTTATACTATTAGTTATACGATATAACAAAATGGACTGAAAAAGTCCAAAATTATTTATACTGCTGTGCAATTCACTAACAAGCACAACGATGCGACAACGATGCGAGTCGCAACGATGTGCGCGATAGACACTGTCATTGGTCGATTTCCAATGACGTGATACAATCTGACCAATGACAATCTACGTTGCGCCTCGCATCCTTGTCGCATCGTTGTGCTCGCTTAGTGAATTGCAGTGCTGCTCAGTATAACTATATGGATTCGATTAATTTGAGTTGTTTTAGCCAAATAGTTATACTGCTTAGTATAACTACATGGATTCGATTAATTTGGGTTGTTTTAGTCCAAATACCTACTTATACTGCTTAGTATAACTACATGGATTCGATTTGGGTTGTTTTAGTTCAAATAGTTATACTGCATAATATAACTACATGGATCCAATTAATTTTGATCGGAAAAAGTAAATAGTGAGTAAAATGCTATCGCACTGTTTCTAGAAATTAGTAAGGAGGTCAAAGCTAGCCGGTTCGACACACTGCTGACTTCAACAACGCTGCTGATGAGGTCCTTTTTTACAAGAAAGCCGACGCCTCCCTGGGAGCGCACATCACCTTCTCTGAAGTAGAACAGGTCGCCTGACTCAAGGGTTGTCGTGTCCTCACACTCTCTTCGGACCTCTGACAGCCCCAATGCCAGTTTATGCGACCTAGTTCCACCTGGAGTTCGGTGAGGTGCTCTTCCAGCCGCAGTGTATTGCAGTTGTAAGCTGCCAGCAGTAGTTGTTGTTTACGGTAAATGGAGGAATCCGATCAAAATTAATCGGATCAATGTAGTTATACTAAGCAGTATAACTATTTGGACTAAAACAACCCAAATTAATCGAATCCATATAGTTATACCGAGCAGTATAACTATTGGGACTTTTTCAGTCCATTTTGTTATATCGTATAACTAATAGTATAACTAAGTGGATAAACCCCTCAATATTGGGAGGCTTTGGCCTAATGTTTCCACACTATCCAGATGGGTTAGTCCAAGGTTTTATTTCGAGTTTTCCTTCTCTTCTGCGTTTTTTTCCGTTAATCGCCTTTTACCATGACTACTTACTGATGAGGCCGTCAAGCTAAGTGTCACCATTGTATCATAGTACGTGTCTATAATGGTGATCCTCTTTTCCGAGACTCTAAATAAATAAAAAATCCCTTCGGATGAGATGGAGTGGTGATGCCTGTATTCTTCCACACGGATACATTATCTCTGATAATGGCCACAATTTACCATATTTTTAATATCCATAGTGCTGTCCCCACCCCCTGGATGGTAGTGCCACGGTTAATTAAATAGATCTAGGGTAATTTTGTTGTATGCGTCCAATGAGTCAATCAGAGAAGTAGTAAAATGTCGGAGTGGAGTTTGTTACGCCGTTTTTTCTCCACCAGCGCCTTTAAACCGGTGGTAAACTTAGCTTAAGTAGAATTAATATTGACGTCAATAAGAAACAATTATATTGTTCCATTTACAAATAAATGACAATGACTAGTGTCACGGGAAATTAAATTTCCATGTCACTACAGACTGGTAGTGCCAAGCAGTAGTGCCTCAGGTGTTAAATGGCTATTTTCCTTAGCATGTATATCCGCTATCGGATGAAGAGCATACTGTACCACGCCTATGGAAAGAGACAGGTAAACATCGAATTGTTTGGTCAGGAAATCTATACTATTATATAATTGTAAAGTGGTCGTGTCTGTACATTGGAGATATTTAAAAAAAAATACTTGGGTTATGTTATGTTAACGATACTGAGCACGAAAATATTTTTTTTGAATTTCCTGTCTGTTTGTCTGTTTGTCTGTTTGTCCGCGATGGACGCAAAAACTACTGGACGGATTTTGATGCGGATTGTTAGAAAGGGCTTGCTCAGACTTAAAATCTTACGATTGTTTGATCGGAATCGGTTGAGTAGAACCGAAGATATGAGCAAAGGTCGCGTTAACCGAGATGCACGCGGGCGGAGCCGCGGGCGGAAGGCTAGTAGGTGAATATTTTTAAGAGCGCAAAATGTATTCGTTAAGTTTTGCTATTCCCGTATCCTGTGGGAACCTATTCCCAGGATAAAAGCAGCCTATTTGCTATTCCAGACTATAATCTAACTTTGTGTCATATTTTATCCAGATCAGCCGTTTAGGCTGATTGAGTAACAAACATCCAAACATCTTCATAGGCCCTGTGCAGACGACAGACTATCCGTGACGCACTTTTTAGTCTGTGAAAATAGAACCTATGCAATAATAAGCAGTAATGCACACGACGCGCAAAAAGTCCGGCGCACAAAAAATCCGTGTAATTCGGGCAGACCGTACCGCGCCGCGACGCGCCGCTCCGCACAAAAAGTGTGTGAAAAAAATTGAACGTTTGCTTCAACGCGCGCTAACGCAGACGGCGCACACTTTAGTCGGCTGTTGCTAATGTTTAGTATGGAACTGTCCCTTCAGTAATCTTTCCGAAAGTATAGGATGTACCCAAAATTCTCTATTTCTTCTTCTTTTTCTGTACTTCATGTACAAAATAATACTTCGCGATCTCTGCACGATTTCCATAGCGTCTACGTCCCTACAGCTCTGCCGACAGAATGATCGAAATGTGCGTCGTGTGCGTTGAGTCTGTGAAAAATCCGCGACCGACTTTTGGCGCGCCATGCAGACTTTTTGTGCGCCGCAGACTCGATCGCACAAAAAGTGTGCCGTCTGCGCAGGGCCTAAGCTTTTACATTTATAATGTTAACGACAACGAGGCGCGGGTTCGATCCCCGCTCAGTCCAAATATTTGTACGCATTAATATGGGTATTTGCATTAGTCTGGTCGTGCATCGGAGAGCATGTTAAGTCGTCGGTCCCGATTGCCATACGAACATCTATAGCAGTCGTACCGGGTAGTTGGAGCCCTAAAAAGTCCATTGACTGGTCTAGCTGCAATGCATCGATATCGCCCAATATCGCCATTGAGTGGTGGTCAGACAGATGGCAGTCCTTCATGAAAAAATATCGAAGTCCAGCCAAATCCGCAGTTAGACTGATAAAGCCGACCCCAGACTCCGGGGTGAAAACTTCGGATGCGACTGGGAAAAATATTAGGAGGAAAAATGTTATTAGGATCTATACCGATCCAGTGCCACCTTTCTAACACCACCTAGAAGTAGGATACATATTGTAAATAATAAAATAAAACACAATGTCTTATTACAATTACATTTATTCAGAAATGTATAATGTGATTTACATGTGTCACTTATTATTAGAAGCACGCAATAGTTTTACAATTACATATTAACCAAATAAGATATTCAATTCAAACGGTTTTGTGAAACAATTAGCTACTACACTGTCGACTCGCACTTCATTTTCTTTTACTAATATGTACAGGTTAGCTCAATCATGCTAAATATGGTAAATCTGACGCCAAGTATATAGTACACCCATCATAAATCTACCGCCATGTTTAGTTGACCACATTCGTGATAATGCATGAAGTAATCGTCGACGTTGCTCGAAACTACATTTTGGCGGTAGATCTAATATTTTGCGGACATAATTTATTATTTAGGCGACAGATAAATTACATTCTTTGGGAAATAATGAGCGTAAAATAAATTGTGTTAAGACGACAGGAAGTGGAATCAAAATCGATTGAATTAAATATATTAACATTATGTACTTTAGTGTTGACTAGTAATTAAAAATAAAAACCTTTTTCTTCCTATATTATATAAAAATAGCAACTAGAGTCCCGGTTTCGTCCAAAAATATATTCGTAAAAAGAATTCGATACGAGCTACGACGAACGTTTGTATAAAACACAATCGTGCGTCCCCTATTTTACCTCTTTGGTAGTGAAATTTTCAGAATTCCTTATTTAGTGGATGCTTAAACCCCAAAAGCAACCTATTAAAAATTTCAATTATGTAGCTCCAGTGTTGAGGTACTGCATTAGTTCTAGCCGTTGCCGTGGCGACTCCACCCACGTGGATGTCTTTTTACGATTGTATTCCAGGACGAAACCGGGACCCAAGCCACTAGTTATTTATATTTTTTGCATCCAACTGATGAGTAATCTTTGCAGACGCGATTCTTGAATTGAAACAGATAACAGTATAGTAAAACTTAATATATATTTTTCACTAAACTCCTTCATTTTGCAAACTGTGTTGCCAGTAAACCCTAGCAACTCATTTTAAAAACTTAAAATTTAAGTCTTTGTATCTCTGATAAAATAGTGATCCGTTTCAACTTTATAATGTGTACAACAATCTATAACATAAATAATGAAACCTGTCCTGTCATCGCGCCATCGAATTTAATCCTACCATTGCGGCTAAAATAAAAATACACGCCAATACGAGCCTTAACCTCTCAGTTTAAAAGAATAACATAGATGTAATGCATAAAACTAGCGTGCAAAACTGCATAAAGTCATACTACCATTAGTACCATTTCGCTCGTACTCTTTGTGTGCACCCACGAGTGCGAGCGAATGGTAATATTTTAGGCGGCTTCATTTGTTAGTTCTATGCGTTCCGTCTATGTTATTCTTCTAGTCTGAGCCCTACCTACAATAACAAGTAATAAATTATAAGAAATAAAAACACGACTACCCTCCCAAAATACATTCCATGAATACTACTAGAACAACTGGTTCGAATAAAAATTGTGGTAGGGTCCTGGCTGAGGTGGGAATGAATCTTGAATTTGGAACGAAACGGTCTAGAGTTAATGAATATTGACACTTATTTGTATAGAAATAGTGTACTTTATGTAATGGTATCTGAATGACAGCAACAAAAAGTTGCAAGGGGTAGGCGATTGGGTTGTGGTCTTTCGCGATATCACAATATTTATTTCGTATAGCAAATCTAATAATATGAACAGAAGTATCGACTACCCTCCCAAAAAGTGAACTAAATATTGATTTCATTTTCAAAAACATTTTGCTAGTGTCAATTGGGATGATTCCAACAATACCCTAGTACACAAATCGATTCAACTTTTGGTGGAATAAAGAAACTCATATACCTATATACAATGACCCCTAGAACGTTACACTCTTTTTGCGCAGTCGTGTAAACCAATCAATGTGCAAAAGAATCAAACTATACTCACATACCCTAAATAAGATAATATTTGGTAACGCAAACATATTGTAGGTACCTATATACATTTTAATTATGAATGGTAACTAGATATAAAAATATATCAACAGATAACGTTAAAAAATTACTACACCGAGCGAACAAAATTGTACTATAGACCGACCGTGACCGCTGTAACGCGCGCTAGGTACGCGCGTCGTGGCAGGGGACGAGGTGAAGAGAGAGGAAGATAGAGCATGAGTCGAGAGCGAACGAGATACCGTGGTGAGCGTTGGCGGCGGACTGACCAAATCTGACCGTCGATTGGTCGATACTCCCCCCGCCTCGCCGCGCACATCTCCAAGACGCAGTACAATAATTACGGTCAGTCTCTAGTAACTATACATGTTAAAGAACAAACAATTACTATTACTACACGTAGATTATTTTAGAGGATATTATCACGAACGCGTGGCACATAAAGGGTTTATATCTCTTCGGAAAGAGCTTCTAAGCACACCTAATTGGGTGTCATCAATTAATCAAGTGATAAGCTTGAAAAGATCGATGCGAAACAAGGCATGAGAGCCTATAATTACTGCAGGAGGTGCTTACTTATCGTGTATGTGGTCGTACATACGCTTAAATTATAGGTTTTGTCAGTCACTATGGTCTTATGAAGTTCAAGGGAGTAAAAAGGTTATAAATATATAGGCAAATAATGAACCAATAACTGTGAAGTTTACAGTACAACTATTGGTTTTCGTAATACAGACAAGATGCACTGACTTAAATACTGGAAATTTATATGGTAAATTCTTGGGGTGTGAGCTCGACAACCTCCTTATAGTGCACCCTGGGCATCGGAAGCAGCTACTTTGCTCCTTGCTGAAGAGAAGCTTTTCTGGCGAGAAGCGAGGTCTTGTCGTAAGAGAAGAGAAGCTCGAAAGGCTAGCGTACTCGTAGTAACAGTACCTATGCTAAAACTCTCCTATGATAAGAACACCCGTAGATAGCTAATAAGCATCTTTTGGCTTCGCCGTAATTGGGTAAAAATAGACAAAATTCTATTAAACAAATGATCAAAATATATGAAGCGCGATTGCAGTAATATGCTCTTAAATAAGTTAACTAAATTTAAACAGAGGAATGGAAATTAAAATTGAAAATACTTTCATTTTATCGTTCAGTAGTTTTTCTTCTATGGGCCGTAGAGTAGATTAAGTTAAGTGGAAACTTGATTTGATTTATAGAATGTACCATATAGACTATATCCCATTAAATAAATGACGGGTAGAAAATATTAAGACAACAGTAAAGCGTATATTATGAGTTAGGCTTACAGCACGCAGATACCCACCTAAATATATTTACGACATAATAGTAGGTTGGAACAAAAGTAGGACAAAATGGAAAACTATACTGGTAAAACACCAATCAGTTAATAAAAATACAGTCTAAAAGATAGACCAGGAATACAAACACAGTTGCGATTTCATAAAAAGGTTTCACGAATGGAATATTATTCAGAAATAGCTCCGTGTCTCGGAGCCGTCGGTCCTGGTACACATACGAACATCTATGGCAGTAGTTACGAATCTAAAAATCCAAAAGAAAAGAACTGGTTTAACCGCAAAACTTCGATATCGCCAATGTTATTGTCAGTCAGATGGCAATCACTTCACGGAAAATATCGTAGAACTTCAGCTACGACGTTGTTAGAGTAGAAAAACGGACCTCGGATTGCGAGGAGAAAGCTTCGAATGTGGCCGGGATAAAAGGAAGTATGATGAAGATATTTCGAATAATTTGGGTTACGGTTACGCTGTTAACGTAACGAAAATAAATCAACTTTGTGGAACAATAGTGTGGAAACGTCTGCATTACGGCTTTATCATGCCCTTGGCGACTTTCATCAGGGCGGCAGACAAGTGGCAACGATGTGCCACTGAATGTAGAATGACATATCATAAATCAATGTATGGGACTGACATATTACGACTGCCATAATGTTAATAATAGAATACCTACTAGCTCCCGATAGAAAACATTGCTAGTGACCCCATTTTCCGGAAGACCACCAGTTCCTACAGCAATCCGGACATTTCTGATAAGAGAAGAAAGAGAAAACGAAGAAATATTTACACATTAACAGAGAACATGTGGAAAAACCGAGTACCTAACCCAGAAATTTGGATTACTCCGCTCAGGATCCACAAAATATTTGCTGTCGTTTCTGTTAAAAAGGGTGCGGCTAATCCTCCACAAACTTCATCATGGAGGCAGCCAGTCTTATGAAACTGGTAGAGAAATGTTATCCGTTGTAAAATTACTCGAATAACGTATCATCATCATCATCATCATCATTTCAGTCATAGGAAGTCCACTGCTGGACATAGGCCTCCCCTATAGATCTCCAATAGGACCGGTTAGGTAGGTTCGACTTCAAGAAAGAGGTCAATCGCCGAATCCAACTCGGCTGGTCTTCTCGTCCGGCATACCTCAGTGTCTCAAGTCGAAGGTTTTCGACCAGTGTGTGTTACCAGTGATGAGTTATGGCACTGAAACGTAGTCACTCACTATGGGCCTTATGAGTAAGCTCAAAGTAGCCCAACGAGCTATGGAGAGGGCTATACTCGGAGTCTCTCTGCGAGATCGAATCAGAAATGAGAAGATCCGTAGAAGAACCAAGGTTACCGATATAGCCCAGCGGATTAGCAAGTTGAAATGGCAGTGGGCAGGGCACATAGCACGGAGGACTGATGACCGATGGGGTCGAAAAGTCCTCGAATAACGTATGCAGAAGGAAAAATATCATAACACGAAATAATCCCAAGAAACTGTTGAATAACACTAACTAATATAATTTTAATACGATGAAGGAAAACTAAACTAGGCAGCAAGCACAAAAATAATACTGATATGGTAAGATGTAAGAAAAAGGAGGCTACCATGAAACTTCCAAAACTTCAGGCCCGCACGACACACGAATTAAAGTTATCATCATCATCATCATCACCACCATAATCATCATCATCATTACTGTCGTCATCATCATCATCATCATCATCATCATCATCATCACCATCATCATCACCATCATCATCACCATCATCATCATGGAGACGTATATTCCTGATCGCATCCAAGGCCAACGTTAACTCGGTACTCAGGGTCCGCCTTCCGCCTCATCCTCCTCCACTTCGCATGATCTTGGGCGTCCATGTCGGTGAGACCACCGGCACGCATGTCACCCTACATGACTTCCAGCCAAGACTTCTTGGGCTTACGGCTTACCCCTCCCACCGGGACGCAGCGGGGTACGACACTGCAACCTGTCGAGTGTGCCACTGCCAGGCATTTGTTGCCTACAGGGGCCTGGCAGTTTCCGCAGAACGTAGCATTTAGCCATGTAGGTCCGATAAAGTCACTTCGGTTTTCTTACGGTAGGGTTCAAGTCGACCCATACTGTCACGTACTTACAGTCTTCGCCCCCCTAGACAAGTGGCAACTTGTTGGCCGGCGTATTGTACAATACAATCACGAATGTAAAGCATTTGACGTCTATGACATAATACGTTGACGACTGTCGTAATCGTCAAATGCCATGCATTTGTCATTCGTTTCATCATCATCTGATTTTGGATAAAGGTGTTACTTACACGATTGCCCGAAATTTCGGTCCGTGACAGCGGATATTTCATGGTAGGCCCATTTTTTTTTATTAAAACTATACATGAGACACAAACAGCAACTGGCAATGATAACAATTGATGGAAGACATTTTATACACGATTGAAATTAAATGCTTGTTGAACAGAAGATGGAAGATTTAGGATTGATTTATGAAGACTAATTATTGATAGCACGTAATATGGAAGACTTCTTACTTGAGGGAAGTACGAACCTATACAAAACTATCAACGAATGATGTCAAAGTCTTGATCGTACTAAACTCAGGCCCCCTAGACAAGTAGCAATTCTTCAGCCAGCGTATTGAAGAATAGAATGATGAACGAATGTAATTGACATATATTTTGACGTTTGTGACGTTTATGACAATCATCAACGTATGTCAATGCCATACATTGATCAATCTTTTCTACAAACGTATTGCCACTTGTCTAGAGGAGCTGAACTCAAACAGTAAACTGACAACGAAATATTTCATTATCGAAGGAGAAATACTGGGCAATCCGATAGGAGTATCTGTGTGGACTGTAAACCTAACTTATACACTGTATATAAACGAGAGAATTTAAATAAACCAGTCGCACCAGAATACCTGTAGATTAAACAACAAACTGACTAAGCTAAGAACAGCCCCGACAAAGAAAACTACTAACGAACTACTGTTAAAGTAAAATACTATGACATTAAATTCATCGTCTTTGGGAGGTTTAAAAAGGCCTGCCCCTTAGACAAGTGGCAATTCAATAGCCAGTTGATTGTAGAATTTAATGATGAATGTATGGAATTAATACGTATTATTATGACATTTCTGACAGACGTCAACGTATGTCATTCAGTCGTCATCATTTTATTCTACAATATGCCGGTCAATGAATTGCCACTTGTCTAAGGGGGGATGGTTTAAAAGAAACCTGGCTTAACCCACTTTACTCGAGATATACAAAAGAACTTTGTATTATTGTTCGGAAATCCGAAAATATCAGTCTAAAAACAAGTTGGTTGTTTTATCACCAATCGCAGTTATAGCGGTTAGCTTTTCCTATTAGTCTATTGAACTGAGAAAGAGAACTGAGAACTATTGTATAAAAAAGAGAGATCTCTAATTAAAGCGTGTAATACGCTAGATGTTCTCTGATATAAATTATGCTTCACAATTTAGTCTTTTAATTTAGATTTTAGTTAATTATAATTTATAGTGAACGATACATAGAAATGCGTTTTTGAAAAGAAACTAGATTTTTTAAGATAGATATTGTTACGTCACACTGGTTCAAGTTTGATCGGAAACTAATCATCACATAGCCAAAGGATGAAGTGGGTCATCTAGGCAGCACTTCACCATTATGATAGCAAATAAATAATTTGAATTTGAAAGGACTGGTTTCCTCGCCGATGTCGAAATCGGCTTGGAAACCATCATCAAGTTGAACTTAGACAGTGCCTAACATATTCTAAAAAATAAATAATTTGAATTTGAACGCAACCCATCTGAAATTGGATTACTAGCCAGTCTAGTGTCAAAGAATCAAAGAAAGAATCAATTTCATTTATTCAATTTAGGCACATAAAGAGCACATATGAACGTCAAAATGTTACAATTAATATGCCAAGTTAAAAAAATCGCCGATATCGAAATCGGCTTGGAAACCATCATCAAGTTGAACTTAGACAGTACCTACCTATAACGTATTCTAGTAAATAAAGAATTTGAATTTGAACGCAACCCAACTGAAATTGGATTACTAACCAGTCTAGTGTCAATCGCCGATATCGAAATCGGCTTGGAAACCACCATCAAGTTTAACTTTGACAGTGCCTATAACATATTCTAGCAAATGTATTTCAATTTGAACGCAACCCAACTGAAATTAGATTACTAACCAGTCGGTCAATCGCCGATATCAAAATCGGCTTGGAAACCGTCATCAAGTTGAACTTAGACAGTACCTACCTATAACGTATTCTAGTAAATAAAGAATTTGAATTTGAACGCAACCCAACTGAAATTGGATTACTAACCAGTCTAGTGTCAATCGCCGATATCGAAATCGGCTTGGAAACCACCATCAAGTTTAACTTTGACAGTGCCTATAACATATTCTAGCAAATGTATTTCAATTTGAACGCAACCCAACTGAAATTAGATTACTAACCAGTCGGTCAATCGCCGATATCAAAATCGGCTTGGAAACCGTCATCAAGTTGAACTTAGACAGTACCTACCTATAACGTATTCTAGTAAATAAAGAATTTGAATTTGAACGCAACCCAACTGAAATTGGATTACTAACCAGTCTAGTGTCAATCGCCGATATCGAAATCGGCTTGGAAACCACCATCAAGTTTAACTTTGACAGTGCCTATAACATATTTTAGCAAATGTATTTCAATTTGAACGCAACCCAACTGAAATTAGATTACTAACCAGTCGGTCAATCGCCGATATCGAAATCGGCTTGGAAACCATCATCAAGTTTAACTTAGACAGTGCCTATAACATATTCTAGCAAATAAAGAATTTGAATTTGAACGCAACCCAACTGATATTGGATTACTAACCAGTCTAGTCTCAATCGCCGATGTCGAAATCGGCTTGGAAACCATCATCAAGTTGAATTTAGACAGTACCTACCTATAACGTATTCTAGTAAATAAAGAATTTGAATTTGAACGCAACCCAACTGAAATTGGATTACTAACCAGTCTAGTGTCAATCGCCGATATCGAAATCGGCTTGGAAACCACCATCAAGTTTAACTTTGACAGTGCCTATAACATATTCTAGCAAATGTATTTCAATTTGAACGCAACCCAACTGAAATTAGATTACTAACCAGTCGGTCAATCGCCGATATCAAAATCGGCTTGGAAACCGTCATCAAGTTGAACTTAGACAGTACCTACCTATAACGTATTCTAGTAAATAAAGAATTTGAATTTGAACGCAACCCAACTGAAATTGGATTACTAACCAGTCTAGTGTCAATCGCCGATATCGAAATCGGCTTGGAAACCACCATCAAGTTTAACTTTGACAGTGCCTATAACATATTCTAGCAAATGTATTTCAATTTGAACGCAACCCAACTGAAATTAGATTACTAACCAGTCGGTCAATCGCCGATATCGAAATCGGCTTGGAAACCATCATCAAGTTTAACTTAGACAGTGCCTATAACATATTCTAGCAAATAAAGAATTTGAATTTGAACGCAACCCAACTGAAATTGGATTACTAACCAGTCTAGTCTCAATCGCCGATGTCGAAATCGGCTGGTAAACCATCATGAAGTTCAACTTAGATTGTGCCTAGAACATGTTCTAGCAATAAATACAGAATTTGACACCCAGCCGGTCCGAGTTCATTTCAAATTTGAGCCACCGGTGAAATAATATAAATTAATAAATATGATTAGTAACAGTTTATTTTTCAAAAACGCTATTCGGTACGTGTGCAGTCAAGACGACCTTTCAACTAAATATGTATACGTTTTGACCAGGTTGGGACGACTTACTACACCTGGCCGAGACTCCAGGCCATTCTGAGGCAAATTTACCCATAAAAATCGCGGTATCTCAGTAAAGTAATTGTATCATGGAACGCGATAGTATAAATGTTATTGTAAACTTTTAATTTCTTAAATAAATATTGCATTGACCGAGAAAATCTTCTGTTGAACTCATAATCTTGAATATGCTCGTCTGAAACCAAAAATTTGCGTAAACTTCTATGAATAAAAACTATTATGAACGAGTTGAGTTCATCACAGCATTCTCTTTTTTTTTTAGAATATCAGTAACCGAAATTACTGATTCCCTTTAACCCCTCCAGAGTGGGTTCATGTCAGTCGTGTAATGGCCGGGATTCGAACTCGGTACCCCTCGATCGTAAGGCCAGGCCCGGCCTTAACCACTAAGCTACCGACGCTTGCTTTGAAAATTTATGAAGAAATCAGACTCCATTTTATAATGTAATATTTTAATTGTGAAAGAGTTGAAATCGGTATAGTGGTTTTTGAGTTTATGCATTACAATCCTAGACGCCTAAACTCATAAACTAGGCTCATGAATGACGATAAGATCTTATCGTGCTCTTGACTTCATTCGTTCTAAACTCATATAAAATAATGAATGGATGATCAAAAAGTCTATGATTCTCCGCATTCTCTGAATGAACCTAATTATTCTCATAATTAGTCCAATGTTGATTGGCTAGGGACGCATCGGTCTCCGTGCCGTCATGAAGGTTGCTGCAGTTTTGCCCTGATAGCTTCTCTAAAGTGGGGAGTCTGTGGTTATATCAGCTAGTCTTACCGGGAGCGGCCTTCCGCTAAACTTGGAATGTGAAGCCGGATAAAATAAATAATCATGTACTGAATCATGACGTCTTTGTAACTAATTAATACACGGCGGCGTCAAAAGACACTAAGGGTCAAAGCAGACATATCTATTCGAAAAGGGATCGTCACCGTATCGCTTTTCGGCTTGACGACCGCTCGTTGACCTAGCTGTCGCTATAACCCCAATTCTAGACATTACTAGTATAAACTTAAAGTCGAAAATTAAATGAAAAAGAGTTCATCACATATGGCACATTTTGCACTGTAGCGGCGACGGAGAGCCGTAAGCGCGTGTTTCTTTAATTTTATTATTTTGTATATTTACAGCGAGATGAAAGGCGATACGGTTACGATCGGTTTCCGAGTTGATATGTCTACTATGACCCTAAACCCAAGGAAATAATGATACTAACTAGTTCTACTGATGTTGACTTTCAACTATCAACATAATGGACTGATGCTGTTGGGGCTCCGTGTGTATGGTGGGCACGGAGCGCAAGCACTCGATCTGGTGAGCTGCCCAGTCCTTCTTCTGGCAGTACGTAGAGCAGTATGGCGTCCGTCGACAAAGAGAGCATTCGGCGGAAGCTTCGCGATTACAATTCGCACACTGGAAAATATTTTCGAGGTCAATTCAAAGTACAAATACACAGTTCAGTAGGTAGCAAGTTGATATTTGGTATACAATGCAATGACAATAAAGGTCCAACCCCACCAAACGGACGGCATCGGCCCGTTTTTTACAATCTTTAAACAAAATAAATTTTATATCACAGCATTTAAAGTTTATATTACCAAGTCACGCATGACAGCTTGACGTGCGTCATGCCGCCGTACGTCCCTGTCAAGCTGTTGTGCGTGACTTGGTAATATAAACTTCAAACACTGTGATAATAAGATTTAATTTTGTTTAAAGATTGTAAAATACGGGCCGATGCCGTCCGTTAGGTGGGGTTGGACCTTTATGCAATGAACTTGGATAGGATAGTAAATTAAGATATTTTTTTTTAATAAGGTTCTTAAATTAGTATTTTGTTTAGAGCTAATATTTTTCAAAATCAGCTCCTTTTGTTTTTATAGTTTTTTTTAAGTGCAGCCCTCTAGACAATTTCCAATTCGTTGGCCAGCATTTTGTGGAATATGATGACGAATTGCATGGCCTGCGACATACAATAACACGTACAGTCGTCTAGGTCTTATATGTCACATCCCATAAATTCATGCACCAAACCTGGACGTGTAGTAAGTATAGAATGAAGATTTCCATTTGCAGTCTGCATTTTTCAAAATTTTCAACCTTCGCTATTGTAACGTTGTCATCGGCGTAAAGTTGCTTCATTCATTTTGTGGAGACAGCTTGTGGGTATTTTGTTCTGTATTTAACTTGAAGAACGTCACTGCTATGGCTCTCTGTCCGGAGCTCGCCAGTACCCTTGGCCCTGGCCTAGATGCCAACAGATACTAGGGATAGTGACGGGCCTAGAACTAGATTCCAGCAGCGTGTTGGTCCTTTGTTGGTAAGTAGGTTGCTCAGCTGCCATGGTTTCAGGTTGAGCGTATGGTTCATTATATTTTCGCATGAACTTCCCGAAGCAAACACCGGCAGATATTGTCAAGCTTGTCTCAACAGATTAGAAATTTCTTCCCGTTTGCTGCGGCGAAGTTATTTATTTGGTATTACGTCAATTAGTTCCAGTCGTGTTTAGCCGTTTAAACAGGGCGTATATTATCGTACGTATAGCCAGCATTAAAAAATAAAGAAAAATACTAATAGGCACAAAAGTTGTGCCAATCGATCCTATCCTGATCTATATCCTGATGCTATTTCATATAGGAATCAAAAAACTCTATAAGGTAAGATATTAGAAATGACAGAAATCTCCAAAACCCAGACCAATGTACATTCATACGAAATATTTGCACTGAGCGGGAATCGAACCCGCGACCTCAGGCGAAGTAGATGGACTCGAGTTGACAAAAACCGGACAGGTGTTTTGTTACATGTGCCCGTCTAACTGAGGAACTAAGTATGCTCTAGATAGGTTATCCGTCTGGAGGCCAGCCAAAAAATACGCCCAACGCCTTCAGCAACCTTGGCCGTGGCCTTCGCGGTTGCCTCGGGATGCATCGAACGTCGCCGTCGTGCCGTCACAAAGATTTCGTCCGCGCCGCACTTCACGGCAACACCTTCCAAAAGAGCATCGCGGAACGCGTAATCGTAGCTGATATTCCATAGGAGCAGCCCCAGCCTCGCCGATCAAACCTTGCCATACTTGGTGTTCACGCGAAATGAATTGATTATATTATTTATTTAGTTAAAATTTTTGCACAAATAAAAATAGATGTAGAAAGACCGACTTAATGCCATGGGCATTTTCTGTCAGTCAACCTGGATGACACAGAGATTTGTCAACGTAGATGCTTGAAGTTTTGTTGTAAGAGTTCGATCTCAATTATATATTAATTATTATCTGTGCATAACTTGAATTTCCCACCACTCAATTCATTCTACAATTAATATTGGGTTATATTCAACATCTCCTGTTTTTTTGCTAAGAAAGGGTACTATTAGTTGATCAATATCGTACAATGTTGCGAAATTCTAGAATGTAGACAATACACCTTCCGCCGACGACCCTCACACGGTCAACATGTATATCCAGATGAGACATCAATTCAGTCATATTCAATTCAGTATAAAAGTTAACTCAGCAAATCAAGGGCATTCATTTCATTTGTGGCCCAAATTAACTTTAATCATATCAATTCAATCAAGGAACATTTTCAGTCACAGTGCGAACAAGTGAATACTTAGACATTAAATTCAACGTCAGCTAAATTCAATGGACGACTTCAAGCATTTTCATTTACAATCAATTCACCACGTAGCTGTGTTCCATCCATTCCGGTGGTCATAAGGGAGGAATTCGCCGACACTTAGATAAATAAGAAACCCCGACAATATGGCGAGATAGTGAGGCACTCCGTGATAAACGAATGCCTCTCTGTTGCAGCTCCCGGTCCAGATTAGCAATGAAAAGAGACGCTGCCAACAACCGAATTTTCTTGATTTTCTGCCAAATTCGAGCTTACTTCTTTCTTCTTCTTCATTTTCATCTTCTTTCTTGATCTTCAATTGAAAAATGTCACTGCTACGGCGTGCTGTCTAAAGTACATCAGTATCCTTGGTACCGGCTTGTATCATACAAGTTACCAGGGCTAGTGACGGACCCAGACCTAGATTTCATCAGTGCGCTGATCCTCTGTTGTTAAGTAGGTTGCTGAGCAGCCATGGTTTCAAGGTCTTCAGGTCTTCGGATGAATTGCCCGAAACACGTACCGAGGAGATTGCTAAACTGTTACAATAACAGTTTGGCAATTTCTTTGGGCATGCTTCGGCGAATTCTAGTATCGAAGCTAGTAAATAATAAATCTATCATTTATTTGTTACTAGCTGACCCGGCGAACTTTGTACTACCATATTTTTTTCGCCCGCGTAGAATGCAGTTCCCTTTACCATATTTTCTCACCGTTTAAACCTTCTCTGGACATCCACAAATATTTCAAAACTAAAATTAGCCAAATCGGTTCAGCCGTTCTCGAGTTTTAGCGACATTAACAGAATTGTAATTCATTTTTATTCATATACAGGGTGGAAGATTTTAACCTTACTTGGAGGGAAAGTTCGCTATCTCCAGTATTTAACTGGAGATAGCGAATTTCACTCAAAGGAAACATTCCTTTATTTTTAAAAAGAAACAAAACTGCATTTATAACACTGGAAAACAGCATGTCTGTTGCATGAGATTTTTACATGAATCTAAATAGTTTTACCACGCTCATTTTAAAAATATACGCCGTTTTTATGTAGCAGCTTTAGTTTTGGAATTATGAAGGGACAGAGTTTTTCATTGAAAATGCACATAGTTAAAGTTTTAAAAAAAATTAAATATATTTATTCTGAATAAAATTTTCTTTTTTTGGATTTTCTAGTATTATGAGTAGAGATGAAACGGATAGTAGTTTGGCCGGATACCGGATACCGGATATTCGGCAAACTACTAGGCCGGAGCGCCGGATATCCGGCTGCCGGATATTCGGCCCTTTATTGCGTTGACGCGATCAGTTTGATTTGAATATTGGCGCATATCCGTTTCATCTCTAAATTATGAGTACTATTTTGAGCCATCAGCCATCATATTTTCATTTCAGTGCCCCTGATATCTCTCCTCCATCGTGCGAATATCCCGGTGAAAGCGCTCTCGTTGCTACTCGCTTAGGTCACCGAGATTTTCAGGAAAATAGTCTAGATGGCTTCGAAGGTAATGAAGCTTAATACTCATGTTGCATCCAAGCCGCTGGAAGTGTATCAGCAACTGTTCAACGTGCTGAATGTAGCCGTCAGACTTGCTATAGCCCAAAAAATTTCTCACTACCACATTTCTCGAAAGCTGTCATATGGTTGATGAAATTTTTATCATCTATCAACTTTCTGATTTGTGGGCCATCGAAAGTATTTTTTTTTCACTACTTAATTTTGGAAGCAATTTTACAAGAATCATCTTTGTTAAGAGCTTTTATGAACTCATAGAAAAAAGTAGTTAACTGTTTTATCAACGCCTGTTTTATGTGCAAAAGGAGGTGTATATAATTCAGTGTCTGGATACTAGTGGAGCTTGTCTTTTTCAGTAAAGATATCAGTATTCCTTTTCCCTGATAAGGCAGTACGAAATCTTCGTTTCTCTGGTCAACAAATTTTTTTCCTTCAATCGGGAAGCTAGAATTTCTGATGCCGTTTTGGACAGAACAAAGGTCCCTGATCAAGTCATTTAGATCATATTTATTTAGTGGTCGGGGACTACCGAAACAATCAAAATCACTGTCGCTACCACTGTGTTTTGGTTTGGCCGCTGCATTTGTCTGGATTTGCCGAAGAAACGGAACCCTTATAGAACCCTTATACATTCAAACGAAATTTTTTGAACATAATATATATTCTCAAATAACACAAAAACAATTAGGATTAATTAAACACGTCCTTCTTGAGGAAGACATAATGAAATTTATACAGAAACTAGTTAAGTTACACCGCTATTGATAGAAACTAACGACTACTCATGTAAACTCAAGAGGGTACCTGTATCTCAATAACTAGAGCTGCTACAAAAAATCTGAGCGTAGATTTGAAATCAGCGCACCCAAATTAGTAATCAACAGTTGAAAAACTTCATGCAACAAAAAAAATAAGTTTTATTTTGTAGTCTTGTGTAATTTTTTGAAAATTCGCTTGCCACACCCGGTAATCGAACCAACTAAAATCCGAAAAAATAACATCCTGTATTTTTATGATATCAATCAATAGTGAGAATCATAAGGATCGAATCTGTCTAACAAACATGGTTAATTAAATAAAAGGAAATGCCTAAAAACTATTTTTTTTTAATTCGATTTAACCAAATAAAAAACCTCTCACTCAAGGATACATCAGATATCATATATTAACAATAAAATTCCATATTCAAATTACTTGTCCCTGTTTTTCATACGGATACCCGCACTAGCCAGCAGGGGTATTTATGTCGGACTCGAACCGACTAAAACCGCACGCCGTCTTAGGTTAATTCAAAAGTCTCCACGTATTATAAGGTAAACTATTAAGGTAATTCTCTCGCCATCTCCGTTGCCCAGGCGTTGCGATGCGGTGTACCACGCAGAGATTCCCAAGCCCAAGCAAGTATAATAATAATAATAAAAACGTCTTTATTGTACACCAAGATAAGATAAGATAATTTTACAAATAACATGAGTTACAAGTTTGTGGTTAGTACAGATGAGAGAGACCTCGAGACACGTATCTTGGACCTAAATCGTGAGACCTGAGTACTTCATGCAGTTACCCAAAACGTTACATTCTAAATCGGAATCAAAGTTCAGTCATTTAGTATTCATTTTCATAAATAAATGGCGTCAAAGATAACTTTATTGTTAATAATGTATGTGATGGCCCCTTGAGCAAAAGTACTGTGTCTGTTGGAATGAAATTTATAAGTTAAGATTTTATGGACTTCCTTTCATTTCATTAACCATGTTTGTTAGAAAGATTTGATCCTCATAATTTACACTATCGATTTATGCTATAAAAATACAGGATGTTATTTTTTCGGATTTTAGTCGGTTCGATTGCCGGGCATAGCAAGCGAATTTTCAAAAATCTATGAATGCAGTTTTGTTTCTTTAAAAAAATAAAGGAATGTTTCCTTTGAGTAAATTAGCTATTTTCAGTATTAAAGTAGGTACTTTCCCTCCAGGTAAGGTTAAAATCTTCCACCCTGAATAAATAGATATAGTACGCGCCAGTTAGTGTGGCAATACGAGTCATTTACATTCCCCCATACAGTGGTGTAGGTATACGAAATTTGCAAAAACTACAGTTTCAATGTTAAAAGATAATGTAATAATTCTTAATTCTTAATATTTTTGATTTACCTTTCTTGTTACTTCGTATATTCGTAAGAGTTTGTTCCACTCGTATTGCCACACTAACTGGCGCGTACTATAGATACACGTATTATACACAGATGGGCAAGGGCATGCAATGAATTAAGTCACTTAGGTCCAGTCGTTGGCGGTTTCTGGACATCGCCAAGCATTCTACATTTTGCCCTCAAGTTGCATACGGGAGGTGCTCGCGTATCATGAAGTGCCTCTCTACTTCGGGTGTCAGGGCATATCTGTCATGCGGTGTTCCGCAGGGATCGGTCCTGGGATCGCTCCTTTGGAACATTAGGTACGACTGCTTGTTGGTGACGAGCTTCGTGGTGAGTTCACAGATGGTGCCACCATCACGTGTTACGCGGATAATACGCTTGTGACGGCGTATGGTGTTAAGTACCGTGGAGCGATCCTGAAGGTCATGACTGCGGCTTCCCAAGTCGTTGAGTGGATCCGGCAGCTTGCCCCTTCTTATATTGTAGCAGTCAATCCCAGAAATGATAAATATTGAAACTTTAGTACCTACACGCTACGCTCGAGCGAGTAGGGAAGTGATAAGTTTGTGTCATAACGAAAACTTTACAGTTATACCACATTGAGTTTTCAAAATCGATTCATTATTACAAGTCAACACAGTTTTAAAAACATGAAAGTATACTAAATATCAACTTGGGCTAGGACTACAGTGCCCCTGGCACGAAAAAACGTATCAAGTGAGCGGAGTATTGCGATTGGCAGGCTTCAGGCAGGCGGCCAATCGCAATGCTCCGTTCTCTCGATACGTTTACGTTACGATTACGATAGTTTTTCGTGCTCCGGGCACTGTGGGGTGAGCACGGAGCATTGCGATTGGTCGCCTGCCTGAAGCCTGCCAATCGCAATGCTCCGTGCTATCGCGTCGTTACGTTCACGATACGATTATGATAGTTGTCGGTGCTCACCCCACTGTATCACGCTTTCAACGAGACACGTACAGTACAGTCAGGGTATGAAAAGGTTCGTCATTTTAAAGTCGACAATTGCTTGCACCACGGCAATTTTATACGTACTGCCAACGTTGCATCATAATGAAACAGAAATATCGCTTTGACATTTCATATTGTTCATACAATATTAACCCTCACTGTTAAACAGAATATATTTGGAAATTTTACTGGTTGTCTGGAAGACATCGCAGATCTGCGATAAGTCCGCCCATTGTACAACTCTCTATTATGTTAAATCACTGTATGTATCCATAGGATACATACAGTGATTTTGGTGTGCAATAAAGCGTATTCATCTGTATTCATCTTATCTTATTTGATAGGAACTCTTTACCAAGTTTATTTCAAGCCATTAAATATGTTTCCATGTTGATACGTAATTAATAGGTACTCCATTCGGTTAGGTACCTATTTGACTAAAGGTATATAATCTTTTAGCGACTTTTTATAAAAACACAAGTGGCTAACTAATTAGTGGTTCAATTTCGACAAGCCTCTGTGGCGTAGCGGTAGTGAACGCGGCCGCTACGCAGGAGGCGCGGGTTCGATCCCCGCTCAATGCAAATATTTGTATGCATGAATATGGATATTTGCATTGGTCTGATCGTGGTCATACGAACATCTATGGCAGTCGTTACGGATAGTTGGAGCCCTAAAAAGTCCAACAACTGGTCCAGCTGCAATGCTTCGATATCGCCATTGGGTTATCTTCACGGAAAATATCGAAGTCCAGCCAAAACCATACCATAACCATAGTTAGTCTGATAAAGCGGAACCCAGACTTCGAGCTGAAAGCTTCGGATGCGACATGCGACTAGAATTAACGCTAGGATGAAGAAGTCGTTCAATTTCGGATTAAAGTTTTTAAAATAAGTTTCTAAACAGAAAAATATTAATAAACTTGTTTTTTTTTTAAGAATATTTTAACCGAAATTACTAATATTCCCTCTAATTCCTCCAGCTAAGCTAAATAGCTTGTGTTAGGAGTGAGTTCACGCCGCCCGGTAGTGTAATGGCCAGGATTCGAACCCGGAACATTTCGATCGTAAATAAAAGCTATTCAAAAACACATCAAGATTGCTTACGTTTAGATAAGTACCTAACTGAATGGAGTATATACTAATAGAGGTATATAGGTATATACCTAGCTACTATTATACGTTTATTGCCATATCAATTTAGTATAATTTGATATGCACTTGGTACTTAGAAAGCTTACTTACTATTTTTTTTTTCTTAATAGTAAGAAGGTTCTAAGAGCCTATTTTTTTTAAAACTGACGAAGATTTTTGTACCCTGACCATTTTAATAACTGATTTTTTTACTGTCTCCTGTCTCATAGAAAGCGTGAAGAGTTAAGTAGTATCTAAGTTAGTAAACATTATAACTCACCTTAGCGAAACCTCGTTAGTACTACTTTCTTGTACCTATTACCTTTAGATCTTACTAGCTGTTGCCCGCGGCTCCACCCGCATGGATATCGGTCATCGCGACCAAACATAGCCAAT
Organism: Eilema depressum; assembly: GCA_914767945.1. Classification (NCBI taxonomy): domain Eukaryota; kingdom Metazoa; phylum Arthropoda; class Insecta; order Lepidoptera; family Erebidae; genus Eilema; species Eilema depressum. The sequence goes on along the minus strand of OU612012.1, from coordinate 31,088,856 downwards.
ATCCTTTCCCAAGGTATAATCTACCTCTGTACCAAATTCCATCAAAATTGGTTCAGTGGTTTCACCGTGAAAGCGTAACAGACAGACAAACAGACAGATAGACAGGATTTTGTAATGAAAGTACAGCAGGCACAAGCTGTAAGTACGTTTCGAACGATCGAACGAACTTGACAGCTGAATCCGCGGCGAGATTTCTACTCCGCATTTCTACTACTTTCGTCACCAAATTTACAGGAATTTGGTGACGTGAGCACTGTGCTCGACAACGTGACGTCACCAAATTTACAGCATGCGGAGTAGAAAATATCACCGCGGATTCAGCTATTGAGTTCGTGCGATGCGATCGTTGGAAATGTTCTTACAACATGTGCCTGCTGACTGATCTAGTCGCGCGATACTCGACTCGAATGATAAAACGTCCGCGACAATGAAACTGGTGCAAATATGGTGATGTAACTAGGTACATAGAGTTAACACGGTAGTATAGATTTATATCAGAAAATCAAAATCCATGTCGAGACTTAAGCCCGCAACCTGTCCCCTACAGATATTATGTTAGTATGTTAAATGGCGTGCAAGTTTATAATGTATGTCGATTTGTTATTCATAAACGGCGTATGTTGGTCTCCTTGCTGTGGCTTTCCAAACGACTAGAATATGGAGTTCTTCACAGGTTCGGCAGCAAGAGTGTTGCACACATTTATAAGCTACGCGAAACAATTTCCAGTAAACCGTGTCTTTGTCTTTCACTAAAGCGGTATAAAAAAGGGTGCACATGTGCATAGAATCACAAGATCCATTTAAACTCCCGAGACGTCTCCGAAGTGCAGGGAAATCTCTGAAATGATCCACTAACCTTTTTGGCTTCTGTGTCGTCCACGTTGTGGAGAGATACCTGTTCGCCGTCCACGTGGCCCTCGACGCTCGCCGCTAGCAACGCCGAGGCCCGCTCCTGCTCCAACCGCTCCAACTGGCGCGCACTGACCGTCCGGACATCTTCCACACACTGTTTCAATTCGCCCGCCAAACGCACTAGTGTCTGCCCGATATCGTCGAGACGTTTGATTACACCGCTCATGTCGGGTAGAACTGAAAAGAAAAAGGTATTTTAGTATTCAATATTACAAGACTATTACTTACAACTCATTGTCTAGTGGGCCGTAAGAGCATTTTTATATTATCCGATCCGATATCGGTGTCGGACGCCGCGCCGATCCGATATCGGAGGAATTAAAATGTATGAAATTTGTATCTGTCTTTCAAATTGTCGGCCCCGACATCGGGTGTCGGCGCGCTGTGCCAACACAGCTACTTTTGACCTTAATGACATTTTCTTAATTACGTGTCTCACATTAATAGATGACGCTGATCACGAAAAAGCTCGATACTATTTTCATGTCAATGAGGTCGTAATTTGCTTACACTAGCTTTTTTCATCCTTAGCATCCCTAACTAGTTTGTGCTATCGAGAAAATGACCGAATCGGAACGATTATATCGGATATAATATGTGAAAATAGCACATAGTGTCGGCTATTGTCATCCGATCCGACACCGATATCGGATCGGAAAATATGAAAACGTTCTAATTCAGTAACGTAATTATGCGCGTTTATATTATGTGACCTGTAAGTTTAGGTGGGTTTTGTTTTACGCCAGTCCTATCTTAATTTGGTTTGACAAACCGTAACGTAATTACGCGCGTTCGTATTAGTCTAACCATTTAAGTTGGTTTTGTTTGACACCCATTCACCCATCCCACCTTCTATGATAACCAATTAAAATTCGCCGTCTAGTCACGTTACAATTGCGTTCTAGCTCTAGGGGCAGTCTTTATCCCATGCTAAAACAGTCCCCGTTCGACACGAGAATATATAAAATATTCGATGTTTAGATTTTTGGAGGTAAGTTAGGATTTTTTTTTCATTTTTTTTTAGAAACCGCCATTTTTCTACCTTTCATTGACGTAGGTACGTGAAGATATTTATTATTATGATCAGCCCCCCTAGACAAGTGGCAATGCGCTGGCCGGTGTATTGTAGTATAGAATGATGAATGTATGGGATTGAAACATATTTTAATTTGTATAGGAGAACGGGCCATTTCGAGAACGGACCGTTTTGAGAACGCGGGCCGTTTTGAAAAAGGGACGTTACCGGCCCGGCCTAAACCTAGTTTTCACTGTATAGCAATACACACAATGCATTGCGTCTAAAATGTTTTGGGAATAAGTGTCAATTCCACATAATTTGTAATGATAACAGAAGATATCAGATAATAGCCATGTTGGGCCACCCAATTTGGGCCAACCCATCTCTTCCAATGCGGTGTCGTACAAGGCGGCTAAGGGATAGGGCTGTTTAACATCAGACAGATATATACAGCCCAGACACACACAGCCTCGGACGCATGGCTCGAGCCAACAATTATAGTGCCCGGTATACGGCAATAGGCTCACCGCTATCACGTGGTACCGAATGCAATGATTGGTGAAATGTGGGTGTTAATTCTCCTCTGCCTAACCCTCCGGGGATAAAGGCGTGATTATATTGTGAGTCTCTGTTACTTGAATTGAACCAGTAGTACATAGAGCGACTATTGCCCTTCCTCTTGGTGTGACTTATATTGACTTTTACTGTAGCGATTATTGCCCTTTCCCTTTTCTTGGCTTTTTCGAGAGCGACTCTTGCTCTTCTTCTTGGTGTAGCTTATCGCGACTTTTACTAGAGCGACTATTGCTCTTCCTCTTATCTTGGCTTTTACTGGAGCGACTATTGCCCTTCCCTTAATCTTGGCTTTTACTGGAGCGACTATTGCCTTTCTTCTTGTCTTGGCTTTTACTGGAGCGACTATGGTCCTTTCGCTTGTATGGCATATTTTGGCTTTTACTGGAGCGACTATAATTGTCCTTCCTCTAATCTTGGCTTTTACTGGAGCGACTATTGCCCTTCTTGGCTTTTACTGGAGCGACTGTTGCCCTTCCTCGTATCTTGGCTTTTACTGGAGCGACTATTGCCCTTCCTCTTATCTTGGCTTTTACTGGAGCGACTATTGCCTTTCTTCTTGTCTTGGCTTTTCCTGGAGCGACTATGGTCCTTTCTCTTGTATGCCATATCTTGGCTTTTACTGGAGCGACTATTGCCCTTCCTCTAATCTTGGCTTTTACTGGAGCGACTATTGCCCTTCCTCTAATCTTGGCTTTTACTGGAGCGACTATTGCCCTTCCTCTAATTTTGGCTTTTACAGGAGCGACTATTGCCCTTCTTCGTATCTTGGCTTTTACTGGAGCGACTATTGCCCTTCCTCTTATCTTGGCTTTTACTGGAGCGACTATTGCCTTTCTTCTTGTCTTTGCTTTTACTGGAGCGACTATGGTCCTTTCTCTAATCTTGGCTTTTACTGAAGCGACTATGGTCCTTTCTCTTGTATGGCATATCTTGGCTTTTACTGGAGCGACTATTGTCCTTCCTCTAATCTTGGCTTTTACTGGAGCGACTATTGCCCTTCCTCTAATCTTGGCTTTTACTGGAGCGACTGTTGCCTTTCTTCTTGTCTTGGCTTTTACTGGAGCGACTATGGTCCTTTCTCTTGTATGGCATATCTTGGCTTTTACTGGAGCGACTATTGTCCTTCCTCTAATCTTGGCTTTTACTGGAGCGACTATTGCCCTTCCTCTAATCTTGGCTTTTACTCGAGCGACTATTGCCCTTCCTCTAATCTTGGCTTTTACTGGAGCGACTGTTGCCTTTCTTCTTGTCTTGGCTTTTACTGGAGCGACTATGGTCCTTTCTCTTGTATGGCATATCTTGGCTTTTACTGGAGCGACTATTGTCCTTCCTCTAATCTTGGCTTTTACTGGAGCGACTATTGCCCTTCCTCTAATCTTGGCTTTTACTGGAGCGACTGTTGTCTTTCCTCTTATCTTGGCTTTTACTGGAGCAAATATGGTCCTTTCTCTTGTATGGCATATCTTGGCTTTTACTGGAGCGACTGTTGCCCTTCTTCTTGTCTTGGCTTTTACTGGAGCGACTATTGCCCTTCCTCTAATCTTGGCTTTTACTCGAGCGACTATTGCCCTTCCTCTTATCTTGGTTTTTATTGGAGCGACTATGGTCCTTTCTCTAATCTTGGCTTTTACTGGAGCGACTATTGCCCTTTCTCTAATCTTGGCTTTTACTGGAGCGACTATTGCCCTTCCTCTTATCTTGTTTTTTACTGGAGCGACTGTTGCTTTTCTTCTTGTCTTGGCTTTTACTGGAGCGACTGTTGCCCTTCTTCTTGTCTTGGCTTTTACTGGAGCGACTATTGCCCTTCCTCTAATCTTGGCTTTTACTCGAGCGACTATTGCCCTTCCTCTAATCTTGGCTTTTACTCGAGCGACTATTGCCCTTCCTCTTATCTTGGTTTTTATTGGAGCGACTATGGTCCTTTCTCTAATCTTGGCTTTTACTGGAGCGACTATTGCCCTTCCTCTAATCTTGGCTTTTACTGGAGCGACTATTGCCCTTCCTCTTATCTTGGTTTTTACTGGAGCGACTGTTGCCTTTCTTCTTGTCTTGGCTTTTACTGGAGCGACTGTTGCCCTTCTTCTTGTCTTGGCTTTTACTGGAGCGACTATTGCCCTTCCTCGCATCTTTGCTTTTACTGGAGTGACTATGGTCCTTTCTCTTATCTTGGCTTTTACTGGAGCGACTGTTGCCCTTCTTCTTGTCTTGGCTTTTACTGGAGCGACTATTGCCCTTCCTCTTATCTTGGCTTTTACTGGAGCGACTATTGCCCTTCCTCTTATCTTGGTTTTTACTGGAGCGACTGTTGCCTTTCTTCTTGTCTTGGCTTTTACTGGAGCGACTATTGCCCTTCCTCTAATCTTGGCTTTTACTCGAGCGACTATTGCCCTTCCTCTTATCTTGGTTTTTACTGGAGCGACTGTTGCCTTTCTTCTTGTCTTGGCTTTTACTGGAGCGACTATTGCCCTTCCTCTAATCTTGGCTTTTACTCGAGCGACTATTGCCCTTCCTCTTATCTTGGTTTTTATTGGAGCGACTATGGTCCTTTCTCTAATCTTGGCTTTTACTGGAGCGACTGTTGCCCTTCTTCTTGTCTTGGCTTTTACTGGAGCGACTATTGTCCTTCCTCTAATCTTGGCTTTTACTGGAGCGACTATTGTCCTTCCTCTAATCTTGGCTTTTACTGGAGCGACTATTGTCCTTCCTCTAATCTTGGCTTTTACTGGAGCGACTATTGCCCTTCCTCTAATCTTGGCTTTTACTCGAGCGACTATTGCCCTTCCTCTAATCTTGGCTTTTACTGGAGCGACTGTTGCCTTTCTTCTTGTCTTGGCTTTTACTGGAGCGACTATGGTCCTTTCTCTTGTATGGCATATCTTGGCTTTTACTGGAGCGACTATTGTCCTTCCTCTAATCTTGGCTTTTACTGGAGCGACTATTGCCCTTCCTCTAATCTTGGCTTTTACTGGAGCGACTGTTGTCTTTCCTCTTATCTTGGCTTTTACTGGAGCAAATATGGTCCTTTCTCTTGTATGGCATATCTTGGCTTTTACTGGAGCGACTGTTGCCCTTCTTCTTGTCTTGGCTTTTACTGGAGCGACTGTTGCCCTTCTTCTTGTCTTGGCTTTTACTGGAGCGACTATTGCCCTTCCTCTAATCTTGGCTTTTACTCGAGCGACTATTGCCCTTCCTCTTATCTTGGTTTTTATTGGAGCGACTATGGTCCTTTCTCTAATCTTGGCTTTTACTGGAGCGACTATTGCCCTTCCTCTAATCTTGGCTTTTACTGGAGCGACTATTGCCCTTCCTCTTATCTTGGTTTTTACTGGAGCGACTGTTGCCTTTCTTCTTGTCTTGGCTTTTACTGGAGCGACTGTTGCCCTTCTTCTTGTCTTGGCTTTTACTGGAGCGACTATTGCCCTTCCTCTAATCTTGGCTTTTACTCGAGCGACTATTGCCCTTCCTCTTATCTTGGTTTTTACTGGAGCGACTATGGTCCTTTCTCTAATCTTGGCTTTTACTGGAGCGACTATTGCCCTTCCTCTAATCTTGGCTTTTACTGGAGCGACTATTGCCCTTCCTCTTATCTTGTTTTTTACTGGAGCGACTGTTGCCTTTCCTCTTGTCTTGGCTTTTACTGGAGCGACTGTTGCCCTTCTTCTTGTCTTGGCTTTTACTGGAGCGACTATTGCCCTTCCTCTAATCTTGGCTTTTACTCGAGCGACTATTGCCCTTCCTCTTATCTTGGTTTTTATTGGAGCGACTATGGTCCTTTCTCTAATCTTGGCTTTTACTGGAGCGACTATTGCCCTTTCTCTAATCTTGGCTTTTACTGGAGCGACTATTGCCCTTCCTCTTATCTTGTTTTTTACTGGAGCGACTGTTGCTTTTCTTCTTGTCTTGGCTTTTACTGGAGCGACTGTTGCCCTTCTTCTTGTCTTGGCTTTTACTGGAGCGACTATTGCCCTTCCTCTAATCTTGGCTTTTACTCGAGCGACTATTGCCCTTCCTCTTATCTTGGTTTTTATTGGAGCGACTATGGTCCTTTCTCTAATCTTGGCTTTTACTGGAGCGACTATTGCCCTTCCTCTAATCTTGGCTTTTACTGGAGCGACTATTGCCCTTCCTCTTATCTTGGTTTTTACTGGAGCGACTGTTGCCTTTCTTCTTGTCTTGGCTTTTACTGGAGCGACTGTTGCCCTTCTTCTTGTCTTGGCTTTTACTGGAGCGACTATTGCCCTTCCTCGCATCTTTGCTTTTACTGGAGTGACTATGGTCCTTTCTCTTATCTTGGCTTTTACTGGAGCGACTGTTGCCCTTCTTCTTGTCTTGGCTTTTACTGGAGCGACTATTGCCCTTCCTCTTATCTTGGCTTTTACTGGAGCGACTATTGCCCTTCCTCTTATCTTGGTTTTTACTGGAGCGACTGTTGCCTTTCTTCTTGTCTTGGCTTTTACTGGAGCGACTGTTGCACTTCTTCTTGTCTTGGCTTTTACTGGAGCGACTATTGCCCTTCCTCTAATCTTGGCTTTTACTCGAGCGACTATTGCCCTTCCTCTTATCTTGGTTTTTATTGGAGCGACTATGGTCCTTTCTCTAATCTTGGCTTTTACTGGAGCGACTGTTGCCCTTCTTCTTGTCTTGGCTTTTACTGGAGCGACTATTGCCCTTCCTCTAATTTTGGCTTTTACTGGAGCGACTATTGCCCTTCCTCTTATCTTGGTTTTTACTGGAGCGACTATTGTCCTTCCTCTTATCTTGGCTTTTACTAGAACGACTATGGTACTTTCTCTTGTATGGCATATCTTGGCTTTTACTGGAGCGACTGTTGCCCTTCCTCTTATCTTGGCTTTTACTGGAGCGACTCTTTTCCTTCCCATTGATGTGGCGACTGCAGCTGCAGTGCTTCCAGTGAATTAGTTGTGGTAGTTGTGCGATTATCATTGGGTAATCGACTACATTGGATACCTATCGTTTCCATACTGTCTCATCACCCTCACCATTATCATTATAGTGTTAGTCCGCAAAGATTGTATTTGGCTATCAAAGATACAAGGCAATGAGGCAAAAAAACTTACAGTCGCTCAGGCAATCATGACATTACACTATCACACAATCCGCTGTCACACTATCAGAGCTATCAGGCTACCAATCTATCAGTCTATCATGCTATCACGTTGTCACATAGTCACGTAGTCACGTAGCACGTAGTCACGATATCACGGTATCACGGTATCAAGTTATCAAGTTATCACGTTATCCCACTATCACGTTATCTCACTCACGATATCCCACTATCACGATATCCCACTATCACGTTATCTCACTCACGATATCCCACTATCACGTTATCCCACTATCACGTTATCCCACTATCACGTTATCCCACTATCATGGTATCCCACTATCATGTTATCCCACTATCACGTTATCCCACTATCACGTTATCCCACTATCACGTTATCCCACTATCACGTTATCCCACTATCACGTTATCCCACTATCACGTTATCCCACTATCACGTTATCCCACTATCACGTTATCCCACTATCACGTTATCCCACTATCACGTTATCCCACTATCACGTTATCCCACTATCACGTTATCCCACTATCACGTTATCCCATTATCACGTTATCCCACTATCACGTTATCCCACTATCTTGGTATCCCACTATCACGTTATCCCACTACCACGTTATCCCACTATCACGTTATCCCACTATCATGTGATCCCACTATCACGTTATCCCACTATCATGTTATCACACTATCACGTTATAATGCTATCACGCCATCACTCTATCAGGCACTCAGGCTATTACACTGTTACGCTAACGCGCAATCAGGCAATACGCCATCAAGCAATCAGGCAATACACCATCAAGCAATCAGGCAATACTCCATCAAGCAATCAGGCAAGACGTCATCAAGCAATCAGGCAATACGCCATCAAGCAATCAGGCAATACGCCATCAAGCAATCAGGCATCACTCTATCAGGCACTCAGGCTATTACACTGTTACGCTAACGCGCAATCAGGCAATACGCCATCAAGCAATCAGGCAATACACCATCAAGCAATCAGGCAATACTCCATCAAGCAATCAGTCAAGACGTCATCAAGCAATCAGGCAATACGCCATCAAGCAATCAGGCAATACGCCATCAAGCAATCAGGCACAGAGGCTATCAGGAAATCAAGTAATCAGGCTGTTAAACTGTCAAACTAGCACATTATCAGACTATCAGGCTGTCAAGCTGTCACACTTACAATCAATAACGCTATCACGCTGTCTTATGTTCATTCGCAGTGCCGGTTCAGTTTTATTAATAATTCGCCAATGGAAAAAAATAAAGTTAAAGAAAAGTATTCACTAATAAAATTGTTCACTTTTGGGCCTGCCCCCCTAGACTAGTGGCAATTCGTTACTCGGCGTATGATGGAATAGAATGCCAAATGTATGGGATTTGACGTATATATGACAGGCGTCAACGAATGCGGGGCACTTCGTTCACTTCGTTTCCAAGATAAGGTTTACCTATTTAGTATTTTTCCTTTACGAGAGCGATGCCGTCGGTCCCCCCCCCAACTCTCAGTCGATAGCCAATCAGCAGTACAGGCTTGCAGATAAGGTAGATTAATTCCTTGAAAATAGTAGGGCTCCACACGTAGACAGAGAAAAGAATTCCACGTCTTATTTCCTATGTATTCTTGTTTTTATTTTTAGTTAAACACGTTGTTAATAATTATTGACATCATCGGAATCACAGACATTACAACTCTCCATTTGAGAGAGGATGATACGTAAACGGAAAGATGTCTAGACGTTCATTCATGGGACTGAGGGGTCTTAAGAAGGAGAGGGTGTTGGAGGGTGAGGACCCGTTACGCGTAAATCGTAGATTCAACAGGTGGAAATTAACAAAGGGATTTCTGGTGTTCTATACTTACAAAGAGTTAGTAGATTCATGTCCGCCGGTGAAACTGCAACCACTGAATTTAAGTTATTAATCGAACGGCATATTCCGCGACCCGTTATAAATTTTACCGGTTTGAAAGAAAATAGGATGTAGGAAGGACTCGAGATAAATGCAATATTTATATTCGAATTGAAAAGTAATTTATACATTTCATCGCACGGTAAGTAAGATTTTTGAACGACTAAAGGGCAGACACTATATTTATTTACTTTCGAGTTAAAGTTCTTTACAAAAACACTCCCGGATAAAATTTATATTTAAAATACGGCGGAATTAAAGTTCTTTTCAAAACACTCCCGAGCTACTTCAATTTAATATTAAAATACGGCGGAACTAAAGTCTTTAACAAAACACTCCCGAGCTACTTCAATTTAATATTAAAATAAGGCGGAATTAAAGTCTTTAACAAAACACTCCCGAGCTACTTCAATTTAATATTAAAATACGGCGGAACTAAAGTCTTTAACAAAACACTCCCGAGCTACTTCAATTTAGATAATATTAAAATACGACGGAATTAAAGTTCTTTTCAAAACACTCCCGAGCTACTTTAATATTAAAATAAGGCGGAATTAAAGTCTTTGACAAAACACTCCCGAATTGAAGTTATTTCTAAAAGCCGACGGAAAAATATTTCCAACACTCCCGACGGGAATTTATATTACTACAAAAACACTCCCGAAATTGAATTTATTCATACAAACGCGACGGCATCAAAATGATTGTTAAAGCACGCCCGAACTGATTTTATTTCAAAAATATTCCCGAATGAAATTAATTTCAGAAAATATTTAAGCGACTTAGAAAATTTCAGAGAAGTTTAGATAGTGCTCAGAGTGGCACCACGACCGACCGAAGTGACTGAGCGATCCCGAGTGACGCTCCCCGCACCCCGCAGGCGGTCTTATAGTCAGTGGGGTTGCGCGCCTCCCGTGGTGTGAGTAAATGCTACTTATACAACATTTTAAGCTCCGCCTTCCGCCTACACGTCGGTTTTCTCTTTCGCACTTGTATGAAAGAAGAGCATAGTAGGCGGTAAGCGGAGTACCGTCCTCTAGGGGTGTACACGAGAAGTGTCCCGCCTCCAAAATAAGAGCTGAAATCTAGCTGAAGCGGAAACAAAGGTTTCTGTAGACAGGAGTTGTTTTTTTTTTAAATTCCATTATTTATTATCTAAATAACATAATTCAACACACAATATTATCTTGTGAAGCCACAAATTCATTTGAGTTGAATATATTTCAATGAATTTTTAGCCGACGGCGACGATCGAGGAACAAAGGCTTCAACAACCGGGTGCAAATAGAATTTTAGTACATACTTAAAATTGCTCAAATTGAAGATTTTCCGAACGATTTATGACGCGGTGGTTATCTTTTAAAGTAGGTACCTATTATAAAAGTTGAATGAGACAAATATTCATTCACATAGGTTAGCTTAATGATGAAAACTGATTTCGAAGGCACATCTGAATAAATATTTACTAAGTCTTAAATTTATTCTGTTAAATATTTTTGTATATTAGTTTAAGGCACGAGAAAGTATTTGTTCCCATGGTTATCCTGCGTTATAAAGTAGATGGCCACGCAACAAAGCAAAACGGCAAATTTACAGGAACTAGGTAGGTACATTCTAGGAAAAATGTGGCATACGACCCTTGATATTTTCTTATTTAATACTTTTTAGAGTGTGATTTATCAGTAGTCAGATCACTAAGGCAGTATTTGCTGCGCACAGCAAATTACCGAGAAAAATGCTTCTTGATAGGAGATGTCTAGAAGCATTGCTGTGTAAATGCTATGCGGTAATTCAAAACACTCTCGAGCTACTTCAATTTAATATAAAAATACGGAGGAATTAAAGTCTTTAACAAAACACTCCCGAGCTACTTCAATTTAATTTTAAAATAAGGCGGAATTAAAGTCTTTAACAAAACACTCCCGAGCTACTTCAATTTAATATTAAAATAAGGCGGAATTAAAGTCTTTAACAAAACACTCCCGAGCTACTTCAATTTAATATTAAAATAAGGCGGAATTAAAGTCTTTAACAAAACACTCCCGAGCTACTTTAATTTAATATTAAAATAAGGCGGAACTGCTGTGTAAATGCTATGCGGCAATTCTACGGACACATCCCGCCGCAAGGTACCCTTTTGTCGAACTCGAGCCGAAAATTTTTTATAACACTTAGGTCACAGACAAGCACACGGCTCACCTGATGAAAAGTGGTTACCGACGACCGTGAATAGACGAGTGCAACACCAGGGGAAGAACAGAGAGATTCTGTGCCGTCGGCGAAAAATACAAGTAGAACAAGCCTTTGGTCTTCCCACTGACAGCAAAAACCCTCTCCAGTGAGCTCTGGCTACCCTGGGTCAAGGGTATTTCGGGACCGGGATTGCGGTCCCAAATTCCTTTTATAATTATTATTATTTTTGAGTCTTTTGGGACCAGCAATAAAATAAACAAAGTTATGAATTACGAAAGTACGGCCAACCAAAAAGTTTAGAAGTTTTTAGTGATTCTATCAGGATGGAGTTTGAAGAGGATAAATGTGCGGTTATATTATGTGGAAAAAGGTGAAATTGGGGGTGGAATCTGAAGGGAAGATCTGAATCTGCCTACAAGTTTAGTATCTGGGTATGTCACAGGCGTTAGGTGTTAATGATACGGGTATGAAATAACGAGGTTATTATACCCGCAGTATTCTGTAAAATATTACAACATAGGTATCATTTCTTATTCTTTTTTTTTTTCGTGCAGAATTGGATAGCTCCTGCCAGCTAGTGGGACAGTTGTCAATCTCCAACCGAATAAAACCGTACACCATTTTGAGTGTCAATAGGTTGTAAGCCTGAAGCTGCTTTGAGATGGCCCTTTAACCGGAACCACGTCTCCATCTTTTAACTCTTTTAACGGAAAGGAAGGCAGCACGCGCACTAGTCTGCTTCTGTTTGGGTTATAAATGTCTGACTGGAGTTCTTTGTAGAAATAAAACCACTTTCAACTAATTCTATCGCGATTTATTTGTTATTTCAAAGTGTATTTACTTCAATGAGCGATATTCGCATAAACTTCAGAAAGTATCATGAGTTCTTTGTGTTAAAATGACTACATAGTCGTATTTACGCCCAATCAAAAACTAAAGTGCCTCTATAGGTTAACTTTAGAAGGCTTGAAGCTCGAGCTTTTATTTCCTTTGTGTTCGAACAGATCGATGCAATGAAACTATAAACAGATTTCTAGGAAATAGAACAAAGAGAATGCTCAGCGACGTCAAGGCGCACGCTCGTCCAACACGCATGCGTCAACGTGAGTTCTGCAGTTCTGCTGCGCTAAGTTATGGATTTTACCCCAAGCTATGCACTTACATACATAGCCTTTGTTATAACATAACATAGTATAGTATAATTTGATCATCGTGTTGGTTAACCAGCTATTTTAACCGACACGATGATCGAATTAAACTATTTAACCATGATTCTAGCAACCCAATGAGCAGTTTTCCAGTAGGTATTTATAGGGTTCCTAAGGACAAGCTAGATGGCGCAGCCGGCACTTTTGGTAAGAAGAGTGTGGTCTCACATCTAGTGTTCCCTAAATTATGGAAAAAATGTTCTTCGGTTTTGTAATAATTTACTTTACATAAATGTTTTGACCTTTTTTTTGACAATATTATTATAAATATAATATTATTTTAAATTACAGACAGTGACGCGAAAAGAATTAAGCGTTTTATCATATTTTATCTATTGTAATATGGGTAAATGAAATTAAACTTTGGCAACATCGCACAAACAAACCACAGAGTACATTAAAATTACCAAAAGCTATGCTAGCGCCATCTCTTTATGATTTAAAAACCAACTGATTATTATACCTACTGGAAATCTGCTCATTGCTACTTGACAAGAGATTTAACAACCGATTAGTTAATTTGACGTTGAACAGCTTTTCGGAAACTGGGCGTATGTCTAAAAATGTAGCTTAGTGTAGATTTCTTGGAACGAGAATTGAACAAAGAGAACTCGTTTTGAACATCGTTAACCGCATTGGATACGTCTTAATAACACGTTTAAGGTGATTACAATGACTTTGACCATACAAATGCTCAAGGTCATTCGCTCGTTTTTCAGCCGTAAAAATCAGTAAAACTAATTTTAATAGATAAATTTATAGGGGACGATTACAAACTAAGAAGGTCACGTCATGCTAATACACTCATTTAACATATATCTGAAATTTTAGATTATTTGGATACATATTGTAGAAAATATTTGGTTTCATAAGAAAGAGTAGAGTGATGTTCAGAGCCTCTTTTGAACTATTTCCTCCTTTTTTATTGAATTTATGAAAAGATGAAGTTACTCTGTATATCCTGTAGTAGGCAGGGATGTAAATTCCAGATCTTTAGGTTTTATAGTTAAAAAGAAAAACGGTTTCGAAAATACCGATTTTTCGATGCTAATCTGATGCGGGGCCTTAAATAGAATAAGTCCCGTAAAACAGTTTTTTGCCATTGACACTCGAAAAAGGGCCCGCGAACATGCGCGAATATACGGATTGTAGTCAAACGTGCATAGAGATTGCACACTCTCACTATAAATAAAATCGGCCAAGTGCGAGTCGGACTCGCCCATGAAGGGTTCCGTAGTAGCAAAGGCGAAAATTGCGGTTTATGACGTATTAAAAAAAAAACTACTGACTGGATCTCGTTCGAACCAATTTTTAGTGGTAGTTTTCATGGCAATTTACATCACATATTTTTTTTAGATTTATTATTCTCTTAGTTTAGAAGTTAGAGGGGAGGAGACACACATTTTTCCACTTTGGAAGTGTCTCTTCAGTTTAGAAAAAAATTATGTTAGAAACCTCAATAGCATTTTTAAAGACCTATCTATAGATACCCCACACGTATGGGTTTGATGAAAAAAAAAATTTGAGTTTCAGTTCTAAGTATGCGGACCCCCAAAATTTTATGCTTTTTTTTGTTTTTGTGTGAAATTCTTAATGCGGTTCACAGAATACATCTTCTTACCAAGTTTCAACAGCATAGGCCTTATAGTTTCGGAGAAAAGTGGTTGTGACATACGGACGGACAGACAGACAGACAGACAGACAGACAGACAGACAGACAGACGGACGGACGGACAGACATGACGAATCTATAAGGGTTCCGTTTTTTTGCCATTTGGCTACGGAACCCTAAAAACGTACTAAAAGCCACCTCCATGTAATAATTGGCTGGATGAAATATGGCTCTGTTTGAAATAAGAAAAAATATGCCACTATTTTTATGCGCAATATTCCTTGTAAAAGTTTCTGTTTGTCTCTTATTCTTAAAACGACTTCATCCAGTGATGAAAATAAAACTCTCATCCCGTCTTTTCGCGTTAAAGCGGTAGCTGATAACTGCTGATAATTTGTTACTTCTTTTATGTATTGCCCATAAGAAAATTTAATTGATAATCACAGTAATTATTTTCTTGTAGTCAATGATAAAAAGTACACGTGAAAAAAAATTCATCTCGGGTCTTGTATCAACTTGGTGCCTGGAAAAGAATTCACCTTTTTAGGGTTCCGTAGCCAAATAGCAAAAAACGGAACCCTTATAGATTCGTCATGTCTGTCCGTCCGTCTGTCTGTCTGTCTGTCTGTCGGTCCGTATGTCACAGCCACTTTTCTCCGAAACTATAAGACCTATGCTGTTGAAACTTGGTAAGAAGATGTATTCTGTGAACCGCATTGAGAATTTCACACAAAAATAAAAAAAAAGCATTAAATTTTGGGGGTCCCCATACTTAGAACTGAAACTCAAAATTTTTTTTTTCATCAAACCCATACCTACGTGTGTGGTATCAATAGATAGGTCTTTAAAAATGCTATTGAGGTTTCTAACATATTTTTTCCTAAACTGAATAGTTTGCGCGAGAGACACTTCCAAAGTGGAAATATGTGTCCCCCCCCCCCCCCCCCCCTCTAACTTCTAAAATAAGAGAATGATAAATCTAAAAAAAATATATGATGTAAATTGCCATGAAAACTACCTTTAAAAATTGGTTCGAACGAGATCCAGTCAGTAGTTTTTTTTTAATACGTCATAAACCGCAATTTTCGCCTTTGCTACTACGGAACCCTTCATGGGCGAGTCCGACTCGCACTTGGCCGATTTTATTTTCACTTGTTGGGTAACTCTACTATTGTAACATTTATTTTTTCAATTCTATTTGGTTTATGACAGTCGTCAACGTATGTCATAAACGTAATACATACATGGGGCACAGTAATCTTCTAGCTAATCGGAACTATTTGAATTTCGAATATTATATTTGTGAAAAGTGTGTAAAGTGAAGATAATTGGGTATTTAACTGTCTACTTAATTTAGAATGCTACTTTACTAAACGTCAAAACGGTAAGATAAAAGGAAACTTGTATTAAATAAACCAATAAGACGCTGTAATATTTACTTGTCAATAAATTGATAAAATAAGAACTGGCGCAACTTTTACCCCTCTTTTACCATTCTTAATTTAACAAGCAAAGTTAAAAAATTTATTTGAATTAGAAAAGAAAGACAAAATTGCTACAAAAATCCGCAAGACACAGTGACAGAAAAATAACAAAATGTATGTTAATAATTCTTGACACAGTAATGAAACATGTAGTAGGAAACATTTGACAAAAATTCTTTTTCCTCCTAGCGTTAATTCCCAGTCGCATCCGAAGCTTTCACCTCGGTGTCTGGGGTACCTACGCTTTACCAGTCTTAACTATGGATTTGGCTAGATCTCGATATTATCCGTGAAGCGATTGCCATCTGACCTCCACAACCCAATGTTAACATTAGGCAATATCGAAGCTTTGCAGCTAGACCGTTGTTTTTGGACTTTTTTTTAGGGCTCCAACTACCCGTAACGACTGCCATAGATGTTCTTATGGCAACCGGGACCGACGGCTTAACGTGCTCTCCGAGGCACGATCAGACCAATGCAAATACCTACCCATATTTCATGCACACAAATATTTGCACTGAGCGGGGATTGAACCCGCGCCTCCTGCGACGAATATAAATACAAATAAATAAATATTTGTCACAATCACAGTGCAAGGAAGGCACACGCCTCTTATGGTTGCAGCAACAGGAACCCAGTTCAGCATTTGCCAGACCAGAACTGGCGCTGATTATTAGTATTATTACAGGAAAATACCCAATTATACCTATTGACGACTAGCTGATCCGACGAACTTTGTACCTACCGCCATATTTTTTCCACCCGCGTGGAACACAGATCCTTTTTCCATATTTTCTCATCGTTTAAACCTTCCCTGGACATTCACGCATATTTCAAGACTAAAATTTGCCAAATCGGTTCAGCCGTTCTCAAGTTTTAGCAAGACTAACAGAATTGCAATTCATTTTTATTTATATAGATTTATATCATTGCTTTATATTTTTAAAAAATAGTCCCAAAGTTACCCAATTGTCACAAAGTAACCCCACCCTGGTTTACGGCAGTTTACGGCACCAAAAAATATAAAATAGATATTATGTTGCGTTGCGTACCCCATCAAAATGGGAGTATCTATTAGATGTAAATAAATAAAAGTTGGAGTTTATTTTGTGGGGCGAGTGGTGTACCTACATAAGCGGTCAGCAGTTACCCACAATAATGAACGCTTTCAACACCAGATTTATGACCCGCTTGGGACAACTTACAGAGGGGAGGCGGAAAATTAATGAATTCTATGAATGAAAGCCCCAAATAACGCGCCCCACCAGTACCTCTCAATATATGCTCAAAATGTGCTCTATACGCGCAGTGCACGTTCCTAGGGTGTCTTTTGAGGAAAGCACGGGGTGCTACGGCGGTGGACGAGCTCAAATTCACCAAGCATAGATTATTACAAAACAATCCTCCCGTGCCAGGGTGTCGTTTGACTTCGCGTTTTAGGTCCAAGATATTACGTGTCCGTCTGTCCGTATAGAGTCAAAATAAAGATTTGAGCTTACATAAATTCACATAGAGCTGAAAATTGGCAGGGGTCTCACATACATCATTATGAAAGAAATATCAAAAGTCCCCATTTACGAGAAAAACGCGAGAATCAAATATATTGGACATTTAACCTTGAATTTAAAAATATGCAGCAGTCGTTGGGAACTTTTCATTATTCTTTCATTATGATGTATTTAAGACCCCAACAATTCTCAGCTCTATGCGAATTTCTGTAAGATTACCATTTTATTTCGTCTATTTAGACTGCATTACAAGCAAATTATTATTGACGATCAAGTTCATAAAACAAAAAATTGATGTTTTTACAAGGACGATATAAATATGTAGGGCGCATAATTTCAATTTAAACAAACTATACCTACTTACAACTCGTTTAAATCTGGACCTGACTATGTAACGACATCGACGACGACGCCAGGACCAAACTAAGTAAACGGGTTGTAGTGTAGGTATACCTCGGGACACGTATCTTGGACCTAAATCGCGAGACAAACGAGACTCTTGCACGCGCGGAGAGTTTTGTTAATCTATGCTTGGTGAATTTGAGCTGGTCCACCGCCGTAGCACTCGTGCTATCCTCAGGAGACAACCAGGAAATGTGTACTGCGCGTATAGAGCATATTTTGAGCACATTTTAGGTCTAAGATATATCCCGAGCAATACCTGTTACTGGACAAGCTCTTCCAGAACAAAAATTGTCGTTCTAGAAGTGTCGGCAATGTATTTTGAATTTTGAAACGGGAGACCAAATGATTAGGATTAGTGCACTTTGACACCCCTTTGCATAGCGCGGCTCTTTTTATGCTACTTAGATCGCAGACAAGCACACGGTCCACATGATGGAAAGTGGTTACCGTACGGACGAGTGCAACATCAAGGGAGTCACACTCGTGCTTTCGACCCTGTAAGAAAAGAGAGATTCTGTGTGCGCTGAAGATAAGTAGAACAAGCCTTTGGTCTTCCCACAGACAGCATGAAAGCTCTCCAGTGAGCTCTGGCTACCATACTCACCACCGGGAACACAACACGAGGTTATTTAGTCGCGGTATTCTATAAGGCAGAAGTAGGTACTTCCCCAGTTGGACTGCTCGATTGTTACGGAAATACCGTCGTACTTTACGTTTACGTTACGTAAATGTCGCGTATTTTTTCTGACCCGTAGTGAACTACGCTAGTACTATTATCTATTCTGTGCCTAAACTATGCTACTTTTTTCCACTGCAGCGCCTATCTAAGTCAATAGATATTATATTATTTATAATTTCATATTAGGTACCTATTCCTACCACTATTCATCG
This sequence comes from Eilema depressum, assembly GCA_914767945.1. Classification (NCBI taxonomy): domain Eukaryota; kingdom Metazoa; phylum Arthropoda; class Insecta; order Lepidoptera; family Erebidae; genus Eilema; species Eilema depressum. The sequence continues at coordinate 31,070,045 of OU612012.1, read as the reverse complement.
CCTATGGGTAAAAAGTGAAGTAAATAAGATTACCATCAGGCAAGGTGAAGTCCTATTGACGAGTCCTATACCTATAAAAAAGTACTTATCTACCTACTTATCATAAAAAGGTGACGGAATAAAACTCTGAACTCTGAATAATTTGACGAGTTTTTATCACAAAACAGAACTTTTATGTGGTTTTTATGTAGGTATACGAATAAAATATGCTATTCTGATATGCAACCAAATATCAGAACTATAAGTCAACAGGAAGGGGGGAAAAGCAAGGCATTATCGACCTGATGTCGACTGTTCTCACCGTACCTTACGATCGAGAGTCTCGAGTGATTTTAGATTCGAATTCTGGCCATCATACTACCGTCGTGAACCCACTCATAACAGAAGCGATTTAGCTTCGTTTAGTCATGTCAATTAGTAGTAAACTTGTATTCTTTTAAAACTGTGAAGATCTATAGGTACCTACTTCTTCTTCATCGTGCCATTGGCGGCAAATACTCGACTCGGCGACATTGGCTAACCTACGTACCTATGACATTATTTAAGAAACAATTATTTGACATGTTATTAAACAAAATGTACTACAATATTAATGATTCCTTGGACGATACAATAACATTTAACAATACCTTTTAGTTTTAATGTAATTCATTTTAGCGCAATAAGTAGATATTAGTATCTAGGTACAACCTGAAAATTTGCACGCCGCCGTATACATGGCAGAATGTGAGGAAACAAAGCATTTTGTAATATCTTGTACCATAAAAACTACTTGAACTGAATTGAATTGGCTGCACCTTCCATCGCTTCATTTAGGTCGTCAGCCGTGCAGCCTCTATAGGCTAACTTACGTATAACCCGCGCCACGTATCTTGGACCTAAAATGTGCTCAAAATGTGCCCTATACGCGCAGTACACATTTTTTCTTAGGTGTCTTTTGAGGATAGCACGGGGTGCTACTGCGGTAGACGAACTCAAATTCACCATGCATAGACTATTACAAAGCAATCTGCGGGCGCCAAGGCTCGTACCTCGTATGTCTTACGATTTAGGTCCAAGATACGTGGCGCGGGTTATACTTATACATGTTTAAATAGTTTGTCAAATTTCATACGGCTATGCACTGGTTCCCTTTTAAAAATGTTCACCCTTCACTACTGGCTGACTTGTTGTTAGGGTCAAGTAATTGAAATTTTACCCCTTCCTGTTGATTGATTGATATTTGGCACACACCTTTAGTTCGGCTGACAATAAAATTTCAATTTCAATACCTTTAAGATTTTTTTTAATCATTTTAAATACCTATAAATTTCATGTTTAAAAACATATATTATTATCTAAAAAAACATACCTATATTTAAAAATATAAAAAATAGTGCCCCACCGTCATCGGGTACAGCAATGACATTTCATAACATAGACATGTCATATGCTTACAAATCAACGTAGAAAAATGTGCCGAACTCACACACATACATTTTTAATTCATCTACACTTTTGGTGTATTAACTTTAGAGTAATAGTTCGTGCAGTGTCTATAAATATACGATGGCATTTTCGTTATTTTTTTAAGTCACTGATGCTTCCGCTCAACGTCCTACCAGCGCGGCGCCGCTCAGCACGCGGTACTAGAGGCAAACGTTCCAATTGACTCGTTTTCGGATCTTCACGATTTTCACGCAATAACATATCTACTTCTTTTTATATAATATCTTTGGGGTACAGGGACCAAGCTTTATTATTATTATGTTTTTATTCTCAGCTCGTTGCGCCGGTATTAACCATATTTACGGGCCGGAACCAAGTAAATGAGGCGTGTGTGTGTTATTGTGTGTGTCCTGACTCCTGTGTTAGTGGGTGTGTGTTTTTGGTGTCTTCTATTTGCAAGAACTTTCTCACAATTCTGCATGTGTTCAGTATAGCGGCTTTTTGGATGGGTATGTAGATTTGTTATCTTTAAGGTCTATTAGTGTGATACTATGGTGAAGGTGTTTAGGGATGACTCCGGTAGTGGATACTAGGTACTATCGGCACTATAATTATAATATATACTTTATCTTGCTTCCAGATCCTCATGATTTCATCTTTCAGGTCAGAATATTTGTTTATTTTTTCAGTAATAGTCTTCTGTAAATTATGGGTATTCGGGACTGCGATGTCTATCAGGTAGGTAAGTAGTTTTATTAATTTTGTCTTGTAATGTAATATCTTGTCTGTTATAGTGGATAGTCCCCTATCGGTAAGTATGGCGCGATCGTAATATAATTTGTGTGAGGTATTTTCTTAAATTGATTAAGAAAGGGAAAAAGAATCGACCTCGGACGGGACTCGAACCCGCGATCTTTCCCTTACAGTTAGCATAATAAATGCCTCAAAATTTCATTAAATTTTCTAAAATTGTTTCAGGCTTGTAGTTATAATAAATGGTGTGTTAGTGTTTTGTATGAGATTGTGTTTGTGTTGACTATTTGATTATGTCTGTGTGTATAATCTGTTAGTGTGAGTGTTGCGCATGCTCCGGTTATATGCTGTAGGTATAGTTTCTGATTGTGTGTGGCACTTGCAGCATTTATCATTTGTAGCTGTGGGGTTTTTATTGATATATTTTCGGTAGTTCTTAGTATTTATAATTTGGTCTTGTATGGCTATTATGAAACCTTCTGTTTCTGGGAATAAGTTACCTATCTGAAACCATTTATTTATTATTATTATTAAGTATTATTTAATCAGGCAGTCAGTTGCTAGAACTGATAGTTGTCTGTATCCAGTTTCTAAAACTTGTTTTCTTTTCTTTTGTTCAAGTATATAATTCAGCCTGTACTTAAATTGGTAGATGTTTCGTGCTGAAATGACGTCATCGGACAGCTTATTCCAATCTCTAACCGCTCTGTCACTGAAGAAGTGCTTTTATATGAAGCTCGTGAATTATGTAAAGGTACGGTTACAGCTCATGTTTATCACAGCATTTTCACTAAAACAAGCAACAAAACATGTAGAGATATCCATCTCTATGGTTTTTCACAAAAAATATTTTTATTTGGCACTTTCGACAAAGAATAAGGCGCCAACATTTAACAACAAACACCGTATTCTTTCAACAGTATTCTTTCTCTAAAATGCCATATCATAAAAAAGTGAAAACCCATAGAGATTCTCGCCGGTCTGCTGGGAGAAATTTCTTTATAGAAATAAGCAGTACCAATGTACAAATTTTCATCTTCCATTTTATAACTCTGTGTGTGCATAAATCTTAAATAAATAAAAATTAAATAAATAGAGATGTAAATCTCTACATGTTTTGTTACGTGTTATAGTGAAAATGTTGCGAAAAACATGAACTATAGACGAAACCTAAGGATAGAGTCAAATGGAGTACCTACCCCGGAGTGAAATAGCATATGTAGGTACGTACGTATGCAGCTATCCATCATTTATTTATTTATACTACTTTTTTGTACTTTAGGTACTTTATTGTAGGTACGCTAAATTACAATATTTTGATAGAGAAATTAAGAAAACAGGAGCAGTACAAAGGGCGGCCTTATCGCTTTACGCAATTTCTGCCAGGCAACCTTTGGATGGAAATGTATGTTGGTTGGAGTGTTGGATATTCGTTGGAGTTTAATGAGTTAGTTATAGCATGTACATACTTATATAAATAGACTAGCTGACCCAGCGAACTTTGCACGGCCATTTTTTTTTCACCCGCGTGGAATTCAGATCCTTTTTCTATATTTTCTCACCGTTTTAACCTTCCCCGGACATCCACGAATATTTCAAGACTGAAATTAACCGTTCTCGAGTTTTGGCGAGACTAACAGAAATTGCAATTAATTTTTACATATCGATTCAGCCGTTTTCGAGTTTCAGCGAGACTTTAACAGAAGACAATACATTTTATCTTACTTGATATTGTTCCGATTACGTTGATTTGGTTCTCTTTTTTTTAAATGGATAATATTAAAACCAATAGAGATTTGTATTATTGAAAAATGTTTTTACAGACCGTAAAAGTTCAATCGAAAAAGTGTTAGTGTTGTTTCCGAAAAGAATTTCATCTAGTTTGAAACAGTAAGTTTGTTTACTATATATGTCTCTATTATTATTATTTTTTTCTATTTGTTATTTTTATTATTTTCGGATTCGATTTCGAATTATGTTATTTTTAGATCAATTTCGAAAAAAATTGGCAGATTTGTTGATACAGTTCGATATAAAAAAAGAAATGCCACTATATAGAAAGTAGATTTATATCTTCTAATACTAATTGGCTCGGCAGTCATATTAAGTGAGTGTTAAATAAGATACACTAGACTGCACCATACACGGAAGTTCTCCAGATCGCTATGTAACTTATCTATATGATCTTATATATATGATCTCATTATTATTACATTACATATACTTTCTGATTCAGTTTTGTCCTCGAAAAAAAGTAGGTAATGAAATACTCACTTTTTTGTCAGACGCAAAATCTTTAATAGTGAGCCTGCAGTGATCATTCAATAAAATTCATCGATGATGTCGAAGATTAATAAATTATTGAAATATTTTAATTAAAATTAGTTTATTATAGAATACGCCTAGTGCCTGCGCCTGACAGAATAACAAGATGTAGTAGCGTCCTCGTAATTCATGGATATTTGGCGAGCTCTTTATCAGGCTATTTTTGATTGTTTGTCAGTTTAAAATATGAGAATATTGAGTTGTTTTGTATTTATTTTATGGAATTAAATGAAACTAGTATGCGATATATATATTATTTCAGAATAAACGTCTTTAAAATATTGGTATATTTCAGTATTTTTTTTTAGGTTGTCACATTTTTTTTAATAAATTTTACATAAGAAATATGAAGAAGAAATCTTTAATATTATACAGTAGAAATTTGAAGTCTCAATGTTGACTCCATCTGGAGTTATCTTTAAATGATTGAAAGAGGTAACAATGTCAGACTGTTTGTATGGAGCCTGCCCACAGTGCGACGCTGCCTTCTTTCCTTTCCTTCCTTTCTTCCTTCCTTTGTCAATAATTGTGGCATGCGATTCTAGAAAACCCTCTTTATTTGAGTTTTGGCTCGTTTAAATTGGTTGAATGGGGTTGGCAACTGTCAAAGTGGCGCTAGCATAGCTTGCCCCAAAACATTGCATTTTTGTATGTATAATTTCAGAAAATAATTTCAAACGCTACAATGACGCACTGAATTGTTTCTAAATGCTCTGAAGTCGGCACGCACCAAATGCAGAAGGATATAAAAATACGAAAGCTTTGATTAAAAGCCATCCGTCGCCAATTATTAATTATTACCAAAAGTATGAGGTTATGTTGTGGTAAACACTTTGTTGAAAGTGATGAAATAATAAGTAAATACACAGGTAAGCTACTAGGGCGAGGAAAAATAGATGGTGTAGCACCTTTCTTCAAGAATTTGTGTTGGTTTGTAACTCCTAGAACAAGTGATTTTTAACATTTTAAATAGGCATGAACGAAATATTGAAATATAAGTGTAAGAATATCCTCGCCCCCTTACATGGTACTTAGGATATCAGGCGAAATGTGGTTGACAATACACCTTGCTACGCTAAGAATTATTGAAAAGATAATAGTTTGTCAAAGATTTATTCATAAGTAGCTTACCTGTGTATTTACTTATTATTTCATAATCACTTTCAACAAAGTGTTTACCACAACATAACCTCGTAGGTACTTTTGGTAATAATTAATAATTGGCGACGGATGGCTTTTAATCAAAGCTTTCGTATTTTTATATCCTTCTGCATTTGGTGCGTGCCGACTTCAGAGCATTTAGAAACAATTCAGCGCGTCATTGTAGCTGTTTGAAATTATTTTCTGAAATTATCCATACAAAAATGCAATGTTTTGGGGCAAGCTATGCTGGCGCCATCTGCTTTTAGCTTTCACCGGCCAACCCCATTGATGGAAGACTAGGAGTGAACATAACTACAGCATTTTCATTCATTGTAGTCAACTTATTATGCAACGAACTAATATGTAAGAGATATACAAACAAATTATTGCTAAAAATTAAAATGCAAAGTGGAAATTTATTTTTATAGTAGGTGCTATATAAATTAACGTAGGATCAATTTAAGATTATTTGCCATTTAATTTGTAATTACATTTTTACCCGACTGCCGAAGGGAGGCGGAGGTAATGTTTTTAGAGATATAATCATAAACCGAAAGAAAATTAATGGGTACCGCCTGCTACCTACATATCAAACTTATTTCAATTTTTTCAGTGGCAGACGGGTTTTTTTATTTATTAATCATGAAACATGAAACGACTACAACATATAAATGAAACGATTGAAGTAGGACTAAATTATATTGTAAATAAAATCGGCCAAGTGGGAGTCGGACTCGCCCAGGGTTCCGTAGTAGCAAAGGCGAAAATTGCGGTTTATGACGTATTAAAAAAAAACTACTGACTGGATCTCGTTCGAACCAATTTTTAGTGGTAGTTTTCATGGCAATTTACATCATATATTTTTTTTAGATTTATCATTCTCTTAGTTTAGAAGTTAGGGGGGAAGGGGGGGGGGACACATTTTTCCACTTTGGAAGTGTCTCTCGCGCAAACTATTCAGTTTAGAAAAAAAATATGTTAGAAACCTCAATAGCATTTTAAAAGACCTATCTATAGATACCCCACACGTATGGGTGTGATGAAAATTGAGTTCAGTTTTAAGTATGGGGACCCCCAAAATTTAATGCTTTTTTTCTATTTTTGTATGAAATTCTTAATGCGGTTCACAGAATACATCTACTTACCAAGTTTCAACAGCATAGGCCTTATAGTTTCGGAGAAAAGTGGCTGTGAAATACGGACGGACGGACAGACAGACAGACAGACAGACGGACGAACAGACATGACGAATCTATAAGGGTTCCGTTTTTTACCATTTGGCTACGGAACCCCAAAAACATAATATAGTCCTACTTCAGTCGTTTCTCTTTTCCTATCTAAACCGATTTAAATAGTTAGCAAACTATTTGTTTTTAAAGTTCATTTAATCTATTCCGAACTTAACGCCGACGAAGTCGCAGGCAAAAGCTAGTTTCTGATAAATAGAAAATCGGTAGATAATTAGGTATTTTCGAATTAAGTTGGTAGGTACCAATCCTAACCTACTAACTGTGCTACTAAGTTATAAAATGTGAAAGTTGGTAGGTAGGTATTGTATCTATAAAATATTTAGATGTTTGTTCTTCAATGACGACCTAGCGACTGAACGACTCTGGCTGAAATGTGATACAGGGATAGATTATAGTTTGGTATAATATGTAGGTATATGGTATACTTTTATCCCGGGATTAGATTCTCATGGGTATCACAAATAATACTAAATTTCACAAAGACAAAGCCACGGGCATCAGCTAGTAGGTATTATCAATACAATGCAGCCCAACTATAAGCAGGCTCTTTTATACTGAAAAGTATCTCACAGAAATACATTTCATTTTATAATATTTGAGATCCCGGTTCACCCTATTGTTGGTTTCCCAAGCGACTACAATGCCGTGTGCTTGTTTGCCACCTAAGTAGTATAAACAACAAAGCTCAAAGGAAATCCGATTAAATTAGAGCGTCTGTCTAAGTCCCGCCCACGCACTCTGAAGCTCCTCCCTCCTGCACACTGCACTTGCTATCTTTATCGCACTCACTAACGCATACCGAGGAACACAAAGTGCACTTGCTATCTTTGTCGCACTAACGCACTAACGCACACAGTCATACGCGATGCAAACACACACGATAACTACGCCCCTTCGCTCTTTAGGGTATGATTCCGAAGATGACCGCATATGACAACTACAGACGCTAGCAGCAGATACGCGTACTTCATTGCGGCTTCTCAATAGAAGCTTTTATCCGTATCGCAGTTTAACAAGTAATGGATACGCTGCATGCGTCTGTCGTTGTCGTATGCGGTCGGCATCGGAATCATACCTTAAGGATCGAATGGAGGCGTAGTTATCGTGTGTGTTTCCATCGCGTTTTCGGTTGTTTTATTTTAATAACCTGCGTTCGCATGCCAGTATTTTAATATCAGGTATCTCTGTTTAATTAACTATTCCTGTTTTTTTTTTATTGGATAGTCTGTATAGACGGATGATGGAGCGCTCGTTAATTAATGGAATAAAATATCAACGTAGCTCAGTAGCGAGGGTTGAAATTGAGATGCCATGGAAAAAACCGGTTAAAAAAACGAGTCGGACTCGCGCACCGAGGGTTCGCACAAAATGTACGTAATTCAGGATCGAACTTATGCTACATAAACTGCAATACACACATTAGGTACATATAATTATTCTGATTGTGTTGACTTAGAAGTTTAGTTTTTTCACAGTTCCAATCCAAGGCGTTAAGCTGAGCAAGTGGTATCAATTTCCACTTGATGCTTCCACACATTGCTAAGAAAAAGGTCTTGACAGACAGACGGACAAAGAAGAGATCTTATAAGGGCTCCGTTTTTTTTCTTTTGAGGTATGGTAGGTACCCTAAAAATTCCACCTCGACCTAGTTTGTCATACCTACACAATGCGATCATTAGTAAGCCGGTAGGAATCGGTTTATAGGGACCCTTCGGCACTGATTAGTGATTTAGGTACTAATAACTGACTATCTGGTACTACGTATTAGTAGGTACATACCTAAGTAATAGTCAGAAAATAAAAGATTATGTATGAATTGAGTTTACAAAGCGTTCACGTTGCAACAAAGAATACTAGATAAATAAGTGTACCTATATCTTCTATAAAATAACAATGAATGTGTTGCTGATCGCAAATCTCGAGAATAGCTGAACCGATTTCGCTAATTCTTATTTTAGAAATTCCTTGAAGTACAAGGATAGTTCTAAGTTCTAACGTAGAGAAAAATAATGCATGAAATAGTCTAAAAACACAAACACTTTTCTATACACCCATACAAACGATTTGTAATATCTAATACTTAAAAGTCATTTTGAACATGAAGTTCAAGTGTCAGTATAGAGGTTCTGGACAGGCAAAACAAATAACGGGCTCAAAGGGGTGATACGGGGTCACAAAATAAATATGCCACGGGCAAAGTCGGGGCGGGTCCGCTACTACGCTAATATTATTGAATACACACTAGATATTTACTAAGTAGGTATAAGACAACCATAGAAATAAAAACTGTACTGTTTGTTATAGAGTTTTGAAATAAATGGATAAAAAAAAACCGTAACAAAATGTAAACCATATAGCCCATGAAAAAGTGCCCGCTAGCCGGCAATACGCTCGCCCCCTATTACGTGTCGTGAGAGCGAAAATCATAGCTGGTGAAATGTGGGTGTTAATACACCTCTGCTTACCCTTTCGGGGATTTACAGGTGTGAATATGAGTAATGTATGTAACAAAATGTTAGTCACGTCTTAAAAATTAGTTTTAAGTAGGTAGGTATAATAAACTCCTAATATTACTTAGGTTTTCTGTAAAAATACAGGTGGTCCGATGTTTGTGATACACACTGGGTATCACAAAAATCGGCCCACCTAAATTTTTAATAACATTATAAGAAAATACACTCAAGTTATCAAGATATCATAACAATGATATTTACGAAACGTTTTTCCTCTACTTACGTCCAATTAGAATTTTTTCTGAAAAACAATTTTATGAGAGATAGCATTTAATCCCTCTTGTCGTCGTATTTTATAAACATTTATAAAACTCTTGTAGCAATAACAGTCTACTTACCAGATTTTTTTTTTCCATACACGGGAATGATGGGGAACTTTTAAATATTATTTATAATTATGTTTTGAACAATTTTACTGATTTTCAGCTTGTTGGGATTTTATGCACCTTCGAATGTCTAAATTGACCGGATTATACCTATATCGGACTCGAACTGACTAAAAGGCACGCCGTCTGTGACCATCGGTTGCCAGAGATGAGATTAATACGGCAAATTATGATAAAAAGTAATAATAGTATTAAAGACAAAAACGGCACCGTCCCTTGGAGTTAGGTCACACATCCGCCCGATCTTTCAAGGGTCATCTGCAAAGTCTGTAATTCACCGAACAAGTACAGGTAAATTAGCTTGGAGAAATTTTTGCGTTTGTAGTAGTGTATGGTCAGCAAATAAAAAAAAACAACACGTCTACGCATACGCACTACGTACTAATACGGACGTGAAAATGTGTATCCACTGCATTGTAATCTATGGAACTGTATGAGGCAGACAAGCCAGTTCCAAACATTACAAGCAGTGAATGCCGGTTTTCACTTCAGTGAAGACGTGTATGAATTAGGTGTTCTCCGGCCATAAATGTTTTATTCTAATAATTCATCAACCCCAGACATATCACAATCATCCCATCCTCGCTTTCATCAGATGAATTATTTAAATTAATTATGATTCGTTCTGATATTGTGTCTAAAGCTGCGTCTCTACCCTGATATTTGTTTTCCTCCTCAATAGCATGCAAACTTTTTTCCATTCCTCTACAGTTATGGCGTTCATTTTTTCTTCAGCTAATGACATTATAACCTTCATATTCATTGCGACATTCTTTTTTGCGACATATGTTTTCACTATCCCCCATATATTTTCTATAGGATTAAACTCCGGATGGTATGGTGGTAAACGCAGCATAGTATGACCGTGCTGTCGTAATATTTCGTCTATCTTGTACTCTATAAATCTCGCCTTGTTTTGCAGAATCAGTTCATATAATTGAGGCTTGAGCAACGTGGATGAATGCTCAATGTTTCGAAATGTCAGCCAGTCAATCATTTGCTGTTTTCTAGAATTACTATTCGGTGCAGGATTTTGTATTGAGTTATGATATGGTGCGTTGTCAACAACAACAACACTATTTGGTTGTAAGTTGGGTATTAATTGAGTTTGAATCCACCTTGAATAGTTGTCATAGTTCATATTGTCGTGGTAATCTCCACTTTTTTGGTTGACTTTAAACATAAGCAATGCATTTGGTATAAAGCCATCCATACCACCGGCATGAACAATGATTAAGCGGTTGCCTTTCGACATATGTTGCTTCAAACCTGAAGTGCTTCCATCTGACCAAGATTTCGAGAGGGTATGTGATGTATGTATATAATTATGTTTCGTCGGTGTAAACAATTGGTCGGCGTTGTTCACGATATTCAGCAATTTTCATCAAATAATTAATTCGCAAGTATCTAATTTCGTGTTTTTCCATAAGAAGTTTCCGGTTATCTTCTGTTTGCTTCCAATTAAAACCTAATGACATGACGTGTTTTCGTAACGTGCTGACACAACCTTTATAATCGATATCTTCTTTCAATTTTGCGTGCAAAGTTTCCAAAGTGGGAACTTCTTTATTGGTGATGTGGAAGTCATGAATTGTTCTTCTGATAACTTGCTGATCAAAGTCATCGATTACTATTGTAAGTTTACGATTCGGTTTCTTTTTAGGAGATTTAAATGTTACTTCCTGATCTGAAGGACGATATTTGCTTTCTGATACTACCTTTCTGACGGATGCTATTGAAATTCCTGTTGATTTAGCAACTAATTGAGTGGGGGTCATAATACTGCTCGGGTTGTTATTACACTCATTTTCGAAATATTTGTACAAACAGTACAAAACTTCTTTAGTTTGAGAAGTCAAAGGCTTGCCTCGACCATGTTTTAACACTGGAGCCATTTTGAATTAACAATATAAAGTTACAACACTTACACACACACTTTAACAAATATTATAACAATAATAACAAAAAATAACAACAATCAACAAATACAAAATTTAACAATTAAACTACGTAATAATTATAATTTTTGAATGAAATGTGTGCTTTATGTTCTAACGGTACCAAGCTGCGGACAGCGTAAACTGGTTTATTCTGGTTTTGTGCGTGTTTCCACTTTCCACTATCAAGTGACGATTTATTTATTTGTTTTGTTTCGTAATTATTATGGTCAAAACTTTTTACCTATAGCTAAACTACTATCATCTAAAGAACGACACGATATTTTATTGTTTCACGGTAGTCGCCTTGTCGTTTGCTCAAGGACGTGAAATTGAATGATTTTTTTTTTTTTATAAAGTCAAAACCTTTTTCTTTCGACTTGGTAAATTATGAGCTACTCTGGCATAAGCTTGCCCATGATACTACTGTCCCGGCTAATATTATATCACTGTTGCGATATTGGTACAGTGGTCAAAAGAATAGGGTGAGATGGGCAGGCACATATTCTGAAGTGTATGGGCTGGATTGTGGGGTAAGACAGGGCGGGTTGAGTTCCCCTCGTTTGTTCAACCTGTATGTAAATAAATTGATAGAGGAGCTTAGCAGCACCAGAACAGGATGTCACGTAGATGGTGTTTGTGTAAACAATATTAGCTACGCTGACGATATGGTGTTGCTGAGCCCTTCTGTTGGTGAGATGAGGAAACTCCTCAAAATCTGTGAGGGTTATGCGGTGGCACATGGGCTCAGGTACAATACCAATAAGAGTGAATGGCTAGTTTTTAAATCTGGTGCCAATACATTAGAACATCTTCCAGAACTCTCACTCACCGGATTTCCTATGGGTCGGGTTCAGAGGTTTAAATACTTGGGCCATTGGGTCACCGATGACCTAAAAGATAATGTATTGTGGATATTGAGAGGGAGCGCAGGTCGTTGGCTGTCCGTTGCAATATGCTGGCTCGCAGGTTTGCGCGCTGTAATGATTCTGTCAAGATTACGCTGTTTAAAGCTTTTTGCCAGTCTTTTTACACGTGCAGCCTGTGGACTAGTTTTACGCAGAGGGCATACAGCGACTTGCGTGTCCAATATAATAATGCATTCAGGGTGCTTTTGGGGTTGCCGTGGCGTTGTAGCGCGTCGGGCATGTTCGCGGACGCGCAGGTTGACGGGTTCGCTGCTATAATTAGAAAACGTTGCGCTTCCATGCTGACGCGTTTGCGCTCCTCCTCCAACAGCATCCTGAATGTATTTTCTGAGAGATGGGACTCCCCCCTGATCTACAGGTGGATTTCCATCCATACCAAAATTTAATTTGAATCGGATTATATTTTCATTGTTGATTTTAATTTTAATTTTTAGTTTGATTTTGATAATTTAATTTGTGATTTTATTTATAAATTTTATTTTGATTTAGATTTCAATTTTAATTTTAATTATATTTGATCTCAATTTTGATTTTAATTTTTTGTTGACATCGATTTTAATTTTATTTTGGAGCTTGATTTTAATTTGAATTTTTGATTTTAATTTTAATTTTTATTTATTACCTACTAACACTAGTATAAGACATTGTTACTAACATAATATTATCTATGGATCCAAAATAGTATCCGAAATAAATTATTATTATTATTATTATATTTAAAATAAAAACTTGTTTTTATTGAAAACAAAAATCAGAGTGTTGCTAGGGATAAGTATAAAATTAAATAGTAATGTTAGGATATCGAAACATTTTTGTATAGGCCAGAACGATATAGTGGAAACGCGCTCTAAGATCTGAGTAATATACACACCACTACATATGCAAAAATTTCTCGAGACTAATTTCACTGTATATCGTTATGCCAAATAATGAATTTAATTCAGTGGGTGTGTTAAAATATTTTAAATTAAAAATGAAAATAATGAACCTTTTAACGAATTAGAAATCCAAAAAAAAGTTGTTAAAGTCACACGCATTCGTTATTCGTCGATGCGCAGTAACAGTTTTTCTTTTTAATTTAACGTTATCTATCTATATTATTGACATAGCTGTTCCGCACCACCCATGTGGATTTCTGCCCTCATCTCCACAACCCATGAGATGGGAACCTATTTTATTTTATTTATTAGGGAAAATAAACAGTCACACAGAAAAAGTTACAAACAATGACTTAAAAGAATATCACTGTGGGATCAACTAAATTTTCCACATCATACTATAGATAACATAAAATAACTTTTCAACACACTTGCTTATAAACAGGCTTTTATTTCACCGCAATTAAGCACGGAATGACACCTGTTATAAAACTGTGACTTTTTCATTGCTATTATTCACAAGTGAGTTATAGACTTCTTTTTTTAATTTCATTGATTAAGTTGCTTTGTTCTTGAAAAGTTTCGATACAGAAAAGATCGTGTCCAATAGTACAAACGAATTAATATACCTATTGCTTGCTCATTTCATGCAACTTCGTATTTTAAAAGATAATTTCAACCTGTAGTACGTGTTTAATAAACAAAACTTTCACTAAAATGTATTCTTTTTTCTCTGTGAGTATTTACATAACATAACATAACATAAACTCACGCCTGTATCCCCGAAGGGGTAGGCAGAGGTGCTAGCACTCACATTTCGCCGTTTATGTTTAGGTCCCAATGTAACAGGTGGCGAGCCTATTGCCATTAACCGGGCACGTATAACCCTGCGATAAATACACACATAACTTCGAAAAGCATCGAAAAGTCATTGGTGTGTGCCATGGTAAAACCTGGGATCGAACCCGAGACCTCGTCTCAGCAGTCCATTACCCATACCACTAGGCTACCGCGTATTTACAGAGAAAAAAAATCATAATTCAAATAAGTAAGTAGATGACAAGGCAGCATGGTAATAGCACCTTAGCTTGTTCCGAAAGGAACAAATAAAAAAAATGTTAGATGCGCGCGCATATGACAACAAATAGATTTTTACTATTGTGTTTTGATTGTGTTATGCAGTATTTTTAGTATTATTTTATTTGCAAGTGTGTTGAAAATAGTCGTATGCCACTCGCGTGTATGGTGATTACCGTCCTCGGCTCTCTTAAGACAATGCCGCCTCAGCGGTTATCACCAACTTTACACGCATGTACCATAATGTACTATAAACTAACATGCGTTGATACAACTCAATGTGTTAAATATAGAACTACTAGCTGTCCCGGTGAACTTCGTACCGCCATATTTTTCCCGTTCCCGCTGCACCTATTTTATTTATTTATTTATTTTTATTTATTATTTATGCACTAATAAGTGTACAAAGGCGGACTTAATGCCATGGGCGTTTTCTACCAGTCAACCTTAGGGTGATGCAGAGATTTGTCAAGGTAGGTGCTCGAAGTATCAATCATCATCATCTGCATATAGACGTACTCTCCTGATTGCATCCGTGGCCAAGATGACCTCGAAGCTCAGGGTCCGCCTTCCGGCTCTTCCTCCTCCACTTCGCACGATCTTGGGCGTCCATGGTAGTGAGACCATTTGCACGCATATCACCCTCCACGACGTCAAGCCAGGACTTCTTTGGCCTACCCCTTTTACCTGGACCCGGCGGGGGTACCATTGCCAGGCATTTGTTCCCCACGTAGCCTGGCGGTTGCCGCAAGACGTGGCCGCACCAGCGAAGGCGGCTCTCTTGCATTTTATCCGCGATGTCACGGACATGGAGGCTGCCGCGGATGCGAGAGTTCCGTACGCGATCTTTACGCGTAACGCCGCACATCCACCGCAACATTTTCATCTCCGTGACACGCAGCTCTTGCTTGTGTCGCTCGAGCAGCGGCCACGCCTCACAACCATACAAGAGAACAGGCCTAATGATCGTCTTATAGACCTGCCCCTTCAACCTGACTGGCATTTTAGGATCACAGGTCACGCCAGTCATTTCTCGCCACTTGGCCCACGCGGCAGCAATGCGTGCCTTGACGTCGTGGTCGATCTCACCGGTCACATGAAGTACAGATCCCAGGTACTTAACCTGGTCCGTGCGCTCGACCAAATCATCGCCTATGCGGACGGGTGTGGGATCTGTGGAGTTTAACGCTAAGTATTCTGTCTTCGCTACATTTAGCTTCAGACCGCCGTTCTCAAGCGCTTCTTTCCATCCTTTCACGCGTCGCACCAATCTGCTCCTGTCCGCGTCCATGAGCGCAATATCATCAGCATACATGAGCAACCACGGAGGCTGCTCATGTGAGTTTCTAATGCTGTCCGACAAAACATCTAATACCACGCTGAACAGGTAAGGACTAAGGACGGATCCTTGGTGTACCCCGACGGTGATGGGGAAGGCTTTCGAGTCGCCAACAGCAGTCCGAACCACGAAGTATCAATCTAGTGGTGTTAATAGCGGGTAAACATACTACAAACAATATAGGTATATATCCTTACTAACTTATTTAAGTATATTATACTTAAATAAGTTAGTAAGGATATATATTACCCAGTGTATTATTATATATATATACACATACATACCTATCATATACATACACAAATATTTTATACTTTATTTACATATACTACATAAATATATACATATGGAAAAATCTTATGAATATTATTCTGCCTATGGTTCACTGTAAATCTGTCGTACTCTGTTTCTGAACGTAAAACGGTTTGGGGACATCCTGAATTCTATTATTATTTTCTATATTTATATTCTTATTTTCTCACCGTTTACACCTTTCCTGGACATCCACGAACATTTCAAGACTAAAATTAGCCAAATCGGTTCAGCCCTTCTTGAGTTATAAACTAACAACGAAAAGTGGCATTTATTTTTATATATATAGATTTTCTATATTTATATTCTTATTTTCTCACCGTTTAAACCTTTCCTGGACATCCACGAACATTTCAAGACTAAAATTAGCCAAATCGGTTCAGCCGTTCTTGAGTTATAAACCAACAACGAAAAGTGGCATTTATTTTTATATATATATATATTTTCTATATTTATATTCTTATTTTCTCACCGTTTAAACCTTTCCTGGACATCCACGAACATTTCAAGACTAAAATTAGCCAAATCGGTTCAGCCGTTCTTGAGTTATAAACTAACAACGAATAGTGGCATTTATTTTTATATATATAGATTTTCTATATTTATATTCTTATTTTCTCACCGTTTAAACCTTCCCTGGACATCCACGAACATTTCAAGACTAAAAATAGCTGAATCGGTTCAGCCGTTCTTGAGTTATAAACTAACAACGAAAAGTGGCATTTATTTATATATATATATATATGTTTTCTACATTTATATTCTTATTTTCTCACCGTTTAAACCTTCCCTGGACATCCACGAACATTTCAAGACTTAAATTAGCCAAATCGGTTCAGCCGTTCTTGAGTTATAAACTAACAACGAAAAGTGGCATTGATTTTTATATATATAGATTATTTAACTTATACGTCTAAATTATTTAACTTTTTCATGACAAGCTTTTTAAAACCTACTCCCGGGATAAGAATGAAAACAACTGTTATTCCAGACCATAATCTATTATTGTATCAAGTTGCAACTAAATCCGTACAGCCGTTAGAGCGTGATACTAACAATCGTTTTACAATACCTACTTAGCATTAGCGAGGTCACTGTAGCCAGATTCCTATCTGCTTCCAATGACTCGCATATTGCATGACAAACTATACTCCCATTTGGTTATATAGGTACTACCTACTTAACTAAACGTTAACAACCTTGATGTGTCTATTTAATATGTTTTATTTAAAAACTCAGTTTACAAAATATTTTTCTGCTTAGAAACTCATTTTGAAGACTAAATCCGAAATCGAACCACTAGTTAGTCAGTTAGTTCGACCACGCCTACGCATTAAGTCGTAACGCCATTTTTTCACAAATTGAGATTTTGGTGCCATCAGAACAATATTATATCATGCTATTTTTCCATGAAGACAGAATTTTAAAAAACGCAATAAGTAAGGAGATTTTCGATCGATAATAGTTGTAACTTTTAAACACAGCCGCACATATAGTCGCATCGCAAGTTACAATCTTATGCGCTGATCAATCGATTGCTTACGGGTCAAACTCAACAGAGTACCGACGTCGTATGACACGAGGGTCCAACGCATAACGGCGCAACATCCATGTTACGACTCTATGCGACAGTCTATTGGTATGTTTTGTGGTTAGTTACGACTTTACACAATTCAAAAATATTACACTAGGGGTCGTAACTTATACTTACGACCATACGCACTGTTGTAATTTGAAATTATACAAACGTATATCGGCGTAACACAAAGTTAAGACTGTATGCTTGGTTACATAGTAAAGATAATGCTATTTGTTTCTTAATAATTCACATAAATACTATTAAAATTTAACTTTTTCCTATATATTTTACAATTTATTTCAATTATCATTATTTCCCTATGTTTTCGAAGTATAGGTGGCAGTTGAAGTTGAGTTTCAGATATTTGATCATGAACCAATGTAAGGAGAGCCAGTAAATAGTTCACTACAGTTTTGAATAAGAATACTTTAGTTTGTTTGTCTTATAACAGTGAATCAACGTAATTAATGAATAAAGATTAAATTAAAATATTTGAAAAGTTTAAGAAAAGTGAATTTGAGTAAAAATGAAGCGAGTAGAGATGCATAGATTTTAAAACGACAATGTTCAATTTCTGGGCTAAGATTCTTCTAAAAGTTAAATTATTAGGGTAAGTATAAAAAGTAAGATGGACTAATAGCAAAAGGGATACAGATATATGATGTATACCATTCCAACTCGGGTATCATTCTAGGTAATGCAATTACATTGTTAATCGTACATTTTACTTAATATACGAGTACCTAACTTAAATGTATCAATGATGAACACCTCATCTTCAAAACGATATTACTTTACACGCTTTCAATACGGAAGAGAATAGTTCAAACATTATTAAAAAAATAGTACTTAGGTAGGTGACCTGTATCTCTGGATTAGTGTGGGTGAACTAGACCTATTTTGATAGGTGATGAAACCAAATAGTGAGATGGAATTAACATGCCCTATACTAAAACTCACTGTTCCTGGTTAAGTATTATTATTATGAGCGCAAAAATTTCACAATTTTATCTATAGATTAATTGATGATGATGATATTTCCAAAATCCAACAGAAACTGACATGTATTTACTTTTCATACTTATCTTATTATTGCAAAAAAGTATGATACGTTGCTTAACTATTCAAAAGGTATTGTGAGTTTCAGAACTTTGAGATCAATTTTTATGTTGATTCTTTTCTTAATTACATAAACTACATTTATTTTAATGATTTATTAAGTAGGTAATGTCCCACACCATGAAGCTCTATGAGCGGATAATCGACTCCCGGATCTGACAGGAAAGTACACTCTTGGAGTATCAGTACGGGTTCCGTCCCGGGCACGGGACCATGGACCCAGTGTTCACCCTAAGGATTGTGGCGGGGAAATACAAGGCGAAGAACACGCCCCTGCACTGCCTATTCTTAGACATGCAGAAGGCCTTCGACTGTGTTCCTCGCGCGGTGATCTGGTGGGCACTGCGGGCCAAGGGAGTTCTAGAGACTTACATAGACTCCATCCGAGACATTTACTACGATTCCGGGTCCGTGGTTCGGACTGCTGTTGGTGACTCGAAAGCCGTTTTTGTTATTAGACGTTTTGTCAGACAGCATCAAAAACTCACATGAGCAGCCTCCGTGGTTGCTCATGTATGCTGATGATATTGCGCTGATGGACGCGGACAGGAGCAGATTGGTGCGACGCGTGAAAGGGTGGAAAGAAGCGCTTGAGAACGGCGGTCTGAAGCTAAATGTAGCGAAGACAGAATACTTAGCGTTAAACTCCACAGATCCCACACCCGTCCGCATAGGCGATGATTAATCTCTGCACGACCTATAAGGTTGATTGGTAGAGAAGGCCTATGGGATTAGGTCCGCCTATGTAAATGTGTGCATGAAGTTTAAATGAATAAATAAAAAAAAATAGAATAGTGCAATACAATTACATCTTTTTGACGTCAATTAAACACCTAAACGCTAGTACGGTAACCCAGTAAATTAGCCCGCGCGCACGTTTGTATGTATGATTCGGTCGACAGTGAAATTACACTAGATTCATCTGAATAATTTTGTTACACACCTATTTTGATTGCTCTTAGGTAATTTTTAAAATAGTTTATGCACATAACTTACTATTTTTCTATATTTTTAACAATTAGTTTACTAAGGTTAATATAGTACAATCCATATATTTAAATTGTTCCAAGTCGTACCCAAAAAATTAGAGCTATCGACACTATTCTAATGTAACTCACAATATGTCAATTTTTATTTGCGTTTGGTTTAAAAAACCAAACGCAAATAAAAATTTACATATTGTGAGTTGAAAGGAAGTTGATCTCATATCATAATTATTACTTTATTAACATTTATTATTAATTAATCTGTATTTTTCAAGCAAATTGTCAAAGAGAAGTTCCGTTAATTTCATATTATGTATTAATAAAAACATATATTACAGAGATGTTTAAAGAGAGCAAGCATTGTGTAAGTTTGAATTTATGTAAGCTGATTTGTACAAGCATTTTTTTCAGTTTTTGTTTTGTAACGTGCTCTGATACGACTGTCTGCCTTAGACATATGCGGGTATGCCGCGTAAAACAATACGCCGTATACCGTCTTATCTAAAACATACGACCTTATTCGTGTTGTCTAAATGGGTCTGAACAGTGGCATATGGTTGTAACAATAACATACGACCTTTGTGCCACTAGTATAAGGTCGTAATTCACTAAATAAGGCTATATTTACGTAAATATGGCTTTTATTAAATTCATACTTCGGCATGATATTACTACACCAATTACTCATAACATTACACAAAAACATCGGCAAAAACGATTTCAAAAAGCAAATTAAACAAGAAAGTTTCTTAAAACGGCTCTCCTGAAAAATCAGCTTTTTAGCGTTTCGACCTTATGCGTAGGTGTGGTCGAGTTAGCCTAGTTTATTATATGCCCCTCACTGATAAGTAGATATACCTATACCAAACTATCGCATATTGAAAACAGATTAAATTGTGCAGTGAGCCAAGGCAATTACCGAACAAAAGTGAATAACGAATACTTGAAGAACAGGCGGAGGCCCTCTAGCAGACCGGATGTTTTCGTCGAAATATATCTTCAAGTAATTTGAGATCAATTTATAAATTCCCCTCTGACTCTTCAGTTAGTAACCGAATGTCAATAACAGTTTGAACAGATTCCACTCACTGTATTTTCTTAAATAAAGAATATAAAGGCTCATTTAGACGCGGAGAGTTTCCCGCATGTTTCGATTCGAGAAATCGTACGCTACTATCCTACACAAGATGTACATAACTTAAGGGGCTGCCTCAGATTTAATGCATGTAACAAATTACTGGAAAATGAAATATTAAAAAGCCTTACCTATTAAGACTAGCAATAATCGCCATACCATTATTTATTGTATTAAAATATTTACTCACAGGCAAACACTAAATTCTCGCCTAATCATACGAGATTCGCAAATGACATATCGCCTTATATCAATTGATTGATTATTGGTTTAAAATTCTGGTAAGACGGACACTATCAACATTCAATTGCGAAGTACTTCTCGCCAGTGGACGAGCGAGCGGCAATAGTATTTGAGAATATTTAGACGAGGCAATTTTTTTCTGTCCTCTCGATAATAATCGTATCTTGGTAGCGTGGAACTATCCTCGTCTAAATGAATCTTTAGAGTAGGGACAATCGAAATTCATAACTAATATACCAGCTGAGCTTAATTTGTTATTGTTAATAGTGGGTTAATGTTGGAAGTGTAATAACCAGTATTGGAACCCGGGATCTCTCAATCGTAAGAACTTACTTAACCACTGAGCTACCGAGGCTTCAATTCTATTTAGTGTTCATTTCACCCATCCTTCATCTCAGTCCATGTCGCAATTGCTTTCTTGCCCATTGTGCCCCTCTATACCGACGAAGATCTATCTGTGTTGGGCAAAGGACAACGCTGAAGCTGTAGTCCTGTACTTATCCAATATAAAATAGCAAGAAGCCAGAATGATATTAGTCATTGACTCGATGTAGAGAAGAATCTTAAATCATTCTCTCAAAACGATTTTAGCGTTGTATCTAAATTGTATACGAGGCCCGAAATTCGGTGTCCTACTTTTCGACACTTCGCGAGATGTTAGGCAACCACGGCGTTGTTGACACGCATATAAATCCTATGACGTCAAACCAGAAGTTCTTATTTAAATTGTAAATGTTGTTGATCAGTGAAACGGCATTTACATATCACATACAAAGTATCGAATACACTTTGTTTGCTACTGATAATAATGACTTATCGAGGTTAAGGGTGTATTTAAGGCGGAGTAAAAATTTCAATAAGCCGCATGGTTCCCGGCGGAGTAGAATTTGGGCCACCTCATCTCTTCCCATGCGGCGTCGTATAAGGCGACTAAGGGATAGGGCTGTTTAATATCAGACAACTATATACAGTCCAGACTCAGCCCCAGATGCATGGCTCGAGTTAACAATAGTGTATGGAATACGGCAATAAGCTCACCCCCTAAGGTACGTGGGACCGAATACAATGATTAGTGAAATGTGGATGTTAATTTACGGCCTAACACTTCGAGGACAAAGGTGTGATTATATTATGTATTTATAAAAAATCGCTAATAGTACCTACCATTCTGCAGTAACTAGGTATTACTTGAATGATTCCTCGCAAATTAAAATACCTTGACAATAGGCATGATGACAGTCGTTAAGAATCACCGAAATTATGGTTTTAAATTATTATATAGGATAGAGAGATTCTATACAAATCACTTATTTTCAGATTACAAGTGCTATTCTATTTTATTTTAATAAAATTAAATTATAAATTATATCAATCCGCCATATTAGGTCAAACACCAATCAGAAGCGAGTGACGTCAACGTTGCGTAAATATTATTTTGACATTTTGATTTTTGACATTTTGTTGTTTTCGTTAGAACATCCTAGCACCCTTTGATTACCTATCTAGATCAATCTAGATATTCAAAGCTATTGCCCGCGCCACGTATCTTGGACCTAAAATGTGCTCAAAAAGTGCCATATACGCGCAGTACACATTTCTTGAGTGTCTTTTGAGGATAGCCCGGGATGCTACTGCGGTAGACGAACTTAAATTCACCAAGCATAGACTATTATAAAGCAATCCACGGGCACCAGAGCCTCGTATGTCTTGCGATTTAGGTCCAAGATACGTGGCGCGGGTTATAGCAACGTTTGTTAATTGTCTTATACAACGCACGATCATTTTGTTCCAAATCCTATACAAATACTATAATTCTACGCCCTAGTATAATACGTTATAGTTATGGAACAAGGATTCATTAAGGCAAACAGTTCAAATTTGCCAAAAATCGACTTGTTGATGTTGGGTGGATTTTTTGCATCAAACAATGATTTCGCCTCGGCCGAATTTCGTCATGTTAAAACTTCCATGTAAGTATTATGTGTGATAACAATTAATATTAATCTGTCATTTGTGTGAGCTACCGTTGAGCACAGCACAGAGTACATTACATTTCATGGTTAGGTTATGTACTGAAAATATGTATTACCATTAATATATTTTTATTTATTTTAGATCTTCTCGACCATCTTACGGTGATGACGCTGTTAGCTATGTACAGCTTAAACGTAGTGGGAAAATGTGCACAGTGAAGGGCAAAATTTGTCCAGAACATAAGGTACATGCAAAGTTATATGCCGTCACATTAGTTGTAGACGAAGACGAGGAAGCTGTAATTTCCGTGCAATGTAACGATTGTGTCGCTTCTAAAGGAGTATGCAAGCATTCTATAGCATTTCTGATGTGGATTCACCGGAGGAGTGAAGAGCCACCCTGTACAGCTGTAGCATGTTATTGGAAAAAATCAAGGCTGTCAATGGTTGGAACTAGCCTGAAGTACATGACAGCAAAGGAATTATCAAATGGTGCACCTAGCTTACCATCAAATAGTATAGTTCTTGACAAGTTCTTGAATATTGGCAGAAAAAGAAAAATTGATGACTGTGAGTTAATAAAATATCAACTTCCATATATTTGCAATGATATTCAAAGTTTATCTATGCACCAGCTTGTGCTGAAGTATAAGGAGCAATCGTGCGAGACGTTTTTAGGAAAGATTGTGCTGTCTAGTGAAAATATTGCTAAAATAGAGGAAGCGACCAGAGAACAGCACCAAAACCACTTTTGGTTTGAATTGCGTTATGGCAGGATCACAGCATCAAGAGCATATGAATTCAGTCGGTGTAAAAAGAATGATGGAACTCTTATAGCATTAATAATGGGAGGGAGTATACCAGACACAACACCCATGAAACGTGGTAGAATATTAGAGAATGAAGTGCGAAAAGTTGTCAGTATAAAGCTTGGCAAGAAAATTAGGAAGTGTGGGCTCATGCTATTTAAAGAGTACCCAATGATAGCAGGATCACCAGATGGTATTTGTGAGGATAGTATCATTGAGATCAAGTGTCCCACCAGTGCAAAGACATACCAAAATTATATGAAGAATGGCAAACCTACTGAAAAGTGCAATACACAAATGCAGATACAAATGTATTTGACAGGACTACAAAAGGCTTACTTTTGTGTAGCTGATAGTAACTTCAGCACAAATAAAAGTGTACAAATTACCAGTGTGGCATTTGATGAAACTTATATGTCTGACTTTCTCAAACTTTTAGTGGGTCTGTGGAAAGAAAAAGTGTATCCCGTGTTGTATCAAAGTATATCTCATATATAAAACTCTTAGTCCTGACTGACTGACTGACTCACTTAGAGACAACGCACAGCCTAAACCGCTGGTCCTAGAGACTTGAAATTTATAGAGAGTGTATGTTTTGATGCGTGGAGGTGTACTAAGAAACGATTTTTCGAAATTCAGACCCTAAGTGCCTAAAAAGTGCCAAAAACGTACTTTCTTATAACTCAAGAATGGCTGAACAGATTTTCATAATCTTTGGTTTATTTATATTATGCAAGAATGTGAAAAATATTGTGTAAGAGTTATGTACTGCAGTTTCTTTATTTAATTGATTGGAAATAGAAAAAAAACATATGATAGCAGTGATGATAGCTATCTAGAGCTATATAAAAGAATATACCTGTATATAAAAGAAAGCCTAAAAGTAATACAGCACATTATCATCCAGATCAATCCTCATTTACAAGCTCTCAAACAGTAAGGTATGTGAATTTAAATCTATTGACGCCGCCGATATAACACAAGGGGCGGCTTCATAGCTAGAAACAAAATAACAATTTATATCAATGGCTAGAAATGTTTCACCAAATAGACGAACGCCTGGCTTCTAGAAAACTTCACTTTCTTTCTTGATGAGAAGTATACTAAGGCAACAATAATAGAGATGGCAGAACACAATTCAATAACTTCCACTTATCAGCTGTGGGCTCAATTACTCAAGCACAGAGCACTTCTGATTAAGATGACAAAGAATATAATACAAAATGTTTATTTTCCTAATATTATTTTTAGATAATTATAAAAAAATTAAACCACCACAAATTTCAAGTATGTTGTTTTATTTATATTCATTTTTGACGTATCACATAGTAATTTATGTATCCTCAGCATTTACCAACGCATTGGAGGACGTCTTCAAGACGCTGGAGTAGTTACATCTCGCACCTTCGGTTCGCCGATGACATCATCATAGTTGCGGAGTAGCTAGAACAACGGGGCGAAATGCTGCACAGCCTGAATGGAGCTTCTCGACAAGTCAGCCTCGGTGTAAACTTGGATAAAACCAAGATTATGTTCAACGAACATGTTGTACTGAGACCGATTGCCATCGAAGGAGCGACACTCGAAGTTGTTCAAAAATATTATCTACCTGGGGCAGGTTATCCAGCTCGGTAAAACCAACTTCGAGAAAGAAATAGCCAGAAGAATTCAACTGGGGTGGGCAGCATTTGGCAAACTACGTCGGGTCTTCTTAAATCTAACAAATAACAACAGCTTTTAGGAAGACCTATGTAAGACCGTGGGTTTTTCATTATTTTAAGTAAAGTATATTTTAGAATGTTTGATTCTTCTTCTTTTTTTGTCTCCTCAATTAATTCACTGCAGTCTGACGTTGATTTTATTTGAAGAGATAGTATTGATGGTGATATTTCTCGTAATCCAACAGATGGTGCATATGAAATATCACTGTCAGATTGATCTTCTATGTTAAGTTTTTTCTTTGGGGCCTTAAACACGCTTGATGTCCCTGGTTTAGTAGAACCACAACTTTCAATTTTAAATGGAGATGTAGTGATAGAGCAGACATTGGGTTTCAAGGGTGATGTTGACTGGCTTACAAACTTAGTTTTGGTCTGGATAGCTTTACTTCTATATTTGTGGGTTATATATACTTGTACTGATTTATCAAATGATTTTGGATAGGTAGTAGGCCCTTCTTGATTTTCTTCAATTGTGTGCAAAACTAAAAAATAAAAAGACAAACAAATTATGTATAAACAAACAAGTACATAGTCAACATAGTCTGTTACAAAATGTTGTACAACCATACATTATGCATGTATGGTTGTACAACATTTTGTAACAGACTATGTTGTAATCTACCACACAGATTGTTTTCAATCATAACTGAAGCCCATAATTATACCATGTTCTATGTTACTGATTCAAGTAATAGGAAAATTCAAACAATATACACTTTAATCCAATAAAACAGAAACTTATTCGCTGACATTATAGCGAAAAAAGAAATTGATCAGTACCTGAAGTTTCTGATGAAGTGCTTGCGGGTTCCAAATATTTTGTAGGTGTACTTTCATCTACAAAATCTGTTTCACTATCTTCAGTTAGTAACTTCCTTTGTTTGTAAAGAACATAATAATATGGTTGTTCTACAGTGTTAATAGTTCTTTTTCTTGTGTTTGCTTGGCATTCAAATAATACACCCTGACTTCATTTGCACTTTTGAAACCACACCCATCACATGATACTGCATATAATTTTCCATATCATTTGGTAACTGAAACATAAATAAAGAGTTATGTAGGTAGTCACTGTGCTAAGATATAGAGTGGTGTAGTAATAATAAAGGAATGTAATATAAACTGAAACGAAATCGCCCTTATTATTGACAATTTATATTAGTAGTAGGTACTCTGTGTTATTGATCTTTATTTAACTTAATTATCATATGGTAAATAAAGTAAATACTTACGTCAAAATGGTCTTCACAGAAATAAATAACAGAATTCATAGAAATAGCGGTTGGGTCTCGCGGTGCAAGATTTAGCCACATATTTCTAACTTTTTTCTTCATTGGAACATTAATAAATAACTTGTTCGGCGTTTTTATCGATGTATTACTACATTGGGGAACCGCACACCATCTATATACATTAGGATTATTCATGATTATCGTGTATAAACAAAATAATTATGTAAAGTATCACAATAACTATATCAACATTTTAACTTCGAAACTGTCATTATTACTGTCAAGTGTTTGAAAGTTTGAAGACTTTGAAGTGGTTTACGAAAATGTGATGACGTCATACTTTCGTAAACGACGCCATTACTATTCTAGCGTTTTGGATGGTTTTGGCGCGAAATTTAAAATGTATTTTAAAAATGATTTTTTTAAATTGTAAACATCATTTATTTGCAGAAATATGAATTATTTTGGATACAGTGGATATGTAATAACATCGTGGAGTAGTTTTTCAAAATCTGTCATCATGCCTATTGTAGCCTCAAGTAACAATACAATAGTTATCATTTGACTCGTTTGTCTCATGGTTGATTTACACCAAACGAGCATTCTAAGAGAATTATTCTTAGCTAGCTGACCCGGCGAACTTCTTACCGCCATATTTTCTACCCGCGTGGTAGGTATTCTGATCCCTGTCCCGCTGCATATCTCTAAATTTATCAGTGTTTCTCTACAATATTATGCATGTATTATACATATAAACCTTCCTCTTGAATCGTTCAATCTATTAAAAAACACC
Organism: Eilema depressum; assembly: GCA_914767945.1. Classification (NCBI taxonomy): domain Eukaryota; kingdom Metazoa; phylum Arthropoda; class Insecta; order Lepidoptera; family Erebidae; genus Eilema; species Eilema depressum. The sequence goes on along the minus strand of OU612012.1, from coordinate 31,042,185 downwards.
TCTTCAAAATCCGTTGCGTAGTTTTGAAGATTTAAGCATACATAGGGACGGACAGACAGCGACAGTGACTTTGTTTTATAATATGTAGTGATGATATTTCAGTGTGAATGAAACCTTATTTTTAGCGTTTACTTAAGAAAGAATAACGAACGAATGTTCTATCACAGTTCACACGAAAAGAATTTGACGAAGAGGGGATAGAATGAGCATTAGTTCGTTGGGTCTACATGGAGCTGTGGCGACGGTAATCTCTGATCATCAGTCAGTGAGTGAGTGAAGATAAGACAATCCTATGCTTACTTTGGGTCTAAATAGCGTCGTATAGAATGTCCTACAATACTATAAAAGCGAAAGTTTGTAAGTACCTTGAATGGATGTATGTATGTGAGGATGTTTGCTACTCTTTCACGTAAAAACTAATGAATTGATTTTAATGAAACTTTACAATAATATAGCTTATACATCAGAATAACATATACTTACAACTTGAAAATATTTAAGAGATACGATTTGACAGATGTCTGGATTCATGGTAGGTAACTAGGCACTATTGAAAGGATACATGAAACTGTTATAAATTAAGTTAAACCATTTCTAAATACGTAATAACTTATAATAGTAAGTATAAAAAATATGGTGTGACATATTTCACTTTAAATTACTACAAATATTTTAAGAATTGCTACAAATAATTTAAAATAAAACGTGATTCTTCATTTTTCGAAATCTCGTGTGACAGCTACGTCATATCGTTCTTATTTTTTCATTTGAGTGTTGCGGCTGTGTTCTCTATGGTTGTTACATTTTAATCGTATGGAGTTTATGTCAACTCGTTACGTTTATGGTCGGCGTTGCCAGAATGTAACTTTTGTAATATTATGTATTTCTTTTTACCCTGTTATGTTTCTTCTAAGTAATACAAATGAAAATATTGCTTAGATTTTTCTTTTATCGTATCGCATACTAGAGACAACGAATTTTTTTTATTTTTTTTCTGATACTGAAATCGAAAGTAGCTCAGACAGTGAATATATAAAAATTATAAATACCCATTTCGTATTTTCATTTACCCTGCTTTATTAACATTATATAGAATAGAATAGAATAGAATCCTGTAGGTCTAAAATGGCCGTTTTGGATGTTTCATCTAAAAATGACATTCATTTGCAGATTAGTTGGTGACATATTTTATAGATTGTAAAATGACCACATTTTTTAATATGTCATTCATATTTCATCTGCAATATGTTTCATATTTGTTATTGGTGTTGCTATGACGAAAAAAATATAAGGATTCGCCGAATCCTGCTTTTACGGTATTTACTACATTAAGATTTTGTCATTAATACAGCGTAAAATGGTAGTTATTATGTTCTATATATCAATAGTTCATGATTTCCATCTAATAAACATGAATTAAAAGAAAAATAACGCTAAAACTACAATTTGTTTCCAATTTTTATTTTTATTTTTGGTGTGGTAATTTTTGCCTGACGTGACATTTCAAAACTGTCTGTTGTCAAAACTTGGTTTCAATGTTTATTTATGTTTCTTATTCTTATCAAGTTACTTCGATAAAAAACATTGAATGTGTTTGTGTTTCTGTGAAGGTGCAGACACGAAACTAATGATGTTAGAATAGACGGGCAACGTAATGGGGGAACGACGGTGGCGTATAAACAAAAGCAAAATACTGTCCTTTTGTTTGGATCCTGTGGGAAGTAACTAACAAACTCGAGTCAGCCAGTCAAAATCGAGGCCACTCTATATCCTGCGTTAATAGCTCTACTACGGGACATTGACAGAATTGATGTTAAAAGCACAGAGCCATTCATTATGAATTGAACTTATCAAGTTACTTCTACAAAAAACATTGAATGTGTTTGTGTTTCTGTGGTTAGATGCAAAGGCATCTTTACACAAGGTGCAGGCACGAAACTAATGATGGCAAAACGGTAGACGGGCAACGGGATGGCAGAGCGATGGCTGGATATAAACACAACAGTGTAAAAGCCTAGAAGGCACACAGAGTACTCTTCTATATATATCATGCTACTACTTAGAGGAGTGGAGCAGTAATTATAAATATGAACAAATCCTGCAAATACCCATAAGATATTTGGAAATCAATAAATTAATTTAAAGGGATGACACGGGGTTCTGAATAATCCCACTGGTGGAGCAGGACGAAGTCTCTGATGATAACAACAATAATTGTATTGTACCTAATGTTAATTTATTAGCTGTAAGTTTTCATAAAATGCAATGAATAAATAAATAAAAAGTTTTATTTTTAAATAAATATGCGAATGAGAATATTTATATTTCTATATACCTCTACCTCCATGATCATTATAGTGTTTATTATGCTTAAGTAGGTAGGTATATTAGTCAAAGTTATCGAGGTTGAATCTAAGGCCTTTCACATTTTTTTATATACCTACTGTCTGTCAATTTACTGCACCCCGCTAGATGGTAAAAACTTGAGGTGCAATCCAGAACATGTGGACCACCATTAGGCTTGCATTAGGCAACATTAGCTGTGACATTAGACTGTCTTGGTCATTTATATAATAATATAATTATTTGTAGATGCCTCACAAATTAAATAAGGCTTCAGCGCCTTGCCTGTTGACTGGGCCCTTTACACTGGTGGGCCGTTCCCTGTATGGAAAAACTCTAGCATAACTTGAATATTTATTCTACATACATAGTATACATACATACAATCACGCCTTTATCCCCGGAGGGTTAGGCAGAGGTGACTTTACATCCACATTTCACCAATCTTTGTATTGGGTCCCACGTAGCCTATTGCCGTTTTCCGGGCACTATGGTTGACTTGAGCCATGTATAGGCTGAGTCTGGACTGGCTAAGTGGACGAGACTGGATATTTATTCTAATTCATGTAATTTGGAAGTTCATCATCACAGCGCAAGGTCCGGTTGAATTGCAAAGTTTTGACAAGATCAAATCACGCGTAGCAAGCAATAATCAATTATTATTAAATAAATGAAGGGGGGACGACACGACCCCGTCGCCAAAGCTTGACTTTTGTAGGAGCAACTCAGACCTTATAACCTGAAATAAAAGTCTACGCCAAAGCCTCGGCCGTCATTATATAGTTGTGTGGACAAACAGAGTGGAGTTAAATTGTGCCCTAAACATCTTAGTGAGGTTTAATATTACAACAATAACTATGAAAACATCAATATGAAGGCTAAAATCTGCTAAAAAGTAAATCCGTGTTAACATTCAATACGTCACGAATTTCACCGAATTTGACATTATGAATGACTCATATATTTAGACCATTTTACGCATCTTCATACAAAACTGTCAAATAAGATGATGAACATTATGAGCTTCATTATATTATGATTCATCAAAAGTAACCATTTTACGATTAGTGAAATCTGACAATTAAGATGATCATATAATGAAACATCCAAAGCGGCTATTTTAGACCTGCTGAACCTAATATCAATACTAGATAAATATTAAATTGATTGTAAAAATGCACCTCTTAGATTATTTTGCCTACCAGCATCATCATGCGCATGGAGACGTATTTTCCTAATTGCATCTGAGGCCAAAGCTTGCCAAAGCTATAATTTTTAGGTTTTTAGGTTTCCCGTAGGAGCCGCGTGGTTCCCGGCAGAGTAGAACTTGGGCCTCCCCATCTCTTCCTATGCGGTGTCGTACCAGGCGACTAAGGGATAGGGCTGTTTATCACCAGACAGTTATATAGGTACAGCCACAACTTAGCCTCAGATGCATACCTCGAGTCAACAATAGTGCCAGGAATATGGCAATAGGCTCACCCCCTATTACGTGGGACCGAATAACTACAAATACCTATTTATCTATTATTTTTAACCTATTTATCTATTTTTTTTGTATGTTTGTTATGCGATTGTGAAGCCAATTCTAGACAGATTTTGAAAATTCTTTTTTTGTTCGTAAGTAGATTATTTCGAAATGGTCCCATTTAAATTTTGTAAAGATCTGATGATGGGTTTCCGAGATTAGACCAAGGAACTCTTCAAAAAGTACCAGGAAATCAGCCGCGATTGCTGCAATCGCATATTATTGCAACGTTTTCATTAAGCCTAACACATATAGGTACTAATCCAAATATCAATACTAGATATATTACATGATTAATCAGTGTTGCCAGGGCCAGATAGTCTAGTGTAAATGTAAACAAGATAGCTTAAAAAGTTACTTAACAGGGAAAAAGTAACGTTGTTTTATGGTATGGAAATCTTGTCGGATAATTATTATATTGCGCGGTTATGATGAATAGTTTTATTTATTTACAATGTTACAAAAGTTACATTTTGGCAGCTATGCGATTAATCTTTTGTTACTTGAATCGATTATTCTGACAATTGATTTAAGAAGCTCCATCCCTCGACTATAAACGTCAAATCGTATCTTTTAAATATTTTCAACTGTAGGCTATATATCAGCGATGAACGGGATCAGAATTATATGCAGGAGGAGCAGCTAGTATTGTCTTGCAGTTTCTAATTAATGAATCTTTTTCTTTCGTCTATTTGTCTATGTTAACATCTTTATGACAAAATAAATTCGGACAAAACAAAATAAAGATGAAATTCTGTATCCGTGATATCTTTAGCTCCAATTTATTGTCTTCTATCGACACAAGGAGAAAGGTTTCGTAATCGCGGATAATGTAGGTTAAATCGTAGCTAACGTTTCCGTTACCGATAAACAAATAGTAAACTCCTACTCATTCACGAAGGAAAATTCATGCAAAGTTGGGAGGTGGTACGACCTTGACCTGCCCCGTTGGGACGAACTGGCAACCCTCCAACGTGAATACTTTGAAGATACTTTCTAACATGTTTGATTTTCGCAACAGCGCAAAACTTTCCTCCACATTTTCCTTTACGTTTTAGAAACAAGCGCAAAAATATGACCATTATTTGCGCTTATTTCTTGTCAACTTATTTTCCCATATGAAATGAATAGGGACTTTTTAAAATTTAATTATAAACTAGCCTTCGGACCGCGGTTTCACCCGCGTGAGTCCGCCTATCTCCGGTTTTACTTAGCCGATTGCAATAAAACAAACGTAAGATTTTAGAATTTATCCCAGAATGTCAGAGTTTCAAAAGGTCAGAGTTTCAAAACGTCTGTTTTTCATATCGTCAGTGTTTCAAAAGGTCAGAGTTTCAAAATGCTATGTACAATAATACACATAAATGTTAAAACGACTGATTACCATTAAACAATATCATTTTAACTGATCCGGAAGGTGTATACAACCTCATATTTACTATTCTCCAGAAGGTGTATACAACCGACCTACAAGACCTTGACCTTTGTCCTTATTTTTGACTTGACCTTATTTGTCCGTACAAAAAGGGCGTCATATTACAAAATTATTCGTTCGTCTGGCACTTCTACCGCCTAATATGATTCCAGAGGGGTATTTGTCAATTTGCGATGAAGTTGAAGATTCGGACTGTGAGCTTATTTCACTACAAATTCAATTGAAGGTTGGCAGCCCACCGTATTAATACCAAAATTTCAAAAGTGTTCTCAATGTATTTTATTTTTTTAAATTATTAAAAAAGAAGCTTATTATAATAAATTGGAAAAAGCGAAATCAATTCTCGGGCGGGACTCGAACCCGCGATCTTTCCCTTACAGGGGAAACGCTCTGACCACTGAGCCACCGAGCTTCGCCCGAGAGTGACCCAATTTTTCCAATACATCCATCTTACGGCGATGGTGAGAGTAATCTACCGATATTCGTACGAACTATCGGAATCAATGAATGATGTTGCAATCATTTTTAAACATTGATTTTTGATAACTCCGCCCATCAGAGCGTTCCCCCTGTAAGGGAAAGATCGCGGGTTCGAGTCCCGCCCGAGAATTGATTTCGCTTTTTCCAATTTATTATAATTTGTTTAGTCTAGCAAACTAATTGCTTTAAAATTATCTCAATTGATTGGGCGGAGTTATCAAAAATCAATGTTTAAAAATGATTGCAACATCATTCATTGATTCCGATAGTTCGTACGAATATCGGTAGATTACTCTCACCATCGCCGTAAGATGGATGTATTGGAAAAATTGGGTCACTCTCGGGCGAAGCTCGGTGGCTCAGTGGTCAGAGCGTTCCCCCTGTAAGGGAAAGATCGCGGGTTCGAGTCCCGCCCGAGAATTGATTTCGCTTTTTCTAATTTATTATAATTTGTTTAGTCTAGCAAACTAATTGCTTTAAAAAAAAAGAAGCTTATTATTTACCAAGATATACGAATCAAACAAGGAGCATTGCATTATAATTTAAAAAATAACTCACTAAGGAAATACGGAAAGAAAATCGAATTTGCAATATTAAGTATAAGCGATCTTCTTAATAATATTATTTCGCAATGTGAATGCTTGAATTTATTAGCTGATGTCTGAAATACATGGCACTTATTTTTTATGTAGTAAGTAAGTAGTCATTTTATGCTTTAACTTCTTGAATAAAATATAGGTAATTAAGTTGATAATAAAAATTGTGTTTGACTGTATATTGGCTAAAATTGTAACTGATATTTCAAATTGAAGACCTTTTGGAACTCTGACGATATGAAAAACAGACGTTTTGAAACTCTGACCTTTTGAAACTCTGACATACTGGGATAAATTCAGATTTTAATTCTCACCGAGACCTTTCTAACAAAAAAAAAACCGTATTACAATCTGTATAGTAGGTAATTTTGGCGTCCATTGCGAATAACATGTTTAATGTATAATTATACATATAGGTAATGCATAGTATAGATATTAGAAATAAAATAGAATAATAGAATTAAAATTTCATTATAAAATTCTTAACGTATTAAATGAAAATTCAGCAATCTTTTAATTTTGCGTCACACTCGCGCTGGTCCTGTAATAACATTCTAATGAAAATATTGTAGTTGTTTGGAATTTTGCATAGGAATTTCATAGCTGCAGCATAGCATAGCAACGGCGCAACAAACTCCACTGCGGCATTTTTAAGACTTCAGTTTAAAAAATGTGTTTTTTTTTTAAACTAAATAAGTGAAATATTACAGTGAATTGTGACTTCTCGTGTTGGTTTCAAATATCCGTAGAAGCCTTTAGTAAAGTTGCCACCACTACTGAGGCAGCCATCATCATCATCATCATCATCATTCATCCATCCATCCATCCATTCACCCACCCATCCAAATAAGATTATTATAAACTACTTGATAATGGCTAAATGCTAATGCAAGAAACCAATAAAAACAAAAAAAAAACGGCGGTAGAACATAATTATCTCTATCACAGAGCCTTTTTATTTATCACCTGCCGTGGTTTTTCCAAGCGACTACAGGGCCCATACCATGAACTCTTAAAACAGGTCAATAATTGAACTGCTGTCATTCTACCAACTGCAAATGTCACTTTGTAATCCTTGTATATTTATATGACATTACAAAGTGACATTTGCAGTTGGCAGAAAGACAGCAGTTCAATTATTGACCTGTTTTAAGGTTTATGGTAAGGCCGCAGTACGGGGTTCATCAAAATGGGCATTAGAAGGTTCTAACGGGGTCGGCAGCGCAAATGTCACGCCTCTGGTGTTGCATACGTCCATAGACCACGGTAACCACATTCCATCAGGTGGGTCGTGTGCTTGTCTACCACCTAAGTTGTATAAAAAAAGGTAAAAAAAGGGCTGAGAGGTTCTTCACTACCTTTAATGCCCGTAGGTATAAGTTGGTACTTGCATACATAGGCATAGCATATCACAAAACAATATTCACATAGACATTTTTACTTTATCAAGACAATATGACCACCTGATATTTTTCCCTGTCCGCGCAGTGTATATTTAGTACTTATAGATGGCCGTCTGGCCGTCGTATTATTGGCTACAGGCATACGTAATATTTATACGTAAGCCACCCCACCTGCAGTGACGCGGATCGATAGAGCCTTGCATTTACGCCGCTGGGACCAGACGCCCGGGCCGCGGCTAGTGTTCAATATTTGTTGCATATTGAACTCTATTGACATAATGGCTTTTGATATTTGAATTATTTAGTTTTTGCTCTCAGGGTTTAATACAAAGCAATAGTCACCCAATATTTATCTCTCGTAAACCATTTCATTGTCAGATATCGATGATTTGAAATTATAGTTGGAGCGTCACGTTTACATTGAGTTAATTTAGAGTTAGGTTAACTTAATCGAAGTAAAACCACTTTGTAACGAATTCTATCGTAATTCATTTGTTCAATTCAATTAAATTTTTTGGTGTGGCAAGCTATGCCAAAGTTGTCGAATTTTGCCATTAACAGACGTGCGTTGAGTCATTTAAAAGGGCGCAGTATATATTTTTGAATATTATTTACTTTTAGCCAAAATAATTTTAATAATTAATTATTTAGAATTTAGGGTAACTTAATTTAGATGTAGGTACCTTTTACATTCATCATCATCACATTCGTCATTCTATTTTAAAATACGCCGGTCAACGTATTGCCACTTGTCTAAGGGAGCTGATCACAAATTAAGAGTAGGCTTCCCATCAGGTGGACCGCGTGCCTATTTGTCTGCCAACTTAATGATAAAAAAGCAGGCCCTAGGTTAACAAGCGCACACTTAGGCCCGTATTCCAGCACGATACTCAATCCTGAATCTCGAATTATAACTACATTTGAGGACAGATTATATTCTAGATGACAGTTCTAACGGCATTGTGAGAGTCGATTCACAACTAAGCGTTGTTTAAGAATATGGGCCTTACCGTACTTAGTTCTAAAAAACAATACCCACTTTTCACCTGTCTGATCAGAATAAGCAATTTTCCCGTATTGCCTATATAATTAGCTCATAAAATAGCATATTTTTTTCTATTTCTAACAAACAAACTTAGAAAGAAAGCGGTGGGCTAGAAAATCAGATATCGGTTTTTTAATGATAAATCAAAATGATCAGCAATATATCAATCTGCGTGAGACGAAATTCACCATCTTAAACCTGAAACCATAGACGGAAAATATTCTCTACTCTCTGTCACGTTGTGATTATATCACAGACATATTAAATGTCTGTGGATTATATTCTTTTTAGAGATGTTACAATCGGGACTATTAAGATAATACTATTAATGAACAAATTACTTGACAGATATTACGTTATTCTTCCTGTTACCCAGTAGGACCAAATATTAGTTACACACACACACACATACACATAATCACACCTTTATCCCCGGAGGGTTAGGCAGAGGTGAATGAACACTCACATTTCACCTAATCATTGTATTAGGTCCCACGTATTAGGGGGTGAGCCTATTGCAGTATGACGGGTAAATAATAGTCGCTGTTTGCGCTACTTTTCAATCAAACGACTACGTCCAATTATTCAATATAATAATGTAAATACGAAATAGTGACCAACTTTTCGTTCATACTTTAACAGGCTTAGGATTAACGCACGCACATAGATTATAATATCGCTCATTGTCGCTATCATTTTGACTATTACCTAATAAGATATCAAAATAATATGAAATAATCGTATTAGGTATAGGCACTTAGTATACTTACCACTGTTATGTTATGTTACTGGTACCTGCTACGATTACAAATCATAATTATCTTTGTCCTCCTCTCTACGCTATAAACAAACACCGACTATGACATGACAGTGACAGCTTCATTTGGTTTCATGATTTCGTTTCAATGCTGATGTGTAGTGCAATTCCTCTTTCTGTTGCGTTCAAATTCAATTTGATACTCCGATATCAACCCATTTAAGAGGAGAGTAATGTCCGCATCCGTGGCATCCTTGTCCATGACATACAAGTTTTTCGGCAACCCCCAGGCTACGTGCGTGATAAATGTCTGGCAATACCGCCCCGCCGGGTAGCAGAGCAAACCTCAGAAGTCTTGGCTCAACTATCGTCGTGGAAAGTGATATGCGTGCCAATTATCTCATTGCCAGTGATGCCCAAAACAGTGCAAAGTGGAGACAGACCCTAACCTTTTAGAAAAGTCTGAAGACAGACCCTGGGCTCTAAGATTCCCGCCTTCAATTCAAAACACAACACTGTTTTGATGATTATTATAATAAGAGAACACATACCTATAAAAATGAAATACATTATAAAAATAAAATAAACGAAAAAAAATACCAATTGTAGTGAATAAAATGTCTTATTGATATTCATTTTTGACTTTTCATATTGTCATTTCTGTAATAGCAACAAAGATAAATGTATTGATAACACACTTGTACTTTTCCACAATATTTATTGTTCTCCTAACCAATTAACTATTAAACTGCAATAGATGACGTCATCTACATAGCCAATTATCTAATTTAATTCATTTTAATACTTAATTAAAAATGTATTAATCTTATCGCTTATATTATAAATTTGACATTGTGAATTTCATTTGACATTACCATTTTTATTTGACATTATTAATTTTTTAATTTATTTTAACGCTTATGTTAAAATTAATTTATTTTATCTCTAAATTTAATTTATTTTTATAATACTAACTTGACATTGTTATTTGACATAATATATGATCCATTTGTATTTGACATTTCAAAGTCAAAGTCAATGTAATTTTGACATTGTGTTATGTTTAATATGTTAATTTTACAAAAATAATATAAGGCTGAACTAAAAATTATTTCCCCAAATTTTGGGGAAAAAGTGTTGTTACTGGTATACATCATTTTAAAAACTACCTACATATAAAATATTAGTATATCGTAATCTTTAACAAGCCAAATGTTCTTAATCATCAATGTAATCCTTTGAGAATGCCGTGAGGTGAAACCGGTTAGGAGAACAATAAATATTGTGGAAAAGTACAAGTGTGTTATCAATAATGTATAATAATAACTTCCACCAAGTGCCATCAATCAACAGTATGAATAGTATAAATGTATTTTTTTTAGTTATAAGTATATTATTGAATACAAAAATTCCCTCGGCCTCAGTGGCGTGGCGGTAGTGAACTCGACTGCTACGCACGAGGCGCGGGTTCGTTTCCCGCTCAGTGCAAATATTTGCATGCATGAATATGTCTACTTGCATTGGCCTGGGTATTTCCGTGCCTTGGAGAGCACGTTAAGACATCAGTACCAGTTGTCATACGAAGATTTAATCGCAGTCGTTAGGGGTAGTTGGAGCCCTATAAATCCAACAACTAGTCTACACAATACTTTAATGTCGCCAATGGGTTTTGGAGGTCAGATGGCAGTTGCTTCACCGAAAATATGTAAGTTTAACCGCGTCGTGGTAGTACTGGAAGAGGTGGACCCCTGACTCTGAAGCAAGGCCCCGGATGTAACCAGAATGAACGCAAGGATGATAATGATGATGACAAAAATTGCAAACAGTAAATTGTATGTTGAAAGCTCATTTATGTATACCTAATCACTGAATATGAGCATATGATATATCTTGTCAATCTTGACTTCGAAAAATTTACTTTCGATAATATGTGATCGTCATCATCCTAGCGTTAGACCCGGTCGCACCCGCGGCTACCATCTAGCAGTATAGGTAAAATCATAGATGAAATATATAAATAGGGTAAAATGTATGCCAGAACACGATCATTGGTTGATGTTGGTTGTTAACAGGATTCAAGTGTTCTGTGGTTGTTAAGTTTTTTGACAAGTCAAAGCACAGATAAATAAATACTATACCTACACGTTTTAATACGTAACCTACTCAAAGTAGATTTTTCTTGATTACACATTTTTTTGTCTAACGATTTAAACCATATTGATTTTATGGTTTTAAAGATGCAGTATCTATTCATCAATGATACCAGTACAGTAATACGATAGAATTATAAAAAAATGAATGACAGGTCAACGGATGTATGGAAAGTGGGCATCATTCTTTATGTCAATTGTAATTTTCTATTCATAGTCAACTGTGACGTCCCCATTGCTACCTACTTCTAGGAGTAATTTTATGTAGCAATTATACTTAAATTTAAGGATGAAGGTGTGATCTTAATTACAATTACAATGACGATAAACTTGATTAAGATAGGAGAAAGCGAAATCTAGCTCAGGCGGGACTCGGTAGCTCAGTGGTCAGAGCATTCCTCTGTAAGCGAAAGATCGCAGGTTTGAGTCCCGCCTAAGTTTGATTTCACTTTTTCTTATCTAAGATAGTCATTCTCAGTCAGTCAAGATCAATTTGTATAGTTAGCATACTAAATGCTTTTAAAATTCATTCAATTAAAATGACGAGGCATATGTTGGATTGTACGGCGTGAGATGGAGATGTGGATGAAGAAGTAAGCTGCTAATATCGGTACGGCCCACCTGGTAGCAAGCGATCCCTAGCGTCTACACACGCTTGCAGCATCAGAAGTGTCACTTGCGCGTTGCCATCTGCAGAGAGGAAGGTGGATGGAGAACAGGAGATAATAAAAAGGGGACGACAGTAAGGAGGCAACTGCTATTTAAAGTGAGTTTTAAGTGGGAGTGCTGACAAGACTTTAGTTAGACTAAATAATTTATAGATCCTACTTTTTACCAACATTATAAATGTGAATATATTTAAATGTTTAGATATTTGTTATTCAATCACGATCTAACGGCTGAACAAATTTATTTCGTTTTTGATTTGTACAGGGTAGTTTATAATATTGATACAGGGCATTTGCGTAGGGCGAAAATTTCAAAAGGGTAACGGGTGGAAAAAATTCTTCCCCCCTAGGCAAGTAGCAATTCGTCGGCCAGCGTGTTGTAAAATAAAATGATGAATGTATCGGATTTGATGTAGGTATATGACAGTCGTCAACGTACCTATGTCATAAACATCATAAATGCAAAATACATGTCATATACGTCAAATCCTATACATGGCTGCTTGATACAGCGAATTTCAGCAAAACGGTAAGTTATATTAACGGTTTTCAAACACTTTCCTTTATTTGTGCTGTAAGATCTTGCTTCGTTCCAAATTTCATAATTCTAACTCAACGGGAAGCACCCTAAAATCAAACTTTTAATTCAACGCAATCAAAGTAGGTATATTGCCGTTCATGTATGTAGCACTAGTGTGCGCCACCATTCGCTTTCGTAAAGAACCCTTAATGCGTAAGCCCGACTCGCACTCGACCGGGTTTCTATAGATAATTGCATGATCTTGCATGATAAAACTGACTGTTTGGCTGAATATCGCGAAGTAACCGTTTCTGTGACGTTTGAACTTGAATAAAAAAAATCCTTGCATCGGATTGAGGAGAACTTTTTATAGTTCATTTATGATAATGTCTTGAACAATCCTTCCAACTCTCAGCCAGGTGCGAATATCGTACCCTCACCCCAATAAATTGGTTTAGTTTCACCGGATTAGGAATCATAATTGAATTATTCAATAGTCCGAGTCGGACTGTTGCGTAATTTGATATGGATCTGACATATTTGCATGGACGGGTGGACAGACACCCATTTAAATATATCACTAATTCATTTACTTAGAGTGCACCGTCTCGTCTGCACGGACCCTTGTGACACGGCGATAATCCGTAGTCTCTAATTTTCCCTACTTAATCAAGTTAAAACGAACCCCTCTGATGTAGGAGTTAATCCTGTTGCAATGTGAGAACAGCATAGATCCACGGACACAAAATGAGTGGTCTTATAGACTTCTCTATATCATCATCATCATCATCATCATTTTAGCCATAGGAAGTCCACTGCTGGACATAGGCTTCCCCTATAGATCTCCAATAAGACCGATTGGAAGCGGCTCGCATCCAGTGCGTTCTTCTCTCTATACTAAGTGTGAGTAAATTTTATTAGAATTATAGACTATTGGCTGTTGCCCGCCGCTCCACCCGCGTGGATGTCAGTTATCGCGACCAAACATAGCCTATGTCCTTTCCCAAGGTCTACGAGTAATATACCCGTGTACCAAATTTTATAAAAAAATTGAGTTCTGCAGCACACGAAATAGTTAAGTAAACAAATTACACAGTATACAAGCCATTCATTCAAAAACTCAAAACTGTGCTAGGTACATAAATTCAAATTCTTTTTTTTTGTAGAATAGTGCAACACTGCTACAGCTTTTTCAACAAACAACAAACGTCAAATTGTCTAATTCTGCCTAAAATTAAGTGGAGAAGAAACGGCGGAGCAAACTCCACTGCGGCATTTTTAAGAAGTCAGTTTACAAAATGTGGTTTATTAAGTTAAATATGAACGAGTACTTATGTACATTTATCTCACGTCAATAATATAGAAAACTTAAAAAAGCCTTATATAAAAAATAGCTTATATTAAAATAATTGACTTAAGATAAGGTAAAAAGTCCTGCACAATGCTCAAGACAGACATTTTTGTCATTAAGATAATCATCTGTCCTATAGTATGTATGCTTTTTACATAGGGTGGTCTTTACATAGGTTTTAAATTTTTTTTCAGGCATACCAAGGACCGAAGACCGTCATATTGGTTGGTATAGAAGTATAGATATTGGCAAGACTAAATAAACAGCCCTCAGCCCTTGTCTAGTGAGTATTCTTGCGTACTGTATGATAGACACGTATTCTTTGTTGCAAACAAAACCAAAGTACCTACAATGGCTATTAAAAAGCATAATGGATACTAAGTGACAGCTAGAAGGGTTGATAGGGATCAGGGTTAGAGTGTTTTCAGATTATCCGATCCGATATAGGCGTCCAGCACCAATCCGATATCGGAGGAAGTAAAATGTATGAAATATGTATCTGTCTTTCATATTATCCGGCCCGATATCGGATATCGGAGCCGACACCGATGATACGAGGGCGGAGTGATAAGACTGGTAAAAAAATAGTCTGAAATAAGGTTATCGCAAATTGCATGAAACCTCCATGTTATACACTCTTTTGAAGGACTAAATTAAATATTTCAGCCAGTACCGTCAGTTATATTTTTTTTGACAGCCATTAAAGAAAAACAGTTGAACGCATTTTCGCAAAGATGGAGAAAAGTTAATTTCGTGTGTTAATAAAACATTACTTTTTGAGAAAAAAACTATTACGGAAACAAAACAAAAGTTTGATAAATATTACGGGGACTCCGCTCCGTCGATTAAAATGATTCATAAGTGGTTTACTGATTTTAAATGTGGTCGTACAAGCACAAGTGATGCCGAACGTCCAGGACACCCGGTTTTTTTTTTTTTTTTTTATTACCATTCACAATATACAATTTGCGTACATAGAAAACAAACCACTACTCCAGAAATGATCGCTAAAAGCCATGACATAGTGTTAAAGGACCGAAGAGTAAAAGTGCGTGAGATTGTTGAGGTAGTAGGCATCTCAGATGAACGTGTGCGCCATATTTTACACCAACATTTAGATATGAGGGAGCTCTCCGCGAGATGGGTGCCGCGTTTACTGAATGTTGATCAAAAGCAAGTGCGTGTGACCACTTCGGAAGCAGGTTTGGCGTTGTTTCGACGGAATAAGACGGAATTCTTGCGACGTTTTGTAACAGTAGACGAAACATGGATCCACCACCAAACCACACACCCGAAACCAAACAACAATCGAAAAAGTGGATTGCTCAGGGTGAACCAGCTCCGAAGAAGGCCAAAGCCGTTTTATCGGCCAATGAAGTTATGGCTACAGTTTTCTGGGATGCCCGTGGAGTTATCCATATTGACTACTTAGAGAAGGGTGAAACGATTAATGGCGCTTATTATGCCAATTTATTTGACCAATTTCTTTATTTTTTATTTTTTATTTAATTCTTTATTGCACACTAAAAAATTATATACAGAGTCAATTTCACAGAATTTTAGCTGAAAAACGACCGCATTTGGCAAAGAAGAAAATCCTCTTTCATTAAGACAACGCAAGAGTGCACACCTGCGCGATTGCCATGGCCAAATTTCATGAGTTACGCTATGAGTTGCTTTCTCATCCACCATATTCGCCAGATTTAGCCCCTTGCGATTATTTTCTGTTTCCGAATTTAAAGAAATGGCTTGGTAGAAAAAGATTTAGCTCCAATGAATGAATCATGCATGAAACCAACGCCTATTTCGAAGGGTTGCCTAAGTCTTATTAAATGGAGGGGATCGAAAAGTTAGAGACACGCTGGATGAAGTGCATTGTGTTAGAAGGAAACTATGTTGAAAAATAAATAATATTTTTTAAATAAATATCACTCCTTATTTAATTTTTACCAGAGTTATCACTCCGCCCTCGTATGTTGACGGCACCTTCGGATATCCGTGAGCCATCAGACGATATTGGAGTACTACACGTGTGTCTAAATTGTCACTGCGTGCACAGAGCCCAATGCGCGGCGTGTAGATTCACTCATAAGAAAGTAATTTAAAACTTTCTAGGTGTGTTTTGTAGTTTGCTAAAAAGATTGTCAAAAAGGAAAGTGTATCTAAAGGGAACAAAGCTAAAATGCTCCCTCTGAATATCTAGTATCTATATACTTTTCTTGGACAGATCTTTTTTGCGTCTCAATTATAATAAAATCAAGTTTTCTATCATGATGCTGATGATGACCTGCTCGCTTGAAGCTATCGAACAAATGGCCAAATCGGAACGACTTTGTCGGAAATATATGAAAACAGTTCATGGTGTCGGCTATCGACTACGTTCGTCCGACACAGATATTGGATCGGATAATAATCTGAAAACTGGTAAGTATTGAAGTTTGACAAATAATGACATTGATCAGTCACAAACGTTGTTACCGTCAACAGGAGATAAAATAAAATATCCTACTATTGTTTGTTGTTCAATCAAGCTCTAACGGCTGAAACGGATCTGGCTGGAATTTCGTAAAGACATAGATGATAATCAGGAATAAGACATAAACTATTCCTACGGGTTGCGGGAATGAGATCAAGATTGACGCGGACAAAGCCGCGGACATCAGCTAGCTATAAATCAAAACAAACGACGCGTCTCCCCATCCGCAGGGATCAGGTGATACATCAACTGCGACAGAGTCCCTAATTGTTAGAGTGCTAACAATGGTTATGGTTTAAGCCTTTAAGGACAGACCCCTAATAGAACTGACCAACCGTAACGTAGCTATGCGCGTTTGTATTAATCAACATATTCAAGTTGATATAGTTTTACGACAGTTCTGTGTTCTTTAATAATCAATTGAAATCAAACGTCTACTCATATTACGACAGCGATTAAACCTTATTGTCAAGCGGAATAAAGCCATAGGTTATATGACGACAAAATGAATAATTTTATTTTGAGACGGCTACTTCATTCACACTTTTGTAACCACTTTATTCCACCTCACCCGTTATGATACCATGTACCTATCCCTCTTTCCTGAGACTTTGTCTTTAGCTTACGAGGTGGAAGTCAAATTGACATGTCCTACGTGGCGCATATTGGGAGAGGGCTATGTCCGGCAGTGGACTGCAATAGGCTAATTGATTGATTGACATAAAAAAAATCCGCGGGCTTCACTTCAACGGAGTTGAAGAAGAGTACTCGGAAACGACTAAAATAGAACATTCACATCAACCTGATACGCCTTAGAAAGCCTTAAGCTAAATAATTAACACCGACACAAATTATGATAACTGGAATAATGGCATAATCTGATCGGCAACCGGCACAAAATGTTAAACAAGTATAAAGAGGCACGTTTCGACTGTTTACACAAAATGGAAACGTGTTACCAAAACGCTACAGTCTCTTATAAGCGGATTGAGAGATCGAGATGGTTCATAAAGACCCCCGTAGTCCTTCGAAATGATACCGTAATTGTCAGAATAAACAACAATGATCGTGTACTTATCGGTGGGGGTCTGTAAGACCCTCTCAGAGCCGTCTAATTGCAGGGGCGATTCGGGTCGCTTAGCAACATACAAAAAAGGAAACCAGAAACTGTTAAGTTATTAGCTTATTGAAAAAGAAATTTCTAAGGGTGCGTAACTGTAGATCTGTCTGTTCAACTGTTATGGTATTTCTAGTTTTTTGTATCACATTAAATCACATATCAACATATTATTTCAGTACATTAATAAATTTTTCTAACTACTTAAATATAAATAAAAATTAAATTATATTCTAGATGCGCTCGACAGGTTGCAGCGACTTGCGGTCCGCATTATTGGGAATCCTGAAGTCACCAACACCCTCGCCTCGAGCCCTTGCGTAGAGATGTAGCATCTTTGGCGGTATTTTACCGTCTCTACCATGGTGAATGTTCTGATGAGCTCTTCCAATTAATCCCATTATCTCCTTACCTATATAGGACAAGACCTTCAGGACTTAGATGCCACCCGCATACGGTGCAGAATATTCCATCAAGAACCAAGGGGTTCGGCGACTCCTTCTTCTGCCGCACCATTAAGACTTGGAATCCCTTACCAGTTCACGTGTTTCCCTCCTCCTACAGTCCCGGGTCCTTTAAGCGGGGCGTGAAAAAAGCATCTGATGAGGCCGTCAAGCTGAGTGCCACCATTGTAACATGGTACGTGTCTGTGATGGTGACCCTCTTTTCAAAGATTTTGCTTTCAGCTTACCATCAGGCGAGGCGAAGTCAAATTGACGTGTCCTATATTAAAAAAAAAACCTGTAATATTTTTTTCAAAATTTAGCGCCTTAAAATTTCTAAACAGTGACCGACGGTCATAATATTTCCTCCATAAACTATAAAAAGCTATATCGAATACACTTACTATTAACTCTTATGATGATAACTTACTCCAGCATGCTTACTCCAGTAGTCATTATCATTCCTCATTCCAATAAGTATCTATACACTTTTCTAAGTTTTACTAAAATGTGTATCTACTTTGCAAACTAGAAAACTGCAGTTCCAAAAAGCAAGTTAAAATATGCCTACTGCACGCGAATGTACAGGTGACGAATGAAGTGGTCAATATACCTTAGTAGTCATTTTGCGATCAAGTTATTTTGATATTAGGACAATCAAAGACCTAGGCAAAATGATATCTAGTCATTTTGCGATGCAGTCTTTCAGCTCATTAGGCATTCTGCTATGTAGACAACATAGGACCTAAGTCATTGTGCTATCTTGACAACCTAAGACCCACCCGTTTTAAGTAATATGTGAAGTCAATTAATGTAAATAATATGTTGATCTGTGATACAAAAAAATAGAAATATAAAAATTATTGTGAATAAACAGTTGATTAATATTATATGTAATTTTATTCACCTCGTTTTCAATGTGTATTTCATAATAAAATACCTATATCATAATAATATAACTATTTATCATCAACCGAGTAAAAAAATTAAATCACATCACTATATTTCAGTTTTAACTCCACTAGTCCGACGTCACTACTGGGGGCTTATCAAATGATTTTTCGACCTAAGTCATTATGCTATCTTGACAACCTAAGACCCACCCGTTTTAAGTAATATGTGAAGTCAATTAATGTAAATAATATGTTGATCTGTGATACAAAAAAATAGAAATATAAAAATTATTGTGAATAAACAGTTGATTAATATTATATGTAATTTTATTCACCTCGTTTTCAATGTGTATTTCATAATAAAATACCTATATCATAATAATATAACTATTTATCATCAACCGAGTAAAAAAATTAAATCACATCACTATATTTCAGTTTTAACTCCACTAGTCCGACGTCACTACTGGGGGCTTATCAAATGATTTTTCCCATCTATCACCACTGGTGGCAACTGGGAACAAAAAGAGTGACCATTCCCAGTTGCCACCACTGGTGGCGCCACCAGTGGTGGCAAGTGGGACATTTTTTGGAAACAAATCCCATTTGTCACCAGTGGTGGCACCGACAGTGGGGGCTACTGGGAATAAGATACCCCACACGTATGAGTTTGTTGAAAAAAAAAATTTTGAGTTTCAGTTCTAAGTATAGGGCCCCCAAAATGTAATGCTTTTTTTATTTTTGTGTGAAATTCTTAATGCGGTTCACAGAATACATCTTTTTACCAAGTTTCAACAGCATAGGCCTTATAGTTTCGGAGAAAAGTGGCTGTGACATACGGACGGACAGACAGACAGACGGACGGACAGACATGACGAATCTATAAGGGTTCCGTTTTTTGCCATTTGGCTACGGAACCCTAAAAATGAGTTTGCAGGGATTTCCTTTCATTTAATTAACCGTGTTTGTTAGACAGATTTGATCCTTATGATTTACACTATTGATTGATGTCATAAAAATACAGAATGTTATTTTTTCGGATTTTAGTTGGTTCGATTACCGGATATGGCAAGCTAATTATCAAAAATTTATGAATACAGTTTTATTTCTTTAAAAAAATAAAGGAATGTTTCCTTTGAGTGAAATTCGCTATCTCCAGTATTTAGAGAACTCTCCCTCCAGGTAACGTTAAGAGGCCTATGTCCAGTTGTGTATTGCAACAGTCTACTTAATTGTTTGAACAGAACTGATGATGGAGTCCGAATGTGGATATTGTAACTCTTTAACAGTTTTTTTTTATACCGCCTGCGGACCCAGGTTAGCCGCTGTAGGGAAAATATGGTAAAATGGGGCTTTGTCGATCGGTCGCAAGAGTCCAGCGATTGCGGAGCCCAATCCCAGTCCATGTCGCATTTGCTCTCCTGCTCGCTGTGCCCCTTAACCTGTACTACCGACGACCTTTGAAGAGCAACGGAGGGCGCTGTTGCTGTAACCGAGTTTTGGGCGGACAAATTTTAAAGAAACCAGTCATTAGATACCAGATCCAGCCAATGCCGCCGGCTATTTATATTGAGTACAGTACTAAAACAGCACGCAGCACTTCCCTACAGCACCGATAATACTAACAAAAGGCGTAAAGATATTGTATGCATATCCACTGAAAAGATTGCGATAAAACACGAGTACACAGGTAAATTTTATTTGTTTTAGGACCACTTCTGTACAAAAGGATAAACGCTATAGCAAGCATTTATTCTCTAAATTATATGTGTTGCAAACGAGTTGTAAAGAATGTCCTCCAAAGTTTGTCCTACGATGACACAGAGGAGTTAATGTCTGTTTTGAAATAAACAGTAACTTAGGGTTAACTTGTTTGGTGGTAGTGAGACACTCTAGCATAGTATATTTCTTAGTAAATAGTCTGTAAAAGTATTTTAGAAGTATCAATAAACTGCATTTGACGCCTGAAATACAGGATTACCTAGTTCAGGCACAACTTAGACAATATCCCTGAATAAAGACCTATGTAAGATACTTAAATGCACAAATATTATTATTATATTCATACCTAAAATAACTACTCATGCACAATGTTTTAACGCACGATAGATTAAGAACCCATGTAAAACACTGTACAAAGATTATTATAAAATAAAGATTTATTTATTATTTATTATTGAGTCGAAGAAAACGGAGCTTTTATGTATTGGTCTCATCAATATGACTTCATCTCGCTCGATGGTAAGCTAAAGTCTCAGAAATGAGGTTCATCATTACAGACACCAATAATGCTACAATGGTCCCTGCAACCTGTTGGCCTCATCAGATGCTTTTTAAAACCCCGCTTAAAGAACTTGGGACTGTAGGCAAAAGAAAACACGGGTGCTGGTAGAGAATTTCCAGTCTTTATAGTACAGCAAAGAAAAGAACTAATGAATTTCTTGGTTCCAGTAAACTCCTCTAATTATCCATATGCTACAAGACATATCTAACTCTCGGTCTATTTAAATTAAACTTCATACGTTACAACAGCAACAAGTATTGTTTTCTGAACCATAACAAATATGAATTTATCAAATAACATCACAAAGTACCTCCGACGCACTTGAATAAAAACATATTGTACGTTTCCACGTAACATCCTCACGCAGCCCCCCTCGCAATAAATAGGGTGGTAGGAGATAATATTATTGATTGCCTCACTCCAGTGGATACCACCCAAGCGTCCGTCTGCCCCACGCCGGTCGTCTAGGCAACGTGAGAGCTCGTGATTGAATAGTCACCCGATCCAACTGCGCAGTAATTAGCGTTTATTCAAAGGTAGATGTTGAAAAAAAAACATCAACAATAGAGATAAGTTTTCCAGAATATTATAAGTATAAAGTAATCTGCCGACGTCCGTCGGGGAGAGTTTCTTACTAAAGTGGTATTTGCACTCTCCTTGCTTTGTTTGGAATTTTACATTTATTTTGTTCAATTTAATTTATGATATTGTTCCGATTGTTGCATGCATGTGAGAGTGGTCCCTCCTAATACAGGCATCATTTACTTGCCAGGGGGGTCCAACTACTATTGTAATAAGTAAGTTTTAAGTGAAGAAATAAATCAAAATCTAAAATCAAAATCTAAAATGTGCCCGTCTGTCCGTCGCGGGCGTCCGCTGCTCCGTCGCGGACGTCCGCGACGGGCGTCTGTCACCAGTATAATTTCAATAGCGTCGGTGTACAGTCGATAACTATGGATCATTTATTGATATATTACTTAGCCAAAAGACGACGACGTGAACAAAGGCGTCAGCCAATTAGCCCATATGTCACGTTAATATACCTATTAGCAGGGCTGGCTCGCGGCTCGCTTGGGGGTACAAGTGGTGCAATGCATCCGGGAGCAGGTTCCTGCTTTTGCATTTTATGTTGATATGTTGTTCTATGAATAATATAAGACTGACCTTCAAAATAACATTCTATTTGAGTTTCGTTTACCAAAAAATTTCAAAGGTAGGTATTTGCCGTAAAAAAGCTTTCAGTTTGCAGCTAAGGATTATTTAAGTTTATTGCAACGACTGTACAAGCACGGCGCGTGTGACCCGGGTAACGTAGCGGCGGTCGATGATTTTGTTGAAACAGACCCGCTCGCGTGCTCCGTTGCGCGGACACACGGCCCGCTGCCCGCGTGGCGGGCCCCGCCGCCCGCGTCACGTGTGACGGGTATCCGCCTCAGGTAGCGCTGCTCTTGAAATAACATGAAACAAGCACGCGAAGCGGACGTCCGCGACCCGCACCCGTCTATGCCAGCGAACGGTCTTACAGGAGGAATGCTTTGACCACTGAGCTGTGAGGTCACGCCTTGAGTGCTCCAAATTCTCCTATACACCGCTCCTATACGCAAAAGTCGTTTGTCTATTTTTATTGGAAATTGGTTACCGTCCGTGGCCTATGAACGAGAGCAAAGTATCTGAGCCCCAAAACAAGTTTTGGAATTCACATATTATTTAGATGTAAGGTAACTTTATAAATCATTCAGTATGATCCATTACTTGTTAAACTCCGATACGGAGAAAAGGGACCATTAAGAAGCCGCAATGAATTACGCGTATCTGCTGCGTGCGTCTACAGCTATCGTATAGGGTCACCTTCGGAATTCATACCTTTACGTGTATTGTTATACGTCTAATGATGTTTTAAAAATATTTTACCACTTACCTGTGCAAAATCAATCTGTAAGATTAATGACGATGGATAAGGTAGCTAGAGTCAGAGCCAGGTCATAAATCATTGTTCCAGTCGATACAAGAACGAAGGTTTCGAAGCTTATTAGAACAATAAGTGCTTTACAGTGTACCTCGTCTATTTTATCCTCAGTTCTAACAGGTACAGATGCCCTCAGAAAAGCCTTAGTATATCACTGAAGCTATAAAAGTTTTCATACAATATACATGAAACATTTGAAACATCAAATCAAAATGATTTTATTTTTCAACTCATATTTTGTTATAACATCCATTTATATTGAGACGAACCCCTGTAAGCTAAGAAATACTTGCGTCTCAAGTATGTCTCAAGTACCTATTTGGGTTGTCTCGCTTATTCCCGCCCTAGATTTGAGTATACAAAGCTGAGAACTTATTCTATTTGTTTTGATGTAACGATAAGATTTTTTACAACACACCTGCTCATAAAAGTGATATTATTTTACCGCAATTAGGCACGTAATGACACCTATTATCAAAATGTGCCTTTTTATTGCTATTATTCACAAAAGTGAGTTATAGATTCTTTTTTAAATTTTATAGGAAGTGTCTATAATTGTCTATGTTCTTAAAAAGTTTTGATACAAAAAAGAACGTGTTTAATAGTACGAATAAATTAATATGCCCATTGTATGGTCATTTGATGCATTTTCGTATTTAAATAAATAATTTCAACTTGTAATAATTGTATAATAAACAAAATTATCACTCATATTTAAAAAAAAAAATCTCTAAGTACAGAAAAAAAAACAGTAAAAAAAAGTTAAAGTCAAACCCAATGATATTAAATATAAATAGATGTGTTATTGCTATTTCTACGTTGATTTGTAAGCATATGACATATCTATGTTATGAAAATATCATTGGTCAAACCTCATTCTTTTGAATATGGCCGATCGCCATTGTTAGATGCGCGCGCATAGGAAAACGAATTAATTTGTAGTATTGTTTATTTAGTATTTGTAGTATTATTTTATTCGCAAGTGTGTTGTAAAACGTCGTATGCCACGCGTGAGTATGATGATTACCATCTTTGCTCACTTTTACAGTCAGCGTCAGAGAAAACAGACTCCCTCATGCTTTCATATCATTAACAAGGGGGGTCCCTTTTCTCTGAAGCTTACTGTACTATAATCTCATCTCAGAATACAGAACAAACCAGAAACCGCAAGCGCGCTCAAAAGTGAAGACACACAAACCAAGACAAATCGTCTTGGTTTGAATATTGTCACTCGCATTCACTCGTATGCACGTAGCGCGTCAGACGTATTACATCAGTGTCAATTTTAATTTTAAAATGTCGGTTTTAGTTGTTCCTACATGTAAAAATACATCTACGATTATAAAAAAACAGGATGGGATCACATTTCATCTGTAATTAGCGTATACAAATGCATAGTTATTTAATTATTGAATTTAATTGTGATTGATTTAGACGAAGACGCTGCCATCTTGTGTGTTGCCATGTCAATTGAAAATTTTACCCACCTTTTTTTATGCAATTTAAACAGATATATACATAGATAGGTCTCTTTATTGTACAATACGGTTCAAATCAAACTAAATGGCTCGGTAGTACGTACGAGTGCCATGCGCAGGTAGGTACAAAAATATTCTGTTCACTTTACTCGTCCAAGCATTATTCCTTGTTGCATTGCAAACAAGTCGGTAAATGATATATTATTATAAATCTTTTCATTACCTACTTTCACTGTATGTAGGATGTAGGTAGGTATGTTACCTACTTAATTTGTTCGTAAAGAAATCTTGCAACTCGATTTTGAAGCAGATATCCTCAACCGATTTTGATGAAATTTTGTATACATGTAAGTTTAGGGGATAATGCATTAATATGGTACCATGGAGCTGGTCTAATGATATAGTCAGAAGATGACCTTAAGAACTACTAAACTAAACAAGAAAAACCTACCGAGTTTGAGCTCATTTGTTTTGTCTTAGCTAATTCTCTGGTATTCTTAGTATACAGGATCTGTACATGGTGTCTGAAGATGACCATAGGAGTTTGTCTTCAGTAATTGAAGAAATACCATTTATTGTACCAACAGCGCAAATTCACTGGCTGTCCGGCTTGTAGGGCTGTATACCCTACATAACCCCTTCTCTGCTTGTGGAAGGACAATAACAAACTTAACATAATAAATAGCAAACAACAATTTCAACAATCACTGCGAGTAGGTACATACTGCATATGCTGCGAGTCTCGCAATCGCGTGCATAGTTACGCACAAACTTCCGAATCGTCATTCATTTTGAATCGATATGTAGGTACACCACAGACATCATAAGTAAACACGCTATTGCAATTGGTGGTTTTATCGCACAGTAGCAATATTATGTATAATGTAAGTAAGGTAACTGTACCAATGCTCGACACTGTACCAATGCTAGACACTTTCGAACAAAACCCAGTATTTTGAGAAAATTATCCATTTGTTTTATAAGACTATTGACTTAAAAGATGCCTAATGGTATCTATAAGATATGTTCAAATATTCGCAACACCATCCGAAGTAAATTTAGAAAGACTGTTGACAGCAAATAATGTGACTCCGTGAACACGGTCGTGTTATTTCTTAAGATTTTTGCCAAGGGTACTGATTTTTATAGGTGTGATTTTTTTGTTTATAAGTTATGATTATTACTAATTTTAGTATAAACGTTATAAATATTGAAGTTATTGATATACTTGGACCATTGGGACAATGATGTCTAGCATTGGTGTTTTCGACCAAGTGCATAATAATTTAATTTAAAGTAAAAGTATGATAGATTTTAAAGATTTTATGGGCAAAAGTTAATGTCTAATTGTTGCTGTAACAGTTAAAAAAGAATGTAACGACCATGCTGTAATTAATTTGTTAAATTTTTTAGATTGAAATTTTATTTTTCCTTAAAGTGTCGAGCATTGGTACAGTTACCTTAGGTACTTATTTTTTTTCTATAAAATGTTTCTAATTTTAGTTTCCCTACCGTTGCATGAAGAGAAAAGTTGAAATGGATGAAATAGGAGATATAAGTATGTACCTATATTGTCAACATGTACCAGAGTTTAGCAGCTAGGTATTATTTACGCCGCATTGGAGTGACACTGCGTCTATAGACTTTGTATATCATTATACTATTAAAAAAAATATCTAGTTACCTTATTACCGTGTTTCATTAAATTTATATATATTTAATAGCTTTAACTTACACTGATCACCTCTCTGTATAATATAGATATTAAATATCTAGTGTTATATCTCTTATCTAGTGTTTTATGACTACCCTAAAGTTGGGAACCGCACCTTAGCCTAGCAACATTACGCGAGCGGGAAGTTTCACTATAGAGCGAGACAGAGTATCGTTTTTGGACACAGTGCGGGATATGCAGCTATTAGCGAATGCGGCTTCTGGTTTGTTCTGTATTCTGAGAATCTCATATATAAAACTCTTAGTCCTGACTGACTGACTGACTCACTTAGAGACAACGCACAGCCTAAACCGCTGGTCCTAGAGACTTGAAATTTATAGAGAGTGTATGTTTTGATGCGTGGAGGTGTACTAAGAAACGATTTTTCGAAATTCAGACCCTAAGTGCCTAAAAAGTGCCAAAAACGTACTTTCTTATAACTCAAGAATGGCTGAACAGATTTTCATGATCTTTGGTTTATTGAATTTGGCTTTGTCGCCGAATAGCAATTATCACAATTAAAATGTGGCAAATTCACGAAATAATGTAATATTAAAGAAAATACGAAATATTATGGCGCTAATATCGCTAGCAAAATTGTTACCATGACAACGGAACTAAAGTGATGGTGTCAACGCTAAGTCACATTTTGATCTGTCAAATGATAATATTTATAAAAATGTCACTCTCTGTCACGTATAATATGCAAGAATGTGAAAAATATTGTGTAAGAGTTATGTACTGCAGTTTCTTTATTTAATTGATTGGAAATAGAAAAAAAACATGATAGCAGCGATGATAGCTATCTAGAGCTATATAAAAGAAAGAATATACCTGTATACAAAAGAAAGCCTAAAAGTAATACAGCACATTATCATCCAGATCAATCCTCATTTACAAGCTCTCAAACAGTAAGGTATGTGAATTTAAATCTATTGACGCCGCCGATATAACACAAGGGGCGGCTTCATAGCTAGAAACAAAATAACAATTTATATCAATGGCTAGAAACGTTTCACCAAATAGACGAACGCCTGGCTTCTAGAAAACTTCACTTTCTTTCTTGATGAGAAGTATACTAAGGCAACAATAATAGAGATGGCAGAACACAATTCAATAACTTCCACTTATCAGCTGTGGGCTCAATTACTCAAGCACAGAGCACTTCTGATTAAGATGACAAAGAATATAATACAAAATGTTTATTTTCTTAATATTATTTTCAGATAATTATAAAAAAATTAAACCACCACAAATTTCAAGTATGTTGTTTTATTTGTATTCATTTTTGACGTATTACATAGTAATTTATGTATCCTCAGCATTTACCAACGCATTGGAGGACGTCTTCAAGACGCTGGAGTAGTTACATCTCGCACCTTCGGTTCGCCGATGACATCATCATAGTTGCGGAGTCGCTAGAACAACGGGGCGAAATGCTGCACAGCCTGAATGGAGCTTCTCGACAAGTCAGCCTCGGTGTAAACTTGGATAAAACCAAGATTATGTTCAACGAACATGTTGTACTGAGACCGATTGCCATCGAAGGAGCGACACTCGAAGTTGTTCAAAAATATTATCTACCTGGGGCAGGTTATCCAGCTCGGTAAAACCAACTTCGAGAAAGAAATAGCCAGAAGAATTCAACTGGGGTAGTTTGCCAAATGCTGCCCGCATTTGGCAAACTACGTCGGGTCTTCTCCTCCCCCCTGCCGCAGTGCCTCAAAACAAAGGTTTTCGACCAGTGCGTCCTGCCTGTTATGTTACCTATGACCTACGGTGACGAAACGTGGCCACTGAAGGTGGGGTAGTCCGTGACCTAAAAGTCGTGCAGCGGGCTATGTAGCGAGTTATGCTTGGAGTTTCTTTGAAGGATAGAATTCGAAACGAGGTCATCCGACATAGAACCAAAGTTACCGACATAGCTAACGAAGATCCAACTTTCTGTTTTGGAAATTAGTTTCGAAAACAGAATTATTATTCTTTCTTGGAAACCAGGTTCGTTAAAAGAAAAATAATTCTGCTATGGAAACCGGTTTCCAAACCTTCGTTTCCAATCTGGCCGTAGGGTTGCAGAATAAGCAAGCTAAAGTAGCAGTGGGCTGGCCACATCTGCCGAAGGACTGATGGCCGTTAGAGCAGACGAGTCCTAGAGTGGATACCGTGAGAAGGAATACGGAAGGTGGGACACCTCCTAGCCAGCTGGACCGACGATCTGCGAAAGGTGGCTGGGACGTACTGGATGCGGAAGGCGGAGGATCGGCAAACGTGGCGCATATTAGGAGAGGCCTATGTCCAGCAGTTGACTGCAATAGGCCAATTGATGATTTTTTGTATCCTTAGCATACAACAGCAACCTTCATAGTTATGGTATACTGATGATATCGCACTGGTTGACAGGGCTCTTAAAAGCAGGTGGAATCTCAGTTCTAAAAGAGCTTACGAACCTCTTTGATTCCGTCATCCAGCAGAACTTAACGTGGAACTGTAGTGCGGTGGTACTGTTCTCCAAAAAAGGCTATAAGGTCTTGCTGAAGAATTATAAGACTCCTGAGTCATATCTCTATAGAAGTTTTGTTCTTGAGAATCGTCTTGAATAGTTGTGAATTCCAGCCACTGGAGTAAGCCGGGTTTTAAAAGGGTTATAGTGTTGCAGCCAATACTGTTGAGCAGATTATACAAAAGACCTGAGAGTATAATCAGCCGCTATGTATGGCATTTGTAGATTACGAGAAGCCTTGTGACATCATCTAGACCTGGGCATTTCTGGATTGTCTACGACAGTGTCGTGCTGATACGATATTTTCATTGCTGAGATGGTAATTTTAGATTAGAAGGCGAAACCCAGAAAGAGATATAGGTACGTCGAAGGGTCGACAAGGGTTGGGCAACATTGGGAAAATTCGTCGAGGTTTCTACTCCCCTGTTATGACTTATGGGGCCCAAATGTGCAAACTGACAGCATATATCCCCAACATACGGTGGAGGATCGAGTGCTATGGCATACTTTGGGTGAGGCCTAAGTCCAACAGTGGATTGATTGATTGATAAGAACGAAATGTTAGGCAATAGTAATTTTTTCTTACCAGTCTTTTTCTAGCCATTTACTAGCTATTGGTATAAAGATACTAATAGTATTTTTATTTTGTTGTAATATTCTAAAAATCTACCACTTTTTTGTAAGACAAGGCCGATGTTTCTTACAGTTTTCATTTAATATTATGAAAAAAAAAAAAAACACTACTGAGAGAGCGAAATAAGGTGTTGAAAGTTTATACAACAATTACTATTAGAACTATCGGGATACTTATAATTATACAACAAGTCCGTCAGTTTAGAAAAAAATACTATTGGTGATGGTAGTCGACATCCACGCAGGCGGAGCTGCGGGCGAAAAGCTAGTGTACTATAAACTTATCTTTATGGATGTAGGTACATATTTCGGTATCGTTCAGCTAATTTTTAGGGCGACTGTTACAGTGCCTATCGGCATTCTAATCAGCCATCCAAATGATTTCCGAAGTTTTAAACCAAAAAGTCAACTGCCAAGTTAGAAAAATCTATTACGAGTACTATGCGCAACTAGAAGTCTACTAAACAAATTAACGTTAAGGCCGTTGCATACGTTACGGGTTTTTGCACGGACGACGGGACGGAACGGGAATTGTGGAAATATCGTTTTATACAGAATGTATACGGAAGTGCATTCACGGAGATACGGATGTGAGGAGAACGTGGCACGTGCGGCACGGGAAAAATCTCGTCGTGTACGATGTTTAGCACTTTGTTTAGCAATTAAAGTCAATTTCATATGCATTAACACCACAGTCTCGTTGTTAACGGGGGGCAGTCCCCTGCCCCTCTCGTCCACGTCCCGTTCATCCCGTTACGTATGCCGCGACCTTTACTCTGTTATTATATTTGAAGGTAAAGTCTTATCTTTAAAGTCCCTATATCAATCATACCAATATTTTATTTCTACTGTCACGGGATCAAGTTACGTTCTGGATGTCGACTTTCTTCAATCTAAATTCAAAGCCAAAATTTACAGCCTCTGTGACTGTGTGTGTGGCTGTGGCGTGGTGGTAGTGAACGCGGCCTCTACGCAGGAAGCGCGGGTGCGATCCCCATTCAATGCAAATATTTGTATGCATGAGTATATTTATCCTTTGCACGACATTTATGTCCAATTATGAAAAATGAAAAAAAGTAGTAAGTATCTAAGTAGGTATATTTATTCGCATTCTAAATTTCATAACACAAGCTAGTTAAGCTATGCTTACCATGAGTCTAAATAGCGTTAAAAAAAAGAAAAAGCTTCTAAATTTAATTTAGAATCATTAAAAAGTTAGTTGCTGTCGCCTTCAGTAATACTGAGTACATGTACCTACTTAGTCCCCGAGTTCAAAGACGTACCATCTAATTATGAGATTACCTACCTAATGTCTACTCGTAATATAATAAATGAGTAAGAATTGTTGAAGCAGTCAGAAATCAAAGCGTTCTTCGAATCTCGTCGGCGGCAAAGTTAATATGTTTTCGCCATACAAATAATAAGCCCCTGTCTGGATGTCTAACATTCACTCGTATCTGAAGAGGCTAGAGAGTTGGGCGTTACCTATATTAATTTCAAAATTCCAAATACTTACGAAATTAATCTAATTGAAAAAGTTTTACTTTATCATTTAGGTACGTTGCTCATTGAATAGGAGTGCTTCATGTCAAATAAAATAAGAAAGTTCAGTTAACTAACACATTAGATTAGAATAGGTATGGATTAATATTCACATTACATACGCATTTTAATTATATTTTGGGTCCACGATATTACGAGTATATACCCCGAGGTATACCTACCAATAATAAAATACTCGAATGCCGTAATTAAAAAATCATAAACCTCCGCTCGAACCATTCTTCAAAAGAAGCCATACAGCTCCCTTTTCTTGGTAAACCGGTCAAACTTTCTTACTAACTTTCTTCTTTGCATACCATATTATATTGATTTTAATTTTATGCGGGTTCTCCGAACATTTTTCAAAACTCACTTTGATATATTCCGTGAAGCAAGTGCCAACTGACTAACGTTGAAAATTGCGAAAATTTATTTTAGTTCTTTTGAAATTTTCTATCTTTCATGTAACTTTCGAAAAAACAAGTTGGTCTATCGTCATAAGATCTGCAGACTATGTAATTCTTTATTCTATGTTAACAAGTTGATAACCACTTGAAATTTAGCTAATACTCAAATTACGAATGAGTCTTTCTAAATTCCAAACAAATTAATGCTCAAATCATTCAAGCCATATTCACAAAACCGATAAATATTAGTTGTCCACTCTAAAGTACGAGTATTAGGCTTATCTCATATACGATTAACATCGCACAGCTGTGTTTTTAGGGTTCCGTAGCCAAATGGCAAAAAACGGAACCCTTATAGATTCGTCATGTGTGTCCGTCCGTCTGTCTGTCTGTCTGTCTGTCTGTCTGTCTGTCTGTCTGTCTGTCTGTCTGTCTGTCTGTCTGTCTGTCCGTCCGTATATCACAGCCACTTTTCTCCGAAACTATAAGGCCTATGCTGTTGAAACTTGTTAAATAGATGTATTCTGTGAACCGCATTAAGAATTTCATACAAAAATAGAAAAAAAGCATTAAATTTTGGGGGTCCCCATACTTAAAACTGAAACTCAAAAAAAAATTTTTCATCACACCCATAAGACCTATAGATAGGTCTTTAAAAATGCTATTCAGGTTTCTAACATATTTTTTTTCTAAACTGAATACTTTGCGCGAGAGACACTTCCAAAGTGGAAAAATGTGTCCCCCCCCCCCCCCCCCCCTCTAACTTCTAAAATAAGAGAATGATAAATCTAAAAAAAATATATGATGTAAATTGCCATGCAAACTTCCACAAAAAATTGGTTCGAACGAGATCCAGTCAGTAGTTTTTTTTTTAATACGTCATAAACCGCAATTTTCGCCTTTGCTACTACGGAACCCTTCATGGGCGAGTCCGACTCGCACTTGGCCGAATTTTTTTATTAGTAAGGACCTAAGTACAGATACCATTCAGTTAATCTTTATTCCCGCGCTCGTGCACGAATCTCCACTTCTCCAGTTCCCATTATAAACAACATGTCAAATCATTCATTATGAACATGTCAAATCACATAATAACCAGTTCTGCCTTGACGGTGAAATTTGCAATGTGTGCTACATTGCAAGTTTTTAAATCACTCACCACTGCAGCCCGACGGAGTTTTGTTACAACTTGGAGAAAAATTAACAAAGCAATGTACACTCAATAGAGTAGGGAACCGTGGACCTTTCACCATAAAAGCATTACAACTTATTCAATCGTCAAGGATTAGGAATGTCAGAAAGGATAGGTAATATATAGTAATGTACTGGGCCGGTTAAATTTTGTGAAATTTATGAGCAATTGACTCAATGAGGGATATATCAATTTATATAGAGCTTTATCTGTAAATCTACAAAAGATCAATATTGAGTGAGTATATTATGTATGTATGTAAACTTGGATTTAACTATGAACTGACCCCTCCATTGATATCTAAAAAAGAATATTGCATCCTTTGACAAATGCAACCACAAACGTGACCATTAATTGGCCAATGGAAATTGTGATCTTTATCGTGATCGCTAGTATTTCTAATGACCCCTTTTTACAATCAGCGATTGAAGAAGATGATACGATCATTATCTATAATCGCCACAACTTGTCGGTTTTAGGGCATGCATCAAAGGGGATTCGGATGCAGTTGCGTGCGCGTGCTACCACAAACGTTGATCATTTAATCATTCTATCACGGGAGTAGAGCGCGAACGTGCATAATTAGTATAGTTGTTTTGATTTCTGTTAAATTATATAATTTGTTTATGCAATATATACACAGTCACGCCTCTATCCCAGTGGGATAGACAGTTTTCCACCTGCTACGATCCTGGCATACATCTTTGGCTTCTTCTATGTTCATAATTGCTTTCATACATGTATGCAAACAATACTGAGATATGACTATAGTTGTGCAGATAATACCTATGCTCTAGAAAATACCATATTCTTTGCACGACATGCATACTGTAGGGGAGGCTAAGAGGTGGCTGTGCACCTCCGGCGGTAGTGACAGGGAATATTAGTTATTTCGGTTCCTATTGTTCTTTCGTTCTTTTCGTTCTGAATCTTGGTTTATCTGAGGACAAATTGTATGGATAATCTGTCTTTACAATCTGTTCTCAGAAAAATCGAGATTCAGGATTGAGTGTCATGTCATTATACAATACGGGCCTAAGAGTATGTTCAGCGTCAGTTATGTCGACAACTAAATAATATCACGTAACTTCACCATTGCAAAAATAAGAAAAAAATAATTCAATAATAATGTCTAAAATTTACACGAATAGCTGAAACGTCGAGCTAAAAGAAAATTGCGAATAAATTGCGATAGAATCCGTTGAAACGTAGTTTTATTTCAATTTAGTTCCAAATTAAAAACAGGTACAAAAGGAAAATTTTCTTTTCAATTATAACTTTCAACAACTCATGTTAAAAGTTAAAATATTGAAAAGAAAATTTTCCAGACGTTATAAAAATGCGAGTTTGTTTATGAAGTTCTTTTCTCAGTAAAGTGCTGTTTATTTATAGAACTTGTACAAAGGCAAAGGTACGTATTCTTTACAAAACCAAATGACAAAGCCCAATTGCGTCATTACATCTACTTTCAAAATTAATAACATATGAATCATAATAACTTTATTTTTATATCGTGACAAGTAGGATGAAGAAGGGAATTATTTCCCAACCCACTAGTTCCTTTCAAATCCCCTAACACAGGGGGAGATAGCCCTCTGCTCCCCTAATTATTAATATTTGAAAGGAAAATTGCGGATTTACTAAATATAATAACATAATAAGTACACGTGGACTGCATCAAAGATTTTTTTGCTTAGATATGGCTGAAAATTAATTAGTGTTGCTACGATTGAAAAATGGAAGCTCTAGAAATGACGTTTGCTAATTAAATAAATCATAGGCAATAAGGTTCACATAAAAGATAAAAAAAAGATGTTTAATTAAACTTTATGGTGAAGCTCATGATTTTCTAATAAAGGTATATATTCCACCACGATCTTCGAGAAACCTGTTGAGTATGATACTATCCTAATTGAAAAGGTAAATTTTAAGAAGTATCTATGATTCTCGTTTTCATTATTAATGTACAAAGGTCATTGAATAAGTTCTTGGAATGTTTATAAGAATTCTGAATCCTTATTAAAGCTTGGTTCAGTTTATTTTTCTATAACTAGCCGTTCCGCCTCGGTTTCGCCCGTGGTATAGCCCCGTATCACCCCTTTAAAGATCAAAGCTCTTTATTTGTTGAATATGGTACAAAAGTGATGAGTTTTGTAGTTTCCAAATAATATGTCGGATTTGTTGACATTTAAGATTACTTTCTCGCTCCTTTGAGTAGTAAACTACCTCGATAAACGGACTATTCTACAGAAAAACATTGTTTTAAATTCAAAGCGTTCTTGAGTTTAGGGATTCCAACCAAACAATAGTAGATTGTATAACAAGGGAGCAAAATAGTATTTATACGGCGAGGGTGCACTTTAAACCACGAGTGTAGCGAAGGTTTCTAGAATAGAACCCCGAGCTTCAGCGAGGGGTTCTAACATAGAAACCTGAGCACAGCGAGGGGTTCAAAGTATATCGCCCGAAGGAAAAATAATTTGCTCTCGAGTTATATACTCTACTTTTCATCCCCTTTCTATGAGAAAAAATACATAGGTACTGTAATCTGTAATCAGAGAATCATTCTCAAATGATTTATTTTACTTTATGTACCTATTGTTGTCATAATTCTTGACATAATTGTAATATTTTGACGTTCATGTGCTCTTTTTGTGCCTAAACTGAATAAACGAAATTGATTATTTGATTCCATAATACAAGAACAGAGACGGCATACGCGCGCTTGTTTTTTTTTGACGTAGCACACAAACCAGCCAGTAATAAAATAGTAGATTGTATAACAAGGGAGCAAAATAGTATTTTTACGGCAAGGGCGCACTTTGAACCACGAGTGTAGCGAAGATTTCTAGAATAGAACCCCGAGCTAGCGAGGGGTTCTAACGTAGAAACCTAAGCACAGCGAGGGGTTCAAAGTTCAAAGTATATCGCCCGAGGGAAAAAATAATTTGCTCTCGAGTTATATACTCTACTTTTCATCCCCTTTCTATGAGGAAAATATATAGGTAGTGATTACAGAGAATCATTTCAAATGATTTATTTAACATTATTATTGTTATAATTCTTGACATAATTGTAATTTTGTAGTTATCATTTTGACGTTCACATTATGCACTTTTTGTGCCTAAACTGAATAAACGAAATTGTTTATTTGATACAAGAACAGACGGAATACGCGCGCTTGTTTTTTTTTTACATAGCACCGGTCACCGCACTACAGTCAGGCCTCCGTCACTCGCTCAAGGCCACGCGCTATACACCGATCTATAACCCGCGCCACGTATCTTGGACCTAAAAAGTGCTCAAAATGTGCCCTATACGCGCCGTACACATTTCTTGGGTGTCTTTTGAGGATAGCATGGGATGCTACTGCGGTAGATGAACTCAAATTCAACAAGCTTAGACTATTACAAAGCAATCCGCGGGTGCCAGAGCCTCGTATGTCTTACGATTTAGGTCCAAGATACGTGGCGCGAGTTATACCGCTCGGTGAGTCGTCGACGACACAAACTGGCAGAGGGCTGCCGAACGCCCGCCTGAACGCTCGCATCACACCGCACCGCACGTTTCCCACGCTTACGCTTCGAAATGCCGAAACCACGTAATTATTGTGCAGTGGATGGGTATAGAAGTCTATTTCTTTGAACATAAGTAGGTAATAAGTATGTAAATCGTAAATTAAGGAGTTTTTTGAGTCAGGTATTATAAAAGTGTTGTTTTATAGTTAATTCTAATACTGTAGTTACCTAGTACGTAGGTATTTACGTAATAGAATAGGTAATGTCCATGTACTTTTAGCGTAGGGTAGGAATAAGCATCTTTATGGTATACCTACTGTGAATTATTTCGTAATTTTATACCAATGGTTAAACAAACTAATTTGGACAAAATAATCTAAGTGCATTAAAATTGGATTATTTTTTATGAGAAAACTGAAAATACAGTAGGTACAGTAGCACTGTATTACATTACAAAATATTGCAAACTGTTGATTTTCTATCCCTTTGCTCCTGTGTTTTCCTTATGATTATTTATTAAAATTGTTTACGCGATTTAGAATATTTTCGACTAGGTATAAAATGTAATAAATTCCGAGAAGAGAAAAAAAAACTATGTATAAAACTAAAACATATTTGATTGACTAATAAAAAATGTGGTTAATTCGTATCAATCAATCAATTAGCCTACTGCAGTTCACTGCTGGACATAGGCCTCCTCCAATGTGCGCCACGTTTGCCGATCCTCCGCCTTCCGCATCCAGTCCGTCCCAGCCACCTTTCGCAGGTCGTCGGTCCATCTGGCTAGGAGATGTCCCACCCTCCGTTTTCCTACGCGCGGTCTCCACTCTAGGACTCGTTTGCTCCAACGGCCATCAGTCCTTCGGCAGATGTGGCCAGCCCACTGCCACTTCAGCTTGCTTATTCTGCGAGCTATGTCGGTAACTTTGGTTCTTTGTCGAATAACCTCGTTACGAATTCTATCCTTCAAAGAGACTCCAAGCATAGCTCGCTCCATAGCCCGCTGCGCGACTTTTAGGTCACGGACTAACCCCACCGTCAGTGGCCACGTTTCGGCACCGTAGGTCATAACAGGCAGGACGCACTGGTCGAAAACCTTTGTTTTGAGGCATTGCGGCAGGGGGGAGGAGAAGACCCGGCGCAATTTGGTTAATTCGTAACATTCGTTCTATTATAATAATCATCATATCATAGGTATACACCCTAGCGCATTCTTACAATGACTTCACTCGCACGGCGGGCAACACAGTCTCGACTCTATGACTGCGGGTTTAATGTAGATCAAAATTGCCATTTACACTATATAATTACAACGAATAGTTTGCAGAAGCAGAAATACCGATCAAAGTCAGACCACGGAATCCTTACCTTTGTATTGATTCTAATATAAATAAATTGTTTAATATTAAAGATTGTTTCAATACCTGTTGATTACTTTTTGAATTATTGAAATCGGACGTTCTATTCAAAAGATATTACGAAATTATGATGTCAATAAATCCGGTAAATTACCATACATTATTTGAAAACTAATTATTATTACGGGCATGGGCTAAAAGGGTGCAACAGACAGGGAAGGTCAGCTGAACACAAGATGCAACGGTAACGGGATCCGAATGCGGGATTGGAACCTCCATGTGATGCATGCTGGGTAACGGAGGCATTAACGCCCCTCACCCAGGGGAGGCGCTACCGCCTACGGCAAATACATACAGCAACGGGAGCAGCTCTATAGAGGGCTGCTCAAAGGCTTCCCACATGTCCCTCTGACTACGAGGAGGCCCAGTAGAGAGCAGGAAAGGGAAGGGCTGGTCACCAAGCGCGGACGTGAGGATTATAGGTCCGGCCTCCTGTCATCCCTTCACGCCCGTCTCCTCCCTTTCCAGAATTCGATGGGACATCGTGCTTCCCAATTCTGAGAGGGCCATCTTAAAATTGTAGATGGCCCAGGGTCAGCCGGGGGGTGCGGAAAATGCCCTAGGCAATTTTACACTCCAGCAACTGTAGACTCGCGACGGCATGCTGTTTAGTGGGTCCGAATTCCATATGGCACTCCTGATGGCTGATGGGGATGGTATCCGAGGCAATTTTAGCACGAAAGAAAAGTTTGTACGGAATCCGAATTCCACGCTGGCGGAGCCGCGGGCAACAGCTAGTGAGTTATAAACTAACAACGAAAAGTGGCATTTATTTTTATATATATAGATTTTCTATATTTATATTCTTATTTTCTCACCGTTTAAACCTTCCCTGGACATCCACGAACATATCAAGACTAAAAATAGCTAAATCGGTTCAGCCGTTCTTGAGTTATAAACTAACAACGAAAAGTGGCATTTATTTTTATATATATATATATATATATATATATATATATATATATTCTACATTTATATTCTTATTTTCTCACCGTTAATGTCAATAAATCCGTTAAGATTCCCATACATTATTTTAAAACTATTTAATTACGGGCCTTTAGGCGACTTAAGTCTATCAGGAAAAATTACTAGGTATAAAAATGACTAGAAAGTGATACTGGCAAGATGGAAAATTGGAGAAATGGATTATTAACTAAGTATAAAAATGTCGATATCAAAAAATAGTCGAAGATGATTATTACCTAAGTATAAAAATGCCAACATTTAAAAAAGTCTAAGATAATTTATTACCTTAGTATAATAATAACGATATATAAATATCACTGTACTTCAGTCATGATGGGTACGGTAAACTCATCAGTAACAGGCCGCTTAAACGCATCGCTTAATTTAAAACGGTGCTATGTCAAAGTGCATCAAGATATTGGCACTGAAATATTACCATTGGTTAGTGCATAGAATAATAAAACTAATTTAACTTATTTAGAATTTTTGAATTGAACGAAAAAGTTATCAATTTTAGCAGTTACTGGCCATATTTTTTAGAAAGTGGCCACCATAATATGTATTAGTTTTTGACCATTTCAAAATAATAATCAAAATCAATCAAAAAGTAGATACAAACATATTAGAAACACAAAAAAAAATCTCAAGAAACTTATTAAGATAAATTCTAACAATATTGTAGGTAGGTAGGTAGGCCTAATTAACCTTGGCTAAAATGAGATCAATATACCACAGTTTTATTTTATTATTTTAAAGAAAGAAGGAACTTAGAACTATTAATCTTCTTCATCCTAGCGTTAATTCCCATCATCATCTTCATGTGACGTATTACCCTGATCGCATCCATGGCCACGTTGACCTCGGAGCCCAGGGTCCGCCTTCTGGCTCTTCCTCATCCACTTCGCACGATCTTGGGCGTCCATAGTAGTGAGACCATTTGCACGCATGTCACCCTCCACGACGTCAAGCCAGGACTTCTTGGGCCTACCCCTTCTACCTGGACCCGGCGGGAGCGCCATTGCCAGATATTTGCCACACACGTAGCCTGACGGTTGCCGCAAGACGTGGCCGCACCAGCGAAGGCGGCTCTCTTGCATTTTATCTGCGATGTCACGGACATGAAGGCTACCGCGGATGCGAGAGTTTCTCACGCGATCTATACGCATGACGCCGCACATCCACCGCAGCATTTTCATCTCCGTGACACGCAGCTCTTACTTGCGTCGCTCCAGCAGCGGCCACGCCTCACAACCGTGCAAGAGGACATCTTCATATTTAGTTGGATCATCATCTTGCGAAAGTAATATGTTGATATTTTTAAGTGTTGTCATTTCTATACTTTTGCTTTATGGGTTATAGACATTTTTACATATTGTCATTTCTATAGTTTCACTTTTTGGGTTACAGACATTTTTACATATTGACATTTGTAAATATCGACATTTTTATATCACGACATAAAATAACCTTCGACAATTTAATTTTATAATTTCGTCATTTTTATACCTAGTAATTTTTCCTGATAGACTTAAGTCGCCTAAAGGATTACGGGTATGGGCTAAAGGGTGTAACAGGCGTTCGCAGTATGTCACGAGCGAAAACGGGGAGGGTCAGCTGAACAGAAGATGCAACGGGTACGGGATCCGAATGCGGGGTCGGAACCTGGGGGGAAATGTGAAACACCATGGGCAACGCAGGCGGTAGCGCCTCTCACCCAGGGGAGGCACCGCCGCCTACGGCAAATACCTGTCGCAACGTGAGCGGCTCAGTAGAGGGCTGCTCAGAGGCTTCCCACGTGCCCCTCTGACTACCAGAGGGTACAGTAGAGAGCAGGCAAGGGGAGGGTTGGTCACCGAGCGCAGGTGTGAGGATAACAGGTGTGCTGGCCGCCTGTCAACGCTTTCCCGGATTTGATAGGGACCATCTTAAAATTGTAGATGGCCCAGGGGGAGCGCGCAATATGCCCTAGGCA
Organism: Eilema depressum; assembly: GCA_914767945.1. NCBI lineage: Eukaryota > Metazoa > Arthropoda > Insecta > Lepidoptera > Erebidae > Eilema > Eilema depressum. The sequence continues at coordinate 31,001,390 of OU612012.1, read as the reverse complement.
ATCTTACACCCCATTGAAAATCCGCGACGGCATGAGTTTTCTGTACTAAAAAGGATTATTAACATTATGCCCAACGAAGTGGGCACGGGTCAGCTAGTTTGTTATAATGATAAAAGGACAGCCTCCGTGGAGTAGCGGTAGTGAACGCGGCCGCTACGCAGGAGGCGCGGGTTCGCTCCCCGCTCAGTGCAAATATTTGTGTGAATGAAATATGAGTATTCGCATTGGTCTGGTCGTGCCTCGGAGAGCACGTTAAGCCGTCAGTCCCGGTGGCCATAAGAACATCTATGGCAGTCGTTACGGGTAGTTGGAGCCCTAAAAAATACAAAAACTAACGGTCTAACTGCATAGCTTCGATATCGGCCAATGTTAACATTGGGTTGTGGAGGTAAGATGATAATCGCTTCACGGAAAATATCGAGATCTAGCCAAATCCGTAGTTAAGACTGGTAAAGCGGACCCCAGACTCCGAGCTGAAAGCTTCGGATGCGACTGGGAATTAACGCTAAGAGGAAGAGATGATAAAAGGATTGTTATTAATTAAACCTTGTCCTGATTAATTAATAAATAATATAAAGATAAACTTCAAAAGTAGATTTTATGCGGAAGTATCTTTATTCGATGGATGATAGGTCGATTAGTACTGACCGATGTTTTTTTTTTGTTAAATTAACAGCAACACAATGTTTACAAACAGAGAATGATAGAATTAATTTAGAACTTCAATTATCTTATCTCTAAATACACCAGTAGCCTTACCATGAGTTGACACCAAAATTTGACAACTTCGTTACCCTATCGAACTGCGTACGCGAATCTGATTGGTCTGTGTTGAACGCATGCGCGAATTTCCTGACTTCTGATTGCTCCGTTTAAAATGTCAACGTGATTTCGGATGCGCGATCCTTCGCCACCGTGTGTAGATTTCGAATCGTATCCTGTCAAAATCCAGGGCCGTATTGGGTATTTCGCTGTCAAGTTAAAATAATTATTTTTTACTAAACGTCAAAACAGTAAGTTATAAATAAGGTTTGTATGCAATATACCATTGTGACATTATCATTTTTATTGTCAAGTAATTTACTAATAAAGGTTGGGTAGATAATTAAAAATACATAGGAAACAAAATAAGTAATAAACAATTATGGTCTGTCCTTACTGGTCCGTGCCATACCAGAGCCGACTGAGCAGAGCTGCCCCGTCAGGGCCTTTCTATTTACTCACGTCACGTTAATAGCTTGCACCTATTTCTTACAATGATCTACGCCTACTACTTAATATAAAAAAACTAGGTGCTATTTTTTTCTCATATTCGTGACCAGCGTCATCTATTAATGCGAAAAAACATGTCGTTAAAAATGTCATTGAGGTCGAAAGTAGCTTGCACTGTTTTTCGTAGTCTGTGTGTGAAGATCATCACCAAAAATATGTACTTCATTTGGTTTTCCAAGGATTTTATTCGTTTTATATACATAATGATCCACAATATTACAATATTATAAAGAGAAAAGAAGATACAGCGACGTATGCGGCCCTGTGGAGAGGTTCCCTCCATCTGGCAGAAACTTGATACTCCGAAATTCATTAGGCATAACACATTTGACATTATTGGCGGACTGGTCGCCGAGTGCAGACCGAGGGTTCAGATTCAGCCACCTGTCACCGCTTCACCCCGCTGGCGAAGTGGTGCGACATTCATATCCTTCCTTTCCGGAGTACAATGGAGATACCGTTTCACACTTGAGGGCATCTTAAATTATGGCCCAGGATCAGTCGGGGAGTGCGAGATATGCGGCGTGCGGCTTTGAGTAAGTGCGATGGCTGAACGGAGTGGTATCTGAGGGGACTGCCGAAAAAAAGTTGGAACGGGATCAGAATTCGACGTGGGTGGAACCGCGGGCAGCAGCTATGTATAATATAATACCATTTTGTACAAAAAACTGTAGTTATAGGCAAAACAGCGAAAAAATTATCAAAGTGAAACTTTTTTACTGATCTTGATTCATCGAAATTTGCAAGATCCCTAATGCGGCCCTGCAATTTACGTGTTACGTAGACGTTGGCACGTGTCGTGTCCAACTCATGGTAGAGCTACAGGACGCGTTGTCGCAATGTCTATGGAATTGAAGTTACTATTATATAAATCGACTAAGCGATATATTTGGCGAACGCACCCCTGCGTTAGTGCGGCAGCGGTGCGTTGCAAACGGTTGACAGGGCTTCCGGCAATGCGTCCTAATGGGTATCCTATATACAATTTAATTAATTAGGGCGTTACAATCATATCTATATGATGATATATGTTGATATGAAACATAATAGGCACGTCCTGTGAGTGAAATCAACTAGTGTACCTTGGTGGCCGATGTATTTTGACAACAAATATGATGTAGTACTAACTTTTAAACTGTCGCGTTCCATGACATACAATTATGTTAACGGGAAGGGCACATCCGTATATAATATGTGACATCTACAGTGGAACTAAAATGTGCTTTATACGCGTAACGTAACGTTTGTTGGGTGTCTTTAGAGGACAGCACGGGGTGCTAAGTCGGTGGACGAGCTCAAATATAGATTGTTCACCAAACATAGATTATTACAAAGCAATCCGCGCGCGCCAGGTGTCATTTGTTTCGCGACTAAGGTCCAAGAAGTGTGTCCCAAGGTATACATAAATTTGAATTGTCTGACGTTTCGACCGGGTTACAGCGGCGTTAATTCCCGTTAAGAGTCCATACTACTCCAGCTAAAATGCAATATTTACCCCCCGCTCACTGGCGGCCGGCCTACGCCGCGCAGTAGTCGATCGCGACTATCTCACTCTCACAAGGATGCGCGCGTGACCTCGTGCGCTAGAGTTCACGCGTAGACTACGATAAGGTAAATTAGCTAATAATCGGCAGGTTGGTTATAGAAATAAAATAAAAATCTGCATTATAATTTCTATCTTATTGTTAATTTTAAAACTACCTATATAGAGTAACACAATAATTAACAATCATAATTACTTGATATTATTAGTGTTAATCAAATCTATAGTTTGCTACACTCATTTACTTTGGCGGTACGAAGTATTTATTTATTATATTTATTTACTAGCCTTCCGCCCGCGGCTCCGCCCGCGTGCATTTCGGTTAACGCGACCTTTGCTCATATCTCCGGTTCTACTCAACCGATTGCGATCAAACAAACGTAAGATTTTAAGTCTGAGCAAGCCCTTTCTAACAAAAAAAACTGCATCAAAATCCGTCCAGTAGTTTTTGCGTCCATCGCGGACAAACAGACAAACAGACAAACAGACAGGAAATTAAATAAAAATATTTTCGAGTTCAGTATCGTTAACATAACATAACCCAAGTATTTTTTTTAAATATCTCCAATGTACAGACACGACCACTTTACAATTATATAATAGTATAGATTATGGTTTATAGCATTTGCTTTCTTGCAATGCTTTTTTTGGGTAGAGGGATACTGAAACTCCATTACTACATTCGCAAAATTACCAATTCTTTGTTATTTTTGAAAATATAGATGTTTTTTTCCGAGTATGTCGATTTCCCTTAATATCGGCCTCTAACACCCTAATTTCTGCCGCCTGTGACCCTAATATCGTCATACCTTTTCCAACGTGAATTTAGGTCAATAAAACTAAGTAAAGTAAAAAATTATAACGTTTTATATTCCAATTCAGGTTCAAATAATTTTTTTAACGCTTATCTATCATTAATTTGTCTTTTCTTTATATCTCAGCCTTAAAAATTACAGTAATTGCTGTTATTATAAACTAATGATCACAATGATTAAAAAAATTTCAGACAAATAAAGATTTCCAAAATATATTATTATAAAGAAAATATATTATTAGATAAAGTCAAAAGAAAACTTGACTTTCTTTGAAGGCTTTTCAATTTAAATGCACTAAACAGTGACGGCATTTAAAATCTTCCATAGCCACATCAATATAATTTTGCCCACGATCAACTGTATACTTTAATGCCGTTTGGAGCATTATGTCACATTCAATATTTTTTGGCTTCATCTTCTTCGACATCATTAATTAGTTCTACTTCACAGCCACCACAAAAAATTTTCTCCTTTTCTTTTTAAGAAGGTAAATCATGAGGTCAGTTACGCTGTCCTTTAATATTCTCTTCTTCTATTCTAATACTCTTCTTCTTTTATCTACTAGTTTTGTTTTATTTGACTTGTTTGTTTTATATTCTATTTTCAAGATTTTCCTTTCTATCTGTCAGTGTTGCCAACCCCTACATTGCCCCAAACTGTAGATATACTTGAAAAAAACTGTAGAAACCTGTAAATCTCAAATTAAAAAACTATAAATCTACATCTTTATCTATTTTTTGTATTAAATGTAATACACATGATAAAGATGGAATTAAAAACCAGAAAAATATCGTGTAATTATCAAAGGTTTAATAAAATTTTATGTCAAAAAGTGTCAGACAATCTAGTGTAATAAAATTGGCTAAAGATATAATAGCTGTGAATACGTCTTACATTTAGATAGTGTCACTAGCTAGTGCTTACTATTTCTAAATCTTCTTGATTTTCATTCTCATCTCTATGATTGCTAAAATCGTACACATCTTTATCAATTTTTTGGTAATAATCATTTGTGACATTGAACTCATAATTTTTTTTTTCTGATTTTGTGTGCTTGGTCCCTTGTGGTCGTGGAAATTTTATTTCTCAGCTTGGTTTTCATAAAATGAATGCTCGAAAACAAGTGTTCTACCGTTGCAGTACAGCGGCAAACATAGAAGTTTTCAGTTTTCATAGTCATTTTAATATCTGATTTACAAATAATTAACCACCGAAACATAAAGCCCGAGCACCGAAGATATAATTATGTAATGTACGATCGACCCCTAATAACGCCATTAATTAAATCGGTTGACCATTACCACAGTATTTCACAGGGATTCCAAAGAAGAGTACCTATAGGACTGAACCCGAGTTTCAGTGTACGGTACTGACTTTGTAGCTCGCTAGCATCTTAAATAAAAAACTGTAGATTTGGAGGCCTAAACTAAAAATTGAGAGGATTTCCAAAAAACTGTAGATCTACAGTTAAAACTGTAGGGTTGGCTACACTGCTCTCTGTATCTATTCTTCCAGGAAGTCTATCTTGTAAAGTGGTGCTGGGAATTTCGTATTGTCAAAATGCTACTCTTCTTCTACTTCATCCTATCATTAATTCCCAGTCGCAACCGAAGCTTACACCTCGGATTCTGGAGTCCACATTGCCAGTCTTAACTGCGGATTTGGCTAGACCTCGATATTTTCCGCGAAGCGACTTCCATCTATACTCCACAACCCCAATGGTAACATTAGACAATATCGAAGCATTGCATTACTGCCTGCTTCTTTGAACGGCATTTACTCCATCTCTTATTCTACTACGGTCATAGAAACTATAGGGGTCATAGAACCTATAGGGGTCATAGAACCTATAGGGGTCATAGAACCTATAGGGATCAAAGAACCTATAGGGGTCATAGAACCTGTAGGGGTCATAGAACCTATAGGGTTCATAGAACCTATAGGGGTCATAGAACCTATGGTCATATAACCATAGGTTTGAAACGTTTCTCTTTTTGTTGGGACGACAAGATTATATTATTGATTAAATTAAAATACATAAGTATTTGTTCATTTTGCACCACGTTCCTGTTTATTGTAAAGTTCGAAGGTTGTAGGAAAGTAAGTACCCTATACAAACTAAGGTGGCCGTTATTACGCATCGACTTTCTAGATATCGGCCGTAGCTGGCAAAAAAAGTTTTTAGGCGGCCGATGTTAGGATCTGGTGCTCAAACAGAGCTGCTATTTCATTTTTAACCTTATTAATGTTTCTGCTAACATATAAAATAGCTAAACATACAGTTTAGTGTTTTCATGCATTTCCCCAATATCGACCAGGTGGCCGATATTGAGATTTATCCAAAATAAAGATCCCTAATCTCGACCCCGCGATTATTTCATAAACAGTAAAAATAAATTTAAAAATACACTACCTAAACGGTACTTCGACTGTTTTTCTTTAATAAAAAATAATATAAAATACCATAGGTATATTTAATTCCTTTCAAATACTTTCCCACTCAATGCGTCGACTCCGGGATTTGACTCGGTATTGCCACCAAATCACACCCGTCGATACCTGCGCGTGCTCTATTGCCACCTGAACGTTCAAATGTGGAGGTACCCGCACCAAAATATGGGATGTTATTCGTACGGATATAGAGTCGCTTTTTGCATAAAAACTATCATAATTTTAGGGTTATTTTCATAGTTATGTTTCATTTTCTCGAAAAGGCCGATATTAGGACGTGGCCGATACTAGGAGACTTCACCCTATTGTTTATTAGTACACAACGAAAAATCCTCATATTATATTTATCACTTTATCAGATACAAATAAATGGGTTCCTACATACCTATTTCCTAACTTTATTCTCATTGTATTGTAAATAGTAAACTTAGGTAGGTTGATACTTACTTTATAACGTCGTTCATATGTTTTACTATTTTTTTACGCCAACATACACTTTTCCTCTTCTGGTTACGCTTATTACCCATTTCGATTATCCTAGCTTGGCTGAGCGCGAGTGACACAGGTTCCCCGTATGAAAGCCGAAGCGCGACTGAAGAGGGGGTCGCGCGGCAGTACGAGCCGTGTTAGAGTGGGTATAATTTAGATATTTGCTGATTATGAAAAAACTAAAATATATTTAAAAAAATTAAAACTTATAACATTCGCCTTATATTAAAGTTAAGTTGTATATAAAGTTTCATGTTCCCATTTTGGGTATATCCATCATAAAAATGATTTTATTTCTATGGTTTAGAGGCAACTTTGTAATAATTTTCTATCGACTCAATTTTACGGAATCGTGTTTTCAGCACATATAGTCATCTCCCCGAATCCTCAACTTTACTATATATAAATTCTAAGCACTATGCTTCACTACTTTTTTTAATATACACGTTTAAAATATGTCAATTGAGGTATTATAGGCTCTTAACATTATTTTATAAAAAAGAATATGGTGTAATAGGTATAGTACAGTCAAAGCCAAAGTATGTATACACTTCACTACCTCATAAAATGTCACCCTCAATACGATTATGAATATGAATTCATCTAAGAGTTCATAAATATGTGTCCTTTTGATAAATATGGCCAATACCAAATACGTACAATTGACAAGTTATTTAGTTTTTTTTTTTATTCTGTACGGGCAATACTTAGTACCTAGTATGTGTGTGTGAATATGTCAATTCACAAGTGACACCTCTTTGAAGTAAATACTTTTTTTGTGAAGTAAATTGTATTTGTCTATATTTGCAAACATTGCATGTACGTCAAATATTTTGCCAAATACTACACACGCCCAATAGCAAACACAAATAGCCATGTGTGAACACAATTACCTACTACTTTTTTTAAATAACTTAGATAATTATCTTGAGATATAACAAAAACTAAACTAATATATTTTAAACTTAAACAGCCATGTTAAGTGTCACCATAAGAAATGGAATTGGCGGTAAGCATCCTGCCCTTGACAAAGTGCCCGCTTGACGGGGAAAGTGTCCCCTAATACGTGGGACCGAAAATCATAGTTGGCGATAAAGTGGCATTGAAAGTCGTTGACAGAAGGACAAGCCAATTGTCCAAAAGTTTCAGAGATTTTTTCGTAAAAATATTAGTGAACCCCTCCAGCAAATGTGGAGGGATGACATTGACAATGACAATGACAATGACATTGCTTGTGTTAGGAGTGGGTTCAACCTGTTCGAGTTCTGTCTGGGGATTGACGATCGTAAGGCCGACGTCCCATTTTATCACTAGTTGTGAATTGGGAATAAGTATTTCCCAGTTGACCACCAGTGGTGAAATGGGGTGTTTTCCGTCTCAATTGACAACCGGTGGCAAGTTCATGGTGGTCAGATGGTCCGGAGGGGACTAAGCACTAAGCTACGGACGCTTACCTAATTTTTTTTTTCATTTATTTATTTCTAAACTTTATGCACAGCAAATTGTACAAAGGCGGACTTAATGCCAAAGGACAGTAGACTGTAAATTGACCGTAGGGTGATGCAGAGATACATTGAGTAAGTGCAGGTAGAAGAAATAACTATTTACTAAAAGGATGCTCTAATTTGCACACAATAATAATACATACATATAATTCTAGAAGCATAAATTTATTTTCCAAAAATAATGGCGCTTGAATATCGCTTTGTTTATTCGGTTGACCTGGCATCGGCTTACAATGACGGATGACGTACGAAGAGAAAGGACGTAGGCTGATGAAATACTTGATCGTTAAAAATGTTTTTATACAATAAAATAATATTTTACCTGTATTCTACGTAATGACGCAAACAGTAGGGTGGCAGCTTCTATATTGTGGAGGGAGGGACGCCTTGGATCTCCCTACCGGCCCCGTCGCCTGGGCGACGAGACGTTGGGGTGGGTAAGCTTCTCTTTGTTTGATAACAAAAATAGGATGCTAGCAAACCTGTGGAATATTTTTCTCGTAGCTTCGGCACCAACAAGTGTAACAAACTTCGGTACAAACACGTGTGTACGTGTAAGAAATTATTGAGATTCAATAAAATAATGTATATCAAATCTTAGTAGATTCGACTGCAAATGGCAAAAAAGGACAGTAGTAACATAGATATATAAAAATTTGATTTAATTTGAAACCTACACCACTTTACAATGACTTTTCTTTGTTCCATATAGGTACAATGACTTTTTTCTTTGTTTGCCCCTCAAGTACCTATAGAGTATGTGATCTTATGCCAATCGGGTGATAAGTTACATATTTATGGTTTTCGAACTTTTCTTGTGCAATAAGATTCACAGGCTAGACCAACATAATCAAGTGGCTCGCGTTAGACAGTAGGATTATGCTTGATGCAGAAGGTGATACTCCTCGACACGACACGTATTGTGAGGCAGTTTCTCTCCCTAGAGCCCTAACCACAGGTAGCGAGGCGAGGGGTCCCTATAACCCGATTACTATCGGGTTGATTTGCAAAGGGAAGCCGCGGTAGATATATTTTTTATACTTAGCAACTGAAATTCAGTACCTATATGAAATTCGCTATCTGAAATGAGAACGTCCAGAAGCCCATACAAAATGGTTATGATTGTTCTATAAGAGATAACTAAGATTTTTTCTACCAGCTACCTTTTTGAAAATTTTCACCCTTCACCACTGTTGGCCCCTGGCGATCTATTTGTTAAAAGTCTGGGCGTTTACTATACAATAAGCTTGAATTTAGAACAACAACATGGAAAGAATGTATTGTGTTGCATTTTAGAACCCATTTTACAAGTTAAATGTGGTTTTCGTCTAGACGGCGTCGAGCATATGTCCTAGCTAGATAATATTATAATAGTCCTATTAATTTTCCTAAAGGTGGATTTAGACCAAACGAACATAGAACTAGAACTAAAACAAGAGCCCTAAGAACATTCTTAATATTTTAGTGTAAATGAAACCTTTATTTTCAGCGTTTACATTAAGAAAGAACAACGAACGAATGTTCTGTCGCTGTTTACACTAATAGAATTTGACGAAGAGGGGATAGAACATGCATTCGCTCGTTTGGTGTAAATCAACCTTAACTGGAAACATGAATAGGACAAAGAACATAACGATAAGCTTCCTTATCTAACAAATTGCAAGAATAACAATGATATCACCTCTTACTCAAAAAGTCATCAGATTCGTTATAGACAATACATTTTAGCTTTATTAAATAATGCCATAAAAACGTGGCAATGCTGCCAGTCTTTTGAGCACAAGAAGTAAGCGATGTGGAGGAATCCATGATGCATTTAAGATTAAATTTTAAAAAGAAAGAAGAAGAAAGAAAAGTACATTTATTTTGGTGACTGCAGCACACAAAATAGTATGTATTATTTTATGTATATTAATGATATAATGTTAGTTCCCCAGTGGAATAGAATAGGGCCACGCCATCTCTTCCTGTGGGTATCGCAAAAGGCGACTAAGGGATAGGGCTGTTCTCCATCCGACATTAAACACAGCCCATGACAAAGCGCCCGCAATAGGCTCGCCCCCTATTACGTAAGAGTGTAATAAATCATAGTTGGCAAAATATGGGTGTTGCCTATCCCTTCGGGGATTTACAAGCGTGAGTATATGTATTTATGGATTAATTATTTTGGTAAATAAATAAAAAAAATAAAAAAAAGTGGGGTAACGTACAGTCAGAGTTCATAAGTGCATTAGCACAACAAGGCTCAAAATGGTGTGGCGTGCGGCCGCGCGCCGGCCCGGTTTTGTGTTTACATATGCCATTAGATACTAATACAGTAATTTACCAACTTCGTAAATTAATTGATAGCTAAGTGGGTTAAGCAAGATACTATTGATTCACAATGATAAGAGGTTCCAGGTTCGATTCCAGCTTAAAACAATTTTTTATATTTATAAAAAAAATATAGTTTTAAATATTGATAAAGTAATTTTGCATGAAGTTGGCATTATTTTTACATTTTATGTTTATATTAGCTAAAATTTAACAAATAATACAATGATATTAATTTATAAATGAAATACAAAAAGTGTTATTGCAAGATCGTAGGATTTGAACCATTAACCTTTGCTTTTCCACAAACCTCATGCTTTAACCACTCGGCCACGGGTTGCTTACGTAGTGATAACGAAATTATCGATAATATTCCTACGGAAGAACAATTTATGTGTGTGTTTAAATTGTCTTAGAAGAAAAAGGTCACAAGTAGCGCTAGAATGTTGACGCTATAGTTACGTAGAATTGCTACTGCACTTTTGAATTCGACTGTACATGTAATTAGTTATTCTCACAGTTATAACGTTTCATGACAATGATATTATATCAATCAATTGCTATCCACTACTGGATGTTATAGACCTCCCCAATTTACCCCAGTGTCCGAAGGTCAATTAATCAATCAATCCACCTCAACTAATAATTCAATACTATGATCAAAGCGACAGTCCAGAAATAGACAGTTTGATCAATATCATCTGCCTTTTTATTTTATTAGGGGATGATCGAAACAGTGCTGACGTGTGACACGGACGGCTAATGGGTATGTCTAGACCCCAATTAAGTTAAATGACGTCCAAATGCATTTGGAGTATGGAAGCTGTTAATGCAGAATACGTACTGTATTGATGTAACAAGCTTTGGAAGCAAATAGGATTGGCGATGGATAATGTGATGGTACACACTGAAGATTAATAGATAGATAGATAGATAGATAGATAGATAGATAGATAATTCTTTATTGTACACCAATAGATTTACAGAGATGACAAGTAGGTAGCATGTATTACAGTTTAATGTACAATGGGCGGCCTTATCGCTGGAAGCGATTTCTTCCAGGCAACCTTGGGATGGACAGTAGAGACATTAATTCTTCTAATAAATCTAAAAATGTAAAGGGATCTTTCCGAAGTTTATGCGAATCTTTGAATTGAAATGAAACTACTTTTTAACGGATTCTACCGGGATATATTTGTTATTATTTACTATTAGCCCGACGTTTCGGCTACTTTTCGAATTCGATTAAAATTAATGAATAAAAATCTTTCCAGCAGCCATGGTCGCGGGTTGACTAAAGATGGTAGTTGTCACAATTAGTTTGAAGTAAAAGTTTTCTCAAAGTACCCGAATCATGATGAATTTGTTGATGTTACTATTTACGCAGTATAAAGCTTACTGTGTCGTTAAGTCTTGCTATATTTTGTTTATTTTTTTCTGGTTTAATTATGTGGCTGGTGGTAGGTACGCTCCAACCATCTTCTCTATTAAAATGTAATTTTTTTTTTTTTAATAGCCTCGCGGATCATTTTAGGTATTTAGCTATGTAAGTAGTAAGGTATATTAAACATTGACCATATACGGTATAGACATAGTAAGCTACTAAAATACTAGATAGGTATGGTATTTTTCTTTAAACTGACAATGTGTACATGTTATGGGTTGTATGCAACTTGAACCAAAGTAATAGATTTTTCAGGCCGCGTTGTAGTTCCACTTAGTGTATTTATAGAGTTTGTTTACAAGCTAAGCCCTAAGGTATTAAATTAATTGGTAACTGAAGTGACGAATAGAGATAATGAGATGAGCCAACTGGCTCTAAAAGGGTATATCAGTATGCCAATTTCGCAAAATGACAACCGCTTTTCTTTTTTTTTGTTTTTGCGAATAATCCCCACGGATACGTCCCCCACCGGGGCCGGACGTAAAAGGATGAAAGAATCAGGTCTTCTTTGCCAAACACTAAACGGGGTTTTGTGTCTTTGTTGATTTAAAGAATACATTGTGGCATGTGCTGCCGGTATCTCAATTGGAGATTAGACTGGTTTCAACATCTCAAAGGGCGTACGACAAGAGTGTGTGTTGTCTCCAAGGTTCTTTAGCCTATTCATCGTAAGATGTACAATGGAAAAGTTTTCGTCAAAGCGGGGTCGCTGTGAATGAGATAAAACGACTCAATAAAGTTTGCCGTCAGAGAGCTCAGGGGATGTATGTAAGGGTTGAATTAAGTACCGTATTATTCACAGCTCTGTGAGAACACGCTGGCGGGCTTTTCTTTAATAATGGTATAAACCGGTAAATACTAATAATATCTAGATTTGAGCGGAAATCTGATCAGCGGGCCAGTTCTTACGAGATTAAATCTTAATTGTTAAAAACTTAGTTTAGATCGAATCTCCAATGTCTCAAAGGTCAATTTATATATATGTATTTGCAAAACCAAAGGAGAACCCGTTCTCCAAGTCGACAATGAAGTTATTAAACATCTCGATCAACGATACATCGCATCGTATAGAAATAGCTAATAATAAAACAAAATTGAATAGTTTTGATTCAATCGAAACCATTGTGCGTTGCAAGCGAATACCTGGCAGCTATCACATGTCCGCGGCCCGGGAATCTAGGCAGAGGGGTAAATTTAATTCAGGGCATTACCGATCGCCTCGCTGCAGGTGGGTGGTTGGGAGATACACGCTATTGTTAGCTCTATAGCTTTTATTGGGAGCACGGTAGCCACCTTTATGGCGCAGTCGTACTTCAATACAACAATCCGTTTCAATAGAGTTTGAAATTGCATAAATTATGGTATTAAGATTTTTGTACTGTTGTGGAAGCCTGCGAAGCTAAGTCAGCCTCACAGCACAGTAATTCAAGCCGGTGTAAGTACTTGCTGATTGAGGCGCCGTAGCTAAATCCAATTTACGAGGAAGAAGCCGAAGAAGTAATCAAGCCCCAGCTTCAAGATGAAAGCTTTAGATACAACCGGGAACAACGGAATAATTATATTTTATTTTTTATTCTTTGTAAGCATAATAACCGGCACATCTTATTCAATCTATTGATGTAATATTTTTTTCATCCCACCATCTCGGAAAGAGTATTTTTTCTCTTCGATATCTGAGCGCAAAAGTCGTTTTTATCCTCTAGAGGATAAAGTAAATTTGAATTTAGAACATCGTGTGTACTAGGTTTGTGAACTCAAAACATCATTAAACCTATTTACTTCTACCTCTATGGTGCCGAATTTATCATACAACTTTTTTTAATTTATGAAAAACTCAGACTCGGAACCTCCTTGGTGTACCTATTTTTTTTTAATTTGCTTTACGCGCATAATTTTTTTTCACGTCACATTGTTGAAACATTGTTGTTAAATTTTTATTATTTTATATTTTATTATTAGTATTAATTATTATTCGTATTAATACACATATTATACAGCCTCCGTGGCGTAGTGGTAGTGAACGCGGCCGCTACGCAGGAGGCACGGGTTTGATCCCCGCTCAGTGCAAATATTTTGTATGCATGAAAATGGGTATTTGCATTGGTCTGGTCGTGCCTTGGAGAGCACGTTAAACCGTCGGTCACGGATGCCATAAGAACATCTATGGCAGTCGTTACGGGCAGTTGGAGCCCTAAAAAGTTCAACGACAACGGTCTAGCTGCAATGCTTCGATACCGCCTAATGTCACCATTGGGTCGTGGAGGTCAGATGGCAGTCGCTTCACGGAAAATATCGAGGTCCAGCCAAATCCGCAGTTAAGACTGGTAAAGCGGACCCCGGACTCCGAGGTGAAAGCTTCGGATGCGACTGGGAATTAACGCTAGGATGAAGAAGCATTTCATTATTTCCTCACTGAGGTGGGATGAAAAGTTACGTGTTGCACTCGAGTGCAAAGATTTTTCACCTTGTGCTCTTTTGATTCCCTCGCTAACGCTCAAGATTCTAATTTGTAAATCACTCGCTATGCTCGTGATTCGAATTTAGAATCTTTCGCTTACTCGGTCATCAAAACTGAGCACGCGGTTAAAAAGCAACTTTGCACTTCTTCTTCCTCTTAGCGTTAATTCCCAGTCGCATCCGAAGCTTTCAGCTCGGAGTCTGGGGTCCGCTTTTGCCAGTCTTAACTACGGATTTGGCTAGATCTCGATATTTTCTGTGAAGCGATTGCCATCTGACCTCCACATCCCAATGGTAACATTAGGCAATATCGAAGCTTTGCAGCTAGACTGTGGTTTTTGGATTTTTGAGGGCTCCAACTACCCGTAACGACTGCCATAGATGTTCTTATGGCAACCGGGACCGACGGCTTAACGTGCTCTCCGAGGCACAACCAGACCAATGCAGATACCCATATTTCATGAACACAAATATTTGCACTGAGCGGGGATCGAACCCACGCCTCCTGCGTAGCGGCCGCGTTCACTACCGCTACGCCACGGAGGCTGTATAATATGTGTATTAATACGAATAATAATTAATACTAATAATAAAATACAAAATAATAAAAATTTAACAACAATGTTTCAACAATATGACGTGGTTAAAAAGCAACTTTGCACTCTTGTATAACAAATAACTATTATTGTAATCTTAGGTTATATTATGAGTTAGAGACAGTGGTGAGCAAACTTTCTTAAAGGGGGGGGAAGGGGTAGAAAGTTCAATAAATTTCAGAGGTCGGTCAGAATTATAGGAAAAATCCGCTCTGTCCACTTCGATAACGACCATAGAACCTCATAAACGCGTCATTATACCTTGGAGATACTCGATGTCGACTTGTGCGAGGTAGAGGCGGCTCTCAAGCAGTTATTGTGAGACAAGAATCTACTATATACTTCTCGACCATATGATTATAACGGGCCTTAAACTTCTTATGTCGAAGGACCATCGGCGGGCCGGTATTAATGCTTGCCGGAGTTTGCCCGCGGGCCGTACTTTGCCCATTTGGTTAGAGTTTTAGGCTAAAAATAGTTCATAGGCCACGGTAACCATTTCCCATCACGGGGACGTGTGCTGTTTACCACCTAAATGTTGTAAAAAATAACGATAACAATAATTATCGTTAAACAACGCAGTTCGGAAGTTATTAAGTTATTAAACAAAGAGAAGTTATTAAACAAAACAGTTCAGAAGCACCCGAAACCGGCGGGCTTGCATAAATGATCTAGTGACAGCAGACTGTAGACGAAGTTCGTGAAGTACATACGTAAAATTAGAAGCAAATTGCGAGCTACTGTCTCTGCCTAGGCCGGAGAGAAATACGCGTGGGCGTATGAATGTATGTACATACATACATACAATCACGCCTTTATCCCCGGAGGGTTAGGCAGAGGTGAATTAACACCCACATTTCACCAATCATTGTATTAGATCCCACTTACATAATAGAGGGTGAGCCTATTGCCGTATTCCGAACACTATTGTTGAGTCGAGCAATGTAAGTATCTGAGGCTCAGCCTAGGTTGTATATATCTGTCTGATATTATGGGAGGTCGGGTGCAAGGGAGGAGATGGGGTGGCCCAATTTCTACTCTGCGCTTCATGGCTTGGGTCAGATCGATTCCTTGGCGCAGACGTGAAGTGGGGTGGTAGACTTGCACGCAGGCGCGCGGGGCGCGCGTGCGCCTTGTCCGCGTCCCACTTAGTTGCGCATTGCGGCAAACCCTCGCGCATGATGCCGTACCCAGCGTTCTCTTTGTTCGTTTCTAGGAATCTATTTATAGGATTATTGGTGGGCATTGTCAATCTGTAGGAAGAAAGAGGATTAAAAGTTCAAGCTTATAGTGTTCTAAAGTAAAATAAAGGGACAGGCCCTCTAGTTTTAAATTTGGCTATAACACATACGCACTGTAATTCCCCGATGGGGTAGGCAGAGGTGTATTAAGATATGATTCCGTAGCCGACCGCATACGACAACTGCCGACGCATGCAGCACATATAGCGTACCTATTACTTGTCAAACTCCGATACGGATAAAGGGGACCATTGAGAAGGCGCAATGAATTACGTGCATGTGCTGCGTGCGTCAGCAGTTGTCGTATGCGGTCGGCTACGGAATTATACCTTTAACACCCATATTTCGCCAACTATGATTTTCGGTCCCACGTCATAAGGGGCGAGTATATTGCCGTCAAGCGGACACTTAGTTATGGGCTGTGTGTTTACTATTGGATGGAGAACAGGTCTATCTCATAGTCGCCATCTACGACACGCACAGGAAGAGATGGGGTTGCCCTATTCTACGCCACCGGGAACGAGCACGGTCAAAATTTGGTCATAAGTAGAGTTAATTTTAGTCTAGGCAAATATTTGTCACCCCAGCAGAAGCAGGCCGAAACGACAGTGCGGCGTGCTTCTTTCCGGGCAATGTGGAGACGCCATGGTTCCCGCAGTGGAGAGGCTGTAGATGGACCAGGGTAAGCAGATGTGCGAAGATTTCCCTCGCCTTATTGGGCCTTACATTCCAGTATATCCAAGACGACGTGCAGTTTAAGGCAGGGGTAAAACCGCGGAGAATGCCACACGAAAATAAAGGCAACCCAACCCTGTTGATTTACCTAAAAATTCTTTATTTATATAAATAGTTTGTAATGCGGGAAAACTTATTGGAATTTCAGCCATATTAAGTTTAAAGCCTGCGAAATAAATATATAGCATTAACGATTTTTTTACTATATAGGTAGTGATAATATTTGAAATCAAGCAAGATAGAAGGTAGGAAATTTACTTTATGTTATTAGCTGTCCCGGCGAACTTCGTATCGCCATATTCTTTTCAACCCGCGTGAATTTTTGATCCCGTTCCCGCTGCACCTATTTTCTCATTCTTAAACCTTCCCTGGACATCCACGAATATTTCAAGACTAAAATTAGCTAAATCGGTTCAGCCGTTCTTGAGTTATAAACTAACAACGAAAAGTGGCATTGATTTTTATATATACAGGGCGTCCCACGGCGATGCCACATGGAGGGAAAGTACCTTAAATCCTTAAGTTAGCTCATTTTACTTAAAGGAGACATCATTTTATTTTTAAAAAGAAACAAAACTGCATTCAAAGATTTTTAAAAATTCGCTTGCTACATCCGGTAATCGAACCGACTAAAATCCGAAAAAGTAACATCCTGTATTTTTATGGCATCAATCGATAGTGTCAAGCATAAGGATCAAATCTCTCTAAGAAACATGGTAAATTAAATGAAAGGAAGTCCTTGAAACCTAAAATTATAAATTCAATTTGGTAAAATAAAACACTTTCTTAGGTATAAGGTATCAAAACTAGAGATATCTTTGATGAAATTTATTTAGTAAAATGAGTACTATGAACTTTGTTACCTGTTTAGAATGTAACTTTATTGGGTAACTGCATGTGGTATGTAGGTAGGGTAGGTAGTTATTTTTGGGTGCTTGATTAGAAACCTGCACGCGGTGTACCCTGGGCAACGAAGATGGCGAGAGAATTGCCCTATTGGATCAACTTATAACCTGTTAATTGAGACGGCGTGCGGTTTTCGTCGGTTTGAGTTCGACATACCTAACAACAACTGCTGACCAGCAGCGGTCTCCGCACGATAAAAAAAGAAAAGTAATTTAAATATGCAATTTTATTGTTAATCTTCTTCCTCCTAGCATTAATTCCCAGTCGCACCCGAAGCGTTTTTCAGCTCGGAGTCTGGGGTCCGCTTTACCAGTGTTAACCACAGATTTGGCTATACCTCGATATTTTCCGTGAAGCGATTGCCATCTGACCTCCACAACCCAATGGTAACATTAGGTATATCGAAGCTTTGCAGCTAGACCGTTGTTTTTGGAATTTTTAGGGCTCCAGCTACCCGTAACGACTGCCATAGATGTTTTTATGGCAACCGGGACCGACGGCTTAACGTGCTCTCCGAGGCACGACCAGACCAATGCAAATACCCATATTTCATGAACACAAATATTTGCACTGAGCGGGGATTGAACCCGCGCCTCCTGCGTAGCGGCCGCGTTCACTACCGCTACGCCACGGAGGCTGGAATTTGATTGTTAATATGGTATCAGATGGATGGATGAACTTTGAGTAAAAGTGTTTTATTTTGCCAAATTGAATTTATAATTTTAGGTTTCAAGGACTTCCTTTTATTTAATTTACCATGTTTCTTAGAGAGATTTGATCCTTATGATTGACACTATCGATTGATGCCATAAAAATACAGGATGTTACTTTTTCGGATTTTAGTCGGTTCGATTACCGGGTGTGGCAAGCGAATTTTTAAAAATCTTTGAATGCAGTTTTGTTTCTTTTTAAAAATAAAATGATGTCTTCTTTAAGTAAAATAAGCTAACTTAAGGATTTAAGGTACTTTCCCTCCATGTGGCATCGCCGTGGGACGCCCTGTATAGATATAAGTATAGATATAGTAACTGCAGGTTTAAATTTTTAATCGTATAACTAACACTGACAACTTTAAACCACTTTTAGGCCATAGTAACCGCATGCCATCAGAGGGATGTGTAAAATTTCTATTCACTCGCTACTCTCAAAGATAATGACGTAAAGTTCAGCCCTTCTAGACATTGAATTGACATAAGTTGACGACTGTCAAACGTCACGAACGTCAGAATACGTGTCAATCCCATACATTCATAACTCTATTATACAATACGCCGGCCACGAATTGCCACTTGTCTTGTGCGGGTAATGTTGAATGGTTTCAAACTGCCAAGTTCAACAGAAACCCCCGTGAACATACACGTTGGAGGTTGGAGGGTTGCCCAGCTGTCCCGGCGCGGTAGGTCAGGGTCGCGTCGCCTCCCAACATGTGGAGTGTGCCTTCATGAATGAAACAAAGTTTCCTGCGGTGTACCCTACAACGTTCACGGGCGACGCTAACAACAAGTTAACTTTTGGCAGCCTTTGTGGCGTAGCGGTAGAGCGTTCGACTCGACGACTGCTACGCAAGGGGCGTGGGTTCAATTCCCGCTCGGTGTAAATATTTGTATTTGCATTGTTATAGGCGTTACTGTTTGTAATATGTATGTATTTACAAAAAAAAAAAGTATCTAAGTACTTATGTTTATCCGCATTCTCAAAACCCATAACACAAGCTAGCTACGCTTGTTTGTCCTTATCCCACAATATTGTTTATATTTTTTCACAAGTACCAGTCTTTAGTGCTTTTGCTTTCAACCCATTATGTATAATATGACTGTACTGTGAACGTTCGAGCGAGTTGACGACAAGAAAAGTAGGTACAATCAGAAGGTGGCAACTCGCTCGACCGAGCAAGTTTCTTCCGAGCGAGTTGACGAACAACTCAATTTCTGCATTCCCAGAGGATAACAAATAAATAAACATTTACCTTGCCCTGCACTTCTATACTAATCTCGTTCTAAAGAAATAATAAATCAATCGGTCAATATTAGTCGTTCATCATAAAATGACAACGTGAACATTGATGTAAACTTATTGTTTGTTTCGAGCTGTGAGCTCTCATTCCCGGGCCGCCAGAAAGGAGTGCATAGCTCTATCGATCCGTCAGTGCAGACAGGGTGGCTGACGTACCTACCTATATCATACCTATGCATATGGAAGGGGTTGCGCTCCCATCAATCGGGGAATTACGACGCCATATTGCGATGCGTGTCCAGTCCACAGATATAGAGAAATGTGTAGTGGAATAACTATTTTAAAGATGAAAGTTCTGATCGAGTGACTTAGTAATAATATACTTAATCATCAATTAAATTAAAATGGAGAAGGGAAAAAGGAGCTATTAAAAATAGCAACGATGGTAAAATTGTTACGTAATGCCTGAGTGTAGTAATTGTGACGACATAAACATAATTTTACTAAAGAAGTTACTTAGTTAAAATATGAAGCAGCTAATGGTTAGACACCAAACACATGTTGAAGTTTCATTTCTTTCCAGTAAAAGAGTGCAAGACTGGAAGGTTTTACACGTTCAATTCATAATTAGATCGCAATAGAACTATTTTCGATGTATTACGACGTAATATTTAATTTTTTCACATTGTACCTACCCAACGTTGTTTTTCGCTTTCGTGTTCACGTAAAAAATCATGATTATAGCATTTTTAAATCTTTCCATATTTTTGTAACACAACTTTTTTACATCTGTGTTATTCAGCTACCTCCGAATTTATGGCGGTTCAATTTTCACTCGTAATTATTTCGTTTGAAAAGTCTGCGAAATAACTGTAGCTAGCTAGCTAGCGTTGATGGAATTTTACCAGAGGGTTTATTTTAAATTGAACATATTATTATTCGGTGTTACACTTTTCTAAGTCACGTATCACACTCAACTATGAGGGTGGTTACTTTTAGAAACATGTACCTATATATTAACGGCAAATTTAAGATTATCATTGGAAAATGAACACTGACAATTATTAAAGTACCTACTCATGGACCCCAGTAGCCTTTTACCTGTCTGTTGGTAAACGGCTACAGTGGTACATGAGAACTTCCGTATTTTCGCGCTAGTTTACCACATTAGTGCCTAAAATCCTAAAATCAAAGTAATCATTTATGAGAAACTCACAGGCTATTCACTTGGTACCCTAAAAAGAGTGAAGTTCTGTTGTGCCCAGTCATTGGTTGAATGGCTGAGCGCGAAAGTCGGGCAAGTTCAGCGAAAGCATCCATAAATCATGAGGTACGTTGGGAGGTTGCCAATTGTCCCGGTGTACTAGGTCAGGGTTGCACCGCCTCCCAAACAATTGTTGAATGTTTCCTCCTACGTGAATGAATCAAAATGTACTACAGTTCTTATTTACTACGTCTCGTTGGCAATGATTTTTCAGCATTAAGTTTGCGACAAAAGCTTTCATTAAGGTTGATTAACATCAGACGAGCATTCGCTCGTGTAGAGGGGAAGCATTCGCTCGTGTATAGATTGAGCCGATGTTGTCATTTTTATTGTATTTTTGAATCTATTTGACATTACATGATAATCTTTGAACTAGTAAAATTGGAAGCTTCTTCCTACGTATATATTTGTACGCCACCAGAGAATTGCGGAGCTATAGTCGCGTACGATTGTTCGAACCGAAACGTGTGAGAAACTCTCCTCGTCAAAACGACGCATTAATTGTTGCATGCTTTTTACTGTGCTTTTGTTTTGTGACAGCCTCCGTGGCGTAGCGGTAGTGAACGCGGCCGCTACGCAGGAGGCGCGGGTTCAATCCCCGCTCAGTGCAAATATTTGTGTTCATAAAATATAGGTATTTGCATTGGTCTGGTCGTGCCTCGGAGAGCACGTTAAGCCGTAGGTCCCGGTTACCATAAAAACATCTATGGCAGTCGTTACGGGTAGTGGGAGCCCTAAAAATTACAAAAACAACACAACGGTGTTGTAGCTGCAAAGCTTCGATATACCTAATGTTACCATTGGGTTGTGGAGGTCAGATGGCAATCGCTTCACGGAAAATATCGAGGTCTAGCCAAATCTGTAGTTAACACTGGTAAAGCGGACCCCAGACTCCGAGCTGAAAAAAAAAGGCTTCGGATGCGACTGGGAATAACGCTAGGAGGAAGAAGAAGAAGAATTGTTGCATACTTTTGTATCTACACATAATTATTATGTTTTAAACAAATAATTATTTTCCATTCCGCCGTGTGCTATTCTGCCTCCTAAGCGGTATAAAAAAAATCACTCATTATTTAGCCTACAATGGTCCACTGCTGGACAAAAGCCTCTCCAAATGTGCACCACAACACCCAATCCTTTCGCATCCAGTCTATCACAGCTACCTTTTACAGGTCGTCAGTCCATCTCGAATCTGGGACGCATCCCATCTTTCGATTACTGGACTTTTGTATAGGTAAGCTAACTTAAGTATAAAGTCATTTCATCATGTTCTCTACTTCTATATCATGCTTGCCCTTGTATTCTAAATTTTATTTATTTTCATATAGGACACGTCAATATGACTTCACCTCGCCTGATGGTAAGCTAAAGGCAAAGTCTAGGAAAAGAGCGTCACCATTATACAATGGTGGCACTGAACTTAACGACCTCATAAAATCCTTTTTTTTTTTGTTCTTTTCTTTTTTTTTATTTAATTGAATCGTTCTAAATTTAAATAAAAGAAAAGAATACTTGATCTAAAATCAAAAGTAACCAATGCTAGTCGTTCATAATATTGTGAACTGAATAATTTGAATATCAGCTCGCGGCCGCGGCCCGGGGACCCGGGCGCATCGAGGGGGAAACGCATAGCTCCATCGATTGCGACGCTGCAGGTGGGGCGTTGGCTAGCAGAGGTCGCCGTCATCGGTCGGGAGTTACGACGCGACGCCATGTTTGCAATGCGTGTCCACAGATATAGAGAAATGTGTTATGTATTTTCAGAATGAGCCTAGTCGCGAATTCAATTCACTTATAGGAAAAGTGACAAGTTGTTTCCCATCAGGAGTGGGTTATTCGATTAGTACTGACATTGTATATACAGTATGGCATTAGGGATTAAAGTTGTAATTTATAACCAACTAGCTATTTCCCACGGTTAAGCCCATGTCGCTTTTTGAACTCGTTCCCGTAATCCATGGAAACCTATTCCTGGGATAAATATGAATCGAAACCCAGTACCAAATTTCAGCCTCTTTAGGTCCAGTTATTGTGACGTCAATTTGTTTATCACCTTGCAACTTTTGTATATCTTTGTACGACATTTAATTAACACTGAAAATCCAGCCGCCCGGGGGCTGACGGGGGGTCAATCAGTGTCCCACACTACCGCAACCCGCCTTTCCACCTTATGCCTGATATATCTATTATTCAATTGATGTACTAAATGGGGATTTTGACTGTAGCTAAAGTAAATTATTTATACCACTTAGGTGGCAGACAACGACCCGCTCGATGGAAAATGGTTACCGTGGCCTATGACGTATGCAACACCAGGAGCGTCACACTCCCGCTGCCGACTCCGTAATCTACTCCTGTAGTCGCTTGAAAAAATCACGGCAGGGAGTTCATTTCACAGTTTATGCGTGCGGGGGATGAAGTTCCTTTCATATCTGACTGTGCGAACTGTTTTCAGTCGCAACTTGTGGGCATGGATGAAGTTCCTTTCATATCTGACTGTGCGAACTGTTTTCAGTCGCAACTTGTGGGCATGGATGAAGTTCCTTTCATATCTGACTGTGCGAACTGTTTCAGTCGCAACTTGTGGGCATGGATGAAGTTCCTTTCATATCTGACTGTGCGAACTGTTTTCAGTCGCAACTTGTGGGCATGGATTCCCTGTACGTGGCGAGAGGTGCGATGATAGAATGTAGCCGAGGTCATCATGTCGAACAATTAATTATTTATATTAATTTAACTGAGCTTATTAAATCTAGAATGGCAAGAGAGTGGTAAATGTTGCGTCAGTTCTTATTTTATTGTTTTTTTTAATCACGACTTATTCAGTAACTAAAATTTCACACTTCAATTCAAAATGGTGAAGAATGCAATGAACCGAATACCACGCAAATCAAAATTTAGACTGCCAATGACCTGCTTCAACTAATTTTCAAAGAAAATTACTACTAAGAGTTTTTCCTTTGTCAAAAAATCGAATACAATTTCACCACCTTATTGGGGTATACATCGAAAAATATCGATCCTAGCGGAAAATTATGAATACTAAAAGGTAGGAAATTAAATTCTTAACAACTTTGTAGTAACTATTTTTCGTGTAAAAATAAAACTAAACGACTTATTCAGTAAACAAAAATTTACCCTTAAATTCAAGATGGCCGATAACGCAACAATCCGAATACCACGCAAAACCAAATGTAGACTGCTAGGGACCTTCCTTAATGATTTCCGAAAGAAAATTGCTACTAAGAATTTTTCATAAGTCAAAAAAGTCAAACAAAGGTTTACCACTTTTTGGGGTATAAATAAAAAAATATCGATCTTAGAAAAAAATTAAGAAGAGTTAGATTGTAGAAAATTTAATTCTAAACAATTTTGTAGTAACAACTTTTTGTGTAAAATTAGAACTAAACGATTTATTCAGTAAACAAAAATGTATCCTTAAATTCAAGAACACGGAGAACGCAACGAACCGAATACCACGCAAATCGAAACTTAGACTACCAGGGACCTCCCTCAACGAATTCAGAAAGAAAATTGCTACTAGGAATTATTTCTAGGTTTGCTCCTTAATCGAGCTAAATCGGTTGTACTATAACTATAATAGTAAATTATTTGACAATTGAATGTTGTGACGATACAATTATTGTTTATTCCATACCCCTCGTTTACACCAAGAAACAAGTTGTAGACTTGTTTGAGTTACAAGTCGTCAAAAGACAATTATTTGTATTCAACACTAGCTGACCCCGCGAACTTCGTACCGCCTAACAGTCGATTCTTTATTTTATTTTTTATTTTTCTCTCCGTAAGAACCATCCTCGTACTTCAAGTAATATTCTAAAAAAAGAATTAGCGAAATCGGTTCAGCCGTTCTCGAGATTTGCGCTTAGCAACACATTTAGGGATTCATTTTTATATTATAGAAGATAAGATGTATTGAGACTTGTCTCAAACACTCTTTCGTTCACACTGTGTCGCCAACTTGTATTCGTACAAGTTTAAAACACATTTGCGTTCACACTGAAGTCTGCGACATGTTGTACTTTGTCTGATACATTGATCGCGTTCACACCTACACAACACATCGTGTTTTAGTACTGTTTATTTTACTGCAATTTCGGTCTTGAGACTTGTGTTGAACTGTATCCATGATTGATGGATAACATGTATACAGACTGAATGCGGAAGGTGAAGAATCAAGAGAAATGGCGTACATTGGCTGTATATAGTTTTACAATATTTGATGATAACATATCATACAAGATTTATTGACAACATATCCTTCAAGATTTGTTGACAACATATCATACAAGATTTGTGGACAACATATCATTCAAGATTTATTGACAACTTATCATACAAGACATGTATGCAATGTTTTATACCTGTCTATGTCGGAACGAAGACATGTCATAAAACTTGTCAAATACATGTTTTAGACCCTGGTGTAAACGAGGGGTTACAAGTTTCTTTACAACTTGCCGTTTTGACCTTTAGTAAAAAGTAACTAAATTGAAAATCCCTAATTGCACCGCGCCCCAAGCGAACTGTCCATCACCACCCTCCCTTTGTTACAAAATCACCTAGCACATGCAACGCAGCTTTAATTTTCAATAGACTGTACCCCCGTAATTGCAGTCTCCCCGCAAGGGTTCCGTTCGAAAACTTAATAAGCGCTTACTTTGTATTTTCAAACAGCTACCTACTCTTCCATACATTTTAATTAAGTATACATCGCGGATCGCGGCACCATGTTTTGGACCTAAGTCATGCAACAAACGGGGTCCTGGCGCGCGCGGATTGTTTTGTAATAATTCATGCTTGGTGCAGTAGCACCCCGTGTTATCTTCAAAAGTCACTCAAGAAACGTGTACAGCGTGTATAGAGCACATTTTGAGCACATTATAATAAAATTCCAAGAAATATGTCCCAAGCATACGCTGATTCATATTTGCAAACGTCACAATCCACTCGCACCACGAAAGATGCATCATGTCAAATCAAATATGTCATATTTATAGGTTTTAACAGGAGGGTTGCATTTTTATTAGTGCATCTGATTGATGGATTTCACGGTCCGTTGGGTGAGATAATTACTATGGGGGTGTTTTGTTGCTTGTAGGGTACATAATGTAATATATAGACTCAAAGCCTTTGACGTCCGAGTACCGAAATACTGTCCAATCAAATCAACAACAGGATGAAAGGGCTATGTCAGAGTTCAGTCTGATGGACGTACACTTGAACATGCAATAGGTTTATTATGTATTGAGTAACTAAATGGGGATTAATCTGCAATGAGTGGATTGGGGCACATGTTCATTTGTAGCATGTTAATTAGATAAAGGGAACTTTTTCGAGTGGATAAAATACGTATGTAAGTACTACATGTCTAAATTTGAATCAGCACGCGGTTTAACCAATGCGATTCCGATAATAATATATCTAGCGACCCAAAATGGTTGCGATTCCCATAACTCAAAACAAAACAAAAAGACTGTAAAAGTCTTTAAAATAAAATTATGGGATTAAAACATATTTTGACGTTTCTGATTGACATCAACGTGTATCAATCCCACGTTGATCAAATATTCAATAATCATTGAGGGGCAGAAGATAATAATGCTTTCTTATATCTATCGCTAGTTAGATATCGATAAAAATCGATAGGTAATAAATCAATAATGCACTCAGTGTTGGAGCACGTCAACGCTACTTGCATTTCTTATGCAAATCGATTGTCTCCAAGGCGAACATATTTTTTTTCATTAGAATCTCTTGTTTGTGATTGGCGACATCATTATTTTTCCACAATTACCACGTAATTGTGGAAAAATAATGAGGGACATTGAATTTTACGGTGAGTGGTCAATTCGCCATATTAAATGAGTTTATCCACTGGAAATGAAAAATGTTGTTGTGTTGCTACATTGTTGCAAACGTGAGTAAATAAAAGAAAAAAATAGGTAGGTACGAAACCTTAGTGTTATAAGAATAAGAATAATGAATTTGCCTTTAAACATGGTAATATAGATCTTACAATGTGTACAAGCACACTGCAGCATGCAAATTTAAACAGTTGTTGTTATTATAATTATCTTTTATTATATTACAATTAGCTGAATGTTAACAGAATAATTATAATACTTAAGTCATTTCGTTATTAACTTATTTGGATCAGTTACTTCTATTTATTTTCTAATGTCATAGACTCTTTCATTGTGTAAAAACATTTTCACCATAGACACTCGAAAAAGGGCCCGTGATTCATCAAAAACAGTGAATAAAACGCTCTTTGTTTCACCGAGTGAATAAAAAAATTTGAATTTGGAACATGCGCAAATGTACGGATTCTAGTGAAACATGCAAAGAGGTTGCACACTCTCACTATAAAAACGTACTAAAAGCCACCTAAATGTAATCACTGGCTGGATGGAATGTGGCTCAGTTTAAATTAAGAAAAAAAATGCCGCCATTTTCTGTGTAATTTTCCTTGTAAAAGTTTATGTTTGTCTCATAATCATAAAATGACTTCATCTAGTGATGAAAATGAAACTCATATTCTCGAAAAAGCGCTAAAGCGGTAGCTATTACTGATAATTTGCTGCTTCTTTTGTGTACTATCCATAACAAAATGTAATTCATAATCACAGAGTAATCGTTTTCTCGTAGTCAATGGTGAAAAGTTGAGTACCTAACACGTGAAAAAAGAATTCATCTCGGCTCTTGTATCCCTCGATCCACTCAGGTTTCTATCTAGAACCCCTCGCTACGCTCGGGATTCTACCGGAGAAACCTTCACTCCTCTCGGGATACAACTTGGTGCCTCGAAAAGAATTCACCTTTTTTTCACTTGTTGGGTAATCTACTATTACAACCCACCTGCTCATAAAAGTGCTATTATTTCACCGCAAATAGGCACGTAATGACACCTATTATCAAACTGTGACTTTTTCATTGCTATTATTCACAAGTGAGTTATAGATTCTTTTTTAAATTTTATAGGTTAAGTTTCTATGTTCTTAAAAAAGTTTCGATACAAAAAAGAACGTGTACGAATAAATTAATATGCCTATTGTATGTTCATTTGATGCATTTTCGTATTTAAATAAATAATTTCAACTTGTAATACTTGTTTATTCAACAAATTTTCGGTAAAATTTAACTTTTTTTTTTCTCAAAGTACAGAAAAAAAAACAGTAAAAAAAGTTAAATTCAAACCTTTTTTTTTTTTTTAAATATGGTCGACCGCCATTTTTAGATGCGCGCACATAGGAAAACGAATTAACTTGTAGTATTGTTTATTTAGTATTTGTAGTATTATTTTATTCGCAAGTGTGTTGTAAAACGTCGTATAGCACGCGTGAGTATGATGATTACCAACATTGCTCACTTGTACCATAATGTACTATTATCATTCTGTAAGTCATTTCTTTAAAGCATGTTTGAGGTAACTCTCTTTTGGTATTTTATGAAAAATCTGGATACAAAAACTATTATTTTTATATAAACTTGTCGACACCATGAGTAACAAGCGTTTACTTGGGTCTCTAGATATATACTTTTTATTCTCACATACTTTATCAAATAAATATATTAAAGGCCGAATTGTGACAAGGCAAGGCAAGTCACAAATGTGTTGATTTTGCATAAAAAAGTGCGAGTTCATCCCGCTCAGATTGGGAAAACTGCCGGAACTAGATTCATAATCATGGGCCGCCCGATATACAGAGAATACATCTTAATTCCAAACCAAAAAGTGATCGATATGGTAATGGTGAAGCACTGAAGGGTGATCGGATAATCCAAACGTACTTTTACACGATAATTGAAACAAACACAGATACGATTATAATAAAGGCCTGGTCGAAAGTACAAAAAAACCAGCGAGCATATATGATAATAATTATGAAAGTAGAGAAGCAAAAGAGGTATACCAAGAGTGTGGCGATTGGAAATAATGTCGTCTATGCCTTCCCAATTGGGAAAAAGGCGTGATAGTTTGTACATAAGTTAAAAGGGAACTACATTGTAAAACAATAATAAAATCGGCTGAGTGCGAGTCGGACTCGCCCATGAAGGGTTCCGTAGTAGCAAAGGCGAAAATTGCGGTTTATGACGTATTAAAAAAAAAACTACTGACTGGATCTCGTTCGAACCAATTTTTAGTGGTAGTTTTCATCATATATTTTTTATAGATTTATCATTCTCTTATTTTAGAAGTTAGAGGGGGCGGGACACACATTTTTCCACTTTGGAAGTGTCTCTCGCGCAAACTATTCAGTTTAGAAAAAAACTATGTTAGAAACCTCAATAGCATTTTTAAAGACCTATCTATAGATACCCCACACGTATGGGTTTGATGAAAAAAAAAAAAATAGTTTCAGTTCTAAGTATGGGGACCCCCAAAATTTAATGCTTTTTTTTATTTTTGTGTGAAATTATTAATGTGGTTCACAGAATACATCTTCTTGCCAAGTTTCAACAGCATAGGCCTTATAGTTTCGGAGAAAAGTGGCTGTGACATACGGACGGACAGACAGACAGACGGACGGACAGACATGACGAATCTATAAGGGTTCCGTTTTTTGCCATTTGGCTACGGAACCCTAAAAATGACATCGACATAATGTTTGTTTTCAGACCTTAAGGTAGTATTCCGAAGGCGACCGCTTAAGTTACTGCCGACGTATGCGGCAAATGCAGCGTACCCATTAGGTACTTGTTCTTGTTAAACTCCGATACGGATAAGGGGGACCGTTGCGAGGCCACAATGAATTACGCGTATCTGCTGCGTGCATCTGCAGTTCTCGTATGTACTTAGTCACTTTCGGAATCATACCTTAAACCGTACATAAAATTTATTGTACACCCCTCGGCTCTAGGCGAGGAATTATGTCATTGTAAGATTAGTAACATACGGTGTAAGTATATATTATTATACGTTACTTGAACACAACGAGTTTTCACACAAAAGCAACCGGTTATTACGTCGCGATAAAGACCGTTGATGTCCGCCACATGTGGTGGATATACAAAGGAAACTGTTCAGTTGCAAAAATTACTTCTTTATTACTTTATCAATTTTGTGTTCATTGAACCACTTTTCTTAGTGACCACTTTATCAAAATGAAGTAATACTTTTTTAGGTAAAGCAGTTAAGTTAGCAGTGGCGAAAGGTGAGAATTTTCAAAAGGGAAGCCGGTAGAGAATAAATCTGATCTCTTATAGAACGACAACAGCAATTTCGCATGGGATTCTTGACGTTCTGAATTCAGATACTGAATTTTATATAGGTACTGAATTTTAGTTTCTAAATTTCAGATACTGAATATAAATTTAAACATCTCTATCACGGCTTCCCTTTGCAGAGCAAGTCGGTAGAATTCGGGTTATAGGGAGGGGTCCCTATAACCCGCCACTGTAAGTTAGACTTTACTTTTTAGGTAAAACAGTTACTTTTAGCTTATCCCTACTGGGTTGGGAAAAGACAACGAAATGAAACACTTTGTGTGTTGTCCCAATGAGATTTAAAAAGAACCAGCACCAAGGAGTCCCTATAACACGATTCCTGCAGGATTGCTGTGCAAAGGGAAACCACGACTTCCATTTCCGGAGCAAGAAGGTAGAGATACTTAAGCTTATACTCTAAAAACTAAAACATCCAGTTTTAGTTTTATAGAGCATCTGAAATTCAGTACCTAAAATTTAAGCAAAAATGTCATACAAAATTACCACGATAGTTCTTTACTATTTTTTCCACCGACACGAATTTTCACCCTTCGCCACTGAAAAGAACTATATATCTACGGTACACTAGGTACAGCTACAAATTAAAAACAGGTAGTTAACGAAATTTCTCCCTCTGGCCACCCAGTTGCAATAGGGGAAACTTTAATTAAGTGCCCGGCCTTTGACGTGATGCCAACCGCGTCGGGGAGGGCGCCAAATCCTTTGCTACAAAGCGCGACGAACTAAATGATGCCACACATTGCACACGTAGCAAATATGTAATAGAACAGATTTTTTATATTAATTACATACTCAGTGCAGTGTAGCTTTCTATTTTATAACCTATTTCCGGACTTCATAACGCAACTCTGAAGCAGTTCACGAGTTTTTAATCTGATAGGAAACAGCTTTATTGCCGGCTCGCGATCTTTAAACTCCTTTTAAAGCCTTATTAACTTTTTTGTGTATATATTGTGTGGACTCGCATCCCGAGGGTTTCGTACAAAATTGGATTCAGGGATGAACATACAATACATAAACGGCACTATATTGTAATTGCGTTGACTTAAGCATAATTTATGCACACGATTCAAGACGCCACAGACGTGTTATGAATTTCAATTTGTTACCTCCACGCATTCCTGAGAAAAATGTCTAAAATGACGGATAGACACACAGACGGACAACAAAGTTATCCTATAAGGTTTCCGTTGTTTTCCTCTTGAGGTACGGAAACCTAAAAAGTTAAAAAAGGGTATATTAAAAGCCTTTTCGTAACAAGGAAAACAGCGTTTACTGCTACAACGAAATTCGCTGAAAGAAAACTTTCGTTTTTAGGGTTCCGTAGCCAAATGGCAAAAAACGGAACCCTTATAGATTCGTCATGTCTGTCCGTCCGTCTGTCTGTCCGTCCGTATGTCACAGCCACTTTTCTCCGAACCTATAAGGCCTATGCTGTTCAAACTTGGTAAGATGTATTCTGTGAACCGCATTAAGAATTTCACACAAAAATAAAAAAAGCATTAAATTTTGGGGGTCCCCATACTTAGAACTGAAACTCAATTTTTTTTTTTCATCAAACCCATAGTATCTATAGATAGGTCTTTAAAAATGCTATTGAGGTTTCTAACATCATTTTTTTCTAAACTGAATAGTTTGCGCGAGAGACACTTCCAAAGTGGAAGAATGAAATATGTGAAAGTTAGAGGGAGGGCCCTCTAACTTCTAAAATAAGAGAATGATAAATCTAAAAAAAATATATGATATAAATTGCCACGCAAACTACCACTAAAATTGGTTCGAACGAGATCCAGTCAGTAGTTTTTTTTACTACGGAACCGTTCATGGGCGAGTCCGACTCGAACTTGGCCGATTTTATTTTTAGAACTATTTTTGGATTAGATCTAAACAATCAGTTTTAATGGAAATTCTACTAAGTTTGCAACACTGCTTGTGTGAGAAGCACATCTGGTAGGTCCAAACAAACTCATCCCCAAATATTTACCCTGCATCTGGCGTAAGATTAATTATTGCTTTTTTGTTAAATACTCGTTTTCTGGTTTTGTACAGTGAACCTACATTTCGTGTAATGGCTAAAACAGTAACTACGGTCATCACTATCAAATGCATACTGACTTATTGCAAATCAAAGACAATTTAGCACGATTTGATACCTACTACTGAAGGGACCGTCCCGGCGAATTTTTCACGGTATTTGTGGTACTTTACATTTACCTTTGATGTGAGAGATTTGATTGAAGCTTAATTAGTGAAACCTCAAAAGTCGTAAGATTAACTTCAAACGTGGTAATATAAAAGAAGAAAATTCAATTTTCTTTGAATAGGTGGCAGTTAATTAAGCAATGTTTTTTTTTATATTTCAACGTATATTTAGCGATGAATAGGCACACAATAAATTAATTTGCGTATGAAGCTGGTTTCATGGCTACAAAGTTAAATTAAAAATGATAGGGATTATTTGTAAAGAAAAATATTAATTGAATTAATTTTGAAGCTTCGCTGATTTATATTTTTTATACTACTTAGGTCGCAGAGAAGCACACGGCCCACTTGATGGAAAGTGGTTACCATGGCCTATGGACGAGTGCAACACCAGGGGAGTCAAACTCGTGCTGCCGACCCTGAAAAAACAGAGAGATCTGTGCCGTCAGCGCGGAAGATAAGCAGGACAACTTATCCTTGTCTTAGTCGTAGGCTTGTCCTGGACAAGCCGTATGTATTATGGGGAAAAATAAACATCCAGGACACAACTTGAACCCGCGACTAATCCCTTACAAGGGAAATACTCTGACTACGTACCTGTATACATCCTGAATATTAGAAAATATTAAGAAATGATCGTCGCCTCAATG
The DNA here is from genome assembly GCA_914767945.1 of Eilema depressum. Taxonomy (NCBI): domain Eukaryota; kingdom Metazoa; phylum Arthropoda; class Insecta; order Lepidoptera; family Erebidae; genus Eilema; species Eilema depressum. The sequence continues at coordinate 30,968,302 of OU612012.1, read as the reverse complement.
TGTTTACACCAGGTTGATTGTCGCCTTCGACTGGCAAGCGAAGTCGACCGTCGACCTGGTGTAAATGAGCCATTAGATTTTATTTATACAATCTACACGTCCGACCCTTACTCGTATAATTTAGTTTATATTGAACGGACTATTAGCAAATATTTGTCCATGTTGCGTAACAACATCGTGACGCGTAAGTATAAGAAAAATAAGTAAATGTGTAATATAAGAGAGTACCTGACGCCAATATCCTTTATTCTATCTTTAACAGCACTTAATGACAGCCCAACAGACAAAGAATATTTATTTACGAGAGTAGCCAATATTCATTACCTACTCCATAGAATGTATCTAACAATCATTATAGACAAAATGTCAGATGTCAGTACACAAAACCTTGATTAGGATCAGACTAATTAGCTCATTGTTAACCATACAGATCGTATGACGCACTAATAACAAAAGAGTAAAAGGACTTTTAGAATAACTTGTATTCTTCTAAATAATGACACTAGTTTACAAAACCTAACGTTTTGTCTGTTGCCGCGAATTCTGTAGTTGATATGATAATGTTCACTTATGACTTGTTTTTGTCAAATTTTTGTATTTTATCATTGAAGCATAATCATTTTATCCATAAAAGGCGAATTTTTCTATGTTAAGATTAGTATCTGAAAATTTTGGGTCATGCGTAGTTCAAGGAGACGTTGTTTAAACAATCCAGATCACTTTTGTCATATATGCGGAGAATGTGTTTAAAAATAGTAGAAAACTTATATCAGAGTTGGCGAAAAATACCTACTTTGAGTATTTTAGGATGCTCTTAGATAAAAATGGGAAGTCTTGAGCACTCAGTTGTGTCTGCAAATCGTGTGTGGACTATTTAAGATTGTGGAATAGAGGTAAAAGAATGCCTTTAAATTTGGAACACCTACTATTTGGCGAGAACCAGGAAATCATCTACAAGACTGTTATTTTCTTTTTTCTTCGTAAACGGTTTAATCACTAAAAATCGAGGTAAATGGTACCTAGTACCCAAGTACTAGATATGTTCAACGTCCAGTGCAGCGTTAACCTGACCCTTCAGTACTTAAAAATATATCTGAACTCTTAGAACTGAAGGACCAAGCTCATCACGAAATGATGCTGATTTTGAAGGCATGTCAAATGAGCCAAAACGCTTTTCACAAAATGAATAAGATGATCTTGTAAGAGATTTAAATCTTTCTAAACAAGCCTACGAAAGATACTCAATTTAGAAATACTATGAGTGAGTTAGAACACTTGGACAGCTTTCATCACACATTTCACCAATCATTGTATTAGATCCCACGTAATAGAGGGTGAGCCTATTGCCGTATACCGGGCATTATTGTTGCCTCGTATCTGAGGCTGATTCTGGGCTGTATATATCTGTCTGATGTTAAACAGCCCTATCCTTTAGTCACCTTGTCCGACACCGCATGGGAGGAGATGGGGTGGCCCAAATTCTAATCTGCCGGGAACCGCACCAAACTAACAAAGGAGAACATTCACTCTCCATACATATCTGGGCTAATTTTGAAAGTGCCGGCCAAAGAAAAAAAATATGATATTCTGTTAGAGCTTGTTCTTACTAGCATTTTTTATTATCGTCAAAGTTGAGAGATCACTTCCAACGGTTTTATTTGAGTTTAAAAATCTTAAAAATATACACTTTTTAAGATACGAACTATTAAAAATAAATGAAAAATATTGTTCTACATTGGAAGAATAGTTAATAAAAGCAATATAAAATAAACCCTATACTGCATATTGTTGTTTTTCGTCCATTCATTTAGATCCAAAATTGAAAGTGCCGGTCAAAGAAAACAAATATGATATTCCGCTAGAGCTTGTCCTCATCAGCACTTTTTATTACGTCGTCAAAGCTGAGAGACCACTGCCCTCGGTTTTATTGGCGTTCAAAAATCTTAGAAACATATAATTTTTATGATACGATATATTGAAAATGAATGAAAAATATTGTTCTATATTGGAAGAATAGTTATTAAACGCAATAACAAATAAACCCCATACTGCATATCGCTGTTTTTCGTTAGTTTATTTAGGTCTAAAATTGAAAGTGCCGGCCAAAAAAAAATGATATTCCGTTAGCGCTTGTCCTTATTGGCATAAGCATATAAAAATAAAATACACGAGCAATAATACTGTTTTATTGCACTTCACCCTTCTTGTTTTATCTATGATAATGTATGTATAATGTTGACGAACCTGGACATGACGTGACTGCTATCGTCCACGAATCATCCATAAGGCATTGCCATTAGTGCCTTGTAACTGTGGAATATGATGAACTCATTTACTAAGTTCAATTGGAAATGCACTTTTAACCAATATAAATCAATATTTCTCATTCATTTTCAATAATTCGTAAAAAAAAATGTATATATCCAAGATTTTTGAACTCAAATAAAACCGAGGGAAGTTATCCTTCAGCTTTGACACCATAAAAAATGCTAATGAGGACAAGCTCTAGCGGAATATCATATCTATTTGTTTTCTTTGACCGGCACTTTCAATTTTTAACCGACTTCAAAAAAGGAGGTTCTCAATTCGTACGCAATTTTTTTTTTTTTATTTTATTTTTGTATGTTTGTTACGCGATTGTGAAGCCAATCCTGGACGGATTTTGTAAATTCTTTTTTTGTTTGATAGAGGATACTTTCAGAGTGGTCCCATATCCAAGATGTCCGGATCTAATGCTATGATCCTGGAGAAATCAAGGGAAATCCTCCGAAACCAGACTGATGCGCCTTCAAGCGCCTACTCTTTTATTTTAGCAATCAGATGAATGTTGTTTTATTTTCAAAGAACATGCAGGCGTTGCTCTTAAAATTACAGTATAGCGAAAATAATATAAAAAATACAACTTTAATAATGATACTTTACAGTACGTTCGTAATAATCAATATTTATGAAATACAGTGACTTAATAGTCATAAGTACGCGTTCTACATGGCTATGCTAGGGAGTATCTATAATATAATATATTATAGTAGTAAGTACGAGTAATAGTAGAGTCATAGATGAATACCTATATGTACCAGCATTTTCCAAAATTTTGATACTATGGGGGTAAAATAGGTGACGAACCGTTGTATGTAAAATCCGTATTTTGTGAAACGGATTTTATGATCTTTGTTTTGTTGGAGAGAGAAAGGTGGTTCAGGGAGCCAGAATCGTATGACAGGATTCAGGAAGTCAGGATTGGATTATGGGATCTAGGGAAATCCTCAAAATGATGGCAAAATACTGTTTCTGCTGCTTTAACATATTTAATTTCAATAATTGCCTTTTAAAATTATCTTCACGTGATTTTTAAGCTGCTGATGATAGGAACCTAAGCAGAGGGTGGGATTATAACTCACTAAAAAGAGGAAAATAAATTCATTTTAACAAAAAAGTTTAACCGACTTCAAGAAACGGCAAAGAGGCACTGAAAAGTGAAAAATAACGTAATTTACAGACTTACTGATTTATTAGAAGTCGGTGCCAGCCAACTTTGTTTGTTGTGTCTAAACTACTCGTACTATGATGCAATCAATTGAAATATTGCCTCTCGGGCTTGGCACCGACTTCTAATAAATCAGTAAGTCTGTAAATTACGTTATTTTTCACTTTTCAGTGCCTCTTTGCCGTTTCTTGAAGTCGGTTAAACTTTTTTGTTAAAATGAATTTATTGAACTAAGTAATTAAATAGTCACACTTTATACTAAATATTGAACCCTAAATAAAATCTCAAGGAATCGATTTAGAACTTTGGTGTAGTAATAAAAAATGCTTACAATGTTGTGTTCTATCAAAATCAAGCACTTTTTTTTAGTGGCCGGCAAAATATTTACTAAGTTCAATTGGAAATGCACCTTTAACCAATATAAATCAATATTTCTCATTCATTTTCAATAATACGTATAAAAAATGTATAAACCCAAGATTTTTGAACTCAAAAAAAAAAACCAAGGGAAGTTGTCCTTCAGCTTTGACACCATAATAAAAATGCAAACGCGTACAAGCTCTAGCGGAATATCACATTTGTTTTCTTTGACTGGCACTTTCAATTTTTAACCTAGATAAATGGATGAAAAACAACGATATGTAATATGCGGTTTATTTTTTATTACTTATATGAACTACTCTTCCAATATAGAACAATATTTTTAATTCATTTTCAATAGTTCGTATCATAAAAAATGTATGTTTTCAAGATTTTTGAATATAAATAAAACCGAGGGAAGTGGTCCCTCAGCTATGACGCCATAATAAAAAATGCTAAAAAGGAAAAATTCTAGCGGATTTTATTTTCTTTAATCGACACTTTTAATTTTAGCCGTAAATAAATGGACGAAAAACAACAATATGCAGTATGGGGTTTATTTTTTATTGCTTTTATTAACAGACTATTCTTCCAATGTATAACAATATTTTTCATTTATTTTGAATAGTTGTATCATAAAAAGTGTATATTTTTAAGATTTTTAAACTCTAATAAAACCATTGGAAGTGGTCCCTCAACTTTGACGCACTAATAAAAAATGTTAGTAAGAACAAGCTCTAACCGAATATTGTATTTTTTTTCTTTGGCCGGCAAAATAAAAATTAGCCCAATCTGAATGATGTCCTTTAACAAATAAATATATCCACTACAGTAAGAGATACTTTTTGACCATATAACACTAGTATAACTAGAACTAGTTACAAAGGAGGTTCCGCGTTAAATATTACTGCTTGAGTTGGTAGCGCCCATGAAAACAAGAAAATGATTTTCACTATTAACAATATCATAATCGTGTTTTTCGTAAAGGAAGTAACAGGGGCTGCTCCTCCCTTAGCTACTTCCTGAGCGATAAACACATTAATATATTTATTGATCAATTTTCTTGCACGCTTAGAATTCGTTTCCGGCCTTTTCCGATACAACTTCGACTTATTAGGAAATAGAATATCACACTTCGACAGCTTCAACATTTTATCGGAATTACTTTTCCTTTTGAGGAATTTAGTTGTAGCTAATAATTTCCCGCAACAAAGCGAAGTATCTTCATTCCTAGCCTACCTTTGGATTGAAGTTGAATGAAATTTCAAAGCAATTAGTATGCTCGTACGAATATTGATAGATAGCTCCAGGGAACAGACAGGGAATCCTCAAACGTTGCGATTGGAAACTGTACGCACAGTCAGGTATGAAAGGACTTTCATCCCCCGCACGCTTAAACTGTGGAATTAACTTCCTGTCGTGTTTTTTCCAAGCGACTACAGTATAGGTTCTTCAAGAAGAGCAGGTTCTTACGGCATCGGCAGCATTAGTGTGACGCTCTTGGTGGGCCGCGTGCTTGTCTACCACCTAAGTGGTATAAAAAAAAGCCGACGTTAAGGTCTTGCTAAATCTTATTATAGAGGTAGAAAGCGTGATCAATCAAGCAGTAGCCCTTAAGTTCTTATGTACCGGACGCTAGGTAAATGTATCTAAGTAATATCACCTGCTGTCACTGAAAGTAATAATGTAGATACCATACGAACAGTAGGTACAACCCACGCCCTTTGACGATAATTACCTAAGTTGGCACGGAGGGGAAGATTCGGTTCACACGTGTCGATTTCATACAATAAAATAGAACAGAAAATCTGACGCGTGGCGAAAACGAGCCATGCCAAAGGTCAAAGAGACTTGAAACGGCCGTGTTATTCGGGTAGGTTAATTTAGCTGTGATATATCGTGATGATCTCTTATTAAAATAAGGTAGATGAGTATGGATTAAGATAGCAAAAAAAAAAAGGACTCATTCGGGACTTGAACTCGCGACCAGTCGCTTACAGAGGGAATGCTCTCAGCTCTGACCATTGAGCTGCCAAGGCACACCTTGAGTGCTCTAAATTCTCTTATACAACCATCTTGTTGCGACGGTCTTAATCGATTTGAATATTTAGCATACTAATAGCTTTCTCTAATAGCTCATTCAATAGAAAAGCATGTTTTCTCAATGGGTACTAAATGGGCGACGTTCTCGTGCAGACAGACGCTGGCACCTAAGGCAAATTCCTGCCGAGGCGAGTGCGGCCCTATAGAGGACTGCTCGAAAGCTTTTCACGTGTCCTTGACTAGCAGAAGGCATAGTAGAGAGTTAGAGAGCAAGCAAGGGAAGGATTGTTCTCCAAGTGCAGACCCGTGCGTGCTCTTTCACCCACGCCGGCGGTCAGCTTACAACCGTAGATGGCCCAGAGTCAACCGAGGTGACAGAGGGGAATGCCTTATTGAGTAACTTTACACACCGGTAATTGAGATCCAAGACGGCGTTTTTAGTCGGTCCAAGTCCGACATAATTACTCCCGGTAGCTGACAATAAATATCCAGAGATTTAAAAAAAAAAAAAAGAAAGGAAGCACGAAAGCGTTGTCACAAACAGATAACAGAAATATTATTCTGTGCCCCTTCACACTCGCTGATTAATGTGTCAAAATTGTGTTGAGGCAGGCGAACTAACCTCTGTCGTATCTTCTACCTTTTAATATACTTGATGATTATCGTAATACGGAAATTCTGCCTCAGACGATTTGAGATATATTCCCACTGCAAATGTTACCTCAATCAAATACTAACAGAATACAACGCAGCGAGTTATTTTAATTGGAATTATCAGAATCAATGTTCAATCGTTGTCTCTCTCGAAGCTTCAAGAGTCCGATATTCTCAGAAACGGTGCGGCCTTGCGCGGAGAATCTTATCGCAATCGATACACATTAAAGTACATTCAATATTCACACTTACAAAGCTCGCTGATGATACATTATTCATAAGAATCATAAGAAACTGAAGCAATATATTTAAGTTGACACAATTTGTAACATCCCTATTATAGCAACATTGTGTGACACGTAAACTACTTAACATCCGTCAGCCGCCCTATTGATATTCAAATTGATACGAAATAAGTGGAGTTCATAAATATATTTGCATGACCGTCTGGACTTTTACCCTTGAGTTGACATATCCCCGTGTTAGAATAATTTAAATAAGTACGTACAGTCCTAAGTCTGTTTTTCAATCGTTTTACATACCTGATATGATCACGAAGGTTGGTTGTGTTGCGACATTAGACGTTTGACGCGATTACAATATTTAAAATAAAATCGGCCAAGTGCGAGTCGGACTCGCCCATGAAGGGTTCCGTAGTAGCAAAGGCGAAAATTGTGGTTTATGACGTATTAAAAAAAAACTACTAATTGGATCTCGTTCGAACCAATTTTTAGTGGAAGTTTGCATGGCAGTTTACATCATATTTTTTTTTAGATTTATCATTCTCTTATTTTAGAAGTTAGAGGGGGGGGGACACATTTTTCCACTTTGGAAGTGTCTTGCGCAAACTATTCAGTTTAGAAAAAAATTATGTAAGAAACCTCAATAGCATTTTTAAAGACCTATCTATATAGATACCCCACACGTATGGGTTTGATGGAAAAAAAAATTGAGTTTCAGTTCTAAGTATGGGGACCCCCAAGATTTAATGCTTTTTTTATTTTTGTGTGAAATTCTTAATGCGGTTCACAGAATACATCTTCTTACCAAGTTTCAACAGCATAGGCCTTACAGTTTCGGAGAAAAGTGGCTCTGACATACGGACGGACAGACAGACAGACAGACAGACAGACGTACAGACGGACAGACAGACAGACAGACGAACGGACAGACATGACGAATCTATAAGGGTTCCGTTTTTTGCCATTTGGCTACGGAACCCTAAAAAGACGACGCCATCGTTTTCGCTTATATTTCGTTGTAGTCGTTCTTTAGGTAGAAACGACTAACCGAATTTCAACAGCATGCCTGAAGTTCAGGTCAAACTGATTTAGGGGTAGTTGGACCTTCCCTGGACATCCACGAACATTTCAAGACTAAAATTAGCCAAATCGGTTCAGCCGTTCTTGAGTTATAAACTAACAACGAAAAGTGGCATTGATTTTTAGGGTTCCGTAGCCAAATGGCAAAAAACGGAACCCTTATAGATTCGTCATGTCTGTCCGTCCGTCTGTCTGTCTGTCTGTCCGTCTGTATGTCACAGCCACTTTTCTGATATTCAGCCATTTGATTTAACAGCTAGGCAAATAACTTGGATAGATGAGGTTTAATTACTTGCCTATCCATTTAATCAAATAGCTAGGCCAGGGATGGCGAACCTATAGCACGCGTGCCATTGCATAAAATACCATAGCATTTTTTGGGCACGCCATCACGCAGTAAATGAATTGGATTTTTTTCAGAGAGCATAATATTATTAGAGGTGGACTTTGCCATATCATCATCATCCAAGAGGATGCAGGAGCACATAAAATAGGTCCCCCCAGCGATAGTTCCAAATAATCTTGGGGCAAAATGTGTTTGTGGTCGGCCATATGAAATGGTAATTATTCGAGCGTAGTAATTTGACTTTTTTTTAGTTCTGACAGGGCGGATTACCCTCGCACACCCCTACCGGTATACCCATAACTCAAACTTATTTGATGGCACGCCTAGGGCTTCATTTAACTTTTTTTAGAAAGATGGCACGTTGATGCATAAAGAATCGCCTCGCCACCCCTGAGCTAGACAAATCTCTTTTTCCTGCATGGCTATAAAAACAAAAACCACGAAGGCTAAAGCGCATTAGCCTTCTAACCTAAGCTATCCAAGTCGGATTGCGCTGCTTTTCCCAATTAACCTATCACTAACTTTCTGTCTTATTTCTGGGTGGTACCCCATCGTACGAACGGCTTAAGCATTAGCCAGCCAGTTTGTTAAATGTTGTAACAAACGATACGGCTGAATATCATTCAGGCCGTTAATCGAACGGCTCCGTAGTTAACAGCCTAGGCAGTTAATTGAACGGCTGATTTAGCTAAGTAGTTGCCTGCGACATATATACCCTTAGAGGTGAGGCAGTTTGACATTATAAAAATAGTACTATACAGGGCGTCCCACGGCGATGCCACATGGAGGGAAAGTACCTTAAATCCTTAAGTTAGCTCATTTTGTTTAAAGGAGACTTCATTTTATTTTTAAAAAGAAACAAAACTGCATTCAAAGATTTTTAAAATTCTATTGCCACACCCGGTAATCGAACCGACTAAAAGCCGAAAAAGTAACATCCTGTATTTTTATGGAATCAATCGATAGTGTCAATCATAAGGATCAAATCTCTCTAAAAACATGGTAAATTAAACGAAAGGAAGTCCTTGAAATCTAAAATTATAAATTCAATTTGGCAAAATAAAACACTTTAACTCAAAGTTCATCCATCCATCTGATACCATATTAACAATAAAATTACATATTTAAACTGCTTTTCATTTTTTATCGTGCTTACACCGCTGCTGGTCAGCAGTAGTATTTAGGTATGTCGAAGTCAAACCGACTAAAACCGCACGCCATCTAAATTAACAGGTTATAAGTTGATCCATAGGGCAATTCTCTTGCCATTTTCGTTGCACAGGGTATGTACACCGCGTGCAGGTTTCTAATCAAATCAAAGATATCTCTAGTGTTGATACCTTGTAAGAATTTCTTACAAGGTATCAACACATCAAAGATATCTCTAGTGTTGATACCTTGTAAGAATTTCTCACAAGGTATCAACACTAGAGACATCTTTGATGAAATTTATTTAGTAAAATGAGTACTAAATGAATGAACTTTGTTACCTGTTTAGAATGTAACTTTATTGGGTAACTGCATGAGGTAGGTGTAGGTAGGGTAGGTAGTTATTTTTGGGTGCTTGATTAGAAACCTGCATGCGGTGTACCCTGTGCAGCGAAAATGGCAAGAGAATTGCCCTATGGATCAATTTATAACCTGTTAATTTAGACAGCGTGCGGTTTTAGTCGGTTTGAGTTCGACATACCTAAATACTACTGCTGACCAGCAGCGGTGTCAGCACGATAAAAAAAGAAAAGTAGTTTAAATATGGAATTTTATTGTTAATATGGTATCAGATGGATGGATGGATGAACTTTGAGTTAGAGTGATTTATTTTGCCAAATTGAATTTATAATTTTAGATTTCAAGGACTTCCTTTCATTTAATTTACCATGTTTCTTAGAGAGATTTGATCCTTATGATTGACACTATCGATTGATGCCATAAAAATACAGGGTGTTATTTTTTCGGATTTTAGTCGGTTCGATTACCGGATGTGGCAAGCGAATTTTTAAAAATCTTTAAATGCAGTTTCGTTTCTTTTTAAAAATAAAATGATGTCTCCTTCAAGTAAAATGAGCTAACTTAAGGATTTAAGGTACTTTCCCTCCATGTGGCATCGCCGTGGGACGCCCTGTATACCAATGTTGGTGAATGAAATATTTTGACATATTTTGATTGACACTAACAAAGTACTACGACAACGCGTGCAGCGTTGTCGTAGTACTTTGTTATTTGCAATGGCATAACCAGCAATATTAATAGATTTTAGAATGTATAAGCACTGAACTTTGAAATCTACATACCTGTCGGACGTGGTTGAATTATGATCCGAGTGCTGTAAGTAGGAGTATATATGACAGCAATATATCACGTTTAGAATTATTGTAATTTAAAACGGCGAGCTATGTGGCATCGCGGTATAGAACTAGACTGCTACGTCAGTAGTCGCAGGTCAGATCTGCGCTCTATGATAATTTGTGTATGCATAAATAAGTCTATTCGAATTCGTCTAGATGTTTCTATGAATTTACTAAATACACATTAGCCTTGTTTAATTAGAGCCTAGATGCTATATGGCGTTTACGAACAAAACGCGTACTTCTCGGTCATTTCCGAGGTTTACACTTCGTTGCCCGGGGTCTGTTTACTGCTCTCTTTTGTTGGATTTACACTGTTTTTATAGGAGTGACTGCCGTTTGTCCTCCCAACCTCAAAGGGAAAGCCTACCCCCAATCAGTAGGCACACTGGGTGGTGGTGAGATTAGTTTGGGCTACGACACCCTACAACTAAACGAATAGAAATTTATTTTGAGACGACTAACTCCTAACTAGCTCCACTAACTTACCCAAAGTGGGGCTCGTTATCGGATTGAATATTACAGAATAGCATCACTGTTTGTGTAATTCAAACTTGATTTGATACTCCGAGAATATCGTACGATTAACTTCAACGATATATCGCATTCACTGAACAAGTAAACAAGGATTTAAAGGTATATTAACACAATTGTAGTGTATAACTGTAATTTTCTCAATTTAAATGACAGAACGGTTTACGGTGGTTCAGATATAGGTACAGTCAAAAATATTTTATGTATATTAAGTTACATTCAGGGACAAAAGTACCTAAATTCTAAAAACAAATAATCAATAAAATCTAAAAAAAATCGATCGTTCTTTACAAAATAATCAATTAATAAAATGTATAAGTATTATAATAATTCCTGTAGAGCCAAGGTGTATTTACTTATAAAGTACTTAATAGTAAACTGAACTAGTGATAAAACAGTTCTCATCAGTTAAGTCAACTGAAAAAATGAGAAAAACTATTCTCACTTGTTCAGTTGACGGAACAAGGGAGAAAAAAATATCACTAGTTCAATTAACTGAACAAGTGAGAAAACTAATCCCATTAGTTCAGTCAACTGAACTAGACAACTGAACTAGTGGAAATAAAGGCCAAGCATGAGGATTGAGTAATAGTTATACACCCTTTATGAATCACTAACAGTTTGATTGTATCTTCTATTAGATTTTAAAAGTCGTGATCTCAAAGTTTTCGTTTTAAAGGCAGTTTATGAGATATTTTGTTAATTTTATGTGCTCTTTATATTGAAATGTGTTATAGTTAGTTTAGTTGCTAAATGTACGATAAGTATGAGCCAAAAACCTGAAAAAGGACACTTGTGTTATACTGCAGTCAGTGGTTCATATCCAGAGTGTAAACTCTCCGATTTAACATTAAACTTTTGTAAAAATAAGAATAAGAATTAATTAATCAATTGAAATTGAATAAAATAACAGATGTATGTAGTTCCTAGTCTCGTAGACCCGGAAAACAGCGAGTTAATGACAATACAGGAAACTCGTGAAGTATGTAAGAATAGAAACAAATGGCGGGCAGTTGTTCCTGCCTGCCTCGAAGAGAAATAGGCGTGAGTATATGTATGTGTATATATAGGTATGTATTTGACTGCCTCTGTGGCATAGCGGTAGTGAACGCGGCCGCTACGCAGGAGGCGCGGGTTCGATTAGTGCAAATATCTGTATGCATGAATATGGTTATTTGCATTGGTCTGGGTGTTTCTATGTATAATAATATATGTATGTATTTACAAAAAAAAAAATTATATCATACTTATATATTTTTTTTTTTTGTAATTTATCCGCATTCTAGAACCCATAATACAAGCTAGTTAAGCTATGCTTACTTTGGGTCTAGATAGCGCTGCGTAGAATGTCCTACAATATTTATTATTATTTATTTATGTGTTGAAAGATATTTTGATAAACACTTGATAACAATTTAATCGCATTCACATACGCGACATACGATTAATTTTCTAAAAGTTTGACCACGTTTTTGAAATGACGCAAAAGCTCGCAATACATAAATACTACTTGTATTATTTAATACAAAATCGACATAAATATCCCAAAAATCAATAAAACTTATCCACACCCATACTCAATCGTATTGACAATAAAATGCATACTTTTTGTACATAATATCACTCAATACCTAATACTACGGGCCGCATATACGGGCAAAATATATTTAATTGCCAATATAATTGCAGGGTGTCCCACAATTCGGGCAGTAGATAGGTACTGGGTTAAATGGATTTATTTGGAATTCAGCTTTATTCACAGACGCACAGCATGATTAAATCTAGATACGGTCTCGTTTAGCATAATCAGTTTGTTTTACTTCATCACCATCATCATCGCGAGTTTTATTCACATGTCAGACGAGAGTGCACTCTCGTCTGACCTGTGAATAAAAATGTAACTTTAACATGTCAGTTTATGTGACGAGACATTAACATTAGCTATGGATTTGCGATGCGCAGCCATGCACATTGGTCAAAAAAAAGTCGTTTCGTGGTCTGGATAACCAATAAAATTTCGATTAATTTAGGTTCCTTTTTAATCATCGTCATCATCATCGTCATCATCATCGTCATCATCATTATCATCATCATCATCATCATCACCATCATCTTTACGTTAGTCCTAGTACCCTCCGAGGCCGTCCAGTCGAATCCAGTGTGATAACATAATAATAAACTAACGCTGAAATGTAATTCCACGTATATTAACAAATTTCCTTAGAGTATACATTATGCTATAGAGCGCGCCTTATTAGGTATGAACCATAGGCACGAGTATGAACAGTACCAAGGATCCTGGCTAAACCTCAGTCAGTAGCAAAAAATACCCGTCAAAGTGACTTCACAAATAATATTTAATTCGATTATTTACACTGCAGTATTTTATATTACGAGTACCTACATCGTATATTTGTAGTATTTATTGATTTCGTAATACATAAAATGCTACCATTATTTTGTATCATGGTATTTATCCATCCATAGCAAATCAAACAAAAAAAATATTTTCGGTTGCATAACATGTCACTATAATAGGTGCGCTTATACCATCAAAGTTCAAAGTTCTTTATTTGTTGAATATGGTACAAAAGTGATGTTTACAATATAGGGTAGGATCACATATTCTGCCGTCCATGCCATCACTAAGCATCCTTTCATACTCGCGCCTACGCTAGGCACATCGGACGACTGAAACGCGCGCTCTATATATAATGTATACTGTAAGCAAATTACGCTCTCTTTAATTGTGATTTGAATTTATTTTAAATCCAATATTTAAGTAGACGCACAGCAGTTGTCAGTCCTTTTTTTCAAGTGAATACAACCAATTTCAAAAAGAAATCACGTCGATTGAGCAGGAATCGAACCTGCGATCTTTGATTCAGTAGTCGAACGCTACGCTACAGAGGTCGACAGATAATTTGACAGAGATATATAGAAGCAATCCGTGTTGTATATATTTGTTGATTGCATCAATTCAAATATAAGTACCTCATTACGAAGACCTACTCAATAAGGTTGTTAGGAAATTCTCAACTTGTACACCATGCTCAAATGGTGAACTTAGCAACTGGAGTGGCGAGTTAGTCGCGATTCACCCCATTTCCGGTTTTAAAATAGATTGAGGGTAACTTATGATAACTTATGAATTGGGGGGCATCGAGGACTGAGTGATTCGCGACTAATCTATACCTTGAAGGTGATTTACACCAAACGATTGCTGCTCATTTTATCCCCTCTACGTCAAATTCTATTAGTGTAAATGGTGACAGAACATTGGTTCGTTGTTCTTTCTGTAAACGCTGAAAATAAGGTTTCATTTACACTAATATATTGAGAAAGAATGCTCTTGACGTTCTAGTTCTAGCTCTATGTTCGTTTGGTCTAAATCAACCTTTAGTCTATCATAGTTTTTTAATAATTTATATAAACCTACTCCTATCATGTAGACGCACAGCCAGCATAGCAAGTAACAGAATTAATCAATCAATACTAATCTAATAAGGATTACATCCAAATTGGAAGATTGATAAGTTGCTTGTTAGTAAGATTTCTATTCAATAAGCTTGTATACGAAAACAGAGATTTGACTAATTACGTCTCTGAATGTTGTTATGATTTGGTTTCTAGTTCGACCTAATTCCATTACGACAGGATAATGATGCAAACATCCCCAATCCCTAGTCATTCCAATAAGAAGATTAGTAAATTGGTCATGAATAAGATTCAAATTCAATAAGCTTGCTTCTATCAAAACGCAAAAAAAAAATTATCAACTCCTTTCCGTTTTGATAGAATTATTGTAATATAGACTTATTGCATGAGAATCACTTCTCGAATTTTTGTTTTGAAACGTGTACTTATTGTATTTCGATTACGTCAAGATTTGTAATAGGGATGATGATAAGCTCGTCCGATACCGAATACTCATAGTTTTTGCTGAAAAATATGCCTTGCAAAATAAAATATTGCCAACTATAATAGACTGAAACTATAACTTTTTATAATAGACTGAAACTATAACTTTTTATTATGTTTAGATCCCAAAGTAAGTAAAAATATAAACAATCAAATAGAGTGAAAATGTAGAACTTTTTAGATTCCTTAATATTCAATTTCAGATGACTTGTATTATGAACTATATACCTACGTGCAACGCAGACTGAGATAAATGCGATATTCTCTTGCGCTCCATACATTTCACTGCGCGCCTCAAAATCATGACGTCACACCCTTGTAATGATTTTGTAGTCTGTTATTTGTTGCAATAAAATTTCACTTTAGCAGTTCATTATATTATTATAAACTTGTAATTTTTCGAGAATAATAATCATCATCCCTATTATGTAGACATGAAGACGCACAGCAGATGGTTGATGTCAATCTCTAATCCTCACGAATAAGATTTTTACGGTGCGTTCAAATCGCGCAGCTGCCGTGCATAATTTATATTATATCCTTTACGAAGCTGACCGCATACGACAACTGCCGATGCACGTAGTAAATACGCGTAATTCATTGCGGCTTCGCAATGGTAGATACCCTTTATCCGTACCGGAGTTTAACAAGTAATGGGTACGCTGTATCTGCTACATGCGTCTACAGTTATCGTATGCGGTCGGCTTCGGAATCATACTTTTAAGGTGCTTACATAGAAAAACAGGTTACCGGTAGGTACCGAAAATAGATGATAATTTAAGTGAAAAAAGTCGCACCCGCGCGAACACATTGCGATTTTATTGACCTTTTTTTATATAGGACACGTCAATTTGACTTCACCTCGCCTGATGGTAAGCTAAAGGCAAAGTCTCGGCAAAGAGGGTCACCATTATAGACACTTCCCATATTACAATAGTGGCACTCAGCTTGACGGCGCGGCCTCGTCAGATGCTTTTTCACGCACCGCTTAAAGGACCCCGGACTGTAGGAAGAGGGTAACACGTGTACTGGTAAGGAATTCCAGGACTTAATGGTGCGGCAGAGGATGGAGCCGCCGAACCGCTTGGACTACCGACGAATTGACATAATGGCATTGGCAATAGGATAGGTTTGCCCGTACCTGTAACCTGTTAATCTACGTAAGCACCCTAATGGCGCAATCTCATTAGTCGATAGGGCCCGCATGCGGGAGATTTCTGAACGCGTGTCACGGGACTCGCATTCGGGGAACCGTTTTCATCAAGCTGTATATCGACCGATGAATTTCATTGGTCGATATCACGGTCTGTATAACGTATACGGGGAATCCCGAACACGTATCGACTTTATAACTTTCGTTGGTTGTTATCTCGCCAGCGAGGACTCCCTGTATGCAGTATACCGAACGAGTCAACGACTTATGAAATTGCGCCTTAGTTCAACAAGTCAGCTGCTTCAACTAATAAATTGGTAAAAATAATACGAGAATACGCACAGCCGATAAATTAACCAATATCTAGCTATTGACATTCAAATTCAATCCTTTCAATTGTTATAAGCTTACACACATACATAATATGCTCATGTCTATTTTTCTACAGGGTAGGCAGATACCACAGCCCGACATCTGCTTCTAGCCTTAGATACTTCATGAGCTTCCACTACTGTCATAAAACCTTTTTTATAAGCCCGCCGGTTTTTAATGCTTCTTCTGCCCTATGTTCAATACATTATTAATAATTTGGCCAGTATACTATGAGATCTGGCCTACACATATACCCTTGGTTTACCCCGGGACACGTATCTCGGACTTAAATCGTGAGACAAACGTCGTTTGGTAATATTGTCGTCCACCGCATTAGTAGGTATCCTTAAAAACACCCAAGAAACTAGAACTGCGCGTATAGAGCACATTTTGAGCACATTCTAGGCCCAAGATATATGTCCCAAACATGTGTGAGACCACTGACTGCACTGAACACTTCATTTCGATGATCTAGAAGACAAAATACTATGTGAACAATTTTGCACTTAGAATATTTGTCTTGTTTACCATAAATATAGGGTTCATAATTGAATATACACAAATTTTCACTTAGTAGGTATCTTCTAAACCATCGATTTAACAACTTAATAACATTTAGAAATGAATGTAAATTTACTTATTCATATAGCAGTAATGTATAGTATCAAAGAAAAAAAACAAATTCACGTTTGGATTCACGCCGGCAGTGTAAAGTCCAGGATATGAACTCCAGACACCACTTACCAACGGACGTTAACTTAAACTAAACTTCATGTAACTTCATTCTACTATTTGGGGCCTCTGTGGTCCCCACACCGGAAGAGGGCCAGATCGAGAGATATGGCCCTGGGTTGACCGGGGTGCGAGGGATATGGCTACGACAATCTCACCTCCGGCATCCGACGGCACACAGACGGCGTGCGTTTTAGTCGGTTCAAGTCCGACATAACCTCCTCCACCGGTTCGGGCGAGGGAGGTACCCGTGGGGATTTTTCGCACGATAAAAAAAATTTAGTCTACTATTTAAAAAAACTAAAGTTACTTTCATTTCCTGAATTAAAACTAGCACAATACCTGCAATAGCTTCTGCGTTTCCATCGGGGTTCTCCAACAGGTGATAGTCTGCGTTGCTCTCCAGCCCTTCTGCGATGGTCTGCCATGCCTCCTTGGAATTACTGTTGTTACTCGTCTGGTGAATATTGTCCACTTCACTCTCCCCCAAACTACTCTCTCTCTTAACTTTCGGTTTCTTCTCATCTCCATCATGGAATGTCCGCCGTCTTCTCTTGTATGGTGTGAATAATCGTACTGGTCCCATTGCTGTGGGGGGAAAAATTTTAATGTTACTGTTCTTACCTAACGCGTAAACTTACCTAGCGCGAAAAGAAAGGAGGCATGCAAGCTCAATGCGTGGCACGGATGTCTGCACTCCAAAACGTACAAAGTGCACACGAGTTACGCTTTATAAATAAACAGAAAAGGCATGGTGGAGGCATTTTTTTATATTATATACTAGCTGTCCCGGCGAACTTCGTACCGCCATATTTTTTCCCGTTCCCGCTGCACCTATTTTTTTCACCCTTTAAACCTTCCCTGGACACCCACGAATATTTCAAGACTAAAATTAGCCAAATCGGTTCAGCCGTTCTTAAGTTATAAAATAACAACGAAAAGTGGCATTGATTTTTATATATTAGGACCTTCCCTGGACATCCAGGAACATTTCAAGACTAAAATTAGCCAAATTGGTTCAGCCGTTCTTGAGTTATAAACTAACAACGAAAAGTGGCATTGATTTTTATATATTAGAAGATTAGAAGAAGAAGAAGAGAAGATAAGACACGTCAATTTGATTTCACCTCGCCCGATGGTAAGCTGAAGGCAAAGTCTCGGAAAAGAGGATCACCATTATAGATACAAAACATGCTACAATGTTGACACTCAGCTTGACGGCCTCATCAGATGCTTTTTCACGGCCCGCTTAAAGGACCTAGGACTGTAGGAAGAGGGAAACACGTGTAATGGTAAGGAATGCAAGGTCTCAATGGTACGGCAAAAGAAGGAGTCGCCGCACCGCTTGGTTCTTGATGGAATATTCTGCACCGTATGCGGGTGTAGGGACTGTAGGGCATACTATTCTACTATTCGTTTTATTCGAATACTCGCCCTTTTTACAGACCCAAGTATTCGAGTTTTCCGAATAATATCTAACTATGATAAGATGTTAATTATCCGATCGTAAATCGATTATATTTGACGATTATTAGCAGGGCCGCATCAACCCCTGGCAGCGCCTGTGTGTGAAACCTATGAAGCGACTCTAACTTTTACAAATATTCATGTTTCAATACTATGCTTTGTTATTTACTAGGCGTATATGTTGCGTTTATTGCCTCGTGCGGTAGTCCCTTTGGAAACCCCCCACCCGAACGGGGCGATTATGTCAGACCAACTAAAACCGTAAGTCGTGTTGGTTCTTTAGATGACGGGGTGTAAGATTGCCTAAGATATATCCCGCGTACCCCGGCTGACTCAGGGTCATCTTCGGTTTTGAGATGGCCCTCTAGAGATGGTCTCCTGGAACCACGGTAGCCTCTTCTTGCTCCCAAGAAGGTGGGGGGCACGCATCGCTGTGACAGGCGATTCACATACGCTGCGCCACACACCTTCACGGGAAAACGTGCCGGAAGAGCATGTATGCATTTGCATATATTCGAACGCACATACGCGCATGCGTGCGACGAGAGACGCGACCATCCGCACGCGCGTACTCGGCACTCGGTCTGCGGCCAATTTAAACACGATATTCTTTTCATTCACCTAAAATATAGAGTGATATTCGAAAAACTCGTAAAACACGAATACTCGTAGTACGATGAGTAATACGTAAAACTCGAATGCAGGTGACATCTAAGTCCTGCACGTGTTGTCCTGTGTAGGAAAGGCGACGGTGGGACTAATTGGAACATTCACCATGGTAAAGACGGTTAAATACTGCCAAGGACGCAACATCTCTACGTATCTGCAAAAGCTCGAGGGTGATGGTGACCTCACCCGCATACCTCCTGCTCGCGTATTCACGCCGCTAGCAAGCAAGAATAGAGCGACATACATGGAGCGTACTAAAGGCAAACTAGAGGCGTGTAAGAGGCGTAACATGTTGCTACAAAATCTGCCTCTATAATGGTGCATCGTACTGTCTCATCACCTTGAGCTCACCCTAAGCTAACCTTCTCAGAAGAGGAGATTGTTCACACCTAATGGCTGTGTAATTCACAGGTGTGGATAGGCATGATTGTATTGAGGAATATTTCATTTCATCTTTTATATTTCTGGCCGCGTGGTTTCCGGCAGAGTAGAATTTGGGCCACCGTACTCAAGCAGTCCCCAAGCGGTGTCGTACAAGGCGACTACAGCCCAGATTCAGCCTCATATGCATGAATCGAGTCAACAATAGTGCCTGGAATACGGCAACAGGCTCACCCCCTATTACGTGAAACCGAATGCAATGGTTGGTGAAATATGGGTGTTAATTCACCTCTGCCTAACCCTCTGGGGATAAAGGCATCACGCCGTATGTATATGTTTTATATTTCTAGTCAATATAGGCAGATTTATTCTAGAAGAATCAATAGAATAAATTCTCCTGAACTTTGGGGCATAAGTTATTAGACAGTACTTATTAAGTTGCAAAGAACATTAGAGACACACCCAAACTGAACACACTATCATGTCATCATGACTGTAGATGTTCATGGAACTGAAATCTATAAACCTCTACAAATAGCAACTGTATTCCATAATAATATGTAATACCCAAAAATGCCTTAGCAAGAGCCCTCATAAAAATGTTGATCAACAGAGACCACACCTGAAGATGTACAATATTTTGGAAATTGCCTAAAGAACATGGCAATCCTTGCACCTGACACTGATAGGCGTAAAACCTACCCTAAATGCCCAGAGTGTGTTAAGAGTGAGGAGACCAGATGAAATGTGCTTGCCAAATGCCTTATGTAGGTACTCAATGATAAGATGGGACATTATGGAGGTGGACACACTAGACTGGATTTGTCATGGACTGATATGGGGTTTTGGAGATCAAGAAATACAAACCCTATTAGAAGGCCTGCTAATTGATACTATGGGAGTATTGAAGTGGACTGCTTATTATGCAAGCCCGCTCTTAGAAAATTAAGATGGGTGTCACACTCATGCTGCCGACCCTGTAAGAACTTTCTAAATACCTTTTTTCTGGTTTTGGTTTACATTAATGAATGTTGCAACTTTAAAATCTAATTAATTTAAAAAGATCAGTGTTCTTACTACATAGTTGAGCTATTTAGTTATTTGGTTTTAGTCAGTCATGACAAAAATTCACTTATTTATTGGTATTCAACTTACTGGGATCTTTACCATATATGTATCGGACACTTATAACAACAAATGGTGAATATCCTGTTAATTCTAATACTAAAGTTAGTGACCAAGACAGTTTAAATACCTATACTCACTTTTATGTACAATACTAGACTGGTTGTATAGAACAAATCATTTAGTATTAATTTATGACCACAACCTGACCACTTTTTGTAGAGATTATACAGAAAACTTCTAAGAATACTACTAGACTGGCTGTGCAGAACCAAAAATATTATGAAAAAGTGGTAATTTTGTGAAAAGCAGTAATCATTGTGGAAAAGTGGTCATTTTGATAAAGTGGTCATTTTGTGAAAAGCAGTAGTTGTTATGAAAAAGTGAGCATTTTGATACAGTGGTCATTTTGTAATAAGCAATAGTCATTTTGATACAATGGTCATTTTGTGCTAAGCAGAAGTCAATTTAAAAAATTGGTCATTTTGATACAGTGGTAATTTTGTGGAAAACGGTAGTCATTATGAAAAAATGTTCAGCTTAGTAAGTACAGTGGTAATTTTGTGAAAATCAGTAGTCATTATGTAAAAGTGGTCATTTTGATACAGTGGTCATACCATAGTCCACATCTGTTTCTATCACTACTAGTGATGAAAGAGACTAAGTTGTTTAAGTCCTTTAAAATATGACTTATAAAACTTGTTCAGGCTAAAAAGACTATCTTTAGACTAATAAGACTAGCTTGAAGGCTTAAAAAGCTTAAAAGACTGATACAACTAAAACTACTCAGTCCTTTAAGAAAATGCTTACACCTTAGTCGGTTAATAGTATCTTATACAGCTAGCTTTTTAAGTCATTTAGGGACTGGGGAGTCAACATGAACAATTGTTCAACGGCTAGAATGTGCAGGGGTCATCAGTGTCCCCATTATAATTATCCAGCACTAAATATGAAGATGGTACCTCATCATCAACATCATCATCATAAAGACGCATTTTCCTGATTGCATCCGTGGCCAAGATGACCTCGGAGCTCTGGGTTCTTCCGGCTCTTCCTCCTCCACTTCGCACGATCTTGGGCGTCCAAGGTAGTGAGACCATTTGCACGCTTGTCATCTTCCACGACCACGACCATGTAAGAGAACAGGCCTAATGATCGTCTTATAGACCTGCCCCTTCAACCTGACTGGCATTTTAGGATCACACGTGACGCCAGTAATTTCTCGCTATTTGGTCCACGCGGCAGGCAATGCGCGCCCTAACCCTTTAGTCGCATTATGCCCAATTCGCAAAATGTCCAGCGGGCTCAAATTGTCCAATTCTCACAACGTCCAATTCGCAAATTGTCCAATTCTCACAACGTCCAATTCGCAAATTGTCCAATTCTCACAACGTCCAATTCGCAAATTGTCCAATTCTCACAACGTCCAATTCTCACAATGTCCTTTTCGCAATTGGTCCAGTTCGTAAAATCATTTGATTTCGCATTTGACTAAATAAAGTTCTGCATGGTTATAAAAAAAAATAACCACGAGGGCTTCTAACCTAATCTATCCAAGTCGGAATGAGCAGCTTTCTCAATCTCAGTCTTTCTGCCCTCCCTCTGCGCCTCCGGTTTTTAAATAACACTAGTGTAGGGCAAACAAGTACCACGGCAAATTTTTATACGTATACATTGGAGAGAAATTAATTATTTAGTTTAAAAAATCATTTACCTACTCCCAAAACTCTTTATGCGCGATATGACAAATCAAAAATTTGACTTTTTATCTATTTTTGATACTAATTTTCAATTCGAACTATGAATTTTCGGAAATTTGAAATTCAGAATAACGTTTTTAGGGCTAATAACACTACGGATTTATAATTATTCATACAAATGAAATTCGGAAGAATGAACATTCGTATTTGTCTTTCGAATAAATAACTGTCGTGATTTTAAATAGGTACTCGGAGTTTTGTTTCTTAGGAATTATAATATTCGGTATGTATGTATGTGAAAATCGGAATATTGAAATTCGGAACTAAATATTTCGGAATTGTTGGGTATTCCCCTGTTAACTAAACTAACGGCCTGAATGATATTCAGCCATTTAATTAAGCGGCTAGGCAAATGGATTCGATAGATGACGTTCAATTACTTGCCTAGCCATTTAATGAAACAGCTAGGCAAATTACTTATTTCTGCACGGCTATAAAAAAAAATAACCTCGAAGGCTAAAGCGGGCATTAGCCTTCTAACCTAATCTATACATGTCGGATTGCGCTAGCCTTCTATCTCAGAAGGTTGTCAAAAACGCTTCTCGTAATCAAGGAGGATCCCTAATTACGAACTGGACCAATTGCGAATTGGACCAATTGCGAACTGGACCAATTGCGAACTGGACCAATTGCGAACTGGACTAACTGCGAACTGGACCAATTGCGAACTGGACCAACTGCGAACTGGACCAATTGCGAACTGGACCTATTGAGAATTGGACAGTTGGACATTTTGCGAATTGGACATAATGCGACTAAAGGGCCCTAACGTCGTAGTCGATTTCACCAGTCACATCAAGTACAGATCCTAGGTACTTAACCTGGTCCGTGCGCTCGACCACATCATCTCCTATGCGGACGGGTGTGGGATCTGTCGAGTTTAACGCTAAGTATTCTGTCTTCGCTACATTTAGCTTCAGACCGCCGTTCTCAAGCGCTTCCTACTACCCTTTCACGCGTCGCACGCACCAATCTGCTCCTGTCTGTATCCATCAGCGCAATATCATCAGCATACATAAGCAACCACGGGGGCTGCTCATGTGAATTTCTGATGCTATCCGACAAAACGTCCAATACCACGCTGAACTGATAAAGACTAAGGACGGATCCTTCGTGTACCCCGACGGTGATTGGGAATGCTTTCGTGTCGCCAACAGCGGTCCGAACCACAGAAACGGAATCGTGGTACATGTTCCGGATGGTGTCAATATAAGATTTTTAACAAGCTTTTTCCAAATCTGGTCGGTAATTTATGTAATTACAAAAAAACGAAATCGCTTAGAAACGCAAAGCATTAGAGCGTCAATGTGTCTATCACCATGGATGATAAGCTTATAATAGTTATAGTTATAATATGGCTATTTTTATTTACTTCTGATTAGAATGATACAAAAGATTTTAGCTGAGAGTGTTTCTTCTTGATAATTCCTAAAAGATGGAGTAATTTTAAGTCTTTTTTATAACTTATCACAGTTATCACTTATACACGACTCCGTAGACGAGTCTTTTTAGCTCAAACTTAAAAGTCTTATAAGACTTAAAGGCCTTATAAGACTAACAAGCCTTATAAGCCTCAAAGCATTAGACACTATGGTTAATCTACGCAAGCCTTAGTCGAGAACTAAAAAGACTTACGAGACTAAAAACTAAGGGTTTAAAGGACTAAGTCAGTCTTTAGCTGTCAAAATGTAGTCTAGTCGCTGCTTACAAGACTAAAACGACTGAGTCTCTTTCATCACTAATCACTACCCACTTCACAAGCTACTACTGTCAGTAAACCTTTCATGTTGTTTTCATTTGCTACTGACCTGACCTTTTTTTAACAATAATTTGGTCAGAATATATACTGTGAGTTTGACCCTGGCTGATCAGTCTATTCACTTTATATTAGTGGATAATAAATGGTATGCAAAGATGAATTTTGGTAGGGATAATTTGGTAAGCATTTCATTAGTATGATAGAATGGCTAGTAACTCTTTCATAATATTTTACAACTTAAAAACAAATAGGTGCTTACATTGGGATTCATCTAACACTGAAAATCTCTCATGGTACTAGAACTAGGAACTATTCAGTATGAGTCATACATTTTTATTAGGTATATTATATTTTTGTTCTCAATATCCGTGGTCCGTGAAACAATTGCGACATGTACCACTATTGTTGACAGTTCAAAAGAAGCCACTTGAATTACAAATTGCACTTTTCATATCAACACTGCAATATTCAGTGTTTACCTCTTCATTTTACATATTAAAAACTTGTATGATGAGCATTTGTGGCAATAACTGAGATTGTATATTACACACTTATCAACTACTGCAGTCCACGCATACTTCAAAATCCCTATATCATCCCTATAAGCCATATATGGCTACAATTGATTAATTTTCAAAGAAAGTATGGAAATCTACCGGGTTTCTTGACATTTCTGTTTACTGCTGCCGGTGGCTTTAGTAGTGTGATGGTATACAGCCTGAACCTTCCTCGATACACAGAATATTCAGTAAAAGAATAATTTTTCAATTCTAACAAGTAGTTCTTGAGACTAGTATGTTCAATCAAACTCTTCAGCTTGTTAATAATAATACATGTTTGGTGTTCTGGTGATGTAACCAGACAACCAGTCTCAAATTGGATTAATATCAAACATTACCATTGGAAAGAATGTAATTATCACACTTTCCTAGGCACCTCTCAAATGTAAGGTATGTGTGTTCTAAATCTAAACATCCATTTCCCAAGGTAAATGCAAAAATCTAAGCTTTAAAGAATAAAAGTACTTATTGACATTTGTAGGTTATGATATTATTTTGTTACTCTCAACAGAAACAAACCATTTTCTCACCTGACTGATCATCACAGCATGCCCCACAGGTGCAGCTGGTTGCATGAGGTGTCAGAATACCTTCATCTATCAATGCTTGTATGCTCCTGCCACCAAATCTTATAGATCTCTTCCAGTCTTTGCTAGATGCCCGGCCACACAAAGCTTCAAACTCACTTGGAGTGTACCAATCCACACCATACTTAATGCATCTGCCGCGGCCGCCGGAACCGAACCTTTGCTTATGCAGTTCCGCAGATGTATTCTTACATCTGATGGGCAGGATGGGCATGCTGGCTGTCTCAGCCCAGGACCGCGCACTTGTGTTCCGCGCATTCGGTGTACTCGGCCCGCTATCTTCATGTCCTCCTGACCGCGCCGGTGGCGATTGGTTCTGTATCACTATATGAGTCGGTTTAATGTCGTCACTCACGGGTCCACCAGATATGAAACCATTGTCAACACATAACATGGGCTTGAAATGCGGCAGCTGATCTGAAGTTATAACGTTGAAAGTCGTCCCAGTGATCAGCGTACCGACCGGTAACGATACTGGGACAGTCACCACGCCATTAGAATCACCAGACAAACGTGAATTTTTGATTGCACTAGTCAAAACAGTTGCGCCATCAGATCGTTCGGCATTGAGATCGGCCCCCGCCGACAGGGGATCGGCTTCGGAAACTTCGGTAATGTCCGGCATAACGACGTTGTCCGAACCTCTGTTCTCAGCCATATCTTGTTTCCTCCCGCCCCTGTGCACACCCTCTTGGTGCATGTGAATTTAGAGCAATCACGCGAATATTTAACAACTTGTGCACAGCAACACTAAGGGAATTGGTACATCGTTCTTAATTCCGCCATAATTAAATCGAAAGATGAAAACATTTCAAACGCTTAGGTTATAGCGGGAAATTTGAATTATTAACAATAACATAATAATTCAGGATGCACAAAACACAACAGAACTGTTGTTAAAAATCGGTCTGACACTTTTGACATTAGGTAATCTAACATAACCTCTAAATGGGGTGCAATATTTTTTTTTTACTTTACAATACCTAGGTAATTTCTTTATGAAATCATTCCACGCTTTACTATGCAATATCTAGTTACACGTAATTCGAATGCTAAGTCGACGGAGTCACGTACTTTTATATGTACGGATTTAATTCATCTATGTGTACTGTACGGAGTGATGGGTAGGTAAGATTATCTCATCTCATTGAAATTCAAAATTACTTAGATAATTTATGGAATATTTAACTTTTTGAACTCATTCCGGGGCATTTATTCATATACCTAATAAGGTAGGGAACCTCCACGCCGTGTGCCCTTGGTAACGGAGATAGCAGCGCCTTTCTCCCTAGGTAGGGGAGATGCTGCTGCCTACGGTCAATTCGGACCGAAGCGGAAGTTACCCTGTAGAGAGTTACCCAGCGAAGGCATCTCACGTGTCCGTTTGACTAGCAAAGGGTCCAATGGAGAGCAGACAAAAGACGGGCTGGTTAATCGAGCGCAGGCCTTGTGTAACCGGTGCGATCACCTGTCACCCCAGCAGAAGCAACGGCGCGACGCGGCTGCCCCCTCTTTTTCCCTTTCTGAGGTAATTTGGGGACACCGTGCTTCCCGCACCTTAAGGTATCGGTATTGCTCCTAGGCTTCTAGATTTCTAGGCTTCATCCCACGCACACTCAATGTGGAATGAACTCCCTGCTGTGGTTTTCCCATAAATTTATAATAGGTTTTCCCAAGCGACTACATCATGGGGATCTTCAAGGAACATGATGTTACCGAATCTGACCCCTACTTAAATTATTGTTTAAAGGTGTGCTTACCTAATTAAATGGTGTGTGTAATTGCTTCTTAATTTTTGTCAGGAGCACACGATCATGCAAAGCGCCCGAAACTTATTTCCATCAAAACTGTCAACAAAGGTCGATGCATAATAACCTTTATTTTTAGGGTTCCGTGGTCAACAAGGAACCATCACCATATCAGCTAGCTCAGCCACTTTTATAATTATTGTTAATTTACTGGCATAGGTATATCTTAACCCCAAAAACTCTCACGATATCGAGGTCCAATCAAATCCGCAGTTAATACTGGTAAAGCGGACGCCAGACTCCGAAGTGAAAGCTTCGAATGCGACTGGGAATCAACGTTAGGATGAAGAAGATCTTGACCCAAAGTCGCCAGGGAAACGAAACCTGGATTGATTTGATGAAATCTATGATTGGTGGATTTGAGCTCTTCCGCAGCCGTAGCACCTGGTGCTATCCTCAAAAGACGCCCAATAAACGTGTATTGCCCATATACAGGGTGGAAGATTTTAACCTTACCTGGAGGGCAAGTGCTTTAAATACTGAAGATAGCGAATTTCACTCAAAAGAAACATTCCTTTATTTTTAAAAAGAAACAAAACTACATTCATAGATTTTTGAAAATTCGCTTGCCACACCCGGTAATCGAACCGACTAAAATACGAAAAAATAACATTCTGTATTTTTATAACATCAATCGATAGTGTCAATTATGAGGATCAAATCTCTCTAACAAACATGGTAAATTAAATGAAAGGAAGTCCATAAAATCTTAACTTATAAATACAATTCTAGCAGACACAGTACTTTTGGTCAAGGAGCAGGAGCCATCACATCCTTGGAAAGGGGACTCTTTTTTCCGCACTTAGCCTCCTTTTTGGGCCATTGTGCGTGGAATCACACATCCTTATCAACAATAAAGTTATCTTTGACGCCATTTATTTATTAAAATATGTACTAAATGCCTGAACTTTGATTCCGATTTAGAATGTAACGTTATTGGGTAACTCCTTAAAGTACTCAGGTCTCCCGGTTTAGGTCCAAGATACGTGTCTCGAGGTATACTTGGTTGGGCTTGGGAACCTCTGCGTGGTACACCGCATCGCACCCGGGGCAACGGAGATGGCCAGAGAATTGCCTTATTGGTTCGCCTTATACATAATACGTTAATTGAGACTTGAATTAACCTGACGGCGGCGTGCGGTTTTAGTCGGTTCGAGTGCCACATTAATACCGCTGCTGGCCAGTGGGGGCATTCGTATGAAGAAGAGGAACAAGTAATTTAAATATGGAATTTTATTGTTGATACTAGCTTTTGCCCGCGGCTCCGCCCGCGTGGATGTCGGTTATCGCGACCAAACATAGCCTATGTCCTTTCTCAAGGTTTAACCTACCTCTATACCAAATTTCAGCAAAATCGGTTCAGCGGTTTAGTCGTAAAAGTGAGACAGACAGACAGACAGACAGACAGACAGACAGACAGAGTTACTTTCGCATTTATAATATTAGTAGGGATGATATCTGATGGATCCTTGAGTTAAGTTCTTTATTTTGTTAAATTTAAAAAAATAGTTTGCAGGGATTTCCTTTCATTTAATTAACCATGTTTGTTAGACAGATTTGATCTTTATGATTTACACTATTGATTGATGTCATAAAAATACAGGATGTTATTTTTTCGAATTTTAGTTGGTTCGATTACCGGATGTGACAAGCGAATTTTCAAAAAATTATGAATGCAGTTTTATTTCTTTTTAAAAATAAAGGAATGTTTCCTTTGAGTGAAATTAGCTATCTCCAGTATTTAGAGAACTTTCCCTCCAGGTAAGGTTAAAATCTTCCACCCTGTATAGGTAAGGAGGAGGAGGAGGTAGGACACGACGTTATTTCCTTCCGAATCGAGCAGTCCGACTGGGGAAGTACCTCCGTCTTACAGAATACCGCGGCTAAATAACCTCGTGTTGTGTTCCTGTCGCGTCGGCGAGTATGGCAGCCAGAGCTCACCGGAGAGGTTTTGTTTTTTTGCAGGTATATTTTGTGACGTCACTGGGATCTAGATGATATGTCGAGGCACAGAATAGTAGTACTGTCGTACTTGTAGGTACAGTCAGCGTCAGAGAAAACAGACCCCCTCAATACTTAAAGAATATCGCCGCCTGCGCCGGCTGTGTCACGTGACTCACGAATGACGTCACGTGATGCGATCGTCGCTGAGCTGCAGCCTTTTATTTGCATGTTCATTTATTTGTAATTTTTCTGATATTTTTCGTCTTTCGACTCAATTGTATACCAAGATACAATATACTCACAAAAAGATGCCACAATAATTTATGTGCTGTTTGAGGATACGAACCCGCATCTCCAGGGCCAGCCGATCACTTAGACCGTGCCTTATACCACTAAGCTATCGGTTCACTTGATAATAATGGCGAAAATATGAATAACATTACTCCTATTTTATCGAACAAAGTTGATTACGGTGTAATTTTCTAGACCTTAAGGTTTAAATTTCAACTACACCATGTGATAATAATAACTGCTCAATTGACTAAAAGATAAGGTTGAAATTAGTATAGATTTCAATATCGTTTAGTTCAATAGATTACGCTTGATACAGCTTGTTGCACTACCGTCATGTTTTACATCAAAAACTCATCTGCTGTATGAGCTGCGGCTATAGTATTTTAATATCTGTGACAGCGTGCTAAGGTTGCAATTAGAATACTTCTTTGCCTTATTTACTAAACTGTGATTGAAGGTAACTTTATAATTCGTGGTAATTTGCATTGGTGTTTAATATTGTTTATGCAACAAGCCTATCTTTTCTTACAAACCTATTTATTAGGTATGACCTACTATAAAATTTTATTCCTTAAATAATAATTAACAAAAAGTGCTTATGAGAATAAAATAGTTATTTGTTATAAGTACAAGAGTGCAAAGTTGCTTTTTAACCGCGTGCTCAAAAGAGCACAAGGTGAAAAATCTTTGCACTCGAGTGCAACACGTAACTTTTCATCCCACCTCAGCGAGGAAATAATGAAATGCTTCTCCTTCCTAGCGTTAATTCCCAGTCGCATCCGAAGCTTTCACCTAGGAGTCCGGGGTCCGCTTTACCAGTCTTAACTGCGGATTTGGCTGGACCTCGATATTTTCCGTGAAGCAACTGCCATCTGACCTCCACAAGCTAAAGGTGACATTAGGCGATATCGAAGCATTGCAGCTAGACCATTGCTGTTGAACTTTTTAGGGCTCCAACTACCCGTAACGACTGCCATAGATGTTCGTATGGCATCCGTGACCGACGGCTTATCGTGCTCTCCAAGGCACGACCAGACCAATGCAAATACCCATTTACATGCATAAAAAATATTTGCACTAAGCGGGGATCGAACCCGTGCCTCCTGCGTAGCGGCCGCGTTCACTTCCACTACGCCACGGAGACTGTATAATATGTGTATTAATACTAATAATAAAATACAAAAAAATAAAAATTCAACAACAATGTTCAACAATATGACGTGAAAAAATTAATGCGCGCAAAGCAAATTTAAAAAAAAAAAGTACACCAAGGAGGTTCCGAGTCTGAGTTTTTCATAAATTAAAAAAAAGTTGTATGATAAATTCGGCACCATAGAGGTAGAAGTAAATAGGTTTAATGATGTTTTGAGATCACAAACCTAGTACACACGATGTTCTAAATTCAAATTTACTTTATCCTCTAGAGGATAAAAACGACTTTTACGCTCAGTTATCGAAGAGCAAAAATACTCTTTCCGAGATGGTGGGATGAAAAAATAATTATATGAATAAAAAAAGAACTTTGTGTCCGAAGATGTGAACCCCCCCCCCCCCCCTCCCCTCCCGCTTACCGTATCCACAAAGCATCGGTCATAACCACTAGACCAACATTCCATATACACAACTAGGGAATGCAATCTCGATCTCTTGAGATCTCGGCCTTTTTTTAGCGAGATTGATCTCGGCCGAAAAAAGGGCGAGATCTCGCGAGATTAACGAGATTGATGCTCTCGAGCATAAAAAAGTTTTATTCGAAGCGCGGACTGACACGGACGGAGTTGCGTTACTATCTGTCGGTTTGCTGCTGGCTGACTGCTACGGACTGCTGCGTTCAAAGAACCTATGAGAAAATTAACTACGAAATTATCTGGGAGCATTAAACAATAAGGAAATTAATTTATACGAGTCTGGGGGTTCTAAAGGTGAACTTTTACAGTTCTTGGATAACTAACTGCCTGAGATTTGTGGTTCCAACTAGTGTTGAATCCGAATGAGCCTTCTCAGCGGCTGGTTATCTGGCCAACAAAATAAGAAGTGCCACCCGAAATTCGTCCGCGGGCCACTTAGTGGCCCGCGGGCCTGGGGTTGAGCACCCTTGCTCTAGAGGATAAAAACGACTTTTACACTCAGATATCGAAGAGCAAAAATACGCTTTCCGAGGTGGTGGGATGAAAACTAATTTTTATACCGACGCGACGCGACGTGAGCCCACTATACTAACACAAGCATTTTAACTTAGCTGGAGAAATTAATACCTACAACGGTATTAGATAGTAATTTCGGTATAGGTACTTCTTTTTATAAAAAAGCTGTTTAGTAAGGAAGCATAATCGCATGGGACTGCGTGCAGTAGGTAAATGGCGCACTTTGTTCCGTGACCCCTATAACCTACCTCCTGTACTGAAAACGATCTAAACAAGTAAACAAAGCCACTGACAGCGCGGTCGAGATGGCAGAATATTATTCTCGAATAATTTAAGGCAGAGAAAAAGAGGATCATTGACACGAAAGAAGAAGAAGAAGTAAGGAAAGCTTCATCAGGCATTTCAAGTAACATGCAACATATTAAGTATTCATTGAATATTAGGTCCGGAAATACACAGGGTGAAGTGCAAATCGGCGATGTTTTTTTTTCATGGTAGGTATCGTTAATACTTACACCTTGTAAATTGATATTTATGTCATCATTCTCTGAGCCTTTTCCAACTATGTTGGTGTCAGTTTTTGCAGTCTATCTGCGATATGACTGAAATTCGATATATACCTATAATAGGGCAATTTAGAAATATAAATGGACCGATTGGGGAAGTAGACAGATCAGGAAAGTGGACGGATCGGGAAAGTAGACGGATGGTATCGGAAGGTGTATTTCCGTAAAGCGACTGCCACGATTATAAGATCTCCAAAAGCAAATGGCGTAATTGAAGTTCTGAAGTTAGAATAGTTGGATTTGTATGACTCCAACTACCCATGACTGCCGTAGATGTTCGTATGGAAAATGCGTGTAAAAATTTGCACTGAGCGATTCGAACCTGCGCCCCCTGCATAGTTGTCGATTTCACTACGCCACGCCACAGAGGTCTTTGATATAATGTAATCGGAAGGTAGAATCTTATATAGCCTCGTGGTTCATCATTTTCACAGCGATTTCCAGGCTGTGTGCGGTCAAAATTTAGCACTGTGGCGCCCGGGGTTCGGGTATTATTTTTGATTGGTAAATATATATATGTTTTCCGGGAGCGACTACTGTCTGACCTCCCAATTCTGAGAGAAGAACCTGCTCCAGAGCCTCGGCCGTTATTTAAGTATACAGACTAGCAGCAGGAGAGGTGGCTTGGACACCGATACCGATAGTCTTAATATAGGTAATGGGACCCCTTCACACTCTAACTACACGGGAGCCATGGTTACACTGGTTAGAGAGAATCACATATGCATGGTAAGTATTCACCCACCTGAATTAATTTTACAAAGCCTAACGAAGCCGTTATTGTGGAGTCGAACCAACCAGAACCACATTTTTTCCGATATCTGCATCTATAAAAATACGAGTAGAATGATGAATGTTTTGACAAATTGACACATACGAGGCATGCCTTTTAAGTTCTGTCGTTTCCATTTTTCCCGGCAATTCTGAATTTGCAACTGGGCCCATACCATGAACTCTTAAAACAGGTCAATAATTGAACTGCTGTCATTGTACCAACTGCAAATGTCTTCTTCTTCTTCTTCTTAATGGCTTCTGCAACAAATCGTCGCAATTTGCCAATGTCAAGTAAATTGTAAATGTTTATAAAATTATTAATGGCGAAACGCCAATGTCAAGTTTTTCAATATATTTTCTACCAGAGCCACGTTAGCCACAGCAGTAACTTTGTTTCCGTGTGTACTTTGTAATCCTATATGTATATATGACATTACAAAGTGACATTTGCAGTTGGCAGAATGACAGCAGTACAATTATTGACCTGTTTTAAGGTTTATCCAGGGGTATTGTGGATCCGAAGGGTGTGTATAAATTTTGAATCTCAAAACAATTGAAAGTATTAGGATTAATGCTTTAGCCACAGCGTCGATTAGAATCTGTCAGGTCATGTACGAAAATGAATCTTTCTAAGGAAAATGTTTGTACCTTTGTACAATAATTTTCTACAACTTTAGAAGAGGCCTGACAGGGCTTCAGTGTTTTAAAGAGCTAACATCTATGTTCCGTGATGAAGCCCCATGTCTGCGGACTGTCGAAAGCTGGTATTTAGAATTCCAGGGTGGACATACTAGTGTTAGTGACAAATCTCGCGAGGGACGCCCAAAATCCGCCTTAACTGAAGATAACATCATTGCTGTCAGACAACTAATTATCGAAGATCGTCATGTGACGTATCGAGAGATAGAAGCTCTATAGGTATATCAGGGACAACCATTCAGAAGATATTGCATGAAGCGCTTGGTGTGAGAAAGCTAGTTTGCGTTTGATCCATTTTCATCGAAGCCTGATTGTTTATTCAAGACACATCTCTTCTCGTCTAGTCGTCTCCTCTCCTCACTGCTTTGGTGGAAACGGGGCGTTAATCCCGGTCGCATCCGTAGCTTTCACCTCCGGAATCCGGGTGCCGCTTTTTCTAGTCTAAAGGTATGATTCCGAAGCCGAACACAAACGACAACGACAGACGCATGCAGGTAATACATTATTCCGATACAGATAAAGGGACCATTGAGAAGGCAGTTGGCAGTTGCGTAGGGCGCGCCGTAGTGGCGGCGGTAAGACCCATCATGGGGGAGTGGCTAGAGAGGCCACACGGCGGCCTCTCGTTCTGGTTGACGCAGATCATCACCGATCATGGATGCTTCGGGCGGCATCTGCATCGGACCCCGAAGAAAGAGCCAACGTCCGAGTGCCATCACTGTGACACGAGCAAGGACTCGGCGCTGTACACGCTCACCGAGTGTCCGGCGTGGGAGACGCCGAGATGGGAGCTGGTGGCGACCCTGGGAGTGAGAGCTCTCACGCTCGCCACTTTGCTCGCAGCGATGGTTCGCTGCGCGGATGCGTGGGCCGCCGGCGCCTCCTTCTGCGAGCAAGTAATGCTCGTGAAGGAGGCGGCGGAGCGGGAGCGAAGGAGAATCGCAGACCTTGCGGCCCGCGAGGAGCGGAGGAGAATCGCAAACCGCGCGGCTCGCGACGAGCGGCGGCAACTCGGGCGTCGGAGGTCGCAGAATGACCTCCGTCCCCCATGAGCGCGGGCCTGGGGGTGATGGGTGGGGCCGCCTGTCACCCTAGTAGAAGCAGGCCACGGCGGCGGCGCACATTGCGTGCCACCCCATACCCGGGGGCGAGTTGGGGACTCCGTGGTCCCCACACCGGAAGAGGGCCAGATCGAGAGATAGGGCCCTGGGTCGGCCGGGGTGCGAGGGATATGGCTATGACAATCTCACCTCCGGCAACTGACGGCCCACAGACGGCGTGCGTTTTAGTCGGTTCGAGTCCGACATAACCTCCTCCTCCAGCCCCGGCGGGGGAGGTATCCGTGGGGATATTTCGCACGATAAAAAAAAAAAAAGGCAGTTGCGTATGTGGTCGGCTACGGAATCATACTAGTTATCCCTTAACTGCGGATTTGGCTGAACTTCGATATTTTCCGTGAAACGACTGTCATTTGTCTTCTACATAATACCGGGTAAAAATGGCTGAATAGAGATCAAAGGGTGAATAGAAATAAAATGGTCACCTAACTTCTGTAGTTCCTTTGAAGTGAAACTATGCACTAGTTCAATGTAATAATGAACAGAATTATCAAGTAAGTATCTGGTTATGTACTTGGAAGTATGTAAAAGAAATTATTAAAAAATCTTACAACCATTTTATTTCTAATCACCCATTGACCACTCCGTTTTACGAAGTTTTACGAAGTTTGGATGGAAAAGGTATAAAGAACAAATGAAAAAAAACTCATTAAAATTCATATATTTTAATAATTTAGACAACAAAATATTTTTTGAATTTAAACAATACAATTACGAACATATAACATAATTTACATTTACATATCTCATGAGGCAGATTTGCCGGACACGTTTGTCCCGTCTTGGACGCACACTTTTTCCTAAATCAGCAGTGAAATACAACATAACCGTAATAATTATGTAAGACTGTTTGCTTCCTTTCCAATTACAATAAAACGTAGGCTAAATAACTTCAAAGAAAATTCACAGCTCCGACAATACTTTTACAATACACTAGTTATATGTCAATCAACCAAGCAATGAATTAGCCTATTGCAGTCATTTGCATACACTATGTAAATCTAGGTAATTTTATAAATCTAACACAGTTATAAGCGTATTTTTTTGTTCAGCACAATAATTATTAGCTTCCAGCACTATCTTTAGTAGGTACTGTTACAAACACCACTAAGTACTCTTCTTCTTACTCTATTTGGTTGTTGACCTACTTGACATACTGTAAATCTATTGTGTACAATAAAGAATTATCTTTCTATCTATCTATCTATCTAATAATATTGTAGGTGTTGCTGGTATTCCCATCAATCTCTATCGACAATTATTTCAGCTATGACTGAGAAAGATTGCTTGTGTGAATATTAGCAACCGAAATTACTAACATTTACTCTAACCCCTCCAGCTAAGCTATATTGCTTGTGTTAGGAGTGGTTCATGTCAGTAGTGTAATTAAACCAATAAAATATTTCAAAGACAGAAATTTGGACTAAAGTCACGAGTTTATCGTAATTATTGTTCCCATAGTCGTATCAGTTTACAGACTTCAAAATCAAAGTCAAAAGTCATTCATTCTGTAGACTTGCATTAGAGCGGCACTTACAAAACGATTGCCAACCAGGCCAACCTCGACCAACATGTGATGATGCTTGACTGTGTGCTGTTGAATTGGCTCAAAGGTTTGTTGCAGAAATCGATACTCCTCGTTACGGAGTGTATTGTGAGGAAATTTCCTTCTAGAGCCTTCACCATCTGTAGCTTGGTCCCAGGTCCCCGTACTCGATTTTTATAAATATGTATTCCAAGTAATAAGCTACCGACGCTTATTACTAAGTAATTAAATTCCAAATTGATTCAATGCTAAGTCATCTTTTTCACCTATCTCCAGTGCGAACACCTCTTACAAGTTTTCTACCCACTCTTACAAGTTTTTTATTACTTATTGATATTGATTTCAACTTATTAATAATCACAGCACATACAACCGTATAATTGTACTTAATAGTACCCAAGTAATTTAGTTACCCTTACAAAATATCTACAAAATTGTCTGTCATAATTATATTGATTCTATAATTAGATAATGTAATTGTTATATTTAAGTTTCTAGTCCCAAAGCTTTCAACGTTGCCACAACAAGGCACTATCACACTCCCTAACATTAATTTTCTTGTTATACAAAAACCCTAAGTATAGGGACTTAGTTTATAGGGACCCTAACCCCTCGTTTTTGCCAAGAAAAAATTATAAGTCAACTTATTTGATATAAAACTTGTAGAAGACTTATCAAAACACGATTACTTGTTTTATACATGTATTGAGACTGCCTCAAACACTTTTTTGTTCACCCTGTGTGTATAGCCAACTAGTAGTTTAACAGTGTAATAGTTATTTGTTATACAAGAGTGCAAAGTTGCTTTTTAACCGCGTGCTCAGTTTTGATGACCGAGCAAGCGAAAGATTCTAATTTGTGAATCACTCGCTACGCTCGTGATTCACAAATTAGAATCTTTTTAAGCGTTAGCGAGGGAATCAAAAGAGCACAAGGTGAAAAATCTTTGCACTCGAGTGCAACACGTAACTTTTCATCCCACCTCAGCGAGGAAATAATGAAATGCTTCCCCTGACTAGCGTTAATTCCCAGTCGCATCCGAAGCTTTCACCTCGGAGTCCGGGGTCCGCTTTACCAGTCTTAACTGCGGATTTGGCTGGACCTCGATATTTTCCGTGAAGCGACTGCCATCTGACCTCCACAACCCAATGGTGACATTAGACGATATCGAAACATTGCAGTTAGACCGTTGTTGTTGAACTTTTTAGGGCTCCAACTACACGTAACGACTGCCATAGATGTTCGTATGGCAACCGAGAACGACGGCTTAACGTGCTCTCCAAGGCACGACCAGACCAATGCAAATACCCATTTTCATGCATAAAAAATATTTGTACTGAGCGGGGATCGAACCCGTGCCTCCTGCGTAGCGGCCGCGTTCACTACCACTACGCCACGGAGGCTGTATAATTTATGTGTATTAATACTAATAATAAAATACAAAAAAATAAAAATTCAACAACAATGTTCAACAATATGACGTGAAAAAAATTGATGCGCGCAAAGCAAATTTAAAAAAAAAAGTACACCAAGGAGGTTCAGAGTCTGAGTTTTTCATAAATTAAAAAAAAATTGTATGATAAATTCGGCACCATAGAGGTAGAAGTAAATAGGTTTAATGATGTTTTGAGTTCACAAACCTAGTACACACGATGTTCTAAATTGAAATTTACTTTATCCTCTAGAGGATAAAAACGACTTTTACGCTCAGTTATCGAAGAGCAAAAGTACTCTTTCCGAGATGGTGGGATGAAAAACACATTTCCTCGCCTAGTTTACAATACCACTCAATAATAAAATTTTTAGAGGAGACGAATAAAACTGTCGTGTTGAGAGGCCAATATTTTACGAATTACGACTTCTAATTGCAGAAATCTATATCATGTGACATTTTAGAAAGGTGACTTTTTGTATGTGAGACGTTTCAGAAAATGTCTTTTTAGAAGACGACTTTTCAATTTGAAGTGTCCGTTTTCGGAGGGGGAGGGGGCCCCCTGTGCCCCCTGTGACTCCCCCTCCTTCGGACCGCGCCTATACGACACTGAATACTATCATTAAAGTATTCCCCTTCTATACAATTTATATTACTACCCTCCGCCCGCGCCACGGCGCCATAATATAAAATATGTTGGTTAACCCACTTTTGAACCGATTGCGATCAAACAAACGTAAGATTTTAAGTCTGACCAAGACCATTCAAACAAAAAAATCCGCTTAAAAAATCCGTTCAGTAGTTTTGCATTCATCGCGGACAAACAGACAAGTATTCAAATACAATTCTCGTGTTCAGTGTCGTTAATAATTATAACATAACCCATTTTTTTTTAATATCTCCAACATACAGACACGACTACTTCACAATTTTATAATAATAGTAGGTACCTATAGTTATAAAACACTGAAAATTTGAGGGTTACCCTCGATTTCCCTGAGATTTCATCATCAGAACCCGACTTGGTGGACCACCTCGGGAGTACGTTCTTCCAAATAAAAAACCTCACACAAAACTTCACACCTGACGGAGAAATCAATAGACATTCATCGACGATGGATGTTCAATAACCTCGTCCTTTTTGAAATCGGTTAAAAGCCAGCAAAGGACCCTGAAACAAAAGCACATTTAAAGAACTCAGCCTTACTATGTAAGTAATAAAAACTTATGCAGGGTGTATAACAGTGTTTAGCAAAATGTCTACTAATAAAAATATTTTTGACATAAGCTCTGTATACACTCCTTATAACAGCGCGAGTTTACTATGAAAAGTTATACAGTGCTTATACAGGCCCATGCCCTTGTTTAAGGATTGTGTAAGAATGAAAACCAGCCAAGTACGAGTCGGGCTTCCGCACGAAGGGTAAATTTTTGAAATTTTGAAAAAGCCGTAGGTATGTTAAAGCCGTAATTTGTGAAATGGATTTTTATGATTTCTATTTTGATGGAAAGGGAAGGGTACCTGGACAAGGGAGTCTGAATTTTGATGATGGGCTTTAGGGAGTCAGGATTGGATGACGAGCTCTAGAGAAGTTCTCAAAATGCAGGCCAAAATATTTCGAAAGGAAGGTATTTTTAATGGTTATCATTTAATGGCTATTTAGATAATTCGAAGAGGTAGGACACGACGGTATATCCGTCCCAATCGAGCAGTCCGACTGGGAAAGTACCTCCGCGGTGGAGGTACTTCCCCAGTACCAAGCCGCGGTCTATATATATAGGGCGGAGGCCAGAGCCTCCGCCCTATAGAAGACCGCGGCATAGGGCAGACCCTAAGAAGTGCTGAAGTTATGTGCTGTCAACGTTTGGGAAAACCAAAGACTTTGTCCTACTTATCTTGTGCGCTGACGGCACAGAATCTCTCTGTTCTACAGGGTCAACAGCCTGCACGAGTGTGCCTCCCCTGGTGTTGCACTCGCCCATAGGCCACGGTAACCTCTTACCATCACGAGGACAGTGTGCTTGTCTGCGACCTAAGTAGTATAAAAAAGAAACATATTCTAGTGTTAAAATATATTATTTTTATTATAATATTCTAATTAAGTAGGTACAAAAAAGTTCAAGTAGTGTTATTTCCAGCTTATTGTGTTCTTCATTACAACAGATGTTTGCTTCTCGGTTGTAGCATTCTGCTTTCAGGACAGGCTTTGAAACATCCATAACATCCTCATTTATAGGTATTTGTCAGTTCATCATTAAATTATATACATTTCCATGCTCTGAGACTCTTTCACCGCCTTATTTAGATTGATCTTGTATTCTCTTTGGATTGATCTGTTCAATGATAATATATAACGGTATAAACTTTTTAGGCACTCTTTTATCAGGGCTTTATCCAGGTCATCCTAATAATTAATAGCTGGCTTCCTTTTCTTTATTTTTGTTTAATATCCATATTTTTTCCATAACTTCAACTTCAACTTCTTTTAATGGCGTCTGCAGCAAATCGCCGTCAGTTTGCCAATGTCAAGTAAATTATAAATGTTTATAAA
Organism: Eilema depressum; assembly: GCA_914767945.1. NCBI lineage: Eukaryota > Metazoa > Arthropoda > Insecta > Lepidoptera > Erebidae > Eilema > Eilema depressum. The sequence goes on along the minus strand of OU612012.1, from coordinate 30,927,848 downwards.
ATTATTAATGGCGAAACGCCAATGTCAAGTTTTCAAGATATTATCTACCAGAGCCACGTTAGCCACGGCAGTAACTTTGTTTCCGTGTGTCCACTCCCCACGAGATTCAGATGTTCGATCAGGGACGTGTGGTTGGATTTTAGGGGGCTTTTTTCCATAAATGAATATAAATTAATAAAACGGTACGATCATAAAACGTCACATTTGACGCTCTATTTGACAATTATTATTGACAGAGTATAGATAGACGTTCAGAAGTTATAACAGAAATTGAATTGTATGAATAAAGATGAACACTAAAAAAAACGAAATAAACTTAACAATAAAGTAAAATATTATTTATTGTGAACAATAATACAATTTGGATAAAATAATACACCTATTTTTAGTTTCAAATGGCATTAATATCAGTTTTTAATTTTTTTAAATTGTCATAAATTTTAGTTTCTGATCGAATATTTCAAATAATTACCAACCTAAGAAAAAAACCGTGTTTATGTACTGTGTAACTATTCATGCATGATCATAGATTAATATATATTGTGCATGATTATTAGTCAAGCAGTCGTATAGCAGCTGTGTAACGTTAATCAGTGCTTATTCACTGTATAACTAAACAAGTGTTGAACAGCATTTTAATGTATTTTTATTAGTAAGGCTGCTAGAATAAATGAGGACGAGGCATAACCGGATTCTACTGTATAATATTGGTAGGATTTAGGATTATATTATGATACACTTTACAGTACCTGTATACTTGGTGGTCTAGGTATTCTCGTCACTGCCGGAGCCCCCTTCGATTAGCCGTAACTCCTCCGTGCACACCGCTGATAGGACCAGCAGCGGACTGGGCGGCGTATCTGCTACTGTAGTACTATCAGCTAAAATACAAATATCTACTAAATAACTAGGCAAGAGGGTTGTGTCCTATTGTAAACTGTATCTACATTTCCCAATAATATAATGAACTGCTAATGTGAAATATTCTTACGACAATAAATAATTGTAAAATATTTGATTTTGAAAATTCAATTTCACCAGCCGCCCAAAAACGCTCCATACAAAATCGTCGCACGTGGTGACGTCACAGCATGATAGTGCGTAGTGCACTTCTGATCAGGAAGCTGCAAAATGTATGGAGTGCAAGAGAATATCGCATTTATTTTGGTCCACATTGCCTTTACACGACGTATACAATGCATATTAAGATGGATTGTTTATATTTTAACCTATTTTGGGGATTAAAAATAATGAAAAGTCATACTACTTAGTTTCAGTTTACTTAGGCGATGTCATAGTTTACTACTTATGCGTATTTTTTGAGAAAAAACTAAGATACTTAAGTAGTATTGGCAAGGATCTGATGACCCAGGGCACTACCCTATTGTAACTAGGGAGACACATCTTGGACACCTAAGTCGCGAGACAAACGAGGCTTTGGCGCGCGCGGATTGTTTTGTAATAATGTTTTGTAATAATGGCTTAGTGAATTTGAGCTTGCCCGGAGCCCCTTGCTTCGCAGACAGAAATTTCCAAGAATTTCGTTTCCCAGAAAATGTTTTATATTAACTATTGTTTCAAAGACAATTTACTGGAATAATATAACATATTTCACAGAAACACAATTTATTATTCTTTTGTTATCGTGCTGAGACCGCTGCTGGTCAGCAGAAGTCTTTAGGTATGTCGAACTCAAACCGACTAAAACTGCACGCCGCCGTCTCAATTAACAGGTTATAAGTTGATCCAATAGGGCAATTCTCTCGCCATTTTCGTTGCCCAGGGTACACCGCGTGCAGGTTTCTAATCAAGCACCCAAAAATAACTACCTACCCTACCTATACCTCATGCAGTTACCCAATAAAGTTACATTCTAAACAGGTAACAAAGTTCATTCATTTAGTACTCATTTTACTACTTAAATAAATTTTATCAAAGATATCTCTAGTGTTGATACCTTATATAGGTATGAAAGTGTTTTATTTTACCAAATTGAATTTATAGTTTTAGGTTTCAAGGACTTCCTTTCATTTAATTTACCATGTTTCTTAGAGAGATTTGATCCTTATGATTGACACTATCGATTGATGCCATAAAAATACAGGATGTTACTTTTTCGGATTTTAGTCGGTTCGATTACCGGGTGTGGCAAGCGAATTTAAAAAAATCTTTGAATGCAGTTTTGTTTCTTTTTAAAAATAAAATGATGTCTCCTTTAAGTAAAATTAGCTAACTTAAGGATTTAAGGTACTTTCCCTCCATGTGGCATCGCCGTGGGACGCCCTGTATAATTAACTACAATGAATATTTTAGAATCTATCGCAATATGTAAGTAACGCGCGACGATATAAATTCAAGCCGAAATGCCGATCGTTTGTATATATTTAAGATTGTTTCAATACCTGTTGATTACTTTTTGAATTATTGAAATCAGACGTTCTATTCAAAAGATATTACAAAATTATAATGTCAATAAATCCGGTAAATTCCCATACATTATTTGAAAACTAATTACGGGCATAGGCTAAAAGGGTGCAAGGGTGTTCGAAGTATGTCACGAGGGAACCTTCCCTTTCGGAAGGTCAGCTGAACACAAGATGCAACGGGAACGGGATCCGAATGCAGGATTGGAACCTCCATGTGATGCATCCTGGGTAACGGAGGCACGAGCGCCCCTCACCCAGGGGAGGCGCTACCGCGTACGGCAAATACCTACAGCAACGGGAGCAGCTCTGTAGAGGGCTGCTCAGAGGCTTCCCACATGTCCCTCTGACTACCAGGGGGCCCAGTGGAGAGCAGGAAAGGGGAGGGCTGGTCACCGAGCGCGGGCGTGAGGATTATAGGTGCGGCCTCCTGTCACCCCTCCACGCCCGTCTCCTCCCTTTCCGGGATTCGATAGGGACATCGTGCTTCCCACTTCTGAGAGGGCCATCTTAAAATTGTAGATGGCCCAGCGCGCCGGGGAGCGCGCCGTTTAAGTGGGTCCGAATTCGACATGGCACTCCTGATGGCCGACGGGGGTGGTATCCGAGGCAATTTTAGCACGAAAAAAAGTTGAAACGGAATCCGAATTCCACGCGGGCGGAGCCGCGGGCAACAGCTAGTGTTTAATAATATAAAAAACGTCATTATAGTTAACACCCCGACTCAAAGTAGGTACCCCGACTCAGATAGGTTAGGTTAGAAGGCTAGCCTTCGCCTTCGTGGTTATTTTATTTCTGGGAATAGGAGCCTCGCAGAGCGCAGAGCGGGGCTCCGTTGAATTATCTTAGCGCAAATACTAAAGTTTTTTTTTTCTTGAGTGGTAGGTATGCCAAACGATTTTATATTTATTGTATCATCATAAGATAAAGAATATTTGATTTTTTATTCTATGATATGATTATTCTAACATTAAACTTTAAGTGAAACAAAAATCAATGATTTAAAAATCTTCAAAGAAGGCAAAAATATGAGAAAAATTTTATGTGAAACGAAATTCTATTTAACTATTTAGCTATAAAAAACGTACACCCGAGCTCGTCCACCGCCGTAGCACCCGTGCTATCCTCAAAAGACACCCAAGAAACGTGTCTGCAGGCGCGTATAGAGCACATTATATACGTCCAAGATATACGTCCTGAGCATAATATATGGGAGGGGGAGGGTGAGGCTACAAATTTTCATTTGATAAACAACGTTTGACAAAATTATACTTGATAAATGTATTATTTGACAAACTATTGTTTAATAAACTACTCATTATACAAAATATTTATTTGGAAAAAAATCATATAAAACATCATTTCACAAATTGATTATTTTAAAAACATGTTAAGTAGTTGACAAACACACAGTTATCGATAGATTATTGAGCAAGCTGCTCATTCCGACTTGGATAGACTAGGTTAGAAGGCTAATGCGGGAGCGGAGCGGAGCAAAGTTCCCGCATTAGCCTTCTTGGTTATTATTAAGCTATGCATAGCTTCTATCGCGGGCCTTGGCGTGGGGACCGAATCCAGAAATTCCGTAACGAAAATAACTTCGGCCAAGTGCGAGTCGGACTCGACCATGAAGGGTTCCGTAGCAGCAAAGGCGAAAATTGCGGTTTATGACAAGGGAATGCAAATCTCGCGAGATTGGTGGTCAAGCGAGATCTCGCGAGATTATGAATACCAATACCGCGAGATCTCGATCTCTACCTATTATAAGACATTTATTTTCATTAATTTCAATAGACCTTAAGCATCAAACATTGTTTGACGTATCTTTATTATTCTTTTTTTTTTTTTAATAAACTTCTAAGTGGTAAACTTTGACGCACGAAAATCAAATGGCAAATGAAAGAAGTAACCAATCTTTTCTCCTAATATCAAACAAGAATCTTTTAGTAATAGAAAAGTGATGCAAAAAAAAAAACAAAAAAAAGCAGTATAACAAAAAAAAAACAACGAGAAGTCAATTATAAACGAAACTTATTATCTAAGTGGAGTTGACTATTAAACTGAGATATTATTATTAAATAAATAAAACTATATCTACTCAGTAGATCCATTAGATATTACAGATTAATTAACAAAATATACCAATTAGTCAGACTATTAGAATGCCCGTATGGATGTCGGTTATCGCGATCAAGAATCGTCTGCTAAACGTCTTATTTTGTTGGCCAGATAACCAGCCGCTGAGAAGGCCCATTCGGATTCAACGCTAGTTGGAACCACAAATCTCAGGTAGTTAGTTATCCACGAACTGTAAAAGTTCACCTTTAGAACCCCCAGAGTCGTATAAATTCATTTTCTTATTGTTTAATGCTCCCAGATAATTTCGTAGTTAATTTTCTCATAGATTCTTTGAACGCAGCAGTCCGTAGCAGTCAGCAGCATACCGACAGATAGTAACGCAACTCCGTCCGTGTTAGTCCGCGCTTCAAATAAAACTTTTTTATGCTCGAGTGCAATCTCGTTAATCTCACGAGTCGATTATTGGCCGAGATCAATCTCGCTAAAAAAGATCGAGATTGAATTCCCTATTTATGACGTATTAAAATAAAACTACTCACTAGATCTCGTTCAAACCAATTTTCGGTGGAAGATTGAATGGCAATGTACATCATATATTTTTTTTAGATTTATTATTCTCTTATTTTAGAAGTTAGAAGGGGGGGGTACACATTTTTCCACTTTGGAAGTGTCGCGCAAACTATTCAATTTAGAAAAAAATTATGTTAGAAGCCTCAATAGCATTTTTAAAGACCTATCTATAGATACATATGGTATCATATGAATTTGAGGAAAAATATTTTTTTGAGTTTCAGTAAGCATGGGGACCCCCAAAATTTAATGCTTTTTTTCTATTTTTGTGTAAAATTCTTAATGCGGTTCACAGAATACATCTACTTACCAAGTTTTAACAGCATAGGCCTTATAGTTTCGGAGAAAAATGGCTGTGACATACGGACGGACAGACAGACGGACAGACATGACGAATCTATTATATAAGGGTTCCGTTTTTTGCCATTTGGCTACGGAATCCTAAAAACCTAACACCCCCCACTCCGAGCTCGCACGAATCGGGACGAGCTGCTCCGAAATCGGAAACGTAAGTAAATATAATTGCATAAGTTGATAAAAAATGCTATGCAATGCAATAGCTTTACCGCCGCAGTCCCCGAGTGCCACACGTCTTTTTTTTATAACCATGCAGAACTTAATTTAGTAAAATGAAAATTTTTTAAATAAAATTTTAGCAATCGAAATGTTTTCTAAGTACCTAATAAATTTGCGAAACGTGAATTATGTCAAATGATTATTTTTAAAGTAATATGTTTGCGAAATGAAAGTTTGTCAAATGATTAGTTTTTCAAACGTTGTTTGTCAAATGATGTTTTTTCATACGTTTTTAGTCAAACAAGGGTGAACCATATGGGAGACTCACTGGTGTGCTCGGGATTTGGTGTGGAGACACGACTTTCTATCTCCACTTGTAGATCCGGAATCTCCACATACAGTGACGGGTACGGGGCAGGAACTATTTCTTCAGAGTCCTGTCCATGAAAACTATATTACTAACTAATAATATAACTAAAAAAAAAAAACATCAGTTTAGTATATGCTGGTTTAACTATTGGTTTTCATGTCCGTTGCCTGTGTACTTAGAGGTTAGTGTCACATGAACGCTTACGTCGATGGATTGGCACTGAAACGTGGGTGAGGGTGGAGTGATCACTACCTGTGGGGGTCTTGCGTACGGCTGAAACGCGGACGGGTGTTCCATCGCGCCCTCTCCGTGCTGCTGCCATCCTAAGAAGTTGAACACATAACTTTAACTCGTGGTAAACAAAAGAAAACACTAACGCCCAGTTTCCGAAAGGCTGATCAACGTCAAATCAACTAATCGGCTGTCAAATCTCTTGTCAAGTAGCAATTGGGTTGCTAGAAATCTAGAATCATGGTTAATTATGCCGTCAAAGCTGAAGGACCACTGCTCTTGGTTTTATTCAAGTTCAAAAATGAATATGAAATTGGCGTTTTGTACGGGAGGAATAAAAAGTCGATTTTTTTTTTAAAATAATAATATATTTAATTAATCAAAGTATGCACCGTTGTTATCTATGCACTTTTGCCATCTTATGGGTAGTTCATTGATCCCTTTAGGCCTTTACTATAAAAACCATGGGGGCGAGAATCCATAAACTCTTTGAAGGCAGTTTGGACTGCTGCATCGGAGTGCAATTTTTTTCCTTGTAAGAAGTTGTCCAAATTCCGGAAAAAATGGTAATCTGTCGGAGCAAGGTCCGGGGAGTACGGTGGATGTCGCAGACATTCCAATTGTAGCTCAGCTAGCTTGTTTGTTGTGCAGTGTGTGGTCTTGCGTTGTCGTGAAGCAGCAGTGGCCTAGAGCGATTGACCAATCTCGGTTGTTTAACAGCTACTTAGTTCTTCCTTCATGGTTTGCAGTTGCTGACAATACATATCTGCCGTAATCGTTTGGCCAAATTTAAGAAAGCTGTAGTGAAAAAAAACACCGGCGCTAGTCCACCAAACACTTACAAGTAACTTTTTCTGAGTCAATTTTCGTTTAGGGCAGGATTTGGCTGGGTCTCCAGGGTTCAGCCATTGCGATGAGCGCTTTCGATTATCGTACAATATCCACTTTTCATCACAAGTAATGATTCGATTTAAAATCCCTTTATTATTGTGTCGGTTGAGCAAAGTAACACAGCAGGCGACCCGTGTTTGCAAGTTCGATTCACTCAATTCATGAGGTACCCATCGTTCGAGTTTTTTTACTTTCCCGATTTGCTTCAAGTGGATTAATACAGTTTTGTCACTTACCCCGAAGCCTGCTGCTATCTCTGAAGTGCTTTGTGATGGATCCGCTTCCACAATAGCATTTAATTCTTCGTTTTTCACTTTGATCTCCGGCCGTCCACGGGGTTGGGTCTTAAGGTCGAAATTTCCAGAACGAAAACGTTGAAACCAAAAACGTACCGTGCTTTCTTTAGCGACACCAGCGCCGTACACATCATTAATTCTTCGAGCTGTTTCTGCAGCACTGGTGCCACGGTAGAAGAACTCGTACTCGTAAATATACCGATATTTCATGTTTTGCATTGCGCGGTAATAAGCGACGACGCCCTAAAATAACAAATGAATGACTGTATTCCAAAGAAAAAAAACCAGCTAAATTAATTTATTAATTTGAATTTGAATTCTTAACGCCTGTAGCACATCTCCGCCGCGAAACCGCGTATAGCGGAACCGCGGTCGTTTCGCCATGTTCTGTCAGTTGTACGAGGAGCGAAACTCTAGCGAAACGGCATGTTCTAATGCATAGATTTACCTATCTTCTATCTCTTTCGCCGCGCAGTTTCGCCTATGCCGTTCACACCTCCGCGCTTCGTCCGCTATTTTGTCAGTGTTGTCACGTGACAATTTTACGTAACACGTAAATTGCAGGGCCGCATTAGGGGTCTTTTAAATTTCAAATGAATCAAGATCAGTAAAAAAGTTTTACTTTGATTATTTTTTCGCCGTCTACAGTTTTTTATACAGGATGGTATTACCTACATCTAGGTACATTAATATTCTAAAGAGGAAAGTCCCTTTCTTGTTTAGAATATTAGTGTTTTTTTGTTTGTTGTTGACTGATTTCAATAATGGGAGTAACATAGGCTAGCAAATAAAGACCCGCGACGGCATGCGTTTTTAGTGGGTCAGAGTTCAGTTCAGTTCGACAATCACTCCTGACCATATCCGAGGGAACTTTAGCACGAAAAAAAAGTGGGAACGGAATCCGAATTCCACGCGGGTGGAGCCGCGGGCAGCTGCTAGTATTATACATAGCTGCTGCCCACGGCTCCACACACGTCGAATTCTGATCACGCTCCTACTTTTTTTCGGTAGTCCCTTCAAATACCACTTCGGTCGGCCATCGCACCTACTCAAAACCGCACGCCTCCTATTACGCACTCCCCGACTGATTCTAGGCCATAATTTAAGAGCCCTCAGGTGTGAAAAGCACGGTGTCCCCATTGTACTCCGGAAAGGAAGGATATGAATGTCACACCACATCGCCAGCGGGTTGAAGCGGTGACAGGTGGCTGAATCTGAACCCTCGGTCTGCACTCGGCGACCAGTCCAGCAATAACGTCAAATGTGTCCTTTGTACGACTTGTATGTCCAATTATGAAAAATGACAATCACTCTTTAATTGTCCAACCATAGAAATTGTCCAATCATAATATAAATAATAATTGGTCAATATAATTAATAATTATTAATCATCGATTATATTTGTATACATATTTATAACTTACTGTTACGTTTAGTAAAAAGTATTTAATTTAACTAGACAGCCAATTACCCAATTTCGGCCCTGTTGATTTTGAAAGTTCTTGACGCACGGTATCAAGTTCGCGCATGCGAAAAAGACGTTATCATGTTGAACGGAGCAATCAGAAGTCAGGTAGTTGGCGCATGCGTTCTACACGGACCAGTTAGATTCGGGTACGCGCTCCATATTAGATAACAAGTGTCAAGTTCCGCTCATGTTTCGCTGCTCCAGCTACACTTGAACACAGCGAAACTCAACTAGCAGTTCCGCTGTCCGCCGCGAAACGGCGGAGATGTGCTACGGGCGTAACCAAAGAGGAGATATTTCAGATCAAATTGATCAGTACGAAAAACCGCTAATTTCATACGTAAGGATTAGGTCCTTACGTATGAAATTAGCGTTTTGTCGTATTAATAAATTAATTTGAACAAAAAAGTTTAACCGACTTCAAGAAACGAAAAAGAGGCACTGAAAAGCGAAAAATAACTTAATTTACAGAATTACTGATTTATTAGAAGTCGGTGCTTAGCCCAAGAGGCCATATTTCAATTGATTGCATCATAGTAGTTCAGACACAAGTGACACAACAAACAAAGTTGGCTGGCACCGACTTCTAATAAATCAGTAAGTCTTTAAATTAAGTTATTTGTGCCTCTTTTTCGTTTCTTGAAGTCGGATAAACTTTTTGTAATTAATTTATTTTTCTCTTTTTAGTGAGTTTGTACAGTCTCACGACTGTACATCGCATGTATAGTGACCTGCAGGCACATGCTGTAACAAACATCTCGAATGATCGAAATGAGGTAAAGTCTTCAATTATTCATGGTAAGTATATAGTATAAATGGCAATTTTGATCTACATTAAATGTACAACGTATCTAACGTATTTAATTGGATAAGGAATTAACACTGTATTGTTAAAAATAGCTTCGAAAATGACACATTTTTTTTCAGTACTTCGAAAAGATAAAAATGGTTACTGTGGGCTACCCTTATTAGATAGAAATATGCTACCGCGGACTTTTATAAGACCTTTTTAAATTATACATTGCCACAATACATAATTTTGTTATATATTCAATAGTTTTCGCAGCGCACGCGATGTAAGGAATATTTTAGGTTATTTTTTTACACCTTGGGTTACATTATTGAAGTTTTAGTAAGGATCCCAAACTTTTTTGAAAATGTAATATACCTTTGTTAGTCAGTGATAGTGCAGCTTTCTAACGGTAAAATATTTTTTGAAATCGGTTCAGTAGTTCTTGAGTATCGAATACAAAAATTGAAATCTTATAATATTAGTAAAGATGTATAGAAATCTGCCCGAATTAATGACGTTTATGCTCACTGCTCCGCTTCCTTTTATGGTAGCGTGATTTTATATAGTCTATGTTACTCCCAGATACGAGATTCGTAAGTGACATATCGCCTATGTTTGACATACGATTATTGCTTGAAGCGTCGTTTACACGAGAAGAGGTTCTCGCCCGCAAGTTTTTTTCTGTCCTTTCGATAATCGTATCATGCGGGCGAGAAACTCTTCTCGGTGGGAAAGAAATCATGGACATATAAAGCCGCCTTTCCACGGCCCGCTTTTTCACGGACGTGTGCACGATTTCGCGGAATACGCACCGTGAAATGGGGATTGGGGCTCGTCTGTGGTAGAGCACACACAATTGTCTATGCTATGTAATGCGCCGTGGAAACCCGGAGTAAGATTGGACATAAAATCACAATATTGTAATTTGGCGTACAATAAAGTACTTATATAATAAAAAATAAAAAAATTGCGGATAATTTTGTTTATGATCTATGATCTCTTTTATTCCAGTCTAGTCCCTTGCTTATACGTACACATTACCCACATCATAAAATGAAGCACAGTCAAACTATGTCGTCAGCGTTCGCCAATAAGTTTGCAACATCGTGAACTGTAACATGTAATAGTGTAACACCCTATCAAGCATGTTCGTATTAAGTTCATGTAATTATAGTTTGGACGAGGGACGATTCAGTGCTAGTGTTAATTTGTTACTGGAAACTTCAGAAAGTGTCACATTATTATTGTTTAAAATTACTTACTGGGCATGAAACTGCTGGACTTTTTGCGGTACTGCTCAGGCGCAGTAGGAAGCATTCGCTCATCGCTTTGCTTGGACGTACCAGGTGTTGGTGGGGTAGCGGTAAAAGTCGAAGGGTTTGCTGGAAGAGAATCTAAGTGAGTACGCCGATTGGCGACTATACATATCCGATGTTGTAAGGGGCTGTCCATTAATCACGTGAGGCTCGCGTGATTTTGGCTAGGGGGGGAGGGTGGGGGGTAGTCCAAAACCTCACCACGTATCACCATGAGGGAGGGGGGGTTGAAAAATTGCTAAAAAAAACATCACGTGATTAATGGACAGCCCCTACTTTTATTTTCGAAAGAATAAGCCCGTGTTGCTGACGACACAGAAAATCTCTGTTCTTACAGGGTCAGTAGCACGAGTGTGACTCTCCTGGCGTTGAGGAATCATACCATAAGTCATATGAAGCACAGACAAAACCCAGTCGTTCGTATTAAGCTCATACATAATATACGAGTACATAATTATGATTTGGACCCCTGTCCAAATCATAAATATATACGATTCAGTGCTAATACATATTCATTTGTTACTGGAAAAGAATATATGTAGTAATAAGAAGTAACTAATAACAAATAAATCGCGATAGAATCCGTTAAAAAGTAGTATTATTTCAATGAGTGATATTCGCGCAAACTTCAGAAAGTACTTATCATATTAATATTATTTAAAATTAAAAAAAACGTTTTCATACGTTCTATTCTAACCTGTCTAATACTCGTACCTATTTGGTGAAATATTTTTTAAGTTCAGCTCCCACTGAACTAAATGGTGTTTGTGGTTTTAGCTTTTACTTACTGGACATGAACCTGGTGGGCTTTCTGCGGTATGGCTGAGGCCGAACGGGACGCACTCGCTGATCACTTTGCCTGGAGGTGCCAGGAGTTGGTGGGGTAGCGGTAGAAGTCGAAGGGTTTGCTGGAAACAAATCTGAATCTGAATCTACAGTGCCTAGAGATGTTATCAGGCTTAACTTGGCTACTTTTATTTTCGAAAGAATAAGCCCGTGGCCCATCCCGTGTGATATTTCGATCCCGTTCCCACCACCCATGTGCATTATCATAAATTAACCTTCTTCTAAGAGTGATTTAAATCACTCTAGAAGTCTGGAAAGAAGGGCACGACAGTATTTCCGTCCCAATTGAGAAGGCTGACTGTGGAAGTACCGCCACCCTACAGAGTGCCGCGGATTTACTAGCCGCGGTATTCTAAACAACACGAGGTTATGCTCATGAGTAGGGTAGCCCGGTGGTGAGTAATGTAGCCAAAGCGCACTGGTGAAATTTTGTACTGTCATTGGGAATACCAAAGGCTTGCCCTGCTCGTCTTTTTTGCTGACGGCACAGAATCTCTCTGTTCTTACAGGGTCAGCAGCACGAGTGCGACTCCCCTGGCGTTAAGGAATTATACCTTAAGCTGGGTCCACATTTATATCATTTGCCCGATCCGATCACCGTATCCGTATCGGCGAGGCGTATCATGCTCACAATGTATATATCAGTGATACGCGTATCATCACCCGTCCACATATGCGATTTTAATACGCGTCGCACAGTGGATCGTTTCATACAAGCTAGACGTCGGAAATTCATTACTTAATTAAGCTTTTTCCTATAGTCTTATTGATTTACAGATAATCAGGGACCTCAAAAACAATATTACTAATGATACCCTCACGCCGTTATTAACCATGACGGTAGAAAAGTTTATAAAGTAAGTTACTTGAAAAAATAATTATTTTGCAATTTTTGTGTCTCTTTGTTGTGACAGATTTTTATAAGTTGTGAGTGTGTGAACGTGAAACAAAAAATTGAGGATATTAATGAAGGTATGTACTTTCTATTTATGGATTTTTACATTATTAATCCACTTAGTTCTCGTAGAAAAAAATATTGAATTGAACCTATTTTATACCTTAAAAAAATCCCAATTCTTAACTTTAACAGAGAATCTAAATATGAGTATACCTTGGTGTCCCTACAGTACCTAGCTTATTTTAAAGCTCCAACCCTCTAAAATTAAAAATCAATCATTGTTTGACTTCGCACGAGTTTGCATCATATTGTTTTATCACGAATATGGAAGTTGATGGGATCTCGCAGGATCTCGCAAAGAAAGGTGACTAACCATTATTTGACTACTTGAAATTCTCATCATTCATCATCATTCTCATGATTGTCCAATGATAAGTTAATAGGTAAGCCCAGTGGACTAAATAACTACCCGTTCGCGCTAAGTTTGTAAGCCGCGTCCCGTCCTCCTTCTCTACGATAGCGGCAAAGTTAGTGCGAACGAGTATATTATCAATACGTATTGAAGATCACTTTTATTGTTATATTTTACGTAAATAATAAAAATACTTAAAATATAATTAGAATTTCCGACGTCTAGCTTGTATGAAACGATCCACTGTGCGTCGCCTATACGGATACGGTGATCGGATCGGGCAAATGATACAAATGTGGACCCAGCTTTAAGTCATATGATATGAAGCACAGACAAAACCCAGTCGTTCGTAATAAGTTCATATAAGTAAATAATGATTTGGCCAGGGGAGGATTCAGTGCTAATACGTATTCATTTGTTACTGGAAAAGAATATATTACTAACTACTCAACTAATAACAAATAAATCGCTTTGTCTAGTTGGTGTAATACTTCTGTTGGTGTACCCCAGGGTGGCGTTCTATCTCCTTTACTCTTCGCAATTTTCATAAATTCTATCTCAAATAATCTTCGTTGTTCCTACCACCTATATGCAGACGATCTACAAATTTATGCACAGGCGCCACATGCACAGCTGGCGGAGGCTGTGGAGATGATCAACGAAGATTTGGCTCGTATAGCTGCTTGGAGTAAGACCTACGGTCTTAAAGTCAACCCCGTAAAAACTCAGGTAGCCATTGTAGGCAGCTCCTTGATTAGAGCCAAAGTTGTTACTTCGCAGCTCCCGCCGGTTGTTTTTGATGGCACTGTAGTTCCGATTAGTGACAAAGTAAAAAACCTCGGGATATACAGGGTGGAAGATTTTAACCTTACCTGGAGGGAAAGTTCTCTAAATACTGGAGATACCGAATTTCACTCAAAGAAAACATTCCTTTATTTTTAAAAAGAAATAAAACTGCATTCATAGATTTTTGAAAATTCGCTTGCCACACCCGGTAATCGAACCAACTAAAATCCGAAAAAATAACATCCTGTATTTTTATGACATCAATCAATAGTATAAATCATAAGGATCAAATCTGTCTAACAAACATGGTTAATTAAATGAAAGGAAATCCCTGAAAATTCAATTTTCAAATTCGATTTAACAAAATAGAGAACTTAACTCAAGGATCCATAACCTATCATATTAAGAATAAAATTCCATATTTAAATTACTTGTCCCTGTTTTTCATGGCTGGCCCTCCCTGGCCAGCAGGGGTATTTACTCTCTCGACTCAAACCGACTAAAACCGCATGCCGTCTCAGGTTAATTCAAAAGTCTTATTTAACGTATTATAAGACGAACCAATAAGGCAATTCTCTCGCCATCTCCGATGTCCAGGGTGCGATGCCGTGTACCACGAAGTGCTTTCCAAGCCCAACCAAGTATAACTCGAGACACGTATCTTGGACCTAAATCGACATAATAGTAGCGTCGCCATCGGTAGCTTAGTGGTTAAGGAGTCAGCCTTACGATCGAGAGGTCCCGGGTTCGAATCCTGACCATTACACTACAGACGTGAACCCACTCCTAGTACAAGCAATTTAGCTTACTTGGGGGGGTTAACAGAAATATTAGTAATTTCGGTTACTAATATTCTTTATAAAAAAAAATCGGGAGACTTGACTACCTCATGCAGTCACACAATAACGTTACATTCTAAATCGTAATCAAAGTTTAGTCATTTAGTACTCATTTTACTAAATAAATGGCGTTATTGTTGATAAGGTATGTGATGGCACGTTGAGCAAATGTACTGTATCTGTTGGAATGGAATTTATAAGTTAAGATTTTATTGACTTCCTTTAATTTAATTTACCATGTTTATTAGAGAGTTTCGATCCTCATGATTGACACTATCGATTGATGCTATAAAAATACAGGATGTTATTTTTTTGGATTTTAGTCGGTTCGATTACCGGGCATGGCAAGGGAATTTTCAAAAAACTATGAATGCAGTTTTGTTTCTTTTAAAAAATAAAGGAATGTTTCCTTTGAGTGAAATTAGCTATCTCCAGTATTTAAAGTACTTGCCCTCCAGGTAAGGTTAAAATCTTCCACCCTGTATATGGATTTCAGTCTTTCTTGGGACTCGCAACTCCAGGAGGTGAGTCGTAGGATGTTTGCGTCAATGGGATCACTACGTAAGTTACAATATTTCCTTCCTATTGCTACCAAAATTTCGCTGGCAAACACATTGTTGCTGCCCATCCTTGATTATGCGGACGTCAGTTATCTTGATTTAACCGAAAGCCAGTTAGATAAACTTGAGCGCCTCCAAAATGTCGCTATAAGATTTATATTTGGATTACGCAAGTATGATCATGTTTCGCAGTTTCGAACAGAGCTTAGGTGGCTACCCATACGACTTCGCCGGAATGCTCACATCCTTTCTTTGCTGTACAGTATTCTATTTCATCCTTCCACCCCGTCCTATCTTAAGGAACGCTTCGAGTTCCTACGATACACATTCGAAATGCCTAAGGTCATCAGAGAACTTAAGAATAAGGATGCCGTCGCACAAAACTGTATTTTACGACAACTCCTTCACAGTTACGGCTATCCGTCTATGGAATAACCTACCAGTACAAATAAGAAAAGCTCAGAACTTAAATAATTTCAAAACCATGGTAAAGGAACACTATCTATTACTGTGAAGGGGCTCTGTGATGGCGAGTTTACTATATCTAGATATGCATAAACTTTATGTATGTATGTATGTATGTATTTATGTATACGTATGTATATGTGTATGTATTTGTATGTATTATAGATGTATGTATGTATATGTGTATGTGTGTATTAATGTAAATAAAATTAGATATGATACCTGTCTTTTATGTATTTACCTATGATATCGACAGAAAGTACGCCAAAACAACTACCACTCAATCCTACAAACATTATGACCATCCAAAGGTTGCCTGGCAGAAATCGCTTATAGCGATAAGGCCGCCCTTGTACTGATTCCTTAGACATAATTTTTAAATTTGTGTTTTATATGGTGTACAATAAAGTATAAATAAATAAATAAATAAATAAAAAGTGGTATTATTTCAATGAGTGATAATCGCGCAAACTTCAGAAAGTATCATATTGTTTAAAATTAAATAGCCATAAATAAACGTTTTTACACGTTCTATTCTAATCCCAGAGACCTGTCTAATACTCGTATTTGGTGAAATATTTTTTAAGTTCGGCTCCCACTGAACTAAATAGTGTTTGTGGTCGTAGCTTTTACTTACTGGGTATGAACCTGGTGGGCATTCTGCGGTATGGCTCAGGCCCAAGTAGCACTCGCTCGTCGCTTTGCCTGGAGGTGCCAGGAGCTGATGTGGTAGCGGTAGAAGTCGAAGGGTTTGCTGGAAGAGAATCAGAATCTGAATCTGAAGTGATCAGGCCCTCGATTCTGCTAAAGCAAAACCACTGTCGTGCCACAATCTCTGCAAAATTTGGCATTAAATTTTAGACTTTATTGATATAGAGTTTAAGTCCAAAATTAAATGACAATATTTTCATTACACGCTTTCGTTCACTCTACAAAAAGCCATTTAATTTTAAACTTTGACTGCATTACTTTAAAGGCTAAAATCAAATGGAATTTTCTCGCAGTCTCTGTGGTGTAACAGTGGTTGTGCTTTAGCAGAATCGAGGCCCTAGCCGATCGGCGAGAACTTTTTTTTTCTTTTCCAAGTGTGTGAGATTATGCATGCTTTATAATGACTTTAATACCTACATATTAACAATTTAATGAATGATATCAAATACATGTACCTAATTAAAAGACATATTGTCTACTACAACTGTCAGTAGGTATATTGTGTTACCCTTAATAGCGGAGTTATTGTTAACAGTTAGCTCACATCATAGATCATCATAAGTATAAACAGAACCAAATCAAATCAAAACAGATAAAATAAAAAACGACGAAATACTAAGGTAATTTATAAGAACCGAATATGACAAAATCGTCCTCTCTCCAAACATTGTGCTGTGCCCGACAGGGTCCGTTAATTGCTTATATGAACAACTGTACTGTATTAACTACATTATGGAATGCAATAAATGTATCGAGTATTGAGTATTGAGTATTTTACTGTAGATAAATCTTCTTCTTCATCCAAGCGTTAATTCCCAGTCGCATCCGAAGCCTTCAGCTCGGAGTCTGGGGTCCGCTTTAACCAGTCGTATCTGCGGATTTGACTAGACCTCGATACGTAACTTGGCTACTTTTATTTTCGGAAGAATAAGCCCGTATGAGTGATATTCGCGCAAACTTCAGAAAGTATTATACTCAGACTATATTTCATAAAAAAAATATAGTTATGGTATTATATTAATATTGTTCAAAATTAAATAACCATAAACGTTTTTACGCGTTCTATTCTAATCCCAGAGACCAGACTCGTATTTTGTCAGATTTGTTTGTGTTTTTATTGTATTTGTGGTTTTAGCTTCACTAGACTTCGGTTATGTGCCGTCGGCTGTCTCTTATAATATGTCTGTGAAGAAAATTAACTTACTGGGAATGAACCTGGTGTACTTTTTGCGGCGTTTCTCAAGCTTAGCGAGAAGCTCCTGCTCATCGCTTTGCCTGGACGTACCAGGAGTTGGTGTGGTAGCGGTAGAAGTCGTAGGGTTTGCTGGAAGAGAATCAGAATCTGAAGTGTCTAGAGATGTTATAAGGCGTAACTTGGCTACTTTTATTTTCGAAAGAATAAGCCCGTGGCCCATCCCGTGTGATATTTCGATCCCGTTCCCGCCACCCATGTGCATTATCCTATTAACCTTCCTCTAAGAGTGATTCAAGTCACTCTAGCTAGGAGTATATGAGGAAGGGCACGACAGTATTTCCGTCCCAATTGAGCAGTCCGACTGTGGAAGTACCGCCACCTTATAGAATACCGCGACTACCTATATTAGGCGCGGTGTCCTATCATTTGACAAAAAACAAATGGCAAATTTTCATTCGACAAACAACGTTTGACAAAATTATATTTGATAAATTGTATCATTTGACAAACTATTGTTTAATAAACTAAGTACTCATTAGACAAAATATTTATTTGGAACAAAAAAAACATTATTTTTAAAGCATCATTTCACAAATTGATTATGTAAAAAACATGTTAGTTGACAGACAGACAGTTAGTGATTCAATAGATTATTGAGAAAGCTGCTCATTCCGACTTGGGTAGATTAGATTAGAAGGCTAATGCGGGAGCGGAGCGGAGCGAAGCTACCGCATTAGCCTTCGTGGTTATTTTTTGAAATAAAAATGCAGAACTTTATTTAGTCAAATGAACATTACATTTTTGAAACAAATTTTTTGCAATCGAAATGTTTTCTAAGTAATACTTTTGCGAAACGTTTTTCTAACGTTGTTTGTCAAATGATGTTTTGTCATACGTTTTTTGTCAAACAAGGGTGAACCATATTAGCCGCGGTATTCTAAATAACACGAGGTTATGCTCGTGAGTAGAGTAGCATGGCGCGGCGGTGAGTAGTGTAGCCAAAGCGCGCTGGTGAGGTTTTGTACTGTCATTGGGAAGACCAAAGGCTTGCCCTGCTTGTATTTTTTACTAACGTCACAGAATCTCTATTCTTACAGGGTCGGCAGCATGAGTGCGACTCCCCTGGCGTTCAGGAAATATACCTTTAGTCATATGAAGCACAGTCAAAACCCAGTCTAAGTTCATGTAATTATAGTTTAGACAGGGGACGATTCAGTGCTAATATTAATTTGTTACTGGAAAAGAATATATTAATAACCACTCAACTAATAACAAATACATCTCGATTTAATCCGTTAAAAAGTGGTATTATTTCAATGTCTGACATTCGCGCAAATTCCAGAAAGTATCACATTAATATTGTTTAAATTTCATAATAAATAGCCATAAATAAACGTTTTCATACGTTCTATTCTAATCCCAGAGACCTGTCTAAGTGTCTAATACTCGTATTTGGTGAAATAATTTTTAAGTTCAGCTTATGTTATCTGTGGTTCAGCTCCCACTGAACTAAATGGTGTTTGTGGTTTTAGCTTTTACTTACTGGACATGAACCTGGTGGGCTTTCTGCGGTATGGTTGAGGCCGAACGGGACGCACTCGCTGATCACTTTGCCCGGAGGTGCCAGGAGTTGGTGGGGTAGCGGTAGAAGTCGAAGGGTTTGCTGGAAAAGAAAGAGAATCTGAAAAGGCGTAACTTGGCTACTTTTATTTTCGAAAGAATAAGCCCATTGCCCCTCCCGCGTGGAATTTCATATGAGCAGTCCGACTGTGTAAGTACCGCCAACCTGCAGAATACCGCGGCTATACCTATTAGCCGCGTTATTCTAATCAACACGAGGTTATGCTCGCGTTATGTTTCCGGCGGCGCGGTGAGTTGGGTAGCCAAAGTGCACTGAAGAGGTTTTGTGCTGTCATTAGGAAGACCAAAGTCTTGGCCTGCTTGTCTTCTGCGCTGACGGCACAGAATCTCTGTGTTCTTACAGGGTCGGCAGCACGATTGCGACTCCCCTGGTGTGGCACACGTTATACTCGAACACGTGTAGCCACGGTAGCCACTTTTCATCAGGTGGGCCGTGTGCTTGTCTGCCACCTAAGTGATATTATAAACTCTATCTATTGCTCTAAACTGCATTAAATCTCTAATCACGGTTACACAGAGAACACACAGAACAGACATTTTGTAGGTTCGGGGTAAATAATGATATAAAGAAAATGTTAGTCGAGTGGATGAATAAGATGTATGTGGGACAAAGAATGAGCAGCATTACTAGTCTGGTCAATTTATAATATCTGAAGCTACAATAATTCGCATCCTGCTAAAAGGTGGTAGAATTGTTCAAAACACCATTATAAATGGAATATAAAAAGTCCTCATCGATCCGATTACCTAGACTTCTTTATTGATGAGGACTTTTTAGATAAGTTTACCTATTTTTTTATACTGGAGTTTGATGGCACTTGCTACACATGTTGAATAAAGCACTTGTACTTTTCCACAATTATTTTATTATTTTGAACATAACCGGTTTTCTCAAAGGTTTACAATGGTTAACCTGGTTTAACCTAATGGTATTTTACGACAGTTAAACCTTTGATAATGCCGTAAGGCGAAACCGGTTAGGTTCAAAATAATAAAATAATTGTGGAAAAGTACAATAATTGCTTTATTCAATATCTATATAATTTTATAATGGTGTTTTGAACAAGCCTTCGCTCCTATAATTTGGTTTAAATTGACCGGACTATACTTACAGCGAACGTCAAGAACACTTTGAAAGATTTAAGTGAACAGACAGCGAAGGTGACTTTATTTTATACTAGGTATGTAAAGAAAACGTTACTTATCGTGTCTAATGGATGAATGAATATGTATGTGGGACAAAAAAGCAACATTACAGCGAATGACAACAGACTTTACTTACCTAGCATAAAATATCCGGGCATGGTGTGTCGCTGGCTGTTCAATCTTTCAGGGACTTCGAAGGCAGGTATAACGGGCGCACCGCTCTGACTTAATGGGCCTGGGAGGCGGTTGGGCAACCTTAGATCTATTTGGGCACCAGGATACAAGTCAATAGGATCTGGGTTGGAGAACGTCTCAGTAGCATCTAGGTAAGCTGGATTACGGTGCTGCTGAAGATATTGGACTGTTGCATCATAAATAGACACAGTCCACTCCCAGATTTCCTCGTAGGGACAATCGTGGGCTGCAGGCAGAAGATGTGGCGCAAATCTAGGCACTGGACCGTTTATTTCTATCGTAGGTACACCTAAAAGGAAATTCCACAGCTATTTGTAACATTTCTTGATGAAAACATTACAAATATTGTCGAGTGATAATTTATGAATTTTTATAACATCTACCGATAGGTATATCAATGAGTTTTAATGCCGCCGCCTCCTTCTACGAGCAAGTTTAGTAATCGTCGAGAAGAAGACGGTGGAATAAGCCCAGGAGAGACAATCTTACATCTCGGTGTTCGGTTAAGGCAAGGGGATCTTCGCCGGAAAAGGAACAGGGTTCTTGCATTGCACCTTTTAGTCTGAGATAAAGATGTCCACAGGGAAATTCCTCCCTTCCTTCCGATGGCAGTGTAGCAAGTATTACACCATCATCCATTTAAAATAATGGACTTTTAAAGTAGACTGTGGAACAAGCCCGGGAGAGACAATCTTACATCTGGAGACCAATGGCGGGCAGACGTAGGAGGTGGTGGGGGTTCGCCGGGGCAGCTAGTTTTCCTTGTAAAATTTTATGTTTGTCTCATAATCATAAAATGACTTCATCTAGTGATGCAAGTGAAACTCATATTCTCGAACGCGAAAAGACTCCTGAGTCTTTTCGCGCTAAAGCGGTAGCTATTACTGATAATTTGCTGCTTCTTTTGTGTACTATCCATAACAAAATGTAATTCATAATCACAGAGTAATCATTTTCTCGTAGTCAATGGTGAAAAGTTGAGTACCTAACACGTGAAAAAAGAATTCATCTCGGCTCTTGTATCCCTCGATCCACTCAGGTTTCTATCTAAAACCCCTCGCTACGCTCGGGATTCTACCGGAGAAACCTTCACTCCTCTCAGGATACAACTTGGTGCCTCGAAAAGAATTCACCTTTTTTTCACTTGTTGGGTAATCTACTAATACCTATGTCCACAGAGAAATTCCTTCCTTTCAGTGCAGCAAGTCCTTATAGACCACCATTAAAATAATAGGTTTTTACGTATCTATTTACGTAAGAATTAAATAAACTGATCTCGGAAACCGCTCTAACGATTTGGATAAAAATTTGCACAGTTTTCTAAGTGTCTAAGGTATCTTTAGACCATGGGCCTTAGGCCACGGTAACCACTTTCCATCAGGTGGGCCGTGTGCTTGCCTGCGACCTAAGTGGTTTAAAAATATCTTACAAAAAATCTCGATTGAAGCTCAGGCAGTCTGGTACTATGCAAGTAGGTACCTACCAAATAAATAAATAAGAATTAATGAACCAATGAGTACCTGAATTAATAAGATATTGTACATAAGTAATACTCGTACTTAATTAAGATTCACACCAATAAATATAAAACACTACCATAAATGAAAGTAGAACTTAGATAGTTACTACTCTTTTACACGCTTTTTGATTTCCTAGTTTGGACTTTATCACAAAAGTACCCATAGGCCCTACGACCTTATTTAAAAACCTTCTTATAGCCTACTAGCTGTCCCGGCGAACTTCGTACCGCCAATTTTTTTTAGCCCGCGTGAATTTTTGATCCCGTTCCCGCTGCACCTGTTTTCTCGCCCTTTAAACCTTCCCTGGGCTACCACGAATATTTCAAGACTAAAATTAGCCAAATCGGTTCAGCCGTTCTTGAGTTATAAACAAACAACGAAAAGTGGCATTGATTTTTATAATATAGACTTATACTGTTGATCGATGGCACTTGCTTGGTGGACTTGCTACACATACTGAATATGCACATGCACTTTTCCACAGTATTAATAGCAATACTGTGGAAAAGTAGGTACAAGTGTCTTATTCAATATAATACCTCCTTATAGATGATCCCTCTTTGAGGTCGCACAGGTACATGGCCCTTTTAAAAGCCAAAGAGCCAAACCACTGACCTGAAACAAGCCAAGGCCACTGATGTTCAGGTTGTACCACGTCTGGTACCCTGCCATCGTAGACGACGACACGCCGCAACCTCGCAGCTTCACCTCTTAAAGGAAGTACAGGCCGATTGTTGCGATCCATATCTACAAGGATATTACACAGCTATTTCTGGAAGGTATACATTATACATACAGTCACGCTTCAGCACGTGCACAGTGCACACTGCAGTCGCCAAAACCCGCTTTTATCTTTACATAGGTATACCTCGGGACATATTATAATATCTTGGACCTAAAATGTGCTTTATTTATACGCGCAGTAGGTACACGTTTCCTGGGTGTCTTTTGAGGACAGCAGGTGCTACTGCGGTAGACAAGCACAACTTCAACAAGCATAGGTTATTACCTACAAAACAATCCGCGCGCAGGACTCGTTAGTCTCGCGATTTAGGTCCAAGATACGTGCCCCGAGGTATAGGTACTATACGTGCTTCCTCTACTGTCAAATCTTTTATGGCTGTCTGGTCGTTTTGAGTGTTTAAGGAAGATATATATTTTAATATCTCTAAATAGCCGCACGCCCTGGATTCGCACAGTAAAAATATATACCTATAGGTATAAGGAAAAGTAAAAATGGAACAAAGCATTTGATCTATAAGGTAAATACTCGAGGAGGAGTGGAAAGTGCAATTTTAGCGACGGCGATGGAGCGTTAGACTCGGATCAACTGTTGTGCGCCTAGTATGGAATATTTGCTGGCCTGGGGGTGACGGGTGGAGCCGCCTATCACCCTAGCAGAAGCAGGCCGAACATACCCGGGGGCGAGATGGGGGACTCTGCGGTCCCCACACCGGAAGAGGGCCGGATCGAAAGACATCGTATTTTTCTACCTGTTGGATGACAGGGGTGTGCGTTGTTTTATAGCTAATTGTTTTATAGAATATCGTTTCACATAAAATTTTTCTCATATTTTCGTTTCATAGAATAATCAATACACAGAATACTTACTTTGAGGATTTTTAAATCATTGATTTTTGTTTCACATAAAGTTTAATGTTAGAATAATCATATCATAGAATAACAAATCAAATTTTCTTTATTATCATAACATACATTAAATATAAAATCGTTTGACATACCACTCAAAAGATATAAAACTTATTTGCGCTAAGATAATTCGACGGAGCCCCGCTCCGCGGGGCTCCTATTTCTGGGTGGTTTTAAAAAAAATAACCACGAAGGCCTAAGGCGGGAGCTCCGCTCCGCTTCGCTCCCGCCTTAGCCTTCTAACCTAACCTATCCAAGTCGGGGTACTCTGAGTCGGGGTGTAAACTATAATGACGTGTTCTAATTTATTAAACGTTAGACCAAATTATTTTCGATTATGGTGGTGGTTTAATATTCCTTAAAAAATAATTCTACTGTTTGATAAGTTTAATAAACAAAAAAATGTAAATAAAAATTCATTAAATTGTTTTTCTGTGAAATATGTTTGATTCTGGTAAATTGTCTTTGGAACAATAATATTCGAAATAAAAATATATGTACCAAATATTATGTGAAACATTTTCTGTGAAACGAAATTCTATGAAATTTCTGTCTGCGAAACAAGGGGCTCCCGGATGACAGTCATAATGACCGCGACTGTACCTACAGCACGTTTGAGAGTGGCTTAAATTGGCGAGGGGTCCCTATAACCCGATTCTAAAGAAAGAGAAGTCGTGGTAGAATTCTATACGAAATTATGATCGTTCTTTATGAGGGAATATACTTTTTCTACTTAATATTGCCCGCGGCTCCGTCCATGTGTGTCATTGCGACCAAGCCTACATTCTTGCCCAAGAGCTAGTGAATCGATAAAGAAAATTTCATAAAAATCGGTTCAGTGGTTTATGCGTGAAAGATCTATAAATGTATTATTTTATTTTATCTATTTACCTATCTATAAATGTACTCAAGATGAACGTTTAAGTTGGATATAATTAATCCGTACTAATGTCTGGCAATGATCAGAAGGCTGACTTATCTTCAGGAGCTTATGTCTAGTATACCTACACTTCTTGTGCTACAAAGTATGGTAGGTACGAACGCACCATTAGATACAGCATCTGCACCTAGGAGGTACGGCAGAATGGAAACTCTAACTATTGATGTAGAACGGGGCTTCAAATAGCATGAGAGCTGATGACATTATCTCTAGTCTGATCAGATTCCTGAATGAGATGCACATCATTAGACGCGCACGAAATGGCTATGCTGCAAATCTAAAAACCTAGCGGTGATACCAAACCAATTTTGAAAAGCAAAAAAAATCATTACCTAATATAAAATAAGTTCACAAATAAAACTGAATAAAAACTAACTTCATTTCTATAATATTCACCACTATGTTTGGTCGCGATAACCGGCACCTACGCGACAGGCGCTGCGGGCAATAGCTAGATTTTATATAGGTACAGGTTGGAAGATTCAACTTTGCCTGGAGGGAAAATACTTTAAATAAATACTAATACTTTAAAATACTGGAGATAGCTAATTTGAGTCGAAGACGTTTGGGACACAAATTCTACGGACACTGTGTCCCTAAGTGTACTTTCAAATTTATTTATTTTTTCGAAGACGTTACGGACACCAAAATATAAAACGATAGTTTTGTACAGTCGGATGGAAAACTTATTCAATATTGGATAGGTTGTACAAAAGAAAGTGTTAATATGTTGTTGGAGGAAGTGCCTGGAATAAGGGAAATTCGGAGGGGCCATTGGGCTTCTGGTGGTTTTATTAAAACTAAGGACAGGTGATTCTGATGAAAGAAAATCTGCATTAGTTAATGTGCCTAGGCGAACTTTAGAAGTTCTTTTACAGGATTTTGTGCCAGCCCAGCTTGGGATTAGCCATATTCAGTGATGCCAACTTAGGGGTTTTCCCCTTAAATTTAGGGGGAAAGAACATGTCTAGGAGATTTTCTAGGGGGTAAATTTATTTAGGGGGATTTTTAGGGGTAGATTATTCAAGGATTATCGTTGTTTTTTTTAAGTGTCCGTCATTGGTGCTTTACTATTAATTTGTTTAATCATCCAAATAATGTTGTGACGTATCTTAGGGACTGTGCATTAATCACGTGAGACACAACTGGTCTGTAAAAAATCACGAAATCTAACCAGGGGGGAGGCATAATAAGATATCACGTGTATTTATTTCATCTTATAACGCGCGATTTTTAGGATAACACTTTATTGTACACCAATAGATGTAGGTACAGTAGAGACAAGTAGGTATCATGTATACAGCTAGATTCGATTTTTATCATGTTTCTTAATTATCTAGCATTCAAAAAATTATTACAAAATACACATGATCTTGGGTAAGGGATAGGGGGAAGGGGGTAGTCTAAAACCTCACCAGGTATCACCATGGGGCTCCCTCCCCCATGGTTAAAAAATTGGTAAAAAAGTTTAGGGGTAAAAACCCCTGTTTCTGTACTTGCATAAGTACAGAAACCTATTAAAACCATTCATGATTGTAGCGATTGGAGAGAAAAATTATGTTTGTTTTTGAAACATATAGTTTGCGCTTTTATTAATATTAATATATCTGCCATCACAGATAACAATACTATTATGTCTTTTACCATACAGCCCATTAGGTATTAACAAAGTACGATTGATTAATTGTTCCCTGGCAATATGGCCAGTGATGCCAACTCCTTCGGAATGTTCCCCCCTAGAACCAACTTACAAAATTCTTCTAAATATCGATTACAAACCCCTAAACTTTTTTACAAATTTTTTAACCCTTCCTTCCCCATGTTGATACCTGGTGAGGTTTTAGACTACCCCCTTCCCCCTATCCCTTACCCAAGATCATGTGTATTTTGTAATAATTTTTTGAATGCTAGATAATTAAGAACATAACATAACATAACATAAACTCACGCCTGTATCCCCGAAGGGGTAGGCAGAGGTGCTAGCACCCACATTTCGCCGTTTATGTTTAGGTCCCAATGTAATAGGTGGCGAGCCTATTGCCATTAACCGGGCACTTATAAACCTGCGATAAATACACACATAACTTCGAAAAGCATCGAAAAGTCATTGGTGTGTGCCATGGTAAAACCTGGGATCGAACCCGAGACCTCGTCTCAGCAGTCCATTACCCATACCACTAGGCTACCGCGTGATAAAAAGATAGAAACATGATAAAAATCGAATCTAGCTGTATACATGATACCTACTTGTCTCTACTGTACATCTATTGGTGTACAATAAAGTGTTATCCTAAAAATCGCGCGTTATAAGATGAAATAAATACACGTGATATCTTATTATACCTCCCCCCTGGTTAGATTTCGTGATTTTTTACAGACCAGTTGAGTCTCACGTGATTAATGGACAGCCCCTAAGATACGTCACAACATTATTTGGATGATTAAACAAATTAATAGTAAAGCACCAGTGGCGGACACTTAAAAAAAACAACGATAATCCTTATATAATCTACCCCTAAAAATTCCCCTAAATAAAACCCCCTAGAAAATCCCCTAGACATGTTCTTTCCCCCTAAATTTAGGGGGAAAACCCCTAAGTTGGCATCACTGAATATGGCTAATCCCAAGCTGGGCTGGCACAGAATCCTGTAAAAGAACTTCTAAAGTTCGCCTAGGCACATTAACAAATGTAGATATTCTTTCATCAGAATCACCTGTCCTTAGTTTTAATAAAACCACCAGAAGCCCAATGGGCCCCTCCGAATTTCCCTTATTCCAGGCACTTCCTCCAACAACATACGAGTATTAACACTTTCTTTTGTACAACCTATCCAATATTGAATAAGTTTTCCATCCGACTGTACAAAACTATCGTTTTATATTGGTGTCCGTAACGTCTTTGAAAAAATAAATAAATTTGAAAGTACACTTAGGGACACAGTGTCCGTAGAATTTGTGTCCCAAACGTCTTCGACTCGCTAATTTCACTCAAAGGAAACATTCCTTTATTTTTAAAAAGAAGCAAAACTGCATTCATAGAAAATTCGCTTGCCATGCCCAATGAGTACTAAATGACTGAACTTTGATTCCGATTTATAATAATAATAATAACACTATTTTTTATATTTTTAAATATATTTAATTTTTTTTTATGGATGTATTTAAAAATGTAATTTATATGGATTTTAATGAATAAAGAGGAATAATAATAATAATTCATTTATTGCTTGAAACATGGTCGGTGTACAGGTGTAATAAAAATATAATGTTCAACACGTTTCACAGGTTCACTGCATGCAAAATACAATTTTTAGAGATATAATATATTATTCTTGAATTGAAAAATAAAATTAAGCTAATATCATCAAAATGTCAAATAAATAAAATAAATTAAATTTAGGCGTCTAAGTAAATATGTCAATAAAATGAAGCTAGGCATGTCAAATGAAAATAAGATGCAAATTCAGATAGACATGTCAAATAAATAAAATTGAGTCAAACATAGCAATTAAGTAGTCATAAACAATGTCAATTGGAATAAAAGCGCAGGCAAGAGTCGCTTAGATTACTGCAATGAAATTATACTTTATTTAGAATGTAACGTTATTGAGTAGCTGCATCTAGTACGTACTTTCGAACTTTAGTTGGTTCGAATTTATTAATACAGTTTTATTTCTTTTAAAAAATTAAGGAATGTTTCTTTTGAGTGAAGTTCGCTATCTCCAGTATTTAAAGAACTTTCCGTCCAGGTAAGGTTACGTGGTTAAAATCTTCCACCGTGTATATTTTTTTTTTTTTAAAGAATATTAGCAACCGAAATTACTAATATTCCCGTTAACCCCTCCAACTAAGCTAAATTGCTTGTGCTAGGAGTGGGTTCACGTCAGTAGTGTAATGGCCAGGATTCGAACCCGGGACCTCTCGATCGTAAGGCCGACTCCTAAACCACTAAGCTACCGACGCTTAGAGACGCGTCCAGTCCGTCTTGTACATGCCCGCAATTTTTTTTTTTTTTGTAAAGTATTTTTAGTGTACTGGATTTCTTGACATTTATTATTACTACCGCTAAAATCGAGTGACTTACTCGGTACTTATTAGCCTTTATAAGTCTTCCTAGATAAACAAAATATTTTATACAAAAAATAATTTTATAATAAAATTATTAGAAACAGTACATAGTTCCCGGGATATAGCACGTTCAACTAAACCAACGAATAAACTCTTCAGCTTTTTAATATTAGTATAAAATAAAATAAAGTATAGATTTCCATGGTGGTATTCAAATATTAGTAAAAAAGACTGGAGCTGGATTTATTAGTATGATATGATAGTATCTACAAAAATTTAAAAATATTATTAGGTACTTACCTGCCTGCTGCTAAAAATCAGGCGGCACTGAAGTCTGCTGCTACACTGATTCTATCTCTATCCACCTATTAGTTTCTCTAAAAAGAAGAACCGCTAAAATATATATTATTTCTACAAACAAGCTACTTTAAATCTACACGAGAAGAGGCGACCGATGCAACTGATATCTAAGAACGCTTTGAGATCGTATATTTGAACACGGCGCCAAGTACAGATTGCAAATTGACAATATTTTATGGGGTCCATTACACGGTAGGTTTTGCCATGGTTTAACCATCAATCACGCCGTGATTGACCAATAGCATAAAACGTTTAATAACCGATTGACCAATAATATTCATGATTGACGGCATGATGCATGACGCTTGCATGAGCGTGTAATGGACCCCTATGATAATCTATGATTTATGTTTGTTAACATGCTAAGGGGTCCATTACACGCTAGGTTTTGCCATGGTTTAACCATCAATCACGCCGTGATTGACCAATAACATAACGTATAAAACCGATTGACCAATAATATTCATGATTGAACAATGTCCATAGAGTATATTTAGCCGCGTAAACGATAAAATAGTGTTGCATCTTCAAAAAATCGTATTTCCTATCGGAATCGCTAAAATCGACTAAAGTAGATAATAGGTAATAACAATTTCGTTATTTCTTTCACTGCCGAAATTATACAAAAGCAAATAATATAGAGAGAACTTAACATAATAAAGGCAATAAGGCATTATTTATTAGGCTGACTGAAGGAGAGTAAATCCTATATATTACTTTGCTCTTTAGTGAAACCGGTACACAGTCATTTCTTATGCCGAATTAAAAATAATAATGCCTTTTTATTAATGACTAGCTATTGCCCGCGGCTTCGCCCGCGTGGAATTCAAATTCTGTTCCAACTTTTCTTACGTACTGAAGTTCCCTCGGATACCACCCCCGTCGGCCATCAGAAGTGGTTATGTCGGACTCGGACTGAAAAGAATATTAATAATAAGAAACAGAGGAAATTATACTATTGTGTAACGAAACAATTCTTTGTCTCATATTTTGATAGAACTTTTATTATAATAGTATTTTACCCTCAGAATTTTATTAAAATAGTAATTTTAGACAAAAGGGTACCTATTTACCAATGACATTTCATAACATAGACATGTCATATGCTTACAAATCAACGTAGAAAAATGTGCCGAACTCAAACACACACATTTTTAATTCATCTACACTTTTGGTGTATTAACTTTAGAGTAATAGTTCGTGCAGTGTCTATAAACATACGATGGCATTTTCGTTATTTTTTTAAGTCACTGATGCTTCCGCTCAACGTCCGACCGGCGCCGCTCGGCACGCGGTACTAAAGGCAAACGTTCCAATTGACTCGTTTTCGGATCTTCACGATTTTCGCGCAATAACATATCTACTTCTTTTTATATAATATCTTTGCTATTTACTTAGTTTTCCTTGAAGATATTTATTTGTGATTATTTATTCGGTGATTCTTCAACTAAATCAAAACAAGCTAATTAAAAAAACTGAGTTTATTGCTGTTAATACTGATTAACATTAATTAATTTTGGATTCAGAGTGTAGTTTTTCAGTAATAATAAAAAAATAAAATATTTACTGGGTTTTCCTTGCCGTGAAAATATTTAAGAATACAACTTACTTTACTTTAGACCTTGCATTGGATAGCAAAAAATAATAGTGACTGTTTATGTACTAAAAGGGAATTTTATTTAAAGACTAGCTTTTCGCCCGCAGCTCCGCCTGCTTGGATGTCGGCTACCGCCACATTAGTTTTTTTTCTAAACTGACGGACTTGTTGTATAAACTTTCAACGCATATTTCACTATCTCAGTAGCGAATTTATCATTAAGTAAACTGTAAGAAACATTGGCCCTGTCAATCCTGTCATACAAAAAAGTAGGTAGGTTTTAAGAACATTATATCAGAATAAAAATATATCTTTTTATCAATAATAGTATTAAAATGGCAAGAAAAAGACTGGTAAGAAAAATTGACAATAATTGCTAAATATTTATACAATTTCATTTAAATCAATCAATTAGCCTATAGCAGTCTACTGTTGGACTTAGGCATCAACCAATTTGTGCTACAGCACCCGATCCTCCACCTTTCGCATTGAATATCCTACATTTCTCTGTCTGCCTTACAATGTTATGAAATGAGTATTGATACTTGAAATAAATGATATTTAATTTAATTTAATTTAATTTAATTTAATGTCCCCACTGTCAGTTTCCAAGTTCCGGCCCCGTGAGTCATAACAGGGGAGTAGAAACTTCGACGAATTTGCCCAATGTAGCCCACCCAATTGGATCCTTTTGGTGACCCCAGGTACACTTAATCTTGAACAACTTCGAAAGTCGACCTTTCTCGTTCCACGATATTAGCTTTTGGGCTTCATCTTCTGATCTTGGAGCTGGACACAGCTGGAGGACATTGTGGCGGTATCATAAAGCATCTCAGTACTCATCATCTGCATATAGACGCATTTTCCTGATTGCATCCGTGGCCAAGATGACCTCGGAGCTCAGGGTCCGCCTTCCGGCTCTTCCTCCTCCACTTTGCACGATCTTGGGCGTCCCGGCGGAGGCGCCATTGCCAGGCATTTGTTTTCCACATAGCCTGGCGGTTGCCGCAAGACGTGGCCGCACCAGCGAAGGCGGCTCTCTTGCATTTTATCCGCGATGTCACGTCACGGACATGGAGGCTGCCGCGGATGCGAGAGTTCCGTACGCGATCTTTACGCAGAATATGATGATTTTCAAGAATATAGTAAGTACACTACAAACTCAGACTAAAATAATAGTATAGACGGTACGCTTAGAACTAGCCGGTGAAGCCGCCAAAAGCAGTACTATATAGCAATGGGGTATCGCTTCGCTCTCCACTCCTTGTGAGCAGCGAACGAATGCGCACGTCCGATCACTGCTGAACAAAATATTATAAATATGACGTATTGTGTATTGAAAAGGTGTAAAAACACATCAACAATTCATAGAAATAATACTGGATTATCGTTTCATAAGTAGATAACTATTTCATAATAGATTTCATAACATTTTTCTAAATAATTTAGTTGCACAAACTAGGAACACAAAACCTCCGCCATATTCTACAGTGTTGCCATAATTTTTTTATCATTTCCATAAAATATTTTGCAGTATTTGTGGGAATTTGTAAAGTACTGAGTAAAAAAAACAGTATCATGAATGTTGACAAGCTTGATGTTTCTAATCATCATCATCATCATCAACATCATTCTTGCCTTAGTCCCGAACTCCCGATCACATCTGTGTCTGCAATCTACTTAATATGTGACTTGGTTTTTTCGGCAATCTTGGGAGGGACTGCAATCTGACCTCCCAGCTTGATTTCTGATTAGTGGCCAACCACTAACAGAGATATTCAGGTTACCAACATAGGCCTCAGTCTTAACTGACGTTTTACATGCCTGCCGAGGTATTGAAGCATCAACATCATCATCAACATCATTCTTGCCTTAGTCCCGAACTCCCGATCACATCTGTGTCTGCAATCTACTTAATATGTGACTTGGTTTTTTCGGCAATCTTGGGAGGGACTGCAATCTGACCTCCCAGCTTGATTTCTGATTAGTGGCCAACCACTAACAGAGATATTCAGGTTACCAACATAGGCCTCAGTCTTAACTGACGTTTTACATGCCTGCCGAGGTATTGAAGCGCTCAGATGAAATACAACTTAGGTCACCCATCCAAATTACAATCGCGTCTATGTAGCTTAACCCACTGATCGTTTAGTGAAAAGTGAGCGCACTTGGCCACGAGCACTTCAACACTGTTGTTGTGTGTTGTGATACTGTTGTTTATCCTTTAGAATCTAAAGTGTCTTTACCTACTCAGTGTTCATTCACATGCCTATTTCCTTCCGCGGTAGGCAGAGACATCAGCTCGCCATTCTAATAATCATTAGTCTAAATGATATAGAATAATAACATTTATTATAACAAATAAATATTCCATATGTCCAATAGGTACATAGATATTTCTGGGAGACTTTTTCATTTGCCGGCAACATTACGCACACACCGTTAGTGGTATCGGTACACGGAAATCCGAGTCACACACGCACACATTGAAAATGTTTGACTTCAAGTGTTTATTCGAAGAGTTCCGTCTATACTATTCAGACTATTCTTTTAGTCTGAGACTACAAAATACTGTACTTACTATATTCTTGAAAATAAATGTCATTTGAATTTTAGTCAAATTTGTAATAGGGGTATTTATGTGTTTTTTTTTCGTCTATAATGTAAATATCCAATAAATATAAAAGCGGCTTTTATATTTATTAAATAACATTGAACTCTTTTTGATAAACCGTATCACAAATCATTTTAGTAACTTTACAATGGTCATCTCTAGTGACTATTGATTTTTTCGCCATTTCTACGCATTATAAACCGACTAAATTCAATAGGTCTATCAGTAAACACAAACTGTTGTAACCATAGAGTAAAGTAATACATCGGAAATGGTTGTAACGTAATGCGCTTCCGGAATTATTATCATAGTATAAGCTTGTTTTACCTACAAACACAAAATAAAAGGAGGGAAATATTAAAAATTATCAAAAATGTTTTAATATCTCTACTTCCGAAACATCGTGGCATAATATTTAAAATGTCGAGGGTTTGCTGAAATGTGGGATTTTGTTTTGCAAGTGCTTCCAAATAGGCACAGACTTGGTCAAGTTTGTTTTTGTGTTCTTATTTTTATAGTAATCTAAATAAAAATGGAAGAAGTAAGGTCTAAACACAAAGCTCTACAAAACGCGGCGCACCACATAGCCTTGGAGTGCATTAATCCTCAGGTAAGAAAAGCGTAAGGAATAAACTGTGATGTAAAAAGATAAGAAAATGTTTATCCACCTTTTAAACCAAGGTTTAAATTACTTGGCAGGTGTGGTGTAAAACTGCAACCTCTCCATTGCATTACTATACATACCGTTTTCTCAAATACAGATATGGTATCTTTCAGTGATGTAAGAAAGAAGTATAATTATTGTGGATCACGACACTTAATATTTAAACAAAATATCAAATAATTATGTTATAAACACACATACAGTTTATAAAAAATAAAACTATACTGGCTACTCAGGAAGGTGGTGAACATTTGAACTGTTTGAGGCATGAATACTAACACAAAGTATTTCAGAAATGAAACTATGTACATAAAAAGAATAAACTTTATTGTACTCCTAAAGTATACGACATGTAAATAATAAATAACATTATGTAAGCAGTTCAAAGGCTTCACACATAGGTACCAATTTGTTTGAATATGCATACAGACATGTAAAGCTTTTATCCCCAGAGGGTCAGGCAGAGATGAATTAACGCCCACATTTCCAGTATTAGGTCCTCCATAATAGGGAGTGAGCCTATTGCTGTATTCCAAGCACTATAAGCCCTACAGATGATCTTGTAAGAGATTTAAATCTTTCTAATCAAGCCTACGAAAGATACTCAATTTAGAAATACTATGAGTGAGTTAGAACACTTGGACAGCTTTCATCACACATTTCACCAATCATTGTATTAGATCCCACATAATAGAGGGTGAGCCTATTGCCGTATTCCGGGCATTATTATTGCCTCGTATCTGAAGCTGAGTCTGGGCTATATAATACCTGTCTGATGTTAAACAGCCCTATCCCTTAGTCGCCTAGTACAACACCGCATGGGAAGAGTGATCCGGTGGCCCAAATTCTACTCTACCGGGAACCACGGGACTATTAGACTGCGTCCCACAACCAACTTGCAAATTGATTGTGTATGCATGTAGTTGCTATCTCCCATTTTAGAGTGAATGACACACCAAGTATGTAAAGCAATAGTAACCACTTTCCATCAGGTGGGCCGTGTGCTTGTCTGCCAACTAAGTTGTATAAAAAAAAGGCATAGGAGTATGGACAGGCTAGCCAGGGACCTTCTGATACAAACACAGACCTGATTACTAATGTAATAGTTCAGAAGCACTCCAAACCATGAAACGAGTTTCCCTCTTCTTAAAACAACAACAAAAGAGTGTGTGAAAAAGCATCTGATGCGGCTGTCATGTCAGGGACCATTATTATAAGATCAACTGCATGTTGAATGGCATCATGGCATCCCATATCTTGTGTACTTCACCACAGCTTTACATCATCAAGCAGACCAAAATCAATAGATTGATTTAATATTTAAAAAACCTTTCAATGATGTCTCTAACTATGTTTATAGATAATTGTGCCTAGAAGTGAAACAATATCTTAGCGATGGTTCACCTTGGAGCTCATGTAGAAGGATGGTCCTCTTTGATTTGGCTTATATGGTTATTGGCTTATAATCCTGAGAGGAATTCTTTCAATCAATACAATAGCTGCTAGTGTGTTCAACATAAATAATAATAAAAGGTTGCCTGGAAGAAATTGCGTAAAGCGATAAGGCCACCCTTTGTACTGCTCCTGTTTGCCTAATTCCTGTATTTGCCTAATACAATAAAGTAAATAATAAAAAATAAAAAATAAAAAATAATAATAATAATAATAATCAGTCTGGTGTTTCTGCTTACAGTTTGCTGATGAGGCTTATTGGGGAAAGATGCACCCAAAGATATTATATAAGATTAAATCCAACCTAAAATATATATTTGACATACAGAGGTTTTATTTGTTTAATGTAATTTTTCTCTTTTTAAAGAGTACAAATTAGTTACTGAAATGACTGATATTCCTTTTAACCCTCTCCAGCTAATTTACTTGTGCTAGCAATGGGATCACAATAGTACTGTAATGGCCAGCATACAACGGGGCATCTCAGTTCTAAAGCTGACCCCATAACCTCAAAGCTACATTTGTATTTGTAAAATTGCATTCAATAATATAATGCCCGCATTGTATTTGTATTAATTTCAGATGTGAATTTCAATTGGTTATGTATTCTCAGCCACCATGAAGAAGAAGCTCAACTGGAGTGTTTGCGCTAACAGCTATAATGCTGACTACTGCAAAGTATCTATAAATATATTATGTTCATTGTTCAACACTGGGGTGTATTGTATTTAGTGCTCACTTTATACAGAGCTTTTCCATTTACTAAAAATTATTAAGTAATTAAAACATAATAGGTACCTATAGATATCCTATAGAGATTTACATCTCCATGGCTTTTCATAACAGTTTTTATTGTAGTATTTTACAACTAGCACCTTAGAGAAAGTGTTATTTCTCTAAAGTTGTGGAAAACCATTAAGATTTAATCTCTCTAAAATGTTTTGTTGCGTGTTTTTAGTGAAAATATTGCAAAAAACTTGAGCTCTGGGCCTTAGACTGGAGATTGAATCAGCATACGAAGGATTAATTATGTAATGGAAAAGCTCTGGTTCTTTTTTATACTCACTGTGTGAAATCACGATTGAAATGTACAGAAGTTGGTTGTGCAAGGTGAAGACTTTGGCAGTTTTGACTGACTGTAGTCCATATATCTATAGTTTCTATTCTTCAACATATAGTTGCAAATCATCTAAGTTTTTACATATTCATATATATTTACACCTGTATATCCCCGATGGGGTAGGCAAAGGTGTTTTATCACATCTACAATTCGCCAACTATAATTTTCGATTCCACATTTTGGAGAGCCTATTGACGTTAAGCGGGCACTTTGTCATCTTTCGAATGGAGGAGTATTTAACTTGCACTTCCCAGTGTTTCATTCTGGTTCCATCCAAGGCTCTCTCCCTTTCTTTCTCTCTCATTCTCGCACGATCTTCAGCATTCGTCTTCCCTTACAAAGCTAGCATTTTTTGGGTCTACCCCTCCTCCCGTTGCCAAGCAAACGCGGCATGACCAGACATTTGATACCCATCTACCCAGGCGGTTGCTGTCCAACGACTACACCTGTGGAGACGACTATCTTACAGAGTTGATGCATACATACATACAGTCACGCCTCTTTCCCAGTGGGGTAGGCAGAGACCACAGCTTTCCACTTGCTACGATCCTGGCATACATCTTTCGCTTCATCTACCTTCATAATTGTTTTAAAACATGCTCGCCGGTTTCGGGTACTCTCTTGACACATCCTTTCTTTAAAATGCCTTCTAATCATGTCTTGTTTTATTGACTTCCTATCAGAAAACGTTCACCAATCGCCTCTGTCGGGTAGTTTCTTAAACCCATCCTGTCTAGCTGCCAAAAATCTGTCAAAGATATCCAGTTTAAATCAGCTTGAAGAGTTTCATTGAAGAGCCTGTAAGAGCCAGATGCATGCCACATGTGTCTACCAGCCAACGAGGCACCATTACGTGAATCTTCCCCTACCGCTGAATGTCGTACCCCTAGGGATTCGCGTACCCGACTTTAAGAAACCCTGTTGTAGGTTATACAAACTTACAAAGTAGGTACCCTCCTGGGATGAAAGTAACTGAAGGAATGATGTCTTCACGCCAGCCAAAGCTCAACCAACACGCACGGTTGTTCACAGCAGTATTTGTCACATGTCTGTGCACTTGGGAACTGGATCAGTCTGCGCACGGATCGCCGTACCACGTTCACCCGTACCCGTCCCCCGTCCGGCTGCAACATGCATTCCAGAGCACCCAGCACAGCCCCAAGATGTTCCATCCGAAGGGGCTCAAACCGCACCTCGTGAGTAGTTAGATACCTGTGTATAGGAAATTTGGCCGAGTTCATTATGGAACGTTATAAGGTACCCTAAACTGGATTTTTGGACAGCGGGGTAACTTTGGTACAATTTCAAATTAGATTTTTTTTTTCAAAAGCCCCAGACAAACGTAAGGAACAAATGAATGAGGAATAATAATATTATTGTTTATTATAAAAAAAAAAAACAAATTTTAAATTGTCACAAAATAACCCAAGATGTTCAAAGTAATACCAGTTTACGCTGCACTATATTATTTATTTGAATCAAATGTAACCTCTTTTTTGAAATATTGCAGTTTTCCACTGGAATAAACATGGGCTAGCCAAAAAATGTGTGCGGTTCAAAAGTATAAAAAATATCTTATCTACTTATAAATTAAGTTTTAGCCACATTGATCTATAACTCTAACCATTTGTGAGTAATTGTAGGAAAGAAATAAAAACGTTTTTTAGTCCTAAAAGTACAGTATGATGTTAAAACATTCATAAAATTTAATAAAAAAAGATCGTAATTAATGCTTAAAGTACAAAAGTGGCACATGTCTAATATTATTTTTGTATGGTTTATCGTGCATATCTGTGCAGAATAAAAAACTTTTCTTTCTTTCTTTCTCTCCTGTAAGAGATCGCTTGCAGCGATAAGGCCGCCATTTGTACATATATCTTATATTGTCCCTAATGTACTGTAGTTTTTTTGTGTACAACTTATCTTTCTTTCACATATCGCACGAACTTTTTAAGCAACCCATGCATAAGTATAACCATGTACCTAATACGAATCAGATCAAATATGTATCGGCCAAAATTCTTATAAACATTTTTCTTAAATAATTTCTGATTCCAGTACCTACGTCTAATTCTAATATTGTTCACAGTCCCAAAAAGTGATGGTCCGCTGTGTATGTATACTTTGACATCGCAATATAATATGGTGCCAATCAGCTTTACACTTATAAACAAGTCGTAATATTTAGTTTATAACTCCGGACACGTATCTTGGACCTAAAATGTGCTCAAAATGTGCCCTATACGCGCAGTACACATTTCTTGGGTGTCTTTTGATGATAGCACTAGGTGCTACTGCGGTGGACGAGCTCACATTCACCAAGCATAGATTATTACAAAGCAATCCGCGGGCGCCAGAGCCTCGTTTGTCTTGCGATTTAGGTCCAAGATACGTGTCCAGAGTTATATCATATTATGCTTCGTTGAACCCCTGTAGATTCGCAAGCACAAGCAATGCTATAAAAATCTCGCATTACGCATTGCCTGGCCCCCGATTCTCCTAAATTTATGCCATTGCAAAACTAGTCAAAGCTCACTGGAGTTTTTGTGCTGTCAGTGGGAAGACCAAAGTCTTGCCCTGCTTGTCTTCAGCACTGACGGCACAGAAACTCTCTGTTCTTACTGGGTCAGCAGCACAAGTGTGACTCCCTTAGTGTTACACCATGTCCAAGGTAACCACTTTCCATCAGGTGGACCGAGTGCTTCTCTGCCACTCAAGTGGTTTAAAAAATAGGTCATACCTCTGACACTGAAAATAATGCCAGTTAATGTTAGACTTTACTTTTATGCTTTAAAAGTCTAAAATGAAATGGCTTCTTGTAGAGTGAATGTAAAAATGTAATCTAAAAAAAATAACTCTTTTTTCATTTTATTTTGGACTTTAAGGCTATATCTATAAAGTCTAAAATTTAATTGCAGTAGTTTTACTATGACTTAAAATTATTATAATCGGGGCCTTGATCATCAATGATGCAAGCTGTATCAAGCTATGCTAAATTAATAGCTCAAAAAGGCAAGTGCTGAAGGCATTTTGGCTAAATATTTATAATCCTAGTAGAACGAAATCACTACATACTTACACTTTTATCAGTCAAAATCACATTTTTCTTTCATTAAATAATATTGAAATATATGCCATTTAGCTATCATTATTTACATCCAGGATCCGCGCGCCTACGGCACTCCAACCGATAGCCCTATACTGGGCCGGGCCCTTTGCCTCACGCCCCGAGGCAGCCCAGTCCCAGGACGAGTATCACACCTCAATGAGAAGTTCCAAGACTCCCTGACCCTGACGTCTGACACAGATGCGTTAGTTGCCAAAATAAGCACCATGTTCCCCACAGTCAGCGAGACACATATCAAGATATTGTTAAAAAAGTAAGTTCTATACTAAGAAAAAGTTATTCTTGTAGAATTTAGATAGGAAAAAGTGAAAAACCAAGACGGGATATGAATTCGCGCCGAACCTTCCACTTCATCCTAGTGTTAATCCCAGTCGCATCCGAAGCTTTCACCCCGGAGTCTGGGGTCCGCTTTTTCTATTCTAACTGCGGGTTTAGCTGAAGCTACTACCATGTGACCTCCACAGTTGTTGAACTGCAATTACCCATAACGGCTGCCACAGACGTTCGTATGGCCGACGCGCGACGGCTTAACGTGCTCGAACCATCGCGATCGAACCTACGGGGGGATTACTCTGACCAAGTGACAGGACCATTCGAAAGTCTCCTATACCTATACACACATCTTGGGACCATGGTGGAGCCATCTACCGATATTGTTACGTACTATCGGAATCAATGTTTAAAAATGATTGTAATGTCGTTCATTGCTTCCGATAATTGGTAAGAATATTAGTAGATGGCTCCACCGTCGCCCCAAGACGAATGTATAGGAGAATTCCGAATATCTGAGACATGTCCATGTAGCCCAGTTGGTCAGAGCCTTACAGGGCGAATCCCCTGTAAGGTTTGGGCGCGGATTCAAATCCCTTCGTGGATGTTCACTTCATCGAATCTAAATCTACAGGAAAAGTTAGCATGCTAAGTGCTTTTAAATTTCGTTATTTTTTGTGTAATATTAAAACTTATTTAATCAATATATTAGATACTACAACAGAGAAGCAGTAGTGATAAGTGCTCTGCAAGTCGAGAAGCATCCAATCACCACACCAGGGCCCTTGACTATGTCGCCTTCGGCTATGCGACTCCAGAAGGCGCCTTCAGGCCTCCACTCCGCTCTGCAGCTGGCCAAGTGTGGCTCCATACAGGGATCTAATCAGTTTACACCCTTGACTGGGACGC
The DNA here is from genome assembly GCA_914767945.1 of Eilema depressum. NCBI lineage: Eukaryota > Metazoa > Arthropoda > Insecta > Lepidoptera > Erebidae > Eilema > Eilema depressum. Next base: position 30,886,910 of record OU612012.1, on the reverse strand, counting down.
CACATGGTAAGATCTCTCTTTTTTGTATACCCTAGGTGGTAGACAAACACACGGCCCACCTTTCTTTTTATTTTTTGACCGCACACAAGCACGCTTGCATGAAATAACCTACTTTACTCTAGTCACTTGCTCAGTCACTAGTTCACTCTCGTCTTGAAGACACCCAGGTTATAGGATATCTGGAAATCCGGAAACACAGATTTCGAATCGGTGGCGGGTCGGTAGAAAGTGGTTATCGTGGTTTATGGACGTATTCAACACTAGTGCTGCCGACCCTATGGGAACCTAATGGCTCATTTACACCAGGTCGACGGTCGACTTCGCTTGCCAGTCGAAGGCGACAACCAACCCGGGTAAACACATTGTGGCGACTATCGTCCTTCGGCAAACGAATGGTCGACAGAAGTGCGGCCGGGTAGGGATTCGGACGCCTTCGGCAGGTGACGGTCGACCAAACTAAATCATTTTTATAGTTTCTCGAATTAATTCGCACACTACATATTCCTATTCCCTTCTGCAGCACGTGAAGACTCATCATAATCACGACTTCAATACACTGACACGATTTTAGTAAACTGGCAGTAGACAAAGTCGTTGGTGCACTTTCGACTACGCCTTCGGCAAACGAAAGTCGCTCGCAAAAGGCGGTGGACGACCTGGTGTAAATATGCCTTCGACTACGCCGTCTTCGGTAGAGGAAAGATGTTCGCCGAAGTCAACTGACGACCTGGTGTAAATGAGTCATAATGCTCTTCTTCAAGAAGTCGGTCGTAATGTAATTTACATAAATAAGTAGGTAGGTAAGGTAGAGGCTTCTCTTATTTCCTGTCTTACCCTTTTTTTAGTTCATGCGTCATTTAGACGGAAAGAGTTTCTCGTACGTTTGGTTTAGGCGCATTAGTTTCAGTCCGAAAAATCGTACGCGACTATCACTAGAAATAATCACCATACCATTATCGTATCAAGGTGTTTACACACAGGCAACTAAATTCTCGCGTGCGATTATATCATACGAGATTCGCAAGTGTCATATCGCCTATGTCATAAAACGATTATTGCTTGGAAATTCAGTTTAGACGGACACTCTCAATATTCAATTGTGAAGCGACTCTCGCGCGAACGAGCGAGCGGAAATTATTTTTACGAATGTTTAGACGAAGCAACTGTTTTCTGACCTTTCGATAATCGTATCATGCAGGCGAGCAACTATCCTCGTCTTAATGAGCCTTTATTTATTCTAGAAGTTGCTTTTATAATTGCGTCTAAACAAGTCCACTTCGTCCACTAAAGGTAGGTTATTCTTTTTTATATGATCCTCTTTTACCAGGCTTCACTTATTGTAATAATATATCTACCACGTCTATAGGTTCTCCGTCTCTGCTGCGGCCGACCTCAGGCGCCTCGAGCTACTACGGGGCCAGGTCTATTGACACCACCAACACGACTAGGCAGCCATCGCCTAAGATGAAATTGAAGTAAGTATAATCTGTGTCTTTTTTATATACGAAACATTGATTTATTTTTGTAAATCAATGATACGAAACTTCAATTTGACTTCACCTCGCCTGAAACTGAAGGCCAAAGACTCATGTTACATCACACTCAGTTTTGGGTCTGACCATCCGGACTTTATCTATGTAATCTTTATGTATATTGCTTTAGAACTACGAAAAACACCCTTAACACCACCAGTGGTGTCATGGGAGATTAATTTATACTCTTAACACTACCAGTGGTGTCGTGGGAAATTAATTTATACTCTTAACACTACCAGTGGTGTTATGGGAAATTAATTTATACTCTTAACTCTACCGGTGGTGTTATGAGGAATTAATTTATACCTTTAACACTACCGGTGGTGTCATAGGAATCCTATCCTACTAATATTATAAATGTGAAAGTTTGTGAGAATGGATGTGTGGATGTGTGGATGTTTGTTACTCTTTCACGCATAAACGGCTGGACCGATTTGGTTGAAATTTGGTATGTATATAGGTTATACACCGGATTAACATATAGACTATATATCAGCGATGAACGGGGTCAGAATTCCACGCGGGCGGAGCCGCGGGCAACAGCTAGTAGAATAATATTCTTAACACTCCCAGTATTGCAATTAGGTGGTGTCACGGTGCTGTCACGTAATCTCATAATCACTTCTCCACAGATACCTGAAATCTATATTCCCTAAAGCAGAAGAGACGTTAATCCTAGACGTTTTGGCGAACAAAGACAACAATGTACAGAAAGCGAGTGAAGAGCTCATTACGATGGGGTTCACGAAGAAGGAGGCCGTTGTACCGCAGAAGAAGGAGCAGACGCCGCAGCCGCAGAAGAAAGTAGTCACGATCATGAAGACTACGGCGGAGAAGAACGAGTGTGAGTTTTTTTTTAAATAAGATTTTATTTAAAGAAGAGAAAGAGATTTGTTTGCCTCGGAGAGCACGTTAGCCGTCGGTCCCGGTTGCCATAAGAACATCTATGGCAGTTGTTACGGGTAGTTGGAGCCCTAAAAAATCCAAAAACAACGGTCTAACTGCAAAGCTTCGATATCGCCTAATGTTAACATTGGGTTGTGGAGGTCAGATGACAATCGCTTCACGGAAAATATCGAGGTCTAGCCAAATCCGTAGTTAAGACTGGTAAAGCAGACCCCAGATTCCGAGATGAAAAGCTTCGGATGCGGCTGGGAATTAACGCTAAGAGGAAGAAAAAAAGAGATTTGTTTGGTATTATTTGCATTTAGCCCGAAGTTTCGGCTACTTTTCTAAAGAGTAGTTGTCGTTTGGACTGTAGGTATAGTGCATAATAAAATTAATTTACAACACACCTGCTCATAAAAGTGATATTATTTTACCGCAATTAAGCACGGAATGACACCTATTTATAAAACTGTGACTTTTTCATTGCTATTATTCACAAAAGTGAGTTATAGATTCTTTTTTAAATTTTATAGGAAGTGTCTATAATTGTCTATGTTCTTAAAAAAGTTTTGATACAAAAAATAACGTGTTTAATAGTACGAATAAATTAATACGCCTATTGTATGGTCATTTGATGCATTTTCGTATTTAAATAAATAATTTCAACTTGTAATACTTTTTAGATAGATATTTTTATATTTTACAGATTCTTGTACATAGTACACAACACATTATAGTCTTTTTTTTTTAAATTCATTATTTTATAACACAATTTAAATATTTACAATATTAACAATGAAACTAAAAATATATACATAAAAGGACAAATTAAAAACTAAAACCGAACGCGTCGTGGAATTCCTCCGCATCGCATGCCTCTTGTGGTAACGTTCCCAGAAGACTGGCAGCATTGCCACGTTGTATGGCAATGCTTATTCTCTGACCTAAAAAGCGGCCAGCCTTCTGGTCACGAGAAGCGTCGACCATACGCTTCGCAATCTCCCTGAAGAGATTGCGCGCGCTCGGACCCCATGGTCCCAACGTTTCGACTCCAAACGGCACAAATTCATAATCTCCAATGAGATTGGAGTATTTGCGCCGCTTGAGAGCCTCTGCAGAAGCAGCAGCAGCACCGGCACAGCCAGCCGTGCCAGGAATATGGGTAGGGGCAATGGTGTCGACGCATGTTGCGTCCCACACCAGAGTCCTACCCATTTTCCATGGCATTAACGACATACCATCCGGTCTCTTGCCATCGTCGCGCGCCAAACCGTTTGGTTCAAGCACGGCTGGCACACCGGCGGTGACAAGAGCACGGCGGATAATGTCGTTTAGGCTGGCGTGTCGTGGAATTCGCCCAGCGCTCCTGCAGCACGACAGGCCATGGTGTCCGAGTCGGTCAACTGCTTCTCCACAACGGCATCGATGCGGAGAAACACACGGCGCGCCTAATCGGAGGCACGTTGCGATGACTTGTAATACTTGTGTAATAAACAAAATTTTCACTCAAATTAACTTTTTTTTTTTCTCTAAGTACAGAAAAAAAAACAGAGTAAAAAAAAGTTAAGTTCAAACCTCTTTTTTTTTTTAAATATGGTCGACCGCCATTGTTAAATGCGCGCGCATAGGAAAACGAATTAATTTGTAGTATTGTTTATTTAGTATTTGTAGTATTATTTTATTCGCAAGTGTGTTGTAAAACGTCGTATGGCACGTGTGAGCATGATGATTACCGTCCTCGGCTGTCTTAAGACCGGCTGTCTGTCTCAATGGCGCCTCGGCGGTAATCACCAACGTTGCTCACTTGTACCATAATGTACTATTAAAATAAGGAATGTAATGAGCTATTTTGGCCTAATTTGACAATATTGACAAAATTTGTGCATGATTCACATGTGAAAACCACGGTAAACACTTTTCATTATGTGGGCCGTGTGTTTGTCTGCAACCTAAGTTGTATAAAAAAGCCATACATACATACAGTCACTCTTCTTCCCCAGTGGGGTAGGCAGAGACCACAGTTTTCCACCTGCTACGATCCTGGCATACATCTTTCGCTTCTTCTACTTTCATAATTGTTTTCATACATGCTCGCCGGATTTGGGCACTCTTTTTTAGGGTTCCGTAGCCAAATGGCAAAAAACGGAACCCTTATAGATTCGTCATGTCTGTCTGTCTGTCCGTCCGTATGTCACAGCCACTTTTCTCCGAAATTATAAGACCTATTCTGTTGAAACTTGGTAAGTAGATGTATTCTGTGAACCGCATTAAGAATTTTACACAAAAATAGAAAAAAAGTATTAAGTTTAAGGGGTCCCCATACTTCGAACTGAAACTCAAAAAAATATTTTTCATCAAACCCATATGTGTGGGGGATCTATAGATAGGTCTTTTAAAATGCTATTGAGGTTTCTAACATATTTTTCTTCTAAACTGAATAGTTTGCGCGAGAGACACTTCCAAAGTGGAAAAATGTGTGTCCTCCCGGCCTCCTCTAACTTCTAAAATAAGAGAATGATGAATCTAAAAAAAATATATGATGTACATTGCCATGCAAACTACCAACGAAAATTGGTTTTAACGAGATCCATTTAGTAGTTTTTTTTTAATACGTCATAAATCACAATTTTCGCCTTTGCTGCTACGGAACCCTTCATGGGCAAGTCCGACTCGCACTTGACCGAATTTATTTTTATTAAAAATAATATTAGTAACTAAATTACTAATATGCCCCTCCTTCTTCATCCTTCATCCTAGCGTTAATTCCCAGTCGCATCCGAAGCTTTCAGCTCGGAGTCTGGGGTCCGCTTTACCAGTCTTAACTACGGATTTGGCTAGACCTCGATATTTTCCGTGAAGCGATTACCATCTGACCTCCACAACCTAATGGTAACATTAGGTGATATCGAAGCTATGTAGCTAAGCCGTTGCTTTTGGACTTTTTTAGGGCTCCATCTAATATGCCCCTCCAGCTAAACTAAATTGTTTATGTTAGGAGTGGGTTCACGTCGGTAGTGTAATGGCCAGGATTCGAACCCGGGACCTCTTGACATGTCCTTTCTTTAAAATGCCTTCGATCTGATTGAAATCCCATCAACTACCTTTTCAGTGAAAGATAAACTCCAGAAGGCCTACAGCGGTATAGCCGAGCGAGTCATTGCACTTGCTCTAGAGAGCGTAGACTTCAATGAAGAACGGGCAGAACAGATCCTGAATGCTGTACTAAATGAGGAGGCGGCTCCGAAGGTCACCAAGATGGAATTGAAGGAAACCCGGCGGAACAGCTTGACGGAGCCGAAGAAGGGGTGAGATGCATGTGCTGTTTAGTTTTTAGCTGTATATCCTATGATGACTCCTATGTATACCTCGGGACACGCATCTTGGACCCGTGTTGGCTCATAATGTGTATACACATTTCACAGGTTCAAGACACGTGTCCTGAGGTATACCTCAGGACACGTATCTTGAACCTAAATCGCGAGAAGTAGTACTATTGATCAGAAGGGGGTCATTAGTACTACTGGTAGTACTAGTGATACAATAATGTATCATTTGTACTACCAGTTCTACTAATCAGTAGTAGTACTGATCCACTAGGGACAAACTAAGCCATGGCGTGCGCGGATTGTTTTGTAATAATCTAATCTTGGTGATAGTACGAGAGCCCACGACCAAAATTTTTGTCTCATAGCAATACAGCCAAAACCACATCAAATCGATAGATACGATTATCCTGAACTCGAAAAAACCAATATCAGACATTTTCCGCGTAGCGTTTGATCTGACCGAATTTTCAAAATTGTCAAAGAATTTTACCGAACTGCATCATAGCAATATGTCTGATTTGCAGACTGTAGTTGAATGATAGTTCTGAGATACCGGAAACATATTTTTCAGACGTTAGTGGTGTAGCGCAAACCCGTAAAATCACTTAATAAAATTAAAAATGAGACAAAAAAAATGTCTCATAGCAATACGTCTGAAAATCTTTTTTATTAGTAAATTTTGGTTATTTGATGCGAACAAAACAATTTTCAGACGGATATGTGAACGCATTAAATTTTGAGACCGTTATGAAAATGTTAACAAATTTTACCGATCGGTATCATAGCAATATGTCTGAAAATTTTTGGACATGATAAAATAAGTTGTCCACATGTACAAAAAATTTATATCAGACAAATTAAGTGTAGCATCTTCTCTATCAGACAACTTTTCGATACTCAGATATCATTTAAAAATCGTATTGAGGCATCTTGTATTCTCTGTTACAAACCAATGAATACGTTGCGACCCTGAATTCATTACATGATAATTAACAAAGAATTTATCCGAAACCGTAACATTGAAGTTGAAGGACTGAAATAAATCGCACAAAAGGAAACTGGGATGAAGTTGAAAAAAAAAAACAGTTTATTTTACACCACCTTTTACCACATTTTACACCACCACAACCGCACAACGCATGACAACTATTGTAAGTGAGCGTCGTTCCAACGTTTGGAGCAGCTGCCGAGTGAGCTGTATAATAGTAATAGTATAAGAAAGGGGCAGGAGCGTAAGAAGCGCTGAGGCTGTTGAAATTAAATACTGATTGATTTGATAGTTTTGGTTTTATTTAAAGCACACTTGAGTAACTTTTACAAAAGAAATAAGTAATGACATCTGTCATCTGTCAAAGTACATATAATAGACAAGGGAGATTCTTGAATATCTATGAAGGGTGTAAATTTAAAAAAAACATTTTCGTACTTATTTTCGTTTTTGGGAGTATATGCTACACTTAAAGTGTCTGAAAACAGGTTTTTGGTAATCATGGCAGCAATACGAAAAGTTAAAAAAAAAAAATATCCGTATTGCTATGATACAGGTCGGCTAAATTTGTTGACATTTTCAAAAATGCGCTCAGGCTATGTGCTACGCACAAAATGTCTGAAAACAAACTTTTTCGTAATACAATTATAAAATCTATGTACATTTTCACTATCAGACGTATTGCTATAATACCGACTGCCTTTTTTTTTTTGACACAGCAGAAATGGCCTCCCACGCAGTTGCTACACTTTCGACCGTTACTACACACCTAGTCGGGTTCAGAATCATACAATCTAACGATTTTATAGTATTTTTGCCGTATTGCTATGAGACATGGTTTTGGTCGTGGGCTCTCGTACTATGAATTTGAGCTCGTCCACCGCAGTAGCACTCCGTGTTATCTTATATGATACCTAAGGCGCAACGCATACAGGAAGCGATACGGTGCAGACGCGATATCTGCGCAAACAGCGTGGCAATGGCACGGCTCGGATTATTATTATAAAAGATGCTATTTAGTGAAAATAATACTTAATGCACATCCGTTTATTTTTTTTTTCGAATAGGTTCCTTTAGTACCACGCGATATCTGCGCAAACAACACGCTGTTAGCGCAGATATCGCGTCTGCGCCGTATCGTCTCATGTTTGCGTTGGGCCTAAGAAACGTGTACTGCGCGTATAGAGCACATTTTAGGTTCAAGATATATGTTTTGAGCTATATACATAGTAATCATTGGAATTCCCGTGATGATGTTGTTATGTGGTTTCTACCTTATTTTGTTTTTTTTTTCATCCAAACGCCCTGAGTCAGCTTTCCTACTTTGGTTTACTTTATCTTAACTTTTATGGGAGTAACTGACGCTACTGATCCGAAGGGGGTCACTAGTACTACTGGTAGTATTAGTGATACAATAATGTATCATTTGTACTACCAGTTGTACTAATCAGTAGTACTACTGATCCGCAGCGCTCCAAAACGTTGACAAAAACCTACGCTAGAATCTCATACGTCCATCGGCAAGTGTAGTGCTTACAGTCTTCGGTGCAGGCTTTCTTCTCGAGGTTGGGAGGTCAGACCGCAGTTGTTTCCATAAAAGGTGAAAAAGCCAAATCATTGAAAGAAGAAGTAGAGCATTGGCATTCGGATGATTTTAATTTTTGTTATGAATAGCACTTTATGATATCATCATAATAACTGCTAAGCGATTTGAGCGAATATCTTTGATGTTTTGCTTGACGAGATCCATATTCTAAAATACATATTACAAGCTATGCAGCAGTGGCGAATGGTGAAAATTAAAAAAAAATCTTACCTCGTATAGTACAATCATAGTATACATTTAAACATCTCTACCACGGCTTCCTTTTGCAGAGTAAGCCGGTGGGAATCGGCTTAAAGTGATCCCTCGCCACTGTTATGCAGTTTATGTCTAGCGTATAGAATATTTTATTACGACTGCCATATTGGCCATGACATACATTGGCCACAAGATTGGTGTTCGCTCAGATCTTTTAATGTATTAAAATATATGTATAAAACAAATTCTGTAAGTCAACTTGAACTCGAGGCCATACTATCCAGTTCTGTGAACATCAGCTTTGAAAACAACGTGGTTATTTTGACGAGATGTAAACAATATATTACAATAATAAAGATCCTTCGATTCAACCTATGTGGCGTAACGATAGAGTTTTAGACAGCAGCTGTTATCACCGTTGACCTATAAGTTATTCAGCAAATGTGCTGATAAACTTGAGCATTCATTTGTAATGTGCATTCTTGCCAATGTTACATAACAGAAAAATAGACGGAAGCGTTTTAGAGAGCATTATATCAAGCGATCTGGCGAGCATTTTCGCGAAAGGATAGGAAATTTGCATCGACTAGCTAGAGCGTTCGCTAGAAAGATCATGAAAATATTCGTAGCGATGTTTGGCTCTATGCCTGGCTCGGTTCGTTGTTCAGTTCGCAAGTGAAAGCTCAAGTCTATCAGCACCTTTATGGTAATTAAAATATGTCCATCCAAAGATTGCTTTACAGCTGCAGGCATATGCTGTAAGAACGCGCCACCAGGAGAGCCGTAGCCAGGGCCAAACGAGACCACTTGCAACCTCTATATACCAAGTTGGAATCGTCTGAGGGGCAAAAGCTCATATATAAGTTGGCGCGTTCCAGGGCCAAAGCGGCGCAGGGTCTATCCAAGTGCCGCTGCATTAAAGACCCTGGGGGCAATTTGTTGTACGAGAAAGTCGCGGTGAAGGAGAGATGGCGCTCATACTTCCACGAGCTGCTGAATAAGCAGCATAAAGAGGTGCAGCCACCAGACCTCCCTCCGAATCAAGGACTAGTGCCACCGATAACGCCTGCGGAAGTCCAGACTGCCATTCGCCGCATGAAGAACCGGAAAGCTGTCGGACCCGACGAAGTCCCCATCGAGGCTTGGAAGGCAATGGGCGCCCGTGGTGTGGGCATTCTAGCAAATCTTTATAACCGCGTACTCCTCACCGGTGAGATCCCGAGCCAGTGGAGGCTGAGCATCATCACGCCAGTCTTCAAAGGCAAGGGATCGGTGCAGGAGTGTGGTAGTTACCGCGGTATAAAGATAATGTCCCACACCATGAAGCTCTATGAGCGGATAATCGACTCCCGGATCCGACAGGAAAGTACACTCTCGGAGTGCCAGTACGGGTTCCGTCCCGGGCACGGGACCATGGACCCAGTGTTCGCCCTAAGGGTTGTGGCGGGGAAATACAGGGCGAAGAACACGCCCCTGCACTGCCTATTCTTAGACATGCAGAAGGCCTTCGACTGTGTTCCTCGCGAGGTGATCTGGTGGGCACTGCGGGCCAAGGGTGTCCCAGAGACTTACATTGACACCATCCGAGACATGTACTACGATTCCGGTTCCGTGGTTCGGACTGCTGTTGGCGACTCGAAAGCCTTCCCCATCACCGTCGGGGTACACCAAGGATCCGTCCTTAGTCCTTACCTGTTCAGCGTGGTATTAGATGTTTTGTCGGACAGCATTAGAAACTCACATGAGCAGCCTCCGTGGTTGCTCATGTATGCTGATGATATTGCGCTCATGGACGCGGACAGGAGCAGATTGGTGCGACGCGTGAAAGGATGGAAAGAAGCGCTTGAGAACGGCGGTCTGAAGCTAAATGTAGCGAAGATAGAATACTTAGCGTTAAACTCCACAGATCCCACACCCGTCCGCATAGGCGATGATTTGGTCGAGCGCACGGACCAGGTTAAGTACCTGGGATCTGTACTTCATGTGACCGGTGAGATCGACCGCGACGTCAAGGCACGCATTGCTGCCGCGTGGGCCAAGTGGCGAGAAATGACTGGCGTGACCTGTGATCCTAAAATGCCAGTCAGGTTGAAGGGGCAGGTCTATAAGACGATCATTAGGCCTGTTCTCTTGTATGGTTGTGAGGCGTGGCCGCTGCTCGAGCGACACAAGCAAGAGCTGCGTGTCACGGAGATGAAAATGTTGCGGTGGATGTGCGGCGTTACGCGTAAAGATCGCGTACGGAACTCTCGCATCCGCGGCAGCCTCCATGTCCGTGACATTGCGGATAAAATGCAGGAGAGCCGCCTTCGCTGGTGCGGCCACGTCTTGCGGCAACCGCCAGGCTACGTGGGGAACAAATGCCTGGCAATGGTACCCCCGCCGGGTCCAGGTAAAAGGGGTAGGCCAAAGAAGTCCTGGCTTGACGTCGTGGAGGGTGATATGCGTGCAAATGGTCTCACTACCATGGACGCCCAAGACCGTGCGAAGTGGAGAAGGAAGAGCCGGAAGGCGGACCCTGAGCTCCGAGGTCATCTTGGCCACGGATGCAATCAGGAGAATACGTCTATATGCAGATGATGATGATGATGCTGTAAGAACTTTTCGAACGATCGAACGGACTCGACAGCTAAATCCGCGGTGAGATTTCAATTTGGTGACATCACGTTGTCGAGCACATAAACATACGTCACTGTCGTCCTGTGCTCGACAACGTGACGTCGCCGTCGTCGATGCGAAATTTATATCTCACCGCGAATTCAGCTGTCGAATGATTTTCTCTGCAGCTGATTTCCATGGATTTGGATAGTATGGTAGCTATTGATATCGACTAAACCTGAAGTAACGTGGCCTGTAATAAGATCTTGTCTCTCATCTATGAATGGTGACGTCATAGTACAGTCGCTTTCAGAAGTTGCTGAGCACTAAAAAATCATAAACGATCTTTGAAATCTAATGTATAAAATTCTAGTGACACTGTATATTTGTCTGCAATATCCTCTGAAACAGCTTGATTCTAATGAAAATTTTTGTTCATATTCGGTAGGTCTGAGAATTGTTTCATAAACTATTTTTTAAACGCCTAAGTTATAAGAGTGGCCACTAAAAATTTTTTTTTTGTCCTTTTATGGGGATAAATTCTATTCTCCCTATTATTTAATAGCGGCAAAACAACGTTTGCCGGTTCAGCTAGCTACAGTATAGAATTTATCATGTATAGACGAAAGACAAGATCTTTTATACGTACGTTATCTTTTTTAAATATCGTATCAAACCCACTACTAATTCTCAATGTGATACCTCACTTCACACTACACTTCCGAACGAACCTGCGACCCTACGCTTCTTAGCTTCTCACACTGGTGTTGTTTGAATATCATACCTTTTATCTTAAACTCCTGTACTATCCTGAAGGTCTGATCTAACTCTTTTTTAAATTCATATTTTTTTTGTAACATTATATAATTTATATCACTCGTATTTGTATAATTAATTATGGGATCCGTGAGGGGCTCATGGTAACTCGTTGCAAGGTTAAGCAATACTAGCTAGGTCAGTCTTAAGATGGATGACCATTTTTAACACATTCAAGACCATGCCGTGCCGGAGAGCACGCTAAGCCGTCGGTCCGGGTTGCCATACATCTGCGGCATTTGTTAAGGATAGCTATAGCCCTAATCAGTCTGAGAATCTGGTCTACAGAACTTCGATATCGCCACTAAAGACACTCCCGCGTTGTGAACTTAGATAAAATAATTTAGCCTAAAGTTTTTGACGTTTTATAAGTGCCGTATGTATGGATTTTTACTTTATGTCGATACGAGTATTAAATTAAATAAAAATTCATGGTTTCGTGTGATATTTGAGCAGCACTGCAACATACATGTTAAAATTATTTTGTATCAACGCTTCCGTATATCTATAAAGTTTGGCAACAATTGAACTATAATTATTTCACTGCGACTTACTCCTCTGTGGGAGTATCAAACAGTCGCACAAACAAGCAGGATAAAAAAATAACAACTTTTATTAATAAAAAGAGGGTACGTCAGGGATAGTTTCTTTGTATAAAACTAGGTTGAAGTCTAATGCTAGAGAATCATTTAAAATATGTGAGGGTATTTTCAATTTAAATTTCGAATCGTTTGAAATCGGTTTCTACTATATTTAAAAAGAAAATATCGGAATCATTTAAAATATGTGAGGGTATTTTCAATTTAAATTTCGAATCGGTTGAAATCGGTTTCTACTATATTTAAAAAGAAAATATCGAATACAAAGACAGTTGAAGTCGGTATTCCATTTTTAAAAATCAAATATCGAATGCAAAGATACTCATAAACCCCGCCATCTCGTTGATACCGGCCAGTGTTCAGTCGGAGCGCGTGCCGTCTCCGCCGCCCGCGCCGCCGGCTACCCGACGCCTCAAGACATGGACAGAACACTTGAAGTATGTTGATGTTTGCATGTGTCTGCTGGGTACTATTTTGTTTCAAACATAATATGTGTGTATGCTTATTCAGGAAAAGTTGTAGGTATCATGAATCTGGCAATCATAAGGTTTTAACAAAAATATTTTAATTTTACTAAGGCAATATTGGTTCCAAAAAGTGTGACAAGCTATTAGAGTTAAAGAGAGTTAGTTTAGTAGAATAGGAAAAAAAAGATAGAAAAGAGGTTAGGTCTCTGATGATAATAAAGGGTAATTTAATAAAGAGCAGAAAAGGAAAAGAGAAATAATAAAAAGAGAAGTCCGATGATAATAACCATATCAGAGAACTAAAACCTTTGTCATATAACAGGAGATACTCAAGAGTAAAGTAATTGAAACAATACCTTACAGCTTTTAATTATGATACGACAGCTATTTTCTGTAATGCCGCTATAATATTCTATAGTAAGAGTATACATAAAAAGGCAGTAATAGAAATGACAATACTACTTTAGTCAAACTATAGCTAAAAGCTTATCTGAAAGTTTACGCGGTCAGCAAAGGGCTTATCGTAAACATTATCAACATAAGGACGTTTGAATGGCGTTAGAACTAGATAAACAGTTATGTTAATACTGTGTACACAATATTTGGTTGCATTCTAATGTACACCATTCTACTGTACGATATGTTAAATGTGATATCGTAAATATTTGAATTTAGAATTCGTTTTCTGACCAATTTAGTGTTTTGTCACAACATTTTTTAATGATAAACAAATAGGACCCAGCATAGATCCCTGCACTACTCCGTAAAGTGATTGTATCAAATAACATGTTTTTTTAGGTAAAATATACAATTATTATAGTATATTTATATTATTATAATAGTGATACAAATGTTTTTGTAGACGAGTGATTTATCAAGTTTAATAAAGCATGGTGTGTGTGTGTGTTTGTGTATACTTAGTCAAAAGCTTAAGTTAAATTTTTAGAACATTAATATGTATTTACGAATGTATTTTTTATCTGTAACATTAAACTTGACTACATATTTCTTAAAGCAGATTGTAGACACTGTTATCGATGATTAGATATAGGATGATCTGGATTGCAGATTTTTCTTACATACTTTTTGTTGTCTTTGATAAGAAGTGATATTTATCTACAGTACTGTGTGATGTTAGTATGTTATATAATTTATTAGATTTGTGTTTACTTCCTGTATGTACATTTATATTATCTTGTGTTGTGCTTGAACATTTAATCTACAGTTATACAGAGTGTTTTTTATTGAGACAGTCTGGGGTAATCCGAATTCATAGTCAAATTATCTTAGGAATCAGTTGTTTTTTGTTTAAATTTGTATTGCCCACTAAATTCAATCACTTTATCGTCTTAAAGGAAAATTTACCCTACAGAAATTTGTCTGAAATATTTTTAATCAATAACATAACATAAACTCACGCCTGTATCCCCGAAGGGGTAGGCAGAGGTGCTAGCACCCACATTTAATCAATAGTGGAATGCAATGCTCTCTTAACATATTCGTGCACCTTTTTGTAAGAATATAGTAACAATATTGTAAAATTGTAGAAAGATATTGAATAATTTGGCTTCACTTTGTCAATATCCCCCTAAATTAAAATGTTATCAATCAAATTTATTTGTTACAAAAAAGACTCAATGATTCTGAAGTCAGTGTCCTCAATTCGAATTTCTCCATTCTGTCTCAGTCAAAAATAAACATACTGTATGTAATGTAATATATACAGTATGTTATATTAATATTGTCTTGTTAGTGCCTGTGTGTTTTTTTTTTTCCAAAATTAGTGACGTGTGTATTCTCTGTCCCAAATATATTAATATTAATGAAAAATAGATGTATATTACTGATATAAACACTAGGTACTGAATACTAGGTCCATTCGTTTTAACAATAGATGATATAGTATAAAAGAATAGCCATAAGAGTTCAAATAGATCCAATAGCTCTAGATCACTGTCTCCCGCTAGAGTAAAATCACTTCATTCATAATCATCTTATTATTATTTAGCGTCCTCAGAATCACTCTAATCACTGAATACTTTTAGCACAATAGTTTAAAAACCACAGAAATATATTAGGATAGAATGGTCATTAGAGCGGGGAACGCGTGGCAACTTTTTGACAATTCTTGCTGCATGAGGCAGGAACCTTCTAACGCTTACTCAGTACTGCCCCCCTAGACAAGTGGCAATTCGTTGATCGTCGTATTGTAGAATAGAGCGATGAATATTATGGTATTTGATGTATATGAGAGTCGTAAACGTATGTCATAAACGTCATATACGTCATATCCCATACATTCGTCACTCTATTCTACAAAACGCCGGCCAATGCCACTTGTCTAGGGGGATGTTAACCTCCCTAGATATTATGTTATTACTAGCCAGTATTGGCTTGTAATAACATCATAAAAATACCGTGAAAATGGCATACAGACATTCCATACATACATTTCGAACTGTAGAATAAAAGTCAAGAAGTATATAAAAAAAATAAAGGCATTTCTTTTCTTCGAGTATTTATTTACAGTGAAAAAGTCGCGGAAACTGCTCATAGCCGTTCTATCCTAATAAATATTTCTATGTTTAAAACCAAAAGCGAACTATTCCTATAGTCTTATTAGGTTTGCATGCTGTTTCCGCAGTGTTTTTTAGATGTTCGATATCTAAAAATATTGTATTGGTGTAAATATGAGTGGTGGTGTGTTCCAGGCCGATATTGAAGTCTAGTACCACTACAGAAATGAAGTTCAAATCCCAGTATGGCACGCCCACGAAAGGACCCAATACTTCGATAAGGCAGGGAGCGAAGGACAGCTTGTTACTGTAAGTATCAAAAGACAATAAAGTATTTGTCTGTACGTAGGGGTTATTTAAAAAATACTTGGGAGATATTTAAATAATAAACTTGACATGATGTTTTTTTTTGTATTTTTGGCAAATATCCCTGTGCATGTGAGTCTTATACTACTAAAAAAAAGTTGAATTATAACGATTTTGAGCATATTTTTTTGGAATAGGAACTTGTCTTTTTGAAAGGACAAGTGGCAATTATATAGCCGGCGTATTGTACAATATAATGATGAATGTATGGGATTTAACGTATGTACCTATAATGTCAATTTGACGTTTATGACCTACGTCATAAACGTAATGTCATAAACCTCAAATCCCGTACATTATCATTCCATTCTACAATACGCCGGCCAACGAATTGCTACTTGTCTAGGGGGGCAGATTTAAAATCTTACGTAGGTATTGATCGCAATCGGTTGAGTAGTAGAAATAACATCCGGGCGGATTCGCGGGTGTCAGCTACTAAGATATAAGATTATAACTTCGGTTTTTAATGAGTTTAACAGGTTATCCACACGCAGAAAAAGTACCTACCTACGAGGACATATACCAGTCTTATTTGTTCAACACTTCCAGCAAGGACTATATGCCGTGGTCGGGCCCAGACCCAGAGCTCCACAGCGGCCAGGCGGTCAAGCCCGAGGGCCCCGAGCTCCGGGACAGGCCGTACTCGCTCGCGCGGGGCCCGTCAGGCGTCGCCAAGGGGCCCGCGGGAATCGCTAAAGGTTCTGTATATACAAAACTTAACAAGAAGTCTGCGAAAATGTAAGTCGTTTAGTAAATTTTTCTCTTCTGTCAATATTGACAATGGAAGAATGTTATAATTTTAATAAAATTCAATTATTTTTATTGTTCCGGCTCACTCTTAGAAAGCACCTTGATGATGTCAGCATCTAATGTAGACTATTCTCAGATATTTGAAACTTAGTTTTTGAGCAAAATAATTTATGTATTAATTTTCATTTCCAATTTTATCTATGATCATGAGCAATCATCATCTACTTTGCTGACTCTGACGACTCTGATTTTAGGCCATACTGTAGTAATCAATACATAGATTTCGTATTCTTTAGAATGTTGTCTGACTATAAATTTGGTATTTCAGCGTCGTCTAAACCTGTCAAGTACCAACAGTCGTTGATGCACATAGTTTGGATTAAAATATAGTTATGTGCATGCTTTAGTGCGTATTATAGATTTACTTGCCATCTGACGTGAAACGTGCTTTCGTTTTTGAACAAAGTGCAATGTTAGTGACGATTCTGTTTTAAACAACTTAACAAATTACTGATGCTATTAAATATCCCGAATTCTGATCCCGTCCGTGGGAATGGTCCATGGGAACCAGGTATAAATGCCTGGCCTAATACATATTATTCCAAACTATAATTCTATCTCTGTACCAAATTTCAGCTAGATAGAATGAAATTTTAAAGCATGCTTACTATTCAAATCGATTATGATAGGAAAAAGAGAAACGACTCCCCAAGAAACCTTTGCCCCAAGATGGTTGTATTTCTATTCAACCATTCAAGTGCCTTGAGTGGCGTGACTTAGTAGTTCAGTGGTCAGAGCATCAAGGGACTGGTCGCGAGCTCAAGTCCCGCCTGTGTCGTTTCTCTTTTTCCTATCTTAATTAATTCAGCTAGATTCTTTGAGCGTGATAGAGTACCAATAATCTTTATAAACTTTCACGTTAATATGTAGTATTGTTTGTACCACAACAGAAACGTCACTATACATTTTTAAATAATATTATATTAATATTGCTCAAAACAAAATTTCTCTGTGGAGTTACGTCACTCTACGTCATCATTCCCGCCAATGTTCGAAGTATGCATTATATTATACATTTATATCTATATTTATACTAAGCAAAAATGATATCGTTCAATCAGGTATTTAAATTTATCAATGTAAAAAGGAAACCGTCTAATGTGCTATTTTTCTTATTTATATATACTTAACATTCCACTTTATTTCTTATTATTATAATTATGTAATATTACTGATAAATAATGATATTATACAGCCGCCATCGGTATTAACTTAACAAATTCCAACTTTGCATTTATAAACAAAAGTTACAAAAATAAAGATCGTTTGTGAATTTGTAACTATTTAGCAACATTTGACCATCTGATCACTATTTAGCGACTGTACCAAAACAAATAATGTAGTATTATTGAAGTCATATCGAAGTCATTGACTTTAAACCGATATAGGATGTTCTTTTTAAGTGTCCGTTCTACGAGAAATTTTTTCGTTGATCGATGTGGTAGATCTTTTTGGTAGAAAAATGGCACTTCAGGCATGGCCATATAGAAATTTAAGATTGACTGTGGGCTCTTTATAAGACCAATATTCTGGTCTTTTGACAAAAATAGTCTTCTAGTGTGGTCTTTTAAGCAAGATATTATTAAAAATACTATGTTACGGTTTTAAACACAATTAAATTTCGAAGTCAAAGTAATAATCATTCTGTTTTTTGACTTTGACTTCTTTGAACTTTAATACTTGTAAGTATAAGACATAGTTAAGTCTCATCTTTAAATTGAATTGTGACGTCTTAGTGCCTAGCTACGCAGTGTCGTGTGCACATATGCGCACGTCTGTTTCGTGCAAATGGTACTGAGATATATTCGTGCAGATAAATTGCACAAAATCGTGCAAAAAGATCTATTTGCACGACGATCGTATTTATGGGTTGTAGTAACCGTAGCAAAAATTGACCGTAGTTGTTCAAAACTTTGTTGTCACCGGCCTGTTGCTTACTAGATAAGTTACGTTGACCGATTTCCATCTAGTAGGCCTTGCTTGCCACTATAGCAATATCGATATAATGATAAAGCAATATGCATTTGACTTCGATAACATTTAGAACAATTTAATGTAAATTAGATTTATTGATTGCCAAAGAAGACATTATTTTGATTTATTAATATTTTTATAACATTTCTTCTTATCAGAATGTAAGAGCGCTACGTACATTACCAGAATTTAATGAAGCATTAATGACGCACATCTACTGTGACACAGACGCACCGCTGCAGCGCTTCTTTTCGGTAGCGCTTCAGTTTGGTAGCGCTTCGTTTTGGTAGCGCTTCGTTGTGATAGCGCTTCGTTTTTGTAGCGCTTCTTTTTGGTAGCGCATCTTTTGGTTGGCGCCACTGCAGCGCTTCCCCACACTTCTAATTTGAAGAGGCAAATAATAACAACATGCAATCTAATTTTAATCTATGTATTAATAAATCAATAATAATGTCAAATCCCTTGGGTTGTGTCCCAGATCTTCCTCATTTATACTCGTATGTAGTAATTTAATTAATGATATCAGTGTCTCTGTTTACATATTTAAATTTACACAATTTTTATAGATGAAAACTTTAATTATGTTACGTGTAATAACAGTTAAAGCAATCTTTACCGCCTTATTCGATGTTATTTATAATTTAAATGTTAATATTTATTAGTGTCGTCCCTTGTGTCTTCTGAATGAATAATATTGTCCTTTATTCATGGGCGTAACAGACTTTCTTCAATGGGTGGGGCAAAAGTCAATTGGATTTGACCCCCGTCCCCCTACGCCCATGCCTTTATTGGATATTCTTGCTAATGTTTACACATATAATTATAAACTAAACGGTTTACGAATAACGTAAAATATGTACATTTATATCAAAAAATCTAAGACTGCAGGTAATAATGGTCATTAGCACCATTAGTACCTAGTGTCATTGATAGTACACGTGACACAATTTTGTATCATTAGAACCTTAAAAAAGTAATGATAAACCCTCGTGATATTGATGGTACAAGTCAATGGTATTACTGGCCACCACAATCTATGGCACTTCCAATACCGTTACCTAAAAATTACCGGCCCTACAGGCAATCAGTCGAGCACATCAATCAGTTTAAAATATCTTTAAATAAAACTACCTATACTCCACTCGGTTAGGTACATACCTAAACGTAAACAATCGTGATGTGTCTTTTTAATATGTTTTATAAAAAACTCTGTTTAGCAACTCATTTCAGAGACTAAAAACCGAATTCGAACTACTATTTAGTCAGTTAGTTAGCCTTTTATTTGTTAAATATGTTTTTCATAAAAATCGCTACAATATTATTTACCTTTAGTTAAGTACATATCTAATGAAATGAAGTATAGGTCAGGTATAATAAAATTATTTTTGTAAATATTTTGGAATTATTAGTGTAAAATCTGCAATATAATGAGTACTTAATGTGCAATATGAATGCCAAAAGGCTTGTAAGCAATACTGTTAGAACAGTATTATTTTATGTATCTAGTATTATTAAGCGAATATTTTTCTTTTTTGGAAAATATCGGTACTATAGGAGTAATTTCAAATATTAGTATGCTTATTGTCTGCCCACTATTGCCATTTGGCATTGAATGAGAGAAAATTTTATTGGTGGGCTGCTTATTTCGATGCACCGTCCCACATTAATATAACAAGTGTATATAATATATACTATGCGATAGTATCTTTAATATTATCGTACAGTATAGTCGGCGTTCAAAATTAAAAAAAAGTAATCTCACGACCTAAGAATAGCTGTAACAACGATGGTTTATTAGCTACAAAATTAGGGTTGAATAACTATATTTAAAAAAATACATCTTCATTCGTAGATGAAATTGTATTGTCTGATCAGTCCCTCTAGACAAGTGTCAATTCGTTGCCCGACAACGTATTGTAGAATAGGATGATGAATGTATGGAATTTGTCGTATATGACAGTCATCAACGTATGTCATAAGCGTCAAAATACGTGCCATATACGTCAAATCCTTCTAATTCTTCATTCTATTCTACAATACGCCAACGAATTGCCACTTGTCTAGAAGGCAGGGACCTTGCCACCATCTTTTAAAAGTAATATTATTTAAATCTTACTTTACTTTCATAGTAAGAATCGGACTCGGCTATTTATCATCTGTTTATATTTGGGTACTGTATCTTGTAAAAGAAGTGTAAAATCTAACACATTATACAAATAAATATATCCACTACAGTAAGAGATACTGTTTGACCCAGTTCGACCATATAACACAAGTATTATAGTGTAACACTCCACAGGATATTTACCATGTTGTACCATCTAACTAAATAAACTTACATGGTACAACATGCAACATGGTATGTATCCCGGTGAGTGTTACACTGTTAATGTGAATAACCATATCAATCTCAAATCATACATAACACTATTATCCTGAATATCCTGACGGACGCTGACTATACGATTCACACGTCAAAGTAAGATTAAAATAATACTGCTAGAGTGGAGGTAGCCCCTTCAGGCGAATAGCATAAATGTTATAGACAATGGTTCGCTTCGGTGAATTTCCACAACACACTTGTTTCTGTTCAAACTTTAGTTTAAGAATGATCTACATTAGATTAATAGTATCATAAGAGATGGTCTTCTGTGCATCCAAATATTGAAGTTGTGCCAACTAAAATAAAAATAACCGTATTTAAATTCAAACCCTATGCACACAACAAATAGGATCTAGAACGCGTCAACTGGATACATATTTTGAACTATTTACTAATTTCTTGACATTAATATGTTTATTACTTCCAAACTATTTTAAGAATTGTACAATGTTCAAGATTGATGTATGCATCATACTTTTTGCATGTATGACACAACATCTAGTTATCTTTTTCGATAACGGCAGTTTGAGTACAGTGGGCTACAGAAGTCCGTGGACAATTTGAAACTAAAATGTATTTCTTAAAAATGAATTTATTTCTTTCTTTACTTATACGTATGTAATACTAGTGTAATTAATATTTTACTAGCTGTTGCCTGCGACTCTACCCGCGTGGATTTCGGTTATTGCGATTGCGACCAAACGTAGCCTATAATTATGTTATTCTGATGTATAAACTACTAGCTGACCCCGCGAACTTCGTACCGCCTAAATGAAAAACCGCTCTACCAATTTTGTGCAAACTTCACATAAACCATGTACTAAATAGGCCGATCAAAGCCTAAACATTTGATTTGGATAGGTGAGCTCGTTCTTGAGTTTTAAAATTACAACGAAAAGTGGCATTGATTTATGTATATATATTAGATTAGATATTAGATTGATGATATTTTTACAATTTTTCATTAAAATCCATTCAATAGTTTTTACGCGAAAGAGTAACAAATATCCATCCATACTTACAAACTTTCGCGTTCATTATATTAGATATATTACTTTAATCTATAATAGGATTCTGTTATTTAAGTCATCGAAGTCCATGGACTTCTGCAGCTCACTGTACAAATATAAAGTAGAAATACTAGACTAATTTACCTGTACCTGTAAATAGACCAAAAAAAAAAGAGCCCGCTGAGTTTCTTGCCGGAGTCTTCTCAGGCCGGGGCCGCGTTTCGAACCGGTGGTCCATTTGCTAAGCTAGTCTTTAGTACATTATATGTATAATTTTGACGTTTTGTAAGTGCCGTTTTGATGGTCTATACAGAATAAATTATTTTTGACTTTGACTTTGACTTTGTATTAAATTTTTCATCGAACATATTACTTCCATGATATTTTTAATTGTTAATTATTAGATTAAAATAGTCCAGATATGTTACTGTTGTTGACTGATATTTGTCGTTAGTGGTATTGTTCTGTTTGTGCGTACTATTTTGTACCCACACAAGTAGGAAATAATTTTACCTCTATAGTGAAGTTTTGTAAGAACCTGCGTGTAATGTAAAGGTTCTGATAGACTTGAGTATGCCCTTGTAACAAAACATCGAGCATTCGCCTCTTTTATGTTTGTCGAGTTGTACCTATAACGAACCGAGCCAAGCACCGCTACGAACATTTTCATGATCTTTCTAGCGCACGCTTTATTCTATAGAAATATAATATCCTTTCGCGAGAATGCTCGACAGAACGATCGCTAGAATGCTCATTACAAATGAATGCTCAAGTTTATCAGTGTCTTAGAAGTAATGAATACTTCTAATTTGAAAGCAATTATGTGAGGCAAAGTTTTAGTGTAATACGTACCATATTTATAGCAACTAGTCCACTTTATTACAATTTAACTGGCTAAATAAGAAATTGTCTGTTACGTAGCTTCCAACGATTGTGAAAAGGCACAGCTTGAAAGGGCACATGTCACACATCGTTAGGCTCAACTTAACGATGTTTGGGACTCATGGATGCGAGCTGAAAGACCGATTGTATTTTTCGAGAGATTAGTTGTTAATGTACGTAAGTTAGACTTAAATTTGGCCACGTAACATATCTCCTGGAGGCTCAGTCTCTCTAGTCTAGAAACTAGTCAATTAGGATAAAAATATTGTAGTGATCACATATTATTTTTATGAGTATTGTCGAAATAAAATTGTTGGTTTTGTCCAAAATGTGTCTTATTTTATTAGTTGTAAGTTCTATAGTTCTAGTGAGTGTCAGCGATATTCACTAATAGATTTATAGACTATGCAGAGAGTCACTTGCATAAAAAGGTTATCATAGTTGTAAGTGTTGATAGAAGAGCGCTAAGTGTCAGGTGGACCACGGGTAGTAAGAAAATGGACTGAAGGAAAAATTATTTCCCGTGGCGCAACAACTACGGGGAACATAATAATTCCCTTGGTACACCAGGTGGGCTACGGGTAAAATAAAATCCCGTGGTTCACCTGGGTGAACTTAGAGGTGGACCACGGGAGATAATGGCGGAACTCAGGTAAACCTCTCACCTATTTATGCACTTCATGGAGATAAGAGGGAATACCCTCCTTAATGAATACCACGTATTATGATAAAATAATTGATCATGAATTTATAGATTCAAGAATTGTAGCAGCACTACGATGGTATCGAAGGGCAAAAAAATTACCCACAGTAACACCAGAGGTTGGATCAGAAGGGCACAAAACCTCTTCAGTGAGCTCTGGCTACCCTACCCTGTTAGGATAGTGATAAGTTAGAAACATCTTTACAATATTTGTGTATATCTTCTCATAATATTTGTAACATCAATAAAATTTATTGGAGGCAGTTGTAATATCTGCCTTACACGAATTTTTCGTAGCCGGATCAGCCACAACAATCAGGATACAACATCGAGATTATAGATGATAATAAGAACCGGCTATACCTAATAAGAATCTATCGCTTATCTGACAAAAGAAACACCCGAAATTTCTAAAAATCATTTTTATTATTTTAAATCACACACAACCACAAATTTTATACGTAGACACAGCAATCAGTATTAATATCATGTGCACGCAATATTGAATAAATGCTTAACATTATGACTAATTAATTAGTCAAATAGCTTATAAAAGTACCTATTACTTCAGACCTGCAGGCAGACTTAAATGCGGAAGGCGTAGGATCGGGAGCAAAGATACATATTGGGAGAGGCCAGACTCAGCCTCAGATGCATGCTCGAGTCAACAATAGTGCCCGGAATAAGGCAGTAGGCTCACAATAGGATCACATAATATTATAACCAGGTGTTCCGATTTTAAAGAATCAAATCAAAATAACGCAATATTAAAACCAAAGGATAATATGTGCATAAGTCCTTATCTGGTAAATGAACGAAAAAAACGAATCCCAAAATTACTCCTACTCATAAATGTATATGTAAGGGTTGCTCTCCACTAAAGCTATGTCTTTCTCCAGTTGTCTGAGTTCATTCTCCATCTTAGTTTTAGTGAGAATCTTGGGGATTGTGTCCGTTAGCATGGGTAGTTGTAGAAATCCTTTCTGCAGCAAATTCCAATTGTGCTTCAGATCCTGCGGAAAAGATAAGACTTTCTAAGTATAAAAATAACGGCCTGAGACTGCTTGCGGTTTTAGTCGGTTCAAGTCCGTCATAACCGGCCCCCAGCTGCTAAGTTGGTCTGGACCCGGCTATCCACGTACGAATGACACGTGCCTAATAAAATTAACTAGCTACTAACGTCTAATAATTTCTGGCGTTCCTCTTCGTTGATCAGCTTGCACAGACTTTCCTTGGTTTCCTCAGCGTGTCTGATCCTGTCCAGGGCCTTTTGGATCTTCCTGTTTCTCTTCACAAGGTACGCGGGCATTTGCCCAAAGTCAGGTCTCAGGCAGTACTCAGGAACTTCTCCGGAACCTTTAATCTTCTTTGTGTGCCCGTCTCTTGTATCTACCAACCTGTGCAGAAGGGAGAGCTAATTAAACCAGTCATCTATCGATAATAATCATACGAACTATTGAAGACCCACCGTCAGTTCAAGATAGTCTTATACGAGAACTTCAAATGCTCAAAACGTGACTCAGTCATGGGTCATGGGCGTGCCCAGCTTTCTTTAAGGGATGGGGGCAACAGTCAAATTGGATCTGGCGGGTGAGGGGTGTTGTAGTGTGTTTCTTCGGGCAGAACAGGGTGGGCCAAGGATCCAATGGCCCACCCCCTTTATGTAATATATTATGATGATACATACGGGATTTAAAATAAGAATGCTAGGAGCGAAACCATTTAATTCTAGAATTTACCTTGGCTCTACAGGTCTCCCCTTTATTTTGATAGCCTTCTTTATATTCACAACTCTGAAGTTGACTTTCGGTTTCTCCTCCTTCTTACGAGGTGGTGGGCGTTTCGGAACTGGGGGCAGGTTACCACGCGTAAAATGTACATGATCTGATTTCTTGATAGGCTGAGTGAGACCTTCGCCTTTTTTGAGAAACTGATCGGGTGTTGTCATAGGTGTTTCCGCATAGCCAAAAGTGCGACAAAGTTTTTTTCTTTTTAAAACTGCTTCCTTTAGATCTTTCTCCAGTTGAGAATGGTATCTGTAAAGAAAGTTCGTTTATTTGGGCCATTCGCTGCGTAGTAGGCAGAACGGTAAGATGACCTAAAGTACCTATTCTTCGAAATCCGCTCGATGTTAACAATTACTTAGGTAGGTACACAGTAGGTAGATACCTATATTTTATTCCCTTAGAAAGGGGCTAGGAATTTTCGAGAAAACTGACTGTTTAGCACCTTAGGTAGATATTGATACAGATCAAAAGCTTCTGCAACATAAGCAGCATGTTATGTAAAAATTTAAGTTTTGCAAAGATTTCCAGTAGGTAGTAAGTCTTCTTCTTCATCCTAGCATTCCTAGCGTTAATTCCCAGTCGCATCCGAAGCTTTCACCTAGGAGTCTAGGGTCCGCTTTACCAGTCTTAACTGCGTAGTAGGTAGGTATACCTACATATTATAATATATAGAACTCGAGCAGTGCCGGCGTTAGAGAGACTGACACCCCGGGCAAGAATATTATGGCCCCAACTTAAGGAAATCAAAATCGAGTGTTCATTTTTTGCTCAACCATTGCGAAATGTGTATAAAGAATTTTATCTTTCCACATTTTACCCAGAGCCAACGACGTGGACGTAGAAAGTTTTGTAGCTCCTATTTTTTTTAATTTGTTTTTGCATGTAAGTACCTATATTTTTTTAATATTTGGATATTTTTTTTTGAATATTTTTTTTATTTTATTTTTTTATTTTGTACTTAAATTTTTTATTCCATAATTTATAGTTTTGTATTTTTTGATAATTATTTTTTGTTTTTCGAAATTTGTATTTGATTTTCATGCATATTTTATAATTATTTTGATTACTTTTCATTTTGATTGAACATTTTGTTAACTTTGAAATAACCTTCTTACTGTTTTTTTACGCTTTACTTTAGTAAAATTTCACTTTTCGGGCTCTTTTGTCAGCAAATACACGAATTAATGTAGAAAAATCCAATTGTTCAGCGATTTCGTTTTCAATCGGCAGCGTAGCCAGGTTAGAGAGTCTAGATTGAGAGGTTGTTGATCGGAGATACGTTTTTATTAATTTTAGCTTAGAAAAACTGCGTTCTTCACTTGCACTTGCAACTGTAACCGGAATCGTTGCAATAATCCGGAATGCAATCCATACATTTGGATACAGTTCTTGGATATTCCGCTGTTGTATAAAATTGAGAACGTTTAGACACGAAATATTCTCATCCGGAAGAAAATGCTTCAGGCTTATGAACTCGTCACAAAGTGCGTCTCCGTCGATTTCGGAATTAGAACCTTTTGCTGAAGGTTTGCACATAACACTGCGAGTAAATTTTTTTCCGGATTTTTTTAAATGTCGTGTAAAAAAGACCACGTTTGCGAGTAGTCCCCCACCAATCGCCCCCTCAAATTTGGCGCCCTGGACCCGATGGCGACCCCAACGCGACCCCCCTTAACGCCGGCACTGAACTCGAGGATCAGTATGAAGCCCGATCTACTTAGGTACCTGGGTGTCTTTGGTGGTTCTGGTGGTGGTTTGTCCAAAATTGTGTAAATAACTTCATTGTGATGTACAATTTCAATCATCGACATATTGGCCACTGGTGGTGAAAAACGAGATACAAAGTATAGAAAAACCGCTGAGCAGTAAATACCTTGAAAAAACCAAAGGAAAAACTATAAAACTTATAGTCCACCCGTGGTTGCTATGGAAACGAACTAAAAACTAAACCTGATAAACCGTAGACGGAGTGATAAACGGTAGGGATGAAAAAGTACCTATGCCTCATTCATTAAACAATTATTGATCAAACACAAACTCAAACTAACTGAAAATGAGGATGGAGCTTAGAGTATCTATTGGATACTCTAAGGGATGGAGGGTTCTCTATGTCAGTAGAATAGCGGTAGGATAAATAAAAATTGATTTAGAAAAGAGAATCGACCTCGGGTGGGACTCGAACCCGCGATGTTTCCCTTACAGGGGGAATGCTCTGACCACTAAGCCACCGAGGCCCACCGAAGTCGATCCAAATACTTCTATACATCCGTCTTAGGGTGACGGCCCGAGGTCGATTCTTAAGCTCGACGTCGAGCTTAAATGCTTCAAAATTATAATCAAAAATTTCCAGATGAAGCCGCTGATTGTCCCTGCAGCAAGGTATGGTGGTCTAGCGATCCCCTTTTCTGGGCAGGATGGGGGCACATGGGTTTCCACACCCAAGGGAACACTGTAGTTAGTGTACGAAAGACATGCCTTATCGGGTAACCTGGGTGCCCGGTAAATGAAACTCGACATGGCGTGCTATTTTAGTTGCTCCGAGCTCGACATAACGCATCCTGTGGCGTGATACCCGTGGGGCATGAAAAAACCAGGTACCGGTAAAAGTAAGCGTGATGTAACAGCGCTGTGTGTTATCAATTTTAAGTCACTGGTGGGTGGCCTTAAATCTTGATCTACACAACAAATCAAAGCTTAAAAGACTAAAGTATCTAAACTATTCTGAGTTAATTATCTTTGCTTCAAAATAGAAAAAAAAAACGGCCCTTAACTGCCTGTCAACAAGCCGTCAACTTGTCACTTGTCAGTTGTCAAAAAGTTGTCATTGTCAACAATACGATACGATTATACGCGTCAAAACAAATGTTTCGCGTAATCGCCCGAGGAGACGAGTATTTTTAGATTTCTATAAAGAATATAAATAAATCTATAGTATAATTACTCGCATTCGTATTTCAATCTTTTAATGCATAACTAAAAAGTGTACTATGTTGATGAAACGGTTCGGAGAGCTTCATAGGATAAGGACATTTAAATGTTTAAATATAGTGTCAAGGCATCTCTCGAGTAAGATAGACGCTTTAGATCAACAAGAGAGGCTCGAAGAATGTATCTCGACGTTACCATCATCAGCAAAGGTGGTAATATGTGGTGGCGGAGTGATGGGGGCAGCGGTGGCTTACCACCTAGCTGAGCGAGGTTGGGGTGAAAAAACCATTGTTATAGAGAAAGAAAAGTAAGTGTCCGGAAAAATCAATAAAAAGTTTGCACTGGGTGCAATCACGTTAGAGACGCACATACAGATATTTATTGTTTTTTTTTTTCAATATCTCTTCTGATCTGTGTATAAACATGTTGGATAGGAATGTTAAACAAGTTTAAATAATGACTAATATATTTATGTAGTATTAATTTACTTAGCTGAATATAAGAGTCATGTCTCTTCCATCTTCATTATTATCTATTTTCAATCAACTTTACGTAGAGAGTCATTCGTTTATAAGTGTTTAGCAGGGATGGCAAACTATTGGCACGCATCCCAATGATTGCATGCAGAACAATGTTTTGGGCATGCCACCACAAAGTAGGTATTAGGCAGGTATATAAATTTTTAGATGCGCCCTTGCCATACCTTAGGCACTAGAGAATGAATGAAAAGACACATTTTTGAAGAAAGCATAATATTGTGAGAGGTGGACTATCATGCATAAAAAACTGGTTTTCTTCTTTTTCTTTTTCTTTAAGCTATGCTTATTTTGGTGAACCCAAAATAAAGCCTATAAACATAGGTGCTTGGATAAATTTCAACCCAGACTTATGTAAATACATATACATATTCATGTACACAGATATTGCCAATGAGTGGCAATCAAATATGTGACCTCTAACAGTACCTAATCGACTACACACAGTACACACATAACTGAGGTTGTCATGAATACCTACTCACTTCATTTGCCTCCGTTACCTCTAAAGGTTTCACCTCTGAGCCCAGAGTCCACTTACCCCCCTCTCTTCTTCTTTAACCAGGGTGGGTGGCTTCAGTCGGTGGCATTCTTCAGGACTTGTCGGGGGTTTCAAGCCAACGCTCGCCCAGGTCCGCCTCACGCAGTCATCTGTTCGGCTCTTGCAAAGTTTGGAGGCGAAGGGTCGGCCTACAGGCTGGAAGCAGTGCGGATCTCTGCTGCTGGCCAGGACCAGGGACAGAATGACGGTGTACAGAAGAATGAAGAGCCAGTCGGTGTATGTATAACATGTAATGCTTTTGTTAAGGTAACTGGTAGTAGTCTTGATAGTGCATTTTAACCTCGTATTGACAGACAACATTACATGTGTTGTTTAAAAAGTTCGGCAACGTTGCGCAACACGTGGGTGCAAAATTTTGGAGTCACTTTTTTAAAGTGCTGAGGGCTTTTGAATTTGATGTGCACTACTTTTTTCATGTCCCTTGAGAACCCCGCTTCGGACCGCACCTGGTAACACAGGCGATGGAATCCCATTCTATAACCCATAGGAACCTTTTCTATATTATAAAAGTAATTTAAATGGTGTTCCAAACTAGGAGCCAGATTAATGGATGTTAGTTTGTTGTGTGTGGATGTTTTCGTGACTTTGCTGAATGCAGCAAAGTCACGAAAACATCCGCACAAATAATAATTTAAATGGCAGGTTACAGGTACTTACAGTTTGATAAAAAGGACGGCAACGCCTAGTTTACTGATGGTCGTATAATGGATGCTGTATCCATTGTATGCTAGGGACAGGAACAGTTAATCTTATGTACAGTCAGCATCAGAACGATGTTGACTGCAAAGTCTCAAAATGATCTTAATACCAAGACCAAGAGCAAGTCATACTGTTTTATTGATTTCAATGAGCAGTTTTCCAGTAGGTATAATAATCAGTTGCTTTTTAAATCATCAAGAGATGGCGCTAGCATAGCTTTTGGTAATTTTAATGTACTCTGTGGTTTATTTGTGCGATGTTGCCAAAGTTTAATTTCATTTACCCATATTACAATAGATAAAATATGATAAAACGCTTAATTCTTTTCGCGTCACTGTGTGTAATTTAAAATAATATTATATTTAAAATAATTTTATCAAAAAAAAATGTCAAAACATTTATGTAAAGTAAATCATTACAAAACCGAAGAACATTTTTTCCATAAATTAGGGAACACTAGATGTGAGACCACACTCTACTTACCAAAAGTGCCGGCTGCGCCATCTAGCTTGTCTTTTGGAACGCTATAAATACCTACTGGAAAACTGCTCATTGTATTGACTGCCTCTGTGGCGTAGCGGTAGTGAACGCGGCTGCTACGCAGGAGGCGCGGGTTCGATCCCGCTCAGTGCAAATATTTGTATGCATTAATGTGAATATTTGCATTGGTATGTACCAAATATTAGAACAATCAGTCGAGAGGTAGGGGGAGGGAAGGAAGTGAGTTGAGTTCCTACTTTGTTCGTCAAGATAGATCTGATGCTGACTGTAAAGTCGACATAGGAGATACATATATATTATAACTTTACATGAGGAAGTGTTTACTTATTAAGAACTCGCCTATACCCGCGGCTTTCGGTATGTCAGTCTTCGCGACTTTTAGTCATGTCTCCGGTTTTACTCAAATGATTGCAATCTAAACACCTTGAGATTTTAAGATTGAGTAGATCAAACCTGTCGAACTAAAAAAAACGCATCAAAATTAGTTTAGTAGTTCAAGTTTTTGTGTTCCGTATCTTTTATAAACACATACAAGTTATACGTAACTAATCATAGTAAGTATAAGTACATATATACTATACTAAACTGGAAACTTTTTTCATATAAAGTTGTATATTAAAGTGTATACGTATCTGATTTGTCGACTGTACAACTTATAAGGACGCAGTCTCTGGGCTCGCGGCTACTACGTGCGGCAAATCTCAGTTACCATTACTTTGTTTCACCAATCATTGTATTAGGTCCCACGTAATAGGCATGGATCTATTGCCGTATTACGGGCACAAATTTCTGACTCGAGCCATGCTCGGCTGTATATATCTGTCTGATATTACACAGCCCTACCCCTTAGCCGCCTTGTACGACACTGCATGGGAAGAGATGAGGTGGCCCAAATTCTCTTCTGCCGGGAACCACGCAGCGAACCGACAACCACTTAAGAATATGTATTTTTTAAAATTAAGTTTAAAACTAAAACCCGACTACTGCAAAATCACGCTCTAAAAAGTATTAAACAAGAAAATATCAAGAATAGCCGTGGTCGTATGCCACTTTTTCCTAGAATGTATTGCTTTGTTAGAGTGGCATACGACCACGGCTATTCTTGATATTTTCTTGTTTAGAGCGTGATTTTGCAGTAGTCGGGTTTTAGTTTTAAAATTTAATTTTTATTTATATTATTTTGGGGCAAGCAACACCCAATAATTTATACATTGAAATGTGCTAATTGAGCCCTTTAATTTGATACCAAACTTTATTTTTTAATGCAGTACTTTAAGACCGCTAGAGGGCGGACATTAGATTTAGTGACACGTGATATAGCCTATAACTAGCGGACGATCAAGACGCTTCTAACGATTCCTCAATTGTCCAGTTCTAATAAGTAGTTGAAGAGCTATGAGGGAACATACGACCATACATACACACATACATACACACATACATACATACATACATACATAGCCTGTCAAAATTATAACCCTCCTTTGGCTTCGCCGTAGTCGGGTAAAAATAACCTTATGACCCTTCTGGTGACGATGAAATAATAGTACATTATGGTACAAGTGTGGCGGCTCGGGTCTCAATGGCGCCTCGGCGGTAATCATCATGCTCACGCGTGCCATACGACGTTTTACAACACACTTGCGAATAAAATAATACTACAAATACTAAATAAACAATACTACAAATTAATTCGTCTTCCTATGCGCGCGCATTTAACAATGGCGGTCGACCATATTTAAAAAAAAATGAGGTTTGAATTTAACTTTTTTTTACTCTGTTTTTTTTTTCTATACTTAGAGAGAAAAAAAAGTTAAATTTGAGTGAAAATTTTGTTTATTAAACAAGTATTACATGTTGAAATTATTTATTTAAATACGAAAATGCATCAAATGACCATACAATAGGCGTATTAATTTATTCGTACTATTAAACACGTTATTTTTTGTATCAAAACTTTTTTAAGAACATAGACAATTATAGACACTTCCTATAAAATTTAAAAAATAATCTATAACTCACTTTTGTGAATAATAGCAATGAAAAAGTCACATTTTGATAATAGGTGTCATTACGTGTCTAATTGCGGTAAAATAATAGCACTTTTATGAGCAGGTGTGTTGTAAAATGATTTTATCAGTGAGCCCGTTTCCCAGACAGATCTTGGGAGATCTCTTGCGAGCTGGTGACTCCTCAGAAGTGCCAAGAGATATGGCCGCTACTGAACGTGGAAGACATTCTTGGCGGCCTATGGATCCCAGACGATGGAGTGGCAGACCCTCACTTGCTGTGCATGTCGCTGATGAGAGAGGCTGTGGCTAAAGGTAAGGAGTACTGACTGGGTCTTATCATCTATATTCTTCTGCATCCATCGCAGTCGCATCCGAAGTTCTCACCTCAGAGTCTGAGGTCTGCTTTTTCCAGACTAGCTGCAGATTTGGGTGAATTTCGATATTTTTCGTGAAGCGACTGCCATCTGATCTACGCAACCCATTGGCGAAATCGAAGCATTGTTGTTAGACCAGTTGTTAGACTTTTTAGAAGACCTACTACCCGCAACGACCGCCGCAACTAACATAGCATTCTTCTGAGCCAGTAAGCATTGTTTAACTAGCTTACGTTATGGGTTCTAGATTAACGTGTTTTTCACAAATATATACATCCATATTATAGATAAAAAGTCATTGGGTAGGGGATAATGCAAATATACATATTCATGTATACAAATATTTACAGTATATAGGAAGCGAACGTGCGCCTTCTGCGTAGCAGTCGAATGCACTACCGTCACGGCACAGAGTCATTATACTCGTAACCACTTTCCATCAGGTGGGCCGTGTGCTTGTCTGCCACCTAAGTGGTATAAAAAAAATACTGTATGGGCACGACTTTCTTCTAGCTAGGGTGAGAAAAAAAAATATTACGCAATGCTAAATGTAAACTAGGCCTGTGATAAGCACCACTTCTTGTCTAAGCGCCGCCAACGCTTCATCGTACTATGTTTATTGCTCGGGACACATGTCTTGGACCTAAAATGTGTCCAAAATGTGCTCTATACGTATCAGTACACGTTTCTTGGGTGTCTTTTGAGGACAGCACGGGGCGCTACTGCAGTGGATGAGCTCAAATTCACTAAGCATAGATTAAGGCCCCGAATCAGATCAGCATCGAAAAATCTGTATTTTCTAAACCATTTTTCTTTTTAACAATAAAACCTACAGATCTGGAATTTACATGCCTGCATACTACAGGATATACAGAGTAACTTCACCTTTTCATAAATTAAATAAAAAACGAGAAAATAGTAGAAAAGAGGCTCTGAACATCACTCTACTCTTTCTTATGAAACCAAATATTTTCTACAATATGTATCCAAATAATCTAAAATTTCACATGTATGTTAAATAAGTGTATTAGCATGACGTGATCTTCTTAGTTTGTAATCGTCGCCTATAAAGTTATCTATTAAAATTGGTTTTACTGATTTTTACGGTTCAAATATGAGCCAATGACTTTGAGCATTTGTATGGTCAAAGTCATTCGCGTATGTAATCACCTTACCACAAAAAATCCGCGCGCGCCACGGCCTCATTTGTCTCGCGATTTAGGTCCAAGATACGTGTCCCAATGACATCTTTTCTATGTATAGTAAACTACGAGTAGTTCCGTGATGAGGCGGAAATGAATTTGGGAAGGGGCGTAGAATCTAGATAAATGAGTTAGGCAAAAACCTTTTGCAAAATTGTAAATTGTCTAAGGAGTCAGGTAATGAATTTTGACAGCGCATATAGACATAGCGCGTCCTTATGCCATTTTTCAAATATCATGTGTATGAGAAGAGAACTACTTCCATAAAACCGTTCTATAGTAGTTACTTAGAAGTCATTGCCAGCCAACGACTTCCTAACAGCCTGGTCCACGACGCCACCATATCTATTACATTGAGTAAAAGTGACGATCCTATCATATCATACATATCTACATTAAATTCAGTCACGCCTCTGTGTAGACATAGACCACATGTTTCTATTTGCTACGATCTTGACATACGCGCTTTCCATTCTACTTTCATAAGGCGTAATTTAGACGGAGAGAGTTTCTCGCACGTTTTCGGTCCGAAAAATCGTACTCGACTATCATTAGCAATAATCGCCACACCATTATCGTTTCAAAGTGTTTACATACGGGCAAACACTAAATTCTCGCCTAAGATTATATCATACGAGATTCGCAACTGATAAGATTACATACATGCATTTACATACGTGAGTAAGCAGAGGTGTATTAACAGCCACATTTCGGTGGAAACTTTGATGATGATTTTCTACTATGATTTTCGGTCTCACATAATTGCCGTCAAGCGGGCACTTAGTCATGGACTGTATCTATCTATCCCTTAGTGGCCTTCTACGACATCCACAGGAAAAGATGGTGTGGCTCTAGTCTACTCCACCGGGAACCAACACAACTGCGAGCGAGCGGCAATTGTTTCAGGGAATGTTTACGAAGCAACTTTTTTTTTTGTCCTTTCGATAATCGTATCTTGCAGGCGAGAAACTCTCTTCGTCTGAGTCTTAATTGTTTTCATGATTATGATCGCGGTCTATATCTTATGAATGTCTTCCATCTGATTGACAGACAGAAGCCTGTCGACCCTTATCGTTTCTATTTAGCCACGCTTCATAAATCCGTTTCTTTCATCCATTCAATTGAACAACTCTCTACATGTACGAAATGTACGATCCAGCTAAGCATCAATAACACAAACTACATACGCACATAAAAAGGTGTATAGTTACAATAAAATCTCATGAACCGTATGACCTAAATAGCTCGAGGGGCGACTGGGGAGCAAAGGAGTCCTTAATTTTATAATAGTCCTTTCATGACGATGTCTCTTGGAAGTCGCTTCGAATTTGTTCGAGTGGCTATTCACAACATCTTTGAGAACTTGGTTATAAATCCTACCTATACTAAGGTGTTATGAACATCTAAATCAAGTTATAGAGATTTTGCCACCATTCGTGTCTAATGATTTGAATTTGACACCAGTACTCGAATATAGAGATGACGCTCGCGTGAAATATTGATCCCGTGCCCGCCTCCCATGGAAATCTATTCCCGACATAAATGTGGCCGATGTTATTCCAGACTATAATCTATCCCTGTAATAAATTGCAGCCAGATCCGTTCAGTCGTTAGAGCGTTATTCAATAATATCAAAGAATATTCTTCAAAACAGCTTCTTTGTGAGCTTCCAATGTAGGTACTCCACTGCGCGGTACACTTATTCAAATTTTAATAAAGATACGTACTTACTAATTCATTCAATGGTTTTCATCTCCCCAATACGAGATGCGGTGAGGGCCTCTGAAGCTCCCTTTCATTGTCAAGTTTATAACCTTGAGCCTGCACACCTGGCTGCTCCGATTCCAAAGCCGAGTTAGGGTGGTTGTTAGACCTTTTGTTGTTACATTGTACAATATAAACCTGTTTTATAAGTGAACCAAGGTCTTCAGTGAGCTTTGACGTACCGCACGCTCCACTACGGTAATGATCGACCGTTTGCTTTCAAAGGGTGGTGTATTTCCAGCACGTACATGGTACTCAGTTCTGACTCTCTACTTATAGAGATTTTATATACAATCTGTCCTCAGATAAATCGTGATTCAGGACTGAGTGTATTCTAATACGGGTCCTTAACTTTTACATAAATTGCTAGGCCGCCTGCGGGTAAAAAAAATAGTCACTAAGATATCAGCTAAACAAATTGACAGTAATCACATCATTTTGTCAAGGAAGGAGGGAGGCGAGTGATAAAAGTGTGTTTGAAAATTTATTAGATACCTTTAGAAGATTGATTTAGGAGAGTGACTAGCCTTTTTACCTGTTTAGGTACTAGATGTATTGTTTCGCGCCCACACCCGTCTCCCCACAACGCGAACTGTGTCAATATTTGTTTTAAACTGCTTGTCTAGTAGTATATTATACTATGTTTCATGGTTTAGGAATTATTAATTATCTTAAAGCTGAATCCCGCGGCTCTGCCCGTGTGAATGTCTGTTATCGTCACTTTTAGTCATATCATATCTCAGGTTCTAATCGGATCAAACAAACAAAGATTTCAAGTCTAAAATCCGTTCAGTAGTTTTTACGTCCACCGCAAACAGACAGAAAAGAATTTAAAAAAATGTGTTTAGTAGGTATCGTTGATCCCAAGGTTTTTTTAAACATCACCATCACCAATATGCAAACGCGACTGTCCTACTTTACAATTATTTAACAGTACTGATGGATTTACTCAAACCTATGTCATTGGTCTCCAATAGACTAATAGCCCGATAAACACTATCCTATGTTAGTTAATATCGACATTTACTGCATTACATTACATTCTGAATCTGAATGGCTACTTTTACATCAACAACCGGCGCCTAGTCTGTTTGAAATGCCCGGAAGTCGGAACACACACATAGGTTTATAAAGGGTGTAATGTAAACATGCATAAACTCCAATCCCGACAACAATGCTTTCGAAGTTCGATGCACGTTTTGAATGGGTGCATTGCGCACGCATCCTCCTCTCCGCCCGCCGCCGCTGCATTATCGACGCAACCATCATAACACTTCAATAATGGAAACATTGTCCACACGATTATTTCGTCATTTTCAAAACGTAAGAAGCCCAGGCTCAGCCTCAGCTGCATGGCACGAGTCAACGATACTGCCCGGAAAATACGGCAATAAACTCACCCCCTGTTACGTGGGACCGAATACAATTATTGGTGAAATGTGCTTAAACTTCCCGAGATGAAGGCGTGATGATAAGTATGTGTATGTATGAAAAGAGATATGTAATCTGCATCATGAAATTGACATTGAAAAATAAAAACGACGTAAAAACCAGGGCTTCCTAACGTTACCAATTAACATAAAATTAACCGTTAATTAACGTTAATTTTGAATTGATACCCAGCTAACGTTTACCAATATATAACATTACCAGCTAACGTTTATTATTTTAACGTTAGGTGACTAACGTTAGTTGAATTGTGAATTTTAACGGTAGGGGCGACGTTGCCATTCCGCGTACTATGTTATGTATGGAGCGCGCTCGCGCCTTTAGGTAAATTGACTGTTGCCATTCCGTCCACCTGCCTGCAACGACCACAACTGTGTTTTAGAGGTTTGCACCGGTGCGGTGCGGAATTCGGAGAACCGATGTAAAAAATTGGTTTTTAGCGAGCTCCTGTGTTTCACCGGAGCTTGGATCGGAGGATAAAGAAGAAAATATTTTGATTTAAAATCTTGTTTATTGTCAATTTATTTATTGTTAATTACATTAATAGTACATTATGGTACAAGTGAGCAACGTTGGTGATTACCGCCGAGGCGCCATTGAGACCCGAGCCGCCAGGCGAGGGTCTTAAGACAGCCGAGGACGGTAATCATCATGCTCACACGTGCCATACGACGTTTTACAACACACTTGCGAATAAAATAATACTACAAATACTAAATAAACAATACTACAAATTAATTCGTTTTCCTATGCGCGCGCATTTAACAATGGCGGTCGACCATATTTAAAAAAAAATGAGGTTTGAACTTAACTTTTTTTTACTCTGTTTTTTTTTCTGTACTTAGAGAAAAAAAAAAGTTAAATTTGAGCGAAAATTTTGTTTATTACACAAGTATTACAAGTTGAAATTATTTATTTAAATACGAAAATGCATCAAATGACCATACAATAGGCGTATTAATTTATTCGTACTATTAAACACGTTATTTTTTGTATCAAAACTTTTTTAAGAACATAGACAATTATACAACGTGTTACAGAAAGGTGTGGTCATATTCGGGGGACGCATTAAGTGTCATATAAATAACATATTGGCGTGGGGCACAAATCCGATTTACTTGCTATGACGTAGAAAAATGCTTTTCTTTTTTATCGACCATTTGTAAACTGGTGAAAATTGCCGATAAACGTACCGCACTACAAAATAACCGGGGCTACAGCACGCTGTTAAGAGCTGTTTACAAATAAACTACCATTTGAACCCGAGTAGGTTTACCAAACGATCTGAATTGGTGAGACAGTCTCAATATCGTCCTACTCGATTTCCAGGTAAGTTAATTTTATGATGTTATCGGGCAAAAAAATTCTGGAGCAGCTTCTAACTTATTAAATAGTCTCAAAATGATAATAAAATTCACTTAATTAATAAGAAAACATTTTTATGTGTCTGAAATCATTCATGCTGAATGTGAGACTGTCTCAAACGCTGCCTTTACTTAAGGTTAACCTACATTCAATACCAGGAGCCGTGGACCACCGAATTTCCAGCCACGCCCATTAGTATTATACTATTTAAAATTGGTTCTGTACCCAATTTAAATTTTTTGCATCCATTATTTACGTTTTTTTTGCAAAATGTTACGCAAAAATAGAACAAAAAGCATATTCAAATACCAGGATAACATAACATGTAAGAGCGATTTCGTCAAAGTTTTTGAAATAACAAATGCTACAGTACCCTAAAATAATTGATAATAAAAACTTTTTCTGCAATCCTGGTAAGATTTACCTTTTTGGACGTGGTTTCTTAGCAACCACATTGTTTAGTCAGTGTATCTAAAGTTTATAAAAATATTACGAAAAAAAGGGTAAACATATTAGCTATTCTATCTGAATAAATAGCAAACATAGTATGTCATTTTAAAAAACGTATGCCGCATGCCGTGGAGTTTTAAGCATGCTGTGGCGTCATGAACTCTTCAGTACTTGTGTTTGTGAGTGATAGTTAAAACTCCTTGATTCGTGCTCGTGAAGTGATAAATTAGTGCATTCCTGTGGTTGTATGTACACTTACCTGATTAGGTATATCACCGCTTCGCTGAAAGTAGACACCGGTATGTGATAATCAAAATATCTCCGATGTATTCGTAAGCTCCATTGTAGGTACCTACACTACACCTCTACGCAGCTGTTCGCCTGATAGCCAAACTACTGTTCGGCTACCAGGCGAACAGCT
Source organism: Eilema depressum (assembly GCA_914767945.1). NCBI lineage: Eukaryota > Metazoa > Arthropoda > Insecta > Lepidoptera > Erebidae > Eilema > Eilema depressum. The sequence continues at coordinate 30,847,198 of OU612012.1, read as the reverse complement.
GAGTGAACTTATCGCAAAAGGACAAAATACAATAGTGATGTCACCTACCCCGTTTACTAATGTATCGATTAATTTAAGGAATTTTAAAATTTTGTACGATGAATAACGATTGGATCACTTTATTACTATTTGTACTTTAGTCGGTGCACAGGAGTTCCTTATCAGACATGTGTAACGACCCTTAAATATGACCACACCTTTCTGTAACACGTTGTAGACACTTCCTATAAAATTTAAAAAAGAATCTATAACTCACTTTTGTGAATAATAGTAATGAAAAAGTCACAGTTTTATAATAGGTGTCATTCCGTGCTTAATTGCGGTAAAATAATATCACTGTTATGAGCAGGTGTGTTGTAAAATATATTATAATGTAATTGTATATAGTATATAAAAGTACATAATGGATTATAATGTAAATATCATTTATAATAATTATTTTTCATGATTCAATTAATATTAAAAAATCAATACGATTATCGTTTCGAGGGTTTTGGGTCGGGGTATATAATTACGAATATACATAATATTATCCGTTTAGCGATCAAAGATGGCGGACTCGAAATTTTCCAATAATGTCAATATGGGTATTGTTTTCGAGGTTATCAAGGTTGCTTATTACGAATATATCATCCATTTAGTAATCAAAGATGGTGGACTCGAAATTTCCAATAAAGTCAATATGGGTATCGTTTTCGAGGTTATCAGGGCTGCAGCTAATTACGAATATATCATCCATTTAGCGATCAAAGATGGTGGACTCAAAATTTTCAATAAAGTCAATATGGTTATCGTTTTCGAGGTTATCAGGGCTGCTAATTTCGAATATATCATATATTTAGCGATCAAAGATCGCGGACTCGAAATTTTCAATAAAGTCAATATGGGTATCGTTATCGAGGTTATCAGGGCTGCTAATTACGAAGATATCGTCCATTTAACGATCAAAGATGGCGGACTCGAAATTTTCAATAAAGTCAATATGGGTATCGTTTTCGAGGTTATCAGGGCTGCTAATTACGAATACATCGTCCATTTAGCGATCAAAGATGAAGGACTCTAAATTTTCAATAAAGTCAATATGGGTATCGTTTTCGAGGTTATCAGGGCTGCTAATTACGAATATATCATCCATTTAGCGATCAAAGATGGTGGACTCGAAATTTTCAATAAAGTCAATATGGGTATCGTTTTCGAGGTTATCGAGGTTGCTTATTACAAATATATCATCCATTTAGCGATCAAAGATGGTGGACTCGAAATTTTCAATAAAGTCAATATGGGTATCGTTTTCGAGGTTATCAGGGCTGCTAATTACGAATATATCATCCATTTAGCGATCAAAGATGGTAGACTCGAAATTTTCAATAAAGTCAATATGGGTATCGTTTTCGAGGTTATCGAGGTTGCTTATTACGAATATATCATCCATTTAGCGATCAAAGATGGTGGACTCGAAATTTTCAATAAAGTCAATATGGGTATCGTTTTCGAGGTTATCAGGGCTGCTAATTACGAATACATCGTCCATTTAGCGATCAAAGATGAAGGACTCTAAATTTTCAATAAAGTCAATATGGGTATCGTTTTCGAGGTTATCAGGGCTGCTAATTACGAATATATCATCCATTTAGCGATCAAAGATGGTGGACTCGAAATTTTCAATAAAGTCAATATGGGTATCGTTTTCGAGGTTATCGAGGTTGCTTATTACGAATATATCATCCATTTAGCGATCAAAGACGGTGGACTCGAAATTTTCAATAAAGTCAATATGGGTATCGTTTTCGAGGTTATCAGGGCTGCTAATTACGAATATATCATCCATTTAGCGATCAAAGATGGTAGACTCAAAATTTTCAATAAAGTCAATATGGGTATCGTTTCCGAGGTTATCAGGGCTGCTAATTACGAATATATCATCCATTTAGCGATCAAAGATGGTGGACTCGAAATTTTCAATAAAGTCAATATGGGTATCGTTTTCGAGGTTATCGAGGTTGCTTATTACGAATATATCATCCATTTAGCGATCAAAGATGGTGGACTCGAAATTTTCAATAAAGTCAATATGGGTATCGTTTTCGAGGTTATCAGGGCTGCTAATTACGAATATATCATCCATTTAGCGATCAAAGATGGTAGACTCAAAATTTTCAATAAAGTCAATATGGGTATCGTTTCCGAGGTTATCAGGGCTGCTAATTACGAATATATCATCCATTTAGCGATCAAAGATGGTGGACTCGAAATTTTCAATAAAGTCAATATGGGTATCGTTTTCGAGGTTATCGAGGTTGCTTATTACGAATATATCATCCATTTAGCGATCAAAGATGGTGGACTCGAAATTTTCAATAAAGTCAATATGGGTATCGTTTTCGAGGTTATCGAGGTTGCTTATTACGAATATATCATCCATTTAGCGATCAAAGATGGCGGACTCGAAATTTTCCAATAATGTCAATATGGGTATTGTTTTCGAGGTTATCAAGGTTGCTTATTACGAATATATCATCCATTTAGTAATCAAAGATGGTGGACTCGAAATTTCCAATAAAGTCAATATGGGTATCGTTTTCGAGGTTATCAGGGCTGCAGCTAATTACGAATATATCGTCCATTTAACGATCAAAGATGGCGGACTCGAAATTTTCAATAAAGTCAATATGGGTATCGTTTTCGAGGTTATCAGGGCTGCTAATTACGAATACATCGTCCATTTAGCGATCAAAGATGAAGGACTCTAAATTTTCAATAAAGTCAATATGGGTATCGTTTTCGAGGTTATCAGGGCTGCTAATTACGAATATATCATCCATTTAGCGATCAAAGATGGTGGACTCGAAATTTTCAATAAAGTCAATATGGGTATCGTTTTCGAGGTTATCGAGGTTGCTTATTACAAATATATCATCCATTTAGCGATCAAAGATGGTGGACTCGAAATTTTCAATAAAGTCAATATGGGTATCGTTTTCGAGGTTATCAGGGCTGCTAATTACGAATATATCATCCATTTAGCGATCAAAGATGGTAGACTCGAAATTTTCAATAAAGTCAATATGGGTATCGTTTTCGAGGTTATCGAGGTTGCTTATTACGAATATATCATCCATTTAGCGATCAAAGATGGTGGACTCGAAATTTTCAATAAAGTCAATATGGGTATCGTTTTCGAGGTTATCAGGGCTGCTAATTACGAATACATCGTCCATTTAGCGATCAAAGATGAAGGACTCTAAATTTTCAATAAAGTCAATATGGGTATCGTTTTCGAGGTTATCAGGGCTGCTAATTACGAATATATCATCCATTTAGCGATCAAAGATGGTGGACTCGAAATTTTCAATAAAGTCAATATGGGTATCGTTTTCGAGGTTATCGAGGTTGCTTATTACGAATATATCATCCATTTAGCGATCAAAGATGGTGGACTCGAAATTTTCAATAAAGTCAATATGGGTATCGTTTTCGAGGTTATCAGGGCTGCTAATTACGAATATATCATCCATTTAGCGATCAAAGATGGTAGACTCAAAATTTTCAATAAAGTCAATATGGGTATCGTTTCCGAGGTTATCAGGGCTGCTAATTACGAATATATCATCCATTTAGCGATCAAAGATGGTGGACTCGAAATTTTCAATAAAGTCAATATGGGTATCGTTTTCGAGGTTATCGAGGTTGCTTATTACGAATATATCATCCATTTAGCGATCAAAGATGGTGGACTCGAAATTTTCAATAAAGTCAATATGGGTATCGTTTTCGAGGTTATCAGGGCTGCTAATTACGAATATATCATCCATTTAGCGATCAAAGATGGTAGACTCAAAATTTTCAATAAAGTCAATATGGGTATCGTTTTCGAGGTTATCAGGGCTGCTAATTACGAGTATATCATCCATTTAGCGATCAAAGATGGTAGACTCGAAATTTTCAATAAAGTCAATATGGGTATCGTTTTTGATGTTATCGAGGTTGCTTATTACGAATATATCATCCATTTAGCGATCAAAGATGGTGGACTTGAAATTTTTAATAAAGTCAATATGGGTATCGTTTTCGAGGTTATCAGGGCTGCTAATTATGAATATATCATGCATTTGATATATATTCGTAATAAGCAACCTCGATAACCTCGAAAACCATATTGACCATATTGTTTCAGCGGGAATCGACTACTTCCCGTTTGGGAGAAAACTTTTAAATATTTAATTTAAATAAAATTCAGGTCAGCTGATGAGACGTATAATTCTTTCAGTTACAATAGTAAAAATGATGTGATCTGATTTCATTTATAAAGGTTGTCAATTTGACTGGTAATTGCCTTGAATGATGACATTTCGTAATTAAGACATTCACAGCTTCGCAGATTGCTCCTCAGTTTATGTCAGGCGTGAACACATATTGACTTTATTGAACATTTTGAGGTTCCCCATCTTTAATCGCTAAGTGGATGTTATATTCGTAGTTAGCAGCCCTGATAACCTCGAAAACGATGCCCATATTGACTTTATTGAAAATTTTGAGTCCGTCATCTTTGATCGCTAAATGGATGATATATTCGTAATTAGCAGCCCTGATAACCTCGAAAACGATACCCATATTGACTTTATTGAAAATTTCGAGTCCGCCATCTTTGATCGTTAAATGGATGATATCTTCGTAATTAGCAGCCCTGATAACCTCGGAAACGATACCCATATTGACTTTATTGAAAATTTTGAGTCCAATCATCTTTGATCGCTAAATGGATGATTTATTCGTAATTAGCAGCCCTGATAACCTCGAAAACGATACCCATATTGACTTTATTGAAAATTTCGAGTCCACCATCTTTGATCGCTAAATGGATGATATATTCGTAATTAACAGCCCTGATAACCTCGAAAACGATACCCATATTGACTTTATTGAAAATTTCGAGTCCGCCATCTTTGATCGTTAAATGGATGATATCTTCGTAATTAGCAGCCCTGATAACCTCGGAAACGATACCCATATTGACTCTATTGAAAATTTCGAGTCCGCCATCTTTGATCGCTAAATAGATGATATATTCGTAATTAGCAGCCCTGATAACCTCGAAAACGATGCCATGTTGACTTTATTGAAAATTTTGAGTCCACCATCTTTGATCACTAAATGGATGATATATTCGTAATTAGCAGCCCTGATAACCTCGAAAACGATACCCATATTGACTTTATTGAAAATTTAGAGTCCGCCATGTTTGATCGCTAAATGGATATTATGTTGATCCCCCCCCCCCCCCCCCTTCCCTTATCCCCTTATTTCGCAAGAAAAGACAGCCCATCTCCGTTCCCAAGCTCTAATCCCTCTATGTACCAAAGGACATCATTCAGATTGGGCTAATTTTTATTTTGCCGGCCAAAGAAAAAAAATACAATATTCGGTTAGAGCTTGTTCTTACTAACATTTTTTATTAGTGCGTCGAAGTTGAGGGACCACTTCCAATGGTTTTATTAGAGTTTAAAAATCTTAAAAATATACACTTTTTATGATACGAACTATTCAAAATAAATGAAAAATATTGTTATACATTGGAAGAATAGTTAATAAAAGCAATAAAAAATAAACCCCATACTGCATATTGTTGTTTTTCGTCCATTTATTTACGGCTAAAATTAAAAGTGTCGATTAAAGAAAATAAAATCCGCTAGAATTTTTCCTTATTAGCATTTTTTATTATGGCGTCAAAGCTGAGGGACCACTTCCCTCAGTTTTATTTATATTCGAAAATCTTGAAAACATACATTTTTTATGATACGAACTATTGAAAATGAATTAAAAATATTGCTCTATATTGGAAGAGTAGTTCATATAAGTAATAAAAAATAAACCGCATATTACATATCGTTGTTTTTCATCCATTTATCTAGGTTAAAAATTGAAAGTGCCAGTCAAAGAAAACAAATGTGATATTCCGCTAGAGCTTGTACGCGTTTGCATTTTTATTATGGTGTCAAAGCTGAAGGACAACTTCCCTTGGTTTTTTTTTTTGAGTTCAAAAATCTTGGATATAATACATTTTTTTAAACGTATTATTGAAAATGAATGAGAAATATTGATTTATATTGGTTAAAGGTGCATTTCCAATTATTGAACTTAGTAAATGTGTTGATCATATTCCACAGTTACAAGGCACTAATGGCAATGCCATAAGGTAGATTCGTGGACGATAGCAATCACGTCATGTCCAGGTTCGTCAACATTATACATTATCATAGATAAAACAAACAGGGTTGAGTGCAATGAAACAGTGTTATTGCTCGTGTATTTTATTTTTAATTGCTTATTTTTATTGCTTTATTGCTTTTATCAACTATTCTTCCAATATAATACAACATAATTTATTATTCCTTTTCAATTATTTATTTTATTTAAAATATACGTTTCCGAGATTTTTGAACTCAAATAAAACCGAGAGCAGTATTCCCTCAGCTATGATGCTATAGTAAAAATGTCAATGAAGACAAGCTCTAACGGAATATCATATTATTTTTCTTTGGCTTCACTTTCAATTTTTGGACCTAACTAACGAAAAACAGCGATATGCAGTATGGGATTTATTTTTTATTGCGTTAAACAACTATTCTTCCAATATAGAACAATATTTTTCATTCATTTTCAATATATAATATCATAAAAATTATATGTTTCTAAGATTTTTGAACACCAATAAAACTGAGGGCAGTGGTCTCTCAGCTTTGACATAGTAATAAAAAGTGCTAATAAGGACAAGCTCTAGCGGAATATCATATTTGTTTTCTCTGACCGGCACTTTCAACTTTGGATCTCAATAAATGGACGAAAAACAACAATATAAAGTACAGGGTTTATTTTTATTGCTTTTATTAACTATTCTTCCAATGTATAGCAATATTTTTCATTTATTTTCAATAGTTCGTATCATAAAAAGTGTATATTTTAAGATTTTTAAACTCTAATAAAACCGTTGGAAGTGGTCTCTCAACTTTGACGCCATAATAAAAAATGTTAGTAAGAACGAGTTCTAACGGAATATCGTATTTTTTTCCTTTGGCCGGCACTTTCAAAACTAGCCCAGATTTGTATGGAGAGTGAATGTTGTCCTTTTATCAAGATCGGTTCAGTACTTTAGGCGTGGCGCGTAACAGACAGACAGATGGTCATTTGTAATAATATTAGTATGCAGCGCGAGTGTGACGCCTCTGGTGTTACATACGTCCATAGGCCACGGTGACCACTTCTCATCAGGTGGGCCGTGTACTTGTCTGCCACCTAAGTGGTATAAAAAAAAAACTATCTATATTAACCACTACAATGACTCGACTCTCACTCACTGCATCACAGGTACACTTTTTCAAACTAACGATACCAAAGTACCTTTTTACTAACGTTAGTTTGCCATTAACGTTAGTAAAGGCTACCGTTAGCTCGTAAATAAAAAAAACGTTAATTTTACTAACGTTTATTTTCTACTAACGTTAGCAGCAGTCCAGAGCTGCTAACGTTATTTTTTTTTAACGTTATATGAAGCCCTGGTAAAAACACATTACCTGTAGGTATAGGTACAATAAATTCATTTTAACAAAAAAGTTTAACCGACTTCAAGAAACGAAAAAGAGGCACTGAAAAGCGAAAAATAACTTAATTTACAGACTTACTGATTTATTAGAAGTCGGTACCTAGCCCAAGAGTTGTCAAGTTGACAGCCTCCGTGGCGTAGCGGTAGTGAACGCGGCCGCTACGCAGGAGGCGCGGGTTCGATCGCCGCTCAGTGCAAATATATTTTGTGTTCATGAAATATGGGTATTTGCATTGGTCTGGTCGTGCCTCGGAGAGCACGTTAAGCCGTCGGTCCCGGTTGCCATAAGAACATCTATGGCAGTCGTTACGGGTAGTTGGAGCCCTAAAAAAATCCAAAAACAACGGTCTAGCTGCAAAGCTTCGATATCGCCTAATGTTATCATTGGGCTGTGGAGGTCAGATGGCAATCGCTTCACGAAAAAATATCGAGGTCTAGCCAAATCTGTAGTTAAGACGGTAAAGCGGACCCCAGACTCCGAGCTGAAAAGCCTCGGATGCGACTGGGAATTAACGCTAGGATGAGAGAGGTACCTAGCCCAAGAGAGGCCATATTTCAATTGATTGCATCATAGTAGTTCAGACACAACAAACAAAGTTGGCTGGCACCGACTTCTAATAAATCAGTAATAAAATTAAGTTATTTTTCGCTTTTCAGTGCCTGTTTTTTTTTTAATTGTTTCACTTAATTTTTTAAATTGTTTTATGCCTTTTCAATTACTTTTTAAAATCGTGGGTGTTTTAAATGAAATATGGGCCGTAGTAAATTATTCTGGACTCGTCGCAAGGCGGACCAGGCTTTCACTTTTGTAAAAACCTAACCAAAATCCGATGAGAAAGCGGACTATAGTATTCCCATGGATTCCTACTCCTACGCTGGAGCCGGCGCGGCGAGGGTGGTTATGTCGGACTCGAACCGACAAAATGCACGCCGTCTGTGGGTCGTATGTTACCGGAGGTGAGATTGGCTGAATCGTCTCTCGCACCCTAACCGACCCAGGGCCATCTCTTCCGAGCTGGCCCGCTTCGGGTGTGAGAACAATAAAGTCCCCATTTGGTCCCCGGGTATGGGGGAGGCGCGCATCGCACCCCGTCGCCGCGGCCTGCTTCTGCTGGGTTGACAGGCGGCTCTACCTAGCCCAAGAGAGGCCATATTTTAATTGATTGCATCGTAGTAGTTCAGACACAACAAACAAAGTTGGCTGGCACCGACTTCTAATAAATCAGTAAGTCTTTTCGCTTTTCAGTGCCTCTTTTTCGTTTCTTGAAGTCGGTTAAACTTTTTTGTTAAAATGAATTTATTTTTCTCTTTTTAGTGAGTTTGTACAGTCTCACGACTGTACATCGCATGTATAGTGACCTGACTGTACATGCGCTGCTGACGCTGCACTACAGATCGAACCGGCCACGCTAAAAAAAAAATATTAAAGCATTATTCAAAAATAATTTTTAAAATCAATGCAATATACACCGGAAATATAGCTGAATATTCTGAACACTTTTGCGTACCCGTTCAAAGGACTCAGGCGTGATGTTATGATGTGTAATGGCAGAAACATTGCAATAATATGCCATTGCAGCAATCGCGGCTGATTTCCTGGTACTTTTTGAAGAGTTCCTTGGTCTAATCTCGGAAACCCATCATCAGATCTTTACGAAATTTAAATGGGACCACTTCGGAATAATCTACTTGGTAATTTATGTAACTTGTATTTCTAGAATTACATATAATCTGCCAAATAAAAAAAAAGTACTTACGAACAGAAAAATAATTTTCAAAATCCATCTAGAATTGGCTTCACAATCGCGTAGCAAACATACAAAAAAAAAAAAACAAAAAAAAAATGTGTACGAAATTGAGAACCTACTTTTTTGAAATCAGTTAAAAATATACAGTATCATGTGTATTCTGCCTGTTTACACGAGTAGCACGAAATATTGAACCAAGTGAAAGAGTATAAACTATACGGGTATGGTGACGTCAAACTGTCACGTATGATGATGATCGATCACGGCACATGAATCAGTGGAGTGGCTGATTATAATAATACCCATCAAAAACAATACTTGTAAAAAAATGCCAAGCCTCGCCGGCGCCGCCCTCGGTTCTTCTACCGTAAAAAGTTGTGAGATCCATGTAATACCAAGTCGGTTAATTTATTCAGTCCCTACTTCAGATACCTTCTATCTTAAGTTATTATGTAATAAGTTTTTATGTTTTGAATATAATAAATTGACTTGGCCATCGCATGAAAACACAATGTATAGCACATCACAATAATTACATTAAATAAGATTGTTTAGTGCGATTGCCAAGTCAATTTATTACATTTAAAACATAAAAGCTTATTACGTAATAACTTAAGACAGAAGGTATCTGAAGTAGGGACTGAATAAATTAACCGACTTGGTATTACATGGATCTCACAACTTTTTGCGGTAGAAGAACCGAGGGCGGCGCCGGCGAGGCTTGGCATTTTTTTACAAGTATTGTTTTTGATGGGATTTCAGTTCTTTTTGTAGATTACCTTTCCGGTTTCTCTGTGTCGGACAGTCCCAGTCTCAGGCCCAGTTCCAGTCCCAGTCCCAGTCCCAGTCCCAGTCCCAGTCCCAGTCCCAGTCCCAGTCCCAGTCCCAGTCCCAGTCCCAGTCCCAGTCCCAGTCCCAGTCCCAGTCCCAGTCCCAGTCCTAGACCCAGCCCCAGCCCCTGTCCCTGTCCCTGTCCCTGTCCCAGTCATTCACTTTAAACTACATTACCCATCTAGTTTAGTTTAGTAGTTAAGGCGTGAAAGCGTAACAAACGCACAGATAGTTACTTTAGCATTTATTATAATACTTCATTAGACTGAAATGTGGGTGCTAGCACCTCTATGTTAGACTGATATTACTCGTAGTATTGATGGATTCATGTAAATTGAATCGTTTACTGCAAATGTAACTTTGTAATCCTATATATTTATATGAGACTAGCTGACCCCGCGAACTTCGTACCGCCTTTTTTTTAAATTTTTCTCGCCGTAAGAACCATCCTCGTACTTCAGGGAATATTCTAAAAAAAGAATTAGCGAAATCGGTCCAGCCGTTTTCATGTCATGTCGTGACAACGGAAAACGGGTTTCATTTTTAAATATATAGATTACAAAGTTATTTATGCAGTTGGTGAAATTGCTGATATTCTAAAATATTTTAATTTTCTCGTGATTTGTAGACTAAACACTACTTATCTTCTAAATTTGAGGCTTCTACGTCTGCTAGAAGTGCCTTAGAGTTTTGATGATCGGTCAGTCAGTGAGTGACAAAATTTGCAAACTTTGACTAGTTATAATGCCTAAACTACTGGTTCAAATTGAATGAAATTTGAAATACATAGTGTTTATACAGAGCCCACTTGGTAACTGAAGATTCAGGCTTCTAGGTTTATCCACAACGAAGTTCTAGGGGGTCGAAAATGGCCTGAAGTGCTTCGAGAAAATAGTGTTACGGCCGTGCCGCTCTTTTTTGCTCGACTTGGCGGGGGCACTGCGGTGCCCCCAGATACAGAGGACACACCCAAAGTGTCGAATTATGTTCGTATATTGACAGTACTGTGGCATCGATTTGGATTGGACAAAGTGAAAAAAAAAATCTAATCAGAGACGCTAGCGTAGCACTTCCTATACTTTAGGCCACGACAATTTGACTTTTAATTGTCCGATCGTAAGGTTACTATGGGTGAAATGGCTCATATCAGAGAGTGAATCACCCGCCCTGTCTACGGCGTCCCCTGCTGGCAGTGAGAAGTAATTAGCGTCACCAAATAAATTCTATACATATACGCAGTACGCGTTTTTTGGGTGACTATTGAGGATCGCACGGGATGCTACGGCGGCGAAGGAGTTCAAATATACCAATCCAATATATCAAACCAATCCACGCGCACGGAACTGGTTTCTCCACCATGAGCACGGGTCTGGGGATGACGGGTAGAGCCGCCTGTGGGACTTTATTGTTCTCGCACCCGAAGCGGGCCAGCTCGGAAGAGATGGCCCTGGGTCGGCTGGGGTGCGAGAGACGATTCAGCCAATCTCATCTCCGGTAACCTACGACCCACAGACGGCGTGCATTTTGTCGGTTCGAGTCCGACATAACCACCCTCGCCGCGCCGGCTCCAGCGTAGGAGTAGGAATCCATGGGAATACTCCAGTCCGCTTTCTCATCGGATTTTGGTTAGGTTTTTACAAAAGTGAAAGCCTGGTCCGGCTTGCGACGAGTCCAGAATAATTTACTACGGCCCATATTTCATTTAAAACACCCACGATTTTTAAAAAGTAATTGAAAAGGCATAAAACAATTCAAAAAATTAAGTGGAATATTTTAAAAACCCCCGACACAAAAATCTCGTATATCGTGGTGTGGTGGAATCTGCCTAGGGTGTAGACACCATTGCCAAGTTTCAAGGTTAAGTATAGGTGTTATAGTTACTAAGATTTCGTGATTAATCAGCGAGTGGTATTTCGTTTTTATATAAATGTAGGTTCCCATTGGAATGCTTACAAAATTTCAGTCGTGTGGAAACCTCAAAAACAATAATATCATCTACTTTTGTCGCTGACTATACGAACAACTTTAATAAAGAACACAAAAGTTATATAGACCTCGTCCCGTCATCCTGTAGGTACCGCTTTCAGGCTATTCACTCGATAGAAATGAGACTTCGGTCCCCAATGCGCATGCCCACGGAGGTGTCTGTCTTAGACTCGTATCAAACAGGCATTGATTCCAGTGCATCTCAGTCGGCAGCACCCGCTTTGTGTAACGCAGGGGACTTCTTTGTTCAACATGTTTTGTGTTACCCGAATACTAGTAACGGAAGTGAGCTTAGTATTGGTTTCGATTTCCCGGCCAAGTGTTGATAGGTTTTTTATTGCTCTGTGTGATGAAGTGATTTAATGATGGTATGTATTATTCGATATATTATTTAATTTCTATTCCTTTCGGGTATAATAATAATAATATGCGTGTAAATATATTGATGTATAGTTAATTAATTTATGTTGAACTAAATTAACGAATGCTTTTTTTTTTGAACGTATGAAATTCTCTTCGGTTTTTGCCTCATCGGATCTGTTAACAAAAGATCCTGTCTAAAGTTCGCGCCAGATCGATTGAGTATAAAGTTTGCAGTAATGTTTTGACAGTAAAAACTTTGCAAGAAGTAATTAAAAATACAATATTATTTCTAAAATTTTACGCCAGTCTAAAAATATTACTGATAAGAGTGATAATGTAAGTTATTGTCGACACAATAAACAGTAAATATAACTATTTTTTTCAATGACTGAAATAGGCTATTTGACAACATTAAAAATATACTGCAACTTATGGCCATCCTATTAGAAAATAACGTTAAAAGGGTTTAGGCGCATAAGGGGTAATTCTCATTATAGCAACCAACTCGCTAATGGACTACTTCTCATTATGGCCACTTCTCATATTGGCTACTTCTGATTAGGGCTACTTCTCCCTTGGGCTACTTCTCACTTGGGCTACTTCTCATTGGGTTGTTAAAAGACCTACGAGACTACAATTTACTCTCAAATATGTATATTTTATGAGAATTTCCAATATAAAAATGTTATATTTTGTTGATTTATTGTCTACTAGCTGACCCCGCGAACTTCGTACCGCCTAACAGTCAATTCTTTTTTTTTTCAATTTTTCTCTCCGTAAGAACCATTTCCGTACTTTAAGGAATGTTCTAAAAAAAGAATTATCGAAATTGGTTCAGCCGTTTTCATGCTATGTCGTGACAACGGGTTTCATTTTTATATATATAGATGACAAAAACGCTCGTGATTGGTCAGAGCTCTAGGTGACGTCATTGCTACAAAATATCTCCAGTTGTATGAGCTATTATTGTTTGTTTCGGTGTTATTATTTGCTTTTTACTCGATTATCGCGAGTTTTATGGACATATTTTGTGATTAAGTTCGAAATGGATACAAATTTTGTGCGAGCCGATGATAACAGCAACTTACCCACAATAGAGTGACGTCACAACTCACACGCATCGCCATGTTTAAATATGCTAGCGTTTTTCGCGCACTTTTGAAAATTGAAACTTTAGCATTGATTAACATAATGCATTGTTTTTTTTACCGAAATATTAATGTGATATATTTATACTGTAATAAGCAATCATTTAAAATGGTTTTTGAAAATTAGTCAAATAGCCTATTGCGACAAAAACTAAGCGAATTTTGTTTACTTTTATTATTATTTGCCATTCTTTTCAATAATTTGAGAATTCAGAAATTTATTTTTTAACAAGTTAACTCTTCAGCTTTATATTTTTATAAAAAGCACCAGGTTATTAACCAGTACCAATTCGGCTTTCAGTCTGGGAAAAGTACTACATCTCTTCTGTCTAAGTTCACTGATGAGATTAACAAGCACTTAGACGAGAAAAAACAGGTTCTTGCCCTTTTTATTGATTTTTCGCGAGCTTTTGACACTTTAGAACATAAACGGATAATTGACAACTGGATGACTGCGGAGTAGTGCGGAGTGCGCGGTTCATTGCTAAATTGGTGTAATAGTTATCTGACAAACCGGAAGTTCACTGTAAAAGTAGACAACACTTATAGTGAACCCATTTGCGTTACAAGGGGAACAGCTCAAGGCTCCGTACTGGGTCCGCTACACTTTCTGACATATGTTAATGATATGGGTAAATGTATCAAAGATAGCACGTGTTATCAGTTCGCGGATGATACTTGCCTTTTAATTGCCGATAAAAATCCCCAAATTGCATGCAAGCGTTTGCAATCAGATTTAGATGCACTCGTAAGGTGGTGTCACGATGCTGGCTTAGTATTAAATGCAAGCAAAACTAAATTAATGGTCATAAAATCCCCTTATACTAGACAAGAACAGATTCAATCACTAGTAGCCCATGATCACCATTGTCTACATGCCAACAGTGTGATAAACTGTAAGTGTCCGTCTATAGATATTGTCACAAAAATTAAATATCTTGGCTTAATAATAGATGAAAAGTTTAGCTGGGGTCCTCATATTGAAAGAATCTGTAATAAATTAAGGCAATTCCTAGCTAATATTTCAATACTAAAAAACCGCATCCCATTCAAAGTGAAGATTATGCTTTATCACGCACTCGCAGAATCACACATACAATACGGTCTTAGTAGCTACGGTCGAACCCAATGACATTTCATAACATAGACATGTCATATGCTTACTTAGAGTATCTATCGTACTATAGAGCAAGTCTAACACTATGGTCCATTGTGCCGAGTGTAAGCAGTTTTTTATCTGTGGTATAAAGCGCCTATAGTGATGTTTCATGAACATATTACCAAAATTATCGATAGTTGGTTATGTTGTGAATTTAGTGTGACGCATGCGTGGATGAATGGATAAAATTAAAACCAAGATACAAATATATTAGTATCATTTAATGAATTATAGAAATTAAAATCCCACAAATCTAACATATCAACAGACAGAGTCGTATATAATATCAGTATGGATAAGCATATAAAGTTTTGACGCACTTTGGAAGAGGCCAGTGGTTAATCCCTACTAATATTATAAATGCGAAAGTAACTCTGTCTGTCTGTCTGTCTGTCTGTCTGTCTGTCTGTCTCGCTTTTACGACTAAACCGCTGAACCGATTTTGATGAAATTTGGTATAGGGGTAGATTAGACCTTGAGAAAGGACATAGGCTATGTTTGATCGCGATAACCGACATCCACGCGGGCGGAGCCGCGGGCAAAAGCTAGTTGAAATATAAAGTTTTGCATAAGCATTTACCTACGTGGAGGTAAAGTTCTGGTACTGCATCGTCATTCAGTTTGCAAAGCCCTTTCTTAGTTACTTATTTGAAATCAAGCTTAAAATAGATAGAACAGATGAAACTTCGAATATTCGGCTCCCAATCAGGCCTCTTTATAGCTTTTAGCTTTCACTCATGCATCTATTATTATGCATCTTAATATTTTTGTAAACGTAACAAAAATAATAGTGCATAATATGTAAAAGTAAAATGAGCAGATTTATTTGTTTACGCAGTAAATACTCTATACTACATATAAATAAACCTACAATGAAATTCTACTGCAAAAAGAAAATTATCGTAACCGAAAGTGCATGTGCTACATCACTATTCATTTAAAAGAATAAATGGCCGGTGACAGCCGTCAGCTGTAACCCGCCCCGCGTTTCTCGCATCCTCCTAGGAGACCCGTATAAATTTTATGAAAACAAATAAATTAGTCATATAATACTACTCACGGGTGATATGAAATGTTATCATTCTTTTTATTTTTCTTTCGGGAATCGTTTTGAGAGCCTGGCAATGCACAGTTCACCATTATTACCACAAAATGAAATAAACTGTTATTTGCGAAATCACTTTGGCACATATTGTTTTGCTACTGATTGCAGTTGTCAAAAGTTCTAGGCACTGTTCACACCCGTGATAGCAGTTCATACTTGCTAAGACGCGCTCTACAGCTACAGGTAAGATAGATACTCTAAGTATGCTTACAAATCAACGTAGAAAAATGTGCCGAACTCACACACACACATTTTTAATTCATCTACACTTCCCTACCTAACCAATAGATTGAAAAGAGATGACATGAAAAATACCATATATAAAACTAAAACCCGACTACTTAAAAATCACGCTCTGAAAAGTATTAAACAAGAAAATATCTAGGATAGCCTTAGAATATTCCTTAGAATAGCATGTATGTATCGTTTTATTATAGTAAGTGGCATACGACCACGGCTATCCTAGATATTTTCTTGTTTAATACTTTTCAGAGCGTGATTTTTAAGTAGTCGGGTTTTAGTTTTAAACTTATTTTTTTATTTATTTTATTTTGGGGCACCCAACACCTATAATTTATGCATATTTGAAATGTACTAATTGAGCTCTTTAATTTGATACCATACACGGCATATTTATCTCAAATTATTTTTTCAACACAGTACTTCATGGCCGCTAGAGGGCGCCACATTAGATTTAGTGACACGTCATATAGCCTATAACCATAGAACGATCAAGACGATTCTAACGATATGCTATATGTTCAGTTCTAATAAGTAGTTGAGCAGCTATGAGGGAACAAACGAACATACATACATACATACATATTATGAGTGAAAATTGAATAAGAGTTTGATATTTTGGATGATAAGTACCAATAAAATACTTTGTTTTAATGTTAAAACCTCGACAAATGTCACATATATTAAAGCTTATTTCTTATATTCAAATAAAAAACCTGAAACATTATAATTTCTGTTAAATGTTTATCATTGAAATTAATATTCTCGATAATATTCAAAACAAACGCGGCGCTCTAGTATTTTTCTAACTCTACATAGCGCTCACGGTTGTTTCAGTTCGAACAACGTTTTGTCCTCGTTATTACTTTGCAAGTCAATAGATGGCGCTAAATTACTATCTACCGACTTTGTTTTTATTTGTGTTTCTAGTCCTTTAATCCTTTTTTGTACTTGTGAAAATTGTGAATTTATATGTTTGAACTCCACCGGTATAAAAATTAACAATTTTCAGTCTCAATTCTCAAAATTAAGATATTTATGATTAAATATTATACGTAGGGTTTTGAAGTAACAAAACAAGGCCATAGATGTCACTAGTATCGGAAATTTAACTAATGTCTCTATCTCTATAGCGCTGAGCCGTCTAGATGACTTTTACCACGATTTACTAGCGACAGTATTTTCTGTCGTTATGGGAACAATGAAACTGTCGTTTTTGCAAATAACGTGTCAGTGGTAGAGAGGGGTGAATGACCTGTATTGCCGCACTAACTGGCGCGTACTATACACGCATTACGTTATCGTGTGTGACAGTTTTGACAGTTTGTTTCTCTGCTTATTGTGCCGTTTATATGCACACGCACACATTCACACGTGTGCACAAGCACAACTATACAAAACATACTCAAAATAAAACTCCGGTTCTACAATGCATATAGGTCCTATTTACTCCATCATCCTTACGTTAATCCCGGTCGCATCTGAAGCCTTTACTTCGAAATCCGGTGTCCGCTTTTTGCAGTCTAACTGCGATGCGGCTAACTTCGATATTATCCGTGAAGCGACTGCCACCACCACCCATTAACGATATCGAAACCAGATAGTTTCGATAGACCGGTTGTCGCACATTTCAGGACTCCCAACTATCTATAACGACTGCCACAGATGTTTCGTATAGCAACCGGAACTGTCAGCTTAACGTGTTCCTCCGAAGCCCAGAGGAGTCTCACCGAAATTACAATAGAATATAGGTCCCGTCCTAAGTTCGACTTGGCTGGTGTTGCTTAACCTTTCAATCTGTCAACCTAACCGGTTACCTATTAAGCCACGAGCTTCGAGTATAACGAGCTCCTTATTCTTTACTTAATTTTTTAGGTACTTGAATGGTGAAGAATGGTTAGAGTCTTGCATGGTCTGTTTTCCCGAATCTAGTTGATCTACCTACATCTGGCCCCTTATTCTGAGTGACAAGCGGTTTCGGAACTACGCGCGTTCTTAATAGCCGGCACGTTGATGTTGGCCTAGTTTTCCGCCAGTCTAATCTTTTATATTAACCAATTGAAAGCTACCGTCTTCTCACGGTACGAGTGTGTTTACAACTCAATATCATTCAGGATAATGCCCCTGGTATGTTGCATCCAGTAACACCTGTTACTCGTTGGGACAAAAAATGTTGCATCCAGTAACACCTGTGACCCGTTGAGAATTTTTTCCCAACCAGTAACAGTGTTACTCGTGTGGGTATTACTGGATGGGCATAACCGTTTATAATAACATGAATAGGAATGAGTAATCCATGATGAAGGGGAGGGTTCCACCTCCAAATACAAGTTTTGAAATCTTTATAGGACATGGATTCCACGTCTTGTGTTGAGATTAAATTGCATTATATACCTACAACGTTCATATTTACCCATAGGCGTGGGTGTTATGGAAGACTGTGCGATAACCGCGGTGCTGTCGAAGGATGACAAGGTCTGTGGTGTGGAGACGACCCAGGGTGCTATCGAGTGCCAGTACTTTGTGAACTGTGCTGGGTTCTGGGCGAGACAGGTGAGTACCTCTGTGTTTTTGAGCATTGATCTTTATCTAAGCACCAATCTTCTTTGCCTCCAAAGCTTGCATTTTGGAGCCCAAGGCCTGTTCTCCTGCTCATCCTTTCCATAATTCAGCTTAAGTATTTTTAATTGCACGGGAGTGACGCCCAAGATCGTGCGAAGTGGAGGATGACTAGCCGGAAAGCAGACCCTGAGCTCCGAGGTCATCTTGGCCACGGAAGCAATCAGGAAAATGCGTCTAGGTATATGCAGATGATGATGACTGCCCTCTAGCCTCCTCCAACTCCAAGTGGAAAGCTTGCGTCAGAGCATTGTCTATCAATCAACAAGTGTACCGGCTTGCAGATGAGATTGGCTTGGGTTCCGAAGATCTTGGTGAGACTCCATACATCCACCATTTAGGAACATTGGTACTACGTCTTCAGCTTCCATAATAGAAAGTAATTCAGAAACCTGATGATAACAAAATTAGGTGATGCAATTTGCTGTTTCAGCTATATTATGGTTATTAAATCATTTATTTCGGGAAATTATCCATAGTGTTAGTAAAATTGTTGCTTATAATTTGGGTTCATCATCATCATCATCATCATCATTTCAGCCATAGGAAGTCCACTGCTGGACATAGGCCTCCCCTATTTGGGTTAGTAGACATTAATTTTCGATTCGATTTTTGAATCGATATCCATTACTACCCGATAGTTAAAGGTTCAAGGTTTTCCTTACGTTACTGCGTGGGCAGGACTGTGACGTATCGTGCGCAGCAGACCCCTCCAGATAAGCTAAATTGCTTGTGTTAGGAGTGGGTTCACATCGGTAGTGTAATGGCCAGGATTCGAACCCGGGACCTCTCGATCGTAGGGCCGACTCATTAACCACTAAGCTACCGACGCTATGTAACTTCCTATTAATATTCAAAATTCGAATCTATTCTCCATCCATAACACACATCCATAGCACGCATCTTTTCATATAAAAACATAGCTTCTTAGATGAACCCCTTTTCACCAGTGCTAAGCTTGGTGGATATCAAACGTATCCATAGCAGCATAGTATAGCCAGTGCCGGATTTAGAGATGTGGAGGCCCCGGGGCCACACAGGTGTGGAGGCCCCTTGGCCCTAACTTATTTTACAAATAGCACAAAAATATATCAAGCATGTAAAAAAAAACATACAATAATAAAAGCATCTGATGAGGCCATCAAGCTGAGTGCCATTATTTGAACATGGTACGTGTCTATAATGGTGAGTCTTTGCCTTCAGCTTTTCCGAGACTTTGCCTTCAGCTTACCGTCAGGCGAGGCGAAGTCGAAGTCACTTTTCGAGCTTTTTTCTTCGAAAATTCGTCTATGATGTCGCTGAAATCTGACTCTAATTTACTGGCACTGGCTAATATCTTTGCGGCCAACTCCTGAATAGATGATTGTGGTATGCTGCCACCGACATTGCCCATCAGTGACCACGCAATGCCTGCTATCCATATCAAGCAAAGCGATGTCCGTACTGTACGGCAAACTCGATGACCGGAAGGCCAACGGACCGCATGATATTCCAGCAGTGGTTCTTCAAAGATGTGCAGCGGAGTTGTCTCCAATACTTGTGCGGCTGTACTGACTCTCTTAAATCTCTAGTACAGTGCCATCGACTTAGAAAGAGGCGAATGTACTCGTACAGCCGATCCCTAAGAAGGGGGATCGCTCAGACCCAGCGAACTATCGGCCCATAGCCGTCACCTCAGTGTTGTGCAAGGTATTCGAGCACATGATCGGTGTCGGTCGGAGAGTGATGTCGTGCGATGTTCCGCAGGGATCGGTCCTGGGACCGCTCCTGTAGAACATCGGATACGTCTGGGTGCTTCGCAGTGAGCTCGTGGATGGTGCCGCCGTGTCGTGCTATGCGGACGATACGTTAGTGACGGCGAGCGAGGCTAGACCGCTGCTGTAGAACATCGGATACGTCTGGGTGCTTCGCAGTGAGCTCGTGGATGGTGCCGCCGTGACGTGCTATGCGGACGATACGTTAGTGACGGCGAGCGAGGCTACACACCGTGAAGCGACCCTGAAGGCCACGACCGTGGTTGCCCAAGTCGTGAAACGGATCCGGCGGCTGGGTCTCGAGGTGGTTCCGCAGAAAACCAAGGCAATGTTCTTTCATGGACCTCGGCGCGGACCACCAGCGGGATCCAGCATCACAGTGGTCCACACACAGCATCACACTCTCATCGACGTCAAGCCCCAGATGAAATGGAATGAATGGCTCGTGCTCGATGGTCGTTGGGACTTCGGGGAGCATTTCCGAACTCTGGTCCCCAAATTGGTGCTCACAGCTACCGCCCTGACGCGTCTGCTGCCCAATTTGTGGGGCCCGGAGGACTCCTGCAGGAGACTCTACGCGGGTGTCGTGCGGTCCATGGCTCTATATGCTCGCGGCGATGGTTCGCTGCGCGGATGCGTGGGCCACCGGCGCCTCCTTCTGCGAGCAAGTAATGCTCGTGAAGGAGGCGGCGGAACTGTGGTCCCCACACCGAAAGAAGGCCAGATCGATAGATATGGCCCTGGGTTAGCCGGGGTGCGAGGGATATGTTTACGACAATCTCACCTCACAGACGGCGTGCGTTTTAGTCGGTTCAAGTCCGACATAACCTCCCGCTCCGGCTCAGGCGGGGGAGGTATCTGTGGGGATTTTTCGCACGATAAAAAAAATCTGGCACAAATCGCTTCTTTCCGAGCTACCAGCCTTTGGTCTGCGTCTTAGACTGTGCGACTGGGTGGCTAGCTTCCTGCAAGAGCGCCGTATTCGCGTCCTTTGTGATGGTTGAACTTAGGAGTTCTGTGCAGATGATAGCATGACACGGGAGTTACTATCACGTACGGCATGCGGCCAAGCAGACTGATGTCGCGAAAAAAGGCAGCTTCTCGTTACTGAGCTAGACCGGATCCTGAACCACATCTCTCAATGGGGCTCTGAGAACCTGTGTCGAGTTCAATGCCATAAAGACCCGCGTGCAGGACAGATGTCACCGGCATACTCGCCAGCATGCAGAATATTCCATCAAGAACGAAGCGGTTCAGCGACTCCGTCAAGCTGAGTGCCACCATTGTTACATGGTGCGTGTGCCACCATTGTAATGGTGACCCTCTTTTCCGAGACTTTGCCTTAAGCTTACCATCAGGCGAGGTAAAGACAAATTGACGTGTCCTATATAAAAAAAACTCCCGAAGTAAATCTCTCTCAACACTTAGGAGGGATAGGTTCGAAATCAGTCGATTTTTTATGACTTTTACTTACGAAAAGAGCGCTCTCGCTCGCTTTTTGCTGGCTATCGGAAGATATACTACCTAGCTAGAGCTTTATGAATTTCCAAATAGCCATCAACAATGACTTGCATAGCTTTAGCCCAACACGACCAACGAGTGCGCAAAGTTTTTTCAAAACTTAGAACTGTCTGCTATTTTTTGGTAGGTCCAATAAAACAATATTTTTTTTGGTTCTCAGTTTGATAATTAACGTTATTTTCATCGCTTTCATCGTGGTCATAGATTACCTAGAGAGTTCTGAGATCTGAGTTCTGTGCTCATAAATTATAATGATTACGTTACGTACCGAGATGTAATATAGTTCGGTAAAAACATTTTTTTCACATCTCCAATCATTCAATTAAAATCATGTCTTCAATCATTTACAGTACAATCAAATTATATGTTGATACCTAGTTTAGGTATCAACATAATTTTAGTGTTCACTTTTTTTTTCAAAGCCTCTCTCTTGTGGAGGCCCCCCTCCCCCCCCCCCCCCTAAATCCGGCACTGAGTATAGCACATCTCTGATGGAAAGGCAGCCTTACGCTGGATTTCCACGGTGCGAGGTTTCACGGACGTGAACGAAGGCACGGATGCATTTACTATGACAAACGTATTTGCAGTACGTGATACTTCTAGCTTCTTTCCACCCTAGGTAGTCCGCGAAATCGCACACACGTCTGTATAATCGCAGATCGTGGTAAGCGGTCCTTAGGATGACGTAGGAGCTATCTACTTGTATTCATACTAAGAAACAATAAATGCTTCTATAATCGTCACTTGAATTGGTCCAAGCAAATTAATTACCTTTTTGAAGAGAAAATGTTAAGTTATTATATTTGTATCGTTTTCTTAGGTAGGACAGATGGCCAGGCCCCAGGTGAAGGTGCCGTTGCTTCCGTGTGAGCACTACTATCTGCACACGAAGCCCATTCCGAATTTGCATCCTATGACGCCCGGTAAGCATCTTATTATACCTTACTATGTTTGTTTATGTGAGTTTGGGATGGATAGAACGGCTGAACGAATTAGATTTGGCATACAGACAGATTATAGTATTATAATTATGTGGATCAAAATATAACGTGGAAACCTTACAAAGAAGTATTTTTGGGATTAAATTCTTATTCACTAATTATTTTTCTCCGGGGGATCCTCCAAAATTTCGGCATATTTAGTAATTTTATTGGAGTATTGTCCGTAGAACACCTAGTAAGTCACCAAGGTGTTCTACTTGCACTTTTTCGTACATCGGTTCACCCAAAAAGTGTTCCACGAGTGCCTAGAACGTACTGTGCCATACCCATATATTCAAATGTAACCGTAGGAGTGGTTCAATAAAAGTTTGATCAATATCTTCTACGTCTGTCTATCTACATAGAAATAATAAGAAACATATCAAAGTAGTGTTCGAACACGGCAAATAAGTTAAGGTCCCTGAAACGGGTAGCGTCGTGAATTTCGAGCTTGGCGGCGCGCGCCGGTGCATTCGCCTCGCCGGGCGTGTCCCCTAGTCCTTCTCCTCCCACCGCCCCTGACTGCAACAGTGCAACGTCAATATATTAATATTCGAATGTTCTCCAGTACTTCACTTTACAAGACATCGAGCAAATTGTAAGTGCCATGTTTAACATGAATTTCCTGCAAGTTTATAACGAATTGTCAGTATTTGACAAGAGAACTGCAAACCCTGAAGAGGTCTTCGTCCACTTTCAATACTTTTCAAGACAATTTCTGCCCGAACGAAATACTATTAGGTAATATTATACGGAAATGTGAATGGATCGAGAAATGAATGTTTGTTATGCTTTTATGCAAAAAAACTGAACGGACTGGCTGAGGTGACATTGACTTCTTCTTCTAACCCCGGATTAAGTTCTCATAGGTTGCAGAAACGGAATCAAAATTCCACGTGGGTGAACAGCTGGTGAATGATAAATGATTTATGTATCAATACTAATGGTGATATCCTGATTATCACCACACAAGTGGGCTCTTCTAAATTCAATCATTGTTCTAGTCGTCCGTGACCCCGACGGCTACATCTACCTCAGAGAAAGGGATGGCTGCATACTGGCGGGTGGGTTCGAGCCGGTGGCGAAACCCGTGTACGACGAAGAAAGTAAGTACGATCCATCAACTTATTTATGTACCTACATACATACACAGATATAAGATAAGATTCTAAACTTTTGATTGGCATATCGATTTTCCCGGGAGCGATTTCCGTCTGACCCCCCAAATTGGGAGTCTCAACCCTGAATGGGAAGGGTTTTTTTTTTTCGAGATGAGATTGAGACATCTCTCGCAAACCGGCCGACGCAGAGCTATCTCTTTCGAACTGGCTCTCTTTGGGTGTGCGGATCTCTGAGTCCCTAGCCCCCGGGTATGGGCGGCCTGCTTCTGCTAGGGTGACAGGCCGCTCCATCCATCACCCCCTGGTTCGCGCCAGAGCCTCGTGTTTAGTAGGTGCACTCACTTACATATGAGGTTGACCAAGCTTCAAGGACCTTGATAGAACCCTGTACATCCAAAATCTGTTAAAGCATAGTTTATAGAAGTCTATTATTAAAAAGGCTTCCTATTCTCTTAGTACAAACGATTGCGCAACGATGCGTCCCTGAGGACTGGGATCAGTTCCATGTCCTCCTTCAAGAGTTGCTAAGGAGGGTGCCAGCCCTCAGTCAATCGGTGCTGCACAAACTGTGCAACGGATTAGAAGCGTTCTCTCCTGATTGCAAATGGATTGTTGGCGAAGCTCCGGAGGTGAGGACTTATAAAAACACACTTATAACCGTACTCACACATGCATAAACCCTTACATACAAACACATACACACATATATGCATAATATAGTACTTTATACATAGTTACAAGTTACATCTATACTTATTATTTCACAGTAAAGAAATAAGGTTTATTTTTTTTCGTTACAGTTACGACTTTACGGTAATCAGATATTATATTGTATTCTATTGTACAGTTAAGGACAAAAGTACCTAGATTATTAAATCAACTTATTGATCACTTTCAGTTTTAAAATCTTTCATTCAATAAAATCCATACTAATATTATAAATGCGAAAGTAACTCTGTCTGTCTGTCTGACTGTCTGTCTGCCTGTCTCGCTTTCACGCCCAAACCACTGAACCGATTTTGATGAAATTTGGTATAGGGGTAGATTAGACCTTGAGAAAGGACATAGGCTATATTTGGTCGCGATAACCGACATTCACGCGGGCGGAGCCGCGGGCAAAAGCTAGTATAAAATATATGAACGGACAGTCTTGGGGTTATAAAACTACTTCCACAAAAATTTATTGGGTTGTTGTTATTATTGTAGTGTTAAGCAACTTTTCTCGTTGACTGTATATACCTACTGTTTTAATTAAATGTGTATTATATTATTGTTTTTAATGTAACTGTATAATATCTGATATTTTCGGAAGTTTACGCGTTTACTCATTGAAATAAAATCACTTTTTAACGGATTCTATCGCGATTTATTTGTTATTATTTACTTTTAGTCCGATGTTTCGGCCACTTTTCAGCAGCTATGGTCGCGGGGTCCATGTGTCCAAGTCGCGCGACCATGGCTGCTGAAAAGTATATAGGATATGGGAACAAATAAATCGCGACTAGAACCCGTTATAGAGTGGTTTTATTTTAATGTATAATATCTGTACTTTTTATACTTGTTTCACAACGTAGCAGATTTAAAAGTGTTCTTTCAGCTATGGAAGGTGGTTGCGCACGCGCCGGTACTAAACATTATTCCTATTTGTTCCAAATCTTGGAATATATTATTATTCCAAGATAATGAGCAAATTGAGGATTCTGGTTGAAAACTTCGAACCTCAGACAACAGTTATATGTAGACATGGAATATAAAATCAAGAAAATAATTTATACCTCTTTATTCCTAGTGTTGCCCAACTCATTTAGACAAACTGTTTAGAACAGCAAGAGGAAAAAATAAGTTTAATGGTTTTATAAACTCAGGGAGTTTTAAAAAACATGTAAGCCACCATTTTGTGGCAGCAGCCATCTTGAATTTACAATGATACTGGATTTATTCAATTGTATTGGCATCCGAACTAAAGGTAGGTATGTCCTACCAAATATCAGATCATATTGACCACTCAAGAAGGGGATCTTCTTGTAGTCATCAGGAAGAGAATAAAATTTCAATTACTAAATTTTACCCACCATGAAGAAGGTTAAAGTAAATAAAACCGTTTAACAATTATTGTATTAAAGTTCCTGTGTGAGGCGAATGTAGAACGGGGCGCAGTAACCAAACATAGATGAATATCCAATATCTTGATTCTATGTTCCATGATTAGAAAAATATTTAAATTTTACGAAAAATCTTATAAACTTGTAATCCTTTTGGCGAAGTGCCGGTGCCAATTGTGTTGCTCTTATGCTGTAAAGAAACAGCAATGTAAAGAGTCATGTCAGTTCTATTATGTTTGTATGTAAATTATGTAAAGTAAGATGAAAATGAAAATAGTATGAACGTTTTATTGCGGAGCACACACATACATAAAAAGATATTACACAAGGAAAAGAGGGATGGGGAAGGTGGAGGATCGGGGGCAAAGGCACACACTGGAAGAGGCCTATGTCCAGCAGTGAATTGCAATAGGCTAATTGATGTAAAAAACTATAGGTAACATTATTTGAAGAACTACTTTGAGAATTAAGAATTACTGAGAATTATTGAAGAATTACTTCGAAGAATGACCTACTCAACTGTATGTAAATAATTCTGTGGTGCAGAATCAGCGTCAGCGGCTGCACTGCGTCAAACATTTCGGTTTGGCTTTCAGCTTCACACCAGGAAGTGCTATTGGGTTGTTCCGTTAGGCATTTCTTGACGCAGGAAAGGTGCCCGGTTGATGGCAACAGGCACGCCACACGTAAAACATATGGCGAGAGTTTGTGTACTCCTTTTGAATGGCTGAGCACATTTTCTAGTTCAGATGGATTGTCTAAATAAGGACCTAATAAAACTATCTGGGTGAATTGAGAGTCAAACCGAATATTTGACCCAATACATTCGTTATCGCTTATTCTGCTTCGTGGAACTTATCGCAACTTGGAAAGAAGAACAGAGAAGAATAATACGCCTATTGTTACGCTGGTTATTTCAGAACGTCCGATCTTGCGAATTGAGCGGTAAGCGCGAAAGCGTGGGGGATGCTAAATTCGTGACATCGAACGTTTTGAGAGAACGCACTTCGCAAAGAAGACTGCAGAAGAATTGAAGAAAGGAGAACACTTACTAATGACAATTTTCGTATACTTCTTGCTTGCTTTCTCCACTAAATTAGCTTTGTTGCTGACTTGAAATTTCAACTGCTCAGCTGCAACCTAGTATTGTTGGGCTGCCGACGCCTCCTTCGGTGCACTGGCGTAGCTATGGGTGGGCAAGGTGGTGCGGTGCACCAGGGCCCCCAGGCTCAGAGGGCCCCCAAGCTCAGGTGCCCCTCGAGCCTGAACTAGCAAATTTCATATTGAACTACCAAAAAAATCTTACGTTTGTAATGTGAAAATGGGAAGTAACACAACACTAATCAGTGCAACTAATTAGTTGGGAATTTTATGCAGTATTGTCTCGTTGAAAGATTCGCCAATTTTCATCACATTTGCAGCTATCTTGGGGGCCCCCTGAGCCCTCCAAGCTTAATGTCTAGAGAATTATTCTAACAGTCATAATACAATATTTTACTTATAGTCAATTGATTGTAATAATATTATTATAATAGTAATACGAGTTTCAGTACCTACTTTTTTTTTGTTAGAGAATCGCTGGTCTTCTAACTGAAGACCATTTATGATATGGGTTTGCTTCAACCACCCCACCTATCGAATCGAACTTTGCCGGTATTAAAATAGTGAACTCTCCCGTACCACAGAAGCACGGTGGAGATCACGGAACGATCTCCTTCGACTAACCGTCTTTCTAGCAAAAGCAGACCTAGGAAGGTGGCGCGTGAGGTGCTTGGACGAAATTTGAGACGCATGCACCCTGGGTAACGGAGACAGCAGCGCCTGTCTCAAGATGGCATAGACGCTGCGGCCTAAGGTCAACTATGAACTTTTCACCGTCCACGTGTAACTCTGATTAGCAACTGTCGCAGTGGAAAGCAAGTAAGGGGGTGGGATGGTTCTGGGCAAGATGGAGATATCGTGGTTCCCATATTTGAGAGGGCCCATCTTAAAGTCGTATATATGTCCCAGGGTCTGTCGAGGTGCCATGGAATTTT
This sequence comes from Eilema depressum, assembly GCA_914767945.1. Lineage (NCBI taxonomy): Eukaryota > Metazoa > Arthropoda > Insecta > Lepidoptera > Erebidae > Eilema > Eilema depressum. Next base: position 30,818,888 of record OU612012.1, on the reverse strand, counting down.
CTTAATGGTCCCGCTTACAGTCCGGCGATGGAGACCCGAGACTGCATGCAGTTGAAGTTGGTTCGATTCCAGTCTAAACACCTTCACCGGATGTTTATGTCGCATTTTCCTAATTGCATCCGTGGCCAAGATGACCTCGTAGCTCAGGGTCCGCCTTCCGGCTCTTCCTCCTCACTTCGCGCGATCTTGGGCGTCCATGGTAGTGAGACAATGGGCACGCATGTCACCCACCACGACGTCAAGCTAGGACTTCTTGGGCCTACCCCTTTTCCCTGGACCCGGCGGGAGCGCCATTACCATGCATTTGTTACCCACGTAGCCTGGCGGTTGCCGCAAGACGTGGCCGCACCAGCGAAGACGGCTCTCTTGCATTTTATCCACCATGTCACGGACATAAGGGCTGAAGCGGATGCGAGAGTTCGTCACGCGATCTTTAGGCGTGACGCCGCATATCCACCGCAGCATTTTCATCTCCGTGACACGAAGCTCTTGCTTGTGTCGCTCTAGCAGCGGCCACGCCTCACAACCATGTTAGAGGATAGGCCTAATGACCTACCCCTTCAACCTGACTGGCATTTTAGAATCACACGTGACGCCAGTCATTTCTCGCCCCTTGGTCCACGTGGCAGCAATCCGTGCCCTGACGTCGCAGTCGATTTCACCAGTCACATGAAGTACAGATTCCAGGTACTTAGCCTAGGTAATCATCGCCTATGTGAACGGGTGTGGGATCTGTGGAGTTTTACGCTAAGTATTCTGTACGCACACGAAAATAAATGGAAATTTACATCTACATGAAGGAGGATTGCTGTACATTCACATGTCCCTCTGACAAGCAAAGGGCACAATGGAGAGCAGGCGAGGAGCGGACCGGTTACCGAGCGCAGGTGTGGGGGTTTCATGTGCGGCCGCCTGTCATCCTTTCACCCCCACTGGCGCCGCGGTTCGATGTTCGTTTTCAGAGTCCTATGGGTACACCGTGCTTCTCACACCCAAGGAGGCCATTTTAAAACCGTAGATGGCCCGGAATCAACCGGGGTGCCGGTGATTTGCTCTCGGTAACCTTACACTCCGACAGTTTTTGTATCTGAAGATCCGAGATGGCGTGTAGTTTTAATCGGCCCGAGTCCGACATAACCACCCCCGATGGCCGACGACGGGGGTGATATCTGAGGTGATTTCCGCACGAAAAAGAGGGAGAGAGGAGGGATTTCATCCCCAACAGCAGTTTAGCGACCGGTAGTGGATATGCCCACAACAGCGTTTTCTTCGGTAAGGCGACGTACCACGCCCGAGGGAATTTTCGAAAACAAAAAAAAATAGGGGGCCCCTGTTTCTTTTTGCACCAGGGCCCTTGATCATCTAGCTACGCCACTGCTTCGGTGAGCAATTAATGCTACTGAAGGAGGTGGTGGTAGCCTTGCGGCTTGCGACGAGCGGAGGCAACTCGGGCGTCAGAGGTCACAGAATGACCTCCGTCGCCATGAGCGCGGGTCTGGGGGTGATGGATGGAGCCGCCCATACCCGGGGACAAGTTGGGGACTCGGTGGTCCCCACACCGGAAGAGAGCCAGGTCGAGAGATATGGCCCTGGGTCGGCCGGGGTGCGAGGGGTATGGCTACGACAATCTCACCTCCGGCAACCGACGACGGCCCACAGACGGCGTGCGTTTTTGTCGGTTCGAGTCCGACATAACCTCCTCCACATGCTCCGGCGGGGGAGGTATCCGTGGGGATATTTCACACGATAAAAAAAGGTACCTATACCTGTATGTTCGTTTGTTCCCTCATAGCTGCTCAACTACTTATTAGAACTGGACATATAGCATATCGTTAGAATAGTCTTGATCGTCGGTGGTTATAGGCTATATGACGTGTCACTAAATCTAATGTGGCGCCCTCTAGCGGCCATAAAGTACTGTGTTGAAAAAATAATTTGAGATAAATATGCCGTGTATGGTATCAAATTAAAGAGCTCAATTAGCACATTTCAAATATGCATAAATTATAGTTGTTGGGTGACCTTAAATAAAAAAAAATAAAAAAAATAAGTTTAAAACTAAAACCCGACTACTTAAAAATCACGCTCTGAAAAGTATTAAACAAGAAAATATCTAGGATAGCCGTGGTCGTATGCCACTTACTATAATAAAACGATACATACATGCTATTCTAAGGAAAAGTGGCATACGACCACGGCTATCCTAGATATTTTCTTGTTTAATACTTTTCAGAGCGTGATTTTTAAGTAATCGGGTTTTAGTTTTAAACTTATTTTTTTATATAAGGTCAATTATTATGAATATTTAAATGTTACTTAAAAAAGTATAAAAAGTATCAAGCTGAACGAACCCCTTAATATTCAGCTTGTGGTGAAAAATAACACCTAAAATATGCTTTTTTATTTATAATTTAACTTGCTCCTTACATAGTTAAAATATTTATTTGTTATATTATGTTCAATTTATTGGTAGCAAAAATGAGACCTTAAAGAACCTTTTTAATGGTTTGTTTACAAAAAGTCTCACAGCCAAATGAATAGAGTATTGTATTGTAGAGTAGAGTATTGTAGAATGGAATGACAATTGTATGGAATTTGACATTTATGATATACATTGACGACTGTCATATACGTCAAATCCCATACATGCGTCATTCTGTGGCAGTTACTGACGTGACGTATTGTGCTTGTGTAATTATAGAGTTTTCGTTACTTATCTGTATTCAACGATCCGTTCGGTTTTAACCTTTCTAGAATTATATGCTGCTAAAGTATAACTACTGTCATTCCACTGACACTGCAAAAAATGGCATTCGATTTTAGACCTTAGTGTATAGAATAATAAAGTCTTTATTATCTAGGGAGGATTTTCTATGTGAAGTGTAAAGAATATGTACCTACATATGAATTTATGTATAATATTTCTTAAGAAAATAGCGGACACGTTATATGCACGCAAAATGAATATCACTTGAATTGACAGAATCACCGATTTTAGAATATAAACCGTAGTTTACGCACCAAAATTGTGAGTTACTACCATTTCTAGATGTTCAACTATCATGTGGCCGCTGGTATGAAGACGGTCGGCATCTCCGCGGCCGGGGGCGTGGGGGAGGCCACCGCGGACGAGATCATCGACGGCCACACCAAGCACGACATGTACGAGTTAGGCATCAACCGCTTCCTGGGACTCCATAACAATAAGAGGTTCCTTAGAGACCGTGTCAAGGAAGTACCTGGTGAGTACTTTGTGTAGGTACGCATATGTTCTTTTCAGTGGCGAAGGGTGAAGATTTTCAAAAGGGAAGTCTGTGGAAAAAGTCTTAGCTCGATCTAGTTTTTTTTTTATACTACTTAGGTCGCAGACAGGCACACGTCCCTCCAGATGGTAAGTAGTTACCGTGGCCTATGGGCGAGTGCAACACCAGGGGAGTGACACTCGTGCTGCCGACCCTGTAAGAACAGAGATTGTGTACCGACAGCGTAAAAATTAAGAAGATAGTTTGACTTTAAACATCCCTATCATCTCCGTTAGACGAGTCTTAGACTGGAGATCGCGAGAAGGAAAGGTGGGACGTCCCCTAACCAGATGGACTATGGACAAAAAGGGTGATCGGCAGACGTACCGCTCATTGGGAGAGGCCTATGTCCAGCAGTGTACGGCAATAGGCTAATAGATTGATTGATTAACCATCTCTGCAAAGGGAAGCCGGTAGGAATCGGCGTGTGGTTTTAGTCGGTCGAGTCCGCCGCCGGCTGCCGGGATCGTAGCGTGTGGAAACATATGGTCTCTGCCTACCGCATTGCGAAGAAGGCATGAACTATGTATGTATTTAAAAAAATGCATAGGATGCATATAATTGCTCTGCCGGGAACCACGCGGCATCACTTCACTATCATCATAACTACATATTATAAAACAAAGTCGCTGTCGCTGTCTGTCCGTCCCTATGTATGCTTAAATCTTCAAAACTACGCTTTTTGAAGCTGTTTTTTTTAATAGATAGAGTGATTCAAGAGGAATGTTTATATGTATAATATTGTAGAGAAACACTGATAAATCGGGATCAGAATACCACGCGGGTGGAAAATATGGTGGTACGAAGTTCGCCGGGTCAGCTAGTAATGAAATAAACAGTAGTCATAATAGTCCGTACCTCCCACAGGTGTCCACTACGGTCTCCCCTACCCGTTCCCCGAGTTCGAAACCGGGCGCAACCTCAGACTATCGCCTATTTACCCCACGCTGCGGGACAACGGTGCGGTGTTCGGACAGGTCATGGGCTACGAGAGACCTACGTGGTTCGAGTCTGATGGTAAGTAATGTTCTCTGCAGGCTCTAATAAGGGGCAGGTAGGGGTGATTGCCTCTCACTGACGACACACCTCACAGCCCAAGTACTTTCAGGCAATCCTACTAATAATATAAATGTGAAAGTTTGTGAAGATATTTAGATGCTTGTTATTCGTCACGGTCTAACGTCTGGACGGATCTGGCTGAAATGCTACTGCTCTAGCTAGCGGATAGATTCCACGCGGACAAAACCGCAGGCAACAGCATCTCAGGAACCACTAATTCGAACTGATTCTTTTTTGTGTTGAAGAGTCCGTTCATCGTGAAAAGTTATCGTATTAATATTATAAACGTTGAAAGTTTTAAAGTATCTGAAGATGTATGTGAGGATGTTTGTCACTCTTTCACGTAAAAACTACTTAATGGATTTTTATGAAACTTTACAATAATATAGCTTATAAATCTGGATAACACATATATCAGCGATGAAAGAGATCAGGATTCCACGCGGGCGGAGCCGCGGGCAACAGCTAGTCAATTATATAATACTAGTAGTTCTGTGGACAGTAGACTTAGCGAGCTCTCTTTTTTTTTACAACAACCTGTGAGGAATGATATATCCTTGATGTTTCAGCCAAAAATTATTAAGATCCGTTCATTAATAAAGAAGTGCAGCAAACTTTCACCTTTTCTCACCCCTATTAAAAAGCTCTCGAACAAAATCTTGTCTGCTTGTATCGTTTGATGCACGAGGTTAAATGATATGCTGACGTACTTGAGAACGTTTATTTGCACCTTAAAACCTACGTGACTAGGGCGGCAATTTGAGAACTAACTTGTAACGCTTACGTGGACTGGCTCGTACAATCTTCTTTGTGACATACATGTTGTCACACGTGTGCCAAGTTTGGTGAAAATCGTTTAAGAAGTGCGCACTTTAGGCTGGAACTGACAAACACATGGACATTCATATAGAGATATTGACGAAAGCAAAATCGACCACCTTCTCGAAAGAGACTCGTTCGCTTAGTCAATAAACCTTATATAATTCTGACCAATAAAATGGTCATCCAGCCCATCCAGTAACACCCAAACGAGTAACACCGTTACTGGTTGGGAAAAAATTCCTAACGGGTCACAGGTGTTACTGGATGCAACGATTTTTGTCCCAACGAGTAACACCTAAAAAAATGAGTTGTTTCAACCACGTGATAGATTTTGCTTCTATTTCATTCGTCCGTTGGAGCAGACGAGTCCTAAAGTGGAGACTGCGAGAAGGAAAACGCAAGGTAGGACACCCCCAAGCCAGGTGGACCGACGACCTGCGAAAAGTGGCCGGGACGGACTGCATGTGGAAGGCGGAGTATTGGCAATTTTGGAGGATGCATGCGTGGCGCATATTGGGAGAGGTGTATGTCCAGCAGTGGACTGCAATAGGCTAGTTGATTGATTGATTGATCATTGGTCCGAGGCTCGAGAGACACTTGTCTTGTTCACTGAGATTCCAGAATGTATATTTCCTCCAGGCTTCGTAAAATCTCCGGCCACTCCTCGCCCCTTCCGGATAGCGTCGACGAAGACCTTTGTGAAGCCGCACTGGTTCGACTATGTGCAGAGGGAGTATTGGGCTTGCAGGGAGCGGGTCGGCCTGTCAGACTACTCCTCATTCACCAAGATAGATATACAGGTATGGCCACCAAGTTTGTACATAATCTACCCCCCAGGCCCTCGGTTCAGCTAAAGCAAATCCACTGCAACACCACGGACACTGCAAAAACTACCATATAATATTGAACTTTCAAATAATCCTGTTAAAGTTTTAAATTAAATGACAGTGAGTATTTACTCACAGAGAAAAAAAATACATTTTAGTGAAAGTTTTGTTTATTAAACACGTATTACAAGTTGAAATTATCTTTTAAAATAGGAAGTTGCATGAAATGAGCAAGCAATAGGTATATTAATTCGTTTGTACTATTGGACACGATCTTTTTGTATCGAAACTTTTTTAAGAACAAAGCAACTTAATCAATGAAATTTAAAAAAAAGAAGTCTATAACTCACTTGTGAATAATAATAATGAAAAAGTCATAGTTTTATAATAGGTGTCATTCCGTGCTTAATTGCGGTGAAATAAGACCCTGTTTATAAGCAAGTGTGTTGAAAATGGTTTTACTTTAGCAGAATCGACGCACTGGACAAGTGGTAATTTGTTTTTATTTTATTTTATGTATTTATTTATTTAAAAAAAAAAACATTATAACATATTTACAGTATTGTTTTATACGTACCAGTAAGCCGGAAGGGTAGGCCGGCGTATTATAGAATAGAATGATGAATGTATGAAATTTGATGTATATGACACGTATTTTGACGTTCATAATATTTGTTGACGACTGTCATATACAATAATGTTAACGGGAATTAACGCGATCATGGTCTGATATCTGATCTGATAGATGATCTGCGCAGTCGGATAGACACCGGACAGTTGGCTTGCGGAATAGGGACACAGTGAGTGTAGTATGTGACGGTACATGGCGACAGCAAAATGTGAAAAATCTCGAAGATGTGCGGGTAGATGAAGAACCTACTACCTCACGGATTCGAAGACGGCGGGCGTGCACCGCTGAGCCAGTCAGCCTGTGACCACGGTCGGTGTAACCTGGTCGAAACGTCAGGCAAATCAAAGGTATGTATGTACCTATACCATGATCGCGTTAATTCCCGTTAACATTATTGTATATCATGGAACGCGAGAGTTTAAAAGTTAGACTGTCATATACGTCAAATCCCATAAAATCATCATTCTATTCTACAATACGCCGGCTAACGAATTACCACTTGTCTAAGAGGATAAATCTGACGGTTCATAGGTCGATACTGACCCCGTCTCGCTGCGCACATTCCCAAGGCGCGGTACAGAGATTACAGAGATTCTATAACACTGATGGCGACTGAACATACAGGAATAGTACATTATGGTACAAGTGAGCAACGTTGGTGATTACCGCCAAGAGAGCCGAGGACGGTAATCATCATGCTCACGCGTACCATACGACGTTTTACAACACACTTGTGAATGAAATAATACTACAAATACTAAATAAACAATACTACAAATTAATTCGTTTTCCTATGCGCGCGCATCTAACAATGGCGGTCGACCATATTTAAAAAAAAAATGAGGTTTGAATTTAACTTTTTCTTACTCTGTTTTTTTTTTCTGTACTTAGAGAAAAAAAAAAGTTAAATTTGAGTGAAAATTTTGTTTATTATACAAGTATTACAAGTTGAAAGTATTTAATTAAATACGAAAATGCATCAAATGACCATACAATAGGCGTATTAATTTATTCGTACTTCTTCCTCCTAGCGTTATGGTGGAGCCATCTACCGAAACTCATTGAGCTCCACCGTCGCCCCAAAGACGGTAGTATAAAGGAATTTAGATCGGCATCGTGCGGGCTTCGGTGGCTTAGCGGTCAGAGCATTCCCCCTGTAAGGGTTCGAGTCCCGCCCGAAGTCGATTCTTTTTCCTTTCTAAATTGATTTGAATAGTTAGTATGATAAATGCTTCAAAATTTCATTCAATTTAAAATCTTTTTCCCCATAGTCCCAAAACCGCGACGTGGTAGACTACCTCCAGTACTTGTGTTCCAATGACGTGGACGTGCCAGTCGGGAGCATCATTCACACCGGCATGCAAAACGACCGGGGTGGATACGAAAATGATTGCAGTCTGGCCAGGATTTCAGATTACCAGTGAGTATAATCCATCATATTTATTATACTCATATAAGTATTATAAACAAGGTACACACGGCGCCAGACCTCGGTTTACAGGCCACACCAACATAAAGGAAGTGTGCGTGACAGCAATACTATTAATACATTGCTTAAAGATGTGTGTCATAACAAGTAAACCAATCAGGGCCTTTGACGCACTCACACAATTGCTATTTTACTTACATAAAATGCACCAAGGTTATAATATCATATTCTAAACTAATTTTATGAAATGTATGCAGCATTTTGTTTCTATAACTAATAGGGGTTATCAAATTTAGTCACTATACTATCTGTTCTCATAGTCGAGATGGATAAGAATGCAAGTAAGTAAGTTTGGACCTCACCGTTGTCGCCGGTCGTTGGTTCGGAACTTAACAACGGAATTCTCTTTTTGTCATTCGTGCATCTTTATGTCAGTCAATTTAATAGACATAACATTTTATTTTATGTTCCAATATCTTTTTAGAAGTTTATAATAATTATACTTATGTGTTTTTTATATTTTTTATTAAAGATCAAATATTTTTATCTGATACTTAATTAATTATTATCTATAAATAATTAATTATACCCATACTTAAGAAAAATATCATGCTTATAATAGTAAATATATTATTGCATTGCAACAATAAGTTAATTATTTTATTTTCCTTTCCTTTTATCCATTAAGAATAAATAGTATCATCAAGGAAATATACAAAAAATATATTAAATTATATTATATATATGAATTTTATACACTTAGTTTCCTGTAAATAAACTAGACCAATCGGACTTCAATATATTGAGGAACAAAAAGTGCACCTCGCTCGAGGACCGAACCCGGTATTGATTCTATTGGTTCAGCTGCATATTTAAACCATTCAGCTATATCTACTTATTCGTTTTTCGCTAAATATGCTATTATAACTTGGTGCAGTGGCTATCATCAATACCTATATTTCATGTAAGTAAAATAGCGAATGTGTGAGTGCGTCAAGGGCCCTGATTGGTTTACTTGTTATGACACACATCTTTAAGCAATGTATTAATAGTATTGCTGTCACGCACACTTCCTTTATGTTGGTGTGGCCTGTAAACCGAGGTCTGGCGCCGTGTGTACATCCTATCGATCAATCAGTCTGTCTATCAATCAATCTATCCGTTTATCAATCAATCTATCAGAGCGAAGGGGGTGGATACGATAGTGGTTGCAGCCTTGCCATGTCAGATTACTAGTGAGTAATCTAGCATAATTTATTATTACTTACATAAGTAATCTTAAACAAACAATCAAATCTACGTATCAATCAATCTATCCGCCTATCAATCAATCTATCCGCCTATCAATCAATCTATCAGAACGAACTAGGTGGATATGAAAGTGGTTGCATTGCAGTGAGTCATCGATCATACATAGTCATGTAAGTGTGACAATTAATCAATCTATCCGCGTACCTACTAATGAATATCAGAACGAACGGGATGGATACGAAAGTGGTTGCAGTTTCGCCAGAATTTCAGATTACCAGTGAGTAATCCATGCATCCATCCAGCTATGTATGCTAATCAATCAATCCATCTTGTCAATCAATATATCCACCCACTAATGATATCAATCAATTTATCTACCAACCAATCAATCTATCCGTCTAGCAATCAAACCATCTATCAATCAGTTCAAACTGTATCAATCACTTCTTTTTGTAAACTTTCGTGAGATCTTGAATTTCATGCTCGAGTAATGTACACTACATTACTACCGCGCTACAGGATATACAGTGATTTGTTTTACTTCACCTCGCCTAATTGTAACCTAAAAGGGTAAATCACAGCCACTTTTACAGATATAAATAATACTACAATAGCGCTCTCAGTTTGACGGCCTATTCAGATACTTTATCACACACACCCTTAAATCAATAAATTTACGAAGAAAATACACCTCTACTCACCCATCTTATTTCCACAGCTACATGATGATAGCCCCAACAATCCAACAGACTCGTTGCAAGACTTGGTTGAAACGCCACTTGCCCCGCAATGGGTCTGTCACCCTATCTGACGTCACGTCCATGTACACTGCTATATGCGTCATGGGGCCTTTCACCCGGTCTCTACTCAGTGAGCTGACCGACACTGACCTGTCTCCGGCCAACTTCCCATTCTTCACGTTCAAAGAGCTGGATGTGGGACTCGCGAATGGGGTACGAGCTATGAATCTTACCCATACTGGGGAGCTGGGATATGTGCTGTATATTCCTAATGAGGTAAGTGGTGCATTGAACAGTTATAAAATAACACCAATCCTCACATAACTTAACTTTTTTTTTTTTATTGAATTTGAAATTGAAAAATATTTTTTGTATTGAGTAGCCCATTTATCGAGGCATTTTATAGGTATATATCATCACGCTACGACTCAAAGGAGCGGAGTAGGGATAATCATAAAAAATGTCAACAATTCCTAGGCATACCAAGGCATTAAGAACATTTTGAGTACTTTGCTGTCAACCACGGCACAACGGGTCACTCTGCCTTCTCCGGGGGGTTTTACAAGCGTGAATATATGAAAAGCTGGGCTATATAAGTGGTTAATATCATGTTATTTCTACCAGTTCGCCATCCACGTGTACAACCGCCTGATGACAGAGGGGGAGAAGTATGGGATATCCCACGTGGGGTACTACGCGTCCCGCGCCCTTCGCGTCGAGAAGTTCTTCGCGTTCTGGGGCCAGGACCTCGACACCACCACCACGCCGCTCGAGTGCGGCCGCACGTGGCGAGTCAAGTTTGATGTGAGTATAACTCTGGACACGTATCTTGAACCTAAAATGTGCTCAAAATATTCCCTATACGCGCAGTACATATTTCTTGGGTGTCTTTTGAGGACAACACGGGGTGCTACGAAGGTGGACGAGCTAAAATTCACCAAGCATAGATTATTACACAAATTCCTCGGCCTCGTTTTTCTGGCGATTTCGGTCCAAGATACGTGTTCCGAGGTATTTAAAACCCTTCAGATCACTATAACTGCTTAGTATGAGCCTTTTATTATTATTTCAGTTAACTTATTGTATTTTTACTGAATATGAATGCACAAGAACATAAGCAGAACTCAATGCAGGCGAAGCAGAGACCGAAAATCATAATAGACGAAATGTGTGTGTTAATACACCTCCGCCTACCCCATGGGGAACTTACAGGCGTGAGTATATGTATTTGTAAGACTTCGACGTGGGTACATCGAATTCTTGTATCCTGTTGATTATTGATTGATTTAAATACCCATATCGTTATGCTAGTCACAAATAATGAGAAGATAACATGTCATAACAGAAAGATATCCCCTTCATCGGTCGCGAGGCCTTACTCCGCCAACGGGCAGAAGGCATACGTCGCCAGTACGTGCAGTTGCTTCTCACAGACCACGACCACGAGCTAGACATGTGGTCCTGGGGCGGGGAACCCATCTTCAGAGACGGCAACTACTGTGGCCAGACCACCACCACTAGCTACGGGTATACGTTCAAGAAACAGGTATGGGAATTATATATTTTTTGTATAACACTTAGGTACAGACAAGTATAACGGCCACCTGATGGGAAGCGGTACCGCAGGCTATGGAACTGTGCAACTCATCAGACTTCACACTCATGCTGCTAACCCTGTAAAAATCTTCAAATGCTTCAAATTGCTTCTTGAAGGACCCCATATTGTATTTATTTTGGAAAAGTAGTCTTGAAACTTGTGAAGGTCAGATGGCAGTCGCATCACGGAGAATATTGAGGTCTAGCCAAATCCGCAGTTAAGACTGGTAAAGCGGACCCCAGACTCCGAGGTGAAAGCTTCGGATGCGACTGGAATTAACGCTAGGATGAAGAAGAAGAGTTCTTGAAACTATTTTAACGGATATTATCACGATTTATTTATTGTTATTTTATTATTTCAGTGTGATTAATAAAATAACAATAAATAAATCGTGATAATATCTGTCTTTGACATTTGTCATAATTCATAATAGAGTACGCGCCAAGAAATAAGTGGAGGCGGCGCGGCGTAGCAATCGCAACTGCTGTCGCCATACTGTGTGTCGATTGGTTCAGGCCATGACATTAACATGGCCTGAACCAATCAACACACAGTATGGCGGTGATGTCATTTTAGTTCCTAGTTTTGCCGTAGGACTTGTTAGCTGGCGCGGACTCTAAAATAAAATGACATGCCAAAAACTGCCACAAATACGAAATTATCTTATATTTGCATAGATAAATTAATTATCTATATACGCATTTTTTTTTTTGCCCTGATACAGGTATGTCTCGGTTTCGTGGAAAATTTGGACGCCAATGGAGTTCCACAGCATATTAACAACGAATACGTTCTCAGCGGACACTATGAGATTGATATTGCTGGTATTAGGTAAGTCATTGTATAGTAATGGGTACTTAAACTCCACCAAACGAGAACTTTACCTGTAAGATGATAATTGTTATATGCCCATCCAGAAATACCCAAATGAGAAACACTTACTGGTTGAGAAAAAAATTCCCAACGTGTCACATGTGTTACTGGATGCAACATTTTTGGCCCAACGTGTCACAGGTGTAACTGGGTGCAACTCTTTTTGTGCCAACCAGTAACACTGCAAAATATTGAAGTCTACCACCCAACGATTAAAGTTCATTAACCCGTCAAGATTCGATAGGGTAAGACTGTTTGACCCAGTTTGACCATACAACACTAGTAATTAAGTCTCCTGACGGACACTGACAGTCAGGTTCGCACTATGAAAGTCACAAAGTAAGATTAAAATAGTACTATCAGAGACGGTGGTAAGACCCTTGTTGGGATCGCCTTGCCAGTCTAAGGCCCGTATTCTAGAATGCCACTCAGCTGAATCTCGATTTACCTGGGGCAAGATTGTATGCACAGATTCCACAGATTTGACAGGCTGTCAGACAGACTGTCTATACTTCTATACAATCTGTCCACAGGTAAATCGAGTTGGAGTTGAGCGTCATTCTAGAATACGGGCCTAAGATCCGTATTCTGGAATGACATTCAGTCCTGAATCTCGATTTATTTAAGGGCAGATTATATAGACAGATTGACAGATTTGACTGATCGTCTATACGATACGATTTCTACAGATAAATTAATATTCAGAACTGAGTACCATTTTAGAATACGGGCCTAACTGTGACGGGGTGGAAATTCGATTTTTTTTTGTTTTTTATTTTGTTGGTACTACGAAACACTGAATAGATGTCAAACTATTCACACAGGCTGTAGAATCCTTTTTATCATTCAGGTACGCAGCAAAATTGAACCTACACTCGCCGAACCTGCCAACCAAATACCCCGACAAAGAGCGTGACGTGTACCAAGCCACACGAAAACATCAAAACGAGTCTCAACAGTACCTAGGCAGGCACTACCAACCCTAACAGAGACTGCAAATAACCTCAAAATATCCGTCTTCGTCCGACTTTAAATATAATATCCGATATATCCGGATAATAGTAAATTATGGTACAAGTGAGCAAAGTTGGTGATTACCGCCGAGGCGCCATTGAGAGTCTTAAGAGAGCCGAGGACGGTAATCATCATGCTCACGCGTGCCATACGACATTTTACAACACACTTGCGAATAAAATAATACTACAAATACTATATAAACAATACTACAAATTAATTCGTTTTCCTATGTGCGCGCATCTAACAATGGTGGCGGTCGGCCATATTAAAAATAAAATCGGCCAAGTGCGAGTCGGACTCGCCCATGAAGGGTTCCGTAGTAGCAAAGGCGAAAATTGCGGTTTATGACGTATTAAAAAAAACTACTAACTGGATCTCGTTCGAACCAATTTTTAGTGGTAGTTTTCATGGCAATTTACATCATATATTTTTTTTAGATTTATCATTCTCTTAGTTTAGAAGTTAGAGGGGGGGGGGACACACATTTTTCCACTTTGGAAGTGTCTCTCGCGCAAACTATTCAGTTTAGAAAAAAAAACATGTTAGAAACTTCAATAGCATTTTTAAAGACCTATCTATAGATACACGTATGGGTTTGATGAAAAAAAAAATTTTGAGTTTCAGTTCTAAGTATGGGGACCCCCAAAATTTAATGCTTTTTTTTTTATTTTTGTGTGAAATTCTTAATGCGGTTCACAGAATACATCTTCTTACCAAGTTTCAACAGCATAGGCCTTATAGTTTCGGAGAAAAGTGGCTGTGACATACGGACGGACAGACAGACAGACAGACAGACGGACGGACAGACATGACGAATCTATAAGGGTTCCGTTTTTTGCCATTTGGCTACGGAACCCTAAAAATGAGGTTTGAATTTAACTTTTTTTTACTGTTTTTTTTTCTGTACTTAGAGAGAAAAAAAAAAGTTAAATTTGAGTGAAAATTTTGTTTATTAAACAAGTATAACAAGTTGAAATTATTTATTTAAATACGAAAATGCATCAAATGAACATACAATAGGCATATTAATTTATTCGTACTATTAAACACGTTCTTTTTTGTATCGAAACTTTTTTAAGAACTTAACTTTTTTAAGAAACAGTTAAGTTTCTAAAAAAGTTTGATAATAGGTGTCATTACGTACCTATTTGCGGTGAAATAATAGCACTTTTATGGGCAGGTGTGTTGTAAAATAATTTTGTGCCTAGTTATAACCTATTCGGTTTGTCAGTTTTCCCAAACGGCCATTACTGGGGGTACTTGGGAAAAAAATGTAAAATAACACTAATCTCAAAATTCCCGTCATCGTCCGACTTTAAATATAATATCTGAAATATCCGGTTGAAATAATTGTGTCCCCAGTTGCAGTCAAATATTTATGAATGTAGGTACCCAACGGCTACTACTGGAGGTAGTTGGGAATAAATGTAAAATAACTAATCTCAGAATACTTGGCGCCTTCGCTGCGTTTAGCGGGCGCACGGCGCGGACGTCCGCTTCGCGTGCTTGTTTCATGTTATTTCAAGAGCAGCGCTGCGTGAGGCGGATACCTGTCACACGCGACGGACGGGCGGACGCACTACGCACAGCGCGCGCATCCGCGACCCGCACCCGCTTAACGCAGCGAAGGCGATTAGTAGTCTTCGTGCCCCGACTGCAACCAAATATTTATATATATTCCCAACGGCCACCTGGGCTGGGTGTGTTCGGGAAGAGGCGGTTGGGAACAAATGTAAAATTTGGTCCCAACGACCACCAGTGGCCGTTTTAGTGTTAGCCGTTGGGAATAGGCCGTGAAAAGGTGTCGCCACTGACTTTGTAGGTTATGATATTGAAATGTATTCAGATGAAGCATATGAGTCATATGGAAACAAGTGCAATCATCTATATATAATGTTGTAAATTCCTAATGTGATTAAACTGTGCCCGCGACTTCGTCCACGTTTGATTTCGTGCAAAAATCGGTCTATGAAAATCTCGTCAAAATCGGCCAAGCCGTTTCGAAATTTAACCGGAACAAACACGCAGAAAAGCAGACAGACAAAAGATTATTAATTGTTTTTTTTTTGCTCAGTATTTATTAAAAAACTATTGTTTGAACGTTACAACTAGACACTTTATTTTTTTTGTATAGCTTTGAAAAAAAATATTATGCATCCCCTTTCCTATAGATGTGGGCATTGCCGAGTTTTGATATGACTCATATAGATACTATTAGTAATAATAACTCTGAAAATGCCAATAAACCATAATATAAACTCGCGACACGTATCGTTTTGGACCTAAATCGTTTTGTAATCTATGCTTGGAGAATTTGAGCTCGTCCACCGCCGTAGCACCCAGTGCTATCCTCAAGTCACCCAAGAAAGGTGGTGTACTGCGCGCATAGAGCACATTTCTATTATTTATACAAATGGTACAGAAACAGACATCAGATTATATAAATACCTACATAATAATATTGAAATAAGTACCTCAAATATATTATCTTATTTAGTTTGTAATATTTTACATGCAATTTGTTATACATACCTACTACGTATTTATATTATTATTTGTATTACCTAATCGTATGGGGGAATAAAAAGACCCTACGCGTAAACGAAAATCATTTATTATGCGTGATGCGCATAATAAATGTTTTTCGATTTTCGTTGCAAGCCAAAATTTATTTACTTTTTTTTTACAATTGCAATATATAGGTTTTAAAGTGTGAAAGGTGAAAAATAAAAGATTTTTTAATAGTTGCTAATAAATATAGTAAACATACTTTACGACTATAGGTCTTTTTACACCCTTTATAGGTAAGATTTGTTGTACTTCTCCGTGGTTTCCTATAAGTTAAATAAATTATTTAACTGAGTTTATTAAAAATTTAATATAGAGTAGCAAAAGAGCGGTAAAAATTACAACCGTTCTTATTTATTCTTTTTTATTTATTTGAAGATAGCAAAGTATGACGTCATACTGCGTGCTTACCATAGAGAAACAGGTTACCGGTACCTTTTTTTTTTTTTTTTTTTTTTATCGTGCGAAAAATCCCCACGGATACCTCCCCCGCCGGAGTCGGAGGAGGAGGTTATGTCGGACTCGAACCGACTAAAACGCACGCCTTCTGTGGGCCGTCAGTTGCCGGAGGTGAGATTGTCATAGCCATATCCCTCGCACCCCGGCCGACCCAGGGCCATATCTCTCGATATGGCCCTCTTCCGGTGTGGGGACCACGGAGTCCCCAACTCGCCCCCGGGTATGGGGGGGCACGCAACGCGTGCCACCGCCGTGGCCTGCTTCTGCTAGGGTGACAGGCGACCCCACCCGTCACCCCCAGGCCCGCGCTCATAGGGGGCGGAGGTCATTCTGCGACCTCCGACGCCCGAGTTGCCGCCGCTCGTCGCGGGCCGCGCGGTAGGTTACCGGTACCAGCTACCTGCACTGACAAGTTTGCATAGCAACAAAAATGATGATTATTCGCCGTTTACGTTCTAACACAACATACCTATGTCAAAAAATTATTGCAACGCATTTCTGTCCATAATGTTTAAAAACATATGGGCGCGAATACTTGCCGATTTTTTTGACAAATGACGAATTGACATGATGGCACAGATAGCTTTGCCCGTACCGGTAACATGTTCCTTTATGTGAACAACCCTATAATCATACTATAATAGTTTCGAAGAGACTTACTGTGTACTTTAATGTATAAATGTAATGCGCACAACCTGTATATTTAGTATCATCATATAAGTCGATGTGTTTTAAGATGTAATAATTATTGTCAGTGTATGACACTGATACAAGTAAATAACATATAATGTAATTAATATCATTCAATTATCAATTGTGCTTCATCATGTCTATATATTAGGACTTTTATTAATAAAAAAATATACAGGGTACATACAGCTCTTTTTGTATGGAAATATCGGTATATGCCTATCCAGTGACACCCAAACAAGTAACACTGTTACTGGTTGGGACAAAAATTCCCAACGGGTCACACACAGGTGTTACTGGATGCAACATTTTTTGTCCCAACGTATCACAGGTGTTACTGGATGCCGTGTATTTTTTATTAGTAAGGGCCTAGGCGTTTAATATTATAAACTTTCATGGATCGTCTAACTTTCGAGCTCAATAAATTGTTCACTAGCCTATGCCTGCGGATCCGCCCGCGTGGATGTCGGTCATATTATCTCCGGTCAGCAGCCGCGCGCATCACCTATTTATCCTAAAATTACTTCGAGAAAATTTTGCAGTTTTTGTAGTCTATCAAACAAGGACAAAAAATCCTGAATTTGATAAGTGTACGACATATTTGCGGTTATTGTGCCAAAAATTAAATTATTTATTAAATATTTATTTTCATATAATTGAAATTCGTAAACTAAACCATTAAAGAAAACTTCCAACCTTCCACGGTAAATTGGATGCCTCAATTCGAAAAAGACCTAAGCACTACTTCGTATTTTTTATTAAAATCTAGTTTTCTTACCTAAAATATTGATTGTTTTACCAAAAGTATATTTCCCAATCCCAGATGAAAAATTAGAAAAACATTATTTTATCTACTGAATTTAGGTAAAAATAGAACTAAGAAAGTCACAAAACTAATGAAATAAAAACCGTGGTCTGTAATATTTGTATGTAGATATTATTGTATAAGACATAATGTTTATATAATAAAAATATTTTCAGATTCTAAGATCTGAGAAGTCCGTCCGTTTTGTTAAGTATTAAGCCTAAGTCTTGTAGTCCTTCCCATATTCGCCGCTTTATAAGACGGCGGACCTGGAAAGAGAAAAAGCGACACATAATAATCGTCTAAAAACAAAATTAACGACGACAATCCTGTAATGTAATGAAGAATATTTCAATGAGAAATTATAATTTAAATTATTATAATTAATAAAAACTAATTTTAATAATTATAAATATTATTGTTATTGATCTCAAATTATAAAAGTAGGTTACTGAATATTCATTCTTTATAAGTAAAGAAAGTATTAGAACAACTTTATTTAGGTATTTTCTTTTTGATGCTTCACTAAAGTATAGGTATATCGTTTCCACGTAGGCCGATGTGACGACCGTGCGGTTTTAGTGGGTTCGAGTTCGACATACCCGCCGTATCGTCGTTCGCATAAAAAGGTATAATATGGTGACAAGGTAATATATTTTTGGTAACCACAGTTTTCATTTTGCTAAAAACAATATGTTTTTTGCTCTTTGTGCAAAAACGATAAAGTGGACTACAGGTTTATTTGAATTGCGGCATCCCAGCGCCAGAAATGTTCGCCTTCTACTAATTATTTATTGTATGAGCCAAGCCCTCGAAGACTACACTGTACTCGAATTAAGGGTGATAGACATAATGAACAGTTCGTAAGTCACGTCAGTCTTGCCAACTCGCGCAATTATTTTATTAATTTTGCTAGATGTTAAGTGTAATCGAAACCTACCTACCCCTCCAGGGATATACAGATGTGAATATATTGATTTATTAAGTGTAAACATTTTGGATAACCATTTTTTCAAAATAAATAAAAATTGATAAAAAAAATTGTTTTATTTAACCACATTTAATAATCATCCAAATTTTCAAATAATGTCTTCAAAAGAACTACAACTATTATGTACTTACTGTAACTACATTCTACAGATAAAATTTAATTATAACAACATACCATTTCTTAGATTAGATAAAATTTTATAAATAAAAGAGATACCTACTTACTTCTACAATTGAAAAATCTTCACAGGCTAGACACCTAAGTTGTGTATAGAAACTAAGTTTTGTACTTGGTAGCCTGCAGTCACTTGTCATGATTTTGGTCGTATATTGCGAGTTGCTTTGCCTTTATGTATATGTACGGTCAGCTAAACAAAAGATGCCACCACATAAGGTTGAATGTCGAGTAGATTAAAGGACAACGCAACGTTAGTTTTGCTTCACACTTGTAAATAAAGTCAAAACTCAAAACTGCTATAGTATTTACTTATTTACTACACTATTAAGGCGACCGTAACGGTAACATACTTGATGGGGGCGCATCTTCAAAATTAGCCTAGGGCGGTCAGAACTCTTAATCAGCCCCTGACAACGGGTAATATAATTAAAGGTCATATCTGTAAATTGATAACTCTATGTGAGAGACGAGGGATCCACGACAATTACCGAGGTTGACCGAATGTTAAACTGATTTTAATCGTACTGTACTTATTTCAAAGAAATACTTACATAATTTAACATTATAGAAAATTCATATCAATAGTAAATGCGATAAATCTAAAACTACTATATTAGTTGCTTATCGAGTTAAAATTATGAATTGAAAAAGTGATTTCCCGATGTTCTGGGCCCCGATTTTGTTTATGTCATAGCAGTTTGGTTTTTGCTGTTTTAAAATAATCTGAAGAGCAGAATCGGGGCCCCATTTGCCTTTCAGCTACAGAAGACCGAGTCATGAAGTACCTACGTTAAATAAGTACAAAAAAATAATACAACATAAAATTGAAATTAATTTTATTTTAATACATAATTTAACTTGATACGCAACGCAACTAATGTTGTCAATTTAATATTTGAAAGTGCTAAAATACTACAAACATTTAATTATATAAATTCATTACAAATGTCATGGTTCTTGTTTTGTTCATATCATTCCCATCATATCGATGCACAGGTCCGAGAGCCGGGTGTCACCGACTCCATCCAATGACTTCCTATCACCTAATATATTATGTATAAGTAAATTTTTTGTATATTTACACATCATAAAAGCTAAACATCAATATCTTAAAGCCTTAATTAAAATAATGTTTTTGACAAAATGTGTACCTAGTTAGCGGGTTTGCCAAAGGTGTTATAAAGATCGACATGTCACAACTCAATCATAAAAAAATCGGTATTTACAATAAAATTCATTATCACTTCAGTGGTTATGCACTACAACGACGCCAAATCATCGAAAGCTATTCATCCCAATGTGACAGGATATTTCATAAATGGACTATTTCATTGTATAGCCATTTCCATTTCACTACTCCTATAATTTTATATCACGTCGGAGGTTTCACAGAGACCACCATCATATCTCCTGTGTCATGTTGTAGGTATATGCTGAATGAAGAATTAGTACGCAACTGCTAAACAGTCGGGCAAAGGCGATAAGTATACACCTTTTCCTAAAAAATTGTGTTAAAATGTGAATACTCATCTGCTTTGTCGACTGTACTATCGTGAAATGGGAGTTTATAGTAGACATGATGAACCATTGATCAAATAACCCCTCAGGTAAATAGCTGCATGTTCACAAATCTCAAAAATTAGTAGGCACAAAACTTTTTCCTCCACAAACGTAAACCAGATGATATGTAGGAGGCACCAATCTAATAATGCTGGCGATGAAGTGAAATTGCTGCAGAGACTTCCTTTGCCAAAAAGTCAATTCGAACTGCTATGGGTAGCATGTGGGTGTTAATATCTCTGCCTACCCCTTCGCGGATATACAGGCGTGAGTATATGTACATTTATAATATAAATAGCAAAATCCAAATAATGTTGTGTTCTTACTGTTTCAACATTATGCATATACACTGTGACTATTGAGACTTTGTACCTATACAAAACATCAATGGAATAACTCTGTGAGATTTTTTGTAATCCACAATGATAGAGCATGATGAGAAAGGTAAACCACACATCAAACTTGATGACTAACTTTTAAACTCTCTCGTTCCATGATATACCAGGTTTCGACCGGGTTACACCAGCCGTGGTCACAGGCTGACAGTCACCCTGTGTAACCTGGTTGAAACATCAGGATCAAAGATGTGTATGTACCATGGTCGCGTTAATTCCTGTTATTATAACTTAAAGACTACTCTGAAGTTTGCAGTTTGATTAAATAACCTAATTGATTGATCGACTTCATTAACAAGTTTACATACAATACAAGTAACCTTATAAAAATAAATAATAATATTGTACATACATACATGGTATACAGCATACCATGCACAAAATCCTCCCAGTATTACCAACAACTTCAAGTTTGGTGATGAGTCTACCATTGCATGCTTTGGCATTGTTGACTGGATAATGTGCCTGAATATGTTGGTATTACAAAATAGACTACCTGCGTCCATACATAATGTAAATGTTACATTTTGAATAGGAGATCATTAATTAAACTCTGAACATATAGTATGAAAAGTAACTTCTTGAGTACATACATCCTACAGGCTCTTAGAGTAAGTACATATATTGGTGGAAAATGTTTGAGCACTTTTGTTAATTAAATATCAACTTTATTCCATTTACACATAGCTTAAAACAGTATGCAATATTTAATACAACTTTCTGCTTATATTTAGCACATAAAAACTGCTCAAACCTTTTCCGCATCATCTGATATGACCAAATTCATCACACAGAACTGTGACATGATCAGTAGAACAAACCTACAAGTAAATACTTGTTTAGTTGCCACTTCTGGATTTTCTTTTTTGTCATTAAAACAATGAAAATACTATATCCACAATTTACATTTAGCATTTAGCATAGCACAATATTGTTCATGTCCATTGGTCACCAACCACTCACTGAGGCAATAATCTATTCCAGAGGAATCAAAGTAAATCTTTTGATTTACTAATTTACTTTGATTCATCTGAAATAGATTGCATTATCTAGTCATACACTGTCAGACTGTTTCGGCTATTGTTGTAATATGAAGGTCTCCGCAGCCTCTCCAGAACAATATCATCTGGTGAGGGTGTTGAGAAATCAAACACTTTTATATGTGAAGTCGGCACATATTCCCTGAAGTATGGAGCTGCTACCGGCCTATAACGAGCACACAACACTTTGCCAAATGCCGAACACTTCCCGATTTTATGCTTGAGTATGTATCTCATGTCCGTTGTGATAGGTTTTAACGGTGACACTGGTCGGGTGGGTGTTTCTATATCTGCCACTGCCTGCTGCTCATCTTCAAGATTATCGGCTGTGTCTGGGATAACAAGAGACTCCAAAGAGCTACCGCTGCTGAGTGTCTCTACTTGTCGGTTTGGAACTTGACCTGGTATCTGTACTGCAGGCATTAAGTCTATCAAGCAGCTAGATTCCTCCATCTTTTCTTCAACTCTTTCTAGCTCTTGTTGTCTTCTCCTCTCTTCTTCTCTGGCCTCTCTTGCTTTGAACATATTGCTGAGCTGTATCGCAAGGACATCATTGATAGAACAATCACTAGTAACAATAGTTGGCTTTTCCACCTCTTCTTCTTCAGAGTCTTCATCATCAGATGCTGTGTGACCTAACATACGGGGCAATTGCCTTGAACGTATATTATTTAGAGGTCGTTCACCGAAACTCAAACTTGGTATAGGAAACCTCCTGGATGATGGTGATATCTTTTCATCAGTAGATCCTCCTTGTTCAGTATTTTTCGACAGATGCATACCGGCCATTTGTTTAGAAAGTACATTATTTATAGGGCTCTGGCTGAAACTGGGTATAGGAAACCTCATTGATGATGATGACATCCCTGATGTTGAGGGCAGTCCCGTGTCTGACAAGCCTCTTTGTACGCCAAGTGTGGGCAGTTTGAATGATCCCAGCCCACTTGTACTTGGCTGGCTATCATCTATGTTAGACTTAGAAAGGTGGTTGTCTACCAATGCGAATAGAGAAGAAAATGAACTGGAGTCTCCCATTTTGTATTACCTGAAACAATTTTAAATACTTATTTATCATACTATAAATATAATAAACTTAGAAAGTAAAACTTTGCTTGACTGCAGGATATCCATGCTATTTTACCTGTAAGTTGCTGTCATCTGCATAGCAATGAATTCTGCCAGTAGACAGTATGTCACTGATATACAGGAGAAAGTTAGTAGATGACAAGACAGTCCCCTGATGATGCACGCAGTTACCCCTTGCAGTTACCTGTAAGAACTCTGAAGCTCGTCCATAATATAGGACACGAATTCAGCGCTCCTGCAGGAAGTTAGCTACCTATGAATTGCGCAGCCTAGGAGCCAGACCAATATTGCAGGTAGTTTTGAAAAAAATAACGACTTGTGCCAGACCCTATGTAAAGTATAAGATAGTATTTTGTACACACAAAAGCTTTCCTTTTAGGTGTAAGTCTTTGATTAACTATATGACATATAGTTAATCAAAGGTGTAAGTCTTGTGTAATGAATTATTAAATCCTATACATTTTTGTTTTCTTTTGTAGTTTTATTTTCATTATTTATACAATAATTTGTAAGAGAATATTATACTCACTCAATTATTGCTCAGATATGACCACAGTAGTATACGAATCAGTCAATATTACGATCCAGATTTAAGAAGAGATTTTCATATCATTGTTTTGATTTCCCAAAAAAAGTATTGTGAGAAAAAAAAATGCTTTTTGTTTGTCAATTTGTCGTCTTACGTCACGTCACTCTACATAATCTATGCTCTACATCAATCAACTTCTTTGAGTATGGAAGTATCACAGGGGGGCTCTAAGCAGGGGGGCCCCGTTCAACATATAGAAATTCTAGTTATACAAATATGAGGCAAACATGAATTGAACCTTGAATATATCACTTTGTCTCTTTTTTTCCAATATACAGTTGTGTCTGCTAAAAAGAGACAAAAAATTTAAGTTATTGCTCACTTGGGAAAATGAGTATGAGAATTTGACAGCGTGCCAACGGTGCCAACATTTATGAATGATTTGCGCCAACATTATGAATGATTTGCGACAGCCATTGTTGAATTTTTCTAGAACATACTACTACAAGCATAATAGTGATGTACTCTAATAAAAGATTTGACGACGAAACTATTCTTGCTGTACAAAAATGTACTCTTTTGAAGAAATACGAATAGACAAAATTGTAATGTCTTCTGTTTTTCCGTATTAGAACTGGGCAATTGTGGCATTGTTAGAAACGTCTTGATCATCCGCTGGTTATAGGCAATATGACGTATGAATGACTATCAGAAACTCTGACTATAATAGAATAAAACTTGAGATATATAGAACGTGTTTGGTATGAAATTAAAGGGCTCTATTAGCACATTAAAAACATGTATACATTATTGGGTGTTGCTTGCACCAAAACAATACAAATAAAAATCAAGTCTAAAACTAAAATCCGACTACTGCAAATCACGCCCTAAGAAGTATTAAGCAAGAAAATATCAAGAATAACCGTGGTCGCATACCATTTACTCTAACAAAACAATACGTTCTAGGGATTCGTGATTCTGCAGTAGTCGGGTTTTAGTTTTATAGTTGCGCCACGTATCTTGAACCTAAATCATATGACATACGAGGCTCTGGCTGGCGCCCGCGGAATGCTTTGTAATATTCTATGCTGGGTGAATTTGAGTTCGTCTACCGCAGTAGCATCCCGTGCTATCCTCAATAGACACCCAAGAAATGTGTACTGCGCGTATAGGGCACGTTTAGAGCACATTTTAGGTCCAAGATACGTGGCGTGGGTTATAGTATAAATAGATATCGACAAATATTACGACAGTAGAAGGTGCATCCCTAGCATAGTAACCGTCGTCAAACGTTCATTCATAAAAATGGAACATAGGTATACACGTCAATTCTGTAGGTATACCCTGTCTATAGTATCTATGTCTATGGGAAGCTAAGTCTATGATGGGAAGTATCAACTTGTATGATTTGCATTCTCTCTGGCAAAGACATAGACGTCTATCACGTCTGTGGTTGACTGTTTACCGCCAATAATCTTAGAGTATAGAAATCACTATTTGTTCAAATGAAATAAAGTTGATACATATTTAAATATAACCCGCGCCACGTATCTTGGACCTAAATCGTAAGCTTAGAGTATTAATCGTAAGACATACGAGGCTGGCCGGCTGGCGATGGCGCCCGCAGATTGCTTTGTAATAGTCTATGCTTGGTGAATTTCAGTTCGTCTACCACAGTAGCATCACTAGCATCCCATGCTATCCTTTTATAAGACACCCAAGAAATGTGTACTGCGCGTATAGGGCACATTTTGAGCACATTTTAGGTCCAAGATACGTGGCGCGGGTTATAATTATAACACTTAAGATTTAAAAGGCTCTTGTATTTTTCCGCCTGACTTGAATTGCCTGTTGTATTTTTAAAGCTTTAAGGACCTGTATCTGAAAAATAAATTATTAAAAAAATGTTTGAAGTAAGAAGTAACCATAGAGTAGTTTATGAGCATAGACTTTTTATGAGACAGAGAAGTGACTGAACTGACTGAAGGAAGGAAGTCGGTCGGACAGACAGAAGTGATGTGAAGTGTTATGATTGACTGAGAATTTGAGAAACAGATTTTTGTAATCTGAATCTTGATAGAGGAAACCAATGAAATAAATTTTATGATCTTAAAATTTGTCATACAAAGAATAATCCCAGCTGATATGCGACATAGTAAAATTCTTAAAGTAGTTTCGTCGTCCTGCGCTAGCCATGCCAGGCGCAAAATATGAACAGCTGTCATTGAAGTCTGATGCTGATGAAGACGTGTTTACATCCAAGCCGAAGACGAAATGGTCGGATGTCTGCTTTCAGAAAGGTCTCCTGTCGTTGGGGTTGATCCTTTTGTACTTCTCTTTATCGATCGGCCTCACATTCTACCAGAGATGGCTGCTTACGGTAAGGATTAATGTGATCAGATAAGCTCGCTAAGTAGTGTTTATAATGATGCCTATGTCACCGAAACTTAAAAAAAAAACAATTTCGGGTTTGGTAATTTTCTACTAAGTTTCAAATTAGAAAAAAAAACCAATTAGGCCTCATGACCTATTGTCTGATTGAACCATCAATCAGCCATTTGCAAGGAGATTGTCAACACACTCATGGCTTAAATATCCAATCATCATCATCATATTTATATAGGTCTACAGAAATGTTGCAATGGATGCAAAAAATACTGAACAGATTTTGATGTGGCTTTTTTGTAAGAAAAACCTAAAATCTTATGTTTGTTTGATGGAAATCAACCGATTGCAATCAAACAAACATAAGATCACATCTCTGGTTTTAGGTACTTAACCAAGTAAAACCAGAGATGAGTTCCATGCAGGTGGAAGTACCTAAAAATGTTAATAGACTTGTAAATAAACTGTGTCAATGTTGGTGTCGAGTTAGATATTAAAAGAACTGAAAGATTCAGATATTTAAATTCTTTTTATATTTGACAATTACAGCGTAATTGCTTTGCATTTGGTTCAAGTATATTAAAATGGGGGGTAACCTGTACACTTGATAATTGCATTAAGGTCTTCGGAGCCCAAGACAATAGGTCAACCTCACCTACTGATTAATGGACTGGCTGAGGCTATTGTTTTGAGGAGTCAGACAGACAGGGGGCTGACAAGTCTAATCAGAGGAGAGTAGGAAAGCAGACCCTGGGATCCAAAATGCAAGTTTTGGACACAAGTGGGAGAAGCCACGATGTTTATTGTGGTTTATAACAATAAATATTGTGGCTTCTCCACTCCTCTCCACTTAGGCGGCAGACAAGAACATAGCCCATAGCAACATGTAAAAGTGATTACCATGACTTATAGATAATAATTCCATAGCTCGAATTTCATGACATTCAAAAGTGTTAAGGTGATATTGACTGTGACTGCTGTGTAATTATTTAACTAGTCAGCATAGCTCTCTCAGCATAGTTATTACATAAATAATGTACCATCTGTTTTGCTATACATTCAAAGTACCATTGTATATAAAATATTATATTTGTTCCAATGTGAATGTTTATAGACATGTACTTTAACAATAATAACTTGTGGGTAATCACACTAATCACCCACAAGTTATTATTGTAAAATAATCAAAACAAGTCCATCCAAAGGTTGCCTGTAAGAGATAGCTGGCAGCAATCTCTCACAGGCAACCTTTGCATTGCCACAAATTGCCACAGTGCCATCAATGGTACTGTCTAATGGAACCACAGTAAACACACGATGGACAGCCGCTTGTTACTCTTACATGCTAAATAGTTCAAAATATCTGGATGAAATCTCGGATATTGGTTCTTGTTGAGAATGGGAACAGTATTTCATCCTGCGGACAACATCAGTCAGTCACACAAACAGCCAAACACGCTCAAATGACTTAATGTTGTACTAACAAAACACCAAGTATGGTAGGACAGTCACAATCAGCTTTTGGAGCTCTCACTTCATCTGAGTACTAATACCGAATGCATCTTGTCGTGGGTTGCAGGACGCTATTAGACCGGGGTCATTACTCGCGCCGACATGATAAGGTATTAGAAATCATACGTGAGGCTGTAAGTTTTGCGGTAGCTGGAGCGAAAAAGGGATTAACTCAAAGAAATGACATTGTGTTTGTAAACGAAAGGATACTCAAAGAAATCACATCAAAAACCGTATTCAATTTTGATAGCTGCCATTAACTGGACAATACTCGTAGACACATGAGAAGCACTATAAAATACCGCAGGATATCTGTGCCTCGTCATCCAAACCCGATATATTCTGGTCCTCACGATCTCATAGGCGTGCAGTGCTTGTAGAACTCACAGTACCGTGGGAAACTAACATACCTGCTAAAGACCACGCTATAAAGACGAACAAATACTTTGACTTGACCAACGAGTTAACCAAAAATGGCTACGTGGTTAAACTCTACGCCGTAGAAGTAGGAGCACGCGAATTCCAGCTAAATCCCTGTTCAACTTGTTTAAAGACCTCGGATTGCCAAGAGCTTCAGTAAGCTCTTTATTAAATCTATAAAACCTACATCTGGGTCACAAGTCCCAATCGCCATCACAGTGTTCCTCTCTGTATCACCATGTATCACGCTATGGACCCGGCGACCGCACGGTGAATCCATAGAGAATCTGATCTCTTTAAAGAATACTAGCTGACATTGTGTTATGATATGACTGATATTGTATTCCACTCACGTTGTATTCAGTTCCCATTCCTGATGCACCTTCTATTAATTTTTTTTATACATAGGTACCTATGGGCGAGTGCAACACCAGGGGAGTCACACTCGTGATGGTCGGCATCAAGAACCTGTAAGAACAGAGACAGATATATAGATTAGCAACTATAATCTAATATTCCCGCTAACCCCTCTAGCTAAGCTTCTATGGCAGCAATATGTTCTGGTAATTATAACGATTACCAAGTGATTAGCCTTACACTCCTTGTTGACAATTGTATTTCTTTCACAGGACTTCAAATTCCCGCTCACAGTGGTGATGTACCATCTGATTGTGAAGTGGATCCTTTCAGTCATTGTGAGGTTGGTCCTGTACCTCATGACAGGGACCCCGCAGCTGCTGCTCCCCTGCATGACTTGTCTCAGGTCCGTGGGCCCCACAGGCCTAGCGAGTGGAATAGACGTGGGTTTCTCTAACTGGGGCCTCGAGCTGGTGACCATATCGCTCTACACAATGACTAAATCAACCACCATTATTTTTATTCTTGGATTCGCGATTCTTCTTGGATTGGAGAAGAAGGTAAGATGCTTTTTAGGGTTCCGTAGCCAAATGGCAAAAAACGGAACCCTTATAGATTCGTCATGTCTGTCCGTTCGTCTGTCTGTCCGTCCGTATGTCACAGCCACTTTTCTCCGAAACTAAAAGGCCTATGCTATTGAAACTTGGTAAGAAGATGTATTCTGTGAACCGCATTAAGAATTTCACACAAAAATTTAAAAAAGCATTAAATTTTGGGGGTCCTCATACTTAGAACTGAAACTCAACATTTTTTTTTTCATCAAATCCATACGTGTTGGGTATCTACCACAGGGGGGCCCCGTTCAACATATAGAAATTCTAGTTATACAAATATGAGGCAAACATGAATTGAACCTTGATTATATCACTTTGTCTCTTTTTTTCCAATATACAGTTGTGTCTGCTAAAAAGAGACAAAAAATTTAAGTTATTGCTCACTTGGGAAAATGAGTATGAGAATTTGACAGCGTGCCGACGGTGCCAACATTTATGAATGATTTGCGCCAACATTATGAATGATTTGCGACAGCCATTGTTGAATTTTTCTAGAACATACTACTACAAGCATAATAGTGATGTACTCCAATATAAGATTTGACGACGAAACTATTCTTTTAAGATAATTTTAAAGCAATTAGTTTGCTAGACTAAACAAATTATAATAAATTGGAAAAAGCGAAATCAATTCTCGGGCGGGACTCGAACCCGCGATCTTTCCCTTACTATTCTTCTTTCCAAAAATGTACTCTTTTGAATAAATACGAATTGACAAAATTGTAATGTCTTCTGTTTTTCCGTATTATAACTGGGCAATTGTGGTATTGTTAGAAACGTCTTGATCATCCGCTGGTTATAGGCAATATGACGTGTGAATGACTCTCTGAAACTCTGACTATAATGAAAAAAAACTTGAGATATATAGACCGTGTTTGGTATGAAATTAAAGGGCTCAATTAGCACATTAAATTAAAAACATGTAGGTATACATTATTAGGTGTTGCTTGCACCAAAATAATACAAATAAAAATCAAGTTTCAAACTAAAATCCGACTACTGCAAATCACGCTCTAAGAAGTATTAAGCAAGAAAATATCAAGAATAGCCGTGGTCGTATACCATTTACTCTAATAAAACAATACATTCTAGAGATTCGTGATTTTGCAGTAGTTGGGTTTTAGTTTTAAAGTTATGGTTATACACTTTAACAGGTAGTATAGAAAGATATCGACAAATGTTACGATAATAGAAGGTAATCCCTAGCATAGTAACCGTCGGCAAACGTTCATTCATAAAAATGGAACGTAGGTAATACACGCTAATTCTGTAGGTATAACCTATCTGTTCTATTATAAATTTATGGTATCTACAGATAGGTCTTTAAAAATGCTATTGAGGTTTCTAACATATTTGTTTTGTCTAAACTGAATAGTTTGCGCGAGAGACACTTCCAAAGTGGAAAATTGCCCCCCCCCCCCTCCCCCTCTAACTTCTAAAATAAGAGAATGATAAATCTAAAAAAACATATGATGTCAATTGCCATGCAAACTTCCACTAAAAATTGGTTCGAACGAGATCCAGTCAGCACTTTTTTTTTAATACATCATAAACCGCAATTTTCGCCTTTGCTACTACGTAACCCTTCATGGGCGAGTCCGACTCGCACTTGGCCGATTTTATTTTTTATCATTATTAAAAAAAAAAAAATTGTTCCAAACGTAACCCTCTTACTAACCCGACCCGACGCCGCCGTGTCGTTCCTATTTCCTATCATAACCCGAATTGCGTTTTTGGTAAACATTATAAAAAAAAATAACCATGAATAAAAATAACATATAATATAATATCGCCTTTATCCCCGGAGGGTTAGGCAGAGGTGAATTAACACCATCATTTCACCAATCATTGTATTTGGTGGAATTTAATAGAAAATACTCATCTAGCATCTCTAGATGAGTATTTTCTATTATATTTATATATTTATTATTTATTTATTTATTTATTCTTAGGAAAAAATACAGCACGTTCTCATTGTAGGTAATCCACGAGAAACTAAAACTCGTAAAATTTTCAAAATATCTACTTTAGGTAATGAATTAACTTAACACCAATATATGGAATATTGGTGTTAATTCATTAATTTATTTTTAAAGTCGCTGTTTATTTTTCACAATCATTATTATTATTGAATAATAATGATTGTGGAACGTGGCCTTCACGTTTATCTGTAGTCGAAACACATCTGAGATTTTCATAATAGCTTAAAAATTTACAATGCAGACGAAGTACCCGCGTAATTATTGCAGTTGCCCATGTTGCATGGTCAAGGGGAATTATTGAATAAATAAATAAATTGTTCTATCCCAAGCTGTAATCTATCTCTGTCCCAGATTTCATCAAGATCGGTTTTTCAGACGTGAAAGCGTAATAGACAGACATTTTCGTTTTTTTTATACCACTAATTTATTTATTTATTTATTTATTTATTACTTTGTGAAACATAGGTATTACAAAAGATCTTAACATTAAATAATAGTGCACTATGTCCTACCATTTAACATGGTGTACAAACTAAATTTAAAATATGGTTAGTTTTGGACTTAAATAATATGGTTAGTAAGTTCATATATTATATTATCATTAATTAATTGATTTATAGATTTATTTTAACCACAATTTCATAATACCTAATTAATATCTTTTAGACATATTTTTAATTTGTGTAATTTAATGTCATGCATGAGATATTATAATAGGAGATCTGAATGTCAACGTAAAATAATGTCAAATTTAAATTTAATATAGGTAAGTACTTCACCAATTATCAATAAAATATTAATATTTCCATTACGTCATCAATAATAATAATAAAATAACAAAATAATAGGAGATTCGAATGTCAATGTAAATATAATCTAGATCTAAAAATGAATAAAACTCAATAATAACAGGTAAAGTAAAATGTCAAAATTTCTCATTCATATACTCATTAATAGAATAGTATGCTTTTTCTAACAGTAGTGTAAGCAATTTGTTTTTAAATTCTTGTATATCTAGAGCCGAGCTAATAGACTTAGGCAACTTGTTATATATTGTAGGTGCCATGCAAAACACACTTTTCTGATACATAGTTGTTTTACACGCTACCACATGTAATGTACCTAATCTGCGGCTACTAGTCACTTGTGAAAATTTTGACCAATTACGCTTCACAAACATACATATGTATCTCAAGAATGTACATAGATGGCATCGTCAACAATTTAAGTCTTATCATGTAGCAGACAAGCACACGGCCGGCCTGATGGAAAGAGGTTACCGTGGCCCATGGACGTATGCAACACCAGGGGCTTCATTTATAATATTAGCATCGATATCAGTCTGAACTGAACTCAGGAGTCCTTGCGTAAACAGTGTACAAAAAGTAAAATGAAAGTAGACCATACAGCGAGGAGATAAGACTGTTGGTAGAGCGATAAGACGGCACTAGTCACGCAGCGGCACACCAAGGTCGTACGTAACAATTATTTTATACGACTTTGAGGTTAGGAATAAAACAGTAGTTGGTGACGTCACAGACAAATACACTATGAGCAGTTTTTATGCATAAAGTCAATCAAACATCCTATCTGAGACATAGACCTCTCCCAATGTGCGCCACAGCATCCAATCCTCTGCTTGCCGCGTCCAATCTATCCTAGCTACTTGTTCAGGTCCTCAGTTCAGCTGGCTGGCTTGAGATTTATTATCCAACTAGCTGACCCCGCGAACTTCGTACCGCCTAACAGTCAATTCTTTTTTTTTTTTTCAATTTTTCTCTCCGTAAGAACCATCCCCGTACTTTAAGGAATGTTCTAAAAAAAGAATTAGCGAAATCGGTCCAGCCATTCACGCTGGCGTGACCAAGGGAAATAGGGATTCATTTTTATATATGTATAGAGACTAGCTGACCCGTGCCCACTTCGTTGGGCATAATGTTAATAACTTTTAGTAAGTACAGAAAACTATAAACAGAAAACAGTTCTGAAAAGAAATTATTTTTTTTAAAAGTACAGAAAATTAAACCTTAAAATTTTTAATGGAAGAATGAGATAGATCTAGTTCTGATAAAAACTTTTTATTTAAACAATGTCGAAAGTGTGCTAATTACGTTTCGAAAAGTTCCCTCGGATATCACCCCCGTCGGCCATCAGGGTGATTATGTCGGACTCGGACCCACTAAAAACACATGCCGTCGCGGATTTTCAGTGGGGTGTAAGATTGCCTAGGTCATATTGCGCGCTCCCCCTGGGCCATCTACAATTTTAAGATGGCCCCCTTAGAAGTGGGAAGCACGGTGTCCCTATCGAATCCGGGAAAGGGGGGAGGCGGGCGTAAAGGGTTGACAGGCGGCCAGCACACCTGTAATCCTCACACCTGCGCTCGGTGACCAACTCTCCCCTTGCCTGCTCTCCACTGTACCCTCTGGTAGTCAGAGGGGCACGTGGGAAGCCTCTGAGCAGCCCTCTACTGAGCCGCTCACGTTGCGACAGGTATTTGCCGTAGGCGGCGGTGCCTCCCCTGGGTGAGAGGCGCTACCGCCTGCGTTGCCCATGGTGTTTAAAATTTCCCCCCAGGTTCCGACCCCGCATTCGGATCCCGTAGCCGTTGCATCTTCTGTTCAGCTGACCCTCCCCGTTTTCGCTCGTGACAGTCGTGACATACTGCGAACGCCTGTTGCACCCTTTAGCCCATACCCGTAATTAAATAGTTTTAAAATAATGTACAGGAATCTAACGGATTTATTGACATTTATAATTTCGTAATATCTTTTGAATAGAACCTCCGATTTCAATAATCCAAAAAGTAATCAACAGGTATTGAAACAATCTTTAATACTAAACAATTTATTTATATTAGAATCAATACAAAGGTATAGATTCCGCGGTCTGACTTTGATCGGTATTTCTGCTTGAATTTATTTCGCCTTAATATTTTTTATTATTGCGATAACTCTTAAACTATTCGTTGTAATTATATAGTGTAAACATAGCAATTTTGATCTACATTAAATGTACAACGAATCTAACGTATTTAATTGGATAAGGAATAACACCGTATTGTTAAAAAATAGCTTCGAAAATGACACATTTTTGTTGTAATTTGTAAAAGAAAAAAATGGTTACTGTGGGCTACCCTTATTAGATAGACATTTATGCTATCGCGGACTTTTATGTAGACCTTTTTAAGTTATACATTTTCACAGTACATTATTTTGTTATTATATACAATAGTGTTCGCAGCGCACGCGATGTAAGGAATTTTTTAGGTCATTTTTTTACACCTCGGGTTACATTATTGAAGTTTTGGTAAGGATCCCTATTTTTTTTGAAAATATAATACAGCCTATGTCAGTTAGTGATAGTGCAGCTTTCTAATGGCAAAAAAAAAAAATCAAATCGGTTCAGTAGTTTTTGAGTTTACTCGAATAAAAAAATACTATTAGTAAAGATGTATGGAAATCTGCCCGATTTATTGACATTTATGCTCACTGCGCCGCTCCCTTTTGTAGTAGCGTGATGTTATATAGCCTATGACACTCAGCAATAATGTGGCTTTCTACTGGTGAAAGAATTTTTAAAATCGGTTCAGTAGATCCCGAGATTACCCCTTACAATTTAACAAACACACAAACTTTACCTCTTTATAATATTGGTATAGATTAGCAGGCTGTTGCCCGCTGCTCCGACCGCGTGAATGTCGGTTACCGCGACCAAACATAGCCTATGTCCTTTCCCAAGGTCTAATCTATCTCTGTACCAAATTTCATGAAAATCCGTTCTGTGGTTTAGGCGTGAAAGCGAACAGACAGACAGACAGGGAGACTGACTAACAGACAGAGTTACTTTCGCATTTACAATATTAGTATGTTTTTTTTATATGGGACACGTCAATTTGACTTCGCCTTGCCTGATGGTAAGCTGAGGGCAAGGTCTTGGTAAGAGGTGGAGTATGGTAGTCTTACGATTTACTGCGCTCCACGGTCTCATCCACTGTTAAAGTTCTCACGTTCTTACTTTGAAAATGGCGGGCTTCCATACAAACTTTCATCCCTTATTTCACCCTTTAAAGGTGAAGGCCGACGCACGCAGCAGATGCGCGTCATTCATTGTGACTTCTCAATGGTCCCCTCTATCCGTATCGGAGTTTAACAAGTAATGTGTACGCTGTATCTGCTGCATGCGTCTGTCGTTGTCGTATGCGGTCAGCTTCGGAATCATATCTTCAACCGCAGTTAAACTTAAAACCGACTTCAACTGAATTGGGAAAGTATTTCGCGGATGAGTAATAATTAACCGTTCTAGCGCAGATAAGTAATTACTTTTGAGGAAAAAACCTTCAATAACATCTTACAATCTGACAAAAGGCATTAGCTATCTCCACGCTCTGTCGATTTAGCTGGCGATCGTCAAATAATTAGTTTTGTTACTTTTTTTTGTTCCGACTTTTCCTGTACATTTTTATATCATAGTAACTGTTGCCTGCGGAACAGAAACTCGTATAATTTAATCTTGTTACATTACTATTAAGCGCACCACGGAGGGAGAGACTCGAATGCAACCGGGACTCAACGCTGAGATGACAATTACAAATACAAGAAAGTTAAACTGTTTTCTTACAGAAAAATTATTCGAAAATATTCTGACGGCCTTTTGAAAATAGACACTCACACTAAAAGAATAACAAAGAATACAATGCTTTTTGCCAACGAGTAGCAAACACAAAGTAACTAGCAAATTCAAAGCGTTTGTAACGTGTGATAAAGTGGAGATTCGTTTGTCAGGGAAGTTTTAAGGTTACCATACATTACGTCAATATAATGTACTAGCCTTCCGCCCGCGGCTCCGCCCGCGTGCATATCGGTTAACGCGACCTTTGCTCATATCTTCGGTTCTACTCAACCGATTGCGATCAAACAAACGTAAGATTTTAAGTCTGAGTAAGCACTTTCTAACAAAAAAAACCGCATCAAAATCCGTCCAGTAGTTTTTGTGTCCATCGCGGACAAACAGACAAACAGACAGGAAATTCAAAAAAAATATTTTCGTGTTCAGCATCGTTAACATAACATTAACCCAAGTATTTTTTTTTTAAATATCTCCAATGTACAGACACGACCACTTTACAATTATATGCTGTTGCCCGCGGCTCCGCCCGCGTGGAATTCGGAATCCGTTCCAACTTTTTTTTCGTGCTTAAGTTCCCTCGGATACCATCCCCGTCGACCATCAGCAGTGATTATATTGGACTTGGTGTAAGATTGCCTAGGACATATTGCGCGCTCCTCGGCACACCCTGGGCCATCTACAATTTTAAGATGGCCCCCCCTCAGGACTGGGAAGCACGGTCTCCCTATCGAATCCCGGAAAGGGAGGAGGCGGGTGTGAAGGGGTGACAGACGGCCACACCTGTAATACTCACGCCTGCGCTCGGTCACAGATTACCTAACAGTTGGAGCCCTCCCCTGGCCTGCTCTCCATCCACTGTTCCCTCTGGTAGTCAGAGTGGCATGTGGGAAGCCTCTGAGAGCCACTACCGCCTCCGTTGCCTATAGTGTTTCGTATGGAGGTTCCGACCCCGCATTCGAACCCGTTCCCGTGTCATCTTCTGTTCAGCTGACCCTCCCCGTCTTCGCTCGTGACATACTTCGAACGCCCGTTGCACCCTTTTAGCCCATGCCCGTAATTTAATTAAATAGTTTTCAAAAATGTATGGGAATCTACAGGATTAATTGACATTTATAATTTCGTAATATCTTTTGTATAGAACGTCCGATTTCAACAATTCAAAAAGTAATCAACAGGTATTGAACCAATCTTCAATACCAAATAATTTATTTAAATAAGAATTACTACTAAGATATAGATTCCGTGGTCCGACTTTGATCGGCATTTCTGCTTGAATTTATTTCACCTTAATATTTTTTCATATTGCGATAACTCTTACATTATTCGTTATAATTACATAGTGTTTGTGGCAATTTTGATCTACATTAAATGTACAACGTGGCTAACGTATTTAATTGGATAAGGAATAACACTGTTTTGTTAAAAATAGCTTCGAAAATGACACATATTTTTTTTGTAATTTGTAAAAGATAAAAATGGTTACTGTGGGCTACCCTTATTAAATAGACATATGCTATCGCGGCCTTTTATATAGACATTTTTAAGTTATTCATTTCCACAGTACATTATGTTGTTATATATTCAACTAGCTGTTGCCCGCTGCTCCGCCCGCGTGGAATTCGGATTCCGTACAAACTTTTCTTTCGTGCTAAAATTACCTCGGATACCATCCCCGTCAGCCATCAGGAGTGCCATGTGGAATTCGGACCCACTAAACAGCATGCCGTCGCGGGTCTTCAGTTGCTGGAGTGTAAAATTGCCTAGGGCATTTTCCGCACCCCCCGGCTGACCCTGGGCCATCTACAATTTTAAGATGGCCCTCTCAGAAGTGGGAAGCACGATGTCCCATCGAATTCCGGAAAGGGAGGAGACGGGCGTGAAGGGATGACAGGAGGCCGGACCTATAATCCTCACGACCGCGCTCGGTGACCAGCCCTTCCCTTTCCTGCTCTCTACTGGGCCTCCTCGTAGTCAGAGGGACATGTGGGAAGCCTTTGAGCAGCCCTCTATAGAGCTGCTCCCGTTGCTGTATGTATTTAGTAGTTGCGGTAGCGCCTCCCCTGGGTGAGGGGCGTTAATGCTTCCGTTACCCAGGATGCATCACATGGAGGTTCCAATCCCGCATTCGGATCCCGTTACCGTTGCATCTTGTGTTCAGCTGACCGTCCCTATCTTCGCTTGTGAAATACTTCGAACACCCGTGGTTGCACCCTTTTAGCCCATGCCCGTAATAATAATTAGTTTTCAAATAATGTATGGTAATTTACCGGATTTATTGACATTATAATTTCGTAATATCTTTTGAATAGAACGTCCGATTTCAATAATTCAAAAAGTAATCAACAGGTATTGAAACAATCTTAAATACCAAACGATTTATTTAGATAAGAATTAATATAAAGGTATAGATTCCGTGGTCTGACTTTGATCGGCATTTCGGCTTGAATTTATATCGTCGCGCGTTACTTTCATACTGCAATATATTCTAAAATATTCATTATAATTATACAGTGTAAAGGGCAATATTGATCTACATTAAATGTACAATGTATCTAACGTATTTAGTCAGATAAGGCTTAACACTATATTGTTCAAAATAGCTTCGAAAATGACACATATTTTTTTTATAATTTGTAAAAGATAAAAATGGTTATTGTGAGCTACCCTTATTAGATAGACATATGCTGTCGCGGACTTTTATGTAGACCTTTTTAAGTTATACATTTCTACAGTACATTATTTTGTTCTATCTTCAATAGTTTTCGCAGCGTACGCGATGTAAGGAATTTTTTAGGTAATTTTTTTTACACCTTGGGTTACATTATTGAAGTTTTATCCAGGATCCTTATTTTTTTGAAAATTAATTGTAACCTATGTTAGTCAATGATAGTGCAGCTTTCTAATGGTAAAAGAATTTTTGAAATCGGTTCAGTAGTTCTTGAGTTTACTCGAATACAAAAATACAAATCTAATATTAGTAAAGAATGTATGGAAATCTGCCCGATTTATTGACATTTATGCTCACTGCTCCGCTCCCTTTAGTAGTAGCGTGATGTTATATAGCCTATGTTACTCCCAGATAGTGTAGCTTTCTATAGGTGAAAGAATTATTGAAATTGGTCCAGTAGTTTCGGAGCCTATTCGTTACAAACAAACAAAAAAAACAAATCTTTCCTCTTTATAATATTAGTGTAGATAGATAGATGGTGAACTGAAAACTAAGTTGAGTTAAAATGATCCCAAACGATATTATAAACACTTTAGACTGAAAAGTGATTATCTTGTCGACCGTTATGTCTATGTCGCTAACGCCCTAGCCTTTCACCTGTCGATATTACGTTGTGCGTCATTTATTTTCTTAGCATATTCTAGATCAGTGATCTCCAATATGCAAATAGGTAGCTACATGTCTTTGGTGTCAACCAACCATAAACAATTCGATGTATTATTCAAACTCGTTAGTATTCAAATGAAGTCAAATATATTTATTCATGTCATGTTCACGTAGATTACAATCATTAAGCAACGCTTATGAACATCAAAATAAATGCTTACACATTTACATTACCCGCCAAATTCGCGTGGAAATAGGTAAGATCTGTGGTCTCATTGACAGAACAAAGACCTGCCAAAGACCGGGCAAAACAACCGAGACACTCTACACTCAGGTGAAGAAGACCGATTCCAACTATTTCTTGATAGAAACTATATTATATTGGAGCGAAGTGAGTGCGAAACACCCATTGAAACTTGTTCCGAAAAGGCTAGATAGGTGCCACGGTAGCCTCTACTAAAAGCTGGCACAGGTATTTACTGCGCCTGGCTACTTTGATGAGTTCGTGTAGCATAAAGACCGTGAGCCCACGCCGGGCTCAGAACAGCCCCGACAATGCCACCACTGTCGGAGCTGTTCTGAGGGTACACCGTTTCATACACCGGCAAAGCGCCCAGCGCGGAATGAAATGGATGAAGTGTGCCGAGCCCTCGTCGAGTAGCCGTCAGAGCTGGAAGCCTCATTCTCCAGACCCCGGTTATGGCCATGGTCGGGATTCCACAGGTAAAAGAGACCTAATGTCTTTGCTATGCCATCGACTCAGTTCTTTTTAGGTTAACCAATAAAAAATACTTCATAATTGGCTTAATCGGTAATAATTATAATCAGTCAACACCGCAGTTAAAAATAAATTGTATTGTTTATCTTTTTGTTATCTAGATAGTATAAGTTTTTATTGCTTTGACAGATTATGTATACCTATTTAATATGTACGACTGCCAGGTAAAACGGGTATCACTTACGTTTTATTGTACAAACAACATTTTCAATACTTCTAGGTACCTACTTGAAATTATCTAGAGATTTGCATTTATTTCCGACTTCAATTAAGTAAATTGACTTGCTTACATACGTATATATTAACTGAATACTTACGTAAAAAATAATAATCACACGATGTCTTATTTCTTCATTCCAAATTCTAGTTCGAATAAAAAAGCAACAAAACTAATGACTTTTAATTATTGATAAATCTAAATATTTGAACTGTTAAAAAGTAGCTAGGTACGTCCTGATGTTCTGCCCTATTGTAGGTAGGGGGTTCCTCCAACCAAGGAATGGCCTCCTCTTGTGTTCAAGGCGTACCAACATACGACGTTACAGCCTGAGAAACCTGAGGACTCTATAGCCTGAGAAAGGACATAGGCTATGTTTTGTCGCGATAACCGACATTAACGCGGGTGGAGCCGTGAGTAACAGCTAGCAGCATATTATATGTTTGTAAATTAGTATACAATTTAAAAACTGTATAAACTTGAATACAAGTGTTTATTTTAGTTTCTTCGACCTCCCGACCTCACATAACGACCCTGCTGACATCCTGCTACACTCAGAGCCATTGCGCAATGTCGACTAGTCGCCGCCGACTCAGTCTCATGGCGACTAAAACATAGGCAAGCGGCCGGCGACTAATTGCGTAGACACCTAATTGAACTAATGAAAGTGACAGTCGCGACTAGTCGCTGACAGTGCGTAATGGGCCTTACAATTCAAACCTAAGCTACTCTTGTATCTTCTGTTCCAGTCGTGGTCCCTAGTCGGCATAGTGTTCATGATCGCGATCGGCCTCATCATGTTCACCTACAAGGCCACACAGTTCAATCTCCTCGGCTTCAATTTCCTGCTCATCGCGTCCTTTGCCGCGGGCCTTCGGTGGACGTTCGCGCAGCTGTTGATGCAGAAGTCCAAGTTGGGGCTGCACAATCCGGTAGATATGGTGTTCCATGTCCAGCCCTGGATGTTTGTGTCGCTGCTACCATTCACCATCATGTTTGAAGGTAAGTCGCAAAGTTTCAGTAGGTCAGTATTTGCTTTCCTAACGTTCAGGGTGTACAAGGCCTGACCTGTATGTCTGTCCACCTGCTACACAACGAATGAAGCTTTGAGGGAAGCTTTCTTTTTTATACCACTTAGGTGGCAGATAAACACATGGCGCACCCGATGGATAGCGGTTACCGTGACTTATGGACGTATGCAACACCAGGGGCGTTACATTCGTGCTGCCGACGCTTAAGAAACCTTCTAATGCCGTCTTGGAAAAATCCCATATTATAGTCGCTTGGAAAAACCACAGCAGAGAGTTCATTGTACAGCTTGAGCATACGTGGGATGATGTTCCTTTCATACCGCACAGTGCGCACCGTTTCTGATCGCAACGTCAGTCGCAGACGCAGTGGGTTCAGACGGAGGCTGCCTTAGCAATCAACAGAATATTACGTAGTAATAGTATGTACATGATATGATATAAATGATATGTGATACTCAGGAATGCGCGCCACATATGTACCTATGTACGTATGTTTCTAGAGACGTTACCTAGAATTACCTAGTCACAAATATACAGTGTTGATCTAACTACACGTCTGCATTTGATATGCACGGTATGCACCTACTAATTCCTTGTGATAAGGTTAACCCATTTAAATGCAATTTTAAACATTTAGTATGCTAATTATTCAAATCGTTTCAAGATAGAAAAAGCGAATACAGCCTTTGCGGGACTCGAACCCGCGCTCTTTCCCTTACAGGGGGAATGCTCTGACCACTGGGCCACCAAACCTCGCTCATAGCTGATCCAAATTCTTCTATACATCCGTCTTACGGCGACGACGGTGGGAGCCATCTACCGATACTCGTACGAACTATCGGAACCAATGAATAATGTTGCAATCATTTTTAAACATTGATTTTTGATGACTCCGCTCAAATAGTTCGTATGAGTATCGGTAGATGGCTCCCACCGTCACCGTAAGACGAAGTATAGAAGAATTTGGATCAGCTTTGGACGAGACTTAGTGGCTCAGTGGTCAGAGCATTGCCCTTGTAAGGGAAAGATCGCGGGTTCGACTCCTGCCCAGGCTGTATTCGCTTTTTTCTATCTTAAAATGATTGGAAAGGTTGATCCAGCCTCACAGAATGTCCGTATTCGAGTGAATACAAAACACTGCGTCACTGTGTGTAGACATTGCCAGTTTTCTGAAAACAACATGGTACATATTATTTTATCTTTTGCTGTTTTCGTGAAGTTAAGCTTCATTTGCCATTATTGTTTACGAAGTAGTTATGGACTCAATACAGGCATTACGTGAATGTGTCACTCGCGTTCAATGTACTGTGTATTTACATAATTCACTAATTTATTCACCTTATACCTTTATCTGTTCCCGCTTATCTCAGAGAGAATAGGCAGAGAAACAACCACATTTCACTGGCGTATACGTATACCGCTGTTTCGATTACTATTATAAAACTACCAATATGATAAATACGAAGGTAATACTGTCTGTTTACGCTTTAACGCCTAAACCACTGAACTAAATAAGATAGAGAGTTAGATTGGAACTTAGGAAAGGATATAGGTTACCTTTTGATCGCGAAAAAATACTTCACGGATTTCAAATAGGGAATTAAAAAAATTAATACAAAATTTGATGCGAGTTTATCATTTTTGAGGATCATCAATCATCAATTTAGCCTATTGCAGTCCACTGCTGGACATAGGCCTCTCCCAATCTCTCTTCCTCTTAGCGTTAATTCCCAGTCGCATCCGAAGCTTTTAGCTCGGAGTCTGGGGTCCGCTTTTTGTCAGTCTTAACTACGGATTTGGCTAGACCTCGATATTTTCTGTGAAGCGATTGCCATCTGACCTCCACATCCCAATGGTAACATCAGGCGATATCGAAGCTTTGCAGCTAGACTGTTATTGTTTTTGGATTTTTGAGGGCTCCAACTACCCGTAACGACTGCCATAGATGTTCTTATGGCAACCGGGACCGACGGCTTAACGTGCTCTCCGAGGCACGACCAGACCAATGCAAATACCCATATTTCATAAACACAAATATTTGCACTGAGCGGGGATCGAACCCACGCCTCCTGCGTAGCGGCCGCGTTCACTACCGCTACGCCACGGAGGCTGTCTCTCCCAATATGTGCCACGTTTGCCTATCCTCCGCCTTCCGCGTCCAGTCTGATAACCTGATAAAACTTAGTTCAGAGATAGCCAAGAGCTTAAGATAGGACATAGACTTTTGGACGCAATAGTAGACATCCACGCGACCGAATCCGCGGACAACAGCTAGTATTCTTTATAAAAATAAAAAATAAAAGAGGTTGATAAGTTCACTTTGCCCACTTCCAGGGTTCTCGTGCTTCGACTTCCTGCAGAAGCTGATGGTGGAAGAACTGATGCCCACGATCCTGAAGGTCACGGTCGGCGCCACTATCGCCTTCGCAATGGAGATCAGCGAGTTCCTCGTCGTTACATACACTTCTAGTCTGACGCTGTCCATCTCTGGTATTTTTAAGGTACTTACGTTTTTGAGGTCACTGGCCCTTATGTTGGCTAAGGTCCATATTCTAGAATGTCACTCAGCTGAGTCTCGATTTATCTGAGAAAAGATTGTATACACAGATTGACAGACTTGACAGGTTATTTGGCGGATGGTCGGTACAATCTGTCCTCAGAGAAATCGAGATACCGCTGAGTGGCATTCTAGAATATAGGCCTAAGACTGGCTGGTAGAAAGAG
This sequence comes from Eilema depressum, assembly GCA_914767945.1. Taxonomy (NCBI): domain Eukaryota; kingdom Metazoa; phylum Arthropoda; class Insecta; order Lepidoptera; family Erebidae; genus Eilema; species Eilema depressum. Next base: position 30,775,057 of record OU612012.1, on the reverse strand, counting down.
AAATACAGAATAACCTACACGAAGGGTATGGCTGAGGTCTCTCAAAGATCTCTATAATCTCTCTCTATAGTCGCTCTATAATACCGAATAGACTGGATAAATAATATAAAGATTAAAATATAAAACATACATCATACAAAAGTTTGTAAAAAATGTTCATTTATAATAGCTCAATTAAATAAAGGGTCAAAATTATGCTGTCCCTATTTCTTTTTCAGGAAATGTGCATCCTAGTCCTTGCAGTGGAGGTGAGCGGTGATGTCCTCTCTCCAATCAACGTCGTAGGCTTGTCCATCTGTCTGCTGGGCATCATCGGCCATATTATCCACAAAGTCTTATTTATACAGTCCGTGGCCGGCACTGTCCACGCTATAGACGATGACTTCGAGATCAAGCCGAAGACGAAGGTCAAAGGCGAGTACGGCGAACCATTGCTCGAGCAACAGGCCTGGCCTCCGAGCGAAGACAGCGACTTCGATAGTAATGTGGTGCTGTTCGAGGTCTTGCAACGACGGGACGGTAGGTAGGTAGTTCGAGGAGTTCCGTTTATTGACAAGTGACAGATGACATGTGACAGGTGACAGCGGTCTAGGTATGTTGACATATAAAAATAAAGAATTTTAAAGTACATTTTTTGATAAGTATGTATAAACATGCATAAAATAAGTCTGTATGTGGCTAACAAAGGTCGCAATTGTGTCTAAATCAACTAAACTTTTACACACTTTGGTATATTTTTACATGAGTCCGTGTCACTGAATATTTTCAGTTGCCCATAGACAAGAATACGATGATGTGTTTATTTTTTTTAAATATATAAATCTGTCCGATCCGTAAAGACATTTCTGTACAGAAATTTTAATAATAATAATAATACCGATAGTCGTGACCGTGAACGGTTTAATAGCAAAGAGCCTCGACCAACACCTGAAGGGGCTCGGGTTAGACGGTTGTGTCAAGGGCCAGATGCAGAAGGCTATGCTTCTTGATACGGCGCGCATCGTGAGGAAGTTCCTTTCTCTGGAGCCCTAACCACCGGTAGCTTGGTCCCTGTACCCGATACCGGTGGAGCACTGTTTTTTATATTTTTAAATAGATGTTTTTATATGTATTTAAAAATATAATTTATAAGTTTGTTTAATGTAATAAAGAGAATAATAATAAATTAACAATATGATTTATAAGTACTTCAAATAAAAACAAATTTAGTACAATTTATGTTCTGTGATGCAGTATTCTTCTTGTTAAGGTAAGAAATTTGCAGAACATAATCACAATTAACACTAAAATGTGTATGTGCATCAGTAGATATTTGGATATACATGTGCTTCTTTCGGATCAGACAGAGTCATTGTTACACGTTGTTTATTAAGGAATATTAAATAAAAACAATAACATTACTTATCAGAGTTTATTGAATAAAAACAGCAAAAATAAGTTATGAGTTTGTGAGTGATTTTTGAATACAACTTATCTCTATCATATATAGGCTGATAGATTTGAACATTCACTTGTAAAGGTGGATTTAGACCGAACGAACACAGAGCTATAGTTAGAAAAAGAGCATTGTTTCTTAATATTTTAGTGCAAACGAAACCTGGTTTACAACGTTTAAATTTTAATAATTTTGCTTTAGCAGAATAGAGTCTTAGAATTCTTGGCAAATTACATTACAGAAAATTACAGAAAATTTACAAGAGCGTTTTGGCGAGCATTCTGCTCGCTAAAACGCTCTTGTAAATTTTCTGTAATGTAACATTCGCTTGAATTCTCATTACAAGTGAATGCTCAATTTTATCAGCACCTTATGACGTCACAATTAACCGTTCTGTACTATACTATTATATAATTGTAAAGTGGTCGTGTCTGTACATTGGAGATATTAAAAAAAAATACTTGGGTTATGTTATGTTAACGATACTGAACACTAAATTTTTTTTTTAATTTCCTGTCTGTTTGTCTGTTTGTCCGCGATGGACGCAAAAACTACTGGACGGATTTTGATGCGGTTTTTTTGTTAGAAAGGGCTTACTCAGACTTAAAATCTTACGTTTATTTGATCGCAATCGGTTGAGTAGAACCGAAGATATGAGCAAAGGTCGCGTTAACCGAGATGTACGCGGGCGGAGCCGCGGGCGGAAGGCTAGAACATTATAAATATAGATACTTTGCGATGGTATAGCGCACCTATAGTGACTTTTCATGCATTACCGAAAATATCAATAGATGCACTTATTAATGTAGTTTGTTTTTATGAAGTTTTTTGTTCGATTTGATATGCATGAATCAAATTAAAGCCAAAATACAAAAAAATGGCGTCATTTTGCGTTATTATTACTACAAATATACGATGTTGTATAAAAATTTTATTGTTCATATCGAATTAAATATTATTTATGAAGTCATTTTGACGGGTATTGTTTTGCTACTGATTGAGGTTGAGCCAGGAGCCTCGGTACTGTTGTTCATACTTGTAAGGGGCGCTCTATAGCAATGTATACTCTAAGAATCTGTCCTATGAACGTTAGAAAATTTATGTTTTCTAGGACACATTTCTTTCTCATACTATTGTAGTGCCTCTAGCGTGGCGGTAGTACATACGACTGTTACGCAGGGGTGCGGGTACGGTCCCGCTCAGTGCAAATATTTTGTATGCATGAATTTGAATTTGTCTGGTCGTTCCTTGGAGAGCATACCGATTACCATACAAACATCTATGGCAGTCGCTACGGATGTTAGAGCCCTTAAAAAGTCCGAGAACTAATCTAACAACAGAAATTCAATATCACCAATTGATATCAAAATTCTGCCGCATCACAGTGAGACTGGAAACCCGACCCCAACCGAGTTGGAAAAAAGGATACAACAGAATGAAGTTTTGAAGCTTTACTATGCTAACTGTTCAAATCGATTAAGAAAGGGAAAAAGAATCGACCTCGGACGGGACTCGACGGGACTGAATAAGGGAATCTGGATTGATTTCGTACGTGTCTCGGTGGCTTAGTGGTCAGAGCGTTCCCCCTGTAAGGGAAAGATCGCGGGTTCGAGTCCCGTCCGAGGTCGATTCTTTTTCCCTTTCTTAATCGAAGGATACAACAGTTAACAAACAGTTAAAAAACACACTGTATATAACCTAAAATCTTCCAATAGGTAGTTGTTTTAATCCTAAACCGACATTTTACAAAAATCTTAATAATGTTATTAGCAGCGTACATATAATATCCAAACATATTTTTGTAAATAACATATAACATGATTATGAAACCTTTTATCTCTCCCTACCAATTACCAATATTTCACACACCGTACCAATATTCCACACTGATCGATAACGCACAAATTAGGTGACCAAATTATTCGTAGCTAAAATAAGTACCTAATAGAGAAATTAGAACCTCACACTTTAATTAAAGTAGAATTAGATGGTATTGCACATGTTTCGCACATTCCTCTTATATAATATAGACTATAGAGTATAGAGCTTGTCTAAGCCCAAAAAACGTGCCCCCACCACCTCCCTTAGGATGTTAATATAAAGAAAAGGAAAGAAAAAAGGAAGTATCGGCGGTACCGACGAGTAAACCTATGTCGTCATCATGTCATATGTAGTGTTAGAACGTAAACGACGAACTGTCATAATTTTTGTTGCTATGGAAACTTGTCGGAGCACGTAGCCGACACCGGTGACCTGTACGCAAATTGACGACGATTGTTTTCAAATTTGTTGGTCAACTAGTCATAATGTGACAGAACGCGCGAGCGAGCGGACGTCTTGTTCTATACAATATGTCAGCGCTAGACCACAGACACAGCGTACTCGGATTTATCACGCGATTAGTCGACCGCAAGGTTCGCAAACAAGTCATAGGTTTTTCCCAACTGTGGTGAAGTGAATGTGGTGAAGCGCGACATTTCAGGCTTAGACAGGCTATACTGAACTTATCACTGTCATATTATATCTTGAATAGCCTTCCTTCGAAACCGATACTTTTAAATGTCATATTTTATAGTGACTGTGCACTACCTGACGTTTAGATCATTCTCTGACCGGTTTGAGGCATGTAGATGACTGGACATAAACGGCAAAATACGTGTCCATCCGACACATTCTTCATTCTATTCTTCACTCTCATCTCATGATCACGACATTCGTAGTCTTTCGATTCTATTCGGATATTGTAAATCTACAAACATAAGAAACAATGCATTTCTAATTTATTGTTAGACATTCAAATTATTAACAATACGAATAAAATAATTGTAGTTGGAGTCTCGAGAAATCAGTTTATTTTCATTAGTTATCGCCGTGACTTTAACTTTCTTATTATGTACTTTCACACTACACAAACAAAACACGGCCCGTATTCTAGAGCGGCATTCAGTCCTAAATCTCGATTTATCTGAGGACGGATTATATAGACAGATTGACAGATTTGCCAGATTGCCACAATCTTTCCTCAGAATAATCGAGATTCAGAACTGAGTACCATTATAGAATAGGGGCCTAAAATTCAAATACTTCGCTAGTTTAAGACTAGTCTTAAGTGGTTTATTCTGGAGGAAATTATAGTAATGCAACTATTCCGAACCCTTATATGCCTACATCTCCTTAAGTTTCGTAGCCAATCATTTCCTTGACCACGCCAACATCCAATTCCTTTTACTCGTAATAATCCGAGAGCTGGTACGATTTTTTGAGTACCGTCTTGAGGCAAGCTGAAAACTTGTCACACAACTCTCCTGTTATACCCCAATAAGAAGCTGCAGACCTGGCTGGTGGGTACGGGGGCTAAATCAACCCGATTTTTTTTAAATTAAAAAAATAAATTTCAAAAAACCTGTTTGAGGCAATATGCAATTTTTATAATGTTATAGTTTAATGTTTAAGGAATACATAAAAAAATACAGGCGATTTGGTGGGGGCTTTACCATTGCCAGGCGGGTTTTGAGGTGGAGTTGATTTAGCCCTCGTACCCACCAGCCAGGTCTGCAGCTTCGTGTTGGGGTATAACAGGAGAGTTGTTTGACAATTTTTCAGCTTGCCTCAAGAAGGTACTCAAAAAATCTTACCAGCTTTCGGACTGTAAGCTCGTAATTGAAATCAATTTAATAGATTTTAGAGAGATAAAGTAACTTGAAAGTGAGATTAAAGATAGGTGATATTGTAATAAAATAAGACATTCATTTTATATACTTGTAATTTGCGTAAGATGTATCAATTTTAGAACTTACATATTACAAAAACGGAATTAAATTTAAAATATTTTAACTGATGATTAATTATAAAATGCCTTAATAGTTGTCGAACGTTTATCGCTTTTACACAGAAAGTTTGATGTCTGTTACCGAAACGTAGTATATTTATATGGACTTTTGTTGAATGGCCTGATGAGCTATGACTTGTATTAAGAATACGATACATAGTATTAACGACATCCGTAAGAAAAAATATGTGTCATTCCAAAATGCTAATCCTCGTAATAAAAAGATGTTCAATATTCAACCTCGATCTAGTCTCAACATCCCCTTCGTGAAAAACGGTTTTTTCGTGTGGCAATACCACATGTAAGCATCTAACGACAACCATCTAACGACAGCAAGCAGAACTATTACGTCACTACGAATCCTGCATCGTGAAAGTGAAGTTCTTGCGCTGGTACAATATACATACAACATCCCAATCGTCAATCACATCTCGTTCCTTCACACAAACACAATTTTACAAGTTTTTTCATCGTTTTTGACATTAGAAAGATTGAGGTTGGATCGAGACTGAATTATGAACATCTTTTCATTACGAGAATGAGCCTTCAGTTTTGGGTTCGATACCCTCATATCATACTAACTACTATTCATTCTACTGACGAAGGGATGCCTTAATTTACTTGATATTGCCATGCCACCTCACACATTTAATTTTATACCAAATAGAAACGGAACTCCCAAGTTTGTTACAAAACATTTATATAAGAAACTAGAAAATATTTTTAGTATATTAATATTTTTACATCACGAAACATTTATATAATAATATAAAAATAAGTTTAAAATATAAATAAATTGTCTACCGTTGTTTGTATTTAGTTTGTTGACTGTCGGATCTATTTATTGATTCGAACGAAAATGTTATGTTAAAAATAATCCTATGTGATTTTATATTTTTCTTTTTATATGAATTATTTTTACTACTTTTCTTCTTTTCATTAAAATTTCCTTAAAATGTTTATACATATATGCTTCGGTTCTTTATAATGGTTGTACATTCCAATGTAGTTATAAATTATTTCTCTATAACGCATTTGATATTACTTGCTTCATATGTTAATTGATTATTCCACGTACTACACACGGCAAAGGAGATGAGTACATAGTACACACCTCTTGATATAAAGTGGTATGAAAAGTTGTAACCTATCTCGTTAGCCGCGTGTAAGTCCTACTTGTCAACATTTAAAAGTTTCCTTAGACATTACATTTTCTAGTTATTCTTCGATGTCGAAAACTGACTTACTTATAAGTGGATTATTGTAAAATGATTAAAAAAACCCCGAACCTCTTTGACGGGTTTTCTATGAAATTTTTGATGTAATTTAGCAGAAAGGACTTCCTAGTTAAATTGAGTTAATGGGCCTACCACACGCACAAATTTCACCACAGTTTTGTTTGTGCACGCCAGTTTTACATGGAACACCGTACGTATACTCGTAGTTGGTAAAACTGATACAGTTACACACCAAAACTGTGGTGAAGCTTGTGCGTGGGGTAGGCCCATAAGAGTTATTAACGGTTTAAGTTAACTAGATCTTCTATTACATTTTATTGCGCTCTTCACACGTCCATAGGCCATGGCAATCACTTTCCATTTGGTGAACCTTTTGCTTGTCTGCCATCTAAGTTGTATAAAAAAAATGAAAAAATGTTAATGGAGATGATCGTAGACCCCCAGATCGCGTCACGAGCGTTAACTTCGGTTTTCACAATAAAATGGTCATTTTTGTAAGACTCTATTTTTCTTGACTTATTGTATAAGGGTATGGAGTCCTTTTTGCTAATTTAGCAATACAATACAATATGTGCATAACGATTCAAGACTAAAATATATTTTGATGAAATAAAAATTGGTGCAATAGCAATTTATGTGATATTTTTATTGCGATAACTCCGGCTAGTGGAATAAAATGTGGGCAGCCGCCAACCGCGGCTTCGCCCGTGTGGAATTCTGCTCCCGTTTCCTAGACCCAGAGCCTCCCTGTTATCCCCGACTATAATCTATCCCTGTACCGAATTTCCGCAAAATCCGTTCAGCCGTTCAGATATAGTCAGAATTTATTGTATGATATCTGTGTTAAGGGTTTTAGCGCTGTAATATTATAGTTTAAAATTATATTACCTTCAGGCTAACGACAGTTTACGCAAACCGCGCTAAAGTATTGGGCCTATTTATCTAATAAAGATAGTTCTACAAAATCTCTACAGCTTATTTGAAGTCTGTCTCACACAAAACTTGCCGTATTTTTTTCTTATCTTGTAGAGAAATTATTTTTTTACATGCACTCTAAAATGGCGACAAAAAAATTGGGCACCTGTCCTGATTTTACGTACCAACCAGAGATGGCATGCGCAAAAAAATATCATAAGGACATATATATTCATCTGCCTCTAACAACATGTATCCCGTATATACATTTTTTTTTTTATGGAATATCGGGGACGTAATATCGTCCCCGATATTCCATAAAAAAATTTTTAGACCCCGAAAGTAGGTATAGAAGAATTCAATTATCCAGGACGTATTCCAAGTGCCTAGCTGTGTTGGTTAGAGCATTTCCATAACATAACTGGCAGATTTTTTTTTTAAATGAACTTTAGCTACAATGACCAAGTAGGTACCTACATCATCATAGCGGTTATCCTGATTGTTTTGTTTTGCCGTACCATAGACTCGGATTTCTTTATCATCCTGTATTTCCTTCTTCCTACAGGCCCGAGTTCTTGCTAGGCGTGAAAAAACGTACCTACTCCTGAAATTATTTTTGTAGATCGCAGCACTGAAGCTTACTGTGTTGCCACTTTAAGGTATTTTACCCTTTATTTGGGTAATACTGGATACGACTAACTTAAAGAAGATATGTCCTGGGATCACGAAATATTTTTAGGGACTAAGGATAATTAAATTATAATTGCGGCAGTAGCTCTATCTGTTACTCTTTCACGCCTAAACCAGGGAACCGATTTTGATGAAATTTGGTACAGGAGGTAGAGGTAGTTAGACCTTGGGAAATGATTAGGTTAAGTTTTGTTCCCTTGTGTGGACATCCACTCAGGGGAATACGTGTCGTAATATAATAGACTTATTATAAAGGTTTGCTCACTTAACGTAGATCACACCGTTTCGCTGTGACTGCTACGGGGGGTTCGTCTCCAAAACAGCAAAATTTTCTTTTCGATGAAACTAGATAAATGAGTTCATGTATTTTGACGCCTATTTGTACAGCTATCCAATAGCCTATCGCAGTCCACTACTGGACATAGGCCTCTACCAATTTCGGGAGGCTTTAGCCTACTGTTTTCGCGCTGGCCAGACTGGTTGGTACTGGATTTATTTTCGAGTTTTCTATATAGCTATAGCGCGGTTTTTTGTAACGTCATCGTCATCTGTATGAGAGCAACAAAGCGTTACGCGTTGGTTCTAATCTAATTTATGTTGGTTTGATACACTTTCGTTTTAGATAAACTTTTTGAAAAGCCCCGCTTTTGTTCCCTTTATACACTCTAGTACCATGCATCGTCGTCATCGCACATGCACACGCACATGCACATGCACATCGTCTAGTACCAACATGCAAATAGATTGTACCCGTATACCTACATCTTAATCGTATCTAGTCATTGCACTTAACTTTTAGTAAGTAGGCTCCTTTTTTTTCTTTTAAACTGGCAGCGGCAGGCACAGTCTGGTTTAAAATAAAGTTCATCATTCCCCGTTCAGAAATTACCCTAAATAACTGTGGTAAACCCAAAGCTTTTCTGTGACAACACTGCTGTGACCCTTCCTCAGCAACCCCATCGATTCAGTTCCGTTTCCAGTGCCCTCGTGAGAGGGTGTGCTCGAGCCACCCCATAAATGCGAATAATAGAGCGGCCATTTTCCCGTCGAGAAGCTTCCATGAAATATCCAAGTGAGTAGATACAATTATGCCTACCTATATTTAAATATTAGGGGTTTAGTTTGGGATGCTTGAAAGATTGAAAGTAAGCTTGTTATGTGTGTAGCAATTTCCCTGCACTAAAATAAATATATATTTATCTAGGTAGGTACCTACATACATTCAATCTATTGCTGTAATACAATTTTTTTAACTATGCACCTTGTTTTCATAGGTCTAGCGAGTGGCGACGCTGACTACGTTGCACGCACAGCACGCAGGCGCAGTGGGCTGCTGCAGCTGAAAGCGATGTAAGTATTCCACATGTATCCTTTCTCGCTGGCGTCCTCCGTATAGTACCTACCTATAGGTATCTTCCCAACGCCATCTTGGAACCGATAATGGCCCTGGGTCAGGCGGGTGCAAAGACCCGAGACGGTTGGCGGTTTTAGTCGGTTTGAGTCCGTCTCCCGAGGGACGAATTTCGGGGGGAATTCATGTATATAGTTAGGTACATATATTTACGCCTTTATCTCCGGACGGTTAGGCAGAGGTCAATTAACACCCCATTGTATTCGATCCCACGTAATAGGGGGTGAGCCTATTGCCGTATTCCGAGCACTATTGTTGACTCGATCCATGCATCTGAGGCTGATGTCTGATGTTAAACAGCCGTACCCCTTAGTCGCCTTGTACGACACCGCATGCGAAGAGATGGGGTGGCCCAAATTCAACTCTGCCGGGAACCAAGCGGCATGAATTAGATACCTACTTAATTTAATTTAATCTCTCACATTTTGAGGAATGCCTCTTAAACTAGTGTATGGGTAGCTCAACATATAATTTTATTAATAAACCTCTTTTAATCGCTAAATAACAGTAGGTATCCTATTCTTGATAATAACTACATATTCGTAAAAGTGTCCAGTCTATAAAATCCAATCAAAGAAATTTTTAAAGCGCCTTCAAAGTTATCTTTGATCTCCACTTGAAGTCCTGTCTACTGGGCCCGATAATTATGGGAGTCTAAATTAAATTCTTAATACTACCACCCTCCTCCCTAAACAAAAATACTCGTCTATACATACTTGGGTGCATTCATTTCATGGTGTTATGGGTTTTTGTGAGCTCTCAGCGACAAACCAGACCCCCCAAATTTTTAATCTGCAAATTACTAAGTGTAGACAGACAGGCCTGGGAGGTGGGTGCGGTTTCATCAATATGCTTATAACGATCTATATCACATGTCTAGTCCAATATGGCCGCTAATCGATGACTCGAGCTGTGCAGACGTACGCAGGCGCGAGCTTTGTACCACTTTGGGTTGCGTCCACCCTCGCTAGGGGTTCTGTCTGACCCCCCTATTGCTATTTTGGTTTGCTTTCTGGCTGCATTGATTGACAAGAGGTCCGGGTGCGGTTTTCACACAGAAATAAATTCGAAAATAGATATCCTTTGTCGTGATTGTATAGACTGTATAGAGGTATGAGGTAGAGGACTATCAAGTCAAATATGTTTCTTTGAATGTCAAATCAGTTATAGTATTCTATTTAGGGGGAAAGTTTCAAAAATCCTTCCGTTGTCGATGCTTACAACTGCTAAAATTTCAAATTGGAGTCTCAGCTGTGCGTTTTATAGCCCAACTGATGGGAAGTGGTTACGGTGGGCTATGGTATGGACTTCTGCAGGCGACCATGCCACACTCTGAACCTTCCAAAGCCCTTCTTAAAGAATCAATCAGTCACTTTCACTGAAAGAACTGTAGGCACATGCTGTAAGAACATTTCGAACGATCGAACGAACTCGACAGCTCTATCCGCGGCGATATTTCCATTCTGCTTGCTGTAAATTTTGTGTCGTCACGTTCTTGAGCATGAGGGTGATGTATGTTTACGTGTTCGACAACGTGACATCACCAAAACAGCATGCGATATTGAAATATCACTGCAGCAGGCACATGCTGTAACAAACATCTCGAATGATCGAAGTGAGCTCGATAGCTGAATCCGCGGTGATTGGTCAATTTCGCTAAATTGACAAATCACCGCGGATTCAGCTATCGAGCTCACTTCGATCATTCGAGATGCAAGTTATGTGCCTACTGATTTAGCTTTCGAGTTCGTTCGATCGTTCGAAATGTTCTTACAGCATGTGCCTACTGGTGTTCAAATGCGTGAGCGTCAGTCCTCGGGCACGAAGTCTGGTGTGTGGTTTTAGTCGGTTCGTGTCCGACATAACCACCCCGCCGGCACTTCCGAGGATTCCCGCATCAAATAGACGAAGCTACGGAATGTTTTAATGTATCCTGATACTAGCTGATTTTACAGGCGTCAAAAAGCTACATGCTACCTTGCCTGCGTTGAAGCCGCCATTGAGACAGAGCAGTTGAGAGCTCCTCTCAAACCCGCAGCGCTGCGACCCGACGACTTATACCTCAGTGGGAGCCTCGCCAGACGTAAGTCTATACTTAATATTATTTGATACCTAGCTGTTTCCCGCGGCTCCGCCTGCGTGGATGTTGGTTCTAGCGTAGTGTTGTAAATTTAAGCACTGAGAGTCGAGCGTTTAGCGCCGCTTCGATGCTTGTGAGCGTTACGGCGATGGAGACAGAATATACTTAATTTTAGGTATCCAGTGCGCAGTAACCATGTGTACCATTACTTACTACACATAATAAATCAAAATAACGTTATTTTAAAGGAAATGTTTAAAACCGCGGTCGGGTTTTTAGCTTCCAGTCGTATGCACCCAGTTGTCTGCCTTTTATGTTCCTAATAGCCGGTTTTGAATCGCAATCCAGAATCTCCCCTGTTTAAGCTTCTTACAAGGTTCCCATGGGCCATTGTATCTTTTTTTTATACTACTTAGGTCGCAGACAAGCACACGGCCCACCTGATGGTTATCTACATCACAAGCATGCAGGCGTGCCGAAAAAGAATGCCTTTCCCTTATAAAAGTTTTCATTTCCAAGCCAAGCTTACCAGGGTGTCTTTATGGCAACTAGAGGAGTACCTACGTAATTTCGTCTCTTCGCAATTTTTCGGGAACGCACGTGTAAGATATAATTGATTTCGAACGAAGGACTTTTCTCTTATTAAAGTTTCCAAGTCAATATTACTATGGTGTCTCTATAGAAACTATAGAGGGGTGCTTTATTTAATTGGCAATTTGAAGGCGTGCGTATCTATCAGATACTGTATCAATCGGACAAAAGATATTTTACCGGTACCCTATAGGTTACTTTTTAATAACAGAGGGATTATTATCAATTCTCCTATTGTTAATTTTCTGTGTTCACGAGACTTCATTCTGCGGCAGAACTTAGAATTCGAAATGAATTATTATGAACTTCAAAATTAAAGAAAATTGTGTTCAACTTCAACTAAACGGGTGCATCAATAATTATGGTTAAGGTGCCCTTATTGCACCGCCTTAAAAATACACCTTATATAGCTCGATAAAGCCGCAGAGAATTACTGAGAGATCACTCTGTCTTAAAATTTTCTTATGTTTGTCAGACTCAGTCCAAGAGTGGAAGGTGAGTAGGGTAGCCAGAGCTCACTAGAGAGGTTTTGTGCTGTCTGGGAGAAAACCAAAGGCTTTGACTTACATCTTTTGCGCTGACGGCACAGAATCTCTCTGTTCTTACAGGGTCGACAGCACGAGTGTGACTCCGCTGGTGTTGCACTACCTCTTACCATCAGGAGTGCCGTGTGCTTGTCTGCGACCTTAGTAGTACAAAAAAAACCTCTCAATTTCAGGTTATGCTTACTGTAAACCTTAGCCACTAGCCACTAATGATCATTCTAATATTATGTTATTCTCTTACAGGTACTCCGACAGTGAGGCTCAGCGCTCGCAGCCATACCATGGGCTACAGGGCCACTGCCGCCACTGGTAACTCGACGTACTCGGAACGATCTTTGGATCTTGTTAAAACTGCATGCCAGAAACCGGTGAAGCTACCAGTGACCCTGTAGTAGCAATTAGTATTTACGTAATGAAAGCTATAATCTTACAGGCCTTTATATAAGAAAGAGCACAAAAAATGTTGTAAATATTTTTTCATCCCACCATCTCGGAAAGAGTACTTTTTTTCTTCGATATCTGAGTGTAAAAGTCGCTTTTATCCTCTAGAGTGGTAATAGTTATTTGTTATACAAGAGTGCAAAGTTGCTTTTTAACCGCGTGCTCATTTTTGATGACCGAGCAAGCGAAAGATTCTAAATTTGAATCACGAGCGTAGCGAGTGATTCACAAATTAGAATCTTGAGCGTTAGCGAGGGAATCAAAAGAGCACAAGGTGAAAAATCTTTGCACTCGAGTGCAACACGTAACTTTTCATCCCACCTCAGCGAGGAAATAATGAAATGCTTCTCCTTCCTAGCGTTAATTCCCAGTCAGCATCCGAAGCTTTCACCTCGGAGTCCGGGGTCCGCTTTACCAGTCTTAACTGCGGATTTGGCTGGACCTCGATATTTGCCGTGAAGCGACTGCCATCTGACCTCCACAACCCAATGATGACATTAGGCGATATCGAAGCATTGCAGCCAGACCGTTGTTGTTGAACTTTTTAGGGCTCCAACTACCCGTAACGACTGCCATAGATGTTCGTATGGCATCAGTGAACGACGGCTTAACGTGCTCTCCAAGGCACGACCAGACCAATGCAAATACCCATTTTCATGCATAAAAAATATTTGCACTGAGCGGGGATCGAACCCGTGCCTCCTGCGTAGCGGCCGCGTACAATACCACTACGCCATGGAGGCTGTATAATATGTGTATTAATACTAGTAATAAAATACAACAAAATAAAAATTCAATAACAATGTCAACAATATGACGTGAAAAAAATTGATGCGCGCAAAGCAAATTAAAAAAAAAGTACACCAAGGAGGTTACGAGTCTGAGTTTTTCATGAATTAAAAAAAAGTTGTATGATAAATTCGGCACCATAGAGTGATGTTTTGAGTCCACAAACCTAGTACACACGATGTTCTAAATTCAAATTTACTTTACCTCTCTAGAGGATAAAAACGACTTTTACGCTCAGTTATCGAAGAGCAAAAATAGTCTTTCCGAGATGGTGGGATGAAAAGTAAATTTGAATTTAGAACATCGTGTGTACTAGGTTTGTGAACTCAAAACATCATTAAACCTATTTACTTCTACCTCTATGGTGCCGATTTATCATACAACTTTTTTTTAATTTATGAAAAACTCAACTCGGAACCTCCTTGGTGTACCTACTTTTTTTTTTAAATTTGCTTTGCGCGCATAATTTTTTTTTCACGTCCTATGGTTGAACATTGTTGTTGAATTTTATTTGTTGATATTTTATTATTAGTATTATTACACATAATTATTATACAGCCTCCGTGGCGTAGTGGTAGTGAACGTGGCCGCAACGCAGGAGGCGCGGGTCCGATCCCCGCTCAGTGCAAATATTTGTATGCATAAAAAGTTCAACAACAACGGTCTAGCTGCAATGCTTCGATATCGCCTAATGTCACCATTGGGTTGTGGAGGTCACATGGCAGTCGCTTTACGAAAAATATCGAGGTCCAGCCAAATCCGCAGTTAAGACTGGTAAAGCGGACCCCGAACTCCGAGGTGAAAGCTTCGGATGCGACTGGGAATTAACGCCAGGAAGAAGAAGCATTTCATTATTTCCTCGCTGAGGTGGGATGAAAAGTTACGTGTTGCACTCGAGTGCAAAGATTTTACACCTTGTGCTCTTTTGATTCCCTCGCTAACGCTCAAGATTCTAATTTATGAATCACTCGCTATGCTCGTGATTCAAATTTAGAATCTTTCGCTTGCTCGGTCATCAAAACTGAGCACGCGGTTAAAAAGCAACTTTGCACTCTTGTATAACAAATAACTATTTTAGTATTAGGCACTTAGAATAACTTTATATTTAAGTTTAGGTAGTAGTTAATTTAAAGTGTTATTGTAAGTATTATTGTAAGTAGGTCGTATTATTAATTTATTAAAATAATTCAAATAAGAGTTGTATTTTATTTCGAACACCATCATGCTATCATCCAATCCCGCATTTTGGTGAAAACAAATTGTTTCATGATAAACAGTTTGGGTTTACTAAAGGACGTTCGACCACCGATGCTGGTGTAGAATTGTTAAATTGTATTTACGAAGCCTGGGAAGATAAGCATGATGCATTGGGTGTCTTCTGTGATCTATCCAAGGCTTTCGATTGCGTCCACCATGATACATTAATCAAGAAATTAGAACATTACGGAATAAGGAACAGGGCTCTCGATCTTCTGACTTCATATTTGAATAATAGAATTCAGAGGGTCGATGTTAACGGTACACGCTCAGTAGGATCCGTGGTTTCGATGGGCGTTCCACAGGGTTCGATACTAGGACCATTTTTATTCTTAATTTATATAAATGACCTCCCTTACTACGTAAGGGACAAACATAGTATTATTTTATTTGCTGACGATACTTCGTTAATATTTAAAATTAAGAGGCAACTAAACAATTATGACTAAGTGAATGGTGCAATAACAAGAGTGGTCCATTGGTTTAGTACAAACAATCTTTGCCTAAATGGGAATAAAACTAAATGTATTAAAGGAGACGGGGACTTCTGGGCCAAAATTGTAATGAGTTGAGATATGACTTAAAAAAAGCGGTATTTTTTTCTATTTCAAAATATTAAAAAACCAGCTCAATTGAAAATCTTGAAGACGAGAAATCTTAAAACTAAATTTATTTCACTAGCAAAATAAAATATCGATTACTAAAAATTATTTAAACAATATTGCGTAATATAACACTTGCATCACAATTTGATATTAAATCAATCAGAGTGAACAAAACTTAATCATAATAATAATAATAACCATTTAAAATACCAAATAATAGTGTAATAAAAATAAATTCTGAATCGATTTCCGTTAATCGATTAATTATTTCTTGTGTTTATCAACTGTATTTTTAAGCTGTGACAGCTGACAGCTCCATTTTCTGTCAATCAGGCCCACGAATGTATGGAAGAGTATCCATCTCCTTTACCCTACCTAATGTTGCACAGGTGGAAACCAATGTACAACTCAATGGTCAGGTGTTGAACCTTGTGGAATCAACAGTGTTCTTAGGTTTGAGTATTGATGCCAAACTGCAGTGGGGATCACATATTGAAAAAATAGCCAATAGATTAAGTTCAGCTTCCTACGCTGTAAAAAAGATTAGGACTCTGACAGATGTGGATACGGCTAGAATAGTTTATTTCAGTTATTTTCATAGTATTTTGAGCTACGGAATTCTCCTTTGGGGTAGTTCCGCGGATTTGAATACAATATTTATATTACAAAAGCGGGCTGTGCGAGCTATTTATAATTTGGGCCCAAGAGTCTCCCTCAGAGAAAAGTTTAAAGAAATAGACATTCTGACCGTAGTGTCACAATACATTTTCGAGAACCTAATTTTTAAGAAAAATATTTCCAAATTTCCAAAAATATGTGACAGGCATAACATAAATACGAGACATAAAAACAATCTTGTAGTCTGTGATACCAGACTCCAAAAAATTAGCAGTTCTTTCCAGGGTAACTGTATACGCTTTTTTAACAAGCTCCCTAAGGAAATTAGGGATTTACCTATAAATAAATTTAAAAATGTAGTTATGAGGAAATTGTGCCAAAAGGGCTATTATAAAATACAAGAATATTTAGATGATAAACTAGCTTGGAAATGAGCTGTTCACTCATGCATGCTTCTCAAACAAATTATTGTATTTAGACTAAGTAGACTAAGCATTATTTGTAAATAGACCAAAAAAAAAAAAAGCCCGCTGAGTTTCTTGCCGGAGTCTTCTCAGGCCAGGGCCGCATTTCGAACCGGTGGTCCATTTGCTAAGCTAGTCTTTAGTACATAATTACATATTTTTGACGTTTTGTAAGTGCCGTTTTAATGGTCTATACAGAATAAATGATTTTTGACTTTTGACTTTTGACTTTTTGACCGCCTGAGTACCTAGTGTTGTTCTAGTATGAGACCATATTATAATAATAACTCGAGACTATTAATAATTACAGATAAACTAAAACTAAATTATTAAACAAAAATATTTACAAGAATACAAAAGGGGGTCATTAGCTAACCAGGTATGGGTGAATCTTGAGATTCAGTATTCAGTTGATTCCCTTGGCACATAAGGCGTTAGCCTTACCTACTTAATTTATATAAGCTCTTATTTCATTCATAGTATGAGAGCTAACGTCACTAACTGACGTACCATCAGATTGCTGAATGATAATATTATGTACTATCGCGATCATAAGTGCAGTACCAATCTGACGCAACTATTGCGCGTCAACATTAATCGTACTTATGACCTTATTCTTTGAAGACAATTCACACACACATACACAACACTAGTCGTACAGTACTCTTACTAAACTTTTGAAGTTATGACCTTAATCTTTGAAGATAATTCACACACACACACATACACACACATTAATATTGTTCACTCGTTGATTGATATTGGTAATTTCAATATCATACGTAAGCCGCCCCGTAGCTGAGTCGTTTACAGTGCGGCTTGACGAATAGTATGAAACCTGTCGGTGATGGTTCGAACCTACCGGAACTAATATAACTTTTTGTGTTTTATATTTAAAAGTTATATAAATGTTGATACGAATATAAAAATGTTTCTTAAGTAGAATTTTAAACTTAGCGAGAAAATAATTATTTGAGGGTGCATTTGAAATAAAATGGATTCATTGGCTATGAGTGAAGTTGTTGGTTGGTGAAGTCAGTTACGACTACCCTATTTATATATTATGTATATCATCTATGGTTACGACTGTTTGTGTTAATTACTGTTCGAGCGATTACATTTCTTTTTTAATAAATCAATATGTCAAATATAAGTATAAGCAAAAGCTAATATTGTGGCCATATTCGAATGGTCTGAATATATCTCAAATTTCTAATGAGACGGGCTTATCTGTAAGTTAATTAATTAATTAATATTGTTGTGCAATTTTGTTCATTGGTTGCAATTGTGTAATATGGTTGTTGTTTTTTTAGAGAAATACTGGGAGTCGTTGCGTGAAACAATTTGAGGAAGAAGAGTTGCAGAGTTGGAGGAGAAATGGAAGACCTGCTGAAGCGGCGTTATATGGTAGCAGAATATGAAACGAATAACGAAGAGTATTTACTTTAACTGGGAATCAACAATATTTTCTGATGAAAAAACGTTTAAATCATCTCAAAAAGGAAGATTACATTTATGGCATAAGGATAAAACACGGTGGTGGTTTATAAGTGCCCGGTTAATGGCAATAGGCTCGCCACCTATTACATTGGGACCGAAACATAAACGGCGAAATGTGGGTGCTAGCACCTCTGCCTACCCCTTCGGGGATATAGGCGTGAGTTTATGTTATGTTATGTATGTGAAAACAACATAGTACCGAACACTGAATCTAAGTGTAAATTATGTGGGGGTGGATTAGAGCGCAAGGGCCGGGTGAATTAGACCCAATATCTACGCGTGCAAATAGTGCAAATTATGTGAAAGTGTTAAAAGATATAATGTTGCCCACAGTGCGAAATGTCTATCCAGATATAAATGAAGGTTTAAGGGCATTAGAAGGTTTCTTCAGGGTCGGCAGCATGAGTGTGACGCCCCTGGTGTTGTATACGTCCAAAGGCCACGGTAATCACTTTCTATCAGGTGGGCCGTGTGCTTGTCTCCCACCTAAGTGGTATAAAAAAATGATATAAGTTTTGTGCACGATAATTCTCCCATCCATCGAGCCACCATACTTCGCAAATGGTTTAGTGAACGTAAATTTATTCCTTGCTGTAGCGAAGGGTGAAAATGTTCAAAAGGGAAGCCGGTGGCAAATCCCAAAGAACAACCATGGCAATTTTGTATGAAATTCTCTCAAATTTTAGATAGGTACTGAATTTTAGGTGTAATACATGTAATAATGCATTAAACTTAAGCATCTCTACCATGACTTCCCTTTGCAGAGCAAGCCGGCAGGAATCGTGTTATGAGTACTCCTCGCCACTGAATTTCCTTGGCCAGCACGATCCCCTGATTTGAACCCTTGTTTAAATATTTTTGTTATTTAATTTCAGTTGAGCCTATTGAGACTACTGAGCCTATCAAGGGACGTGCTGGCCTGTAATTAGTATAAGACTGTATGGTTGAGGTTAAGTTTCAATCCTCTTTTCCGAAAAAAAACTTTCGAGAAAATGAATAATTAAGCTATAACCTCAATATGCAATATTAATTTTATTATAAAAGTATATTTTTTGGATGAAATTATTATAACCACAAATTAACATTGGATAATTCTTTTAATAAACTTTTTTTTTAAAACTATTGTTTTATTTATAATCTATTGTAAATTAAGTATATAAGAATAAATAAATAAATTTGTAAATAATTATTTCTTATTCTGTTAACTTGTTCCTAAAATTTAATGAAAACAAAACAACAAAAAGTGGAAAAACTAAGATCCGAACCCACAACATCCGATTTCAAGCAGCCTTGTTACCGACCAGGCTACGCACTGCCTTACGTAGAATCACGAATTTTTGCATTACTTTATATAGATGCATGCTTGGAACATAATAGTATGAAAAGGCGAGCATAACGTTTTCTTTGTTTCGCATCACACACATTTATATTTTCTCATATCGATACTGTGTGACGTATAAATGTATGCGTTAAACATTACATACACATAGATACGCGTTTAAACGGACAAGCCATTATAAACATTACGGTGCTAATGCACTTTTAATTACGATAGTACATCATTAGACGCGCCTTTGCGCCACTTCATTGTACCGTACTGTGTTAAACACACGTATCTATAAATGTCATTATTTTCATTGTAAATAATATCGGAGCTGCGATATACAGGGTGGAACATTTCGACTTTACCTGGAGGGAAGTACCCTCATACTAGAGATAGCGAATTTTACTTAAAGGAAACATTACCTTATTTTTAAAAAGAAACAAAACTGCATTCAACGACTTTTGAAAATGCCACACCCGGTAGTCGAACCGAATAAAATCTTCCTAAACTTCTCTTTCATGGATTTCCTTTTATATAATTCACCAAGTTTGTTCGAGAGATTTGATCCTTATAATTGACCCTATCGATTGATGCAATAAAAATACAGGATGTTATTTTTTCGGATTTTAGTCGGTTCGATTACAGGGTGTAGGTAAGCGATTTTTCGGCATTGCACAATGCAGTTCTGTTTCTTTTTAAAAATAAGGAAATGTTTCCTTTGAATGAAATTTGCTATCTCCAGTATTTAGAGTACTTCCCCTCCACATCTCCAATGCAATCGCGGTATCCTTTATCCAATATTATGCTCGGTTCACATTATTCCAACCGCATTCCAGTCCAGCGAGCTAATCCGGTGCTGGAATGCTACTGGAATAATGTGAATCATCACTGGAATGTTCTGTCTGGATTGCCGGTCTATTTTTTCCATCTCGATCGCTCATTCTAGCGCCATCGCCACCGCAATAGTGTAGACAACCATTTCAGCATTATTAAGTTTCAGTCATTGATTAAGGAGTGATCTTCTAGGTGATGCATGAGCTCAATGAGAGAACAAGGAACCAAGTACCTATTTGTGAATAAAATATAAGTAAATTATTTAATTATGCAAAAGTAGAACCATACAGGTTGGTTCTACTTATTTGATCATGACATAAAAAGTACAAGGGACCATTTGGTAATTGGTATAGATCTTAGTGAAAAAAAAAAAACAATTTCGATTACTCTTAAGATTTTTAGGTGACCATGGGGTATGAATCTTGTTTGTTTATAGAACAACTGCCGTTATATTGCTTGGTAACATGTAACATTGTCAAAAATATGTTTTGTTCTACCTTTGTCCGATGGTTTTGATTTTTACGGGACATAAAGAAGGCGCTTTTTTACAAACTTCTGCATATTTATTTATCTCGATTTTGGCAGGTGTGTGGGTTGGTTCCGGTTTATATAAGTAGGTCCAATTAATAATCTATGGCGTTGAATATACTCTATTATCTTTGATATACATAATATTGTCATTCAGACGGAATTTTTTGTTTATTTGCGAATTTTAATATACATAATTGATTATTTCTAGTTGTATAACCATTGATTTATAAGAATGAAAGTGCAAGAAACGTATGTTTCCATATGCTTTGTTTGATTTTTTTATGTAGGTACTAGGAATTGAAATTACTGTATTCTTGGGAACACATCCAGCTTGGCAAAATTTGCTTGTTTTAGAAGTAGGGTCAGGTCAGGCTTCGAACCCGGGGCCTCTCGCTCAATAAAACTGAAGCTAAATAAATACATGTGCCATGAAGTTCTGTTTTTTAAACTCCCATCTATTCTGCTTACCCCATATTCATTTTCAGTGTGAAGCCAAACATCTGCGGTACTTGCGGTAGACCGCCAGAGTGCCCTTGTTTTCAGAAATTTCATGACATGAGGAACACATGCTTGTACAAATACTATGAGGCGATTCTACGGGATGATGTGAGTGGTTTTTTAATTGTTGGGAGTATTGGCAGGCATCCATCACTCGCTTATCCTACGACGATAAATACATGAGCTCGACAACCCGGGGTTGTTAGAGCATTCGGGGCCGGCACGCGCCTGCGAGGGGTCGGTCTTGTGAGATCAGTAGACTCAATAGGTGCAGTGCACCGCACTGTTTGTATTGTAACAATGTTGAACCGTAAAATATAATGTTTTTCTTTTACATATAACATTAATGAAAACAGTTTATTTAATATAAGGTGTACCTTACCTTTGGATAAGGTAAAGATTAATCAGACACTTCAAAAAAGTTAATCAACTGTAAACACATCAATCGCTAAACTTGCTGCTCGCTGTAAACACTTTTAAATTGCTAGCAGCTACAGCTAGCTTACGCAGTTTAAACACTTTAAAGCGCTAATTATAAGGTGTACCTTAATAGTTAGCTTTTTAAATTGATAATCGACAGGCAACCACTGCCCCTTCCTCAAGCAAAGCAGAGACGCTTGAACCACAACATAGAGCCACTAAAAGTACTGTACAAGGTAGGGCGGACAAGAATAAAGTAGAAGAACTGATTCCACCTACAGGTAAGCCAAATATTTGCTATAGTGTTTGGCCAACTTCGTAACAATTGACCCATACTAACAATGTACCTACTCAGGTTTTACAAAGCGTGTGTGGCGATACCACATGTACCCAGCGCCATCTAGCGACAGCAAGCCGAACTACTACGTCGCTACAGTTCCTGCATCGCGAAAGCGAAGTTCCAGCGCTTGTACAATATATTTACAACATCCCAACGACAATCGTTGGGCCGCGGCCCGTCAGGCGTGATCACCTTGCCTGGTCGGAGGATCCTCCCTTTGGTTGGAGGAACATTACCTCCACACGTGTTTTGAGGTCTCTTTGGAGGGGCAAACGGGGTGCGACGGTGGAGGCACTGTGTGTGCGTGCCTCCGCCGTATAGGGCTCGTTTAGTTTAGTTACTGTTCGTTTAGTTTAGTTACTGTAATCAGTCCTTATATTGGTTATTTGATTGTCCAGTTAGTGCACATACCTACGTGAACTTTTGGACGTTTGCTCACAAAGTATTTTCCCTAAGTTTTTACCCATTCGTGGTCAGGTATAACGCAAAATATTAATATGGGTCCTTCCTTGAATCAAGTATTAGAGCTCCTCGATCGGACCACGGGCAATCGACGTATTGATTTATGTTAAGTACCTACTCTTTCCAGGAATGTTCAAAATCACTTGCCCAAGATGCTTGAAGACTTACGAAAATTTAATAAGTGGCAAAACCACTACTGGGAAAATATGCGATCACTGTCGTTTGAAAGCCCAAGGACCCAAACTGGAGTCAGATAAAGTAAAGAAGGTTGATGGACAGAAAGAAGACAAAATAAGAATCTCGCGTCAAGAACGAAAAGAAGATAGACATTATATATTAAGAGTAAGACAGCGGTCGTCATCAGATAATATTGATCTTCAATTATTGCGTGCATCTTTAGGGAAACGACTGAAAACAACACTAATGTTTCGCTCTGGAGATAATTTATTAGAAACAAAAAAGATCGTGGATTTTAAAACATCTCATGAAATCGTAGAGATATATCAGTCGTCCTCTTTTCGTCCTGTAAGCAATATAACTATTTCAGACACTAGAATTCCTAAAAATGTAGTACAATCCGAGGGTTCTAAAATAAAACCTCATCTTCTAAGCGAAAAAGAAAGACTTCAAACAAGCAATAAGCCTTTAAGCGAACCAACTTTACTGGCACTAGGTAGAGAAGAGGAACTGTCAGGATTCCAAAAATTAATGCAGTCTAAAGTGACAAAGATCACTGGTTATGATATTGAAAAAGGGATGGTTTACTACTTTCCAAAGGTAGATAGATTGGAATTAAAGCGGCACGTTAGCACTTCTGAACTTATTAGAGACACCAAGGAAAAACTCGATGCAAAGTTTGATGAAGAGAAAAAACGGCTACAGGCGGAAGAAAAGAAAAGATCTGAACAATTAGCAAAAGAACATGGAGCTGAAGAAAAGAAAAGGCTTGGTAGTGGAAAATGGGATAAAGCTAAAGAGCAGAATAAACTAATAGACAAATCAAAAAAGTCGCTCTATGATTCCAAAGAACCAAAAGAGCAGAAAGAACCAAAAGAACCTAAAGTATCGAAGGAATCAAAAGTGCAAAAAGAAACGAAAGAATCAAAAGAACTAAACGAATCAAAAGAAAAGAAAGAATCCAAAGAACCAAAAGAACTAAAAGACAAAAAGGACCTGAAAGAAGCAAAGGAACCAAAAGAAAAAAAAGAACCAAGAGAAGCAAAGGAACCGAAGGAAACAAAAGAAGCAATAGATCCGAAAGAAAAAAAGGAACCTAAAGAAGCAAAGGAACCGAAAGAAGCAAAGGAATCAAAGGAAGCAAAGGAATCAAAGGAAAAAAAAGAATCGGAACTGAAAAAGAAATCAGATACAAATGGAAAAAAAGGGAAGGAAATTAGTGGACCTGAAAAACAAAACAAGGACTCAGATGTAGGTGGAAACAAAGGAAACGAACTCAGTGAAATTGAAAAACTGAGAAAAAGTCAAGCAGCGCAAAGGCCAAAAGACGAAGACAAAGCTAATAAACTTGCTGCCCTATTAAAAACATTGCATGACGTAAAGGAAAATGAAAAAGTAAAGGTCAAGGCACCAAAACGCGAGCAACCATCTAAATCGCTCAAAAAACCAGGAAAACAACCAAAAACTCTTCGTAAGATTCAGGAAGCTAAGTCGGAAGGCAGTTTGAATAGCTTTATCGCAAAGAAAGTTGAAATTGAAGATATTATTATTGGTGAAAATATTGGCAAATACAAACCTCCGGATATCCCGCAAGATCCTAATATGCCTGGTGCAGAAGGAGAAGTAATCCCAATGTTATTCAAAACCAAACATTCAGAAGAACAGTTAGACGGGTCAGTGAAAGCGGTTACGGCGTTTACAAAAGTCTCTGAAGACAAAAGATGGGTAAGTAATAAATGCTGTACAATATCAGGCCTTTGATAGCACGTCACGTCGGGAATATGAATGCAATCCAACTGATACCGATCTGTTTCATTTGGTTCCCCGTTTTACCGAAATTTTTATGTCATAATTTTGTTTCGCATTAACGAATTCGCAGTATTATATTATGTTGCAGGAGGGGAGAGAAGGCATCATCTCATACGCTTTATCTGATCGCACTTTTATTGAAAAGGGATGGACGGTATTGCCTGTTGAGAAGGTTGTTCGTAAGGTAAACTCGAATTCCACTTGGGAGGTCATACACCAAAGCTGAATGCTGTTTTGGTGTGTGGCATCCTTAAGTAGAAAAATGCTTCTTAGCAAGAAATATGTCTTCTTGGTACCCTGCATTTACGCAGCAAATGCAGTGTCAATGCCCTTAGTAGATGATCTATTAAGATTGCAAAGTCAACCTGTTTCTGTATCAGGTATTACATAATAAGCTGTTGCACATTGCTCAGCACACATGCGATGTCGGTCATCACAACCATATTTACATAGCTTTTTAATTAACAGACAGACAGAATAACTTTCGCATTTAAAATAATACAAAAGTGTGTTTTTTTCTCATGAAGAAACAGTTAAGAGATATGAAATTTAATCATGTTGAATTCCCGGTTAATGGCAATAGGCTCGCCACCTATTACATTGGGACCTAAACATAAACGGCGAAATGTGGGTGCTAGCACCTCTGCCTACCCCTTCGGGGATATAGGCGTGAGTTTATGTTATGTTATGTTATGAACTCAATGAGATTTCTTGTGAACCGAACCATATCCAACAATGAGGTGACTTATTTACTTGGTGGAAGTCACCGCTCATGGAAATGTTTTTCATCTAGGTACCTATTTCAGTCACTCAGCATTTAGATCCTTAGCACTGCCTGGCTTGGCAATCTAAGTAAGTAGGTACACGTATCGCCTCTACTTTCCGTGTCAGCATGGTTTGTTTAATACTTTAATAGCATATTCAATCCTTATTTTGATTTTTTAGATGAATGTGTACCGGATGCGCCCGGCTCAACCAGAGTTCGATTGGTTTGAACACAACAAAAAGAAAATATTGATGACGTATGATTCTGGTGAGAGATTAGCAGAGTTTGACGACAAGGGCCGCTGTCGGTGGTACTACAAAAACGGTCGACTGGCCCTCGACTACTATGACGCAGAAGGTAGGGCCTCTATATTGGATTTCAGCTTAATAGTACCTATCTCTGAATTTCCAAACAGGCTTTTTTAAATTAACCCCCGACGCAAAAAACGACGGGGTCTTATAACTTCGACGTGTGTGTATCTGTGGCATTATAGCTACCGAACGGAGGAACCGATTTTACTTAATATCGTTTTTAGGGTTCCGTAGCCAAATGGCAAAAAACGGAACCCTTATAGATTCGTCATGTCTGTCCGTCCGTCTGTCTGTCTGTCTGTCCGTCCGTATGTCACAGCCACTTTTCTCCGAAACTATAAGGCCTATGCTGTTGAAACTTGGCAGGAAGATGTATTCTGTGAACCGCATTAAGAATTTCACACAAAAATAAAAAAAAGCATTAAATTTTGGGGGTCCCCATACTTAGAACTGGAACTCTCTCTCTGTGGGGTATCTATAGATAGGTCTTTAAAAATGCTATTGTGGTTTCTAACATATTTTTTTTCTAAACTGAATAGTTAGTTTGCGCGAGAGACACTTCCAAAGTGGAAAAATGTGTGTGTGTGTGAGTGTGTGTGTGTGTGTGTGTGTGTGTGTGTGTGTGTGCGTGTGTGTGTCCTCTAACTTCTAAAATAAGAGAATGATAAATCTAAAAAAAATATGATGTAAATTGACATGCAAACTTCCACTAAAATTGGTTCGAACGAGATCCAGTCAGTAGTTTTTTTTTTATACGAGTCATAAACCGCAATTTTCGCCTTTGCTACTACGGAACCCTTCATGGGCGAGTGCGACTCGCACTTGGCCGATTTTATTTTGATTTGTAATATCTAAATGGTGAATCAGTCGAGAGTGTTCATAGCTATGATGTTAGATGAAAATCGGTCTAATATGGTCAACAATTTTTTTCATAACTCCTTCTACATTATGGGTATCAAATAAAAGGGCTAACCAACATAAGTTATTTTCTACTTCTTGGACACTTTTATTGTGACGGTTTTTTTAATTGTTAATTCAAAACACTATTCATGGAATCGGTACATTCGGTACCAATGTATGTGATTTGTCAACAGTTCATTTCCGTTCAATACCTACAATAAAAGTTGATGGAAGCACGACCCCTACTATAACGCTATAGGTACCTAGGTAGAAAAAGATACGTCGCGTCGGGTGGAGACGGTCGGAGTGGGAGGGGGGCCACCCTGTCTGCCTGTCTACACTGTTGGATCGATTGAGCCATGCTTCCCCCGACGCGACGCCCGGGAGCCAGGAGCCACGAACTAATATCTCCAAACTAACATTTACATAATCTAACTTAAATCATAAGGCTATGACAAATGGTTTTAAAGATAATGTGATTATGAAAATTCTATTACTCAAGCCGCCCGAAAACGCTCCATACAAAATGATGGCCTGTTGTGACGCCGTACGTCGTACCGTACCTACCTAAGTAGTGCAAATATATGGACCGCAAAAGAATAACACATTTATCTCAGTTCACCTTGTTTTTACACGTGCACAATGAATAATAAAATTGGATTTGATCATTTGAAATTCAATAAGGTATCTAAAAAGTTAAAGGAGTTTGGGTAACCTATCTATGGACTAGTGGCGTCGCCGCGTCGTTTATTTTTTTCAGCGGCCATCAATAATTTTGATACCATCGATAATAGTTATTTGTTATACAAGAGTGCAAAGTTGCTTTTTAACCGCGTGCTCAGTTTTGATGACCGAGCAAGCGAAAGATTCTGAATTTGAATCACGAGCGTAGCGAGTGATTCACAAATTAGAATCTTGAGCGTTAGCGAGGGAATCAAAAGAGCACAAGGTGAAAAATCTTTGCACTCGAGTGCAACACGTAACTTTTCATCCCACCTCAGCGAGGAAATAATGAAATGCTTCTCCTTCCTAGCGTTAATTGCCAGTCGCATCCGAAGCTTTCACCTCGGAGTCCAGGGTCCGCTTTACCAGTCTTAACTGCCGATTTGGCTGGACCTCGATATTTTCCGTGAAGCGACTGCCATTTGACCTCCACAACCCAATGGTGACATTAGGCAATATCGAAGCATTGCAGCTAGACCGTTATTGTTGAACTTTTTAGGGCTCCAACTACCCGTAACGACTGCCATAGATGTTCGTATGGCATCCGTGACCGACGGCTTAACGTGCTCTCCAAGGCACGACCAGACCAATGCAAATACCCATTGCAATGCACTGAGCGGGGATCGAACCCGTGCCTCCTGCGTAGCGGCCGCGTTCACTACCATTACGCCACTATGTGTATTAATACTAATAATAAAATACAAAAAAAATTAAATTCAACAACAATGTTCAACAATATGACGTGAAAAAAATTGATGCGCGCAAAGTAAATTTAAAAAAAAAAGTTGACCAAGGACGTTCCGAGTCTGAGTTTTTCATAAATTAAAAAAAAGATGTAGGTATGATAAATTCGGCACCATAGAGGTAGAAGTAAATAGGTTTAATGATGTTTTGAGTTCACAAACCTAGTACACACGATGTTCTAAATTCAAATTTACTTTATCCTCTAGAGGATAAAAACGACTTTTGCGCTCAGTTATCGAAGAGCAAAAATACTCTTTCCGAGATGGTGGGATGAAAAGTTGTAAGTTGTAAGTTGTATATTTATTATAAGTACCTATATTATTTGCTATTTTATTTAAGTATGTTTATCAATAAGTGTATTGGTTGAACGTTTACTACTTGATTTAACTCTTACAACTAAACATCAAGCACCTACCTTGACTATCTCTGCATCGCCCTAAGGTTGACTGGTAGAAAATGCCTTTGGCATTAAGTCCGCCTTTGTACATTTTTTTTAATTATGTGCAAGAAGTTTAAATAAATAAATAAATAAAAGTATATACTTAATTAGTGGATCTCTGCCTTTTCGCCGAAAATTGTTTGGCCGATTATCACTTGCCAACTAACGTTTCGCAGAATTTTATTTCGCAGAATAATCATTTGCCAACTTGTGATATAATTTTGTTTTTATTACCCAACCTCACAGTTGCCAATTTTACGTTTGATCTTCCTTTCAGAATGACACTTTTCAAAATGCCAACTTTCAAGTAGCGAATGTTTTAGTTAGCGTAATATTCATGTAGTTGTTGGCAAAATCACTGAATGTGGTGTACAAAAATACTAAGTAAGCCACTATTTATGGATGGTTATAAAAAAATAACCACGAAGGCTAAAGCGGGAGCTCCGCTCCGCTCCGCTCCCGCGTTAGCCTTCTAACCTAACCTATCCAACTCGGGGCGCACTATAGTCGATTCGTCTAAAAGTTGTCTGGCCTAATAAATAATTTGACAAAAGATAAATGCCTGGCTAAAGCGTGAGCTCCGCTCCCGCGTTAGCCTTCTAACCTAACCTATCCAACTCGGGGCGCACTATAATAGTCGATTCGTCTAAAAGTTGTCTGGCCTAATAAATAATTTGACAAAAGATAAATGCCCCAAACGTTTTTTGTCATTACAATAATCAGCTTAACAATAATTCTACCAAATGAAACGTTGTCATACAAAAATTTGACAATCGTTAGTCGTCAAAGTGAAAAATAGGCGAAACGTTGGTTGGCAAGTGATAATCGGCCAAACAATTTTCGGCGAAAAGGCAGGATCCCTTAATTAGTACAATAAAGTGGTTTCAATCAAGCACACGCAACTAAATAGGTATAATTATTTTCTTAAGTCAAAGTCAAAAGTCAAAAATCATTTATTCTGTATATACCATCAAAACGGTACTTACAAAACGTCAAAAATATATAGGTATGTACTAAAGACTAGCTTAGCAAATGGACCACCGCCCGGTTCGAAACGCGATCCCGGCCTGAGAAGACTTCGGCAAGAAACTCGGTAAACTCTTTGTAACTAAGTAATATCGGAGCAGGGTGGAATACTAATATTGGGGATTCCCTAATAATCGCGCAGCGGGCTACGACCTACTACGATGTTTGGAGTTTCTTTGAAGGATAGAACACCTGCGTTTAAGGATTTCCAAAAAAAACGCTTGCCAAACCCGGTAATCGCACCGTCTAAAATCCGAAAAAATAGCATCCTGTTGTTTTGCATCAATCGATTAAGAGTCAATCATAAGGATCAAATCTCTCTTACAAACCTGGTAAGTAAATTAAATGAAGGAAAATCCATGAAAATAGGGTTGAGGAAGCTTTTAGTCGGTTCGGCCGGGTGTGACATTTTCAGAAATATTTGAATGCAATTTTGTTTCTTTTTAGAGGGGAATGTTTCCTTTGAGTGAAATTCGCTATCTCCAGTATATAAAGTACTATAATAATATAAAGTAATATAAAGTACTTTTATCCAAGGTACGGTCCAAAAATTCCACTCTGTATAATATCTAAATATCTAGAAGAAGAAAGAAAGAAAGAAGAAAAATATATTTATTCTGACCCGCAGCACACAATACAATCAATCAATACGTACATAGGTATATAGAAGTTTGTCTATAGGAACTTTTGATTTTGATCACTTTACATAAACAGGGTGGAAGATTTTAACCTTACCTGGAGGGCAACTACTTTATATACTGGAGATAACGAATTTCACTCAAAGGAAACAATCCTTTATTTTTAAAAAGAAGTGAAACTGCATTCACAGATTTTCGATTATTCGCTTGCCACACCCGGTAATCGAACCAACTAAAATTCAAAAAAATAACATCCTGTATTTTTATGGCATTAATAAATAGTGTGCTCATCTCAAATCAAATCAAATCTGTCTACTAAACATGATTAATTAAATGAAAGGGAATCCCTGAAAAGTAAATTTTTAAATTCGATTTAACAAAGAGAACTTAAGCCAAGGATCCATCAGATATCATTTAACAATAAAATACCATATTTAAATTACTTGTCCCTGTTTTTCATACAGATACCCCCACTGACCAGCAGGGGTGATAATTTCGAACTCGATCCGACTAAAACCGCACGCTGTCTCAGGTTAATTCAAGTCTCAATTAATGTGTTAAAAGGCGAACAAATACGGCAATTCTCTCGCCATCACCGTTGCCCAGGGTGGCAATAAATGGCGTCAAAGATAACTTTATTGTTGGTAAGGTATCTGATGGCTCCTTGAGTAAAAGTACGGTGTCTGTTGAAATAGAAATTATAGTAAGTTAAGATTTTATGAACTTCCTTTCATTTAATTTACCATGTTTATTAGAGAGATTTGATCCTTATTATTGACACTATCGATTCATACTATAAAAATACAGGATGTTATTTTTTCGGATTTTAGTCGTTCGATTACCGGGCATGGCAAGCGAATTTTCAAAAATCTATAAATGCAATTTTATTTCTTTTTGAAAATAAAGGAATGTTTCCTTTGAGGGAAATTCGTTATCTCCAGTATTTGAAGTACTTTCTCTCCAGGTAAGGTTAAAATCTTCCACCCTGTATACTTACTGTAGGTTCATGTTTCAGTATAGCGACGCCAAGTTTACCCAAACCGCTTTTGACTCATTTCGATTATCATTAGTTTCAGTGTACCTAGTTGGTAATATTTTATTGTGCCAGGCTTAAGTAGTTTTTCAGCTAAAACTATGATATTACGCAGTATTAGGTAGAATCTGACCATTTATACTTGCGGCTCCACCTGCGTAAATAGACCAAACATAGCATAGCCTATGTCCTTCCCCAAGGTCTAATCTACCTCTCTGTACCTACCTTTCATCACAATCGGTTCAGTTGGTTAGGTTAGGCGTGAAAACGTAAAAGACAGACAAAGTTACTTTCGAATTTATAGATAACATAGATATAGAGATAAATAAAACGCCCCCGTTTGTTTGCCCTCTGGGGAGGTTAAAATGGGAGATTTCCTGTTCGCGAGTCATGTTGAAAGTTAAATCGTTACTAACATTACTACACCCGGGAACGTTTCATTTACGAAGGTCAACATTCAACAAGTTGGGGGGCGATGCGATCCTGACCTACGGCGCTGGGACCACCAAACAACCCTCCATCGTAAAGATTTATGGAACCTTTTGTTGAACTTGGCCTACATACGCACTGAGCCATGCAACAAGTACCGCACATCTGGTCCTTACATTATATCATCGCGACTTCCTATTCCTATCCAATAGCAGATTGTCCCTGTCGTCTTTGACTGAGCCTTTTATATAAAGTAGTCGAGTAATATCTTCAATCTTGCTGATGCGTTGGCTCGATGACGTCAGAATACATTATTTATGCTTGCAGTTATTACTGTGAACTGTGAAGAGACTTGTTGACCCAGGGCCATAGAAAGCCCCCTCGGATGTGGGACTAAGGAGTCCCCATCTTTCCCCAGATAAGGCATCGCGCACCGTCTCGGCCTGATCCTGGACGGTTTCCGTCTTTCAGAACAATTCAACTTATCATAACGTTATAAGTGGTCTTGTCTCGACTGACTCTGGCAACAGCATTCCTAGTTCTTTGTACTTTGCGTCGCGATCTTCGGAAGATTTTGTCGCTTGCCACTTTTTAAAGAAGGCTTTCATCACGCTATTTATTAGTCTTCCTCTGGAAAATTGATAGTCTTATAACGTTTGGCGACAAGCTTATATTGAATTTTTCATGGAGACGTATTTTCCTGATTTTATCCGTCCGAGGTCGTGGTTAATACAGAGGCCAGTATCCATATCTTCCGGCTTTTAGGTACTCTTTTTTTATTTATAACAGTATTAACTAAGCTAATTGTATAGTCTTCTTTACAGAGGCTAATGCTCAGCAGCGGTTTGTGGTGTACAGCAATGGAGAACCGGACGAACGTGGCCGGTCTCGTCCCGTCACCGTGCTTGCAAGTTTCGACTATCTGGGCAACGGAGTAGTATTTGACCACAGTGGCAAAATACGGTAACTATTTAACTTATTTCTGTTTGTGTTTTCGGCAACACTGCTATGACATGAGGCTAGTGAGTTTAATGAACCATGTACCTACCGTGCACTTTTAGTTAGGTATACTAAGTGCAAAGTACCAACGAAAATTTATTTACCTGTTATAAAATTAGTACCTATTTCTCTTTAATGTTTTTGCTTCCGGTGTTTAGCTTAAGTATACTTACAATAGTTCCACCCGTGGTTCACCCATTTGATTATGTCATGCAGATGTTTTCGCAATGTATCGTTCAAAAGTCACACTCTTTTTAACCGACTTCAAAAAAGGAGGAGGTTCTCAATTCGGATGTTTATATTTTTTTTTTTTTATGTTTGTTCGCTCATAGCTCCGCCATGCGTAGACGGATTTGCAAAATTCTTTTTTTGTTCGAAAGTAGATTGTTCCGAAATGGTCCGATTTAAATTTCGTAAAGATCTGATGATGGGTTTCCGAGATTAGACCAAGGAACTCTTCAAAAAATACCAGGAAATCAGCCGCGATTGCTGCAATCGCATATTATTGCAATGTCTCTGCCATTACACATCATAACATCACGCCTGAATCCTTTGAAAGGGTATGCAGAAGTGTTCAGAATATTCAGCTATATTTCCGGTGTATAGGTATGCGTTGATTTTAATTATTCGTTTTGGTTTACTTTTGAGGTAGTCCTGTATTAATTTTATTGCATTGCTTATGCAATCACATACCATAACATCACGCCTGTATCCTTTTAAAGGGTTCTTAGGCGTGTTTAGTTAATAATATAGGTACTAGCCGTAGCACGCATCTTCACCCGTTCGGATTGCTCCAACCGATATTTTTACACTATTTATGCACCTTATCATATATTTTTAACATCACGCCTCTACTTTCTAAAGAGGACAGCAGATGTGTTTTCAACAATTATCTGATGCTGAATTTCTATTTATTGATGGTAAATCATAAGTGGTATCACTTTATAGCGGATCAGTTTCTTTGGGTTCTTGTATATATACTCGCATAGATACGGCCGGTTTATGATGATAAACTAAAGGTAAAGAAAGAAAGACAGAAATGTTACATTTGACTCGCCGTATTGAAGAGATGTATAATGAAGGTCGCCACAGCGTACATAACCCAAGTCCTAAGGTACGCGACCGTTGAAAACACGGGCTGGGCATGTTACCGCCGTGTTGTACCTACTGCAAACAGTTTGGGCACCTACAGGACGCGTGTAGGAAGTTACTAGCGAGCGAGGCCCACGGACGAGAAAGATAAGTGCGATAGGGCGAAAAGTGTGAAACCGAATATTGTGTGTTACGGTTGTGGTGAAAAAGGTTATATTCGCGCGAATTGTCCGAAGTGTAAAAATAATGTTAGCAATAATGTAAAACCTGCAACTGATGAATTGTATTCTTTTGACTGTGTGGACTCTGACTACTCGGAGCGAATGAGTTTGAGCTCGTGTAGTATCGAGAGATACGAGACCCAGCGAGGCAGGCCACTGTTGCGCATAGGTATTGAAACCTATAGGGGTACCGCGTTGGTAGATAGGTACCGCTGCTCGTAGAAGCTTGGCGGGTAGGTCGCTTTACGCTCTCCTTCAACGTATGGGGAAGGAGTTTCGTGAAGACAACTTCTCTATCAAACTCGCTGATAAAGTTAGTCACGTTAGAGTGTTGTTAACTTACGTAAATATAAATCTCATCGATTCATATATCGGAGCATTCGCTGCGAGTGATAGAGCTCTATTTTCTACCTGTGCATTGTAATATGAGTAATAAACGCGTGTAAGTCTTACAAATGGTGTATTCATTACAATCTCAAATAATAATAATTCTAGAACACAAAGGGCACTAAAAAGAAAGAAATAAAAATTTTTTGACAAAAAAAGAAACCGACTTCAAAACCCCTTTAAATAGATAGGTACTAAAAAGAAAAAAATAATATCAAATGTAACAAATCAAATATAGAACAACTAGCTTTTGCCCGCGGCTCCGCCCGCGTGGATGTCGGTTATCGCGACCAAACATAGCCTATGTCCTTTCTCAAAGTCTAATCTACCTCTATACCAAATTTCATCAAAATCGGTTCAGCGGTTTAGTCGTAAAAGTGAGACAGACAGACAGACAGACAGACAGACAGAGTTACTTTCGCATTTATAATATTAGTAGGGATTAACATAATTTAGCCTAACTTTAACCTTAACTTGTAACAAATTACCAATTTTTGGAGTCGGTGCCAATCTTCTACGCGGCCTATTTTACACGACAGATATACAAACTACTAAACACATCAAAAATGAATGTAACGCAACTCTTTTATTAGTCTTATCAATCAATCAATCAATCAAATCAATTAACCTTTTGCAGTCCATTGCTGGACATAGGCCTCTCCCAATATGCGCCACGTTTGCCGATCCTCCGCCTTCCGCATCCCGTCCGTCCCAGCCACCTTTCGCAGGTCGTCGGTCCACCTGATTAGGGGCGTCCCACCTTCCGTTTTCCTTTCTTTCATATTGTAATACATATGTACCTAATAGAATATTTTCTCATATATTATATGTTATAGCTATCGAGTTCTCTTGTACCTATTTTCTTCCATTGATGGTCAAGATTTAAATGCTATAATTACATGTCGCTAACTTAATAAACTATTTTTTTTTATCTAATTCGCTAAGAATTTAATTGATAATATCAAGTCTGTTCTATATTAGATTAATATTCTAAGTAGGTATATACTACTAATATTATACTTAAACGCGAAAGTTTGTAAGTATGGATGGATGGAAGGAAGATGAAGGAAGGAAATAATATACATCAGATCGGTGATATTTTTCTTGGCACCGACTCCAAAAATTGGTAATTTGTTACAAGTTAAGGTTAAAGTTAGGCTAAATTATGTTAATTGTTCTATATTTGATTTGTTACATTTGATATTATTTTTTTCTTTTTAGTACCTATCTATTTAAAGGGGTTTTGAAGTCGGTTTCTTTTTTTGTCAAAAAATTTTTATATTATTTTTGATTTGGAAATTATTAAACTACCTTAGTGCCGACTGTAGGTACGTTTCTGGTTTACCTATTACTGCTTTATTATTATGTGTAAATCGCTTCGTTCACAGCCTCAAGTACAATCAAACAGATGGCATAGTGTTGGACCGCGGCATCGGTCCTGTATCCCACTGGAAGTGGCACACGCTGAACGACCCTCCCGTGCTCCAACAGGTTATGATAGACACGCAGATGCCTCGTAAGGACCCCATAATATGGAATCTAGGAGGACCAGCGGACTTTAAAAATCGTCCAGATAACGAAGAGATGCTGGCGATCGAGTTCGACAATTTTATCAAAGAAAAAAGTAAGAAAATGTCGCAATCGTTTAAACCATTTCAAATAAAAATGAAAGCCCTAAAAATCAATGAGAATTTTTCACTAAAAGTGCTAGATCAGGCTACTGTTTACTTGATATTTAGAGACGGTTCCACCAATTTGAAACAGAACATTGGAATGGTGCTGGATCCTCAAGAGATCGTGGACACGGATACCGCCGAGCTGGGAATAGTTTCCAATAACTTGGAACGTTTGCCTGCTCGCACCCCGAGCATTGCCGCACTGCAGGCTAAGGTCACGAGTGCTCAACATTTCGAGAAGACGCGGACTGATCGTGAGCGCAGGCTGCGACCGCAGGTGTCTTGCATCAGTGCTGACCGTTTAACCGCAGCCCGGTCGCGCCCGATGCGACAAGTTCTGCGAACTCTGCCAACAGCACAGACCACATCCGTGGCTAGTGTCGGCGGTTGTGGATGTGACCGAAAACCATCAAATAATTTGTATTATGATAATCGACTGATGTGATGCTCGCGTAGTTTTATGTAGATTATGTAATTCATAGGTAAGTTCTTCCACCAGTTCCTAGGCTTCGTCTAAGTTTTTACCTGTCGGCAAATGTTGAATGTCCTAGGCTGTGTAGTTGTGTACCTACCTAGTAACGGACGTCTCTTTTCTCAGCTCATCATTTACTGAACCATAATATGAATCCGCTTAGTTGACCTAGTTTAGTTCATGCAAGAGCTTCCTGTTCCGAGCGCCAGTTTTGGCTTTTATGCCGTCGGACCTCCTAAAATCTCAACCTAGGCTGAAAATTCTGTACCAAAGTGTAATCTGTCCATCAGCAGGTTACCGGCTTGCAGATGATTTTGGCTAGAGCTCTGAAGATCTTGATGGTGCCCTATATACCCTCAGTCACCATGAATCAAAGATCAATTAGCCATCCGTAATAACGTCGCTCTGG
The DNA here is from genome assembly GCA_914767945.1 of Eilema depressum. Lineage (NCBI taxonomy): Eukaryota > Metazoa > Arthropoda > Insecta > Lepidoptera > Erebidae > Eilema > Eilema depressum. Next base: position 30,737,989 of record OU612012.1, on the reverse strand, counting down.
GTCCAGTCCTCCTTAGTCGGTCTGAATGAGAATTCGCTTCTGCCCGTATATTCATGATGGGGAGTGAGGCTGGGTGGAAATCATTTGATATTATTACTTTTTTGTTGTTCTTATGTTAAGTAGATGCACATCATCTTGCACTATGACTCGTGCAGTTTTCAATTTTCAAAGTTGAAAACAGCGCGACCCTGCGCGGTCCTTGCTGTGACGAGAGTTATTGTCGCTCTTGTATCTATAGAAGTGATTATTCTCTTAGGTACATAGCTAAACTTATTGCCTGAACTGTGCTATGTAACACTGGGTCCGCTTTTCCATTCCTCCTGTCTATACTTATAGGTAGGTTTTCAAGAAAAGTAGAGGAGTGGTCAGTAACGTGTTCTTAATGTCTACCGACTCGTAATTGATTTGAAAATGTATTTTTAATAAGTTTGTGATTGTTAGATTAGTTTGTTATAATTTTATTTTAGAGTTTATGTACCTACTTGCTTAATAAAAAAATAGTAGTAAAAATCTGGGTTTCATTTCATAATAAATAACCCAACGGACATTATATTTCGTTTCGTCGCATCGCATTTGATCCACTTGGTCAATTTCGCATTTGGTCCACTTCTCAAAACGTCCATTTCGCAAATAGTCCACTTCGCGAAACGTCCATTTCGCAAATGGTCCACTTCGCGAAACGTCCATTTCGCATTTGGTCAACTTTTGAAAAAATGAGTGCGTTAAGTAAAATTTATTTTCGTAGCTACGTTTAAACCAAAAAACAATTTTTTTATGCTTTTAGAATATAAAATTAAACATTAAGGATCATCAAGAAATAAAACAATAGGTAAGGGTTAGTAAGGGTTATGCTTATGACTACATATCGATAAGACTTTATATTGGTTATGACTAGTTGGCTATAGGACTAAATCTCGATATAACAGCGGGATGTCACAAAGCACTCCCCCGCGTTGGTCCCAGAACGAGATCTTTTCGGCTACGCTACGCACAGCCTGTGGAGCGTAGGCACTTATCAGGATAAAATCCCATCGATAAGCACCCTCATAACTATAAGTCGGGCGCTATAGCCTTTCCCCTCCAAGATGTCATCCTGCAACCCCCAGGAGAGCACCACGCCCACCCCGGCCTGCCCATCAGGTGCACCTGTGTAAGTACATCAGCTGGTAGCCGTCCCCAAAGTGCATGGAGCTACTGCCACCCCATCGAGTCTCCTGCAGGAACATATTTCACTCTGCCATGCATACCATTTTGAACATGAACTGTTAGCTGTAGAGTTGTAGAGTAAGAAAAAGTTGTGTGAAAACCTGATTTAATAAATTATTATATTTCATGCTTACCTATTGTTTTACCTACTAACTTTCTTCTCCACTGTCGCCTATGAAACTGAGTTTTTTCCATGAAATGTAATACAAACCCTAGATTGTTATACATCGTAAGGCGTCCGGTCCATAAGAACTTAATCCCAAAATGTCTAGCTAATCAATAGGACTGCATCTCATAATGCCGAAAATTGAATACGCATGAATTTTGTAACAACTGAAGGTCATTATGTCTTTTCCTCAAAACGTTCTAGTTCCAAAATAGCTGAATCCCGGACTGATAAAACATATATATTCTAAAACACATCTGCCGAACAACTGCCTTAATATTTTTTTTAGATATCCCTTAGAGAAAAATGAACCTGCTAATTATTTTTGTAATTTCTTAACTTTCACTTTTACACAACATGTAAAAATGCAATAATATTATAATATTATGGCACACAAAACAAACAAAATTAAATTTAAGTAGTAGCTTAAAAATCGGCAATTTTCAATAAAAAAATTAAAAGTCGAAAATCTCGAAAAGGGTTAAATTTAGGGTAGGGTGTTTCATAGAGAAATAAGTCAGAACTGATAGGTACTCCACGCCCTGAACGGATCTAGCACGACTTTTCCTGTTACCCTGTATAAGTATAATGCACTGAGCGGGAATCGAACCCTCTACGATATAATCTGATAGAAGTTGATTGGCGAGGTGACAGTTGCTCTCACAAAATCCACATCAAACTGAGGAGAACTAGCTAGGCGGACTCCCAGCTATATTGTAATGTCGAAACTCTTTTTTTTTTTTTTATACCACTTAGTTGGCAGACAAGCACACGGCCCACCTGATGGGAAGCGGTCACCGTGGCCTATGGACGCATGCAACACCAGAGGCGTCACATTCGCGCTGCCGACCCTGAAGAAACCTTCTAATGCCCTTCTTGAAGAACCCCATATTGTAGTCGCTTGGGAAAACCACCGCAGGGAGTTCATTCCACAGCCTGAGTGTGCGTGGGATGAAATGCCTTTCAAACCGCACAGTGCGTACCGTTTCCGGCCGCAATGTGTGAGGATGAATTCCCTGCCTGTGGCGAGAGGTGCGATGATAGAATGTAGCTGTTGGCATCATGTCAAACAGTTCTTCTGAGCACAAACCATTGTATAGACGGTAAAACACACACAGTGAGGCAAAGTCTCTTCTGAGACTGAGAGGTTCCACATCGCCTGCGAGTATGGGATTGCCGACGAGCCTCAACGCCCGTCTTTGTACCGAGTCAAAGAGGTCAAGCTGGCATGCAGGTGCTCCAGCAAAAAGGTGACAGCAGTACCTACACTCCATGTGGTGTTTCTCTACAATATTATGCATGTATTATACAATACATAAACCTTCCTCTTGATTCACTCTATCTATTGAAAAAACTCGCTTCAAAATCCGTTGCGAAGTTTTAAAGATTTAAGCATATGGTACATAGGGACGGACAGACAGCGACAGCGACCGTGTTATAAAATATGTAGTGATGTGTAGGAATTTACTGGAAGTTTCAACAAGTACCTAATCTATAGTCAACAGTATTAAAATGTGCGATTATTCTAGTCTCCTCCATAGAGATCTTTTCATGGGTCGTATGTATATACCTATCACTGATCTCTAGATTTGGAGATCAGTGGCCGTATTATTATATTCAATCTGAATTTTCAAGTGGTGTCAAAATTGTAAGAATATGAAATTCAGATTAGGCACTGAAATCCGGAGGTGATTGATCCAAAGAGATGATTTAAGGTCTCTGCATACGTAAGGTAACTGTACCAATGCTCGACACTGTACCAATGCTAGACACTTTCGAACAAAACCCAGTATTTTGAGAAAATTATCCATTTGTTTTATAAGACTATTGACTTAAAAGATGCCTAATGGTATCTATAAGATATGTTCAAATATTCGCAACACCATCCGAAGTAAATTTAGAAAGACTGTTGACAGCAAATAATGTGACTCCGTGAACACGGTCGTGTTATTTCTTAAGATTTTTGCCAAGGGTACTGATTTTTATAGGTGTGATTTTTTTGTTTATAAGTTATGATTATTACTAATTTTAGTATAAACGTTATAAATATTGAAGTTATTGACATACTTGGACCATTGGGACAATGATGTCTAGCATTGGTGTTTTCGACCAAGTGCATAATAATTTAATTTAAAGTAAAAGTATGATAGATTTTAAAGATTTTATGGGCAAAAGTTAATGTCTAATTGTTGCTGTAACAGTTAAAAAAGAATGTAACGACCATGCTGTAATTAATTTGTTAAATTTTTTAGATTGAAATTTTATTTTTCCTTAAAGTGTCGAGCATTGGTACAGTTACCTTAACGGGTTTTTTCACGGACGGGACGGGACGTGAAGCAAAATGTATGCGGCCCATCCCGTCCCGTCCCGTCCGTGGCCCCGTGACATATTATGCATTGCCGCATCCGCATACATTTTGTATGAAACGATATTTCCAAAACTTCATGTCCCCGTCCCGTCCGTGAAAAAACCCGTTAAGTACGTATGCAGAGCAATGCAGAGACCTTTACTCTGTGGTTTCCACAGTCAGTCAGTATGGTTAGTATTCTATTACTTACTCTATGTTTATGCATGCTCTGTGGTTGGCGTCGGCGTCCCGTCAACCGTCAACCTTCGTTTTATTTTTCTATTTTGTATTTATTCTGTTTTTGTGATGTGTTTGTTTGTGTGAGTGATTCCCGATCCTACCACCTGGCCCCTGACTCGTGCTTCTCGACACAGCAGCTGTAGACTCCAGGAACCTGCCCTCAAGCCTAAGAACAGCAAAATGAGAAGGTGAGTATTACATTACTAAATATTATACTTTATACCTTGTAACAAAACAAGTATTTTATATTCGATTTAGACAAGAGTAAACCGGGTTCACACATCGCATATATTCCCAAATCCTTAAATTTAATGTCCATACATTCAAAACAATACCATGTTTGATAAACTCATAATATAGTAAAGGTTAATTCGTAGGGAATACTCGCGAACCTTTGCAATTTGAATGTTAATTGATACGATTTTAGTAAGACCCCCTGGTCATAGGTACTTACTACAATCTCGGCACAATATTATTAACCTTGGTTGAACAAATTGGGGTTGAATTTTACTTAGCAGTGGGGCAAAATTAGATGCAGAAAAATAATAATAATAAAACGAAGTTGATCCGTTTTGTATTAGACGTTTGTTTATGTTTAAGTAAATAAAATAAATAAATAAAAAAGCCTTTCATTCCTGGTTAAAATACAGTTTTTACTTAATCTATGTTTATTCATCACAACAGAACCCTCTCATGAGGTATAAGCCTCTTCCAGAGACTGCCAGACGTCTCTATCTTGAGCCCTCCACGCCCAGTTAGGCCCAGCTACGCCAACTATGTCGTCCATCCAGCGTGTCAGTGGTCTGCCTCTCCTTCTGTTGCCAGTTGGGCCCTTCCACATTGTGGCTCGGCTTGTCCATCTCTCGTCCTGAAGTCTTGCAACATGGCCTACCCATTTCCATTTAAGTTTCTGGGCCTGGCTGAGTGTGTCTATGACGCCGGTTTTTTTTCTAATTTGAGAGTGGTTTATCTTCTGTATCTTTTTGATACCCGTCATACTACGTTCCATACTTCTTTGGCAAGTGACTACTTTAGTGATAAATGCCATGTTTGGCAGCCATATGTCAGTGTGGGGAGTAGACATGTTGTGTCCATGACCTTCTTTTTGAGTTGGACAGGTAAGTTGCTTTTTAAGGTTTCTTTTAAGCTCTAGTATTTGTTCCAGGTGTTTTTGGTTCTTCTCTCTATCTCTTGTTCGTTTGAGTTTGGGCTGAAGCTTACTTGTTATCCTAGGTATATGTATTGGTCGACATACTCTATTTGTTCACTGTCTATTTTTATGGGTTTTTTGTGGCTATTGGTCATAAGTTTGGTTTTGCTGTAGTTCATTTCTAGACCTACTTTTTTACTCTCGACATTTAGTGTAGTCATCATTGTTCCATGTTTGAACTACTATTTGCAAATAGGGCCAGATCACCTGCAAATCTTAAGTGGGTCAGATTCAATCCTCCAATATCTATTCCTCGAGATTTCCATTCTAGCTTTCTGAAAACTGCTTCCAGCACGGCTATAAAAATCCTTGGGGATAGTGGGTCACCCTGTCTTACTCCTCTTTGGATAGGAAATGCTGGCCCAATGGTTTCCATCTGTATTTTGCTGGAACTATTCTTGTATATATTTATTATTAAATTTAGGTAGGCTTTTTGTACTCCTTGGTCTTGTAATGTTTACCAAATAGCCGAATGTGATATTGTGCCAAAAGCCTTCCTATAATCAACGTCATCAATGTTTAAGTACTTACCCCTAAATCCTATGGTGCAACAAGTCTGCAATGTTTCAATAAGGGTCCATGTCCTTTGAAAGAGAATGGCGGGCAATGGCCTTCTGAGACAAGGTATTTTATTCCAATTGCAATCTTTTGCAATGCGGAGAAAAAGTTCATAGTCAAAGAAGGGGAAACATATCTGCTAGACTTTATGAACCAAAGTAAAATTTGCCAAAAAGGTTTCAATAAAATTCCAGATTATTTAGATGACAAACAAGCTTGGATGTGCTGAGTATGGCTTGACTCCAGTGACGCACGATTCCTGCTTTGCCTACTCAAAGTGCAGGCAAACAAACTCAAACTGCCGAGGAATATGAATCAACAAATCTGATATTAGACATACACTCACGCCTGTAAATCCCCGAAGGCAGAGGTGTATTAACACCCACATTTTGCCAACTGTAATTTTCGATAGATAGGGACACACAGGAGGAGTAGGCAAATAGCCTAATCCCTAAGTCACCTTCTATGACTCCCATAGGAAGAGATGGGGTGGCCAGCCTAAGCTAAATTGCTTTGTTAGGAGTGGGTTCACCGCAGTAGTCTAAAAGTCAGGATTCGAACTCAGGACCTTTCGATCGTGAGGCCGATTCCTTAACTTGTCCTCAATTCGCCAGATTTGAATACTCTTGAAATGTTATTTTTATGATGAACTGTTGACTTCTAACCAATTGAATGCAGCTGGATCCCAATTTAAATTGAGACTCAATTGGTGATTATTGTTGTATATGAATCAGTCTGCTTTGTTTAAATTTTTAATTTAGTCCATTATTCCCTTTAACTGTGCATAGCTAAAAAAGTTGTCATGTACCTAAGATCAATGATTTAATTCGATAAGAATTTCACATTGTTTTAGTCTATTTTCTTTAAAAAGTTTCATTTGTTATATTATACTGTGTATACCGGCAAAGTAGAATTTGGGCCACCCCATCTCCTCCCATGCGGTGTCCTACAAGGTGACTAAGGGATAGGGCTGCTTAACATCAGACAGGTATATAGGACTCATCCTCAGATGCATGGCTCGAGTCTGTCTGTCTGCCTGCCTGTTACGTTTTCACGCCTAAACCACTGAACCGATTTTGATGCTTTGGGTAAGAACATAGGCTATTTGGTTTGGTCGCGATAACCAACATCCACGCGAGCGGAACCTCGGGCAACAGCTAGTTTATCATAAAACGATTGTGTGCCATGCATGCATGAGTCATGTTTTGAGTTCATGGGTTTTGGAGATTAGCATGTGCGTCATGGGCACATGCTAATCTCCAAAAATGGACACTACTACAACTGATTTAGCTCAATTAAGAGGCAAACATAGAAAAAATTCCTAGTAGCAATTTTCTTTCGGAATTCGTTGAGGGAGGTCACTAGTAGTCTTAATTTCGATTTGCGTGGTATTCGGTTCGTTGCGTTCTCCGCCATCTTAAAGTTAAGGGTACTTTTATGTTCACCGAATAAGTCGTTTAGTTTTAATTTTACATGAAAAATTGTTACTACAAAGTTGTATAGAATTAAATTTTCTACAATTTTGGTGTTTATCATTTTTTCGTAGGATCGGTATTTTTCGATTTATTCACCAAAAGATGGAGAATCTTTGTTTGATTTTTTTGACTTAGGATAAACTCCTAGTAGCTATTTTCTTTGGGAATTCATTAAATAAGGTCACTGGTAGTCTACATTTCGATTTGCGTGGTATTTGGTTGATTGCATTCTCCGCCATCTTGAATTTAGAAAAAAATTATGTTAGAAACCTCAATAGCATTTTTAAAGACCTTCTTCTTCCTCCTAGCGTTAATTCCCAGTCGCATCCGAAGCTTTTTCCAGCTCGGAGTCTGGGCACAGAATAAGTAATAGTACTACGTACAGAAGTTGCACTCCTTTATTATTGACGAAACCCGCCGTTATATTAACCTACGATATTTTCTTGGAATCGCCCATTGTTCTGAATATCCAACGCCGCCAACTTGAGTGTTAGGGTTGTCACCTTGTCAGAGAATAAAATAAAACATAACATAACATAAACTCACGCCTTAAAAATAAAACAATCCGATAAAATGTTTACAATCACTATTCATTTTGTAACCCCCGACGCAAAAATGGCTGGGTGTTATAATAATAAACGAAACTTTGAATGAAACGATGAAATAAGTACATTTTATGCAAGTTAATAGCTTTTTGCAATAGTATCATGTTCAGTAAATTTTCTACGGCGTTCACCGATATAAATCTTTTGACGATCGTCATTCATCATGTAGTAGGTGCGGTACTAATACAAATTAAATAAACTAGGTAGTCATTAAAATACCAGCACGACATAAATACATACTTGTTTCAAAATAAGTACCTACAGAACAATTTTTAGTTCTTACGAACTCATTATTATAGGTAGGCCTATAATAGGTATAACCCGCGCCACGTATCTTGGACCTAAATCGTAAGACATACGAGGCTCTGGCGCCCGCGGATTGCTTCGTAATAATCTATGCTTGATGAATTTGAGTTCGTCTACCGCAGTAGCACCCCGTGCTATCCTCAAAAGACACCCAAGAAATGTGTACTGCGCGTATAGGGCACATTTAGAGCACATTTTAGGTCCAAGATATGTGGCGCGGGTTTATAAGTACCAATGTCGTAGGTTCACGACGATTTAGTTATTTAACTACCTACATACATAAATAATACGAAGGTGTCAACTAGAACGTAATGGCTTTGGTACTAATTCATCAAAAAGTAATCTGTGCATAAAAATAGTAAAAACTTACATTTTACGCTCTTCTAATTAAAAAAAAGAGAATTTAGAGTTCTTCATCCCAATATGATGCGATCACAATACGCAAATTACGACACGCGTGTGCTCGTCGTCGCGCGCCGGCCCCCACTGCTATAACAACTCAGGGGTTTGACGCATTGTAGGTGCTTATCTCCGCAGCTACGGGCGAGTGACGGAGGCCTGGTCTGGGGTCCGCTTTATCAGTGTTAACTACAGATTTGGCCAGACCTCGATATTTTCCGTGAAGCGATTGCCATCTGACCTCCACAACCCAAAGGTAACATTAGGTATATCGAAGCTTTGCAGCTACACCGTTGTTTGTGGAATTTTTAGGGCTCCCAACTACCCGTAACGACTGCCATAGATGTTTTTATGGCAACCGGGACCGACGGCTTAACGTGCTCTTCGAGGCACGACCAGACCAATGCAAATACCCATATTTCATGAACACAAATATTTGCACTGAGCGGGGATCGAACCCGCGCCTCCTGCGTAGCGGCCGCGTTCACTACCGTTACGCCACGGAGGCTGTCATTTTAAAGACCTATCTATAGATATCCCACACGTATGGGTTTGATAAAAAAAAATTTTGAGTTTCAGTTCAAAGTATGGGGACCCCCAAAATTTAATGCTTTTTTTCTATTTTTGTATGAAATTCTTAATGCGGTTCACAGAATACATCTAATTACCAAGTTTCAGCAGCATAGGCCTTATAGTTTTGGAGAAAAGTGGCTGTGACATACGGACGGACAGACATGACGAATCTATAAGGGTTCCGTTTTTTGCCATTTGGCTACGGAACCCTAAAAATGAATCCCTAAATGTGTTGCTAAGCGGAAATCTCGAGAACGGCTGAACCGATTTCGCTAATTCTTTTTTTAGAATATTCCTTGAAGTACGAGGATGGTTCTTACGGAGAGAAAAATTAAAAAAAAAAAAGAATTGACTGTTAGGCGGCACGAGTTCGCGGGGTCAGCTAGTTATAATATTAAATCACAGTCCATCGACTAACTATATCTCTAAAATTGCTTTCAGGCTGACATGTCCTTGTCAATTAAATATGACGTATTGGCTCCTAATTTTTGTTCGGAATTTTAGGCGTTTACGCTAGAACAAAGTTATATCGACCACTGTGTATTTGAAGAAAAAAAAAAAAAAAAAAAAAAAACTGTGGTTGCAGAATGTCTTAAAAAGTTATGAATATTTTTCCTAAGATCGTTTTACGTAATTATAACAGGTAAGGACTCTCCCTTACTGCCCTGGCGCAAAAATACATTCTGTATAGTACATAGCAGGTACATACATTTATAGCAGATTTCTTTAACAATAAGACAGACTTGTGACGTAAGTGTGGGTCCTGAAAGTGGTTACCGTAGCCTATCGACGTGTGCAATACCAGGGACGTCACACTCGCGCTAGAACCTTCTAATGCGCTTCTTGGAGAACCACATACATATTGAAACAAGCCAGGGCGTGCATTTCACAGCCTAAGCGTGCGTGGGATGAATTTTTTTTTTCCTTTTCCTTTCAATTTTCTTTTCAATTCCTTTCAAAGCTGACTGCAAGACCAGGGGGCGTCGTACTTTTACTTATATAAAAATGTAAATACATGTCTATATTCTATAGCCTTAACCATGACCTTATTGGCATACTGATGCCCGCGTCTTCGCCCGCCTGGGTTTCTGTCCCCATTCCCGTCACTCATTTTTTTAGAAAAATATTATAACTTTCTGAGTGCCCTAAGGAACATACGAAAAAAGACTTGCCGAATTGGTCGAGTTTTGAGCTTAGCCACATTTATTTCTATTATTAAATATAGATCTTAAAGGTATGATTCCGTAGCCGACCGCATACGACAAGTGCGACGCATGCAGCACATACCTACAGCGTGCCCATTACTTGTCAAACTCCGATACGGATAAAGGGCACTATTGCGAAGCCGCAATGAATTACGTCCATCTGCTGCGTGCGTCGGCAGTTGTCATATGCAGTCGGCTACGGAATCATACCTTAAGAGCCTTCTCAAAGATTTGCCCATATTAGGCCATATTATGGAGTAAACGGGTTTATGGATTAAAGTAGCGATTTGTGAAGAATGTATTTATTTGGGGTTCAGGTATCCGGTCACCCATTCCTGTAGCGCCCGGTCCATATCTTAAAACCTATTCGCGGAGGAACGTATTGATCGAGCTAGGTAGAGCGTTGCCATAGTTTCCAAGGGTAGACTCAGACGTATGTACGGTTGCCATGGTTACCGTCGGAGCCTGGATCTTCATGTGTACTTTATTTTGGATAGTAGAATATTCCTTTCCATTTAATTTTATGTAGAAAGGAGACGGGGACTTCTGGGCCAAAATTGTAATGAGTTGAGATATGACTTAAAAAAAGCGGTATTTTTTTCTATTTCAAAATATTAAAAAACCAGCTCAATTGAAAATCTTGAAGACGAGAAATCTTAAAACTAAATTTGTTTCACTAGCAAAATAAAATATCGATTACTAAAAATTATTTAAACAATATTGCGTATTATAACACTTGCATCACAATTTGATATTAAATCAATCAGAGTGAACAAAACTTAATCATAATAATAATAATAATAACCATTTAAAATACCAAATAATAGTGTAATAAAAATAAATTCTGAATCGATTTCCGTTAATCGATTAATTATTTCTTGTGTTTATCAACTGTATTTTTTAGCTGTGACAGCTGACAGCTCCATTTTCTGTCAATCAGGCCCACGAATGTATGGAAGAGTATCCATCTCCTTTAAGTCTTAAGGTATAATTCAGAAGGTGACCGCATACGACAACTGCAGACGCACGCAGTAGATACGCGTAATTCATAGCGGCTTCTCAATGGTCCCCTTTATCCGTATCGGAGTTTAACAAGAACAGTAATGGGTACGCTGTATCTGCTGCATGCGTCTGCAGTTGTCAGTATGCGCTCGGCTTCGGAATCATACCTTTAGATGGAAAATGAATGAACGAATGAGATGATGGCCTTTAAATAGGGTAGTAAACTGGTATGCAATCGGGTGTGCAACTCAATGTGTACAGTCGCCAAAGGAGATAAGTATACACCTTTTCATACAACTAAGTAGGTATATTCTTCTTAAAATCTTACGTATGTTTGATCTCTCGATAATACCACTCAAGCTGTGGAATGAACTCCCTGCGGTGGTTTTCCCAAGCGACTAACATATGGGTTTCTTCAGGGTCGGCAGCGCGAGTGTGACGCCCCTGGTGTTGCATACGTCTATAGGCCACGGTGACCACTTCCCATCAGGTGGGCCGTGTGCTTGTCTGCCACCTAAGTGGTAAAAAAAAAATAACCACCTCGATTATTTGTTTTGAGCAAAGTGTCATTAATCATAACCCACACCTGAGAATTTCAAACATTTTATAGGATTCTTTATACTCTGAAAAACTTCATATAATGATGGTTTAGTCCACTCTCGACCCCTCGACCCCCAATTAATAAAGTGTCCACTAGACCCCTCACTATAGTTTACTCTCGACCCCTGGGGGTCGAGATAGGGCGCAGTGTTATTTACTATGAAATTAAGTGTAACAGGTAAACTCAATGTTTCATATAATTTCGTGTACTGTTCACCATATATCTCCGCACGTCTAAACGAAACATGCGCTGTTGGAGTGAGGTGACTATATTTTTCTCCCTTCAGCGGTCACACCCAAGTCTCGTCGTAGCACGTTTTAATAAACCAACCCTGCGCGCGTTTACGGCCACCCGTCGGCCATTTCTGTTACGAACGTCGCCAAAAGCAGAACTTCGCGTTTAAGCCTTTAGCCCGCACGGCGCTATTTCACTACGCGATTTTTTTTATCGTGGCATGTGCACACACAGTGAATAAACATTCAGGCAATTGGATCCTACGAGAATTGCGCAGTGAAATATCGCTGTGTGGGCTTGGCCTTGAAATTGTACCAGTATCGTTACAGTGGTTAATACGTTCTGAATTCAGCCGCCATGAGTTCCATGACGTCGTCAGACAGCGAAACATGGTAAGCTTTTCTAGTATTTACCTATTTACATTTTATGGTGATCACATCCATATAATAGGTATCTTAACTGAAGTTGTACAAACCTCGTACAGTACTTTTAAATTTAAAAAAAAAATATATAAAATGGATGTCACACACAAATCATCGTCATTGTCCTCATCATCTATCCGCGCGACAATTCCAATTGCATCTCATGCTCAAATATGTATTGTGGGCTTGGAATATAACGGCGCAGATATCAGATACTCTTTGACCCTTAACTAAAAAAATTAACTCAAAATCAACCCTAAACAACTACATAACACTTAAAAAAAATCAGTTAAACGGATTTATTGATTGCGGGAGTTGTGAAAAATATAATAATATAATCCACCATTTTGTAGCGTCGGCCATCTTGATTTTACAATCATAAAAGGTTTTGAGTTAATCAAATCATCATAATAACGTTGTGTCCCGTTTATATCCGACTTTTTCTCCTCCCCTTTGTATGGTCTTGGGCATCCCTGGTGGAATAATATTGTCATAAGAACCGTGTGTGTGCCAAATATCAGATCAATCAACAGTAAGAGGGTATATTGCAATGTCTAAATTTGACCCACCAAGAAGCGGGCAAAAGGGTTTAGAAATAGGTGCCCGCATTACATGACTGTACCCTACTCACATCTACTTGTTTAGGTAGCAATTACACAGGATGTAAGTGTATGCAGCTCGGACATGCAGTTTGCGCATGTGCACATAATGCACAGGTAACCTTATGATGGCCTCTCCCGGGGAAGTATTAGCCTGCTTATAATTCATGGACTATTCTAGACTTTGGAATACATGTATGATAATGTCCTTTTTTTCAGTGAGGTTATTATAATGATCTGCGTCATGTTCAGATCTGGGCTCATGGTAAATTTATAAGGTGTTTTATATTCATGTAGAATTTTGGCACTTTGTCTTATAACTTGTGTAGAATACGAGCGGTCGCCGGCGACTTCGCACGCGTCGAGCTCCATTTGTAAATTGTTTGTGTTATAGTTTCTGAAATTTCTTAAGTCAGTAAGTGGTATTTCCCCTTAGGGGTTTCGTAAATTGTTTGAGTGTTATAGTTTCTCAGATTTCATGATAAATCGGTAAGTGGTATTTCGCTTTTATATATAACTAGCTGACCCGGCGAACTTCGTCCGCCATATTTTCCGCCCGCGTGGTATTCTGATCCAGATTTATCAGTGTTTCTCTACAATATCATGCATGTATTATACATATAAACCTTCCTCTTGAATCACTCTATCTATTAAAAAAACCGCTTCAAAATTCGTTGCGTAGTTTTAAAGATTAAAGCATACATATGGACGGACAGACAGCGACAGCGACTTTGTTTTATAATATGTAGTGAAAAGACTATGTTTATAATGCCTACAGAAAACCGAAAACGAATAAAAATTGCCTCGGATACCTATAATGAGAAGCCTCTCCGAGTGTTTCGGTACTCAAGCCGGGCTTCAACTGTACGACTGTACACCCCTAATTAACGAACGATGCGCAGGCTTTACTCTTAGGGTTGGAAGACGAGTGCGGGTTCCCCCGTAAAAGCCTAGATAAGCCAAGACAAGGGGCAGTGAGAGGTTACCCGCTCTTACTTGAAAGACATTTTTTTTGAGTTGTGTTAACTAAATTGAGTTCGGTTTACTCAATGTGACGCAGTTAAGTTCAAATTGATCATTTTATTTGAAAGTTTTATATGGATGTTAAGATTGAAATATCAGGCGGCCAATCGATTCGAGAGTTGCACGCGAGCCTCGAAGTGTACTTTCATAAATATAGAATGCAGTGCCCCAGACGAGAGTGATTGCTACCACCCTTGCTATAGTAATATAATATAGGTACTACTACTGCCTCCCTCGATGCTATTTAGGTACGCTAGGTACGGAGGTACCGCGTGCTAGAAATATTGATTACTTGCATTCGTCTGCACTATTTTGGTTTGAGTTGAACTAAGTTTATAACATATCGCTATTGTCTCAGTTTTAGTAGCTCATATGACGTGATAGGTAGTATTCCTTTCGTGTCCTTCGCTACACCTTCTGTTATAAATTCATTTTTGTTTTTATTTGTATACCTACATAGACATATCCTGATACTATCAAACAATTCGGTACAGTCTTTCAGAATTTATGCGCGTGCATACCTTTTGGCAATTCAGTTTTATTGACTACTAGCTGTTGCCCGCGATTTCGTCCGCGTTAAGTTCGGAATGACTCGAACCTATGTCACATAACAAATAATTAAGTTAATTCGTCATTATTCTCAATTATTTATTATGAAGAATGTCTTCTTCGAGTGACTGACTAAAACATATAGGGCTAAACTACCGAAAACTACGAAATTAGACCGGCTTCTTCTATGGGCTCGGCAAACGCTGCGAAAGGGTTTTGAAAAAAATTACTTTTTGTATCCACATTTAGCAATGTTCATTAGTTATAATGCTCTTAATATCTTCCCTTCCTCCCAACTCCTCAGAATACGCTACTACTACTTACGAATTGAACAGATAGAACGACATCGAGAGCGTCATGAAAATAACTTCACGAAAATCTGGAGCATATAAAGATGTTTTTACACGCCGGAGCAGTGGTTCTCTCCTTTATCGAGTCAATGGCTGATTGGTTACTCTAGTTTTTTTGTTGAATTTTACCACCCACAGCCACATCGTTGTTTCTTGCCTTACACACAAGTGAATGGGCACAGTGGGCAAGAGAGCAAATACGGTCTTGACTGGGATAGGGCCTAGTAGTCGTAGGGTACTTGCAACTGGTCGATATGGTCTCATTTCGCCATATTTCCCTTGCAGCGGCCAACCGCAGGTGATTATACTTCTAATTTGGCAACAGGAGTTGAAACTGATGTGAGATTTCTGTTGTTCTGATGAAATCTGCCGGAACTGGATGTTTCTCTGCCCACATTTTTTGCTCCCTTTCGTTTAGTAGGAGCAGCGGTATCTTTTTATTATACGCAGTTTGCGCGGTACGTATAAGACGCAATCGATAAGATTGCAGAGGCATGCATTGATAGTGTTCAGGTTACTAATATTTTAGAACCTCTGCAGTTGCGTAGATATGTTGCCTTTCTGAGGCGACGGAAAGGGTACGGAAGAGGACCACTACTCGGGCAATCCCCAGAATACGCAACGGACATCAGAGAACGTGCAACGATCTCCTTGCTTCATGAACGCGGATTTGATGGCGATAAGATGGGCCACCCTAGCCCAAGCAGGGCCGAGACGGTGGTGCGACGTGTTACACACGCAAGGTATCCTGCTCTCCACGTCAACGCTGTCTATTTGGCTATGCCCCACCTCCTCTGTGAAATTTTAATCGGTTTGATTCAGACATAGCCGCGTCTGCGCTAGCCCCGGTGTGGTGGTTCCCATAGGAGATACCGGATATAAACGGATTGTTATATAGAAAAAACCGGTCAAGTGCAAGTCGCACCCGCGCACCGAGGGTTCCGTAACTTAAGCTACATAAACAATATATTTTGAATGCGTTGATTTTGAAGCTCGATTTTTGCAGTTTCAAGGTGTTATAGACTTGAGTATGTGGTATTCACCTTGATACCTCCACGCATCCCTGAGAAAGACAGACAGACAGAGAGACGGGCAGTGAAGTGATCCTATAAGGTTCTGTTTTGTCCTTTTGAAGTACGGAACCCTAAAAAACATAGTATATTGATGATCAAAATCCCGAACAAAGTTGAAGGAATAGCTAATTTTGTGTAACGGAAAACCTTAAAACAGAAGTCGAAGTACTGAAACGTTGACGACCAGTGGCCAGTGCTAATGTCAATGCCTCTTTTCAATTTTTAGAGGTGATTGAAGTTTCATGACTTCGCGGGCTGGTTGGATCACCTTCTCTGTCTCCGAAATGAAGAATTTCGTAAAGATTTACCTTGTAAAAATAAGATTATTATGTACCTAATAAGTTAAGATCGATTTTGCTTTGCTACTCCTGTCACACATTTGCTCTCTTGCCCACTGTGCCCATTCACCCGTGTGTAAGGTGGATACCAGTATCCTACGACGATCATCTTTCCTTCGTATGATACTGGTTACCAAACTCTGGTATCATACGCGGCCGAAGGGGGCACACATAGCCTATTTTTATCATGATTCTATTGTATGAACCTACCTATAGATAATAATGAGAATAAAATAAATAAATTAATTTAAAACAAAATAATACATATAAAAATAATAAAATAACAAAAATAAATTGAGAAGCTATAAAAAAATCCGTTTTAGATGGGTTCAAGCCCGGATCAGTAACATTGTACGTCCACCGCAGATCCACTAAGCTACAAACACCATGGAATTTTTGTGCGAAATAGACGTTCATTATTATATTTTTATCACATTACACACAGAGTGCCTCGTTCCCTATTAGCACAGCGTGATGATATTAATTACCAAAAATATTACCAAACCGGCTGTTCACTATTGTGTCGGATTCCAGAGAAAATCGTATAATTACAATCGTATATGAACTCTGTTGAGACTCTTGCTAAGTCGAAGATTCTGCAGTGTGTAACCTGTCCTGACTTTGCTGAGATGCAGTAACTCTTGCCACTCGAAGTTCTTCAGACTCCTATGATCGAAATAATCTCTTCTTTTTAGCATTTTGCTACTTTTATTGTTTCGATCTATTACACCATTTACATTTTCTTAAGTGTGATTTACTATTATTGACATTAACTTTTTCTTCATCAACCGATTTTAATAAAATAAACACTAAATGTTAAGTGAAGTCTACCACAATCAATTGGTGAAAACCGCAACCAAATCGGTACAGCCGATTCTGAGATTAGCGTGCACAAACGCACAGACAAACAGATAAACAGACAAAATCCAATGAACGTTGTTTTGGCTTCTATGTATTACGTTAATAAAGTCCCCTAATAATAGTTTTTCTCATTTCCATGCCATGTACAGACACCGATCGGTTACAATTTTATTATATGTATAGATATAGATGAAAGGGGTGGCGGCGAACCTTTATACATACATCAACGTGACTTCATTCTAAAAAAGTGAAATGAAGCCCTATGCGTGCCATCAATTAAGTTAGACTTCGTGATTATTCCTTTTTAGCGCTTTTTACTGAACCAGAAACCGAAAATACCAGTTTTTAACGAATTCATTTTTTTAGTTCATTTTTATAAGGTTTTTTTGTATATTGTAATTTTCTTTAATTATACACATATTTATTTTAATTTTGTTAGATAAGATGGTTGGAGCGTACCACCAGGCTGGGACCCAGTCATTCACTTAAACTTAGAAAAAGAAAATACAGCAAGATTTAACGACACAGTGAACGACAAGTGACACATTCTGCATAAATAGGTAGTAATACTACAACAAAAAATTATAGAAACAATTCTTAGTTGCAATTCTTTTTCGGAATTCTTTGGGGGAAGTCACTGGCAGACATTTTGTTTTTCTTGTTATTCGATTCGTCGCTTTATCCGCCATGGAAAAAGCGAAATCAATTCTCGGGCGGGACTCGAACCCGCGATCTTTCCCTTACATTTCGCTTTTTCCAATTTATTATAAAATGTTTAGTTTAGCAAACTAATTGCTTTAAAATTATCTCAACTTTGTTTAAGACAATTTTGTTTTGTTTATATTTAAAAAAAAATATGCCGACGAATTGAGAACCTCCTCCTTTTTTGAAGTTGGTTAAAAATAAATAAGTCGGCCATCAAACAAAAATCAACCCCTCTTTTGGGGTATAAATCAAAAACTATCGATCTTCGAAAAAAAACTATAAATATCAATTCGGCATTCTCAAAGGTTTACAATGGTTTAAACTCAAACCTTTGAGAATGCCGTAAGGCGAAACCGGTTCAAATAAATAATTGTGGAAAAGTACAAGTGATTTATTCAATATGTGTAGCAAGTTCCACCAAGTGCCATCAATCTCCAGTATAAACAGTATAAATATCAAAATGCAGGAAATTTAATTCTACGAGTAAACAACTGATATATTATGTATTACCAACTTTGGTAAAATTAAAAATAACCGAATTATTCAGTAAACCACAATTTACCCTTATATTGAAGATGGACGATAACACAACGAACCAAATACCACGCAAAACCAAATTCAGACAGCTAGTGACCTCCTACAACGAATTTGAAAAAAAAAAATACTACTAGGAATTTTTTACCTTTTGAGATTCAAATCGAAAAATATCGATCCTAGGAAAAAATTATAAATATAAAAATGTAAGAAATTCGATTCTAAACAACTTTTGTGTTATCAATGTTATCATTCTTCATGTAATAGGTTGTCTGTAAGAAATCGCGCCTAGCGATAAGACCGCCGTTTGTACTATCGCATAAATTGTAAATTTTAACTTTTTTGTAAATATTGTTTATGGTGTACAATAAAGAATATTGTATTGTATTGTATTGTCATATTAAAAATAAACTAGGTATTTATTCAATATATAAAAAACCCTTAAATTCAAGATGGCGGAGAACGCAACGAACCATAATGCGCCCAAACCTTTACTGAACCTAGCTGAAGATTTTAAAAGAATATGCGTTTCTATTTCAATTAAAATAGACGTTTTATTTTGACGTTCCATTTTCGTAGGACAACGCCTCGAAAAGTACTCGCCCAACGGAAGTTCGCGCAGGGTGCCTTCGTGCCTCCTTCGGCTGGCCCCCAGCCTAGCACCAGTGCGACCGCTGTGGCCCCAGAGCGCAGGGAGCCTGCAGTCAGCACCGACAGAAGTAATATAATTCACAATAATGTATCGGCCAAATCATTGCTGGACGTCCTTTCATTCACAGCAGGTTAGTGAAACACGTTTACGTACTACGTAATAAGTGTAAAAATATATAAAGGTACCATATGACAATATATCATTTGGTTCCAGTTTCACACGCTAAAATGTCTCCTGCTGTCGTCAAGCCGAGCGATACTCCCGTGGTGATGGTACACAGGTTACCCGAAAGGAGTTTACCACTTTGTCGCGAAAAGACTGCGAGCAAGAATCCTGTTACTAAACGCGCGCCTATAGCATCAGTAGTGAATAGCCGAGCTAACAGAATGGCGAGAAAGAACCGGCGCAAAGCGGGTAAGCTCGTACGGCACTCAATGAGATTGCGTTCCGTGAGAAGAAGGCCTAAATGGATGCAATGTGCACCCGAATTGCCCAATGTCATCAAGAGTCCAAAGGAAGTAAAATCAAATATACCCCCACCACAACCTGCCGACGAAGTTGAAATCGCCGACCCAATAGAAGAACCAAAATCGCCCGTAGTTAAAAAGAAAAAGACAACTCACAAAAAGAAGTCGCAATTCACGTTGGATGACAACAGGCCTTTAAAATATTTAATGAAAAACAGTGGGAGTCCGAATACAGAAGATGTTCAGCCGCATAGTTCTGCAGGTAAAATTGAAATTTATTTTTACTGTATTATAAAAATGGCCTATTGAACCGATTATGATGAATTTTACTAGCTAGCTATAGACGCTAGCGAGATGATGAATTACCCTAATAAATTTGTATTAAAAAAAAAACAAATTTGTAATATAGGTCCAATTTAAATGGATTAAATTATGAAAAAAGTATTGTCCTCTCATTATCACAAAAATAGTTGTTAGGTATATGAGTTATTTGTATGTGCACTGTGATATGACCAGGGCCTTCAAGGGCGCCACACAAAGAAGTTGTGGAGCCGCTTGCAGATAAAGACGTGGTAGTGCGCCGTCGCAAAGCAGGTAAATATTAGTCATATCAGTTTATTTACATAATCTAATATATAAAATTCTTCTGTCACGGGGTACGTAATCGAACTCCTCCGAAACGGCTTGACCGCTTTTGATGAAATTTTTTGTGCTTATCCGGTATCTATGAGAATCGGCCAACATCTATTTTTCATCCCCCTAAGTGATAAGGGTGCAGCGGGAACGGGATTTGAATACCACGCGGGCCGAAAATATGGCGGTACGAAGTTTGCCGGGGCAGCTAGTAATTTATAACTACTTTACTTTTTTTTTCTCCTACCGTGAATTCCCAGTCGCATCCGAAGCTTTCACCTTGGAGTCTGGGGTCCACTATACCAGTCTTAACTACGGATGTGGCTGGACGTCGATATTTTCCGTGAAGCGACTGCCATCTGATCTCCTGGTGGTCCCAATGGTGACATTAGGCGATATCGAAGCATACTCGTTTCTTGTTATTACTTTATATCATGTTGTGTTAGTTCCCGGTGGAGTAGAATAGGGCCACCCCATCTCTTCCTGTAGGTGCCGTAAAAGGCAACTAAGGGATAGGGCTGTTCTCCATCCGACAGTAAGCCCTATATACAGCTATCCCCGATACAGCCCGAGCCTAGTGCCCGCTAGGCGACAATAGGCTTGCCCAGTAGGGACCGAAAATTATAGTTGGTGAAATGTGGGTGTAAATACACCTTTGCCTACCCCTTCAGGGATTTACAGGCGTCAGTATATGTATGTATACCTACTTCAAATCTCTGAATCTGTATAATAACATTGTTATGGGTTTACACGAGGACATTTCATGATAGTAAATTCTAATATCAGCAGGCACGAGTGATATCGACATAGCAGTGCGTCGGCGTCGCAAATCAGGTAAATATTAACGACGTTTTATTTAAGTCCCTAAAATCTCTGCATCTATATAAAAATAACTATGTTATGAGTTCAACACATCACACACATGAACATATGTCATAATAGTAAAATCCAATCCAATATCGGCAGGCATGGGTATTATTTCAGTCTCTGCTGGGATATAATGCTGACTTAATATTATGTACTAAGTAATATCGTAACCTCATCTGACCCCCTTAAAATTATAGGTAAAATTGACTTACACATTTAGTTAAAATTGAACTGAACACACTTAAATATAAAAAAAGAATAACGGGGTCATAGTTTTCGCATTTTAATGATACACAGCTAATTTTTAAAAATTGTATAACATAATGAACAAAGAAATATCCTGTGATAAACATAAAATTAATATTTATATTATGAGTTATTTATATATGTATGTGAAATGTGATATTGATTTTTTTTTTCAAATATAACCAGGGATTGCAAAGACATCACTCCAAGAAGCTATAGAACCATCTGCAGATGAAGACATGGAAGTGCGTGGTCGTAAATCAGGTAAATCTCATAGTCACATCAGTTTAATAAAAGCCTTAAATCTATTTCATAAAGTAATTACCTGACTCTTGTCCTCTTATGATCACAAAAACACTTATTATATCAATTATTTTCCCACGCAAGCTCCCATTATGATACCAAAGACGACAAAAGTAATTGTTGAAAAGTTGCCTATAGCCGTTCAAAAAGAGAAGGATACAAACCAATATAGAACAGGTAAATTCCAATAGCTCAGCTCATACTTACAAATGTTACATAATTATTATTATGATTATGCTTACAAATGTTACATAATAATATGGTTATTCTTAAAAATGTTACATATGATTATGCTTACAAATGTTACATAATAATATGATTAAGCCTAAAAATGTTACATAATATATGATTATGCCTACAAATTTTACATTATGATTATGCTTACAACTTACAAATACTACAAACAAATATAATGATAATCCCGTCGTTTAGTTTCATAATTATAATTATGAGTTATTTATATACGTACTGTGATATAACCAGGGATGGCAAGGACGGCACACACAGAACCTACAGAGTCACAAATGGCAGTGCGTCGTCGCAAATCAGGTAAATCTCAAAGTCATATCGGTTTAATTAAATATGAATTTTTAAATTATGACTGCCTCAAGGAGATGAACGCAAATCATCACAAAACAGGTAAATTCAAATATAATGGTTACAAATGTACGATTATATACCAGTTTCATAATTATATTATGAGTTATTTATATGTGCACTGTGATACGACCAGGGACGTCAAGAACGCCACACAAAGAAGTTATGCACCCACTTGCAGATAAAGACGTGGCAGTGCGCCGTCGCAAAGCAGGTAAATATCGAAGTCACATCAGTTTTATTAAATATTAATTTCTAAAGAATAACGGTCTCAAGCTCTGGATCTACAGAAATAAGTATGTTATGGTTACATTGTAATTTATTTGTGTACTAGATGTAGCCTCGCGAACCCCCACTGTGGTACAACCAGAGGTGAGAATAGAACTTAAGCAGGCTCCTGGACTGAAGCAGGCACCTGGACTAAAGCAGGCTCCTGGACTAAAGCAGGCTCCTGGACTCAGACAGGCTCCTGGACCCAGCTTGGATGTGCACACTAAACACGCAGGTGAGTTTAAAATTTAAAATCAACGACGTTAACATTTGCAGGCGATTTGAACATCATGCAGACCAAGGCAACTTTGCAAGCGGCCTTTTGCAACTTGGCAAGTTGGAGACACCGTGGTACCTACATCCGAGGGGACCATGAAATGGGAGAATGTCCTGGGTCGGCGGGGTGCAAAATGTCAATAGTTATCTAACCTATGGCAACTGAAGACCCAAGATGGCGTGCGGTTTTAGTCGGTTCGAGTCCGACATAACGAGGCTACGGGGTTATCCGAGCAATTTCTGCACTATAAAAAAGGCAATTTGAATATCGTTCAATTACGTTAGAGCTGACTAAATATCGGTTTCTAATAAAATAAAAATTAAAAAAAAATGTTTATTTTCTCGCCACGTACTAATACATAAAAATATTATGGTTTATGCTTTGTCAGTGTATTGCTGGTGTCTGTGGTAGGTGATAAAAGGTGAATTACAAGTCACCGGGTACCCACCGGGTAATACGAGTAGTACGAGTACCATGTTAATTGGTTTAACACTGATTGAACAATAGAAAAAGAGAACAAACTTGGTGCAGGAGTACAGATAGAGTGTGAGGGTGATTCTATATTCTGTTGTAAGGTTAGTTTTGCTAAAGTAGAAATTTTTGAACCCTCCGTTGTAGTTATGACTGATGACAGGAGGTCAGAAGATGGTGAAATTATAACATATACATACATATACTCACATTTTTACATAAATGTATTAATTTTAGGATTAGGTGCGAGCCCTCTTGAGCCACAAGTCAAGACAGTCCCGATAGCTTCTTCTACTCCCTTCAACTACTCCAGCGCTCAGGGTATCCACCGCTGGTTAGATGGAAACGTCTTAGTGGAACATACCTCTGAAATCGAAGAAGATGATGACGTCGTTATTGTACTACCTAGTGACTGTCCATCGAATAAATGGAACACAATAGATGAGGCAGCAAAAGCTCCGGCAAGTCAATTCCTGTCTCGGTGCAAAGTGTGCCAGCACTGCCAAAGAGTCGAAAAGGTTATTAGATTAACGGCTCTTCTTAAAAGGCAGCGTAAGATCGAATGTCTCACTGACGAGCCAGTCGCCGGGCCAAGCTCCGAACCAAATTGTTCGATTGTTAAAGAGGAGACTGAAAGTTTCACAACAGAGCTCCTGCCGCGACATCCGCATCTTATGATCAAGATACGGATAAGAAACGCGCATACAAGACAGTCTACTGCATGCCTTATCCCAAGGTCAGAGGCGAAGGGCACTGCGGTGTTCAATCTGGTGGAGAGTGAGTCCATCCTTGATCAAATGATCGAATCCCTCAGTCAAAGTTTAGGCGCTCCGTCGAATCAGGTAAGCGCAGCGGTGAAAAATGAAGTACCTCACAACAAGCAAACACAGGACGGCTTTGAAGCGCCCATATTTTACCCGACTGTGGCAGAGTTTCAAGTAAGTTTCTTTGTCTTTTTTATTCATATGATGTTAAGGCTTGGTCTTGTTTTGTCGATACTATTGTGTATAACTTTTTTCAGGAACCATTTACATACATCGAAAAAATTTGGCACCGGGTGACGAAATACGGACTGTGCAAAATCGTGCCGCCGGAAGGATTCGTGCCGACATGTAACATCGCCGAAGAGATACGGTTCGCAGTGTCGAACCAGTACGTGAACCGACTTTTCAACCGGTGGGGAGAGGCGTCCAAAACAATGGGCGCCATAAGCGCATGTCTCAAAATGCACAATGTAGATTTAAAGCAGGCCCAGATCGTAAGTTGCTTGTGATGACGCGTCTTTATATTAGTTTTTTTTTAAATTACTGATGGTTATTCGTAATTTTGGGATGTAAAAACAAGTGGACTGTCGTTTTAGATTCAGGGCGTTGAAACTAACTTAGTCAAACTCATGCAGACCGTTGACAAGAATGGTGGAATACAAACTGTGATCAATAAGAAAAAATGGACTAAGATAGCTGAAGACATGAACATAAGCAAACATCCCCACGTGCGACGGAAATTGGAAGTTCTTTACTACAAAGCGCTTTTACCGTTTTGTACACTCACAGTCGGTAAGTCCACTCCTGCGTATCATACTTTACATGTATTTTATCATAATTATCTTGCAGATGTTTAAGGGTACGTTGGGTATTTCACTATTCGAATTACAAATGTGCCTGTGGATAAAACAGTGTCATTTGTAAAAAAAAAAAACAACGACATAATAACACTTCTGAAGGACGCCTCTAGAAGATAACACTTACAAATAATCAGGTCGTCGAAGCTGTTACACTCTGCTACCTGCTACCTCACAAGAGTCAAAGGTATACTTCGGTTCGGTGCCGTCTAGGCATTTCTAGATTTAAGAACCCTGTACACCTTTGGTAATTGTGGCGCAGTAAACTCGTCAGGATAACGTCAGGACACTATGGAGTCACCATTGCAGCGGATTGCAAAATAACATAAGTTGTAGCTGTGCAGACTGCTATATTTATGTCATTTTTTCAGAGGAGCGCGAACATTATTTTAAAGCTATGGACGTATATTGGAAAACCACCAACGCCAAGCTATTAAAGCGAGCTCGCAATCCATTGTATCGTCGAAATCGATTGTTGGGCGCAACGGACTCTTCATCGGACAGTGACTATGATATGGAGTACGAGGAGGAATGTGTACACCATACTGGAGCCACCATGAACGTGGCCGGCTTCAAAAAGGTAGTCTTCTAAAAGAAGCAAAACGTATCGCTTTAGTCACGTGTGTATGGCATACATTTGAGAGGACCTAGGAGAGCGAACAAGCGAATAATACCAACTTAAATTACAGATATCAGGTATAGTCTACGACCAGCTTTACAATACAAAAGCTGTAGCGTTGAAAGATTACGAGCGTGACTACTGGGAAAGAGTACAGTCGGGCACAGAGCACATCTGTGTCAATACGGCGTCGATAGATACAGGCCAGGCGGGCTATGGTTTTACCAAGAATCCAAGCGACGACTATAGCCGGCATCCTTGGAATCTAAAGGTATAGTATAAACTCTATACACATTTTGGTCTAGTAGTACATATTGTGATTAAGTCGGAAGTCATGTCATGTAACACGGATGTTCACGTCGCAGGTACTGAGCCAGCACTCGTCTAACATGCTCCGCCCCCTGGGCGCGGTGATCGGCGTGACGATCCCCACGCTCCACCTGGGGATGATCTTCTCGACCAGCTGTTGGCACCGGGACCCTCACGGGTTACCCTGGATAGAATACTTGCACCAAGGCGAACCCAAAATATGGTAAGTTATCTTCTGGTTGCACGTGTGATGTTTGTTCAGGAAGTTTGCCGGCACTTATATCAATTTTGTCAGGTACTCGGTGCCCGAGAGTCAGGACGCGCCATTCCGTGCCGCTACAGAGGCGCTGTGTCCCATCGCGGTCCAGAACAAGGCCATCTGGCTGCCGTCCGACATCGCAATGATCCCACCGGACATACTGCGCGGCCGTGACGTCACGGTATGCCGCGTTGTGCAAAACCCGGGAGAGTTCATCCTCGTCATGCCCAAGGCCTACTCCTGCAACTTCAGCACGGGCTACACTGTGTCCGAGAGCACCTACCTGGCCACCATGCGTTGGCTTCCCAAAGTTTTGGACATTTTTAGTGTAAGTATATTTTGTTTTACTCTGGAGTTGCTAAAAATAACATTTGTTTTATTTCTCCGTTTCCATAACCCATGGGAATCTATGCCCGGGATATTTTTTTCAGATAAAGTTTATTTCTTTGAGTAAAATTTGCTATCTCTAATATTTTGAGTACTTTCAATTCATGTAGGATGCCAATTCCACACGGTGTATGTGTTGTTTAAACAGGAGAACCGGGAGTCCAGCGAGCCAACTATGTTCAGTCTGGAGCAACTGCTGAAGCTCACAGCCGAGGACGACAAGACAGAAATCTCGGTGTTGCAGATCATCCAACCGGCGTTGGTGAAAGTGTTCACGCAGGAGATCGGGAATAGACAGGCCTTGTTAGAGATGGGAGTCGAGCTGAAATTGGTAAATATATCTGTACCATTATTTAAAAATAAAAATCATGCGGGGCAGTCTTCGTAGAGCAGGTGCCAAAAGATGTTTCGCTACAAAATTTGTGGACCACATTCTGACTGTCATGCTTTTGCCTTAACCGTTTATTCTTATAAACTTCCTACCCGTAGTTCGCCCACATAACGAACTTAAAAATCTCCGATGCAGGTGCACATTTATTACTAACCAAAATCAGGTAAGTACCAATATGAAATTTGGTGCTTCTTACTTTGAAAATATCGGACTTTCTGTACGAACATTAAATCACGGGTGTAACTTTTAAAAATGCCAATATACGCGTAAGTCCATTTTTTTTTTACCAGAAGTAGCCATACAAAATTATGTGCTTCTAACTTTGAAAATGATGGACTTTCATACAACCCTTCTAACCTTATTTCAAAGGCTTATCCTTAGTGGATGTTAACAACATAAAAGGCGTGAACTCCCAAAATTTCAAGTCTGTAGCCCTAGCGGTTTTGACTAAGTTGGTAAATAAATCAGTAAATTTGTCGAAGAGAATGTAAAGCTACATTCGGTGTTATTACCCCTCAAAGCACAATTCTCGGCAGCCTAATTTTTCTTGACTAGGCGAGTAATATATTCCCGATCACTAGAGGCAAGGAAACTGGACCACGTGACTTTTCACATAGCCAAAGGTCTCCGGTGCACGAATCACAAAAGATTTTGCAGTCCTCAAATTTTCCCAGCGTAACATCCTTTGGCACCTGCTCTATTGTGAACTACCTATGAAGTGACAACAGCCTGTATAAAAAAAAAGTAAAAAGTTCGCATGTGAGAACTTCTTAAGATGCGTTGGGCACTTGTTGGGTGAATAAAAAGTTTCTAGTTCTATACTCTGTGTATGCATATACTTTTCATATAATTCACAAAGAAAAAGCACCTGCTTTTATACAGGTGTTTTTACTTCTATCGGCAGTTCCTAAATACTACTCTGCATGTAGTTTTTTTGTCAAATAATTTACGTTTAAGTTGGGTGGTAGATAAAAATAAATAAAAACGATTTTACCACTGTTTTACTATTTTCATTTTACTTCACGCCGTTTTACCCGGTGGTACCAGAGGTACTAGGTAAAACGGCGTGAATAGAGATCAATGGATGAATAGAAATAAAATGGTCAGCTAACTTTTGTAGTTATTTTATTTCAAGTGAAACTATGCACTATTTCAAATGTAGTTAATAAAGAACAGAAATATCAAATATCTGGTTACATACTCGTACTTGAAATTTTGTAAAAGAAATTATTTAAAAAAATCTGACGTCCATTTTATTTCTATTCACCCGTTGATCTCTATTCGCCCCGTGTTACGGTATATAATTTACTTTAACTACAGGAAGGTACCCAATCGCCACAGAAGGGGCCCAAAACGCAAGAGGATGGGCGTTCGGCTAGCCATGACCAAACCCCGGAGGAGACTGCGTGGAATGTGCGAGAGGAGAACGAATGCGAATATTGTAGGTGCCCGCTGTACTTGTCCGAGGTGAGTGTCAGGGACAATAATTATTAACAGGTTTCTAGAAACGCGATGGTACGCGAGACATGGCATTTATTCTTCAACATAATACCTTGGAAAACGGGGGCTCGGTACTAGGTCTCGAAGACAGCTTCTTCAGACGTCCATGATAATATGATCCCACAAACTTTTAGCAGAAACATTTTCAGCCGTAATATTTATTAAATTGCACTACGTTTAAATTTTCCGTTCTTCAACAGCTAAAAGTTCTTTGAAATTCAGTTTTTTGCTTAAAAATGTAGTGTTTAATTTAGGGGTTTTCTTCTCTCTTGGTTTTTGGGTTTAGTTAATTGTGAAGTGTGGTAACAAATAAAACACATTCTTGTCCATATTTGCGCGCATTTTTATAGAAGTCTTATGATTCTGAGATCAACTTACGTTGATCGTGATAATGGAAACAGAACACCACTCACCAGTGAGCCAGTTACTCCGTGCTGAACTTGAACTTAAGAACTAAACCCCAAAACCGAATTAAAAATATTCAGCCCCCCGAGACCCCGTTTTCCCCGTTGAAAGAACATTTGCCGTAAAACCATGTTCCATGGCGAATGTTCTCAATCAGAACTCTTGTTGCAGGTGAGAAACTTCCCATCCGCGGGCTCGACACTGTGCGTAGAACACGCCCTATTGCTGCTCAGGCAGCCCAAGTACGGGAACGTGGAGATATCGAGCCTGACCATGGTGTACTCTTACAGTATAGAGCAGCTGAGAAGAACCTTGAAGATAGTGGAGAGCCGCTTGGCGACAGGTGTTAAGGGTTAGTGTACAATTCAACAGTCTGCTGGGTATTAACATTTAGATTCGAAGTTCTGGCACTTTCTCTTATACCAGTTCGGCTGCTAGGACTGACCCTCAGCCTAGCATCAGTGCTATTGGCTGGACTGACGCTCGGCCTAGCATCAGTGCGATTGCTTGGTCTGACCCTCGGTCTAGTACTAATGCGGCTGCTTGGACTGACCTTCAGCCTAGCACCAGTGCGATTGCCTGGACTGACCTTCAGCCTAGCATCAGTGCAATTGCTTGGACTGACCCTCGGCCTAGTACCAGTGCGGCTGCTTGGACTGACCCTCAGCCTAGCACCAGTGCAATTGCTTGGACTGACCCTCGGCCTAGTACCAGTGCGGCTGCTTGGACTGACCCTCAGCCTAGCACCAGCGCGATTGCCTGGACTGACCCTCAGCCTAGCACCAGTGCGATTCTCACCCTTTTTTCCTCCGGGCAGGCAGAAACAACAGCCCGACATTTGCTTGTATACTTACACACTTCTCGGTACATGCGAGTAGGAGGAGTAACCGATTGGTAAATCGTTCTGAGAATCAAGAGCGCGGCCGTAGTCTATATCAGTTGATCGATATTAATATAATTATAAGAGAAAAATGAGATATATAAGTCAAATATAAATATGAAAGAATCCCGTGTTGAATTTATGCATATATATTTCGCTGTTATAGCCATACAACTAAACAGAGAGATCATCATATTATGGGATAAAGGGGTGAACAGAAGTAACAGCGAACAATTTGTATAGCAAAATGTCAAGTCCCTAACCGATATAACCCTTCTCGCCTCACCGGCTCCGGCGGGGGAGGCATCCGTGGAGACTTTTCGCACCATAAAAAAACAGTACCTGATCAGAAATTTGGGAATTCTGTTCATTGTTACATAACTATCCATAGTTTCAATCAAAAATAAATGTAATTGTCAAATTTGCCTGACCATTGTATTATACTATTCACTCCTTTATTTTTGTTCACTCCGTTTACCGGCAATCAGAAGTATCAAAATATGGTGAGCGATATTGACCATATAGCGCTATTATTCAAAGACTGCCTGATGCGCCTCTCTGTCGAGTTGTACTTTTGTTACTTGGAAGAGTTAGTTTTCTAAGTTAAACGACCTGATTTGTACTTTGAAAATGTCACCGTGTACAAGGGGCGCTCCGCTCGTCCGGCTAGCCGCATGCGGCGTGCCGGTTGGCAGGCCTTCGGGGCGGGGTCTGCCGTCCGGCACGCCGTGTCCAGGACAACGGCACCCTGCATTGTCAGGGATATGGTATATGTATTTCGTGGGTAAATACTGTTAGGAACCCGAAAGAAGTACAGTTATCTGAGTCTACTTTTGTTTCGATACCATATCCCTAACAAAATAGTGGCCGTGGACGATGCGGCTAGCCGGACGAGGCGGGTTCGGCAGGCCGCATACCCACCGGCCTGCCGGGCCCGGCTCGCCGCATGGCGGCTAGGCGAAGGTGTGTTGTGGCCCTAACAGAATCTAACCAGTTTATGTTGCCAACTTGTGGCGTGTAATAGGAACCTTGCAACTCAATATCATTCGGTTTTTTATTTTTATGAATTTTAATTTAATGTACTGACTCAGGTCACTTAGAAGCACGCGTATTACGGATCTTATGAATTAGGTTTAGGTACTTTTTAGATTATGATACTGAGTTTGCGAATCTCTCCCCATTCTATGCAATAGAAGTGGCAACACTGATTCACATTCTGCCAGCAAATCGGCTGCGCAAAAACCTAATAGGCACATCTGCTAGAACATCTTTGTACTTTGTAGGGCACTAGACCATCAAGCGCCGATTCGCATTGTCAAAATACTGTGGTGCGGGGGTGCTGTGTCATGACACGGTACCCCTGCACCACGGCATAATATGGTGGATGTTTCATCATCATTATCTTAGCTCTATCCCCGACTGCTACCGACGCCTCGGAGCCTGGGGTCCGTTCTCGCCCCATTTCACTTACACGGTTCTTTCAGGACTGGGGCCCGCTTTATTAATATTAATTTAGTTAAACAGAATTAAAATTATCCTAACCAAATATAAACATTGAATTAAAAATTAGTTTGTTTTAATTAAATATGCGTTATATTGTTCAGTTGAGACATAAAATTGCTTAAAGTTTTAATGATTTATGACGCTGCGGTTCAAATTTTAAGTAAACAGGTTCTTCAGACAAATTATTAACATATTATGTACAAATTATACAAACAGATCGAAAAACCAATTTTGTACAAACCACTTACAGGAGTAGCGTTTATTCTGTCAAAACCTGTATATGGCCAATTTCCAACATGGTTTGCCAAGTAGGTTACGGTTTCGTTTGTTAGTTGTAACATTAGATTTAAAAAAAACAATCACTCAGTAAGGTATGAGATGAAACACCAACATAATTAGGTATAAGTCATTAAGAATATTAATATGTACCAAGTGAAACGGGGCGAAGAGATTAATGGGTGAATAGAAATAAAACGGTCGTAGATTTTTTTTTCATAATTTCTTTTTCAAAATTTCATGTAGCTTTGGACGCCTGGTTTAATTTAAGACAGTTTAAAATAGTTTTTTTATAAATTATAAACAATAACGTAAATCGGTATAAAAATTATCGTTACTTTCTTCAGAAGTGGAAATGCTATTCCTATCATTCACAGGTTTTCAAGGCTTGCAAAAATCAAATTTTAAATTCTCACAAACTTACCCCGCTTAAATTACTTTACGGTATTTAAGCACATTGTGATAATAATTCTGTTCATTATTACATTGAATTAATCCATTCTTTTCCACTTTTTATTTAAAAAAAGAAAAATAAATAAAAAAAACAACAAAAATAATAAAAAAAAAAAAATTAAGAGAAAATAACTGCAAATTTTATGTGAGCATTTTATTCCTATACACCCCGTTTTACGGTACGTAAGATGATTTGGACGTCGAAACCGTGCTGAGCGGACGACACGATGACGTAGGTACCAAGTTTTCATCATCTTAGGCGCTAAGCTATTTTTTTGCCAACATTTAACTCCAAAAAGTACTTGTTAAATCAACATACTTAAATTCATCACTAAAATAATCGGCAATAAAAAAAACTTGTAAATTACATCGATTGTCTAAATTAAACGTATTCAATTCACAATTTGGAGTTAATATCACCTCATTACCAGTTAAGCTTCGGCCTCAAAATCAGCGCCGGCGGCGAGAGAGGATAAAGTTTCTTTGGCGTCTCTCACCGCTGATTTCGTCGCCGAAGTCATATTATTTATTCTCATTAGACCGCTTGTAACAGCTATTTCTTAAACACTTCTAAAATATTCCACCAAGCTCCAAGCTTTGGGTATTAGGTCCTTGTCAACCGTCACATTTGAATCTAATGTCCCATACTCTTTTCTTTTTTCTTAGTTGCTACTTTTAGAGAGACTACGCATTTCCAGTGTGTGCCTTATATATAGATGTGCCATAGCGCGCAAGCTGTGGTACTTATATGATTACGATTATTTACAACAAGTCGGGTTAGGTTAGTGCTTCATTGTAACGTCCTACGTCCGTTCGCCCCAATGGCCCCAATAATAAAAGAATATTCAGTAACTCGATCCATTGAATTAATTTACTAACATACAAGGTGATTTTGTAGTCATTTCGGAGTGAAAGATTTTGGGCACAGTTTTGATAGCGAAAGCGTCGGGAAGCATTAATTTGGCGAAAAAAAATAATTTTTTTTTGTAATGTATGGGAATACTGTACAGGGGAAAGGCATACTGTATAAGGGGTTGTGAAAAAAAAAAAGTTTTTTTTTTCGCCAAAATAATACTTCCAGACGATTTTGATAACGAAACCGTGCCCAAAATTTTTCGCTCCGAAACGACTTTAAAATCACCCAGTATATGGTATAAAATACGGTAAAAAATTTCGATATGCATTTCCGTGTGGATTTTGTTATCGCGTCCAAGCATAGCCTATGTCCTTTCCCAAATTCTTATTTATCTCCTACTAAATTTCATTAAAATCGGTTCAGTGGTTTAGAAGTGAAAGCAAAACAGACTTTCTTTTTTTTGTATTAATAATAATAATTCATAAATTATTCTAAGGTTTATATTTTTCTCAAAAATTCTATTGGAACGAACGGGTGCAAAACGGAACACTGAAGTACCCAACAAATAAGATTATTATTTCCCTTTATTTTTACTTTATTTCATTTTCGTTCGGTTCAAGAAATTCGTAATATTAATAATCCGTATCAAAAATTTCAAGTCACTCCGAAATTTTTCTCTTTACTGGTTCCACATTTTAATCACAATTTTACGGATGAAATTACGTATTAGATTCTGATTGTGAAGGGCTCAAAGATCTTACCCAAAAGCTATCTCCTAACAGCTCCTCTAGACAAGTGTAATACGTTTGTAGAATGGAATAGATTGACCAATGTATGGAATTTGACATACGTTGACAACTTTCATTAACGTCATAATATGTGTCAATACCATAGATTCATCATTCTATTCTACAATAGTTAGAATAGCCCTTACAAGCGGACTCACCATTCGACAAGCTATGATTTGTGTCATCTATACGTACCTTATTATTTTTAGGACGAAACAATACTAATATAACGAAACATCTTTTGAAATTAAAGTAGCTTATATATATCAGTTAATTCATGTTCTCAAAATATTTTATTCAATATTAAAAAGTCTACGGTAGTGAGTAGGTAATATTGTGTTTTGTTAAAAACAGTTTTATTTGCGGATGTTATTTTTAGATTAAGTTAGTAATCGTTTGATTCATTTTACTAAATATCGTTTTCTTGACTAAAATTTTAATATTTTCAATATTATGACAACTTGTCACTGGAGCCATCCATAAACTGAATTAAATAATGTTTAATTTTTTTACTATGTAGTGACGTGACGAAGTTTGTGTCCTCCCACCTATATTACGTTTCGTGGTTAGCCCCGCTCCAATGACAACGTAATTTTTGAATGTCTCCAGCAGTGGGGAAGCGTGACACCTCAAAAGTGAAGCCGGTGGCAAAATCTTACCTTGATCTAGTTTATCAAGCACCATTCGACCCATTGGCGACTTTTAGGGAGTCCTCGCCACTGGCTAGTAGTGCTCCGTATATTTTATTAGATTATTAATAATTGCGTTCGTTTCATTAACTTTATTTGTCTTTTGCAACAATAGCGTGCAAACGCATCGAGGATATTCAGCATACGAAACGACTCGTACGTTTCTATGACGGGAATCACAAGCTAGGGTATGTCCATTAATCACGTGAGGCACAACATGTCGGAAAAAAAGCACAAAATATCACCAGGGAGGAGGTTGGGGTATAGTGAGATATTACGTGTATTTATTTTTTCTCATAACGCGCGATTTTTATCACGTTG
The DNA here is from genome assembly GCA_914767945.1 of Eilema depressum. Lineage (NCBI taxonomy): Eukaryota > Metazoa > Arthropoda > Insecta > Lepidoptera > Erebidae > Eilema > Eilema depressum. Next base: position 30,703,368 of record OU612012.1, on the reverse strand, counting down.
CTGAATTTTCTAGCATTAAATAATAAAAAATACACGTGATTTTGGGTAGAGGGTAGTCTAAACCCTCATCACGTACCACCATGGTGGAGGGTGGGTTGAAACATTGCTAAAAAATACATCAGGTTATTAATGGATAACCCCTGTGCCGTGGTTATTGGCCGGCGGGGTTGTGCCGTCGATAGCGACGGTTTGTTAGGTAGTTGACTAAGTGCTATGTTTAGACGTCTTACACGTTCACGTGCGCGAGAATATCGTCTGATGATCGATGACCCTCGCACACAAACATAAGTTCCTTTTCTAAACTCATGTTTTTTTTTTTAAATAAAACTACTTTTTAACGGATTCTATCGAGATATATTTGTTATTATTTACTTTTAGCCCGACGTTTCAGCTATTTTTCAGCAGCCATGGTTGCGGGGTGGACTTAAGTTATTCTTATATTTTTTTATACTATTTCTGGACTTATCGCAATTTTATGGTGGTCTGTATATCGGAAAAGTTAGCATACTGTGTCTATACAGTATATAGCCAAAGGTTTTTCAAATCAGTGATATTTTTTCTAACATTTTATTATGTAATTTTTTTTTAATGTGCCCGTGTAGGACGTCTAAGGGATGTCTAATTGTCTCCTTAGCTGGTCGGAATGGTCTCCGTTGACGCATTCATCGAGGTGGGACCGTTTTACTAACGATGTCGTTAACGTCGAGGGGATAGCAGACGGGCTGGAGCGTAGACCGGGACAGGAGACCGAAGGTCACCAGTCTGGACGGCAGACCGACACAGGAGACCCAAGGTCACCAGTCTGGTCTTGCCACCTGTCGCTATGACTGATTCCTGAGCCTGCCACTCTAGACAAGTGGCAATACGTTCTAAGAATAGAATATAATCATTCTATTCTTCAATAGAACCAATGAATTGTCACTTGTCTAGTGGGCTGGAGTGGGAATGCTAGTGATGTGCTACAATGTTAGTGTCAACCAACATTATTAGTAGATGTTAACGACACTGCTTTATTATTTTTTGTCCTAATTTCTCTATACAAATTTGACCCTATTCCGTCTGGATTACATTAAGAGGTTCGAACCTCTACCGATGAGATACCACTCTTAGCACAAGTAACGATCGAATTTTGCTTACCTGGAGTGGTTAAAAAGAGTACTTGTAATGTGTACCCTACATTATCGGAATCTCTCTGTTCTTACAGGGTCGGCAGCACGAGTGTGACTCCCCTGGTGTTGCACACGTCCATAGGCCACGTTACCACTTTCTATCAGGTGGGCCGTGTGCTTGTCTGCGACCTGAGTGGTATAAAAAAACATTACCTACTCTTAAAAATTCTTATTTTCTTACAAATCAAATTGTCCTTAAAACAATCTTCAATCCCTGACAAGATGTGATGTGTATGTCTGACATGCTCTACTTTGCCTGTTTTTCGCGCCAAGTCACATTGTATAGTTCCCGGCATATATTTTGAGCACAGTCTCGTCACAAGTGTCTTGCACACAACGTCTTGACCTTGTAAAAAAGAGCTTTTTTGATGTCATAGACATATTCATGCATGCAATTGCATTGAGCGGGACTCCAACCCCCTGCGTAGCAGTCGAATGCTCTACCGCTACCCCACAGAGGCCGTCATATATGCCGATTACTATACCACAGTTGCCCCATTCACCTGAAAATAACTGTCTATAGAGCTTCCTAACTCGCCACAGAAAACAGAAGCTCTTTCTTTTAAGAGACGAAACACGACTTCGTCGAAATCCCCATGCTATTCAACATGACTCATGTTTAGCAGGGTATCAGGCTTGACGTAGAGTGCCGAACATGCATATTGGATTTCAAAGGGATGCCAGTCGTTAGTAAATGTGATCCCCCTATGTTATGTAGTTTAGGCTGTAGTGTTAACGTCGCCATACACGTTCAGGACGTTTGACCAAACAGGCTGGTTCGAACAGTTTGACCAAATCGGCATGATCTTTCAAACGACCATTCTTGCCAATTTGAACCAGCCTATTTGGTCAAGTTACTTGATCGCTTAGAGTATACATTGCTATAGAGCGCGCTTTACTAAGTATGAACGTTGGCCCTAGTATGAACAGTACCGAGGATCCTGGCTTAACCTCAATCAGTAGCAAAACAATGCCCGTCAAAGTGACTTCGCAAATGCGAGTAACATTTAATTCGATATGTTAAATCAAAATTTTATATAACATCGTATATTTGTAGTACTTATTTATTGTTTTTGTAATACGCAAAATGACACCATTTTATCTTGGCTTTCAAATCGAACAGAAAAATACATAACATTACACTACTTTAATAAGTGCAACTCTTAATATTTCCGGTAATGCATGAAACGTCACTATATGGTGCACTATACCATCGCAAAGTATCTGCTTACGCTCGGCGCCAAAGACCTGAGTGATACGCGCGCTCTATATATAATGTATACTCTAAGCTTTATCGTTAATGGCACATTCGCAAAGCGACGGCGTCAAGCTCTCTAGATGAGTGTCTGTGCCTCAGACCTGCGGGTCTAAAAATGGCCACATTCAGATATTCCGCAAAAAACTAATAACTTTATGAATTTCGAGTAGATCTCATAGATTTCTATAAAATTAGTAAAGTCACAACTGATATGAGCAGAATAACAACAATTCACTTACTAAGCAAATTCTAATTATCTATTATCCTAATCTGATTCCAATAAAGTGGCCTTTCAAGATCTGCGGGTCTCTGAGGTACATGACATAGGCCGTAAATTGGTATTACTTTATTGGGTCGAGAAAAGAGCTCGGTGGCTTAGTGGTCAGAGCATTCCCCCTGATAAGGGAAAGATCGCGGGTTCGAGTCCCGCCCGAGGTCAACTCTCTTTTCTCTTTCTAAATCGATTACAATAGTTCGCATGATAAATGCTTCAACATTTTGTAACAATTTAAAATTAGATTTTGTTATAATAAAAAATAATATAAATCGTCAAATTATGATAATTTTTTTCAGAAGTGAAAATGCTATTACTGTCATTCGTCTTACGTCTCATTCTTACGTTTGCCTGCTACTTTAAAAAAACCTTTCAAATGATCTCAAAGTTATTCCAGTTTACGGTACGTCAAAACTCATCAAACCTAACATCTTTATGAAACATTATAATAACATATCCATTTAGCAGAACTATCTGGATATAGTAATGTTTATGTAATTGTAACAAACCCATTAAATATGGGAATGTGAATGTTGTTTTGCGGAGTTTAAATAATTATTAGATATTAAGCGTAAACGGCTCTTGATTCTCAGAAATTAAAATGTGTATATGTGTGTGTATCCTATACCCAAGATTTGTGAATAAAAAGCTATCATCTGTACTTGTACCTACAATTTTACATCAGTGAACATTTTGCTATTGGTGTGAGAAAGTGCCAGACAGTGTGGAGTCTACACACTCACCGACGCAGCTCGGCTGCTTCATTTCAAAGAGTAGGGTAGTGTCCTGAGTCATCGGATTCTTACTAAAACTGCTGAATGTCTTAGTTTTTTCTCAAAAATATGCATAGTAAATTACGATATTGACTACCTAAACTGAAACTATGATATTCATTTATTTTTAATTCAGAAAATAGGTGAAAATAGAAACAATCGAAATAAGACAAAATTTATTACTTATGTATTAGATTCCTTATTAAATTTCAAATCACTACTGACACTGTGCACTGCACATGACATGTGTAAACGGACTGAGATAAATGCGATATTCTGTTGCATTCCATACATTTGCACTACGCGCTAGCCCGCTGTGATGTCTTAAGAATCTCCACTTTAGCAGTTCACTACATTATTGTAAAAATAGGACACTACTCTATTGTCGGCGATTTGCAGTACCGTGTCGGCGACAGTCGGTCTGCCGATACGGCTCTGCCAACAAAAAAGTCGACAACATGATGTACGGGTGTCGACCACACGACAAGATTCGGTGTGTAGACTGCTTTAGAGCTTGTGTGCTGTGTGCCAAAAGGCTGTACAGACACGCAGCATACTATGAATGAACACCGCCATATCACCCACATTAAATTAAAGATAGTAAGAGCCACTGCAAACTGCAGACTTTCTACCGGCTGATAGTTTAATCGGGCTCTATCGGCGAACAAACAACTAACACGACAGGTTAGTTGGATTGGATGACTGTGCGCTTACAGCCTAACCCGATCGAATTATCGGCAGATCAAAAAGTCTGCAGTACGGGGCTCTAAATAATGTTGTAGTGTATCAATGTGTAGTCGTTCAATCGATGTTTGATGGTGTTCGAATTCATTTGAATTTTACAATTACTGTTTAGTTTAGTTATTAAGGAATCCAGTTTGTAACAGTGGCGAGGGGTCCCTATAACCTGGTTTCTGCCGGCTTGGTGTATAAAGGGAAGCCGTGGTAGAGATGTTTGAATTTATACTCTATGTATCTAAAATTCTTTATCTGAAATTTGAGTGAATTCCGTATTAAATTGGTCGTTCTACAAGAGAAGGGATTTGTTTCCATCGGCTTCTCTTTTGAAAATTCTCACCCCTCGCTACTGATTTGTAATAGTCGTGTTTTAGTAGTTGGCTGATAATTAGAACTCTTCTTTCTTATGAATAAAAATGGATGTTAGCGCATAAGTCTAGAACGGCTCTACCGAGTCGGTTAATTTTTTTTTTGTATATTCGTTAAAGGTTTTACGTACACGAAAGGTTTTAAAAAGGCATTCCCATGTGTCACGGGAACGGAAATAGAATTACACGCGGGTGAACGATAACGGAAATAGAATTACTCGCGGGCGAACGATAACGGAAATAGAATTACTCGCGGGCGAACGATAACGGAAACAGAATGACAGCCTCTGCCATCAGCAAGTACCAAATATAAGTTTGATGTGTATCGCATGCCATATTCGCGTTGTTCTTGCACCCCTTCTTTACGACTGAGAATAAACATTGCCATACAACGTGGCAATGCTACCAGTCTTCTAGGCACGTTGCCAGTGCTGCCACAAGAGGCATGCGATGTGGAGCAATTCCACGTCGCATTTTAGATTTAACTTTAATTTGTATAATGTTTTTAGTTTTTGTTTCAAGTATTGTATACGGGGTTGATACCGTAGGGGCGTTCCTTTGAACCACTTTAGTCAGTGTGCCATTTCTAGGCAAATTACACCAAAAAAATTTTAAATATAAGTTTAGTTAATAGTTTAGTCACACGTTTTTTTAGGTTTGCTCATTCATAACGTCTTGTATCTGATCTGACTATTAATATGATATAATATAATTATTCTATAAATAAATAAAAATAATGTAAATGAAATGCAATACTAATAATGTAGTTAAATAATAATACCTATGAATGTCAAAATGCAATATAAAAATGAGTATAGAAATAAAATTGAGATGAACATTGAAATGAGAGGGTATTGAATTATCAGATGGCTAAAGCTGAAATGATAAAATTAACTACTCGTCTTAGGCATGTGCTTCAGGCAGGCAAAGTCCCCATCTTCATAAGTGAAGTTTGTTGGATTTATTTTTTAATTGTAATAGATTTCTTTTTTTCTCTGTGTAGGTATATGCACCTATTTTAAATGTAGTATATAATAAAAAAGCTATTCATCATGTAATCACAAAAATCATTGTCGTCATAGGTGTAAATGTCAAATAAAATACTTATCGACCGGATAACCACAAGAGAGCTACTGTTAAATAGGTTCATAATGTACCTAGTAAGTATTCCGCAAATTTCAGTGTTATTCCAAATTTCGACAGCTTTTATTTCAACATGGTACCAATTTACTAACAGTTTCGACAGAACATTCGACAATGCGGAAATAATGTAGGTACCTACTATTTAACAGGTTGCGGCATTAGGCGGACTGACAACTCCTCTCTTGTGGTATTCTGCTAGATGAGTCAACTGCAGATACAGTCTTTTTTTTCCTATCCTTACTACCCCTATTGCTCGGGACTCGGGACATATATCTTGGACCTATAATGTGCTCTGTACGCGCAGTACACGTTTCTTGGGTGTCTTTTAAGGAGAGCACGGGATGCTACTGCGGTGGACGAGCTCAAATTCTCGCACGCTGATTATTACAAAACAATCCGCGCGCCAGAACTTCATGTCTCGTTATTTATGTTCAAGACCATGTCCTGAGTTATACCTATTATCGTAAGTCTGGTTGAACGTTGAACAGAAATTAACGGGTGAATAGAAGATACCAGTGACGAGTGTCCTATAACACGATGCCTGCAGGTTTCCCAATGGGTCTCATTGTCTACTAAGACAAACTAGGTCGAGGCAAGCATCTTTCGACCGTGTGCAAGGGATATGTTTACGATTACCGCACCTCCGGCAACCAACGACCCACAGACAGCGTGCGTTTTAGTCGGTTCAAGTCCGACATAACCTCCTCCACCGACTCCGGCGGAGGGGTATCCGTGGGGATTTTTCGAACGATAAAAAAAAAACAAAAAAGTACATAAGCATCTTTTGTCCACCGGCTTCCCTTTTTACCCGACTACGGCGAAGCCAAAGGAGGGTTATGATTTTGACAGGCTATGTATGTATGTTCGTTTGTTCCCTCATAGCTGCTCAACTACTTATTAGAACTGGACATATAGCATATCGTTAGAATCGTCTTGATCGTCCGATGGTTATAGGCTATATGACGTGTCACTAATCTAATGTGGCGCCCTCTAGCGGCCATAAAGTACTGTGTTGAAAAAATAATTTGAGATAAATATGCCGTGTATGGTATCAAATTAAAGAGCTCAATTAGCACATTTCAAATATGCATAAATTATAGTTGTTGGGTGCCCCAAAATAAAAAAAATAAAAAAATAAGTTTAAAACTAAAACCCGACTACTTAAAACTGAAAAGTATTAAACAAGAAAATATCTAGGATAACCGTGGTCGTATGCCACTTACTATAATAAAACGATACATACATGCTATTCTATGGAAAAGTGGCATACGACCACGGCTATCCTAGATATTTTCTTGTTTAATACTTTTCAGAGCGTGATTTTTAAGTAGGTAGTCGGGTTTTAGTTTTAAACTTATTTTTTTGAAAATATTCACCCTTCGCCACTGGAAGATACCTTTTATTTAATGTAGAAATCTCGGATACCACTACGCAGCGGGGGTGGTTATTCGGACTCGAATGAACTAAAACCGTTACGCCGTCTCGGGTCTTCAGATTTCGGGGTGTAGGTAAGTGCCGGCGCCCACTGCCGGCATGGCAAAGGATTTTATTACTAATCAAGTTATTTTGAATCTTATTACAGTGACTTTAGAGTTCATTTTACTTTATTTCAATAAAGTAATTGTTTTCAAACGATGCCACGATGTGCCACGGCATCCCACGACGTGCCGCGGCGTGCCACATTCCACATTCCGTTTGACTGCCTCTTTGTCGTAGCGGCCGCTAAGCAGGAGGTGCGGGTTCGATTCCCGCTCAGTGCAAATATTTGTATGCATGAATTGAATATGAATATTTGCAGGTCTGGTTTCTCTCCTACTAATATTATAAACGTGAAAGTTTGTAAGTATGTGAGGATGTATGTACGTGAGGATATTTGTTACTCTTTCACGTTAGTCAATGCAGTTGATGAAACTTTACGATAATATAGCTTATACCTACATCAGAATAACGCATGGGCTATATTAACCGATGAACGGCTGCTGTATAATAAATGTAGGTATGTATTTACAAAAACAAATTGTATCTAAGTATGTTTATTGGCTTTCTAGAACCCATAACACAAGCTAGTTAAGCTATACTTACTTTGGGTCTGGATAGCGTTGTGTAGATTGTCCTACAATATTTATTTATTATTTTATTATATATTATTTATTTATTTTATTATTATTACCTATTATTAATACTAAATCCCAGTCAACCATAACGACACAATCGCACAGCCAACTTCGAATCCACGAAGAGCAAAAATGATGCTAGACTGCTAGAGTAGCTGGGCTTTTAGCAGGTTGCCACGGCATGCCATGCCATGCCGTGCCGGCAGTGTGCGCCGGCCCTAAGGTGGTCCATGAAGCATTCCTCTCGCACACCAAGTACTCCAACAGTCTCAGTGAAATAGAAGATACATATTTTGATCATCTCGCTCATATTTGATCAATTGGGACATGACATAAGTGAGATGGACACTTAAAAAAAAAAAGGCTATTATAAAATACAAGAATATTTAGATGATAAACTAGCTTGGAAATGAGCTGTTCACTTATGCATGCTTCTCAAACAAATGATTGTATTTAGACTAAGTAGACTATACTAAGCATTTTTTGTAAATAGACCAAAAAAAAAAGCCCGCTAAGTTTCTTGCCGGAGTCTTCTCAGGCCGGGGCCGCGTTTCGAACCGGTGGTCCATTTGCTAAGCTAGTCTTTAGTAGGATAAGTGCCGTTTTGGTGGTCTATACAGAATAAAATGATTTTTGACTTTGAAAAAAGGTGATATGACTGCACAATTTTATTTGTAAGTACATACATCTTTTCACGCCTGTTTCTAACTGGAGTAGACAGAGACGACTACAGCCCGCCGTCTGACGCACAACTCACAAGTTATCTGATCATTCTACTTCTATTCATCCTGGTACTTTTACTTAACTTAACTGATACCTACCTATCTACCTACGCCGATGTTCGACGACCGTTGGAGAAGAGTTTAGTAGATTTTGCATAGAATATGGGTAAATCCAAGTTTAAACGCTTACAATCTCAACTGACTGAGTGGATTTAGCGTTAACGCAAGCAGTCCAACTATGATAATATTTAGGAAAGATTATCATCATCCTTGCCTTCTCACCGGAGATGTGGCTGTGCTACGTTGCTATGAATGTTTTTGATATCCACCAATCATATTCGTTGGTAGGTACACATAGCATAGCACTAGCGGAAAGGGGTTCAGCTAAGTTATGTTTTTTATATAGAGAGACCAGAGAGACGCGTGCTATAGGTCCTGGGTCCGCTTAAGTAGGTATGATGTGGTTTCATTTTTTTTCTGTTATATGTAGGTATTAGAAGCTATTAGCTACTGCGTCAGTTCAGGCCGCCCGTAGATATAGGCGTTACATACCTACAGCACAGATAACCGTAGGTATATTTGGAACCCACAGGTCTGTGCTCATGGCCGACAGACAACATATAGGTAGATACCTACCACACTCGTCATAATTGGACAGTTTGTTGGTTAGATCATTTCTGCACAACACTTGAGAAATCACTAGACCCAACTTTCCAATTATCAAGTATCGGATATCACGTAGCTACCTACGCTTACTATGTATACTTATATATATATAGATACATCTACATACATATTTTTACAGATTACAGACATATAAGATATCTACTCACGCCTGTAAATCCCCGAAGGGGTAGGCAGAGGTGTACTAACACCTACATTTCTCCAGCTATGATTTTCGGTTCCACATCGAGTGGGAACTTCATCGTGAGAATGCTTTTCTACAAACAAGAGACCTGGTTCATTAACGCTGCTTTTACAATGCGCAGGTATAAGACACATAAAAAATCATTTCGTAGGTGTTCTTCAGTATGATCTGCCACAAATAATACCTAGTTGGAACTCAAGTTATTCCGAGAAAACCTGGCTAGTCGCGAAGAAAATGGACGATGACACCGGCATAATATGAAGAAAAGCACCCTGTTGCGTCAGTCGCACATGCGCACAGTGCCTAACTGCGACTGAAGCGACAACGTGGAACGTGGCCATGGTTGTGTCCGGTACCTCCAGGCATCGATTTGCTGTACTTTACCACAGCTGTGCCTCCCCCCACCCTGCTAAACGCATGCGCGGCCGTCCCTCTGCCCCGCGGACCTCCCCTCAATCCCTATATAAGTCGCTGCAGACACGAACGAGACGTGGTTTGGTCCTAGAAAAGGGCGAGTTGGCTTCTTTTTTAGGCCCAAACCACGGTAAGAATTACTAATGATACCAATCGAGGATGGGACTCCCTCCTCGGTTGTAGCTTGTATGGTTAACGATAGAGTGACGTAAAATCTACGGAAATCGAAAATTTTATAATCACTTTTTAGTGGGAAAAGAGAAAACCTCAGCCAGACGTTTTCTCCACTTAGGTCGTACCTGATGGAAAGCGGTTACCGAGGCCTATGGACGAGTGCAACACCAGGGGAGTCACACCCGTGCTGGCGACCCTTTAAGAACAGAGGACGCAGTGAAATAAATCCATAGGTACTAATATTAAAAATGCGAAAGTAACTCTGTCTGTCTGTATGTTACGCTTTCACGCCTAAACCACTGAACCGATTTTGATTGAAATTTGGCACAGAGATAGATTAGACCTTGGGAAAGGACAGAGGCTATGTTTGGTCACGATAACCTACATCGCGATAACCAATTCAAGAATAATTCAAGGAATAAAAGCAAATAATACCTACCTACCATAAGTTGATAGGTACCTAGGTATATTTATACAAAGTTTAAAAATAAATAAAAAGGGAGAAGAACAGAGCTACCCTATCTTTTCCTGCGGGTGTGGTGTCGTAGAAGTCGAAGTCGCGGCGTGCCAGGGCATGCCGTGCCGGCAGTGGGCACCGGCCCTAAAGGGATAGGGCTGTTCTCCATCCGACAGTAGGTAAACGTACCGCCCATGACTAAGTAACCGCTTGACGGCAATAGGCTCGCCCCCTATTACGTGGGACCAAAAATCATTAGTGAAGAAAATGTAGGTAGGTACTTGCACGCCAAAGACATAAAACTATACCTCTTCAGGGGTATAATATCCTATTGGACTGGACACCATCGGCATACCGTTTTTAGAAGCCTAATCTTTTATCGACGACTCAGTCCACACATTAGTACCTACTATTTGTGTACATTTTAGGAACCAATATCAAAGTACTCTATCTGGTGATTAATAATAAATAAAAATTTTCGAGAACATATTAGACAGCGCTATTAGCAACTTCTGTTATGGGTTCTAGAGTACCGTTAACATACATTCCTCTTTTGTCGTAAATACATAGGTATTTGACAGAGACCACTCCAAATTATATGTAAATATTTGCAATGAGGGGGATTCGAACCCGCAACATCTAAGCAATCGAACGTTTACTGCTAAATCACAGGTCACACAGTCATAGTCCCTTGTACCTAGGTACTTGTAAATACTTGAAGATCTGCTATATTTGTTTACTAGCTGTTGCCCGCGGCTCCGCCCGCGTGGAATTCGGATTCCGGTCCAACTTTAATGTATGGAAATCTGCCCGATTTATTGACATTTATGCTCACTGCTCCGCTCCCTTTAGTAGTAGCGTGATGTTATATAGCCTATGTTACTCCCAGATAGTGTAGCTTTCTATAGGTGAAAGAATTATTGAAATCGGTACAGTAGTTCCGGAGCCTATTCATTACAAACATACAAACATACAGAAATAGGTACAAATCTTTCCTCTTTATAATATTAGTGTAGATGGAGTGCGTTCAGAAAGGGTAGAGGTAGCGTGTAAATAAAACAAGTATACATAATCTAAATACACAATACATATTTAATTTCAAAACAACTTGACTACATCAACGTAAAGATCCAAATTCGACCAATTACATTGATTTATATCACATTAAACATATAAAGCCCCAACTATTGACTACACAGCGTTGTTTATATCATTGTTCCGTGATAGTATCATTAATTTTAGCTAATAATAGGCCTACTTCTGACGTTTGCGAATCGCCATTGGTTTCATAGGACATATTTATAGTAGGGGAGGCGTAGAAGGAAATTCGGTAGTTACTCGAGCGCATCAGATTAATATAAGGGAGGATGCTTTACCTACATATTGACAAGTTCCTCCACTCAGTAAGAGCTTTTAACATGGGAGAGTGCGACTATTTGACCATTGGATTTACGCATACGCGTCAGATTAAGATAAAGCAGGTTAGTTAATAACTAACAAATGTCAATTTTGCCAATCTCACGATTTAAGCATAGCCTATGGGTGTGTGAAGGTAGCCAAGTGCCCTGGGTCGGCCGGGGTGCGAGGGATATGGCTACGACAATCTCACCTGCGGCAACCGACGGCCCACAGACGGCGTGCGTTTTAGTCGGTTCAAGTCCAAAATATGGCGGGGGAGGTATCCGTGGGGATTTTTCGCACGATAAAAAAAAGGGAAGGTAGCAAAGTTGCGAAAAACGAGGTCCGCATTTGCTCGAGCGCGGTCGTCCTTTCGTTTATATTTTATTGGTAATCATTACTACTACTACTGAAATAAATAAGACCAAAGTAACAAAACGTAAATCAATCAATCAATTAGCCTATTGCTGTCCACTGTTGGACATAGGTCTCTCCCAGTATGACATATTATATATGTATTTATTATAATGTTATGTAGACGCTTCGTCCGCCACTAAAAGTGAAAACATTAATTATCATCATCATTATCTGCACGTAGACGCATTTTCCTGATTGCATCCATGGCCAAGCTGACCTCGGAGCTCAGGGTCCGCTTCCTCATCCACTTCGCACGATCTTAGGTGTCCATGGTACCTAATGAGACCATGATCGCAAACATTATACCATTATTCTTTCTAACATCTAATCTCAAAATTTTCAAGTTTCCGCGACGCTCGAGTAACTACACATTTAGCATCGTCGACTCCCCTACTATTATCCCGAAATTGTATCCAAAGGCGGTACGTGATACTTCGGTTTGGTTCAAACCCTAACATTTTAGACTATATACTGTATAGACACAGAAAACTCATCGCAAAAAACTTCGTGAAACACCCGTTATGTGTGAGTAAGCTCATGTCTATATTATTCTTTAAACGGCCAATGTGTGCATATAATTAGATGTATCTATATTAAATTAAATATAATCCATTCGGTTAGGTACCTAACTAAACGTAAACAATCTTGATGTGTCTATTTGATATGTTTTATTTAAAACTAGCTGACCCGGTGAACTTTGTACCGCCATATTTTTTTAGCCCGTTTAAACCTTCCCTGGACATCCACGAACATTTCAAGACTAACAAATCGGTCCAGCTGTTCTCGAGTTTCAGCGAGACTAACGAACAGCAATTGATTTTTATATATAAGATATATATATATATATATTTATGTATATACTAGCCTTCCACCCGCGGCTCCGCCCGCGTGCATCTCGGTTAACGCGACCTTTGCTCATATCTTCGGTTCTACTCAACCGATTGCGATCAAACAAACGTAAGATTTTAAGTCTGAGTAAGCCCTTTCTAACAAAAAAAAACCCGCATCAAAATCCGACCAGTAGTTTTTGCGTCCATCGCGGACAAACAGACAAAATATAAAAAGAATATTTAGTATAGAAATATTATTCTGTTTCGTAACTTATTTTGATGACTTAAAACCAAAATCGAACCACTAGTTAATCAGTTAGTTAGCCTAGTTTATTTGTTTAATATATTGTTTTTTTTTATAAGAAGTCGCAACAAGATTGTTTACCTACCTTTAGTTAAGTATCAATGAAGTATAGTACCAAAGTAGGTAGCTATTTTTTACGCCGCGTTGGAGTGACACTTACTGCGTCTATAGAGTTTATATACAAACTCTCTCAAGTCTAAGCATAGGTATAAGAAAACCAATGGTAAATGCTACTTCATCGTTCGGGTCTCGTAATATTATGAGAGTCGATAACACTAACTCTAGTCTGTTCAAATTACCGGATTATATGTATGTATGCGACTCGATTTGGTATTGGCGGCTAAATATGAATTAGATGTTCTATCAGATGAGCCCTGCTTTATTGTATTACGATCGTCTGAGATAATAGAATGAAAATACCAAATCGCGACTCCCGAACTTCAATCGCTGCAGCAACCACCTTCACCAGTGTATAAGAATTGCAGCACTGGTTTTTCATACACAGAATTTGATGATCTTTCAGATGAGCCTGGTTTCTTTGGTAATTCGATCGTACTAGATACCTAGTTTTAGGCGGCACTTTGTAAGCTGCTACCTCTGATAAGGCCAATCAGGCTTGCAGCACTGTAGGTACTATCATAATATAGTCTTAACTCTCCTCTGTCTCCAAGAACAAACGAATTTTGGCCATGTTATGATATTAGGCAGGTACTGATTTTTTAGTTTTTTCATAATTGGTTTTGGTATCACTACCAGGATTTTAGCCTTGCGGCATAGCCATTTCGTGTTCTCCAATTAGAGACCCGTCTAATGAAATACATATCATAGTAGGGGAGGCGTAGAAGGAGGTTCGGTAGTTACTCGAGCGTGTCAGATTAATATAAGGAAGGATACCTAACATATTGACAAATTCCTCTAGTCAGTAAGAGCCATTAATATAAAGGTGCGCATAAAAAAATATATCGAGCATTGGATTGACACGTACGTGTCAGATTAACATAAGGGAAGTTAGTTACTAACTAACAAGTGTCAACTTTGCTAATCTGACGATTTAAGCGGAACCTAAGGGCGTGGGAAGGTAGCGAAGTTCCAAAATACTTTTGTTTGTATTTTAGAGGTAATCATTGCTTATGTCGAAAGCCGACCTAATCATTATGATGTACTAGGCTTATAAAATAAATAAGATTAAAAAATATACTAATGTCGAAGTATTGTACTGTCTAAATTCAGTCCGCAACTCTGATATTATGTAGATGCTACCCTCACCACTGAAAGTGGTAACATCATATACTATTATTCTTTCTATCATCTAATCTACCAATTCTAATAGGTTGCCGCGACGCTCGAGTAACTACACATTTAGCATCGTCGGCTCTCCTACTATCAGGAATCTGATCAGACTTGAGTTTATGTCATCGGCTCTCTTACTATAAGAACCCGACATTTCGGAAGTTTCATGGCAGCCCTCCAGATGGTACATTATAATAACATCGAAAGTTTAAAACATGTAGATTGATTACAATAATATTAATTCTATAGTACGCACCAGTTAGTGCGGCAATACAGGTCATTCACCCCTATCTACCACTGACACGTCATTTGCAAAAACGACAGTTTCATTGTTCCCTAAACGACAGAAAATACTGTCGCTAGTGAATCGTGGTAAAAGTCATCTAGACAGCTCAGCGCTATAGATAGACATCAGTTAAATTTCCGATACTAGTGACATCTATGGCCTGGTTTTGTTACTACAAAACCCTACGTATAATATATGTCATAAATGTCTTAATTTTGAGAATTGAGACTGAAAATTGTTACATTTTTTTATACCGGTGGAGTTCAAACATATAAATTCACAATTTTCATAAGTACAAAAAAGGATTAAAGGACTAGAAATACAAATAAAAACAAAGTCGGTAGATAGTTATTTAGCGCCATCTATTGGCTTGCCTGGCTAGTAATAACGAGGACAAAACGTTGTTCGAACTGAAACCACCGTGAGCGCTATGTAGAATTAGAAAAATACTAGAGCGCCGCGTTTGTTTAATATTATCGAGAATATTAATTTCAATGATACACATTTAACAGAAATTATAATGTTTCAGATTTTTTATTTGAATATAAGAAATATGCTTTAATATATGTGACATTTGTCGAGGTTTTAACATTAAAACAAAGTATTTTATTGGTACTTATCATCCAAAATATCAAACTCTTATTCAATTTTCACTCATAATAACATTAATAATTAGTTCTGTTGCGGTACATTTTTTGCAATTACCATTTATTACTAGTAAAATGATAATGTCTTTAATTCTTTATTTTTAGTGGCATTTCTGGTAGCTTCGTAAGACGGGGTCCCCGTGTATTATGATAAGCGAGCGATATTCATTAGCGACAGTTTTTGTACTGGAAGCGATACGTCAAGTAACCTATTGTTTTTTTTCGAGAAGGTGGGTGAATGACCCGTATTGCCAGGCTAACTGGCAAATGGTATAGACACATATTTTTAAAGAATATTAGTAACCGAAATTACCAATATTCTCTCTAACCCCTCCAGCTAAGCTAAATTGCTCGTGCTAGGAATGGGTTCACGTCGGTAGTGTAATGGCCAGGATTTGAACCCAGGACTTCTCAATCGTAAGGCCGAATTCTTAACTACTAAGCTACCGACGCATCAAAAAATCTAGTCTATGCATTAATAAATAGGCCTCTATAGACAACAATATGAAAAATTACACTTAGAAACTTATTTCGCTGCATTAAGTGATGAGCATATTATTGTGTAAAATAGTCTGTTACCTTATGTGTATATGCGTAAAATAGTTAACTTACGTGCATATGCGTAAAACAGTTAATTTATGTGCCCATGCGTAAAATAGTTAACACAATGTATGGAACTTAAACATAATGCATATCAATGGGGCTTGAAATGTACCTACATATTATTATCTATAATAAGTAAGCAACTTTTGGAATCTGTACTTCAGGAAGAGAGAGATAAACACTGACTGGTCATTTTTTTATTCTGTGGCGATTCTAACTTTTCTGCCAATAACTCAGTTTTTATACTGATCAAAGTGCATAGAATGCATATGATTGACTAGCTGACCCGCCCGGCTTCCCTCGTGGCATATTCCGAAACCCCGTCTCACCCCTTTGAGGCCCGTAATTTTTTAGTCTTCAACAAGACCGCAAACGAGACAACGCTCTAAAAAACCGAAGTAACCCGATCTTTACCGAACTACCACTCTCTTTCCCGAGGTACCATTTAAAAAGCTGAATACTGTATTTCACTCTCTGATCTACCCGTCTACATTACACCGCCTTTTAGGCATAGTTCTCGTACTCAATTGGCTAAGTTACCAACATTATTATGATTTTTATCCATAAAAAATTGTTAACATACCTCTGCTTACCCTTCGAGGGTTTACACACGTGAATATATATAAATGTACTAGCCTATGCCCATCGCTTCACCCGCGTGGATGTCGGTTATATCACCGACTTATTTGCGATTTTAAGTCTGATCAAGACCGTTCCAAAAAAAACCGCATCAAATCCTTTGAGTAGTTCTTCCATCGCAAACAAACAGATAAACAGACAAGGATTCGAAAAAAATATCTTTATGTTTAGTATCGATAACATGAACCAAGTATTTTTTTAATATCTTCACACCATGTACAGACAACCACTTAACAATTATATAATAGTACAGATATATGTAAAAACTACCTGATGAGTGATTAAAACACGTGAACGATCGATTGACAATGATTTTTTTCTTATTTTTAGTTGATTATATACTGAGTAACAATAAAATTTACTTACTCTACTAACATTTCGATGACTGTACCGATACTAGTGTCAATATTGTGAATTGCACATTTTATTGTTGATTACACTTAGAAACGAACACTACACCCTTAGAGATACACAAGATATATATTTGGAGATAAGTGGCGAGACATCGTACCCTGTGACTCAGCCTTCTTCCTCTCAAATCATATAGTTATAAACCTCGGGACACGTATCTTGGACCCAAATCGCGAGACAAACGAGGCCCTAGCATTTGGGAATTTAGTACCCCGTGCTATCCTCAAAAGACACCCAAGAAACGTGTACTGCGCATATAGAGCAAGGTCCAAGATATATGTCCCGAGTAATACCTGTCATCATCGTACCTACTAGCGTACGGCGACCTGGGTACGCGTATATGGCGGAGGAAGAGGTAAAAAAGAGCAAGAAAGAGCATGAGTCGAGAGCAAACGTGATACCGCCGTGAGCGTTGGCGGTGAACTGACCAAATCTGACGGATTGGTGGATACTGTTCACGTCTCCTCACGCGCATACCCAAGGCGCGGTACAACAGTTACGGTTAAACTATAATACACCCGGGACACGTATCTTGGACCTTAATCGCGAGACAAACAAGGCCCTGGCGCGCGCGGTTTGTTTTCTAATAATCCAGTGAATTTGAGTTCGTCCACAGCAGTAGCTCCCCGTGCTATCCTCAAAAGACACCCAAGAAACGTGTACTGCGCGTATAGAGCACATTTTAGGTCCAAGATATATGTCCCGAGCAATATCTCGGTTGCATCCGAGTTTTTTTTTCGCCTCCGTTTCACACTATCATCAGTATTCTGGAAAATGATACCAGATGTCATATTCATGAAGGGTTACAAAAGATGCGAGAGTGCCTTTCGCGATATTTCCGCGTGACTCCGCACATCCACCACATCATATATATTTCCGTACATTTTTATGGCACTTAAGGAGACTAGCACACGGCCCACCTGATGGAAAGTTTTTACCGTGGCCTATGGCCATGGGAAACACTAGCGTCACACAAGTGCTGCCGACCCCGAATGCTTTGAAGAACCCCATATTACTCCTGCTTGTGTTCCTTTAACACAAGCCACGCTTCGCAAAAATAGTCGTGCAAAAACAATATTAGTCAGCGGATGACCTAAAAGTACAGGTCTAATGATGTTTTCACCTGATATAATTGACTATAACTATATTCATTAGTGTTTAAACTACATCAAGAGTCATCTACCGAAGAAACATCAAACTACTTCATAAGTACATAGTCCTGTATCGCGATATGGAAGTTACTCCGCTAATCAACGGGTATATAACATCACTGTGGAAGGAATCCTGTGTTTAGAAGCATGTCATGAGAGGAAAAGTCGCTACACATTATTATAGTTACATTAATAACTCCTGTATTTAATTAGAATATTTGTTCAAACAGTCATCAATCAGCCTTGCAACCCACTATTCCAATGTGTGCTTAACACCTACTTCCGACCTCCCCGTTCTTTCTATACCAGGTTTTTCAGGTCGAACGTCCACTTTACTGGATGCCATCCAGCCTTCCATACAAACATATTCCTTTCCCAACAATATTACATATGGATACACAATTATTATAACTGATTTCTACTCTTACAAGCAGCTCATTCCATAGTGTTCACACTGAACTATTTCTACGTTAAACGAAAACATTGATGGAATGCAATGGATATTGAATGTCACTAACACTAAACACTACTCTGTCACTTCAGAGTATCTAACCAAGTGCGAAAGTGGTACTTTCCGATATTGTGAATAATAATCAACAAAAATTTATAATTTAAAAGTCTTTGATCTCCACAGGCTTTTTTTGCAATGGCAATAAATGCCTAAGTAAAGTATAATCTAATCAGAATCGTTGTCATAGCACTCAGAGAAGAGCTTCATGCATCCGAAGCTCTGAAGGACTCTGGCAACACCGCGGTGAGTGGTGTGAAGCCGGGCTCATATCTTCAGATTGTAGTGCAGTGACCTGTGCATGGAGCAGGTGAACTCCTGGGACAGTCCATCAGATACCATGGCGGCAAGGAAGCTCTCCTGCTCGCGAAGACGCTTGACCAAACCCTCCCAGGAGCCGTAGTTCAGTTCCATCAGCTGGACTGCCTTCTTTACTATCTTGTGTGCTTCAATGCACCAATCCCTGGAAATGGTAATGTAAATAAATATTCTATATAGATATCTAAACCACATTCGGTTAGATACTAAACTAAATGTAAACAATCTTGATGTGTCTATTTTATATGTTTTATTTAAAAATTCAGTTTATAAATATTTTTCTGTTTAGAAACTCCTTTTAAAGACTAAAAACCGAAATTAAACCACTAGATAGTCAGTTAACCTAGATTATTTGTTAACTGTGTTTTTTATAAAAGTCGCTACGAGATTGTTTACCTTTAGTTAAGTACCTAACCGAATGTAGTACAGTGTTCGCACCATGTACATGCATTATGAAAGGTTATTTTGCATCATGTATAAAGCAATTATAAATTTATTTAGAATATAGGACGTGGCTCTTAGTTTTTTATTTCAATGATCAAGACCCCAGTATTCAACAATGACTTTAGTAGAAATGGTCGAGGACCACAAAGTCTAATATCTAGCTAGCCACTAACACTAAGAATAAGGTGCCACGTGCGGTTTTAGTCGGTTCGGTAAAGTCGGAAGGGGGTATGGTACGTAAAAAATGGTTCTTACCCGTACTCGGGGTTTGGAGGAGACCTCATAATCCGCTCCAGCATTACATCCGAGAGCTTCCTGAGCTCGTGAGCTACCTGTAATTGAATACATAATTCACTAACACATCAAGGAAATTGGTTTTTTCCACTATATTTGCCGTGTTGGTCCCGATGGAGTAGAATAGGGCGATGGAGTGGAACAAGAAGAGATCAGGTCATCTCTTCCTGTGGGTGTTGTAGAAGGCGACTAAAGGATAGGGCTGTTCTCCATCCGACAGTAAAGATACAGCCGATGAATAAGTAATTTCTTAACAGCAATAGGCTCGACCACTATTACGTTAGAACGAAAATTAGTTGGCGAAATGTGCGTGTTAATACACGTTACCTCTGCCTACCCTTTCAGGGATTTACAAGTGCAAGTATATGTACTCTTTCATGCCAGCTCCAGGCCAGAGCTCATTGAAGAGGTTTTGTACTGTCAGTGGCAAGATCAAAGGCTTGTCCTACTTATCTTCTGCGCTGACGGCACACAATCTCTCTATTCTTACAGGATCGGCAGCACAAGTGTGACTCCCCTGGTGTTGCACTCGTCCACAGGCCACGGTAACCACTTTCCATCACGTGGGCCGTGTGTTAGTCTGCGACCTAAGTAGTATAAAAAAAACCTGCCGTCTGTCCTCCCAACCTGATTTAAGGTTAGTGGCCAACCAATGACAGTTGTTCAGGTCGCCCATATTGGTCTTCATCTAGACCTAACAACTATTGTAATAGCCGTTAGGTCGGGACTGACTTTTAATGTGCCCTACGAGGCACGGAAGCGCTCAGATGAAATATCACCAAGTGGACGCCCATGCAAATGGCAGCCGTGCCTAGGTACTTAGCTCGTGACTTACCTCAACGCTGAAAGATCCGAATTGATACTCCATGCTCTGAATGTTCTGTTTGATCAGCTCCAAGCTTTTGGTGAAGTCACCTGCAAAGTTATAGCTGTGTTAGAGAGAGAGATTTCGCAGTTATACTATTTAGTATGAATCGAACCCGCGATCTTTCCCTAACAGGGGGAATGCTCTGACCACTAAGCCACCGAGGCTCGCCCGAAGCCGATCCAAATTCCTCTATTCATCCGTCTTTAGGAGTGACGGTGGAGCCATCTACCGATACTCGTACGAACTATCGGAACCAATGAATGATGTTACAATCATTTTTAAACATTGATTTTTGATGACTTCGCCCAAAGAATTGAATGAAATTTTGAAGCATTTATTATGCTATTTGAATCGATTTAGAAAGAGACATTATAATGGAATACTAGCTGTCCCGGCGAACTTCGTACCGCCATATTTTTCCTGTTCCCGCTGCACCTATAAACCTTCCCTGGACACCCACGAATATTTCAAGACTAAAATGAGCCAAATCGGTTCAGCCGTTCTTGAGTTATAAGCTAACAACGAAAAGTGGTATTGATTTTTATATATTAGATTAGTATGAATCTATATTATTTTATAAGGGAGCCTGTTGTATACTCGTATATGCTGAATGATTATCGTCAATAAAATAGAATATCTTTAACGTGAACAATTTTTTAAAATTTTGTGACGCCACCCTCCCCTCGATGATCACTCGACCACTCGTTAGCATATGCCAATTGCCAAACCACCCCCTGCCCCGCCCCCAATCCATTTCAAGATTTTACGTACTGTTGTAACTGCGCGTAAGAAGCACTAATGGCAGCTATGGCGCGCAGTGTTTAGTGTTTCAAAGATACGTTAATAAAGTGCGAAATTTCTGTCGATGAAAATCGTAACAAAAATCTTTCCCATGTTAATGTGACTGAGCGTAGTATTTTGAAGACCTCGCTCCCCTAAAAGGGTCACGTAGTACAGGTACGAACCCTTACAAGTGTGATTAAAAGGTGTGATTACAAGGTATGATTACAAGGTGTGATTACAAGGTGTGATTACAAGGTTTGATTACAAGGCGAGATTACAAAGTGTGATTAAAAGGTGTGATTACAAGGTATAGTTACAAGGTGTGATTACAAGGCGTGATTACAAAGTGTGATTACAAGGTGCGATTCATCACCATCATTTCAGCCATAGGAAGTCCACTGCTGGACATAGGCCTCCCCTATAGTTCTCCAATCAGACCAGTTGGAAGCGGCTCGCATCCAGCGCGTTCCCGCGGCCTTAATGAGGTCATCTGTCCACCTACGTCCTTCAATGTGTGATTAAAAGTGATACGGACTCACCGATGTCTGCGTACAGTCGAGCGAGCTGGTCGGCGGCGGATCGCAGTGACGTGTGATGCCTGTGCCACACCTGCTGCTTCAGACGGAACGACGCCTGAGCCTTCTCGCAACGCTCTTCGTCAGTAGCCGCTCGCCCCGCTGAGGACAGTACACATCATCACAATGAACGAGCCGCCTTCGCTAGTGCGGCTACGTGGGTAGCAAATGCCTGGCAATGGCGCCCCCGCCGGGTCCAGGTAGAAGTGGTTTAGCCCAAGAAATCGGCCAATGACAATCTCTATCAAAGTCGGTCCCTGTGCTGCGCTTGATACTGAATGTTTAAAGATTTGCACAGCTGGTGTGGACATCTTAGAGTTGTGTCCCGGTAGCCTGAGACCTTCACTTTGGAGTTTGGGGTCCGCTTTCTGGGAATCATTCCTCTATTTGATAGGGTCTTGGACATCCATGGCACACTGCCTATCGGATGTCCAAGACCCTATCGGCTTGCAGAGATAAGATGCCATGGATGCCATGATGTCCATGTGCCTATCGGCTTGCAGAGATAAGATGCCATCGATGTCATGGATGTCCATGTGCCCATCGGCTTGCAGAGATAAGAGATAAGATATAAATAATTTATGTATGACTAGCTGTTGCCCGCGGCTCCGCCCGCGTGGAATTCTGATCCCGTTCATCGCTGATATATAGCCTATATGTTAATCCAGGGTATAACCTATATACATACCAAATTTCAACCAAATCGGTCCAGCCGTTTATGCGTGAAAGAGTAACAAACATCCACACATCCACACATCCATTCTCACAAACTTTCACATTTATAATATTAGTAGGAAGGATATGTTAGTGCATATTTAGATTGCCTACTCTGTCGTATTATGAGAAGTCTATCCCTTAAGACGTGAAAACAAGCACTTCTTCGGATCTCCCCTACCTACCACGACCCGGCGGAAGTACCAACACATATTATTATGTTGCTGGCAGGCTGCTGTCTCTGCCTACCCAGGAGATAAATAAGAAAGTACATACCTTGAGCGAGTAATTCCTCCGCGCGATCGATAGTAGCCAGCGCGGTCTGCAGGTGGAAATCCGACTGGCATTGCTGGCAATGGGTCTTGCGGTTGGTGCGGAGTACGGGGCCCTTGCACGTCTGGCACGAGTACGCAGTGAACAGCAACTGGGGGCAATACACAGCATTGTGAATATATGGCGAACATTATAGTTATCAGGTTGTAAATAATGCTACAATACACACACACACACACACACACACACAAATGTGCACGCACATATACTGGCTCTTACGCAACGGAAGTACCCCAGGAACTTCGCAGACAGAACTCAGATTGCAGAACAATAAAAACTTCTGTTGCAAGTGGAGTATCAACTACTTGTACCCCTTTCACCTCAAAGTACTGCCAAATGGCGGGATTGGGGACGGCAGTGAGGTCGATGCCGTCACACTATCATAATAATGAAGGTATGACCCCCTCTCACATACTATGCACATTTACTCTTATACACACACACACACACACACACACACACACACACGCACACACACACACACACACACACACGCACGCACGCACGCACGCACGCACGCACGCACGCACGCACGCACGTGCTTTCTCAAATACCCTAATGAGGGTTCTGGTAATCGCGTGTTAATGCATACGAACCGTGACAGGGATTCGGATCTAATGCTAGCACATTGTTTGTGAACAAGGAAAGATGAATTTTTTATATTAAGTATTGGCTTTAATTGCTAAGATAAGCGCTAAACATCAGCGGCGATGAGATTTTTTCCGCCCCGCACGTGAAGACACGGACAGGAGGGGAACGTCCTGTCCGTGTCTCCGTAAACTACATGAAACGATATATCCAACACGGCCCGTCCCGTCACGTATGCAACGTCCTTTAGTCTAGAAGGGGGAGGGGAGAAAGGGGGATTCTCACCACGAACTCGACGCGTTCGGTGTCGTTGCAGGCGTCGCAGTCGCACGTGAACATGTACTGCGCCCTTAGCTGCTGACGACGCCGCTGCGTGGGCTCGCGCGCGCGGTGCGGCCCGTAGCAGTTGAGCAGCTCGGCACCCGCTGCCAGTTCACGTGAGCATCGCACCACTAGGCGTTTGTGGTGGAACCTGATGACCACCATATGCTTATATTGCTCAGCACAATATCTTGGGGGTTGTCCATTAATCACGTGAGGCTCAACAGGGGGGGTCTAGTAAAAAATCACGAAAAATCAGCAGAAGGGAGGTAGTGATTTTCGCTGCGGGAGGTGTGGGGGGTAGTCTAAAACCTCACCACGTGTCAGCATGGGGGAGGAGGGGTTAAGAAATTGTAAAAAAAAAACATCACGTGATTAATGAACAGAACAGCCCCTTGTCTGTGCGTTTTAACGTCGTAATGAATGACATACATGCCAACGATGGCCAAAATTGAGAAAGAGACGGATCGAGTATAACTAGAACTATTTGTATCTTCTACTTTTCTCCATGTACTACTATGTTAGTAATTCAACTTACGTGTTGACAATATTCGGGTCGCAGGAGTGGTTCATCATAGCGGCAGAGGGATATATCGCTGTGGCACGCCTCACCTCTCGCTCGCTCACCGTTCGCCCTGGAATTTGTACTACTGTTACTAACCAAGCTCGATGATGACTCTTTTAAGCACTCCACCAATGATAAAATGAAAGTTTTCTTCGTCAGTCAACTCCTTGCAAGTGAGGTTGAACTCATCTTGATGGGTACCCTTCGATCCTGATGGGGTCACTACGATCTTGGTGGGGCTCCTACGATCTTGATGGAGCCCCTAAGATCTAGATGGTACCCCTACGATCTTGATGGGTACCCTACCATCTTAATGGGGCCTCTACGATCTTGATTATCTTGATGGGGCCGCTACGACCTTGATGAGCCCCTACAATCTAGATGGGGCCCCTAAGATCTTAATAGGGCCGCAACGATATTGATGGGACCCCTAAGATGTTGATGGGACTCCTAAGTCCCATGGGACTCGAACACTAGTTTGTCAGTTAGGTACATACATAAGCTCACGCCTTTTCTTTTCAGGATAGACATAGATAACAGCCCACCATCTGCTTCTATTCGTAAACATTTGAGCTTCCCCACTGTCATCAAACCTTTCATACAAGTCCGCCCTTTATATGTCATTAATTTCGATTGTCAGTTATCAAAACCGGGCTGTCGCTGTCGTCTCTGCCTACCCCGGGAAAATAGGCGTGAGTGTATGTTATGTTATAAAAAAAATCGTAAAATTATACTCACTGCTGCCGTCTTCAACAACGCAGAGGCTAAGTGTGGCATGCCCGTTGCAGATCAGTTGGCCCATGCTTCGGAGGATGAGGGCCCCGGCGAATAGGCGCAGTTGCCTGGCAGAAAGTGGGTACGGCACCCGGGAAGGGAAGTACTCGAAGAACGACGTGTGATTCTCCAAGTATATTGTCAGCATTGTGGCGGTCTGGAAAGAAATTTTTAACCGATTGAAACTTCTTGATAAACAAAGTCGATCGTCATGTAAAATCGATTCGATATAAAACTATTTGAAACGTCAAAAGGTGATTTATTTGTTGGACAGACTGTAATTAGCGACACTGTGGAATGACGTAATGATACAGTGTTCTTTTTTCAAAATCAAATCATACTCCTGGTTAAAAAAAATATTCTTTTAAATCCAATAATGCACTTTACGTTTTTATCCAGACTCCGAGCTGCAAAAAGCTTCGGATGCGACTGGGAATTAACGCTAGGAGGAAGAAGAGGAAGAAGAATGCACTTTTAGTTTTTATCGAAATCGGGCCAGTATCTTCTTAAAAGTATTTCTCACTATTCCTCATAATGTCGGATTTGAGAACATACACGCCCAGTGGATAAAATCACCCTGTATATACATACATAATGTACAGTACATATGTATTGCTCGGGACATATATCTTGGACCTAAAATGTGCTCTATACGCGCAGTACATATTTCTTGGGCGTCTTTTAAGGATAGCAAGGGTGCTACTGCTGTGGACGAGCTCAAATTCACCAAGCATTGCTCGTTTGTCACGCGATTTAGGTCCAAGATAAGTGTCCCGAGGTATACAGTACATACATACAGTCACGCCTCTTTCCCTGTATACACACATAAGTAAATACAGAACACTCACCAACGCATATTGTATATAATCAGTATTATTCATCTTGTCGAAGTTGGTGACAAGATTGAACATTCTGAAGAACGGGTGCGTGTCTTCCTTGTATATCTGTATATCATCGACGTTGGAGTACCCAGCGAACAACTCCGACGCTGTTGTTGGGGTAGCCCCCTTTTGGGGCACTTTAGGGAAACCTTCCTTAGCGCCAACCAGCAACACCCTGAAAATAAATTGTAGATTGTATGACAAGGGAGCAAAGTAATATTTTTTTACTGCGAGGGCGCTAATTTGAACCACGAGGGAAGCAAAGGATTCTAGAATAGAATCCCGATCGTAGCGAGGGATTCTAACGTAAAATTCTGAGCGCAGCGAGAGTGCAATCCTTCAGTGCATTATTGTCCACATCGATCCCCTTCTTCTTCATCCTAGCGTTAATTCCCAGTCGCATCCGAAGCTTTCACCTCGGAGTCTGGTGTCCGCTTTACCAGTCTTAACTGCGGATTTGGCTGGACCTCGATATTTTCCGTGAAACGACTGTCATCTGATCTCCACCACCCAATGGTGACATTAGGCGATATCCAAGCATTGCAGCTAGACCGTTGTTGCAGCTAGATCGATCCCATTATTGTGGGATTTGTGGAATTTCCCTGGGGGATTTTTGCACACACTGGTTTTTACAAGCGTGTGACTAAGACAGAAAGGGATGCTTACGTGATATTAGAACATAAGCGATAGACCCATGTCATCAAACGTTAGGGTACATAGATAAACAGGTGCAGGTAAGCCTATCCTTGTTGCCATCACGTCTATGTCAATTCATCGTTTGTCAAGAATATCGCAAAGTATTTGCGCCCATATGTTTATGACCATATGGGCGCGAATGTCTTGCGACTGTTTTTTGACATAATGCAGTATTAGAACGTAAACGATAAACTATCACAATTTTTGTTGCTATGGAAGCATGTCGGGGCAGGTAGCCGGTACCGGTAACCTGTTTATCTATGTAAACACCCTTATATATTGTGACGACTGCTATTTCTCTTTTTTGGTGTGTGAACTTTCTTTTCTTCTGTACCAGTCTCGTCATATTTTTCTTTAGTTATTCGTCTAACAGATCGTTGTCCAATATTGAGTGCACCAAAAAAGAGAAAACGAGGAAACCAGTCGTGTCAAATCGGCCATAGCGTGCGCAACGCCCGCAACTATAGTGTGTGTATAAGTATGTTATCTGACTGCCTCTGTGGCATAGCGGTAGTGAACGCGGCTGCTACGCAGGAGGCGCGGGTTCGATCCCCGCTCAGTGCAAATATTTGTGTGCATGAAATATGAATATTTGGATTGGTCTGGGTGTTCCTATATATAATATGTATGTATTTATGACAAAAAAAGTACCTTACTATGTTTATCCGCATTCTAGAACCCATAACACAAACTAGTTAAGCTATGCTTACTTTGGGTCTACACTTGAAATAATTTAAGAGATACGATTTGACAGATCTCTGGATTCATGGAAGGTAAAGTCCGACCAATAAAATAAAAAACCCGTACTGGGGGCGCCAAAAACATCTATGATTATGACAACACCAAGTATAGTGATACACATGTAAAATGCCAAGTGTACAAATATTTTTTCAACACACTTGCTTATGAACAGGCTTTTATTTCCCCGCAATTAAGCACGGAATGACACCTAATATAAAACTGTGACTTTTTCATTGCTATTATTCACAAAAGTGAGTTATAGACTTCTTTTTTTTAATTTCATTGATTAAGTTGCTTTGTTCTTAAAAAAGTTTCGATACAAAAAAGATCGTGTCCAATATTACAAACGAATTAATATACCTATTGCTTGCTCATTTCATGCAGCTTCGTATTTTAAAAGATAATTTCAACTTGTACTTAGTACGTGTTTAATATACAAAACTTTCACTAAAATGTATTTTTTTTTCTCTGTGAGTATTTACAGAGAAAAAAAATCATAATTCAAATAAGTACCTAAGTAGATGACAAGGCAGCATGGTGATAGCACCTTAGCCGGTTCCAAAAGGAACAAATAAAAAAATGTTAGATGCCCGCGCATATTCATGATAAGTATAAATTGTGTTTTGATTGTGTTATGTAGTATTTTTAGTATTATTTTATTCGCAAGTGTGTTGAAAATAATCGTATGCCACTCGCGTGTATGGTGATTACCGCTGAGGCGACATTGAGACCCGAGCCGTAAGGCGAGGGTCTTAAGAGAGCCGAGGACGGTCGAACTTTACTCGCTTGTACCATAATGTACTATAGTTTAATTGGAAACTGTTGCAGAAATAAAGTGTCATTCACAAGAGCATGGCATTTATATAATACTAGCTGGTGCCCGCGGCTCCACCCGCGTGGATGTTGGTTATAGATAAAAATGACGAAATTTCATACAAACTGTCATCCTCATTTTCCATCCCTTAACCCCCTTTTTGCGATTCTATATCAAATTTCATCAAGATCGGTTCAGTGGTTTAGGCAAGAAAGCGTAAAATACAGACAGACATACAGACGAGAGTCACATTCACATCTATACTATTATATAATTGTAAAGTAGTCGTGTCTGTACATTGGAGATATTTAAGAAAATAAACTTGGGTTATGTTATGTTAACGAATACAAAAATATTTTTTTTTAATTTCCTGTCTGTTTGTCTGTTTATCTGTTTGTCTGTTTGTCCGCGATGGACGCAAAAACTACTGCACGAATTTTGATGCGGTTTTTTTTGTTAGAAAGGGCTTACTCAGACTTAAAATCTTACGTTTGTTTGATCGCAATTGAAAGTAAAACCGAAGATATGAGCAAAGGTCGCGTTAACCGAGATGCACGAGGGCGGTAGGCTAGTTTATAATAATTATTAGTATGGATCAATCAATAAATTAGCCTACGGCAGTCCACTGCTGGACATAGGCCTCCCCCAATGTGCGCCACGTTTGCCGATCCTCCGCCTTCCGCATCCAGTATGGATATTATGTTTTAAAGTTTTCTGGTTAAAATAGAAAAATAGACGCGGCGTGTTATACTGGTTACAAGGACTGGGCACAAATCACAACACAGTAGTATCCGTATAATAGTTTACTGCTTGGAATGGTAAATACAAGTTAGACATACAGTTATATTACACTATGTATAGAACAGGGACCACGCGATATTGTTTTTCGGACTGCATAAAATTCTTGTATTTTATGCCTAACAGCACAGAGATCAAAATAATCGAGCATGATTTTCTTTTTTGCGTTAGGCTTATTTTTCTTAGGCGTAGAAAATACATTTGACGTTTGACCTTCTCTTCGTATTTTTATTACAGAAGATCGGGATATACCTAAAAATGTGAATAATAATTAGTCACAGTAAAATCAGTAGATTAGGCCAATTTCAATTGCACGTACTCTATGATGTACCTACCCGTCATGTTGACAACAAGGTTCGTGATGTTATTTAGAGGAACAGAGTCCAATCCTTCCTACTTTTTATCCGACAAATACTTTGTTACTTTTCTTAACTGGCTTTTAATAGTTTTCGGCATATTACTATAGTTTTGTAGTTTTGTAGCGCTCTCAAACTCAACAACACGCACAATTGACACCACACTGACAGATGACCATAATGACATCATTGACATCGTATAGATTGTTACCATATGAAGAAATTAGTTCCAATAGTTTACCGCAATATGGCGAGGTATTTTATTTTACTGGTCGGGCTTTAACTAGGCACTATTGAAAGATACATGAAACTGTTATAAATTAAGTTAAACCATTTCTAAATACGTAATAACTTATAATAGTAAGTATAAAAAATATAGTGTGACGTCTTATTAAATAATAAGTAAATAATGAAATACAAAATATTACAAAAGTTACATTCTGGCAACGCTGACCATAAACGTAACGAGTTGACATAAACTCACTCAGCAATTCTTAAAATATTTGTAGTCATTTAAAGTGAAATTAATATTTTAATAATTGCTACAAATAATTTAAAATAAGACGTGATTCTTCATTTTTCGAAATCTCGTGTGACAGCTACGTCATATCGTTCTTATTTTTTCATTTGAGTGTTGCGGCTGTGTTCTCTATGGTTGTTACATTTTATAATATGGAGTTTATGTCAACTCGTTACGTTTATGGTCAGCGTTGCCAGAATGTAACTTTTGTAATATTTTGTATTTCTTTTTACCCTCTCATGTTTTTTATTGTAAGTAGGTATATGTATTTAAAAATACAGTATCTTACTAGATTTTTCAAGGAATAAAAAACTACCACTCAATCCTTCAGCCATAATTACCATCCAAAGGTTGCCTGGTAGAAATCGCTTAAAGCGATAAGGCCGCCCATTGTACCGTTTCTCTAGTTTTAGTTAAATAATAATGTATCTCTTTAATTTGGTGTACAATAAAGTGTATAATAAATAAATAAATAAATATAATAATGATCCCAATGTTTTCATTAAGCCTAACACATAGAGGTACTAATCCTAATATCAATACTAGATATCAATCAATCAATCAATTAGCCTACTGCAGTCCACTGCTGGACATAGGCCTCCCCCAATGTGCGCCACGTTTGCCGATCCTCCGCCTTCCGCATCCAGTCCGTCCCAGCCACCTTTCGCAGGTCGTCGGTCCATCTGGCTAGGGGATGTCCCACCCTCCGTTTTCCTATGCGCGGTCTCCACTCTAGGACTCGTTTGCTCCAACGGCCATCAGTCCTTCGGCAGATGTGGCCAGCCCACTGCCACTTCAGCTTGCTTATTCTGCGAGCTATGTCGGTAACTTTGGTTCTTTGTCGGATAACCTCGTTACGAATTCTATCCTTCAAAGAAACTCCAAGCATAGCTCGCTCCATAGCTTTTAGGTCACGGACTAACCCCACCGTCAGTGGCCACGTTTCGCAACCAGGCAACAGGCAGGACGCACTGGTCGAAAACCTTTGTTTTGAGGCATTGCGGCAGGGGGGAGGAGAAGACCCGGCGCAATTTGGCAAATGCTGCCCACCCTAGTTGGATTCTTCTGGCTACTTCTTTCTCGAAGTTGTTTTTACCGAGCTGTATAACTTGCCCCAGGTAGATATATTTTTGAACAACTTCGAGTGTCGCCCCTTCGATGGCAATCGGTCTCGGTACAACATGTTCGTTGATCATAATCTTGGTTTTATCCAAGTTTACACCGAGGCCGACGTGTCGAGAAGCTCCATTCAGGCTGTGCAGCATTTCGTCCAGTTGTTCCAGCGACTCCGCAACTATGACGATGTCGTCAGCGAATCGAAGGTGCGAGATGTACTCACCGTTGATGTTGATGCCCCGCCCATTCCAATCCAGAGTCTTGAAGACGTCCTCCAATGCGTTGGTGAATAGTTTGGGAGATATAACATCTCCCTGTCTCACTCCACGCTGGAGGCTAATGGGTTTCGTCTTCTGATCTTGGAGCTGGACGGACATTGTGGCAGTGTCATACAAGCATCTCAGCACCTCGATGTATCGCCAATCGACACGTCACCGCTGCAGGGCATCCAGCACAGCCCAGGTTTCGATAGAGTCGAAGGCTTTTTCGTAGTCCACAAACGCCATACACAGCGGCTGGTTGTTCATTAATCATGTGGGTTAATCAGTGTTGCCAGGGCCAGATAGTCTAATAATGTAAATGTAAACAAGATAGCTTAAAAAGTTACATATCGGGGAAAAAGTAAGGTTTTTTTATGGTATGAAAATCCTGTCGGATAATTATATCGAAACTGTGCCCAAAATCTTTCGCTCCGAAACGACTACAAAATCAC
Source organism: Eilema depressum (assembly GCA_914767945.1). Lineage (NCBI taxonomy): Eukaryota > Metazoa > Arthropoda > Insecta > Lepidoptera > Erebidae > Eilema > Eilema depressum. Next base: position 30,671,201 of record OU612012.1, on the reverse strand, counting down.
CTTGTATAGCGCGGTGGGGTAGTTATGACGAATAGTTTTGTTTATTTACAAATTACAATGTTACAAAAGTTACATTCGGGCAACGTTGTGATTAATCTTTTGTTACCTGAATCGATTATTCTGACAATTGGTTTGAGACACTCCAACCCCAGACTATAAACGTCAAATCGTATCTCTTAAATAATTTTAACTGTAGATAGCGTTGTGTAGAATGTCCTACAATATTGATTTATTTATTTATTTAACATACCTCAACGCCAAATGCGCGATGCCTATAGTGGCGAACAGTTCGGCGCGTATGCCCGAACACTCCCACTGGTGATGAGAATCAGCGGCCAGGGCGCGGCACTCGTCGTTGCAATAACCACTACGAGAGCACACGGTGCAACTGAAAATTAAAAACCGCCATTTATAGTTTTAATTTTACATCACGCTTTTAAATCCCCGAAGGGGTCGACAGGAGAGTATTAACATTTACGGTCCCACGTAATAAGGGGAGAGGCTATTGCCGTCTAGTGGGCACTTTGTCATGGACTGTATGTTTACTGTCGGTTGGAGAACAGCCCTATCCCTTAGTCGCCTTTTATGACACCCGCAGGAAGAGATGGGGCAACCCTATTCTACTCCACCGGGAACCAACAAGGCAACAGTTTTAATTTTCTTTAAGAATATTAGTAGCTGAAATGTATACTGGCCTGGCCATAGATGTTCGAATGGCAACCGTTACTGGTTATGATGAAATTACCAATTCAAGTACATTTTTACCATTGATACTCGACAAAGGGCCCGCGATTAATTCATAATCACAGAGTAATTATTTTGTCGTATTATTGACTACTAAGATATTGATCAAAAGTAGAGTACCTAACACGTGAAAAAAAAAATTCGGCTCTTGATCCCTACCCTTGATCCGCTCAGGATTTTATGCTAGAATCCTTCGCTCCTCTCGTGATACAACTTGCCTCGACAAGCATTCACCTTTTTTTTCACTTGTTGGGTTCTACTATTGAACTGTCACGTTAAGCTGGGTTAACTATTGCTCGGGACATAAATATCTTGGACAAATGTGCTCTATACGCGCAGTACACGTTTCAAAGGTGTCTTTTGAGGATAGCACGGGGTGCTAACTGCGGTAGACTCAAATAATTCATCAAGTATAGATTATTACGAAACAATCCGCGGGCGCTACTGCCTCGGTTGTCTCCCGCCTTAGGCCCAAAATATGTGTCCTAATATACAAAATAACGCACACAACCAAACTCACGGAATTGGGTTGATTTGTGCGCGGCAACAGCCGTCGCAGATCGCTTCTTCGTTGGGCAGGATCACCCACGCGTACGGTTCCTCGGAGAACATGACGTCACCACGCTGAGTTTCATCCTTCACGATAACGTGACGACCGACTGTGTCGCTGCGCCTTTAGAGAAAAGGATGCGTTTTAGACCACACGTTAGTGTATGTAACTAAAGTCCTTAAAAACTGCTTGACCGATTTTTTATGATATTTTCTACAGCTGTGTTCGGAACCCCTTAATTCGGGAGTATGACTCGAAGTCGGCCGGATTTTTATATAGGACGAGTCTGATAATCCTTACGTAAATTTTAAATTAAGTAGTCAGACAGACGTCACTTTATAACTTCCCTTTATAATACATAGTCAAAGAAATAATAGTAGATTATGGTACAAGTGTGTAAAGTTGGTGATTACCGCCGAGGCGACATTGAGACCCGAGGACGGTAATCACCATACACGCGAGTGGCATACGACTATTTTCAACACACTTGCGAATATAACTAAAAATACTAACACAATAGTAAAAAATAATTCGTTTTACTATGCGCGCCATAGATATCTTGGTATAGATAATAATAGAGTTCAGTGATGCGCGCGCATCTATCATTTTTATTTATTTTGTTCCTTTCAGAACAGGCTAAGGTGCTATCACCATGCTGCCTAGTCATCAGTTATTATTATATATACTTATTTGGATGATGATTTTATTTTAAAGAATAAAACCACATAATATATTTATTTATGTATATTTATATAAAACTAGTTCGACAAACCATCAACTCAAACAAACGAAAATAGAAATAGTGGTATGGCGTGAAAGGAATGGACTGGATGAAAGTCTAACCTTAGTGAAAAGTTCATGCACTTTGTAAATGCAACTAAGTATGTCCAAGGCACACTATGTAATAGACGAAATAGCCGTAGAAAATGGGCACAAAGTCATAAGATTGCCTTCATAACACTGTCAATATAAGGCTATTGAGCTAATTTTGTGCACAAATAAAGGGTCAAGTAGCACGCAAAAATACTGAGCCACCCTTCAGCACTGGAAAGATGTTGACGCTGCTAGAAACACTGCGTGTGCAGAAGTTGTACTCGCGCCAAATCACTTTCATAAGGAACCCTGAGAGCGTTTTGACATCCGATATCGGTGTCGGATGACGACAGCCGACATCCGATACAGTGCTATTTTCACACATATCCGATTTGGCCATTTGTTTGATGGCACAGACTAGTTAGAGAAGCTAAGTATGAAAAACTTAGTGCAAGCAATTTTCGACCTTCGTCATATTCAATAGGTAATCCGAAAAAAATTTGTATAAAAATGTGTATAACTGGGAAAAGTGGTCTTTTAGGCTTAATGCAAACCACGCTATAAAGGCGTAATTATAGGTATGGTAGAACTTACCGTTTTGGTAAATATCGCAAAAAACGCATTTTCGCTAAAAAAAAACTTGATAAATGAGAAATTTTTAGATTTCATTTATTATGGTGTTTTGAACAATAATTGTACTAACTTTCAACTGGGTGCAACCACAACAATTTTTAGTGGGCTGTGAGAAGCATACGAGGCCGTCAAGCTGAGTGCCACCATTGTAAAATGGTACCTGTCTGTAATGGTGGCTCTCTTTCATCAGGCGAGGTGCGATTAACGCAATTAAAATATATTGCGGTTTATGTATTATAAGTTCAACCCTGGGTGGAATTCAATTTTGTACAATTTTTGTATGTATATGTTGTTATTTTTTATATGAACAATTACTTTGAATAAAAGAAAGAAATAGGAAAAAGTCAATGAATTAAACAAAGAAATAAGTTTAAAAACTAAAATCCGACAACTAAAAAACCTAGTTTTTTACTGTTTTTAAACTAGTTTTTTTTTATCACATCTCTACAAAAATAAAGAGTTGATATAATTTTGAAAAAGCGTAGTTTGACGTGATTTGACTTTTAAAACTATTGTGACTTTGTAGAGAAAGAGCAAGATGGAGATATGTTGTGACACAAGAGTGCCAATATAACGTTGTTTTAAAGTTGTAGCCTTGGATTTGCTTTGAACTGTTAAACGTATCATCCTATATTTTATTCACCTATAATTACACATTTTTATCAAAAAGTTTATCATTTGTTAGTTTATCAGTTTATCAGATGTATAATATTATACATATCTCTGCATCACGCGAAGTTTCACTGGCCGAATATGCCTATACAATTACGCAAAAAGTACAGTAAATAACAAAATCTCACCTTAGTTCAAGCGCATTGGACGCTGCATTGAAGTCCGGATTCAACCCTTTGAAGCACTGCGGAAGGACATCTTCGTCCTCCCTATTCATATCGTAAAGAACCTCCAGCTTCTGTTCCAGGATCTTTATATTCTTCTCGAATTCACCTGAAATTTCCTCATTCAATATAGCACCGATCTCAAGTACCTGTACTAAAATATAAAAGGGGAGGTAATGTTTGGGAAGAGGAACTATATGCTTGTCTTAACTGAAATTACGCGTACTACCACATTCATTTAATTTGTGTAACATCGTCGATAGTTTCGTAAACTATGACATGTATGCCAACTTTACGATCGACTAGTCGCTTGACAAATCCGAGTACGCTCTGTGTGTGAACTAGCACTGACATAAATATTATTGTATAGCATTGTCCTACGTGAGCGACAAGTGCGTCAACGCGACGCGTCTCGACGTCGCGCGTAAAAATCAAATGATCGTTGTTCTTTACTGTCCTACGTTGCGTCCCGTTAATACGTCTTGTGAATGAAGTATGGAAGAAAATGTCACGCATCCCGTTGCGTTACTGCGCTGTCGCGTTTGTCGCTCACGTAGGTCAACGGATATACAACAAGACGTCCACTCGCTCGCGCGGTCTGTCACATTATGACTAGTTGACCAATAAATCTGAAAACAATCGTAGTCAATGAGGGAGGTGATGGACCGCGTTATTTTGGCTTAGACATGCTATACTTATGTGATTGATGAGGTTCTTTTAGGACTTGGTAGCGCAGTTATTGGGGTAGGTTAGGGTAATATGTGACATGATGACCTCCGTGACAAGGCGGTACAACTTTCGACTGGAGTTCGGGGCTTCGATTCCCGCTCAGTGCAAATATTTGTTTCTCTGTACAATATTATATTAACAAAATATATTTAAGTATGTTTATCCGCATTCTAGAACCTATAACACCAGCTAGTTAAGTTACGTTTGCATTGGGTGTAGATAGCGCTGTGTAGAATGTCTTAGATTTTTTTATACATGTAGCTAACATGAAGCATTGGAAGCCAGGCCAGGCCAGGTATATCATACAAAATAAGAATGTATGGTCAAATAATTAATCATTTATACATATTGTGTTAATAACATAGGCAAAGTATCATCAAACGTCTCACAAAAAAGGTATTACTTCGATAAAGATAAATATTCCAAATTGCTGATATTGCAAGTACAGCACATCAGGACAAAAAATTAGCTAAAATATATCACCAAATAAACATGTGCAAAAAGGCGATCTTAACAAAAAAAAGCGACTTTATTATTGTGTAATAAAGTACTAAATAGCTCGCATATTTCATATAGTTTTGATATATTTTTGTTTATCGATATAAAACGCGCAGCCTATTTGTAAATTCACAAACTGAATTTATAGCATATTTTTTATTACTAGTAAAGTGGCCTAAACTTTACTAGTATCCGCGTTACAGCGGGGGCGCACGATGCGTTGCGGCGCCGCACCGTGTGCCCCCCGCACTTAGCTCGTTCATGTAATCTAACAGACTAGTACTAAGATTGGTCCTTCAATAATCTCTTAATTCTAAACAGAAAAAAAACAGTCAATAAATAACCTTCCATAAATATCACAAAACAAACTCGTATTGTCAAATAAGAACAAATAATATGATAATACAAAAAAAATATAATATAATAAAATAATAAGAACAAATTAGCTCGCATATTCTATTTGCAAAAATATTTTACTTATCGATATCGCGCGCAGCTTATTACGTGCTTACTAGTATTTTATTCTAGTTCCATTTACTAAAGACAGATGTTTATTAAAATCACGCGTAGCCTATTAGGTATGTGCTTGATATTTTTTTATGATAAAGATTACTAGTAGCGTGAACCACATAGCATTATGTGGTTCACGCTACTAGTAATCATTTTACACCACTGGCCAACCAAAATTCCTTGTGCTTAGGTGTGGGTTACTGTACTGAGTGGGATTCGAACCCGTAGTCTATTAATCGCAAGCCAAAATACTATATTAAATCGGTACTAAAAATTAGGCTAAAGTGGACATCTATAAATCACAAAACTAAGTTAAATTTATCCTGTTTAAATAGCGACTCTCATATTTATCTAATAAAATACATATAAGCTCGCATTATCATTGTGCCTATTTAGAAATTTAATAAAATGTATAATGGTTATTTTGCTTATGGAAATTACGCGCAGCTTATTTTTTGATAAAAATTTACTAGTTATATGGGTCACATATATTACTAGTATTTTCGTTAATCCTTCGAGACAAGCTAACTAGCTTGTGTTTAGGAATGCGTTCACATTGGGGATCGAACCCGCAGCCTTATACCTATTTGTAATTGTAATAAATATATAAAAGTCATTTGCTTAATGACATATGCATAGCCTACTTCTTAAAAAGATACTAGTAGTGTGGGTCACACATTACAGTACTTAAATGCTCGTTAAGCCTTCCGGCTAAACTAAATTGCTTGCTATAGAAGTGGGTTTACGTTGGCGGCACATTGAGTGGGGATCGAACCCACAGCCTAAATACCACAATAAATCAGTTTATAGTAATTAATTAAATTAATTAAGACTTAAGTAATCATGTGCAAAATATTATTATTTTATACTATGAAGTACAAATTAGCTCGCATAGTCTATGTATAAAATATAAAATTTTCTATTTGCTTATATTACGCACAGCCTATTACATGCTTACTAGTATGCTTGACTTTATTATAAATATAACAAGTAACGTGAGCCACATATTTCTAGTATTTCAAGATAATTGAGCTAAATTGCTTGCGTATTCACAATGCGACTTTCCCAACCTCGGAATAAAGTTTAATCTAGCTCGCATAGCTTCATCCGAAAATTTATTTCGCAAGTTACTATACACTGTATTACCGCGATAGAGATACTATTTTACATTGATCGCTTCAACATCGATCGAACAACCCAAGGGTACAAATTGAATAATAAGATGTTATTTGTTACATTTGTTACATACCAGTATAGTATATTATATTTTTATATTTATTAATAGCATTGTTTTGGAAGCAGTGACGCTAGCGAGCACAGAATTTTATTAAAGTTAAATATGCCTAAAAATTGTATTTTACATTATGTAAATAATCAATAATATTTATTGAATTTATGAAGAAAAACAAAGTTGGAACTTGTGATTTAATTGGAATTGATAAACAAATTAAAAGTTTATTTTAGTGGACATGTAAACACAGAATGATGTTATTAGTATTAATAAAAGTTATCCAATCAATGAATCACTAAAGTTAGGAAAATTTGAACAGAATTATCTTCTAGGAAATATTACACAGCGCCATCTAGAGCCAAGCTGAGGAACATAGGCTCTAGAATTCGACAAAGCTTCAATGCTCACTGGTAAGCAAATTTCGCAAATTATGAATAAATAAATAAATAAAAATAAATAAAAGTACCTACCTGTGCATCGGTAAGTCTACTATCACTATGAACTATCTCGATAGCACTACTATAGTTACAGCACACAATGATGGCAGTTTTGACATATTACAATATGTGATGTCAATGTAAAAATAGAAAATATTTTAGAAAACGAATTTATAATCAATGTAGGTGATGATAACAGTGAAGACAGTGAAAATAGCAGTATGGACGAAATTGTTTAAAAATCGCCTTTTCTGGCACCTTCCGTGCCACCACCAACAGCCATCAAAGCCTGCTGCATCTATAGTAGATATTTGTGATCAACTTACTAGTATGTGAAGATGGTAGACTGAGTGAGGAGGCATGATGTATGGCCGCATTCATAGATTCCTTAGCCTTGGTGATTTCACCGAGCTCAAGGAGACAGTCTGCACGACGCAGTAGTAGCTTGTGTTTTTGCTCTGAAGGATACCCTTGAGCTATGGCCAGTGATACATCCTCCATACAATCCTGAAAACAGCAAAAAATAATTTAAGTTCTTTTTTATATATAATATTCATGAAAAAATTACAAATATTCCGAAATTTGTTATTGAACCTAATCGGTTTCGCCTTACGGCATTTTCAAAGGTTTACATTGACAGTTACATCAATCAACCAAGTGCCATCAATCAAAAGTATAAATAGTTACAAATATTCCCGCTAACCACTCCAGTAAAGCTATATTTGCTTCAAAAAATTAATGTAATGATAACATTTGTCATCATCGTGTTTGTCTGCAACCTAAGTAGTGTTAAAAATAATGTATCATCCTGATTGCATTCAAACTCCGAAGCCAAGGTGAACTCGGAGTTCAGTTTCTACCTTCTCTTTCTCCTCCACTTTGCACGGTCTTGGTAACGATAGCATTTGTGTCTATCACTTACTACATTTTGAAATTGCATCAGATTGTAAATAAATTCACGGCATTACCTTATAGCGTTTCAACTTGAGTAAAGCAGCTGATCGGTTGGCCAACGCCAGGGGGTACATAGCCCCTCCCTGTTCCGCATACATCACACTCAGCGTGTAACATTTGTAGCTATCCTCAAACATGTTCGTGCGGAAGTTCTCATTTCCTCTCTGCCTCCAAAGTAATGACACTTCATCACATTTGAGCGGAGTGTCAGAATCATTATTCTTCCTACCATATGTGAGCTGCATTTGTTGGAGCCATTGGGTAAGTATACGTCTGGGAAAAGATTATAGCAATACATTAAAGCAGACCTGACTCCAAGGCCTGTATTTTAGAACAACACTTGTACTGAATCTTACTTTATCTAAGAACAGCCAATTCGGAAATTCCTTCAGCAAATACCTTTTTAGAAGACTTTTCAGTAAGAGGTGCACGATTTTAGGGGGATCATGTCCCCTGTGACCCCCCCCATCAGACTCCACATGATACAACCTGTCCTCAGATAAATTGAGATTCAGAACTGTGTGGTATTGATTTTATAAAATATTCAATGACAATAATAACTGATCATCAAACGATTTAGTTGCTAATTGAAGAAATTATTTTTAGACAATAGTGTCAAATAGTGCCACACCCAGTGTGGCACCTCTAGAATCATAGAATAACTACAAATATGAGTAAATTACAAGTAAAACAAATATACTAGCTGTTACCCACAGCTCTGCCTGCTCAAAATGCAAAAACAGTCATAGTCTAGTTTTTAAATTTTCCATTTTTCAATATTCTATGCATTTTTCTTCATTTTCCTTGCCATAAGGATTTTAAAAACTATCAGAATATTAAAACAAAGGTGGAACCTGTAAGTTCTTTTCAAGTCATGGTGTGACAAAGGGAAACAGATCAATATTAATAGACAGGTGTACATAACTTAATGTAAACCTACCCTATGCCTTCGTTCTTGAAGAAATAACTCATGGTATCAATCTCATTTTCACTCGTTCTATCAATTTTCTTCTCCTCAGATGATATCAGCAACAAGAGAATTTCCCACTGTTTTGCACAATCCTCCGGCAAAGTGATGGCCGACATTTTCACGAAAGCCGCCGCCTAGGCACTGAACATATACATATCCTCATATTATATAAAGTACTCTGTGGCACTGAATGTGACAAAAAACGTTAATAGATAGTATAACTCCGAACTAAATATACAAAATTAGGTCACGTAGAACATCGAAAAAAAGCTATTCCCAAAAATGATTCTCAAGTAAGTAGGTACGTACGCTGTACAATCGTCGACAAATAATTTTGAAGCACAGATCAGTTAATGGTGATTTGAAGCCTATACATAGGTCCTGAGGACATATTCAGATTTAAGTCACTTATTTTAATAATTTATTGTGAAAATTTGGGCGGCTTTGTTTAGATTGGGATCAATCAATTTCTATAAGGATGCGCCGATTCGGCGGTGTCACTGACAGATTGGATCGCATCGCATTCGCAACGAACACTATTTCACCCGAGTGTTTTTAGAATCGATTCGAAATCGAATGGGTTTTTCAATGGGATCAATATAATACACCAGGACATTCAAAACTGATTATAAATAAAAAGAAATGCCTTTCAACGAATAGCATTAGGTGTGATTTTTTAAAGACTGCTAAGACATAATTTTATCCTATTAGGGTATAACCGGCGCCCATGAACGTATTAGTATAATACGTCCATGCCCGCGCCACGTATCTTGGACCTAAATCGTAAGACATACGAGGCTCTGGCGCCCGCGGATTGCTTTGTATTAATAGTCTATGCTTGGTGAATTTGAGTTCGTCTATCGCAGTAGCATCCCGTGCTATCCTCAAAAGACACCCAAGAAATGTGTAATGCGCGTATAGGGCTCATTTTGTCATTTTTGTCCACATTTTAGGTCCAAGATACGTGGCGCGGGTACCTACTAAAACGGCGCTTTCCTTAAGTATTTTTGTCCATTTCGGCCGGTTTTTACCCGACTACGGCAAAGCCAAAGGAGGGTTATGATTTTTTTGACAGGCTATGTATGTATGTTATGTATGTTCGTTTGTTCCCTTATTGCTCTTTCACTTCCACTTATTAGAACTGGACAAATGAGGTATCGTTATAAGCGTCTTGATCGTCCGCTGGTTATAGGCTATATGACATGTCACTGAATCCAATGTGGCGCCCTCTAGCAGCCATAAAGTACTGCGTTAAAAAATAAACTTGAGGTAAATATACCGTGTTTGGTATCAAATTCAAGGGCTCAATTAGCTCATTTCAAATATGTGAACATTTTGGGTATTGGTTGCCCCAAAATAGTATAAATAAAAAATTAAGTTTAAAACTAAAACCCGACTACTGCAAAAGCACGCTCCAAAAAGTGTTAAACAAGAAAATATCAAGAATAGCCGTGGTCGTATGCCACTTACCTACTCTAACAAAACAATATATAATATTCTAGGGAAAAGTGGCATACGACCACGGCTATTACTTTTTGGAGCGTGCTTTTGCAGTAGTCGGGTTATAGTTTTAAACTTAATTTTATTAGAATATGGTAGGGAAGGGATTTTGACTTTGATTTTTACCTACTTATATTATGTATAATTAATAATACTTTTTAATTAACACTGTTATAACTAGGTACCTACGTAATTTTGTAAGGTCAGAGCTCATGGCCACAAGTCCAGAACGATGATGTCGAAAATTGCAAAACAAATTGATGTTCAGATAAAATGACCACCAGTGCCACGTTTTAAGCTGTATTGGATTACGCCAAATCTAAACTCAATTTTACATTAAACTATTTGTTGTACCTATCGTTAAACTTACAATGTAAACGTATCGGTAGTTAACGAATTTAAGAGAGAATAATATTCTCTCATATATTCGTTAACTGCCGTTCGAAACTCAGTCCGCACTGGCGTGTAATGCAATGACATAGGTATTACTCGTTTTAATAATTATGTGAAATGACACACTCCTGGTGAAAATCGTGATGTTAACAAAAGTACCTACACTCTGCAGTTCATAGTGAGACTGTGCTGTAACAAGTCATCATTAAAAAGATAGTAATTAATCATTCTAATCACAATCATTTCTTCATTTTCCCAATAATTATACAGAAATAAGATAACTTTCAAGCATTCATTATGCTAACTATTCCAATCGATTAAGTCGTCCGATAAGTCGTCGCCATAAGACGGATGTATAGAGGAATTTGGATCGGCTTCGTGCGGACCTCGGTGGCATAGTGGTCGGAGCATTCCCCCTGTAAGGGAAAGATCGCGGGTTCGAGTCCCACCCGATGTCGATTCTCTTTTATCTCTTTCTTAATCGAAGTTGGGTAAGTATTTCTATTTTATTTTAAGGCGTCTCCAGTTGGATCAAATAAAAACATCGTACATCCCTAGTATCCCTTGCTATTGATCGCTAAGTACGTTCCGTTTCATTTCAATGAGCAGTTTTCCAGTAGGTATTTATAGCGTTCCTAAAGACAAGCTAGATGGCGCAGCCGGCACTTTTGGTAAGTAGAGTGTGGTCTCACATCTAATGTACCCTAGTTTATGGCAAAAATGTTCTTCGGTTTTGTAATGATTTACTTTACATAAATGTTTTAACATTTTTTTTTGAAAAAAATATTTTAAATTATAATATTATTTTAAATTACAGACAGTGACGCGAAAAGGATTAAGCGTTTTAGCATATTTTATCTATTGTAATATGGGTAAATGAAATCAAACTTTGGCAACATCGCACAAACAAACCACAGAGTCTTAGAGTATATATACTCTAAGCACAGAGTACATTAAAATTACCAAAAGCTATGCTAGCGCCATCTCTTTATGATTTAAAAACCAACTGATTATTATACCTACTGGAAAACTGCTCATTCAAGCATAGTACGGTCTTCGGTCCTTAGCGTGCCTAAAAATTTAAAACCTTCTTTGTAAAGACCACCTTATGGAAAAAGTGTGCTTTAGGACAGATGATACCTACAGACAAAAATGTCTGATTTGAGCATGGTGCAGGCGCCTCAGATTATTTTTGTAGGCCATACCCTAACTTAGGTTAATTATTTTAAGTTTTTTTTATTTAAGGCTTATTTTAATATCCCTGACATTTTTTGTAAATTGATTTTTTTGAATTGATTTCTAGAACCCATAACACAACCTATGCTTACTTTGGGCTAGACTTTCAGTACCTATATGTATAGTACTCTGTGGGCTAGACCTATGGCTAGACCTAAAGTAAGCAGTAGCGTTAGTTAGTAGTAGCGTTGCATAGAATTTCCTATAATCGTACTAGTGTAGGTACCTACTTATAGTACATACTGCACATTGAAATTTTTTAGAGAAAATAGGAATAGGCATTAAAATTAAAGAATAAGAAGCAAGCGAGCAAACAAGTTGACTGGAAAATCTTGAAACGAGCAACCATCCATTGAGAGATTGGCTTGAAAATATAAATTCTTCTTCTTTTTCGTCCTAGCGTTAATCCCAGTCGCATCCGAAGCTTTCACTTCGGACTCAGGGGTCCGCTTTACCAGTCTAACTGCGGATTTCCTTATACAGGATGATCAATCCAAATCGGTTATACCCAGTCGTGGGTCAATCGGCAAACGTCCCCTGCGTGCTTGAGCCTCCGGGTCTGAGCAGGTCGGACGGTAAGAGGCCGGACGGGCTGACTTTGGTGCCCTGGAAGACGGCAAGTGCCTACTTTGGGACGCCACTTGTGTCAGCACTGTAGCCGCCAGCCACCTTAGCCGCACCGTCCACTCGCCGTCTGGGAGTGCCGCGGAAGACGCCAGCTCAAGGAAGAGGCTTAAATACGCCGACTTGGAGCCGCTGTATTACTTCGTGCCGGTAGCGGTGGAGACTCTGGGGAGCTGGGGCAAGGAGGCTAAAGGCCTTATTAAGGAGATCAGACAGAGGCTCATCGAAGCGACCGGTGACTTTCGTTCCGGATCGTTCCTGGTGCAAAGGCTGGCCATCGCCATCCAGCGTGGCAACGCAGCAAGTGTTATGGGCACTTTTGCACCAGGACCGATCAGGGGCGGATTATTTGACTAGTACAGGACAACTGTACCGTAACTACCTATGTGTATAATGTGTACATCTGAAAAAAAAACTCCTAAAATAAGTGAACCTACAATTTTTGATTTTACGTGGCTACCGATCGATCGTATCTCCACAACCGTGCAGACTTCCACTGACCAGTTGGGAGTTCCATCCTCGGTTGGTATCATAGTTCTTTACGTGGTTTGGACCTAAAAAAAGGTGCCAGTCAGGCCTTTTTCTAGGACCAAACCACGTTTGTTCGTGTCTGCAGGGACTTATATAGGGCTTGAGGGGAGGTCCGCGGCGTAGAGGGACGGCCGCGCATGCGTTTAGCTGATTAGTGCTGCTCAGACGACCCACTTTTTGTGCGATTTCTTCTTCAATCTTCATCCTAACGTTAATTCCCAGTCGCATCCGAAGCTTTCAGCTCGGAGTCTAAGGTCCGCTTTACCAGTCTAACTACGGATTTGGCTAGACCTCGATGTTTTCCGTGAAGCGATTGCCATCTGACCTCCACGACAGAATGGTAACATTAGGCGAAATCGAAACTTGCGGATTAAGCGATTGCGGATTTTTAACATGCGATGGCACATCTTTGATCATTCTGTCGCCAACGTATCGCAACGTACGAATGTACCTATACCTAATATGGCCGTATCTACCTACCTTTTTATGGCAAAAAACGGAACCCTTATAGATTCGTCATGTCTGTCCGTCTGTTCGTCCGTCTGTCTGTCTGTCCGTCCGTATGTCACAGCCACTTTTCTCCGAAACTATAAGGCCTATGCTGTTGAAACTTAGTAAGTAGATGTATTCTGTGAACCGCACTAAGAATTTCACACCAAAATAGCAAAAAAGCATAAAATTTTGGGGTCCCCATACTTAGAACTGAAACTCAGAAAAGTTTTTTTCTTCAAACCCATACGTGTGCATGGGCCTGAGGGCGGTGACGGGTGGAGCTGCCTGCACCTCCCCATTCCCTGGGGCTAGATGGGGACGCGGTGGTCCCCATACCCGAAGAGAGCCAGCTCGAAGGAGATGGGCGAGAGATAAGCCAATTTCATCTTCTTCATCCTAGCGTTAATCCCAGTCGCTTTCGAAGTCACCTCGGAGTCTGGGGTCCGCCTTTTACAGTTTAACTGCGGCTTTACATATGCGGTATTACAGTTAGACCAGTTGTTGGACTTTTTAGGGCTCCAACTCAGGGCTGTAGCTAGAGCTGAATTTTAAGTAGGGCAGCATTGGTTAAAGGTAGGGCGGAAGTAAAAAAAATATCACAATTATCTGCCCTCAAAGCACGGGCTCCTAAATAAAGCACCATGTAAATCTTACCCAATTTCTTCAGTGGAACTATTTTATCTAAGTAGGCACATTCAACTCATCAAGACTTGCAATCGAATTGATTAGACCATCGTTGTTCGAAAACCTTCTTTGTAATTCAGCAATCAGTTATGTCCAGCATTTTGAAATACTCAGACTTGAATGACTCGTCGTTCCCTGCTTCGTTGTCTGACAGGAGGAACAAGAGAGGAGACGTATTTTCCTGATTGCATCCGTGGCCAACGTGACCTAGGAGCTCAGGGTCCGCCTTCCGGCTCTTTCTCCTCCACTTTGTACTATATTGGGCGTTTATGGTAGTGAGACCATTGGCATGCATTTAACTCTCCACGATGTCAAGCCAGGACTTCTTGGGAAAACACCTTCGACCTTGACCCGGTGGTGGCGCCATTGCCAGGCATTTGTTACCCACGCAGTCAGGCGGTATCATTAAGACGTGGCCGCACCAGCGAAGGCGGCTCTCTTGCAATTTATTTGCGATTTTACGGATACGAGGCCTCTCGGCCTCACGTATATACGCGATCAGCCTGCGGTGGATGTGCGCAGTCATTTTCATTCTCAGTGACAGGCAACTCATGCTTATGTCGCTCCAATGCGTGCCTTGGAGCAAGAGGCACTACTTTGACATCGCAAACCACGTCACCAGTCACGTGAAATATAGATCCCAGGTGATTAACCTGCTCCGTGCGCTCGATCAAGTCATGCGGACGGGTTTCGTTGGATCTGTTAGCTTTTAGCTTAACGCCAACAAGTATTCTGTTTTCAATACGTTTAGCTTCAAACCACCGTTCTCAAGCGTCTCCTTCCACACTTTCACCCGTCATCGCGCCAATCTTTTCCTGTCCGCGTCCATCTGCGCAATATTATCAGTATACATGAGTAACCATGGAGGCTGCTCAAGTGAGTTTCTGATGCTGTCCGACAAAACGTCTTATATCATGCTGAACAAGTAAGGACTAAGGACGGATCGTTGATGTATCCCGACAGTGATGGGGAAGGTTTCCGTGTCACCAGCAGTGGTCCAAACCACGGAACCGGAATCGTGGTACATGTCTCAGATATAGTGACAACGTAAGCCTCTGGAAGAACAGTCGAAGGCCTTCTGCATAAAATATGTAAAAATAAGCAGTGCAGAGGTATAATTCTTCGCTTTGTATTTCGCCACGACAATCTTTAGCGCAAACTTGGCACCGGTAGTGTCATGGGGCAAGAATTTTACCCTTGACACTACCAGTAGTGCCATTGGGTAGTGCCACGGGGCAGTCACCTTATGAAACTTAATAATAATGTCACAAACTGTGGTAGGTATGTTCTGAAAACTTTAGATATCAAAACTACATATCCTGAAACTATGAACAAACAATTCAATTATGATATTTTATCTTAGTTTTTGGTATTTTCAAGGTAGGGCATTGTGATTTCAAGGTAGGGCATCGCCCTACAATGCCTCCCCCCCCTCCCTAGCTACGGCCCTGCTCCAACTACGTGTAACGACTGCCATAGATGTTCGTATGATAAACGGGACCGATAAAGTTATGATGCCGAAGGCGACCGCATTTCGACAACGACAGACGCACGCGACATAATTGCGGCTTCTCAATGGACCCTTTATCCGTATCGGAGTTTAACAAGTTGTCGTAGATATGCGGTCGGCTTCGGACCTTTAACATGCTCTCTGAGTCTCACGACTCACGACCAGACCAATGTAAATAGCCATATTCATGTATACAAATATTTGCACTAAGCGGGAATCGAACCCGCGCCCCCTGCGTAGACGCGTAGTACCTAGTCGTGGTTTACTACCACCACGCTATAGAGGCTGTTGCCAGAATTAACAGCTTATAATTTGTATAGATTCTAATTTTACAGACTAAAAAAGTACGCCACGGTTAGTCTGTCGTCTACGCCGCACCTTATTAATAAACCCCTCCTTCAAAAATGTACGGAAAATCAATTCCGAGTACCGTACATGAACCGCGTCGGGCGCTTCAGTCGCAGTTACAGTGCGCATGTGCGAATACTGCGAATGGGCGCGTTTTCATAATAAACCCGTGTCATGTCCATTTTGTTCCTTACTAGACAGATTTTTTCAGAATAACAATGTGAGTAGGTCCTAAGCTCTTCCCTTTGGGACCAGATAGCCACCACAGCCGCAAAAACCAAGATAAGAAACCAAACTGTGCTACAAATAAGAGACTTGTAAACTCGACCCGCGTGCTCTTTAGGAATAGGCTCGTGTTCACTGTCCCCGTATAGGAAGAGGCTGGTGTTCACTGTCCCCAAGGAAGAGTCTCGTGTTCACCGTTCTCTGCTGTTTGAGCGAAGCGGCTTCGGAACATAAGCGGTCTCAGTAGGGGTGCACAGATAGACCGCCGCTAAACATGCTGATGTTATAACGAATACGATAACATTTTTTTATAAACAGTATATTGATATTTAGCTTTGGAGCCTTCTAAATCAACTAAATCTCTGTATTTCTTTTATTATACTCGTAGTATTATTGCTCCTTAGAGCAATAATACTACGAGTATAATAAAAGAAATACCAACCCTAAGTATGCCAACCCTTAGGTTGGCATACTATTAGCGCAAGCGTTAATCTTCTTAAACATACGAGGGTGGATTGAAAAGTTCTCGGCCTGATCATGAAATCAAAATATTTTTCATGGTAAATTATTTTTATTCTTCGAAGTATTCTCCATCTAATTAAATGCATTTCTTCCATTTCTTTTCTAAAGCTTATATCCCTGTTAAAAAAAAAGATTCCTCAAGCTCCTCAAAATATAGAGTTACTGCTGCTTCGATCTCTTCATTTGATGAAAATTTCAGGCCACCGAAGTGTTTTTTTATGTTTGGAAATAGGTGAAAGTCCGAGGGGGGCAAATCAGGCGAATAAGTCGGGTGGGGCAGCAATTCAATACCACAATCGCGAATTTGAGCCATGATTTCAACAGACGTGTGACGAACGTGAGCATTATCCTGATGAAACACCATTTTTTTCTGAGTTATCCGGGGCGTTTTCTTTAATTTCTTCACGTAAACACCGCAAAAGGGTGCAATGATACGCGAAATTAATGGTTTTGCCTTTTGGGAGGTAGTCGACCATGATGACGAACTTCGCATCCCAAAAAACTGACACCATCACTTTTCCAGCCGACAAAATTGCTTTTGCTTTATTGGGGGCAGGTTCATCAGTTTTTTCCATTGTTTGGATTGTTGTTTTGAATCTGGAGTATAGTGGTGGACTCAGGTTTCATCCATAGTCACAAACCTATTCACAAAACCTTACGGGTCAGCCTCGAACATCTCCAAACAGTCACGAGAGAGCGTGAATCGAATTCGCTTTTGCTCGACTGAAAACCACCTCGGGACCCTCCTAGCATAAACCTTAGAAAATCCAAGTTCGTGGACAATGATGTTTTGTGTTTGTTTGTATGAGATCTCCATAGTGTCAGCAATATTCCTGATAGACAATCTGCGGTTTTCCATTACGAGATCACACACTTTGCCGATGTTTTCTCCAGTCGTAGACGTCGTCGGCCGGCCGGAGCGAGGGTCATCTTCAATGCTCTCTTGATCGCGTTTAAATTCAGCAACCCATAATTTTACAGTACTATACGACGTGGCAGATTCCTCTAATGTCGTTTTCATATCAATATGAATCTCTTGTGCCGTCATTTTTTTTTTTAACAAATATTTCATTACCGCGTGATTTTTATTTATTTATTTATTTATTTACTTTATCCATACATACTCTAACATTACAGGTTAAACCCAATGCGCTAGTGTACACATTTATACAATACCAAAAAACTAACTACCTACTAGACAACATTTGACATTGACAATACAACACAAAACCATACAATACAAGACCATACACGACAAAAACCAGACAAAACAAGAAAAATACAACACATTAACAGACAATACAAGACAGTACAAAACTTGTTTACTTATAGCAAATTACGAATAAAGCTGTCCTCGTGAATTCACTCAGAGTACAAACGAATATATCCGTCTCCCTAGCAATGAGGTTAAGAGTGCGGAGTGCGCGCGTCAGTGGCGCCTCACTCCACAGGTTCGTTCGTGCATTCGGCACCACCAGCAGCCACGGTTGTCTCCGCCGCCACACATACTTATCCGGAACACAGAGACCTAGCTGTCCTAAGACATCCATATTATGTATCCTCCCTCTCAGTACTTTGAATAAATACGAAGTGAGTGCGAGATCCCTCCTGACTCCCAGTTCGTTATATCCCACCATACCCAAAACAAATAGAGTAGGATACATAAGCGGATAAAACGGGTATACTCCGTATAACCGTAAGTACAAGTACCTAACAAATTTGTTTTGCACTCGCTCCAGCATAAGCCTATATTTAGCCTCATGTGGAGCCCAGATGACTGAGTTACATTCTAACTGAGTTCTCACCAAGGCATTGTACAACATGATTACCGCATTAATGTTTGTGAAATCCCGTACCAGACGAAGCAGGAAACCCAGATTTCTGTAAGCTTTTTTACAGCAACGTATGATGTGGTCATGAAAATTCACCTTTGTGTTAAAATTCACTCCTAAGTCCCTGACCTCAGTGACCCTGACCATCGGTGATTCATCTATGCGGTAATCATGCAGCACTGGAGAGTGTGCACGACTAAAACTAATTGTCACACATTTTGCTTTATTGAAATGCAAATTGTTCTCGTGGCTCCATCTGACTACCCTGTCAATGTCCTTTTGCAGTTTAGCACAGTCATCCAAATCTCGAATATGAAGAGACAGTTTGAGGTCGTCGGCGAACAGCAAACACTTGGCGTCCTTCACCACTTGAGGCAGGTCATTTATCATCAGCAGAAACTCCAGTGGTGATGTTCAATTTTATCCATTTTCCAAAAACGTTGCGTTTTGACTCACTTTTACTGCCTCCCACATAAAAACTACCTACAAGTTATATACTAACTATTACATTTAATTTAAATTAACCGTTCATCAATCTTTTAATGTATTTGCATAATTTGTATTAAATACAAATTTTGTAAATTCTTAGTTTTGATCATAGATTTATAGAAGAATAGTAGATTGTATAACAAGGGAGCAAATAGTATTTTTACGGCGAGGGTGCACATTGAACCACGAGTGTAGCGAAGGTTTCTAGAATAGAACCCCGAGCTTTAGCGAGGGGTTCTAACGTAGAAACCTGAGCACAGCGAGGGGTTCAAAGTATATCGCCCGAGGGAAAAATAATTTGCTCTCGAGTTATATACTCTACTTTTCATCCCCTTTCTATGAGAAAAATACATAGGTACTGTAATCTGTAATCAGCGAATCATTTTCAATGATTTATCTTACTTTATGTATTGTTGTCATAATTCTTGACATAATTGTAATATTTTGACGTCCATGTGCTCTTTTTGTGCCTAAACTGAATAAACGAAATTGATTCTTTGATTCCATAATACAAGAACAGAGACGGCATACGCGCGCTTGTTTTTTTTTTATACGTAGCACGGGTCACCGTACCGCCCCGTGCAGCCAACATGAACCAGCCAGTAATAAAAAAAAATTGGTTCGATTTCTATGAATAATATGATGTTCCGAATTCAAATCACTTTTCCGCCCGCGAAAAAGCTCTGAACAGAAAAGTGCTACTTTGCTCCCACTTATAGAGGAACAAAGTGACGCTTTTCGAATAGAAGGGATTAAAAGGTTTTTATACATACGGTTCTGGGTATCATCCCTAGTGTCAATAAAGAAAAAAGGTGCACTAACGTAACCTTGTAATGACGACTGTGCGACATGAGGAATAAATATAGGATATTTTCTAAAGTTTACGCGAATGTCACTCATTGAAATAAAACTACTTTTTAATGGATTCTATCGCGATTTATTTGTTAGTTGTCGGACTAAAAGTTACTAATAACAAATAAATCGCGATAGGATCCGTTAAAAAGTAGCTTTATTTTCATTTTCTTTCCCTTTTTTCTTCTCCTATTTTCTCTCTCCATCCTCTTAAGGCTTTATCCCCGGAGGGTTAGGCAGAGGTTAATCAACACCCACATTTCCATCAGTCATTGTATTCGGCCCCACGTAATAGGGGGTGAGCCTATTACCGTATGCCGGGCACTATTGTTAACTCGAGCCATCTGAGGCTGAGTTTGAGCTGTCTGGTGTTAAACAGCCCTATCTCTTAGTCGCCTTTTTTATACCACTTAGGTGGCAGACAAGCACACGGCCCACCTGATGGAAAGTGGTTACTGTGGCCTATGGACGCGTGCAACACCAGGAGCGTCACACTCGTGCTGCCGACCCTGAAGAAACCTTCTAATGCCCTTCTTGAAGTGCCCCATATTGTAGTCGCTTGGGAAAATCACCGCGGGGAGTTCATTCCACAGCTTGAGTGTGCGTGGGATGAAGTTCCTTTCATACCGCGCAGTGTCCAGCGTTTCCAGTCGCAATGTGGGAGGATGAACTCCCCGCCTATGGCGAGAAGTGCGATGATAGAATGTAGCTGTGGGTATCATAATCAAACAGTTCATCTGAGCACAAACCATTGTATAGGCGGTAGAGCACACACAGTGAAAAAGTCGCCTTGTACTACACCGCATGGGAAGAGATGGGGTGGCCCAAACTTTACTCTGTCGGGAACCATTCGGCTATCTTTAGATCTTACTGTATAATATGTTTACGAACCGTCGCACACTTTTTATATAGGTACTTTGTAAGGAATGCCGCTAGGGCACAGATTACCTAATAGTTGGAACAGATAACTCACTGCCTGGAAAATTAACGATCCAACTCAGATAAGTGCCTACAAGTCCACGTGATCAACCACCTCCATACGAATATGTATCTTAACAGACAGCCATACGGTTATTATTACTTTGCAGTCGCTCGGCGTCGTCCTCGTAGTTACGTATAATGACGCTAGGGTTGCCTCGCTTAATAAAGGCTTTACACTAGTTTACAATAGTTTGACATTTTTCTCACCTATTCATCGAATATCGAATAATAGCCGAATATTATTGGACATTCGGTCAATATGTATTTCATCTCAATCACAATCCTACCGGTCAGCAACTCAAGAGTAGGTATGCTTAGACAAGGCCTTAGATAAACTACTATTCTCAGTGCACAGTGGCGATTATTATATATTTGGTCTGAACGCAAACAATGCAGTAGAGGTAACGCACCGACAACACAAGTACACGAGAGTCAAACGCCAGCCCGCGACAGAACGGTGCGGGCGGCAGCGGCCATCGTCGGTCGCTGATCGCCTCGCGATACCATCCTACGAGTACTTACAAATTTTTTATTTATGATTGCATTCAAGTGTTAAGACTGAACCCGAGCCGTTAGCTATAAGTAGGTACTAGGTCAGATAACTACATCTTGTAACAACCAATCTGTTACTGAATAGACTAAGTACTGAATCCAACATTTTTTAAGTCTTTCTGTATAGTAGGTAGCGAAGTGGGTAGGTAGGTACCTATATTACTTTGTACAAGATATGTACCTACCTATGTATATTAAATATTGTCATAGGTAGGTACCTACAGTAACTTAACGAATGTAATTACACTTATTAAGTAAGTACCTACTTGCCGTTCTTCATTAACAGGCAAGCAGAAGTAGGTAAGATTTTTATTTGATTTGTTAGATTCGCATCCGTGATAGGCTTTCATAATAGCATCATAGATTGAGTATTAATTATATTAATAACAAACAAAAAGACTCAACAAACAAAAAGATTGAAACGTAATAATATAACCAAACCTTAGGTACTTTATTACGCGCGTGTGCACGCGCGGCTAGCGACAGCCCGACTGACGACCGAGGACCGTCGGCGACCGGCGGCGAGAGCGCGCAAGTACATAGAGTGAGCGTGGCCTGGCTAGGGTCTGGGTAGATTTGGAAGTTTTCTTTTTATTTTAACAGTTTATTTCATCTTCGTTGGGTGGAGTACTTTGAAGATTAATCTGAAGATCATACGTCTTTGGATGTTTGGATCTACGTATGGGCTCGCGCGTTTTTAGGCATTTCGTATGACTTCATTCAAATGTAGCTTTCCCATTTCAATACTCGAAAAATATTTTCAAGGAACAGCCTTGAAAATATTTTTCGAGTATTGAAATGGGTTTTTATTGAAGTCTACTTACTTCATGTTTGACTCTGTTGAAATGATCACGACTGAACCGTAAAATTGCCTAATTTTGTCCCTAATGCAATTAATATGCATTTTGAACTATATAATATTTTGTTCCTCCGTTACAAGGTTACGTTGTCAAATGATGAAACTTCAAAAGGGGCATTTAAAGATGCTTCTATTAGGAACTCAAGTGCTTTGTAATTCAATTGACACCAGGTAAATGTATATCCTACTCGTAATAGGGTCAAAGAAGTTTATGTCAGTCAGCCTCTGTGGTGTGGTGGTAGTGAACGCAGCCGCTAACAGGAGGACAGGAGGCACGGATTCTATCCCCGCTCAGTGCTAATGTTTGCATTGGTCTGGCCGTGCCTCAGGGAGCACATTAGCTATAGCAGTCGTCGTTGTCGAAAAAGTTCGACAACTGTTTACGGTCTAACCTCAAAGGCTTCGATATGGCCAATGGGTGGTGGAGGTAAGATGGCAGGCGCTTGTAAAGCTTCAGATGCGTCTGGGATTAACGCTGGGGTGAAGAAGAAGAATATTTAATTTAGATTTTAATGCAAGGTATGGTATTCAGACCTTAAAAACTTACTTCTGCATTTTATTAAGGTTTCTTTTCGAGTAACTTATACTTACCTACATCATAATATATGTTGAATCATAGGGGATTCAGACGCTCAGGATACTCTCAGATATGAAAGGGCGGATCTGCGGATTTCCAGTTTTTTTTCGTAACTGGTTATGAAAGCAAGACAAAAATTCCACCCTCGTAGCAGTCGTAGCTGGTTATGAAAATCAGTTACGAAAATGGACGAAGTCGAATTTTCGGATGTTCCGTGGTAACACCCGTGTAACCTCGTGGGTCACAGGGACCAGAGAATTAATTAAAAGAAGGTATAATAACAAAAATTATTTATTCCCTGCCCCACTACTTACTAATAGTCTCAGGGGTGAGTCCTAAGGCCTGTGCGGCCTACCGGAGCCGGAGCATCACTTTCATTTATTTCCTTTTTATCCATATCAGGAGAACGGAACCACTGCAGGTCACAACACGCTAGTAAAAACCACTTCTACAGTGGTAACCATATAATTGTCCAATGTCCATGGGCCTTGGTAACTGTCATCGTTGGTCATCGGACAGGGCCTGTGGTTATTTACTCACAAGAATGAAAAATAAAAGGCGATATTATATTTGTATCACATGCACACATTTATTTTTAATAAATACATGTTATAATTATGTTGAGTGCGTCCAATATGACCTATTTATGACACGGTACAAGATTTGGTCATATCTCGGATTCTACTCAACTAATAGAGATGAAACGTACCTACGTCTTATTTTAAGTTTGACAAAAGACCTTTCTAATAAAGATAATTGCACCAAAATGTGTTCAGTCATTTTTGCGTCCAACGCTTACAAATAATTAATATTTTTAAATGACGAAATTTTTAATTCAGCCAACGTATGTTTTTAATAACTACCTACTATAACTTAAGTACTAGGTAATTTCGACACATTACTGTATAGGTACTGGGGTTACTTTGGACACCTAGGTCAACTATTATGTAATCTGTGACCTAGGTTTTTGATAGTTTACAATTTGCTTTTTCTTTTTAAAAATAAACAATAGTTAATATAAATCGTCAATAAAATTATCAGCACTTTCTTTTGAAGTGGAAATGCTTTACCTAACTGTGATTAATTTGCGTTATCTGCTTTTGAAAAAAAATCAGTTACTCAGCTGTCTAACTAAAGTAACCCCAGTGTACGGTACAGAGTGCCTAGTGCGAGTTTTTTCACATATTCACCGGTAAGAAGTAAACGGTAATTTATATGATATTGAATTAGCTACCCCTGCCTGGTGGTGGCTAACTTGCGAAGCATTTTTTGTTCATACATATCACAATTTACTTGTCACCGGTGAATGTGAGAAATAGCTCGCCCTAGTGTAGGAATTGGGTTTTTATCATCTATCAGTAAACAATAGTAGATTATGATACAAGTGTGTAAAGTTCTTGACTCTCTTAAGACCCTCGCCTGGCAGCTCGGGTCTCAATGTCGCCTCGACGGTAATCACCATACACACGAGTGGCATACGACTATTTTCAACACACTTGCGAATAAAATAATACTAAAAATACTCATCATCATCTGCATATAGACGTGTTCTCCTGATTGCATCCGTGGCCAAGATGACCTTGAAGCTCAGGGTCCGCCTTCCGGCTCTTACTTCTCCACTTCGCAGGATCTTGGGCGTCCATGGTAGTGAGACCATTACTAAAAATACTAACACAATAGTAAAAAATAATTTAATATGTTTGTTTTACTATGCGCGCGCATCTAACATTTTTTTATTTTGTTCCTTTCGGAACAGGCTAAAGTGCTACCACCATGCTGCCTTGTCATCAGTTATTATTATATAATTTGGATGATGATTTTTTTTTCTCTGTAAATACTCACAGCGAAAAAAATAAATGTGTGGCACTCGGGGACTGCCGCGGTAAAGCTATTGCATAGAATTTTTTTATGAACTTATGCAATTATAATAAATAATAATATAATTTGAATTTGAATTTGAATTTGAATTTGAATCTGAGTCTGAGTCTGAGTCTGAGTCTGAGTCTGAGTCTGAGTCTGAATTTGAATTTGAATTTGAATAATAATAATAATAATAATAATCCTGGATAGATTATAAGAAAGCTTATGACTCTGTACCACATACATGGCTTCTGAGGGTGCTAGAGTTGTATAAGATTGATACAACTTTAGCCACCTTCTTGAGGTCATGTATGGGGCAATGGAAGACAGTTCTTCGCTATCCAGGATGTTGCCAGACAAACGATGCACCCATAAGAATCGAGAGGGGTATATTCCAGGGTGACAGTCTGAGTCCCCTGTGGTTCTGTCTAGCACTGAATCCTCTTAGTACAATACTGGAGAATTCAGGGCTAGGCTATCGGTTGCGGAGAGAGGGCCGAGTTATATCCCACCTTCTCTACATGGATGACATCAAATTATTTGCTCCAAATAATACCCAATTGATAGAACTACTAAAGATGACTGAAAGCTTTAGTAGCTCTATCAAGATGGAATTTGGTTTGGACAAGTGTGCGGTCATGCATGTGGAAAGGGGTGGAATAGTGGAATCTGAAGGCTTAATACTTTCGGATTCCATTAAACTTAAATCTCTTTCCTCAACCGAAACCTACAAATATCTGGGTATGTCACAGGCATTAGGAATTCCTGAAGCTGGCGTGAAACAGGCATTGCGGGAGCGTTTCTTTGGCCGCCTGAAAAAAGTCCTAAAAAGCTTTTTATCGGGCGGTAACAAGGTGCGCGCCTGCAATGGTTGGGTCATGCCAGTCCTAATGTACTCCTTTGGCATACTTAGATGGACTCAGACTGAACTAGACGCCCTGGATAGAAAAGTACGATCACTGTTAACCACATTTCGGATGCATCACCCACGATCTTCCGTAATGAGGTTGTATATCCCGCGGAAGCTGGGGGGTCGTGGCTTTCTTAATATTAAGAACCTCCATAACCGTGAGATATACAACCTCAGACAATATTGTCTACAGCAAGCAAACACGGATATGCACCGTGATGTGGTTGCAGTGGACAATGGTTTAACCCCTCTTGCGTTGGCTAAAGAGAACTGGCGCAAACCTGTAGTACTTAGTACTGCTGATCGCAGGGAGGTATGGATGGGCAAAGAGCTACATGGACGGTTTTATCGGGCCTTAAATGGACCCGATATAGACTTAAAAGCGTCCGTATCTTGGCTACGGTTCGGTGATCTTTTCGGAGAAACCGAGGGTTTTGTCTTTGCAATTATGGACGAAGTTGTCATGACGAATAATTACCGGAAGTATATAATGAAGGACGGTACGGTGGACATCTGTCGGGCATGCCACCGCCCCGGTGAATCACTCAGACACATTATTTCTGGTTGTTCTCGTCTTGCCAACGGCGAGTATTTGCACAGGCATAACCAAGTGGCCAAGATTGTACATCAGCAACTTGCCCTGAAATACAACCTTGTGACTTCGGAGGTGCCATACTACAGGTATGTGCCCGACCCAGTTCTCGAAAATGGTCGTGTCACATTATATTGGGATCGATCTATTATCACTGACAGGACTATTGTCGCCAATAAGCCTGATATAGTGGTGATAGATCGATTAGAGCGCCTTGCAATGATTGTTGATATCACCATTCCTCATGACGAAAACCTCATGAAAGCCGAAAAAGACAAACAAATAAAATATTTGGATCTGGCTCATGAGGTTGTTGACATGTGGAATGTTGATTCAGCAATCATTGTCCCGATAGTCATATCGGCCCATGGGCTGATTGCTAAGAGCCTCGACCAACACCTTAAGAGGCTCTCGTTAGGCAGCTGGATCAAGGGCTTGATGCAGAAGGCGGTACTCCTCGACACGGCACGTATTGTGAGGAGGTTCCTCTCCCTGGAGCCCTAACCACCGGTAGCTTGGTCCCTATACCCGATACCGGTGGGGCACTATTTTTTATATTTTTAAATATATGTTTTTGTTTTATATAATTATGTATTTAAAAATATAATTTATAAGAGTTTTTAAAATAATAAAGAGGAATAATAATAATAATAATATATTTTATTTGTTCAAAACATGTGTGTACATACAATAGCATGCATTACAGATAATCGTGTTGATGAGTCCAATCATGTTTTGCCTCATATAGTGGCGTAGGTACAAATATTGTGCATATGGAATATAAATACAATAGGTACAATAAAAATGTCAATTACGTCAATTATACATAGTCAAATAATATTGTCATAAAAGTAGCAAATAAGTAATACGTCAAGAAGTAGGTTATCCAGTCATATTAAATCTATTAACTAAACAATTGAAAATGTTCACTGTATGCTATCAACCAGAAAGTCAGATATGCTGTAATATGTCTTTTGCAGAAGGAAGGTTTTAATTTCTTTTTTAAATGCTTTGGTGTTGAGTTCCTTCCATTGCTTAGGCAATTTATTAAATATTACTGGTGCCATGCAAAAAATGCTTTTGTGCATAAGTGTCGTGTGAGCTTTGTGGAGCCGAAGTCGACTGTTGTCGCGTCTATTTCGTGCAACGGTGTCCTGTAGCCGCGGGAATAAGGTAGGGTTAGTTTTAACAAATATTGCAACCTCAAGGATGTACATGGTTGGCAAAGTTAAAATATTATGTTTTTTAAAATGCGGTATGCAGCTATCCGTCGTTTTTAGATGAAACATAGATCGAATACATCTTTTTTGCGCTTTAAATGCTATATTAAAATCTGTTGAGTTTCCCCAAAATATAATGCCATTTCGCAAGACAGACGCTGCAAGTCCATGATAGGCAGTCACTAGAGCTTTTGTGTTTACTGTGGTCGATAGTGAATGTAACGCATATGCACATTTATATGTTTTCTTACTGAGATTTTCAATGTGTGTTTTCCAGTTCAGTTTCTGGTCTATATCTAGGCCAAGAAACTTGGTTGTTTTTACATTTTCGATAGTTTTGCTGTTAAAGATGATACTCGTATTAGTCTTTGGACGTTGGCTAAAATGCATGATTTTAGTTTTTTCTAGATTTATTAATAAACTATTCTTTTCGAGCCATTGTGTAATGGATTTCAATGTATTATATATGTCAATTGTGTGTTTATTTTTGTCATTACTGTCACAGGGAATTATTACGGTGCTGTCATCTGCAAAAAGCGTCATAGAGTAAGGGGTAGATTTGGGTAGGTCATTTATGTATAAGGTGAAAAGTAGCGGTCCCAATACACTGCCTTGAGGGACACCATGTATCACTTGTCGTTCGTCAGATTTATAGTTTGCCTCCCGTTTTGTATTGATGTTGATTCTATTTATTTCTGTCTGTTGTTTTCTATTGTGCAAATATGACTTAATTAGGTCCAACACATTGCCTCTTATGCCATATGCATTGAGTTTTCCAATAAGAATGCTGTGTCCAACATAGTCGAACGCCTGTGTCATATCACAAAAGATAGCTGCTGCGCACGTTCTTTTATCTACATTATTCATGATGTCATGGAGAAAATTATATATGGCTAGGTTGATGTTTTTATCTTTACAGAACCCGTATTGTTCCTTGCAAATTAATTCGTATTTTTCTAGATAGTCATAGATGTTTTTGTGAATATATTTTTCAATAATCTTAGAGAATGCTGGAGTAAGTGAGATTGGTCTATAATTTTTCGTTATCTCACGGTCATCTTTTTTTAGTATAGGTTTTACTACTGCTAATTTAAGTGCTTCTGGAAATATACCTGTCATTATACTTAGGTTAATAATATGACACAGGTGACCACTTATTTCCGGTGCAACAAATTTAATTACTTTAGTGGATATGTCATCATAGCCAACACTACTTGTATTTTTCAGACCCTGTATAGTGGTAAATACGTCTTGAGGTAAGCATGGGGTCATAAACATTGAATGTCTTTTGGACGTTATTAACGATGTAACCCCGTTGATGTTATTGCTCACTGGTTGTATTTTATCAATAAAATAGTCATTAAATATGTTTGCTATTCGCGTAGGGTTTGTGAAGGTTTTTTGTTCGTGTTTAATAGTGTTTATGTAGTTTTTCGGTACATTAAATTTGGATTGATTTATAATTTGCCACGTAGATTTACTTTTATTTTCCGAAGTGTTAATTTTATAGTTATTTTGCGTTCGTTTCGTCAAGGTGATAATTTTTTTATATAATCTACAATAGTTTTTGTAACGTTTTTGATTGTCTATATTTGGTTCCAATCTATATGTCCATAATAGGTGTCTTTTTTTCTTGCTGCATATTTTTATTCCACGCGATACCCATTGTGGTTTCTTTCTAACATATCTAATAACAGTAGTTTTCGGGAAGCATAAGTCATAAAAAGATTTGAAGTTGTCAATGAATAAATTGTAAGCTATGTTAGAATTTTCCGTTTCATATATATCAGAGAAACTCAATTTGCCAATAATTTCCTTAAACCTTGTCATATTTTCTTTGCTATAGTTTCGTTTAATTGTACTATATTTGTCAATGTTACACACCTTAGCCACTGGGCATTCCAGTAGCTGGGCTGTATGATCAGAAAGACCATATTCTATTACTCGAGTTTTGCAAGTTGTATTAAAGTTATGCGCAAAATTATCAATACATGTCAGATTTTTTAGTCTAGTAGGTTGATGTATCGCTAATTTCAAGTTGCAATTTAGTAATATACATTCAAATTCCTTTGTGTTGATATTTGGCTTCAACATATCGATATTGAAGTCACCAGTAACAATAACATTTCTATAACTACGCGTACACAAGTAAAACTAACAACTTATGCAATTATAATTACTTACGTTAAGCGGAGCTACTTCGGAGCAGCTCGGCTCGATTCGTGCGAGCTCGGAGTTGGGGGTGTAACCTTTTTTTCGTTACGGAATTTCTGGATTCGGTCTCCACGCTCAAGGCCCGCGATAGAAGCTATGCAATAGCTTAAAAAACATTTTAGTGAAAGTTTTGTTTATTAAACACGTAGGTACTACACGTTGAAATTATCTTTTAAAATACGAAGTTGCATGAAATGAGCAAGCAATAGGTATATTAATTCGTTTACAATATTGAACATGATCTTTTTTGTATCGAAACATTTTTAAGAATAAAGACACATAATAAATGAAATTTAAAAAAACATCTATAACTCACTTGTGAATAATAGCAATGAAAAAGTCACAGTTTCATAATAGCTGTCATTACGCGCTTAATAGCGGTGAAATAAAATCCTATTTTTAAGCAAGTGTGTTGAAAATAATATAATTAAGTTAAAATTACAGATAATGATACAGTTGATATTTAGGTAATAGTTATGTACCTAGTATCTACACAATAAAGTATATAATTATATGACATTGAATTAACTACCCCTGCCAGGTGGCTAACTTGCGAAGCATTTTTTGTTCATATAAATCACAGTTTACTTGTCACCGGTGAATGTGAGAAATAACTCGCCCTATGTAGGAAATGGGTTTTTATCATCTATCAGTAAACAAATAAATTAAGTTTAAATTACAGATATAATTATACAGTTGATATTTAGGTAATAGTTATGTAGGTACCTAGTATGTAGGTACACAATAAAGTATATACTTAATTAACGATAGTAAAATAAGCTCATTTTATTTCACCTTCGAAAGGTTTTTACATAGACTTAAATTGAAATCACAATAAGCTCATTTTTTACCTTCTAGAAGTGGTTTCATACAAAAGTAAATGCATTTCAATACTGAGAGTTAACCGATTTTTTTAACCGACTTCTAAACAAGGAGGAGGTTCTCAATTCGGATGTTTATATTTTTTTTAATGTTTGTAATCGCCCGTGTACCTACCTACCTATCCGTCTACGCATGTCTTGCAAAATTCTTTTTCTTTTTTTTAGCAAGAAAATTAATCGAAATGGTCCCATTACCACCATTACATTACAATTTCGTAAAGATCTGATGATGGGTTTCCGAGATAGAGCAATTTTCTACCTGCTTGGCATCATCGACTTCAATAAAGTCCTAAGCGCATTTTCATCTTTTGAGTTTGAGTAGGTACTGTAAATAACTTAGGTATGTAACCCATTGGTGGATTCGAGGGGAGGGGTGATGCTGCTTTCTTCATGAATATGAATCAATAATTTCATACACATTTTCATTGTATTTTGTTACTAGAACTCCTAACACCCGCCCCTATAACAGAGGGGTATCCAAACAGAGTACCCTACTTATAGGCTATAGTATCCTGCCTCGCCGCAAACATCTTGTCTATGTTAATATTGTTAATACGTGTTAATTCTCATCCAGAGAGTCGACGGAAACTACACCTGATGTACCTACAACTAGGTAGGTACTACTACTTTAATCATAATTAGGTACTGCAATATCGTTACAAGGGTGACAACGCTCAGTTTCAAAAATATTATCTATATTTAGGTATTATTAAAGTATTACTATAGATACTAAGGTATATTATATTACTATGGTTGACTAGAGCCATGTATCTGAGGCTGAGTCTGGGCTATTTATATCTGCCTGATTAAACAGCCCTAATCTACGCCCGACGAAAGCGCACGCCTAATGTTCGGGAGGCCAGAAGTCGCCTTGTACGACACCACATGGGACTCCTCCACATCTCCATGTAGTGGACCAAATTCTAATCTACCGGGAACCACGTGGCGTACTTAAAATACACCAATAGGCTTACCCCCTATTACCTGGGACCTAATACAATGATTGGTGGAATGTGGGTATTCATTCACCTCTGCCTAACCCCACGGGGATAAGGGCTTGTGTGTATTATTTATAATAATATTGTATATTTATATACATAAGGCTAAAGAGGGGCTCCGCTTCGCTTTGCCTTCTAACCTAACCTATCAAAGTCGGATTGCGTTGCTTTTCTCAATAAACCTATCACTTATTTGATTCTTCTTATTTCTGGGTGGTACCCCATCGTACGAATGGTCTAAGCATTTGCCAGCCAGTTTGTCAAATTTTGTGTAAAACGATACGGCTGAATATCGTTCCGGTCGCGATAAGGCACGCAGAAAACTGACTAATGTGTGCGTTTCTAAACCGTATCTTGAACATGAGATGCAGATGTGGCGGCAGGAGTTCCGTTACGAAGATGTCATTCTCATTTTTTACTTCGGTACTTGACTCGGCGACTGGTGTGTCAATGACATATTCTATATTCCGCTGCCTTTTAAGAAGAGCTGATAACCTGACAACATTCTCAACCCTCTGACAGTGGTGATATACTGTACAGCGACTGACGAACTCAGGTAGACCACTCCTCTACAGTGTTCCAGTTTTGCGATGGACAGCTGCCATCATCATCATCATCGTCGTCGTCTTCTACCTACGAAAATTCCGAAAGATGTTGCACCTCGCAGTCTAAATTCAACAAGGGTTGGATACCCTGAACGCTGAAGGAGCTGCAGGGAGTTGGAGAAGCTATCTGGACTGTCGGGACCCCTGGACAGCCGGAATCGTCAGGACTTGTCTCTCCCGAGGGCTCGCTCTAAGCAATTCTAAAAGTGTTACTGTCAGTAAGTACAAACTTGTGAAATATTTTTGTATCAGCATCCTTTCTGTAGTAGAGCAGTTCCAGGCTTCTTCGCACTTGTGGGTTTTTGCCGATGTTCATGTCGTCGCCTATTTTGTCCCATATTTTTCTATTCATATCATTTTGGATTCCACCGTTCCTATCTACGGTCTACATCAATTTGACGACGTTAATTTCAACGCCTCGAATCTGAAAGGACAGTATTTATGAATAGTCTTATACCTGTCACCTGACAGTGCTCATGACACACTACCTACACAGTTACAGCGAGCCGGAGGAACACATACATTTGTAAAATTAAACATATATTATATCCTCCGCATACGTTGATTTTGTATATGTGATGATTGTCACGTCCTAAAAGAGAGTTATGTCTCCCGGTGCTTTGGCCGAGTAGCGTAGTAGGTGCCAGCCGCCCAGGGCCGTGAGTACCGGTCGCTCCAGACCGTGTAGTACTCGCACCAGCCGCCTCAGACGGAGTAGTGCCAGTCCAGTTGCGCAGTGTCTATATACTCGCATTCCGCATGTCTTTAATTATCTAATTGTAATCCACTATGGTCACTATGGAAACAAATTCAAAGACGTTTGGACATCACAAACAACTTACCAGTTGAACCTGCTTTATGGGCATTGTTGCATGCGCTTAGGGCGGCCATTGTTTTGAAAGCTTCTCTCCATCGGTTAAAAAGCCTGTTTATGTATTGGTTTGAGACAGCGAACCGTATGTCTTCCGTGATGTTGCAAGTCGGCATGAACCCTTCCGGCGGCACGATTTTGCATAGCCCGAAACTCCTTACACGGTGCCAATTTTTTTCTATGTATTGAAAAGGTTCCTGAAAATTTATACATAAAAAGATGATTCCGAACAGCGCAGCACGCATACCAAGTATTTAATAAAAAGACAAAGAAACTCACTTGAAATTCTGCCACAGTTGGGTAAAATGTGGGCGCTTCAAAATCGTCCTGTGCCTGCTAACTGTACGGTACGTCATCGTACACCGCTCCGCTCATCTGATTGGATGGATCGTCGCTTAAACTTACATTGAGGGATTCAATCATTCAAACATTCAGGGGTCAATAATATATTCATTCTCCATCAGATTGAACTCAGCAGTGTCCCTGTAGTCTAATCTCAGGATAAGGTACGCAGAAAACTGACTAGTGTGCGCATTTCTTAACCGTATTTTGAACATGAGATGCAAATGTGGCGGCAGGAGTTCCGTTACGAAGATGTCATACTCCTCTTTTACTTCGGTACTTGACTCAGCGACTGGCGTGTCAATGTCCCATACTATATTCCGCTGCCTTTTGAGAAGAGCCGATAACCTGGCAACTTTCCCAACCCTCTTACAGTGCTGGCATACTGTACAGCGACTGACGAACTCAGGTAGATCACTTCTCGCTGCCTCCTCTACAGTGTTCCAGTTTTGCTATGGACAGCTGCCAGATGTTACAATATTGACGACAACATCATCATCATCGTCGTCGCCTTCTACCTTCGGGATTCCGAAAGATGTTCCACCTCGCAGTCTACATTCAACAAGGGTTGGATGCCCTGAACGTTAGAGCGAGACTTGTCTCTTCCAAGGGCTCGCTCTAAGCAATTCTAAAAGTGATACTTTCTCAATAAGTACAAACTTATGAAATATTTTTGTATTAGCCTCCTTGTTTATAGTTAGATCCTCTTGGATATAGGTCTTGATATCGTCGACGAGTGATGCCCCCTTATCGGTGTGAATTTCCTTCCATTTTATACGCTCTGTCCTGTCCACGCGTACTTTAATGGGTGTGAGCAAATTCATGACGGAGATAAGCAGTCGATGTTGAGATGTACCTAATAGATTCACCCGGGATGATTTTACAGTCCCCATACAATTTTAACATAGAGTGTCTGGCAATAACATAGTCAATCTGGGTCTTGGCATTCCCAGTTTTATATGTAAGTAATTAGGTTTACGTCCTTTTTTTTAAACTGTATTAATGATTTTAAAGCTAACTATATTGCATTAGAAAGCGTCCAGTTAGGGTTCCCAGAGTCCACGTCCCCAGTCTTACCTATATTTGCGAATGTTTGTTCTTGTCTTGATTTGGTGAGCATAATAGGTATCACCTATAGATTTCCAACGTCGCTTACGGGGGACGCCCTAACCTTTGAATTCTTATCCTTGAGTTGTGCTGTCATTGTACAAGAAGAAATATTGTTTGGCTATATTGTCTTTTACGGTCGGTTGCCACCTGATACCAAGGCTTTCATCTTCTCAAGATGCGAGCGCCGCCGTTGGCCCTGCTGGGCTCTTCCGCCGCCGTCCCTTCTGTGTGCTCCAGCCCAAAACACACAGCATTCCAGTGATCTTACACTCCGGAGATGTCGAAGCAGCTCCTTGAAAGGGTTTTTGTAACGGAGTTACCTTCTCCGGCCTTTTGGTCCGCGGGAGGTATTTAATTTCCCCCCTACCCTGCATATCTGCCGAGCTTTCCCCTATCCGCCACCTGGGGACGCGTTCTCTAGGGGTAGGCTCCC
Organism: Eilema depressum; assembly: GCA_914767945.1. Taxonomy (NCBI): domain Eukaryota; kingdom Metazoa; phylum Arthropoda; class Insecta; order Lepidoptera; family Erebidae; genus Eilema; species Eilema depressum. The sequence goes on along the minus strand of OU612012.1, from coordinate 30,636,053 downwards.
CCGAGAATACCTGCATACCTGTTCCTACAGGTATGCAGGTATCCACATCATCCTGATGTGGCTGGATATTTTCTTCCACATTTGTACGCCTACTGCTTGTAATCAAACGTTTTATGTGCACGTCGTCGTCAAGTGTGAATCGCACCCTCTTTTTACGTGTTATTTTTTTCTTTTTCACTACGAACGTTAGTGGTGTTTCTGTTGGGTTGGTAATTTGTAGTACATACGAATATATGATAAAGCTTTTATCCCCAAAGGGTTAGGCAGAGGTGAAATAACACCTACATTTCACCAATCATTGTATTCGATCCCACGTAATAGGGGGTGAGCCTATTGCCGTATTCTGGGCACTATTTTTGACTCGAGCCATGCACTTGAGGCTGTATAATATATCTGTCTGATGTTAAACAGCCCTATCCCTTAGTCGCCTTGTACGACACCGCACGGGAGGAGATGGGGTGGCCCAAATTCTACTCTGCCGGGAACCACGCGGCTTTTCAGAATGGATGTTAGTGGTGTTTCTGGTGGGTTGGTAATTTGAAGGATTTCGTTTATTCCGTTGTCTCTTTGTCACACTCCGATGTCTCTCTGTCACACTCTGTTGTCTTTCTGACACACTCTGACAGTCTTTCCGTCTACAATATTGTTTTATAATGCTTTTGAGCCTCGGTTCCATCACCACAGGAGTGTGGCAGTCAGCTTATCTGGGAAAAATGGAATAAAATGATATATCGACATATGGCATCTTTATAATCTATAGGTACTGCCCCCCTAGACAAGTGACAATTTGTTAGCCGGTATATTGTAAAAAAGAAAGATTGAATCTTGTAGAATGGAATGGAATAGATTGATATTTTGTTTATGATAAGGCCCCTGGGTGTGTATTTAATATAAGTAGGTACTCATATATTTTGGGATTTCAACATTTTCGGAATTCAACTTTCTGTTCCTGGAGGAAAATTATGTTCTTTTCGACTTGTACACCATACTACCCAAACATAGACTCGAACTCTTTTCTCCATCCAATAGTAGACTGTTAGAGACTGCCACTAGGTGATAAGGCCTATTGACAACCGGACTGCCTTAAAGAGTTCTAGGAGAAGTAGGACGAAGGAAACACGTGAGCTAGTTAGGTATTCCAGATGCTAATAGTGCGGCAAAAGAAAGTGTCACCGAACCGATTGGTTCTTGATAGAATATTTAGCACCGTATGCGGCTAACATGTAACCCCTGCACGTGTTGTCCTAAGTAGGAAATGTGAGGGTGGGAGTAATTGAAAGAGCTCATCAGAATATTCCCCATGGTATAAACGGTAAAATACTGCCAACCCAGACGCAACATCCTTACGCATCTGTAAAGGTTCGAGAGCACAAGTACTATGCGGAGCCATCCTAGCAGTGGGAGCAGTATTCCACGCAGGAACGAATTTGTGTTTTTTGCAGAAGACACCGCAGCTTCGGCAAGAAGGGCAATAGAAGGTTCTTACAGGGTCGGCAGCACGAGTATTACTCCCCTGGTCTTGTGTTGCACACGTCCATAGGCCACGGTAATCATTTTCATCAGGTGGCGTGATTGTCTGCCACCTAAGTGGTATATAAATTAATATATATTTTTGTATTGTATAGTGCGTTTATAAAGGAATAGTCCATTTATCAGGTTGACAGCCTCCGTGGCGTAGCGGTAGTGAACGCGGCCGCTACGCAGGAGGCGCGGGTTCGATCCCCGCTCAGTGCAAATATTTGTGTTCATGAAATATGGGTATTTGCATTGGTCTGGTCGTGCCTCGGAGAGCACGTTAAGCAGTCGGTCCCGGTTGCCATAAGAACATCTATGGCAGTCGTTACGGGTAGTTGGAGCCCTAAAAAATCCAAAAACAACGGTCTAGCTGCAAAGCTTCAATATCGCCTAATGGTATCATTGGGCTGTGGAGGTCAGATGGCAATCGCTTCACGAAAAAATATCGAGACAAATCTGTAGTTAAGACTGGTAAAGCGGACCTCAGACTCCGAGCTGAAAAGTTTCGGATGCGACTGGGAATTAACGCTAGGATGAGAGAGAGTCCATTTATCAGGTTATGGGCTATATAATTATTATTATGCTCCTACTTAAGGGAGCAGATCGGTAATCTCTGTCAGGGAGTCAACAGTTACAGGGTCGTCAGTACGAGTGTGACTCCCCTGGTGTTGCACTCGCCGATAAGCCACTATAACCACTTACCATCAGGAGGGCCGTGTGCTTGTCTGCGACCCAAGTAGTATAAAAAATATTTTTTTGGAGAGATACTCTTGGGCACAAATTATAAATAGTTCGCAGTGAAAGAATGCATACCTGTAGGATGATGTGTCTGAATATTTTCTTCCATATTTGTACGCCTACAGCTTGCGATCAAACGTTTTAAGGGAACGTCGTCGTCAAGTGTGAATCGCACGCTCTTTTTATGTGTTACTTTTCTCTTTTTCAGTATGGACGTTAGTGGTGTTTCTGGTTTGTTGGCGATTTCAAGTGTGTTGGCAAATCGTGATGCGTGGTGTCTCTTAAATCTTAATCGCCTTGAATTTTGGACGGCGGGCATATATTGGAGCCACTTAGGGCTCCTTATTACAGGACGCAGTATCATTGGGTGCCGTACTACTGCCGATGCAGCCCTACCAACATTACTATCGTTTACACTCCGTTGCCTCTCTGTCACACTCGATTGTCTCTCTGACCGACACTGACAGTGCGTACGTCTACGATATTTTTTAACCGACTTCAAAAAAGGAGGTTCTCAATTCGTACCCAATTTTTGTATTATTTTTTTTGGTGAGTCTCGTTGTCATCACCACAGGAGTAGCAGTTAGCTTATCTGAAAAAAATGGAATAAAATGGTTTATCGACATATTGAATTTTTATCATTTATATTAAAAGCTGTAGATTTTGTTTGTTTGATCACGTTAATCTCAGGCACTATCGGTTCGATTTCCTCCGATGAAGATTATCGACAATCCCATACTCACTGGCAGTGTGGAACCTCACAGCATCAGGAGAGACTTTGTCTCACTGTGTGTGTTTTACCGCCTATACAATGGCTGTGTTCAATGAATGCATTCAGAGGAATTTTTTGACATGATGCCCATGCTAAATTCTATCATTGCACTGCTGACGGTGCGCACTGTGCGGTATGAAAGGATCTTCATCTCACGCACGTTCAAGCTGTTGAATGAACTCTCTGCTGTGATTTTTACAAGCGACTGCAATATAGGGATATTTTTTATGTAGGACACGTCAATTTGACTTCACTTCGCCTGATCTTAAGTTGAGGGCAAAGTCTCAGGAAAGGGGGTCACCATTACAGACATGTACCTTGTTACAATGGTGACATGCAGCTTGACGATTTCATCGGATGCTCTTTCACGCCTCTTTAAGGGACCTGGGACTGTAGGAAGAAGGAAACATGTGAGCTAGTAAGGAATTCCAGGTGCTAATGATGCAGCGAAGGAAAGAGTCGCTGAACCGCTCGGTTCTTGATGAAATATTGTGCACCGTATGCGGCTGACATCTAAGCCCCGCATGTGTTGTTCTATGTTGGAAAGGGGAGGGTGGGAATAATTAGAATTGCTCATCTTTGCTCGTTGACAAAAATCCAGTAGCACCTGTGACCCGTTGAGATTTTTTTCCAACCAATAACAGTGTTACTCGTTTGTGTGTTTGGGTCATGGTAAGTAGAAATGATAAAATACTACCAAGGACGCAAATCTCTACGCATCTGCAAAGCTTCCAGGGTGTTTGTGACCTCAGGAGACCCAAGAATGTGGATGTGGACCGCACGCGTCGCTGCTGCCTGTTGAGAGCACCTAGAAGCACTTTACGGAGTCATCCCAGCAGTGCAACGAATTTGTGTTTTTACAGAAGACACCGCAGCTTCGGCAAAAAGGGCAATAGAAGGTTCTTATAGGGTCGGCAGCACGATTATTACTCTCCTAGTGTTGCACACGCCCATAGGCCACGTTAAAAAATCATTTCACATAAAGTGGCATGCTTGTCTGCCACCTAAGTGGTATACATGTTGTGTTGAATAGTCCACTAATCGAGGATTGTTTATATATTATCACACTACTACTCCAGAGCGAATCAGTGATCGGAAATGTCAGCACATCCGGTAGATTCCTGTATGTAATTTGAAGATTCTTAAATGATGATGAAAATGATACGGAGTTTCGAAGTATGCCGTGGATGAAGCCGGGGCGGCTCGGCTAGTTTTCTATACTCATGATAACGTGATCTGCTATGCCTACATAAACAAAATGTGCTCAACTAACCTGTGTTGAAAGAAACGACGCCCAGCAAAGATTTGGCCGATACATTATTGCTGTCAGCGGTAACTGGAGACTTCCTGCGTTCTGCGGCGATAGCAGCCGCACTGGTGCTAGGCTGAGGGTTTGCCCAGGCAGCCACACTGGTACTAGGCTGAAGGTCTGCCCAGGCAGCCGCACTGGTACTAGGCTGAGGGTCATCCCAGGCAGCTGCACTGGTACTAGGCTGATGGTAAACCCAGGCAGCTGCACTGGTGCTAGTCTGAGGGTCATTCCACGCAGCTGTACTGGTGCTAGGCTGAGGGTCATCCCAGGTAGCCGCACTGTTGCTAGGCTGAGAGTCAATCCATGAAGCCGCACTGGCGCTAGGCTGAGGGTCAATCCATCGAGCCGCACTGGTGCTAGGCTGAGGTTCAGCCGAAGCAGATATGCAAATATTTTGCACGAAATTTCGTTGGGTTTCCTTTCTAGGTGTTGACCTACGAAATGAAACAGCTTTTTTAAATTCAAATAGACACGCTATTCTAAAATTTCGGAACGTGATGTATGTCAATAGATAAAAAAAATTAAAAGCGTTCAGCTATGTTCAGTGATCGGTGTGGACAGCAGCAGCAGGTTGGTCCAACAGTTTTACGTCAATAAGTTCAAGTAGCAAAACATCCACAAAATTGGAAAACATCCAACAACTCTATGAATTCTTGGATTTCCCGTAGTTAAAATTAATTATGTAACTGAGCTTATAAAATTAGGAATGGTAAAATAGCGGTATGAATTACATACTCAGCTCAATACCAATAACCAATTACTATACGATTAGATCTTATTTTTATTTGATGCTTTGAAATTTAGAGGTTTTGCTACATAAGACAATTCACAGACGCTTTACTACTTAGACGTATTGATCCTAAACGTAACAGCGCACAGCAGAAATAGGGTGTGTTGATGAGACATATATCGCAAGCAGAACAAAGTACAGGCAGAGGGCCCCCCCCAGGAGCCAGCAAAAGATTTGGATCAATTTCCTCTGAGATGATAACTTGTAAAATGGTTCATAGAGGTGTATTATAAATTGTCGTGGTCGTCATTGATGTTAAGCAGGGGTGACTTACATAAATGTAAAAAAAAATCTGTCATTTACGGGTCTAAGAAGTATTGACTTAATATGTCATTTTTTACAAAATATTTTTACAATTTTTTTCATGTGACCGCTGACGTACTTTTCTCTACGATATCGCCAGCTGACTTTTTTCCTTCCAGATATACTTAGTTTAGCTATAATTTGTCAAATCTTGAACCGGGAGTAAATTACTGTTTTATTTTAAATTTCTTTACTTATTTTGGGAGGTAACCGCTGTTTAATACATCAGCGGGGTCGCGGCTGACGACCACGAAAATTCATAATACAACTCTGAAATCGTTCGGAAGGAAATGACTGACATTTATTCCAGACTCGGGGACCAGAGTTAAAGATGTAGAATAATAAGTATTATGATTATGACACTTCCTAGATACTGAGATGTATTGATCGGAAAACGAAAAGAGCGCAGCAGAAATATAATTTGATGATAAGAAATGTTTCGCAAGCAGAGTTAAGTACTAGGTACAGACAGAGTTAAAAATGCAGACTAGACTATGATTAACAGGGTAAAAATAGTATAAATTGAAGTAGAAAATATTATAGTAAAGGCATTTTGAATAAAATGCAACCAAAGCTCTAGGGACTTGGTTTATTCAGATTCCTTTCTATATACCTACTCGTTAGGTATTTAACTAAATACATATATATACTCACGCCTATAAATCCCTGAAGGGCTAAGCAGTGTTAACAGTGACAGAACATTCGTTCGTTGTTCTTTCTTATGTAAAAGCTGAAAACAAGGTTTCGTTTGAAATAAAATATTAAGAAAGAACGCTCTTGTTTTAGCTCTAGCTGTAGGTTCGTTTGGTCTAAATCCACCTTCAAACAAATAAACTGCGGCCTAAATTAGTGGTTCGATGTATGTTAAAACTATTACTCAGAACCTGACATTTTTAATTGTGAGTGATACGTCATACGACGAAACTACGTTCTAGATATATTCTACGATGAAAGTTAGGAATGATGTGACGGTGTATGTAAAAATGGATATTTAGGTATGATTCATACCGATTTACCCCGTTAGTAGAAGAATTTTGATGGATAAGTTAGAATAGGTATTAATTAGTTGCAACATTCGCAACGCATCAGCTATTAAAGTTTGAACTGTTATCGTGCGTTTTTACATAGGTACATACTCACATTTGGAGTTACGTTCCAACAAGCCTTTGGGCCCACATGGCCGGGGATTTAACCGAAAGCTAAACGACTTATAGGGTGGAGAATTGCAGAATGTTTGTATTTGATATTGATTATTCTTACCCGTGGCTTAAATCTGTGAAGAAATTAAATTATAGTACTGTAGTGTAGAGATCCGATTCTAAGCACTTCATGGATTCACCGTGCGGTCGCCGGGTCCATAGCGTGATACAGAGAGGAACACCGTGACTGCGACTGGGACTTGCGACCCAGATGTAGGTTTAGGGTGGCCACCTTGTGATGCATCAGCGCTCACCTCCACCGTCAGTAGTGTTCCCCCCCCTACCTATCCAAATTTGGTAAGATCCTATCAATGCCGCTTTTGATATTCGATTTAGTAAAGAGCTTACTGAAGCTCTTGGCAATCCGAGGTCTTTAAGTAAGTTGTACAGGGATTTAGCTGGAATTCCCCTTGCTCCTACTTCTACGGCGTAGAGTTTAACCACGTAGCCGTTTTTGGTTAACTCGTTAGTCAAGTCAAAGTATTTGTTTGTCTTTATAGCGTGTCTTTAGATATATTAGTTTCCCACGGTACTGTGAGTTCTACAAGCACTGCACGCCTATGCGATCGTTTAAAAAGGAATATATCGGGTCTGGATGATGAGGCACAGATATCCTCCGGTATTTTATAGTGCTTCTCATACGTGTCTACGAGTATTGTCCAGTCAACGGCAGTTATTAAAATTGAATATGGCTTTTGAGATGATTTCTTTGAGCAGCCTTCCTTTACAAACATAATGTCATTTCTTTGGTTTGTAGTTAATCCTTTTTTCGCTCTAGCTACCGCCAAACTTACAGCCTCACGTATGATTTCTAATACCTTATCATGTCAGCGCGAGTAATGACTAATGACCCCGTTCTAATAACGTCCTACAACCCACTAGCAGGTGCCTAACCGTACCAGTTGCTTCACCACATGAGTTACATGTTTTATTTGTGGCTTTTCCCCACCTGACTAGATTGCTTTGGTCGGGGAGGGTCAACTGGAATGCATTTAGGTAAAATTTAAGTAAGGCCGGTGACCAGTCGTATATTATGGTACGCCATTTTAAGGCTATGGGAATACAAAATAAATAAATAAATAAAATATATAAATAAATAAATAAAAAATAAATAAATAAATAAAAAATAAATAAATAATAATCTACGAAATTTTACACGCGCTATCTAGATCCAAAGTAAGCATAGCTTAACTAGTTCGTGATATGGGTCTCGATAGATCTGCGGATAAATATAATACTTAACTACAACAACATAGAAAAAAAAATCTTTTGTAGGTAAATACATAGCAGTGGCAAGGGATTCATTTAATTCAACTCCTGCCGACAAGTCTGTAAAGAATTCCATAAGAGAATTCCATACAAAATGCCTATGGTCGTTCTATGACAGGTTTTTTTCCACCGGCTTTCGTTTTGCAGACCAATGCTGGATGTGACCAATGCTTCTAAGAGCACGTTAAGCCGTCGTCGCGCCCGTTAGCTATACGAAGTAAGACAGTTGTCATATAGTGGGAATGGGTGAAATGCCTCACACAGAAAAGGGCTAATCACAGTAATCACCTGTCCAGAAAACGGCATCCTCACTGGTACCTTTTTTATAGTGCGAAAAATCCCCACGGATACCCCCCAGGTTATGTCGGACTCGAACCGACTAAAACGCACGCCGTCTGTGGGTCGGTTGCCGGAGGTGAGATTGTCGTAGCCATACCCTCGCACCCCGGCCGACCCAGGGCCATATCTCTTGATCTGGTCCTCTTCCGGTGTGGGGACCACAGAGTCCCCAACTCGCCCACGGTTATGGGGAGGCATGCAATGCGCGCCGCCTCGGCCTGCTTTTGCTAGGGTGACAGGCGGCTCCACCCGTCACCCCTAGGCCTCCGTCACCCCTAGTCCACTGGTAGTAGTGTGAGGCCGTATAAAAGACCGCGGTTTAATAACTTCGTGTTGTGTTTCCGACAGTGACTAGGGCAGCCAGAGCTCACTGGAGAGGTTTTGTGCTGTCAGTGTGAAAACCAAAGGCTTTGTCCTACATATCTTTTGCGCTGATGGTACAGAATCTCTCTGTTCTTATAGGGTCGGCAGCACGAGTGTGACTCCCTGGTGTTGCACTCGCTGATAGGCCATGATAACCACTTACCATCAGGAGGACCGTGTGCTTGTCTGCGACCAAAGTAGTATAAAAAAAATTGTAATATGAACACTCACTGTGTGTGTTGTAGATCCGTGTGGTTCACGGCGTCCTTATCGGCAGTAGTAGGAGGAGGTGTCATATTGCAGGCAGGTGGGACAAGCGACGACCTTAGGCGGGTGGTTAGGAGAGCGGTTAGAGATGAGCAGCTCTCAGTAGGCAGGTGGGACAAGCGACGACCTTAGGCGGTAGTTAGGAGAGCGGTTAGAGATGAGCAGCTCTCAGTGGGCAGGTGGGACGAGCGACGACCTTAGGCGGGTGGTTAGGAGAGCGGTTAGAGATGAGCAGCTCTCAGTAGGCAGGTGGGACAAGTGACGACCTTAGGCGGGTGGTTAGGAGAGCGGTTAGAGATGAGCAGCTCTCAGTAGGCAGGTGGGACAAGCGACGACCTTAGGCGGTAGTTAGGAGAGCGGTTAGAGATGAGCAGCTCTCAGTGGGCAGGTGGGACGAGCGATGACCTTAGGCGGGTGGTTAGGAGAGCGGTTAGAGATGAGCAGCTCTCAGTAGGCAGGTGGGACAAGTGACGATCTTAGGCGGGTGGTTAGGAGGGCGGTTAGAGATGAGCAGCTCTTAGTAGGCAGGTGGGACAAGCGACGATCTTTGGCGGGTGGTTAGGAGAGCGGTTAGAGATGAGCAGCTCTCAGTGATACTCGTAGTATCTTGCGATAGATCTGTAAAAATGAATACTTTGAGCGATAGCTATTGTTGGCCGCAACAGAAAAATGTGCACATACATAATAATCACGGCGTTATCCCCGGAGGTTTAGGTAGAGGTGAATCCATTAGGTTTTATTACAATAAGTAGTGTTCTGCCGAGTTGAATTCTAGAATATAAATATATTATACAAGTAGTTTCACAACAGATGAATTCGTTCAACGATCTACGCTTCCGTTCAAACGCGAAACGGACTCAAACATAAACAAAAGTAAAACTATTTTTACCGTTCCGTTCGATGAACAACGCTTTCCGTTCAAAAATGCAATAGATTCATTACGAAGTAAAACAACGAATTAGCGAAACAGACTCATACACAACAAAGTAAAACTATTTTGTTCCGGTCAACGATCTACGCTCTCCGTTCAAATGCGAAACAGACTCAACAACTAAGTAAAACAAACGAATTAGCGAAACAGACTCATACACATAGTAAGCAAAGTGAGGGGTTATGAAAACATAACTTGTCAATCATTTTACATCGCTTCTGGGATCGAACCATAATAATGAGCGAAACAGTTTCTTATACAAACAAAAAACAAAACAACACTATATTGTTACTAAGTAAGTATATTATATATTGTTAATGTCACATTATGTATATTATGAGCCAAACCTCCTCTTTAAATATTCCATCTAAAGACTCCACTTAATTCTGAAGTTTACGCCGTTGCGTAATGTCTTCATTGGTTTGGTTTGAAATTTTTATGCGCACCAGCGCTTTCTTCCACACCTACGTCGGCTTCGTGTCTTGAACATCGCTGGTGGAGTACACTTTTAGGTAGACTTGATAGTGACCAACGGTGTTCGCTGTCCGTCGTTCCGTTCCGTTGGCCACTGTTCACAAAGTACGACAGCATGGTTGGTGAAGATGTTGAAGACTCGGAATCAGCATTTCGACGACTTTTGATACATCGAAGTGCTGAGATTCTTGTATGACACTGCCACAATGTCCGTCCAGTTCCAAGACCAGGAAACAAAACCAAGATCCAAGATCAGCCTCCAGCGTGGACTGAGGCAGGGGATATTTTATATTTTCAAAACTATTCACTGACGCATTGGAGGGCGCCTTCAAGACTCTGGATTGGACTGGGTGGGCTATCAGCATAAATAGTGCCTACATCTCGCGTTTTCGGAGAGCCAACGACATCTTCATAGTTGCGGAGTCGCTGGGTCAACTGAAAGAAATGCTGTACGGCCTCTCGACGCGTTGGTCTCAGTGTAACCCCTGACAAAACCAAGTTCATGTTCAACAAACATGTTGCACTAAAACTGATCGCCAGTGAAGAAGTGACACTCGAAGTGGTTCAAAAATATGTCTATCTCGGGCAGGTTGTCCAGCTCGGTGAAAAAAAACATCGAGAAAGAACTAGCCAAATGGATCCAACTAAGCTGGGCAGCATTTGGCAAACTACGTCAAGTGTTCTCCTTACCCCTACCGCATTGCCTGAAAAAAAGGCCTGAAAGCCAGGTGGACTGACGACTTGAAAAAGGTAGCTGGGACTGACTGGGTGCGGAGAGCGGAGAATCGGGAGCAATGCTGCAATAGTGCGTACTGGGAGAGGTCTATGTACAGCAGTACTACCTCCGATTCTACATCATTTGTATGAACTACCATAGCATTTTTTAAGCAAAAGTAGACCACGACCCTTCATCTTCTGAAGAATAAATCATAACATTGGTTTAACCACGAAGACTACACTAACCCAAAAATACCCATAATTCGAAGTCAACACTCCTTAATAATATTTTTTAAATCACCGGGACTAATACAACTACAATACGAAATATTCCTATATACAAACAAACGTAGCAGCTATTGTTACAACAATAATTGCGATTTTGATTTAACCACTAATATACGATTAACTTAAAAATTATGAAATAATTTCAGCAATAATAAACCATTTTCAGTTAGTAAAAAAAAAATACTTACATTTGTAAACAAACACTCCATTAAGTCAAAATAGTAAAAGAATTTGTCTTAGTTCATCACAAGTTTAACCACGAAGATCATCATAACTAAAAATATGAATACACGTCCAACTCAGAATAGTCCCGTCTTTACGTATATTAACAGCTATCCCTTCGGCTAACATGTCGTAACTGGTAATACGTTAGTATTGTTGGCGAGGGTTTGGACCAGGCTAGTTATAGCGTCATCTGCATTTTATTTATGGACCTATTTTTACGGATGTCTTTGGATATAATGTAGTTTTGAATGCAGATTCCAGTAATGATAATAATTCATTTTCGAAGTATTTCGAGTTGCGTGAGCTTTAAATTAGGTGTGCGAAATAATCAATTACCTTGTGCATTGTTAAATCACATTAAAGCATACAGAGAATATTTTCAAATTTTTTTACCGCGGCAGTCCCCGAGTGCCACACGTTTTTTTTTTTTAGCATAGCATCTTCGACTACTTTCTTTAAGTACTTTTATTTCTAGCTATTGTTTAGGTGTTAAATTCTGCACGGATACTATTTATTTTTACCTTCTCTCTGTCTTTTCAAATGTTTCTATCATTTTTAATTTCCACAGAGCATACTTGTCTGGATCTTTTCTTATGTTTTCCATCCTTATGCGCTTCGCCAGTCTCTTTTTAACCGACTTCAAAAAAGGAGGTTCTCAATTCGTACGCAATTTTTTTTTTTTTTTTTTGTATGTTTGTTACGCGACTGTGAAGCCAATTCTAGACGGATTTTGAAAATTCTTTTTCTGTTCGTAAGTAGATTATTTCGAAGTGGTCCCATTTAAATTTCGTAAAGATCTGATGATGGGTTACCGAGATTAGAGGAAGGAACTCTTCAAAAAGTACCAGGAAATCAGCCGCGATTGCTGCAATGGCATATTATTGCAATGTTTCTGCCATTACACATCATAACATCACGCCTGAGTCCTTTGAAGGGGTACGCAGAAGTGTTCAGAATATTCAGCTATATTGCCGGTGTATATGCATTGATTTTAAAAATTATTTTTGAATAATGCTTTAATATTTTTTTTATTTAGCGTGGCCGGTTAGCGCATGTACAGTCAGGTCACTATACATGCGATGTACAGTCGTAAGACTGTACAAAGTCACTAAAAAGAGAAAAATAAATTCATTTTTAACAAAAAAGTTTAACCGACTTCAAGAACAGAAAAAGAGGCACTGAAAAGCGAAAAATAACTTAATTTACAGACTTACTGATTTATTAGAAGTCGGTGCCAGCCAACTTTGTTTGTTGTGTCTGAACTACATTACTATGATGCAATCAATTGAAATATCGCCTCCCTTGGGCTAGGCACCGACTTCTAATAAATCAGTACTTAAGTCTGTAAATTAAGTTATTTTTCGCTTTTCAGTGCCTCTTTTTCTGTTCTTGAAGTCGGTTAAACTTTTTTGTTAAAAATGAATTTATTCTCCTTCTTTTTATCTTTTAACAAAAATGCTAATTGAAGTTATTCAAACTAAATACATATGAAAGTATAGCGGCTATATAAGTACTTGTAGTAGCTATACTTTAATATGTATGTTACAAATAAAAGCAAATTAACGCTATAAAACCGCTCCTTTCTAATCCATATGGTGTTTTGACCATATGAAGCAGGCACAGAATGATGAATCAGGATTTTGCCTATAATATGCACTTAACTCCATATTCATACAGACTTCAGTATTAAATATTACCTAAAAGCATCACGACAAACGCAAATTGAGGTTATAAAACCATAAAATAAATCTTATAAAGTAGGCATTGTAATCAGAATGCCACCTGAACCAAGCACAGATGAATCATATATTTACCTTCGTAACACCGGGTTCTCTGGCTACCAGCCGCACGTCTACCACCTAGCTTGTTCGTTGCACGACTGATTCCCCCCACGCGCAAAATTATTGTCCTATCCTAGCAGTAATACCTCAGCTATGGTCAAGCGCAGCTTACACCATATTAACTGTGATATTAATCAGTATTATACGCCGGACACTTATGTTTTAATTATTTATAAAAAAAGTATAAGTATTTATAACTACTACGCATCCTACTAATATTATAAATGTGAAAGTTTGTGAGAATGGATGTGTGGATGTGTGGATGTTTGTTACTCTTTCACGCATAAACGGCTGCACCGATTTGGTTGAAATTTGGTATGTATATAGTTTATACCCTGGATTAACATATAGGCTATAGGGTGAAGTCTCCTTGTATCGGCCATGTCCTAATATCGGCCTTTTCGAGAAAATGGATCATAACTATGAAAATAACCCTAAAATTATGATCGTTTTTATGCAAAAAGCGACTCTATATCCATACGAATAACGTCCCAAATTTTGGTGCGGGTACCTCCACATTTGAACGTTCAGTTGGTAATAGAGCACGCGCAGGTACCGACTTCCCAACAAACATTTTTGAAGTCGCCACAACGTGCCGAATGTAACTTTTGGTTGTATAAGCATGTCGCCAAAACGTCGTTATCACGTCGTTACGACCGAAAAAGGGCCCATTTTATACGACTTAGAGTTGTATAAGAGTCGCATAGTAGTCGTATCAATGACATATTCAGTCGTATAATGGTCGCATAGATGTAGTGAAATTCATTTTTTGCTGCATTATGGTCTACAATACCACTGTTTTACGACACTTTGTCGAATACCAGTGCAAATGACGACATTTTTATTGAATTTTGTTGTACTCATAACAGTGAAGAGTGAAAGAGACATTATAAATTAGAGTTGTCAAAACTCTACCTAGTTTAAGTTAGCCATATTCATTTAATTTCAATATGTTATATCTCGAAACGCGTGTTGAAGTGCATTAATCTACTGGGGAATTAATTTTATCGTGTAATATGCGCTAGTTTTCTTAGTATAATGCACGCGCCTTAGAAATACTTAAAATTAAACAACATTTCTCACTATATTTTTAGCGCACGTGCTAAAAGTTACTTTTATACGACTCTAAGACGCGACACAACCGTAATACGACTACAAAACGACCTTTCATTCTGTGCAGTTAATTTTATGTGCAATAATTAGCCGCCATATTAACAAAATTAGGGTTCAACGAGTAAATTTTAAATTTTATTTTAGTAGTAAAAATAATATGATGTGATTTAATGGACGTCGATAAGTTTTTAACCAAGATAGATTTTTCGAAGTTAATACATAATTATGTATTTGAGATGGCTATGGATATCCACTCACATCTCTATCACCATTTAAAATAAATAAAACCAACCAATATTACTTGACTATTTTATTTAAGTACTTATAACTTCCTTGGTGATATAGGTACATAAAGAACTGCGTAATTCTACATACAAACTCTAGTTACCTACCTATATAAATATGAATCAAATAGGTAAGAAACGGACCTTGAAATATCACCTGTCTCTTTTTTTTCTAATATGCAAATAGACAGGGCGATTTTATAGTCATTTCGGAAGAAGAGATTTTGAGCACAGTATAAATATTGTATTTATATCCACGGAATTGCCCCAGAGGAAAATTCCGTAATTCCACTGTATTATATAGTGCAACCTTGATATAACGACCCTTGAAATAACGAATTTCTCGCTTTAACGAATTTTTCATTATCCGAAGTTTATCATTTTTGCTGGTTTCGCTTTCGCTTTCATAGTCTATTTCACTATCACTGAAACATATTTTATCAAGTATTTCATCTTATTTATCTTGTTTTGTCTCTACTACTTCAAAACAACTAGATCCGCTTTCTGCGCTTTGATTTTGCAAGGAACTCTCCTGAACTCAAAATTAAATTTTGTACGGAACCACCTTCAGTTTCATTAAAAATAGAGATAAAGAATGACTGACTTGTAATGTTAAGCTACTCTACAGCTATGCGACATTCAGTCACTTAATGGTAGTATAATAGTGTTCAAAATGACTAAAAGTCGTGTAAGAGTGCAATTTATAACTCTATTACGATTATCGCGTATAAGTAGTTCTTGCGACTCTAATACGATTCAGTTTGGTGTAAAAGTTGTATAGACGTTAGTAAGACGACATCATCGGTTTTACCACTGAAAGTTGTATAATGGTCATAGAAAACAGTCGCGGAGACGTTTATACGACGTCTTTATACTACTACAAGTTGTATAAGGATAAAGAGGCACTGAGTCGTATTAAAACCTAAAATGACTTCTATACGACGTTTATAGAACATTAAGTCGTGTAATTTTCACTTATACGACTAAAATGTTTGTTGGGTTGTGTCGTTTGTTGGCATTTCCGAGTCAAATCCCGGAGTCGACGCACTCCGTTGAAAAGTATTTGAATGGAATTAAACATACCTATGGTATTTTATATTATTTTATAATAAAGAAAAACAGTCGAAGTATCGTTTAGGTAGTGTGTTTTTAAATTTATCTGTAGTTTTTATGAAATAATGGGGGGGTCGAGATTAGGGTTCTTTATTTTGGATAAATCTCAATATCGGTCACCTGGTCGATATTGGGGAAATGCATAAAAACACTAAACTATATGTTTAGCTATTTTATATATTAGCAGTAACATTAATAAGGTTAAAAATGAAATAACAGCTCTGTTTGATGACTAGATCCTAACATCGGCCGCCTAAAAACTTTTTTAGCCAGCGACGGCCGATATCTAGAGAATCGATGCGTAATAACGGCCACCTTAGTTTGTATTGGGTACTTACTTTCCTACAACCTTCGAACTTTACAATAAACAGGGACGTGGTGAAAAATGAACAAATACTTAGGTATTTTAATTTTAGTCAACAGGTAGGTATGCCATAATGATGTCCCAACAAAAAGAGAAAGGTTTCAAACCTATGGTTATATGACCATAGGTTCTATGACCCCTACAGGTTCTATAACCCCTATAATAGGTTCTATGACCTCTATAGGTTCTATGACCCCTATAGGTTCTATGACCCCTATAGGTTCTATGACCCCTATAGGTTCTATGACCCCTATAGGTTCTATGATCCCTATAGTTTCTATGACCGTAGTAGAATAAGAGATGGAATAAATGCCGTTCAAAGAAGCAGGCAGTAACACAATGCTTCGATGTTACCATTGGGCTTGTGGAGGATAGATGGAAGACGTTTCGCGGAAAATATCGAGGTCTAGCCATATCCGCAGTTAAGACTGGCAAAGCGGACCCCAGAATCCGAGGTGTAAGCTTCGATTGCGACTGGGAATTAATGATAGGATGAAGTAGAAGAAGAGTAGCATTTCGATAATACGAAATTTTCAGGATCACTTTACAAGACAGACTTCCTAGAAGAATAGATACAGAGAGAAAGATAAATCTGGACAATAGAATATAAAACATAAACCAGTCAAATAAAATAAAACTAGTAGATAGAAGAAGAAGAGTATTAAAATAGAAGAAGAGAATATTAACGGACAGTGTAACTGACCTCATGATTTACCTTTTTAACCCTTAACCACCTACCCGGAGTCTATCAGACTCCAGCGAAATTGTTTTTCATTGTAACTCCTCGCCTACGCATCCTTAGTCGTCAAGCGTCCTAGTACTTTCCGCCCTCCACCCGCAGCACCGCACCCGCGCTCGTCGACGTCACACGTGCGCGCGTTCTCTCGTTGGTAAGTTTTAAAATATTTTTGGAGTCTGAGAGACTCCGGGTAGGTGGTTACGTGATTTTTTTGTGATCATCAGATTTTTTGTTTTATTGAAAAATGGCATCAAATGACAAAATACTTGAACGCTGCGCTGGCTAGAAGAACTTTTAAATGAAGACGACTTACCAAATTCAGAATGTAGGGATATAGGCTTAAAAGTTATGGAAGATTTTGTGCTAGACGAAGACTCTGGATCGGACACAGAAATTGATGGCGATGACGTACCACATTTAGTGGAACAAAATACCGAGTGTCTGCCCCCCAGTACGCCTTCAGTTCTTTCTTCATCAGATCAAGATGAAATTCCATTGGACTAATTACGATCTAGGCCAAGGAGGAAAATTTATTTCTACAAAACCCGCTTCCGTTGGTCTTCACTTCCAGCTTCTTCCCGCGGAAGAACATTGCATCATAATTGAATGAAAAAACTGGTGAAACAGCTCCATATGAGGTCTCGTAACTTCATATGGAGCGTAGAGTAACAATCCCAGGTATACAGCGAGAAATTTCGCTTTCCCTTCGTCGCGTGCTACAATTGGACCCAGAAAGTGCTTCAGAGTCTTCAGGAAGTAGTTCTGAACCACCAGAACGGCTTGCAATCTGCAAGTACTGCTCTATATGGAACCCGAAAAAGAAAAGAGAAACCCAGTACCTACGTGTGTTTCCATGTCAAAAAGCCTATTTGCCTGGGATGTTCACAAATGCTATGCGAATCCTG
This sequence comes from Eilema depressum, assembly GCA_914767945.1. Lineage (NCBI taxonomy): Eukaryota > Metazoa > Arthropoda > Insecta > Lepidoptera > Erebidae > Eilema > Eilema depressum. Next base: position 30,618,192 of record OU612012.1, on the reverse strand, counting down.
TCGCGAAAAATTGTAAAGTCTGAGGCTTGCAATTTTGTTTAAATTTTTCCATTTCAATTATAATTCCTGTTTTGATTAATTAGTTCATTATTGAATTTTGTTAAATTAATCGTACAAAGTTCGAATTTTATATTTAACTTTTATAATGGGTCTCAATGCTGTAAAATGTCGGTTTTTAGTTATTTTTTGAGTCTATTACATATATAAGCTTTCTGGTTAAATATATTAGACTTTTTTATTCTATTATAATTACTAGCGTGAATAAAAAGCTTTAAAAATAATATATTTACTATTCATTTATCTTCCTACGTCATATTTTTTTTGTAGAGCGCTATCAATATTGGAGTCTGATAGACTCCGGGTAGGTGGTTATGTGACTGAAATTAGGGGTAGGTGGTTAAGGGTTAAGAAGAAAATTTGAAAATTCTTTGTGGTGGCTGTGAAGTAGAACTAATTAGTGATGTCGAAAAAGATGAAGCCAAAAATATTAAATGTGACATATGCCCCAAATGGTTCCACTTAAAGTGTACAGTTCATCGTGGGCGAAATTATATTGATGTGGCTGAAGAAGATTTTACTTGCCGTCACTATTTTGTGCATTTAAATTGAAAAGCCTTTAAAGATATGATTGAATGTTGCTGTATTATTAGTAATATTATTGTATTGCTGTATTATTTCACATTGTGCAGATAACTCAAATAAAACATTTTTCTTTCTTTCTTTCTTTAAAAGAAAGTCAAGTTTTCTGTTGACTTTATATAATAATACTTTTTCTTTATAATTATATATTTTGGAAATCTTTATTTGTCTTAATTTTTTTTTAATCATTGTGATCATTAGTTTATAATAACAGCAATTACTGTAATTTTTAAGGCTGAGATATAAAGAAAAGACAAATTAATGATAGATAAGCATTAAAAAAAATATTTGAACCTGAATTGGAATATAAAACGTTACAATTTGTTACTTTACTTAGTTTTATTGACCTAAATTCACGTTGGAAAAGGTATGACGATATTAGGGTCACAGGCGGCAGAAATTAGGGTGTTAGAGGCCGATATGAAGGGAAATCGACATACTCGGAAAAAAACATCTATATTTTCAAAAATAACAAAGAATTGGTAATTTTGCGAATGTAGTAATTGAGTTTCAGTATCCCTCTACCCAAAAAAGGCATTGCAAGAAAGTAAATACTATAAACCAAAAAATTACAATCAATCAAAGGTCAAAAAATGTTGACATGGCCGATATATGGTGCCACCACCCTATATCAGCGATGAACGGGATCAGAATTCCACGTGGGCGGAGCCGCGGTCAACAGCTAGTACTTCAAATATTTTTATTTTGTACTTAGACAACAACTATTTAAAAAATATCTTTGACCTAGTTAGATCCAAAGCTAAAGTATCCAAAACAAAAATTTACAGGCAATTATGTTAGTTGGTTACAGAACTACACCCATAGAAATAGAAAAGTTTGTCTTCGAAGCACTACCCATATGACAGTCGGTACGGATAGTTGCGAGCCCTCAAAAGTCCCACTAGTCTAACTACAAAACTTCGATTGAATCGAATTGACAATATTTAATTGTGGATGTCAGATGGCAGTCACTTCACGGAAAATGTCAAAGTTCAACCGCATCTTAGACTAGAACGCCGATCCCAGCTGGGTCGAGAAAAAGGCTCAGAGAATGATGACTATCTGACCAGTTATCTAATGCTCAGTCCCCACGACAGCTACATAAATCGTTAGATACTTCGGCGACGTTAAAAATCATCGTATATACCTGCATACAATGATTTTAACTTCGTCGGCGAGTTGCTGTCAATTCAAGTCGCTGCGCTGTGAACCGAGCTTGATGGTCGGACATTTGATAAAGGTACACACAAACAAAGAAATAATCAAAGAAACGAAAGAAGTTCATTTACCGTGTAACTTTTTCTTAATAACCGATGTCATAGGCTGCGAAAATTCCGTCCTCGGTGAACCACGCCGGGTGGTCCCAATCTTCGTCAGGGTGTTCTTCTGTACCAAAGCGACCTTCGAATAACCAACGGATGTGAAAAACGTCACAACCCGATTGGTTGTCCCATGTGGGCAACGCGTTCCGGATACTATTGCGCTCCTCCCGCCGTCTCTTCTGCCTGTGCTTCCGCTCCACGGACGCTTGTCTCTGGAAAATCAAATCAAAATTATTAATGAACAAAGTAGTTTCTCATATTTCAAAATAATTCCGATTAAAATATACTTACGAGAAATTCCTCCTTTAAAACCATTAAGCTGCGTTGATACGCCATTGTTAAAAGAGTTGCGGGCGTTAGTTTGTTCATGCTGTTGACAAAATTATATAAAATCAATTATTATATATGTATATTATTATATATAATTATATTATATATAATAAATATATACAGGGTGTCCCAAAATTCAAGGATAAGCCGGCAACAGAGGGTGGCCCTACTTATAGCTGCTCTGGAAAAAATAAGAAAAAAAATATACTATTTTTTTTTTAATTATTTAAACTTTTTTAAAATCTTTGGAAATTCGGTACCCCTAATGATATTTTCAACTACCAGGGCCACAATTTTGCAAATATTTCTGAACTCTTTTCTGTATTAGCAAGCTAAGAAGAATGGCTATCCATTACCACCCTAAAAAAATATGTAGTTAATTTACAAAAATAAGTCAAAATATTTTTTTGTCGTCAAATTTTCATACATTTTTACTTTCGACCCACTTTATCTTATCTCGGTGAAAAAAATAAGTATGAACACCACTATGGCATTCTTTTTCAAAAATTGGCGCAACTATCCAAGATTTCAAAATGGTATAATTTGGGTATGATACTATAATGAAATACTATTATATTTACTATTTTTTACTATTATATTATATATATCGTTAATACAAATAAATATGCTTGCCAATTGTGATTCTATTTCGTTAGACATAAATGATAGAGACTGATTTGAAATACAAAGCAAATTATATACATTTCATTTTTGAACACCATTTATCATTCCCTCCACGTTATTGCCTCGTCAAACCCGTAAGGGTTTTAGGGCAACCGTGTACATTGTATGCCTTATTAACTATGTGTTGTGGATATTAATAAATAAATAAATAAAATAAATATTACGTTTATACTGTTTACAACACACCTGCTCATAACAGTGCTATTATTTCACCACAAATAGGCATAGAATGACACCTATTATCATACTGTGACTTTTTCATTGCTATTATTCACAAGTGAGTTATAGATTCTTTTTTTAAATTTAATAAGTTAAGTTTCTATGTTCTTGAAAAAGTTTCGAACTTTCGATACAAAAAAGAACGTGTTTAATAGTACTAATACATTTAATATGCTTATTGTATGTTCTTTTGATGCGTTTTCGTATTTAAATAAATAATTTCAACTTGTAATATTTGTTTAATAAACAAAATTTTCACTCAAATTTAACTTTTTTTTCTTTAAGTACAGAAAAAAAAACAGTAAAAAAAGTTGATTTCAAACCTCATTTTTTTTAAATATGGCCGACCGCCTTTGTTAGTCTATGCGGGCACATAAGAAAACGAATTAATTTGTAGTATTGTTTATTTAGTATTTGTAGTGTTATGTTATTCGCCAGTGTGTTGTAAAACGTCGTATGGCACGCGTGAGCATGATGATTACCGTCCTCAGCTCTCTTAAGACCCTCGCCTGCCGGCTCGGGCCTCAATAACGCCTCGGCGGTAATCATCAACATTGCTCACTTGTACCATAATGTACTATTACACACGGAATTAGAATCCAAATACCACGGAATTAGAATTTTTACCACGGAATTAGTCGCTTCTGACTTTTTTGATTTTTTTATTAATTTAACAGCTTTAATGAACTTTTAGAGTCAAATTGATGTTATTTTTCAAAAATAAGATAGATTGCACTTCTAATAAAAATAGCCTTATGTAGACAAAGGCACAATGAATACTTAATTTTTGAGGTTCTTTCGAGATTTGGTGAAAATACCACGGAATTAGACGCGTTTACCTTACCATTTTTTTTTCGGAAAATGATCTTGATTTTTGTTCGGATGTGCAAGGCCTTTTCAAAATGGGTCTTTCAGAATACCAACCAAATGAATGGCGTCTCGTCATGGATAGCTCTAAAAGAAGCCTTAAGTGTGTTTTTTTACAGAATGGTAACCAATATGGTTCAGTTTCGCTGCTCATTCAACCAAATTAAGGGAAGAATATAAAAATATTGCACTTGTTCTAGCATGGAAAAGATAAAAGCGGGTATTTTTGATGGCCTGCAGATAAGAATATCGATAAAAGATACTGATTCCTCAAATTTAATGACCAGTTTGCAACTTCTCCTGTGGAATTCGTTTATAGAAGTTACTAAGAACTTTCTTGAAAATCACAAGTCAAGTAACTACTCTGAAATTGTTAAAAACATGCTGGAGAATTTCAAAAACTTAGGATGTAACATGTCCATCAAAGTGCATCATCTCTACAGTCACCTGGACCAGTTTCCAGAGAATCTTGGTTCCTAAAACGAGGAACAAGGGGAACGGTTTCACCAGGACCTAAAAACTATGGATGAGAGGTACCAAGGCCGATGGAACCAGCATATGATGACTGTCTAGTGCTGGGGAATGCACCGTGATTGTCCTGCTACACCTCATTCAAGAAAATCACGCCACATAATGTTTTTATGCACAATAAGACTTTAATAAATGTTGTTTCTGGTGGAATTTTGTTTTTTTTCTGTTCAATTAAAAATCTAGAAAACCACACGTAGAAAATCAATATTTTTGCTATTAATGTAATCAGTATAGGGTCCTAAATTAAAAAAGTATTAACTACAGCTTCGTGGTACCAAAACCACTGTTGACCAGTGAATTATTAAAAACGTTTTTTTAGGTTGACTGTCGCGAATGTGATAAGTGCTTAAAGTGACGAGCAAAGCCATCATTTTTTTGTCGCCATTTTAGTGTGGACAACGGTTCACCCTTGTTTGACAAAAAACGTATGACAAATGACAAAACATCATTTTACAAACAACTTTTGAAAAACTAATCATTTGACAAACTTTCATTTCGCAAACATATTAGGTACCTACTTTAAAAAGAATCATTTGACATAATAATATAGGTTTCGCAAACTTGAAAACATTTCAATTGTTTAAATTTCATTTAAAAGATGTTCATCTTCTAATAATATACGGAACAACCCTATAAAAATCAATGACACTTTTCGTTGTTATTTTATAACTCAAGAACGGCTGAACCGATTTGGCTAATTTTAGTCTTGAAATATTCGTGGGTGTCCAGGGAAGGTTTATAGGATGAGAAAATAGGTGCAGCGGGAACGGGAAAAATATGGCAGTACGAAGTTCGCCGGGACAGCTAGTTTATCTATAGTTTTTAATACCTATATCATTGGTGTGTACCAAATATCAGAACAATCAATAAGAAGCGGGGAATATCTAGGTATTAAGATCATTTTGAGTGCCTACTTTACTATTCAAGATCGATTTGATGCTGACTGTATCTACTTTACTTCAGAAAAAATACGCCACGGGACTTTTACGAAAAAAATATTTTTACATTAAATTAGTTCTACTTTCTGTCTCAATATAGCTCACTCTTTGAGTATTCACCAGTATCAAATAATTAAATTCTACTTGCTATCAATCAATCTATTAACCCAGTGCAGTCCACATACTGGACATAGGTCTCACTAACTTTTATTAATTAAAGTTGAAATAATCAAAAAAATACCTACACCTATTTTAAATTTTCGCCTTGTTCAAGAAGGATAGATCAAAAATGGTGACCCTCTTTTCCAAGTCTTTGCCTTCAGCTTACCATTAGTCGAGGTGAAGTCAACTTGACGTGTCCCATATTTAAAAAAGTATATTTTTTATTCACCACTAGCTGATGCCTGATCCTGCTAACTTGGTACCGCCTAACAGTTAATTCTTATTTTTTATAGTTTTTTTTACACTTTATCAGGCAATTTTTTAAATTTATTCTGCATAAGAACCATCTTCGTACTTCAAGGAATATTCTAAAAAAGAATTAGCGAAATCGGTTCACCTGTTCTTGAGATTTGCGCTTAGCAACACTTGCAGCGATTTTTATTCATTAAATCTGCGAACTTCGTACCGCCTAACAGTTGATTCTTATTTTTAATAGTTTTTTTTTACACTTTATCAGGCAATTTTTTTATTTATTCTGCGTAAGAACCATCCTCGTACGTCAAGAAATATTCCAAAAAAAAAAGAATTAGGTAAAACGGTTCAGCGGTTCTCGAGATTTGCGCTTAGCAACACATTCAGCGATTCATTTTTATAATAAAGAAAGATAGTTGTATAGAAACCAATGTGCACTATTTCAATAAATATTGTAATAAGTAATATTGCAATAAAAAATGTAGGTATCCCTTCTTTTTCTAAACTTTTTCTAAATAAATAAGTATCAGACATCAAATCACCACGGTAACCTTAGTAGTATAAAAAAAATCAAATTATTGATTTTTCGAACAATATGAAGTGACGTACCTCCGCATGTCGCCAGCCTCCCTCTCCTTTATATTGAACGGAAAATATTCACAACGTATAAAATATTATAGTATGTGCTTCTTTTTTATTTTTTATTATATTAATGGGCATAATCAACAGTGCAAACCAGTGGCAAGACGAGCGACAAATACAAATTATGCACAGCAATATGCACAGCGAATTACAGATATGCACAGCATTGCCTTACAAAAATTATAATATGCTAGCAGACCGGACAGACGATTTGAATGAGTTTTTTGTATGCGTTTGGGTGGCACCCTGGATGATTTAGATTCAAAAAAATAAAATAAAAAGAAATAAAAAACAATTAGACGTTGTCCTGCATGAATTTTTTTTAATTTTTTCAGGGCAGTAAGGGCAAGTACCTTAACCGTTGTAGTTACAGCAAAACGTTCTTAGTAGACCTTCCCTAACTTTTTGAAATATTTTGAACTGCATTCACAGATTTTGCAAAAATCTTACAGTTAGCAAAAAAATATATACAAATAGTCCAAAATTTTCTTTTGGACCAATCGATTCTATTTCATGTGAGAATAAAAAGACTATGTCATTTTAGCTTTGAGTACTAGGAAAAACCGAAATCGCCAACAACGTTTCCCATAAATTTCGGCAAGAGAATCAAATTTCTACAATGGTCAAACTTTTTGATAAGGACAGGAAGTGCACAGGTGCTATAAAGTAAATAAAAAGAATTTTTACCCACAAATTTCGAATTTGATTCGAACATCTTTGCCATTTTTAGTTTCAGCTGAGAAAATTCGTTTAAGTTAATAATTAGAAATTTTGGCTAAAATGTCTTCTATTCGTGTAAAAATTGACTTAAAAAGCCTGTTATGTCAATAATCGACTTTAGCCCTGATCTAACGCCACTCGATTTTGTTTTATGGGGCTTCGTAAAAAAAATAAGTTGGCGTACACCAGTGTTCAAGAGCTCAAGGATGCATTAACGACCATTTTACGTAATATTCATCCCAGAGCATTATTAACCCTCATTCTTTCAGTGCAAAAAAAGATAAACTTATGTACTTATTCGTGAAAATGGAAGTCATTTTGAGCAATTTATTTTATAAACTAATTTCATAAATGTTTAAATGAAATTTTTACTTACAAAGTTCTTAATTTTACCTGACCTGTATTTCCATACAAAATGTATGGGTAAAGTATTTGGCGATTTCTGTCTTTCCTAGTACTCAAAGCTAAAATGGTCCCATAGAGTCTTTTCATTCCCACATGAAATAGAATCGATTGGCACAGAAAAAAAGTTATTGGAATTTGGAATTTCCTTTTGCTAATGGCCGCTGCTGGAGCGACACAAGCAAGAGCTGCGGGTCACGGAGATGAAAATGCTGCGGTGGATGTGTGGCGTCACGCGTAAAGATCGCGTGAGGAACTCTCGCATCCGCGGCAGCCTTCATGTCCGAGACATCGCAGATAAAATGCAAAAGATCCGCCTTCGCTGGTGCGGCCACATCCTGCGGCAACCGCCAGGCTACGTGGGGAACAAATGTCTGGCAATGGCGCCCCCGCCGGGTCCAAGTAGAAGGGGTAGGCCCAAGAAGTACTGGCTTGACGTCGTGGAGGGTGACATGCGTGCATATGGTCTCACTACTATGGACGCCCAAGATCGTGCGAAGTGGAGGAGGAAGAGCCGGAAGGCGGACCCTGAGCTCCGAGGTCATCTTGGCCACGGATGTAATCAGGAAATTGCGTCTACATGAAGAGGATGATGAAATGTTTTGACAGAGACAGACATTCAGACATTTTCAACTGCATTTACAGATTTTGCAAAAATCTTTTTTGCAAAATCTGTAAATGCAGTTCAAAATGTCTCAAAAAGTTAGGGAAGGTCTCCGAAGAACGTTTCGCTGTAACTACAAATAATAGTTGTACGTGCCCTTAATCCCCGTTTCAAAAATACACCCTGTATATAAAATAAAATATATAAATTAAAATAAATAATTGTATTATTTTATTCCTTACCTTCACTCACTGCTCAGTACTGCTTAGGCTGATAGGTCTCTGGCAACTATACGGCCGCGGCCAAACAAAATTGAATAGTTAATATGTATTATATATTATTGAAGATGGAGGTTCGGCAAAATGGCGCAAATTGGCAGAGATCGATGTCCAGCAGTGGAATAGGATAGTTGATATTATATATAATATATATATATATTTATATATAACTATATATATATTAGTTGATATAATATATATATAATATCAACTAATATATATATACAGAGAATAATCACGCGAGGGGACGACCGACTTCAACGCGAAACAACGCCAAACTGGGCGACCAAAGTACTGTGGACGCCACCAAGTCAACCCCGCCAACACAGTGCGAATGTTACCAACGTCAACGGTATGGATTCCCCGAGATCCTGACTGTAGGTATATTCCCAATTTCAGGCCAAATAAAAACATTCCCCACATTTGCCTACTATGATAACTATTACGAAATTTATTTAACTCATACTAATTTTTATTTATTTGTATTCTTAAATCATACCACTGCATTTTTATTCATTTTCTTTTATTAATTTATACCATTTTTCGAACTTTACTATTCTCAATTCATACATTTTTTTTAAACAAAAACTCGTATTACAACGGTAAAGTACGGTTCACAACTAAAGTAAATGACTGAAAAAGTGATTATTAATATTGTGTGGCATTGACTGATTAAAAAATAAAGGTAATATTTTATACATTATGAATTTCTAGTTTTTATTATTAATATTTTATACATTCTGAAGATTCATATTTTCAGCATTTCCCTACGATGATGCGATGTATGAAGTCAGAACAATCGTGTTATCATAACTAATAGACAGTGTGACTAGATTGGATTTGATGCAACACTTTTGAATCTTTCTAGCTGTAGTTACTTAAATTTTATTGGATAAATATATTCAATATATGTAGCAACCGACCCGCTAAATGGAAGTTATATTATGTAATAGTAGAAACAATATTGAAGAGGATATGAAGAGTTACGTTGTCTGTCTCCGATCATATCTGTCCATTCATCCATCTTCACAAACTTTCGTATTTATAATATTAGTAGAGCTCGTTCAGTACACCACAGTAACTATGTAAAGTCATCAGCTCAATAACTGAATAGTACATAACTAGCTTTATATACATCCCTATAATATTTTAAAAATTATTCCCTAATCGTTGAGGAATTGAGTCTCCCATAATCACCGGCTAACAAGTGTCATGATGACAACTATAGGTGTACCAGACTCTCATGGTAAATTGGGAAATTGAAATTTGTGAAGTGCAATACTGGGGAAACTATAGTAAACCATCTTGATACTCTTTTGTTTTTCATACATCGCAGTAGTCATATGGTAGGTAAATATTATTTTAAGGATGTTGGCTGACGCGTGTGCGCCTACGCTAACTATATGGACCAACGTCTGTTAATTTGAGTTTGAATTGGAATAACTATAACAGGCAGACGCTTAAAATATTTACGGAATATGTAGTTTTATATTTGTCGCATCCAACTAGCTTAATATCATCTGCAAAAGCCAGTATTTCCGCGTTATCTATTTGAAGTTTACAGAGACTATTCACGTAAGCCAAAAATAGCGTCGGACCTAGGGTACTGCCCTGCGGAATTCCGTAAGTAACCGGAAAGCTAGTACTATAAGTGTTTTCTACTTTAACCACCTGACTTCTCCCATCCAAATAGTCTCGGAGCCATTCCAGAACCATACCTCTTATGCCCATGCACTCTAGAGTACGCAACAAAATTGGTATTGAGACGGTATCGAATGCTTTTTGGAGGTCCAAAAATATGGCAACACATTTTTCACCCTTGTCTACTGTCTTTGTAACGATATCCGAGAGCCTAGCTACCGCATCCTCAGTATTTCTACCCGAGCGGAAACCGTATTGGGTACAGGCTAGAATGTTTTTGCTTTCGAGGAATTTAATTAGACATATGTTAACCACTTTTTCCATAATTTTACCAATTGCACTCAGTAGTGATATAGGTCTGTAGTTAGCAACTGTATCTGCGTCACCACTCTTAAACACAGGCACAACAGCTGCTTTTTTGAAAATAGCTAGGAAAATCCCAGTTGTTAAGAGTTGCTTTAGTCATTAGAGTATTAATGTGCAAATAAACATTATAGTATAATATACATCTTATGTTGTGCGCGAGTGCCGCGGTGCTGTGTAATACAGTGTAATATGTAAAAAACTGTGGAACAGAAACCTGAAAGTTGCTAACTACCCTAAGTTAACATTATATTCACACATCGAACACCAAAAGCGTTACGGATTGTATATACAGCGACTGGAATAATAGAAAATCATGTCTAAATGCACTGGTTGTGGCCGGTTCCTGTCGGACGCGGAGGCAGCTAAATGCAAGCGGTGTAAGGGTGCCTATCATCGCAGGTGCGCCGCTCTGCCGCCTGCTGGTGACCTATCCCCGGAATGGCAGTGTCGTATTTGTCGAAAGGCGGCTGGGTCTCTTCCCTTAAACACGACCGCGGTTGTGCCAGTTCATGACCCACCCCCACCCCCTGAATCCACTGATCTAAGAAGTGATATTACGACGGAGTTAAGAATATTCCGAGATAACCTACGTTGTATAAATAAGGACCTACAGTCATTCAGGAACGACATAGCTGATATCAGGGCTTCCATTAAAGAACACCATGATCAACTGGCGTGTTTGGAAAACAGAGTTTGTGACTTAGAGAAGAGGCCAGGTAACTGTGCATGCAAAGTTGACGCAGTTGTCACTCAATTAAAACTCGACCTCAATGACCGCGACCAGGAGTTGCTGGGTAATGACGTCGAAATAGCTAACATGCCGGAAACCAACAGGGAGAACCTGATTCATTTGGTGAAGCAGATTGGGACGAAAATCGGTATGAAACTTGACGAACGCGATATAGTGAGTGCCGAGCGAGTAGGGGGTCGACACATTGTTGCTACGGAGTCGACGGGACCCGAATCTCCGTCCCTGGTGTCCCGATCTCGACCCATCAGCGAACGTCTGGCGCGGCGCGATCTCCGGGACGAAATGCTTAGAAGCGCCCGAGTGCGCCGTGGTGCAACAACGGCTGACATGGACATCGGGGGGCCGCCCAAACCATTTTATATAAATGAACGTTTAACGAAGTATAACCGTCAGTTATTTCGTATGGTGCGGGAAGCCAGTCAGCGTCATAAGTGGAAGTTCGTCTGGTGCAAGCGAGGACGAATACTCGCCCGAGAAAAACCCGGTGGCCAAGTATACACACTGCGTAGTATCGCGGACATTGAACGTGTATTTGGCTCATAGAAGAGAAACTCATCCGTTATTATGCTTAGTGTTCTGTCTATATAGATTTGTTATGTCACTGTTCTATCTATATAAATTTTTTATGTCACTTTTCAGTCTGTATATTATATTTGTTATGCCACTTACTTTATCAAATTCCAGTCAAAGCACCTCAAAGGTTAAAATCTGTACTACATACTACTATGCACCTGTACATATTGCACTCATCCATACTTGCTTTTGCTTATTACGATTGCGACCAACTATGTACGATATAACTAATGTTATTCACTTATATTGTATGCAGTATATATTGAAATACCACACTGCAAACATTCTTCATTTTAAACATTATGTGTGTCTCATACCGTCGCATTACAGGTCGCTCGTATTTGCTACAATACAATATCAATTCAAAGAACGATTACCTACATTCATCGATATATATATTAACATCCTACATTATTTACGCGCTCACTTGTGTTGTAGAAAAAAAAACGCTTGCACTTGTTTCCTATTATTATAACTGTGAACTATTTGTATTATATCCAAGTAACTTCACAAACACGAATGTTTTCATATTACATATTCAATGACTGAGAATAACATTAGGATTGGTCTCTTTAATGCTGGGTCTTTGGGTACAGACCATGATGATTTTATCGCCATGGTCGTAAGACACAAATTTGATGTTATAGCAATAAATGAAACCTGGCTCCGCCCGGGGGAGGAGTGGCGTGCGCCGACTGTGCCGGGCTATCGACTGCGTCATGAGCCGAGACCGACAAGCGTTCGCGCGACAAGGGGAGGAGGATTGGGGTTCTACTTGCGCCGTGGTATCACTGCGCGTACGCTGGCACCACTCGCCGATCCTACCTATGACTCGGTTGAGCAAATGTGGCTAAGCCTCACGCTAAGTGGGAAAAAAGTTATTATTGGCACCGCGTACCGTCCTCCCCGTTTCGATCTTAACCTCTTCCTGGATGCTGTGACCGATACGGTGGCAGCGATGGGTAACACTGACCACTGCATTTTGCTGGGAGATTTCAATGCTGACTTGTTAGACCCGACCGATAGTAAAGCTAAGAGAGTTGCCGAATTTATTACTAGTTTGGGCTTGTCACAGCTAGTCACCTCGGCAACTCACTTCAGGGACACGAGCGCTACTTTGCTAGATTTGGTCTGCACAGATCTCCGGGCTAGGCATTTAACGGTGGAACCTTTTAAGTCAATAAATGGTCACTCGGTTATTGTATGCGATTTCCGTATTAGGCGTGATAAACTGAAACCATACCAGGTTCAATATAGGCCGTTGAAACATGTATGCAGGGAAAGCCTTAATAACGATCTATCTAAGATAGACTGGGATGGCATTTCACAGTTGAGTACGGTGAATGAAATGGTCGAGGCACTGCGCACTTGTATTGTTGCGTTATTTGATGTACATGCACCGCTTAGGAGCTGTATCATTAGAGAGCATACACCTCCGTGGATAACGGATACAATTAGGCTCATGATGCAAATTCGGGACAGGGCATTGGCTAGGTATCGTAGTGAAAGATCAGAATCAAAAAGGGAATACTATCTACAGATGAAGGCACTTGTTGCACAATGAAAAGGTCGCCTATTTCAAGCATAATATTAATAATAAAATAAAAAACCCTCATCTGTTATGGAAAAACCTAAAAACTACTTTATTACCCAATAATAGTCATCGAGATCTTCCTTCCCACCTCTCTGACCCAAATCAAATAAATTTACATTTCTTAAATGTGCCTGGCAGCACCAGAATTGATTTTCCAACCATATTGTTTTACGAATGTAACCGATTCAACAAGACCTGTTTTTCTATTTCTTCTGTAAATCAAGAAGACGTTTTGAAGTGTTTATTAGGCTTGAAGTCAAATGCTGAAGGTAATGATAGGATTAGTTTGAATATGGTGCTGCTGACCTTACCTTACACGCTACAAATAATAACTGACATTATCAATAAATCTCTTCAGACATCTGTATTCCCTGACTCATGGAAAATAGCTACGGTGAGGCCATTACCAAAGAATTCGAACCCAGTGGTTATGAAGGACCTCCGGCCAATAAGTATTTTGCCATGTCTGTCGAAGGTGTTGGAAAAGATCGTCTGTAATCAACTAACTGCTTATCTTGAAGATAATGCAATATTGCCTGAACTACAATCTGGCTTTAGGAAGCAACGTAGCACCAGTACAGCATTACTGGACGTAACTGATAATATATTGCACGCACAAGATCAAGGTATGTGCACGCTGCTGGTGCTGCTAGACTATTCCCGCGCATTTGATAGCATAAGTATTTCGCTGCTTATTTCGAAGCTAAATTATTATGGATTTGACACCAACACCATTAGGTGGTTTCATAGCTATTTAGAAAACCGTCAGCAACGCGTGGAACTGCGGATGACTAATGGTATCGCCCTTCACTCAGAACTCACCCCTGTCCGCAGAGGAGTACCCCAGGGATCAATTCTTGGGCCAATTCTGTTTTTACTATACTGCGCAGATATAATAAATAATATACAAATGTGCCGTTACCATATTTATGCTGATGACGTACAAATCTACATTTCTTTTAAGCCGGGTGACCACGCAGAAGCAGTTAGGGCTTTAAATGAGGATCTCCAGAGGGTTGTTACATGGTCCGATAACAACTCGTTAGAGCTCAACCCCACGAAAACAAAATATTTGATATTGGGTACAAAAAATCAAATCAAATGCATTCCTTAACGTAACACTCATGGGCGAAGCAATTGAAAGAGTTTACGAAGCGCGAAACCTAGGTGTAATAATGGACCCGAATCTGGGTTATGTGAAGCATATTACTGAATCGGTTCGCAATTGCTTTTATCGACTAAAGGTGCTGTACCGAATGAGACCCTATTTATCAGAGGATTTGCGTGTACGTCTGGTAGAGTCTCTGATCTTGTCCAGGCTTAATTACGCTGACGCGGTGTATGGTCCATGCCTATCGTCCCAGACGGAGCGCCTCATCCAAAGAGTGCAAAACGCATGTGCCCGCTTCTGTTTTGCGATTCCTGCTAGAAGCCACGTCACTCCGTTCCTCAATCAGCATTGGGCAATCAAGATGAAGGCAAGACGCAAATTGCATCTTGCTTGCCTAATGTTTGGTGTTATGAAAACTCAGCAACCAGCTTATTTGTACAAAAAGTTCATATATATGTCAAGCGGACGGGACTGCGTCAGGAGACAGTGCACGCCTCAGTTATCCATCCCGGCCCACAAAACGGCTGCATTCAGAGGCGGCTTCAGATACGCTGGGTGTAAGATTTGGAACAATATACCTCCACCTTTGAGGGATCTAAAGACAGTTCACACCTTTAGGCTGAGATTGAGGCAACACCTGATCGAGGCACAGCGGAAGTTTGGGATGATCAATTTGAATATGTCTCCTATGTAGTGTTCTCGCGGTCCTATTGGCTTATTGGCTTGGCAGAATATAGTGTGCATGCGGTGTGATAGTATCCTGTCCTGGCTGTGGAGGAGTGCTGTGCTGTACTGTGTGGGTGTTCCCTTTATTTGTGTTATGTGCTTGTATGGTGCTCGTGCAGTATAGTGTCCTAGCTGTGGACGTGTGTACTGTACTGAGTTCTCGTGGCATAACACCTTTATTTGTGTTTTGTGCTTGCTGTGTGCGTGGTGTGTGGGTGGCGATTTCTTTTTTTTCATGAGTTGTTTTTACTTATTAATTTGTTAAATATCTGATTATTTGATTGGCATCTATGGGTCACAAAGGATCTGGTTGAAAACCAGCGTCAGGCACCTGTCTGACATATGCTGAACCAGGCCCTTTTCAGCATGCCTGCGAGATGTATACCGGATAGCAATTAAGTTTATATTTTTTGTTATTGTTTTTGTGTATTTCCTGTCATTTGCTTTTTGCTGTTATTGTGTATCTCGTAGGTATATGAATAAATGGTTTCTTTCTTTCTTTCTTTCTTTCTTTCAGTTGTAAGACTAAGATTACACAGATGAGCAATCATAGTGCACAAAATCATTCGCGAATTTTTAGTACAATATTTGGGATATTATCGATACCTGGGGCACTGCTATTCTTCAGTCCCATGATAATTTTATTAATATCAATATGATCAGTTGGATCCAGAAACATAGAACTAACATTGCTAGACGGAATAATCATTTCTGCTAAGCGCAGTTCAGTAGTGCTATTTCTCTTTAAGATGTCTGAAGCTAGTTCTCTACCAATAGAAGTAAAGTATCGATTAACAAAATTAAGAGATTCGCAAGGTGAATCTGGCACGAGATCAAGTAGGTCAGATGCTCGGAAGCGATTTTTCTTAATACTACACAGTTCTTTCACAGTTTCCCAAGTCCCTTTATTATTTTTGTAATTCTTGTTAAATTTGTCCTTATAATAGTAAGTTATTTTTTAAATGTTTAGTTAATAGGTTACAAGTATTGCGATAATTTAGGTACTGCGTTTTTAATTCGGCGTTGTCAGGATTCAATTTTAAGATACTGTGAAGCTTATCCCTAGTCTTAAAACACTTAATAATACCTGTTGTAATCCATGGTTTTAATGGTCGTCGACGATTAGCAAAAGAAGCTGTGTGTGAGTTCTGGGTCATGAGCGTCTGGAGCGTATTTAAAAGTATTTCCGCGGCCAAATTCGGGTCTGAAATTTCTAAGAAAGATGTCCAGTCTTTAGATTTTATAGCTTCGGTTAGAGCTGTATAATTTAATTTTGTTCTAGTTATGTTTTTGTGAATGGTTGTTTTTGATAAGAGTGTACTGTTATAGGTCAAGAACAGGGGATAATGGTCTGTGATGTCTGTTTCAAGTACGAAACATTGGTGGTCGCCCTCGAGCTTGCACATGAAGTGGTCTAAGCAGGTGTGACCGACTGACCGTGCGTGGGGATGTCAACGCCTTGATGTAAACCATGGGAACCAATGATTTCCAGATAATCACTAACGTCGTTGTTGTTTGTATCTAAGGTGTCGATGTTTATGTCACCGGTTAGTATGATATGCCGCGATTTAGTAGTGGTTAACAATGCGTCCAAAGCATCGAGAAATATTTTAGGATTTTTGAAACAAAAAGGGCGATATATACCTATTACTGTCAAGTTACCTATTTTTGCTATCAAGCAATTGGCCTCATCTAAGTCGAATTCTTGTACAGTTGCTTTAATATTTACGGTCAAGTACATGATCACTCCGTCATTCTGGTTAAAACTATGCTTACTAAAGTACATAGAGAAACCATCAATTTGAGCCGAAAGTAGTTGTGACGTATATTTTTAAGTTAAAGGTTACAGTATAAATAAGTGGCCAACCTTTCCTGGATAGTTTTCACTGGTAACGTCGTAATGATAGTCTCAAAGGTTATTGGTTCGTGGTCGATTTAAATACACTGTATTGTGCAACAAATGATGACGTGCGTCGCCGGTTCGATTTGTAGTGCTAGTGCAGCATCAGCAGCGCATGTACAGTCAGTGACATGCGATGTACAGTCGTGAGACTGTACGAACTCACTAAAAAGAGAAAAATAAATTAATTCTAACAAAAAAGTTCTAATAAATCAGTAAGTCTGTAAATTCAGTTATTTTTCGCTTTTCAGTGCCTCTTTTTCATTTCTTGAGGTCGGCTAAACTTTTTTGTTCAAATTAATTTATATGATAAGTTGTCAACAAACCTTGTACGACATGTTGGAAACATGTCTGTATACATGTTATCCATCAATCATAGATACAGTTTAAAACTTGTTTTTGACAAGTCTCAAGACAGAAATTGCAGTAAAATAAACAAGACTATAAATAGTCTAAAACACGTCAGTGTTTTGTAGGTGTGAACGCGATCAATGACAAAGACAAAGTACAACATGTCGCAGACTTCAGTGTGAACGCAAATGTGTTGTAAACATGTATGCATACAAGTTGGCGGCACAGTGTGAACGGAAGAGTGTTTGAGACAAGTCTCAGTGTCAAATACATGTTGAATACGAAAAATTGTGTTTTGACGACTTGTATTTCAAACAAGTCTACAACTTGTTTCTTGGTGTAAACGAGGGGTAAGGAATACACGTTTGGTGTGATTTAAGAACTTGTGAATATAACTGAAGTCCTCGCATTTGCCCTACGGAAGCGCTCTCCCCACAATTTTCCCAATCGCATTAAACATCCACACAGTTTGGGGAATTTTCCACCCATTGGCAATACTGGCGAAAACTAAAGCTTTAGGGGAGTATGATTCGCTTTCGAAACGGCTTTCCTATTGGTCGGACAGTCGCGAGGGGTCCTTATAAATCGATTCCTGTCGGTTTGCTATACAGAGGGGTGAGGGTTAAATTTGTACTCTATATACATTAACTAAAACTGTATGTATGTATCTTGTGTATCGAAAATGTGGCGGACAGGCCTCACGTGACGTTCTATCTGGTCATGGAACGCAGATCTAAACGTCAGCGATCAGCTGATGCCCGTCGTAGTACATTTAGAGGGGTTGGACGTCGGTTTGCACACTCTTTCCCTGCCATGCAGTGGCGGTGTGGACTGTAACTTTCGAACGAGGTCAGGGAAAGTAAGGTAACTCGTCCCTGTGCGTCTCTCTAGGCGAAAGGATAAACCGACCGCGTACGGTACGGTTCCGAATTGGGTTGAATAGGAACACCAGTAAATAAGACACAGTTAATTCGGTTGAATCATCTGGCTTTAATAATGGCCCATCTATTCAATGCAAAGTCTGAGAGAAGTCTCGAAGACTATTGCTGGCGACTCGGCTAAGATGTCGCAATTGTACGAAAAGTCGCACCAGCTTAGCTTCTCTGAAACTTTACCTTGACGAGAACCGGCCAAAATAAGATACATTTTACAAAATAACACTAACGATTTTCACTATGATAAACAACAATCTTTAGGTCTATTTTATAAACTATGTACAACTATCAAATACTCTAAGTGCCGCAAGGTAGGTAGGGTGGTCACCCATCCTATGGTATGATTTTAACAGCTATATTGTTTATTATTTTGCAATTACAGAGGTTTACACTGGTAATTATGAGTGGCTGGCTTCTATTTGTTTACATTATTTGTTAATTACATAAGAACTATTTACTTTACAAACTTGAACGAATTTCTCTACTATGGCCACTTATCTACTCTATACGGGGAACAAAGTTTTTCTTATATACTACAGCGCTTTTATGGCTGATTTTACAGATTTACAAAAAACGATAGTACAAAAACAAGGTTAAAACAATATTTACTTATAAGAATTTACAAACTAATACAAAAAAAGGTGCTGCGACCGTCTCCTGCGTACGGTGGCTACTACAATCAAGTGTCTATTGGCTTTATCATTGTCACTGTTTTATCACACTATTGGTTTACGTGCACTAATCACTAATTTCAATCACACTATTATGATTTTACGAATCACTTGCACTGTATTTCGTGTCTGTCGCGAACATCTCTCCCGCCGTGCAGCAGAGTGAGGTACGGCCGCTTGTGATGCTGCATACTCCGGTGAGCGACACTACTTGGGCAGCGGCACGATCCTCTTCGTAGGGCGCTTGAGCACGCCCCCGGCTGTGCGCACCTCAACGGTCCGAATTTGACCGTCGGCGCCTGGGTAGACGGCGGTGACTCGGCCCCTTGGCCAAGTGTTGCGAGGCAGTTGGCCGTCGGCGATCAAGACGGGATCGCCGACCTCGATGCGAGGGCCCGACCCATGGGGCTCCCGCCGGTGTTGCAGCTCGGGAAGGTACTCGCGCACCCATCTGCGCCAGAACATGTCGGCGAGCGCCTGAGCGCGTCGCCACTGCTTCTTGTGGTCGATGTCGGTGGAGTCAAACTCACCGAGTGGTGAAAGTCGGGAGGAACCACCGAGTAGGATGTGGTTCGGAGTGATGGCCTCGTTGTCTTCGGGGCTCACGGAGACGTGGGTGAGGGGGCGGCTATTCACTGTATATTCCACCTCACACAGCAAAGTGGAGAGCACCTCTTCATGGGGATGGCGCTCATGTAAGACCGTAGTGAGTGCGGTCCTCACGCAACGCACCAGACGCTCCCAGACACCCCCCATAAAGGGAGCAGAGGGGGTGATGAAGCGCCACACGATGCCTCGATGAGCGGCTTCGCGAGACAGGGCCTCGCGCATCTCGCGGTCGGCACCATGCATGTTGGTGCCATTGTCCGAGTAGATCTCGGCGGGGCAGCCTCGGCGCGCGGCGAACCTCCGCAAAGCTAGGATTGCGGAGTCTGCGCTCAGACTGGCGGCGACCTCCAGGTGGACTGCCCGGGAGGTCAGGCAGGTGAACAGCGCCACATAGCGCTTTTGGTGTTGCTTGCCGATGGTGACACTGAGCGGCCCGAAGTAATCGAGCCCAGTGTAGGTGAAAGGCCTGCAGTGATGTGCAAGGCGTGTCTTTGGATGGTCACCAGTGGCTGGCTCTGGTGGCTGCGCCTTCCTGATGCGGCACTGTAAACATAAATGGAGGACCGACCTGGTCGTCGGTCGTAAGCGCAGAACCCAATAATGCTGTCGTACTTCATTTATCACGGTTTCAGTACCGCTATGATGCAGTTTCCTATGTGTCCATTCTATGTACAATTGAGTAATTTTATGTTCCCCGTCTAAGATAGGAGGTCTCTTTATCGCTTCGGACACGTCTTTGGTTGCTGCTATTCTGCTTGCCAGTACTATAACTCCGTTTGCGAGCTCCACTCGGAGTTTGCGAAGTCGGCTATCACGGGGCATTTCCTCTTGATTTTTCAATCTGCTGATGTCTTTATTAAATGCGGCGTTCTGTACGCATTTAACTAGTTGTACTTCGGCCTTCCGAAGATACTCTGCGGTTAAAATTTTAAATTTTCTATTGGGTACAGTGTTCTGGGGTAACACTGGCCCTTTAATTACCTTCGTCCGTCGAGTTGTGCGACGCCAATCGGGATCCTTTTGTTGGTTTCTCGTAGTTCGTTTGTACGCCACCTGTTGTGTCCTAGACTTGCGTATTGCGTCTAGAAACTGTAGCACCCGAGCGGTGGTGCGTAGGAGCCTCTCCCAGCTGGAGAATCTGTCAAAGTCTATTATAGAGTCACTTACATCTGTTACGGTGGTGATTCTCTCTTCGCCGGTGGCTTCTGTTAGTAGCGGTTTCTCGGATGGCCAGTCTGTCGCATCCTTGTACAGGAAGGCCGGTCCGCTGTACCACTCGTGCTCGGAGTTGAAGTTAGCGGGTACATCACGAGTGGCTGCGTCTGCTATGTTGAACTTTGACGGGAGCCACCTCCAGTCCTCGACCTTACTGTTGTCTTCTATGGCGGCGATTCTGTGAGCTACAAAGGGTTTATAAGTGCGAGAACCTTTCCTTAACCAAGTTAAAACCGTTTTACTGTCAGACCAGTAGGTAGTAGAGTCTGGCTGAATCCTGTGGTTCTCGGCGACGGCTGTAGCTAGTCGGGTCCCCATTACTGCAGCTTGCAGCTCCAATCTAGGGATTGATGTGATTTTCAATGGGGTCACCCTCGCCTTTGCAGTGACGAGACTGACTCTCACCTGTCCATTATGGGTGACGGTCCGCCAGTATATAGCTGCGGCATAGGCTGCTTCGCCGGCGTCCGAAAAAACGTGCATCTGTATTGATTGAGGATCGGTGTATCCCGGGTAGCACCTAGGTATCTTGACGAATTTGAGGGCTCGGAGATGGTCTGCCCATACACTCCATTGGGCTGACAGCCTCTCGTCTAGGGGCTCGTCCCAGTCGGTTCCTAAGCGCCATGCCTCCTGTAGGATCTGCTTAGCTCTCACGGTGACCGGTGAAGCTAGTCCGAGAGGGTCATATAACGACATCACTATCTTCAAGGCTTCCCTTTTAGTAGGTGAAGTCTTGTTAATTAAATTTTCAGGTAGTCTAGCTAACTTTAAATTGAAACTTAAGGTGTCTGTCTGTGGGTCCCAGATTAGGCCAAGGATCTTCTCTTCTTCAGCCTTCGATGTGACGCTCACACATTCAGTGTGGTTCGGACTGTTCTGCAAACGATCTATAACCTGTGTAGAGTTAGAGACCCATTTCCTTAGTTCAAACTTGGCTTTTCCGTGCATATCACGTACCTGGGTGGTGATGCGTACCGCCTCTTCTATGCTCGGGAAGCTGTCAAGATAATCATCCATGTAATGATGGTTGATGATGGCGTCCACTGCCTCGGGATAGTCGTCTGCGTGCTGTTTCGCGTTCCAGTTTTTTGCGAAGATCGCAGTGCAAGGTGAGCTGGCTGCACCGAAGATAATGGACTTCATTCGGTACTCATCTGGAGCTCCCTCCCGCCTACTACCTCTCCATAGGTATCTTAGCGCGTCCCGGTCGTCTGGACGTACCTGCACCTGCATGAACATCTCGGCGATGTCAGCTGAAACGGCGATCTGGTGGCGACGGAAGCGCATCATGACACCTGGGAGTGACTGTAATAAGTCCGGGCCTGTTAATAGGAAGTCGTTGAGGGACCCTCCTCCTGATTTGGCGGCAGCGTCGTGGACTATTCTCAGCTTATCCGGCTTGCTAGGGTTGTGGACATCGAAATGTGGTAAGTACCAGGTCCTACCTGGTCTTGCTGGCTTCGGAGCTTCCTCTGCATACCCCTTCTGTACGAGCGAGTCTATTTGTTCGGTATACTTCAACTTTAAATCTGGGTTACGGTCTAATTTTCTTTCAATCGAAGCTAACCTGTTGACAGCGTTATTATAGCTGTCTGGCAACACGTCGTTGTTTGTCTTCCATAGAAGAGCGGTCTGTATGCGGCCATCGGTTAGTTGAACGGTGTTATCTTCTAAGATATTTGCAGCTAACTGTTCCGGATCAGATTTCGGGCGACGTGGGTTAATTAATAGTGACTCTAGTGCAAAATATTCCTTTAGTTGATGGTCAATGTTGTCATCAATAGTCGAGAGTTGATTTACAAATTGTATGCTGTGACCTAAGGCTCGGCTGTGACTTCCGTGCAGCACCCATCCTAGTGCTGTGAGTGAAGCGACTGGCTGTTGGCGAGGTCCCCGTTTGGTGTAGCTAGATACTAAAAGGTGCCAGTTATCTTGACCTATCAATACCTTAGGGGTCCCTCCGGTGTAGACGAGCTGCTCTTTGATGTCTGCTAAATGTTCGCAGCCTTCGATGTCCGTCTCGCTGATGGTCTGTGACGAGAGTTGCAGCTTGGGCACGGTTCTCACCGTCAACGGGATGCTGGTACCATCGGGATTACCTATGTATACTTCGACTCGTCGTGAGTCCGGTAGGTTGATCGCTGTATCCCCAATAGCCTTGATGGTAAACGGGTCAGTCTTACCTCGGGCTCCCAGCTTGGCTGCTACATCCCTATCTATGAGAGATACGGTAGATCCGTCGTCAAGGAGAGCATACGTCAACATCTCTCCCGCCGGTCCAGAGAGTCTAACTGGTGCTATTTTTAAAAAGGCTTGTTTATTTGAACGGGAAAATGAACTAGCGACTGTCTCCTCTTGAAGTTTCTGTTTGTTCTCTGTTTTCTTAATATAATGAAGTAATCTGTGGTGAGAGGCAGGACAGTTATCTATACCACACTTCCTGATCTGACATCTATGATCGGTATGGCGGAATTTAAGACAGCGAAAGCATAATCTGTGTTTCTTCGCTAAGTCCCATCTCTTATCGGAGTTACCTTTTTTAAATGTATCACAGTTCGATGCGTAGTGCCCCTCAGAGTCGCATATTCTACACTTACGTGTGATCTTATCTTCGGTCTGTCTCTCAGTGGCTGTAAAGGCTCTCTGAGGGACACGACGATTCGGCTGGTTATCTCGGTTATCTCTGTTATCTCTGATAGTCTCGGCTGGGGCGAAGGCACTACAATAGCGGGCGTACTCAGTTACGTACTCGCTGAATGAGGCTAGATCAGGAGTAGAATTATATTTTTCAGTATACGTACGATACCATTGAACACGGAGTGAATTCGGAAGTTTATCTGTGAGTATTCGTAATAATTCAGCATTCATTAAATAATGATTTTTCTTTAGGGCCTGGAGAGTGACGACGCTACTCCTTATCCGACTGGCAAATGTGCAGATGTCTTTAGGGGCTTCGGTACATCGTGGCAAAGCTCTTAATTTGTCAGTTTCTGATTGAGCGATGGAGTCAGGTCGTCCGAATTGGAGCTCTAGCTCTCGAATAATATGCTCCGGCTGCGCATTAGCTATAAGTTCTGAGCTGACTATTTCTAGCGCTCTGCCTTTAAGGCTTCGTCTGAGTCTAGCTGTATTTTCTATGTCATTAAAGTACATTTTAGTGGTGTCATATATTGCTTTAAATGACAGCCATTCGGTATGCGACCCGCCAAATACCGGTAAAGTCATTATGACCTTCGATGCCGATGGATATGAGGACGTAAATGATGCCTCCATCGGTTTCCTATCAGCGAGCGCAGCTATAGCAGATGTTAGTTCAGTAATAAATGGTTTTAAATTATTATCATTTGACTGTACGGTAAATTCGGCTGTGCCCCCAACCCGGGGCACGTTAAAAGGCTCTATCTGAGTTTTATTTAAAAATTCGGTTGTGCTCCCAGCCCGGTGCACGATAGGAGTCTCTTTCTGAGTCTCAACATAAGCGGTTGTACCCCCAACCCGGGGTACCAAAGGTGCCTCCTTTTGGAGTTCGTTATAATCTAAATTAGGAACTGTGCCCCCATCCCGGGGCACGATGGGAACCTCTGTCTGAGGCTCATTATTGTGGGTCTCCTTCTGGAGGTGTCCACTTACTAAACGTGGTTCTAAGCCGAGTCGTGTCGAGGGCGCACCTTCTTGTAACCACGAACGAACATATTCGGACCTTGAATGGGCATCATCATCATAGTCAGAGTCTTCGGCTGACTCTTCAGCCCTACGTAGTGCTACCTCAGCCAATTGCAATTTAATCTTTAGCATCTCCTCCTGAGCTTTCAATGCACGCTTGCGCGCCATCGATTTACTGTGTATAGTCGATCTAGATCTAATAGTCACGCCTGGTTCACGGCTCAATGACTCAGAAGTACGTACTTCTTCTATGGGTTTCTGTTCGATTGGTCGTAGCGTACTGTCTGATCTATTCTCTGCCAGACACCACGGTTTTTTACTAATATCTGTTTGCGTCTTGGCGCTAGGGGGCCGTGGTGTACTGGTAGATGGTTGAGTCATGCACGATGGCGCGCTTACCTCGGATCCGACTGGTATTGAGGGTGAGCGTGGCGGCTGCTCATGGCGGAGGGTCTGTTCTCGAGCCAGAGTCTTCTCAGGCTGGCTCGGCTCTGCAGCTCTGGATCTGGTGCTCGGCATGTTGGCTGGCACTAATTCACACAACACTTAACACGGATTCGACAGTACGCGCTTTAAACTGTTCTATTATTTACTGTTACTGTTAGTTCAAATTGTTACTGTTTGTCGACTTACTATAAACGCGTACTGACACGAGTCTTACTCACGTGTAAGGACACTGATGCTATAGTTAACTGGCTTATTTACTGGTAATAATACGGGTATAAGTCGCGCACACGTTACTGTTTGACTTTGACTGATGAGAACGGGTATAAATTCGCGCACACGTGACTGTATACTGTGTTTGTCAATGGAGACGGGTAAAAATACGCGGAACTGACTCTAATTACTATTTTACAAAACACTGACTCTAAATTATCCCGATTTGACTCAAATCGAGATGCAAAATACTGAAATAAAGATTAGACAAAGAATAAAGAAATTAGACACACAAAGAAAGCTAGCTATTATGCGATACGTCCGGCTGGAAGCTATCCACAAGTGGACAGCAACGCTTTTAATCCGGCTCGCAAGGACCAATAAATGTGGCGGACAGGCCTCACGTGACGTTCTATCTGGTCATGGAACGCAGATCTAAACGTCAGCGATCAGCTGATGCCCGTCGTAGTACATTTAGAGGGGTTGGACGTCGGTTTGCACACTCTTTCCCTGCCATGCAGTGGCGGTGTGGACTGTAACTTTCGAACGAGGTCAGGGAAAGTAAGGTAACTCGTCCCTGTGCGTCTCTCTAGGCGAAAGGATAAACCGACCGCGTACGGTACGGTTCCGAATTGGGTTGAATAGGAACACCAGTAAATAAGACACAGTTAATTCGGTTGAATCATCTGGCTTTAATAATGGCCCATCTATTCAATGCAAAGTCTGAGAGAAGTCTCGAAGACTATTGCTGGCGACTCGGCTAAGATGTCGCAATTGTACGAAAAGTCGCACCAGCTTAGCTTCTCTGAAACTTTACCTTGACGAGAACCGGCCAAAATAAGATACATTTTACAAAATAACACTAACGATTTTCACTATGATAAACAACAATCTTTAGGTCTATTTTATAAACTATGTACAACTATCAAATACTCTAAGTGCCGCAAGGTAGGTAGGGTGGTCACCCATCCTATGGTATGATTTTAACAGCTATATTGTTTATTATTTTGCAATTACAGAGGTTTACACTGGTAATTATGAGTGGCTGGCTTCTATTTGTTTACATTATTTGTTAATTACATAAGAACTATTTACTTTACAAACTTGAACGAATTTCTCTACTATGGCCACTTATCTACTCTATACGGGGAACAAAGTTTTTCTTATATACTACAGCGCTTTTATGGCTGATTTTACAGATTTACAAAAAACGATAGTACAAAAACAAGGTTAAAACAATATTTACTTATAAGAATTTACAAACTAATACAAAAAAAGGTGCTGCGACCGTCTCCTGCGTACGGTGGCTACTACAATCAAGTGTCTATTGGCTTTATCATTGTCACTGTTTTATCACACTATTGGTTTACGTGCACTAATCACTAATTTCAATCACACTATTATGATTTTACGAATCACTTGCACTGTATTTCGTGTCTGTCGCGAACAGAAAATTAAGAGTTCTTCTTATTACCTACTTACTTCTGTAATTTATATTTGTTCTCTACAATTTATAAACTTGCTTTTTACCCTTTTGTTTTGCTTTTTCCTCTATCCCACAAAGGTTTGCTGTGAGAAAACTCAATGCTGAGTTAAGCTCGCCTTTGTACATCAATATTTATTTGTTATGATTCTGAATGTATTATATATTATTTTTTAACCGACTTCAGAAAAGGAGGTTCTCTATTTGTACCCTATTTGAATCGTGGTCGATTTAAATACACTGTATTGTGCAACAAATAATGACGTGCGTCGCCGGTTCGATCTGTAGTGCAGCGTCAGCAGTGCATGTACAGTCAGGTCATTATACATGCGATGTACAGTCGTGAGACTGTACAAACTCAGTAAAAAAGAGAAAAATAAATTAATTTTACAAAAAAGTTTAACCGACTTCAAGAAACGAAAAAGAGGCACTGAAAAGCGAAAAATAACTTAATTTACAGACTTACTGATTTATTAGAAGTCCCTGAGCTCCGAGGTCATCTTGGCCACGGATGCAATCAGGAGAACGCATCTACATGAAGATGATCATGATGACTTATCACTACATATTATAAAACAAAGTCGCTGTCGCTGTCTGTCCGTCCCTGTGTATGCTTAAATCTTCAAAACTAAGCAACGGATTTTGAAGCGGTTTTTTTTAATAGATAGAGTGTTCAAATCGATTTACAAATAGAAAAGAGATGAACAATCAGCATAATAAATGCTTCAAAATTTCAATTGAATAGATAGAGTGATTCCAGAGGAAGGTTTATATGTATAAGACATGCATAATATTGTAGAGAAACACTGATAAATTTGGAGATATGCAGCGGGAACGGTATCAGAAAATATGGCGGTACGAAGTTCGCCGGGTCAGCTACTTCTTTTATAAAATTATAAACATGTTGTGCATTGAAGATGTTTAAAAAAATACACAAATAAAATCGGCCAAGTACGTGTCGGACTCGCCCATGAAGGGTTCCGTAGTAGCAAAGGCGAAAATTGCGGTATATGACGTATTAAAAAAACTGCTGACTGGATCTTGTTCGAACCAACTTTTAGTGGAAGTTTGCATGGCAATTTACATCATATATTTTTTTTAGATTTATCATTCTCTTATTTTAGAAGTTAGAGGGGTGGACACACATTTTCCACTTTGGAGGTGTCTCTCGCGCAAACTATTCAGTTTAGAAAAAAATTATATTAAAAACCTCAATAGCATTTCGTCCGTCCGTCCGTCCGTCCGTCTGTCTGTTTGTCTGTCACCAGACTGTATTTCAGCAGAGTCCAAACTTGAAATGTTTATTATTATGCATTGTTAAAGTCAGAGTCAAAAAAACATTAATTGTGTAACCATCAAAACGGCACTTACAAAACGTCAAAATTAACTCAGCAAATGGACCATCACGGTTCGAAACGCGGCCCCAGTCTGAGAAGACTCACGCAAGAAACTCAACGAGTATTTTTATTTGGTTATACAAACTTAGGGAATGAGTACGTATGTGCGGAAATCTAAGCCTGAATTTAACGTAAATACCTGCAGTATGCGGGCACAATTTAGTAGAATACGAGCCACTTTTCTGGTATTATGGTTCTTTTTTTTCGGCCTAATAATAGGTATTCTTTTTTTTTGCCATACTTCACAACGCTATCTAGACCCAGAGTAACCATAGCTTTTCTAGAATGGTTCAGAAAAGGTTCTAGAATGCGGATAAACATACTTTAGATTCTTATTACATACATTTTCGTAAAATAAATAAGTAGGTACCTACCTATATATCATACATAGAAAAACCCAGACCAATGCAAATATATTCACGCATACAAATATTTGCACTCAGCGGGTTGTGCATATTTATTCGCCCACCCAACCCTTTTGCAACACACTTGTCAAAAGTCACTAAAGTCAGTATAAACACCATCGACATCTATCATGACATGCTATCGGGTAAGTGTACAAGCCAAATATCACGGGTGTGCGTTGTTTTATAGCTAATTGTTTTATAGAATTTCGTTTCACATAAAATTTTTCTCATATTTTCGTTTCATAGAATAATCAATACACAGAATACTTACTTTGAAGATTTTCAAATCATTGATTTTTGTTTCACATAAAGTTTAATGTTAGAATAATCATATCATAGAATAACAAATCAAATATTCTTTATAATCATAACATACATTAAATATAAAATCGTTTGACATACCACTCAAAAGATTTAAAACTTATTTGCGCTAAGATAATTCGACGGAGCCCCGCTCCGCGGGGCTCCTATTTCTGGGTGGTTTTAAAAAAAATAACCACGAAGGCCTAAGGCGGGAGCTCCGCTCCGCTTCGCTCCCGCCTTAGCCTTCTAACCTAACCTATCCAAGTCGGGGTACTCTGAGTCGGGGTGTAAACTATAATGACGTGTTCTAATTTATTAAACGTTAAACCAAATTATTTTCGATTATGGTGGTGGTTTAATATTCCTTAAAAAATAATTCTACTGTTTGATAAGTTTATTAAACAAAAAAATGTAAATAAAAATTCATTAAATAGTTTTTCTGTGAAAAATGTTTCATTCTGGTAAATTGTCTTTGAAACAATAATATTCGAAATAAAAATATAACTACCAAATATTATGTGAAACATTTTCTGTGAAACGAAATTCTATGAAATTTCTGTCTGCGAAACAAGGGGCACCCCAAATATCACACACAAGTACATGCTAAGTATAATAATGTTTCGAACGATCGAACAGTTAAGATATGTCTGAATCCGCAGTGAACTTTCAATTTCGCATGCTGTAAATTTAGTGACGTCACGTTGTTGACCACAAGTCGACAGTCATGTATAACTCCGCACACGTATCTTGGACCTAAAATGTGCTCAAAATGTGCCCTATACGCGCAGTAGGTACACATTTCTTGGGTGTGTTCTGAGGATAGCACGGGGTGCGGTGCGGTGGACGAACTCAAATTCACCAAGCATAAATTAATACAAAGCAATCCGCGGGCGCAGAGCGTCGTTTGTCTTGCGATATAGGTCCAAAATACGTGTCCGTAGTTATATATTTATGTACTCGACAACGTGACGTCATCAAAATACAATGCATGCGAAATTGAAATCTGGATCGTTCGAAATGTTCTAACATACAGCATGTTATCTGTGCTGCTGGACAGCCTCCGTGGCGTAGTGGTAGTGAAAGCGGCCGCTACGCAGGAGGCGCGGGTTCGATTCCCGCTCAGTGTAAATATTTGTATGCATGAATATGGGTATTTACATTCGTCTGGTTGTGCCACTGAGAGCACGTTAAGCTATCGGTCTCGGTTGTCATATGAACATAGTAGTCGTTACGGGTAGTTGGAGCCCTAAAAAGTCCAACAACTGGTCTAGCTGCAATGCTTCGATATCGCCCAATATCGCTATTGGGTTGTGGAGGTCAGATGGCAATCGCTTCACATACCATATCGAAGTTCAAACAAATCTGCAGTTAGACTGGTAAAGCGGACCCCAGACTCCGAGGTGAAAGCTTCGGATGCGACTGGGATTTGACCACGGTAATACTATCTGTCTATAGATAGATAGTATTGCCGTGGATTAACGCTAGAATGAAGAAGAAGTTCCTGCTGGACAGTCATATACTTACCTACTATCATCATCAACGCTTTAGTTTTTGGCTTAACCGATAAAAAAATAAAGATCACGCAATATGCGATGCTTGTTGTTTGTATAATCTATCTATCTATCTATCTATCTATCTATCTATCTATCTATCTATACCTACTATTATTATTATATAATTGCGATGGACGCAAAAACTACTGAACGGATTTTGATGCGGTTTTTTTGTTAGAAAGGTCTTGGTCAGACTTAAAACCTTACGTTTGTTTGATTGTAATCGGTTGAGTAGAACCGGAAATAAGAGATCTACGTGGGCGGAGCCGCGGGCGGAGCCGCCGGCGGAAGGCTGGTAGGTATAATATAAGGTTTTTGAGGTGTATATAAAAATCACAATGGTTGTGACATTTATATAAAAATCACACAATATGACATGTGGGTACACGTACACAGAGCTGTCTGTGAAGAATAAAAATAAGAAGTAAGCCTTGTAAAAAATATTATTAATTACTAGCTGACCCGGCGAACTTCGTACCGCCGATTTTTTTCCGAACGCGTGTAATTCAGATTCCATTCCCGTTGCGCGTTCTATTAAAATTTTCGCGTTAATTTCTGATCCCGTTCCCGCTGCACCTACTAGGTATTCAATTTTATTACACAAATCTTGGCCACATAATACAGAACACAAAACAAAAAGAATTATCCAATTTGATTCAGTCATCCGAAAGTTATGCGCGTAAATTCATTTAGGGAATTTTATTTTTATTTATATAGATTACCTACTATGTAAATATTATTATTATCATCTTTATTCATTAAAAAAAACTTATGAATTATATTTTTAAATGCTTTAAAGAAAACATCTTCTTAAAATTATAAAATACAGTGCTCCACCGGTATCGGTAGTGATTAAGGTTGGACCCCCTGATCTGATCCCCTGCCGATTGTTATTGTTTTAATTCCCGATTGATCCACCGTAAACTGTGTCATTCCGGTCTGATCCCCTTAGTCTTTTTTACAGCCAAGTACAGTACAATAGAAAAACAGTTGCCAGGCTACCGGGTTTTAGGCCTCCAGAGAAAGGAACTTCCTCACGATGCGCGCCATATCAAGAAGCACAGCCTTCTGCATCTGGCCCTTGACCCAACCGTCTAGCCCGAACCTCTTCTGGTGTTGGTCGAAGCTCTTTGCTATTAATATCTTTATTATTATGTATCTGTTCCATTATTCACGGCGCTATGGAGTCCTGGGTATTTGGAAGGCAAGTGTCGAGCCGAAGCCAAGAGGTAAAGGTCCTTTCAAGATAATTTAGAGAATATCTAGGATAGCCGTGGTCATGCCACTTTTTCCTAGATGTATTACCCTAAATAATACATAGAGTACCTACCTAAGTGGCATACGACCACGGCTATCTCAAAATATTCTCTTGTATAATACTTTGTAGAGCGTGATTTTGCAGTAGTCGGGTTTTAGTTTTTAAACTTATGTTTTTATTTATACTACATTATATGTGTATTTTGGGGCAAGCAACACCCAATAATTTATAGGTACCTACATTTTTGAAATGTGCTAATTGAGCCCTTGAATTTGATACCAAACACGGTATTATTATCACTTATTTTTTAAAGCGGCACTTTATGACTGCTAGAGGCTGCCACATTAGATTCAGTGACACATAATAACAATAATAATATAGTCTATAACCAGCGGACGATCAAGACGCTTCTAACGATACCTCATTTCAGTCATACCTAAGTTCTAATAAGTGGTTGAAGAGCTATGAGGGAACAAATGAACATACATACATACATACATATCTACGTACATAGTCTGTCAAAATCATAACCCTCCTTTGACTTTGCCGTAGTCGGATAAAATAGTTCGCCATAAATCTAAAACGGTAGTTCCGCCGCCGGACAACAGATGGCGTTAGCGCCGCTGTTTAAAGAAAATGGTTGGTTTGTTATATTGTTTTACACACGTTATTTTTTATTCTAGGGTAGTTTATAGTTACTGTTACTGTGTATAACTTTTATTTTAGATTTATTATAGTTCATACTAATATACATAATAGGTACAGCACTGTATTACACTGTATGTCTTTTGTTTCAACTTTCCACGTAAAATCCTTTTATATTTACTGCGATGAATTATAATTGGGCTGCGTTATGTAAGAAACGATTATGCGCCACTTAGACAAAACTGAGAAAATGAGCTTCAAAGATTTCCAAGTTAAAACTGTCGCTGTGCATACATTTATTATGTTTAGCGTATGATTTTTATTCTGAAGATATGAAATCTGTATGAGATTACATAAGTAAAAAAAAATAAGGCTATATAATAAACCATTGGAATTAGAGCCAGTTTTCCGCTTAATTTGTTAATGCATAATAACCATATTTAGGCCAATTTAATTTATCAATAACGTACTATACGACATAATTGTCACTTAATACTTTATTGCGATTAGTTTTGGATGAAATAAATTAGACTTTAGGATTAAAAGCAGTGCGAGGTGGGGGCGGCTCTCAGGCAACTGAAGAACAACAGGTGTCCTGGTGATGACGGAATTACTACTGAGCTGCTGAAAGAAGGTGGCGCTCCAATCCTGAAAGAGCTAGCAAGTCTCTTTAGTTCCGTCATCCAGCAAGGGCTAACACCTAGGGCATGGAGCGGGAGTGCGGTGGTACTGTTCTTCAAAAAAGGCGATAAGACCTTGCTGAAGAATTATAGGCCCATCTCACTCCTGAGTCATGTCTACAAGCTGTTCTCGAGAGTCGTCACAAATCGCCTCGCGACTAAGCTCGACGAGTTCCAGCCACCTGAGCAAGCCGGGTTTCGAAAAGGCTATAGTACCGTGGACCACATCCATACTGTTAGGCAGATTGTAGAAAAGACGCAGGAGTACAACCAGCCGCTGTGTATGGCGTTTGTGGACTACGAAAAAGCCTTCGACTCTATCGAAACCTGGGCTGTGCTGGATGCCCTGCAGCGGTGCCGTGTCGATTGGCGATACATCGAAGTGCTGAGATGCTTGTATGACACTGCCACAATGTCCGTCCAGGTCTTGGAACCAGAAGACGAAACCCATTAGCCTCCAGCGTGGAGTGAGACAGGGAGATGTTATATCTCCCAAACTATTCACCAACGCATTGGAGGACGTCTTCAAGACTCTGGATTGGACTGGGCGGGGCATCAACATCAACGGTGAGTACATCTCGCACCTTCGATTCGCTGACGACATCGTCATAGTTGCGGAGTCGCTGGAACAACTGGACGAAATGCTGCACAGCCTGAATGGAGCTTCTCGACACGTCGGCCTCGGTGTAAACTTGGATAAAACCAAGATTATGACCAACGAACATGTTGTACCGAGACCGATTGCCATCGAAGGGGCGACACTCGAAGTTGTTCAAAAATATATCTACCTGGGGCAAGTTATCCAGCTCGGTAAAAACAACTTCGAGAAAGAAGTAGCCAGAAGAATCCAACTAGGGTGGGCAGCATTTGGCAAATTGCGCCGGGTCTTCTCCTCCCCCCTGCCGCAATGCCTCAAAACAAAGGTTTTCGACCAGTGCGTCCTGCCTGTTATGACCTACGGTGCCGAAACGTGGCCACTGACAGTGGGGTTAGGCCGTGACCTAAAAGTCGCGCAGCGGGCTATGGAGCGAGCTTTGCTTGGAGTTTCTTTGAAGGATAGAATTCGTAACGAGGTTATCCGACAAAGAACCAAAGTTATCGACATAGCCGGGTATGTGTTTTTGATTCGATATCACTAAACTCGCTATCATTTTCTAAAAAGCTATGCCCAGGAACCATAAATCGGAGGGTAATTTTCTCTAGGTTGTTATTTTCTTCGAGCACTGCAAATAGTAGTAAAGTTAACTTGATATTACGATTTTGGCCACCACAGGAGTCTGACCACAGGATGAGTTCTTTGACTTTTGAGTCTAGATTTAAAGTTATATGTTTGCGAAAAGTGGAGCCTACTTCTTGTGCTGGCAAACGCCAGAAGCTGGCGCTTCATTCTATAACAATTAAAAACGCGCCTGCGGTGATATGGATTAACGAATTAAGTACCATTTTTGGTGGTTAATTCGATACTGTGGTTTAATAGTAATTGAATCAAGAGGCAAAACTGAATTATCTTCAATGTGGGCGTATTTCATTCGTTTATGCAATTTGAAAAACTATCTGTAACCGTTACTTTGATGCATAATCCTTTAATACATAACGAATGTGTGCGCAAATTCTAACAAATTTCAGTATGTCACTTAATTCACCCCCTTATTGTAAGGCCATAAGAGTAATTTTTGAACATAAAAGTAGCTGGATATATAGTTTATCATGCCTATAATCGAACTACATTCATAACTTTTTTTTTTCGATTTTGTCGTTTAATTCGTTCTTACATAACGCAGTCCAATTAATTCATACAATTATTTCATTTATGGTAAACAGATTGCGAACTGACATGCGTGCAAATGGTCTTACTACCATGGACGCCCAAGATCGTGTGAAGTGGAGGAAGAAGAGCCGGAAGGCCGACCCTGAGCTCCGAGGTCATCTTGGCCACGGATGCAATCAGGAAAATGCGTCTACATGAGGACGATGGAACAAATTGCGAACTGCATGCGACGTCAAGCGCCACTTTTTTTTTCGGTCAAATTTACGATTTGCTTAATGACTTTGACGGCCATCGCCCACAGTGAGCGTCGCAAATTTGGTCCCCATATAGGGTCACGAACGCGAGAGTGCAGTTATCACTCCTATAATCTTGGGAGCCAAACCTCTGAAGCGATACCTATTGTTGCATCGGCCATCGAGTTCAAGCCCCTTGTACCTCATTGAGAGCTAATTGCCGATGCGAACAGATGCTCTGGCACGAAAATGATCAAATTCGTAACGTAAATGTATAGCATTGTGATCGGGCGTCCGCCTACTGTGAACCTGTGTGTTCATTCTCTCGATACGCTTACGCTAAGTTAAGATAGGTATGATTCCGAAGCCGACTAAATAACTGCCGAGGCACGCAGCAGATGCGCGTCGGTAGTTGCCGTATGCGGTCGGCTTCAGAATCAAACCTTTAACGTTACGAATAATGTTCGTGCTCGGAGCACTTATCGTCTAGGTTGGCCATTCCGAGGCCCATGGAAGAAAAGGGCTTCAGATTTGTAGAGCCAACGACTTAGGGGGCTCTAACCGTGGCCTTTTTAGTCGCCTCGCGGTGCGTCCTGTCTCGCACCGTCACTAAAAAGTGGTCCCCCGACTTAGACTCCACGTTGATACATGGGTTACTTGTTCTGTCTGAATCTTTACTTAATATTATAAAGCTGAAGAGTTTGTTTTATTGAACGCGATAACCGCAGGAACTATTGGGTTCGAATTGAAAATTAACTATGTTAGTTTTGAAAAGTCCCTTTATCGAGGAAGTTATCCTACTGGATGAATGTTTGTTACTCTTTCACGTAAAAACCTAAATGGATTTTAATGAAACTTTACAACAATATAGCTTATACATCAGAGGCTACGTTTGGTTGCGAGAACCGACAGCTACGCGGGCGAGCCGTGGACAACAGTTAGTAAGCTATATATATTATCACACCACTACTCAAGAGAGCGAAGCAGTAATCATAAATGTCAACCAATCCGACAGATTCCCATACATTATTTGAATATAATAAATTAGTTTTGATACGTTGTGGCGTAAGGAGTGGAATGCCCTGTCCAAACCTATGTTACCGAATAGCTACAACTTGGATGTCTTCAAGACAAGAGTGGATAGCTTACTTTTAAGCAAGCGTGCTCCTCCGTCGTCGACCACATCGTCACTTACCAATACCTATTTATGAATAGCTGTTGCTCGCGGCTCCGCGATCTTTAATAAATAGCCAATGTGTTATTCTGATATATACAGGGTGGCGCAATAGAACGCGCATATTTAAATAATACATAAAAAAAATACAAAAGGTAAATTAAAAATGAAACTGGGGAATTGCACAAAAATAAATGAAGTTTATTTTTTTAAAATAACATCATCTGAATGATGACCGTCTCAACGACGGCACTCCTCTAAACTCAAACGTAAATTTTTCGCCTCGTTCATTTTCGAAGAAAAAAAGGACCATTTTTTTCTCTCGACAGAAATTGCTGCCCATACTGTCACTTTGGGACTACGCAGTGGTTTTTGATGTTTGCGTTTAGGTTTAGGCCACGGTGACCGCTTCCCATCAGGTGGGCCGTGTGCTTGTCAGCCACCTAAGTGGTAGTAACGACAATTTTGACGGTTTACAAACCCATTCATATGGAAATAGGCCTCATCAGAGAAATGGATATTGTCATAATTTTAAAATCGATTAAGCATTTCATTAGCACATGCGACCTCTGCTCTGAACTCAGAATCTTTTAATTCTTGTGTTCATTGCAGCTTGTATAGATACAGTTTCAACAACTTCGCTGCAATAGGTGCAAGACAGACGATCTCTTGCGAGTAAACATTTTGATGATCACCTTGTACCGACTCCATAACTCTCAATATGGTTGTCGGTCCTAGCTCTTCTTGGGCGACCTTTTGCTCTCGTGGTTTAAACGTCGAACCGGTCCCTTCAAAACGCTTTACCCATATTATAATTGAATTAGCACTCGGAGCTTCACCTATTCGCCGCACTCCATAGTCAGAACAGTATAGTCGTCTACAAACAGTGTATGAACGAGAGTTGTCGTAAAATGCGTGCACGCAAAATGCGCGACGTTTCCCGTCGAACTAACTCATAGCAACTATATCTTAGTCTTATTCTGTGCTCATAGTGACTAAAATTCCATGAGCCCGGCTACCCAACGTTGTAGGCTCCCGCCGCCAGCGCACTTTCTACCCCGCAAAAAAAAAGAGGATACGATATGCACGTTTTATTGCGCCACCCTGTATAAGCTATATTATTGTAAAGTTTCAAAAAAATCCATTCAGTAGTTTTTACGTGAAAGAGTACCTAACAAACATCCCCACTACATCTTCTTCACATACTTAGATACAAGCTTTCGCGTTCATAATATAAGTAGGATAGTGATCAAACGTGAGCCTATCAACCTTAGAGTATCCATTACTATAGTAGATACTCTAAGCTATCAACCATTAAAAAAGTACACCACGAGTGAAGCCGGGGAGGACCGGCTAGTAATCCGATATGCCTTGTTGATATATCCTTTGCTACTAAATATCATAAGTCACATTTGTGCCTTTTACAGAAGTCGACATGACCCAACGTCGGAACTATTGAGTAGTGACTCCATTTACGGATGCCATGAACCTAAAGCGTGTGCCATAATGATAAGGGAAAGTTTTTCTTGCATTCCAGCACCTCATTCTCGATAAGGATATACTAAACCTACTTATAAATAAATGAAATAAATATTGTACAGCATTCTACACTTAGTTACATTATTTTGTAAATGCCTGCTATTAGCTTGTACCTACCTAGTAGTTCAGTTTCATTATACATTTATTATGTAATATCTACTCCATGCGTTCGTTCGATTTAAATACTCTTTGATAATTACTTATTGAATCTGTTATCTATGGTTTATTTTTGCCGCCAGAAAAAACGTACACTGCGATCGACTTTTGATTTTTATCTCATAGAGTAAAATACAATATTTGATATTATATAATTGAATACGATATACTCGTTTAAGAGGATTAAATATAATAATGCAATAATTATAATAAGCGGACTGAATAGAATATATACGAATTCATTGTCATGAGCATGTACTGGATGGATAGAAAATAGTACTAAGCAATAAAATGCAATTCATTTTGTTATATGAAAAAAGGATTCTTATTGATTAAACCCTGTCCTGAGGTGTGGATAATAATAGTTAACACATAAAACAAATGTGTAAGTATAACACACATGCGAACATTTTAGTACACACCCTGAACATTTCCGACCAATAGTAATCTAATCATAATACACACATACACACACATACGTAAAATGGGCGGATCATTCGCCTGTAAACCATCGCAAAGTACAAATACATATCAAATGCACACAAACGGTGTTAGGGGACTGAAAAACATGATACCTATCGATATTTTATTTTAGACGGGTTTGATTAAACTCATGGACTATACTCCATTCAGTTAGGTACGTATCTAAAGGTAAACAATATTGTAGTCTTTTTATTGACAGCCTCTGCGGCGTAGCGGTGGTGAAAGCGGCTGCTACGCAGGAGGCGCGGGTACGATCCCCGCTCAGTGCAAATTTGTGTACATGAAATATGGGTATTTGCATTGATCTGGTCGTGCCTCAGAGATCACGTTAAGCCATCGGTCCCGGTTGCCATAACAACATCTATGGCGTCGTTACAGGTAGTTGGATTCCTGAAAAGTCCAAAAACAACAGTTTAGCTGCAAAGTTTCTTTATCGCCTAATGTTACCATTGAGTTGTGGAGGTCAGATGGCAATCGCTTCACGGAAAATATCGAGGTCTAGCCAAATCCGTAGTTAAAACAAATTGGTGATATGAGGATTGGCGAAGCCGGGACGGTTCAGCTAGTTTATTTATAATTGTTATAATGGATTGCAGGATAATACAAAGGGCTTTGCCTAAACCGGGATAGAAAGTGAATTTCAACGTACAAACGTACGAGCATACATTCCTTACTGGCAGTGTCCATTTACGAAGTGGAGTAAGCCGTTGGTTTCTAAAACCTTTTAGTCGGATATCAGTCACTTATGCTTTAATGCGTTAGGTGCATCACTGCCTATACCCGCGGCTAAATGGGCGACGTGATTGGGATGTTAAGCAGGTAGCCACGTTAACGATTTACTGCCTTCGATATACGAAACTAATGTAGATAAACGTGCAGACAGATAACCAGGGGCCTTACTCCGAAAATCGAAAACTATCGTATTCGTTGACGTTTCGGCCATTTAGCTACCCCGAAAGTGTTTCGTGTCGATTTCGTATCCGTCTTCGATCGTTTGACATTGAGGTTGTCGATCGTTGTCGGTGCACCTACTCCCAAAATACATTTGACGTTTTCGTTGTCGTTGTTTGACAAGTAATTTGACAATTTTTAGATGTTTATAATATATTGGTCCACACTATTTATCTAGACTCGATCGTTAGTCTATGATTCCGAAGACGGCGGCATCCGTCAGTCGTCACCGAAAGGTTTTCAGAGTAACTTTAATGGTCCGTGTTCGGCGACCGTTCGTTTCGATCCGAAACGTTCATGTTCGATTTTTCGGGGAGTAAGGCCCCTGAAACTGAAGAGTTTATTTGTTTAAGCGACATTTTACACGGGGACAGTTTCTTTTGCACGTATCGGTCCGAAAAATCGTACGCGACTATCGCTAGCAATAATCGCCATACCATTATCGTATCAAGGTGTATACACACAGGAAAACTTTAAATTCTCGCCTACGATTATATATCATACGAGATTTGCATGTGACTTAATCGCGTATGTTTTTATTTTGTTTTCAACTAGCTGACCCGGCGAACTTCGTACCGCTATATTTTCTTATCCCGCTCCCGCTGCATATCTCTAAATTTATTAATGATTCTCTACAATATTATGCATGTATTATACATTTAAACCTTCCTCTTGAATCACTATATCTATTAAAAAACCGCTTCAAAATCCGTTGCGTAGTTTTGAAGATTTAAGCATACATAGGAACGGACAGACAGCGACAGCGACTTTGTTTTATAATATGTAGTGAGATTGATTCTTGGTTTCACGGGTTTCACCACCAGGATTTTAACCTTGCAGCATAGCCATTTCGTGTTCTCCAACTAAAGACACGTCTAATGATATACATATCATCCGGGAATCTGATCAGGATCCGGGAAACTATTATCGGCCCTCATACTATTTACGCTTAAATCGTCAGATTAGCAAAATTGGCACTTGTGAGTTAGCAACTTACCTTTATTTTAATCTGACGCGTATCTACATGTAAATCCTATGATTGTATATTTTTAGCGTACGCCCTTGCAAACTAAAGAAACCAAATTCGTTTAGTAGTTTTTGAATTCATTGCAAACAAAACATACAGGCAGAGAAATTTTTTAACAAATCTATTCGGTATCGTTAATTCTGTTTTATTTTTATTCTGGTTAATCCTACTATAATACAATTTAAATATGTACAATATTAACAATAAAACTAAAAATATATAAATAAAAGTATCGTTAATTTATATACTTAAAATATGAAGTTGTTTTTTAAATATTTCCAACAATGTACAAACACGACTGCTTTCCTATTTTATAATACTTAACATAGATTAAATCAGGTTTATACAAAAAACTATCCACTGATACAAATCCTTTCTGAATGAACCCTTCAAAATCACTCACTTACGAGTATTCTCCGATGTCAACCCTCCGCATGAAAGCTGCTAAATGTGTTTTCCCATAATTAAATAAAGAATTATTCAAATGAAAGTACCATCAACCTTGAAATTTGCATAATTTTTGGGGTGGACGAAGGGTTGTAACAAACAATACAAACACAAAGGGGTACTCTCCGGTATTATTAATTTGATCGATCATCAAATTTGCAACTTGCACAGCAGCTGTAGGCCTGCAGGGAGCTCACGTCAGGGACGTGAGCTCTTATTTTGATCCCTCATTGCAATCGGCCGGACAATGTTATTTGTACACCACGGGAGGCCCTGGTGCGCGCGAATTATTTTTAATAATCTAGCCTTAGCGTCGTAGTTTACATGAGATGAGTTTCTCTCCCGCATGATACGATTAATCGATAGGACAGAAAAAAACTTGGTCATACTTCCCAGGTGGTCCCATGTAAATTTTATCAAAATCGGTCAAGCCGTTTATGAAATATCAACAAAAATCGGTTGAAGTCGGTTTTTTAATTTTTTTATTGACTGAAACGTGCGAGAAACTTTCCTCGTGTACACGACACATTAAATAGCGAATTTCAGCTCGTCCACCCTGTAGCACTCTGTGCTATCTTCAAAAGACACGCAAAAACCGTGAACTGCACAATGCACAATGCACATACAACACATATTAGGTCCAAAATACATCATGTCCAAAAACCATTCGTGAGATCTCGGTATATAGGTACTAAGGTAACTAGGCACTGCTTTGTTCCAACCCTTATGTGAAGCCTATTATCACATGCACATCAGAATCTGCTGATTGCCCATCTGCTCATTGACCATTTAATTGTAACTGATCCCTTCTGACGGCCCCGATGGATTATTTCTGTACTGGTCACGTGTACCATTCACAAGAAATCTGTTTATATTTTAACGCAGTATTTTTTGATTCAACCCCTATTATTACGAAGCTTGCACTCCCAT
This sequence comes from Eilema depressum, assembly GCA_914767945.1. Taxonomy (NCBI): domain Eukaryota; kingdom Metazoa; phylum Arthropoda; class Insecta; order Lepidoptera; family Erebidae; genus Eilema; species Eilema depressum. The sequence continues at coordinate 30,576,402 of OU612012.1, read as the reverse complement.
GGCAACTTAATGTTTGTATGAAGGGGGATTTAGACTAAACGAACATAGACCTAGAGCTAGAAGAAGAGCATTCTTTCTTAATATTTTAGTGTAAATGAAAACTTATTTTCAGCGTTGGTTGATTTACACCAAACGAGCGAATGCTTATTCTATTCGTTCTACGTCAAATGAACATTCGTTCGTTGTTCTTTCAAATGTAAACGCTGAAAGATTTCGTTTATTACACTGAAATATTAAGAACGAATAGAATGCTCTTGTTCTAGTTCTAGCTCTGTGTGTGTTTGGTGTAAATCAACCATAAGAAAGAACAACGAACGAATGTTCTGTCACTGTTTATACTAATAGAATTTGACGTAGAGGAGATAGAATGAGCATTCGTTAGTCTGATGTAAATCAACCTGAAGCAATTTCTCCCGAACACCGAAGGTTTAGGCAGGCTCTGCGTTTTTCGACCATAATAATCCGAAGATCGAAGCACAGATCGAAGTTTATATTGAAGTATTTCTCGGAACATATATCTTGGACCTAAAATGTGCTCAAAATGTGCTCTATACGCGCAGTACACGTTTGTTGGGTGTCTTTTGAAGATAGGACGTGGTGCTACTGCGGTGGAATTTTTATAGAAGCGACGCGCAAGGGACGCAGTAAAACAAAGGTTCGCGTCCCGTCCGCGTCTTACGTCTCTTCTGTCTGTCCCGTGGCCCCAGGACCTTGTGTGTCTCGTGATTTAAGTCCAAGATACGTGTGTCAAGGTATATCAGTGAGTCAGACAGACTAAATAATTATTTATATGTCTTCTTCTTCATCCTCGCGTTAATCCCAGTCGCATCTGAAGTTTTCTAAGGAGTCTGGGATCAGCTTTTTCCAGTCTAACTACGGATTTATCTGAACTTGAATTTTCCGTGAAGCAACTGCCATCTGACCGCCACACCCATTGGCAATATCGAAGCATTGCAGTTAGACCAGTTGTTGGATTTTTAGGGCTCTAACTACTCGTAACGACTGCCATAGATGTTTGAATGGCAACCGGGATGGACGGCTTAACGAGCTCTTCGAGGCACGACCAGACCCATGCATATACCCATATTCATGCATACAAATATTTGCACTGAGCGGGGCTCGAACCCGCGTCGCCTGCGTAGCGGCCGCGTGCACTATCACCACGTCACAGAGGCTGTCTCAAATAATATGTATGAATCATCAGTAAATATGACAGTCATCAGCCTGTGGCCATAGTTTATGGCAAGCCAGATGTATACTTATAGAGCAGGTCACAATACTGACCCATTGGTGACTCCGTACATGGCATGCAGCAGCAGTCAGAAGAAGACATAGACTTAACTAGATCTCTTCAAAAATAAACTATGAAAAAAAAAAAAAAAATTTTTATTACGAGAAATAAAGATAAACTTGCAGTGCCAATACTGTGCCAAAATACTAAGGATTCATAAGGTTGGTAATTCGTTTGTAGGCAACTGTATAAAAATATTTAATAAAATTCCTTAGGATTTGGTTGGCATGCCACTTAATAGTTCAAAATGCCTACAAACTGCTGTGTGTAATTTTATTTTAAACTATATGTATATGCTGTTCATTGATGGCACTTTGTGGAACTTGCTGTTACACATAATTGATACAGATCTTTCAATCTACGAATGCGCGGCGCCCTTAGTTGTGTGAGTGACCAATCTGTATAGGCGTCAATGTAGGCCTGCAAGTGACGTGCGTACGATTAGCAAACAAAAATGCAAATTTATGGATTTAACCCATTTTTATATTTTAATTTTTTTATTTAATTCTTAGGAGTGGTCAAAAATAAACAACATCTTTAAAATAACTACAAATTTATATTAGAAATAATAAATAATGAAATAAGTTCAGGTAGAAAATTAAACCAACACAAAAGAAATTTTATCCTCTCTCAGTAAATCAAGTATAATTAATAAGTAATATTAATTTATATCATCTTTATCGAAAATTTCTATACTGTCACTGTAATCATCTTCATTGTCATTGTCACTATCATCATCTTCGCTGACATTTATAATAAACTGGAAATCATAGTCGAAATATTTCATGTATCCTTTTTCAATTTTTTCAACATGCTTGCATGTATTTTCCCAGGTAGTTTGGTCTATATCATTTATGCACTCATCAATCAAACTTTGAACAACGGTCATGTTTTGACCTATGTTTCTTGATGCAATTCGGTTTTTTATAATACCCCATATATTTTCAATGGGGTTGAGCTCTGGGTGATATGGGGGAAGTCTTAAGATTTCAAAACCTTTTCTTCTTATAAATTCATCTATTTTAAATGTTATAAAACGGTCCTTATTCTTTTTGATCAAATTATATAGTTCAACTTTTTTTAAACCATTATCAAACGAGATGGCGTTTTCTGTCAGCCACTTTTGCATTTCCCCTTTGCTGGAATTAGAGGTCGGTATTTTGCTGCTTCGAGTATTATGATAAGAAGCGTTGTCCATAACAATAACTGACTTCTCAGGTATGTTTGGCAATAACTTTTCATTGAGCCATTTTGCATAATTATCATAATTCATATTAGAGTGATAATCTCCTGATTTAGATGCCGCTTTGTAGACCAGTGAAGCATTAGGCACAAAACCATCACTGCTGCCTGCATGCACTATAATAAACCGGCTTCCTGTGCTCAATTTCTTTGAAAACTGTTTGTCGCCTTTAGAGTCATTATTTTGACACAACCAGGTGTTTTGCCGCACGTGAGAAGTCAAAACATATGTCTCATCAGTGTACACAATAGGACGACCTTCCGAACGGTATTGAAATACCTTTCTTAAAAAATTTAAACGCCAAATTTGAATTTCGTGCCTCTCTTGTAATGATTCTTTATTGTTACCAATTTTTCTCCATTTGTAGCCTAATCTGTTAAGTATTGAACGTAATGTATTTATACACCCATCAAACCCAATCTTTTCTCTCAAAACTGATCGCAATTTGGCCAGTGTTGGTAGTTGCTTTTCCACAATATGAAAATTTTGCACAGTAGTACGAATGATATCAAGGTTCATGCTGTCTAAATCAAATTTATTATTTCTCCTACGTGGTTTTTTCATAGGTGAAGTAAAACTTGCAGAAGAAGACGGCAGCTCTTTTTCTTCTTTTAAAATATTAGTTACAGTTCGTTCACTGATCCCTGTAGCCTCAGCGGTACGTTTCCGTATATTAGCCAAAGGACTCAAATCACAATTATCCAAATTGTATGTTTTCATAAAATTATACTCTTCTTGAAGAAAGTGGTACACGCGGGCAATAATGGCGCGTCCCTGGAAACCGTAAATAAATATTTTTAATTGAGACTAAGAATTTTTTTAACATCTCTTTTTAAACATTTTTTTTGATAAGACTTATAGTTTTCTTTTTGTAACTTACATATACGTTTAAGTTACATGTTGGTACCTAACTAAATCGATATCTAGGGACAAATTTAAAAATAAAAAAAAAATTACCTCGCTATGAATTACTTTGCGTTTTCTTTCACTTTTGAGATTTGACATGCTGACCGTAATTCGTGAACAATTGCAACGTGGAAACATAAACACCAGTGTCTCGAGTGATGGCTCACTCGCTACTGACCGATCCGTCGGGTACACACACTAAGGAAACTGTGTATTTACGGTTACAACTACAATTAAAGGCCACGCGCGCTCGTAGATTGAAAGATCTGTAACTCACTTGTACTTTTCCACGGCTGTTTTCTCGTGGACCCACGAATTTGTTCCACTAGTGGGACCACGAGGGAGAGTTATTTCTCGTAGACCCACTACTTATTAATCCACTAATTTGTCTCACTGGTGGAACCACGAGGGAGAATTATTTCTCGCAGACCCACTCACTCATGGCACTGATTTTCGTATATGTGTGAATTGAGTGAGCACCCTTCCGACGATATTTATTAACTGTTAATGTAAACCTTTGAGAATACCGTAAGACGAAGCCGGTTAGATCCAATAAATACTTACTTAAATATCGTGAAAATGTACAAGTGAGTTATCAATATCTGTAATTTGAAATTTGAATTTCATTTCATTTTCATTGAATGGGTTGAACCCTGTTTATAGTGCAGATACGAACTATACAATACTGTCGTAAAGACTCATAGTCACGCCAGGGTGTCACACTATGATGTAGTGACACCCTGGCATAGAATCCTATTTTTTTTATTTGTCACACCGTTAATATTTCCACACCAAGTGTAGTAAGTAAGTCAAGAGTTAATCAAATGAATAGGTACTTGGGGCAAATCGGTATTTAGCGGGACAAAGCGTGATGGGCACATTCGCCCCGGGTATGGTGAGGGGTTGGTTAATAGATCAGATATATTATTATAATGGTGCCTGTTTGCCACCTAAGTGGTAGGTAGGAAAAAAATAATCGACTGTGTAATGACTCTGTATTATTTATTTATTTATTTAATTAATCAGATTTAGTGGAGGGTGACATGCGTGCAAAATGGTCTCACTACCATGGACGCCCAAGATCGTGCGAAGTGGAGAAGGAAGAGCCGGAAGGCGGACCTCGAGCTCCGAGGTTATCTTGGCCACGGATGCAAGCGGGAGAATGCGTCTATATGCAGATGATGATGATGATTTAATTAATCAAATTTAATGGATGTCAATCTATACTTCTATACTAATATTATAAAGAGGAAAGATTTGTTTGTTTTTTTGTTTGTAACGAATAGGCTCCGAAACTACTGGACCGATTTCAATAATTCTTTCACCTATAGAAAGCTACACTATCTGGGAGTAACATAGGCTATATAACATAACGCTACTACTAAAGGGAGCGGAGCAGTGAGCATAAATGTCAATAAATCGGGCAGATTTCCATACATTCTTTACTAATATTAGATTTGTATTTTTGTATTCGAGTAAACTCAAGAACTACTGAACCGATTTCAAAAATTCTTTTACCATTAGAAAGCTGCACTATCACTGACTAACATAGGCTATAATTAATTTTCAAAAAAATAGGGATCCTGGATAAAACTTCAATAATGTAACCCAAAGTGTAAAAAAAATGACCTAAAAAATTCCTTACATCGCGTACGCTGCGAAAACTATTGAAGATAGAACAAAATAATGTACTGTAGAAATGTATAAGTTAAAAAGGTCTACATAAAAGTCCGCGACAGCATATGTCTATCTAATAAGGGTAGCTCACAATAACCATTTTTATCTTTTACAAATTATAAAAAAAATATGTGTCATTTTCGAAGCTATTTTTAACAATATAGTGTTAAGCCTTATCTGACTAACTACGTTAGATACATTGTACATTTAATGTAGATCAAAATTGCCCTTTACACTGTATAATTATAATGAATATTTTAGAATCTATTGCAGTATGAAAGTAACGCGCGACGATATAAATTCAAGCCGAAATGCCGATCAAAGTTCAAGATCAAGATCAGATTCAAAGATCAAGATTCTTATCTAAATAAATCGTTTGGTATTTAAGATTGTTTCAATACCTGTTGATTACTTTTTGAATTATTGAAATCGGACGTTCTATTCAAAAGATATTACGAAATTATAATGTCAATAAATCCGGTAAATTACCATACATTATTTGAAAACTAATTATTATTACGGGCATGGGCTAAAAGGGTGCAACCACGGGTGTTCGAAGTATTTCACGAGCGAAGACAGGGAAGGTCAGCTGAACACAAGATGCAACGGTAACGGGATCCGAATGCGGGATTGGAACCTCCATGTGATGCATCCTGGGTAACGGAGGCATTAACGCCCCTCACCCAGGGGAGGCGCTACCGCCTACGGCAAATACATACAGCAACGGGAGCAGCTCTATAGAGGGCTGCTCAAAGGCTTCCCACATGTCCCTCTGACTACGAGGAGGCCCAGTAGAGAGCAGGAAAGGGAAGGGCTGGTCACCGAGCGCGGACGTGAGGATTATAGGTCCGGCCTCCTGTCATCCCTTCACGTCCGTCTCCTCCCTTTCCGGAATTCGATGGGACATCGTGCTTCCTACTTCTGAGAGGGCCATCTTAAAATTGTAGATGGCCCAGGGTCAGCCGGGGGGTGCGGAAAATGCCCTAGGCAATTTTACACTCCAGCAACTGAAGACCCGCGACGGCATGCTGTTTAGTGGGTCCGAATTCCACATGGCACTCCTGATGGCTGACGGGGATGGTATCCGAGGCAATTTTAGCACGAAAGAAAAGTTTGTACGGAATCCGAATTCCACGCGGGCGGAGCCGCGGGCAACAGCTAGTTAATTAATAATCCCGAAAATAATTTATATTGTGGACGTTCAAGGGCTTAGTAGCGTGATGATAGTCCATTTCACAGCGACAGAGCCGGCGGCCATCTTTGATCGATCCACATTTACAACTTACGCAAGTCTATCGAATCAACTGCGTCTAGAAAGTTATTTAATAACAATTTCACTGTAACTATATACCATTGGTTTCTATTTGCTAGGAGGCGGCTATTGAAAATACATAGTTGCGGGAAATTATATTAGTTCTAGTGGAGTGTTGGTTTTTATATAGGTACTTACCTATGTGCGAAGGTGTTTATATGGTTCGCACCTCCTACAACTGAAGACCCCTACGTTCGGTTCGAGTCCGACATAACCACCCCCACGGGCTTTGGGGCGGTTTATGCGAAGGAATCCATATCCATATGTACTTCCATACTCTACTAATATTATAAACTAGCCTTCCGCCCGCGGCTCCGCCCGCATGCATCGCGGTTAATGCGACCTTTGCTCATATCTTCGGTTCTACTCAACCGATTGCTCCTAGAATGCTCTTGTCCTAGCTCCAGCTCTATGTTCTTTTGGTATAAATATACCTTTAGAGAAACAAGTTCGAAGGGACCCTACTGTCAGAATTGACACTTTTGACTCAACTTTAGCCATTTTTCCGAATATATACTCTTTGGTTCCGATATTTTTTACCTCACGTAAAGCCAACGTTTCCGTGAAGTGGCTAAAATCGGAGCTACAGCCTACAGCTGTTGTCATACTGTTCTGTTGCAAATCATTCACAAATTAGCCCGATTTTACAATATTGAAGGTACTGGTAATGGAAATAGCCACCAACTTACCACCAGGCTAAGTCACATGGACGAGTACCTAGGTACTATAAAAAACCGGTTAAATTCGTATCGGACTCGTACAGAGGGTTCCGTATTCCGTAAAATTATAAACCGCAATATATTTTATTTGTGTTTGATATTTGCACAGTTTCAAGACGTTATACCACGCATTGCTGAGAAAAAGGTCTTGACAGACAGACAAACGGACAAAGAAGTGATCCTATAAGGGAACCGTTTTTTTTTGAGGTATGGAACCCTAAAAATACTAAAATATATTACTATGGATTCTCTGGTGATCTCGCTTTGGAGATAATAATAATAATAATGATAATAATTATAATATGTGGTAACATTATATCAGTGCTACTGTTAATGAACCGTTACATCAGGCTTTGAGTAATCAACAGTAAAAATAAAATTATCAATAAAATCTCTGTAAGTAATTATTATTAAGCGCACAACGCCAATTACTGAGGCATCGATTCAATAAGCATTTAAATCTACTTAATCCGACTATAAGAATACTAAGTTGTACCTACTGACCTAATAGCTTTGCATTTCAAAACACGTACAAGTACCCTGGAGCGCCAGAAATTGGTTATTCAGCGCGCGAAAGCTCTGGAGAGGAGAGAGGGGGAAGAAAGTACCTGCCTGCGCGTGCGCACCTGCCGTGCGCCGTTCGCTCAGTCGCCGCTAGACCGCTGTGCATGCTTCACGCGCCATGATCGCGCGCCCTACTAAAACGCCGCGTGTGTATATTGCCAGTATTGTGTGAAAATTAAAAATGGATGTTTTATATATTTGTGTTTTCTTCACCTTCGTTCAAGGTTCGTAATTTATATATAATATGATAACTAAAAATCAAATAACTTTCTATCTATCATTTCCATTTTCGAATAATCTTATTGTTTTTGTGTTTACAAAGATTTCCCGCTCAGTCGGTTGTGTATGTGGGGTAATTTCCTATGGGTATCGAGGTCGCGATGAGACTCAGTCACAGGTGACGGTTGTCTGCGGTCGGTACACACTTCATGGGATATGAATCTCGTGATTACGGTACTTGTAGGCTCGGATTTCGTATCGTATTTACTTACTGTTACCGGAATGTGTGTTAATATTACACTCTCACAGATCTCAGTATCACTTAGTACTTATGTTATAATTCTAAACCGACTCTTGAGATTTCAAGTGGAGAAATTTCTATTTAATCTATTCATTGGGGCGTTTTAAACTTGTATCGATATTAGAAGTCAATTTAGTATACGTTTATTAAATAAATGGCACATAAAGTGTGTTCCTGTCATGCCTTAAAAGTAAAAAATAAGTAAAAACCGCATATGTATCGCCCGAGGCTTGTATAGCTTTCATTCGGTCTTTCTTTTTCCGAAATGTAGGTCAAATATTCATTCGCGTCTCTGTCTCTAAATTACTAACATCGTTGAGTGTTAATTCGTTTATTCCAATTTCTATCTTATAAAAAACGTGCCGAGGTACACGACAGCAATTAAGTTGGTACTTCTATGGGATTAGAAAAGAAATTGCAAAAATCACCTCGAGTTGTATTGTAGAGTTCGGCGTAAAAATTCAGTAAATATGTAGGTATAAGAAAATTATCAAACTCCTGACTGAATATTTACTATGGCAACATTTAAAAGTATTCGTTAGTTCGTTTTTTAGGCTCTTACTTTATATCAATTGTAGAATTTCTAATTCGCTTAGAAATTCATTATATTATCTAATTAAGCACATTCAGGTGAAAATGTTTACAGTGCGAATCCTCACACATTGCACAATCTTAGAATAAAATATGTAAAGTTTGTTTTGTTGACAGAATAGAATTTATTCTAGGATATAATTACATAGTGAGACCCCCAATATAGTAAGTGCGTTATCACAGAGTCGTTTGGGCCATAAATCAATTCTATAATTCATTGACATAGAATTGCTTTTTTTTGCCCGATGACACAGTTGATAATGCGCTTATACGAATATAAGCAGAATTTGTTTCATATTGATTACACATAATAAAATAAAAAAAAAAAAATATTGTAGGACATTCTACACAACGCTATCAAGACCCAAAGTAAGCATAGCTTAACTAGCTTGTGTTATGGAATCTAGATTGCGGATAAACATACTTAGATACATTTTTTTTTTTTTTTGTAAATACATACATATCATACATAGAAACACCCAGACCAATGCAAATATTCATATTCATGCACACAAATATTTGCACTGAGCGGGGATCGAACCCGCGCCTCCTGCGTAGCGGCCGCGTTCACTACCGCTACGCCACGGAGGCAGTCATATTACAGATGAACCTTTTTCTAAGGATACATTTTGTTTATCCGGCACTTGATGTGTGTGTAATAAATACGAAACATACAATTGGTCAATTAAATCGAAGACCAATGATAAAAACAGAATAGAAAATATATTTTGACGAACTGAATGGAAAAGATGACAGTAGGTATCCTCTTACGCAAAGAAGGAAGTGACTGAGGAAATGACATCTGCCAGAAAAATGTATGGATGAGAATGACATGTTGCGCCGTCCCTTGGGCAGGTATCATCACTACATATTATAAAACAAAGTCACTGTCGCTGTCTATCCGTCCCTATGTATGCCTAAATCTTCAAAACTACGCAACGGATTTTGAAGCGGTTTTTTTAATAGATAGAGTGATTCAAGAGGAAGGTTTATATGTATAATACATGCATAATATTGTAGAGAAACACTGATAAATTTAGAGATATGCAGCAGGAACGGGATCAGAAAATGGCGGTACGAAGTTCGCTGGGTCAGCTAGTAACCTATAAAATAATGTTAAAAAATATCTAATTAATTTATATGGACTGAGGTCTATTTCTATTCAAAGACCCTCACGAATCACAGTTACTACAGTTTGTCTTAGTTACCCGTGGAACACTTTTCAGATTAACTATAAGTACCACAATTCGTTCTAAGTACCTACCTGTGGAACACTTTTTGGGTGAACCACGGGTAGGTACGAAAAATTTGCATTAAGTGTTCTTTAAAGGGGAAGGGTGATACCCTACATAAAGTTGCAGTACGGATGAATGTTTGACTGCTTTATATCTTAATGTTATAATTAACGAATCGGACGTTTTGCAAATAGGACAAATATGCGAACCTGACCTTATTTTTCCGAATGTGCAAACTCGATTTGTTCCTTCACTATAGGAACAGGAATCTGGATCGCAGTATTTATTGACTGATCGCAATGATATTATCATTTGTAAGCAACAGAAACTTTTGCCTACACATTATTAGTCTTATTATCGACCTTACCAACGCGATGGTGCACGTTATAGTACAGATTATTACGTCTTCTAGGAAATAGAGCGTGTCTTCGTATCTGTAGCTTTATTTTTTACTATCCGTCACCTATAATGGCATCCCGGAATGGGCATAAAAAATGCATTCTCGGACACACGGTGTTCTGCCTCGCATCGCAGATCGCAGTTGGGAGAGTTTTTATTGTGCAATTTAGACACAATTTTCACAAAATTGTCACAATTTTGACGTCATTATGATGGTAATTATTAAAATATTTTACTATTCTCTGCCTGAGCTACTTGTCACTCTTGCTGGATTATTAAAATTGAACTAAGATTATCTTGGATTATTTTGGATACCTTGGATAGTACTATTATTTATTTACACACACACACAGTTACAAGAATCGCAGCATGGTTCTTGGGTGCGGTGCTAATGAATTTAGAATATGGAATGGGACGTCGGAACTAAATAAATGAGCTGACTTTTGACACCTATCTGTATACTAGTATACCCTAGTCATAGCACCCCTTACTTCGGTGGTAAGCAGTAAGCTCTTTTCTAAGTCGTAAAAGATATTATTGTTTTCAATGACTCCAACCAAATTATATAAAAATGAAAGCATTTATAACAACAAGTTAAAACTTTCTTACAATTTAAACGAAAAAAAGAAGCAATGATGGGACGAGACAGGTTGGGTCTTATTGCTCAGCCAGCTGACCTACCTGAGGCCCGATCCATTTAAAAATACCCAGGATAAAAAAAAAACAATATTCGATGTGATGCGACACAACAATCATTAATATGCTTGAAATCGTACAGTATTTTATCCGTATTTAAGCAAAAAGGCATATTGGGAGAGGCCCATGTCCAGCAGTGGACTGCAATAGGCTAATTGATTGACTGATTGGGAACTATCCAGCAAATATCTTAATTTACGCACGTATAGTGTCGATTCGGACAAGAAGTATCCCAGCCAATTAAAAAAGGATAATCTAGTTCTCTGAGATTCTTGCTATAGTATAGTTAAAATCTCGCTGCAGACTCGGTCATAAATCATTCGAGTGTTTCGCTCTCTTACAGTAGTATAAAACCTCATAAACGTGTTTTATTGTAAATCGACAGGTGAGCATTCTACTCTAGTCGGTCAACTAGCGCACATCCCTACGCCGATTATGATTTATGACTGAGTCTGCAGCGAGATTTTAACTATACTATAGTATCTTCTCAGTAGAACCAACTTACCGAACCAGTAAAATAATCATTTTAATTATTTTACTGGTTCGGTATATATTACAATTATGTCAAGAAGCGAACCTTCTTGACATAATTGTAATATTTTGACGTTTTATGTGCTCTTTATGTGCCTTAACTAAAAAAAAACGAAATTGATTCTTTGATTCTTGAATGGGTCACTAGTTAGTTGCTATTTTTTTATTACCGCGGATAATAAGAATAATACTATCCGCTATAACAAAAACTGTACAATAATAGATGTATGAACTAAAACAAGACGCGGCGCCGTTTCAAAACTGTAGAACTACAGTTAACACCTCACTGTATCTCACAGTAAGCACTGCGTCAGTTGATGTAGCAAAGCGTCGCAATAGTGCCCGGAATACGGCAATAGGCTCACCCCCTATTACGTGTGACCTAATACAATGATCGGTGAAATGTGGGTACCCCACCTTTGCCTACCCCTCCAGAGATAAAGGCGTGATTACCTATATGCATAGGTAGGTAGGTACTAGCATTACAAGCTAGTTGGATCACAAGATTTATTGACGACTCTTTAAGCCGAATGCGCTTCATTGCCTTCTTATTGAAAAAAAACAAAACTTGTTGATATAAGACTCGAACCTGTATTATTAGTATTATTACCTCAGTCACGCAGCCGCACCTCAGGTCAATGGCTACCGGAAGCGAGGGGTGTCGTTCACTTCCGCTTAGGGACACATTACAAACGGGGAAGACGACACTTTTTTTTCGTAATAAACAAGTTATAGTCATTTCTTTTAAATTAAACGGTTTTATTGATTTAGTTGTGAAAAAATACGTATGACGCCATTTTCTGGCAGCAGCCATCTTGGATTTATAATGATGCTGAATTTATTAAATTGTTTAAATCGATTAAGATAGGAAAAAGCGAAATCAAGCTCAGGCAGGACTCGAAACCGCGATCTTTCGCTTACAGAGGGAATGCTTCGACCACTGAACCACCGCGCCAAGGAGTCGAACTTTATACGATTTAAGGGTCCCAGGTTCGAATCCATTTCACTACCGACGTGAACACACTCCTAATTAACACATGCACTGTCAGTTATAGAGGTTAGGGGGTAACCAATATTATTAAAAAAAAATTAAGTCCCATAAACAACTCAAAACCACAGATTAATAATCCTCATTACTGACATTCACCTTTAAGGTATATTTATTTCAGTGTTCCCACTATAAAAAAAAAACATTAAAATAATTTTGACACTGACTCATTTTATCTGTGTGAAGAAAAAAGTTTGGTACAGTGGGCAAATGACCTGTTCGTGGAGTTCACACAGCTGTACAGTACCGGCAGCAGTGAAAGTTGAACATAATTTCGTTGATTTTGTTACACTTTACGGGCATTTTTCTCTAGAAATGTCAATAGGTTTATAGCGCTTTGTTCTATCCTTTCATTGTTGGTATATGAAATACAATGTCTGTTTTCATTTTCTACATACAGTCTTTTTTCCCAATGTTAGGTAGAGACCACATATTATTATTTTTAGTACAACCATAGGCAGCGTATTTTATCCTCGTAAGTTGAGATCGGAAACGGTAAGTACAATCAGGTATGAAAGGAACTTCACCTCACACACGTTCAAGCTGTGGAATGAACTCACGGCTGAAGTTCTCCCAAGCGACAACACTATGTGGTTCTTCAAAAACGGCATTAGAAGGTTTCTACAGGGTCAGCAGCACGAATGTGACGCCCCTGATACTGCAGTCATCCATAGGCCACGGGAACCACTCTCCATCAGTGGTACAAAAAATCCTGGCACACATCTTTCGCTTCTTCTACATTCATAATTGTTTCTATCATTACCTGTAAGGTTGCGGACTCCTGACCTATTCTTTACCAAAACTTGGTGTGTACCTGGCATTAGCCTGTGCGTCGGTTGTATATGATGATTTGTAACACATGCCTTCACGTGCACGTGAAGCGTATTGGCAATCAGTGAATCGTCCAGTGCAGGTAGTTCGATTGGATGTGTGACAAAATTACCTAGTATACTAGTCTACTATCATTAGGCTGTCTCAGTACCTACGTCATTTCACATTTCTGTAATTTACACAAGATTATTACACTCGTGCCTGTGTCCTAGCCCTCTTTCCCACCCGGAATACGAACGCTGTGAAGTATAGTAGTCGAGTTGCTGTAAGAATAGAACAGAAGAATACAATCAAATGTTATGGAAATAAACTATTTTACAACACACCTGCTCATAAAATCGCTATTATTTCACCGCAATTAGGCACGGTAATGACACCTATTATTATCAAACTGTGAATTTCATTACTATTATTCACAAGTGAGTTATAGATTCTTTTTTAAATTTTAAAGTTTCGATACAAAAAAGATCATGTTTAATAGTACAAATAAATTAATATACCTATTGTATGGTCATTTGATGCATTTTCATATTTAAATAAATAATTTCAACTTGTACCTAATACTTGTATAATAAACAAAAATTTCGCTCAAATTAAACTTTTTTGTTTCTCTAGTACAGAAAAAAAACAGAGTAAAAAAAAAGTTAAAGTCAAACCTCATTCTTTTAAATATGGCCGATCGCCATTGTTAGATGCGCGCGCATAGGAAAACGAATTAATTTGTAGTATTGTTTATTTAGTATTTGTAGTATTATTTTATTCGCAAGTGTGTTGTAAAACGTCGTATGCCACGCGTGAGCATGGTGATTACCGTCCTCGGGTCTCAATAGCGCCTCGGCGGTAATCACCAACTTTGCTCACTTGTACCATAATGTACTATTAACGGATTCTATGGCTATTTACTTTGCGTTATTTTTTTTATTAGAGGACTACCCCCTGTAGGGGAAAAATGTACCAAAATGGTAGATTAGGACAGCAGACGCCGAACTCCCAAGTGAAAGCTTTGTAGGCACCGGGAATGGAACCCGGATGGAGTATATTTTATTGTCAGAAATGAAGTAATCCATACATGCATGCATATGCTCTCGCCTGTAAATCCTTGCAGGGGTATGTAGAGGTGTATTAACATTCGCCAACTGTGATTTTCGCTCCCACGTAATAGGGGGCGAGCCTATTGCCGTCTAGCGGGCACTTAGGGGCTGTATGTTTATTGTCGGATGGAGAACTCAATCTCTTAGTCGCCTTCTACGATACCCACAGGAAGAGATGGAGTGGCCCTATTCTACTCCACCGGGACTAACACGGAATTAAGTAAAAGAACACAAAATAGGTGTCTACATCACGATAAGTAGATACCTAGTTCTATTTCTATGTGTAAGTTTCTCGTAGACTTTCGACAATAAAAATTAAACGTCAGCTATAAAAGAGTAACAAATTGCAGTTTCTTGAGTTGAGACAATTATATTTTGGCAAATTAAGACCAAAATTGAACTTTCCTTTGTTACATTTTTGATAACCTGTAAAATGCAAAAGTATGCACGCCTAAGTAAGTGCCGATTGATCTACCAACCCGGAGAGGAAAACCTCCACCAGCAGGCTCATGCTGTAAGAACTTTTCGAACATATATAGGTACATTTATCTCCGGACACGTATCTTGGACCTAAATCGCAAGACAAACAAGGCTCTGGCGCCCGCGGATTAATCTATGCTTGGTGAATTTGAGTTCGTCCACCGCAGTAGCACCCCGTGCTATCCTCAAAAGACGCCTCAGAAACGTGTACTGCGCGTATAGAGCACATTTTAGGTCCAAGATACGTGTCCGGAGTTATAATAAACATACATCGCTGTCGACTTGTGCTCGACTACGTGACGTCACCAAATTTACAGCATGCGAAATTGAAATCTCACCGCGGATTCAGCTGTTGAGTCCGGTCAAAACGTTCTTATGCATGTGTCTGCAGAGCTTGGTCCGTTAATCAGCTGGTGAAGCTACCAGGAGATGTTGGCCTGACTCCAAATATCGTGGAGGGACCTCCTATAATACCCTATATCCAAGAGAAGAAGGGCAATTTCTCGCTAACTGTCCGTTTGTAGCTACTATACTAGGTACGTATTCAGTGACAGTATTCACAATTATTACAAATACCTAATTAAAACCGTTAACAATAATATTAAAAGTAATTGACCTGGTACCTCTGCCTGCCTCCAAATAATAGGAGCGTGAAGACAATCAAAGAATAATCAAATGTCAGGCAGTTGTATGCCTTTGGCAACTTCCCTTAGAAAACGGTGCAGTGATGAAATGGTACACTAATTGCCGATAGCATCGCTTGGCCAAGGCAATATTGCGTGACTTCAAGGTACTATGCTATGTGGAAAACATTACGTTATATATTTTCAGGGGTAGGTGGTCATTATGTGGCGATCGCGGCTAAATATCTAGGCATACTTACTATTCGGTAAGGTATTTAACTAAACGTAAACAATATTTGTGTCTATTTAATATGTTTTTATATAAAAACTCAATTTATGTTTAGAAACTCATTTTAAAGACTAAAAATCGAAATCGAACCACTAATTAGTCAGCCCAGTTTATTTGTTATGTGTTTTTTATAAAAGTTCGCTACAAAAGTGACATTTAATTCTACAATACGTCAAGGAATTGCCACTTGTCTAGGGGGGCTGAGGACACTGGACAGATTATATTTTGTATTTGTATAGACAATCTGTCAAATCTGTCTATACTGCCTGTCCTGAGATAAATCAAGATTCGTCCTTACGATCGAGAGGTCCCGGGTTCGAGTCCTGACTATTGCACGACCGACGTGAACCCACTACTAGCACAAGCAATTTAGCTTAGTTGGAGAAGGGAATATTAGTAATTTCGGTTGCTAATATTATTAAAAAAAGAATTGGTGTACTGGGAGTGGGGGTTCGTGGCTAAGAGGTAACTGAAAGGTTACAACATTGCAAGTTTAAGCAATAGCCAAGTTACTGGTTTGTTTGCCAATCGCACTTGGCCCCCACAAATCGCACTTGGCCTCAACAAATCTTGGCCTTGACAGCGACCGTGCACCTTTCAATGACAATAAGTTCTAGTTTCCACTCGTGGGTGTTTCTCTTCATAATTTCTCACGGGAAACGGAGGAAGGAAGGAATTCTGTGCAAGCCGAACTCACACATGACATTTTTTTTGTGTGTGAGCTAGCAAACAATTAATAAAAGAAATTAGAATATCCAGATTTTACTAAACAGTTTCTAAGTTGAAGTATGGAGAGAGGGTGAACGGGTAACCTGGCAAGAGTGGACCTAACCTGACATATACCTATGTATATGTACCTCAAATAGATCAAGATATCATAAAGATAGGCCAAGAGTACCAGCAACCAGCGAGCATGTGTGAAAGCAATTATTGCTCGGAACATATGACTTAACTTAATAGATTTTACTAAACAGTTTCTAAGTTAAAGTATGGAGTGAGGATGAATCGGGTAACCTGGCAAGAATCGACCTAGGCTGGCATAGGTATGTCAAATAGATCAAGGACATCATAAAGATAGGCCAAGAGTACCAGCAACCAGCGAGCATGTGTGAAAGCAATTATGGCTCGGGGCATATTATTATGTCTTGGACCTAAAATGTGCTCTATACGCACAGTGAGTACATGTTTCTTGGGTGTCTTTTGAGGATAGCACGGGGTGCTGTGGTGGTGGTGGTCGAGCTCATATTCATCAAGCATAGATTATTACAAAACAATCCGCGGGTGCCACCAGGGCCTCGTTTGCCTCGCGATTTCGGTCCAAGATACCTGTCCCAAGGTCGACAGCCTCTGTGGCGTAGCGGTAGTGAACGCGGCCGCTACGCAGGAGGCGCGGGTTCGATCCCCGCTCAGTGCAAATATTTGTGTTCATGAAATATGGTATTTGCATTGGTCTGATCGTGCCTCGGAGAGCACGTTAAGCCGTCGGTCCCGGTTGCCATAAGAACATCTATGACAGTCGTTACGGGTAGTTGGAGCCCTAAAAAAAATCCAAAAACAACGGTCTAGCTGCAAAGCTTCGATATCGCCTAATGTTATCATTGGGCTGTGGAGGTCGATGGCAATCGCTTCACGAAAAAAATATCGAGGTCTAGCCAAATCTGTAGTTAAGACTGGTAAAGCGGACCCCAGACTCCGAGCTGAAAAGCTTCGGATGCGACTGGGAATTAACGCTAGGATGAGAGATACCTGTCCCGAGGTATACAACAATTAATATAGCGCTCTGCTGTACATGCAGTAAGTAAGTATAGGGATAGAACGTTTTCTCTTCACGTATTAATATATAGATATATGGGGGCGTTTATAAATACCGTTACACATACGCACCTAAATATGCACTTTACAAAGACAGCTGTAAGTAAAAGTAAATTTTGAAGTCTCAAAGTGAAAGTACTTAATTAAACTTAGTTATCTATTATTTTGTAACTGTTATAACGCCACCTACCACGGTTATGTGAAACTCATTGTTTGACTCGAATATTTCGAGTTCTTTTGAGGTAACGCACGCAAAATTAATGAAAGTTATTACCCACGGACTAACTGTCTGTTACTAACGTACATAAAGTGATAATTAATTTGCTGTCAGTACATTATTAATCTATACATAAAGAAAACTGTTGCAAAAAGTGTGAGTGTTTTTTTATTAAACCATTTCTCCTTTTGGCGGGTTTTTCCTGTCAGACGGAAGTCGCACACGTCACCGTCCGTTTGGACCTAAAATGTGCTCAAAATTTGCTCTATGCGTGCAGTACCCGTTACTTAGGTGTCTTTTGAGGATATCACGGTATGCTACTGCGGTGGACGAGCTCAAACACACCGCGCATTTATTATTACAAGACAATCCGCGGGCACCAATCAGTATATAAATACCTACCTATTTAAAACAACAGTAACTGGTAATCGAACCAGGTTAGGAATGATTACATTTTGGTCAGGTTAGGAATAAACCATTTTGAACTATTGAGATTCAAGTGAGAACTTTTTCGTTACGTGGGCGAGATGTACCATAACCCTATATTTCAAAGGTTGATTGAACTCCAAGTGAGGAAATCCATAGAAAGGTGCTGAGAAAATAAAATAATTCGACGGCTATAATTCTGTCATAACTCAAATCACCTACCATTTCCTCTATAATTGTGAGGTAATCTAACTGTTGGTACCGATAAACTTACGTTACGTACATACACGTCGGTGGTTTTAACATATGAACGTAAACTGTATAATAATCTCTCAACCACGTGTACCACGATTTGAAATATGACGTCGAGAGACGTCCAATGTCGAGACAGCCTGATGAACGCGACTGATACACAGGGGATGGACGACGACGGCGGTTTCATTTCCACTCAGTGCAAATATTTATACCTATCCATGAATCATTTGTCTGGAAATGTTCATGCCTCGGAGAGTTAGCGTGTGTGTCCGGATAGCGTGAGAGATGTCTGAATAGTAAAAATAAATAACTGTACCTAAACTGTACCTATGTTAAAAAAAAACTGTACCGCCTTGTACGACATCGGGAGGAGATGGGGTGGCCCAAATTCTACTCTGCCGAGACGCTCTAATTTAATTTAGCCGTGTTGATCCCGGTGGAGTAGAATAGGGCCACTCCAACTCTTCCTGTGAGTGTCGTAGAAGGCGACTAAGGGATTGGGCTGTTCTCCATCCGACAGTAAACATACAGCCCATGACTAAGTGCCCGCTTGACGGCAATAGGCGGGCCCCCTATTACGTGGGACCGAAAATCACAGTTTTCGAAATGTACTAGGTGTAATGCGCCTCTGCCTACCCCTTCGGGGATTAGCAGGCGTGAGTATATGTAGGTATGGATGTATGAATTTGAAATTATCGGCCACGTCGGTTGTCGTTGAGATATCGTTGTTTTCTGTTTTATTATGGTGCGATCTTTAGATAATTATAAACACCTACTCAAAGAAACAATTTTTGAGTACGGTTGTTTCGTCCACAGGCGTTAGGTATAGAGATGATAACGGGATTTCACGTTCAAATGTAGAACTGTCAGATTGGGGAAATACGTCTATAGTAGGTACAATAGACTGCGGTTTCGATTGTCGATGTCCCCAAAGTCTCTTGAAAAGGGGTCGGCAACACTTCAGCGCTTATAGACGTCACTGCTTATAATTAACCCATAACATAGTTGGGCCTAATTCTTTCGAAAGTTTATGGAATAGATGAATTATGAGAGCTTAATTTTACAAGAAAAAAATAAAGCTGCTGGCTAACGGAGGAGGCCCCGAAGAAAGTGCATTTTTCGGGGATTGGGACCTAATTAGTCAGGTTTGAAGGTACCTCGCTAGAAGGTAAAAAGCTGAGATCAAAAGATACGGGCCACTATTCTATTGTTAATATTTATTTCTCTAGTCTCCCCGCGACCATGGCTGTTGAAAAGTAGCCGAAACGTCGGGTTAAAAAGTAAATAGGTAATAACAAATATATCGCGATAGAATCCGTTAAAAAGTATTTGAATTTCACAAAAACAAGAAGTACCTATTTGAATGATTGAGATTCGTAAGCTTCAAACAGTATTATTGATTGATCTAAAAAATCGTAATTCAATAGTTTGAAACTTTCCTTTCAACAACAGTGTCGATTTACATCTAACACTTCGCTCCGGTATCTCCCTATCTGTCAAGTACGCGGATGTATTGCATAGCTCAATCTACATCGGCGCGCGTTCTAGCGGCGACCCGATTACGCGTGGGCTAACTGCGCATTGGACCCGTAACGGTTCAAGAATGTGGCCCCACCCGCTAGTCAACATTAAATGGAATTTGGAATTTATTTAAATGGGTCTATTGGACTGTTAGAGTCATCTTATAGTAGAAAAAAAAATGTGTTCTCAATGGAATTTGTAGGATTGAAAAGTGGTGATTTCAAAAATCGTAGGCAATTTTGTAATTGGTCTGTTTAACTAGGTCAACTGGGTGTCCTGTCATAGCTTGAGGTCATATTTTACTTATAAATATTTAAATTTTAAATATTTTCAAAGTGTCGCAATTTTTTATAACAAGTATAAAAAAATTAAATATGAAGATATTTTACATAGCCATAAAAAAGTGTTTATTATTAAAAATTGCAAAAATGAGTAATAAGCATCGATGCGTTTAGCATAATAAATGAGCTGATAAGAATTAATTATATCAATTAATTACAGTTCACAAAATTAATTTTACTGTAAATATGTGTGCCTGATACCAAAATGTTGCAAATAGTTCATTAATATGCTAAAAATAACTGTTAAATTATTACAAAATTGAAGGTTAAGGTGTACCTACATCATATTTCTTTTACAATAGTAATTATTATAAATACACATTAGTGTGCCATAAATGCGACAAATCAACTTCAGACCACCCGAGCTTAGTTTTCCGTGAAGCGACTGCCATCCGACCTCCACAACAGACTCCTCCACGCACGTATTTTGACGTTTATGCCATTTATTTTTTATATAGGCCAATGTCGAGAGCATCTATTTGCGGAGCCATCCCAGAGATGCGAGCAGTATTCCACGCAAGAGCGAATTTGTGTCTTGTATAGAAGGCACCGCTCCGGCATGAATAAAAAGCTCACTTTCTTCAGGACTCCGAGTTTACGCGAGGCTGTTTGATAATGCTCTCAGTGTAGTTTTTGTTGTGACAACTGTCATATCATATGTCGAATCCCATACATTCATCATTCTATTCAACAATATGCCGGCCAACGTATTGCTACTTGTCTAGGGGTTGGTCAGGCTGTCTGCTGACTATTTGAATGCTTTAAGATTTAGAAAAGAGAATCGACCTCAGGCGGGACTCGAACCCGCGATCTTTCCCTTAAAGTGGGAATGCTCTGACCACTAAGCCACCGAGGCACACCCGAAGTCGATTAAATACGAAATCTTAATCGATTTCAACAGATAGCGTAATAAATGCTTTAAAATTTCATTCCAATATTTATATTTTTTTTCCCACAGAATAAATAATAGCAAACTGAGCTGTTTAGCTGTTTCACTTCTAACGGGAAATGCTTCAGGATGTGTCATATCCGAAATATGTATTATAAACACACGCTTATGTAAAGTTATGAGTTTATGACGCACTGTTTTGACATAGTTTTCACTTCACTGACTAATAAACCGTCTCCGATAAAACGGATACATTCTTTTGACGCTTCAAATACGCCTGTGTACATAGGTGTATCCTGTTTTCACTAAAAACAAGTAACATTTAATTATTTTGTTTCAAATTATACGGTTGTAATCAATGAAATTATACCGTCATCCGAACTAATAAAGAGGTGTACAAATATCAGAACAATCAGTCAATACAAAGGGGATAAAATTTCAGCTACTAGTTTTGATCCAAGAAGCAGGTAAAACTAATTAAAAACATTCAATTGTTATAAATTGCTATTCAATATTATAGACTAGTTGATTATGAATTCGTTGTAAGATTTTGGATTTGATTCCCAAGTGTTCTACTATTTTTATTCAGATTTCTGCTAGGAAATTCCTGGCATTTTAAGCCAACACGGAGTCTGTAAATTTCGCCAGCAGATAGCAATAAAACGTTATATTCTTGGGTTAAAAAATATGGGTCCAAAAAGACTACATTTTATGGGTCCACAAATATTATTGACGAACTGTGGGTTGCACTTCCGGGGCAAGATATGCGTGAGTAGGTATGTAGAATAGAAGCGTGAGAAATTTTTCATTTAAGGTTCCTAATATGGTACATATTGTAAATGTATAATTATTAGGAACTTTAAGTTAGAGTTTTTGGGGCCTAAAACAACTGTTAGTCTGTTAGGCAATCTGTAGTCTCAATGGCAACGAATTTCGAGAATATTCAAAAAAAGAATGAACAGCCCTAAAAATCTTTCGCAAATTACCGAATCGATTAGTTAGTATTTATGCGCATAAAGATATTGGTGGGTCTGTTGAAATTGTTACTATCATTAGACATTAGAAAAAAAAAACAAAGAAGTAATGAGTCGACTTGCAAAAAAAATATCCTTGAGCTCCTTAGTCCTAAAAAATACGAAGCGTTATGTATCTAGCTTTCCTTGTTCTTTTTTGCAGTTTGTATTTTGCAAAGTATCTACTCATTTTGGGATATCGCGTATTTTGCAAAGGGCTTATTTTGCAAAAACCTCATTTTGCAAAATGCTCGTTATAAAAAGTTTCCCTTACGAGAAGTCCTACAAACTGTCCATTTAACTCCACATTCTGTGCCGGACTTGTCTGTTAGGCAGCAATACAGAATGTAAGCTAATTAAAAAACGCTTTCTCATCAAAATTACGTCCTCCCCCTCTATACCCTCTTAATGTACGTAATCTCGTATATTGTTATTTGCTACCCGAGCCATCAAACAAAATCCTGTACCGTGCCTTTATCAATAGAGCTATGCAATCACGAAACATTAAAATGAATTATTAGTAAACACAGTGTTGAAAAACCACATAATAGACCCAACCCTTTCTAAATGTGGGTAATTTTGACCCGAATGACTTCATTGAGAAAATCTGCGCGTAACACTTCGCACAAAAAAGAACTTTATCTTGTACCGCATAAGGACGCAGGTACAATAGATGCGTCATCAAGCTTTCACATTTCTCGATGGGATTGCGTCAAGATTACCTTACTCATAGGAGGAAAGTTTTCTTAGAATATGCTGCCTAGTACGTCTCAGTTAAGGAAATAACTTCAATATACAAGCATACAGCTACGCAATGGGATAGAAATACAACAAGTTTAGTCAATATTTTGGGTGTACATTTTATATACCTTCTTACATTAAAAATTCATGTACGCAAGATTTTTACAGTACCTACAGTACAATGCACAGAAGACCTAAGAAGTAAGTATAAAAAAAACTCTCAATTGTATTGTAATTCCTCTGTACACTTCGGGGTTGCTGGAAGAGAACCTACTTTGTTCATGACATTCCAATATATTGTATAAATGTAATTTATATGTATAATGAAGAATAAAATAAAATAGGTACTCAAAATATAGAATTTGTAGGGACCAAAAAAATACACGTTTTTTAGAAGCTGAATTTCACCAGTGAAAATTCCTTTATCTGAAAAAATTACTATGGCAGTTTAATTAATTAAAAAATTACAATTACAATTATTTACATAAATTCATTACTAGTATAAAAACAATATCTGTATACCTATATACAAAAGGCGACAAAAAATTCCTCTCCATCGACGTCAACTGGGAGGGTGGCCAGAAGGCTGGCGGCATTGCCACGTTGAATGGCAATGCCTATCCTTTGTGCAAGGTATATTTTCTGAAGTTGTTAAGTTTGCAGCACCAACATTTTTGGGCTGGGGAGCCAAGCTCACAGGCAACTTCAACTTCTGATTGACTAACGAAGCTCCGGTGCAGGCTTTCCTATCTGGGTTGGGGGGTTAGACGGCAGTCATTCCTGTAAAAGTCGAGACAAACCAATTTAGAGACGTGGGAGAGAGGACCCTGGTCTCCAAAGAAAACAAATGCAACCGGGATTGAAAGAAAGAAAGAAAAGGCAATTTATTGTTGCATACACAAAAAATGATTGTGAGACACGGGAGATCTCAATGTATTAAAAACCCATCATAGTGAACTCCCTGGCTAGTAATACTAAACCTTGCTGATTTACTCGGCTACCAGTGCTACCACTTAGCTAACGAGTCCCTTCCGAAATTTCCCGAATGCCGCATTTCCGTTTCTTTTGGTGTACAATAAAGAATATTTCATTTATTTATTATTTATTTAAAACGTGAAAATTCAGTTACACGGACTGTGTGAAAGCCAGCGAGTCTCTGAGTCAAGCTGCAGACAACGCACATAGTTAAAAGGGTTCCATATTCACTACGGAACCTTACAAACTAACACCCAACTGTTACAACAACAGTAAAACAACCCAAAAGCATATTAATTTATTGGCACGGTAACCGAGTCAAAGACCGGTCGCGCCTGGCCCTGAACGAGGGTCGTAACCTTCGAGAAATTCCGCTTAGTTACGCCGCAGCTATTAACGTTTTACATAGAAGATAAACTAAGGAAAGTTATCCATAAAACGCGGCTTTATATCATTTATGATACTCTGTTGTACATGACTAGGCCTTAATAGCGAGTAGTGGTCGTAAAATTTATAGTAATTTTAATGTTCAGTAATTATATCTGAGTAAAGTGTAGAATAACTGCCTAAGAGCCTATTAAGCTGTTTTTTTATTATAGACAGATATATACAACCCAGACTCAGGCTCAGATACATGGCTCGAGTCAACAATAGTGCCCGGAATACGGCAATAGGCTCCCCTATTACGTGGGAACAAATACAATGATTGGTGAAATGTGGGTGTTAATTCACCTCTGCCTAACCCTCCGGGGATAAAGGCGTAACTGGAACTTTAAAAAAATCCACATTAGTTACTTTATTTAGGTGTGCACAGGGTCCATCAAAATCCTTGACTCCTGATCCCGTTCTCGCTGCTGACGCTCCCCGATAGCGTGATGATTTATAGCTTATCTTTTTCTTCATCCTAGCGTTAATTCCAGTTGCATCTGAAGCTTTCGCCTCGGGAGTCTGAGATCCGCTTTTTTTAGTGTAACTGCGGGTTTGGATGAACTTTGATATTTTCCGTGAAGCGACGGCCATTTGGAGATGGATTCCATTGGAGTATCAAATGGAGTATAGTTCTAATAGTCGGTAAGTAGGTTAAATAAATAAAAGCCTTTGAATCAGTCTCATGCAAGACACGAAGAAGACGACAAGAGTTAAATAAAATAAATACTCGTGAAAAAAATAATAAAGCATTTCAATGCATATCGGGCGATAACTAGCTTTTTAATAGGAGTCAATAGCATCACTAAAATATTTTCATTTCATTTTACATTGGTATGCATGAATTAATAAGAACTAATAATGTGCAATAGAGTCTGAAAGCCTTCGTGGCGTAGCGGTAGAGAACGCAGCCGCTACGTAGGAGACGCGGGTTCGATCCCCGCACAGTGCAAATATTTGTGTGCATGAAATATGGATATTTGCATTGGTCTGGTCGTACCTCGGAGAGCACGTTAGGCCGTCGGTCCCGGCTGCCATAAGAACATCTATGGCAGTCGTTACGGGTAGTTGGAGCCCTAAAAAGTCCAAAAAACAACGGTCTAGCTGCAAAGCTTCGATATCGCCTAATGTTAACATTGGGTTGTGGAGGTCAGATGGCAATCGCTTCACGGATAATATCGAGGTCTAGCCAAATCTGTGGTTAAGACTGGTAAAGCGGACCCCACACTCCGGGGTGAAAGCTTCGGATGCGACTGGGAATTAACGCTAGGAGGAAGAAGAAGAGTCTGAAAGTCTGAAGCCCGTATTCTAGAATAATACTCTAAATCTCGACATATCTGAGGATAGATTGTCTAGACAGATTTGACAGGTTGTCTGTATCCCCTGGACAAGTGGCATACCTCAAATCTCATACACTCATCATTCTATTCTACGCCGGTCAAAAAAATTGCCACTTGTCTAAGGGGGTCCATCAGCAGCCTATTATATCTACTCATAATAAAGTTTAAGAGCTATAGCAATCTATAAATTGAAATTTATTAAGACACTTCCCACAATGACTGTACACACTGATTTTCTAAATTTAATTTTAAAGACCACAATTGTTCATTTTATCTTTTGCTCTTTTGTACGTAGAAGCTTCCAATGCACTATTCTATTGACAGATTCTGTTGGACTCTCATTATTCTTGAGATGATGGGTGTATTGGTGCCAACAACTTTTGTCTGGGTTATAGAACGATACTTGCATTGTAATTTGGCCACTGTGGCCCGATTCTAACCACCATGATTTCAAATCGTACGATATTCGTATTTTTTCAACGCTATAAAGGTATGATTCCGAAACCGATTGCATACGACAACTGCCGACGCACGCAGCAGATGCGCGTAATTCATTACGGCTTCTCAAGGGTCCGTAATGGGTACGCTGTATCTGATGCATGCGTCTATCGTAGGCGTATGCGATCGGCTTCAGAATCATACCTTTATAAAGAAAACCCCTGGAATCACATGTATTAACTATTCCGGAGTCAAGGCACATTATATTCAAGCGGATCCCGGACTCCGAGGCGAAGGCCTCAGATGAGCGGATACGACCGAGACTAACGTAAAGATGTCGATGATTCTATCCAAAAACCACCAGTCGATAGTCGACCGAACTAAATAAAACTGTTTAAAAACAATCTATGCTTGGTGAATTTCAGCTGGTCCAACATAGCATAAGTAGCACGACGCAGCGTGCTACTGCGGTGCCGTACAAAGAAAGCTGGGTCCACATTTGTAGCATTTCTGTGTATCGTATCTCCGTTGCATAGCCTCAACGCGTATCATGATCGCTAGTTTGGACACAAGATGATACCCGTTAACAATACACGCCGTATCTGATACAGCCCGATCCGCACTAAACGCGTATCTTGACAAACCTCGTATCCGATATACAGCATTTACTAAGTATGGACGCGTTTTTTTAACGAAATACGCCAAAATGATACGATTGGACAAAACGAGCGTCCATATTTATGATACAAATACTCGATACGATACGACTGATCGTGATACGTCAAGGTGCTACAAATGTGGACCCAGCTTTAGATGTGCTCTATGTGTAGTACACGTTGTACTGCACGTAAGAGTACATTTTAGGTCCAAGATATAATACGCGCCGTGCAAGTTTCTTGGGTGTCTTTTAAGCATAGCATGGAGTGTTACTGCGCTGAACGAGTTCAAATTCACCAAGCATACATTATTACAAAACAATACGCGTACGCTTTGAATTTAGGTCCAAGATACGTGTCTTAAGGTATACTATATATATATTAAGCATCTACATAATGCATATACAGGTCGTCCCACAGCAATGCCACATGGAGGGAAAGTGCCTTAATCCTTAAGTTTGCTCAATTTAGTTAAAGGAGATATCACTTTATTTTTAAAAAGAAATAAAAGTGAATGCAAAGGTTTTTAAAAATTCGCTTGCCACACCCGGTAATCGAACCGACTGAAATACGAAAAAAGTAACATCCTATATTTTTATGGCATCAATCGATAGTGTCAATCATAAGGATCAAATCTCTCTACGAAACATGGTAAATCAAATCCGAACTCATAAGAGATTTTCGAAAAATTTGAAGATCAATGAAAACATTCTAACCGTAGCATAGCATCAAAATACTTTTACCTGAGGGAATATTTTCACAAATATATTTTGATAGATAGGTACCTAAGTACTACTTACAATTATTAGGATACTTTACTCGTATAATATTTTCGCCGAGGGACGCTCCTAAGCCCCAATTAGGTAGACAGGTAGGTCGCACCACCCGCTTTCCAACATAACGATTGTTTTTTAATACCCCATAAGGGGTATTACGCGAATTCATTGTATGTTAACGTAGGTAATATTTGAAAAGATGATAATCCTCAAATGATACCAAATAATTTCTTTCAATATTTTGTAATTCAATGTTCTCTTCATTGCAATATTTTGTAACATAAAAATGGTAAGTTTGTTGAAATAAAACAACTTTTTTAACGGATTCTATCGCGATTTATTTGTTATTATTTACTTATAGCGCGGAGTTTCAGCTACTTTTCGATTCAAAAACCTCCACACCGGCCATGGGAGGTTCTGTCCGGGAGGTAATTTTTCCTGGGGAGGTAGGAAGTCTGAAGGCGGTCTCATCGCAGCAGGGTCTTCATGTGCGGCTGTCGTGGTTTGCATGAAACTTTATAAGTAACCTACATACATAATAAGTACACCTACGTAGGATGCTGCAACAAAGCTTCTTCACAATCGGCCATTCACCTCGGTCTTATCGCTCACAACAGTGATGTCAGTGTGCTCATCTATTACGGATGTACCAAAAAGATAATCATTATGCATTTTTTTAAGTTATTTATCTGTGTATGCTATCTGTGGTCTCAAAATGATCTTAATACCAAGGTAACAAGAGCAAATCAAACTGTTTTGTTGATTTAAATTGTATTATCTTAGGGTTCTTTAAGCGGGGCGTGAAAAAGCATCTGATGAGGCCGTCAAGCTGAGTGCCATTGTACGTGTTGTAATGGTGGCCCTCTTTTCAGAGACTTTGCGAAGGCAAAGTCTCTGAAAAGAGGGCCACCATCTTACCATCAGGCGAGGCGAAGTCAAATTGACGTGTCCTATAAAAAAAAAAAAAAATCGTCTGAACTAAAGGTGTGTACCAAATATTAGAACAATCAGTCAACAGGAAGGAGGAAAACAAGGTATCGTTTCCTCCCTTCAGATCATTTTAGAGTAATTTGTTCGTTACGATCGATCTGATGCTGACTGTACATCATGCCTTATTAATATTTTCAAGTAGGACCAACTTTAAATGGAACCTACCGTATCTATCCAGTCTACCTAGAGGCAAAAAACGGGCTGTTGGCTCTGCCTACCCTGGAGAGAAATAAGTATGAGCATATACGATATGGATACGACATATGTGCAAATACTGAAACCGCGAAGCATCCTGGTCCGTAGGAATAGAACCAAATTAAATTTAAACTTAAATTCCCTGATTTATAAAATCCGAAATTTTCTAACAAAATAATTATTAAAATAAATGTAGAAAATGCAACCACTTGTATAAGTCATTAAATAGTTTCATCCATTGCTTTAAAGTCATTGACTGTGTCATAAGTCCTTAATAAATACGCACACACCTTCACACACACACACAACAATAGGCATAGTAGGTAACTTACTTGAACAGCTAAGCGGCAACATGCGATTCTACAGAGTGCTCAAAGTTGTTCAAATTCTATAAAATTAAAACTCTACTTTCTGCCCTTAATACTGGACCAATTTTGTTCAAACTTTTCCTGCTTGAAGCTTAGGGGGTACCAAGTATATGGTTTCAATTATTGCCTATATGTCGTATCCATATTGTATGTATGTTAGTGCGTGTATGTATGTATGTATGTATGGTATGTGTGTGTGTGTATATGTATGTATGTATGTATGTAACAATGTGGTGAAGCCTGGACAGTTCTACAAGTCACTGTGTGATCAGCTTGTTAGCTAAGTCTATAAAATTATTCATTCATCAACACAGAATCCACTTCAACCTACTCATTATAACTTATTAAGTATTATTAAGTTTTCATAACTTATTAAAATACATTTGAGCGTGTACAGTTAGAGTAATAACTAGTTTACCGCGGCAAGATCGCGGCATTTAAATTTAATAAGTGCCAAGCAGATGAGTAGCTTCTATGTCACAATCAAAGATTTTACATAAAATCTTCTATGTACCTATTGAACAATCTATTTAGAAAAATATAAACATCCGAATTGAGAACCTCCTCCTTATTGAAGTCGGTTAAAAAAAGAATGTGGCACGGTTCCTGGGTGAGGTGGGAATGAATTTGAATTTGGAATGGAACGCAGAGACTATTATATAATTATGACTTCAAGAATTTTGACATCTCTTAAGACAAAGCGCGTATTTTTTAATGACATTTGATTTGACTGCTCCAAAAAATCATGCATTGTAACTGCATAAGTACTGATCTTTTGCTATACCAATTTCTTTGTTCATACCGTCTTGTAGTACATAACCTATGCATAGGAGTCATGGTAAAATGACAGGCAAGGAACTGACACTTATGAGCTATAATTCAAAACTTGGAAAATTAACGTCACTCAATGAAAACAATACCTACAGCTCATACACTAATTAAAGAGTGCGAGCGAGAATAAAGTGTAACTTCTGTCATACAAAGATGTTTTTAATCTTCTTCTTATAGACACCGCTGCTAGGATATTACAAGAGTTACCAATCATATTGTCCAAACCAAATTCCTTCGTTTATTTCTTCACCCACGGACATTTTCGGAAGTCTGGAAGAATGTTTGGGTTCACCAATATTTAAAAATATCTGCTTTTTAATGTATAGGTATAAAAATGAATCGCCGAAATGTATATTCCGAACGACTGCATCAAATTGACCTTATCAGGACAAGGTTTATACCAGTAGAGTGCTATGGTGCCAGACGAAGCCAGGGCGCGTAGCTAAGTAGTAAGCTATAAGAAAAACCTTTGTATAACGTAATAGATACACCAACGCAACGTAACACTTTCAAACTTCAATAACTGTTAATAAGTATAACAGTAATGAGCAGTTTTAGGTGCGTGCACGATCTGGCAACAAAAAGTCGCTGTGTGATGTGTTTTGACGCTGTTTGTTTCTAGTTTCTACTAGAATGCAGACAAACAAATAACCAAAAAATGCTTAAAACATTCTTCACTGATTATACACTTATCAATCTAACAGTTTATCGACTCCCGACTCGTCCCAATGGTGTTAACCTTTGGGACGAGTCGGGAGTCGGTGTAGGAATAAAGATCAAAAGAACGCTTGTATTTTGTTATATCTATTACGTCACGTTACAAAAAATCTAAATAATAAATATGAATAAGTAATTCTTAAATCTAATGTACCTAATAGGTGCTCCTGTAAAAGCCAGATTATTAAAAGAAATAGCAGGCGAGTGGGCCCCGGCGTCGGGCTCCAAAATGCAAGCTTTGAGGCCTTCGAAATTTGGCGCACGGACGTAACAGAATAAAATATCTTTTTTTAATGGTATTCGTGACCATACATAGATGCCGGTTAAAAACAGAACTTCCTTTTTTGAAGTCGGTTAAGCGGTCCGTTATTCCCACCCACCATAAAACAACGTGGCATCAAGGACGCGTTGAGATTGAATCAACATTTCTCACACACGTTTACTATCCAAGGTCGCTGCGCAGGCGCCTTTCTCAAACTTTCTACCCTGCGGCGGGCACTGGTGTATAAAAAAGTCATTAGGTCATCGCGCAGGTGCGGGCAATAACCCCGTGAGTCATATGATTACTTCTTTATTTTATTATACAGGTATGCGTTCTAAGGATGTATAGCAACTAAACGCAAATAAGTACTTCAATGTGTGCTATACAAACTGTTTAGAATAATAATTGTGTCACGGTTCGTGGGTGAGGTGGGAATAGTTTTGAATTTTTGAATAGGAAGACAGTTTTTGTATACCTTATGACACGAATCTTGGACCTAATTCGCAAAACAAACGAGGCCCTGGCGCACGCGGAATGTTTTGTATTAATCTATGATTGGTGAATTTGAGCTTGGCCACCGCCATAGCACCCTGTAAAGAGCATATTTTGTGCATATTTTACGCCCAAGATATATAATATTATGTCTCGTGTAATATCCAGTCTCCACATTCAAAATTCATCCACGCCTCACCCTCACCCAGGAATCCTGACATATTTTTTGTTTCAAACAGTTCATCTATAATAGTAATTTAAACAGTGAAGCAAATGAAAAAACCTCACTTTGGTTCTAGATAGCGCTTATATTTTGTCGTAGAATATTGTAATTACTTCCTTACTTAACTGTCGACCTAAATTCAACTTCCAATAAGCGACATACATTTTCATACACACTTTTATCGTTGACTTTGCATAAATTACGGGTGAATTGCATAAAATGCATGTACTTAGGTAACTTTCATGACTTATACAGGCCAGCTAAATAAACTCAAATTGAAAATTTACTACACAAAAGTGACAAACGGACCAACATATTTGTTCCGCACAGCCGCTACAGTAGTTTACATACAAATCTTTGTTAATAACAGATGTTTAAACATTCTATTCTTAACCGACTTTAACATAATGTTGGAAATAAATATTCTGATCTTTGAAAGGGTTGTAAAGGATGCAATCTATAATGCTTAGGTACATTGATTTAGCACAAGTTTAGATCAAGTAACTCTTGACTTATGAGTAGCTAAACCTACTCCTCACGTTCAAGATATTCATCATCATCCTTGCGTA
Source organism: Eilema depressum (assembly GCA_914767945.1). Lineage (NCBI taxonomy): Eukaryota > Metazoa > Arthropoda > Insecta > Lepidoptera > Erebidae > Eilema > Eilema depressum. Next base: position 30,543,883 of record OU612012.1, on the reverse strand, counting down.
ATCCCGAACACACCTATGGTCTTTACCTCAGAGCCCGAAGTCCGCTTTTCCAGTCTAATTGCATGGCAATTGACCTCCGATAACTCTGTAAATTTTAGGCGTGAAGATAATCTTCATGCCTGAAAGTTACAGAGACAATAAATTTCAACGTGAAGAATATCCTTAGCCAAGATTCCTCTAAGCTAACCTCGAGCTAGGTCAAAGTAAGCATTATAGATTTCATTATAAGAGTTCGATTGACGGATGAGGCTCTGGCTGTGGAAACCTTCCTCTAGTGTTTAAGAGTCCAAATAAAATAAAGTAAACATGTAATGAAGGAGTAAAAGAGCACACCCCGATCTTCAAACTGCAAGTGTTAGATGAAACGGGAGTAGTATTCAGATAAAGATGGAATGTTTGGTATACACTTTCTAAAACATCAAACATGTTTTTACAAGAACAATGTTTAAAATTTGCTATCCACCCGAGTAGTTGTTTAGAATTTGTAGGCTGACGATGTTTTGGATAAAACATTTTTAATTACTGAAACATTGTCAACACTACAGCCGTTGCAAAACAGTTATAAGTTGTAACGGAATTATTTAAATAATCGAGATTAGTTAGAGTGCAATAGAGCCTTGTTTTACGAACACGTTATTTTTTGTTTACCAAGCAGTATCCTTATACGAGTCCTTTAATTAGTTTTTGATAAACTATTAGTTAGACTTCAAGACTGCTCTGCGCTGGCCGTCTTAATACGACTTCTATGTACAAGTTTAGAAAAATATTGTGCCACGGTTCCTGGGTGAAGTGGGAATGAATTTGAAATTTTTAATTTAGAATGGGAATTGGACGCAGAAACTGATTTTAGTTTTTACGCCCCGTTCCAAATTCTAAATTAAGTGTAGTATTGAATTATGACACCTAATTCGTAGAGTTATAGGCTATAACTCGTAGACAGAGGAGTATATCTTTCTACGCTTTAACTCTACGAATTAGGTGTCATAATTATAGTGCGTAATGTCATCCGTATGACATCTACGACAAATTACACATTGTGCGACATAGTCATATTGTGGCTAAGCTCCTTAAATAAAGATTTAAAAAAAATAAAAAATTACACATTGTCAGTGGTCTTCCCCGATACTAATTTTTTAACCGCACAGCCTGTCTAGTTCCACATAGAATTCATTAGTCCCAGGAAGCTTCTCAGTGTCAACGCGTTTAGCCCACGACTAGTTTCCAGGTACATTTATATTATTTTCTCTCGACACCTGCAGTGATAGGTCATGCTTTCTTAAACGGACTAATAGTTGAGACCGTTTCTTATATACTGTTAATTTTCCACTTCCTAACGTTGCACGCCTCGTGTTATTTGATGCAGTTTCACGGTTCGAACATGTCACGACTAGGCGGTATTTAATTTTTGATTATAACTATATAATTGATTTGAAGACATGAGTGTATAGGGCTTCGGGATAACCAGTATCGAAATCGGTACACTATCAATACGGGTAAGGCTCTTGTGAAGGTTTTTCTCTCAGGATTAGAGAGTGTGCTATTAAGGCGAACTAACATGCAATAATAAAAAGAAAGGAAAACATTTTATTTATGATTCCTAAAAATTTTAAACATTAGTCCACAATTATTTCACTACGGAAACTGCACATTATACGTATCAAAATAGGGCTCCCATAATAATAAATATAATTGGAAAAAAGTATTAGTTGGCTTCTCTCCGTTGTACCTACATCCTAAATTACCATTCTGTCTTTTTTTTAAATTACTCTTCTTCCTCCTGATGATTGTGTCTTTTCTGCTTACCTATATTATTTTTTTATTAATTCATGAAGATCTTCTTCATCCTAACGTTAATTCCCAGTTGCATCCGAAGCTTTTCAGCTCGGAGTCTGGGGTTCGCTTTACCAGTTTTAACTACGGATTTGGCTAGACCTCGATATTTTCCGTGAAGCGATTGCCATCTGACCTTCACAACCCAATTTTAACATTAGGCGATGTCGAAGCTTTACAGCTCGACCGCTATTTTGTTTTTGGACTTTTTAGGGCTCCAACTACCCGTAACGACTGCCATAGATGTTCTTATGGCAACCGGGACCGACGGTTAACGTGCTCTCCGAGGCACGTCCAGACCAATGCAAATACCCATATTTCATCCATACAAATATTTGCACTGAGCGGAGATGGAACCTGCGCCGCCTGCTTAGCGGCCGCGTTCACTACCGCTACGCCACGGTGGCTGTCAAAGGCTGTCAATAGGGCTCCTATAACGTTCAATAAATATAATTAAAAAAAAAACAAAGAGTAACAAGTGAAAAGCCATCAAAGTATTAGTTCTACGACTTCTCTCCGTTGTACATCCTAAATTACCATTCTGTTTTTTTTTAAATTACTGTAATGAAGTATTCTCGTTAGCCCCTAGGGGGGCTACCTACTCCTAACGTAAGTAATTTTAATTGTTTATTTTGAGAAGGGAAACCACGCACTCATCATGAAAGGATCTTCATTCCACACACACTCAAGCTGTAGAATGAACTCCCTGCAGTGGTTTTCTCAAGCGACTACAAAATGGGGTTCTTCAAGAAGGACATTAAAAGGTTTCTTCAGGGTCGACAGTACGAATGTAACGACCCTGGTGTTGCATACGTTCTTAGGCCACGGTAATTACGCACCATCAGGTGGGCCGCTTGTCTGCCACTTGAGTGGTAAAAAAAGGTTTACGTTTTTAGTGTAATGGCCGGAATTCAAACATCGAACCTCTAGATGGTAAGGCAGATTCCTGCACTAAGCTACCAACATTGACCATAAGGTGGGTATGATTTCGAAGGTGACCGCATAGGTACAGCAAATACAGACGCACGTAGCAAATACGTGTAATTCATTGTGGCATCTCAATGGTCTCCTTTATCTGTATCGGAGTTAAACAAGTACAACGCTGTATGTGCTGTATGCGTCGTCGGCAGTTGTCGTGTGCGATCGGCTTTGGAATTATCCCTTTAGAAGAACAATAAAAGCTTTGTTTTCTCAACAAGTCGTTAAAAGCTTAAAAGCGATATTAATAAGCAGTTTACTATAGTACTTATCATAATAATTCCAGAAGTGGCCACATAATGTTGGCGTGCGATAATAAGGCTCTGGCTTCGGTTCTCGGGTTTGGGAAAGGTTTAGGATTGTGTTAGCAAATTCTCCGTAAGAGCACGAATTCTGGGAAAATATTCAGCGGGCCTTTTATTAAAATAATTATATTTCCATTAAGTATTATAGTATTATAGTAAAGTATAATCTCCATCTGAAGGGCCGTTTTTTCAGATGGAGACTATACTCAATGGAAATTGTTGTACCTAAAGATTAGGATTTCAAATAAGTACCTAATTTTAAATTATGTATGAATTTTATGTAAGTATGTATAAAGGTTGGGTCGTTATTATTAAGGTTGCACTGTAATTACAATTCGATCCGTCCCGACCTCGCCCGTGGCATATTTTAAAACCCCGAGCTGAAACCCATATAGGTATGTCCGTAATTTTTGATTTGATTTTGGATTTGTTGACATTTATAATTACTGCTCCGTTTCCTTGAGTAGTAGCCTGATGATATATAAAGTTTAAAACTATCCTCGTTCAATGGACAATACAACACAAAAAAAATATTTTCATGAAATAAGTTCCATTTCCATTAGTAATTCCTGAGATTGGGGCATTTAATCAAACAAGCTTTATAATTATTAAATAGATTGTAAATGATCAAAAGCTGCGCTTGTAAAGTCTGCTTCCTAAATGTTTCCACTCCTCTCGGGATACAACTTGGTGCCTCGAAAAGAATTCACCTTTTTTTCACTTGTTGGGTAATCTACTATTTCGAATTTCGAACATGCTTTTTTTCGTTATGGCCAATTTTGTCTAGAAACATTCAATTTGACCTATCGTTACGTTATTATTTTATATTCTGTGCTATCACTTCTACTCGTATTTTAAAACGTAATCGATTAATAAAAAAAACTTGTTCTTTTTTATAAAGTAGGTATAGTACGCGCCAGTTAGTGTGGCAATACGAGTGGAACAAAGTCTTACGAATACGAAGTAACAAGAAAGGTAAATCAAAAATATTAAGAATTAAGAATTATTACATTATCTTTTAACATTGAAACTGTCGTTTTTGCAAATTTCGTATACCTACACCACTGTATAGGGGAATGTAAATGACTCGTATTGCCACACTAACTGGCGCGTACTTTAGCTATTACATTAACTATTCAATAAAATTATTTCACTTATGAATAAAAAATACACTAGAATATTTGAATCACGGCCATTTGGTACACGACCTACGTGAACCAGCTCCTAACAAAAGCAATATAATTTAACTGGAGGGCAGGGGGAATATTAGTAATTTTAGTTAGGTACTAATATTCGTTAAAATATTTTAGTTTATAGTTTACATCCCTACACCTTATAGTGCAATACGTCATACACGAGGTCCTATCAAAATGTTTGGCGATAGTGGCAAAACTCATCTGCAAGTCGTAGCCGGTATACCGACAGGAATGATTAACCGGGCGCACGAAGGATACCGTATTATTATCGATACAATATTAGACACTATATTATAGCTTTCGAGCAAAAAAAACAGCAGAAAATCACTTTTTTTGTATGTCAGCCCACCCATCAGAAATAAACCGTATCTAAAAATTTAAACTGTCAACCTCGGTTCATATGATACAACCTATCGACAGACTGACAGCTTAGGGTCCCATTATTACCTTTTTTATACCACTTTAGGTGGCAGACAAGCACACGGCATACCTGATGGGTCGTGGTTAACGTGGCGTATGGACGTATGACGTATGACCTTGTGTATGGAACTCTAAAAATGTATTGAAACAATTTTTTTTAGTTTTTTTTTTAGACAAAAAAGTGTTATTGCTGCGTTACAGCTGATTCAATTCGTTCAATCTTAACAAAGCCTGCGAACTGTTAAATTCACATCGGTTGAAGGTCGTGGCAGTCGCCTTGAGCTCGTCAAGTTCAAGTTGCCTACAGATGCTATCGAAATTATTATTTCGTGTGGTTATTGCAACACCAACACCGGCCGTGTTGGTTCCCATCTCTTCCTGTGGGTGTCGTAAAGCCTACCGTGTTGGTTCTCGATGGAGTAAAATAGGGCCAATAAGTACATCTCTTGCTTTGGGTGTCGTAAAAGGCGACTAAGGGATACTGCTGTTCCATACAGCCTATGACTAAGTACCCGCTTGAAGACAAATAGGCTCACCCCCTATTACGAGGGACCGAAAATCACAGCTGGCGAAATTTGGGTGTTAATACACCTATGCCTATCCCTTCGGAGATTTACTGGTGTGTTCTTTACAAACTTTATAATATCTATTAATATATAGTTGGCGTATATCTTGAGCCTAAATCGTAAGAGAAACGAGCCCTCGGGTCGGCGCGCTCAATTTGTTTTGATATAATCTATGTTTAGTGGGCTTAGTGGATTTTAGCTCTTCCTACGCCGACGGCCGTTGCAATCCTCACGTGCAACACACCCATATTTGTAGTATAAAGCAGGGTTTCTCAAAGTTTTTGCTCTACTAACCCCTATCAGCGAACCCGTTATCAAAACGATTGGTTGGAGTTTGTTGTCTAGCTGTCCAAAAATCTATCAAAGACATCCTTTTTAAATCAGCTCGAAAAGTTTCACCAATAATTGAATCTTGTTGCAAACTCCCTACCGTCGAATGCCGTACCCCTAAAATAGTAGGGGTTCGCGTACCTCACTTTTAGAAACCCTGGTATAAAGACACAAGGCATTAAAATATTACCCTCGAAATAATAACCCTCGAATAACTAATAAGAATAAAAAATAATAAGAAAAACAATATTTAACGTAGTTCTCATAACATATAAAAAGTAGGTACCTATGAGTTTTAAACGTTTCCATCGCCCATTTTTAGTTTGCAACGCACCATTGGCACCGTGTAAGAAATTCGTATCAAATTGGCCTCTATGGTTTTAGGCGGCAAACAATGGCTTATAACGCGCAGTTGGTGTCTTTTGAGGATAACACGGGGTGATACTGCGGCGGACGAGTTCAAATCATAGAATAGAATAGAAATAAACTTTATTGTACACCAAACAAAAAGAAAAGTAAAAAAAAAAATAGAGTAAGGTAACTGTACCAATGCTCGACACTGTACCAATGCTAGACACTTTCGAACAAAACCCAGTATTTTGAGAAAATTATTCATTTGTTTTATAAGACTATTGACTTAAAAGATGCCTTATGGTATCTATAAGATATGTTCAAATATTCGCAACACCATCCGAAGTAAATTTAGAAAGACTGTTGACAGCAAATAATGTGACTCCGTGAACACGGTCGTGTTATTTCTTAAGATTTTTGCCAAGGGTACTGATTTTTATAGGTGTGATTTTTTTGTTTATAAGTTATGATTATTACTAATTTTAGTATAAACGTTATAAATATTGAAGTTATTGACATACTTGGACCATTGGGACAATGATGTCTAGCATTGGTGTTTTCGACCAAGTGCATAATAATTTAATTTAAAGTAAAAGTATGATAGATTTTAAAGATTTTATGGGCAAAAGTTAATGTCTAATTGTTACTGTAACAGTTAAAAAAGAATGTAACGACCATGCTGTAATTAATTTGTTAAATTTTTTAGATTGAAATTTTATTTTTCCTTAAAGTGTCGAGCATTGGTACAGTTACCTTAAAGCAATTGGTTCAAATTCACCAAGCATTATAGATTATTAAAAATTTTACGCGCGCCCACCAGTTGTCTTATTTCTCTCGCGATTTAGGTCCAAGATACGTGTCCCGAGGTATATTTGTAGTTGTCATATAGATGACATAACAAAAAAGGCGCGCTTTCCCTTTCCACAGATAGATGTCAAAACTTATAGATCAGATACAAAACAATAATGAGTATTGTTTTTTTTGTCCCGTTCTAAATTTAAACTTTTTCATTCCGTCTTACCCAGGAACCCAAAACTTCAATGCAGGAACCATGACATTATACACAGTTTGTTTAATATTATTATAATTACATAAAACTTCAAAGTCATTGACAGCAAACGCTCTTTTCCTGCTGTAGAAGCGGAAACATAATTTATACTCGTAAAGTCAGAGGATCCCATTGTCAAAGAATGTTAAGCGTTATTTATTTATTTTCCAAGTTTCGGTGCATGATCCGATTAGTTCGCTTTCGCCGACTGTTCGTAATACACGGTATGAGAAGACAGGGCGATTCGTCACATCCGCCATCTTAACAGCTTTCCAAACTACTAAAGACGTCGTTATGTATACAATTACTAGAGTTTATTACATTATATGGCAACACTTTTTCCACTACTAAGGGAGCAAGTGAGCTTGCCGTTTGATTTTGACACCAGCCTGTTTTTTTTTTACTTTCGTGGTGTTCTTTTTTCAAATCCCTGAGAGTCCTCTTTAGCTGATAATCAGGCGAAGTGATGTCAATATTGATGTACCCTACATAAAAAACACAGATTCTCTGAATACGCATCGCATCGCAATCATAGCATAGGGCATTATTTTTTTGCTTGACAATGGGTTTCAAACGCAGTCATAATGTGAGTTGACGGTAGATTTTTTATATCTACATACAATCACGCGGTATACCTCGAGGACTTGGCAGAGGTGAATTAACACCCACATTTTACCAATCATTGTATTAGGTCCCCCGTAATAGGGTGTGCCCCTGCGGACCTACCATACCACCGGCCATACCCCTGGTGGTAGGCCAGGTCCTAAACCATACCACCACAGTATCGAGTAGTAGTAGTGTTGTATTGTAACCTATGATACGTGTTTATTAACGGGCTCGACGTGTGAGCCTATTGCCGTATTCCGGGCACTATTGTTCGAGTCATGTATCTGAGGCTGAGTCTGAGCTGTATATATCTGTCTGATGTTAAAAAGTCTTATTCCTTAGTCGCCTTGTAAGATATCGCATGGGAGGAGAAGGGGTGGCCCAAATTCTACTCTGCCGGGAACCACGCGGCTCATTTTATATATAGACTAGCTGACCCCGCGAACTTCGTACCGCCTAACAGTCAATTCTTTTTTTTTTTCAATTTTTCTCTCCGGTAAGAACCATCCCCGTACTTTAAGGAATGTTCTAAAAAAAGAATTAGCGAAATCGGTCCAGCCGTTCACGCGTGATGGCGTGACCAAGGGAAATAGGGATTCATTTTTATACATATAGAGATTTTTTACATAATGTATTGTACTGTACTGTAAGTTTGGCGGTAGCTAGAGCGAAAAAAGGATTAACTACAAACCAAAGAAATGACATTATGTTTGTAAAGGAAGGCTGCTCAAAGAAATCATCTCAAAAGCCATATTCAATTTTAATAACTGCCGTTGACTGGACAATACTCGTAGACACGTATGAGAAGCACTATAAAATACCGGAGGATATCTGTGCCTCATCATCCAGACCCGATATATTCCTTTTTTCACGATCGCATAGGCGTGCAGTGCTTGTAGAACTCACAGTACCGTGGGAAACTAATATACCTAAAGACACGCTATAAAGACAAAGAAATACTTTGACTTGACTAACGAGTTAACCAAAAACGGCTACGTGGTTAAACTCTACGCCGTAGAAGTAGGAGCAAGGGGAATTCCAGCTAAATCCCTGTACAACTTACTTAAAGACCTCGGATTGCCAAGAGCTTCAGTAAGCTCTTTACTAAATCGAATATCAAAAGCGGCATTGATAGGATCTTACCAAATTTGGATAGGTAGGGGGGGGGGGGGACACTACTGACGGTGGAGGTGAGCGCTGATGCATCACAAGGTGGCCACCCTAAACCTACATCTGGGTCGCAAGTCCCAGTCGCCGTCACGGTGTTCCTCTCCGTATCACGCTATGAATCCATGGAGTGCTGAGAATCGGATCTCTGTAAGAGTATTTATATATACATATAATATAGATATGTACATTTTTTTGTTGTAAATACGTTTCATACACAGGAACATCCAGAACAATGAATATACACATGCGTACAAGTACTTGCACTGAACGGGAATCGAATTCCCGTCCTCTGTCACACTATCACAAAGGTCATTATGTTTCTGAGTACTGTTCAACAGTTAGAGTTGCCAGTAAACTGAAACTGTAGTAAACTTGGATTCATTCACGAAGGAAAAACATTCAACAAGTGGGGAGGTGGTGCGGCCGTGACCTGCCCCACTGGGACCTTTGGGCAACCTTCCAACGTGAAGATTTATGACAGCTACCATTGAACTTGGCCGATTTTCGACCCGAGGCCAATCCCAACCCCCAAACGACTAAACTTTATCGTTTAAGGGTGGCGAGGGAACTTGCCTGCGACTTTTGTGTATAAGTACTAGATAAACGGTTTAAAACAAAAATTGGGTTTAGGTAGGTATTTAAACTTTCATGGTCGTTCACATTACTATTAGAACTCTCGGGATATTTACCATGTATTGTTTCGAGTATCCGATATTTCGGCACTGTTGCAAGCACCGTGATCACGGAGGAACTGGAGTACTAGCGGTAAACGGTAAAAACGTGATCATGGTGCTTGCAACAGCGCCGAAATATCGGATATTCGAAACAATACATGGTAAATATCCCGATAGTTCTAATAGTAACAAAATTGAGTTCATTCCTGTATGTAGTTATAAATTAATTTAAAAAAAAAGTTTAACCGACTTCAAGAAACGAAAAAGAGGCACTGAAAAGCGAAAAATATCTTAATTTACAGATTTACTGATTTATTAGAAGTCGATGCTTAGCCCAGGAGGCCATATTCCAATTGATTGCATCATAGTAGTTCAGACACAACAAACAAAGTTGGCTGGCACCGACTTCTAATAAATCAGTAAGTCTGTAAATTAAGTTATTTTATAATAAGTTATTTTATTAAAATATAATAATTGGCATCATAAATTACTATGGTACCTTATCTTTGACCAAAGATAAGGTGCCATAGTCCAACTATTTTTTTCGTTGGAACACCACCCTTATTGGAGGCCCGTGGTCCAACTGGTTGGACAAAGTAGTTGGACCACCACTCCGAACTATTTAGGTCACAGATATGCATACGGCCCACCTGATGGAAAGTGGTTATCGTGGCTTATGGACGAGTGCAACACCAGGGGACTCATTCGTGCTGCCGACCCCGTAAGAACAGAGAGATTCAGTGTCGTCATCGTCAGCGCAGAGGATAAGTAGGACAAGCCTTTGGTCTTCTCACTGACAGCTTCTTATTTTATCGTTTTTATTTTTTTTAAACATCTACCCAATATTAGGATAGGTAATTTTGGCAATTTAAAAATTATGACCCCATAGTTTATTTTAAGAGCTTACCGTTTTGACGTTTAGTAATAAAAAAAATATTAGAATTTAAAAAAAAACTCGACCCAAAAAGAAGGAACCTTTAAAAAGTAAATTAATAACTTTTACATTATGACCTACCCAAAGTATTGACCCTTTTGTCATTTGTCTCTTCGGGAGACCGCTAAGTACCTTGGTATGCCTTATTCCCCTCGACGGTCAGACGGCGGTCGCCCGACGAAACAATTGACAAAAGGGTCAATACTTTGGGTAGGTCATAATTTCATATGTCTCTTGTCTCTGGTCTGTCTTCTATCTGTATCGTGAGGTATAAATTATGACCTTTCATTTGATACCCAACACGGGTATATTTGAAAATATTAGATTTTGCATTACCACTTTCACTCCTCATATCTTACAAATGACTGAAACGATTTTTATGAAGATTAGCTAAGAACAGTTTCGACTAAACCTTCTTTCAAACAAAAGAAACAGAATCGAAATCGGTTCAGCCGTTTGGGAGCTACCACGGAGGACAGAATATGATTAGACAAGGAGCTGACATTATGACATTTGACCCAACATACCCCGTACTCGATGCCACGGACAGACTGACACACACAAACACAAACACACACCCACACACCCATACACACTTCAAACTTATAACACCCCTCTTTTTTGTCAGGTCAGGGGTTAAAAAGTAACTAATTTGACTAGACAGTCAAATTGCCAATTTCGTCACGACTCAGGAGCCGTTCGATTCTAAATCCAACCGTCCAACCGTTGCATTTTTAATTTCGTTCCCGCCTCGACCAGAGGTGAGGCGGGCACGAGAAAATTAGGATTTGACACAGGAATAATTCCTAGTAGCAATTTTCTTTCGGAATTCATAGAGGGAGGTTACTGGCAGTTTAAATTTCGATTTGCGTGGTATTCGGTTCGTTGCGTTCTCCGCCATCTTGAATTTTTTGTTTACTAAATAAGTCGTTTATTTTTAATTTTACAGGAAAAATTATTACTACAAAGTTGTTTAGAATTAAATTTTCTACAATTTTGTTGTTAATAATTTTTTCCTAGGATCTATATTTTTTGATTTATACCCCAAAAAGTGGTAAATCTTTGTTTGACTTTTTTTGACTTAAGAAAAATTCCTAGTAGCAATTTTCTTTCGGAATTCATTAAGGGAGGTTACTAGCAGTCTACATTTGATTTTGCGTGGTATTCGGTTTTTTGCGTTATCGGCCATCTTGAATTTAAAGGTAAAATTTTGTTTGCCGATTATGTCGTTTAGTTTTATTTTTACACGAAAAATATTTACTACAAAGTTGTTAAGAATTAAATTTACTACCGTTTAATATTCATAATTTTCTCCTAGGATCAATATTTTTCGATGTATACCCCAATAAGGTGGGGAAATTGTATTCGATTTTTTGACAAAGGAAAATCTCCTAGTAGTTATTTTCTTTGGAAATTCGTTAAAGCAGGTCACTGGCAGTCTACATTTCGATTTGCGTGGTATTCGGTTCATTGCATTCTTCACCATTTTGAATTTAAGGGTGAAATTTCAGTTACTGAATAAGTCGTCTATTTTTAATTTTACACTAAAAATGGTTATTTAAAATTTGTTTAGAATTAAATTTCAAAAAGAAAAAAAAGATGTTTTATCACCATTATTCGTGTAAAACTAAAAATAGACGACTTATTCAGAAACTAAAATTTCACACTTCAATTCAAAATGGTGAAGAATGCAATGAACCGAATACCACGCAAATCGAAACTTAGACTACCAGGGACCTCCCTCAACGAATTCAGAAAGAAAATTGCTACTAGGAATTATTTCTAGGTTTGCCCCTTAATTGAGCTAAATCGGTTGTACTAAATTTAGACTTTTGAATTTGGAACGGGACGCCGAAACTATTCAAAAATTCAGAGGCTGTCTATCATGTATATTCTATCTGATATTAAGCAGCCATAGGGCTGTTAAATATCAGACAGACGACAAGTCGCCTTGGACGACACCGCAAGGGAAAAGATGATGGTACCTATATTATACCTATTATAGTTGGTAACAAAATAAGAATGTAAATCAATTGATGACATTACTAAAATAATAATAATAATAATTTGTTAACAAACATATTATTTCTACATACTTGTGCCTAAAACTCATCACTATCACTATCACCAAATATTATAAAACAAGCTGTCTGTCCGTCCCTATGTATGCTTAAATCTTCAAAACTACGCAACGGATTTGAAAGCGGTTTTTTTAATAGATAGAGTAATTCAAGAGGAAGGTTTATGTATAATACATGCATGATATTGTAGAGAAACACTGATAAATTTAGAGATAATACCACACGGGCAGAATATATGGCGGTACGAAGTTCGCCGGGTCAGCCTGCTAGCTAAAGATAATCTGTTGACAATTTCATTTTCTATAAAACATCTGAAATGAACAAATCAAAAATTAAATAAAAATACATAGTTGATTATTACATAGGTAATTATGATACATAAAATATAATACAGAAACAAAATTAATATAGATATCATTTAAAAGTGCATTCCTATGACTATATGCTACAAAAAATTTGTGGTCATGTTGTGGTCTTAGCGATACCTTTTACAGTCTGTCGACGTAGAAATAATTGTAAGCGTCATTTTATTTCGAACTGCACTAATTAAGATCTATTAGGGCTTTAAAAATATTTTTTTGGAGTCGATACCAAAATTTTTTTTTCCTCTTTTTGTATTTGTATCACGTACGTATGGGAATCATCATCATGTCAGCATTGTTCTTTGTTGCATCTAAGGCTTTCATCTGCGTCTGCTTACTCCTTTTTCTCTATTTGATTTGCTTTCTTCGGTTTTATGAAAGTGAAAACCGTCTGACCGCTCTATCCCGAGAAGAAAACGCCAGATTCACATCTATCAGTGGAGAAAGGTGACAATTTTCAAAAGGTAAACTGGTGTAAAAGTCGAAACAACAAACATTTCTATCATGCCTTGCCTTTGCAGAGCAATCTGACTGAAATCCGGTTTGGTGTACCTACTTAGGTACCGGCATGTATTTGAATAAATAATCTCGCCCCTAAAAGTCTAGCACCTATTATATTTTCCATTAAAAATTGAACCTCCACCAGAGTTCATCAACCTCAACTACATGATATGCAATTTTAAAGTCTATTAGCACAAACTTTTGTATTAAAGTTCATCCGCGTCATAAAGCTCCCTGCAAAGGCTATAGAGATGACCCAACCACCCACCACCTGCCACCCAGCCAACCACCACCACCCGCCACCTGCCACCTGCAACTACCTGCACTGACGCGATCAATGGAGCTCTGCATTTACCCCTCTGCCCAGATGCCCGGGCCGCCGACATTTAATAGCTGCAAATTAATTGTAGCAACGAACAAAGGTTTCGAATTAATTACATCGCCATAGCCATTTCCCAATTACATTCCAGATTGTCCAGTTAACCTTTGAATTTCATTCGCGTATTGTTTTGTTTTTATACCACGTAGGTGGCAGACTAGCACTCGACCCATTTGATGGAAAATGGTTACCGTGGGCACACCGTGGGCTATGGACATGTGAACACCCGCACTTCTGACCCCGTAAGAACCTTCTAATGCCTTGAAGAACCTAAAATATTCTGTTTATTGCGGAGGTAAAGTAAGCTACCATAGTCTGGTTGTACTATATTTATTGCAATTCAATGTAGCAATGTCTTCATACTAAATAACAGTTCTTTTATGTTAGAAGTTTCCGATTATTCCTAGTAGTCACCTCTAGCCCTGTCCCCTGGGGTGACAGCTGGGAATTGTCTTCCCATTTTGTCACCAGGGTGACAATTTGTGCCGAATGTTCCCTTTGAAAGCTGACTAGAGGGGACAAATGGGAAGTCTGTTTCTCAGTTGTGACAATGGGACAATTGCTACAATTCCTTCCCAGAAAAAATATAGAAAAAAAAAAACAAATACACTTTAAAAAATACACTTTAAAAATAAAGTACACAATTCCTTGTCAAAAAAAATATATAGAAAAAACCATTTACTATTTGTGGAGTGGGAATGGTGCTGGTGGTCACGTCCTTTGTTCTCGCTGACTTTCATTATTCATGTTATGGCAGAGGAAGTCATTTCCTAACTTATAACATTATTATTATTTATGCAATGCGGAAGGCGGAGGATCGGCAAACGTGGTGCGTTTTGGGAGAGGCCTATGTCCAGCAGTAAACAGCAATAGGCTAAATTGAGTGATTGATTGATTATGCAATATTCCGGTGAACCGACGAGTTCACCGGGATCCCCTGGGGGATCGGATTAGGGGATCCTGGTGACCACGATCTAGAAATCACATTTCTGCCTGCCATACTGTTAAAAGCGCATTTTTAGTTCAAATGGCCTTATAAGCACGAATGTCAGGATAATTTTGTTGCTTGGGGTCGGATCGAACCACACGCCGCCGCCGTCTCGTGTCTTCAGATAGCTATGTGATTTATATTAACTAGTTATATGTTAGCTTAAAATGTATCTTTGCACCCAAAGTTTAATTATTAGAACAATATTTTCTGAGGCTAAGATTTTAATCTCGCCGTGTCTATGGCAGATGGAAAGTAACCGCTACAAGACCAGGGTAAAGAAAATAAAATATTGCTCGTGACGTTTAAAATATGCACAAAATATGATACGCGCAGTACACGTTTCTTGGGTGTCTTTTGAGGATATTACGGGGTGCTAGGACGGTGGACGAGCTTAAGTTCACCAAGTGTAGGTAATTACAAAACATTCCGCACGCACCAGGGCCAGGGTCTCATTTATCTCGCGATTTAGGTCCAAAATATACGTATTAGGGTATAACCAAAAATTATTCACAATAGAATCCTTTCAAAATAGATTTATTTCAATGTACGAGTATAACATTCGCATACACTCAAAAATATCAAGAATATAATACAATAGACACGTTGTGTACAATGTGTTCTTATTCTTTTTCAATATACATAATTTTTTTTGTATTCATCTCCTCTCGTGTCCGCTTCGATGAAACCAGACCCTAAGGCTGCCTTTCCACCAGAGATGCTATAGTAGATAGGGGTTTAGCTAAGCTGTGTTTTTGTATATAGAAAGATACGTGCTATGGATGGAGAATAGATTCGAATTTGAATATTTAATTTCGTAGGAAGTTTCATAGCACATCTTCGCTACGCTACATAGCATAGCACAGTGGAAACGGTCACATAGTCTCATAGCTTAGCTTTTACATCGCATATCTCTGGTGGAGAGGCAGCCTTATACTTGTATCTTCAATTGGACACGCTTCAGTGAGAATACGCGAGCTTTTCTTACTATTTGCCATTGTCAATATATTATTATAATACATAATGTGTATTTCTTTTTATTAGATACGAATTTATATTCGAAGAAAGGGCAGGTCAAGAGCACTTGAGACCGATGAGCTTGTTTGAAAGACTTAATGCCAGTGGAGGGAGCTCGTGAAGTGCGTTTGGAGAGCGAATAAATTATTAAAAATAAAAAACCCGAGCAGACGTAGACGGTACATACCCATTTTGCAAATCATAAACCGACAGAAAAATAATGGGTACCGCCCGGAATTTAACTAAGTGTATTGTACTATAGAGCAGTCGGGTTTTTTAATTTTCTAATAATTTGTTTCAAACTTTTTAGTTAAGATGAAATTCCCTTCATTTTGATACTCTACTCGAACTAAATTTGAACGAAAATAATGGTTTGAACAACACGCGTTTTAGCACCAAAAAGCCACCGTAAAGTTTTTGTTGATATTTCATGTAACATAATAACCCTCGGGAGATGAATACCTTTCATCAGAATCCGTCCTGCCGTTAGGCCTGTAGAAGGGAACAAAGAAAACTACATACATACACACGTAACACATTACCCTCGCTGGCGTAGTCGGGTAAAAAAGCTTCAATATTGTTTGTATGTACGAAATACTATAACCTATAGTTTATACTACAGTTATAGAATCAATTTCCCTATCCTCTCCCTATTAGGATCGGTAGTAGCGAAGAATGCGACTAAAGCCAGATCTATAGCCATGCCCAATGCGGCAGCTGCACTCAACCATACTTTAAGCATGACTTGTCTCCTTAAAGGTACGCCAAGAGCGAAGAGAAGTTCTGCCACGGCCCTCGTCAGTTCGCTGGCCGACCGCCATCTACCATAAATGGCTGCACTGTTGGCTGCCAGGAATGCGGTTCCTGTGCTGCATAAATATACCTGAAATAAGTTAACTACAGTCAATGATATAATACATATTGTTATAAGCTATAGATACCAGTGGTGAGAGGTCCCTATAACCCGACTCCTACCGGCTTGCTAGGGAAGCCGTGGCAGAGATGTTGACATTTATACTCTAATTGTGCCCCTGGCTACCATTATAAAAAAATTTCACCCTTCGCCACTGAAAAATACGTTGTCCGCCCTCTGAAATGGCTACGAAAAATAAGACAATAGTATAGATATAATTGTATAGACAGATACTTATATAGAATTATTATAAAAACTTTTTGTTCATCCAGAAAGTGACCAACGTGGTTTTTTTCAATTTTGGAACGAAACCCATACGGCCATACATTTTTTAAGCGCTTACTACATTCTAAATATACTCGTACCTAATAGACGCGTTCTACATTGTCGAAAATACCTGTCATTATACACAAGGATTGCTTACTTGCAAGGCTTTTCCTCCGCAACAATTAGCGCCTGAGCACAGTATGAGTCCAATTACCGCCACCAGGTACGTCACGAGGACACCACCGGTCACGGACTGCTCCCACCGGAACACCCTCACGGACCTTATGTGCGTCATCAGTAGCACCACTAACGTAATTACGATGATCAAGCGTAGTAACAGAAGAGGCGTCTTTTCGGAGGCGCTTGTTGTTCTCAAAGTCTAAAACGAATGAAGAACTTTTAAGATGAACGCAGACCTAGCCGCACAGCACTCACCGCAGTCGCCGCAGTCATCGCTTTTGTATTTGACCGCTTCGGGTACTGAGGCGACTGCGGCGCGGCTAGGTGTGCGAGGTTGCATAGAACTTCAGAATATAAAGAACACGGAATGCGGGGACAGCGGTGAGTGCGGTGCTGCTAGGTCTGCGTTCACCTGGTCCCCACACCGGATGAGGGCCAGATCGAGAGATTTGGCCCTGGGTCTGGGTCGGCCGGGGTGCGAGGGATATGGCTACGACAACCTCACCTCCGGCAACTGACGGCCCACAGACGGCGTGCGTTTTAGTCGGTTCGAGTCTGACATAACCTCCTCCTCCGGCTCCGGCGGGGAAGGTATCCGTGGGGATTTTCCGCACGTAAAAAAAAAAACAAGTCCGATAATGAGGTGGTCAATGATGAAGCTTGCCTAGTAATATGCTTCTGTTCTTTGATTATCTAGTTAATCAAAGCTTCTGTTATCATATATTCACTTTCAGAGGGAGTGGCGCCGCGTGATTCTCGGTAGAGTAGAAATTGGGTCACCCCATCTTATCCCATGCGGTGTCGTACAAGGCGACTAATAGGGCTGTCTAACTTTAGATACCACTCACTGATTGATTACGAAATCTCTGATACTATAACCTTATAACATCTACAAACTTGAAACTTGGCAGGTAGGTTTCTTATAGGTTGTAGACAAGAACGAAACTCCACGCCTAGGGGGGTCAAACGAACTTACGAAATATACGTATAGAAATAATAGAAATATGTTGTACTTACTCTTCCGTGATAATAATAAACAGATTCGTTAACCCTAACGTAAAGCTTCAGGGGGAAATTATTAGACATTTGCGACCTTTTATTACCCATTTTGCGTATATATGTATATATTATTAATAAAAATCTGTTATTATTGTTACAATATTTGGAACTTATCAACTACTGACAGTGACGGAAACTTACTCTATACACTCTATGACTCTATGTTGCTGAATTTGCTTTTCTCTGTTTCTTTATTTTCTTTCGACGGCCTCTGTGGTGTAGCGGTGGAGCTTTCGAGTGCTAGGGGCGTGGGTATGATCCCGTTCAGTGCTTTTTTTAGTATGCATAATGTATATCATTATAAACGTTTGTTTGATCGCAATCGGTCAAGTAGAAACACAGATATGACCAAAAGTCGCAATAACCGGTAACCACGAGGTCGGAAGACTAGTAATTAAATAAACGAGTTACATGGGACAAGATATGATTCCGAAGATGTCCGCATACGACAACTGCAGACCAACGCAGAAGATACGCGTAATTCATTGCGGTTTCTTAATGGTCCCCTTATATCGGAGTTAAACTAGTAATAGCCTACGCTGTATCTGCTGCATGCGTCGGCAGTTATCATATGCGGTCAGCTTCGGATTCATTTAAAATGTATTTCTATCTTTTACCTTTTGTAGAAAAAGTAAAGAACTGCCTTCGTAAATCTCTTTTTGTAATTCCCTATTTTAATTCTCATTTTCCTTCTTTCCAGGATTATCAGCGTCCACATGTCGTTTCCCGGGGGCCCCAGCGCACTCGAGAGTGTCGTTCTCCGACGACATAATGACCGAAGGGACCGTGGCCACCTACGAATGCGAGAGGGGGTTTGAGCTCCTCGGACCCACGAGGCGAGTCTGCGAGAGCAACGGGAAGTGGATACCTGATGGGATCCCGTTTTGTGGTAAGTAGTTAATTCTTAGTGGTGGCGTTAGTTCGATGGATAGACTAGCAGTTTTATAATCCACTAGCCTTCCGCCCGCGGCTCCCGCCCGCGTGCATCTCGGTTAACGCGACCTTCGCTCATATCTTCGGTTCTACTTAACCGATTGCGATCAAACAAACGTAAGATTTTAAGTCTGAGTAAGCCGTCCAGTAGTTTTTGCGTCCATCGCGGACAGACAGACAAACAGACAGGAAATTCAAAAATTTTTAAATATCTCCAATGTACAGACACGGCCACAATTTTATTATATAATAGTATATAGAGTATAGATATCGATACTATATACTGGGTGGCGCAAAAGTAAAGACCCTATTTGGTTCGGCTATAACATTTTTTCTAAATTAGAAAACTAGATTTAGGTTTTTTTAAATGTATATTTGTACCATTAAATTTCGTACCATTAGGATTTAAAGATGATGTCTTTTAAATGGTGACCTCCAGAGTTGATACACATTAGAGCCCTATTTATGACATTTTGCATAACTTGCCGTAACACTTCCTGCGATATGTTCGTTATTTCTTGACGAATGTTTTCTTTTAGAGCTGCGAGAGTCTGTGGCTTGTTCACATACACCCGAGATTTCAAAAAACCCGAAAGAAAGAAGTCTGGACTGGTCAGATCGGGTGATCTTGCAGGCCAAGGCAAATCGCCAAAACGAGAGATAACTCGGCCTGGAAAAGCGTCCCTCACTAAGTCCATAGTGTCGCGCGCTGTGTGTGCCGTAGCGCCGTCTTTTTGAAACCAGATGTGCTCCAGCCCCAATTCGTCCAAACTGGGTATCAAAAACTCACGTAACATGGTTCTGTAGCGTTCTCCAGTGACAGTTATCGCATTGCCTCCAGCGTCTTCGAAAAAATAGGGTTCGATCACTCTGTCAACACAGATGCCACACCATACAGTAACTTTTAGTGGGTGTAGAGGTGTTTCTTAAATAATGCGCGGATTATCAGTGCCCCAGAACCGAGTATTCTGCTTATTGACATGCCCTGAGAGATGGAAATGCGCTTCGTCACTCATAACCAATTTTGAAGGAAAATCATCCTCTTCAAGGTTGAGGCTTATGACGCGCTGGCAGTAATCTAGACGAGCTCGGTGGTCAGCAGGCAGCAGCTGATGAGTCATTTGAGTTTTATACGGGAACATCTTTAAGTCTTTCACCAAAATACGCTGCAGGGTCCGTCTGGAAATGCCCAATTGCGTGGCACGTCGCCTCGTTGATGTTTCTGGACACTCTTCCACATCTTCGCGCACAGCATCGATATTTTCAGCTGAACGGCCTGTTCTTGGTCTTCCAGACTTAGGTCTATCCAATGTTGAGCCAGTTGCTTCAAGGCGTGTGGCAAAGCGTCGAATTGTGCGACCAATCGGTGCCGGACGGTGGGGAAATCGTCGACGAAATTCACGTTGTGTTCTTATCACTGATGAATTATTCCGTAAGAACATTGACACAATTATTCCACGTTCTTGGGGAGTAAAACGGTCCATGTTTATTTTCAGTGTATTTTACATTTGTTCACTACACAATTTTCAACAACAGAATGACAGAAAATGTCATATAAAAAAAATAAAGGTATTTTCTTTAGTGCCAGTACTTTTGCGCCACCCAGTATAATAGTACCTATATAGAGTATAGATATAAGACGGGAACCAGATAAAAATATATTTAAAAGCAAGATTAGAAAATACCTACTTTCAAAATTGTAAAATAGTGTTGTAACGTAAATAAGTACATAATTAGTTTTAAAATGTGATTAGAGACTCATTCGATCTTGCAGACAAACTGTGTAAACAGTTTTGCAGGACAAATTACTAATGGTTGTATAAATTGTGTTGTATTATAAAAAAATAAAAATAAAAAAAAAGTAGCTCTGTCTGTCTGTTATGCTTTCACGCCTAAATCACTGAACCGATTTTTATGAAATTTGGTACAGGGGTAGATTAGACCTTGAGAAAGGATATAGGCTATGTTTGGTCGCGATTACCGACACCCATGCGAGCTGACCCGCCGGCACAGCTAGTTTTAATATAAGGCACGAAATGTGGATGTCGCGAGGGTGCTCGGATGGCGAAAGCTAGAATCAAAATATTTCTAGGTATATTAATCTACGGCAGTCCTTATGAATAGTTGAAGCCCTCAAAAGTCAGTTATGTTGGTTATGGAAGTAAGAGGCAGTCACTTCACGGAAAATATCGAAGTTTAGCTGCATCACACTTATATTGGAAAGCCGACTCCAACTGAATGGGTAAATGTTCAGAAAATGATAATGATAATGATTAATGTTAAAGAACCAACCAACGCGATATTTCTTTCTTTCATTAGGCGTATTTGTGTAGATACTTTTTTGTATTTAGAGAAAAATATATTTTTTAAATTCGCACACACTACGATTGATATTAAGTACCTACCTACTTATCTATTTAACATAAATACACTTTTTGAGACCATTCGTTCTTATGGGCCCAAACACACCACTGCTGTATGATACTGAGGTATCCCGATTGCCATCTGACCCCCACGACCCAATGGTAACATCGAAGCTTTGCAGCTAGACCGTTGGTTTTGGACTTTTTAGGGCTCCAACTACCCGTAACGACTGCCATAGATGTTCGTATGGCAACCGGGACCGACGGCTTAACGTGCTCTCCAAGGCACGACCAGACCAATGCAAATACCCATATTTCATGCACACAAATATTTGCACTGAGCGGGGATCGAACCCGCGCCTCCTGCGTAGCGGCTACGTTCACTACCGCTACGCCACGGAGGCGCAAACACTAAGTAGGTACATAATACCTATTCGCGTAAAGAAAGGGAAAGAAAATATTATATGACAATATTTTTTTTTTTTTTTTTTTATACCACTAAGTTGGCAGACAAGCACACGGCCCACCTGATGGGAAGCGGTCGCCGTGGCCTATGGACGCATGCAACACCAGGGGCGTCACACTCGCGCTGCCGACCCTGAAGAAACCTTCTAATGCCCTTCTTGAAGAACCCCATATTGTAGTCGCTTGGAAAAACCACCGCAGGGAGTTCATTCCACAGCCTGAGTGTGCGTGGGATGAAATGCCTTTCAAACCGCACAGTGCGTACCGTTTCCGGACGCAATGTGTGAGGATGAATTCCCTGCCTGTGGCGAGAGGTGCGATGATAGAATGTAGCTGTTGGCATCATGTCAAACAGTTCTTCTGAGCACAAACCATTGTATAGACGGTAAAACACACACAGTGAGGCAAAGTCTCTTCTGAGACTGAGAGGTTCCACATTGCCTGCGAGTATGGGATTGCCGACGAGCCTCAACGCCCGTCTTTGTACCGAGTCAAAGGGCTCAAGCTGGCATGCAGGTGCCCCAGCAAAAAGGTGACAGCAGTACTCCATGTGGGGCCGAACCTGCGCCTTATAAAGCATGAGTCGTTGCCCTGCAGTGAAGTACTGCTTCGCCCTGTTGAGCACCCCAAGCTTCTTTGATGCCAGCTTCACCTTGTCTTCTAAATGACTACGGTATTGGACGTCGCTGGAGATATCGATACCAAGAATCCCGATACTCGAGGAAATGGTAAGCGGTGTGCCCAGGAATTGCGGTGCTACAATGAATGGAGTTTTCTTAGCGGTGAATACACATACTTGTGTCTTAGAGGGGTTGAATTGGACTAAATTTAGTCTGCCCCAATCGGATACTCTAGATAACGTAGTCTCGATTTCAGACACAAGTTGTTCGCGACTTTCCTCTACTTCGTGCTGAGGGATATTTGCACGGCCCGAGTAACAAGCGTCTCCAGTACTGTCGTCCGCATAGCAATGAATGGAGTCATCCGACAGCATGTCATTGATATGCAGCAGAAACAGGGTTGGAGACAACACGGAGCCTTGTGGGACACCAGCGTTTATGTCCATGCGATCCGAGCAGCTGCCGTCAACGACGGCTTGGATACTTCTGTTGGACAAAAAGCTGGCAATCCATACGCATAATCCCTCGGGGAGTCCATAAGATGGTAGTTTTGCAAGAAGACCTCTGTGCCAGACCCGATCAAAGGCCTTTGCTATATCGAGGCTAACCGCCAGTGCCTCACCTCGAGTCTCGATGGCTTGCGCCCAACGGTTTGTGAGATACACAAGAAGGTCACCGGTTGAGCGACGGTGGCGAAAGCCGTACTGTCGGTCGCTCAGGAGATCGTTACCTTCAAGGTATCCCAGAAGCTGTGTATTAATGACACGCTCCATCACCTTCGAGAGGAGGGAGGTGATAGCAATAGGCCTGTAATTGGACGGGTCTGTCCTATCACCTTTTTTGGGCACAGGATGCACGTATGCGGTCTTCCATGAAGCTGGAACTCGTCCCGCAGAGAGTGAAAGCGCAAAAAGTCGTGTAAGTACAGGGCACAACTCGGGAGCACAGCGCTTAAGCACCAACGCCGGTATGCCATCCGGCCCACTCGACTTTCGAACATCTAGGGAATTAAGTACCCGCCGAACCATCCGTTGCGTGATTTTTACTTCATGCATTGAGGTTCCGCACCAGGGGATAATAGGTGGATCGGCATTCCCATCGTTCATAGTCGAGTTTGACGCAAAGAGATTACCTAAAAGATCGGCTTTCTCCTTGGCGCCATGGGCCAGACTACCGTCGGGTTTCAGCAGCGGCGGAAGGCAGGACCGGCAGAAGTTTCCCTCGGCAGCTTTGGCGAGCGACCAAAATGCGCGACTACCAGATGGGTACCGCGCAAGCCGCTCACCAATTCTGCCGATGAATTCTGACTTAGCCCTGGCGGTTGCCTTCTTACTAGACCTCGAGGCGGCATTCAATTTCCGTTTCACTTCAGAGATGTTCGGGTCCTTGCTGGCAAGGGCCGTGGTCCATGCCTTATAAGCAGATTGTTTGCGAGTTCTCGCTTCTCTGCAGGACTTATTAAACCACGGCCGCTTACTCGCTCCTGTCGCGACCCAACGGTTGGGGATATAGCATTCCATGCCCGCTAGGATCGCGTCAGCGACTGCTGTTGCACAGGAGCTTGGATCTTCTGAAGTGAAGCAAAGCTGCCTCCACGGGTACGACGCGAAGAATTCTCGCAGTCCGTCCCAGTCTGCCGACTTGTAGTGCCAAACATGCCGCCACTGGGGTGGCCGCGGTGGTTCAGGCCGCGCGAGAGTCACTTGCGCCTGGATGAGGCTGTGGTCCGAAGTACCGAGAGGTGCTTCCACAGTTATGGAGTATTCATCCGGACGCGTAGTCAGCAGAAGGTCTAGTATAGAGCTTCTGTGGGTCTCAATATCTGGCGTTCTAGTAACAGAATGCACCAGTTGAGAGAACCCATAGGTCAGGGCGAAGTCATGAGCAGCTCTTCCCGCAAAATTAGTCACGGGAGACCCCAGCCACTCCACGTGGTGAGCGTTGAAGTCCCCCAAGAATACCAAGTCCGCGGAGGGATACTGCTCAATTACCCTGTCAGCCGACCGTTGCAGGTGCTCATACAGTTGAGTCGTGCCCCAGTCACCGCTATGAGACCTGTAGAGGCACGCATAGATACGGGTGTGGCCACCGTGATCTATACGCACCCATAGAGTGGACAGGTCTCCGTCTTCAAGGCCGTTAAGACGGCGGCAGCAAATGTCATCCCGGACGTACAAGCATACCCCGGCTTTACTCAGAAATTTGTGCTCGAGTTTGTAGCCGGGGTACATTAGGTAGGCTGTATCGGCCGGGCATGAAATCTGCGTCTCCGTTAAGAAGAACAGGGTCGGTTGTGTTGTTTCGAGGTGGTGGTGGACCTCGTTCAGGTTGGAGTGTAGGCCCCTGATGTTGCAAAAGTCCACTTTAATCGTGGACGTCGGCGCCGCTGTGTAAACCTTTTTTCTGTTCTTTTTTCTGGCCATATTTATAGAAGGGGGGGGGGGGGGGGGGAAGGTAAAGAGAGTTTTTGTGCCGTCAGCGTAAAAGACAAAGCAAGGCTCCATGCCACCACTGACGAGCTAAGGTTTTGTGACTGGCTGGCGCGGCGGGCGGAAGGGCCCCCGGTCCCCTCCCAGATACTGTAGCCGGGTCCACCCCGGTCTCCTCCTCCGGCACGACTACAGCACCGGGAACTTTACACAGGCTGCTGGATCAGCCTCCTGGGGCGGAGATTAAGTATTCCCCAGGTTCGGGAACCGTACAGCCTGCGGGCGGCCAGCGGATAACCGTTTCACCGGGTCTCCCTGACCGCCGCGCCAACATTTCACGCCCATACCAGTCAGCGGTGTTAACCCAAGCCTTTGGTCTTCCCGCTGACAGCACAAGACCCCTCCAGTGAGCTCTGGCGACCCTACTCACCACGGAAAACACAACTCAAGGTTGCTAAACCGCGATCTTCTGTAGGGCGGAGGTACTACCCCAGTCGGACTGCTCGATTTGAGACGGGAGATACCGTCGTGTCCTACCTCCTACAACGCAATATACGGGTTACCTGTTGTTAGAGGGAGATGAACATACATTGTTGGTTACTATAAGATAGCGCACTATCGCGTCTCTGATCGATGCGTAAAATTAGGACAATTAGCCAATTTTTTGTTGCCACTTCAGAGTGCGGACAACACATCTATAGTTTACAATAAATCATTGTATAGAACTACATAATTATCAAAGTAAATTCAACGCTATGTTCTATCACACTCATTTCTGAATCGTACCGGCTCCGCATGATTAAAACGTCGTATATCCACACACGTTTGGAAACAAAAAGATTCTATTTAAGGAAAGACATACAATACAGATTTGATTAACTTGAACTGTGACGTATGGTTGATTGGAATACAGGCTTTATGCTTACAAAGGGCGCACTTTCGTAGCGAGAGCTATGGGAGAATACTACAATTGCTACTCTTCCGCTTTTTAGAAGGCATTCAATTCTTAGCGCATGTGAAGTAGTTTCACGCAGAAAGTAAAAGTGGGTCACTGATGCTAAGGCTGGCGCGTGGTTCTTTTTTTATTATTTTATTAGTTGTTGTTGCATTGTGAATGTAAACTGTAATAATCTTTGATATCGTTCTTTTTTTTGTTATGTTTGAAACGTGAGATCCGGAGTTCGATGTGCGGCTGTTTTTTTGTTGGGATTTTTTACTATACCTACCTACGATTTTTTTTGTCTTATAATTCTGCTGACTGATGGATGACAAAACTATTGCAGCTTTACTTAGATACTCTAGCTTTCCTCATTACTCGTTCTACACTAGCGGTAGGACATGTGCCTGAATTTTTATAGGTTAATAGGTAGCTAAGAGTAATGTGCCTTAATTACCTCAAATGATATTCATTCCCGTAAAAGCTAAGATAAACGAAATCATAAGGGAAGGAGAAGTACGGGAGTCGATATCGGCACAGTATATAATAATATGTAATCGGGCTCAAAAGTGCAAGTTTATGATTCAATCGGGATTGACGCTTGGATTATTTTATGCATACTTTTCTTTTTGTTTGGTGTACAATAAAGTTTATTTCTATTCTATTCTATTCTATTATTATGATGCTCTTTACTTGTCGGATAGATATGATGAAAATGTTGTATCACAAAACAAAGGGTCTCTTCTGTGTTAGATTTAATGTCATTGGTTAGCAGTTTAACCGAAGCACCGAACTTAAGTATTCAAGGAAGGAAAATAGTAAGTAAGTAATTGTCAGGGTCACAGTTTCTCCATAATCATGGTTACAGTCTGTGTTACAGAAAAGTAATCAGTTTTTTAGAATAACTTCTCACATCCATGTTGTTATTTCAACTACTTACTTTTTTACTATTTTTATTTTTTACTATTACTTACAATAGAACTGTATTTTGACAACCACAATGCTAATTTCGAGCAAAATTAATTTGATATTTAGTAACAATTTAAATGAATGTTTGATATCCATAATATTATTAAATTAGACTTATTTTTATTATTTTTTATGCTGACTATTGCTGACACACATTTTATTCTGACATTCGATTTGTCACCTATGTAAAACTCAAATGCTTTTTTTGCTATCTATATCCGCTGCGCCGGGCGCGCTGTGTAAAGCTGCCGTCGAATGACGTCACCTCTCGCTGGGTGGTCGAGATGGATATTTTAATGGAATATTGTTATTATTAAGATGACGGTTGAGATCAATAAGTCCGAAAAGAAATTATATGTGTGACCTATACCTAGCTAGCTGAAAGTATAAGTTGGATAAATAAATAAATATGAATACTAATTTAACATAAGTACATCGCGATAGAATCTGTTTTTTTAACACCACAGATGCACAAGGCCCACCTACAATGCTTAAGGCTGCGCGGGACGAGAACGCGACACTTCAGCCAGAGTTAAACCCCACAAAGAGCAGCGGCTTTTATTACGAAGCATTTTGAATTTTATCTACGGGAGAAAAAGGTCATAGTCATTTGAAGGCCGCCGCCCGCTGCTTTTTCGGTGGGGATTGACTTAGGGTAAAAAAAAACACTAAAAAAATCCCTACTGAAAAGAGTCCGTAATAATTTCACAGTACTTGAATGGTACATGTCCTTCGTTCGTATTCTGTGCGGGCTAGAAGTTTCGATTTGTATGTTTCATGATTCTTCTTTCAGTCAGTAGAGTTTGCCATTCATCTACCTAGGGGGGCTGTTAAATGCAAAGACGGTAACCATCTATGTTTCATGATAAGATCAATGTGTAGTAAACAAGATTCAAATTATTTTAAATCATAATTATTATAGTAACTAATGAAAGAAAGAAAGAAAGAAAGCAAAAGAAATAGCAATCCTCACAGTGTGTTTCTAATGATATTTCTTGCACATACAAGCGATTCGGTGACACTTTTCTTTGCCACACGATGAAGTCTTGGAATGAATAGGCATGAAAAAGTGAAAAAGCATCTGATGAGGCCGTCAAGCTGAGAGCCGCCATTGTTACATAGTAGGTGTCTGTAATGATGACCATCTTACCATCAGCTTACCATCAGGCGAGGCGAAGTCACATTGACGGGACCCACTAATATAAAAAAAACCCTCTTTCTGAGACTTTGCCTTCAACTTAGTATCGGGCGAGGAGAAATAAAATATATTATGTGTCCTATATAAAAAACTATTATTACTTAACTATTATTACAAGTACGGGGCATAGGTACCCCGTTGCCTAACAGTATCAGATTAAAACTGCCTGGTTCTGGTAATGGTACCGATATTGCATGCCCTACTACCCACGTTGTATATAAGTATATAAATATACCTACTTAGTTAAATTCAAAGACATAGAGGGCGGATAGCGGAATAGAAACCGTTGGGTAATAGCCCTCCTAGGAAAGTGGCCGCGGCGGCGTATTGTATAATAGAATGATGAATGTATGACATTGGCACGTATTTTGACGTTTATGACAGTACGTCTGTCAGTAGTGCAATCGTATTAAACGTCATAACACGTGTCAATCCCAAAACAAAACGACTGTCAATGAGAACAGTCGTCATAAACGTCAAAATTAGTCTCAATTCCATAATATATTATGTACTATTCATTCTGTTTTACAGTACGCCACCGGCCAAGGAATTGTCACTTAACTAGAGGGGCTGGCTTCGCGCGAGTATTATTTCGTACAAAATAACTTAAAAACGAATTGCAGCGATATGCGCCATCAGGAGCAGAATTTCGCGATCCTAACTTTGAAAACCAATAACTAGCTTTGAAAGCCGTTTTTTTCCCTTTTTACCCCCTTAGCAGTGAAATATTTAAAAAACCTGCCTCATTAGAAATTAACTGTTAACCGCCATTAACTGATTATGACCTGAGGCCTTACCGCGAATTTGAGTTCACCAAACCGAGTCCTAAAACTAGGTCCCCGTTAATAATCTACCCACTACCATAGACTGACAACTCATCAATACCATGGCCTAAACTCGCCTAAACTATATTTTATAACAGCCACACCTTAATTATGTTTTGTTTGTGTGTCAAACACTTCATAACAAGGCAATGGTGTCAGCAGTGAATTACATACGTGGTCGGAATGAATATGATAGCACTCCTAATCAGAACTCCTTGGTTATTGTAGTCACTGGCCATATTTGCCTGCCTCAACATCATTCTTATAGCCACTGCCTAGATGCATTCAAAGTTGGTACTTTAGAACTCGTGTTCATAAACGAAATAATACTATAACCACACTAGATAACTAATCAGTGACCGAAAAGGTAAACCTAAAACTACTAGGTTACACTAACTGCCCCCTAAATACCTAGAGACCATACACAATTAAACCTACTATCCACCTTCCAGAACTAGCGGTCCTTATATAAACGATGCAAGCAACCATTTAAATAAAATAATAATAAGAAGAAGAATTTAGGCTACAAGGCTTTTCTGAATCTCGATTTTCATTGACAGATTTGACAGATTGTCAATAAAAATCTCACATCTCATGATGTATTGTGTCGATGACAATCTGTCCTCAGCCCCCTAGACAAGTGACCAATAGTATGACAAATGTATAGGATTTGACGTACATGACAGTCGTCGACGTATGTCATGAACGTCAAATGTCATACATTTTTTTCTATTCTACAATACGCCGGCCAACGAATTGCCACTTGTTTAAGAGGCAGTACTAGTTATATTTATAGGGATTCAGAACAGAACTGAGTATTATTCTGGATTATGGGCCTTAAACTTTTTGCTTCTTATCGATTTAAAAAGAAAAAAGAGAATCGACCTCATCTTTCCCTTAAAGGGCGAATACTTTGACCACTAAACCACCAAGACCGTACAAAGCCAACTCAAATTCCTCTATACTTCCGTATTTCTGCTTCTTATCTTACATGATGGGCTTAAAATAAAATTAAATAATCAATATACGGGATTGATATTGTCTTCGACTGTCATAGACGTACGGATAAATAAAAATGATCCGTAGTCACGCCAATGTGGCAATTTGGTGTGACTACGGATCGGTCATCCAAAATAGGTGTCTGACCTATATCATACATTGGTTATTCTATTCTACTGTGTTAACGATTGTACATACTAATTAGAAAGAAAGAAATAAAGAAAAATATATTTTATTAATATATATATATATTAACTAGCCTTCCGCCCGCGGCTCCGCCCGCTTGCATCTCGGTTAACGCGACCTTTGCTCATATCTTCGGTTCTACTCAACCGATTGCGATCAAACAAACGTAAGATTTGAAGTCTGAGTAAGCCCTTTCTAACAAAAATAACCGCATTAAAATCCGTCCAGTAGTTTTTGCGTCCATCGCGGACAAACAGACAAACAGACAGGAAATGAAAAAAACATATTTTCGTGTTCAGTATCGTTAATATAACATAACCCAAGTATTTTTTTTTAAATATCTCCAATGTACAGACACGACCACTTTACAATTTATATAATAGTATAGATAGATAGATTACGGTCGGCGTATTGTAGAATAGAATAATGAACGTATGGGATTGACACTTATGACGTTTATGACAGTCGTCAACACTATATTAATCCCATACATTGATCAATCTATTCGGGCTCTAATCTATGGCTTGTCTATTAGGGCCAGCAAGTATTCCAGCTTGTGGATGAAGGCCCAAACATCTCGATGGGCCACACACAACATTCACAAATAATTATAAATTACCTGCTTACCAGGTCGTCTCGTGTGACATATTCACAAAAGCATTTTGTTGATATAAGTACACAGAGAATAGTGAAAGTCTAATTTTGCGCGATGTGAGGTTTGTCACGAATTCTATTATATCTGAAGATACGACGAGGAGGATGTCACAATCTCCGTGTGTATTACTTACTCGGCTAACATTTTCCCGTGGTTTTATTTTCTCTCAATTGTCACGTTGGATACTTTATAATGAACAATAAATTAATATTCAAGATGATACTGTTTTAAGTTTACGCGAATCATATTTACTCATTGAAATAAAACCACTTTTAACGGATTCTGTAGCGATTTGTATGTTGTATGTAAAGCGTTACACACGTTACACAATATTGAGAAAAAAATTGAATTAGTAATTTCGGTTATAAGTACACTTACAGACAACAAGTCACTACTGAGGGGCTTTCTCTGCATCACCCAGTGGGGTTTCGGCCACTTACAGGAACCCCAGGAACCAAATCACTACTCTATGATAAGTGTTGCGATTGTGACCCACAATACTTATCGAATCATCATCCATTCTCTAAGCCTGTCCCCAAACCAGTCCGGGTCGGCTTTCCTGTCTAACTGTGACGCGGCTGAACTTCGATATTATTTAGCGACTGACATCTGACCTCCAAAACTAATTGGCGATATCAAAGTTCTGTAGTTAGATTAGTCGAACTATTGAGGCCAACAACCCGTGATGACTGCCATAGATGTTCATATGGCAACCGGGACCGACGCGACGGCTTAACGTAGGTACTCTTCGAGGCACCGAAAAACCACGTATTTATGCATACAAATATTTGCAATGAACGGAAATCAAACCCCCTGCGTAGCAGTCGCGTCCACTACCGCCACGCCACAGAAGCACAGTACTCAAATATTGTTGTATAATCACAGATTTCGGGTGGCAGGTAGACACTAGTCGGCGGCTGCTCGAACGGGAAATCCCGTTAGCCGCCTTTATGATGAATAATACGAGTTATCGATCTCTGACTTTCTGAGATTATAATTACATGTATTGGTAGCTATTGCCGGCGGCTCTACCCGCCGAAACAAATAAGTAGCTGTAAACTTAGACTAAATAGGTACAAATTCTATAGGCGCAATAGGTAAGTAAGGAAGGTAAGTGTCACGCAAGCATATTTTTATACATTATGGTAAAAGCTGAAAGAAAGAAAGCAAGATAAAAACCATTTATTCATACATAAAAAATAAATATAATAAATAAAATAAATAATAAAATAAATAAAATTAGCCAAATCGGTTCAGCCGTTCTTGAGTTTTATAAACTAACAACGAAAGTGTCATTGATTTTTATATAATATAGACTAGCTGTCCCGGCGAACTTCGTACCGCCATTTTTTCTCACCGTTTAAACCTTCCCTGGACATCTACGAACATTTCAAGACTAAAATTAGCCAAATCGGTTCAGCCGTTCTTGAGTTATAAGCTAACAACGAAAAGTGGCATTGATTTTTATACATTAGATATTGATATGGTCTAAGGTTAAAAAAATGAAAGCCATCATTATAAAATGCCAATGAGGCTCAATCGCAGGCTCTTTCTAAGAGTTGAGAGGTCAGACAGAAAGCTCCCAAAAAGCCGATATACCAATCAAAACTATAAGATCACCCCAAGCTCTAAAGCATTACTCCGTTGGAGTAAACGAGTCCCAGAGTGGAGACCGCGTGAAGGAAAACGGAAGGTGGGACGCCGTCTAACCAGGTGAACTGTCGTCAGTTCACCTGGTTAGACGGCGTGTTTGCAGGTCGTCCTGCAAAGGGTGGCTGGGACGGACTGGATGCGGAAGGCGGAGGATCGGCAGACGTGGCGCACATTAGGAGAGGCCTATTGCAATAGGCTAATTGATTGATTGATTGGAGCTCCAAAGTGCAATTGGATGATTTAGGTAGATGATTATTATGACAGTAGAGATAGCATAATGGATGTCATCGTACATTTTATTTATTACAAAAGCTGTTCGCTTTCAATTTCAACATGGTTGACACAAAAGATTTCCGCCATTTTAAGGCTTAGCTATTACCACTGAATGGGGGCCATTGTGGGGATGCGTTTGTTGTCAAATGATAGCTATTGTACTGTCACTTGAGGCTCATTGCTTTAATGTAATACGTAACATACAATTGTCAAGGTATTTTAATTAGCGGGGTATCAATCAAGTTATGCTTACTACAGAATGTCACTATTACCGATTTTTTCTTGTTAATCTTATTTCGTAGGAAATGTCTGCTACTCAATCACGCCAGAACCAGTGAACGGCGAGTCTAGAAAGGGCACATCGAGCGACTCCGGCTAAAAACGAGTAACTTTATAAATTCCCAATATAGGTAGTAATCTCAATATATTTCTATAAAATTGGTATACCTAATCGTCTTTTTTTCGGAATTTTTGTTTTTGTACCACTTAGGTGGCTGACAAGCACACGGCTCATCTGATGGGAAGTGGTTACCGTGGCCTATGGACATATGCAACACCAGGAGCGTTACATCCGTGCTACCGACCCTTAGTCTGGGTATTTCCATGCCTCAGAGAGAAGTTGAAGCCCTAAAAAGTCCGACTTGGCGGTACGAAGTTCGCCATGTCAGCTAGTTTACAATAAAATTACAATTAATTTTATAATTTTATGGACGCAATGCACTGTGTGTGTTCGAAAAGGTTGTGTATCGTCGTATGATTCCATCCCTGCCGCCGCCGCCGCCCCGCTAAGTTTGCTCCTACTCACCGCTAGATGGTGTTACTTGTTAACAGGCTTCAGTTTTATTCGTGTAAATATCGCTACATGACAAAATATTATCCTAATACGATTCCAATAAAATGGCTTTTTAGACCTGCGCTGCGTATCAGTATAAAAGCTGTGACTTGAGAGAAACAGATAAATAAATATTCTACGTTTTTCTATACGGCGCTGTCTAGGCCGTTAAGGGATTTGTTATGTTATCTGGAATTGGGATAAACATATTATACATAGAAATACCAATGCAAATATACATAGTCATGTGTAAAAATATTTGCACTGAGCGGGAACAGAACCCGCGCTTCCAGTGTAGTTGAACGCTCTACTGCTACGCCCACAGATAAATTGATTAGGTACTTTCGTCTCAGGAAAAGGTTTCAGGGGGTTACAGGTTACAGAAACAGAAACAGAATTAATACATATTCTACATACTCTTGCAGAAGTGGCAGAACATCGGAGCAATAGTTGTATGTAAAGGTGTAATTCCGAAGGTTATATCCGTATCGGAGTTTAACAAGTACCTAATGGGCACGCTGCATACGTCAACGACAGACGCTTGCAGCACATACAGCGTACCCATTACTTGTTTAACAAGTACCTAATGGGCACGCTGCATACGTCAACGACAGACGCTACGTCAACGACAGATGCTTGCAGCACATACAGCGTACCCATTACTTGTTTAACAAGTACCTAATGGGCACGCTGCATACGTCAACGACAGACGCTACGTCAACGACAGATGCTTGCAGCACATACAGCGTACCCATTACTTCTTTAGCAAGTACCTAATGGGCACGCTGCATACGTCAACGACAGACGCTTGCAGCACATAGAGCGTACCCATTACTTGTTTAACAAGTACCTAATGGGCACGCTGCATACGTCAACGACAGACGCTTGCAGCACATACAGCGTACCCATTACTTGTTTAACAAGTACCTAATGGGCACGCTGCATACGTCAACGACAGACGCTTGCAGCACATACAGCGTACCCATTACTTGTTTAACAAGTACCTAATGGGCACGCTGCATACGTCAACGACAGACGCTTGCAGCACATACAGCGTACCCATTACTTGTTTAACAAGTACCTAATGGGCACGCTGCATACGTCAACGACAGACGCTACGTCAACGACAGATGCTTGCAGCACATACAGCGTACCCATTACTTGTTTAACAAGTACCTAATGGGCACGCTGCATACGTCAACGACAGACGCTACGTCAACGACAGATGCTTGCAGCACATACAGCGTACCCATTACTTCTTTAGCAAGTACCTAATGGGCACGCTGCATACGTCAACGACAGACGCTTGCAGCACATACAGCGTACCCATTACTTGTTTAACAAGTACCTAATGGGCACGCTGCATACGTCAACGACAGACGCTACGTCAACGACAGATGCTTGCAGCACATACAGCGTACCCATTACTTGTTTAACAAGTACCTAATGGGCACGCTGCATACGTCAACGACAGACGCTACGTCAACGACAGATGCTTGCAGCACATACAGCGTACCCATTACTTGTTTAACAAGTACCTAATGGGCACGCTGCATACGTCAACGACAGACGCTACGTCAACGACAGACGCTTGCAGCACATACAGCGTACCCATTACTTCTTTAACAAGTACCTAATGGGCACGCTGCATACGTCAACGACAGACGCTTGTAGCACATACAGCGTACCCATTACTTGTTTAACTCCGATACGGATAAAAGAGACAATTGTGCTGCGTGGGTCGGCAGTTGTCGCTTGCGGTCGGCTTCAGAATCATGCAGTAAAAGCAAAAGTTTTTGAGTGATATTGTGTGTGTTTGTCATCAAATCAACTATAATGACAATGACACAACAATGTCGAGAGAAACTCGAAACGGAGCTAGCTCACATCCTGGATTACCGCATAGGCTTATAATACCGGAAAAGCGAACTGCCGGCAAACCCGCGAGGCATTACTAGTCATAAATGAATAAATACCAAAATATTCTTACACCGGTTATGTCGAACACAACTTTCTAAATAACCTAACGATATAAATGTAATAAATTATTCGTAATTATAAATGCGAAAGTAACTCTGTCTGTCTGTCTGGCAGTTTTGCGAAGGGTGAAAATTTTCAAAAGGGAAGCCGATGGGAAAGGAAACTCACCTTGATATAGGTGGCCATGCACCATGCGACGGAAGCCGGCAGTAATCGGGTTATATGGACCCTTTGACACTGCTGTCTAGTACGCTCTCACGCTTAAACAACTGAACCGATCTTGATGAAATTTAGTACAGAGATGGGTGTGAAATAACATAGGCTACCTTTTATCGCGTAAAAGGGGTTCAAATAGGGTATGAAAGTTTGTATGAAAGTTTGTATGAAAGTTCATTATTTTTGAAGAAAACCAGATGAAATTTGACTTCTCCTCGCCTTATGTTAAGCTGAAGGCAAAGTCTGTGAAAAGTGAATGTTATAATACTCGGCTTGTACAGCAATACACTACACACAGCTTGACGGCCTCAGATGCTTTTTCACGCCCTACGTAGGTAATGGATTGGAGCTGGGGATAACCGACATTCACGCGGGAGGAACCACGGGCCACAGCTACTGCATCTAGTATTAATATATTCTAATGCCGACAGATAAATGACCGAGGTCCGAGTTCCGAGTGTATTGAGGTCGGTTCCTTACATAGCTGTTGTTTACATATTCGGAGAAATTGAAAAAAAATGAATCACTGTCTTTCGACTTCCTCTTCGTTTTTCACTCTTAGGTATATCGCATTTACTTTCAACATATTGCCGCGACAACGAGCAGATATCCCTGCTCGTTGTCGCGGCAATATGTTGAAAGTAAATGCGAATATTATAAAGCTCAAAAGTTGGTGGATTCGATATCGTCCAATGCAGTAGCACCCCGTGCTATCCTCAAAATACACCCAAGAAACGTGTATAAACTGTACACTTAAGCACCTTTTATGTACATTTTAGGTCTAAGATATATTATGTCCTGAGCAAAACCGGGATCAACGTCTTTACTTGCATAATACCTAGTTAAAACTGAAAGTAGAAAAAGCAAATCTTGTTATTTGATTGTGTATTACTAAAAAATTGTATTAGTAATAAAATTGTCTCGTCGCCGTCGGTAGCCATTATATTACGAGATAATTGAATCAGTAATAAAAAAAGTAAGAGTATTTTGGGAGATTTATTGGCTATAGTAAGCATCAGATCGATCTTGAATGACTAGCAAAGTAAAATGATCTTAATATCTTGGCATTCGCCCTTCCTGTCGACTGATTGTTCTGATATTTGGTAATAGTTTAGTTCGGGTTATAATACAATTTAAATTTAAAAAATAGTTTAGTATTAACATCATTAGAAGGTATTAAATCATTTTGAGATTGCTCGGTCAAGATAAATCTGATGCTGACCTCAAAGCTGCTGAAATCAAATCAAAAATGTTTTATTTTTCAACTCATACATTGTTATAACATCCATATATATTGCGGAAGGCGGAGGATCGGATTAAGAATTTCACACAAAAATAAAAATAAAAACAATTAAATTTTGAGGGTCCCCATACTTCGAACTGAAACTCAAATTTTTTTTTCATCAAACCCATACGTGTGGGGTATCTATAGATAGGTCTTTAAAAATGCTATTGAGGTTTCTAACATATTTTTATTCTAAACTGAATAGTTTGCGCGAGAGACACTTCCAAAGTGGCAAATGTGTGTCCCCTCCCTCTAACTTAAAAATAAGAGAATGATAAATAAGAGAATGATAAATCTAAAAAAAATATTATGATGTAAATTGCCATGCAAACTACCACTAAAAATTGGTTCGAACGAGATCCAGTCAGTAGTTTTTTTAAATACGTCATAAACCGCAATTTTCGCCTTTGCTACTACGGAACCCTTCATGGGCGAGTCCGACTCGCACTTGGTCGATTTTATTTTATATCACTTAGATGGCAGACAAGCACACGGACCACCTGATTGAAAGTGGTTACTGTGGCCTATTAGACGTATGCAACACCAAGGGTGTCACACTCGCGTTGCGGACCTCCTAATAATGTTCTAATGCCCTTCTATTCGTAGTCGGTTGCAAAACCACGGCAGGGAGTTATATCCACAGTTTAGCATGCGGGGGATGAAATTCCTATAATACCTGACCTGTGCGTTCTGCTTCCAGTCACAACGTGTGGGGTTGGATCCCCTGTCTGTTTGTGGCGAGAGGCGCGATGGCGGAATGTAGCCGTGGGCATCATATCGAACAATTCATCTGAATTTTGTGGTGTGAATGTGGAATGAAATTTCTGTAAAGTGTGATATGCGTTATGGGTGTCAATTATTATTTTTATTATAATTTGCTGACATTGATAATTTTTTACTCGGAACTGATATTGTTCAATTGTGTAGGTAATAACTAGATAAACTAACTGTAATAATGAATTTTGATAAGATCTGACTAGGTACTAGGTACATACAGAAATGAAAGAAGCTACTTTGCCTTAATTCTTAAAACTCACAATCGATAAAATGTGTAATTAAAAAATTAAAAGAATGCACACCGTTGTACAGGTGGTAAAATACGCACTGCGTTTTGTTTCATTATTTTAATTACTTTAACCCGAGTTCTTGATTTTGATTTCGTCTGACCTCCACATCCTGATAGAAAAGCACGCGTCAATCTCGTCGTTTAGTAAATGCACCGACTTGAAGAAAGGTGATGTTCTAGGTATACAACCCGTCAATAGACTACACCCCGCCTGATGGTGAGAAGCCAGGGTGAGGGAGAAGCGTCCGGAAACGGTGCGCACTGTCTGTGCGGTATGAAAGGCACTTCATCCCACGCACACTCAAACTGTGGAATGAACACCCTGCGGTGGTTTTCCCAAGCGACTCAATATGGGTTCTTCAAGAAAGGCATTAGAAGGTTTCTTCTTCAGGGTCGGCAGCACGAGTGTGACACCCCTGGTTTTGCATACGTCCATAGGCCACGGAGACCACTTCCCATCAGGTGGGCCGTGTGCTTGTCTGCCACCTAAGTGTTAAAAAAAAATAAGAGTCTTTTAGGACTGAAGGACGTAAGAAGGGCTCTGTATGCCCATGTTTTGTACTGATGAATTTTGTTCATAACATTATAGAAGCGCTCATAGCACAAGATATAACTATTATGATAAAATCTTATTAGTAGTATTTTCCAAGATAAATAATACCCGAGTTTAGCGTGGGATACATCCGTTTCCGTTCTACTAAATGACAAATAACATATTTATCGCAACCTTTACCTGTTAAACCCCGCCAATAACGTAGAAAATCTTGTTTATTTCTCGACTATGGAAAATAAAATGTATAATAATAGAAAACTAGAACCTATTACATATACCTACTAAAATAAATAAATAAATCTGGTAAACTGGACGATGCGGAAGGCGGAGGATCCAACTACGAGGAGGACTCCAATAGGCTAATTGATTGAAATAAATAGAATATTTACATACATATTGTACTAAATGCGTCGTAAAATTCCTCCGCATCACCACCGACCGGTACCTAACGTTCCCAGAGGGCAGGCAGCATTGCCACGTTGGATGGAAATGCTTAATTATTCTCTGTTTATGATCTGATGCTTAATTATCTGTCATTAGAATATGATCTAAAATGGTAATAAAGTAGGTACTTATCGCAGTGTGACTGCGAAAATTGCCAGAAAAATTTATAAAACACGTCGGTATGAATTTTGGCGCCTTTACTCAACTTCATAATGACAGTGGGAATATTAAAAAAAAAAGTGACTGACATAAAAAAATTGCGCCAAAGTTGGGGTTTTGAAATTATTGTAGGTCGTTATAAATTGATAGGACCATCATTTCGTTCTGAACAGCCCCTCTAGTTAAAAAGTCATTGGTATGTAGATAGATAGATAAGCAGACTAATGTGTTTAGGTATTATCTGTGACAATGAACTCTAATAATAAAAAACTATTTTCAATGTCAGTGGGGGATTCCAAACACGTAAGCTATCTCAAAAGGGAAAGGTAAACGGTATTCCACCACCACCTGGTGGCAGCAATCTGAACTATCGATAATTAATTGCAAAGATATAGATTACTAGTAGATAGCTCGCGGCTAGGCCCGCGTGTAGGTTTCTACAATTTTTGGTCATATCTCCGTTTCTACTCAACCAATCGCGGTCAAACAAACGTAAGATGTTAGGTTTGAACAAGACTGACAAAATATAACCACAGTATAACATAACCAAAATTCGTTCAGCAGTAGTAGACATTTTACTATATACTTAGGTAAGTACTTGCGTGGCCTTTGTTAGGTAACTTTCATTCATAAAAGATGCCTTTAGTTGAACGAATTTTCTCTCTTTCTCTCGCTTAATATCCTCTCCACTTTCGCTAAAAAATTTATCAATGCAGTTATTTAAAATTTCGATCATTAGTTTTTCTCAAATCCTTATGTAAACTTTTATTATGTATGATTACATAACCATTAAAAACACATTATCAAGTCAACAATTATTTTGAAGTCGTCAATAACCTTTACGTGTAGGTACGTCTCCGTACGAGTGAAGTACTCGGCGCTATCTTCACACATACCGAGTACTCGGCCGAGTGCACTGTGTCTTGCAACTACACTAGTTGCAAGACAGTGCACTCGATTGCAACGATGCGTGTCAGCAAGGCATTAGACAAAGATCAATGTTATTATCACCTTCTCCATCGTCATTATATCGAAGCATTGCAGCTAGACCAGTTGTTGGACTTTTTAGGGCTCTAACTACCCGTAGCGACAGCCATAGACGTTTGTATGGGAACAGGGACCGACGGCTTAACGTAATCTCCGAGGCACGTCCAGACTAATACAAATACTTATCCGTATTCATGCATACAAATATTTGCATCGAGCGGGGATCGAACCAGCGCCTTTTCCGCAGCCGCCGCGTTCACTAGTTAAAAGACAGTAAGTACGTTATTACTTGTTTATTAGGTAAGGCAGGTGGTATAGCGGGAGGCGACGCGTGCGCCGGCCACTGCGTCACCGTTAGCGACAAGTGATGGCACACTTCCGCGCCCCGTTACTTGTAGGGCTGCCGCACACCGAAAGTAACACTAACTTTACTGCAGGCACATTTTGTAAGAGCGTTTTGAACGTTCGAATGAACTCGACAGCTGAATCCGCGTTGAGAATTCAATTTCATGTTGTAAATTTAGTGATGTGAGCATACGTCAACAGTGAAGTATGTATGTGCTCGACAACGTGACGTCACTACTAAATTTACAGCATGCGAAATTGAAATCTCACCGCTGATTT
Source organism: Eilema depressum (assembly GCA_914767945.1). Lineage (NCBI taxonomy): Eukaryota > Metazoa > Arthropoda > Insecta > Lepidoptera > Erebidae > Eilema > Eilema depressum. The sequence goes on along the minus strand of OU612012.1, from coordinate 30,503,078 downwards.
AACTGTCGAGTTCGTTTGATCGTTCGAAATGTTCTTACCAGCATGGTGTCTGGTGTACAGAACAAAGTCGTGGCCAGCCGTTTGTATGCATAGATCACAGAAATATATTGTGATAGAACGGCCATAAGCAGTGTTCACTTGCGCGCGGTGACTTTTTCACTGTAAATATTTGTTTTCTTAAAGAATATTAGCAATCGAAATTACTAATATTCCCTTTAACCCCTCCAACTAAGCTAAATTGCTTGCGCTTGAAGTGAGTTCATGTCGGTAGTGAATTGATAAGGATTCGAACCAGGGACCTCTCGGAAGTAAGTTCGACTCCTTAACCACTACGCTACCGACACTTAAGATATTAATAAACACTCACGAGAGATAAGAAATGCCTTTATTTTTCAAATTGGCATTTTTACGGTATTTTTACCGATGTTATTACAAGCTAGACTCAACAGCACTGAGTACCTATGAGCATTCGAAAATTCCTACCTCATACGGCAGGAATTGTCTAAAAATTGCCATGCATTCCCCGCTTATTTATCCGTTTTACCTTAACTATTAAATTCTATGGTTTAGATCTTCTATACTACATATCCTACTAATATTATAAACGCGAAAGTCTGTGAGTATGGATGGATGGATGGATATTTGTTACTCTTTCACGTAAAAACTATTGAATGGATTTTAATGAAACTTTGCAATAATATAGCGTATACATCAGAATAACACATAGGCTAACATCAGCGATGAACGGGATCAGAATTCCATGCGGGCGGAGCTGCGGGCAACAGCTAGTACACATACATACACATATTCACGCCTGTAAGTCGGGCAGGCAGAGATAATAATATATTAATACTTAACACGCCAACTATGGTTTTCAGTTCCACGTAAATAGGGGGCGAATCAATTGCCGTCAAAGAGGCACTTTGTCATGGTGTGGTCATGGGCTGTGTGTTTACTGTCGGGTGGAGAACAGCCATAGGGGGTAAATAGGGGGTAATGGGATAGCCCATCACCCCCTATTTGTACAATAATGTAATGAATTTTCTAGTGCCTGTCCAACACAAATATGTTTGTAAGCGTGAATGCCTATTTGCATTAGGTTAAGTGTTTAGTGTTTAACACTCGGACTAATGCAAATACATACAAAATACATGCTGTATTTATGTATTACAGGTATGTTTGTATATTTATTAGCTTTCTAGTAAATTCTTTTCGTGCTTAGTTTGTCCCAGATTTTAGAACATGTAGGTAGGTACCTACTAATTAATTACAAGAAAAACAGAAATCAGAAATAGCTATAGGAACTGCATAGGTACATATACATACACATAATCGCGCCTTTTTTCCGGGAAGGTTAGGCAGAGGTGAATTAACATTCACCCTCATTTCATTTTGCCATATTCCGGGCATTATTGTTGACTCGAGCCTTATAAGTACTATCGTAAAATTATATAGGTACTCGTAGTATAATTGTGTCTGTATATTGGAAATATTGACTATTGATTAACTGAAACCATACCAATATTCTCAGTCAATTCCAATCTTGATACCATAAAATTGACCTTCAATACCGCGGATGGATGCCCTGCAGCGGTGCCGTGTCGATTGGCGATACATCGAGGTGCTGAGATGCTTGTATGACACTGTCACAATGTCCGTCCAGCTCCAAGACCAGAAGACGAAACCCATTAGCCTCCAGCGTGGAGTGAGACAGGGAGATGTTATATCTCCCAAACTATTCACCAACGCATTGGAGGACGTCTTCAAGACTCTGGATTGGACTGGGCGGGGCATCAACATCAACGGTGAGTACATCTCGCACCTTCGGTTCGCTGACGACATCGTCATAGTTGCGGAGTTGCTGGAACAACTGGACGAAATGCTGCACGGCCTGAATGGAGCTTCTCGACAAGTCGGCCTCGGTGTAAACTTGGATAAAACTAAGATTATGATCAACGAACATGTTGTACCGCAATCGATTGCCATCGAAGGGGCGACACTCGAAGTTGTTCAAAAATATATTTACCTGGGGCAAGTTATCCAGCTCGGTAAAAACAACTTCGAGAAAGAAATAGCCAGAAGGATCCAACTGGGGTGGGCAGCATTTGGCAAATTGCGTCGGGTCTTCTCCTCCCCCCTGCCGCAATGCCTCAAAACAAAGGTCTTCGACCAGTGCGTCCTGCCTCTTATGACCTACGGTGCCGAAACGTGGCCACTGACGGTGGGGTTAGTCCGTGACCTAAAAGTCGCGCAGCGGGCTATGGAGCGAGCTATGCTTGGAGTTTCTTTGAAGGATAGAATTCGCAACGAGGTTATCCGACATAGAACCAAAGTTACCGACATAGCTCGCAGAATAAGTAAGCTGAAGTGGCAGTGGGCTGGCCACATCTGCCGAAGGACCGATGGCCGTTGGAGCAAACGAGTCCTAGAGTGGAGACCGCGCGTGGGAAAACGGAAGGACATCTCCCACCTTCCGTTTTCCTACGCGCGGTCTCCACTACGCTAGGGGATGCCCTAGCCAGGTGGACCGACGACCTGCGAAGGGTGGCTGGGACGAACTGGATGCGGAAGGCGGAGGATCGGCAAACGTGGCGCACATTGGGAGAGGCCTATGTCCAGCAGTGGCCTGCAGTAGGTTGATTGATTGACCTTCAATACAAATGTAAAACTGGTACATTCCCTTTAACCCCTCCAGCTAAGCTAAATTGCTTGTGTAGTGAGTTCACGTCGTCGGTAGTGTAATGGCCAGGATTCGAACCCGGGACCTCTTGATTGTAAGGCCGAACCCTTAACCACTAAGCTACCAACGCTTAATCATTATCTATTATATAAAAATGAATCCCTAAATGTGTTGCTAAGCGCAAATCTCGAGAACAGCTGAACCGATTTCGCAAATTCTTTTTTTAGAATATTCCCTGAAGTACGAGAATGGTTCTTATGGCGAGAAAAATTAAAAAAAGGCGGTACGAAGTTCGCGGGGTCAGCTAGTATCTAATATATAAAATTCTCGTGTCACAGTTTTCGTTGCCATACTCCTCCAAAACGGCTTGACCGATTTTGATGAAATTTTTTGTGCTTATCCGGTATCTATGAGAATCGGCCAACATCTATTTTTCATACCCCTAAGTGATAAGGGTGCAGCGGAAACGGGATTTGAATACCACGCGGGCCGAAAATATGGCGGTACGAAGTTCGCCGGGGCAGCTAGTGTATTTATATGCGTGTGTTACCTACAACCTACATAATTGTAATTATTATAGAAAAAATGGCGATCTTTGTCGCTTTACTTAACCAAATAAGCTTGCTCTCATTAAAATAAATTAAACATCAGGGTGAATTTCAACAAATGCCATTTTTTTTATCATATCGGTGAACTTTTTCATTTATATGTTTTTTGTATATTTTTAAGGTTTTATGTAATCTTTGTGATAATCATGTATCCCCAAATTTAATATCATCAACGTATCATTTAAGGTTATGGAGAAAATTCAGTTTTAATTTTGGTTTCCACCGACATGACAAACCCGCACCGATTATTTTTTCTGTACACCGATTTGATAAGTTTATCCACCGAAATTATATACATATCCACCATTATGATAAAATATTCACCGAAATGATAAATCTATCCACCTTTGAACATCAAAAAGGAAATAGTAGGTGCCTTATTTTTACAAGAGTGACTTAAAACTGAATGCCTGACCTGAAGAAGATCATATCCGACGAGAATAGAGTTCTTGAAGATCCAATGAAAATATTATATTTTTTGAAATTATATAGGTACCTATTTTATTATATTTACTTTCTTCTATTCTTTTTTTATAATATATAATTAATTTAAAAAAGAACGTTTATAAGCTGGTAACACAAATCAATCAAATAGCCTATTGCAGTCCACTGCTGGTCATAGGCCTCTCCCAATATGCGCCACGTTTGCTGATCCTCCGCCTTCCGCATCCAGTCCTTCCCAGCCACCTTTCGTAGGTCGTCAGTCCACCTGGCCAGGGAGTGTCCCACCTTCCGTTTTACTCCTCGCAGTCTCCACTCTAGGACTCGTCTGTTCCAACGGCAATCAGTCCATCGGCAGATGTGGCCAGCCCACTGCCACTTCAGCTTGCTTATTCTGCGAGCTATGTCGGTAACTTTGGTTGTAATGTCGGATGACCTCGTTTCTAATTCTATCCATCAAAGAAACTCCAAGCATAGCTTGCTCCCATAGCCCGCTGTGCGATTTTTAGGTCACGGACTAACCCCACCTTCAGTGGCCACGTTTCGGCACCGTAAGTCATAACAGGCAGAACGCACTGGTCGGAAAACCTTTGTTTTAAGGCATTGCGGCAAGGGGGAGGAGAAGACCCGATGTAATTTGCCAAATGCTGCCCACCCCAGTTGGATTGTTCTGGCTTCTTCTTTCTCGAAGTTGTTTTTACCGAGCTGAATAACCTGCCCCAGATAGATATACCTATTTTTGAACAACTTCGAGTGTCGTTCCTTCGATGGCAATTGATTTCGGTACAACATGTTCGTTTTGGATAAAACCAAGATTATGTATCTTGGTTTTATCCAAGTTTACACTGAGGCCGACTTGTCGAGAAGCTCCATTCAAGCTGTGCATCATTTTGCCCAGTTGTTCCAGCGACTCCGCAACTATTATGATGTCGTCGGCGAACCAAGGGTGCGAGATGTACTCACCGTTGATGTTGATACCCCGCCCAGTCCAGCCCAGAGTCTTAAAGACGTCCTCCAATGCGTTGGTAAATAGTTTGGGAGATATAACATCTCCCAGTCTCACTCCACGTTGGAGGCTAATGGGTTTTGTCTTCTTCTTCGACAGTGTAATACAAGCATCTCAGCATCTCGATGTGCAATCGAGGCGGCACCGCTGCAGCGCATCCAGCACTGCCCAGATTTCGATAGAGTCGAAGGCTTTTCCGTAGTCCACAAACGCCATACACAGCGGCTGGTTGTACTCCTGAGTCTTTTCTACAATCTGCCAAACAGTATATGGATGTGGTCCACGGTACTATGGTCTTTTCAAAACCTGACTTGCTCAGGTGGCTGGAACTCGTCGAGCTTACCTGCGAGGCGATTTGTGACGACTCTCGAGAACAACTTGTAGACATGACTCAGGAGTGAGATGGCCTGCGTTCTTCAGCAAGGTCTTGTCACCTTTTTTGAAGAACAGTACCACCGCACTCCCGCTCCATGCCCTAGGTGTTAGCCCTTGCGGGATGACGGCATTAAAGAGGCTTGCTAGCTCTTTCAGGATTGGAGCCCCACAATGCAATGGTTTGACCACTAGTCGGCCTTCCCGTCAATGCCTCCCTAGAGGTTTCCAGTATTGCGACCCTAGAGCTACTTGGAGCGGCGGCGTAGGTGGGAGGGCTGACCTTATCATTCGGAATCTTGATATTTAGAGAGCCTCAGATAAGTTGGTAATCGCTTCCAGTATTAAACTTGTTGATCACACTTGTTGATCTCTGAATATGTGCTTAGGTACCATTATGAAAAAAGTCTATATCGTTCCTTATTATAGTCCACTGCTTGTGGGGTATTTTCTTAAAGAAACTATTCAATAAGAAGAGATGCCTGTGACTCGAGGAAGCTGACTAGCATTTGCCCCCTGCGATTTCTGCATACCACTCCTTATGATCCGATTTTCTTCTCGTCGCGTTCTTGTATTCCCTCTTTGGCATTGAAGTCCCCCCTATGTATGTATGTGTTTATATGTATGTTCTTGTATGTTCCATTTTTCCTTTGTATACTTAACGAAATCGCACGGGATCAACCGATATGATAAAACGACTCACCGAGATGAAAAAATATCTACCGATATGATAAAGCAATCCACCGATGTGACAAAACTGTGCATTGATCATGAATCAAAACACCGATATTAGGTGTAAGACACCGATTCGTCTTTTCTTATCATTTTCGGTGTAAATTATCATATCCGTGGTAATAAAGACCACCGATTACACCGATATGCAAACACCGACGTGAGAAATTTCACACTTTTTAGAATATTAGAAAAAATGCATAATATCTAGGTTAAATTCAATAACAATCAATGAAGCTAATTCACTTTCTACCTCTATTAGAACCAAAAAACAATAATAAAACTGCTTACTACACTAGAAAGATGCCACCACCGATAGTATAAAATAATTGTCCGGGAGCAACTAAAATGGCGTACTTATATTATTGGCGGGAATATGCAGTGATTTAACATACGTCCGTCCTGACCGCGCACTAGCAGGCACTAACGAGAGAAATAAAATTGAGGTGGGGACACTGTCGGACTCGTCGATATAAAGTTATGTGTAAATTACTTTTGGTCACCGATTTGAGAACATTTCGCAAGACAAGTACGTTTGTGCCTCTCAGTAATAATATTCGTTAATTATATAATAAAATATGACTTAAATTAATAATAAAACTAATACTCTATGAAATAGAATAATTTATTATACTTAATTTACTTATTTTTATTAGTGTATAAGCTTTTTTGTTTGTAAAAAAAGTAGAGGGACAGCACCGATTTGAAGAAAATAGAGGTTTATGTATTTATTTCTACCTTTATATATAGTCCTAGCCTAAATATATTTTTGCCACAACTCATTAACAACCTATTGAATACTAAAAAAAATAATTCAGAACAATATTCCTTTTTTCAAATACTAATTTCACCGAAGACAAAAAAAAAAGCCATTTGGGAAATTCACCCATCAACAACATAATATGCAAACAAATCGAAAGCGATATTAAAAAAACAAATTTCCATTTGTTTTTTTGTTTCTGTTTCTTGCATTTATTTATTTTTATGCACGAGCAAAATCTTGTAACAAAAACTATCAAGTTTCCCCTTTTTAATATATTTCCATTTTATATGCACATTATTTTCATTTCACATAATTATATTGTTTGTAAAATCAATAGAAAGCGATATGGTAAAAAATCATTATTTTCCTTTTTCTGTTTTATTTATATTGCTTGCATAAATATGTATATTTTGTATATTGCATTATAATATGCAAGCAAGTTGCGTCAGCTTACATATTATACATTTTACGTATATTGTAGAGGTCGCTTATAGACAGCATTTATTTATTACTAGCTTTTGCCCGCGGCTCCGCCCGCGTGGATGTCGGATATCGCGACTAAACATAGCCTATGTCCTTTCTGAAGGTCTTATCTACCTCTATAGGTACCAAATTTCATCAAAATCGGTTCAGCGGTTTAGTCGTAAAAGTGAAACAGACAGACAGACAGACAGACAGACAGACAGACAGAGTTACTTTCGCATTTATAATATTAGTAGGGATAGACAGTGAATATTGCGATCGTCATCTGCATATAGACGTATTCTCCTGATTGCATCCGTGGCCAAGATGACCTCGAAGCTCAGGGTCCGCCTTCCGGCTCTTCCTCCTCCACTTCGCACGATCTTGGGCGTCCATGGTAGTGAGACCATTAGCACGCATATCACCCTCCACGACGTCAACCGGACTTCTTTGGCCTACCCCTTTTACCTGGACCCGGCGGGTACCTGAATATTGCGATCTAGTATATCAATAAAATAGACACGAATCGCGTTTGCAATTAAAAATATTGAAATTTATCAGTCAACGATATTTAACGACGAAAGTAGCTTATCAAAATAAATTCTAATTTATTTATATGCTTTTATTACCTTTGCTAGAAATAAAATAAAACATGAAATACATTAACAGAACTTTGTTTCGATTAGAAATTCATTAGAGAAAAGAGTCTATTTTAAGATAAGAAAGGCTTTTAAAGACACTGACTAATTAGTACCCTTTTAAAAATGTTTGTAAACATTTTAGTTGTTGACGTACCTTTTTTACGGATTGAAAAGAATTCTCTAATGTTGTGCTCAAATAGAAAAGGTGATTGAGATGGGCTGGCTGTGCAAGGCTGAGGATTGCTATAGCGCACATTTAGAGAGGCCAATGTCCTGTGGAAGTTGATTGTATGTACACAAAATTAATGGTTGATTGCCTAGCTTCTGTTTTGGAGGTAGACTGTATTTTATAAGAAAAGAAAGAAAGAACTTCTATTCACTAAAAGATTCTTCTTCTTCGTCCGGCCTTTTCCCGTTTCTAATCGGGGTCGGCTCTCCTTATCCTTTCTCTCCAGAGACGTCTGTTCTGGGTCGTCGTGGGGTCCGTTTGCTCCTCCCTGAGGTCTTTGCTTATGGTCGACATCCATGCAGCCCGGGGTCTCCCACGGCCTCTCGGTCCCGACTCCAGTTGCAGCACTTTTTTGGTCATGTGTTCGTCAGGTCGACGCATGACGTGACCGTACCATCTCAAGCGCATCTCTTTGAGCTTCTCCGGTATTTTGAGCTTCTCCGGTATCTCTATTCACTAAAAGATGTAGTATATAAATAAGTACATAAAATAGTACAAGTACTGGGCGCTTAAAACAGTTACTCAATACTAGGATAGGCCTACAAAGCTTCTTTTAGCCAATTCTATCGCAATTTTGTGTTTACTTTAGGGACCAGTCACACAATAAAACAAATTAGACGTGAAGCAGTTGTGTAGGTACAGTCACGATACATTAAGAAATACCTAGATTATGTTGTTGTTTTAGATTTGAGAGATTAAAATTTTTTTTTTCACTAATTTCGATATTTCAGTTACTTTTCAGTAGCCATACAAAAATCTAAGCGGCAATCGAACCTAGGAGGGATTCAGCTAAACACGAGTCACTTTATGAATTCTCAATGGATTTCTATGAAATTGTATAATGGCCACTCATATGAGCAGAATCACTATCATTCATTTACTGAGCAGATTCTACTTTCGTGTAAATATCGCCGCATGACAAAATATTATCCTAATACGATTCCAATAAAGCCTTTTTAGATATATGCAGCTCTGAATTAACGAATGCTTGCTACGCCACACTGGTTTACAAGTTAAAATAAATAAACTAGCTAAATCGACGCTTAGCCCCATAAATCACGACCGTGACTTGAAAGCGAAACCCCGACATTTGACAACTCTACCTTCTATTGGAACAATTTAAATAACATTAGCCCAAATGATCTTACCTTGTTACCATAATGTGCAAGATTTCCTTTCAATTATTGTAACAGCAGTTTATAAATACATTATGGAAGGTGCCACTTTTGAATTAAGAACTCAACAATCATAATTACAGTATAGTTATCGGCAAAATGTACGAGGCTGCTTTTCCACCAAAGATGTGCTATGCAGCTATGCTACGAAGATATAAAAGCTAAGCTATGAAACAATGTGACCGTTTCCACTTCGCTATACTATGTAGCGTCGAGATGTACAAATATTCAAAATTAGAACCTATTCTCCATCCATAGCACACACCTTTCTACATAAAAAACATAGCTTAGCTGCACCCCTTTTCAACTGTGCTATGCTATGTGGGCCAATGAATATGAGTCGTGAATATCAAACGCATTCATAGCAACTCAGCATAGCACATATCTGGTGGAAAGGCAGCCTAGGCTGCCCTGTGTTTTAGGTCTATTTGGTGGAGAGTGCGGGGTGCGACGAGGAAGATGCGCCTATCAATTAATCATAGACCACGGGTTTAAAGTGTTCAAAGGCTCGTTTACTGGGTTTTTGGTAAGAGGTGGACTAAGGAGACACTGGATTCTGAGGTGGAAACCTCGGACCGGCAACGGCAGGGCGATCGGCTGGCGCCGCGTGACGCTAGAAGATCCTCAAACTTTCGCAAAAATTCCGCGAAGAGCGAACCTTCGCGGAATTTTTCTTAGTAACTAGGTCTGACTCCGTACCGTTGCTTTTTCAGTAAGAATATACTCTTAATTATCTTGGAAAAAAAATGCTACAACGCACGCCTTGAGCGTTAACCCCCTAGTTAAAAATCGGAATGGGGTTTGCTTGGGTTATCTCTTAATGGTTAAATTTTTATAAAAAAGAAATTTTAAATAAGTAATTGAGGCAGCATCTTAAAATATAGAAAAAACATTTTTTCGTAAAATAATACCAAGACGAGTCCTTGTTTACACTTTAACAAAATATATCTTATTACTAAATTATTTCAAAGCTGCATCCAAAAGTCTCTCATATTAAGGCAGTTCAGTTTTTCATTTGAACAAGCTAAAATAAAGTAGGTAGCCTCTCTCATTTCAAACATGTTGATTACAAAAAAGTAAATAGGTACTGTGGAGTCTTGAAAAGCAGAAAAATACACAATGTATGCAGCTTAAAGGTTATACAAGTACTCGTATTAATAACATTAAGTACAGTCAATACCAAACCAATCTTGTACCAAAATGATCTTAATACCTACTAATGATGTTGATACCAAACCGTTTTATAGATTTAATTTATTGTATTATCGTTCGAACTAAAGGTGCAAATCAGAACAATCAGTAAACACAAAGGGGGGAATGCCAAGGTATTAAGATCAATTTGAGTACTTTGCATCACTGTACATTATGGGCTTTTATAAGCTCGGAAACGGGGTTGGCTCCTCTGGCTCACATTCCAAATTGGAGAGCTTGTTTGCTACGCTAATTAGCGCAGCAAACAAGCCCCCTCATTCCGATTGACTAACCGTGAACGCCTAAGTTCACGATATGGTTGGTTTATGCCCAAGTATTTTTTTAGGACACGTCTATTTGACTTCAGCCTGATGGTAAATTGAAAGAAAAGTCGTGGAAACGAGGGTCACCATTATAGACGTAGGTACCGTGTTACAACGTCACGAAATAATTAAAATGAACTCCTTTCAAGCGGAAATGTCCTTGTGCATATCTCGTGAAATATCGCTCCTGACACATGTTCCCCTGTTCTAATTAAACTATGTAAAAATCAATAATCAAGATTCGGGCGTACGTCTCTCCATAAACTCTTAACACAGGTAGTACCAACTGCAAATGTAACTTTCCAATCCTGTATATTTAGATGGGATTACAAAGTTATTTATGCAGTTGATAATATGACAGCCGTTCAATTATTGACATGTTTTTAGAGTTCATGGTATGGACTTTGATTATTCCAAATGAAAAGAGCCGTGGCGTAGTATAGCAACAGAGACTCATGGGGTGCAAATGAGAGATAATACTGCAATGCACTGGCCCCTATATATAAGCCTATCTTTGTGTAATATCCCCTATTGGGCTTAAGCTGTCGATTGTCTGACGCGAACCCCCGTTAGCGATTCCTCCCGAATGGTTTTTAATTTTACGGCAAAAATCGAGAACTGGGGGAATCCCGACTAACCCATAAATTGAAAGTACGGTTCTTTTTCAAAGGTCAAGAGTTCAATGCCTGCTCAATGCAAATATTTGTTAACAATATGGTCTGCGTTTTTCTACGTAGGTATAGGATTTCTATGAAACACCACACAGATACCCCACAAGGAACCCACCTGCCAAATTTCAAGTTTTTTTAGTTTGTGAGATTTTGTGATGAATCAATGAGTCGACGACATAAAGACTTAACTATTTCGTTTCCTATTATTATTATTTTTTTTGGATTACAGCAAAAAAAATTATAAAAGCTTGGTCTGTTTCCCTGCAAATAATACTTAACACAGACAAGTCGATATTCTAGGCTATGAGGACGGACGCTAAACGGTCGCGTTAGTCCAAATTATTCCGTTTAGTCAGCGTACAACACTTTCCTGCTAAGTATAGTAAAACACTAAAGGTATGATTCCGAAGCCGACCGCATTCGACAACTGCAGACGCATACAACAGATACAGCGTACCCATTACTTGTTAAGGTCCACGACGGAAAGAGGGGACCATTGAGAAACCGCAATGAATTACGCGTATCGGCTGCAGCAGACACATGCTGTAAGAACGACAGCTGAATTCGCGGTCAAATTTCAATGTCGCATGCTGTAGATATAGTGACGTCACGATGTCGAGCACAAAGCGATAGTGATCTATTTTTATGTGCTCGACAACGTAACGTCATCAAATTTACAGCATGCGAAATTTAAATCTCACCCCGGATTCAGCTGATGAGCTCGCTCGATAGTCGATAGTTCGACACGTTCTTACAGCACCTGCAGTTATCGGAATCATAACTTAGCACTCTCGACACATCGGCTGCCTAATTGTGAAATCACGAATAAAACAGCATTTCGTAGTACAACCGTCACACGAAGGTGGCGATGACCCTCTATCCTAACGCGAAATAAATTGCATAAATATCACCATTAAGTCACATTGCGAATTTGAAAGCAGATGTTCTAAAATGTATGCATCGGGCCAGGTGTTTGTAAGTACGTATTCAGAAGAAGCTGAACATTAACGAACCGTGGAACAAACGGTGGAACACATCGATAAATAAATTGACGTATATTTATTTCTGGTATTGTTCTAGTATACGTGAGGTGCAGAAGTCCATGGACTGCAAAATCGATATTTTTTTAAATTTACTTATTACACAACACAAATTATACAGGTATTGGTAATTGGTCCTGCAAAACTGATAACGTAGTTTGACTGCAGGATCAGGTGAGTCAACAACAAACAAAACAACTACTAATTATTATATCCTTAACTAGCTGTTGCCCGCGGCTCCGGCCGCGTGGAATTCGGATTCCGGTCCAACTTTAATGTATGGAAAACTGCCCGATTTATTGACATTTATGCTCACTGCTCCGCTCCCTTTAGTAGTAGCGTGATGTTATATAGCCTATGTTACTCCCAGATAGTGTAGCTTTCTATAGGTGAAAGAATTAAATCGGTACAGTAGTTCCGGAGCCTATTCATTACAAACATACAAACATACAAAAATAGGTACAAATCTTTCCTCTTTATAATATTAGTGTAGAAATACTACTTTACAATACATATAGGTTGAAAGGGGTTATCGTAAATATGCCTCAGTGAATATTCGTCTCAGTCAAAAATAGTAATAAACTCACCTCAGTCCCTTTAAAATGATATTTCATGTGCGAAAATTCGTCTCACCCTCAAATGTACTGTCAGCAAGATAAGTTAAAGTCTTTATACCGGATTATTTATTTGATCCGGTATGAAGACCTTAACTTATCTTGCTGACAGTACTTGTTGAAAGTAGGTATTTTTCTAATCTTACTTTTAAATATATTTTTGTCTGGTTCCCGTTCTCTTAATTAACAACGGTAATTCTTTCTTCCGGGAATGTCTTTGAGCGCCTTCATCTAATTTAAAGGTGGGAGGCGCGAGTGTGACGCCCCTGCTATCACACGTCCATAGGCCACGGTAACCACTTTCCATCAGGTGGGCCGCGTTCTTGTCTGCCACCTAAGTGGTATAAAAAAATGTAAGACCAATTCGCAACGTGAACCTATGGGATTTGACATACGAGTAATGGCAGTCATCAACGTGTCATAAACATTAAATCAAATCTATGTATTGGTCATTATATTTCAAAATACGCTGGCCAACGCATTGACACGTGTTTAGGGGTGATGATGTCCCTACAATGACGGTCCCTGCCTTGACGGCCACGACAGACGTTATTTCACGCCCCGTATTACACTCGTGATTGCAGGAAGGGGGAACACGTGTGAGGGTAAAACGTTAGAGCTCTACCTCTATCGTTCGACAGTAATTATCGAATCGCATATAATCGTCCACACTTAATTGCATTTACGTCAACTATCTGGCTTTTTTAATCAAGGATTATTTTAACTACTTTCGATGAATAACAACAAAATGTGAAAGTTGTGTAGTGTAGGGGTAAAAGTTGTCATTATATTATACATTTTATAGTCTTTTGTGTGTATGCATAATATATTTGTGGCGTAGGATTAAAATACCTATAGAAACCGCAAGAAATAGTATATTTCAGTGTGTAATCTTCGCGTAAACTTTCGACAAAATCAAAATTAATATTGAATCGTAAAACCGATTGAAACAAAATCTTACAGGGTCACCATTGGGACATGACTAGGTACATGAAACGTCAAAAAAAAACGAATGGAAAGATTATAGGCATAAAACATTATTAGGCTCTTTAGAGTTTAGTTGGGCGAGTTGGGCGAGTGTGCCAACCCGATTAAACTAGGTATCGGCAGATCAAAAAGTCTGCAGTTTGCGGTAGTGAACTGACTTTTTCTTGTCAGTTACTTGTCAACAATGATATATTATAAACTATGGATATATCGATATGTTTTCTACACTCTAAAATGGCGACAAAAATGATCATCATTTTATGCACCACAGAATCGCGACCGTGCGCTACCCAAAAAAACGCTTTTTAATAATAAATTCGTAATAGGTAAGTAATAAGTGTAATAACATTATTGATATAAATAATAATATAAAAATTCATATACATAAATTAATAACATTGACGTAGCTATTATTGGTAAGAAGCTATAATTTTTTTATACTTAGTGTTTGCGCCAGTGTCAAATCAAATCAAATCAAATTTATTTATTGTTTATCACAGGTATTAGTAGATGTTATCATTAACATTCATTAAGTAGGTGCCACTGTAATATGCCTAGTAAGGCGTACAATAAGATTATATAATCAGTCACAGACTTAAAATTAAATTGCGAACTAAATTAGATTTAATAAAATTATTCGAACAAGTCTGTATTTAAACTATTTTATCATAATTCTCATTAAAATAATTAAAGAATACAATTATAGATATATATGAAATTAAAATTATAAATGAATGTCAAAATAGTTTCTAATCATTTACACAGTCGTCCAGTCAAAAAATAAATATTTCAAAGGTATCAATTAAAAAATTAAATAAGTATGCATTATGTCAACTCATAATGTTTTCATCATTTATAAATTCACTGATTGAGTAGTATGCTTTAGTGATCAGTAATTCTCAAAGCCTTTTTTTAAAAACCTTAATAGACTCAGAACTTTTAATAGTATCCGGCAATTTATTATAAATTTTTGTACGCATGCCGAAAACACTATTTCGGAATTTTGTAGTCCTACATTTTTGAATACAAAGAGTGGTTTTATGTCTTGCACTTTTAAGTGTTGCATAATTTTGTATATCTTTCCTGACTATAATTGCGGCTTCGTAGATAAATAGTGCAGGCAAGGTGAGAATCCCTAGTCTAGCGAACGATGGTTTGCAAGATTCAATCTTTATTAGTCCGCATATACTTCTGATGCACTTTTTTGGGCTCTAAAAGCATCCTCATCCTCATCATCTAAAAGCATGTCCTATCATTTGACAAAAAACGAATGACAAATTTTCATTTGACAAACAACGTTTGACAAAATTACACTTGATAAATGTATCATTTGACAAACTATTGTTTAGTAGCCGCTCTAGGTACAATAGTCGTCATACATCATAACGCTAAGTGTGCGCTTTAGTTACTTGACTACATGTGTCCCTACAGTTACACTAATCATTTCCATATCATGTTTTGTCATACGTTTTTTGGTCAAACAAGGGTGATCCGTTTGCGCCGCTTTTGAAAGCCATGTTCCTGTATTATAATATGGTCGTATCTTTTAATATAATACGTCATTGCTTGACATTGGCAACAATGGCGGCGATATTATGAGCTTCGAACGATTAAAAAAAACGGTTTACTTTTTACGCTAGTGATGCACTCTAACGCCAAAACATTGCAATATTATCTCTCATTGCAACAATAAATCTGTCATTTTGATGGTGCTCTTGCTTCGTGTCACAGATTAACATCAGATGTCATTTTAATAATTTGCATATGTAGTGGTATAACATATTTATTCAATGAGAGTTGTATGCGGCTCGAACCGGTGAGCTTGAAAGATTTGACAACAGTGACACATTGTGACAGTGACAGCTGACAGTTGATAGTTGCTATATTTTGGCTATGTACCCTTTAAAGTTTGAAATTCATTTTATATAACTCTTTAAAGGTAGGTATAGTTTTTTTGCGACATTTTCACTAGCATAACACAAAACATGGATATTTCTACACCTCTATGGTTTTTCACAATATTTTGTTATGATGTTTGGCACTTTAGTGAATGAATATTTTCTCTAAGGTACCAGGCACTTACATGTTTTGTAATGACAGTGAAAATGTCGTGAAACATGAGCTCTGGCCGTGACTTAAAACTTTAAGTACTTTCTTTATATGAGATGAGATACATAGCCCATATATTAGCTTCGTTATCAATGTTTTGAAATCACATTGTATGTAACAAATAATAATCCCTATTAAAGTAAGCACTGTAAACATTTATTCCGATTATTTATACATATATATTTTTCTCCAAATAGTCGCGTGATTCCCGACATAGTTTTGTGAGATTCGTCTTCGTGACTTCGTGAGATCTTCATTTTTACCATCATTCAGCTTTTTCCATCTAGCGTGGTACAGTCAATTGACGTACCAAACATAAAAAATGCCAAATATATATTATAACTAGCTTTAACTAGCGGCTCCGCCCGCGTGGATGTCGGTTATCGCGACCAAACATAGCCTATGTCCTTTCTCGAGGTCTAATCTACCCCTATACCAAATTTCATCAAAATCGGTTCAGTGGTTTGGGCGTGAAAGCGAGACAGACAGACAGACAGACAGACAGAGTTAATTTCACATTTATAATATTAGTAGGGATATTTTTGAAGAAAGCTCACTTCCCTCGGGAATATTTCTGTGTGTTCCAACACTTAAGTATCTACCTACATTATTTGTCATATTCTTCTCACATCCATAACATTTATAAGTCATTGTGGTACAAAGTACCTAACTCACTCATATACCTACATATACATTATACGAGTATATACCTACAGAAAACTTAGTCGTTGATAGTCGTGTAAAACGGCAGTAAACGTTTTTTTGTGACGCATTCGATGGCTTGTTAACGATTTGTTTCACTTTCTTCATCTTTGTGCCTCGCTGTAGTGAGACAGTCTATCTACGTGTAGAAGAAATACAATGAGCCCAAGATAAATGTATTGTTGTAACCAGTTGTAACCATATCATTACATGATTACCTATATTCGGTTAGGTGTTTAACTAAAGGTAAACAATCTAGTAGCGACTTTTTTATAAAAACACATATTACAACAAATAAACTAGGCTAACTGACTAACTAGTGGTTAAATTTCGATGTATAATCTTGAAAATGAGTTTCTAAACAGGAAAATATTTATAAACTGAGTTTTGATATATCAACATTGTTTACGTATAGTTAAGTAAGTACCTAACCGAATGGAGTATAGGTACATAGGTACATACCTACATTATTACTGCATATCTTAGGCCGGTTGTATAACGGTGAGCAAGGATAATAATATGTCATTGTAGAATGCATTATTGATTTACCTACCTACTACATACCTACTAGTATTTTTTTTTAAATAGGTTCATATGTTTATAAATCAAAAATCCTCCGTCACAAAAAACCTCTAAAAGGTAAAAAAATAAATGGCGTTGGTTAACCCTCTAACTTTGATATACCTAGAAATATTTTGATTCAAACGTCAAGAGTTACTGGTAAAGCACTCCGTCATATTATCGAAACGATCCAAGTGGATCCCACTTCAATATCTCGGAATAGTTACTTTTATTTATTTTCATTTATTTAATAATTATAATATTAGTGTCACTCCCCAGCTGGTATTGAACTCGCCCTTAGACCACGGTAACCTCTTACCATCAGGAGGGCCGTGTGCTTGTCTGCGACCTAAGTACATAGTATAAAAAAATATTATCACAATAGTTTATAAAAATTCAATAAATTTATCCTGTAAACCCAGATAGGGTTCAGATCAAGACGCTACAGAATCGGCACCAGTTTGGATGCTAACTTGCGAGATTTCTCACGATAGGTACTATCGGACGCTCGTGAACGTTCCTTGACAGTGTTCGCAAGCTTATCTAATGATCTGTTGTACACACACACACACACACAGAGAGAGACAAACACACACACACGTGAGGAAAATAAAATAAAATAAAAAAAACTACGTTTAAAAAACCGACTTCAAAAAAACTATTCCAATAAAAATAAAATGCACTAAAAAGTTGAAAATAATTGAGTATTCTTCAAAAACTTTATTACAAATTATTGTCAGTTTTGGAGTCGGTGTCAGCCAAGGTAGGTTTGTAAGTTCTCACGTGCGTGTGTAGTGTTTAGTCGGTTCGAGTCCGACATAACCTCTTCCGCAACAGTTATTACATACAAAGTATGTTGTCGTTGGCATAGAAGTTTATTTGTAGGCTGACACCGACTCCAAAAATAACAATAATTTGTAATAAAGTTTTTGAAGAATACACAATTATTTTCAACTTTTTAGTGCATTTTATTTTAATTGGAATAGTTTTTTGAAGTGGGTTTTTTTAAACGTAGTTTTTTTTTTTTTTTTACTTTTTAGTGTCTATAATAGGCTATTCTGTAAGCTACAGTAGGATTGCTACGGGTAGTCTATAACATTTCGTTGTTTTTTTCGTAGCTATGGGTAGGCCTTCGAAAGGTGCAGAAATTTAGTGGTCTAATTCAGTCCAATAAATCTTCAATGATAGTACCTACTTACCATAGTATTGACATAAAACTGTTAATAACTTAAACAAGACATTCATGCTATACATCAAATGAGTTCTCCTCATAAACTCATATGAGCTTCTGATGTAATCAGGAAAATACGTCTCCATGAAGATGATGATGATGAATGATGACATTTAGCCCGACGTAGACTAGGTAATTTTAGCACGCCCTTGACCATCGTAATGAGGTGACATAGACACCGTGTCACAGGATCGTCATAAAACTACATACTTACCTAGCTAATTTCTCATCACCTATTTGATTTCGAGGAGTTCTCTGGTGTATCTCCGGAGTTCAAGGTCCAGTACCCATGAAATTAATATGGAACTACCTGTGACTAATATCTACCGAACCCTATGCAAAAAGATTTTTCGAAACCAGTTCATAAACGACGGAAATATGGGACAACATATATAAGAAGTTGGGTAAAAATTTGAACTAAGAAAACACAAAAAACATCATAAAATGAAAACTACTGGGCCAAACTATGTTAAATTTGTATGGGACCAAATGATAACTATTTCGCATCGAATAAAAAAAGAATCACGGAAATCGCATCATAAAGCTAGGAGTAATCGGTGTACATACATTAAAAAAAAATACCCATCGAATTGAGAACCTCGTCCATTTTGAAGTCGGTTAAAAACCGGCATAACCCGGCTGTGCAACTTTAAAACCGAGTAGGTAGGTACCTAGGTAGGAGACGGACAATCTGTTTGGAAGAAGGGTCTTTAAATACCTGAAAAGCCTTAAAAATACATTTATATTTGAAAAACTTAGCAAAGAAACAATATACATAGTAAAATGTAAAACCTTTGCAGATGCGTAGAGATTTGTGTATTTGGTAGCTTTCACCGTTCCTACCTACCATGCGAATGTTTCGATAAGCTCTTCCAATTCGTCCCGCCCTCTTTTTAACCGACTTCAAAAAAGGAGGAGGTTCTCAATTCGGATGTTTATATGTTTTTTTTTTTTTATGTTTGTTCGCTCATAGCTCCGCCATGCGTAGACGGATTTGCAAAATTCTTTTTTTGTTCGAAAGTAGATTATTCCGAAATGGTCCCATTTAAATTTCGTAAAGATCTGATGATGGGTTTCCGAGATTAGACCAAGGAACTCTTCAAAAAATACCAGGAAATCAGCCGCGATTGCTGCAATCGCATATTATTTCGTAAACAATCAAACTTTACAGTACATACACCTTATTCTTCGAGAGTACCTACCTACTTAAACTTTACACCAACAAAATATTTAGATTCAGTATCTTCAATTTATTCGAAATGTTTGACAAATAAATTATAATATAAAATAACAGGAATAAATTCGGCTTAAGTATTTTAATGCCTCTTAATGTCCTGATGAACACGTATCCATTGTATTGTACCTTTGGAGTACTGATTGCTAAGCCTTGTACCCAACTCTCTTATACACGTGTACACGAGCGGAAAAATTAAGTGAAAAGTAGGCTCTTCGGCTTATTTCCCCACGTGTCCTTTTGTGCAAAACTTTGTGTGGGGTCGCCACTCCTGCTATATTTGCCTGAACATTATTTTCCCGGATTTCTTTTATAGGTATGATTCCGAAGATGACCGCATAAGACAACCGTAGAAGCACGCAGCAAATACACGTAATTCGTTGCGGCTTCAATCTCAATGGTCCCATTTATATTCGTTGCTCGGCGTATGCTGGAATAGAATGCCAAATGTATGGGATTTGACGTATATGACAGGCGTCAATGAATGTCAAAAACGTCAAATCCTATACATTTGTCATTCTATTCCATCATATGCCGAGCAACGAATTGCCACTTGTCTAAGGGGGAAGTAATGGGTACGCCGTTGTCGTGTGCGGTCTGCTTCGGAATCAAACCTTAACATTTGGGTAACAAAGAGGGTACTTATATCATATTTCTATTTAGGTGGGTACTTATGAATATATTTTCTCTAATTCTTTTGTTATCGTTCTTTGTATACCTCGGGACATATAACTTGGAGCTAAAATGTGCCAATGTAATGAATAAAAGTTTATTTGTTGGGTTTTAATGAACCAAGAGTGAATTTAAATAAAAAGCTATATGAGCCTGTAAAAATCAATTACTGAATGTAATGTTGTCTAACCTGGCTAGCTGGAGACATGAGAAATAAAAACTTGTAAATATACAATTATAATCTGATGTTAAAAGGTTATTACATGAATTTATATTAGAAGGTATTTAAAGTAGGTAGGAACCTCAGGGGTAGGTTCGGTATAAGATATTCTGCCGTGGGCGTTGCTTGATCCGTTGTGTAAGATGGTAGTAGCACTTAGCTGGTGACACCGGAGCTGATGATGTTGCCGGCGTGCCAGGGTCCTCGCTGGTGTGCCTCACGACCGAATGATGGCGTGAAGCCCGGTGCGAAGACCCTGGAATAAGAAAGGAGTGCGGGTCAGTACGTCACAAGGGAACTAAGTCCAAGTGACCCGCTAAAATATAGCAGGTGAAGATAATCTCCCCAGCGGCTAGACAGCGTAGATAAAGCTATATGTATAAAAATTAAAGAAAATAATACTGTTGCACAGTGTATGCTGGCACAGAATATAAGCTGCCACGCGACCTCTGACCGTAAAGGTCATTGGTCTCGTGGCACAAAATAATTAGGCTGTAAAAGCATAACAATCCGCGGGCGCCAGAGCCTCGTTTGTCTCGCGAATTGGCTCCAAGATATGTGTTTCGAGTCATACCTTTGTTATGACACACGTCAGAGATATTATGTGTATAGGTACTGTATACTGGGGGTACCTACATTGTGAAAACTTGGTAACTTTGACAAAAATCCACTTTATTGTCACTAATAGTGCCTATATCGTCATTAATTATCGTCATTTTCTTCAGAAGTGGAAACGAATTTTCCTGTGAAATATGTTTTTGATGACTATAGTTGCGGCACGCTATGATGGCCGTTTTGACACGACTGGTTTTGCTCGATTCCTCTTTTTCGGTGTGTGAAGTTTATTTTCTTCTGTGCCAGTCTCGCCATATTTTTCTTTAGTTATTCGTCTAACAGTTCGTTGACCTATAATAAGTGCACCAAAAAGAGAAAACGAGCAAAATCGCCATCATCGCCGCAACTGCTATAGATATGATGATGATAGTTTCAAGAGCTCCAAATCCCGACATAGAATTGCATAGTAATGCACGATAGAGGACGGGTGATTTATTGATTCAACATCTCCCCACCCCACCCCCTCGCTGTCTCCCGTACCTCGCATACTCTCAGGTATCCTAGCAACACTGGCGGACAAAATGGCCACTACACATTTAGCGATGTCTGGGTAGGGTGGGTATAGTGAGGGAAGGGGGAATATGAACGACAGGTCTTTGGTTCTGTTTTAAAAATATTATTTCCATCTTATCTATCTCTATAATATAAAAATGAATCGCTGAATGTGTTGCTAAGCGCAAATCACGAGAACAGCTGAATCGATTTCGCTAATTCTTTTTTTAGAATATTCCTTGAAGTAGGTACGGGGATGGTTTTTACGTAGAGAAAAATTAAAAAAAAAAAGAATTGACTGTTAGGCGGTACGAAGTTCGCGGGGTCAGCTAGTCTATAGTATAACAATGAATCGCTGAATGTGTTGCTAAGCGCAAATCTCGAGAACAGCTGAATCTTAGAGTATCTATCTTACCTGTTGATACTCTAAGAGCTGAATCGATTTCGCTAATTCTTTTTTTAGAATAAACTTCTTGAAGTACAAAGATGGTTCTTACGCAGAGAAAAATTACGCTACTCCTTAAGGGAGCGGAGCAGTAATCATAAATGTTAACAAATCCGGCAGATTTCCATACTTTGCGGGCTTATAGGTAGATGGCTGAAAGGGGTGATACGGGACTTCGAAATGTGCCGCGGGCGAAACCGGGGCGGGTCGGCTAGTTAATTATAAAAAAGTTCGTGCTTTTTTTGGTAAATAAAAATATTCTAGACATTCTACACTACGCTATTGTTTTGTTTTTTAACAAGCTCCCTAATGAAATTGGGCATTTACCAGTAAATGAATTCAAAAATGTAATTAAAGGTAAACTGTGCCAAAAAGGCTATTATAAAATCCATTCTAAGCCATATTATTTAGCGACAGACAGTCTTGGAATATATCAACGGCGAAGAGTGAAAATTTCAAAAGCCGTTTGGAAATAAATCTTATCTCTTATTAATTTAACGACCATAGCGATTTTATAAGGAACTAGCTGTTGCTAGCGGTTCCGCCGGCATGGAATTCTGATCCCGTTCATCGCTGATAGCAGCGTGATAATATATACCTAGCCTATGTTGGTACCTGATTATATTGCTTACTAATGGCCAAAGAATTTTTTAAATCGGTCCAGTAATTGAGTTTTCGTTCTACCGCGGGTTCGCATTGCAGAACAAGCCGATAGGAATCGGGTTATTCTTCGCCACTGCTATAGATAGCGTGAAACAAATCCACAACCCAAACTGTAGCTTTATTAAGATCACAGCAGAACCGTTACTGTCACTTAGCACTAAATTTGACCAATTACCGTCAACTAGACGTGCTAATTCACTGCGTTCAACCAACGAGACCCGTTATTTGATAGGCACTTGTCACAACATGTTTATAAGTAGGGCTCTGACTATTTGAACCCAAATGGTACATATTTGCCTATGCTCGCAGCTCTGCCTACATTTTGTGACTAGTCATATCATACAACATCCACTCAACCAATTGCAATACGCAAAATCGAAACCTTTCAACCAAAAAAAACCGCATCCATATCCATTTAGTTTCTTTTGCGTCCCGAAACCGGCGAGCAGCAGGCACATGCTGTAACAAACATCTCGAATGATCGAAGTGAGCTCGATAGCTGAATCCGCGGTGATTGGTCAATTTCGCGAAATTGACAAATCACCGCGGATTCAGCTATCGAGCTCACTTCGATCATTCGAGATGCAAGTTACAGCATGTGCCTACTGGTATGTAAACAATTATCTAAGTAGAAGAAGCGAAAGATGTGGATCGTAGCAAGTGGAGACTGTGGTCTCTGCCTTACCTAACCACTGGGAAAGATCCGTGACTGTATGTATTTATGTATATGCGTCTAGATCTTCAATGTACAGACACGACTACTGTACAATCTTCTAATATATAAAAATCAATGCCACTTTTCGTTGTTAGTTTATAACTCAAGAACGGCTGAACCTGGCTAACTTTAGTCTTGAAATGTTCGTGGATGTCGAGGGAAGGTTTAAACGGTGAGAAAATAGGTGCAGCGGGCACAGGAAAAATATGGCGGTAAGAAGTTCGCCGGGACAGCTATAAAGTATAATTTATAATATAGTATAGAAAGTATAGATTAACTCTGAAGGGTTGTTGACTCTACGGCAGAGGTCGGGCTTCGTCTCTTAGAACTAACTTACGATCGGATTTCTCGAAATATCGTCGTGGGTGTCCAATCATTACACAAAAACAAGTAACAAATTTTCACTTGAAAAACAATGTTTAACAAAATTATATTTGAAAAAATTATTTTACGAACTATTGTTTAATAAAGTACCTAGTAATAAAGTACTCTTTAGAAAAAATATTGCCACTTGTCTGGGGGAGCTGGGCTCCTTACTATCTGACATGTACTTAATAGTTCGGTGCTCATGTTGTGTCTTTATACATACAGCCTTCAGCTTACCATCAGGCGAGGCGAAGTCAAATTGACATGTCCTATATAAAAAAAAAACAAATAAGTACCTCATCATAGTAAACATTTGAATCAATCAAAACAGATTTTGCATACACAGATTTGACAAAACGGCTGTTCGAAGCTACGCGTGACTAGAAGGCTGGTTATTATCTTGCACAGAGAGTAAGCATTGCCATTCGACGTGGCAATGCTGCCAGCCTTCTGGGAACGTTACCGGTCGGTGACGATGTGCAGGAATTTCACGACGACGCGCGACGTATGAAAATATTGTATTTAGTTATATTATTTTAAAAATAGTTTGTAGTCTTAATCAAATCAGATGCTATATCTATCTATATTTTTGTTTCAGTGCTCAATGTGGCCGCAGGGAAGGCTCCTATGCAGGCTTCCACCGAAGACGGAGGTGTACCCCAGCGAGCTTTAGACGGCAGTACCGCTGGCACCTTCAACCCTGAGACTTGTACCCTGACCAAGGCTGAAAGGGTGCCATGGTGGTACGTCAACCTCCTCGAGCCATATATGGTGCAACTGGTCAGATTGGACTTCGGGAAGCCATGCTGCGGTAAGAGATTCTTCATCATTACACCGACAATAGCTAGATACTTTTTTTATACCACTTAAGTCGCAGACAAGTACACGACCCGCCTGATGGGGAGTGGTTACCGTGGCCTATGGACGTATGCAACATCACTGGCGTTACACTCGTACTGCCAACCCTGAAGAAACTTTCTAATGCCCTCCTTGAAAATCCCCATACTGTAGTCGCTTGGAAAAATAACAGGTAGTTCATTCCACAGCATGAGCGTGCGTGGGATGAAATTCCTTTCATACCGTACATTGCGCACCGTTTCCGGTCGTTATGTGTGAGGATGAATTCCCAGTCTATGGCGAGCGGTGCGATGATTGAATGTAGCTGTGGGCATTGTCAAACAATTTATCTGAGCTCTGAGCACAAACCACTGTACAGGCAGCTATAAGCACAAAAAAAAATACAAAAAACGTGTGATTTCGAAGATTACTAGAGGACTAGATTTTTTTTCTTTTCTTATCAAACGGAGAAGTTGTCTAAGCGGTACATGTGTGCATTACCGCATTTCAGAAGTAATAACATCCAAATTAAGATGTTGTATGGGTACATAGGTATACATCGGTTAACGCGAAGATAATATTATTATCAAGTTTCGAAAAAATGAAACATCATATTTTCGAACAAAAGATTCATTGACAATGAAAACATAAATGGATCGATTTCGCATCTCGGCGTAGGCAAACCTACCTATATTTATAAAGAGACGCGCCGCGACCCAGACACATGTAACCCCGCGTTTACATACTGCCGCTCGCATTGCTCATCGTGTTGCCGGAAATATTCGCGCGATTAATGCCCTAGCGTTCACACACGCGCATCATCGTGTTGGTCCGCATTACAGTATTCGCCCTGCAATGGAGACGGACGTAAACGTATGGAGGACAACGCTGTAGCAGTGTACGCATTATGCTTTTACAGCATAGCGAATTAATTAAATAGATTATTAATAAAAACTATCACTCTCAACTACTATACACTATCCGTAGATCGATATAAATATTTTTAAAAGTAAATATTCGAGGAGCAATAACGAAAGCCGTGTTTACTGATTAGCAGCATCTAGCGGTCTCGTATAGTTCATCGCGCTAGTATTGCCGCTCCTTTGACTCGCGCCGCCAAGCCGACATTCGCAGCAACATACGCGGCAGTACTCGCGGCATGACGAATATACCATTCACACCACGTCTCTGCCCACTTCTCTCGCCACTTCCCTCGCTCTGCCGCTAGTATGTAAACGCAGCTTAATATTTGACCTAATAAATAACATTATTCCCTTACGAATTATATTTGCCAAAATAATAAAACACGTTTAAGGAAAGCGCTACACTTGACGGAAGTCCTGTCGCGGATTTTCCACCAATACAAGTTATATATTATATGCTCGTAAATAAGATTTGTTTTAAAAATAATGAACATAAGGTGCAACGAGAACGGGATCTGAAGTTATGGGTCAGATACTCGGCAGATTTTCAGTCAAGTGTAGCCTTGTCCTTAAACGTGTCCTGATAAAAACAAAATGTTTGTCGGGAAAATTATTTCTTAGAAATCTTATTTCTGATTTTCTGTGTAGAGGACAAATTAATGAATATTCTAAAAAAAGAACTAACGAAATCGGTTCAGCTGTTCTCGAGATTTGCGCTTAGTAATAAAAACATTCAGCAATTCATTTTATATTATAGAGAAGATAGCTGACAGTTCCAGTGCGTGGGGATGAAAGTAATGTCGAAAAGGAAGGTAATAACTATAGACTTAAAAGGTCAAAATTTTTTGACCTTTTAAGTCTATAGTTATTACCTTCACACAGTCCATTTGGACTGCGTGAAAGATGATTTGGTTAAGAAAGGAGTGAATGTTGAGATGACTGCAACTAGACTAGAGATGAATGGTAAAAAAACATACACTTTGTTACCTGCGCCGATACAAAATAAACTTGGGGTAAGGGTAGGTAGGAGGATAATGACTAATGACAGTTCCAGTAGAACCGTGGTTAATCTATTTTACCCCTTTTCCGACCTGTCCGCCCCAATTGCATTGGCAAAGGCTTGTATTATGAGGATATTAAACAATGTTTGTATAGAGACCGAGACCTTTGGGGACAAGCTTCACTCGCTTTTTATACCACTTAGGTGGCAAACTAGCACTGGGTCACCTGATGATACGTAATTAGATTGATTCGCGGACAGCATTAAGCTGAGAGGCGGCCATTATTCTACTTGGCTATTGTGAGGCATTTATCATTACTTAAATACTTATATTTATGCACAATGTTGTAATTTTAGGTTGCTGAACTGAGTGAACTGTCTATATAATATTTATGTATAAGCTAGGTTGAATAAAAATATTTTCTTTCTTTCTTTCTTACGTGGTTATCGTAGCCTACGGATATGTGCAACACCAAGGGTGTCATACTCGTATTGCCAACCCTGTAGGAACCTTCTAATGCCCCTCTTGTTTTTGTATTTGTCTTGCCTTTAATGGTATACCTACAGGCACATGGTGTAAGAAACTATCAACTTGTGCTCGACAACGTGACGTCACCATTTACAGATTCGAAAATGAAATCTCACCGCGGATTTATTAGCTTTCGAGTCTGTCGATCGTTCGAAACGTTCTCACAGCATGTGCCTGCTGCTGATAGACGGTTGAGGCGGAGAATTTTCTCTCCTTGGATTATAGTCGCACCCACATACACATACATAAATAAATAAATAATTAAATATTGTAGGACATTCTACACAACGCTATCTAGAACCAAAGTAAGCATAGCTTAACTAGCTTGTGTTATGGGTTCTAGAATACGGATAAACATACATAGATACATTTTTTTTGCAAATACATACATATTATATATAGAAAACACCCAGACCAATGCAAATATGTATTCATATTCATGCATACAAATATTTGCACTAAGCGGGGATCGAACTCGAACTCAAAGTCAAACGTAAGGAGGAGTAGGGACGAGTGCACCTCAGGCTTCGAGGTGAAAGTCTCTGTCTCAACCGGGGATACCTAACACGAAGATGATGATGATGAAATATTATAATTATCTGCGCCATCAGTACTCGCGAGAGGCAAGCGACTTGTGTTTATAAGATACCTGTCCCAATTGTGCGTTAGACCGTAAACAGGTGCTAAACGTATAATGCTAACAAGTAACATCTGTTTACGAACACGCCATCTGTAGTCTAGGAGCTGGCAGCAAGATTATTATTGTTACGAATTATTATTAGATTTGATAGGTGTTACATACGTCTATAGGCCACGGTAACCACTTTTCATTAGGTAGGCTGTGTGTTTGTCTGCCACTTAAACCGTATAAAAAAGGAAGATGTTAGATTATTATTATTAGAACAAACATTTGACTTAGTGCCCTTCTAAACGGGCCATGTTTTTCTGCAATATGTGGCTGCACTATTGGCAACTGATTGCCCGGCAATCTCAAAAATATTTCATTGCAACTGATGACCGAACAATCAATGGCTGGGCAATGTGTTGCAAATATGTCTGCAATAGTATGGCTCTTGATGCAGATTCATAAACGGGCTACACAAACCGGCAACAATGGCTGACGAAATCACACTTGTTACAGCAGCTTATATTGTTTTATTAAAAAATTAACAGAAAAAGAAGAGATTGTGGATTCGACCTTACTTAAATAGGCGTGAAACTTTAGAAAATAAGCCTAAAAATAAGCCTTGATAGTAAATTGTTTAACAATTCGCGTAGAAAAGGATAGACTGAGCTATAACAAAGAGAGCGACTGAAACAACAATAGAACTGGCCGAGCAATATTGGAGTAAAATCGACCGCCTAGCGATCGTCCGGCAACCCATCGCGGCAACGTCGCCCATATGTGGCAACACAAAACATGTTTGGCTATATGGCAGGAACATTACTGCAATACTGGCCGGTATTGCTTGCAAAAGTTGCAATGTTGCCGGGCCACAGTGTTGCAGCCACTAATTGCAGTAAAAGATCGCCCGTTTAGAAGCACCTTTATAATAAAGCAAGTCTGCGTCCGGAGCCATTTACAAAAAAAAAATACTGAAGAATGAATGAAAGAAGAATGGAAAAATCGTTCAAAAAAACTGTAAAAAACTATTTATCAGAAAATAAACCCTATAGAAACTTGTGTCGCCAAACTTTTAGAGTTCTCTTAATATTATTTCTAACAGTAATTTCGCTTATATTCAAAGCTCGGTTTGGAGCTCGAAGTTAGTAGACCGACCATGAAAAATTCCAAGTTTCGTAACCGAAAATTCCATGGAATATCCTGAAATCGAATTCAAAGAATCGATTCGTTTGAAATCTACTTACCTAACCTTATCGTACCTAAGTATACTTCATTTGGTTAGAAACATAAATAAACGTAAACAATCTTGATTTGTCTTTTTAATTTGTTATATTTAAAAACTCAGTTTAAAAATATTTTTCCGTTTAGAAACTCATTTTAAAGCCTAAAAACCAAAATCCAACCACTAGTTAGTCAGGTAGCCGTAGTAATTTAATTTTCAACAAAAATGTACATTTTTTATGATACGAATTAAATTAAACTAAAATCTATTAAAACTAAAAAAAGGGAACTAAATTAATTAAAACTAATTAAATTAAAATAACTTAATAAAATATTTACATACATAATGCATCGTGAAATTCCTCCACATCGTCACCGACCGGCAACGTTCCCAGAAGACTGGCAGCATTGCCACGTTGAATGGCAATGTCAGGTAGCCTAGTTTAATATTTGTGTTTTTATATAAAAGTCGCTATGATTGTTTACCTTTATGTAAGTACTTAACCGAATGGAATGTAAGTCAGTCAATTTACCCACACGGTTTTCATGCAGTCGGATCTCGGCCTATACGTGTTGTCAGGGAACATTGTATGCTTGTGACACGCTAGAAGAAATAATGTACCCGTATTCTTTTGTCTTAACTACTAAGGTAGCAAAAAAGGAACGTTATATAAATATGAGGAAGTGCGGCAACCATCGCTTCAGTGCCACAGTTCTGATTATAAGAGTCACGTAACTTCCTTGAGGGTGGTTGGGGCAACCTCTTTGCAAGCCTGCTCTTTTGCCCCCGTCTAGACAAGTGGCAATTCGTTAGTAGGTAGATCAACATACTTGTCAATCTCAAACATTCAGTATTCTATTGTACTAACGAATTGCCACTTGCCTAGGAGGATATTCATTGAAGGCCTGGAATAGTCTTTCCTCTCAGGTCCGATAGCAGTCGCTCTTCTAAATCAAAAGGAATAAGCGGTCATTGGATGCACGTAATTCCCATCATGGTTCCCTACCAACTCCTGTCTTATTCTGTCCTGAAATCCAGACCTCAAATTTAGTTTACGCAGAGGACTCTTGCAATTTGCAGTATATTAGTTTAAATAAAAACTAGCAAAAATGAGTAATAATAATTATGTCGCTAATGCTGTGTTATGAAATAAACTTTAAAATTTAACTGTACTAGTTTTTAAGATAGTTCTCTATTAAAAAATTACATCTAACTATGTCAGGAAATGAGTACTGTACAATACAAGTCTTTGTACACTATAGAAATAGTTTCTCATAGGCTCTAATTGATTAATTAAGTAGCCGTGAAATCTCACCAACCAATGACCTTTAGAGTATTCACGACCTAGACGTATTGTAGGCTAACTTTAGGAAATAGGTAACGTTGTTTGTCCACTATAGGTGTCAATTCTGTTGTACATTTTCACTGAAAATATCTAAGTAAATTCTGTAAATTTAAATTTCGATTTCATCTACCCATATTTTCATAAACTGTTTAATTTAATACAATGACAACTTTGCATCTAATGTTTTTTTATTAATTTTGGGAAACAAGTACCTACGTACTTACAGGGTTGCCTGACTCAACAGTTTAAGCTATACAATAATATATAACCAGTGCCCAACTAACTATACACATAACGCAGCATAAAATACGCTTACTACGAAAAACTGTTATATTATGTATTGAGGAAATAAATCAGGATTTTACATTAAGTGCGATATACTAAAATGTCAATTCGGATAATTTATCTCTTCAAAGGACGAAGACCATGACAATAGGTATATCGACGGTGGTACGGTATCCCTTTCATCCAAACTTTTACAACTTTTATGGACAAACTACCACTGCTCCACCAAGCACAATAATAATATCTGAATTGACTTTAAAGTCAACATAAACTTTGATTATTTTAGTTTAGTGACAATGTACAACAGAATAGACCCCAATGCCGTACACAAAGACCGGCGTCCAACGAGACGCTTCCGAGTTCTCACGGAACAAGTCGCAATCAGAGGACGTACGGACGTTATCTGACAATGATTATAAAACATGACTTTGTTTGTTAATCATTATTTAATCATTGACGGACGGAAGATCTTTAGCGAGGATTAGAATAATGATTTTGTGTTATAGCTTGCAGCCTGTGGCCCCCGCCCGCGTGGATGTTGGTTATCGTTATTAGTTATATGTAT
The DNA here is from genome assembly GCA_914767945.1 of Eilema depressum. Taxonomy (NCBI): domain Eukaryota; kingdom Metazoa; phylum Arthropoda; class Insecta; order Lepidoptera; family Erebidae; genus Eilema; species Eilema depressum. The sequence goes on along the minus strand of OU612012.1, from coordinate 30,471,787 downwards.
CTCCGGTTCTAAAAAGATATTTCTCATAAAAAAAACTGCATCAAAATCCTTTCAGTAGTTTTTGTTTCGTTATCAAACAGACAAACAGACAAGAATCTCATCGACCGATGACACTCTTGTAATAGAAAAGCCTTCAATTTGTCTTGGCACTCTTTTTTTGTAGATAATAGTTTTTAAGTCTAGGTATTTCTTATCTCTCGTGAGTATTAATTTACAGTGGCAAAGTCACTGCTTAAGGCCGTCCTATCCTAATATATTTCTGTGCTTGTACTTAACTATGGTTATGATTATTACCTTTCTGGTTAATATATTTTGTGTGTATTAATATATTACGACATCTTCTGTGAAAAGTGTGTATGTATAGTCGAACTTTTAATCAGCTGCAGTAAAATGACGTTTTGTGGGATACCACTTTTTGAAGAAAAATAAATAGGGATGTGACTAAGTGAGTAAGTGAATCATTCAATAAATGAATGATCTTTGGTTTTGTTTTAAAGATTCAATATTAAGTTGTAATGTATTTTTTCATTCTATTATTATTACATATGATAAAGAATTGATCTTTTTCAGTGAAAGTATAGGAATGTACATTCAAAACGAATCAAAAATATCATAATAATGTTATATAATCAATATTTTTCGGAATCACTGTCGCTGTTGCTTTCAGTTACACTAATGACAAATCTGTCTGTCTATTCATCATCTAATATGATCGAGGTGGTACATATTGTGTTCCTCTTTTATAATGTGTCACATTGTTGATTACTTCTTGGAAAAAAGTTTTCACTTCTAGCATTTCATTCGTCTTATTAATTTATCTGCGACGTGCCCCTTTGCCTGAGACCAAAATAACTCATCTGTTTAATTCACAGTGATAAGAGGGCAGTCTTAGAAATCTGATACCTTTATGTGCAGCCATCTCGAACGGCCTTCACCATATTTGGTTCAAATGCAATATTTTTAGTGGTCAGCCACACTTGAATTCGTGCATCCGTCCACGACATCTCCGGGATTCTTTCGATCGAGAGTGATAGAGCGCGTTGATAATATCATTGAGCGTTGCGAATAATTAAATCATGTAAACTAAGCTGAATACTTATAGAAGTGTCTCAAACTGACCCGAAGAAATGTTGACCGCCGCCGTGGCAACCACACAAAACACAACAGAACTATTAAGTTTGAAACTTATTTGATAATAGCACTTTTGAAATAGCTGTCATTGTCATGTAAACGTTATTTTTCCATTACAAGAAGTGAAAAAAATCCTCGTGAAATAGATAGACCGTTTTAGCCGTGTCAAAACCGACATGTCCGGAAGATACCACTTATTATGTTTTTATTTGAGATTAAACTATACATAAACAGCATAAGACTCGAATTAGAAACTTAGGACGCTGCTAGGTCTCTAAGATATCTTTCAAATGGGACCTACAACTCATGCTAGCCTGATACAAAAAAATTCAGTATCGCTTCTACATATATTACTTGAGTCCACGCTAAAAACTGATGTGTATAAAAATCATCACAATTGAAAATATTACGGCAAAAAGGGGAAAATAATGAATGGATTTAACTACTTTATAGTATGTTTATATTTTTAAAATATTAAAATCATTACCCAGATATATAATATGAATATCTTTTTTCTTATTGAAATTAAAAGGTACACTTTTTTTTTGGAAAACGCTCAATTACGACTACTGCTACTGCATTCGGCTTGAGTTTGGGTAGAATGCCGGCGAACCACACCTCGAAACAATCAAAAAGGAAATGTGTAAAAGGATCAACGTTTATACAGCCTTTTATTTATATGAATAATAAATAGAATTAAGTATGATCATTATGAGTAAGTTATGGAACGATTAGAATGATCTTCTGTGAACTGAATCACATCCCTATTGAGCTTAGGCTGTAAACATTATTTTACGCAATGACATTTTGAAACGTCATTTTACTGCATCTAATTAAAAGTCGAAGTATAGGTATGTTTATTTGTATACTCGTATACCTATATCTATACCTACTCAGGTAGCTATTATGTTTGTGTTTTCTTTTTCATTACTATTGATCTCTTTCTTTATTTAATCTCTATGTACAGTCACGTGCACTGATATGTATACAGTGATGAATTTGCAAAATGCAAAAACTGCAAAAAAAATTGCAAAATGACAAAAATTTGCATTATTGCGAAAAATCCCGATGATTACAAAGAATATATTCATAATGTGACTATTTATTTCTGAAATTTTCAGAGTGAACATTTATTCAAAATTCTGTCCGTGTATACATTTCATTGCACGTGACTGTACACTAAACTACCCGAAAATATTTTTCTCCTATTTCTTCATCCATCCTAGCCTAGGGTTGCCTGTAAAAAATTGCCGCAGAGCGATAGGCCGCCATCTGAACTTACCACATAACATAACTTAGATACCATGGATAACATAACGTCTTTATTGTACACAATAGATACCTATAACACAATATAACAATATTGTGTTATAGGTATCTATTGTGTACAATAAAGACGTTTTTTCTTTACTTTACTTATGTGGTTGTTTGCCACCTTAGTAGTAAAAAGAAGTTACCTTTGTAGTTGTTAATTCAATCCGATACACAACCGCCAAATTAACGACAAATTGCCTGTTGACGGCAGTGCGGTGTACCGAGACGATTTCTAATAATTTCGGTGAATTTAAAATATGGCATTAAAGCAGATAGCCCCGTAGACGAATTTAGACTCTATTTTATAAGAAATGAGTGTATTATCGTGTGCACAATGCTTTCATTTTCTTTTTGTTATGCATAATTGTTTTTTTCATAAGAAAACCGAATTCAACAAACCTTGGCATTGGTTTTGTATCGTCTACGAGTATATGTCGCGTAGATAATCATCCTTCTTCAAATTTTTTACCGCGGACCCACTATCCTACTTTTTCGCTTTCAGTTTGGACGATTTTCGGTACTCGACCAGATACCGGAGTTGGGTGAGCCAGGATGCCAGAGATAATAATAATACCCAAAACGACATGTGGTTTCAGTCGTTTCAAGTCTGATATAAGCACCAAGGAAGACCCTCGTTTTTCTTCAGCCGATGAAATAAGTACTTTTGGTCACATGCCACGTTATTCTGCCGAATGGACAAAGAGACACGACAGTCTGCTGGTAGTGAGACCATTGACAAAGCATTATAGAGTTTGAAGCGTTTGATTACATATTCATTTATTTCATACTAGCTGACCCGGCAAACTTTGTACTACCATATTTTTTTCCGCCCGCGTGGAATTCAGATCCTTTTTCCATATTTTCTCACCATTTAGACCTTCCCTGGATATCCACGAATATTTCAAGACTAAAATTAGCCATATCGGTTCAGCCGTTAAAAGAATTGCAAAGATTATTTTCTCAGGGCATTCATAGGGCCATTTCTCGCCAAGTCTTGACCTCCTAAATGTCAAAAACGGTATTCTCGTACCACAATTTTCAAAATCGAATATAATGTAATATGTTCTTTTTTTTTAATTTGAGAGGTTGAGATTAGATCAACTTAGATGAAATTTGAACAGATTTTTGTTACTAGAATTGGCCCCCTATATTCATTGGGGATTCAAATTATTGTACCACTACTGATGTACCTATGAAGAAATTTCGTCGTTCCACCGAAGAAAGGATGGAACTATTCATCCCATATTAGCTTCGTCCGTCTTTCTTGGAATGGTACAGAAGGACTATTATTAATGACGTACAGACAGATTTCACAAGAACGATTCTTGCTTGAAAAACTAATAAAATTTGTCAATCGTCGTTAGTAACGGTTAGTAGCAAGAGAAATTCTCCGAAACTTGAGCTTAAGGTCCCGTATATATTTTATTTTTCGCATAAAGTTTTGTTTTTATATTATAATTTGTATATAAATTAAGTAACTCAATAGAATTGTGTAACTTAATAAATGAATATTAACCAAAGTAATAATTTGAATCTGTCAACGAGCTAACAAAGTATTAGCACTGACTACAAAAGAAGATGTATGAACTACACAAATAGCTTGCTATTATCAAAGAAGGCTAAAAGATACATATAATCGGTTTAGGATATCAAATTGTAATCGAGTTGCAAGATTACCCCAAATAAATTATCGGACATATTATCTGCTATCTATACCAAGGGAAGTCGGCAGGAATCGGGTAATTTCCTATAACCCGATTCCCATATAACCTATAACCCCTCTCACCACTGATAGGTGCATTTAATAGGCCAGAATAATGTTTGGCAAATGTATCACCAATTCGCAACGCGACTCTATCTTGAGAAAACTCCGGCAAGCGGCCGAGTAGTCTCAGCATGGCTACAAATACTCATATCTCTTAGACCAATGGAGTCGAAGAGAAAAGAGATATTACCTATGCCTATGTTGGCTGCTGAGAAACTCAGCGAGTCCAATAAGAAATTGTACTTCGACGAAGTTCAATGACAGCTCGTTTAATATAAAGTCGACATTACCACACAATTTGCCCATCCCCCTAAGCGGAATAACTAATTTCATGAAACTTTCTAACAATAATTTAATATAACGACCCTTAGCACTGTGATTACGTCGGTTTGACAACGGCGGGCAGCGGCGCGTGCAAAATGTTAGTCTGCAGTGAAAGTGGCCACTAGGCGGTGAGAAAGTTCGCGACATCATAGAAATATTTGAGAAATATCTATAGCGTGAGATGCTTGATACTGTCTGAAGTTTGTGCGAATCTCAATCATTGAAATAAAACTACTTTTTAACGGATTCTATCGCGATATATAGAATAACTAGCTGTTGCCCGCGGCTCCACTCACGTTGAATTCTAATCCCGTTCATCGCTGATATATAGCTTATGTGTTATTCTGATGTATGAGCTATATCATTGTAAAGTCTTATTGAAATCCATTCAGTAGCTTTTACGTGAAAGAGTAACAAACATCCTCACATACATATATCCTTACATACATCCTCACATACTTACAAACTTTCGCGTTTATAATATTAGTAGGATATAGAATAGAGAAGATGGTTGAGGTGTACCACCAGCCTTGGGACACAGTCATTCACTTATTATTAATTCAGGAAAAAAAAAGCAAAATATAGCAAGATTATGACACAGTGAGCTCATTCTGCGTAAATAGTAACACCAACAATTCATCATGATTTGGGTACTTGGAGATAACTTATACTTCAAACAATGTGACAACTACCGTCTTTACTCAACCCACGACTATAGCTGCTAAAAAGTATCCGAAACGTCGGGCTTAAAGTAAATAATTAACAAACATGTCGCGATAGAATCCGTTAAAAAGTAATTTTATTTCAATGATTTAGATGCTGTTTGTATGATATCTATAGGTAGATATCTACAATATAAAAGTGAATCGCTGAATGTGTTACTGCAAATCTCGAGATCAGCTGAACCGATTGCACTTTAATTCCTTAAAGTACGCGGATGCTTCTTACGCAGAAAAAAAATTCGGTACTACTAAAGAGAGCGAAGCAGTAATCATAAATGTCAATAAATCCGGCTAATTGCGGGCCTATAGACCGGCTAGTATTCTTTAAAAAGATAAATAAATACTAAAAATTGTTCCCCACCGGTACGGTAATACTATCTATAATCACCGTGTCACCGGTAATGAATACACTGTGTTCAATAATACCGGTGCCGGTGGGGAAAACATGAACAATATTTTGCAAGCAATTATTTTTTTATCAATAGGGTACTAAATTCATAAGTACATTTCTTTCCTGCCCCTATTTCATTTCACCCTAATTAAGTAATTATTCTTTTGAAGAAGGGGATATCAAATTGCACCCTGCTAATACGGGGGTCCGAATACTCCGAATCAACTCAATTGATTGAATATAGGTGTAGGGAATAGTTAATGCCATAATTTGTAATACTTTTTTATTGTAGACTAGTTATTTAGAATTGCATGCAATGCATGCTAATGACTAGAGATGGTCGTTATCAGAATAGTCGTTATTCGGTAACGTTATTCTACGGCTACGAATAACAGTGTTTTCGAAATTTCCAAATAACGGTTATCGCGATGGCCGTTATTTGGAAACTTGACGAACGTGTTATTGGTTATTGACTCCTACTGGTAGTTGAATAGCAGACTGCTAGCGTTATTTTGTTGGTACCTTGTAAGAGTAGGATAGGAAAGGAATGCAATCACGTAGGTATGGTAGGTGTAAGAGTGAGATAGAGATGGTGTTTGTTTGCGTTTGAACTTTTTCTATATAAATTACGCAGGCTTATTATGATTATTTATTATATTGTAATCTCTATTAGAACGTGCCAAAATTTATATTTCCTTGTAACGTTTTCTATCATTCGATTCCTGTAATTTAAACTTTTATATTATGTTTTTCAATTGTCTGTTTCCTTCTGTTGGAAGCTAGTTAAGCTACTCTTATATAGAATAGAATGTCCTAGAATATTTATTAGAAAACTAGCTGTTGCCCGCGGCTCCACCGGCGTGGAATTCTGATCCCGTTCATCGCTTATATATAGCCTATGTGTTATCCTGATGTATAAGCTATATTATTGAAAATTTTCATTAAAATCCATTCAGTAGTTTTTACGTGACAGAGTAACAAACATCCTCACATACATACATCCTTACATACCTACATCCTCACACACTTACGAACTTCCGCGTTCATAATATTAGTAGGATTTATAAAGAAATAAAAATATTAAGTCACATACTTGTAACGTACCTAATACAACAGAAATATTACCTATTGTGTGCGTGGTTTTAAATAACGTTATTGAGAAAAAAACGGGAACGATAGCTGCGTTCTTATAAAATAGCCGTTATTGCCATCGCTACTAAAGTAATCGCTATCTAAAAAGCCCGTTTGGACATTTCAAGTCCATGAAGTTCTCAATTTTGAGAATGTAAAACAATGATATTTTTCAAATGTAGAATGACATTTTTCATTGATGGGTACCGCCCACTCCGCTCAGTGCTGTCCATAACGAGTTTTTTATACTCTCCACAGACTATTAATAAATTGGTTATGGTAAAAATAAATCGATTAAGATATTTTTTTAAATTTTATCATAAAAATGTCTAAGACAAAGTTAAAGATCGTACACTTATCTGTAAAAATCCGGTCAAGTGCAAAACGTGTGTTAATGCGCAAACACGACTCGTGTTTGCGCATTAAAGATTCCTCACGAAACTGAATTGTGGTGCGAACTAATGCTACATGACCGGCAATATGCTACATGACCGGCAATATGCTACAGTACTGGCAATATGCTACATGGCCGGCAATATACTACAAGACCGGCAATACTTTGATTGCGTTGAATTAGAAGTTTGATTTTAGGGTACTCCTCGTTGAGCGAGAATCCTGAAATGTGAGACGAAGCAAGGTCATAGAGCACAAATAAAAGGAAGCGTTTAACATTTAACATTTTAACATTTTTAACGGATTCTATCGCGATTAATTCTTTATTACTTTAACCCGAAGTTTCGGCTAACTTTCAGCAACCGTGGTCGCGGAGTGACTAAACATCAGCGACTATTTACGTAGAATGAGCTCGCGGTTTCGTTAAGTCTGACTGTTTTTTGCTGTTTTCTAGGTCTTTTTGAAATTTTAGGCTTGTAGACTTCAAGATTTGTAGGTTTAATTATGTCTAGAAGCCTGGAAGCCTAGAAACCTAGCCCTGGACCCCCAGAACTATTACCCAGTCTTCTTTAGTAATTTTGGCACAAGCTTCATTCAGCAATGTCATCATTTTCTTAGTGGAGAATGGCCGCTTTGTATTGTGGCGTGCTGCATATCCTTTCATTTGAGCCCAGATCAGCTCAATAGCATTGTACTGACTATGGTATGACGGCGTTCTTGTCACTTTATGTCCATGCTGAAGTGCCCATTCATCAATTTAATTTTTTAATTTTGCAGGTTTAATTTTTTTACCAGTTACAGCAATTCAGCTCTTAACTATTTCGTATCAGCTTCAACGCCTGATCTTTGTATCCATGCTACTAAATCGGCCTTTTTGTTTGCTTGAGTAGGTGCTTTATTTATTTGAACTGAGTGGTCACGGTGCATTGTACACAATAATTTTATTATGCACTGTTCAGAGAGGTTTGCTAACAGGTTAGTAAACCACTCTGTGATATTATTTTGTACTTTTAGACTCAAATGCGAGCAAGGTATCATTCACAAAACCACCACTAGCTGACCCGACGACGTGGCAGATGATTAAGCGTCCACCTTTTCCTATTGGCACTTTTGAGCAAGAGGCCTTGGTATCATCTGTCCATGACTGCGGCACGGTATGATTCGAGTTCAGCCAAGTCTCATCGACAAATATGACATTATCCCAATTTGTGACTTTGTTGTGTTTGCTGTTATCTAGGTTTTTTTATTCCTAGGCTTCAAATATCATCTTAAGTCACCCCGGGACCAGGGCTGCTAGAAAGTAGCCGACGTAGGGTTAAAAGTAAATAGTGACAGATAAATCGCGATAGAAGCCGTTAAAAAGTGGTTTCATTTCAATAAGTGATATAAGCGTAAACTTCAGACAGTAGGTATCAAGAAAATGATTTACTAAAGATTCATTTTCATGCGATTTCTATTGGTTATTATTGAGTGAATATTATTGTAATAAAAATGTTAAATGAAAGAAAATTGACTTTTCGCAGTATTGTATTGTTTAAAAATACCTACAATATCAAAGTTTAGATTAAATTTTCTAATTAGAACTTTAAGCCAATGAACTTTACACTACAATACAATACATATTCTAATCGATCAAATACGCATACAATCTTGAATCGATTTATCTTGAGTATCGTGTACCGAGTGGTGTGGTTACATCCCTAGTTACGTCCAAATGACAAATGTCATAGTGGGCCTCTTACGTTGAGACTACTTTAATGACGTATATTATAGACACGCCATGCAGGAACTTGACGGTTTTCAAAATGACATAAGCACTAATTGTAAAAAAATAACAGCTACTCAGGCACGTGAAGAATAATTTATAAAAAATATTGATTTGTATGAATTACTAGCTGTTGCCTGCGGCTCTGCCCGCGTGGAATTCTGAATCCGTTCATCGTTGATATATAACCTATGTGTTATTATGATGTAAGAGCTATATTATTGTAAAGTTTCATTAAAATCCATTCAGTAGTTTTTACGTGAAAGAGTATCATCCTCACATACATCTTTACATACTGACAAACTTTCGCGTTTATAATATTAGTAGGAATTATATTATTGTTTACATAACTCGCGGGACTATGGGGTCCCGAGCCTTTGGAATAATTACTTTTTGTTTTGCGTAAGGCGCAGGCCAGACAGAAGAGACGTAAGACGTGTGTCGCGTCGCTTTTATACATTTTGTATTGAAGCGTCGCGCAAGAGACGTAGTAAAACAAAGGTCTGCGTGTTACGTCTCTTCTGTCTGGCCCGCGCCTTACGCACTGTTGCCTCTTTGATTGTACGCAAAAATGAGGACGATTGTCCTCGATCTTTGTTGCCATTTTAAGATTGATTTACATCAGGGGAGCGAATGCATATCCATCCCCTTTACGTCAAATTATACTAGCGATAACAGTGGCAGGACATTCGTTTGTTATTCTTTTTTATGTAAACGCTGTGAATAAGGTTCCATTTACACTAAAATATTAAGTTAGAATGCCCTTGTTCTAGCTCTAGCTCTATGTTCGTTTGGTCTAAATTCACCTTTAGAGTGCGGACAACGCATCTAAGTGCCTACCTACCTATGTGAGGCTGCAATGATATCTCAATTTCTAATATGGAACGGTACGCAAAAACTAATTTAATAGGCGTACCAATAATTATGTTAGCTGAAGGATGACGTCACCGTCCCAACAGATGTAGGTACTGGCCCTCTAGACAAGTGGCAATTCGTTGCTAGGCGTATGATGGAATAGAATGACAAATGTGTAGGATTTGACGTTTTTGACATTCGTTGACGTCTGTCATATACGTCAAATCTCATACATTTGGCATTCTATTCCATCATACGCCGAGCAACGAATTGCCACTTGTCTAGAGGGGCTGTACTGAAATCGATGTGTAATCTATTAAAAGAGTATGCATTTGACAGTGACAACCGTACTTTCTATTTTAGCCGTATCAAGGGTTCATTGGTACATCTATAATGAATTTTGACACTTGTTCCTAACCCCGCGTTTACATACTGCCGCTCGCATTGCTCATCGTGTTGCCAGAAATATTCGCGCGATTAATGCCCTAGCGATCACATACGCGCATCATCGTGTTGGTCCGCATTACAGTATTCGCCCTGCAATGGAGACGGACGTAAACGTATGGAGGACAACGCTGTAGCAGTGTACGCATTATGCTTTTACAGCATAGCAAATTAATTAAATAGATTAATAATAAAAACTATCACTTTCAACTACTATACACTTTCCGTAGATCGATATAAATATTTTTAAAAGTAAATATTCGAGGAGCAATAACGAAAGCCGTGTTTACTGATTAGCGCCATCTAGCGGTCTCGTATAGTTCATCGCGCTAGTATTGCCGCTCCTTTGACTCGCGCCGCCAAGCCGACATTCGCAGCAACATACGCGGCAGTACTCGCGGCATGACGACTATACCATTCACACCACGTCTCTGCCCACTTCTCTCGCCACTTCCCTCACTCTGCCGCGAGTATGTAAACGCAGCTTAAAGCTTTAAGCATCTGCATAGTCATAGCGTGCCTTTTCGTAAAGTCATATTAATTCTATGATAGTTACAAAAAATATAGATCCGATTCTCAGCACTCCATGGATTCACCGTGCGGTCGCCGGGTCCATAGCGTGATACAGAGAGGAACACCGTGACGGCGACTGGGACTTGCGACCCAGATGTAGGTTTAGGGTGGCCACCTTGTGATGCATCAGCGCTCACCTCCACCGTCAGTAGTGTCCCCCCCCCCCCTACCTATCCAAATTTGGTAAGATCCTATCAATGCCGCTTTTGATATTCGATTTAGTAAAGAGCTTAATGAAGCTCTTGGCAATCCGAGGTCTTTAAGTAAGTTGTACAGGGATTTAGCTGGAATTCCCCTTGCTCCTACTTCTACGGCGTAGAGTTTAACCACGTAGCCGTTTTTGGTTAACTCGTTAGTCAAGTCAAAGTATTTGTTTGTCTTTATAGCGTGGTATTTAGGTATATTAGTTTCCCACGGTACTGTGAGTTCTACAAGCACTGCACGCCTATGCGATCGTGAAAAAAGGAATATATCGGGTCTGGATGATGAGGCACAGATATCCTCCGGTATTTTATAGTGCTTCTCATACGTGTCTACGAGTATTGTCCAGTCAACGGCAGTTATTAAAATTGAATATGGCTTTTGAGATGATTTCTTTGAGCAGCCTTCCTTTACAAACATAATGTCATTTCTTTGGTTTGTAGTTAGTCCTTTTTTCGCTCTAGCTACCGCCAAACTTACAGCCTCACGTATGATTTCTAATACCTTATCATGTCGGCGCGAGTAATGACCCCGGTCTAATAACGTCCTACAACCCACTAGCAGGTGCCTAGCCGTACCAGTCGCTTCACCACATGAGTTACATGTTTTATCTGTGGCTTTTCCCCACCTGACTAGATTGCTTTGGTCAGGGAGGGTCAACTGAAATGCATTTAGGTAAAATTTAAGTAAGGCCGGTGACCAGTCGTATATTATGGTACGCCATTTTAAGGCTATGGGAATACAAAATTCACCTAGGGTCAACCATTCATTTTGCATTTCTAGGTTCATTGCGTGCACCTTATAGGTGTTGTTTTCGTCCGCTTGAAGAAAAGATTTCGTTATTTCTTTATCTGTTTGTTTCCGAATATTACCTAGACCTACCCTACCAGTCTGCGAATCTATCATGAATTTTTTATGGAACTGAAGGCGTGATTCGAGCTCCGATGCATTTTTATCTTTAGGAAGGACTTTTACTATTTCATCTTTAGATTTCGATAAGACGTGCATTTTAGTTACTCTTAGGTGTTTATAGAGTTCTGATGGCTTCTTAAACGTCATTCCAAAATTATTCGCCGATCTATATAGTGCCGACGGGTCGGCCGACTGAGCTAGCCCTAGCCACGACTTCAGTGTCTTTGTGACACTCGCATCTAGTTTTTTGAGGAGGCTCTGGTTTATATCATATATAAGAAACGGCCAGTTAAGACGTGAGGTTAAATAGTTTTCGTAGATCCAAGCTTTTTTAACATTACTTGTTGGTTGTTGGTCTACCTTTTTTAAATCGATAATGAAACTATCAATTAATTCGTCCAGAGCTGGAGTGCAACCTCTGTTATCAATCTTTCTTCCGAGGAATTTAAATTTAATTTAAATCCTAAAAATCCTATAAATCGATGAGAATATATCTCTTTATTGTATGTACACAAATACAGAAGAGTACAGAAAAGTAAAATAAAAAATACAGTAAATAAAATTGGCGGCCATAACGCACAAGGCAATCTCTACCAGGCAACCAATATATTGTCCCATATATTAACCAGTCTAGTACAGTCAGCATCAGATCGATCTTCACTAGCAAAGTACTCAAAATGATCTTAGTACCTACTTATGATGTTAATTCCAAACTGTTTTATTGGTTTAAATTGCATTATCGTCCGAACTAAAGGTGTGTACCAAATATCAGAACAATCAGTCGACAGGAAGGAAGGAATGACAAGGTATTAAGATCAATTTGAGTACTTTGTTCGTCAAGACCGAATCTTAATTTATTCATTAATAATTTAATTAACATCTCCTTCTAAATTTCTAGGTGAAAACAAACCGGCAGTGATAATCGTCCGCGTGGGCAATAACCGACCAGACCTCGGAACCAACCCGATATGCAACCGCTTCACCGGCTACATCGAAGAAGGCCAGCCTCTCTTCCTGCCCTGCAACCCTCCAATGCCAGGGGCATTCGTCAGCGTACATCTAGAAGCTTCCACACCAAGCCAGCTCTCTATTTGCGAAGCATTTGTTTACACAGACCAGGCATTGCCAATAGAAAGGTGTCCGCAATTTAGAGACCAGCCTCCGGGCAGTACGGCCACGTACAATGGCAAATGCTATATATTCTACGACCGGCAGCCGGCCACATTTGTTGATGCCCTGGGATTCTGCCGATCCCGAGGTGGCACTTTAGTGGACGAGAGCAACCCTGCACTGCAAGGCTTCATCAGCTGGGAGCTCTGGCGACGTCATAGGTGAGTCTGTTTTCCTTAGCTGGCGAACTTGCGAACTATTGCGATCTTCTTAGTTTGTAGTTTCTCCGTAATTATTTTAGTTTAACCGGTTCTATAAAGATGAGTTACTGAATTATTTGGAAATGTTGGCTATAATAAATTACTTACAGTGGTTTTCAATAATTTAGGTTTGTATGAGTAATATAAAAAATACCAGAAACAATTCTTTAACAGTGTCCCTAACACGAAAACAATGAAAACTATCGCAATCGTAACGTAAATGTATTGAGAGCAGAGCATTGCGATTAGGCTCCTGCCTACTGTATATATTATGAGGCCTGCCAACCGTTCTCTCGATACGTTTACCTTACAAGAGTTTCTCGTGCTAGGAATACTGTATATAAGACCAAAGATATTATACAATAAAATGATTTACTCGTTTCGTTATATGTTATGCACAAAATATAACCATTATGCTATTAAACAATGCTTTGAATTCAGGTTTTCTTCTAAAGAACATTCAATCAATCAATTAGCCTATTGCAGTCCACTCCTGTCTAAATAATATTACCAGGAACCATATCAAAATCAAACCGCTTACCGATAAACCCTTCTTGTCAGCTACTTTAGAATGTCACGATGTCTAGATATTCTCTAAAGTTTTTGCAGAAAGTATTGCTGTAGAATCACAAACGTTGACCTAGAAACAACTTGTTTATTAATTATGCATTGAATTTATTACATAGAAAGTAGCTTCGACTTCGCCAAATTGTGTATATTCTACGAGAATATGGCGTCATACGTAGATGTCCCGTTGTGGCAGATCGCTTAACATGAACGGAGTAACCGTATCGAAGACAGTTTGATATCGTCTGTGGTGGCATCGAACGCTTGGGACATATATCTTGGACCTAAAATGTGCTCAAAACATGCTCTATACGCGCAGTATACGTTTCTTAGGTGTCTTTTGAGGATAGCACGGGGTGCTACTGCTGTGGACCAACTCAAATTCACTAAGTATGAAAGAACAATCCGCGGGCACCAGGGCCTCATTTTTCTCGCGATTTAGGTACAATATATGTGCCTCGAGTTATGCATGCCTATATGTGTATCTACATATACACTTATATTAGTACAAATGAATAAAACTGAACTGTCTGTTTGTAACAATAAAAGAACAGTCTTTTAAATAATGTATATGAATGCATATATTATAACAAAAAATCAATTCTTTCATATTTGTCTGGTAGTTTTTGATCTTAATGTCTGTTTGTTGCGGGCAGTCTCCGAAGTGATTATTACTGTAGATAAAAGTGCATGGAAAAAAAATGACACTTTTGTAATTGACGATACCACCTTAATTTTATTTGATAAAACGCAAATTTACACGCACGATTTGTTTTTTCGATATTGGTGGGGAATCGGAAACTACCCGATGTTATTAGCGACTACCGTGGCTAAATAACCTCGTGTTGTGTTCTCAGCGGTCAAAAGCTCACTAGAGAGATTTTCTGATGTCAGTGGGAAGATCAAAGGCTTGTCCTACTTATCTTCTGCGCTGGCGGCACAGAATCTCTCTGTTCTGGCAGGGTCGGCAGCATGAATGTGACTCCCGTGGTGTTGCACTCGTTCAAAGTCCACGGTAACCGCTTTCCACCAGGTGGGCCGTGTGCTTGTCTGCAACCTAAGTAGTATAAAAAGGCGTAGCTTAGGCTACTTTTATTTTGGTAAGAGGTTTTGGGTTCTGCTCAAAAAATTTAAACGAAAAGCGGGCGCAGTCGCGGGCAGAGTGGCCGATATGTTAGATAGATATCTTGATCTTCAACCGTTACATATTCAACTACTCTACGCGTAGGTTTTATGTTTAAAACTGGTATAAAATACCGTTATGTTAATACCGGGTTTGAGTTCTAACGTTATTGAGAAAATTAATATTGTTTTAATTTCTTCAAAGAAATAGAGAGCAACACGAATCGCACACGTTGATAGCGTGACGAAATAAAATTATCGAAACAGATTTCGGAGCCGAGGGTGAATAAATAATTCGGCAAGGGTTAACTTAAGCAGAAATAGTACAAAAAGGTGTAAGGAGTAAGCATAACCAAAGCAATATCGTACGTATCGACACAAAATTGCTCTGCGGTTATATCGATTTTGCTTTAATTATGCCTTACGTTAAGGCTCTATATAATTCACGACAAGTATGTACGTATGCTCTGTTAATTATTTTGAAGACATATTAATTGTGGACTTTATCGCTTCATAATTTTATTCATAATTGTCGCAGTTCGAGTTAAAAAGTCCGGGATGCAAGGGTCCTATTAACATATTAGGGGTTTAAACAACACTTTCAAGCACGTTTACCGATCATCAACCGAGGCTCTGGTGTAATCTTCTCTTGGAGATGGTGGTTAGACGGCAGTCGCTCTCATTTTAGCCAAGACAAATAAAAAAAAAATGAAAAACATTTTATGGTAAAAAACATTGTTACATAGATATTATTTGAAGGCTTCTTTTAAGCAACAAATGCAAATCAGGCATTTCTTGCTAGGAGGATCCCAATATTCTCTCAACTCACACAAGAGAAACCTCAGAATGAACATCGTTATAGCCATCCATTTTAAACGTTTAGAATGATGAAACGCGCATCCGCTGCGTGCGTCGGCAGTTGTCGTCAGTCGGCTTCGGAATCATACCTTTATAGGTATGTTGGCATATTGAAACCATTAGTCAACTACATGAAACTGCTCATGTTTCCTTACACGAAGACGTGTAATTTCACACTGGATTGTTACGATTGTGATAGAATGGAGAAATTGTATGACATAAACATGTAGCAGTCATTGTGTTACGCAAAAGTCTATGGATTATTGTTCAATCAATCAAGCAGTTAACGTAATGTACCTACCTAGACTGGAATAGATTTCTAAGAAACGAATGAAGCCACGGGCCTAATTCAGTAAATGTTATATTTTTCTTCTTCATCCTAGCGTTTAATTCCCAGTCGCGTCCGAAGCTCTCACCTCGGAGTCTGGGGTCCGCTTTACCAGTCTTAGATGCGGATTTGGCTGGACCTCGATATTTTTCGTAAAGCGACTGCTATCTGACCTCCACAACCCAATGGTGACATTAGGCGATATCGAAGCATTGCAGCTAGACTGTTGTTGTTGAACTTTTTAGGGCTCCAACTACCCGTAACGACTGCCATAGATGTTGGTGTGGCAACAGGGACCAGGAAAGTTAAATTTTTATAACGTGTTCTATAAGTAGGTAGGTAACGAAAATTTTCAATATTCAATGCACTTTATTTCTCAACTAAATAGTAAATATAGCATTGTTACCTAGGCGCTAGCGGAGAAAAGCAATGCAACAAACTCCACTGCGATTTTTTTGTATATATATATACTCGCATTTTATTTTACATACGTCACGTGCTTCCCCTATACTGTCAAAGTCATACAACCGCGCCTTGGCACAACGCCAATCTAATAATGTATTAATTGAGTACCGTCCTATAGGGTGCTTACATAAAGGAACAGCGGCCTTACCATAAACCTTAAAACAGGTCAATAATTGAACTGCTGTCATTCTATCAACTGCAAATGTCACTTTGTAATGTCATATAAATAAATTGGATTACAAAGGGATTACAAAGTGACATTTGCAGTTGGTAGACTGACAGCAGTTCAATTATTGACCTGTTTTAAGAGTTCATGGTATGGGCCCCAGTCACTGCACCGGTACCGGCTACCTGCACCGACAAGTTTCCATAGCAAAAAAAACGATGACACTTCGTCATTTACATTCTACATTTAAGTCAAAATAAAATCGCAACGCATTCGCGCCCATATTATGTTCAAAAAAGTATGGGCGAGAATACTTTACGATTTTTATGACAAACGACGAATTGATAATATGATGGCAACACGCATAGGTTTACTATTGCGAATGCGTTGCAATTGTTTTTTGACATATATGGTGTTAGAACGTAAACGACGAACTATCATAATTTTTGTTGCTATGGAAACTTGTCGGAGCAAGCAGTAGCAGTATTTCTCTATATAAGCACCCTAAGTCTAGTTCAGGAAGTTGTTGCGAATAACCGTAATTGACACAGGGCGCGTGTAACTAAGCGGTGGGACTGGGTGACGGCTTTGCATATGCAATTATAATAGTCGGATGTGTTGACAGATCTAAAATGAAACTTTGAATATTGTGCAAATTATAAACGCTAGTTTATTCCGGCGGTTGCTCGTCTATCTGATATGTAATGACAGTTGCACACGTTGGACCAACGTGAGCCGATGTTTGGTTTGGCTGTATGGGGAGGACCCCACCTATATAAAAAGTTCTAAAATTAAAACTTAAACAGCTTAGGGTGTGATTTTAGCTGCCAAAAAAATATTATTTTGGTGGCAGCTTAAATCACACGCTAAGTTATATTTCCTACTGTCCTATTTTCATGAATAACACTATTGTGTTAGTCAAGTAAACAGTAAAACTGCCACCAAAATATTTTGATGGCAAATATGTAGTCTCGAATGACGTATTTTTGTACGTTATCACAAGTAACCTAACACGAAGAGGTCAGCGATCTGCTGCACCGTCGGTCGCCGATCTCTCCTAAACTACATCTAACCACGCTAAGTGTCATATTCGGTGAGCAATAAGCGGGACCATTTGGCGACAGATTTGGTGGTAGGTGGTAGAAATTTTTGTGCTCAAAATGCTAGATTTTAAGCACCAAAACTTGGTGGCAAATCTACCATTTTGAGTACCTAAAATATGTTTCCCATAAACTTTGTCATAGCAATTAAATAAAGAGCACAAAATAAAGAAATTACTTATCAGAATAAGGCGTTTCGGTTCCTTACGAGTGTGGAGCTTACGAGTCTAAAGCCTGACTCCTGGCCTACACTACCGACGTGAACTGACTGAAGGAACCGTCAACCGCAGCAAACTTCTTTAAAAAAAAGTTTATCGAACGTTTTACCTACATATCATAGATTTAACAGCTTAGCGAAATTATTGCGAATTGTGTCTCTTTGTATCGTGTTATTAACTAATAATGCTGGTGTTATATCGATACAAAACTATAAAATGCGTTGCGAAGTCGACTAACTGTTAATACTGAAAACATATTGATTATTGCAATAACGTATGTGCAAACTGTTGCAATAACGTGAAGTAGTCTCGCACTTTTAGTTTCGATTGAATAACGTTAATATGTAGGTTACAATCTTATAATATTATGTCAAAATACTATTCAGTTAGGTACTTAACTAAACGTAAACGATTTTGATGATTCTTTTTAATTTATGTTTTAATTAAAAACTCAGTTCATTAATGTTTTTCGGTTTAGAAACTAATTTTAAAGAACTAAAAACCGAAATTGAACCAGTTAGTTAGCTTAGTTTATTCAGTGAGTTAGCCTATTTATGTGTGTCAATTTATATTATTTGTGTATTGTATGATAAGATAATAAATAAATATTTTTTTTAATATGTGTTTTTTAGAGAAAGTCGCTACAACAAGACCTTTAATCAAGTACCTTACAAAATAAATGGAGTATAGTTATTTTTAATGTTCCAATTATCGTAGTAAAAAAAATATTCAAATTCGGTTTCGACATAATTTCGCCCTCACAAATTGTCAATCATCAATGATATTCTTGTTTTCATAACAGTCGTCTTAAGTTTGTGTAAAACTCTTACAACGTTATTCAACTCAAAGTTAATTTAACAGAAAAAAATAAATTCTGCAAATCTACGAAAGGCAGTGTACGAAAGAAGCCGTGGGATTTATTGAATGAATTTCATTTATCGGGCATCCAAAAGCTCTGCTTTCACAGCTTCTCTGAGTAAAATGTAGAGAACTCATTAGTTGAACTTGACTGTAATAACTTTTTCACTGATGAAAATCGACTTAGTATCTACTAGCTGTTGCCCGCGGCTCCACCCGCGTGGAATTCTGATACCGTTTATCGCTGATATAATAAGCTAGGTATATTATTGTAAAGTTTCATTAAAATCCATTCAGTAGTTTTTACGTGAAAGAGTAACAAACATCCTCACATACCTACTTACAAACAGTAGGATTTTTTTTGCCATGATCAGTGAATCTTAGTATCTAGCCGCCCGTCCTAAGTACCTACCGGCCTACAAGGCCTCAAGGGGAATACGCCCCTGATCGTTAGTGAATTGCCACAAGTGGGTCGTACCTCATGAATAACTTGAGTTTTATCCTTCAGGAGTGACAGCAGCAGCCAGTACTGGATGGGTGCAGTCCGCGACCGGCAAGACCAAACGAACTGGAGATGGGTTAACGGAAATGACGTCACAGTTTCGTTCTGGAACGCTCCAGGAGGGACTGGTGAATGCGCGCGATTCGACGGCAGCAAAGGTTGGCTGTGGGCCGACACGGAGTGCCAAGCGAGAATGAACTATATCTGTCAACACCGTAAGTCGATTTTTGTTCGTTGCCTCTGCAGTTTTATTATAATTGTGTTCGTTTGCATATTTTATACGCGTTGCGAATTGTTGCGATCTATTGGCGATGCTAAAGCGATTTATTGTAATATAGTGTGTTAGCAGCATTAGTCTGAAATGTTATGTCTTGGTGGTTAAGAAGATCTTGGTTTTTCCTTAGGCGTTTTCTCAGAACCATTCTTTATTCAAAGGTAGATATTATATGGAACGCCCAATTCGTTTTGTGTACATTTATGACATAAGTTGACGACTGTCGTATTCGGCAAATCCCATACAATCGCCATTCTATTCTACAATACGCCGGCCAACGACTACCACTTGACAAGGGGGGAGGGGGGGGGGGGCTTGAATAACTATAATATATTCCTATCATTATCGTTACAAATACATAATCCTATATTTTAAATTATAGTACCTATATAAAGTAATTGACTGAACATCTTTATAACATTACTACAATAAGTAAGTTTAACTAAGGTACTTCTTCTTAGTTAAAAAGGCTAGGTAGGTCTTTCGGCTGCTGTCGAGAAGTTCAAATTCCGGTGACCGCTTCCCATAGCGGATTCAAAAAATAACATACCTGTATGTCATCTAACGTAAATAGTGAGCTTTTTTCCTGAGAATTTGCCTTAAGCTTGCTATTAAGCGAGCAGAAGTCAAATTAACGTATCCAGTTTGTCTTCATATTTATTTCCGTGACGTTGAGCCAGGAATTTGGTACTGTTCGATGGAGCTAACTATTTCAGAAAAGAAATTATTAAATACACAACATAATATTTAATGATATTATCTTCGTATTGTGGAGGTTACTTTTGTATATTATACTGTACCTATATATTAGAGTGTCCCGTCGGTGTATGGAGAAATATTATTTTGAGCTACAACTACGCAAGAGGTATCAAAAGTTACTTTCCGACACATACACTACGATTCAATTAGATGGGTAATTTCACGATGCCTAATTTTTTGCTAATTTCGGTGGTATTTTTCAATCATAGGTTTTCCGATGAAAATTTTTTTTAATGTTCTTTTAGAACACTATATACTACCTACTAGATATTCTAAAAGAACTCCATTAATTTTTTTCATTGGAAAACCTATGATTGAAAAATACCACCGAAATTAGCAAAAAATTAGGCATCGTGAAATTACCCAGATATCACTGTCACCTTGGGGCTCTACTGGTCCTAAGTTTTAAAAATGTGCCATTTTAGGGGTTCCTAACTTATACTACAAATCATACAAAAGTAACATTTAATGGTTTTTATTACTTGTCACTGCAAGGTTTAAAATAGCTAAGACCAATAAATCACTAAGTACGAAGAAAAAACGGATTTGGTCCTTGTGCCCAAAATAAGGCATTTCCGCGCGAGATTTTAATTTGTTCCTAATGAATCCACCCCGAACATTCGTGACTGTTTTGCGAAGCCCCCGTAACACATCTTTCCACTGACTGTGTGTGACAGAGAAAGTCAATGATATCGAGGTTTTATTCTTTAGCCTTAATTCTGAGTTCATCGTTGGAGACGTGTTGCAAAATAAGTGGAGCTGATATCTCAGTTATCTCATACTCTCACCAAATTATCACATCATTGTAATCTTGTGTTATGAGGTTAAGTTCAAGTGCTTTAAATACCTTGGGAGAAATTCTCTTAACTGCTTCTCTGGCCCTTACTATTTTGCGAGATGTAGATGGATGTTGGATGGTTTCTCACAATTTAAAGATGGAGGCTAGCATATTTATTTGAATTATTACGTATTCTCAATTTTTACCTAATTGACAGATATCTATTTATAGATTCAGTGATAGAAAGATACGTTTTTTTTTCAAGCTTCCAGAAAACTTTCTTGTTGCCATGTTATTTGATGATAGAGACCATATTTTTGAGACTTTACATTTCGCAAAATATTTAAAGTCAGCTAAACATAAAAGAGCAGTATGGGTACTCTCCCAGCGTATTCCAAACACCAAAATTTTACTTCTTAGTAGGAGATTTTGGTTTTGATTTTAGACAAGTCTCACTTCGTGTTGAATTCACTATTATCTATATTATATCTATGATTGAAACACGTAATTTATCACAAGAAAGTACGGAGTGACACCTTGCTATAAAATCGCAGTAGAAATTACACGAACTGTCTCACCTTTGCAGAAGAGTATTTGAGCAAAAAACAGTCAAAATATTAATTTCGCGCATTCGAACCAAACCTGTTCTTCATTAGAGATACATTTTCATTGCTTGCAAATCGTAACTTGGTGTCTTAACATCATTGTGGTTTCATAATAAAATATAGTTCATCATCGTCATCATCATCATCATCATCAATTTAGCCATAGGAAGTCCACTGCTGGACATAGGCCTCCCCTATAGATCTCCATGGAAGCAGCTGGCATTCAGCGCGTGGTTAATGTAAAAAAAAAATAGACTATATGCACAGAAGGGTCACTTAAGTAATTTTTAAACATTTCGGTTGAGCCCTCCAGATAAGTACTTTCATATATTTTTATTATTATTTTTACGGTAATCTACCAGTTCAGGACACCCTTAGTACTATATACAGTACATTGCATACTCGTATATACAAACAGTGACATTAACTCAACCATTTTGAAAAATTGATTCATTATTAATAGATCTGACAACTCTTTTGATGATGATTGTATCGATCTTATCTCTTCTGGTCAATCTTAGGATGATAATGTCCTATCAAATTTACTCAAAAGCATTATTAGTTAAGGAGTCAGTCTTACAATCCAGAGACCCTAGGTTCGAATCGTTATTAATAGATACTACTGAAGTGAACTCCTAACACTAGCATTTTAGCTTAGCTGAAGGGGTTAGAGGGAATTTTAGTAACTTTACTTATTAGTTAGGTTACTCATAACACCTACTTTAAAAAAAGACTTGGTTCGCGATACTATTTCCATGAAATCTATTAGAGAAAATAGATTCTACGTATTTTAACAATCTTCTTCCTCTTAGCGTTAATTCCCAGTCGCATCCGAAGCTTTTTCAGCTCGGAGTCTGGGGTCCGCTTTTACCAGTCTTAACCACGGATTTGACTAGACCTCGATATTTTCCGTGAAGCGATTGTCATCTGACCTCCACAACCCAATGTTAACATTAGGCGATATCGAAGTTTTTGCAGTTAGACCGTTGTTTTTGGATTTTTGAGGGCTCCAACTACCCGTAACGACTGCCATAGATGTTCTCATGGCACGACCAGACCAATGCAAATACTCATATTTCATTCACACAAATATTTGCACTGAGCGGGGATCGAACCCGCGCCTCCTGCGTAGCGGCCGCGTTCACTACCGCTACGCCACGGAGGCTGTCAGTCAATATTTTAACAATATTCAGTATTTAATAACAGTGAAGAATCAATTGTACGCAAAGGTTCAAATTTCCATAGTTGTTATCATCATGTGTTGGAGCGTAGGGTTCGCGCTCTTTGGTTCTATAGTCGTAATAATTACGATAGTGGTTTTTCAAGCAACTACACTACAGTATGGGGTTCTCCAAGAAGGGCATTAGAAAGTTTTCACGTGATCGACAGTGCGAGTGTGACGCTCATGGTGTTGCATACGTCCCTGAGCCCCAGTAACCACTTTCCATCCGGCGGACTGTGTGCTTGTCCTAAGTGGTATAAACAACAAGAATTACCCATTCGCATTTGTCTTTCCTTCAGTAACTAGGGGAGACTGGGGTCAATAGAAACTGGGAACAATTTGAAACAAGTCAAATAACTACGAGACGGATAGACTCAGTGGCGGGGTCTTGAGGGGGGAGAGAACCGGCAAACGTGTTCGGAGCGTGCTCTAGTTATGCGTGATAACCTCTTCAGTAATAAGATTACGTCTTCCGAGCGCATCGTATAACCTTAGGTAGGTACCTGCCCCTCTCCCAGACAAGTGGCATTTTATTTGTCGACGTAGGTATTGCAGAATAGAATGATGAATGTATGGAATCGATCCGTATTTTGACGATTATGATAGTCAACGTATGTCAATATATTGGTCACTCTATTCTATTGCCATTTGCCACTTGTCTAGAATCTAGAGGGGCTGTAGAGGAGGCTATGCGTGTATTTAATCCAAAAAAGCCACTTACTCGAAGCACAGAACAGATAATAGTAAGACAAACAATACCAGTGGCTCTAAAAAGGCCACATTGAGCGATTCCGCTGAAAACGTGTAACTTTATGAATTTCCAGTAGATCTCAATAGATTCCAATAATAATCGTTAAACGGTCACTCATATGAGCATAATCACAATAATTCATTTAGGTACCTACTTAGCAGATTTCAATTTCGTATAAATATCGCCACATGATAAAATATTATCCTATAATTCATTTTATGACCTTTTTAGATCTGCAGGCACATGCTGTAACTTGCATCTCGAATGATCGAAGTGAGCTCGAATGATCGAAGTGAGCTCGATAGCTGAATCCGCGGTGATTGGTCAATTTCGCGAAATTGACCAATCACCGCGGATTCAGCTATCGAGCTCACTTCGATCATTCGAGATGCAAGTTACAGCATGTGCCTACTGCAGTAATACCACATCAAAAACTCATAACAATAATTTTGTTGAAAACTTAACACTCGCCCACTTTAATTGTTTCATAGCGGTTAATATGACAGATCGAAGACATATTAAAGAAAGGACATGTCAAGAGTACCCGAAACCGGCAAGCATGTATGAAAACAATAATTATGAACGTAGAAGAAGCGAAAGATGTATGCCAGGATCGTAGCAAGTGGAAAACTGTGGTCTCTGCCTACCCCACTGGGAAAGGGCCTGACTGTATGTATGTATGTACATATGTATGTATAGCGGTTTTGTTCTTGAAGCCTGGGTAGGGCCCTTCACTTAAGATTGTGACGACCTATCGCATTAATAAAGGGTGAAAACAGAATGAAATCGGTCTGGCTGCAAAATAATAAATTTTATTTCCCTGATAGACAACTAGCAAACTCGCCCGGTTTCGCCCGTAGCATACTTCAAAACCCCTTTGTATGCCCGTATTTTTTATTTTTCAAATAGTTTATGGGAATCTGCCGGATTTGTCGACATTTATGATTACTGCTTCACTCCCTTAGTAATAGCGTGATAATATACCTATAGTGTTGAGGCGTCATCGCAGCAGAAAATGTCTACTATAAAATTAAGAGCAAAGATACATCACGTTTAATTATAATTGCGTTAGGCACTGATGATGTTAGCGACTTAAACTTGAATTAGGTAGGTACATATACCTACTAGTCATAGTACAAAGTATACTACATATTACGTTTTAATTTTATAAAAATAACCTTAAAGTCCTCTCGATTCAATACATAAATTGCCTATAACCTTCCTCAATAAACGGACTATTCAACAAAAAAGTTTTTCTCAATTCGAACCAGTGGTTTCTGAGATTAGCGCGTTCAGCCAAACAATTAAAGACAACCTAACCTATCCGAGTCGGGATGGGCATTGTGGGCAGTATCCATTTTTTATAACCCATACCACATACACATGGGACAATTTGCGAATGGGACGTTTTGAGAATGGCACATTGTGCGAATGAAACATTTTGCGATTGGGACGTTTTGCGAATGGGACGTTTTGAGAATGGCACATTGTGCGAATGAAACGTTTTGCGATTGGGACGTTTTGAGAATGGCACATTGTGCGAATGAAACGTTTTGCGATTGGGACGTTTTGCGAATGAGACGTTTTGAGAATGGCACATTGTGCGAATGAAACGTTTTGCGATTGGGACGTTTTGAGAATGGCACATTGTGCGAATAAACGTTTTGCGATTGGGACGTTTTGCGAATGGCACATTGTGCGAATGAAACGTTTTGCGATTGGGACGTTTTGCGAATGGGACGTTTTATTTCCGTGGGACATTTTGCGAATGGGACGTTATGCGATTAAACCCTTATAACACGAAGGCAATTTGACCAATGTTATGTTCTACCTATCACCCATAACAGCGATTGTTTCACCTATAGCAGTTTTAATGGTGCCATAATTTCATGTTACTATCTCTCTTCCAGAGCCGAAGGCCTGCGGCCGTCCCGAGCAGCCTCCTAACTCTACGATGACGACCGATAGCTTCGAAGTCGGTGCATCGGTGGAGTACTCATGCGACGACGGTCACCTGCTGGTGGGTCCCACAGTGAGGACCTGTCTCGACACCGGCTTCTACGATGAATTCCCACCGGTCTGCAAGCGTAAGTTCTAAACTGTCAAATAAGACAGTAACGTACTCGTAAAGTAGTAAAAATTCATCAATCGTTTGAGGATATCTGCTTGAAAATAGAGTTGCAAGATTGAACCCGAATAAATTACATACATACATACATACAATCAAGCCTTTATCCCCGGAGGGTTAGGTAAAGGTGAATTAACACCCACATTTCACCAATCATTGTATTCAGTTCCACGTAATAGGGGGCCTATTGCCGTTTACTGGGCACTATTGTTGGCTCGAGCTAGGCTGAGTCTGGGCTGTATATATCTGTCTGATGTTAAACAGCCCTATCCCTTAGTCGCCTTGTACGATACCGCACGGGAGGAGATGGGGTGGCCCAAATTCTACTCTGCCGGGAACCACGCACGAAATTACATGTACAAAATAATAGGAACTACAGTTGTAACTGTCAAACTTATACTGTTTTATTACAAATCATAGACAATTTTGCGTGAT
The DNA here is from genome assembly GCA_914767945.1 of Eilema depressum. Taxonomy (NCBI): domain Eukaryota; kingdom Metazoa; phylum Arthropoda; class Insecta; order Lepidoptera; family Erebidae; genus Eilema; species Eilema depressum. The sequence goes on along the minus strand of OU612012.1, from coordinate 30,445,360 downwards.
TCGTCTGGTGTTGCACACGCCCAATAGGCCACGGTAACCACTTACCATCAGGTAGGTCGTGTGCTTGTCTGTGAGAGACGAGAGAGAGAGAGTATAAAAATAAATTCGCACGATATAACAATATAAAGCAGCAAAAGAAAGTAACTAGCAGCTTCCATGATTTCTTTCACAAATGTTATTTTTACTCATTTCACTCTACAAAGGGCATGGTTGATTACTTTTTTTCCCCTTTCTTCTAAAGAGAGCATTCATATCCAGTCCAGATTCAAATGAAATTATTTATCTATCTGACAAAATAAAAAGATAAAACTTTCCAGGCAGATAAAGAAATATTATGCTAACGTCTGCATGGTTTTCTCACACCATTTTGAAATTCCCAGGTATCGACTGCGGCTTCCCAGCAGAGATCACACACGGTTCCTATGAGCTCATCAACGCGTCCGTGTCATATCTCTCGCACGTTCAGTACTCTTGCAAGGAGGGATACGAAATGGCGGGGCGTTCGCGACTCGTCTGCGATATCGATGAGAGGTGGAACGGACCTCCGCCGCGATGTGACGGTAAGTACGCCCCTAACGCATATTTTGGGGTATATCCTTAAAGAAACAGGTTACAAGTACGGGCAGGCTGGTACGGGTAAACCTATCCGTGTTGCCATCATGTCAATTCGTCGTTTGTCACAAAAAATTGCAAAGTATGTCGCGCCCATATGTTTTTAAACGATTTTTTTTTAAACTTTAGAGTAAACATTAACTGTAAAGCGCGCCCGTTAATTATAAACCGTAGGCCTCGTGCCTAGGGTTTATACCTATCGTTCATACTGAGGCTCCTGGCTCAAAATCAATCGGTAGCAAAACAATACCCGTCAAAGTGACTTGGCAAATATTATTTAATTCGATATTTATCAATATTTTATATTACTTACATCGTATATTTGTAGTATTAATTGTTTTCGTAATACTTACATAAAATAATACCATTATTTTATATCTTGGTTTTAATTTTATCCATCCATAGCTAAAAAAAAAATCATACATGATACACTAAATTCATAAGTCCAACTATTGATATTTTCGGTAATGCATAAAACGTCACTATAGGTGCGCTTATTCAATCGCCAAGCATCTGCCTCGGTACTGTTCATACCCGTGCCTACGCTTGACACAACTCACACTCACACTCTTTATAGCACACTCTAAGGCTGTACCTATTTATTATATAACATGGGTTGTATAAGTGGGTGTGTTCGCGGTCTAGATAGTTAGTGATTGTCAAGTGTGACCTGTGTCGTAGTACTATTACCTACTTATTCTGTGCCTGTGTGTATTACGACTGTATATGGGAAATTAGATGCCACAGTCATTAGAGCGGGTAACTATACGTCGAATGTGTGTAACGGTATGAAATGCTATCTATCGCTTGTATGACTGATTGAGTAACACACATCTATAAAGCTGGTGTGTACAAGACTGATTCATGTTTATGTTCGATAAATGTTTACATTCGGTTGTGGAGATCAGATGGCAGTCATTTTACGGAAAATATCGAGGTCCAGCCAAATCCGCAGTTAAGACTGGTAAAGCGGACCCCAGACTCCGAGGTGAAAGCTCGGATACGTTGGTTATTATTGTCTCTAATTAATATGAGTTACCGTATTGGAAGCTTATTCCGCACTGGCCTGTGGCAGCCATGTCACTTAGTTATATTAATTGTGTAAATGGCACGCTCCAGGTGGAGATCGGGGTGTCAGTAAATTCGTAGGTATATGTACAGTGCGTAATGAGACTGTACACCTCGTCTAATGCGCCTTACTACAGTTTGATCCGCAGTCCAAACCGACAGATCGGTTCGGCAGTTTGGAACTGCACGTGTAAACCCCGCTAATATAAAATGGTCTATTTCAGTGGTGCAATGCCGAGGCCCTCCCCAAGTTACCAACGGGCGTATGACTATGAGCCACAACGCTTCGGTGTTTGGAGCTACCGTCGAGTACACCTGTCTGAGAGGGTTCAAGATGCTAGGAGCCAAGAAGCTGGCCTGTCTGGCTACTGGCCTATGGGACAGTCCAGCACCATTATGTCAACGTAAGTGTAAACCATAAACTTTGTACTACTAGCCCATGCTCGCGACTTTTGCTCTTTTCTCCGGTTCTATTCAACCAATTATTGTGAACAAACTTACGTAAGATTTTTTTTAATATAGGGCACGTCAATTTGACTTCACTACACCTGATGCTAATCTGAAGGCTAAGTCTCGGCAAAGAGGATCAACACTTTGCCTTCAGCTTACCATCAGGGGAGGTGAAGTCAAATTGACGTGTCTATATAAATACAAATTTAGTTTAACCAAAAGCTTTTTAATAAAAAAAAAAGTCGCATTAAAATTCATTAAGTAGATATATGTGGTGTATCAATAACTTTAAAAAATAAATAAATTATTTATTTTCAACAGTGGAGACACTAACGGCCACCACAACGTCAACCACGACCACAACTGTAGCGCCGACCACACCACCTCCCTTGATATCGACCACACCACGCCTCATCCTAGCAGGTCCAACGAAACTACGCACGTCTCCTCGACCACTATCCTTGCCGACACCGTTCGTGACCGCCGAACCACCGCGCAGACTGAAACATAAGACGACCACTGAAAGGTCCACCACAAAAAGTTACGAAAGACCACCAGAAAGAAAGGTGACGGTTGCTGACAACCACGACTCCTCGACCAGCCACGTGCCACAGATAATTGTTGCGAGTCACCCGAGGGAAAACCAGGTAAGGGTGTAGTTTTAAGAAAGGTACTCACCTACCATGGAATGGTGTAGTGGAATTACTTTACCTACTAAGCGAAGTTCACCTGAAAGCCGGAACTCTGTCGATTGACGGACGAGATTTGCAGCCCATCCTCTGCATCAGACAGCAGCTTGACGGCCTCATCAGATGCTTTTTCACGCCCCGCTTAAAGGACCCGGGACTGTAGGAAGAGGGAAACACATGTACTGTAAGGCATTCCAGATCTTAATGGTGCGGCAAAAGAGAGAGTCGCCGAACCACTTTGTTCTTGATGGAATATTCTGCACCGTGTGCTGGCGATATCTAAGTCCTGCCCGTGTTGTCCTATGTAGGAAAAGAGAGGGCGGGACTAATAGGAAGAGCTTATCGGAGCATTCACTAAGGTAGATACAGTAAAATACTGCCAAAGATGCAAGATCTCTACGCATCTGCAAAGGCTCGAAGGTGTTAGTGACCTCAGGATTCCCAATAGGTGTGATTTCGTAGCCGACCGCATACGACAATTACTGCCGACGCACGCAGCACATGCGCATAATTCATAGCGGCTTCTCAATGGTCCCGTTTATCCGTATCGGAGTTTAACAAGTAATGGGTACTGTATATGCAGAATGCGTCTGTCGTTGTCGTAAATGCGGCGCACGTCACTGCATCTGCAGATGTGACGTTCTCGGTCATCAACATCACTCTGTTTTCATACTAATAAATGCTTATATAAGCAGTATGTAGTCCTATTAAATCCAAGTAGTGCATAAGCAATTCTTCGATTATACGTGTTCTCAGATCCTCGCTAGCGGAAACAACATCCGCGCCGAACAAACTCCGCGCGTAAACGTTCCGCAGTCGGTGGACGGTGAGCGCCGGGACCCGGTCGGTGCGCGCCTGAACATCGGCGCCGTCGTCGCACTAGGCGCCTTCGGAGCTCTCGTGTTCCTCATCGCAATCATCACCACCATCGTCATCCTAGTGCGAAGGTGAGATTCTGTTATGTACCTACATTTTAATACAAGTTGTAAGTACATTGCCCAACACATTAAACATACACAATACATGCATAGTTCATCACGATGTGAATAAGGCTCATAGCAGACATATAAACTCGGTAGCGCATCGAAACCGTATCGCCTGAAATAAATTAAATAGTAAACAAATTAACATGCGCTTAGGGTCCCGTCGCCGCAACAGCGTAAAAAATGCCATATATATGTAATGAACTCTTTTTCATTTAGATTTGGACTTTAGGTCTACACTAAGAAAGTCTAGAATCAGGGTTCTGGATTCAGCTAGATCAACAAGTGGATAGCGAGCCGTTAGCGCGGCGTCGCTTAGCCGAAAGGTGATACACCGTAGGTGACGAATGTGACGATCCTTTTCCGAGTTAATATGTCTGCTATGACCCTAAGACTGATAGCGTTCGACTTGACTGAGGAAATACATAGATTGGTAGTGTATAGATTCGAATTACATACAGTAAATGTCTATGAGACTTATCGATATTAAGACTTCTTTATTTACTACTAGCTGACTCGGCGAACTTTGTACCGCCAATTATGTTTTAGCCCGTTTAAACCGTTTAAACCTTCCCTGGACATCCACGAATATTTCAAGACTACAATTAGCCAAATCGGTCCAGCCGTTCTCGAGTTTTAGCGAAACTAACAAACAGTAATTGATTTTTGTATATAAGAAGATTAGACAAGCAGTTCAGATCAAAATTTGTGTTTCAATTCGGGGGTGGGGAGCGAACACGAACGGACTTGTTACACAAGTTGCACTCAAGAAGTAGGTAATGACTTCTAAGTAACAAACGACCGCGGCTTCGAACTGTCCTCCCCCTCCTGTAACCCGTGGGGACCTATTCCTAAACATATTTACAAACTTTAACATTTAGAGTTCAAAGTCTGCCTAACATCTCATTTTTCACATTTAGTTGATAAATGAAAACAGGAACAGTAAATCCGGGATTCATTAGAACCTTCTCTTTTAGATTCTCGATTCCAAAACTATTTGGATTACTTTTTTTTTAAATATTTTTACATAGGACTTCTGTCATTATAATGTTGCCATGTTGTGTCACACAAAAAGGTCATACAAAATGCCAAATTAAATCAAGTACAATAAATGCTATGTATATAATATATTATATATATATATCTTATACATACTAGACTGAATTACCTTTATACAATTAAAAAAATATCAAAAATTATTTTTTCATTACTCATAAACTTTCCACACTCCACGTTATAGAGACCATGGTTAAATTTCAACAACGTAATAATTACTTACACGAATACTTAGACGACTGTGACACTCAGAAGTACAAATACTTATACAAAAAAGACAATTCCTGCATCCCGGCTTTATCGTGTACGTACCTATCTATATTTATTGTTCATAATATTATCCAATATCACCTTGCCTTGAAAAAAGATTTCCATGCCTATATGTTGCCAACAAATTGTTCTGTAGTTTGGCAACTGATGTTTATTGTTAAGTATATTTAGAAAAAGAAATATTATATTATATTTAGAAGAGAAATAAAAAAAAAATGTATATTTTAATTGTTAATTTTCAATTGCATTTGAGTGAAGTTACATGTAATAATAAATGTTACATAACTCTTAGAAAAAGCCTAAGTTGCTAAGTTTTGATATCTGTCAGTTTTGACATTTTGCCGTTCCACATGCCGTTAGTGGGCCATTGCAGCAAGAATGTTAATTAAATATTAGTTGCTGAATTGGCAACATATATACGAAATAAATAATGACAAGAAAGAGCATACTGCTATACAAGGTGACACACAAAATAATTCATTTTCCATAATATTTTTCTTCCCATTTATGTGATAAAAATATATAGTTAGTGCTGATGAACAATATTTTTGACTCTTGACATTTTCCAAGTCAATCTGCAACTCGCGCAGTAAATATATTATAATGTCAAAATATTTTTTTCAAAACAAAAAAATTACCTTATATTTATTAGATATTTTATCCTACTAATATTTGTCTTGAACGGAACCCTGGCTCATCAAACCTGCACACAAAATCATGGTCCATTGGCTCCCATAACAAAATACCTTGATACATCAGCGGGGGACCAAAGCGACCACCCCCAGCGGTTCGGGAGCTGCCGTCCCGGTGGTACACCCTCCTGGCGCTCCCATTCCCTGATCAGCAAGTCGGCAGGCGCGAATTCGCCAGGACCCATCGCCACACGCATCGTGCTGGACACTTCTCCAACCCGTTATAGCCAGTGCGTTTGTTTTGAGGTACCACGTTGACATGGTGGTTGTCCACCCGCGAACACCAGGAAACTACTATACAGGAAATATGGGTGACATTTTGAATACTGTCAAAAATGTACTGACTATGAGCCGAGATAATAAAAACACAAAAGTGTGACGTCATAAATAGTACGATCAACAAGTTTTATTACTAATGAAATATCGTCATACCATTCAATTTGTAATCTGAAGGTTATATTTTAGTAAATATTATATTTTAGCAGTATATATATGTATCTATTTACCAACCACCATGTCATCGCTATACGCACCGGTATTGGAAACGCACGCCCAGTATTTATAGGAAATTACGTTCACTGGCTGAAAAATAAAACACGTTTTAATTAAATTAAGACACAGCTACTAATCACGGACAATATTTAATTCTATTCATACTTTTTACACTACACGTCAAATATTTGAACGAGCTTTATTTTTTCACATGGTCACATTGAATGGAACGTCAACCACAAATGCACTGCGACTCCTTCGCGCCATTACTCACAAACATTACACAGACTATAAATATATCACCAATGTGCACCATGCACTGTTTTTTTTTTGTATATAACTTATATGCTAATATTATCTATTAAACTATCTTTACAATACAGAAACAAATTTCCATCATTATGTTCAGTTATGCTTACTTAGGTACATAATACAACATAAGGCTGTTCATTTTTTGGCATAGCTATGACTCTAAGGACAACCGTAATTGGTACTTAAGTTGTCCTATGACAGTAGCTATTACCTATTAGGAAAGTGTTTCACAGGCCCGGGGCCCAGAGGCCTAGTTTTAAGGGTCCAGTGGGTCCGAGATTATAATGAACTGCAAGGACCTTGTAGACATAAACAAAGGATTAAATAGTTGGAAGTAAAAAAAAAAAAAAAGTAACATTTTATATACCTGTGCTATGTTGAAATTTCACAGGCGCTGTTGTCAATTCAATCCTAGCTCTCTACTAGTCACATCTAGGTATAATGCCATAACAAAAAATTATAAATGAATCCTCTACACAGCGCTACTACAATGACGTACCTGTATCAGTCATGGCGGAGGTAATTTTCAAAAGAGAATCCTGTGAAAAAAGTTCTTACGTCGATTTAATTTCTAAAATTTAAACATCCCTCCCATCTCTACAAAGGGAAACCGGCTAGAGACGGGTCATAGGGACCCCTCGCTACTGATACTCGCTATATATAAATCTATTGTCGATGGCGAAAGTGGTCACTTCTATAGGTACTTTTGAAATTACGTTCTCGATCTCTGATGAATAGTAAGTAACTATAGGTATCCGGTATTGTGTCCCTATACCAAGTATTTATAGGAGAATTTTGCCAGAAAATATACCAATAGAATTATGTATTTGTAACACTAAGCATGATATTATACGGTAGGAATATGATTTGTACCTAAAGTACAATAGTTATTCAGCCTCCCTAGACAAGTGACAATTCGTAGCAAAATATTGTAGAATATAATGATGAATAATTATATGAGATTCACACGTATTTGGACGTGCATGACAGTCATCAACGTACGACAATCCCATACTCAATCAAGCTATTCTATTCTACAAACGTATTGGCACTTGTCCAGAGAGGCAGTTATCTTATTCACTATCCTCTATAGTTTGTTTTCTGAACTATCAGTACTCTAAAACTAAGTTGATAAATTAATCATGTTAGCAGGAAACACAACGATGGTAAGCGCTACAGACACCACGTCTCCCCCGACTGCAACACCGTCGGCTCGCTGGACTCCTCCTCATCAGAATCCAGGAGCGGACTCAACAGATACTACCGGCAGGCGTGGGAGGAGCTCCACGAAGCTGCGGGGGCAAAGCACGGCCACAGACGCCACGACAGGGAGGCCCCTAAGGACGGCTCCGAACTTGTGGTGTCTGACGTGTACCCAGCTCCTCAAGCGAGGGACAAGCGACGACACCATCATCATCACCACCACCGCGAGCCCAGGCACCCTGACTGGCATTCCCCCCATCGCCCCAACCATAATCATAAGCCTAGGTATTAAAAGAAGACTGCTATTTGTGCTAAATTAACAAAATTATGGCGAACTTTATTCTGAGTGTGAGTTGGCTGAATTGATACGTGTGAAAAAGTTGAATGTAGCAGAGACCTTATTATAAACAACACTTATTATTTGTATAATATATTTAACGTATGAGGACTTCATTAGTTATGTAATTTTAGGATATTTTGCTCTGTAAAACGGAAAGCATGTGAAATGAATTCTATTGAATTTAATAATTGATATAATGAACCAGCATACCAAATAGGAAACCTTTAGAGCTCTGCAAACGGCAGACTTTCTATCGGCCGATAGTTTGAACGGGCTGTATGAAAGTGCGCACACTACGCAGCTGTGTAATTCACTAAGCAAGCCCAACGATGCGAGTCGCAACATTGTGCTCGATAGAGATTGTCATTGGTCGATCTTCAGTGACGTGATACAATCCGACCAATGACAATCTCTATGTATGTGCTCGCTTAATGAACTGCAGTGCTGATCGGTATCGGCCGACAAAATAAGTTAGATGGGCGTCACGAAAGGACTGTAAACTAACAACTACGGACGCGACAGTTTAGTTGGGCCAGTGTGCGCGCTTACAACCCGACAAGATCAAACTATAGGCAGATTAAAAAGTCTGCAGTTTGCGGGGGCTCTTATAATTCAATATAAGAGACCCCGCACACTCACATAATACACTTATCTCTCAAAGACGGTTATGTATCTACGAGATCGGCTGTATAGAACTGAAAATTTTATCACAGGCACGTTGGCAAGTACCTATACTGGAATATCTGCCCCTCTAGGCAAGTAGCACAATGGTTAGCAGAATGTAATTAAAAAAAACGTAAAAATCGTCTTGATACGTATTTTGACGTTTATATACTTAGCAGTCGTAAAAAAATATAAATCCTATACATTGATATGTCTATTCTAATTTCGAAAATTCCTTCGAATTGCGACCTGTCTGGGGCTGCTTGAAAAGCGTCCTCTCAATCGCACAGCGCATTGTAAAAATGCTTGCTATATTTTCAGAGTACTATACGTAGTGTTTTTATATTTCATAAATTCGAACTGTTGTAACTACTCTATGAAGGCATCTCAATGTCAATCCGATGTAAGAAAGAGAGAACGCATTAATAAGTCCAAAATGAGAATGATTATACACATAGGTCTTTATTCGCTCAACCCGTCAGTTTGTATCAGCTAGGTCTAGTAGTATTTTACATTACGCCTTTGCTATTTATCAACGATTTTATTTTATAAAATAAATTATGGAATTCTTGTTGTTTTAAAATTCTAAATCTATTTATGGGACCAAGAAGGCTGTTGACAGTGTAATTTAGATTATTAAAAATACTTTCAGATAGTATTGTTTGTATACATTATCTTGGAACCGCAGTTACGTCTTTATTCAACTGTGCCTGTACACAGATACGTCATATTATTATAAAAACCTTAACGTTAAATTATACAATGAAGAATTTCATAGTACCCGAAAATCTTTTCTGCTTCGACTATGATTACCTTGATCTTTTCTTAATATTTTTATACATATTGTATAATTTCAAGTTTCCAATTGATATATAAGTTTATTAAGCAGTTTTAAAGAATTGTATATAGTTACGTTAGTTAGTAAGTGTATAAGATTAGATTGAAGTTAATCATTGTTAAACTGCTCTCACTTTCCTGAAGGCTACATTCTCCTAATAAAAATCTGATCAGAATTCAGGCTCCCGATTGATAAAAACGGTGTCCTGATACACAATTTTAAAAAAGAACATTGACATTTTGATCCTTTTTGACATTTGGGGATCAAGACTTAATTTTGAATACATTTTTATTACGAGAATTGGCCCTCTGTCTGGTTTTACATTAATTTTGTTAATAAATTATTTAGATAAGCAACACTGAATCAGTTACGTCAGTTTTAAGTTTGAACGCACTTGTGATGGTAGATATTCGAATGGATGTGTTGGACAATTTGTTTGGTTAAAGTTCAAGCTTTACATATAAATACTCTTTGAACTAAGAATACGCTTTAATTTATATGATTGTATAGAAAACAGCAGTCGTAATTGGTTACAAAACAATGTCTTGCAGAGCACATCAAATAATTTTAATATTCAATAGATATAAAAACCTTTTAGATGCTGGCAACACTTTTATGAGTATTCTATAGTTAAAAGTCGCAATATCCACCCATTCCCATAGACCCATTTCACGTTCCACATCTTTGTTTAAAATATATTATTTACTATATATGGTACAAAATAATTTAAAAGTGAACGCTAAAAATTAGTACAAGTCGTTAGTGACAGGTGCTAAACGGAAAAATCTAATGTGCCATCGAACAGGCCGACAGACATGAGTAGAATGATCACAGTTTTATGTTATGTGTTTCATTTAATATTATATTATGAGTGAATTATAGTAATTATGTAAATATACAGCTTACAACGATGACATATTATTAGATCATATTGCTCAACGGGACAATTATGGCAGGAATATTTGTTATATAATATTGAAACCAGGAAACAAGCTCAACAAATGTAACGAACCAGAATAATAGTAGTATTAAACGTTTGTGATAAATGATTTTTTGTTTTATTATTTACTAGCTGTTGCCCGCGGGTCCGCCCCGCGACCAAATATAGCCTATGTCCTTTCCCAAGGTCTAGTATATCTCTGTACCAAATTTCATCAAAACCGTTATTTTTTTATAACCATCAAGAAATTGAAGTTTCGCAAAGCCATACGCAAAAGTTCTGCAAATATTATTTAACAGTATAACTATTTAATTTGATTTAGTTAGTATGCTTAATAGTGTGCAAGTCAGTATTTGTGATATCAATTTTTGTATTGTAGCTATTTTGTATATACATATTATATTTCTTTATTTTTTTGTATTTTTTTTTTGTATTTTATTGAGTAAAGATTCATACGTTGTTAACAAGTTTTAGGGAAGAAATTGACAACATACCAATTTTTTTTATAGCATGGATGAGTTTGGTATCGAATACCTATCACTTCGCCAAAATTTCCCTGGTAGACTGCATCTGTGGCGTAGCGATAGTGAACGCGGCTGCTACGCGGGAGGCGCGAGGCGCGGGTCAACGAGGCAATTATTAAAAATGTATGAATGCAGTTTAAATGGGTGAATATCTCGACACCATTTTTCGAGTGTCCAAGGTGAGAATCGTAGTGTAACGTTAATATTAATTTACAACATTTTTTGGCGTATACCTCAGCAAAAAGCACGATTGATTATAATAATTATGCTTATACTTCAGTTAATTTTATTATTTATATTTTTTAAAAATATGTACCTATAAATACTCGATTTAAGCGCTTGGTGGCTTGTCCCGAGCCTATCTCATATTAAACTTATAGTCGACAAGAGTAGGTTTTAAAGTTCGAGTAGTAAAAGATAATACATTAAAAACTTAAAGAGTCAGCATCTTAGTGTTTACCGTAGAACATTTAGAATTGATCCATTAGAACATGAAAAATTTTTAACCTTACATTTTGTCCGAGCACAAAATGTCCTAAATCGTTACAGAATACCGCAAGACGTGTCGTTTTGCTTGTACGTACCTTTAGTCCCGCTACGCGCTAGTGCTTACGCAGTCTGCTGGTGTGATATTGTGCAGCATTTTACCCTAAAATTTAAATAAACACGTTGGGTGGCGTTTTGTCCAACTATTTTCAATTAATGGTGGATCGAATTTTTTGCTTCCTTTTTGCTTTATGTACCGGCATAATGCAAGGTATACTTTCTTTTGTTTACCTATATTGTCATTATAAGATTTAACTAATTTATTCGGTAGACCCTTTTCTCTAAATTTTCAGTGTTGGTGGCTTAGTTTTGGGGCGTTTGGTGGCGAATATTGCTAAATATTCCCTTTTTTTCTATACAATTTTATTAATTATTTGGACTAAATTTTTGTATTATTTGTGATTAGCTAAGTTTTAGGCATTAATTTTGATAAAATATATAGTAAACAAAAATAATTGAAAATTAAAATTACGCTAGTTTGTTTATGTCAGCTGTGACAGGAACGGTCATGCAAAAAAAAATCTTAAATGTGAGACTTACTACAGTGATTATTGTTGAACAATAACTATTTTGAATATTTACCATTAAATATGATTTTTCAGCTTCGGTGGACCAAATTCAGTTTTCATGGCCAATACTTCAATTAGTAATATCTCTGTAACTACTGTTGTGATTGTTAGCAAATTTACAAAATATGTTATAGTTTGTTTGACTGCCTCTGTGGCGTAGCGGTAGTGAACGCAGCCGCTACGCAGGAGGCGCGGGTTAGATCCCCGCTCAGTGCAAATATTTGTGTGCATAAATATGAATATTTGCATTGGTCTGGGTGTTTCTATGTATAATATGTATGTATTTACGAAAAAAAATGTATCTAAGTATGTTTATCCGCATTCTGGAACCCATAACGCAAGCTAGTTAAGCTAGGGCACGCCGTAGTAGCGGCGGTAAGACCCATCATGGGGGAGTGGCTAGAGAGGCCACACGGTGGCCTCTCGTTCTGGCTGACGCAGATCATCACCAATCATGGATGCTTCGGGCGGTATCTGCATCGGACCGCGAAGAAAGAGCCAACGTCCGAGTGCCATCACTGCGACGCGAGCGAGGACTCGGCGCTGCACACGCTCACCGAGTGTCCGGCGTGGGAGACGCCGAGACGGGAGCTGGTGGCGACCCTGGGAGTGAGAGCTCTCACGCTCGCCACTTTGCTCGCAGCAATGGTTCGCTGCACGGATGCGTGGGCCGCCGGCGCCTCCTTCTGCGAGCAAATAATGCTCGTGAAGGAGGCGGCGGAGCGGAAGCGAAGGAGAATCGCAGACCTTGCGGTCCGCGAGGAGCGAAGGAGAATCGCAAAGCGCACGGCCCGCGACGAGCGGCGGCAACTCGGGCGTCGGAGGTCGCAGAACGACCTCCGTCCCCCATGAGCGCGGGCCTGGGGGTGACGGGTGAAGCCGCCTGTCACCCTAGCAGAAGCAGGCCGCGGCGGTGGCGCGCATAGCGTGCCTCCCCATACCCGGGGGCGAGTTGGGGACTCCGTGGTCCCCACACCGGATGAGGGCCAGCTCGAGAGATATGGCCCTGGGTCGGCCGGGGTGCGAGGGATATGGCTACGACAATCTCACCTCCGGCAACCGACGGCCCACAGTCGACGTGCGTTTTAGTCGGTTCGAGTCCGACATAACCTCCTCCTCCGGTTCCGGCGGGGGAGGTATCCGTGGGGATTTTTCGCACGATAAAAAAAAAAAGCTAGTTAAGCTGTGCTTACTTTGGGTCTAGATAGCGTTGTGTAGAATGTCCTACAATATTATATTATATATAATGAAGATGTTGATTAGTAATTTCTGATAAAACCTAAAAAAGTGCGCCACCGATACTTAAAAAAATTGTTCATGTTGATATTCACCCAAATGTCTTCTTTCAGTATAAATGTCTCATTTACAATAATTAGGATACTTTCCCTCCATGTGGCATTGCCGTGGGACGCCCTGTATAATTGTAAATAAAATTGGAATTGGTCCGCGTTAGACGCAAAAACTATTGAACGGATTTTGATGCGAAACAAAGTCTTTGCTTTTTTTGTTAGAAAAGTCTTGGTCAGACTTACAATCTTACGTTTATTTGATTGCAATCGTTTCAGTAGAACAGGTTCTACTGAAACGAGAACCGACTAGATAAGAGATGCGCGTTGGTGGAGCCGCGGGCAAAAGGCTAGTTAAGAATTTAAAATACATAAAAATCAGTATGAGTTAATACAATGGTATGAGTTTTCGTGGTATGAAGGCGGAACAACCCTATTATTACAAAGTGGATTTTTTGAGATTTTTTTTTTAATCCAATAGCCTTATTCATCAGCCAGCCTATTGAAGTGATTGACAAAGAGCATGCTCCATTTTACAGTATGCCCTGCAGTACTCCTGCGGACAGGTAGTGCCTTCGCTTAAATACGGTTATACTTACTTAATCACTTACCACAGTCAAGGTATGATGTCAAGCTCGTCCGATTCTGCCCAATGCTGCTTAATATCTTAGTTTGCTAAAAAAATATGCCTTACAAAATAAAATCATCACCATCATCTTCATGGAGACGCATTATCCTGATTGCATCCAAGGCCAAGATAACCTCGCAGCTCAGGGTCCACCTTCCGGCTTTTCCTCCTCCACTTCGCACCATCTTGGGCGTCCATGGTAGTGAGATCATTTGCACGTATGTCACCCTCCACGTCATCAAGCCAGGACTTCTTGGGCCTACCCCGGCGAGGGGGACATTGCCAGGCATTTGCTGCCCAAGTAACCTAGCGGTTGCCGCAAGATATGGCCGCACCAGCGAAGGCGGCTCTCATGCATTTTATCTGCGATGTCACGGACATGAAGGCTGCCGCGGACGCGAGAGTTCCTATCTCGATCTTTACACGAGACGCCGCACATCCACCGCAGTATTTTCATCTCCGTGACACGCAGCTCTTGCTTGGGTCGCTCCTTGCTGGGTAAATACATACCATACATAATATACATAGAGACACCCAGACCAATGCAAATATTCATATTCATACATACAAATATTTACATTGAGCGGGGATCGAACCCGCGCCTCCTACGTAGCGGTCGCGTTCACTGCCACTACTACTACTACACTACACTACACTTTACTATTTAAGATTAGATGACTAGCGTGGCGCCACTGAGGTAGTCTTCTATTCTTAAATCTTCGAATCCCTATAAGAAAGCTTGGTATGTCTTAATACCTACTACTAATACCAAACTGTTTATTAATTGATTTAAATTTTGTATTATCGTCCGAACTAAAGGTACCTATTTACCAAATATCAGAACAATCAGTCAACACGAAGGGGGGAATGTCAAGACATTACGATCATTTTGAGTACTCTGCTATTCAACTGTACAACACTAGTTATTAAATGCACCCAAGGAAACAAAATAAAACACCAAATTGTGGTTTTTGACAAAACAATTGTTTTGTATTTTTTATTTTTTTTGGTTGTTTAAAATCTACCATTATACTACGACTATTACTAATAATAAAAGGTCGCTGCATACGTACATTTCGTATGAAACGATATTTCCAAAACTTCCCATTCCGTCCCGTCCGTGCAAAAACCCGTCACGTATGCAACGGCCATAAGTAAACAAAATAGTTAAAGCGTGTTACCATGCTTGTTATACACTAAAATCATTACACTGTACGCTGTCAATTTAACTAGAAATATCCAAACAAAAAATACAGTATGACAGAAGTGACGAGATATTGAAATAGGAAATCAAAATAGAACTAATTTTTTTATACTACTTAGGTACTTAGGTAAGAACAGAGAGATTCTGTGCCGTCAGCGCCTTTGGACAAGCCTTTGGTTTTCCCATTGACCATGACAGCACAAAACCTCTCCAGTGAGCGCTGGCTACCCTACTCACCGTCGGGAACACAACACGAGGTTATTATTATTAAGCCGCGGTCTTCTGTAGGGCGGAGGTACTTCCCCAGTCGGACTGCTCAATCAGGATGGATATACCGTAGTGTCCTACCTCCTCTAATATCACTAAACAATTTGTTGCATTAAGAATAATTCTAGTTAATCTTTAAAAGCACAGATAAATAATTGATATGAGATATATGCTAATCCTTGGCATGTCAGTCGCACGGTGTCGCCCTATACACCATGCGACCGAAACGAATGTTTAGTACACCAAGCATGGTAATGGCAAACGACGTTATTGGTAAACGAATGCCTATTATAGCAGCATGAATCTACTTATAAGCTTATTTCTATATATATACTTTAATTATTATGGTTATTATGTATATGCATTTTTTAACTTAGGCCTACAGAATTATTTTTGTGCTTTTAAAACTTTTTTGCTTTTTTTTCTACTTAGAAATTAATTAAGACGACTGACTCTTTGCCACTATATGTAATTATTATATGAATATTTTAACTAAGACCTACAGAAATATTTTTGTGCTTTACAACTTTTTTGCTTTTTTTTTCTATTTACAATTAATTAAGACGACTGACTCTTTGCCACTATATGTAATTATTATATGAATATTTTAACTAAGACCTACAGAAATATTTTTGTGTTTTTAGAACATTTTTGTTCTTTTTTTCTAATTACAAATTAATTAAGACGACTGAATCTTTACCACTTTAATTATTATGGTTATTATGTATATGCATATTTTAACTTAGGCCTACAGAATTATTTTTGTGCTTTTAAAAGTTTTTTGCTTTTTTTCTACTTAGAAATTAATTAAGACGACTGACTCTTTGCCACTATATGTAATTATTATATGAATATTTTAACTAAGACCTACAGAAATATTTTTGTGCTTTTAAAACTTTTTTGCTTTTTTTTCTATTTACAATTAATTAAGACGACTGACTCTTTACCACTTTATGTAATTAAATGAGTATTTTACCTAAGATCTACAGAAATATTTTTGTGTTTTTAGAACATTTTTGTTTTTTTTTTCTAATTACA
The DNA here is from genome assembly GCA_914767945.1 of Eilema depressum. Classification (NCBI taxonomy): domain Eukaryota; kingdom Metazoa; phylum Arthropoda; class Insecta; order Lepidoptera; family Erebidae; genus Eilema; species Eilema depressum. The sequence goes on along the minus strand of OU612012.1, from coordinate 30,428,690 downwards.
AATTAATTAAGACGACTGAATCTTTACCACTTTAATTATTATGGTTATTATGTATATGCATATTTTAACTTAGGCCTACAGAATTATTTTTGTGCTTTTAAAAGTTTTTTGCTTTTTTTCTACTTAGAAATTAATTAAGACGACTGACTCTTTGCCACTATATGTAATTATTATATGAATATTTTAACTAAGACCTACAGAAATATTTTTGTGCTTTTAAAACTTTTTTGCTTTTTTTTCTATTTACAATTAATTAAGACGACTGACTCTTTACCACTTTATGTAATTAAATGAGTATTTTACCTAAGATCTACAGAAATATTTTTGTGTTTTTAGAACATTTTTGTTTTTTTTTCTAATTACAAATTAATTAAGACGACTGAATCTTTACCACTTTAATTATTATGGTTATTATGTATATGCATATTGTAACTTAGGCCTACAGAATTATTTTTGTGCTTTTAAAAGTTTTTTGCTTTTTTTCTACTTAGAAATTAATTAAGACGACTGACTCTTTGCCACTTTATGTAATTATTATATGAATATCTTAACTAAGACATACAGAAATATTTTTGTGTTTTTAAAACTTTTTTGCTTTTTTTTCTCCTTACAAATTAATTAAGACGACTGACTCTTTGCCACTTCATGTAATAATTATATGAATATGTTTACCTAAGACCTACAGAAATATTTTTGTGTATTTAGAACTTTTTTGTTTTTTTTTTTCTACTTACAAATTAATTAATAATTACATAAAATGGTAAAGAGATGACTCTTTACCATTTTATGTAATTAAATGAATATTTTACCTAATACTTACCTACATTTTTATTTTTACTAATTTAATTACATTATGTACGTGTGCATATCCCTCCTACGGGCGCATTACACTATAGACTAAGGTACTAATAATAAAATTAAAATATTTTGTGATAACACACATTCACATATTTTAAACCTAAATTAACAACAACATAATAATATTAATTCGAGTCTTAAGTAGATATTAATTATCAATAATAATACCTACTTAATAGTCTTCCTTTCGACCTTCTACTTTTTAAATTATTCTAATGAGTTATGTACCCATCCATCAGACTAATTCCCATCCATGGGGATTAGTCTGATGGACGGGTACATAGTATATTTACTTTGTTTTACCAGAGATTAGGTTGTTCAAACAAACTTATCAGATTTAATCTATCTTTAGACAAAATATGACTAAGCCAACATTTTATTCCAGACAGACTTTTAGTCTTTTTATTTAATTAGGTAGTACGTTCTTTTTTGTAGTGATGACAGCTCATCACTTGAATTTTTACTGTATCAATTTAAGATACCTTAAAGAGAGAAGAAACAATCTCCTAAAACAATTTAGCTAAAAAATTCAATATTAACCATATTGAAGTAAATAAAACAGCTCGTACAATTATAGAAAACAACATATTATGGAAATTTTCACATGCGTCGCCACGGTCCATCTTAACCAACGGTCAAATGTCACAACACAAATATCGACTTTCACTAGTAGGTACCTACACTAGGTACCCGTCACAAGGCTCGGCTCCAACGACCCTCCAGAAGTATCCTTGATTACAGCGCCCGATATCTGCAATTAAAATTAATATATTGTTTCGTTTGCTCTTGTAGAAGCTCCAAGTATTACAGCATACGACAACTGCTGACGCACGCAGCACATACAGCGTACCCATTACTTGTTAAACTCCGATACGAATAAAGGGGACCATTGAGAAGCCTGCGTCAGCAGTTGTCGTATGCGATCGGCTACGGAATCATATTTGCGCTACTGTTTACTTGGTTACAGATTATGACTATGTATCCTGATGGATTAGTTAGTGATACTCCCACATTTGAGAGAGGTGGGCTCTCGACGTTTTCACACTCCTGCACCCTTTGCCTTTAAAGACCGGAATGATTCTACTCAGCCCCCATTGGCTTGGCACCTTCCCGGTGAAAAGTACGAGGTAAAAAGATGATCATTGATTTTCTTTTATAATGATACTAGCTGACTTGAAAATTAAGTATTGTGTGTACTTCTTCTTCCTCCTAGCGTTATTCCCAGTCGCATCCGAAGCTTTCAGCTCGAAGTCTGGGGTCCGCTTTACCAGTCTTAACTCCAGATTTGGTCAGACCTCGATATTTTCCGTGAAGCGATTGCCATCTGACCTCCACAACCCAATGTTAACATTAGGCGATATCGAAGTTTTTGCAGCTAGACCGATGTTTTTGGACTTTTTAGGGCTTCAACAACCCGTAACGACTGCCATAGATGTTTTTATGGCAACCGGGACCGACGGCTTAACGTGCTCTCCGAGGCACGACCAGACCAATGCAAATACCTATATTTCATGAACACAAATATTTGCACTGAGCGGGGATCGAACCCGCGCCTCCTGCGTAGCGGCCGCGTTCACTACCGCTACGCCACGGAGGCTGTCACTTATTCGTCTCCTTATGTTTCGGCTTTTATGGAAGCGACTGAACTCTTCTATTCTTGATGAAGGCTTCTAGTCTTGCATGTCCTGATGAATGTCTGCGTACACAACAGAACAACACGAGACAATGGAGTGCTATTCATCACTCCATTATTTCATGTAGTTTTGTCGGGTACCAGTCTTCCCTGATAGTCGTTCATTCTACAAAGGATTGGTTAAAAGAGATTGCATACACGAATAATTTCAAAAAAAGTACTTAACTACAGAATGGACCACATTTTATGTAACTGCACATGTTAACGTGAACTGGCAATAGACATAATCATTATTTTACTGTTGTTCATCACCATCATCTTGCAGCATTGCATCCGAGACTTACACTTCGTGTGTACCTATTTATTGCCAAATCATAAAAAACACAAAGAAATGGTCCAATACATAATAAATAAAAATCTAAATAAATTGATATCTAACATTGGTGGAAGATATAAATCTTTGTGTATTGAAATATTCAGATATATATAACAAATAAGTTATTTTCAGAGCCAATTAGACTATAGTACGCGCCAGTCAGTTAGTGTGGCAATACGAGTCATTTACATTCCCCCATACAGTGGTGTAGGTATACGAAATTTGCAAAAACGACAGTTTCAATGTTAAAAGATAATGTAATAATTCTTAATTCCTAATATTTTTGATTTACCTTTCTTGTGACTTCTAACTAAGCTTATAAAGAGATTACCATTATAAAAAAACCACCAAAATTAAGTAAAAATTCATACTCGTAGATGTTGAAATTGGGTTCGTGGCTTACGCCCCCAGTGGTCGACGCCCCCGTGGACGAGGCCCCCGAAAACAAATCACCCACAACATTATTATTAAATGCACAAGCCAATTCTTGAGGGTGCTCTGAAGGCCGCCAGTCTTGCACATCCTGATGAGAGTCTTGCACTTCCTGATGTGTGTAGGTATGCACTTCACGACGCCAATCTCAATTCCCTGTCATGGATACTATCATCATCACAAGAAATTGAAATTCATGTCGGGTAGCAAGTCACGTACAGAACTTCTCAATCTTGTAAAATTAGACACCCGTTTCTATAAAGCGTCAGGTTATGGAGAGGCTGGATGTAGGTGCTGTGCACATAGAATAAGTATTTCATAAACGTAACATAGACAAAGGTAGTATGGTCGCAGCATAGAATTAAAGTATGGCAGTGAATGTTGGGTATGCAGAAGGAGCAAACATGTAAAAGGAACGCTGTGGAAATGTGAAGTCTGTGAAATGTAAAGTATTAGACTAACTAAGTGAGGAACAGTATAATAAGAAGTAACAATGTTTTATGAAAGTTGACCTAGTTACAAATTACAAAGATAGAGAAATTAATGCTCAGATGGTTGGGACACGTTCCTGGAGAGGATGGATGACACAGATTATTGAGAGAAAGGGTAAGTATAATAGTGGCATGTATAAAGACAATTATAATAAAAATAAATACCTACTACACGAATCAAACCACAGGTTGACAGGGTGCTATCATTACTATAAACGCGTGATTTAAGTCGCGTAGAAGACTTCTCAATCTTGAAAAATCGGACGTCTGTCTCTATAAAAGGGTAGGTTAAAGATAAACTACACACAAACACTAAGCTACGCAATTACAGTTTGGCCAACGAAAATTGGTTAAAGAAAAAAGTGGCAAAATTGAAAAAGCAACATTTTGCAGTAGTACTGGACCTACCTATACCGAAATAACGGAGTTGATACTATGATTATTATTTTTTTATTAGGTACGTTTTTCTAGTTTTAGCGAGACTTACAGAATTGCAATTCATTTTTATTATATAGATTAGTTTTTTTTTTGTCTTGAGGTGCGTACAAATTATATAGCATAACATTGTTATATAACATGTTTCAGTAATGTAGACACTGAAGTTCGTACAATGTTGCAAAGTTATAAAACAATGTTAGATAATGTGGACGTGTTATATAACACAAGTTATACAACATGTTACTTGATCTGTACGCACCTTTAGCGATCATGAAGTCAAAAATGTACTTTTAGAAATTATTGTCCAATTTCTCACGAAAACAACTTAGGTATCATATTATTATTATCTAACTTAACGGATTTTAATGCGGTTTTATTACTAGGAAGACCAACTTAAAATCTGACATTATGTTTGAACGCAATTGATTGAGTAGACTAATTTAAAATTTAATTCTCTCGTAGGTAAGTACCTGGGCAAAATATTGGCCATCGCTGTCTAGCGAGGCAAGCCGCAAGCGTGATGGCCACGTTTTCCTCGGTTACGGTGAGGAGTGGTCTAATTAATAGATTATTATACTATTATTTATGTGGATACATAATTTTATGGACTGTATTATAACTGTTAAATATTGCCGCGATGCCGCGTGGTTATCGGCAGGGTAGAATTTGGGTTACTCCATCTCTTCCCATGCAGTGTCGTACAAGGCGACTTAGGTATAAGGCTGTTTAACATCGGACAGAAGCCCAGACTCAGTCTCAGATGCATGGCTCGAGTCAATAACTCCCTATTACGTGGGACCTAATACAATGATTGGTGAAATGTGGGTGTTAATTCACCTCTACTTAACCCTCCGGGGATAAAGGCGTGGTAGTGATGTATGTATGTTTGTAAATAAATTAAATAATTTTCAGTATTATAGTATACACTAGATACCTAGGTCCCGGCTTCGCCCGGGGATAATTTCGTAAATAATGCTATAACTCAATAGAGTACTATGAAAAAAAAAACAATTTAAAAAATAGCTAAGAATTCATTGTATATCGTGTCAAAATTTGGGTTCAATCGATGTAGTACAGACCTGCATTATTTTGAGATTTGAAGCGTACACAAAACCACACATTTTAAATATAGGTAAGTACCAGGTACCTACTATAGATAGATAGGTATACAGAATTTGATATTATATAGAAATATGTCCTGAAATATTTTATTAAATAAGGTACAAATTACAATAGTTATGAATTGCAGTTTCCTTGCGGCTAGTCTTGCATGTTCAGATAAGCGAGTGCTACCCAACGAGACTCCGGAGTTCCAGTAGTTTTGAACATAAATACAAAACTACCTGAACTACGAAAATCTCGTTGAGGCAGGACATCTTCTCAACAAGAGATCTTCTCAATCTGTACAAATTGGTTGTCCGTCCCTGCAAAGAGTTTGGTTAGAGAGATACTAATTATGTACATACACGGAATCTATGTACGTTACCTACTACTATGAAGCGTACACAAAACCACACATCTTTATACACAGGTACTATAGATAGATGTTAAGAATTTGCTAGAAATATGTACTGGAATATTTTTATTTTTAATATGAATATGAGTATAGGTATGGTATAATTATGTTACAGTTAAACCCCTTTTTAACGAACGCGTTTTCTCTAGTTAGTCTATTACACAATTATGAAAGAAAGTTTTTTTTTCTTTCTGTATTATGTGATTTCCCATTTTGGCATGGGCTCCACGACATCGCCCAGTGCAGTAGGATACAACCAGAATTGTCTATCCTCCCTCTATCTGAACGCAGTCACGGACATGCCATAGGATTGCCCGTGCCTATACAACCGAGATAGCCGGCACGTTCGTCCCCAATGTCCGCATTCAGACATAATCTAATATATAAAAATCAATGCCACTTTTCGTTGTTATTTTACTCAAGAACGGCTGAACCGATTTGGCTAATTTTAGTCTTGAAATATTTGTGGGTGTCCAGGGAAGGTTTAAAGGATGAGAAAATAGGTGCAGCGGGAACGGGAAAAATATGGCAGTACGAAGTTCGCTGGGACAGCTAGTTATATTATATCTCTGGACACCGTCTCAAATTGTTAAGTAGGTACCACTCGAACGTACAGGTACTTTACATCCGAGGTAACTTTACTAGACAACTCAAATATCTAGACAATCTTATTTATATGACGTATGCTTAGGCTTAGACTTATGTTGAAACTCGGATGACCGATCCACTTGGAAGAAAGTTAAGTATACTTATTACAATCAGCACTATTCTAAATCTATTAATTATAATATTTCCATAATCTGCGACACATGACTATCTGTTCATAGCGCCTTTCTTGCTAACGCCTCTCTCTTCTTCCGACGAAATAAACCGCTGGGTACGTATTGCTCTTTTTCCAGGAAAAAAAAAACCTTGAAACGTAGGTATAGCTTCATAGTTTTTATTCATCCAGAAAACGAACATCCGTAGCACTTCATAGTAGTTCCACTGCTTGTAGATTGCCAATTACATCATCATTTAAGATAATTTTAAAGCAATTAGTTTGCTAGACTAAACAAATTATAATAAATTGGAAAAAGCGAATTCAATTCTCGGGCGGGACTCGAACCCGCGATCTTTCCCTTACAGGGGGAACGCTCTGACCACTGAGCCACCGAGCTTCGCCCGAGAGTGACCCAATTTTTCCAATACATCCATCTTACGGCGATGGTAGGAGTAATCTACCGATATTCGCTTTTTCCAATTTATTATAATTTACATCATCATTATTGCCGATAGCATGTGAGGCCTTCAAACATTGTGCAGATAACTCAAATAAAACTTTTTTCTTTCTTTCTTTCTTGCTTTCTTTCTTAATCCGGGGCCCGTTGTACACCGGGCTACAAAAGGCTGTGCACAAGTCGACGTCGAGCCTAACGCAGATTCTGAGTTGTCCGTGGACTTCTGCAGACAGCGCCAGTAGGAATTTGTTGCACCGGTTTCCTCTACCAGTCTTAGGAAAATAAAATGTTTGCAGACTCAGGCTGACTTTCTCTATCTTCAGGAAGTACAATCAAAGTGAATTAAACTACGTCACCACTTTTACCCGACTGCGTTAGCGAGAGCACCTAATGTTTTACGCGCGTATATCTTATCTAATATAAAAAAATCAATGCCACTTTTCGTTGTTGGTTTATAACTCAAGAACGGCTGAACCGATTCGGCTAATTTTAGTCTTGAAATATTCGTGGATGTCCAGGAAAGGTTTAAATATGTGAAAATAGGTGCAGCGGGAACGGGATCAAAAATTCAGGCATGTTGAAAAGAATTTGGCGATACGAAGTTCGCCGGGACAGCTAGTTGTATATAGTTTGATTTGTTCCCCTCTATAGGTCTTATGGCTGGACAGGATTTTCACGAATGAGGTCTTAAATAATAAAAATAATTATTTCCCGAGTGCAATTTATTATAAATGGACTTCTGCAGTCCACTGTACATCATCCATCAATTACATACTGTTATTTAGAAGGTGTTAGAAGTCACTGTCTATAAACTCTGGAACTACCATGGGACTACCATGAAACGTCTAGAGCTCCGTCCACACGAAAAACGTACGAAAAGTGTAGTATTTAATTTAGCCATGCCAAACTGAAGAGTCACGAAAGAGGTGTTCCATGGAACTAATGGCGTGGAACTTCAATTTGCAAACGCTGATCTCGATTCTACTAATTACCAACTACTGTCATACCACAGACACTTGGATAAAATGCCATTTATTTTTAGATTATACTGATTATTATTATTATTATTAGACACGCGGCCAGGTATGATTCCGGAGTCAGCCATGTACCACAATTGCCAACACACGCAGTACATGCGCGTAATTCATTGCGGCTTCTCAATCGTCCCCTTCATCCGTATCGGAGTTTGACAAGTGATGGGTACGCTGTATGTGCTGCATGCGTCTGTCGCTGTCGTATACGGTCGGCTTCGGAATCATACCTTTACGCTGATAGAGTCTAAAATTAAGTGGTATATTGTAGAGTGAATGATATACAGGGTGGAAGATTTTAACCTTACCTGGAGGGAAAGTTCTCTAAATACTGGAGATACCGAATTTCACACAAAGGAAACATTCCTTCATTTTTAAAAAGAAATAAAACTGTATTCATAGATTTTTGAAAATTCGCTAGCCACACCCGGTAATCGAACCAACTAAAATCCGAAAAAATAACATCCTGTATTTTTATAACATCAATCAATAGTATAAATCATTAGGATCAAATCTGTCTAACAAACATGGTTAATTAAATGAAAGGAAATCCCTGAAAACTCAATTTTCAGATTCGATTTAACAAAAAGAACAACTCAAGGATCCATCACCTATCATATTAAGAATAAAATTCCATATTTAAATTACATACTTGTCCCTGTTTTTCATGGCTGGCCCTCACTGGCCAGCAGGGGTATTTACTCTCTCGACTCAAACCGACTAAAACCGTGTACCGTCTCAGGTTAATTCAAAAGTCTCAATTAACGTATTATAAGACGAACCAATAAGGCAATTCTCTCGCCATCTCCGTTGCCCAGGGTGCGATGCGGTGGACCACGAAGTGCTTTCCAACCCCAACCAAGTATACCTCGAGACACGTATCTTGGACCAATCGACATAATAGTAGCGTCGCCGTCGGTAGCTTAGTGGTTAAGGAGTCGGCCTTACGATCGAGAGGTCCCGGGTTCGAATCCTGACCATTACACTACAGACGTGAACCCAATCCTAGTACAAGCAATTTAGCTTACTTGGGGGGGTTAACAGGAATATTAGTAATTTCGGTTACTAATATTCCTTATAAAAAAAAATCGGAAGATTGACTACCTCATGCAGTCACACAATAACGTTACATTCTAAATCGGAACCAAAGTTTAGTCATTTAATACTCATTTTACTAAATAAATGGCGTTATTGTTGATAAGGTATGTGATGGCACGTTGAGCAAAAGTATTGTATCTGTTAGAATGGAATTTATAAGTTAAGATTTTATTGACTTCCTTTCATTTAATTTACCATGTTTATTAGAGAGTTTCGATCCTCATGATTGACACTATCGATTGATGCTATAAAAATACAGGATGTTATTTTTTTGGAATTTAGTCGGTTCGATTACCGGGCATGGCAAGGGAATTTTCAAAAAACTATGAATGCAGTTTTGTTTCTTTTTAAAAATAAAGGAATGTTTCCTTTGAGTGAAATTAGCTATCTCCAGTATTTAAAGTACTTTCCCTCCAGGTAAGGTTAAAATCTTCCACCCTGTATGTAATGTAACTAACTCTTATACATATTATTTTGTACTTTATAGCTATATCGATAAGGTATAATATTTAGTGGCTTTTTTGCAGGGTCAGTAGTACGTAGTAGGAGTTCAGTGGATTATTAATATGTAAGTATATTAATGCCTACCTTCCTATGGAGCAGCGGGAGCAGTGCTGGTGATGAGTCTTGCCGCGCCGCCGCCGCCGCGCCGGTAAGAATGTGTTGCACGGGTTTTCTTCAACCAGTCCTAGGAAAATAAAATTTTTATAGACTCAGGCTGACTTTCAGTATCTTCAGGAAGTACAATCAAAGCGAATAAACACGTCCCCACTTTTCACCCGACTGCGCTAACGAGGGTAATGTTATACGCGCGTATAATGTATGTAGTTTTCTTTGTTCCCCTCTATGGGTCTAATGGCTGGACAGGATTTTGAATGAGCCCTCAATAAAAAGAATTCGTATCCTGAGTGCAATTTATTGCAATACTAGCTGTTGCCCGCGGTTCCGCCCATGTGGATTTTAGTTATCGCGACCAAACATAGCCTATGTCCTCTCCCAAGGTCTAATCCACCCCTGTACCAAATTTCATAAAAATCGGTTCAGTGGTTTAGGCGTAAAAGCGTACTTAGCGTTAGACAGACAGACAGATAGTTACTTTTGCATTTATAATATTATTAGTATAGATATGTATTCTTTTTACTTGGTTAATTTCTTAGAATAAAATGTGAGCATAAAGATTTTTTTTTGGGTTGGGGGTTTTAAAATGTTTTACTTTAATTATGATTGTTCAACAACAATCTTGAAAATGATTTATTTACTTCTTAATTGTCTAATTGAGCAAACCCTTGAAGCAAGCCTTATAATTTTTTATGCAAACATTCTTGAGGCCAAACCAACCGTTGCTAAGCAACGGACGAGAGTCTTACGTAAGCTTCCTTCAGAGTTGGTAGTTCAGACGGCAGTCGCTTCCGAAAGAGGCAATATACAAACTGCTAACTTTGAACGCAAGTGTGTTAATTTTGCGATGTCGTCGTTCGTAATGAGTAGCCATTTAACGAAACAGTCATTGTCCTAATAACCCATCGTTATGAAGATGATGATTATGTTGATGAGAAGTTGTCTAGAAATTATTCTGTCAAACCATGGAGGACAGAATTCCATGTGTCAAACCGCGTAGCGCGTTGCAGAGCTCTCACTATAATATAATGATTCCCGCAAGCTTTGATACAATGGGCTATTTGACTATCTTTTGTTACTCTCAAAAAAAGTCAGTCAAATTGTTTTCATCCCTTCTATTCGAAAAGTGTCACTTTGTTCCTCTATAAGTGGGAGCAAAGTAGCACTTTTCTGTTCAGAGCTTTTTAGCGGGCGGCAAAGTGATTTGAATTCGGAACATCATATTATTCATAGAAATCGAACCAATTTTTTTTATTACTGGCTGGTTCATGTTGGCTGCACGGCGCGGCGGTACGGTGGCCTGTGCTACGTAAACAAAAAACAAGCGCGCGTATGCCGTCTCTGTTCTTTACTTGTATTATGGAATCAAAGAATCAATTTCGTTTATTCAGTTTAGGCACAAAAAGAGCACATGAACGTCAAAATATTACAATTATGTCAAGAATTATGACAACAATACATAAAGTAAAATAAATCATTTGAGAATGATTCTCTGATTACAGATTACAGTACCTATGTATTTTTCTCATAGAAAGGGGATGAAAAGTAGGGTATATAACTCGAGAGCAAATTATTTTTCCCTCGGGCGATATACTTTAAACCCCTCGCTGTGCTCAGGTTTCTACGTTAGAACCCCTCGCTAAAGCTCGGGGTTCTATTCTAGAAACCTTCGCTACACTCGTGGTTCAAAGTGCACCCTCGCCGTAAAAATACTATTTTGCTCCCTTGTTATACAATCTACTATTTCAAGATATTTCATTTAGAAAAACCAAATTTTTCGCGCCGCCCGAAAATGCTCCATACAAAATCGTAATAGCAAGTGACGTCAGCTATGCAATTCACTAAGCAAGCACAACGATGCGAGTCGCAACATTGTGCTCGATAGAGATTGTCATTGGTCGATCTCCAATGACGTGACCCAATCCGACCAATGACAATCTCTTTCGAGCACAACGTTGCGACTCGCATCGTTGTGCTCGCTTAGTGAATTGCAGTGCAGACGCTATGTAGGTATAAAGTGCAAGAGAATATCGCATTTATCTAACATTGCATTTTACAATTGTTATAAAAAAAAAAAAAATATTTGAAATATAAAGAGGAAACTAAAAGTCTTCTTCTTCTTCTTCCGTGTCAATGATCCTCTTTTTTACTGCTTTAAATTATTCGAGAATAAAATTCTGCCATCTCGACCGCGCTGTCAGTGGCATTATTTAAATTTTCTTTAGTGCAGGAGGTAGGACACAAGGGACATGAAACCAAGTGCGCCATGGACTGCACGGGGCCTCCGCACTCACATGTGATTTACGCCCTGCATAGATTTTGTATCGACCGGCCGACTACTGTACATAAATGATTCAGAGACCTCCATACCGGCCATTCGGACTGAATTCGATTGTTTACTTAAGGGAATTAAAATGTATACTCTGGCAAATAGCCTATTGGGTGGAAGCAACAGGTGACAACCTGTTGCTGGTTTTGCACTGATATTGCTTGCTGGTAATGCGGTGGTAACGGTGTTCTCCGTAATAAAATCGAATATACTGCTAAAGGTATGATTCCGAAGCCGACCGCCTACGACAACCTCATACGCATGCAGATACAGCGTACTCATACGTTGAAAATGTTGACAGCCTCTACGGCGTAGCGGTAGTGAACGCGACCGCTACGCAGGAGGCACGGGTACGATCCCCGCTCAGTAGGCACATGCTGTAAGAACATTTCGAACGATCGAACGAACTCGACAGCTCAATCCGCGGCGATATTTGGGTGTTTCTATGTATAATTATGTATTTACATTTAAAAAATGTATCTAATTATGTTTATCCGCATTCTAGAAGCCATAACACAAGCTAGTTAAGCTATACTTACTTTGGGTACAGATAGCGTTGTGTAGAATGTCCTACAATATTTATTTATTTAACTAACTGTTGCCCGCGGCTTCACCCGCGTGGCTTCACCAAAAATAGCCTCATTGCGTCTCAGATTGCAGATGGCAATCGCTAGATGGATTACGAAGCTCCGACTAACACGACAGCCTAGAACACGGAGGACAGAATATGGCCTAGGGCCCTAGGCCACAACCGGAACCGACGACTTGATTAATGCAAATAGCCATATTCATAGATAAATACAAATATTAGCATGTATCGGGCATCGAGCCTGCCGAACAGGCTACCTTTGACCCCGAAATGTTTTTAATTAAGTAAATAAATAAAATTCTCGGTTGTATCCAACGCTTGCACTTTGAATCTCAAGTTTAGTAGTAGTCTAACAGTTATAAGTGCCGTTATCATGGTTATAACTGAAAGCAAGCTCGTTGATCTCAAGGTTCAGGACGCCACCGCTAAGAACATATTACTTATAGACTAAAGGACTAGAAACCTGTCACCCCCAATAATTGTAGCATTCAGTAACACCTGTAAATCGTTGAGAATTTTTTTCCCAATCAGTAACAGTGTTACTCGTTTGGGTGTTACTGGATGAGCATATAACTAAGCTAATACCCTTGCATCCCGGCAAACGGTAAGCCATCTAGGGCTTTGAGATGGCTCTCTCGGGTTTGGGATGGCCAATGATGTTAGCCATAATAACTGGAGTAATCGAAGCAAGCTGGAGTAACTAACGTAAACTGGTTTTGCTGAATTAACTGAGCAAATCAGAGTAACCAGAGTAACCGCAGTAACCTTGGTAAACCGGCAATAACTGTAGTAAACCGCAATAAGCGAAGGGATATCCCAATTCCTAAAATAATCGCAGGCATAGCCAGAGGTTTAATTGAGATAACCAAAGTAAGCCAACGCAAGTGCCGTAAACTAAGTAAACCCGAGTAACTGGAGTAACCGAAGTAACTGAAGTAAGTTGGATGGAGTAACCGAAGTAAGCCAGAGTAACAGAAGTAATATCCCAATTCCCAAGCCAATGGAGACGTACCATTAATCATTATCATCTTAGCGTGGTTCCCGGTGACATCCGAAGCTTACACCTCAATCCACTAGCGGCAGGTAGACCCCTCCTTTTCATTTGTTATAAACATCTTTCTTTATAGCGTCTGCCGTCGGAACTCCCAACCCAGAAAGGAAAACTGGCAATAAAACCTCCTCCGTCGTTCAACAGGTGTGCCGGTAACAGGTCGAATGAATCCCGAAGATCGTGATGGAATCCTTTTGTACACATTTGGTCCATTATAATAGGGTTGTGACTTTTTAGAGGATGCAATTTTCTTTTTTTGATATCAAGGGGGGATCAGTTTATAGTTGAATCCAAGTTTGTAGAGCTGCATCCTTTGTCCCACGGCGGCCATCTTGATAAAAGTGGTTCAAATGCAACCACAAATTCACCTTTTCAATGGCCTAAAGTTATTACAATATTTGGATGAGTATTACCGACAGCCGGAGAAATACCTCTAACATGCTAAAGAAATATTAATTTCTAAACAAATGAAGGCCTGTATTGCACGCTAAAACTCATAGCGTAGGGTAGGTAGACATATCGCGAGCCGATTGTTATAACAACACTTTTTTTAAACTGTAACCCGCTTATTCTGTGAAGAATATTCTCCTAATAAACACAAATACATCTTAGAGTATCTATCTTATGGATACTCTAAGCAAATACATACATAATAATCATTTATCATTTTTCGCAAGCGATTACAATATGGGGTTCTTCAAGAAGGGCATTAGAAGGTTTGTTCAGAGTCGGTAGCACGAGTGTGACGCCCCTGATGTTGCATACGTCCACAGGCCAAGGTAACTTTCCATCAGGCGGGCCGTGTGCTTGCCACCTAAGTAGTATAAAAAAGGCCTAAACAAAAATATTTACCTTATTGAAAGAAGCAACAGGTGAAGACAAGCCGCACCGCGACGATTCCCAACGAATGCAACTTCAGATGTCTTTGATAGCTATTCACTCTTCTTTAAGCTAGAAATCGAACTAGGTACCCCATCGCGTTGGTACCAACAGCCGACGGCGGAATGCTGTTCTTTGTCCAGTAAGGGGTGCTAGCACGGAGCACGCCGCCTACCGGCGCTGTCCTAGCCGCTAAACTCCCGAAAAATGGTGCTGGTTGACCTCCATTGTCCTTTTTATACTAGAGAGGGGGTGCGGGGAGCGGGGCATTACACCTACACTTCATCCCCTCTACTTGTATAATTCCACCACGCCCACTATGTGCTTACTTTGTTATTTCGGGGCGTGGCGAGAAGCCTAGGTCATATGTTGAAAAGAGATGGTATATCATAATAAAGGTATGTCCTATATGATGGATCACTGATGGACCATCCTTTGTCTCCCTTTAATACTTCAAAGGCCGCTCGAAACAGGTAGCCTAAAAGAGCGCTGGGTATTCTATCAGACAGTTTTACATGTTTTATCTACGAGTACCACAGAGATATATTAGGATAGAACGGCCACAAACACTGTTCAATAAATAAAAATCTACTTTATTTTTTTAAATTTACTTCTTCATTGGGAATAACACATTATGGAATATTACCTGTTTTCCTCATGGACCAACTATGTATGCACTACTGGTTGTGCCATCCCAGAATGTGTTCCTAATGACACACTACGCACAACTAATTACAACTCATTTTAGTTGTGCGTAGTGTGTCATTCTCATTAGGAACACATTCTGGGATGGCACAACTAGTAGTGCATACATAGTTGGTCCATGAGGAAAACAGGTAATATTCCATAATGTGTTATTCCCAATGAAGAAGTAAATTTAAAAAAATAAAGTAGATTTTTATTTATTGAACAGTGATTGTGGCCGTTCTATCCTTATATATTTCTGTGGTATCGACCGATTGGCGATATTACAGGTGGTTACTGTTGCGTGGATGAGTGGGTGGTGGGTCAGTGGGTGTGTGGGTAGTGGGTGAGTGGGTGTGGGTGAATGGGTGTGAGTGAGTGGGTGACATACTTCTGAGAATAATCCTGAATGATATATAATACCTTTGAAATGGTTTTCGTTGATATTCCAGAAAATGTAATAGCTTCATATAGCGCAACATAGTATCATGATTGCTGGGATTCATTGCAGAGCCAATGTGGAATGTAAAACGTGTGATTTCAAAACACGGAATTCAGTCTATTAAGATTTAATCTAATTGAAAATTAATCAAATTAAGTATGAAGGACTAGCCGTTGCCCGCGGCTCCATCCGCGTGGATGTTGGTTATCGCCACCAAACATAGCCTTCCCTTATGTCTAATCTGTGTCTGTACCAAAAATACATCAAAATCGGTTCAGTGGTTTAGGCGTGCAAGCATAACAAACAGATAGACAGACTTCTTTCACATTTATAATATTATTAGTTAGTATGAATTCTGAAGGTTTAAGAACTCCACGGAAACTGTAGATAAGAACCTGGATTTTAACAGATCATACGAATAAATAATCGAATTGAAATCACAAGTTTTGTAAACGTGATATGAACTGTCTGTTATGGTTTTTCCAAGCGACTACAATATTGGGTTCACTAACTTTTAAACTCTCGCATTCCATGTCAGCCTGTGACCACGGCCGGTGTAACCTGGTCGAAACGTCAGGCAAATCAAAGGTATGTATGTACCTATACCATGATCGCGTTCATTCCCGTTAACATTATTGAATATTGGGTTCTTCAAGAAGAGCATTAGAAGGTTCCTACTGGGTCGGCAGTGATGACCCTGATGTTGCATACGTCCACAGACTTCGGTAATGCTTTCCTTCAGGTGGACCGTGTACTTGTCTGTCACCTAAATGACTTAAAAAATGTGAAGGTACTAACATGGCCCCTAGATTGAATCTAAACGCAATTTGCACAATACTCCTACCCACTTAGATTACAGTTTAGAAAATACTATAATAAGAAGATACTTTTGCTTCGCAGCCTCTTTGGCGTAGAGGTATATCGTTTGACGGATACGCAGGGGGCGCGGGTTCGATACATATACATATATATTTTTTTTAACATTCTACACAACTCTATCTAGACCCATTGCCCATGGTAAGCTTAATTGGCTTGTGTTATGGAATCTAGAATGCGGATATACATACTTACTACTTAGTAACTTTTTTTTTGTTTTGTAAATACATACATATTATACATAGAAACACCCAGACCAATGCAAATATTTATATTTACATGGGTCTAGGTGTTAAAACTCCGGACACGTATCTTGGACCTAAATCGCAAGACAAACGAAGCTCTGGCACCCGCAGATTGCTTCGTAATAAACTATGCTTGGTGAATTTGACTTCCACCGCAGTAGTACCCCGTGCTATCCTCAAAAGGCACCCAAGTAATGTGTACTGCGCGTATAGGGCACATTTAGAGTACATTTTAGGTCTAAGACACGTGTCCGGAGTTATACTATGTATAATGTATGTCTTTACACATAAAGACGAAAAAAAGAATTTCTTTCTTTCTTAGGGTGGATTCAACCAAATCTAAAATACACGAGTTCCTATTCCAGAATCTATTCCAAGATCGTAATCTCGAGTGAATCAATAGACGTTTTTCCCTTTGAATATCTGTTTTTCCATGCAATCTACCGTATAGCAAATTGAACGATGAATGAATGTAATACCCGGCAATTATATTGTGTTGTTAATCGCAAGTCATGTCAACTCGCTTTTGTCGTATTACAGCGGTGATAGAAATTGTTAAAGCTTATTCTGGTTTGAGACGCCATTTTGTTATTCTTAGAATAGCTCTTTATCCCGTGGGAGACGGTGGTATATTATTGATTCCCGAATAGCGTCACTATTCTTAGTATTATGCATGATAGAATGTGAAATTGATTTACTCTCGAATCTTTTACTGCCTAGTCTTAATTCCCAGTCGCATCCGAAGCTTCACCTCGGAGTCTGCAGTCCGCTTTGCCAGTCTTAACTGCGGATTTGGCTGGACCTCGATATTTTCCATGAAGCGATTGCCATCTGACCTCCACAACCCAATGGTAATATTAGGCGATATCGAAGCGTTGCAGCTAGACCGTACCACGAAATGTGGGTACATTAAACTTCGGATTCATGCCGAACACTCTCGCTAGCGGGTCCGGCAGGGTTATTAGCTAACTCGCGATAGCAAAACGATAGCAAAATTTGCGCGATAATCGCGCAAAACCGGCGAATTGGTATTACGTAACTCAAAGCCCAAACGAAAGCAAAACAATCGACCGTGCTGCCTCTACCTTACAATAGGAGAACTAAAAAGTGTATTTTATCGCAAAGTTATCGCGAAATTTCCTTGGTGAGTTACAAATTTGGTATTACGTATCACATTTGATAGCAAGCGATCAGCTAAAGAGGCGCGATAAGCAGTGTTGCCCCTTTAGCGACTTTTTCCCTAGATTTCTTGTATTATAAGCTGAAATTAGAAAGAAAATTAACATTTTTTTCGCTATTGAACTTGGTTTGACTACAACTTTCACACAGATACTAAAACAGCGACTGCAAGAGATTTTCGACCTTAATGACATTTTCCTAATTACGTGTCTTTTTGCGCTTATAGATGACACTGATTACGAATATAAGAAAAAAAACTCGATTCTATGTCATGTCATTAAGGTCGAAAATTGCCTGCACTACGTTTTTTAAGGTTTTTTATCCCTAGCATCCTTAACTAGTCTGTCGGTCGGTCCCGACCACCCGACCGTGTAGAACCCCCTTTATGTTAAGTTATTGGTCAATCACGGCGTGATTGATGGTTAAACTGACAGCAAAACCTACCGTGTAATGGACCCCTTAGGAACATTGTTTTCCATTGAGGCAACATAGTTCCTCTTATCGCTACCTTTTCGCGTTTGGCGCTAATATCGTAGCAAAAAGTAAATTCTTGGCGATCTGATCGCAAAGTCTTACGTAATACCAATTTTTTTGATGTATCACGATCCATCGCGCAGTAATCTCGTTCTTACTGCTCATCGCTCGCTCGCTGGTCGCGAAAAGTTAGCTAATAAGCCTGCCGGTACCTTTCGATCGTAAGGCCGATTAAATAACCACTAAGTTCTCTTCAACTTCTCCAATGTTGTTTGGTAGCTACTTACTTAGATACAAACATGCACGCCTGTAGCCCTCAGAAGGGGTAGGGCAAGGTATTAACAACCACATTACCCCAGTTGTTGGCAGGTACCAGTGGCAAAGGGTGAACATTTTCAATAGGGAAGCCGGTGAGCAAAAGCTTACCTCTTATAGAATGACCATAAATATAATTTATACTGTTGATCGATGGCACTTGGTGGAACTTGTTGTTACACGTATTGATAACACACTTGTACTTTTCCAATGTATTGTAGTCTTTAACAATAATTGAAATGTTCATAACCGTCAATGTAAACCTTTGAGAATGCCGTAAGGCGAAACCGGTTACAACCATAAATCTATATATATAAAAATCAATGCCACTTTCGTTGTTAGTTTATAACTCAAGAACGGCTGAACCGATTTAGCTAATTTTAGTCTTGAAATATTCGTGGATGTCTAGGGAAGGTTTAAAGATGAGAAAATAGGTGCAGCGGGATCCAAATTTCACGACGGTTGGCAAAATATGGCGATACGAAGTTCGCCGGGACAGCTAGTATGTTATATTAAATTCTGGGCATTTTGATTTCAGATACTGAATTTCATATTGCAGACAGCCTCTGTGGCGCAGTGGTAGTGAACGCGGCCGCTACGCAGGAGGCGCGGGTTCGATACCAACTCAGTGCAAATATTGGTCAGTGCAAAGGTGCGTCTAGACTTCGTCTCAAGTTTTTCGCAACATTTTCACTAAAAACACGCAACATAACATTATAATTATATACAACATATAGAGATGTTTTCACAACATTTTTATTTTATTTGGACCCTCCCCTAGACAAGTGGTATTTTTTTATTGATGGGCGTACACACATATTATAATCACGCCTTTACCCCCGGAGGGTTAGGCAGAGGTGAATTAACACCCACATTGCACCAATCATTATAGGTATTCGGTCCCAATTATCAGGGGGTGAGCCTATTGCCGTATTCCGGGCACTATCGTTGACCCATGTATCTGAGGCTGAGTTTGGTCAAATATATTGGATTCTCGCATTTTCTTCGTAAACAACAAATGTTATCGCAAAATTAGTTTAGACAAATCATGTAATTATCTACAAAAATTGGTCTTAATCGTTTTTTGTGCGGATCACCATTTCGGAGATATCGCGATTTCAAAATTGGAAGAAATCTTATTATGTATTTTATGTAACCTCATTCCCCATAACAGTATTCATCAACGCAGAACCTAAACCGCTAGCCCTATGAACTTGAAATTTTAGCAGTAGATGCTTTTGATGTTGCTAGTATCCACTAAGAAAGAAATTAATTAAATAAATACAAATTGTAAGACATGCTACACAACGCTATCTAGATCAAAAAAAGTACCTAAGCAGAGCTTAACTTACTTGTTTTAGGTTCTAGAATGCGGATAAACATACTTAGGTACATTTTTTCGTAAATATATACATATTGTACATAGAAGCACCCAGACCAATGCAAATATTCATATTCATGCATACAAATATTTGCACTGAGCGGGGATCGAACCCACCCCTCCTGCGTAGCGGCCGCGTTCACTACCGCTACGCTACAGAGGCAATTTTGGAAATTTCGTTGCTAAGGACGTAAAATTATAGGATTAAACTTTGTCAAGAAGTTCATTCCCGTTCATCCCTTAATTTAGCCCCTTAGCTTAGTTACAAAATTTCTAAAAATTCTTTCTTAGTGGATACTAGCAACATGAAAAGCATCTACTGCCAAAATTTCAAGTTTATAGGACTAGTTTATCAGGACGGTTTAGGCTCTGCGTTGACGAATCATACTATAGTACCTAACGACTAATTTTGTATATAGTACCTACTAGCGGACCCGATAGACGTTGTCCTGCATGATATTCTCTGCAGCACCATCTATCGGGCTGATTTGTAAATCTTAACCATCCAGGGTGCCATCCAAACGCATCCAAAAAAAAAACATTCAAATCGGTCCAGCCGTTTAGGAGGAGTTCAGTGATACACACGTACAGTAGAATCATATTTTTGAAATTGAATTTATACGTTTAGGTTTCAAGGATTTCCTTTCATTTAATTTACCATGTTTCTTAGAGAGATTTGATTCGTATGATTGACACTATCGATTGCAGGGGCGGATCCAGCTTTCAATTCAGGGGGGGGTCATGGTGTAGCCGAGACATAGTTTCGGGGGGAGGGGGGGGGGGGGTTGTGTTGTCTCCCAATAAAACGTCATTGAACAATACAATGAAAATAAATGTGTATGAAATTCATGACGAAATAATGGAGGAGGAATGAGGTGAGAGGAGAAAAGTAAGATACCTTGAACGACTGTTGTTAAATACGATCCAGAACCCGGTTAAGCTGCTGGCCCCCAAGTTGAAGGACGCAGCTGGCACTCTGGCTTGAGGGGGCTGGAGGACTCCTGCAGGAGACTCTATGGCGAAAAAAGATGTCAGAGCACCTTCGGTACTAAACCCGTATCAAAAGGCGAGAAATCGAGGCTACGAAGTCCCAGCTTTATCGGGACATGGTGGAGTTGAAACTACGACTTGGACAACCAAGCGCAGGGCACGCCGTGATAGTGGTGGTATTTCTTACCACCACTATCACGGTGAACTAGCTAGCCGCAGCTTACTATCACCCATCATGGAGAACTGCCTAGAAAGGCTTCAATGGGGAACTCGTAGCGGTTGACGCAGATGATCACCGGATATGGATGTTTCGAAAGTTAGCTGCGGCGAATTCAGAAGGAGCCAACGCCCGGGTGTCATCACTGTGATGCAAGCGAGGACACGGGGCTGCATACGCGGACCGAATACCCGGCATGGGAAACGCCGAAACGGGTCCTTGTGGCGGCCCTCGGGATGGGAGTTCTCTCGCTCAGCAGTCTCTCTCGCTTGCTTACAGTGATGGCGTAAAACCGTAAGCTCGCGGCTGCCACCGCCTCCATCTGAGAGCAAGTAATGCTCGAGAAGGAGGCGGGGGAACGGGTCTGGAGAAGATTCAGTTGTTTCCCATTCCGCATAATACACAATGCGCGAAGGACTCGGGCGACGTAGGTCACTCAACATCTCCACTATCGTATCAATATCTCCATATCGGTCCCCATTAGCACGGGCCTGGAAATGACAGGGGGAACCGCCTGACACTTTAGAAGAAGCAGGCCGCGTTGGCGGCGCGATGCGCGCCTCCCCCTTTCATGATTATCGTACATATTTTCCTGATTGCTTCCGAATCCGAGGTAACCTCGGAGCTCAGGGGCCGCCTTCCGTCACTTCCTCCTCGACTTCGCACGACGTTGGGCGTCCATGGTGGTGAGATGAGACCATTTGCACGCATGTCACCCTTCACGACTTCAAGCCAAGACTTCTTGGGCCTATCCTTTCCACCTGGTCCCGGTGGCTGTGCTACTGCCAGCCATTTGTTACCCACGTAGCCTGGCGGTTGTTGCAAGACGTGGCCACACCAGCGAAGGCGGCTCTCTTGCATTTTATGTTTGATGTCGCGGACATGAAGGCTGCCGCGGATCTGAGAGTTCCTCATGCGATCTTTACGTGTGACGCCGCACATCCACCGCAGCATTTTCATCTCCGTGACACGTAGCTCCTGCTTATGTCGCTCCAGCAACGGCTACGCCTTGCAGCCGTGTAAAAAGACAGGCCTAATGATCGTTTTATAGACCTACCCCGTCAACCAGACTGGCATTTTAGGTTCAAATGTGACGCCAATCATTTCCCGCCCCTTGGCCCACATGGCGGCAATTCGTGCCTTGACGTCGCGGTTGATGTGACCAGTCACGTGAAGTACAGATCCCAGGTACTCTTTTTTTTCTTTTTTTTATCGTGCGAAAAATCCCCACGGATACCTCCCCCGCCGGAGCCGGAGGAGGAGGTTATCTCGGACTCGAACCGACTAAAACGCACGCCGTCTGTGGGTCGTCAGTTGCCGGAGGTGAGATTGTCGTAGCCATATCCCTAGCACCCCGGCCAGCCCAGAGCCATATCTCTCGATCTGGCCCTCTTCCGGTGTGGGGACCATAGAGTCCCCAACTCGCCCCCGGGTATGGGGAGGCACGCAATGCGCTGAGCTCTCACGCTCGCCACTTGGCTCGCAGCTATGGTTCGCTGCGCGGATGCGTGGGCCGCCGGCGCATCCTTTAATGGCGGCTGCGCTGCACGCACGACCCCCCCCCCCCTGGATCCGCCACTGATCGATTGATGCCATAAAAATACAGAATGTTACTTTTTCGGATTTTAGTCGGTTCGATTACCGGTTGTGGCAAGCGAATTTTTAAAAATCTTTGAATGCAGTTTTTTTTTCTTTAAAAAAATAAAGGAATGTCTCCTTTAAGTAAAATGAGCCAACTTAAGGATTTAAGGTAGGTACTTTCACTCCATTATACCGTTATGACATTAGACCGTACATGAGTAACACATGTCTTCGATCAAGATCAAGGCCCGATTATGTATCGCCTCATTCATCTGAACATTAACTGTTTACGAGAAAAATGCGAGAATTCATTATATTAGATCTTTAACATTAAATAAAAAATTATTCAGAAGTGCAATCGATGGGGAATTGTGATATTTTTCTTTCATTATGGTGTACTAGCGTTGTGTAGAATGTCCTACAATATTTATTTATTTAACTAACTGTTGCCCGCGGCTCCGCCCGCGTGGATGTTGGTTATCGCAACCAAACGTAGCCTATGTGTTATTCTGAAGTATAAGTATAATATTATTGTAAAGTTTCATTAAAATCCATTCAGTAGTTTTTACGTGAAAGACTAACAAACATCCATCCATACTCACAAACTTTCGCGTTTATAGTAGTAGGATTTAAGACCTCCAGCAAATTTCAGCTCTATGCAAGCTCAAATCTTTATTTTGATTGGATTACAAACGAATTGCCACTTTGCTGCAGAGACGCTTTGCTTTTACCAACCCAAGCTGTAGTTTTCCCTAGCGACTACAATATGGTATAAAAAAGGGGCTGATAGATCAATATATATATATAGATGATCTTGATCAGCCCCTTTTTTATAGCACTTCTCTGTATTTTCTGTATTTCATATCAGTATTATAGTTAGTCCCAAAGCAATCACATTAGCTAAAATAGGAGGAGACCGTCGACCCTGGACTCCAAGGAGTAGGCTGCGGAGTGCGGATGTCACAGAAATTGGCGCTCTATAATATTATACAGAAAAGGTATAAGACGTAAAGAAAACATACAGCCCATGACAAAGTGCCCGCTAGACGGTAATAGGCTCCGCTAATCATAGTTGGCGAAATGTGGGTGTTAATACGCCTCTGCTTACCCCTTTGGAGATTTACAGAGTTGGGTATATGTATGTATACATACATGTATGTATGTATGTGTGTTTAAGACGTGTGGCACGATCGCAGTAGAATCACGTCGGCATAAGGCGACGTGGATTATATGCTTTGGTTATGCCTTTTCTGTCATCAGCCTCAGAGCCTTTGCCCCACTCAGTCGGAGGTCGGAGTCGACTTCCAGTCTGGCAATATCCTAAGTTCTGTAAGAATATAATCGGCCTTTTTAGGACTCCACCTACCCGTAATGACTACCATAGAAGTTCGTAACATACTCTTCGAGACACGGTAACATCCAGACCTTTGCAAATAGACATATTCATGCATACAAATATTTGCACTGAGCAGGAATCGAATCCGTGCACTCTGGGTAGCAGTCGAATGGACTACCATCACGCCACAGATGTCGCCGTTCCCTGTATACTTACCTAAGTCACGCCCTAATGCAGAATGCTGCCCATATCGAACAAAACCCAATATTTTCTACGTAACTTTGCTATCCCAGATATATATTACAACTGGTTCATTCCTGTCCTATACTGAAACTAACCATACCATACCTCGAGATATAATATTGGACCTAAAATGTGCTCTCTACGCTAAGTACGCGTTTCTTGGGTGCTACGGCGGTGGATGACCTCAAATCCACCAAGCATAGATTATTACAAAACGACCCACGCGCGCCAAGGCCTCGTTTTGTCTCGCGATTTAGGTCCAAGATACGTCTCTCGTGGTATACTTCTGTGAAGGGGTATATGGGAACCCCACAAATCTTCCGGGTACAAGTCAACCTCGCCTGCTAGTCGGTACCTACACCTGCAGACGGACGAAGCTCTAACGCAGGCTTGCATCTCGGGATTGGTAGGGCAGATGGCAGTCACTCCCACAAAAGTCAAGATAAGCCAAATCAAAAGAAATTGATCGACATAGAACACACTTAATTTGCACTACCTGGATATTATGACAACTGGGCATTTTGACAATTTGACATTGTTCCCTTGTTATTTTTATACACTGGACATTATGACATTTAGCCCAATATACCGCGTACTCTCTATAACGTGTAATATACATGGAGGGAGACTATTCGGTTAAAAGTTCTTTTTCCTATGGTCTATCGGCGTATTCACTATTCCATTTATCAAGATGTTGCTTGCTCCAAAATAATATACCTAAATAAAAATAAATTAAAAACTGAAACCTGACTAGGTACTTACTGAAAAATCACGCTATAAATTATCACATTAAACAAGAAAAGATATCTTCTCTCTCTTACTCTAACAAAACAATAAGTACATTCTACATAGGGAAAAGTGGCATACGACCACGGTATCTTTGATATTTTCTTGTTTAAAACTTTTTAGAGCTTGATTTTTCTAGTTTCGGAATTCTTGGGGCTCGTACTTTTACCCCTTCAATTATCCACATTTGCCGCAAGACAATCCTTTAATTTACTATGTAGAATGAATACATGTAAATCGCAGCCTATAGCCGGATGTATACGGAGACCCAACAAGATCTCTAGGGCCCAAACCTGCTGATTGACAAACTAGGCTCCGGCGAGGGCTTTAATCTCGGGGTTGGGAGGTCAGGTGGCCGCCCCGTGAAAAGTGGAAAGTAAAAGTATTTTACACTAGTAACACTGTCGTTACTAAGTGGTGCCACAGATGTTATAGGAATACTCATAATGACAAAATAAAACTTACTTTCCAATAGATACAAATTTATTTATCGAACTAATTAACAGTTGATCTCAAGAATGTATCACTTATTAAGGTACCTACTGAAGAGACTGCTCTGAAGGCTTCTATTCTTGCATGTCCCGATGAGTGCCTGCGCACACATTAGAAGGTGCAGATACCATAGAGTGTGTGGGTACGATGTCGGGTAGTAGTTCTTCTCAACTCATCGTCCATTCTGCAAAGTGTTGGGTAAGATGAGGCTGAGTACGCCAATAATTTAAAAAAATAACTATAAAATAGGAGTTATTCCGGTTGGATACCACGTATTTGATACCCTGGAGGATCAGATTATTTTTATAATATTTTCTATTCCACTTTGATCCACCGTGCAGGGTATCACAATTTTTTATAATATTTTGAATTAAAATACTTCTGCAATTTTTTTTACTTTACAGGACAACAATTTATAGTTACACAAAGGCTGTAACCTTTTTCTTTGTCTTGTGAAAAAAATGTTCTTTTACATGAACGTTTAAAATATTATAAAGTAACTACGGGTAATATTGGCGACTAAAAATTAAAAAAAAAATGAATCAAAAAGAAATTTAAGTTTATAATCACATTTAACTTTATTCTACGCATGGGTCGATTTTATTTAAATATTATGTCAAAAATATTAGTACATTATGGTACAAGTGAGTAAAGTTGGTGATTACCGCAGAGGCGCCAAGGCTCGGGTCTTAAGAGAGCCGAGGACGGTAATCATCATACTCACGCGTGGCATACGACGTTTTACAACACACTTGCGAATGAAATAATACTACAAAATACTAAATAAACAATACTACAAATTAATTTGTTTTCCTATGCGCGCGCACCTAACAATGGCGATCGGCCATATTTAAAAGAATGAGGTTTGAATTTAACTTTTTTTTAATCTGTTTTTATTGCTGTACTTAGAGAGAAAAAAAAGTTAAATTTGAGTGAAAATTTTGTTTATTATACAAGTATTACAAGTTGAAATTATTTATTTAAATACGAAAATGCATCAAATGACCATACAATAGGCATATTAATTTATTCTTACTATTATAAACACTATTTTTTGTATCAAAACTTTTTTAAGAACATAGAAACTTAACTTATAAAATTTTAAAAAGAATCTAAAACTCACTTGTGAATAATAGCAATGAAAAAGTCACAGTTTGATAATAGGTGTCATTACGTGCCTAATTGCGGTGAAAGAATACCAATTTTATGAGCAGGTGTGTTGTACAACTAAGTTACGCACTGTGAAAATGTTGATGGTAGTTAGTGGTAGGTAGTGACATACTAGATAAAGAACTGACAGTTTGTCTCACGAATGTACCACTTACTAAGGTACCTACAGAAGTGACTGCTCTGAAGGCTTCTAGTCTTGCATGTCCTGATGCGTGTCTGCGTACACAACAGGACAACACGAGACGAGACAATGGAGTGCTATTCATCACCCCATTGTGGCATGCAGTCTTGTCGGGTAGCAGGTCTTCTCAGATGGTCGTCCATTCTGCAAAGGGTTAAGAGAGCTCTTCTCAAATAGTCGTCCATTCTGCAAAGGATTGGTTAAGGAGAAATGGAATTCATGGGTACTAATATTTTACTAATATGACATTGTACACACACATTGTACGCCGTGGGGTACCGGCAGAGTAGAATAGTATCCCCCTCTAGTACCAGGTGTCGTAGGAGCCGACTGAGGTACAGCGGAACCGACCAATGGCGGTATAACCATTCAAAATCGGCGTAGCTAAAATGGCACAGGGCGAGGATGGGCAGCAGCATCCTCGTCGCGAAAGCTACGTCCTGCGATTGCCAACACGCCTGCCCAGCGTGGCGATTATGGGCCCCCAGTCCCCAGCAGCTCCGCTAGTCCTGGCTCCGGTAGCGGTCAGGGTAACGGTGGAGCAGGGGGTGCTAAGAATCTCCGGCACAGATCCGGCTACCACCCCAACCGACGACTGGCCCTGGTAACGCACAACGTACGCACGATGAGGCCTGACGAGAGGATTGCTGAGCTGGAAGAAGAGTTGAGTAGGTTGCGCTGGGATATTGTGGGGTTATCTGAAGTCCGTAGAGAGGGCGAGGTCATGATAACCCTTGGGTCCGGCAACCTGCTCTACTACCGGGAAGGCGAGCAGCAGTCGCAAGGTGGTGTGGGTTTTCTCGTTCACAGATCCCTCATTAACAACATCATTACCATCGAAAGTGTGTCGAGCAGGGTTGTATACCTAATACTCAGAATATGCAAGAGGTATTCGCTGAAGGTCATTCAGGTGTACGCACCGACCTCGGCACGCCCAGATGATGAAGTGGAGACTATGTATGAGGACGTAAGTAGGGCCATACATACGTCTAAGACCCACTTCACTTTGTATAATAACGCCACCATGTCGGTCCGAGTACAGGAACAGAGTTCGAAGGCGATCCCTTTGAAAAGAGGAGTAAGACAGGGAGACGTGATATCTCCGAAACTGTTTACGGCCACTTTGGAGAACGCCTTTAAGCTCCTGGAATGGAAAGGATTCGGCATCAATATTAATGGCGAATACATCACTCACCTCCGGTTTGCCGACGATATTGTAGTCATGGCAGAATCGATGGAAGATCTCAACACAATGCTCGATGGCCTCAACCGAGTTTCTCAACAGGTGGGTCTTAAAATGAACATGGACAAGACGAAGGTTATACCTATGTGTAATGCCCATGTTGTACCCACCCCAATATCTGTTGAGAGCTCGGTTCTTGAAGTTGTTGACTCGTACGTCTACCTAGGACAAGTAGTCCAGTTAGGTAGGTCCGACTTCAAGAAAGAGGTCAGTCGCCGAATCCAACTCGGCTGGGCAGCGTTCGGAAAATTGCGTAATATCTTCTCGTCCGACATACCTCAGTGTCTCAAGTCGAAAGTTTTCGACCAGTGTGTGTTACCAGTGATGACTTTGGCACTGAAACGTGGTCTCTCACTATGGGCCTTATGAGTAAGCTCAAAGTAGCCCAACGAGCTATGGAGAGGGCTATGCTCGGAGTCTCTCTGCGAGATCGAATCAGAAACGAGGAGACCCGTAGAAGAACCAAGATTACCGACATAGCCCAGAGGATCAGCAACTTGAAATGGCAGTGGGCAGGGCACATAGCTCGGAGGACTGATGGCCGATGGGGTCGAAAAGTTCTCGAGTGGAGGCCACGTATCGGCAAGCGCAGCGTAGGACATCCACCCACAAGGTGGACAGACGACCTTATCAAGGCCGCGGGAACGAGCTGGATGCGAGCCGCTTCCAACCGGTCTTATTGGAGATCTATAGGGGAGGCCTATGTCCAGCAGTGGACTTCCTATGGCTGAAATGATGATGATGATGACACACAAAGAATATTATGTCAAAGTAACGATACTTTGACAACAGGAAACAGTAGATCCCAAGTATGCATTACTCATTAAGTAATTTTACCTACTGAAGAGGCTGCTCTGAAGTCTTGCACACTTTGATGAGTGTCTGCGTATACAACCAAAACTAATAGAGTCAATAAGGTGATATTCATCACCCCATTGTTTCTATTCGTTTTTGTCGGTTACCAGATTTTCTCTGATGGCCGTCCACAACACGACACAATGAAGTGCTATTCATCACCCCATTGTGTCATGCAGTTCTGTTGGGTACCAGGTCTCCTCTGATGGTCGTCCATTCTGCAAAAGGTTAGTTAAAAAAAAAAGGAACAAGTAATTTAAATATGGATGTTTACTGTTAATATAATATCAGATGGATGGGTTGGAACTTTGAGTTAAAGTGCTTTATTTTGCCAAATTGAAATTATAAGTTTAGGTTTCAAGGATTTCCTTTCATTTAATTTACCATGTTTCTTAGACAGATTTGATCCTTATGATTGACACTATCGATAGCTTGTCTTGCACTTGTTAGGCTCAGAAAGTATTATTCTGGGTTCTGGACAGTGAACGGAAATTAGGAGAATGAATCAAAAACAATTATTCTGAGGTATTTTTGTACCAAAG
The DNA here is from genome assembly GCA_914767945.1 of Eilema depressum. NCBI lineage: Eukaryota > Metazoa > Arthropoda > Insecta > Lepidoptera > Erebidae > Eilema > Eilema depressum. Next base: position 30,398,899 of record OU612012.1, on the reverse strand, counting down.
TAGATGTATATAATATCATTCCTTATTAGATAATTGCCAAAAAGAATTAATCCCAAAATTTCAAAAATTAAGTAGATAATTGAATGAACGTTCGAAAATCGGGAGCCCGTTGTTTCGCAGACAGAAATTTCATAGAATTTCGTTTCACAGAAAATGTTTCACATAATATTTGGTACTTATATTTTTATTTCGAATATAATTGTTTCAAAGACAATTTACCAGAATGAAACATATTTCACAGAAAAACAATTTCATGAATTTTTATTTACATTTTTTTGTTTAATAAACTTATCAAACAGTAGAATTATTTTTTAAGGAATATTAAACCACCACCATAATCGAAAATAAATTATATAAATATTTTTTTTTAAAACCACCCAGAAATAGGCTCGGTCATCAAAACTGAGCACGCGGTTAAAAAGCAACTTTGCACTCTTGTATAACAAATAACTATTGCGAGATGGGGGGATGAAAAGTATAAAATTACTAGTTTGTGTTTAGAGTACGCTCTCGTCTCTAGCCAAGATTCGAACCCGCAGGCTTATTAGCTAACTCGCAATTTTAAGGAATATTAAACCACCACCATGACAGCCTCCGTGGCGTAGCGGTAGTGAACGCGGCCGCTACGCAGGAGGCGCGGGTTCGATCCCCGCTCAGTGCAAATATTTCGATACCTCCCACGTAAGTTGTTGTAACCCACAAAATTGCTATTTTGTGTTTTTCACGTAAAAGTATCTAATTTTATGTATAGTATCCTGTAACAATTAGATCAAATCCAAAAATCTATTAATTCCGGTAGTTTTCAGAAGTATAACATCGTAAGTTCCGAAGTATCCCGGCGTATATTGTGGTATTTATTACTTGCAATAGTTTACGGCGGGCGGTGTGAGTCTGACGAGCGCGCTCATCCCGCGTATGTGTGACATAAAACAGACTACGTTGGAACTCGCTGTAGGTTGCATGTCACGCGCGTATTTTTTGTGTTGATTTGATATTTATTACGTAACAGTACTAGTACATATTTCCCGTATTTAAAATATTGGTTATTTAAAATGTGGTATTGATTACATACAACAATATACGTTCCTGAATTTACAAGTATTTTGTGTTAAGTAATACATACAACATTTTACTTCGGAATTAGTTATACTAAAGTACATGGCAAGATGACTTACAATGATTTACGTGGTCAAATTAACTATTTTATGGTTACTAAGTAACACATACAACAATCTACTTCGCTTATCACTGACATTGTGTAAGTTGTAAGTAACATTTGCGGTTTATAGATGTGATCAAAAATCTATAGAAATAAATAAAATTCGATCATCAATCATCATCATCATACCTATTCAAAATAACAAGTTTTTACTAAATGGGTATGAATGTATATCAGGTACCATTAACAAGAACATAATTTAAATGTCTTTGGTCGGTCTGTCTGTCTGTTCCGCTAATCTCCTCCCTCCTCTCGAAGGTGACGAAGCGTATCATTAATACATAGCTTCTGGGGTACTTTGAACTGTATGATCTACTGAGCAACCGACAGTACGGCTTCCGCCACCGTCGCTTAACCGGTGTATTTTATCTTAACCTTCTTGTGTATCTCACAAACCGTTGCGCGCAAGCCATCGAGACTCGAGGTGAGCCACTGGCGGTTAGTCTCGATATCGGAAAGGCCTTTGATCGGGTCTGGCAGACGTCTTCTTGCAAAGCTCTTATGGACTCCCCAAGGAATTATGCGAATGGATTGCCAGCTTTTTGTCCAACAGAAGTATCCAAGCCGTCGTTGATGGCAGTTGGTCGGACCGCATGGACATAAAACGCGTATCAATGATATGCTGTCGGATGACTCCATTCATCGCTATGCGGACGACAGTACCGGAGACGCTTGTTACACGGACCGTGCAAATATCCCTCAGTCCGAGATGGAGGAAAGCCGCGAACAACTTGTGTCTGAAATCGAGACTACGTTATCTAGAGTACCCGATTGGGGCAGACTAAATTTAGTCCAATTCAACCCCTCTAAGACACAAATATGTGTATTTACCGTTAAGAAAATCCCATTTATTGTAGGATCGCAATTCCTGGGCACACTGCTTACCATTTCCTTGAGTATTGGGATCCTTGATATCGATATCTCCTGCGACGTCCAATACCGTAGTCAATTGGAAGACAAGGTGAAGCTGGCATCAAAGAAGCTTGGAGTGCTCAACAGGGTGAATACGTAACTGTCGGGCAACGACTCCGCCTACATAAGGCACAGGTTCGGCCCCACTTGGAGTACTGCAATCACCGTTTTGTCGAAGCGCCTACGTGCCAGCTTGAAACTTGAAGTGTTCAACCCCTTCGACTCGGTACAAAGACGACTATTGAGGCTCGTTGACCATCCCATACTCGCAGGTCATGTGGAACGTCTCAGTCTCAGAAGAGACTTTGCCTCACTGTGTGTGTGTTCTACCGAATATACAATGGTTTGTGCTAAGATGAACTATTTGACATGATACCCACAGCTACATTCTATCATCGCATCTCTCGCCACAGGCAGGGATTTCATCGTCACGCACAACGTCCGGAAACAGTACGCACTGTGCGGTAGGAAAGGAACTACATCCCTCGCACACTCAACCTGTGGAATGAACTCCCTGCGGTGGTTTTCCCAAGCGACTACAATTGATTGATAAATTGATAGTTGCCGTTGACTGGACAATACTTGTAGACTACACTTATGAGAAGCACTATAAAAGGAGGATGTCTGTACCTCGTCATCCAGACCCGATATATTCCTTTTTTCACGATCGCATAGGCGAGCAGTGCTTGTAGAACGCACAGTACCGTGGAAAACTAACATACCTAAAGACCACGCTATAAAGACGAACAAATACTTTGACCTGACTAACGAGTTAACCAAAAATGGCTACGTGATTAAACTCTACGCCGTAGAAGTAGAACCAAGACGAATTCAAGCTAAATCCCTGTACAACTTAAAGACCTCGGATTGCCAAGAGCTTCAGTAAGCTCTTTACTAAATCGAATGTCCAAAGCGGCATTGATAAGATCTTACCAAATTTGGATAGGTAGGGGGTACACTACTGACGGTGGAGGTGAGCGCTGATGCATCACAAAATGGCTACCCTTAACCTACATCTGGGTCGCAAGTCCCAGTCGCCGTCACGGTGTGCTCTGTATCACGGGTCCATAAGGACTCGGCGACCGCACGGTGAATCCATGGAGTGCTGAGAATCGGATCTCTGGGGCTCTTCAAGAATGGGCATTAGAAGGTTTTTTCAGGGTCGGCAGCGGGAATGTGACGCCCATGGTGTTGCATACGTCCATAGGCCACGGTAACCACTTCCCATCAGGTGGGCCGTGTGCTTGTCTGCCACCTAAGTGGTAAAAATAAAACATACCACACCTTTTTTCTCTTGCTTTTCGGCGTAAATTGTTGTATCTGGTACATACGACTAAATGCGACTCATGTGTTCCGGTGTACATAATTGTAAGTGACTGATACAACAATTTGTAAAGGTCGTATACCGCGGTAAAGTGTTGTAACAGCGAAATCTCTAAAACCTTTGGTATTTTTGAATAATACCATGAGGTAAACGCTAAAGTATTATTAACTGAAGTCACATATTGAATTTTATAAAGATTAGTTGAAAACTGCGGTTTTTATTGCCAATAGTACCTTTGAAACGCTCTCCTGTAAAATCACAGTTTAGAAGTTACTACAGTTTACGTAGGAGGTATCGATTTGTGTGAATGAAATATGAGTATTTGCATTGGTCTGGTCGTGCCTCGGAGAGCACGTTAAGCCGTCGGTCCCGGTTGCCATGAGAACATCTATGGCAGTCGTTACGGGTAGTTGGAGCCCTCAAAAATCCAAAAACAACGGTCTAACTGCTAAACTTCGATATCGCCTAATGTTAACATTGGGTTGTGGAGGTCAGATGACAATCGCTTCACGGAAAATATCGAGGTCTAGTCAAATCCGTGGTTAAGACTAGTAAAAGCGGACCCCAGACTCCGAGCTGAAAGCTTCGGATGCGACTGGGAATTAACGCTAAGAGGAAGAAGATTAAACCACCACCATAATCGAAAATAATTTGGTCTAACGTTTAATAATTTAGAACACGTCATTATAGTTTACACCCCGACTCAGAGTACCCCGACTTGGATAGGTTAGGGTAGAAGGCTAAGGCGGGAGCGAAGCGGAGCGGAGCTCCCGCCTTAGGCCTTCGTGGTTATTTTTTTTTTAAACCACCCAGAAATAGCGGGGCTCCGTCGAATTATCTTAGCGCAAATAAGTTTTATATCTTTTGAGTGGTATGTCAAACGATTTTATATTCAATTCAGACAAAAATCAATGATTTAAAAATCTTCAAAGTAAGTTTTCTGTGTATTGATTATTCTATGAAACGAAAATATGACAAAAATTTTATGTGAAACGAAATTCTATAAAACAATTAGCTATAAAACAACGCACACCCTCGAAAATCTCACTCCCTGAGAATGACCCACTCCATTATTTCATGTTGTGTTGTCGGGTACCAGTCTTCTCTGATAGTCGTTCATTCTACAAAAGATTAATGGCACCGACTCTTCTGGCGCCCCTTTAATCATGGGAGTACCCCAAGGCTTGATATTAGGACCCCTTTTATTCTTAATATATGTAAATGATCTTCCTTACTTCGCTAAAAATCTGTGTGAAATAGTATTATTTGCTGATGACACTTCATTAATTTTTAAAACTGACAGACATAAAGTAGTACTAGACGATGTAAATAATACCCTTTCCGAAATATTGTATTGGTTCACAAGTAACAACTTGCTGCTCAATGCGAATAAAACAAAATGTGTAAAGTTTACTATGCCCAATGTAAGACAGATAGATACTCATATTACAATGAATAATGAATCTGTTCAAGTAGTTGATACCACAGTCTTTCTTGGAATAACTCTAGATAGTAAACTGCAATGGGGTTCTCATATCACAGCATTGGCAGGAAAACTCAGCTCAGCTGCCTATGCGGTTAGAAAAATAAGGTCGCTAACAGATGATGAAACGGCACGATTAGTTTATTTTAGCTACTTTCATAGCGTTATGTCGTATGGTCTGCTGCTGTGGGGCTCAGCTGCCGATATTGAGACTGTTTTCATATTACAGAAACGAGCGATACGAGCAATCTACAGCCTCAGACCCCGTGACTCGCTGAGAGAACTTTTTAAAGAAATTAATATATTAACGGTTGCTTCACAATATATCTATGATAACATTTTATATGTGCGGAAGAACCTAAATCTGTTCAAAAAAAACTCTGATGCACATAATTATAATACAAGAAATAAAGATAAACTTGCAGTGCCAATACTCAGGCTTCATAAGGTTGGTAATTCGTTTGTAGGCAATTGTATAAAAATATTTAATAAAATTCCTCAGGATTGGGTTGACATGCCTCTTAATAAGTTTAAAATTAAAATAAAAAATTGTTTAATGGAAAAAGGATACTATAAAGTAGATGAATATCTTAATGATAAAAATGCATGGTCATCCTAATCACTGATTGCTCGCACATTATAAATTGTTTATAAACTATATTTAAAAAATAAAATAAAAAGGATAATTGAGTTCTCTGAGTTTCTTGCTGGTATCTTCTCAGTTGAACCAACTACCGAACCAGCGAAAGAATCATTTTCAAATGATTTATTAATTTACTTTATTTTAACTTGACATGATATTGTAATATTTTGACGTTCATATGTGCTCTTTATGTGCCTAAATTGAATAAATGAAATTGATTCTTTGATTGATTCTTTGATTGGTTAAAAGAGATTGCATACACGAATTATTTCAAAAAAAGTACCTAACTACAGAATGGACTACATTTTATGTAACTGCACATGTTATCGTGATCATTATTTTACTGTTGTTCATGATATGATGACATGATCATTATTTTACTGTTGTTCATCACCATCATCTTGCAGCAATACATCCGAGACTTTCACTTCGGAAGTAGGGTACCACATACTCCTTCATCTCCTTATGTTTTGGCTTATGTAGTTTTTATGGAAGCGACTGAATGCTTCTATTCCTGATGAGGGCTTCTAGTCTTGCATGTCCTGATGAATGTCTGCGTACACAACAGCACAACACAACAAAATGAAGTGCTATTCATCACCCCATTTTGTCGTGCCGTTTTGTCGGGTACCAGGTCTCCTCTGATATAATAATAGACATAATCATTATTTTACTGTTGTTCATCACCATCATCTTGCAGCAATACATCGGAGACTCACTTTGGAAGTAGGGAACCACATACTCCTTCGTCTCCTTATGTTTCGGTTTATGTAGCTTTAATGTAAGCGACAGCTTCTTCTATTCTTGATAAGGGGTTCTAGTCTTGCATGTCCTGATGCATGTCTGCGTACACAATAGAACAACACGAGACAATGGAGTGTTATTCATCACTCCATTATTTCATGTAGTGTTGTTGGGTACCAGGTCTTCTCTGATAGTCGTCCATTCTACAAAAAATTGATTAAAAGAGATTGCATACACGAATAATTTCAAAAAGTAACTACAATACGAACCACATTTTATTTAACGGCAAATGTCAATAAAATGTGGTCTATTCGTACTAGTGATCGAACTAATTGACAGCTGATCTCACGAATGCCACTTACAAAGGTACCTACTGAAGTGACTGCTCTGAAGACTTCTAGTCTTGCATGTCCTGATGCGTGTCGGCGTACACAATAGAACAACACGAGACATTGGAGTGCTGTTCATCACTCCATTGTATCATGCAGTCTCGTCGGGTAGCAGGTCTTCTAAGATGGTCGTCCATTCTGCAAAGGATTTGTCAAGGAGAAATTGAATACATGAGTTCTAATATTTTACTAATATGACATTGTAAATTATATTTTATATAGAGCCTTATTCTAAAGGCTTCTAGTCTTGCATGTTCTGATGCGGGTCTGCGTACATAACAGAACTACACGACACAATTGAGTGTAAATTCATCACCCTATTGTGTCATGTAGTTTTATCGGGTAGCAGATATTTTCAGATGGTCGTCCATTCTGCAAAGGGTAGTTAAGATAGATTGCATACACGAGTAATTTCAAAAAGTAGCTACGATACAGACCGAATGCTTCAGTTCTTGATGAGGATTTCTAATCTTGAATGTTCGGATGAGTATCTGCACACAAAACATAAATGGTACTATTCATCACAATATGATTTCATGGGATCTGGTCGGATACCAGGTCTTCTCAAATGGACGTCCATTCTGCAAAGGGTTGGTCAAGGAGAGTCTGTTCTGAAGGCGTCTACCCTTGCATGTCCCTGTTGAGTGTCTTGCTTACACAACATTACCAGAGGTGCTAAAGTATGCGATTCATTACACTTTAGCACCGCGGGCTATGTTGGGCAGCCGGTCTTCTCTGACGCTCGACTGTTCTGCACTGGTTGTAAATTTGTTGTGGTTGTAAAATCACGCTGTAGATCATCTTAGTATTAAGGTTCAACCCCACCAAACGGACGACATCGGAACGGATTTTACAATCTTTAAACAAAATAAATCTTATATCACAGCATTTAAAGTTTATATTACCAAGTCACGCATGACAGCTTGACGTGCGTCATGCCGCCGCACGTCGCTGTCAAGCTGTTGTGCGTGACTTGGTAATATAAACTTCAAACACTGTTATAATAAGATTTAATTTTGTTTAAAGATTGTAAAATCCGGGCCGATGCCGTCCGTTTGGTGGGGTTGGACCTTTATAGTGAAGAAATTCTACAGGGTGATTAATTCTCAAGGACCTGTATATAGTCGGTACTATAGCGACAATATACAGGTCCGTAAATAACACTAAAGTAAATGCTCACAGGGGTATTTAACGGATTATCATGTGCAGTGGGCTTTACATAATTATATGTGTATATAGTGTGAGTATACACTGGTAACCACCAATGTATTAATTGAAAAATAAATGCATTTCTTCCTTTCTCTTCTTCTAACTGTAATATTATCTGCTTTTTAGTTTTTTAATAGAGGTAAGGTTATTTCAAATTATTATTAGATCTTAAGATGTATCTGCTGTTACTGCAACCTTCTTTACTACAGTCGTTTGAATTATATCAAAAGGTAAGTAAGCATGAGAAACACAGAGATAATCGTAACAAAATCAGTCTTGCATATCCTAATGAGTGTGCTACACAACAATTTTCCAGATAATTCCAATTTCTCTAGGTATTCGAGAAGCTGAGAATATCGAAAGTATAGAGGGAGGAGAGCAGGTCACGGATTCTTAAGGAAATGAAAACCTATATCTGCAAAGGGAAGTTAAAAGAAACCGCACACACACACACGCGCTCACACTGAGACTGTACACACACAGAATATTATGTCAAAATATCATAAAGGAAAAAGTAGATCCCACGTGTGTATTACTTATTAAGTTATTTTACCTACTGAAGAGACTGCTCTGAAGTCTTGCTCATCTTGATGAGTGTCTGCGTACACAACCAAAACTAATAGATTCAATAAGGTGCTATTCATAACCCCATTGTTTCTATTCGTTTCTGTCGGATACCAGATTTTCTCTGATGGCCGTCCACAACACGACACAATGAAGTGCTATTCATCACCCCATTGTGTCATGCAATTCTGTTGGGTACCAGGTCTCCTCTGATGGTCGTCCATTCTGCAAAAGGTTAGTTCCCAGAGATTGCACACACGAATAATTTCAAAAGTAACTACAATATGGACCACATTTTATTTAACTGCACATGTTAACGTCAACTGGCAATAGACATCATCATTATCTTACTATTTTTCATCACCCTTATCTTGCAGCGATGCGATATCGAAGACTTTCACTTTGGAACTAGGGGACCGCATACTTATTCGTCTCTTTCTTCTTCATCCGAGCGTTAATTCCCAGTCGCATCCGAAGCTTTTCAGCTTGGCGTCTGGGGTCCGCTTTTACCAGTCTTAACTACGGATTTGGCTAGACCTCGATATTTTTCTGTGAAGCGATTGCCATCTGACCTCCACAACCCAATGGTAACATTAGGCGATATTGAAGCTTTGCAGATAGACCGTTGTTTTTTTGGACTTTTTAGGGCACCAACTACCCGTAACGACTGCCATAGATGTTCTGTGGAACCGACGGCTTAACGTGTTCTCCGAGGCACGACCAGACCAATGCAAATATCCATATTTCATGAACACAAATATTTGCACTGAGCGGGGATCGAACCCGCGCCTCCCGCGTAGCGGCCGCGTTCACTACCGCTACGCCACGGAGGCTGTCACTTATTCGTCTCCTTATGTTTCGGCTTTTATGGAAGCGACTGAACTCTTCTATTCTTGATGAAGGCTTCTAGTCTTGCATGTCCTGATGAATGTCTGCGTATACAACAGAACAACACGAGACAATGGAGTGCTATTCATCACTCTATTATTTCATGTGTGTTGTCGGGTACCAGTCTTCTCTGATAGTCGTTCATTCTACAAAGGATTGGTTAAAAGAAATTGCATACACGAATAATTTCAAAAAAAGTACCTAACTACAGAATGGACCACATTTTATGTAACTGCACTTGTTAACGTGAACTGACAAAAGACATAATCATTATTTTACTGATGTTCATCACCATCATCTTGCAGCATTGCATCCGAGACTTTCACTTCGGAAGTAGGGGACCACATACTCCTTCATCTCCTTATGTTTTGGCTTATGTAGTTTTTATGGAAGCGACTGAATGCTTCTTTTCCTGATGAGGGCTTCTAGTCTTGCATGTCCTGATGAATGTCTGCGTACACAACAGCACAACACAACAAAATGAAGTGCTATTCATCACCCCATTTTGTCGTGCTATTTGTCGGGTACCAGGTCTCCTCTGATGGTCGTCCATTCTGCAAAGGGTTAGTTAAGAGAGATTGCATACACAAGTAATTTCAAAAAGTAACTACGAAACAGACCGAATGCTTCAGTTCTCGATGAAGGTTTCTAGTCTTGCATGTACTGATGAGTATCTGCGTACACAACAGGACCCCAAGAAACCGTAAATGGTACTTTTCATCACCCTATGATTTCATGGGATCTTGTCGAGTACCAGGTTTTCTCAAATAGTCGTCCATTCTGCAAAGTATTGGTCAATTGAATACAGTTCAAAGAAATTAAATACATGAGTACTAATATTTTACTAATATTTTACATTGTAAAATAGTTGTATTTGTACATTGTAGATGGAGCCTGTTCTGAAGTCTTGCATAATATATCCTGTTGAGTGTCTTGCTTACACAACATAAGCAGTGGTGCTAAAGAGTGCGATTCATTACACTTCAGCACCACGGGTTATGTTGGGCAGTCGGTCTTTTCTGATGGTCGTCCATTCTGCACTGATTGTCTGACTGATTGATTGACTGAGGGCTTCTAGTCTTGCATGTCCTGATGAATGTCTGCGTACACAACACCACAACACGACACAATGAAGTGCTATTCATCACCCCATTGTGTCATGCAGTTCTGTTGGGTACCAGGTTTCCTCTGATGGTCGTCCATTCAGCAAAAGGTTAGTTAAGAGAGATTGCATACACAAGTAATTTCAAAAAGTAACTACAAAACAGACCGAATGCTTCAGTTCTTGATGAAGGTTTCTAGTCTTGCATGTACTGATGAGTATCTGCGTACACAACAGGACCCCAAGAAACCGTAAATGGTACTTTTCATTACCCTATGATTTCATGGGATCTTGTCGAGTACCAGGTTTTCTCAAATGGTCGTCCATTCTGCAAAGTATTGGTCAATTGAATACAGTTCAAAGAAATTGAATACATGAGTACTAATGTTTTACTAATATGACATTGTAAATTAGTTGTATTTGTATATTGTAGATGGAGTCTGTTCTGAAGTCTTGCATAATATATCCTTTTGAGTGTCTTGCTTACACAACATTACCAGAGGTGCTAAAGTATGCGATTCCTTACACTTTAGCACCACGGGTTATGTTGGGCAGCCGGTCTTCTCTTAATCACATCTTAAGAACATCTTTAATACAATAGTAGCAACAATATACAGGTCAGGTACAGTTAATGCTCAAAAGTTTATTTATTGGATAATTATGTACAGTGGGCTGCAGAAATCCGTATACAATATGAAATCAAACTAGTATCAAGTGACGTCACAGGCCAGTTAGCTAGTAAGTGAGTAATACACTAATAACCACCAATGTATTAACCAAAAATAAATGCATTTCTTTCTTTGCCTTCTTCTATATCCATTCGGTTAGGCACTTAACTAAAGATGAACAATCTTGTTGCGACTTTTTATAAAACCAGATATTAAACAAATAAACTAGACTCACTAACTGACTAACAAGTGGTTCAATTTCGGTTTTTCTTTAAAATGAGGTTCTAAACAGAAAATCAAGTTGTTTTAACGGAAGCAAGGGTAACGTCAAATGATTATAAGTACATCTTAAACTGTATCTGCTGTTTCTTCAACCCTCTGTACTACAATTGTTTTAATTATATCAACAGGTAAGTAAGCATGAGAAACACAGATATAAATTGTAAATAAATCAGTCTTGCATATCCTGTTGAATGTGCTACACAACAATTTTTCAGATAATGCCAACTTCTCTGGGTATTCAAGAAGCTGAGAATATCAAAAATAAAGCGGGGTAGCAGGTCGCGGAATCTATGTTTTCAAAAAGTAACTAAAAACAGACCAAATGTCATTTAACTGCACGTGTTAACGTCAACTGGCAATAGATATCATCATTATCTTACTGTTATTCATCACCATCCATCATCTTACTATTGTACACGTTGCATCCAAGACTTTCACTACGGAACTAAGGTACCACATGCTCCTTCTCCTCCTTATGGTTCGGCGTAGTTATGTAGCTTTTATGAAAACGACCAAGTGCTTCTGTTCTTGATGAAGGTTTCTAGTGTAGTAACAGTACCTATTTAAGATATTTCTAAAAGTGTGTTCTCTCTAGGTATTCTAGAAGCTAGGAATATTTTAAATATAGAGGCGTAGCAGGTCACGGATTCTTGATGAAATGAAAACCTATATCTGCAAAGGGAATTTAGAAGAAACAGCACACATATACTGAGACTGTACACACACAGAATATTATGTCAAAGTATTTTATAGGAAACAGTAGATCCCACGTATGTATTGCTAATTAAGTACTGCTCTGAAGTCTTGCACATCTTGATGAGATTCTGCGTACACAACCAGAACTAATAGAAACAATAAGGTGGTCATCATCCTATTGCTTCTATTCGTTCTTGTCGGATACCAGGTCTTCTCTGAAGGCCGTTCATTCTACAAAAAAATGGTTAAGAGATATTGCATACACGAACAATTTATTCCAAAAAGTAACTATTTAACTGCACTTGTTAATGTCAACTGGCAATAGACATCATCATCATCTTACTGTTATTCATCACCATCCATCATCTTACTATTGTACACGTTGCATCCGAAACTTTCACTACAGAACTAAGGTACCACATGGTCCTTCTCCTCCTTATGGTTCGGCGTACGTAGTTTTTATGAAAACGACCAAGTGCTTCTGTTCTTGATGAAGGTTTCTAGTCTTCCAAGTCCTGATGAGTATCTGCGTACACAACAGGACCTCCAGGAAACCATAGGGGCTATTCATCACCCTATGACTTCCTGGTGATTTTGTCGGGTACTAGGTCTTCTCAAATGGTTGTCCATTCTTCAAAGGATCATTTCCATTCCAATTTCAAAGTCAATTTTATCATTTTCATTTCCTTGAGAATTAGTCACGCTGTAGAACATCTTCACTACAATAGTAGCGACAATATATACTGTAACGGGAATTACGGGTGAAATCCCACGTCACGTAAGCTGTGATCGTCTAGTTAAAAACTCGTATTTGTACTCAATAGAATGTCCTACTTAGTCAGCTATTGTTCAATATCAATAATTGATTATTAAGTTATTCTCGAATAACAGAATGTAAGATCGTAATGTTCATTACCTAACTATTTTTAGACGTACGAATATTATATATAAAAATCAATTCCTCAGGATTGGGTTGACATGCCTCTTAATAAGTTTAAAATTAAAATAAAAAATTGTTTAATGGAAAAAGGATACTATAAAGTAGATGAATATCTTAATGATAAAAATGCATGGTCATCCTAATAACTGATTGCTCGCACATTATAAATTGTTTATAAACTATATTTAAAAAATAAAATAAAAAGGATAATTGAGTTCTCTGAGTTTCTTGCTGGTATCTTCTCAGTAGAACCAACTACCGAACCAGCGAAAGAATCATTTTCAAATGATTTTATTAATTTACTTTATTTTAACTTGACATGATATTGTAATATTTTGACGTTCATATGTGCTCTTTATGTGCCTAAATTGAATAAATGAAATTGATTCTTTGATTGATTCTTTGATTGGTTAAAAGAGATTGCATACACGAATTATTTCAAAAAAAGTACCTAACTACAGAATGGACTACATTTTATGTAACTGCACATGTTATCGTGATCATTATTTTACTGTTGTTCATGATATGATGACATGATCATTATTTTACTGTTGTTCATCACCATCATCTTGCAGCAATACATCCGAGACTTTCACTTCGGAAGTAGGGTACCACATACTCCTTCATCTCCTTATGTTTTGGCTTATGTAGTTTTTATGGAAGCGACTGAATGCTTCTATTCCTGATGAGGGCTTCTAGTCTTGCATGTCCTGATGAATGTCTGCGTACACAACAGCACAACACAACAAAATGAAGTGCTATTCATCACCCCATTTTGTCGTGCCGTTTTGTCGGGTACCAGGTCTCCTCTGATATAATAATAGACATAATCATTATTTTACTGTTGTTCATCACCATCATCTTGCAGCAATACATCGGAGACTCACTTTGGAAGTAGGGAACCACATACTCCTTCGTCTCCTTATGTTTCGGTTTATGTAGCTTTAATGTAAGCGACAGCTTCTTCTATTCTTGATAAGGGGTTCTAGTCTTGCATGTCCTGATGCATGTCTGCGTACACAATAGAACAACACGAGACAATGGAGTGTTATTCATCACTCCATTATTTCATGTAGTGTTGTTGGGTACCAGGTCTTCTCTGATAGTCGTCCATTCTACAAAAAATTGATTAAAAGAGATTGCATACACGAATAATTTCAAAAAGTAACTACAATACGAACCACATTTTATTTAACGGCAAATGTCAATAAAATGTGGTCTATTCGTACTAGTGATCGAACTAATTGACAGCTGATCTCACGAATGCCACTTACAAAGGTACCTACTGAAGTGACTGCTCTGAAGACTTCTAGTCTTGCATGTCCTGATGCGTGTCGGCGTACACAATAGAACAACACGAGACATTGGAGTGCTGTTCATCACTCCATTGTATCATGCAGTCTCGTCGGGTAGCAGGTCTTCTAAGATGGTCGTCCATTCTGCAAAGGATTTGTCAAGGAGAAATTGAATACATGAGTTCTAATATTTTACTAATATGACATTGTAAATTATATTTTATATAGAGCCTTATTCTAAAGGCTTCTAGTCTTGCATGTTCTGATGCGGGTCTGCGTACATAACAGAACTACACGACACAATTGAGTGTAAATTCATCACCCTATTGTGTCATGTAGTTTTATCGGGTAGCAGATATTTTCAGATGGTCGTCCATTCTGCAAAGGGTAGTTAAGATAGATTGCATACACGAGTAATTTCAAAAAGTAGCTACGATACAGACCGAATGCTTCAGTTCTTGATGAGGATTTCTAATCTTGAATGTTCGGATGAGTATCTGCACACAAAACATAAATGGTACTATTCATCACAATATGATTTCATGGGATCTGGTCGGATACCAGGTCTTCTCAAATGGACGTCCATTCTGCAAAGGGTTGGTCAAGGAGAGTCTGTTCTGAAGGCGTCTACCCTTGCATGTCCCTGTTGAGTGTCTTGCTTACACAACATTACCAGAGGTGCTAAAGTATGCGATTCATTACACTTTAGCACCGCGGGCTATGTTGGGCAGCCGGTCTTCTCTGACGCTCGACTGTTCTGCACTGGTTGTAAATTTGTTGTGGTTGTAAAATCACGCTGTAGATCATCTTAGTATTAAGGTTCAACCCCACCAAACGGACGACATCGGAACGGATTTTACAATCTTTAAACAAAATAAATCTTATATCACAGCATTTAAAGTTTATATTACCAAGTCACGCATGACAGCTTGACGTGCGTCATGCCGCCGCACGTCGCTGTCAAGCTGTTGTGCGTGACTTGGTAATATAAACTTCAAACACTGTTATAATAAGATTTAATTTTGTTTAAAGATTGTAAAATCCGGGCCGATGCCGTCCGTTTGGTGGGGTTGGACCTTTATAGTGAAGAAATTCTACAGCGTGATTAATTCTCAAGGACCTGTATATAGTCGGTACTATAGCGACAATATACAGGTCCGTAAATAACACTAAAGTAAATGCTCACAGGGGTATTTAACGGATTATCATGTGCAGTGGGCTTTACATAATTATATGTGTATATAGTGTGAGTATACACTGGTAACCACCAATGTATTAATTGAAAAATAAATGCATTTCTTCCTTTCTCTTCTTCTAACTGTAATATTATCTGCTTTTTATACATATATACATAAACTCACGCCTGTATCCCCGAAGGGGTAGGCAGAGGTGCTAGCACCCACATTTCGCCGTTTATGTTTAGGTCCCAATGTAATAGGCTTTTTAGTTTTTTAATAGAGGTAAGGTTATTTCAAATTATTATTAGATCTTAAGATGTATCTGCTGTTACTGCAACCTTCTTTACTACAGTCGTTTGAATTATATCAAAAGGTAAGTAAGCATGAGAAACACAGAGATAATCGTAACAAAATCAGTCTTGCATATCCTGATGAGTGTGCTACACAACAATTTTCCAGATAATTCCAATTTCTCTAGGTATTCGAGAAGCTGAGAATATCGAAAGTATAGAGGGAGGAGAGCAGGTCACGGATTCTTAAGGAAATGAAAACCTATATCTGCAAAGGGAAGTTAAAAGAAACCGCACACACACACACGCGCTCACACTGAGACTGTACACACACAGAATATTATGTCAAAATATCATAAAGGAAAAAGTAGATCCCACGTGTGTATAACTTATTAAGTTATTTTACCTACTGAAGAGACTGCTCTGAAGTCTTGCTCATCTTGATGAGTGTCTGCGTACACAACCAAAACTAATAGATTCAATAAGGTGCTATTCATAACCCCATTGTTTCTATTCGTTTTTGTCGGATACCAGATTTTCTCTGATGGCCGTCCACAACACGACACAATGAAGTGCTATTCATCACCCCATTGTGTCATGCAATTCTGTTGGGTACCAGGTCTCCTCTGATGGTCGTCCATTCTGCAAAAGGTTAGTTCCCAGAGATTGCACACACGAATAATTTCAAAAGTAACTACAATATGGACCACATTTTATTTAACTGCACATGTTAACGTCAACTGGCAATAGACATCATCATTATCTTACTATTGTTCATCACCCTTATCTTGCAGCGATGCGATATCGAAGACTTTCACTTTGGAACTAGGGGACCGCATACTTATTCGTCTCTTTCTTCTTCATCCGAGCGTTAATTCCCAGTCGCATCCGAAGCTTTTCAGCTTGGCGTCTGGGGTCCGCTTTTACCAGTCTTAACTACGGATTTGGCTAGACCTCGATATTTTTCTGTGAAGCGATTGCCATCTGACCTCCACAACCCAATGGTAACATTAGGCGATATTGAAGCTTTGCAGATAGACCGTTGTTTTTTTTGGACTTTTTAGGGCACCAACTACCCGTAACGACTGCCATAGATGTTCTGTGGAACCGACGGCTTAACGTGTTCTCCGAGGCACGACCAGACCAATGCAAATATCCATATTTCATGAACACAAATATTTGCACTGAGCGGGGATCGAACCCGCGCCTCCCGCGTAGCGGCCGCGTTCACTACCGCTACGCCACGGAGGCTGTCACTTATTCGTCTCCTTATGTTTCGGCTTTTATGGAAGCGACTGAACTCTTCTATTCTTGATGAAGGCTTCTAGTCTTGCATGTCCTGATGAATGCCTGCGTATACAACAGAACAACACGAGACAATGGAGTGCTATTCATCACTCTATTATTTCATGTGTGTTGTCGGGTACCAGTCTTCTCTGATAGTCGTTCATTCTACAAAGGATTGGTTAAAAGAAATTGCATACACGAATAATTTCAAAAAAAGTACCTAACTACAGAATGGACCACATTTTATGTAACTGCACTTGTTAACGTGAACTGACAAAAGACATAATCATTATTTTACTGATGTTCATCACCATCATCTTGCAGCATTGCATCCGAGACTTTCACTTCGGAAGTAGGGGACCACATACTCCTTCATCTCCTTATGTTTTGGCTTATGTAGTTTTTATGGAAGCGACTGAATGCTTCTTTTCCTGATGAGGGCTTCTAGTCTTGCATGTCCTGATGAATGTCTGCGTACACAACAGCACAACACAACAAAATGAAGTGCTATTCATCACCCCATTTTGTCGTGCTATTTGTCGGGTACCAGGTCTCCTCTGATGGTCGTCCATTCTGCAAAGGGTTAGTTAAGAGAGATTGCATACACAAGTAATTTCAAAAAGTAACTACGAAACAGACCGAATGCTTCAGTTCTCGATGAAGGTTTCTAGTCTTGCATGTACTGATGAGTATCTGCGTACACAACAGGACCCCAAGAAACCGTAAATGGTACTTTTCATCACCCTATGATTTCATGGGATCTTGTCGAGTACCAGGTTTTCTCAAATAGTCGTCCATTCTGCAAAGTATTGGTCAATTGAATACAGTTCAAAGAAATTAAATACATGAGTACTAATATTTTACTAATATTTTACATTGTAAAATAGTTGTATTTGTACATTGTAGATGGAGCCTGTTCTGAAGTCTTGCATAATATATCCTGTTGAGTGTCTTGCTTACACAACATAAGCAGAGGTGCTAAAGAGTGCGATTCATTACACTTCAGCACCACGGGTTATGTTGGGCAGTCGGTCTTTTCTGATGGTCGTCCATTCTGCACTGATTGTCTGACTGATTGATTGACTGAGGGCTTCTAGTCTTGCATGTCCTGATGAATGTCTGCGTACACAACACCACAACACGACACAATGAAGTGCTATTCATCACCCCATTGTGTCATGCAGTTCTGTTGGGTACCAGGTTTCCTCTGATGGTCGTCCATTCAGCAAAAGGTTAGTTAAGAGAGATTGCATACACAAGTAATTTCAAAAAGTAACTACGAAACAGACCGAATGCTTCAGTTCTCGATGAAGGTTTCTAGTCTTGCATGTACTGATGAGTATCTGCGTACACAACAGGACCCCAAGAAACCGTAAATGGTACTTTTCATTACCCTATGATTTCATGGGATCTTGTCGAGTACCAGGTTTTCTCAAATGGTCGTCCATTCTGCAAAGTATTGGTCAATTGAATACAGTTCAAAGAAATTGAATACATGAGTACTAATGTTTTACTAATATGACATTGTAAATTAGTTGTATTTGTTTATTGTAGATGGAGCCTGTTCTGAAGTCTTGCATAATATATCCTGTTGAGTGTCTTGCTTACACAACATAAGCAGTGGTGCTAAAGAGTGCGATTCATTACACTTCAGCACCACGGGTTATGTTGGGCAGTCGGTCTTTTCTGATGGTCGTCCATTCTGCACTGATTGTCTGACTGATTGATTGACTGAGGGCTTCTAGTCTTGCATGTCCTGATGAATGTCTGCGTACACAACACCACAACACGACACAATGAAGTGCTATTCATCACCCCATTGTGTCATGCAGTTCTGTTGGGTACCAGGTT
The DNA here is from genome assembly GCA_914767945.1 of Eilema depressum. Taxonomy (NCBI): domain Eukaryota; kingdom Metazoa; phylum Arthropoda; class Insecta; order Lepidoptera; family Erebidae; genus Eilema; species Eilema depressum. Next base: position 30,379,935 of record OU612012.1, on the reverse strand, counting down.
TCCTCTGATGGTCGTCCATTCAGCAAAAGGTTAGTTAAGAGAGATTGCATACACAAGTAATTTCAAAAAGTAACTACAAAACAGACCGAATGCTTCAGTTCTTGATGAAGGTTTCTAGTCTTGCATGTACTGATGAGTATCTGCGTACACAACAGGACCCCAAGAAACCGTAAATGGTACTTTTCATTACCCTATGATTTCATGGGATCTTGTCGAGTACCAGGTTTTCTCAAATGGTCGTCCATTCTGCAAAGTATTGGTCAATTGAATACAGTTCAAAGAAATTGAATACATGAGTACTAATGTTTTACTAATATGACATTGTAAATTAGTTGTATTTGTATATTGTAGATGGAGTCTGTTCTGAAGTCTTGCATAATATATCCTTTTGAGTGTCTTGCTTACACAACATTACCAGAGGTGCTAAAGTATGCGATTCCTTACACTTTAGCACCACGGGTTATGTTGGGCAGCCGGTCTTCTCTTAATCACATCTTAAGAACATCTTTAATACAATAGTAGCAACAATATACAGGTCAGGTACAGTTAATGCTGAAAAGTTTATTTATTGGATAATTATGTACAGTGGGCTGCAGAAATCCGTATACAATATGAAATCAAACTAGTATCAAGTGACGTCACAGGCCAGTTAGCTAGTAAGTGAGTAATACACTAATAACCACCAATGTATTAACCAAAAATAAATGCATTTCTTTCTTTGCCTTCTTCTATATCCATTCGGTTAGGCACTTAACTAAAGATGAACAATCTTGTTGCGACTTTTTATAAAACCAGATATTAAACAAATAAACTAGACTCACTAACTGACTAACAAGTGGTTCAATTTCGGTTTTTCTTTAAAATGAGGTTCTAAACAGAAAATCAAGTTGTTTTAACGGAAGCAAGGGTAACGTCAAATGATTATAAGTACATCTTAAACTGTATCTGCTGTTTCTTCAACCCTCTGTACTACAATTGTTTTAATTATATCAACAGGTAAGTAAGCATGAGAAACACAGATATAAATTGTAAATAAATCAGTCTTGCATATCCTGTTGAATGTGCTACACAACAATTTTTCAGATAATGCCAACTTCTCTGGGTATTCAAGAAGCTGAGAATATCAAAAATAAAGCGGGGTAGCAGGTCGCGGAATCTATGTTTTCAAAAAGTAACTAAAAACAGACCAAATGTCATTTAACTGCACGTGTTAACGTCAACTGGCAATAGATATCATCATTATCTTATTCATCACCATCCATCATCTTACTATTGTACACGTTGCATCCAAGACTTTTACTACGGAACTAAGGTACCACATGCTCCTTCTCCTCCTTATGGTTCGGCGTAGTTATGTAGCTTTTATGAAAACGACCAAGTGCTTCTGTTCTTGATGAAGGTTTCTGGTAGTAACAGTACCTATTTAAGATATTTCTAAAAGTGTGTTCTCTCTAGGTATTCTAGAAGCTAGGAATATTTTAAATATAGAGGCGTAGCAGGTCACGGATTCTTGATGAAATGAAAACCTATATCTGCAAAGGGAATTTAGAAGAAACAGCACACATATACTGAGACTGTACACACACAGAATATTATGTCAAAGTATTTTATAGGAAACAGTAGATCCCACGTATGTATTGCTAATTAAGTACTGCTCTGAAGTCTTGCACATCTTGATGAGATTCTGCGTACACAACCAGAACTAATAGAAACAATAAGGTGGTCATCATCCTATTGCTTCTATTCGTTCTTGTCGGATACCAGGTCTTCTCTGAAGGCCGTTCATTCTACAAAAAAATGGTTAAGAGATATTGCATACACGAACAATTTATTCCAAAAAGTAACTATTTAACTGCACTTGTTAATGTCAACTGGCAATAGACATCATCATCATCTTACTGTTATTCATCACCATCCATCATCTTACTATTGTACACGTTGCATCCGAAACTTTCACTACAGAACTAAGGTACCACATGGTCCTTCTCCTCCTTATGGTTCGGCGTACGTAGTTTTTATGAAAACGACCAAGTGCTTCTGTTCTTGATGAAGGTTTCTAGTCTTCCAAGTCCTGATGAGTATCTGCGTACACAACAGGACCTCCAGGAAACCATAGGGGCTATTCATCACCCTATGACTTCCTGGTGATTTTGTCGGGTACTAGGTCTTCTCAAATGGTTGTCCATTCTTCAAAGGATCATTTCCATTCCAATTTCAAAGTCAATTTTATCATTTTCATTTCCTTGAGAATTAGTCACGCTGTAGAACATCTTCACTACAATAGTAGCGACAATATATACTGTAACGGGAATTACGGGTGAAATCCCACGTCACGTAAGCTGTGATCGTCTAGTTAAAAACTCGTATTTGTACTCAATAGAATGTCCTACTTAGTCAGCTATTGTTCAATATCAATAATTGATTATTAAGTTATTCTCGAATAACAGAATGTAAGATCGTAATGTTCATTACCTAACTATTTTTAGACGTACGAATATTATATATAAAAATCAATTCCTCAGGATTGGGTTGACATGCCTCTTAATAAGTTTAAAATTAAAATAAAAAATTGTTTAATGGAAAAAGGATACTATAAAGTAGATGAATATCTTAATGATAAAAATGCATGGTCATCCTAATCACTGATTGCTCGCACATTATAAATTGTTTATAAACTATATTTAAAAAATAAAATAAAAAGGATAATTGAGTTCTCTGAGTTTCTTGCTGGTATCTTCTCAGTAGAACCAACTACCGAACCAGCGAAAGAATCATTTTCAAATGATTTATTAATTTACTTTATTTTAACTTGACATGATATTGTAATATTTTGACGTTCATATGTGCTCTTTATGTGCCTAAATTGAATAAATGAAATTGATTCTTTGATTGATTCTTTGATTGGTTAAAAGAGATTGCATACACGAATTATTTCAAAAAAAGTACCTAACTACAGAATGGACTACATTTTATGTAACTGCACATGTTATCGTGATCATTATTTTACTGTTGTTCATGATATGATGACATGATCATTATTTTACTGTTGTTCATCACCATCATCTTGCAGCAATACATCCGAGACTTTCACTTCGGAAGTAGGGTACCACATACTCCTTCATCTCCTTATGTTTTGGCTTATGTAGTTTTTATGGAAGCGACTGAATGCTTCTATTCCTGATGAGGGCTTCTAGTCTTGCATGTCCTGATGAATGTCTGCGTACACAACAGCACAACACAACAAAATGAAGTGCTATTCATCACCCCATTTTGTCGTGCCGTTTTGTCGGGTACCAGGTCTCCTCTGATATAATAATAGACATAATCATTATTTTACTGTTGTTCATCACCATCATCTTGCAGCAATACATCGGAGACTCACTTTGGAAGTAGGGAACCACATACTCCTTCGTCTCCTTATGTTTCGGTTTATGTAGCTTTAATGTAAGCGACAGCTTCTTCTATTCTTGATAAGGGGTTCTAGTCTTGCATGTCCTGATGCATGTCTGCGTACACAATAGAACAACACGAGACAATGGAGTGTTATTCATCACTCCATTGTTTCATGTAGTGTTGTTGGGTACCAGGTCTTCTCTGATAGTCGTCCATTCTACAAAAAATTGATTAAAAGAGATTGCATACACGAATAATTTCAAAAAGTAACTACAATACGAACCACATTTTATTTAACGGCAAATGTCAATAAAATGTGGTCTATTCGTACTAGTGATCGAACTAATTGACAGCTGATCTCACGAATGCCACTTACAAAGGTACCTACTGAAGTGACTGCTCTGAAGACTTCTAGTCTTGCATGTCCTGATGCGTGTCGGCGTACACAATAGAACAACACGAGACATTGGAGTGCTGTTCATCACTCCATTGTATCATGCAGTCTCGTCGGGTAGCAGGTCTTCTAAGATGGTCGTCCATTCTGCAAAGGATTTGTCAAGGAGAAATTGAATACATGAGTTCTAATATTTTACTAATATGACATTGTAAATTATATTTTATATAGAGCCTTATTCTAAAGGCTTCTAGTCTTGCATGTTCTGATGCGGGTCTGCGTACATAACAGAACTACACGACACAATTGAGTGTAAATTCATCACCCTATTGTGTCATGTAGTTTTATCGGGTAGCAGATATTTTCAGATGGTCGTCCATTCTGCAAAGGGTAGTTAAGATAGATTGCATACACGAGTAATTTCAAAAAGTAGCTACGATACAGACCGAATGCTTCAGTTCTTGATGAGGATTTCTAATCTTGAATGTTCGGATGAGTATCTGCACACAAAACATAAATGGTACTATTCATCACAATATGATTTCATGGGATCTGGTCGGATACCAGGTCTTCTCAAATGGACGTCCATTCTGCAAAGGGTTGGTCAAGGAGAGTCTGTTCTGAAGGCGTCTACCCTTGCATGTCCCTGTTGAGTGTCTTGCTTACACAACATTACCAGAGGTGCTAAAGTATGCGATTCATTACACTTTAGCACCGCGGGCTATGTTGGGCAGCCGGTCTTCTCTGACGCTCGACTGTTCTGCACTGGTTGTAAATTTGTTGTGGTTGTAAAATCACGCTGTAGATCATCTTAGTATTAAGGTTCAACCCCACCAAACGGACGACATCGGAACGGATTTTACAATCTTTAAACAAAATAAATCTTATATCACAGCATTTAAAGTTTATATTACCAAGTCACGCATGACAGCTTGACGTGCGTCATGCCGCCGCACGTCGCTGTCAAGCTGTTGTGCGTGACTTGGTAATATAAACTTCAAACACTGTTATAATAAGATTTAATTTTGTTTAAAGATTGTAAAATCCGGGCCGATGCCGTCCGTTTGGTGGGGTTGGACCTTTATAGTGAAGAAATTCTACAGCGTGATTAATTCTCAAGGACCTGTATATAGTCGGTACTATAGCGACAATATACAGGTCCGTAAATAACACTAAAGTAAATGCTCACAGGGGTATTTAACGGATTATCATGTGCAGTGGGCTTTACATAATTATATGTGTATATAGTGTGAGTATACACTGGTAACCACCAATGTATTAATTGAAAAATAAATGCATTTCTTCCTTTCTCTTCTTCTAACTGTAATATTATCTGCTTTTTAGTTTTTTAATAGAGGTAAGGTTATTTCAAATTATTATTAGATCTTAAGATGTATCTGCTGTTACTGCAACCTTCTTTACTACAGTCGTTTGAATTATATCAAAAGGTAAGTAAGCATGAGAAACACAGAGATAATCGTAACAAAATCAGTCTTGCATATCCTGATGAGTGTGCTACACAACAATTTTCCAGATAATTCCAATTTCTCTAGGTATTCGAGAAGCTGAGAATATCGAAAGTATAGAGGGAGGAGAGCAGGTCACGGATTCTTAAGGAAATGAAAACCTATATCTGCAAAGGGAAGTTAAAAGAAACCGCACACACACACACGCGCTCACACTGAGACTGTACACACACAGAATATTATGTCAAAATATCATAAAGGAAAAAGTAGATCCCACGTGTGTATAACTTATTAAGTTATTTTACCTACTGAAGAGACTGCTCTGAAGTCTTGCTCATCTTGATGAGTGTCTGCGTACACAACCAAAACTAATAGATTCAATAAGGTGCTATTCATAACCCCATTGTTTCTATTCGTTTTTGTCGGATACCAGATTTTCTCTGATGGCCGTCCACAACACGACACAATGAAGTGCTATTCATCACCCCATTGTGTCATGCAATTCTGTTGGGTACCAGGTCTCCTCTGATGGTCGTCCATTCTGCAAAAGGTTAGTTCCCAGAGATTGCACACACGAATAATTTCAAAAGTAACTACAATATGGACCACATTTTATTTAACTGCACATGTTAACGTCAACTGGCAATAGACATCATCATTATCTTACTATTGTTCATCACCCTTATCTTGCAGCGATGCGATATCGAAGACTTTCACTTTGGAACTAGGGGACCGCATACTTATTCGTCTCTTTCTTCTTCATCCGAGCGTTAATTCCCAGTCGCATCCGAAGCTTTTCAGCTTGGCGTCTGGGGTCCGCTTTTACCAGTCTTAACTACGGATTTGGCTAGACCTCGATATTTTTCTGTGAAGCGATTGCCATCTGACCTCCACAACCCAATGGTAACATTAGGCGATATTGAAGCTTTGCAGATAGACCGTTGTTTTTTTTGGACTTTTTAGGGCACCAACTACCCGTAACGACTGCCATAGATGTTCTGTGGAACCGACGGCTTAACGTGTTCTCCGAGGCACGACCAGACCAATGCAAATATCCATATTTCATGAACACAAATATTTGCACTGAGCGGGGATCGAACCCGCGCCTCCCGCGTAGCGGCCGCGTTCACTACCGCTACGCCACGGAGGCTGTCACTTATTCGTCTCCTTATGTTTCGGCTTTTATGGAAGCGACTGAACTCTTCTATTCTTGATGAAGGCTTCTAGTCTTGCATGTCCTGATGAATGTCTGCGTATACAACAGAACAACACGAGACAATGGAGTGCTATTCATCACTCTATTATTTCATGTGTGTTGTCGGGTACCAGTCTTCTCTGATAGTCGTTCATTCTACAAAGGATTGGTTAAAAGAAATTGCATACACGAATAATTTCAAAAAAAGTACCTAACTACAGAATGGACCACATTTTATGTAACTGCACTTGTTAACGTGAACTGACAAAAGACATAATCATTATTTTACTGATGTTCATCACCATCATCTTGCAGCATTGCATCCGAGACTTTCACTTCGGAAGTAGGGGACCACATACTTCTTCATCTCCTTATGTTTTGGCTTATGTAGTTTTTATGGAAGCGACTGAATGCTTCTTTTCCTGATGAGGGCTTCTAGTCTTGCATGTCCTGATGAATGTCTGCGTACACAACAGCACAACACAACAAAATGAAGTGCTATTCATCACCCCATTTTGTCGTGCTATTTGTCGGGTACCAGGTCTCCTCTGATGGTCGTCCATTCTGCAAAGGGTTAGTTAAGAGAGATTGCATACACAAGTAATTTCAAAAAGTAACTACGAAACAGACCGAATGCTTCAGTTCTCGATGAAGGTTTCTAGTCTTGCATGTACTGATGAGTATCTGCGTACACAACAGGACCCCAAGAAACCGTAAATGGTACTTTCATCACCCTATGATTTCATGGGATCTTGTCGAGTACCAGGTTTTCTCAAATAGTCGTCCATTCTGCAAAGTATTGGTCAATTGAATACAGTTCAAAGAAATTAAATACATGAGTACTAATATTTTACTAATATTTTACATTGTAAAATAGTTGTATTTGTACATTGTAGATGGAGCCTGTTCTGAAGTCTTGCATAATATATCCTGTTGAGTGTCTTGCTTACACAACATAAGCAGTGGTGCTAAAGAGTGCGATTCATTACACTTCAGCACCACGGGTTATGTTGGGCAGTCGGTCTTTTCTGATGGTCGTCCATTCTGCACTGATTGTCTGACTGATTGATTGACTGAGGGCTTCTAGTCTTGCATGTCCTGATGAATGTCTGCGTACACAACACCACAACACGACACAATGAAGTGCTATTCATCACCCCATTGTGTCATGCAGTTCTGTTGGGTACCAGGTTTCCTCTGATGGTCGTCCATTCAGCAAAAGGTTAGTTAAGAGAGATTGCATACACAAGTAATTTCAAAAAGTAACTACAAAACAGACCGAATGCTTCAGTTCTTGATGAAGGTTTCTAGTCTTGCATGTACTGATGAGTATCTGCGTACACAACAGGACCCCAAGAAACCGTAAATGGTACTTTTCATTACCCTATGATTTCATGGGATCTTGTCGAGTACCAGGTTTTCTCAAATGGTCGTCCATTCTGCAAAGTATTGGTCAATTGAATACAGTTCAAAGAAATTGAATACATGAGTACTAATGTTTTACTAATATGACATTGTAAATTAGTTGTATTTGTATATTGTAGATGGAGTCTGTTCTGAAGTCTTGCATAATATATCCTTTTGAGTGTCTTGCTTACACAACATTACCAGAGGTGCTAAAGTATGCGATTCCTTACACTTTAGCACCACGGGTTATGTTGGGCAGCCGGTCTTCTCTTAATCACATCTTAAGAACATCTTTAATACAATAGTAGCAACAATATACAGGTCAGGTACAGTTAATGCTCAAAAGTTTATTTATTGGATAATTATGTACAGTGGGCTGCAGAAATCCGTATACAATATGAAATCAAACTAGTATCAAGTGACGTCACAGGCCAGTTAGCTAGTAAGTGAGTAATACACTAATAACCACCAATGTATTAACCAAAAATAAATGCATTTCTTTCTTTGCCTTCTTCTATATCCATTCGGTTAGGCACTTAACTAAAGATGAACAATCTTGTTGCGACTTTTTATAAAACCAGATATTAAACAAATAAACTAGACTCACTAACTGACTAACAAGTGGTTCAATTTCGGTTTTTCTTTAAAATGAGGTTCTAAACAGAAAATCAAGTTGTTTTAACGGAAGCAAGGGTAACGTCAAATGATTATAAGTACATCTTAAACTGTATCTGCTGTTTCTTCAACCCTCTGTACTACAATTGTTTTAATTATATCAACAGGTAAGTAAGCATGAGAAACACAGATATAAATTGTAAATAAATCAGTCTTGCATATCCTGTTGAATGTGCTACACAACAATTTTTCAGATAATGCCAACTTCTCTGGGTATTCAAGAAGCTGAGAATATCAAAAATAAAGCGGGGTAGCAGGTCGCGGAATCTATGTTTTCAAAAAGTAACTAAAAACAGACCAAATGTCATTTAACTGCACGTGTTAACGTCAACTGGCAATAGATATCATCATTATCTTATTCATCACCATCCATCATCTTACTATTGTACACGTTGCATCCAAGACTTTTACTACGGAACTAAGGTACCACATGCTCCTTCTCCTCCTTATGGTTCGGCGTAGTTATGTAGCTTTTATGAAAACGACCAAGTGCTTCTGTTCTTGATGAAGGTTTCTGGTAGTAACAGTACCTATTTAAGATATTTCTAAAAGTGTGTTCTCTCTAGGTATTCTAGAAGCTAGGAATATTTTAAATATAGAGGCGTAGCAGGTCACGGATTCTTGATGAAATGAAAACCTATATCTGCAAAGGGAATTTAGAAGAAACAGCACACATATACTGAGACTGTACACACACAGAATATTATGTCAAAGTATTTTATAGGAAACAGTAGATCCCACGTATGTATTGCTAATTAAGTACTGCTCTGAAGTCTTGCACATCTTGATGAGATTCTGCGTACACAACCAGAACTAATAGAAACAATAAGGTGGTCATCATCCTATTGCTTCTATTCGTTCTTGTCGGATACCAGGTCTTCTCTGAAGGCCGTTCATTCTACAAAAAAATGGTTAAGAGATATTGCATACACGAACAATTTATTCCAAAAAGTAACTATTTAACTGCACTTGTTAATGTCAACTGGCAATAGACATCATCATCATCTTACTGTTATTCATCACCATCCATCATCTTACTATTGTACACGTTGCATCCGAAACTTTCACTACAGAACTAAGGTACCACATGGTCCTTCTCCTCCTTATGGTTCGGCGTATGTAGTTTTTATAAAAACGACCAAGTGCTTCTGTTCTTGATGAAGGTTTCTAGTCTTCCAAGTCCTGATGAGTATCTGCGTACACAACAGGACCTCCAGGAAACCATAGGGGATATTCATCACCCTATGATTTCCTGGTGATCTTGTCACCTTGGTACTAGGTCTTCTAAAATGGTTGTCCATTCTTCAAAGGATCATTTCCATTCCAATTTTAAAGTCAATTTTATCATTTCCATTTCCTTGAGAATTAGTCACGCTGTAGAACATCTTCACTACAATAGTAGCGACAATATATACTGTAACGGGAATTACGGGTGAAATCCCACGTCACGTAAGCTGTGATCGTCTAGTTAAAAACTCGTATTTGTACTCAATAGAATGTCCTACTTAGTCAGCTATTGTTCAATATCAATAATTGATTATTAAGTTATTCTCGAAAAACAGAATGTAAGATCGTAATGTTCATCACCTAACTATTTTTAGACGTACGAATATAATATATATAAATCAATTCCTCAGGATTGGGTTGACATGCCTCTTAATAAGTTTAAAATTAAAATAAAAAATTGTTTAATGGAAAAAGGATACTATAAAGTAGATGAATATCTTAATGATAAAAATGCATGGTCATCCTAATCACTGATTGCTCGCACATTATAAATTGTTTATAAACTATATTTAAAAAATAAAATAAAAAGGATAATTGAGTTCTCTGAGTTTCTTGCTGGTATCTTCTCAGTAGAACCAACTACCGAACCAGCGAAAGAATCATTTTCAAATGATTTATTAATTTACTTTATTTTAACTTGACATGATATTGTAATATTTTGACGTTCATATGTGCTCTTTATGTGCCTAAATTGAATAAATGAAATTGATTCTTTGATTGATTCTTTGATTGGTTAAAAGAGATTGCATACACGAATTATTTCAAAAAAAGTACCTAACTACAGAATGGACTACATTTTATGTAACTGCACATGTTATCGTGATCATTATTTTACTGTTGTTCATGATATGATGACATGATCATTATTTTACTGTTGTTCATCACCATCATCTTGCAGCAATACATCCGAGACTTTCACTTCGGAAGTAGGGTACCACATACTCCTTCATCTCCTTATGTTTTGGCTTATGTAGTTTTTATGGAAGCGACTGAATGCTTCTATTCCTGATGAGGGCTTCTAGTCTTGCATGTCCTGATGAATGTCTGCGTACACAACAGCACAACACAACAAAATGAAGTGCTATTCATCACCCCATTTTGTCGTGCCGTTTTGTCGGGTACCAGGTCTCCTCTGATATAATAATAGACATAATCATTATTTTACTGTTGTTCATCACCATCATCTTGCAGCAATACATCGGAGACTCACTTTGGAAGTAGGGAACCACATACTCCTTCGTCTCCTTATGTTTCGGTTTATGTAGCTTTAATGTAAGCGACAGCTTCTTCTATTCTTGATAAGGGGTTCTAGTCTTGCATGTCCTGATGCATGTCTGCGTACACAATAGAACAACACGAGACAATGGAGTGTTATTCATCACTCCATTATTTCATGTAGTGTTGTTGGGTACCAGGTCTTCTCTGATAGTCGTCCATTCTACAAAAAATTGATTAAAAGAGATTGCATACACGAATAATTTCAAAAAGTAACTACAATACGAACCACATTTTATTTAACGGCAAATGTCAATAAAATGTGGTCTATTCGTACTAGTGATCGAACTAATTGACAGCTGATCTCACGAATGCCACTTACAAAGGTACCTACTGAAGTGACTGCTCTGAAGACTTCTAGTCTTGCATGTCCTGATGCGTGTCGGCGTACACAATAGAACAACACGAGACATTGGAGTGCTGTTCATCACTCCATTGTATCATGCAGTCTCGTCGGGTAGCAGGTCTTCTAAGATGGTCGTCCATTCTGCAAAGGATTTGTCAAGGAGAAATTGAGTACATGAGTTCTAATATTTTACTAATATGACATTGTAAATTATATTTTATATAGAGCCTTATTCTAAAGGCTTCTAGTCTTGCATGTTCTGATGCGGGTCTGCGTACATAACAGAACTACACGACACAATTGAGTGTAAATTCATCACCCTATTGTGTCATGTAGTTTTATCGGGTAGCAGATATTTTCAGATGGTCGTCCATTCTGCAAAGGGTAGTTAAGATAGATTGCATACACGAGTAATTTCAAAAAGTAGCTACGATACAGACCGAATGCTTCAGTTCTTGATGAGGATTTCTAATCTTGAATGTTCGGATGAGTATCTGCACACAAAACATAAATGGTACTATTCATCACAATATGATTTCATGGGATCTGGTCGGATACCAGGTCTTCTCAAATGGACGTCCATTCTGCAAAGGGTTGGTCAAGGAGAGTCTGTTCTGAAGGCGTCTACCCTTGCATGTCCCTGTTGAGTGTCTTGCTTACACAACATTACCAGAGGTGCTAAAGTATGCGATTCATTACACTTTAGCACCGCGGGCTATGTTGGGCAGCCGGTCTTCTCTGACGCTCGACTGTTCTGCACTGGTTGTAAATTTGTTGTGGTTGTAAAATCACGCTGTAGATCATCTTAGTATTAAGGTTCAACCCCACCAAACGGACGACATCGGAACGGATTTTACAATCTTTAAACAAAATAAATCTTATATCACAGCATTTAAAGTTTATATTACCAAGTCACGCATGACAGCTTGACGTGCTTCATGCCGCCGCACGTCGCTGTCAAGCTGTTGTGCGTGACTTGGTAATATAAACTTCAAACACTGTTATAATAAGATTTAATTTTGTTTAAAGATTGTAAAATCCGGGCCGATGCCGTCCGTTTGGTAGGGTTGGACCTTTATAGTGAAGAAATTCTACAGCGTGATTAATTCTCAAGGACCTGTATATAGTCGGTACTATAGCGACAATATACAGGTCCGTAAATAACACTAAAGTAAATGCTCACAGGGGTATTTAACGGATTATCATGTGCAGTGGGCTTTACATAATTATATGTGTATATAGTGTGAGTATACACTGGTAACCACCAATGTATTAATTGAAAAATAAATGCATTTCTTCCTTTCTCTTCTTCTAACTGTAATATTATCTGCTTTTTAGTTTTTTAATAGAGGTAAGGTTATTTCAAATTATTATTAGATCTTAAGATGTATCTGCTGTTACTGCAACCTTCTTTACTACAGTCGTTTGAATTATATCAAAAGGTAAGTAAGCATGAGAAACACAGAGATAATCGTAACAAAATCAGTCTTGCATATCCTGATGAGTGTGCTACACAACAATTTTCCAGATAATTCCAATTTCTCTAGGTATTCGAGAAGCTGAGAATATCGAAAGTATAGAGGGAGGAGAGCAGGTCACGGATTCTTAAGGAAATGAAAACCTATATCTGCAAAGGGAAGTTAAAAGAAACCGCACACACACACACGCGCTCACACTGAGACTGTACACACACAGAATATTATGTCAAAATATCATAAAGGAAAAAGTAGATCCCACGTGTGTATTACTTATTAAGTTATTTTACCTACTGAAGAGACTGCTCTGAAGTCTTGCTCATCTTGATGAGTGTCTGCGTACACAACCAAAACTAATAGATTCAATAAGGTGCTATTCATAACCCCATTGTTTCTATTCGTTTTTGTCGGATACCAGATTTTCTCTGATGGCCGTCCACAACACGACACAATGAAGTGCTATTCATCACCCCATTGTGTCATGCAATTCTGTTGGGTACCAGGTCTCCTCTGATGGTCGTCCATTCTGCAAAAGGTTAGTTCCCAGAGATTGCACACACGAATAATTTCAAAAGTAACTACAATATGGACCACATTTTATTTAACTGCACATGTTAACGTCAACTGGCAATAGATATCATCATTATCTTACTATTGTTCATCACCCTTATCTTGCAGCGATGCGATATCGAAGACTTTCACTTTGGAACTAGGGGACCGCATACTTATTCGTCTCTTTCTTCTTCATCCGAGCGTTAATTCCCAGTCGCATCCGAAGCTTTTCAGCTTGGCGTCTGGGGTCCGCTTTTACCAGTCTTAACTACGGATTTGGCTAGACCTCGATATTTTTCTGTGAAGCGATTGCCATCTGACCTCCACAACCCAATGGTAACATTAGGCGATATTGAAGCTTTGCAGATAGACCGTTGTTTTTTTTTGGACTTTTTAGGGCACCAACTACCCGTAACGACTGCCATAGATGTTCTGTGGAACCGACGGCTTAACGTGTTCTCCGAGGCACGACCAGACCAATGCAAATATCCATATTTCATGAACACAAATATTTGCACTGAGCGGGGATCGAACCCGCGCCTCCCGCGTAGCGGCCGCGTTCACTACCGCTACGCCACGGAGGCTGTCACTTATTCGTCTCCTTATGTTTCGGCTTTTATGGAAGCGACTGAACTCTTCTATTCTTGATGAAGGCTTCTAGTCTTGCATGTCCTGATGAATGTCTGCGTATACAACAGAACAACACGAGACAATGGAGTGCTATTCATCACTCTATTATTTCATGTGTGTTGTCGGGTACCAGTCTTCTCTGATAGTCGTTCATTCTACAAAGGATTGGTTAAAAGAAATTGCATACACGAATAATTTCAAAAAAAGTACCTAACTACAGAATGGACCACATTTTATGTAACTGCACTTGTTAACGTGAACTGACAAAAGACATAATCATTATTTTACTGATGTTCATCACCATCATCTTGCAGCATTGCATCCGAGACTTTCACTTCGGAAGTAGGGGACCACATACTCCTTCATCTCCTTATGTTTTGGCTTATGTAGTTTTTATGGAAGCGACTGAATGCTTCTTTTCCTGATGAGGGCTTCTAGTCTTGCATGTCCTGATGAATGTCTGCGTACACAACAGCACAACACAACAAAATGAAGTGCTATTCATCACCCCATTTTGTCGTGCTATTTGTCGGGTACCAGGTCTCCTCTGATGGTCGTCCATTCTGCAAAGGGTTAGTTAAGAGAGATTGCATACACAAGTAATTTCAAAAAGTAACTACGAAACAGACCGAATGCTTCAGTTCTCGATGAAGGTTTCTAGTCTTGCATGTACTGATGAGTATCTGCGTACACAACAGGACCCCAAGAAACCGTAAATGGTACTTTTCATCACCCTATGATTTCATGGGATCTTGTCGAGTACCAGGTTTTCTCAAATAGTCGTCCATTCTGCAAAGTATTGGTCAATTGAATACAGTTCAAAGAAATTAAATACATGAGTACTAATATTTTACTAATATTTTACATTGTAAAATAGTTGTATTTGTACATTGTAGATGGAGCCTGTTCTGAAGTCTTGCATAATATATCCTGTTGAGTGTCTTGCTTACACAACATAAGCAGTGGTGCTAAAGAGTGCGATTCATTACACTTCAGCACCACGGGTTATGTTGGGCAGTCGGTCTTTTCTGATGGTCGTCCATTCTGCACTGATTGTCTGACTGATTGATTGACTGAGGGCTTCTAGTCTTGCATGTCCTGATGAATGTCTGCGTACACAACACCACAACACGACACAATGAAGTGCTATTCATCACCCCATTGTGTCATGCAGTTCTGTTGGGTACCAGGTTTCCTCTGATGGTCGTCCATTCAGCAAAAGGTTAGTTAAGAGAGATTGCATACACAAGTAATTTCAAAAAGTAACTACAAAACAGACCGAATGCTTCAGTTCTTGATGAAGGTTTCTAGTCTTGCATGTACTGATGAGTATCTGCGTACACAACAGGACCCCAAGAAACCGTAAATGGTACTTTTCATTACCCTATGATTTCATGGGATCTTGTCGAGTACCAGGTTTTCTCAAATGGTCGTCCATTCTGCAAAGTATTGGTCAATTGAATACAGTTCAAAGAAATTGAATACATGAGTACTAATGTTTTACTAATATGACATTGTAAATTAGTTGTATTTGTATATTGTAGATGGAGTCTGTTCTGAAGTCTTGCATAATATATCCTTTTGAGTGTCTTGCTTACACAACATTACCAGAGGTGCTAAAGTATGCGATTCCTTACACTTTAGCACCACGGGTTATGTTGGGCAGCCGGTCTTCTCTTAATCACATCTTAAGAACATCTTTAATACAATAGTAGCAACAATATACAGGTCAGGTACAGTTAATGCTCAAAAGTTTATTTATTGGATAATTATGTACAGTGGGCTGCAGAAATCCGTATACAATATGAAATCAAACTAGTATCAAGTGACGTCACAGGCCAGTTAGCTAGTAAGTGAGTAATACACTAATAACCACCAATGTATTAACCAAAAATAAATGCATTTCTTTCTTTGCCTTCTTCTATATCCATTCGGTTAGGCACTTAACTAAAGATGAACAATCTTGTTGCGACTTTTTATAAAACCAGATATTAAACAAATAAACTAGACTCACTAACTGACTAACAAGTGGTTCAATTTCGGTTTTTCTTGAAAATGAGGTTCTAAACAGAAAATCAAGTTGTTTTAACGGAAGCAAGGGTAACGTCAAATGATTATAAGTACATCTTAAACTGTATCTGCTGTTTCTTCAACCCTCTGTACTACAATTGTTTTAATTATATCAACAGGTAAGTAAGCATGAGAAACACAGATATAAATTGTAAATAAATCAGTCTTGCATATCCTGTTGAATGTGATACACAACAATTTTTCAGATAATGCCAACTTCTCTGGGTATTCAAGAAGCTGAGAATATCAAAAATAAAGCGGGGTAGCAGGTCGCGGAATCTATGTTTTCAAAAAGTAACTAAAAACAGACCAAATGTCATTTAACTGCACGTGTTAACGTCAACTGGCAATAGATATCATCATTATCTTACTGTTATTCATCACCATCCATCATCTTACTATTGTACACGTTGCATCCAAGACTTTCACTACGGAACTAAGGTACCACATGCTCCTTCTCCTCCTTATGGTTCGGCGTAGTTATGTAGCTTTTATGAAAACGACCAAGTGCTTCTGTTCTTGATGAAGGTTTCTAGTAGTAACAGTACCTATTTAAGATATTTCTAAAAGTGTGTTCTCTCTAGGTATTCTAGAAGCTAGGAATATTTTAAATATAGAGGCATAGCAGGTCACGGATTCTTGATGAAATGAAAACCTATATCTGCAAAGGGAATTTAGAAGAAACAGCACACATATACTGAGACTGTACACACACAGAATATTATGTCAAAGTATTTTATAGGAAACAGTAGATCCCACGTATGTATTGCTAATTAAGTACTGCTCTGAAGTCTTGCACATCTTGATGAGATTCTGCGTACACAACCAGAACTAATAGAAACAATAAGGTGGTCATCATCCTATTGCTTCTATTCGTTCTTGTCGGATACCAGGTCTTCTCTGAAGGCCGTTCATTCTACAAAAAAATGGTTAAGAGATATTGCATACACGAACAATTTATTCCAAAAAGTAACTATTTAACTGCACTTGTTAATGTCAACTGGCAATAGACATCATCATCATCTTACTGTTATTCATCACCATCCATCATCTTACTATTGTACACGTTGCATCCGAAACTTTCACTACAGAACTAAGGTACCACATGGTCCTTCTCCTCCTTATGGTTCGGCGTACGTAGTTTTTATGAAAACGACCAAGTGCTTCTGTTCTTGATGAAGGTTTCTAGTCTTCCAAGTCCTGATGAGTATCTGCGTACACAACAGGACCTCCAGGAAACCATAGGGGCTATTCATCACCCTATGACTTCCTGGTGATTTTGTCGGGTACTAGGTCTTCTCAAATGGTTGTCCATTCTTCAAAGGATCATTTCCATTCCAATTTCAAAGTCAATTTTATCATTTTCATTTCCTTGAGAATTAGTCACGCTGTAGAACATCTTCACTACAATAGTAGCGACAATATATACTGTAACGGGAATTACGGGTGAAATCCCACGTCACGTAAGCTGTGATCGTCTAGTTAAAAACTCGTATTTGTACTCAATAGAATGTCCTACTTAGTCAGCTATTGTTCAATATCAATAATTGATTATTAAGTTATTCTCGAATAACAGAATGTAAGATCGTAATGTTCATTACCTAACTATTTTTAGACGTACGAATATTATAATGAGACTGTGGATTAGTTTGTAAATAAATGAATTATATGTAATTCATAAGAATACAAGTATAGATCTGTGGAAATTTGAACTAGTGCCTCAAGGGTCACTTTCAGCTGTATATTTTATTTTATAAGGCCAATATATTTGTTGTGTCCGGACATATATTTGTTGTATTGTAATATAAATAAGTCTCAGCTCAAAGCGAGAACTCTCAAACCCAAATCGGGTGAATTTCGCCAACGAATATGTCAAGGCAATCACCTCTAGCCCGAAAGCGAGGCTCAAGCTCATTTGAGCGAATTTAGCCGATCAACGATCAAGGCAATTCGTCACAATTAATTAATTTTCAGTTGCAACACCTCCGCTATCTCCCACTGTATATCATTTCCTTCAGTTTTCAACTTTAGGCGATATTATACAATGTTGATTTCCCTTATTCGCCTCACAATCTAGATAATCTGCAAGCATGGTACTGTTTTGACAATGATACACATTTACGACTGCCAATGGCTGTCATTCAATAACGAAGAGATATTATTATAAACGCTCACAGAATGTCTAATATCGCTACACGTTGCTGAACTGTTCCGGTTGGCATATAATGTTTTCTTCAAACGGAAATTTGCTCAAACTGCTTTCAACATAAAGCAGGAGCTTCAAATAATTGATTACTAATATTCGATAAGAATTTATTACGGGATGAGTATGAGATCTAGTTTTATATATGAATTTCGACAGTACCTAATACTAGGAAACATCAATGATTCCGTACGAACACGTATGTTTAATGTTCTCATAAAACAAAGCTTTCGTGTGAGTAACTGATATCATTAATGTAATCGACTATTCGATGTTCACAACTACATTTACAATCGACTATGCAATGTATTACTAAAATACATATAACATAATCATGCGAATTTCAATACAATATTATAATTAACCAGCTAGCATGCCAAATTGTTTATAAAACATTGTAGATCGATCGTTTGATTGCTTTTTCAGCAATAGCGCTTCATTTGATGAGTAGAGCTCTTTATAATATTTTTTACAACACACCTGCTCATAACAGTGATATTATTTTACCGCAATTAAGCACGGAATGACACCTATTATAAAACTGTGACTTTTTCATTACTATTATTCACAAAAGTGAGTTATAGATTCTTTTTTAAATTTTATAGGAAGTGTCTATAATTGTCTATGTTCTTAAAAAAGTTTTGATACTAAAAATAACGTGTTTAATAGTACGAATAAATTAATACGCCTATTGTATGGTCATTTGATGCATTTTCGTATTTAAATAAATAATTTCAACTTGTAATACTTGTGTAATAAACAAAATTTTCGCTCAAATTTAACTTTTTTTTTTCTCTAAGTACAGAAAAAAAAACAGAGTAAAAAAAAGTTAAGTTCAAACCTCATTTTTTTTTAAATATGGTCGACCGCCATTGTTAAATGCGCGCGCATAGGAAAACGAATTAATTTGTAGTATTTTCAATATATTTTATTTATGAACAATTGTTACATATTTATTTTAAATTTTTTTTTTTTTCGATGTCATTTATTATTTATTAAGAAATTACAATTAACTACAATTATTTACATAAATTAATTACTAGTATAAAAACAATATCTATATACCTATATACAAAGCTGCAGGTTTAGGCGTCAAAAAATTCCTCCCCATCGACGTCAACTGGGAGGGTGGCCAGAAGGCTGGCGGCATTGCCACGTTGAATGGCAATGCCAATCCTTTGTGCAAGGAATGAACCAGCCCTCTGGTCACGGGTAGCGTCTATAAGCCGTTTAGAAATTTCTTTGAATAAAAGACGGGCACTTGGACCCCATGATCCCAGCGTCTCAACCCCAAACGGCTCAAATATGTAATTACCTGTTAAATTACTATATTTGCGCCGTTTAAGGGTCTCTGCCGAAGCAGCGGCAGCGCAGGCGCAGTCCGCAGTCCCTGGAAGATGTGAAGGCGCAAGGGTGTCAGCACATGTTGCATCCCACACCAAATGCCTTCCCATCTTCCAAGGCACCAACGACATCCCATCCGGCCTCTTGCCATCGTCGCGCGCCAAACCAGTAGGTTCTAGTACGGCTGGAACGCCGGCGGTGACAAGAGCCCGACGGATAATGTCATTGATGTACGCGTGCCGCGAAAGCCGTCCTGCGCTCCTGCTGCATGAGAGGCCATGGTGTCCAAGGCTACCCACTTCTTCTCCACAGCGACAACGATGCGGAGAAACGCAAGGAGCACCCAAACGAAGGCAAGCAGCGATACGGAAGGTGTTATCGTCCAACATGGTACCAATGTTGGGCGATGGTAGGGCTTGAAGCCAGACACCGGATTCCCATTCCCCCACAGCCAAAAGGCGAGCACGCTCCGCAACATTGGTAGAAGTAGAAATGAGATGTTTTCTTACCATGTTGCAGAGCGGCACGTCCCATTGCCTCTGGGAAGATGGGTTACCTGGCAAATCAGCGTTTGGGCAAAACATTTTCCAAGCATTTAAAGCTTCGGCCTTGCCTGGCACTTCCGAATTAGTTAGGCTAGGGGTTAGGATTCTTCTAACTAATTCATCCGTGCCATGCACCGAAGATAGAAATGCTGGCAGACTTACGTCGGTAATTTTGCGAACGCCGAGCCCGCCTAGACGCACAGGCATGGATGCCTGAAGCCAGACACGGTCGTTCATATCCACATTTAGAATTTTGCATAGTGTGTTTTGAATCACGCTATCCATTTTACCTAAAAGAGCCAAATATTTAAAAAGTTGAGTTGATCGGAGAACATGTGTAAATTTAGGAACGAAAAGACAATACCGAATTATAGTGAAAGCAGAATGGATGTTAATTTGTTGCAAACGGTCCGAAACTTCACAGAAATTTTGAATCTTTTCTTCTACGAAAGAGTCATATGCTTCCTCTAAGATTGGGGACCCAAGGAGGCGGAGTGAATCTTTTTGAACAATTTTTAAATTTGGGGCCAAAACGTTGAATTTTGATAATGTGGAAATGATGTCAATGTTATCACTCAGAAAAATTTCACATTTAGTGGGATTTAATTGCAAACCAATGGATCTGAATTCATCTTTTAGAAAAGCCAAATCTTTTAAAACTGTATTAACGTCTCCTCCTAGGGTCCCATCATCTAGATACCATATGTTAAATTTAGAATTTAGCTGCCGAATTACAGGATGTATAGCAAGGCTGAAAATGAGTGGCCCAAGAGGGTCACCTTGTTGACACCCGACTGATGATTCTAAAACGTTGTCCTTGTATAGTAATTTTGAAGGGTACCTGTAACATTGCCAGAGAAATTTAAAAATTTTGGGGGTTTCCAATTTTGCTTGTGTCAACAATGTGTCCCTATTCACTGAGTTGAAGGCATTCTTCAAGTCAACTTTAAGAATGACTTCTCCTCCATTGCAGCCAAGGTACGTTGACAGGGCATGTACGGCAGCCTCGCAGCCCCCTTTGGAGCCAAAGCCAAGTTGCAGGGGCTGAAATTGGTTGGTCAAATCTTCACTGTAAGCTCTACAACATAGTTTGGCTGCCATACGCCTGTACGTACACCCTACGGCAATGGGACGAATACCACCGTCTTTCTTACGCAAGGCGCATAAATTGGCGCCATAAAGTAAGTCGACGATGGCATCGCACACATTACCTGATAGCATGAGGTTTATTAACGCCGTTAGCTCCTTCAAAAGTGCATCGCCAGCTTCCCCGGGACTCAGTAGGTCTTTTAGGTGTTGCGGGGTCAAACCATCTAGGCCGCCAGCGGATCCGCTCTTGAAAGAACTAACGGCAGCTAAAACCTCCTTGGCTGAAACAGAGAGAAATTCGTCATCCCTATTTGGAGGTTCAGGAAATGAAAGGTCAGCAGCAGGTGCTGGATGCTTGCTCCTCAGTTCTGCAAGAGTATCTGAGGAGCAAGCAGCCACCACATCGCTGCTAAAAAGAAGTCTTGATGCGCCCCTTTGTAGTATTGTTTATTTAGTATTTGTAGTATTATTTTATTCGCAAGTGTGTTGTAAAACGTCGTATGGCACGTGTGAGCATGATGATTACCGTCCTCGGCTGTCTTAAGACCCTCGCCTGGCGGCTCGGGTCTCAATGGCGCCTCGGCGGTAATCACCAACGTTGCTCACTTGTACCATAATGTACTATTATATATAGAATTCTATTGTTTATTTCATTGTTTTGGCCATTCAGATTCCCGGGGTCAAATTTCGATAGTCCTATGAATATAGCGTAATAATACCTAACGCTTTATAAAATTGATTTATCATCAATAACATTTATCAAAATCCACTGTGTCATTATAATAAATTTTATTTCTAAAACGTCTATTCAATAATTCACTCTAATACTGACGTAACAAAGAAATATTCACTTTATAATTATAGGAATGTTTTATAACTCAAACATTCGTTAAATATCGTCACACTATCCCTTGCTCGGTACCTGCTTTTCAAGTGCATCCCTTCAAACTATTGATCCTTTGATTTTTTTGATAATTTTAAAATAATAGCTATTTCTAGTTAATGAACAAAAAAATTAACTTCGACCAGATGTGACGCTGGGAACGGCGTACTTAAATTCCAATGTTTTCGTACAATAATATTGATTTTATTTTTACACTACTAAGCTCGCACATAAGCACACGATCTACCTGATGGTATCATCTATGCTTCTAACATACTCGCTTATATTCCGTTTCAATACGTCCTTAAATGATACTAAAGTTAATGCTCACAGGTGAATTTAACGGATAATTATGTACAGTGCAGCCCACTGTATAACTATATTTGTGTATATAGTGTAAGTATACACCGGTAACCACCAATGTATTAACTGTAAAAAATGCATTTCTTTCTTTCGCTTCTTCTAACTGTATATGACTTTAGAACTTAAGATGTATCTGCTGTTTCTGCAACCCTCTGTACTATCAATTATATCAACAGGTAAGTAAGCATGAGAAACACAGAGATAATTATTATAAGCGCTCTCGGAAAGAAACTCAGTCATATATAAAACAACAGTACCTATTTAAGATATTTCTAAAAGTGTGTTCTCTCTAGGTATTCTAGAAGCTAGGAATATTTTAAATATAGAGGCGTAGCAGGTCACGGATTCTTGATGAAATGAAAACCTATACAGGCAAAGGGAATTTAGAAGAAACAGTACACATATACTGAGACTGTACACACACAGAATATTATGTCAAAGTATTTTATAGGAAACAGTAGATCCCACGTATGTATTGCAAATTAAGTACTGCTCTGAAGTCTTGCACATCTTGATGAGATTCTGCGTACACAACCAGAACTAATAGAAACAACAAGGTGGTCATCATCCTATTGCTTCTATTCGTTCTTGTCGGATACCAGGTCTTCTCTGAAGGCCGTTCATTCTACAAAAAAATGGTTAAGAGATATTGCATACACGAACAATTTATTCCAAAAAGTAACTATTTAACTGCACTTGTTAATGTCAACTGGCAATAGACATCATCATCATCTTACTGTTATTCATCACCATCCATCATCTTACTATTGTACACGTTGCATCCGAAACTTTCACTACAGAACTAAGGTACCACATGGTCCTTCTCCTCCTTATGGTTCGGCGTATGTAGTTTTTATAAAAACGACCAAGTGCTTCTGTTCTTGATGAAGGTTTCTAGTCTTCCAAGTCCTGATGAGTATCTGCGTACACAACAGGACCTCCAGGAAACCATAGGGGATATTCATCACCCTATGATTTCCTGGTGATCTTGTCACCTTGGTACTAGGTCTTCTCAAATGGTTGTCCATTCTTCAAAGGATCATTTCCATTCCAATTTTAAAGTCAATTTTATCATTTCCATTTCCTTGAGAATTAGTCACGCTGTAGAACATCTTCACTACAATAGTAGCGACAATATATAAATAAATAAATATTGTACGACAATCTACACAACGCTATCTAGACCCAAAGTAAGCATAGCTTAACTAGCTTGTGTTATGGGTTCTAGAATGCGGATAAACATACATAGATACATTTTTTTTTGTAAATACATACATATTATACATAGAAAACACCCAGACCAATGCAAATATTAATATTCATGCATACAAATATTTGCACTGAGCGGGGATCGAACCCGCGCCACCTGCGTAGCAGCCGTGTTCACTACCTATACGCCACAGAGGCAGTCATATATACGTCCTTAAATGATACTAAAGTTAATGCTCACAGGTGAATTTAACGGATAATTATGTACAGTGTGCTGTATATAATGATATTTGTGTATATAGTGTGAGTAGGTATACACTGGTAACTACCAATGTATTAACTGTAAAAAATGCATTTCTTTCTTTCGCTTCTTCTAACTTTATATGACTATTAGAACTTAAGATGTATCTGCTGTTTCTGCAACCCTCTGTACTACAGTCGTTTCAATTATATCAACAGGTAAGTAAGCATGAGAGACACAGAGACAATTATTGTAAGCGCTCTCGGAAAGAAACTTAGTGTTGCATGTCCTGATACGCATCAGGACATGTAAAACAACAGTATTTAAGATAATTCTAAAAGTGTGTTCTCTCCAGGTATTCTAGAAGCTAGGAATATCATAAATATAGACGCGTAGCAGGTCACGGATTCTTGATGAAATGAAAACCTATATCTGCAAAGGGAATTTAGAAGAAACAGCACACAAACACTGAGACTGTACACACACAGAATATTATGTAAAAGTATTTTATAGGAAACAGTAGATCCCACGTATGTATTGCTAATTAAGTACTGCTCTGAAGTCTTGCACATCTTGATGAGTTTCTGCGTACACAATTAAAACTGATAGAGACAATAAGGTGGTCATCATCATATTGCTTCTATTCGTTTTTGTCGGATACCAGGTCTTCTCTGATGGTCGTCCATTCTACAAAGGGTTAGTTAAGAGAGATTGCATACACGAATAATTTCAAAATCTAACTACAATATGGACTACTTTTTATTTAACTCCATATGTTAACGTCTACTGGCAATAGACATCATCCTCATCTTACCATTGTTCATCAGCATCATGTTGCAGCGATTGCATCCGAGACTTTCACTTTGGAACTAGGGAACCACAATGACATAATTCTTCGTCTCCTTATGTTTCGGCTTTTATGGAAGCGACTGAATTCTTCTATTCTTGGTGAGGGCCTCTAGTTTTGCATGTTCTGATAATGTCTGCGTACACAACAGAACAACACGAGACAATGGAGTGCTATTTATCACTCCATTATTTCATGTTGTATTGTCGGGTACCAGGTCTTCTCTGATGGTCGTCCATTCTACAAAGGATTGGTTAAGAGAGGTAGCATACACCAATAATTTAAAAAAATAACTACAATACGGCCACATTTTATTTAACTGCACATGTTAACGTCAACTGGCAATAGACTTCATCATTAACTTACTTTTGTTCATCATCATCATCTTTCTGTTGTTCGCCGTTGCAGCCAAGACATTCGCTTCGGAACTGCTGGACCACTTATTCCTTCTTCTCCTTATGGTTCGGCTTATGTAACTTTTATGGGAGCGACTGAATGCTTCTGTTTTTTATGAAGGCTTTTACTCTTGCATGTCCTGTTGAGTGTCTGCGTACGCAATGGAGCCCATGGTGCTAAAGCGTGATATTCATGACACTCTTGCACCGCGTGCTATTTTAGGCAGCAGGCCTTACATTGGTCGTCCATTCTGCACTGGTAGTCAATTTTATAATTTCCTTCTCGTTGAGAATTAATTACGCTGTAGAACACCTTCATAGCGACATATAAATGACACTACAATTAATGCACACAGGTTTATTTACTGGATAATTATGTATATAAGTACATATGATCACGCTTTTATCCCCGGAGGGTTAGGCAGAGGTGAATTACTACTAACATTTCACAAACAGTGAAAAAAATTACTGTTTCGTAGCTGGTTATGAACCATATAGTTACCAAAGTGGCTGAAGGGAATCATTGTATTCAGTCCTACGTAATAGGGGGTGAGCCTATTGCCATATTCTGGGGACTTCAGTTTGAGGCTGAGTCTGAGCTGTATTATATGTGTATTATACATCTGTCTGATGTGCAGAAATCCGTATACAAAATGAAATCAAAATTGTATCAAGTGACATCACAGGCAAGTTAGCTAGTAAGTGAGTAATACACTAATAACCACCAATATATTAACCTTAAATATGCATTTCTTTCTTTTTCTTCTTCTATCTGTACGTAATAGGTGCTTTTTAGTTTTTTGGGTAAGGGTAACGTCAAAGGATTTAGATCTTAAGATGTGTCTGCTGTTTCTGCAACCCTCTGTACCAATATTCGTTTTAATTATATCAACAGGTTAGTAAGCATGAGAAACAAAGTGATAGTTGTTGGCGCTCTCGGTAAATAAATCAGTCCTGCAAATCCTGATGAGTGTAGTACACAACAATATTTAAGATAATTACAACATCTCTACGTATTCTAGAAGCTGAAAATTTCGTAAATATAAAGGGGTCAGGTCACGGAATCCTGAGGAAATCGAAACCTATATCTGGAAAAGGAAGTTAGATTAAGTTAAGTTAGATTAATTTAAAAAGAAGTTATAAAAACTGCACACACACACTGAGACTATACACACACTGAATATTATGTTAAAGTAATGTATGTTATAGGAAAGGGAAGCTGCCGAGACGGCCGAACGTTCTCGCTTTTATCTCGCCTGATGAATATTGTGTACAACAGAATTTTAGAAGCTAGAGGAATCCATTCATTCTAACGAATGTATTCATCTAGGGCCTTGTTCCTGATGTACTGCATTTCTTTTTAGTGTAGCAGGTCTTCGCAATCTTGATACGTCGGCGTCCGTTTCTGTAAAGGATTAGGTTAAGGAGAGAGGTAGGAAGGAGAGAGGCATAAATATATGTCCGGCATAAAAGGCTGTTTAAGATCAGATAGATATATACAGCCCAGACTCAGCAGCAGTTATATGGCTCGAGTCAACAATAGTGCCCAGAATACGGCAATAGACTCCCTAGGTATTACGTGGAACCGAATACAATGATTGGTGAAATGTGGGTGTTAATTCACCTGTGCCTAACCCTTCGGAGATAAAGGCATGATTATAATAGGTATGTATGTACCTATGTATGTATGTATAAATATATGTAGGTACTAGGTACTAACAGAGAAACTTATAGCTAGTGAAGGAGGTTTAAAGTCGTGGAACTGTCTTCATAAAGAGTACGTTACACTCTTTACTTAGAGTATTATAAGTATATAGAGAGCGCGTGTATCGGTCGGGTCCGTTGAGCCGAGTGTTGGCACTTTTTGTTCGTACCCGTGACAGAAGCTTAACGATGGCTTAAGCGCACCTATAGTGAAGTTTTATGCATTACCAAAAAGATCAATAGTTGGACTTACGAATTCAGTATAATGTTGTGATTTTTTTTGATCGATTTACATGGAGGGACAAAATTAAAACCAAGATAAAGAATAATGGTAGCATATTGCAAGAACAATAAATACTACAAATATACGATGTAAAGTCATCACAAAATAAAATGCCCGTTTTGACATTTGCTTTCGCGACGTAACTAGTGATGTAACCATACACCTCGGTAGTCGATACTCACGATAAATCGATTCAATTTTGTATGCGATTAGAATATTATGTATTGTATTGTAAAGTGCAATACAATACCTACTGCGAAAAATCAATTTTCTTTCATTTAACATTTTTATTACAATAAAATTCACTCAATTACCAATAGAAATCGCGTAAAAGTAGTAAATCATTTTCTTGATACTCTCTGAAGTTTACGCGTATATCACTCATTGAAATGAAAGCGAAACCACTTTATAATGGATTCTATCGCGATTTATTTATCACTATTTACTTTTAACCCTACGTCTCGGCTACTTTCTAGCAGCCATGGTCCCGGGGTGACTAAAAATGATATTTGAAGCTTAGGAATTTAAAAAAAACTTAGTTAACAGCAAACACAACAAAGGCACAAATTGGGATAATATCATTTTGTCGATGAGACTTGGCTGAACTCGAATCATACCGTGCCGCAGTCGTGGACGGATGATACCAAGGCCTCTTGCTCAAAAGTGCCAATAGGAAAAGGTGGACGCTTAATAATCTGCCACGCTGGGTCAGCTGGTGGCGGTTTTGTGAATGATGCCTTGCTCGCATTTGAGTTTCTAAAGAATATCACGGAGTGGTTTACTAACCTGTTTACAAACCTCCCTGAACAGTGCATAATTATTATGTACAATGGCACCGTAACCACTCAGTTCAAATAGATAAAGCACATACTCAAGCAAACAAAAAGGCCGATTTAGTAGCATGGATACAAAGACCAGGCGTTGAAGCTGATACGAAATAGTTAAGAGCTGAATTGCTGCAACTGGTTAAAGAAATTAAACTTGCAAAATTAAAATATTATAAAAAATATATGAAGGGTCCACTGCAATAACGATGTATGTCCATTGGATTCTATTTTGAGATAATTGGATTTTAAGTTTATAAACGGTGTGGACTAAAGGGCTTTAAGATATCGGGAAATATTTCTTATCCAAATTAAATAACAAATATCATAGTATTATTTATTAAGAAAATAATCATTATTTAGGCATTACAAACTATTAATAATTTATATATTCCTAGGTAAGTCTGCAAATAACAGAACTAGAATGATTCATATCCATACTATGTTCACAGTCAATAATGATAGTAGTCCAAATTATTGCTTTAACCTTTAAGTAATGACGTGATTTATGTTCGTGTAGCTTTTATTACTGCTAGCCATGGATGAAACAATATAAAAATAATAAAAAATAATCAAATATTTCACACATGAGGAAGTTCGTCGTAATAACACCTCGTGTCAGGCCTACAGAACTTTTTAAGGTACTGCAGGTCGTTATATTTTGCTGTTGATATAGGCAGTTTGTCTTTGTAAGCCAAATCAGGTAATTTAAATTCTTCTTCATTAATATCTGCCTTCATTAAACGAAAAGTAACTGGTGTGTTAACTAAGCTTGACTCCCATGGGCTATTATTAAAATTTCTGTGAAACATGAGCCTTGGATGTTCTTTATGGAAATTCACGTACAGGTCTTGTGGGAGTTGTGGGAAAAGGACAAGCCCTTTTGTAAAACGGTTTCAGAAATGCAGTCCAACCCTTGAATGAATCTTGTGAACATTCTATGACATTGAAGGGTTCTGGCCTCTGTCTAGCTCCACGTACGTGTTCTGCCCATTCTTCAGGAAGTTCAATCCTAGTCTTTTGATTTATGAATGCCATGTTTCGGTCGCATTCCATGTACGAGTGACCTCTTATCGGGAATATAACAATGATCGATTCTAAGCGATTGCAACAGTGAACTATATAATGTAACATTCTAAAAATGGTGTAGTTCTTGTTCTGACCGCAACATGAGTCGCAAAAAATTGTAAGAGTCTTGCACTGTATGTCCATTTCATAAAATATGAAATGGAAGAGATGAGAGGCCACATCATCTGATCCTTTTTTCCAATACTCTCATCGTATGCGTAAAAATAAGATGAAGAATCACCAAGTACATGGATATTAAACATTATGTAAGTAAGCTGCCTTTTATAATATACATCGTTTGTAGTGCAACTATCGTGGAAATTGCAAGGCGATGGACACCTTTCATTATTGCCGTGAATACTTGTGACTTGAGCGTTCTAGACGTGTAGTCAAATATTAGAAACATATTTATCTCAGGATTGGAAGATTATATACCGAGTTTGTAAATGAGATTAGTAACTGCATCTATCAAGTGACCGAATGACGTCACTAACGTAAATTTTCATATTTTTGGACATACATCATTATTGCAGTGGACCCTTCATATCGTGATCGATTTATTTTTTCCTTAACCAATTATTCTCTTGTCTATGGACAGTATGAAAAAATCGTTATGGACAGCACTGAGCGGAGTGGGCGGTACCCATCAATGAAAAATGTCATTCTACGTTTGAAAAATGTCATTGTTTTACGTTCTCAAAATTGAGAACTTCATGGACTTGAACTGTCAAAGCGGGCTTTTTATTTTGCGATTACTTTAATATTAAAAATACTGATATAAAATGTCGAATTAAATATCATTTGTGAAATCCCTTTGATGGGTATTGTTTTGCTACTGATTGAGGTTGAGCCAGGAGCCTCGGTATGAACCATAATCGTGCCAACGCGACGGTCGTTACTCAATAAGCGCGCTAAGGTTACACTATTCAATACTATTTGTGCTACGCAATACTATTGTGTGAGCTATTTCAGCCATTTCTGATGTTTTAACGTGCTTTCCGACGCACGGCAACACCCAGACAAACGTACCATACATATTCATTCATATAAATATTTGCATTGAGCGGGAATCGAACCACTTCATAGCAGTCTATAACTTTGCTGATGGTCGTGGAAGTGTGTGCAAACAAAATTACGTAGGTACTTACCTAATTTATATGTGGGTGAAGACCCGAGCGTGATGATGATTTTCACATCTTTAGACACCAACGTTGTATGTCTAAGCACCAGTGGCGAGGGTCCCCATAAACAGATTCAGGCGGCTTCCCAACAGGGCCTCAATTCTACTAAAGCAAAACTGTCATACGGACACTGACTGCCAAAAAAAACATTTAATTTTAGACTTTAAAGTTATATTCTTAAAGTTTGAATGGCTTTTCGTAGAGTGAATGAAAAAGAATTCTTTTCATTTAACTTTGGACTTTAAGTCTAAAGTAATAAAGTTTAAAATTTAATGCCATTTATTGTAGTGATTGTGGTTGACAGCGGCTTTACTGGCCATCGCATGGTGCATGTCAAACTACATCGAAGTGTTTCTTTCACCGGCTTCCCTTTTAAACATTCGCACCAGTCGTCTGTTTGAACTCATTTAATTTTAAAGGATACGACTACACAGGTGCCTAAATTCGCGTACTAAGCCGGGATGCCAGTGGATTGTCTTAAAGTGATTACACCCCGGTGATTGAAACCCGAAACAGTATGCGGTTTTATTCGACTCAATTACTACATAACATAACCACCCGTCGGGGATTTCCGGATTAAAAAGTTACGCGCACCCCTGATTGACCGACGAGGGGAATCACCGCACAATGAAAAACGTTTTAAAGTTGGTACCACCTTGAAAAGGCACCGCTCTATCGCGACGGCAACAAGGTCTGCCATTCTAGACAAGTGACAATACTTTTGTAGGTACTTTAATTATTTTATTCGTGTGGCGAACTAAGTCGAACATCAAAATACGTGTCAATTCATTGAATATTCTATCCTACAAAACGACGACCAATGAATTGCCATTTGTCTAGAGAGTCAGGTCCGACGGCGGAATTATGAACCAGATGAATTATTTTCTTTGTCCGGTTGGGGGTGCTAGCCGGGAGCACTCACCCAGACGGTTACCTTTCTAGGAATGACATTGTTGAAGACCGATGTCTTCTGTCTAATACTGATTGAGGTCGGAGGCGGGGGCGGGGGCGGGGGTTTAGCCACTCCCAATCATCCCCTCCTTTTCTTTTTTTACGCCTTTTATTCACACGCCCTTTGATATTTCCAATATTTTAAATATTTATAGGTGACCAAGAATCTACGCAACCAGTAAATTCAAGTAAAACGAGTACATTATGACTAATTATTTGAACAAAAACAAACTACATTATGGATCTTACCTTGCTATAACTCCGGACACGTATCTTGTACCTAAATCGCAAGACAAACGAGGCTCTGGCGCCAGCGGATTGCTTTGTAATAATCTATGCTTGGTTAATTTGAATTCGTCCACCACAGTAGCACCCCGTGCTATCCACAAAAAACACCCAAGAAATATGTACTGCGCGTATAGGGCACATTTTGAGCACATTTTAGGTCGATGATATGTGTCCGGAGTTATATTTTTTAGACAACATTTAACTTGGATCAATTTAGGTGGTGCAACCTATTTGTAAGGATTTAGTACAGGCTTATTTGCTTCTATTAGCCGCGAACGAAGCTCTGTGCACAACCTAATCGCATATCGTATGCTAGTAAGCTAAGGTATTAGACGATAGGATCATAGGTACCCATCGTTAATTTAATGACAATAATTTCATCAATATGAAAATGGCAATTTATTGCTCTAAGCCTAAAAAGTTGACGAACTGTCAGGACTTTATAATGCGATAGTTGTTCAGATGGGTATCCAAAAGGCTTCCTATTTATGACCTAAATTACAGCCTTTTGTACTCTTTCCAGAGGTTGCAGTGTCGTTTGTGTGCTCCTCCCAATATCCTATCAATATTATGTATTAGTATTGATCGTGTAAATGCAAAGTAGGTACGCAGTTTTTAAGATGGTGGAATTTGCAAAGTTTTGTAACAATTTGATAATATAAATTAACTTGTGAGTACGAGCTTTTGGTACCTACTTCAATCTGTTGTTTTCACAAGAGCGTTTCTTTTTTCAACTTAGGTGGCAGACAAGCACACGGCCTACTTGATAGGAAGTGGTTACCGTGGTCTATGGACGTTTGCAACACCAGGGACGTCACACTTGCGCTGCTGACCCCGTAAGAACCTTCTAATGCCCATACTGTAGTCGCTTGGAAAAATCAAGGCAGGGAGTTCATTTATTACTCCTAAGTGTCAAGGAAGAGAGCACTAATTCTACTCCTTCACAACCACTTGAGTAAGTTAACTTATGGGCCCTGCTGCATGTCGAATCTGGTGGAGGTAAGGCGCTGGAGATGGTCGCAAATATTACGTACACTGTCTTCGATATATGTACGAGTATAATCCGGTCAAACTAAACCAATTTAGGGGGGTGAGGGTACAATAATGCGCACCCGGTTGAAAGTTGGTAGGATTGTTCAAGACCCTATCATAAATAAACTCTAAAAAGTCCTCATAATTTTTTTTGTTCAAGGGTAAACGTCTGTAAAACGAGGTTTCCACGATGTTCAGCCAAACGGTAAGTTTTATCATGAAAATGTCTTAGACAAAGTAAAAGATCATGCAATTATCTATAATAACTCGGTGACGTGCGAGTCCGGCACACGCATTATGAGTCCTTTACGAAACTGAATTGAGGCGCAAACTTTTACTAAATAACTATACTTTGATTACTTTGAATTAGAAGTTTGATTTTAGGGTATATCCCGATGAGCTAGTAGCCTGAAATTTTGGACGAAGCAAGGTCATAAAGCACAAATAAAGGAAAAATGTCTGAAGCCGTATATATGTAGGTCATTGCCATAATTCACCTATCTATGGTTACAGCTATATACTTATTTATAGGATTAATATTTTAGGGTAAATAAAATGTTGAAAAGTTAGTCAGTTATTATTATAGTTACTTGTTTCTTAATCTCAGTCGCGATTTGCAGTTCTAGCCACGTCATTCCTTCTACTATTAGGGCTGCGTTATCTACGTAAGTGATTACGGAACACCACTCCCGGGAAAGCAAAGCTGACATAGCCGGTTTATGTAAATCAGGAAGAGTGTAGGTCCTAGAACTCTTCCCTGAAGAAACACCATAGGAGAGCTCAGCGCTCGCTGGTGACCGTGACGTCATCGACTTGTATGCACTGTACGGTCACTGAAGTGATCATGGAAAAGTTTGAGTAAAAAAACCTCTCTATTTAAGAGAACAGTCCCTCTAGACCTAGACAAGTGGTAATTCGTTGCTCGGCGTATGCTGGAATAGAATGCCAAATGTATGGGATTTGACGTATACGACAGGCGTCAACGAATGTCAAAAACGTCAAATCCTATACATTTGTCATTCTATTCCCTCATACCCCGAGCAACGAATTGCCACTTGTCTAGGGGGGGCAGGAATCTATACTGCGTCCTTTTTACCCTTTTACCCGGTAAAGCCAAAGGAGAGTTATGATTTTGTTATGTTCGTCCCTTAACTAAAAATATGATTCCGTAGCCGACCGCATACGACAACTACCGATGCACGCAGCAGATGCGCGTTGTTCAGTGCGGCTTCTGAATGGTCCCCGTTATCCGTATCGGAGTTTAACAAGTAATGGGTACGCTGTATGTGCTGCATGCGTCGGCAGTTGTCATATGCGGTCGACTTCGGAATTATACCTTTAAGGTTGATTTACACCCATTACGTCAAATTCCATTAGTGTAAACAGTGACAGAATATTCAAGAAAGAAAGAAAGAAAGAAAAAAGAAAATATTTTTATTCAACCCCGCTTACCTATACAAAAATATACACAGCTTAGCAACCAGATATAAAATTACAACATTGTGCATACATAACAATGATAAATGCATGTATAGCAATATAATACTTAGCTAGGTAGAAACGTACGAAAAAAAATATAGTGAGAGACGAATTCATAATGGATTCACAAATGAAGTTAACTAATGGAGAATTAAACGTTGGTCATTTTTTAGAACGCTTAAGATAAAATTGTAATTATTATATTATTTAACTTTGCCAAAGTCTAAACTGTATTTCATTGTACTTTTTTCTACGTCTTTTCCAGTTGTCAAATAAATCTGTCCAGCGGGAAAAAAAATCCCGTTGGTCAGACTAATCTGACCATCAATCTAACCAATGGGAAAAACCCGAATAAAGTCCTAATTCATTCATTGTAATTTCTAAAGTACCTGAACGCTGAAAATAAGTTTTCATTTACACTAAAATATTAAGAAAGAATGCTCCTAGAATGATCTTGTTCTAGCTCTAGCTCTTCGTTTGGTCTAAACACGACTATACTCGAGTCGGCGTTTAGCGTTTTTCACAATTTGATACCTTTGGATCTATCCAAGTAGCTCTAGCTGCTTATTCCGCGTCTTAGCTTCTTAGCTATACTTATATGTATGTTCCAGTGGCGAAGGGTGAATTTCAAAAGGGACGCCGGTGATTTTTTAATGCTATGATCTAGTTTGCCACACACCATGCGATTCATATATTGGTATATGGAATTTACGTAGTCAAGTTTTAGTTTATAAACAGAATTCAGGTCAACGAATATACCAACACATTTTAGTTTTTTATCAAGAATTTTCGAGACGGTTTAGCAGGGACAAGTGGATATTGATTTCCAATCATTCCTACCAGTAGAAATATGTGGAATAATATTCCACTCTTACCTACCAGGGGGGATTCGTTGGTAGGGATAAGTGAAACAGCCCTCACGTTCGACGTTCATTAGAGATGGGGTGCACAAATGCTTGTTTAAGAGCTCTTAGAAATACTCCTGCAGAGGTTACATATTTGGGTTAGACCAGAATAGTTCATTTTTTACTAAGAGATCTTCTTCTTCTTAGCGTTAATTCCCAGTCGCATACGAAGCTTTCGGCTCGGAGTCTGAGGTCCGCTTTACCAGTCTTAACTACGGATTTGGCTAGACCTCGATATTTTCCGTGAAGCGATTGTCATCTGACCTCCACAACCTAATGTTAACATTAGGCGATATCGAAGCTTCGCAGCTAGACCGTTGTTTTTGGATTTTTTGGGGCTCCAACTACCTGTAACGACTGCTATAGATGTTCTTTTGGCAACCGGGACCGACGCACGGTGGATCCTGTTGTATGGGATGGTTGGTCAATATTATTTAACAACGTTCCGAGACTTAAGCTAAGTCATAAAGGTGTATAATACATACATACGTACCTAAATACATAAAATCACGCTTATTTCTCACTGGGGTAGGCAGAGACCACTGATTTCCACTACCCGCGAACATCTTTCGCTTCCTTAACTTTTATAATTTTCTTTATTAAAGGCGTTTTAGGGCAAAATAACTTATGACTTCCAAGTTAATTACAATTACACAGTATTACAGTCAAGCTATTACAAATAAAGAAGTTCACTGCCAGAACCGGACGCACGTAAAACTTCGGTCTTCCTACGCTTACTGCGGTCACTCACTACACTGCTCAAAATCCTTCGGGGGCCTGCCTGGGCCGAAACTTTGCTTAATAGTATAATTTTTAAAAATACAAATCTCATCTTGTCACGTTGAATTATTTTTTTAAACTTTTCTTTGATTCTGCTCGACGAAAGCCATTTTATTTTAAAAGATTTAAGAAAATTATGCAAAGTTTGTTTAAGGGAAGTTACACCTAAAGCAGGGCAGTTGGTTTCTGCATTAATTATCTCCTTTAATTTTAAAAACTTGCTATCTAATTTCTTGTATTGAATTGAAAACAATTTGTCACACAAATCTCTCCTTTTTACTGGATAATCCACTATGCCTAAGAAAAAAAATGAAAAAATAACCTATATAATTAGGCTACAATACAATTCAAAACTATTAATTCATGTTAAATACGAAAATTTTCACAGTTAAGTGTAATAACTAAGCGAAACACGAGCGGCTCATATTTTTAATCTACTACCGTGAAACTATAAACCACTGCCATTTGAAAAAGAGCATTTTGTCAAAACTTTCGATATCAACTATATAAAATACACTAACTAACGAGTTATCGAGAACTAATTAGTACCCTGACAAAATGCTCTTTTTCGAAAAAAAACAGTATCAAAACTGCACTTCTGAAGAAAAAGTGGTTTTTAAATAAAAAAATATTATGAAGAAGTTTTTATCGTAAAGCACTAAATTTATAATATTTTAAATACAACATACCATCAGCATCACTCATGTTTTTTTTTATTAATTATACCCTGTTACTTTTAAAGTAATAAATGTTTCAATACTGCACCAAACTTAGAAAACGTAATTGACTACAAGGAAAATACAAATTAGGTCAACTTTGTCCTATCATAAAAAGTATACTAGACAACCAATACTACTTTAATTACATAAAATAAATGTGGTATACCCTCTATTTGCTAAATCGATGAAAAAAAATTATCTAGTGGCATTTTTTTAATTTTGATTTATGACCAACCAGTTCATACTACAGGATCCACCGTGCGACGGCTTAACGTGCTCTCCGAGGCACGACCAGACCAATGCAAATACTCATATTTCATGCACACAAATATTTGCACTGAGCGGGGATCGAACCCGCGCCTCCTGCGTAGCGGCCGCGTTCACTACCGCTACGCCACGGAGACTGTCTTTATTGTCTATTTTTTACTAAGAGATAGAGATTGTAAATACATTTTGAGTACTTTGCTAGTCAAGATCGATCTGATGCTGACTGTATAGTAGTATTAAACTGTTTTGACCGTAATAGAAATAGTACATAGTTATGAAAAATGAGGCTTTCTAAATGTTTAACGATTTTGTATAGAGCGTGCGAACGAGTGGATGTTGATATGTGCCTACCTCTTCAGGGATGTGTCTGAATGTTCAGATGTGATGCCATGGTCACGGCGCGACTAAATTGTGGTCGAATTATGTTTTGAAACATAATTATCTTGGGCTGGGTTATGTTTTAGTCCTAATGTTGGTATCTGTGAAAGGAATCTAAATAAACTGGTGCAACACATTTGACAGAAACCGTTGGAGTCAGTGACTGTTAATGTTAAATTTGACGGTAACCTCTTACTTTAGCAGGAAGTATGGTGCAAACGTCGGGCAGACTAATGATAAATATGAAATAGTTATTTGTTATACAAGAGTGCAAAGTTGCTTTTTAACCACGTGCTCAGTTTTGATGACCGAGCAAGCGAAAGATTCTAAATTTGAATCACGAGCATAGCGAGTGATTCATAAATTAGAATCTTGAGCGTTAGCGAGGGAATCAAAAGAGCACAAGGTGTAAAATCTTTGCACTCAAGTGCAACACGTAACTTTTCATCCCACCTCAGCGAGGAAATAATGAAATGCTTCTTCTTCCTAGCGTTAATTCCCAGTCGCATGTCGCATCCGAAGCTTTCACCTCGGAGTTCGGGGTCCGCTTTACCAGTCTTAACTGCGGATTTGGCTGGACCTCGATATTTTTCGTAAAGCGACTGCCATGTGACCTCCACAACCCAATGGTGACATTAGGCGATATCGAAGCATTGCAGCTAGACCGTTGTTGTTGAACTTTTTATGCATACAAATATTTGCACTGAGCGGGGATCGGACCCGCGCCTCCTGCGTTGCGGCCACGTTCACTACCACTACGCCACGGAGGCTGTATAATAATTATGTGTAATAATACTAATAATAAAATATCAACAAATAAAATTCAACAACAATGTTCAACCATAGGACGTGAAAAAAAAATTATACGCGCAAAGCAAATTTAAAAAAAAAAGTAGGTACACCAAGGAGGTTCCGAGTTGAGTTTTTCATAAATTAAAAAAAAGTTGTATGATAAATCGGCACCATAGAGGTAGAAGTAAATAGGTTTAATGATGTTTTGAGTTCACAAACCTAGTACACACGATGTTCTAAATTCAAATTTACTTTACCACTCTAGAGGATAAAAGCGACTTTTACATTCAGATATCGAAGAAAAAAAGTACTCTTTCCGAGATGGTGGGATGAAAAATATATTATTCATTCGATGCTTAATTACCTACATGTTATTCTTTTTTTACATAAAACAAGCTAACATTTTTACAACAATAAAAAGAGATAAAAGTAGGGGGTAAGAAGGTTAGGCATCAAAGAATGCCTCCCCACCGAAAATTAAAAGCGAAAGCTATTGTAACCACTGAGTTATGCGACTACGTGGGGTTACAACTGTCTGCGCTACGAGAGCTACGAACGCTACGAGAGTGCTACGAGTCTACATTAATTTAGTTAGTAAACCGACTTCAAATACTTTCTAAAAGTACTATACGCATTGTAATCATGTCTTTAGTGACTTCCATTTACTTCGACTTAGATAATAGTGTGAATTTTGTCAAAATCGGTAGTTTTCAAGATATGGACTGGACTAATATAATTATAAAGTGACGGTTAATCGTGTAAGGGGTCTACTAGGATCTGAGCGCAAGCTAGATCACCTGCTAATCAGAACACCTGCTAAATAACGGGTGAGGCTCTGGAGTAGCCTTTACTCTCAGGGTTAGGAGATCAGACGATCAGAAACGATTCTGTGGTTGGGTAATGTCATAGTTTAGTTTAGCGAAATATGCAACAGAATTGGTTCCTTCAATATCATCATGAATAGTTTCAAATATAAACCAAATATTCCACACGTCAAATTGCTACCCGTTTGGTGTTCTATGATTAAGGTATGATCCCGAAGGCGACCGCATACGATAACTGCAGACGCGTAGCGTACCGTGTAATAGACTTGAATTTGATAATTTTGTTCATTCAATTCAATTCAATTTTTTGGTGTGGCAAGCTATGCCAAAGTTGTCGGCAAATTTCCCTCCATTTCCCTTGACACTACTGCGCGACACTACTAGTAGTGCCACGGGAGATTTCGCCATATTATACAGACGTGCGAAGGAGTATAGTCACTTAAAAGGCCGCAGTATACATTTTGAATTTGGCAATTTTGTCATTGGGTCTAATTTGACTGATTGTGAGCAATATTGTTTCAATTCATTGCGTTATGTCAATGGTGCTGTTTTATTTATCCATATCGAAGTATTACAAGGACAGCCTCCGTGGCGTAGCGGTAGTGAACGCGGCCGCTACGCAGGAGGCGCGGGTTCGATCCCCGCTCAGTGCAAATATTTGTGTGCATTAAATATGGGTATTTGCATTGGTCTGGTCGTGCCTCGGAGAGCACGTTAAGCCGTCGGTCCCGGTTGCCATAAGAACATCTATGGCAGTCGTTACGGGTAGTTGGTGCCCTAAAAAGTCCAAAAACAACGGTCTAGCTGCAAAGCTTCGATATCGCCTAATGTTAACATTGGGTCGTGGAGGTCAGATGGCAATCGCTTCACGGAAAATATCGAGGTCTAGCCAAATCTGTAGCTATGACTGATAAAAGCGGACCCCAGACTCCGAGCTGAAAGCTTCGGATGCGACTGGGAATTAACGCTAGGAGGAAGAATCGAAGTATTACAAGTAACGTATATGAATGTGAGGAGACGACATATCTCATCAGACCGCACATAAATGGTCCATAGAAATAAAAGAAAATTCAGTCCTGCAATCCGCTCTTTTGTTTGTCTATAAATACATTTTCATTTTAAACCCCCGACAAAAAAGAGGGGTGTTATAAGTTTGAAGTGTGTGTGGGTGTGGGTGTATGTGTGTGTGTGTCAGTCTGTCTGTGGCACCGTAGCTCCCAAACGCCTGAACCGATTTCGATTTTGTTTCTTTTGTTTGAAAGATGGTTTAGTCGAGAGTATTCTTAGCTATGTATCATAAAAATTAGTCCAGCGATTTGAAAAATATGAGGAGTGGAAGTGGTAATGCAAAATCTAATATTTTCAAATATACCCGTGTTGGGTATCAAATGAAAGGTCACAATTTATACATCAAGATTCAGCAAGTTTTATAGAAATCGGTTAAGCTACCTATAAAAAGCATGAAATAATAAAAAAATAAATTGAAAATATAATAACCCCCCCAAAAAGAACCTATAAAAAGTAAAATAATAACTATTACATTATGACCTACCCTAAGTATTGACCCTTTTTCATTTGTATCGTCGGGAGACCGCCGTCTGACCGTCAGGGGGAGTAATATAGCATACCAAGGTACTTAGCGGTCCCCGTCAGTCCCCGTAGTAGACTTATATACATTACTTGTCAAACTTCGACACGGATAAACGGCACCATAAAGAAGCTGTATTGAATTAATACAGTAAAGAACGGTGGAAAAAAACGCTAGATTTTTTTTCATTATTATTATTTTTTTAAAGAATATTGGTAACCGAAATTCCTAATATTCCCGTTAACCCCTCCAGCTAAGCTTAATTTTTTATGTTAGGAGTTGGTTTACGTCGGTTATGTAATGGCCAGGATTCAAACCCGGGACCTCTCGTCTTTCATGCACCATGCGACTTATCTTACCTGTACTGTCATTAAATATGTCAAGTAAGCCTACCAATTAGTCCTATTCGGGCTTATTTTGCCATGTGGAGTTAGATTCAAGTATAAATCTATTTCAATCAATCAATTAGCCTATTGCAGTCCACTGCTGGACATAGGCCTCTCCCAATATGCGCCACGTCTGCCGATCCTCCGCCTTCCGCATTTACTGCAGTTAAATCGACTATGATCGGCACAGACCCAGCTGCCAATTTCGAGTTCTTAGCGGGGCGCGAAAAAGCATCTGATGAAGTCGTTAAACTGAACTTAAAATGAAAGGTTCAGATGCAACCAGGAATCACGCTGCTATGTTTACAATAACAAAATAAAAAATAGTACATTATGGTAAAAGTGAGCAAAGTTGGTGATTACTTGTAGTGGAGGGTCTTAAGAGAGCCGAGGACGGTAATCATCATACTCACGCGTGCCATACGACGTTTTACAACACACTTGCGAATAAAATAATACTACAAATACTAAATAAAGAATACTACAAATTAATGCGTTTTCCTATGTGCGCGCATCTAACAATGGCGGTCGGCCATATTTAAAAAAAAATGAGGTTTGAATTTAACTTTTTTTACTGTTTTTTTTTCTGTACATACTTAAAGAAAAAAAAATTTAAATTTGAGTGAAAATTTTGTTTATTAAACAAGAAGTATCTATTACAAGTTGAAATTATTTATTTACCTAAATACGAAAATGTATCAAATGAACTTACAATAAGCATATTAATTTATTCGTACTATTAAACACGTTCTTTTTTTGTATCGAAACTTTTTTAAGAACATAGAAACTTAACCTATAAAATTTAAAAAAGAATCTATAACTCAGTTGAGCTCAGTTGTGAATAATAACAATGAAAAAGTCACAGTTTGATAATAGGTGTCAGTATGTCACAGATGTACCTAATTATCAAATTAAATAATAGATATAATAAAAAATATCTGTACCTATAATAAAATATGTCTATAATGTATATAGTGGGTAAAGTGTCAATACTTGTAATTTTCAATCTCATCATTTAGATCAATAATCTTTAACATTGTAATATTATTCTAACTAGGTACCTGCCTACGAAACCACCCTATTCAGTGGAATATTCTATAAAGATACTTTGACCTCTACACACACAGAACATCAGAAATAACATTTCTAAGAAATAAATAATGTTCCCGACAAACATTTTGTTATTTATCAGGACACGTTTAAGGACAAGGCTACACTTGATTGAAAATCCGCCGAATATCGGACAGGTCCCGTTCTCGTTGTACCTCCTATTCAGTTCTTTTTTTAAACAAACCTTCTTTACACCCATCAGATGGACCGCGTGCTTGTCTACCACCTAACTGGTATAAAAAAAATATTGGTAACTTACCAAAATACTGGAAAATCCGCGAGAGGACTTCTGTCAAGTGTAGCGCCTTCCTTATATCTACGTGTTTTATTATTTTGGCAAATATAATTCTTAGGGGAATAATATTTTATTAGGTCAAAGGTTACACGTGTCCGGCTCCCAGCGCGTCTCTTCATAAATATAGGTAGGTTTGCCTACGCCGAGATGCAAAATTAATCCTATTATGTTTTCATAACATCGTTAAGGCTCGTTTAGACGAGGAGAATTTCGGTCCGAAAAATCGTACGCGACTATCGCTAGCAATAATCGGCATACCATTATCGTATCAAAGTGTTTACACACAGGCAAACACTACATTTTCGCCTACTATTATACCATACGAGATTCGCAAGTGACATATCGCCTATGTTTGTCATACGTACGATTGCTTGAAGCGTCGTTTACATGAGGCGAGTTTCTCGCCTGCAAGTTTTTTCTGTTCTTTCGATAATAATAATACTAATGTATCATGCGGGCGAGAAACTTTCCTCGTGTAAACGAATCAAATTTTGTTCTGTCTATAATGCTTTAAAGTATCTTTTGTTAGAAAACATGTTGTTTTATTTTTCGGAAATA
Source organism: Eilema depressum (assembly GCA_914767945.1). NCBI lineage: Eukaryota > Metazoa > Arthropoda > Insecta > Lepidoptera > Erebidae > Eilema > Eilema depressum. Next base: position 30,337,239 of record OU612012.1, on the reverse strand, counting down.
AGATATTTTATATCATTTACACAGGTAAAATAATTTTAAGTTATTGATGGGACATCTTATAATACAGTAAAACGAGCTGCTCCGTTTATTCGTTAGTAGTTTTAAAACTTTATGAGGTGCCTAGTTGACGCTTAATTGACTTCAACTTCAACTTCTTCTTAATGGCGTCTGCAGCAAATCGCCGTCAGTTTGCCAATGTCAAGTAAATTATAAATGTTTATAAAATTATTAATGGCGAAACGCCAATGTCAAGTTTTCAAGATATTTTCTACCAGAGCCACGTTAGCCACGGCAGTAACTTTGTTTCCGTGTGTCCACCCCCCACGAGATTCAGATGGTCGATCAGGACGTGTGGTTGGATTTTAGGGGGCAACGCTTAATTAAACAACCCGAAATGAGAAATGATTGACAAAATACCTACTTATGACACATCATTTGTATTCAGAGACAAAAAGTCATCGTGGTTGGTAAAAAGTTATCGTTCATTGCTGTAGAAAAAGTCATTGTTGTAAAATAATTAAATTAAATCATCTTCATCTGCATATAGACGTATTCTCCCGATTGCATCTGTGGCCAAGATGACCTCAGAGCTCGGGGTCCGCCTTCCGGCTCTTCCTCCTCCACTTCGCACGATCTTGGGCGTCCACGGTAGTGAGACCATTTGCACGCATGTCACCCTCCACGACGTCAAGCCAGGACTTCTTGAGCCTACCCCTTCTACCTGGAAAAATTATTAAATTTAATACTTTGACGACTGTCATTACGTCAAATTCCATACATTCGTATTTCTTTAGCATCAGATTGATTTTGACTATCATGATAACAGCGAAGTACTCAAAATATGAATGCCAAGTTTCCAATTTCTTCGAATACTAGATCATTTTGAGTATGTACTTTGCTAGTCAAGATCAATCTGATGCTGACTGTACCTAACTACTGGCATCTGAACTAGGAGGAATTCATGAGAAACTAGACGCGTTCTAATTCTAGTTTTTAGTTTTTGTTCTTTTATTGTTAATTTCTTACTTAAACGTAAATTATATAATATAGGTATATACTAGCTGTCCCGGCGAAATTCGTACCGCCATATTTTTCCCGTTCCTGCTGCACCTATAAACCTGCCCTGGACACCCACGAATATTTCAAGACTAAAATTAGCCAAATCGGTTCGTGCGTTCTGGAGTTATAGCGTCATGAAGGAAAACCCGACTTATTTTTATATAGTAGATATTAATATATTATATATAAAAAATCCTTTGTCCTGAATGACTGAGGTATCAACGCACAGCCTAAACCGCTGATCGTAGAGACCTGAAACTTGGAGAGTGTGTTCTTTGTATGACGGAGGCATCCGATAAGAAGGGATTTTCTGAAATTCTACCCCTAAGTGGGTAAAAAGGGGGACATAGTTTGTATGGGACAACGTGATTCCGTGGTCCAATCTACTTCAAATTTGGCATAAAGTATTTTGAACAGAATTGATGTAATACCTCATATTTATTTTATTGAAATTCATCCCTTAACTGGGTTAAAAAGGGGTAGAAAATTATTTTGGGGGTGATTTGCTGCGAGGTTGATATTAATACTCTTTAGTACTTTTGTTTTTAAATTTTATTCTTTTGATGGCATTTTATTTTGACACAATCATATTTGGAAGCGGGTCCGTGTCATAATCCTGAAATTTCATATTGCCTACAACTAAAGTACCAACGATAACAACATCGAAATAATAAAATATCGCCAGATTATGTAAGTTTGTAGAATAAGTTATATACAGGTAAGTATTATAAATCTTTGAGATTTTGATCTATCGGTCAAATAAATAGTCGGCATTTTGATATTTGGCTCTTCGGTTGCTCATGTATGCTGATGATATTGCACTTATGGACGCGGACAGGAGTAGATTAGTGCGACGCGTGACATTGCAGAAGCAGGCGCTTGAGAACGGCGGTCTGAAGCTAAATGTAGCGAAGACAGAATACTTGGCGTTATGACGGGAGAGCGTTAATGGAAGGGGACACTCTTTACAAGTATAACTTTTTATAAAAAGCGTGGAGGTTGATTGGGTCGATGCCTGAAGGCGCGGGTATCACTCCGATGTCTGTGCTTGGAGGTGTTCTAAGAAAGGATATTTTTATTTCAACCTTTACTTTTTCTTCTTTATAAATTACTGGCTGTTGCTCGCGGCTTCTCTCGCATGAAATTCTGATCTCAGCTGATAATGTCATAATGTAGCTTTCAAATAGCGAAGGATTTTTTTTAATAGTTTTTGAATTTATTCGTCACATACAGAAATAGAAATCATTAAATACAAAACACATTTCTTTTTTATTGATCTTTGGTTTTTGGGATTTGCATCTCCCAATAGTATATTGGGTAATAGGTTTGGTGCCCGACGCCGCGCGCCGATTTGATAAATAATCGCAATAATCGCGCTCGTACTCTTTCAAAGATACTCCTTTTGTATTAGTAAGAGAGCTTGGATCATTAACTCCGGTACCATCAGCGTACTGAATGAGATGTACATCATTAGACGCGCCTTTAATTGGAGAACACGAAATGGCTATGCTGCAAAGTCAAAAACCTGGTGGTGATACCAAAAATCAATTTTGAAAATGCTAAAAAAATCGGTACTTAGTATTTAAAGATTACCAATTTTCGTTTGTTCCTGGCAATAGAGGAGATTTAGGACTATATGATAGTGCAGTGCTGCAAGCCTCCATAACTGGCCTTGTCAGAGGCAGCACCTTGCAAAGTGCCGCCTGAAAACAGGTATCTGGTACGATCGAATTACCAAATAAAACCGGGCTCATCTGAAAGATCATCAAATTCTGAGTATGAAAAACTGGTGCTGCAAATCTTAAACACTGGCGAAGGTGGTTGCAGCAGCGATTGAAGATCGCGAGTTGCCCGTCTCGGTTTGGTATTTTCACATTTATACGATCGAGTTACCAAAAAAAAACAGGGCTCATCTGAAAGATCATCAAATTCTGTGTAGGAAAAACCGGTGCTGCAAATCTTAAACACTGGCGAAGGTAGTTGCAGCAGCGATTGAAGATCACGAGTTGCGCGACTCGGTTTTGTAATTTTCACATTAGTACGATCGAGTTACCAAAAAAAACAGGGCTCATCTGAAAGATCATCAAATTCTGTGTAGGAAAAACCGGTGCTGCAAATCTTAAACACTGGCGAAGGTGGTTGCAGCAGCGATTGAAGATCGCGAGTTGCGCGACTCGGTTTGGTATTTTCACATTAGTACGATCGAGGTACCAAAAAAAAACAGAGCTCATCTGAAAGATCATCAAATTCTGCGTAAGAAAAACCAGTGCTGCAAATCTTAAACACTGGTGAAGGTGGTTGCAGCAGCGTTTGAAGATATCGCATTGCGCGACTCGATTTGGTAGGTATTTCCATATTAGTACGATCGAATTACCAAATAAGAGCGGGCTCATCTGAAAGATCATCAAATTCTGAGTATGAAAAACCGGTGCTGCAAATCTTAAACACTGGTGAAGGTAGTTGCAGCAGCGTTTGAAGATCGCGCGTCGCGCGACTCGGTTTGATTTTCATATTAGTACGATCGAATTTCCAAAAAACCAGTGTTTAAGATTTGTAGCACCGGTTTTTCTTACGCAGAATTTGATGATCTTTCAGATGAGCCCTGTTTTTTTTTGGTACCTCGATCGTACTAATGTGAAAATACCAAACCGAGTCGCGCAACTCGCGATCTTCAATCGCTGCTGCAACCACCTTCGCCAGTGTTTAAGATTTGCAGCACCGGTTTTTCTTACGCAGAATTTGATGATCTTTCAGATGAGCCCTGTTTTTTTTTGGTACCTCGATCGTACTAATGTGAAAATACCAAACCGAGTCGCGCAACTCGCGATCTTCAATCGCTGCTGCAACCACCTTCGCCAGTGTTTAAGATTTGCAGCACCGGTTTTTCCTACACAGAATTTGATGATCTTTCAGATGAGCCCTGTTTTTTTTGGTAACTCGATCGTACTAATGTGAAAATTACAAAACCGAGTTGCGCAACTCGCGATCTTCAATCGCTGCTGCAACTACCTTCGCCAGTGTTTAAGATTTGCAGCACCAGTTTTTCATACTCAGAATTTGATGATCTTTCAGATGAGCCCGGTTTTATTTGGTAATTCGATCGTACCAGATACCTGTTTTCAGGCGGCACTTTGCAAGGTGCTGCCTCTGACAAGGCCAGTTATGGAGGCTTGCAGCACTGCACTATCATATAGTCCTAAATCTCCTCTATTGCCAGGAACAAACGAAAATTGGTAATCTTTCAATATTAGGTACCGATTTTTTTAGCATTTTCAAAATTGATTTTTGGTATCACCACCAGGTTTTTGACTTTGCAGCATAGCCATTTCGTGTTCTCCAATTAAAGGCGCGTCTAATGATGTACATCTCATTCAGTACGCTGATGGTACCGGAGTTAATGATCCAAGCTCTCTTACTATATTGTAAAGCTGGTCGTATTCGTTTACTAATCCCGATATAATTTAAATATTAGTAAAGGTATGATTCCGAAGCTTTCTCATATAGTCCCCGAGCCACGTTTAAATTGGCATGTATTTAAATCGATATTTGTATAGTCCCTTTTTTCGAAGTCCGTATCTAACAAAATATTTCAAAGCTATATCAAAAATACTGACTTGCACACTAATTATGCGCACTAACTAAATCAAATTAAATATACTGTTTAATGAAATTTGCAGAACAATTCCTTTGGTTAAATAAAAAAAATTCGGATTTGCACACCTTTTTCAATAAATCTATCATTTGATTTAGTTAGTGTGCAAGTCAGTTTTTTTGCACAGCATTCATGTTTCTGGTATGCATTCAGTAAATTAGTGGAGTTACGTAGTTTTCTGAAAAATTATACAGATGTGCATTTAAAAATATCCCGTTTAAATTTCGTCAATGGTTTCCTCCCGGGGCGATACTTCGTAGGTACCTACAATGTTTAAGGAAGTTGAATTATGAATTTTCGTATAAAATGTCAGCTGTGACTTAGTTGGTGGTGGTTAACACCCACATTTCGCCAACAATGATTTTCGCTCTCACGTAATAGGGGGCGAGCCTATTGCTGTCTAGCGGGCACTTTGTCATGGGCTGTGTTTACTGTTGGATGGAGAACAGCTCTATCCTTTAGTCGCCTTATGCGACACACACTGGAAGAGATTGGGTGGCCCTATTCTACTTCACCGGGAACCAACACGACACGGCACGGCACGGCTTTAATAAATATTGTAGGCTATTCTACACAACACAACTAGACCCAAAGTAAGCATAGCTTAACTAGCTTGTGTTATGGGTTCTAGAATGCGGATGTTTATCCCCATTCTAGAACCCATAACACAAGCTAGTTAAGCTTTACTTACGAAAAAAATTTATTTAAGTATGTTTATGCTTAAATACATTTTTTTCGTAAATACATACATATTATACATAGAAACACCCAGACCAATGCAAATATTCATATTCCTGCATACAAATATTGGCACTGAGCGGGGATCGAACCCGCGCCTCCTGCGTAGCGGCCGCGTTCACTACCGCTACGCCACAGAGGCAGTCAAAAGTCAAGTATAAAACCCTATGTTGTTGTTCTTCGCTCTACCTCAAGCCAAGTGACCTAGGGCAAGTCGTTGCATCAACGCTGGGCGCCATAGGAGATAATCATCATCATCTTAATGTTAAAAAATTTCACCTCGGAGCCCGGGGACCAACTCTTTCTCCTTCAATCGATATGGCTTCTATTGGTTTTTATGAGAGCGACTGTCGTCTGCCTTTTTTATACCACTTAGGTTGCAGACAAGCACACGGCCCACCCGATAGAAATAGTTACCGTGACCTACGGACGTATAGAACACCAGGAACGCCATACTCGTGCTGACGACACTATAGGAATCTTCTAATGTCCTTCTTGAAGAGCCCCATACTGTAGTCGCTTGGAAAAGCCACAGCAGGGAGTTCATTCCACAGTAATAAGTATCGACATCAAAAATCTCAGTGAGGTTAATGTACCTATTTTGTTTTGAATAAAATTATCTATGATACTGTCTGAAGTTTACGCGAATATCACTCAATGAAATAAAACCACTTTAAAATTAATTAAATCGTGATTTATAGTCTTAATAAAGAATCTATAGAATGAAACTATAATTAGGTATCTAGTACGATCCAATTACCAAAAAAACCAGGCTCATCTGAAAGATCATCAAATTCTGTGTATGTAAAACCGGTGCTGCAATTCTTAAACACTGGTTGGTGAAGGTGGTTGCTGCAGCGATTGAAGTTCGCGCCTTGCGCGATCCGATTTGGTATGTATTTCTGTTCTATTATGTCAGACAATCGTAATACCAACAAAAAAAACAGGGCTAATCTGAAAGATCATTAAATTTTGTGTATGAAAAACCACTACTTCAGTTCCTACACACTGGCGAAGATAGTTTCTGCAGTGATTGAAGCCCGCCCGTCGCGCGGTATGATTTGGTTTCCGTATTTTAATAGGACCTGAATGTGTTTGTTGCCTCTTCGTGACAACATTTCAAAAAATGTTTGATACAACAATATGGATTAACGAGCCAAAGTTACTCTACGATTTCATTCGTAGTAATATTATTTCGTATTACAGTCGCATTATTTTTCAAATACTTAAATATTCCACAACATTCTACACAACGCTATCTAGACCCATGGTAAGCTTAATTAGCTTGTGTTATGGAATCTAGAATGCGGATATACATACTTAAATACATTTTTTTTTTGTAAATACATAGGTACATATTATACATAGAAAACACCCAGACCAATGCAAATATTCATATTCATGCATACAAATATTTGCACTGAGCGGGGATCGAACCCGCGCCTCCTGCGTAGCAGCCGCGTTCACTACCGCTGTGCCACAGAGGCAGTCAAAACTTAGCGTCATCGCAGAAAAATAAATACTTAATTATTCTCGATCAGGTGCATCGAGCAGTCCGACTGGGGAAGTACCTCCACCCTGAAGATCGTGGCTTAATAACCTCGTGTTGTGTTTCCGACGTTCTCTCCAGTGAGCTCTGGCTACCCTACTCACCGTCGCGACGGGTAGCCAGAGCTCACTGGAGAGGTTTTGTGCTGTCAGTGGGAAAACCAAAGGCTTTATGGCTTTAGGCTTTATCTTTTGCGCTGAATGACGGCACAGAATCTCACTGTTCTTACAGGGTCGACAGCACGAGTGTGACTCCCCTGGTGTTGCACGCGCCCATCATCATCATTATATAGACACATTCTCCCGATTGCATCCATGGCCAAGATGACCTCGGAGCTCGGGGTCCGCCTTCCGGCTCTTCCTCCTTCACTTCGCACGATCTTGGGTGTCCGTGGTAGTGAGACCATTAACACGCATGTCACCCTCCACGACGTCAAGCCAGGACTTCTTGGGCCTACCCCTTCTACCTGAATCCGGTGGGGGCGCCATTGCCAGGCATTTGTTAGCCACGAAGCCCGGCGGTTTCCGCAAGACGTGGCCGCACCAGCGAAGGCGGCTCTCTTGCATTTTATCCGCGATGTCACAGACGTGAAGGCTGCCGCGGATGCGTGAGTTCCTCACGCGATCTTTACGCGTGATGCCACACATCCACCGCAGCATTTTCATCTCCGTTACACGCAGCTCTTGCTTGTGTCACTCCAGCAGCGGCCACGACTCACAACCATGTAAGAGGAAAGGTCTAATGATCGTCTTATAGATCTGTCCCTTCAACCTGACTGGCATTTTGGGATCACACGTGGCGCCAGTCATTTCTCGCCACTTGGCCCACGTGGCAGCAATCCGTGCCCTGACGTCGTACCTAGTCGATTTCACCAGTCACATGAAGTACAGATCCCAGGTACTTAACTGGTCCGTGCGCTCGACCAAGTCATCGCCTATGTGAACGGGTTAACGCTAAGTATTCTGTCTTCGCTACATTTAGCTGCACTCGCCCATATGCCACGGTAACCTCTTGACATTGGGAGGGCCGTGTGCTTGTCTGCGATCTAATTAGTACAAAAGGATAAAAGGATACCAGAGGATAATGGACTCCCGGATCTGACAGGAGAGTGCACTCACGGAGTGAAATACAAGGCGAAGAATACGCCTCCACATTGCCTATTCCTCGTGCGATGATCTAGTGGACACTGCGGTCTAAAGGCGTTCCAGAGGCTTACATTGACACCATCCTAGACATATACCACGATTTCGGTTACACGTTCGGATCCCTGTCGGCGTCATGAAAACCGGATCCATCACTGTCGTAGTACACCAAGGATCCTTCCTTATTCCTTACTGACAACTTCACTCTTCAGCATCAGGATGCTCATGTATCCTCAATGGTGATGGACACGGACAGGAGCAGATTGGTGCAACGTGTGAAAGTGTGGAAGGAAGCGCTTGAGAACGGCAGTCTGAAGCTATATGTAGAGAAGACATAATACTTGGCGCTAAACTCAACGGATCTCACACCCGTCCGCATAGGCGATAACTTAGTCGAGTGCATGAACCAGGTTGATTACCTGACTTCACGTAACTGGTGAAATTGATTACGACATCAAGGCACGTTTTGCCGCCTCGTGGGTCAAGCGCAAAACGACTGTCGTCATATGCAACCCTAAAAATGTTATTTATATTGAAGGGACAGGTGTATAAAACGATCATGTCCTTTTACAGTGCAGTGAAGCGTGACCGCTGCTGGAGGGACATAAGCAGGAGCTACGTGTCACGGACATGAAAATGCTGCGGTGGATGTGCGGAGATACGCGTAAAGATTGTGAGAGGAACTCTCGCATCCACTGCAGCCGTCATGTCTGTGACATGGCAGATAAATGGCAAGAAAGTCGCCTTCGCTAGTGCGGTCACGTTTCGTCATCTACCCAAGTAGGTGAGACTGGTGTCGGTCGGAGAGAAATGTCGTGCGGTGTTCCGTAGGGATCGGTCCTGGGGCCTCTCCTGTGGAACATCGTATACGGCTGGGTGTTTCGCAGTGAGCTCGTGGATGGTGCTGCCGTGACGTGCTATGCAGACGACACGCTAGTGACGGCGAGCGGGGCTACACACCGCGAAGCGACGCCACGACCGCGGTTGCACAAGTCGTGGAGCGGATCCGGCGGCTAGGTCTCGACTCTCGAGGTGGCTCCGCAGAAAACCGAGGCCATGTTCTTTCATGGACCCCGGCGCGGAGGGATATCCGTGGAGGTTTATCGCACGATAAAAAAAAGTGCGGTCACGTTTTACGAAAACCGCCAGGCTAATGGCAAGGGCGCCCCCATCGGGTTCAGATAGAAGGGGTAGGCCCAAGAAGTCCTGGATTGGCGTGAAATGCGCGTGCGGCGAAATGCGCGAATAGTCTCACTACTATCACGCACATGCGTAGTGGTTATTAACGAAATGAATGAATAACGACATGAATGTTAGTGGTTCTAACGAAACATGAACGAAAAACGTAGCATTAGACAATCTAGGCACCATGATGTTATTTCGAGGAAGGGTTTAAACCGAACAAACGTTTCACGTGCTAGGTAGTAGTAGATAAGTACCTACTTCGATTCCGATTTGCCTGAACTATATTGAGGGCCTCTATAAGTAAGGCATTAGAAGGTTCCTCCAGGATCGGCAGCCTACTTGTGCTGCCGATATATGTGGCGCCCTTGGTGTTGTAGGTATATACACGTCCATACGTCACTTACTTACCCCTAGGCCTGCGCCTAAGAACCAGCTCGTTTCGTGTCCCAGGGTGCACCGCGAGGTTGTTCTAGTAGACTAAGCGTTCCACGTCCTTACATTTAATTCCACTCCATGCATTCGTGCCGGCCTTAAACTATACTAGGACTAACTGTTCCTGCAAAAACTGAAATAATTACGAAAACACAAAGGAAATAAAGAAAGCACGTCGACGTAACGTGATTGACTTTATTTTGCTAATCGATTCATATCATACAATCGACGATTCATCTTTTAGCACAGAATAGAAATTAATGCTTTTGGGGTCCATTACACGCTAGGTTTTGCCATGGTTTAACCATCAATCACGCCGTGATTGACCAATAACATAACGTCTATTAGGGTGGCCGCACATGTACGGTTTCCGGAGACGGTTTCCGTCCACGGTTTCCTGATTTGGAATTCCGTGTGCCGAGCGCACACGTCAGGTTTTTTGCATTAGGTTTTTTTATTATTACTTCGAAGCGAGCAGTGTTGCCAGTGCTAAATTATCAAATGTAACACAAGCTGGCTTAAAAGTTGCATTTTCGGGGGAAAAGTTACGTATTCTTGTTTTTTTATATAGTGTTTCTTGTTTTTTACAAATCCTCTCGGTTTATCTCGGGTATCCGCCCAATTTAGGAGCCGGCCTTCCGAGATGTGCAAAATGCAACAAAAGTTACAATACAATCTGGCAACCCCGGAAGCGAGACACAATCAGTGTTGCCAATTACTGATGATCTGAATTCCCCACAAACCCAACAGAAAGGCCCCAATATTAGACATTGATAACTACATTACTTCTCTTGAAGTTTCCCGCTATATTCACCACTTGCGATGTTTATTGCGGCTCGTGTACATATATTGCCAATGACATTTCATAACATAGACATGTCATATGCTTACAAATCAACGTAGAAAAATGTGCCGAACTCACACACATACATTTTTAATTCATCTACACTTTTGGTGTATTAACTTTAGAGTAATAGTTCGTGCAGTGTCTATAAACATACGATGGCATTTTCGTTATTTTTTTAAGTCACTGATGCTTCCGCTCAACGTCCGACCGGCGCCGCTCGGCACGCGGTACTAGAGGCAAACGTTCCAATTGACTCGTTTTCGGATCTTCACGATTTTCGCGCAATAACATATCTACTTCTTTTTATATAATATCTTTGTATATTGCCAATAAAGAGTTAAATAGTACCTTAATATCGGATATTTTGCTTTAATAATTTATCAATATGTATAATACTTGCCACTTATTACTTCTGAGTTTAGGTTTAGTGTGAATGTCTAAATGCCCCACATAAGCACAACCCCCACAAATTCCCTAATCGGCTTGAAAGTCCCCACTCTCTTGGGAATTGACAACGCTGGACACAATTTAAGCGCGATTCCGGATGGAAATTTCCTGACGTGTGCGGCGATTAGTACAAAATGTATGCGAGTGCTGCGTTCGGTATGACGTCATTAGGTTTTTTCCATTCTGAACCGAACGTCAGGTTTTTTCCGTTCTTCAAAAAGTAAGGACGTGTGCGCCTAGTAGAACATTTTGTATGAAAATGGAGCATTCGGTTTTTCAAATCTGACTTTTTGATCAGGAAACCGTGGACGGAAACCGTGCGTGTGCGGGGAGCCTAAATAACCGATTAACCAATAATATTCATGATTGACGGCATGATGCATGACGTTTGCATGAGCGTGTAATGGACCCCTTTAAATAATCCCGCAAAAGAACAACACTATTAGTTCGTTTAATTAACGATCACGAGTCACGACTCACGACAGTCACGACTCACGAGGCTTCACCATACAACTCGAATCGATATAATGTTCGCTCAAATGAAAATGACTGTGCTTCGCTTATGGACTTAAAATCCTTACTTTTACTACGTTTTTAATATAATTTTTATTCAAACCGCTGAATTAATGCCACTGCGGGCTATTCATTTTAGAAATATTAGAAATTATTCAGTTACGCAATATTGTCTATGCTGAGAATCGAGTTTTTAAATCGATACGCCATACGTATCAAAGCCGCTTTTCGGCGTGAATGGCCCTCTTTATACGTGTGTTTAGTTGTTAATCTAATCTGTCATGTCATACACGGTTCTTTCTACATAGCTAGGTAGGCTACCTATTGTATGATAAAAAAAAAAGATAGTAGCGATGGTATGGTCGCGACAGATGGGGAGTGTTTTTAATTTCTTGTGATTTTCAGGTCAGTACAGTTTTAATATGCCACGGTTTGTTTAAAATCATGTATTATATTAATCATACACCATGTGTTTACAATATTTAAAAAGTGTTGCTATTTTTATAACGCTGAACTGTGTATATTTATTTACGGACAATTTTTTTTCGAAACAGTGTTGAGTACCAAACCGAATTACTCATTTGCGAATCTTAATTTGAGGTAAAGAAGTTTTCATTATCTCTGCGTTGTGGGTGGGAGATCTTAGTTCCGAAGTGTTTAGCATAAGCGGCTTAGTGCTGTACGTATGTATTTATTTTTTCTAATTTTACTCTGTGCGTACATTCACCCGAGTGTGTACTACTTTTGTGGCTATTCGGCTGTCCTGAATACGAATTTAGCTACTTTTGTGAATTTTACTTGTGACCAAGACATTTCCTTGGGTAAGTTATTATATTCACTAGTACATCAGTGCTTTCAAGGTAATCTGTGTGATTATTATCTAATTCATGTACGTAATTATAAGTGTGTGTAATGAGCACTGTATTTATTATCTACCTCCAAAATAATTGTTTATTAACTATTGAAATTTAGGTTTTACCTTAGTTTCTTGTCATGACAGCATATTTATTGGACCTCTAACTAGATAGGGTTCAACTTGACATTGGTATGTAAACACTACATAAGTAAAGTGAGCTGTAGATGTATACTTTGTTATAGAGACAATTCCCAGATTTATGAATAGTTAGTTTTATTTAAAAAATATCTAATACAAATAAATGAAGTGTAAGTTCTCCTGTGCAACTTTGACAGAACTTTCATGCATCTTTGTCATGCTTTTAGTAGGTAATAAAAGACTTGGGATATTGAGTTCTGTCACATTCGCTTTTTATTCAATAAAAACAAATAAATGAAAAATTAATTCATTTGCTAAACTGTGATGTATTTATGACATTCTGTAAGTTTAGTTCAGCAACTAAGAAGAAAAATTTTTAATTGACTATCTAAATCTAAACAAACTCTTATTAAATCCTGTGATTTATCAAATCTTTATCAGCCTTTGGAACATACAGACACAGTTGTTCCTATTGCATATTTCTTTAGTATGGTAGAAAGTGCTTTTCAGAAAGAAAGGTAAAAGAAAAAAGAAATATGTTCCTTTTACGAACAACGAACATACCTTTTACTTTGGCCCGTTGTCCCAAAAAAGAGACTCATCATCATCATCATTTCAGCCATAGGAAGTCCACTGCTGGACATAGGCCTCCCCTATAGATCTCCAATAAGACCGGTTGGAGACAAGAAAGAGACTAAGTATGGATAAAAGAGTCCGCTTTCTATTCCAAACAACAAAAATTTCAATATACATAATCACAATTACTGAAATATACTTACATAGTGTTTGTTAGAACATTATTGCTAGGGTTAGTAGCCATTTATTTAGACTTTTTTTACATAATAGATGGGACTGATTTACAAGTGAATCTTTGTATCATTGCCTCATACTGATCTGTGAACATAATATAATATAAAATCAGTGTACAAGTGTTTTAGAAACTGCCACAAACTTTTATAAACTTTTTATTTTTGGAATGTAATTTGTTAAAGGCCTGGTACAGTCAGTAATGAAAACTGCTGAAATAAGGACATAGATACTCTATGGTGAAGCATCTCATAGGGCTATCACACAGTTCCTGTATTATACATACATACTGACAAACTATTTGTATAGTACTACTTATTGTTAAAATTAATAGTAAATATTAGTATGAAGGCTGTTTACAAGTTTATTCTTTTCTATTAAATACTTACAGGTTGGCACAACCTCATAGATCTGGTGGGACCCCTATAAGTGTCTATGCACAATAAGCAACTTTTTTTTCAAGCCCGCTTCTTGGCAATCTGTTTGAAAAACAATAATCCAATCTGATGTCTGATACAATCTGGTTTTGAAGTTGATGGGAGAGACGTACCCAGTCTCTCCCATCAACTTCTCATGATCATCATCATGATCAGTATCTCAATTTTTAGGATTGGTGAATCTTATCGCATGTTTTGAGATGCTATATCTCTTCAGTCTAGTCTAGAGAAATAGGCTACCAGTGCCATGCAGGTGGGCGGCTAGGGCATTTTTGTGGTGGTCTAGTCTTATAAACTAAAGTTTCATTCATTTCTCAATGCACAATAACACCAAAGATTCATTGTAATTGTATTAAACTTTGTGTATGTTATTATACGTTTTTAATTTGATACAAATAGTATAATACATGAACAAAGAAACATTTATCTTTTGTCTTGTTGTTCTTGTTCCCTGTTGCTAAGTAAACAAGACGGGATGTCTTGTTTACGTTAGTCACCAATCACATATTATTAATCTTACTGCTACCTACCTCTAATTATATACTATTACTAGCTGTTGCCCGCGGCCCCGCCCGCGTGGATGTCGGTTATCGCGACCAAACGTAGCCTAAGTCCTTTCCCAAGGTCTAATCTATCTCTGTACTAAATTTCATCGAAATCGGTTCTGTGGTTTGGGCATGAAAGACAGACAGACAGACAAAGTTACATCCGCTTTTATAATTTTATCATAAAGTTGAAGAACTGGTTTGTTTTGTTGAAAAAATCTTTTTGCATTAAATAGTCTGTTGATCGACGTAGGTTATGGACTACGGCTCAAGGGAGCAGAGCAGCATTGCCAATAGGGTGGCAGAAGCCTTTGTGATTCATCATCGGGGAGTTTTAGGTCTCCCTTTACACAGTTTCCATCACTGACTGTACCATGTCTTTATATTTTTACATCTTTTAATTTTTTTTGAACTTAATAGAATGAGAGTGGGATCAAAATTAAATGGGAACTACAGAATAAAATAAATATCATGTGTGCAAACCTGTTATATGAATTGTTGTGGTACTGTTTGAGATTACACAATGCTTTGAATATTTTTGTTGGGTAACTACTTATTGATCTTTTTGGCTTCTCATGATTAAGTTTAATGAAAAACATGTCCTCTTTGCCCCTTAAATAATATTTGTTGAAAGTCTTTAGGGGATTTTGGTCAGTGAGAGGTCAATATGTAAGAGTTGCAGTTACAGTGCGGTCTGTCTCTATATTATCGGACTAGCCGACTCGCTCTTTTTTCTTCCAAATGCCGTATCACCCCTTTTAAAAGCCTTATATGCCCGCAATTTATTAATTTTCAAATAACGTATGGAAATCTACCGGATTTGTTGACATAATTACTGCTCCATTCACTTAAATAATAGCCTTCCTCGATTCACTACTGATTCGATTTACCAATTCGATACAGTAGTTCCTGAGATTTACACGTTCAACCAAGTAAACAAACAAACAAACTCTTGAGAGATATATTTTGACTTTCTAACTCAGTATAATCAAATCATATTCCTAATTCCTACTAAAGATTTATTAGCTTTGAGCTATGACATTCCGTGTACGCTTCAGTGGAAGTCGTGTTATATTTATATGTCACGCTCCATGCGATTGAGGTGAACCTGTCGAAAGGTGAGGTCCATAAAACTTGTGCGGTTGTGCCATATGGACTTCAATTACCATCTCACTGAACATAAGAAGGAAGTGTAAGGGTGCGTACAGACTTGCGATATATTTTAGATAGTTTCGTAGGGACCAATCGCCGCGAACAAACGCGATTGGAACCTACGCAGGATCACTATATTATTGATTGTCTACACGTAAGGGTAATGTCAATTGGAGGGAAACTTCGATATCGCCTATTGGTTTGGTTGGTGGGTGAGGTCAGATGGTCAGACAGCCAAAATATCGAAGAGCAGACGCATCGCAGTTGTACTAGGGAGCACTGTCCCCAACTAAGATGGGAAAAAGGATCAGAAGATGGATTAGCTTTTCGAGCAAAAAAAATGAAATCCCAGATCCAAGTTCACGTAGAAAAGTCGCGAACATAGCTAGTACGTCATATAACAGCTAGATGTGTTCCTCGTTATTGATAAGATATAAATTGTGGGCTACACTAATAAATTCAATCCAATATTACCCGTACAGTCAGAATCAGAACGATTTTGACTGTAAAGTCTCAAAACGTACTTATTACCAAGGTACTAAGAGCAAATCAAACTGTTTTATTGATTTAAATTGCTCATTACTCAAAATTATTGTCCGAACTAAAGGTTTTTACCAAATATCAGAACAATCAGACAACAGGAAGGGGAAAACCTAGGCATTAAGATCATTTTGAATACTTTATTCGTCAAGATCGATCTGATGCAGACTGTACCTGTTGATAACAAGTGGTTATTTCACTACGCAACATTGCCAGAGTCGATCTATTTCGGATGCGATAGATTCGTTTCTGCGATTAGATCGATGTATTATTTATAGTTGTTTCGATTGTGGATATTTTTGCACGTTAGATGCTGATCTGCTCCAGTTCCATTTATCTTCAAACGCCAGGTGTGCAGTGGCAGCGACTTTGCTTCTTCTACTTTCGTAGTTGTTTTCACACATGCTCTTACCAGCAGCCTCATGCCGACATAGACATATCTCTCCGTTTCTCTTCGACCAATGTTATCGCTGAAAAAGGGTTTCTTTGACCAAAACCGAGCTCGTTGGTCGATGAGAAATGAAGAGAAATGTCTATACCGCCATATTGAGGAGACGAGTGGGTGCAGGATACAGATTTTAGGGGTTGTACAGTACCCTGCGATTCCGGGTACTCTTGATCTAGCCTTTCCTTGATTTAATTGTCATACGTACGTCAACATAGACCCTTGCCGGGTTGCTCATTCGTCGTCATCAGCAGACGATATCACTGCATGAGAAGGAAAACTCGAAATAAAACCCTGTACCAACTCTGGCCAGCGTGGAAACAGTAAGCCTACCAACATTGGGAGAGACCTATTTCCAGCAGTGGACTGCTATAGACTAATATTTTGTTAGACGATATGTGTATTTTCTTTGTCATTATTTTAAAAGAATGCTACTAGTACAGAACAAATAATAGTGCTACGACGACGACGTTAGGGCGAATTAGCAATGTGCTACAATGACCTACAAACATACAATTAACGCACATAAAGTACACACATACTCAGATCAATTATGTGTGAATCACTCAAGTAATTGTCCCGAATGAGGCGGTCCTCATTCGGTGGCAGTAGATGAGGTGACTGACACACACTTGAAGTGTTGCACCATCCGGGCACTTCTGTCTGGATCCTGTAGGTACCCGTTTGTTTATTTGGATTAGTTCTTCGTAACGGTCTTTATATTGCCCGCACACTACGCAACCGCAACGCGCCGATGATAATAATAAAGGATAGCCGCAGCAACTTGTTCCTGCAAAACTGTACGATGTAAGAACGATTCGAACGATCGAACGGGCTCGACAGCTGTATCCGCGGTCTTCTTCTTCTTCGTGTCAATGGCAGCAATTAAATTAGAAGTGCCCAGCCCAAAGCTCGGCGACATTGGCTGTATCTTCCGTCGCTTCATTTAGGTCGGCATTTGTGCAGGCGTAGGGCCACAACGGGCACGAAAGAAGATGGTCCATCGATTGCATGTGCCTGCAGGACCAAGTCGCAGTGGCTATCCTTAATTATCGGTGTCTGGACTTGTGATTCCACATATAAACGGCAAGAAACCTTTTACTTTGTTTGGTGGTCTTTATTATGATACCGCGATTTACTTGACACGGCGGTGACACCTAACTACCGTCTTGTTATGATTAGGTAGTGTAGTGCCCTATCCGAAAATCCATCTCAAGAATGATCGGCATTTAAGTATAATCTAGTGTCCGGTTTAGATTCGTAAGTTACCGATGCACACTTTTAAGCGGTGTTACTAATATCATCTATAGCCAAAGCGTAATCTATCAATAGTCGTTTAAAGTACACAAAATTAAATATGACAAATAAACTTTAAAGAAACTATTCAAGCTATCCAATTGACATGGATAATAACGCAGCTGTATTATTTTCATATTTAAAATGGGCAATATATATTTAAAATCCTTGGTCTGATCCAAACGACCACAGCAGCGATTCCACAGTCGTGGTCGCAGTTGCATAGTGCGCGGACGGCCTTACTTTAGTGCGTAAGTGAATGTGTTTCAGTCAAAACTTGAGAAGTCTCAGATGTATCGAGTTACATTCGTTGCACGGTTTAGGTGTCGGACTGCTAAATTACATTACATATTTTAAATTATACGTGGTGAGTCTCGCTTTAAGATAATCAACTTGCGCGATTTATTTGTGTTTACTGTGCGCTGACCGTGTAGGTATTTAGACTAGAAAAAAAAAGATTGACGAAACGGATTTATGAGGCAAATGTTAATTCGGATGCAAGTACAGTAAAACCAACGATACCGTAAAATGGCGGAAATTGGAATTACGGTTGTCACTGTGAAATGTATACTGTTTTAATGTAAAGACAATTAAGCACGATTAGAAAATATTGAAGGGAAAGTGGCGGTCCCCTTTAGTTGACGGGATTGTTGGTTTTACTACGAGTAGGTATGATGGTGGACTCCGGTGTGTGTATATCGATCTGATCAAACGTTTAAGGTATGATAGTTTTTGTATTAATTGTGCCTTACATCTTCTCTGTCTTGACCAAACTATGTGGTTTTTATCTATAACTAGCTGCCCTAATTTTTTTTCTGCCCCCGTGGAAGTTGGATCCCATTCCCGCTGCACCTTCTATTCAATTTTTTTATACAAACCTTGGCCGCACAATAACGAACATAAAACAAAGAGAATTATCCCATTTAGTGCAGTCGTTCAGAAGTTTTGTACGTACATACATTTAGGGGGTTTCATTTTTATTGATATAGATAGATGATGAACTTGTTCAGTAACACTTGTTGCGTGTTGCAAATGTTGCCAGGTGTGGATACGACCCTTAAACCTCAAAGCTTGAACTTTAGAGCCCGACGTCTGGTCACCTGCTCCTCCTATTGTATATTTTGAACGGTGCAGTGCAATGGTAACAATGTGCCGTATATTAGACTTATTCTCCGCTCATTCCAGACTAAAAGCTATCCTCAGTACGAAATTCCAGAAGGATCCGTTCTGCTGCTTGATCTTGATTGAAGTAACAATCCAAACATCTTCAAAAACTATATTACGAGTATTCTAGCTGACCCGGCGAACTTTGTACAGCCATATATTTCCCCCCCGCGTGGATTTGCTCTATTCCACTTTAATCCACTAAACAAATCCAGCGATGGATTTGTTTCAACTTTTTTTTCCACTCTGATCCATCGATGGATTTGTTTCCACTTTTTTTTCCACTCTGATCCATCGATGGATTTTCAGATTTTCCATATTTTCTCACCGTTTAATTTAAACCTTTCCTGGACATCCACGAATATTTCAAGACTAATAATTATTAATTATCCAAATCGGTTCAGCCGTTCTCGAGTTTTAGCGAGACTATTGTAATTCATTTTTATATTTATGTATAAGACGACGAGTTTTAGCGAGACTAACATAATTGCAATTATTTTTTATTCATTGATTTAAATGTTACTTAAAATCTCATTGTTTTTATTTATATACATTAGCGACCGCTCATTCGCTCGAGTTCGTTTTACCTACTTAGGGATGGACTTTCATAATAGATGTCTAATGTCTACACCCTATAAGGAACCTACCTGCCAAATTTCAAGTTTTTAGGTGCTATTGTTTCTGAGATTTCGTGATTAATCTTTTTTTTTTCGCTTTTGTTATGTTATCGAATAAGTAAGATGACCTCACTGTTATTTGTGATGTGATGGGTCATAATTTGTGTGATGTATTATAGATAGGTACTAGTGTTTATACTATTGAAGCTCAGGTACATAATACTAATTACTCTGAACATCTAAGTAATTACTCCTCGTGTATATTTAATCCTGTAATGAAGTTCAATTCGGGCAACAGGTTGGCTTGTCACCGATCGCGTGTAGACGTCCCACAGGCGTGGCACTTGTAGATAGATGTAGCTTGGCTATATAGGCACCGCACATAAACAATAATATTGACAACCAGCTTTTACTAGCGGCTCCACCCGCGTGGCATTCTGATCCCGTACGTCGCTTATAAAGTGTACGTGGTGCGGCTGAAAAGTTCTGAGCCTAAGTACCTTAGAATATTACTAATGACTCGCGCTGCATACTACTAATTGCGAGTACCCATAAAATGTCAAGTTTCATGTCATTAGCGTCATTACGTTTTTAGTAATTGAACGGTAAACATCACCATGTCCGGGTCATCTGCAGTTTGCACGAAATTGGAGTACAGAGCTGTCATCAAATTCCTCACAAAGAAGAACTTAACACCGACGGAAATCCTTAAGGAGATGTCAACAGTCTATGGGGTGTCTGCTCCTTATTCGTGAATTCAAACACGGCAGAGAGCCGCTCGAAGATGACCCCAGGTCGGGACGCCCGAACACGGCCGTTACCGAAGAAAACATCGAAGAAGTAAACGAATATTTTTTGACCGGGTTAAAAGCCCTTTTTAATAAATGTAAGAAGTGTATTGACGTAGAAGGGGATTATACTGAAAAATATCATTTCTTATACCTTAGGCTCAAAACTTTTCAGCCTCCCCTAGTATGTAGTGTATTATTGAGTGATATTGTGGCGTGGCGGTAGAGAACGCCACTGCTACGCAGGGGACGTGGGTTTCACTCCCGCTCAGTGCAAATATTTGTATGCATAAATATGGCTTTTTGCATTGATCTGTATCTGTGCCTCGGAGACAAGTTAAGCCGTTGGTTCCGGTTACCATACGAACAACTATAATAGTCGTTTCGTATAGTTGAAGCCCTCAAAAGTTCGACTAGTCTAACTAGAATTTCAATACCGCGGTTGTGGAGGTCATGGCAGTCGATTCACGGAAAATATCGAAGTGCAGCCGCATCACATTTAGACTGGAAAGCCGACCCCAAGTGAGTTAAGATAAGACTCAGAGAGCCTCAGAGAGTTATTATACACAATATTTTTGACAGTATTTATTGTCGATATTATAAAGAGTGCGGTTAGCCATTGATATATTTTTATTACAGTTTCTACTCACTTTATCACATTCTTTAAAATGTTATCTCGAACTGTCTGAGTAATTCTCGTTTTCACAAAATATATTCGCGAAATAGAGAACGTAATTAAAACATCAACTGTTTTATAATTACCAAAAAAAAACAGGCTGCCATTTTTACTTTAGTTATGACGTCATCATAGTGTTCAATATGGTAGTAGAATAATTAAGGTATCGTATCCGGCTTTATATTTGGCACGTCTAATAGAAGATCAAGCGTCCAGATAAGTCCTTTCTGCAAAAAAAAAACAAAACTTGTTAAGAATTTCGGTGAAATGTACCTACTCAATATACCAAAATGTGAGAACACGGGATATTCGCTGGTGTGACCCAGCTTTAAGAAATGACAAAGGCTGCCCAAAGGATGGAAGACAGCATCATTCGAGGCATGCCCAGACAGTAGCGACCGTATTCAGAGCATGTCGTTGTATTCGCGTCACTATAAACTTTCATTATTCATTTATTTAATTTTATAATTGTTATTTTAGATATTCAACTATTTCTGCATCTCCCATGTGAAGCTTATTGTCACATGCAGATGATAATAAGTATTGTAGAAACAAAGCAGTGGCAAATACTGTTGGCTTCATGCAAAGGGTTGAAATTGCATAATCAGTAACATTTTGTTGGGTTATCAGTACCATTGGATACTTTTGTGTGTAACCCTGCAATGAGTTAAGTGAAATTATAAAGTCGTGAGAGAGACATCTGTGATTGTCAGAATTTATGTTTACATTGAATGTATTCGCAGAATCGCCAGACATCAACAAAAAATATTTTTCGTAACAGGCAGAACTGTGAGTAAGAGCCAGGCAATTACTGCGACTTTTGCCCTAATGATTGAAAAACAAATCCCTCCTTAATTACGCGTTCGTATTTTTTGTTGTTTGCATTGAAAGGGGGTTGGGTAATGTTGGCGTCGTGTTGGAATTGAGCGGCCATCAATGAAATTGGTATAATATGAAAGTACAGTATAAAGTGATCAAAAGTTACTATGGACAAACTTCTCTAAACTTTATCGGGACGTAGATATAGAGCTATACAGGGTGGAATTTTTCGATCATACTTGAATGGATAGTAGGTACTCTGAATATTGAAGATAGCGAATTCCACTCAAAGGAAACATTTCCTTATTTTTAAAAAGGAACAAAACTGCATTCAAAGTTTTCTGAAAATGCCACACCCGGTAGTCGAACCGACTAAAATCTTCCTAAATCTTCTATTTCATGGATTTCCTTTTATTTAATTTACTAAGTTTGTTAGATAGATTTGATCCTTATGATCGACCCTATCGATTGATGTAATAAAAATATAGGATGTTATTTTTTAGAATTGTAGTCGTATCGATTATAGGGAGGGGTAAACGATTTTTCGGCATTCCTTAAATGCAAGGAATTTCGAAAAATCGCTTGCCACAACCTGTAATCGAACCGACTATGAACGTAGCCTATGTGTTATTCTGATGTATAAGCTATATTATTGTAAAGTTTCATTAAAAACCATTGCGTTGCGTCCGGTCCATAAGAGCTTAATCCCATCAGTAACTTTTACGTGAAAGAGTAACAAACATCCATCCATCCATATTTCCAAACTTTCGCGTTTATAAATAAAAATATTAGTAGGATATAGTCGTAATAAAACGCTGGTAGGTACTTAATGGCCTTTTAACTGAGTTCATATATGATTGATGAGATCAATATGATTTAAAGTGACAAGGTATACAGATTTTTTTAGTATGTAACACTTATAGTCGGTACACGATATCTAACATTCCTGCAGCCAATTTTCATGATTTGGCGTTAGAACGGCCTCGGGATCGAACCGGGCCTATGTATACGGGTCATTCTTCTTTTTAACCTACATAATTGTCAAAATTTTTACTCAAACTTCCAAAAAAAAAAGTACGTTTTGTAGTCAAATCTTATAAGTTTTGTGATAGCTAAATGTCTATTCTATCTGAAAAAGTTGTTGGCCGCGAAGTTTACAAATTTTTGTAGGATTTTCAAGGCCTTATAGATGGATTGGGCGAATAATTTAACTCCTCCGTCACAATATCTTTTATTTTTTTGTATCAACTAGTTTAACTCAAATAACTTGCAAATTATTTGTTACAATAGTTATCAAATGGCCCTTTTAGAAAACTTACAAAGCAATACTTCTGTATGCAATAATAAATATATATTTTTAATCTTATACGACTCTGTCACAATTGCAGCCAGTTTAAAGTATATTTTTGCTGTAATTCAATTTTAACCAGTTCTAGCACAGAAATATGAATTTCGTAGACTATAAATTATAGTTAACTATTTTTATATAATTTTTCCGAAATTGAACTATTCATAACAAAATATAAAAATGGCTATATAAATTTTAAAACCAGGAGACATTATCGTGACAGAGTAGTAGGGTATGTGACAGAGTTGTTATTTTGTATAATATCAGGTTGTATTTTGAAATAAAAAGGTTTTAAACTGTATTTATAATCATTTATTGCTTCTTTAGAATAATTAAATGTTTAACAGTCTTCAGCCTTCTTAAAACCGATGTACTTACATGCTAATAAAACTGTAGTAAAATTGCCTTTGGAATGAGAGATCTGTATTATAGTATACTTAAATTGTAAGACTTCTAACTTGTCTCAACAAAATCAAAACAATGTGTAACTTGACTAAATATTCTAATAAAATAATAATCATCAACAACAAATCACTTTCTCCACAAGTCATACTCTAAATATTCAAATAAAATAATAATCATCAACAACAAATCACTTTCTCCACAAGTCATATATAACATAACATAAACTCACGCCTTTATCCCCGAAGGGGTAGGCAGAGGTGCTAGCACCCACATTTCGCCGTTTATGTTTAGGTCCCAATGTAATAGGTGGCGAGCCTATTGCCATTAACCGGGCACTTAAACCTGCGATAAATACACACATAACTTCGAAAAGCATCGAAAAGTCATTGGTGTGTGCCATGGTAAAACCTGGGATCGAACCCGAGACCTCGTCTCAGCAGTCCATTACCCATACCACTAGGCTACCGCGGTGATAAGTCATACTAGTCCTAATCAGTCTTACTTTTCGAACACTGGCAAAGGCTCATCAAATTCAAAAAATTGTCTTCTTCCCTTTTTAACTACCTTTGGATTTGGTAGAATTTTAATCAAATCCTCATACGGAACATCTGATAAGTCATTCTCCACTAATTTGAACAATCTTCCACAATCATCGACTGTTTTCATGAACATCACCAGAACATCGCCTTCTTCGTCAACGTTACTTTTTGCTACTCCAGCGTATGTGTATTGAACATTCCTTTCGCTTTTTACTTTAACGAGTACATGTACACCGTCTTCTATATTCCTTGGATGAATGTCATTAAGGTGTAGTTTTTCATAAGAGGTACTAGAAACGGCAGTTGGATTAGAGGAATCTTTGTTTTTATATGTGGCCAATGACTGATCTTCATCAGATGATACATCAGAGCCATACACAATACCATAAAATCTTTTTCGAGGCATCACAATTTTGTTCGTAATATCAGTAAGCGACAAATCTAAATTATTGTTAATGTTGGATTCTGTTTCAGGCAGAGGTCTATAAGTTTCAGGAACGTGACATGAACAGAATTGTTCACAAAAACAACTCAGAACCCTATAGTTTAAGATTCCACGAGTTTCTGAAAACATTTGGTGCATTTGCATAGTTCCTTTCAGGGGTAAAATATTGCTTGGAATAGTCGATGCTACGTTGTCTATGTCTGCGTCTGTCACTAAAAACAATTTAATTTTGCTGGTATCTTGAAGGGAGGAAAAGAATTCTAACGCATCTCCGATATCTTTTCCTCTTGCTACAATAGCATCAGCTTGGCGTTTCAAAGTTCCACCAACACCATCAGCAGCTCCCTTTCCATGTCCTGATTCAAAAAAATTCCAAGATATTTTATGAAAGTTATATAGTTCAAAAAATCGATACGCCATTAGGTAAAAGTTAATCTTTTGTTTATACTGGGTGGCTGGTCCATCGGAAAAGAAATGCACAGTTGTTACAGTTGGATGATTTCTTTGAACTTCAGAGAGAATTGGATTCAAGTGAGCCCAGATCGCAGAAGGCCCATGGTTCTGATTAGACGACACAGAACAGTATGAAGTTACTTGTTTTGTCTGTGTTTCAGCAGAAAAATGGTACATTACAGCTGTATGCAGGGTCACTTGTTTACGAGAACCACCAAAATGATGAGATTGGACTTCGGAGTGGTACTTGCAGGCATAGTTCTCACTAAAATCTATATGCAAGGCTACTTCACTCTCTGTTAAACCGTCGATGCACCGTCGATAAGCTTTATATTGATGTTTTATATTGTAGATATGGGTTTTGAAAGTTTGGAGGACGTTCTCAAACTTTTGAATCACCTCTTCGAGTGTAAGCTTTTCAGTAACTGGTACATTTTTTGTGATCTTCACTTGTTTCCCTGATTTTTCTACAACTTCACTTTTTCGCGCCCACTGTCGTAAGTCTACAATAGCCTTTAGATTAGTTTTATCATAATTTACAGACCGCTTCTTGCACTCGGAACAAATTCCTTTCATACATGATTCGGAATTAACAGAACATACTATTGTTTCCAGGACTGCATTAGTATCTTTTTGCATAATCACTTTATTCCTATGTAAAACATTGACCACATAGGTCATATTTGCATGTAGCTTGCACAGGCAAGTGTCCCTTCCATCGATAGTAGGTGGTTTCACGTAAAACGGTCTATGTTTTGTAAAGTAGCTGTAGTGACATTTGACGCCGCTATTTTCTCTTAAAAAGGCTTTGTGCAGGTTTCTCATGGAATCCAATAAAAATCTTTTCTGCACTTTGTTTTTTCTGTACGTCACAGTCTCCTTCTTCCCAGCTGTAGCTCTCGTTACATCATCACGCAAAAAGAACTGTTGAATTTTCTGTGCAAGCTTAGTTTTTTGTGGCAGAACGCTGTTATACCTTAAAGGTCTGGCTACACCTAAGGTGTCTCTTACTAATTGAGTCTGCATTCTAAATTTTTTTGTAATGCTTGTTTGAAGTAAAGATTGGATAAGGCGTTTTTCTTTACGACTTTTAACAGTTTGGTATCGTTCTTTAATGGCATTAGAAAGGACATTATATTTGTTTTCATTTTTACTGTTGTTTTCATCTTTGCTATTGCTATCTTTTTTGGATTTTCTGTGCAATCTTTTCTTGTATTTTCGAACTTTCTTCTCTAATTCTTCTATTTTATCTTGTAATCGAATATTCTCTCTGTATAACTTTGCTCTGTCTCTTTTCACTCTCTTCCTCCCCCTTGAACTAGATTCTTCTGAATTCGTTGGCGTTACAGAATAAGGACGCATTTGTGGATCTACTGGTAATGGCGATGGAGCCGGCGTGTTCATCAGTACGTTTTCAAGCATCTGTTTCTTCTCCTTTCTTTTTTTATTCGCTTGTTGCCATTTTTTCTTCATCATACGATGTTCTCTCTCGGTCATGTCAGCCACAAGCTTCTTACGATTATGATATCTCTCGAGATCTTTCCGTTTCACTTCAGCTACCTTTTCTGGATTACTTTTTCGTTTTTCCCGGCAACGCCGCTGTCTTTCTGCTGCTGTTAATGCCTTCTTTTTCACCATGATAATATCTGAAAAAAAAAATGACAATAAGTATGTGAACATTCGCAAAAACATTAGATGACCTTTATATCGACATAGTTGCCATAATAAGTACTGTTCCTATTTCAACAAATTCTTATATTTTATGAGATAACATGAATATTATATTCTTTTCAAGTATGTTTACCCCCCCGTCACGTAATTTACCACTCCGTCACATTTTTTTGGTGACGAAGTTGTGGCGTGACGAAGGGGTAAATCTCACTTATTAAATCGATCATATTTAAACTATAACACAAAATACAAAACTAACAGGTTTGCAAGAAAGTGTTTCATATTACGCAAAAGTTAAATAATAGAAGTAACTGTAATGAATATAATTTTTGTCTAATACTTACGTGACGAAGTTGTCGCCGAATAAACACACGCACCTTCAAACACGGCTTCCGGGCGACTAACGCGCGATCTCTCGGTCCTAGCGGAGTAATGCCTGCGGGGGGGCGGGGAGGACTTAATAATACAATCGACGCCGACAACAGCGAGCGGCGTATACCCGTCGTTCGAATGAAAAAACACGTGACCGAATATACCTACTAGAACAGTCTGTAGTGAGAGACGAGATTTTATGATTTTTTTAAATGTTTTATTTAAAATGACAAAAAATTGTAGTCACTATTACAAGATGGACTATATGTTTTAGCATTAAAACATACTTTTATATTTGCTACTGTCTACAAATCTTTTCGCACCATTATGAATTATACACAGGCCCAGGCAGCGGGAGACAACTGTGATTTATATGAAATACAACTATGTCACGGGGATTTACGAATCTGTCACGTATTTTTTACTATAAAAATATTAATTATTTTTTATTTTAAACGTGTATAGCCGTAACATTATTAATACAGTACATATTGAAACAATGATAATAAAATAATACGGATAAGTTTTGGTTATATATTTTTTTAAGTGATGAAGACACCTTTATGTAGGTTAAAAAGAAGAACAACCCATACACTATTGACCTTGAGCCACTCCTACACTTGACTAGTGAAAATACTGTTATAGGTATTGTACACGTTTAGTTCTGAATGTGATGAGTATTTATAACCGTTTGGGCACAAATACTTAAAAATGAAGTCAAAACTCTGGGTGGGGATAAATATGTAGGGGCAAGATATGAGTATTTAAGGATATTCTCAATATCGAAAGAGCAAAGAGAATCGACCTCGGGCGGGACTCGAAGCCGCGATCTTTCCCTTACGCGGGTATGTTATTACCACTAAGTCACCGAGACCTGCCCGAAACAGATCCAAATTCATTCATACATCCGTCTTAGGGCGATGGACTTAATCGATTTGAATAGTTAGCATAATAACATACATATTACATACAGCACGCTTCTTTCCCAATAAATAAATAATAAATGCTTCAAAATTTCATTCAAATATTTCTAAATATACCTACTACGTACTATTTGTTATGTACAAAAAATATGTAAGGTTTCCTTCATAAATAAGTATTTAACCGACTTCTTTAACTATTTTAAAAGCTACTGCGCTATTGTAAGGTTACAACTTACAACGGAAGAATGTGCGTCCTAGTAGGAAATTTCGCAACACTGTAATTAAAAACTATTCAGTACATAACAGTAGAGATGGTTATGTAAAGATAAACTATACGGAGCTATTTTTGCGTCGTACACGCTACCTAAGTAAATAAGTATTTACCTAGGAAATTGTGTTCAATTATCTCACAAATTGCGTCTCTAAAGTTTCCTCGACTGATATACGTACACCAGGTCAGCTGATGCCCATTCAGGTCCTCTCTGCATGTCTGGACCATCTAAGCATCCCTTGATCTAGTTAATTAGTTACATGTTCTGCTATAGCACAACGAGTCCATAACACACTAAAGAGTTCCACAATGTTACTTCAGCTAAGCTTGTCACCAAAATTTCCCAAGCCATTTATTTATAGCAAACTAGCTTTTGCCCGCGGCTCCGCCCGCGTGGATGTCGGTTATCGCGACCAAACATAGCCTATGTCCTTTCTCGAGGTCTAATCTACCCCTATACCAAATTTCATCAAAATCGGTACAGTGGTTTGGACGTGACAGACGGACAGACAGACAGACAGACAGAGTTACTTTCACATTTATAATATTAGTAGGGATGGGGAATAATGTCCATGTACGTGGCATCGCGAATAAAATGCAAGAGAGCCGCCTTCGCTGGTGCGGCCACGTCTTGCGGCAACCGCCAGGCTATGTGGGTAGCAAATGCCTGGCAATGGCGCCCCCGCCGGGTCCAGATAAAAGGGGTAGGCCAAAGAAGTCTGGCTGGACGTTGTGGAGGGTGACACGCGTGCAAATGGTCTCACTACCATGGACGCCCAAGATCGTGCGAAGTGAAGGAGGAAGAGCCGGAAGGCGGTCCCTGAGCTTCGAGGTCATCTTGGCCACGCATGCAATCAGGAGAATACGTCTATATGCAGATGATGATGATGGGGAATAATTTAGTGCACATTTCGCGTTAACTTGTCTTTAATAGCCTTGTTAAATTTACGAGTTCTCGATTTGTTGGGTCGCTACTTCTGTTTGTGAGCGGTTAGTGCTTACCTATACACTCTAAAAACCTGGCTTTCCTATAAAAGGTGAAGCAGTGTCATTTAGGAGGCACTTTACTGATTTGGTTAGCCTGTAGGTATGTTGTTGAAACACCCAATATTACAAAGTCGACATGACACCTTGCACCGATGCGACGACAGCTCACTCAATTAACATTGCTCATAAAATCATCAGCGAACAAAAGTTTACAAATAAAAATAAAATATGAAACAGAGGAACGTATGTATATGATTGTAGATTATTTTTAAACATCCTTGTTTCTCTATCTTAAAATAAACTTTTGGCGCTTATGATGTTTATTTAGAAACATTTGGTAACCACTTCTTATATAGGCGTAGTTGCTGTTATTGTTCACACACTTCCGTGACTGACCGAAGCATCCACAAGATATAGTTCATCAAATATTTTCAGCTTTTTTTGTGGTAGATTTACACAATATAACGCAACCAGTGGGAGTGTGGGGACGTAGCGTGTCACTCGGGGATTGCGATTGTTGTTTATTCGTACGTTTCTCATAATAGATTCTCTTATGTGTCACTCTCATTTCATTATACTTTCTTATTTTGTAATGTTCTAGAAAATCAATCTATTAGCCCATTGTATTTCACTGGACTAGGCCTCTTCCAATGTGCACCATAGTACACCACACGATCCTCCGTCTTGCGCATCTAGTCTATCGCACTCTTCAACTCGTTCCGCCTTACGTTTGCCGTTTCGCAGTCTGCACTCTAGGACTCATTTGCTCCTAGTCTTTCGGCAGATGTGCCAGCCCATTGCCACTCCACTCTTATTTACTTTGCGAGCTATGTTTAGTAACTGTAGTGTCTTTGTTGGATGACCTTATTACGAATTCAATCCTTTAAAGAAACCCCAAGCATAACTCGCTCCATAGCTCTTTAAAATATTATAAGCTAATGGTATTCTGACTCTTATTCTTGCCGGTGTCAGAACACACGAGTGATATTTTGTTGCCTGTTGTTTTTGTGGCTTGACTGGGTCTGACATTTATCTGACCCATTTCTATGGCACATTACTAAGAATACGAATATTAGAAGCATGTGTTGCATATTTCTATTATTTTTGTTAACTCTTACATTGTATTAGAACTGCTAGAAGTGGTTACACTACTGTGCCTATCACACATGTTTCAATTTATTGACAATCTTGTATTGACAATATTATTGTTAGTGCAATACGGCAATACTCCGACTAAGCGGTAACTGATAAGTGATAAGCGGTAGTCTTTCATAGCTAGCTAATACCAGTGTTTACTTTCTAAATAAGTAGTATGCCAGGATTATGTATGTACACATTATACACATATTATGCTATTGATAATTTAGTACAGCAATGTTTACTTCCGATTAGGAAACGCTTACGTCATCGTACTTATACGAAGCTATAACATTGATTTTACGACGGGTAAAACATTTTTTTCTTAAAACTTAAGATTTGTGAATGTAATTCAGATTATCTGTAAAAGTTACATGTGAATGATCTCCTATAATTTATATACATCGGAACACGTATCTTGGACATAAATCGCGAGACAACCGAATTACTACTCCGCTCACTTGTCTAGTAGCGTGATAATATATAGCCTATAACCTTCCTCGATAAACGGACTATTCAACACAAAAATAACTTTTTAATTCGAACCATTGGTTCCCGAGATTAGCGCGTTTAACCATACAAAACATGAATATAGATATATTCTAGTGTTCGTCTTAGTATATGTGATGGCGGCAATAATATATCGCGGTTACATATCACAAAGTATAATATTATGCCATTCGATATGATTGCGATACACCCAAAGCCCGCTCATTCCATTTACAGATCATAACGACACCTGCGCTGAGTCGCGGCACCATATTTAGATGTCCGCAGCGTGCTGACTCAGCTCGCTTCCGGAACAAAATGTGCCAAGTGGTATTATCGTACTTACTCTTGCATATTATAGTGTTTGTATCATGAAACAGAATACGTTTGTGAGTCATCTAAATGAATGTAACATGTCATTTTATACAAAGACAGCATCCGTTTGTTCTTCGTCGTTAACTTAGGTATTGATCTTAGGGCAACTCAGGCATCATAGATCGCAGAATGAATTCCGTCCCCCATGAGCGCGGGCCTGGGGGTGACGGGTGGAGCCGCCTGTACTCCTAGCAGAAGCAGGCCGCATTGCGTGCCTCCCCATACCCGGGGGCGAGTTGGGGACTTTTTGGTCCCCACACCGGAAGAGGGCCAGATCGAGAGATATGGCCCTGGGTTGGCCGGGGTGCGAGGGATATGGCTACGACAATCTCACCTCGGGCAACCGACGGCCCACAGACGGCGTGCGTTTTAGTCGGTTCGAGTCTGACATAACCTCCTCCTCCGGCTCCAGCGGGGGAGGTATCCGTGGGGATTTTTCGCACGTTAAGAAAAAAAAAAGTATTGATCTTAGACGAATTGTATAGATGATCTTCCTCCGCCTAGCGAGGGCGGGTATGTCGTACTTGAACAGCAATGCAATTCTGTAAGCGCACAACGTTGCGACAACCTTTGTAGAGATTGTCATTGGTCGGACCGGGTGACGTCACTGGAGATCGACCAATGACAATCTATATCAAGTCTGTCGCAATGTTGTGCTCGTCGTTGTGAGTTTACAGAATTGCACTGCAGATTAAAACAGCACCTCATCTGGGGTCGCAATACGGAGATGTAAATCCTTAAGGTACAAGTTGGAAGCCGACTTCATGTCGCAACAGCAGACGACGTGTCGTCGCTATCATGGAAATACATTGAAACCAGTAGTGTCGCTGCGACACGTCGTCCGCTGCAGCCTCATGTCGTCCGCTATTTCATGGAAATAAGGTACAAGTTGGTAGCACCAGTAGTGTCGCGGCGACACGTCGTCTGCTGCTGCCTCATGTCGCCCGCTGCCAACTCGTACCTTTACACTCCCGTATTGCGACACCAGATGAGGTGGATAACCATCCAGCAAGGCATTTTCCCGACCCTAGGCTATCTAGGGTTTTTAAATCGCTCCATCTTACACTGGGAGAGGGGCGCGCGTCGGTACTCTGCGCGCAGGACGCGTTTTTTTCGTGTCTTTTGAGCTCAAATCCATTAATCATAGATTAGGTATATCATACTAGCACTTGCTCGCTGATCCGTCCGCGTGGAATTCTAATCCTGTTCATTGCTGATAGTACCTTTCCTCTTTATAGACTTTATAGATTAATCAGCGCGCACCAAGGCCTCGTTTCTCCCTCGATTTGGGTTCAAGATATATTCCGCTATATACCTCGTTTAGCGGCATGATTGCCGAGTGTTGCCAACTGTTTCAAATTCACTCGGTCGGTAATATCTAATATTATTTATGCGCTTTCACTACTCCGGCTTTTACTTAGTAGCATAGCATTAAAATTGCAAGTATAGGGTCCGCCCTATAGTTACCTTGTGTCTAAGTGATTTAACCACTTAGTATTGCTATGTCGTTATACCTATTCAAAACGGAAATCCTGTACTACAATAAAAAAAATCGGCCAAGTGCGAGTCGGACTCGCCCATGAAGGGTTCCGTGGTAGCAAAGGCGAAAATTGCGGTTTATGACGTATTAAAAAAAAACTACTGACTGGATCTTGTTCGAACCAATTTTTAGTGGTGGTTTGCATAGCAATTTACATCATATTTTTTTTTTAGATTTATCATTCTCTTATTTTAGAAGTTAGAGGGGGGGGGGGGGGGGACACATTTTTCCACTTTGGAAGTGTCTCTCGCGCAAACTATTCAGTTTAGAAAAAAAAAATATGTTAGAAACCTCAATAGCATTTTTAAAGACCTATCTATAGATACCCCACACGTATGGGTTTGATGAAAAAATCATTTTTGAGTTTCAGTTCTAAGTATGGGGACCCCCAAAATTTAATGCTTTTTTTTTATTTTTGTGTGAAATTCTTAATGCGGTTCACAGAATACATCTTCTTACCAAGTTTCAACAGCATAGGCCTTATAGTTTCGGAGAAAAGTGGCTGTGACATACGGACGGACAGACAGACAGACAGACAGACAGACAGACAGACAGACAGACGGACGGACAGACATGACGAATCTATAACGGTTCCGTTTTTTGCCATTTGGCTACGGAACCCTAAAAACGAGGATTCAGGATTCACTAGAATCCTGAATCCTCGTTTTTTTTATATGGGACACGTCAATTTGACTTTGCCTCGCCTGATGGTAAGCCGAAGGCAAAGTCTCTGAAAAGAGGGTCACCATTACAGACCTTACGCCTTTTGAGAACGGCTTTATTGATTTCATCCCTTTTTAAGGGGTCCTTACACATAGGGTAAAAACGGAGCCCGATTACTGAGACTTTGCCTTCAGCTTACCATCAGGCGAGGTGAGGTCAAGTTAATGTATCCTATACATATATAAAAAAAAACTTCGTTGTCCATCTGTACGTCTATCTGTCTATCGGTCTATCAGTCTATCCATCTGTCTGTCTGTCACCAGGCTGTAATTCATGAACCGTGTTAGCTAGACAGCCGAAATTATGACAGATGATGTATTTCTCTCTCCCAATATGCGCCACGTTTGTCTGCAATAGGCTAATTGATTGATTTTTGATTGATGTATTTCTGTTGCCACTATAACAACAAATTCTAAAAACAGAAAAAAAAGATTAAAGGGGGGCTCTCATACAACAAACGCAATGAACTACGTAATACTTTGAAGAAGGTTCCAACGAATAAATTATGAAAATTACCTAGAAATCTTACTATTTCGGTATAACACGCAGATGATACCGCGGTAAGTTATATAATATTTATAATCAACATTAACTAAACAAATTAGTAAACAAAAATGTTTTCTTAAAAAAAAACTCATTATCGCACTTATTTATATAATTGCGGTTAAGTTAAGCGTCGTTAATTATGTAATAAATCTGAAAGGGAAAGCCGATAAGAAGCGTATGATAGGCCTTCCGCCACTGGTGTACAATATGAACGATAATATAACTAATTAATGCGTTCGCACTATTAATAAATCACAATGATTGATGGCAATGTTTATGGACGCACCTGATACGTCTTCATTATAGAATGAAGATGCTGAAGTGTCGTTAAAATATCTATTTTGAAGTTCGAAGCACAATATCACTCATCAGTCAATAATTTCTTCTTTCTCTCTCCCTCTTATCACTCATGCCCGATATTTGTTTCATTCGCGAGTGTTCTATAGGAACGTTCTATGGTCCGAGCACGATAACTATTCGAATTCGTAACGTAAACGTATCGAGAGAACGGAACATTACGATGGCCCTGTGTCTGTTAGAGGCTTACCAATCGCAATGCTCCGTTCTCTCGAGACATAGGACACGGAGAAGGAGACAGGACACGACGGTATATCCGTCCCAATCGAGCAGTTGGGGAAGTACCTCCTCCCTACAGAATGCGGCTAAATAACCTCGTGTTGTGTTCCCGGCGGTGAGTAGGGTAGCTAGAGCTCACTGGAGATGTTTTGTACTATCAGTGGGAAAAGTTAGCCATTCAAATCAACAGAATGATAAATAGTACAACCGATTTAGCTCAATTAAGGGGCAAACCTAGAAATAATTCCTAGTAGCAATTTTCTTTCTGAATTCGTTGCGGGAGGTCCCTGGTAGTCTAAGTTTCGATTTGCGTGGTATTCGGTTCGTTGCGTTCCACGTGATCTTGAATTTAATGATACATTTTTGTTTACTGAATAAATCGTTTAGTTTTAATTTTACACAAAAAATTGTTACTACAAAGTTGTTTAGAATTAAATTTTCTACAGTCCAACTCTTCTTAATTTTTTCCTAGGATCGATATTTTTTGATTTATACCCCAAAAAGTGGTAAATCTTTGGTTGACTTTTTTGACTTATGAAAAATTCCTAGTAGCAATTTTCTTTGGAAATTTGTTGAAGCAGGTCACTGGCAGTCTATTTGCGTGGTATTCGGTTCATTGCATTCTTCACCATTTTGAATTTAAGGGTGAAATTTTAGTTATACTGAATAAGTCGTCTATTTATAGTTTTACACGAACAATGGTGATAAAACATCTTTTTTTCTTTTTGAAATTTAATTCTCAACAAATTTTAAATTGCCATTTTTAGTGTAAAATTAAAAATAGACGACTTATTCAGTAACTAAAATTTCACCCTTAAATTCAAAATGGTGAAGAATAGTAGTAAATTTAATTCTTAACAACTTTGTAGTAATTTATTTTTCGTGTAAAAATAAAACTAAACGACTTATTCGATAAACAAAAATTCACCATTAAATTCAAGATGGCCGATAACGCAACAAACCGAATACCACGCAAAACCAAATGTAGACTGCTAGTAACCTCCCTTAATGAATTCCGAAAGAAAATTGCTACTAGGAATTATTCCTGTGCCAAATCCTAATTTTATCGTACTCGATAGCGTTGTGTAAAAAAACGCTGTGCAGTATATTTATTATTATTATTTATTATGATTATATTACTGTCCAATATTATTTATTTACTAGTGAACAAGAAAAGTCATCGTAAACATTCATGTCATATATCATAAACATGTAATATACCATGACAGGCATATTTAATGCCACTTTCGCTCAACAACTACTACTTTCGTGAAAGTCCAGACAAACAGACAGACAGAAGAAAGAAAGGACTCGTTTAAGACAACAAGTCGATCCGCCCCGACTTCGCCAGCTTCGAAATCCCGTATCACTCCTTTTAGCTATATAGGTAAAAGGATTTATTAATTTTTAAATGACGTCTGGGAATCTGCCGGATTGGTTGATATTTATGAGTACTGCTTCGCTTCCTTGAGTCGTATCGTTGTGAATTGAGCCTTCTTCGATGAACGGACTATTCGACATAAAAAAAAAAAAGCAGTTCCTGAGATTAGCGCGTTCAAACAGACAATCTCTTCAACTTTGTAATATTAGTATTAATATACCTAATTGTACTTTACTGGCTTTGGATTGGTTAAATCTATGCACAGGTAGGTACAATACAACATAGGCAGATTTGTCAACCAAACGCGGTGCAGACATAATTCATTAGATGCATTATTAAGAGTGACATTAATAGATTAACACTATACCTAACTATTCGTTTTCTTAGACTGAAAACTGAATTAGACTCACTCTTATCACATAGTCTTCTTATCAATGATTAGCTTTTTATCTCGTGCAATTCCGTATAGTATGGGCCTTCGTTGAATAAGTAGACGAGTAGGTATCTAGTTCCTATCTATCATTCACTATATTGTCAAACAGTAGAGGTGGACTGTCGTGTCCGAACGTCACTTTTTCGCTTCAACGCATGAGGCGCAGGTTTGATTCTCACGCAGTGCAAATAGTTCGGTCGTACCTCGGAGAGCAAGTTAAGCCGTAAGACCAGGTTGTCCAGTCGTAGCCCTAAAGAGTCCAACTACTTGTCTAATTGCAATACTTCGATATCGCCAATGGATTGTGGAGGTCAGATGGCAGTCGCTTCACGAAAAATATCGAAGCTCAGTCAAACCCGCAGGCTGGAGAAAACGGGCCCCGGACTCCGGAAGGTGAAAGCTGCGAATGCGACCGGGATCAACACTGGAATGAATGGGAAGAAGACAGCGCTACATGTGCATGCGGGGATGCACAGAATAAATAATAGACTTCGGGGTCCAGCCAACCTCACCTGCAAGCCAGCTTACCTGCTGATTGACGGCGGGGGTGGCGCAGGATTTGTTCTCGGGGTTGAGAGGAAAATTGTGTGTACAATAGAAAAATAGTGTCTTAGGCCCGTATTCTAGAATGCCACTCAGCTGAATCTTGATTTACCTGAGAACAGATTGTATAGAACTATAGCCGGTCAAGTCTGTGGAATCTGTACATACAATCTTGCCCCAGGTAAATCGAGATTCAGCTGAGTGGCATTCTAGAATACGGGCCTAAGTACCTTTTTATGATTACCCACATTCTAGAACTCATAACACAAGCTAGTTAAGCTATGCTCACTGAATGTCCTAGAAAATTAAAAAAATACGGTTAGGTACTGAGGATAATTTCAACAGGCTATGCTATGCACTAATACCTGAGTGCGAACGAGAACATAATGCTATTTTAAGATCGCGATAGTATTGAGGTAGAATTAGAATTATTATATAACCTCAATACAGTATTATTGGAGCCCAATGCTAAGATCATGATATATTATATAACATCCCCATTCTTCCTCTTTAAGTTTAGCTTTAAGTTGTGTTTCCCCCAACCGTTATCGATTCCCTCGCATTTTTTGTTTGAATAAGCAGCGTAATGAAACGCTACCTATCTTAAAACCGAAAACTTTTCGGGAAGAATCGTGAACATGGGAATACGCGACTTAACACGGCAGTTTATGAAATAAAACCACTTTTTATCGAAACCCCAACGTTTCGACTATTTCGACTAAATTTTGAAATGGTTTACATTTCTTATTTTGTTATTCAAATAATACGATAAGGACTTTTTGTGTAAATCTGGTACCTATCTATCACCATCATCACGCCACATTAATTCCGCATCTCGTGTATATTTACCGTACCGTGAATTTTCTGCATTTGCTTCAAATAGTTTCATTTAGAAATTTCATTTCTTCGACGATATTACTTTCCTAAAATCTACTTAATAAAATATGTGTATAATATGTTAATTGTACTTGAAAAACTTTAATTAGCAGTTTTTGTGAGCCAAGACCGTATTGCACAGTACACTATGCACGAGATAAAATAGAATCTATCTCGTCAAGTATAAGGTTTAATTCAGAACGCATTTCGTCTATCTAATAAGTCCAACGTAACGGTCGGCGCACATTACCCGATTAATTATTGCACAGACATTGCCTTTGCATAATCATACGATTTTAACTAATTTCTCTAGCCTCAACGAATTTATTTAACAGTGTATCCAACTGTACCCGACTGCGGGGAAACAAAAAATATTAGGTTATGTTTTGACCTGTGCTGTGACATGGTATCGAACTCCACAAAGACCTTCGAGGCCAAGGCAGCTTCACCTTGAAGCCGGTTAACTGATCCTGATGGACAGATTAGGCTCACGCGCAGACTCTCTTCTCAGACGGCAGTCGCTCCTTTAAAACCCATGTAAGCCAAATCATAAGGTCTAGAAGGAGAAAGCGGATCCAGGTTTCAGGGGTGAAAGCCTCGGATGCTACCAGGAACAACGCTATGAGTCACACCTCTTCCCTATTTGGATAGGCAAAGTTAACGTCTTTCCGCTTGCTACGATTTGGCATATGCCATTCCTCTACTTTCATATTGGTTTTCATATACGCCGTTTGCGAATACTCTTGACCTGACCTTTCTGAAAGTGACCTCGATCTGATTAACATACGTACGCCTCCATTGACCTTTACGTTGCCCTCAAAATCGGTTTCTTCAATCTTCTTTCTTCAACGTTAATTTACTTTCGAACTTCTTCATCCGAACCCATAATTCATACATAATATTGAGAACCAGCACTATTCTATGTACAGTAATGTCATAGTATAAATAGAGGTAATGTACAGTATAGTCAGTCGCGCCTTTGGATATGTGTTCTGGCTGTTCATAAAGCTACGCAACGCCCCGCATGATAAAATAAACCACAGGTAAAACTGAGACGTGGTTATTTCATACAATTAATGCAGTGTCCCCCCATGTTGTTTGTGTCGACAGGTTCGTTGCACTGAAATGCAGATAATCTTAAACGTACAAGAGATCTTATATGCAACCCATAACGAGAACTGTTCTCCAGAACTATTATTTAAATTAGTGCATCCGGTGGAGTCGTGTACCTTTGACCTGAATAGGACATTGTGGTTTGTGGTACTGCGCAGTTGAGGGCGTTATAGGACTCCGGAGTGGTGGCGCCGTTATCTTTTTGACTTAATGTGGTTTGGAATAACAATTTGTTTATAATTTAAATGTCAAACTGATATTATGTCTTTGATGACTGTTATTACATGCCCGCAACTCCGCTCGCTTAGATGTAGTGATTTTGGTCATATTTTAGATTCGTGTTAACCAATTGCATTGGCGGATTTTAAGTCTGACTAAAGCCTTTCTAATAGAAAAATCGGATCGAAAATCGTGTAGTAGGTAGTTTTTGCGTTTATCGCGAACAAAATGACAAGAATCTAAAAATATGGTTGATGAAATGTGGGTGCTGATTTGCATCTACCTGTCCCATCTGATACATATACATGCGGGGGTGTATAGTTACGTACGTTGAACTAAATCATCATCGGGTCTCTTGTAAGACCGCACACGACCTTCGGCAAGTGCAAAGCGACAAAGTGCAAAGTCACAAGCCAAAAGATGTTTAGCATCCGACTTTGGCTGCACTGCGACCGACCGTCTGCGACTGGTGGCTAAAATCGACCGTGTTTTGCAGGCGAACACCTATTCTGCTTAATTTTCCAAGGAAATGACCGAGCTGAATGCAACTCGGTCATTCCAACCACCACCACCGGTCACCAAATCGAATGCTTTTTAAGAGTAGGCGATATGGCTTGCGATTTTGAATCGACTAGCCACATGGCGAAAATTGACCCAAGTAAACCGTTCGCACTTATTAAACTGAACCGTATGTGTAATTTGTAAATTATAACTTGAATGTCTGTATCCGTTTTAATGTGGGCATTTGGTCATATTTCAATAAAAGTTCTTGGAAATTGTGACTCAGGTGGTCTAAGGTCAGTCATTACTTATGATAAAGGGGGAACAAGGGGCATTATTATGTTTAATGATATTTTAAAGCAATTAGCATGCTAAAAGTATTCAAATCAATTTAGTTTGGCAAAGTGAATGCTCAGATGGGATTGATATTCTGCTTGGAAAAGATTTTTTTTTTTTCATATTCGAGACGTGAGCTGAATCTCTGGTCTTTAGCACTACTACAATGGATCCAACTCCAATACGGGACAGGTGTTGTGGCTAAGTCGCACTAGTTCTATGGGACAATTAACTAGTTGACATTGGAGAAATCTCTTCGGATCTTCTTAGACTTTGCGTCCATCACATACAAAACCGACAAGAAATGCAAAAAAAAATTGTGTGCAGTATCGTTAATCTAACATCTAACCAAAGTTTTCTTTTAAATTATCTTCAATGTACAGACACGACTTATGTATAATTTTATGATAGTATAGATTTAATATTAAATAACTTAGAAAACAATCAGTATTTCTCAATATTTACTGCGCTGTTACAAGGTTGCGTCAGCGTTGCATATTTGTAGTAATGTGCCAAAAATAACAGGTAATTTTATCGTAATTTATTATAAAATAATTCGTTTTCCTTTTAAATCATTTCACAATACTGGAATGTAATAAGTATACATTTCACAATATTGTTACAAAGGCTGCGACCAAACCGTAGCTTTGAAATGATACAATATGAGCATATTTTTGGTCACGATCAATGACATTATATTATTATTATAATATCTTTGGTCACGATACATTGATTTTAAACTTGATTTAAAACTGGCCGATACCATTTTTTTTATCGTGCGAAAAATCCCCACGGATTCCTCCCCCGCCGGAACCGGAGGAGGAGATTATATCGGACTCGAACCGACTAAAACGCATGCCGTCTGTGGGCCGTCAGTTGCCGGAGGTGAGATTGTCGTAGCCATATCCCTCGCACCCCGGCCGACCCAGGGCCATATATCTCTCGATCTGGCCCACTTCCGGTGTGGGGACCACAGAGTCCCCAACTCGCCCCCGGGT
Source organism: Eilema depressum (assembly GCA_914767945.1). Lineage (NCBI taxonomy): Eukaryota > Metazoa > Arthropoda > Insecta > Lepidoptera > Erebidae > Eilema > Eilema depressum. Next base: position 30,296,195 of record OU612012.1, on the reverse strand, counting down.
GTGGGGAGGCACGCAATGCACACAAAGGCACTGCTTCTGCTAGGGTGACAGGCGGCTCCACCCGTCACCCCCAGGCCCGCGCTCATGGGGGACGGAGGTCATTCTGCGACCTCCGACGCCCGAGTTGCCGCCGCTCTTCGCGGGCCACGCGGTTTGCGATTCTTCTTCGCTCCTCGCGGGCCGCAAAACTTAGCCGATACCAGCAATTCCGCCGGATGGTTATAAATATGCGGTTCTACTCAACCGATTGCGATCAAACATAGCTACGGAAGATTTTAAGTCTAAGATCTTTCAAATAAAAAAAAACGCACTAAAATCCGTTCCGCAGTTTTTGCGTCCATCGCGAACAAACAGACAAGAATTCCAAAAAACATGTGTTCAGAATTGTTAACGTAACTGTTCTACTTGCAACAGCAAACATACAGCCCGTAACAAAGTGCCTTCTTGACTTCAACAGGCTCGCCCCCTATCATAGTTGTCGAAATGCTGGTGTTAATACACCTCTGCCTGCCCTTTCTTGTATTCATAGGCGTGAATGTACGTATATATTGCTTGAGACATAATGTCTTGGACCTTAAATGTGCTCTATACGCGCAGTACACGTTTCCTGGGTTTCTTTTGAGGATAGCACGGGGTGCTACTGCGGTGCAGGGGCTCCAATTCACCAAGCATAGGTTAATACATTTAAAAAAAAATTGTGCTGTCAGTGGGAAAACTAAAGGCTTTGTCCTACTTATCTTTTGCGTTGACGGCACAGAAATCTCTCTGTTCTTACAGGGTCGGCAGCACGAATGTGACTCCCCTGGTGTAGCACTCACCCATAGGACACGGTAACTTCTCACCATCAGGAGGGCCGTGCGCTTGTCTTCGACCTAAGTAGTATAAAATAAACCGCGCGCACCAGGGCCTCGTTTGTCTTGCAATCTAGGTCCAAGATGTGTGCCCCGAGGTATATAGTATGTAAGGAACTGGCACAGGTCGTTGATAGTAATGTGAATGAACGCTAGTGGCCGTTTAACATTGCACTTTGCACTATTGGTGTAATAACTAATTATAGAGCGTGATCACTCGCCAACTCGTTACAAATACGAGTGCAAATAGACCACGGTTCGATCGCTGGTTCAGGCGTAGACTATCGATTAACCGTACTCTTAAATGAAACTACAAGGCGAGGCGACTAAGGAATAGAGCTGTTTAACATCAGACAGATATTTTCAGCCCAGACTCAGTCTACACATGACTCGAGTCAACAATAGTGCCTGTAAAACGGCAATAGGCTCACCCCTTATTACGTGGGACCTAATAGATACAATGATTTTTTAAATGTGGGTGTTAATTCACCTCGGCCTAACCCTCCGGGGATAAAGGCGTGACTGTATGTATGTATGTACATAAAAACCAGGATCGGCAGCACGAGTGTCACTCCCCTGGTGTTGCACTCGCCCATAGGTTTAGTATTATGTTATCTGTGCCATAGGTCAGGGTAACCTCTTACCATCAGGAGAGCCGTGTGCTTGTCTGCTATCTAAGTAGTATAAAAAACAGTCAAGTGCGAGTCGGACCCGCGCACCGAGTGTCCCGTACAAAATGTGACGAACTTAGGTATGCTATATAAACTGCAATATATTTTGATTGTGTTGATTTAGAAGTTTCATTTTTTCGGAGTTTTAAAAAGTTAAAGATAAGAGTATGTGGTATGAATTTCAATTTGATGCCTTCACACATTCCTCAGAAAAAGGTCTTGACAGACAGACGGACAAGGACAACGAAAGTAATGGGTACGCTGTATCTGCTGCATGCGTCGGCAGTTGTCGCATGCGGTCGGCTTCGGAATCATATCTTTAAACAGTATTATACTGTACCTACTTAATCTGAAAATCTCCTTTTGCCACACCGTTAAGATCTGTAATTCCTTACCAGTATACGTGTTTCCCTCTTCCTGCAGTACCGGCTCCTTTAAGCGAGGCGTGAAAAGCATCTGATGAGGCCACCATTGTCTTGAAGTGACTTTGCCTTGAAGTGAAATTGACGGGTCCTATATAAAAAAATGATCTACATTTGACGCTGACTATAAAAACGATGTTCGATGCTGACTTCAGTCTTGAAGTTCTTAAACAGAAGTTTTTCAGGATGAGTAAATCTATATTTTTTTAAGAAACGCGGAACCGATGCCAAGCTATAAAAAGAGTATCAAAGAATTGATAAGTATAAAATGTACTGCGGTATCGCGTGGTAGGATTAATCGGAAGTTGCAATCGATTTCGTAGATACTCGTTTAAGCCAGCATCTCTACTTATAACATGACTATATAACTACTGACCATATACCCGCCGCGTGGTTCCCGACAGAGTAGAATTTGGGCCACCCCATCTCCTCCCATGCGGTATTTTACAAGGCGACTAAGGGATAGGGCTGTTTAAAATCATACAGATATTATACAGCCCAGACTCAGCCTATACATGGCTCGAGCTTCGTCGAGACCCCCTATTAGGTGGGGCCTAATACAATGATTAGTGAAATGTGGGTGTTAATTCACCTCTGCCGAACCCATCGAGGATAAAGGCGTGATTGTATTTGTGTATGTATATGTAATAGGGTCTATAACATATAGGTACATACACAAATAAAATCACGCCTTTATCCTCGGCAATAATATAGGCAATGTGTATAATGCAGGCATTCTATACAATACCTAGGAAATGTATAGAATGCCGAGGTCGTTCAGGCAATGTATAAAATTATATTCAATGTTTAAACTATTTTACACTTTGCCTAGGAAATGTAAAGAATGCCGGTCGAAGCATAGGTAATGTATGTAACCTATTTTTCTTCTCTATGATTTAGTTAGATAGATACTAATCTTTTGAGAGCTAATCCTAATTTCAACTTCCACCAGCAGACAGTGATGTGATAAGACATGTGTTCTATTGGTAGGTATGCCTAAGTACCTACGTGTTTATTGCGTAGAATGTTTCTCACATAGCAGTGAAAGAAAAGCTGCACATTCCGACTTGGATAGATTAGGTTAGTGGTTCGTGGTTATTTTTTTTATTACCATACATAATTTCTATAGACCACGGCAACCACTCTCGTAGAACTTGTCAGCCACCTAACCTGATGGAAAGAGAGTTGTTACCGTGGCCAATAGAAGTTCTGCATGGTTAAAAAAAAATAACCATGAAGGCTAATGCTTTAGCCTTCTAACCTAATCTATCCAAGTCGGAATGAACAGTTTTTCTTTCAACAGTAATATCCATTTTTTAAATCCATAGAGGGCTTCTTAAAGGCTCGCAAATAAATGACGCTTTGTTAATCTATTACTTTGTTTGCTAACAGTACTTATTTATCAAGGTGAGACGAATTTTCGCACATGACATATCATTTTAAAGAGACGAATTTACAACAACCCGTCACTTGCTATTGCTATTATACACATTGCCTGATGCACTTCGGGCATTTAATACAATACCTAGGCAATGTATGAAATTAATCGTATCATACACATTGCCTATTCTAATCTAATACTCGTATATAAAATTCTTCTGTCACGGGGTGCGTAATCGAACTCCTCCGAAACGGCTCGACCGATTTTGATGAAATTTTTTGTGCTTATCCGGTATCTATGAGAATCGGCCAACATCTATTTTTCATCCCCCTAAATGTTAAGGGTGGTCCACCCCTTAATTTTTTTATTTATTTTCCAGACAATTTTTATTTTTTTATTTTTTTATGATACATCATACAAAAATACATGCAACCCTAAATTTTTACCCCTCTACGATCAACCCTTATTCTTTATTTGGTAAAATATATAAAATTCTTCTGTCACGGGGTGCGTAATCGAACTCCTCCGAAACGGCTCGACCGATTTTGATGAAATTTTTTGTGCTTATCCGGTATCTATGAGAATCGGCCAACATCTATTTTTCATCCCCCTAAGTGATAAGGGTGCAGCGGGAACGGGATTTGAATACCACGCGGGCCGAAAATATGGCGGTACGAAGTTCGCCGGGGCAGCTAGTAATATGTATAAAAATCAACGCCACTTTTCGTTGTTAGTATATAACTCAAGAACGGCTGAACCGATTTGGCTAATTTTAGTCTTGAAATATTCGTGGGTGTCCAGGGAAGGTTTAAAGGATGAGAAAATAGGTGCAGCGGGAACGAGTAAAAATATGGCGGTACGAAGTTCGCCGGGACAGCTAGTAACATATACAGGGTGTCCCACGGCGATGCCACATGGAGGGAAAGTACCTTAAATCCTTAAGTTAGCTCATTTTGTTTAAAGGAGACATCATTTTATTTTTAAAAAGAAACAAAACTGCATTCAAAGATTTTTAAAAATTCGCTTGCCACACCCGGTAATCGAACCGACTAAAATCCGAAAAAGTAACATCCTGTATTTTTATGGCATCAATCGATAGTGTCAATCATAAGGATCAAATCTCTCTAAAAAACATGGTAAATTAGACGAAAGGAAGTCCTTGAAATCTAAAATTATAAATTCAATTTGGCAAAATAAAACACTTTTTTTAACTCAAAGTTCATCCATCCTGATACCATATTAACAATAAAATTCCATATTTAAACTGCTTTTCTTTTTTTATCGTGCTGAAACCGCTGCTGGTCAGCAGTAGTATTTAGGTATGTCGAACTCAAACCGACTAAAACCGCACGCCATCTAAATTAACAGGTTATAAGTTGATCCATAGGGCAATTCTCTTGCCATTTCCGTTGCACAGGGTACACACCGCGTGCAGGTTTCTAATCAAATCAAAGATATCTCTAGTGTTGATACCTTGTAAGAATTTCTCACAAGGTATCAACACTAGAGATATCTTTGATGAAATTTATTTAGTAAAATGAGTACTAAATGAATGAACTTTGTTACCTGTTTAGAATGTAACTTTATTGGGTAACTGCATGAGGTATGTGTAGGTAGGGTAGGTATTTATTTTTGGGTGCTTGATTAGAAACCTGCACGCGGTGTACCCTGTGCAACGAAAATGGCAAGAGAATTGCCCTATGGATCAACTTATAACCTGTTAATTTAGACGGCGTGCGGTTTTAGTCGGTTTGAGTTCGACATACCTAAATACTACTGCTGACCAGCAGCGGTGTCAGCACGATAAAAAAAGAAAAGTAGTTTAAATATGGAATTTTATTGTTAATATGGTATCAGATGGATGCAAAGATATTATATATAAAAAGAAGTAGATTCGTTATTGCGCGAAAATCGTGAAGATTCGAAAACGAGTCAATTGGAACGTTTGCCTCTAGTACCGCGTGCCGAGCGGCGCCGGCCGGACGTTGAGCGGAAGCATCAGTGACTTTTAAAAATAACGAAAATGCCATCGTATGTTTATAGACACTGCACGAACTATTACTCTAAAGTTAATACATCAAAAGGGATTTCATATCACATGGAAATAATACATATTTCGACTGATAAAGACCAAATTTCTGACTTTCATAATATTCAAGTTAAAATTGTTAAAAAGAGACAGTATGATATAATTTGGTGCGTGAGCGACAAGGACGTGTGTGATCCGAACATAGATTAAAGTACAGATGAGAATATCGTAGGCATTAAACTCACTACATACTACCTCCCAATTTTAATTTGTTGTTTTTTATAATTGCCTACTAATACTATGTGGTTCAAGTAAGTTAATAAGTGCGAACTTCACTTCACTGGCAAGTATCTACTTAGGTAAGTACCTACTTGTTAAAATTTGTAGGTACTATTGGCAGCAACAAAATAATGAAATAGAATAAACATACCTAGCTTTTTTATACTTAACTAGCTGCCCCGGCGAACTTCGTACCGCCATATTTTCGGCCCGCGTGGTATTCAAATCCCGTTCCCGCTGCACCCTTATCACTTAGGGGGATGAAAAATAGATGTTGGCCGATTCTCATAGATACCGGATAAGCACAAAAAATTTCATCAAAATCGGTCGAGCCGTTTCGGAGGAGTTCGATTACGCACCCCGTGACAGAAGAATTTTATATACTTATTAGAAGATACAATAACAATGACAAACAAACATCTTTGTCTAAACAAAATTACGCAATTATCTCAAACTTCACTTTACTGGCAAGTACCTACTTAGGTACTTGTTAAAATTGTACTACTGACAGCAACAAAATAATGAAATTTAAAAATTATACCTAGCTTTTTCATAATACATTAACAAAGTTAAACAAACATCTTTGTCTAAACAAAATTAGGCAATAACCTCAATTCAGAGAGCTCTGTACCTTCTTTTTCAATAATTTTGTTAGCCTATGTCACCGACTAGCAACCGCACTGTGATTGGTACATTGTTAAGTCCAAGTGACAAACAATAGCTGTCTTCTTCTTTTATATTGTATTTTTCATGTCCTCTCTTTTCAATCCATTGGTTATGTAGGGAAGTGTAGATGAATTAAAAATGTGTGTGTGTGAGTTCGGCACATTTTTCTACGTTGATTTGTAAGCATATGACATGTCTATGTTATGAAACGTCTTTGGATGGATGGGATGAACTTTGGATTAAAGTGTTTTATTTTGCCAAATTGAATTTATAATTTTAGATTTCAAGGACTTCCTTTCATTTAATTTACCATGTTTCTTAGAGAGATTTGATCCTTATGATTGACACTATCGATTGATGCCATAAAAATACAGGATGCTACTTTTTCTGATTTTAGTCGGTTCGATTACCGGGTGTGGCAAGCGAATTTTAAAAAATCTTTAAATGCAGTTTTGTTTCTTTTTAAAAATAAAATGATGTCTCCTTTAAGTAAAATGAGCTAACTTAAGGATTTAAGGTACTTTCCCTCCATGTGGCATCGCCGTGGGACGCCCTGTATACTCTCTCTCATCCTAGCGTTAATTCCCAGTCGCATCCGAAGCTTTTTAGCTCGTAGTCTGGGGTCCGCTTTTACCAGTCTTAACTACAGATTTGGCTAGACCTCGATATTTTTTCGTGAAGCGATTGCCATCTGACCTCCACAGCCCAATGGTAACATTAGGCGATATCGAAGCTTTGCAGCTAAACCGTTGTTTTTGGATTTTTTAGGGCTCCCAACTACCCGTAACGACTGCCATAGATGTTCTTATGGCAACCGGGACCGACGGCTTAACGTGCTCTCCGAGGCACGACCAGACCAATGCAAATACCCATATTTCATGAACACAAATATTTGCACTGAGCGGGGATCGAACCCGCGCCTCCTGCGTAGAGGCCGCGTTCACTACCGCTACGCCACGGAGGCTGTCAGTAACATAATTATATATACTGACTACATATAACTATCATTCCTGTCAGAAAGTACAGTATATTGACAGGTGACAGGTGGATAACAAATGTCTCGTGCCTCTATTGAACCCCGGTAAGAGGGGACACCCAAGAAGTTCTGGCTTGGCGTCGTAGAAAATGACCTGCGTGCCAATGGTCTCAGTGCCATAGATACCTAAGACCGTGCGAAGTGGAAGAGGAAAAGCTAGAAAGCGGACCCCGGGCTCAGAGAGGAAAGCCTTGGATACGACTGGAACTCAAGATGTATTGTTATGATTAGGTTGATGATTGCCAGATGTGAGCAGACTCGCGGGATATCCCGATCTGTGTGAAATATCTTGATACTTTGAACTTTTTTAGTCCATACATACATAACACATGCCTGTAAATCCCCGAAGGGGTAGGCAGTGGTGTATTAACACCCACAGGTCGCCAACTATGATTTTCGGGTGAGCCTATTGCCGTCCAGCGGGCACTTTGTCATGCGCTGTATGTTACTGTCGGATGGAGAATTTTCATATCCCTTAGTCGCCTTTTACGACACCCACAGGAAGAGATGGGTTGGCCCTATTTTACTCCACCGGAAACCAGCACGGCTTTTTAATCGTAATTACTAGGCCATTATAGTACATGTGGCGTAATTTGTTTTAACAACAAAAAGTTCATTACCATTTCAAGGTTTTTTTGTATTATTAAAAAAAAAATATTGCCTTGGAATATCTTGTAAAACAAGATCTTTTTGTATGTAAACAACAAACAAGCTTTTGCGTTGTTAGGCACGTCTGATTACTAACAAATTTACCAGCAAACTGACTCGAAACCGTAGTCCCACGTGTAGGAATTAGATGATGTCACCCGCATACGGTGCAGAATATTCCATCAAAAACCAAATGGTTCGGCGACTCCTTCTTTTGTCGCACAATTAAGACCTGGAATTCCTTACCAGTACTCGTGTTTCCCTCTTCCTATATTACCGGGTCCTTTAAGCGGGGCGTAAAATAGCATCTGATGAGGCCGTCAAGCTGAGTGTCACCATTGTAACATGGTACGTGTCTCTAATGTTGAACCTCTTTTCCGAGACTTTGCCTTCAGCTTACCATCAGGCGAGGTGAAGTCAAATTGACGTGTCCTAAAAAAGCAATGTAAACTCCTTAGAACTTGTATCTCCTTTTTAGGTCAGATTTTACCAAACAATGCCGGATATGTTACGATAAGATGTTATGATAACAGGAAATTGTTTCTTATCATCATTTATTTTCACGAAAACCAACACAAAAAAATATGACAAATATCTTATGTTCGTTAATATGATTGAACAAGTACACAACACAAAGTCGATCGTTTCTTTATTGATTTTATTTTCAATGCAGCGTCAGAAATATAATTATGAAGTCATGGTCAAGGTCGAGAGTGACGAATGGTTGACGTATTGAATGATTCTTCTGTCGATGCACTAACGGTACGATTGAATCATTCACTTTCCCGTGTCTGTACGAAAAGGATGTAATGCCTTGATCGTACGCGCCAAAAGAAAGAGTGGAGTGGCGAATCTCTGCCGAATGGAATAGAATGACAAATGTATAGGATTTGACGTCTTTGACATTCATTGACGCCTGTCATACACGTCAAATCCCATACATTTGGCATTCTATTCCATCATACGCCGAGCATCGAATTGCCACTTGTCTAGGGGGGCAGTGCACTTGACCGAGTACTGCGCCGACCGCTTGGCCGAGTAAAACGGTAAGACAATAACTGGACAAAACACGGGGGCACAGCTACTCGCCGACATCACTGTCTCGGCCGAGTGAACATTTTCCTGACTCGCCACTCCACTCAGTGCGTGTGATCAAGGCATAACCTTCAGAGGTGGAGACTTCGCGTAATACGTCTTCTGTCGGATTAACTGACGATTTATTAATCAATGTCTTTGTCAACTGGCGGAGAACGTGATAAGCTATCTTGATTAGAAAAATGACGCTTTAAGAATGTTAATCGCTGTATGTTATTCTACCGCATATGTGAGTTAGGCTATGAATTCTTAGCCGTATACATTACTTGTTAAACTTCGTTACGGGTCAACGGTACCATTGAGTTGCCGCAATGAATTACTTAGAACAATGAACAATAATATCATCACATTCAAGTCTATTTACGATACGCTGTATGATGTATGTTATGCTACAAACTCGTACCTTTGCAGTTTACTTTACTTCTGATGCTGTGTGACAGTTGGGTATTTTGCCGACCTCACCTTTACGAACGTGGATCCGGCGCAGATAATAACTTCATTGTACACCAATAGATTTCGTTTTGGCGTTGATCTTATCACACAAAAGTAACAGCAGTGGCAGTACAAATGTAAAGACTAGAACGAAAAGCTGAAAACCTTAACTTATCGTCCATTATGACCTTATTTGGTATTCATCGCATTTCACTAAAGATGATTCAACGTACGCTTTCATTTAACAGCCCTATCTAGATAGCGGAATCAATAAATTTATTCGTAATTCCTTATCTTATCTGTCGAAGTATGTCAGGCTAATCACTTTTTAAACTGTAGTCTACGTAACCGTCATAGCGATTTATTTCCCAGTTGCATCCAACCGAAGCGACTGCTGTCTAGTACTTTGATTAACTATATGTCTAGATGGAGTATGGCGCTGCAAAAGAATAAAAAGAAATGGGACGACTTTTCCTTCTTAGTGTGCGTGACAGCTTCGTCTTACACTCGCGTTTGTCAGTTTTCTTTTTTAGTGTGCGTGTATAAATTGATACCAGTTGTTGAAAACTGCCTCAAAATTAGGGAAAATTTTATGTATTATTTAATAATATTGTATGTATATTCAGATGAGAAAAATAATACTCTTAATTTGAAAAATATGAGGATACAACATTAGGTATGAAGTACTATCGTAATATTAATTATAGACTGGTCTAGACTTCTTAAGGCGGCCACCCACTAACAGTCCGCCTGCAGGTCCTATCGGGCGGCCTGCAGTCCTAAGCCGATAGCGCCAACACACTAAAGCGATTTTGGCCTGCCGGCAGTGCCCTGCTGCCACTTTTGCGACTACACACGAGCAGTTGGGAGTCGACAGTTTCCCACCGTACGATCGTCTGATGCTTCCAAGTCAGTCATAGATTGATAAATGTACTTTCAGCCTCAAAAAAATTTGTTGAATTCTTCTTAAAAACAATTAAAACTAATAATTACTTTATTTATCTATATGGAAGCAATTCAAAAACTTTCTTTTTTCGTGCAGAAACCTCTTGCATCACCTCACAGGAGGTAATTAAGGAGGTGAATGTGTTATTTGGGACTTGTACCGACTACACGTTACACACAGAGACTACTAAGAACAGAAAAACGATTTTCGACCTTATTGACATTTTCTTAATTACATGTGTTTTCGCAATAATAGATGCCGCTGATCACGAATATAAGAAAAAAAACTATGTACTATGTGATGCCAATAAAGTCGAAAATTGCTTGCACTAGTCATAATATTCAATCTGTAGGCGTAGAGCCTTCCGACGGTCGACAGGCCGCCGGCCAACTACCTGCCGACGACACCTGCCGGCGCTGACCGGAATCGTCAAGCGGCCACACACCAACAGTCCGCCCACAGTTTCATCAGATGGTATTAGCGGTCAGTCCAAAATCGTATACGAAACTGTAAGTGTATGGGCTATTGCGATGAACTGATAGACTAATATCATCTGGTTGTCATTTGATAAACTGTTAGTGTGTGGGGCGCTTTAGTATTAGATCGCTTGGTATTCTGAAAAAATATATATATTTTTTTTATATAGGACACGTCAATTTGACTTCGCCTCGCCTGATGGTAACCAAAAACCCATGATATCGTGAGTCCATTCTGAAATTTCATGAAGTACTACGACGCACTACTGCCCATATTTTGTCTTGTAAAAATTACATCAAATTCGAACTCAGTATGCCGAAAAACCCCTCATACGATACTGTACATTATATTGCATAATATACCCGCCACGTTTTTATGGGAGTTTTGACTTAAGTAATTAGCAACACACCTGTTAAGTACAAAATGGCGACGGCAATATTAAATTATTTTAGAAAAAAGATTATGGCTTATTTTGCTAAAATTTGTACGATACAATGGTACTTACCGATGATAGGTAATTTTTTTTATTGATTTAGTGCGTCCTTTATAGTTTCTGCACACTTTCACTACACAAACAGTCATTTTTAAAATTTCAAATTTTTGTCCGTGTCCGCTGACAGTGCATCTGACACTGAAAGCAAGAAAATCGTTTAGCGCCCAACAGTTGGACACTATTTTTTTGGCCGCTTTCAACGCTTTAACTGTCCTTCTAGACACATAGATATTCAAAGGTCTAGTATTAGATCCCAACTCTGAGAGGAAAACCTGCGTCAGAGCTGCGTCCTTTCTTTAGCAGGTGAACCGACTTATACTCGTAGATGCAATTGTTTTGAACTGGACATCAAGGAATGTCAAGGATAGTGGTGAATATAGAATCTTATCTATGAAAGCAACCTTTCATAGGTTAGATTCTATAGTTCATAGTAGTATACCTACAACTATAGGAACCTATGAAATGATAGTAGAAGCTCGCGAAGTGTCTAAAGATAGAAATAGATCTCGGGCTCTTTCTACCCTTTCCCCCTAGACAAGTGGCAATTCGTTGGAATAGAATGACGAATGTATAGGATTAGACGTTTTTGACATTCGTTAACGCCTATCATATACATCAAATCCCATACATTTGGCATTCTATTCTATGAAACGCCGGCCGACGAATTGCCACTTGTCTAGAGAGGCAGCCCCTGGAAGGAAAACGGCGTGAGCATATCTATGTAGGTATGTATGAATCTAACCTCAATATTTTTTTTATAGCCCCTTCAAGATGAATCGGGGAGCGCGCGTGGAGCCGACTCCGCCGGAGTGCGCGCTGGCCGCCGAAATGTTCGACCACTTCTGTTCAGCCGGCACCATGAAACAGATCCTCGCGTTGCACAGGGAGATCTGCAACACCCTCAACCTCAAACCTAATAGGCTGCCCGACTTCTATCCTAAGTTGAAGGTGAGTCGATATTTAAGTGTAGAAACTGTGACTAATTTGTGAAGCACTGTGCGTTTGAATGGCTACCACGAAATTCTTCTTCATCCTAGCGTTGATTCTCAGTCGCATCCGAAGCTTTCAGCTCGTAGTCTGGGGTCCACTTTACCAGTCTTAACTACGGATTTAGCTAGACCTCGATATTTTCCATGAAGCGATTGCCATCTGACCTCCACAACCCAATGGTAATATTAGGCGATATCGAAGCGTTGCAGCTAGACCGTACTACGAAATGTGGGTACATTAAACTTCGGATTCATGCCGAACACTCTCGCTAGAGGGTCCGGGTCTTTTAAGCAGGGCGTGAAAAAGTCTGATGAGGCCGTCAAGCTGAGTGTCACCATTGTAACATGGTACGTGTCTATAATGGTGACCCTTTTTCTGAGACTTTGCCTTCAGCTTACCGTCAGGCGAGGTGAAGTCAAATTAACGTGTCCTGTACTTATAGGTATATTGCGGTTTATGTAGTTACGGAACATCAGACAGACATCTATCTATTATACAGCCCAGACAGCCCCAGATGCGTGACTCGAGTCAACATTAGTGCCCGGAATACGGCAATAGGCTCACCGCCTATTACGTGGGCTGAATACAATGATCGGTGAAATGTGGGTGATAATTCACCTCTGTCTAACCCTCCAGGGATAAAGGCGTGATTGTATGTAAGTTACGAAACCCTCGGTGCGCGAGACCGGCTTTTATTTTTCATATAATCAATAGTTGCATTATCACTGAAAGACTACACTGACACAATCGAAATAGTAGAGTAGAGCTCCTGGCCAAACGCCAGTCCCACTTCGTATTATAAGTTGACCGCCTAGTAAACGCGAAGTAATTTATTACCCTGCCTGCTAACGAACATTTATACATATTCATTATTTAATACGAATACAATTTATTTGAATAATATCTCTATCGACGTAAATGAACGGTACGACATTAGCGTAATCCTTTAAATATAAAAATCCCCTTCATGGTCAACTGAGCCCACATCCCATTGAGCCCGCGGGCTCAGTTGACCACGTTCGTCAATGCCACTTTTTGTTGTTAGTTTATAACTCAAGAACGGCTGAACCGATTTGGATAATTTTAGTCTTGAAATATTCGTGGATGTCCAGGGAAGGTTTAAAGATGAGAAAATAGGTGCAGCGGGAACGGGATCAAAAATTCACGCGGGTTGAAAAAAATATGGCGGTACGAAGTTCGCCGGGACAGCTAGTTGATTTATAAAAACTTTCTGCCTGAGAAATTGATTCGCAGTCTCGGTGAAAATTTGAAGCCGGTGGAAAAAAACTCACATTATTATGTAGTTTGTTATACGCCAAGTGACCGGCAAGCAGGCAAGTATTGGTTTATAAAGACCTCTCGCCCCTGTCCAAGAGTCGAAATAACTTTTCAATATTAAATTCCGGTACCAAACAAAATAATTGCAATGCAGCTTTGACTTTCCACGCGTTAACACCCCTGGGCGTAGGGTGAATATCGATTCATTTATTTGATGCCCGATATTAAAACTTAAACTGACGTAGCTAGGTTACAGACTATCACTACTAAATCCCATGGTACACAAATAGGGGAATAAACCAATTTTGTCTGAGCCTTTGAGGGTGTGCGGTACAGGTACAGTCAGAGTTCATAAGTGCATTAGCACAACAAGGCTCAAAATGGTGTGGCGTGCGGCCGCGCGCCGGCCCGGTTTTGTGTTTACATCATATGTGTGTGTGTGTCATTAGATACTACTACAGTAATTTACCAACTTCGTAAATTAACTGATAGCTTAGTGGGTTAAGCAAGGTACTATTGATTCACAATGATAAGAGGTTCCAGGTTCGATTCCAGCTTATAACGATTTTTTATATTTATGACAAAAATATAATTTTAAATATTGATAAAGTAATTTTGCATGAAGTTGGCATTCTTTTTACATTTTATGTTGATATTTGCGAAAATTTAACAAATAATACAATGATATTAATTTATAAATGAAACACAAAAAATGTTATTGCAAGATCGTAGGATTTGAACCATCAACCTTTGCATTTCCACAAACCTCATGCTTTAACCACTCGGCCACGGGTTGCTTACGTAGTGATAACGAAATTATCGATAATATTCCTACGGAAGAACAATTTATGTGTGTGTGTAAATTGTCTTAAAAGAAAAAGGTGACAAGTAGCGCTAGAATGTTGACGCTATAGTTACGTTAGATTGCTACTGCACTTTTGAATTCGACTGTACATAGGGGTGCTAGCACTTTGAGCGGTGGCCGATGCTTTATTAAAGTCCCTAGCGCATTGTGAATGATCTACAACTGTCTGGATTTGACGCGCATTTTTTATTATTGAGCATAAGTAGCATAAAGGTATGATTCCGAGGTCGGCAGTTGTCGTATGCGATCGGCTAGATAATACGATATTTACATTACACACTAATGGTAGGTATATTCGGCTATACTTTATACGTATAAGTGCTTTACCGTTATTTCTGTCGTTTTTTTTTTCGGTAGCTGTTCGAGAAATAATTTAGTAGTCTTACAGTTTTGTTCCTAGATCGCAGTGCGGCAATAGTTATGCACTTTATTTGAGGAAAACGCAACGTAGACTTTCTAGTTTCTACTAATTTTGTGAAACTATAAGAGGTGAGACGACTCGCCTCTTATAGCCTATCCCGTTTCTAGACCAAAAGTACTAAAGTTTACACTATCCGGGAATTGAGCTCAAGACCTCATGGCGGTACGCAAATGCCACGAGATTAATGAATCAATGTATCTTGTAGAACAGATTATACAATACATTCTCATGCTCAAAATAAACCTGGCAGTACTAGACCGCAATGCATTGATGACCCAATGTATTGACACCTCAACAACTACGAGAACTTTCGATCGATTAATGATTCGCTTTTTCTCCATTGAGGGAAATATTATTGTGTACTAGCTGACCCCGCGAACTTCGTACCGCCCCGCCCAGTCAATTCCTTTTTTTTTTTAATTTTTCTCTCCGTAAGAACCATCCTCGTACTTCAAGGAATATTTTAAAAAAAGAATTAGTGTAATCGGTTCAGCGGTTCTCGAGATTTGCGCTTAGCAACACATTTAGGGATTCATTTTTATATTATAGATAGATATTGTAATAGTATTTATATCAATGCTTTTCCCTACCTTAATCGATTTGAATAGATAACATACTAAATGCTTCAAAAATGTCAGTCGGACAAGTGTCGAAGCTAAAATATGCAAATATTTTTTTAAAACATCTATCTGAAATATGGCTAGCCAATTATTTAGAGAACAGACTCACCCTAACAGAGATGCGTCGCTTCATATGGATATCTACTTCATATGGATGGTTATATGTACCCATATTGAATAGGAAAACTAATCAAGACCCGTATGCAGGCTACAGGACATATTAAGGCTGCCTTTCCACTGTGATATGCAGCTATACTACGAGGATGTAAAAGCTAAGCTATGAAATTATGTGATCGTTTCCACTGTGCTATGTTATGTAGCGTAGCTAGTAAGATGTGCTATGAAGATGCGCAGTTCAAGCTATGCTATTTATCAATCACATAAATAAATAACCACAGCACGCATCCATAAAGCGCATCCACAGCACATAACCTTAGCTCGCATCTTTCTGTATAAAAAAAAATAGCTTACTGGATTCACTTCCACCAGTGCTATGAATATGATTGGTGGATATCAAACGCATCTATAGCTACGTAGCATAGTACATCTTTGGTGGAAACGCAGCTTAACGGTATGATCAGCGTTGCAATTTACAAAAGCAAGTCATGTGTGATTTGAAACTCATATTGAGAGACGCGTTCTATGAAATATAGCTCTGTGATTTTTGATTACCTTTTGATGCAGTACGTAGGGGACGCATTTGTCCATCAGTTAATTAGTTTTTAAGCCTGCTCGTAGGGTGCTTTGACAATTTTTCGGTTATAGTCGCTTTCCGTTCTTTATATTCGGTATATCGATGTGCGCCATTTCTCCCCAACCAGTGATTGGTTTTCTATATGATATTCTAAACCTTTTCCACAATTTCTTGTTTGGCTTTGACTGGCCTACCTGCAAAAGGGTCTTTTCCGAAACTTTGCCTCTCACATTTTTTTATGGTATGCTCGCGATTGACCACTTGACGGAAAGTGTTGATATGGTCGAAGGTCTCCACCTTCGACCATATCAACACTTTCCGTCACGTTCACGCTTGCGTAGAAGTAACTTATTCACTCTTAGACTTGAAGAAGAAGAAGTGAAGAAGTGGAAAAGGAGTGGATTTTAGTTGACTCGGCCGCTTTAGGACAGTAGATTGAGGGCTAAGGAGTCTTGTAAACAGTATCCAAAGATCCTCGGCCCTAAGGCAACTTCGCTTACAAGACCGCCTTGTCAAGACGGTGCAATACTCGTTGTCAAACTAACACGGGCAAGGCTCAGGCGCCGGCTTTCCTCTTGGTATTGAGAGCTTTTACGGGAGCAGCGCCATCTAATTACTGTCATAAAAGCTAAAATAAATCAAAAAGTGGAAATGCAGTAGTGGTATAACAAACTCGGGGTGCCATAGTGCCAGATTGAGATACAACAAGGGTTAAAGGGTACTACAATACCCACCTTTCTCACAGTAAATATAAGTTTATTAGTGAAGAAGTTCTACATAGAAACCACGTGGATACCGAAATTAACACTACGTGTGTAAGCTTTATCTAGAATGTGAGGTATGGCTCTCTGCCAAAATATATATATTCAGCTTCACCTGGTCACGTGTCAGCCGTTGGAATTTCCAAATCATGCTAGGCACTGAGCTCTGAATAGTCTAAGTCTAAATACGAACTTCCTATTAAAATAGCTCTGTAATTTTGTTTTGGTATTTCGAGAACACTTGAATATACTACGCTGTCTATATCCATACTAAACATACCTTTACGTTTGTAGGCCATCGATTTTGTTTTTTTATATTTAGTCCCTTAATTGACTGCACCCCGCCAGATAGTAAAAAGCTGAGGTGCCGTCCAGAAGATACAGACCACCATTTCTGATGCTTTTGGCATTAAAATGGTGGTCTCTAACTTGACGCCCTTGATAGTTGCTTTTACGGGTTATTGGACGATTCGCAAGAATTGAACTCGCACGAAACGTGCGAATCGACTCCTTTAATTTTTTTTTTTACGCCCCGCTTGAAGAAAACGGATTCATAAACATACATAGATACGGTTCTTGTCTACCTACCTCGGAGATGAAAAGACGCGAGTGTATGTATAGTAAGAGAGTGGTTAAAATTACGTCCGGTCTTATTTCATTGTTTTCCATTCGTTGATCAACTCAATTAGTAATCAGTAGAAGGTAAAGGTAGATAAAATAAACTTTACAACACACCTGCTCATAAAAGTGCTATTATTTCACCGCAAATAGGCACGTAATGACACCTATTATCAAACTGTGACTTTTTCATTGCTATTATTCACAAGTGAGTTATAGATTCTTTTTTAAATTTTATAGGTTAAGTTTCTATGTTCTTAAAAAAGTTTCGATACAAAAAAGAACGTGTTTAATAGTACGAATAAATTAATATGCCTATCGTATGTTCATTTGATGCATTTTCGTATTTAAATAAATAATTTGAACTTGTAATACTTGTTTAATGAACAAAATTTTCACTCAAATTTAACTTTTTTTTTCTCTAAGTACAGAAAAAAAAGTTACAGTCAAACCTCATTTTTTTTTAAAATATGGACGACCGCCATTGTTAGATGCCCGCACATAGGAAAACGAATTAATTTGTAGTATTGTTTATTTAGTATTTGTAGTATTATTTTATTCGCAAGTGTGTATTAAAACGTCGTATGGCACGCGTGAGTATCGGCTCTCTTAAGACAATGGCGCCTCAGCGGTAATCACCAACTTTACTCACTTGTACCATAATGTACTATTGTATAATAGAGAAGTATGACGTCATTCTAACAGACTTTCCGTTTTGTGAGAACTGATTAATTTGACAGCAATCTACCTACCATATTTGCACCGATACTTTTAATTAAAAATATGCGCACAACGTATTTCAAACTATGCTAACCTGTTATCCTAAATTATTCTGCTTATCGTAGTCAAAAGTAAGCCATCGGTATACATATAGATACAAAATATCGTATTCGATGATTCATTGACCTTTAAACGTAATTATCAATACAAAACTTTACATTTCTAAAGGAAAAATAAAAACAAACGTTTTATGATCGTCTCGAACATGCGTGGGCGCACCCGCGAAACTTTGAGCCATCAACAACAGCCATTAAACGTTAATGGTGTAAATACAGTATGCCAATGACAAATCGGCTTGTTTACTCACAACTATGTGGCGAGGGATCCCTATTATACGATTCCGGCCGGCTTGTCTTTTCAGAGGGCATGGCGCGTGACAAATTAGATCGCAGTAAAAAAAATACACCGGCTTCCTTTCTGAAAATTTGCACTCTTCGCCTAATCATCGTGCCTGAAAAAAAGAATTATTGTTATGATGCACCCCACCAAATTCACTTCACTTGTGTAAAAACGTAATTTTTTTGAACTATGACATGTTCCTTGCGGTTGCCTAGTCGCTTGATGAATCCTAGCTCTGACATATCAAGATATTCGCTCACTCGAGCGTTCTGTCAAATTATGATGACTACTTGATCAACAAATCCGAAAACAATCGTTTGGTCTTAGACAAGCTCTACTAGCATTATCGTTATCTTTAAATGAGTAATGTATACTGACGTCTACTTGAAAGACTATCGCCAAATAAGGTAAACCCTACATCTATCGGTTTGCCTTATTTGGCGATATTCTCTAGATAGCGGCCGTCAAGCTAAATGTCTGGCCATGTCGCTAGACCGCAAGAAGTGCTGGTTTGGCGTCGTAGAAGATGGTATGTCTGCTGATGGCCCATGGTCCTCATTAGTAGGACGCTGAAATATCAATGGTGTAATCAAAGACAAGTAAATGGGCCTTTTTTGGTATTCCTAATTGGTGGTTTTTGTCTGAATTGTCATATTTGTCAGGCCTAAAACTTGGGTTGCTTAGCAGACATAAATCTTTTAATCGACTTCAAAAAGGAGTAAGTTATAATATATTCGAAGTAAAACTAGATTCCATAGCAATCATTTGTGAATCGATTTAAAGAATTATTTTTTTATTTGTAAGATCGTCCCTTTGCCACTAATTCGGGATCTGATGATGGGATGGGCTTCCCTTAATTGAAGATTTTCTATTACTTTCTTATAATAATTAACTCGAGCGATGCTATTTGCCTCACGTTATTATGTATATTCAAATGCTTCTGTGCCATATTTGCAAATGTTTGAATACTAATGCACCATCTTGTAATTTTTTATGCTATGCGTTTCTATTATTAATGCAATAGTTTTTAGTCTACATTAAATATTGCTGGCGATGACTTGATTAACAGAATAACTCTTATAGTGAGAACTGATTAATTTTGCAGAGCATAACAAAACATTTTAAATTCATCCTCTCAGTCTTTTCCCAACCCAACTCATTTGGGGTCGGTTTTCCAGTCTATCTACGAAGCGGTCGGCCGGGGTGCGAGAGGTATTTCTCAGACAATCTCACTTACGACTGACCGACGGCGTGTGTTTTACTCGGTTCGAGTCCGACGTTACCATCACCGCCTTTGTCCGTGGGGATATTGTAGATGATAAAAGAAAGTCTAACTACGAAGCGACGTAACTTCGATACTTTTGTGAAGCGACTGCTTGTGATATCCACAACCCACTGGCGATATCGAAGATCTGTAGTTAGACCAGCTATCGGAATTTAGAGCTCCAACTACTTCTACCCGTAAAGACAGTCACAGATGTTTGTATTACTCACTACTCATAGCTCACGCATTTTGTTATGCATCTATGTTTTTCTAATGACTGTTATTTCCGAACACTGGCGGATACCGGTTCGAATTCCGAAAACACCCTGTGTTAATTCTTACTATCAACAATAGCTCAATTTCCTCAGTTGGCTACTGATAATATTTGCCAATAGTATACAGGATACAATTATTAACAACGGATCAATTGGTGACGTCACTTCTCAGTCACAGGATGTTTATCCGCGTATCAAATCCCTCATTACAATCTAATTAAGCTATGCTTACTCTCTTCCTCATAGCGTTAATTCCCAGTCGCATCCGAAGCTTTAAGCTCGGAGTCTGGGGTCCGCATTACCAGTATTAACTACGGATTTGGCTAGACCTCGATATTTTCCGTGAAGCGTTTGTCATCTGACCTCCACAACCCAATGATATTAGGCGATATCGAAGTTTTGCAGTTAGACCGTTGTTTTTGGATTTTTTAGGGCTCCAACTACCCGTAACGACTGCCATAGATGTTCTTATGGCAACCGGGACCGACGGCTTAACGTGCTCTCCGAGGCACGACCAGACCAATGCAAATACTCATATTTCATGCACACAAATATTTGCACTGAGCGGGGATCGAACCCGCGCCTCCTGCGTAGCGGCCGCGTTCACTACCGCTACGCCACGGAGGCTGTCAATGCTTATGCTTACTCTCTGGAACATTCTATTTTTACGTAAAGTTACCGCCACGGGTACCACTTCACTGGGGCTAGCGATAATTTGGCTATAACCACGCGGTCTTCTGACAGATACTATTACGGTGCCCTGGGTATACTTTAGTTAGGTCCTAGTGACAACTACTGTGTGTGCTGTATAGTATGAAATTAATTGATCGAGATGATTGGGCTACATTCTTTCATCGCACCTCTCGCCACAGGCAGGGAATCCATCCTCACACGTTGCGACTGGAAACAGCACGAAAAGAACATCATCCCCCGCACGCTTAAACTGTGGAGTGAACTCCCTGCTCATCTGATGGAAAGTGTTTACCGCGGCCTATGGACGTTTGCAACGCCAGGGGCGTCACACTCGCGCCGCCGACCCCGTAAGAAAGAACCTTCTAATTCGTTCTTGAATAACCCCATACTATAGTCCCTTGGAAAGTCTTCCTGGTTCCTATGTTTGGCACTTGCATGAATAACAATGTGCTAATTAAATCAGGAACACTAACTTCAATGCAACGATTGGTTATACGAGTATATTTATTAAGCAATTGTTTATCATGATATAGCAAATGTATAATAATGTGTGCAATAATGTTTTGTTATCGCTAATTACCTTGTTATGTGTGAGGTGGCGGTAATGGTGATAACCGATAATGATTTCACTGAGTTTGTAATGATATTATGATGGTGAGAAAGTTGTGACGTAAGCAGCTGCGATCACCTGACATTGTCTGCTGAGCGTGTTGTTAGACGGCTATGCGATATATAGATTAATATTACTGTTGTCAGAATGATACTCTGTTTGTAAACTGACAAGGTGGTCAAGAACTGCATGTGGCCTATGTGATGGTAAGAGGTTGCCGGTACCTACTCGTATAACTGTATTACCTTTGTTAGAAAAGGATCCTTGTATAAATTAATATTATACACAGGACATAGTCCTATTAGCTGCTATTTTCTGTATGGTCATATTTCGGAAAAATACTACTCATCAAGCATTGCTCCCGGCTTTGGATCTGCTCCTCTTATTTGTCTTAAGTTTTTATGAGCGCCCCCCATCTAATCTCCCAACTCCGAGAGAAAGTTCTATTGCAGAGCATTATCTGTTAATTGGCAAAGGTCTTAGTGGATGATGCTCGTATTAAGGTATACTCATTTTCGCAAAAATACGATGGGTCGTTCAGTTTTTATTACTAGATTTTGTCACAGCCTTTAAATATTGCCTAGCGAAAGCTGTAAATGTAGAAGCATAAATCGTGACCTCATATTGTGACTATGCTACCAAAATTATCAGCCATAACTAAAAGAATTTCGAGTCAAATATCTGCAGGTATAAAATGGCCACATTGAGCGATTCCGCTAAAACGAGTAACTTTATGAATTTCCAGTAGATATCATAGAGTCCTATAAAATTCAGAATCACAATTCATTTACTAAGCAAATTCTAATTTCGTGTAAACAACGGCATGACAAATAATTATCCTAATACGATGCCAATAAAGTGACTATCAAGGAATTAGCCAGATTAAGTAGGATTTTTGACATTGTGCGCTTTTGACAATCTGCGCTTTTGACATTCTTCGCTTTTGACAATCTGCGCTTTTGACAATCTGCGCTTTTGACAATCTGCGCTTTTGACATTCTGCTCTTTTGACTATTTGCGATCGTTTGTCATTTTGCGCTTTTGACCTTATGCTCCTAAACGACCTTTATAGACCCGCTGGTTTAGTCATACATAATGCTTGCCCGTTTTGTCAGTCAGCCATAATTTGTGCGAATACTTTTACGTTTTACTTAGTGCTTCTTGCTAATTGGACTGATAACTATACACATAAATGTGTTTGTTTACTGTTAAATGCTAATAAACTGCCATTCACTGCGAAATTGAGCGCAATTGCTCAAATTTATTTGAATATACCAGTGAAATTACTTTTTAATCTTTTAATAAGTTTTATGAAAATTTCTATTTCTATTATATAATAATATAAAACAATAATTATTTTATTATGTAATGCAATGGCAATTGGAGCTTGCGTAACGATAAATAGTATCCTTCGATACCTTTCCTTTTAGGTTTAATTTTACTGTTATTTGGAATTGACCTCAACATAAGGTTTAATCTAAATACATATTTTACAATTTTAATTCAAGCTTGAGTGTAAAAGTGCCCGCTTGACGGTAATATGCTCACCCCTATTACGTGGGTCGGAAAATTATAGTCGATGAAACGTGGGTCGTACATCGTAGAGCACGTTAAGATGTCGGTTCCGGTTGCATACAACATCTATGGCAGTCCGTACGGGTAGTTGGAGCCTTAAAAAGCCAAACAACAGTTGAATGTTTCGATATCGATATGTATAGATAGACTGTTAAAGCGGACCCAGACTCCGAAGTGAAAGTTTTGGATGCGACTGGGATTAACGCTAGGATGAAGAAGAATTCTTGCATCCTTCAGTATTAAAATGTTGTTATCGCTGCAGGGGCCATTTACCTTCCGAATGCGAATCACCAAATATGTCATGAACAAATATATATTAACGCCATTACTATTTTATTACGGCAATTGAAATTTTCATTACTTTTTTTATTGTACTCAGGTACGTTACGGTCAAAGTTAATAGGTGTATTGAACGTATCTCGTATGAGGGTTCACGTCGGTAGTGTCCAGGATTCGAACCCGAGGTCTTTTGATTGTAAGGCCGATTAATAGTCTATTTTATTCTACAATCGTATTGCCACTTGTCTAGAGAGGCAGGTGGATCGGCTTGCAAGAGCACTTTGTTTGGCTATGTGATCCCATACAACCTATAGCTCATTATGATATCTACGAGTATATTTGTAACGACCTCAAGTACGATATGATTCACAATGCACGCCCGATATGATATAGTGACAGGCATAAACAGGGTGCCACAGATAATAAATAGTGACTTGTGGTCCTCTTGTGGTAAATACCTACATTACTGTGGGTACTTATCATAACGCAGACATATCAGATTGCGACGGTATAGTATTGTTGCCTTGGGAATGAATCCACTATTTAAGAACTATACTCCATTCGGTTCGGTAAACAATCTTGTAGCGACTTTTTATAAAATCAAATATCAAACATTATAAAGGTCCAACCCCACCAAACGGACGGCATCGGCCCGGATTTTACAATCTTTAAACAAAATTAAATCTTATTATCACAGTGTTTGAAGTTTATATTACCAACGGCCGAATACTGAAACGGCACTCAAATATTTAACGGCTGCTTAGATGTATAAGTAGCTCTTAAATACAAAATTCGTATTCTCAAACGTCAATTTTAAGCATGTGTTAAACTTAAGTGTATCCTAAATTAAGTTGCGCTCAAACGCCACTCAGTGTAAAATTCGTATACTGGAATGCCACTTAAATAATTAGCTGTCAAAATGAACTGTCAAACTGATTTGAGCGCCCCTTACATCTGAGAGTGGTCGCGAGGTCTCCTAAATCTGTGATCGTATTTATTCAAGCGTTAAAATCATGTCTTTATCGTCGTTTATCTTCTCTTTCTGATCATGAAAGACCTGCAGTGAGTCGCCGAAATGTGGTGAAGCTAAATGCATTTAAAAAATACGGTGATGTGGAGTTTCGAGCGCGGTTTCGTGTTTCCAAAGAGACAATACAGCCAGTGGACCAAATACTCATAGCCTTACGGTTTTATGCTACAGGCAGTTAATAACGCGTAATAAGCGATATATTTCAAGTTGAACTTGTTGTTCAACAGGAGGAACCCAATCTGAACTGTATCGCAACAGGAACATCACAGTGTTATGGACTGGCCAGCCAGAAGCCCAGACATGAACCCGATTGAGCACATGTGGGAAGAGCTAAAAAGACGTGTTAGGGCTAGTCAGACGGTTGCCCAGACGATGCCGGACTTGAAAACTGCCATAGAAGAGGAATGGGAGATGATCGCTCAAAATTCCATATTACGGTTGATAAACTCTATGCCTAATCGTATGAGAGCTGTCGTAGATGCCCATGGAGGCAACACGCGTTGCCTCCATGGGCATCTACGACAATTCGTCGTTAAATTAAACCTTTATTTGATAATTAAACCTTTATTTGATAAAACATGTTTTTTATTCAAAAATCAACTGCTTTCATCAAGGCGCATACCCGACTTGTTATGCGTAGCTCGTTGTAGATTGTAGTATTGAGGACATTACATTCACCATGGCAATATTCTTTTGAGACCTTTGTTTGAGGTTCTCATAGATAGAGGTGCCGGAGTTGTTGCCATGTTCTGAAGCCGCTTGCAGCTACAGCATTGTACTGCTGACAAAATAGAGTCCCAAGCTTCGCGCTTTTTCAATATCATGCTAGCGTTGGTTTCCTTATTTTCAATAATATTCTGATACTTATTTAAAAATATGTAATTATCAATCTTTACCCAAGTGTCATTGTCACTTGTCACTTACTTACAAGCTAGTACGTTTCATTCTACGAAAATTTGGTCGTAATTGTTTACGTTCATTTTGGAGATATTTTTATGTTAAATAGTGGAACATTATATAATAATGAATGCAATTGTGTATCAAATAAGACTCTTGTTATTTTGTATTATTTTGAATAAAATATGTAGCATAATAAATATTCTATATTCAAACAATGCTGCGTAAAACTAGGCATCGTGAATGTTGCCATGACGTTAATTATTTGACGGCTGCTTAGCTGATTATGCCTTGAAATTAGTTGAAATCGTTTAAGTAGCCTTTGTGTATACCACTTTAATTTGAGAGATGCTTATATTTAACAGCCCTTCAACTGATTGTTTTATTTGAGTGGCGTTTCAGTATTCGGCCGTAAGTCACGCACAACAGCTTGACAGCGACGTCATCATCATGTCGTATGGCTTTTGCTCGAGTCCTCATATGTCAACGTCCAGTTGGCGAAGCCAGTCAATTGCTGCCGGTGTGAGGTCATGTAGCTCACGCATTCCTCCAGGGAAACGACGGAGTGGACACTCCTCTGCTATATGCATCGTTGTCTGCTTTGGAGCTCCACAATCACAGTCCGGCGCTTCTTTAAGTCCCCACTTGTGAAGATGGTAGTTGCATCTCCCGTGTCCAGTTCTGAACCGGTTGACCCTTGGCCAACCCTTGGCACGTCAAGCTGTCATGCGTGACTTGGTAATATAAACTTTAAATGCTGTGATATAAGATTTATTTTGTTTAAAGATTGTAAAATCCGTTCCGATGCCGTCCGTTTGGTGGGGTTGAACCTTTAATTAAGTTAACTGACAACCAGTGGCTTGATTTCGAGTTTTAATCTTTAAAATGAGTTTCTAAACTATTATTTTACCTATTATTATGTATTCAAATAAAACATATGAAAAACACACATCAAGATTGTTTACGTTTAGTACCTAACCGAATGGAGTATAGATGTTGCTTGCCTGCCCGCGTGTATATCTCTTATAGCTATAGCCAATACAGCCAAACATAGTAGTCTATCTCCTTCTCTAAACTCTAGTACTCTGGTACCATTATTCTTAGGTACAATTTGTTACTTCTAATGAAGAAATAAAAGAACTGTTCTGTTGTCTATATCCCCGGCCTATAGCTCTAATGAGTGAAATGCGATAGTAGATGATTGACTGACCGGAAGCTACCCCTTGCGTAATTTGTGCCAATCAGACAGTAAATTTTTGTATCATATTTTGCTCGAATATAGTTAAGTAGAATAATTACAATTAGGATGTTTTGACGAGCCCTCAATTATTTCCACCCTCTCCCTTCGTATCAAAAACACGCGCAAGCCGGAGGCATAATATGAATAGATAACATGATAGATCTCACGCGGTGCAAATAATACCATCGAATAAACAACATCATTATTTCGTTTTTTTGTCTATATGGTATGTGTGTATGTATATGTATGGTGGAATAGAATAACGAATGTAAGGGATTTGACGTTTATGACATACTTAGACGACTGTCATATACGTCAAATCCCATATATTCGTCATTCTATTCTACAATACGCCGGTTAACGAATTGCCACTTGTCTAAGGGGGCAGGAGGACTTCATACACCTATTTTATTTCTCCTAGATTCTATGCGAGGGCGTAATAACAGAGTAACAGCGTAGCAGACAAGGCCATGTCCCACCTGATGGGAAGTGTATTTACGTCCTAACCAAGGATAAGCCGTTATATCGCCATATTTTATTGTTCCAGGCCAAACTATCAAGCTCGTGGAAAGCGCAGGCGCTGTTCAAGAAGTTCGATGCTCGGGCCAATCACAAAGTGTATGGCAAAGGCCGCATCAGTGCCGCTGGGAAAGTCCTCATCATTGGCGCGGGCCCCTGCGGAGTGCGGGCCGCGATTGAGTGCCAGTTGCTTGGTGCCAAAGTGGTGAGTAATGTATCAAAGATCTGAAGCCATCTGGTCAATAGCTAGTTAGGTCGCAGACTATACTACTGAGGTCGCAGACAACCAGCCAGGGCCGCCGATAGCGGGGGTGCAACGGGTGCACCGCACACGGGCGGCACGTCCAGGGGGGCGGCAAATCCCCAGATTTGCTACCCCCCCCCTCTTTTTTATTTGCCACCCCCTTGTACGTATACACACCCCACATAAATACTATTAAAATAATTTCGTTTCTATTATATGATTAACATCGCCATCTATTAGCATCCCTTAAAACTAGAACGCAATACATAATAAAGCGTCTGCATGTTGAACCATCGCCTCGCCGCTACGCGGCGCCCAAAATTCGGTACAAAGTAAGTAGGTAAATAGGGATGTGGACTATTTTTATACTATTTAATTTCGTTTCTATTAGATGATTAACATTGCCATCTATTAGCATCCCTTAAAACTAGAATGCAATACATAATATTAAAGCGTTTGCATGTTGAACCAAACCATCGCATCGCCGCTACGCGGCGCCCGAAATTCGATACAAAGTAAGTAGATAAATAGGGATGTGGACTATTTTATTTGTTGTCGACAAATGTACATTCTATAGTAATATGATGTTTTGCTAAAGTAAAATATTCTAATGACAAATAGGTTAAAGAAAATATGTATACTTTTAATATTTATTTTGCTTGAATTATAACAATAATTATCATTATACAATACTTAGGTATATTTGATTTTGATTATTCAATTTCTCAAGTCTTCTTCATCCTAGCGTTAATTCCCAGTCGCAACCGAAGTTTTCACCTCGGAGTCAAGGGTCCGCTTTGCGAATTTGGCTCGATATTTTCCGTGAAGCGACTACCATCTGACCTCCACAATCCAATGGTGCCATTAGGCGATATCGAAGCATTGCATTGAAGACCGTTGTTGAACTTTTTAGGGCTTCCACTGCGTAGCGGCCGCGTTCACTACCGCTACGCGACGGAGGCTGACTGCCTCTGTGGCGTAGCGGTAGTGAACGCGGCTGCTACGCAGGAGGCGCGGGTTCGATCCCCGCTCAGTGCCAATATTTGTATGCATGAATATAAATATTTGCATTGGTCTGGGTGTTTCTATGTATAATATGTATGTATTTACAAAAAAAAAAAGTATTTATGTATGTATATCCGCATTCTAGATTCCATAACACAAGCTAATTAAGCTTACCATGGGTCTAGATAGCGTTGTGTAGAATGTTGTAGAATATTTATTTATTATTATTTATGTTTTGCAATATCATGTAATATAATACTTCTATATATTATGAAAACTTTAGCATTATTTGAATTAATTGGGCGTTAGTGAGATAGCAGTTGTTCCTGTAAAAATGCAAAATATCGATACCACGCGTGATGCATATGCAATGCATCCCATCCTCATAGCTCAATAGCATTTTGGCGGTTTTTTTTGACTGTATGGTCCAGTGTTGCCAACTATACTGATTTTTCCGTATTTATGCGGCTTTTCAATGTCACATACGGATAACACTAACCTACAGATTTTTATACAGAATTTTTTGTTCCGAAATATAAAATAACAGTAACTATAATTTATGTATTTTTAATAAATACAGTATTAGTATTTTATATAATCAAATAGAAATTTAGCTTACGATACGAAATACGAGAAATTTTAGGCGTAATTATGGCAATAATCAACCAAATTGACATAATAAACGGGGAATTCCAGATCTTTTTCGGGAATTCCCCGTTCACTTTTAGTGAATGAAAATCGTTAGTATAGTATTGTATGAATGGATCATACTGAACTGAATGAATCATCTTTGCATGTTATGTAAACAAAGGCGATAGAAGAGCTTTGCTTTGTTTTGTGTTAATTTTCGAAGTAAACTCATCAATTGTAAATAAAATGAACACAAAAGCTATGTATGATTTCAAATAAATAAATATTTAAAGACATTCTATAAAACAACGCCATCTGATCCCAATGTAGGTAAGTACCTACTAAGTAAAGTAATAAATAGGTAATTAAATCAAATCTTATGTTCATTTGTCATTCAAATTATATATTAGATACATATATGTATTTTTTTGAATTAATAACCTATATAATAAGTACTTTCTTGTATGATTTTTTAGCAATTATTATTTTTGTTCAATATTCTTGGTAATATTAAAGACTATACGGAATTTATACAGATTTTGTAGGGCCAGTACAGATTTTACTTCGTGTAAGGTTGGCAACACTGGTATGGTCTCTTCGTTTCTGAATCAATAATTATTAAATTGATTTAAAGAATAAAATTAATGATATCCTATCTTGGTTAATGTGTACTGTGTGACTGTGTGTAGTAGGTAACTCTTCTCAATAGAACCGACTTAGCGAACCAGCGAAAGAATCGTTTCCAAATTATGTGCTCATGTGCTCTTTATGTGCCTAAACGAAATACTTTGATTCTTTGACTGCTTGTCTGTCTGTCACTTTTTTTCTCGTGATTGGGTGAGGGCACCAAGTTGAAATTTATACAACATAGTTTATTGAAGCTGTAAAAAATCTGAAATACCTACCCGCAAAAGAATACAGCTGTTCATGTAGCAAATGTACAGTACTGTACTTACTGTTTTTTTTACAAAATGAACATTTTTGTTCCTTATTTTGTAATTTCATTAATTATCCGCTTTTTTATCATGGTCTGCCAGAAAAAATAAGTCGGTTCGAGTCCTATATAACAACCGGAGGGGGGGGGGGTGTAAGCGTCCTTAGACCTATTTAGGGGGCGGCAAAATCGACTTTGCACACGGGCGCCCACATAGCTAGCGGCGGCCCTGCAACCAGCCCATCTGATGGTAAGTGGTTACCATGGCTTATGGGCGAGTGCAACACCAGGGGAGTTGCTGTCACTCGTGCTGCCGACCCTGTAAGAACAAAGAGATTATGTGCTGTCAGCTAGTTTTCCTCGGAACATATATTTTGGACCTAAAATGTGCTCTATACGCGCAGTACACGTTTCTTTTGAGGATAGCACGGGGTGCTATGACGGCCGACGAGCTCCTCCTAACCTAACACAAGCTATTTAGCTTAGCTAGGGGGTTAGAGGGAAAATAGTAATTTAGGGTACTAATTTAATGCCATAATTCATATTGTCACAAAAAACGACTTGTAGTAACCTCTCGTAAGAAGCATTGTTTGTAACAATTCAAAAAAGTTTTTTGTCTGTCCTCCTCCCCTAGACAAGTGGCAGTTCATTGGCCGACGTATTGTAGAATAAAGTGACGAGCGTATGGAATTTGACGTATATGATAGTCGTTAACGTATGTGATAAATTTCAAATCACATACATTCATCATTCTATTCTAGGGGGGAGGGGGGGGGGGGGGGGGGGGGGGGCGCTGAAAAGTTGGTTGCTCTGTATATACTAGTTATCAATTCTGGAGTAACAATGTGTCCACTAGACCTTTCTAGCTTAATAAGGGAAACGAATGTTTCGCTTCACGTATCAATAAAATTAAAACTTTCTACAGGTGGTCATCGAGAAACGCGACCGCATGTCGAGAAACAACGTACTGCACTTATGGCCCTTCGTGATCCAAGATCTGAAGGCGCTCGGTGCTAAGAAGTTCTTCGGGAAGTTCTGCGCAGGTTCCATAGACCACATCAGTATCAGACAACTACAGTGTATATTGTTAAAGGTGAGGTTTTTTTCGCTTTTTTTTTTACTAGGTAGGTACTTACAAGTATGTAGAGGTATATTTATCTCTCCTTCATCCTAGCGTTAATCCCAGTCGTATCCGAAGCTTTCACCTCGCAGTCTGTGGTCCACCTTTCCCAGTATATCTGTGGGTTTGGCTGAACTTCGATATTTTCTATGAAGCGACTGTCATCTGACCTCCACAACCCGTTGGTGATATCGAAGCATTTCAGTTAGACCAATTGTTGGAGTTTTTAGGGCTCCAACGATAACGTATGACAACCGAGACCGACGGCTAAACGTGTTCCTCGAGGCAAGACCAGACTAGTGCAAACCCATGTTCATGCATACAGATGTTTGCACGTTAAGGGAATCGAACCCGCGCCTCCTGTGTAGAGGTCGCGTTTACTACAACCACGCCACAAAGGCTTAATTTAAGTTCTAAGTTAACACACAATAAATAAGAATTTATAATATTTCAGGTAGCGTTATTGCTCGGTGTCGAATTCCACGAGGGAGTCAGCTTCGAGGAGTTATTGGAGCCGACAGTTAAGGAAAATTCAGAAAGTGAGTACTGATATTTCTAACTATCGTCTTGTTAAATAACTGGCCGCGTAGTTCTGGCAGGGTAGAATTTAGGCTATCCTATTTCTTCCCATGCGGTGTCGTACAAGGCGACTAAGTGCAGGGGCACACGATGCGTTGCGGCGCCGCACCGCATCGTGTGCCTCCGCTCTAAGGGATAGGGTTGATTAACATCACACAGATATACGAGTATTCAGCCCAGACTCAGCTTCATTTGCATGGTTAGGGTCAACAATAGTGTCCGGAATACAGCAATAGGCTCACCTCCTATTACGTGGGGCTGTATACAATGTTTGATAAGATGTGGGTGTTTATACTGCTGTTTATTCACTTCTGCCTAACGCTGCAGGAATAAAAGCTTGGTTATATGTATGTATGTAAATAACTAGCAACACGCCGCGACTTCCCACAGACAGGTGCAATTCTGCTTTATCATCATCATCACCCGTAGTTCCCGGTTGTATTTCAGACTTCTGGGGTCCGATTACCCTTTCTTCTTTGAAACTACCTTAACCACTTTGTGACTACCGTCTGACCGCCCAACCCTGAGAGGAAACCCTGCGCCAGAGCGTCCATAAATGACCTCTGTGGAGCCCCCCCCTCACTAAATTAAATTTTATTGCCGAATACTCACTAATAATGTCCAAGCTATAGTTTATTTTCAAAATATGTACATTTTCGTTCAGCTCTAGGTTGGCGAGCGCGGGTGTCCCCTCCAGACCACCCGGTCGCTCAGTACGAATTCGATGCTCTAGTCGGAGCTGACGGCAAGAGGAACACTCTCAACGGCTTCAAGAGGAAAGAGTTCAGAGGGAAGTTGGCCATGGCTATCACGGCCAACTTTATCAACAGGCATTCGGAGCAAGAGGCCTCGGTAAGCATTCAATTGCAAATTAATAATGAAATATGTAAGTAGTTCTCATACTGCTGTGAGTAGGGTCGCCAGAGCTCACTGGAGAGATTTTGTGCTGTCAGTGGGAAAACCAAAGAGTTGTCCTGGGCCTCAATTCTACTAAAGCAAAACCACTGTTATACCACGGACACTGCAAAAGAATTCTATTTAATTTAAGACTTTAATGTAATTACATTGAAGTTTCAAATTAAATGGCTTTTTAAAGAAGTCTATAGCAATAAAATCTGGAATTTAGTATCATTTTTGCAGTATCTGTAGTATGAGTGTATGACGGTGGTTTTGCTTTAGCCAAATCGAGGGCATGCTTGTCTTCTTCGCTAACGCCACAGAATCTCTATGTTCTTACAGGGTCGACAGCACGAGTGTGACTCCCCTGGTGTTGCACTCGCCCATAGGTCACGGTACCCACTTTCCATCAGGTGGGCCGTGTGCCAGCCTGCGTCCTAAGTGGTATAAAAAAAAACTCTTTGTGCACGAGTGCGAGTGAATACAAATATACCTTGGGACACGTCAATCAATCAATCAATTAATTGTTAGCCTATTGCAGGACACGTATCTTGGACCATGTTCGCGAGGCAAACGTGGTCCTGGCGCGTGCGGATCGTTTTGTAATAACCTATGCTGGGTGAATTTGAGCTCTTCCACCGTAGTAACACCCCATGCTATTCTTAAAAGGCACCCACGATTGTGCTCTATACGCGCAGTACACGTTGTACTGCGCGTATAGAGCACAATTTGAGCACATTTTAGGTCCACGATTTATGTACCGAGCAATATGTATGTATTATTTTTAAGCTATTGCATAGCTTCTATCGCGGGCCTTGAGCGTGGAGACCGAATCCAGAAATTCCGTAACGAAAAAAACCTAACACTCCCCACTCCGAGCTCGCACGAATCGAGCCGAGCTGCTCCGAAATCGGAAAAATGCTATGCAATAGCTTTACCGCGGCAGTCCCCGAGTGCCACACGTCTTTTTTTACTAAACTTATTTATTGTCGTCAGGTGCCAGAAATAAGCGGCGTAGCCTTCATATTCAATCAGAAGTTCTTCAAGGAGCTGTACGAAGTGACCGGCATAGACCTGGAGAACATTGTGTACTACAAGGACGACACGCACTACTTCGTGATGACGGCCAAGAAGCACAGTCTGTTGGACAAGGGCGTCTTACTCAACGTACGTATTATCCATACTTCCATACTATAATATAAATGCGAAAGTAACTCTGTCTGTCTGTCTGTTACCCCTTCACGAATAAACCACTGAACCGATTTTGATGAAATTTGGTAAAGGGGTAGATTAAACCTTGAGAAAAGACATAGGCTATGTTTGGTCGCGATAACCGACATCCACGCGGGCGGAGCCGCGGGGAAAAGCTAGTTTACTATAGATTGTCCATAAGGGTGCTCGACAGCCTCCGTGGCGTAGTGGTAGTGATCGCGGCCACTGCGCAGGAGGCGCGGGTTCGATCCCCGCTCAGTGCAAACATTTGTATGCATGAATATGGATATTTGCATTGGTCTGGTCGTGCCTCGGAGAGCACGTTAAGCCGTCGGTGCCGATTGCATACGAACATCTATATCAGTCGTTACGGGTAGTTGGCGTTGGAGCCCTAAAAAGTTCAACAAAAACGGTCTAGCTGCAATGCTTCGATATCGTCTAATGTCATCATTGGGTTTTGTCAGATGGCAGTCGCTTCACGGAAAATATCGAGGTCTAGCCAAATCCGCCGTTAAGACTGGTAAAGCGGACCCCAGTCTCCGAGCTGAAAAGCTTCGGATGCGACTAGGAATTAATGCTAGGATGAAGAAGTCCTTATGGGTGCTTATACAGGGAAACAGGTTACCTACCGGTATCGTCTCGGTAGCCGACCTGTTGCTATGGCAACTTGTCGGTAGGTGTGCCGGCTACCGGCAGATAGGGTACAGGTGTACCGGCTCGAGTAAACCCATCCGTGTTGCCATCATGACAATTAGACGTTAGGCAGTTAGCGCCCATATATGTCTTTAACTATATGGACGCGAATGCGTTGGGATTTTATTTTGGCAAATGTGGTGTTAGAATGTAAATGACGAAGTATCATCATTTTTGTTGACAAAGAAACTTCTCGGGGCAGGTAGCAGATACCGGTAACCTGTTTCTCTATACATACATACATTCACGCCTTTATTCCCGGAGGTTTAGCCAGAGGTGAATTAACACCCACATTTCACCGGAGAAGGAAGAGCCGGAAGGCGGACCCTGAGCTTCGAGGTCATCTTGGCCACGGATGCAATCAGGAGAATACGTCTGTATGCAGATGATGATTCACCAATCCTTGTATTAGGTCCCACGTAATAGGGGTGAGCCTATCTATTGCCGTTTTCCGGGCACTATTGTTGGCTCGAGCCATGTACAGGCTGAGTCTGGGCTGTATATAACTGTCTGATGTTAAACAGCCCTATCCCTTAGTCGCCTTGTACCGCATGGGAGGAAATGGGGTGGCCCAAATTCTACTCTGCCGGGAATAACGCAGCGACAGTTTCTCTATATAAGCACCCTAATCGCTGCACCGCTCATTTGATGTACGCGACGAGGCGGGGTGAGATTTGGTCGTCCGTCAGATGTGGTCAGTCCGCCGCCAATGCTCACGGCGTTATTGCGCTCGTTCTTACCACAATGCTGTTTCTTTCTCTTTCTTTACCTCGTACCCCGCCAGGTAGCGCGTTACTATATTGAAAATAATTAACATTATACATAATTTAACTATGAATATACTTTCTAGGATTTTGCGGAAGTATCTCGCCTCCTGAGCGTGGAGAACGTAGACCGAGCGGCACTTATGCGGTACGCGCAAGAAGCGGCGAGGTTCTCGACGGACGGACGGTTGCCGCTGCGGGACTTCGCGCTCAACCACTACGGGGAGCCCGACGTGGCGCTCTTCGACTTCACGTCCATGTACGCGGCGGAGAACGCCAGCTTGGTCAGTGTACTTACTGCTCACTACTTACTACTTCGCGCTCAACCACTACGGGGAGCCCGACGTGGCGCTCTTCGACTTCACGTCCATGTACGCGGCGGAGAACGCCAGCTTGGTCAGTGTACTTACTGCTCACTACTTACTACTTCGCGCTCAACCACTACGGGGAGCCCGACGTGGCGCTCTTCGACTTCACGTCCATGTACGCGGCGGAGAACGCCAGCTTGGTCAGTGTACTTACTCCTTAATAAATTTATAAAGCAACTAGCCACCGTCCCCGACTTCGTAAGCGTGGAGTTATTTTTATCCCTTTATGGTTGGAGTTTCGTAAAATCCGTTCTTAGAGGCTGCCTTACCTCCTTACCAACTACTATTTGCCAGTTCGAAGCTCCGCAGAAAAGAGGGTTTGTTCTTCAGTAAACCAATTACTCAACAGTAGGCAGTAATTATAGTAGGTACCCTGAAACCCTTCACGAAGTAAATTCACAGACGTTTCTTCCTTCCTTAGGTGTATGAGCGCCACGGCCGCCGTCTCCTCTGTCAGCTAGTAGGCGACAGCTTGCTAGAACCCTTCTGGCCGACGGGTTCGGGGTGCGCTAGAGGGTTCCTCTCGGCGCTAGATGCTGCCTGGGCAGTAAGGTCCTGGGGTCAGACGCCTGCACCTCATCCTCTAGAAGTTATCGCTGAAAGAGAATCTATATACAGGCTGCTAGGTGAGTACTTAAAACTTTTATCATTATACAATCACACAAAAAAAATTACTTTAATAACTTCTATGTATGTCGCTCACAACTACAATAAAAATGACCGCTGCCTCTCAGAATATATCATTTTTTTTAGCATTTTTCTTGCTGACTGGTCGATTTTGTCAAGATCTGTGAATGCAGTTCAGTATATCTTAAGAAGTTAGGCATAGTCTCCTAAGAACGTTTTACTGTAACATAGCGGTTGAGCTACCTGCCCTTACTGACTTATCTTATAAATACACCCTGTACAGTACATGTAATCAATCAACCTTACCTTTGTTTCAGCTCAAACAACGCCAGAGAACCTTCACCGTGACTTCGGCGCTTACACCCTAGACCCGGGCACCCGGTACCCAAACTTGAATCGAACCGCGGTATCCCCGCACCGAGTGGCATCGTTTTACGACTCCGATGAGCCACTACCGCTTGATGCTACCACCACACAGAGGAAACGGCGTAGAGGTACTGAATACGACTTTGAATGGTATCTATCTAAATAAATAAAAATGAATTGCAATTCTGTTAGTCTGGCTAAAACTCGAGAAAGGCTGAACCGATTTGGCTAATTTCAGTCTTGAAATATTTGTGGATGTCCAGGGAAGGTTTAAACGGTGAGGAAATATGGAAAAATTGCAGGTGATATACTAAAAACGACAATTTTATTTTCCCATACAAACTGTTCTTACCTGTCAAACATCTGATATTCCAATGACTGCACCAAATTGGATAATTCTTTTGTGTTCGGTATTGTGTGGCCAAGGTTTGAATAAGAAAATTAAATGGAAGGTACAGCGGGAACGAGATATGATTACCACGCGGGCGGAAAATATGGCGGAACAAAGTTTGTCGGGTCAGTAAAATATAAAATGTCCTAAGCGGGGCGTGAAAAAGCATCTGATGAGGCCGTCAAGCCATCCCATAATGGTGACCCTCTTTTCTGAGACTTTGCCTTCAGCTTACCATCAGGCGAGGCGAAGTCAAATTGATGTGTCCTATATAAAAAAAAAACCTTTCAGTGGCATAGTGGTTTAGGAGTCGGGGTTACGATTGAGAGTTAAACCCACTCCTTCGTCTTCATCCTAGCGGTAATCCCAGTCGCATCCGAAGCTTTCAACTCGAAGTTTAGGGTCCGCTTCACCAGACATTTACATTGAGCGGGGATCGAACGCGCGCCTACTGCGTAGCGGCCGCGTTCATTACCGCCACGCCACAGAGTTTAACCAACAATATAAACAATTTAGCTCAACTGGAGGTTAACGGAAGTAATTTTAAGGATCTTGCGAAGTAGAGGAAGAAGAGTCGGAAGGCGAACCCTGAGCTCCGAGGTCATTGTGGCCACGGATGCCATCAGGAAAGAAAGAAAGAAAGAAAAATAGTTTTATTGCGGATCACGCAGTACACATAAAAAAAAAAATAAACATCACAAACAACACAAGGCAACCACAGAGTAACCGACACAGAGTTGTCTGTGATCGATCGCCGACAATCGCCGACGTGACACCGTGTGACATCTGCATAAATTTATAATAGAACAGATGGGTTATACCTACAGAATTAACGTGTATTACCTACGTTCCATTTTTATGAATGAACGTTTGCCGACGGTTACTATGCTAGGGATTACCTTCTATTATCGTAACATTTGTCGATATCTTTCTATACTACCTGTTAAAGTGTACTAACCATAACTTTAAAACTAAAACCCGACTACTGCAAAATCACGAATCTCTGGAATGTATTGTTTTAGTAGAGTAAATGGTATACGACCACGGCTATTCTTGATATTTTCTTGCTTAATACTTCTTAGAGCGTGATTTGCAGTAGTCGGATTTTAGTTTGAAACTTGATTTTTATTTGTATTATTTTGGTGCATACATGTTTTTAATGTGCTAATTGAGCCCTTTAATTTCATACCAAACACGGTCTATATATCTCAAGTTTTTTTTCATTATAGTCAGAGTTTCAGAGAGTCATTCACACGTCATATTGCCTATAACCAGCGGATGATCAAGACGTTTCTAACAATACCACAATTGCCCAGTTCTAATACGGAAAAACAGAAGACATTACAATTTTGTCAATTCGTATTTCTTCAAAAGAGTACATTTTTGTAAAGAAGAATAGTTTCGTCGTCAAATCTTTTATTGGAGTACATCACTATTATGCTTGTAGTAGTATGTTCTAGAAAAATTCAACAATGGCTGTCGCAAATCATTCATAATGTTGGCGCAAATCATTCATAAATGTTGGCACCGTCGGCACGCTGTCAAATTCTCATACTCATTTTCCCAAGTGAGCAATAACTTAAATTTTTTGTCTCTTTTTAGCAGACACAACTGTATATTGGAAAAAAAGAGACAAAGTGATATAATCAAGGTTCAATTCATGTTTGCCTCATATTTGTATAACTAGAATTTCTATATGTTGAACGGGGCCCCCCTGTGGACATCTGTCATTCATATTTCTTTATGTTGACAATTGACATTGACGTGGCAGAAAACTCACACGTCATCAACTCATGCGTCTTCATGAAGATGATGATGTATATACATACATCATCATCTTATACTAATGTAATCTACATACTGCCTCTGTGGCGTAGCGGTAGTGAACGCGGCTGCTACGCAGGAGGCGCGGGTTCGATTCCCGCTCAGTGTAAATATTTATATGCATGAATATGAATATTTGCATTGGTCTGGGTGTTTTCTATGTATAATAAAAAAAATGTATCTAAGTATGTTTATCAGCATTCTAGAACCCATAACACAAGCTAGTTAGCCATGCTTACTTTGGGTCTAGATAGTGTTGTGTGGAATATCCTACAATATTTATATTTATATGTATTACAGAAGCAGAGATATCCGAAGAAACCCTAGTCTCGTGGGTGGGGTGGCCGGAAGCCGGTATTAGGGCGGCGTCGGGTCCCGCGGCGTTAACGGAGTTAGTGAGACGGTATCGACCGGATCTGCTGCCGTCGAACACCACACCCCGGGGGGTGTACCACATTCTGCAGCAGGAGTTTGGTAAGTAGATATAATACTACATAATTTAAAAAAAAAATAATAATAATAATAAAAACGTCTTTATTGTACACTAAGGATTTTACAATACATGACAACAATAAAAGTTTGTGGTAAGTACAGATGGCGGCCTTATCGCTCTGTGACAATTTCTTACAGGCAACCATAAAAAACATAATTTTATTTATGAACCTATACGTAGAAGAAGCGAAAGATGTATGCCAGGATCGTAGTAAGTGGTCTCAACCTATCCCGCTGGGAAAGAGGCGTGACTGTATGTATGTATGTATGAACCTACACTAGCTATACTAATCGAATGCAAAAAGTGAGCCTTGAACCCGCGACTTGTTCCTTACAGAGGGAATGCTCAGTCCACTGAGCCTCGCCTCGCCTGAAGCATTCCAAATTCTCCTATACAACCGTTTTAGGGTGAAGATGGGAGCCATCTACCGATATTCCGCCTGAGCGATTCACTTTTGCCATTCTTAATCGATTTAAATAGTTAGCATACTATTTGCGTCCCGAACAAGCCGGTTTCCGTAGAGGCTACAGTACCATAGACCACATCCATACGCTGCGGCAAGTTATACAGAAGACCGAAGAGTATAATTTACCACTTTGCTTAGCGTTTGTGGACTATGAGAAAGCCTTTGATTCGGTCGAGACATGGGCTGTGCTTGAGTCTCTCCAGCGGTGCCGTATTGACTATCGGTACATCGAAGTGTTGAAGTGTTTGTATAATAACGCCACCATGTCGGTTCGAGTACAGGAACAGAGTTCGAGGGCGATCCCTTTGAAAAGAGGCGTAAGACAGGGAGACGTGATATCTCCGAAACTGTTTACGGCCACTTTGGAGAATGCCTTCAAGCTCCTGGAATGGAAAGGATTCGGCATCAATATTAATGGCGAATACATCACTCACCTCCGGTTTGCCGACGATATTGTAGTCATGGCAGAATCGATGGAAGATCTCAACACGATGCTCGAAGGCCTCAACCGAGTTTCTCAACAGGTGGGTCTTAAAATGAACATGGACAAGACAAAGGTGATGTGCAATGCCCATGTTGTACCTACCCCGATATCTGTTGAGAGCTCGGTTCTTGAAGTTGTTGACTCGTACGTCTACCTAGGACAAGTAGTCCAGTTAGGTAGGTCCAACTTCAAGAAAGAGGTCAATCGCCGAATCCAACTCGGCTGGGCAGCGTTCGGAAAATTACGCAATGTCTTCTCGTCCGACATACCTCAGTGTCTCAAGTCGAAGGTTTTCGACCAGTGTGTGTTACCAGTGATGACTTATGGCACTAAAACGTGGTCCCTCACTATGGGCCTTATGAGTAAGCTCAAAGTAGCCCAACGAGCTATGGAGAGGGCTA
The DNA here is from genome assembly GCA_914767945.1 of Eilema depressum. Taxonomy (NCBI): domain Eukaryota; kingdom Metazoa; phylum Arthropoda; class Insecta; order Lepidoptera; family Erebidae; genus Eilema; species Eilema depressum. Next base: position 30,255,523 of record OU612012.1, on the reverse strand, counting down.
TGCTCGGAGTCTCTCTGCGAGATCGAATCAGAAATGAGGAGATCCGTAGAAGAACCAAGGTTACCGACATAGCCCAGCGGATTAGCAAGTTGAAATGGCAGTGGGCAGGGCACATAGCACGGAGGACTGATGACTGATGGGGTCGAAAAGTCCTCGAGTGGAGGCCACGTATCGGCAAGCGCAGCGTAGGACATCCACCCACAAGGTGGACAGACGACCTCATAAAGGCCGCGGGAACGCGCTGGATGCGAGACGCTTCCAACCGGTCCTATTGGAGATCTATAGGGGAGGCCTATGTTCAGCAGTGGACTTCCTATGGCTGAAATGATGAAAATGATGATGATGATACTATTTGCTTTAAAATTATTTTTTTTCCATACTAATATTAGAAAGCTGAAGAGTTTATTTATTTGGTTGAACGCGCTAGTCTCAGGAACTACTGATTGGAATTGAAAATAATATTTTTGTGTTGAATATACTGTTTATTGAGGACGGTTATATGCTGAATAGCATCACGGTACTACGCAAGAGAGCCGAGCAGTAATTATTAATGTCAACAAATTCTGCAAGTTCCCATACATTATTTGAAAAATTATAAATTGCGAGCAGCAGGGGTAACGTGCTTTGGATGCGACAGGGAATTAACGTTAGGATGAAGAGAGGGGTGACGTGGAGTTTCAAAGTGTAACACAGGCGAAGCCGAGGCTAGTCGATTAGTTTAAAATATAGTAATATGCGGCATACATTACTATAAAACAATCCGCTGGCGCCAAGGCCTCGTTTTTCTCGCGGTTTAGGTCCAAGATACGTATACCTCGCAAGCGTGGCTAATATGATCCAGTTCACTGTAGCATATAATAGCATTTGCATCATGACATGAATATTTTACAGGCATAGTACCGTTTTCTTCGGGTGGAACCCTGCGAGACGTCCCGGACGCTAAGCTGAGGTCCTACCTGACTCGAGTGTACAACGCGTTCAAAGGGGAGGTGCCGCACATACACCACGAGACAGACGTCTTTGATCAGGTGACTGGACACACCATATTAACTTATTCATCCACCTACCATCGACTACATGACAAGGTTCTTCAAGATTCTTACAGGGTCGACAGCACGAGTATGATGACCTTGTTTTGCACACGTTCATAGGTAGTACACACAGTAACCACTTCCCATCAAGTGGTCCGTGTGTTTGCTTGTATTATCTTCTTCTTTATTATATAAAAATCAATTGCTCTTCGTTAGTCTCGCTAAAACTCGAGAACGGTTGGACCGATTTGGCTAATTGTCTTGAAATATTCGTGGATGTCCAGGGAAGGTTTAAACGGTTTAACCGGGCTAATAAAAATATGGCGGTACAAAGTTCGCCGGGTCAGCTAGTGTAATATAAAAAACTGAATATTCGTTTTCAATGAAACACTGAAAACTGAAGGCGAATTCTTCAACAATCGCAAGGAAGAAAAATGATTGGATTATGAATTAACTGAAAGAAGAAGAAGAAGAACTGAAAGTAATCTGCTCATAAAAAAAACGAACCCGTATTGCCGTTTTAGGCTAGAATTCAATCTATCCTCAGATCTAGTTTATACATCGAGATCCAGGACTGAGTATCGTTCAGCCTCCGTGGCGCGGCGGTAGTGAACGCGACCGCTATGCAGGCGGCGCGGGTTCGATCCCCGCTCAATGGAAAAGGGTGAAATTACCACTCAGAGATGACTGCTCACCCACCCGATCAACGGCGTAGTGGAATGAAGTAGTCGTAGTATTGGTCTAGTACGAGTATACAGGCTAAGTCTAATCACAATATAATCTGAGCTCTGGCATATGACGATTGCTTTTTTAAAAGAACAATTCAGTGTAATATTCATAAATTATGATACAAGGATGCGTTTGCTGTAATACATGTAACGAAATGTAACCTAGATTTCTTCACACACATGTCTACTACACTATTACACTCATTCTGCAATCCCTAATTGCAAAAAAAAAGTCTAACATTCAGTTTTGAAGTCTAGTAATGTGCCAAACGGTCAAAATCCAAATTTAAAATTAGTTAAATTAAATTTCGGAGGGTTTGCCCGCTTTGGTTACAATGTATAACATATTTTACAATAATAGTTCGTCTTTTAATGGTGTTATTGTATATCAGATTAAGAAGAGTATGCAGAAAGAGAAGCATGTCCGTACGTCGCACGTTGAACACCCTGTGTCTGTGTATTCAAGTGAGTTGTTATTTTTTTATTATTATTTTACCACTATACTTCCTACACGTTTATTTGCAGAATAGTCTTACTACTGTGGTTTTCCAAAGTGACTACAGTATGGGATTCTTTAAGTAGGGTATTAGAAGCTTCTTACAGTATCGGTAGGGCGAGTATGACGCCTCACACTGTTAACCAGTGGAACAAAACATTCCTAGTAGTTAAGTGTTGACCACGGCGACTGGATATTAACCAGCGCAGCGGTAACAAAACAATTAGTTCGTGTTGGTCAACACTGTCAACCAATAGAACAAAACATTCCCAGTAGTTAACAGTGTTGACCACGGCGACTGGATATTAACCAGCGGTAACAAAACAATTAGTTCGTGTTGGTCAACACTGTCAACCAATAGAGCAAAACATTCCCAGTAGTTAACAGTGTTGACCACGGGGTGTTGACCAACGAGAATAAACCTCTGGTAACGTCCATAGGCTTCAATAACTGCAAGCTAATCACCTGCTACAGTGGTATAAATAAATCAATGATTGGATTGATCAGGTCTATGATGTAAGATTAAGATCTAAAAGTCAATCGAATTGTCGAGTACATCTGCTGATTGACGAATGAGCCTTTATGACAGGCCTTGGCTTTTGGGACAGTCAGACAAATTATGGAAGGGGGCTAAACCAAGATGACGACTTTGAATGCAACTATTACGCATTATAGCATTGAGCTTAGTGATATAGTTTTGTTAGATCAATATGATAACTAGCTGTGTCTACCAACAGCTTTGCGGTCCATGTCTGTCTAACCTGATAGTGGGTGCGTCTACTGTTCTGGGGTTCAGAGGTCGGGCAGCTGTCACTCTTGTAAATGACACACTAATCAGTGGACTAAAGTGTAAACTTTGGAACACAACTGTAATGGCTAAGATGATGATTATGAATACAATACAACATACCGACACCGTGATTTAATTGGAATGAATTCAATTTAATTAGGTATATTGTAATATTTACGAAAAATATATTTTAAAATTATACAATAACTAGGTATTTCTCATTACTTTTCTATTTCATATTCATAGAAATTTATTTCGTACAATGTATGTATAACTTATTAGATTACCGTTCCTTCTACAGACGCGGCCGAAACCGACAAATCTCACTCGAGCTACAGAAAGAAACGTCGCTCAGTGCGCACGCAACAAGTAAGTAACGATCCAGCCGAGTATATTCGCAAAAAGATTGGCAAACTCGACCTTAACGATATTACCCAGCTAGCACGCCTCATCGAGGGCCACGACGCCCTCGGCGACGACAAACACACAGACAGACAAATAGACCTCCAGGAACAAATACTCGCACTATTAGACCCTGAGGAATCCCCAGATCCCATGATCCTAAGAGAATCTTTAGCGCAATTACTTCAAGGCTCTTCGAAATCGAGAGTCAAAGAACCGCATAAACTAGACCATTTCTTCGAGCAAAACAACCAGAAGCCTGTGAAACCACCTCGCAGGTTGAAGGGTCTTGAGCTCAGCTCTGTGAGAGTACCAGACTTCTCTGATATCTTCGACGAGTCCGCCGATACTGACGCTACTTTAGTCGGGAAACGGGATTCGAAAACTTTCAGCAGGTCACCTTCGAGAGAAGCTAAGAAAACCTTTCCTAGATCTGCTTCTATAGATAGTCCAAAGAAGTTTACGCGGTCTTCTGAAAGTCCGTTGCCTCAGAAAGGAAGAAGGCTATCAGAAGTAATAGATACCCATAGGCATTCTCCAAGTCCTGATGTCAAACTCATCTACAAAAGATCGAATTCGATTGGATCAGCTGAAGTCGCAAATACGAGACGCATAGCACAATTATTCGAAGGTCAAAAACGCAGGCATACGCCTAGTCCAGAATCAAGATCCATTCGATCTGGTTCTGCAACAAATCCAGAAATGGCATTACGAATGCAGCGTATGGCAGAAATTATCGAAGGCAAAAGACGGGATACACCAAGTCCTGATCGGACTAAACGGGAAAGTATAGGTAATCCAGAAATGGAAATAAGACGTCAAAGAGTCGTGGATCTTATCAAACAAGGGCAGGGATTGGGCCAAGAGAGACTTGTTCAACCAGAGATTCCACAGAGAAGGAATAGCGAAGAGATGTCGTTTAGAATGCAGAGAATGTCGGACTTGGTTCAGAGGAAGGCAACAGAATGTAAGCGTCCTAAGGTTGGACGGCGAAAGGCTGCGCGGGAGATTATGAAGCAGAGGTTTGAGAAGAGTCTTCAGATGTTGGCTTCAGAGCCAAGGCTGGATTTCCAGCCTTCTGCTGACTTGGAGAATGATTACGGTTTACAGCAGTACCGAGCTTCTGCGCCCGCGTTCGATGATCGAGTAAAGAAGTTGGAGAAGAAACTGCAGCACTATGTGAGGGCTGTGTGTGGCATGGAATGATTCGTTTTGTTTTAGGAGTGGTTTCTGAAGGTCTTCGTGAGCGGTTGAGAGGGTACTTTTGAATAGGGTAATTTGGAATGTTGTTATGTTCAAAATGTGCTTTTTTTAATAGGGAGCTTCCATAATATATCAGTATTTTTAATATCCACAAAAGAAAGCATCGTAACTGAATTATTATACCATTGATTCTTTTGTGTTGTTGTTGTTTTGTGTGGTCTAACTACAAAACTTGCCAGTTGCATCACGGAACATATCGAAGGTCGACTATTTCGTAGTCAGACGGAAAAACGACCCTAACATTGTTTGGAAAAGCGTTGGAAGATGATGATTGTACGTTATTATTCTAGTTCTACCACTGTAATGATCAGCTTTCGTTATTTTAATACTGCTTAGAATTACCTATTAACGTTCCACGTCGTGTGAACGTCGTCTATGCGACGAAGACGACTAGAGATAGGTACAGTACACTCGTACATTCATACCTTTAGGTAAAACGGCAGAAGGGAATGCGAGAGAAGGTCTCTAGCAGTCTCATTAACCAGTGTATACTCTCAACCGCTCCAAAATCTAAGGCTTAACACGCACGTTGTGAAACCATCAACAAAGATGACTCTACAAATAACCTAGTATTAAAAAAAAACCGTTTTGTGTGTGCATGCGATGAACATTTTAATACCACTCGTGTTTTCTCTTTACACTGTGTTTACGCTAACCTACGTGTTTAATACGACCGTTTCTCTTTAACTGTTGTAGTGATGTAGATATAACGTGTATTACGTATAAGAAAAGTCGAAAGGAGATAGCGATCCTAGGCTCCGAGGTGAATGCCTCGGATGTGCAGAATGATAATGAGTGATTTATATTTAAATTTTATGTAAGTGTGTCATAAACTAAAGACGTATGAATGCTTGCAACATTAAAATTGTCACTGCAGAGAGGTTTAACACCTGCGCTCTCAAAAAAGGAATAATATTTGGAAAAAGTAGGGAAGTAGAAATTGGAAGTTAAAGATACCCTCAGACTAGTTAAGGATATACTCAAAATCTATAAGTATTAAAAAAGTGCTACTTCTATGAGCGAACTAACTTTTGAGCTTATTATTTTCTAAGTTGCTACTGAGAACTCTTTAAATTTACCAATAACCCTTTTCTGATTTCAAACCTAACTAGAATCCTCACAGCAGTCAAAGGCAGGCTGCAATTATTGTTATCTATGTTGCCTAAATGGAAATATCTACAACATTTTGAAATTAATATAGGAGGAGGGTCGTATCGTCGGCGGAGGTGGCCGAACGGCAGGCGGAGGCGCCCGAGTGGCACGACTGGCCGCCGAACTAAGCGGCACTACGACCAACACGTCGTCCCCTCGGCCTTCCAAACCCAAGGACCTCATGAGGTCCGTGGGCAAGATCGAGAGGGACGACTGGAACATGAAAGAGATTGAGCGAAAAATTATGGAGAATAGGCTCGGCCGGCCCGAGCCGAAGACTGCCGAACGAGTGCCGAAGTGGGATCGCGAACAGGTTAGTACACTTACCTAGTTTTGTTACAATCGAAGAGTAAATTCTGATAGGTGTTAGTTACATTTCCCTATGCAAAGCGTGTGATATTGCTCGGCACATAAATCTTGAACCTAAAATGTGCTCCATACACGCAATACACGTTTCTTGGGTGTCTTTTGAGGATAGTAAGAGGTGCTTTAGCGGTGGACGAACTCAAATTCAACAACAAAACAATCGCGCGCGCCATGACCTTATTTGTCTCGCGATTTAGATCCAAGATACGTGTCTCAAGGGGGTACACTACATAAATACGAAAAGCCTTATTCCGAAAGTTACAATCACGAATTTCAAAATTCCGAATTTCATAATTCCGGATCATTCAAAATTCCGAAAGTCAGATATCCGATGTATCATAAATCCTATTTATTGAAAACCCGAATTTCAAAAGTCCTAACGATTATAACTGCGAATATTAAAATTCCGAATTTGAAGATACCGAACCATTACAATTCCGAATTATTAATAATCCGAAATATCATAAATACGAATTCCGATTATCAAAACTCCGAAACAACACAAATCCGACAATCAAGCTCCTTGTAAACCTGCATTAGGTAAGTAGGATAGTTGCTATTTTCGGGGTACACGAGATAAACAAGAAATTATTGAACTATTATTTTAATTTATTTATGCTAATGATTACAAAATACACGTTGCCATACAACTTTCAGTAACAAGCATGCATGCAGGCAAGCATGCATGCAGGCAAGCATGTATGCAGGCAAGCATGCAGGCAAGAATGCATGCAGGCAAGCATGCATGCAGGCAAGCATGCAGGCAAGCATGCATGCAGGCAAGCATGCAGGCATGCATTAGTTTCGCTCTTCTCCGGCGCTACGGGATGTGCAGTCCTTCCGCCCTTGCGTAACAAAGTTCGGGCACCCATACTCGCTTCCGCAGCTTCGGCTTGCTGGTCGCCTCCGGCGACCAGCCTCAGCCGCTCCAGCTCGCCCGGGCGCCTGAGCTTCGTTACTGCGGGCGAGGACTGCCCTCCCTCCGCGCCTCCGGTTTTTAAATAACACTCTAGTGTAGGGCAAACAAGTACCACGGCAAGTCGGGTTTGGCTTAATTTTTATACGTAATAATTGGCGAGAAAATTAATTTATTATTATAAAAATCAACTCTAAAATGCGCAACATGTCAAATCAATTTTAACTTTTACCTATTTTTGATACAAATTTTCAATTTTAGCAATGAATTTTCGGAAATTTGAAATTCGGAATAACGTTTTTCGGGCCAATAATACTACGGATTTTTAATTATTCGTAAAAGTGAAATTCGGAAGAATGAACATTCGTATTTATAACTTTCGGATAAATAACTATCGTGTTTTTGAATACTCGGAGTTTTGTTTCTTAGGAATTATAATATTCGGAATTTTGAAAATCGGAATATTGAAATTCGGAAATAAGTATTTCGGAATTGTTGGGTGTTCCCGTCTCAAGGTATACTTACGGAGGAGAAAAGAGTATATTTACACAAACATGTATATTCTTAGCACATTGGACGGTCTCAAAGAAGAATCAAAGAATCAATTTCGTTTATTCAGTAAACCTTGGGTATTTTAAAAGAGAAAAATTACAACATCATTACATAATCATCTTATTTCTGTTATTGTCTTTGATATATGTTTTTTTTTAATTTCCAGTTCTTAGGCCGTCAACGAAGGCTGAAAGAAGGGGAGGGCAACGAAGAGAAGTGGGTGGAAATAGACGAGAGATTACACAAGCTTGACCAAAAACTAAAGGATTCTGGGAGGCCGGACCAGGGCACCAAGAAGGTAACATCTTCCATATATATCTTCTGATACGTTATGATACTATATCAATAGTATCGGAAGCCTTGTGGTTAAGAAGACAGCCTCATGAATCGAGTGGAACTGGAGTTGATTCCCGGCGACTATGCTGCCTACGGAACTCATTCATATTTCAAAAAGCTACTAGTACTACTTTGTAACGTTAAAATAACAGTTTTTCAATGATTATTCCTAAACTTTTTGTCTGTCGGTTTGACTTAACTAATCTCTAAAACGCCTGGACTGATTTTTCGGTTTCTCACTGGTAGATAGCCGATGTTATTATGTTTTAACATAGCAGTCGATCGCTCTGCCGTTTCGCCACATAAGGTATACTATTCTGAATATTTATAATTTATTCATTAATCTTTTGCTGTGATGAAAGTTTATTCGGAATATATGCAGTATTTGATACCTTTCTTATCTCCAGGTTGCGAATTTGGCCAACAAGTTCGTCAAACAAGAGCCCGAACAATCAAAGACAATCAAGGAACTGAAAGAAGTCAAGGAAGAGGTATGTTCCTTTATCATTATCATATTAAAAATATCGCGCACTCAAAACACACATGCACACACACACATACACACATACACACACATACACGCACACACATTAAACACATGGTAAATATCCCGTTAACTTTAATACTAAATAGTGACCGTGATAGTTCAAATATCTATACTAACTATTAGCAAAGTAGATAATGGACATATTAGGTGTCCCTAACACTGTTTTCAACTGTGCGATCACTATTTGTTGAACAATAAACTAATGCATAAATTAATAAATCATTATTGGCGTTTATTATTCACTAAATATGCTGTAGTAGTGCACTTTGTGATACGATGCTGATCGCACGAAAACGTCAGCTTTTAGCCCGTACATTCTCAAAAGTAAGTAGATTTTTAGACCTTTTTCTTTTTTTTTCTTTTTTTATACTGCTTAGGTCGTAGACAAGCACACAGCCCTCCTGACGGTAAGCGGTTACCGTGGCCTATGAGCGAGTGCAACACCAGGGGAGTCACACTCATGCTGTCGACCCTGTTAGAACAGAGAGATTCTGTGCCAAAAGATAAGTAGGACAAAGCCTTTGGTTTGCCCACTGACAGCACAAAACCTCTCCAGTGAGCTCTGGCTACCCTACTTACCGTCGGAAACAAAACACGAGGTTATTAAGCCGCGGTCTTCTGTAGGGCGGAGGTACTTCCCCAGTCGGACTGCTCGATTGAGACGTAGGTACCGTCGTATCTTACTATCCTCTATCTCGTTTAAGCCGTGTGGTCCCTGACAGTGTAGATTTTGGGACACCCCATCTTTTCCCATGTGAATGCTGAATGCTATGAATTTCCAGTAGATCTCATAGATTCCTATAAAATTTGTAAAATGTTCACTCATATATTATGATTATACTGATTCTAATTTCGTCTAATATCACCACATGACAAAATATTATACTAATACGGGTTACAATCAAGTAAGCTGCCAGCAGTAGTTGTTGTTTACGGTAGCCTTCCGTAACCTGGAGATTCTTAGCACCCCCCGCCTCGCCGTTACCCGAACCGCTACCATAGCTGGGAATAGCGGGACCACCGGGAACTGGGGCCTTTTAATTGGGCGTCTGTGCATATTGCCTACTATTGCCACGCTAGCCAGATGGGTTGACAAATTGTTTATCTCGAGTTTTCCTTCTCTATCTCTATCTTCTCATGCATACAAATATTTTGACCGAGCGGGGATCGAACCTGCGCCTCTTGTGTAGCGGCCGTGTACACTACTACTGTTGAGTAATACCTCCCTCTCTGTTTCCCTTAGGTAAAGAAGCCCAGTTGGCGCGGTCCAGCGTCCACAGGGATGCAGTGTGCGGCCTGTGGGACCCGCGTGTTCGCCGCCGAAGGGGTGACGGCCGACGGCTTGCATCTACATAGGGCCTGCTTCCGGTGTGCCGTCTGTAAGGCCGTACTTCGTCCTGGGTAAGTGTAGTTTCGACATTGATTGAAATGGGACGTCATCCGTCAAGCTTGCGACTAGTATGAAAGGGATAAAATATATGTTTATTCATGCTTCGTCGTCTACTCGTTTCTAAGGTTACCATTTTTTTGACGTCGGACTATGAAGTCTGTCCCTCTATTGGTTATTAATCTCATTTACTTTCGACGACAAATCAGGCCTTTTTGTTGCTTTTTATACCACATAGGTGACAGACAAGCACACGACCTGTGCCAAAAAAAATATTCACATTCGTAACGTAAACGTATGGAGAAAACGGAGTATTTTGATTGGCTTCCAACCTACTGTGAACCAATCGCAATGTTCCGTTCTCTCGCTACGTTACTCGTGGAAAGTGGTTACCGTGGTCTATGGATGTGTGCAACACCAGGGGCGTCACACTCGAGCTGCCGCCGTCCCCAATTTTACTTATCCGGATTTGCCTGAATTTCTTTAGAATATGGTTACATATTATGTTTTGTAATATCTTCTACCGACTGAGCTGTCTCGAAAATGGCCCTGGGTCAGCCGTGGTGTGATGAATATGCCCAAGACAATCTCACGGCATCTTGAAGACCCAAGAGGGCGTGCGATTCTACTCGGTTCGAGCCCGACATAACCGAGGGCTGGTTATCCCATTGGATTTCTACACGCAATAAAGGTTTTAAAATATTTATTCACAAGTCCACCATTTTCTGCTCTGTTACGTGACGTAACAATAATACATCAGCTAGCAGAAGAAGTTGACTTGGACTTGGATCCCAAACAATTTTAGAAGCTCCTAGCACATGCAACTAAATTAATGGTTCACCCGTATTGTATGAGACCGTAAAAACACACTTCTGGCTACCCCTTCAGCGATATTATAGTACACCAGTTAGCAGAAGTAGCAGAAAAGGTTTGCTTGGGCTTCAAAGGTTTTGAAAGCCCCTTGCACTCGCAAACAGAAAGATGCTGTATATTGCACGAGACCGGAAACAACACACTTCTGCCTACCCCTTCAGCGATATTATATTGCAGCAACTACACGATGGAGCGGTACGGCAGTCGCCTGGTGTGTCTGCGTCACTCCGGCGTGAGTGTCCCGGACGCCGTGGCCATCGCCTTGCCGCCGCCTACGCCGGAGCGGATCAGCCTCGAGCTGTCGGATAGCGGCGCAAGGGAGATCGACGAGGACGAGTGGACGGACAGGAACTTCCTCGCTTCGGAGACTTCTGGAGCTGGAGGACTTAGGTAAGTCGCTGTAGACAAACAGCTTCTTCTTCTTCTTCTTTCGTGTCAATGATCGTCTTTTTCAATGATTTTAATTATATGCGAATAAAATTCTGTCAGTGGCATTATTAAGATTGTCTTTAGTGCAGGACTAAACAGCTTAAACTGTACCGGTGATTTTATAGTAGTTTCGGATAAAATGATTTTGGACAAATCATTCAGAAGTATTATTTCGAAAAAAAAAATTTCGTCTGGTACTTTTAATTTTACAAAAAAAAACTTTTTATACCTTCCTCACATTATTCCGTTCACATGTATATTAATCCTATACATTATATAAAAAAAGTTTTTTACGCCAAATTAATACTTTTAGACGACTTTGCTTTCGGAACAGTATCTTTTATCCGAATTAACTATAAAGTCAGGGTGTATACAAATTCTATTGACACAGTAATTGCCACTACAACGCGGTGTAAACAACATGTACTACTTTTAAATTCTTGGATCCAGGGAATGAAATTAGGGAAGGACATGTCCTCCTTCCATAATTTGGTTAAGTTTTACGGGAACCTCTCCCGGCAGACCCCTATCCTCAAAAATAAACCTGCGTCAGAGCTTGATTTGTCAATCTGCAGCTGATGTGATGGGAATGTAAATGTTGAGCTTTTTATTGTCAAGCTGTGAAATGAACTCCCTGTTGTCGTAATTTTTCGTGAAGCGACTGCCGTCTGACCTCCACAACCCAATAATAATATTTGGCGATGTCGAGGCACTGCAGCTAGACCAGTTGTTAGACTTTTTAGGGCTCCAACTACCCGTAACGACTGCCATATATGTTCGTATGGGAACCGAGACCGATGGCTTAACGTGCTCTCCAAGATACAACCAAACCAATGCTTACAACCATATTTATGCATACAAATATTTGCACTGAGCGGGGATCGAACCCCCGCCTCCTACCAGCTACGCCACAGATGCTGTCATGATCAGTGATTATGTAGTATGTGGTTTTTATCTATGGCCTGATGTACTCCTTTATTGACAGGTGAGCCTGTCAATAAAGGAGCTCTATAAAATTGGTTATCTAGTTTATTTAATCCTTCCCATCTTAGCAGAAATGACAGATTATGAAGGTAAGTTTCATTTTGTTCGCCAGTGACGGGGAAGAGTCGAGTTCTGACGAGTACACGGACGCGGCGGAGAGCGACAACGGCGCGGCCGCGTCCCCCGCGCCGCTCGTCGCCGCGCCGCGTCCAACGCACTCCGACCTGTACTTCTCCGACGACTCGTTCGGGTACGACGATTACTCCGACGACGGTGAGTACACGAGAGGGAGAGAGAGAGCCAGGGGCCCTAGACAAAGTGACATTCGATTGGCGAAAACGTCAATGGAATCGCATTGACTTAAATCATTAAAATAACTGTAACTCGAAATACATTATTTTACATATCATTATTACTATAACCGCCGCAATGTCATGTAATCCTCTGTTAAAACTTTAAAACGGTTCACGCCAACGCGATTATATCAATAGAATGTTACTTTGTTTAGGGCCCCTGTAAGATGTCGTAAGCGGAATTCACAAAGAAAGTGTAGTCACGAGAAAAATACAATCACTCTAGAAGCAGTTCTAGAAAGTGTTTTTTACACTTTGAATGTTTGTGCTGCATAACTAATTTGTTTCAGCGTTGCAACAACATTAAATTTTAATTACGTATCGTCGGCATCAAAAGTAAATTATCACTTTCAGATTTTAAAAAGATATTTTTAGTAAAGTAAAACAGAATCATCAAAATCTGTTCATAAACGACGAAGTAATATACACACAAAAAAATATATGGTTGAATTGAAAATTCAAACAAAATTTAATTACTATACTGGTCGACAAACAAAGTCTTTAGTAGTAGTCTACTACTACCAAAGACTTTGTTAATCTTCTATAATATAAAAATGAATCCCTAAATGTGTTGCTAAGCTCAAATGTCGAGAACGGCTGAACCGATTTCGCTAATTCTTTTTTTAGAATATCCCTTGAAGTACGAGGATGGTTCTAACGGAGAGAAAAAAAAAAAAAAGAATCGTCTGTTTGGCGGTACGAAGTTCGCGGGGTCAGCTAGTATAAAATAAATCTTGATTGAAATATACCTAATAATTTGAAAGAAAGATAACATAATCCATTTCATACAATTGATATACACTGACAAATACTTCATCCAGATTAATTATTTACTTCATCTGTTACTGACTGTACACACGTACACAATAGTGTGTTGACAGCAGGGTTAACATTTCCAGGTGCCGAGTCATCGGGCAACGAGTCGTGTTCCCGTATGCGAGCGGCGCGGGAAGCTCGTCGCCGAGAAGTTCCCGCTGACGCGCGACCGCCGACCGACAGCAGCGAGGTACCGCGCTGCTGCGTCGCCTAGCCGACTAGTCGCGCGACCGGTCGGGCGACACGTAGGGAGGTGCGACCACGCCGCGCCCGCACGCCCCGCCGCCCTGTCATGCTCTGTTCTAAATTCAAAATAATCAATCATTTGATACTGGTTGGATTTAGCTTTTTTTTTTGATGTGTAATAAAAATGTTAGAGCGCCAGCTTGTTCCTATTTTTGATTTTTGAAATAGGAATAGTTACGTTATAGTGTTTTTTGTAAGAGAGTTTTAATAAGTCTCGACAGTAAAAATACCGAAGTGAGATTACATAATCATATTACCTGTAAGAAATATGATATCTCACTGCGAAATTCGATTTGTTTTTACTATAAAATCACAGTGTTATATTCCGGCCGTTAGCATGCAAATATTAAGATAAGATTTAAATGCTAACGGCCGTACTACGAGTATAACACCTGAATCTGCCGGGTATACATGTCACTAGCGCTACGTAAAAACAATAAGCGCGAGTGAGATAGAATATAACAGCTGTGCGTACTGCCAGTAAAACATGGACATTTTTTTAAATTTCATTTTTATTACATATCAATACGCTAGATTTACCAAATAACACGACAGTGTAATGAAGACTAAAATACACTGCATATTATCAAACTCGACCCAACATTGTATGCTGTAACATACATACAGAAACCATACAAGTGTTACAATGTTCATACAACTCTAAAAAGAACCCAGACGTTACAATATTATTCTGATCTTTCTCCATCAATCAATTTAAAATTCGAACTCATTCGAAAAAGAACGTTCAGTTATTCTTTATCATAAAAGAGACAAAAATATAAATTGACACTGTGAACAAACGAGACAAACATATTTCAACAGTTCTCTTTTTGAAATCTTTTCTTGTTAACAATATTTTCGAACGTCATTAAGCCTTGATCACACGCACCGAGTGGAGTGGCGAAACAATGCACTCGGCCGAGTGCTCGGTACGTTTGAACATAGCACGGAATACTTAGGCCCATTATTCTAGAACGACACTCAGTCTTGAATTTCAATTTATGTTAAGACAAGATATTTGACAGATTGTCTATACAACCCGTCTTCATAATAAATCGAAATTCAGAACTAAGTACCGTTCTACAATCAATCAATTAGCCTATTGCAGTTCACTGCTGGGCATAGGCCTCTCCGAATATGCCCATTCTAGAATACGGGCCTTAAACGTACCGAGCACTCGGCCGAGTGTACTATCTCGCCACTCCACTCGGTGCATGTGAACAAGGCATTAGATTTTTCTGGAACAAAAACAGTAAGATATTCACAGACATGATGCATGCGTCATATCATTACGCTAGTGTAACAAGGGGCGGCGGCGAGGCGCGGTGAATGTGTAGTTTGCCCACACTAACTTACGTCTGCCACTTACTGTTTTATTTATAAATATTGTACTATAACATGCACTTCCCATAGGTACTTTTCAAAACCTTTAAAATTTGCCTTTGGCTTACCGTCAGATGAGATGAAGTCATACTAACGTGTCCTATATTAAAAAATACATATAAGTATGATTTCGCTTTTTCCAATTTAAAATAATATATAATTATTATATGTTCTGCCCAGACTCAGCCTATACATGGCTCGAGTCAACAATAGTGCCCGGATAACGGCAATAGACTCACCCCCTATTACGTGGGGAATAATACAATGATTGGTGAAATGTGGGTGTTAATTCACCTCTGCCTAACCCTCCGGGGATAAAGGCGTGATTGTATGTATGTATGTATGTATGTATGTATTTTATGTTCTGCAATAGATACTTTGTCGGATACTAAAAAATACTTCTCTTCTTAGTATTCGTATTCATTCTAAATGTACGGCATCGCGTACATACATATATTCACGTCTGTTAATTCCCAGCGGGGTAGGCAGAGGTGTATCAACACCCAAATTTCGTTGATAGCCACTATTAACAGCCGGGACCGAGTTTGGTCGACGACGCTTTGGACTCGCAATCATACGAGATTGCAGGATCAAACCCGCCTCAATATTTCACAGACACGAATTCATACTTAGATAAATATATGCTCACGCCTATTTTCCTTCGGGGTAGGCAGAGACAATAGCCCTCCATTTGACTCTATCCTTATATACTTCACGAGCTTCCTCTACTCTCATTGAACCTTTCAAGCAAGCTCGCCTGTTTCGAGTGCTCCTTAGCTACCCTTCTTTCAATACTTTATCAACTATAAAATCCACTCGTATTGTAAAAGAATTATTCTAATGTGGTTTGTTACTATTTTTGAATAAATATTCTCTCTCGCCAATGATCACCAATTAAATAAAACAGTAAGGTTTTTATTTGACTCGATGGCGCTTTTGTTTTTTATATTTTATATATAAATATAACACTATATGAAATGAATAATGTATGTGTTTATTTAATAATTTAACATAATTATAGTTATGTATCATAAAGCACTATATGTACATATCTATTTATATATGTAAATAATACATTTTGTTTGTGAATTTTCTTATTATATTTAGATCGTATGAAAATATGAACGTTAAACTTCATCAAAACATTAAAATGGATATCAAAAGTAACCAAGTAATTGACATTAATGCAATTTGATGAAATAATGTTAAATATTTCATAACGACAGTTGAAACGCGACAGACTGCAAGCAAATATAAACTTTACACATATTTAAACTGAAGAATATTTACTTTTGACTGTCACAGTCACTTACACTCTTTCGCATTTGAACTGTCGATACGATCGTATTGTATATATTATGTATAGTTAAAAGACACGCGATTCGCCGCCATCAGATGGTAAGTTAGTGTGGTTCACTCGCACCTTTCTAGAACCGTACACCACCGGTTTGTGGTCGAGGCTTAGCTTGTAACCTCACTTCGTGGGGCCACAACGTTACATATAGGTATGTAAATATAACCAAGTTCTAACACAGGTGGAATCTGAGGAGGAAAGCGAGTCCAGCGACGAGGAAGTGTCGTCAGCAACCGAGGTTTCGACAGACAGCGAATTTGCTCGTGAAGAAATCGTTCCAGCGCCTTCCCCGCCCGCCATTCTCGTCACGGAGGCAACACCACCTGCTCCTCCACCTCAAGAGTATCCTCTAAGCAGAACGCGATCAGCAGGAGGTCTCGCCACTAAACGCGCCCTAGAACTCAAGCGACGATACCTACTAGGGGAACCATCACCCCCCGCAGTCAGAAAATCAGATTCTACCTCCCGAATCGACACCAAATTCGAAGCCTTCAGATCCACGATTACAGAATTCCAAAAGATGCTCCACCCAGCCGTAACCTCTACACAAGCACCCACGCCACAGAAACCAGTCGTCACTTTCCAACTGGCAACTGATGATAAAAAAACACAACCTATGCCTGATATCATTAAAAACTTATGCGCAGACGCACCTGTAGACTTACTTACAAAAGGTGATTCCCCACTTTGCAAGGACTGGAGGAAAGAACCCCCAAAGGAGGAGAAAGAACCAGATTTAGACTCAGATTCTTTATCAGACGATTCTTCGAATACAGAAACGGCCCCTAACCAATCAGTTCCAAGAGTCGAAGTCCACGACGAAGGTGGGGAACTTATACAGTTAGATAGTTTAATGTTAATTAATAGTACTGACGAGGAGAAGCCCTCGGCTACGGCTACCGGCACTACCGTCGTCGCTGCTGCCGAGTCAGAATCCTCAGAGTCATGTCGAGACGCTACAACACTCGCGTTGACGGAAACAGAGCTCTCAGACTGGGCTGCCGAAAGCGGTGTTCTAGACGACTGCGGCTTCGAAGACAAAGAAGAACGAAAGAGAAGTAAAAATCCCAGAACATTGAGCGGACCTAAACTGATATATGACGCGAAGAATACCGCAGTCGCCTCGCACGTTTGCGGACGAACCAGCCCAGGAGAAACTCCAGTGGTCTACTCCAACGCTTTGGAACACTTCGAGTTCGCTGACGAAGGCGACCAGGACCCGTCTCTAGAAACCCCCGTAACGCCAAAAAACGAGGGTTACATGGAACTAGTGGACAATGATTACGAAACTTACTCACCTACCAACGACCGCTCGATGAATTTCATTGAGAGAAGTTTCTCAGAGACCGTCTTCAAACCCACCAGCCAAGAGACCAGTCTGGTTCAGAACTTCGTCAACTTCGGATCTATCGAGGATATAGACGCCGACGCAGAACCATGTGATTTGAAATCACCACAGCTTTTGAAGTCCATTGAGAATGATACCGCAAGTGAGAGTAAGTCGACGACTGAAAGCGTGCAGAAGTCTGAGAGCAGTCCGAAAGTTGAAGAAATTGTCGAACCGATAGTGGAAACTAAAATAGAAACGTTAAGTTTATCGGAAATATCGCCTCCGTTAGAGAAAGACAGGCCGGTGGATACCGAAAGCGACGCGTTTTCGCCGCCTCTTATACCTGAAACGCCCAAAGCTAAATTCGCCACTCCCATACCGTTCACCGCGCCTTGTACCATCAGGTTGTATTCTCCCGCCATCTGCCGATCGGCGAGCGAAACCTTCAACAGATCTCTATCCAGAAGCACTGACTCCCCAACGCGGAGTTTCGAGTTATCCGTCTCAATAAATCTAAGCTCAGGGTCTCTGTCACCCGTGAGCCCTCTCCCGATGAACACAACTGACAAAGTGCAGGAGATAAAGCGAGAGAGGGAAGAACAGACAGAGGTGGTGAGAAGACTGGTATTGGAGAGGTTAGGCAGCGCGCCTCGGACGTGCAAGAAATCCACGAGAAGGTCGAGAGTTTCGCCTTCGACTGTGCCTCCGCCAGTACCTCCACTGCCGGCGCCTCCGCCACCTCCCCCGCCCCGCCCCGCACCTCCTACCATGCCTCTGCCGGTTACTCCCTCGTTTTCGGACCCGGAATTAGCGAGAGAGAGGCGGCGCAAGAGTATTATGAAGAGTATTTCAAATTACCTTAATAGGCGACTGGGACCTAGACATAAGGTAAGACTTTTAACTGTTTTTTAATTTCCGTATTTTTTTTAATGATTTATGTCACTAGTACAACATACATTTTGCGGTCACTGTAAGATTTTGTGTTCATTTTGATGAACATTGTAACCAACACAATCACAAATGCACAAATTTTAATTTATTTAACATTATTTATGAAATAGATCATATGCATTATACACTTCTAGCTGATAAGAACAAACATTATTATTAATTCCACTTTGAAATGCTAAATTGAAAATAATCATCTAACAGTGACCGCAATACTTCATGTTCACCTCATCATACATTCACTCGAACATCGACCACAGTATGTAACCTATATCGAACAAATAGACATGCAACACAAGCACTATACAAACATGAAATGTATTTAATTCAGTCACGAGTTAGCCGTACGTTAACGTTTTTGAGTTGTGACTTGAGATTATATCAATGAAATCTCAATAAAAGCTGTCATATTTTGACGAACAAGTATATTTTTTATGTACAGTCAACATAAATAGATGTTACAGCAGTAATAAGTTAAATATCAAATAAATAATAAGAATTTCACTAATGACTAATAAGTGCTTAAAGATAATAATTGCTATTTATTAATCATAACGGAACTATGACGGTAGTTAGGTTAGTCCCACTTAATAATACAATTTAACACTAATCAGGATTACCTAAAGAAATGTTCAAATATTTATTCGCTCTATTGTAATATTTATTTTAATAATAGCTAGTATTATGATTATTAGTAATGCATTTAGAAAACTAAGCAAAGGTATTTTTCAATAATTGACGTTATACCTAATACACATTTCTTTCTACCGTCATAGCTGTTCATTAAAAACTAATCAGGCAAAATTAAACTTTAACAGTAAAATTTTAAAATTCATTTTTGTATTTACAACTCAAACTCTTTAAAGTGCAGTTTACAGCCATAGCGAACTTATCCATCCACCCATCATCGCCACGAATGTGTAAATTGTAAAAATAAGTAGACTTAAAACGGGGTTGGTCGTTAACATAGAGGGTGTCCACGATTTGGCGTTACAACGAGACACGGAGGAGGAATTAACTCTGGGCACCCGTACAGTGCCGGATTAAGTGCTGTCTGTTATAAACTCATTCGAAATTCAACCTTAATAAAAATAAAATAAGATTAGTTTTCGAACATGTACCTACTTACTATATTAAGTCCATAAAAATAAAGAAAAAATAATAAAATACTAAGTAAATTGATAATTTAATTTTATCGTATACAGGGTGTCCCAAAATTCAAAGATAAGCCGGTAACAGAGGATGGCCCTACTTATGGCTGCTCTGGAAAAAATAAGAAAAAAAATGTATCTCTATTTTTTTTTAAATTATTTAAACTTTTTTAAAATCTTTGGAAATTCGGTACCCCTAATGATATTTTCAACTACCAGGTCCACAATTTTGCAAATATTTCTGAACTCTTTTCTGTATTAGCAAGCTAAGAAGTATGACTATCCACCAACACCCTGAAAAATTATAGAATATTTTGTAGTTATTTTACAAAAATAAGTCAAAATATTTTTTTGTCCTCAAATTTTCATACATTTTTACTTTCGACCCACTTTATCTTATCTCGGTGAAAAAAAAAAGTATGAACACGACTATGGCATTCTTTTTCAAAAATTGGCGCAACTATCCAAGATTTCAAAATGGTATAATTTGGGTATGATACTATAATGAAATACTATAAATAATTTTTTTTTTGTAAATAAGAATCACATTTAATACATTGCTCTTATTGAAAATCACCAGATTTACTTTGTACACAATGCATACATCCTCAATAAAAAATCATTGACGGGACTTGTGACAAAGTGGTAACCGAGTAGGTTATCACATTACGAGGTTAAGCAACATAAGCCAGGGTGGTTTTCGGATGGATGACCATTCTTAAGACATTAAGACACTGCCGTCCTCTGTTTCGTTTCTCAGAGAGTGCGTTAGGTCGTAGATCCCGGTGGCCATATGAGTATCTATGACAGTTAGTCGGACCCCTAAAAGTCCAACAACTGGACTCACTACATAACTTTGATATCGCCAGTGGGTTGTGGAGGTCAGGTGGCAGTCGCTTCACGGCAAATTTCGCATTTCTGCTGTTTCACAGTTAGCCGGAAAATCTGAGGCTCAGAGTTTTATTGGAATTGTTTTAAGAACAATTAGGTTTCCGAAAGCAATTGCAACGCTGGACTAGTTTCATTCAAATATCAATGCGGCTACGGATTATATTTCTGACAAAAGAAATGCACGAAAAATAAAATGTATTAATGCAAACAATTAAAAATGTAATAAAAAAAAATATTAACAATAATGCAATAATTATAAAATTATACCATTATGTTTGTTTAATATTTTAACAGTATGGATTTTCAACCTCTGAACCTTTACAAAATACAGAGTCGAATTTTATGGTTAACTGTGAAACAGCAGAACCGCGAAATTTTCCGTGAAGCAACTGCCACCTGACCTCCACAACCCATTGGCGATATCAAAGTTATGTAGTGCGTCCAGTTGTTGGACTTTTAGGGCTCCGACTACCCGTAACACTGGTTTCCGTGCCACCCGTAAGGGTGGCACTGAAAACCAGTGCTGTGATGGTAAATACCCCTCGCAGTGTATGCTGAGTGCCCATCCTTTGTGGACACAGCGTATTCGTACAAGTTTTTATTGCAGTGCAAGATCACGTGCAAAATCTGCCACGTAGCGGTGTGCCGTGTGACACGTCGCGTCCCAGCTGGGCCTGACAGATGTGACATTTACTTGTCAAGTGTCATATTTGTCAGTGTCATCGGGGTGGCGTGGCGCCTCGCCCGCCACAGTATATAAAATTATGATTTTTTTGTTTTTATTTTTCTTTTTTTCTTTTTGCGTTCTGTGTCTTTTTACTTTGTACTGTGAATAATCCCATGCTGTGTTTCACAATAAACATTTTTCTTTCTTTCTTTCTTTCTTTCTATCTAACAACTGTCATAGATGCTCGTATGGCTACTACGATCGACGGCCTAACGTACTTTCTGAGGAATGGAGGTGTCTCAATGTCTTAAGAATGGTCATCGATCCGAAAACCACCCTGGCTTATGTTACTTAACCTCGTAATGTGATAACCTACTCGGTTACCACTTTGTCACAAGTCCCGTCAATGATTTTTTATTGAGCATGAATGCATTGTGTACAAAGTAAATCTGGTGATTTTCAATAAAAGCAATGTATTAAATGTGATTCTTATTTACAAAAAAAAATTTTTTTTAGTATTTCATTATAGTATCATACCCAAATTATACCATTTTGAAATCTTGGATAGTTGCGCCAATTTTTGAAAAAGAATGCCATAGTGGTGTTCATACTTTTTTTTTTCACCGAGATAAGATAAAGTGGGTCGAAAGTAAAAATGTATGAAAATTTGACGACGAAAAAATATTTTGACTTATTTTTGTAAAATAACTACAAATATCCTATAATTTTTCAGGGTGGTGATGGATAGCCATGCTTCTTAGCTTGCTAATACAGAAAAGAGTTTAAAAATATTTGCAAAATTGTGGACCTGGTAGTTGAAAATATCATTAAGGGTACCTAATTTCGAGGGATTTTAAAAAAGTTCGAGTAATTAAAAAAAAATAGAGATATATTTTTTTTCTTATTTTTTCCTGAGCAGCCATAAGTAGGGCTACTCCCTGTTGCCGGCTTATCCTTGAATTTTGGGACACCCTGTATATGTACAGACGGTCAAAGAAATACATGTAAAGTTGTATGAGAAGGTGTATACTTATCTCCTTTGCATGCTGCCGCATGCAAACCATTTTCATTGTCTTTGTAAAAACATAATTTTACAAGATTCATTGTCGGGTGACAATGAATCTTGTAAAATTATGTTGTAAAATTATATATATTAGTAGGGTTACTAATAACATGATTACTAAAGCTGAACTGTATTCATGTTTCTATGTATGTTTTGATATCCCTCCTTAACTAGGAATACCTGAACAGATTTTAGATGTATCGTTAGAAACCTTACATCGGCCACGACTACTATAGTTGAAATAAAACTGTTTTTAACGGATTCTATTGCGATTTATATTCAGCACTCAAACACACAACTTACAGAATTTTCAACAGCCACGAATAGAGATATTTCGTAACAGAATTCGTTCCAAATAATTTTATTTCAATGTATTATATTCGCAGAAACTTCCGACTCATAGTCTTTTCGGGTGAAATTATTTTTGATCACATTTTAATGATTTACTTATTCAAATATCTATCCAAACAGACTCTTAATCTGGTACTGTGGACCAACAACATCAAAATTGATAGCGTTGGACACCCTAAGTAGACTAACACCAATTGTGATTTCAGTGGGTCTCGGAGCCGGCCCTGCAGTGGCACGTAAGCATACCGTATTGTATGTCGAATGTCGTGAGTCGCATGCTACGTCTTTATGCACCGTGATCGTGTGTCGTGTGGGTCTCATCGTTCGGTACAGCGCTTGGACTAAAGGTTTTTTATCTGACGAGGAGTATATGGGTAGAAATTACAAATATCGAAGTATAAAAGATTTAGTGTAATTACACTACCTACATTACTATACGAGTTAATTGGCTTGTTACCGGTGTGTAAGGTACTCGGGTGTGGGAAACACAATATCCCCATCTAACCCGGAAAGGTTTTATGGTGATAGGCGTCCGTCCTGTCATCAAAAAAGGAGTCCAGGGCTTTTGTAAAGAACATGGTGTGAGAAAGAGAGCCGAGTCACGGTTCTCATCTGAACTAATGATTTCCGCATTGCTCTCCGATTGTTCCATGTGATTTTATCGTACAAAAATCACAGCAGTGAAAATGTGGACTATTCTTATTACAAAGTTATAAGTCAGGGTAGGCTATATAAGTCGGGGTAGGCTACAAAAGTGGCAATTACATCATCTCCTCCACAGATAATTATTATATCAAAGCGCTGTATCATAACAATAGGATTCACACGACATTAATCTTGCCATTTCGATTGACGTTGGATTTCAGACTGTTTCCCGTATGATGAATAAACTTGCATGTTAGATTAAGAGATAGGAACTTTAAATTGATTATTTGTTGAATTTAGCAAAAAATCTACCCGTCTGTATTATAAATATAGGTCCGTTATACATCGTCTAATATAGTCATAGTTCCGTCACCGCCTGATATCGACGCAACTGGATTATATGTGTTCTAAATCGCCAGTATTACACCAAACCCGCCAAGTCCATCGGTAGATGGTCCTTTGAACCAGATTTCACCAGTGAAAATCCAACTGAGTATCTTGCTGGTAAAACTTAAACAGCGTATATACAGTACATACACTATTATGTCATACCCTGTAAATACCCTGTGTAAGTTTTTTTAGTAACAAAATCAGTAAATAGGGTATACTTATCAGTGCTACAAAACAACTAACAAACGCATGTCGCGGTGCAGGAATAACTTTATAAAAAAAACTAAA
This sequence comes from Eilema depressum, assembly GCA_914767945.1. Classification (NCBI taxonomy): domain Eukaryota; kingdom Metazoa; phylum Arthropoda; class Insecta; order Lepidoptera; family Erebidae; genus Eilema; species Eilema depressum. The sequence goes on along the minus strand of OU612012.1, from coordinate 30,231,395 downwards.
AATACAAACCTTAAGGCCCTTACTAATAAAAAATTACACAGGGTATATACACCTGTTATGTATGAAAATTTGACTTAACAGCTGTACATTATATAACCTGTGTATTTTTTATTATTAGTAAGGGCATAGAATATACAATAATTTAGGGATCTATGTAGGGGAAGGTCGACTAAATTGTACCGCCTTTTAAATCGTACCACTTCTAGATTTGACAGGTGGCAGACTTCCGCAAAAACGTAGTCGATTATATTATACGACTTTTGACTTAGACTCGGATGTTTAGTTTATAAAAGGACTTTATAGATAGAATAGGATATAGGTAAGGTCAGTTTCCACATGCAGTTGATCCAACGTCAAATCCTGTGAACTTTCATTCGTTCTGTGCATCATCTGTCTGGCCTGTGTCTGTCTGTGTAACATGTTGTCTGTGGGCTATTCTCTACGCTGTATCTATGCGCGATACGGCAGCGATATTTATAATCTGCAATTATCATATCCCGAGGTTATTTATGTTGTATTTTACACTTGAATTTCAGTCACTTTACTTGAAGCACACTTTTTTATTTGGTAAATTCAATGACTCTCTCGTCTTCAAGCTGTTTAGAACAAAAATTGTGTCACGGTTCCTGCGTGAGGCGGGAATGAATTTGAAATTTGAAAATTGGAATTGGTTAAATAAGTAACTGAATTTAAACACCTATCATAATAACAATGGCGCGCCTTTTTGTAACGTCTTCTTTTTTGGATGGTAACATATCATCCCAATTTAGGGGACAATCTTCCCAGTGTAAAGTTGGAAATTTCCCGATTAGAAAGTATGTTTCATCGATGTTTGAGTTAAATGGGTGGTACTTACTTACTTACTTACTTAAATTAATTAACTTACTTAATTAATGGGTGGTAACTTTGTAAATATTATTATATACACAGATATATTAATAATAATTACAAAGTTATTATTTGCAATGTCTTGTTGACAGCTACAATAAGTGACACTAATTTTTTGTTCTGAAGAAGTCATTGGGTAAATTGCATAACAAAAAAGCATTCAGTTTTATTAATTAAAATTTTGACTGTAGTATGTAAATATGATAATTGCTGAGTATATTCATCTGCTACTTTAGTTGTAAGTGTAGCCGAGCTCAGGTTATGTAAGCAATTGAATGTGCATGACAAGTGCTTCATGGTGAAGTTTATCGAGCGAAATGTTTTATTAAATTATTAATACAAAAAAATACTGTTAAGACTAAGATCACTGACCTTTTAAATAGTCTATTCACTTGTCACAATACTACTTATTGCAACTGGTGTATTAAGTGAATATTGGGTATTATTAAACAATAAAAAGTTCTGATAACACAGTTCCGAGTGTTCCGTCGACCCTCCAATTCACCAATTTTACAAAAATGGATCACCATTTTTTCTACTAGATCTAAAAATGTAATTGTCATTTTTGAAGGGCAGTGATCTTTACTTTAGATGTACAAATAACACAATTTAATAAACATTACGCTGTAATAACTGAATCGCTTCTATGAATGGCTATGCTGAGCATCTGAAAGGTTAAAAGAAACTAGTGATTTAAAACGAAATAGTCGTTTCGTTTGATTTGGTAAGCCTAATAAGTATTGTATATGTTTGTACAAGAAATGTGTAATATATGAATTACAAATTTAATATGGAACAATGACATAATTATATTTTTGCAATTGCTTAGAAGACGCGTTTGAAAGTTTTTTTTACTATAGGTAATTGTATGTTTTTTCTTTTTAAATTTGGGTCTTGCAATTTTACTATTTTTGTAGTATTTTTTCTGACCAAGTTCACTTAGGCTAGTCAGAAAAAAGCAAAACATTAGTTATGAAAATAGCTATTTATTTACGTAGGATGTTAAATAATTATTGAGTTTATACTGAGGATATTCAGTAGCCCCGGAGGCTAGTAGGCGTGAGCATATATGTATGTATATTACATATTTACATAAGTTGCCACCTTAACTGAACAAATTCTTGGAAATAAACGTTTCTATTCTATTCTATAACATCCAGTAAGATTAATTTAAAATTATGTCGTTGTTCCACTGGTATCGCGATTGAGTTACCTACAATAGTCGTTATTATCAGTCTACAAAAAAATCTATCGGTTTTTATATACCTATTTAGAATGAATAGATCGATTTGTACGCCCTATGTCAGATACGCAAAATGTCAGATGCGCATATTGTCAGATCGGCAGACTTCGTCGCGAAATGTCATATTCGCAACTAGTCAGAATCTCTTAATGACAAATAAGCAAAATGCCATAAACGCTGAATGTCAGATACTCAATATGTCAAATACGCATAATGCTATGAACGCTAAATGTCAGATACTCAATATGTCAAATACGCATAATGCCATGATTGCATGACAACATGAACGACAAGTCAAGTCGAGTCGAGGTTGTCAATAAATAAAACACAATCTGTTACTTCCGTGAGTTTAATCATCCTATATTTAAAAAAATACAAAACCAAGATTGACTGAGCTTATTTAAGGAAAATATTTTAATAATAATTAGTACAACAACAATAAAATTAACAACTGTTAGATGTTGCATATTGAAACTATAGTGACATAAGGGACCGAGATGTAAAACTATATGCGACGTCAGCGAATCCTGAATTGCAACTACTGCACAAGGGATTTCAATGATAAGATAAAGTAGAAAATAATTAAATCGCCTAAATAGCCTAGAAAAAGACGCCGAGTATCGATATCGGCCAATGTTCAAAGGTACAAAAAAACTTTAAGCAAGCTTTAAAAAAGTGACATAAGTTTTTCAATCCATACTTTTCTGGACGTAAAAATCGCTTTATATGGTTGACTGCCTTTTTGCGTTTCTGACATTTTGCATTTCTGACTTTTTGCGTATTTGACATTTTACGTTTCTGACTTTTTGCGTATCTGGCATTTTGCGTTTCTGACTTTTTGCGTATCTGGCATTCTGCGTTTTCGGACAATATGCGCATCTGACATTTTGCGTATCTGACATAGGGCGTGCAAAATCAATAGATCAATATTTATCATAAAATTCTTCAACTCAAGAGTTTTGAAGTCACTACCAGAATTAAGTTCTCCCCTTGCCCTACCCGAATTTCTAGGCAAATGTTTAAAAATATTTCCTTTGAAATCAGAAACAAATAAAGTTAGCTCTGTCGGTAATTCAATCGCCATTCCGTATTTACTTTATTTTCGGTTAAAAAGAGTAATTTGGGACCCGCTTTCTTAAATGAAATAAAATATTTTAAATGTAAATGCTATCTCAGGTAGCTACTGTGTATAAAACTTTTCTTTATTTCTTCCATTCTTCATATAAATATTTGTATTATAATACTCTACGTTAATAAGCTCTGTTCCGCTTATGAAAGGAACAGTCCGCAGTGACGTCAGTTATGTATTTAGTAGTGGCGAATGCCTCATATAACCCGATTCTCTGGCTTACCTTTTAAAAACTCTATCAGAACTAACGTAATATGGGTTTTGGTTGATAAAAATTGCTCGTAGAACCTATATGGACCCTGATTCCGCTGATCAACCACTGTATACCATACCACAGACATTGTCCAAAATGCTATTTTATTTAAGACTTCATTGTTATGTTATTAAAGTTTAAAATTAAATGGCATCAGGTTGAGTGAATGAAAAAATGTAATGAACTTTAAGGCCTATAGCAATAAAGTCTAGAATTTAGTGGCATTTTTAAAGAGTCACACAGTGCTTGACAATACGCAGAATCAGGTCCTGCTTTGAAAGATTCAGCATTCGCTACTTGTATTTTACCTTAGAACGTGAAGAATCGACAGTTTTAAGAGTGGTGCACTAACAAACCTGTTAGTCGCACACGACTACAACTCCTATTCTCGTGAACTATAGATCGTCTTCTGCGATTAACGACTTCGTACTTAAGCTCTTGTCGTCCTGAGTGTACCGATCGCTTCGCAGGAGCCTCGGCAGCCGCTCACGAACGCGCACAAGTCCACGGGTGCATTGCAAGAAGCTCCCCCCGTCCCCCCACCCCCGACCAGCTACTGCCCCCCCGTGGAACATCGACCACATCACAGAATACCAGGTAAGCTGATAACAGGCCATCCAGGCCAAGATACAAATTGTGTCTAATACATGGATTTTTAACCTACTGCTATTTTACTTGGTCAGTGGTCAGTGTATGGCAACACAGACACTACTAGTACTTACACATGAAATATAGATTACCTACTAGTAATGCGTTACTGCCTTGTTACTAGTAATTACTCAATGGCAACGTGCAACTGGCGAACAAAAGTGAATAAGTCCATAATTGTAGGTTTTACTTACATCGTAATTTCCAAACGTTTTTATAGTTTGTTTAATACAATGTTAATTAGCCAGCCAAGATTTTGTCATGTAGATAACCCGCCACGTCTGTTTAATTAATTATTAAATAGTTTAATATACTCAATACATATAATAGTTTGTTTAATTAGCGATAAATATTATAATATCAAAGACAGTTTCAAGGAATAAGTCACTTTTGTACGACAGCTCATTTCAATTTGCTCGTCATATTGCTCATATTCATTCGTCTGCTAAGCTGACATGCATTTTGTTGTAGTGTTTCATGCTAGGCCAGCTAGCTTTATATCATTAGTAGTGTGACTCATCACGGGGACAACAAATGCTTGTATTTTAACATCATGACGATATTTAACCAAATAAAAAACCATTTAAACTCAGGATTTTTTGGGAGACCAGTTTTTGATTTAAAAAAGAAATTAATTGTTAAAAAAGTTTTAATTCGGAAAGGAAAACGCGACCTTTTTATCCCTAAGGATTAATTCCTATTGAAAGAGCACCGCCGCCGCTGGGCTAGAATTGGTTACTATAAATGGTCTTCAAGCCTAAACTAACTCTTCGATTGACTATAAACTTTTTCATCCGTAAATAAGATTCAAAATTGTTTGTAATATTTGACCTTTATAAGCCTCTACTGGCCGATGCTCTTTCAGTGGAAACTGATTTAAGGTAATATTGTGATGTTCAAACCACATGCACTAACTGTCATAACATCTCACCCACACACAAAACGCCACTAACAGCAGGTACAAGCGCTGGCGCTGCCGCTGACGTGGACGAGAGAGACGCAATGCAACTGTGGTTCGAGGCTCGGTGGGCAAGACTAGTCGCCCAGAGGCGCGCGAGGGAAGAGCCTCGCGACGAACCCGTAGCGAGACGCCTCGCGAGGTTGGAACGGCGCCTTACAAGGCCTCTCTCTGGTAATACGATGGCTTACATTAACCATACTGTCATTGCTACACACGCTTATGTTATACAACATGCTTATGTATCTTAGGGGGCCCACAAACCAGAGCTGCAAATGCACCAAAGCGGCAAATTTGCCTACATTTACGCAGCAAATGCTTATTCGTGTATTGTCTAGAACCATTTTTCTTGGCAAGTTATTGTGTGCAGGGAATGCTGCTTTGGTGTTTGGCCCCACCTTAGTTACATTTTATATTTTGGATATGTTGTCCAGTAATTGTAGTTACAAATGTCTTGGAATAATGAGAAAAATTGGATCTTTTCTGAACTCTTAGGAAAATGTCAAAGGACCGGGCGATTGTAGTCCAAGGAATTTTCAACAAGACGGATATCCAAAAGTCTTCGAGGACTTGCGAACCAGATGTAGGTTTAGGGTGGCCACCTTGTGATGCATCAGCGCTCACCTCCGCCGTCATTAGTGTTCTCTATCAATCCAAATTTGGCAGGATCCTATCAATGCCGCTTTGTATATTCGATTTAATAAAGAGCTCACTGATTGATTATACTCCTTCGTAACATTACTACATTGGGGAACCAGAAAATGGTGCGATATCAATGATATTCTAGGACCAATATTCTACCCTTATAAAGAGTAGGATTTTTCTGCAAAATTTTTATTTCTCCCTTACGCCACATCGCATATGATAGTAATGTTCATACTTTTGTTCCAGCGGAGCAGCAAGCGGCGACGGTCGCAGAGCTAGTGCAAGTCTCGGCGCAAAGAGACGCGCACCAGGCTCTTATGGCTGCCAACAGGTACGGAGCCTACCAGAGGACATACTGGAACTACCGGGGTATTACACCCCTGTACTTCTACGCTGTACTGTGATTGTTTATATGGGGCTACCTATACCCGGATTTCAGTACACCTGCTGATTGGACGAGGCTGTGGTGGGATTGGAGTTTGAGTAGCTTAATAACTGGATTCCACATCCCGGACAGTTTGAATCCATCTTCCCTATTGAAATTTTCATATTTATTAATTTCAATTCTCACGCATTTTTTGAGACTAGAGGCTGATATTAGATGAAGACAGACTTTTGAACAGATTTTTATTACGAGAATTGATCTTGTGAACTCATATTCACCGTTAATATTATTTAAAATAACAATCGTTCTATGTCTTTCAGGAGGCGAAGCGCCGGTGGCAGTGTCGGTGACTAAAAAAGAGTTGAATACTCCGGATAGAACTGACTTCAGAGCCGCGTTAGTTATAGATTGGTCAGCACGAGCCATGGAGTTTTAGCCACACAACCTCATATCTCCAGTGATAGTGTAATAATGAGAGATATTACTGCAATGTTTTGACGCTAGAGTGCAGCACTAGTGTAGTTTTTTGACAGATCGTTCAAAGTTCAAATCGCCGCCATTGTTGCTAATGTCAAGTAACTGACAAGTGACAGGACAAAGTTTGTTCACTCATTTTACTGTATGTGCTAGTGGCGCCCTCTGAGCCTATCTTCATATCCTCTAGTTCTATTCTTTAGTTAGAACATCATTTTTGAAGCTATCCTTGTGAATGCACTTAGTGAAATCAATTGTATATTTTTGTCTTAAGGTTGGCTACGAAGTGGTGGTTTTAGTGACGCCTCATGCGGTCAAATAGAGGTGTTCGTTTTTAAAAAAAGTTACTTGGTTCCACCTGGATCTAAGACAGTAAAGTTTTCTCAATCTCACTAATATTTTTATGACAGCTGTCCTGACAACTGTCAAATTAATTGGACTAAGCATTTGGAACAAAAAGGTCCATCCTTAAGAAATTATCAATCAACTGTTAGTTAATCAATCAATTTGTATTCTTTACATGAAATATGTTTTACAAAGTTTTACCATATATGTATACCGCTTTAAAAATTTTTATGACAGTTTTTAACCACATTAATAAAATCTAGTCCAAAAAAACTTATACTCAAGTCACAAAAAAAAGAAACCTGAAGCTGAATTTTTTAAATGATTAAAAAAAATAACGTATATGAATGATTAAATTCTTGATTTATGTATGTCGTAATAAAATGCAATTAATTTCATATTTCTTTATGTGTGCTCAATCAAAGTATTACCTGCGCAGGGTACACTACAAACAACTAAACATGTAAATCTGTACAGCTAATTCTTTTGCCGTGTGTATAGCAAAGGATCTAGACCTTTTCATTAAAAGTGTATACTTATCTTCTTTGCCGTCTGTACAACACTGTTTCATCGTGAAAAGTCAAAGCATTTTTGAGATTGGGTGAACAATACTACAAACAATATGTATAAAATTAAAAGGAACTTCATGTCTCGGACTGTCTATAGTGAAATTATTTTTAAAACGCTCATTTTGTGTAGGTATGAGAGTTAACTTATACAATGGAATGTTTTTTTTTTTCTCAATTTTGACTAACCTGTATTATAAAGAGTAATGGAAAAATAGAGGTAATCATGTGTAACGTACCTACACCGAATGACGTCACAAAAGCACAGTAAAGTAATTTATTTTTAATTTTATTTAGAACAAAAATAACTTGACTGGACATTGCTGCTATTTTTTTAGTTTAGTAATACATAATCACATTTATTTAGTTGTACGCTGTAGGTTAAGTTTTAAATTTGTACGGTCAACAAATGGACGTTATGCTGACCTTACTTTTATTTTGGTAGGAAGAGACTGTGGGCTTAATTTTTATATATTTATATATTATTTACGTTTTAGACAAAATATTATTAGGGGTCAAAAGACCGCAGTTCAACGTTTTTTGTATTACTTTGGCTTATTATTCAAAATCAACATTAAATTTTATTATAACGAGTAGAAAAATAGGGTTACAATAGTACCCTAGGATAAAGTAGTGGTTACTATAGTATCCTAGGAGAAAGTGGATACTATAGTAGCCTAGGAGAAAGTGGATACTATAGTAGCCTAGGAGAAATTAAGGTTGTTACTATAGTGCCCTAGGAGAAAATAGGGGTTACTATAGTACTCTAGGAGGAAATAACAGTTTACTATAGTACCCTAGGAGATAGTAGAGGGTTCTACAAACAGGTTCTTATCATCACACAAGATAAACACGTGATAAGAGCTTTATTTTTAATTGGTCTGTTGCCACTTGGTGTGGTCTCCGAGACCCGCGGCCCACGAGGCCTCGCGACATCCGTTTCAATGAGTGCTAGATATGCCAAAAGAGTTACATGGAGATATATTTTTATTGTATAGTCTTACATTTAGGTATAATCAATGCATTTATAAACGCTGTTTGAGGTTTTTGAAGAGATATTCAATTTAGTTTTAAATATTTGAAGAGTAGATTTCATTCTTATATTGCTATATGACTCACAAATTAGCGAGAAATTCTGTAGCGAGAAATATCTCCTACTTACAAGACCTCCATGTTATTGGGCCTGCAAGGCGAGCGACTCATCTATAGAGTAGTTGAAACCGTGTGTTTATAAAATATTAAAATTAACTTCGGTTTTAACTACTCTCAATAGATATCAAGTTGTGCGATAGAGAGGAAACTTCACAAATCCGAACTTTGCTGAACCTTCGCGGGAAAAATATAGGTATATGATCTATTTCAAATCTGTAAATACGTCATAACTAACATAAAAAAATGAAATCTGACATTCACTTAATATTTAAAACAAAATGAAATATATATTATATAAAGTTATATTCACTAAAATGTCGTCTAGGGAGTTGATGTTCGGTCACATGACCGAACAGTAGATTACTCTAAGCGGTAGCGGTTACTATCGACTGTTATATTATGTGTATATATATAAAAATGTTTCATATTCTCGTTGTTTGTGACATGCGTTTATAAAAATTAAATCCCTCAAGTTGACACGCTTGGCTTCATAAGGCGCGTTAGGGCTGTCACTCTTGATAGCTGTCAGTTTTGACAGTTGTCAAATATGACAGCTGGCTAGGTTAGTGCACATATGGATTAAATTTGGCATTTATAATCTAAGACTAAACGGTACAGAGTATACCGAGTCTCCTCTCGTTGCTTTCTCTTCGTGTAAAAAGAACTGAAGCTGAAATGAGCATAAAATACATTATAATTTTAGTGTGTGGGTTAATCAAATTTTCATAAAAGGATATAACTCACAAACTTGATCACGCCAAAGCCATGATCACGAGACATTGTCCTGCACGTTATTTTTTGTATTATATTTTTTAACGTGACAATGAAATAAAGCATAGAATATCAATGGATTGACTTATGTTTACGACTGTTATAAACGTATTAATATGTCAGTCCCATACATTGGTTACTCTATTCCATTTCTGCTAACGATTGTGCCACTTGTCTAGGTGACCAGATCTATAGTACATGGCACTGCAAACCGAAAGTTCATTTGTTTTGCTTAACGAACCCAGTGAATATTAATTTGATTTAAACGAATAAACAGTGTACTATTTTTTGCAGTGCACACATATGCATGCGGCTACTATTTTATTACTTAAGCATACTGCAAAAAAAAACGTGCAAGACAATGCCATGTGATAAGGCGGTATCATCTCAAAATGCCAACCAAAAATCCTTGAAAGTTTGAGAAGTTGACTATTTACGAGCGGTTGGCATTCTAAGATGATATCGATAGGGCCTCACTGTTATATAAAGTGGGATGTATCTGCTGTGTATTGTCAATTGTTAATTAACGTCTAAATATGTTGATCATAAATGCCAACGCTATATATTTTTCTATCAACGAATACGTCCGTCTAGCGCATGTGATGGCCAATGCAACAGTGCACGTATCGCTTAGTTATTAAGGAGGTATCTAGAGGTTCTCATGGCTGATCTTGTTCACAGGGCTAGTTAGGTTCCTGTAATATTTTTGTACCTTATTGTTGTATATATAATACGTTTGGGAGTGTTATGAATGTATATGATGGGATTAACCGTGGAACAATTGTATTAAAACAATTATGAAAGTAGAAGAAGCGATAGAAGTATGCCAAATCGAAACGTAATTGGTAATATGTTCTGTGCAAGGATCATAAATACTGCAAAGGTTTTTCTATCTCTGGAGTGGAAAGTATAAAAGGGAGCTATTGAAATAAAACGTATGTGGTCGTCGACAGTATGAGACATTAATGATGTATGTAATAAGTATTTGCACATTCGGCTCTTATATTTTAGGAGTATGTTGTATAGACAAAACGTATTATAAATATAACTAATTCAAGATGATTCACAGGGCGTTATTGTATATTTAACTGCGAGCCTACCACGATGAGCATAATTCCGTTTTGGAAAGCGGTTCGCAGTGAACTTCATCTCTCTTCCACTAAACGGTGCTGTCGAAAACTGATACGCTTATGCGCGTCGTGCTAAGCTCACTATTATAGTAAACGAAGCTTTGTATACAAGGTCGAGATGAGAAACAGTTTTTTTTTTAATATTTCCTACATTCTGCGAGAAATGCATATATTTAGAAGAATTGAAAGAATCTAAAGTTATTAGATACGTACATATGTATTAATAAAATGAAAACAGATACTCACAAATCTATATAGACTGACACAAATAATTATATTATGATTATATGAAATTCTACAGTCAAATTAAAGTATTATATAATTGGAATTCACCACAGTAGATTACCAAAAAAGTTAAGTTTACACTGTGCCTCCTGCATGCCTTCCACAGGTTACCAAAAGCAATAATACAAATACCTGAGAAGGTGATTGATTCTAAATATTAGTATAGTAATGATGGTATATATAACTATATTTTTTTATATCTATAGTCTGTATATGTAAATCTATAGTAAGTGTATCTGGGCGTCGGCTTTGTATAATTCCTTTATTCACGAACCCATTCTTTTTTACATGGATAAAAACGTGCAAATCAGTATAATTTAGAATAACGTTTATATTAGTCATTATTTTCTTTTTATTGTTATATATAGTGAATGTTGAAGATCACTCACTATAATTTATAAGCTTGTATAAAATCATAACTTTATTTTTATAAATATTTTGTGAATTGGTCTTCCGAAATGTTTTTGAAATTATTGTAAAATGTAGTTTGATAGGGCCATGTCGGTGTGGTGTTTCCCTCAAAAGTCGATATATAAGGACTGTACTAGTTAGTGTATGGCTTTGCTAAATTATTGTATTTAAAAAAGGTTTGCGACATGCGTTTATTTAGTCATCAATATCAAAAATCTTAAAATCGACAAAGGATGTAAAGTATGCACCGTTACATAACGTTGTATGAAAATATGTGTACTTATATCCTTTTCAACACACTTGCTTATAAACAGGCTTTTATTTCCCCGCAATTAAGCACGGAATGACACCTATTATAAAACTGTGACTTTTTCATTGCTATTATTCACAAAAGTGAGTTATAGACTTCTTTTTTTTAATTTCATTGATTAAGTTGATTCGTTCTTAAAAAAGTTTTGATACAAAAAAGATCGTGTCCAATATTACAAACGAATTAATATACCTATTGCTTGCAACTTCGTATTTTAAAAGACAATTTCAACTTGTAGTACGTGTTTAATAAACAAAACTTTCACAAAAATGTATTTTTTTTCTCTGTGAGTATTTACAGAGAAAAAAAATCATAATTCAAATAAGTAAGTAGAAAGGCAGCATGGTGATAGCACCTTAGCCTGTTCTGAAAGGAACAAAAAACAATGTTAGATGCGCGCGCATGTTTATGACAAGTATTACAATAAATAGATTTTTACAATTGTGTTTTGATTGTGTTATGTAGTATTATTTTATTCGCAAGTGTGTTGAAAATAATCGTATGCCACTCGCGTGTATGGTGATTACCGGCGAGGGTCTTACGCTTGTACCATAATGTACTATTGTCGACTGTACTGGCATACTTCCACCCTTTGGGTAGGCAAATACCACATATTTGCAGAGTTTAGTGCTATTTGAATCGTTACAAGTCGTTTGTCAACGAAAACAATCACTTTACGAGCAAATTAAAAAAAAGTAGCTATATTGTATTTTTAGAACATGATTTTGAAGTTATAACAATATTAAATTTGCAGTAGTTACTGAATTGAATCAGTAGAAAAATCTATTATTTGTTTCATGATTTTTTTAGAGGTATGTGGCTGTGAGTCGATCTCGGTGGTGTTGGGTAGTAATCGAACTCACAATCTTTTTATAGCCATACCATAATTACCCTGCTGCAATTGTTAAAAGTATCTGTACTAAATAATCGCTTGTCCGCAAACAGTAGACACTATTCATATCATTATATTAATATTTATCATAACCCTCCTTTGGCTTCGCCGTAGTCGGGTAAAAACTGAGCTATTTTCGGTGCGGTGCACATTTCAATTTAAACTTTTATACCTTCACGCTATTTCGCTCACTAGACTTAGGATGCGATGTCCTAATATTTTTATGAGTTCAATAATAATAAAATACTGTTATAACACTATTCACGTCAATGAAATTGTATTTTAGCTCAATCAATAAACAAATACAGTAGGATGGCTTCTTAGAACGTGCTATAAGAGCACTTACACAGATGTTTGAGTATTTTGTATTCCAAATTTATGCATTTGGATTTAAAGATTCAGTGCTGTAGTTGAGGACTACTTGGCACTTTTTGAAGTCGGTAATCATACATTTTCTGACACGATTGTATGTTTAGTTCATTTCTTTTTCAATGGCCTATATTCATAAGTGCAGTTGCTTACACGTAGACTAAATTGAAGACTATGCCCTTTTACGTAAGGTACAGTTTGCTTTGATATGGTTAGTGTTTATATATATTTGTAATAATATTAGGGAATGTAGTGTCGCGCCAATGTTAGTTGAAGGTAAAACGCCCGTGATTTGGTCTCATAGACTCAATTTATTAAATACATTATAAATAGAAGTATTAAGGACCGCTCTGTGTTTTTTCTATATACTTCTTTGCTAAATTCTAAGCTGTAAAACATTTTTAAACATTCAAAATCCAGGCGAAAATATAAAAACTTTAACATCAAATTCATGATATTTTACGACAGAAGCGACATCTAGAAGAGTTTCATATTCATGTCGATACTTTGCGGCGATTTTATTTATAGGCGTAAAATAATATATGGACTAACTGTTTCACGCGGCTCCGCATGCGTAGATCGGTCATGGCCACCAACTATAGCCTATGTCCTTTCTCAAGATCTAATCTACCATTAAACCTGTAATCAAAATTGGTTCAGTGGTTGGTGAAAGTCAGCAGAGACATAAATATTTACTTTCGCATTTAAACTTTATAATATTATAATATAGATAAATGCAACGTGCCTACGTAAAAAGGGCGGAGTCACAAGTATTCGGTGGCCTACAATCAGAGCTTAACGTGACAATTTTTTTAACAAGATGTGGTCTAGGTACATATTTTCTTACTTTACTTGAATATACACTGTACACTTTTACTATTTAACTCTGGTAGATAAAATCATGTATAATATGAGCTGTGTTCGTTATTTTTAAGCTTTAATCTTTATTATGCATATATTATTGCTAATGCACTCGCTAAGCATTATATTCTCTGAGTACTGTAGATTTGGTACACGCTGCAAGACAAGAATGTTGATTTACATCAGACGAGCGAATGCTCAATCTATCCCTTTTATGTCAAATTCCATTACTATAAACAGTGACAGAACATTCGTTCGTTGTTCTTTCTTATGTAAACGCTGACAAGGTTTCGTTTACACTTAAATATTAAGAAAAAATGCTCGTTCTATGTTCGTTTGTTCTAAATCCACCTTTAGTGTCCATCAGTCCTAACTCGAGATCTATGTAAATACGAGTCCGAAAATAAACTTTAGAAAACACTGTAAAGAATTTCTATCAGTTTTTATTATTTATATGGAAAAGTTTCGACGTCGTGTTTTTGAATTTTGTTGTTTGGCATCTATAAAACAAAGTTAACGATGTTAATTAGACTTGCAGTGTTACTAAATTGAAACTAATGTGAGAAACTCTATGATGTAATTATAATAGTCACCTTACAAGTTTCATGTAAAAAATAAAAACCTAGTAAAAGTTAAGTTTAACTATGGTTCATTGGTAGTAAGTTGAAATGAACAATATTTTAATAGCTAAATCAGTTGCCTTGGAACCGGATAGTTGTAGAAACTCTGGCTATAGAGCATCATTACGTGGCAACACTAAATTACTGTTGATAATGACAGCATATTTTCTGTGTTAAGCTTAGAGTATATAAGAGGTGGCATACCTACGAAAAAAAACTGTATACCTAAACTTGGATAAGAACATTAAATGGCGTCTATAATAGAGAAGCCCAGTAAACTGTCGATAACTACTTATCGATATAAAAGAAGCACAGACTAAAAATGTAAGCAAGGGTTTAAACTATTATCTATCTATCTATACTCTATACTATTATATAATTATAAATGGAAAATGTTTGTCCGCGATGGACGTAAAAACTACTAAAATGGATTTTGATTTGTTAGAAAGGTCTTGTTTGGATTTAAAATCTTACGTCTGTTTTACTGGAATCGGTTGAGTAGAACCGAAGATAAGAGATCCACGCGGGCGAAAGGCTAGTATTTAGCATATATTTGCTAAATATAATAGTTTGAACCATTGTAAACCTATGAGAATGCCGTAAGGCGAAACCGGTTAGGCAACAAAAAATTAAATAATTGTGGAAGAGTACAAGTGCTTTTATTCAATATGTCCTTTATATTACAAAGAAGAACGGGCAGTTCGTTACATAATATTGTAAAACTTTTTACTTAAATCACAATTTTATTATTTCGTTAAAATGATAATTATTGTATGTTTAAATACAGCTTGGCAAAAAAGTCGTGAAATTAATAGGGGCGCCACAATCGTGCATGTAGCCACCCTATATACTACGACCAAAACAGCTTTGATACTTCGATTTTGTACACTATTTATAAAATGTGCCTACTACTTCTGTTTGTCAGTATATTTGATAAAATTTGTATGCATAAATATGGATATTTGTATTGGTCGTGGTCGTGCCTCGGATAGCGCGTTAAGCCGTCGGTCCCGGTTGCCATACGAACATCTTATGGCAGTCATTACGGGTAGTTAGAGCCCTAAAAAAGTCTAAAAACTGGTCTAGCTGCAATACTTCATTATCGCCCAATATCGCTATTGGGTTGTGGAGGTCAGATGGCAGTTGCTTCACGAAAAATGACAAAATTCGGTCAAATCCGTAGTAAGACTGGTAAAGCAGACCCCAGACTCCGAGGTAAGATCTTCGGATGCGTCTCGGATTAAAGCTAGTTCTAGCGTTAATCCCTAAAAGAAAAAGAATAAAACGATTGAACTGAGTGTAATGTAAAACAATTTAATAGTACAATTGAATGTGTTCTAATCGGAATCTAAAAAACTTTCATCCAAATATTCCACGCCAGAAAAGTGTTCATCTGAGCTTTGGGGTGGGTCTTCTCTTGGGTGGGTCTTCTTTTCTAGGCCGTCCCGCTCTATGCTTTCCTGATGTGGTGAAAATTCCTTTATTTCTTTGTCCTTCCAATGCAATTCGTCTTAAGGTACTGACGGATTTGCCTAAAACAAGATGCGAACTTTATATAGAAATAACATAAAAGGTTGTATGAGCGAATGCCTACAAACTGCTGTAGCAGTTTGGTGAAGAAAATTTTGTGAATATTATGTATCTATTAATAAATAAATTAATACATACAAAAAAAAGTACATACATATATATACGTGTGTAGAAAATTTGCGTCGTGGGCCAGTCGAATAACAATACGGAGTGGATATTAATTTATGAATATATAAATTACAAAAAAAATATCGATAATCAAAATCGTATCACCGCAACACTAGCGTTTTCCATACAAAGATGTTTTATTGAATTTTAGAAAAATACGACGTAATTATTGATTTAAATTGTGAGTTTTACAAGCTTGTTTGCTTTACAGACAGACAAAACGAACTATTGATGTCGTAGGTCAACAAATAACAATGATATCTCGATGAGAAGAATACGTACTTATGTAATGTTATTTCTGGCTTATTTCTTGCATAATATGATCCACATCCAACAATTGAGCAGGTAGGCATCTTTGTCACACGTATTTTTTCACACTTCACACCAAAATCACTGGATTACACGTTTATTTGCTAGATAATCGTAGTAAACAATGGTAAACAAGCCTCGAATGACGTAACTATGTACTTGTTGCTTGGAACAAAAGATGGCGATTTGGCGTCAAACTTCAGTCGATTTTATGAATGAAATCGTAGTAGTTTCGTCTCTTATACTATATACTCTAAGGTGTTAAGTTGCCGCATAATGGCCTAGAGCTGGAGTTATATTTAAATATTGTTATTTTATAGATGAAGTTGAGATTATATCCGATACAAGGATTGAACACAAAGCAATGTACCTCTTTTTGTATGCGTAGTTAATTTGACTAACTAATAAAAAGTAATATATAATTCTGGGGTCTTATTTTTAATAATCACCAACACTGGAAATCGATGCTAGGATCATCTATCTATCTATACCATTATTTAATGGTGAAGTGACTGTCCCTGTACATTTGAGATATTAAAAAAACCTTGAGTTGTTACGGAATCAAAAAAAAATTGGTATTCTGGTCTGTTTGTCCGGGATGGACACAAAAGATATTGAATGGGCTGGGCTGTATATTTACTGTCGGGTAGAGAACAGTCATAGTGTCATAGTATCGTTCGACACCCATGCACCACGGGAAGCCGTCTCTTCCCGATGGCTATGGGTGGAGGGAATGTGAAGCGAAGCTCGGCGGCCGCTGCGTGTCGCAGAGATGAATAGGCAATTAGGCATGCTTCAGTAGATAAGCAGAGTCACAAACAATGCTAATTTTCGATAAGTACCTTTTTTTTAATATTTCACCAGACCTTTCTGCTGCATAGCTAGCTATGCAACTCTTTAATGTTAAAGCTAAATTTTTTACCTTAGGCATTATTCATGAGGATTCTACGGAAGTATAGTTTTCTATTTTCAACTATATTTTTTACGATATTTACCCGTGAGAAGCAGCGGGCCGCTATTAATACAATGGATAACACAAAAACAATGAAACAACCATATTTACATTAAAAAAGAACTTTATTTATCAAACGTTACATGCAGATGGCAAGGTTACAATATATAAATGAGAAAGTTTGTACCCATTTAATTAGTTGTCCGTCTGACCATGAGATTGATTATCCTCTGAAACCATAGAACGCCACAAGAAATAGCGACGAATCAACTTATAGGAACCTTGCAGAGACGTTGGAAGCGCCAATATCGCAAAAATTTATATCGACAAGACTTGTAAAAAAGTAGCCCCAACGTTAAATGTTTGTACTACTTCACGACTTTCGGATACAGGCTTCATGTCCCAACGTTACGAGAACGTATTTATACTATTTCACAACTTGCGGAGACTATGTTGTTGTGCAACGTTACGAGAACGTAGGTATGTGTATTATTTCACGACTTTCGTAGACAAGGCAGACCATCTACCGTACTAACGATTTATACTATTTCACGACTTTCGGAGACAAGATAAGCTATTTACTGTCCCAACGTTACGAGAACGTTCATGACTTGCAGAGACTACCAGTACCAGTGCTACAAGAACGTAAATGTACTACGACACGACTTGCAGACGATACTGGCAATCCCAGTGTCACTTAAAAGATCTTATAAGGACTTTTTTACACGACTTGCAGATATTGGCAGCCCCAGCGTCACATGAAACAGTGACGCGTGAACGCAAAGGTACTCGGACACAATTTGCAGACATTTAACTATGTGTAAAGGTGATATTAAATTTTACCAACAACTGTTCTATTTCTACACATTCAGGCGTTTAGGATTTGTTCGTAACACTTAATTCGAGAAAAAATCAGTCTATCTAGTCACCTGTAGCCCGAAAATACGTTGACAAAAGTTTATCGAAATAGGGCTCGGCAGAGGGAATGTTGACACCGATATACATACATCTAATCTTAGAACACGTAAGTACGTTTAGCTTAAACCTAAATCTTACAACTAGGATGGTTAAGTAGACAATCATCATTATTGAAATGAGATGATCTATTGCGTTTGCATACATTTACTCGTATACTACAGTCAGTGTGAGGTGGGCCTACAGCCGCGGGTGAGGCTGAGAAAGTGGTGGATGGTGAAGCACCGACTCTGATGGGCGCCCGTCGCTATAGGGCCGGCAAACTTCGTGATAAACTAGGTACTCTCTTTGGCGGTAAGCGCTGGGCGGGGCAATCAACCAATCATAGATTACATTAAACTAATCACTGGCTCAAATCAGTTGGCCAGTTTGTACACAATACATGTGTAAACTTCTTAATATTTTTTCACGAAACTTGTCGATCTTACAAGACGAAGCATCTTAATTGATATGAGATATTCATAGACACTTAAGGGACTTGGGGGGCATTACGATAGGACTACTACTACTTACAACAATTATACTGTTGAAATTGCTATGTAGACAGAAATTAATACAAGTTACATCAATATGGTCTAACACAGATCAACATTTAGATATTCCATTGAAAATACTTAGTAAACTAGAAACTGACATTCAGAGCGTAAAACCAGCTACTTGTTAACATTAATTAAAATTAGCTTGAAGTAATTGTCTGTCCGTAACGAACGTCAGCCATGCTATGTATGCGTGTGCTGAGTTACATTCATACGAACTCAACAGTATCTTTAATATCGTAATATAGTGAATTTACTCGTATACACACAGCATACACAAAGTTTTTTTGAAATCATCTATTTGTTTGAGATAATATTCAAAGAGGCTGGTACAAAGCGACGAGACCTTGTTATAAGCGTACCTTATACTTTCTTTTTTATGAAAAGTATTAATAGTCTCGCACAAAAGTCCTGTGAAGTCGCTGGCTCAGCTATTTGTCAATAAGTAGCATTTTGAAATAATATATCGTCCTATATTCGATTATAATATCGTCCTTTACTTGATTATTATCAACCAACCTATGTTATTGTCTAGTCCAGAGTAGGGTCAGCTGCGACACATCAGAGAGCAGTACAGACAGTAGTACATTTATCAGCTAAGTAATTAAACATCAATTATGTGGTACACTTTCTCAGACACCCTCACAGATTTCGTGCGATCATATTGCTAACATAGAAACAAAATTGTATTGTACATAAATGCAGTTATATTTATTATTAATGCAATATTGTCCAGAGATTATAACAATTAAGATGCCAGTTTGACACTATTATCAAGAGGCACATTATATAACAAGACAAGAGTCAATCCCCACTGAAAGAGCAGCGGCCTGTAAAATATTACAGACCATTTTGAACCTTATCTATGGGAGAATAAGATTATAGTCATTTGAAAGGTGAAAGAAGCTGATCGCCGCTGGCCGCTGCTCTTTCAGTGGGGATTGATTCTAATGAGACATAAGGTTTGTGAGGTAATCGTAAACACAATTAACTCGTATACAATTGAAAGTTATACATAAGTAACACTTAGAATTAACAAGAACTGTTCTAACAGGTGCTATATAGAGCACATTATACATAAATCTCACGAAATCTGTGTTGAGGCTTAAACATTTGTACAATTAACTACAATTTCTGCGACAGTAAATACTGAGCAAGCGGAAAATATCTTCATAAAAGGTTAAAAAATACTTAATTAATCAATTACTCTAATCTATAAAACTTAAGACTTCTTAAATTTACACAAAAATAAAATTCGATGGATTTTCTTTTTCTTAATTGCGCCGAGATGGGTAAACGTATAGACTTATATTTGTCAGCCAACCGATAGATTGAGCGACTCGTGTATATTGAGTTGGAGTTTATCGTTCAAAGAATGTCTCAAAAAAGTATCGAAATAAAATTTTCACACTTTAAAAAAATATATAAACCACATTTGTTTAAACTTGTATTATTTAGGCGTTATTCAGATCAAGACTGCTTTCGTTAAATGAAGGTTTTTCAACATCAGTATGTAGCATACATAGTAAGGAAAGACAGGTGGCCTGGTGTTGAGAACATGGCAGCTGTATCACGATTGATATCTAAACGAAATGCATTTTCCAATAAAACTGTTGTACGAAATATTTTATTCGAATTTAGTTTCTAATTTTTTACAAATGTTACTACATATTTATCAAAGTGCTTTTTATTTCTTCTGTTTTATTTGACAAGTATAAAGATTAGTAAAGTTAAACTTCCTACGACTATAACATAATGTCTTTTTATGAATAAGGTAAAAAAATACGCCTTCAAAATTTTAAGATTAAAATTTAAAATTAAAAAATACATTGAATATTAAACCAAATCTACAGACACATAGAAGGGTCTGTTTGTTCTTATAGTTTGATAATAAATACAATATTATAAACATTATTTATTCATCTACCAATTGTTATGACGTTGAATGACGTCATATAGCGAAGTGCACGTCTAATGACGTACCACGGAACTGGCAATAAGTAGCTTGACCTTTCAGATGCAAGATTGCTCTCACCATTCGCTATCAGTTCGCGGTCTCCACTCTAAAACTCCGTTACAGCCGTGGGTTAAGATGTAGCCTATTGTCAATACGATTGTTAAAAAAAGTTCTTTGAATTTGTTCTTCGATCGTGGTATGTATCTGCGTAAATGCGTGTAGCCTTAATACCAGCCTTTAAATTTAAAAAAAGAATGGAATCGTGAACCGAACCCATAAAAGGGAGTTGTTCTTATAGTATTAATAAATACGATATTATTATTATTTATTCGTTTACCATCGTGTTATGACGTTCAATGACGACTTATTCCGTGGCCACTGCGAAGTGCACGTCTAATGACGTTTAGATGTGGCATATTGTCATTTCGGTTGTTAAAAAAATAATTGAATTTGTTCAATAGCATACGATCATAACATACCAGGATGTGTAATCCTAATACCTTCAACATCTACAAAATTTTAGGATACCAGCCTTTAAATTCAAAAATAATTGGAATATTGAACCAAACCCATAAAAGGGAAAATTTGTTCTTATAATATTAATAATAATAATTAATAAATACGATATTATAAACATTATTTATGCATCTACCATCATGTTATGACATTGAATTCCGACAAGCTTTTCTGAAAACAACGTGCAATTATATTAACGTTAATTTTATAACAGCACACAAGAGTTGTAAATCCTACTGTGATGTTATAACTGATTTATTTCTTATATTTCAATCTTATCGGCAGTGGGCGATGTTATACCCACTAGCGACATTTTTATTACGAAGTAGAACGGCAAAATAGGTTGAACGTGAAGAGGCGTGTGTAGTAAACTGCCTAAGAATGCGACTGTTTACTCCATTTAAGGCTCAAAAGTTGGCAGTGAAGCGAGCTTGGCCTTCACTTCGTCGGTCGAGTTGTCGCAAAGCAGGAGAGAGTGGGAGTACCCCATGGCTATCTGGGTGACACACAGCCCGTCCATACGGGATACCTCTTTGGGTCTCGCTGTAGACTTGTTGATTTCGCCGGTACCCTGAATAAGGATTCATATTTAGAACGTCAAATCACGTATGAAGTACTTTTTCATGTTAGAAGAGGTAAATTGACTTAAAAAATAGGGTAGAATATTAGTTCAAATGTCAACTCTTCCATACATATCTTTTTAAAGGGGGTTACCCCCACGGTGGCTACATGAAAATGTGAACTAAATATGATAATTAATATTTTTTGATAAAAAAGACAGAAATCCTTTTTTTTCTTTTATTCCTTTTTAACTTTTTTACCAATTCTCGCACACATTTGTCGAGAATAACACTTTTTTTTTTTTAAATTTTATAGGACAGATAAAGGGGATGAACAAGAACAATAGTACCCTTTTTATCGTGCGTATAAAAATCGCCACGAATACCTCCCCCGCCGAAGTCGGAGGAGGAGGTTATTTCGGACTCGAACCGACTAAAACGAGAACACTGGTACCTAAGAGAAAAGTTAACAGAAAACTTAATAAAACACTTCTGACAATATTAATTTACAACCTGTTTTAAACCAACAGAATAGACAATATGTAGGTACAAAATAGATAATATGTAGGTACATAAGAGACAATATGTAGGTACAGAATAGACAATATGTAAGTACAAACCAGTTCTCCGTAGGTGGGAGATACTCCCCAGGCCACGAGCGAGTCGTCAGCCCCCAGCACTATGGAAGTGTTACTTGTGCCAACGCAGCGAATATTCCAACCTGCAAATATTGGTTATTATAACAGTAGCTAATGCTCGCGACTCCCTCCGCGTTCAATTCTGTTCCCTTTCTCTCCCTGTACCAAATTTCAACCAAGTCCTGCTGTTCAAGTGTGATTGATTGAACATTCAAATTCAAACATCTTCACAAACTTTCACATTTATAATATTACTAGCTTTTGCCCGCGGCTCCGCCCGCGTGGATGTCGGTTATCGCGACCAAATATAGCCTATGTCCTTTCTCAAGGTCTAATCTACCCCTATACCAAATTTCATCAAAATCGGTTCAGCGGTTTAGTCGTAAAAGCGAGACAGACAGACAGACAGACAGACAGACAGACAGACAGGCAGACAGACAGACAGACAGAGTTACTTTCGCATTTATAATATTAGTAGGGATGTATTAGGATTTGACACCAAAATTTCGTCATAATAGCCTGCATCCAATTTTTGTGTTACGTGTTATCCCCGGCGCTTACCCATGTTCACACCTAAATAACCCACTAGACTAGGGCCACGGGTTTTTCTTTCCCCTGTAGTCCTACCGGTCCAAGAAAAACTTAATTTTATTCTATACTAGCTGACCCGGCGAACTTCGTACCGCCATATTTTCCGCCCGCGTGGTATTATCTCTAAATTTATCAGTGTTTCTCTACAATATTATGCATGTATTATACATATAAACCTTCCTCTTGAATCACTCTATCTATTAAAAACACCTTTATTTATTAGTTTTGAAGATTTAAGCACACATAGGGACGGACAGACAGCGACAGCGACTTTGTTTTTATAATATGTAGTGATGACAGTTCCAGTGAGCCCATGGTTAATACAGTTACAATGGTCCTCTTGAGTATGCAGTATGGTATACCCACGGGTTCCCATTCACAAAAGTGTGTGGCGACCCATTGATGGTGATGGCTGACGGTCAAAAAATATGATGACCACTTTCTGGTGCCTAAAAAATATGGTGACCACTTTCTGGTGCCTAAGCAAAAACATAATATTATACGCACCACTGAGGTCTTGCACAGGTTTCGGGTACATATTCGCTTCCCCGGTACGCTTGGTTTGTCCAAACATGAATAGGGCTCCTGACAAAAAAAGCAACAATGAGACAAGATTAGATTATACTTGTTTCAAGTCGATATAACATATATTTTCCAAAGAGGTAGCTTTGGATATCAAAGACATAAGACATACTTTCGGGGACAATATTGACTTTTTTATACCACTTAGGCAGCAGACAAGCACACGGCCGCACGAGTGTGACCTCCCCTGATTTTGCACTCGTCCGTAGGCCACGGTATTCATTCCATCAGGTAGGCCGTGTGCCTACAGCGTCTACAATATGGGGTTCTTCAAAAAAAGCATTAGATGGTTTCATCAGGGTCGGCAGCACGAGTATGACGCCCCTGGTGTTGCATACGTCCATAGGCCACGGTGACCTTTTCCCATTAGGTGGGCCGTGTGCCTGTCTACCACCTAAGTGGTATAAAAAACACCATTAGATATTAATTTATAAATGAAACACAAAAAGTGTTATTGCAAGATCGTAGGATTCGAACCATCAACCTTTGCATTTTCATAAACCTCATGCTAGAACCACTCGGCCACGGGTTGCTTAAGTAGTAACAACGAAATTATCGATAATATTCCTACGGAAGAACAATTTATGTGCGTGTGTAAATTGTCTTAAAAGAAAAAGGTCACAAGTAGCGCTAGAATGTTGACGCTATAGTTACGTAGGATTGCTACTGCACTTTTGAGTTCTTCTGTACGTTATAGTCCTTTATGCGCAAAATACCAGATTCGCAAAATACCAGATTCTCAAAATACCAGATTCTCAATAGTGTACGTAATACCCACCAAGTTCGTTGACGGCCAAGCTATAAGTAGCTCCACAATGTACGGAGCGTACGCCCCTCGCCTGAGAGTCGAAGTACTTGATCAGACGAGGAACGCTGTCGTCCTTCTGTTCGGCGTGGCCCAGACGACCGAAACCACCGAAACCCCAACTGAAGGCCCGCTTCTTGGAGTCTATAGCCACCTGGTGTCATAACATGGAGAGAATTAGGCCCGTATTCTAGAATGCCACTCAGCTGAATCGCGATTTACGATGCTGATTTATGCACAGATTTGACAGGCTGTCAGACAGATCGTCTATCTTCTATACTATTATATAATTGTAAAGTGGTCGTGTCTGTACATTGGAGATATTTAAAAAAAAATACTTGGGTTATGTTATGTTAACGATACTGAACACGAAAATATTTTTTTGAATTTCATGTCTGTTTGTCTGTTTGTTCGCGATGGACGCAAAAACTACTGGACGGATTTTGATGCGGTTTTTTTTTTGTTAGAAAGGGCTTGATCAGACTTAAAATCTTACGTTTGTTTAATCGCAATTGGTTGAGTAGAACCGAAGATATGAGCAAAGGTCGCGTTACCCGAGATGCACGCGGGCGGAAGGCTAGTAGTTCTATACAATCTGTCCGCAGGTAAATCGAGTTTGAGTTGAGCGTCATTCTAGAATACGTGTCTTCATATAAATGTTAGACTGGTAAAGCGGACTCTAGACTCCGAGGTGAAAGCTTCGGATGCGACTGGGATTAGCGCTAGGATGCAGAAATGAGTGAAGATAAAGAGCAGAATCGCTTCGATATCGCCAATTGGTTGTGGAGGTCAGATGGCAGTCGCTTTACGGAAATTATCGAAGTTCACCCGCATCACGGTTAGACTGGAAAGCCGACTTCCAACTGAGTTGGGCAAAGGCTCATAGAATGAGAGAACAGAATTCCTCAGACGTTGGATGTCACTGAACTCTGTCTTCCAGTGGCAAGAGATTCCTATACTCTGACTCCTGTCGGCTTGACAAACTGGATCGAGGTAAATTTGTTTTCCACAAATTTTCCGTTTGGAAAATTTTCACCTTTCGCCACTGCCGCCCTCCGCGGGCTAGGCGGTGACTGCTGTCTAAATATTTTTAAATTTTATAATAGCTTCTTATACAGGGTGTCCCAAAATTCAAGGATAAGCCGGCAACAGAGGGTGGCCCTACTTATAGCTGCTCTGGAAAAAATAATAAAAAAAATATATCTCTATTTTTTTTTTTAATTATTTAAACTTTTTTTAAATCCTTCGAAATTCGGTACCCCTAATGATATTTTCAACTACCAGGCCCACAATTTTGCAAATATTTCTGAACTCTTTTCTGTATTAGCAAGCTAAGAAGAATGGCTATCCATCACCACCCTAAAAAAATATAGGATATTTGTAGTTAATTTACAAAAATAAGTCAAAATATTTTTTTGTCGTCAAATTTTCATACATTTTTACTTTCGACCCACTTTATCTTATCTCGGTGAAAAAAATAAGTATGAACACCACTATGACATTCTTTTTCAAAAATTGGCGCAACTATCCAAGATTTCAAAATGGTATAATTTGGGTATGATACTATAATAAAATACTAAAAAAAAAAATTTTTTTGTAAATAAGAATCACATTTAATACATTGCTCCTATTGAAAATCACCAGATTTATTTTGTACACAATGCATTCATCCTCGATAAAAAATCATTGACGGGACTTGTGACAAAGTGGTAACCGAGTAGGTTATCACATTACGAGGTTAAGCAACATAAGCCAGGGTTGTTTTCGGATGGATGACCGAGAAAGTACGTTAGGCCGTCGATCGTAGTGGCCATACGAGCATCTATGACAGTTGTTACGGGTAGTCGGAGCCCTAAAAGTCCAACAACTGGACGCACTACATAACTTTGATATCGCCAAGGGGTTGTGGAGGTCAGGTGGCAGTCGCTTCAAAGAAAATTTCGCGGTTCTACTGTTTCACAGTTAACCATAAAATCCGACTCTGTATTTTGTAAAGGTTCAGAGGATGAAAATCCATACTGTTAAAATATTAAACAAACATAATGGTGTAATTTTATAATTATTGCATTATTGTTAATATTTTTTTTATTTTACATTTATAATTGTTTGCCACCGACATTAATACATTTAATTTTTCGTGCATTTCTTTTGTCAGAAATATAATCCGTAGCCGCATTGATATTTGAATGAAACTAGTCCAGCGTTGCAATTGCTTTCGGAAACCTAATTGTTCTTAAAACAATTCCAATAAAACTCTGAGCCTCGGATTTCCCGGCTAACTGTGAAACAGCAGAAATGCGAAATTTGCCGTGAAGCGACTGCCACCTGACCTTCACAACCCACTGGCTATATCAAAGTTATGTAGTGAGTCCAGTTGTTGGACTTTTAGGGGTCCGACTAACTGTCATAGATACTCATATGGCCACCGGGATCTACGACCTAACGTACTCTCTGAGAAACAGAGGACGGAGGTGTCTTAATGTCTTAAGAATGGTCATCCATCCGAAAACCACCCTGGCTTATGTTGCTTAACCTCGTAATGTGATAACCTACTCGGTTACCACTTTGTCACAAGTCCCGTCAATGATTTTTTATTGAGGATGAATGCATTGTGTACAAAATAAATCTGGTGATTTTCAATAAGAGCAATGTATTAAATGTGATTCTTATTTACAAATAAAAAATTTTTTTAGTATTTCATTATAGTATCAGACCCAAATTATACCATTTTGAAATCTTGGATAGTTGCGCCAATTTTTGAAAAAGAATGCCATAGTGGTGTTCATACTTTTTTTTTTCACCGAGATAAGATAAAGTGGGTCGAAAGTAAAAATGTATGAAAATTTGACGACAAAAAAATATTTTGACTTATTTTGGTAAAATAACTACAAATATTCTATAATTTTTCAGGGTGTTGGTGGATAGTCATGCTTCTTAGCTTGCTAATACAGAAAAGAGTTCAGAAATATTTGCAAAATTGTGGACCTGGTAGTTGAAAATATCATTAGGGGTACCGAATTTCCAAAGATTTTAAAAAAGTTTAAATAATTCAAAAAAAAGTAGAGATACATTTTTTTTCTTATTTTTTCCAGAGCAGCCATAACCCTCTGTTACCGGCTTATCCTTGAATTTTGGGACACCCTGTATATGCCTCATAATAGCCTCTCTCTTCTAAACCTACAACTTAATCCTACATGTCCTACATGTGTGAGTATAAAACTTACGGTGTGATTGTTGCCGCACGAGAAGTCCACGATCTCAACGTCCTTGACGGCCGACACGTGGCCCTCCTTCGACTTCTCGAAGAAGTGTGCCACGTGCTTCGGCACGGTCTCGAAGTGGAACGACAGCTTCGTAGAAGTCACGAAGTATTTACCGTCGGTGTTATGACCTAGAGTGTACATAGCAAAGTCTTTAGGCCGTATGACGATGGTGTAAATTGAATTGGAAGGATGAATAAAAGTCAAAGGATGAATGATTTGTCAAAGGGGTAAAGAAAGAAAAAAGAAAAGAACAGAACAGAACAGAAAAGAAAAGAAACGAAAAGAAAAGAAAGTAATCAAGTGAAGTTAACGGGGTGAATGAATAAAAATTATTGGATGATTAAAGTGAAAGGGTAAACAGAAGTCAATGTGGTCAAAGAACATTAAACGTATGTAGCCAACTTACCCAGCTGCCCGTACTCGGGCAGACCGAACGAGTGCAGAGACCCGTTACAGTCCAGGATCATTGAAAATTCAGCACCACATCCTACTTTAACAACCGGAGCGCCACTACGAACAAACACATATCACTTAATTCATATTTTTAATACAACATATTATCATTACGATTTAGCGAAATTTTAAAGCAAATTTTCAGGTTATCCGAGCATTTCCCCTGTAAAGGTTGATTTACATCAAACGAGTGAATGCTCATTCTATCATCTCTACGTCAAATTATATTAGTGTAAACAGTGACAGACATTCGTTCGTTGTTCTTTCTTTTGTAAAAGCTGAAAACAAGGTTTGATTTACACTAAAATACTAAGAAAGAATGCTCTTAGATTCTTGTTCTAGATCTAGCTCTATGTTCATTTGGTCTAAATCAACCAAGCAGTTGGCGAGTCCAAGTTCCATCTTGATCAATTCGTAGTTACACCAAATTGTAACACTGGTGTGACTATGGTTTATTTTATTTATCCGTAGTCACACTGCATCTTGAATGATTCACTTTTTCCGCTAGTGTTACTGTGCGTATATAGCCAGTTTTTTTTTTTTTTTTTTTTTTTTTTTAAATATTTGAATAATATATTTCTGTACGTACCTATACCGAATGCGTGTGGGTTTGAGAATCTGCGGAGTGGTGTTACCGAGGCCGCATTGCCCACACTTGTTGTCACCGCAAGCGTACACGGTGCCAGTGTCTGTAATAACATTCTCATACAACATCTTCGAAAATAAATATACCTAGCTCACATGACAGTCTCTGTGGCGTGGCGGTAGTGAACGCGGCCGCTACGCAGGACGTGCGGGTTTGATCCCGCTTCGTGCAAATATTTGTATGCACGAACATGGGTATATGCCGATGGTTTAATAGTCTCTCGGAGAGCACGTTAAGCCGTCGGTCCCAGAATCGGGTCGGACACAGAATAGTGTATTGGTATCAAACGACCAAACCAATTCTCGCATCAAAAATCTACTCAAAATTCAGTCTAAATTTAATGGCAATCTACCATTCCCGTAACACAATTTATTTTTAAACCGCTATTGATTTTAACATTTGGAAGATTGATTTTAGATTAAAACCGATGAGGCTGTCAAGCTAAGTGCCACCATTGTAACATGGTACCACATGGACTCTCTTTGCCGTGACTTTGCCTTTAGCTTACCATCAGGCGAGGTGAAGTCAAATTGACGTGTCCTATATAAGAGAAAAAAAACAGACATATATTACGAGAATTGGCCCTGAAGCTCAAAAGATCCACCTAAAAGTAACACTTGAAAAATACAAAGAAATTAAAGAACATTCTAGAAGATAGACTCACCGGTAACGAACAGAGTGTGGTGTCGTCCGACAGCTGCATGAATGATGTTTTTGCCGCGCAAAGTCGGCACCGGCTCGGGCATGTTGCGAGTGTTCGTATCGCCGAAGCCGAGCTGACCGCAGTTGTTGCGACCTGGACCGTCCAACAACTCCATAAACATAATGATTCCGTAGCCGACCGCATTCCTCACACATTGCGACCGTGCGGTATGAAAGGAACTTCATCCCTCGCACACTCAGGCTGTGGAATGAACTCCCCGCGGTGGTTTTCCCAAGCGACTACAATATGGGGTTCTTCAAGAAGGGCATTAGAAGGTTTCTCCAGGGTCGGCAGCACGAGTGTGGCGCCCCTGGTGTTGCATACATCCATAGGCCACGGTAACCACTTTCCATCAGGTGGTCCGTGTGCTTGTCTGCCACCTAAGTGGTATAAAAAATACGATAACTGCCGACTCACGCAGCAGGTGCACGTAATTCGTTGCGGCTTCTCAATGGTCCCCTTTACCCGTATCGGCGTTTAACAAGTAATGTGTTGTGTACGCTGTATCTGCTGCATGCGTATGTCGTTGTCCTACGCGGTCGGCTTCGGAATCATACCTTAATACACGTTTGTAAGGTTACCGGACAATATAACTAAGTTTCCCTCTTCCTACAGTCCCGGGTCCTTTAAGCGGGTCGTGAAAAAGCATCTGATGAGGCCGCCAACCTGAGTACCACCATTGTAACATGGTACGTGTCTATAATGGTGATCCACTTTTTCCGAGACTTTGCCTTAAGCTTACCATCAGGCGAGGTGAAGTCAAATTGACGTGTCGTTGTCTAACTGCTCGCTAGTATTTATAGGATTTCGGGAGTGTGTGGGACAACAATGAAAATAATACAAACCGAAAGTGTACGCCTCTCCCTCTTCGGAGATGAGCACCGAGTGCCCGGCAGAACAGTGGCTCGCAATGAAGCGATACTGAAACAAAACGATGTTTTGCAGCCTCCTAAGGTTTGACTAAAATATGCAGGGCCCGATGGATTGGTACGTCAGGGCCTCGGTACAGGGAGGTGCTTTATGATACAGATTTTTTTCGAGTTCCAACTTCTTTTTTTTGAAGATTGAAATCTCAAATGAAGCGTTGTTGGTTCCCGGTGGAGTAGACGACCCATCTCTTCCTGCGGGTGTCGTAGAAGGCAGGAATAGGGCAGCCCATGACGAAGTGCCCGCTTGACGGCAATAGGCTCGCCGCCTGTTACGTGAGATCTAATACTATGATTGGTGAAATGTGGGTGTTAATTCACCTCTGCCTAACCCTCCGGGGATAAAGGCGAGATTGTATGTATCATCATCACTACATATTATAAAACAAAGTCGATGTCGCTGTCTGTCCGTCCCTATGTATGTTTAAATATTCAAAACTACGCAGCGGATTTTGAAGCGGTTTTTTAAATAGATAGAGTGATTCAAGAGGAAGGTTTATATGTATAATACATGCATAATATTGTAGAGAAACACTGATAAATCGGGATCAGAAAATATGGCGGTACGAAGTTCGCCGGGTCAGCTAGTAAATAATAAAGTATGAAAATACACAATAGATCAGGATTGTGCCTTTAGTTAAGTACCTAAATGGAAGTAATGTTTAATTAAAAAAATATATAATAACTAGCTGTTGCCCGCGGCTCCGCCCGCGTGGATGTCGGCTATAGCGACTAAACGTAGCCTGTGTCATTCTGATGTATAAGCTATATTATTGTAAAGTTACATTAAAATCCATTCAGTAGTTTTTACTTGAAAGAGTAAAAAACATCCATCCATACATCCAAAGTTTCGCTTTTACAATACCTATAAGTAGGATTATGTGAACTTACCCGTCTATCAGTAAACTTGTGGAAAGTATACAAGTTCGGGTGGGTGCGTTTCTGTGGATTGTTGTCGCGGCGCGCCGTCATATCCCACGACACCATGCCGGCGATCATCAGCACGCCGGGGGTCTTGTACAGGGACCTCAGCACTTCCTAATGGTATAAAGGATCTTTTGGTATAATGACGCGATGAGAATGGGATGCGACCTTTTGGAACTGATACGTATGAGGTCCGCCGGCCAGCCGTAACGTCGGCAAACTCATGTCGAAGCTCACGAGACGAACTTGGGTTTTCTTTTCAGTGCAGCTGGATTTTTGGACGAGTTTAATTTACTTTCCTTTGGCAAGGTTCCATCCCATTCTTATCGCGCGCGTATTATAACAGACAAATACTCCTCCTCAGTCCTATTCCTCCCCCCCCCCCCCTCCCCACCCACCTTCCTCCCAATACCCTACTATTTTTTCTCGTCTTATAAAACATTTTTTGGCATTTAGAATCCGTTTCGGTTTCACTGAAGCTGAATGGTCATCATCATCAGCCTGTCCGGCCGGTTGCATCCAAAGTTTTCACGTGGGAGCCCGAGGTTCGCTGTTACTTTTGATAGATTTGTTGGCTTTTACGAGAGTGACTGCAATCTGACCTCCTCCGATCCTGATAAATAGCATATATTTCCAGGGTCTCTTCTGTTGTTTACTAAATCTGTTCTTACAGGGTGGGCAGCACGAGTGTAACTCCCCTGGTATTGCACTCGTCCATAGGCCACGGTAACCACTTTCCATCAGGTGGGTCGTGTGCTTGTCGGCGACTCAAGTGGTATAAAAAAGGTGCACCGACTAGCAGGCGGGCTTGACTTGGCCTCTGAAAATGTTGGTAGTGTCCTGTACACACCGGAACTAACGAAGGAGGGATGCTTCGGACTCGAACCGACTAAGATTACACGGTGTTTCATCCGAGGAACCACATTCACAATATGCCTGTGTAGGCGTAGAACCACATTCACATATATTAAGCCTGTATAGTCCTGGAACCACATTCACATATCTACCTGTGTCATACTATTACTTATTCTGTGCCTGTGTTGTCAAGTAATCGATGAAGTTAAAATTGCCGTTAAAAAAATTCCAACTGACCTCAGGTAACTTGATGGTTGGTTCTTCGACCATCGGTGATGGCGCTCTTACTTGCTCTGGCACCTGTTCTTCAGCAGGGGAATCGTCACTTTCCTCATCCTCGGAGACCGGCCTGCGTTGCCTTTTCTTCCCCGCGCGGTTCCTGGGTGCCAGGTGCCGGAACGATGGAAGCAGCTTACCATCTTTCGTCAGGCTGCTACGTGGAACTGTTGAAAAATACATGATTATTTCCATCAAAATCTTGGAGGTCCTTGGAGGATATTTCGTCATGAGCCATATATCCTTCATATGAACAGTCATACATACATACAGTCACGCCTGTGGTAGGTAGAAAGAATATCTTGCCACTTGCCATTTCGCTACGCTTCGCTTCTTCTTCTTTCATACTGTTCTCATTCATTCTCACAGGTTGCTGTTGATCTGACTAGCAGTATTATTTCACCCCGCCTTATATAAAGTGTTCAACCGAACGAAACACCGGCGGGCGCCTGTATATATTATTCCTGAAGGACTGTGGCTCAATGAACTGAAAAGACGTGGGATTGCGATCGATCGATTTCTTGTTATAGGTACTCAATACATAAATAAGTGTATGTGATAATTCAACAATACGAACGATTGAGATATTGTTAATTGCATCGAGACGTGCCGTAGAAAACTGATCACGAGTATTAACCTAATCCACAAAAACGTTCTGACCTAATAGGCATGGAGGATGCATTCGTGCATAGGGCATGAAAAATTATGAAGCATTGCGTGATTTTAGAACACCCCGGCATCTGATGATGTAATATTGCAGTGACGTACAATGCAATAAATGGATAGTTAACAAAGCTAACTGATGAAAGCCGGCACAGGTCGGCCGGGCATAGCGTCCCGCGGGCCCCGCGGCCCCCTCTATCGGAGAGGGGGGAGCCGCGCCCCGCGGAGCGCATCGGGACCGCCCGGGCTGGCGGGTAAGGCCGGTCAAGATTCGATATCAATTTATAGAATACTAGCTGTCCCGGCGAACTTCGTACCGCCATATTTTTCCCGTTCCCGCTGCACCTATTTTCTCATCTTTTAAACCTTTCACGAATATTTCAAGACTAAAATTAGCCAAATCGGTTCAGCCGTTCTTGAGTTATAAAATAACAACAAAAAGTGGCATTGATTTTTATATAATAGAAAGAAGAAGATGAAGATCATCAATCATAGATATAATAAACACATTAAATATACTCGTAGAACCTCCTTGGTCGATTAATTAGTTGTACCTATTTATACAAATATAAGTACATAAAAGGTAACACGCTGCTCATGTTCTAATTGAAAATAATAATAAATAAAAAGTATCTTTCTATATTAGTCTAAGTTCAATAAACACTGAATCGATAGAGTATTTTTAAAAAATCTCGAAGTACCCACATCCACTGCTTTAATAAACATAGATAATAAATGACACATACATACATGAATCACGTCTGTAAATCCCCGAAATAATATGAGAAATAAATTAGTATGCGTTACATAACATAATATACCATTGAAGATAAAAAGTTCGTGGTCTGCACAAAGCAGTACAAGCAAGCAGCAGCGTTGCTGAGTACCCTCATAATCTGCCCGGATAACAAGTATCAAATACTTAGTAAATATCATACAAATGGCTACTCACATAGTACTATATTCTTTTCCAAAGCTTCAATAGATGTGATGTACAGCCTTGCTTTGTACCGAATTTCCATGATTTGACGCCGCGTCTCATCCCCGGACTCGGACCCGGACATCTTCGGACGATTCTCGGAAGATTAACGATAAACTGCACTTGCTTACATCCCTACCACAGCACCGCTTGAGAAACGACTTGGCTCCTACACGAACGAACGACAGTGAATGCCCGCGTCACGGCAGGTGGGCGAGATCGGCCCAGGGAGTGCGCGCGGAAACTGCAGTTATTGATTGCAACTAGAATACCTCATCAAACGAGATTTAAATGACCGCGCAACTACACCCAGCCCCCCCCCCCCCCACTCCCTTCTGGGCCCTCCTTTACTTCGTTGCACCGCCCATGTATACATAAATAACATATGTTCGTATTGCACCACTAAACATCAATTTATTGACGCATGAGCCGTGAGTCGAAGCCCCCCCCCCCCTGCGACCTATATAGATGGTATTGACATTAAGTGTATCTAGAATATTCCAATGATCTTAAAACCCACGCTCGCACCTGGGAATCGAACAAAGGATCTCAAAATCTTCGGAACCAAAACCAATCTAACTTGAGCGCCGGTGCACTTGATGATTGACGGACAACGTTCTGGTGCTTTTTCTTTCGGGGTTGGTAGGTGAGACGGCGGTCGCTGCCGGAAAAGCCGGCATACCAATCAAAACCAAAAATAATCGGACCTCGGGCTCCAAAAAGCAAACTTTGGACGCAAATAGGACGCAATCGCTGAAGATAATGAAGAACCTTTCCTTATGACAAATATGTAAGTTACAGATTTAATTGAAATTTTACATACAGGCGAGGTATGGCAGAATAAGACAGCCAACACAGGCTACGTTTTTTTCGAGCATCGGGTTCGGGTCGCATAGTTGTCAGAATCTGACATATGTGGCCATAGGCATGGGGACTTACCTCTTCGCACCTAAATCTTCAAGGAAAATTGATAGTTGCACGTTATAGGAAACAGGAAAATCACTAATCAGTGAGATGCTGTATTGAACATTAGGGAAAGATTAAAATCTTATTGTTGAAAGCGACTGCGGCAGAAACTCATAGATACAAATATAAACACATTGTATCTACTTCTTTGCATAATATTTGTCTTAATGTCAATCTATTCGTATGCTAATAACTCGAAAACGACGACTCTACTTTTTTGGAGATTAGAATCACAGTTCATTTGAGTCAGTCACAATATATCCAATTTAATACCTCATTTGTGTGATGTAGAATAAGAAAATCGAGGTGGTACTACATGCCAAAATACCCAACGGCGTACAGGAGGACAATGAAATAATCCTGTGAGGGTTCCATTTTCCTATAAGGGATTTAAATTCAACTTAACGTTGTCCCAGTTGCCTGCAAAGCTCCCACTTCGGAGACCGCTTTTCTACTCGTCATAATCATATTTTTGGGATAAGTTCTATTAATAATTATAATTTCCCCATTTCTTTTGTTTATGAGACAATAAACAAAATATAATAAAGTTGTTTTTACGGGAACGACCAAAGTTCGGTTACATTTGATGGGAGTGTTACCCGATGTAAAATAATAATGCCATTTGGAAGTTGTCCCTCAACTTTGACGCCATAATAAAAAATACTAGCGAGGACAAGTTCTACCGGAATATCGTATTTTTTTTCTTTGGCCGGCACTTTCAATTTTGGACCAAAAATGTATGCAGCGTTAATGATGTCCTTTTCGGCATTCATGTTTAACAACGTCAATTTTTTTTTAACTACTTGAATATAAGTAGTTTCTCACAATAACCTAATATGTCGCTTGTAGTGCAAATATTGATAGCATCAGATAATAAATTTCCGCTGTAAATGTCTGGCTGGGGTGAATATATTTTACATTAATGAATTACTGATTATTGACATGTCAGATTTAGCACGACGGACGAATATGATTAATTTGAAATTCGCCGAGGGGATGTCAAGACAATATGTAACACGTCGTTGACTACCTAGGTGCCCTAGGTACTCCGTTAACGAGTTCAAGATATGAGGGCCAATCGGAAGATCGGATCTTACACAGGGTAGAAACCCGGTGCAAGGTTTCACGGACGCGGACGCATTTACTTATGAGAAACGTGACTATAAGAGCCCCAATCCACAGTGTATAGTCCGCAAAATCGCGCACACGTCCCTGAAATCACGGGCAGTGGCCCGTGGCGGTGTTAGGAAACGAGAGGAGCGGGAACTATATCCAGTAGTGGAGCCTGTTGGACAGGCTAATTGATGCTTGAGTATGGGACCTTCTATTTCAATTTATGAATATATTTCCACCTCAAAGATAATATTATACATCTTGTACTGCCCGTAATGCGAATACCCGCAAGTAGGTACGTTGTGGTCAAGTAGATTTTACAAAATATAAACAAATTCCTCATTACAAATGTATTAAAGGATGCCAGAAGGAATCGTGTTATATCGCACCTTTGTCACTGTTTTCTACCCTTAGCAACGAAGTAGGTCAGTGTCGCGCCTGCGCAATCCAATCTTTCGATTAGCCCACCGGCACCCCGGCTACTTGTTGCGCTAGAATGCACTTTATAATAAATCACAATCGCAACTCTGCTCGCCCCAGATATTATGACTGATACAGGCTTTTGATACGAGTAATAAATAAATTGATCCCTAAAAACGGTAATGGTATGAAACATTCGAGACTCGTAAGAAAAATAAACGAATGTATGCTACCTAACGGCCTCTTTTCCCCGATGCACTCCCTGAGGGGATCAAGATGCAGTTTAATATTTAATCGCGTTTTTATACAGTTGTATTCACTTAGATCTTACAGGAGACTCTGTGATGATCACATAATCTGAGATATCGCGTTTATAAATAAAAACACATCCCACACAGTTATCGTTGAAATTCATTGTCTTCACACACAACAGAATTTAACGATTACTTATGTAACACAAAAATACACAGCTTAATTCACATTGCACGTCACGCTAACACAAATTAATAAGTTATCAAACACGTTGCAATCGCGCATACTATAATGTCACTCGCAGTCATACCACTTGTTAAAGAAAGGCACCACAATACTTCACTATTATCATTTCAGGTTCTTTCCAAAAGCACCTAATCCCTGCCTGTAGTGCGGATGGCCATTCCGAGAACTGGATGGTTATATTGATTTCCGGCAACCGTGATATGTCCAAATCGGGAGTAATATAGCAGCTCGCTCTACGCAGGCTCCGCCGGGCTAGACCAGAGTTTTAGTTAGGCACGCTGCCGTTACTAGTGATTGGTAGCCGATTGTAGATCGTGTGCCCTGGACTTACAGAGCTATTTACTAGAGTGTTGTATGGAGCGGAGCGCACAGGCGGGGAGGGTGCCGGCGCAGCGGGCGGCGCGTCGCGCGGCTTGTCAATATCATAATAATACGCGACGCGGAGTGCATCTATCAACAGTTTGTTGGAAGTGGCGCGCTCGCCACATATCACCATGGCTACACCGCTGTCCCAGCGAGAGCTCAGAAGGGTCTTTCGACGTATGGACCAGCACGATATAGTGTGCATTGTGATTGTTATGCCAGGAATATTAAGAAGCAGACACCGAAATCAACAGAGAGTCAAGAATATGTTAAGGCTTTTGAACGTGCTGCCACTGCCGCTTCCGACGGTGGTGCAGGTTCGACGCGTAGCTTCTGGCTAAGGAGGGTCCATTACCAATTTTAAATATTTTAATACTGTAGACTGTAGACCGACATAGCTTTTCATTATATTTTAATGCGATATGGACGCGACCGGATTTATTAAATTACTAACAATGATGCAGTACGCTCCAATGTATCAACAGTCACAACAACAACAAGTTATGAAGATTGGAATCAACAAGCAAGACGAACTGCTCAGTGAGGAACGTACGACTTACGAGTTACCTATAATTTGCAACTTAGAAAACTTTCAATTATTTTAGAGAAGAATTA
Source organism: Eilema depressum (assembly GCA_914767945.1). Classification (NCBI taxonomy): domain Eukaryota; kingdom Metazoa; phylum Arthropoda; class Insecta; order Lepidoptera; family Erebidae; genus Eilema; species Eilema depressum. Next base: position 30,193,278 of record OU612012.1, on the reverse strand, counting down.
ATAAAAACTATCTACCGAATATTGAGTTTTTATTTAGCTCTAGCGGGGTCGAGGCTGGGTCGAGCCTATAATGGAATTCGATCAATATTGCAAGTTTTCTCCAATTTTGATCGATTCTCTTTTCTGGGTTATTCGCTAAGTTGGGATAGGCCGACAAGACAGGACAAAACAGTGTGTGTACTATCAAAATCAAATGATACGTCCAAAAACGGTTATATCGTAATACAATTTTCAAAAAAGAACATGAACATGAATTGGCCCTCTTGTCATTGAAATCGTGATCGTTTTTGATACTCGGGAGTTTAAGATTAGACTGAGGCTGAATTTTGAATGGATTTGTTGGTGTACATTTACGGCATTGATTTACCAATGATTGCCTCCTGTATCTACCTGCTTGTATGACTGCCGTGCTAAATATTCCAGGTTTGATCCAGGGTCGGAGAAACTGTTATTGGAATTTACTATCAGTAACTTTCCTGTTTTATTTGATTTATTTAAGTTTATATGATTTTAAAGTTTTTGTCATCATTGTCATCCTCATCTCACCTGCTAGTAAGTAATGATGTGGACTACGATAAAACATGTTTACCTTGAAGGAAATTATTTACTCGAGTCATTAAGAGTTATGGTTTTACGGAAACACAGACTTAGAACAGATCTTGCCTTCCTTAGTATTTTGGAAATGTACAAAATAGAAACGCATTATAACAATCTGTGATCGGATTGGGAGTTGAGACGGCAGTCGCTCTCGGACAAGCCGACATACCAATTAAAAAAAGGGGGACCTCGAGCTCAAAAATGCTTAGAATAATTGCAAAGTGGTCGTCTCAAAATATTGGAATTTATTAAACAATCCCAGGGGCAATGTTATTTAAACGATACTGAGCACAAAATCATTGATTTTGGAAATCTTGTCTATTTCTTATGCGAACGGATTTTAATGTGGTTTTTTTATTAGAAAGGTCTTGGTCAGACTTGAAATCTTATAGTATAAGTTAAATCGCAATCGTTTAAGTTAAGCAGAACCGGAGATATGACCAAAAGTCGTGATGACAGATATCCACGCGGGCGGGGTCGCAAGCAACAGGTAGTATACAATCCAATATTCCGGACATTCCAATAACTCGGTACCACCAAGTTTTAATAGTTCCGGATTACTTAAGATATGATTCCGAAGCCGACCGCATACAACTGTCGACGCATGCAGCAGATACAGCGCACCCATTACTTGTTAAACTCCCGATACGAATAAAGGGGACCATTGAGAAGTCGCAATGAACTACGCGTATCTGCTGCGTGTGTCGGCAGTTATCGTATGCGGTCGGCTACGGAATCACATCTTTAACCCTCAGGAGAGCATTGGCAGAATAATAAACCAAACCACTTTTCAAAAATTACGCCAAGATAAACAGTAAGTATCTATATAGCTAAAAAATCCGATCTAACAGCCAGACTCAAAACGGCCTGTTTCGCATTTTTATTTTCAAGGTTAAAGGAAAATATATTGGACTATGGGAATAACTAATTTTGTGTATAAAAGATAATATATGCAAACTAGCTAACCCGGCGAACTTCGTACCGCCATATTTCCCGCCCGCGTGGTATCATCTCTAAATTTATCAGTGTTTCTCTACGATATTATGCATGTATTATACATATAAACCTTCCTCTTGAATCACTATATCTATTAAAAAAAAGCGCTTCACAATCTGTTGCGTAGTCTTGAAAGATTTAAGCATACATAGGGACGGACAGACAGCGATAGCGACTTTGTTTTATAATATGTAGTGATAGTGAAGTGAAGTGATATATGCAATATATGTAACGATTCACGAAAAACCCATTTTTATAGCAGCGGGCCGTTTCGAGAAAGGGACGTTACCGTCCTCCTAATGTAAGGATGTAAGAACAATAGAGTCCAGGGTCTGGAAATAATATGGTAAAATGATATGGTTTGTTTTTTTCGGCTATATTGGAAGCGATTGCCATCTGACCTTTGCGGGTTGTTGTTAGTGGACAATCATGGATTGTTGTTCAGGTCATCCGTATAGGCCACCAAATATCAGTTATAGTTTCAAAAAAACTTATGAGTGCAAAATTTTAGCTTTGCACAACCTATTTCTTTATCTGCAAAAGAATCATTAAGTTGTATCCAAAGTTTGCACTATGGGGCCTGAGCTCTGCATATTTTTATTGGTATATCGGTACCCCAAAGCCTAAGAGAAAAAACCTGCTTAAAGCATCGTCTGTTGTTCCCTGGGCTTGCTACACCCATCCAATACCTAACTCTACAGCAAATATAGCATTGGAAATAGTCTTTTTTTAAGGGTAGCTTTCAGTCGAGTTATCCCTTTAACCGGGTTCCATATCACATGATAAACTAGATCCAGGTAAGTGTTTTTCCATGGGCTTCCCTTCCTAAAATTCTTACATTTCACCATTGGTAGCTTTACATACCAGGTAAACATTTATCCAATCATAAAGTTATAATCTGCCCAAAAATGGTCTCATAATCATGGATTCCCAAGACCGTGCGAAGTAGAGAAGTACAAGCTGGAAAGCAAATCCCGGACTGGAGTTGCTTTGGATGCGACCAATGGAAGGATAATGATTATTTAACCAAAAAGCCTTTATGATGCCTATTTATTATTTATTATTGATTCTCTAATAATGACACCAATAAGCTAATATCAAAATTTTAATACCCAGAATAGAATAAATTTTACTGTAAATATACATGTAAGTATAGAATACAAAAATTCAATTTAAAAATGGCAGCCAAATACAATGAGAACTACAAACGCATCCCTAGCAGCTAAAGAAGCAGTGAGAGATCTTTGACAAGAGAGTAGAGACTCGAGAGCGAGTTTAGTTCTTTGTAAATTATGGTACCTAGTCAGGACACTGATTCTGTTCATTCCACTGCTATATCACAGACATTGCAGAAAATGCCATTGAATTGTAGAGACTTTTTCATTTGAATGAAATTTTGAAGCATTTATTATGCTAACTATTCAAATCAATTCAGAAAGAGAAAAGAAAAAAGAGAATCGACCTCGGCCGGGACTCGAACTTATATCCTGGCTTAGTGGTCAGAGAATTTCTCCTGTAAGGGAAAGATCGGGGGTTCGAGTCCCGCCCGAGGTCGATTCTCTTTTCCCTTTCTAAATCTTTTTCATTTAATTTTGGGTTTTAAGCCTAAGTATATCTAGACGACAGGCTACAAAACAAATAAAGGGAAGTTACTGCGCTGGCCGCTAACCCCTCACCTGCTACACAACCCCATCATATTATTTGTGCTTTTATAGTCATAGTGACTGATCGCATATTCATTAATAGCAAAAAAAAATAATAATTGGCAACCTTAACGCTAAGAGCAATTTCTTACAGGTAACCTTAGGATAAATGCTTTTTTATTTCAAATAGGTAATAATAAAGTTAATGGATAATTTATTTGTATGGTCAAAACAAAAGTTTGATCATTCGGGTAAAATAAATAAATTTGTTTACTGAAGGTATCTCTACTATTATAAAATTGTAAATTGGAAATCTATTCCTAATATTATCAAGGTATCGCAAAAGGTATGAACGGATTTTGATATGGTTTCTTGTTAGGTCTTAGACAGACTTAAAATCTTATGTTTGTTTGATTGCAATCAGTTGAGTAGAACCAGAGATAAAGAGATTGATATACTTTATGTAAGTATGTTAAGTTCATTGATGCCCGCTGCTTTGCCTGTGTGGATTTCCTATGACCCATGGGTATGTACTTTTTGTAAACCTTCCATGGGCCTTCAAGAACATACAGAAAACCATTTAGCTAAATTGGTTGAGCTGTTCCTGAGTTTTAGCACTTAGCAACAAATATGTTTTTATTTATTAGCCTTCAATCAGAACAGTTACAATTTTGTTTAATTTGGTTACTTTTATATACATACATTGAATTACAACATGAATTGCTCTGTGTACCCTTTGGCAATGGCCTCTTCCCAACATTCTACTGCCAACTCTCGGTGCTAGCTGGTCCAGATATTCCTGGCCTAAGCATATTACATAGGCCTACATAAATTAAATATATAATATAATAAACATACACATAAAAAATATAATCATAACCACATATACATGATATAGCAATTAAAGAGTTTCCAGTTTATACTGCATGTTAGTTAGACATCCCAACAGGTGTCCATCCCTTTAAAATAGCAATAGGGTGATACATTCATAAATCACCAAGAGGTAAGCAGAGGTGTACTTATAAGATGATACTTGGTAAATATATCAGAATGTGAATCAGAACAACACAACTCGGTTATTGGTTGGCGTCATCATCTTAACGGGGTTTTACTGTAATATGGAAATAGGGCTATACTCCTATAGGAATGAGACCAACACAACAACTCTTCGCGATGAGTTTATTTACAGACTTGGTTTATTCATCAGGTCATTGATGCATTAACGGGTTAGACGCAGTCGGTGCACTTCGCAACTTGTACACCATGCTCAAATGGTGCACGTCGCAATTGGTGCACTTCTCAATTGGTGCATTTCGCAACTGGTGCACTTCTCAATTGGTGCACTTCGCAAAAGGAGCACTTTTTAAGATGAGTGAAGATTTGGCAAATTGTCTAAAAATGAAAGGGTATACCTATTGATAACTTTTTGAATTATTGAAATCGGACGTTTAATTCAAAAGATATTACGAAATTATAAATGGCATTAAATCCGGTACATTATAATATGTATATGAAAACTATTTAATTTTATTACGGGTATGGGCTAAAAGGGTGCAACGGGCGTTCGAAGTATCTATGTCACGAGTACTCAGTGATCGCGGACGGGGAGGGTCAGCTGAACAAAAGATACAACGGGAACGGGATCCAAATGCGGGGTCGGAACCTCCATACGATACATCATGGGCAACGGAGGCACCTCTCACCCAAGGGAGGCGCTGCCGCCTACGGCAAATACCAGCCGTAACGGGAGCAGCTCTGTAGAGGGCTGCTCAGAGGCTTCCCACAAGCCTCTCTGACTACTGAGGGCACAGTGAAGAGCAGGCAATGGGAGGACTGGTCACAGGTAGTTTACAGGTTTCGGGATTCAATAGGGACACCGATCTTACCACTCCTGAGGAGGGCATCTTAAAATTGTAGATGGCCCAGGGTGTGCCGGGGGCGCGCAATATGCCCTAGGCAATCTTACACCCTAGCCACTGAAGATAGGCGATGGCATGCGTTTTAGTGGGTCCGAGTCCGACATAATCACTCCTGATGGCAGACGGGGGTGGTGTCCGAACTTTAGCAGGAAATAAAAGTTGGGAACGGAATCCGAATTCCACGCGGGTGGAGCCGCGGGCAACAGCTAGTCTATTATATACATAAAAGCAAAATAGAGATCCGATTCTCAGCACTCCATGGATTCACCGTGCGGTCGCCGGGTCCATAGCGTGATACAGAGAGGAACACCGTGACGGCGACTGGGACTTGCGACCCAGATGTAGGATTAGGGTGGCCACCTTGTGATGTTTCAGCGCTCACCCCCCTACCTATCCAAATTTGGTAGAATCCTGTCAATGCCGCTTTGGATATTCGATTCAATAATGAGCTTACTGAAGCTCTTTATTGAATCGAATCTTACTACTCCTGTGGTAAGATCGGTGTCCCTATTGAATCCCGGAAACCTGTAAACCACCTGTGACCAGTCCTCCCATTGCCTGCTCTCCACTGTGCCCTCAGTAGTCAGAGAGGCTTGTGGGAAGCCTCTGAGCAGCCCTCTACAGAGCTGCTCTGTATTTGCCGTAGGCGGCAGCGCCTCCCGTGGGTGAGAGGTGCTACCGCCTCCGTTGCCCATGATGTATCGTATGGAGGTTCCGACCCCGCATTCGGATCCCGTTCCCGTTGTATCTTTTGTTCAGCTGACCCTCCCCGTCCTCGATCACTGAGTACTCGTGACATAGATACTTCGAACGCCCGTTGCACCCTTTTAGCCCATACCCGTAATAAAATTAAATAGTTTTCATATACATATTATAATGTACCTATGGGAATGTACTGGATTTAATGCCATTTATAATTTCGTAATATCTTTTGAATTAAACGTCCGATTTCAATAATTCAAAAAGTTATCAATAGGTATACCCTTTCATTTTTAGACAATTTGCCAAATCTTCACTCATCTTAAAAAGTGCTCCTTTTGCGAAGTGCACCAATTGAGAAGTGCACCAGTTGCGAAATGCACCAATTGAGAAGTGCACCAATTGCGAAGTGCACCATTTGAGCATGGTGTACAAGTTGCGAAGTGCACCGACTGCGTCTAACCCGCATTAACCTTATAGGTGTTGACAAAACATGGAAAAATACAGTTTTATACTGAAATAACAGTGATCTTATGCAGTTACAGGTATGTAATGCATACTAGCCGTCCCTGGCCACACCTATAAACCATAATATTCTCGCAATTTATTAATTTTTAAGTAACACATGGGAATCTGCCCAATTTCTTGACATTTATAATTACTCCCCCTTGTGTAGTAGCATATTATAGCCTTCCTCTATAAACAGACTATTCAACACAATAGAATTTTACTAGAAACTAGTAGTTTGTGAGATGAGTACTTTCCACCAAACGAAATACACTAAATGCTTAGAATATACATTGCTATAGAGCGCGCCTTACAAGTATGAACTGCTATCACGGGTATAACCCGCGCCACGTATCTTGGACCTAAAATGTGCTCAAAATGTGCCCTATACGCGCAGTACACATTTCTTGGGTGTCTTTTGAGGATAGCACGGGTTGCTACTGCGGTAGACGAACTCAAATTCACCAAACATAGACTATTACAAAGCAATTCGCGGGCGCCAGAGCCTCGTATGTCTTACGATTTAGGTCCAAGATACGTAGCGCGGGTTATATGAACAGTACCGAGGCTCCTGGCTCAACCTCAATCAGTAGCAAAACAATACCCATCAAAATGACTTCGCAAGTAATATTTAATTCGATATGTTAAATCAAAATTTTATACAACATCGTATATTCGTAGTAATAATGATGCAAAAATACCGCAAAATGACGCCATTTTTTTGTATTTTGGCTTTAATTTTATCCATGCATATCAAATCGAACAATAAAACTTTATAACAATAAACTACATTAATAAGTGCATCTATTGATATTTTCGGTAATGCATGAAACGTCACTATAGGTGCGCTATACCATCGCAAAGTATCTGCTAACACTCGGCGCCAAAGACCTGAGTGATAGGCGCGCTCTATATTTATAACTAGCTGTTGCCCGCGGCTCCGCCCGCGTGGATGTCGTTTATCGCGTGGTGTTGTTAATTTCAGTGCTGAGAGTTGAGCGTTGAACGCTGATTAGACACTGTACTCGCCTCTCTATTCGACTCGAGAAGTTAGGTACACGACAGTATACCTCTCCGCCCTACAGAAGACCGCGGCTTAATAACCTCGTGTTGTGTTTCCGCTGGTGTAGCCAGAGCTCACGGGAGAGGTTTTGCGCTGTCAGTGGGAAAACCAAAGGCTTTGTCCTATTTATCTTTTGAGCTGACGGCACAGAATCTCTGTTCTTACAGGGTAGACAGCACGACTGTGAATCCCCTGGTGTTGCACTCGCCTATAAGCTACGGTAACCACTTACCATCAGGAGGGCAGTGTGCTTGTTTGCGACCTCACTACTATAGTTCGACTCACGACTATAGTATGGGGTACTTCAAGAAGGGCGAGTATGATGCCTCTGGTGTTTCATACGTCCATAGGCCACAGTAACCACTTTCCATCAGGTGGGCCGTGTGATTGTCTGTCACCTAAGCCCAATACCTTTGCCCTTCCACCAGCCTCTCCCTTTCCCCGTTGTGTCTCTTGTCTACTCCACTATATCCTTCGCCACGCTCTACCTCTACCTCTAATCTGTCTTTGTGTGAGAAACGATTTTGTGACGAATCATAAGACAGTACCGAGTACCGACATCTATTTCACAAATTGACAAATTAGAATTAAAAAAAAAGAACAATAAAATACCGGTTCGGGTATATAGGGAGTTTGAAACCAAACGATAGCTTGAATTTAAACGCAAGACCGCCATCTAGTTATGATTCTGTAACTAAATCATTAAAGTTCAAATTTTAATTTCATGATTAAAAACGTATTGGTTTACACAATTGTGTATGTACAATTAAAGTCTATAAATTTACATACTTGGCCGGATGTAATAAGCTATAAAAATTGACCAATAATAATAAAAAGCGCCATCTGTATCACGGGTCATTTTCCATGTAATAACATAATTGTTCACAACTCCGGTTCTACTCAACCGATTGGGATGAAACAAACGTAAGATTTTAAGTCTGGCCAAGCCCTTTCTAACAAAAAAAACCGCATCAAAATCCGTTCAGTAGTTTTTGCGTCCATCGCGGACAAACAGACAAACAGACAAACAGACAAACAGACAAACAGACAGGAAATTCAAAAAAAATATTTTCGTGTTCAGTATCGTTAACATAACATAACCCAAGTATTTTTTTTTAAATATCTCCAATGTACAGACACGACCACTTTACAATTATATAATAGTATAGATGTATACTCTAAGACTAACACCCGTATTCACAAATAATACTGTGAGGTCTCATAGTGTGCTCGAGCGCATAGGGCTGGTAAAATTAATTCACAAACATCACGGAGCAGTATCTAACGCAGTGCGTTCCCTCAACGAAGTATTACTTAAGTGTTATCAATGAATAAAAAGGCTTGCCAAAACGAATGCACTGAGAATTTGTCGTTCTTTGCACAGTTTTGGTAGTATGCATAGAGAAGTATTGTTTGTGAATACGGGTGTAAATGTCAAAAGATAGCACATAAAGGCATTTTTTTTAATGGAACTGAAAATTCACTGACAATAACATTTTATTTGCCCCAGTTTTTAAGCATAGGTACCTGTCATTGTATTAACACCCACATTTCGTCAACTACGATTTCAGTCCCACATAGGGTTGAGCCTATTGCCATCAAACAGGTACTTTGTTATGGGTTGTATGTTTACTGTTAGATGGAGAACAGCCCTATCTCTCATAATATATACATAGTTCTTTATATAATATGTAAAAGTATTACCCCTGCTAGGCTGAGTACAGTACTTAATGCAGCATCACTTGTGTATGCAATTGATGAGATTATAAAAATAATAATTTAGTGGTACATATAACTACAGTGAAACTTGGATAAGTGGGACCTGGATAAGTGAGAAACCTCTATAACTGAAACTCATGCTGAGGTCCCTGGACTTTGGCACTGAATTACCTCTATTAGTGGGACGAAGCAAACCTCTATATCTGGGATTCGTTCTTTCGATTTTATCGTCAAAGTTACCTCTATAACTGAGACAGCGAGTGAATGTTATATGCATTAACCTCTATAACTGAGATAACACCGTTTTTTTTGTTTACTTACTTATTCTTATTCAACCTGCAAATTCCATGCATAACTTATTTTGAGCCTCAATGACCTTCAGTTTTAGTTTTGCTTTACTATCATACAGATGTTTGTTTAAAAAATGCCAAAACGAAAGCTATCAGTAGGTGTGTGACATGTTAATATCCTTTTATGAAATTGGGAAGACACACGATGAAATCTGTGTCGAATTTAATATTCCATAGCTACTTTTTATAGAATACTAGCTGCCCCGGCGAACTTCGTACCGCCATATTTTCGGCCCGCGTGTTATTCAAATTTCGTTCCCGCTGCACCCTTATCACTTAGGGGGATGAAAAATAGATGTTGGCCGATTCTCATAGATACCGGATAAGCACAAAAAATTTCATCAAAATCGGTCAAGCCGTTTCGGAGGAGTTCGATTACGCACCCCGGGACAGAAGAATTTTATATATTAGAAGTAATTCAAAACAAAGATAAAATTATAATCAAACGCGCTTTTGGTAGTTTATTATTTTTTATAATTCCCAATAAAGATTCATACTAAGACACACATATGTATAATGAGGGTCATACATCATATATTATTTTAAATAATCGCACCTCAGGTAACTGAAAATAACCTGTATTCTGACCTCTATTAATGGAACCCTCTGTAAATGAGACAGACATTTTTTTTATACCTGGATATCTGAGACACTGGGTAAGTGGAATACCTCTATAAGTGAGACAAATTTGCAGGTCCCTTGAGGTCTCACTTAACCAGGTTTCACTGTATATCCTACATTTGTTGTTCGATACTGTTGTCCTAAAGGACAAAATTTTTATGAATTCTTGGTAATCTAATGAGATTTTTTTTTTAATTCTACAAAGAAAGAAATCACAGTAGTTCCTTCAAAGGAACTATGGTGAATATCCTATATAATAAGCATCTATTCAACTGATTTATAAGAAAAGGGTGACCAATTATATAGGATTCAATTAGGGTAGAAATGTTTTTCTGTATTTCATTCATGATAGTTTTTTTACACAAGCAATATTTGGCATTGGCAACAAAACATAAATGTTTAGTATTAGAGGTTTGTCAGTAAGCTGATGATAAAATCGAGTACCTACTTAAAACTGATGAGTTCATATTTATGTTACATAGGCATGCTTTTAATAAAGCTTTGAACTAAACTTATCAACAAAGAGCAGTCTATTCCGATAATAGAATTTTTATACTGAATCTTATTCTAAGTTGGCAATCCCTACTAATATTATAAATGTGAAAGTAACTCTGTCTGTCTGTCTTACTTTCATGCCCAAACCACTGAACCGATTTTGATGAAATTTGGTATAGGGGTAGATTAGACCTTGAGAAAGGACATAGGCTATATTTGGTCGCGATAACCGACATCCACGCGGGCGGAGCCGCGGGCAAAAGCTAGTCTTCTATATTTCATAACAAAGGGCTTCCATTAAAGGTAAGAATGATGATGATAATATATACGTAGTACTGTTACTTTTGTGGGACATAAGCGGCTAACGAAAATGACGTCACATTATGATCATTATATGAAAACATCACACCAAATTGAAGTTGTTCCAGACCACAGTCCAGTACCTTGTCTGAAAAGTCCATTTAGATATGTGATACGAACATAATCTCACAGAATGCGGCGGTTACTAACGCGTACCTACATTTTTTAAACAGCGTCCGGCCTACTTAGGTAGGCATCTTTGATACGACAATGAATAAAAAACCGTTATGATGGATTACAAGAATTACTGACAAAAATGAGTTCAAATGGTAAATAAATGGTCAATAACTTCAACATACGCATCATAATAACACCAACTATTTATTTTGCGAACTTATATTAAAATCAACACAATATTCAAGTTCTGAGAGACGAATCACGAATGTTATACATACCGACACGTGCCGCAAGTTACTATAATCTCAACGTTTACACACAACAACATGAACTAAACTCAAGAATCAATAATTACACACTTAATCCTATTATTGAAATATACTTACTCATAATGTATATGAAAGAAATTGTTTAAAAATATTATTATAAAATGTCTGCTGTCACAGTCACAAGCTTCGGAAGACTATCAACGACTGACTGACTGAACTAAAGAGTATTGAACTGAACTACTGAACTAAACAAGTGAACGACCGACAACGACTATCATTTGTAGTGATGGGAAATGGGAAACACGATCCAAGTACATACGAGTATTATCATAGACTTAGAGTATTATACTGCGTTTCAAATGAGTTGATAATCGGCAACTTCATTCCGTACTCTGGTAACTGGTACTCATCAAAATTGTACAGCTAACAACAAAATTTCCATTTCGGACAGGTTCATACGTACTTACATAATGGTAACAACGACTTTATTTTTATTTTCTTTTCATTATAATGTACATAATTATCATATTTTTTAGTAATAATAATAATTCAAACATTCAAAATTTATTTATTGATGGCAATTATTATCAATCGATATCACATCATAGCATTAGATTCAATGTCAATTAATAATAGGCTATTTGACAACATTAAAAATATACTACAAATTATAGCCATCCTATTAGAAAATAACGTTAAAAGACCTACGAGACTACAATTTACTCTCAAATATGTGTATTTTATGAGAATTTCCAATATAAAAATGTTATATTTTGTTGATTTATTGTCTATGACAAAAACGCTCGTGATTGGTCAGAGCTCTGGGTGACGTCATTGCTAATTTGCTACAAATTATCTCCAGATATATGAGCTATTATTGTTTGTTTCGGTGTTATTATTTGCTTTTTCCTTGATTGTCGCGAGTTTTATGGACATATTTTGTGATTAAGTTCGAATTGGATACAAATTTTGTGCGAGCCGATGATAACAGCAACTTACCTACAATAGAGTGACGTCACAACTCACACGCATCGCCATGTTAAAATATCCTAGCGTTTTTCGCACTCTTTTGAAAATTGAAACTTTAGCATTGATTTTAACATAATGCATTGTTTTTTACAGAAATATTAATGTGATATGTTTATACTGTAATAATAAGTAATCATTTAAAATGGTTTTTGAAAATTAGTCAAATAGCCTATTAAATAATTATATTAATAATAGTTTTCTTCATTAATAAATAAAATCAACCGATCTGGCAACCATGGTGGCCGTCGACGGCCATTTTGGCAACAATACACAGTTTTGATTAGTGTCATAGAATTAACCGGCATCGAAGTGTTACCGCCCGAATAAAAATAAATAGATATAAAAAAGAATCGATAGTAAAATTTATTTTCTTACTTATTGTGTATGTACCTACTTACCTATCTTGAAAAGGATATTTTATGAGTAGGTGTGTTGTAAAAATGTATTTGCTGACCTTACATTACGCAATGAAGTTATCTACACGCATCAAAATGTCATTGTGACAGTTATCAACTCATTTGAAACGCATAGTACGTGATACATCATGGTAAATAAATGAGCAGTTTTCTAGTAGGTATAATAATCAGTTGGTTTTTAAATGATTAGGAGATGGCGCTAGCATAGCTTTTGGTAATTTTAATGTAAAGTCCGACCAATAAAATAAAAAACCCGTACTGGGGGCGCCAAAAACATCTATGATATGACAACACCAAGTATAGTGATACACATTTAAAATGCCAAGTGTACAAATATTTTTTCAACACACTTGCTTATGAACAGGCTATGACACCTAATATAAAACTGTGACTTTTTCATTGCTTCTTCTTCCTCCTAGCGTTATTCCCAGTCGCATCCGAAGCTTTCAGCTTGGAGTCTGGGGTCCGCTTTTACCAGTCATAGCTACAGATTTGGCTAGACCTCGATATTTTCCGTGAAGCGATTGCCACCTGACCTCCACGACCCAATGTTAACATTAGGCGATATCGAAGCTTTGCAGCTAGACCGTTGTTTTTGGACTTTTTAGGGCACCAACTACCCGTAACGACTGCCATAGATGTTCTTATAGCAACCGGGACCGACGGCTTAACGTGCTGTCCGAGGCACGACCAGACCAATGCAAATACCCATATTTAATGCACACAAATATTTGCACTGAGCGGGGATCGAACCCGCGCCTCCTGCGTAGCGGCCGCGTTCACTACCGCTACGCCACGGAGGCTGTCAAGATCGTGTCCAATATTACAAACGAATTAATATAGAAAGAAAAGAAAAAGAAAGAACTTGTAGTACGTGTTTAATATACAAAACTTTCACTAAAATGTATTTTTTTTTCTCTGTTGAAAAGTTAAGTTTTTCTCTGTTAAATTTTCTGGTTAAAATAGAAAAATAGACGCGGCGTGTTATACTGGTTACAAGGACTGGGCACAAATCACAACACAGTAGTATCCGTATAATAGTTTACTGCTTGGAATGGTAAATACAAGTTAGACATACAGTTACACCGTGTCGTACTCTCCAGCAGAGCCACCTTCATGATTAGCGCTCAAATTTATCTCGAAACAATGTACGTCGAACGTACATAGTGTACATGCATTGTATGTAACTGTACGTATACGGAATAGAGGAATAATGTCCGTTGAATGTGGCTCTGCTGCAAAGCATACTCCCTGGCAGCGCCACCTAGAACAAGTACTTAGGATAGATGTGGAGGAGTGGTTTTCATGAAAATTGATGTACGTACGCTGTTTATTATGTACATGTTAAAAAAGTACTTATCGATGTAGTCGTTTTATTTATTTCTACTATTCTTAAATTTTCATACAAAACGCCTGATAATATTTGTTAGCAAACAATATTATTGCTATTTTATATGTTTAGGCACTCAAGTATCACTAACGACCCTAAAGGTGCTGATAAACTTGAGCATTCACTTGTAACAGAACATCGAGCATTCGCCGTTTTTAAATTTGTCGAACCGAACAACGAGCCGAGTACGCTTGGCGTAGAGCCAAACAATGCCACTAACATTTACACGATCTTTATAGCGAACGCTCTAGTTGAAGCAAATTAAGAGGGTGCGCATTTTCTTACATAACTTTTCAACTCCTATCACCGGATTTCCGAAAATTTTTCTCATACCATTTAAAGTCATAATGATCATTCTTCATAAAAATTTAACAAATAAATATTGTGTATAATCATTGAAATTCATAATATCACTTATTATAAAGTTGTTGTTACTAATATTTGTTTTAATATATTTGTTTATACTAATAATCGAAACTCATAATCATTTCAATAAATAACTTTTATGTTCATACAGGTGTTTTATTCTAATATTGAATAGCTTGAAATTGAATTAAAATATTGAAAATTGAAATAAAATTGGAAAAATATTGAATAACTTGATAAATATATCATTGTACAAAGTATTGTTTATATAAGGCTTCATTTCACAAATTAATTATTTTTAAACATTTTACAGACAGTTAGTAATAGATTCATTGAGAAAGCTGCTCATTCCGACTTGGATAGATGAGGTTAGAAGGCTAATGCGGGAGCGGAGCGGAGCGACAAATTTAAAAACGGCGAATGCTCGATGTTCTGTTACAAGTGAATGCTCAAGTTTATCAGCACCTTTATGGTCGTTAGTGATACTTGAGTGCCTAAACATATAAAATAGCAATAATATTGTTTGCTAACAAATAATTATTATCAGGCGTTTTGTATGAAAATTTAAGAATAGCAGAAATAAATAAAACGACTACATCGATAAGTACTTTTTTAACATGTACATAATAAACAGCGTACGTACATCAATTTTCATGAAAACCACTCCTCCACATCTATCCTAAGTACTTGTTCTAGGTGGCGCTGCCAGGGAGTATGCTTTGCAGCAGAGCCACATTCAACGGACATTATTCCTCTATTCCGTATACGTACAGTTACATACAATGCATGTACACTATGTACGTTCGACGTACATTGTTTCGAGATAAATTTGAGCGCTAATCATGAAGGTGGCTCTGCTGGAGAGTATGACACGTTACACCATGTATAGAACAGGGACCACGCGATATTGTTTTTCGGACTGCATAAAATTCTTGTATTTTATGCCTAACAGCACAGAGATCAAAATAATCGAGCATGATTTTCTTTTTTGCGTTAGGCTTATTTTTCTTAGGCGTAGAAAATACATTTAACGTTTGACCTTCTCTTCGTATTTTTATTACAGAAGATCGGGATATACCTAAAAATGTGAATAATAATTAGTCACAGTAAAATCAGTAGATTAGGCCAATTTCAGTTGCACGTACTCTATGATGTCCTACCCGTCATGTTGACAACAAGGTCCGTGATGTTATTTAGAGGAACAGAGTCCAATCCTTCCTACTTTTTATCCGACAAATACTTTGTTATATTATAAATTACTTTTCTTAACTGGCTTTTAATAGTTTTCGGCATATTACTATAGTTTTGTAGTTTTGTAGCGCTCTCAAACTCAACAACACGCACAATTGACACCACACTGACAGATGACCATAATGACATTGTATAGATTGTTACCATATGAAGAAATTAGTTCCAATAGTTTACCGCAATATGGCGAGGTTTTTTATTTTACTGGTCGGGCTTTACTCTGTAGTTTGTTTGTAGTATTTTTTCATGACATTTGCGATGTTGCCAAAGTTTAATTTCATTTACCCATATTATAATAGATAAAATATAATAAAACGCTTAATTCTTTTCGCGTCACTGTCTGTAATTTAAAATAATAATATTATATTTAAATTAATTTTATCAGAAAAAATGACAAAATTATTTATGTAAAGTAAATCATTACAAAACCGAAGATCATTTTTTCCATAAATTAGGGAACACTAGATGTGACACCACACTCTTCTTACCAAAAGTGCCGGCTGCGCCATCTAGCACGTCTTTAGGAACGCTATAAATACCTACTAGAAAACTGCTCATTTCACCAAATAGGTACTTTCTGTATAGAAAAGACACAGTATTTCAAACAAAATGCATTACATTAAACGGCTTGAAATAGGTACGTGATAAGTGTGAGAAAGTTAATGTCAATGTTCTGTAAGGGATGTATGAATGTATGTATAATATTTATAATTATGTCGACTTGTACCAAAGTAACGTGCGTTGCAGTGCCACTTAGAGCATTAGAGTGTCAGTGACCCCAATTCTGTCTTGTCACAAGCTAACTAAAATAAGCTAAAAATCTCTAAATGTCAGTTTAGTCCTGTCAAAATGTAATTTCGTATTCTGAGAACACACAACTAACTTAAAATTAGCTTGACACAACTAAAATTAGAGAAAGTACTCAACTGTCATTTTTGGTTAAACGGTATTCTGTTGTACGTATATGCACTAAAATAAGAAATGTCAAACTAAAATTAGACATCATCTAAAATAATGCCAATTGTCGTTCTATATACGCTTAAAGCCTTTATAAAGCTCTATAAATCGTAGATTGATTTGGATTTTATAAATAACTAGCGGATCCCGCGAACTTGCCAGGTACGTGGATCGAGAAAAACTGTATTTGCTCGGTTAAGACTGAGAAATATCACAGTTTGTTTACTATTTGATCAATAATATGCACTAATTATCATTTGTCGGCATTCTAAAGACTTATTAAGATAAGTTTTTACAGATTTTATGAAAATCTTTATTGTTCATTCTTAATTTTTTAATAGTTGTAACACTCGTTTTAGCGACGTCATATTCAAATTTAGTGCTGTCTTGTGCTTAGCAAACACTAAATTTAGTTTGACATAACAACAGAATACGGTTAGAAATGTCAATCGCTTATCTAAAATAAGAAAATTTTAGAGAAATTTAAGTTTAGAGATGGTAACGTCAGAATTGGGGTCAGTGTCTACAGAGCTTGTAAATGGTCTATGGTTAATTACATCTCATTATATCTTTAAGTAAAGAAAAATTACGGTGGCCGTTTTGACACAAGAATAGCGACGTGAAATTAAATTTATTACCGATAAAAATGCGAGTCCCATTTACAGGGTGGAAGATTTTAACCTTACCTGGAGGGAAAGTACTGTAAATACTGAAGATCACTCAAAATTTCACTCAAAGGAAACATACCTTTATTTTTAAAAAGAACTAAAACTGCATTCATAGAGTTTTGAAAATTTGCTTGCTACACTCGGTAAACTTTTATATTTTTATGTTATCAATCAATAGACTGAATCATAACGAACAAATCTTTCTAACAGGCATGGTCAATGACATTTCTCTTCTCTTTTTATATTTTTATATTAAGTATTTGTATGAATGAATATGAATATTTGCATTGGTCTGGGTGTTACTATGTATAATATGTATGTATTTACGAAAAAAAATGTATCTATGTATGTTTATCCGCATTCTAGAACCCTTAACACAAGCTAGTTAAGTGTATTATTATTCCTCATTATTCTTTGAAAAATCATATAAATTATATTTTTAAATACATAGTTATACATACAAAAACACACATATATATATATATATATATATATATATATATATATATATACTTAAATATACTTCGTAATACCCTTTTTCGCGTAAAATTAAAACTAAACGGCTTATTCAGTAAACGAAATTCACCCTTAAAGTCAAGGTGAATAACGCGACGCACTGAATACAAAGCAAAACGGAATTTAGACCTCTCGCAACTTGCAATGAATTTCGAAAGAATTTTACTAAGGTAATTTTTGTTTGGTCCAATCCTAATTCGGTTAGGCTAATAAGATTAAATAGAAATTACTTAAACCATTAACAAAAATTTTTTTTAATGGACTTTTTTATTAAGCTCACTTAAATGAAAGGGGGTTGGGTAATGTTGGCGTCGTGTCGGAATTGAGCGGCCATCAATGAAATTGGTATAATATGAAAGTACAGTATAAAGTGATCAAAAGTTACTATGGACAAACTTCTCTAAACTATATCGGGACTTAGCTATACAGGGTGGTATTTTTCAACTTTACTTAGATGGAAGTACTCTCAATACTGAAGATAGCGAATTCCACTGAAAAGAAACATTCCCTTATTTTTAAAAAGAATCAAAACTGCATTCATAGTTTTCTGAAAATGCCACACCCGGTAGTCGAACCGACTAAAATCTTCCTATAACCTTCCATTTCATAGATTTCCTTTTACTTAATTTACCAAGTTTGTTAGAGAGATTTGAACCTTATGATCGACCCTATAGATTGATGTAATAAAAATACAGGGTGTTATTTTTTCGAATTGTAGTCGGTTCGATTATAAGGCGTGGTAAACGAGTTTTCAGCATTCCTTAAATGCAGTTCTGTTTCTTTTTTAAAAACATACTAAACTGTATGCAAAGTTTTCTGAAAATGCCACACCCGGTAGTCGAACCGACTAAAATCTTCCTAAATCTTCTTAAATCTTCTATTTCATGGATTTCCTTTTATTTAATTTACCAAGTTTGTTAGAGAGATTTGATCCTTATGATCGACCCTATCGATTGATGCAATAAAAATATAGGGTGTTATTTTTTCGAATTGTTCGATTATAGGGCGGGGCAAACGATTTTTCAGCATTCCTTAAATCCAGTTCTATTTCTTTTTTAAAAACATACTAAACTGTATTCAAAGTTTTCTGAAAATGCCACACCCGATAGTCGAACCGACTAAAATCTTTCTAAATCTTCTATTTCATGGATTTCCTTTTATTTAATTTACCAACTTTGTTAAAGAGATTTGATCCTTATAATTGACCCTATCGATTGATGCAATAAAAATACAGAGTGTTATTTTTTCAAATTGTAGTCGGTTCGATTATGAGGCGTGGCAAATGATTTTTCAGCATTCCTTCAATGCAGGGCTGTTTCTTTTTCAAAAACACACTAAACTGTATTCAAAGTTTTCTGAAAATGCCACACCTAGTAGTCGAACCGAATAAAATCTTTCTAAATCTTCTATTTCATGGATTTCCTTTCATTTAATTTACCAAGTTTGTTAGGGTGATTAGATCCTTATGATGAACCCTATCGATTGATGCAATAAAAATATAGGGTGTTATTTTTTAGAATTTTAGTCGGTTCGATTACAGGGCGTGGCAAGCGATCTTTCGAAATTCCTTAAATGCAGCTTTGTATTCTTTTTAAATAAGAGAGTGTTTCCTTTGAATGAAATTAACTATCTCCGGTAGTAAGAGTAGGTACTTGTACCCGGTTCGACTACCGTGTGTGGCATTTTCAGAAAACTTTGAATACAGTTTAGTGTGTTTTTAAAAAAGAAACAGCACTGCATTTAAGGAATGCTGAAAAATCGTTTGCCACGCCTTATAATCGAACCGACTACAATTTGAAAAAATAACACCCTGTATTTTTATTACATCAATCGATAGGGTCGATCATAGGGATCAAATCTCTCTAACAAACTTGGTAAATTAAATAAAACGAAGTCCATGAAATAGAAGATTTAAGAAGATTTAGGAAGATTTTAGTCGGTTCGACTACCGGGTGTGGCATTTTCAGAAAACTTTGCATACAGTTTAGTATGTTTTTAAAAAAGAAACAGAACTGCATTTAAGGAATGCTGAAAAATCGTTTGCCACGCCTTATAATCGAACCGACTACAATTCGAAAAAATAACACCCTGTATTTTTATTACATCAATCGATAGGGTCGATCATAGGGATCAAATCTCTCTAACAAACTTGGTAAATTAAATAAAGGGAAGTCCATGAAAAAGAAGGTTTTGTAAAATATTAGTCGGTTCGACTACCGGGTGTGGCATTTTCAAAAGTCTTTGAATGCAGATTTGTTTCTTTTAAAAAATAAGGTAAAGTTTCCTTTAAGCAAAATTCGCTATCTTTAGTATGAGGGTACTTTCCTTCAAGGTAAAGTCGAAATGTTCCACCCTGTATATCGCAGCTCCGATATTACTTACAATGAAAATAATGACATTTGTACGTGTTTTTAACACAGTACAATGAAGTGGTATCAAAATTAATTATGGCCGCTGAAAAAATTAAGAACGCCACTGTCCATACTAGATTACCCAATCCCCTTTATTAAAATCGTAGAGTCATCAGTGTCAATAATCACCAAACTTATTGTTTGTTATACAGGAAAAAAATATATTTAAAATCTTTTTATCAGTTAGGCTGTGTTGGCTGTGTGTTTGTCTGCCACATGAATGTCTGCCATAAGTGGTTAAAAAAATTTGGTTGGCAACTGTCAAAGTGGCGCTAGCATAGCTTGTTCCCAAAACATTGCATTTTTGTATGAATAATTTCAGAAAATAATTCCAAACAGCTACAATGACCCCAATTCTGACGTTACCATCTCTAAACTTAAATTTCTCTAAAATTTTCTTATTTTAGATAAGCGATTGACATTTCTAACCGTATTCTGTTGTTATGTCAAACTAAATTTAGTGTTTGCTAAGCACAAGACAGCACTAAATTTGAATATGACGTCGCTAAAACGAGTGTTACAACTATTAAAAAATTAAGAATGAACGATAAAGATTTTCATAAAATCTGTAAAAACTTATCTTAATAAGTCTTTAGAATGCCGACAAATGATAATTAGTGCATATTATTGATCAAATAGTAAACAAACTGTGATATTTCTCAGTCTTAATCAAGCAAATACAGTTTTTCTCGGTCCACGTACCTGGCAAGTTCGCGGGGTCCGCTAGTTATTTATAAAATCCAAATCAATCGACGATTTATAGAGCTTTATAAAGACTTTAAGCGTATATAGAACGACAATTGGCATTATTTTAGATGATGTCTAATTTTAGTTTGACATTTCTTATTTTAGTGCATATACGTACAACAGAATACCGTTTAACCAAAAATGACAGTTGAGTACTTTCTCTAATTTTAGTTGTGTCAAGCTAATTTTAAGTTAGTTGTGTGTTCTCAGAATACGAAATTACATTTTGACAGGACTAAACTGACATTTAGAGATTTTTAGCTTATTTTAGTTAGCTTGTGACAAGACAGAATTGGGGTCAATGACGCGCTGTATTGTTTCTAAATGCTCTGAAGTCAACACGCACCAAATGTCGAAGGATATAAAAATACGAAAGCTTTGGTTAAAAGCCATCCGTCGTGATAAATTAATAATGAGATTAATAAAGAGGTTAAGTGGTAAACACTTTGTTGAAAGTGATTATGAAATAACAAGTAAATACACAGGTAAAATATCCTCGCCCCCTTACATGAGACAGGGCCGGATCTAGGGGGGGGCAAGCCGGGGCACGCGCCCCGGGCGGCAGCATCAGGGGGCGGCAAAATCAAACTTTGTAGATGAAATGGTAAGCGGCAAGCTGCGTCCCTGGACCCTGACGTTGACTCGGTGTCTCCACCAGTGCTATTTAGAGGAGTTAATGGCTCCCTGTTCCCAGCGCAGCCGACGAAACACGTTCCACCGCAGACCACTGAGCCTCGGTCGCCCATGGCGCCCAGTTTGAATGACGATGACGACTCGAGGTTACTTGGGTAGAACTAGAGCTGGCGGTGCAATGCTCAGAGCCAAGAAGTAACAAAACCGCCCCGCGACCCGACGGCATTCCAGGAGTCGAAGATCTCCAAGTCCCCAACTGACAGAGCTTCTTAAGGCATGTTTGTAGCGGAGCCAATTTCCGCAATCGTGGAAGACGAGGTAAATGGTCCCCGTCCGAAAGGGCGCCCGGTGGACTCACCATTCGCCTACCGACCCATAGTGGTACTTGACGAGGTGCGCAAACTCTTCGAAAGAGTTATAGGGAACTGCCTCACCGGACACCTCTCCAGGTTGTGGCCGGAGATGGCGAATGGCCAATATCGCTTCAGCCAGAAGCGCTCTACCGTAGATGCCATCATGCGCATGAGGGCTTTGGTGAAGGATGCGGTTGCCCGGGGCGAGGTAATGTTAGCGGTGTGACATCGCCAATGCATTCAACACCTTGCCCTAGACTTACCTCATTGAGACACTCGTGTATCACGAAGTGCATCTCTATCTTCGCCGCCTAGTCGGGGGCGTATCTGACGGAGAGAGCCATCATCTACTTAACAGTGACCGGCCTTGGTAGTCATCAAATGTCATGCGGTACTCTGCAGAGATCGGTCTTGGGGTCGCTCCTGTCAACTCCTGTGGAACATCGAATACGACCGGGTGCTTCGCAATAAGTTCGGTTCGCAATAAGGTGTAAGGCTTCAGGATGCATCTCCGAAGTCTGGTCTCCAAATTGTTATATTAGTAGTGAAAGTTGACGTGGGAGCAGGGACGGGAACCCGAGCCTCGAGAAATCCAGCTCCACCAGGACATCATAGACGAGTAGACGGAACGACTTGGGCGACCGAGCGCAGGGCAAGCCGTGTTATCCGCGATAAAACCCATCATGGAGGACTGACTAGAGAGGCGACATGGACGGAGCCTGCCGAACCGGGTGATGCATGTGATCTCCGGAGAGGGAGTTTCGTGTTTCGGATCAGAAAGGAGTCCACGTCTGTATATCGTCTCTCGTGACTGTGATGCGACTTGCGAGCGAGGACTCAAGGCTCACGCTGGTGGGGTGCCCGGTGTGGAAGGCGCTGACACGGGCCCTCAGAGAAGGAGTCCTTTCGCTCAGCGCTTTGCTGCCAGCGCGCTGGGGCGGAGCGTGAGCGCGTGAGATGCCACCTTACCCAGCATAGCGTGATGTGCCGCCAGGTAAAGATGGGTTATACTTATGATTCAAAATAGAATCCTATCGGATATGATATACACCCCCCCCCCCCCGCTGGTATCCAAGGGAATTTATCCACGGCAAAAAAGTGGGCGGGGGCGGCATTTTAAGTTTTTGCCCCGCCTAAAAAAAATTGAAGATCCGGGGCTGACATGAGACTTAGGATAGCAGGCGAAATGTGGTTGACAATACAGCTCACTACGCTAAGAATTACTGAATAGATAAAAGGTAGGTAGGATTTATTCATAAGTAACTTACCTGTGTATTTTCTTGTTATTTCATAATCACTTTCAACAAAGTGTTTACCACATAACCTCGTACTTTTGGTAATTATTATTTTTTAACGACGGATGGCTTTTAACCAAAACTTTCGTATTTTTATATCCTTCGACATTTGGTGCGTGTCGACTTCAGAGCATTTAGAAACAATACAGCGTGTCATTGTAGCTGTTTGGAATTATTTTCTGAAAATTCTGAAATTATCCATACAAAAATGCAATGTTTTGGGAACAAGCTATGCTGGCGCCATCTGCTTTTAGCTTTCACCGGCCAACCCCATTGTTAACAAATCCATAGACATTATTTTAATATATCTGTGGGCGAAGCACAACACTTAATTAAAAAAGTTAAGAGTATGTAGATAATTGTACTTTTTATTTAATTCATTCATATTTTTCATTGTTCTGGCGGGAAAACCGAGTCTTTATTTTCATAGACTTTCACGAAAGTTTATTTTCTGAAAGGAAACTACATTAAATTTATACATAGGTACAATAGTGATTGATATTTGATTGTGATTAACTGATTATTGTGAATTATGATTAAAGGTGAAGACGTTGTATAAAAACATTATATATAAACATTGTCTTGTTTCATCCAGTAAGTACGTTGGAAAAACGTCTTGTTTTATCCAGTAATCATCTGTGCACAGAAATGTAAGTACAACATACCTTACCTATTTACGTACGTATAATACATAATTATATAAATAATATTGTTTTGTGGTCACCATTTCTTAAAATCATAAACATAACCTTAGAGCTCGGGATCATGGCGCCATCATCGCCAGCGGATTGTTTTGAAATAATAATCTCTTTGATTACAATAATCTATGCTTGGTTACCTTGGTTGGTGGTGACTGGTGAGTTTGAGCTCGTCCATCGCAGTAGCACCCCATGCTATCCTCAAAAGAGGCCCAAGAAACGTGTACCTACACTACCTACCGCGTAGCCGTAGGTATTAGAGCACATTTTAGTGAATACAAGCGCAAATCTATCTATATCTATCTATACTATTATATAATTGTAAAGTGGTCGTGTCTGTACTTTGGAGATATTTAAAAAAAAATACTTGGGTTATGTTATGTTAACGATACTGAACACGAAAATATTTTTTTTGAATTTCCTGTCTGTTTGTCTGTTTGTCCGCGATGGACGCAAAAACTACTGGAAGGATTTTGATGCGGTTTTTTTTGTTAGAAAGGTCTTGCTCAGACTTAAAATCTTACGTTTGTTTGATCGCAATCGGTTGAGTAGAACCGAAGATATGAGCAAAGGTCGCGTTAACCGAGATGCACGCGGGCGGAGCCGCGGGCGGAAGGCTAGTACTATTATATAATTGTAAAGTGGTCGTGTCTGTACATTGGAGATATTAAAAAAAAATACTTGGGTTATGTTATGTTAACGATACTGAACACGAAAATATTTTTTTTGAATTTCCTGTCTGTTTGTCTGTTTGTCTGTTTGTCTGTTTGTCCGCGATGGACGCAAAAACTACTGGAAGGATTTTGATGCGGTTTTTTTTGTTAGAAAGGTCTTGCTCAGACTTAAAATCTTACGTTTGTTTGATCGCAATCGGTTGAGTAGAACCGAAGATATGAGCAAAGGTCGCGTTAACCGAGATGCACGCGGGCGGAGCCGCGGGCGGAAGGCTAGTACTATTATATAATTGTAAAGTGGTCGTGTCTGTACATTGGAGATATTAAAAAAAAATACTTGGGTTATGTTATCGCACCCCCGGTGCTAGACTGTCACTTTTGTAAAAATTCCAAAAATGAGTTAAATACGTAATAACTATCCTAAAACATCCCTTTACTTGGTGCAATAATGTTACTTTCGTAGTACACATAGTTTCCGTATGAGGTCGTGAGTGTCATTATGGTTTTGGCGCGAATCACGGCGACGCTGGGAGCAACATCGTTTAATTGGTCAGTTGTGCGCTGTCCCCCCGCAAGTGCTAGTGTGTCGTGGAGCTACACTGTTACTAAGGCAATTGTGACATAATATTTTTATTATTCTGGAGCAATATTGACCTAAAATGCAGTTGTGACATTGTTTCCCCAATCTTTAAATATGTTTGAAAGTTAATTTAAAAGAAAAAAACATATAGTATATACATACATATATACCTACATATATACATACATATATATACCTTTCCTTTCCTATATTATATATAAAAATAAAAGAGTTTGTTCTTGTTTTCTTTTTAACTCAGTGTGACATAATTGCAGATATTATTTTTCATTAGTGCCACAACGTCACTTCTGGGGGGGTTGAAAGGTTTAACATAATCTTATAGTATTGCTTTTACAGTATTATGTGGTTATTTTTTATTCAAAAGTAAATTAAAAGTTGACTTAGCAGTAAATGCTTTACATTTTGTCTAAATCTTGAAATATCATAATTTTTTGAGATGTCAAAGTTTTGAATGCTTCTCCTGAAAAATTGCATTTTTGCATAAGTGACAGTCTCGCACCGGGGGTGCGTTATGTTAACGATACTGAATACGAAAATATTTTTTTTGAATTTCCTGTCTGTTTGTCTGTTTGTCGGTTTGTCTGTTTGTCTGTTTGTCCGCGATGGACGCAAAAACTACTGGACGGATTTTGATGCGGTTTTTTTTGTTAGAAAGGGCTTGCTCAGACTTAAAATCTTACGTTTGTTTGATCGAAATCGGTTGAGTAGAAGCGAAGATATGAACAAAGGTCGCGTTAACCGAGATGCACGCGGGCGGAGCCGCGGGCGGAAGGCTAGTATAATAAAAAATAGGTACCTAGAGGTAGGTAGAGTTGAGTATTAAATAGGTACCTAAAGCTGGGTCCACATTTGTAGCATTTGTGTGTATCGTATCTCCTTTGCGTGGCCTCAACGCGTATCATGCATGATCATGATCGCTAGTTTGGTTTTTTGACACGAGGTGATAGCCGTTAACAATACACGCCGCCGTATCTGATGTACCTATCAGCGGATCGGGCTGTAGCCCGATCCGCACTAAACGCGTATCTTGATACCTCGTATTATGGACGCGTTTTTTTTACGAAATACGCCTTAATGATACGATATGGACAAAATGAGCGTCGATTTTTATGATACAAATACCTACTCGATACGATACGATACGACTGATCGTGATACGTTAAGGTGCTACAAATGTGGTATGGACCCAGCTTAAGGTATTATAAGTACCTACTAAACAGTCACTGCTACTCTGCTACATAGAATAGATGTCATTCTCATTATATTAAATAACTTCATTGTAACATTTCTAACATAAAAAGTCTTATTACAGAAAAGTGAAGACACCTTATGCCTACTTACCTACTAAACTTATTTTGATTTCTACCTATTCAAACCTATTCTAATTTCTAAGGTCGGATTTTAGGTAGGTACCTATAAAAAAATATAGCAAAATAATATACCTAAGCGTCCAATTTTCCCATATCATTATAAATATTTTGAATAATTAACATTTAAGTAACCTCATGTCGCCCGTTTCGGCTACTTTTCAGCAGCCATCATCGATATATCTGGGGGCACGGCAGTGCCCCCGCCAAGTCGAGCAAAAAAGAGCGGCACGGCCGTAACACTATTTTCTCGAAGCACTTTAGGCCATTTTCGACCCCCTAGAACTTCGTTGTGGATAAACCTAGAAGCCTGAATCTTCGGTTACCAAATAGGCACTGTAAAAACACTTTATACTTCAAATTTCATTCAATTTGAACCAGTAGTTTAAGAATTATAACTAGTCAAAGTTTGCAAATTTTGCAAATTATGTCACTCACTGACTGACCGATCATCAAAACTCTAAGGCACTTCTAGCAGACGTAGAAGCCTCAAATTTAGAAGATAAGTAGTGTTTAGTGTACAACTCAAGGGAAAATTAAAATATTCTTCAATTTCAGCAATTTCACCAACTGCATAAATAAATTTGTAATCTCATATAAATATATGGGATTACAAAGTTAGATTTGCAGTGAATGTTTCAGTGTACATGAATCCATCCATACTAATATTATCAGTCTAACGAAGTGTTATAATAAATGCGAAAGTAACTATCTGAGCGTCTGTTATTTGTTAGTATTACGCTTTCACGCCTAAACTAGTAACTGAATAAACTTGATGATGACGAAAAGTGAATAAGTGGAAGTGGGAGTGGGAGTGCGAGTGGGACTGGGACTGTCCGACACAGAGAAACCAGAAAGGAAATCTACAAAGAGAACTGAAATCCCATCAAAAACAATACTTGTAAAAAAATGCCAAGCCTCGCCGCCCTCGGTTCTTCTACCGCAAAAAGTTGTGAGATCCATGTAATACCAAGTCGGTTAATTTATTCAGTCCCTACTTCAGATACCTTCTGTCCTAAGTTATTACGTAATAAGTTTTTATGTTTTGAATATAATAAATTGACTTGGCCATCGCATGAAAACACAATGTATAGCACATCAAAATAATTACATTAAATAAGATTGTTTAGTGCGATTGCCAAGTCAATTTATTACATTTAAAACATAAAAGCCTATTTGCGATCATTAGCGTTAGTAATGGTGAATTCTATAATGTGTATCAGGCAGTTTTATGGTATAATTGCTAGGTAGCTTCCATGGAGTAGAGTGAATTCTTGCCTCTCACATTGCAATTCTGTTCTGGTAGGATGAGAAAATATGAGTGTATAACGTCGGTCATCTAGTTGTTCCATGCTTTCTTGTTAGTGTGATCTTGACTGGAGCGAATGAGTTATTAGAAGGCTGATTGGGGATGATTCCCTGGATACAGTCGAGAAGTTCTCCCATTGGATAATTCATCTCTTCCTCGCAGAGATGATACTGGTTCAACTTCGGGCATTCAGCCTCTATGTACTTAAAAGCTTTTACCATTTATGTTGCTAGGAAGGGATAAGGAGGAATCAAAGTATATTCTAGTTTGTTGGGAACTATAGTTAATCTGTATAAATCGAACTTGGTGGGAGAGATTATTGGTAATTTGAATATAATAACTATTCTTTTTCCTGTATAACCGGGTTTTATTATAAGGTAGTATTCTCTCAAGTCTAGATCTAAAATCTGTTCAGAGCTGTAAATTAGTTTTAATCTGTTAACTATGATGAAGAGTTACCTACCAGGAATTGTTTCCTGAAACTTGGGTAATTTATATTGGTACAGGTGAATAGGGATTCTAGTACAGTCAGTAATTAAATAATTATCTTTAAGGTCTATTTGAGCGCCATCTAACTGATCTAATCCTATTTAACCGTCAAAATAGTTATGGAATTTATAGATAAAAACTTTACATTAGACTGGTCATTGAACTCTACAAAATTTGGTATAGTGATCGAATGCTCGTGCATACTAGTTAGGTACATGCGAGTTAGTTACTTCAAACGGGTCGTAGTTTAGTGGGATATGTGACAAGGGGGATCTGAAATTTGGATGTAACGTATCTCTCTCCTAGTTTGTAAATTTAATTCTATTTTAATTTTCGGGGATTCGGGTCCTTGTGAAAATCCTTAACTTTCTTATCATTCGAGGTAGAAGGTGGGGACGTCTGTGTGCCATTATCGTCATTCGTGTCCTCGTACTGTATGCCACTCGGGTCGTAGGAATAAAAAATCAGGTGTATAGTTATCGGGGTTATGATTATTTACGTCTACTTATCTGTCTAGAGGAGACAGATTTTTCACAGAATCTCCGTGGGTGAAAAATTTTGATATACTAGGTAAAACTGGTAAGGGAAAGACAAGGAAGCAACACTTTAGAAAAGTTTCAAGTACTTACAAATACATTGGTTCTTCTTGCGTATCGACAGCTGGATACCCTTCCTTCTTTTGGCTGCAGCTCTCGTAGTAAATTTAGTTCGTTTTGTATAAGAAGTTTTTTTCCTTCATTTCTTTTTGCCGTTGAATTAATTACATACTATATTCCGGATCCTTCCTGTGCTATCAATGTTTGGATAACCTCCCCTGCGGTTTCACGTAGATTCTGGATATTCGATGAGGTATTAAGATACCGACAGCGACTATCGGAGTCAGCACTTACCAGGTTAACGATTTTTGGAAACCTATGCCGCGCCGCGCACTGCCTCGAATATCCTACCGACTGCGCCAATTACGTTTTCCGCAGCCAGAGGGTACAAGAAGGAAAGTAGAATCACTTAAACGAGATTTATTATACTTATTTAATTAAATCTAACTAACCTAAAGGTGGTGAATGTACTCGATGTTAGAAATACATTACACCGTACTAGCCTAAAGGTGAATGTACTCGATATTAGAACTACATTACACCTTACTAACCTAAGCGAATGAGTTCGATATGAGAACTACATTCTTAACTATACTAACGACTACGTTCGATGCTAGAACAGAAGTGAATCTATATTTTAATACATGATCTAAGCCAGTTCGCATATTGATGCAATCGATTTCCGATCACGCCACTATTCTGCTGACGGTGCGGCACGAGGCGAAGAAACGGGGTCGCTCGCTGCACGGGGCACTGATTCTGCAATATCGAAGTTAAATCTTGCGCAACTCCACGACACGAGGCAAACTTCGACAGCCTCCGTGGCGTAGCGGTAGTGAACGCGGCCGCTACGCAGGAGGCGCGGGTTCGATCCCCGCTCAGTGCAAATATTTGTGTGAATGAAATATGAGTATTGCATTGGTCTGGTCGTGCCTCGGAGAGCACGTTAAGCCGTCGGTCCCGGTTGCCATGAGAACATCTATGGCAGTCGTTACGGGTAGTTGGAGCCCTCAAAAATCCAAAAACAACGGTCTAACTGCTAAACTTCGATATCGCCTAATGTTAACATTGGGTTGTGGAGGTCAGATGACAATCGCTTCACGGAAAATATCGAGGTCTAGTCAAATCCGTGGTTAAGACTGGTAAAAGCGGACCCCAGACTCCGAGCTGAAAGCATCGGATGCGACTGGGAATTAACGCTAAGAGGAAGTATTAGAACTACATTACACCTTACTAACCTAAGCGAATGAGTTCGATATGAGAACTACATTCTTAACTATACTAACGACTACGTTCGATGCTAGAACAGAAGTGAATCTATATTTTAATACATGATCTAAGCCAGTTCGCATATTGATGCAATCGATTTCCGATCACGCCACTATTCTGCTGACGGTGCGGCACGAGGCGAAGAAACGGGGTCGCTCGCTGCACGGGGCACTGATTCTGCAATATCGAAGTTAAATCTTGCGCAACTCCACGACACGAGGCAAACTTGCGGGCTTGTGGAATTGGTGTAGGCAGAGTACGTAACATACTTAACTACAAAGATATTATATAAAAAGAAGTAGATATGTTATTGCGCGAAAATCGTGAAGATCCAAAAACGAGTCAATTGGAACGTTTGCCTCTAGTACCGCGTGCCGAGCGGCGCCGGTCGGACGTTGAGCGGAAGCATCAGTGACTTAAAAAAATAACGAAAATGCCATCGTATGTTTATAGACACTGCACGAACTATTACTCTAAAGTTAATACACCAAAAGTGTAGATGAATTAAAAATGTGTGTGTGTGAGTTCGGCACATTTTTCTACGTTGATTTGTAAGCATATGACATGTCTATGTTATGAAATGTCATTGCTTAACTAGCTGCCCGGCGAACTTCGTACCGCCATATTTTCGGCCCGCGTGGTATTCAAATCCCGTTCCCGCTTCACCCTTATCACTTCACTTAGGGGTTTGAAAAATAGTTGTTGGCCTATTCTCAGACCTACTCAATATGCTCACAAAATTTCATGAGAATCGGTCAAGCCGTTTCGGAGGAGTACGGGAACGAACATTGTGACACGAGAATTTTATAAATATGTAAGAAGATACAATAACAATGGCAAACAAACATCTTTGTCTAAACAAAATTACGCAATTATCTCAAACTTCACTTTACTGGCAAGTACCTACTTAGGTACTTGTTAAAATTGTACCATTGACAGCAACAAAATAATGAAATTTAAAAATTATCTCTTTTCAATCCATTGGTTATGTAGGGAAGTGTAGATGAATTAAAAATGTGCGTGTGTGAGTTCGGCACATTTTTCTACGTTGATTTGTAAGCATATGACATGTCTATGTTATGAAATGTCTATGTTATGAAATGTCTTTGGTTCTCTATAACGTTATCATATATATTTTTATATTAAACATAACACCAGTAATAATACATAGTAAACCTTCCCGAAGAGCGATACCAATGCTCTGGCCCTCTCCGTGAGTAGCGGCACCGCCGTGAAACCAATTAAAATACTATACCACCATGGCAATCCAACGCCGTCGATTCGACAGAAGAAGAAGTAATAATAAAAGCCGTTACCCTTTTTTATACTACTAAGGTCGGTCTACTTTCCATCATGTGGTTGGTTGATGATGGAAAGGTGATGGAAAGTGGTTACCGTGGCCTATGGAAGAGTGCAACACCAGGAGAGTCACATTCGTGCTGCCGATCAGAACTTGTAAGAACAGGGAGATTCTGTCTGATTTAGCGAAGACACGCAGAACGAGCCCTTGGTCTTCCCACTCGGAAAACCTCCTGCTATTTACGTTATTTCCTTCGCAGAATAGTTGCTAACCTTTGATTGAGTAATAGTTCGTGCAGTGTCTTTATACATACGATGGCATTTTCGTTATTTTTTTAAGTCACTGATGCTTCCGCTCAACGTCCGACCGGCGCGCGGCGCCGCTCGGCACGCGGTACTACAGGCAAACGTTCCAATTGACTCGTTTTCGGATCTTCACGATTTTCGCGCAATAACGTATCTACCTCTTTTTATACAGGGCGTCCCACGGCGCTGCCACATGGAAGGAAAGTACCTTAAATCCTTAAGTTAACTCATTTTACTTAAAGGAGACATCATTTTATTTTTAAAAAGAAACAAAACTGCTTTCAAAGATTTTTAAAAAATTCGCTTGCCACACCCGGTAATCGAACCGACTAAAATCAGAAAAAGTAACATCCTGTATTTTTATGGCATCAATCGATAGTGTCAATCATAAGGATCAAATCTGTCTAATAAATCACGTCGACATCAAAGTCGACTTCTAATAAATCAGTAAGTCTGTAAATTAAGTTATTTTTCGCTTTTCAGTGCCTCTTTTTCGTTTCTTGAAGTCGGTTAAACTTTTTTGCTAAAATGAATTTATTTTTCCCTTTTTAGTGAGTTTGCATTCGCATGTATAGTGACCTGACTGTACATGCGCTGTTGACGCTGCACTACAGTTACGTAGTATCTATTTATTAATCTGTGACTACAGATCGAACCGGCCACGCTAAAAAAAAAAATTACTAAAGCATTATTCAAAAAGAATTTTTAAAATCAATGCATATACACCGGAAATATAGCTGAATATTCTGAACACTTCTGCGTACCCCTTCAAAGGACTTAGGCGTGATGTTATGATGTGTAATGGCAGAAACATTGCAATAATATGCCATTGCAGCAATCGCGGCTGATTTCCTGGTACTTTTTGAAGAGTTCCTTGGCCTCGGCCCGTTCACGACCTTGCCGCTGCGAGCGGCAGCTAAGTGCGGGGCGGCGAGCGGTTGGAACAAAAGTATGAAAATGTTTGAAGCACGCCACGAGTCGCCGCTCATAGCGAAACCGCGCGCGGTTTTCTCCGAGCGAATCGCTACAGCGGCGCGCGGTGTGGGAAGCGGCAGGAACAAAAGTACAAGCCAATGAGTGCGACGCCACGGAACAGAGCGGCGCGCACGGCGGTGTAGGAGTGACGGACTCAGCGGCTTAGCTTTAAACAAAAAAGATTAGACGATTTTGTAGCGGCGGGCGGTAATGGATCGGCGAAATGAGCGTTCGGAATTTTGACGGTCGGCCAGATTATTTCGAATTTATGACGTGAACTCGATACCAAGACATTTATAGGCAAAATCTTAAATCGACCGCCTATATGGAAGTGAAAACATCCCCAACATAAACTATATATAGGTATATACTTTATCGAAAAATATTGATCCTAGGAGAAAATTATGAATATTAAACGGTAGTAAATTTAATTCTTAACAACTATGTAGTAAACATTTTTCGTGTAAAAATAAAACTAAACGACTTATTCGGCAAACAAAAATTTACCCTTAAATTCAAGATGGCGGAGAACGCAACGAACCGAATACCACGCAAATCGAAATTTAGACTACCAGTAACCTCCCTCTATGAATTCCGAAAGAAAATTGCTACTAGGAATTATTCCTGTGTCAAATCCTAATTTTCTCGTACTATTACTATTATAAACATCATAATGGCGGGACCAACTCTTGTATTTGAAAGATTCTCCCACGTATATTTAGCACCCATTTAGTTCTATTTTGTACCTGTCCTGAAATTTTTGTACCTTACACGGCAGAAACGGAATTTCACGATAAAACTGGTCCCGCCATTATGATGCGTCATAATGGCGGGACCATGCCTGTACTCCAAAACTACAACGAATTGCATCGTCCAGATCAAACCAGAATTTAGAATCTGATTTCGTACCTCCGATAATCAACAGTGAGAGATGGAGATCTCATTAGTTTTTTTATAAATTAAATATTTCATTTTTGACATTTTATACGCCTAAGTAATTTAACGAGCGAAAATACTTCAAGTAAGTTGCAGCTACTGTTCATGTAGGTGCTTCATTTTCAATCTTGAGGTACAATTATTTCTTTTTTCAAATAATACTTGCATAGCATGTAATACAAATCGCACCGCCAGAATGACAAAGATGTAAGATGAAAACACTTACTTTACAGGAGAGCAAAAAAACTGTTCAACCAGGTATATCAATTTTGTGTTTGATCCTATAATCATATATCATTAAATAGGAAAAAAATCAACCTTCTTTTGTATATACTTAAAATTTCTCAAATAAGTACTTAATTATAAAATCTTACAGCCGTTTTCCTTA
Organism: Eilema depressum; assembly: GCA_914767945.1. Lineage (NCBI taxonomy): Eukaryota > Metazoa > Arthropoda > Insecta > Lepidoptera > Erebidae > Eilema > Eilema depressum. Next base: position 30,158,987 of record OU612012.1, on the reverse strand, counting down.
CTTATTTTCGACACTAACAGAATATTATGAAAAAAATTGACATCATTATGATGCATCATAATGGCGGGACCAGTGTTATCGTGAAATTCCGTCTATGCCGTGTAAGGTACGAAAAATGGCATTGGGCTGTTCCACTTGTCCCTACCAAAGAATCCCCCCTGGTAGGTAAGAGTGGAATATTATTCCACATATTTCTTTTAGGAATGATTGGAAATCAATATCCACTTGTCCCTGCTAAGTAGGACAGGTACAAAATAGAACTAAATGGGTGCTAAATATACGTGGTTTAAAATACAAGAGTTGGTCCCGTCATTATGATGTTTATTTACTATTGGGAATAAACAGTCTTACTAGTACTACTAAGTAAATGGTAGTACTACGGAGAACGAGATTTCCCGCAAGTAGCACCGGTAGTATAGTTCAGTGGTACTATTGGGAACAGTCTCATTAGTACCACTAATAATAATTAGTATACATGGTGGTACCTACTATAGAGAACAAGATTTCCCGCTAGTACCACCGGTGGTACAGTTTGGTGGTACTAGTGGGACAGAAGGAGAATTTAGCTGACCATTTTATCCCTATTCACCCATTGATCCCTATAATTCACTCCATAAAAAGGTACTTCTTATTCAAACCAAATTTACTAATTCCCCAGATTTCATAGGTTTATACAAATCAAACAAATTTGTAGGCACATAATTAAATATTTCGTTTATCATATTATTCACAAAAATACTAAAAAAATATAAACAAAAATTGGTATAATAACAAAACGATGATTACATATTATAGAATTGTTAGATGGATGACATGCACAAAACATACTCGTAGTTACGATTCGATGCAATAATTAATTCGGCGCATCGCAATTTAAATCACTGCAAAAGAACTGAGATCGACTTGATTGGGTTTTATAAAGAGTACTCTATCATATTGGGTAGAGAATAGGTTGAACAACGAGTACCTACCTTTTTTCGTGCGGAAATACCCACGGATTACCGGGGGCTGGGGGTTATCCGTAGTGATTGAAGTACATAATACGAAACTGAAATTTTAGTAAAAAAGCTATTTGAGTAAGTATACCAAGGGTTTTCTTTTAAACTTTACCCGGAATATTATTTTTTATTAGTTTCAACTGATCACTGTTTAAGCAAACAAAAATAAGTCGCGGGGGACGTTTTTCTTAATACATAATATACAGGTGACTTATAGTCGCAACGAATCCGAAGAGCATGACTTAATCGCAATATGACAAAATCAGAACATGACGATAGCAGATTACGACGAACGCAGAATATGACAAAAAGAGAACTTGACTAATTCATGACTACAGCATAATATTATGATAATTATAAAACGTAACATCCTAACATCCATCTAACAATCCATAATTATTATATAAGTACGTAGGTACGTAGGTTACATGATAATTTTTGAAATTTAATAATTTTATTATTATCTAATAAATATCTTACTTCATAGTAAGTTAGGACTTTGTTCCGATGTTGATTAAAATAAGGTGCTACAAATATTGAAATATAAAAGTTCTACCAATGAAGATGAATTTGGGTATATTGTAACTTCACGTTCAAAATTTGAGAACAACCCATAGAGAACAAGTTTTGAACACTTTTTTGTGCGGATTTATTCGTATGGTTATGTAACTGTCGTAGATGCATTGCGGTTCAAGAGTATCTCAAGTAAGTCAGTATGCAATTTATGCATACGTTTTAATGATCCTATAGCAATGCCGCTCTCCAACCCAGTTCTATCAGGAGTCTTCGAAATCACTCGTCGGTACTAATACGAATATTGAAGATCGAGCAGATATTTTTTTCTTCGCTAACAAATTATCAACCAGCGCCGTTATATCTTCTTCACTACTCATGTCCTCACTGAGGACTATAATGATATCTCTGGATTCAGATCTATGACTATGTACTTTTCTTTTCAGTTTCGCTTTTTGTGACTTAGGTAGCTTTTTTTGTGTCTGAAGAAAAATAACGTTTTCCTTTTTATGTCGATTTTGCGATATGAATTTGTAATCATTTCTTTCCGCGCTACTGCTTGACGTGGCGTGGTCGTAAACCATATCGTTACTGCAATCAGAATAAGATAACTTTAAAGATAGGAAAGATTAAAATAGCCTCTTCCTTTTAACCTAGCACGTATGTTTTTTTTTGCATTTAATGTATTCTGATGAATGTTGAAGTTTTTTTTTTTGCATTTAATGTAGGTATTCTGATGAATGTTGAAGTTTGTTCAAACAATTTCTTCACTTCATTCAGTATATTTTTCGAATATTTTGCAAGTTCCCGTCTGAATCTGAAAAATTTGAAAATTCGGGGGGTTGATTTAGCCCTAGTTTCCACCAGTCAGATCTGCACCTCCGTATTGAGGTATAACAGGAGATTTGTCTGACAAGTTTCCAGCTTGCCTCAAGAACGTACTCAAAAAATCGTATCAGCTCTCGGACTATGATGGAAAGTGGGTATAGTGGCCTATGGACGAGTGCAACACCAGGGGAGTCACACTCGCGCTGTCGACCAGAACGAGTAGGAATAGAGAGATTCTGTGCCGTCAGCGAAGAAGACAAGCAGGGCAAGCCTCTGCAGTGAGCTCTGACTACCCTACTCACCGCCGGGAACAAAACCCGAGGTTATTATAACCGCGGTATTCTGTAGGGTGGAGGTACTTCTCCAAATAGACTGCTCGATTGGGGCGGATTTGATATACATTTATTTTGAACTCTCGTATTGATCCTACAGTAAAGATTTTTAGACATAATTTCTAGTAAATTGAAAGTAGCTAAATAATGTGGGACCGAAGAGATATTTTAATCTTATCTCGCGATATAAGGTCAATAATTTTGACTTAAAAGTTGCTTAATATCCTAATATATAAAAATCACTGCCACTTTTCGTTGTAATTTTATAATTCAAAAACGGGCTCACCTATCCAAACCAAATGTTTAGGCTTTGTTCGGACGATTTAGTAGATGGTTTATGTGAAGTTTGCACAAAATCTGTCAAGCGGTTCTTCATTTATCACATTTTTTAAAACACGGGGTAATATATTCGCGGGGTCAGCTAGTTAATTTATAACTACATACCTGAAGCTTTTAAATATTGAATTTCAAGAAGATAAACTTACCTTATTACTGTGCCTGCTGCAGAATCGCCAATATTATTTGTATAGGAATAATCAGCCCAATCTGATTCTTCAAAAGTGTTAATGGAATCATCATCTGATATCGAATAACATAGATATCGAGATTCCGTTGTAGCGCTGCTCTCTGCTATTGTAATTACGCTAGGGATTGAGCTCCTGGTCGTTCTTCCAGTTAAGGCTATAGAAAACTCACTTGTGCTCAAATTTAAAGAAATTTGACTTTTTACAATTAAATTTGAGTTAAAACTATCTTGAGACGGGCTTTCTCTCACTGAATAATCACTTAGACTAGGAGACCGAAGAATATCATTAAATAATCCAAAATATTTTGAAGAATCTAGGTACCTCTTGGATCCAACCCTTGTTGTTTTATGTGGAGTTTTATTAAGTTTCGAATATTTTTTGAGATCATCGTAGTTATATTTAACTTCATCTAGATTTTCGTTGTCGTTTAGAGACGTTCCAAAACTATGCGCGTTATTGAAAGAATCTAAACAATTATTTTTATATGTGGTGCTATCAAACAGAACCTCAAGTGGTATATGCAATCCTCTACTAAAGCAAAGTTTGGAATTTTCATCGTCATTTTGAACACGATTATCTCTAAAGTTCGTGTTTTCTTTGGAATACGTAGGAACACCCACAGCACTACCAACTGTAACTTTTATACCCTCATTATCAACAAAGACTCCACCTTTAACGCCAGGAATACATTCATCTGGACAGGGACAAAGTGAAGAAATATCTGGTGATGTCACTCTAATCTTAACGTAACTGTGCTTAAACCTAATTTTTTTTTTATCACAACCACATCCTCTATCGCATGTTGTAGTTTTCAATATGTCTTCGAATTCTTCTGCTATTCCCGCTTGAGATTTAGCCATCTTTTTTTCAGCACCTTTTTTTGACGCTGTAACACCAACTTTTTTTGATTTAGTCTTTATTTTACCTAGTTTTTCTGACGGTGTAGCCTCTGGTGGTAGACCAGCCTCTGTTCTAATTTTTTTTATTAATGCCTTATCTGATGGTGTCGTTCCTTCAGGCATGGGCAGACCAGCAGCGGCAAGACCTTTAAGTATTTTTTCCTTTTCAGCTGGCGTCTTACCGGCAAGAGGCGTAAATAAACCTTCGGCTTTAGCTTTACGTATTACTTCTTTTTCTGACGGAGTCTTTGCTGTTGGAGGCATTCCGGCCTCTGCTCTAATTTTACGTATTAACGATTTTTCCGATGGAGTTTTACCTTCGGGTAAAGGTACTCCCATATCTGCTAGCCCACGCAGTATTTTTTCTTTTTTACCTATTGATTTTCCCGATAGAGGTGTAAGTAATCCGGCAGCTTTTGCTTTTCGCAGTTTTTCCGATGGAATCTTAGAGGGAGCAGCTTCAGCTTTAACTTTAGCTATTAGTGCTTTTTCCGAAGGAGTTCTACCTTCGGGTAATGGTATTCCCAATTCAGCCTGAGTCTTGAGAGCTTTTTCTTTCTCAGCCGGTGATAAACCTTCTAGAGGAATAAGAGCGCCAGCAGCGGCTGCTTTTTCATACTTGTCTTTCATGGATTTCGTTGTAGGTTCTGGTGGCAAACCCATTTCTTTTCGAATTTTGGCAGCCAACTTCTTCTCTGATGCTGTTTTAGCTTCTGGTAGCGGCAATCCTTGTTCTGCAAGCCCTCTCATTATCTTTTCCTTTTGCTCTGGAGTCTTTCCTTCAAGTGGTGTTATTAAACCAGCAGCTTTTGCTTTCCTCAACTTCTCTGATGGAATCTTGGAAGGCCTCTTAGATTCAGCGGCAACTTTATCTATAAGTGCCTTCTCAGAAGGGGTTCTTCCCTCAGGCAGAGGGATACCCAATTCAGCTTGAGTTTTAAGAGCTTTTTCTTTCTCAGCGGGTGATAAACCTTCCAAGGGAATCAGAGCGCCAGCAGCGGCTGCTTTTTCATACTTCTCTTTCATAGATTTGGTTGTAGGCTCCGGTGGCAAACCCATTTCTTTTCGAATTTTGTCAGCCAACTTCTTTTCTGATGCTGTTTTGGGTTCTGGGAGTGGTAATCCTTGTTCTGCAAGCCCTCTCATTATCTTTTCCTTTTGCTCTGGAGTCTTTCCTTCGAGTGGTGTTATTAAACCAGCAGCTTTTGCTTTTCTCATCTTCTCTGATGGGATCTTGGATGGGATCTTGGAAGGTTTCTTTGCTTCAGCGGCAACTTTAGCTATGAGTGCCTTTTCAGAAGGGGTTCTTCCCTCAGGCAGGGGAATACCTAACTCGGCTTGAGTTTTAAGGGCTTTTTCTTTCTCAGCGGGTGATAAACCTTCTAGTGGAACAAGAGCGCCAGCAGCGGCTGCTTTTTCATACTTGTCTTTCATGGATTTAGTTGTAGGTTCTGGTGGTAAACCCATTTCTTTTCGAATTTTGTCAGCTAACTTTTTCTCTGATGCTGTTTTAGCTTCTGGTAGTGGCAATCCTTCAGCTGCAAGCCCTCTCATTATCTTTTCCTTTTGTTCTGGAGTCTTTCCTTCAAGTGGTGTTATTAAACCAGCAGCTTTTGCTTTTCTCATCTTCTCTGATGGGATCTTGGATGGGATCTTCGAAGGTTTCTTAGCTTCTGCGGCAACTTTAGCTATGAGTGCCTTTTCAGAAGGGGTTCTTCCTTCAGGCAGGGGGATACCCAATTCAGCTTGAGTTTTAAGAGCTTTTTCTTTCTCAGCGGGTGATAAACCTTCTAGTGGAACAAGAGCGCCAGCAGCGGCTGCTTTTTCATACTTGTCTTTCAAGGATTTAGTTGTAGGTTCTGGTGGTAAACCCATTTCTTTTCGAATTTTGTCAGCTAACTTTTTCTCTGATGCTGTTTTAGCTTCTGGTAGTGGCAATCCTTCAGCTGCAAGCCCTCTCATTATCTTTTCCTTTTGCTCTGGAGTTTTTCCTTCAAGCGGTGTTATTAAACCAGCAGCCTTTGCTCTCCTCATCTTTTCTGATGGGATCTTGGATGGGACCTTGGAAGGTTTCTTAGCTTCAGCGGCAACTTTAGCTATGAGTGCTTTTTCAGAAGGGGTTCTTCCCTCAGGCAGGGGTATACCCAATTCGGCTTGAGTTTTAAGGGCTTTTTCTTTCTCAGCGGGTGATAAACCTTCTAGTGGGACAAGAGCGCCAGCAGCGGCTGCTTTTTCATACTTGTCTTTCATGGATTTAGTAGTAGGTTCCGGTGGTAAACCCATTTCTTTTCGAATTTTGTCAGCTAACTTTTTCTCTGATGCTGTTTTAGCTTCTGGTAGTGGCAATCCTTCAGCTGCAAGCCCTCTCATTATCTTTTCCTTTTGCTCTGGAGTTTTCCCTTCAAGTGGCGTTAGTAAACCAGCAGCTTTAGCTTTCTTTATCTTCGCTGATGGAATCTTTGAAGGTTTTTTACTTTCAGCTAAAATTTTTGCTATCAATGATTTTTCGGAGGCAGTTCTGCCTTCAGGAAGTGGTATACCCAATTCTGCTTGTTTTCTGAGAACTCTCTCTTTTCCTGCTTGTGACAAACCATCCAATGGAAGAAGTGCGCCCTCAGCGGCTGCCTTGTCATGCTTGCCCTTCATTGATGCTGTAGTTGGTTCTGGTGGCAGACCCATTTCTTTTCGAATTTTAGCAGCTAGTTTCTTCTCCGATGCAGTTTTGGCTTCAGGAAGTGGTAAACCTTGTTTTGCTAATCCTCTCATAATTTTTTCTTTTTGTTCGGGAGTCTTACCTTCAAGCGGCGTTATCAAACCAGCAGCTTTTGCTTTTCTAAAAATTTCTGTTGGTATTTTTGGTGGTGCCTTTACTTCAGCAGCAACTTTTTCGATTATTGCCTTTTCAGAGGGAGTTCTCCCTTCAGGCAGAGGGATACCCATCTCTGCCTGAGCCTTCAAAACTTTTTCTTTTTCTGCTGGCGATAAACCTTCCAGAGGAACAAGCGCACCGGCAGCTGCAGCTTTTTCATGCCTATCTTTAAGAGATTTAGTAGTAGGTTCGGGTGGTAAGCCTAATTCTTTTCTTATTTTATCAGCTAAAATTTTTTCCGAGGGTGTTTTTGCCTCTGGAAGTGGTAAACCCTGTTCTGCAAGCCCTCTCATTATCTTTTCCTTTTGTTCCGGAGTTTTTCCTTCTAGTGGTGTTATTAAACCAGCGGCTTTTGCTTTCCTCATCTTCTCCGATGGTATCTTGGAAGGCCGTTTAGCTTCAGCAGCAACTTTAGCTATGAGTGCCTTTTCAGAAGGGGTTCTTCCTTCGGGTAGTGGTATACCTAATTCTGCCTGCGTCTTGAGTATTTTTTCTTTTTCGGCTGGTGACAAACCTTCCAGGGGGACAAGCGCACCAGCTGCAGCAGCTTTTTCATGTTTTTCTTTCATTGAAGGTGTCGTAGGTTCTGGGGGCAGACCCATTTCCTTCCGAATCTTTTCAGCCAACTTTTTCTCTGATGCTGTTTTAGCTTCGGGAAGAGGTAAACCTTGTTTTGCAAGACCTCTTAAAATTTTTTCTTTCTGTTCTGGTGTTTTTCCCTCAAGCGGAGTAAGTAATCCCGCAGCTTTTGCTTTTCGAAACATCTCTGTTGGTATTTTCGCCGGTGCTTTTGATTCAGCTTCAATTTTAGTTATGAGTGCCTTTTCAGAAGGAGTTCTACCTTCCGGAAGAGGGATTCCCATAGCAGCCTGCTGTTTAAGAACTTTTTCTTTTTCAGCAGGCGATAAGCCTTCCAAGGGAACTAGAGCTCCGGCAGCGGCTGCTTTTTCATGTTTATCTTTCAAGGATTTTGTGGTGGGCTCCGGGGGTAATCCCATTTCTTTCCGAATTTTTGCAGCTAACTTCTTCTCTGATGCTGTTTTAGCTTCTGGGAGTGGCAACCCTTGCTCTGCAAGCCCTCTCATTATCTTTTCCTTTTGTTCTGGAGTTTTTCCCTCAAGTGGTGTTATTAAACCAGCAGCTTTTGCTTTCCTCATTTTCTCTGATGGAATCTTGGAAGGCCTTTTAGCTTCAGCTGCCACTTTAGCTATGAGTGCCTTTTCAGAAGGAGTTCTTCCCTCAGGAAGGGGTATACCCAATTCAGCTTGAGTTTTAAGAGCTTTTTCTTTCTCAGCGGGTGATAAACCTTCCAGGGGAACCAGAGCGCCAGCAGCGGCTGCCTTTTCATACTTATCTTTCATGGATTTAGTGGTAGGTTCCGGTGGCAAACCCAATTCTTTTCGAATTTTGGCAGCCAACTTCTTCTCTGATGCTGTTTTAGCTTCTGGGAGTGGCAATCCTTGCTCTGCAAGCCCTCTCATTATCTTTTCCTTTTGTTCTGGAGTTTTCCCTTCAAGTGGTGTTATTAAACCAGCAGCTTTTGCTTTCCTCATTTTCTCTGATGGGATCTTGGATGGTCTCTTAGCTTCAGCTGCAACTTTAGCAATGAGTGCCTTTTCAGAAGGAGTTCTTCCTTCAGGAAGGGGGATACCTAATTCAGCTTGTTTTCTAAGAGCTTTTTCTTTCTCAGCAGGTGATAAACCTTCTAGTGGAACAAGAGCGCCAGCTGCGGCTGCTTGTTCATACTTGTCTTTCATAGATTTAGTTGTAGGTTCTGGTGGTAAACCTAATTCTTTTCGAATTTTGGCAGCCAACTTCTTCTCTGATGCTGTTTTAGCTTCTGGTAGTGGCAAACCTTGTTCTGCAAGCCCTCTCATTATCTTTTCCTTTTGCTCTGGAGTTTTCCCTTCAAGTGGTGTTATTAAACCTGCAGCTTTTGCTTTTCGGATTTTTTCACTTGGAATCTTCTTTGGTGGTGGTTTTCCTTCAATTTTTGCTATCAGTGCTTTTTCAGAAGGTGTTCTCCCTTCTGGTAACTTGAGACCCATTTTGGCCTGTTCCCTTAATATTCTCTCCTTTTCCTCTGGAGGTAGGCCTTCTAAAGGAACAAGTATACCAGCGGCTGCTGCTCTATCATGTTTGTCACGCATTGAGGGTGTTGAAGGTGTAGGTGGAAGTCCCATTTCTTTCCGTACTTTTTCTGCAATTTTTCGTTCTGATGGCGTTCTACCTTCCGGGATGGGTAAACCTTGTTGAGCTAAACCTTTTATAATTTTTTCTTTTTCTGCTGGTGATTTGCCTTGCAGAGGTGTAAAAAGTCCAGCTGCCTTAGCTTTTCTTAATTTATCTGACGGAAGTCGTGCTTTTGGAGGTATTTCTCTTTCAGATTCAGGGGTCAAGAGGCTACAAATACATTCGTCTACTGGTCCTGTACCTTCTTTTATTCCTTTTGCAGTTTTTTTTTCTAACTTTTCCCTCTCTGCAGGTGGAAGAGCTGGAGGCCCAAGATATTGTGATGGATGTTTTTTAACATCAGTCAATATCTTATCAATTAGTGCTTTTTCTGAAGGAGTTCGTCCTTCTGGCAATGGTATGCCCAATTTCGCCTGATTTTTGAGAACTCTTTCTTTTTCAGCTGGTGACAAACCTTCAAGAGGAACAAGCGCGCCAGCAGCAGCAGCTTTTTCGTGTTTTTCTTTCATTGATGGTGTCGTAGGTTCTGGTGGTAAACCCATTTCCTTTCGAATTTTGTCAGCTAACTTTTTCTCCGATGCCGTTTTAGCTTCGGGAAGAGGTAAACCTTGTTTTGCTAGACCTCTCATAATTTTTTCTTTTTGTTCTGGTGATTTCCCTTCAAGAGGAGTAAGTAAGCCCGCAGCTTTTGCTTTTCGAAATATTTCTGTTGGTATTTTTGCCGGCGCTTTCGATTCCGCTGCAACTTTGGCTATGAGTGCCTTTTCGGAAGGAGTTCTACCTTCCGGAAGAGGGATTCCCATAGCAGCCTGCTGTTTAAGAACTTTTTCTTTTTCAGCAGGCGATAAGCCTTCCAAGGGAACCAAAGCACCGGCAGCAGCTGCTTTTTCATACTTACCTTTCAATGACTTAGTGGTGGGTTCCGGCGGTAAACCCATTTCTTTTCGAATTTTGTCAGCTAACTTCTTTTCTGATGCTGTTTTAGCTTCTGGGAGTGGCAATCCTTGTTCTGCAAGCCCTCTCATTATTTTTTCCTTTTGCTCTGGTGTTTTTCCTTCAAGTGGTGTTAGTAAACCAGCAGCTTTCGCTTTTCTCATCTTTTCTGATGGGATCTTGGAAGGTCTCTTAGCTTCAGCGGCAACTTTAGCTATGAGTGCCTTTTCAGAAGGAGTCCTTCCCTCAGGAAGAGGGATACCCAATTCAGCTTGAATTTTAAGAGCTTTTTCTTTCTCAGCGGGTGACAAACCTTCTAGCGGAACAAGAGCGCCAGCAACAGCTGCTTTTTCATACTTGTCTTTCATGGATTTAGTTGTCGGTTCAGGTGGCAAACCCATTTCTTTTCGAATTTTTGCAGCTAACTTCTTCTCTGATGCTGTTTTGGGTTCTGGGAGTGGTAATCCTTGTTCTGCAAGCCCTCTCATTATCTTTTCCTTTTGCTCTGGAGTTTTCCCTTCAAGTGGTGTTATTAAACCAGCGGCTTTTGCTTTCCTTATCTTCTCTGATGGGATTTTGGAAGATCTTTTGATTTCAGCGGCAACTTTAGCTATAAGCGCCTTTTCAGAAGGAGTTCTTCCCTCAGGTAGGGGGATGCCCAATTCAGCTTGTTTCCTAAGAGCCTTTTCTTTCTCAGCGGGTGATAAACCTTCTAGAGGTACCAGAGCGCCAACAGCGGCTGCTTTTTCATACTTGTCTTTCATGGATTTAGTTGTAGGTTCTGGTGGTAAACCTAATTCTTTTCGAATTTTGGCAGCCAACTTCTTCTCTGAAGCTGTTTTAGCTTCAGGGAGTGGCAATCCTTGTTCTGCAAGCCCTCTCATTATCTTTTCCTTTTGTTCTGGTGTTTTCCCTTCAAGTGGTGTTATTAAACCAGCAGCTTTTGCTCTCCTTAGCTTCTCTGATGGGATCTTGGAAGGCCTCTTAGCTTCTGCGGCAACTTTAGCTATAAGTGCCTTCTCAGAAGGGGTTCTCCCTTCAGGCAGAGGGATACCTAATTCAGCTTGAGTTTTAAGAGCTTTTTCTTTCTCAGCGGGTGATAAACCTTCCAGGGGAATTAGAGCGCCAGCAGCGGCTGCTTTTTCATACTTCTCTTTCATAGATTTGGTTGTAGGTTCCGGTGGCAAACCCATTTCTTTCCGAATTTTGTCAGCCAACTTCTTTTCTGATGCTGTTTTGGGTTCTGGGAGTGGTAATCCTTGTTCTGCAAGCCCTCTCATTATCTTTTCCTTTTGCTCTGGAGTCTTCCCTTCAAGTGGTGTTATTAAACCAGCAGCTTTTGCTTTCCTCATCTTCTCTGATGGGATCTTGGATGGGATCTTGGAAGGTTTCTTTGCTTCAGCGGCAACTTTAGCTATGAGTGCCTTTTCAGAAGGGGTTCTTCCCTCAGGCAGGGGTATACCCAATTCAGCTTGAGTTTTAAGGGCTTTTTCTTTCTCAGCGGGTGATAAACCTTCGAGTGGAACAAGAGCGCCAGCAGCGGCTGCTTTTTCATACCTGTCTTTCATGGATTTAGTTGTAGGTTCCGGTGGCAAACCCATTTCTTTTCGAATTTTGTCAGCCAACTTTTTCTCTGATGCTGTTTTAGCTTCTGGTAGTGGCAATCCTTCCGCTGCGAGCCCTCTCATTATCTTTTCTTTTTGTTCTGGTGTTTTTCCTTCAAGTGGTGTTATTAAACCAGCAGCTTTTGCTTTCCTCAACTTCTCTGATGGGATCTTGGATGGGATCTTCGAAGGTTTCTTAGCTTCTGCGGCAACTTTAGCTATGAGTGCCTTTTCAGAAGGGGTTCTTCCTTCAGGCAGGGGGATACCCAATTCAGCTTGAAGTTTAAGAGCTTTTTCTTTCTCAGCGGGTGATAAACCTTCTAGTGGAACAAGAGCGCCAGCCGCGGCTGCTTTTTCATACTTGTATTTCATGGATTTCGTTGTAGGTTCTGGTGGTAAACCCATTTCTTTCCGAATTTTGGCAGCCAACTTCTTCTCTGATGCTGTTTTAGCCTCAGGGAGTGGCAATCCTTGTGCTGCAAGCCCTCTCATTATCTTTTCCTTTTGTTCTGGTGTTTTCCCTTCAAGTGGTGTTATTAAACCAGCAGCTTTTGCTCTCCTTAGCTTCTCTGATGGGATCTTGGAAGGCCTCTTAGCTTCAGCGGCAACTTTAGCTATAAGTGCCTTCTCAGAAGGGGTTCTCCCTTCAGGCAGAGGGATACCTAATTCAGCTTGAGTTTTAAGAACTTTTTCTTTCTCAGTGGGTGATAAACCTTCTAAAGGCACTAGAGCGCCAGCAGCGGCTGCTTTTTCATACTTGTCTTTCATGGATTTAGTTGTAGGTTCAGGTGGTAAACCCATTTCTTTTCGAATTCTGTCAGCTAACTTTTTCTCCGATGCTGTTTTAGCTTCGGGGAGAGGAAGACCTTGTTTTGCAAGACCTCTTAAAATTTTTTCTTTCTGTTCTGGTGTTTTTCCCTCTAGCGGAGTAAGTAAACCTGCAGCTTTTGCTGCTTTTAATCTCTCAGAAGGTATTGCTTTTGGTTGCACTGTTCCCTTTACTTTAGCGATCAACGCCTTTTCCGAAGGCGTCCGTCCTTCTGGCAGTTCCAGTCCCATTTCAGCTTGTCGCTTTAGAATTTTTTCTTTTTCTGATGGTGTCTTACCTTGCAAAGGAGTTAAGAGTCCTGCTGCCTGTGCTTTGGCGTACTTTTCCTTCATGGATTTGGTTTTCGGTTCAAGAGGTATCCCTGCTTCACGTTTAACTTTCTCAATCATTTTTTTTTCTGACGCTGTTTTGCCTTCGGGTAACGGCAGTCCTTGTTCTGCCAAACCCTTCAGTATCTTTTCTCGTTGTTCCGGTGTTTTCCCTTCCAATGGGGTTAACAAACCTGCAGCTTTAGCTGCTCTGAGTTTTTCCGAGGGTATTGGTATTGGAGGTGGTACGGCAGATTTAATTTTTTCGATTAATGCCTTTTCTGAAGCTGTGCGTCCTTCTGGAAGTTCCAGACCCATTTCAGCTTGCCGTTTAAGAATTTTCTCTTTTTGTGATGGAGATTTACCTTCCAAAGGTGATATAATACCGGCGGCTTGGGCTTTAGCGTATTTTTCTTTCATTGATTTCGTTTTTGGTTCTGGAGGTATGCCGATTTCTTTTCGTACTTTATCAATAAGTTTTTTCTCTGAAGGAGTCTTACCTTCTGGCAATGGAAGGCCTTGTGCTGCAAGGCCTCTTAGTATTTTTTCTTTATGTTCTGGAGTTTTTCCCTCCAATGGCGTGAACAGGCCTGCAGCTTTAGCTGCTCTTAATTTTTCTGATGTTATTCCGCTTGGTCTTGGTGGCTCCGCTGCTTTTACTTTAGCGATGAGTGCTTTTTCCGAAGCTGTTCGTCCTTCCGGCAATTCTAATCCCATTTCAGCTTGGCGTTTAAGAATTTTTACTTTTTGTGATGGTGTTTTGCCTTCTAAAGGTGTCAGTATACCAGCTGCTTTAGCTCTTTCGTATTTTTCTTTCATTGACTTCGTTTTCGGTTCAGGAGGAATCCCTGCTTCACGTTGTATCTTCTCAATCATTTTCTTTTCTGAAGGCGTTTTACCTTCAGGCAAGGGGAGTCCTTTTTCCACTAATCCTTTTAGTATCTTCTCTTTTTGTTCCGGTGTTTTTCCTTCCAGTGGCGTTAATAACCCTGCTGCTTTAGCCGCTCTTAACTTTTCTGATGGAATCGCCCTTGGTGGGGGTCCAGCGGCTTTTACTTTGGCAATAAGGGCTTTTTCAGAAGCTGTTCGTCCTTCCGGCAATTCCAATCCCATTTCGGCTTGGCGTTTAAGAATTTTTTCTTTTTGTGATGGTGTTTTGCCTTCTAATGGTGTCAATAAACCAGCTGCTCTAGCTTTTTCATATTTTTCTTTCATTGACTTCGTTTTGGGTTCGGGAGGAATCCCTGCTTCACGTTGTACCTTCTCAATCATTTTCTTTTCTGAAGGTGTTTTACCTTCAGGTAATGGGAGTCCTTTTTCCGCTAGTCCTTTTAGTATCTTCTCTTTTTGTTCTGGTGTTTTTCCTTCTAGTGGCGTTAAAAGCCCTGCTGCTTTAGCCGCTCGTAACTTTTCTGATGGAATGACCCTTGGTGGGGGTCCAGCGGCTTTTACTTTAGCAATAAGGGCTTTTTCAGAAGCTGTCCGTCCTTCTGGCAATTCCAATCCCATTTCGGCTTGGCGTTGAAGTATTTTTTCTTTTTGTGATGGTGTTTTGCCTTCTAACGGTGTCAATAAACCAGCCGCTTTTGCTTTTTCATATTTTTCTTTCATAGACTTCGTTTTTGGCTCAGGTGGAATCCCTGCTTCACGTTGTATTTTCTCAATCATTTTCTTTTCCGAAGGCGTTTTACCTTCCGGCAATGGGAGTCCTTTTTCCGCTAATCCTCTTAGTATCTTTTCTTTTTGTTCAGGTGTTTTTCCTTCCAGTGGCGTTAATAACCCTGCTGCTTTAGCCGCTCTTAACTTTTCTGATGGAATGGCCCTTGGTGGGGGTGCAGCGGCTTTTACTTTAGCAATAAGGGCTTTTTCAGAAGCCGTCCGTCCTTCTGGTAATTCCAATCCCATTTCGGCTTGGCGTTGTAGAATCTTTTCTTTTTGTGAAGGTGTTTTGCCTTCTAAAGGTGTCAGTATACCAGCCGCTTTCGCTTTTTCATATTTTTCTTTCATTGACTTCGTTTTCGGCTCAGGGGGAATCCCTGCTTCACGTTGTATTTTCTCAATCATTTTCTTTTCCGAAGGCGTTTTACCTTCAGGCAATGGGAGTCCTTTTTCCGCTAATCCTTTTAATATCTTCTCTTTTTGTTCCGGTGTTTTTCCTTCCAGCGGCGTTAAAAGCCCTGCTGCTTTAGCCGCTCTTAACTTTTCTGAAGGAATAACCCTTGGTGGAGGTGCAGCGGATTTGACTTTGGCAATAAGGGCTTTTTCAGAAGCTGTTCGTCCTTCCGGCAATTCCAATCCCATTTCGGCTTGGCGTTTTAGAATTTTTTCTTTTTGTGATGGTGTTTTGCCTTCTAAAGGTGTCAATAAACCAGCCGCTTTCGCTTTTTCATACTTTTCTTTCATAGACTTCGTTTTTGGCTCAGGAGGAATCCCTGCTTCACGTTGTATTTTCTCAATCATTTTCTTTTCTGAAGGCGTTTTACCTTCAGGCAATGGGAGTCCTTTTTCCGCTAATCCTTTTAGTATCTTCTCTTTTTGTTCCGGTGTTTTTCCTTCTAGTGGCGTTAATAACCCTGCTGCTTTAGCCGCTCTTAACTTTTCTGACGGAATGGCCCTTGGTGGGGGTGCAGCGGCTTTTACTTTGGCAATAAGGGCTTTTTCAGAAGCTGTTCGTCCTTCTGGCAATTCCAATCCCATTTCGACTTGGCGTTTAAGAATTTTTTCTTTTTGTGATGGTGTTTTGCCTTCTAATGGTGTCAATAAACCAGCTGCTCTAGCTTTTTCATATTTTTCTTTCATTGACTTCGTTTTGGGTTCGGGAGGAATCCCTGCTTCACGTTGTACCTTCTCAATCATTTTCTTTTCTGAAGGTGTTTTACCTTCAGGTAATGGGAGTCCTTTTTCCGCTAGTCCTTTTAGTATCTTCTCTTTTTGTTCTGGTGTTTTTCCTTCTAGTGGCGTTAAAAGCCCTGCTGCTTTAGCCGCTCTTAACTTTTCTGAAGGAATACCCCTTGGTGGGGGTGCAGAGGCTTTTACTTTGGCAATAAGGGCTTTTTCAGAAACTGTACGTCCTTCTGGCAATTCCAATCCCATTTCGGCTTGGCGTTGAAGTATTTTCACTTTTTGTGATGGTGTTTTGCCTTCTAAAGGTGTCAGTATACCAGCTGCTTTAGCTCTTTCGTATTTTTCTTTCATTGACTTCGTTTTCGGCTCAGTAGGAATCCCTGCTTCACGTTGTATCTTCTCAATCATTTTCTTTTCTGAAGGCGTTTTACCTTCAGGCAAGGGGAGTCCTTTTTCCACTAATCCTTTTAGTATCTTCTCTTTTTGTTCCGGTGTTTTTCCTTCCAGTGGCGTTAAAAGCCCTGCTGCTTTAGCCGCTCTTAACTTTTCTGATGGAATGGCTCTTGGTGGGGGTGCAGCGGCTTTTACTTTGGCAATAAGGGCTTTTTCAGAAGCCGTTCGTCCTTCTGGCAATTCCAATCCCATTTCGGCTTGGCGTTTAAGAATTTTTTCTTTTTGTGATGGTGTTTTGCCTTCTAATGGTGTCATTATACCAGCTGCTATCGCTTTTTCGTATTTTTCTTTCATTGACTTTGTTTTTGGCTCGGGAGGAAGCCCCACTTCACGTTTTATTTTCTCAATCATTTTCTTTTCCGAAGGTGTTTTACCTTCAGGCATAGGTAGCCCCTGTTCTGCTAGTCCTCTTAATATTTTTTCTTTTTGTTCTGGTGTTTTTCCTTCTAATGGTGTTATAAGACCTAAAGCCTTTGCTTTTCGTATTTTTTCAGACGGTGTTTCAGGTATACCTCTTTTAATTTTTATTTTTTGTATTAGAGCTTTTTCTGATTCTGTTCTACCCTCGGGAAGTTTTATACCCATATCAGCTTGAGCTTTGAGAATTTTTTCCTTCTGCACAGCAGTTTTTCCTTCTAAAGGTGTCAATAAACCTGCTTTCATGGCTTCTTTCATCCTAGATTTTTCAGCAGAAGTCCTCGGTTCAGGCGGCAAACCAAGATCTCGTCTTACTTTTTGAATTAAAGATTTTTCTGATGGTGTTTTACCTTTAGGTAGTGGTGCACCAGATTTAGCTAAGTCTTTTAAAATTTTTTCCTTTTCTGCTGCAGATTTGCCTACCATTTCCTTTTCTGCTTTTTTGGTTAGTTCTTTTTTCTTCTTTATGCTTTCAGTATCAAGACCAACTGAAGCCAAAGATTTTCTTATTGCCCCAATACGTCGTTCTTCCCGTGGCAGATGTCCACAAAGAATGCAATCGCAGTGGTCACAACTTTTCATTTTATAACAGTCATACAAACCCTTCATAACTTCAAACATTGCATCGGAGTTGCAAGAACAACAGCAGCTTTCGCGGGTAGTGCTTAGTTGGCACCGATATATTTTATATTTGGGAGGACTATGAAAATAGGTGAAATTAAAACCATTGTTCAATTGGTGCTCTGATATAACACTGATAACATACTTTGATTTCAAGAAATTACTATTTTTCCTCGGTAGGCCATTTGAACTTGTTGACCTTATTTTTGAAATGTTACTATGTTTATATGGTTTTATTACGTCAGTAATACTGGTGCGTCTCATCATGATTCTTTGACTACCAGAATCTGGTGGGTATGTCACTGGTTGATTATTTTTTATAACGTTATATGTATTGCACTTCATATATTTTTGCTTTTGAACAAGAATGCTGATATTTTCAATACTTTTGCTAAGATCACCTTCTTGCGTACGAGACTCATATTGTTGTGATTTATTACCCATATTAAATCTTGTTCTTTTCATTTTCACTGGTCAGATCCTTTATCTAAATATAAAGGGCTGCAATGTTTCGGTAAAATGCCATAATATGATGTTATGACATCTCCCGATAGGTGGCAGCTACCGGTTCATTATCAGCATTATAATTATCTTCATTAATGAGTTTTCTATTTCATTCATAGTCACTGAAGGCTGCAACAATAATTAACAGTTTTTTTGCTTCTTTAGTTCATAAAAAGATCCTTCTTAAAGTAATGGATAAACTGGAGAAAACAATATTGTTATCAAAAGGTTATCAAGTTAGTTAAAGGTGAACGCAGACCTAGCCGCACCGCATGCACTGCAGTCGCCGCAGTCATAATCATTTTGTTAATGGCCTCGCACATCTATCCGCACCGCTGTCGTTCCCGTCACCGCACGCATCGCACTGAATTTCTTTCACTCAGTTTCTAATTTAAATCATAAGTGGACGTGAAAAGCTCATTGTATTGTTGAACCAACTTAATTAAAATAGAATCATCGATTCTTGTACTTGTAAATCGTAGAAACACGAAATATTAGTTGCGGCTTGGGGAATTCGACCGCTTCGGGTACTGCGGCGACCGCCGGCGACTGCTGCGCGGCTAGGTGTGCGAGGTTGCATAGAACTTCATATAAAGAATTCGGGATGCGGTGACTGCAGTGCGTGCGGTGCGAATAGATCTGCGTTCGCCTTAGGCCCTTTGCACGGGTTCTGACCCATGGTTACACCGCACATTATAAGAAAATTTCTGGTGTCTGACAAGAAAATTCTTACAAGAAATGCAGTCGCCTTTGTTGTTATATGAGACCGTGCACATTGTAAGAAATTTTGTCTTGTGTCTGATAAGACACACGCATTTTGTCGGATGCACGTTCGACATATCTTGTCTAGCTAGACCAGAAAGAACAATGCCCACTTTCCATACATCCGTTGACCTGTCATTCAATTTTTATAATTCTATCGTATTACTGTACTGGTATTATTGATGAATAGATACTGCATCTTTAAAACCATAAAATCAATAATGGTTTAAATCGTTAGACAGAAAAATGTGTAATCAAGGTATTAAAACGTGTAGGTAAAGTATTTATTTATCTGTGCTTTGACTAATGAACTGCAAAGTGTCAAAAAACTTAACAACCAACATCAACCAATGATCGTGTTCTGACATACATTTTACCTATACGCGGGTGCGACCGGGTCTAACGCTAGGATGATGACGATCTCATATTGTCGAAAGTCAATTCTTCACAGTCAAGATTGACAAGATATAGTAATAATTTAGTTTTTATTTCATTTCATATGCTCATATTCAGTGATTACATAAAATAAATGAGCTTTCAACATACAATTTACTGTTTGCAATTTTTGTCATCATCATCATCATCATCATCCTTGTGTTCATTCTGGCTACATCCGGGGCCTTGCTTCAGAGTCCGGGGTCCACCTCTTCCAGTACTACCACGACGCGGCTGAACTTACATATTTTCGGTGAAGCAACTGCCATCTGACCTCCAAAACCCATTGGCGACATTAAAGTATTGTGTAGACTAGTTGTTGGATTTATACGGCTCCAACTACCCCTCCTAACGACTGCCATTAGATGTTCGCATGACAACTGTTACTGACGGCTTAACGTGCTCTCCAAGGCACGGAAATACCATTACCCAGGTCAATGCAAGTAGACATATTCAATATATTCATGCATGGAAATATTTGCACTGAGCGGAAATCGAACCCGCGCCTCCTGCGTAGCATTCGAGTTCACTACCGCCATGCCACTGAGGCTGAGGGAATTTTTGCATTCAACAATAACTAAATAATAGTTATTTGTTATACAAGAGTGCAAAGTTGCTTTTTAACCGCGTGCTTAGTTTTGATGACCGAGCAAGCGAAAGATTCTAAATTTACACAAATTAGAATCTTGAGCGTTAGCGAGGGAATCAAAAGAGCACAAGGTGAAAATCTTTGCACTCGAGTGCAACACGTAACTTTTCATCCCACCTCAGCGAGGAAATAATGAAATGCTTCTCCTTCCTAGCGTTAATTCCCAGTCGCATCCGAAGCTTTCACCTCGGAGACCGGGGTCCGCTTTACCAGTCTTAACTGCGGATTTGGCTGGACCTCGATATTTTCCGTGAAGCGACTGCCATCTGACCTCCACAACCCAATGGTGACATTAGGCGATATCGAAACATTGCAGCTAGACCGTTGTTGTTGTTGAACTTTTTAGGGCTCCAACTACCCGTAACGACTGCCATAGATGTTCGTATGGCATCCGTGATCGACGGCTTAACGTGCTCTCCAAGGCACGAACAGACCAATGCAAATACCCATTTGCATGCATAAAAAATATTTGCACTGAGCGGGGCTCGAACCCGTGCCTCCTGCGTAGCGGCCGCGTTCACTACCACTACGCCACGGAGGCTGTATAATATGTGTATTAATACTAATAATAGAATACGAAAAAATAAAAATTCAACAACAATGTTCAACAATATGACGTGAAAAAAATTGATGCGCGCAAAGCAAATTAAAAAAAAAGTACACCAAGGAGGTTACGAGTCTGAGTTTATCATGAATTAAAAAAAAGTTTTATGATAAATTCGGCACCATAGAGGTAGAAGTAAATAGGTTTAATGATGTTTTGACTTCACAAACCTAGTACACACGATGTTCTAAATTCAAATTTACTTTATTCTCTAGACTCTAGAGGATAAAAACGACTTTTACGCTCAGTTATCGAAGAGCAAAAATACTCTTTCCGAGATGGTGGGATGAAAAATACTTTTTAACTTTATTGCTATTACAGAAATGACAATATGAAAAGTCAAAAATGAATATCAATAATACAACCTTACAATTACAACATTTTATTCATTACAATTGGTATTTTTATTCGTCTATTTTTTTTTATAATGTATGATTGTGTTCTCTTATTATAATCATCATCAAAATAATGTTGTGTTTTGAATTTGAAGGCAGGAATCTTAGAGCCCAGGGTCTGTCTCCCGACTTTGCTAAAAGGTTAGGGCCAGTCCACACGGCGCGTTGCGTTGCGTTGCGTCGACGCAGCACTGTGTCACTGTGTCGCGTCGTTTTACATACAAATAATCATAGTGTCCACACGGCGCGCTGCGTCGCTGCGCACACACGACGGAGCTGCAGCCCCGGAGGCGGAGCGGGCGGGGGTGTACGCGTTGTGACTGTGACTGCATCGTAGTAACGCTGCGCTGTGGTGACGCAGCGCCCGGGCCAGCTATGCGTCAAAATATTTGCGTTGCGTCGACGCAACGCAAACAACGCGCCGTGTGGACTGGCCCTTAGGGTCTGTCTCCACTTTTCACTGTTTTGGGCATCACTGGTAATGAGATAATTGGCACGCATAACACATTCTACGACGATAGTTGAGCTAAGACTTCTTAGGTTTGCTCTGCTACCCGGCGCGGCGGGGCGGTATTGCCAGACATTTTTATCACGCACGTAACCTGGGGGTTGCCGAAAAACTTGTCCAGCAATGAGGCTCTCCTGTATTTTATCTGCTATGTCATGGACAAGGATCCCACGGATGCGGACATTGCTCTCCTCTCAAATGGGGTGATATCATCAGAGTATCAAATTGAATTTGAACGCAACAGAAAGAGGAATTACACTACACATCAGCAATAAAACGAAACCATGAAACCAAATGAAGCTGTCACGTCATAGTCGGTGTTTGTTTATAGTGTAGAGAGAGGACAAATAGGTACAATTATTATTTGTAATCGTAGCAGGTACCTGCAGTAACACAATATAACAGTCGTATACCTTCTAGGTTTATCTAATACGATTATTTCATATTATTTTGATATCTTATTAGTTAATAGTCAAAATAATAGTGACAATGAGCGATATTATAATCTATGTGCGTGCGTTTAATCCTAAGCCTGTTAAAGTATGAAGGAAAAGTTGGTCAATATTTCGTATTTATGTTATGGGCAATGTGTATAATCCGCCCTTTATCCTCGTCGTGCCACCAACTTGTTCCACCAGTAGCACGATAAGGAATTGTCTTTCCTCGTCGTACCACTGAATGGTTATTATCACTTATTTTACACTTTTTGTTGTTAGATACTAATATTTGCTTTAGTATATTTGTTTATACTAATGGTCGAAACTCAACTAATGGTAGAACACATCTAGATAGATAGATAGATAGATAGATAATTCTTTATTGTACACCAATAGATTTACAGATATGACAAATTGGTAGCACGTATTGTAGTATGATCTCCAATTATCACAAAAATTTCAAGTTACATAGGTAGTAAATAAAAATGTCTATCGAGGCCTATAGGTATTAATTAATGAGGATTATTTAATACAAGCAATAATTTAATTAATAGAAAACAGTAAACAGTAATTAATCTGGTGTGTCCCCATGGCCGCTTTTTGTTGAGTTATTAGATTTTTTGCGATCTTAGGAAGCAATTATATTAAAAAGCTGTTGCCCGCGGCTCCGCCCGCGTGGAATTCCGATTCCTTCCAACTTGTCTTACGTACTGAAGTTCTCTCGGATACCACCATAATATGTTGTCTCGGGTCTTTAGATGCCGGGGGTCTAAGATTGCCTTGGGCATATTCACGTGACTTCCCCGTGGCTCTATCCAATGGCACAATTTGTAGTTCAAAAATACAAATATTTCCTCTTCAAATGTACTAACATTTGAAGAGGAAATTCCATACATCTATACTAATAGATGTATGGAAATCTGCCGGAATTGTTGACATTTATGATCACTGCTCCGCTCCCTTTTGTGGTAGCGTGATGTTATATAGCCTATAACCATCGTCAATAAATGGACTATTCGACAAAAAAAGAATTTTTCAATTCGAATCAGTACTTTCTGAGATTAGCGCGTTCAAACAAACAAACAAACAAACTCTTCAGCTTTATTGTTAGTATATATGTCGCCGCCAACTAGCTTAATCAGCCGTTCAATTGACTGCCTAGGCGGTTAACTAAACGGCGCCGTTCAATTAACGGCCTGAATGATATTCAGCCATTTAATTAAACGCCTAGGCCAATCGCTTGGATCGATGGCGTTTGACCTAGCCATTTAATAAAATAGTTTTTTTAGTTTCGGTGGCGCATTTTTTTTTATCAGAAATTACTAAATAACATCTTCAATAGTATAACAAACTATAACATATTTTATAAAGGCGATCATTCAGATTGGGCTAATTTTTATTTTGCCGGCCACTAAAAAAAAGTGCTTGATTTTGATAGAACACAACATTGTAAGCATTTTTTATTACTACACCAAAGTTCTAAATCGATTCCTTGAGATTTTATTAGGGTTAAATATTATTTAGTATAAAGTGTAACTATTTAATTAGTTCAAAAATTGAAAGTGCCGGTCAAAGAAAACAAATATGATATTCCGCTAGAGCTTTTTAGCATTTTTTTATGGTGTCAAAGATAAAGGGCAACTTCCCTCGGTTTTATTTCAGTTCAAAAATCTTGGATATATACATTTTTTTTTACGAATTATTGAAAATGATTGAGAAATATTGATTTATATTGGTTAAAAGTGCATTTCCAATTGAACTTAGTACCTAAATGAGTTCATCATATTCCACAGATACAAGGCACTAGTGGCAATGCCTTATGGATGATTCGTGGACGATAGCAGTCACGTCATGTCTAGGTTCGTCAACATTATACATACATTATCATAGATAAAACAAGAAGGGTGAAGTGCAATGAAACAGTATTATTGCTCGTGTATTTTATTTTTATATGCTTATTTTTATTGCTTTATTATTTATTGCTTTTATCAACTATTCTTCCAATATAATACGACATTTATCATTCCTTTTCAATTATCTATTTTATTGAAAATGTACGTTTCTAAGGTTTTTGAACTCTAATAAAACTGAGAGCAGTGTTCCCTCAGCTATGACGCCATAATAAAAATGCCAATAAGGACAAGCGCTAACGGAATATAATTTTTTTTTTGGCCGGCACTTTCAATTTTAGACCTAAATAAACTAACGAAAAACAGCGATATATGCAGTATGGGGTTTATTTGTTATTGCGTTTAATAACTATTCTTCCAATATAGAAAAATATATTTCATTCATTTTCAATATATCGTTTCATAAAAATTATTATGTTTCTAAGATTTTTGAACGCCAATGAAACCGAGGGCAGTGGTCTCTCAGCTTTGACGACTTAATAAAAAGTGCTGATGAGGATCTAAATAAATGGACGAAAAACAACAATATGCAGTATAGGGTTTATTTTATATTGCTTTTATTAACTATTCTTCCAATGTAGAACAATATTTTTCATTTATTTTTAATAGTTCGTATCTTAAAAAGTGTATATTTTTAAGATTTTTAAACTCAAATAAAACCGTTGGAAGTGGTCTCTCAACTTTGACGCAGTAATAAAAAATGCTAGTAAGAACAAGCTCTAACGGAATATCGTATTTTTTTTCTTTGGCCGGCACTTTCAAAATTAGCCCAGATATGTATGGAGAGTGAATGTTCTCCTTTGCCAACAATCACAACAGTAGTCACAGAGATATTACTAATTGAAGTTTTATATGTTAAAGACAACAATTATTTATTGCGGAATATCTAAAGAAAAATTAAGTAGAGCTTCTATCCCTGCATGTATCTGCATTCAGTGGTACGACGAGGAATGACAATTCCTTCTCGTGCCACTGGTGGAACAACTTGGTGGAACGACGAGGACTAAGCCATAATCCGGCATTGTATAGAATGCCTAGGCATTCAATACATTGCCTAAAACTTCAGGCAATGTGTATAATACGATTAATTTCATACATTGCCTAGGTATTGTATTAAATGCCCGAAGCGCATCAGGCAATGTGTGTGTTTATTGGACAGGTTGTTGTAAATTCGTCTCTTTAAAATGATATTTCATGTGCGAAAATTCGTCTCACCTTAATAAATAAGTACTGCTAGCAAACAAAGTACCTAATAGATTAACAAAGCGTCATTTATTCGCGATCCTTTAAGAAGCCCTCTATGGATTTCCTCTATGAGATCGAGATCGAGATCCTCTATGGATCAAATAATCACTTTTGATGACCTCGATATCAATACATGTTGGAAGAGGGGGACTCTTTAATCAAACCATACAATTTTGTAGGACAAATATTTTTTCGAATGACTTAGATAATTATCTTGAGATTTAACAAAAACTAGCCGGTTAGTAATACATTTTTTGGAATCATGAAATCGACATATTTGACCGATGCTACCTCTGTTAGCTACCACATTCGAAAGTTGCGTATAAGCTATTGTTGGGCGTCTCATCGCAACTAAGCTATTCAGGAAGATTCAGCTTGATAGTAATACTACTTTTGAGTGTAGGACTGGGATAACGTACCGCGCAATTTGAAGGACAATATGTTTGTTAAATTATATAAATATTAACCAAGTATGTAATAAAAGAAAAATCAGCCGGTTAGTAATCATTTCAGATGACCTCGATATCAATACATGTTCGAAGAGGGGGACTCTTTAATCAGACCATATTATTATTTCGTAGGACAAATATTTTTTCAAAGAACTTAGTATCTTGAGAGATCTTACTTTTTTGGAATCATGAAATCGACATATTTGACCCATGCTACCTCTGTTAGCTACCACATTCGAAAGTTGCGTACAAGCAATTCTTGGGCGTCTCATCAAAACGAAGCTACTCACGGAAAATTAGCTTGATAGTAATCAAGTTTTGTAAATGTACTAGGGATCCCGGTCTCCATATAGTTAATCAAAGCCCGGTCTATTACTTATTGTGAAAATCAAATAAGTACTATGTAGGTACTATCTACAACAGTTAAATTCAATGCTTACCTTTCATTTTATTTAATATTTTTACATGTACATGATCCGAACAAAGTTCTAAATAAACTACTGATAAGTATAGTTTATTATAATATTTCACATTTTATTTATAATGTTTTGTAGATCTGTCTGTCTCATTTTATGGATGTGTCTGTCATAGGCGCTTGTCATGTATTGTGACAGCTTAAAAAGGTCATTGGAAAAATGAAGCGGCCAGATCTTATTGAAGAGAAGAAGTTTAGTAGTCTTGCTAAAGTTGTTGCTGATTACTATAGGTCATGGAATTATTAAGTTCCATGCTATAGGTATATGCACTTGCAGGAGTGAGACTTGTTCGATAGCTTCTGGTCGAACTGAACAACGGACTGAGGTCAAGCATAAATCTAAACATTGCTAATAGCTATGTTTAGATATAGGAACATTTTCATGATCTTTCTATCAAACGCTCTATGCGATGCATTTTATTATCCTTTCGCTAGAATATTCGACAGAACGCGCGATAAAATGCTCGCAATTCGCAAGTATGCTCATTACAAGTGGACGTTCAAGTTTTTCAGCGCCTTTAGCCCCGGTCGGAATCCGGGTCCACTTTTCGCATGACTATACCACAGAACAAGAAAATAGACTATAAATAGACTATACAATAAGTAATAGCTTGATTAAGATAGGAAAAAACGAAAACAGGCTCAGGCGAGGTTCGAACCCGCGAACAATCCCTTACAGCTTCGCCTGAACTTGGTCCAAATTTTCCTATTCATCCGTCTTGGGGCGAAGGTGGGTGCTCTAATACTAACTCCGGAGTTATAGGCTTTGTTCAGTGAGTATGCTGGGCGTAGGTTCTACGCCCAGCATACTCACCTCACTGCGCAAATACCGAACGAGCTATAGGTACAATTTATGTCTCAAAAAATAGTTCTTGAAATAGTTGTCAATATCAGTCTAATTTTCGCTTGACTTTTGACCTAGAAAACCATTAAATTTGGTTGTAAACTCCTACATACTAACGTTAAATGAGGTACAGTCGTTCACACATGTTTTTATAATATAAAAATATTAAACATTCTAATGGTGGGCGTTGTGATTGGGAATAATATTGTGGTATTATCTCACTTTCAAAAACAGTCGAAAAAAAAATTAGCCTTTAGCTAGTAAGTATATATTTTTTAATATTAATAAAATAAATGAAACTGTAAGCGTAAATAAATCCTATTACTTCATTGCTTGTAGGGTGAACTATTTGCCAAAAAAAATTGTCTGGACTCTAAAGTCTATTGTTTCCTATAGGCATAGGTGGAAAGGATGGACTTTCATAGTGTCGTATATTGGAAGCACGCTAGAAGTTGACATTCCGCGAAGTTGGCATTTCCAGAAGATGGCGTTAGTAAATTTGTGAGCGGTTGTCAATTTACGAAGGTGGATATAGATTTCACTATTTCAGTCGTCTTAAGCATAAGGTTGCGTAAGCTGAAGTGCATAATAAATTGGATGTGATTAATTTAGATTTATACAAATCTAAAAGTTTATCTACCAGCTATCATCACGACATAAAAAAAGATAAATTTTATAAAACAACTAGGAGTAAAGTTAATTGTTAAATCTACAAAAACCTTCAATAATTGTTATGGATAATGCAAGTTATCATTGGTTCCATGCGAATCATGTTCACTTCGATATTCATGGGCGTAAATGTCGACTACTTGAAGCAGTGCATAATAAATCTACACCAATAGATTGGCTAGCTTTGTCTATATTATACTAGCTGCCCCGGCGAACTTCGTACCGCCATATTTTCGGCCCGCGTGGTATTCAAATCCCGTTCCCGCTGCACCCTTATCACTTAGGGGGATGAAAAATAGATGTTGGCCGATTCTCATAGATACCGGATAAGCACAAAAAATTTCATCAAAATCGGTCGAGCCGTTTCGGAGGAGTTCGATTACGCACATTTTGTGACACGAGAATTTTATATATTAGATAAACCGATCATTTTCCTCCCGAAATCGGTCCGGAACCAGCACCCCTAGTGAAAAGATCGCTAGTTTTACTGGAAAAGAACCCCTCAAGATTAATACCTGCCTACAGGTCTACAGCCCACATCCTCAAGCCACAAGTACCTACTCTCATCCCACGCTCCCATCGGTACCGTCGCTCACCCGCCAGTATCGTACGAAGCCGCCCTACATATATAGTCCACTCGCCGCCAAGCAGAAGACCTTGAGACCGCCATATACCTATTGGCCGTTTGGTAAAGAGATCAGCATGCAAGAGATTTGAACAGTTAATTAAGCTAGTTGGATGCGACAAATATAAAGCTACATATTCCGTAAATATTTTAAGCGTCTGCCTGTTATAGTTATTCAAATTCAAACTCAAATTAACAGACGTTGGTCCATATAATTAGCGTAGCCGCACACGCGTCAGCCAACACCCTTAAAATAATATTTACCTACCATATGACTGCTGCTATGTATGAAAAACAAAAAAGTATCAAGATGGTTTACTATAGTTTCCCCAGTATTGCACTTTACAAATTTCAATTTCCCAATTTACCATGAGATTCTGGTACCTGTAAATTATTTGTCCAAGGTAAAAAAAACATCCATGCAGCAGTGTATTTTAAAAATTGGATCTTTAAATTTAAAAAATTAATGCAGTGAGTGAAAAATTCGACTACCTAATACTTGGTTAAATGAAACTTTGCCATGTAATTATTTGGTAAACAATAATTTTCCAAAAATAGTATTGCTAACTGTAAAATCGCGAAAAGTTGTTTTGCCAAATGTTTTTTTGCCAAATGAAAATTTGGGAAACACACTTTGGGAAACGTTTTTTGCCAAACATTAGTAAACCAGCCATTTCGTGTGCTCCAATTAAATGCGCGTCTAAAGATATACTGGATATACATAATATATCATCCGGGAATCTGATTAGAGTTTATATTATCGACTCTTATTCACCGGCACTTCTTCATCCTAGTCACTCTTCTTCACTCGCATCCGAAGCTTTCAGGTCGGAGTCTGGGGTCTGCTTTACCAGCCTTAACTACGGATTTGGCTAGACCTCGATATTTTCCGTGAAGCGATTGCCTTCTGACCTCCACAACCCAATGGTAACATTATGCGATATCGAAGTTTTGCAGCTAGACCGTTGCTTTTTTTTTGGACATTTTAGGGCTCCAACTATCCGTAACGACTGCTATAGATGTTCTTATGGCAACCGGGACCGACGGCTTAATGACGGCTCTCATACCACTACGAAAGAAAAGTCAAGTCAAGTCAAGTCAGTCAAGTCTACGAAAGGATTTAGCTAGCTAGAGGTAGTGTGTCTATATGTAGATTTTATAATTTTCGGTCTTGAAATAAAAATAAAATTTTATTTGTTATATATTTTAATGCTTTCCAAAAAAAGAAACACATACAAACGATTTATTCAAAATACAAATGACGACTATCGATATAATCCTTAAAATTCAACACGTAATTGATCCGATTTATAAAAATCACTTTGATAAGCAGTTACGACAAAGGCAGAGAGAATCTGGCTTATAAATTATTATAGTAAGTACAATCAAGTTCTTCATGTCAACAAACGATTTTCGCAACCTGTAAACGGAACTGAAAATTGTGGTTTTAATTTTTTTTCAGACTCAAAGACGTATACACTATCATTCTTGAAACAGTCACGTGTAATGTAGCGAAAAAATAGGAACTACAAAACTTAAGTACTTGCATAACTGAAAATATTGCAGACATCTAGTGCACCAATGCTAGTGGTAGTAATTCATGTTCACTGCCCCTCTAGTTTCATTATTTTATCTTTAAAGCTATCAAATCATTGTAATAAGATTATGGTATTTTCACAAAGATTTTACAAAATAAAATACAAATTATTTGCACATTTTTGCTAACACAATATTTATCATTAGTAAAGTTGTTGTGGGATAAGTTGACGTTGCTAAGTAAGAGTTTTAGAATGTGAACTTTTACCACCGTAGCGTAATTTTAAGCCATGATCTTCTTTCACCTTCCGGTCTTTTGGGTTTCCAGACGAAGTTACTACATGCTCTGTTTTAACATTCTGCTTATCATTGGAGTTTGAAGGATTATTGGCAGTTTTTTTAATAGAATACTGTGGTTCACTTAACTGACCCGTGTTCATGTTCGCATAATACCTTAGGAATTCTTCAAAAGTTACTTTAAACTTATGCGTGGGGGACGGTTGTTTCTGTGGATATTTGACACTTGATAATGGTCGAATAAGATTTGACTTGTTTGGATATTTTTTATCTGTGTTTATTGACATGTTATGTGAATGCGTTAACGGTTTTGAAGGAGGGTATTCTAAGCAGGCGTTCGTACTTATATCGTCTGTGACAAAATTTACCGTAGGCTTTGGGGGTCCTAATTCCTGTAGATATTTGAATCCTGACAATGCTTGAATTAAATCGGCCTTAATTTGATCTTTTGTTTTTGACTTTATTGACCTATTTCCATAGTACGGTCTCATCTTTGGAGTAAGCTTCATTTTGTTGTTTTGCCTTCTTTCGTTTTTAAGTGTGTTAGTATCAATCATAACATCATGCCCTCTTTGTCTACTTGGTTCATTATACGTACTTCTTCCTTCTATTGCCGAGTAGAGTTCTCTGCCATCGATTCCTATTGACTGATCCTGCCCTGTCAATATTTTGCGATAGGGCAAAGTTGTTTGTTTTGTTACGCAATTTAATTTAGTCCCCGTATCGTCCGCTTTCGAGGCGATTATGGGAAGATCTTGGATCTTGGTTGAATCATCTAAACAGAAAAGAGTAGACGATGCTATTTTCTGTATAACTGGACTATTGTCGGTTCCAGTAAATAATTCTTCACAATGACAGTCCATAGACCGACTTGATTCAATTTTGTTTTTTATTGCATTTTTTTGACATGGTAGCATACAGCCAGAGCATTTTATATCTGAAAATGAAACAATTATGTTTATTGTAAGAAGTAGTAATCAAACACTACATTTACTAACTTCGTTTGTGGTACAAGTTACGTAATTTTTTTTACTATAGTCCTACCGGGGGACCTGTACCGTCCCCATGGTGCGCGCGGTGTGGCGGGGGTCGAGGAAAAACAAAGAAAAGAAAGAGCATCGATGAGATCTACTGTGTCGGACAAATCTTACGATAACAATTTGAAGGCCGGATATTAATAAAATTCCCTATATAATAATTTTCTGCTCTTTACGCTAGTCGTAAAGATGTATTGAATAATAAGAGACATAAATTAATTCAAATCAGGGGACCTAAATAATTTATTTAATCAATGAACTATCTGTATTATACTAAAGTATAGTAAGTTAAATGAATACAAACGAAAAATACTTATCCTATCATATCCTACTATCCTGCTTTCTACCAATACTTTAAATTCGAAAGTTTCTGAAGATGTTTGTATGTTTGGATCGTTCGCTCGTTGCTCAATCACGCTCTAACGGCTGAACGGATCTTTGAAATTTGGTCCAGGGACAGATTAGTCTAGAAAAACATATTTATATGCTACTTTATTTTCTGGGAATAGCTTTCCATAAATTTGTGGGAATAGAATCAAAATTTCACCCAAGTAAAGCCGCGGGCAACAGTTATATTTAATAAAAACAGGCAAATGATGAGTAGAAACTAAGTAAACTGATAGTTAAAATCAGAACTTTTCAACTGCAGTGATTCTCTTCTTTAGTTCATCTATCGTTGCGGGCAACAGTTATATTTAATAAAAACAGGCAAATGATGAGTAGAAACTAAGTAAACTGATAGTTAAAATCAGAACTTTTCAACTGCAGTGATTCTCTTCTTTAGTTCATCTATCGTTTTGAAATATTTTTTTTTTTAAATATCGTTCTTCACATCACGGGATATCGTACGACCTATCTTTGAATTGTAATCTCATGTGCGTCGACGTAGACTGTCCGGTACAAACTACACGAGATACCGCCGCCAGCACTGGCGGCGGACTGACCAAATCTACGTTCGGTATTCCCCCCCGTCTCGCCGCGCACATACCTAAGGCGCGGTACAGCAGTAGCAGTCGGACTATAGTGCTATACAGCTGCTCCAATACCATCACTTTTTAGCTATCATCTTATTAATTTCCAAGGACATTATTACTTGACATGTCATGTAGATTTCACAATATCATTTATACCTAGATACACGCCTGTAAATCCCCGGCAAAGGTGTTAACACACACATGGGGCGAGTCTATTTTTTATTTTTATATCATTATTTTATCTAACTAGGTAAGTACTTCACCGTACAGTAATTGTTAGTAAAAAAATTATCAACTTAGTTGACTTCCCTCTGGTCTTCAAGGTATAAGGGCCGGTACTGACTGGCCTTTAAATCACAAGGGATTTTAAGTGATACGTTGGCATAGATAGAACTTACAACTTATGTAATTAGAATTTTGAGGCTTATCCTCAAAATTCAGATTTTTTTTATATCTACGATGATCGCCATTGACATGTTTATTTTATTTTCATTAATCCTAGTCATCACATAAAAATCCTGCTGGGCCAGTCAGATCTAGCTTCATGTTTCCTATGGAAAATAACTTATTATTTAAGCAATGGAAGGATAATTATGTGCTGTATTATGGTTACACAAACAAAGCAAAGTTATACCTATTAAGTGTACATGCTTTGGGACCCCGGACAAGTCCATTGGACTGCCACAGCAAACATTTGTTTTTTTTAATGACTTTTCAGCGAGAACTTGTTCCAATAATAATCTCAATTTTTCGGGAGTGCAGTGGCATGATTTTAGTGCCGACTTTTGATTTTCCTCTATTTCTGACATAGGAGTGTTATATATGTATCGATGTTTCATATCAAATATTGGATCACCATCATAATGATCTGTTTCTGGGGACATTAAACAAAATTGTTTATCGCTTTCCAAAACTGAGTTCTGTTTTGCCAAATTGAATTCTTCCGCGCTGAACTCTGAAACAGTAACGAATCACTTAAATAACAGTTTTAATTGTTTAGAAATTAGATACAGTGGATAAAAATTAATCGCCTCATGTGTTGATAAGTACTAAACTCGACCAATTTGGCAGTTCTATTTGTCACAAGGAAGCAATAATATTTGTACTCAGAGCTCGCTCGGTATTATACTATGTAGTTTCAAAATGCAATAAAAAATAGTCTAGATGGCTGGAATTATAAATATGATTTAATGCTGACAGTATTTTTCCGATCATTGAGTCGCATAGCACTTATATACCAAAGACATGCTAGGTCGCCTCATTGTACTGAATGTATTGAGTGTGAATACGAGAGTGGTAAGCACAGCAGGATCAAATTCAATTAGTTGTCTTAGGATTCATTCACCATGAAGATGTCAGGCAGTAGCTGAGATTTGTCTATGTTTATGCTCCGATATTTGTTTGAACGTTTCCTTACACCACTTGGAGCTACGTACAAATATTTACAATTAAACACGATCTACATAACGGCAATCATCTAAAAACATATAAACATCCGAATTGAGAACCTCCACCTTTTTGAGAAGTCGGTTAAAAAGTAGTAATGTTTGCAGCACCTGTTTTAACGAGCACAGGCGAAATCAATTGTGAACGATTTACAATCATTTGTCTGGTATGATTCTGATTAGATTCTGTAAAGTAAGCATCTAGACAGCGGCATAGTTTCTCCACGGTGAGTTCATCAGATTGTTCTAATTCACAGCAACATGGTCTATCTATAGTTGTGTCCGTTCCAACAACAAAAGTCATTTTATTAATAATTTGACTAGGTGGTGATGTAGCTTGACAAATTTTATTTGTAACTTCCTTGTTTATTGCATTTCCAGCAGCAAATCTTGTGTGTCGCTCACGTTTAGGTGGAACAGTCTGAGGTGTCGTGATTTGGCAAAGTTTATTGGTAACATCACAAGGTGTTGTTATTTGACATAGTTTATTAGTGACTTCGTAAGGCGTTGTCATTTGACAAAGTTTATTAGATATCCTAATCTGTTTAGGTGTACTTGCAGTACTCAATACAATTTCTAGGACTTCGTTCTCATATTTAGAAGGTTTTAGGTTACAGGATAATGGTCTTCTGAGCGGCATACCTGAAATTGTTTAAGATTTTAATTGGAATGAATGAGTGCAATCTTTTTGTGAGCTTGAAAAGGAGCATAGATTCTGACTTGCTAGGCTGGCTAACTATTCACATCGTTACATCTATTCTTGATTTAAATACCCACCTTTAATATCCGAACATCTTGGATCGGTGACGTGATTCATTAGAGTTCTTTATAATTTTTTGATAATTTTAATAGAAATGAATGTAATTTTTAAATAGGTACATCTAAAAATATTTACATTATTCCGTTTATTTATACTGTTAACATGGAATGTGATACTTACCACATTCTATTTCATTAGTTTTTTTCCTCCCGGCATAATTGTTTGGTAATTGTATTCCTATGGTAGAACCAAAACCAGAAGATAAATTGTCATCGTCTTCATCGTCGGAAACTGGTACTAATACAAATATTGATGAAGAATTTGACAGTTCATCATTCATCATTAGGGCTTCTACTGCTGTGGTTATGTCATGGTTGTTGTTTAAATTATGTATTATTACAACCTGTTCCTTCGTTGGAATTGTTTTGCCATTAATTTTATACGTACTGCAACTTTTTGGTAGAGTCATTTGGCGAAGCATTGCCGCAATTTCACTTATTTCTTACATTTGTTATAAGGTGTATTCATCCGCTAGACTCTAAAGACCGCTGTAACACACTGCATCTGTTACTTTACTTTTTATTTTTGAACACAATAGATACACAAATGATAAAATATGCTTTGAGATATAAGATTAGGTATGTTCCATATATCCAGCTAGGTTATTTACTGAATAGATTCAGAATCAGATCTTTGCTGAACAATTGGTATACGCACATTTTTTAATTTCCTTTTATTGTCTCCTATACCATATTTGTATAAAATTAGGTAAATATAAAGTTAAACATATTTTTATATTCTGTTCGGATTATACCGTGATTAAAATACCAGTTGAAATTGTCATGTGACATTTCTTCTTCATCAGTTTTATTGGCCGGTTATGATTTTTTTTAGTAGAATTTATTGTGAGTATAAACAGTTCTTATAACTTGATAATAATCGTTAACTTATATCTATACAGTAGCTTATAGCCTCACTAGAGATTGATCGTTAGGTGTGGTACTGTATATATCGCAGCCAACTAGCTTAATCAGCCGTCTAATTAGTTATTTCGGTTATAAACGGCGCGATATTCGGCGGTATCGTTTGTTAGACAATGGAGATCTGTGTTTGTTACAACCTGGCTGGTTAATGCTTAGGCCATTTTTGTACCACCCAGAAATAAGATAGAAAGTTAGTGATAGCTTTAATGAGAAAAGTAGCGCATTTCGACTTGGATAGATAAGGCTAGAAGCATTCGCTTTCGTTGTATTTTTTTTATAACTATGCAGGAACAAGAGATTGGCCTAGCTGTTTAATTAAATGGATAAGCAAGTAATTAAACGTTATCGATCCAAGTCATTTGCCTAGCTCCTTAATCAAATGGCTGAATATCATTCAGGCCGATAATTGAACGGCACCGTTTGGTTATCAGCATAGGCAGTTAATTGAACGGCTGTTATTTGGCTGCGATTGCGACATGTACACCGCGTATTGGCGCGTTAATTACTGTGCTGACTACGAGTATATTGTGACCGAAGGAGTGTCACTCGCGCAAAGAGGGAAGAAAATAGGACTGTGGGGTAAAGGTAACCCAAAACTTTTTAGAAGTCTGACCTCAAGTGTGTGGGATGCTACATTTTATTCTTCAGCATTGATATTGGAAGAAAGAAAGAAAGAAAGAAGAAAAGAAAGAAAGAAAGAAAATACGTTTAATAAACACACACACTTAAAAATACAAAATATTGCGATCTACTTCCACAATCATTATTATTGTTATGAAGAGCTTGGTCCAGGCGCGGATCCAGGAGCGGAACTAGGTTGTGGGCACAGGTACCTGAAAATCGGTCAAGTGCGAGTCGTAGTGCGAAATACGCCCGGGGGGAGAGGGGGGTGTCTTTGGCGGTGTTGGTCTCACATTGACCTGTTGAATTGAACGCGGCGA
Source organism: Eilema depressum (assembly GCA_914767945.1). Classification (NCBI taxonomy): domain Eukaryota; kingdom Metazoa; phylum Arthropoda; class Insecta; order Lepidoptera; family Erebidae; genus Eilema; species Eilema depressum. The sequence continues at coordinate 30,123,335 of OU612012.1, read as the reverse complement.
GACGAAAATCAAACCTTATGGAGTGCAGAAATCGCAGGGGCAAATGCTAGTCAGCTTCCTCGAGTCATGGGCACAGGGCCTCTTTTTGATTAATAATTCCTTTAAGGAAAACCCCAACAGGAAGTGGAATTGGCAACGCCGGGACTCTGCGATAAGGAACAAGATAGACTTTTTCATAACGGACAGTAAGCACATATTTAGAGATGTCTTTGTGATCAACAAGTTTCAAACTGGAAGCGATCACCGACTTATCCGATGCTCTCTAAATATCAACATCAAGGCAAAGATTCCGAATGATAAGGTCAACCGACCTACCCCGCTCCAAGTAGCTCTAGGGTCCGAAAAGTTCCAATTGGAACTTCAAAATCGTTTCGCAATGCTGGAAACCTAGCGGCATTGACGAGAAGGCCGACATAGTGGTCAAAACATTGCAGGAAGTGTCTCGAAAGTTGTTTCCCGGAAAACGCAAACAGCAAGAGTCCAAGCTCTCTCCTGAGACTCTCGAACTTATAAGAAAGAGGCGTTAACACTGAACAACCATATACACAGTCGTCTACGTTAGATGGGAGAGCCTTAAACCAATAAATCAAAAAGCCGATACGACGCGACCTTAAACGCAATCGAGCGATATAGGGGGTCAAAAGTGTTCGCTCAGCAGTTGAGTTGAGAAGGCCCCATCTGATGAAACTTACAACTGAGCTATATGCAGCATGGATGAGTAAACCGATGGGACACAGCGACGAAAACCACAGACCCCACTCACGCGCCATTACACCGAGGAGATACCAGATGTCGAGTAGTGCGAGGTAGAGGCGGCTCTCAGGCAACTGAAGAACAACAGATGCCCTGGTGATGACGGAAATTACTACTGAGGTACTGAAAGCAGGTGGCGCTGCAATCCTGAAAGAGCTAGCGAGTCTCTTTAATTCCATCATCCGGCAAGAGCTAACAATTAGGGCACAGAGTGGGAGTGCGGTGGTACTGTTCTTCAAAAAAGGTGACAAGACTCTCTCACTCCTGAGCCATGTCTACAAATTGTTCTCAATAGTCGTCACAAATCACCTCGCGGATAAGCTCGACGAGTTCCAGCCACCTGAGCAAGCCGGGCTTCGAAAAGGCTATAGTACCGTGGACCACATCTAAACTGTTCGGCAGATTGTAGAAAAGACGCAGGAGTACAATAACCAGCCGCTGTGTATGGCGTTTGTGGACAACGAAAAAGCCTTCGACTCTATCGAAACTTGGGCAGTGCTGGATGCCCCGCAGCGGTGTCGTGTAGATTGGTGATACAGCGAGATGCTGAGATGTTTGTATGACACTGCCACAATGTACATCCTGCTCCAAGACCAGAAGACGAAACCCATTAGCCTCCAGCGTGGAGTGAGGCAGGGAGATGTTATATCTCCCAAAGTATTCACCAACGCATTGGAGGACGTCTTCAAGACTCTGGATTGGACTTTGGCGGGGTACCAACATCCACGGTGAGTACATCGCATCTTCGGTTCGACGACGACATCGTTATACTCGTAGTTGCTTAGTCGCTGGAACAACTGGTCGAAATGCTGCACAGTTTGAATGGAGCTTCTCGACAAGTTGGCCTGGGTGTAAACTTGGACAACACCATGATTATGTTAAATGGACATGTTGTACCGAGTCGATTGCCATCAAAGGGGTGACACTCAGAGTTGTTCAAAAATATATCTCCTGGGGCAGGTTATCCAGCTCGGTAAAAACAACTTCGAGAAAGAAATAGTCAGATGGATCCAACTGGGGTGGGCAGCATTTGGTAAACTACGTCGGGTCTTCTCCTCCCCCCTACCGCAATGCCTCAAAACAAAGGTTTTCGACCAGTGCGTCCTGCCTGCTATGACCTACGGTGCCTAAACGCGGCCACTGAAGAACTGAAAGGTTAGTCCATGACCTAGAATTCGCGCAGCGGGCTATGGAGCGAGCTATCCTTGGAGTCTCTTTGAAGGATAGAATTCGCAACGAGGTCATCCGAAATAGAACCAAAGTTACCGACATAGCCCGCAGATTAAGCAGGCTGAAGTGGCAGTGGGCTGCCTGCATCTGTCAAAGGACTGATGGCCGTTGGAGCAGACGAGTCCTAGAGTGGAGACTGGGAGAAGGAAAACGAAAGGTGCGACGCCCCTTAGGCAGATGGACTGACGACCTGATAATGGTGGCTGGGACAGACTGGATGCGGAAGACGGAGGATCGGCAGACGTGGCGCTTATTCGGAGAGGCCTGTGTCCAGCAGTGGACTGCAATATGTTAACTGATTGAATGTACACCTCAGACCTGTGCTCCTTAAAAAGGTGTACAAAAAAGCCGCAATAGTAGTGGGTAATTTCTGATTGTAACAGTGTGAACAAATGCTGGTATATCGTCTATTGCTGTGTTCCAAATCACGCGTGATTCATGATTCATTTTGTTTTTTTTTTTTCAATAAACCATAAAAAAGTGACGTCACCGATCTATTAAGGTTGTGGGCATGCCCATAGTGCCCATCATAGTGGATTCGCGCGTGGCTTGGTCTATCAGCAGCAGTTTGATGGTTCAGTCATAAAATTCGAGCGATCATTGTTGCCGTGGGATAGGACCCATAATGGGCATGGCGGATTTAAATAATACCATTCATTGTACCATTTAGAACTTTATTTGTATTTACATTTTAACTACAAAAAATATATAACTCAGTACATGACTGTTGGAAATTTGTACAAACAAAACTATTTACAAAACAACAGTATCAAATTTAATAGAAAATGATCGAATCTTTTCGCCTTGTAGGAACGGTGCTAGTTATGGGATTTGCGATACCTGTATTATGGTCATACATCATACTAAGTACATTAGCGTGAACGGTAGGTACAAGGGCGGAAAGTTCACCAGTGCGTTTTTCTGCCACTTAATGCCAGATAAAATGGAATTCACGCACACATTCTTTGATTTCATCGAGATTTTTTTCGCTGTAGGTACTATTTATCTCTGAAACGCAAGAGCCAGTATCAGTATCGTATCCTTTAGTTATTTCTATTTATGAAGTCATGCATAATGAAATCATGCCATGTTCAGAAGAGTTTATTGGTTTGTACCAAAGATTTTATGCATTCGTCATAGGCCTTGCCGGGGATCTTAGTGGACTGAGGGCATTAGGCATTCTGCTATGTAGACAACATAGGACCTAAGTCATTATGCTATCTTGACAACCTAAGACCCACCCATTTAAGTAAGTAGTAAGTATTATAACTAGTGGGTACTTACGTACTTTCATAGAACTCACGTTTCATATTATTTGTCACTAACACGATGCTTGTGATATGCTGTAAAAAGTGTAAAGTATGAGATTATTTTGCAAGGAAACTTTATATAATAGGGTACTAAAACTTAGGAGCGAAGTCAACCTTCAAAAGCTGTCAACCGCCAAAACAACAGAAGAGGAATTGAACAGGCTCTACCATTCAAATCAATAATCGAACAAGTATATGGGCCCCATGGATATATGGGCTTCATGGGTTTATGGGCTCCATGGGTAAATGGGTCCATGGACCCCGTGAGTAAATGGGCCCCGTTGACCTATGGGCCCCATAGGTGTATGGGCCCCGGTGATTTAAAGGCCCAATAGGCATATGTGTTCCGTGGGAATAGGGGCCCCGTGGGTATACGAGTCCCGTCGGTATACGAGTCCCGTCGGTATATGAGCTCCGTCGGTAAATAGGTCCCGTGGGTATATATGGGCTTTGTGGGTAATGGGCTCCGTGGGTAAATGGGCTCCGTGGATATATAGGCTGCGTGGATATATGGGACCCATGGTTATTTTGACCATGCCTTACTCTGCCGACCAAGGCCGCATATCCGGTAAGGATTTTAATTTTTGATAGCGCCAATAGTGCCATCTGGCGTTACTTCCCCATGTTCAAAGTAAAATAGCGAAGAACGAAGCTGCTAGCACAATAATTGCGTAACGTAACATAATTACCTTTCATCTATGTATGTGAGACCATCGATATCCATAATTTTATATGACTTAACGAATTTAAATGTCTGTTGTTAAGTGATGTTGTGCTATCATTCGGTGTTAAAATGATGCTGTTGAAGTCGATACTTTGGCAAGAGCTGCTTAAGCTTAAAGAAGTTTCACTTTTAATTATCAGAATTGAATCGCTGTTATCAGGCGTTCTTTCTGTCAACATATAATTATTATAATACCTTAAAAAAGGTAAACTAAATATTTCACTTTTTACTTTAAAGTATTCTGAATGAGTTAGATATGTTTCTGATTTACGGGTGTCCTTTTGATATTGAGAAGCATTTTGGAATTGATTGTATATATTATAGCTCTCGTCTGAACTACTGGTGTAAATATCACTTTTAATCAAATTGTAATTCAGATTGTCTTGACTAGAACTGGTTCCAAAACGTTTTTGATTCCTATTTTGTAAACCTTGTGACTGTTTATAGAGGGTTTGGCAGTAACTCGAAGTTTTGATTGGATCCTTGATTATTATTATTTTGTCATTTTTGTTTTCTATACAATACTGTGAAATGACCTCAGTTGACGATTTGAAATACGATGGAATGGAAATAACACTTCCAATAGTAACTTTTATACCTTCGTTATCAGTAAAAACACCATTTTTAACATGTGGAATACATTCTTCAGGGCATGGACATAACGAAGAGACATCAGGTGATGTTACTCTGATTGTAACGTAACTGTGTTTAAACCTGATTTTCTTTTTATCACAGCCACATGCATGGTCACAAGTTGTTGTTTTCTTAATATCTTGAAGTGTTTCAACAATAGCAGTTTTTGATTTATGTCTTTTACCTTCAGGACCAACCGCTATTGTTTTTTTTTTCATCCCAATCCCTTTAGCAGACTCAGAACGCTGCAAATCTGCTTTAATTTTTTTGATCAAAGCTTTCTCCGAAGGTGTTCTACCTTCAGGAAGTGGTATGCCAGCGTTTTGAAGCTTTTTTAATATATTAGCCTTTTCTGCTGGCGTCTTGCCCTCAAGTGGCGTAATGAGCCCGTCAGCCAGCGCTTTTTCGTATTTTTGTTTCATGGAAGATGTCTTAGGCTCAGGTGGCAGCCCTGTTTCAGCTCTAATTTTATCAATGATTTTTTTTTCTGAAGGTGCTTTTCCTTCTGGTAGAGGTAGCCCAGCTTCCACCAAACCTTTTAAAATTTTCTCTTTTTGCTCGGGTGTCTTTCCTTCTAGAGGTGTTAATAATCCAGCAGCTTTTGCTGTTTCCATTTTTTGTGATGGGGTTCGAGGTTTGCGTAATCCGCTTGTTAATCGTTTGATCATAGATTTTTCAGAAGGGACTCTACCCTCCGGAAGTGGTAATCCAGCTTTTGGCGTAACGAGACCATCAGCTATGGCTTTGTCGTATTTATCTTTCATGGAAGGTGTCATAGGCTCAGGTGGTACCTTGGCTCTGATTTTATCAATCATTTTTTTTTCTGAGGGTGTCTTTCCTTCTGGCAGAGGCAGCCCAGCTTGCACCAAGCCTTTTAAAATTTTCTCTTGCCGGTCAGGCGTCTTGCCATCTAAAGGTGTCAGTAATCCAGCTGCTTTTGCAGCTTTCATACGCTGTGACATTGAAAGTTTGGGTAAACCCTCTTGAACTCTTTTCACTAACGCTTTTTCCGATGGCGTTCTACCTTCGGGAAGTGGGATTCCAGCGTTTTGAAGCTTCTTCAAAATATTTTCCTTTTCTGCTGGTGTCTTGCCTTCAAGTGGCGTAATAAGTCCACCAGCCAGAGCTTTGTCGTATTTTTCTTTCATCGAAGGTGTCTGAGGTTCAGGAGGTAGCCCTGTTTCGGCTTTTATTTTATTAATCAATTTTTTTTCTGATGGTGTCTTTCCCTCTGGCAGAGGCAGTCCAGCTTGCACCAAACCTTTTAAAATTTTCTCTTTCCGCTCAGGCGTCTTGCCCTCTAAAGGTGTCAGTAATCCAGCTGCTTTTGCAGCTTTCATACGCTGTGACATTGAAGGTTTGGGTAAACCCTCTTGAATTCTTTTCACTAACGCTTTTTCCGATGGCGTTCTACCTTCGGGAAGGGGTATTCCAGCGTTATGAAGCTTTTTCAAAATATTTTCTTTTTCTGCTGGCGTCTTGCCCTCAAGGGGTGTAATTAATCCATCTGCCAGAGCTTTATCGTATTTTTCTTTCATCGAAGGTGTCTTAGGTTCAGGAGGTAGCCCTGTTTCGGCTTTTATTTTATTAATCAATTTTTTTTCTGATGGTGTCTTCCCTTCTGGCAGAGGTAGCCCAGCTTGCACTAAACCTTTTAAGATTTTCTCTTTACGTTCAGGCGTCTTGCCCTCTAATGGTGTCAATAACCCAGCTGCTTTTGCCGCTTTAAAACGCTGTGACATCGATGGTTTGGGTAAACTCTCTTGAACTTTTTTCACTAATGCTTTTTCTGATGGCGTTCTACCTTCGGGAAGGGGTATTCCAGCGTTATGAAGCTTTTTCAAAATGTTTTCTTTTTCTGCTGGCGTTTTGCCCTCAAGGGGTGTAATTAATCCATCTGCCAGAGCTTTGTCGTATTTTTCTTTCATGGAAGGTGTTTTAGGTTCAGGTGGTAGCCCTATTTCGGCTTTTATTTTTTTTATCAATTTTTTTTCTGATGGTGTCTTCCCTTCTGGCAGAGGTAGCCCAGCTTGCACCAAGCCTTTTAAAATTTTCTCTTTACGTTCAGGCGTCTTGCCCTCTAATGGTGTTATTAACCCAGCTGCTTTCGCCGCTTTAAGACGCTGTGACATGGATGGTTTGGGTACACCCTCTTGAACTTTTTTCACCAACGCTTTTTCCGATGGCGTTCTACCTTCAGGAAGGGGTATTCCAGCGCTGTGTAGCTTCTTTAAAATATTTTCCTTTTCTGCTGGCGTCTTGCCGTCAAGTGGCGTGATGAGTCCAGCAGATTCAGCTTTCTTGTATTTCTTTTTTAAAGAGGGTGTCTTAGGTGTAGGTGGTAGACCGGCTTCCTTTCTTATTTTGTCTATTAAATCCTTTTCTGAAGGTGTCCTACCTTCTGGTAATGGAACCCCGGCTTGTAACATATCCTTTAATATTTTTTTCTTTTGTTCCGGCGTTTTACCTTCTAATGGCATAAGAGGTAATGATGGCTTACTTAACCCTGCTTTAATTTTTTTAATCATTGCTTTTTCGGAAGTTGTTCTACCTTCTGGCAGCGGTAATCCAGCCTCATGAAGTTTTCCTAATATTTTCATTTGTTCTGCAGGTGTCTTGCCCTCCAGTGGAGTAATGATACCATCTGCTAAGGCTTTTGTGTATTTTTCTTTTAATGAAGGTGTTTTGGGCTCAGGTGGCAGCCCAGTTTCAGCTCTTATTTTATTGATTAAGTCCTTTTCTGATGGCGTAGTACCTACTGGTAGTGGCACACCGGCTTTGGTCAAACCATGCAAAATCTTCTTTTTTTGCTCCGGTGATTTGCCTTCTAACGGTGTTAATAAGCCAGCAGCTTTTGCAGCTTTCAACCTTTGTGATAGAGTTGGAGGTTTAAGTAATCCAGTCTCAACTTTTTTAATTTTAGATATCAATTCCTTCTCAGACGGTGTTTTTCCTTCTGGTAATGGTACACCCGCTTGCAACAAGCCTTTCAATATCTTCTTTTTTTGTTCGGGTGTTTTACCTTCTAAAGGCGTTAATAAGCCAGCGGCCTTTGCAGCTTGCAGTCTTTGTGACGGTGTTGGTGATTTTAGTAATCCTGCTTTAGCTTTCTTAATCATTGATTTCTCTGAAGGTGTTCGACCTTCCGGAAGTGGTATTCCGGCCTCATGAAGCTTTCTCAATATATTTTCCTTTTCGCCTGGTGTCTTACCCTCAAGTGGTGTAATTATTCCCGCAGCTTCAGCTTTTTTATATTTTCCTCTCAAGGAAGGTGTTTTGGGCTCAGGGGGTAGCCCATTTTCAGCTCTAATTTTAGCAATCATTCTCTTTTCTGAAGGTGTTTTGCCTTCTGGCAGAGGTATCCCAGCCTGTACTAAGTTTTTGAGGATCTTTTTCTTCTGTTCTTCCGTTTTTCCAGTTAAAGGGGTTAAAAATCCAGCTGCTTTGGCAGCTTTCATAGTTTTTTCAGACTTTGATTTCTGTGCCATAAGTTTTTTTAATAATTCTTTTTCCGATGGTGTTTTACCTTCTTGTAATGGTGTTTCATAGCCAGCCCTAATGTTTTTGATTAATTTTTTATCTGATGGTGTTTTGCCTTTTGGTAATGGCAAACCAGCAGCCATTCTACCTCTTAATATTTTTTCTTTCTGTTCTGGAGTTTTACCTTCCAAAGGTGTTAAAATTCCAGCAGCTTTGAATTTACGTATCTTTTCTGCAGCAGTTTCTTCAGGTTTACCGAGTTCATCTACAGCTAACTGGTCGCATATACATTCATCAGCAGGCCCTTTTCCTTCTGTCATACTCTTGGCTGATTTTTCATCAAGCCTCTGACGTTCTTTTTTAGCTGCCTTTACTTTTGATATTAAAGCTTTTTCGGAGCGTGTACGTCCTTCTGGTAATGGTATGTCCATATTGGCTAATTTTTGTAATATTTTCTCTTTTTGTATTGGTGATTTGCCTTCAAGTGGGAGTAGTAGTCCAGCATCAGCAGCTTTTGCGTGCTTGTCTCTCATAGCCTGAGTCTGAGGTTCAGGAGGTAGACCAAGTTCTGCGCGAACTTTATCTACCAACTTTTTTTCTGAAGGAGTTTTTCCTTCTAGAAGTGGCAGTCCATGCTCGGCTAATCCTATTAATATCTTCTCTTTTTCTTCAGGCGATTTCCCCTCAAGAGGCTTTATTAAGCCTGCCGCTATTGCTTTTCGCAGTTTTTCTGATGGTGCTAATATTGAAGGCTTCCGGGGTGCCGCTGCTATTTTAGCTATTAAAGATTTTTCCGATTCAGTTCGCCCTTCTGGCAAAGGAATATCCATATCTAGCAAACCCTGTAAAATTCTTTTCTTTTCTTTGGGCGATTTTCCTTCAAGAGGCTGCAAAAATCCAGCATCGGCGGCTTTCGCATATTTTTTTTTCATGGTTTCTGTCTTGGGTTCAGGAGGTAGACCTAGATCAGCTCGAACTTTGTCTAGCAGCTTCTTTTCGGATGCTGTCTGTCCTTCAGGAAGTGGCAAACCAAGATTGGCTAGACCTCTTAGTATTTTTTCTTTTTGTTCAGGTGGTTTGTCTTGGAGGGGCGTTAGTAATCCGGCTGATTTTGCTTTACGTATTTTTTCCTGCGGTGATAGAAGAGAAGGTTTACGTGGTTCCTTTGCTATTTTAGCTATTAGTGACTTTTCGGATGCTGTTCGTCCTTCTGGTAAAGGTATTCCCATATCATGTAAACCTTGTAAAATATTCTTCTTTTCATTAGGTGATTTGCCTTCGAGAGGCTGCAGTAATCCAGCATCAGCAGCTTTTGCGTGCTTGTCTCTCATAGCTGGAGTCTTAGGTTCAGGTGGAAGACCTAGATCAGTTCTAACTTTGTCTAATAGTTTCTTTTCAGATGCTGTCGTTCCTTCAGGAAGTGGTATGCCAAGTTCGGCTAAAGCTTTTAATTGTTTTTCTTTTTGTTCTGGAGACTTTCCTTCTAGAGGCGTTAGAAGGCCTGCTGCTTTTGCTTTATTCATCTTCTCTTGGGGTGACAAAAAGGATTGTTTACTTGGTTCTTTTTCTATTTTAGCTATAAGTGACTTTTCGGATGATGTTCGTCCTTCTGGTAAAGGTATTCCCATAGCATGTAAACCTAGTAAAATATTCTTCTTTTCATTAGGTGATTTGCCTTCGAGAGGCTGCAGTAATCCAGCATCAGCAGCTTTTGCATGTTTATCTCTCATAGCTGGAGTCTTAGGTTCTGGTGGAAGACCTAGATCAGTTCGAACTTTGTCTATTAGTTTCTTTTCAGATGCTGTCTTTCCTTCAGGAAGTGGTATGCCAAGTTCGGCTAAAGCTTTTAGTTGTTTTTCTTTTTGTTCTGGGGACTTCCCTTGTAAAGGAGTTAGTAGGCCTGCTGCTTTTGCTTTATTCATCTTCTCTTGTGGTGATAGAAGCGAGGGTTTACGCGGTTCTCTTGCTATTTTAGCAATAAGTGATTTTTCAGACGGTGTTCGTCCTTCTGGTAAAGGTATTCCCATATCATGTAAACCTTGTAAAATATATTTCTTCTGATTAGGCGATTTACCTTCGAGAGGCTGCAGTAATCCAGCATCAGCAGCTTTTGCATGTTTATCTCTCATAGCTGGAGTCTTCGGTTCTGGTGGAAGACCTAGATCAGTCCGAACTTTGTGCAATAGTTTCTTTTCAGATGCAGTTTTCCCTTCAGGAAGTGGTATACCAAGATCGGCTAGAGCTTTTAGTTGTTTTTCTTTTTGTTCTGGGGACTTCCCTTGTAGAGGCGTTAGTAGGCCTGCTGCTTTTGCTTTATTCAATTTCTCTTGTGGTGACAAAAAGGATGGTTTACGCGGTTCTTTTTCTATTTTAGCAATAAGTGATTTTTCTGACGGTGTTCGTCCTTCTGGTAAAGGTATTCCCATATCATGTAAACCTTCTAAAATATCCTTCTTCTGATTAGACGATTTACCTTCGAGAGGCTGGAGTAATCCAGCATCAGCAGCTTTTGCATGTTTATCTCTCATAGCTGGAGTCTTAGGTTCTGGTGGAAGACCTAGATCAGTTCGAACTTTGTCTATTAGTTTCTTTTCAGATGCTGTCTTTCCTTCAGGAAGTGGTATGCCAAGTTCGGCTAAAGCTTTTAGTTGTTTTTCTTTTTGTTCTGGGGACTTCCCTTGTAAAGGAGTTAGTAGGCCAGCTGCTTTTGCTTTATTCATCTTCTCTAGAGGTGATAAAAGGGATGGTTTACGCGGTTCTCTTGCTATTTTAGCAATAAGTGATTTTTCAGACGGTGTTCGTCCTTCTGGTAAAGGTATTCCCATATCATGTAGACCTTGTAAAATATCTTTCTTCTGATTAGGCGATTTACCTTCGAGAGGCTGCAGTAATCCAGCATCAGCAGCTTTTGCATGTTTATCTCTCATAGCTGGAGTCTTAGGTTCTGGTGGAAGACCTAGATCAGTTCGAACTTTGTCTATTAGTTTCTTTTCAGATGCTGTCTTTCCTTCAGGAAGTGGTATGCCAAGTTCGGCTAAAGCTTTTAGTTGTTTTTCTTTTTGTTCTGGGGACTTCCCTTGTAAAGGAGTTAGTAGGCCTGCTGCTTTTGCTTTATTCATCTTCTCTTGTGGTGATAGAAGCGAGGGTTTACGCGGTTCTCTTGCTATTTTAGCAATAAGTGATTTTTCAGACGGTGTTCGTCCTTCTGGTAAAGGTATTCCCATATCATGTAAACCTTGTAAAATATATTTCTTCTGATTAGGCGATTTACCTTCGAGAGGCTGCAGTAATCCAGCATCAGCAGCTTTTGCATGTTTATCTCTCATAGCTGGAGTCTTCGGTTCTGGTGGAAGACCTAGATCAGTCCGAACTTTGTGCAATAGTTTCTTTTCAGATGCAGTTTTCCCTTCAGGAAGTGGTATACCAAGATCGGCTAGAGCTTTTAGTTGTTTTTCTTTTTGTTCTGGGGACTTCCCTTGTAAAGGAGTTAGTAGGCCTGCTGCTTTTGCTTTATTCATCTTCTCTTGTGGTGATAGAAGCGAGGGTTTACGCGGTTCTCTTGCTATTTTAGCAATAAGTGATTTTTCAGACGGTGTTCGTCCTTCTGGTAACGGTATTCCCATATCATGTAAACCTTGTAAAATATCATTCTTCTGATTAGGCGATTTACCTTCGAGAGGCTGGAGTAATCCAGCATCAGCAGCTTTTGCATGTTTATCTCTCATAGCTGGAGTCTTAGGTTCTGGTGGAAGACCTAGATCAGTTCGAACTTTGTCTATTAGTTTCTTTTCAGATGCTGTCTTTCCTTCAGGAAGTGGTATGCCAAGTTCGGCCAGAGCTTTTAGTTGTTTTTCTTTTTGTTCTGGGGACTTCCCTTGTAGAGGTGTTAATAGGCCTGCTGCTTTTGCTTTATTCATCTTCTCTAGAGGTGATAAAAGGGACGGTTTACGCGGTTCTCTTGCTATTTTAGCAATAAGTGATTTTTCAGACGGTGTTCGTCCTTCTGGTAAAGGTATTCCCATATCATGTAGACCTTGTAAAATATCCTTCTTCTGACTAGTTGATTTACCTTCGAGAGGCTGCAATAATCCGGCATCAGCGGCTTTTGCATGTTTATCTCTCATAGCTGGAGTCTTGGGTTCTGGAGGAAGCCCTAGATCAGTTCGAACTTTATCTAATAGCTTCTTTTCAGATGCTGTCTTTCCTTCAGGAAGAGGAAGGCCATGTTTAGCGAGGCCTTTCAAAATTTTTTCTTTTTGTTCTGGGGTTTTACCTTGTAGGGGAGTTAGTAAACCTTCCACTTTTGCTTTACGTAGTTTCTCGAGTGGCGCCTGAATAGACGATTTACGGGGCTCTTTATTTATTTTAGCTATAAGCGATTTTTCGGATGCTGTTCGCCCCTCTGGTAATGGTATGCCTAGATCGTGCAAGCCTCGTAAAATATTTTCTTTTTCTTTAGGGCTTTTACCCTTAAGCGGTTTTAACAATCCAGCAGCAGCAGCATTGGCATGCTTATATCTCATTGCTGAGTTCTTAGGTTCGGGAGGAAGTCCTAATTCAGAGCGAATTTTTTTTAATAACTTCTTTTCAGATGCTGTTTTTCCTTCAGGAAGGGGAATACCTTGCTTAGCAAGCCCCAGTAATATTTTTTCCTTTTGATCTGGAGTTTTGCCTTCGAGAGGTGTTATTAATCCTGCAACTTTTGATTTCCTTATTTTTTCTGATGTCGCGGATATCATAGTTTTACGAGGCTCTGCTGCTATCTTTGCAATTAAAGCTTTTTCTGATGGTGACTTTCCCTCAGGTAAGGGTATTCCTGCGTTATGTAAGTTTCGTAGAATCTTTTCTTTTTCTTTAGGAGTTTTATCTTTAAGAGGTTTTAATAATCCAGCAACAGTGGCATTGGCGTATTTATTTCTCATGGCTGAATTTTTCGGTTCCGGTGGGAGACCTAAATCAGCTCGAATTTTGTTTATTAACTTCTTATCAGAAGGTGTTTTTCCTTCTGGAAGTGGAAGACCATACTCGGCTAGACCTTGTAATATTTTTTGTTTCTGTTCTGGGGTTTTACCTTCTAGAGGAGTTAATAAGCCTGCAGCTTTTGCTTTTCGTAATTTTTCTGACGGAGCTAGCACTGAGAGTCTCTGTGGTTCTGCTGCTATCTTAGCCACTAAGGCTTTTTCAGATGGTGTACGTCCTTCTGGTAACGGTATGCCTAAATTATGTAAGCCCCGTAGGATATATTTCTTCTCTTTTGGTGTTTTACCTAAAAGGGGTTGCAATAAACCAGCCTGAGCAGCTTCCTCATGTTTCTTTCTCATATCCTGCGTTTTAGGATCAGGAGGCAGTCCTAGTTCATTGCGCATTTTATCTATCAAATTTTGCTCTGATAATGTTTTAGCGGCAGGCAAAGGAATGCCTGCATTTGCCAATCCTTTTAAGATATCTTCTTTCTGTTTTGGTGTCTTCCCTTGTAAAGGTGTCAAAATTCCTGCAGCTTTAGCTTTTCGTAATTTTTCAGGTAATGTTTCTGCAGATAAGCATTCAGCTATTTTAACCTTGTCTATAAGAGATTTTTCTGATGCAGTCCTCCCTTCTGGAAAAGGAACACATAATTGAGCTAAACCCTTTAATATTTTTTCTTTTTGAGGATGTGTCTTTCCTTCTAATGGTGTTATTAAACCTGCTTTTGCGGCTTCTTTCATTTTGGCTTTTTGCGCTGCAGTTCTTGGTTCTGGAGGTAGACCAAGATCTCTTCTTACTTTTTTTATTAATGATTTTTCTGAAGGTGTCTTTCCTTTAGGTAATGGAACACCAGATAGAGCTAAGTCTCTTAATATTTTCTCTTTTTCTGCTAAAGGTTTCCCTAGTATTTCTTTTTCTGCTTGTTTAATTTTTTCTCTCATTTTTTTTGTGCTCACAGTGTCAAGGCCAACGGACGCTAGAGATTTCATTATCTCGCCAACAAGACGTTCGTCTCTTGGCAAATGTCCACATAGCACACAATTACAGTGGTTGCAATTTTTCATCTTATAACAGTCATACAATCCTTTCATTACTTCAAACATTGCGTCAGAGTTACATGAGCAACAGCAGCTTTCTCGAGTGGTTTTAAGCTGACATCGATACACTTTCAATTTTATTGGCAAAATGTTGTTATAAATTTTATCACGATTATAATATTGATTTTGGAATTCTTGGTACTCTAAATAAACTGCGCTGCAGTTTTCCTTTGAAATTACATTAGAACTTTTGTTTCGTAATTTTGTTGGATTATTATTTATACATTTCTTAGTTTTTATTAAATCGGGCATACTGGTATAACTAGTAATATGCTTCTGATTTCTAGTCGAACAAAGCCATGGTTGCAATAAAAAGGAAGATTGTGGACTATGTTTTGTTTGTAAGTTGACAGTTTTGCTTTTAATTTGTTCGTTTCGACTCTTCACAGTTCGTATGTTTTGGTTAAGATTACATCGACTAAAGCTTTGACTTGAATGAGCTTGGGTCAAACGGTAATTGGTATCTTTACATTCAAAGTTCTGCATTCTGTCAATAACTTCTTGTAATATTTCGTAGTATGTTATTTATTGTTTCATTTATGTAATTCATAATCATCAGAAAGTACAAGTATGTTATGTTATGCCACAACGAACTGTAATGGCATTTTATCCAGACGTGCGCTATTGGTTCACGATAATCATTGTCATTTGAATACTTAATCAACTTTGATTTATTTGGTCTCGGCTCAGGCTGAAACAATAGATTAGATATAGACTACAATTTACAAATATTTCATAATATTACGTACCTATACGTGCATTTAAATTAGTTAAATAGGTATCTGTGACATGCAATAATATTTTATTTCAATCATTGACGGGTTTGAATAAGTTTGCGAAAGCTTCAATTGACTTCATAAGTGATCACCACCATTATCTTTAAGAATTCTTTGACGAATGAAATATATTTGATAAATTAATTACCTAACTAAAAACAGCATCAAAGCCACTAAGTATTTAATATTAAGAGAGTATGGAAGGTATGGAATGCAAATATACAAATATGTACATATAAAACAATAAGTAGGTACCTACCTATGTCTGAAGTTTCCGCGAATCTCAATAATTGAAATAAAATTACTTTTGAATAATAAGGCGAAATGTAAATAATACCCAAATATATCGCGATAGAATCAGTTAAGAAGCAGTTCTATTTCAACAATACGTATGTTCCACTTGCTGTTACCCGCAAGACCTGCGAGCACCAGCTAGTAAAGCAATTATGTGAATCCGTGTGCAATTCTGACCTCGTCCTCACAATATGGGGGTATATATTATTCTAGGAACAAAATGTAGTCTGTGTCATTCCAGTCTAAATTTATCCTTATATTTAAATTCATGACTTGGAACATATACAACTTTCATTTGAGCCTTATTCATCAAAATATCCGTCCAGCCATTAGGCCTATAGAGGGGAACAAAGAAAACTACAAAAATATATAATTATGCACGCATTTAATATTACCCTCGCTGGCGCAGTTGGGTAAATAGACCATCACAAAACCTAAATAATCTTTACGTCGCAAGAATTGCGTCGAAGTCACCATAATCTCAGCCACATTACACAATAAGTAAATAAAGTTGATATTTTAGCAGATTGTTTAGTGCATGTTTAGTGATTTTTTTTTTCTATGCCACTTAGGTGGCAGACAAGTACACGGCCCACCTGATGGAAAGTGGTAACCGTGGCCAGCCGTGGCCTATGGACGTATGCAACGCCAGGGGCATCAAACTCATGCTGCCGACCCTGAAGAAACCTTCTAATTATTTAGTACTTACTTGACATATCTCATAGTACAAACATTTTATCTAACACAAGACTAAGGGATTGTATATTTACAAAATTATTGATTAAATATTTTTATAGCATTATAAAATTATTATTTTATGTACACAACTTGCACGTTAAACATTTTGTAATATTTTGACATTTCTTATGTCAAAATTGTCAAGAGCTAGAATTGTCACATGAGAAGATAGCAATCTTTAAAAAAAACAGCTGGCTGACTTTAAGAACGAGAGTATAATAAGCGCCAAAACACATACTTGCGATGTGGCGCCGCAACGCGAGTATGTGTTTGGACTCTAAGCACTACCCAGTGCCCACAGAGGACCGAAATATGATTATATAATTTTCTTCTCCATGGCACTACCATTGAATGTAACTATGCTACCAGTCAAAGACGTTTCTGCCAGCCTTCGCGAAACATGCCATAGGGGTGCTTGTAGAGAGTAACGGTGCGTATTTCGTTGCCTGGCATTTACACCAATGATCGCTGTGTATATTCTAAGTACCAATGCCAATGTTGAGACTTATCGATAACACTGTGAACCTCTTGTATGTTGGAGTACTTGGAGTTGGTGTTAAATAAAAACTTTAAGGCGATTCTCACACTGCTCGCGTCACGCTGCGGGGCGCGGGGAGGCGTGATCTCGCGTCGCTGTCGCCTCTGCGGATCTCTTTATTGAAACCGAAGTCATCCGCAGTCACGCGCGGTGTGGCAGATCACGCGCGTACAAGGAGAAAATATGCGTACCCGCGAGGTATGGAGCACTGAATCTGTCATCAAGCTTGCTATAACATATTTTTTAAATATAATATAATACAGTACAGGAGTGCATTCCCGTCGCTAGTGTAATGGCCTGGAGTCGAACCCGGGACCTCTCTATAGTAAATCCAACTCCTTAACCACTATGCCCGACTCCTTAACCACCAATACCCGCGGCTCATTTTAGCCATGTCTTTAGTTCTACTCAACCAATCTATCACGATCAAACAAACGTAAGATTTTAAGTCTCATTAAGAACTTTTTTAAAAAACGCATCAATGTAGTTTCAGTAGCTTTTGCGTCCATTGCGGAATGTAAAAAAAAAAGACGTGTGGCACTCGGGGACTGCCGCGGTAAAGCTATTGCATAGCACTTTTTATCAACTTATGCAAATATCCCCCCACTCCGAGCTCGCACGAATCTAGCCGAGCTGCTCCGAAATCGGCCGATTTCGGAGCAGCTCGGCTTGATTCGTGCGAGCTCGGAGTGTCAACTTAGGTTTTATCGTTACGGAATTTCTGGATTCGGTCTCCACCTTAGAGTATATTAAGTAGATAAATACTCTAAGGTCTCCACGCTCAAGGCCCGCGATAGAAGCTATGCAATAGCTTAAAAACAAATAAGAATGAAAAAATAAAAGGTTGTGATTTGTAGTATCATAATCTAACATAAACCCAACCACTTATTTTTTCTTTAATTGTCTCTAACGTAGGTACAGTTACGACCACTTCAATAGGTACTTTTAAGTTAAATTACGATTCATAATTAGCTATACAATGTAATTAACAAAAATCATATTTTATCAAGTTGAACCAAAGATAAGTGTGACTTTTAAATTAAAAAATCTTATACATTCTGATCTCAGACTAAAAGAATAGTACTATTATACTATACTATTCTTTTAGTCTGAGCTTCTGATGACTATATTTCAAAATGGACTAATATTTGGATTTGGTCGTCGTAGTATTTTTTGTCGCCTTGAGAAGAGATATCCAAAGAAGTATGACATATCCTAAATTGGCCTTAGTCTTGGTTTCAAATTGCCCATAATCCTTTACTTTTATAAAATTTTAGATTATATATTTACCTGAAACACCTACTTAAAAATTTCTAATGGACTAGGTATAACTATACTATACGTGTGCTTGTCTGCCACCTATGTCCGCCGCCGATAGCAGACAAATGTGCGCGCGGAGGCGGCGGAACCACGCGCATGACCGCGTTCTTCCGCGGGGCAGTGTGTCAATTATAGAACCTAAACACTGCGGCCTTATAAGTGACACAACTCCTTGTTATTGGCAGAATTTGTCGGCAACATCGGCATAGCTTGCCACACCAAAAATGGAATTGAACAGTGAACACATATATATATTAATCTATGGTGAACACATAGAGTAAAGTAATACATCGGAAATGAGTGAACACATTATATATTACTCGTATTTATGCACAATATAGTCATCTAACGTACTTTATTGAAACTAACAGAACTT
Organism: Eilema depressum; assembly: GCA_914767945.1. Classification (NCBI taxonomy): domain Eukaryota; kingdom Metazoa; phylum Arthropoda; class Insecta; order Lepidoptera; family Erebidae; genus Eilema; species Eilema depressum. The sequence continues at coordinate 30,105,101 of OU612012.1, read as the reverse complement.
GATGCGAGAGAACAGTCATTGAACTCTTCACAACTGACTTCACAGCTGAGCTGTTCGCAACTGAAACTAGATGGAGCGCAACGCAACGTCATAGTTTAATTCTGTATCCGACGAGGTGTGTGGTGATGATGAATAGAAATGATGGTTACATACTTGTGGGAAAATCCGGGCTCCGTAGATTTTTTACGTTACCTCGGACGAAAAGATACTTATATACCTATTGTACCTACTTTATGGTTTCTAATTTAGTTCTTATAACTATAATATACTGGGTGGCGCAAAAGTAAAGACCCTATTTGGTTCGGCTATAACATTTTTTCTAAATTAGAAAACTAGATTTAGGTTTTTTTAAATGTATATTTGTACCATTAAATTTCGTACCATTAGGATTTAAAGATGATGTCTTTTAAATGGTGACCTCCAGAGTTGATACACATTTGAGCCCTATTTATGACATTTTGCATAACTTGCCGTAACACTTCCTGCGATATGTTCGTTATTTCTTGACGAATGTTTTCTTTTAGAGCTGCGAGAGTCTGTGGCTTGTTCACATACACCCGAGATTTCAAAAAACCCCAAAGAAAGAAGTCTGGACTGGTCAGATCGGGTGATCTTGCAGGCCAAGGCAAATCGCCAAAACGAGAGATAACTCGGCCTGGAAAAGCGTCCCTCACTAAGTCCATAGTGTCGCGCGCTGTGTGTGCCGTAGCGCCGTCTTGTTGAAACCAGATGTGCTCCAGCCCCAATTCGTCCAAACTGGGTATCAAAAACTCACGTAACATGGTTCTGTAGCGTTCTCCAGTGACAGTTATCGCATTGCTTCCAGCGTCTTCGAAAAAATAGGGTCCGATCACTCTGTCAACACAGATGCCACACCATACAGTAACTCTTAGTGGGTGTAGAGGTGTTTCTTGAATAATGCGCGGATTATCAGTGCCCCAGAACCGAGTATTCTGCTTATTGACATGCCCTGAGAGATGGAAATGCGCTTCGTCACTCATAACCAATTTTGAAGGAAAATCATCCTCTTCAAGGTTGAGGTTTATGACGCGCTGGCAGTAATCTAGACGAGCTCGGTGGTCAGCAGGCAGCAGCTGATGAGTCATTTGAGTTTTATACGGGAACATCTTTAAGTCTTTCACCAAAATACGCTGCAGGGTCCGTCTGGAAATGCCCAATTGCGTGGCACGTCGCCTCGTTGATGTTTCTGGACACTCTTCCACATCTTCGCGCACAGCATCGATATTTTCAGCTGAACGGCCTGTTCTTGGTCTCCCAGACTTAGGTCTATCCAATGTTGAGCCAGTTGCTTCAAGGCGTGTGGCAAAGCGTCGAATTGTGCGACCAATCGGTGCCGGACGGTGGGGAAATCGTCGACGAAATTCACGTTGTGTTCTTATCACTGATGAATTATTCCGTAAGAACATTGACACAATTATTCCACGTTCTTGGGGAGTAAAACGGTCCATGTTTATTTTCAGTGTATTTTACATTTGTTCACTACACAATTTTCAACAACAGAATGACAGAAAATGTCATATAAAAAAAATAAAGGTATTTTCTTTAGTGCCAGTACTTTTGCGCCACCCAGTATAATTATAATAGTACATTATGGTACAAGTGAGCAATGTTAACAATACTAAAATTAATTCGTTTTCCTATGTGCGCGAATCTAACAATGGCGGTCGGCCATATTTAAATAAAATGAGGTTTGAATTTAACTGTTTTTTTAGGTTTTTTACTGTTTTTTTTTCTGTACTTAGAGAAAAAAAAAGTTAAATTTGAGTGAAAATTTTGTTTATTAAACAAGTATTACAAGTTGAAATTATTTATTTAAATACGAAAATGCATCAAATGAACATACAATAGGCATATTAATTTATTCGTACTATTAAACACGTTCCTTTTTGTATCGAAACTTTTTTAAAGAACATAGAAACATAACCTATAAAATTTAGAAAAAAAACTATAACTCACTTGTGAATAATAGCAATGAAAAAGTCACAGTTTGATAATAGGTGTCATTACGTGCCTATTTGCGGTGAAATAATAGCACTTTCATGAGCAGGAGTGTTGTAAAGTATAATACCGTCATGGAATTATTAAGTACTACGTACATATTTTTTGTAATAATTCCATGCTTTTACCACGATTCACTGGCGACGACACATAGATAATCAAAGAGCGACAGTATTTTCTGTCGTTAAGGGAACAATGAAACTGTCGTTTTTGCAAGTAACGTGTCAGTGGTAGAGAGGGGTGAATGACCTGTATTGCCGCACTAACTGGCGCGTACTATAGTAGGAATATCTCGTTATAGGGACCCCTCGCCACTGATATAGTTAATACGATGACACCTAGGCCACATAATAAGTAATAGTACTATGTCCTACTATACTGCTTGCTGCTCGAACTCTCGCATCCGCGGCAGCCTCCATGTCCGTGACATCGCGGATAAAATGCAAGAGAGCCGCCTTCGCTGGTGCGGCCACGTCTTGCGGCAACCGCCAGGCTACGTGGGGAACAAATGCCTGGCAATGGTACCCCCGCCGGGTCCAGGTAAAAGGGGTAGGCCAAAGAAGTCCTGGCTTGACGTCGTGGAGGGTGATATGCGTGCTAATGGTCTCACTACCATGGACGCCCAAGATCGTGCGAAGTGGAGAAGGAAGAGCCGGAAGGCGGACCCTGAGCTTCGAGGTCATCTTGGCCACGGATGCAATCAGGAGAATACGTCTATATGCAGATGATGATGACCTGTCATTATAAATTACCCAGTTTTGAAAAATTTAAAGAAGTTGGCACTATCAATCAAATATAATATTAGTTAATTTTGTACAAAAGTATCCGGCAGTATAGTTTAGTTTCTTACATTTTGTAAAAAAATATCGGAGCTGTTATCGTGTTAAGCGCCCCACACACTAACAGTTTATCGAACGACAACCGGATGATATATAAGTCGGTCAGTTAATCGCAATAGCCCACACACTTACAGTTTCGTATACGATAGTGTGTGGCCGCTTGACGATTCCAGCCAGCGCCGGCAGGTGTCGGCGACGGGTAGTCGGCCGGCGGCCTGTTGACCGTCGGAAGGACCTACGCCTACAGATTGAATAAGACTAGTGCAAGCAATTTTCGACCTTATTGACATCACATAGTACAGAGTATTTTTTCTTATATTCGTGATCAGCGGCATCTCTTAATGCGAAAAAACACGTAATTAAGAAAATGTCAATAAGGTCGAAAATCGTTTTTCTGTTCTTAGTAGTCTCTGTGTGTAACTTGTAGTCGGTTCGAGTCCAAAATAACACACGCACCCCCTTAATTACCTCCTGTGAGATGATGCAAGAGGTTTCCGCACGAAAAAAAGTTTTAGAAATTGCTTCCATATAGATAAATAAAGTAGATAATTATTAGTTTTGATTGTTTTTAAGAACAATTCAACAATTTTTTGAGGCTAAAAGTACATTTATTAATCTATGACTGATTTGGAAGCATCAGACGATTGCCGACAGGCGATCATACGGTGGGAAACTATCGACTCCCAACTGCTAGTAGGTATGTAGTCGCAAAAGTGGCAGCAGGGCACAACCGGCAGGCCAAAATCGTTTTAGTACGTTGGCGCTATCGGCTTAGGACTGCAGGCCGCTCGATAGGACCAAAAACTGCAGGCGGACTGTTAGTGAGTGGCTGCCTTTACTTTTATCGATAATTATTTTAATCCCTATCAGTTTCTTCGACTCTGTATAACCTTGTGCGTGCGTAACCGTCATATCTTTATAAAATAATGCATACACAATGTAAAAAAGACGCTCGTTCAAGTTGCCACAGGAGCTGTCATCGAGAAAATAAAGAAATGGAATAAGTATAGTTTGTTAAATAAATAGTTAGTTATGTACCTATGTGATTTGCCAAGCATCCTTGTTCATATATCATAATTTAAACTTGACGTAGACGTTATTAACTATGCGTTTTAAAATAATTTCACTAACGCGTGCATTTACAATCTAAGTAAGGTGTCGAAAAGAAAATAAATAAATTAACAAAATCGATTTGAAGACAATTGATCGATTAATCATATTTCAAGATCTGTTTTATAGTCTGTGTCTGTTTGCTATGCACACGCACAGGGCACTTCTTTAGTGGGCGTTACCTGTCAATAAAGTATGACATTACTGTAGTACATTATTCCGAAAAAAAAACAATAATTCATATGCGTCAGCTGTCAAATAGAAATAATTTCTAATTATTATAGAAATGGAAATGGTATAGGCGATTTACGCGAGTGGAAATGTCATTGCTAATGTCATATAATATGTCATGGAAGATTTTGGGAAACTAATGATTCCCATTTTGTTCGATGACGGTAGAGTCGGGCGAAGAGCTAGTATGTAAAGTAGTCTCAACGTAAGAGGCCCACTATGACATTTGTCATTTGGACGTAACTAGGGATGTAACCACACCACTCGGTACACGATACTCAAGATAAATCGATTCAAGTTTGTATGCGTATTTGATCGATTAGAATATGTATTGTATTGTAGTGTAAAGTTCATTGGCTTAAAGTTCTAATTAGAAAATTTAATCTAAACTTTGATATTGTAGGTATTTTTAAACAATACAATACTGCGAAAAGTCAATTTTCTTTCATTTAACATTTTTATTACAATAATATTCACTCAATAATAACCAATAGAAATCGCATGAAAACGAATCTTTAGTAAATCATTTTCTTGATACCTACTGTCTGAAGTTTACGCTTATATCACTTATTGAAATGAAACCACTTTTTAACGGCTTCTATCGCGATATGAATATTGGTATGGGTATAATATGGGTATTTGCTTTGGTCAGGTCGTGCCTTAGAGAGCATGTTACGGGTAGTTGGAACGGGTGTGCGTTGTTTTATAGCTAATTGTTTTATAGAATTTCGTTTCACATAAAATTTTTCTCATATTTTCGTTTCATAGAATAATCAATACACAGAATACTTGCTTTGAAGACTTTTAAAACATTGATTTTTGTTTCACATAAAGTTTAATGTTAGAATAATCATATCATAGAATAACAAATCAAATATTCTTTATTATCATAACATACATTAAATATAAAATCGTTTGGCATACCACTCAAAAGATATAAAACTTATTTGCGCTAAGATAATTCGACGGAGCCCCGCTCCGCGGGGCTCCTATTTCTGGGTGGTTTTAATAAAAATAACGACGAAGGCTAAGGCGGGAGCTCCGCTCCGCTTCGCTCCCGCCTTAGCCTTCTAACCTAACCTATCCAAGTCGGGGTACTCTGAGTCGAGGTGTAAACTATAATGACGTGTTCTAAATTATTAAACGTTAGACCAAATTATTTTCGATTATGGTGGTGGTTTAATATACCTTAAAAAATAATTCTACTGTTTGGTAAGTTTATTAAACAAATAAATGTAAATAAAAATTCATTAAATGGTTTTTCTGTGAAATATGTTTCATTCTGGTAAATTGTCTTTGAAACAATAATATTCGAAATAAAAATATAAGTACCAAATATTATGTGAAACATTTTCTGGGAAACGAAATTCTATGAAATTTCTGTCTGCGAAACAAGGGGCTCCCAGTTGGAACCCTATAAGTACAATCTAGTCTAGCTGCAGTGCTTCGATATCGCCCAATATCGCCATTGGGTTGTGGAGATCATTAGATGGCAGTCGCTTCCGTGAAGAATATATATATATTCGAATATATATATATATATATATATCACGGATTTTCAAACGCTTCCTTTTATTTGTGCTCTATGACCTTGCTTCGTCTCACATTTCAGGATTCTCGCTCAACGAGGAGTACCCTAAAATCAAACTTCTAATTCAACGCAATCAAAGTATTGCCGGTCTTGTAGTATATTGCCGGCCATGTAGCATATTGCCAGTACTGTAGCATATTGCCGGTCATGTAGCATATTGCCGGTCATGTAGCATTAGTTCGCACCACAATTCAGTTTCGTGAGGAATCTTTAATGCGCAAACACGAGTCGTGTTTGCGCATTAACACACTTTTTGCACTTGACCGAATTTTTACAGATAAGTGTACGATCTTTAACTTTGTCTTAGACATTTTTATGATAAAATTAAAAAAAATATCTGAATCGATTTATTTTTACCATAACCAATTTATTAATAGTCTGTGGAGAGTATAAAAAACTCGTTATGGACAGCACTGAGCGGAGTGGGCGGTACCCATCAATGAAAAATGTCATTCTACGTTTGAAAAATATCATTGTTTTACGTTCTCAAAATTGAGAACTTCATGGACTTGAAATGTCCAAACGGGCTTTTTACATAGCGATTACTTTAGTTGTATGGAACAAAAACGGAAAAAATGCCTCATTTTGTTCAGTGACGTCATGTTCCATGGAACAAACGGGAATTACCGGCTACGATTAACGTCATGAGTAAGCTCCTCAAGGCTCTGCTTTTCCAAGTATTTATATCGATTAAGATGATAAAATAATAAATATTTTAAATTTTCAGTTTATATTTATTACGAAAACAGTTAAAACCAACCTTTCTTTCATTTACGATAAAAAGATAGCAAAATAAAGGAGTACAAAATTGATTGTCAGAAAAATACACAAACGATGACTATAATATTAACGTAATATACTTCTTTTTTAGGATTTTTGTGTAATAAACTAAAGACAAATGTTTCCTGGTAGAGTAAGTCAAATTTTGTTTTAAGAATCTTGGTACATTTCAAAACAACAAATGCCACTAAGGCCTTTTGAACCAGATCCTTTTCCACCAATACTAAACTTTAATACTGGACGCGGCGCCTCTTCCACTGGCGGCGGCTCCGGCTCCGGTTTCTCAAGAACAAAGTTACCTTTTCCATCTGGAATGAGAATCTCGTAATTACCAACACCTCTATCATTTTCACAAGCACAATCCTTTTTACGTCCTTTACGAGTTACGCCTGGTGGTACTAACTCACGGATGAAATCAGGTCTAAGTACTGCATAATCCCTAATGGCATCTTCCATAGTATATTGAGCTTCGGGTATTGTATCGGGTTTTTTCTTTTTGTTGAATTTGAATCCTGATGTTGTTTGTGTTAGATTTGATTTGTATATTTTGGATTGTTTTCTTGCTTCCTCGTAATCTGCGTATGTATATAGTAATAATGGTTCCTGATCTGATTCCGATGGACATTGACAAACGATTTTCCTCTTCTTTTTGCGTTTACCGAAACATAAACAATTTTTTTTTACTTTTGCTGTAGATTCGGCACCAACATTATTGAACTGTGGATCGGTACCGGCACCACTACTGAATCTTATTTCTTTTATTCCTGCTTGAGTATATATTCCACCTGGACCTACTATGACATAACCTCCTTGTGGGCCTATGATCTCTAACTCTCCCATCTCTGATTTCTTATCGGGTTGGCCAAAGAATCCCAAGGGAACTGGGCCTATTGTAGTTTTAGTGAGTTTTGGACACGTTGTATGTTCTGATGAACATGGCAGACCCGTCGGACATATAATGCACCCTGTACCATCTTGTACACTGGTACTTACTGGACCACCTGGTACGCCTATAATTGAGGGTGCCGCTTGTCCTAGTTTGAATATTACGTCTTGACCAGACTTTTTCTTTTTACTGGAATACTCGTCGCAAATGCAGCATTGGTCACCTATTGAACGAGTATCTATTTTCAATCCAGGTTCTTCCTTTGATATCGGTACCTTGTGCAATTCACAAGGGCAGGGTGGATTTATTTTCACTGTCTTTTTCTTACCACTACATGCACACTTCATCTTAATGCCATTTCTGTATTTTGGTTTATGACAAGTAGCGCAATCTTCATCTTTAGCTGCAAAATAAAGCTATTATTAACCTAGTTTTCTTAGATGCAATATTTCAGCCTTTAGGAAAATCATCACTATACTCGCATAAATCTTCGCATCTTCGGGACCAAATATACACAAACAAAAAGCTCAAACTATTGATAAATTGTACATAACTATTGCTCATGTGTACAATACACTATACCCATTAATTAATGGGGTCACCCTTTCAATTGGAGGAACATCACGGATGTACAGGGACCAGGATAACTTTACTTATTATTAGGTGCATCTGCACAACGAACGAGGCTCTGATGTAGACTTTCCAATCCACGTTTAGGCACAAGCCCCATCGACAGCGATGAACGAGGAAGGAGTGTTTGTGGCGGATTATAAGCATTTCTGCTAAGGAGACAGGCGGCTTCTCGAAACATGTATTGCCTGTTCGTTCAGCGATAATTATGTCTACCCGCTCGGCGAGATTTCTGATCGCGAAGCGAGAAACTGTTTAGCTATTATTATGGTGGATTTATCATAAGCTCATCGTTAGTTGGACAAGTAGCTATTATCATACGTACACACATACGAACACAATTCTTGTGCATTTTTCTTAGTTACGAGACTAGTCTATATGCTTGGGGTATTATCTCTGGTTTTAGGAGATTCGGAATACTAATTGATGCTAAGCTAATAAAACTAACTAGGTATACATAATAAAACTATTATAGAAAGGTAAAATAATATTACGTTTGGGCGCATAGACCTCGGGCGGCAGGACAATTACTGTAGATGGTCCAGGTTGAACTGCAGGTTTTTTTGATGCACAGGTTGGAGGTATATCGCTTGGAGGTGAATAGTCAGTACCTAGAGAAACACAAGGTAGACGCACAGGAGGTGGATGCACAGGAGTTGGTCGCACTGGAGTTGGACGCACAGGAGGTGGACACACAGGAGGTGGACGCATAGGAGATGGACGCACAGGAGGTGGACGCTTAGGAGGTGGACACACAAGAGGTGGACGCACAGGAGGTGGACGTGCAGGAGACTTTTTAGGAACACAAGTTGGAGGTATATCGCTTGGAGGTGAATAGTCGGTACCTACGGAAACACAAGGTGGACGCATAGGAGGTGGGCGGACAGGAGGTGGAGACACAGGAGGTGGACATTCACAAGGTTCACATACATCAGGTGCTATGACTACAGGTATTTTAGGAGACTCCCCGCAGTCAACATACTTAAAATCTTCTAAGTCACCAGCTTCTATTTGCTCAAATAAATGTCGTACTGTTTCTGGACTACAGTTATCTTCTAGTAACTTTTTTAGTTCTTCCAGGTGTTTTGGTAATGGAGTACCAAATGGATATTGTAGAAGATTATCAGGTGAATGGCAATATGAACGGCCGTCACATGGTGGAATTGAACACGTCCCCCCAGAAGGTTTAGGGACTGAAGTTTTAGGTACTGAAGGTGGTTCATCAACATTGTCGAAGTCATCACGTTCCAATTCTGTAAGTATTTGCATAGCACACTCCCAATCAAGATTTTCCAGATTGCCAGCTTCTATTTCCTCAAATATCTTTTGTAATTTTTTTGGGTCAATGTCATGATCTAGTAATTTCTTAAATTCTTCCAAGTTTTTGGGTAAAGGAGTCCCAAAAGGGTATTGGAGAACTTCATCAGGTAAATGACATCCAGAACGACGCCCGGGGCAGGGAGGAATACGACACGTCGAAATTGTAGTCAATGATTCAGAAATTGGGTAATTATCAAGTAAGAAATCTGTATATGTTTTCAGAGTTTCAAGATTATTACATTGGATCTTTCGTTCAATTAATGTTTTAAGTTGTGAAATACTTTCTGGTAAAGAAGTACCGTATGGATATTGTACAACTTCGTCGGGCGTATGGCAGCCAAGAGTCCTGAGACGTGCCGAACAGCGTGGATCTGTACAGTTCGACATAGCAGGGGTTGATTGTGAAGTTGAATATTCATCAGGAGAGCAACATGTAGGTGCTGCGCCCGTACAATCAAAATTTTGCATTCCACTACACTCCGTTGGTTCAAATAGATGTTTCACTCTTGGATTATTGTAACGTTCTAATAACTTTCTAACTGTTTCCAGCTGTTCTGGTAATTCCATACCGGGTGGGTATTGTAAAACGTCATGAGGTAAATGGCAACCAGTAGGACCCAAACGCTTCCCGCAGGTGTAACGAGGACAGAAATGGGATGTCGTAGGTGCATTGTTCTGAGGTGCTACATACTCGTATTCCGGTCGTCCTGCTAAAGTTCCTATCCAATCAAGGTTTCTGTAATCACCAGTTTCTATTTGCCCAAATAAGCGCTTAACTTTACATGGGTTATAGTATTTTTCAAGTATGTATTTTAGTGATTGCAAAGGTGGTGATAAATATCCGGGTGGACAACGTAAAACTTCATCTGGTGAATGACAGGATGAAATTACACTTATTGAGTTTTTAGGTATTAGATTAGAAGTTAAACAGACATCAGGTGAGGTATTTGTAGGTGATTCCCCTTCCCCGTCACTACCTTTTAAGTTTGCGTTTTCTATTTGGTTCATTATGCGTTGTACTTTTTGTGGATTGTTGTTTTGTTCTAATAACTTTTTAAGTTCTACTAGGTATGGCGAAAAGTGGGTTCCCGGTGGATTTTTTAAAAAATCTTCCGGTAATTCTTGATTGGGGGGCAACCGATTCGGTATTTTCATTGATTTCAAAAAACGATGATTTTTTGGCTGTTTCAGTAACGTCTCGCAAGTCTTGACATTTCTAGCTTGTAATTGTCCAAACAAATGTTTAACTTTTTCTACACTCTCATTTTGTTCAATTAATTTCTTAAGTTCTACTAAATCTGGTGGCAGGGGAGTGCCAAATGGATATTGCAAAACTTCATCGGGTAAGTGGCAGCCCGAGCCACTTTTACAAGAGGGCGGGTTACAGTTTGACATTAATGTAAGTTTCGGAACAGAAACTGGGTCATTAGGCAGTAAATCTATAGACCCTTTTATAGGTATCTCGCAGTTATCATTTTTCAATTTTCTAGTTTCCAATTGCCCAAAAAATTGATTAACTTTATCCTCACTCTCATTTTTTTCTATTAATTTCTTAAGTTCTACTAAATCTGGTGGAAGAGTAGTGCCAAATGGATATTTCAAAACTTCGTCGGGTAAGTGACAGCCCGGGCGGCCTTTACAGGAAGGCGGGTTACAGTTTGACATTGATGTATGTTGTGGAACTGAAACCGGGTCATTAGGCTGAAACTCTATAGACCCTTTCATAGGTATTTCGCGGTTAACATTCTTTAATTTTCTAGTTTCCAATTGCCCAAACAATTGTTTAACTTTTTCTTCACTCTCATTTTGTTCTATTAGTTTCTTAAGTTCTATTAAATCTGGTGGTAAAGGCGTGCCAAATGGATATTGCAAAACTTCGTCTGGTGCATGACAGCCCGGATGAGCTTCACATGGAGGAAACCGGCATTCCAATGCCTGTGAAGTTCCTAAATCTGAAGGTGGCTCCTCTATAGAGGTGCTCATAGCATCCTCCCAATTAATATCCTTCAAGTTACCAGCTTCTATTAATTGAAATATGTATTGAACTTTTTCTGGAGTACAGTTTTGTTCTAGTAACTTCTTAAGTTTCATCAGAGGTTCTGATAATGGAGTACCAAATGGAAATTGCAAAATTTCGTATGGTGAATGGCAGGCCTGACGTCTCTGACAGGGGTTGATTTCACATCGTGATATTGTAGATGACGACAGAAATGATGCTTGTTGTGTTATATCCTTCTTTATTAATGTAAGGGCATCAAAATTGGTACCTAAAAAAAGGGTTTGCATTAGAATAAAGGGAATATAGGACAACTGAGTGAGTGGCATACTTAAATTTTAATTTTATTTATGTATCTCAAAAGCCACTGAATGAGTAACCAATTTCCTTCTTTATTCCTTATTTCCATTTATGAGCATCATATTTCATTATTATTATGTGTGAGGTGAGGTGTATTGGGCAGAACATCATTCTGAATTATTCCTGAATTTATGTTTTCGATATCACGATAGTTAGGGCAGGAGGTTACTACACTTACTACTAGTACTTATAGTGGGGGTGCCTTTGGCCGGTTGGGTAATCAGCCCTTCTGTGTGAGCCATTTCCCCTATTTATCGACTACCAACTACCAAAGATCTTCGTAGGACAACTGGGACCGACGGCTTAACGTGATGTGCATCTGGATTGAGTGATCTTATTTATTTTTCGACAAAACCAAAGTGTACATTTAGTCAATTTACAAAACTTATAACCGATATCCAAAAAATTGTCACTCACAAGATAATGAAGATATTGACCAATATGCTTAGAGTATACATCTATATCTATACTAATATTATAAAGAGGAAAGATTTGTACCTATTTTTGTATATGTTCCGGAGCCTATTCATTACAAACATACAAACATGTTTGTAATTAATAGGCTCCGGAACTACTGTACCGATTTCAATAATTCTTTCACCTATAGAAAGCTACACTATCTGGGAGTAACATAGGCTATATAACATCACGCTACTACTAAAGGGAGCGGAGCAGTGAGCATAAATGTCAATAAATCGGGCAGATTTCCATACATTAAAGTTGGACCGGAATCCGAATTCCACGCGGGCGGAGCCGCGGGCAACAGCTAGTTATAAATATAGAGCGCGCCTGTCAGTCAGGTCTTAGGCGCCGAGTGTTAGCAGATACTTTGCGATGGTATAGCGCACCTATAGTGACGTTTCATGCATTACCGAAAACATCAATACATGCACTTATTAATGTAGTTTGTTGTTATGAAGTTTTTTGTTCGATTTGATATGCATGGATAAAATTAAAGCCAAAATCCAAAAAAATGGCGTCATTTTTGCGTCATTATTACTACAAATATAGGTACAAATTTTGATTTAACATATTGAATTAAATATTATTTGCGAAGTCATTTTGACGGGTATTGTTTTGCCACTGATTGGGGTTGAGCCAGGAGTCTCGGTACTGTTCATACCCGTGATAGCAGTCCATACTCGTAAGGCGCGCTCAAACCACCAGTGGTATCGGCGGTGGTAGTGTGGGTCCGAAACGCAATGTATACTCTAAGCCAATATGTCAATCACTCAATACAGAAAAAATTGCAAAGTGGCTTCAAACTGAATCTTAGTCAATACTTACTATGTGGACAAAATTTTCGTACCAAAAATGTATATCCAATTTGTCACATCGTTTTACAAAAAATCAAGGAATTAAAAGGTAAATCCAGGAATCTATGGCAGTTTCATTGGATCACTCAATACGGACAAATTAAGATTGAGTGATTCTGGAAATAGGGTATGTAGACATAATACATTTTTTTTTCGCTATAAATGTAAGACTCGAAAACATTTTTACAAATTAAAATCACAACGCCAATATTTGTGAGAAATTAAACCCTTTTAATTTGCTGAACTGAGTGATCGTTAGAAACGCATGCAGGTCACTATCCCTTTTGTTTAAATGTACAATAAGTACGTTGAAAAGGATGATGGGCACAAATGTATGGAACTTGGTCCCACCCTCCAATCGGAATAAATGATACACCATTGGAAAGGTATTTTTGTGTGGATTACGAATAACTATGGCGCTAGTCCCGATTTGCTGTCCGAAAGCAGTATTTTTTGTTTTTTTGTAGCATCCTGCATACACTTCTATTATTATTGGTCTCGATTATGGCATGTTATAAATATAATAATAATAATTACAATAAGTAAGATTTTCGAGAAATAAGTGAATATACACTTTATTTATTGTTTTATTTTATACCACTTAGGTGGCAGACAAGCACACGGCCCACCAGATGGAAAGTGGTTACCGTGGCCTATGGACGTATGCAGCACCAGGGGCGTCACACAACCCTGAAGAAACCTTCTAAAGCCCTTCTTCTTCTTATTATTATTCACACTAATATTATAAATGCATAGTAGTAATGCCAAGTGAAAATCGCTTGTCTGTCACTTAAGTGGTATAAAAAAAAATCAAGCACATAATTTCACAAAACCGGTGCCAACTTAATGCTTATCTGCTTACGTACACTTAGAGTTAATAAGAATAGTATCATCATCAAAATCAGTCAAGCCAGATATATATTTTTTTTTAATTCTATTTCGAAGTAACTTCTGAGGAGTATATTACAAAACGGACAATAGATACAGGTTAGCTGCCGTAGTCGTTTTTTATACTCTTGATAAGAGCTATCCAACGATGGTAAATTCATTTCGATTGGACAATATTGTAAGTGGGCCCAAAACGCCCATCCTCCTTTGTACTACTTTGTGACTAAAATTTGGCATATAATTCATTTGTCTAAGTCATTTCATTTATGAGATCTTTGTTTTACAATTAATTTTCTGAGAAAAGTGCAGTAGGACTACAAAAATGTTTGTCAATATTTATTTAGAAAGCAAACTACTCTTTTAAATCGTAAATTACGTAAGTAAGTAAATGTAAAAAAATAAGTTAATTATATTATATAAACAAAAGGGATAGTCACCTGCATGCGTTTCTAACGATCACTCAGTTCAGCAAATTAAAAAGGTTTAATTTCTCATAACTATTTAACTATAAATATTGGCGTTGTGATTTTAATTTGTAAAAATGTTTTCGAGTCTTACATTTATGGCGAAAATAAAAAAATATTTATTATGTCTACTTAATACCCTATTTCTAGAATCACTCAATCTAAATTTTTCCGAATTGAGTGATCCAATGGAACTGTCATAGATTCCTGGATTTACCTTTTAGTTCCTTGATTTATAAGGTACAAATTTTTAGCACGAAAATTTTGTCCACAGAGTACGTATTGGCTAAGATTCAGCTTGAAGGGCTTGAAGCCATTTTGCAAAATGTCTGTAGTATTGAGTGATTGAGTGACAAATTTTTGGATATCGGATATAAGTTTTGACAATTTTTGACAAAATCTACGCTTTGGTTTCGTTGAAAAATAAAAAAAGATCACTCAATCCAGATGCACATCTTAAAGTGCTCTGCGAGGCATGAAAATACCTCGATCAATGCAATTAGACATCTTCATGCATAAATTATATACAAATATTTGCACTGAGCGGGAATCGAACCCACGCCCTCTGCGTAACAGTCGTGTTCACTACCACCACATACCACCACACCACAGAGGCTGTCAACCATTTTAGTGTAATCCATCCTTATCAAGGGGAGTGCTAATAGCATAAGAGGGGTTTGTTTTTCTGCGACCTTCAATCGCTGCAGCAACCACTTTCGCCATTGTTTAAGAATTGCAGCAGTGGTTTTTCATACGCAGAATTTTATGATCTGGCAGAGGAGCCTGGCTTTTACTGGTAATCTTATGATATTAATAACACATTTATTTAGTTTTTTAAAATTACGTTTTAGTATCGCGATGATGATGATGAGTATCGCGACCAGGTTTTTAGGCTAGTAAGCATAGCCATTTCGTGTTCTCCCTTAAAAATGCGTCTGGTATACATATCATCTGGCAATCTTAACGTGCTGTCCCCTCTCATCTTATAACCGTCTCCTTTTAATAGACACCGGAGGTTACTTTAATAATAAAAATGTTTATTAAGTTTATTTATTACGTGTCCATATCTACACACTAGCCTTTATATAATAACTTGGTAATACTTAAAACAACATCTTGCAGTCGATATCTCGACGGTTAAGAGATCTCAAAAACTTCATTTTAATTCACGTAAAATGTCGTTAAAGTCGATACATGTTAGGGTATTCATTAGATATTAAATGGGTAATAAAATATTATACAGGTATTATATCTTCAATAAAAATTCAATACTTTTGCTAGTAGAGAGTTGTAGGGGGAAGTCCCGTAACGCCGGACGGCACCTACCGCCGCGCCGGACAGTCGTACTATCCAAGCAAGTATGAACCCGTTCGATTCGAACTATTAGTGAAAGGGGCGAGGGGGGTACATAGTTACAGGATCACGCGCCGCAGCTCGCCTCGCCAGTGATGCGCAAGGCCGCAGCGGGAGAGGGTGTGTGTTGTTTTTGGCGGGAACACGCAGGATCTCGTAAGATCGACGTAAGTAGTTCTGGCACATTTATGCATTTATATTTTAATGGTAATCGATAATGAGCAGTTTTCCAGTAGGTATTTATAGGGTTCCTAAAGACAAGCTAGATGGCGCAGCCGGCACTTTTGGTAACTAATTTATGGAAAAAATGAACTTCGGTTTTGTATTGATTTACTTTACATAGATGTTTTGACATGTTTTCTGATGAAATTATTTTAAATTATAATATTATTATTTTAAATTACAGACCGACGCGAAAAGAACAACAACAAACCACAGATTACATTAAAATTACCAAAAGTTATGCTAGCGCCATCTCTTGATGCATTAAAAACCAACTGATTATTATACCTACTGGAAAACTGCTCATTGAAGTAGCATTTGATTGTTATCAGTAAACCGATAGAATTTTATTTGATTTTTGAAACCATTTCGGTAGGTACTACCTAATGTACGATATTGTCTGTCCCTTAGTACCGGACACTAAGTCGTCCCCTAGCACCGGACATTGATTTTTTAAATTTCTTGTAACAGTTTACATTATTTAATTTTCTTTTCAGGTATAGACAAAAAAAGAGAAACGAAATGGAAGACAAGAAAAAGAAAGGATCGTAAGAGCCACAGAGCTTGCAAACAGCTATTGATAAGGTTTTGTCCATGGAAATGAGTGTAAGACAAGCCGCAATGGTTACAATGGTTACCTGACTGTGCAAAGAAACGAACTGCTCGAACAAGGAAATGTGAACGAAGTGAAATTCTAACGTCATCACCATAAAAAGTAGTAGAAGAAAAAGAAAACGAAAAGAAAATATCGCTAAAAACAAAAAGAGGAAATGGAATCTAAGTTTAAAGTAGCGGTTGAAGGCAATGTAAAACAAACCAAAGGAAAGAGCATAGAGAAAACAAGTTAAAGGCGTGAAGTCTAAAAGAAAAAATGGAGATAAAGCTAAGAAAGTAGAACTACAAGAACAAACATCTAATACAGACACAACAATTCGTGTAGTTTGCTTAGAAGACTATGTCGAAGATTGGATCCAATGCTCATCGTGTCTTGGGCACATGAAGCATGTGCAGACGTTCCAGAGTATGGAGATGGCTACATTTATGCGATTGATGCAGACACTTCTGAAATGTCTGATGCTAGGGGTACGGCACAAACACCCGTCCGGTACTAGGTGCCACATATTAAAATTATATTTTTTGTTGCCAAAGTTTGATTAATGGTAGTAATTATGTTTTGAGCAGAGTTTGCTTTTTTATTTTATTTGATTTATATCTTTGTTACCTTCTGTAAGTCATAAATAAATATACGTTCCTGAAAATATTTTTTATTTTATTCATAAAAAACCTTAGGTGTCCGGTACTCGGGGACTTCCTCCTAAGAGGAGACCTCATTATGTGAAACCAACCCGTTAACATGACAAGAAACGAAATAAGCAATTGAGATTCAAGAAGTTAATAGAACAAAATGAGAGTGAAGAAAAAATGAGTAAAAATTAATAGACCAGCGCAACGACGAATACTACGAATAGTTCTGTAAATTATAATCACTTACACGGGTAAAGAGTAATTATAAAATCAACACATGTCATGATGTCATGTCGATCTCTCCTTTCTATCATTATTGAAGTATTTCAGAGAATAAATTGCTTAATCCTCTTTGACTAGAATTTTTACCAGGCTTCTCAATCTTGAATCCCGTAAAAGGGCGACGATCCAATTCGTGTGCCCCTTTTGTGGGTACTCCTGGACTTTGAGGCAAATAAGGGAATTGAGAAGTTTCACCAGATTGGTTTATGTCAACGTATCTTCTGTCTTCGTTACACGTTATATGTTTAGGCATATAAGGGAGTTGAGAAGTTTCACCAGGTTGGTGAATGTAAACGTATCTTCTATCTTCGTTACACGTCATGTCTCTAACAACTGGCTTTTTAATACTGGTTATTGAAATCAAAGTCTGTAAAACTTCGGGCTTAAACTTGGCATAGTATCTTATTAAATCCTCTATGGTCCAGGATGGTTTAACATGTTGTTGTAAAAATACGTTATTATCAAATTTCATTCTTGATGTCGTCTGTGTTGTATTTGGTTTCATCAACGTTACCTTATTTTGTCCTACTTCATTTTCGCGATACTTATATCTTGGCATTAATTTAGTTTTTGGTGCTGATTGTGGATATGAATCACTGCTTATCTGTGTTTGTTTATTTAAGTAATCGGAATTATACTTCTCAGTCTCAGTACCAGCATCCCTAAATTCTACACCGACTCCAACATTATTACTGTAAGGTGTAGGTTTGGAACTTCCTTGAGTATAAATCTCTCCTGATCCTATCGAACGGTCCTGACATGGGGAAATTGAACCAGACCTCACTGAAGGTGTTGAAGGTATGTCATCAACATCATCAAAATTATCCCGTTCCAATTCTTCAAGTATTGCAATAGCACACTTCCAATCAAGATTTTCCAAGTTGTCAGCCTCTATTTCCTCAAATAACTGTTTTAATTTTATTGGGTCAATGTCATGATCAAGTGATTGGGGTAAATGAGTTCCGAAAGGGTATTGAACATCTTGATCAGGTAAATGGCATCCAGGACTACGGCCGGGTGAAGTTGTAGGCACTGTTTCCGAAGTTGGGTTATTATCAGGTGAGAAATCTGTATATGTTTCCACAGTTTCAAAATTATTACACTGTATGTTTGGTTTAGGTTTAATCTTTTGTGCAATTAATGTTTTAAGTCGTGAAAGTTTTTTCGCTAAGGAATCACGGGAGGCGAGACGTACCGGACAGGTTGGATCTGTACAGTTCGATGGAGGAAAGGGTGATTGAGAAGATGGGTATGGATTAAATAAATGTCTCATTGTTGGATCGTTGCAACGTTCTAATATCTTTTTAAGGTCTTCCAGCTGTTCCATACCGGGTGGGTATTGTGAAAAATCCTGAGGTATATAAGCACCGGTAGGTACCCAATGCTTCCCGCAGGCGTAATGAGGACAGAAAAGCGATGACCCAGATGCATTGTTCCTTGGTGATAAATTTTCCGGTCCACTTGCTAAAGCTCCCACCCAATCAAGGTTTCTGTAATCGTCACATTCCAATTGTCTAAATATTTGACCAACTTTTTCTGGGTTATAGTATCTTTCAAGTATGTATTTTAGTGTTTGCAAAGGTGGTGATAAAGGATATCCGGGTGGATAATGTAAAATTTCATCTGGTGAATGACAGGATGAAATTATACTTATTGAGTTTTTAGGTACTACATCAGAAGTTATACAGTCAACAGATGAGGTATTTGTAGGTATTACAGTTTCCCCTTCCCAATCCCTATTTTTTAAGGTTTCATTTTCTATTTGTTCCACTAAACGTTTTACTTTTTTCAGATTATTGTTTTGTTCTAATAAATTTTTAAGTTCTACTAGGTATGGTGACAAGTGAGTTCCCAATGGATTTTTAAAATCATTTCTTGAAAGATACTGCGAACATTCTTGATTGGGGGCCAATTGATACAGCATTTCCGTTGGTTTAAAAAAAAAAAGATTATTAGACTCTTTCAGTAACGTCTCGCAAGTCTTAACGTTTCTAGCTTGTAATAGTTCAAACAATTGTTTAACTTTTTCTTCACTCTCATTTTGTTCTATTAATTTCTTAAGTTCTACATCTGATGGTAGGGGCAAGTGGTAGCCTGAGCGACCTCTACGCGAGAGCGGGTTACAGTTCGACATTGATGTAATTTGTGAAACAGAAACTGGGTCATTAGGCTGTAAATTTTTAGACCCTTTCATAGGTATCTCGCGGTTAACATTCTTCAATTTTCTAGATTCCAATTCCCCAAAAAAATGTTCCTCCCAATTAATATCCTCCAAGTCACCAGCTTCTATTAACTGAAATATGTATTGAACTTTTTCTGGAGTACAGTTTTGTTCTAGTAACTTCTTAAGTTTCAGCAGAGGTTCTGATAATGGATTACCAAATGGAAATTGCAAAATTTCTTCTGGATACTGGCAGGCCTGACGTCTCTGACAGGGGTTGATTTCACACCGTGATATTTTAGGTGACGGCAGAAATGATGCTTGTTGTGTAATATCCTTCTTTACTAATGCAAGGTCATCTAAACTGGCACCTAAAAAAAGCTTTGCATTAGTTATTGAATATAGGACAACGACAATGCTTAAATTTTAATTTTATTAATGTATCTCAAAAGCCACTGAATAAGCAATTTCTTTCTTTGTTTTTTCTTATTTTAATATTATTATGAGTGAGGTATACTAGTACGTACTGCCTGCTGTGCAATTCACTAACAAGCACAACGATGCGACAACGATGCGAGTCGCAACGATGTGCGCGATAGACACTGTCATTGGTCGATTTCCAATGACGTGATACAATCTGACCAATGACAATCTACGTTGCGCTTCGCATCGTCGTTGTCGCATCGTTGTGCTCGCTTAGTGAATTGCAGTGCTGAACAGTTATCTAACTTTTATTGATTTTTTCGATGTTACGGTAAAAAGGGGAGGAGGTTACTTTTATGATAACAATATTTATTTAATTACATGCCCGTACCTACATACCAGACTTTACATGGTATACCTAACTTAATAATACTTAAATCAACGCTGCTTATGGCTCCAACCCCAGCAAACGGACCGCACCGGCCCGCATCGCATCGCATAGTAACGGACGCGGCCACATCCGATTGCGTCTGGCCGGACGTCGTCGTCGCAATCCTACGATCGACTGCACGGCTCGCATCGCAACGCATAGGAACGGATGCGGCCACATCCGATCACATCCGGCCGGACGTCGTCGCATTCCTACGATCAAGTCCATGGCCCACATCGCATCGCATAGGAACGGACACGACCACATCTGGGATCCGGTAACATGCGGATGGAGCCGACCGTGTGTCGCGGCATGTCGCCGGCTGCGGTCACCCGTCGACGCACGCCGCCACACGCGGCCGCGGTCAAGCTGTCGTGCGTGACTTGGTAATATAAAGATAAACTTTAAACTCTGTGATAATAAGATTTAATTTTGTTTAAAGATTGTAAAATCCGTTCCGATGCGATGCGGTCCGTTTGGGTTGGACCTTATATCTCGACGACTATAAGATCCCAAAACGTCTACAGGGACTAGAGATATCATTGCATTCTGAGAATCTCATTTTAATTCACGTAAAATGTCGTCAAAGTCGGTAAATGTTAAGGTATTAATTAGATATCAAATGGATAATACTATACAGGTATTTATAGTAACTCAATAATAATCCACCACTTTTGCTCTTAGAGAGGCTAAGAGGAAATGTACTCGGTGAGACCCCGTTTAATGTTATACGAAACGAAATAAGCAATCGACATCAACCGATTCAGCTGTGCAATTCACTAACGGCCGCTTTCAATATTCGATCGTCAATCTAAGATTATTTTCAATCCATTGACGATCGATGGATCGACGCAGAATCGCTATTTCAATATGTCTATCCCGTCGCCAATAACCAAACAAAACAAGGGATTGGTCACAAATCTCGACCCTCTATACGTTTTTGTTTAAGCATGTGCAGTAAAAACCAACGAACACAATGTAGTGATGGTTAGTTATTAAAAAAATGATTATTACACAAAAACTAAATTATTATTTGTTTGTTAGTACTATATTCAGATATTCATTACTTTGAACATTCGTAAATTAAAAATTAAAATTAAAATACGGCTTATATTCGACGCATGTAAAGTGAAACGGAACGCGAGCTTCAAACAAAGTTCTACCTGAAATTATTTCACTGAAGTCCCCAATGCATAAAAAAGGAATATTAATATGTAGTTTTTTTTTAATACGGGACACGTCAATTTAACTTCGCCTCGCTTGATGGTAAGCTGAAGGCAAAGTCTTGGAAAAAGAGGGTCACCGCTACAGACACGTAGCATGTTATAATAACTTTAAATACCTGCATAAGCATTGGACATGATACTATTTTAATTTAAATACCATAAGTATGTAATTAAATACGTTTTAATATAGATACATACCTACCATAACTAACCTAAGTTTTTTCTAATATAAAATTAGAAAATTAGCAATTATATAATTGGTAATTTTCTAATTTTAACTTATAATTTTGGAATTTAGTACTTCAAGATCTTTAACATCATTTTTAAATACTTCCTGCATGTTTTTTATTATATTTTCATACAACAATCGGCCAAATTTGGGTGATCGTAAAAAGATAGATTCTGCTCAGAAATGGATCGGTCAAATTCGGAGAACGTTTATAGAAAACGCATAACTGTCACTTTGGTACAAACAGCGATCTAAAGTGTCGATCCGTCCTCCCATAGATAGATTGGAAAAAAGGATTGACATATCGATGTAGGGATCGTTTATTGAAATAGTAAAATCAAAAAACGGTTTAAATAAACAAATAAATAAATTGAGATTGCATATTATATAGAAAGCGGCCGTAGCAAGAACATGTCGCGTAGTCGCGACGTTGTGCTCAATAGAGATTGTCATTGGTCGATCTCCAATGACGTGACCCAATCCGACCAATGACAATCTCTATCGAGCACAACGTTGCGACTCGCATCGTTGTGCTCGCTTAGTGAATTGCAGTGCAGTAACCTCAAGTCTGAAGGAACGATAAATCCAAAACGCTGCAAGAAATATTAATCCACTCAAAATAGACGAAATTAAGGTAAGCTTACATAAATTAGCATAGAGCTGAAAATTGGTGGAGGTCTTAAATACACCATAATGAAAGAAATATCAAAATTAAGTCCCCATTGATTGGACTTCTGCATTTTTTTTTAATTCAAGGTCAAGTTAGATTCTCGCATTTTTTTTCGTAAACAGCAAATGCTATTGCAAAAGTACCTACAAAATTAGTATTATTCTTTTTTTTTGTGCGGATCACCATTTCGGAGATATCGCGATTTTAAAATTGGAAGAAATCATATAATGTATTTTATATGAAACTAGCTGTCCCGGCGAACTTGGTACCGCCATATTTTTCCCGTTCCCGTTGCACCTATTGTCTCATCCTTTAAACCTTCCCTGGACACCCACGAATATTTCAAGACTAAAATTAGCCAAATCGGTTCAGCCGTAACGGCATCGTGAAAAGCCAAAACACTGTATTTTGAAAATGGTCATTTTGAGTTAATGGCGCCTCAAAGTTTTTCCTTATTTCGTCATTTTTGGCTTTCGTTATCAGCTTTAACTAAAAAAAACTTATTACAAATATTAGATATTATCAATACCTTTCCAGCCAAATAATTTTTAGTATAATTAATAAGGTAGTTTATTAAAAATATACCATAACTTGTTTCACTTTGATAACACTAATTGAATTTAGGTTCTAGTGTAAAACCAAGACACTGTATTGAAAGATACATTGTCTTGGCTTTATGAAACTACAAGGTGTTCATTAAATTTAGCTATAGTATATCGTAAGACAATATAGGCACGGTCGATTATGCCCCCCCCCTCCCCCCTCCTAGCTGGTGATGTCAGACTTGAACCGACTAAAACACAAGCAGTCTGTGGGTTATAGGTTGCTGGTGAGATTGGCAGAGATTTCTCTCACGCCCTGCCCGATCCAGGGTCATCTTTTTTAAACTGTCCCTCTTCTGGTGTGGTACTATGGAGCACATATCTAGCCCCCGGGTAAGAGGAGACGCTTATGGTGCCACCGCCTTGGCCTGCTTCTGCTAGGGTGACAGGCTGCTCCACTCGTCAGGTCGGCGCTCATGGAGGACGGAAGACCTCCGACGTCCGAGTCGTCTCCGCTCGTCACCGGCTGTATGGGCTGCGAGTCTCCTTTGGGCATCGGACCCACCCCCTGCTCCTCCTTCTCGGGCAACACTTGCTCGCAGAAGGAGACGGCGACGACGAGCGAGAGAACTCCCACCCCTAGGGGCGCCACTAGCTCCCACCCTGACGCCTGTGACGTTCAGTGTTGGAGTACGTTGGCTCTTTCTGTCACATCAGTTACACCGTTACCGTTACCGTGTGCTCTGTTCACTCCCCCGTGATGGGAATGTGCGAGAGGATAATCAGCTCCCGGATCCGAAAGTAGTTTACACTCTCGGAGTGTCTTTATGAGTATCGACCCGCTCACCCGACCATGTATCAGGCGTTAAGCCCGCTACAGACGCTCCAATTCGGTCGGGTCCAACCATCCGACAACTTCCGCTAGCCGACAAGTGTTGCCGTTTCGGGAAAAATAAAAAAAGTCAGTGTTGCCGTTTCGGGAAAAATAAACTTTACCAAAATGTCACTAGATTGTAAGGAATAAAATAATTAAAATATAATAATAATAAATAATTATTTTTTTATTTTATTCCTTACAATCTAGTGACATTTTGGTAAAGTTTATTTTTCCCGAAACGGCAACACTGACTTTTTTTATTTTTCCCGAAACGGCAACACTTGTCGGCTAGCGGAAGTTGTCGGATGGTTGGACCCGACCGAATTGGAGCGTCTGTAGCGGGCTTACACCCTAGAGATTATCGCGTAGTCTCGTGGGCACTAATAGTCTGGTCCAAAGGTGTTTCAGAGGCTTTCATTGACACCACCCGCCTTGATTCCATGGGTCTGACCATCACTGTCGGGGTACACCATGAATCCGTTTTTAGTCCATTCCTATTCATTGTGGTATCAGAAGTTTTTACTTTATTGTACGCTAAATATTTGTATGTTTTGTTGGACATCAGAAACTCACATGAGCGGCCTCCACGATTGCTCATATATATCGCACTGGTAGACGCAGACAGGGGCAGATTACCACGACGTCTGATCATGAACAAGGAGGTGCACTTGAGAACGGCAGTCTGAAGCTTTATGCGGCGAAAAAACTTGGACTAGATTTCAACAGATCCCATACTCATCCGCATAGCCTAGGCGCTGGCTTGGTCAAATGCACGGATCAGATTAAATCATTATTTCAAACCTGGACTGCAGGTGAATGGTGACTTCGACGGTGACGTCAAGGCGCTTATTGCCGCTGAATGGGTCAAGTGGTGTGAGATGACTGCTGGAGTTGCATGTCACGAGGATGAAATGCTGCGGTGGATGCGCGGAGTCACGGGTAAAGATTGCTTGAGTACATCACACCCCTCCCGCATCCGCAGCAGTCATCATGTCCGTGACACTGCAGATAAAATGGAGTGACCTTCGCTGATACGGCCACATTTTGCGGAAACTGCCAAAGCTACGAAGTCCACACAACCACAAATGTCTGCCAATTGCACCCTTGGTGGGCCCCGATAGGGCGGGTAGATCTTTATGCCCACTTGACGGCGAAGCTGTTCAATGGTCGCCGACAAGCACACGGCCCACCAGATGGAAAGTGGTTGCCGTGGCCTATGTACGAGTGCAACAACAGGGGACTCACACTCGTGCTGCCGACCCTGCAAGAATAGAGAGATTCTGTGCAGTCAGCGAAGAAAACATGCAGAACAAGACTTTGGTCTTCCCACTGACAGCACAAAACCTCTCCAGTGAGCTCTGGCTGCTGACTGAATATTTCGTGATGAACGTCCAGGGGGCAGTAAATCCAGGGAAGATTTGACTTCTAGGGAGCGGTTAATCTAGAGAAGATTTGACGTCCAGACGAGCGACAAATCTAGGAAATATTTGACGTCTAGGAGCGGCAAACCTAGGGAAGATTTAACGTCTAGGGGGTTGCAAATCTTAAGAAGATTTGATATCCAGGGGGCGGCAAATCTAGGGAAGATTTGAAGTCCAAAGGGACTGCAAACCTAAGGAAAATTTGCCGTACAACTCAACTCTACCGATTTGCCGCCCCACGCCCCGCGGGCGGCACGTCCATGGGGGACGTTTTGGTAGGAGTGAGTGTTTTGGTTGAAACTATCTTGTTTTCAGGTAGAATTGGGGGGCATGATCACTTCAGAGCTAATGATATGGATCCTGTTCCCATTGCACTTCACCGTTTTAACGCTTAAATCAATGGGTGGTCCGTGGGAACCTAGGCTTAGTTTTGGTGATTGAATCAGAGCAGTGTGTCCAAGACATCTCCTCGCACCATCCACGCGATGAGCGAAAGCAATACAAATATGCTAAATGCGAGCGAGACAGCAATAAGACGAGAGCTAAGCCTTGCTAGTTTTAATAAGACTGAACGCTCTGTGGCAAAACACTGTATTATTATCATAGGATTATAGCGCGCGAGTAATCTTGTAAAGTCAAGACACCGTAAGATTCGATACAGTCTTATGGTATAACAATGCGTACTGTTTAGAACATACAGGTGTAAATAATGTTCAGAAAACAAGCAAAATACACTCAATTTCCATAATTTTAAGGCACAGGTCTATGCATTAGGGTGTTAGAAAACGAATAATCGCTGTTGCGACAAAACACTGTATGTGACTTTACAGTGTTATGGTTTTACACGATAGCGTTCTTGAGTTATATAATAACAATTAATAGTGGCATTCATTTTTAACCGACTTCAAAAAAGGAGGTTCTCAAGTGATTTTTTGATGATTTTTTTTTGAATGTTTGTTACGCGATTGTGAAGCCAATACTGGATGGATTTTGAAAATTCTTTTTTTGTTGGATAGAGGATACTTTCAGAGTGGTCCCATATCCCAGACGTCCGGATCAAGGGAAATCCTCCAAAACCGGGGTGATGCTAGGCGCATTAGCCCGCGAGCCCCTACTCTTCATATATTAGCAACTATTAGCAATCAGATGAATGTCGTTTCATTTTCAAAAAACATGCAGGCGCTTAAAATTACAGTATAGCGAAAATTAATATAAAATACAACTTTAGTAAT
Source organism: Eilema depressum (assembly GCA_914767945.1). Taxonomy (NCBI): domain Eukaryota; kingdom Metazoa; phylum Arthropoda; class Insecta; order Lepidoptera; family Erebidae; genus Eilema; species Eilema depressum. The sequence continues at coordinate 30,078,358 of OU612012.1, read as the reverse complement.
GATACTTTACAGCACGTACGTAATAATCAATATTTATGATAAAAAAATTTGACAAAAAAAAGAAAACGACTTCAAAACCCCTTTGAATAGATAGGTAGGTACTAAAAAGAAAAAAATAATATCAAATGTAACAAATCAAATATAGAACAATTAACATAATTTAGCCTAACTTTAACCTTAACTTATAACAAATTACCAATTTTTGGAGTAAAAATCCATTTGCAGATCACAGAACTATGCGCGTTCAAACATTAAAAAAAAAAAATAGAAAATCATTCGAATTGAAAACCTCCTCCTTTTTTGAAGTCGGTTAAAAAAACAGTGACTTTTATTAGTCACTAGCTGTCCCGGCGAACTTCGTACCACCATATTTTTCCCGTTCCCGCTGCACCTATAAACCTTCCCTGGACACCCACGAATATTTCAAGACTAAAATGAGCCAAATCGGTTCAGCCGTTCTTGAGTTATATCGTCAGGAAGGAAAACCCGACTTATTTTTATATAGTAGAAAGTACGCGTTCTACGTGGATATGCTAGGGAGTATCTATAATATAATATATTATGATAGTATAGTAGAGCCATAGATGAATACCTATGTGTATCAGCATTTTCTACAATTTTAATAATAAGGGGGCAAAATAGGTTACGAACCGTTGTATGTAAAATCCGTTTTTTATGAAACGGATTTTTTATGATCTTTGTTTTGTTGTAGAGAGAGGTGGTTCAGGGGGCCAGAATCGTATGACAGGATTCAGGAAGTCAGGATTGGATTATGGGATCTAGGGAAATCCTCAAAATGATGGCAAAACACTGTTTCTGCTACTTTAACATATTATATTTAATTTCAATATTTGCCTTTTAAAATTATCTTCACGTGATTTTAAGCTGCTGATGATAGGAACCTAAGCAGAGGGTAAAAGATGGATCGATTCACTAAAAAGAGGAAAATAAATTAATTTTAACAAAAAAGTTTAACCGACTTCAAGAAACGAAAAAGAGGCACTCAAAAGCAAAAAAATAACTTAGTTTACAGACTTACTGATTTATTAAAAGTCGGTGAAACTCAATTTTTTTTTTCATCAAACCCATACGTGTGGGGTATCTATAGATAGGTCTTTAAAAATGCTATTGAGGTTTCTAACATATTTTTTTTCTAAACTGAATAGTTTGCGTGAGTGACACTTCCAAAGTGGAAAAATGTGTCCCCCCCCCCCCCCCTCTAACTTCTAAAATAAGTGAATGACAAATCTAAAAAAAATATATGATGTAAATTGCCATGCAAACTACCACTAAAAATTGTTTCGAACGAGATCCAGTAGGTAGTTCTTTTTTAAAACGTCATAAACCGCAATTTTCGCCTTTGCTACTACGGAACCCTTCATGGGCGAGTCCGAATCGTACCTAATTGGCCGATTTTTTCATATTGCGATAACTCTTCAATTATTCATGGTAAGTATATAGTGTAAATGGCAATTTTGATCTACATTAAATGTACAACGTATCTAATGTACCTATTTAATTGGATAAGGAATAACACTGTATTGTTAAAAATAGTTTCGAAAATGACACATTATTTTTTGTAATTCGTAAAAGATAAAAATGGTTATTGTGCGCTACCCTTATTAGATAGACATATGCTATCGCGGACTTTTATATAGACCTTTTAAATTATACATTTCCACAGTAAGTACATCATTTTGTTATATATTCAATAGTTTTCGCAGCGCACGCGATGTAAGGAATTTTTTAGGTCATTTTCTTTACACCTTGGGTTACATTATTGAAGTTTTATTAAGGATCCCTAACTTTTTTGAAATGTAATTACCTTTGTTAGTCAGTGATAGTGCAGCTTTCTAACGGTAATATAATTTTTGAAATCGGTTCAGTAGTTCTTGAGTTTACTCGAATACAAAAATTGAAATCTTATAATATTAGTAAAGATGTTTAGAAATCTGCCCGATTTAATGACATTTATGCTCACTGCTCCGCTCCCTTTTGTGGTAGCGTGATTTTATATAGCCTATGTTACTCCCAGATATTGTAGCTTTCTATGGGTGAAAGAATTATTGAAATCGGTCGAGTAGTTTCGGAGCCTATTCGTTACAAACAAACAAAAAAAAAACAAAGCTTTCCTCTTTATAATATTAATTAGTGTAGAAGTGTAGAAGTGTAGATGTCATTCCCCATAGTAGGATTCATCAACGCAGAACCGCTGGTCCTATGAACTTGAAATTTCGGCAGTAGATGCTTTTCATGTTACTAGTATCCACTTAAGCCGGCTTTTGACTATGGGATGTAATATATATTAGGTACATCTTGAGATATATATTACATCCCGCGATTGCTGTTTACACTGTAAGATATATATTTGGGATAGTTCAGTAGCTTTACCATGAGTGGACACCAAAATTTGACAACTTCGTTACCCTATCGAACTGCGTACGCGAATCTGATTGGTCTGTGTAGAATGCATGCGCGAATTCCCTGACTTCTGATTGCTCAGTTTAAAATGACAAAGTGATTTCGCATGCGCGATCAAACGTCGCCATTCAAACGGGCGAGAAAGGGGGAGGCGTGGTGTCCGGGGACGTGAGGTAAAATATACACCTTCAAATATCGCTCGAAAAAATATTTATAGTTTGGGATGTAATATATATTATAGCGTAGTGTAAACGGTCTCGTACAAAATGTATGACGAGCGATATGTCAAGATGTAATATATATTACATTACATCTCATAGTCAAAAGCCACCTTTAGAAAGGAATTTTGGAAATACCATTGCTAAGGAGGTAAAATATGGGATTAAAGTTTGTCTAGAACTTCATTCCTGTTCATCCCTTACTTTAGCCCCTTAGTAACCAAATTTCTAAAAATCCTTACTTGGTGGATACTAGCAACATGAAAAGCATCTACTGCCAAAATTTCAAGTTTATAGGACCAGCGGTTTCGGCTCTACGTTGATGAATCATACTATGGGAACGACTAATTTTGTATATATAGGTAATAGATTGACTTTTTCCAATTTTGGAATCGCGATATTTCCGAAATGGTGATCCGTACAAAAAAAGTAGGATACCAATTTTGTAGGTAATTCTTACAGGGTCGTTGTTCATGATCTACAACTTTGTCTAACCTACTTTTGCGATAACATTTTGCTGTTTACGATAAAAATGCGAGAATCCAGTATATTTGACCTTTTACCTTGAATAAAAAAAGCAGAAGTGCAAGCGATGGGGACTTTTGATATTTCTTTCATTATGATGTATCATATAGGTCTTAACTTCCACCAATTTTCAGCTCTATGCGAATATATGCTAGCTCAAATCTTTATTTTAATTGGAATAAATCTCCATCCATATTTTTGATAGAGCCTAGGTTTGCCCGTCCCAATGGAGCAGAGCAGTCCAACTGGGAGTACCTCAATCCTAAACAATACCGCGGCCATAATAACCTCGTGTTGTGTTCCCGGCGGTGAATAGGGTAGCCAGGGCTCACTGGAGAGTTTTTGTGCTGTCAGTGGGAAGACCAAAGGCTTGTCATGTTTTGTCTTCTGCACTGACGGCACAGAATCTGTTCTTACAGGGTCAGCAGAAGTAGAAGTTGATAATAATATAGTTCTAATCACAGGGCAGATGCACAGAGGAGGTGGTTTAAACAACTGTGAACTGTGATGTTTAATGATATCTGAGCCAGACCTCACTGTGTAGTTGGCGTGGCCTAAGTGTACTGACGGCGATCGTCTACAGCTCGCTTAGTTTCAGTGTCTCCAAATCTAATTCTACTCTAAGCCAGATAACGACACATTGTACCTGGAGTACGTCCCTGTTACATTTAGTAACATCTAGCATGAGTAGTACTACTTCAAATATCAACCTAGTTAGAATGAAGTGAGACGTTTTCTTGTTGTTGCGCGTCTTTTAGCGCAAACAGTAACTTGGGCTACTTTTTAGAAAAATAATTAGGGCTCCGCGGTAATAAAATAAGATTATTACATTACACGCCTACTAAAAGACAAGTGTATTTTTGATCAGTTTATCGCCTTTTGTGATGATAATTTTTTATTCTGTACAGTTTAGTCAATTTGTGTGAAGCCCTGTTTACTGTATAATATTTGGCTAACTACGATAAAATTCTAATTGTAATGCGCTGAAGAGATATTAATATTTAAGTCAAAATTATTGGACCAGCACAACGACGTATACTACGAATAGTTCTGTAAATTATAATCACTTACACGGTTAACGAGTAATTATATAATATCAACACATGATGTCATTGTCGATCTCTCGTTTGGATTACTAGTTTCATTAGTGACCAGAACTTTTGCCATGCTTCTCAATCTTAAATCCCGTAAAAGGGCGACTCTCCATTTCGTGTGTTTCTTTTGCGGGCACTTCTTGGCTTTCAGGCAAATAAGGGGGTTGAAAAGTTTCACCAAGTTGGTGTGTGTAAACGTATCTTCTATCTTCGTTACACGTCATGTCTTTAACGACTGGCTTTTTAATACTGGTTAGTGAAATCAAAGTCTGTAAAACTTTGGGCTTAAACTTGGCATAGTATCTTATTAAATCCTCTATGGTCCAGGATGGTTTAACATGTTGTTGTAAAAATACGTTATTATCAAATTTCATTCTTGATGTCGTCTGTGTTATATTTGGTTTCATCAACGTTACCTTATTTTGTCCTACATCATTTTCGCGATGCGTATATCTTGGAATTGGTTTAGTTCTAGGTGCTGATTGTGGATATGGATTACTGTTTTTCTGTATTTGTTTATTTAAGTAAACAGATCTATATTTTTCTGTACCAGTATTCCTAAAATCAACACCGACTCCAGCATCAGTACTGTAAGGTGTATGCTTGGAACCACCTTGAGTATATATCCCTCCTGATCCTATCGCGGCATAACTTCGTAAAGGGCTTAATGTGCTTTTACATTTCGAATATATCTTTACTGGGGTTTGCTGAAAGACAACGTTGGAGAGAGAAGTCATGTGGCCTGAGACGTTATGCTTCGATGTACACGGTAGGCCTGACAGGCACGATATACCACCAGGGCTTCCTTGAATACCAACACTGACTAGACTACCACGTCTAATAACAGGTGGACAAGTCGAACGCTTTAATCTTGAAATTACTTGACCAAAAGATTTTGTTCTATTAGGAATGACAGTACAACACCGTTCAGTCAATTCGCGCATTTTGTTTTCAGATTCCTCTTCTGTTTTTATAAATGACGGTTTTTTATGTTTACAATCGCACGTAATGTCTATTCTCACCTCCTTGGCACCACTGACCCATTTTGTTAATTTGTTCTTTTTTAATTTTTGTTCGTGACAAATAAGGTAGTTTTCGGTAGCAGCTGAAAAATTAACCAATAGTTATCTGCTTTATCTACGAAAGTTATAATTCAGCAATATTAAATCTAGATTGAACAAATAATTTAATGAATATATTACATATACGTCATTTTAAAACGAATAATTTAGTAACATATAATATTATTACATATGCCAAATAATTATTTGATTTTATTTTTCCCATTATAATCAAGCTGGTTTATCTGGGGCAGCTGGGTTTGGAAATCTAGTGGTGCATTAATATGTGTAACAGAAGCGGTGAAATTTTTTTTTACGTCACATGTTTAACAGGGTATGATTCCGAACTCCGCTGCACGTAGCAGTGCTGCCTGTCATGCTGATTCCAAAAAGGGTGGTAGTGTTGCGCTGTTATGTATTTATTAATATGACTGCTATCGCAAAGGACTGGATATAAAGTCAAATAGTTAATTGATTGTTCCTCTTCTGAATCAGAGAAATTCATCTTTTTCACGCAGGTATGATCGCTGCGGTGGCAGACGCGATATTACGGTCTGCTGCAGCAGTGCTGCCGCTGCGACATTGCTGCTTAGCTCGGAATTTAATCTCATATATGGGGACCAGTAGTGTTGCGGCAGCACTGCTGAGGGCAGCTGAATTCGGAATCATACCATTAGGGTAGATTACATGATTTCTCCACGTATCTCAGATTTTGGCACAGGGCATAGTAGAGAAACAATGTAGTAGCTACCAACAACGTAGAACGCTTGTTACCCAGCTACCCTGCAATAGGCGTTAGAGTAGGTAGCGTATCCATATAGAAAATTCGTAGTTAAAAGAAAACGAGAGTTCATTTTTCTCCGACAGGTAATAAGACATACCGGTGATCGGTGACTGGTGGCTACTTTGCTTCGAGGGCATGCCATTATTCCTGGCTACAGGTCGGATGTTGGAAACTTCGTATGGATTTAGTTAGTTCGACTCTGATAGAATCGCTTTGTCATGCCCTCGATAAGGGTACCCGGTTTTATTACGCGAGAAGAAGCAGTTGTTTCTGCTCAGTCTAAATTTATTAACATCTGATAGAGAGACGGTAGTTTTCTTCAAAAGATATGCAGTTGCTTCTTAAAAATATGTGTCTATAAACACTTGACATATTAGTGAGGTGGAGGAGCTTCCTCACCCAAAAGTGAATGTTTTCACCTGCAGAAACACGACACTGGGCAAATGTAGCTTATCTATAGTTTTTGGTGGACAAGAAGAACTAACCGGTTTGGTCGGCCACGACAGGTAGGTATACTTGTCAATTGTACGTCCTTTAAATATAAAACTACAAATGAACAAATTAATAATATTACTGATTACTTAAATGAATCATTTTTGTTTTTTTTTTATTATCAATACCACTTTCTTACTATTTCCTATTTCTACGTAAGTACTAATATTTACGTAGAAATAGGAAGAAGAAGAAAAAGAAGAAACGCTCCGGCCTACTTATAATCCCATCTCCTCCTCCTTGGTTCGAACCATAATAAAAATCTACGCTCTTCTAACAATCTTCTTCACTGTCCCACTCACACTTCAAGCCTCGTCCACTCTTCTTTCTCTGTGCAATCTATTCTCCTTTGGAATGCGCTTCCTCTAGAAGTCAGAATGTCTCCAAATCGTTCTACATTCAGAAAGTACGTCTCGAGTACGTCTGCAAGGAACCATAGGCGGAATACCTAACAGTCATAAGACTTTCCCGTATGTATTACCAATAACCCTGTATATGGGTTATTGGTAACTCGACGTATTCCTGTCAGTAGGTGTTAGGGGACCCAAAATGCTACAATTTGGAGCCCACATATGTATGGGCGAAAATCAATAGTTTTCGAAATAATTGACTTTTTGTGTTTTTTTCATATTAACCCAGATTTCAACCTTCAAGTGCAAATTAAAAAAAAATGTTAGCCGAGTCAAAATTATTTTAATTTATTTCCGAGGGGCGATACTTCAAAGAACCCAAAATACTAAAAAAATAATTAAAAACACTTTAGATAGAGAAAATTTGGACCATTTCATATTTTTTTTAATTTATAGTTTTCACCTTTCCCTCCAGTCATTGTTATTTTTCTCAAAATAATACTATGGCACTAAGCGTACAACTTACTAGAATAACTTGTACGTTTAATCAGCTTTACGTTTAAGGTAATAATATTCATAGAATATCACATAATTCAAAAAGAAATGAGAGTTTCAATTAGCGCAGGATGCTGCATGGTTTAGGTTCGGCCAATCGGGCCTGAAGTCATCCGTTTACCTATATATTTTACCTCAGTTCAGAGGAGTCAAATTAATGTACTGTGTAATCTGTGGTATGAACTAGTTACACATTTTGTAGTTGTGTGAAGAACAAATAATTTTCTCCAAAGAACACTATGAGAGTGAGCGTACCTAGAATTAATTCGAATAATTTAAGAGTTTAGTGAGTTATCCAAAATGACACGTAAATAAATACATTTTTTTGACTGACTTATTTATTAAAGTAAAAAAAGAAAATAAAATTAACACACACAATCTTTTCGTCATAGATCTTGCTGGATATGACCGCCGCGGTTACGAGTACAGGTCCGAATTCTTTTCCTGACTTCCGTTTTCGTAATTCTAGAAAAAAATGTGGCCCTTATTTGTGCCGCTGCGCTTATGATATGTGATTTCAGCTCTTCTACTGTATTTACAGGAGTCGTATAAACTAAAATGTTTATCAACAAATCAATTAGCCTATTGCAGTCGACTGCTGGACATAGGCCTCTCCCAAAATGCGCCACGTTGACCGATCCTCCTGCGCTAATTGAAACTCGTATTTCTTTACGAGTTATGTGATATTTTATAAATATTAATACCTTTTTGGAAAGCTGATTAAACGTACAAGTTATTGCAGTAATTTGTACGCTTAGTGCCATAGTATTTTTTTTGAGAAAAACAACAATGACTGGAGGGAAAGGTGAAAAAAAAAAAAAATATGAAACGGTCCAAATTTTTTCTATCTAAAGTGTTTTCAATTATTTTTTTAGTATTTTGGGTTCTTTGAAGTATCACCCTCGAAAATAAATTAAGATAATTCCGACTTGACAAACTTTTTTTTTGAAATTTGCACTTGAAGGTTGAAATCTGGGTTAATACGAAAAAAAAACAAAAAATCAATTATTTCAAAAACTATTCATTTTCGCCCATACAAATGTGGGCTCCAAATTGTAGCATTTTGGGTCCCCTAACACCCCCTGACAGGAATACGTCGAGTTACCAATAACCCTGTTTGTAATATATGTATTTGATGTATATAATATAGAAATATATTTATGTATGGATTTATATGTGTAAGCAGCATAGAATATTTGTGTATGTGTATAACTATATATATTATTATAAGTATTATTTGCTATTTTATTTAAGTAAGTATATCAATATGTATAGGTACTGGTTGTAAGTTTACTATTTGATTTAACTTTCACAACTAAACATCAAGCACCTACCTTGACTCTCTCTGCATCGCCCTAAGGTTGACTGGTAGAAAATGGCCATGGCATTAAGTCCGCCTTTGTACATTTATTTTATTTGTGCAAGAAGTTTAAATAAATAAATAAAAAAAAGAAGAAGAAGAAAAAGAAAGTTGTAAATCATTCAGATAAAATATTGTCGATTCTTTTAGTATTACTGTTAACACTCCTAACCTGACATAATGAAGTTTTACAATCGTTTGGTGCTGTTGTATATTTCGCGAAAGACTTCTTTAGCAGCTTCTTGTTTGCCTCTCATCTCGTGTACATTCGGCAGTCAGACTTAACAAAAAATAAGAAGTTATAAATTCCAATGCATTGTGCTGTAGTTATTGAGATCAACCCGACGAGACTTCATTTTTAAGCTCAGATTTTATTAGACTGAACCAGACTCTTTCCAATAACCTTTGACTACTTTGTGTATTAGCTTGCTATGCAATAAAAATAAAGGACTTTCCTAGATTTCACTCCAGAATCATAAAGTTCTAGCGGACTACTCATGCACTGCTTGATAGAATATCTTAGAAACTCTCCTCGATGTCTTCTTAAATTCTAGTTGATTCCAGTCTCTTCGATTTGCTGCAGTGATTTCACATTTTAATTCTGTATTTGTTATCAGTCATTTGTATCACCTTCTTTTCTATTAATATTTAAGAAAACTACGCGGTTCGTCACATGGCGTATGTGCGCACGTTTGTACGCAATAAACTTGTATTCGTAGTCGTGCTGGTGTCCAATGGATTGAGCGTATAACCTACTCACATGCAATTGTTATTAATATTCTCAACTATGGTATTTATGTCTGGAACTGGACTCCTAGGTGTTGACGTATTTCAACACGGTTAGGACAGGTTTGATATTCACTTAGGTATTTACAAAAATATTTTATATTAAAAATACATGGTAGGTGATAGTGACTCTCACACGGAAATTCATCAGAACGAACTAGACTACTGGCCCGTGTTGAAAAATGATGGGTCATTTGAACCAGGTCAGGACCACGGAAAGAGAGGGGTTGCAACCCTCGATTTTGTCCCCTTGTCGCATGATTTTTGTACGGCGTTGCGGAATAATGGATTAGAAGCAGTATTGAAATAGTATGAAACTGATGCAGTACAAAATCAAGTGACTAAATTTACCCTGGAAATTGTCGGAAAATAAAATAAAAATTCCGATTTTGTGGCGCACCATTTTTTTATGGCACTACGCGTTTTCTTATTATTTTTCATGGATCTATGGATGGTAAGAATGCCGTACAAAAATATATGACCAAAATGTACTCACTCTACCTGTACTTTTGAATTCTCACCTGCACTCAGTTGGACAGCTTACAAGTGACGGCATAGTGCTGAATCTTATTATTTTATGCTCTTACATCGTTCTAGATAGGTTCAAATGACCCATCATTTTTCAACACGGGCCAGTAGTATAAACGTTTTTGGCTAATACTAAATTAATAAGCCATTGTATCTATGTAATGTTGTGTTTCTGTGTCAGTTTAAAAACCATCTTTCTTGGCAACACTGTTTGAGAGAAGAATTGTTTTAGAGAGAGAAACCAAAATAATCTTACTTTTAACATTTTGTATTTTGTAGTCATCCGAGCAATAAACCACCTTATCGAGACTACAACAAGCGGGCACATAAATCGGAATCGAATCGACTAAATCACATTGGTGATTAATCAGTTGCAGGTATACTCTTTCAGAATATTTTTTGATAGCCACTTATTAGATATAAACCTCAATAGTAGTTCTTACTAAAGTATTATTTGTTCTGCAAAGAGATCCAAGCAAAGTTTTAAATAACTTCAAGACTTCAGAACGAAGTTTCAAGAAGCTCTCAAGATACCTAAACAGCATCAAGTTGATATCGTAGCCCAATCGAAATATAACCCTAGTAGGTACTTTTGGTTTCTATCTACAATCTGCGTGCAACCAATTGTAGCCAGGATAATCTATAATATTGACATAAGGCGCAACATGAAGCATTAGTGATACTTACATATAGGAAGTAACACGCAGCACCTCGAAAATCGGGTGCGTTTTTCTGATTTACTAGCGATACCGCGTAATTATGGCACAAAAGTGCGCGATATAATAGAACGTTCGTTTCAATGCGTGCTAACGCATGTACACATTAGTTTGTGATAATGTCACAATTTCTGCATTTCCATACTATGTACGTCCATGTGGATATGCCGACAGAATGATCGAAAATGTGCGTCGCGTGTATTCCTGCTATCGTCTGCGAAAAATCCTCAATGGATATTTTGGGCACCATGCAGATTTTTTATACGCCGCAGAATCATTTGTACAAATTTTTCCTTTGCGTCGGACTTTGGTATTACTGACTAAACTGATGATCGAACAGCGTACTAACGTTATGGAGTCAAGCCGTTCGATCACGAGCTTGATGAGCTTACCACTAGGTAAGCGCAATATTTAAAAACTTTTCGCGAAATTAGCTCGTTGTCGTTGAAGATGGGTAAATCTAATTCTACGAACAACGATTTGTAAGTAAACTACCACGAATAATATCACAAAAGATTACGTGTCATTGTCGCGGCTTCTAATATATCTTCTTCGTCTGAATATTCTGTAGATAAATCATAGTTTCTACGATCTGATTGTTCCATTTCCCTTGATTTTTTGTTTTTTGTAGGTGAACTATGAAACTTGTTCTGTTCTGTAGTGCGTAATGGTTCCGGTGAATCAACGCCAGGATACTGGTAACATTCAGAGATTTGATCTACCGACATTGTAGGTGATTGTATAACGGAAGTAATTGATTCTTGTTGAACGATATTCTTTCGTGGTACTGATTTATTTGAACTGATACCTGAAAAAAAAACAATAAGTAAAGAAGGTATTACCGGAAGGCAATTGAAATTATTAAGCACAGTTTCGACCGATAAAACGTTCACTTTAATTTATTTAATCATTGGATTTGAATTTTGCGACGGGATTTCCGAACTATAGAAAAAAATACCTGTATATTGAACACTAATTAGTTATGTAAAAACCTAAATAAGTTAAAAATATCACTACTTACAAATATATTTCCCAAAATGCTGCGTCTATCAGTCTATAGGGTTCTACAGATTTGTTTCACAGCTTTCTGCTACTTAAATAATGCACCTAACAGGTACAGTCTGCTACATGCAATGAACATTAAGCGAATCTGTCTACAAAATATACTAAACAACAGGATAAATCTCCAAGAGACTATTTTTATATTTCTTAAGAAAATTTGCTATTAACTGCAACAGGTACCTTTGGTGATGAATTCAGGTGTAATGACTTCAGATATAACGTTTGTAGTACACGCGCTAGACTGTACAGTCCCACAGCAACATGGTCGATCCTGGGTAGTATCGGTACTAACAACATTACATCTATGAAACATAGCATTTGGTGTTGTTATTTGACAAATTTTATTTCCTGATAGCCAGTTTTGACCATTCTTAACATAATTATACAAATTTCCCTTATTGTTAATAGAAGACACGATAGTAGTTGGCAACTTTTCAAAGAAAAACTTTTGTTGTGTTATCTCTGGCAAATCTTCTACTTTAGATGATGTTCTATCGAACAATGAACCTTGAAATACAAAATAAAATTTTATATGATGATTGTAGTGAAGTATAGTGAATGAGTGCATAATATAAATGTCGCAGCCAACTAGCTTAATCAGCCGTTCAATTAATTGCCTAGGCTGTTAACTAAATGTACAACATTTAACAAACTGGCTGACTATTGCTTAGGCCCTTAGGCCATTCGATGACTTGTTTCTGCATGGCTGTCTGGGGATACCTGCTTTAACAGGTATTGATAGATATGCTGATGGGTCATTTTGCGTATGTGTTATTTTGCGTAAGTGTCATCTTGAGTATTGGTCATAATGCTGATGTGATAATATGCGAATGCATCATTTTGAGAACCATGATTGGTCATTATTCGTCAGAAGGAAAAAAATTACCACGAAGGCTAAAGCGGGCGCTCCGCTCCAGTCCCGCAAGCCTTCTAACCTAATCTACCCAAGTCGGATTGCGCAGTTTTCTACTATTATTATTTTATTTGTAGGTATATTGTAAAAATGTTCAAACACAATGTAAATTTTTTCATGAATAAAATATACTGAAAATCTATATTATAAAAATGAAACCCGTTTTCCGTTGTCACGACATAGCATGAAAACGGCTGGACCAATTTCGATAATTCTTTTTTTAGAATATTCCTTGAGGTACGAGGATGGTTCTTACGGGGAGAAAAATTTAAAAAAAAAAAGAATTGACTGTTAGGCGGTACGAAGTTCGCGGGGTCAACAAGTACTGAAATAAAATCGGCCAAGTGCGAGTCGGACTCGCCCATGAAGGGTTCCGTAGTAGCAAAGGCGAAAATTGCGGTTTATGACTGGATCTCGTTCGAACCAATTTTTAGTGGAAGTTTGCATGGCAATTTATACCATATATTTTTTTTAGATTTATCATTCTCTTATTTTAGAAGTTAGGGGAGGGGGGGGGGGGGGGGGGCACATTTTTCCACTTTGGAAGTGTCTCTCGCGCAAACTATTCAGTTTAGAAAAAAATATGTTAGAAACCTCAATAGCATTTTTAAAGACCTATATAAAATTTTGAGTTTCAGTTCTTAATATGGGGATCCCCAGAATTTAATGTTTTTTTTTATTTTAGTGTGAAATTCTTAATGCGGTTCACAGAATACATCTTCTTACCAAGTTTCAACAGCATAGGCCTTATAGTTTCGGAGAAAAGTGGCTGTTACATACGGACGGACAGACAGACAGACAGACATGACGAATCTATAAGGGTTCCGTTTTTTGCAATTTGGCTACGGAACCCTAAAAACCTATCACTAACTTTGTGTCTTATTCCGTGCCCTATCGTGCAAATGGCCTTTGCGTGCGAATGACATAACAATTTTATTATGAGTAGGTACCTAGAGTTAAATTTTATAAAGGTTGGCATGACAAGGGATTCAGGATGGGATATCTCGCGGGTGGTTTCATGGCTCCGTTTAATTCATTTTACTCGTTCTGGGTAAATTGGTTTGTGAATAAACACATTATAAAATAAGGATATCAAAATACTTACACGTATCCTCATCAACATCATTTTTCAACGTATTACAATTTTCTGGTAATTTACTACATTGATTACAATTCAGCCCATTGCAACAAATTTCATTTTCTTCATCTGATGGAACTACCACAAATAGTGAAGAGGCTTCACAAAATTCTTTCTTTGATATTATATCGTCTACGACAGACGTTAAGTCAAGGTCACTGCTTAAATTTGTTATAATTATTACTGGTTCCTTTTCATCATCCTTGTATTTAGTATTGCATTTTGTTTGATTAACAGTGCTTAACTTTGTCGAGGACATCGGGAAGACTTGGAAGACATCATCTGGCATCTGATTTCTGTTTACTAAAATGTTTTTATCCGTACTTGCGATTAACGAAGATCGAATACTATACTCCCTACTGTAAAAATAAATCGGTCTTAAAATATACAAAATATCTCTCTTAGGAAATATAAAATGTAATTTCATGATGAGGAAATCAGTGACTTTTTGTGAAATTAACTTTTGCAAAACACCAAGTGAATTAAGTGGCCAAATAACCCTCCAACCGAGAGATGAAAAATTTAAGAAAAGAAATAGAAAGAATAACACAATTTTTGATAATTTATAAAGTAATTCCATCTTTACTGAATAGATGTTGTAGATACTATGTTAACTAAGGACCTACAAATAACAAGCTAGCCGGACTATTGCATTGTGTATGAAACATGTAGGTGCTCAAGGTAAGATTGATTGAATAAGTTTTTTTTGAGGATGTTAAGACTCCTTTTTTAATTTGGTGACTGGTCAATTGGCCACTCAAAACACATGGGGTGGGATGATGTAAAAGCCAGCAACAGCCATGATAATGACATTAATTAAAATATTATAAGTTATGTAATTACAGAATTCATTTTTTCCCGTACTATTTGGATACTAAAAACTTGCGTGATTTATTTCCACCGTTTATAAACAGTTAAATTGTTGTAAGTAGATATAAAGTGATTATTATGTAAAAAAATAAGTCTGAATGATAATTTTCAAATGCTACTTCAACAGTAGTCTTCTTTGCTTTCTTCCTCCTCTTCTTGCTGGATATCTGTAAATTATTCAAAGAAGAAAGATCAGTTGTCTCCTCTTTGATATCGTAAGAATCCTCATCTATTGTACGAGTATTTTATTCTGGCCTGGTAGATACAGGTAAATTATATATTCCATCTTTTTACAGCTTCAGTTTTAACTGAAACGATTTTCTGAAACACGTGAAAGAAAAAAGTGGTTTGAATTTTTTTTCTAAAAAAGTATATTAGCAATTGAAATTGCTAATATTCTCTTTAACTTATCCAAGCTAAATTGCTTGTGCTAGGAGTGGGTTCACGTCGGCCAGGATTCGAGCCCCGGACCTCTCGATCGTAAGACCGACTCCTTAACCACTAAGCTACCGACGGTTCATTCAATTGGTTCAATGACCAGGTCTTAAATAATATGAATACAGGCCACAATAATAGTATAACGCTGTCTTATTTTCTTTCAATATCTGTTCTCTTTATCACATCGTGTAAAGTATCAAGATCAAGTATGGGGTACTGTTGATTGCTTAAATCAACCTTACCCAATAAATGAGGTTGCATTTGATTTTGCTAGCTACTTAATACCATTTACTGTAATTACCAAAAGGGTTCTAGTAAAAACTCTAATTATAAAATACACTATTAAGTGTCAATTTTATTTTAACGCTCCAATATTGAATATCACAACAGTTGAGGATTCTTATGATTTACATGAGAGAGATAACTTATTCGTATCTTGTTTGTTAATTTTCTTCGTTACATCTTTCTTTATTGAACAATTTACATAAATTCAGTAAAAAGGACATAGTAATACTTGAATCATCACCATCATCTAAGCGACAATCCCAGCGTCAATCCGAAATTTTCGCCTCTGACTGGGGTCCGCTTTTATTACTCACTTCCCCGACTTCAGACGAATTGGATCCTTTTACCATTGTCATCCCTTACAACGTCTAAAATATCTTGGTCTACCCTTATTACTGGAGCCCGGTGGAGGTGGCTAGACCAGTTTTGTTACCTACGTAGCCGAGTCGCAATACGTGGCCGCATTAGCGAAGGTGGCACACCTGCAGTTTTTCTGCGATGTTACGGACATGAAGGTTACTGTGGATGAAGGCGTTCCTCACGCAAACCAAACGCGGGGCTCCAGACATCCACCGCAGCATATTCATCTCCGTGACTATTAGCATTTGTATTTCTAGTGCCGGCCACGGTTGACAGCCGTATAAAGGACATATCTAATGATAGTTTAATAGACCGGTTACCTAATCGGTAAGCTATTGGTGTCACATATCAAAAGCCCACTAGCACAGAATTGGTAAGAACTGATATACAAGCAGTGCACTATCCCTCAGGGGAATTGTGTACTCAATATATGGTATATAGTTGCTTAACTTTTGAAGTAGTGAATTTATGGTTTTAATATTAAAAGTATTTTACGATAAAACTGTATTGAGAACCTACTTTGCGAATGAAAGTAAATTGAAATTGAGATTTTAATCAGAAAAAGTTTATCCATAGATCTAGATTTTAGGCGAGATTACTATGCTAAGTGGTTATTTTTTTTTAATCACAAGTTTATTGTATCCAAACGATTACTCGAACCTCAGTTATAATTTTTCAATCCTACTTAGAGGGACAGTACCTACCTTTAAGCCCTTAAGAAAATTTTACTCAAAGGAAACAAACATTTTTGAAAAGAAAAAAAAAATAGCATTCGATGTTATTCGAAAATTCGCGTATCGCACTCGGTTAAAATCCGAGAAAATAACATCCTGTACCTTAATGGCAACAATAAATAGAGCCAATCATAAGGATCGAATCTCTGCAACAAACATGGAAAATTAGATTAAATCAAATCCATAAAGGACAACATTCACTCTCCATACAAATCTGGGCTAGTTTTGAAAGTGCCGGCCAAAGGAAAAAAATACGATATTCCGTTAGAACTCGTTCTTACTAACATTTTTTATTATGGCGTCAAAGTTGAGAGACCACTTCCAACGGTTTTATTAGAGTTTAAAAATCTTAAAATATACACTTTTTATGATACGAACTATTGAAAATAAATGAAAAATATTGCTATACATTGGAAGAATAGTTAATAAAAGCAATAAAAATAAACCCTGTACTTTATATTGTTGTTTTTCGTCCATTTATTGAGATCCAAAGTTGAAAGTGCCGGTCAGAGAAAACAAATATGATATTCCGCTAGAGCTTGTCCTTATTAGCACTTTTTATTACTATGTCAAAGCTGAGAGACCACTGCCCTCAGTTTTATTGGTGTTCAAAAATCTTAGAAACATATAATTTTTATGATATTATATATTGAAAATGAATGAAAAATATTGTTCTATATTGGAAGAATAGTTGTTTAACGCAATAACAAATAAATCCCATACTGCATATCGCTGTTTTTCGTTAGTTAGGTCCAAAAATTGAAAGTGAAGCCAAAGAAAAATAATATGATATTCCGTTAGAGCTTGTCTTCATTGACATTTTTACTATAGCATCATAGCTGAGGGAATACTGCTCTCGGTTTTATTTGAGTTCAAAAATCTCGGAAACGTATATTTTAAATAAAATAAATAATTGAAAAGGAATAATAAATTATGTTGTATTATATTGGGAGAATAGTTGATAAAAGCAATAAAGCAATAAAAATAAGCAATTAAAAATAAAATACACGAGCAATAACACTGTTTCATTGCACTCAACCCTGTTTGTTTTATCTATGATAATGTATATATAATGTTGACGAACCTGGACATGACGTGATTGCTATCGTCCACGAATCTACCTTATGGCATTGCCATTAGTGCCTTGTAACTGTGGAATATGATCAACACATTTACTAAGTTCAATAATTGGAAATGCACCTTTAACCAATATAAATCAATATTTCTCATTCATTTTCAATAATACGTTTAAAAAAATGTATTATATCCAAGATTTTTGAACTCAAAAAAAAAAAACCAAGGGAAGTTGTCCTTCAGCTTTGACACCATAATAAAAATGCAAACGCGTACAAGCTCTAGCGGAATATCACATTTGTTTTCTTTGACTGGCACTTTCAATTTTTAACCTAGATAAATGGATGAAAAACAACGATATGTAATATGCGGTTTATTTTTTATTACTTATATGAACTACTCTTCCAATATAGAACAATATTTTTAATTCATTTTCAATAGTTCGTATCATAAAAAATGTATGTTTTCAAGATTTTCGAATATAAATAAAACTGAGGGAAGTGGTCCCTCAGCTTTGACGCCATAATAAAAAATGCTAATAAGGAAAAATTCTAGCGGATTTTATTTTCTTTAATCGACACTTTTAATTTTAGCCGTAAATAAATGGACGAAAAACAACAATATGCAGTATGGGGTTTATTTTTTATTGCTTTTATTAACTATTCTTCCAATGTATAACAATATTTTTCATTTATTTTAAATAGTTCGTATCATAAAAAGTGTATATTTTTAAGATTTTTAAACTCTAATAAAACCATTGGAAGTGGTCCCTCAACTTCGACGCACTAATAAAAAATGTTAGTAAGAACAAGCTCTAACCGAATATTGTATTTTTTTTCTTTGGCCGGCAAAATAAAAATTAGCCCAATCTGAATGATGTCCTTTAAACTTTACAAAATCAATGAAACAAGAAGTTGCTAAAAGTGCTTTACACACTATGTGGTTAGTATAAATGCTGTTAGCCGTCTGGTTGTAAACAAAATAGGATAGTAGATTGTATGACAAGGAAGCAATATAGTATTTTTACGGCGAGGGCTTTGAACTTTGATTTGAACCTCGAGCGAAGCGAAGCGAGGGATTATACCGTTGAAACCTGAGCGCAGCGAGGTGACGTAACGTAACTAACATCGTCATATGATACACATGTGTATTGATGATTACCGTGATCGACTCTCTAAGACCCTCACCTATCAGTATCAGCGGTAGTAACCAAAATAACACACGTGTACCATAATGTGTACTAACATCAACATCTTGTTCCATGGAATTTGTAATTTGATTTATGGATTTCATTGTGTTTAATTTACCAAGTTTATTGTAGAAATTCTATCCTTATTATTGACCCTATCAATTGATGCCATAAAATGTTAATACACTTATTTTATTTTTAGCCGAGTGTGAGCAGAAAATTTCCCAAAATTTTGAATGCATTATCTTTTTAAAATGTTTCCGTTGAGTAAAATTTGCTTTGTCCAATATTTAGAGTACTTTTCCTCCAGGTAGAGTTTAAAAATTCCACAGTGTTGTTTCGCAAATTTCATCGTAACTTTGCTACACTGTACCTGGCGGTCACTCGCTTTTGTCTATTAGATACTTTGAGCATAGTAGAATCAAATACCTTGTATTAGTGTCTGCGGCGAAGTATTTAACTCCATTTGTAAGGAACTCAGATTCAACTATTGTGCTGCTATTTAAACCAACATTAGACAACGGAGTTAAATATGGGCTGGATTTTAATGTAATAGCACTAACTTCAGAGAAAAAAGCACTGCTAGAATCGATTTCTTCATAAGAGCTGCTGAAGTTTAAAGAAGTTTCACTTTCTATAATTATGATTGAATCGAAACTATCTTGAGACGAACTTGTCGTTACCGTAGATGGGTTGGTAAAGTATGTTGTTAAATCAGACGCCAGAGAACGATGGCTCAATATCGGATTCTCGTTAACTTCTCCATTAAAGCATATTTTGTTTTCGGAGTTACTTCTCAATTCGTTCGTATATTGTCTTGTTTTATGACACCTTTCATGAGATAGAGAAAAGTAGGTGAGCGGAATGTCTGTCATGCAATGGTAACCATTGTTATCAGGGCTACATTTCAAACTATGATCTTCGTACATACTTGTCAATAAATTACTACAATTCTTGCATTTGACACCGGAATACATTGGCACAGGGTCAGTTACGTAATTGATCTTTTCAATTGAATTTCTGTAATCGTAAGATAGATCTTTCGATGTGATATTGCCAAACTGCTTGTACTGAGGTATATCCCCTGCTCTTTCAATAATAACATTTATGCCATCATTATCAAGAAAAACTCCACCTTTGACGCCTGGAATGCATTCATCTGGGCAAGGACAAAGTGAAGATATGTCGGGGGATGTTACCCTAATCTTGACGTAACTATGTTTAAATCTGATTTTCTTTTTATCACATCCACATGCTCGTTCACATGTTACTTTACTTTCTGCTTTTGTTGTTTTATATTCCTCTTTAACTTTTTTTATCAAAGCTCTTTCTGTTGAAGTTTTACCTTCAGGTAGAGGTAGGCCAGCTTCAGCGAGGCCTTGAAGAATTTTTTCTTTTTCAGCTGCTGTCTTTCCAGTTAATGGTGGGAATAACTCGGATCCTTTCGGTTTGCGTCCTACTTTTTCACCCGTCGGGGTTGTGGCTGACGTTGGTATACGATATTCAGCTCCAATTTTTTTTATTAAAGACTTTTCAGATGAGGTTCGACCTTCAGGTAGAGGTAAACCAGCTTCTGCTCTACCTCTGATGATTCTATCTTTTTCAGCTTGAGATTTGCCTTTTAATGGTGTGAGCAAGCCAGCAGCTTTAGCTTTTCGTATCTTTTCAGGAGGCACTTTTGATAATGCCACTTCTTCTTTGATCTTATTTATAAGAGATTTTTCTGATGGTGTTCTTCCTACGGGTAGTTGTAAACCAATATTTGCTTGAGCTCTTAAAACTTTTTCTTTCTCTACTGGAGTCATTCCTTCTAGAGGTAAAAGTACACCGGCTTCAGCGGCTTTGGCTTCTCTTTTTTTCATTGATGATGTCTCTGGACTCGGTGGTAGACCCAAGTCTATACGAATATTGTTTATCAACTGTTTATCAGATTTTGTAGTACCTTCAGGAAGTGGCAAACCTTGTTTTGCCAATTCTCTCAGAATTCTTTCTTTTTCTTCTGGTGATTTGCCTTCCAATGGTGTCAGCTCTCCAGGCTTTTTAGCTTTCATTGGTGGCAGACCGAATTCTAAGCGAATATTGTTTATCATCTGTTTATCAGATTTTGTAGTACCTTCAGGAAGTGGTAAACCTAGTTTTGCTAATTCTCTCAGGATTCTTTCTTTTTCGTCAGGTGTTTTACCTTCCAGTGGTGTCAGCAGTCCAAGCTCTTTAGCTTTTTGTAATTTACTTGGCCTTGGTTTTTTTATTGTTTCTTGACTTTTTTCTGCTGTAGCGCCTTTAATCTTATCTATTAGTAATTTTTCTGATGGTGTCCTTCCTTCTGGTAGTGCTAAACCCATTTTTGCTTGTGCTTTTAAAATCTTTTCTTTCTCTGCTGGAGTCAATCCTTCTAGAGGATAAAGTAAACCGGCAGCAGCGGCTTTGGCTTCCCTTTTCCTCATTGACGATGTTTCTGGACTTGGTGGTAGACCCAATTCTATGCGAATATTGTTTATCAACTGTTTATCAGATTTTGTAGTACCTTTAGGAAGTGGTAAACCTAGTTTTGCTAATTCTCTCAGGATTCTTTCCTTTTCCTCTGGTGATTTTCCTTCTAGTGGTGTGTCTAAACCGAGTTCCTTAGCTTTTTTCATTTTATTCGATAGATCTTTTGCTCTTGCTTCGTCAATCTCTTCGCTAGGACGTTTATGTTTCCTAGTTTCTTTTGTGGCCGGTTTTGTCTTCATTTCAGCTTCAATTTTACGTTTCAAAGCTTTTTCTGATGGTGTTCTGCCTTCTGGTAGAGGTATTCCGGCTTCAGCTAGATCTCTCAAAATCTTTTCTTTCTGGGCTGCTGTTTTGCCTTCTAACGGCGTTATCAATCCAGCTGAATGAGCTTTACGCATTTTTTCTTTCATGGACAAAGTTTTGGGTTCCGGTGGTAGACCCATTTCTTTTCGTACCTTCTGTATCAATTCTTTCCCAGATGGTGTCTTTGCATCTGGTAGTGATGCACCAGTTTTGATCAAACCTCTTAAAAGCTTTTCCTTCTTTTCCGGTGTCATTTCTTCAAATGGTGTACTGGGCTTTGATAAACCTGCGTTAACTGTTTTTATTAGAAGCTTTTCCGAAGGTGTTCTACCTATTGGTAGAGGAATACCTTCTTTATTAAGTTTTCTTAATATTTTTTCTTTTTCTGGTAAAGTCTTACCCTCGAGTGGTGTTATGATACCAGCAGCTTGAGCTTTTTTGTATTTTTCTTTCATAGACGGCGATTTAGGTGAAGGAGGTAACCCCATTTCAGCTCTAATTTTATCTATTATTTGCTTTTCAGATGGTGTTTTACCTTCTGGTAATGGAATACCATCTTTGACCAATCCTCTAAGAATCTTTTCTTTTTCTTCTGGTGTTTTACCTTTTAAGGATATCAACTGACTTGAAGCTTTTGCAGCTCTAATTTTATCCGATTTTGATTTCTGAATAGCATTGAGCTTTTTTATCATATCTTTTTCGGATGGTGTATTACCTGCCGGTAAAGGTATACCTGCTGCTGCCATTTGTCTTAGACGTTTTTCTTTTTCTGATGGTGTTTTACCATCCAGAGGTGATAATAAGCCAGCCGCTTTTGCTTTTTGCATCGCTTCAGACGGTGATGGTGTTACATAACCAGTAGAAGCCTTGATTTTATTTATTAAATCTTTTTCTGATCGTGATTTACCTTTTGGTAATGGTAGTCCAGCAGCAGCGCGACCTCTAAGTATTTTTTCTTTTTGCTCTGGTGTTTTACCATCTAAAGGTGTCAAAAAACCTGCATCTTTAGCTTTACGTATTTTTTCTGCGGAAGATTCTTTACCTAATTTATTTTCTTTTTTTATTTGATCAATTAATGACTTTTCGGAGCGAGTTTTACCTTCAGGTAATGGTAGACCAAGTTGGACCAAGTTTCGCAATATTCTTTCTTTTTCTTCTGGAGATTTCTTGTCAAGAGGTGTTAAGAGACCCGCTGCTTTGGCTTGCCTTATTTTTTCTGTCGTAATTGAAGGTTCGGGTACTTTAGAAGCCTTTAGTTCAGGTTTCTTTCTTTCTTTCACTTTCGCTATTAATTTCTTTTCAGAGTCGGTACGGCCTTCAGGTAGAGGTATTCCCATATCTGCTAAATCCTCTAAAATTTTCTGTTTTTCCTTTGGTGATTTACCCTCTAGTGGCACTAGTAATCCGGCAGCAGCGGCTTTTTCATGTTTCTCTCGCATAGCTGGCGTTTTGGGTTCAGGTGGGAGACCAAGATCTAATCGAATGTTATTTATAACATTCTTCTCTGATGAAGTTTTTCCTTCGGGAAGTGGGATACCGAAATTGGCGCGACCCCGTAATATTTTTTCTTTTTCTGATGGTGTTTTACCGGATAGAGGCGTCAGAAGTCCTGCATCCTGTGCTCTACGCATTTTTTCCGAAGTTGTTACTTTTGGAAGAGTCCGTGGCTCTCCTTTTATTTTATCAATGATGACTTTTTCTGATGGTGTTCGCGCTTTTGGCAATGGTATACCTGCATCAGCTAATTGTCTTAGCATTTTCTCTTTTTCTTTTGGTGTTTTGCCTTCGAGGGGCACTAATATTCCAGCATCCGCAGCTTTATTATATTTATCTCTTATAGATGAAGTCTTGGGTTCAGGTGGAAGACCAAGTTCAAGACGGATTTTATGTAACAAGTCCTTTTCAGATTTCGTCTTTCCTTCAGGTAATGGAAGACCATTCATGGCGAGTCCTCTTAATATTTTTTCTTTTTGGGCTGGTGTTTTGCCCTTAAGTGGTGTAAGTAATCCAGCGGCCTTAGCTGCACGCATTTTTTCTGAAGGCGTTACTGTTGAATGAGTAGATTTTTTTCCTCTTTGTACCTTGTCGATCAGTTCTTGTTCTGATGGTGTTCGTCCTTTTGGTAGCGGTATATTTAACTCAATTAAGTTTCGTAAAATTTTCTCTTTTTCTTTCGGTGTTTTGCCTTCTAGAGGTCGTAATAATCCCATATCTGCAGCTTTAGCGTATCTAGTCCTCATTGACGAACGTTTAGGTTCAGGTGGGAGACCGAGATCAATGCGAACCTTATTTATCAAGTTATTTTGTGAATCTGTATTGCCTTTTGGAAGAGGAATTCCCATCATTGCTAGTCCACGTAGTATTTGCTCTTGTTGAGACGGTGACTTTCCATCAAGAGGTGTAAGTAGGCCTGCATCTTTTGCTTTTCTAATTTTTTCAGATGGTGTTTTTGAAGGTTTAGGCTCTAGTTTCATTATTTCTTTTGATTGTAATATTGATGAATCCCGGGGTTCTCCTTTTATTTTAGCGATAAGAGCTTTTTCTGAAGGCGTACGTCCCTTTGGCAACGGTATTCCTCTATTAGCTAAATCTCGTAAAATAGTTTCTTTTTCTTTTAATGACTTTCCTTCTAATGGCTGCATTAGCCCCATTTCTGCGGCTTTTTCGTATTTCTTTCTTATAGCTGGTGTTTTTGGTTCCGGTGGCAGACCAAGTTCAGCTCTAACTTTGTTTAATAATTTATTATCAGACTCTGTTTTACCTTCTGGGAGTGGTAGGCCTCTCATGGCAAGATCCCGTAATTTCTTTTCTTGTAGCGGCTTCGATGCTTTTTCTTTGGTTTTTTTAGCTGAAAGCGCTAACGACGAAGGTGAAGGTGGTGGTTCTTTTGAAATTTTAAGCACCAAAGCTTTTTCTGATGGTGTACGTCCTTTAGGTAAAGGTATTCCTCTAGCATGTAAATCTCTTAAAATTTTCTCTTTCTCTTTGGGCGATTTGCCTTCAAGTGGTAACAAAATTCCATCTTCAACAGCTTTTGCATACTTATCTCGCATAGCCGAAGTCTTTGGTTCGGGTGGAAGACCGAGATCAGCGCGAACCTTCTTTAACAATTTACCATCAGATGCAGTTTCTCCTTTAGGAAGTGGAAAGCCTTGCATGGCCAGACCCTTTAATATTTTTTCTTTCTGATCTTTCGATTTACCTGTTATAGGTGTAAGAAGACCAGCCGCTTTTGCTTTGCGCATTTTTTCTAACTGCGCTAGGTGCCGAGGCGCTAGAAGTTCACATATACATTCATCAACAGGACCTTTTCCTTCTTTTATGTTTGAGGCTGTTTGTTCCTCAAGTTTTTGTCTTTTTTGTACCTTAGCAATCAAAGCTTTTTCTGAAGGTGTACGTCCTTGTGGTAATGGTATTTGCATATTAGCTAGGCCTTGCAATATTAATTCTTTTTCTTCTGGTGATTTACCTTCCAATGGTAATAGTAATCCAGCTTCAGCAGCTTTTTTGTGTTTCTCTATCATACTAGGAGTTTTAGGTTCAGGTGGAAGGCCTAAATCAGTACGAACCTTTGCAGTCAACTTCTTTACTAATGGATCTTCGTCTTCAGGAAGAGGTATTCCTCTCATGGCTAAGTCTTTTAATATTTTTTCGATCTCATCAGGTGATTTTCCTTTATAATCTACAACTAGAAGTCCTGAACGTTTAGCATCTTGAATATTATGTGCTAATGATTCGAAACGTTGAGGCCTTTTACCTAGTATTCTAGCTATAAGAGATTTTTCCGAAGGCGTGCGTCCTAACGGCAACGGTATGCCTAAACCGTGCAAATCTCGTAGAATTTTTTCTTTTTGTTTTGGTGATTTGCCTTCTAACGGTAACATTAACCCAGTATTGGCAGCATTGGTGTACTTCTCTCTCATATCTGGAGACATTGGTTCAGGCGGTAAACCAAGATCATTGCGAATAGTATCAATTAATTTCTTTTCCGATGGTGTTTTACCTTCAGGGAGGGCAAAACCTTTCATTGCTATCTCTTTTAATGCACTTTCAAGATTAAGTTCAGAACGTGGTTTGCTTGTTTCTTTAGCACGTTCTCCCGCAGATAAATTACAGCAAAGGATACAATTGCATTTATCACAATTCCTTTTTTTGTAGCATTCGTACAAGTCTTTCATCACCTCGAACATGGTGTCAGAGTTACATGAACAACAGCAGTTGTTACAATTTTCTGCGTTATTTGCGGTTACTTGACATCGATATACTTTGAAGTTTCTTTGGTTTATGCTGATATATTTTAAAAAATTAAAACTATTTTTGGAATTATATTTTGATATTAGATGATTTGTATTAGTAGATCTAAGCTTACTTTGTGGGATTGTACCAGAACTTCTAGTACTTAACCTGATTGCTCTTTTAAAAAGATATGATTTATTTATTTCTGGGATGCTCATGTGCCTTGTGATACGCTTTCGGCTCTTAGGTGAACCGGTAAGAGTTTTTATTAAAATTACGGTAGGTTGTGTAAAATTCTGTACGTTGCAGGAATATTTTTTACGTAATTTTGTTTTGTTCTGTTGAACGAAAATCGATATATTTTCAATACCATGGCATGGGCTATCTTCTTTATTGATATAAGATGACTCATATAGCTGTAGCTGTAGCTTTTTATACGATCTGTAGTATTTTGAACCATTCATTTTGTTAAACACTTCAAATTTATGTTACGTCCTTGATCTAGGTTCATAGATGTTTGTGTTGCGTTCTACTTTAAAATGCCGTAAGACTATATTAAGGCATTTCTTGTAGACAGCCAGGTATCATTTCGTTATTATTCATTCATTATTTATAAATCTTGACTATGTTGTACTCTTTTTAATGTATTACCACTTTATGCTGCAACAAAAATATGATGATCCATTGACCACGAAATATCACCGTTTTTGTCTATTAGACGTAAGTAATAGTTACATCAGTAGTAATAAAAGTAGTCCACCCGTTAGGGTAGATTACATTTGCAGCTAAGCAAATCTCATGTGAAGAGTTTTTGGCTGTGAAGAAAACTCGTAAGACCTAAGTTAAAGGACGGAAGCAAATGAAGGGCTATTATCAATACTTACCCCAGAGACGGGGAAAGACATGGGTATATTTTATTAATGTTATTTACCAATGTAACCTCGTAACAATTTAAGCAATCAATACTAAATAAATTGAGTAAATACAACTGTTGGTATATTTCAGCACGAAAAAAGGTAGCTTATTGGTAGGTATGTTACCACATAACTAGAAATGTTAGTCATAAATTTCAGATACATTGTATTAAGGACACCAATAGAGAAAATTGATAGAAATACTCGCATTTTGCACTTGCAAAGGTTGCATTTACTTACATTTTATTATATCTAAGATTATCATTATCGATGGCACTATATTAATACATTGTCATCCAAACTAAACGTGTTTCCAAAATTTTATCAAAATCGATTGGAGATATCTGCTTCAAAATCGAGTAACTAGATTCGCTCCGATCAAATTATATAGGTACACACGGTGCAAGTTAATTAAAAGCTTGTAATAAAATATCAAACCGGCAAGTATGTATGAAAACAATTATGAAAGTAGAAGAAGCGAAAGATGCCAGTATCGTAGCAAGTGGAAACTTGAAAGCGATGGGCTCTGCCCACTGGGAAAGAGGCTGTGACTGTATGTAGGAATGTAAAATATCGAAATCTAATATTGATCAGCCTACATATCACTATTAAATAATAATATTAATTAGATAACTTGCTTTAGAGAGAATACCTACTCACGACACACCACAAACAAGTAGTATAAATTTTTTTGAAGGATTTCAATCTTGGTTTAAATAAGAATAATCAAGTAACAATTCTATAATTTAGTATCCAAGTTTAAGTTAGAGTCCTTAGCTCATACATAGCGAAAACTGCAGTCCTTAGTCTAGGAAAATGAATATGAAAAATACTAGGATGGATTTTACTGACCTAGGAGCACTTTAAATAGAATCTGCACACGAATCTACACGAATAGAGCCCTAGTATTTAATATATTGACACCACCGAGTTTTAGAATTTTCTATTTGTTGGTATGAAATAATGTAATCTAAGTATTTGACATTACAACGTACCGTTCATATCCAGCTTGTCCTTTTCATAATAGTTCTGTACACCACTTTCAAACAAATTCCATAATACGTGCGACTGGTATGTTACATATTTTACAATATTTGTTATTTTTATGTCCAATAAATTTTGTTATTACGATTTATTTGTTTTTTTTTTATGTTTTATGAGTACATTACATTTGTCAAATGACGTATGGCGGACAGAAGGATTTATTCTTTTTGAAAAGATGCAAAAAGTTAGGTGTCCCAGAAAGTTTTTCGTTTGATGGTCAGGATCTTAGAGTATATATCTACTTATAGAGCGAGTCTAACACTATGGTCCATTGTGCCGAGTGCATGGAATTATTAAGTACTACGTACAAAAGGAAAGAGCTGTTGTCACATAATTGAAGCCGAGCGAGAGCTCAATAACTGTACTTCTTATCACTCTCTGGCGATGGTGACTATATTGAAATATGATTCGAGGACAATAATAAATTTATAAAAAATGATTTGTGATCTGATGTCAGCAGATTATTGCTTCAGATGGATTTTAATCGAAGATGCTAATGAAAACTTGCCTTTTGTGGCACTATACATTTCTTGTTTTTAACCCCCGACGTAAAAACAAGGGGGTGTTATAATAAGTTTCGTTAAGTTGTGTGTGTGTGTCTGTGACATAGTAGCTCCCGAACGGATGAACCGATTTTGATCTAGTTTTGTTGTTTAAAAGGTGAATTAGTCAGGAGTGTTCTTATCTATGTTTGATGGAAATCAGTCCAAGATGGCTACCTCCACAAAATGGTGGATTACATATTTTTTCGCAAGAACCTCAATATGGGTGTCAAATGAAAGGGCTTAGCTAGTGGAATACGATACTTACACTAAGTCAAATTTCAAACCTTTTTATATTTCACTAGTCCCTCAATATGGGTATCAAATGAAAGGGCTTTTTTTTTTATACCACTTAGGTGGCAGACAAGCACACGGCCCACCTGATGGAAAGTGGTTACCGTGGCCTATGGACGTATGCAACACCAGGGGCGTCACACTCGTGCTGCCGACCCTGAAGAAGGCTTGATTAGGAGATCAATTTAAAAAGTAGTTACCTATGAAATAAAAATAAACCAAAATTTAAAAAAAACCCTGACATAAAATAAAGCTTTGGAAAAGTAAAAGTAAAGCGTCTAAACTGTTATTTGCGAAACCACTTTGACAGATATTATTGTTTTGCTACTGATTGCAGTTGTCAAAAATTCTAGGCACTGTTCACACCTGTGATAGCAGTTCATACTTGATAAGGCTTGCTCTATAGATAAGATAATACTCTAAGGTCAGGATATAAAAAAAATATCAGCCAAGTGCGAGTTGGGTAGTAACTACTAGTTACCCAAATCGCACTTGACTGATATTTTTTTCTGTTCGCTGTAGAACCCTTCCAAGAAACCCTTCGCTGTGAGTTCACAGCGAAGGGTTCCTTGGAAAGATCATCCCATAACGTTATTATGTAATTGAAATAAACTGAGACGGACTGATAATTTATTTATTTCTGTGGTCGATAAGAACGTTATCTTAAATACGATAAAACAATTAGGTATTTCAATTACAAATGTGTAAATATACAATCTAAAATAATACATATCAAAATAATATATTGTATAAACTGGCTCCCATTCCCATCATTTAGGTACAAGCTTTAGATGACTTGACTTCTGCGGGTGTGACTGCTAGTGTTGCCGTTCGATAGTCGACAATCGATTATTAATCGATAGTCTATCGATAGTCAGGCTATCGTGGAACAATCGATAGACCTATCGATAGTATTGCAGATTGCAGCTCACGAAGAATAAATTATCGATTGTATCGATACTATCGATACTATCGATTGTTTTAGTCTATCGATAGTTTGCCAATTTACAATAGTATTGTCATCATTATAGACACGTACCATGTTACAATTGGACTTCACCTCGCCTGATAGTAAGCTAAAGGCAAATTCTCGGAAAAAAGGGTCACCATTACAGACACTTACCATGTTACAATTGGACTTCACCTCGCCTGATGGTAAGCTGTAGGTAAAGTCTCGGAAAAGAAGGTCACCATGCGGGTGGTTGACAACCTCAGTGCATGTTGCATGGTGGTAGTGAAAGTTTTAAATTTTTTAAATTTTTTAAATCTGAAGTGGCTCCTCAATCCATACGGACATAATACGGCCGCTACGCAGGAGGCACGTGTTTGATCCCTGCTCAGTGCTTCAGCCCCCGCTTCAGCTTACCATCAGGCGAGGCGAAGTCAAATTGTAACATGGTAGGTACGTGTGTATAATGGTGACCTTCTTTTCCGAGACTTTACCTTCAGCTTACCATCATGTGAGGTGAAGTCCAATTGTAACATGGTAAGTATTATAAGGAAACAACTCGTTTGATATTCGCAAGAGAACTATTTTTATTTTTCAAATTACAATAAACATTGACAGTACTAAGTTAGTACATTACCCAATTGATGGTGCCAGTAGTAATACAATAGATACTCTTTATTTTGATACTCTATTTACCAACACCCCCACTTATCAAAATAAGCTAAACATTACATATTATAAACTTACAATACCAAGCATGTTCATGAACTTATAATGTTTTAATCGACACAGACCCTTTCTTAGCAGGTCAGCAGGCATTTCACCAGTGGGAACATATTTAATTTTAACAATATTATCATTGATAACATCCCTGATGTAATGATAACGAACATCTATGTGTTTTGACCTGTTATGACACTGTTGACTAGAAGCTAATTTCATGGCACTCTGATTGTCACAATGTAAACTAACAACATACATCTGACCAGTAATTTCCTTTATCAAATTTCTTAAATATACAGCCTCCCTGGAAGCTTCTGACATAGCCATGTACTCAGATTCAGTACTGGATAGACTGACAGACTTCTGTTTACGGCTTTGCCAGGAGATTGCAGATCCAGACAACATAAAGCAAAATCCAGTATAGGATTTTCTATCCACGGCATCAGATGCCCAATCACTATCAACAAACCCTTGCAAATTAATGTCATTATAATTGGTATACTTAAGACAATAATTCTTTGTACATTGCAAGTACCTCAAGATCCTTTTCGCATAATTAAAGGAATTTACATTGTAACAGTTATTAAATTGGCTGAGGTAGCTCACAGCATAGGCAATGTCTGGCCTTGTCAATACTGCCAGATACATCAAGCTGCCAATAAGTTTTTGATATGGAACATTAGGTAAAAATTCTGTAGATTTTTCTACATTCAATTGTGGTTCAATAGGAGTACTCTGAGGTTTACAATCCGACATCTGAAACTTCTCAATTAATTTTTCAATATACTGTGTTTGATCAATAGTAATAACACTTTTGTTTTCATTTACATTAATTCTCATTCCCAGATACTGTCGGACAGGACCCAAATCCTTCAATTTGAACTCTGAAGCTAATGCATTTTTCAATTTTTCAGTCTCATGGTCATTATTCGAGAAAATCAAAAAATCATCGACATACAACCCAATAATTACTTTTGTATTACCTTTAGTTTTCGCAAATAAACATGGTTCATATTGACTATTGTTAAAGCCTAATTTACAAAGACAATCTTTTACTTTCTCATACCACGCTAGAGATGACTGCTTTAAACCGTAAATCGCCCTCTTTAACTTTAACACATTTCCCCCACTTTTGTTTGCAAAACCTTCAGGTATCGACATATAAATGTTTTCTTTTAATACACCATTTAGAAAAGCTGTGGTAACATCTAAATGTGTAATATTCATTCCGATTTTAACGCTGAGAGCAAACAACAATCTCAAGGTAGAATGACGAATTACAGGTGCAAAAGTACGAGTATAATCTACACCTGGCTTTTGCGTAAAGCCCTTGGCCACTAGCCTAGCCCGGTAACGCACATTATTGTCAACGTCATACTTTTTCACAAACACCCAACGGCACTTCACTACAGTCGCATCACTAGGGTTTTTGACTAGTTCCCATGCATCATTGTCCCCGAATGACTGCAACTCATCAGCCATTGCACGCCGCCACTGCTCCTTCTCAGGCCCCTCGAGAGCATCTGAGACTGAGATCTCCTCTGAAGATGGACCGGAACTGGATGTGCACAAGTTGCTAAACCAGCCATACCGCTCAGGCTGTTTCTTCAAGCGCTTTGGTCTAACACATTCTGGCGCTGGAATTGGAACTGATGTGGTCTGCATCTCCTGCACCTGGACCTCACTTGGTAAAGATTCATGAAATTTGTCTTCACCGTCTGTGTATACTGAAGAATCTGAAGAGCTGTCATCATGTTGATCATCTTCTCCTGAAACATAGGATTCCCCCACTGAATTGCTGCTCTCCTTCTCCACACTGACTTCTGGTGGCTCCATATTGTGCTGTGATGTCTTCTCATCCGTTATCCATATAGCCTCTTTGCTGGTTGCAATATCCCTTGTCTCACCTTCCATCACAATGACGTCTCTGCTTGTGATTATGGTGTTCTTGACAGGATTATACAATCTGTATCCTTTGACATCTTCACCATATCCGACTAATATGTGCTGAGTAGCTTTCTTATCCCACTTGAGCCGCTTCTCTTTGGGAACATGTACCATCACATGGCTTCCAAATAACCTTATGTGACTTAGGTTTGGTTTTGACCCATGCCACAGTTCATAAGGTGTCTTTAGTACTCCTGACACAATGGACCTGTTTTTTAAATAAACAGCTGTATTGGCCGCTTCAGCCCAAAATTTCTTGTCCAATTTTGCATCGTACAATAGACATTTGCCTTTCTCAACCACTGTGCGATTAGCCCTCTCACACACACCATTTTGTTCAGGCGTATAGCTATTTGTTTTCTGGTGAATAATACCACATTGTTTTAAATAACTCTCAAATTCTTTACTGCAGTACTCCATTCCGTTATCCGTGTGAAAGATCTTTATCTTCTTCCTTTGTTGATTTTCCACCATATATCTAAATTCTTTAAATTTACTTAAAGCTTCACTTTTCTGTTTGAGAAAGTAGATAAAAGTCATCCGACTATAATCGTCCACAAACAGCATGAAATATCTACTGCCATTAAGAGAGTTCACCTCCATAGGTCCACACAAATCACTGTGTATCCGATGACATGCCTCCGTACTTCTTTCACCAACATGAGTGAATGGCAACCTCATCTGTTTTCCTTCACAACAAGTAGTACACTCTGCTTTTGTAATGTCAAATGAGCCTTCATATGACAAGCCGTCTACTATGCCATTTTTCATTTTGTTCATGTCTTGACTATTAATGTGAGCTAGCCTTCTGTGCCACAAATGACCAGTAACTGCAGGAGCTGCCAACATATAACTTGGCGACTGCAACCTCAACTTGTACACACCATCAGTTAAATCAGCTATCGCAACTAAAGCATCACTTCTGTCATAAATATAACAATGCTTTTCCTCAAATACGACATTGTTGCCATTCCTGATAAGCTCACTTACTGATAACAAGTTTGTTGTCAAACTAGGCACGCATAGCACATTTTTGATAGTAATGTGACATTTCAAATCCGAAATAATGTTTACATCTCCGGAACAATCAACTGACACTGTTGATTCATTAGCGACGACAATTTCTGGTAAACATGGCTTTGAGTTTATGTTCTCAATCCAGTTTTTATTTGCAGTCATATGAGCACTTGCACCACTGTCGATGTACCATTCAGTCTTGTTGAACTTTCCGTTCATAAAAACAACGTTGAAAACACATTTGTCAGTAGTTTTCTTCAATAACGGGCACTGATTACGATAATGTCCGCTGCATTTGCATTTATAACAAACAACTTCTTTTTCTTTTGTTGCATCTGTCACTGGTTTCTTATTTGACGTAAATGAACCGCCATTTTTCTTCGGCTTTTTCAGATTCATTCGAAACTTCCATGTCAAGCAATTTCGATTTAATAGAATCAGCCGTTATGCTAATGCCTGAATGCTCGATTGCCATAATCATCGGTGAAAACCGTTCCGGCAATCCCGCTAATAACAATGAACCTGTCCACTGGTCATTTATATCGAAACCCGTGCCACATAATTTTTGAGCCGTATCAATAATTTGTGTCACGTAGGACGTCATTGAACTGCAGTTTTCCAGTCTTATCGAAATTAGATTCCGTAACAGATTTATCCTTCTAGAAAAACCGTTGTCATCGAATAACTGTTGTAGTTTTTCCCAGAGTTCTCTCGCTGTTCTTACACTTTTTACATGTACACACGGCGCCAGACCTCGGTTTACAGGCCACACCAACATAAAGGAAGTGTGCGTGACAGCAATACTATTAATACATTGCTTAAAGATGTGTGTCATAACAAGTAAACCAATCAGGGCCCTTGACGCACTCACACATTCGCTATTTTACTTACATGAAATATAGGTATTGATGATAGCCACTGCACCAAGTTATAATAGCATATTTAGCGTAAAACGAATAAGTAGATATAGCTGAATGGTTTAAATATGCAGCTGAACCAATAGAATCAATACCGGGTTCGGTCCTCGAGCGAGGTGCACTTTTTGTTCCTCAATATATTGAAGTCCGATTGGTCTAGTTTATTTACAGGAAACTAAGTGTATAAAATTCATATAATATAATATAATTTAATATATTTTTTGTATATTTCCTTGATGATACTATTTATTCTTAATGGATAAAAGGAAAGGAAAATAAAATAATTAACTTATTGTTGCAATGCAATAATATATTTACTATTTTATGCATGATATTTTTCTTAAGTATGGGTATAATTAATTATTTATAGATAATAATTAATTAAGTAGGTATCAGATAAAAATATTTGATCTTTAATAAAAAATATAAAAAACACATAAGTATAATTATTATAAACTTCTAAAAAGATATTGGAACATAAAATAAAATGTTATGTCTATTAAATTGACTGACATAAAGATGCACGAATGACAAAAAGAGAATTCCGTTGTTAAGTTCCGAACCAACGACCGGCGACAACGGTGAGGTCCAAACTTACTTACTTGCATTCTTATCCATCTCGACTATGAGAACAGATAGTATTGTGTCTAAATTTGATAACTCCTATTAGTTATAGAAACAAAATGCTGCATACATTTCATAAAATTAGTTTAGAATATGATATTATAACCTTGGTGCATTTTATATAAGTAAAATAGCAATTGTGTGAGTGCGTCAAAGGCCCTGATTGGTTTACTTGTTATGACACACATCTTTAAGCAATGTATTAATAGTATTGCTGTCACGCACACTTCCTTTATGTTGGTGTGGCCTGTAAACCGAGGTCTGACGCCGTGTGTACGTACAAAGACGGGTCGATTGTCATAATCAATTTTGTTCGGGTTTTCTCGTCATCTGCAGCTCCTATGATAACTCCTTCTTCCGGCTTTACACACATTTTCATGCCTTCAAGGATTAGGAAATTCTCTGCCGCGAAGCACCATTCGCTGTAATTTTCCCGTCCGCGTAACTTAGGTACATTTACCAAATAGTTGGCCGACATCGTAATTCGGAATAAAACACTTTTATTTCACGAATGTCCAACTAATATTCACTACACAGTGAAAACGTGTATCGAAAAAGTCTTTTAACACTCGTACTTGAACGAAATTCTTGTTATTTAAAGAACTTTTTCTAATTTTCTGGTTCCATAACCTATTATAAGGAAACAACTCGTTTGATATTCGCAAGAGAACTATTTTTATTTTTCAAATTACAATAAACATTGACAGTACTAAGTTAGTACATTACCCAATTGATGGTGCCAGTAGTAATACAATAGCATAACATAAACATAAACTCACGCCTGTATCCCCGAAGGGGTAGGCAGAGGTGCTAGCACCCTCATTTCGCCGTTTATGTTTAGGTCCCAATGTAATAGGTGGCGAGCCTATTGCCATTAACCGGGCACTTATAAACCTGCGATAAATACACACATAACTTCGAAAAGCATCGAAAAGTCATTGGTGTGTGCCATGGTAAAACCTGGGATCGAACCCGAGACCTCGTCTCAGCAGTCCATTACCCATACCACTAGGCTCTACTCTATTTACCAACAGTAAGTGTCTATAATGGTGACCCTTTTTTCCGAGACTTTGCCTTCAGCTTACGATCAGGCGAGGTGAAGTCCAATTGTAACATGGTACGTGTCTATAATGATGACAATACTATTGTAAATTGGCAAATTATCGATTGACTAAAACAATCGATAGTATCGTGAGCTGCAATACTATCGATACTATCGATTGTTTATTCTTCGTGAGCTACAATACTATCGATGGTATCGATAGTATTGCCCTCATTCGATAGTATTGTCTCATTCTCATTCTGAACAATCGATAGTATCGATACTATCGATAGGCCTATCGATATGATGCCGTTATTCAGATGAAAACAATCGATAGTCAAACAATCGATTTTTCGGCAACACTAGTGACAGCCACGTCTGACCCACTAACCCCGAAAGGAAGGTCTCAGAGCAATTAAGTAGGTGTCTTATGCTTCGTTTACATACTCGCGGCAGAGCGAGGGAAGTGGCGAGAGAAGTGGGCAGAGACGTAGTGTGAATGGTATATTCGTCATGCCGCGAGTACTGCCACGTGTGTTACTGCGAATACTAGCGGCAATACTAGCGCGATGAACTATACGAGATCGCTAGATGGCGCTAATCTCAGTAAACACGACTTTCGTTATTGCTCCTCGAATATTTACTTTTAAAAATATTTATATCGATCTACGGAAAGTGTATAGTAGTTGAAAGTGATAGTTTTTATTAATAATCTATTTAATTAATTCGCTATGCTGTAAAAGCATAATGCGTACACTGCTACAGCGTTGTCCTCCATACGTTTACGTCCGTCTCCGTTGCAGGGCGAATACTGTAATGCGGACCAACGCGATGATGGAAGTGTGTGAATGCTAGGGCATTAATCGCGCGAATATTTCCTGCAACACGATGAGCAATGCGAGCGGCAGTATGTAAACGCGGGGTTACACCCGTATTCACAAACAATACTTCGCTATGCGTACTACCAAAACTCTGCAAAGAACGACAAATTCTCAGTGCGTTCGTTTTGGCAAGCCTTTTTATTCATAAACTTTACTTAAATAATACTTCGTTGAGGGAACGCACTGCGTAACCCCGCGTTTACATACTGCCGCTCGCATTGCTCATCGTGTTGCCGGAAATATTCGCGCGATTAATGCCCTAGCGTTCACATACGCGCATCATCGTGTTGGTCCGCATTACAGTATTCGCCCTGCAACGGAGACGGACGTAAACGTATGGAGGACAACGCTGTAGCAGTGTCCGCATTATGCTTTTACAGCATAGCAAATTAATTAAATAGATTATTAATAAAAACTATCACTTTCAACTACTATACACTTTCCGTAGATCAATATAAATATTTTTAAAAGTAAATATTCGAGATGCAATAACGATAACCATGTTTACTGATTAGCGCCATCTAGCGGTCTTGTATAGTTCATCGCGCTAGTATTGCCGCTCCTTTGACTCGCGCCGCTAAGCCGACATTCGTAGCAACATACGCGGCAGTACTCGCGGCATGACGAATATACCATTCACACCACGTCTCTGCCCACTTCTCTCGCCACTTCCCTCGCTCTGCCGCGAGTATGTAAACGCAGCTTTAGATACTGCTCCGTGATGTTTGTGAATTAATTTTACCAGCCCTATGCGCTCGAGCACACTGTGAGACCTCACAGTATTGTTTGTGAATACGGGTGTTAATGTGTGCAGGTGAGGTTGACTTGGACCCCGGCTACTGGAAGAATTCCATACACATCCTTGCCCAAGTATAAATAAATAAAAAATGGAATGACGCTGCAGGTTCGTGATATTATTCACTAGTTTTAATCTGAATAGCAGAAAATGCTCTCCACTATACCAGAATGCTGGTAAGTAGTTATTGGAATTCCTTTAGATCGGTCGTAGCGACTTAAATCGAAAGCGGCTCGACTGTGTGGACGTGAATATTAACAGCGATTTATTGTCGGTGATGAAGCACCGATCGAATCGCTATGAATCTGAAAATCGATATTCGAAACATGTATGCCTGTGTGAGTGCGATTTTTAAATGACAGACCTACGTAAATCGCCATCGATAAGAATCGCTGTGTGGATGTGAACCTAGTGTAGGAACATTCATACATACTTTTACCTACAAGAGGAACATAATCATACGATAACAGCAGTGCCGAAATGCGGAGCCCAAACACGTCCGAACGCAGTGAAGAATCTCGTCGAATGCGGCGTGACTCACGGATCCTGCAGTTTTATAGCTGGCGCACCTTGGCGCACCTAAACAGTTTTATAGCGAAAGATAAGCGCCCCACGCGGCGTATTTGTGAACTGCATTGTATATAGGTAATAGATTTAAGATTCCTTATGTAAATAGAATACTAAACTGTGATTGGTTTAGATAGTTTGTAAGCTCGCTTAATTGTATTGTTGATAAAAGACGAATTATTGTATATTAGTAGCCCCATTTGACGAATAAAATAATCAGTTCCATGCTCTGCCTTTTCTTTGGCTACGGTAACCCTCTGGTCCAAACAGACAGAGCTCTCTAGCAACGGACAGGGTTCACTTATTGAACCTAGCCGGTCTAGAGGCATCGGCCAGCTGGCATAGCTACCTACTAGGGCAGTAGGTACCTACCTCACGGGTCAGTGACCCCTCAGCTGATCCCTACCTCACGGGTCAGTGACCTCTCAGCTGATCCCCAGTCAGCTGCTACACTCGTTCGGTCTACCATCAGCTGATTCCGAGTCTGGTTAGGCGAAGGCCATAGACCGACACTAGCTTTAGAGTTAGTATTATAGTTGTGAATATTAGGTCGAGTACTTGGGTGGGTGGACTTGGAGTGGCAGGAGTTCCTATTCATGTGCGCGTTTTCCAAGAAGTTATGTCTAAAATTCCACCATATTTGCACATGAAAACTAGAACTCCTACTAATTTCGGAAAATAAAATAGAAATGTCATTTGTCAGACAAGACCACACTGACAATCACAGAAAACAATTCACATGTTTACAGAAAATGCCTCAAACTTATACTTTATTCAAGACAGATCAGTGCAAGTGCCAAATTCTAGGAACTGGGTATCACTGTGAAGCAAGAGGTTTGGAGGACTTGACATTTTTGGCACATAATAATCAGAGACTCTATTATTGTCCACTAAATTTTAAGGAATCAGTAACGACTAAAAACAGTTTCTTGCAGACAATTGTTGAGAATTTATATGAAAAATGTGCTACGTACAATTTAAAGTGAGAAACATTTTTTATCGCCTTTTCTGGTTGAATTAATACATTCAGTAATTTAGTTACCGTATCTATAAATATGGTAGGTCATAGAAATCAGAAATTAGCGGGCATGTAGAAGAAGTATTATGGACGTGAAACTATATGTTTTACTTGTAGAGTTATGCGCAGAGAGCGCGCAGAAAGCACATTGTTCTCAATTATTATTGATATTATTATTATATGCAGGTACATATTTTTTTACCGAAAGTAAAAAAGGCCGGCAGACTTGCCTCTCTCTAAAGTTTATTATGGCTCTAACTGAAATAAAATGAAATGGTGGATTAATGAATTGATATCTCCAAAGAGATATTAAATTGCCTTTATTAGCAGAAAAGATGTGAAGATTGTAAAGTTCATAAATGTTTCTGTCGAAAGACCAATTGAAATGTAGTATGTTCACAGCTTTAGACTTACATATTTATTCAATTGCATAGAGACAACATCCTATTATAACTGACCGCAACGCCACACATCACACAGGTAATGGTGGGGTGAGGCGGTACTGAACGTGCGTGACTGCTACGCAGGAGGGCTATTTGCATTGGTCTGGTCGTGCCTCGGAGAGCACGTTAAGTCAGTCCCGGTTGTCATTTGAACCCACTCGTTACGGGTAGTTGGAGCCCTAAAAAGTTCAACAACTAGTCTCCTCCAATATTTCGATATCGCCATTGGGTTTTGGAGGTCATTGTGGCAATCGCTTTACAGATAATATCGAAGTTCAATCGCATCTTAGACTAGTAGGTAAATAATTATGTTTTTTTTTATCAATATGATTTTGGTGTTTCTGTTATAGGTACTGTCCTATCTGGGGATTCAAAGTGTATGATGGCTACTTTCGTAAGACAGTGAAGGATTTAATTATCTTGGCTTGTTTCATGATCGCTAATTTCGTGGTGTTCATCACTTTGTTAATTAAGACGATAGTACATATGTACTATGGTGTGTTTGTATTAGTGCAATGGCTAACCAGGTAAGCTACTCGTATGCCTTAGTCATAGTGGATAGGAATTGGAAGTGTTCTTAAGCCTCGTTAGTATGGAAACTATTAGGTATTACGAAATTTTTATATTTTATGAGAAATGACGTCACACAAATACGTAGGTAGGTACAGTACAATTAAAATCAGTTGAACATTCGGCTTTTTTCGGGTATAATCGCCTAAATTCGGAGACGGAAATGACACGACATACATTACCGCGATTTCTTTTATGTAGCATTCAATTTGAAGTATCCTAAACGCAATGTATACCATCTGCCAAGATGACATTACTAACCACAGACCTAAGAAAATTATAGAGAAGCGACATGAATTTGAAAATTCATTATTTATTGAAGCTTCAATAATTAATGAATTTGAAGATATAAGAAATCGCGGTAATGTACGCTATATTTTTTATTTAATGTATACAAGTATAGCTATACTTGTGTACATTAAATAATAATAATAATAACCCCGCAGGGGCAGCTTGTGGCGAGCTGTTGGTGAGTGGCGACACCACGTACCCTGATTCTCCTGAGGCTCGGATTTATTCCCCCTCGCCTCATGTGCTTGCCTTTATTGGCCGGCCATAAGTGGAGTCGCCAGAGCAGAACCTATGCTCCAGGTTGGAAGTGTAAAATGTCATAACGCCGGGGACGCGCCCCGCAGACTCACCTCTCGACAATCTTAGCCGCTCAACGGGTGTTGCTCCATGGCCGCACTATGTGTGGCTAATTTAATGGGGCCCATGCAATGAGTTGGCAAGTCACCGCCTGCCTTTTTACAATTTTGAGACTTATTGTCATGGCAGGTGTCCGTTAGTCTCCCCCCATAGCCCATTTACCAGTCCATCCAATACTCAACCCCATAGCCGAATACCTAGTTTCCATCGTACATCAATAGTTTCTGCACCTGGTCCCCCATCTCCGAGTGTATCATATTGTGCACTCGGGGATGGTATCCGTCATGTGTGTATCCCTAGCATATTAAACTCTCTTGAAAGGGCCTCTACGTCTTGGCTTCGGCCCGACGCACGCCTTCCAAATGCCCGGGACTCCATAGTCCCGAGAGCTAAGGAGCAGAGAAGCAAATAATAATAATAATAATATTTATTCATTATTCATTGTACAATAATAATATCTACACAGTGTCTTAGTCTATCGTGCGTAATAATATGTAGTAAGTGCATAAGAATCTTAGGTATGTATATCTACTGATTATATACCTATTTACGTATTATGTGTCTCTAGGTCTTATAATTAAGTATTTAAGTATATTACATAGTATGAAATAAAATAAAAAATACATTACGGCTAAAGGCAGGTGTGAACATAAACTTAAGATTAGCCGGCTAAACTTAGATTTATCTTCGACGAGGTGTTAATGTTAGTTTCTTCTATCTTTAGCCGGCTAAACTTAAGTGTAACTGCAGACCCTTGGCTAAAAATCTAGAAGGAAATGGGAAAGGAATAATCACTCTCATTTCAGCTTTTCTATGCCGTCAATAGTGCAAACAATCATTTGAACTGAAAGGTAGAACGAATACATTTTTAGCCGTTTCGTTTCGGTTAATGTGCACATTAACCGGCTAAACATGGAATATCCCGACGCAAACTAACATGTTATCGAACTTTAGCTGCTTCTCGAAGATAAACCTAAGTTTTTTAGCCGTAACAGATACAAGTCAATATTTTACTGTTTGATGTACATAAGTAACAGTACGATATTACATCGGATTAATAATAATTGATAATAATCACCAAATTCAAAATTTAAGAAACCGACTTCTACCGATTTTTGTTGATAATTTATCAATTAAAAAAGTAGAAAGTAAATTTTCTTCTTTTTTAAATAAATTATATTCTTTTTTAAAATAGTTACATACATTATTTACAATTTCACGAGACTGAGCAATAATTATTTTACCACGCTTTAAATTTGTTGAAGCCATGATACATAACCACTGTAAGTTAATTTTGATAAAATTTGATAGAAGCGAATATGTTCACGAATGAAATTAGCGTTCATAATCATAAATGTATCATATACGTCAAATAAATCAATTATTTTTCTTATATTTCAATATTTTTGTGTTAGTTTTGAGCTACAAAGGAGGTTTTGTTGCTCATATATCGTGCTTGTATTGTATTCATTATGACAACGGGTAATATGTAAGTAAGTCTGTAAGTCATATCTGTAACTTAATAACTCTATGTAAGAGACGAGGGATTCACGACAATTACCGAGGTTGACCGAATGTTCAAGTGATTTTAATCGTACTTGTATATATATTTTTAACAGAGAATAAAACTGAAAGTAATCTTGATGTCAATTTTGTAATGTTGAACATCTGCGCACCATTTTTCAAAGACTGGTACAGTATGATTAAAATCAGTTGAACATTCGGTCAACCTCGGTAATTGTCGTGAATCCCTCGTCTCTTACATAGAGTTATCAATTTACAGATATGACCTTTAATTATATTACCCGTTGTCATAATGAATACAATACAAGCACGATATGAGCAATAAAACCTCCTTTGTAGCTCAAAACTAACACAAAAATATTCAAATATAAAAAAAATAATCGATTTATTTGACGTATAATATGATACATTTATGATTATGAACGCTAATTTCATTCGTGAACATATTCGATTCTATCAAATTTTATCAAAATTAACTTACAGTAGTTATGTATCATGGCTTCAACAAATTTAAAGTGAGGTAAAATAATTGTTGCTCAGTCTCGTGAAATTGTAAATAATGTGTGTAACTTTTTTAATAAAGAATATAATTTATTTAAAAAAGAAGAAAATTTACTTTCTACTTTTTTAATTGATAAATTATCAACAAAAATCGGTAGAAGACGGTTTCTTAAATTTTTAATTTGGTGATTATTATCAATTAATTATTATTAATCCGATGTTATATCGTACTGTTACTTATGTACATTAAACAGTAAAATATTGACTTGTATTTGTTACGGCTAAAGGTAGGTGTGAACATAAACTTAAGATTAGCCGGCTGAACTTAGGTTTATCTTCGAGAAGCAGCTAAAGTTCGATAACATGTTAGTTTGCGTCGGGATATTCCATGTTTAGTCGGATAGTG
The DNA here is from genome assembly GCA_914767945.1 of Eilema depressum. Taxonomy (NCBI): domain Eukaryota; kingdom Metazoa; phylum Arthropoda; class Insecta; order Lepidoptera; family Erebidae; genus Eilema; species Eilema depressum. The sequence goes on along the minus strand of OU612012.1, from coordinate 30,035,009 downwards.
TGCACATTAACCGAAACGAAACGGCTAAAAATGTATTCGTTCTACCTTTCAGTTCAAATGATTGGTTAGGCAACGCCTGCTGCCGGTCTATATTTAATTGCGTATGGCTTTGCGAGACTTCAATTTCTTGATGGTCATAAAAAAAATAACCACGAAGGCCTAATGCCTTCTAACCTAATCTATCCAAGTCTGATTGAGCGGAGTGCACACTTTGATGTTTGCATTATTGGCGGCATAGAAAAGCTGAAATGAGAGTGATTATTCCTTTACCATTTCCTTCTACATTTTTAGCCAAGGGCCTGCGGTTAGACTTAAGTTTAGCCGGCTAATCTAAAGTTTATGTTCACACCTACCTTTAGCCGTAACATATCTATATCTATTTTTATTTAATGTATACAAGTATAGCTATACTTGTATACATTAAATAAAAAATATCGCGTACATTACCGCGATTTCTTATATCTTCAAATTCATTAATTATTGAAGCTTCAATATAAAATGAATTTTCAAATTCATGTCGCTTCTCTATAATTTTCTTAGGTCTGTGGTTAGTAATGTCATATTGGCAGATGGTATACATTGCGTTTAGGATACTTCAAATTGATTGCTACTTAAAAGAAATCGCGGTAATGTATGTCGTGTCATTTCCGTCTCCGAATTTAGGCGATTATACCCGAAAAAGGCCGAATGTTCAACTGATTTTAATTGTACTGTAACAGAATTTACTAATACTACACCTAACCCCTCCAATTAGACTAAATAGCGGGTTCACGTCCAGAATTCGAACCTGGGATATTTCGATCGAACGGAGCACTTCCTCTTTATTCCGTTCCGTGGGCACTAGTTATTAGGCATAAACAATAACCAGGCAAAATAGCTGATCTTCACATTGATTACCTCGAAACCCGCTAAAGGACCACGGCCTCGAGCACAAAAAATATTCGTTACGTATACATGTCGAGAGAACGGAGTATTGTGATTGGCCGTCTGCCTATGTGAACTTGTGTTTGTGCGAAGCCTGCCAATCGCAGTACCTACTCCGTTCTCTCGATATGTTTACGTTACGAATACAAATCTTTTTCGTGCTCGGAGCACAGAAATACCTAATCAAGCTATTTTGAAACTTGATTTGTCGTTTTGAGACGACATTCTGGGTACATTAGAGTTTTTTGAAGTAGTAAAAGTACCAATGGGCGATACTATTATAACCCAATAAATTACACTTTCTAAAAAAAGCCTTTATTTTATTAAGAATAGTACATTATGGTACAAGCGTGTAAATCACCATACACGCGAGTGGCATACGATTATTTTCAACACACTTGCGAATAAAATAATACTAAAAATACTACATAACACAATCAAAACACAATAGTAAAAATCTATTTGTTGTCATACTTGTCATAAATATGCGCGCGCATCTAACATTTTTTTTATTTGCTCCTTTCGGAACAGGCTAAGGTGCTATCACCATGGTGCCTTGTCATCTACTTACTTATTTGAATTATGATTTTTTTTTCTCTGTAAATACTCACAGAGAAAAAAAATACATTTTGGATCACAATAAATTGTGTGCTGAGGCTGCTGAGGTCGACGATTACATCGATCCTGGACCACCTTCTCCCAGCTATCACACACATTATAAACTTTTCCTTGGATTCTGGTCAGTTCCCTACGTCTTGGCGGAAAGCATTTGTCCATCCCATCCCAACATTTCTAATCCCTCACTTCCTAACCACTTTTGTCCGATCTCAATCCTTCCCTTTCTGTCCAAAGTGCTGGAGGCCTGTGTGCATAGACAGCTGTCCAACTTTATACATCGCAATGACATTAAGTCCACTGCAATGAGGATTCAGGCTGGGACACAGCACTACTTCTGCTCTCCTCAAAGTGACGGGTGACATCAGAGATGGGATGGGGAAGTCTGTCTATGGCGACTGTGATGGTCTTAGTAGACTTTTCCAACGCTTTTAACTGTATCAATCACGACATACTTTTGTCCATCCTTGCCCATATTAAAATCTCATCCGATGACCTGGATTGGTTCTCGTCATATCTTCAGGGGCGCCAACAGTCAGTTTGTACCGATGAGATGTCATCGAGCTGGTGCAACCTTGACTCAGGGGTCCCTCAAGACGGCATAATTTTTCCTCTTCTTTTCTCTATATTTATCAACTTCTTAACCTCCGACCTTCAATGTGCGTATCACCTGTATGCTGATGATCTGCAATTGTATAGCCAAGCCCCCGTGGATAACATCTCGGAGGCTATCGATAAAGTAAACGCAGACTTGGGTTTTTTGCGTGGCTGGTGTGACAGGTTCGGTCTAGCCGTTAACCCTGACAAATGCCAGAGTATCATAATAGGAAGTAGTCATTATGATGAGAAGGTTGCAGGACATGACCTTGCCATTGATTAAATTCGATGGCAAGGTTATCCCTGTCACAGATAGTGTCAAGAACCTGGGCTTAAATCTTGACTCAATCTTAAGTTGGCGGGTTCAAGTCACTAACGGCTGCCAGAGGGTGACTGGGACACTGAGGGCTGTTTACCGACTCAAAAATTTTCTGCCTCATAAAACCAAGACAATGCTTATGCAGTCTTTAATCTTTTCTATCTTCGACTATGGTGATGTGTGCTATTACGACCTGAATGCAGATCTACTCAATAAACTGGACTGACTTCTCAACAATTGCATTCGATTCGTCTACAACCTTAGGAAGTACGACCACGTTTCGGCTTGTCGTGCGGAGCTGGGTTGGCTGCCCATACGACGGCGACGCAGTCTACGGGCTGTCACATTAGTGCATACCCTATTAAATTCTCCCAACGCTCCTGCCTACTTAAAATCCCATCTCCATTTACTCGGTTCTAATCATAACAAAAATCTACGCTCCTCTAACAATCTTCTTCTTCACTGTCCCACTCACACTTGAAGCCTCGTCCATTCCTCTTTCTCTGTACAATCCATTCTCCTTTGGAATGCCCTTCCTCTGGAAGTCAGGATGTCTCCAAATCGCACTATATTCAAAAACAGAGTACGCCAGCTCTACAACGAACCATAGGCAGAATAACATTCATAAGATTTTTCCCGTATGTATTATGTGTATTTAATGTAAGTATATATGTGTACGTTTATGTCTATATACATATATTATTGTACTTAAGTATATTCTTTGCTAACTTATTTATGTTTATCGGTTATGTTCACCAAGAAATTATACCATACTAGATCACACACTCTCTCAATAACTTACTAGCACCTACCTTAACAATATCTCTGCATCACCCTAAGGTTGACTGGTAGAAAATGCCCATGGCCTCCCATGGCATTAAGTCCGCCTTTGTACATTTATTTGTGCAATAAAGTTTAAATAAAATAAGTACCTAACTGAATGGAGTATAGGTTATTATATAACACAGATTGATCAGTGTAAGAATCTGACTATAAGATGATTTATGACTAATATGTGTTTATATATTTAAAGACAGTTTGATGCTAACCCAATAGATGCCAGTTCTCGAAACATGTTGATGTACAAGATTGGGCCATCGGAAGTAACGTAGTAATGTAAGTAATTAAAAGTACATAATCAACGTTAAGTAGGTACACTTGGAAGAAAACCCTATAGGTACTTACTATTCTGAACTCAATTCAGCGATTGTCATCATATCATAGCATGATCTCAGTTCCATCTTTAGCTTATCAAATCTACCTCAAATGTATAGTAGTTGTGTTATTACTTTGATAAAGTACTGTAGTACCTACTATAAGTATATAGCGCAATGTAATAAAACAATAATAGGTTAATTAGCTGCAGGTTGCGAGTACACTTTTTATTTTACAGAACAAAACGTAAGTATGGTGACCTACGTTTTGGATTTAAACTTTTGAAAACCATTTCCAAACATACCTACACGCACAATACGCTCAAACTACACGGAAAAATGTGGTTTCTACTAGCTGTACGGCAGTGGTGTAGGTAGCTCTACCATGAGTTGGACACGACACGTGCCAACGTCTACGTAACACGTAAATTGCAGGGCCGCATTAGGGATCTTTCAAATTCCGATGAATCAAGACCAGTAAAAAAGTTTTACATTGATTATTTTTTCGCTGTTTTGCCTTTATCTACAGTTTTTGTACAAAATGGTATTATATTATACATAGCTGCTGCCCGCGGCTCCACCCACGTCGAATTCTGATCCCGTTCCAACTTTTTTTCGGCAATCGCCTCAGATACCAGATGGCCATCGCATCTACTCAAAGCCGCACACCGCATATCTCGCACTCCCCGACTGATCCTGGGCCATAATTTAAGATGCCCTCAGGTGTGAAAAGCACGGTATCCCCATTGTACTCCGGAAAGGAAGGATATGAATGTCGCACGACTTCGCCAGCGGGGTGAAGTGGTGACAGGTGGCTGAATCTGAACCCTCGGTCTACACTCGGCGACCAGTCCGCCAATGTCAAATGTGTTATGCCTAATGAATTTCGGAGTATCAAGTTTCTGCCAGATGGAGGAAACCTCTCCACAGGGCCGCATCCGTCGCTGTATCTTCTTTTCTCTTTATATTATTTGTATACATTTATATTGTAAATCATTATGTATATAAATCGAATAAAATCCTTGTAAAACCAAATGAAGTACATATTTTTGGTGATGATCTTCACACACAGACTACGAAAAACAGTGCAAGCTATTTCGACCTCAATGACATTTTTAATGACATGTTTTTTTGCATTAACGGATGACGCTGGTCCCGAATATGAGAAAAAATACTCGATTCTATGTGATGTCAATAAGGTTGAAAATTGCTTGCACTTAGTTTTTCTTATATTAGTAGGTAGGCATGGATCATTGTAAGAAATAAGTGCAAGCTATTTTAAACCTTATTGACTCTATAAATAAGAAATATAGATGATTATGTACACAAAATAAATAAAAATATCACATTGAAAACAAAGTAAGTACATTTTTTCTGTAGTTATCCACGTTAGTGACGTATGTAAATAGAAAGGCCCTGACGAGGCAGCTCTGCTCATTCGGCTCTGGCATGGCACGGACCAGTAAGGACAGACCTTAAATTGTTTATTACTTATTTTGTTTATTATGTATTTTTAATTATCTACCCAACCTATAATAGTAAATTACTTGGCAATAAAAATGATAATGTCACAATGCTTTATTGCATACAAACCTTACCCCGCGTTTACATACTGCCGCTCGCATTGCTCATCGCCTTGCCGGCAATATTCACGCGAATAATGCCCTAGCATTCAAACACTCGCATCATCGCGATGTTCATCGCGTTGCCCAACACTCGCATCATCGCGATGTTCATCGCGTTGCCCCGCATACAGTATTCGCCTTGCGATGGAGATGGACGACTTTAGTTAAGTGGACACCTAACCGAATGCAGTATAGGCATTTTATTAGGCTAGGCTATCTACTTAGATACTTAGCTAGTAGGTAATCAGGCTAATTTGGTAGGTAGGTAGGTACCTACCTACCTACCTATTTTAATTTGGTAGGTAATTAGGCTAATTTGGTAGGTAGGTACCTACCTACCTACCTATTCTAATTTAGTAGGTAGAGGTACCTACCTAGCTACCTATTCTAGTTTGGTAGGTAGGTACCTACCTACCTACCTATTCTAGTTTGGTAGGTAGGTACCTACCTACCTACCTATTCTAATTTGGTAGGTAGGTACCTACCTACCTACCTATTCTAATTTGGTAGGTACCCTAGCTACCTGTTTGGTCGGTATACTTAGGCTAATTTGGTAGGTAGGTACCTACCTACCTACCTATTCTAATTTAGTAGGTAGAGGTACCTACCTACCTACCAAATTAAAATAGGTAGGTAGGTAATTAGGCTAATTTGGTAAGTAGGTTACCTACCAAATTAGAATAGGTAGGTAGGTAGGTACCTACCTACCAAATTAGCCTAATTACCTACCAAATTAAAATAGGTAGGTAGGTAGGTAGTACCTACCAAATTAGCCTGATTACCTACCAAATAGGTAGGTAGGTAGGTACCTACCTATTCTAGTTTGGTAGGTAGGTACCTACCTACCTACCTATTCTAATTTGGTAGGTACCCTACCTACCTATTTGGTAGGTATAATTAGGCTAATTTGGTAGGTAGGTAGGTACCTACCTACCTACCTATTCTAGTTTGGTAGGTAGGTACCTACCTACTTACCTTTTATATACATATGTATTACCTATATTATTTAATTAGATCCGTAGCAAGCATTTCAATAAATTCTATTGATTTTTCGTTGGACCATTCGATTGGTTGCGTCATTGTCATGATAATAAATTCGAAGTAATCCTGTGACTGGGACACGCGCGTACACAACGAGCGCTCGATGCGAAGTGTGCGCGACGCGAGTATGTGAATGCTTCATCGCGCTAGTATTGCCGCTCCTTCTCGCGCCGCCAAGCCGACACTCGCAGCAACATACGCGACAGTACTCGCGGCATGACGAATATACCATTCACACCACGTCCCTGCCCACTTCTCTCGCCACTTCCCTCGCTCTGCCGCGAGTATGTAAACGAAGCATTAATTATAACTTACTGTTTTGACGTTTAGTAAAAAGTAACTAATTTGACTTGACAGCCAAATACCCAATACGGCCCTGGATTTTGACAGGCGACGATTCGAAATCTACACACGGTTGCGAAGGATCGCGCATGCGAAAAATCACGTTGTCATTTTAAACGGAGCAATCAGAAGTCAGGGAATTCGCGCATGCGTTCTACACAGACCAATCAGATTCGCGTACGCAGTTCGATAGGGTAACGAATTTGTCAAATTTTGGTGTCAACTCATGGTAAAGCTACGTTAAGATTCAAGACTTTTCGCCTCGATCCGAGAGTCTGCTGATCCATATTTTATTCGCACATGTTTGATATGCCTCATTGACATAGGCGTTTCCCCTTTTATGTCTCCTCTCTATGTGTAGTTATAATAAGTAATATTCATTTTCCTCTCCCTACCAGGTGGCGGTGGATCCCAGTGGATTAGGGTAGCGCTCTATCCACTGGGAGCCACCGCTACGATCCACCAGTGAAGCAAACAGCGATCTCCTATTTTCTGTGATCCACCGTTGCTCTAGTGGATTCTGTCGTCAGTGCAGTTACCTCTTTATTCTGTGGTATTGCGAAGCAATAGGGTTTATTGTTTCAGTGCCAACCTCAAAAAAAACTTTGCACTTGGATTGACGTTTAATTTAATCTTGATACTAAACCACTAAGGCGACGGTTACACGTAAGGTATTTACTGTGATCCGTCAATATAGTATTTGTTGATGGATTTCAGTTTTTACTGATGGATTAATACACCAGCCTACACGTTCAATATTTATTACGTCAGTATTGTGTCCGGTCTCCTGCTGTTTAAACGTCTAAAATGGCCACAGAGCTGAAAATTAAAGGTTGCGTGGCTATTATTTTAGCACTTAGTTTAAATAAAAAGGTCAAGCGAAAGCGATGGGCAAAAAATATTTTGAAGAACTATCCCATATCTCTGGCGATACTTCTAAAGGGGATTGGGTAATCTAGTATGGACAGTGGCGTTCTTAATTTTTTCAGCGCCCATAATTAATTTTGATACCACTTCATTGTACTGTGTTAAACACACGTACAAATGTCATTATTTTCATTGTAAGTAATATCGGAGCTGCGATATACAGGGTGGAACATTTTCGACTTTACCTTGAAGGAAAGTACCCTCATACTAAAGATAGCGAATTTTACTTAAAGGAAACTTTACCTTATTTTTTAAAAGAAACAAAACTGCATTCAAGGACTTTTGAAAATGCCACACCCGGTAGTCGAACCGACTAATATTTTACAAAACCTTCTTTTTCATGGACTTCCTTTTATTTAATTTACCAAGTTTGTTAGAGAGATTTGATCCCTATGATCGACCCTATCGATTGATGTAATAAAAATACACGGTGTTATTTTTCGAATTGTAGTCGGTTCGATTATAAGGCGTGGCAAACGATTTTTCAGCATTCCTTAAATGCAGTGCTATTTCTTTTTTAAAAACACTAAACTGTATTCAAAGTTTTCTGAAAATGCCACACACGGTAGTCGAACCGGGTACGAGTACCTACTCTTACTACCGGAGATAGTTAATTTCATTCAAAGGAAACACTCTCTTATTTAAAAAAGAATACACAGCTGCATTTAAGGAATTTTGAAAGATCGCTTGCCACGCCCTGTAATCGAACCGCCTAAAATTCTAAAAAATAACACCCTATATTTTTATTGCATCAATCGATAGGGTTGATCATAAGGATCTAATCTCTCTAACAAACTTGGTAAATTAAGTAAAAGGAAATCTATGAAATAAAAGGTTATAGGAAGATTTTAGTCGGTTCGACTACCGGGTGTGGCATTTTCAGAAAACTATGAATGCAGTTTTGATTCTTTTTAAAAATAAGGGAATGTTTCTTTTCAGTGTAACTCGCTATCTTCAGTATTTAGAGTACTTCCATCTAAGTAAAGTTGAAAAATACCACCCTGTATAGCTAAGTCTCGATATAGTTTAGAGAAGTTTGTCCATAGTAACTTTTGATCACTTTATACTGTACTTTAATATTATACCAATTTCATTGATGGCCGCTCAATTCCGACACGACGCCAACATTACCCAACCCCCTTTAGGATAAATTCTTTTAAAACTTCCTGATCTTTAGTAAGTTTCGAGAGGGTGCGGGGCGACGACAACGACGGTGCGTCCGCCGCCACAAGATCCAAAAAGTCGTCCTCCTCCATTTCTAGCGTAACGCGTACCGACGTGATAAATATTGAAGCCAGGCTACACGATCAATATTTATCATAATCCGACGGATCATCAATACAGAATCAAGAAATCTAGAAACCATGAATAAATAATGACATACATCAATACATTAGGTTACACGTTAATTAAATACCACGATACGTCATTATTTACTGATGGATAACAGTAAATACCTTACGTGTAACCGTCGCCTAAGAGTTGTGGTTTCCTTCAATGCTCTAAAGAAGATTTAATGATAGGACGTCTATGGCTTGTAATACTTGAAAATACATAGATATTTGTCAGTTGCCTGACGTGTGTTGCAAGTTTAATTTTATCGTACAATATGAAAGCAGAATACTAAAATCACTCTTTTAAATAACTGCTGTTCGAGTATGTGGACGGAGAAAACATCTTATTCTCTGGCTCCGCTGGTTTACATCTTACCAATACAAAACAATTTAAATAGCCGATAGAATGGCTACATAAAACCATTGCAAAATTTGTACAAAAGGCAACCAGAATGCAAAGTGAATCTATTTGAGACAGATTGAAAAAATAAAAGTTTCTTTTATAATAATGCCTTGCACGTGTTCTGGATTCAGGACAAATAAATGCAAGTGCAAGGTTCTTGGTACTAGATATATTGCTGAAGCGGAAGCCATGTCGACCGTTAGCTTATTGGCTCACAACAAGAGCCTCTGTCGTCTCCTGAATGCTGGCAAACCAAGTGCCCTCAGACAAAAACCTATTTTCAGGATTGTAGAAAATTTATATGACAAATGTGCTGCCTATAACTTAAAGTGAGACATATCTATCTTCATAGATGTTGATAAGTAATTTCGTGATGTGTATTTCTAAAAGCAGACTTTAATTACAAGGTTGATACACGGTAGGGGCGTTAATTAAAACCACGTATTCTGTGCACCATTTCTAGGCATTACACCAAAAATCCATGATATCTGAGACCTATGATTTGTTACCCTCATAATGAAACTGTATTGAATGTGAACGGACAGTTTCTTTGCTTATAATGATCATAATTTGGTCAAATTCGAAGTAGGTACCTAAATACCACTAGACACTAGATACGTACAAATATGCTAGACAGATTACAAGATGTTGTGAATAAGCTGAGGTACAAAATATACTGTGGCTAGACTACCTACTCCTTATATTTCATTAATTTTTGGCGTACCTGCATCATGGTAATAGAACACTGCATAAGTAGTTCCAAGGAACGCCCCTACGGTATATCAACCCCGTATATTCATAGTTTATCCTGCAATCAGAATTTTCCTAGGATTGTCCAACTGAATATTTATTATCAGATATCCCTATTGATTGTGTTATTATCTGTCTTCTTTCTACTTGGTATAATGTATAATGTTTACAATATGAGGTTTTATTCCGAAGGTATTGTCCGATCAGGGGCTTCTCGAAGCATAACGGCTACATCAGTCATGCTGTGTTGGATTTCATTATCTTGGTTTGTTTCCTGGTCGCAAATTTTGTGGTGTTCGTCACTATAATCGCCAAGACTTTGGTGCATCTGTATTACGTCGCCTTTATGTTATTGAAATGGGTAACCAGGTAAGCTAGCATTGTGACTAATTTATAAGTGCCTTTTTTTGGACGAAAATAGATCGACTGAGTATTAAAGTATTTTAAGAACCAATTACCTACTTACGTCTGATAAGTAATAGTTACATTTAGTTTTGTATTATTTGGTATTTTATTTGTACTCTTAAAGTATTTTTATTATTTTTTTTATTAAATACAGACCTTACAAACAAAAACAACAACATACACGCACGCACACACGCACGCATGCGCGCTCGCATGTAGATGTACCTACGAACGCACGCACTCACTCACACACATACTCACATAATTGTGCTATTGTGCTCACTTTGGGATAACCCGTATGTTATTCCACAATATGAATATGAAATATGATATGAAATCCCTATGATAAAGCAACATAATATAAAAAGGTACCCCTACTAATCACAGCTTAAGAAAAATAATGTAGGTATGTGCTATGTACCTAATCTGTTTCAGATCGCGTCATAACATCAAGGAACATGATTTTGGTGATAAGCCTATCACTGTCTCGGTCACGAGAATCGCCGAAGCTCTTATGACAATGAAGAAAGACCAGGCCGCTCAGTTGAACAGCAAAGACGAACCAGCTCATGTGAGCGCAACTACGGAAACGCCTCGTGTAACTACTAAAGTCTCTCATTGGGTTAGACAATCTAAGCTATAAAATTTCTTAGATACTAAATCACAGTAGTAGTTGTTGGTTCCCGGTGGAGTAGGATAGGGCCACTCCATCTCTTCTTGTGGGTGTCGTAAAAGGTGACAAAGGAATGGGGCTGTTCTCCATCCTACAGTAAACATACAGTTAGCGAAATGTGGGTGTTAATTACGCATCTGTCTACCCCTTCTGGGATTTACAGACGTGAGTATATTATGTGTGTATGTAAATCACAGTCTTATTATTTCTTACAGTCAATATATTTACAATATGGTACTTCTTGACTAACCCCACCTACATTCGCAGTAAAGTAACTACTGTACACTAGGGTCAACAAATAGTGACCAAGAAAATCATCGAGAAAGTTAAAAAGTAACTGTCATAAAACCTCCATCGAATTTACATTACGATGTTACTTTTTTCAGAAGCCTGCTGATGATGGACTCCACTGATTAGCCGGTAGTCCGCAACCTCTGTCGGATGATAGATGTATTGCAACGTACGAGTTCGAGTATATATGGATTATCCTAGAAATAATAAAGTAGTAACGTAGAAATTAAATTAAAAGAAAAATTGTACGTGTACCTTAAATACATGCATATTTACATGAATGTGGTTTTCTTTACTTCTATGCTAGCCGTGAGATTGATGTCGTCAAATGGGAAGAATAAAATTTATATGATTGGGAAAGGGCTGGGAATATTTTATCCTTTTTTTTTTATATAAGACACGTCAAATTGACTTCGCCTCGCCTGATGGTAAGCTGAAGGCAAAGTCTCTGAAAAGAGGGTCACCATAATAAAACTGTTCGTTCATTCCCTTCCGGAACGTGACCAATGAGGAAAGTAGACCGATGGGGAAAGTAGACCGATGGTAAAAGTAGACCAATAGGGAAATAGGGTGTATCCCACTATTTCCATGGAAATGCAAAATGGAAAAAGTGGGACAAGCGTTTTGTACCTACAAATTACCCTTTACCTATACATACTTATCCCATTATTTCCATTGGGGCAAAAAACCTCTAGTACCCGCTTATTCCACTTTTCCCCCATTGACAATCCCCATTGATGGGGATAATTGAACTTTTTGTTCACTATTCCCCGTTGACGCAAAAAAAAATAACCACAAAGGCTAAGGCACTTGTCCCACCGCCGGCGAGAAAACGAGTAACTATCGACTATTTTCTCGCTCTAGAAACGTACAATAGATATACATTCCGTGTAAACAAAAGAGATGCATATACAAATAGTTGATCGCTGACTATTCACACTGCCGGCGAGTACTCGCTTTACTAGTTTGTCGCTGAGCGACAAGAACTATGAAAAATAACACTCGCTCAGCGATACTCGCTAAGCGATTAGCGGATATTGCTAATTTCGGTGCCAACTCATGGTAAAAGCTAGGACTGTACGCTTGGCTGCTCGAAGTGTTGCGAGTAATCGCTCACCTCACTCGCACACTCGCTTATAGCCGAGCTACAGAACTATCGGAAATACGTACTCGCTCCTCGCTGCTCGCCAACTCGTTTGTAGCTCTAGCTTTACTCGTTACTCGTTCCATCGTTCCCAGTGAGACAACTGCCTAAGGCGAGAGCTCCGCTCCGCTTCGCTCCCGCCTTAGCCTTCTAACCTAACCTATCCGAGTCGGGGTACTGAGTCGAGGTTAAATAAAAATTTTGTGTCAACGGGGAATATTGAAAAATTAAAATTCTTAAGAGGCAATGGAAATAGTGGGAGACTCTGTCCCAGTATTTCCGTTAATGGAAATACATAATGGAAATAGTGGGATTCACCTGGGAAATAGACCAATGGGGAAAGTAGACCGATGGGGAAAGTAGACCGATGGGGAAAGTAGAAGGATGGTACCGGAGGGGATATTTTGCCTTTAGTCGCATTATGTCCAATTCGCAAAATGTCCAGCGGGCTCAAATTGTCCAATTCTCACAACGTCCAATTCGCAAATTGTCCAATTCTCACAACGTCCAATTCGCAAATTGTCCAATTCTCACAACGTCCAATTCGCAAATTGTCCAATTCTCTCAACGTCCAATTCTCACAATGTCCTTTTCGCAATTGGTCCAGTTTGTAAAATCATTTGATTTCGCATTTGACTAAATTTAATAAAGTTCTGCATGGTTATAAAAAAAAAACCTTCTAACCTAATCTATCCAAGTCGGATTGCGCAGCTTTCTTAATAAATCTACTATTATTATTTTATCATTATATTATGTAAACGGTGTTTTTTCTAGAGGTATAGAACTTTAAATTGCAATAAAACAACGGTGGATTATTCGATTGACATGAATTTTATTTATCCGTAAGATAATCTTGTGGCATTACATTTTAAATATGATTTCTGGCATAATATGCCATAATATATTATATATTAATATATTACATATATGCCATAATATATTACATATATTCTGGCATAATATACTACATCCGAGCCAGCCGTGGCGGTCATATGCCAGAAATCATATTTACGGCTGGCTCGGATGTAGTCCAATCACAAAAAAAGACACGTTTGGTGACCGCCTAATTTCACGTTTTGGACCTGTGAATTGGCCTCCAAGATCTTGTGATTTAACACCGCTAGACTACTTTCTGTGGGGCTATGTAAAGTCATTGGTCTATGCGGATAAGCCACAAAGACTTGACCATTTGGAAGACAACATTCGCCGTGTTATTGCCGATATACGGCCACAAATGTTGGAAAAAGTCATCGAAAATTGGACGTCCAGATTGGACTACATCCGAGCCAGCCGTGGCGGTCATATGCCAGAAATCATATTTAAAATGTAATGCCACAAGATTATCTTGCGGATAAATAAAATTCATGTCAATCGAATAATCCATCGTTGTTTTATTGCAATTTAAAGTTCTATACCTCTAGAAAAAACACCCATTATATGTAAAACTAAATTACATGCATTTTTACTTCGAGCTGAATCTAGCCTTCTATCTCAGCAGAAGGTTGTCAAAAACGCTTGTCGTAATCAAGGAGGATCCCTAATTACGAACTGGACCAATTGCGAATTGGACCAATTGCGAACTGAACCAATTGCGAACTGGTCCAATTGCGAACTGGACCAACTGCGAACTGGACCAATTGCGAACTGGACCAACTGCGAACTGGACCAATTACGAACTGGACCTATTGAGAATTGGACAGTTGGACATTTTGCGAATTGGACATAATGCGACTAAAGGATATTTTGATACTTTAGACTTCGATGAACGGGATCAGAATACAATGCGGGTGGAGCCGCGGGCAACAGCTTGTTAAGAAATAAAAATCATGGAATAATGAACACTTGTATATTTTTGATAAATACCAAAACATTTAAAATTACAACGTAAAGTAGAACAAATTTAAAGTACTATAGCGCCAGAATGATTGATTAATATTCTTCACCGCCTTCACCTTCGCCCTCACCGGAGTCCATTCCAACTTCCTCGTAGTCCTTTTCGAGAGCAGCGAGATCCTCACGGGCTTCTGAGAACTCACCTTCTTCCATGCCCTCACCTACGTACCAGTGTACAAATGCTCGCTTGGCATACATAAGGTCGAACTTATGGTTAAGCCGTGACCACGCCTCTGCAATGGCAGTCGTATTTGACAGCATGCACACAGCTCGTTGCACCTTCGCCAAGTCTCCACCGGGCACCACAGTTGGAGGCTGATAGTTGATACCAACCTTAAATCCTGTCGGACACCAGTCCACGAACTGAATAGTTCTCTTCGTTTTGATCGTGCCAATTGCAGCGTTCACGTCTTTCGGCACTACATCACCTCGGTACAGCATGCAGCACGCCATGTATTTCCCGTGGCGTGGATCGCATTTCACCATCTGGTTGGCGGGCTCGAAGCACGCGTTAGTGATTTCTGCCACAGACAGCTGCTCATGGTACGCCTTCTCGGCGGAAATGACAGGTGCATATGTCACTAAAGGGAAATGTATACGTGGATATGGCACCAAGTTGGTCTGAAATTCCGTCAAGTCGACGTTTAGAGCGCCATCAAATCTCAAAGACGCTGTGATTGACGATACGATCTGGCCGATCAAACGGTTGAGGTTCGTGTAGGTTGGCCTTTCAATATCCAAATTTCTTCTACAAATATCGTATATAGCTTCATTGTCTACCATGAAGGCGGCATCAGAGTGCTCCAGAGTTGTATGCGTTGTTAAAATAGAGTTGTACGGTTCAACGACGGCAGTGGAGATCTGTGGGGCGGGGTAGATTGCAAATTCCAGTTTCGACTTCTTACCGTAGTCAACGGAGAGCCGCTCCATAAGCAGAGACGCGAAACCTGAGCCGGTGCCTCCACCGAAGGAGTGGAATATTAGAAATCCTTGCAGGCCAGTACATTGATCTGCCAATTTCCGAACTCTGTCTAGCACCAAATCTACGATTTCCTTGCCTATAGTGTAGTGCCCTCGTGCGTAATTGTTTGCGGCGTCCTCCTTGCCCGTAATCAACTGCTCTGGGTGGAACAACTGGCGATAAGTACCCGTGCGTACCTCATCTACCACGGTGGGTTCTAAGTCGATGAATACCGCTCTTGGCACGTGCTTGCCGGCACCAGTCTCGCTGAAGAACGTGTTGAAGGAATCGTCGCCGCCACCGACGGTTTTATCCGAGGGCATCTGTCCATCGGGCTGGATTCCATGCTCCAGACAATACAATTCCCAGCAGGCGTTACCAATTTGAACTCCAGCCTGTCCGCCGTGTATGGATATGCATTCACGCATCTTTAACTATCAAATTCGATAAAGTAACTTAAAAATATAACTTTTAATCTTAAATCCCAGTACCTTCTGGATCTATTCAAAGTATACGTGTGCAAAAAAAATTGTGCCGCACTGTTCCACGGTCCAAGTTTAAATTAGGATTTTCTTTTTCAAATACGTGACATTTGTGCAGTGGACTGTATGCAAAAAGGTTAGTCTCATTGTGATCTGACATATTTAAGGAGGTTATACTTTTACTTAAAATATTTTATACAACGCTATCCTTAGAGTATCTATCTTACCTGTAGAGCGCGTCTTAGCAAGTATGAACTGCTATCACAGGTGTGAACAGTGCCTAGAATTTTTGACAACTGCAATCAGTAGCAAAACAATATCTGCCAAAGTGATTTCGCAAATAACAGTTTATTTCATTTTGTGGTAATAATGGTGAACTCTGCATTGCCAGGCTCTCAAAACGATTCCCGGAAGAAAAATAAAAAGGATGATAACATTTCATATCACCCGTGAGTAGTATTATATGACTAATTTATTTGTTTTCATAAAATTTATACGGGTCTCCTAGGGGGATGCGAGAAACGCGGGGCGGGTTACAGCTGACGGCTGTCACCGGCCATATTTTCTTTTAAATGAATAGTGATGTAGCACATGCAGTTTCGGTTACGATAATTTTCTTTTTGCAATAGAATTTCATTGTAGGTTTATTTTCTTTTATGTAGTATAGAGTATTTACTGCGTGAACAAATAAATCTGCTCATTTTACTTTTATATATTATGCACTATTATTTTTGTTAGGTTTACAAAAATACTAAGATGCATAATAATAGATGCATGAGTGAAAGCTAAAAGCTATAAAGAGGCCTGATTGGGAGCCGAATATTCGAAGTTTCATCTGTTCTATCTATTTTAAGCTTGATTTCAAATAAGTAACTAAGAAAGGGCTTTGCAAACTGAATGACGATGCAGTACCAGAACTTTACCTCCACGTAGGTAAATGCTTATGCAAAACTTTATATTTCAATTAACCACTGGCCTCTTCCAAAGTGCGTCAAAACTTTATATGCTTATCCATACTTCAGTGCGCCTGCCAAAGTCGTTATGTGCATTTTTTCGAAAAAAAAATTATTCGCTAGACGGCCTTAAAAAAAAATTGCGCATCGGCTGAAAAAACAAACAGGTGTTAATTCCTTCTAGAAATAGATTTGACAAAATATGGATGTGCACTTCTGACCCTGCAAAATTGGTTATGTGTCCACATCAAAAGTTTTTCACCCTCATATTGCACATGTCAGAATTGGTTTGCACATAGATAATTTGACAGCTTGTTTCTCTTCGGTTTGTTGGTTGTAAAATTGGTGTTCTACCTTTGTAACAACGTAAATAATCTTATAATAGGAAATAAAACGAGACAGGTGACTAAATTTTGTACAATAATATTGCTGTTCTCAGTTTTGGGCAAATTAGTCTTGACATCGCCAAAGCTTTCTATAGAATCTGGCGCCTTCCTTCCCGTCTACCAGCCTCTGGCCACCCAGTCGCACAGTCCTCCCAAACTGTACGACTGGGTGGCTAACTTCCTGCAGGTGTGCCGTATTTGCGCCTTTAGAGATGGACGAACTTCGGAGTTCTTGCAGGTAAATGCTGGCATGCCGAAGGGGTCCGTCTTATCATCCATTCTTTCTTCTGCATATAAACGTATGCTGTCCACTGACAGCATTAATTGCTATGCAGACGCTATGCTATGCAGATGCTAACCTTACACTTGAGTTATCATGGACATCCTGTGGCCGAGCAGTCTGATATTGTGGAACAAAGGCAGCTTCTTGTCACTGAGCTAGACCGGATCCTGAAGCACATTTCCGAATGGGGCTCTGAGAACCTGATCGAGTTCAGTGCCAAGAAGACCAAGAAGTTCAGTGCAAAGATATCTTCTTTCCTTCCACTCTTCAGAGCACGCCACTGCTACAGTAGGAAAATCTCAGTATCCTCGGTTTGGATGTTCGCTGCAAACTGAACAACAAAAACTACACTTAGAGTATCATCAAAACAGCCTCGCGTAAGGTTGAAGTCCTGAACAAAGTGAGACGTTTTTACACGTCGGAGCAGCGGTATCTTCTGTACAAGACACAAATTCGCTCCTTCGTGGAATACTGCTGGTATTTCTGGGATGGCTTTTAGCACACAGCCCTCCTTTTAGAAAGTAGTTAGTGTTAGTGGCCTTTGAACCAGGGGCGTCATACTCGTGCTGCTGACCCTGTAGAAACCTTATAAAGACCTTCTTGAAGAACCCCATTCATATTGAAGTCGCGTGGAAAAACAACAGGGAGATCATTCCACTGCTTGAGCGTACGTGGGATGAAGTTCCTTTCATACCGCACAGTGCGCACCGTTTCCGGTCGTAATGTGTGAGAATGAATTCACTGTCTACTCGTATGGCGAGCGGTGCGGCGATGAAAAGTAACGAAATTCTAGGCATTATGTCGAACAATTCTTCTGAACACAAACCATCGGCGGTAAAACACCCACAGCAAGGAAGTTCGTTCTGAGGTTGAGAGGGACTACCACCCCGCCTGTGAGTATGGGATCGTCGACGATCCTCAGCGTCCGTCTTTGCGCCAAGTTGAAAGGGTCTAGGTAAAAACGTGACAGCAGTACTCCATGTGGGGCCGAACGGGCGCGTTATAAAGAAGAAGTCTTTGCCCCGCAGTGATGTACTGCCTCGTCCTGTTGAGCACTCCTGGTTTCTTTGATACCAGCTTGACTTAGTCTTTCAAGTGACTACGGCGTTGATCGTCACTGAAGATACCAACACCGAGGATCTCTATACTCGAAGAGATGGTAAACGGTGTGTCTAGAAAATTGCGGCGCTACAATAAATGGGGTTTTCTTAGCGGTGAATGCACATACTTGTGTCTTAGCCGAGTTGAATTGGCCTAGGGTTAGTCGTCCCCAATCGGATACTCTAGTGAGAGTAGTCTCGATTTCAGACACAAGTTTGTGACTTACCTCCATCGCTGACTGAGGGATATTTGCCTGTGTACCTAATATGTGTTCCCGATACAGTCGTCCTCGAACGCTCACGAAGGTGTAGGGCAAGGTGTATTATGTAACACTTAACACACACATTTCACCACACAAACTTCTATGGTCACGTGACGTAGTAAAAGATCGACAACTGATCTAGCAGCAGTACTTCGATACCAAAGATTCACCAAAGGATTGTGGAGGTCAGATGGCACTTTACGGAAAATATCGAAGCTTAGCCGCGTCGCAATTAGACTGGAAAAGCGTATCCCGGACTCCGAGGTGAAGGGCTCGGATGCGAATCAACCGGACTAGCAACCGGACTACTGAGACTAGAGGGACTAAATTGTATAACTAATTGGTACCATAATGTGCTTGGAACTCGGGAATTGCTCTTCTTTTCTGATTGTCATATTATCGGCTATACTGGGAACGATCAGCGATTAGTTCCCAACTCCGAGAGCAAAGTCGGCACCAGAGCCTCGTCCGTTGTTTAACATGTGCACCGACTAGCAACTGATACATTTTGATGTACAAAGGCGAGCTTAACTCAGTATTGTTCTTTTTTGTTACTTGTATGCCTTATCAAGTTTATAGTACGTATTTATTTACATCGTATGTTATTTACATCAAATGTACCTTGCCACCAGTCAGTATTTATCGCCTAAATAAATCCTATTGAGTTCCATAACAAATCTGATATGTGTACATTTTTCACTTGTAAGAAATGGCACTAGGAAGACAATTCTGATATGTGTATCAAAATGGGAAAAACAATTTATTGTGGATGGACAGTACCGTTTATGATTTTCACTTATATCTCAGTTCATTCAAAATATTTTTTGGCATCATACTGCATTTTTAGTTTTTTGATACGCTCATCAATTATTTAATAAAACAGCTTATTGTCTCTCCTGAAAACTTGACCAAAAACACATAGAGGTTTTGGTAATTCATTAAATGATACTAATATTTGTATCTTGGTTTTAATTTTATCCATTCATCCACGCATGCGTCACACTAAATTCACAACATAACCAACTATCGATAATTTTGGTAATATGTACATGAAACATCACTATAGGCGCTTTATACCACAGATAAAAAACTGCTTACACTCGGCACAATGGACCATAGTGTTAGACTTGCTCTATACTATAGTAATGGATACTCTAAGACGCTATCTATTCATGGTAAGCATAGCTGAAATAAAGTCTAATCTAAAATGCGGATAAGAATACTTAGATACGTTTTTTTGTAAATACATACACACCCAGACCAATGCACATAGGTACCGATACATATTCATGCACACAAATATTTGCGCTGAACGGGAATTGAAACCGCACCCCTTGCGTTGCTGTCGGGCTTTCTACCACTGCACCCCAGAGACCATCAAAAGCAATGGTATAGTTATTGTAAAAAAAAAAGAATATGCCTAGTGAAGTACCTATTTATCATACTCGATGAATTTTCTCAAAGAACTTACAGAAAGAGGTGTAATGCCCGAGAGACGAGACGTGAATAGAGCTGGTTAAATTGACATTTGGAGCGATGGTTTGCTCTCTATAGACCACATTAGGTATTGTGGCAAGGCTTAAGAAACGTAGGTATGTGCGTAGGCTGCCTTATATATTAATCTATGGGCTGCCTGATAGCATTTTGTTGTATACTAAAAATACCTTGCTTTTTTATTTTGGGTGTTTACCTCACCTGACCTGTATCTGCTAGGCTAGCAGATACAGGTCAGGTGTACAAATTTGGAGGTAGGTAAGTATTCAAAGAATTGCATCGGAGGTTTAGGTTTTAAGGAATTAAGTAAATAGGCATGCAACATGCAACATAAGTTCCGTTGTATCTGTACAGCTAATCTAGTAGGCATAGCTGTCTATTTATATATGGGTAATCTGTTAGTTACACTATACAACCAAAAGCACCCGAATGGATATTTGTGGCATAACTACAGTACAATCAGCCAATTCATCGGCCAACTATTCAATCGGTTACTTTATGAACATTGCAGCACTATTATACCTACCGACATTTGCGACAAGTATCATTCAGGGAGTTTGACATTCTGTTTTTAGTCAGCTACTTTTGCCGCTGACTGTTTGGTTGAGTTTGCAAGCAATGCTAGTTGGCCGGTCGTGGCTGGTGTATGTACCTATTCTACAGACCTTGGAAGAGCTGCAGAAGCAGTTTAAGCAAAAACTCAGTGCTTCTTCAGAACACGAAGGTAGACGGTTTATTATTGTCTCATGCAATTCAAGCAATCATAATATTATATCAATTTACTACACTCTATAATTTTCTACACTCTTTCTTTTTTTTTAGTATCGGAATATTATCTAAAATAATATTTTTAGGCGATTGGCACTTTGTCCCGCATCACGCAGCAGGAGAATACGCGCCATCTTTTGCCGGGTAGCGAAACTATTAAAGCTTTTCTACTATGTAAGATACAGAAAAAATAAACACAATGCAATGAAATGTAGTAAATGTAAAAATTTGAAGATACTACTTTCAGTATTTTGGTTGGTCATACGTTCAAAGCAAATGATATTCTAACATTAAATTAAGTTAGATTTAACTGCCATCTTTTGTAACTTAAAATAACTGCTAACTTACCCGCTAAGCAAAATTGCCACTAGCCACTAGATGGCATAACAATATTTTTACTCGTCAAATTGGATGGGTGGATGGATAAACACTATTCCCAAGAATAGTTTAAAAGAAAATTTGTAGGAGTTATATGGTGCATACGTCCAAAGGCCACGGTAACCACTTTCCATCAGGTGGGCCGTGTGCTTGTCTGCCACCTAAGTGGTATAAAACAAATACACGAAACAAAATTGATCAATTTCGATCAATTGATTAATCACCGAATTTAACGGGTATATTATCAAATAATATACCCGTTAAATTCAGTCTGAAGTCATTCAGTCAAGGCTGAATTTCACCACTGAAAATTCTTTCAGCTAAACAGTAGTAAAATGGGGTGAATAGGGATCGATGGGTGAATAGGGATAAAATGGTCAGCTAAATTCTGTAGTTATTTTCTTTCAAGTGAAATTGCGGATTAGTTCAATGTAAGTACTTAATAATGAGCAGAGTTATCAATAAATAATATCTGGTTAGATACATATCTAATTGGAATTCGGGAGAGAAATTATTTAAAAAATCTAACAACCATTTCATCTCTTTCACCCAATTTAAAATAACTTACTCATTCTATGAGTAAGTTATTTTAAATTGGAAAAAGCGAAAAAAAAAAATTGGAAATATAATTTGTTTAGTTTTGCATACTAAATGCTTTAAAATTATCTCAATCTATGAGTAAGATGAGACACAGTTTAATTTTAATTTGATCTCGATTTTTATTAGGTTACCTACCTACTGGTGAAAACAGTTCCAAAGCTGCATTTCGCTGTTTGAAATCACTTTAACTAAATGGCGTTTTCAAAACCAGCGTAGGTACCTACCTATACTCGTTTACTAAAACCAGTTTTTTTAGTCAATGACACGTATTAGGTACACTTACTGTATAAATGCCGTACCAAATCGAGATGAGAAGAGTTGAAAGCCTCACCAGGAACAACGTCAAACGTTGGTGATCTTTCCTTAAGAAAGCGTCTCAGAGGACATACCTCCGCCAGCACCTCGTCTTTTGATCAGTAGGTGCACCAGCTAGCAGATGGGGTTGAATTGGACCCCAAAGATGTCAAGAGGACCTCAGTATCCTACAAACTTCAAAAATAGCAAACGGGATCCTATTTTTTACTTCAGTTGTTAATTAATAAATTAGCCGACCACTACTGGACATAGGCTTCCCCCTTTTTTATCGTGCGAAAATCCCCACGGATCGCCCCCTTCCCTTCTTCGTGCTGGAGCCAGAGCCGGTGGAGAAGGTTATATCGGACTCGAACCGACTAAAACGCACGCCGTCTGTGGGTCGTCGGTTACCAGATGTGAGATTATCGTAGACATATCCCTCGCACCCCGATCGGGACATAGGATTCTCCCAAGGTACTCGATCTTCCATCTCGTGCATTCAGTCAATGCCAGCCATCTTTTTCAGTTAGGTAACTCCCATCTTTCTGGGAGGCGTCCTACCTTCCGTCTACCCTAGTAGAAAAACGCACTAATTCCACCATCGTTTGGTACCTATGCATAATGTGCCTTATAGGTAAGTATCTACATATTCTCGCCTGTTATCTCAAAAGCGTTAGGTGAAGGTGCATAAACCCCCGCATTTCGCCAATTTTTTGAAATTTTTTGAAAGTATTTCAGTAGGTTAGTACAGTTCAACGAATAATTTAAAAAAAACCCAGCTGCAAATAAGATGTAGGTAGGTAAGTGGTAGAAACCAGCTACCTTGATCGCTAGCTCGCTTTGATATTAATCTAAAAGCAAAGAACGAAACAAGTTTGATGGCGGGATCCATCTTGCGAATCATCCTGTTATCAAACGCGTCTCGATTTAGCTACCTGAGTTGAGGTCTTTGCACCCGGGACATTTTTAAATATTTCATTTAATTTTATACCCTTTACAAATGAAATATTTATGTACCTATTTTGCATTCTTCTACTAAATTCCTTCATTTTAAAACCCCACTCGATTCCTACCACTCGGTTTCCTTAAAAAAAGTCAAAAGAGTTACAATTTAGCGCCAAAATCTCCGCTATATTGTTTTTTAAAGTAAACGAAACTTAACGAAAGTTAACTTAACGATTAACCTTAATAGTAACTACGTTACCTGGTAGATATCTACCTTAATAGTTGAAATTCATTCCATCAGCCATTTGAAAAATGCCCGGTAATAAAGAAATTTACAGACTTAAGATTCGCGCGAAAACCTACCAATTCCTTGGCAGTCCGGTTAAAAATAAATCCTCTTACCGGAGTACGGTGTCTTTAAACACTTAAAGTGTACCTATTCGAGGTAGGAGTATCCCATCTCTAGGACCATTGATGAGTTAAAGTACTTTAACAATCTCTCTTTGAAATGTAACTTCATTCACTTAAAAAAGGCGTTAAAATGAGGTGGTAGTCTTTAAAAAAGTTCAGCTATAGGTATAGTGCCTGCTTTTTACATTTAAATCTATTTTTACAAACTCCATTGAGGCAAAAGTCAACCTTACCTGCTAGACAACGACGAGACCTAGTTAGACGGTCTGGAAAAGCTAACATACCAATCAAAAACAATAAATTGACTCCAGGCTCCAAAATGTAAACTTTAGACGCCACTGGGAAGTCGCTGTGAGAATGATGATGATCACAAACATTTTTTCTTAAACTTACACGTGTAGGATGCCGAGTTCACTGCCCGCCCGCAACAAAATTTGCATGGAGCGCCTAACCTATGAACTTGCTTTTGCCTGAGGCTCCATGCGTGTGAAATAATGATCTCGGGATTAAATAAACGTTAAAAAACGGGATCCATCCAGCCGTTCTCGTGTGTTTAAGTAGCAAGCGTCCATCCATCCATCGAAACTTTCACATTTTAATAGCATGTAAGAATAGTTATTTGTTATACAAGAGTGCAAAGTTGCTTTTTAACCGCGTGCTCATTTTTGATGACCGAGCAAGCGAAAGATTCTAAATTTGAATCACGAGCGTAGCGAGTGATTCACAAATTAGAATCTTGAGCGTTAGCGAGGGAATCAAAAGAGCACAAGGTGAAAAATCTTTGCACTCGAGTGCAACACGTAACTTTTCATCCCACCTCAGCGAGGAAATAATGAAATGCTTCTCCTTCCTAGCGTTAATTCCCAGTCAGCATCCGAAGCTTTCACCTCGGAGTCCGGGGTCCGCTTTACCAGTCTTAACTGCGGATTTGGCTGGACCTCGATATTTGCCGTGAAGCGACTGCCATCTGACCTCCACAACCCAATGATGACATTAGGCGATATCGAAGCATTGCAGCCAGACCGTTGTTGTTGAACTTTTTAGGGCTCCAACTACCCGTAACGACTGCCATAGATGTTCGTATGGCATCCGTGACCGACGGCTTAACGTGCTCTCCAAGGCACGACCAGACCAATGCAAATACCCATTTTCATGCATAAAAAATATTTGCACTGAGCGGGGATCGAACCCGTGCCTCCTGCGTAGCGGCCGCGTTCAATACCACTACGCCATGGAGGCTGTATAATATGTGTATTAATAAACTTCTTTATTTCAGACCAGTGATCCATAGTGTTAGTAATTAAATATAATCTTATCCTATTGTTAGTTACACATAAATAAACGACAAAAGTACGCAACGACTAGTAATAAAATACAACAAAATAAAAATTCAACAACAATGTCAACAATATGACGTGAAAAAAATTGATGCGCGCAAAGCAAATTAAAAAAAAAGTACACCAAGGAGGTTACGAGTCTGAGTTTTTCATGAATAAAAAAAAAGTTGCATGATAAATTCGGCACCATAGAGGTAGAAGTAAATAGGTTTAATGATGCTTGAGTCCACAAACCTAGTACACACGATGTTCTAAATTCAAATTTACTTTACCTCTAGAGGATAAAAACGACTTTTACGCTCAGTTATCGAAGAGCAAAAATAGTCTTTCCGAGATGGTGGGATGAAAAATTGATTTTCATTTCTTTAATTCCTTTCATACATCACATGATAGATATAGATACCTAACGCACGTTCCCGCCACTCACAGGAACTTATTCCTGTAATGAGAAGTAGCCTATACTTATTCCCGGTCGAATACCACCTCCAAAACTCAAGCAAAACCATCCACCCGTTGAACAGAACAACTAACAAACAAACTTACTTTCACATTCACAATATTACAAAGTTGTAGGTACAGTCGCGAATCAAATTAACCTACTGGCTAGTGGGCAGATCTGCGTCGGCGCAAACGAGATGCACGACTATCCGCCCAGCCCACCTTCGCTCAGGACCTCCCTCTCAATAATGCAGTCTCATTACATTTCCAACAACCGTTCAACGATATTGCGCGATCCCTTTCCTATGCACGCTCTTCGCACGTCACTTGAAAATCAGATGGTAATATATTATACGTATACCTGCGGCATTAGGTCACTGGGCTGACCTTGCGAAGTGGGAGTAGCTTCGTTAATTAAGCGACGCTCCCACTACGCTAGGTAGGATGCAACTGACCCCCGCGCGCCGGACATGCGCACTGGGGCTGCGTCGGCACTGCAGCTAGCGGCGCGTGCGCCGGGATCGCTCGTCCAATGGCATCCATTGGCCGCTCAATTTTCATTATGACGTCGATTTCGAACGTCATCATATAAATAAAGTGTGTCGTGTGTTGGCTCGGGGTCGGACCCGACCCACCGCAGCGCAGGTCCCAACGTATCGATCGTGCGCGATCATAGTGCGCACCGCGTAATGCTTGCAACACCGGGACCAAACCCCGATGTAGTCATGCGCGAGTCTCCCTCGGCACCGCATCGACCGAACCTACCCGAGTTGAACTAAACGCGCGAGTGCCGCGGCCGCGCTCGGCAGGGCATCGCGACGGAAGGTACTCGGCCCTCGGCGCGACGGCTCTCGTCACTCGTCGCACACTGCCCATGTGTGTGCAGAGTGCACGTGCACTGGCCCTGACCGCGCGCGCGCTGGACATGCTCTGCAGCTAATCGCACCAGCACGAGGTGGGGCCGTCAGCTCCGCACCGCCACCCCACTCCGTACTCACCACTCAGGTAGGTCCCTCTCCACACACCAGACACCAGGCACCGGCGTGCACCACTCTGCACCATTCCCAGATGCACGAAACATTACGTTTATGTAAGTACGTCTATCGATATCGCAACGAACGCGAAGGGGAAGGGGGTGACACTGATCTCAATAAAAAAAGTCAATAAAAATAATTCAACCTACAAACGAGCTCTTGGAGCGTACGTTTAACGTAAAAGAGTTACGCGCAGAGGGGCACTCTTTCTGTCGGTCGGACACTGCATCGAATTGTACCTAAATTTTAGAAATAAGGCTATGCGTAGCTATATTGCGATTTCAGCGAAGGGTTTCAGATGTGTACAGCACGGCGACTGTTGTTGCATGATTTACGACAGGCACAACACGGGAGCCGACGCTTGAATCATAAATGACAGGCTGGAGAGTGGCACGAGCTGGCAGCGGGTCGGCGGCCGAGGAACACTGCAACCAGCACAGGACACCTCAGTGATGGAATATAGCTGAGCGAACAACAAACGCCAGAATCTGGCGACGAATAGTCATCGACAAACAGCGGACTGTATTTAAACACGAAATTAAATCTAGCTCCAACTGCAATAACAACCAAATGAGCATTAACCACAATTCGATATCTAGATTAATCAATGCATTCCGCTGTTGTTGATATTATCTATTAACCAGAAACCCGTTCAAAATTATTAACCATTTTGCTGGCGAAAAACGATATTACTCATAGGTAGTAGCGATTCGGAAAGGAATGTTATAATTGGCCCCGTGGTTATAATAAATACGTACTTCTTCTCTTGGACAACGTTACGTGAGTCACAGCTATAAGAACTATGAACCGATGCACGGTTTCATGTATAACTAAACCACGTTAAATATAACTCAATAGTTTATTACTACAGGCACATACTTGCATATTGCAACCGGGTTTCACTAAAACATTTAAACCTACACTCGATAATATTACATATAATAATACATCAATCAACAGTCCTTATAATTTTACTTTGAATATCAAGAAAAATATTTTGCAATCTAAGAAACAATGCACTCGAAATCATAAGAAGATTCTTTCGAAAACTCTAGTCAACATACAACAAACAAACATACAGGTTACGTTAACGTATTATAAACACAACATGATACAAATAACTTACAACACTTATGAAGGTATCAGCCATTTTTGCAATTAAAGACCAATTACAACAATCTTTTCAATTTTGCCACGAAATCATTTCGTACATACGAGATACAATAAACCTAAAACAAAATAGTTGAAATCGTTCTTACATTCTTTCGATATCTCCAGTTAACAAATATCTTAAACAAACGTAGGCACTTACCTATTATAAAAACCAAATCGTAAAAATATCTTACACAGATAATTAAATACCAGTCTACAAACTATAATCTACATTAAAAATATACCACAACAATCGTCATTCAACAATCTTTATCATTCAATCCTGAATACTACAATTAAACATCATTTTAAAAATATGAAAAAAGAAAAAAGAAATTATAATCTACATTCAAAATATACCACAATAATCTTTATATGATAATCAAAAACAATGTTGTATCCTGAATACAATAAAATTATTTCGAAAATATATGGAACAATGAACTTAAAACAAAATAATTGAAATTTTTCAAAGAGTCTCTCAAAACCTACAATCAACAGAAATTTTAAACAAACGTATTATAAGAATGAAACAGATAATAATGTTATCATTCACTCCTGAACACTATGAAATTAGTTCACAAATATAAGAAATAATGCACTTAAAACAACATAGATAAAATCGTTCAAACATTCTTTTGAAATCTTCAGTTATCAGAAATCTTAAACAAACAATAATGACGCACCACAAATAACAACAATATGTACCTAACATTTTAAACTATACTTTGAAAATATAACACAACAATCTTTATACAATAACCTTAATCTTTATACACCGAATGTTAAAAAATTATTTCGAAAAAATGAGAAATCTTAAACTTAAAATCGTTGAAATTGTTCAAAGATTTTTTTGAAATCTTCAGTTATACATTTTCTAGAAGTGGTCATTTTTAGAAGTGGTCATTTTTAGAAGTGGTCATTTCTAGAAGTGGTCATTTCTAGAAGTGGTCATTTCTAGAAGTGGTCATTTCTAGAAGTGGTCATTGCGGTCATATAAGGTCATATAAACACAATATCCATATCCATCCATACTTCCATACTCCATACTTACTTACTTACTTACTTACTAATATTATAAATGTGAAAGTAACTCTGTCTGTCTGTCTGTCTGTTACACTTTCACGCCCAAACCACTGAACCGATTTTGATGAAATTTGGTACAGAGATAGATTAGACCTTGGGAAAGGACATAGGCTATGTTTGGTCGCGATAACCGACATCCACGCGGGCGTAGCCGCGGGCAAAAGCTAATTATACTCGTACATATATCTTACATTCTTTAATCTATATTGAAAATATACTACAAATATTTTTCCCCTTTCAGTTTGACATTATCCGCCAGATGTTCTGTATCACCGCATGCCATCAAATCATTGGACTGACTACAAGCTACAATGCTGAATATACTTCGGGACATGTATTATCTTCTACCTAAAATGTACTCTATACGCCCAGTGCACGTTTCTTGGGAGCCTTTTGAGGATAGCGCGAAATGCTACTGAGGTGAACGAGCTCAAATTCAAATTCACCAAGCATAGATTATTACAAAACAATCCGCCCGTGCCAATAGGTACCTCGTTTGTTTCTTGTGTCCAAGATATGTGTCCCGATAAGTACATCTGTCTACTTATTCTCAAATATTAAGGCAATATGTTTGAAACCATTAAGGAACGAAGCCAATTCAAATTCCTCTATACTTTCGTCTTTGGGAGGACGATTCTCTTTCTAAATCGATTTGAATAGCATAATAAATGTTTCAAAATTTCATTTAAGTAAGAGTACAGTTAGATACCATCGATCATACAAACACTAAAACGAGAAAAACATTCGAATAGCTCGGTTGTTTCCAAATTAATTGACAACACGAACGATCCTAACTTTGTCTGTCTGTTAGTTAGCTAGCCGACCATGATGGATCACGAGCTAGCAACAGATACGCGGAATAAAACGCAGGTATAATTGAAATGGACTACTTTTTAACGGTTTCTATCGCGATGCATCTGTTATTATTTACTTTTAGCCCGACGTTTCGGGTACTTTTTAGTAGTTTCCCTCCTCCTACAGTCCCGGGTCCTTTAAGCGGGCGTGAAATAGCATCTGATGAGACCGTCAAGCTGAGTGCCACCATTGTAACATGATATGTGTCTGTAATGGTGACCCTCTTTTCAGAGACTTTGCGTTCAGCTTACCATCAGGTGAGGCGAAGTCAAATTGACGTGTCCTATATTAAAAAAAAGTCATGGTCCAGCTAGTCAAAAAGTAGTTTTATTTCTATGAGTGAGATTCGCAAACTTTAGACAGTAAACTTCAGATAGTATCACGCAGATAAAACTAGTTTAATCATTGTAATCACAGCGCTTTCTATTACAGTCTTTTCCTGCCCCCCCCCCCCCCCCCCTCCCTCTCCCCCTACTAGACAAGTGACAATTTGCTGGCCGGCTTATTGCATAATAGAATGACAAATGTATGGAATTTGACGTTTATGACTTATGACTGTCAAATACGTAAAATCCCATACATTCCATTCTACAATACGCCAGGCCACCGATTTGCCACTTGTCAGGGGGGCTCATTTGGTTCATCTTCGCTTTTCGAGAAAGACTGCCGCCTGACCCCTAAACACATTTTTTTCTTGAATACTGTAGTCATTATCATAATATATAAAACATCAGAGTGAAGCTCCCGTGTTGTCTGCCACCTGAGTGGTATAAAAAAGCAATTGCTTATATCCGTGTGTGCGAAACTTTGTACGTATATCAGGATTTTTGTACAGAAAAAAAAAACTTTTCTTTGTTTTTTCTTTTTCTTTTTCTTTAATAATTGCAAAAACAAAACTGAAAAAAAAAATGGAATATAAAAGAAAACAGTTCCGTACATGGGATTACGATTTCAAAGTAGTTGTTCAAACAAGTTTAACTTACATCTCGAGTCATTTGTGGAATTCCGAACTTAGATTGGTCAGAATCAGTGCTACGAAGTTCGACTGTAGTTTCGTAGCACGCTACGAATTTCTGTAGCACGTAGCCAAGTAAATTGCGCTACGCTTATTAACTTTCGAGTTTGACATTAGTCACAATTAAAGTATTGCTCGGGACGTAGGTATATGTTGGACCTAAAATGTGCTCTATAAGGAGAGCACAGGGTGCTACTACAGTGGATGAGTTGAAATTAACCAAGCATAGATTATAATTTATTACAGAACAATCCGCGCGCGATAGGGCCAGTGTCGCGTGTTAGGTCCAAGATATGTGTCCCGAGGTATACTTATGAGTTTTCTAATATTCAATTAGCCTATCGCAGTCCTCTGCTGGGCATAGGCCTCTCACAATGTACGCTATAGTACCTCCGTCTTGCGCATCCCAATTTATCCCAGCTTCACCATCAATTCACAATGGTTCGGGCACTTTGAGGTTACTTATACTTCAAACTATGAATGCATAAAAATCTTTAGTCTCACCGTGACCATGCCTGCCCCTCTAGATAAGTGGTAATTCGTCGGCCAACGTTTTGTAGAATAGAATGCCAAATCTATGGAATTTGACATATAATATGACAGGCATCAACGAATGTCAAAAACGTCAAATCCTATACATTTGTCATTCTACGAGTATTCCATAGTACGACGAGCAACGAATAGCCACTTGTCTAAGGGTGGTATTACACTTATCAAATATCTTTGTCCAATGTACATTTTGATCAAAGAAATTGACAAAAATTTGTACATCAAATTGAATCAATTGAAATTGAAAATTGTCATTTGGACAAAGATATTTGATAAGTGTAATACCGCCCTAAGGGCCTGAAAAGCAATCGAAACGTCGGGATTAGGGTGAATAATAGAATAAAATAAAAATAATAGAAAAGACTAAATAAAACGCGATAAAATCCGTAATATCGTTTTATTTCAATGTGTGAGATTCGCGTGTCAGGTGTCAAAACCGAGTGATTTCTGTTCATTTTAAATACAAGGGTCAACCCATCTATTCTCATGGGTACCCTACAAGGGGATTAACGGAGAGGGATGTTGTCCATCCGATAGCATATAACTAGGTAGTTATGGAAAAACAAGCGGTTGATATAGATTTGCCCCTGTAACTATTTAGTTAAAACAGTTTTTTTGTTAGAACACCCTGCCTATCTTAAATTTAAAAAAAAATAATTATTAATAAATAAAAAAACCCGACTGCTGTCTAAAAGATTGAAACAAGCTTGATAGCAGGCGGTACCCATTTGCCAATCATAAACCGAAAGAAATTTAATGGGTACCGCCTGCTATCAAGCTTGTTTCAATCTTTTAGACAGCAGTCGGGTTCCACGTATTTGAAATCATTCGATTTTTCATTGCCACTTTCACTCCTCATATCTTTGAAATGGCTAAACCGATTTTTATGAAACAGCTAAGAACACTCTCGACTAACCCATCTTTCGAACAAAATAAACAGAATCGAAATTGGTTCATCCGTTTGGAAGCTACGATGCCACAGACATACACACTTCAAACTTATAACACCTAACCTAAAACCAAATAAACCAACATCAACATCTAATTAAAATGTACCTACACATTAAATAAAAGTTCAGAGCAACGAACTTATTACGCAACTCGACCTAATATAGGTAATATGACTTTTACACACTCCGCAGACTAGTTCAGAGTAAAACCAGTGTGTTTTCTCGGAAATTCAAGCTTTAGGTACTAATCGCGTAGTTCTGAGAACCAATGCAATTTCCGTCTGGCTGTGAGAAGGTATTATCCCCGTCATAGACTATAAAATGTACGCGGGAATATCGCAAACTCGCAATTATACATATTCTAGGACATTTTTCATAGTTTAACTAGCTTGTGTTAGGGGTTCTACAATGCGGATATACCTACATATTATTTAAATAAATAAATAAAATAAATAAATATTCTACAACATTCTACACAATGCTAACTAGACCCATGGTAAGCTTAATTAGCTTGTGTTATGGAATCTAGAATGCGGATATACTCGTACTACATACTTAGATACTTACTACTTTTTTTTTTTGTAAATACATACATATTATACATAGAAACACCCAGACCAATGCAAATATTTATATTCATGGATACATTTTGTAGATAATATTTGGTTTCATAAGAAAGAGTAGAGTGATTTTCGGAGCCTCTTTTTAACTATTTCCTCCTTTTTTATTTAATTTATGAAAAGAAGAAGTTATTCTCTATATCCTGTAGTATGCAGGCATGTGAATTCCAGATCTGTAGGTTTTATCGCGACTTAACATAGCCTATGTCCTTTCCCAAGGTCTAATCTATCTCTGTACAGTCATCAAAATCGGTTCAGTGGTTTAGGCGGAAAGTGTAACAGACAGAGTTACTTTCGCATTAATAATATTCGTACAGTAAACCTACATATTCTACATTTTCTAGTTTGCATACTTCAATATGCATAACCATTAGAGACGTACATAGTATTCGCATGCATTAAAATATTAATGGATGAATACATTAAAACAATGAAGAGTGAAATTCGCATACATTAAAAGTACAAATCTATCTTCTCTATTATATAAAAATGAATCCCTAAATGTGTTGCTAAGTGCAAATCTGGAGAACGGCTGAACCGATTTCGCTTATTCTTTTTTTAGAATATTCCTTGAAGTGCGAGGATGGTTCTAACGGAGAGAAATTAAAAAAAATAAAGAACCGACTGTTAGGCGGTACGAAGTTCGCGGGGTCTAGTAATGGGCTAGTAATCCATACTTAATATTATAAATGCGAAAGTAACTCTGTCTGTCTGTCTGTCTGTCTCGCTGTCACGCCTAAACCACTGAACCGATTTTGATGAAATTTGGCATAGGGGTAGATTAGACCTTGAGAAAGGACATAGGCTATGTTTGGTCGCGATAACCGACATCCACGCGGGCGGAGCCGCGGGCAAAAGCTAGTAAATAAATATTGTACGGGGATTCACACAACGCTACCTAATCCCAAAGTGAACATACTCGTAGCTTGTTTTATGGGTTCTAGAATATAGACAGGCTCCGTGGCGTAGCGGTAGTGAACGCAGCCGCTACGCAGGAGGCGCGGGTTCGATCCCCGCTCAGTGCAAATATTTGTGTGCATGAAATATGAGTTTTTGCATTGGTCTGGTCGTGCCTCGGAGAGCACGTTGAGCCGTCGGTCCCGGTTGCCGTAAGAACATCTATGGTAGTCGTTACGGGTAGTTGGAGCCCTAAAAAATCCAAAAACAACGGTCTAACTGCAAAGCTTCGATATCGCCTAATGTTAACATTGGGTTGTGGAGGTCAGATGACAATCGCTTCACGGAAAATATCGAAGTCTAGCCAAATCCGTAGTTAAGACTGATAAAGCGGACCCCAGACTCCGAGCTGAAAGCTTCGGATGTGACTGGGAATTAACGCTAAGAGGAAGAAGAAGGGTTTTAGAATATAAACATATGTACTTAGATTTTTTTTTTTGTAAAAACATACAACAGATCATACATAGAAACACCCAGACCAATGCAAATACCCATATTCATGCATACAAATATTTGCACTGAGCGGGGATCGAACCAGAGCCTCCTGCGTAGCGGCCGCGTTCACTACCGCTTCGCCACAGAGGCAGTCAATAATTTAATTTTCATTATTTATATTACAATATTACTATACTATAACTGATAACACTGAACAACTGATTACATTAATTAAATTGTTAACATTGATGAAATTATGACATTACACTTGACAAATGAAAACTTACTTGGCCTGTAACTTGACAAAGTTAGCGCGAGAAATGACGTCATAATTTGTGCCGCCTACAAAAGTTTCAAAAGGGTTTTTTGTATAATAGAACTAAGTGCCACGATCGAAAGTGAGTAAAAATATTACTAGAGACCTACACAATAATGTTACCTATATCATGATCGCGTTAATTCCCGTTAACATTATTGTATATCATGGAACGCGAGAGTTTGAAAGTTAGATTACTGGAAACTACTTAACAGCCGTATATCATGCTCAAAACACCCGCATACCTGTTAAATATGAACTGAACAGTATTGAAGTGTATACCTATATAAAATTATTAAGTCACTATTTTTCGTTATAGGCAGCTTTAAGGACTCTTCCTGTTTTCTTTTTTCGTAACTCGACCGGACCATGAATCGACTTGGGCAGTTGAAAATAAAGTTTAATAATATCTCTCAGACTGCAGCCTGCTTTAGTGCTAGTTAAATACCGTAGACGAGCTGGAGCTTTACAACTGATTCTGCATCGCGTTATGAAAGTTTTCACGCTGACTTTCATAAATAACGACGACGTTTAAACACGGTAAACTAGTCTGGTGGACAATGCTCATATTCATAATTGAAATAAAATTATCTAGGATATTGGAATTCAGAATAGTGCACTGTGACTTAAACCCGCTCATAGGTAGGATTAACTAGCCAAAGCCCACGGCTCCGCCTACCAGCAGTCAGTTAACCCAAGTTTTGCTCATATCTTCGGTTATACTCAATCAATACTGAACAAACCAACGTAAGACTTTACCTCCGTCTAAAGCCGCATCGAAATCTGTTCAGTATTTTTTGCATTCATCGCGGCCAAACAAACAAAAGCCAAAAAAAAAATGTTTTTAGTAGGTATGTATAGTTATTAAAACATAACCCACAACCCAAGTATTTTTTTAAATATCTCCAATGTACAGACACGACCACTTTACAATAATTTGATGTAATTAATATGAAAATGTTAAAGAAATGTGACTCGTGGCTAATTGGTAACCGAGTAGGATCTTAATTGGCAACTATATAGTTACGAAACTTAAATAAAAAAATTCTATAGCTGGTTACGAACCACAGTTATGAACGTCGAATAAAAATATTAATTGGTAACTAAGTAGTTACGAAAAAAGGAAATGGAAATCTTATTCTGCATCATAGTTGTGGACGTGGATTAAAAAATCTAACTAGATACGGAAAATCGAAACAAAAATTCTTCTTTCGTAGCTGGTTACCAAACGTAACCGAAGGCCATAACTGTCCCATACCACATTTGTCTGAGCAGGTAGTGAATTACGAGCGAAGGTAAGTATATATCGATGCACATCGCAGAGGGCCCTTGAACTTCCACCCATGTCGTTAGTCTCGGGATAGATTCGCTTTCTCTCTGCCACACGAGGGGCTCGGTGAATCAGTCTTGTCTCCATTTCGCCTGTCGATTAACGTATCGGTAGCGTCTTATTTCATACTCCGAAAATAATATTCAATAGCGGTCTGAGTTCCGGTTTCGGCAGGAAATAAATTTAAAAAATCCTGTAATCTGAAACAAAAAATAAAATCGGCCAAGTGCGAGTCGGACTCGCCCATGAAGGGTTCCGTAGTAGCAAAAGGTGAAAATTGCGGTTTATGACGTATTAAAAAGAAAACTACTGACTGGATCTTGTTCGAACCAATTTTTAGTAGAAGTTTGTATGGCAATTTACATCATATATTTTTTTTTAGATTTATCATTCTCTTATTTTAGAAGTTAGTGGGGGGGAGGGGGGGACACATAAAAAAATAATTAAAAAAAAATAAAACATTTTTCCACTTTGGAAGTGTTTTATTCACACTATTCAGTTTAGAAAAAAAATATTTTAGAAACCTCAATAGCATTTTTAAAGAAAAGAAATATCTATAGATACCCCACACGTATGGGTTTGATGAAAAAAAATTTTGAGTTTCAGTTCTAAGTATGGGGACCCCCAAAATTTAATGCTTTTATTTTTATTTTTGTGTGAAATTCTTAGTGCGTTTCACACAATACATCTTCTTACCAAGTTTCAACAGCATAAGCCTTATATACCATACGGACGGACAGACAGACAGACGGACGGACAGACATGACGAATCTATAAGGGTTCCGTTTTTTGCCATTTGGCTACGGAACCCTAAAAAGAAATTAAGGCGGGTTGTATATCATGTCAAAATTTTAACTTAATTAATGCACAACTTTTTGAGTTTTTGAAGCGTTTGTAAACAAACAAACTTATTTTTTTTATATTTTAAAGCCAGTGGTAAGTCATACAATCTCTAATACCTTCGCAGTGCTATGAAATAATAGTAGATTACCCAACAAGTGAAAAAAAGGGGGAATTCTTTTCGAGGCACTAAGATGTATCCCGAGAGGAGTGAAAGATCCTAAAGTACAATTCCGAGCGTCATTATCAATGTCCACGAGAAAATAATTACTCTGTGATTATGAATCAAAATTTGTTATGGGTAATACATAAAAGAAGCAGCAATTTATACTCCAAACCTCTCGATATACAAATTAGTGCCTCGAAAAGAATTCACCTTTGTTCACTTGTTGGGTAATCTACTATTGTATATTACCACGTTCGCTGACAGTAAGCACTTACCATAATATCACAATATGACAGTAGAATTTACCATACTAAATGATAAACGCCCCACGACGTAGTGACATGTCGAACATATGTTCGTCTGTCTAAATATGACACTACGTCTCTCGACGTTCACGTCTCTCGACGTAGTGACATGTTGAACATATATGTTCGTCTGTCTAAATGTGACACTACGTCTCTCGACGAAACGACGAAACCTATCTGATGAAACGACGGGACCTCCAGACGGGTTACGACGAGGCTGGACTGGAAATATATCTTCTGATGAACTAGAGGCGCCGCCAGCTTCGTCTATATGCTGTGGTTCATAGTTCGAGTCAGAGCCATAATCACCGTCATTGTCCTCGAAAGGATCGAGATCCTGTTCAGTTTCTGATGAATTTGATGACCAACCGAATAAACGACGTTTCTTATTTCTTTTTTCAGACATCTACAATAATAAGAAATCACAAAGCAAATAAATATATTTACGAAAATATTCGTGCCTATAATAATAAATCATAAAACACGAAAGTTTTAAAGTTTATAGTAAAATGTTCATTGAGTTGAGGTAAATCGTAGGTACGTTTGTAACCTTGTCAGGTTACAATTTACTTTCATTCAACTCCTCTCAAATTTACCTCCACTTATGTGCATTCATTGTGAGACTGGTCAAAGTAATAATATAATACTTTGACCAGTCTCACGATGAACGCACGTTATTTACTAAAAATAACTAGTAAATAACGTGCATTCTTTACTTGAATAAGTATTATAGGATATTCTAAAATAGTATAAATGCACCATAATCATGATATAAAACAAATAAATACACAAAATCAAAATGAACTTACGTTTTGAGCGGCGTGAACACGTGGTAGTTCACAAAATGGCACTGGCCGCACTAATTGTTCTAGAAACTAAGCGTGCGCTCACGTTTGTCGACGTAGTACGCGTGCGCGAACGGTTTGCGTATGTGTGCATGAGCGACTGAGAGAGCAATATGTAACTACCTATAAAATACAAGTGTTACGACAGTAAGAGATACGAGTTGCTCACAATATGACAGTGGATACTCTTCTCTATACTACTTATATGGAGAATTGGCGTCGAGCGACGTAGTGTCGATACTCCTATAAAACAATAGCCCGTCCTTCGACGTTCTGTCATATTGCACCATTTTCAAATTCCCGCCTAACGACGTACTGTCAGCGAACGTGTTAAATATCGTTAAGGTTTCTTTTTCGTGTAAATATCATTTGACAGTTTGTCTTTCTGACACATGACATTGGCGAATTGTGGTGGACTTCCACAAAAAGCCACTCTTAAAAGTTGAAGTTGAAGTATCTACCTACATAGATTTGCATTTGTGCTCTTTTACTACATATAAAATGTAACTATGTTCGCTGCAACGTCATTCGAAACTACGTATGGGACCCGTAGTATGTCTCTACAATGTTAGATCTCAAATACCTTTATGTATAGCTTATTTATTAGATTCTAGAATGCGGATAAACCTTTTTTGTAATCACACACATTATTTAAACACCAAAACATTCGGACCAATGCAAATATACATAATCATGCATACAAAAATAAAAAACTTTACCGAAAAAAGGAAAATTGCACTGAGTGGGAACAGAACCCGGGACCTCTGACCTGACTTTGTTGTTTGACTTTCTCAACCTTCCCGAAACTAGAAAGTGTTATCAATATAATTAGTGAACGGCTAATTTTTTGTTTTTTTTTATAGCACTTAGGTGTGAACCTTGTGCACTTTCTGCTGCCTCATTTGGAGATAGACCGATGGATGTAAAGAAAATGATAGAAGATAACCATCGGACATTGAAGAGCTGAAAAAGAGTTCCAGTCTTCAAGGATTGCCTTCCACTCCAGCAGAAGAAGAATTAAAAAAGTGGCATGCATTTTCCATGGGTGGAGATGAGAGATCATGTGAACTCAGTCACCGAATTGTACATGGCTTTTTAATACCGATTCAGTATAATTACGTTTTTAAAACGAATGATTTGAAAACCCACGTGCACACATATATTATAATCTCTGAAGGGGTAGTCACATCACTCATCAATTATTATTTTTGGAGCCACGTGATAAGGGGCGCACCTATTCAAATTCTTTTATTTGAAACATTGCCTTTAAGCGAACACTTTGTCAACATGGGCTGGATGTCGCCTTTTACGACACCAACTGAACCTATCTTATAATTATTAAATGAAAATCTAATTGAAAATTAATCAAACTTTGAGTGATTCTGAAGGCTTAAGAACCTCACGAAAACATAATAGACTTTGTTATGACGGATCATATTGAATACAATATTGTTTTACGTTTCAATCAAACTGTAATCACGCGTTTGAAAACGTGGTGTCACTGTTACTGAATTGGTAAATGGCTAGACGTGTGGCCATTCGTTGGCTGGCGTATTGTAGAATAGAATGACGAATGTATAAGATTTTTGAAGCCAAAACTTATATATTCTATATCTATTATTACTACTATATATATATTCTATAGTTGACGACTGTCATTATGTTATATCCAACATATTCATCATTCTATTCAACAACAGCTGACCCTCCGAACTTCATACCGCCTAACTGTCGATTCTTTTTTTTTAATTTTTTTCTCCGTAAGAACCATCCTCGTACTTCAAGGAATATTCTAAAAAAAAGAATTAGCGAAATCGGTTCAGCCGTTCTCGAGATTTGCGCTTAGCAACACATTCAGCAATTTATTTTTATATTATCGGGCAACGAATTGCCACTTGTTTAGGGGGGGTGTACTGTTTGTCTCGGTGAGGCTGTAGGTACCCGGAGGATTCCATAAGTGAAAAACCTGATATTTTCCAGGTATTGTAATTACTCTGATTCCACCTTCTAAATACGCCTACATTCAGAAATTATGACTATGTTATGATTATGTTCTTTTTTTTTGCCGCTATTTTCACAGGTAGCATCATACGCCTTGCAATTTAAGACATAAAAGTATGAATGTAGACAGTCCTAAGCCTGGAAAAGTATG
This sequence comes from Eilema depressum, assembly GCA_914767945.1. Lineage (NCBI taxonomy): Eukaryota > Metazoa > Arthropoda > Insecta > Lepidoptera > Erebidae > Eilema > Eilema depressum. The sequence goes on along the minus strand of OU612012.1, from coordinate 29,994,872 downwards.
AAGGGATTGTGGTTTCAGCGTTCTTACAAGCCATGCAACAAATACATTCAAATAATTACTTCCTCGCTCGAATGTTTGAACTTCCAACCGACTATCGACAAAATTTTATGGTAGGGAAGTTTTATCTTTAAACTTAAGGGAAAAATCTGTAAGAGCATGATCCAGCCTGCCGTCCTGTATGGGTCGGAGAGCAGGCTTGTAAAAGTGACGGATAAAAGACGATTGCATGTAGCCGAGATGCGAATGTTGAGATGGATGCGACAAGAATGGATAAGATTAAGAATGAATATATTATAGGAAGTTTGAAAGTAACACCAATTACCGAAAAGCTACGAGGAAATCATTCGTCCTGGATGAAACATGTAATGCGTAGGGATGAAAGTAATGTCGTGAGGAAGGCAATAACTATGGAAGAAGATGGTCACAAGGGGAGAGGAAGTCCGAAAAAGAAGTGGATGGATCGTGTGAAGATGGAATAATAAATAAATAAATAAATAAATATTCCACAACATTCCACACAACGCTTTCTAGACCCATGGTAAGCTTAATTAGCTTGTGTTATGGAATCTAGAATGCGGATATACATACTTAGATACTTTTTTTTTTGTAAATACGTACATATTATACATAGAAACACCCAGACCAACGCAAATATTTATATTCATGCATACAAATATTGGCACTGAGTGGGGATCGAACCCGCGCCTCCTGCGCAGCAGCCGCGTTCACTACCGCTACGCCACAGAGGCAGTCGGAATGGTTAAGAAGTGAGTGAATGTTGAGATGACTGCAACTAGAGATGAATAGAAAAAGTACATAAATGTTGTGCTGACCCCAAATAAACTTGGGATAAAGGCAGGAGGATGATGGTTATTCATATTAATTGAAAGAAAGAAATAAAGTTTTTTTTAAATAAAAGGCTCCGTTGTACTTCCAAGTTTCAAGCACTCGGGTGACTATTAAACGTGGTAGAAACAGTACTAAGTTTCTACCGTATGTCACTTACATGGTTGAAACATTACTGCAATGCAATTCTGTAAGCGCACAACGTTGCGACAGCCTTGATATAGATTGTCATTGGTCGATCTCCAGTGACGTCACCCAGTCCGACCAATGACAAGATTGTCACAACGTTGTGCTCGTGGTTGTGCGCTTACAGAATTGCAGTGCTGTTTCGAACCAAGCGATTTGGGATTACCTATGTCATATAGTCAAGGACAACCTCACTAGACAAGTGACAATACATTAGCAGAAAAGAATAGACTAGCCAATGTATGGGATTGGTTACGACTGTCATAAACTTCAAAATACGTGACATTCCCATATGTACTTACCTACATAGGTACTTTGATTATATTATTCTATTCTACTAACAATTGCCACAAGTCAAGGGGACTGGAATGCTCGGCGTTCAAAGTTAAAGGTCACCAGTTAGAATCCTGCTCAGTGTCAATATGTATATTTATGTGCATGAATATGTAATGTATGTGCATTGGTCCGGGTAGTTCTATGTATATTAGATAGGTTAACATACATTTTATCCGCTTTCTAGAACCTATATATCTGGACAAAGCTACATAGGGTTACAATTGCTAAGGGGCGCTATGACCTTGAGCACTTCCCCTTATACGAAGACCTCACAGTGATTAAGGACTACTGTCACCTGTAAGACCAGGGTACGTTCAAACTCGCCCTCTATTCTGCTAAAGCAAAACCACCTCCATAACACGGGTACTGCCAAAAAAACCTTTTAATTTTAAACTTTAAAGTAATGTAGTTAAAGTCTAAAATTAAATGGCTTTTTGTAGAGTGAACGAAAGCGTGTAATGAAAATCTTGTCATTTAATTTTGAACTTTAGCTCTATGGAAATAAGGTTTAAAATTTAATTTTCAGACAGTGGTTTTGCTACAGCGGAATCGAGGGCCTGCTCTTCGCACCATGAAGAAGCGTGAAGCCGATGACTTCCTATCGAAGTCTGGAAGATGAAAACTCCCTGGGTTTTTGAAGGTCTTCGACTAGTCAACTGTATCGACGATATCAGATGCTTACAACGTTAATAAATCAGTACGACAAATTAGAAGTATGTTAGATCAACATTCAATATTTGACCAATAGTTGTTAGTTATGGTCAAATATTGGAATTTAGTTTGACCAATGCTAACACGCAAGTTAAATAAAAGTTTGTAGAAATATATAAGATATTGAAATAATGTCTGCTATTTAAATATACAGATTCAATTTTATTTTTATAGATTCAATATTATATATATATTTTATATATTATTTTTATATCGGCCGTTCGTTGAATAAAACAATAAATGTCATTGTTTCCTCCCGTCCATGTCATACATAAAATTGACAAGTTTATATTCGCTCACATTTCACGTAGTAGGACAAAATGAGAAAATATGAAAAAACGGAATACGTTAATAAAGGAATGAAAGGACGGATGATCGGTAAACGTGGCGCATATTGGGAGAGGCCTATGTCCAGCAGTGGACTGCAATAGGCTAATTAATTGATTGATTGATATATATATATTGAATAAAATGTATTAAAAGGTTGATATTACATATGATGGCTAATTGGCTATAAGCAAGAATGACGGATGGAGTGAGGAACAGCCTAATAAGGGAACGTTGTGGTATGTTTGAAGATGCAGTGACTAAGATAGAGAAAGGGATGCTTAGATGGTTCGGACACGTGGAGAGGATGGACGAAGGAAGACTGACGAAACAGATTTATGAAGCGAGGGTGAATGGACAACCCGGTAGGGATCGACCTAGACATACATATGACAATCAGATCGAAGGCATTTTAAAGAAAGGACATTTCAAAAGTACCCGAAACGAAAGATGATGAAAGATGTATGCCAAGATCGTAGAAATTGGAAATCTGTGGTCTCTACCCCAGTGGAAAAGAGGCGTATGTATGAGCAAGAATGGTGGTTTCGATTCCGTTGTGCCTTTCTTCAACCTAAGTAACCCGGGACCTTACCGCCCTCTCTGAAATTATTTCAATCTTACTTTACTTTCTTATAACGAATCGGACTCTGACTATTATCCTTCGTCGATATTTTTGTACTGTATCTTGTAAGATAAGCTTAAAATCTAACAAATGAAACAAATAAATATATCCACTACAGTACGAGGTACTGTTTGACCCAGTTTGACCATAATATAATACTAGTATACTGAGTATCGTGAGCGACGCTGACGGTACGATTCACGCTTTGAAAGTCACAACCACAAAGTAAGATTCTAGATGCGGTAGGGGGGGGGGGGGGGGGGGGGGCGTTTAATGTTTTTTGAAAATTCTGTAAGAACAAAATCGGTATAATATATTGTATACATCAAAATGCCAAGTAATCGGCCATTTTTGGGCTACAATTTCCGGCTTGACTACTGTCGAGAGTCTCGTATAACAACGAGAACCGACGGCTTAACGTGAGTAGGTACACTCCAAGGCACAAAATAACAAACTGATATTAAACTTGTCCTCTAAAGATTACAAAAATATCAAATCAATCAATCAATTAACCTACCGCAGTCCACTGCTGGACATAGGCCTCTCCCAATACGCGCCACGTTTGCCGATCCTCCGCCTTACAAACATACTCTCACGCCAATTTATTTAATGATGTATTTCAATGTAAAGTTACTTTGCTCGTTATCTTATGTTCAGCAACTTTTGATCGTGACGGTACACGATATGGACCTTGGAAGAACAAATTAATTAAAACAGTGAATTAATGGCACAGAAGCGTAAACATCTAAAATCATGGAAGACCCATCGGAATATTAATGGGGGATTTATAATTTTAGTACGATGCCGATTTCTTGACATCAATCAAATTGTTTGTTGTTTGACTATGGATTTAGTCGGCTTCTTCTACGGAATAATTGGGCGTGGGTCGTACTCTGGCTGCTGACATTCAAATTATTCATTATTCTATTAAGATAGGAAAAACAGGAACGACCCGCGACCAGTTCCTTACAGGGGGAATGCTCTGACCACTGAGTTACCAAGTCATATTCAGAGCTAGGCAAAAAACATATAATATGAGCAAATTAATTCTATTCTATAAAATACATACCTACTACCAAAAATATTGTGTACCACACTTGTGTAACGATTTTATAAACGTTCGGGTGATTAACGTTCATATTAAATCGCCACTCAAATACAGTTTTAGAATACAATCTGTACTTACTTGAAAATAGTTTAAAGTTCACTATGCTACGTTGCTATGAATGCGTTTGATATTCACTAACATGAATATGTCATTGGTCCACATAGCATAGCACTGGTGGAAGGAGGTTCAGCTAAGATATGTTTATTAAAAGATGCGTGCTATGGATGTGTGCTATGCATGTAGAATAGATTCGAATTTTGAATATTTATAGGAAGTTCCATAGCACATCTTACTCGCTACGCTACACTACACAGTATAGCACAGTGGAAACGGTCATTTGGTTTCATAACTTAGCTTTTACGTCCACGTAGCATAGCTGCATAGCACATCTGGTGGAGAAGCAGCCTGTGTCTCCGCCGCGCTGCTTCCCTGACCGTAAACAAAGGCAAAAAAGCACTCAGAATCTATTCAATACCAATAGTACCAATACCAATACTCCTTTGAGTGGTTCTCCTACTTATTTTTTCACAGTGTGTTGTACATAACTATTTGTAGAATGCTCCCGTCTTCGAATTCTGTAATTATTCAAAGATTCCTGTAATTCTGCGAACAGCACGATCGGCATCAAGACATTGTGTCGAGTTGTCGTTTCATATTTACATACAGATTTAACGTTGGAAAAATAACAGTAGAAATAAGAGAATTCTTAATAAAATACGTGACGAGGTCGGTAGGTAGAAAGATTTGTAGGAAAGCCCATTGTTGATCAGACCGATCAACAATGGGCTTTTCGACTATTGCTTTTTCAATAATGGAGTATTATTTGTAAGAAAAATATGATAAAAATTGTGCTAGTGACAATTTTCATGGCCTGTGCGGTGTACGTTTACCTACTCAGTGATAAAATCGTACATTAATGTTATTGGAGCAGCGGTACTAAAGGGATGCGATTGCAAAAATATTCATAAAAACATTCTAGAATGAGTTCGATGTTAAATTTTTTGAGAAAACTACTATCTGAGAACCCCTCTGACGTTGATCTCTACATCACCCATGATACCCTTCCAACTTGATCGCTAGGTCATCTATGATCTCTTCGAAGTTGATCTCGACGTTATCCATGACCTCTGAATTTGATCTCCAGATCGTCTATGATCCCCTCCGAAGTTGATCAACTATGACGCCATCTCAACTTGATCTCTAGATCATCCATTACCCTCTCCAATTTTGATCTCTAAATCACCAATGATTCTCCTAAGATTGATCTCTAGATCAACTATGATCTATAAACACTCGATCCCACCCATCGATATTGATCTCTAGATCATTTATGATCACTCCGAACTCAGTCATTGATCCTTGTTGGTACAAGCAAAATTTTAAAAAGAGCAGCTTAAAACTCGACTCGCATAAAATATACATCAATTTCTCGTATGACATCTTCGTGCTGCATTATTGGGGTACATCGTCCGGCGCTTATGTCGGTAACTTGCCGATATCAGATTACGATACCACTCACCAACTAAAATCGATACTAAGTGCCAGTTAGAGATGAAGTAGGGCTTTCGTCTGGCGCATATTAAGTAGTTAGAACACTTCGTCGACGATGATACTTGATTCTCGACTTCAGTTTGACCTTGATTTCTTTACTTGTTAAATACTTACGAAGATATGATACGAACAATACGAAATAGAAATATTATTAAACGATAAATACGCACTTGTGATGATCTATGGGTCTGGGAAAATTACCATATAACACCCAGGTGAACCATAGATTCGAAAAAATTACCATGGAACACCCAGGTGAACTATAGGTTCGAAAAAATTACCATAGAACACCCAGGTGAACTATAGGTTCGAAAAAATTACCATGGAACACCCAGGTTACCTATAATAGGTTCGAAAAAATTACCATGGAACACCCAGGTGAATTATAGGTTCGAAAAAATTACCATGGAACACCCAGGTGAACTATAGGTTCGAAAAAATTGCCATGGAACACCCAGGTGAACTATAGGTTTGAAAAAATTACCATGGAACACCCAGGTGAACTATAGGTTCGAAAAAATTACCATGGAACACCCAGGTGAACTATAGGTTCGAAAAAATTACCATGGAACACCCAGGTACGAAAAAGTTCACCTGTAGAAAAGGTGTTTTGCAAGGTGTTTTCTGGGTAATTATTCCATATAATAAAAGTATTCCGTAACAAACCTCGGTTGACTGAAAATACCCGCCCGTATGGAGTAGGTTTTGCTCTGTGAACCGTAATATACGTCATTGGGTTTAACATTTCGAACTGTAGCACAATTTCTGGAATTGTAATCACTCAACGGTTCGTGGGCTGCATTCTGTGGTGGTTGATGGAGTCTGTATTTACTTGCCAATAATGCTCGTAGCTCGCCGTCAAAGGGCTACCGCAGGCAATCAATGGCATCGACAGGTTGTCATGCACTGAGTAGCTTTACAATCACAGTGAGGTACGGGATAGCTGCAGGCTGTTTGTAGTTTATAATGAACCCTGTTTGTACAATAACTTGTGTGTATACTAGAGTTTGTATAAACGAACAACACGTCCGACAAATTACAGGATTTAAGACCGAATTTCAGAACGATACTCAGTCTTGAATCTTTAATACGGGATTTGGATGGTAGATTTTTTCGTGAGCTATGACATGATTTAGTTGCGGGACAAATCTGAGCTATAGAGCTCTGTGTATAGACTACTGGACTATAGTCTGCCAAAAAAATAATTTACACTCCCGCTCACTCACGCATTCTCTGAAACTTGACCAACAAATCCGAAAACAATCGTCGTCAATTTGCTTTTGTGCGTGAGGAAGAAGGTTGTTCGAGCTCAGACAAGCTCTACAAGACACACTTACGGCATAAAATATTTTGGTAACTCTCCGCTAATACCGTCACCACGAACATTGTCCAATTTTACAAAGCTGTCGTGCAGCGGGCCTACCATGAACTCTTAAAACAGGTCAACAATTGAACGGCTGTCATACTTTGTACGAACTTTGTAATCCTACTATAATCATAGAAATATAGGAGATCTTCTGTGGCGTGGCGGTAGAGAACGCGGCTGTTACGCGCATAAGGCGCGGGTTCGATCTTCGCTTAGTGCGAATATTTGTACGCATTATGTATCTCCGCCCTACAGAATACCGCGGTTATAATAACCTTGTACTGTGTTCCCGGCGGTGAATAGGGTAGCCAGAGCTCACTGAGGAGGTTTTGTGCTGCCAGTGGGAAGACCAAGTAAAAGCTTATCCTGCTTGTCTTCTGGGCTGACGGCACAGAATCTCTCGGTTCTTACAGGTTCTGCAGCACGCGTGTAATGCCCCAGGCCCTCTAGACAAGTGGCAATTCGTTGCTCGGCGTATGATGGAATAGAATGCTAAATGTATGGGATTTGACGTATATGACAGGCGTCAACGAATGTCAAAAACGTCAAATCCTATACATTTGTCATTCTATTCCATCATATGCCGAGCAACGAATTGCCACTTGTCTAGGGGGGCTGGTGACGCACTCGTCTATGAGCCACGGTAACCACTTTCCAGCAGGTGGGCCGTGTGCTTGTCTGCGCCCTAAGTGGTATCCCTACTAATATTATAAATGTGAAAGTAACTCTGTCTGTCTGTCTGTCTGTCTGTCTGTCTCGCTTTCACGCCCAAACCACTGAACCGATTTTGATGAAATTTGGTGTAGGGGTAGATTAGACCTTGAGAAAGGACATAGGCTATATTTGGTCGCGATAACCGACATCCACGCGGGCGGAGCCGCGGGCAAAAGCTAGTAAAAATATACATGAGTATGGGCATTTGCATTGGTCTGGTCGTACCTAGAAGAGCACGTTAAGCCGTCGGTCCCGGTTGCCATTCGAACATTTGTGGCAGTCGTTACGGGTAGTTGAAGCCCTAAAAAGTCCAACAACTGGTTTAGCTGTTATGCTTCAATATCGCCCAATATCTTCATTGATATAATATCGCCCAATATCGCCAAGTATCACTATGAAACACGTTCTACAAAGGTACATTCAATAAATCTGCATTGTAATACAATGTAATATCGTGATACGATAAAAGGAATTCTCTAAAACACGTAACGGTCGTAGCTCACTGAGAGCTTATTATGTCGATACTTTTAAGAGAGCCCTTTCCAATTGGGATATTTCCAATAATTGAGCTATCGTTAAAAAATTACTTAATAAAAGACGATTTAGGAAATACGTGCGTTTTAATAAATCTTACAAGTTTGTGAATTTTTTTTTTATTATTTAGAATCTCCATTGCATGTGCAAGGTTTTATTTATTCTACTCGTCGCAGACAAGCACAAGGTTTATGTATAGATGCTTATTTATTTTTTTATTTCAAATTTCAAATCAAATTTATAATTGTTTATCATATTTTACACACTATTATAGTTATGAGTACGCTATGAACAAAGTTCAGATAAAATTTTGCAATGAGCAGATTTTTACTGGCTTTATACCTACTGAATTTGGTTTTCGCTTTCTATAGAAGTCTAGAAATGCATAAAGATAACTAAACTATTTCTTCAATTAAGTATAACAAAGTACGACAACACTAAAATGACGTACGTAATCCTTAGGTACTATTATCTGTTCTGTGGTAATAGTTACATGTGTTTGATATGAAATTTTATGAAATGAAATAAAAAATGTCCTCTCTCGACACATACTTTCAATCCATAAAATGCACCGGAATATTTCATTCGAAATGAAACAGCAAATCGATCAGTTCACGTCCAAAAAAGTAGGAATCGGTTAGGTGTTGTCGGTTATCACGAGTTTTCCCATCGATATTTATGTTCCTTTTTTAACACCCTGCGCGGCGCCGTACTAAAGTGAAAAAAAAGGCTAGCGATTGAATGGATACGTGGAAATTTAAACCATATTCTGTATACACAGTTATCTTAATTCTAACGTTAATCCCAGTCGCATCCGAAGCTTTCCAACTCGGAATCTGGGATCCGCTTTACCATTTTTTTGTCCGATTTTTGATTTTCGAATCAAATGCATAGCTAAAAATTTTCTGCTAAGTACTTATCTATTTTTACGCCACGTTGTAGTATATTACTGTGTCTTTAGAGTTTGTATATAGTCTAAGCGTGGAAAATATCGAATGAGGCATATAATAAAGTTTATTAAAATGCGTATAATTATATCGTAATACATACTATCTTTGTAAAAAAAAATGTCTGAAAAAAGTTATTGAATATTTTGAAGCAAAATATTGTGTAGGTACTTAAGGATGTGCGGAGTCACGCGTAAAGATCGCGTGAGGAACTCTCGCACCCGCGGCCGCCTTAATTTTATTAAAAGACACATCGCAGATAAAATGCAAGAGAGCCGCCTTCGCTGAAGTGCGGCCAGGTCCAGGTACACTACTATCACTAGCAATAACCGCCATACCATTATCATATCGAAGTGTTTACACACAGGCAAACACGAAATTCTCGCCTACGATTACATCATACGAGATTCACAAGTGACATATCGCCTATGTCAAATTACAATTGTTGCTTGAAAATTCTGTTTAGACGGATTACCCTCGCCAGGCGTGAATGAGCGAGCGACAATTGTTTCTGCGAAAGTTTAGACGAAGCAACTTTTTATGCCTTTCGATAATCGTATCTTGCAGGCGAGAAACTCTCCCCTTTTTAATGACACCTTACTATCCACCACTTCAATAATAAGTGCAAATTCAACCCCAATATTATCATAAAGTTTGTTGAATTCCCTTGAAAAATAAAAGCAAAATTAACGATATATTCGCGTCAATAAGCCGCTTAAAATGTATCACCGCTCCGTGAACCAATAATTCCAATAATATTTGTAATTACACCCGATCGACCCGAAAGTTTTAGCGAGAAATCTCGCTAGTTGTGAGCGTATTTCAACGTGAAATTCACAAAGGCTTTTCCAGCGTGGAAAGTGAGAGGAATCGTTCAATCAATTTGGACAATTAATTTCTCCAATATACGCAGCACTTTTTGAGTGGGCCTGAATAAGTACGAAAACGTGTGATTTCAAAACTTACGAAAGGTTTGCAAAAAAGTTAGTTTATGTCTATGTTTATCCGTATTTAAGATTAAGCGTTGTGTAGAATGTAAAAAAATTAAAACCTAGACTAATGTTATAAAACTGAAGAGTTTGATTGATTAAACGCACTAATCCCGGAAACTACTGGTTTGGAATTGATTAATTCTTTATGTGTTGAATAGTTCGCTTAAAGGGGCAGGTTATAGGCTACTCCGAAACGACTATAAAATTACCCAGGCGTATACTGGGTAATTTTATAGTCGTTTCGGAGCGAAAGATTTTGGGCACAGTTTCGTTAGCAAAATCGTCTGGAAGTATCATTTTGGCGAAAAAAAAACTTTTTTTTTTACATCCGTCATACATTTTGCCTTCCACCTGTACATTATTCCCATACATTAAAGAAAAAAAAAGTTTTTTTTTTTCGCCAAATTAATACTTCCAGAGGCTTTCGCTATCGAAACTGTGCCCAAAATCTTTCGCTCCGAAACGACTACAAAATCAGCTTGTATAATATCACGCTACTACCCAACAGAGCGAAGCAGTAATCATAAATGTTAATAATTAACTATCAGCAGTCTACAAAGGCTACCCCGCATTTTTTTTACTAGAATTGTAAATGAGACATCTCATCTCGTTCATTCTGAATAATACTGAAAAATGTAAAAACTCGTTATAATTTCAAAAAGGAAAGATGCAATTTTCCGTTCTATTGCAACGTCGTCGGCCGAGTTTATTCGATTTCATATTTTACAGCGTTTAGGTCGCTTTTATTATGAAATCAGATTATTCTGCCTCCGTAGAGCGCTGGCGGCGAGGAGGGCTTGTTTTGTTGGCAGGATGAGGATTTTTAGCCACAGGACAGGCTCCGCCGTTTACTACACGGGACGGGACTGCAAACAGTTATTTAACAAAATGCAGGAGTGTTATTCTCTGATGTTTATTAGTAAAAAGCCGGTCAATTACTCGCACGCGGAGGGTTCCGTACGAAAATGGATTAAGGGATGCACTCCGTTTTGGTACCAACCCTTGCATTTGTATAAATTTGCTACATAAATGGCTGTATCCTATGTTCACATTGACTTCATCATCATCATCATTTCAGCCATAGGAAGTCCACTGCTGGACATAGGCCTCCCCTATAGATCTCCAATAAGACCAGTAGGAAGCGGCTCGCATCCAGCGCGTTCCCGCGGCCGTCTGTCCACATTGACTTAGAAGTTTAATATTTTCACAGCTCCAAGGTGTCGCAGACCTAAACGTTTGGTATGAATTTCAATTTCATACCTTCACGCATTTCTGAGAAAAAGGTCTTAACAGAAGGACGGACAGACAGATAGACGAACAACGAAGTGATCCTTGGTGCGGTTTTTCCTATTGAGGTAGGGAACCGTAAAAAATACAACCAAAATATGATTTTTATGAAGTGTAATTGCGATATTTTTATAGGTCATGTCAATATTACTTTACCTTTAATAATAAGCTAAAGCCAAAGTGTCAGGAAAGGGTATCAGCATTACATGTTACATTACAATGGTGGCCCTCAGCTTCCAGTTATTCAAATCTTGGAATTATTTACCACTACAAAAGTTTCCTGTTTCCTACAGTCCCACGGGGAGTGAAAACGCATCTAATGAGGTCGTCAAGCTAATTGCTACCATTGTAACATTGCTGGTGTTCGTAATAATGACCATCTTTCTTGAGATTTTAGCTACAGCTTAGAAGAAGTCATATTGACGACGGTTTTTCCGTCACAATACGTCCCAATCGAGCAGTCCGGCTGGGGAAGCACCTCCGCCCTACAGATTACCGCGGCTAATTAACCTCGTGTTGTATTCCCGGCGGTGTGTTGGGTAGCCAGAGTGCTGTCAGTGGGAAGACCAAAGGCTTGTCCTACTTATCTTCTGCGCAGACGGCACAATATCTCTCTGTTCTTTTAGGGTCAGCAGCACGAGTGTGACTCCCCCGGTGTTGCACTCGTCCATAGGCCACGGTAACCACTTTTCTTCGGGTGGGCCGTGCGCTAAATAGTATAAAAATCATTATTATATAAAAATATACATATTTGCGCACAAATTATATATAATTGTGTATATTATCTGTCTTAAACGAAGTATGTGTTATGCTATTTTTCTACATCTACAAATCACCTAAAAAGATAATCTAAAATCTATCATGTTCACTAACATTGTTATTTGAGATATCGGCATCCAGTAGCCCGTCTGTGAAAAAATAACGGTAGGTTGGTTCTTCTAACAATAGTAACGAATAAGCTCTGCACCAAATTGGAACCATCCACTTCAACTTCCAACAACGGCTACAGATAGGTGAGTTTTTTCTAGCGGAAATTTTCAAGTGGAACAATACCTCTTACTCATAGCTTGTTCATTTTGCGAGCGTTGTAACGTTCCCATGGTTCGCGTGGCGTGGCGTGGAACGAGTTAAATAAAATCGGCCAAGTGCGAGTCGGACTCGCCCATGAAGGGTTCCGTAGTAGCAAAGGCGAAAATTGCGGTTTATGACGTATTAAAAAAAACTACTGACTGGATCTCATTCGAACCAATTTTTAGTGGTAGTTTTCATGGCAATTTACATCATATATATTTTTTAGATTTATCATTCTCTTAGTTTAGAAGTTAGAGGGGGAGGGACACACATTTTTCCACTTTGGAAGTCTCTCGCGCAAACTATTCAGTTTAGAAAAAAATGATTTTAGAAATATATAGAGCATTTTTAAAGACCTATCTATAGATACCCCACACCTATGGGTTTGATGAAAAAAAAAATTTGAGTTTCAGCTCTAAGTATGGGGACCCCCAAAATTTAATGTTTTTTTTTTTATTTTTGTGTGAAATTCTTAATGCGGTTCACAGAGAACCGTATACATCTTCTTACCAACTTTCAACAGCATAAGCCTTAATATAGTTTCGGAGAAAAGTGGCTGTGACATACGGACGGACAGACAGACAGACAGACAGACAGACAGACAGACAGACAGACAGACAGACAGACAGACAGACGGACGGACAGACATGACGAATCTATAAGGGTTCCGTTTTTTGCCATTTGGCTACGGAACCCTAAATAAGAGAAAGAAAGTGTAAGAGACGAGAGCGAGCGAAATAACGCCCGTGAGCCTTGGCGGTGGTATCTCACTCGCTCTCAGGTCATGCTCTATCTTACTCTTTCTTCATCGCATCCCACGCCACACCGCGCGCACTATGGGAGCTGTACAGCACTTGCGGTCGGTTTATAGTTAGTGTTGCAATTTGCAATAACCGTTATTTCTCTTTATGTGAAGCACCGGTGCCACAAGTTCAACCGTATATCGAGAAAATTTTACAACAGGATGGTGTTTGTTTTATTAGGACAATTGCAATTTCGGTGATATGATTGGATGAATATCCAAAGCGGCATTGATAGGATCCTACCAAATTTGGATAGGTAGGCGGGGAACACTAGTGACGGTGGAGGTGAGCTCTGATGCATCACAAGATCATCATCATCATCATCATCTGCATATAGACGCATTTTCCTGATTGCATCCATCACCAAGATGACCACCCTAAATCTACATCTGGGTCGCAAGTCCCAGTCGCCGTCAAGGTGTTCCTCTCTGTAGCACGCTATAGACCCGGCGACCGCATGGCGAATCCATGGAGTGCTGAGAATCGAGATCTCTATAAATAAAAAAAAGACGTGTGGCACTCGGGGACTGCCGCGGTAAAGCTATTGCATAGCATTTTTTATGAACTTATGCAATTATAATAAATAATAATACAATTTGAGTCTGAGTCTGAGTCTGATCTGAGTTTGAGTCTGAGTCTGAGTCTGAGCCTGAGCCTGAGCCTGAGCCTGAGCCTGAGCCTGAGCCTGAGCCTGAGCCTGAGCCTGAGCCTGAGCCTGAGCCTGAGCCTGAGCCTGAGCCTGAGCCTGAGCCTGAGCCTGAGCCTGAGCCTGAGCCTGAGCCTGAGCCTGAGCCTGAGCCTGAGCCTGAGCCTGAGCCTGAGCCTGAGTCAGAGAGTCTGAGTCTGAGTCTGAGTCTGAGTCTGAGTCTGAGTCTGAGTCTGAGTCTGAGTCTGAGTCTGAGTCTGAGTCTGAGTCTGAGTCTGAGTCTGAGTCTGAGTCTGAGTCTGAGTCTGAGTCTGAGTCTGAGTCTGAGTCTGAGTCTGAGCCTGAGCCTGAGCCTGAGTCTGAGTCTGAGTCTGAGTCTGAGTCTGAGTCTGAGTCTGAGTCTGAGTCTGAGTCTGAGTCTGAGTCTGAATCTGAATCTGAATCTGAATCTGAATCTGAATCTGAATCTGAATCTGAATCTGAATCTGAATCTGAATCTGAATCTGAATCTGAATCTGAATCTGAATCTGAATCTGAATCTGAATCTGAATCTGAATCTGAATCTGAATCTGAATCTGAATCTGAATCTGAATCTGAATTTGAATTTGAATTTGAATTTGAAAACTAACAACTTATGCAATTATAATTACTTACGTTAAGCGGAGCTACTTCGGAGCAGCTCGGCTCGATTCGTGCGAGCTCGGAGTTGGGGGACCTTTTTGTCGTTACGGAATTTCTGGATTCGGTCTCCACGCTCAAGGCCCGTGATAGAAGCTATGCAATAGCTTAAAACTACTATGATGGTTTAGTTACTTGTCTAATACTAACTGGTAGCGACTTTGCCCATGTTGAACTTTTATCCTGTTCCCACTGCCTATTGGGAATCTCCAGTCAGTTATTCCAAATCATATTTATTTCGATATTGAATTTGAAATTTGATATTAGTCGTAGTATATTTTGATATTTGTTGATAGAGTGTGATTGAATAATAAACATGATGTATTGTAATCATCGACGACGCAACACCAAGTTGCACACTTCCATAGACCACGGTAACCTTTTCCCACTTCTTGGGTCTGCCCTACCTACCGGGAAACGGTGAGGGCGCAATTGCCAGATATTATGTTACCCATGAAGCCTGGTGGACGCCGCAAAACGTAGCCGTATCAGTGAAGACGGCTCCCCTGTGTTTTTTCTGTGATGTCACGGATCTGTATATCGCATCCGCGGTAATCTGTTACCGCGGATGCGAGAGTTCCTCACGCGATCCCTACGCGTGATTCCTGAATAAGTCGCTCCAAAAGCTATGTAAAAGAAAGAAAAAAGAGTTTTGTTTATTAATTTATAACCTCTATTTAGGTAGGTATATTATAATTTATTTTTTCGTATTTATACGACCTACGAAGGGTGACTGGGACGGACTGGATGCGGATGGCGGAGGACTGGCAAACGTGGCGCATATTGGAAGAGGCCTATGTCCAGCAGTGGATTGCAATATGCTAATTGAATTGATTGATTGAATGCAGTTGATAGTGCAAGTAACATTTTCGACCAAATAAAAGTATACATACAACTAGATAATTATAAATTACCACTGCAAGAAAGAATTCACCTGTTGGCCCAGTGGTATAAATAGCACTGGCCCAACAGGTGGGCCCTGCAAGAATCTATTACGGGAATGTCCACGATCATGGTACATCGATGCTGTGAACCGTCTGTCGCGAGCTGTCAGTGTCAGTGACGACCACCCTCCGTTCGTTCAAGTTCGTGAGATAGAATATTTCACATTTACTCGTACATTTTTGATGTTTTTATTTCATTGTGTGTTTTTTTTTATCTTCGCATGTAAGTTGGCATATTTTTATAACTGGATTGGACGAAGAGTACGGATAATTGTAGTGGCTAACTGGTGAGCAAGTAGGTTAGCACATTGATAGTTTTAATCATAGAGACATACATACGCTTACGCCTATTTTCCTCCGGATTAGGCAGAGACAACAGCCAGCCATTTGCCTCCATCCTTACATACTTCATGAGCTTCCTCTACTGTCATAAATCCTTTCATGCAAGCCCGCCAGAGCACTTCTGACCTGCCCTTTTTTCAAAATTGTATTAATTTGGCCAATGTGTGTAGGTACTGCGAGATGGATTTAGATTCTAGACTGATCAAATTTTAAACAAAAGTTCAGTTAAGTGAGCCTTATTATGGGTGTCAGTTTGAAACCTCTCTGCACCACACAGAGTACGTTAAGCCGTTGGTCTCAGTTGTTGTACGAACATTTCTGGCATTCATTTTGGTAAGACTAGTGACTTGGTAGGTGGTGCCCAAAGGTTTAACACGATGGGCATCTGCCAAAAATAAATATTTTTTTTAATAGCCGGGACGGTAGGAGGCGGGAACACGTGAACTGGTAAGGAATTCCAAGTCTTAATGGTGCGGCAGAAAAAGGAGTCGCCGAACCGCTTGGTTCTTGATAAAATATTCTGCACCGTATGCGGGTGGCATCTAAGTCCTGCTCGTGTTGTCCTTTATAGGAAAGGAGAGGGTGGGATTAATTGGAAGAGCTCATCAGAACATTAACCATGGTAGAGACGATAAAATACCACCAAAGATGCCACATCTCTACGCAAATGCAAAGGCTCGAGGGTATTGGTGACCTTAGGAATCCCAATAATGCGGACCGCACGTCGCTGCAACCTGTCGAGAGCGTCTAGTAGGTACTTTGCGGAGCCATCCCAGAGATGCGAGCAGTATTCCACGCAAGAGCGAATTTGTGCCTTGTAGAGAAGGCACCGCTGCTCCAGCGTGAAAAAACGTCTCACTTTGTTCAGGACTCCGAGTTTACGAAAGGCTGTTTTGATGATACTCTCAATGTAGTTTTTGTTGTTCAGTTTGCAGCGAACATCCATACCTAGGATATTAAGATTGTCCTGTAGTGGCAGTGGCGTGCTCTAAAGAGTTGAAAGGGGAAGGAAAGAAGATACCTTTGCTGTAAACGCGCATGCCTGCGTCTTCTTGGCATTGAACTCGACCAGGTTTTCAGAGCCCCATTGAGATTTTTTTCCGCGATTTCAGACTGCTTGGCCGCAGGATGTCTGTGCTACCGTCTACATAGCAATGAATGCTGCCAGTGGACAGTATGTCGTTGATATACAGAAGAAAGAGCAGCATTTACCTGAAGGAACGCCGAAGTTCGACCATCACCGAGGACGCGAATACGGCACCCCTGAAGGAAGCTAGTCACCCAGTTGCACAGACGGGGAGGCAGACCAAAAGCTGATAACTTGAAAAGAAGCAACTTGCGCGTGATTTATTTGCCTTTCATGGATTAGGCTAGGTTCCATTCGACCGGTGCCCTAGGGTCACGCGAGCCACGATTTATGTGATGTGGCGATTTATGTGTAGGTATGAAATATGGTACAGGCATATATTATAGTTCAGAATAACACATTGGCTACTTTTCATCCGTTGAATAGATCTTCCTAAGTTGAGGAAACGGGATCAGTATCCCACGTGGACGAAGTCGGGGGCAACAGTTAGTAGATAATATTTTCGAACTAACGTCGTATAATGCAAGTAAAACCACGGATGTTAACTACTTAGTTTACATCCGTGGTTTTCTGTTATCTACTTAGATAATAAGTAACAAACTGAAAGCTTGCTTATTTACAACTAGCTTTTGCCGGCGGCTCCGCCCGCGTGGATGTCGGTTTTTTTTTTTTTAACGTGGGGAATGCATTTACGCACTTCGCTCCCCCCCGCGGGGGCAGGGGGTTTGCTTCGTGTGGGACTCCTGACCTCGAAGGGAGGTCAGACTACCCACTAAACCACCACGGTGTTCCTCCGTTGCCCACTCCGAGCCGCGGGATAGTCTGCTCACCGCGACTCGGCTGGGGACGCCCTATTTAACGGGCTCGACTCGTTGAGGCCCCATCATCAGTATATGGTGGGGCCCGTCCTCCTCTAAGAATGCACCCCCGGAACACACAGGGGTGCATTCCGCCACATTAGCATGGGGCGGCGGGTCCCCCGACCCACCGCCCGTGGCCTCTCTCATTCGGGGACGCGGGCGAACAGTGCTCGCCGGCGTCCCCTCGCCGGGGGCCTGCGGGGCGGGAGAGTAAGCCCAGCTTGCTCCCGCACCCGCAGAGCCTCTCTCTTGGCCGCCATCACCTCGCTAGCGAACGAGGCGACGGCGGCCCAACATTGTTCGCTGCCGGCCATAGCTTGTATTACGGCCGGCAGCGAGAGGTTCGCACCAATGGTACTGGTGAAGGCCGTCCTAGGACCGTCCCACGCCTCACACACGGCCAGGGTGTGATGGGCCGTGTCGGGGTCGCCGCTGGTGCAGCTGCGGCACCGGGGCTCCGCTTCCACCCCCACCACCTTCCACAGGTACCTGGCAAAAGGGCCATGACCCGTGAGAAGCTGGCTGAGGTGGAAGGTTGGAGCCTCGTGACCCCTCTCCACAAACTCGCGTAGGACGGGCCGAACGGCCCCCACGAGCAGCATTGAGCTTCTCGTTACGCCCAACCTTTCGTGCCACCTCCGGAAGAGATCGTCGCGAGCCGCCTGTCTCCAACGATCGATCTCCTCCGGAGGCGGCCGACCTCCGGTGTTGCGCCGCATCAGGGCGCCCTCCTCGTAGAGCGTGGATGTCGGTTATCGCGACCAAACTTAGCCTATGTCCTTTCTCAAGGTCTAAACAACCCCTATACCAAATTTCATCAAATCGGTTCAGAGCGGTTTAGGCGTGAAAGCGTAACAGACAGACAGAGTTACTTTCGCATTTATAATATTAGTATGGATGGATGGATTTAAAGTGGTTACGAAACTGTTCGACATAAATTAGACTGGTTGTATCAGTTAATTGGGCTTATGAAATCCATTAGATTCGTTAGCGGGTATTACAGACTCAATTAGTGACGTTAATGGAATATTAATACCTTTAAAGGGGGGGTATATGAGGCCTACAAGGATCGAACGGCTTTAGACAATCTCACATGTAAACCGATATATCAGCTGATTGAAACGAGGCTCTAGTGCTGGTATTCCTCGCGGTTTTAGGGATTCAGTTCAGATGGTAGTCACTCCTGCCCCTCTAGACAAGTGGCAATTCGTTGCTCGGCGTATGATGGAATAGAATGCAAATGTATGGGATTTGACGTATATGACAGGCGTCAACGAATGTCAAAAACGTCAAATCCTATACATTTGTCATTCTATTCCATCATACGCCGAGCAACGAATTGCCACTTGTCTAGGGGGGCTGGAAAGTAGCGATAAATGCTGTCAGAACAAAAATATGGCAAAACGAAAATCCGACGAAAACAAAATCTGGCGAAATTAAAATCTGTCAAAACGGAAAAAACGGATTCAAATTACTGATTTTCATAGAAAGTTTCCGTTTGACAACAAAATTAAGTATAATATCTAAATTGCTATGATTTTGGATCACCACATACGGCACATACTAAAAAAATAAAAACAGAGCATTTTGGTTGTATTTTCTATGATTTCGGATCATCCCAGTTATCAAGATAACTACACTATATTTTGTTCAGAATACAGTGAAACATGTGGTGTACTTTAATTACAGTGCAGTGAATCTTCACAATGCTGCTTCACTCCAATACACACTGAACAACGGTATTGTACTCTATTTTTAATTCTTTTGTAGGTATTTCACGAGACACATCTCAGTATTGAGGCTTGATTGAAAACGTACATATATGTCGGGTTAGGCAGAGACAACGCCCTGCTATCGACTTCTATTTTTATAGACTTGAAGAGTTTTCTGTACTATCATTAACAATTTATGCAAACCTTACTAAATGTAGGTATAATCCTACCGGGGGAGCTGTACCGTCCCCATGGTGCGCGCGGTGTGGCGGGTGTCGAGGAAAAACGAAGAAAAGAAAGAATAAGAATCGATGAGATCTACTATGTCGGACACATCTTACGATATCATTTAACACTTTGAAGGCCGGATATTAATTAAATTCCCTATTTAATAATTTTCTGCTCTTTACGCTAGTCGTAAAGATGTATGGAATAATAAGAGATATAATTAATTCAATCAAAGGACCTAAATAATTTATTTATTCAATGAACTATCTATATTATACTAAGTATAGTAAGTTAAATGAATACAAACAAAAAATATTTATCCTATCATATATACTAATATCCTACTTTCTACCGATACTTTAAATGCGAAAGTTTCTGAAGATGTTTGTATGTTTGGATGGTTTCCTTGTTGCTCAATCACGCTCTAAAGACTGAACGGGTCTTTGAAGTTTGGTGCAGGGATAGATTATTCTTGAAAAACATATTTATATGCTACTTTATTTTCTGGGAATAGCTTTCCATAAATTTGTGGGAAAAGAATCAAAATCCCACCTAAGTAAAGCCGCGGGCAACAGTTATATTTAATAAAAACAGGCAAATGATGAGTAGAATCTAAGTAAACTGATAATTAAAATCAGAACTTTTCAACTGAAGTTATTCTCTTCTTTAGTTCATCTATCGTTTTGCCATCGGAACTTGAATCAGAGACGTTCTTTAATATATTTATTTTTTAAAAATATCGTTCTTCACATCACGGGATATCGTACGACCTATCTTTGAATTGTAATCTCATGTGCGTCTGACGTAGACTGTCCGGTACAAACTACACGAGATGCCGCCGCCAGCACTGGCGGCGGACTGACCAAATCTGACGTTCGGTATTCCCCCCCGTCTCGCCGCGCACATACCTAAGGCGCGGTATAGCAGCTGTAGCAGTAGGACTATATATAATGTTATCAATTAGAATCTAAAAAAGTTCAACAACTAACTGCAATACTTCAATATCGCCAATGGGTTGTGGAGGTCAGATAGCAGTTGCTTTACGGAAAATATCGAAGTTCTGCCAAACCCGCAGTTAGACTGGAAAAAGCGGTCCTCAGACTATGAGGTGAAAGCTTTGGATGCGACTGGGATTAATACCAGGATGAAGAAGAATTTTTCGAAGAGATTTAGATATTTGTTGCTCAGTCACGGTTAAACGGCCGAATGAATCAAGACGAAGTTTGAATCAAGAATATAATACAGCTAGGAATAACGTATAAGCTTTTTGTCACTTAATAATCCCTAGAATAAATTCCCAGGGGTCGTGGGAACGGTATCATAATTCGGCGTGGGTGGATCCGGCTATAACGCAATCTACAATATATTTTCCTGTATTTTCTATTGAATAAAACTCCTGAATATTTTAACTCCATCCATTTTCCTCTTATCATGAAAAAATGCAATAATAATCTGAGTTTATTAAATAATCTATAGCAAAGCAAAATATTATGTGAGCACTTTACTTTTTACGTGATTACTGCGCGCACTTTACAAATTATACTTAATTTAATTTGTTATCTTACTGCTTCTAGGATAGACAAAAATAGTCGTCCATTTACTTCTCTGATAACACTTCATCATCATCATCCTTACGTTAGCGACCAAAACGTCGTATCCGAGGCCTTCACCTCGGAGTCCAGGGTCCGCTTGTAATGCATGCTTCAAGAGTGGTTAAATGGAGCCACGCCAAGATCATTGTCCCCTAATCCAAGTTCATTTGAAAGCCGATACACCAGCTGACTGTAGAATGAGGCTCTAACGCTCGCTCTCTTCTCGGAAGTAGACCGCAATCGTTCCTATAAAACCTAAACAGACTAATAATAAGAGCTTCAAAGTTTGACCTGGATGCGACTGAGATTGGCGTTCGGATGAAAAGAATAACTTACTTCAAGAGTTTCAAGTGCTTTTGACTTGCTCGTTTGATCGGCGTAAGTTATTTGGACATTGATCGACGGTCGAACTGAGAAAACTCTGGTGAGAAACGCAACGGACAGTAATAATAAATATTCCTCGACATTCTACACAGCGCTATCTAAGCCTAAAGTAAACTTAACTTATCTAGCTTGTGTTATGGAATCCAGAACGCGGATAAACGAACTTAGGATATTTTTTTTGTAAATACGTACATAATATACATACAAACTAGACACCACACTGGCCGCCATCTATTCTATATCTAGTCTCCACTATAGCCTTTAGTAAAAAAATCATTTCAATATTAACTCAATACCAAATAATATCAAAATACAAAATGTCAAAACATTTACGTTCAGTCACGTAGTTTAATAGTATGGAATAATTGTACAAGATAATGGCGTAATCGAAGTCACCCATAATGCTGAATGAAATACATTAAATAAAATGGGAACTAAGTGGGAGCCTTGCGGGACGCCGCAGATTATACCGTTATGGGATGATTGGAAAACGTTTACAGACATAATGTACACAAACGATTAGATAATAATTCCGGTTTGTCATGCAATGTGCCAGATACCGCAGGCGGGAAATTTCTGAGTAAGATACTAAGGGAAGTAAACAGTGTCAAACGCTTTGCTTAAGTCGTTTATTTTATACCTAGTGTTTAAAGCTTTTAAAGGCCTAGATTGGTTTTGGATATGAAGTTGAAGAGTATATTATTATAATGTTCTTCATTGATTTGATATTTTTTACACCACTAAGATGGCAAACAAGCACACGGTTTTAGTTGGTTCGAGTCTGACTTAACCATCCACGCCAAACCCGGTGGGTGGGCCGTCCGTGGGGTTTGCACTATAAAAAGCTTTCAGTATTTTAATTTTATCTGTCATCAACAGAGTGACAGGGTCAGCAGCAAGAGTGTGACTCCCATGGTGTTGTACACATCCATAGGCCACGGTAACCAGTTTCCATCAGGTGGCCCGTGTGCTTGTCACCTACCTAAGTTGTATAAATGTTTACGGAAATAATTTATTTGAATCCAACTATGTATACTGCAATGTGTACAGATTTAAGTCCTCTCAGAATATCAGACAAAGGCTTTAGGTTGTAATGCGATGACAGAATCGACAAGCACTGAGCTAATACTGTTTCGGCACTGCATATTCCATTTATGCGGCGACTATCAAATGTCAAAGGTGGCAACGGCCGGCTGGATCAGGGAGGCACCACCCCTCCTTTATTATCGGTTTGAAACAGCAAAGCGGTGCATATTGTATAGATTAAGACTGCAAATAGTCCTGTTAAGTACAGAGCTGAGGTTTGACCTGGGAATAAGAGATAATAAACTGGAAACTTGAATGCTCCTTCATTTTTAGAGTTTCATACCTCAAGTGGAAAAAAACGGATCCGTTATGGCTTATAGGATCACTTCATTGTGCGTCTGTCTGTGCGTCTGTCTATCAAGACCTTTTTTCTCAGGAACGCGTGGAGTTCACAAGTTGAAATTCATACCTACCACATACTCACAGATTTAAATTGTATTATCGTCCGAACTAAACGTGTTTACTAAATATGAGAACAATCAGCCAACCAGAAAGGGTACTTTGTTCGTCATGATCGAACTGTTGCTGGCTGTACCCGGTATTTCTGTTTTTTTATGCTACGAAAACAGCTTACCGCCTTACGAGTCTAAGTCAAATGTATCTGCTGCAGTACCTCATGGTTGATTAGAAATTTATTAGTAGTTAAAGGTAATGGGAAAATAAATTACGTGCATTCAAGTAGAAAATGAAACTGAGTCGCGACGCGCGCCGGTAGCACGCCACTCTGCCGTGAACATTACCAACTATAAAATAATAAACCGGATATACCGATAACCGGTTACGGAGTTTAACAAGTACTTAATGGGTACGCTGTATCTGCTGTATGCGTCTGTCTTTGTTGTATCATACCTTGATACTATTTATTATTATTATTATTATTTAATAAGTCTATCCCTATACAAAATTTCATGAAAATTCAACGCCGCTGTTCACTTCCACAAATCACTGACGATATCAAAGTTCTGTAATTGCAACATTTTGCAGTTTGTTAAACTTTTTAGGGCTCCAGATACCCGTATATTCCGGATATTCTTATAGTAACCGGGCCCGATGGCTTAGCGTGGTTTGGTTGTATGCAGACATATTGACCCCGAGTCGCGAGCGAAATGAGATCTTGGCGCGCGCGGATTACTTTGGAATAATACGAGTATACTCGTATGATTGATGGATTTGAGCTCTTCCGCCATTGTAGTACCCCGTGCTATCCTTTATAGACACCCAAAAAACGTGTACTACGCATAAAGAGTACATCTTGTGACGTGACTGGGGTCAAGAATATATGCCGGCAACTTCTTCATCCTGGTGTTAATTCCGGTCGCATCCAAAGACGTAGCTTTCATCTCGAAGTCCCGCTTTTTCCAGTCTAATTATATGTTTGCACTTCACAATTCATTGGCGATATTAAGGCCAACGCAAACGAGGGATTTTTCTCCGCGGCGGAGCAAAAAGTACGCTCCGTCAATAAAAAGTCCCCTGCGGAATTACCACGTACTCAACGCACACGGTGCGCGATCATTTGCTGTCCGGAAACGTAGAGATGTGCACGTCCTAAGAGGACGTCACTATAATTCAAACTTTCTCAACGTGAATTATAAAATTAATATGAAATTGTTATTATTAATTATTTTACAATAAAATTATTATTTATTTATTATTATTAAATGTATTTATTCTGGTTAATCCTACTATAATACAATTTAAATATGTACAATATTGCCGCCAATATTGCCGTATATTTTTTTACAATAATAAATGAGCAAAACTTACCATATTTAGTTTTTTCTTCATTCGATAATAAGTCCCATACAGGAGTGGAATAAACCTCTTGGCATACCTGGTTCCATAACTTTTTCTTTAAATTTCGGTCGTGATACTCTTTTTTTGACGTATCATATAAAGCAGTTCTTTTTTCGACTTCTTTTATTAAAATATTACATTCTATTTCCTGGGTCATCATTTATCGTCGTGAATAATAATATTAAATTATATATAGGAAAGAAATCGCCGCACTTGACGTTTGACATTATCTTATTTATCTATGACTGTACATACATAAACTGCATGCATACAGGGAGATAAAAAGGTGTAATGTCAATGAAGTTTGACCAAAAAGTTTGACTACGAGGAAGCACCGATACATCACTATCGAGCGCACAACGCGGATTAAATTCCGTCATGTGCGTTGCATCGCACAGTCACACGTGCTCTATTTTTTTCGGGGACTCCCCCGTACTTTTGTCCGCTCCCTGCATGTCCGCGGTAATTCGAGCGACTTTTTGTACGCGGTACTTTTAATCCTTCGTTTGCGTTACTCGATACAATTGTAAGCGATCTATTTTAGAGGACTAAAAAGGCCGCGGATAAAAATCCCTCGTTTGCGCAGGCCTTAAAGGCCTAGACTGTTAGACCAGTCGGTCGGTCGGTTAACCCACTAACACTACTGATCAACGATAAAATTAAATAACGAACTAAATAAAAAGAAGACGAGAATGTGATAAAAGTCAAATGTAAGAAATAATTTTTTTACCCGTTGGGAGGTTAAGTGAGCTTTACGGATTCATGAAAGACAAACAAAGCGGGCTCGCAACACTCGACTGGGTACATCGCCTGGGGGATAGTGCGTGTACGTCGCGGACCTTTATTATTTGCAAACTTAGATTTTTTTAATTCATCTAAGTTTGCAAATATATTGGCGAAGAGACGACAGCACATAAATGGTCTTTCGAAATAAAAGAAAATCAGTCCCGCAATCCGCTACTTTTCATATAATCCAGGAAAAATAGACGAAATTAAATGGTAAGCTTGCATAAATTGGCATAGAGCTGAAAATTGGTGGGGGTCTTAATTACACCATAATGAAAGAAATATAAAAAATCCCCATTGATTGGACTTCTGCATTTTTTTTTTATTCAAGGTTAAAAAAAAAAAAGTTTAAAAGGTAGGTATATTGGATTCTCACATTTTTCTCGTAAACAACAAAAAATGCTATCGCCAAAGTAGGTTAGACAAAGTTATAGATCATTATAATTGCCTACAAAATTGGTTGCATTCTTTTTTTTGTGCGCATCACCATTTCTGAGATATCGCGATTTCAAAATTGGAAGAATTCATATGTTATTTATATGAAATGTCATTCCCCATAATAGTAGGATTCCTCAACGCAGAACTTGAACCGCTGGCCCTATGAACTTGAAATTTTGGCAGTAAATGCTTTTCATATCACTCGTATCTACTAAGAAAGGAACTTTGGAAATTTCATTGCTAAGGAGGTAAAATATAGGAAGTTAATTTCCGTTTTTATTTACCTTAGTAACAAAATTTCTAAAAATCCTTTCTTGGTGGATACTAGCAACATGAAAAGCATCTACTCAGTCAATATTTCAAGTTTATAGGACCAACGGCTTTGGCTCTGCGTTGATGGGAACGAATAATTTTGTATACATATAATAGATATGACTCTTTCCAATTTTGAAATCGCAATATTTCCGAAATGGTGATCCGTACAAAAATAAGTAGGGTCCCTATTTTGTAGGTAATTTCGTGATCTACAACTTGGTGTAACTTACTTATGCGATAACATTTGCTGTTTACGAGAAAAATGGGAGAATCCAGTATATTTGACCTATAACATTGAATAAAAAAAAGCAGAAGTGCAACCGATGGGGACTTTTGATATTTCTTTCATTATGGTGTATTTAAGAACTCCACCAATTTTCAGCTCTATGCGAATTTATGCAAACTCAAATCTTTATTCTAACTGGATCACTTACTATATCTTTGATACGGATAAACCGCACCATGGAGAAGCCGCAATGAATTAAAACACTAAACTAAATTATCATATTCAAACCTATTTTACGGTACGTGGTCGGTGTCGGAATCATACCTTTTACTAATAAATAACTAATATTGGATTACAACAAAAAGTTATTTACAACACACCTGATCATAAAATTGCTATTATTTCACCGCAATTAGGCACGTAATGACACCTATTATCAAACTGTGACTTTTTCATTGCTATTATTCACAAGTGAGTTATAGATTCTTTTTTAAATTTTATAGGTTAAATTTCTATGTTCTTAAAAAAGTTTCGATACAAAAAAGAAAGTGTTTAATAGTACGCATAAATTAATATGCCTATTGTTATGGTCATTTGATGCATTTTCGTATTTAAATAAATAATTTCAACTTGTAATACTTGTGTATAATAAACTAAATTTTCACTCTAATTTAACTTTTTTTTTCTCTAAGTAGGTAAAGAAAAAAAAAACAGAGTAAAAAAAAGTTAAATTCAAACCTCATTCTTTTAAATATGGCCGATCGCCATTGTTAGATGCGCGCGCATAGAAAAACGAATTAGTTTGTGGTATTGTTTATTTAGTATTTGTAGTATTATTTTATTCGCAAGTGTGTTGTAAAGCGTCGTATGCCACGCGTGAGTATGATGATTACCGTCCTCGGCTCTCTTAAGACCCTTACCAACTTTACTCACTTGTACCATAATGTACTATTATCTATCACTTGTAAGCTTCGTCAGTAATATCTGGGTCTAGTCTAGATTTAATACATTGTTATTAAATAAAACAATGTCAAAATAACACACAGGAACATTTGTTTCAAAAGAAATGGATTCAATTTCAACTGTTTACAAAAAGTCCAAGGAAATAAAATAAATGTGTTACAAACAATAAACTTTCAAGGTGTAATGAATATTTAATTTAAAACTTAATCACTTTAAACAGCCTGGTAATTAATTAAATTGATAATATAATAATAAATTAAAATTATAAATGAGTGAGTACTGAATGACCCACCAAGTATGAGGCACGTGTATAAGGGTCAATACATGTCAAGCGGTGAAATGGTCGAGATTTTTTTAAGTGTTAGGTAATTAAATATCAAAATTATTCTATTTAGACAAAGCCAATGTATTCAATGATAGTAAGTATCAATGCGCTATTGATTTATCAGATAAACTTTAATGTTGCATGCTATTTTCAGTGTTGTCCCAATGAAATAGAGTTGATATCTCTAGACGGAACATAGACGGAACTAGCGTATGCATACGCATGAAATGGTACTAAGTTAGTAATCCATATCCATACTCCATACTAATATTATAAATGCGAAAGTAACTCTGTCTGTCTGTCTGTCTGTCTGTTACGCTTTCACGCCTAAACCACTGAACCGATTTTGATGAAATTTGGTATAAGGGTAGTTTAGACCTTGAGAACGGACATAGGCTATGTTTGGTTGCGATAACTGACATCCACGCGGGCGTAGCCGCAGGCAAAAGCTAGTAAGTACTGTATGCGGTTTCACACGCTAGTTCTGTGTGTTCCATCTATGTTACAATTTTAGTCTGAGGGCTGATATTATTTTAACTAACACTTAAAAATTACTCGAGCATTTTGCCGCTTAATTTGTATTGACCCGAATTGGCAGTCAGGCCGGGGTCATCATAATGATAGATCTAATGAAAAAAAAGCCCCCGATACAAAAAGACCTCCAGAAAGAAAAAAGTAAATCGAGTTGCTTTTGGCTATCCCTTTATCTTTGATAAAGGCACCTAGTAATAATTAGAACGTTGTCGTATCGGGAAACTCCCAACTGGTGAAGTAAGCCGACCCGACATGTACCTAATCGGAACGATCTAAGGTCCCTCAAAACGAGAACGTAACCTATGTGTAATTTCAGACTATAATCTATTCCTATGCCAAATTTCAGTCAGATTCATTCAACTTTAAGAGCGTAATTGAATAGCAAACTTCCAAACATGTTCACATATTTTCACATTTATAATATGAAGTAAAAGGAATTACCTTCTAAAAAAGTAAAATTATAAAACACTAGCTGTTGCCCGCGGCTCCGCCCGCGTGGAATTCTGATCCCGTTCATCGCTGATATATAGCCTATATGTTAATCCTAATCCAGGGTATAACCTATATACATACCAAATTTCAACCAAATCGGTCCAGCCGTTTATGCGTGAAAGAGTAACAAACATCCACACATCCACACATCCATTCTCACAAACTTTCACATTTATAATATTAGTAGGATGTTCAAACGTTATGAAAATAAAATGAAAACAGTACAAAATTTCACCCTTTCACACACACATAAACGTTAACGTAAACCCCGCAATCCGATAGACATCAATAGATATTTGTAATTACCTATCGAGTGCGCGTGCCACCGAGGAAATCCTCTTAAGAAATATCGAGAGACTACACCGTACACCGAGAACTCCTTTGATGCTGTAAGTAAACGATTTTCAAACTGTCTTTTACCGTTTCACAAGGATCTATAAAGCAATAAGTCTCCAATCTCGGTTATTGAATAAACTTGGAGGATTTCAATATGAAGAATTTGCAATTTTATTTCTATTTGTGTATTACATACAAGTACTCGATTAAGCTATTAATATTCTTTTCAACACACTTGCTTATAAACAGGCTTTTATTTCACCGCAATTAAACACGGAATGACACCTATTATATTACTGTGACTTTTTCATTGCTATTATTCACAAGTGAGTTATAGACTTATTTTTTTAATTTCATTGAATAAGTTGCTTTGTTCTTAAAAAGTTTCGGTACAAAAAAGATCGTGTCCAATATTACAAACGAATTAATATACCTATTGCTTGCTCATTTCATGCAACTTCGTATTTTAAAAGATAATTTCAACTTGTAGTACGTGTTTAATAAACAAAACTTTCACTAAAATGTATTTTTTTTTACTCTGTGAGTATCTACAGAGAAAAAAAAATCATAATTCAAAGAAGTAAGTAGATGACAAGGCAGCATGGTGATAAACACCTTAGCCTGTTCCGAAAGGAACAAATAAAAAAATGTTAGTTGCGCGCGCATATGTAAACAAATAGATGTTTACCTACTATTGTGTTTTGATTGTGTTATGTAGTATTTTTAGTATTATTTTATTCGCAAGTGTGTTGAAAATAGTCGTATGCCACTCGCGTGTATGGTGATTACCGTCCTCGGCTTTCTTAAGAAATAAACAATACTACAAATTAATTCGTTTTCCTATGCGCGCGCATCTAACAATGGCGATTGGCCATATTTAAAACAATGAGGTTTGAATTTAACTTCTATTTACTGCTTTTTTTCTGTACTTAGAGAAAAAAAAGTTAAATTTGAGTGAAAATTTTGTTTATTATACGAGTATTACAAGTTGAAATTATTTATTTAAATACGAAAATGACCATACAATAGTAACACGATCTTTTTTGTATCGAAACTTTTTTAAGAACATAATTATAAACTCAACCTATATAATTTAAAAAATAATCTATAACTTAGTTGTGAATAATAGCAATGAAAAAGTCACAGTTTGATAATAGGTGTCATTACGGGCCTAATTGCGGTGAAATAATATAAATTTTATGAGCAGGTGTGTTGTAAATTATATTTTCACTCAAACTTATCAAGTAAGGTATCAAAATGAAGGAAATTAGAAGAAGATTAGAAGAGTTACAACTAAAAGGTATAACATACCTAATAATAATATAAATTATTCAGAACAAAGAAAAGATCGAAATAAGTTTGATAGCGGGCGTCCATTTGCAAATAATAAACCGAAAAAAAAAATGGGTACCGCCTGCTATCAACCAAATCTTTTCAGCATCAGACGGGTTTTCTATTTTTTATTTAGTTGTGTGTTTTTTTCGATGGTCCAATTTATTTTGATTGGCTTTGAAAAATAAAACTGGCGATGCGACATGTACCTATTGAAACTGCAGTATATTCACGATAATATTGGTGATCTCAGGATTTCAAGCTAATAGACGAATATATACGGTCTAGGTATGTGTTTGTATGCACGTTTGTCAGTTACGTTGTGACTATTCCCTGTTTCAACATGGTCCAACTTAGGGAACAACACAAAATTTGGTCTAGGGGCAAGATGGGAATACCGTGGTTCTCCACACGCGAGCGGTCATCTCGAAGCCGGGGCTGGCTATGGGTGAGTCGGGGTGTGAGGCAAATTCTTGATGGGCAATCTTTCTTACCCCACGCCATTTGAAAACTCGAGATCCGAGCCGACGCGCGATTCGGTTCACGTCTCATATAAGTTATAACCCTCCCCGCAAAGCAGCGGGGGGGGGGGGAGGAGGAGGATCCGAAGGGTATATCCGTACGTAAAAAGAAGAGAGGAGGCCGGTATCCCGTGGTTGACCCCGTGCTTAGTTGAGGGTTTACTAAAAAAACATAACAAAGCTTTACTACCCACTAACATTATACTTATGAAAATTAGTGCGGCATCGGGATCAGATTTCCACGCGGATGGAGCCAATAAATTATCATTCATTCATTCGTTCACTTTTATTTACATTCTTATGTTGAAGCTAAACTTTTGCAGTTGACAATACCATTTATATCGAACGAATGATATAAAGTGGATATATTGTGGCAAATATCTTCGGAATTACCTCGCTCGCTCGTCCCGGGGAATAAGTACCCGAGCAGTTTTTAAGTGTTATTTAAATATCAACCTTATTCCATTGAGACAAAGCTTAAAATCAACGCGCAGGCGCCTACTGTCTAATCGAATAGGATTGAATGCTGCTTAGGTACTATTTTCTGCCTTGTGTAAATGTGGTTTTGCTTTAGCAGAATCGAGGGCCTGGATTGACGTTGTTAAAGGTGACAGGTATGACAAGTAATGTTCTGCCGTGTAACTTAAATAGAACTGGGGCTTCATTCTGAGTGACATCGAGTTTCAAACACAGTCAGTAAAAAGACTGTGAATTAAAATTGGTTAACATAGAAGAGAGAGCTGACGTAAAACTAGACCAACTTAAATGGTTCAGCTTTTACGAACGCGCGTGGTTACGAAACGGTTTGTCACTCATGATAAGGGTCCTGTCCTGAAAAGATATGAAAATGAAAATAATAATATTTAAAATAATTGCAATAGTAAATTCACATTTTATTTTTGAAAAGATTCGTAGTTATTACACCATTATGTTAATAAAATAGACCGTTGATGAATCTAAGCTCAGTAATATTATTCAATATATACGTGAAGCCGTAGAAGCATCGATCGCTACTACCAAGCAAGCAAGACATGATTGCACACAATCTCGGTCTCGACCTCTCGACTCTTCTGTTTTCTGCTCAGACAAGCCACTGTTACTGTTACTCCACTTACACTTCAAAATGCCATTTGATTTGAGACATTATTAGTATACTTCTAAAATATAAAATCAAATGACATTTTAAAGAGTGAATGAAAAACTGTAATCAACAATTTAATTTTAGACTTTAAGAAAATAAAGTCCACAATTAAATAGTATCTTTAAAATAACAGTGGCAATATAAAATAGCAGAATATACCTGAGCGAAGTGATGTAGAGTTACGAACCTACAATTTACTCGGTATAATCCTATTCACAAGCATTCACAGGGTTAACTAAAGCGCAGTATCTAACGATGTTAACCGTTAACACAACGAAGTCGAGATAGTTCTCTGTATCTGATAATATTGTTAACTCCGCCCGCATGGATGTTAGGTATTGCTCGACACATACGTATATCTTGAACCTAAATTGTGCTTAAAATGTGCTCTATACGCGCCGGCGCAGTACACGTTTCTTAGGTGACTTTTGAGGATAGCACGAGGTGCTACGGCGGTGGACGAGCTCAAATTCACCAAGCATAGACTAGTGAACTAGCGGGCACAGATTGGTTGTAAAATAGTAAACTCAACGAATTTTATGAACCCGTGGGTGGGACCGAAAATCATAGTTGGCTTACAACAAACTTCACCCCTTTTCTCTCCCATTTGCCTTCACTATCAACAAAAGCCCTCGACAAAAGTTGTATTTTAAATCAAAGAACATGATTGTGTGCCAAGTTTGGTGCAAATCGGTTAAGAAAGACCAGAATTGAAATACAGACAGATTCTTACGGACAAAAGCAAAATTTGTCGCAACCGAGACTCTCGCTCGCTGGGTCAGAAAATTAAACTTGGTTGGTGGTCGAGTTATAAGGTAGGTACCTACCTATGTAAACTTTCGTGAATCCAATTTTATTTTCCATACCTACAGTTATTCAAAAAAGGAGGAGGTTCTCAATAATTCGGATGTTTATGTTTTTTTTTTTTATGTTTTTAAATTTAATTTTATTAATCACGTCAACGGTGTCTAGAATGTACCTACATAAGTCACTTATAATACAAAAAAAAAATGACACGGTAGGCAGGTAGGTAGGTACCTACTAAGTAGCACTGTTTCAGTAGAAAATTAAATTTCCATGAATCTTTCCCGCGCGAAGCCGGTGGGGATCAATTAATAGAACATGATATAATATTATATCGTTCATATTCGTACAAAATAAAATCCTAAAAGCAATTTTCCTTTTTTGTAGACAGATGTTCTTAGAATAATAAAGCGTAGTATTATTACAAATACAAACGAGTCAGCTAATTGTGAACGTTTAGGTTGCACGTAGCGGCAACGTCGCGTTTCATCCACCCCACACCGAGAAGTTGGCGTATTGCGATGTTGCCGCTCGTCTGCGGGTCGCGCGGCGTTCACAATAACATTTTGAATTGAACACAAGTTCTCTCATAATAAATCTATGACTTGAATACAGATAATAATTGGTTCGATCTATATAAGCATATTTACCTAGTTCTTATTTTGAAATTCCAAATGGTCCACATTTGGAATTTTTGTAATATTTATTCTATTAGTATTTATTTTTTACCTAGAGCACAGATCCTACAGCTTGGAATTCCATACTTATCTACATAGGTAGGTACCTACCATACTTTATAGCTTACATACTTACCGTAAATTCTAAATATTCAAATTACCTACTTCAATTCATGAAACTTTTTTCTTTTTTTTTAATATACTTACCTAATAAAATTTCTTAAATTTTTCTTTCTTGTAAATATTACCTATTATCTATTTTGTTTTTCACGGAAAATGAAATCAATACTTACTTACCGTGATAGATACGTAGGATTAATAAGATAATTCCCTTGTTTTCGTGGGCATACCTACTTTATAATGAGTCTACATTCTAGTCTGGTATTTACCTATTTGCAGATAAAAAAAAACAATTTACTATAACAAATTCTTTTTTTTTTTCAAACACACCTGCTCATAAAATTGATATTATTTCACCGCAAACTGCGACTTTTTCATTGCTATTATTCAAAAGTGAGTTATAGATTCTTCTTAAAATTTTATAGGTTAAGTTTCTATGTTCTTAAAAAAGTTTCGATACAAAAAAGAACGTTTTAGTAGTACGAATAAATTAATATGCCTATTGTTTGGTCATTTGATGCATTTTTGTATTTAAATAAATAATTTCAACTTGTAATACTTGTATAATAAACAAAATTTTCACTCAAATTAACTTTTTTTTTCTCTAAGTAGGTACAGAAAGAAAAACAAAGTAAAAAAAGTTAAATTCAAACCTCATTCTTCTTCCTTCATTCTTTTAAATATGGCCGATCCCCATTGTTAGATGCGTGCGCATAGGAAAACGAATTAATTTGTAGTATTTTTTATTTAGTATTTGTAGTATTATTTTATTCGCAAGTGTGTTGTAAAACGTCGTATGCCACGCGTGAGTATGATGATTACCGTCCTCGAGTCTCCATGGCGCCTCGGCGGTAATCACCAACTTTACTCACTTGTACCATAATGTACTCTTTTTTCCTTGGTTACACCATAACTTGAGGTTTACTATACCTACTAATTAGGTATCTACATTTCATCACATTCTTTCAGTTATTGATAATATAAAAGTGTAGATAGGTACGTAAATAAACAAAACAATAAACCATACAAATAAAAAGCAATAATTGTCAAACAATTTCACGTTTTTAAATAAAAAATAACAAACGTACTTACAGATTATCACAAAAAATCCTACAAAACTGGAACAAAACGTGTAGAACAACAGAACGTATTACAGTTAGGTACTTCGACGTGAACGAAGGGTGAATTCCTGATTCATTCCACACCCTCTAACAGATTACGAAAAAATGTTACACTGCGGCGAACGAACCGCATTAGTTGTGAGAAAGCAACTATCGTGATTCAGTGCTGCAGCGAATTTTAGTTAACTCTTCTTATGTTAGTTGAGTACCGAGATAAAATAAATATAATTAGTTATAAAATATATATAAAATTATGCTATAATACTAAATATCGAAAAATGAAAAAAGCGCTTTAAGCAACTTAAGGCATCAAAAAATTCCTCCCCATCGATCTCTACTGGGACCGTGCCCAGAAGGCTGACGGCATTACCAAGCTGAATGACTAATGAAAATGAAACATGAATTTTGGTCCGAGTGGCTTCTCTAGATTAAGTAGTTGAACTTCGATTTTAATAACGTCATCAAACCATTTTAAATATGCAAGAAGCACGGCCGGATTTTTGGTATGGCAACATGGGTGTTCTATCCTACTAAATAGATTATGGTATTTTTGCGATGATCTTCACGTAAGCGCCAAGTTCCAGTTGCGTATTTCCACACCTTATGAAGCTTGAAATCCGCACGGGTTTGTCACGCTAATTCCAAATCCGCATTTAGCTCGACGCATCCTCTAGAAGTCGTGCACCGCCAACATCACTCCGCCCTGTTCAGTAACAGAATTGGCAGTCCGACAGGTCGGGCTCAGCCTCACTATGGTGAGGTGCTCGACGATGCAGATACTTAGCGAGAATTTTCGCAAACAACTTACACACCTCCTCAAGCAATATTTTGGGCCTGAACGCGCCGTTCAGTTTTCTGCAGCAGTACCAGTTTCCTGCTTTTTCAGCAGCCAGGAAACCGTCTGGACGCTAGGCAGGCGTCCGGCAAACATGTGATCAAGGGCCAGAGCCAACACGTGGGGTAGCCCTTAAGCAATGCACTGGCCTACTGCTCTACTACCTCCTCGTCATTGGGTACAGGGACCATTCACGGGGCGTGTACTAACCCAACCTATTTAGGTATCGATCGCTTGCCACAAAGAAAAGAGTCTAGCGTACACTGGAAGCATCCAATCAGGATGCTCAACTAAGTCAAAAAGAGATTTTTTATTTTTTGGAAATTGCGGTTTTTCCTTTTCCTTTTCAGTGAGATATTCTTAATATTAATGACATGTATACAAAATACAATACACAATCTCTTCTTTTATCAATCATAAATCACGGTTTTCACTCAGGGGCATCTAAAGACAAGAGCCCGCCACGTACAAACACAAACCATTCATAATAAATTACCAGGCAAATCGTTCACATGCTACTATGAGTATATTATATCTACGTCCTTATGATGTTGTAGGCAAAATTTACATTATCCATTATACATACAACATCGTTATTATCATTGTATAATTTATGCGTAATCAGAAATGCGCGTTTCGGCAACTTTCGAACTTCACGCTAGAAGAGGCAGATATAGGGTGTGTCCTCCAAGTTTTTGGAGTCCAAGAAAACGTCATCTGTTGGTATGCCTGTTATCTAACGAATGAGTCTCTGGGGCTTTCTTCTTGGGGTTGAGAGCAAAGACAGAAGTCAAAACAGATAAATTTAATCAACAGAAAGACTAGCCTCTGACACCAAGCTGAAAACTTTGGGTGCAATCGATACTAAGGTGTAATGACGGTGACTATACAAATACTATTCAAATCAAAAAATCGCAAAATCTATAACAAACACAAAAGTTGAAATAAAACCACTTTTTAACGGATTCAATCGTGATTTCTTTGTTAGCCGAAACGTCGAGCTTAATGTAAATAATACCAAATAAATCGCGATAGAATCCGTTAAAAAGTGGATTTATTTCAACGAGTGATATTCGCGTAAAATTCAAATGGTATCTAACACAAATGTGTATTTGTACGGTCGATATATTTACTATGTGTAGCTAGTGTGATATTTGCGTAAACTTCAGACAGTATCAAACATAAATGTGTAGGTACGGTACCTTTTTTTACGGTAGATATAGTTACTGATTGTGCTCAAACCATTGTTTGGCCATTAAAAATGCGTCGTCCTTCGAAGCGTGCATGCATAAATTGCACAGCAGTTTCCATTCCCTTGAGGAACGATATCGGTACGTTGTATGAATGCGTTACATCCATCCGTTTCCGGTATATAGAAAAATAGATTTATTTGCGCGGATTGCTTTCTGAATTTGTTCTATTTTTTTCTATTTTGATCTAGGTATGCTTGATGAATTTGAGCTCGTCCGCCGCAGTAGTACCCCGTGCTGTCCTCAAAAGACACCCAAGAAATGTGTAGGTACTGCGCGTAAAGGGCCCATTATGACGCTCTATTCCACTTTAATCCACTAAACAAATCCAGCGATGGATTTGTTTCAACTTTTTTTTCCACTCTGATCCATCGATGGATTTGTTTCCACTTTTTCTTCCACTCTGATCCATCGATGGATTTGTTTCAACTTTTTTTTCCACTCTAATCCATCAATGGATTTGTTTCCACTTTTTTTCCACTTTTTTCCAATTGGCTGGGTCGGGTTTTGGATGGGTGACCGTTGTTTACATTACGAAGTTAAGCAAAATTGGCTGGGTCAGGATTTAGATGGGTGGCCGTTCTTTGCATTACGAGGTTAAGCTTAATTGAGTGGGTCGGGTTTTGGATGGGTGACCGCTCTTTACATTACGAGGTTAAGTAAAATTGCCTGGGTCGGGTTTTGGATGAGTGACCGTTCTTTACATTACAAGGTTAAGCTTAATTGACTGGGCCAGGTTTTGGATGGGTGACCGTTCTTTACATTACAAGGTTAAGCTTAATTGACTGGGCCAGGTTTTGGATGGGTGACCGCTTTTTGCATTACGAGGTTAAGCTTTATTGACGGGGCCAGGTTTTGGATGGGTGACCGCTCTTACATTACGAGGTTAAGCTTAATTGAGTGGGTCGGGTTTTGGATGGGTGACTGTTATTTACATTACATGGTTAAGTAAAATTGACTGGGTCGAGTTTTGGATGGGTGGCCGTTCTTACATTACGAGGTTAAGCTTAATTGAGTGGGTCGAATTTTGGATGGGTTACCGTTGATTCTTTACATTTCGTCTATAAAGCAAAATGCTTAAATTGCATATGGAGTTATTGTGCTTCGTAGTTAATTTGATTTTAGGTCACATGATCAGGAGAGTCGTGAGCGAGTTATAGTAAAACCAACGATTCCGTGAAATCCCGAAAATAAGAACTACGGTTTCACTGTCAAGTGAGTTGTCCAAATCCTGACCCAGCCAATTAAGCTTGACCTCGCAATGTAAAGAACGGCCACCCATCCAAAACCCGACCCAGCCAATTTTGCTTAACCTCGTAATGTAAACAACGGCCACCCATCTAAATCCTGACCCAGCGAATTTTGCTTAACTTCGTAATGTAAACAACGGTCACCCATCCAAAAACCGACCCAGCCAATTTTGCTTAACCTCGTAATGTAAACAACGGCCACCCATCTAAATCCTGACCCAGCCAATTTTGCTTAACTTCGTAATGTAAACAACGGTCACCCAGCCAATTTCGCTTAACTTCGTAATGTAAACAACGGTCACCCATCCAAAACCCGACCCACTCAATTAAGCTTAACCTCGTAATGC
Source organism: Eilema depressum (assembly GCA_914767945.1). Lineage (NCBI taxonomy): Eukaryota > Metazoa > Arthropoda > Insecta > Lepidoptera > Erebidae > Eilema > Eilema depressum. The sequence continues at coordinate 29,956,302 of OU612012.1, read as the reverse complement.
AAAAAGCGGCAAAAAGCAGCGATGGGTTAGAACGGAATATAAAAGGCAGTGGAATATAATCCATCGCAGCGATGGGTTAGAACGGAATATAAAAGGCAGTGGAATATAATCCATCGCGGCAATGGATTATGCTTCGTTTACATACTCGCGGCAGAGCGAGGGAAGTGGCGAGAGAAGTGGGCAGGGACGTGGTGTGAATGGTATATTCGTCATGCCGCGAGTAGTGCCGCGTATGTTGCTGCGAGTGTCGGCTTGGCGGCGCGAGAAGGAGCGGCAATACTAGCGCGATGAAGCATTCACATACTCGCGTCGCGCACACTTCGCATCGAGCGCTCGTTGTGTACGCGCGTGTCACAGTCACAGGATTACTTCGAATTTATTATCATGACAATGACGCAACCAATCGAATGGTCCAACGAAAAATCAATAGAATTTATTGAAATGCTTGCTACGGATCTAATTAAATAATATAGGTAATACATATGTATATAAAAGGTAGGTAGGTAGGTACCTACCTACCAAACTAGAATAGGTAGGTAGGTAGGTACCAACCTACCTACCAAGTTAGCCTAATTATACCTACCAAATAGGTAGGTAGGGTACCTACCAAATTAGAATAGGTAGGTAGGTAGGTACCTACCCCTACCAAACTAAAATAGGTAGGTACCTACCTACCTACCTATTTGGTAGGTAATCAGGCTAATTTGGTAGGTACTACCTACCTACCTACCTATTTTAATTTGGTAGGTAATTAGGCTAATTTGGTAGGTAGGTACCTACCTACCTACCTATTCTAATTTGGTAGGTACCCTAGCTACCTGTTTGGTAGGTATACTTAGGCTAATTTGGTAGGTAGGTACCTACCTACCTACCTATTCTAATTTAGTAGGTAGAGGTACCTACCTACCTACCAAATTAAAATAGGTAGGTAGGTAAATTAGGCTAATTTGGTAAGTAGGTTACCTACCAAATTAGAATAGGTAGGTAGGTAGGTAGGTACCTACCTACCAAACTAGAATAGGTAGGTAGGTACCTACCTACCAAATTAAAATAGGTAGGTAGGTAGGTAGGTACCTACCTACCTACCAAATTAGCCTGATTACCTACTAGCTAAGTATCTAAGTGCCTAGCCTAATAAAATGCCTATACTGCATTCGGTTAGGTGTCCACTTAACTAAAGTCGTCCATCTCCATCGCAAGGCGAATACTGTACTGTATGCGGGGCAACGCGATGAACATCGCGATGATGCGAGTGTTGGGCAACGCGATGAACATCGCGATGATGCGAGTGTTTGAATGCTAGGGCATTATTCGCGTGAATATTGCCGGCAAGGCGATGAGCAATGCGAGCGGCAGTATGTAAACGCGGGGTTAGAGTGGAACAAAAAGTAGAAAAAAATCCATGAATGGATTTGTTTAGTGGATTAAAGTGGAATAGAGCATTATGACCACATTATAGGTTCAAGATACGTGTCAGGAGTTAAAATAACCTATGATTAGTGAAATCGAACTCGTCCACCGCAGTAGCACCCTAGGGTATCTTCACAAGACACCCAAGAAACGTGTACTACGCGTATAGAGTAATTTTGAGCACATTTAAGGTCATAGTACATTATGATACAAGTGAGCAACGTTGGTATTACCGCCGAGGCGCCATTGAGACCCGAGCCGCCAGGTGAGGGTCTTAAGAGAGCCGAGGATGGTAATCATCATGCTCACGCGTGCCATACGACGTTTTACAACACACTTGCGAATAAAATAATACTACAAATACTAAATAAACAATACTACAAATTAATTCGTTTTCCTATGCGCGCGCATTTAACAATGGCGGTCGACCATATTTAAAAAAAAATGAGGTTTGAATTTAACTTTTTTTTACTGTTTTTTTTCTGTACTTAGAGAAAAAAAAAAGTTAAATTTGAGTGAAAATTTTGTTTATTATACAAGTATTACAAGTTGAAATTGTTTATTTAAATACGAAAATGCATCAAATGACCATACAATAGGCGTAATAATTTATTCGTACTATTAAACACGTTATTTTTTGTATCAAAACTTTTTAAGAACATAGACAATTATAGACACTTCCTATAAAATTTAAAAAAGAATCTATAACTCACTTTTGTGAATAATAGCAATGAAAAAGTCACAGTTTGATAATAGGTGTCATTACGTGCCTAATTGCGGTAAAATAATATCACTTTTATGAGCAGGTGTGTTGTAAAAGATATTATTATGTCGTGAGCTCGTGAGCAATACCTAGATTCAATATAAGAATGACTCGTAATACTAATATCAAGCTCATTACTCAAGTGTGAAATCACGTCATAGGTCTCACTATCATGGATGCCCAAGACCGTGTAAAGCAAAGAGGAAAAAGCTGAAAGGCGGACTGGCGGACTAAGCACTGAGGTGAGGGCCTCCGATGCAATCCGGATACAACGCCTTTATGCTGATGATGACATTAGATAATTTTGTAATTTTTTTTATTTATTTCATTCTCTGTGTTTACACTGAAAATAACACATTCAGAATCATAACAATTACATTTTGATGACAAAGGCGAGTTTAAGTTTTCTCCCAGCAAACCTTTGAGGGATAGAGGAAATGTACAACAAAAGGGTAAAAAACAAGTTAGTGTTCAATTTGTTATTGTATAAATAATATGTACAATACAAAATGAACCTAAATCATAATGTTAGAATGTTGGAATGTCCCAAAATGTCGAAGTTATTAATCTATTAAAATAAATTATTCAATTGTTAAGCAATTTGACCAATGATCGTTATAATTTCAAACTATTAAATCGTAAAGTTTAATTATTAGGTAAGTGTCAGTTTCATTAAATAATTAGAGTTCGATTATATGACAATTATCACTGGTCATAATCAATTTTGTACTGATTATGATGACGGATGGTATAATAGGCAACTTATTATTTAAAATATACATACTGTTTAGCCTATAAGGGTGTGTCGAGTCACGTTCAGTTTTGTATGTGTCGTAGCAAGTATTTTCTGAGGGTACCTCCTTTTCTTCAAACAGTATTAAATTCATGATATTGTCGGAAGTTTATGGGAAAAATAACTAACGCATGGTATCGCGATTGATTTGGTAGGTACTTATCCATCAGACTTGGCGAGGACGTACTAAAACAGGCTGATAAGTTTCGCTACCTGGGGAGTACCATAACATCTAAGTGCGACCTTGATGCCGAAATCAACAGCAGGATCGGGGCTGCTGCTGCAGCATTTGGGAAGCTATGCGCTGGGGTATTCTGCTCTCATGATCTAAAGCTGTCTACCAAAATATCAGTCTACATGGCGATTGTGCTGCCAAACCTCTTATACTCATCCGAAACATGGTGCGTGTATCGTCACCACATTCGCACTCTAGACCAATTCCACCTTAAATGCTTGCGAAAAATTTTAAACATCAAGTGGTCTGAATATGTGCGAAACACCGAAGTTCTACGGCGAGCAAATGTCGGTGGCATTGAGATGTATTTAATGCGTCGGCAACTTAGGTGGTGTGGTCATGTATCACGGATGACGGAAGATCGAGTGGCGAAGCGCATCTTTTATTCTGAACTAGAGGAGGGTAAGCGGAAACAAGGCGGACAACTCCTCCGTTATAAAGATGTGCAGAAGCGCCACATGAAAAGATGCAACATCGAACCTTCGAGATGGGAGCGGTTGGCGGCACAACGCCCTGAATGGCGCAGGCTTGTCCGAGTGCAAGTGGGCGAGTTTGAGGAGCAGCGGAAGGCGGACCTCGACACCAGGCGCGACGAGCTGAGGGCCCGACAGCCTGCTGCCATTACCTACAATTACGAGGGAGGGGTGCTTACGTGCGCTACATGTTCACGTAGGTTCACCGCCAAGATTGGCTATATTAGCCATTTGCAGGCGCACCAGCGTCGTATCAATCAGGAGGACTTATAAGTGGTCGCCATGGCCGAAATCGGTCGGAGGTCATCACTTATTGTTTATACTGAACCCTATCATTTCGGTTGCTTTTCAGCATGGTCATGGCATGGTGGGATTGATTCTGAGATCTGTTAAAAATAGTTTTATTCAAATAATAATTAAACTTAGGTAAATTTTCTCTAAGATTTTTACTAGCAATAGTGTGTAATTTGGTGACTGCCCCATGGCACTACTGGTAGTGTCAAGTAAGGGTAAAATTCTTTTCCCATGGCACTACCGGTAGTGTCAAGGGGATATTTTTTACCCTAATTTCGCCTATTTCAGTCAGAGCTGTTCCGACAGTTTTTTTTTGTAGGTATATACTTACTTACTTACACGTATATATACATCCCCGTAAATCCCCGAAGAGGCAGGCAGAGGTGTAAGAACACTCGCATTTCGCCAACTATGATTTTCGGTGCAACGTGTGAGCCTAATGCCATCAAGCCGGCACTTTGCCATGAGCCGTATGTTTACTGCCGGAGAGAGAACAGCCCTAGAATTTAAACCAATAGCGTATTTATAGCTGCAAAATTCAATGCAATACAAAATATTATATTATTATTATAATATTACCAACTGCACATGTAACTTTGTAATCCTATACATTTATATGGGACTACAAAGCTATTTGTGCAGTTCATTGTACTACAGCCGTTCAATTATTGACCGGTTTCAAGAGTTCAACCACTGAAAAATATACCTTATGTGTTTGACAAAGAGTATTCTTTCCTCAAACTTCTGATGCACAGCATGCAGAATTAATTGCATTGATTATGCGTTCTTCCTGCCTCCAGTGTCATTAGACGTCAATATAGATAGGTACCTAGAAATACGTATAGTTTAACCTTATTACCTCTCTGTTCATCGTGAAGACTGCGGTTATTTTGTGCCGTCAGTCGTGTATAGGTACGTCAAGTAATTAACTTATAGCGAACTATTTTCGGAGTCCGGGGTCGGGTCTCCTTTTTTTATACCACTTAGGTGGCAGACAAGCACAAGGCCCCCCTGATGTAAATAAATGAGGTTACCGTGGCCGTGTACGAATGCAACACCAGTGGTGTTACACTCGGGCTGACAACCCTGAAGAAACCTTTTAATGTCCTTCTTGAAGAACCGCATATTCTCCGACTTTACTTAAACCTAATCAATCTTAGTGCTAGATTTTCAGTCTAACTAAAACTGATCAAACTGCCAATATTGAAATTTTGTACTGAAGTCATTCTGTGCTCACTGACATATTCGCGGAGACCTGTATTTGGCTATCTGTCACCTATTTTAAATGTGTATTTTGTTAGATTTTAGCTGTTGGTGTCACAAATAAAAATAAATTAAAAAAAAACTGGTTGTTGGACTTTTTAGGGCTTTACCTACCCACCAAGGCTGCTATAGATCTTCTTAGAGCGCATAATGTGCTTTCAAAGTGGACAAGTCACGGAAGAAAAATTAAAGTACCGATTTAGAATAATTGGGGAGGAATTTTTCGACGCCTAAACTTTTGTCCCCTGTTTTTATTCTTATGAATGTTTATGTTTATAACTTTAGTATTAGTTTATTAGTTAAATTAATTTAATATTAAAAGGCTATTACATCTGTTGATTCAAATTTTCAATAGTTTACAATCTACAATATTCACTACAACCTAAAATAATGTTCATATTTACGTCACAAAGCTTCTTCTCTCTAAGAATATACATAAAGTGAAACAAAATACCTCAAAGCCTCGTTCGAGCCATTTTAAAACAACAAATAAACTATTGAAAATGAGGTGGCATAATAATACTACTTCAGCGGCTTACTTAGTTACCGTCTACGTCGGCGGCGGCTTGCAACTTGTCGGCAACTTTAAGGTACCCTTAAGTAAATTAACAAGGCGCTTGTTAGGTAAAACAATGGCGGGCTTACAGCAACTAGAACCAATATTGGTATTTTCATCTACATAGCTTTAAAGTGAGCTGAGACTTTACGAAGAAATATGAAATAGTAAGCACAGTTTTTCGAGTACATAATCGAGACGGATTGGTGGACACGAATGTTAAGTAATTAACAGCTTAGTTTGGTTCAGAGATGGGTGTGCGATTATAAAAGAATGCCTGACCCCCTAGACAGCCTTATCGGCACATATCTTGATACCAATCACATAATAACTCTGGACACGTATCTTGGACCTAAATCGATCTATAATCGGATTGCTTTGTAATAATCTATGCTTGGTGATTTTTTAGTTCGTCCACCACAGCAGCACCCCGTGCTATTCTCAAAAGACGCCCAAGAAATGTGTACTGTACTGCGCGTATAGGGCATATTTTGAGCACATTTTAGGTCCAAGATTCGTGTCCGGAGTTATACAATATGTACTCTGTATGCACTGCACGCAGTGTACGCGTTTTCTGGGTGTCTTTTGAAGATAGCATGGGGAACTAAGGAGATGGAGGAAGTAAAATCCACCAATCTTAGATTATAACTGATCCACGAGCACCAGGGCCTCGTTCCGCCCGTGACTTGGGGTTACGGGCAACTGGATTTACTGACCGGTCATTATGTATAAGGACTAAGAGCGTCGGGCAAATTGATATAGCCAGTACATATTAAAAATGCCTAAAGGCCAGTAGTCTATTCAATAAACTTGTATTGAGCAGTATAAACACTGCCAGCCCTACTTCAAGCCGGGTAATGTTCGCAAGAGGTTCGAACCCCGGCCGTAACATTGACGACATGAACCCATTTCTATCACAAGCAAGCTTAGAATGGTTTAGCATGAATATGAATACGTCTAGCATGAAAAACTATCGTAATCGTGCCGTAAACGTATCGAGTGAACGGCGCATTGCGATTGGCAGGCTTCCCCACACACAAGTTCACACACAGTAGGCAGGCGGCTAACCACAATGCTCCGTTTTCTCGATACTTTCTCCGTTTTTCGTGCTCGGGGCACGGATAATTCCAATTATAGTACAGTACTACTTAAACGATTTTTTAAATGTTTGTTTTATTAATTGTATAATCCGATAGCTCTATTTATTGGTTGTCGGTGAAATTGAGGTTTATTCTTCGTCTTTCAGGTACGTTTGACAGCCGCGGTCAACAGCTCAAAGTGTTCTCCGAAGCACGTAAGAATATTACTTAAATTACACAAAAAAATGTTAGTAGTCTTGGAGTATTTAACACGAGAGATGCCTTGCAAGTTCTTCTCTAGATAAAGGTCTATGAGAACTTGGTAGTGTCGGTAAAGCAGGCAACCAATCAGGCCATAGATTCTGCTAAAGCAAAATAACTATCGTAACACGATTACTGCAAAAAATTTGAAATTCTAGACATTAAGTAATGTCATTTAAGTTTAAAATCAAAAAGCTTCTTGTAGAGTTAATGCAAAAGATCATTTAACTTTGTACTATAAGTCTATAGTAGTAAAGTCAAAATTTTTTAGCAGTATGTGCGGTATGACAGTGGCGTTGTTTTAGCAGAATCGAGGGCCAGGTGACGCATTTCTCTTGATAAGTGTGCATAATAACTTCGTAATAATATTATACGTGTGTACCTCATTGCCCGTCAAAAACGGCTGAATAATTTCTTCGCGCCGTGGGCAGTGAAGGCATCTCCTAATGTTAAGTACTCAAAAGTTAGTAGCATTACATACATACACACATGTTTTTAAATATCTCTCGGGAAGTACAAGTAATTATAACAACATTAGACATTTCAACAAACGTTTTTAAGTTCTATATCATTAGATATTGCCGTCAAAAATACAACTTTTGCTATATCTAAATGAGAAAACTAAGTGCACTTGAATATTAATTTCATAAATGTTTATTGCCGTGACGTCAAATGGAGGGGTGGCCAGAATGCTGGCGATATTGCCACGTTGAATGGCATTATATTAGGTTTCTATAGAAGCGAACAATCAAAAGGAGAAAAAAAAAATCATAGATGATCGTAAACTATAAAAGTAAACGAAACATCTCTATGTAGCTTAATGTAATCTCTCTCTCTTTCACTAGACCATTTCCCATCATTTGGGGTCGGCCTTCTTGGTCCTCATACTCCACTTGGCACGGTCTTGTGCTTCGTCCGTATTTTGGGCGTCCGTCAGGTCCCTCAGGACCGTCGTCTGCCATGTGGAGGGTGGTCTTCCACGCGCGCGTTTCGTTGTAGGCAAAACTAGGGCAAGCTTCACCATATGGTCGGCTGGCGATTCTAAATAACAAACATTTAGTGAAATAAAACTACTTTTTAACGGATTTTATCGCGATATATTTTGTTATTATTTACTTTTAGCCCGACGTTTTGGCTACTTTTCAGCAGCCATGGTCGTGGATTGACTAGAGATGGTAGTTGTCACATAATTTGAAGTGTGAAAAGTAGCTGAAACGTCGGGCTAAAAGTGAATAATAACAAATACCTATATCGCGATATAATCCGTTAAAAATAGTTTAATTATTAACCGACTTTAAAAAAGGAGGTTCTCAATATTTTTTGTATGTTTGTTACGCGATTGTGAAGCCAATTCTAGACGGATTTTGAGAATTTTCAAAATCCGTCTGGAATTGGCTTCACAATCGTTTGTTTTTTGTTCGTAAGTAGATTATTCCGAAATGGTCCCATTTAAAAGAGACGGGGACTTCTGGGCTAAAATGTAATGAGTTGAGATGTGACCCAAAGAAGCGGTATTTTTTTGTATTTCAAAATATTAAAAAATCAGCTCAATTGAATTTCTGGAAGACGAGAAATCTTAACATGATGTTTCGATACCTCCCACGTAAGTTGTTGTAACCCACAAAATTGCCATTTTGTGTTTTTCACGTAAAAGTGTCTAATTTTATGTATAGTATCCTGTAACAATTAGATCAAATCCAAAAATCTATTAATTTCGGTAGTTTTCAGAAGTATAACATCGTAAGTTCCGAAGTATCCCGGCGTATATTGTGGTATTTATTACTTGCAATAGTTTACGGCGGGCGGTGTGAGTCTGCCGAGCGCGCTTATCCCGCGTATGTGTGACATAAAACAGACTACGTCGGAACTCGCTGTAGGTTGCATGTCATGCGCGTATTTTATGTGTTGATTTGATATTTATTACGTAATAGTACTAGCACATATTTTCCGTATTTAAAATATTGGTTATTTAAAATGTGGTATTGATTACATACAACAATATACGTTCCTGAATTTACAAGTATTTTGTGTTAAGTAATACATACAACATTTTACTTCGGAATTAGTTATACTAAAGTACATGGCAAGATGACTTACAATGATTTACGTGGTCAAATTAACTATTTTATGGTTACTAAGTAACACATACAACAATCTACTTCGCTTATCACTGACATTGTGTAAGTTGTAAGTAACATTTGCGGTTTATAGATGTAATCAAAAATCTATAGAAATAAATAAAATTGAAGTGTCTGTTTGTAATGTCAAAATAACAAGTGAATAAACATTTGAACCTAAAAAAAAATAAAAAAAATAAGAAGTTGAATGAAATTTTGAAGCATTTATTATGCTAACTTAATCATCTTATTAATATCTTCTTCATCTTTTTCATCAAATCTTCTTCTTCGATCATCAATCATCATCATCATATTCAAAATAACAAGTTTTTACTAAATGGGTGTGAATGTATATCAGGTATCATTAACAAGAACATAATTTAAATGTCTTTGGTCGGTCTGTCTGTCTGTTCCGCTAATCTCCTCCCTCCTCTCGAAGGTGACGGAGCGTATCATTAATACATAGCTTCTGGGGTACTTTGAACTGTATGATCTACTGAGCAATCGACAGTACGGCTTCCGCCACCGTAGCTTAACCGGTGTATCTTATCTTAACCTTCTTGTGTATCTCACAAACCGTTGCGCGCAAGCCATCGAGACTCGAGGTGAGGCACTGGCGGTTAGTCTCGATATCGGAAAGGCCTTTGATCGGGTCTGGCAGACGTCTTCTTGCAAAGCTCTTATGGACTCCCTAAGGAATTATGCGAATGGATTGCTAGCTTTTTGTCCAACAGAAGTATCCAAGCCGTCGTTGCTGGCAGTTGCTCGGACCGCATGGACATAAAACGCTGGTGTCCCACAAAGTTCCGTGTTGTCTCGACCTTGTTACTGCTGCATATCAATGACATGCTGTCGGATGACTCCATTCATCGCTATGCGGACGACAGTACCGGAGACGCTTGTTACACGGACCGTGCAAATATCCCTCAGTCCGAGATGGAGGAAAGCCGCGAACAACTTGTGTCTGAAATCGAGACTACGTTATCTAGAGTACCCGATTGGGGCAGACTGAATTTAGTACAATTCAACCCCTCTAAGACACAAGTATGTGTATTCACCGTTATGAAAATCCCATTTATTGTAGCATCGCAATTCCTGGGCACACTGCTTACCATTTCCTTGAGTATTGGGATCCTTGATATCGATATCTCCAGCGACGTCCAATACCGTAGTCAATTGGAAGACAAGGTGAAGCTAGCATCAAAGAAGCTTGGAGTGATCAACAGGGTGAATACTTAACTGTCGGGCAACGACTCCGCCTACATAAGGCACAGGTTCGGCCCCACTTGGAGTACTGCAATCACCGTTTTGTCGAAGTGCCTACGTGCCAGCTTGAAACTTGAAGTGGTCAACCCCTTCGACTCGGTAAAAAGACGACTATTGGGGCTCGTTGACCATCCCATACTCGCAGGTCATGTGGAACGTCTCAGTCTCAGAAGAGACTTTGCCTCACTGTGTGTGTTCTACCGAATATACAATGGTTTGTGCTCAGATGAACTATTTGACATGATACCCACAGCTACATTCTATCATCGCATCTCGCCACAGGCAGGGAAATCATCGTCACACACAACGTCCGGAAACAGTACGCACTGTGCGGTATGAAAGGAACTACATCCCTCGCACACTCAACCTGTGGAATGAACTCCCTGCGGTGGTTTTCCCAAGCGACTACAATTGATTGATAAATTGATAGCTGCCGTTGACTGGACAATACTTGTAGACTACACTTATGAGAAGCACTATAAAAGGAGGATGTCTGTACCTCGTCATCCAAACCCGATATATTCCTTTTTTCACGATCGCATAGGCGAGCAGTGCTTGTAGAACGCACAGTACCGTGGAAAACTAACATACCTAAAGACCACGCTATAAAGACGAACAAATACTTTGACCTGACTAACGAGTTAACCAAAAATGGCTACGTGATTAAACTCTACGCCGTAGAAGTAGGACCAAGACGATTTCAAGCTAAATCCCTGTACAACTTAAAGACCTCGGATTGCCAAGAGCTTCAGTAAGCTCTTTACTAAATCGAATGTCCAAAGCGGCATTGATAAGATCTTACCAAATTTGGATAGGTAGGGGGGTACACTACTGACGGTGGAGGTGAGCGCTGATGCATCACAAAATGGCCACCCTTAACCTACATCTGGGTCGCAAGTCCCAGTCGCCGTCACGGTGTGCTCTGTATCACGGGTCCATAAGGACCCGGCGACCGCACGGTGAATCCATGGAGTGCTGAGAATCGGATCTCTGGGGCTCTTCAAGAATGGGCATTAGAAGGTTTTTTCAGGGTCGGCAGCGCAAATGTGACGCCCCTGGTGTTGCATACGTCCATTGGCCACGGTAACCACTTCCCATCAGGTGGGCCGTGTCTTGTCTGCAGTACCTAAGTGGTAAAAATAAAACATACCACACCTTTTTTCTCTTGCTTTTCGGCGTAAATTGTTGTATCTGGTACATACGACTAAATGCGACTCATGTGTTCCGGTGTACATAATTGTAAGTGACTGATACAACAATTTGTAAAGGTCATATACCGCGGTAAAGTGTTGTAACAGCAAAATCTCTAAAACCTTTGGTATTTTTGAATAATACCATGAGGTAAACGCTAAAGTATTATTAACTGAAGTCACATATTGAATTTTATAAAGATTAGTTGAAAACTGCGGTTTTTATTGCCAATAGTACCTTTGAAACGCTCTCCTGTAAAATCACAGTTTAGAAGTTACAACAGTTTACGTAGGAGGTATCGGTTTATTCCACTAATAAAATAAAATATCGATTAGGTAGGTACTGTGAACGATTCACACAATATTGTCAATAAAAATACTTGCATCGTAATTATTTCAGTCAAAGTGAACAGTTATAATAATATCCATTTAAAAAGATAATAATAACGATTTAATAAAAATAAATTCTGAATTGATTTTCGTTAATCGATAAATTGTTTCTCGTGTTTATCAACTGTCTTTTTTTAAATCTGTGCTGTGACAGCTGACAGCTCCTTGACTTTCCGTTATTGGTTTAAGTTTAAATCCACTTGGCTTCTGCGTTTTGAGTTTTTCCAGTAGATTTATTGATTATATTCCCTTAACAGTGCTTTCTCTTTACGGACTTCTATGTTGCTTAAATTGTACGACCCTTGCTATCTTAATGGACACTGATAAATCTTCTCTAATCTTTTGACTTTTGCTCGGTATTTTGGATTTTAACATGGATCTCTGTGTGAATTGTGGCATAGAAATGAGTAGTTGTAATACACTAGGCCGACAAGCTTTAGATGATGAAGCTACACTGGCAGTAATACGTCAGTGGTGTGCACCAGAACCTGTAAGTACAGCGTCTCTCATTGCAATTCCTTCCTATGTTTTCCATAACCATTTTGTATGGGTAACACTAATGATTTTCGTCTTTCTTTGTGGCGTCTTCATTATACAAGAAAACCTACTGTACAAAATCATGCTTGTTGCTACAGTAGCCTGCTGGCATTGTTAATAGGTGTACATTTTGTCAATAATTAAAGCTATTACACCTTAGTTTGGCCCTGCATTATACTTAGAAACACAGACACGGATAACCTTAAGATTGTTTACATGTGAAACTAGTAATAGACGCTCCAACTCGGTCGGACCCGACCATCCGACCGCCGACGAGCAACCAATTCAGCATTGCTACCAGACGTTCCGACGGTCGGCCAGCCGACCGTACTCACCATCTCCCTCTGTTTAAAGCAAATTGCTGTGGAGTGCACGAGATAGCAACAAAACGTAATGCTATTACAAAATAATTAGGTGAGACGGAGATATTCGATGACAGCTTGTCGGATGCGTCGGCGATCCGACCACGTCCGACCAGTATTAATAATAATTATGTCGGGCCGACCGCCCTACACACATTCCGATTTGGTTGCGGTCGGATGGTCGGGCCCGACTAAGTTGGAGCGTCTGTTACTAGTATAACATAAAACATGAACCAACTATATTTTGCAGTACTTACATACATATAATCACGTCTGTAAATCCCCGAAGGGGTAGGCAGAGCAGGTTCGGTCTCACGTAATAGGAGGCGAGCCTAGTGCCGTCTAGGGGGCACTGTGTCATGGGCTGTATGTTTACTGTCGGATGGAGAAGAGCCCTATCCCTTAGTCGCCTTATACGACACCCACAGGTGATGGGGTGGTCTATTCTACTCCATCGGGAACCAACACGGCAACTACTTTGCAGTAATCGTAAGTTATTTTAAAACTGTTCATGTCTTTCAGGTAAACAGACGCATTCAGTCCAGACATATAAGTCGTAAGACTTATTTTGTGTACATTTTAGTCGACAGCTCTCTACGAGGTAGAGAAGCAATCCTTAGACATTACTGTAACTGCATTGTAGGTAAACGAACTGTAGGCTGCTGCGCACATATAATGTAAATTGCACATATAATGGCCAGGTATCAAGATAATATAATTCCACCTGCGCACTTCTTAGACAATACTTTAATTATTATTGAAGAAGAATAAAAGATAATTATTATTTAAAGTGTTTTTTTTTTTATTAACATACGTAACATCCTTGTACTCCATATCTTTAAAATCTCTTTGTAAGTTTTCGTACATTATCCCTGAGTACAATAATAATACAGTACAATGTAAAAGTATTTTACAATAAAAACAATAACTACTTTCTATTAAAACACCACAGAAATCACAGTTCTAAAATGTCAATTTCTTGCATAACCTCACTTTTACTAAATCTCTTTAACTCTGCTCTCAGATATCCAAAATCTGCAGAATTTTCAGGGATGGTTTAATAATTTATAAGCTCTTAATTGATACCTCCCTCATCTTATTACATTTTGGCCCAAGAATGTATGAAAGCCTACCCATCTCCTTTCGTAAAGATCTGATGATGGGTTTTCGAGACTAGACCAAGGAACTCTTCAAAAAGTACCAGGAAATCAGCCGCGATTGCTGCAATCGCATATTATTGCAATGTTTCTGCCATTACACATCATAACATCACGCCTGAGTCATTTGAAGGGGTACGTAGAAGTGTTCAGAATATTCAGCTATATTTCCGATGTATATGCATTGATTTAATTCTTTTTGTATTCGCTTTGGCATACTTTTGAGGTAGTCCTATATTAATTTTCATTGATATTGGACCTTTAGCCGACTTCTAAACAAGGATTAGGTTTTCAATTCGGATGTTTTATATAATATATTTTTTACTCAAAGGTTATTGGTTCGTAAATACACTGTATTGTGCAACAAATAAGGACGCGCGTCGCCGGTTCGATCTGTAGTGCAGCGTCATCAGCGCATGTACAGTCAGGTCACTATACATGCGATGTAAGGTCGTGAGATTGTACAAACTCACTAAAAAGAGTATTTTAACAAAAAAGTTTAACCGACTTCAAGAAACGAAAAAGACGCACTGAAAAGCGAAAAATAACTTAATTTACAGACTTACTGATGTATTAGAAGTCGGTGCCAGCCAACTTTGTTTGTTGTGTCTAAACTACTATTGATGCAATCAATTGAAATATGGCCTCTTGGGCTAAGCACCGACTTCTAATAAATCAGTAAGTCTGTAAACTAAGTTATTTTTCGCTTTTCAGTGCCTCTTTTTCGTTTCTTGAAGTCGGTTTAAACTTTTTTGTTAAAATTAATTTATTAATAAGTGAGATTCGCGTACTTCAGACAGTATGAAACAAATATTTATTTCAACTTGACGCACTTGCTCTAAAACACATATTTGCTAGAATTATTTTTCTGATACTTTTAAGAGGGCCCCCTCTTAAAAATATCGACTTAATAAGCTCTCAGTGAGCTGTCGACCCGTACGTGTTTTAGAGATTTCCGTTCTCGTATCACGATGTTATTTAATGTTACATTGTCGTTATTTTCATATTAAGTACAATCCAGATTTGTTGAATTAACCTTTGTTGAATATCTTTCATCGCGATACTTGCAGAGTAACGCAGGTGTTAATTGTTAGGGTGAGGAGGTCAAAGTGATCGAATTTCAACCATTGGGCTATCCTACTTAAGACTAAATAACTTGTTGTATATTTATCTAATAGGCAACAAGGCCAATACAAAGGCTTTCTGAACTACATTGTCCACACATGGTAATTGTTTGTCAAATATGTCAAATACGCAAATACAAAAAGCCATATGAAGTGCCACCATTAAATGAAACTAAATAATAATAAAATAATCGTTAACGGATTTGAAATTTACAAATAAAGTGATTAAAAAAGACATTCATTTTATTCTTAAAATAAGCGGGACTTCCTGCAACAATAGCGTCAAGAAAAAACTTTTTAAAGTAAGCGAAAAACGGCCATTTAGAATTTCACCAACAAATTCTATGTAACTAAAAAGTAAATCATGCTCGTCTTGGCAAAAAATAAAATGCAAAGTTATCGGTGAAATAAATAACGAATAAAATTCCTTTTCGTATTTCAAATTCTCGAATTCTTTCTGTGTTTTCACAATTGACCATTTGGATTTGATTTTTTGGATTGTTGTACGACACGAGCTTGGAA
The DNA here is from genome assembly GCA_914767945.1 of Eilema depressum. Lineage (NCBI taxonomy): Eukaryota > Metazoa > Arthropoda > Insecta > Lepidoptera > Erebidae > Eilema > Eilema depressum. Next base: position 29,940,510 of record OU612012.1, on the reverse strand, counting down.
AAGGTTCCCTGACTTTAAAGAGTACTGATAAACGTAACTACCTAATAGGGAATTATCACCTTACTGCTTTTTGTTAGAAGTAGGAGTGGGTTCGCATTCGCAGGTTAACTCGTCACCACTGGTTGTCTATTGTTTACCCGAAGATTATATGCCATAATCATCATATTCCCGAATTTCATTTACCCGAATTTCATTTGCCCGAATGTTTTGTTTGCCCTAAAAGACATATGACATACTTTTAATTGCCCGAAACCGTATTGTTTTTCATATTTTTATTTGCCATAATAATTATTAGACATAATATTTAAACGCCATAATGATTATTAGACATAATATTTAAACGGCATAATGATTATTAGATATAATATTTGAAGTTTAATAGTCACAGTCCTAACCTAACTCAAATGGCACCTAACCAAACTACTTCTGGTTGGTTTATAAAATCAGGGTGCCCTAAAGTCCCGATTGCATACAGTTTCTCCTGATATAACAACCGTTACACACCCAATGTCGATGACAGATGATGTTATGGCATATGATAGTTATGGCATGTTATAATTATGGCATGTGATAATTAGGGCATGTGATAATTCGGGCATGTGATAATTCGGGCTTACAATGATTATGACAAATGATGTTATGGTAAGTGACTTTATGGAAAACAAAGCTTCTAGCACGTGACTAATATAGCAAATAAGAGTAGGGCAAATGAATATTATGTCATGTAATATTATGACTGTTGACTATTATGGTAAATGATATTAGGGTAAATAAAATTCGGGCAAACGGCGGTATACCGTAACCATTAAGATACAGACGCGGCGACGCTTCTGATAAATATCTATAATTTAATAGCTGTCCCGGCGAACTTCGTACCGCCATATTTTTCCCGTTCCCGCTGCACCTATTTTCTTATCCTTTAAACCTTCCCGGGACATCCACGAATATTTCAAGACTAAAATTAGCCTAATGGGTTCAGCCGTTCTTGAGTTATAAAATAACAACGAAAAGTGGCATTGATTTTTATATATTAGACTAGCCAAATCGGTTCAGCCGTTCTTGAGTTATAAAATAACAACGAAAAGTGGCATTGATTTTTAAAATGAATCCCTAAATGTGTTGCTAATCGCAAATCTCGAGAACGGCTGAACCCATTTCGCTAATTCTTTTTTTAGAATATTCCTTGAAGTACGAGGATGATTCTTACGGAGAGAAAAAAAAACAAAAAAGTATCGACTGTTAGTTAGTTTGCAGGGTCAGCTAGTGATAAATAAAAATATTGTATGACATTCTATATAACGCTATTTAGACCCCAAGTAAGCATAGCTTAACAAGCTTGTATTATGGGTTTTAGAATGAGGATAAACATACTTCGATACATTTTTCTTCGTAACTACATACATAGAAATATCCAGACCATTGAAAATATTCATATTCATGCATACAAATATATTCAATGAGCGGGGATCGAACTCGCACCTCCTGGATAGCGGCTGCGTTCGCAACCGCTACGCCACAGAGGCAGTCAAGCTAAGTTCCTTTATACTACATACATACATACGTACATACAATCACGCCTTTATCCCGGGACGGTTAGGCAGAGGTGAATTAACACCCACATTTCACATTCCTTTATACTATTATAAGCTTTTGCCCGCGGCTCCGCCCGTGTGGATATCGGTTATCGCGACTAAACATAGTTTATGTCCTTTCTCAAGGTCTAATTTCATCAAAATCGGTTCAGTGGTTTATGCGTGAAAGCTAACAGACAGACAGACAGAGTTACTTTCGCATTTATAATATTAGTATGGATATCAAATATAAATATTCAGACGTTCTTCCTCGAATATTATTTGTTAGTTCAAGCTATTTATATCTTTATATCTGTAGACTTCGACCCTTTAACTTAAATATTTGCTAGCCTTGATATCACCCAATTCCGAGTAGGCCGAAGATGCCCACCATCTTCAAAAAAGTCTCATTTGGTTCAGCAAACAATCTATTGGTGTCACCTCCTTCAGAACGTTGCGATTGATACGATTTAACTGAAGATCTCCCAAGGTGTTTACTAAATAAATACTATACTGTGAAGAATAGGGTCGGCCTGTCTGGTCACTTCTCATTGCGGAGGATGTAGTTCTCTTCATACCTGACTGTGCGGCTGTGTGAGTCTCGAGTGAGAGGGTCGCACAGAACAGTGCAGGGAGTCGCACAGAACAGTGCAGGGAGTCGCACAGAACAGTGCAGGGAGTCGCACAGAACAGTGCAGGGAGTCGCACAGAACAGTGCAGGGAGTCGCACAGAACAGTGCAGGGAGTCGCACAGAACAGTGTAGGGAGTCGCGCAGAACAGTGCAGGGAGTCACACCATGTTACTATTCTGGCACTTAGCTTGAGGGCCTCATCAGATGCTTTTTCCGGCCCGGTTAAAGGACCAGGGACTGCAGGAAGAGGGAAACACAGGTACTGGTAAAAAATTCTAGGTCTTAAATGGTGCGGCAAAAGGAATTGCCGATAAATTAATACCACATACATATTGGATAATATTTTATTCCTGGCAGTGATTAGGTATTTGATAGTGCTTAAGAATCCAATCAAAGTAATCAATTCTCGTTATATGGACTGGATAGTCTGTTTTATCACTTCAACACAATACATGGCCTGCTGATAGCACCTGTTTGTGTATGTCCTTCGTTTGCCACGTTTGTTTAGGATTCACTGTTACGAACAGGATATTTATAAGACCATTTTCTATTAAAAGTCTATTTACTTTCTGTTTTCAATAAGTTAAAATTGTCCTACAAGTTGCTACCTTGCTTTAACATACTCTACCGTTTATTGAGTCTCTCTTGAATTATGCGCTTATTCATTCAATACTATGGTAAAGTCTTTTTATTCACATTTTGTTTAGCCTAAGTTGTCAAAACAGCTAATTTTTGTTTGTTCCTAGTGTTCACTAAACTTAATACATTTGGTGTTATTGGTTGGTTATAAACCAGTCAGCTTATACAAAGTGATCTATTTACTTCGTCATAATTGCATGCAGTACGATCAAATTAAACATAAGTGAAGTTAACAATGTCGCAGAAGCTAGGTAGTTACAATACGCATAGTCCTAAAAAAGTGATTCATGTGAAAATGAGAGCCGAAATCAGAGTGAGTGGGTCTGCGAGAAATAATTCTCCATCGTGGTTCCACCAGTGAGACAAATTAGTGGATTAATAAGTAGTGGGTCTACGAGAAATAACTCTCCCTCGTGGTCCCACTAGTGGAACAAATTCGTGGGTCCACGAGAAAACAGGGAATTATGTGACACAACAGTCGCAACATACAACATACCTTCTTACGCCTGGGGTTGAACAGATTACCGAACAGGTTACACACATACCTACATACATAGGTACGCTTAAACTGTGGAATGAACTCCCTGCCGTGATTTTTCCAAGCGACTACGTATGGGGTACAGTTATATCACAGTGTTGTAGCGATCGAGAAAAATCATACATGTAAAATAACGACAGTATGTCAAGAAGTATCAAGAATCATCAAAATAAATCGTTTATATTCCTATACAAAATCTTAAATAAAATGTCATGGAAACAGTTTATTATGTATCTATAGTAATATTATGTGCCTTACTCACCTTAGTCTTGAAGAGACAAAAGAATTTGATGAACATACAGATATTTTTATACGAACTACTAGCTTCGTACCGCCTTTTTTAATTTTTTCTCGCCGTAAGAACCATCCTCGTACCTACTTCAGGGAATATTCTAAAAAAAGAATTAGCGAAATCGGTTCAGCCGTTCTCGAGATTTGCGCTTCAACACATTTAGGGATTCATTTTTATATTATAGATTATATCTCGTACAAAAATTGTAGTAAACAAGTTTTTTTGACAACCATCTATATCTATCTATACATATACATATATAATAAAATTGTAACCGAGAAATGTAAATGTAAATTTTTCTCATTGTAAATGAGAAAAACTATTATTGGGGGACTTTATTAACGTAATAGAAGCCAAAACAACGTTCGTTGAAATTTTTGTCTATTTATCTGTTTGTCTGTTTGTCTGTGCGTTTGTGCACGCTAATCTCAGAATTCGCTAAACCAATTTGGTTGCGGTTTTCACTAATTGATTGTGGTAAGCTTCACTTAACATTTAGTGTTTTTTTAATTAAAATCGGTTCATAAATAAAAAAGTTGTGTCAATAATAGTAAATCACACCTAATAACTGTAAATTGTGTGAATAGATCGAAACAATAAAAGTAGCAAAATGATAAAAAGAAGAGATTGTTTCGATCATAGGAGTCTGAAGGACTTCGAGAGGCAAGAGTAACTGCATCTCAGCAAAGTCAGGCCAGGTTTACATACTGCAGAATCTTCAGCTTAGCAAGAGTCTCGACAGAGTTCACATTTTTCTTATACGATTTTCTCTCGAATCCGACACAATAGTGAACAGCCGGTTTGGTAATATTTTTGAAAATTAATATCATCACGCTATTCTAATAGGGAACGAGGCACTATAATGTGATAAAAATGTAACAATATGAACGTTTATTTCGCACAAAAATGCCATGGTGTTTGTAGCTTAGTGGGTTTGCGATGGACTTACAACATTGCTGATCCAGGTTCGAACCCATCTGAAACGGATTTTTTGTTGTATTATTGTAGGGCATTCTACACAACGCTATCTAGACCCAAAGTAAGCATAGCTAAACTAACTTGTGTTATGGGTTCTAGAATGCGGATAAACATACTTAGATACATTTTTATTTTTGTAAATACATACATATTATACATAGAAACACCCAGACCAATGCAAATATTCATATTCACGCACACAAATATTTGCACTGAGCGGGGATCGAACCCGCGCCTCCTGCGTAGCGGCCGCGTTCACTACCGCTACGCCACAGAGGCAGTCATTTTTAGGGTTCCGTAGCCAAATGGCAAAAAACGGAACCCTTATAGATTCGTCATGTCTGTCCGTCTGTCTGTCTGTCTGTCTGTCCGTCCGTATGTCACAGCCACTTTTCTCCGAAACTATAAGACCTATGCTGATGAAACTTGGTAAGAAGATGTATTCTGTGAACCGCATTAAGAATTTCACACAAAAATAAAAAAAAGCATTAAATTTTAGGGGTCCCCATACTTAGAACTGAAACTCAAAACTTTTTTTTCATCAAACCCATACGTGTGGGGTATCTATAGATAGCTCTTTAAAAATGCTATTGAGGATTCTAACATAATTTTTTTCTATACTGAATAGTTTGCGCGAGAGACATTTCTAAAGTGGAAAAATGTGTGTCCCCCCCTACCCCTCTAACTTCTAAAATAATAAATCTAAAAAAAATATATGATGTAAATTGCCATGAAAACTACCACTAAAAATTGGTTCAAACGAGATCCAGTCAGCAGTTTTTTAATACGTCATAAACCGCAATTTTCGCCTTTGCTACTACGGAACCCTTCATGGGCGAGTCCGACTCGCACTTGGCCGATTTTATTTTTTATAGCATTTCAATATTTTTTTTGTTTGACTTATTTAATTTATTATTTTTATGTATTAGTTTCGTTTTAAATTAATTAATTTTATAGCGAAGCAAAATCGATCTTAACTTATTACATTACATAATAATCTTAATAATACAAGGTAGATCTTTACGAAATTCTTCATTTCGGAGACAGAGAAGGTTATCCCACCAGCCTGCAAAGTCATGAAACTTAAATCACCTCTAAAAATTGAAAAGAAGCATTGACATTAGCACTGGCCAAGCTCCACCACTCAGTCGCAATTGAACAATTGTGACTGGAGTGGTCGTCAACGTTTCAGAACTTCGACTTCTGTTTTAAGGTTTTCCGTTACTCAAAATTAGCTCTTCCTTCAACTTCGTTCAGGATTTTGATTAACATACTATGTTTTTTAGGGTTCCGTACCTCAAAAGGACAAAACGGAACCCTAGGATATAGGATCACTTCGTTGCCCGTCTCTCTGTCTGTCGAATGTCTGTAGGAATGCGTGGAGGTGGAAAAACGCAAGTGAAAATCAAGCCACATACTTATGTCAATGTGCAAAAAACGAGCTTCAAAGTCAACGCAATCAAAATATATTGTGGTTTATTTAGCTTAAGTTACGGAACCGTCGGTACGGGCCGCGAGTGCGTCTTGCACTTGACCGGTTTTTTTATATATAATTACTCAATTCATTTATATCCGGTATCTCCTATGGGTACCACCATACCAGGGCTAGCGCAGACGCGGCTATGTCGGAATCGAACCGATCAAAATTACACAGAGAAGGTGGGGCACAGCCAAATAGGCAAGCGTGGAGCATAACGTGGATAGCAGGGACTCTTGGGATGTAACACATCGCACCACTTCCTGTAACTTTATTATCACCTCACAATACGAAGCAGCGCACCATGCACCAAACTATAAGGCCACCATTCAAGGGACGTTTGACGGCCATTTTGACGGTCTTGCTTTTTCACACCCAAGCGCGACGTGAAAGAATCCGCGATCATAAGAAGAAGGAAACATGGATGTAGGTAAAGCAATACAGTTTTTTACCGTGCAATAAAGAAATGAAGTTCCGAACCGCTTGGTTCGAGGCGGTATTATTTCTCCCGTATGTGGTGTCACAACACAGCTTACCACGTGTTATTTTGGATATGAAGTAAGAAGAAGGGATTAGTATGAAGAGCTTATTAGAACACTCGCCGTGGTATGGTGGAAATGGTAAATTACAGTCAGAAAGGCAACTTCTCTACGCAATTGCAGAGATTCTAAAATATTAGTAACCTGAAACCTATCAATGCCTCTGCAATCTTATCGATTGCGTCTTATACATAATATACATACGTACCGCGCAAAGCCATCCCATAGATGAGAACAGTGTGCCACAAGGAGCCAAACTGTGTATAATAAAAAGATACCGCTGCTCCTATTATACGAAAAGGAGCAAAAATGTGGGCAGAGAAACATCCAGTTCCGGCAGATTTCATCAGATCAAACAGAAATCTCACCATCAGTCTTAACTCCTGTTGCCAACTTAGAAGTATAATCATCTGCGGACACAAGTTGGCCAGTGCAAGGGAAATATGGCGAAATGAGGCCATATTGACCAGTTGCAAGTGTACCCTGCGCCTGCTAGGCCCTATCCCAGTCTAGGGTCAAGGCCCATTCACCTGCGTATAAGGCAACGATCAACGATGTGGCTGTGGTTGGTAAAATTTAATATGAAACCAGAATAATCAACCAGCCATTGACTCAGTAAAGGAGAACCACTGCTCCGGCGTGTAAAAACGTCTTAATATGCAGGGCTCCGGGTTTTCGTGAAGTTATTTTCATGACGCTCTCGATGTGGTTTTATCTGTTCAGTTCGTAAGTAGCAATGTTCATTATAACTAATGAACATTACTAAATGTGGATACAAAAAGTTTGGTAAGCAAAAAGTAAAAAAAATCAAAACCATTTCGTAGCGTTTGCTAAGCCCATAGAAGAAGCCTGTCTTAATTTCGTAGTTTTCGGTAGTTTAGCCCTGTATGTATTATTCAGTCACTCGAAGAAGACTTTCTTCATAACAAATAATTGAGATAACTAATAACGAATTAACTGAATTATCTGTTCTGTGACATTCTGTGGTTCGAGTCATACCGAACTTAACGCGGACGAAGTCGCGGGCATCAGCTAGTATTAAATAAATCACGATAGAATCCGTTATAAAGTGCTTTTATTTCAATGAGTGATGTTCGCGTAAACTTCAGACAGTATCAACTGCCGTTACGGGTAATTAGAAAAAAGTCCAACAGCTGGTGTAGCTGCTATGTTTTAATATCGCCCAATATCGCAATTGGGTTGTGGAAGTCACATGGCAGTCGCTTCACGGAAAATGTCACAGTTAGACTGGTAAAGCGAACCCCAGACTCCGAGGTGAAAGCTTCGGATGCGACTGAGATATACGCTAGGATGAAGAAAATAAAGAAAGAAAAGTGTTTTTATTTTGCACAGACATGCACGAAAATCATTGAGGTTAACTAAGGTAGGTAGGAAATAAGAAGAAGGGAAGAAGATAATTATTTTATTATTCTTCAATAAACTCAATTTTAATGGATTGCTAATAACGCAGTATACGTTAGATAGCTTAAATTGTAATATTCCCTAGAATATTGAATGAATGTAGTAGGTATGTAGTTAATGAAACAAGCGGAAGCTCATGAATATTGAATTGTAGAGCGAACCTCGAGGCAGTGAGACACTACTGAAATATTCAAAAGACAGAACGGACAGAGTTATAATTGATGTAGTGATAGATTAACAAACAGGCTGAGGAATACTTGCACATCATTTTACCTTGGACTATTATAGATATGTTGCTTACTCTTAAATGCATCGTAAAAACGGCTAGAACAACGTGTCATGTGTGAGTATTTAATTTCAATACTGTCTTTAAGTGCACATTGACAGTTGAAGACTATAGTAATTTTTTTAAGAATATTATCAACCGAAATTACTAACATTCCTCCTAACCCCTACAGCTAAGCTAAATTGCTTGTGTATAATGACCAGGATTCGAATCCGGGACATCTCGATTATAAGGCCGACCGCTTAACTATTTAAGCTACCGACACTATTATGTCAAACTTGTGCCAAAGTATGTAGTAACTATTTTTTACACCGAATTGTAGTAGCTTGTGTCTATTGATTTTGTATGTAGTCTAAGATACAATACATAAAGGATACCTTCTAGAATTCACCTTCTTAAAACAGACAATAGCTTAGTCAATTGATGGACTAAATATGTCAAAAAGAAATGGACGTATTTATGGGATGAAACCTAGTACTGCTAGCGAAGTGTCTAAAGAAAATAACAAAAAATATTAGCTAGATAATAGTAATAGATACAAAGGAGCACTTGAGTTTGAGGGTGATACAATAGTGTCTTAAACGGGCAGCAATTGGTTTGACTGACAGCTCTGAGAGTAGGCGATACATTTTATTAGAAAAACAAAGTCGATATATTCGATACTAAATTATTTTAGCAAATAAATCTATCTCTAAAGGTAATTGTGATTTATTTGGTGTTATTTTTACCCGACTGCGCGACGCAAAGGAGTGGTAGATAATGTGTTTATCAGCCTATGTATGTCTGTATGTTCCTTTGAAGCACTATACAGACCAAACGCCAATAGTTCGGCGAGTGTCACTAAAGATATGACGTTAGTGAAAATTCAATATGGTGAAATTTGCAAATCACAAACCGGGTGGAAATGAATGGGTACCGCCTGCTATCAAGCTTGTTTCGATCGTTTTGTTATCACTCGGGTATTTTACTTTATTACTAGCTAATGACCGTGACTTCGTTCGGGTAGATGTCGGTTATCGAAACATTTGGTCGTATCACATAATAGTACTAAAGCCAACAACAGGCACTTTCTGCGACCTTCAAACGCTACTGCCACCACTTTTATTAGTGTTTCAGAATTGCAGCATTGGTTTTTCATACACAAAATTTGATGATCTTTCAGATGAGCCTGGTTTTTTCTGGTAATCTTATCAAATTAGATACAGTTTTTTTTTGGTTTTTCCAAATTGATTTTTGGTGTCACCGCCAGGATTTTAGCCTTGCAGCATAGCGATTTCGTATTCTCCAATTGAAGATGTCATCCGGTCATCTGATCAGATTTGAGTTAGGCCCCGGTTACATCTTTACGGCATCACGGCACCGTCCGCCGTCGCCGTCGACGGCGACGGCGGACGGTGCCGTGCCGTGGAGTTGTGGCCGGGGCCTAAAGTGTTATCGGCTCTCACAATATTACAATATATGGGCATCATCATCGGGTAAACAGATACAAATTCGAACTAGAATGTGGAATGGTCTACCCGCAGCCATGTTTCATTCTTACACTACCGGGTTTTATAAACAGGACGTGTAAAAACATATAGGTATGTCGAGGCTATGCAACACACTGTAAGTATTAACATTGGACCTTAGACCTAGAACGGTGACCCAGCTAGACTTCATCATTTAACATCATCATCCAGCAACGCACGATCTGAGTATATAAAAGAATAGAGAAAAATATTGATCTTACAAGAACGTTACAAATTTTCCTTTTTACTTGACACAAAGTAAACATGATACACCTCTGCTACCTCTTCGGGGATTACACTAAGTGCATTCAGTTTTAGCACGTTAATTACACCTACAACCTGTGTTTTATACAAATAGTCCCACGGGGGTTCAACTTACAACCTTACACTAACGCCGGTTATGTATTTAGTACTAGGACTATAAGATCTGCGTGCGTAAACTTCTAACCCATTTTATTACATACGAAAACGACATACACATGCAGCAGATACAGCGTACCCATTACTTGTCAAACTCTGATACGGATAAAGGGGACCATTGAGAAGCCGCAATGAATTACGCGCATGTGCTGCTTACGTCGGCAGTTGTCGTATGCGGTCGGCTTCGGCATCATACCTTAAAGCTACTACTAATAATTATACATCAAGGTAAAAAAAATACAATATAATAAATTAAAATTAATTTAGGAACATATCGTCACTATTACTCATTTTCCAGCACCTCAATAATATAAATGTGAAATAACAGATGAAAACAATTTTTAAAATAATTTGTAAAAGTTATTCGATTAATTAAAAGTCACTCAATAAAATAAATCAAAAAGCAATTACTCCGTTCCCAGCTTGATATATCAAAATTGAAAATATATTGGACGTGCATCCAATATCCACTCACTGAACAAAAGCTCAACTCTCCCGAATTCCCTCATTCCATTCAATACTATTCATCCAATTGAAAATGCGGTTGAATTGATCCTATTGTCAAACCTTAGTATTATCCTTTGGTCAGCCACTATCCTAGTTTAATTACAACTGACAACAGTTTACGATGCGAAATGCATACGAATTTTGGTTTCCATTCGATACTATTTATTGTTTAGTTGAGCCATTTTCGTGATATTGTGTCGATATCATTGTTTTAGTTATAACATCTAACATCATCATGTATGTAATGATGCCCACAGCTATATTCTATCATCGCGTTGGTCACTGCAGGCAAGGAGTCCATCCACACATTACGACCGGAAACAGTGCGCACTTGCGGTATGAAAAAACTTCATCCCACGCACTCTCAAGTTGAGGAATGAACTCCCTGCTGTGGTTTTCCCAAGCGACTACAATATGGGGTTTTTCAAGAAGGGCATTAGAAGGTTTCTTCAGCAGTTTCTGCAGCACGAGTCTAACGCCCCTGTCGTTGTATACATCCATAGGGCAGGGTAACCACTTTCCAACAGGTGGGCCGTGTGCTGTCTTGACTTACTAGATATTATAGCTTCAGCGGCAAGATTTATTTTATTTAAAACGATATTAAGCTTCTTTTCCGTGGTTTCATCATCATCATCATCATTTCAGCCATAGGAAGTCCACTGCTGGACATAGGCCTCCCCTATAGATCTCCAATAGGACCGGTTGGAAGCGTCTCGCATCCAGCGCGTTCCCGCGGCCTTTATGAGGTCGTCTGTCCACCTTGTGGGTGGATGTCCTACGCTGCGCTTGCCGATACGTGGCCTCCACTCGAGGACTTTTCGACCCCATCGGTCATCAGTCCTCCGTGCTATGTGCCCTGCCCACTGCCATTTCAACTTGCTAATCCGCTGGGCTATGTCGGTAACCTTGGTTCTTCTACGGATCTCCTCATTTCTGATTCGATCTCGCAGAGAGACTCCGAGCATAGCCCTCTCCATAGCTCGTTGGGCTACTTTGAGCTTACTCATAAGGCCCATAGTGAGGGACCACGTTTCAGTGCCATAAGTCATCACTGGTAACACACACTGGTCGAAAACCTTCGACTTGAGACACTGAGGTATGTCGGACGAGAAGACATTGCGTAATTTTCCGAACGCTGCCCAGCCGAGTTGGATTCGGCGATTGACCTCTTTCTTGAAGTTGGACCTACCTAACTGGACTACTTGTCCTAGGTAGACGTACGAGTCAACAACTTCAAGAACCGAGCTCTCAACAGATATCGGGGTAGGTACAACATGGGCATTGCACATCACCTTTGTCTTGTCCATGTTCACCTTAAGACCCACCTGTTGAGAAACTCGGTTGAGGCCTTCGAGCATCGTGTTGAGATCTTCCATCGATTCTGCCATGACTACAATATCGTCGGCAAACCGGAGGTGAGTGATGTATTCGCCATTAATATTGATGCCGAATCCTTTCCATTCCAGGAGCTTGAAGGCATTCTCCAAAGTGGCCGTAAACAGTTTCGGAGATATCACGTCTCCCTGTCTTACGCCTCTTTTCAAAGGGATCGCCCTCGAACTCTGTTCCTGTACTCGAACCGACATGGTGGCGTTATTATACAAACACTTCAACACTTCGATGTACCGATAGTCAATACGGCACCGCTGGAGAGACTCAAGCACAGCCCATGTCTCCGTGGTTTAATTGGATGTAATTTGATGGTTTGGCGGGACAAAAATAATTTAACCGCAAACTTATTGACTAGTGAAACCATCAAACTTCGTCACACGACAGCCATAAACTTCGTCAGTGATAGTAAAAGTGCACCACGTTGACAGAAGTTTACTTCGTTCTCGTTCGCACTGAATGTGAACGTCGAGACGCACAATGACCAATACGCATAATTATTAATGAAAATAGCATCATGAATACGCAAAATGACCAATCGCGAAATGACTAACACGACAAATTAACAATCGCGAAATGTCTAACAAAACAAATTAACAATCGCGAAATGACCAACACGCCAAATGACCAACACGCCAAATGACCAACACACCAAATGACTAACACTCCAAAATCCACAAAAGCTAGAGAGAAATATCACCTCAACAACAATGTAAGAATTCTAGCAACTACAATGCCTTACATAAAGAATTCGGGATTGTAAGAAAAGGAATTATGTCGAACAAAAAAGAAAGAAAAAACATAATACGCGTATAATTTATAAGTGCAAATAGTACAACATACCGGTATTTAACCACTCAGTGTCAAAATTTATCAATATAACAATATAAGTCCAGCTTTAGACGCCCACTTATTTTATCTAAACCAATAGAAATTTATACTTCGATTGCGAAGTACTGTAATTTTTAAAATGAATGGACATGAGTTTGCAGATGAAAGAACATGTCGATTTAATATTAATGCTCGAGAGCCGCCTGCTATTACAGAGCCTCTGTAGTTTAGCCGTGACAGCCGGGGGAAATTGGCTTTCGTTTAAATAGAAAAATACCGGTCATTTTATGTTGATATTCGTATTACAGTTTATACTGACGGTATTTTATTAGTTTCGACTTATGTTCTGTTTTGGAATTTAGTTTGATATTTACTTTAAGGTATTTTTTTTTGTTAAGAGATTCGATTTCAGTGAAATTTTGGGACAGGTGTGGGTGTGTATTAGGGTATCAGGTACTTGGTGTGCCCGCTACTTAAATCGCGTGGATTTTTTTATTTGGGCGGAATCGTAATATCTACTTATTCGATATTAAAAGTAGCATAAGTTCTGACTTGAGTTCTGTTATAAGTTATGAATCAGTTCAAGAATACCTGCCACCTAGAACTAGCAATCACTTTTTTTATACCACTTAGGTGGCAGATGAGCACACGGCCTGCCTGATGGAAAGAGGTTGCCGTAGCCTATGGACGTTTGCACAATCGTGCTGCTGACCTTGTAAGAACAGAGAGTTTCTGTGCAGTGCAGAAGACAAAGAGACTCTTATTTTCTTTATTTGTATAGAGTAGAAAAAAGTATGATAATAGCGTACAAATACCTACAATTGTAGAGAAATTGTCTAATGTTTTGCATTTAAGTGCAACTCATTACAATTTTTGTGTGATTTATGCTCTACTAGCTGTTGCCCACGGCTCCGCCTGTTAGGTATTCTGATCCCTTTCATCGCTGATAATATAGCCCATGTGTTATTCTGATGCATAGGATACCTATATCACTGTAAAGTATCATTAAAATCCATTCAATAGTTGTTACGTGAAAGAGTAACAAACATCCTCACATACTTACAAACTTTTTGTTTATATAATAATAATATTAAAAACATCAAAGTAACGTGTACATAACTGCAAAGATATAACTGTCTCTTACTAACGCATAGTGATAGAATCCGTGTGAGTATGACGGAGAATTTGATTCCATGATATTCGAACCTCCTTTGAGGTGCTGCAGAAAATTATTTCAAAGGAGAAATACTGATTGCATTCAGCGGAGATTGCATTGCACTTCATCGTCAAAGGAAACTGGAAATATTCTGTAGACATTATAACGTGAATGATAGCTTCATAAAGTGGTGGGTAGAAAATCAAAGCAGCAAAAATGAGCAAATAAATAAATGTGTTTCAATTGAAAAGAATTGTCGGCAATGAGGATCATTCACGTTTTTAGTTGAGTATGCAGATTTATAATGATTAAAAAAATCGGCCAAGTGCGAGTCGGACTCGCCCATGAAGGGTTCCGTAGTAGCAAAGGCGAAAAATGGGGTTTAGGACGTATTAAAAAAAAAAAGCTACTGACTGGATCTCGTTCGAACCAATTTTAAGTGAAAGTTTGCATGGCAATTTACATCATATATTTTTTTTAGATTTATCATTCTCTTATTTTAGAAGTTAGAGGGGGGGGGACACACATTTTACCACTTTGGAAGTGTCTCTCGCGCAAACTATTCAGTTTAGAAAAAAAAATATGTTAGAAACCTCAATTTTTAAAGACCTATCTATAGATACCCCACCCACGTATGGGTTTGATGAAAAAAAAAAAAAATGAGTTTCAGTTCTAAGTATGGGGACCCCCAAAATTTAATGCTTTTTTTTATTTTTGTATTGAAATTCTTAATGCGGTTCACAGAATACATCTTCTTACCAAGTTTCAACAGCATAGGCCTTATAGTTTCGGAGAAAAGTGGCTGTGACATACGGACGGACGGACAGACAGACAGACAGACAGACAGACAGACAGACAGACGGACAGACAGACAGGACGAATCTATAAGGGTTCCGTTTTTTGCCATTTGGCTACGGAACCCTAAAAAGAGAAAAGAAATTAAAGAAAATAAGAAAAAAGAAAGAAGTTCTTCTGAAGTTACCTGGCAGCGAAAATTAAATTGACGTCCTTTGTAACTTAAAGACTTCAGTATAGTTTTATCCGATTCACACGAACAATGAACGTTATGCCATTATTAGTCTACTGAAGAATGCGACTAGTGCAATTCGATCGAAACGTCGTCAGCCAAACAAAAGGCATTGTCCCACCCAGTATTATCGCGAGCAAGTCGGCAATCTATCGCGACGAAGTCGGCAAATTAAAATGTCCTAACAACTGCTTACACGGTTTTAATAAGCCGAGCTCTCGAAGTCTGTGGTCATTTCAATCCACTTGTACTAAGAACGGTGTTTTATTATGAAAGATTGGTAAGACTCTGGGAGTATTCTATTGTTCCCGCATAGCCTCTCGACTCTCCAAGTCTGAATTCTAGACGGAATTCCGGGAATTCCTGATGCCCACAATTATGGAGTCGACAAAACGGTTGTATTAGTATATAGTAAGTACTTCGGTTGTGAAAGCTATTACATATTTTCCTCGAAATGTTTATTTAGAGAGAAATAAAATGGTTTGTTTACTTTTGGCTAAATATGTGTGAGCGAAAAATACTAGTAGTGTAAATGTAAGTTGAAGTATTAATAGAGTGGAATTGGGCCACCCCATCTCTTCCTGTGGGTGTCCTAAAAGGCGATTATGGGATAGGGCTGTTCTCCATCCGACAGTAAACATACAGCGTGACAAATTGCCCGCTAAACGGTAATAGGCTCGCCCCTATTACGTGCGGTGGGACCGAAAATCATAGTTGACGCGGTTGACGCAATGTGGCTGGATACACCTTTGCCTACGCCCTCGGCGATTTACAGGCGTGAGAATATGTATGTATGTTACATTTCAGTGATTACAGTTTACTCGACATTTTATTTTGTACTGATATGATAGTCGTGGATTCGTTTTGCGTGTAGTGCAAATATTTGTATGGGTTTTGGGATTTCATCTATGTGCATGTGCATATGCATAATAATACCTATATATATTTAAATTCTAAATAATTTCATTGTATAACACTCACGAGGATATTTTCTAGGTCCTTTATTACTGTCGAGTATCCGATATTTCGGCGCTGTTACAAGCGTCATGTTCTGGGTAGGTACGCCCAGTAAGTGTTAGGGTGCTTATATAAAGAAACAGGTTACCCGGTATCGACTATTGGTTGCCATCATCTCATTTCGTCGTTTGTCAAAAAACATCACAAAGCATGCGCACCCTTGTTAGGGTTCCGTAGCCAAATGGCAAAAAACGGAACCCTTATAGATTCGTCATGTCTGTCCGTCCGTCTGTCCGTCTGTCTGTCTATCCGTCCGTATATCACAGCTACTTTTCTCCGAAACTATAAGGCCTATGCTGTTGAAACTTGGTAAGAAGATGTATTCTGTGAACCGCATTAAGAATTTCAATACAAAAATAAAAAAAAGCATTAAATTTTGGGGGTCCCCATACTTAGAACTGAAACTCATTTTTTTTTTTTTTCATCAAACCCATACGTGTGGGGTCTATAGATAGGTCTTTAAAAATGCTATTGAGGTTTCTAATATAATTTTTTTCTAAACTGAATAGTTTGCGCGAGAGAGACTTCCAAAGTGGAAAAATGTGTGTCCCCCCCCCCTCTAACTTCTAAAATAAGAGAATGATAAATCTAAAAAAAATATATGATGTAAATTGCCATGCAAACTTTCACTTAAAATTGGTTCGAACGAGATCCAGTCAGTAGCTTTTTTTTTTTAATACGTCCTAAACCCCATTTTTCGCCTTTGCTACTACGGAACCCTTCATGGGCGAGTCCGACTCGCACTTGGCCGATTTTTTTAATCATTATAAATCTGCATACTCAACTAAAAACGTGAATGATCCTCATTGCCGACAATTCTTTTCAATTGAAACACATTTATTTATTTGCTCATTTTTGCTGCTTTGATTTTCTACCCACCACTTTATGAAGCTATCATTCACGTTATAATGTCTACAGAATATTTCCAGTTTCCTTTGACGATGAAGTGCAATGCAATCTCCGCTGAATGCAATCAGTATTTCTCCTTTGAAATAATTTTCTGCAGCACCTCAAAGGAGGTTCGAATATCATGGAATCAAATTCTCCGTCATACTCACACGGATTCTATCACTATGCGTTAGTAAGAGACAGTTATATCTTTGCAGTTATGTACACGTTACTTTGATGTTTTTAATGAACTTCAGGCTTAATTACTAGGGTTTGGTCGTTGATGCGTGAACAGAAGTGTTTCGTTTGGCGCGAACATTCCGTGTTCGCGACAAACGAAACATTTAGCTTTGGTTATGGTGGTATACGTAAATACATTTGGGCTTTGGTCCCTTAATGGGGGAGGGGGCTTCTTTTTTATATCGCTTAGGTGGCAGACAAAGACAGAGAAGAAGAAAAATTGGTTTGAACGAGATCCAGTCAGTAGTTTTTTTTTAATACGTCATAAACCGCAATTTTCGCCTTTGCTGCTACGGAACCCTTCATGGGCGAGTCCGACTCGCACTTGGCCGAATTTATTTTTTAAATAAAACAGTGCTGTGAACTTAGAGCACGCGTATCACTCAGGTCTGTGGTGCCGAGTATAGGCAGATACCTACTTAGCGATGGTATAGCGCACCTAAAATATCAATAGATGGACTTATGAACAATGACATTTCATAACATAGACATGTCATATGCTTACAAATCAACGTAGAAATATGTGCCGAACTCACACACACACATTTTTAATTCATCTACACTTTTGGTGTATTAACTTTAGAGTAATAGTTCGTGCAGTGTCTATAAACATACGATGGCATTTTCGTTATTTTTTTAATTCACTGATGCTTCCGCTCAACGTCCGACCGGCGCCGCTCGGCACGCGGTACTAGAGGCAAACGTTCCATTTGACTCGTTTTCGGATCTTCACGATTTTCGCGCAATAACATATCTACTTCTTTTTATATAATATCTTTGCTTATGAATGTAGTGTAATGTTATACATTGTTTTGTTCGTGTTGATATGGATGGATGAAATTAAAACCACCAATTTAGAATCTTTTGCTTGCTCGGTCATCAAAACTGAGCACGCGGTTAAAAAGCAACTTTGCACTCTTGTATAACAAATAACTAATGTCACTTTGACGGGTATTGTTTTGCTATTGATTGAGGTTGAGTCAGGATCCTTGGTACTGTTCATACTTAGTAAAGTGCGCTCTATAGCAATGTATACCTAAGGCTGTGAAATATACAAGTTGTTCTTGTTCCAATATCCGACCATATCAATCATTAACAAAGATTAAAACAATACCCTGTAATAATAAAACATTTTCATATTTTACATTAATTATTATCCATCGGAATTGTATTGTAGTTGCAATTATAATTTTCTTTGTACACAAATTCGAATCGCTCCATAAAATTAAATTAAAGTGTAATATTCAACCAAAGCATTGTGAATCGTATTTTTAAGTAAATAGTAATGAATTTACAATGTCAGTCTTTTGAGCCTTGTTACAATAATTAACCAAGCGGTGTGGACAATATCGATGCATTCATCGAATTTATTAGGTACAATTTATTCAATCAAAATATGGATACACGGTATAACCCATGTTTGCGTTACATACCGCAATGTTTTGTGACCTATTGGGCACATATTATATACTATGCCATCCCACTTCCTACTAATATGAAAGTGTGAAATTTTGTGGGAAACCCGGTGGGGGTCGACCTAGACATACGTATGTCAGTCAAATCGAAGGTATTTTATAGATAGGACATGTCAAGAGTACCTGAACAACACAGGGATAGATATAACACATAGGTTATAGACGAGAAGACTAGAAAACGTTTAATAACCCCAACTACCTACTTACGATCTATTATATCTTTTCGTCCCATTGATATTTGTCGCATTCATTCAGCGAGCGGCGAAGTAAAACTTCTCACATAAGTATTAAACTTAGTTAAAGCTTACTACTATGCACAGACTCATACCTTTTCACTCCGCGTGCACGCCTTTTGATTCCGTCCTCACACACCTCTCTAACCTGTAAAGTTAAGAGGGCTTAAAGTTTTTAAAGTAGTGTAGTAATAGTCTACAAGTCACGCCTTTATCCCCGGAGGGTTAGGCAGAGGTGTATTAACATTCACATTTCACCAATCATTGTATTTAGTCCCACGTAATATGGGGTGAGAATATTACCGTATTCCGTGCACTATTGTTGACTCGAGCCATGCATCTGAGGTTGAGTCAGGGCTGTATATATCTGTCTGATGTTAAACAGCCCTATCGCCTAGTTGCCTTGTACGGCACCGCATTAGAGGAAATAATGGTGGCCCAAATTCTACTCTGAACCTACTATGAACCTATGATGAAGAAGAACAAGAAATAATAATAGCCTCAGTCTGCTACTGCCGCGGGGTCACAGGGGACATGACCCCTCCCAAAACCATGCACGTCATATTGAAAAGTCCCAGTATGAGGGGAGGGGGGGTTAAATTTCTTAAGGAATTTCCGAAGTAACCCCCCCCCAAAACTTCAAGCTGCGACCGCGCCTGGCTACACATCAAGAATGGCACAAACCCCTGCTCTACATGTTCGCCAACAGATGTTGGCTAACGCGATGGCCAACATGTCGAGCGGATACAATACTATCTTAGAATATAAGTAATATCATTTACTATTTTAGAAATAGATGTCGCTCACAAGCAAGTCCATTTGCTAAACAAGTCTGTTTTATGTTGTCGTTTTCTAAGTGCCTTTTTAATGGACTTTCTATACCTACAGAATAAATGATTTTTTGACTTGAGCACTACCCTTGATTGAGAGCAGCACTTGAACAAATTCTATTACTAAAATAGAAATTGCTTATTCGATTGGGCCTTTTTCTAAGATACAGCTTTTCATAGAAAAATGTAATTTCTGAAATACAGTTTGTCTTTTATTTTTAACCGTCTTCAAAAAAGGAGGAGGTTCTCAATTCGGATGTATATGTTTTTTTTTTATGTTTGTTCGCTCATAGCTCCGCCATGCGTAGACGGATTTGCAAAATTCTTTTTTGTTCGAAAGTAGATTATTCCGAAATGGTCCCATTTAAATTTCGTTAAGATCTGATGATGGGTTTCCGAGATTAGACCAAGGAACTCTTCAAAAAATACCAGGAAATCAGCCGCGATTGCTGCAATCGCATATTATTGCAATGTCTCTGCCATTACACATCATAACATCACGCCTGAATCCTTTGAAAGGGATATGCAGAAGTGTTCAGAATATTCAGCTATATTTCCGGTGTATATGCGTTGATTTTTAATTTGGTTTTGGTTTACTTTTGAGGTAGTCCTGTATTATTTTATGTATGTTCACCGATTACTCAAAGACGCCTGGACCGATTTGCAAAATTATTTTTTTTGTTTGATAGGTTATACTTCCCAGGTAAATTTTATCAAAATCGGTCAAGCAATTTATGAAATATCAACAAAAATCGGTTGAAGTCGGTTTTTTAAAGTTAATTTGGTGATTATATTGATATTGAACCTTTAACCGACTTCTAAACAAGGATTAGGTTTTCAATTCGAATGATTTTTATTTCTGTTTTTATAAAATTTCGTCAATTATTTTCTGTAAAATATTCTTAGCTATTGCCTGTATATTGAATTTTTAGGAACCAATTTCAGGTATAAAAGCCCTGGTATTATTTCTTGTTCCAAAATTCAGGCAGGCAGGTTAAAGCGTGATCGAATAATACACATTCAAAAATCTTCACATACCACACACAGACACACACAC
This sequence comes from Eilema depressum, assembly GCA_914767945.1. Lineage (NCBI taxonomy): Eukaryota > Metazoa > Arthropoda > Insecta > Lepidoptera > Erebidae > Eilema > Eilema depressum. Next base: position 29,919,558 of record OU612012.1, on the reverse strand, counting down.
ACACGCACACACAGACACACGCGCTCAGACACTCGCACACATACACACGCACAGGCACACGCACAGGCACACGCACACGCGCACTATTATTTTTACTTATACATATAGGTAAATATTCGACAGCCTCCGTGGCGTAGCGGTAGTGAATGCGGCCGCTACGCAGTAGGCGCGGGTTCGATCCCCGCTCAGTGCAAATATTTGTGTTCATGAAATATGGGTATTTGCATTGGTCTGGTCGTGCCTCGGAGAGCACTTTAAGCCGTCGGTCCCGGTTGCCATAAGAACATCTATGGCAGTCGTTACGGGTAGTTGGAGCCCTCAAAAATCCAAAAACAACGGTCTAACTGCAAAGCTTCGATATCGCCTAATGTTAACATTGGGTTGTGGAGGTCAGATGACAATCGCTTCACGGAAAATATCGAGGTCTAGCCAAAATTCGTAGTTAAGACTGATAAAGCGGACCCCAGACTCCGAGCTGAAAAAGCTTCGGATGCGACTGGGAATTAACGCTAAGAGGAAGAAGATAGGTAAATAATATATATACTTATAAACATAATATAATCACCCGTAAATCCCTGAATCTGAAATCACGCAATTTAAGTACACCTCTGCCTACCCAAATAAACACACACACACTCATTATGAAAAAGTAATACCAAAGACATGTTTATTTGGACGGATTCCTCAAACAAGACTGCGGTTGACTGAATGAAAACACGCCTTTGACAATATTTCTTTAGATCCAACTAAATATGTAACGTGTTTTTCAACACACTGGCTCATTAAATGGCTCTAATTTCACCACAATTAGGCATATGATAACACTAAGTATAATCAAAATGTGACTTTTTCATAGGAATACTAATTATTGTTTAGTGTTTTTTAGTATTATTTTCTTCACAAGTGTGATGACAAACGTATGAAACACGTGTGTATTGGTGATTACCGTCCTCGGCTCTCTTCAGACCCTTACCTAACGGCTCAGGTCTCAACGACGACGTCTCAGCAGTAATCACCAACTTAACACACTTGTACCATACATATACTTACTCATTAGGGTGTCCCGTCGATGTATGGAGAATTTTTTTTTTTGAGCTACGGCTACTCAAGAGGTATCAAAAGTTGCGTTTTGACGCGTACATTACGATTATCATTAAACTTTATTAGATATCTGTCATCTTGAGGGCTCTACCGGACCTTGAAGTTTAAGAAATGTGCAAGTTTTAGGGGTTCCTAACATAAACTACAATTCATACAAAAATAACATTAAAATGGTTTTTATTAAATTTAAGAGTACAAAAATGAGTTAGTCCAGGGTCCAAAATAGTTGAAATACAATAAAATCAATAGATATTAAAAAAAAACGGAACTGGTCTTTGTGTCAAAACAAGGTATTTCCGCGCTACATTTTGATATGTTCCTAATGAATCCATCCCGAGCTGTTGCATTAATGACGATTTGAGAAGCCTCTGTCACTAATTTAAAACAACTTTCTATTGTCTGTGTGTGACCAGGAAAGTCAAAGTTATCAAGGTTTAGTTCTTTAGCCTTAATTCTGAGTCCAACATTGGAGACGTGTCGCAGGATCAGTGGATCTGAGATATCTCACAGTCTCGCTCTCACCAAAGTATTCAATCTCGTGTTAAGAGGTTAAGTTTTAGTGCTTTAAATACCTTGAGAAAAAAGCTCTTCAGCAGCAGCGAGAACCAGTTCTCTGGCCTTAATATTTTGCGAGATGTAAGCTCTGGAATATGGTCTCAGTCAGCTAATATCATGGCAACATGCAAGTTTTCTGAGTGCGCGAAAAAAGCGTTTCTTTCCATCACTGCATCTATAAGTAGATCTCTGTTTATCAGGTAAAAATTAAGAATACGTAATAATTTAAGAAATATGCATGCCTCCATCTTTAAATTATAGGTTTTGCTTAACAAGAAGCCAAACGCCATTAGCATACTCAGGCCGGTATTCTAGAACGGTACTCAGTTCTGAATATTGATTTATCTGAGGACAGGTTGTAACGATAATCTATGAAATCCTTCAGTCTATCTATACAATCTGTCCTAAGGTAAATTGGGATTCAGGACTGAGTTTCTTTCTAGAATACGGGCCTCAGACTTAACATAAGTACTAACTGTTTCGCCGTCAGAAAAAATTGCAGCTGCTTGAGAATTATGTGGTCTCGTTTGGTTTCTCAACAAGCAAAAGCCATCATTTAAAGAAGGAGTCAAGCATATTTTTCAAATGATTACTTATGTGTAGATATTTTCGATGTTTACCTGATAGACAGAGATCTATAGATTCAGTGATCGACGTTTTTTACGCGCACCCAATAAAATTGCTTATAGCCATGTTATTTGACGACAGAGACCATATTTGAGACTATGCATTTAGCAAGATATTAAAAGTCAGTGAAGCAGAAAAGAGCACCTCTCCCAGGGTATTTAAAACACCAAAATTTGACTTCTTACCACGAGATTTTGGTTTTTATTTTGGACAAGTACCTAGTCTCACTTCGTGTTGAATTTAGTATTATTTATATTATATCTATAACTGAAACACGTAATTTATCACAAGAAAGTACGGAGTGACACCTTTTTCAGCAATGAAACCGCAATGGAAATGAGACGAACTGCCTCACCATTGTAGTAGAGAATTTGAGAAAAACCAGTCAAAACATTAATTTCGCGCGTTCGAGCCAAACCTATTCTTCATAGGAAATACATTTTTCATTACTTGCAAATCGTAAATTGGTGTCTTAATATCATTTTAATTACAAAATAAAATGTGATTAATGTAAAAAAATAATAATAGACGATATGCACTGAAGGGTCACATAAGTGATTTTTTGAAAAATAAAAGTGGCGGTAGAGCCCTCAAGATATTTTCATATATTTTTTTATTATTTTTACGGTAATCTACAACTCATAACGCAACTTTTGGGGGGTCTTGTGTAACGAAAATCGAAAAAAAAAATATCGGGACACCCTATTACTCATGCCTGTAAATTCCGAAAGGGTAAGCAGAGGTGTATTAACACCCACATTTCGCCAACTATGATTTTCGCACTCACGTAACAGGAGAGGAGCCTATTGCCGTCTAGCAAGCACTTTGCCATAATGCACTGTGTAATCACCTACCCTGCCAAGGCAAGTGGCAATTCGTTAGTCGGCGTATTGTTGAATATAATGACGAATGTATTTATTTTTGTTCTATGGCGATCCCAACAATTCCGCCAACAACTCAGTTTTGACGAATGTATCGCACTGACATGTATTTTGACGTTTATGACAGTCGCCAACGTCAAATTAATCTATTCGATTCCACAAACGTATTGTCTTTTAATGCATTTCTCTTTCTTAATCGAAGTTGGTTTTCCCAAGCGACTACAACATGGGGTTCTTCAAGAAGGGTATTAGAAGGTTTCTTCACGGTCGGCAGCACGTTGCATACGTCCATAGGCCACGGTAACCAACCAACCATCAGGTGGGCCGTGTGCTTGTCTGCCAACTAAGTGGTATTAAAAATAAAGAAGTGATTAAGAAAGAGAAATGTATAAAAGACGATGATAGAGGAATTAGGATCGGCTTCGTCTGGGCCTCGATGGCTTCCCTCGGCCGTTCCCAATAACATATCTACAGATAAAGGTAAAGGTAGAGATAGTTGCTTTGTCAAATCCTATTGTTATTTTGCTACTAGGAATAGCGTAACCATAGCATTTAGCTAGCGGTTGGCATTTCGCGAAGTTGTCATTCTGAGCTGAAGCCAGATTGGATGACGTTTTTATCCATTCTAATGTCAAAACTGGCGATAGACAGGTTATTGGGAACGGCCGAGTGGTCAGAGCATTCCCACTGTAAGGAAAAGATCGCGGTTTTGAGTCCCACACGAGGTCGATTTCTTTTTCTCTATCTTAATCGATTTGAATAGTTAGCATAATAAATGGTTTAAAATTTATTTCAAAAGTATTTTCACTTGCCTTAAAGGGCTGGCCGCTGCCCCTCTAGACAAGTGGCAATTCGTTGCTCGGCGTATGATGGAGTAAATAAATAAATAAATAAATATTCTACAACATTCTACACAACGCTATCTAGACCCACGGTAAGCTTAATTAGCTTGTGTTATGGAATCTAGAATGCGAATATACATATTACTTAGATACTTTTTTTATTTTTGTAAATACATACATATCATACATAGAAACACCCAGACCAATAGAATGCCAAATGTATGTGATTTGACGTATATATGAAATAGAATGCCAAATGTATATGGAATAGAATGCCAAATGTATGTGATTTGACGTATATGACAGGCGTCAACGAATGTCAAAAACGTCAAATCCTTATACATTTGTCATTCTATTCCATCGTATGCCGAGCAACGAATTGCCACTTGTCTAGAGGGGCTGTTACTATATTTTTGCGTGGTGCGTATCGATCGAGCCGCAGCCAGCGTTCGTGTACATTTTAGTTCCACATACACTCACATCAAATTGAGTTTGTTCTTTGACAGTGCTTTTTCATTCGTGAACATATTAATGAAGTTCTTTTTTGCGGGAAAGTTACACGGAATTTCAATCTTTTTCAACTGGCAAAAGAGTTTTTGAGAAATTGTAAAAAAGTGTTTGTTATTTGAATATGAAATTTGTTTTTTTTTTATATCACAGTATTTACAGATAAACTGAAATAGGTAGGGGCTCTTTATTAATGGTAAACTGTTTACTAGAAGAAAGAAAGAAAGTAAAACTACCACGGTGCCTTATAAAAGTAGACTTTTGTGCGAGACTGCTTTTTTAAATTTTGGAAAATTATAATAAAGAGTTCGTTTAAATATGAAATATGTTCTAATGGGCTGTTTATTAATGGTTAATTCTTTAACAGAAAGAAGAACGTCAAAAGAAAGAAAAAAAAACTGATAGTCTTGAAAAATATAGAAAAGAAAATGGGATTTAAAGACGTATGTAAGTAAATAGTAATACCTAAATATGTTAGAAAACGAGACTTTTATCGCAATAATCGCACGAGTGATACTAATCCTGGTGATGCTTATAGATTTTACCTATCAAGTAAAATAAAATGGACGAAAACCTAGAAAGTCTAAAATAACTGCCTAGAGTCTAGACGTTGTGTAGACCGAATTAGAGCGTGTCTAAATAATTGAAATTGAGAAACCAACTTGGAGAATTTTAGATGACTCGAGAAAGCTCCGGTAACGTTTTATTTTTAAATATAGACTCGGATATTTATTTATTCATCTGCACACCGAGTCTATAAATTGGTTCGAGGAATTTAAAGGCGGTTACGTACCATAATTTAAAATTAGGGGAATTTGCCTCTCACCTGCCTCTCTAGACAAACTCAACAAGTGGAAAAACAATAGAATGTCATAAACTTCAAAATAAGTGTCAATCTCATACACTTATCTTTTTTTTTTATTCTACAAAACGCCGGCCAACGAATTGCCAGTCCCCCTAGACTGTAGAACAGGGGCACTATAGAATAGGATGACGAATGTATGGGATTTGACGTATATGACATTCGTTGACGACTGTCCTGCTACAGTGTGGGCCTGCAACCAGGGGCGAGGGGTCCCTATACCCGATTCCTGCCGACTTGCTCTGCATAGAGAAACCTTGGTAATGACGTTTTTTAATCCCATACAAAATTTCTCTATGGTCGTTCTATAAAGAGTAAGATTATTTTCCACGAGCTTCCCTTTTGAAAATTTTTACTCTTCGCTACTTGTACAAAATTCTAATTTTAGCAATACGTCTTATTTTATTTGATAAAGACTTCTATTCACAGTCGTAACGCAAGTAGTCACTACATTTCATGTGGTGTAATAGTACATTATGGTACAAGTGAGTAAAGTTGGTGATTACCGCCGAGGCGCCATTGAGACCCGAGCCGGCAGGCGAGGGTCTTAAGAGAGCCGAGGACGGTAATCATCATACTCACGCGTGGCATACGACGTTTTTCAATACACTTGTGTGGAAAATAATACTAAAAAGTCATTTTATATAGTAGAAAAAAAGTTTATTTACAACGCAAACTTTCATACTTCTTCACTATTTCGTAGAATGGACCGTGTATGGTGAATGACCTCGGTATTTTATTTTTCGTCATAGGTATCTTCACTTAAAGCATCTGACCATGGTTCTCTATGTCTTTCACAGTTATATTTGTTAATTATTGTATCCTACATGCACCAGTTACACCAAATATTAAAGCGACCTGAAAAAGATGAACAATAATTTAAGTTCAACACACAACTCGGCAGAAGTCGCGTAGTTAAAATAACCCAAAAAAGTGAATAGTACATTAATTTAACTAACCTTAGTAGCCAGATAATGGTTATCTGGAGCATCTTTTTTGAATTTTTCAATATCGTTAGATGATAAAACCTTTGATTTTTTGCTTCTAAATCCATCAGATAGTCTCTTTAGATAAGCTTTCAAATTAGAGTACGTTTTTAAGTCCACTCCATTCTTTGTTCGGACGGTGTTTATACTTAGAAGATAATTCTTTAAAGTATGCCATGAACACATTTTCTGAAAAAGACTACGTATTCTTGTTGTTTTGCCATTGTATAAAATTTTTGTACGTTAATAGATATTTTTCCTTGGAGTTTTCAGCACAGAACACTTAGTAAACTTTCCATAACGTTAAGGGCTTCACATTTTATATTGGTACAAAATAAATCATTTTCTTCACAACTAGTACATACTTGTAGACATTTTATAATAAATAACTATAATTTCGACACTTAAAATGAGTTGTGTAGGTAATTTTTTTCCTATCGGCGGGAAATATTAATAAGTTTTCGAATGCGCGCGCATCTAACCACAGATTAATCTAACAATGTATCGGCCATAGACTAAAAGAATGAAGTTTCTTTTTTTTGATAGCGTTTTGGACTCAACATGGGGAATTTAAAGTTTTTTGTAGACAAAATAAAATAAAAAAGTGAAAGTTTTATTTAATAAACATGTATAAGTTGAAATTATCTATTTAAATATGAAGTTGCATGATGGATATCAATTTATTTGTAGGTTACTATTGAACACGATCTTTTTGGTTACCCAACTTTTTTTAAGAAACTCAACCAATAAAAAAAAAGAATCTATAACTCACTTTTGTGAATAATAGTAATGAAAAATTCACAGTTTCGTTATAGGTGTACTTACGTGCTTAATTGCGGTGAAGTAAAACGCCAGTTACGAGCAAGTGTATTGAAAAATATATAAATCAAAACTGACATAAAACGAAACCAAGTAAAATATGTCTGCAAATACGAACGCGCGCGTTCACGGTACGGTTGGTGAATAAGGAGCAACGTTATTGAGATTCACTTCAGCAATGCTAACATTTTACATTCAAATGTAAAATTGTAAGCCAGAGGGAGCGCTGGCTGCCAGGCACCTATATATTCCGTTTATGATATGCACCGACGTGAGTACGACTACATACATACATACATATAATCACGCCTGCAAATCCCCGAAAGGGGTAGGCAGAGGTGTATTATGCCAACTATGATTTTCGGTCCCACGTAATAAGTGGCGAGATATGTCGTCAAGTGGAACCCTTATTCATGGGCTGTATGTTTACTGTTAGATGGAGGACAGCCCTATCCCTTAGTCGCCTTCTACGATACCCACAGGAAGAGATGGGGTGGCCCTATTCTACTACAACGGGTGATCCCCGTTGGAGTAGAATAGAGTGGTATGGTGGTTCCCATGGCCTGTCAGCATGTTCCTGCCAGCTAATCTTCGAAGTTTCTGAGTAAATTTTGACAGGTTGTACACAAGCAGATAGCTGATATTCTAAGCGTACCCATAGGTAAATTATTAACTGTTAAGTTTCGCCAAAAAATTGAGCCCAAAGTTCACTCGGAAGAAGTCGCAGCCTCGCCTCCCCTAAAATAAAAATAATTCATCAACCTCCGTATAAAAACAAGAAAGAAAAGAGCAATAAAATATAGATAAACAGTCGATTAACCCTCCACCTGCCGTTTCTTTGCAGCACAAACCTGCAAATAAACGAACATAATTAAAAACGTGAAGCGAAAGCTCGCAGGATTTATCAAATAAACCGAATGAATCATAATATTTTACCGTATATGCCCAGCGGCGCATAGGGGAGATTGCCTTATAAATGCCGAGCGATATTGTTTGTCTTTTTACTCCAACAAAGAATATGATGGTAAACATCCTATTGTCCTCCGTTTGAAATGAAATACCACGGGGCTACTATTAAACATCCGTAAGTTTAGGTCCGCACGAAACACGAACGAAAGACGCTATATATATGACCGTGTAGGTACTACCATGAGGTTGTCGCCCAAGCAGAATCAATCAAGATGTGGACGCTGTGGTTCCCACACGAGGGGTCGTCTCAACCGCAGTTGAATCGTCAGACGGGGTGCGAGGGTAATGCCTTATTGGTCCACCTTATTCTTAATAGTAATTGCGTGTGATTTTAATCGGTTCGTGTTCGACATAGCCACCGTGATAAACAGAGGGGAGGGGGGTCCCGCCTGAAAAGGGGGAGGTCTCGCCTGAAAAGGGGGGGGGGGTCTCGCCTGTAAAAAAGGTATCATGAAGTTACTTCGGAATTCTTATGGTGGGATAAACCTAGCCGAAGTGTTACGTACCGTCTTCGAATCCGGTATCACGATAAATGTATTATTTTATACCTACATAGATTGCCCGAAACTTGGATCCTCAAATGCATATGTTTCGTAATAGTCCTACTGGTATAAAAGTGCAGCAAAATGCTGTGACCAAAGCGTTTGTGAAGGGTTAAAAGTCTGAACTATTTTGATCCGAGTTTATCGCGCTTTGTTTACTCAGCCGGGTCGACTTGACTGTGAGCTCTGCGGGCCACAATGTTATTCTAGTATTTGCACTTTTTGCGATATTTCAGTTAAGTTTCGGCATGGCATCACGCATTTGCTCACGGTATCGTGATGAAAGTTTTATTTTTAATTAAGACACATAATTTATTAGTTCATCATCATCATCATCATTTTCCTTGAGGTAGTCCTTGCGGTGCCTAAAGTTGCAGTCTCCCCCCTTTTTTCATTTTTGTATATATATGTTACGGCTAATACCCGAAGTGTGGCTGCACCTAGTTTTAGCCGGTTAGAACTAGGTGTAGCCACTTACTCTTGGTTAAACCTAATACGAGCCGATTGTTTTGCGGCTGCACCTAGTTTTAGCCGGTTAGAACTAGGTGTAGCCACTTTAGAAATTTACATTAAATTAGAAATTTCAATGTTGAAATTAATTATCGTTAATACCCCGACTCAGTGCAATCCGACATCGATTTTTTTTTAAACCACCCAGTTGTAGGAGCCCCGCGAAGCGGGGCTCCGTCGAGCTTATTTATTTTAGATTACCCGAAAACAATCGGCTCGTACTAGGTTTAGCCAAGAGTAAGTGGCTACACCTAGTTCTAACCGGCTAAAACTAGGTGCAGCCGCACTTCGGGTATTAGCCGTAACATAATTATATATAGCATAGTGTTGTATATATTTTATAACCAGTTTTACATACAGTGTGGGTGGAATGTATGCGCATGCCTAGCCGCATTACAAATATCATATAGCGACGAACGAATCCTTTACAAATAGTACATAATATATATCTATATGTAATAGATCCACAAGTATGCTCTTCGACTGCCCATTGTACGGTAAATTATTTATTCTATGGACCGGAAAAGACTGGCCTGTACAATAAGCGACATAAATCTTTTTTGTTACACAAAATTTTTATGTTATACCAAGTAAATGTTCTTAATAAAATATTTGTCAATATTATCACCTGTCACTGTCACACGGCGGGCGCGCGGGGGCGTATGGGGACTGACTGCCCCTTACACCCCCTGATTCAGACGTTAGTTTGCTTCCCGGGGAGGTCAAGCAGTCACTTGCGTAAAAGTTGTATGAGAAAAGTGTCAAGACGATGATGCGTAAAAAGTACAAAGCTGACTTGTAAGACGACGATGCGTATAAAGAACTAAACTGACTTTACACATTGGCCCAACAGGCACTAATACCGAATGTCAATACAATGTGGGCAGCACGAGTGTATGTCCATTGGCCACGGTAACCACTCCCCATCAGGTGGGCCGTGTGCTCGTCTACCACCTAAGTGGTCTAAAAAAACAATGAAAGCGTCTATAACTTAGTGATTAAGGAGTCAGCCTACGATCCACAGGTCCAAGTTCTAAACCAGGCCTCGATTCGGCTAAAGCAATACCACAATTATTATACCGCAGGCACTGCAAAAGTATTCCATTTAATTTGAGACTTTAAAGTGAAGCTGTTAAAGTCTAAAATCGATGAATTTTTGTAGAGTGAATAAAAAGGTGTAGGTAATGAAACTCTTATCATGTAATTTTGGACTTTAAAGCCGTAGCACTAAAATCTATAATTGAATGCCATTTTTGCAATTTCACTGGTATGATAGTGGTTTGACCAACGTGTACACACTCCTAACACCAGTAATTAAACTTAACTTAGAGGGTTAAAGGAAAACACTAGTTATTTTGGTTGTAAATACTCGTTTAAAGTAAAAAAAGAAAAAAGCAATATGTAATAATAAAAAGTAACTTTACACAAACGAGTGCACTTCAATAGTCTCACACCATTTGAGAAAACTGTGACCGGAATACATGCAGCCGGCATTATAGAAAAGCTAAGAAATGAACATGAAAAATGTGTTATTTACGTTATAAAAGAACTTCAAGCGGTGTTTGTTACGATTTTATATGGTTGAACAGTATCACCGTTACCAAAGCGACACATTTCTGAGCCAAAGAGAAAAACGTGGGATGGAAATATGAATACTATTGATGTTTAATACCACAAAGTGAATACCTCCATTTAGTAATGTTTGTTTATTTCGGGTATGTAAATAGGCAAAATTTTACAAAATGTTCTGCAAAATTTCATAAAATATATTCAATGTTTGTAATACATTAATACAAATAATAAAGCTGAGTAGCTTGTGTTTAAACACATCGAATTTATGGGTGTGGTTCGAAATATAATATTGCATATTGGTAACCCAGTTATTGGAAAAAGTTTATTAACACTATACAACGATTCGTAGAACCGTTAATTGCTTCTGCCTTTACATTGGGAATATTTAAAAAATAACGCACTAAAATGTGAATAAACATAAAATATATGGTACTCGTATTTTGGTTCAGAATCATTATCTATCTATACCCAGTACACATTATTATAAAGAGTTACCTTAAGTTTGTAGGGGGTAAATTTTGGATCTACTGAGCCGATTTTGAAAATACTTTTACCAATGGTATGCCACATTATTTGTAAGTGTCATAATAATATATGTCATCGTGCTATTGGAGAGGTTCAGCAGCGGGAACGAGATCAAAAGCTAGCTAGCTTAATTGAAAAAAAAACTGGGCAGTTATTTTAATATAACCCAAGCAGTTTTTTTAAATATCAGATCGATCATGACTAGTAAAATACTTAAATGATCTTAATACCTACTAATAATGTTAATACCAAACTGTTTTATTGATCTAAATTGAATTATCATCCAAACTAAAGGTATGTACCAAATATCAAAACAATAAGTCAACAGGATGGGGGGAATACCAAGGTATTAAGATTATTTTGAGTAGGTACTTTGCTAGTTAAGATCGATCTGATGCTGACTGTACGGACACAATTTTATGATAGTGCCTATAACGATGACACTATAAGAGTTTGTAAAGTTTATATCAAGTAAAAAGGTGATACTTATACTGTTAAACTGCCTATTTTTGCTGAGAGAAACATGGTCTGCTCTTCGACTGTGGCTACACGTTTTAATCAAATATTTAACAAGCCGGGAAGTCTGTTACTGCGTTGCGGAAACAACATCCAATTCGACTAGAATATACCACAGTTTGAATTATTTAGAACAAGGCCCTTATCCTATAGGTACCGCCCGTCGACTGTGGGTTCACTGCGTCGCTGTTTTTAGGAATCAACCAATGATATGATAACAGTATAGGTATACCTATATATAAATAAACTCTATATCTTATAACAGAGACTCAACTTAGATGACAGATAAACTGTTTAAAACAGTTTTGTGAACCAAAAGTAACCGTTATAATTGTATGTATAATAAATATATCTTCTTCTTTATAATATAATAAAAACCGGCTAAGTGCGAGTCGGCCTCGCCCATGAAGGGTTCCGTAGCAGCAAAGGCGAAAATTGCGGTTTATGATGTATTAAAAAAAACTACTTACTGTATCTCGTTCAAACCAATTTTTGGTGGAAGTTTACATGGCAATGTACATCACATTTTTTTTTTAGATTTATCATTCTCTTATTTTAGAAGTTAGAGGGGGGGGGGGGGGGGGGGGACACATTTTTCCACTTTGGAAGTGTCTCTTGCGCAAACTATTCAGTTTAGAAAAGAATTATGTTGGAAACCTCAATAGCATTTTTAAAGACCTATCTATATGATAAAAAAAATTTTTAGAGTTTCAGTTCTAAGTATGGGGACTCCCAAAATTTAATGCTGTTTTTCTATTTTTGTATGAAATTCGTAATGCGGTTCACAGAATACATCTACTTACCAAGTTTCAACAGCATAGGCCTTATAGTTTCGGAGCAAAGTGGCTGTGACAGACAGACGGACGGACAGACATGACGAATCTATAAGGGTGCCGTTTTTTGCCATTTGGCTACGGAACCCTAAAAATTAAGCGCTGAATGTGTTGTTAAGCGCAAATCTCGAGAACAGCTAAACCGATTTCGCTAATTATTTTTTTAAAATATTCCTTGAAGTACGAGAACTGTTCTTACGCAGAGAAAAAATTAATAAATTGCTTGAAAATATGTAAAAAAAAAATAAGGAATTGACGTTAGGCGGTATGAAGTTCGCAGGGTCAGCTAGTGAATAATAAAATAAAGGTGGCCCCTAAGGTTGACACGAAAAATAGGCGAATACGTAACGTAAACGTGTCGAGAGCACGGAGCATTGCGATTGGCAGGCGTCACATACGGTGTCCTATCATTTGACAAAAAACGAATGACAAATTTTCATTTGACAAACAACGTTTGACAAAATTACACTTGATAAATGTATCATTTGACAAACTATTGTTTAATAAACTACTCATTAGACAAAATATTTATTTGGAAAAAAATTATTATATAAAACATCATTTTACAAATAAAAATATTAAGATTAAAATATTAATATTAAATAATATTATTTTAAAAACATGTTAGTTGACAAACAGACAGTTAGTGATAGATTATTGAGAAAGCTGCTCATTCCGACTTGGATAGATTAGGTTAGAAGCCTTCGTGGTTATTTTTTGTTTTATAACTATGCAGAACTTTATTTAGTCAAATGAACATTTTTAAAATAAAATTTTAGCAATCGAAATGTTTTCTAAGTAATACATTTGCGAAACGTGTATTATGTCAAATGATTATTTTTAAAGTAATATGTTTGCGAAATGAAAGTTTGTCAAATGATTAGTTTTTTAAACGTTGTTTGTCAAATGATGTTTTGTCATACGTTTTTTGGTCAAACAAGGGTGATCCGTCACACACACAGGTCTGTGAACTCGGCGGCCAATCGCAATGCTCCGTTGTCTCGATACGTTTACGTCACGAATTCGAACATTTTTCGTGCAATTTCACATTTATAACATTAATAGGATATAAATAAAGCTAATTCTGAACAAACGACTATCTGTTCTTACGTTTTTTCTGTTTATACGTATTGAGTACACGGATTTGCAATGGTTTACTGTGCATCTCACTCCATGGCATTGTGCCAAATGTTCCGGAGCCAATACCTACCTACACGGAACGAGGGATTTGTGATAGACTGCAGTGTACTCTGAAAATAAGCTGAAAAGCCTTCGTATCTTCTGCCCAAAACTTTTTTATTACTGTCTTTTATACTTTTTAAAGCTCACGCACGAGTAATAACTCAGGTGTTAGTAAATTTACTGCTTCCGTCTTTACAATGTTGCGGAGCCCCGATTGCTTAATAGAGATGCGAATAGACAGAACATACATAATATACGCTCACTCCTATTTCCCTCTGAGGTCTGCCTACCCTAGGCTGTTGCCCGCCATTTGACTCTATCCTTACATACTTTACAAGCTTCCTCAACACAACAAAAAAAGGCAGATCAAAAATGTGATATCGTGAAAGTCATAAATCGACCATCGAATTCGTACATCATTTTGTACTATAAAGGTCATTCGAAAAAGCGCGTTATGCCTATACAAATAGGTTTGAAACTTCATAAACTCATATATTCTCTGTGTTTCGTACCCATCCCCCATTCCAATCTAACTCAAAAACCGCGACACAAGTTTGGTTCAGCTTGTCTCGAAGCACATTTTACAAATTTCTTACAAGTGACCGTACATAAATAAATGAATATCTGTAAAAATTTCATACAGCAAGTTTGGTATATACACAAGTCTTTGATAAATAGGTTACAAAGTTCGTAAATTATTTTATGATTAAAGGTTCTGAATATTGCAGCTCCAAACTTACGCTAGCATTTCTCGGCAATAGAAACTATGAACTAAGTCTGACCCAAATTAATAGCCGAAAGCTCCAGTGGACGCATCAGTAACCAGCTTGAATAGAGGTTTAGCAAAACGTGCGACTTTATCACGTAACGTGTCTGTCGCAAGCTTTTCGTATGACGGCAGACAGTGGACATTGCAGGATGAAAATTACGGCTTAACATTTCTGTGACGATATTATTCATGTTATAAATAACAAAAGTTTGATTATCCATCCATATCCATACTAATATTATAAATGCGAAAGTAACTCTGTCTGTCTGTCTGTCTGTTACGCTTTCACGCCTAAACCACTGACCCGATTTTCATGAAATTTGGTATGTGGGTAGTTTAGACCTTGAGAAAGGACATAGGCTATGTTTGGTCGCGATAACCGACATCCACGCGGGCGGAGCCGCGGGCAAAAGCTAGTAAATTATATTTTGAATTTCAGGTCGAGCAGTATTTATTTATTGGTTAACATAGAAGAGAAAAATGGCGTAAAACTAGATCGATTTAAATATGTCACTTTTACGAACGCGCGTAGTTATAAAACGGTTTGCCACTTAGAATGAGGTGCCAGGATTGTTTGGAGGACTGACAAATTGTTTGGATACTTCACGTAATATAGATTTATGCTGGGCGTATGGTCCACTAAGATCTTCGGGGTCCAAACCACACTCACCAGTGAACTGGTACACTTGTTGATTCGACGGCTGAGGCTTTAGCGATGGTCTTTGTCCCAAGACGGAGGAGTCTGACGACAGTGGCTCCCATAGAGCTCTCACATCAGGAACAAAAATCATATTGTTCCAATAAGCCAATTATATTAGCTAGGAGCACGGAGGACAGAATATGATTTCCTTCTCCATGGCTAGGAGCCAATAAATCTATATTACGTGAAGTATTTAAACAATTTGTCAGTCCTCCAAACAATCTTGGCACCTCATTCTAAGTGGCAAACCGTTTTACGCCAAATCGATCTAGTTTTACGCCATTTTTCTCTTCTATGTTAACCAATATATAAATCCACCGTGTTCTCACGTTACGACTGCGTTCGAAACTCGTTATCACTCAGAATAATGCTCCTGGTCACCAATATCGATCAAGTTTGAAGTAAATTTGCACTGCCTTTCCGTATAACAGAAAATTACGCCATAATTCGGAAACTTCGTACTTACTGTTCTTCAAAGTGACGATAATGACTCAGGCGGTGGACATGCAATCGAATTACACCCTACACTTTGTGACCGGTACACACCTTGTCTAGGATGCCGAACGATTTTCACACAAAAGTATGTGAATATCATCTATACCTGACTTTTTTAAATTGCCTTTTGTCGCGATAACCAGTCTAAAATAGCAGAAAAAATCTTCTCTCGTAACTGGTTAGGACAGTTGGTTATGAAAACGGCCATTTAATGTTTTTTTCGTAACTGGTTATGAAAGCAAGAAAAAATTTCACGCTCGTCGCTGGTTATGACATATCAGTTACAAAAATGGACGAACCCGCGGTGATAATTATTCGACAACGTGTGTTAGATGTGGTGCATTTTATAACGAGAGTCGCGTTTCCGTAATTTCAGACTACGGTTCGAATAAAAAATTCAGTGGGACAATCTAATGTTATCATAATATTGTTGTCTTAATTGAATCACTGGCTGTATACAGTAACAATTAAGTTCTCATTCGGGCTCAGTGACGTCGTCGGTTAATTACAGCTGATCAGATGATGAAGTTAGGTGGACAATTCAACTCTATTAGTCCGGTCCTTGATTCTCGTTGGTCTGCACCAGGCCTTACACAAGCGCTTTAAATTGCTCAGAGAGGTTTACGAGAATATTATTAGATATTGTCCGTTCAAAATTCAGCTTAGTTTGTAGGCTTAATAGAGATCAGTTTGCTGCAATTTGTTCGATATGTGAGACAACCGGTGGCTTTATTTCACTTCTATTACTCATTATACTTTTCGATAATCACTCCCATCTCAAGCCCTTGCTTTTATGTGGCAAGCTTTCAGAGATTATGGTGACCGCTTACCATTAGGCCGACTGTGCGGTAGTTGGCTACTCGGTGCTAAAAAATTATGAATACTTGCAAAATTTGCAAAAATCCTGCTTTATTTAAAACTACAGAACTCACAGATACTGCTCGACCTGAAATTCAAAATATAATTTACTAGCTTTTGCCCGCGGCTCCGCCCGCGTGTATGTCGGTTATCGCGACCAAACATAGCCTATGTCCTTTCTCAAGGTCTAAACTACCCTCATACCAAATTTCATGAAAATCGGGTCAGTGGTTTAGGCGTGAAAGCGTAACAGACAGACAGACAGACAGACAGACAGACAGAGTTACTTTCGCATTTATAATATTAGTATGGATATGGATGGATAATCAAACTTTTGTTATTTATAACATGAAAAATATTGTCATTTCATGCATATTTTCGTCTATCCCTCTTTACGCTAAAATATACCAGCTTAATTTGGTAAACTGGCATAAGCTGCCATCAGACCAAAAGTAGCGTACGTTGTGATTTAAACAAATAAAGATATTTCATTTATACTTTTAGATTTTTAAAATAGCATCAAAATAAATAAAAACAACATTTTTGTGGACTACCCATAAAACTGAAAACATGTAAATTAATCAATCAATCAATTAATTTGCCCATTGCACCACTGCTGGACGAAAAAAAAACATGTAAATGCTTTTAATGTTGGCTTAGTGCAACACGTCAAGCTTGTAACTAAAGCTATACAGCTAACAATAGCGTGTTAGTGAAATGGGCTGTGGTCACTTTCCGCGGTATGTTCCGTGTCAAATTAAATGGCCTTAATAGCTGCACCGAATTGAATAATTCTATTCTTATGCTCGAAAGTTTATGGGTCAGTATCGGTGTGCTGTTTGAAGGCTGTCCCATTAATGTTGGGTGGTTTGATGGCAATAAAAGGAGAAGCAAGAGAGTGGATCCTCTTTTGTCGGGAGTACCCTCGAATACCCCTCCGTTGCCCGGGGCGGTTATGTCGGAATCAAAGCGACCAAAACTGCACGCATAGAGCACGTCCCTTGCACCCCAGCTGACCCAGGATCATCTATAGTCCCAAGATGCCCTCTCAGGTGTGGAATGGTACCTCCAATTTGCCCTTGGAAAGTGGGGGTGCGAAGCCACCCTGGCTTGCTTTTGCTAGGATGACAGGCGGCTCCGGCCCGTGCTCTTGAAGGCCGTGCGTAAGTGCGTTAAAAAGTGTCGACTTTGGATGCGACAGGGATTGACACTCGGATGAACACTTAAATGCACAGATATTGTAGTCTTTAATAAAATTCTATTGTCCTTAAGGTAAGACCACGCCTTAAAGATTTTTCAATAAGTTTTTCAGTGATATAATATTATTTCAACAAATTAGAAGACTTCTACCGGTGGAGATATATATGCAGGGATATTTTAACAGGTGCTATATGGAACCGGTGCTAAACCAACTTCGTCTTAGTGTTACCTACACTAAATAGATCTCGGTCCATCCAATTTCACTTGGCAAGTCGATGTAGCTTAGAGCTTCCCCGCAATACAGTTTGGAAGTTATGGCTTCAAGTTCTGAACTAAGTAAACCTTAGATGTTACGTTCACGTTACATTACGACCACGTCCAGAGAAAATAATTATGAAATTATAAGAAGCAAAAAGTGTATGCCAGCCTTTAAAATGGTTTTTACAGACGCAATCACGCCTCTTTTTTATTTGGGCAAGCAACAACTCTATCCACTTACTACGATCATGGCATACGCAAACTTTGTTTGTGTGTCAGTACAAAAGCAACAACTGGACGAAATCCAACTCCAACATTCGACACGACACGTTGGAGAGGTGACCATTGAAGTTTAAAGCTTCGTACATATTAGGCAACACACCATGTTGCGCAGCATGTTACTCATGGCAACACGAAACACAACAACGTCGTCTGTCCACGCAAGATTAGTCGTCGAACAAAAAACAATCCGCGGGACATGTTTGTCGGTTGGCAACGTCGCGTGTTGTTGTGCAACATTGGCGATCTTATTGGGCATCGTATTGTGCGACAATTGTTGCCTAGTAGTTATGAAGCGACGCGCAACTTTATTTAATAACGTTATCTGTCCACACATGAAGAGACGGTGACAATACGTTGCCAGAGAAACTACATACATATAATCTCGCCCGACAGGGTTAGGCAGAGGTGAATTAACACCTACATTTCCTTCATTCCGGGCACTATTGTTGATTCGAGCCATGCGTCTGAGACTGAGTCTCGGTTGTATACAGGGTGTAATCGTTAAGTGTGTCCAGGCGATTATTCCGTAACTATTACAGATATCAAAAAACTTTAAACTGATATCGAAAGTACGTTACCTAATGATGAGTAAAATGACATCAATAACTTTTTAAAAATCAAACGAGAAGTATCTAACATTTTGACATTAAACACTCCCATACATTTAGTATTAGATTAGTAGAAAGGTTTTAGTTTCCTTATCTTAAGTGGTCTGGTACTCATTTTACCTTAACCATATTTTATTATTACGTATGATATGACAATGATGATTTTTAAGTAGATACACGTGTAGATTTATTATCTTACCACTTCAAATTAGTAATAAACCGTGTTTCAATATCGCATTTATTTGAGCTGACTGAAAAGCAACACACTACAAAAACAAAAATAAAAGATACTCTTTTGTGTTTTGTAGGTACTTACTAAGAAATAAATATTATTCAATTAAAATATAGTTTTTCTGTTAGGTTAATAAACAGTTTCCTTTAATATCAGTACTAAGCTAAAATATTCTTTTAAAATAAGGACACTAAAACCTTTCTACTAATCTCATACTAAATGTATGGGAGTGTTTAATGTCAAAATGTTAGATACCTCTCATTTGATTTTTAAAAAGTTATTGATGTCATTTTACTCATTAGGTAACGTACTTTCGATATCAGTTTAAAGTTTTTTGATATCTGTAATAGTTACGGAATAATCGCCTGGACATACTTAACGATTACACCCTGTATATCTATCTGACGTTAAACAGCCCTATTCCATAGTCGCCTTGTACGACCCCGCATGGAAAGACATGGGATGGTCAATTTCTACTCTGCCGGGAGCCACACGGCAGAGAAACAACCGTTGACAAAATACTATATTGATGTATTAAGAAATATTTACAAAAATTTTAGTGAAAAGAATGTCTCCGTAATATCCGAAAAAGCTCTAAAACAGGCACTAAAAAGAGAGAAAATTTAATTCCACGACAAAACGCATAAGACTTGTCTGTTGAACCGCTTATCATGTTGCGGGTCAACTGACAAGGTTACGCGTTCCCGTGCAACTTTGACGATCTTGTTGAGCATCTATTGTTGCCTTGAGGATATGCAAAGCTTATGTGTTCAGTGACAGAGCACGTTAAGCCTTCGTCAAAAGGACCCTATTCACGACAGCTTAGCGCTGAATAGGAAGCTCGGCAAAAAATGTAAACCGTGTATCTCTAACTTTTATTCATAAACTGCAGCGGCGGGTTTGATCCGTCCTATTTGAAAAGTACTCTTTGCCCAACGTACAGCGGAGTCGTATTTGCTTGTTGATTTATTTACAAAAATGTTTGGAAACTGTGGTATTTAGATTGTTAAATTTTTCGATGACGAGGAAATATGAGATGAGATAGATTTATATCGTGCTAGTGTTTAAAATAGTACCATAATACTATTGCAGTTTATTCTTGCATTTTTTGATATCCATACGTCTTTGATCATAATACAAGGGCTATTTTAGGGATCTCACCTAAATTTTCGGGGCCTGACTCCACCTGCGTAGGTTTTCCTTTTAAGGTCAGATGGCAGTCGTTCCCATGAAAGTCAAAACAACCCAATAAAAGAGGAAGTAGTAGAGTGGACCCTGGGCTCCAAAGTACAAGTATTGAATACAACTGGGACTAGATCTCAACAAAGACGAGTAAATATGTGAATTATAGGTGCATAATATTATTATGCACCTGTAATTCACAGATTAGTTCTCCAAGCTTATCGTCAATCGGGTTCTATTTACAGATCCCTTGTTGTAGCTAAAAAAATCCGAACAAAAAACCTAAATAACAATTGGACTAACCAGTCATCTTACCTGATATATTTTGCAATTTACTAGTCACTTAAATATTCCACTTTTCGATTTAAAAATCAGAACTATGGTTTATTTAACAAAACTGGGCTTAAATGCAGCTGCGAGTAATCGTGTGTCGAACTATGGCAACGAATATAGGTTAATGTAGCGTTTGAATGTTGTCGCGTACGGCCTTGTAGCCGCTCGTATCGGATCCGTAGCACCGTAGCACGATCGTTACGGTATTGCTACGAGAAATGCATTACGCAACGATTAAAAGAATTTTGCTATCGAGTTCTCATTGGTAGTACTTTTAGCTTTTTGTAAGTGGATTTTCGCTTAAATATTGTTGTTTGATTCAGTATGATGTTGAATATCGGTTTTATTGTTGTACCAATTGTTCCCTTGTTTCCAATTCAGCCTAGAAGCGTAACCAGCTAAATACCAGCATCCTTCTTTATGCATAATGATAGTCTTTGCATCATATTATTACTCCACAACAGCAAAGATGAACACAAATTATTCAGAGTAGACAGGTTGTAGCAAGTAAACATATGGTACAATGTAAAAAGAACCGGAACTACGAGTATGTATACGAACAATGGATACATGAAAAGACTGAACATTTTATTTTGTTTTTTTTTTTTTAAAGAATATTAGCAGCCGAAATTACTAAACAATTTACTGAACAAATACTAAATATTACTAAACAAAAAAAATGCTATCAACTGGTGGTATTATAACCGAATGCTAATAAGGTATTATGAATTCACAACAATTTCTTTTGGTCAAAGTACTGCTCCACCCATGTTGTAAACACCTTATGCGAATGAAAACATACTTTTCAAATTACGTTTCCCTGAAATTAAAACGAATGCAAAAAGTTGACAGCTATGGATTATTTCCTTTCATACTGGTGCAATTCCCGACTTTTGTTTCCAAGCCTCGTTCGTGGCATAAAATAGAAATCGGAAAATCGTTTCGGTCGGGGCTCAACTTTTCTGTTTATACGAGGAAAACATTTGAACCGCAATATTTAGTTTGTTTGACATGTGTAGAATTTAGTAGTTTTACTGACCAGTTTGTATTTACATACACATTGGCTGTTTACATATATTGGCTATTGAAATTCGGAATAGTTTATTGAAATGAATAAATTATGTGTGTGTGATAATTGTTTGGTACTTATAACTATGTATATATTATTATTTTGTGCAATATAATGTAAATAGTGCACACCCATGTCTATACTCCAATGCTCCATACTACTATTATAAATACGAAAATAATTCTACCTGTCTGTTATGCTTTCACGTCTAAACTATTGAACGATTTTGATGAAATTTGGTACAGAGATAGATTAGACTTTGGGAAAGGACATAGCACATCCACGCGGGCGGAGCTGCGGCAACAGATAGTAATATTAAAAAACATAGGACTAGAACTTTCTATAATAATTCCATAATAAACAGGGATATTTCATTTTTAAATCTAAAGTTTTCGACTGATCGTAATAGATTCACACACTTTTACGAGTTTCCAAAAATATGTGTATATAAATCTGAAGCTGCTTGTAGTCTATTTAAGTTTGTTATGTCACGATTTGAAGGTAATTTAGTATTTATAAAAAGTCCCCATTGATAAATAAAGAGAGGGGAAAAAATGTGTCTATGCAATAAGATCTTACAATACACCACTTTTAGGAGCTCTTTAGAAATAAAACATAACAAAACGAATCCAATTACAACCACTCCCATATAGAGTCAAATATATTGTATTGTGTGTTCATAAAATTATTAAACACCTCAGGGATTTTCGGCAAAATTAGTATTTTATTAAGTTGCTGTTGAAATTACAATTGTAGCATTAATTGGACTTCATGTAGTGTTAAAATCGTCGTCGTAATTACGTGCCTTGTTCACAAACACCGCGGCTATAAGAAAATTACAAATAAAAATTACCTCACTCAATATTTCTTGTACCTTAAGAGGGTAGCAGGTTTATGAAAAACTCATATTATGAATACCAGCCCCTCACTCGTCTAGGGGGGCTGGTAGTTATATTACGAATGTATGAGATTTGACGTATGTGACATACGTTGGCGACTGTCATATTCGTTGAATCCTATACATTTCTCATTCTTTTCTACAATACGCCGGCCAACGAACTGCCACATGTCTACGGGGCAGGCATATATGTCGTAATAGTCTTAGCATTATTGCTGGTTGCATTCAAAGCTGTCACCTCGGAGTCCGGGTACGCTTAGTCTCATCCTTTATATTGAGGAATTCATTATAGACCCACAAGTTACTTCAAACATCTCTCATTTTGTGTCGAAAGATAAAGGGAATTCTATCAAAGCTGTTCGTTTAGGTTGAAATGGTCCTCATCAAAATCTTCAGGGTATAAATCAAGTTTATTAGCAAGCTGATACATCTTCTGACGTACGACTTCTGACGCACGTCAACATAACCGGACTTGGTGCTCGAATAAAGAATAAGGTGTCATTAAGCAATAATCGCCATGACATTATCGTAAAGTGTTTACACACAAGCAAACACTAAATTCTCGCCTATACGATGATATTATACGAGATTCGCAAGCGACATATATCACCTATGTTTGACGTACGATTATTGCTTGAAAATTCTGTTTAGACGGACACTACCAATATTCAATTGCGAGGCAATTCTCGACAGACGTGGACGAGCGAGTGGCAATTGTTTTGTCGAATGTTTAGACGAAGCAATTTTTTTCTGTCTTGTAGATAATCGTATCTTGCAGCGAGAAACTCTCTTAGTCTAAGCATAAAGCACACAAACAGCAACACATTTATTCACGTCACGGCATATACGTCATACGGGTCGTGTAAATAAAATTGTTACGTTATGATATTTCGTGATCTTTCGTACGGCTCCTTCCAACGACCTTGGAGTGATAGGGCCTATTTAAATATTGTACCCGTTTCTGGTAAGCACGTTGATCACTGTTTAGTCACGTTCTGCTCTTGCCACTTATCTAAAACAGTGGAGGAGGCTAACACTTTTGTTTGTAATGTTACTATAGATTGTGTTGGTCTAACGTTATAGGGTATTATAATATTAAGTCGGTGAGCATATATGAATATAATTATGGAATTAGGAGGAGTGATATGTTTTTTCTGCCTAACTTAAAAACTAGACTTTGTATTTTTTTGACATGAAAAATGTAGTGTACTTAACCTTACTGATGCTAAGCTAAGTCTCAAGAGGGTCACCATTGTAGATATAAATAAAGGTGATAGGAGAAGGGAGAAGGAAGGTTTCCACGTATGTGTGTATTATTTCATATTATACAATTCAATGTCTGTGGCAATATAATTAGTGATTGCAAAAGAGTGTAGGCGAGTTTTTATTGCGTGCTACGTTTCTGTATAGTTGTACCTATTGCATGTCGAGGCTGACTGACCTTCGTATTGTTACTATGTGACCTAGATTACTTAGCCATATTACGTAGCCGTAGAAGGATGACCAACTGAATAACCCGCTTATAATATGGGAGGAATGGAGCGTGATATTTCTCTGAAAGGTTCGGGGAATCTATTAGGCTTGCAGGCATATTAGACAGCACATTGAAGTTCTTTGCGTTAATTTTACGGCAGTTCTATACGATAGTTCACGTTACGACTGCGTTTGAATCTCATTGTCCAGTAGAATAAAACGCCAGGCTAGGCTGAGTGGCATAAAAATATTCCAAATTTTGTAGTGATTTTCAACTGGCTGTAATTCAGAGGAAAACGGTTTTACAGCGAAAAAAATTGTGTTGGGAGGCAAGAATAATTTCATATAAATTCGATCAATATCTGATGATGGGATTCATGCGAAATTCTCTCACAATTTTATAGGTATCACCGCGAGTTGGGTGAATATTGAATAATGGCAGACTTGGATATTCTTTAAGTTAAAGTTATAAAGTACAAAAAAAAAATGGTTTTTGATTGTAGAAATTGGTTATAACTATAGATACAACGGTGCACTTAGTTCGTCGGTTCCTCTGCCACGTCTAACCCCGCGTTTACATACTGCCGCTCGCATTGCTCATCGCCTTGCCGGCAATATTCACGCGAATAATGCCCTAGCATTCAAACACTCGCATCATCGCGATGTTCATCGCGTTGCCCAACACTCGCATCATCGCGATGTTCATCGCGTTGCCCCGCATACAGTATTCGCCTTGCGATGGAGATGGACGACTTTAGTTAAGTGGACACCTAACCGAATGCAGTATAGGCATTTTATTAGGCTAGGCTATCTACTTAGATACTTAGCTAGTAGGTAATCAGGCTAATTTGGTAGGTAGGTAGGTACCTACCTACCTACCTATTTTAATTTGGTAGGTAATTAGGCTAATTTGGTAGGTAGGTACCCACCTACCTACCTATTCTAGTTTGGTAGGTAGGTACCTACCTACCTACCTATTCTAATTTGGTAGGTAGGTACCTACCTACCTACCTACCTATTCTAATTTGGTAGGTATAGGCTAATTTGGTAGGTAGATACCTACCTACCTATTCTAATTTGGTAGGTATAGGCTAATTTGGTAGGTAGATACCTACCTACCTACCTATTCTACTTTGGTAGGTAGGTACCTACCTACCTACCTATTCTAATTTGGTAGGTATAGGCTAATTTGGTAGGTAGGTACCTACCTACCTACCTATTCTAATTTAGTAGGTAGAGGTACCTACCTACCTACCAAATTAAAATAGGTAGGTAGGTAAATTAGGCTAATTTGGTAAGTAGGTTACCTACCAAATTAGAATAGGTAGGTAGGTAGGTACCTACCTACCTACCTATTCTAGTTTGGTAGGTAGGTACCTACCTACCTACCTATTCTAATTTGGTAGGTAGGTACCTACCTACCTACCTATTCTAATTTGGTAGGTAGGTACCTACCTACCTTCCTATTCTAATTTGGTAGGTACCCTAGCTACCTGTTTGGTCGGTATACTTAGGCTAATTTGGTAGGTAGGTACCTACCTACCTACCTATTCTAATTTAGTAGGTAGAGGTACCTACCTACCTACCAAATTAAAATAGGTAGGTAGGTAATTAGGCTAATTTGGTAAGTAGGTTACCTACCAAATTAGAATAGGTAGGTAGGTAGGTACCTACCTACCAAATTAGCCTAATTACCTACCAAATTAAAAAAGGTAGGTAGGTAGGTAGTACCTACCAAATTAGCCTGATTACCTACCAAATAGGTTGGTAGGTAGGTACCTACCTATTCTAGTTTGGTAGGTAGGTACCTACCTACCTACCTATTCTAATTTGGTAGGTACCCTACCTACCTATTTGGTAGGTATAATTAGGCTAATTTGGTAGGTAGGTAGGTACCTACCTACCTACCTATTTTAATTTGGTAGGTAATCAGGCTAATTTGGTAGGTACTACCTACCTACCTACCTATTTTAATTTGGTAGGTAGGTAGGTACCTACCTACCTATTCTAGTTTGGTAGGTAGGTACCTACCTACCTATCTTTTATATACATATGTATTACCTACATTATTTAATTAGATCCGTAGCAAGCATTTCAATAAATTCTATTGATTTTTCGTTGGACCATTCGATTGGTTGCGTCATTGTCATGATAATAAATTCGAAGTAATCCTGTGACTGTGACACGCGCGTACACAACGAGCGCTCGATGCGAAGTGTGCGCGACGCGAGTATGTGAATGCTTCATCGCGCTAGTATTGCCGCTCCTTCTCGCGCTGCCAAGCCGACACTCGCAGCAACATACGCGGCACTACTCGCGGCATGACGAATATACCATTCACACCACGTCCCTGCCCACTTCTCTCGCCACTTCCCTCGCTCTGCCGCGAGTATGTAAACGAAGCATTAAAGTCCAGTACGTTCCCTACCTCGCCGGGGCTATTTAGATATCTCTCCCAAACTTGAGGCGTGATGAAGCCGTATGCGCATAATAATATAATAATAATATGCCTGATACAGAAGATAATTTGGCTAGGCATACACGCATAGTGGGTAAGATTCTTTCGCTGGAGCTCTAACCACTGGTAGCCTGATCCCTGTATCCGGTACTAGGCTACGACTTTTATATATTTAAATGTGTTTAATAATTTGTATTTAAAAATATAATTCAGAAGATATTGGATGTAAAAATATGCTTTTATTGCTTTCCCTTTATTACGTAACACGTCTCTAACATATTTATTTACTATGCGGTTTGGTCTATAAAATAAAACCACAAAATAGAGAGTCTCAACTACAATACAGTCCTTTTAACAACAATGTCTATTCCACAATAATAACGGAACGTACGTATGGACGAACGCATACAGAGACGTTCAAGTTGACCAGAATAATAGTCGTACAACCCCTTTGTAATTACCACCGCATCATGGCGCGAAGATAATACTGTATACCTCATTGTACACTAAACCATCGTCAATATAATTGTCAGTATAACAATCGATCAATAACACTATTATAGCTATACGCTTACGTCATGCGACCAAAGGTAATTCAATGTGTTTAATAAGCATGGATTGTACATTGAGGGGAACTGACATTGCATAAATTGTCTGTACACAATGTTGACAGGAAATAAAGTGATCTTGGTATAAGTGTTGAAATGTCTATCCACGTTTGTAACTGCAAACTCGTAACCAGCTATGAAAGAAGATTTTTATTTCGGTGTTTCGTAACTAGTAAAGTATTTTGAAATACACACATACATTATATTCACACCTGTAAATAGTTGATGGGGTAAGTAGAATCACACACCCACATCTCGCCAACTATGATTTTCGGACTCTTACCGTCGTGTAATTTGAAGTTTGACATATATGACACTCGTCAACGTATGTCAATCCCATACATTGATCAACCCATTCTATTCTACAAACGTATTGCCTATATCTTTACGTTTTGCTTCTTTTACGTTTCATGAGTTCCGAAACATGCTCGTCGGTTCCGTACTACGGTACACGGATCCGGCAAACATGTTCCGCAACTCCGCAAAGTTTCAAATAAACAACAATCTAAACATGTTCTGGCAAATATAAGCACCGATATTTACCTCAGTACTGAGAATTATTGCAGTGAATAGTACACACGAATTTTCCCCGAATCGGCTGAGTGGCTTTTTTAGCATTTCATTTTTAGTAATTAGGTCGTTTTAAAATTTATAGTTTTATAATGAAATTGGGTCGATATTTTTTGGTGTTTTCGGCTAGCACGAAAGGTTATACTTTATTATTAGGACAGCTTTAGGAGTAGGTTTATATTTTTTTTTTATTTGCTTTCAATTATACATATTATATACAATTAAATGTCACCATAAATAGTTAAATGCAAGGTTTGAAATATAAAAATCGAGGATCAAAACTATACCATGGTTAGTTGGTCACCGGTAGCCATTATTAATTGTTAGAATATTTCTTTGAATAGCCTAGAATAGACTTTTTAGTACTGCCATACTTAAGCTAGAAAGCGGTTAACCCTGCTAAACTCGTTGGGGCTTTCAGCTTGCCCGACTCCGCGCTTGCAAATCCTATAACCCAATTACACCACTGCTTCCAACTATACGTATATAACCTCCGCACAAGTGCAAGCTATGGTTTGATCAAGTTGAAACTTAATAGAGTGGACAAAGTTACGTCACAATACAATCTAACATTATATTGTACTACCTCTATTCGTGGAGACCTATAATTGGCTGTTTGTCACCTATCTTAAATGTGTATTTTGTTAGATATTAGCTGTTGGTCTCCCAAATATAAATAAATAAATAAAAATAAATAACAAACAAACATTGTTTTTATATTAACACGCTTGAACCGCTTGTGGCTTGGTGCACTCACTGTTCGGTAAACGATTTGTAGATTAAGCTACCTAGGCGTGGTGCCAGTTGGATGGGTGACCGCTTAGTGAAATTTCATCTGAGCTTTCCCTCGGAGAGCACATTAAAAGTCTATCACGACAGACGTGATAAAATAGTTGTTAGGCAAGACAGAAGTCTATATAGGAGAACTAAAGAACTCTGTCAGTGGTTGGCCTCTAACCACAACTGAGGCTAGGAGGTCAGGCGGCAGTCACTCCGAATATAGCCGAAAAATCAAGTCACTTACTATTTCAATCAACCAACCCGGCAGGTAAAGGCCATGGTTGCGACCGAGACTACCGCAAGAATAATGATGAAGCTTTACATGTAACAGAGTGCCCACCTGATGGAAAGTGGTTACCGCGTGCGATAGACAACACCAGGGGATCACACTCGTGCTGCTGACCCTATAAGAACTTTCTAAAGCCCTGAAGAACCCGATATTATAGTCACTTTGAAAATTATCGCAGGGAGATCATTCCATAGCTTGAACGTGTGCGGAATGAAGTTTCTTTCGTACTTCACTGTGCGCACCGTTTCAATAATAACGTGTTTTAGCCATAAAACGAGCCTAAAGATTGGTACCTACACAGTGAGGGTCATTCTAGACTAAGCGGCAACCTGCTCTAAATTGAATATCAACCTTATTTAACTTAGACAAGGCTGAAAATAGCATTTTATACGATAAGATTTGTTGCTTTTATAAGCTTTGTCTAAATGCAATAAAATTTGTATTTTAACACTTAAAAACTGCTCAAGCCGTTTACCGTTTGGTCTAGGATGACCTTTGCAAGCTGTATGTGCCGTTTGCGTACTATTGAGCATTCAAATAACCTGTGTGTACACGGAAAACAACTAGTTCGAACACACGTTTACTTTACATTCAGAACTATATTCGATGTTCAAAATAAAATGTGTAAGTAGCGCTTGATTAAATGTGTTGCTTTTGAATTAGTTCAAATGTTACACTAAACGTGTAAAACAAATAGATATTTTTGATGCTGTTTTGCGTTTTTTTGCAAACTAAAAACTAAACAACATTTTCGACGTCAAACTGTGGGGAAACGTTGTGTTACGCAATGAACTTTAGAAGTAGTTAGGTTGGATTTCACTGATGAATAAATAAGCGTTTTATTAGATTTTTCTAAGAATTGGGAGGTCAGGTGGAAGTTAGTCTTATAAAAACTGTAACCCGAATTACGCGCAGGTGAAAGCCTCGTATGCAACTGGGGACAAGGCGGGTATAAATAATACCTACCAATTTTAAATCACATAACGAATACTCTACACATAAATGGTCATGGTTCACATGAGACTGGGGTCTGAGGGGCGGATGCTTGCAAAAGTAGTAAAGCACTAACGCAATTAATATACAGTAATCATAATTGGGACAACTATCCCTCTGGGGCATCTATCCGCCATTTACTTTAACACGGTACACGTACAATAGTTATTTGTTATACAAGAGTGCAAAGTTGCTTTTTAACCGCGTGCTCAGTTTTGATGACCGAGCAAGCGAAAGATTCTAAATTTGAATCACGAGCATAGCGAGTGATTCATAAATTAGAATCTTGAGCGTTAGCGAGGGAATCAAAAGAGCACAAGGTGTAAAATCTTTGCACTCGAGTGCAACACGTAACTTTTCATCCCACCTCAGCGAGGAAATAATGAAATGCTTCTTCTTCCTAGCGTTAATTCCCAGTCGCATCCGAAGCTTTCACCTCGGAGTTCGGGGTCCGCTTTACCAGTCTTAACTGCGGATTTGGCTGGACCTCGATATTTTTCGTAAAGCGACTGCCATGTGACCTCCACAACCCAATGGTGACATTAGGCGATATCGAAGCATTGCAGCTAGACCGTTGTTGTTGAACTTTTTATGCATACAAATATTTGCACTGAGCGGGGATCGGACCCGCGCCTCCTGCGTTGCGGCCACGTTCACTACCACTACGCCACGGAGGCTGTATAATAATTATGTGTAATAATACTAATAATAAAATATCAACAAATAAAATTCAACAACAATGTTCAACCATAGGACGTGAAAAAAAAATTATGCGCGCAAAGCAAATTTAAAAAAAAAAGTAGGTACACCAAGGAGGTTCCGAGTTGAGTTTTTCATAAATTAAAAAAAAGTTGTATGATAAATCGGCACCATAGAGGTAGAAGTAAATAGGTTTAATGATGTTTTGAGTTCACAAACCTAGTACACACGATGTTCTAAATTCAAATTTACTTTACCACTCTAGAGGATAAAAGCGACTTTTACACTCAGATATCGAAGAAAAAAAGTACTCTTTCCGAGATGGTGGGATGAAAAATATATTACATTTGATTTTAGACACTCGCATACAAAATTTATTTTGCTGCATCCAATTAGCGCAGAAACGTGTTCGTAATTGGTATTGAATATCGGTACAATTAAGTACAACAGTCAAATATCGTAGGTGTGTTATATTATATTCTGTCGATATTGGTATAGGATACACTCTGTAATTGGTTGTCAGATATAGGAATACTGTTCATATTGGTATTGGATTAACTATCCTTTGAAATCAGAAACACAGATATCCAACTGGATATTTGTGATTATGATTTCAAACACTTGTAACGTATGTGTTGTACCTACGCATTTCAACAAAACTACGTAAATAGTCTATATCGTTTAAATAACATTTCAAATCTTTTGGTTTACCCTCTTACGTACTCCCCTCTTCATACAATCTCGGGTTCTTTAAGCGGGGCGTGCAAAATATATGTTGAGGCCACAACAGTAACACTGCAGTGGCGGCCACTACTCTTGGTATACACCCCAGCTTACCGTCAGGTGGAGTATTGTCTATTTGACGACCCAAATATAAAAAAAAATATCTTGGATCTTTTAATTGACAATTAAACACAAATTCAGCAAAAATGATTTGAAACGATACGTTTAAAATATTTTTATCGCCAAGTAAACTGCAACCTGCCTTAACAATTTAACTACTTAGGATTTACATGCAACCTGATGATAAGCAGTTGGTTGTTAATGGTTTAGGTGATTTAGGTTCGATACCTACCCAAACACCTCCACTTCACGATACAAACTCCAATTCACAATCCCTCAGACAGTTACAGAATTGTCTCTCATAACGTGGGATCAAAAAATACAACTGATAGGATGTTAAACTGTGCCCGTAATATCTATCAGGAAAAATTAAAAACCAAAAATATAATAAAACAATTTTCGCAAATAATAACAGCTCATCATCAAATAAAAATTAATCATAACCAAATTTTTTGTCGAAACAGCCAAAATATTGGTTTTAGATAAAAATAAAGCAAGTGCAGGGTGATAGGTGAAATCGTGTGTACCGCGCATGCGCGCACCCCGGCTACAGACGCCAATTAGTGCGAGCTGAAGTCCCCGCATTCACATCTCACGCCCGCTGCCGCCGCGACTCGAAACTCGTCCCGTTGACTGCGCGCCGTATCGCGCCCGCCGCCGTCGCGTCGAGTCGAAACAGCGAGCCGTCTCGCGCTCGAGCGGTTCGACTTGCGATTTCCGATTTGATAGTGATAGAAGATACGACCTCACTTCGCTGAGAAATAGGTACGTCATTTTTAATTAGGAATAGTGTTAGTTTTGCATTATTTTAGTGTCGTTTTTGATATAAAATGAACTTAGGTAGTTAATATTTTAATGTAATTTTATTAGAGACTACTAACTTTAGTTATAGTTTATTTCTAATTAAATTATTATTTTACCTGAGTTATTTAAAATAAAGAATTATTACCAATATTATACCATTTGAAAATTAAATGCGGTTTAGAAAACAGATTTATAGGATTCACTTTAATATTTTTCATTAATTCACTATGATTATAAAAATTGTACCTACTTAATATTTAAAATTATGTCAAGATGAATATTTTCATATTGATTATCAAAAATATTTTTTAATTTTGATTGAATTATAGAATAGTTGGCTGAATTTGGAATGGTTATTTCAAAATTTAATTACTATTTTAATCTCCAGCCATTTTCAGAGTAACTTGTTCAGTAATAGTACATTATGGTACAAGTGAGCAACGTTGGTGATTACCGCCGAGGCGCCATTGAGACCCGAGCCGCCAGGCGAGGGTCTTAAGACAGCCGAGGACGGTAATCATCATGCTCACACGTGCCATACGACGTTTTACAACACACTTGCGAATAAAATAATACTACAAATACTAAATAAACAATACTACAAATTAATTCGTTTTCCTATGCGCGCGCATTTAACAATGGCGGTCGACCATATTTAAAAAAAAATGAGGTTTGAACTTAACTTTTTTTTACTCTGTTTTTTTTTCTGTACTTAGAGAAAAAAAAAAGTTAAATTTGAGCGAAAATTTTGTTTATTACACAAGTATTACAAGTTGAAATTATTTATTTAAATACGAAAATGAATCAAATGACCATACAATAGGCGTATTAATTTATTCGTACTATTAAACACGTTATTTTTTGTATCAAAACTTTTTTAAGAAAATAGACAATTATAGACACTTCCTATAAAATTTAAAAAAGAATCTATAACTCACTTTTGTGAATAATAGTAATGAAAAAGTCACAGTTTTATAATAGGTGTCATTCCGTGCTTAATTGCGGTAAAATAATATCACTGTTATGAGCAGGTGTGTTGTAAAATATTTTTTCAACACACTTGCTTATAAACATGCTCTTATTGCACCGCAATTAAGCACGAAATGACACCTATTATAAAACTGTGACTTTTTCATTGCTATTACTCACAAAAGTGAGTTATAGACTTCTTTTTTTTAATTTCATTGATTAAGTTACTTTGTTCTTAAAAAAGTTTTGATACAAATCGTCGATCGTGTCCAATATTACAAACGAATTAATATACCTACCTATTGCTTACTCATTTCATGCAACTTCGTAGTTTAAAAGATAATTTCAACTTGTAGTACGTGTTTAATAAACAAAACTTTCACTAAAATGTATTTTTTTTCTCTGTGAGTATTTACAGAGAAAAAAAAATCATAATTCAAATAAGTAAGTAGATGACAAGGCAGCATGGTGATAGCACCTTAGCCTGTTTCGAAAGGAACAAATAAAAAAAAATGTAAGATGCGCGCGCATATTTATGACAAGTATGACAACAAAATAGATTTTTACTATTGTGTTTTGATTGTGTTATGTAGTATTTTTAGTATTATTTTATTCGCAAGTGTGTTGAAAATAATCGTATGCCACTCGCGTGTATGGTGATTACCGTCCTTAATATACTATTAAAACAATTTTGTATTATTTAAATGTTTTTATAAATAACATGCAGTTAATTAACTTTACATTGTGATTATCCCGTGATCGTCCTTTCGTAATATTTCCGTGTTATAGTTTCCATGTTATCACATTTCCTTGTATGGTTTTTCTTCAAATACAATTATGTTTTCTCGTTTATAAATAACTGGCAATAAATTTTAAGCTCCGCTCTGCAACACTAAATAATACGATGCCTAGAGGCTAGATAAATATTTAATTATTTTAGTTTTTTATTTCGTTGGCAATTTATAGAATCTGTACTGTGTATTCTTTTTTTATGTTCGCTACTTTTTTTTAACTAAAGCGTTTCGTTAATCGGGCCTTGAACACTTGAACTTTTTAATTTTCGATTTTTTCGTTTTTATTTGATTTAAAAAGGATTTTTTGTTCTTAGTTCCTCAAGTGATATTTTGTATTTTTCAGTGACATTTCTAGTGGATCGAATTCGATAGTTCTTTTTTTATTGGAAAAATGGTCCATGATGTTACGATATTATTATTTAAGTCTAATATATAAAAATCAATGCCACTTTTCGTTGTTATTTTATAAATCAAGGACGGCTAAACCGATTTGGCTAATTTTAGTCTTGAAATATTCGTGGGTCCAGGGAAAGTTTAAAGGATAAGAAAATAGGTGCAGCGGGAACGGGAAAAATGTGGCGGTACGAAGTTATAAATAATAAAAGCAGACAATGTCTTACTTATTTGTATTATTCGTGTAATAGCAAAAAGATTTTTCCTTTTTCATAAGTTATTCAAATTCTTATCTGAGCAACAGGTTTCCATAAGTAACGTTTAGTTTATCCCTAATTCAGCTGTGTACGGATCCCTCGGTCACGAATTCCATTTGCACAAGTTTTTTAAATCAGGAATATCCATTGAGAATGCTATTGAAAATCATTTTTTGAAGTCAGTTAAATATACCATGTATGAAGAGATAATATTTCCTAAAGTCTTGAAGAACGATTAGTAGCAACTAGATTTTTTATAACTTACTAGTTGGTGCCTACCGCTCCACCCGCATGAAATTTTGATCTCATTCCTACCCATGGGAACTTAGTCCCGGGATAAAAATGTAGCATGAGTTATTCTAGGCTATAATCTATCCCTGTGCAAAATTTCAGCCTTTAGAGCGTGATTGAATAACAAACCCCTTCACTAACTTATAAATTTTCCCGCATAGAGTGCCTCCGTGGCGTAGCGGTAGTGAACGCGGCCGCTACCTGTGCCGCTACGCAGGAGGCGCGGGGTCGATCCCCGCTCAGTGCAAATATTTGTGTTCATGAAATATGGTTATTTGCATTGGTCTGGTCGTGCCTCGGAGAGCACGTTAAGCCGTCGGTCCCGGTTGCGATAAGAACATCTATGGCAGTCGTTACGGGTAGTTGGAGCCCTAAAAATCCAAAAACAACGGTCTATAGCTGCAAAGCTTCGATATCGCCTAATGTTATCATAGGCTATTTGACTAATTTTCAAAAACCATTTCAAATGATTGCTTATTACAGTATAAACATATCACATTAATATTTCTGTAAAAAAACAATGCATTATGTTAAAAAATCAATGCTAAAGTTTAAATTTTCAAAAATGCGCGTCAAACGCTAGGATATTTAAACATGGCGATGCGTGTGATTTGTGACGTCACTCTATTGTAGGTAAGTTGCTGTTATCATCGGCTCGCACAAAATTTGTATCCATTTCGAACTTAATCACAAAATATGTCCATAAAACTCGCGATAATCAAGGAAAAAGCAAATAATAACACCGAAACAAACAATAATAGCTCATACAACTGGAGATATTTTGGTAGCAATGACGTCACCCAGAGCTCTAACCAATCACGAGCGTTTTTGTCATAGACAATAAATCAACAAAATTTAACATTTTTATATTTGAAATTCTCATAAAATATTTGAGAGTAAATTGTAGTCTCGTAGGTCTTTTAACGTTATTTTCTAATAGGATGGCCACAATTTGTAGTATATTTTTAATATTGTCAAATAGCCTATTGGGCTGTGGAGGTCAGATGGCAATCGCTTCACGAAAAAATATCGAGGTCTAGCCAAATCTGTAGTTAAGACTGGTAAAGCGGACCCCAGACTCCGAGCTGAAAAACTTCGGATGCGACTGGGAATTAACCCTAGGATGAGAGAGAGTTATGAATGCACGGTGTTTGACGTATATGATAGTCGTCAAAGTATGTCAAAATTCGTGTCATATACATCAAATTCTATACATTCATCATTCTTTTCTACAATACACCGGCCAACAAATTGCTACATTTCTATGGACAGAGAGCGCAGTGGCGTACACGATCACTTCGCCTACTTCTACTGCACAATACTGGAGATCCAACCTTCAAAATTAGGTAATTTTTCATAACAAATTTTTGATGTATAAATATATTACTTATAAAATGTTTCAAATCTATAGGACACTTAGGACAGTGTATTTCATGAGCACCCACAGGACAGGCTTGCCTAGTGTGGGGTCACCGGCAAATAATGTAATTTTTGTGTTTTTTGGCAATAAATCATTATTATTATTATTTAATTATTGAATAAAAACTGTTTCCTTATTCTGAGTGACAAACCGTTTCGTAAACTGGTTGGTTGGTTGATTGGTTGGTTTAGTTGGTTTAGTTGTACGCCAGTTCATTCTTCTATGTTAACCAATTGTAATCTACCGTCGTCTCACGTCACGACTGCGTTTGAAACTTGATGTCATTAAGAATAATACCCTGGGGCTTTATAACGGGAACACCCAACAATTCCGAAATATTTAATTCCGAATTTCAATATTCCGATTTTCAAAATTCCGAATATTATAATTCCTAAGAAACAAAACTCCGAGTATTCAAAAACACGATAGTTATTTATCCGAAAGTTATAAATACGAATGTTCATTCTTCCGAATTTCATTATTACGAATAATTAAAAATCCGTAGTATTATTGGCCCGAAAAACGTTATTCCGAATTTCAAATTTCCGAAAATTCATTGCTCAAATTGAAAATTTGTATCAAAAATAGGTAAAAGTTAAAATTGATTTGACATGTTGCGCATTTAGAGTTAATTTTTTATAATAATAAATTTATTTTCTCGCCAATTATTACGTATAAAAATTAAGCCAAACCCGACTTGCCGTGGTCCTACTGCCGTGGTACTTGTTTGCCCTACACTAGAGTGTTATTTAAAAACCGGAGGCGCGGAGAGAGTGCAGTCCTCGCCCGCAGTAACGAAGCTCAGGCGCCCGGGTGAGCTGGAGCGGCTGAGGCTGGTCGCCGGAGGCGACCAGCAAGCCAAAGCTGCGGAAGCGAGCATGGGTGCCCGAACTTTGTTACGCAAGGGCGGAAGGACTGCACATCCCGTAGCGCCGGAGAAGAGCGAAACTAATGCATGCCTGCATGCTTGCCTGAATGCATGCTTGCCTGAATGCAGCTGCATGCATGCTTGCCTGCATTCTTGCCTTGCTTGTTACTGAAAGTTGTATGGCAACGTGTATTTTGTAATCATTAGCATAAGTAAATTAAAATAATAGTTCAATAATTCTATTTCCTGTTTATCTCGTGTACCTCGAAAATAGCAACTATCCTACTTACCTCATGCAGGTTTACAAGGCGCTTGATTGTCGGGTTTGTATTGTTTCGGAGTTTTGATAATCGGAATTCGTATTTATGATATTTCGGATTATTAATAATTCGGAATTGTAATGGTTCGGTATCTTCAAATTCGGAATTTTAATATTCGCAGTTATAACCGTTAGGAGTTTTGAAATTCGGGTTTTCAATAAATAGGATTTATGATACATCGGATATCTGACTTTCGGAATTTTGAATGATTCGGAATTATGAAATTCGGAATTTTGAAATTCGTGATTGTAACTTTCGGAATAAGGCTTTTCGTATTTATGTAGTGTACCCCTTTATAACATCCGTTACACTACCGAGACGGAAAGTCACGTCGTCAACATCACTTTTTTTATACCACTTACATGGTAGACAAGTACACGGCACATGGAAAGTGGTTACTGTCACAAGATGAGTTATATATGCTAAGTATATATGTATGTTCATATTGTATTGTGTATGTATATG
This sequence comes from Eilema depressum, assembly GCA_914767945.1. Taxonomy (NCBI): domain Eukaryota; kingdom Metazoa; phylum Arthropoda; class Insecta; order Lepidoptera; family Erebidae; genus Eilema; species Eilema depressum. The sequence continues at coordinate 29,881,551 of OU612012.1, read as the reverse complement.
TATTGTATACTAGCTTTGATCTCTTTCCTGTTATTTTGTGAAGATAATGTTGCCCGCGGCTCCGCCCGCGTGGATGTCGGTTATCGCGACTAAACATAGCCTATGTCCTTTCTCAAGATCTAATCTACCCCTATACCAAATTTCATCAAAATCTTTCAGTGGTTTAGGCGTGAAAGCGTAACAGACAGACAGACAGAGTTACTTTCGCATTTATAATATTAGTATGGATGTATAGGTATATTTTGTAAAGCGTATGTACTACCCAAAATTAGACTCAAACTCTTTTCTCCATCCAATGGTTGCCTGTAAAAGATTGCCACTATTAATAGGTGATAAGGCCGCCTATTGTTTATACCCAAATGTACTACCTAATGACACATGTTTTCTCCTTGGTGTGCACAATAAAGATATAATTTACTTTACTTTTACTTTACCGTGGCCTATTGAACGTGTGCAATACCAGGGGAGTCACACGCGTGCTGCCAACCCTGTGAGAGAAGAGAGTTTCTATGCCGTTAGGGCAGAAGCCGAAGCAGGACAAGTCTTTGTTCTTCCCACTGGCAGCACAAAACTCTCCTGTGAGCTATGGCAACCATACTAACCGCCGGGGACACAACACGATGTTATTATTAGCCGCGGCATTCTGTAGGGTGGAGGTACTTCCCCGGTTGGACTGCTCAATTGGGACGGTATTACCATGTATGGGGGCTCCACTAAGATCTTTTGGATCCAACTTACCTAACCTGCTATTAAATATTAGTAAATATCTGTATGCATTAATATAGGTATTTGCGTTGGATTGGTCGTGTCTCGGAGAGCACTTTAAACCATCGGTTGATCCCGTTCATCGCTGATATATAGCCTACTAGCTTTTGCCCGCGGCTCCGACCGCGTGGATGTCGGTTATCGCGACCAAACATAGTCAATCAATTAGCCTACTGCAGTCCACTGCTGGACATAGGCCTCTCCCAATGTGCGCCTAACACCAAACATAGCCTATGTCCTTTCTCAATGTCTAATCTACCCCTATACTAAATTTCATCAAAATCGGTTCAGTGGATTAGGCGTGAAAGCGTAACAGACAGACAGACAGAGTTACTTTCGTATTTATAATATTAGTATGGAAGTATGGATATGGATGTATTAGCTATATGTATAAACTATATTATTGTAAAGTTTCATAAAAATCAATTCAGTAGCTTTTACGTGAAAGAGTAACAAACATCCTTACATATATGTAAGTATGTGAGATACGATATCTCACATACTTACAAACTTACGCGTTTTTAATATCAGTAGGATATAAAAATCCTGTTTCCATCGCTGACTGTAATTGCAAGCTCAATACAAATTCATGACGATCAAAAAGGTACCTAATAAAAGAAAACAGTGAAATGTCGCGGCCGCCATCGTCGGTGAAACAATCACGGACATTCAATTAGGTACGTAAATAAACGAAGTACTAAGTTGATGGAAGTCATACGACTGGTTCTCTTCCCGATTCGAGGAATCAAGAAAATAATGTTCATTTTATTTTTTTATCACTTGAGACATCAAAGTTATACTAAGCCTATTATATTAATATAGAGCTTAAAAGGGAATATTTCTTTTAAGTTGTTTTTAAGCATTTTTTGGGCAGTTAGGTTGCGGTCACAGAAACGAAAATGGTCGTGTTAAGGTATTGTTTGGTGGCCGACAGCAGATTGCAGCAGTAGATACAGTGTACTGCGAAATAGACTTGAATTGTTTTAATTCATTGCGGCTTCTTAATAGTTTATCCGTATCAAGTTTAAAAAGTTTGCGAAAAGACGATACGTCATCTGACCGCATATAAATGGTCCATAGAAATAAAAGAACATCAGTCCCGCAATGTCGTCATCCACGTGTTTGTAGATATCCGCACATCTCCTCTCCGCTCCGCTCGTGTCTGTAGTCGCACCCTTACCGTGCGGCTTTTCGGCTTTATATGAACAAATGTTTTTATTCAGACAGTGTGGGAAATGTTAGCGATATATTTTTTTTCTTTTGAAGAGATGTTCTGTGATTTTTAATGGCAGACGCGAAAATAGCTACCACCGATTAAATCGTTCGGCCATTTTATAATTGAAGTTTTCAAATAAAATATAGCACAGGGATATTATATAGTGTGAAAAATGGAAATTTTATAGAAACTGTAGGCTCAGTTCCAGTATTTTATTTGTGTATTTTTTTCAATTCAATTCATTTTTTTTTTAACATAATTTTCATTGATGTCAATAAAAGTTCTAAGGCGCTTCTTAGGTACAAACTTCTCAAGCCTCTTTTCACTATTACAGAGTGTCGGCTGTCTCAAAATCCGATAATTCCACTTCTGGACGACTTTAATCCTTAGAGAAAATTGATAACTCATAACAAAAATGATGGTGTCGGGGTTTTTGCAAAATCTAGAGCCGAATCTATATGAATCGAGCTGTCTTATACTGTCAGTTGAATCAGATCTAACTTTAATTGGTATCTATCGGCCTAGTTAATTCAAGAGTCCTTTCAATATTATCGACTTTTTAGACGCAGTCCTTAACCTCCAGACCGAACTCCTATAACCCAAAAAAGATTACTTATGCCTCATAGGCCAAAAATGTTTTTTTTATTATTAGTTCATTAACCAATCATTAAAATAATCAGGGTAAATAAATACGATAGGTCAGTATTTGATTAAAAAAGTCACAATAATATATCATACGCCTTTGAAGCGTATGGTTATCTCTTATAGACATCAAAATAAGGTTATCTTTCTAGGGTTAAGAATGTTAGGTGAATAATAAATATCGTGGAAAAGTACAAGTGTGTTATCAATATGTGTAACAATAAGTTCCACCAGGTGCCATCAATCAACAGTTTGAAGAGTTAAGAATGTTGTACTTACGGGTGATATTAACATTGACATCTGCAAAGATTGTCAAGAGTCTAGTACCCTGGATTGTCTGGAGCTGGCCTTAGCCCAGTTCATAATTTCAAGACACATGACATGTTGACATTCCTTGATCATGCTAACCTTAGGACTGTATTCTCTACCCAGGTTCTATTCTTGGTTCTAGTCACAGACCATTTTGTAATTATTATAGCGATTTCGATGCGGAAACCCAAAGTAAGTCGCTCCGTCATATCTAAAATAAATGAAGAAAAATTGACCAGTGATTCGTCTGCCATTAGATTTGACCCTGTATGTATTCTGCAAGAGATCCCAATATCACAACCCAATCCTTATTGAGATTCAATAAGGATAGGGTTGCCATATGTATGTATTTACAAAAAAAAATGTATCTAAGTATGTTTATCCGCATTCTAGAACCCATAACACAAGCTAGTTAAGCTATGCTTACTTTGGGTCTAGATAGCGTTGTGTAGAATGTCCTACAATATTTATTATTATTATTTATTGTTTATTGGGAGGTCAGATGGCAGTCACAGTTAGACTGGAAAGCCGACTCCAACTGAGTTGGGAACAGGCTCAAAGAGTGATGACAAGTTGATTGGTTAAAATGTTGAAAACAACGGCCATTATATATGATCGATAGTTTAAAACCAACAATACAATTAACATAAAATTGGACTACAAATTATATTTGTACATTTGAAGCTCATTAAAATTTAACAATGATTGAACGGAGTCCACTTTCGACTCGCAACTTGTATTTATCGAAACATTAAACAAATTAAAATTATATGACTTTTACAGGTAATAATTATTTATAGCCGCGTGGTTCCCGGCTGAGTAGAATTTGGGCCACCCCATCTTTTCCTATGCTGTGTGTGTCGTACAAGCCGACTAAGGGAAAGGGCTGTTTAATATCAGACAAATATATTGTACCTACAGCCCAGACTCAGCTTCAGATGCAGGGCTCGAGTCAAAAATAGTGCCCGGAATACGGCAATAGGATCACCCCTTATTACGTGGGACCGAATACAATGATTGGAAAAAAATTCTCACGTCAAGGCCTTGTTTCTCTCGCGAATTAGAGTCAAAATATTATGCCAGTAATTATATGCATGTCTGTTAGTGTTCCGCCAAGATGGGCCCTAGCCATTTCGCCATCTGTGTCATAGCAGTCAAACCTTGTAAGTTACAGTCACGTCACGTTTTGAAAACGTGTGGTTCCAATTCTATTAACAAGAATCATATTTTTCACCAACAATACGTGTTATCATGTAACCAATTACTTTTCCTGTCGTCGATTTTTACAAAATATACCTACCTTGTTTTTAACCGATTTCAAAAAAGGAGGTTCTCAATTCGTACCCAATTTTTTTTTTATTGTTTTGTATTGTACGACAATCTACACAACGCTATCTAGACCACGTAATAAAGGTTGCCTGTAAGATATTGCTTTTAGCGATAAGGCCGCCATTTGTACATTACCTAATTATGTTTGCCATTTATTTTATGTATACTTTTCTTTTGTATGGTGTACAATAAAGTTTATTTCTATTCTATTCTATTCTATTCTAGACCCAAAGTAAGCATAGCTTAACTAGCTTGTGTTATGGGTTCTAGAATGCGGATAAACATACATAGATACATTTTTTTTTGTAAATACATACATATTATACATAGTAAACACCCAGACCAATGCAAATATTCATATTCATGCATACAAATATTTGCATTGAGCGGGGATCGAACCCGCGCCTCCTGCCTGCGTAGCAGCCGCGTTCACTACCGCTGCGCCACAGAGGCAGTCTATTTGTTGTATGTTTGTTACGCGATTGTGAAGCCAACTCTAGACGGATTTTGAAAATTCTTTTTCTGTTCGTAAGTAGATTATTCCGAAATGATCCCATTTAAATTTCGTAAAGATCTGATGATGGGTTTCCGAGATTAGTCCAAGGAACTCTTCAAAAAGTACCAGGAAATTAGCCGCGATTGCTGCAATGGCATATTATTGCAATGTTTCTACCATTACACATCATAACATCACGCCTGAGTCCTTTGAAGGGGTACGCAGAAGTGTTCAGAATATTCAGCTATATTTCCGTTGCATATGCATTGATTTTAAAAATTATTTTTGTTAAAAAATTTTAGCGTGGCCGGTTCGATCTGTAGCGTATCTGCAGCGTCAGCAGCGCATGTACAGTCAGGTCACTATAACATGCGATGTACAGTCGTGAGACTGTACAAACTCACTAAAAAGAGAAAAATAAATTAATCTTAACAAAAAAGTTTAACCGACTTCAAGAAACAAAAAAGAGGCACTGAAAAGCGAAAAATAACTTAATTTACAGACTTACTGACTTATTAGAAGTCGGTGCCAGCCAACTTTGTTTGTTGTGTCTGAACTACTATGATGCAGTCAATTGAAATATGGCCTCTTGGGCTAAGCACCGACTTCTAATAAATCAGTAAGTCTGTAAATTAAGTTATTTTTCGCTTTTCAGTGCCTCTTTTTCGTTGATGAAATGAAATCCTCACAAAATACAAATTGACATCTCACCGCGGATTCAGCTATCGAGCTCACTTCGATCATTCGAGATGTTTGTTACAGCATGTGCCTGCTGTTCACGGTGGGAGCGAGCGCATTCGAGCATATAAAAACGCTTTAAGAAACTGTTTACGACGCGACGGTTCTCCCTTGTTTGGTATAACAACGTTTGGTCGAATATCACTTGAACTAATTTCAGTTACAATAAAGTCATTTCACATAATTATTCATTTGACCGAATATTTAATTGGTAGAATTTATTTAGCATAATTATTTAGTTGGAATAATATCATTTCACCGAAATTTCATTTGCACTAATTTTATTTAAACTAATGCTTCATTAGACTAATAATGATTTAGACGAGAGATCATACCGAATATTCGGTTTAGTAATAATTAGTTTCCTTTCATTGTTAATAAACTGACGGTGGTTTTATTGTTTTTTCATATTTTGTTTTTTTATCTGGTACTCGGCGGCCGCTGCCGCGGCACGCTCGCTTCGCTCGCTCGCCTCGTGCTTGTTTTGGTCACAGTTCTAACCTAACCTAACCCTGCCGATTGCACTGAGAGTTTTTAAATTTTACTTGTATTGTTTTTCATGAAACATACTCTTAGTGGTTTTCTTACATCACGGAAATCGGCAGGGTTAGGTTAGGTTAGAACTGTGACCACAACAAGCACGAGGCGAGCGAGCGAAGCGAGCGTGCCGCGGCAGCGGCCGCCGAGGGCCAGATAAATAAATTTCTACACTACATTAACATTATACCAATTGAATATTCGATGAAATACATTTAGACCAACTGAACATTACATGAAATGAGCATTATACTTTTTGATCAATAGCGCAAACGTTGTTATCGCAAATAAATATTCGATGAAATGAAAATTATGTCAATCGATATTATGCAAAGCTATTATTTTCTCAAACGTTGTTCGAATTAGTAACATTCGACCAAACGTTGTTATACCAAACAAGGGAGAACCGTTTACGACAACTGTTAGTACCTGAGTGAACATTCTTAGAATATTCTCATAGAATCGTTGTGAACGTGGGCAGAAAGTCTGTGTACATCCTGTTCACAAAGCATTCGCTTGTTTGATGTTATCATCCTTTGCATAAATATCAAAATTAAATTGTAGGTAGTTTTACCTCTACCCGTACAGCACAGTGACGTGATTGGTCCGAACTTTCTACCGGGAACAAGCTTATTAATTAATTTTTCGCTAAATAAAGTCTTATAACGGCGCAATAAGGTATGTTTTTAATATCTAAATTTGTTTGCTAGATATTATATAACGAGTAGCCGAGTAACCAATCACATTAATATCTCACATCTGTACAGCAGTGTAGGATCGGCCGGTTTCATCGTAAAAAAACAAAGAGATTTGAAATTCAACGCGTATGTAATTGTACAGTCACCCTGAAAAGTTACTGAACAATTATTCGACAAATTCTATGACCTTTGTGGCACAGCGGTAGGGTTTTCGACTGCCAATTCGATCGCGGGTTCGATTCCTACTCAGTGCAAATAATTGTGTAAGCAGTCAATCGATCGTCCGCTACGCCACATAGAACTATACTATAAGTTCTGTGTGTGTGTGTGTGTGTGTCTTTGTGTGTAAGTGCGTGTGTGTATGTATAATATGTATGTGTCGTAATACATACAAAACTGTACTATACATTTCCAATTCCCATCACATTTCTAACTGTCTATACCTTCGAATTCCCGCTCACTCTCAGTCATTAGTGCACCTCTAATTTTAGTGCGCTTCTGACCATTAGTGCATTTCAGACAGTACACTAACGAACCGACCGAGTATCGAATGATTCTGGTAGTAATAAAGGAGAGAGGGAATCGCATTACGAGACCATTAGTTACATTTAGAGGACTGACAAAGATCGGCTTGCTTCGCTTTAGTAAGGACACACTCAAGTTTTGAGCACATCTATCTATACTATTATATAATTGTAAATTGGTCGTGTCTGTACATTGGAGATATTTAAAAAAAAATACCTGGGTTATGTTATGTTAACGATACTGAACATGAAAATATTTTTTTTTAATTTCCTGTCTGTTTGTCAGTTTGTCTGTTTGTCCGCGATGGACGTAAAAACTACTGGACGGATTTTGATGCGGTTTTTTTTGTTAGAAAGGGCTTGCTCAGACTTAAAATCTTACGTTTGTTTGATTGCAATCGGTTGAGTAGAACCGAAGATATGAGCAAGGGTTGCGTTAACCGAGATGCACGCGGGCGGAGCCGCGGGCGGAAGGCTAGTACTTAATAACATTATATACCAATAAAGCCTCGTATTCATAATATAAGGCAAGATTGTCCCGCGCCAAGTCACACAACATTATAATATGTCTACCGAAGTAATTGAAATGACTCTTGCTGCGTTTAGGTATATAGTCTAAGCTAAAAAGATTGAAAAGTTAGAGATAGAACAATGAAAACACTAAAGAAAAGTATTTGGTAAAACGATTGCCTAATTTGGTAAATTCATCTATATCGAAGCGCCACTACGTATAGCCTGTAATTGTAATTCAGTTTTCGACACCTATTACAGTTGATTTAGAGATAATTCTATAAATGCTATAAGCCGATTACCCGGAGTGCATTACAACATTTCGCACTGTCGCTTTACTCGCCGCACAAGGCAAGAGTCGGCATTATATCTAATGAGCCAATATAGATATATTTTAAATTGGCTATTCCTATGACTTCATCTGCGTAGACTTAAATCTACACCCCGGGTACTAAATTTCGAGCCATGCACCAGAGGTTGAGTCTGGGCTTATATGATGTTAAACAGCCCTATCCCTGAGTCGCCTTGTACGACACCTCATGGCAAGAGATGGGGTGGTCCAATTTCTACTCTGCCGGGAACCACGCGAAAAGCGCGAGCATTAATTACTGTCACTGCTCCTGATAAATAACTAACTAGGCTCTAGCGAAGGCTTTGAAGGCAAGATTGGAAAGTCAGACAGTGGAAGCAGCAATGCTGTAATGAGAATTAGGAAATGTAATGATTAATTACCAATATATTATGAGAATATTATAAAAATGTATTGCTGAAGCACTTTCCTACCTGCCTTAAGCAAGTGGCAATTTGTTGGCCGGCGTCTATGGTATGATAGAATGACGAATAGGATTTTACGAATATGTCATATACATCAAATCCCATACATTCGTCATTCTATTCTACAATACGCTGGCCAATAGGGATGATGACTATTATATTTTTATTCTTGAAAAGTTTGAAGTTTATAATAATATAATGAACTGCTAAAGTGAAATTTTTATACAACAAATAGTTTTAAAGATATTTGATTTCGAAAATTCAATTTGTCGAACCGTCCGAATACGCTCTATACAAAATCGCTACAAAAGTATGACGTCATGCTTGTGTGGCGCGTAGTGAAATGCATGGAGCGCAAGAGAATAACGCATTTATCTAGGTCTGCGTTGGTTTACACGTATGTATATAGTTCATAAAACAGTCATTTGAAATTTAATAAGGAATCTAAAAAGTTATAAATTTTTACTCAATTGTTTGTATTTTGACCTACTTTGGGAGCTAAAAATAATAAAAAGTTATAGTTTCCATTAAGTTAGCAATATTTTATTTTGCAAGGCATATATTTTCAGCAAAACCTATGATATTAAGCAGTATTTGGTAGAATCGGACGACCTTGTCATCATCCCTATTAATTGCAACTTGTCTAGGGGTCTGATCCTAAGTGATACTAAATTCTAAAGCACGTTGCATTTGGAGTTTGCGTACAGTAGGAGCGACAACTCGTCAGCTTTTTCCGCACATTGCTTTGCCCCGAGCATCGATGATATAATCGCTTTGACGATTTCTATCTCAAAAACCTTTTGAGTTACGTATAATCTCGATATTTCCTAAACAGAACCACCAGGAAAAGGTTTATTTATATAATTAATAAATATATTAATAAATATATTAATAAATATATTAATAAATATATAATATAAATAAAATATATTATTTAATTTTAAATATTGTACGACAATCTACACAACGCTATCTAGACCCAAAGTAAGCATAGCTTAACTAGCTTGTGTTATGGGTTCTAGAATGCGGATAAATATACATAGATTTTTTTTTGTAAATACATACCTACATATTATACATAGAAAACACCCAGACCAATGCAAATATTCATATTCATGCATACAAATATTTGCAGTGAACGGGGATCGAACCCGCGCCTCCTACGTAGCATCCGCGTTCATTACCGCTACGCCACAGAAGCAGTCTAGGTTTACGGAGCTCTCAGCAGACTAACAGTGCTTCATAGTTTCATTCGCTATACTCGGTTCTATTCCACGACAATCACCCAACCACTCTTGTCTTTATTCTTATAACTTAGCTCTGAAGGATCATAGTGTGATGTTATATTACCAACTTGCTGAGGCCTGTAGCTCCTCGAGTGAATATCGTTTTCCGCGGCTTTTGCTCATATCTCTGGTTCTACTCAACCAACTGCGATAAAAAACATAAGATTTTATGTTTGACTAAGACCTCTCTAACTAAATACCATATTGAAATTATATTAGGTACTCTTTGCGTACAACGCAAACAAACAGATAACCTTTCTTATAAAATGGGCTATCAAACCCAAAAAGAATGATTCTAATCGCACATATATTTTGCAGATTAGCGCGTTCAAACAAACTCAACAGCTTTAGGTGCTATTAGTAGCTTGTGTAGTGTAGTTGTTGGTAGACTACTACAAATCAACATCGACTACATTCATTACGTCTGAGTACGCTTGAATTAGTCGTTCAACCGGACACAACTGAATTAGTCGTTCAACAATTAGTGAGTTAATTAACAATGTAACCTGAGTGTAAACTAACTCACTTCTGCTTCCGTCAAATTCATTAACTGGTGAAGTAACGTGTATGTAACGTAGATGTTTGTTGATTTTTTACGCTCACTAAATTTGTTTGAAGTTTGTAATAGGCAAACGTTATGGTCGTGGGTTTTAGGGTTTTATACGTGGCTGACCGCAGACCGCAGCCACCGCAGCAGCATATACCTACAGCTGCTGTGAAATAGATTTGAATGTGATAATATTGTTAATTGTTTTAAACTCTTTGCGGTTTCTCAGTGATGCTGTTTAACCGTATCGAAGTGTAACAAGTCCCAACGGCATCAATGCTAGTAGTAATTTCATCTTTTACTCCCTTCGTCATATTACACACAGCTCTTCTAACTCCTTTTATGTCTTGTTGTCATCTTGTAACCATCCACTTCCATACTTAATATACCTTTCGACATTACTTTCAACGCTCGAACTGTGATGATGTGCAATGATCTGTCTTCTGTGGTTTTCTCAAGCGACTACAGTAAAATCTTCTTCAAGAAGTGCATTCGAAGGTTCATATGGTCGGCAGCGCGAGTACGACTAGTGTTGTATACGTCCATCCACTGACTATTTGGGCCGTGTACCTTTCTGCTAAATATGTATATGCTAAAAAACGCCTCTTTCCCAACTGTATCATTGATTAGTACCATTACCCTACACATAAAATGTCCGAACCTGGGCAACTCATTAGAACCCATTATAGTAATTAAACACTATCGAATTGTAGTTGAACTTTATTACCAACTGCCACATTACCGATAATACTACATTAATTAATACAAAACGTTGTGACAACGAGATACGAGTAATTTAATATTATAATAATTTGATACAAGGTAATTCATTATGGCACATCAGTTCAAAAATCATAATTTGCTCAACAAAATTCAATCATTGTAGGTATTGGTAACAGATTATGTTAAAGGTAATAAATGCGTATATTAAATTGGAATATGGGCTTTATTTAGCTAATATTTTACACCTCATTATGGTTTTACATATTCACGAGTCTTTAGAGTGAACAGTTAAGAAGTATCTTAACAAAACAATTATCTCTTTGTCAATGTCTTTAGGCCTCGAATGCGACCGGGGCTGCCGCAAAGTTTATGAAGAGACAATGTTATTTGTTATATGCTACATAACTTTACATCATATACAAATTACATCTTGGAATTTTTTTTTATATACTATCATCACTACATATTATAAAACAAAGTCGCTGTCGCTGTCTGTCCGTCCCTATGTATGCTTAAATCTTCAAAACGCAACGCATTTTGAAGCGGTTTTTTTTTCATAGATAGAGTGATTCAAGAGGAAGGTTTATATGTATAATACATGCATGATATTGTAGAGAAACACTGATAAATTTTGAGATAATACCACGCGGGCAGAAAATATGGCGGTACGAAGTTCGCCGGGTCAGCTAGTAATATTATAAAGGGTAAAGATTTATATTTTTGTATGTGAAGACTTGATTCCGAAGCCGATCGCATTCGACAACTGCAGACGTATGCAGCAGACGCACCCATTACTTGTTAAACTCAGATACGGATAAAGAGGACCATTGAGAAGCCGCAATGAGCTACGCGTATCTGCTGAGTTCGTCTGCAGTTGTCGTATGCGGTCACCTTCAGAACCATACCACAGAACAGATAATAGTACTAGCGTAACCATACGTTAACGAATAAATTTACAAACTACTGGGCCGATTTTTTTAATTCTTTCACCATTAGAACCATTGGAGATTAGCAACATAGGTTATATGTAAGCGACGAACGGGATCATTATTCCACGCGGGTGGCGTTGCGAGCAACAGCTACTCTTTCATAATCGTCAACACGCGGGTGGTGGGTATTCTTGACCTGTCATTATCCTTGCGTTTAGTCCCGGTCGCATCCGAGGCCTAGATTTCTATGGCTAGTTTTTTTACGTACTTAATAATCGAATAAAAAACACGCGGTTGAGAAGTCTATTTGCCACTAGATTTGCCTCACGCATGGAATTCACCATTTCATTTACAAATGGAACTCATACGCACATAGCTGGCAACCGTCTATATCCCATAGGTAGACCTTCTTAACTGAGGTGTACGAATTCCTCCAAACCACATGCTTTATCGACCGGTGAATTCCATTTATCATCATTATACCGTTCGCGGGGAGTACCCGCAGGTGCACACCACATTATCGAAATATGTTGGTAGGTACGAGGTGTCCGGAGTAAATCTACAAATGGAAATGAACCTTATATTAAGAGCGAGAGGTTTGGTTTTCGAGTGTGAATCGCTTGACTCGGCGGACGCAGTACAACCCTCTTGCTGAATATATTATTGACTTTAAATTGTGGTTTGCTGCATTTCTGCAAAAGTGTGGTTGCAGAGATCCGGAGATCTTGCATTCATTTTAAAATAATATTCGTTAGGTACTTTATGAATACTGAAATAAAATAAAGCTTAATTTGATTAATTTAAACGTAGCTAGATTTTGTTTCAGAAAATCATACTGAATAAATAAATGTCATTTTACGTTTTGGTTCTAATCGAATTGTTATGCCACGTTTTATAAACTTGAGGTTACTGAATAACTCCAGCTCTTTTCTATGTCTTCTGTTTCTGCAGCTACTTTACTTACACAACAAATATTTGATCAATGTTTTCTTCTTGTTTCAGAAACAATGTCGCCGTTCAGACTGCCCACAGTCTTAGTCAAATGACAATAACTAGATTACAGGTAAGTTTTATACATATTTATTATTCAGTCCAGTCAGGATCAGATCGATCTTGACTAGTAAAGTACTCAAAATGATCTTGGTATTCCCCTTTTCTGTTGACTGATTGTTCTGATATTTGGTTCACTCCTTTAGTTTGGACGATAATACAATTTAAATCCATAAAAGAGTTTGGTATTAACATCATTAGTAGGTATTAAGATCATTTTGAGAATAAAAGGTTTTTCTTTTGATTTTATATCCCGTCCTGTGTGCTATTTTTACAGAAGGATTTGATTACAGAAGGATTTTGCCTATTAAAACATCTAATATGCTAAAGCCTATTGCTTTTGCCTATTAGATGATTTTAATAGTCAAAATCCTTCTGAAAGAATAGCAACTGGCTGCGGCTTTTTGGGGCATAATAAATGACAAACCATTTTGAGTCTTAACTACGGGTGAAAAAGTTCATACTCTTTTAAAGACGAAAGAGGCAATTTATGGTTCTTCCATAAGTTCTAAGGAACAATATGGTTAGTCGATTTTGGCTTCCGAGTGTAGAGAAATGAGAATTTCGACACCTTTTTTAAGCGCGGATGAGTTTTCATAACTTGTCCTTTTGCTATGATTTTTTATTATTTCAATTATTTATTTTATAATTCCAGGCAGCAATCTATCCCTGTATCAAATTTCATGCAGAACCGATTTGCTGTTAGGGCGTGATTGAATAAAAAATATCCAAAATATAAGATTTTAGGGGTATGACAAAAGCTCAAATGTTTTTCCCAATTCGTCAAGTCTGTGAAAAGTACTAACTCGTCAAGTCTGTTGTTAGGAACAACTGTCATAAACTCGATGATGAAGAAAAAGAAGTAACTGTTGATTAAAGTTAATGTTCTGATTCCTCAAACCTAACACTAATGAAAAGCAACTTGCAACTTCTTACTTACTTATGAATCCTTATTCTGTAATTTCTTCTTTGTACTATTTATACTGTAACTCACTACATAAAACTATTTCCAGTGAAGCCCGGTAGAGCTTAGGATTTCAGTCTAACTAAATAGCGACCGAACTTCGATATTGACTGTGAAGCGATATAACCTCCAAACCACTAATGAATCCTTCCAAACTGGCAATATCAGAGTTCTGTAATTAAGGTGACGAGAAGGAGGTAGGACACGACGGTATTGCCGTCCCAATCAAGCAGTCCGACTAGGGAAGTACCTTCGCCTACAGAATACCGCGGCTAAATAACCTTGTGTTGTGTTCCCGGCGGTGAGTAGGGTATCCAGAGTTGACTGAAGAGGTTTTGTACTGTCAGTGGGAAGAACAAAGGCTTGTCCTACTTATCTTCTGCGCTGACGGAACAGAACCTCTCTGTTTTTTGATCGGCAACGGGGTGTGTGACACCCCTGGTATTGGACTCGTTCATAGGCCACGGTAACCACTTTCTATCAGGTGGGCCGTGTATGCGACCTAAAGTGGCAAAAAATAATAAACATCTGATATCGATGTATTATAATATCATAACACTTCGAAGCCTACAAAAAACAAATACTCAGTTTGTGAAGTGTACAAAAGGATTAAATAAAATGTAAACCATTTTTGCCGCCACGTAATTTCTGATTCAATTTGTAGGCTGTCGTCAAAAGTAACAACGCTCGATGTGAGCCGGGTAAGCCCCCATATTCGATGTACGGTTTTATATATTATTGGCGACAATATGTAGGTGTTAAGAGGGTATTAACGACGGCGCGCTCCACACAAAGTCCTTACGTACGTGATACCTACTCGCACCTAGTATTTTTAAGCGTCTGTATACTTATTGACAAAAATCCGAAATTTGACAGCCTCCGTGGCGTAGCGGTAGTGAACGCGGCCGCTACGCAGGACGCGCGGGTTCGATCCCCGCTCAGTGCAAATATTTGTGTTCATGAAATATGGGTATTTGCATTGGTCTGGTCGTGCCTCGGAGAGCACGTTAAGCCGTCGGTCCCGGTTGCCATAAGAACACCTATGGCAGTCGTTACGGGTAGTTGGAGCCCTAAAAAATCCAAAAACAACGGTCTAGCTTAGGGTTGCCATACGTCCCCGTACGCCGGGACATGTCCCCGTTTGAGGCCTGGTGTCCCGGTGTCCCGGCCAATAAGCAAATTGTCCCGGTTAAACATTTTTAGTATTATATTAGAGAGCTGGACTTGGTTGGTAAAAAGTAATATACCTACAATAAACGCGACTAAGTAGCTAGGCTATTAATACGTAGATAGAACGACGAAAGCGCTGATATTTTTATATTGCTGAATAAGCAGCAAGAGGTGCATCCACCAGACCTCTTTCCGAAACAAGGACTAGTGCCACCGATAACGCCTGCAGAAGTACAGACTCGGCCTCGACGAAATCCCCATCGAGGCTTGGAAGGCAATGGGTGCATTGGGTGCTCGCGGTGTGAGCATTCTAACAAATCTGTATAACCGCGTACTTCTCACCGTGAGATCCTGACTAATCCTGAGCCAGTGGAGACTGAGCTTCATTACGCCAGTATTCAAAGGCAAGGGATCGGTAGTGCAGGAGTGTGGTAGTAACCGCGGTATAAATATAATGTCCCACACCATGAAGCTCTATGAGCAGATAATCGACTCCCGGATCTGACAGGAGAGTACACTCTCGGAGTGTCAGTATGGGTTTAGTCCCGGGCACGGGATCATTGATCCGGTGTTCTCCCTAAGGATTGTGGTGGAGAAATACAGGGCGAAGAACACGTCCCTGCACTGCCTATTCTTAGATATACAGAAGGCCTTCGACTGTGTTCCTCGCGCGGTAATCTGGTGGGTACTGTGGGCTAAGGGAGTTCCAGAGACCTACATTGACACCATCCAAGATATGTATCATGATTCTGGTTCCGTGGTTCGGAGTGCTTTTGGTGACTCAAAAGCCTTCCCCATCACCATCGGAGTACACCAAGGATCCGTCCTTAGTCCTTACTTGTTCAGCTCGGTATTAGACGTCTTGTTGGACAGTATCAGAAAACCACATAAGCAGCCTCCGTGGTTGCTCATGTATGCTGATGATATTGCGCTGAAGGACGCGGACAGGAGCAGATTGGTGCAACACGTGAAAGTGTGGAAGGAAGCGCTTGAGAACGGTGGTATGAAGCTAAATGTAGCGATGACAGAAAGTTTAGCGTTAAACTCCACAGATTTCACACCGGTCCGCATAGGCGATGATTCGGTTTAAGTACCTGGGATCTGTACTTCATGTGACCAGTGAAATCGACTACGACATCAGGGCACGCATTGCTTCCGCGTGGGCCAGGTGGTAAGAAATAACTGGCGTCACGGGTGATCCCAAAATGCCAGTCAGGTTGAAGAGCATGGAGATAAAAATGCTGCGTGAGGAACTCTTGCAGCCGCGGCAGCCTTCATGTCCATGACATCGCAGATAAAATGCAAGAAAGCCGCCTTCGCTGGTGCGGCCACGTCTTGCGGCAACCGCCAGGATACGTGGGTAGCAAATGCCTGACAATGGCGCCCCCGCCGGGTCCAGGTAGAAGGGATAGGCCCAAGAAGTCCTGGCTTGACGTCTTGGAGAGTGATATGCGTGCAAATGGTCTCACTACCATGGACGCCCAAGATCGTGTCAAGTGGAGGAGGAAGAGCCGGAAGGCGGACCGTGAGCTCCGGGGTCATCTTGGCCAGGGATGCAATCGGGAGAAAGCGTCTACATGAAGACGATGTTTAACTTAATGTTGATTTCGTCAAAATATTTTGTACAATTATCAGAAGTTAATTCTGATAATTTTTCGCCTTTCAGAAAACATAGGAAGCCCGGGTCGCTGCCCGCTTGTTTAACGCTTGTTTAATGGCAGTGTTAAAAGTTGTTGTAATAAAAGTTCCCATTTTTCTTCCTTTACTAATTTTTCTTCAAATGTCCCGGTCTGGGTCCCCACACTTATGGCAACCCTAGTCTAGCTGCAAAGCTTCGATATCGCCTAATGTTATCATTGGGCTGTGGAGGTCAGATGGCAATCGCTTCACGAAAAAATATCGAGGTCTAGCCAAATCTGTAGTTAAGACGGTAAAGCGGACCCCAGACTCCGCTGAAGACGCAGCTGAAAAGCTTCGGATGCGACTGGGAATTAACGCTAGGATGAGAGATACTTATTGACAAAAACCGTCCATACATCCATAGGCCACGGTGACCGCTTCCCATCAGGTGGGCCGTGTGCTTGTCTGCCAACTAAGTGGTATAAAAATATATATATAACGTTATATTCTATTGTAAAGAAGTAGATAGGAAAGTTATCTGCTTCAAAGATGTAAAGTCCGCATGAACATCCTGGAGGTCCAAGCCTACGTTACCAGCAAACCGTTGCACCTGTTATGCAATGGATGAGGCTCGGGCGCAGGCTTTTCATTCAGGAAGTACTCCCGGACAGACATAGCAATCAAAATATTAGACGGATTTTGGGCTCTTTGTGTATTTTAACACTAAATAAAGACCCCGAAGTAATATATCATTTGACATATTTTTAGATATATTCAGCACATTACTTAGTAAGAGATTTCACTTATCTAAATATATTATGGTGATGGTAAGTTAGTTTATGTTCGCTTCACAAACGTAAAAGATTCTGCATCGTCCAAGGTCATTTGTCATGGTGACGCTTCATAGATGGTTTTTATGTAGTTTTCGCCTCAATCGGGTTATAGGACTATTTTACGAATGTATCCCCAGGCGAAATTGATATCCCGATCACTATTCTTATATTGTGTAATACATATTGTAATGTTGTTATTATGTTTGTACTAGTGTCGGGAGCGCTCATGAGACAGTCGTGCCATCGCCTGCTTGAACATCAACAACCGGGAGGCGAAGAACCGCCCCTGTTCTCACCAATAGACCAAATTTCAGGTAACTTCCCTTTTACACGTTTTATTTCCCATACAGTTTTCACACAATCATTTAGCAACCATAGAGAAAAAAATTCGCAGATATTATTGGAATAAAATTTTTGCAAAAGAATAATAACTATGAATTTCAAAGAATTTCTTGTTACAAAGGAATGACGACAATATTTACTGGAAAGGAACGAGTGTTATATTCCTACGACACAAAGGGAAAATCCTCCAGGCAGGCGGATCACGCTTGGTGTTCCACAATCCATCGGTTGGACGTAGGACGTAGTATAATATAATCGCGATACAGGTTTACTTACGGAGATCTTCAGTTTGTACCTTTTATCATTTGTTCAATCGAAAACCGATCTCGTCCTTTGAATTGTACAAGATTTAGAATTTGCGTCCTTTCGTGGGATCTTGGATGACTTTAAACTTGATACATAATTATATATTGTTCTTGGTGATAGCATCTGGGTGAATAAAATGGAGTAATAATAAATTTAGGCGTTGATTATGTTACGTATATCACTAAATTAAACTATGTCTATTTTTTTTTTAATTATGAGATTTATTCTATTTGGCATCGGATTGAATTTAGACTTTAAAGAGATAGCGTTAAATGTTATTTTTAATGTACCTATACGTTGTGATTTACGTCGTTTTAATACGATTAAACATTGCAAAAATACCTAAATTTTTGATACAAATAGTCACCTGTACCTTTGCTATGATACTTAAAAAATCAAGTGATGAAAAAATTAAAACAAGCCCGCACAAAAGTCAACTAGGTACAAAGTAAAGCCAGCATTGTTATTAAGCGTTCAATGGGAACCAAGTAGCTCTTGGAGAAACTCTTCTATTGACAATTGTTGCGTCATTGTTAAAAAGTAAACGAAATTTCCATCTTAGGCTTAGTGCAGATTACAGACACGACAGTCTTAAGACAGGCAAGACAAGAAGCGTTGATCAACGATCTGTTTTTCTACCATCAATCATTTTCATGTTTGTCATTTCTTGCATACAAAAACTAGTTCTACTACAAGTTGTACAGGTAAATACCGTTGACAGTACTGACGGGTGCTCGTTCGTTTATCGTGTTCATCGTATAACAGTTGATGAAATCATAGTTGACTGCATTGATTGAAGAGATAGTGAACTCAGGCAGAAAAAAGTTCGAGCCGTTTTTAAGTGGTAATTCAAAATTTATCAACCATATTCCATTAAGACAAAGCTTAAAATAGTAACTAACAACGCGCTTACTATCTTACCGGATAAGACGCTAATCTCATACTATTTTCAGCTTTGTCTAAAAGAAATATGGTTGATATTTAATTAACGCTTATAAAGCGTTTAGACTTTTCCGTCTATCTTAAGACTGAAGTCTGTAATCTGCACTCGGCCTTAGTCGCGACACTTACAAGAAAATCTTCCACAAACTGACTGCCTGATCTAAAGCTATTATCTCTTAGCGTTAAGACACAATGGAGTTCTAATTGCAAAGTGAAGGAGTCCCTTTAATAGCAACCTTGCTTTCAGTCAACAAAAGCTGTTACACGTTTCTTTCAATTTAGTCAAAACAGTTGTTGGACTGTGTAGGCGTCTTTTTTTTTCATCGGTTATTATCAGACTTCTAGAGCGATGTTTTTAACGCGTTAGCTGGTACGACAGCATCAGATCTATATTGGCTAGCAAAGTAATCAAAATGATCTTACTTAATACTGCTCGGGACATATATCTTGGACCTAAAATGTGCTCAATCAATGCTCAAACAATCAGTCAACAGAAAAGGGGAATACTAAGGTATTAAGATCATTTTGAGTACTTTACTAGTCAAGATCGATCTGCTGCTGACTGTACCTTGAGCAGTTGCTTAAGGATACACGTAGGATTTTAACGTTCCTCTTGAGGTTGACAGATCAGACGGCAACGGTTCCAGAAAGACATAAAAGTTATAGCTTTAACAAAAAGAGAAGAAAGCGTACGTCGGGGTCCGAAATGAAAACCTCGGGTGCAACCGGGAAACGTATAAAGTTGACGATAGTAAGTAATTAATTCTAACAGCCTCTGTGGCGTGGCGGTAGTGAGAGCAGCCGCTACGCAGGAGGCGCGGGTTTGATCTCCGCTCAGTACAAAAAATATTAGTATGAATGAATATGGATATTTACATTGGTTCAGACTAACGGCTACCGACGGACAGTCGGTTCCGGTTGCCATACGAACATCTATGGCAGTCGTTAAGTTGGAGCTTTCAAAAGTCCAACAACTGGTCTAACTGCAATGCTTCGATATAGCCAATGGGTTGTGCAGAATTGCAGTCGCTTCACGGAAAATTTCGAAGTTCAGCCAAACCTGCAGTTAGACTGGAAAAAGCGGACCCCAGACTCAGAGGTGAAAGCTTCGGATGCGACTGGGATTAAAACTAGGATGTAGAAGAAGAATATATAATATAGTCTGTGGTGCATTTATGTTTATAAACACACACTTCTATTCCGATTCAAACTACGAAAGCTAAAGCAGGATGAAATAAAAATACTATATTGCTGATCTCAATAACAGTAATTCTCATTACGTACTGCTTCTGCAATTTCAACTCTCCCCACGAACGAATAAGGTGGAGATCTGCATATCATTGTCGAGTGATAGTCGTGCCTTCTTTGGCATCGACAGTCTGCTCATAAAGGCCGATAGTGCAGTGTTCACTCGACTTCCTGTATTCATTTCCGTTCAACTTCTTTCATAAGGTGCAAGTATCTATTCAATCGGTTTTCGCTACCTGTATTATATCAACGAAGCAAAACTTTATTTCATTTTCATTCATTTTTTCTAAGAGTTTCGCGATGTTAGGGTATAGATACATATTGAAAGATGAGTAAGTCTTTGATAGATGAGGTTCTGGTGCAAGCTCGGGGTTAGTTGTTCAGATATTATGGCGGTTATGACATGACAACCACGATAAGATAATCACTATGTGATCTTTCGTTGATTGCCACACTTTTACAGTGAGCTGGTTTTTCGTTCAAAGTAACATCTAAAGATGCTTCATTGGTATCTGTAGTTGTTACGCTCGAAAACCAAAAAAGTTCAAATGTTTTATTATTATATTTGCGCTATTCTTTGGAATTGAGCGTGCGGTATAAAGAAACTTCATCCCACGCACGCTCAAGTTGTGGAATGAACTCCCTGCTGTGGTTTTCCCAAGTGACTACAATATGGGGTTCTTCAAGAAGGGCATTAGAAGGTTTCTTCAGCAGCACGAGTGTAACGCCCCTGGTGTTGCACACGTCCACCATACCAATTTTCATCAGGTGGGCCGTGTCCGTGTCTGCCACCTAAGTGGTATAAAAAAATATTTTTATTTAACAGCCCAGTTTTTGAGGAAGCTAAAGAACATTAAGCTAAGACTCTTAGGAACCGATTAAGTAGACTCTACTTACTAGAGTATCGCGATAGGTAGCCCGATTGAAGCCAATCAATAGGGAATGATAGTTCAAATAAAACAAATAGTTGTTCAACAATGTTAAACTAAATAACTTTTAAATTAATACCTCAATTGTTTCATTGCTCATTTCATCGACGAAAATTTATTCTCGTACAAAAATTAAGTTTAAAACTAAAACCCGACTACTGCAAAATCACGCTCTAAAAAGTATTAAACAAGAAAATATCTACTATCTACTTTTTCCTAGAATGTATTGTTTTGTTAGAGTGGCATACGACCACGGCTATTCTTGATAATTGATATTTTCTTGTTTAATACTTTTTAGAGCGTGATTTTGCAGTAGTCGGGTTTTAGTTTTAAACTTAATTTTTATTTATATTATTTTGGGACAAGCAACACCCAATAATTTATACATATTTGAAATGTGTTAATTGAGCCCTTTAATTTGATACCAAACACGGTCTATTTATCTCAAGTATATTTTTTAATGCAGTACTTTATGACCGCTAGAGTGCGCCACATTAGATTTAGTGACACGTGATATAGCCTATAACCAGCGGACGATCAAGACGCTTCTAACAATACCTCAATTGTCCAGTTCCAATAAGTAGTTGAAGAGCTATGAGGGAACAAACGAACATACATACATACATACATACCTACATAGCCTGTCAAAATCATAACCCTCCTTTGACTTCGCCGTAGTCGGGTAAAAATTACAGTACGAAGTGTGAGAGATATTTGCGTTTACGTTTCATTATCGCTCTATATAAACTGTCATTGCAGCAGGCATATCGGCTATCGGTAGCTGTAAAATAATAACATTTATTGAAAACTTAATAATTATTATACTTTATTAATTAACATCCAACCATCCAATTCAAATATATAATTTTCTCATCAACATTGTGGTGATATTACACGTCATAGCGATGACTTAACACAGCCTCTGTGGCGTAGCGGTAGTGAACGCGGCCGCTACGCAGGAGGCGCGGGTTCGATCCCCGCTCAGTGCAAATATTTGTATGCATGAATATGGGTATTTGCATTGGTCTGGTCGTGCTCCGGAGAGCACGTTAAACCGTCGGTCCCAGTTGCCATACGAACATCTATGGCAGTCGATATGGGTAGTTGGAGCCCTAAAAAATCCAACAACAACAACGGTCTACCTCCAATGCTTCGATATCGCCTAATGTCACCATTGGGTTATGAAGGCAGTCGCTTCACGGAAAATATCGAGGTCTAGCCAAATCCGCAGTTAAGACTGGTAAAGCGGACCCCAGACTCCGAGGTGAAAGCTTCGGTTCGGATGCGACTGGGAATTAACGCTAAGAGGAAGAG
Organism: Eilema depressum; assembly: GCA_914767945.1. Taxonomy (NCBI): domain Eukaryota; kingdom Metazoa; phylum Arthropoda; class Insecta; order Lepidoptera; family Erebidae; genus Eilema; species Eilema depressum. Next base: position 29,858,810 of record OU612012.1, on the reverse strand, counting down.
GAAGAAGCGGTGAATTAAATATATGAAAGGGTATTATTGAACTTAGTTTTGTTTTCAAAATCTGTATCGAATATTTCAGTAAAGTGGTTCGAATATCATTTTCTGTCTATTCTTGTTGACTTTGCATGAAAAGGTTTTGATATAATTGTTTGTTCCGGCTGGGTCGTACAAATATTTACTTTATATTCAACAACTATGAGCTTTTAGTTTTATTAGTTCTTGTAAACATATATTTTGGGATTATATAATTATTTACAAACTTAACATTTGTCACATAGTATTATGATTAGATTCGGCTTTTGATTCTTAAGCTAATAAAGCTTCGTATACTAATAATGCGCAACATCAACTTTGTTGCACAAACACACGCAACAACGTGGAACAATGTTGTCTGTCCACACATAATCAGTCGTCCGTCGAACTACAGAAAAGCAGCATGCAACATTAGGCGTCATGCGCAACGTTGCTTGTTGAGCGTCAAACTGTTAACTAGTGTTACCACGTGGAATTAAAAGTGGCAACATCTAAACCAGAACCCAAACTAACCAGCTCTGCAAGCCTAACCCCGAGAAAGTCTGCCCCAGAGCCTCATTCTTCAATCAGCAGATGCACTGGTAAAAAAAATGAGGATTCGTGCTAACTATAGAGAAGTAGTTCTTACAGTCATGCTCTTAAACAAAGAGTAATCACAGACTTGTTGGGAGATCGCCGGACTAAGCTTGACGGTCCTTTGAGTAATTACATAACTCAACTAGCGCAACAGCAAAGGGGTTGTCCATTCTACAAGGATAAACCCTTTCATGTGTTGTATTAGAGCGGTCGTGGCTAAGCCAGGTAGACAGAGATTCGCGCTCATCTACACAACAAAAGATTTGAATGACTTCGTGCGGGCCTCGGTGGCTTAGTGGTCAGAGCATTCCCCCTCTAAGAGAAAGATCGCGGGTTCGAGTCCCGCCTGTGGTCAATTCTCTTTAAATCGAACTAAAGATTTATCGTCAATATTCTCTGATCCTAACTCAGTTGGGGTTGTCTTTTCAGTCTAACTGAGATGCGGTTCAACTGCGATATTTTTCGTGAGGCAACTGCCTTCTGACCTCCACAACCGTGATTCTGTAGTTAGACTAGCTAGAATTCTGAGGGCTCCAACTACCAGTAACGACTGCCATATATATTTGTTACGGCTTAACGTACTCTCTGAGCCACAGAAATATCCAGACCAATGCAAATAGACATATTCATGCATACAAATGTTTGTACTTACCGGAATCAAACCCGCCCACTGCTTAGCAGACCGCCGCGTACCCCTGTCAATCACGAACAAAACCAAATCACTACCGAATCAGTCAAATTGTTTTGTTCCCAACTCAATTAAAACAATTAACTATAGGCCGGTTAACATTGATTACAGATCCAATCTAGGACCGCCCCGAATAAGCCTCTCGAATAAAGGTACGAGGTCATAGTCGACCGCATACAACAGCATGCAGCAGTTACAGCGTACTATAAAATAGACTAGAATATTTGAATGAAATTTTAAGCATTTAGTACGCTAATTATTCAAAAAAGAAAGAATTAAAGAAAGAAGGAAAGAAACAAAGAAAGAAAGAAAGAAAATTGATTTTATTGCTTACATATAATAAAACATCATCTTATATATAAAAGGCGAATGGGCGTTTCGTCCCATATGGTGTAACACTTTTTGACCTATATCAAATGAAAGGTCTCAATGAGTGTATTATTTTTTTGTATGGACATAAATCTGTATTTCGTGCAGGGTAAAAGTTGTGGGGGTTTCAGTTACTAAGAAAGTATTTAATTTATTTTAAATAATTAGTGTTTTTATGACAAAATACTTATTTATTTATGCTATTTTTACCCGAATATGTTAAAGCCAAAGGAGGATTATGATTTTGACAGGCTATGTATGTATGTATGAACTATGTATGTATATTCACTAATTCCCTCATAGCTCTTCAACTACTAATTAGAACTGGACAAGTAAGGTATTGTTAGAAGTGTCTTGATCGTCCACTTATTATAGGCTATATAATGTGTCACTGAATTTAATGTGGCGCCCTCTAGCGGTCATAAAGTACTGCGTTAAAAAATAAGATTGAGGTAAATATACCGTGTTTGATATCAAATTAAGGGCCTTAATTAGTACATTTCAAATATGTATAAATTATTGGGATTTTTGAATGAAAGGACATCACCCATTTTAGTCCAAAATTGAAAGTGCCGGCCAAAGAAAATAAATACGATATTCCGTTAGAACTTGTCCTCGCTAGCATTTTCTATTACCACGTCAAAGTTGAGGGACCACTGCGCTTGGTTTTATTTGAATTTAAAAATCTTGGAAACATACATTTTTTATGATACGAATTATTAAAAATAAATGAAAAACTTTATTCTATATTGGAACAATAGTTAATAAAAGCAATAAAAAATAACCCCATATTGCACATCGTTGTATTTCGTCCATTTATTTAGGTCCATAATGGAAAGTGCTGGCCAAAGTACCTATACAAATATGAAATTCCGTTAGAGCTTGTCCTCGTTAGCATTTTTTACTATGGCGTCAAAGCTGAGGGACCACTGCTCTCAGTTTTATTTGAGTTCAAATATCTTGGAACCATACATTTTTATGATATGAATGATTAAAAACGAATAAAAATCATTGTTCTATATTGGAAGAATAGTCAATAAAATCAATAATAAATAAACCCCATTCTGCACACCGTTGTTTTTCACCCATTTATTTAGGTCCAAAATTGAAAGTGCCGGCCAAAGAATACGAGTATGATATTCTGTTAGAGCTTGTCCTCATTAGCATTTTTTATTATGGCGTCAAAGCCCGACTAACGGAATGTCATATTTGTATTCTTTGGCCGCTACTTATTTTCAATTTAGCACCTAAATAAATAGACGAAAAACAACGGTGTGCAGTATGGGGTTTATTTTTTATTAGTTTTATTAACTATTCTTCCAATGTAGCACGACATTTTTTATCCATTTTCAATAGTTTGTGTCATAAAAAATGTATGTTTTCAAGATTTTCGAACTCAAATAAAACCGAAGGAAGTGGTCCCTCAACTTTGACGCCCCAATAAGAACAAGTTCTAACGAAATATCGTATTTGGCCAGCACTTTCAATTTTGGACCAAAAATGTAAGCAGCGTGAATAATGTTCTTTTGAAGCATTAATTATGCTAACTATTCAAATCGATTTAGAAAGAGAAAATTAAAATATTGGTTTCTGCTTTTAATTTTTTTTGTTTCATGCTTTTTATATACCTATAATAATAGCAGGTTTTATGGAAATCGGTTCAGCGGTTACCACCGCTGAACCGATTTCCATAAAACCTGCTGTATCGTGATGTATAAATTATGACCTTTCATTTGATACCCAATACGGGTATATTTGAAAATAGATTAGATTTTGGATTGATTTTCATTCCTCATAATATATTTCAAATGGTTGAACCGATTTTTATGAAACATAGCTAAGAATACTCTCGACTAAACCATCTTTCGATCAAAAGAAACAGAATTGAATTCGGTTCAGCCGTTTGGGAGCTACGATGCTACAGACAGACTGACACACACGCACACACATACACACACACACACACACTCACACGTCAAACTTATAACACCCCTCTTTTTTTGTTAAAAATATGTGATCGGTACAACCATGAACCATGTCAACCAGTAGGTGAATTAACCCTAGTTGAGTCAACCGTAGTTGTAATGACTGTCGGCGAAATGATACAAAACCGTAGAACTATACTGCAAAGCCTAATTGCACAAAAAATATTTTTTACTTACACCCTTATAACTTTGGACCTGCACGAATTTCTGATAAAAATCTTTCATTTTTACACATAAATAGACTAAATGAACATGTTTACACTAGTCGCAACTTGTTACAAGGGTTGGGACGCAGCTCATACAAAAGTGCCCGTTCTCCACGTGTCACAATGTTCGTTCCCGTACTCCTCCGAAACGGCTTGACCGATTCTCATGAAATTTTGTGAGCATATTGAGTAGGTCTCGGCCAACATCTATTTTTCAAACCCCTAAATGGAAGGTGCAGCGGGAACGGGATTTGAATAACACGCGGGCCGAAAATTCGCCGAAGTTCGCCGGGGCAGCTAGTAACAATATAATAATTATGTGGTACCTACATAATAACAACAATCAACAATAGTCAACATCGAGTCAAGTCAGGCAGGTATGTAGGTACTAACTACTCAGCCAGGCGGCAACCACAGAGTAAGTGGCGGCGACCGCTTGACTCAAATCGAGCAATGTTCAAAAACGATTAGAATGGTCAGAGCATTCTCCCTGTAAGGGAAAGATCGCGGGTTCGAGTCCCGCCTTAGATAGAAAAAGCTAATAAGAAGACGTGTCGTCTCTTCGAATACATCACAAAACAGCCGAAGCCGCATTAAGAAGCCGCAATGAATAAACAATAAACAATATTCTCATATTCAAGTCTTCTTCTCATATTCAAGGCGTGGTTTCCGGCAGAGTTGAATTTGGGCCACCCCATCTCTTGCCATGCGGTGTCGTACAAGGCGATTATAGGCTGTTTAACATCAGACAGATATATGCAGCCCAGACTCAGACTCAGATGCATGACTCGAGTCAACAATAGTGCCCTCACCCTCTATTACGTGGGACCTAATACAATGGAAGTGTGAGTGTTAATTCACCTCTGCCTAACCCTCCGGGGATAAAGGCGTGATTATATGTTTATGTATGTATGTCAAGTCTTATTTTAAGGCAAGCTGTAAACTGCTGCAGTCTGCGGTCGACCAGGAATTCGTACATATGCAGCATCGTTTACTGAATAACTTCTAGCAAACCAAATTTGCGTACCGAAACTTCGAATATCCAATTTGCAAGTCTAGTCATGGCTAGTTAAAACTTGTGACTTTAGTTACGAACAAAGTTATACACGTTTATATGTCACTGGATATTTTTGAATGGACATGAGCTGGACTTAAAGCGACTCGCAATTTAGGTTCCATTCTAACTTCATTTCGTGAATAGGAACTTGATTTTGCAAATTTTCGATGCCGTTTTATTAGATTGTCTGTTAATTCGAAGCTTCTCTAGGAATAGTTTTAGTGGGTTATTGGACGATTCGCACGAATTGAACTCGCACGAAAAGTGCTATAGTATTGTGAGCTCGTGTGGACTGATGTATGAGATATGTAGTTGAGCAAGTTTCTTTGTTGTTAAAGTTGAAAAATTCAATGTATAGAAATTAAGAATTTAAAGGTATACCTTAATAGGGGTATAGTTTATTAGTGAGTGAGTGGCAATCAAGTAGGTTAACACATCGCAAGGCTAATCTATACTAGTCAAGTCGGTTTTAGAATGGGTGAGGGTTCTTAGACCCACATTGAGATAAAGAAGCACGTTTGGGCCTAGCCTTGTGTGGGGCCCCTGGCCTCGGGGAGAGGCCAGACTACCCACTAAACCACCACGGTGTTCCTCCGTCGCCTACTGCGAGCTGCGCGATAGTAAGCTCACCGCGACTCGGCTGGGGACGCCCTACTCAACGGGCTCTACTCGTCGGGGCCCCATCATCAGTATGGTGGGACCTGCCCTCCTCTGAAGAATGCACCCTCGGAACACTCAGGGGTGCATTCCGCCACATTCGGGGACGCAGGCGGGGCGGGAGAGTGAGCTCAGCTCGCTCCCGCTCCCGCAGAGCCTCTCTCTTGGCCGCCATCACCTCGCTAGCGAACGACGCGACGGCGGGCCTAGCACTGTTCGCTGCCGGCCATAGCTGAGACTACGGCCGTCAGCGAGAGGCCAGCACCAATGCTGCTCGTGAGGGCCGCCCTTGGCCCATCCCACGCCTCTCACACGACTAAGGTGTGTTATGACGTATCGGGGTCGCCACCGGTGCAGCTGCGGCACCGGGGCTCCGATTCCAATAAAGAAGCACGTTAGCACTGACTTGCTTAGCACTGGCCCTGTCCTTTTTTCAATACCTCAGGAATTTGGAGGGGTTATTTGTATCCAGGTGATTATTTATTTAATATTTAATTTATTTATATAGGACAACGTTTATTTGTTTGCAAAGGTATAATAATTGCTTTAAAATTTCAAAAAAATTGTGTGAGCTGTAATTGCACTGAGGTGAAGCTTGGGCACACAACTAGTATTACGAGTATATATCCGCAATTAAGCTGTTGACAGCAGAATGTATTCTATTCACCCATAAACCGAAATTGAAGCACGTCAGCCAATTATTGGTACAAACAAGGTGAAGCCGAGTCCGATGTTAAACGAAGCGAGCAGCACATTCGGCCACAGATGACGTCATGTCTCGTAGCCAGTTACGTAGCTAGGTGTGCTACGATTTCCCGTAGCCAAGATTCATAGCACCTTGCATAACAGTGAATCTATATTTATCCGCAATCCATATGTACTAAACTTGATATTTTTCTATTATCCTGCTATGAAGTGATCAGACCCTCAAACTGTTTTCATGTCTGATATGGATGTGAATCACGCCTATCTCCTTTTAGGGTAGGCAGAGATAACAGCCCGACTATTGAAAGTAATGAAAGTATTATATTAATTATTTTGTGACCTTTGATTGTGACGTCATATTCCGACGGCAAACTTACTTTAGATCTTTAGAGATTTTGAGAACGCCTAACAACGGTTTAGAGTCTAAATATAAAGCTTATTAATGAAAAAGGTAATACCTCGCTGAAATCTAATTAAATTTATATTAAGTACAGTCAGCTTAAAAAGTATTTTGTAAGTTAGACGATTTCCTATCTCTACCCTCGAAATTCTACCCACGAGTTAATAGAATTAAAAATCATTCCGTTACCCATTGCTTTTTTTATAGGACAAGTCAATTTGACTTCACCTCGCCTGATGTTGAGCTAAAGGCAAAGTCTTGGTCTTGGTTGAGCTAAAGAGAGTCACCATTATAGACACGTATTCAGCTTGACGGCCTCATCAGATGTTTTTTCACGCGCCGATTAAAGGACTCAGGACTATAACTCAGGGCTTTTTAAAATCAGACAGATCTATAAAGCCCAGACTCAGCTTCAGATACACGGCTCGATTTAACAATAGTGCCCGGAATACGGTAAGTGACTCACGCCCTATTACGTACCACTACAGTGATTGGTAAAATATGGGTGTTAATTCACCTCTGCCTAACCCTCCGGGGATAAAGCGTGATTATATGTATGTATATCAATTGTAAAAGATCTTTCCAATTCTACCCTGACGTTAAACGTCTGTAGTGTTGTAACTCAGAAACGCATGGACTTATTTTTAAGAGTTTTTTTGTTTGTTTTTGAGATGCTAGGTAACAAAGGTCTGATTTCAACCAGTATAACTCAAGTTAAGGATCTCTTCAACGATCAGTAGCTCAGATATGATGTCGTTCAACCCTGTACACATTTTAATATCAAAGTCCCTAATAATAAATAATAATTATTCTAAGACATTTTGCCGGCGGGATGTATTTGCTGACTGTACAAGGAAGAAATGTAAACTTAATACCTAAACATAATAAAGAAGCTTAAGGGCAGGTACTTTGTGTTCGTAATAGAACTGTATAATTAATATTGCCTCGTCTTTCGTAACTGGTTATGACAGATGGTTATGAAAACGACAATTTAATTCTATTTTCGTAACTGGTTATGAAAGCAAGAAAAAAATTCCACCTTCGTAGCTGGTTATGAAAATGACAGTTACGAAAATGGATGAACCCATAAAATCTGGTATTATATTTATTTTTCACCGTGTCGGTTCCCGGTGGAGTAGAATAGGGTCACCCATAGCCCCATCTCTTCCCGAGAGGGTGACTAAGGGATAGATCTGTTCTCCATCCGACAATAAACATACTGTGGGGTGAGCACGAACAACTATCGTATGCGTATCGTGAACGTAACGATAGCACGGAGCATTGCGATTGGCCGCCTGCCTGAAGCCAGCCAATCGCAATGCTCCGTGCTATCGTTACGTTCACGATAGGATTACGATAGTAGTTCGTGCTCACCCCACTGCACAATGACAAAAGCCCACTTGACGGCAATAGGCTTAACGCGCCGTACCGAGAAATGTGGGTGTTCGTACACCTTTACCTACCTCACCCAAGATTTACAGGTGTGTATATTTTTTTTTAAATATTATGATATTATAAATATGTTTTTGGTACTAATTCTATCCACATTCATAATATAGTAACTCGTGTACACCAGAATTAATAATAGTGACCCACAGAACCAAGTGATGACATGTGGGACGTCCCAGTCGAGCCCCGGGCAACACAGCCTCTGTGGTGTGGCGGTTGTGAACGCGGCCGCTACGCAGGAGGCGCGGGTTCAATCCTCGCTTAGTGTAAATATTTATATGCATGAACTAGCTGTCCCGGCGAACTTCGTACCGCCATATTTTTCCCGTTTCCGCTGCACCTATAAACCTTCCCTGGACACCCACGAATATTTCAAGACCAAAATTAGCCAAATCGGTTGGTGCGTTCTGGAGTTATAACGTCAGGAAGGAAAACCCGACTTATTTTTATATAGTAGATATGGGTATTTGCATTGGTCTGGTCATGACTCAAATAGCACGTAAAGTCGTCGGTTCCGGTTGCCATACGAACGTCTATGGCAGTCGTTAATGGTGGTTGGAGCTCTAAAAAGTTCAACAGCTGGTCTAACTGCAACGCTTTGATATTGCCATTGGAGTATGGAAGTCAGATAGCAGTCACCTCACGGAAAATACCGAAGTTCAGCCAAATCCGCAGTTAGACTGGTAAAGCGGACCCCAAATTCCGGGGTGAAAGCTTCGAATGCGACTGAGATTAACGCTAGGATGAAGAAGGGCCCCGGGCAATAACTAGTCCTAAAACGTGGAAGTTTGAAAGATGTTTGTATTGCTCAATCACGCTCTAAGGGCAGAGCCCTGGGAATCACTAGTTTGTCATAAATTATAGCGGTACAGTCAGCATCAGATCGATCTTGACTAGCAAAGTACTCAAATCTTATACCTTGGTATTCCTCCCTTCCTTGACTGATTGTACTGATATTTGGTACACACCTTTCGTTTGGACAGTAGGTACTACAATTTAAATCAATAAAACAGTTTTATTTGCTCTTAATACTCTGGTATTTATTTTAAAACTTCTTCCGTTCGTTCTGACGCTGTCTCTACATTGAATATTCAAAAAGGATTATGATATTGTGCGCGAAACAGTTAAATCTTTTATTAAAAATCTGGTTTAATTTTAAACTGGATCTGCCTCGGGCATCAGTGTAGTAATCCTTTGGCAAAAATAAAAAGAAAAACTTTCTCATACATTTAATAATAATATTGGTAATCCTATAAACCTGTTATGCTACGTTTACATACTCGCGGCAGAGCGAGGGAAGTGGCGAGAGAAGTGGGCAGAGACGTGGTGTGAATGGTATATTCGTCATGCCGCGAGTACTGCCGCGTATGTTGCGCAAATACTAGCGCGATGAACTATACGAGACCGCTAGATGGCGCTAAGCTAAATAAAACACGACTTTCGTTATTGCTCCTCGAATATTTACTTTTAAAAATATTTATATCGATCTACGGAAAGTGTATAGTAGTTGAAAGTGATAGTTTTTATTAATAATCTATTTAATTAATTCGCTATGCTGTAAAAGCTTATTGCGTACACTGCTACAGCGTTGTCCTCCATACGTTTACGTCCGTCTCCGTTGCAGGGCGAATACTGTAATGCGGACCAACGCGATGGTGGGAGTGTGTGAATGCTAGGGCATTAATCGCGCGAATATTTCTGGCAACACGATGAGCAATGCGAGCGGCAGTATGTAAACGCGGGGTTACATTTATGAGCTTTTAATTGCATGGAAGTAATTATTTTATATTTTAAATATTGCTTCCAGCGCTATCCGTACATCTATTTGCTGTTGACTGATTGTTCTGCTACTTGATACACACCTTTAGTTCCGACGATAATACAATTTGAATAATAAAACAGCTTCGGATTATCATCATTAGGTATTAAGCTCATTTTGAGTACTTTGTCAGTCACGATTGATTTGATGCCGTCTGTACATTGTACATTTTATGCAATATTTTTTTCAGAAAGTGGGGTGATTATCCCTTTAATTTTCCCTAATTAGATTTTAAATGTATCTAACAAGCATTAGGTATAACATCGAGTGACTAGCAAAAATTAGGACAGTTTGATTATCCGACTGTCCCAATTTTGTTATCATCAAGTTTTCTACCCCCTGTGGGAGCTCTGAAGTGTCCTCGATAAACTGACGGACACAATACATGTGGTTGACCATACGAATTCCTGGTCAGTCCTGATAGGAGAATTCTCTAGGGGAATTACGCCGTCCAACCCTACCGCTGATGTAGGACTGTTATATTTACGAGTACTTGAGAGTAAATTATCATATCGCGGTGCAGAGATGCGATTCGGTAAAATTACGAATTTTAAACATGTGATTTCGAAACTTAGAAAAGGTCATAAAGTTATTTGTTACTAGCTATTACCCGTGGCTTCGCGCCTATATCCTTTCTCTTATCTCTGCACCAAATTTCATCAAAATCGGTTCAATGGCTAAGCTGTCAAGCGTAACAGACAGACAGACAAACAGACAGTGTGTCTGTCTGTTTGTCTGTCCACAGACCCCACCTGCCCACAGACAGACAGAGTTACTTTCGCATTTATGATTTAAGGGGATGGATGATAAATTAATGATATGAAAACTTATGTTGCATTTTATAATATTAGTATGTATGTTTGCTACCACATTATATTAAACACTCTTAACTCTTGTATAATAAAAAAACGCTGAGTTCCCCTACTTTACTGTCTAACCTTGTCGGTCAGTGTCTGTCTGCTTACAGTCGGGGTGTTAACCCCAAAATACTAGATCAATATATAATTTAAGCGAGGGATGCATTTGTTAGAAGTGCTTGTCACTTAATATTGAACTCTCTAGTTCTAGCTCAGCTAATTAAATTATATTAGAAGTCCCTTCGATCTTGCGATGGCTGGAATTAGAATCAACGACCTTGCGAACGCTATTCAACTCTCTGCTTTTCTTTTTTTTTTTCTGTACCTTCTGTTCCTTCTTTGTAATTGGTAATGTGCGAGATATATCTGTTGGTACAAGCCTGGTTCTTACAGCAGCCCACAAAAGCCAGTTAATATCAGATTTTTACGATTATTGTCTCAGTAACTGCAACGGATGGCCGAGCTAGATCAACGGCGTGTAAGTCAACCTCATCTTAACCAGTATACCTACTGATTGACGGATAAGTCTCTGACGCAGGTTTTTCTTACTGGGTTGAGGTGTCAGATGACAGTCGCTCTCATAAAAGCTAAGAAGAAGCATATTTAAATAAGAATTGGAGAACATGGGTTGGTGGTAATATGGCAGTCGCTCCCATAAAAAGTCCAACAACAACGGTCTAGCTGCAATGCTTCGATATTGCTTAATGTCACCATTGGGTTGTGGAGGTCATATGGCAGTCGCTTCATGGAAAATATCGAGGGCCAGCCAAATCCGCTGTTAAGGCTGGTAAATCGGACCCCAGACTCCGAGGTGAAAGCTGTGGCGAGCGACTGGGAATTAACGCTAGGATGAAGGATGAAGAATAGGAGAGAAGATCCTGGGGCTAGTAATAGGTGGACGAACCGGGACTGAATTTCGGATGACGATTATTGATAGTAGACGAAACTTGTGAGGTAAAATCACTATCACTACACATTATAAAACAAAGTCGCTGTCGCTGTCTGTCCGTCCCTATGTATGCTTAAATCTTCAAAACTACGCGACGGATTTTGAAGCGGTTTTTTTTAATAAATAGAGTGATTCAAGAGGAAGGTTTATTATGTATAATACATGCATATTATTCTAGAGAAACACTGATAAATCGGGATCAGAATACCACGTGGGCGGAAAATATGGCGGTACGAAGTTCGCCGGGTCAGCTAGTAATAGATCTCTACCTACCAAGACCAGGAAAGACCGATATATACATATTTATGTATTAATTATCAACGAAACGGATACCTCTAGCGTGTAGCCACCAGATCTTTCTATAAAGATAAATTTATGTACATATTTGCGACAAAAACCTGTTTTATATGCTGTCTTTGAACTCTCGGTAAATTAATGTCCAAATAAATAGGAGGCTTTCTAAAAAAACTTATTTATATACTTACCTACATATATACTTATACCTTTTTTATATATTTTTTTCACACAGTTTCTAATATATATTGAGTCCCTTTCATATATAAAGGGACTAAACAAAACAAACAGGGAAACATTATGAACCCGAGAAAGTAAGATCTTCACTGCTCATGCCTCATAATGTGAATTGGTGCTTTTGCTGATGGTGAGTTAGGTAGGTGATTGGTAGGAGGTAGGACACGACGGTATATTCGCCCCAATTGAGCAGTCCGACTGGGGAAGTACCTCCGCCCTATAGAAGACCGCAGCTTTATGACGTCGTGTTGTGCTTCTGACGGTAAGTAGGGTAGCCAGAGCTCACTGGAGAGATTTTATTCTGTCAGTGGGAAAACCAAAGGCTTTGTCCTATTTATCTTTTGTGCTGACGACACAGAATCTCTCTGTTCTTACAGGGTCGGCAGCACGAGTGTGACTCCCCTGGTGTTGCATTTGCCCATAGGCCACGGTAACCTCTTACCATCAGGAGAGCCGTGTGCCTGTCTGCGACCTAAGTAGTATAATAAAAGTCTCAGGTTCAAGCTTTCCTTTTTGTGGTCGAGGGTCATGCTGGGGTGCGAGGGAAATATCTTATTGACCACTTTACCCATTGTATTGTTAAAATCGTTTCAACCCCGACACAACCACCGAGTTTGATCGGTGAAATAGGGTTAGCCCCTCTGAGATAGTTTAGTGAAGTGAGCTTTACGAATTAGCGCAGTAGTGAATTCGTCGGTAGCTTTATAGGTCTCGGGTTCGGATCCTGACCAATAAACTACTGACGTAAACCCACTTCTAACACAAGTATACCTCGAGACACGTATCTTCAAACGAGTAAAGTAATAATCTTCTTCTTCATCCTAACGTTAATTCCCAGTCGCATCCGAAGCTTTCACCTCGGAGTCTGGGGTCCGCTTTACAAGTCTTAACTGCGGATTTGGCTGGACCTCGATATTTTCCTTGAAGCGACTGCCATCTGACTTCCTCAACCCAACCAACCCAATGTTGTAGTGAACGCGGCCGCTACGCAGGAGGCGCGGGTTCGATCCCCGCTCAGTGCAAATATTTGTGTGCATAAACATGAATATCTGCATTGGTCTGGGTGTTTCTATGTATAATATGTATGTATTTACAAAAAAAAAAATGTATCTAAGTATGTTTATCCGCATTCTAGAACCCATAACACAAGCTAGTTAGCTATGCTTACTTTGGGTCTAGATAGCGTTGTGTAGAATGTCCTACAATATTTATTTATTAATGGTGACATTAAGTTGGTGTTTTGCAATCATTTATGCTTGCTGAATTTGAGCTCATCCATTGCAGTAGCACCAAGTGCTATCTTAAAAAGACACCCAAGAAACGTGTACTGCGCGTATAGAGCACATTTAAGGCGCATTTTATGTCCAAGATATTTATATCTTAAGCAATAACTAGACAAGCTAAAGGAAATTAACGGGAATCCTAGTAATTTCGAGCTCTTTAAAATTGAAATGCCACTTTCGCAAAACACAAGACGCAAAGGAAAATATCTTTTTCAACACACTTGCTTATACAGGGTTAGTGTAGTTTGGTAACAGTGTAGTTTGGACACCAATAAAAACTGGTGTATTTCGGTCACACTTTCATTAAATGAATAAAATGTAGTGAATTTTAGTCACAGGTACATTCTTCTTAAGCAAAGTACAAAAAGTACCGCCACCAAAACAAGTACTTAGTTTTAATACATTTTATTTAAATATTCGGAAGGGTTTTAGTAAATAATTGGGAGATTTTGCTAGAATGTGTAAAGGAAGTCATTGCAATGCTTTTTCGGATATTAAGATAATAAACAACAACTAAATAACAAAGATAACGACTAGATGCTTTGAATGAATTTTTGATGCATTTATTATGCTGATTGTCCAAATCAATTTACAAAGAGAAAAGAGAATCGACCTCGGACGGGACTCGAACCCGCGATCTTTCCCTTACAGGGGGAATGCTCTAACCGCTAAGCTACTGAGACCGCACTTGTTGTGAGACTCAATGTCTAGAAAGCGTTGTGTAGAATGTTGTGGAATATATATTTATTTAAAAAAAAAAAAAAAAAAAAAAATGTTTAAAAATGAAATCAAATTTTTCAAATTTTTCTATCCTAATTTTGCATGTAATTTGTGAAATACTTAGCGTAATCTACTCATAATCCTAAGTAATATACTTAATAAGTGAAATGGAAATAAAACCCTGCCTTGTAATACTAAAAAGTACAACTTGTAAGACTATACTGGAAGAGCGGAATTTCCAAACACAAGCATCATATAAGCTTATATTATGGAAATTCCTTCTGAAATTACTTGTACTAAAATTGTGAAAAGAAATAAACATTTTTTTTTTTTTAATGATTGTAAAATCATTCATTGGTTCCGATATAATATCTCGTAAGGTAGATGGCTCCACCATGGCCCCAAAGACGGAAAGTACATTTCCCCGCAATTAAGCACGGAATGACACCTATTATAAACCTGTGACTTTTTCATTGCTATTATTCACAAAAGTGAGTTATAGACTTCTTTTTTTAAATTTCATTGATTAAGTTACTTTGTTCTTAAAAAAGTTTTGATACAAAAAAGATCGTGTCCAATATTACAAACGAATTAATATACCTATTGCTTGCTTATTTCATGCAACTTCGTATTTTAAAAGATAATTTCAACTTGTAGTATGTGTTTAATATACAAAACTTTCACTAAAATGTATTTTTTTTCTCTGTGAGTATTTACAGAGAAAAAAAATCATAATTCAAATAAGTAAGTAGATGACAAGGCAGCATGGTGATAGCACCTTAGCCTGTTCCGAAAGGAACAAATAAAAAAAATGTTAGATGCGCGCGCATATTTATGACAAGTATGACAACAAATAGATTTTTACTAATGTGTTTTGATTGTGTTAAGTAGTATTTTTAGTATTATTTTATTCGCAAGTGTGTTGAAAATAATAGTATGCCACTCACGTGTATCCAACTTTACACGCTTGTACCATAATGTACTATTACTTTGTAATTGTTTAGAAAATTAAGTGAAATTCAAATTACTTATTAACCACAAGGCTAAATTTTATTGTTATGGGTAACCATTCAGCTATATAATTGAGTACTTTCCTGTGGGTAAAATAAATTATTTAACAGAGCCTATTAAATGTCCATTGTTATTTATTCATTTGAGTCAACAACAACTGCCACTTAATTACTTGATAATAATGAAGTATGACGCCATATTTCTTTAATTGACACAAGCTTCTTTAAAGCTTTGGCGTTTAATAAAAAGGAATTAATTGAATATGACAGTTTTAAAGAAAATAGTATTGCTCGGGACATATATCTTGGGCCTAAAAGGTATGTATATACGCGTCTGATGTAGGCGTCTTTTCTAGCTCAAATTCACCAAGCATAGATTATTACAAAACAATCCACGAGCGCCAGGCCCTCTTTTGTTGCAATTTAAGTCCAAGACACATGTCCCGAGGTATACCTACAGTCAAAGACAGTCATTGTTAAGCCCGATTCTACCTTCTACCTCGGAGTCCGGTCAGCCAGTATAATCTAAAACATTCTCAGTAGAACCAACTACCGAACCAGCGAAAGAATCATTTTCAAATGTTTCACTTTAATCTATTTAATATATTATATATTTCATTTTTTGTTTACTTCTTGACACAATTGTAATATTTTGACGTTCATATGTGCTCTTTATGTGCCTAAATTGAATAAACGAAATTGATTCTTTGATTCTTGATTCTTGATTAGGTTTTTAACACATTTCTTCCAAGAGGGGAGGGCTAATACATTCCGCTATCGTCTCAGCAACGGCATATCAAGAAAGCCTACAATTAAATGGCATATTTTGCAACATCTGTGGCATGACAGTGGTTTTGCTACGACATATAATTGGCGAAATCGGGGCCCTGGGCCCTGGATTGAACACAGTTCTCCCATCGCGTTGGGTAGAAAGGACAGCCGACAGCCGATATTACTCGTATACCAATACTTCCTAACATCTGGTTAGCTACGTCCATTGACATTAGGTATGATTTTATGGGTAGGTATCTTCAGTTCAGGCTTTGGTGATTTAAGATTGTTTTTACAGCATTTTTTCAGAATATGATACAGTAATTTAACAGTAACCCAAAGTACCTAAGCACAGCCATAGAAATACCCAGCTTTCTCTAAAATCTACAAGCTGTGCCCACTTTTAGACATTCACGATGAAACATACACGTCACAAAAACTATTCACCCGCGATTAGGTCTCACATGATCGTTTTTTACCCTCATTAATCATGTTGTGTCTTCATTTTTTCCCTTTTCATGTCGATTGACTGTTCCTAAATCTGATGCTTACGTTACGTAGTTTTTTCAGTTCAGTATTGAATGGGGCAGTATAGACCAATGGAGCTGATATTTTGTAGGATTGTTGGTGAAATTGGCCTTGCACTTTGTATTACGTTATTTTAGAGTCGTCTTCCGAATGTTCTCTCTAAAGGTGCGTACACTTACAGATCATGTAACATGTTGTATAACTTGTGTTATATAACACGTCCACATTATCTAACATTGTTTTATAACTTTGCAACATTGTACTAAATTCAGTGTCCACATTACTGAAACATGTTATATAACATTGTTATACCTATAACATGTTAAAGTCAAAGTCAAAGTCTTTATTTCTCAAAATAGTGCAACACTGTTACAGCTTTTTGACGTCAAAAACTCCTTAAAACTAAGTTTACCACCGCTTCCTAAGCGCTAATGGAGAAGAAACGGCGCGGCGCAACAAACTCCACTGCGGCATGTTATGCTATATGATTTGTACGCACCTTAAGGCGTCATTTAGATGAGGAGAGATTCTCGCGAGAGACTCTCTTCGTCTAAACATTCGCAAAAACAATTGCAACTCACTCGTCCACATCTGGCAAGAATTGACTCACAATTGAATATTAGTAGTGCCCATCGAAACAGAATTTTCAAGCAATAATCGTATGTCAAGCATAGTCGATTATGTCACTTGCGAGTATCGTATGGTATAATCGTATGCGACAATTAAGTGTTTGCCTGTGTGTAATAATTTTGATACGATAATGGCATGGCGATTATTGCTAGTGATAGTCGTATACGATTTCGGACCGAAACGTGCGAGAAACTCTCCCTGTCAAAATGATGCCTAAATTAATTATTTATTTAAAGATATCGTTTTAACAAGTCATAATTTGAATGTGTTGTTATCTTTGTTTCTAAGTAGTATCGTCTCCGAAGCGATGACAGATGTCTGCGACTAATTTTAAGTTCAAAATAACCCGTTTTTATTTTTCATAAAAGTTTTGAAAGTAATTAGGTATTTCTTAACATCTTTATTATTTATTTTGTTAATTGTGACAGCTAGGATGTCACTTCATGTAACCTCAAAGATCTTGATAGGGGATGTCACAGAGGCTATGAACATCTTTGGGGAGACTTCACCAGACGGTAATCCCTCCTAACAATGGTCGCAATCAAACGACAGATCCTACTCCTATAAAAGCCATTACCCCAAAAGAATCAGTACCCTGGACTCTAATATCCTACTAATATTATAAATGTGAAAGTTTGTGAGAATGGATGTGTGGATGTGTGGATGTTTGTTACTCTTTCACGCATAAACGGCTGGACCGATTTGGTTGAAATTTGGTATGTATATAGGTTATACCCTGGATTAACATATAGGCTATATATAAGCGATGAACGGGATCAGAATCCCACGCGGGCGGAGTCGCGGGCAACAGCTAGTAATAGATATAGAAGCAACTGAGACCACTATAAAAAATCTATTATTTGTTTACTCCGATACGGATAAAGAAGACCATTGAGAAGCTGCAATAAATTACACGTATGTGCTGCGTGCGTCGGCAGGTGTCGTATGCGGTCAGCTTCGGAGTCATAATTTGAATGAGTTGTTATCTTTGTTTCTAAGTATTATCATCTCTGAAGCGATGACAGATATCTGCAACTAATTTAAAGTTTAAGAATAACTCGTTCTTGTCATAAAAGTTCTGAAAGTAATTAGGTATTTCTTAAGTTCTTAACATTTTCTTATTTATTTTATTAGTTGTGACAGCTAGGATGTCACTTCATGTCACCCCGAAGATCTTGATAGGGGATGTCATAGAGACCCTATCAAAATCTTTAGGGGCTGAGTCTCCACCCGCCAGATGGTAATCCTTCCTAACAATACACTACACGGTTCTACAATAGCAGATTTAGAAGCAACAGACACTACGACAAAAAAATAAATCAAGGCAATGGTTAGTAAAGGGTTCACCCTTGTTTGACCAAAAAACGTATAACAAAACATCATTTGACAAACAACGTTTGAAAAACTAATCATTTGACAAACTTTCATTTCGCAAACATATTACTTTAAAAATAATCATTTGACATATAATACACGTTTCGCAAATGTGTTATATAGAAAACATTTCGATTGCTAAACTTTTATTTTAAAAATGTTAATTTGACTAAATAAAGTTCTGCATGGTTATAAAATATAAAAAAATCACGAAGGCTAATGCGGGAGCGGAGCGGAGCGAAGCTCCCGCATTAGCCTTCGTGATTTTTTCCTTCTAACCTTCGTGATTTTTTCTTTCTAACCTAATCTATCCAAGTCGGAATGAGCAGCTTTCTCAATAATCTATCACTATTTGTCTGTTCGTCAACTAACATGTTTTTAAAATAATCAATTTGTGAAAATGATGTTTGTTTAAATGATTTTTTTCCAAATAAAGCTTTTGTCTAACGAGTAGTTTATTAAACAGTAGTTTATCAAAAAAATGATACATTTATCAAGTATAATTTGGTCAAACGTCGTTTGTCAAATGAAAATTTGTCATTTGTTTTTTGTCAAATGATAGGACACCTTAGTAAAGAAATATGGTGCCTCTGTGGCGTGGCGGCAGTGAACTTGACTGCACTACGCAGGATGAAGGGGCTTCGATTTCCGCTCAATGCTAATATTTAAGTATATGCATAAATATTATATCCATTTGCATTTTTCTGGATATTTCCGTACCTTCCGTGTCTTGACGGATAGTTGGAGCCCTAAAAAGTTCGACTAGCCTAACTACAGAGCTTCAATATCGCCAGTTGTTTGTGGAGGTCTGATGGCAGTCGCTTCACGGGAAATATCGAAGTTCAGCTACATGACAGTTGGTCACCTGGCAAGCCGACTCCAACTGGATTGGGGAAAGGCTCAGAGAATAAATCATTATATGATGCATTTGATGATTACTAGACAACACCAAAAAAACCCCTAGTAAGTGGACAAATGACAGATTGTATTACTAAAATTCAGTAACAGGAATAAAGGTCATTATCACATTCAATTACTCTCAAAACAAAAACATCCCATTCAAATTACTACGCTTGGCCAGATAGTAAACAAATGTGTACTACGAAATACTCCCTCGGACGTAGGCCACTTTCACTGTACTGACAGCAAAAATGTGCTAGTGATGTCCAAAAATACTACCGATATTCTATTTCTGTTACCAAAGACGCGGTTTTACATCGGGGGTTTGCGACGGCCGCGTACGAGAATATAACAATTGTGTCGCTACTGCGCTTGATCTATATTTAGAGCTACTACGAGTCGTATTTTTAGCATGGAATGTGACTAAACTTGGATTTCCTTGTTTGGAAAGCGCTGTATTGCCTATTGGTATTTTTCTCACAGACGTATGTGCAGACGTTCGTGTTTTGATATTAGTTTCTTATTGTTTGGACTATCTCAATCAATCTTCCATACTATACTATCCATACTAATATTATAAATGCGAAAGTAACTCTGTATATTGGTCTGTCTGTCTGTCTGTTACGCTTTCCCACTTATACCACTGAACCGATTTTGATGAAATTTGGTACAGAGATAGATTAGATCTTGGGAAAAGACATAGGCTATGTCTGATCGCGATAAACGACGTCCACGAGGGCGGAACCGCGGGCAACAGCTAGGTCACTATAAGTCAAGTATATTTTAGATATTCTTGGACACTCTACATAGAACTATGTATACATGTACCCTTAACTTCTGACTTAGCAATCAAACGCTTTACCAAAGATTAGATAATATATACATCACTTCCATACACGAGTGGTTATAACTCTGAAAACAGTAATAGCTACAAGTAGAAATATACTTTCCGATCCGAGTTGAGAACTACACTACTGCGTCATCGAGCAAACGCAATATTAGGGCTGATGATAATACTCGATTGGTATACAAAATGCGCTTTTGTCATTAATTTCCTTCTACCGTATAGTGCGAGTTGCGTGCTACGTCCCTAGTCCTACTGATGACTGTTTTTGAGCGAGAGTTGACAAAATTTAATTACCATATTAATTAATCTTATTACAATTGAGCGTAATAAACAAAAAGAGAGGAGCGTCAGAGTAGATTTCTGTCTTATATACTTTTCTTGAGTGGTATACGTGATCTGCTGGAGATTTCTGATCAACCGTAATAGTTCCGAAACCAGTAAGCTCAACCGCTAGCTAGTTGGAAATGAACGTGCCTTTAAATGATGAACCTTCTCACCTATATCGCGAACTATCCGTAGACAGGGCTGGAGGGAGAAGACCTAAAATAACACCAAGATGGTAGCAGCCTCTCGGCGGTCAGTGACGTCACCGTTCGCTTCTATTCCCGCCTGCCTTCCTATGCAAGTGGCATTCTATGGGATTTCACGTTTATGACATGCGTTGACGACTGTCATATTCGTCAAATCCCATACAGTCGTCATTCTATTCTACAATACGCCGGACAATGAATTGCCACTTATCTAGGGGTGCTGTTGATTTGTGGGCATTTCGGAGTTAGAGACATCAACTACTGTGATCAGAACCCGACGTAAAAAGACCAATAATGTACCTACAGGATATTTCCTAATTAAAAACTGATAACACTCGATATAATGTGTCCCAACCCTTTTAGTGAATGAATCATTCATCGACACACACATACGCAGACTAAATCAGTGTACGTTATATCGTGGTTAAGGTATTTGTGTACGTGTCAAAAGCGTAGAATTCCTGGAATTCATGACGAAACCGTCACAGGGTGTCTGTTTGTAAACGGATTATTTTCGACATTCGATGAATGGTATTGAATTTCAACGAACGAACATCTTTTTTTTGTGGACTTTTCGTTCCTTTTGACTGTTCTCTTTTAAATCTTATTTCCTTTTAGGTTGTTCGTTTAGAAGTTTGTTTTGGCGTGAAATAAAACTTATTTTGGGACGAAATAAATTTGTACCGACTTTTGTTGATGTTTTAATCTGTTCTTAAATGGTCTTATTCAGAAGCACAATGAAAATATTGACGTAGTTTAATGTTAGATAAATAATATTTTAACTATACGTCACCGTAAAATTTATAAGCTTCTATATCTCACATACCTAAAATCTATCCATTGTCTATGATTGACGTGTCAGCGACTATTTGTCTCTACTTAGGTCTACATACGTAACATAATGTGAACGTAATAATATCCATGTACTCAAATAAAATGTGTTAAAACGCACACATAATTATACGTATGAGTTAGTAAACATATCAACCGTCATGTATTGTTTAACTTATATTTAAGTTGTATATATGATAATAATATGTGATATTAAATAAGAAAAATAACA
This sequence comes from Eilema depressum, assembly GCA_914767945.1. NCBI lineage: Eukaryota > Metazoa > Arthropoda > Insecta > Lepidoptera > Erebidae > Eilema > Eilema depressum. Next base: position 29,836,873 of record OU612012.1, on the reverse strand, counting down.
AAATCTATAAAATAAATGTACATAGTAAAAAAAACTAAATAAAATCCTACGAAAATAGTTGTATCCTTATTCACAAAAGTTTAATTTGAAAATGGCGTAGGCTATTTGTCCATAAGTCCAGTTTGTGAGTACCGATACGACCATCAAAATTGATTAGGAACCATTGTCGTGGCCATTGACGCTAATTGGCAAACGGTGTGAGGTTCGATGCTGGGTAGGTAGCACGTACCGACAAAATTAAGAGCCACGCATTCTTAAATAACTACCAGTAAATCGGTTGAAACACAAACTCGTCGTAGAGGCGACGCGGAGACGCGGAGGGTAGTCGCCGAGCAGCAGGTTCTGTAAAATAATATAAACGACAAGTTTTCACGCAGTGGTACCTGATCATGTGGCCCGGGAGGGCGGAGGCAAGCTGACCCGCTATGCGCCGACGGAGGAAGACGAGACCACACTCAGGGAGCTTCTACTTAGGTACGTGACACTAGCGACAGAAAAGCTTTCTGCCTTTAATACTGGCTTCATTGCATTCGATCATACGGATCTCTCTATGTGTCGATGTGTCTTTCTACATTATGTTTCACCTTGGCTTGGCATCCTATCTCGTATTACAGATACTGATGCGTACGATAAATCCGATCGCGGCGGCTGATTCATTCACAGTTCCCCTCATAACATCGGACCATAGCACCGTGACTCCGCGTGGTTAGCATCGATGGCCACGACTCTGTGGTGCGTCCCGCTGTCCGGCCCGCTTAGACCACTTGCATTACACTTGAGACTGATAGGACGGGAGTATTGCTTGCATGGGTGTGGTTGTAACGTTTGTAGTGTTTTAAATCAAGTGTTGCTAGACATTTAGAAGACAATAGACGTTTGATTCAAAACTTTCCTTTCAATTTAATTTTTGGTTGTTGAAAAACAATGTTTCTGAAATTTTATAGCGATCGATGACCACGATTGAGTATCACTGCATTCACCTCTATCTGTATTCACCCTTCACTTTGAGACCCGCTGACATAGTTCCAATCAGCGTCATACATATCCAATGGCACAATGGTATTTATATTTCACACAGGACACTAAATTATGTTTGAATTCGATATAAAACCTAAAAAAGTTCCACAACGTGAAAGAAATTCTATTTCTGTGGGCAAATCGTTCGGATAAATTGTAGACATTTTGTAGTGAAACATTTAACAAGATCGAACGTCCGATCGAGTGAATTAATTTATTTTTTATCTAAGTACAAAGAACGAAAAATAAACCGAACAAAATAAATACCAACCTATGAAAACATTGCTTTATTGTTAAACAAGCCGTGTTATGTTGATAAACAGTGACATGAAACTAAATATAACATTATCTTAATGTCGACCTCACAGCTAATTGGGCTTTCCACCGCCACTCATCGCTTTAACGAACGAGTAAAACAATACCGAGATCATATCTGTTTGGTAAACATGATTGACCTTTTGAACGCCAATGTCAACTAGATAAACACGCGTTGTTAAACGACTCGAGATTAGTAGGTATACTTTATAACTATTTTGCAAAGTTCGTTCACACGGAAAGTCCGCTTCAGGATCGGATTAACAGATTCATCGCTATTGAATGTAATTAGTTTTTAAATGCTTGCTTGAGTTTTAAGTACCGCCAACTTATAAGTCTGACCGGATAAAAGAGATCAATACTTTAAGGACCGTAATCCAGAACGCTCCTAGTTCTGAATCTCCTTTTTCTTTTCACACAGCTTTTCAATGACAATCTGTCCTCAGTACAACGAGATTTAGGTCTGGGTACCGTTCTGTAGTACAGGCTGTTATACTATGTAAAGGAACTTGCTAATATAAACATACGCCATCTTTAAATACGATAAAACAGACCTGTAATTCGGACTGTTATCTGAATGAATACTAAGTATATAACGTATGAAGTTGTTGAACGAATGCCGACAAACAACAGTAGGTATTAAAATATTGATACTTTTAATTGCTTCAGTATTTTAAGTTGGCGGTACACTGATTCAAGTTTTTTAAATACCAAATGTACCTACAATACATTACTTCCGGCGTGACGGATCTGTTAAAACAAATCTCTCAATACGGACTTTCTGTATATCGCCGGCCCCGGCGAATAAAATGGTAATCGCAAAAACTTAACTTTTCAGGAAAAATAAAAAACTGTTTTTTGTCTATAACTTAACTAATATTAGACGTAGACAATCCAATAAAGGCTCAAATTAAAGCTAATTTTTAAAGCTTTTATAATGATTTAATAAGTCTTTAATTGCATTATTCAAATTTGATATAATTACAATTAAAAAAGTTAGTAAATATCTAATGTTATTGAGATTTGGTATTGTACACTTACCATTTTATTCCCGTTATTTAGAAAGATATTAAATAGTATAATATCCTATTGCAATACTATTCAATCGTATGACTGTGCTAAATTTGGAAAAATAAAGTAACTTAACCATTTTGTTCTGGTTCATACGGGATGTCCATTGTAGACTAATCAACCTTAGGAGTTTTATTCTAGTTACGAAAATAAAATAAAGTTATGGTAATCAGACTTTATTTATGTTAAAGTACAAAAGATGAACTTAATAAAAATGGTAAATAAAAATTAGTTTTCCTTATATCCGTTTTCAATAAACGTATGGCTTTCAGTATTAGTTCCGTCATAAGTTAAAGCTTCTTAGAAGGCATGGTAGAACACTGGGATTGCTTCTGACCTACATAGACTCATAAGATCGTCGTGCAAAGCCTTGCTTAATGGCAATGGATTGGTGTACGCGACTTTCAACTGAAATTCAGCGCTAGAACTTGGTTTGTTAGGTTTTTTCTGCCTCATTACCTCGCTTGCTTTTGACTGGTGGTCTTTGTTGCTGTTCTACATTCAGTTGAGAATACTCATCACATCAAGATCATATTTAAAGCGTATAGTCTGTGATTGTGAATGTTAAACGCTTACTTCCATTACTTTAGACCACATCATTTAAAAAGTGGCAAGCGTCCAAATCTTCCGAAGACCGCGATGCGTACAAAGATGCAAAACGCGCCACCAGAAGAGCCGTAGCCAGGGCCAAACGAGACCACTAGCAACCGCTATATACCAAGTTGGAATCGTCTGAGGGGCAAAAGCTCATTATATAAGTTGGCGCTTTCCAGGGCCAAAGCGGCGCAGGGTCTATCCAAGTGCCGCTGCATTAAAGACCCTGGGGGTAATCTGTTGTACGAGAGAGTCGCGGTGAAGGAGAGATGACGCTCATACTTCCACGAGCTGCTGAATAAGCAGCATAAAGAGGTGCAAACACCAGATCTACCTCCGAATCAAGGACTAGTGCCACAGATAACGCCTGCAGAAGTCCAGACTGCCATTCGCTGCATGAAGAACCGGAAAGCCTGCTATCGGACCCGACGAAATCCCCATCGAGGCTTGGAAGGCAATGGGTGCCCGTGGTGTGAGCATTCTAGCAAATCTTTATAATTGCGTACTCCTCACCGGTGAGATTCCGAGCCAGTGGAGGCTGAGCATCATCACGCCAGTTTTAAAAGACAAGGGATCGGTGCAGTAGTGTAGCAGCTACCGCGGTATAAAAGTGATGTCCCACACCATGAAGCTCTACGAGCGGATAATCGACTCCCGGATCCGACAGGAAAGTACACTCTCGGGGTGTCAGTACGGATTTTGTCCCGGGCACGGAACCATGGACCCGGTGTTCGTCCTAAGGATTGGCACTGTCTATTCTTAGACATGCAGAAGGCCTTCGAGTGTGTTCCTCGCGCGATGATCTGGTGGGCATTGCGGGCCAAGGGAGTCCCAGAGACTTACATTGACACCATCCGAGACATGTACTACGATTCCGGGTTCTGTGGTTCGGATTACTGTTGGCGACTTGAAAGCCTTCCCCATCACCGTCGGGGTACACCAAGGACCCGTCCTTAGTCCTTACCTATTCAGCGTAATATTAGACGTTTTGTCGGACAGCATCAGAAACTCATATGAGCAGCCCCCGTGGTTCCTCATGTATGCTGATGATATCGCGCTGATGGACGCGGACAGGAGCAGATTGGTGCGACGACGCGTGAAAGGGTGGAAGGAAATATAGCGAAGACAGAATACTTAGCGTTGAACTCCAGAGATCTTACACCCGTTCGCATAGGCGATGACTTGGTCGAGCGCATGGACCAGGTTAAGTACCTGGGATCTGTACTTCATGTGACTGGTTAAATCGACTACGACGTCAGGGCACGGATTGCTGCCACGTGGGCCAAGTGACGAGAAATGACCGACGTCACGTGTAAAGATCGCGTGAGGAACTCTCGCATCCGCGGCAGCCTTCACGTCCGTGACATCGAGGATAAAATGCAAAAGAGTCGCCTTCGCTGGTGCCACGTCTTGCGGCAACCACCAGGCTACGTGGGTAACAAATGCCTGGCAATGGCGCCCCCACCGGGCCCAAGTAGAAGGGGTAGGCCCAAGCAGTCCTGGCTTGATGTCGTGGAGAATGACATGCGTGCAAATTGTCTCACTACCATGGATGCCCAAGATCGTGCAAAGTGAAGGAGGAAGAGCCGGAAGGCGGACCCCGAGCTCCGAGGTCATCTTGGCCACGGATGCAATCGGGAGAATACGTCTATATGCAGATGATGATGATGACGTAAATAAATATCGGCACGTGCTAGAGTTTCGCAAGAAGATTTTATAGTGTCATCAGTGTCATCCCTCTCTAACATATACAAAAATGTGCGCTAGAACAGTATGGCAAGATATTACACCATTCAGTGTCAATACAAACTGTTGACTAAAGTAATGTTAGCCGATGAGCTTAGAAGTTTTTTAACGGGAATAAAATGGTATTCGCCATTGCAATTCATGGCGATGTTTTCTTGTACGAGAACACAATTGTTGTAGCTTTTACAATATTTTTTTTAATGGAACCAATATGGCAATAGTTTGTAATAATTTTATTCACGTTAATGAGCTCCTCAAAAAGTATGACGAATAATATTTTATTATCTTTTATTTTTCTGAATAATCATAGAAAAATTACGAAAAAAATTGAGTGTGTGTATTGGGCTCTGTAAACTTCAAATATGGCATAACACTAAAACTATTGCAATGTCGGTTACCATTTTATTCTCCGGGGCCGGCGATATTTAAAATTCATTAAAACCACGATATTTATAGTCGCAAGCATTGAGGTTCAAACGATTAATAAGGGTCATAGCAGACATATCAACTCGGAAAGGGATCGTCCGTATCGCCTATCGGCCAGGCGACGCCGCTCTCACAGCTCGCTTACCGCTGGTTGACCTTGCTGTCACCAGACCCCGTTCTAGACTTTATTATTACAAACTTAAAATACAAAATTAAATGAAAAAATAGGGCATTTTTTGCGCTATTACAGCGACGGAGAACTGTAAACGCATGTTCATTTGTTTATAATTTATTTTAGGCGGTACGGTTACAATCCGTTTCTGAGTTGTTATGTCTGCTATGACCCTAAGTCTCATAAAACCTAAAGCTCGTTGTAAAAGCATGAGTTGCGGTAATATTCTGGTACTAATGTGAGTTTGGGTGCTCAGCCTACAGCGACAGGTGAGCGTGATGAGCATGAATCTAACCGCCAAGCTGGACGACCTGCAACGTGGGGACCGCCAGCTGGAGACCACGGTGGCTCTCTGCGAGATTCGGACACAGCTTCAGGAGTTGACCAAGAGTGTGGAATCATGTCAGAGTGAAGTCTCAGAGGTAAGCATTTTTTACTTATAACTATCCTATCTATGATAACTGTAGAGTAACAAACAAAATAAATATTTGAGTTTGCGTACATTGGCATGGAGCTGAAAATTGGTGGGAGTCTCAAATACACCATAATAAAAGTATTATCAAAAGTCCCCATCGATTGGACATGTGATTTTTTTTTATTCAAAAGGATTGTTGAAGGTCTAGTATTTTTCTTATAAAAAGCAAGTGTTATCACAAAACTTTGATGTAGATTATACTATTAATAATATTTCCTTCATTATCGTGTATGTAAGACCCCCACCAATTTCCAGCTCTATGCGTAGGTGTTCATGCAAGCTTACTATTTTATTTCGTCTATCTTGACTGGATTATTTCCTACGTATTGCAATGTTTTTACCAAACTTTTTACTAAATTACCCCTCCAGTTTGAGGATATAGGCCACGGTAACCACTTTCCATCAGGTGGGCCGTGAGCTTGTCTGCTTATAACCGTTGAAGAGTTCCATTATCATCATCTTGACTTCAGCATCAGACCAGTTTGATGGAGTTTGACCAGTTTAAGAATCAGCAACACGAGTGTAACACACCTGGTGTACATGTCTATCGGTCACGGTAACTACTTTCCATCAAGTTGGCTGTGTGCTTGTCTGCCACCTAAATGGTGTAAAAAAAAGTTAAAGAAAGCTTGTGAACAGAAAAGTGGTTGCCATTAGGCCAATGTTACACACACTTATACAAAGTGTAACAGCACACACAATATCACCAGGGGGAGGGAGGGGTATATTTTGATATCACGTGCAGTTCTTTTATCTCGCAATTTTCGTCACGATTCTTAGTTTTCTAGCATTAAATAATAAATAAATAAATACACGTGATTTTGGCCGGGGGGGGGGGGGTTAGACTAAAACCTCACCACGTATCACCATGGGGGAGATGGGTTAGAACTTCGCTAAACATTACGTGATTGATGGACAGCCCCTAGATTGATCAATGTATGGAACTGACATACGTTGACGACGTTCATAAATGTCAAAATACTCATCAATCTCATACATTCATTATTCTATTCTACAATACACCGGTCAACGAATTGCCACTTGTCTCTTTGCCAAACCATCGTGTGGCATTTGCGTATACCCGTATATCTGATGATTTGACATCGTAAACGCTTCAAAGGAAATTATTTATGCACCGCCTGCGCGCCTGCAATTCAGGCGTAAAAACGACAAGCCCACAACTTTGCGTCGATGTTCAAAGCTTTGAAACTTTTTTCTCGATTTGTTCATCATTTTTTTATTGAATTGAACAGTCTCGCTTGTCTCCCGTACCGTGATGGTAGATGATAGATGTACGGAGTGTATATTCTTCTATAACAATCTCCCTAGTGTTATTTTTCTTCTTCTGTCAAATTGACGGCAGTTCTACTCTCAAAAATCTGTTTTCTCAGTGTCGACCTGATGTGTATTCTCACTGGCACTCAGGAAGCGCTCATACGATGTCCAAAATATGCTCATGTAGTGTGAACAGAATCGTCATTCTGGAGCACAATTAGTTTTAAATTGTAATATAAGGAAAGAGGACATAGATTCATATCAAGCTATTTTATCTGCGCCTCATTCGGACGCTGCAAAGTGTGCTTTTGAGATGTGTAGAGATACAGTGTTGAATAGTTAGATATATTATGTGTTTCTAGATATATTATGTGTGTGCTTATATAATGAATATTTGCATTGGTCTGGGTGTTTCTATGTATAATATGTATGTATTTACGAAAAAAAAAATGTATCTAAGTATGTTTATCCGCATTCTGGAACCCATAACACAAGCTAGTTAAGCTATGCTTACTTTGGGTCTAGATAGCGTTGTGTAGAATGTCCTACAATATTTATATTTATATATACTCATCTCATAAACACACTATCCTAGGTTAAGTTTAGTTTGTAGTTGATTATGTTTTGTTACAGTAGGACTGACATATCATCAGATAAAAGTCCTATAGATAAATATTTTTTTTTTAAATAAAGGTAAAAAAAGTTTAATCAGAACTAAACTTTGCCTAAGTCTAATATGAAATTCAGGAATATTTAGACGACAAACAGGATTGGAAATGAACTGTTGACCCTGCTACGAACAAAACATTGCAATTAGATTAGGTACACACCTTTCTGACTCGTGGTACACCTATGTGATTCACCTAGGTGATCCACGGTTAATTTTTGGTACCCTTGGTTCAATAAACATTGCAATTAGATTAGGTACACATGTTTGTAAATGGACCAGAAAAAAGCGCTAAATTTCTTACCGCAGTCGTATCAGCCCCCCTAGGCAATTCGTTGGCCAGCGTATTGTAGAATGTAGAAATGCATATCTCATAAATGTCAAACCCCATACATTCGACATTATCCTTGCGTTAGTTCCGGTCACATCCGAGGTCAATGTGATTTGTTCTTTTTGGGTATATTGGGAGCGACTGCTATCTGACCTAGAGAGAGTTGTAGTTAATGGTCAACCACAAACAGAATTGTTCAGTGCCCATACCACGAACTCTTAAAACAGGTCAATAATTGAACTGCTGTCATTCTACCAACTGCAAATGTCACTTTGTAATCCTATATATTTATATGACATTACAAAGTGATATTTGCAGTTGGTAGAATGAAAGCAGTTCAATTTTATTATTGACCTGTTTTAAGAGTTTATGGTATGGGCACTGAACAATTCTTCAAGAAGGGCATTAGAAGGTTTCTTCAGGGTCGGCAGCACGAGTGTGACGCCCCTGGTGTTGCATACGTCCATAGGGTACGGTAACCACTTTCCATCAGGTGGGCCGTGTGCTTGTCTGCCACCTAAGTGGTATAAAAATTTAAAAAAAAAGATTGCCCAAAATGCCTCCTTCTTCTTCCTCTTAGCGTTAATTCCCAGTCGCATCCGAAGCTTTCAGCTCGGAGTCTGGGGTGCGCTTTTGCCAGTCTTAACTACGGATTTGGCTAAACCTCGATATTTTCTGTGAAGCGACTGCCATCTGACCTCCACATCCCAATGGTAACATTAGGCGATATCGAAGCTTTGCAGCTAGACTGTTGTTTTTGGATTTTTGAGGGCTCCAACTACCCGTAACGACTGCCATAGATGTTCTTATGGCAACCGGGACCGACGGCTTAACGTGCTCTCCGAGGCACGACCAGACCAATGCAAATACCCATATTTCATGAACACAAATATTTGCACTGAGCGGGGATCGAACCCACGCCTCCTGCGTAGCGGCCGCGTTCACTACCGCTACGCCACGGAGGCTGTCATGCCCAAAATGCCTCCGTCTTGACCTAACGACTTTTGACAGCCGGGATCGATTTTTAACGTGCTATTGAAGCGTGGAAACGCTCAGATGAAAAACCACTAAGCGGTCACCCATCCAAATTGCAACCACGACGAAGAGTACGCACCCGGATACAAGCGTTTTAACTCCAAAACCTCTTTATGCTTTCTCCTTTATCGAATTAAAATCGTACGATTTGAAAACTTCGCAGAAATGACTTCAGGAACCTGAAGTCTAGATCGTCAAAGATATAGTCTTCCAAAAAGAATCTGATTTTGTTTACAGAGACTTCGCTCAGGTTCGATTCCCGGTTATGTATGAGAGTTTGAAGAAAAGTTTGAATGTCATTATTATCAAATCTAAAATCGAAGCCATGGTTCCTAAGAACAGATCTCGCTATCTCTCATAGTTTCTGACTTCTCCCTACTGACCCATTTAGATTGATGACCCTGTATACCCAAATGTAGGTTATACGCTACAAACAACTCTATAACTGTGTATAAAGTGGGTGGATATGGGTGGGGTTTGATCTTCTGACGCCAGTGCAGTGGATATTGCAAGTTGCACAATATATTATTACTGTCTCTCTTCACCATTTCAACGTAACACAGGTGAGAGTAGAGACAATGTATATGTGACTTGTTCAGCTTGAATGTTTTACGCCCTGATAGCCTGTATTACAAGATATGTATCTGCAATAATATCGATTTCGAATAGGTATTTTTAACATTTAACACTAGCAAATCGCTCTGACTTCGCTTTGTACAATTTAATTACCTATCTTTCAGAGGTTTATTTCAAATGAATTATAAGCCGTAAGCTGGGTACCAATATCATCATCATCGTAGTGCAAACCCCGGTTCCTACCAAAGCTTAGCATTTGGAGCTCAGGGTCTGCTCTACAACTTTGCTCAGTTTGGTTACATACATACATACATACAATCACGCCTTCATCACCGGAGGGTTAGGCAGAGGTGAATTAATACCCACATTTCACCAATCATTGTATTAGTTCCCACGTAATAGGCAATAGGGTGAGCCTATTGCCTTATTCCGGGCGCTATTGTTGACTCGAGCCATGCATCAAAGGCTGTCTGGGCTGTATATATCTGTCTGATGTTAAATCGCCCTATCCCTTGTTGTACGACACCGCATGGGAAGAGATGGGGTGGCCCAAATTTTACTCTGCCGGGAACCACTCAGCTTTGGTACAATTTGGTTATCATGAGTAAAAACTAATGATAACCAAATTGAAGTTACAAGAGCTATTGCTGTTGGACTCCCCAACTCTGAGAGAAAACCCTAGCCACAGCCGACAGGCAACCCACAAAAATACGATTTTTTCCCATATGTAGGAAGACGGGTATAGTGATAGTATCCATCCTAGCCACGGCGGCGCCTATGTGGTTTACTTATCGTTTCAGTTCCCTACAGGAACCTCTTCCCGATATAAAAAGTATCTTACATTTCAATCCAGTTATCTGTCTATCTAAGTGCCAATTTTCAAGCAAATCTATTCAACGGTTCACGCGTGACAGAGTAACAAACATCTAAACGGGTACGTATTTGAATACCTAAAATTATAATACCTAAAGTTAAATAACCTAAGTTCAAAATACCTAAAACCTAAATACCTAATGGTGGGTTGACCTAAATTTAAAATACCGAAAGTTTAAAATGGCTAAATATTTGAATACCTAAAATTATAATACCTAAAGTTAAATAACCTAAGTTCAAAATACCTAAAATCTAAATACCTAATGGTTGTTTGACTTACTTTTAAAATACCCAAAGCTTTAAATGACAAATTGATATTATAGTGAGTACATATTACAATGCCTAATTTGAAATTATCGAACTTCATAAGCCCTACGAACGGAAGGCCGAATATTAAAATCCCGAATGTTTATAATATATGATCGAAAGTTCTAAATACCGAAAATTAAAATACCGACAATTTAAGAAATACATAATATGTGGTACGGCTTAAAGAAAAAGGGACACTGCTCACCCCGACTCGGATAGGTTAGGTTAGAAGGCTAAGGCGGGAGCGGAGCGGAGCGGAGCTCCCGCCTTAGCCTTCGTGGTTATTTTTTTTTTATAACCACTCATACAAGGATTGTCTACTCCAATCCTGAAGTTCCAAATCCTTGTATGTGTGGTTATAAAAAAAAATAACCACGAAGGCTAATGCGGGAGCTCCGCTCCGCTCCGCTCCCGCCTTAGCCTTCTAACCTAACCTATCCGAGTCGGGGTGGGCAGTGTCTCTTTTTTTAAAGCGCTGGATGCGGGCTGCTTTAGATCGGTCATTCTGGAAGTCTATGGGAGAGGCCTATGTTCAGCAGTAGACTGTGTGTGGCTGATCTACCCACATATTGTTGTGTGTGGTGTGTGGTGCATTATTTTTAGGTATTTTGACCATTTGGTATATTAAATTTTGGTATATCAACCTTTGTTGTTTTAACTTTAGGCATTTTAAACATTAGGTAATTAGTCCAATAGGTATTTCAAATTTAGGTATTAAGTACTTAGGTATTAGTGGTTTAGGTATTTTAAACCATTTGGTATTTAGATTTTAGGTATTTTGAACTTAGGTTATTTAAGTTTAGGTATTATAATTTTAGGTATTCAAATACGTACCCATCTAAACATCTAATCATCTTCACAATTATAATATTAGTAGGATATCATAACCGTAGGCAGAATATTCATAATATGCTAATTTGAATACCTACCTTGAATTAGTAACTGTGCATGCATGCATGCGTGCTGTTATGATTCTACGGGAGTTGGTGTAGGTATGTGGGAGTATGCTAAAGGGTTGGTATTCATCTTGCAAGAATCTTCTTTAGTCTTAAAATATATTAGTTTACAAAATAATGTTAACGGGAATTAACGCGATCATGGTATAGGTACATACATTCCCGTTAACATTATTGTATATCATGGAACGCGAGAGTTTAAAAGTTAGTATATTAGTTTAGTTTTCTTAATGATTCAGATTCATTATAAGATATATTTCAACTTGTAATTCTTCAATAAAATTTATTGCCTATTAGTTTGTATAATCTTATGCTTAAGTGATCTGTATAATCTTGCAAGATAATTTATTCGACTAAAAGGGTAAAAGTAGGTTGTGGAAAATCTATTGATATAATAAATTGGAAATTTTATAAGTATCTACAAGTATTTGTTACTCTTTTGTGGAAAACAGCTGAGAGTTGGCTGGTTTGTACCTACTTCGAATTCATTATGCTCTATGACTTTCCCAACTCATTTGGGTTCAACTTTTATTAATTCTTACTATGAACCTAAGCTAGCTGAGCTTCGATATTTTTCGTGAATAGAATAGAGCTCAGTGTAGAGTGTTTGCGCTGTCAGTGGAAAGACCTAAGGCTTGTCCTGCTTTGTCCTCTGCACTGACGGGACAGAAAGTCTCTGTTCTTAAATATTGCACTCTGTTTTGCACGCGTTCTTAGGCCGCAGTAACCACTTACCACAGGGTAAGCCGCGTGCTTGTCTGCCACCTAAGTAGTTTAAAAACAATTGCCATCATACGTCCACATCCACTGGCAATTCTGTAGTTAAAGATAAGCTAGTTTCCCGATTTTTTTAGGCTTCAACTACCCGATACCCTACCCTATCGAATACCACAGAACTCGGTCGTATGGCGGCCACTGGTATAGACAGCTTAACGTGCTCTTCGAAGCACGGAGACTACGTTAAGCTCCTCACTATGCAGAAAATGGACACCTATCCTAAGATATACCTGAGTTTTTAAACGTTTCAATGTAACCTAACCTAACCTTCTCGGTTACCACTCGCCCACGAGCACCGAAATAGCACATACGCAACGTTTTGTCCCAGCAATACGTTGGTGTTAGGTTATGACCGGGATTAGTATTCAACGCGGTCAGAGCCACGGACAACAGCCAGTAATAATATAAGCTGAGGAAATACCCGAACACGTGTTTACCTCACAGTTTGGTGGTAATCTCAGTGAGGCCGAACGCTTCGCCGACTTGCCTAACTTGGTAATCCTCTTACTACATCCGTGAGAGCTAATCTGTCGATAGATAATATTACTTCAGTTACACGTTTTGACCTCTGTGGCGTGATGGAAGTATTCGTTATATGTAACATTTGTTATTACTTCGTTTAAAAATCCTTCCAGGCGTTAGGCCTGTAGAGGGGAACAAAGAAAACTACATACACACATAGACACATATATACATACCTACATACGCGCGAAACACATTACCCTCTCGCTGGCGCAGTCGGGTAAAAAGTTAATTAATTTCACTTTTCGCAAATATATCACAAGAAACTATGTTTACTGACAGCCTCTGTGGTGTACCCGTAGTAAACACGACCGCTACGCAGGGTCGCAGGTCCGATTCCCGCTTATCGCAAATATTTTTATACATAAATGGGTATTTGCATTGATCTGGTCCTGCCTCGGACAGCATGTTAAGCCGTCGCACAGTGGTTCGAAATTTGAGCTCCGTTGACATAGAAACTCAAAGTGAGGAAATTAAAAAAAAAAAATTGTAATGGCTCTGGCAAATCTCGCTTTATGTCATAATAACGTATGAATGGTATAAGTAGCCCCACGCGTGAGGAAAAAAAAGAAGTTTTGTGTTTTTTTTTTGTATGGGAGAAAACACTTAAAGTGCTTTTTCTTTCAACTGAATGGAACTGAAGGGCTGGTGCTCACACCAGCTATTGTACCACACACGGCGATCAAGATGACATCAAATTCACGCACCTTTACGCGCCACTCCGCACGTAGTAAAATTTTGAAATGTTGAATTTCTGATATGTGATTTTTAAAATCTTTGACGTAGTTAAATGTAGTTGCCGGTCCATTTACTTATAATGTCAATAGTTTTTAGCCTATTAGTAACTTTTATGATGACAATAATTAAAAATAATATTGATTCTACACATAAGCTTTTTACAAAATTGCATTCCGAAAGCTAAGTAGCTCCCTTGTTAATCACCGTGATTATGGTTGTTTATGATTAAATATTATCGACATGATATTAACCAATTAGGCTCTAGCGAAGCCAAATAGGTCCTACTCACCTACTCACAATGCAACTCCATTATCTGTAATATAGGTGTACGAAAATGGATTTAATGTTGGATAAATAAAATTCGGAAATGCGAACAAGACTTCTTTATCGTGCGAAAGCTCAAAAGTCATTAAAATTAAATTTATAAAATTACAATAGGATAATTAAAACTACCGACAGGACGCAGCGCCTGCGTATTGCATAAGTCGTGTATGCTCTGGCTCCACTAGTTGCGAGAATAATCCGTCAGGCGCTTTAACGCTTCAACATGCCCCCGGGCGTTGAAACAACGGTTTCAACCAGACTCCGACAGACAGATCCTGTTGAATGCTCGCCGAATGACTCCAGCAGATGTGTTCAGCTTCAACGAGTCCTTTTCTGAACGCCATTGGTCCGCACCTGCAATTCTGCAACATAATTCGTTGCTCCATCTGTACCAAATATTGCCGGAGTTGTCCTATCCGTTGGGAACGAGATAGATAGTCAGGCTGCGGTCGAGAAGTAACGGAGCGTCCAATGAGGAAGTGACCTGGCTTAAGTTGGCGAAGTGTGATCTGCTGGATCCGAGAATAACGGCGTCAGTGCACGAGAGTCTAAATGGCTTCAATCTTCGTCAGTGTGGTGTAAAGCTCTTCAAACCTAATGTTACAATTTCCCAACACTCTTTGTAGGTGGTACTTTTTTGACTTTACACCTGCTTCCCAGTGACCACCAAATGCGGGGTGTATGCGGGGTATAAATGAAACCGAATACCATCATTCGCCGTGCACTCACTCAAGGACAAACTATTCGAGGTAAAACTTATGAATTTCGTTACAAACACCGACAAATGAGGTACCGTTGGCCAAAAAATATCAACGGGTTTGCCTCCTCAAGATATAAATCGATACAAAGCTAGCAAAAATCACCCGCAAGCTCTAAATGGATAGCCTTGGATGTACAACAAATGAAATTGGCGATTTACACCTTTACTAGCCTGCATCATAATTAGCACACATAATAGGGCCTGCGTAATCAACGCCCGTAGTCTCAACGGGATAACCGGGACAGAGACACTCACGTGGTAAGTTGCCCATCATCGGGGCTACCACCTTACCCTTCATACGATAGTACCTGACACATTTATAATAGCAAGATTTGCTCAAAATTAAATAATAGGTTTGTTACTTGATCCTAGGTTTAAAGTTTAATGATTATGTGGACTGTAAATAAATAAATAGATAAATATTCAGTTATAGAATAGGTTTTCCTACTGGAAATAATAAATCTAAAAAACATAGGCTAACAAAACGTATGACAACGGGTAACGTATATCATTCATAATGACCGCTCTTAAAACTAGGTACATTAGTTCGAACCTCTGGTAGTGTCTCCGATCCTAAACACTGAACGTCATTGAACGATACTCGCGTCGACGTTTACGTTTCCATTTAGGTACTAAATAATGTAAACAGTGTGCAGCCTTATGATTTACCCACTCGTCATGATTATCGATAGAAACATTACATTTTAAATCATGCGAGGGTAGTGATGAATAGTTCTGCGTAACTGGGCCAGAAACTATCCATCCTAAACGGGTTTCACACAATACTGGCTTCCCAGTACCTAACTTTATTCTTTGAGATCCCAACAAATCCCAAAACAGATCAGCACCTATGAGAATATCAATATCTCCAGGCTTGTAAAACTTGGGATCAGCTAAAGTGATATTCGAGGGTAGTTCAAAATCACTAATATTTATTTCTCGGCACGGTACGTTGCTCGTAATATATGGCAAAACAAAACAATTGAGTTCGAAATCAAAGTCGTCTTGTAATGACGTCAGTTTGACTCGACATACTTTGCCTACGCGCGACGTGACATTGTTTATGCCAAGTATAGATTTACTTACCGGGCTAGTTAGTAAATTTAGTCTTTTGCATAACCGATCTGTTATGAATGACGACGTGCTCGCACTGTCTAGAATGGCGCGAACGAAATGGACACCGTTATTATGGTCGCGCAGTTTGATCAAGGCAGTAGACAACAACACATCTCGCTGCTTATGACCACGGACAGACGCAATGGTAGCTGATAAAGCTACGTTAGCTGAGGTCGTATTGGCAGACGGAACAGATGGATGAAAGTTAGTAGTCGTTTCAGGAGGAGAATCATCTATATGTGTATTCGGAATAGTGCATGTATTATTATTTGTGTGAATAAGTGTGTGATGTCTACGTTTGCAGTGTTGACAACCCGGTTTTTTACACTTGTTAGCGTAGTGACCCGAGTGAAGACAATTGTAGCACACTTTATAGCTAGGTAGTAACTTGATACGAGCGTCAGTGTTTAATGCGAGAAACTGTTGACAATTGTTCAATGTGTGTTCGAGACTATTGCATTTAGGACATACTTTCGGAACCGAATGAGTAGAAGAACTGCTAGAAGACTGCGTGGCTATCATAGACTTTACCTTAGGGTCTGATTTAGATGTCTGTGAATAATGTTGACGTGAGGACTCTAAGGTTTCTATGAGATCGGCTCGGCCACGTAAGAACTGTAGAAATACAGCAAACGTAATCGGGCTGTCCTTGTCTAACCTGCCTTTGTATTCCTCCCACTCACGAAAGGTTTTTTGATCAACCTTCGGAGTGATAATACAAATTAAAAGTGTATCCCACTGGTTGACAGGTTCTCCTAACGATGTCAAAGCTCGCAAGTCTTTATTTAATTTATCGATTAAATTCTTCAATGCAACAGAAGACTCCTTATGAATAGACTCAATATTTAATAACGAATTTACGTGATTAGTTACTAATAGTCGTTTGTTGTCAAATCGATCACACAATAAACTCCAGGCTACGGCGTAATTACTCGACGAAAACTCAATGCTTTTTATAACCACGGCAGCAGTACCCTCAAGAGATGCTCTTAAGTAGTGGAATTTGCTAACTACATCAATGTCATCATTAAAGTGAATCAGGCTAGTATAGGTGTCACGAAACTCTAACCAATTATCATATGATCCGCTAAACTTAGGTAACTGAATGGTAGGTAATTTGACTCGTGTGTTCATACCAGTACGAGTGCCTTTACAACTCTGCATCGATTTATTCTCGGTATTAAAACTAACAAGCATACTTTGCGCTCTGGACAAGGACTTGTAATAAATAGACTCGAAGTCAGAACGTTCAGCATATTGCAATTTTACATCCTCAACAAGACATTCTAGGCGCAACTGTACCTCATCGTATCGCTCATACACCGACTCAAGCTTATCCATACGTAACTGTAGTTCCGAAACATCGCAACTTGACAACTCTTTGTCCTGAAGTGAGTCCAGGAAGTGAACGAAGGTCGTCAATCGACCCTTGTAGCTACCTCGCGTTTTAACTAACTCCTTTTCCTCGGCCATACTGGGAAGCAGGTGTCGTCAACCTAGAATTGATACAATGATACAATTAACAACTAATGCTTATATTACCGGAACCATAAAGTTTTCGATGAATACCTACACTTGACTAAAGCTTACAGAAAGTTACTTTTCTAGCAATATGATTCCTCTTATTTAATTGACAAGGGTATATGTAGGTACTTAGGACTTACAATATACCTATAGTACTACTTGTATTAATTTACTATAAAATTACACAATATTATAAAAGACTACCTATATTAAATTAATTTGTAGATCTTTTTACTTTCCAATAATACATTTATTACATATATATTTTAATGAATACAATAATAAATCCTGAACTAATAACTATATTAAATTGATTGAAAATGAATGACTTGCAATTATTAATATCGAACACTCGAATGTACCACCTGTGTCAAGATACCTAGGTACCTATTAACAATCACAGTTAATGATGTGAATTAGTTGCAGCGTTATATAAATTTAGACAAATATGTAGCAAATTAGCTAACTATACTATATTAAGTATGATTTATACTAAATATTAAATGCTGATGAAAAAAATACTAATTACAATGTAAGTAGGTACCTGATGATTTTACTCTAACACTGTACGTTTAATGGTAAGCTATAATTAGATAATATGTTACCTGAGTGTTGGGTGAAGATATTAAATTATAATAAATAATTGCTTTACACCACAAACTTCGTCTTTCTTGAACTTAATCCTTATATTTCTTATTCCTTATTTTGCTATATCCACTTCCGCTAATCTTCCAGAATATCCGGCTCGAAGGACCATGTACGAAAATGGATTTAATGTTGGATAAATAAAATTCGGAAATGCGAACAAGACTTCTTTATCGTGCGAAAGCTCAAAAGTCATTAAAATTAAATTTATAAAATTACAATAGGATAATTAAAACTACCGACAGGACGCAGCGCCTGCGTATTGCATAAGTCGTGTATGCTCTGGCTCCACTAGTTGCGAGAATAATCCGTCAGGCGCTTTAACGCTTCAACAATAGGTACGTAATTAAACAGTAGCGAACGTTAATGAGGGTAGTTGCATAAAAATAGGACGTTGAGCCTAATTTTATCAGTAGCTCTCTGCACTTGTGCCTGCTAACTTATTACCAACGTATTATATTTTGTTACTGTGTTATTTTATGATGGAAGGTTTTGCTACCAATTTGGACATTTTTATATTTGTGGCAAACAATAGTTGTTTTTCACAACCTACTGAACTCCTCTTCAGTATCAGTAGAGGAGCAACCATGTACCAGTTTTGACTCTAGTTTAAATGAGGGTGCATCCACATCCTCTGGACCCAAGACATGCGCTGTTGGAACGTCAACATCAGTTGTGAGTCCAAGAAAACCTTTTATGGAGCTAAGTGCGAGACAAAGAGAAGGAGAGTGGAAGAGCTCCTAACAGCACCCTCATTTAAACTAGAGTCAAAACTGGTACATGGTTGCTCCGCTACTGACAATGAAGAGGAGTTCATTTTTTCCCCTCACGACCTCAGGTCATTTTATATCCTCTTGCAGCCATGTCTCATACTTTTTAATGAATGTACGTCTAATGCGTTTACACGAGACCCATTTATTCCTCAACGAGCACACAGGTCTGGATGAATTGTTTTAATTCCTTTTTTTTTCATTTTCTGACAATACAACAATATTTTTAAAAACTTCAAATAACACACTAGGTTGTGAAAAACAACTATTGTTTGCCACAAATATAAAAATGTCCAAATTGGTAGCAAAACCTTCCATCATAAAGTAACACAGTAACAAAATATAATACGTTGGTAATAAGTTAGTAGGCACAAGTGCAGAGAGCTACTGATAAAATTAGGCTCAACGTCCTATTTTTATGCAACTACCCTCATTAACGTTCGCTACTGTTTAATTACGTACCTATATTACAGATAATGGAGTTGCATTGTGAGTAGGTGAGTAGGACCTATTTGGCTTCGCTAGAGCCTAATTGGTTAATATCATGTCGATAATATTTAATCATAAACAACCATAATCACGGTGATTAACAAGGGAGCTACTTAGCTCTCGGAATGCAATTTTGTAAAAAGCTTATGCGTAGAATCAATATTATTTTTAATTATTATCATCATAAAAGTCACTAATAGGCTAAAAACTATTGACATTATAAGTAAATGGACCGGCAACTACATTTAACTACGTCAAAGATTTTAAAAATCACATATCAGAAATTCAACATTTCAAAATTTTACTACGTGCGGAGTGGCGCGTAAAGGTGCGTGAATTTGATGTCATCTTGATCGCCGTGTGTGGTACAATAGCTGGTGTGAGCACCAGCCCTTCAGTTCCATTCAGTTGAAAGAAAAAGCACTTTAAGTGTTTTCTCCCATACAAAAAAAACACAAAACTTTTTTTTCTCACGCGTGGGACTACTTATACCATTCATACGTTAATATGACATAAAGCGAGATATGCCAGAGCCTAATTGGTTAATCTTACGTCAATCATATTTAATCATAAACAACCATAATCACGGTGATTAACAAATGAGCTACTTAGCTCTCGGAATGCAATTTTGTAAAAAACTTATGCGTATAATCAATATTATTTTTAATTTTTGTCATCCTAAAAGTCACTAATAGGCTAAAAACTAATGACATTATAAGTAAATGGACCGGCAACTACATTTAACTGCAATCCTTTGTTGGTTATGGAGGTCAGATTGCAATCAGTTCACGAAAAATATCGAAGTTCAGTCAAACCCGTAGTTAGACTGGAAAAAGCGGACCCCAGACTCCGAGGTGAAAGCTTCGGATGCGACTGGGATTAACGCCAGGATAAAGTTAAGCTACGTTTACTGTAGTACTAGAAAGCAATAAGTAGTGTGCCATATATTTAACCAATCTCCCTAACCAAAAGAAAGAAAGGCGCAAGTACATGTATGCATGTTAACCACCTACTTCAATCTCCAATCTCAAAAAGTCATACATCTTCCCTTTATCGTATGTTACCACAATTGTAGAACAGACTAACATGCTAGCCTATCGTTCTAAATCAGAATAGAAATAGTGAACCCATAAATCGCTCAATAGCTTTATGGGCATGTCACAGAAATCGCGTGCAGACCCATAGGCATCGCGTGCAGACCCATCGACATCGCGTGCAGGCTCATCGGCATCGCGTGCATGTCTCTGCAGCAGCCTTGCAGCTAGTAACGATCGAATTACCATGTGATTTATTTTTAATCGCCCTCAATCGTGTTACGGAATACTTTGGTGTACTTAATAAACAACTAACAGTGTTTGGTACAATCAATGAATTTAAATTGGACCTGTCTAGTGTCTATCGCTCAAAGATTGAGGTTGAAATGTAATTGAAAGTTTAGATTAACGCCTGGCTGATTAGTTTCATATACAGTTTGTATTTGTGTGGCCTCTAAAATATTTACAGAGCTCTAGTCAGTCTTACTTACCTACTAGCTGGTTTAGCATTGGCCTATGTTTGTCTGTTGAAGGGGAGAGGAGGGCAGACGGTTGTCAGTCCCATAAAAGCAAAGATAAAACCAAAGTTCTGTAGTTACATCAGTCCCACAAGACAAGCGACAGTGAAGTGTATGTCGTAAACGTCAAATCCCATAAATTAGTCATTCTATTCTACAATACGCCGGCCAACAAATTGCCACTATCGAGCTTACATATCGAGTAAAATTCACGACACGGGCTTTCGTCCACACATTCAGCATTCATCTATCGAGTAATGCAAGCCGTTCAGTATTCGATATTGAAATTACTTTTATTTACTTCCATGGAGCGGCTCGGTGCGAGTAGTGAGTTTTGCAATCCACAAGTTGATTTTTACTCGTTTTGGAGTAAAACTATCGAGTAATACTGAATGTGAGTACGAACCATAAGGGGGAGTCTGGGGTCAGCTTTAGCAGTCTAACTGCGGATTTGGATGGCCTTCGATATTTTTCGTGAAGCGGGTGCCATCTGCGGGATCGAAGATCGGAAGCGGGATCGAAATCGCGCCACCTGCATAGCGGCCGCGATCACTACCGCTATGCCACAGTGGCTGTTAATTCTAAAGGCGGCCACCCACTAACAGTCCGCCTGCAGTTTCTGGTCCTATCGGGCGGCCTGCAGTCCTTATGCCATCAATGTCATCATAATTTTATTACCTCAGACTAAAATAATAACATTATTTTATTCTTTTAGTCTGATGTTATTACGTATAAAATGCCGACGGCCATAGACTGTCCGGCCTTTAACTGTCTTTACTGACCGGAATCGTCAAGCGGCCGCACACATAATAGCCGTCAGTCCAAAATCGTATACGAAACTGTGTGTGAGCTATTGTGATGAACTGACAGACCGATATCGATATCATCCGGTTGTCGTTCGATAAACTGTAAGTGGGTGGCCGCCTTAAGACTATCTGCTCATTTCTTGACCTAGCAATTTGCTAACCTTCTCGGTTACCACTTAACCACGAGCCCCAGTGAGCCATTTACTTCTTATTCATCCTAGCGTTAATCCAGTCGCATCCGAAGCTTTTACCTCGAAGTCTGTGTTCCGCTTTACCAGTCTAACTGAGGATTTGGCTTCCAGTCTAACTTCGACATTGCAACCAAGGATTTCTAACAGAAAATCGTATCAATTATCTCGCTCCGGCATCGCATTCAAAGGAGGAACGGGGGGGGTGTCAACATGAGTGAAATTGCATTGCCCGACCCCGCATCGCACGCAAAGTTGACTCTCGGGAACAGCCACGGCTATAAACTGTACTAATTGGATTAATGCCCTCATGTGTACCTACACGGTATAGGTTAAACCCGCGGTTTTCTACTAAATGTTCTACGACATTCTAGACCCGACGTAAGCGTAGATTAACTTACTTGTGTTATGGGATGTAGAATGCGGCGAAATATCAAATAGATACATATTTTTGTAAATACATATTCTACATAGAAACATGGTCTGGGCCAATGCATTCATGCAGACAAATATTTGCACTGAGTGGGAATCGAACACACGCCACCTGCGTAGCTGTCGAATGCTCTACTGCTACGCCACAGAGACCGTTAAGTGGCAATAAATCTCGTAATCAAAGAAACCAGACAAGCACACGTCCTACCAAAAGGGAAACGGTTACCATGACCTATGGATATATTATGCAACATCAAAGGCGTCATACTTAATAACACATGGGCTACTTTTTAAGGTTTCCATAAGATGAGGTAGTGGCCCTTTACGAAAAACTACCTATTGCTGAACACATCCAAGTTCATATAACCATTATTAAAGACGTCAACACTACGTCTAAAGAAGTTATTGCTAGTATAGATTGTTCTATAAAAATGCTCTGAAAAAAGGTCTAAGGTACGGGCACTGGGTCTGGGTATTTTAGAAGCTAGAACACGATAGTATTTCCGTCCCAATCGAGCAGTCCGACTGCAGAAGTATCTCCGTACTACAGGATACCGCGGCTAAGGCAGTTGTCTCACTGGGAACGATGAACGAGTAACGAGTAAAGCTAGAGCTACAAACGAGTTGGCGAGCAGCGAGGAGCGAGTGCGTATTTCCGATAGTTCTGTAGCTCGGCTATAAGCGAGTGTGCGAGTGAGGTGAGCGATTACTCGCAACACTTCGAGCAGCCAAGCGTACAGTCCTAGCTTTACCATGAGTTGACACCGAAATTAGCAATATTCGCTAATCGCTTAGCGAGTATCGCTGAGCGAGTGTTATTTTTCATAGCTCTTGTCGCTCAGCGACAAACTAGTAAAGCGAGTACTCGCCGGCAGTGTGAACAGTCAGCGATCAACTATTTGTATATGCATCTCTTTTGTTTACACGGAATGTATATCTATTGTACGTTTCTAGAGCGAGAAAATAGTCGATAGTTACTCGTTTTCTCGCCGGCGGTGGGACAAGTGCCTAAGGCAGTTGTCTCACCGGGAACGATGAACGAGTAACGAGTAAAGCTAGAGCTACAAACGAGTTGGCGAGCAGCGAGGAGCGAGTGCGTATTTCCGATAGTTCTGTAGCTCGGCTATAAGCGAGTGTGCGAGTGAGGTGAGCGATTACTAGCAACAATTCGAGCAGCCAAGCCTGTACGCTTGGCTAGCTAGGACTGTTCCTAGCTTTACCATGAGTTGACACCGAAATTAGCAATATTCGCTAATCGCTTAGCGAGTATCGCTGAGCGAGTGTTATTTTTCATAGCTCTTGTCGCTCAGCGACAAACTAGTAAAGCGAGTACTCGCCGGCAGTGTGAACAGTCAGCGATCAACTATTTGTATATATATGCATCTCTTTTGTTTACACGGAATGTATATCTATTGTACGTTTCTAGAGCGAGAAAATAGTCGATAGTTACTCGTTTTCGTTTTGTCTTCCCAGTGGTGAATAGGGTAGCCAAAGCTCACTGCAAAAGTTTTGTGCTGTCAGTGGGAAGATCAAAGGTTTGTCCTGTTTGACTTCTGCGCTGACGGCACAGAATCTTTCTGTACTTACAGGGTCGGCAGCACAAGTGTGACTCCCCTGTTGCACTCGTCCATAGGCCACGGTATCCACTTGCTATCAGCTGGGACGTGTCTGCTACCTAAATAGTATAAAAAATGGGTACTCTCAAGCTTATTTTATTTTATGTTTGCCATTTATTTTATGTATACTTTTCTTTTTGTTTGGTGTACAATAAAGTTTATTTCTATTCTATTCTATTCTTATCT
The DNA here is from genome assembly GCA_914767945.1 of Eilema depressum. NCBI lineage: Eukaryota > Metazoa > Arthropoda > Insecta > Lepidoptera > Erebidae > Eilema > Eilema depressum. The sequence continues at coordinate 29,812,590 of OU612012.1, read as the reverse complement.
TTTCTAGAATTTCGTGTGAAGCTCGCTTGCGATAATATCCTCTAAATAGAGTAATTAATACTGTTACACTGTACTTGGTAATAGATCATATGATATAATAAGTAATTAATTATATTATCAATAATTATGTAAGCTCAACAGCCCGTTAACGGCCGAAATTAATTAAATTCAAAATCCAATATATTGGGCGCACGACCAATTTGCTCGCTTAACCACAAATTTAGGGTACACTAGTACAGTCAGTATCAGATCGATCTTGACTAGCAAAGTACTCAAAATTATCTTCTCTCTATACTTAAGAGTAGCGTTATTGTCGGTGGAGTAATCGCCACTCTTCTTCTGTTCAGACACGTATGTTGGACTTAAATCGCGAGACAAATTAATGAGGTCCTCACGCACGCGGATTGTTTTGTAATAATCTGTGCTTGGCGGATTTGAGCTCGTGCAACAGCAGTAGCATCCCGTGCTATCCTCAAAAGACACCCAAGAAACGAGTACCTACTGTACGTAGGTATAGAGCACATTTTGAGTCCAAGATATATGTCCCGAGCAATATTAAGATCATTTTGAGTACTTTGCTAGTCAATACCACAAGCCGTCCCTTCCATGTGATCAATTTGGTATACAGCACCAAAATGAATGGCTATGTGGTTCGTGGTTTGAAAATATCAGCCAAGCAACATAAATCTATATTAATATTGTAAAACTGAAGAGTTTGTTTGTAAAGATATGACTCCGTAGCCGACCGCATACGACAACTGCCGACGCACGCAGCAGATGCGCGTTGTTCATTGCGACTTCTCTGTAGTCCTCTTTATCCGTACCGGCGTTTAACATGTAATGGGTACGCTGTATCTGCTGCATGCGTCCATCGTTGTCGTCTACGTTGGCTACGGGATCATATCTTTAGGTTGAAAAATTATTTTAATGTTGAATAGTCCGTTTATCGAGGAAAGCTACATAATTACGGGCTAGTCCAACTACAGAATATTGATACCGTGTATACTACGTAAATCTTTATATAGCTAATAGTATATTGTCGGACCTGTATGTAACCGTACCGAGATAACCGAGATGACCCCCCAACCGCTGCACAATCAATGCAATCAATATCAATACGGCTGCAATTAGGGTCAGGTAGAACAAGCCGACCACAGCTACACAGCCTATAACCGTAATTCAATATCGGTAACTCAATCCCAACGTGATCAAGCCTTCTACCTAAGGACTATAAGAGCTATATTTGCATATCTGTAACTTAGGGTTGCCATTGAAATAAAACTATTATCAATTGTTTCTATAGAGATTTAATTAGTGTTTATCACCATCGTGTTACAATTAGTCCCGGGCCTAGATTCTGCTAAAGTAAAACTAGACACTGTAAAAAAGTTCATTGAATTTTGGACTTTAAAGTCATGATTTATATAGTAAAAACTAGCTGTTGCCCGCGACTTCGTCCGCGTTAAGTTCGGAATGTTCATCCCCTTGGTGGTTGAATTAATCAAAATCCTTTCTTAGCTTTCTTTCTACGTCATAACATCTACCTGCATGCCAAATTTCAGCCTCATCCGTCCAGTGGTTTGGGCTGTGCGTTGATAGATCACTATGTCAGTCAGTCAGTCACCTTTGAGTTACATAATTATGTATATTTACATTTAGATAACCATCTTATCTCTGAAGGAAGTCTTCATACTTAGATAATTTTCAACTTACAGCCATTATATTCTTGTTACTGGCTTTTCGTGTATTTAAGGTATAACTAGGGTTAAGAACGCCTTAAAATCTCAGACAAGATATCAATATCAATTTACACAATACAATACAATATTCTTTATTGCATACCATATGACGAAATACAAGAATAAAAACAACATTACATACAAAAGTGGCAGTACAAACGGCGGTCTTATCGGCAGTTATGGGGTACACAGATTCAATTTTGTAGTGAAATATAAATACACACATAAACAAATAAAAAAATAATGTACTTGTTTGTCCAGGTGAAGCGTGACATGGTAGCTATCAAGCAGGAGTTGGACACAGTGCAGCAGGTGAAAGAGGAGATCGAGGAGCTGCGCGAGTACGTGGACCGGTTGGAGGAGCACTCGCAGAGGCGGAAGCTCCGACTGCTGGAACAGGTGAGGAGATGATGCTGACTTAAACTTTCCTAGCGTCGCCTTAGAATCGAAATGTGTCGGTTCTGATTCTTTTTTTTATCGTGCCAAACTTCCCCACGAATACCGCCCCCGCTGGAGCCGAAGGAGAAGGTTATGTTGGACTCGAACCGCAAACTCACGACGTCTGTGGGCCGTCGGTTGCCGGATGTGAGATTGTCGTAGCCATATCCCTCGCACCCCGCCCACCCAGGGCATCTCTCGATCTGGCCCTCTTCCGGTGTGGGGACCACAGAGTCCCCAACTCGCTCCCGGGTATGGGCTTGCACGCAATGCGCGCCGCCGCCGCGGCCTTCTTCTGCTAGGGTGACAGGCGGCTCCATCCATCTCCCCCAGGCCCGCGTTCATGGGGGACAGAGGTCATTCTGCGTCGGGTTTGATACTTGGTCATTACATTACCGACGTGAACATAAGCAATTGTGCTGGAAGGAATTAGGGTAATTAGTAATTTTGGTTAATAATACAGTGATTAGGGAAAAATCCTCATGCAATGTACAATTGACATGAACTTACTATTACCACAGAGCAGATAATAGTACTAATTACTGTGATTTTTGACGGAGGTAGGACACGATGGTATTTCAGCCCCAACAATTGAGCAGTCCAATTGGGGAAGTACCTCCACTCTACAGAATATCGCGGCTATAATAACCTCGTGGTATGTTCCCGGTGGTGAGTAGGGTAGCCAAAACTCAATGAAGAGGTTTTGTGCTGTCAGTGGGAACACCAAAGGCTGGTCCTACTTATCTTCTGCGCTGACGGCACAGAATCTTTCTGTTCTTACAGGTTCAGCAGCACAAGTGTGACTCCCCTTGTGTTGCACATGGCCATAGTCCACATTAACCACTTTCCATCAGATTGGCCGTGTGCTTGTCTATCTATCTAAGTGCTATAAATAAAAGGCTATGATTAAAAAAAACCATTAACATTATCCAAGGATTTTTAAAATTACTCCAATGGATTTTGGTAACTGTTTTTTTCTGTAAGTTATTATTATATAAAAAAATTAAAATCGCTCGCACAGCACTGGTTTGAAGTTGACTTCGGACTACACAGCTACTCAGGCACCAGCTGCGACATCGGAAGTCGCGCCAGTCTGTCATTCGGCAAATATACCGCCAAGGGTAGCCATCCCCCGTACCCCACAGAATCACAGAACTGAACCATTAAATCTAATTGACAACGGGCTTGAATCACGCCGATAGAGTGATAATACCTATTGGTACAACATCATTTTTCTTTTCTCTCCGATACCAGGAAAATAATTATATTCCTGTGATTATGACAAACAATTTTGCCGGCATCAAAATAATCCGTCATTAAAGCCCGTATTACGAGGCGAGTAAATCCGAATATGCAACGTAATTTGCGCAGCGAAGCAATTTTATTTTGATCAACGATAATCAAAGAGGAAAACGGATTCGGCTGTAATTGTATCCCATTTGGTATGTTTATCGTCTCATTAGTTCAGGCCTCGGCTCATTACCTGGACAAATCAGAAGCTTCTCATTTACAGCTGATTAATTTGTCTAGTGTGGTGTGAACAGCGTTTAATTATTTCATTACGTCGCGGAGTATGAGCTCGTCTCGCGAGAATTAAATATTAGGGTAAAGGTACAATATAGCGAGATTCATTCTACGGCTACACTACCTCACCTTCTACCGAACTGTTACCGCAATAATTATGGCAACATAATGTCAGTACATTGATTACTCCACTCTATTCTAACGAATTGCCATTTGTCTAGGGGCAGTACATTAGTGCGACTGATTGTTTTCTCGAAAAACGAAAGGGTATCAATAGTTTGCCCAATTAAGCGTTAAAACTATTCGCGCTCTTTTATCAAGATGGCGGCCGCGGGACACGGTTTGCAGACCCACAAACTTGGATTTAACTTCACACTTTCAATATAAAATTGTTTTTCTAACATTTTTTAATTTGGCGTATGGGAAAATGAAAATTGTAATATTTCTATGGGCTTGTATTATTCAATGAAATTCAATAAGTAAAATGTGATAGATTAGTTCACCTTAATTGCAGTTCCTAGCGTCCAAAATCCAGTCTTAGTGCCAATGTCGGCAATAATGTAATTACTTAATATAATATAATACAAAATAAATCACGATAAGATTCGTTAAAAATAATTTAATACCAATGTGTTATGCGTAAACTTTTACAAAATCATACTGTTATACTGTTCACAAGAGTCTAAACAAAGTCGACTTGATACACCGACCCTCAATCAGATTTTCCTCCTGTACTCAGTGCAATAAGTTAAAAAGAACAAAGTCAAAAGTTCAAAAGCTTGACTTCGAAGCTCTGCACCACGTTGTTGTAATGTCAGTTACGCAGCTTTGACAGGTCACAACGTAACTGTCTCGACAACAAGCAACTGGCATCCACGGCTATCTTTGTAATAAAAGATGGACGACCGAGCCGACGATGTAAGATCAACGTAAAGTTTTTGGTGACACAAAACTAAGCAGACTTTGTGATATCGGGTTTTCCGCTTTGTTATTTCACTTTGAGGGAGTATTCCAGATTAAACATCAATAAATTAATGTATTTATTTCTTTATTCGTCAGTTCAGATTAACTTTTGATCAATCTTCTTTATAAAATGCCAGATTTATAAAGTCGTGTTGGTTCCTGGTAGAGTAGAATAGGGCCGCCCTATCTCTTCCTGTGGGTATCGTAAAAGGCGACTAATGAATGCGGCTGTTCTACATCCGACAGTAAACGTCAGCCCATGACAAAGTGCCCGCTAGAAGGTAATAAGCTCGCTCCCCCCCCCCCCCCCCCCACGTAATAACGTGGGACCGAAAATCATAGTTGGCGAAATGTGGGTGTTAATACACCTCTGCCTACCCCTTCGTGGATTTACAGTATGTGTGTATTCATAAAGCATAGCAAATACGATAATGTAGTTGTATTCTCTACAGCGTTCTTTTCTATTCAATTAGCTAGCTCAAGTAACTATAACAAGTATAAAATTAAAATAAATGAAATTGTAACATGTGAGGTGTTTCTTAAGGTTTAATTTTGATTAACTCAAGTTAAATTCATTTGGTATTTCTATCTGAACTTACTATCTAAAGTTTCAAAATTGTTATTACTAATCTTGTGAAATAATACTATAATTTAGCACATATATAAGTACTAACCACACACTCGCGAGATCAATTAGAACGTGCCTATCAAATTATATTAACCATATGTATGTATCATATAAGGCACAGCTAGTTCCGAACTGCCACACACAATGAGGTGGATTCAGGTCACAACCCACTACGTCAAATGACTCTCATTTGTGGATTTAAGCTCGCAGAATGCACACTACGCGGCACTGTGTCATAAAAGGCAGTACGTGTAATGAAAGGGTGGTAAATATCGCGTTTGTTTCAGGGTTTAACCTTCTTCCTGTCATACGCCATCCTCGCCGCTGTACTGGGCATGCTGCAATTTGGCTACAACACTGGGGTCATCAACGCTCCTGGCAAGGTATGTATGCTAAGCTTCTGTTGGATAATTATAAAATGTATAAATATATTAGCAAAGACCCTCTAGACAGGTGGTAAGACGTTTATATAATAGAATAGATTGAAGGTATGATTCCGAAGCCGACCGCATACTACAACTGCCACCGCATGCAGCAGATGCAGCGTACCCATTACTTGTTAAACTCCGATACGGATAAAGGGGACCATTGAGAAGTCGCAATGAACAACGCGCATCTGCTGCGTGCGTCTGCGGTTGTCGTATGCACCTTCTGACCAATGTATGGTATTGATATACGACTGTCATAAATGTCAAAATACGAGTCAATCCCATACATTCATCATTCTCTTCTACAATACGCCAACGAATTATCATTTATCTAGAGGAGCAGGACCATTATTCTGAGTGTTATCGAGTTTCAAACGCGGTCGTAACGTGAAAAGACGGCGGAGTACAATTGGTTAACATAGAAGAGAGAAATGGCGTACAATTATACCAACTTAAATGTGTGGCTTTTAACGAACTCGCGTAGTTACAAAACGGTTAATCATCATTCAGAATAAGGGGCCAGTACCAATATGGTCAAATATTAAGCCGAAGAAATCAAAAAGTATTTTGTGATTTGTGTGTGCTTGTGTTTTGTAGCTTCAAAACGGGTGGTCAAATTGCTATACGGTTTTAATTGAAAACTAGATGGTCAATAATGTTTAAGGCCCCGAATCAGATCGGCATCGAAAAATCGGTATTTTTGAAAACGTTTTTCTTCTCAACTATAAAACATACAGATCTGGAATTCACATGCCTGCATACTTCAGGATATGCAGAGTAACTTCATCTTTTCATAAATGAAATAATAAAGAAGGAAATAGTTGAAAAGAGGCTCTGAACATCACTCTACTCTTTCTTATGAAACCAAATATTTTCTACAATATGTTGGATACATATTGTAGAAAATATTTGGTTTCATCGTCATCATCAATAATCTAAAATTTCACATGTATGTTAAATAAGTGTATTTAGCATGACGTGATCTTCTTAGTTAGCAACCGTCGCCTATAAAGTTATTTATTAAAATTAGTTTTACTGATTTTTACGGTTCAAATATGAGCCAATGACCTTAAGCATTTATATGGTCAAAGTCATTCGCGTATGTAATCACCGTAATAAAGAAAGTTTTTTAATAATTAAATATCCAGCTTTGCAAAACTTATGAACTACTTGTCGAATTAATGTAAAAGAGACATTTTCAGATAGAATATTCATTAACAGAAATATTATTTATTCATTTGATTTGAATCAGGGGTCGTTCTAATATTGTGGTATCTATTATTCAAGTTTTACAGCTATTGAATTCAATATTCATTGTATCTATCCATTAATATTATCAATCGATGTGTCAGTATAAGCGGTAGTTGGAATTATCTTGTAAATTTAATGAGAAGATGGACAACCAATGAAAACGATCATTATAGCTGATAGTCAATAAGAAAAAGCCCTAAAAAATGTCCAACAACAACGATCTAGCTGCAATGCTTGTTGTGGAGGTCAGATTGCAGTCGCTTCACGGCAAAAAATATCGAAGTCCAGCCAAATCCGCAGTTAAGACTGGTAAAAGCGGACCCCAGACTCCGAGGTGAAAGCTTCGGATGCGACTGGGAATTAACGTTAGGATGAAGAAGTATAGTAATAAGAAACATTGCCCGCTTATTACCATTTAATATCAACGTAAACAAATAAATGATTGACAAATAAAAATCCCAACGGCTGTTTAAAAGGTCGAAACAAGTTTGATTGTAGCCGGTACCCATTCGCCAATCATAAACCGAAAGAAAATTATTGGGTACCCAGTGTACAAACCTGCTATCAAACTTATTTCGACCTTTTAGACAGTAGTAGGGTTTTTTTTATTTTTTATTAATTTATTTTCTTTAAAACTTTTTAGTTATGATATTTTGATACCCTACTCGATAAATTTGAATGTCTTTTTTTTGACATCAGGCATTTTAGCACCAAAAATCCACCGTATAGTTTTTGTTGATATTTTATGTACCTTCCCGAGATTAATACCTTTAATACCTTCATCGAAATCCATCCAGCCCTTAGCCCTGTAGAGGGGAACAAAGAAAACTACATACATACATATGCGCATAACACATTACCCTCGCTGGCGCAGTCGGGTAAAAAGATAAAAGATCTGTTCAACGCGTCCTTTCTTTATTATTCGATAAAAATTTGGAAACACGTACCTCTCTATTCTTATATATCCGGAATCTTTGATCGGGACGTGAAAATCTCCGCCTTCAATCTATGTGCCACCTGCCACCATTTTGGAAATATTAACATCAGCCTCTCTAGACAAGAGTGGCAATAAGCGTATTGCCACGTGTCACTAGAATAGAATATACAGTTACGTATGTTACCCATACATTGATCACAACTGTCATAAACGTCAAAATATGTTTCAATCACATGCATTCACCATTCTGTTCAACAATACGCTGGCCAACGAATTTAAGGGGCACGAAAAAGCTTCATTCTGATGAGGCCGATAAGCAGAGTGCCACCATTGTAACATGGTACGTGACTATAATGGTGACGCTCTTTTTCGAGAGTTTCCCTTCAGCTTACCATCAGGCAAGGTGAAGTCAAATGGACATGATCTAATTGAAGAAAGATTCAATTTGCATTGCAAATACTTGAAAAATATAGCGTTGGAAGTAAATTAAATTTGCTAAAAATTCCTCAAATACAGACATCATTTTCTAATAATATCTGGTTAACTCCAAAATGCTCTTCTAAAACTATTCAATATTTGGAATTCGATATAATTCACTAAATATACCGAACCAATTTCAAAGTACCCTCTTCAAACCTTCAAGTATCAGACATCTTGACTCCACTTAATATTATCAGGTTAACTTCAAAATACTCTCTAGAAACTATTAAATCACCAATATTCAAGATATTGCATTTCCAATCTCAATAAACAGATTTCCAATACTCCGTACCTATAATCAAACTCCGTAGGTACGGACTCAAGTCTGTAAATTAATTTATCAAAACAACTGAAATCAAATACTCCACCGAAACTTAAATGTTAACTAGATATACAGTAACAAGACTAAATGAGGTAATGCAGACTTATTATTCTTAACAACTTTGTCCAGTGTCTTCGCAACACTTCAATAGATGCTTAAACTACTTACTGATGAAGTTGAGCATTCATTTGTTATGAGCATTCTTGCGAATGTTACATCACAGATTAACGAGACCGTTTTAGCGAGCATTTATCAAACGTTCTGATGAGTATTCTAGCAAAAGGACAGTGAATGCATTGATTACTGCGTTCGCTAGATCATGAAATTTCGTAGCTATGTGTGATTCTCACCCGCATACGGTCATTCATCAAAAACCAAGCGGTTCGGTTACTCTTTCCTTTGCCACAAGACAGAATTCCTTACCAGGGGCCCGATGCGCTAATTTTACGTTTTAGTTTTTGTAGTTTTGGTAACTTACTAAGACGTAACGTAACATTTCGATGAGTAAAACTGTAGTTTTCTTTGTGGGTTTTCGGTAAAAAGAAAACGTAAGTATATATTGACATGCTTGTCATATGTCATATATGACATGACAAACATGCCAGACCAAAAAAATAACTACATTTTTTTTTTGCAATAATTACATACGTTAGTCCGTCGAGAAAGTTGTGACGATTGAGGGTGGCGCTGCTTTACATACGTTAGTCCGTCGAGAAAGTTGTGACGATTGAGGGTGGCGCTGCTACGATTAACCTGCTATCCCTGTAATATCGCGACTTGACCTCTTATTTTTTGTGAATGCCGTAAGGCGAAACCGGTTAGGTGAATAATAAATATCGTAGGCGCGGGCCACGCGGTTTGCGATTCTCCTTCGCTCCTCGCGGGCCGCAAGGTCTGCGATTCCCCTTCGCTCCCGCTCCGCCGCCTCCTTCACGAGCATTACTTGCTCGCAGTAGGAGGCGCCGGCAGCCCACGCATCCGCGCAGCGAACCATCGCTGCGAGCAAAGTGGCGAGAGTGAGAACTCTCACTCCCAGGGTCGCCACTAGCTCCCGTCTCGGCGTCTCCCACGCCGGACACTCGGTGAGCGTGTGTAGCGCCGAATCCTCGCTCGCGTCGCAGTGATGGCACTCGGACGTTGGCTCTTTCTTCGCGGTCCGATGCAGATACCGCCCGAAGCATCCATGCTCGGTGATAATCTGCGTCAGCCAGAACGAGAGGCCGCCATGTGGTCTCTCTAGCCACTCCCCCATGATGGGTCTTACCGCCGCTACTAAGGCGCGCCCTGCGCGTGGTTGCCCAAGTTGTAGCTCCCACTCCGCCACCATGTCCCTGTGGAGCCGGGATCTCACGGCCCGAATTTCTTCAGGTGTTATCAATATACTTGTTTGTTTGTTTAGTGTATCATCAACGCATAATGATTTAGATTAGAATGTGGCTGTTAATACACCTCTGCATAAAAACCTTTTTTTCTTTAAACCTTTTTTTCTTTAAAACCGAGGTTTCATAAGGGAAAATGCATACCCCGGATTCCAAGGATGTAAAAGAAGACTGGGACTAACGCAAGGAGGATGATGATGTTGTTTAACATTTATAAAAATGAAATCAATAGAAGTAATGAAATTATGAAAGAATGAAAGAAAGTATAATATAGGTATGATATAATTTAATAAATGTTACATTATATTCTTTTATAAGAATAATGTATTCACAACAATAAAGTAATGGTCTATGTCGAGGTACCCGAAATGCTGCTTGAAACTCCTGCTTAATTTATTTGATCCTCTTCGATCTTTTCCGATATACTTAAATGATATGGCATGGTATTTCTGAAAACATCTGAAAGAAATATAAACGTAAGTACTGAAAAATGGATCAAGAATGTTCAAAAACGTTTAATTGTTGTAGGTTTTTTTACAAAATCGTAGGTAAATGACAACCACAAAAATTGAAATAATGCTTTGAAACAAAGAATATTCACTTAACACTAATAGTTTTTAATAGATTACACTTTCCATATTGTGTTTAACATTAAGTATAATATGTACTATCGCGGTTATAAGTGCAGTAACAATCTGACGCAACTATAGCGCGTCAACAGTAGTCGTACTTATGACCTTATTCTTTGAAGACAATTCACACACACATACACAACACTAGTCGTACAGTACTCTTACTAAACTTATGAAGTTATGACCTTAATCTTTGAAGATAATTCACACACACACATACACACACATTAATATTGTTCACTCGTTGATTGATATTGTTAATTTCAAAATCATACGTAAGCCGCCCCGTGACTGAGTGGGTTAACGTGCGGCTTGACGAATAGTATGAAACCTGTCGGTGATGGTTCGAACCTACCGGAACTAATATAACTTTTTGTGTTTTATACTTAAAAGTTATGATATGTAAATGTTGATACGAATATAAAAATGTTTCTTAGGTAGAATTTTAAACTTAGCGAAAAAATAATTATTTGAGGGTGCATTTGAAATACAATGGATTCATTGGCTATGAGTGAAGTTGTTGGTTGGTGAAGTCAGTTACGACTACCCTATTTATATATTATATCATCTATGGTTACGACTGTTTGTGTTAATTACTGTTCGAGCGATTTCTTCTTTAATAAATCAATATGTCAAATATAAGTATTGAAGCAAAAGCTAATATTGTGGCCATATTCGAATGGTCTGAATATATTTCACATTTCTAATGAAACGGGCTTATCTGTAAGTTAATTAATTAATTAATATTGTTGTAGTGCAATTTTGTTCATTGGTTGCAATTGTGTAATATGGTTGTTGTTTTTTTAGAGAAATACTGTGAGTCGTTGCGTGAAACAATTTGAGGAAGAAGAGTTGCAGAGTTGGAGGAGAAGTGGAAGACCTGCTGAAGCGGTGTTATATGGTAGCAGAATATGAAACGAATAACGAAGAGTATTTATTTTAACTGGGAATCAACAATATTTTCTGATAAAAAAACGTTTAAATCATCTCAAAAAGGAAGATTATATTTTTATGGCATAAGGATAACACACGGTGGTGTGAAAACAACATAGTACCGAACACTGAATCTAAGTGTAAATTATGTGGGGTGGATTAGTGCGCAAGGGCCGGGTGAATTAGAACCAATATCTACGCGTGCAAATAGTGCAAATTATGTGGAAGTGTTAGAAGATATAATGTTGCCCACAGTGCGAAATGTCTATCCAGATATAAATGAAGGTTTAAGGGCATTAGAAGGTTTCTTCAGGGTCGGCAGCATGAGTGTGACGCCCCTGGTGTTGCATACGTCCAAAAGCCACGGTAATCACTTTCTATCAAGTGGGCCGTGTGCTTGTCTCCCACCTAAGTGGTATAAAAAAAATGATATAAGTTTTGTGCACGATAATTGTCCCATCCATCGAGCCACCATACTTCGCGAATGGTTTAGTGAACGTAAAGTTATTCCTTGCTCTGGCGAAGGGTGAAAATGTTCAAAAGGGAAGCCAGTGGCAAATCCCAAAGAACAACCATGGCAATTTTGTATGAAATTCTCTCAAATTTTAGATAGGTACTGAATTTTAGGTGTAATACATGTAATAATGCATTAAACTTAAGCATCTCTACCATGACTTCCCTTTGCAGAGCAAGCCGGCAGGAATCGTGTTATGAGTACTCCTCGCCACTGAATTTCCTTGGCCAGCACGATCCCCTGATTTGAACCCGATTGAGAATATATGGGGTTTAATGGTGCAAAGAGAGATAAAAGTTATTGTTATTATATATTATATTTTATATAAAATATAAAAGTTAGGCTCAATTTAAAGTGAAAGCTCTCGTGATATTGTTATCTAAGCTATTCTGTTTAAATATTTTTGTTATTTAATTTCAGTTGAGCCTATTGAGACTACTGAGCCTATCAAGGGACGTGCTGGCCTGTAATTAGTATAAGACTGTATGGTTGACGTTAAGTTTCAATCCTCTTTTCCGAAAAAAAACTTTCGAGAAAATGAATAATTAAGCTATAACCTCAATATGCAATATTAATTTTATTATAAAAGTATATTTTTTGGATGAAATTATTATAACCACAAATTAACATTGGATAATTCTTTTAATAAAGTTTTTTTTTTAACTATTGTTTTATTTATAATCTATTGTAAATTAAGTATAATATTTTTCTATTTGTAAATAATTATTTCTAATTCTGTTAACTTGTTCCTAAAATTTAATGAAAACAAAACAACAAAAAGTGGAAAATCTAAGATCCGAACCCACAACATCCGATTTCAACACTACCCATAGATAGTAGCCTTGTTACCGACCAGGCTACGCACTGCCTTACGTAGAATCACGAATTTTTGCATTACTTTACATAGATGCATGCTTCGAACATAATAGTATGAAAAGGCGAGCATAAAGTTTTCTTTGTTTCGCATCACACACATTTATATTTTCTCATATCGATACTGTGTGACGTATAAATGTATGCGTTAAACATTACATACACATAGATACGCGTTTAACCGGACAAGCCATTATAAACATTACGGTGCTAATGCACTTTTGAATGCAATAGTACGTACCGGTTAATTTGACCATAACATCATCCAACTCGGCAAGCAGCTTGCCGGCCTGAAATTGGGCCATATATCGCAATAAATCCCTGAAATACTTTTGCTACGACTTGACCCGCACAATTATTATGTACATGTCAATAAATTCTTGAACTCTAGACTATGTAAATATATTAAATGAACGCAAAAGATATACGAAGCATCTACAACAGAACAAGGAATTGACAGCTGACTGTTTGGCAGTTGATGAGTGTTGCAAATATAAGGCATTGGTCATTTTGCGTCAAAAAGAAAATATTAGTTCCTCAAACATTCATTTCCTGATTTTCTTGACTCACTACAACAAAGAGAATACACTGTTTCCGATGTATTACTTTACTCTATGATGCACTGCACTACAATTCACTAACCAAGACATTCACCCAAATAAATTCATCTACACATAACGCACACACACGCATGAAAACGCCAATCACCATTCATATACCAGGATCAGGAAACTTGGCATCAGCCCGTCCCTGATTAACGATCCAAGAGGTTGATAAAACAAAAAATCAGTTAGAAAATAATAATAATAAATATCTTTTCACGTACACACTAATTATACAGCCCAAAGTAAGTTTCATTTAAGAACTTGTGTTATGGATACTGTAAATACATACTTTTTTCTTTAAATGAGCCTTTTCCCTCAGAATAAACGATAAACGTCAAATGGTCTTCTTTTATTGCTAACAATTTTGTACGGAACCCTTTGTGCAGTCCGACTCGCACTTGGCCGGTTTTTATCTTCTATGGTTATTATCAATCAGAGCTATTTTCTTTTTGACATTTGACAGTTAAAAAATCAAAGATCTGAAGACGGCCTCCGTGGCGTAGCGGTAGTGAACGCCGCCGCTACGCAGGAGGCGCGGGTTCGATCCCCGCTCAGTGCAAATATTTGTATGCATATTAATATGAATATTTGCATTGGTCTGGGTGTTTATATGTATAATATGTATGTTTTTACAAAAAAAAATGAATCTAAGTATATTTATCCGCATTCTAGAACCCATAACACAAGCTAGGTAGTTAAGCTATGCTTACTTTGGGTCTAGATAGCGTTGTGTAGAATGTCCTACAATATTAATAATAATAATAATTATGGATGTATTTAAAAATGCAATTTATATGTGATTTTAATTAATAAAGAGAGAATAATAATTAATTCATCATAACGTTTTTTTTTTTTAAATAAAAATTGATTCGGTAGGAACACATTTGAAAGAAACTTTAGTAGAAAATTTATATGCCTAAATCGACAGAAGATAAGAACATATGCCTGAATCGACTTCCACTCTGATCAACTGGTTGATTCGTTCAATTGATCGGAGTGGAAGACGGGGTAGTACCACAGAATAATAAATAGTTACTGTAGTACTATGGATTATTCATCATTTATTCATTAAACAATAGTACTACGTACAGAAACTAACATAATATGGCGCTTGGCGCTGCCTAGGTAATGGTAACACCAATGACTCTTCCATTTTTTTTTAAACCACTTAGTTGGCAGACAAGCACACGGCCCACCTGATGGGAAGCGGTCACCGTGGCCTACGGACGTATGCAACACCAGGGGCGTCACACTCGCACGGCCGACCCTGAAGAAACCTTCTAATGCCCTTCTTGTAGAACCCCATAATTGGGGGTTGTGCTTTATTTATTAATAGTTACAAGTACCCGCTTGACGGCAATAGGCTCGGCCCCTAACACGTAAGATGGAAAATCAGTTGGCGAAATGTGGGTAATACACCTCTGCTTACCCCTTCAGGGATTCACAGGCGTGAGTATAGATATGTGTATATGGGGCTGCCCATTAATCACGTAAGGATCAGGGATTGTACGGAAAAAATCACGAAATATCACCAAGGGGAGGAAAAAATTAAAACTACCCCCAGTATATTGAGATATCACTTGTATTTATTTTTTCTTATAATGCGCGATTTTGGTCACGGTGATTAATTTTCTTAAAAATGTCTAGGGGGAAGGAGGGTTGGTCTTAAACCTCACGACGTATCACCATAGTGGGAAGGGGGAGGGGGGTTAAAAATTGTTAAAAAAAATCACGTGATTAATGGACCTATGTATGATCATCTGTTTCCTCTTGAACTACTTATTACAACTGGACAAATGAGGCATCGTTAGAGGTGGAGAAACTTGGGTCTAGACTGGTAAAGCGGACGCCAGACTTCGAGGTGAAAGCTTCGGATGCGACTGGAATTTAACGCTAGGATGCGTTGCAATGCGATGCGCACCCCTCGCCGCCCTTTCTAGAGGCAATATGGAGACATCGTGGTTCCCACACACGAGGGGAGCATCTCGAAACTGGAGATGTCCCTGGGTCTGTCGGGGTACAAGGAATATGTTTTAGGCAATCTTAAACCCAAAGCGCTGCTGTTTCAGTCGGTTCAAAGCCGATATGACCACCCTTATCACCCGGCGGGATCATCCGAAGGGATTTAGTAAAGCATAGTATGGTTCGATGCCCACTCTGTACAAAAATTTGCATGCATGATATATTTGCATTGGTCTGGGTTCTTCGGTATATCATAAAGTACAGTCCGCATCGATCGATCTTGACTAGCATAGTACTGAAAATTATCTTAATACCTTGGTATTCAAATTATTTCCTTCCATCGATTTGATGCTGACTGTACAAACACGGTGGTATTGATGTGTAGGAAAAATTTAACTGCTAGTCAAAATGATGCTGACTGTATGTATTTGCAAAAAAATTTTTTTTTTTTTTTTATCCGCATTCTAGATCCCAAAACACAAGCTTTGCTTGCTTTGGGTCTAGATAGCGCTGTGTAGATTGTCGTAGAATATTTATTTCTCTGATTTTATGTCATGACTTTAGCAATCACTTATGCTATAGTCAAAATG
Organism: Eilema depressum; assembly: GCA_914767945.1. Lineage (NCBI taxonomy): Eukaryota > Metazoa > Arthropoda > Insecta > Lepidoptera > Erebidae > Eilema > Eilema depressum. The sequence continues at coordinate 29,796,392 of OU612012.1, read as the reverse complement.
AATAGAATTACTAACCAAATGATTTTTCTGTGATTGATACCAATTCAATATTCATAATTTTAGTAATCAATCAATCAATTATCCTATTGCAGTCCACTGCTGGACATAGGCCTCTCCCAATTGTTGTAAACCTAAATGCGTTTTACAAATCGTGAAAAAATTATTGGCGATTTGAAAACCATGATTTGAAGCATAAAAACCTAACTTCTGCTTTGACATATCATACTGACTACCACGTTAATAAGTTATCGAAATGGAAATCACGCTTTGAAGAAACGTGGTGTAAGTAAATTTTGACGTAGAGCCATTTGTATGGGTGACGCAAGTTGTCAAAATGACATATACCAAAGTTCTGCTAAGTTTTACTTTGACAGATCTTACAGACTACCACGTTTTTAAGTTATCGAATCCATTTCGATCACAAGTCACACGTATACAAAACGTGGCGTTAGCGCATCGGGCCCCAGTTCACGTGTTTCCTACTTTCTACAGTCCCGGGTTCTCGGGCGTGAAAAAGCATGTGATGAGGCCGTCAAGCTGAGTACCACCATTGTACGTGTCTGTTATGGTGGCCCTCTTCCCTGAGACTTTGCCTTTAGCTTACTATCAGGCAAGATGAAGTCAATTTGACGTGTCTTATATTATTTATGAAAAATATGTGCTTGGCTCTGATCATTCATTTAGACAAATTTAAAAACGGCTATTGTTCGATGTTCTGTTACAAGTGAATGCTCAAGTGTATCAGCTCCTTTAGGTGCAGATAAACTCGCTACTTGATACGACGACCGCTAGAGAGAACCAATTAAAGGAGTTGAGACTAAAGATACAATTTAAGTTGAGTTTGAGAGATATTTCAGATTTGATTGGAAATGTTTACGACGTCGCGGTAAAGTTTGCCTGTGATGTTGGACTGTGGTGTGGATGTTCTCGTTAACCGTTGATTGACGTGATCGATTATTATTTTGGAATTATAACCATCGAAACGTGGAAAGTTGTGAAGATATAAGATTTCTTGCGTTTCTAGATAAATTCTGACGTTGCGTCATTTAGTGACGTAATGGATGAAAAGATTGACGATAGTGTTGCTGTAGTGCTGTAGTGACGTACGCGGAACAGACCGATTTGGAACGTGATTATATAAATTATTGGCGCCTCAGAGGAAACTAATAATTATTTATTACTACTTTTCTATACAAACAAATGCGACAATCGAAATTACATAATAACTTTGATCTTAACAACAAATGACGGTACAGAAAGATAGTGAAGTATATAAGAATAGAGTTTAACGTCTGGCTGTTGTCTCTGCCTACCCCGGTGGGAAATAGTCGTGAGCGTATGTATGTTTGTATGTATGTAACTTTGGACTTAACAAAGAATTTCTCTCCTATTAGGTGATGTGTGTAATTATTAATACTATTACCAATCTAAAAATTAAACTATAGGTACAGGCATCCTATTTGGGTCACCACGATCTAATAAAAAAATCCATTGAAATGGAACGACTCATATTGAAAAATTATCATGCAACGCACAAAAATAGAATTTGGACGCCAAACAGATTCTAATTGCAGTTTTAGTGTGTCCCATGATTCCTGAACCCTATTCAAAAAATTCTAAGACAATTGTTCTTTATAATCACTATAACACAATAACCATTTCTTATAGCCCAAGTGGACAAAGTACGAAAGCTTCAACATCATCTTTCTTCATCTTTTGTCCAGAATATCGCAAATTTCATGAAGGACGTGTATAAGAACCGGTACGGCATGGACCTGCAAGACGACACAGTGAACAGGCTCTACTCCATCGCTGTGAGCATCTTCGCAATCGGAGGGATGCTTGGCGGTTTCTCCGGTGGCATGATTGCTAACAGATTTGGCAGGTAAGACTTAAATTGATATGATTTGGTATAACACTATTGATATCTTAGGGGTTTTCTTTAGTTTCGTAAATTGGAAAACTTATTTTAGATGTGAGGTCTCTCAACCGACGGGAGCTCACAAGTAATTCATTAAGTGAAAGGATGAAGAAGCTATCTGCCATTTTCAAAATATTGAAAAAAAGGACTAATACTACTGATACTTCATTTGCAAATATCCGTGACGTTTTTTGATAAGATAAGATAATTCTTTATTGTACACAAACAAGCTACAGTACATTAGGGACAATATAAGAGATGTGTACAAATGGCAGCCTTATCACTGCAAGCGATCTCTTATGGGTCCATTACACGCTCATGCAAGCGTCATGCATCATGCCGTCAATCATGAATATTATTGGTTAATCGGTTATAATACGTTATGTTATTGGTCAATCACGGCGTGATTGATGGTTAAACCATGGCAAAACCTAGCGTGTAATGGACCCCTTACAGGCAACCTTTGGATGGACATATTTTAAAATATTTTAACTAAAATAAATTTTTTGACTGGTAATACAATAATTTGACACTATAATATTATTATATAAACAGTCAAAAAACGTCACAGTCATCTGTAAATTAAGTATTAAAGCTTCGAAGTTCTTTATCTTAAATTTTGAGATTGACAGATATCCCCTTCTTTCAATTACTTTTTCAAAGCAGTTAGAGGAATTTTAGTAAATTCGATTACTTATATTCTTAAAAGAACATCACTGATAAATTGCAACTCGCTGAATAACAAAACAGGATAACTAGACAATGCAAGTTAACGATATAGGTACCAACCAACAGATTGAATTGCATTCATGAGGGTGCGGGCTTGACCTGTACAGTCCGGATGCGAATGCACTGCGAAAAGCAATATATTGTGTGACCCACATTACCAGTGACCATTGTCCGATATAAATAATAATTAACTTCCAATACTGTCAGCGCTATCACTGAGTATGACAGCGCGATCGTGTTGAAATGCGTTCATTAATATGTGTTAAAAACGAAACACGCTATCAAAAATGGAGTAGGTAATATTTTGAAACGTTATTATTGTGTTGTTTATCGTTTCATGAGTGGTTTAAGGTAATAATAATAATAAGAGACTTTAAGCTATTTCAAGTTTCAATATAGGTACTTTATACACTACGTCTGGGATCTTCAATATAAGATTAGAGATACTTGAGCGTAGATATGCTTAGAATACCTAGGTATACTTAAACGTAAGAAAGCTTGACAAAACTTGAACCTTTCATAAAGTAATAAACAATGTATAGAAATATTGTCTTTTTTAAGCGAGGAATCCCCCTCGAGTGGTACATCACCGGATTTACGCTGAAGTGTCAATATCACAATCAAATCGACTAAACTACACTGTGTTCCATCATTGGAGTTTATGGCAGAGGTCCCTAGGAATTTCAGCAGTTATTAGCTGCCTTCATGCAGGCAACTTCATCATGAAGTGCGGAAAGCCTTGCCTCCTTCCAGCTCCAATGAGAATAGCGCACAAGGATCATGTCGAGTCACTGTTACGAGATATCGCTGTACACATATAAAAAAATAAATATCAAAAAGTTTGTATTCTGTATTCCATACTACATAATATTCTGATGTTGAAATAGCTTGTACTTACTTGTAATTTTGTAGTGTTTCGGATTTTATCATTAACTGTATAGTGTGTATTTACTGGTATATTTATCATCAGGAAAGGGGGTTTGCTACTGAACAACATCCTGGGCATAAGCGGCGCGAGTCTCATGGGCTTCACGAAGATATCACACTGTTACGAGCTGCTTATATTCGGCAGGTTTATCATCGGCGTCAATTGCGGTGAGTTGCATACAATATAGTTTGACCGTAACCGCGGTGAGACGGGGGGAGAGAATGACGAATGTGTAGGATATGATTTTTATGACATAACTAGTTGACCCGGCAAACTTCGTACCGCCATATTTTCCGCCCGCGTGGTATTCAGATCCCGCTGTACCTTCTTCAAATTTCCATGTTAGTTTCTAATCCCGTTCCCGCTGCACCATTCCCGACCCGTGCATGAACATGCCACATATTATTATAATTGAGCATATTAAAAATATGGCTTTTCTAGATTCAGACCCGTTCCTGCTGTACCTTCTATTCAAACTTCCATGTTAGATTCTGATCCCATTCCCGCTGCACCGTCCCCGACCCGTGAACAATGCGAACATGCCAATAATTGACCATGGGAAAAACATGGCTTTTCTAGATTCAGACCCGTTCCCGCTGTACCTTCTATTCAAACTTCCATGTTATATTCTGATCCCGTTCCCACTGCACCGTCCCCGACCCGTCAACATGCCACATATTATTGACCATGGTAAAAACATGTATTTTCTAGATTCAGGCCACAAACTTTTAAGGATTGTCCTTGTGATTTGTTTATGGTCATGACTGAAATCGTTTAAATTCAAACGGCATGTCGGTTGGGATCATCGGGATCCTTGGAATGAGAACTTCCTCACCTTCGAATTTTCCATTGAGTGAAAAAAAAATTAAAAAAAATTAAAAAAGTATCCTATGTCCTTCTCCTGGTTCTAAACTACCTCCCTACCAATTTTCAGCCAAATCAGTTCAGCCGTTCTTGACTTATAAGTGGTGTAACTAACACGACTTTCTTTTATATATGTGGATAGATGTTGACGACTGTCATATAGGTCAAATCCCATACATTTATCGAGGCTTCCAGCGACTGGGACCGTAATTAAATTTATTTTAAATTTAATATTTTTCTTCCGGCGACTGGGACCACCCATAAAAAAGAACAAAAAAATTATAGTTAAAACCAAAAACAGTACAGTCAAACAAAAAGACGAAGAGACGTAATAATTAAAGCAAAATCTGATCAATTCAAAAATATCATTGGCTTTAGTAATTTCTTTAATCATCATCATCTGCATATAGACGTATTCTCCTGATTGCATCCGTGGCCAATATGACCTCGGAGCTCAGGGTCCGCCTTCCGGCTCTTCCTTCTCCACTTCGCACGATCTTGGGCGTCCATGGTAGTGAGACCATTAGCACGCATATCACCCTCCACGACGTCAAGCCAGGACTTCTTTGGCCTACCCCTTTTACCTGGACCCGGCGGGGGTACCATTGCCAGGCATTTGTTCCCCACGTAGCCTAGCGGTTGCAGCAAGATGGTTCCGTACCAGCGAAGGCGGCTCTCTTGCATTTTATCCGCGATGTCACGGACATGGAGGCTGCCGCGGATGCGAGAGTTCCGTACGCGATCTTTACGCGTAACGCCGCACATCCACCGCAACATTTTCATCTCCGTGACACGCAGCTCTTGCTTGTGTCGCTCGAGCAGCGGCCACGCCTCACAACCTACAAGAGAACAGGCCTAATGATCGTCTTACCTGACCTGCCCCTTCAACCTGACTGGCATTTTAGGATCATTTGACGCCAGTCATTTCTCGCCACTTGGCCCACGCGGCAGCAATGCGTGCCTTGACGTCGTGGTCGATCTCACCGGTCACATGAAGTACAGATCCCAGGTACTTAACCTGGTCCGTGCGCTCGACCAAATTATCGCCTATGCGGACGGGTGTGGGATCTGTGGAGTTTAACGCTAAGTATTCTGTCTTCGCTACATTTAGCTTCAGACCGCCGTTCTCAAGCGCTTCTTTCCATCCTTTCACGCGTCGCACCAATCTGCTCCTGTCCGCGTCCATGAGCGCAATATCATCAGCATACATGAGCAACCACGGAGGCTGTTCATGTGAGTTTCTAATGCTGTCCGACAAAACATCTAATACCACGCTGAACAGGTAAGGACTAAGGACGGATCCTTGGTGTACCCCGACGGTGATGGGGAAGGCTTTCGAGTCGCCAACAGCTGCAGTCCGAACCACGGAACCGGAATCGTAGTACATGTCTCGGATGGTGTCAAGTGATTTCTTTAATGTACACCAATAAAACAAATTAAAACTACAGTAATATGTCACCTTAAATACTAAATTCGAACATCATGTCAAAATTAATCAACTAACCCGCCCCGCCGCCCGCCACCGTAACAGAGGCAAAGCATGACGCTAGCGGCATTGCCCCGCTGTATAGCAACGGCCAACCTCTGCCCCGGTACAAGGCGAAGCGAATGTCACCGGTTTTCTTGTAGCGGTTACTGGAGACAGGACAGTACGGCACACGTGGTTGGGGTATCAGTCGATACAAAGGCTCTCCGGAGTATGATATATCTTCGTTGAGAGCATGGTGACGCGGAAACCTACCCGCGCTTCTTCGACAACTCAGTGCGTGCTGACCGTCGCCGCCCACCATGGAGCCGCACGTGCATTTATGGGGTTCACACACCTTGCAGCCCAGGTGGAGGGCCACTGCCACCCGCAAAGAATTGTCGTCCAATAAAGTGCCCAGGTGAGGTGAAGGCAGCGCGTGCAATCATGCTCCCGATTCCGGCTGCGACACCGCCCGAAGCCTCGCCAGATCGGATTCGGCCCCCGTGGCATCTCCACCAGCCCCTCCTAAGCCTTCCAACAGTGCCATCGTCCCAAGCGCGCTGGACATGAGGCGTGACAGGGCCTGACGCCGCCGAACTGCGGGCAAGCCACACTGTCTCGGCGTCCGCTGCAAAGAGCACGGTTACTCTGCCACCATTATTATGGAGGATGGCAGTAACAAGGTCCGCAGCGCCATGTGCCGATGCCAGCATAGCCGGCAAACCCACATCCCGCGCGCGTTTCACCCAATACCCCCGTGACGGTTGGGGAGAGTCGCCTGTACCCATTGGTTTTCGTTGAGCCATACATTGAGGATCGACTCAACTGTGGACTTGAAGATGTCACCGAAAGCCGCGACGTCCGCAGCGAGGTACGTCAGCTTAGAGAGGGCAAAGCACATGCGCAAAAGCACCAATGCCACATGCGCAGAAAGATTTTTGAGACGTTCTCGAGCGGTCAGGAGAAGCTTATTACGGGAAAAGATTGCCTCTGGCACCCCTTCAGGGAAAAATCATTTATGTATAATATGTATAAATATCTAGGTATACTTATTCTAGGCATAAGTTTATTGCCTGCAATTCCGAAAAGATAGATTTTCTTGGCAGTCACTTTTCCATAGATTTTCTTACCCATGTTTTCGTCCTGAAAAATGCCTCTACTACTACCAGACAAATTTGAAAAAGATTTTTCACAAAAAAATTACAGATAGGTACCGGGATACGCTATTTCTTAATAAAACGGTGTCAAAAATATTTCAATCGGCTCAGTTTTACGAAACCTCGATTTCAGCAAAAAACAATTGTGTTGAAATCGGTCTGAGCTGCGGCTATCCTTATATGTGGGGGGATGGGGAGGGGGGTTGGTCACACCTACACATACCTTCATGACTATTACATACACATATTCACGCCTGAAAGCCCATATTTCACTATGTTTTCGGTCCCGTGTAACCAGAGTCAGGGGGCGAGCCTATTGCCGTCAAGTGGGCACTGTGTCTTAGGCTGTAGGTAGGTATATTTACTGACGGATGAAGAACAGCCCAGACATGACAGATGGAGTTCCCGTAGTCGAAGGCGACTACAGGATAAGGCTGTTCTCCATCCGTTCGCCCTACCAACGCAAACCAACACTGTCTAGGAACAAATTGATACTCTAGTGTCTAGTCTAGTGTCAATGTAGGGTCCGCATTTTTTCGCATAACTTTTAAGTTATTTTAAGGGAAGCCCGAATATGTTTCAAATACCTACCATTGATCCATTCCTTGAGCCTTTATCCAACTCAGTTAGGATCGAACTTTAATATGTACTTACCGTGAAGCGACTGCTACCTGACCTCCACTCCTATTTGAAGCTATGGCGCTAATTTTAAACTAAAAGTGAATGTTGACTACCACTATGATATTTTAAATATCAGAAGTGATAACTTAGAATACCATCCAGGGTGCCACCAAATCGGATACAAAAAAAATCATTCAAATCGATCCAGCCGTTTAGGAGGAGTTGATGAGTGACATATACGATAGATGACATTTTTCAATCAGAGTTTTTTCTTTAAATTAAAACTAACCTTTTTTTGTTTGACTGTACTGTTTTGGCTAAAACAATAGATTTTTTGATACATTTATAAGTGGTCCCAGTCGATGGAAGAAAAATATTAAATTTAAATGAATCCGGCAACTAGGACCGCGGTCCGAGTTAATTGTGGTCCCAGTCGCCGGAAGCCTCCATTTATCATTCTATTCTACGATACGCCGGTATTTAATATAAACACAAATACATTATTTATACGTAAGACTTCCAGAATTATGTTGCTAATAGTAGGAGTGTAGAGTCAAATAACGTACGTGGTTGTCAATAATGAGCTGTTTCCTTATTAATTGGGAACATCAAAGCTAGCAACATTTTGTTGCAACATCTCTGCCTATCTCTTGAGGCTAAACGGACGTGAAGACTATAGCTAAAGAAATACCTATTGTGCATGTTGATTTAAATACTGTTTGAGCAATTAATTGTTTTAAAAGGAATGCACTATTCAAGGAAGTTGCTAAACGATTTCGTGTACAATCCGCCATTTTAATGGATTTGAGCTAGTATTTAGTTTGACCGACATACTGAAGTGTGACGTCATCATACGGTCAGTATACCCTACGATCATAAGGCCATCCACTGCGTCGACAGTTTTGTTATACCTACGATTAATTCGAGACGTAATCCGATCGGCCGCCCACGATTCCCCGCGATACACACCCATGTGGAGGCTCGCTCGTTGCAGCGGGTGGCCTAATTGTATTGCTGATTGAAGGACGAAGCTCTGGCATAGGTTCCTCTCTTGGTCAGACGTCACTACCGTAAAATCCAAGCCCTTATATTCGAATTGCTACTAAGTAAGCGAATCCGGACTCCGATGTGTAAGTCTCGGATGGAACCAGGAACACCGCTAATAGAATATGATGGGTATCAATATTCCATACCCGTCTCCTTGCCTAAAGAACTTTTATCACGATATTAATTATGTATTTAGTACCTGTACTACGCACTTAGTGTGTCCTCATATAATATTTATACAGTAAGTTAATAGAGCTTCCGAGTGAGTGGAATCAACCAGAATCAGAGATCAGTTTGAAGCATACTCGTAGCGATGAATGATTTAAGTATAATACGTTGTAATAAATTACTTATTGATGTTATCGGAAGCTTAAAGTAACCGAGACTGCATAAAAGTAAATGAAACGTCGGGAACAGTATAAATAGTATGAATTAAATTGTGATAAAATCAATCGCAAGTGGGTAATTTTGGCGACTTGAAAGGTAAAGTAAAGTAAAGTGGAAAAGGGTGACAATTTTCAAAAAGGGAGCCGATGGAAAAAAATTACCTTGATCTAGTTTTTCATACACCATACCCACCATCACCAGACCCAGTGGAAAGTCGGCAGGAATCGGGTTATATGGACCCCTCGCCAATACCATTTTGCCTGTTGATTGACGGATGACGGTATAGCGCGTACTTTCCTCCCGGGGTTGAGAGGGCAGACGGCAGTCACTCCCGTAAAAATCGTATAAGCCAACCCAGAGATTGGTTTGTGTCCCAAGAATGATAATAGGGCACTGTGCATGTTCGATAATATTCATACAAAATTCTATTCTAACTTCAAGTTTTTTTCTGTATTGACGATTTAAAACGGTACTAAATCCTCATAGTTCCATTGGTTGCACTATGAGGACTTTTAAATCCTCGTCATACGATTGATCGAACTGTGCAATCGAACTATGTTGCCACGAGGCTTACAAACCGTCAAAGATAATAAATAGTTGAATGAATTTTTAAAGCATTTAGTATGCTAACTAGTCCCGCCCGAGGTCGTTTCTCTTTTCTATCTTCTCTATTATATAAAAATGAATCCCTAATTGTGTTGCTAAGCGCAAATTTCGAAAACGGCTGAACCGATTCCGCTAATTCTTTTTTTAGAATATTCCTTGAAATTCTTACGGCGAGAAAAAAAAATAAAAATAAAGAATTGACTGTTAGGTGGTACGAAGTTCGCGGGGTCAGCTAGTATTAATAAATAGTTAAGCTTAATAAATAGTTGTGAAACAAATTGACTACCAGTTTGAAACGCGACTCCGACCTGAGAAGACTCCGGCGAGACTCTGCGGGCTTTTGCATTATTGTATACGTTATCAAAATAAAAAACATACAGACGAATTGAGAACCTCCTCCTTTTTTGAAGTCGGTTAATAAATACGTACTGTTTATACGAAGATTGATGGCGCTTGGTGGAACTTTCTAAACATAATATGAAACCTTTGAGAACGCCATGAGACGAAACCTTAAAGATGCCTTAGACGAAAGGTTAAAAAAGAAATGTGGTAAAGTACAAGTGCTTTATTCAATACATAAGTGTACAAATACGTAGTTAAATTTCTTTGTATTATAGAATCAAGATGGTTTTCCGTAGAGAAAATAATATTTTTGTTTATAGAAAGATAAAAATCACCTTGATTTAAATTGGAAGATTCCTTTGAACATATACCAGAAGGTTTTCCTTGAGAAAAGAGGGTGCCGGTCCAATTTTCCTTATCCATATACAACTTGATCAAACATCAAATATTTATTTGTTAGTAAACAAATAAACTTCTTAAGGTACCTTTTAATAATTAAGTACCTTTTTCTCAGTATTGATGTTTATGTATTTTGAAATGTATTGGAGACTATTAATTGTAGGTTGCCAATAAAATAAATATACTTTTACGCCCGTAGCACATCTCCGCCGTTTCGCGGCGGACAGCGGAACTGCTAGTTGAGTTTCGCTGTGTTCAAGTGTAGCTGGAGCAGCGGAACATGAGCGAAACTTGACACTTGTTATCTAATATGGAGCGCGTACCCGAATCTAACTAGTCCGTGTAGAACGCATGCGCCAACTACCTGACTTCTGATTGCTCCGTTCAACATGATAACGTCTTTTTCGCATGCGCGAACTTGATACCGTGCGTCAAGAATTTTCAAAATCAACAGGGCCGAAATTGGGTAATTGGCTGTCTAGTTAAATTATTAGGTAGTTTATGGTGAGTGATAGGGAAAGGAGATGTTCACTTTTTGTATGGACAATGGGGACACTAATTTGCACAAATATAATATATATAAATTAGTTTTATATTTGGTACCATTATACGTTAACATTACATTTAGATAAATATAATATTAATACAATTAAAAGTCTATTATTATAATAAAAACGTACCTACCTTCCACATTTAATTCTCTCTGAATTTCTGGCCATGCTTGCAATTTTTTCACGTTATTTTTATAATGTGGATGGCTTATTAAATAAATAACGGGTCTATTTCTGATCTCTATGAGAAGCTTTTCGGTATATTCCACGTCCATCATTTAAAAAAAACGTAGTTACGCGAGGGTTCAGATTCAGCCACCTGTCACCGCTTCACCCCGCTGGTGAAGTGGTGTGACATTCATATCCTTCCTTTTCGGAGTACAATGGGGACACCGTGCTTTTCACACCTGAGGGCTCTTAAATTATGGCCTAGAATCAGTCGGGGAGTGCGTAATAGGAGGCGTGCGGTTTTGAGTAGGTGCGATGGCCGACCGGAGTGATATTTGAAGGGACTACCGAAAAAAAGTAGGAGCATGATCAGAATTCGACGTGTGTGGAGCCGTGGGCAGCAGCTATGTATAATACTAGCAGTTGCCCGCGGCTCCTCCCGCGTGGAATTCGGATTCCGTTCCCACTTTTTTTTCGTGCTAAAGTTCCCTCGGATATTTAATTATTTATTTATTTATTTAGAAACTCATAAGATATGGTCAGGAGTGATTGTCGAACTGAACTGAACTCTAAACCACTAAAAACGCATGCCGTCGCGGGTCTTTATTTGCTAGCCTATGTTACTCCCATTATTGAAATCAGTCAACAACAAACAAAAAAAGGACTTTCCTCTTTAGAATATTAGTGTACCTAGATGTAGGTAATACCATCCTGTACAAAAAACTGTAGACGGCGAAAAAATAATCAAAGTAAAACTTTTTTACTGATCTTGATTCATTTGGAATTTAAAAGACCCCTAATGCGGCCCTGCAATTTACGTGTTACGTAAAATTGTCACGTGACAACACTGACAAAATAGCGGACGAAGCGCGGAGGTGTGAACGGCATAAGCGAAACTGCGCGGCGAAAGAGATAGAAGATAGGTAAATCTATGCATTAAAACATGCCGTTTCGCTAGAGTTTCGCTCCTCGTACAACTGACAGAACATGGCGAAACAACCGCGGTTCCGCTATACGCGGTTTCGCGGCGGAGATGTGCTACAGGCGTTAGAATACACAAATACATTTTTTTATCTACTGGTGCCTAGCACTAGCTATGACAAAGTGTTCTCATAATATCGGCCTTGCCTTCCTTTCCTTGCCAGTTCACGTGATTCCCTCTTCCTACAGTCCCGGGTCCTTTAAGCGGGCCGTGAAAAGCATCTGATGTCACTGAGTGCCACCATTGTAACATTGTACGTGTCTATAATGGTGCTCCGCTTTTCCGCGACTTTGCCTTCAGCTTACCATCAGGCGAGGCGAAGGCAAATTGACGTGTCCTATATTAAAAAAAACCTGTCTCTCTCAGCTTCCTCTAAATTTAAAGAATGTTAAACTATAATGTCATAGAGTTATTGCATAGCTCTGCTAGCGGCCACTACTTCGATGGCTCGTGGATTCAATTCCTTAACAGAGCGTATTTTTGAGATAGGGCTGTAAGGGCAGGCACCTTAACAATGTAAAGCAGCAGAACGATGCTTTGATGGAATTTTTATCATTTTTGGGTGAATATACAGCATGGTGCGGATTTTTCTCTGAGCTGACGGCTGTTTCTACTAAAAAAGCCGATATATGAACACCAAGCGACTAAAATATGGGGTTCTTCAAAAAGGGTATTAGAAGATTCTTACAGGGTCGGAAGCGCAAATGTAACGCCCCTGGTATTGCATACGTCGATAGGCCACGATTCCATCAGGTGGGCCGTGTGCTTGTCTACCACCTAAGTGGTATAAAAATCATCTAGGCTTCAAATGACAAACTTTGGATGCAATACAACTAGGAAATCGAATGAACTTACTGTGACCTGAAGATGAAGTGAAATTTCAGTAAACATATTCGGTTTTAATCATATTTTCTTCACCAGGGTTGAATACTTCACTAGTGCCAATGTACATATCGGAGATAGCACCCCTGAACCTGCGCGGGGGCCTGGGTACGGTGAACCAGCTGGCAGTCACGGTGGGCCTTCTACTGTCTCAAGTCCTGGGCATCGAGCAGATCCTCGGCACTGATGACGGATGGCCTATACTGCTTGGTAAGTGATACTTTTTCATAAATAAGATGTGAAAGGAACTTCATTCCATGGAAGCTCAAGTTATGGAATGATCTTCCTGCTGTGGTTTTTTCAAGCGACAATTGGTTTTTCAAGGTTCTTACAGGGTCGACAGCATGAGTGTAACGTCCTGGTGTTGCATACGTCTATAGGCCTACCACTTCCTAGTTGACTCCAATACTAATTTTATACCATGGCATTATCGGTTCTGCGCCATGGCTGTTGTGCTGTATTATTTATTATTGTGTATTTATTAATATATAGATACGTCTTGCAGGAACATTGTTGCGTAAAAAAATATAGCTAAGTACTTACTCGCGTGAAAAAATAATACGTCAATATGATTAATTTATATGATATATCGTCCGCAAGGCCCTTGTATCGGCGAACGTACCCTGGGTACTTGAACCTCCGGGTCTGAGCAGTCGGAGGCTAAGAGACCGAACGGATTGACTTTAGGTCCCTGGAAGAACGGCAAGTGCCTGCTGTGGGACGCAACTAACTAGCACCTAGCCACATCCACCTTAGTCGCACCATCCACTCCCCGTCGGCTGCCGCGGATGACGCCAGCTCGAGGAAGAGACTTAAGTAGTTACCACTTCATGCCAGTAGCGGTCGAGATTAAGCCTCCGCCCAAGGCCTAGAGGTCACTGGTGACTCTCGCTCCGGATCGGTTCTGGTTAAGAGGCTGGCTATCGCAATCCAACGTGAATATGCGGCCAGTGTGATAGGCACCTCTATACTAGGAGCGATCAGGGGAGGGTTATTCGATTGGACTCCAATGGAATTGTATATTTAGCGTTAAGGTGACATAATCAATTTGGGCCCATACCATGAGCTCTTAAAACAGGTCAATAGTTGAACTACTGTGATTCTACCAACTGCAAATGACAATTTGTAATGTCATATAAATATATAGGATTACAAAGTGAAATTTGCAGTTGGTAGAATGACAGCAGTTCAATTACATATTGGCCTGCTTTATGAGTTTATGGTAAGGCCGCTGTAATTGTTTTTTATTTATATGAATTTATGAATGATATTATTATTTATTGTTATTGTGAATGTATTATTGATGACGTTTTTTTTTTGCGTAGTGCACAGTCGCGTCTCTGATTGGTGCAAAAAATTATGACCGAAGTCTTATTTTTTTGTCGCTATTTTAGAGTGTGTACAACGCATCTATAGTTTATAATACATCATTGATTGAAGTGCACAGTTATGGTATGCCTCACATCCAATAGTTCTGCGTTTACACGAAAATAGAACTCTACTAATTCTGTTAGAAATACACTAAGTTTTGAAAACCTATGCGTACAAAAAACATTCTCTGACAGAATTGATAATGATTTGATAAAAAGGCAGCTCAGAAGCACAAGAAATTAGTAGGCCATATCAAAGGTTTAATGGTAGTAGAGCAGGCTCGTGAAGTACGGGAAGATAGAAATAAAATGAAGGCTGACGCCTCGCCTCCCAAACAATAAGTCGATAATCGTAAAAGCCAAATTTTACAAGAGAAATGTTTTACTGCTTTTGTTGAGCGTCTTGTTAGCTAGCGGAGTTAGCGGAGTATCGGGGTCACTGAGACATCAAACGAATTATATTTTAGTGGAATGTAATTGTGATATTGGTATAAAATTATTATGTACACTCGTACATTATTTTTGTAATTTTCAGAGGATGAATTTAACATTTTTCCATTTTTGTATATTATTTTAAGTTTTGAAGCTAAGGTAACTTGGAATTGATTAAGGTTATACCGATGGTGACCACTGACTACATACATAACGAAGTTTAACATGAGACTATGAGACAGTATTCTACTTGATAATGAGTTTCTAAAGCAGTCGTAACGCGCATAGTTACGTTACGGTTGGTCAAGTTGAACAAGCAGCCAGTACTACTCAACATTCTCACCATATTTTCACTCCAAAAATATATTACCCGTCTTCTAACATTCTCTTATCTCACAGGTCTGGCAATCTGTCCGGCGATATTACAACTACTGCTTTTGCCTGCTTGTCCTGAGTCACCGCGGTACCTGCTCATCACACGCCAATGGGAAGAAGAAGCTCGACGGGCGCTCAGAAGACTGAGGGCTAGCAATCAGGTATTTGTTATTTTAGCTCCGATTCCACTCTTGCTATATAAAGTCATTGGAAACCCTATAAGCTGCTGAGTTAAGGACGCTCTGGCGCTGGCTTTAATTTTGAGGTTAAAAGGTTTACACAGCAATCATACGCGATATTAATCAGTTCAAAAATAGGAGAAAACGTAAGAAGACCCCGAGCTTCAATGTAAAATCATCTAATATGAGGCGCCCCCTAGCCAGGTGGAATGAGGGCCTGCAAAAGGTAGCTGGAAAAGACTGGATGCGGAAGGTGGAGGATCGGCAAACGTGGCGCATATTGGGAGAGGCCTATATCCAGCCACAGAACAGATAATAGTACTAGCGAAGTCCAGCAGTGGACTGCAATAGGCTAATTGATTGATTGAAAAGCGATATTAACCAGATCAAAAATATGAGAAAAAGTAAAAAGGCCCCGAGCTTCAATGTAAAATCTTCTAACATGACGATGATGGAGCTCCGATCCCACCTCTCACAAACACGTTAGGTTATTACACGATTTTGCCAAGTTTCCTTGTTAATATGTTACGTAGTCTTGTTGCTTTTGTTGTTAGAATCAGCCTAAGTTCAAACCTAATTTGATCAGAAAGAAAAGTTTAGAATTTCACTGTACACTTGAACACCACATTAGGTATATAACGCTTTTGATCTCTTGTTACCTTCATAAAGGAAATAAAGAAAAGTTTTAGGTACGTATTCCACATCCACACTCAGTCCTAAAAATTGATTTAAATTGGCAGATTGCATGTAATGACAATCTGTACTCATTACTAGTTATAAACAAGATTCAAGACTGAGTAACATTCGAGAATACAAGCCTCTAAGGCCATTAGAGCCACTTAACATCCTAAGATGGAGCGAGCCAGCGAGTGGTCATTGCATTGTCTGCGAATATATGATGAGTAAAAGCTCGTAAACCATTCTAGATGGCGTGCACATAGCTCGTAGTAGACGTGCACCGGAGTTGATCTAGTAAGGTTATACCCATAGTAGGTATTCTTCACAAAAGAATACTTACCGTTCGGCTCGTGACGGGTGGCTCTAATGAGCTTTGGCCTTAAGAGTTTGCAACCACATATCGATGGCTTACTTTCTCAAACTCGTATCTTAAAGAAATGGTTTTATTTTTTTCATTATCAAACAATTGCTACTATTTTGTTTTATAACTGTAAAAAACTCTTAACTCAATACGCTGATTCTATTGTGTAAAAAGGAAGAAAAAGCAGTTTCGTATCTCTCTCACTTCTGTTATAATAACTGAGTCAAACTCGTATCTTAATATACGCGGTTGTGAATCTTAGAACGTCGCAATAAGGTCCATTTTTGTTACCGCGTTCACGAGATGCGAGGTTGCCGCTCTTCTTGTTGCATCGTTATTATTGGCGCCAAAATTTATGCATTAGTTCCTAATTAGAATGTAATGTATTTGTAAGGGCGCAGGGTTCAATATTGACCGCAGGATTACTCTGTTTTGAAGAACTTTCTAGCAATTAGTAGCTAAGTGTCAATTTTAATGTCATAAAATATACACGTCGCTAAGTGTGATTGAAGTTGTTTCTCTTGGCAAAAATTAATTTTAATTAGGAATTATTGACAAAACAATTATATAAAGGTGTGTGAGTTAATTATCTACTTACCAACTAATAGTTTTAAAAGTTTAAAAGTGCCGTCTATGGTTCAACAATAATTATTCTTTGAGGTAAGTCTTGTTTGTTAGTTTATTTACCTACTGTTATAAAAGTTTACTGGCTATATAGGTAACTTTTTTTCTAACTCAAAACTACGTTATGTATGCGTAAAAATATTAGTACTTCGACTCTTCGTAAAAATATTCAGTCGACGTAAAACACGTTTATTACAAAACATTGTTAATTTCTTATTAGGTACTTAAATAATACCAACCAACATAAGCTCACCCCGCTTAAAGTCAGACTGTCATACCAACTGGATTCATCTGCTTTTATTAGTAATTATACCTGTGTTAAACCTTTTTGTGTTGTTGTTTGCAGCCGACAATGCAGTCTTCCAGGAGCAAGAGACTTGTGAATTTAGCAATCCAAAATGTGACACCTGTGGATAGCAGAATTGAGAGCGGGTCTTCGTTGGTCAATCAGGGGGAGACGACAGGGGATTGCAGTGTTGTATGCACAAAAATAGAGGCTCCGTGTACTAGTTTGGGAACAAGATCGGGAGAACGTTCAACTGTTAGAATCCTTGACGAAAAAACCGCCATTCTAGATGCTCAAACAGGATTTTTTGTTTTCATGAACCAGTACCAAGAACCAAATAGGCAACAAGCGGCAAACTCTATTTTAGACGAAAAAACAGGACAACTTGTTTCTATTAGTTCTGAAGACTTGAGCATTATATCGGAATCCGACTTTTCAGCAAGCGAAAGCGAGTTCTTTCCTAGCACTGAATCTGATTTATCAGATTATGGACATCCTTCTTTATTGTTGAACGAATCATCTGGAATAATGACAAGAAAAAGAGCACGGAAAGGCCAAGGAAATAAGCAAAATTGGACCAGAAATGTACGAAAACGTAAGCGAATGCGTGGTCAGGAATACACATCAGTAAATAGAAGCAAAGAAAAGACAGGAATGGAAACGAGAAAACAAAGGACTTTGAAGGGCCGATGTTTTTCAGACAGATGTGCACAAAAATTTGGTAAGCAATGTAACCAAATCACAGAAGATGATAGAAAGCAAATATTCGAAACATTTTGGTCTCTTTCATGGGAAGAAAAAAAAGCGTATGTAGTTGCTATGGTGTCTCATAAGCCGGTTACTTCGCAAACAACGGGTGCCATTTCTCGGCGATCAAATACCTTAATCTACACTTTGAAAATTTCCGGGGTAATGAAGGTTGTTTGTAAGAAAATGTTTTTAAGCACCCTTTCTCTAGGTGAATGGAGCGTATTCAAATGGGTTACTGGCAATCCAGATACAAGTGACATTGGCATGGCAAAGAAAAGTAAACCGGTTATTCGACAAAGCAAAATAAACATCGCTAAAGTAAACCATGTCAATAATTTTCTCCAAAAATTGCCAAAAATGCCGTCACATTATTGCAGACAAAGTACTAGTAAAGAATACGTTGACGTTCAATACAAGACATGGGCTGAAGTATACGTAGACTATGAAAAATATTTAACAGAGAGCAACATTAATGAAGCTGAAAAGGCTACGTATAAATGCTTCTTAGATGCAGTACACAAGACCAATATTAGTATATACAGACCTAAAAAAGATCAATGTGATATCTGCTTTGCCTACAAGAACAAAAACGTCCCAGAAAATGAATATCAGCTTCATATAAAAAGTAAAGAGCGCGCTAGGAAAGAAAAAGCCGATGACAAGGAACGTTGTTTAAAAGATGATATTCACATGTTTACTGTGGATTTGCAAGCAGTGCAAACTATTCCTCTCCTTTCAGCTGGAGCAAACTACTTCAAAACAAAACTTTGTGTGCATCAATTCACTATTTATAATGAACGAAACAAAAATGTTTCTTGCTACGTCTGGCATGAAGCGGAAGGAGGTATGGACTCTAACATCTTTACATCTTGTTTGTTGGATTTTTTAGAGAAAATAGAAGACAACTCCAGACCAATTATAATTTACAGCGACGGATGCTGTGCCCAAAATCGAAACGTTACACTCGCGAACGCCTTACAACATTATGCTACTACCCACCATGCAGAAGTTGAACAAAAATACCTCGTAGTTGGCCACACCCAAATGGAGTGCGATTCTGTCCATGCCTCCATAGAACGAAAGAAGAAAGGAAAAGAACTCTATGTGCCGGCTGATTTCAATACTGTAATCAAGCAATCTAGATTGTCGCAACCGTACCAAGTTCATTATTTAGATCACAAGTTTTTTAGAGATTTCTCTTCACTAAATTACTTAAAGTCAATTCGGCCCGGCACAAAGACAGGCGACCCATGCGTTGTCAATTTACGAGCCCTCAAATACACCTTTAATAATGGAGTTCAATACAAATTAAATTTTGATGAAGTATGGCAAGTACTACCACATCGTAAGTTGCGTCAACAGATGCAGGTAAATCATAACTTAACAATACCGGGCCTCTATAATCAACGACTACCTATATCTAAAAGAAAATATAATGACTTACAAGACTTGAAACTCATGATTCCTGCTGACTATCATACATTTTATGATGATTTGCCAAACGAATGATCCGTTTGAAATGTGTTTATCTAGAATTTCGCCTGTTTCTTTTTTAATAAACATTTATTTTATATTGAATATCGTTTTTATTTAATAATTTATAACCAACTAAATATTATTGTAGATTGGACATAAATTCAACAAACAAGTAACTTAAGTGTCAAGTTACAAGAATGAAGATAAATGTTAATGCAGCAAACACGTAACTCATTAAATACGTTCTATACAAAAATTAAAAAGGATTTTCATGATTTCTTTATGTATACACATAGCTATATGCCATCCCTAAATAATTGCATTTAAATTATTACAAAAAGTCCAAAGCATAAAAAGATCCACAGTTTATATCATTTCCTGAAAAGTAGTATTATTCGAGATATGAGGTTGAGAAAGTAAGACATCGATATCTCTATGCGTTCAATAGCTGTACAGCAGCTGTGCCTCACAAAAACACCTAACATGACACTCGGGTGCTCTCAGAGAAAGTTGAACTGCCTTGGAACTTGCGTCGAAATTAATCAAAAGTAAATTGCAAGGGGAACTAAAACTACTATAGCTGTATGATGTCTAGTTCACTAGTTTAGTAGGTAATATGTATGTAATTTATATTATTTTTTATAATCTATTAACATAAAAGTGCTGTAGAAGCTAGCTGCTTTCGACCTTTTATCCGATTGTCCGGCCGATTAGTCATCTAAATAATAGCAATTGTTTGATTCGTCTCTCAATTCAAATCTTGACTCATTGATTCATTGATGAGTGCACCCCTAGCTAACTTCAATTATAATATCTATCACGGACTCCGGCTCTCGTGTATTCATTTATCTATTAACTAGCTGACCCGGTGAACTTCGTATCACCTAATTTAATTCCACTCAGGTGGTATTGAGATCCCGTTCCCGCTGCACCTTCTATTCAATATTTTTTTATAAACCGTGGCCACACAACAACGAACACAAAACAAAAAGAATTATCCAAGTGTCGAAACAAATCGAACGGTCAAAAATGATAACTAGATAACAAATCAACTCGGAAAGGGATCGTCACCATATCGCCTTTCGGCTAGGTGACGCCGCGCTTACGGCTCGCTTACCTTTGGTTGACCTAGCTGCCACCAGAACTCTGATTCTAGACTTTACTTGTATAGACTTAGAGTCCAAAATGAAATGAAAAAGAGTTTGTTACATATGGCATTTTGCGGTGATGCGGTGATGGAGAGCTGTAAGCCCGAGTTCATTTGTTTATTCTTTCATTCATTTTAGGCGATACGGGTAGAATACGTTTCCGAGTTGATATGTCTGCTATGACCCTAATGGTATTTGACACTGGCAGCCGATTAGTCATCGACGTGTATTTGCCTTCTGGCTCACCGATGCCAGATGTATGTATAACTCGGGACACGTATCTTGGACCTAAATCGCGAGACAACAACGAGGCCCTGGCGTCTGCGGATCGTCTTGTATCAATCTATGCTTGGTGAATTTGAGATCGTCCACCACCGTAGTAGGTACCCCATACTATCCTCAGAAGACATCCAAACGTGTGCTGCGCATATAGAGCACATTTCAAGTCCAAGATAATATATGACCCGAGCAATACCAAAACTCACTCGATGGCTGTGCGGCTGTCGTATTGCGGCTGTGCTATTTAATATGTATACATTATGGGTACCCGGCCGTGCTATTCGCGCGACTATGTCACTTATGTGAAAGGGCTCTTACAAGCACCTATCAGTACACGTGATGAATCGGTCAACTGCACTGTCAGTTTAATTTTATTTATTATCAAATCCAAATCCAAATCCATCCATACTAATATTATGAATGCGAAAGTAACTCTGTCTTTCTTTCTGTCTGTCTGTCTGTTACGCTTTCACGCCTAAACCACTGAACCGATTTTGATGAAATTTGGCACAGAGATAGATTAGACTTTGGAAAAGGACATAGGCTATGTTTGGTCGCGATAACCGACATCCACGCAGGCAGAGCCGCGGACAAAAGCTAGTTCATTATATATTCTGGTTCGCATTTGTTTTTTTGTTTACCTATTATAAAATATTACCTACAGTGATCTCTTAGTGAAAAATTATGAACGTGTTCACTTATGTAAGGTCAGTCCGAAACCAGAATTCATTTTTTAGTTAGCCTTGGCGTTTTGACGTTTCTGTCACTTATCATTTATTGAGGTAAGTGACAGTGAAATATGTAGGTACATAAGGAAAAGTATTTCTAATTATTTTCTTTGTTTCTATAATTCTTCCGTCGTCGCCTCCTTTTTACAATTTGATTTATTGTCAAACACATTCTCATCTTCACACGAGACTATACGGGAATAACTGAAATGTCAAAGACCATTTTATATTCTGTGTAGAGCTTCATTAATAAACCTTATTAAAACGGCACTCACTATCAAAATATAAAAACTGAACATCTTCATTGTACAATTACCTACATCTAAAACTAGACTAATGTTTAATAAATCGACCACCGGTTCGCAACACGGTCCCGTCCTGAAAAGACTCCGGCAACAAACTCGGGTTTTTTTTCTGCCGTCTGATTGTCCAGACCTGACATACAGAAATGCGCACTATAACTATACTGATAGGAGTCAAAATTCCTTACATGTATAGTATATCAGTTTCTGCATCCCTTTCCAAATTTTAAATTCAGTTCGATACAATTCGAAGTCAATTATACAATTTTGGCTCTGAACTGCTTCTCTAATACAACTACCTTCATTTCTTTAACGTATATATATACGTCTATATGCGATAGACCATTCCATTTTCCCATACAAAATCGAGCGACGTCTAATGTCGTTGCAAATAACATGCACATAACATGCATAGGTCGATTGAAGCAAATTAAACTTCTTCAGCGAAGCGACGTACCATCACGTTGTGCGCTCACAAAGTAGGTACCAAAACGGAATGCCACCGAAGATGGAAATAATTCGATACCATGTAGCACTAGAGTTTTGAGAACTTGATGTGATATGGCACATTAAACGGACTTTTAAATAATCCTACAGCCAGGGGCCGTAGTAGTACGTTGTGCTCTATAAATCGAGTTCTTGATGGGCGTGATTATACGTTGTGCCACGGTAGCTTCACCAATTTTTGACGTTCATGTGTATATAACGTATATATACGTTATATACACATGAACGTGTTAAAACTTTTTTTATATAAATGTAGGTATATTATAGATCAATCTAGACAATATCCAATAAGATTATCACAAACCGCAATAGTATTAGTGGTCAGATTGTTAATCGCCACTTGATAGGGTGTGGGGTCGGCCCCCATTTAAGACAATTATTTCTGTAATTCGTAGACAGTTTTGCCCTAAGCCTGATGGGCTTAGTGTCTGTTAATGTGTACCTGGATTACACTTTACATGTACAATCAATGATAAAATTACATAACATTAGATTTAAAAGCCTTTATTAGTACCACTCTCTCTCACATCCTAGCGTTAATTCCCAGTCGCATCCGAAGCTTTTTCAGTTCGGAGTCTGGGGTCCGCTTTACCAGTCATAACTACAGATTTTTAGTACCACTATATCGTCCTATAAATAGTCAGTATCTAATTTATTATTTCGATGTTCAGTGCGCCAAGTTTCAAAATAATATATCTATTCCGAACATCTGGTGCATGATCTTCTTCCTCCTAGCGTTAATTCCCAGTCGCATTCGAAGCTTTCACCTTGGAGTCTGGGGTCCGCATGATGCCTTAACAAATCATTTAGGCCCCAGGTAACCGCTAGCCAGTACACCTGGTGTGTACCAGTGGCGAAGGGTCACTATACGCCGATTCCTACCGGCTTGCTGTGCAAAGGGAAAATTATACCTACTCTAATAAATAAGATACATAATGCATTACGAGTATAGCAACGGCAATAGGCTTACCTACCTATAACGTGGAATTCACGAAGTGATTGGTCAATCGTGGCCTCTGTTTACCCCTTCAGGGATAAAGACGTGATATGTGATATAGCTGACACTCCCTTAAACAACGTTTGTCGCTTCGGTGTCATTCGCCCTGGTGGAATTCGCTTCAATGACTTTTCGCTCCAGCGTACCACGATAAAAGTTTTTCGCCACAACGACCTATCGCTGCAACGTCATTCGAAACCACGTACGGGACCCAAACCAATCTATAAGAGAAGATAGTAACCCTGGCTCCAAGATACAAGCTTTGGTTGCAACCGGAATCGGCGCTAGGATGAAGATGATATCTATGACCTTTCGTTGCTTCTTCTGAAGGTGGAAGAAGATATCGAGGAGATGCGTGCAGAGGAGCGAGCGCAGCAGGCAGAAGCTTCCATTTCCATGCGGGAGCTGCTTTGCTCCCCGACCCTCCGCGCGCCTCTCCTCATCGGTGTGGTCATGCAACTTTCGCAGCAGCTCAGCGGGATCAATGCGGTAAGAAAATTAAGTCTCCTCGACAACAAAGCTTAGTGATTAAAGAAGGTCTCGGGTTAAATTTTTATTCCTCACTTAAAGGAGCCGGGACTGTAGCTAGAGGGAAACACGTGTACTGCTAAGGAATTCCAGGTCTTAATGGTGCAGTAAAAGAAGGAGTCGCCGAACCGCTTAATTCTTGATGGAAAATTCTGGACATTACACTACCGACGTAAACCCGTTCCTAAAATATGTTTTGGCTTATCTGGAGCGCTTAGGGAAATAGTTTGTACTTTTAGCGTCTTCAATCAATCAGTATGATGAAAAAGACACATGATCTCAATTAGATTAGAAAGGAAAACGTAATAAATACTTTGAATTTCAGTATGATCTGTCTGTAACTTTAGTTAGAAGAGAATCCATACTAATATTATAAATGCGAAAGTAACTCTGTCTGTCTGTTACGCTTTCACGTCTAAACCACTGAGCCGATTTTGATGAAATTTGGTTTAGGGGTAGATTAGACCTTGAGAAAGGACATAGGCTATGTTTGGTCGCGATAACCGACATTCACGCGGGCGGAGCCGCGGGCGAAAGCTAGTATTATATAGTATATATATTGTGTATATAATATATAATACCTACTAGTAAAATCAGTTTTCCTAAGTTAGATTTCAACCCTTAATTAGATTTTCCAACATGTTCTTTTGTACCCCACAGGTGTTTTATTATTCTACTTCGCTGTTCACTTCTTCGGGCCTCACGGACGAGTCTGCCAAATTCGCAACCATGGGGATCGGCGCCATCATGGTTGGCATGACTCTGGTGTCCCTCCCCCTCATGGACCGCACAGGACGCCGGACTCTGCACCTCTACGGCCTTGGGGGGATGTTCATCTTCTCTATATTCATCACCATTTCATTCCTCATAAAGGTGTGTCTTATAAAATAGTGGTTAGTAATTGTGGGGGGATTACCGGATGTTGTTTGTTAGTTGATGTGTTTCGAATATCATAAATGTGTGACTCAAATGAACACATCGCTTTCGTTCTGGTATTATGAAAGTGTCAGTTACCTAAGTCACAAAAAACATAACAATCCTGACAGGTTCTGACGATCAAAAGACTCATTTTCAAATAATACAGTTCCAACCAATAAAGTACCAACGATCAACTTGTATAAGGAAAACTTCAATATAAGTAAAATAATGAAATGGAAGTCATAATAATAAAATAGAAGACTTTCAGAAATACCTCAAATAAATTTTCACTAATGAAACAGAGCCAGCGAGCAGATATTTCTCTAACATCACAGTTTCCGAACTTTACAACATAAATATAACAAGACAAAAACATTTCCGAACTCCGGCCGAAACAATAACCAATCAATGGAAACCGCTACAAAATAACTCTAAAAGGTCAAACATAAATATTGTTCCTAAAACTTATATTAACAATGTACTCTTTTCAATTTAGTTTCATAATTTAGAACAAACGGGGTCTATATTTCGTATTTGAAATAAAGGCCCTAATGTAAACCTTGGGTATACCACGATACTGAATAGGAGTGGGCTTTTAAATGTCGAAATATTAATCATTCAGAGTTGTCATGATGCCCGCACATGCGACTAGAGAGTTAACATAGCATTTATTTTTCGCATAGCAAATAAGCCAGTTAAATCTGTCCGAAATTGCTGAAAATATAAGACATTTAAATCGCACTGCCGATCCTTTCGTATGATTGCCTGAGTATTTATTTATCGTGTTGTTAATACGAAGACTTATTTTGGTTATTAACGTGGTATAGTTCAAGGTTTTATATATACCTAATAATACGCTTACGCACGCTTTCTCATCGCTCAATCACATTTCACCATCTTTGAGCATTATACTTGACTGTTAATGCATCATTTGTACTAGAATCTTCTCTCATATCCCCCTAATTGGTTGCTCAATCTTCCAAATCAACTTATAGAACTAAATTCCTCCTACCTTACTGACGTATTGTTGAATTCATTGTAAACGTTAATCTTCAAAATTTGTCAGTACCCTACAACGTGAAGAAGGTGTTTTCGTTAGACTTGCGACACTAATGCATGCACCACATAATTAATCCTTTATTTATTTGTCACACCGTCATTCGCTTCAGGTGGGCGTGCGTGTAAACAATTACGTTGAACACTGTTATTTCGCTTCGATCAATCAGCGTTTATTGGTCAGGGGTAACAGAGTTCACCGTCACTTACAAGCACACTCACAGCTTCGCTAGGCCCACCCCCCTCCGCCACTTTCCTGTTTCCGATACCGGACTCTTTAGGAAAGCATTGTAAATAAATAATGGGAATAAATTATCAAATATAAATGTTAGGTACATCACTCACATAGCACTGTACACTCATTTTGTTTGCCACTCAAAAGTGGTAAATTACCACGGGGAGCTCAGCGCACGCGTTTTTAAATGAAGCGAAACCTTAATCACACAAACACTGCTCAAAAGCAGGATGGCACTAATCACCAGCATTCGCAGTACATACGATAGATGGACGACACTCGCTACCAGCACTCAAAGAACTGAGTCACAACTCCACGCATCGCGAGGAGCCCTCGACTGACACACAGACAGACTCGTGTGTGATGTGCATTTATGTTTGCGATTTATTTCTACCGGTCGGCGACGGGAAAGGACAACATTACTATCCCCTGATAGGAGTTCTTCGGCTATGTGCAGGAAATGATCGACTGGATGAGCTACCTGTCCGTGGTGTCGACGCTCAGTTTCGTGGTGTTCTTCGCGGTGGGCCCCGGCTCCATCCCGTGGCTGATCACCGCCGAACTCTTCTCCCAGGGGCCACGGCCCAGCGCGATGGCTATCGCCGTATTAGTTAATTGGATGGCCAATTTCGTTGTTGGGATCGGCTTTCCCAGCATGAAGGTAGGCCCTCGACATTATACACACAGCTATATGCGCACCTCGAATGGCGTAGCGTTAATTAATATTGATATAGGCGCTCTGATCTTATAATTACGGTCACTCATATTTGCTGTCAATATTGATTCCATTCGAGTTATAATGAAATTGACTGTCTGCTGATCCGCGCCAAAATAGATTACCTAAGCCTCTGACTTGTGTATCTCGTTCAAATATAATTAATGGTTAATAACTGTATTAATATTATGTTTGTTTACTTCTCAGGCGCTACTGGAAAACTATACATTCCTGCCTTTTAGTGTATTCCTTGCAATTTTTTGGATATTTACGTATAAAAAAGTTCCTGAAACAAAAAATAAGACCTTTGAAGAAATTCTGGCACTGTTCCGGAACTCGAACGGAAGGTAAGAGGACGACAGATGACCATTATTTATGTATTTTGAATACCTTATGGCACAGACCGTGTCTCTTGATATAACACAAGTACTTAATCATATTTTTTCTTAATATCACGACAGCACACAACCAGAACAGACTGGCCATTCACCAGCACGCGTTGCACGTGATGTTTGTCTCGTTTGTAAATAACGTTTACCTTTCCCAAATGGACGGAATAAAAATATAGATGGAACTATATTGTTTATACTCGTAAGATATCAGAAAGTAATAATGATTTTAATATGTCACCATCATTACTCACCTAGTATTATTGGAAGCTAATAATGTTTTATTTCAGGCCTCTCTTATTATAACAAAATTTATTAAGGTTTGTGTTTTAAGGGGTCCAAATAACCTACCTGCATATATTTTTAATAGATAAAAATATTATAGTTTTTTTAATAGACAACCCGTCAGTGAATAGTTCGTATTATTAAGATTTAATTTCATTAACAAACGGTAATATTTAAAACTTTAAAATAAACATAATTAAAATATGTATAAGGTACACATTTCAACTATTTAAGCTTGAATTTTTAAACAAATGTACCTGAACACAATAGTTCTATAATTTTGAATGCCAAACTATTCCGTTGTCCAGTATCACTAAGGGGTATGACTCTGTAACAAGTAACGTGTCTAATAACAGTCTTTATTCTAGATTTCAAACTATTAACACACAAATCGAAAGTGGCACATACTAAATAGATGTGCAGGCCTTGTTGTTCGAACACGTTCGCGTTAACGTTCAATGTGAATCCAGTGGGTTTAGCTTTACCGGCCAGTGGGCATGATTGGTGAGTGTGTGCAGGGACAGCTTCCGCGACAGCCGGCTCTACGGGAGTATGATGAACTGCGTCAACGCGCTAGAACAACAACTGCCTCCGCCCCCACCACCCGCTCCCGTGGACGAGAAGCACGACTCCCGTAAGTAACACGGACACCGCTTCACTCCACCACGCTCACTGCCACCTCTTGATGCCTACATAACTACATATTATTGGCAATATACATTATTACATTACTAACATCTGCTCAAAATCTTTGTTGCAAAAAAACTGTTGTACGCATCAGTCGCACTCACTCGTTTCTATCACTCAGACATCACAACGGTCGATGCTTCCGTGAAAAACACGAGCAATACCTTAGCATTTTAAGGATCATTCTACTGATTACATGATACTCTATATTTGTAATATTTACTAGAACAGGTACACCTATAAGACAGTTGCCAAGAAGACTTCCAACTGCGTCTTTAGTTGTTAGACATTCAACTTCTAAAACATCATCAGAGTCAAGTCTCTCTTTGATTTTATAGGCAGTTTTAGGTTTAAATGAGAATTCTCTTAAAAGTAATAATATAATTCTCTTTAATGGTGGTCCTGTTCTACGCAGTAAGCCAGTGTTTGGGGAGCTGGCCACAACTCCCCAAAGTCTATGTATCTCTCAACACTCTATTCTTCCTATGTGTGTTCGAATACCATACAAATTCTCTTATTTATTATTATTATTTATTAATATGAAAGTGTATAAGAGATGTTAGTAAAGTTCAGAATGGTGCAAAGTATGCAGATTGCTTCAAGAGTAGAAATAGAGCTTGAAATGGATTGATTGTAGGAAAGAGTACATGTACATGAGCAACGAAAAGATTTCAGACAGAAAAGTATGAAAGAGAATGACATTTTTGCTAAACTTAGAAGTAATTAGGAGTAATTTGGTGAAGAAAGAGCGGAAAAATGTATATTGGTCGGTTCTCCCTTGTTTGACAAAAAACGTATGACAAAACATCATTTTGACAAACAACGTCTGAAAAACTAATCATTTGATAAACTTTCATTTCGCAATCATTTTACTTTATAAAGAATCATTTGATATAATACAGGTTTCGCAAATGTATTACTTAGAAAACATTTCGATTGCTAAAATTTTATTTTTAAAATGTTCATCTGACTAAATAAAGTTCTGCATGGTTATAAAAAAAAATAACCACGAAGGCTAATGCGGGAGCTTTGCTCCGCTCCGCTCCCGCATTAGCCTTCTAACCTAATCTATCCGAGTCGGAATGAGCAGGTTTCTCAATAATCTGTCACTAACTATCTGTTTGTCAACTAACATGTTTTTAAAATACATAATTTATTTGTGAAATGATGCTTTATATAATGATTTTTTTCCAAATAAATATTTTGTCTAATGAGTAGTTTATTAAACAATAGTTTGTCTAATGAGTAGTTTATTAAACAATAGTTTGCCAAATGATACATTTATCAAGTATAATTTTGTCAAACGTTGTTTGTCAAATGAAAATTTGTCATTTGTTTTTTGTCAAATGATATTGGTCTGTAATCAAAAGCAGGCTAAGCTTATCGACTCCGAAGGCATCAAGGTAACGGTGGTCCCCGTTTTCAGTCTCGGAGCAGTCCTCGGGTGGGGGCGAGGCGGGCCGGCCGCCGCCTCCTCTCCCGCCGCCGCGGTTCCCGGCCACCGGCAATGTCTGACAATGGGAGACACCTGCGCGGGCGCCACTTGTAGCGCCAATCAAGGCCGCCGCCAACTTCTTGTTTCATGGGCTCAAGCGTCAGGCAGGCCGTGCCTCTATCACTACCACACAACAAATGTTCTAAATCGATGTGATTAGATTAATAAAACGAAACTAGTTACTAAGTCACGGCGTAAAATTAAATATAGTTCTTTAGTCTGTCATTTTATGACATAATTTATGAAAAAAAACGGTACCCTGTAAGTGCCATCGGATTCTTGTACCCATTTTAAATAGATCTTCTCAAGATGACATTTTCAGTGAGTACTTCGGACGGGTCTATCGGGGGTTCGGTAATTACGGTCTACAGATTATAGCTTCTGATACCTATTTATAAATTTACTGATAAGTATGTTTCGTCGGCGAAGGAGTTCATTATAAAATAGTAGATTTTTATCGACTACTCGTACTTAGGAGCAACGCCGTTCGGGTTAGGAACAAACTATTTCATTCTCAGGCTACCTGTGCACTGGTCAATGCCAACTAATCCTATGTAGAAACAAATACACTTAAAATGGGTACGATACGACAGTACTGTTGACGACATAGCGATGACGTCACGCTCATACATGTATGGGGCATGTGCAGACATGCTGGGACTTTACTGTATTGTTGATTTTTTACTATTATACTTGTTTGGATTATATTATTTTACAAAGAACTTTACTATTTTTTTTACTCATATTGTTATACATATTGATAAATTTAATGAAAGTCATATCTCTCAGATGACCGATATTATTGTAATTATTCTTATTATTATTGCAGAAGAGAAATTTAAATAAATAAAATAGACTTTGGACAGAGATAGAGAACAGATTGCACTTTAGTCTGCGTTCGGGAATTGAATATAATAAAATTTGAAAAGTATATTACATAGCAGAATGATATAACCAAATATACACCACAGTTATATTTGTTAATAAGTTTGTTAAGTTATTTTATAGTATATGAGATAATAATAAACATATTATCTTTTTAATTGACGAATAAAAAGTGAATAGCGTTATAGTAAGTTATACAATTTTGTGGAGACTTTAATAATGTAATGCTTTTAACTCATACGCCCCTAGAAAGAGAAACATTACTTACTTATTAGTTAGGTTTCAGTAGATAATACAGGGTCATAGTCAATTTGTGCGTCCGTGCGCCTGTATACTGCTCAATTCAATAAATTAAGACTAAGATGATCTGTAGCGAGTCGTGATTGGTGCAGTGAGCACGGCCTAATGTTAACAAATGTATGTTGAACGGCGCTGTCGATGACTATTATCATTTATTGCAAAATTGGCTCAAGTGTTTGTCATCCTGTGTGTATGGCGTCCAGTGCATCGTGAGCGTGATTCGTGCAGAGCGAACTCGATTCGTAAGAGGTATATTTAATAAATCGATCGGTTCACGGGTGTGTTACAGGCGTCCTGCGACTTGCCCCCGCCTCCCGGCGCTACTGGGCCGCGGGCCGCCGAGTAGCACATCCCGCGGTCGTCCTAATTCTAAATTAACTGTAAGGTCTTAGGTAATTTCTCCCGAATAAAGTAATAATTAATATAAATTTAAAAATTTGTAATTGTACAATTCGCAACAATAATGTCATTTTTTTAATTTATAAGCAATAAGTAGGTGGAAATGTAATTTTGACTTGGTGTAGCGTTCGATCTTTTTGTATCGTAATAAGTCACTGTAGGGTTTTTGTAAGTTATATTTTAGTTTATTTGTTGTGATTGTGTTGGCGGGCGGCACGCGATGTGATCGGTGCGACGCCCGGCCGGCGGCGACATGACCCGGACACGGGCCGACTTGGCCAGCGCCCGCTGCCGGCAAGCGGCTTGTCGGCTGCCGGGCAGATCGGTACTTCCGCTAGCTCTCGTAGCGAACGCTATTGGCGATACATTACGGAGACTGTGTCTCGAGATTATAGTATATAAAGTAATTAGATCGAAGCAGCGTTTATTGGATGTTCCGATATTTCGGTGTCTTTTATAGTTTTACGGTTAAAGCCCGAAGATGGTCGATCCGCGCAAATATAGCACAAGTAATTTGAAGTGAACGCACATTATAATTTTCGGCTATAATATATTAACGCTTAAGATTACTCATAATTATTAATTTGATGTGTTACATCACGAGCTATTGATATCGAAACCACTCATAGCAACGTAACGTTGTTACAGCCTGACTAATGCCGTGTCACATTAGACTAAGATTACATTAAAGGGACGCAAATATTATTTACGACTGAAACAATAAGGTGAATAGCTCACCACTCGAATAATTACTCATAATGTAACGTTGCCGGGGTCGTAACGTAACGTGAACGTGCGCGTAACATTCGCGAGCTGTCAGTGCGCATCACTACACTTTATTTACATTTCTGAAGGCTGTGATCGATGTGTGTACACCGTATCATTAGGTAAGTTAGTCGAAACGAACCGCGGAACATGAATCATTTGTTTTATCTTCGGGCAAGCGATAGAATGTAACTTGTAAATAATTGTAAAATAAGTACAAATCTGCACAAGATTCAGTCGAACCAATGCAACGTTCATAGATGTTACATAGATATAATTTCTATTTACACGTTGCGTTAACATTTCCAAATATATTTTGTTATAATTGTAAAAAGTAACATATTGTTAAAACGATAAGCAATGAATTGTGTTAACGATATATCTATATATGAGAGCAAGTTATATTAGTGATACTCAAATATATATCTAGTCAAATTATAAAGAATTAATCTAATATACATAGATGTTTATAGCTCAATATTGTGTTTAAGGTGATGTCTTAATGTTTGTAAGATTCCGTTGTGAATATTTAATAGTTTATAGGGTGCATTGGATCGATTGAACTCATGAGCCCATTACGATTATAACCAATCATATTTGTGTCGTACTACAATAGATGAACGAATGCTGGACAGTTATGGCGTCATTTCTTTCAGGCATAGACTTATTTCGTAAAAATAACAATATTATATTAATCCTTTAAGGATTAAGTAATTACAATTATGAAGAGATTAAGACTGCAAAATGGCTGTAATTTTCCTTCAATTTGAACTGAAAATGTGTCGATGTATTAGATTTTAAAATCTCCCGAAGTTTTTAAGTCCCGACGTCCAACACAAACGATACGTTACTAATGTTACATAAATATATTCAACTGTGTAACATTTATTGAATAAGTTGAGTTGTTGGAACTGATCTAATAAGTTCACAGTTCCGGCGGCGGTTAGCGTTACTTTACAACACTATATTGGGTATAAAAGCAGCACGATTTGTAAAAGCAATAAACAATAAATACTGGAATTGAACAACGCATATTATAGCTGTTATATTTACAAATTATTACGAAGATATATTATATTATATTATGAGTGTAACAATAGACACCCGGGCACTTATAGACCGATAGGAAATTTTTATATAGATAAATGATATGAAATCGTGTTGCATTGCAGCGTGGTGCCAACGGTTTCACTGCGGATATTCGATAACGGGGACGGTTATTGCGGATATCTGCATCTCATAACGCTCCGGATCTTCACAATTTCCTACAATAATAGTATAATAGGAAGTGATATTTCTTTATTTAAATTTCGAACGCGACGTCAATCTTTATTCTGTTTCTTTTTTTATATATTTTTAGAGGACAATGTTTGTTCTTATGTACCCTATTTAATTATTGCGTTGTACATTTTCACATTTCTCATTTCATTTCATCAGAACGTTGTACATTTAATTCATTATATATTAATTATGTCGAAAATGATGCCCATGAAGCATCATTTTTGAATAGTAGTGAAACCGAGTGGCTTCTGAAAATTCTAAATGGATGTTTTTATAATATATGTCTGTATTGGTTGTACAGTAATGGGCTCTCGGCCACGTACGTGTCGTGTAGGTAGTCTCCCGTGGCGACGGCGCACGGACGCACAAGGGACTCGGGGCTTCCCCGAGCGCTAGTTGCCCTGTTACCTTCTAAAGCACTCTCCGCAATTAATGCCACTATTAATATCTGACGCGTTTAAGTTTCAATAAGCGGAGGTTACTCCGTACTTGTACAAAATAAAAACTTGTAAAATTTTATTGGAACTACTTGTTATAAAAAGATAAAAAAATACAAAAAAAAAATATTTGTAGTTTTTTTTTAACATCCTTGTTTAGTTTTTTTGTCCTTTTAGATGAAGTTTTAGTATGCGTATCTATCTGTGAGCAAACCAAGATCATATCTTAAGACTATCATGATGCCAAAAGTATACTTACACCTGACGATACCTATCGTCTCTTACAATATATTAACACCCTTATTCACAAACGATACTGTGAGGTCTCATAGTGTGCTCGAGCGCATAGGGCTGGTAAAATTAATTCACAAACATCACGGAGCAGTATTTAACGCAGTGCGTTCCCTCAACAAAGTATTACTTAAGTGTTATCAATGAATAAAAAGGCTTGCCAAAACGAACGCACTGAGAATTTGTCGTTCTTTGCACAGTTTTGGTGGTACGCATAGCGAAGTATTGTTTGTGAATACGGGTGTAAGTCACTTCTGAGGGTGGTTGTACATCACAAAACAGCTGCACAGCCTACATAATATTTATATGTATGCCACCTCGACAGTAGAAGCGAGTATGGTAGCTGTATATAACGTCTCGGTTTCAATTACCGGCCCGGACAGAGTATCATTGTAGACGTGCTACGAGGTCTGTAGGCTCGTAGCACTCGTAGACGTATGCGTCTACGGATAGAGATACGTATCTCGAATCTGACCAACGAAATGATTCTTTACTTTGAATGACCTTTATATATTCTACTAGTGTTCCTGGTGGAGTTGAATATTGCCATCCCATCTGTTCCTGTGGGTGTCGTACAGTAAAGATACAGCCCATGACAAAGTGCCCGCTAGACGGCAATAGGCTCGCCCCCTTTTACGTGGGACTAAAAATCATAGTTGGCGAAAATTGGGTGTTAACACACCTCTTCCTACCCCTTCGAGGATTTACAGGCGTAAGTATGTATATGAAACTGTTTAAACTGTTGATCGATGGCACTTTTTTGAACTTGCTACACATATCGAATAAGATACCTTGTATTCTGAGAAGTTGCCCTTATGCGAATAAGGGTACTTTTCCACAAAAGTGAAAGAAAAATTTGAAATTGGTATACACATTTTTAAAACTACCTACATACAAAATATTGTGAAATATTTAGAAGCAATAGTCTAAAGCCGTCATTTTGAAAATGCTGTGAAGCGAAACCGGTTAGATTTAAAAATAATATACTGTGGAAAACACACTTCTGCCTTCGGGAATTTATAGGCGTGATAATATGTATGTATGTAGGCAATGATATATTATAAACTATAGATATGTTATCCACACTCTAAAATGGCGACAAAAAAATGATGACTTTTGGTCATCATTTCATGCACCACTCAGAATCGCGACAGTGCGCCACCCAAAAAACAAACGTTTTTAATATTAAATACGTAATAAGAAAATATTATTAATGTAAATAATAATTGATTCATATAAATTAAATTAATAACATTGACGTATTTTTAGAAGTAGTTAATTATGTTGTGTTTGCGCCATTTTTGAAAGCCGCCATCTTCGTGTATGACGTATCTATAAAAATAATACATCATTGTATGTAGG
The DNA here is from genome assembly GCA_914767945.1 of Eilema depressum. Lineage (NCBI taxonomy): Eukaryota > Metazoa > Arthropoda > Insecta > Lepidoptera > Erebidae > Eilema > Eilema depressum. The sequence continues at coordinate 29,760,820 of OU612012.1, read as the reverse complement.
TATATTTTTTCATTCACTCAACAAAATACCGTTTAATTTTAGACTTTAACAGCATAACCGTAGAGATGAAAATTGAATGGCATTTTTGCAGTCTTTGTGGTATGACTATAGTTGACAACTAGCACAGTCGGGGTCCGGGTAGTCTGTGCACCTACTAAACAATAGTTAAGGTTCTATTGAAGGTTTTTCTCTCAAATTGTAAGATCAAAATTTAGTCGCTCCCGGAAAAGTCGACATACCAATCAAAAATAAAAAGCAGAACGTGGACTCAAAAGTCAGTAGCTTACTTAAGTCAGCCTTACGATCAGAGGTCCTGGGTTCGAATCCTGGTAATACAAGCATTTTCGCTTACTTGGGAGGATATTAGTCATTTCAGTCACGTAAGGTATGATTCCGAAGCCGACCGCATACGACAACTGCCGACGCATACAGCAGATACAGCGCACCCATTACTTGTTAAACTCAGATACGGATATAGAGGACCATTGAGAAGCCGCAATGAATTACGCGTATCTGCTGCAATTGTCATAATGCGGTAGGCTACGGAATCATACCCTTATACAGAGTGTATTTTTGAAACGGGGCAGTAAGGGCAAGTACCTTAACCGTTTTAGTTACAGTGAAACGTTCTTAGGAGACCTTCTCTAACTTTTTGAGATATTTTGAACTGCATTCATAGATTTTGCAAAAATCTTACAGTTAGCAAAAAAAATGCAAAAAGTCCAAAAAAATTTGTAACCGTAGTTCCGCACGAAATGTATGGGAAAAGTTTTTGGCAATTTCTGTCTTTTCTAGTACTCAAAGCTAAAATGGTCCAGTAGAGTCTTTTGATCCCCACATGAAATAGAATCGATTGGTACCGAAAAAAAATTTTTGGACTTCTTGCATTTTTTTTTGCTAACTGTAAGATTTTTGCAAAATCTGTGAATGCAGTTCAAAATATCTCAAAAAGTTAGGGAAGGTCTCCTATGAACGTTTTGCTGTAACTACAATGGTTAAGGTACTTGCCCTTACTGCACCCGTTTCAAAAATACACCCTGTATACTTGCTAAACAAAAAAAAAACGTTAAATTGAAGATATAAACACAGTTAACCTGTACATCAAATTCGCAATTACTTACTTAATTCCATATTTAATAAAGTCTTAAGGTCAAGCTATAATGGGTAACAAATGCCTGGCAATGGCCGGATCCAGGTCGAACGGGTAGGCCCGTACGGGTAGGTTGGGTAAGAAATCCTGCCTTGACGTCATGGAGGGTGACATGCGTGCGAATGGTCTCACTACCATTGTGCGAAGTGGAGGAGGAAGAGCCGGAAGGCGGACCCTGAGATTCAAGTTCACCTTGGCCTCGGATGCAATCACGAAAATACATCTTTATGAGGATGATGATGATGATGATAAAGTCTAGGTAAGATTCGTAGCCCATGCGATCGCGATACATTACTTGCTATGCTTCGATACGGGTAAACGGCACCATTGAGAAGCCGCAATGAATTAAAAAATAAATAATATTATCTATCACACACAAGTCGATTTCATGGTATCTGCTGTATGCACGGCCACGAACTCATACCATTACATTCTATTTGGTGTCGGATAAAGGTATAGAATATTTTTTTTATAGTTATATGGTCCGTCATTTGACTACACCCCGCTAAATGGTAAAAAACTGAGTTGCAGTTCAGAAGGTACGGACCACCATTTCTGATGGTCTGAGGCCTTAAAATGGTGGTACCTGACTAGATCCCATCTTACTTTAACTGGAAATAATTGCAAATATGATTTTAAAATAACATCAATCAATCAATTATTTTACTAAGTATCATCAATATTTACGATGTTTGTAATGTACTCAATTCAATAAATGAGTGCCGATATTTCGCTGTAATAAATAAATCCGTAATCACTCTTGTATCAGTTCTGAAATATGAAATTCACATTAAAATACAAAGGAATTGTAAAATATTAAATAGGGATGCCGAATATTCTGTGTTTTAATGGTATGGTTAATTACACTGAATGAGATGCTACAATGAGGACGGGCGTGATGTACACCGCTGTATTAATTATTGTGTAATGTTTAAACTCATTCAAACAATTTGAATGAAATTTTAAAGCATTTATTATGTAAGTAGTACCTATTTAAACTATTCAAATCGATTAAGATAGAAAAAAGCGATTACAGCTCAGGCGGGATTCGAACCGTCGCCCTAAGATGGATGTATAGAAAAATTTGGATCAGTTCCTGGCGAGGTGAGGTGGCTTAGTGGTCAGAGCATTACTTAGTAAGGCAAAGATCGCGGGTTCGAGTCCCGCCTGAGCAGCATTCGCTTTTTTCTATCTTAATCGATGCAAATAATTTATTTTTCATCCCACCATCTCGGAAAGACTATTTTTGCTCTTCGATAACTGAGCGTAAAAGTCGTTTTTATCCTCTAGAGAGGTAAAGTAAATTTGAATTTAGAACATCGTGTGTACTAGGTTTGTGGACTCAAAACATCATTAAACCTATTTACTTCTACCTCTATGGTGCCGAATTTATCATACAACTTTTTTTTAATTCATGAAAAACTCAGACTCGTAACCTCCTTAGTGTACTTTTTTTTTAATTTGCTTTGCGCGCATCAATTTTTTTCACGTCATATTGTTGACATTGTTGTTGAATTTTTATTTTGTTGTATTTTATTACTAGTATTAATACACATATTATACAGCCTCCATGGCGTAGTGGTATTGAAAGCGGCCGCTACGCAGGAGGCACGGGTTCGATCCCCGCTCAGTGCAAATATTTTTTATGCATGAAAATGGGTATTTGCATTGGTCTGGTCGTGCCTTGGAGAGCACGTTAAGCCGTCGGTCACGGATGCCATACGAACATCTATGGCAGTCGTTACGGGTAGTTGGAGCCCTAAAAAGTTCAACAACAACGGTCTGGCTGCAATGCTTCGATATCGCCTAATGTCATCATTAGGTTGTGGAGGTCAGATGGCAGACGCTTCACGACAAATATCGAGGTCCAGCCAAATCCGCAGTTAAGACTGGTAAAGCGGACCCCGGACTCCGAGGTGAAAGCTTCGGATGCTGATTGGGAATTAACGCTAGGAAGGAGAAGCATTTCATTATTTCCTCGCTGAGGTGGGATGAAAAGTTACGTGTTGCACTCGAGTGCAAAGATTTTTCACCTTGTGCTCTTTTGATTCCCTCGCTAACGCTCAAGATTCTAATTTGTGAATCACTCGCTACGCTCGTGATTCAAATTTAGAATCTTTCGCTTGCTCGGTCATCAAAAATGAGCACGCGGTTAAAAAGCAACTTTGCACTCTTGTATAACAAATAACTATTAACTATTTGATCTTCAGTTTTATAGTCTCTATCTCTATCTTATATAGTCGGCTTTTTCGGGAGTGACTGGTCAAACCTCCCAATCTGAGAGAAGAGTTTGCGTAAGATCCTTGTCCATTATTTAGCAGGTTGCCTTGGTCTAAGGACAGAGGCTCCGAGACAGCCTCTGTGGCGTGGCAGTAGTGAACGCGGCCGTTACGCACAACACAAAACCTCTCCAGTGAGCTCTGGCTACCCTACTCACCGCCGGGAACACAACACTAGGTACTTTCCCAGTCGGACTGCCCGATTGGGACGAATATTCCGTCACGTCCCACCTCATCCAAAGCTTAATAACTAATGTCTGTTTTACGCAGTGCTGGTTCGACACTCTCTCAGTGATATGACGACATATCCTGTCACATGCGTCCTCTGTGACCTACGGCTGTATATCACCTGAAATGTATTCACAATTATAAATTAACGAAATGTATATCCGAAGTTGCGGGTAGTGAGACGAACATCGTTCGGCCTAAACCCTTTTAAAAGAAATTCCTAGTATCTTCATGGTACCTAAAGGTATTATTGCGAACTCAGTAGCACGCAGCAGTGCTGTCGCAGCTCTAGTGGTCCCCTCTATGAGTTTATATGACATCATATTCGCGGTAGCAATGCAGTGGAAGCAGAACTGCGCGACAGTGTCGCGCATGGGTATGAAAGTTGGCATATTCATGTAAATCCGCAATGCTAGCTAGATCTTTTTTTTTTCTTACTTGTAGTACGAAATTTAAATATGTTATGGTATGATTCCGAAACCGACAGCATATGACAACGACAGACGCATGCAGCAGATACAGCGTACCCATTACTTGCTAAACTCCGTCACGGATAAAGGGGACCATTGAGAAGCCGCAATGAATTACGCGCACGTGTTGCGTGCGTCGGCAGTCGTCGTATGCGGTCGGCTGCGGAATCATACCTTTTCAAAATAGTTTTATTTAATTTTATGAAAAATGAACAGTGCAACTCTGCAGCCCTACTCGGAATCATTTAGTAAGTACTGTTGAGTTCGGCATTATACCATAAATGCTACAATTTTTGTTCGTGTTTCGTACAGGCGAAATTTTGGCTGCTCGTATCATCGCGGCCCGCTTGTACTTTCTAACATCATAAATACTTGGAATTCTAATGCCTTTGAAAACCACCGCTGTCATGTTCCTAGTAGCCTATGTTGTCACATGACAGCTTTGAGCTTAGAATCAGCATATTTCCACGCCTATGCAGCATGCAAAGACACATAAACGGAATTATTATTCCAGCTAGCCACTCCAGTAACGCTAAAATTGTTAAGAATGGGGTCACATCGGTAGTTTAATGGCCAGGAATTGAACCCGAGACCTCTTGATCGTGACGCCGACACCATAACCACTAAAGTAATCGACGCTATAAATATATTTATTACCTATAGGGGCTAACTGCAGAACTTGCTATCGCCAATTGGTTGTGGAGGTCAGATGGCATGGCAGTCGCTTCACGGAAAATAATAAACTGGAAAGCTGACCCCAACAGAGTTGGTAAAAGAGTCAGCGAATTAATATATCTACCTTTGCTCGATGTAGTTATATATCATCATTTCAGTTTCCGTCATAAAAATCTAGGAACTTTAAATGGGGTATTAGAGTTGGTACGAGTATTTCTCTTTTATATACTCAACTTTTATTTTCCTTATATACTCGTACACTACGCTTATCGTATCTTAAAAATACTAACTTAATTGTCGTACGATGTTCTTTCACTGCATTTCACTGCCAATTTTTTAATTTGTGTAACCTTTTCCACACGAAAAAAGAGCAAAGAAGCGAATGAAACAGGAGTCACGATAAATTCTCGCTATAATATTTTATGAATGCGATAGCCATAAAAAGTCGCAGCCATAACCGTAGGTAGGCTCTAGGTCAGCAGCGATGCGCCAAAAACGGCGAGCGAGAATTCATTATGACGGTTATGTAACCGTTTATATTTAAACATGACCATTCTGTTGTTCCATTCGGGATATAAAACCGAGGATATAAACCCACCATCAACCATCTGTGTAAAGTGAAGATAAACTCATCTTTTGAAGCTGACCTTGTCTCGGCTCAAGATGGACGTCGCTCCAGTCTCCAGTGTCAGTTGTGCGAACTCGTATCGAATTACAAAGTTCCACCACGTGCTCCAAGTTACGGAAACTTCCGATGACGCCCGATCGCTGATATAAGGGAGCCGAAGCGTCGCAGTCAGCCGTGCGAGACCGCCCTGTGTGCGAGAGAGACGGGGAATACCAACGGACCGTGAGAAAAACAAACGAAGATAGCTGACTACTGCTGTTTTGAATTAATGGAAGTGACACGATCACAACATAATATGAGGCTGTAAAGTGAGATGAACGTATTGAAAGCTTTCAGTATGAAAGAGATATAGAATCATTGAATTATCCTCTAACATCCTTGAGGCCCAAGCCTAACTCACCTGCTAGTTAGTGATGATAAAGCTATGGAGCAGGTTTTCTTATACTAGTTGAAAGGTTAATGGATGTCGCTCCCGGAAAAGCTGCCATACCGATCAAAAACAACAAGCTGACCTCGGAGCTACAAAGTGGCAACTTTGGACGCAACTAGGAAATCGCTAGGAAGGAGGAGGAAACATCTTCTAAAAATGTATTTTCTGAGGAATTACCGCACATTAAAAAAGTTATCCAAAATTTCAGGCAGCACCGTGCCTGATGATGCTGGCCCGATGTGTACAGCCACCTTACCCAAACTAGGTACATTTTTGATGCAGCTACCGAAAATAAAACAAGTATATTATCACCTTTCAGCGGGGTTTTTATCGAACCACAAGTAAATAAACATTTCAATACGAGTAGTACATATCTATACTTCTATAGGACTACGGATAATTTGATTTACCCTTGGTCCGATCCATAGAACCACGAGCAAAAAATGCCCTTGGATCGATCAGTAGAATTTCCCGATCGGACCATGGGCAACAAATTAACCCTTCAATTCAATAAAACGGGGAATAAAAACTTGCAGATCCGACTATGACTATATTATTACTATGACTATATACGACTATATTATTGTAGACAGGCGAAAATGACCCCGTTTGATACTTTCTCAAGCTGTTCCCTGAAGGTTGTACCGACGATGCAGCAAGAATTTCTCTTGGTTTTAAATAATTTATGATACAAGTTAGTTAGTTTGCGAGTTTGCGACACAACCCACATTCAATTATTATAAGTTATATTCTATAGGTACTTACCTAGTTCAGGCCTTATAACCACTTCAAATAGGAGCGAAGAAAATTCTGTTTTCTCGCGGTTCAAACTTTATTAATGCAGGTATGCAGGCAGCAGAGAGAGACCGATATAGAATACAAAATCACGTATAAAAAGTTAAAACTGGTCGTTCCTGTATTCCTGTGCGGAAAAGATAGGATGTGTCCTATTTTGGATTTTGCTTCTACTTTTAAAACAGAAACTATGGTTGGAACAGACAGATTTTAGTAATGTGTAATAATGTACAGATGGCAGTATAATAAAAATTTGTAGAACGAGATAGAAACAAAATAATAAAGAACATGGAAAAAAATAGACGTATGTAATGTATTTTTTTTTTATTAATTTCATAGCCAGTAAACACGTCAGTGTATGTAGGCAAAATTATCTAAACAAGAAACTGAGTAAAACATTGTGTTAGTTCCAAATACACGCCTTCTATTGGCGAATAGCAGAACCTTTATAAATATTAATATTGCTATTCTCCTATAGAGGACCTAAATGTAAGTGAAAAGTGAAGGAAAATTAAAATTCATTTAAAACTAGCTGACCCCGCGAACTTCGTACCGCCTAGGTCCAAGATACGTGTCCGGAGTTTATATTTGCTTGAGCAGAAAATTAACTCATCGTATATTAGTGCCATCTAGGTATTTTCTTATTATTGCTACGATTACTTCGGTGCCTAACCCACAAAACATATACTTAGTTCCTATCATATTCACTAGGTGGCAATACTACAATTTGAATTATCTTCACATGATACAAATGTCATACTACATAATGAGCTACAAAATTTAAATTCAAAAAGCTATAGACTTTGTACAATGTCATACAACTTACAACTTATACAATAAAATTCTCATAAATACATTCAACTTTAAACCTTATCTTGTTATTTGAACGTTCACATTTGTTTTCGTCAGCTAATAACGTTGCTCGGTGCTTATATTGATTGGCGCTTAGGTCATTCACGCAGGCGCGTGAAAGGTGGATTGTACATCAAATCCGACGTCCACGACAGATGTTACGGAAGAAAGGTGCCGTACGGACGCACCGTTCTTCCGGAACATCTCCAGAAACTATTATATCTTTAATATATTAATCTATATATTAAAAACATTTATATTATTTTATCTGTTGAATATTAATTTGGATCTTCCATTTTGAATATTAATTTGGATGAGGACCTCCTTTATTAAAGTCCAAGAATATTTTTTTTTAGTTTATTTAATCCCATTTACTATTTATTTTACCCATTTTTCTCTAGTCAAAACTAGTTTTACTATAAGCCTTTTTAGTGCGGAAATCCCGTCTGATACCACATCGGGGTTGGTTATGTCAGACTCAGACCGACTAAAACCGCATGCCGTCTCGGGTTTTTAGATGCCACGGTATTAGATTGTCTAGAATATCCCTCGCACCCCGGCTAACTCTGGGCCACCTACGGTTTTATGATTTTTTTTTATTTTTTATAAAGAACACGTCAATTTGACTTCGCCTCGCCTGATGGTAAGCTGAAGGCAAAGTCTCTGAAAAGAGGGTCACCATTACAGACACGTATCATGTTACAATGGTGGCACTCAGCTTGACGGCCTCATCAGATGCTTTTCCACGCCCCGCTTAAAGGACCCGGGACTGTAGGAGGAGGGAAACACGTGAACTGGTAAGGAATTCCAAGACTTAATGGTGTGGCAGAAGAAGGAGTCGCCGAACCGCTTGGTTCTCGATAGAATATTCTGCACCGTATGCGGGTGGCATCTAAACCCCGCACGTGTTGTCCTATATAGGAAAGGAGAGGGTGGGATTAATTGGAAGAGCTCATCAGAACATTCACCGTGGTAGAGACGGTAAAATACCGCCAAAGATGCCACATCTCTACGCAATTGCAAAGGCTCGAGGGTTTTGGTTATCTCAGGATTGCCAATAATACGGACTGCGCGTCGCTGCAACCTGTCGAGAGCATCTAGTAAGTACTTTGCGGAGCCATCCCAGAGATGAGAGCAGAGACCCTCTTGGATGTGAGAAACGCGGTGTTCCCATCGATTTCTCAGGTCGAAATTTCCCTTTCATCCATGTTCGTAACTGATCTTTGACAACCAGATATGAAAAGAATTTTTCTTGCTTTGAAAACCAGCTACGACAAAGAATTAAATTACTGTTTTCGTAACCATAATAAGATACTAAAGAAGATTTTTGTATTTCCATTTCTATTTTCGTAGCTATCTGTAACCAGTTATGAAAAGAAAGGAAGAAACTTTTCATAACTGGTTGTATTAAGCTTAATTTTGATTTTATGACCAGTATTAATCAGTAAAAGTTTTCAAAAACCTTATTTGCAACAAAAAATGTTAACAATTTTTTGTGAGACCTACAGTTGCAGAAGATGGTGACCGTGGTACAAGGGTTGTAACCCGTCAAACTTGGATTCATCTTTAAACGGGCGCTCCCCTTGACAAATGCACGCCTATAAAATATAATATTTCAATGGACTGTTTTATTAACTTCAATAAATAATCCAAGTTCATAAATAAGTTAAGTAGGTATGTAGCTAGAATCATTGAACACGGACTTTAAAATGGCGGATTAATTGACCGATAACTGAGTGCTCAATGAGAAATAGTTGTTGTAAGCACCTAAGACCTTTCTTAATAATAAATTGAAGGTTTTTTTTTCATTCATACTCAACGCCAATAATGTTAAACATATTAGTTTATTATACTTGAATAAAAACTTGTGTTTGGTTTTTTTAACAAATATTTTTTAACTACACAAGCGCCATTTAAAGACCAACATTAGGCCCAATGGACAAACGAGATCTAAGGTATTTTAATATTCCTTAGTTATTATTTTAAAATTAATTGTTCATAATAAAAACGTTTCAGGTATGTAATTAGATGTTATTTTCATCTAACATTGATGTTAATTATATTATGGACATGTACGAGTAGTAACCATTTAATCTACAAGTGGTGCCATCTAGGGTTTTATTCTCGAACCGATCACTGATCACTGTCAAGGAGTTTTGTCCTAAATATTTCCTAAATATTCACTAGATGCCACTACATCACCTGGTTTAAATATTATTTATCACTAGTTCATGCCCTCGTCTCCGTCTGCGTAGATAACGATTATCCCGACCAACCAGTTATATGTCCTCTCAACTAATTGCAATCAAACATGCGACAGACTTTAAATACCCCTCATAAAGATTTTTCTAAAAAAATTAAGCCATCAATATCCGTTCAGTAGCTTTTGCATCCATCGTGATGAACAAACAGACAAGAATTCATTTTGAAAATGTTAGTAATGCGAGCTTCGGTCATGCGCAATAGGACGCTTGGAGAGTATAATTTAAGGAGCTCCGCGACGTCAGATCCTCTGGTGGCGAAATTAAGAAAGGTGCTAAGTATAAAGACCCTTCTTGATCTCCCCAACTTCGAACTGATAAAACACAATGTAACCCGCTCACATTGTGCCGTTCATAATTGTGGATAGTGTAGAAGTGATCCAACTGATATTTCACTTTTCGAAAGAAAGAAAGAAATAATTTATTTATACATTAACCTACGAGATACTTAGGTACACATAACAGAATAATAAGAAAAGAAAGAGAAAACAAAAACAATAACAAAATAAAAACTTAACTGCTAGCCTGGATCATCAACAATCATGACAGGCAAAAGAGATCTAGCTCTATCTCTGTACCAAATTTCATCAAGATCAGATCTACCTTTTATCGCGAAAAAAGGATTTGAAAGTGTTCATTTAAGGGGAAGAAAGTTTGTATGAAAATTCAGCATTTCTTATGATAGTCTGTTGTCGTACACAGATAGATGATTATTATAGAGCTTGGCAGAAGACATAGGTAATATTTAGTCGCGATAACCGACATCCACGCGGGCGGAGCCGCTGGCTACAGCTAGTAATTTTTATTTAAGTGATTATTATATCCCTGTGTAATAATTAATTACTTCTATCTACTTTATTATTGTACTAGCTGTTGCCCGCGACTTCGTCCGCGTTAAGTTCGGAATGACTCGAACCCATGTCACAGAACAAATAATTAAGTTAATTCGTCATTATTCTCAATTATTTATTATGAAGAAAGTCTTCTTCGAGTGACTGACTACAACATATAGGGCTAAACTACCGAAAACTACGAAATTAGACCGGCTTCTTCTATGGGCTCGGCAAACGCTGCGAAAGGGTTTTGAAAAAAAACAACTTTTTGTATCCACATTTAGCAATGTTCATTAGTTAGATTGCTCTAAATATCTTCCCTTCGTCCCAACTCCTCAGAATACGCTACTACTACTTACGAATTGAACAGATAAAACTACATCGAGAGCGTCATGAAAATAACTTCACGAAAACCTGAAGCATATAAAGACGTTTTTACACGCCGGAGCAGTGGTTCTCTCCTTTATCGAGTCAATGGCTGATTGCTTACTCTGGTATTTTGTTAAATTTTACCACCCACAGCCACATCGTTGTTCGTTGCCTTACACATAGGTGAATGGGCACAGTGGGCAAGAGAGCAAATGCGGCCTTGACTGGGATAGGGCCCAGTAGTCGTAGGGTACTTGCAACTGGTCGATATGGTCTCATTTCGCCATATTTCCCTTGCAGCGACCAACCGCAGGTGATTATACTTCTAAGTTGAGGACAGGAGTTGAGACTGATGGTGAGATTTCTGTTGTTCTGATGAAATCTGCCGGACATTTTTTGCTCCCTTTCGTTTAGTAGGAGAACATTGATGATCAAAATCCCGAACAAAGTTGAAGGAATAGCTAATTTTGTGTAACGGAAAACCTTAAAACAGAAGTCGAAGTACTGAAACGTTGACGACCAGTGGCCAATGCTAATGTCAATGCCTCTTTTCAATTTTTAGAGGTGATTGAAGTTTCATGACTTCGCGGGCTGGTGGGATCACCTTCTCTGTCTCCGAAATGAAGAATTTCGTAAAGATTTACTTTGTAATAATAAGATTATTATGTACCTAATAAGTTAAGATCGATTTTACTTTGCTACTCCTGTCGGGTTTATCCACTTAGTTATACTATTAGTTATACGATATAACAAAATGGACTGAAAAAGTCCAAATAGTTATACTGCTCAGTATAACTAAGTGGATAAACCCAACCCCTCCTGTCACACAGCCTATTTTTATCATGATTCTATTGTATGAACCACATTTCACCAATCATTGTATTCGGTCCCAGGTAAAAAAGGTGGTGAGCCTATTACCGAATTCCCGGTACTTATACTCTATGCATCTGAGGCTGATTCTGGACTGTATAGTGTATAATATGTCTGATGTTAAACAGCCTTGTACGACACCGCAAGGGAATGGGTGGCCCCAATATTACACTGCCGGGAACCACGCGGATTACTGAATACACATTACATATTTTCTTAACAAAGAAAAATAATTGTTTTGAAATTAATTTTATATTTGCCTTGAAACGAATAATGGATAGTTTCTAAGTAAGTAGTTTAGTAACTTTCATTTCGTCAGTACCTATTTCGGTTAAAGTTAGACCAAAATATAGTAGATAGGTACAGTCAGCATCAGATCAATCTTGACTAGCAAAGAACTTTAATCATCTTAATCGCCTCTAAACGCCTCTATGGTAAGTAGGATGAAAGCTGTAAAAATGAAATTCATAACCACTAAGATTAAAAATTTATTCGTATTTTGGCTGTAGATTGTGCGTTTTTATAATTGTAAGCATCTAAGTACCTACTATAAAGGATTTTTGGAAATTCATTAAGTAGTTACTAAGGTTTAAAAAGAAGATGATTATTTGTATGGCAATCCATAATTTCAGGACGCAAGTAATCACGAATTTCACATAGCTGCTTTTAGTTTGAAATAATTGTTGGGATATGTGTTTCAGCTTTTTTTATTTGTGTCCCTAATAACAAGGGGACAAGAGCCTTGTTGGTTCCCGTTGGAGTAGAATAGGGGTCACCCTATTTCTTCTTGTGGGTGTAGTAAAAAGCGAATAAGGGATTGGGCTGTTCTCCATCTCACAGTAAACATATTGACAAAGTGCCGGCTTAACGGCAATAGGCTCGAGCCCTATTACGTGGGACCAAAAATCATAGTTGGTGAAATGTGGGTGTTAATACACCTCTGCCTACCCCTTCGAGGATTTACAGGTGTCAGTATACATATATGTATGTATGTATGTATGTATGTATGTATGTGAACACGGGACCTAGACCACTAGTTATTTATATATAAGTAATTATTATATCTAGTGATATAATAATCACTTATATAAAAATAATAATTGGATAGTGTAGAGGGCAAGTGATCCAACTGACTTTTTTAATTTCTATTTTTTTTCTTATTACGTTCATGTTTTTGTAATGAATTTGGGTACCTACCTACCTAATTTTATCTTAATTAATTTAAGGTAGATATCATGTTCCTAAAGCAAAAAAAAAATTCTCAATTCAGTATTTGGCCAGTTTTATTGCTACATAAAACCGTCAGTTGGATCATTTCTACACTGTCCAATTATGAACGGTGGTCCCGTTCACATTGTGTTTTATTTGTTTAGGGTGGTTTACTGGGTTGAGCCTAAAGAAAGGTGCTATTCAGACCTTTCTTTAGAATCACCAGACGATCTGACGTCGCGCAGCTCCTTATATACCCTACAAGCGTCTTATTGCGCATGACCGAAACTCCCACCACATTTTCCAATGTATAATTTAACTACAGTAGGTCAACTGAGTCTGACATTATAATCTTCGGCTTTTTACCAACTCTATTGGGTTGACTTTCGGGTACGAATTGGAGGAATTTAGATTTTTTCCGTTATTTTGTACGTATGCAACGCCATGAGCGTCACACACGCGCCGTTGACCCTATAAGAACCTTCTAATACCCTTCTTGACGAACCTCATATTGTAGTCGATTGGACAAACTACAGCAGGGAGATTCCACAGCTTGAATGTGGGCGAAATAAAGTTCTATAAAGAACTATGCGCACTGTTTCCGGTTGCAACGTATCAAGTATTATTCCCTGTCTGTGGCTAGCGGTGCGATTATAGATTGTAGCCGAGCTCAAACTACCCATAAAGAATATCAAAGACGCCAGGGGCCGCGTCGACTCACCCCAGTGCCTGTGTACGAAACCTATGAAGCACCTCTTGTTTTAACGAATCTTCATATTTCTTTATACTTGTTTTGTTATTTACAAGACATACTTAATGTGTTGCGCCTATCGTATTTTTTTTTCGAGCGAAAATCTCCTCGGTTTTCCTCCGCTCAGCAGAGGTGGCTATTACAAACTCGAACCGACTAAAACTGCACACCGCCTTGGGTCTTCAGATGCCGGGGACATGGCGACATATCCCTCACACCCCGGGTCTTACTCGTACTCCGCACCATCGCTTTGAGCCCCTGTGAGAGCCCACTTTCGTCGTCTCCCACGCCGGACACGGCAGCTGCGAGTGCAGCTCTGAGTTCTTGCTGGCATCACAGTGATAGGGCTCAGACGTTAGATACTTCTTGATCAGAAACAGTGGTACCGGAGATTACGGTGTGAAAGGCTCCAGTATCGCCTCTCTATCCATGATGGGTCTTGACTTCAGGTCCCTTGGTGGGGTTTCGGAAAGGACACTCGTCGCCTCGAAGAATAACCTGCGGTACACTGGATCCTGTTGCCGATCACTCACTGCAGAACGCGCATCATCTGCATATTTCTGACCTTCAGGGCCTCCGCCCAAATTAGGCACCAATATAGGGCCATGGCCACAAAGTCCTCGCCTTAGAGTCTCCTGCAGGAGTCATCCGGCCCCTCATGATGGGCAGTCCCTTCAATTTAAGAATCAGATCTCGGAAATGCTCGCCAAAGACTCATCGGCCGTTGAGTACATGGCCCAAATATTTCATTTGGGCTTAATGTCGACAGAAATGCCACCCACTATGATACTGGATCCCTCTGGTGGTATACTCCAAATCCCTCAAAAGATCCAGGCCTTGGTTTTAGACAGAGCCATCTTGAAACCCAGCCACCGAGGGATCCATTCCATGATTTGGGCAACCGCGGTTATGGCCTTCAGTTCAGAGTTGCTTCGCAATGCGTATCACCACACGTCGTTACTAGCGTGTCCTCAGCATAACATGTGACGGCGGCATCGTCCATGAGCTCACTGCGAAACACCCATTCGAATCCCATGTTTAATAGGAGAAGACCGCACGACCTCTCACACGTACTGAGGCTGGTCACGACTCTCTCCATCAGATACGCCCTGACTATGGGGCAAAGGTAGGGGGCACTTTGTGATACCCGAGCACCTCCCTAATGCAACTCCAGGGCAAGGTGTTGAACGCGTTGGTGATGTCCAGAGACACGTCACCTTGCCCTGAGTAACCGCACCCTTCACGGGTTCGACCGTGGAGCGCCTCTGGTGAAAGTCATATGAGCCATATGCTAGGATCGGTGGCGGCGCCCCTATTATTTTTACACCTATGAGCGCCGCATACTTCGCACACAGGGGTTGTGCGGCCTTGACGCTCGCGTGGCAACCGGGACCGACGAAGTCGTCACGTGTTCTCCGCAGACTTCGACTTCGACTCATTTCATACATATGAAACAGTTTTCTGCTTTATATTCTAAGACAAAATCTAGACGAATCCATGAATAGTTTTGCGGGTGCCACTCGTCTTTTATTCATTTGTGTCAATCACTTCAATAATAGATACAGCAATAGTCCTATTTTTTATATGCACTGACGTCTATGAGTGACCATTATTAACATACTAGCTTTTGCCCGCGGCTCCGCCCGCGTGGATGTCGGTTATCGCGACCAAATATAGCCTATGTCCTTTCTCAAGGTCTAATCTACCCCTATACCAAATTTCATCAAAATCGGTTCAGTGGTTTGGGCGTGAAAGCGAGACAGACAGACAGACAGACAGACAGACAGACAGACAGAGTTACTTTCACATTTATAATATTAGTAGGGAAGTAGGGAAGTAGGGAAGTAGGGATTGAGACATTTGTCCCTCTGTGCCTCGGAGAGCGTGTTAAATCATGGCCCTCGTTACAGTACGAAAGTCTATGATATTCGTAACAGGTTGTGGAGGTCAGATAGCAGTCAGATAGCCTTCATGGCATATATCTAAGTTCAGCAGTTTCGTGGTTGGATTGAAAACCGACCCCTGACGTCATTATGTCTGTGAAGGGTTAGGCAGTGGTGTTTCGTCTAAATTATAGGTACAACAAGAGGCCCAGCATCGTGTCTATTGAGCTCCATCGATGCACAACTTTTTGAGTTTTTTAAACATACACAATCCAACTTTATAAGTATCATTCTCTTTGCGTTAATCTTGATATCATCCGAGGCCTTCACTACGCTAGTACTATTATCAGTTCTGTCTTCACTTAGTCCGCGGTGCGCTTTTTCCAGTGACTACCAGGACCGTCGTCGGCTTAACGTGCTCTTCAAGGCACGTGCACAATCCAACCTAACACTTTTATAGATAGATATAGGTAAAATAAATTCGACGTAATATGGAGTGAGACTACTGCAGTTGCCAGACATAGTGACATCACGAATTTCAGGGGGTGGGGTTGTAAAAATAGCCTAGTTGCTATGTGAACTAGGTGTAGTTAGTTAGTTCTAGTATTTGAAGTCCTTAGGCCATTTAGACACGGTGTCAACGATTATTATTATTACAAGCTTCTACAAAAATATCGAGTTAGGTACGCCCCTTATTACGTGCAATGAAGACAGCTGGCGAAAAGGGGGTATATGCAAAGCTATTCGAGCACCAATCCCGGTTCCATTGAAAGGATCGGAGGACATAAGAAGGACACATTCCGGGATCGATTCTCTCCTCCGCCTGCCACAATTTGGTTTATTTTAGCTTTTACAGGAAGGATTGCCGTCTGATCCCCCAACCCTGTAAGGAAAGTCAGAGTCACAATGAGCAGATAACAGATGATCCTAGTGAGGCCCATACATCCGATTCTAATATAATATTTAAACATCTACAAGTACTTAACTTAAAATATTAACAATGTAGGAGTTATGAGGGGTGAAGTAAGGTACAGGGGGGGACTGGTCGATAGTCGAAGCTAGATTTAGCATCCTTGCGGGGGTGTGCGGGAAATGCGGGGGGAGGGGGAAGACTCGGATGTTTCGGGAAGGTGGGGTAGCGCATGCGTACAGTGTGCTTACAAGGGCGTCTGTAGCGAAAAATCAATACATACATACAATCACGCCTATAACCCCGGAGGGTTAGGCAGAGGTGAATTAACACCCACATTTCACCAATCATTGTATCAGGTCCCAAGTAATAGGTCGTAAGCCTATTGTCGTATTCCGCGCACTAACTATTGTGGACTCGAGCCATGCATCCGAGGCTGAACCTGGGCTGTATATATCTGTCTGATGTTACACAGTCCTATCCCTTAGTCGCCTTGTACGATACCGCAAGGGGGGAGATGGGGTGGCCCAAATTCTACTCTGCCGGGAACCACGAGGCTTAAAAATCAATACGCACAGACTGATACAAATATGGAGGCAGACAGAGATAAATCACTAATTGTTGCCAGATAAATTATGTACTTATGACAAAATTGGTTCGGCCGAAATGGCATTAAGGTGGCATGTCGACATGAAGGGATGTAATTGTACCCTATACATATTAGGTAAGTCCTTTATTTTGCACACATGTGTTTTTTAAAATTATCTACTTAATAAAAATGCGTTGTCGTACAGTCAGCGTCAAATTGATCTTGACTGGCAGGGTGCTCAAAAAGATCTTAATACCATGTCATTAAGATCTTTTTGAGCACTCTGCCAGTCAAGATCAATTTGACGCTGACTGTACAACGCGATTAAGGGATAAGGCTGTTTAACATCAGACAGATTCAGCCTCAGATGCATGGATCGAGTCAACAATAGTGCCCGGACTACGGCAATAGGCTCAGCCCCAATAGGGGGTGAGTCTATTGCCTAGGCCCTTTTGGCTCACCTACGAGTGAGCCTATAGCCTATTGCCTATATTTCACCAATCACCTCACCTAAGATCAACTTCACCTCTGCCTAACCCTCCGGGAATAAAGGCGTGATTATATGCATGTATGTATTAAATAATTATGTGTGTGATGAAATAATGTGCGTTTTTTTTTTATATATATTCATGTTCATAATAAACGAATTCCAGTCAAAGTTATTTTGACTAATCTTACATCAGTCATTTTCCATTAGGTGGGCCATGTGCTTGTCTACCACCTAAGTGATATAAAAAAACCACCCAGATACTATTAATGAAAGATTTTCACCCAAAACCATCTTTAACCGACTTCAAAAAGGAGGTTCAAAGATGCGGCTTCAGAATATTTCTAATAAAGCCTTAGACATTTTTTTAATTTTCTCATATTCATTGAGGACGGTCTATGGGCTTCAATATTTCTTTCAGTCGACCTATAATTTCGCTATAAAGCTTTTGTATGTAATTTAATACCCTCTTATTTGATTTAATTAATTAAAATACCAGTAAGACGATTTGCCGCAAAGTTATGGTCGATCAAAGACAAAAGTCTCTTTGACTTATACGGCTTCAAGAAAATAATTGAGTCAAGAAAATTTAATTTATATGGATTCAAGAAAATTATGAAATCCATACAAAGTCAACAGACTTTTTGCTTTAGAGTTCCCGGGAAACTCGGGAATAATTATCGTACAGAGAATCAAAGCAGAGTTTAAAAAAAAATTAAACTCATTATATTGTCGACTGAAAAAACAGGTATAAATATTCCCATTCAGTAAGTACGGGGGTACACGGTGCGTTGCGGCGCCGCAACGCACCAAGTCAACAGACTTTTTGCTTTAGAGTTCCCGGGAAACTCGGGAATAATTATCGTACAGAGAATCAAAGCAGTTTAAAAAAAAATTAAACTCATTATATTGTCGACTGAAAAAACAGGTATATAAATATTCCCATTCAGTAAGTACGGGAGCACACGGTGCGTTGCGGCGCCGCACTGCAGAAACCGCGGCCAATCGGCGGCCACACAAGCGGCGCGCGGCCGCTCGTATGGCCGCCGATTGGCCGAAATTTCTACGGTGCGGCGCCGCAACGCATCGTGTGCCTCCGCTCTTACACTCAAATTGTACGTAAATGTGTAAGTGAATATTTGTGATTTGATTTTTTTTTAAATTCCACTTAGGTGGCAGACAAGCACACGGCCCACCTGATGGGAAGTGGTCACCGTGGCCTATGGACGTATGCAACACCAGGGGCGTCACACTCGCGCTGCCGACCCTACACATGATACATTTTGGATGTAAATTGAAGCTTGTAGTAGACCGTTAAAGACAGCATTTTTTTTTAATTTCTTTCTTCCTTTCTTCTTTAAGTATATGTTACTGTAAAATCTCGAACTACGGTAAATCCTAAGATTTAAGACTAAGTCTTAGGATTTACCGACATGAGTTGGTAAAATACGGATTTATGAAAATAGGACATTTTTTTCGGGCTTTTACCATTAAAGGGGATTGGGTAATCTAGTATGGACAGTGGCGTTCTTAATTTTTTCAGCGGCCATAATTAATTTTGATACCACTTCATTGTACTGTGTTAAACACACGTACAAATGTCATTATTTTCATTTTAAGTAATATCGGAGCTGCGATATACAGGGTGGAACATTTCGACTTTACCTTGAAGGAAAGTACCCTCATACTAAAGATAGCGAATTTTACTTAAAGGAAACTTTACCTTATTTTTTAAAAGAAACAAAACTGCATTCAAAGACTTTTGAAAATGCCACACCCGGTAGTCGAACCGACTAATATTTTACAAAACCTTCTTTTTCATGGACTTCCTTTTATTTAATTTACCAAGTTTGTTAGAGAGATTTGATCCCTATGATCGACCCTATCGATTGATGTAATAAAAAAACAGGGTGTTATTTTTTCGAATTGTAGTCGGTTCGATTATAAGGCGTGGCAAACGATTTTTCAGCATTCCTTAAATGCAGTGCTGTTTCTTTTTTAAAAACACACTAAACTGTATTCAAAGTTTTCTGAAAATGCCACACACGGTAGACGAACCGGGTACGAGTACCTACTCTTACTACCGGAGATAGTTAATTTCATTCAAAGGAAACACTCTCTTATTTAAAAAAGAATACAAAGCTGCATTTAAGGAATTTCGAAAGATCGCTTGCCACGCCCTGTAATCGAACCGACTAAAATTCTAAAAAATAACACCCTATATTTTTATTGCATCAATCGATAGGGTTGATCATAAGGATCTAATCTCTCTAACAAACTTGGTAAATTAAATGAAAGGAAATCCATGAAATAGAAGATTTAGAAAGATTTTATTCGGTTCGACTACTAGGTGTGGCATTTTCAGAAAACTTTGAATACAGTTTAGTGTGTTTTTGAAAAAGAAACAGCCCTGCATTGAAGGAATGCTGAAAAATCATTTGCCACGCCTCATAATCGAACCGACTACAATTTGAAAAAATAACACCCTGTATTTTTATTGCGTCAATCGATAGGGTCAATTATAAGGATCAAATCTCTTTAACAAGCTTGGTAAATTAAATAAAAGGAAATCCATGAAAGAGAAGATTTAAAAAGATTTTAGTCGGTTCGACTATCGTGTGTGGCATTTTCGGAAAACTTTGAATACAGTTTAGTATGTTTTTAAAAAAGAAATAGAACTGCATTTAAGGAATGCTGAAAAATCGTTTGCCCCGCCCTATAATCGAACAATTCGAAAAAATAACACCCTATATTTTTATTGCATCAATCGATAGGGTCAATCATAAGGATCAAATCTCTCTAACAAACGTGGTAAATTAAATAAAAGGAAATCCATGAAATAGAAGATTTAAGAAGATTTAGGAAGATTTTAGTCGGTTCGACTACCGGGTGTGGCATTTTCAGAAAACTTTGTATACGGTTTAGTATGTTTTTAAAAAAGAAACAGAACTGCATTTAAGGAATGCTGAAAACTCATTTACCACGCCTTATAATCGAACCGACTACAATTCGAAAAAATAACACCCTGTATTTTTATTACATCAATCTATAGGGTCGATCATAAGGTTCAAATCTCTCTAACAAACTTGGTAAATTAAGTAAAAGGAAATCTATGAAATAGAAGGTTATAGGAAGATTTTAGTCGGTTCGACTACCGGGTGTGGCATTTTCAGAAAACTATGAATGCAGTTTTGATTCTTTTTAAAAATAAGGGAATGTTTCTTTTCAGTGGAATTCGCTATCTTCAGTATTTAGAGTACTTCCATCTAAGTAAAGTTGAAAAATACCACCCTGTATAGCTAAGTCCCGATATAGTTTAGAGAAGTTTGTCCATAGTAACTTTTGATCACTTTATACTGTACTTTCATATTATACCAATTTCATTGATGGCCGCTCAATTCCGACACGACGCCAACATTACCCAACCCCCTTTAGTAAAAGTTGGTTTTGGGAATAAAATACGGAAGAACATACAATTAATAACAAATAAATAGGTATGTAGATGCCATCATCTATTGTCGCCGTTCACCTCTATTACAATAGATGATGGCATCTACATACCTATTTATTTGTTATTAATTCGTTTTAATTTATTAATTTATTGTTGTAACTGACATTTTTATATTTTTTATATTTTTTTTTATATTTTTTATATGTTTTAATCTAAGTATGTAATCCATTTGACATCATTGATTTGACATTACTTTAATATAATTTAATTATAATTTCTTTACATTTTATATTTGACATTTCACTAAAATACAATGAATTTTATAATGTATAAATTATTTTTACAAAACATAATTACATTTAATGAAATTTAAATATTTCCCCAAATGTTGGGAAAAAGTTGAAGCTGGTATACTCTTTTTTAAAAGTACCCACACATAAAATATTATACTTTTAGTTTAAACCATTGTAACCCTTTGAGAATGCCGTAAGGCGAAACCGGTAAGGTAATAAACAATAAATTAATTGTGGAAAAGTACAAGTGCTTTATTCAATACGTTAGGAAATTAACTTAAATGCGAATTGATAACGTAACCCTTTTTCAAAATTTACTGTGGACATAAGAGTTACCAAGCGAATGGTGGTAAAAGTGCGAATCGCAAAATCGTTCGGGGTTTTCCTAGTAAATCTTATAGATTTTCCGTAATTCGTGCATTTACAGTAACATATTATAGAGAAAAAAAGACGAGTGGCACTCGGGGACTGCCTCGGTAAAGCTATTGCATAGCATTTTTTATCAACTTATGCAATTATCCCACGGAGGAAAGAATATGATTAGACAATTATCCCCCCACTCCGAGCTCGCACGAATCAAGCCGAGCTGCTCCGAAATCGGCCGATTTCGGAGCAGCTCGGCTTGATTCGTGCGAGCTCGGAGTGTCAGCTTAGGCTTTTTCGTTACGGAATTTCTGGATTCGATCTCCACGCTCAAGCCCCGCGATAGAAGCTATGCAATAGCTTAAAAAGAAAGAAAGTTTTTTGAAGTTGGTTAGTAAATTAACGTAGACTCGTAGCACTCTCGTAGCGTTCGTAGCTCTCGTAGCACAGACAGTTGTAACCGCAAGTAGTCGCTTAACTCAGTGGTTATACAATAATCTTTTACTTAAGATTCTATGGTAATTAATTTTCGATAGGGAGGCATTCTTCGATGCCTAAACTTTTTACCCCCTACTTTTATACCTTTTTCATTGTTGTAGAAATGTTAGCTCGTTTTATGTAGAAAAGAATAACTAGCAATTTTTAAGCATTGAATGAATAACTAACTAGTTATATATTTTTATTCTCTGGATTTCTATTCTTCTATTCTATGCATTTTGCTTATTGCGATCAAACGAACCAAACCAATCAGTAGTAGAATGGCCTAATGTTTTATCGGTCACACGTCAAATTATCAAATGAATTTCGGTGACTAGTGGTAAACCCATCTCTTTTCCCAAGCTCTAGTCAGTCTAGCCCATCTCTGTACCAATATCAAGATCGGTACAGTGGATTAGGCGTGAGAACGTAACAGATAGTCAGACAGACAGAATAACTTTCGCATTTATAATATTAGCGGATTGAATGGATTGAAACCAGTGTACCGACAAACAGTGCTACGGAATTGTTGCAGCTGTTGCAAATTAAACCGGTACACCGTGACATTATCTCAGATGTGACACTTGAGCCCTTCTTGAGCCAGTAACATTATAATACTAGCTGTTGCCCGCGGTTCCGCCCGCGTGGATGTCGGTTACACGGCCAAACACAGCTTTATGTCCTTTCTCAAGGTCTAATCTACCTCTATACAAATTTCATAAAAATGTGTTTTTTTTTTGTATGGGAGAAAACACTTCAAGTGCTTTTTCTTTCAACTGAATGGAACTAAAGGGCTGGTGCTCACACCAGCTATTGTACCACACACGGCGATCAAGATGACATCAAATTAACGCACCTTTACAACACACCTGCTCATAACAGTGATATTATTTTACCGCAATTAAGCACGGAATGACACCTATTATAAAACTGTGACTTTTTCATTGCTATTATTCACAAAAGTGAGTTATAGATTCTTTTTTAAATTTTATAGGAAGTGTCTATAATTGTCTATGTTCTTAAAAAAGTTTTGTTACAAAAAATAACGTGTTTAATAGTACGAATAAATTAATACGCCTATTGTATGGTCATTTGATGCATTTTCGTATTTAAATAAATAATTTCAACTTGTAATACTTGTGTAATAAACAAAATTTTCGCTCAAATTTAACTTTTTTTTTTCTCTAAGTACAGAAAAAAAAACAGAGTAAAAAAAAGTTAAGTTCAAACCTCATTTTTTTTTAAATATGGTCGACCGCCATTGTTAAATGCGCGCGCATAGGAAAACGAATTAATTTGTAGTATTGTTTATTTAGTATTTGTAGTATTATTTTATTCGCAAGTGTGTTGTAAAACGTCGTATGGCACGTGTGAGCATGATGATTACCGTCCTCGGCTGTCTTAAGACCCTCGCCTGGCGGCTCGGGTCTCAATGGCGCCTCGGCGGTAATCACCAACGTTGCTCACTTGTACCATAATGTACTATTACGCGCCACTCCGCACGTAGATTCAGAGGAGGTAGGACACGACGGTATCTCCCGTCTCAAATCGAGCAGTCCGACTGGGGTAGTACCTCCGCCCTACAGAAGATCGCGGTTTAGCAACCTTGAGTTGTGTTTTCCGTGGTGAGTAGGGTCGCCAGAGCTCACTGGAGGGGTCTTGTGCTGTCAGCGGGAAGACCAAAGGCTTGGGTTAACACCGCTGACTGGTACGGGCGTGAAATGTTGGCGCGGCGGTCAGGGAGACCCGGTGAAACGGTTATCCGCTGGCCGCCCGCGGGCTGTACGGTTCCCGAACCTGGGGAATACTTAATCTCCGCCCCAGGAGGCTGATCCAGCAGCCTGTGTAAAGTTCCCGGTGCTGTAGTCGTGCCGGAGGAGGAGACCGGGGTGGACCCGGCTACAGTATCTGGGAGGGGACCGGGGGCCCTTCCGCCCGCCGCGCCAGCCAGTCACAAAACCTTAACTCGTCAGTGGTGGCATGGAGCCTTGCTTTGTCTTTTACGCTGACGGCACAAAAACTCTCTTTACCTGGGTAGGTCGGTACTTTAGGTGGGCCGTGTGCTTGTCTGCCAACTAAGTGGTATAAAAAAAAAAAAAGAAAAAAACGTAGTAAAATTTTGAAATATTGAATTTTCGATATGTGATTTTTCAAATCTTTGACGTAGTTAAATGTAGTTGCTGGTCCAATTACTTATAATGTCATTAGTTTTTAGCCTATTAGTGACTTTTATGATGACAATAATTAAAAATAATATTGATTATACGCATAAGATTTTTACAAAATTGCATTCCGAGAGCTAAGTAGCTCGCTTGTTAAGGCCCCGAATCAGATCAGCATCGAAAAATCGGTATTTTCGAAACCGTTTTTCTTCTTAACTATAAAATCTACAGATCTGGAATTCACATGCCTGCATACTACAGGATATACAGAGTAACTTCACCTTTTCATAAATTAAATAAAAAAGGAGGAAATAGTTTAAAAGAGGCTCTGAACATCACTCTACTCTTTCTTATGAAACCAAATATTTTCTACAATATGTATCCAAATAATCTAAAATTTCACATGTATGTTAAATAAGTGTATTAGCATGACGTGACCTTCTTAGTTTGTAATCGTCCCCTATAAAGTTATCTATTAAAATTAGTTTTACTGATTTTTACGGCTGAAAAACAAGCGAATGACCTTGAGCATTTGTATGGTGAAAGTCATTCGCGTATGTAATCACCTTAATCACCGTGATTATGGTTGTTTATGATTAAATATTATTGACATGAGATTAACCAATTTGGCTCTAGCGGAGCCAAATAGGTCCTTCTCACCTACTCACAATGCAACTCTATTATCCATACTCCATACTAATATTATAAATGTGAAAGTAACTGTCTGTCTGTCTGTCTGTTACGCTTTCACGCCTAAACCGCTGAACCGATTTTGATGAAATTTGGTATAGGGGTAGATTAGATCTTGGGAATGGACATAGGCTATGTTTGGTCGCGATAACCGATATCCACGCGGGCGGAGCCGCGGGCAAAAGCTAGTCTGTAATATAGGTACTTAATTAAACAATAGCGAACGTTAATGAGGGTAGTTGTATAAAAATAGGCCTGATTTTATCAGTAGCCCTCGGCACTTGTGCCTGCTAACTTATTAGGTTCTCTATTTTTATTCCTACAATTTTATGTCATAATTTAACATTGCATAATGTTACTTGTCCTAACATTATTTACGCATAATACTCATTTGTCATAACTTTTTAATCATAATTTTTTTAATCCTATTTACTATAAGCATAATATTTTATAAGCATACTATCCCAAAGCATAAGTTTACTTAAGCATAACGACGCGTAACCATAACTATTTTAAGCCAGAATGTTCATTTGACTAAATAAAGTTCTACATGGTTATAAAATAAAAAATAACCATGGCTCCGCTCCGCTCCCGCATTAGCCTTCTAACCTAGTCTATTCAAGTCGGAATCAGGGGCTTTCTCAATAAATTTGCCAAATAACTATTAGACAAATAAAGAATATGCTTTACAACTTTATGCATATCAAAGTTATGAATAAAAACATTAGGATATACAATACTAATGCTTAATAACATAGTATGCCAAAAACCGATTATGGCACACTATTATTATAACAAAGAAAATTATGCCTAACTTGTTATGACAATTTAAATTAGGACAAAAACCATTATGAGAAGAAATGGGATCCCAACTTATTACCTACGTATTATATTTTGTTACTGTGTTATGATGGAAGGTTTTGCTACCAATTTGGACATTTTTATATTTGTGGCAAACAATAGTTGTTTTTCACAACCTAGTGTGTTATTTGAAGTTTTTAAAAATATTGTTGTATTGTCAGAAAACGAAAAAAAGGAAATAAAACAATTCAGCCAGACCTGTGTGCTCGTTAAGGAATAAATGGGTCTCGTGTAAACGCATTAGACGTACATTCATTAAAAAGTATGCGGCTCCGCCCGCGTGGATATCGGTTATCGCGACCAAACATAGCCTATGTCCATTCCCAAGATCTAATCTACCCCTATACCAAATTTCATCAAAATCGGTTCAGCTGTTTAGGCGTGAAAGCGTAACAGACAGACAGACAGTTACTTTCGCATTTATAATATTAGTATGGAGTATGGATAATAGAGTTGCATTGTGAGTAGGTGAAGAAATATAATAAACATAAAATTATTGTCAATATTATATTACTCGACTGACCAAAAAGGAGGGTAATCAACAATGCGCGTCATCCCTTAGAGTACTTATATAAAGAAACAGGTCCCCGGTATCGGCTAGCTGCCACAACAAGTTTCCATAGCAACAACAATGATGATACGTTCTAACACCACTAAGCGCCTTCGCTGCGTTTAGCGGGCGCACGGCGCGGACGTCCGCTTCGCGTGCTTGTTTCATGTTATTTCAAGAGCAGCGCTGCGTGAAGCGGATACCCGTCCCACGCGACGGAAAGGCGGACGCACTGCGCGCGCATCCGCGACCCGCACCCGCCTATCGCAGCGAAGGCGCTTATGGCAAAAAACGATTGCAACAACGTTTGGACCGCGGGTGTATTTATTTTGTTAAACAACTTTTTATTAAAAGAGGTACACTGAATTCTATTAAAGGTACACTGAGGTACACTATAGGTACTATCATCCTGTAAGAAATCAGCAGAATTCTGATCGGTACACCCGGGCCGCGGTCCAAACGCTCACGAATAATCGGCATTTACGCCCATATGATAAAAACATAATTATGGGCGCGAATACTTTGTGTTTTATTTTTGACAAACGACGAATTGACTGTTTCTTTATAAATGTGACTCGTTGGGAAAAAAATTCCCAACCAGTAACAGTATAACTCGTTTGGATGCAATATACCTATATAAACACCCTAAGAGCGTATAACGTATCAATCTGTAATACATATGTGTAAATATTGTGAGGGGTGCTCGCAGACAGACTGGGGTGAATAGGGGAGCGAAGGTGACCTTGATGTGATGTCACGGTCAAATCTCACCAATATTTTATACAGTTTTAAACGAGAATGAAATAGTTTTGGTGTTATTACTAATCTTCTTCTTGGCGTTCATCCTAGTGTTAATCCCAGTCGCATCCTAAGCTTTCACTCGGAATCTGGGGTCCGCTTTTTCCAGTCTAACTGTGGGTTTGGCTGAACTTCGATATTTTGCGTGCAACGACTACCATCTGACCTCCACAACCTATTGGCCATAACCAAATATTGCAGTTAGATCAGTTGTTGGATTTTTAGAAAGAAAGAAAGAAAGAAAGAAAGAAAAATATTTTATTTAGGCTCACAATGTGTAGGTATGATAATATAAAATATCATAATTATTAAAAAAAATTACATTAGGTTAAGTAGGTACAACACATTGCGTCGAACCCAAATAGGGCCCCATCTCAGCATTGAATGCTACACACACTAAAAAGTTAGTATGTGCAGCGCTGGTTTTCAGATGGAGCCGCTAGGTGACGCTGACGCCACGCACGTATCGTATACTAAGTAAATATATTATTATTATGACTACATATACTCATTTATTTCACCGAAATATATCCCAAAACCAAGAAGAAGAAAGAGACAGGATTTTTAGTGCTCCAACAGCTACCTGTAACGATTGCCATAGATGCTCATATGACAACCGGACCGAAGATGGCTTAACATGCTCTCCGAGGTACGACCAGACCAATGCCAATAGCCATATTGGATACAATTTTTATTTTTTTTGTTTAAAAGAGAATATTTGCAATCGAAATTACTAATTTTCCTTTTAACCCCTCCAACTAAACTAAATTGCTTGTGCTAGGAGTGGGTTCACGTCGGTAGCGTAATGATCAGGATTCGAACCCGGGACCTCTCGATCGTAATGCCGACTCCTTAAGCACTAAGCTACCGACGCTTATAAAATATTTGCACTGAGTTGGAATCGAACCCGTGTCCCTGCGTAGCAGTCGTGTTCTATAATATTATCTATATACTTATGTTCATTAGATGGATTATTATTATTTTAAAGACAGCCCTAGTTATTACGTAGTGGCAGTGTGTTCAACTATTGCGCCAATGCCGAGGTTCAATTTATTTATTTATTTATCACAAACAATTTTTACATTATGTAGGATATGAATCATGCAAAAATCTTATACAAAAACAAACTACAAAAACACATTATACCTACGTATCATTCGTTAAAAAAAAAAAAGAAAAAACGAACAACAAATTCCCACTGTGCAAATATTTTTGTATACTTGTATTGGTCTGGGTATTTCCGTACCTCGAAGAGTTAAGCCGTCGGTTCCGGTTGTCATACGGACATCTATTGCAGTTGTTACGGGTAATAGGAACCTTTCAGACAACGTCTAAGTGTAATACTTCGAAGTCGCCAAATGACAGTCGCTTTATGGAAATATTGAAGTTCAGCCTCGTCGAAGTTAGACTATAAAAAGCGAACCAGAGACTGCAAGGCCTTGGATTCGACTGGGAGTCATCATCATTATCAGCCACCTTCAACCTTTATGACCCTGACATCGCAGATAAAATGCAAGAGAGCCGCCTTCGTTTGTGGAGCCACGTCTTGCGGCAATCGCCAGGTTATGTGGGTAGCAAATGCCTGGCAAAGGTGGCCCCGCCGGGTCCGGGTAGAAGAGGTAGGCCTAGGAAGTCATTACTTGGACCCTGAGCTCCGAGGTCTGAAGCAATCAAGAAAATGCGTCTACATGAAGATGATGATGACTGGGAGTAACGCGTATAAAATAGTGATGACGTATTTGGTGCTTATGTAAGTGGTAACCGAGAAGGACATTTGGAGATCAAGCTATACTAACTCAGTCCTTGACAGTGGCAAGTGGTCACTATAATCCGATTCCTGTCGGCTTCCTAATGGATCATATGGTGCATGACCAACTAGGTCAAGAGCTTATTCCCAACGGCCACCACCCAAACAACAAGCAATGGTGGTCGTTAAGACAACATTTTAAAATTTGATTCAACCGCCTCACGGGATGTGGCCGTTGAGAACAGATTATGAACTCATTCCCAACAGCCAACAAAAACGCCGTCACTGGTGCCCGTTGACACATAAGGTAAACGCGTCTAATTCCGTGGGGTGCAGAAATCCGCTACTAATTCCGTGGTATTTAGAAAAACAGCTTTATAAAGCAAATTACTAATTATTTTTGACTGCAAGACCCATTAATCAAATAATAATTTATCTGTTCATATTTATGTGAAGACAAAAGTACCTTGGTGTGTGTATATTTTAAAATAATCGATTAGTTTGCCACTGCCACCTGAGTCGAACACACGCTCCATACATTTCGGACCTTATGCGCGTAAGTACTACCATTTTCTAAATAGTATTTTAAACGATATTTTTATACTACAAGAGATTCGGTTTTGGGTAAAATATTGAAAGGGTAATACGTTATATCGAATACACTTAACATTGGAGTATTCTATTAACAAATTGAGGAGAAAATAAGTGTTAAAAATACCACGGCATTAGGTGTCAAATATTTTTGTGTGTTTCTAATTACCGTTGTATACCACGGAATTACAATTTTATAGAGTTTATCTTATTTGAAAATTTTAGTGGTAGTTTTTCTATTACAAACTTCATATTACAGTTCTGATAACTTGAATAACCAATAAATACAAAAAACTAATTCCGTGGCATACTTTGAAGTCGCATTTACTAATTATAGCCGGTCAAACATTGTATACTTAGGTACTTTCTTAATTTCTTGTATGGAGGAACTAAGTACAGAAAACGAGATTTTTGATGTGTTCTGATATTTCCTTGAGTATGTTTTATATATTATGTCGATGATATCGCAATTAAACGTTAACTTAGATGTATAATATTAAAAAATCTTCTAGTTTTTATACCTCGGAATTAGAAAATTTGATTTTGTGTCATAAAAACTAATTCCGTGGTATTTACAACGGTAATTAGATTACATGAGGACCAATTCCGTGGTATTGACACCTGTTATATACAGCCTGTTCATTATTTTACTCGACGTGTTAGTATTATTAGTAAATTGTAAAGATATTACTACCACTAGCGGTGGCTAGTGGGTATTTAAAACGGTAGCTTACCTAAGTATAGACTTGGATAAATACATATATTATCTTAAATACATTTATTCAATTAACAAATTACAATTATTCAAGATCAGATGTCAGGTAGCCAGCAATCTATCTAAAAAATATATCTAAAAAAAATATATCTATATTTTATTATTATCCCCTCTTTATTCATTTTAAAAGCCTATAAATTACATTTTTAAATACATAAATATTATTATCTAATAAAAACATATTATATTTATAAATATAAAAAATAGTGTCCCACCGGCATCGGGTACAGGGACCAAGCTACCGGTGGTTAGGGTTCCAGGGAGAGGAACCTCCTCACAATACGTGCCGTGTCGAGGAGTACCGCCCTATTATAATATATTATGTTCTATATATATTATATTATTACAAATAAATATGCTTGCCAATTGTGATTTGAAATACAAAGCTAAAATAAATACATTCCATTTTTGAACACCATGTATCATTCTCTCCACGTCATTACGTTCATACTGTTTACACACGGTATTAGAAACCAAATACCACGGAATTAGAATATTTACCACGGAATTAGTCGCATCTGACTTTTTTTATTTTTTTATTAATTTAACAGTTTTAATGAACTTTTAGAGTCAAATTGATGGTATTTTTCAAAAATAAAATAGATTACACTTCTAATAAAAATAGCCTTATGTCGAAAAAGTTACAATGAATACTTAATTTTTGAGGTTCTTTCGAGATTTGGTGAAAATACCACGGAATTAGAAGCGTTTACCTTAAATTACATTTATTCCAAACTGCCCCAGGAGGACTGTAGGTAAGTAATTTTTCGACCAGATTCCCTTTTAAAATTTCTCACCCTTCGTAACTGGTGATTCTTGACACAAATTTCTCATATATGTAATATCACTAGCTATCTAATTTTATACTCCATAGCAACACCGATATAAGCGATGGTATGACACTTGTTTTACTGCCATGCGTCAGAGGGTGTATTTTCCTAGGGTATCATTACGGGGAATTTCAAAGGGTAGTATTACGGGAAACCCGGAGTTCTATATGTAATTATAACGTAATGTACCGGCTCCCTCTATCACCTACCATTTATTATTTAAAGTCCGTGGATTTTCCAAAACCAATTAGTCATACTAACTTTGTCTTATTGATTCTGTTGCAGTCGTTCGGAAGTTATACTCGTACATTAATATACAGGGTGTCCCAAAATTCAAGGATAAGCCGGCAACAGAGGGTGGCCTACTTATGGCTGTTCTGGAAAATATAAGAAAAAAAATATATCTTTATTTTTTTTTTTAATTATTTAAACTTTTTTTAAATCCTTCATTATTAGACTTTTAAGACTCCCACTACCCGTAACAACTGTCATAGATACTCGTATGGCCACCGGGATCAACGGCGACGCCCTATTGTACTCTCTGAGGAATGAAGGTGTCTCAATGTCTTAAGAATGGTCATCCATCCGAAAACCAACCTGGCTTGTGTTGCTTAACCTCGTTATGTGTTAACCTACTAGGTTACCAATTAGTCACGAATCCCGTCAATGATTTTTTATTGATGATGAATGCTTTGTGTTCAAATAAATCTGGTGATTTTCAATGAAAGCAATGTATGAAATGTGATTCTTATTCATTTAAAATTTTGTTTTTGAGTATTTTATTGGATTATTATACCCAAATCATACCATTTTGAAATCTTGAATAGTTGCACCAATTTTTAAAAAAGGATGTCATAGTGGTGTTCATAATTTTTTTTCACCGAGATAAGATAAAGTGGGTCGAAAGTAAAAATGTATGAAAATTTGACGACAAAAAAGTATTTTGACTTATTTTTGTAAAATAACTACAAATATTCTATAATTTTTCAGGGTGGTGATGGATAGCCATGCTTTTTAGCTTGCTAATACAGAAAAGAGTTTCAAAATATTTGCAAAATTGTGGACCTGGTAGTTGAAAATATCATTAGGGGTACCGAATTTTGAAAGATTTTAAAAAAGTTTAAATATTTAAAAAAAAAATAGAGATATATTTTTTTCTTATTTTTTCCAGAGCAGTCATAAGTAGGGCCACCCTCTGTTGCCGGCTTATCCTTGAATTTTGGGACACCCTGTATACATTTCGGCGATTTTTTTAAACATGCATATAAGATTAGGTAGCGTAAATCATCATCATTGTGTTAATCCCGCGCGGCTACATTGGGACCGAGTGCCGTCTGAAGTTGCCTGAGTTGTTACTCTACTAGTGGTCAATCACTGACAGATTTTTCAGACCGCCCATATTATGCCTCCGTCTTGACCTAACGATTACCTATTGAAAGTCGACTTTTAGCGTAGAGTAGACAAAGGAGATACAGTTGCACTTTTTTATATAAAGTTGTATCTAAAGGTGCAACCGTATATCTCCTATGTCGATTGTACCTTCTAGGAAAACGCTCCAAGACCAAAATACACGTGAGATTTTCTGTTGAAGTGGATTGTTCTTGTGAATCTGATAACATTTTCACAGTCTATTTGCCAGTAATTTGCAAGAAAATCACTGGGATTTTCTACCTACACATACATCCATAAATAGACTCCGCCGCAGCGACGACGCCTACGTGGAGGCGCCCACACTGCCAATCTTCTAATATCTCCACTGCTAACTTACTGGTGTAGCTACTCAGTCAAAGTAAAAATTCCGTAACATACTTAGTATCAATTATAATATTATAAATGTGAAAGTAACTCTGTCTGTTACGTTTAGCACCTGCACACCGTAGCGATTTTGATGAAATTTGATACTGATTTAGATTACACCTAGGGAAAGGAAATAGGCCTTGTTTATTCGCTATTACCGAAATCCACGCGAGCGGAGCCGCGGGTAATAGCTAGTAGATCATAAAATGGCTGTGGACTGATCTTCCTAATATGGTTTGCGCAAACAAATACAATATGGGGTTCTCAATTTTATAGGGTCGGCAGCGCGGCTGCGATGATTCTGATGTTGCACCCTCCAAGGACTGCGGTAACTGTTTCCCATCAGTTTCCCTAGCACGAAAAGTATTCGGATTCGTAACGTAAACGCATCGAGAAAACGGAGCAATGCGATTGGCCACCTGCCTACTGTGAACCTGTGTATGTGTGTGAAGCCGACCAATCGCGACGCTCCATGCTCTCGATACATTTACGTTACGAATTTGAATATTTTTCGTGCTCAAGGCACTGTTCTAACACCATGTAGACCTTGTCGTTAGCGGCGGTCCCAAGGTCGTACAGGAACTGCGCCACCGTGCCCTCCACGGCCTGCACGTCCACTGTCCTTACACCCGCTGGGGCCATTATCTATTCTGTGGTTCTAAGCTTGTTTGACATTATACATGTGACTTGAATTATCGAAATATATAACTTTTTTCGTAGTTTTGTTTTTATAAAGTAGGTACCTAAGTCTTTAAACGACCGGAGTGCGAGGGATATGGCTACGACAATCTCACCTCCGGCAACTGACGACGGCCCACAGACAGCGGCGTACGTTTTAGTCGGTTTGAGTCCGACATAACCTTCTCCACCGGCCCCGGCGGGGGAGGTATCCGTGGGGATTTTTCGCAAGATAAAAGAAAAGTCTTTGAAAGTTGTTAACACGTAGATTTTATATTTGATCAGGGTGCATGTTGTAGACAGGCGCTTTCTGGCTAGTGTCTAACCACCAGAACCAGTCTAATTGATCTCGTTGTGGCCCGATGCACTCATAGATATTTCTTCACTGGCCTTGTGTTCAACAAATATGTATGCTGATAAAGCATCTCATTTTATTCTAATAACTAGCCTTCCGCCCGCGGCTCCGCCCGCGTGCATCTCGGTTAACGCGACCTTTTCTCATATCTTCGGTTCTACTCAACCGATTGCGATCAAGCAAACGTAAGATTGTAAGTCTGAGTAAGCCCTTTCTTACAAAAAAAACCGCATCAAAATCCGTCTAGTAGTTTTTGCGTCGATCGCGGACAAACAGACAAATAGACAAACAGACAAACAGACAAACAGACAAACAGACAAACAGACAAACAGACAAACAGACAAACAGACAAACAGACAAACAGACAAACAGACAAACGGACAAACGGACAAACGGACAAACGGACAAACGGACAAACGGACAAACAGACAAACAGACAAACAGACAAACAGACAAACAGACAAACAGACAAACAGACAAACAGACAAACAGACAAACAGACAAACAGACAAACAGACAAACAGACAAACAGACAAACAGACAAACAGACAAACAGACAAACAGACAAACAGACAAACAGACAAACAGACAAACAGGCAAACAGGCAAACAGGCAAACAGGCAAACAGGCAAACAGGCAAACAGGCAAACAGGCAAACAGGCAAACAGGCAAACAGGCAAACAGGCAAACAGGCAAACAGGCAAACAGGCAAACAGGCAAACAGGCAAACAGGCAAACAGGCAAACAGGCAAACAGACAAACAGACAAACAGACAAACAGACAAACAGACAAACAGACAAACAGACAAACAGACAAACAGACAAACAGACAAACAGACAAACAGACAAACAGACAAACAGACAAACAGACAAACAGACAAACAGACAAACAGACAAACAGACAAACAGACAAACAGACAAACAGACAAACAGACAAACAGACAAACAGACAAACAGACAAACAGACAAACAGACAAACAGACAAACAGACAAACAGACAAACAGACAAACAGACAAACAGACAAACAGACAAACAGACAAACAGACAAACAGACAAACAGACAAACAGACAAACAGACAAACAGACAAACAGACAAACAGACAAACAGACAAACAGACAAACAGACAAACAGACAAACAGACAAACAGACAAACAGACAAACAGACAAACAGACAAACAGACAAACAGACAAACAGACAAACAGACAAACAGACAAACAGACAAACAGACAAACAGACAAACAGACAAACAGACAAACAGACAAACAGACAAACAGACAAACAGACAAACAGACAAACAGACAAACAGACAAACAGACAAACAGACAAACAGACAAACAGACAAACAGACAAACAGACAAACAGACAAACAGACAAACAGACAAACAGACAAACAGACAAACAGACAAACAGACAAACAGACAAACAGACAAACAGACAAACAGACAAACAGACAAACAGACAAACAGACAAACAGACAAACAGACAAACAGACAAACAGACAAACAGACAAACAGACAAACAGACAGGAAATTCAAAAAAAATATTTTCGTGTTCAGTATCGTTAACATAACATAACCCAAATATTTTCTTTTAAATATCTCCAATGTACAGACACGACCACTTTACAATTATATAATAGTATAGATAGATTTATTTATTGTAACTATGTGTGTAGCTCGTGTCAATTTTATGTCATTTGTAAGTATGATTGTCTCACGGGAGTACTCAATGCGCCGAATGTCCCGAGTCCCCGATACACGTGCCAGTGAGGCCAACGTCTGCGCACACAGATGGTGTTGCCATATCTAGGATTAAATTCACCCCATATTCAGGTATGATCCTCCCTTGCGGTGTCGTACAATCAGACAGACAGGTGGTTTTCCCAAGCGACTACAATATGGTGTTCTTCAAGAAAGGCATTAGAATGTTTCTTCAGGGTCGGCAGCGCGAGTGTGACGCCTCTGGTGTTGCATACGTCCAATACGTCCATAGGCCAAGGTAACCACTTCCCATCAGGTGGGCCGTGTGCTTATCTGCCACCTAAGTGGTATAAAAAAATATATTTACAGCCCACACTAAGCCTGGATAAGGATACGTGACTCGAGGCAACTGTGCTGCCCGGAATATGGCAATAGGCACCCTCTATTACGTGGGACCTAATACAATGATTTATTGAAATGTGAGTGTTAATTCACATCTGCCTAACCCTCCGGGGTTACAAAAGATTGTATGTATGTATGTATTGATGTATTCAATCTCTAAAAATTAAAAGCTTTGTAATACTTTTTTCCAGTTTCTTTCTTTAGACTGACAATTAATGATCCTACTAATATTATAAACGTGAAAGTTTGTGAATAGGTATGTGAGGATGTTTGTTACTCTTTCACGTAGAAACTACCAAATGGATTTTAATTAAACTTTACAATAATATAGTTTATACATCAGAATAACACATAAGCAGCATAAGCTATATTCAGCGATGAACGCGATCAGAATTCAGGGCAATAGCTTCAATATAACTTCGTGTCTTTGTACAATCATAAATTATTCTTGTGTAATTTTTGTATTAGGTATATTTAAACTATTTATACTATTTATAGACATTTTACTTGTATTTATATGCCACATTTTGCTTGCCAATGGCGTATTTCCTCCTCGCACTTCAGGATATGCAACCATATTCATTGCTTTTCCTCAACTAAGTGGGAGTCAGCTTTCCAGACCAACTGTAACCATATTTTGAGGAAATAAAGTGTGATTTGAATATTTCAAATAATATGGCGTGTAGCTAAATGATCACAGCTTCGATACTCACACCAACAATTACTGACACTGGCGTTTTCGAGTTTTACATATATTCACGCCTGTATATCAACTAAGAGGTAGGCAGTGGTGTATATCACCCACATTTCGCCAACTATGATTTTTGGGCCCACGTAATAGGGGCGAGCCTATTGTCGTCAAGCGGGTGCTAAGTCATGGCCTATATGTTTACTGTCGGATGGAAAGCAGCCCTAACCCTTAGTCGCCTTCTACAATACCCACAGGAAGAGATGGGGTGGCCCTATACTACTCCACCGGGAACCAACACGCCGATTTTTGTCATGTACATAATAACGCTGCGTTCCGAACTATTCAACCGGCTTTAAGCATATTTGTACCTTAATCTACAGAAAAACTAATATTTTCTTTTCCCCTAAAATCTAGTTTTAACCACCCAAAAATTCTCCATGAACGATTATTTTGCCCCAAAAATCGGGTAAAGGAGAAGTATTGCATTATCTTGAATGAATGCATAATGCATGTGTCTTGCGAATTGTACATTGTGCCGATTGTGCTCATTTTTCGTTTTGTACATTATGCTCCGAAGGGGTCGAAACCACGGTACAGACCTCCACGCGCTCGCATGCGCAAATAGAATTTATTTTGTTCGTTTTATAGAATCGAGCTTCGTAGTTACCGCTTTTTTTTAAATTTTTCTCGCCGTAAGAACCATCCTCGTAATTCAAGGAATATTCTAAAAAAAGAATTACCGAAATCGGTTCAGCCGTTCTCGAGATTTGCGCTTAGCAATACATTTAGGGATTCATTTTTATATTATAGACTAGCTGACCCCGCGAACTTCGTACCGCCTAACAGTCAATTCTTTTCTTTTTTTAATTTTTCTCCCCGTAAGAACCATCCTCGTATTTCAAGAAATATTCAAAAAAAGAATTAGCCAAATTGGTTGAGCCGTTCTCGAGATTTGCGCTTAGCAACACATTTAGGGATTCATTTTTATAATATTATAGATATTATTGACTAGCTATTGCCCGCGGCTCCGCCCTCGTGGAATTCTGATCCCGTTCATCGCTGATATATAGCCTATGTGTTATTCCGATGTATAAGCTATATTATTGTAAAGTTTCATTAAAATCCATTCAGTAGTTTTTACGTGAAAGAGTAACAAACATCCTCAAATACATACATTGTCATATACTTACAAATTTGAAATTTCGCGTTTATAATGTTTGTAGTATTGAGAGACTGGTAGCTGAGGCAGCGCGAGCGACAGAGAAATTTATATTATCGCTAATTTGAACCTAATGAAAATATACAATTATGTTAACGGGAATTAACGCGATCATGGTATAGGTACATACATACCTTTGATTTGCCTGACGTTTCGACCAGGTTACACCGGCCGTGGTCACAGGCTGACTGGCTCAGCGGTGCACGCCCGCCGTCTTCGAATCCGTGAGGTATTCATATCGCGTTAATTCCCGTTAACATTATTGTATATCATGGAACGGGAGAGTTTAAAAGTTAGTCTAATGAAAATATTCTTTACATACATACACCCAGTCACTTGACTCGACTGTTTTCATATTAAGGCTGTTTTCATATTACAGAAACGAGCGATACGAGCAATCTACGGCCTCAGACCCCGTGACTCGCTGAGAGAAACATTTAAAGAAATTAATATATTAACGGTTGCTTGTCAATATATTTACGATAATATTTTATACATACAGAAGAACTTAAATCTTTAAAAAAAATACTCGGACACACATGATTATCATAATACGAGAAATAAAGATAAACTAGCAGTGCCAATACTCAGGCTTCATAAGGTTGGTAATTCATTTGTAGGCAACAGTATAAAAATATTTAATATAAAACTAAAACCCGACTACTTAAAAATCACGCTCTGAAAAGTATTAAACAAGAAAATATCTAGGATAGCCGTGGTCGCATGCCACTTTTCCTTAGAATAGCATGTATGTATCGTTTTAATAAAGTAAGTGGCATACGACCACGGCTATCCTAGATATTTTCTTGTTTAATACTTTTCAGAGCGTGATCTTTAAGTAGTCGGGTTTTAGTTTTAAACTTATTTTTTTATTTATTTTATTTTGGGGCACCCAACAACTATAATTTATGCATATTTGAAATGTGCTAATTGAGCTCTTTAATTTGATACCATACACGGCATATTTATCTCAAATTATTTTTTCAACACAGTACTTTATGGCCGCTAGAGGGCGCCACATTAGATTTAGTGACACGTCATACAGCCTATAACCATCGGACGATCAAGACGATTCTAACGATATGCTATATGTCCAGTTTTAATAAGTAGTTGAGCAGCTATGACTCTATGAGGGAACAAACGAACATACATACATACATACATACATACATACATACATAGCCTGTCAAAATCATAACCCTCCTTTGGCTTCGCCGTAGTCGGGTAAAAATTCCTCAGGATTTGGTTGACATGCCACTTATTATTTTTAAAATAAACGTGAAAAAAAGTCTAATGGAAAAAGCTTATTATAAAGTAGAAGAATATCTTAATGATAAAAATGCATGGTCATAAAAATCACTTTCTTGCCCGCACATTGTAAATTGTATTTAATAAAAACCGTATTAAAAAATAAATAAATAAATAAAAAGGATAATTGAGTTCTCTGGGTTTCTTGCTGGTATCTTTTCAGTAAAACCAACCACCGAACCAGCGAAAGAATAATTTTCAAATGGTTTACTTTAATTTATTTAATATTTTATTTTTTGTTTTCATAACACACTATGACACAATAAAATTGTAATATTTTGACGTTCATATGTGCTCTATATGTGCCTTAATTGAATAAACGAAATTGATTCTTTGCTTCTTCTTTGACTTGCCCAGTGGGGTAGGCAGAGACCACTAGTTTAGTTAGACTAGTCGAACTTTTGAGGGCTTCAACGACCCGTGACGTCTGCCATAGATGTTCGTTGGGCAACCTCTCTAAAACACCCAGACCACCACTACAAATAGAAATATTCATGCATAATACGGGTGTATTACGTGTCAATTGAGCAGGCATTCCTTGACTAAACAGTAATCCATATACAACTGTCCTACCCATTGTCGTGTAATTGTCGCAAGACCGTAATGATCAGATGTCAGGTAGTGAGGTGCGGCTCGACACGAATTCGAAGAACACATCGTTTAGGTGTTTGGGAATTTTCCAGTTAATACAATCACCATCCGCATATAGACGTATTCTCCTGATTGCATCCGTGGCCAAGATGGCCAGTGTGCTTGTCTGCGAATTAAGTAGTATAAAAAAATCTATCTAACTGTCCTTCACCAGGCTGTCTCACGAACCCTGATAAAACAAAACCTATCTACGTTTTCGTAAAGTATTACACACAAAGTATTACACTTAAAAATATAAACATCCGAATTGAGAACCTCCTCCTTTTTTGAAGTCGGTTGAAAATCGCTCATAAGTGTGATTCGCTTTCATTTAGATTTAGACCTTTATTATGTTTTGATACCACACGTTTTATAAACATAATGTTACTAAATCGGCCTCACTAACCCTGGCTTGAATGTGTGATATTCCCGGAGATAGCACGCTCGATGTAGCTCTGATTATCCTTAGGCCTATTAGGCGGTAATGATGCTGTTAAATTCCTAATTGACTCCGTCGTTCTGTTAGTGGAGCGGTAAATGTAGATTGAATGGTACGTCCTAGTCTGTGGTAGATATACAGAATTATATTTAGATATACAGAACTTCGAATGCCGTCCTTGCGACGTACGCTGCTGTGGAAAAAAAAACAAGTGGTACGCCCTTGCGAAAAGCCGTATGTTATACCTAGAGATTCAACATCCTTGCAGTCGCATCCGAGGCTTCCACCTCGGCGTCCGGTGTTCACTTACTGTCTGACTGTCCGACTGTCGTATTTTTTTTACAATTTGCACTTTGTAACAATTAAATATCCCATTAAATAAATAAATTTTGTTACCTACCTTCTCAAGCAGTAAAGATGAAGCAAGCTACTTAAATTTCAAATTCCAATAAAATATGTTTTCCTATGCGGATGCAAAATGGCGATGTGTCTGAGCACATAGATACATATTTAGCAGAATTTCATGAATTTGTTTTCAATATTTGTTCAAGTAAGATTTTCTATATTATTCTTTAACCTGTAAGCAATAAAATTCAATATAAAACATTTACTGTCTGCCAAATACGAAAGCTACTGATACAAACAACTTAAAAATATGTTAGAATACACTTAAGCAGTCTTTTTTAGGGTTCCGTAGCCAAATGGCAAAAAACGGAACCCTTATAGATTCGTCATGTCTGTCCGTCCGTCTGTCTGTCTGTCTGTCTGTCCGTCCGTATGTCACAGCCACTTTTCTCTGAAACTATAAGGCCTATGCTGTTGAAACTTGGTAAGAAGATGTATTCTGTGAACCGCATTAAGAATTTCACACAAAAATAAAAAAAAGCATTAAATTTTGGGGGTCCCCATACTGAGAACTGAAACTCAAATTTTTTTTTTTCATCAAACCCATACGTGTGGGGTATGTATAGATAGGTCTTTAAAAATGCTACTGAGGTTTCTAACATAATTTTATTCTAAACTGAATAGTTTGCGCGAGAGACACTTCCAAAGTGGAAAAATGTGTCCCCCCCCCCCCCCCCTCTAACTTCTAAAATAGGAGAATGATAAATGTAAAAAAAATATATGATGTAAATTGCCATACAAACTACCACTTAAAATTGGTTCGAACTAGATCCAGCCAGCAGTTTTTTTTTAATAGGTAGGTAAGGAAGAGCGGGGCAATTACATCACGGGGTTATTACGTCAAAGTGGTTTTTAGCCTGCAATTTAACTCTTACTCAAAAGTGATATCTATGTGCTTGTAGGAAAAAAAGTTTTATTTAATATAATTACTTGATGGTGTTGTTAGCGTGTATGCTGTTCGACCGACATGCATAATTGCATAGACGCCATATTTCTTGCATACAAGTGAGTAGACGCTCCGCAAGTTTATTACTGTCTATAGTAGTGTTTCTGAATTTTGCGAAGTTTGAGCAAGATAAGAACGTTTGCTACATGTTATAGAGTATCTTTAAACAATTACTTTTATTCTACGCTTTGATTTCACAATGTTATATAGTCTAACGTAATAGCCCCCTGAATTTGTGATGGCGGGGAAATTCAGTCAGATTTAATGACGTGATAACCCCGTCGTTTTTGTATGAAGTTGCAAAACAATAGTGATGTCCATAGTGTCGATATACAGATGACGATATTATTATCGTCTCTTCTTTTTTGGTCCACGAGAAATACTTTAAAAAAGAAATTGTTTTGCTTTGACTTCCAAACCAGGTCAATAGTATAATGATGACAACTTAAAATTTAATTATTGTTTTAGATGGTCCGAAACAATCGGTTAAAAAATAAAGATTAAACTGAACTGCATTACATCCATTTGCAATAAGTTTTTTTTTAAGTTTATTTGAAGATGTCTACTTTTTGATTGTATAAAAGATTTAAGTATCTGTAATTCACGACTTATGAGAAAAGAGCTTTAATTTCAATAGATAACACTTATTTATAAACTTATTGACGTACAAAAAATTATTTTTTTATTTTTTTTATTTCATAAATCAATAGAGATAATTTTAAGGCATTTAGTATGCTAAACTAAACAAATTATAATGAATTGGAAAAAGCGAAATCAATGCTCAGGTGGGACTCGAACCCGCGATCTTTCCCTTACATAAATCAATAATTAATTATACCCTTTATGTACTTCTTTCATCTTATTTATCTCAGTAGGAGTGACGTCATCGGTCAGCCCATATCGATAATTATCAGCACATCCCTAAAATGATAGAAACTTGGCGGAATAACCCCACGAAAATTTAAAACTATATTTTCTCGGAACTGGACCTTATTACTGCAGTATAAAGTGCAGATTCTAATGCTCTCAGTCGTCAGTAGTGTCCAGCTCTAAGTCTTATCACAAATTATACATAGATGGCGTTTTTATTATACTTTGACGTAATAACCCGCCGCGGGGTTATTACATCAGTATTCAGTTTTCTCAACATGTTAGTTATTTTTTCAATTATGACACGCGTTTTCTGCTATACAGATATTACAGATAGAATATCAGATAATTATTTCATTAGATAGCTTTCTTAAATTTACTGTAGCTTTATGTTACACAAAATTACAGACGTGTGAAATTTTGACTTTCATATTTGTGATGGAATAGCCCCGCCCTTCCTTACGTCATAAACCGCAATTTTCGCCTTTGCTACTACGGAACCCTTCATGGGCGAGTCCGACTCGCACTTGGCCGATTTTTTAAATAGACACATTGTTTATTGGAATGTTTGACGGAG
This sequence comes from Eilema depressum, assembly GCA_914767945.1. Classification (NCBI taxonomy): domain Eukaryota; kingdom Metazoa; phylum Arthropoda; class Insecta; order Lepidoptera; family Erebidae; genus Eilema; species Eilema depressum. The sequence goes on along the minus strand of OU612012.1, from coordinate 29,717,544 downwards.
GGTCGCTATATACTTATACACAACTAGCCTTCCGCCCGCGGCTCCGCCCGCGTGCATCTCGGTTACCGCGACCTTTGCTCATATCTCCGGTTGTACTCAACTGATTGCGATCAAACAAACGTAAAATTTTTAATCTGACCAAGCCCTTTCTAACAAAAAATCGCATCAAAATAATAGAGAGATATCTCTATCTATCTAATACAAAAGTGTCTAGATAGATATAATTGCTAATAACGACTGTCATAGATGTTCATAAGAAAATGGGAACTGACGTGCTAACGTGCTCTTCGAGGCACGGTAACACCCAGAATAATGCAAATGGACGTATTGATGCACACAAATATTTTCACTGAGCGGGTATCGAACCCGCGGCCCCTGCGTACACTCAAATGTACAACCGCCATTCCATAGAAGCAGGCTGTTGATACCATGCTTAGCTTATGTGTAACTTTGAGCACTTTTATTTTAGTAAAAAAAAAGTTTTCCGTACAATAAATAAAACAAGATCTAAGTCCTCGTGACCGAAGTTACGGGTAGGTAGGTAGCAGGTATTATAAACTAACGACAGTATAATTGCCGAGTACCTACTTAATTCTTCTTCTTCCTCTTAGCGTTAATTCCCAGTCGCATCCGAAGCTTTCAGCTCGGAGTCTGGGGTCCGCTTTTACCAGTCTTAACCACGGATTTGGCTAGACCTCGATATTTTCCGTGAAGCGATTGTCATCTGACCTCCACAACCCAATGTTAACATTAGGCGATATCGAAGTTTTGCAGTTAGACCGTTGTTTTTGGATTTTTGAGGGCTCCAACTACCCGTAACGACTGCCATAGATGTTCTCATGGCAACCGGGACCGACGGCTTAACGTGCTCTCCGAGGCACGACCAGACCAATGCAAATACTCATATTTCATTCACACAAATATTTGCACTGAGCGGGGATCGAACCCGCGCCTCCTGCGTAGCGGCCGCGTTCACTACCGCTGCGCCACGGAGGCTGTACCAGTGTACCTACTTAATATTAATGCAGATTTTGTTCATCGTGTCCAGCCGATCTACTGCTCGATACGACTCATTGAACCATGTAATTTTTCTGTCAACAGTCTGTTTCTACGTCTCTCTTCCGTCTTTCGGTTCATTGAATCATTTTTGCTGACAGCCCTATCACATACTTATAAAAAAACTAGCTTTCCGCCCGCGGCTCCGCCCACGTGGGTCTCTTATCTCCGGTTCTACTCAACCAATTCCGATCAAACAAACGTAAGATTTTAAGTCTGAGCAAGCCCTTTCTAACAAAAACACCGCATCAAAATCCGTCCAATAGTTTTAGCGTCCATCGTGAACAAACAGACAAACAGATAAACAGACAAACAGACAAACAGACAGGAAATTCAAAAAAAATATTTTCGTGTTCAGTATCGTTAACATAACATAGCCCAAGTTTTTTTTTTAATATCTCCAATGTACAGACACGACCACTTTACAATTATATAATAGTTTACTTGTACACTTTACAATTATATATACATAGTTTCACAATAAAGAATTTAATTTTGAATATATTTCAACGTTATTTTCACGCTAGTCAGTCAACAATATTGCCCGGATATCGGCAATAGGATAACCCCTCATTACGTGGGACCTAATACAATGATTGGAGAAATGTGAGTGTTAATGTTAATTCACCTCTGCCTAAACCTCCAGGGATAAAGGCGTCTTTATATCTGTATGTATGTATTTTCTATTTTCACGTTAATAATGTATATTTATTAAACTTGACATTTATGATTACTGCTCCGCTTCCTTGAAGAATGATGTGATGATATTTATTTCCGCGATAAACGGACTATTCAACACAAGAATTGTTGAATTCGAACCTGTAGTTCCGGAGATTAGCGCGTTAAACCAAATAAACGAAGTCAGGTTAAAAACAGGTTTATAATATTATTATAGACTGAATACACTGATCGCGATGTTTCAGTTGCAAACTGGCAACATCACATGTTGCGACTGCTACGCCGCGCCCAAGGGACTTATTTCTTGGCGCTTACTTTAGGTATGATATGCGCCCATATGCTTTTAAATATATGGTCGTGAATACGTTGCGATTTTGTGACATGAGGTGTCGGAAACAACGAATTATCATTTAGGTATGTTGCTATGGAAACTTTCGTTGCAGGTAGCAGGTACCTGTTTCTTAATTATAGCAATAAATATAATTTGAATTTGAAACTGTCCCATTCGGGACGATGACAGAAATTTCAATTTCCTATTGTTTTGTTTATTGTATACTTACTCTTATTCTAAAGTATTGCCATGCTGGAATATTATACTTACTACTCAACACCAACAAACCAATGTTGCTGCATCAACTAAACTGCCAGAACTGCTGCTACTTATCCTTGAGTCGCAATTTATGGGTCTCTAACTACTCCGAAGGTGGAAAGGAGAGATTTTATTATGTAGTTTAATATGTTATGCCATCGTTTCTATTTCAGCAGCCGTAGATAAAAGACGCTTCTAGCTACCGGCTAATACACTGAACAGACAGACTCATCCATCACCGCTTTTTGCCTCAACCACACATGAGCGTGTATATCGGTCGATATTACTGAACGAGTTACTGCACTATTTTTTTTAGTAGATACATTATGAATCAGATACGACTACGATAACGGCACACGCAGTTGTTTGGAGGAATACGAACACATTAAGTATACAAGGTGATTTTGTAGTCGATTATGAGCGAAAAATTTTGGGCAAAGTTTCGATAGCGAAAGGATAGTATTACCGTGGCGAAAGCGTCTGGCAGTATTAATTTGGCGAAAAAAAAATCTTTTTATCTACTGTATGGGGGTTGTAAAAAAATTAGTTTTTTTTTCGCCAAAATAATACTTCCAGTCCAGACGATTTTGCTAACGAAACTGTGCCCAAAATCTTTCGCTCCGAAACGACTATAAAATCACCCAGTAAAATACGTACGGTATTATCGTCCGATAATAACGCTCCTGTGTGTTTCAGGTCCTAAGGCCCTGCCTAGTGTTCCCCTAACCCTTACCAAACCTAAGGTGGTGATAGAAGTCGGTTCACGTCGGTAGTGCAATGGCCAGGACTCGAACCCTGTACCATGATACATGGATAGCCGAACTTTTCATCTGCCTACTGGTACAGTCAATGACTAAAGAAGCTTGACAATTTCTAATTTATTGTACACTTAGCTCTTAAACCTTTCATATTAATTTTATTCTTTGGAGTTATACATATAATACTTATTACAGCAATTTATTGATACACTAGCTGTTGCCCGCGGCTCCGCCCGCGTGGATTTCTGATCCCGTTCATAAGTAGCCTATATGTTAATCCAGGGTATAACCTATATACATACCAAATTTCAACCAAATCGGTCCAGCCCTTTATGCGTGAAAGAGTAACAAACATCCACACATCCACACATCCATTCTCACAAACTTTCACATTTATAATATTAGTAGGATAATATTCCAATGTATAAAAGGTTGGTAGAAATTTTAGAGTTTATAAATCTTTTGGCATTGACTGTACTCTAATTAAGTACTTTATTTCACCTTTACTTTTGTTCATTCTGTTAAGTGATTCTTAGAAGCAGCAAGGATCATAGCGGCAGCCGCGGCAGTCACGGTAGATTTGTTTACTGTGTCGCGTAAAAATAAAACCAAAATCACCTCTGGTAACCGTCCTCACCACACGGTCACCACACAAGTTGATCGTAATCTGCTATATTGACTTCCTGAATTAGGTTCCTGGACCTGGAACAAGTAGTGCTGTCAGTTGATTCTGTTAGGAAATCCTCGAAGGCTCCTAGCCCGTAGTTGTAGCCGCAGATATGGCGTGAAAACAAACCCAAAATCACGCCTAGTAACCGTCCTCACCACACGATTACCACACAATTTGATTGCAGATAGTAACTTCCTGAATTAGGTTCCCGGAATAAGCAGACTGTTGTCAGTTTATTCTGTTAGGAAATCGGAACATCCGTTTCCCAATACACCCGTTCCCAAAACATCCGTTCTATTAGAGACGTTTCTCATAGTATCCTTATACCAAGAAAAACGTTTCCCAGAACATCCGTATGCTAAAATAACCGTTTCTTAAAATACCCTTATGCCAAGAAAAACGTTTCCCAGAACATCCGAATTCACTTCGAGATATATCCAGTTAGCAACGTTAAAAAACAAAATGAACATCGCGAAACAAATGAACGTCGATAAAACAAATGAATGTTGAAAAAACGAAAGAAAGTGATATAATAATTGCAAGCAATTTTCGACCTAATCGACTTTGCACAGTTTCCTGATTTTTCACATATTCGTGATCAGTGTCATCCATATTATCCGAAAAAATGGTTTTTAAGTTTTGTCCATAAGGTCGAAAATTGCTTGCACCCATTTTTTATAAGAAAAAAAAATCGCCGCGTGGTTCCCGGCAGAGTAGAATTTGGGCCACCCCATCTCCTCCCATGTGGTGTCGTACAAGGCGACTAAGGGATAGGGCTGTTTAACATCAGACAGATATATACAGTCCAGACTCAGCCTATACATGGCTCGAGTCAACAATAGTGCCCGGAAAACGGCAATAGGCTCACCCCCTATTACGTGGGACCTAATACAATGATTGGTGAAATGTGGGTGATAATTCACCTCTGCCTAACCCTCCGGGGATAAAGGCGTGATTGTATGTATGTATGTAAAAAAAAAATAAACATTTTACAAACAACCATTACATTTTGTACCTCACTGCTGCTGTACCTTACTACGTCTATACTTAAACGCTTAAAAAACTTCTCAAGACAAAAAGAAACAAAAAAAAGTGGAAAATTAACCTATTTTATACATAATCATTCCTGATTAGTGTATAATGCTTTCTGAGACGTGTTACTTTAGATAGAAACGACAACGAATCAATATCGCCACATTGTAACTGAAGTAACAGTTTGTTGTACTCTAAATCGAATACGATGTCACTCTTCCTCCTGTTTTTTTTTAAAGCCATGAAGAGGCTATTTTTTAATTTTGTATCTATTTTGATTTATGCACGTATACATGTCACAGGTAATAGTTAAATAATTAATCTAATTGGAAACCGATGAATGATGGTAGCTAAGTGGGGTCTAGGTGGAGACGCTTGGGGGAGGCCTATGTCCAGCAGTGGACGTCTAAGGGCTGAAATGATGATGATGATGATGATTGGTTTCTAAGCTCTATTTAGACAGACTAGCACAACACCACGTGGGAACCGTGTTTTTGGGAGACTGATCTGAAAAAACGGATCTTTTGGGAAACGTATATTTTGAGAAACGGGTAATTTTGGAAACGTATATTTTGAGAAACGGGTAATTTAGGAAACGCATATTTTAAGAAACGGGTAATTTAGGAAAATGTCATTATGGGAACGGATGTTTTGGGAACGGGTGTATTGGGAAACGGATGGCATGGTCCGAAAGGATCCTCAGGAGCAGGTAGAATCTTAGTAGTAGCCGTAGTGGCAGCGTTACAAAATCAGATTTGGTGATCGTACTCACCACACGATCACTACATATTTCGGCTATGATTTCTTAAGTCGCCTTTCCACGATCCGTGATTTTACAGACCCGACTACGCACCTTGAAATGGGGTACGACTGGGTTAGGACAGGCACATTTGTCATAGTAAAAAATGTCCGTTAAACCTCGCACATTAGAAACCCGGTGTCAGATTGCAAGTATTTCTCCGGCTGACCGCCTGATCTGTGGCGTAGTTCGATCCCCGCTCATTGCAAATATTTGTATGCATGAATATGGTTATTTGCATTGGTCTGGTCGTACCTCGGAGAACACGTTGAGCCGTCGGTCCCGGCTGCCATACGGACATCTATGGCAGTCGTTACAGGTAGTTGGAGCCCTAAAAAAGTCTAACAACTGGTCTATATGCAATGCTTCGATATCGCCCAGTATCGTTATTCGGCTGTGGAGGTCAGATGGCAGTCGTTTCACGAAAAATATCGAAGTCCAGCCAAATCCGTAGTTAGCGGACCCCAGACTCCGGATTGTGAAAATTTCGGATGCGACTGGGATTAACGCGAGGATGAAGAAGAAGAAGGAGAAGATTGCAGGTAGGTACTTCGCCAGTCGATGGTCGCTACCCGCACATTAGCAGCTATAAGACATACTTACAAATTTTGCAGACGTATATCATCCCAAGTGGTAAAGGAGGGTAAGAGTGTTTAATAAAAACGACTTTTTTATACACCAAGTTTTATTGAAATTATTTCATAGGTACTTTTATACATATATATTTTTGTTATTCTAAATTCGTAAGGGTAAACAGTTCTTTTTTAAAGAAAGTATTTTTATTAAATATCCGAAAGTTTTAGCCATGCCGGCTTTGGCCAAACAAAGGGCCGGCTGGTAGATAAGATGACAATCATGTTGAATATAGCTAACATCTATATTCTATATCTTACGTCTACGTGACAAGCGGTGAACCCAGCCAAGACTTACATCTAATATAGCTTAATACACATATTACCTACCCACTTAATTTCTATAATAAAAGTGTGTATAGTTAGTTAATCCATACAATTTGGAATTAAAGATTAGTAAACTATTTAGTCTTTTTTGTAGCAAATTATAACAGTTACAAAAATACAATATTGATATATCCGAAAACTGTATTATAAGTATCATAAAACGTTTATAATAACAGTGAAACTTTCACAAAAAATAAACTATGATTCGATTAGCAATGACTCTGGTTATATTTCCACAGGTGCGACGAAGTGACGTAATTACAAACACTATGTGTACAGACATCAATCAAGACAACACCGGGACTACTACTACAATATAATTGATACATTACAAACTACCTACGAAAGTATATCGCGGCTTCAAACCACTACTTAAACCTAGGATCGCGTTTCGATCAACTTTCCTTATGAAATAATTTAGTAATGTAAGTACTATATTGGACATTGCCCATTGTCTTAAGAACTACGACCCCGAGGGGATGGTTAAATATTTTCTTATATAATTATATGTTGCTACATGCAAATGTGTTATATATGTATAAGAATAACAGTTATATACATTGAAATGAAATTAGATGAAGATGAATTGAATCCGGTATTAGTGTAAGATAAAATGATAGTGCAGATGTTATAGACGGAGCAGGAAGGTCTTAATGTCACCAATGTGAAGAAGTGGAGCGTAAAAAAGCAAAATATGTAAAGACCGTCAGCGACCGTAGTGTAATGACAGTCTTGTATTAAAAAAAAACCAGTATTATTGGTGAGACGCTCATCTCAAATTTGTAACAATTGGCTATTTTTATTTTATCGAATTCATGTCACATGTGTGCCAAATATTCATGGTGTTAATATTTTTTGTGTCGATGATATGTGTGTTGCCGGATCGTTTACTATCGAAATTGTAGATTTTACGGTGCAACGTACTTGTTTATGACACGAAACTGCTGATCAAATCTCTATTCAACCGTATGAATACAAAATCCCAAGATCTATTCTCATTTCAATGTATAATCTTAACTTAAGTGCTAGTAAGAAGTGATTAATCTCAAGAGTATTATAATTTCAAAGCCCTATTATTTCAAAACAGCACATCAACTGCTAAAACAGTATCTAATACAAGGCCAATGAAATTTATAACCAAATAAGTAACAATTTAAATCAATGTACATGGTGCTCTGAGTCGTGAAAGACTTTTGGATGAGGACAGAAATACAGATTTTTCATTCAAATATGAACATTTTTTACCTAAACCGTGAATGGTGTTAATGAAATAAATGAATTTCCAGAATTTGGCCAAAATTACTAATGTTACAATTTCGTAGCAAACCATCATTTTAATTGAATTTGTAAAAAAAATTGTGTCGAAGTCGACTAGAAGGCCAAAGTAAGTCGACTGATTAATTTTTTTCATTAAATTTAGATAAAACTGACTTCTCAATAGGTACGACTATTGCAATTGATTACAGATAAAAAAAAAAATTGTAACATCTATTTTTATTGCAGCAGAAGTTAGAAAACTAGTATTATGTTTGAATGCTTCAGAAATGTTTTTGTATAATTTAGCCAAAGCTATAATTTATAATTTCATTTATAAGACAATTGTCTGTCATCGCCGACTTAAAAGCCAAAGTAAATCGTCCGATTAGTTATTGAATACCAAAATTTTCTTCTGAGCTACGGAATTCTCCTTTTGGGTAGTTCCGCGGATTTAAATACAATATTGATCTTACAAAAGTGCGAACTATTTATAATTTGGGCCAAAGCGAGAGAAGTTTACAGAAATAGACATTCTAACCGTAGTGTTAGGTACAATACATTTTCGAGAACCTAATGTATGTAAAGAAAAATGTTTCAAAAGGTTGCGACAGGCATAATAAAGACACAAAAACAATCTTGTATGTGATAGTAGACTCCTAAAAATTAGTAAGCCTTTCCAGGGAAACTGTATAATGTAGTTAAGAGGAAACTGTGCCAGAAAGGCTATTATTTATTATAAAATCTAAGAATATTTAGACGACAAACAAGCTTGGAAATGAGCTGTTCACTCAACTATACTATTCCAACTTACCATAGTATTTAGACCGCGTTTCGAGCCGGTGTTACATTTGCTAAACTAGTCTTTAATACCTATACATATTAGTTTTTGTTAATTTTGAGGTTTTGTTAGTGCCGTTTTAATGGTCTATATAGAATAAATGATTTTTGACTTTTGACTTCCATAAGAACACTGTAGGTTAGGTACCGTTAAAGGTTACAAATTAGAAAACTCTTTCTTTTTTTAAAATTAAACATAGTATATTTCAGAAATGTATTTTGTATAATCTGACCTGAGTTGAGACATTAAAACTTAATTTCACACCATAATTTTAATTGAATTTACACAATATTTTTTTTAATTAATTTATTTGCAAAATAATATGATATATTTTTCCAGGATATTTTTTGAAATATATCTTTATTCGGTTTGATGTTTATATTTATTTCGATGTTTAATTTGTTGCATGTGAACCTAGTCTTAAAAATTGCAAATACAATGGATAATAAATTGTTTTGTGCTAAACAACCAGTTTTTAACAATATTAGTAACCTTTAACACAGTATTCCCCCTATAACTTTTATATTAGTATTCCTCACATGTTTTGGATTCTTCGTTACTAGTTATGTATTTAGCAGTTAATTGTGTGCAGGCGAGTGAATTTTCTTAATCCTAATATTATCAAACAATTACATATTGATGATCATGATACGTCCTCCTCCTCAGCAGAATCTGCCGGTACGGAGTGTAATCCTAGATCATCGTACTACTAGTTCTATCGATAATCAAGGTCATTTTTATCTGCACATCTTCGTAATCCTAATTTTTCAAACAGCTTATTCTATAAATATGGTTTAGGTGTTCGCAGGCATTGTGGTAAAATACGGAGTATCGTCTTAATTTTAGTTAACAGCATTTAAGACTGGTTTCAAATAACTAATCCTAACACCAATATGAAAGGTTTCAAACAGTTAATACTAATACGATGACGAATTTCAAACAATTAATGCTAACACTTATGCGACGGGTTTCAAACACCAAATCTTAACATACAAACAGTTAATTTTACCAGTACTACAAAGGTTAATCCTAACACCAATACGACGATTCAAACACTTAACCTAACACTTATATAACGGGTTTTAAATAACTAACCCTAAAACTAATTAATTACGGTTTTCAAATAACGAATTCTAAGAGTAATTTAGGGTCGGGCATGTGTACTTCATTGTTTTTGAATAAAGGCCAAATGAGAAAATTTTAATTTTGGAATTCCGAGTTAAATGCTGCGGGTAAATGGTACAGCATAATAATATATATTCAATTTAGGGTACTCATGGTAGTGTTCCAAAATTCTTAGCAGTGCTCGTGTTGAGTAAAAGATAAATAGTGCTTATCAAACAGCAAGACTTATGGGCCTTACTAATAAAAAAGTATAATATGTCAAAATTTTGTACGCATATTTTGATATCACAGCTATACATACTCTGTGTAATTTTTTAGAAAAAAAGTACCCAGTGTATATACAGCTGTATTGTGTATATTCAAAATATTGTATGGAAATTTTGACATAACAGTTGTATACACCCTATATGAAGTAAGGAAGGGGAATCCGGTCCCGGTTTCGAACAGTAGATATTAGAATTTTGTTGCTTTTCGTTTCTTCTTGTATTTTAAGTTATTTCACATAATTTTATTTGAAGTTGAGAGAAATCAAATTCACTGCCAAATGCCTATTTACGTAACGTTAAAACTATTCGAAGAAAATATTTTTGGCTCTGAGTCTTTCGACCCGAATGATATACCCGGTAATTTTAAGTTCAACTCTGAAAAATTCAAAATAGATAAGGCCCTATATCATAAAGACAAATCGGAATATAACCTACGACACGACATTTAGAGACAAACAGCAGAATCATAACTATAGTAATGAGTAATCCTATATCAGTAGAAAATATAGTAAACAGGGCTAACTAATACACGGTACACTATTTGATTGAGGACAGTAAAACGAGAGAAAAGTAAAATAATAAAAACTAATAGACGGAATGTGATCCGAAACAAGGATAAAGAGAAAAAAATGGGCTATAACTATTGTAGAAATGAAAAACAGGTCGCCAAATTTGATGTGACGAGGTAGCGTTTCAATTTTATCAATTTCCTAAAATGGAACCGATGTTTCTGACTATTTCCAGAGTTTTGAAGAGAATGCAGTATTGCCGACAATCTTCAAAGATTACAAAGCTGTTTTGGATTCGAAATATTCTATTTCCCACCGAAGTGTTTATCTGGGATTGCCATTAGTGCTATTTTCCAACAAGAATTTACTCTACGCTTAAAGACTGCATCAAGTGGCAATTTCGTATGATTATTCTTCTTTTCTTAATGGTTACTGTGGTAGAAAATTTGTGTATGACATTATTAATGACGGGACGCTACTGTGTCGAGTCGATGAGCAACTAACATCAACGGTTACCTATTTCTCACAACGTATGAAGTAATATTGCAAAAGGTATTCAAATCTTAAAGTTATATAAGGAGGTATGAGGAGCTGTGTTCAAAACTTAAGTATCTTGTAAACTAATCTTATCTTATTTCTTCGTAACCTAACCTATATATTTCAAAGTATATTGCTACTGTCGCCATACATCATCACACTTAGATATGAATCTATTATTAAGTTTCCTAACATATATAGCCTCAAAAGACCTAAAATATAAAAAAATCTTAATTGTAATCCATGCGATAACATGGTAATCCCTATCTTTCCTACCGACATTAAATATATTCTTAAAAATATGCATTCGATTACATGGAGTACTTAATCTTACCTAATGATTATAAAATGTTGCGGGATTAGGTTCAACGAATACGAACCTCTTCTTAATAGAAAGAATTAGTCAGTTTTGGGGAGATTGTAACCACCAGACATAACTACGGGTTTCAGTGTTGAGTTCACTCTGCGCTTCATCGGCATAAAAACACGATACCAAGCAACCTTCTATCGTATCTTACTTCCTCTCTCTAGGGTACTTTACCGAACGTTATGTTAAATAGCTTCCAGTCAGGTTAATTCATAGTCTTCAAAAGTGTAATAGCTAATATTTATATTGCAACTAATTCAGTTGACGAAGATTAAATTTTGAATATCAAAATACCTATATATGTTAAGGACCAAGTGATGCATTAGGATAATGTGTGATGCATAACGTCAGTTATCGTACCCTAATTGGTAATGGGAACTTCACAACCACTGCAGTCAGCAAGCCTATATCCAAGGAGTATTGTTAGCGAATCGGTACACTCATGTTTATAAAGGAATTTATAGATTGCTTGTTTAAGGAATCGGCTCCTCGAATGACAGTCAGGCACCCGTGTGCATGTCGCAAATCTTCACTGGTTTTATTACGAGTAGACGATGAGGATGTGTCACACATTGAATTTTCAAGACATTATCTGCGTATATAGAGAACCTTTATAAAAGTATCAATTGTAGTTTAACGCGTATGTATATTTTGACTATTGAATTTAACAATTTTTTTAAACCCGAAAGCAGTACGCGTTACGCAAGAGCGCCTGACAATATATTGAACTATTAGGTGCAATTGTGTAATTTCAATTTCCAGCATTTTCATAGTATTATTTTTTTATTAAAAGTGACCTATTGACCACTCGATTCGTAACATATACTCCGAAATGTCGGGCCTCTTAACACCTAAACTAATATGACGATAAATCCCGCTAACCCGATTCGGTAACTTACGTACTAAGAGATACTTTTATTTCTTATACTGCGATAAATAGACACAGAGACATCGTACGGAATCTACCACATTAACTAGAGCAAGCAGAATATATAAAACACAAAGACAATATCTAAATACAGACACTCAATTATATCACCTACTACTAATATTATATATTAGAATAAACTAGATAATCGTTGCTAAACATATATTTTGGGCAATAGATTGTGAATATTAAAGAATACAAGATCCAGTAGGCTCACTAGTTAACTGGATCTGTAGTGCTGTGGCGACATTGTGTGCGAAACTAACGAAGGAAAATCATCACCAAAGTAATAATCATATAGAGAGTATCCAAAGTCAGGCAATACAAACAGATATACTGAAGTACTTACTTAAACACAAAATTGAAACGCTTTCCAAAAAAAGAGTGGAGAGAATCAGTTTCTTGGGATGCAATGCGACAAAAGGTTAAAGTAACCCTTTGCCTGGATGTAAAGTCACATAACGATACAACGATTGGCCGACCAGCGTCAAACCCAACTTGCCCTTTACAAAATCAAGATTCTGGTCTTACGGTTTTTGAAACCAGTGATAGGAAGTAACCGTTGGATTTGAAACCAGACGGGTAATGTCAAAACCAAAGAATTCTGAATCTATTTAATTGGAAAGCCTGCAATGGAACTCAGTTTCTTGGGATGCAATGCGACAAAGAGGTTAAGGTACCTCCTCATCTGGATGTAAAGTCACATAACGATACGATGATTAGCCGACCAGCGTCAAACCCAACTAGCCCTTTAGAGAATTAAGATTCTGGTCTTACGGTTTGAAACCAGTGACAAGAAGTAACCGTTGGATCTGAAACCAGACAGGCTATGTCGAACCCAGAAAATTTTGAATACATTTTTAGAAACTAATTAGTAACACCGTGAAGGATTTCAATTTCTTGGGATATGATAAATATTCTATCTAGGACATAACGCTATCTAGACCCAAAGTAAGCACAGCTGAACTATCTTATATTATGGGTACTAGAATGCGGATAGACATACTTAGATACATTATGAATATAGAAACACCCAGATCAGTGCAAATAGACATGACATGCATACAAATATTCGCACTAATCGGGAATCGAACACGCGACCTCTGAGATAGCAGTCGAACGCTCAACGCTACGCCACAGGGGTCAATAAACATGAGGGTTTAGTTGTGCTCTTTTGTTTCTATATCGAGACGAATAACGAGTCACATATCGGCGACACGTTAACAGTGAAAATTATTAAAATTTATAAGTAACACTGCCAAATCGAAAATTTCTATGAAGAATTTTGAGGAACGTTATTGCATGTATATCCTAGAGACCTTACAATTATTCTTAATTAACTGCAATAGCCTCCAATGGCCTTAATGATAGTTGCAACATGGGATCCAACGGCAGGCAAAATGATCTGACTCCTGTCAGTCATTTTGCCTGCCCAAATGTTATAACGAGTGAATAACTTTTAATTTGGAAGTGGATTAACCACTTGTGAATTTAATCATAAGAATCCAAGAATACGTGGCAGCGTCTTATTCTAGCAATTGATTTCCGTTGATCTTAAACATTTGCTATATTGTAATACATTTTAAACACGACCGGACATCGTAATATTTAATCTAAAATATACTTTTCTCGGCAAAACATAGCAGGTGAATCTCTTCCTCGGACCTGCTATGTAAACTAAAGTCTGGAAGTTCTGCTTTGATTTTGTTTAAAATTTACACATAAATTTTAAAGTATATGCTAAATTTCTTCGTTTATTGTGAAAGTGTTTGTTAAAGTGGATTACAATACCTAAGTTTAATTGCTTAGAGGTAATAGTGGTAACTTTCCTTGTGTAAGCTAATGCCGTGTCTTTTTAAATTTATAAATCTCACGTTTAACGTTTTTCAAAATGTCGTACAATTATATCTGAAGGTGCGTACAAATTATATAGCATAACATGTTATAAAACAATGTTATATTACATGTTTCAGTAATGTAGACACTGAAGTTAGTACAATGTTGCAAAGTTATAAAACAATGTTAGATAATGTGGACGTGTTATATAACACAAGTTATACAACATGTTACATAATCTGTACGCACCTTTAGAATCATAAAAGATACTCAAATACAATTTCGTAGAAAAACGAATAAAAGGAAAAGTAATGACAATATAGTAATAAACATGTTGTTAACAGAACTGTCATTTCAACGGATTCTTTCGCGATATATTGGTTATTATTTACCTTTAACCCGACGCTTCGGCTACTTTTCATCAGCCATGGTCGCGCGGTAACAAGAGAGGATGGCTGTCACATAGTTTGAAGTAAAAGTCATTCCAAAGTACCCAAATCTTAACGAATTGTTGTTGTTACAATTTAAGCACAATGAGTGACTGGGTCCCAGGCTGGTGGGAGTCCCAGTCATTCACTTAATCAAACGCAGTTAACAGCAAAATACAGCAAGACGACGACACAGTGAGCTCATTCTGCGTAAATAGTAAAACCAACAATTCATCATGACTCGGGTACTTGGAGATAACTTATACTTCAAACAATGTGACAACTACTGTCTCTAGTCACCACGCGACCAAGACTGCTCAAAAGTTGAATTTGTATTGATTTTTACCGATTACCTGACGTTGTTAGTTTTTTATTTCAATATATGAAAAGTGAAATTATATAAGATTCAGAACAAATTAAAGAAGAGAGTTAAAGAAAAATCGCCATGTTTTCTAGTCCCACGTAATAGGGGGCGAGCCTATTACCGTCAACCGGGCACTTATTCGGGGCTGTATGTTTATTTTGGATGGTAATCCTCTAATCCTCAGCCCTATCCCTTAGTCGCCTTGTACGACACCCACGGGATGAGATGGAAAATGGGGTGGCCCGAATTCTATCTAGCCGAGATCTAAGTGGCCTTCGCCGGGAACCACGCGGCGGAGTAAAGAATAAAACAGATAACGAAATACAGGTCTTCAATTAAAAAAATTCTTTGACGACTTTTTAAATAAATACTTGATATTTTGTCTAAATCATGAAACAGGCTTAAGCCAGATATTCACATTTAGTCGGACCTGCTACGAATTCAAAACTAAAGTTCTGGAAGATCGGGCTGATTCTGTTTTAGAACTTACTTTATTATCTTTAACCTGACGTATGGTGAATGTGCAATAGTGTTAATAAAGTGGATTATTAATAAAGTGAGTTAAATTGTTCAGTGGTGAAAATTGATAAATTCCATGTGAAAGGGTTTCAAGGGTTTCATACAAAAATAAAAACGTATTTATCACAAAAGGCCACAACAAGATATCGTAATCGTTAATCTATTTTTTTTCTGTATAATCTAACAGGTTTATGCCAATATTCTTATTTTGACGAACCTGCTATGTATTTAAACTAAAGTTTTGGAAGATCGGCTCGATTCTGCTTCAGAACTTACATATAATTTTAACATATACCTATACTAAATATTACTGTGAATAAGTGGTTTACAATATCTAAATTTCATCGCGCAGTGAACAAAACGTATAATTTATTTGTGAAACTTGTGTTCATGCCGTGGGTTCAATTAAATTGATTAATAACGCGTTTAGCGATTTCCAGAATTTCATAAATAATAAAGAACTTAACTAATCACAAAGGCCAACGACACGAAACGACAGGACGTCATGATCTTTAAGCTAAAATATATTTTTCTCTGTATACACAGCAGGCCTATGGCCACATATTCTCATTTTGACGGACCTGCTACGAATTTAAAACTAAAGTTCTGGAAGATCGGACTGATTCTGTTTCAAAACTTACAATATACTTTTAACATATTTAGTGCTTTTATTGTGAATAAGTGCTCAGTAAAGTGGGTTTACAAATATCTTAATTCATTCGCATAGTGAAGAAAATTCAAATTTGTGAAACTTGTGCTAATGCCGTGGGCTCGATTAAGTAATAAATAATGCGATCGGCGATTTTCACGAAAATTAGAATCATAAAAGGCCAACACAACACTACAGCACATCATAGTCTTTGACGTAAAATATATTCTTTTCTGTATAACATAGCAGGCTTATGGTCCGTTTTCTTTTCTTGTCGTTCCTGCTATGTAAAACTATAGTTTCGGAAGAACGAATTGATTTTGTATTTGAACTTACATGTACTTTTAAAATATACCTCTCAGGTTTTAAATTGTGAATGAAATTAATCAATAAAGTGGAGTGCAATATCAAAATTTGATTGTGCCGTGAAGTGATTAAATCATTTCTGTGTGAAAAGTTGTGCTAATATGCCGTGTGTACAATAAATGAATAAATAGCGCATTCGGCGTTTTCGGGGATTCATACAACAATAAAAGACTTAAAATCACAAAAGGCCGATACAACTTCATTTCAGAACGTATAAAAAGAAAAGTAATTATAGAAAAATAATAAAGTTTATTAACATAACGGTATAGTGTTTTGTAGGAAAACCTATCTTCTAATCTGCCTTAAACATTGGCATAAATTGATGAGACAAAAGTAGCAAGCCACACTATCCCTTAGTCGCCTTGTACGACACCCACGGGATAAAATGGATGGGGTGGCCCGAATTCTACATAGCCGAGATCTAAGTGGCCTTCGCCAGGAACCACGCGGCGGAGTAATATATAGAACTGAGAAAGAAGTAGGGACACGCCTTTAGAAAATATGAACCAATTCTTTCCCAAAGTGCCTTGAAAGGGAAGTTGTAAAACAACTTTCTGGGTAAGTTTTCAAAGATTACGAAGGCACGTTTATTTGCACATATATAATTATATTGATTTTTGACTTGTTGGACTATCCAAAAGCTGGAAGCATAGGGAGCTCAAGTTACTACCGTTAACTATGGCTGGCGTATATGTGCAAAGTTATTTTACAGTTACGGGACATCGTATTCACTAGTTGCGAACGTATAGGTAATTATCAAGGCTCTTATTAATCCTTTTTTTTACGCTTAGAAAAATCTAGCTTTTATAAATCTATCCCTTCGAAATAAGGTTTCGGAACTTATGTACTACGCTTCTTACATGTCTGTTGCTTACATGCTAGGATATATTTAAATGTACTAATCTTCCGGAATCTAACCGATAATATAAACCCCATAAGACGGATCTAATTATAAACACTTATCCACTACTTCCCTATTGAATTTCAGAATAAAATACCTATGCATATATTTCCTATGAATTTAAAGTAATAGGTCTACGGACTTAATTAGTACTTATTTATCGTACTTATACTTAGTACTTAATTAGTAATGAAAATAATTTGGATATTATTTCGTTTCAGAATACTTAATACGGTAAATCAGGGAGATGTCTGGATATTGAACTGCTCTTACTAACTTATAAGTAAAATAAATACGCAAATTAAAGGAAAAGATAGTCATGACGCTGAGTATCTAAATGGGAAGAAAATTATAACAAACGGGTGTCAAGACCTCAGTTTGAGTGCCAAGGGACTAAAATCAAACAACGAACAGATCAATTGGGATCAACTAGCCCCTTAGGAGTCCAAGAGTCTAGAGATATTGGGTTTAAATAAGTGACAGGGGACTGTAGATATGAGCAGTACCAAATACGGATTGAAAAATTGTGTTTTCAATCTTACGAAAACATAAAATCCTTTAATCAAATAAATTACAACACCCTCGACTGCATAAGGTGGTCGCAATCGATTTAGTGTTCTCAGCCTTAGTGTACGATCACTAGACATCGGAATTGAATTACGAACTGGTTTAATCTAATGAGAGACCCGCACGGCGGAATTGTCAATAATGGTGCGAAAATTTAATCTTATATTGCTGACCGATATAATTTACACTAGACATACATACAAGACGAATTTACAAATCTCTTAAAAAACTTCTACAAAACTTTTCGCGTTATTATATTTTGAGGTAGATTTTGAGGTACGTTATGAGGTACTTTATTATCAATTACTGTAAAACGGAAAGAAGGTCTAGTGTAGTAGACTGCTTAGAAATTCTAAATTTTGAAATATTCTAGTCAGAGTGACAAATTCCATCGTGAAGTAGGAAAAATATAAAAACTCGGTCTTTCGGTGGTGAAGTAGCAGACCAGAATTTGAAACATATTTCAGTGTAATATAAAGTTCATTTTACAATACTAATAATTGAACTGTAAAATAGAGAGGCCTATTTTTAGTTTTTTTGCTGAGATGATGGTTAAAGATAGTAGCAAAGTTAGATATAAAGTCGACCAAATCCTAAGAAGACTAATAGCTACTAAGAAGACTAAGAGCTACTAAGAAGAGACTAAGAAGCTTAGTACTAATTTTAATACTATTCAAGGAATTCTTCCAGTACTTTCTTACTAATTATAAGCCGGAACGATGTTGCATCGGCAATATCTAACCAGAACAATATTCTTTCAGATCCGTTCGTTCTTCTATCGCAAGTTTCTTCGGGGTCACTGATTGATATAATTCCAGTTAAGATATGAAAACCCGTATGATAACTCAAGAAGTTAACCCATGTCAGTAGGTGCGCAGTAAATCGGCCTGTGGGTGCCTTGTTAATGTGCTAACGACCAGCAACTACGACATGCAACCATTAGCGTTCTTTACGAGATGTAGCATATATGTAACAGATGGAAAGTTTAATATTATGTACGACACACGCGTAAGTATAAAAATTATGCTACATCTAATTTGGAACACGTGGGTATTACATATCATAGAAACCAGCCGAGAGACATTCTTCCGCTGCCACCCTAAGTTGATATCTTTCGCTGCTGTCCAGCTGGGCTAAGTACTTTTGCCCTAGTTGACGATCCTTACTTGGAAAGCTCAAGTGCCGGCAGTTTGCCTAACGTCAACACCGAGGACCAAACACTGCTGCCGATTGAGATGTTCATTTCGAAAACCTTCATCCGTTTCTTTAAACAACAATTCTAAGTCTTAGTTTTAGATATTACAATATATTAGGAGGCTATCTTAATTTAATTTATTCTTTTTGTTTTATAATTTTTTGTGATATAATTTTTACTTTTATATTTTTTTGTTATTTTTTTTTTTTTATATCTGCGACTTACATAATAAGGCAACAACAGATCGACTCCGCGAGCTCATTTACCGCATAAGTAAATAAGTTCACGGAATCGCCAAATCAAAATAAGAATTATTGCATTGTATTGCTATTTCGGTACATTTCAGTACTTTCGATACATGGGTACAGATATAATCGTGACAAGTTCACAATTATAAGTTCAAGAGGAAATGTACGATGTTGGTTACAACGCTTGGAGAAATCTCTAATTATAAAATGGCAATAATTAAAATTGTGTTGTATAGATAAAACGAAATCAATGGCCAAGACGAAGCTACGCCTTACGTGCCAAGCTTTCAACACAATCAACAGAATTGTGCACATAAGGGAGCGACTGGCTTCGACCTTCAACATTTTCAACAACTATGGATGGAGATGCCTCTCATTCTATTAATTCATATTTAACACAAACATAACACCGATTACGCGAACAATCTGTACACATCCAGTTTAGAAATCTGTTGGAACCCGGAAATTATTACACAACTGAAATTTCATAAACCAATTCACAAGATTCATCACGTAAAAGAAGGCGCGTCAGTCAGATTGCAGTGAATATAGAAAGAAACCATCAAGCCGTTCGGAGATAAGTTGGTGCTTTTAACATTTCCACACTCATCTAAGCCTGTCCAGGAACCGTCATCTATCAATGTCGGCTATCAAGCTGAATGATCGACACCAGTATCCATACCGGGACACGAACATCGGCTGATATGCCCAGCTTGCAAAGATCGTACCAACCATACCAATATCCGACGCATAGCTAATCGAATATTCGGTCAGCAGTCCACGATGGCCCTACACACCACGGCAGCGCTTCGTCGCACTACCGTGATTTATTTTATAGCCAACAAGTATAACCATATCAAACAAAACAATTTATTTCACCGACAAGCTATTCTAGTTTTTATTGATCAGCAAACATCCCTCGCTACAGTCAATGGACCATAAGTGACGGATACACAGTCACTTAAGCAAATATAGCCTGACGTAGCAAGTATCCCGATCGACCCCCTAAATTCACTGCTATTTACAAATCTTAAACTCATAATTCCGGTAAATTTCAATTTTATCATCACGACTTTTCCCCACGTCTCAAGATACTGACGACCACTGGATTATACCTATAATCTTCACGAATTCATGTCTTTTTATTGCTAATACACGTACACTATACCGTGATCGGCATGGGCACGTCCACGATATAGTGTCATAACATTAATCTACTATATGAGATTTACACTGAATACACAGTTACACCAAGTCGTGTAACAAATTTAAATTTAGAACTAGTATTCATCATACTTTGAATCGAGTGACTGAATACATCAGACATGCGATAATCTGGAAATTAAACTAATCGTAAATTAAATTTTTAGTCGAAGATGGTGCTGAATTTAATCGCACATGCAGAAACAGTGCCTCGACAAAGCCTCGAAATAGCTGACAACGACGTAAAAAAACGTACTGCAAGGAAATGATGTCGTGATGGGCACTTTAGCTTCGTGGTTAATTGTTAGGCTGCCTCGGTCGATAATAAAAGTCTCATTCCAAAAATTTATATTATGCCCAATACATTATATTTTAAATAAACAGAAAGTGGGTTTTTAATGTACGCTATGGACTTTTGAAGATTCACGATTACTAGGAAATGAAAGGACGTCGACGATAACGAAACAGACTCTGCAGATCAAACTTCAGGAATCAGTAAACTCAAACAGTTCTTTAAGTCGATATTTGCTTTCTTATGACAACGGACAGTGACTCCTACAAGCCAACCTGCAATTTCCGTGACGTTATTGTTTGTCAAACTAGGAAGTGAAAATTCCTAGAAGTACTTGTATCCTGAAATCGGAACCTTCAGCATTCCATAACATAATCACTGGCCGTATAAGCCCTGTGGAGGTTTACTAATGTTTGGCAAAAAACATTTCCCAAAGTGTCACATGCCAAAGTATGTTTCCCAAATTTTCATTTGGCAAAATAACATTTGGCAAAACCACTTTTCGCAATTTTACAGTTAGCAATACTATTTTTGGCAAATTATTGTTTAACAAATAATTACATGGCAAAGTTTCATTTTACCAAATATTATGTATAGTACGCGCCAGTTAGTGCCGCAATACAGGTCACTCACCCGTCTCTACCACTGACACGTTACTTGCAAAAACGACAGTTTAATTGTTCCCTTAACGACAGAAAATACTGTCGCTAGTGAATCGTGGTAAAAGTCATCTCGACAGCTTAGCGCTATAGAGATAGAGACATCAGTTAAATTTCCGATACTAGTGACATCTATGGCCTAGATTTGTTACTACAAAACCCTACCGTGTATAATATATAATCATAAATATCTTAATTTTGAGAATTGAGACCGAAAATTGTTAATTTTTATACCGGTGGAGTTCAAACATATAAATCCACAATTTTCACAAGTACAAAAAAGGATTAAAGGACTAGAAACACAAATAAAAACAAAGTCGGTAGATAGTTATTTAGCGCCAACTATTTGGGTCACAGTTCTAACCTAACATAACCCTCTAGCAGTTCCAATCCAGCCTACGTTACAAACTACGTCTTTACTACGCCTTTGCAAAATAAAGCATTTGCTAAATGTATATTTGACTTAATGAAAATTGAGCAAGTAAATATTTGCCAAATGAATATTTGACCAAGTGATTAAAATGCGAAATGTAAATTTGCTAAAGATTCTTTTGGGAAATGAAAATTTGCGATAAGTTTTTTGGGAAGTGAAATTTGACGAAACATATTTTGCCAAACGGCAGGATCCCCCTGTGGAACATGACCACGGACTGAAAAGAGCTACGTGGGACGTCACCACATTAAATAGATCGAAGACCTGGTCATAGAGATCAGGGGCCAGTAGGTGAAAGGGGCCCTACCAGAATCTTTAGTGGAGATCTATGGTCAATAGTGGACGCCCCATGTGTGAGATGACGATGGAGGCCGAATGATAACTCAAAAGGGAATTTCAAGTTAACCCAAGACCGAGGCAGTCAGTAGATGCGCATTAGACCTTCTAAATCGGCCTGTGGGTGTCGCCGTTGATGTGCTAACGACCAGCAACTGCGACTATGCAGCCATTAACGTGCTTTACGATATGTAGCATATATGTAACAGATGGAAAGTTTAATATTATGTACGATACACGCGTAAGTATAAGAAATACGCTACTTCTAATATAAAACACGTGGGTCTTAATATCATGGTCACCAGAGCGTCATAGTCATATTGTGGCTATGCTCCGTAAATCATAGTCACCAGCCGAGAGACACTCTTCAGCCGCCACCCTAAGTCGATATCCTGCGCTAATTCCAGCTATCCAACTGGGCCAAATATATTCGCCCCAGTTGGCAATGCTTAAAAGGCTCAAGGCCCGGCAGTATAACGTCTAACTGTCACTAACGATCGATGGGTTCATTTCGCTGTTAATGTGTCAATTTATCAGAAACGAATAAAATAGTACAACTATTTAGAGATCATTATTTTTAATAGTTTCAAGCCCTAAAGTTCAATACATACTTAAACATCTAAGACGCGACCTAAACTTAACATATGATTTTTTTTACTTTTTGGTTTTTTAATTTTTTTTTTCTTTTTTTTTTATCGTAGGCACTTACATACTAAAATAACAACCGGTCGGCGGCGCGACTCATTAACAGGAGTCGAGGAAGTCACCAAAACAAAATTTTCATTATTTTATAGTAGCATTTGGGTAAATATATAATGTGTCCGAGCATATAGAGCGATCCGCACTCTATAGTGTAGAAATGATAATCGCGTTCATATGTAAGATGTATTACCAAAATATGATACACAACGATAGTATATTTTGCCAATGTCTAAGTTGTTTTACTGAGATCTTTCGAATTATTTTATGTTTTTGAGTGTAAATTCGAAAATTTCATTATTAAGATTTAGCAGTTGCATATCATAGAAAGACTAAACTATCGTGTTTATGTGTGAAACACTATGGATCGTTTCGATGAATTTTAGTGCACAGAGGGTAGAATTTTGAAATAATAGCGCCATTTTTTAAATGTTTAACGAACGCTTGGAGAAATTAGATAATACGAAGTGGCAACACTTAACGTTGTGTCGTACAAACAAATCGAAGCTATGTGTCAATGGCCAAAGCCAATGGCGACAAGGAGTAATTGGCATTGATAACTGCGATGTGGTCTAAATAAAGGAAGCTGCGCCTTACGTGCCAACACTTCCAACACAATCAACAGAATTGTGCGCACGAGGGAGCGAGCGCCTTCGACCTTCAACATTTACAACAACTGGATGGAGATCTTATTCCGTTAATTATACTTAATACAAACATAACATCCATTACGCGAAGAATCTGTAAATTTCGAGCTTAGAAATCTGTTGGAACCCGGGAATTATGTATTTCACAACGGCAATTTCTTAATTCCAATTTACAGGATTCTTTAGGTAAAGAGTAGGCACGTCGGGTAGAACGCAGTGTTTATAAACACAAACCGCCAAGCCGGTATGGAGATCAGTGCATGCGTTTAACATCTTCATAATCTCATGTTAACCAGCCTGGCGAACAACGCCGGCCATCTTGTTTAAAGATTCGTCGTGTTCAACAGCGTGACACACGAAGTTCGGCTTTCATGCTTGGCTAGATGCCAGAAGCAGCAAGTATCCTGCTTTTCTTCTAATCCATTGCCATATGCAACTCATAATTCGGGTAAATTTCAATTTTAACACATTTTTTACCCATGTTGGAAGGTTCTTTTGCCAGTACGCGTACGCCGTTTGTAATAACGTTGTTGTATCTTTTAAAAATGTAATAATTAAAAATGAAATTTACACCGAATGTACAAGAAAGTTAGTATTCATTGTGACTCAACTCAAGGGAGCATATCGATGTTAATAGCAAAATGTACACCGTGTGTGTTGTGTACGGTGTTTAATTTAGTTGTCAAATGACCGGATCACCGGATACACCGGTCAAAAATTGATTATTCCAAGGTTTGGATACCGTGAGGGGCATTTAAAAGCTTCAGCATAGGGTAGATTTAGCCTGTTTCAGTCAAGAATTGTATATACCCAACACGGTATATTTAAAATTTATAGAAAGTGGGTATTTAACGTACCTACGCCATGAACTTTTGAAGATTCACGATTACCAGGAAATGAAAGGACGTCGACGATAACGAAACAGACTCTGCAGATCAGACTTCAGGAATCAGTAAACTCGGACAGTTCTTTTAAGTCGATATTCGCTTTCCTATGACAACGGACAGTGACTCCTACAAGCCAACCTGCAATTTCCGTAACGTTATTGTTTGTCAAACTAGGAAGCGTAAATTCCTAGAAGTACTTGTATCCTGAAATCGGAACCTTCAGCATTCCACAACATAATCACTGGCCGTATAAGCCCTGTGGAACACGACCACGGACTGCAAAAAGCTACGTGGGACGCCATCACAATAAATAGATCGAAGACCTGGTCATAGAGATCAGGGGCCAGTAGGTGAAAGCGGCCCCATACCAGAATCTTAAGGGGAGATCTATGGTCAGTAGTGGATGTCCCATGTGTGAGATGAAGATGGAGGCCGAATGATAACTCAAAAGGGAATTTAAAGTTAACCCAAGACCGAGGCAGTCAGTGGGTGCGCAGTAGACCTTTTAAATCGGCCTGTGGGTGCCGTCGTTGATGTGCTAACGACCAGCAACTACGACTATGCAGCCATTAACGTGCTTTACGAGATGTAGCATATATGTAACAGATGGAAAGTTTAATATTATGTACGATACAGGCGTAAGTATAACAAATACGCTGCTTCTAATAAAAAACACGTGGGTATTACATATCATAGCCACCACCCTAAGTTGATATCCTGCGCTAATACCAACTATCCAACTAGGCAAAGTGTGTTTGCTCCAGTTGACAATTCCTGGAAGGTCCAAGGCCCAACCATTTATCATCAATACCGGGGACTTTCACTGTATAGGTAATCTTACACGGATATCAGCTGTGTCTGGTGGACTAGGTTCTTCTGTAGTTCTTTGGAGTCCGTTCGAAAATTTTACAGCTGATATCGTGGCATTAGGGTTGGGGAGGACAGGTTATTGTAGAAACCATGTGACGCTATTTACGGATGATATTTTATGGTGACAAAACCTTCAATGGAATATATTGTCAAGCTCTTCTGTACGATATAATTACGATTTTCACATATAATTAGCGTTCAGGTTTCGGAGTCAATTTTAGTTATTCAATGCACATCAGTGAGGAATTACGCACTGATAAAAAACCTTACGTAAGATTTTTAATATTTTTGTTCACGTTTACTTCTTTATACGAATAAGTTCATAATAGTTTTTTTTTATATAAGAATATTAGCAACTGAAATTACTAATATTCCTTCTAACCCCTCCAGCTAAGCTAAATTGCTTGTGTTAGGAGTGCTCACGTCGGTATTGTTATGGCCAGGGTTCGAACCTGGGACCTCTCGATCGTAAGGCCGACTCCTTAACCACAAAGCTACCAGCGCTTCGAATTCAAGGGCAAATTTCAATTTTATGAGGATAAGGGCGTTTTAGTTTACGAAGTCGTGTGTGGAAACACTTAACATTCTTCTTCTTCTTTTTCGTCTTCTTCTTAATGGCTTTTGCAGCAAATCGCCGTAATTTTGCCAATGTCAAGTCCAAATAAGTTTATATACGGTATTTAGTGAAAAAAGGGAGGTTTGTGAAAGGCTCGGGCGAATGCCAACAACGAGGAGCTGCGATGTGGTCTAAATAAAGGAAGTCACTCCTTACGTGCCAATACTTTCAACACAATCAACAGAATTGTGCGCACAAGGGAGCGACCGCCTTCGACCTTCAACATTTACAACAACAGGATGGAGATGCCTCTCACTCCATTAATTATACTTAACACAAACATAACATCGATTACCTAGGCGAAGAAGCTGTAAATTTCGAGCTTAAACATCTGTTGGAACCCGGGAACTATTTCACAACAGAGATTTCCGAAACTAATTTACAGGACTTCTACGTAACAAACAGGCACGTCAGGCAGACATAAGGCAATATAAAAACAAACCGCCAAGCTACGTTGGAGATCAGTTCATACTATTAACATTTCCATATCTTCATCTAAACCATCAAGTTTTAACTATCAATTTCCCACCTCATCTTTTCTCAATGACAGAAGGTACGGACTAAGACATGGAATATATTTATAATCTTCACAAATTCCTTTTTTATTGCTCGTACACGCATGCCGGGTATTATACAGAATTAATATTAATAGTAATATTATAAGTGAGTTTCACACCGTATATACAATTAAATAAAGTTGCATAAAAATATTTTAATGTGGAACTAGTAATCATTATTTAATTTTTTGTAGCATTTTTTTTAATGATTTAGACTGAGATTGAATACGTCAATGTTATGTCAAGTCAAAACGTCAAGCTTTTCAGCTGATCCTCAAATCGAAGAGTTAAAATTCTGAATGCAAGGTCGAGGAAATCTGGTTGATTACGGTATCTGGGCAATATATAATTAGCTGTTATGCAATCTGTGGATGAAAACCTATGCAGACAGAATATTCGACGAGATCAAAAATTTATTTACCTCTTTTGTCAATTTCGTTATTTTAAATTTTTCAGAAAGATTATATAAGACTTGGCCTAATCTCTAAAATATGTATTAGAAAGATTCATCATGATATTAGTTTTTTTTTTCAATAATTAACTATTTCGTTCCGCAAGTTTAAAGACTTATACTAAAAATATGCATTTTTTACTAGATACGTCTACAAACTTAGTTGCAGATAGGTACTCGTCAAAAAATATCTTTACTTCTTCATTACTTAGTCTTACGATACGATAATATATAACAAATAAATATAACCATATATAATAATTGTTTTTGTATTTTTTTATTTTTTGCTTTTTTTGTATTTTTGGTTTCTATGTATTTTTTTTTCCATTTTTGTTTTTATATTTGATTTTTTAAATTATTTTAGTATTTTTTCTTACTTACTTATACATACGTACTTTTCCAATACGACGCAGCGTTTTATAAGCTGATTAATTAAATTTAGTGCTAATTATTTCTACACTTAATTCCAATCCCATCATGAATGAGAACGAGTATATTTAAAATCCATTACTAAGATAATTTCCATTTTTATCATATTATTTTATTCTAATCTAATTTCAAACGTAATAAATATATTAAATATTAACTCCGACTGAACTAAGAATGTCTTTTCCAACTGGTTCTTAAATCAAACAATTAAAACTATGGTTTTAGGTTGAAAAAGAGAGGGACTATTATTTTTCAGAAATAAATTATGCGGCCTCAATCATGGCTATAAGGACTATTATTTTTCAGAAATAATTTTTGCGGCCCTAATCACAGGTGGTGTAGGGACTATTATTTATCAGAAAAAAAATTATACGGCTATTTGATTTGAATTATGACTTTAAGGATGATATTTTTTTCCTGAAAGAATTTATTGGTAACCAATTATTCTGTATCACTTTTCAGAAAGGATTTATGCAGCATACAATTTTTTGTTGTTTTAATCAAATCTTATTTTTGTTCTGTATTTGAGTTTTTTTAATTACAGTATTTTATAGCTAACCGAAATTTAATAACGTACAACAAAGCTTATTTTATCTTTATCATTCATTGTATATGTATATATTATTATCACATATATGAGATACTTACCAATATAAGATTATGTTGATTTTTTTTTTAAACAGAATTACTTTTCTAGTTAATTTAATTTTATGAGGCATAATTTTGGTTTAATATTATGAGGCATAATTTTGGTTATATATTTCTAGACATATATTAGTATAGGATATTTAAATAAGGAATATTATGTTTAAACTTGAAATTAGTAACTAATTTATATTTTATAGGCATGCAAAACCTCTCAACTATTTAATAAAATTTTGCGGGACCTACCTCTTAATTAAGTTATAGCTAATAAGTTAAATATTGCAATTATTTATGCTTCTAAAGTGCGATTAATAACTAAAATAAATATATAAGTACTAACTAACTAACTATCGTAACGCGTTCATTCTTTGAACATTTTAACTACCACCTAAATTTACTGCCTTGTATCTGCTTCAAGAAATATTACACTTACATGATATAGATATTTAATCTCAACTATAATTTAGTAATCTCAATTTAAAATTATATATTAACATACATATTACTTCGGGTTACACTAGAATTGAAATGTCCAAGTGCAATCCTATGATTCAATATTGTATCTAAGAGATATAAAATCAATCAATATTGCAGTCCACTGTGGACATGGCCTCTCCTCTCCCAATGTGTGCCACGTCTGCCGATCCTCTGTTTTTCGCATCCAGTCCGTGATATACTATAGTGGTATTTTAAGTGGTATGTTCTCTAGAGCTAAAAAGATTTAACAAAAATTTACTACTGCTTGATGATTTAGTTTTTGGCGTTGGAACCCAGCCCGTAGAACAATACAACTATTATAAATTATTAAGTAAGTACGGAAGACTTACGCCGGCAGCTGTACAATAATTTCACTTTAATGTTCCTATGGACATTACTTTTATCTATGCCTAAAATACCATCTGCGTCTACGTTACGGATTCCCTTAACTAAAAAAAATCTCGTATAATATTAAAAAATGAATTAAATTTGAATTTGAATATGATTGATGAATGTTATCTAAAATGAAATAATAGAATTATTGAATGTTAACGTTTTTGAATGAATGTTAACCTAACTGAGATACTGCGATCGGCTGATCTAACCCTACCATCTTCATGTTTCGAAAAACACTACTTTGTATCCTATCTTTATTATTGCTAAATTGAGAATAACTGGCTTACTATATTTATATCTGTCGCCCATGTAGACTAAGACTATACTAAATTTAATTAATGTAATAAAGACACCCATTAAAACAAAGCTTATAAATAAACACACATACATATAGATATATACATGTACCTATAATGTTATTAGGACTTGCAACATGAGACTTAAGGCCCCAAGAATGCGATCATCTGATGATAACTCAGGAAACGTGAAAACGTAGACAGAATCAAGTACCCATAACAAAGTACATACGAAGTAAATATTGAATCTCAGCAGACCTATGACTAATGTTAGAAAAGACAACAGACAACTCAACTACCGAGTGAACATAATCAAGATAAAGTAAAGTGAACTAATTTAATTGTATAAGAACTTCAGTAATAACCGGACAATAAGACAAAAAGTCTAAAGACTAAAAATTTGTCAGATTCTGGAAGAAGAAATATAGTATGGTCTTAGTTGTTTTTTTTTATTGACAGCCACAGTTATTGCGACCATGGAAATTAGACAACAAAATTCGCTCCTCAATTATAGTTTCGAATATTGGTTTTGAAATTGTCTATTATAATGACTAACAAGTTGCATGGGCTATGTATAGCTGTAATGTATGTCACTGACGATGCAGCGACTTCGTAAGGCCCAGCTAGTATTTGCAACTATTGAGTATCGAACCTTCTTTTGGTACTGTATTGGTGAGCGTGAACAAACTGTAAGCCAACTCATGATCACCAATGCATTGGTTTACAGTCGTCCACTTACTTACAGTCTAAGGGAGAATGAAGTGAAAATTTATAAATGAACAAAACACATTTCAGCGTGTACGATGGTTCTGGTAATATGATGAATATCATATCTATTGTACCTTTTATAAAGGACAAAGGGATTTGGTAATGAGTTTTTTTAATGATTTAAGCTATTCGAATCAATTTAAGGCATTAAACTTAAAACAGTCTGCGCCTAAGTCCAGGTCTGCTAGAGTTTTTGTAAACGCACAGTATGAAATGTACTCAAGTTGTAAGAAAATGCGTATATGCGCCTACTATTGTATTATTACCTATGTTATGTACTCATTTCATTAGAAATATAACTATTATACGGTTTAGCAGTATACTTGGTTGCGTATGTACAGTATTAATATCCGATTATTTCACCGGTGAAAATAAATGCGATCATGTCGTACTAAACTTTAAGTATAACGTGAGAATTCAGTATATTTGAATTTGAATAATAAAATTTTATTAATTTAATATTAAGGTTTTGGAAACTGTTTTCAATTTAATTTTAAGTAGAAGTATGTATGGGTAGTATATGAATTAAGTTATACTTATGTAGTAAGTGGGTTCACCGCTACACTAATCTTATTTCATATTTAAAAATAGAATACCGATTTTTCATAATAATTTAGATAGTAGTTTAATTTTTATAATAATTTTCCACAAAATATCGATGTAACGTAATAATTTTCATGTATAAAAACTTTGCTAAAATAACATTTGTTTCTCACCTGAAGTAGTTATATCTTGACTTCTGTCAAATAACGATGAAATATCGATATCCTATTCTCTTTTTAGCCTAACACATAGAAAAATAGTTGTTTTACATAATGGTATATCCGCAAGGGGTGATGTATTTTGGAATTTTTAAAATAATCTGCTAAAGTGTCCGATTTTCTAAGAAATTCATCAAAATTTAGCAATAGTTCTAGTAGTAAGTGTGAAATTGATAGCACACCAGAAATATCAACAACGGCTGAGTTACAGGCTTACATCAACCCTCGTGGATTCTCCGTAGATAAATTCAATGAACATACAAGTAATGGCACCCGGCCGTGTTCGATTTACGAACCTATTACTAGACTTATAAGTATCCTATTAGAACATGACAAAGTGTCATGGGCGTAGCCTTCAATACACGTAACAAAACCACAAAGACACCAAAACTAAATTTAACTATCTGCCAGGAGTTGCAATGCTACAACTTCCATTAATTTACTGTTTATATTTACTGACAGGTGGTTCTAATATCCAGAGTTTTAAAGTGACCTGAACAGTGAAAAGAAGTCCACTGGTAACTAAATCATACATTTTATTGACTGCCAAGTTCCAAGTAGATATTTATAGTTGAAAAGAAAAATTCAACATTTAGCAGTAAGGTGGTTAATTAAAAATGAATAAAGACGGTAGAATAAGAACGGGCGTAATTTTTTTACGTTCAGGTGGCAGACCGTAGCCTAGGAACGTGTGCATCTCTTAACTATTGTGACCGTGGACCACCAAAATTGGCTCCTCAATTATAATTTCGAATATTGGTTTTCAAAATTGTCTTCTATGACGTACAGTCACGTGCAATGAAATGTATACATGGACAGAATTTTGAATAAATGTTCACTGAAAATTACAGCAATAAATAGTCACATTATCAATAAATTCCTTGTAATCATCGGGATTTCTCGTAATAATATACATTATTGTCATTATGTATTTTTTTTTTTTTGCATTTTGCAAATTTATCACAATATGATATAATATATCTGTGCACGTGACTGCATGTTATCTTACGGCCGTTCCCAATAACATATCTAAAGATAAAGGTAAAGGTAGCGATAGCGTTCCTTTGTCAAATCCTATTGTTATTTTGCTACTACCTTATGAATTGCGTTACCATAGTTATGATTGATGACATTTTTATCCTTTCTAATATCAAAACTAGCGATAGATAGGTTATTGGGAACGGCCGGTAGAGTATGCAGTGCTATAGAGCGCGCCTGACAAGTATGAACTGTAAGCACGGGTATGAACAGTACCGAGGCTCCTGGCTCAACCTCAATCAGTAGCCAAACAATACCCATCAAAATGACTTCGCAAATAATATTTAATTCGATATGTTATAAATCAAAATTTTATGACAACATCGTATATTTGTAGTAATAATTGTTTTTGTAATACGCAAAATGACGCCATTTTTTTTGTATTGGCTTTGACTTTAATTTTATCCATGCCAAATATACCATTATTATACCACCGCAAAGTATCTGCCGACACTCGGCGCCAGAGACCAGAGTGATACGCGCGCTCTATATGCAATGTATACTCTAAGTATGTCACTGATGCCGCAGAGACTACGTAAGGTCCAGCAAGTATTTGCAACTATTGTCTATGGTACTGTATTTGAGTGAACAAACTAAAAACCAACTCATGCTCACCAATGCCTTGGATTACAGCCTGCTGCACTTACTTTACAGTTTAAAGGAAAAGACATTTTAAGTAAGCCTTACGTAAACTTGCAATATCTAAAAGTCTAGGGATATTTTGCATTTCTAGGTATAATTTAAGAAAAATCTATTTTTAAATACCAATTTTAATATTACTTTTTTGATGGCATATTTATTTATTGCTTCCAAAATGTAATTTTACGTCCCTACTGAATTTATGTTTTAGACGCGAATCATAATTCAAAAGTTTTGCATCAAGTGCGTAATTCAGTTATAAGTGAACGAAATGTACAACATTATTGTTCCGTTAACAGAATCCTGATAGGATATTAAATAATTTATATTTTGTTATAAGTAAGTCTTTACCAATTCCTTGCATATTTTTAGCTATCTGCAAAGGATTAAAATATCCCTAGACAATTTTGAATTGTGTAGACTGTTGATTATATGTATATTGCTTAAGTCCAGGTGTTCTGCTAATTTTTGTGATAGCACAGTATAAAATAGTACTGAAGTTGTAAGAAAATGCGTATATGTACTATTATTACCGTGTAATATTATGTGTATTATTACCGTGTAATATTATGTGTATTATTACCGTGTAATATTATGAGTATTATTACCGTGTAATATTGTATGTATTATTGCCGTGTGTATTATTACGTGTAATATTATTATTACTTATGTAACACAAGGGACGTTCACACTATGATATTTGCCCAATTATCTTTACTGATTGAAATCCGACTGATTGATTTTTTTTTATCTATTTCCGTTTTACCAAGTGTTCTTCATCGAGTAGCTCATTAAATACATTAGACGGCCCAATACTTGGCCACGGTCACATTATCGGTTGCCTCCACCGGTCCTGTTTGCAAGTAACCAAATCCGGCATTGACTGAATTTTACCTCTATAATTACATCAATGAATTTAGGTAACTGTCAATTTTTAATCAAACTAATGGTTATATTAACAAATGTGGTTTTTAACTTTAGAGTCCGAAAACGCGTGTCGGCTACGCCCATGACGTGACATACGATACAAGGGTAAGCTTGAAGTCTTACTTTTCAGTTTTCTTCCATCTCCTTGATCCTCGTCCGCAGTTGCTTGGTGTAAGCGTCCAGTCTGTACGCGTTCGTTTCTAGTTTTGAGACCATGCGGTCGATGCTGTCAATCTGCATCAACAACGGCTTGATCGTGGATACATCTGTAAAGATGTTCTGTGGTCAGTCTCGGTATAACCAAAATACCGCGATTGGGGTGCTATCTAGTGCAAACAATCAATCAATCATTTAGCCTGTAGCAGTTCAATGCTGGACATAGGCCTCTCCCAATATGCGCCACGTCTGCCTATCCTCCGCCTTCCGCATTCAGTCCGTCCCAGCCACCTTTCGCAGGTCGTCGGTCCACCTGACTAGGGGGTGTCCCATCTTGTGCACTGACAGAGAATGACGCAAATTCAAATTTTAGTTACAAAAAAGGCAATACTTACACAGCTCGTTGTATTCACCCAGCGCCTTGTTGAGATTTAGCGCCAGGTTACGTAGGTCGGTGTACTTGGTGATGGCCAGGCGGTTGATCTCTTCAAGAAGAACGTAGTGGTCCTGGAGCAAACGTACACTTTAATTGCACGGCCTTTATGGCGTAGCGGTAGAACGTTCCGACTGCTACGCATTCGATTCCCGCTCAGTGCAAATATTTGTATGCATGAATATGTATATTTACATTAGTCTAAGTATCTAGGTATCGGCATTCTAAATTCCATAACACAAGTTAGTTAAGCTATGCTAGACCCATGGTCTAGATAGCGTTGTGTAGAAAGTTGTAGAATATTATTATTATTCAATTGAATATGCAATTTCGAAAAGGTCACAAGTCCGAAAATTTAAAATTTTCAGGAAACGAAAAAAACTGAATATTTTCTAGTGTAAGATTTAGAAAATTTGTTTTTGTGTTACAATTTGGGTTCAATTAGCTATGGAAAATTACAGAAAGTTTAGTTGTGAAATGTTATTTAACATACAAAGGGGGTTGGGTAATGTTGGCGTCGTTTTGGAATTAAGCGGCCACGAATGAAACTGGTATAATATGAAAGTACAGTATAAAGTGATCAAAAGTTACTATGGACAAACTTCTCTAAACTATATCGGGACTTAGATATTCAGCTATACAGGGTGGTATTTTACAACTTTACTTAGATGGATAGTTCTCTAAATACTGGAGATAGCGAATTCCACTAAAAGGAAACATTCCCTTATTTTTAAAAAGAAACAAAACTGCATTCAAAGTTTTCTGAAAATGCCACACCCGGTAGTCGAACCGACTAAAATCTTCCTAAACCTTCTATTTTATGGATTTCCTTTTATTTAATTTACCAAGCTTGTTAGAGAGATTCCAAAAGCGAGGAGAGGCTCCAAAACTACTGAAACGATTTGAAAAATTCTTTAACCAATAGGAATCCACATTATTAGTGAATAAAATAAGCTATATATAACCACGCTACAGTCTAAGGGAGCGGAGCAGTAGTCATCTGTCATATTTGTCGATAAATGCGGTAGATGCCCATACATTATTTGCATTCTATTAAATTACGGGCGTATACGTGGGTTAAAGCGGTGCAACGGGTGTTCAAATTATGTCACGAGTGAAACTGGGGAGAAATGGTCAGCTAAATAGAAGATGCAGCGTGAACAGGGTCAGAATTTCACGCGGGCAGAGCCGCGAGCAACAGCTAACAAAAATTACAGACTTTCTTTAAAAATCGTCTTCTAGAGGCTGTCTTACGTTTACGGTTGGGTAATGCATATATTTCGTCATAAATGACACTCTTATGCCATAATAATTTCTAAAAGGGCACATCTCCCAGAATTCAATCTAGAGTTGTGACCTTTTCGAACTTATTGCTGTACACGTCATGACCTAGAGTAGACAATAGAATTAATATCAAAATTGGACCATTTATGAACATAACACGTGCACGGAAGTACGTAGATTATGTTTACATGAAAAAACGTATTGGCAAAAATATGCGAGTTGTGCCCGTTTCGAAATTGCATATTCAATTATAATAGCAGCAATTATTAAACACCGGGCATGTGGAAGTCGAGAACGCACACTGAGGATTCCGTACGAAACTGATTTAAGGGCTCAACTTATGCTACATAAATGGCAGTATCTTTTTATTGTCAGAACAGCCTCTGTAGCGTGGCTATAGTGCTCTGTGAGGCACGTAAATACCGAAACCAATGCAAATTGACATATTCATGCCTACGAACCCGCAAACAGACGTAGCAGTGCAACGAAATATTTAAATTAATTTCAATGCATGGGAATCGAACCCGTTATTTCAATGTCTATTTATTAAGTTGTTTTTTCAGCAACTTCTAAGAGCGACTGTACTTTAAACTTAATTAAAACTTGTAAATTAAAATGGGTACCTACAGGGAATTATTCCGAGTGACATCGAGTGCCCAAAGCAGTCGTAACATGAGAAGGCGGTGGATTACAATTGATTAACATACTCGTAGAAGAGAGAACTAGCGTAAAACTAGACCAAGTGCTGAAAATGAAAAATCTTTTACGAACGCGCGTAGTTATGAAATGGTTTGTCACTCAGAATAAGGCAGCAAGCCTGTGCAGTAGTGCCGAGGGGTCCCTATGACCAGATTCCTGCCGGCTCGTAAAAACTCTACTGTATAATATACATACATAATGCATGATCTAAAACTGAAATATGAAATTCGGTATCTGAAATCATAACATCCAAAATTCCATACAAAATTGCTATAAAATGTATGATTTTTTTTCACCAACGTACTACGTCACTGCTGTGGAGTTGAGTTGTTGGGTGAAATAAAGCCTAAATTTCATCAAACTTGATAATACTGATGCACTTACCTAAACGATTTATTGGGTAGCAACAACGAAGAATCGAAGTAGTCGAGACACCTAGAAACAATGAATACATTGCTTGGTAAGATAACTTACACTTCTTAACGAGCGATGTACCCCGATTCTAGACGCTCAAGTGAGGAGGTGACACGATGAAGCTTGTTTTTGTAAGCGTGACATAACGGCCGCACTATAGTGATGATTTACCTCGGGACACGTGTCTTGGACCTAAATCGCGAGACAAACGAGGCCCTGGTGCGGGCATACTGCCTTGTAAAAATTTAGGTATGCTTTGTGAATATGAGCTCGCCTTTCGCAGTAGCACCCCGTGCTATCCTCAAAAGACACCCAAGAAACGTGTACTGCGTATAGCACATTTTGAGCACATTTTAGGTCCAAGATATATGTACTGAGTAATACAATAAAGTATGAACGTACCTGTCCAGCGGA
Organism: Eilema depressum; assembly: GCA_914767945.1. NCBI lineage: Eukaryota > Metazoa > Arthropoda > Insecta > Lepidoptera > Erebidae > Eilema > Eilema depressum. The sequence goes on along the minus strand of OU612012.1, from coordinate 29,680,677 downwards.
CATTTCCCCTTGTAGGTAGTCATTGGTCCTCTTAAAGAGGAATGTGGCTAAGCGGCTGAGGACGGGGTCGTGGGGATCTAAGACTTCGAAGCTGGAGTGGCTGGGCGATAAAGTCATGTCTGCAACAAAGGAGAATAAAACGTTAGTACATTATCACTACATATTATAAAACAAAGTCGCTGTCGCTGTCTGTCCGTCCCTATGTATGCTTAAATCTTCAGAACTACGCAACGGATTTTGAAGCGGTTTTTTTCAATAGATAGAGTGATTCAAGAGGAAGGTTTATATGTATAATACATGCATAATATTGTAGAGAAACACTGATAAATTTAGAGATAATACCACGCAGGTGGAAAATATGGCGGTACGAAGTTCGCCGGGTCAGCTAGTAATTTATTATAAATGCAATTTGACGTTTTACCCCAAAATATGGGAGCTTGCGATGCTTTCGTTTCCTACAACTAAAGCACTATTTCGTGAGCAAAAAATTACCACCCAGAAATACTTGTTTAGGTACTACATACGAGTAAGTAATTAGCAACCTAACCTACTATTTAAAAGTTGGATATGAAGTGTTTTGTATGACAGTAAGTAACGCGAATGTATTTTATTCACGATCAAGAATAAAAGTTGTTTCTCGTTATCTAAAATTAAAAGAAAGAAAACATATCATAAGTGTAAGTGGCTCATGATACAGGTTTACATTTTCTATTACGTGGACCGAACAATATTTGCCGAAATATGGTTTTAAAAAAACGCATTTCGTTATCTGTAGGCACGAATATTATATTTAGACCGGAGTCGATACTTTTGAAAATGGTAAAAAGTGAAAAAAAATAATAGTAGGATGAAACCCGTTACAAAAGGACGAGAACATAACAAAAATGAAAGGAAATAGTAGATTGTATAACACGAGAGCAAAATAGTATTTTTACGGCGAGGGCGCACTTTGAACCACGAGTGTAGCGAAGGTTTCTAAAATAGAATCGTTCTAACGTAGAAACCTGAGCACAGCGAGGGGTTCAAAGTATATCGCCCGAGGGGAAAAATAATTTGCTCTCGAGTTATTATACTTTACTTTTCATCCCCTTTCTATGAGGAAAATATATAGGTACTGATTACAGAGAATCATTTTCAAATGATTTATTTAACATTATTATTGTTATAATTCTTGACATAATTGTAATTTTGTAGTTACCATTTTAACGTTCATATTATGCACTTTTTGTGCCTAAACTGAATAAACGAAATTGTTTCTTTGATACAAGAACAGAGACGGAATACGCGGCGGTCGCCGCACTGCAGTACAGCAAACACGTACCAGCCAGTAATAAAAAAAAATGGTTCGATTTCTATGAATGACATAATGTTCCAAATTCAAATCACTTTTCCGCCCGCTAAAAAGCTCTGAACAGAAAAATGCTACTTTGCTCCCACTTATTGAGGAACAAAGCAACACTTTTCGAATAGAAGAGATGAAAAATAATTTACGGGCGATCTGAGGTCGGGAAGTGGAAGGGGTTGAGTTTTTAAGGATAAAAAAATGGTTTATCTCGTTTTCCGGCAAAACTACAAGTCCTATGGAAAAAAAATTAAATGACAAAGTTGTAGGTAATAGAGAGACCAACAACTTTTGTAAATACACTTTTTTCACATAACCTCAAAATTTATGTGAAAAATTGAAATAATCAAGTTTTTGGTTTTTTATTTCTAACTTATGCAAAAATGATTTTTTCCCACGAAATTTGGTGAAAACTTACCTTGTTATGTCCTAAAGGCACTGTATTTTTTTTTATTTCAAATATTTATTTTTTCACCTTATTTTGACTTAATATCGAAAAAACGCCCTAATTTTCAATCGAAAATTCTCACGTCAAAATATCCGTTTTTTAAAAAAAGTCGAGGAGATTGTTCGTTGAAATCTCTTCTTTATGAAAATGTAAAAAAATATATACATTACTATGGTAAATGTCCTCAGAAAATGCAAAGAAACATGGCTTAAAATGCAATAAGGACATCACCCATTTTAGTCCAAAATTGAAAGTGCCGGCCAAAGGAAAGAAAATAAAATATTCCGTTAGCGCTTGTTCTTACTAGCACTTTTTATTATGGCGTCAAAGTTGAGGGACCACTTCCAACGGTTTTATTTGAGTTTAAAAATCTTGAAAATGTACATTTTTGTACATGATACAAACTATTGAAAATGAATTAAAAATATTGTTCTACATTGGAAGAATAGTTAATAAAAGCAATAAAAAATAAACCCCATATTGCATTTTAAGCCATGTTTCTTTGCATTTTCTGAGAACATTCACGATAGTAAATGGATATATATTTATATATTTTTTTACACTATCAGAAAGAAGAGATTTCAACGAAACAAAATCTCCCCAAGTTTTTTTAAAAAGCTGATTTTTTGACGCGAGAATTTTCGATTGAAAATTAGGGTGTTTTTTCGATATTAAGTTAAAATAAGGTGAAAAAATAAATATTTCAAATCAAAAAAATTACAGTGTCTTTAGGACATATAAAGGTAAGTTTTCACCAAATTTTGTGAGAAACTAATTGTTTTTGTATAAGATAAAAATAAAAAACCAAAAACTTGATTATTTCAATTTTTCACATAAATTTTGAGGTTATGTGAAAAAAGTGTAATTACAAAAGTTGTAGGTCTCTATTACCTACAACTTTGTCATTTAATTTTTTTCCATAGGACTTGTAGTTTTGCCGGAAATCGAGATAAACCGTTTTTACCCTTAAAAACTCACCCCCTTCCACTTCCCGACCTCAGATCGCCCGTAAATTATTTTTCCTTTTATTTTTGTTATATTCTCTTCCTTTTATAACGGGTTTCATCCTGCTATTATTTTTTTTTGTTTCAAAAATTATCGACTCTAGTCTAATTGACTCATTATCGCCAATGATTTTAAAGTCACTCGCGCAACTCGAACCCCGTAAGCCTTAAGTTATGAAAAAGTTGCGCACGCAAAGCATGGATAAAAATAGAACATAAGAGGCCTGGATATCCCCGGGCCTCAACATAGGGCTGTTAAAAATATTTTCTAGAAATACGCGAAGCAAAAACCTTTTTCCCCCGTTTGTCAATTTACTTTATTAGCAGCTTAGTGTTATCAATCAAAAAATGGCAACATTTTTTTTTTGCCCCACCTTGAATTATGTCAGCCTTAAATTATCAACGGTAATTATCAAATAATACCTATAAATAAATAACACTCTTAAAACTAAAAATAAAATAATAAAATAACATAAAATAATTAAGATAACAATAAATATATAAAGACGCTAGCCTTAAAATTATATTAAATAAAAAGGACATGATATTAAACAAACACATACCTATTCCTATTTGCGTAGTTGTTTATTATTCTGCCAATTTGCGAAGTCGCGATATTTCAAAGCCAGGCGCCTGCCCGGAGGCAGACGCCGGGGACGAGGTGAGACTACCAAGGTACGACTGTTCTCGGTGAGGCCACGTTCGAGACTGCGGGGCTAGAGGACTGGGGAACAAGATGAGGATGCCCGCTGCGCACGTCAGCGGCGCTTCCCCTCTACCCCTCATGTATTGGCGTCTCCTGGCGCCCGTTTTCTAAAGGCTAATACCAGCTGCCTATATAGGTGTAATATAACATTAACGGACTTTTCGCAACGTGATTAAACAATTGCCATGATCCCATACTCTTATTATTGGGCGTCGTTCTCCAGATTTCATAATAATAATTAATAGGAAGGTACTATTTTATATTTTGAGTGGGAGCTTCAAAAAAATTGGTTAAACGTATTGAATTCGTAAATATTTTCCGAGTCTTAGTTTTAACAGGTAGGTAGTTGATGATTACAATTCAAGTTTTCAAAATTTCCTTAAGCCTCATACTCATAGATTTACGAGAAATTCGATTTTAAATCGGTTCACCAATGACAGATGATCTACGGATATAAATCGTCGATGGACGTTCTATTCATCGGATATATAACCTCGTCTTCTTTCGAAGTTGGTTAAAAATTAACTCAGAATTAGTTCAAAGAAAAATTTCGATTTCAGACCGTCAGAAAAGTCGCTAATCAAACCTTAAAAAACTTGTTCTAAGTTTTATACAAAAAATTTGGAGATGATAAGATCTAAATATTTCCTTCGACAGTATTCTTTGTTAAGAGATAACAATTTTGTCTAAGGTCCAAGGTCAAGCATGCAATAACAGCGGCCATGCGATGTTATTGCATACTTGACCGTGACAATGAGCAAAACGACCCACGAGGGGAGCGAGTTGCGAAGTCCTAATAAGTAATAATTGAATACATATAGGTGCTTAGGTAGGTACGCTATAGTACTGCAAACGTGAAGGGGATCAAACGAGGGGACCAGTTGTGTACTAACATTACTAGGGGTACCGGGATTCAATCACACAAAGGGCTATTATTGTCTAAAAAGGGGTGATCCCTAAAAAGGATATAGGAGATGAATGTAAATCGAAGCATGAATGCCGAGTTCGTCCTTTGAATAGCATATTTGATAGGTAATTTGCATATTACCTACTAACAATTATGGTCAAATTCGACGTAATTTTGGATACTTCTGACTATATTATGACTGGGGTCAATCTCGTCACAAAATGTACTCTATAAGCGCAGTATTGCTCAGGATATAATATCTTGGACCAAAAATATGCTGTATACGCTCAGAACACGTGTTCTGAGCGTCCAGAGCAAAGACGTCTCTTCAGTGTCTTTTGAGGATAGCACGGGGTGCTACGGCGCGGTGGGGGAGCTCAAATTCACCAAGCATAGATTATATCAAACCAGCCTCGTTTTTTCCGGGACTTGCGGCCAAGATATAAATACCGGTAATTATACGTCCAACAACGAATATTTGAATCAGATTAGCTTCGGTGTAAAAACCTGCATTTGATTCTATACTTTTGTCTACCCCGAAGAGTAGAAAAATGAGTTATAGAAGGCAAACACACACCATAAGGAATTCATGAAGCTAAATTGGTACTAAGCCAGGTTAAATTTATCTCTTAACAATCAATAAATAATGTCAATACGAAGAGAAATTATTAGTAGTGAGAAATAAATTGGTGTCAAATGCTATGTAAGGTTATGCCAATATGTTAAAATAGACTTGTGAAACGAATGAGTTCAGCCGGGTTCAGTGGTTCGAATAAGAAATTGATATAGCAGGAATACTTTCCCTATTATAGGCAATACTTTTATCTTCTAGAAAATATTCTATCTTCAGAATTTAAAAAGATTTTTCCTTTAAACTTCACAAACAGATCAAAATATTCAGTAAATCTAAATAACTTTAGTTCAATTTCCATAACATCATACCTATATTTACTTACATCTTTACTTCAATACTGTTGCTAACGTCCAAGCATCAGTCGTAGATTTTTCTAGAACGTATTCATTGCGAGGATATTATTCTACTTGACAATGATTTTTAAACGCAGTAGTAATGTGAATAGACAGTGGATTTCAATCGGTTAACATAAAAGATAGAACTAGCGTAAATCTACACCAACTCGAATGTGTCGCTTATTACGAATGCGCGCAGTTAAGTTACGGCGGTCAATCCGAATAAGGGCACAGGGAGGTGGAATATTCTTTGACCTTGGGCGTAGCGAGACGAGCTAGATCGATCGACGAGGGATCGTTGTCATGGTGACCTTTGAAATATCTGAGCGGCGGCGCGGGGCGCCTTAGTTACCACGAGGGAAGGTAGGCAAATCTCGCGAGGGGAAAATTACTGTTCATATATTCGCCAAATAACAGAAATCAATACACCAGGTGTGGAATAATGGAGGCCACGGCAGGCACGTGTGGTCATTTACAAAATATTATTGTTGAGTGACAAGGAATAAATACGCGATGATGGAAGTTTTTACGTCGCAGTCGAATAGAGCAGAAAGACGCCATTTTCGGTGACCTATTTTATTTCCTACAACCTATGTTAGGACCTCAGAATTATGAGAATGAAGCAACAGTGATAAGTTGGAAACACACGGGAAGACAGTTTTTTTTCTTTCTAATATATTAGTTATAATACTTTTTTCACTATGATTTTGTAGTCCCTATAACTTGTGAACGCTCGTAACACCTGAGGTGTCCTTTGAAATTAATAGGTAAGAAGACATACATAAACATAAAATCGATAGGTATTAATTAAATAAGCGAACCCTGGACTCCAAGGAACTCAGATCTGGCACAAAGATGATGATGATGATGATGATCATTAAGTGTAACACCATTTGCGTTATGAAAATTGTGGTTCTAGCAAGTAATAAAACATCCCCTCACGCAAGCAGCTATCTACGCGAAGGGTTGTGATATAGACTATAGAATCTAGGTAGGTATAGCACACAGCAATACACCCAGGGGGAGACTATTAATCTGTTGTAGGGTGAGTATGTACCACGTCATAGTGTATGTAGCAGGCGCGGATCCACTATGGTGGGCACTATGGGCATGCCCACAACCTTAATAGACCTGTGACGTCACTTTTCTGGTGTATTGAAAAAAAAAACAAAATGAATCATGAATCACGCGTGATTTGGAACACAGCGTATAGTGCAATAGACGATATACCAGCATTTGTTCCCACTGTTACAATATCAGATATTACACACTATTATTGCGGCTTTTTTGTACACCTTTTTAAGGAGCACAGGTCTGAGGTGTACAATAAATCAATCAATCAGTTAGTATATTGCAGTCCACTGCTGGATACGAGTATAGGCCTCTCCGAATATGCGCCACGTTTGCCGATCTTCCGTCTTCCGCATCCAGTCTGTCCCAGCCACCTTTATCAGGTCGTCAGACCATCTGCCTAAGGGGCATCGCACCTTTCGTTTTCCTTCTCACGGTCTCCACCCTAGGACTCGTCTGCTCCAACGGCCATCAGTCCTTCGACAGATGTGGCCAGCCCACTGCCATTTCCACCTGCTTATTCTGCGGGATATGTCGGTAACTTTGGTTCTATTTCGGATGACCTCATTGCAAATTCTATTCTTCAAAGAAACTCCAAGGATAGCGCGCTCCATAGCCCGCTGCGAGAATTCTAGGTCATGGACTAACCCCACCTGCAGTGGCCACGTTTAGGCACCGTAGGTCATAGCTGGCCGGACGCACTGGTCGAAAACCTTAGTTTTGAGGCATTGCGGTAGGGGGAGGAGAAGACCCGACGTAGTTTGCCAAATGCTGCCCACCCCAGTTGGATCCATCTGGCTATTTCCTTCTCGAAGTTGTTTTTACCGAGCTGGATAACCTGCCCCAGGAGATATATTTTTGAACAACTCTGAGTGTCACCCCTTCGATGGCAATCGACTCGGTACAACATGTTCGTTGAACATAATCATGGTGTTGTCCAAGTTTATACCCAGGCCAACTTGTCTAGAAGCTCCATTCAAGCTGTGCAGCATTTCGCCCAGTTGTTCCAGCGACTAAGCAACTATGACGATGTCGTCGTCGAACCGAAGATGCGAGATGTACACCGTGGATGTTGGTACCCCGCCAAAGTCCAATCCAGAGTCTTGAAGACGTCCTCCAAAGCGTTGGTGAATAGTTTGGGAGATATAACATCGAATAGTTCGATTTTCGTCTCGTCGCGTTCAATTCAACAGGTCAATGTGAGACCAATACCCACGGGAGCGTATTTAACATGCTTGACATGAGTTCGCACATTTCGCACCCTAAAGGGTATGAGGATATGAGTTACCATGTGGGAGTCTAATGAAATAAATGGTTTGCTTCCCACAGTTCCAAGTGCGCAACGCGCATTATACATTTTATTAATAGATGTCTCTGAGTTAGAACGTGCCCATAAATGGAAATATTAGGTCCATATGTATGAAATTGGCGTTTTGTACGGGAGGTATAAAAAGTCGATTTTTTTTTGCAAAATATATTTAATTAATCAAAGTATGCACCGTTGTTATTTATGCACTTTTGCCATCTTATGGGTAGTTCATTGATCCCTTTACTATAAAAACCATGGGGGCGAGAATCAATAAACTCTTTGAAGGCGGTTTGGACTGCTGCATCTGAGTGGAATTTTTTTCCTTGTAAGAAGTTGTCCAAATTCCGGAAAAAATGGTAATCTGTTGGAGCAAGGTCAGGGGAGTACGGTGGATGTCGCAGACATTCCAATTGTAGCTCAGCTAACTTAGTGGTTGTTTGTTGTGCAGTGTGTGGTCTTGCGTTGTCGTGAAGCAGCAGTGGCCTAGAGCGATTGACCAATCTCGGTTGTTTAACAGCTAGTTCTTCCTTCATGGTTTGCAGTTGCTGACAATAGATATCTGCCGTAGTCGTTTGGCCAGATTTAAGAAAGCTGTAGTGAACGACACCGGCGCTAGTCTACCAAACACTTACAAGTAACTTTTTCTGAGTCAATTTTCGTTTAGGGCAGGATTTGGCTGGGTCTCCAGGGTTCAGCCATTGCGATGAGCGCTTTCGATTATCGTACAATATCCACTTTTCATCACAAGTAATGATTCGATTTAAAATCCCTTCATTATTGTGTCGGTTGAGCAAAGTAACACAGCAGGCGACCCGTGTTTGCAAGTTCGATTCACTCAATTCATGAGGTACCCATCGTTCGAGTTTTTTTACTTTCCCGATTTGCTTCAAGTGGATTAATACAGTTTTGTCACTTACCCCGAAGCCTGCTGCTATCTCTGAAGTGCTTTGTGATGGATCCGCTTCCACAATAGCCTTTAATTCTTCGTTTTTCACTTTGGTCTCCGGCCGTCCACGGGGTTGATCCTTAAGGTCGAAATTTCCAGAACGAAAACGTTGAAACCAAAAACGTACCGTGCTTTCTTTAGCGACACCAGCGCCGTACACATCATTAATTCTTCGAGCTGTTTCTGCAGCACTGGTGCCACGGTAGAACTCGTACTCGTAAATATACCGATATTTCATGTTTTCCATTGCGCGGTAATAAGCGACGCCAAAGAAAAAATAATGAGGAAAATAACAAATGAATGACTGTTTTCCAAAGAAAAAAAAAACCAGCTAAATGAATTTATTAATTTGAATTTGGAATTCTTAACCAAAGAGGAGATATTTCAGATCAAATTGATCAGTACGACAAAACGCTAATTTCATACGTAAGGACCTAATATTTTTCCTGCCATTTTCCCTCGCCCATATCGATGTCTTACAAATAGGATAAATTCTTATAAATGTAATAAGAACGATCTACCTATCATCCTATTGGGATTCAGTTCTAAGATTACAGACAAAAAGTTCATCTAATCCGAAATTTATAAGACTACATTTTCTGTTTAGATGAATTTGTTTTCTGTAATATTAGAACTAGAGGATCGAGGCAGTATAGAATTGAAAATCTTATTATCTTTGATATGGTATGTTCCTGTGGGTTGCGAGTACCTACAGGGTCTGAAATTCACGGAGACGGAAATGCCGGCAACAGCTAATACTACATACATTACATAATATGGCCAGTCGTCTCGTCAACGTCGAACGCACTGTCGAAAGGGTAAGGAGATACCTATAGAGGGTAAGCAGATATACTACTATAGAGTAAAGATCATTATTTCGTCAACATTATCTTTGGTCCAACGTAATAGGTACATATGGGGCAAACTTACTGCCGACAACCTGGGATTTTAGAGTAATACTTATATGAAAGTCATTGGAGTAATATTGTTAAGGAAATGTAGGATATCACTCTTAGAACGCCTTCGCTGGTGCGACCACGTCTTGCGGCAACCGCCAGGGTACGTGGGGAACAAATGCCTGGCAATGGCGCCCCCGCCGGGTCCAGGCAGAAGGGATAGGGCCAAGTAGTCCTGGCTTGACGTCGTGCAGGGTGACATGCGTGCTAATGGTCTCACTACCATGGACGCCCAAGATCGTGCGAAGTGGAGGAGGAATAGCCGCAAGGCGGACCCTGAGCTCCGAGGTCATCTTGGCGACGGATGCAATCAGGAAAATGCGTCTATATGCAGATGATGATGAACTCCGTTTTAATTTTTAGGCATTTCAGTTAAGTTAGCCAGAGGGATATTTCCGGTACGACAGATGTTTTATTGTAGGATCGGATTCACCCTAACTGAGGGCTATTCCCTTTATGTGTTACCTAGGTGTCCTAGTTATACACAAAGGGAAACAGAATAAAAGGGGAGCCGGCTTTTTTATTATTCGATGAGAACGTGGTTGCTGAACAGATGGCTAAAAGCCATATTTAAAAAGTTTTTTTAGGGTTGTAAAAATGATGAAATAAAATTACGATACGATTTGATTTACAATATGAGAAGAAATTAATTTAAAATGCCTTTTCCAACTCTGCGAAAATAACTCTAATTTATCACTATTTTCCCAGTTTTAAGAACGTGACAACACCACAAAATATAATGTATATTATTGTATTTCCAAATTCACACATGTTGTGTTCTGAATCATTAATCAAACATAACCTAATTTATTATACTATTTTTTTAAATGTGCAATGTACTGACACGACTAATTAATCTGTATATATAAAACTCAGAAACTATAACAACTACAAACTTGAAATATGGCAGGTAGGTTCCTTTTAGGGCGTAGATATCAGCTAAGAACGGATTTTACGGAAGTTCCATCTCCCGTTTTCACCTTTAGGGGTGGCCTGAAGGTGAAAACGGGAGATGGAAGTTTTGTATGAAAGTAATAAAATACCTTTTTTTATCGTGCGAAAAATCCCCACGGATAAATCCAAATATTACTAAGAATAACACTACAAGGCAGTGCTAATACTCCATAACCTTGAAAATGAGACGGAGCGGTTCATCAAGAGGGGTGCTGGTTCCCAGGGTTGCCAACGGACATAATACAAAAGCCGTAACATAAGGGAATAATCTTTATAAAAAACTTATTATTGATTCTCGGTTCATAAAAGAGTCTGAGTTGTCATGATCACGATAAGGCTCCTGGCTCAACCTCAATCATAGCAAAACAATACCCATCAAAATGACTTCGCAAGTAATATTTAATTCGATATGTTAAATCAAAATTTTATACAACATCGTATATTTGTAGTAATAATGACGCAAAAATACCGCAAAATGACGCCAATTTTTTGTATTTTGGCTTTAATTTTATCCATGCATATCAAATCGAACAAAAAACTTCATAACAACAAATTACATTAATAAGTGCATCTATTGATATTTTCGGTAATGCATGAAACGTCACTATAGGTGCGCTATACCATCGCAAAGTATCTGCTAACACTCGGCGCCAAAGACCTGAGTAATAGCCGCGCTCTATATTTTTAATGTATGCTCTAAGGGGTAGGCCTATCAGTAGCGAGAGGAGTCCCTATAACCCGATCTCTCGATCGATGCTCTGCAGAGGGAAGCTATAGTAGAGATGTTTCAATTTGTTCTTTTTTTACAGTATTTCTGATACTGAAATTCTGTACCTATACAAAATTCAGTATCTGAATTCAATACGCCCAGAATTCCATACAAAATTGCTATAGTCGTTCCATAATAGAAGACTTTTCCAACGGCTTCTCTTTTTTAAACGTTCCACTCTTCGCCACTGAAGCCAATTACTTTGAAACTGGCAGAAATGAAGAAATTTCAAGTTAATAAGTCTAACTTATTGAAAGTTAAAGAAATGTTGCAAGTTCGTAAGTAATTTCTAGATACATTGAAAGGCTTCAGTTAAACGTGATATCTGTCGTCGACGGTATGCTGGTCATTCAGATTTGAATAACGAAAAATTGGCCGAAATGGAGAAATTTTATACTAAGTTTATAAGTTTTGGAAGTAAAAGAAATGTTGGAAGTTTGTTAGTAATTTCTAAACGCTTTGAAATGCTTCAGTTAAACGTGATCTCTGTAGTGGACGGTATGGTTGTGGTTTAGATATGAATAAAGAAAAGTTGACCGAAAGGTAAAATTTCGTAATAAGAAAAATAGTAAAAAAAATGTTGGAAGTTAGTAATTAATTTCTACATACAATAACCGATATGGTTTTAATTTACATTTGAGTTAAGGATGATAGGTGGGTGCGGTTGGTAAAATATTGTTGAGAAATCTGGGGGCACGGTGGTGCCCCCCGCCAAGTCGAGCAAAAAAGAGCGGCACGGCCGTAACACTATTTTCTCGAAGCACTTCAGGCCATTTTCGACCCCCTATAAGTTTGTTGTGGATAAACTTAGAAGCCTGAATCTTCGGTTACCAAGTAGGCACTGCAAAAACACTTTTTTCAAATTTCATTCAATTTGAACTAGTAGTTTAAGAATTATAACTAGTCAAAGTTTGCAAATTTTGCAAATTTTGTCACTCACTGACTGACCGATCATCTAAGGCACTTCTAGCAGGCATAGAAGCCTCAAATTTAGAATACAAGTAGTGTTTAGTGTACAAATCAAGAGAAAATTAAAATATTCTACAATTTCAGTCTCAACTGCATAAATAACTTTGTAATCTCATATAAATATAAAGGATTACAAAGTTACATTTGCAGTGAATGAGTCAGTGTACCTGAATTCATCCATTCTAACGAAATATGTACTTATTATAGTTAATGCGAAAGTAACTTTGTCTGCCCGTCTGTTACGGTTTCACGCCTAAAGTACTGAACTAAATTTGATGAAATTTGGTACAGATCTAATTATGTGGATTAAAGTGAAGGAGTGGGACTGGGATTAAAACTGGGATTGGGACTGATACCGGGACCGCGACTGGGACTGGGATTGGAACTGCAACTGGGACTGGGACTGGGACTGGGACTGGGACTGGGACTGGGACCGGGACCGGGACCGGGACTGGGACTGGGACTGTCCGACACAGAGAAACCGGAAAGGTAATCTACAAAAAGAACTGAAATCCCATCAAAAACAATACTTGTAAAAAAATGCCAAGCCGGCGAGACTTGGCACATAAAAGGCTTAAAACATAAAAGCTTATAACGTAATAACTTAGGACAGAAGGTCCCTGAAGTAGGGACTTAATAAATTAACCGACTTGGTATTACATGGATCGCACAACTTTTTGCGGTAGAAGAACCGAGGGCGGCGAGGCTTGGCATTTTATTACAAGTATTGTTTTTGATGGGTATTATAATACTCGTACCTCTTCGAGCCTATCTCGATTTGAGGCCTGATTTAGTAACGGGACTTTTTAAAACCTGTGATTTCAAATCGACTAAGTATGATCTAGGTAATCAAAAAATAAGACATGCGTTTTTAACCGACTTCAAAAAGGAGGAGGTTCTCAATTCGATGGGTTTCTTTATTTATTTTTTTTATGTATGTACACCGATTACTCCTAGATTTATGATGCGATTTCCGTGATTCTTTTTTTATTCGATGCGAAATAGTTGTCATTTGGTCCCATAGAAATTTAACATAGTTTGGCCTAGTAGTTTTCATTTTATGATGTTTTTAGGGTTCCGTAGCCAAATGGCAAAAAACGGAACCCTTATAGATACGTCATGTCTGTCCGTCTGTCTGTCTGTCTGTCTGTCTGTCTGTCTGTCTGTCTGTCTGTCTGTCTGTCTGTCTGTCTGTCTGTCTGTCTGTCTGTCTGTCTGTCCGTCCGTATGTCACAGCCACTTTTCTCCGAAACTATAAGGCCTATGCTGTTGAAACTAGGTAAGAAGATGTATTCTGTGAACCGCATGAAGAATTTCACACAGAAATAAAAAAAGACATATTTTTAAATGCACATCTGTATAATTTTTCAGAAAACTACGTAACTCCACTAATTTACTGAATGCATACCAGAAACATGAATGCTGTGCAAAAAACCTTGCACACTAACTAAATCAAATGATAGATTTATTGAAAAAGGTGTGCAAATCCGACTTGGATAGATTAGGTTAGAAGGCTAATGCGGGAGCGGAGCGAAGCGGAGCTCCCGCTTTTGCCTTCGTGGTTATTTTTTTTATTTAACCAAAGGAATTGTTCTGCAAATTTCATTAAACAGTATATTTAATTTGATTTATTTAGTGCGCATAATTAGTGTGCAAGTCAGTATTTTTGATAATAGCTTTGAAATATTTTGTTAGAAAAAAGGGACTATACAAATATCGATTTAAATACATGCCATAAAAAAAGCATTTGGGGGTCCCCATACTTAGAACTGAAACTCAAATTTTTTTTTTCCATCAAACCCATACGTGTCGGGTATCTATAGATAGGATAGGTCTTTGAAAATGCTATTGAGGTTTCTAACATCATTTTTTTCTAAACTGAATACTTTGCGCGAGAGACACTTCCAAAGTGGAAAAATGTGTCCCCCCCCCTCCCCCCTCCCTCTAACTTCTAAAATAAGAGAATGATAAATCTAAAAAAAATATATGATGTAAATTGCCATGCAAACTACCACTAAAAATTGGTTCGAACGAGATCCAGTCAGTAGTTTTTTTAATACGTCATAAACCACAATTTTCGCCTTTGTTACTACGGAACCCTTCATGGGCGAGTCCGACTCGCACTTGGTCGATTTTATTTTTTGTGTTTTCTTAGTTCAAATTTTTACCCAACTTCTTATATATTATATGTTGTCCCATATTTCCGTCGTTTATGAACTGGTTTCGAAAAGTCTTTTTGCATTGGGTTCGGTATTAGTCACAGGTAGTTCCATATTAATTTCATGGGTACTGGACCTTGAACTCCGGAGATACACCAGAGAACTCCTCGAAATCAAATAGGTGATAAGAAATTAGCTAGTTTTATGACGATCCTGTGACACGGTGTCTATGTCACATAATTACGATGGACAAGGGCGTGCTAAAATTACCTAGTCTACGTCGGGCTAAATGTCATCATCATCATTTATCATCATCATCTTCATGGAGACGTATTTTCCTGATTACATCAGAAGCTCCTTAATGTTTTTTTCGCGCAATGACAATTCAGTTAAGTTGACATGAAAGCATGTTACCTAGATAGCTGAAAGATAATTCAGCTAAATGACATAAAAATAGAATACCCAGTTAGCAGAGAGTCAACTCTGCTGGAAGACATAAAAGCAGAATGAGCAAGTAGCAAAACGCCTGGAATTGCAAATAGTCTGTATGATTAGAAAACCTTATTAGCTAGAATTCAAATTAGTCGCAGAATGAGATGCTATTGAGAACACCTGGAGAATTCGAAATAGTCTGATTAGGTTTTTTTGGGCGCTTGATTTTTTATTCTGATTCTCATAGTTTTCCAATACGTGGAAAGGATTCCTGAGAGTTAAAATAAAATCGTTAGTTAATTTTCTTTTTTTTTCATAAGCTGAATTGTCTTTCAGCTATCTAGGTAACATTCTTTCATGTCAACTTAACTGAATTGTCATTAAGCGAAAAAAGCATTATGCTAGTAGCCCAATATGATTACCTACTTACCTATTATTTTCTAAACTAACAAAACCACTCCTAAAGCTAAACGTAAATTATTTTGCTTAACAATAAGTAGCAGATTAAAAAGATTATTCTTAAACAACATTTAAAATGGCATTCGTCAAAGTTTTAAGCTCTACCTACAGCTTAAAAATGGTCCCCAAATATGACACGTGTAATGTGGCATATGTTTTAAAAAAAATTATATGCTGTGATTTTTTTTTTTTTTGGTTAATGGCCATATAATGAGTTTATGAGGAGAACTCATTTGATGTATAGCATGAATGTCTCGTTTAAGATAATGACAAGTTTATGTCAATACTATGGTAAGTACTTAGGTACTATCATTGAAGATATATTGGACTGAATTAGACCACTAAAGGGGATTGGGTAATCTAGTATGGACAGTGGCGTTCTTAATTTTTTCAGCGGCCATAATTAATTTTGATACCACTTCATTGTACTGTGTTAAACACACGTACAAATGTCATTATTTTCATTGTAAGTAATATCGGAGCTGCGATATACAGGGTGGAACATTTCGACTTTACCTTGAAGGAAAGTACCCTCATACTAAAGATAGCGAATTTTACTTAAAGGAAACCTTACCTTATTTTTTAAAAGAAACAAAACTGCATTCAAAGACTTTTGAAAATGCCACACCCGGTAGTCGAACCGACTAATATTTTACAAAACCTTCTTTTTCATGGACCTCCTTTTATTTAATTTACCAAGTTTGTTAGAGAGATTTGATCCCTATGATCGACCCTATCGATTGATGTAATAAAAATACAGGGTGTTATTTTTTCGAATTGTAGTCGGTTCGATTATAAGGCGTGGCAAACGATTTTCCAGCATTCCTTAAATGCAGTGCTGTTTCTTTTTAAAAACATACTAAACTGTATGCAAAGTTTTCTGAAAATGCCACACCCGGTAGTCGAACCGACTAAAATCTTCCTAAATCTTCTATTTCGTGGACTTCCTTTTATTTAATTTACCAAGTTTGTTAGAGAGATTTGATCCCTATGATCGACCCTATCGATTGATGTAATAAAAATACAGGGTGTTATTTTTTCGAATTGTAGTCGGTTCGATTATAAGGCGTGGCAAACGATTTTTCAGCATTCCTTAAATGCAGTGCTGTTTCTTTTTTAAAAACACACTAAACTGTATTCAAAGTTTTCTGAAAATGCCACACACGGTAGTCGAACCGGGTACGAGTACCTACTCTTACTACCGGAGATAGTTAATTTCATTCAAAGGAAACACTCTCTTATTTAAAAAAGAATACAAAGCTGCATTTAAGGAATTTCGAAAGATCGCTTGCCACGCCCTGTAATCGAACCGACTAAAATTCTAAAAAATAACACCCTATATTTTTATTGCATCAATCGATAGGGTTGATCATAAGGATCTAATCTCTCTAACAAACTTGGTAAATTAAATGAAAGGAAATCCATGAAATAGAAGATTTAGAAAGATTTTATTCGGTTCGACTACTAGGTGTTGTATTTTCAGAAAACTTTGAATACAGTTTAGTGTGTTTTTGAAAAAGAAACAGCCCTGCATTGAAGGAATGCTGAAAAATCATTTGCCACGCCTCATAATCGAACCGACTACAATTTGAAAAAATAACACCCTGTATTTTTATTGCATCAATCGATAGGATCAATTATAAGGATCAAATCTCTTTAACAAACTTGGTAAATTAAATAAAAGGAAATCCATGAAATAGAAGATTTAGAAAGATTTTAGTCGGTTCGACTAACGGGTGTGGCATTTTCGGAAAACTTTGAATACAGTTTAGTATGTTTTTAAAAAAGAAATAGAACTGCATTTAAGGAATGCTGAAAAATCGTTTGCCCCGCCCTATAATCGAACAATTCGAAAAAATAACATCCTATATTTTTATTGCATCAATCGATAGGGTCGATCATAAGGATCAAATCTCTCTAACAAACTTGGTAAATTAAATAAAAGGAAATGCATGAAATAGAAGATTTAAGAAGATTTAGGAAGATTTTAGTCGGTTCGACTACCGGGTGTGGCATTTTCAGAAAACTTTGCATACAGTTTAGTATGTTTTTAAAAAAGAAACAGAACTGCATTTAAGGAATGCTGAAAACTCGTTTACCACGCCTTATAATCGAACCGACTACAATTCGAAAAAATAACACCCTGTATTTTTATTACATCAATCTATAGGGTCGATCATAAGGTTCAAATCTCTCTAACAAACTTGGTAAATTAAGTAAAAGGAAATCTATGAAATGGAAGGTTATAGGAAGATTTTAGTCGGTTCGACTACCGGGTGTGGCATTTTCAGAAAACTATGAATGCAGTTTTGATTCTTTTTAAAAATAAGGGAATGTTTCTTTTCAGTGGAATTCGCTATCTTCAGTATTTAGAGTACTTCCATCTAAGTAAAGTTGTAAAATACCACCCTGTATAGCTAAGTCCCGATATAGTTTAGAGAAGTTTGTCCATAGTAACTTTTGATCACTTTATACTGTACTTTCATATTATACCAATTTCATTGATGGCCGCTCAATTCCGACACGACGCCAACATTACCCAACCCCCTTTCTGCACCTTTCGAAGGCCTACCCATAGCTACTAAAAAAACAACGAAATGTTATAGACTACCCGTAGCAATCTTACTGTAGCTTACAGAATGGCTATTCTGTAAGCTAGTTTTTTTTTTTTTACTTTTTGTGTCTATAATAGGCTTATTATAGACACAAAAAGTAAAAAAAAAAAAAAACTACGTTTAAAAAAACCGACTTCAAAAAAAAACTATTCCAATAAAAATAAAATGCACTAAAAAGTTGAAAATACAACAACTATATTACAAATTATTGTCAGGTTTGGAGTCCGTGTCAACCAAGGTAGGTTTGTAACTTCTCACGACACCGACTCCAAAACTGACAATAATTTGTAATAAAGTTATTGAAGAATACACAATTATTTTCAACTTTTTAGTGCATTTTATCATATCATAATTTTACTGAGTCTGGTTGTGATGAGAACCCCGGATGCGGTGTTGATTTAAACTCACACCAAAGATGGCGGTTGCACATGCGCTTACGAATGCAACGCCATTTTGAACTGCGTCATTTACAGGTATTAACCTTATACAGTTACATAAAACTGATATCAAAATATTTACCATTTTCTGATGAATTTGATTTTGAGATGTTTTATTTCTATTTAAATGGGTCTAGCTAATTAATTTTTAAAGAAAATTCTAAGGGAGAGGTGTCTGGGTGAGATGTGAATGCACAACAAAGATAGCGGCTACACATGCGCTTTCGAATGCAACGCCATTTTGTTGTGTAGTAGGACTAGTAGGTAGGATCGTTTTGTAACTTTACGAAATGTTATTATTATAAATAAGTATCTACCCTCAACATTAAATTACTCGTTCCAACTGAAACTTAAATCAAAATACTCACAATTTCCATATTCTGCGGTTGCCACTCGATTATTTCGGTTTACGATACCACTTTATATAAATTAATTATTTAGAGCTATGTTATAGCCAAAGCCTCGAAATGCTTCTTTGAAATATTTGATATAACGTCCGCAACTTTTCATTTCAGCATTATATAGCACCTTAGACTTTATGGTACTATTTAAACAGCTATGGCTAAATCACTGTTAATGAAAAATTTTGAAATGAGAGGTAAATTCCGCGCGCTACCTCTGTTCAACTGGCCAGCAGGCACATGCTGTAACAAACATCTCGAATGATCGAAGTGAGCTCGATAGCTGAATCCGCGGTGATTTGTCAATTTCGCGAAATTGACCAATCACCGCGGATTCAGCTATCGAGCTCACTTCGATCATTCGAGATGCAAGTTACAGCATGTGCCTACTGACCTAGAACGTCTGGGTGAGCTACAAGCCCCAAAGTCGTAATAATTTTCACGCATGAATGGTGGCTGCACATGCGCTTTCGAATGCAACGCCATTTTGTTGTACGTCATTGCAGATAATAATCGACCGATTGACCGTCGTATTATTATTTTTTAATTTTATACGGTTTAATGATTGGTTTTCGAGTTATTAAGTTGGATTTAAAGCTGCCAAATTAAGTAATTGAATTAAAACATCGTTAGCACTTGAAACTATACTTGCCAAGAGATCAAATCATTAATTACGTAACAAAAAAATTATACAAGTGTTTATTTATAAATGCACTTCATTTTATATTTCAACAAAATTTCAACACATACGATGTTTATATGAAAATAAAATATATTTTATAGAGAGGTACAATCCGCGCGTTACCTCAATCTATCTAGAACTAGGTAGTCTGGGTCAGCTGCAAGCCCCGGAAGCTGTGTTGATTTTGACTCACACCAAAGATGGCGGCTGCACATGCGCTTTCGAATGCAACGCCATTTTGTTGCGTCATTGCAGATAATAATCAATACATGTAAATTAAAATACCTACTGCCCTTCGGTATATACCTAACTGCAAAAAATTATTACAATGGATGCTGATCGTTCTTCTAACGAAAATATGAACGCAAGCAGCTCACAGCTAGTTTGTTTCCCCGTACTGGCTGCACGAATGCTCACTTTGTAACATGTTACGTAACCCCGTGTTACGCTGGTCAATACGTACGAACTATTAGCAAGCTTTAATAACGAGCCTTATTCAGGTGGGATCGATTTGTAACCTAACGAAATTGTTAGTATTATAAATAAGAACCCCCAACATTGAATTACTAATTCCACTGAAACTTAAATAAAAATAGTCCCAATGTCCATCTTCTGCCGGTGCCACTCTATTATTTCGGTTTATGCACCACTTTATGTAAATTAATTATTTAGAGCCATGTTCTAGCTTTGGCCTTGAAATGTTTCTTTGAAATATTTGATATAACGTCCACAACTTTTCATTTCAGCATATAGTATGTCACACTTTATGGTACATTTTAAGCGGCTATGGCTAAATCACTGTTAATGAAAAATATTTAATTGAGAGGTACATTCCGCGCGCTACCTCTGTTCGACAGGCTAAAACTAGGACGTCTGGGTGAGTTGTGAGCCTAAATGCGCTATTAATTTTAACGCATGACAAAGATGGCGGATGCACATGCGCTTTAGAATGCAACGCCATTTTGTGTGGGTTTCAATTCGTCTATAGTTTTAATTTAGTTTGTCATTTGCATTAAAGATTAAATTATATACCTAGCTAACATCCCATTAATCGACCGATTGACATTCGTATTATTTTTGGTATAATGATTATTTTTCGAGTTATTAAGTTAGAATCAAAGCTGCCAAATTAATTAACTAAATTAAGATATTGTAAGCATTTGTAACTATACTTTTTATTCAAATTAATTACGTAATGTTTGTGTTTGTGTTCAATGCACTTCACTTTATATTTCAACAAACTTACCACACATACGATGTTTATATGAAAGTAAAATATATTTTATAGAGAGGTACAATCCGCGCGTTACCTCCATCTATCAAGATCTAGGTAGTCTGGGTCAGATGCAAACCCCGGATGCGGTGTTGATTTTGACTCACACCAAAGATGGCGGCTGCACATGCGCTTACGAATGCAACGCCATTTTGTTGCGTCATTGCAGATAATAATTAATACATGTAAATTAAAATACCTACTGCCCTTCGGTATATACCTAACTGCAAAAATTTATTACAATGGATGCTGATCGTTCTTCTAACGAAAATATGAATACAAGCAGCTCACAGCTAGTTTGTTTCCCCGTACTGGCTGCACGAATGCTCGCTTTGCAACATGTTACGTAACCCCGTTTTACGCTGGTCAATAAGTATGCACTATTAGCAAGCTTTAATAACGAGCCTTATTCAGGTGGAATCGCTTTGTAACCTAACGAAATGGTTGGTATTACAAATAAGTACGCTCAACATTTAATTACTCGTTACACTGAAACTTAAATCAAAATACTCACAATGTCCATCATCTGCCGTTGCCACTCCATAATTTCGGTTTAAGATACCACTTTATGTAAATTAATTATTTAGAGCCTCAAAATTCTTCTTTGAAATATTTGATACAAAGTCCGTATTTTTTTTATTTCAGCATCTAGCACTTTACACTTTATGGTACTATTTAAGCAGCTATGGCTAAATCACTGTAAACGAAAAATATTTAAACAATGTACATTCCGCGCGCTATCTTTGTTCAACTGGCTAGACCTAGGACGTCTGGGTGAGCTGCGAGCCCCAAAGCGGTATTAATTTCAACGCATGACAAAGATGGCGGCTGCACATGCGCTTTCGAATGCAACGCCATTTTGTTGCATCATTGCAGATAATAATCAATACATGTAAATTTAAAATACCTACTGCCCTTCAGTATGTAACTGCAAATAATTTATGACAATGGATGCTGATCGTTCTTCTAACGAAAATATGAACGCAAGCAGCTCACAGCTAGTTTGTTTCCCCGTACTGGCTGCACGAATGCTCACTTTGTAACATGTTACGTAACCCCGTGTTACGCTGGTCAATACGTACGAACTATTAGCAAGCTTTAATAACGAGCCTTATTCAGGTGGGATCGATTTGTAACCTAACGAAATTGTTAGTATTATAAATAAGAACCCCCAACATTGAATTACTAATTCCACTGAAACTTAAATAAAAATAGTCCCAATGTCCATCTTCTGCCGGTGCCACTCTATTATTTCGGTTTATGTACCACTTTATGTAAATTAATTATTTAGAGCCATGTTCTAGCTTTGGCCTTGAAATGTTTCTTTGAAATATTTAATATAACGTCCACAACTTTTCATTTCAGCATATAGTATGTCACACTTTATGGTACTTTTTAAGCGGCTATGGCTAAATCACTGTTAATGAAAAATATTTAAATGAGAGGTACATTCCGCGTGCTACCTCTGTTCGACAGGCTAGAACTAGGGCGTCTGGGTGAGTTGTGAGCCTAAATGCGCTATTAATTTTAACGCATGACAAAGATGGCGGATGCACATGCGCTTTAGAATGCAACGCCATTTTGTGTGGGTTTCAATTCGTCTTAAGTTTTAATTTAGTTTGTCATTTGCATTAAAGATTAAATTATATACCTAGCTAACATCCCATTAATCGACCGATTGACATTCGTATTATTTTTGGTATAATGATTTTTTTTTTGGAGTTATCAAGTTAGAGTCTAAGCTGCCAAATTAATTAACTAAACTAAGACATTGTAAGCATTTGTAACTATACTTGCCAAGAGATCAAATCAAGGGTAAATATTTTTAAATTAATTACGTAACAAAATCATTCACGTGTTTGTGTTTGTGTTCAATGCACTTCACTTTATATTTCAACAAACTTTCCACACATACGATTTTATATGAAAGTAAAATATATTTTATAGAGAGGTACAATCCGCGCGTTACCTCCATCTATCAAGATCTAGGTAGTCTGGGTCAGATGCAAGCCCCGGATGCGGTGTTGATTTCTCACACCAAAGATGGCGGCTGCACATGCGCTTTCGAATGCAACGCCATTTTGTTACGTCATTGCAGATAATAATCAATACATGTAAATTTAAAATACCTACTGCCCTTCGGTATGTAACTGCAAATAATTTATGACAATGGATGCTGATCGTTCTTCTAACGAAAATATGAATACAAGCAGCTCACAGCTAGTTTGTTTCCCCGTACTGGCTGCACAAATGCTCGCTTTGCAACATGTTACGTAACCCCGTTTTACGCTGGTCAATAAGTACGCACTATTAGCAAGCTTTAATAACGAACCTTATTCAGGTGGGATCGCTTTGTAACCTAACGAAATTGTTAGTATGTATTATAAATAAGTAGGTACCCCCACCATTTAATTACTTATTTCATTCAAACTTAAATCAAAATAGTCACAATGTACATCTTCTGCTGGTGCCACTCCATTATTTCGGTTTATGTACCACTTTAAGTAAATTATTTATTTAGAGCCATGTTATAGCTTTGGCCTTGAAATGTTTCTTTGATATATTTGATATAACGTCCAAAACTTTTTATTTCAACATATAGTATGTAACACTTTTTAGCATATAGTATGTTCTTTTTGAAGCGGCTATGGCTAATTCACTGTTCGTGAAAAATATTTAAATGAGAGGTACATTCCGCGCCCTACCTCTGTTTAACAGGCTAGAATTAGGGCGTCTGGGTGAGCTGCGAGCTCAAATGCGCTATCAATTTTAACGCATGACAAAGATGGCGGCTGCACATGCGCTTTAGAATGCAACGCAATTTTGTGTGGGTTATTTTTGGTATACCTAATGATTTTTTTTGGAGTTATTAAGTTAGAGTCAAAGCTGCCAAATAAATTAATCTTATTAGGACATTGTTAACATTTGAAACAAAACTTGCCAACATTTTAAATCAACGGTCGGTAATTATTTTTTAAATTAAGTATATATTATAACAAAATCATACACATCACTTTATATTTCAACAAAATTCTTACGATGTTTATATGAAAGTAAAATATATTTTACAGAAAGGTACTATCCGCGCGCTACCTCCATCTATAGGCTTAAGACGTCAAGAAATTACAACAAAGATGGCAGCTGCACATGAGCTTTCGAATGTAACGCCATTTCATACTGCGTCATTACAGATATTATATAATTTCATTCAGTTACGAAATAATGAAATTCCGATCCCGACTAAAATATACTAATTTACCGGATGAAATCTTCATAACATTTTTTAATATGGTGACATTTTAAGTGTTAAAGAAGTACAAGTACTAAGTGTAGGCTGCAATTTGTCCTTATAGCTTTAGTTGATGATCTGAATTAATACAATATAGTCACTCGTCTTTCCCATCAACGTGGTTGAAAGGGAATATCTTTCCACTTGCTACGATCTTAATTTGGTCCTTTCTTGCTATTTTCTTTCTCGGTACTGGCTGCACGAATGCTCCTTACAGCACGTAACGCTGATCAGCACCTACGCGTCATTACAGTTCATCGGTTAAAAACACTGATCGCGAGTTTTAATAAGATATATTCAGGAATTACCTTTGTAACCCAAATGAATGGTTCATATTTTATACAAGTATCGCAATATTTAAGTTATCGATCGTTTGAAGCTAATTTAAAATACTTACAATGTCCATCTTCAAGTGCAAGTTCAATATATTGATTTACGATAGATATAATGATTTAAATTTTAAGAATAAAATTAGACAGTCAAAAACTCAAGTTCAAGTTTAGTTTGTTTCTTCGAGATATTTAAAATAACACTTGCGTCTTTTCTTCCTCAGATAGCATGTCACACTTCAGATTACTATTTCAGAGACCTAAGATAAACACTGTTAAAGGTTATTTTTTAAATTAGCGGTAGTCCGCGCGCTACCTGTATAAAACTATCCAGAATTAGGGCGCCTAGGTGAGCTGCGAGCCCGAATGCAGTATTGATTTCAAGGTACGTCAAGATGGCAGCTGCACCTGCTGCGCTTTCAAATGAAACGCCATTTCATGCTGCGTCATTACAGATATTATATAATTTTATACATGATGAAAATGATGAAAACCTGATGCTTATTTATGCTCATATTCCAATTTACCGGTATTTAAACTTAGATCGGTTTTTATTGTTGTGTCCTTTTCTGGAGCTTTTATGTAGGTCTAAGATCGTCCTTTGTTTCAATTTGTTATCAGAATTTCTGATTGACATATAGTAGACCAAATTAAATTAATCAATCAATTGAAACTCATTTCATTCCATTGATTTATATTATTTTGTTACATTCTAGTTTTTTTTTTTTTTTTTGTCAGGTAAGTATAGTTTCAGTTAAAGCTAAAGCTGCCAATTTATTTTCTTTAAAAACTCTAAATATCATTTGACATTGGCACGCGGTTTTTCATTATTGGTCAATATTTTTAAATTATCGAACATCAACAGTTATTTTTAAGCACATTTCACTTCATATTTTGCGAAACACCTTCAGTACATACGAGATTTAACTTCCTTCTATGCCAATGATTTCGGCTTTAAAATTTTCAAACAAAATATGTAAAACAAAGGTACAATTCGCGCGCGACCTTTCAACTATCTAGACTTAGGGCGTCTGGGCGAGCTACAAGCCCGGAATGCAGTAGCTCACACCAAAGATGGCGGCTGCACGTGCGCTTTCTGACCCAACGCCATTTTGTGCTGCGTTATTACAGATAACCAATACAATACACATAAGTATGTGAATTAAAACATCCAGCATCTATGTGCATATAACTGCACATAATTTGAATTAGGTTAGTGAGATATTAATTATCACAAAAAAAATTCGTGATAATGATATTATAGTCATAGTCCTAACCTCCAAGTGGCTTCTTTCATATACGCAGCTTTAATTATTTTAAAGATATCAAGTCACTGTTCGATAATGATCAACTCAATATCAGCTAACACTATTTAAAACCGGTATTTTTCAAATAAAGTTTACCAACACACAGTTTCCGAAGACATGGGTTATAAATTTTATGCAGGTACTTTAATAGTTATAAGCTTTCACTAAAAATGGGAGGTATAGTCCACGCGATGCCTATTTTATCCGAGCCTTTTGGCAATCTGTGTGACCCGAATGAAATTACGTAAATATTAAAATAAAAAAATTGCTACGCAAATTGGAATAGGAAATAAACAAAGTAAAAATTCATCCAGATATCCTCATTGTCTTTACCGCAATGTCAGGAGACCTGGAATTCTCGAACTGCCAGTTGTGGTTATAGGTGCAAAGATGTGGACGCTAGCAAAAGATTAACACCATAAACATAAAGTCGCGCAGCGGGATATTGAGCGAAGTAGCGATTTTTGCTTTCGACATAAGGGGCTGTCCATTAATGACGTGAGGCTCAAAAGGGGGGGTTCGGAAAAAATCACAAAACATCACCAGGGGGGAGGGAGGGGTATATTGAGATATCACGTGTTTTTATTTTTTCTTAGAACACGCGATTTTTGTCACGATTCATAGTTTTTTAGCATTAAATAATGAATAAAAAAATACACGTGATTTTGGTTAGGGGGAGGGAGGGGTAGTCTAAAACCTCACCACGTATCACCATGGGGGAGGGGGGGTTAAAAAATTGCTAAAAAATCATCACGTGATTAATGGACAGCCCCTAAGGACCAGAACGAATACACCAAGAATGTCCCTAACCAACCAACTGCTATTCACAATAGTGCGACACCCTGGTATGACCAGACGTCCACAATAAATAAAACGTTATACGAACGATCACAGTTTGTCTCAGACGAAGCTATACAGCCAATTTGACGACATCAAAGAAGAGCCTTCTACTGGTAAATCAAAGGTCTCACGTTGTCTCGGTATCTCTGTATAAGAACGGTAGCGTCACACATAAAGATGACTAGAAAAAAAATTGTCTTGTAACCAAAGAGTAGAGGAGGGATTCTCTACACAATCCAAACAAACATCCACCCTAAAAACACTCCCACCTTGGCTTTTGCACGGAAACTCTTATAACCAGGCCTAACCCCACCTGTTAGACAGAGCACCTACAAAGTAACGGATGAGGATCTGGCGCAGACAATTCTACGCCAATCTGGAAAAATCAATGAGCGCTTCCTTTCTTTTAAATAAAACAAAGTATATTTATTTATTTATTTATTAGGTCTACCAACAATGTTTTACATCAAAGCATACAATAACAGTATTTGAAGCTAACTTATTACAATGCAAACATCACTTAAGTTTACCTGTACGACGTGTGTCAGATATTGTCTATTTTTTTATTTATTTGAAAATCTTATTGATGCCATTTTGTATGGAATATTTATTTCACTGAGGACAGCCTCCGTGGCGTAGCGGTAGTGAACGCGGCCGCTACGCAGGAGGCGCGGATTCGATCCCCGCTCAGTGCAAATATTTGTGTTCATGAAATATGGGTATTTGCATTGGTCTGGTCATGCCTCGGAGAGCACGTTAAGCCGTCGGTCCCGGTTGCCATAAGAACATCTATGGCAGTCGCTACGGGTAGTTGGAGCCCTAAAAATCCAAAAAAAAAAACAACGGTCTAGGTGAAAAGCTTCGATATCGCCTAATGTTATCATTGGGCTGTTGAGGTCAGATGGCAATCGCTTCACGAAAAAATATCGAGGTCTAGCCAAATCTGTAGTTAAGACTGATAAAGCGGACCCCAGACTCCGAGCTGAAAAAGCTTCGGATACGACTGGGAATTAACGCTAGGATGAGAGAGATTTATTTCGCTGAGTGGAATGCATCCGAAATGGTTAATTTTCCGTGAATTCTTCAGCTGTGCTGCATGTGGCGCCGTCCTGTTGAAATCTGATATCTTCAATATAGCATATTGATATAATATATGGATATTATCCATATTGTCATCCAATTCAGGTCAAAAAACGTCAGTAATCATGGACCTATACCGCTCGCCGTTGAAAATGATAGCCTGCTCGACGATCATCTTCACGCGTTTATTAACTTTGTCAGCCCAAAATACACAACGTTTACTTTGTCAGGATGCATCGGATTGATATCTTCCCAAATTCGATGATCTTATTCGTCGCCATACCCATTTAACCAGGAATGGACTTCATCGCCGAAAGCTATTTGTTAAGAAAATTTTCTACTGCTCCAAGGCCCATTTAGCGAATACACTTCTTCGTTTCTAGTCACAGTAGTCGTTTATGAAAGGAGTTCTTATGAGCGACAAGCATATCAACTGCTTCCGATTCCTGCACACTCTCACGAACGGTGGCAATATTTTCATTAGATCTTACATTCCGTTGCCTTTAGGGCATTTCAACCTTGTGAAAACAAAGGACACGGAAAGTTACCCGAACAGAACATGATAAAACTTGCTCCGTAACCTATTTAAGTGAATTATACTATACATACCTCAACATTTAATTAATCGAACAATTGAAACTAAACTTAAATCAAAATACTCACAACGTTCATCTTCTGTGCAGCTTCAGTATTTTAATTTACGATACAACTGCATATCAAATGATTTTTTAGAGTTCAATTATAAACAAATCCACGAACGAAACACATATTTGAAATGAAACCCGAGACTGTTCACTGCTATTTAAGCGGCACTGACAAATTCACTTTTAAAAGGAATTATTTAAATAAGAGGTACAGTCCGCGCACCACCTCCAACCTCCGACCGTCTAGACTTAGGGCGTGGAGTGAGCTCCGAATACGGTATTGATGTTAATGCACAACGAAAATGGCCGCTGCACCTGCGCTTTCGTATGCAACGCCCTTTTGTAGTGCGCCATTAGGTAAATCCAGGTAGTCTATAAAACGTGACTTAAGAAATCTACTGCCTAGTCAATATGTTTGAATTAGCACATACACCTTATAATTGATTTGATTAATACTAAATGCAGATCAGCGCATCCCGAAACGCATTCAACACGGCGACGATTGGCGCCATCTACAATTTTCTAGACTTAGGGCGTCTGCGCGAGCTGCAATGCGGTATTGTTCTTAACCCAAGACAAAGATGGCGGCTGCACCTGCGCTTTCGATTGCAACACCGTTTAGAACTGCGTCATTGTATTTATTTATTTATTATATGTGAATTAAAACATCTAGTGCTTAGAATGTAATCGCGGGTTTTAATAGTGACCCTTATACAGGCGAAATTATCTTTGGTAGGTACCTAATTGAGTGGTTTATACTATAGCTATATACCTACCTCATCATTCCATATTTTTAAATAATTCTAGTACCTAATCGAAATTACTGCTACTCCCGCAGCAAGTTCAAATAAGCTAAGTAAATTGCTTGTGTTAGGAATGGATGTCGTCATTGTATGTCCTGGATTCGAATCAGGGACTCGCGAACTTGAGACCCCAGCTACGAACAATTAATTGATCGATCAAATGAAACTGAATTTAAAAATACTTACAATGTCCATTTTCTGCGTATATGTTCACGATACGAAATAATTATACTTGGATTTTTGAGTTCAGTTATAGACAAAGCTTGTGGCACTGAATAAATCACTTTCTCTTATTAATGGGAGGTACAGTCCGCGCGCAACCATCGAACTGTGTGATCGAACTACGTTGCCACGAGGTTGCCACGAGGCTCCAACCTAGACTAGACTCAAATCCATCATTTCATTGCACACCAAAATGGCGGCTGCACATGCGCCTTCGAATGCAGCATTTCATCGCACAACAAAATGGCGGCTGCACATGCGCTTTCGAATGCGTCCTGTCATTGCACAAGAAAATGGCGGCCGCACCTGCGCTTTCGAATGCACCGCCATTTTGTGCTGCGTCAGTAAGGTAAATTACTTGTACTGAACATAATCACCTCAAAATAAATATTTTTGAAAATTAGAGTTTTTTCAATGGGATTTGTTTTTAAATTGAATTACCTTTTGGATTACATAAATGTATCGATTGAAACTTTTGTATTATCATGTAACGCCCGCGCCAATACAAAATTTATTTATTTATTTATTTATTCGGAGGACCAACAGCCATAACAAAGGTATAGTGCTTTAAATTAGTTACATACAGCCAATTACAGGTCCTCACTGATACAATTCAAGTCTTTAATTTATTAACAATCATCATTACAATACATCATATTAACATTTGACAATTTTAAAAGTTTCAATCGATCGGATCAGTTCTTAAGCTTCCCGACATTCACGCGGGCGGAGCCGCGCACGAAAGCTAGTACCTATGTAATATTGAAAAACTCAACAATCTCGCGACAAGCTTTTATATCATAAAAAATTGTGTAGTGCTTTTATAAGTTGATTAGTAAAAGTTTTAAAGGAATGTTTTATGTTATTCCTTTTAGTGCACTCCAATAAAAGATTGTTTTTCAAAACAGTTTTTTACTTTGAATTTATTTCAAATAAAGTTAAACAACACAGATTCCGTAGATACGGGTTATAAATTTTATGCAGGTACTTTAATATGAGCTTTCACTAAAAATGGGAGATATAGTCCACGCGATGCCTATTTTATCCGAGACTTTTGGGCAATCTGTGAGACCCGAATGAAATTATGTAAATATTAAAATAGAAAAATTGCTTCGCAAACTGCAACAAGAAATAAACAAAGTAAAAATTCATCGAGATATTCTCATTGTCTTTACCGCAATGTCAGAAGACCTGGAATTTTCGACCTACCAGTTGTGGCCATAGGTGCAAAGATACACGCTAGCAAAATATTAATACCATAAACATAAAGTCGCGCAGCGGGATATTGAGCGAAGTGGCGAGATTTTGCTTTCGACATAAGGACCAGAACGAATACACCAAGAACGTCCCTAACCAACCATCGTTATTCACAATAGTGTGACACCCTGGTATGACCAGGCGTCCATAATGAATAAAACGTTATACGAACGATGACAGTTTGCCTCAGACAAAGCTACACAGCCAATTTGACGACCTCTGAGTAGAGCCTTCTGGTAAATCCCAGGTCTCAGGTTGTCTCTATATCTCTGTATAAGAACGGTACACATAAACATGACTTGAAAAAAAACCATGAAAAACCAAAGAATGGAGGAGGGATTCTCTTCACAATGCAAACGATGACAACAAACATCCACCCTAAAAACACTCCCACCTTTGCTTTTGCACGGAAACTCTTCTTAATAACATAACCAGGCCCAACCCCACCAGTTAGACAGAGCACCTACAAAGCAACGGATGAGGATCTGGCGCAGACAATACTACGCCAATCTTTACATTCAGGAAAAATCAATGAGCGCTTCCTTTCTTTTAAATAAAACACAGTGTGTGTCAGATATTGTCTATTTTTTATTTATTTGAAAAGCTTATTGATACCATTTTGTATGGAATATAAAATTGTACAAATGTTCGCAGCAGCGGCTTCGCTGAGTGGAATGCATCCAAAATGGGTAATTTTCCGTGAATTCTTCAGATGTGCTGCATGTGGCGCCGTCCTGTTGAAATCTGACATCTTTAATGTCCATATCGTCGTCCAATTCAGGTCAAAAGAATTCAGTAATCATCGACCTACACCACTCGCCGTTGAAAATGATAGCCTGCTCGACGATCGTCTTCACGCGTTTATTAACCGATGACATCTTCAGCGCAAAATACACAACTTTTACTTTGTCAGGATGCATTGGATTGATATCTTCTCAAATTCGATGATCTTATTCGTTGCCATGCCCATTTATCCAGAAATGGACTTCATCGCCGAAAGTTATTTGTTTAGAAAATTTTCTACTGCTCCAGGGCCCATTTAGCGAATACACGTCTTTGTTTCTAGTCACAGTAGTCGTCTGCGAAAGGAGTTCTTGTGAGCGACAAGCATATCATCTGCTTTCGATTGCTGCACACTCTCAAGGACGGTGGCGATATTTTCATCAGATCTTACATTTCGTTGTCTTTAGGGCATTTCAACCTTGTGAAAACAAAGGACACGGAAAGTTACCCGAACTGAACACCCATGTTGATAAAACTTGCTTTGTAACCTAATTGAATGATTAATACTATATCTTAACATTTAATTAATCGAATAATTGAAACAGAACTTAAATCAAAATACTCACAATGTTCATCTTCTTAGCAGCTTCAGTATTTTGATTTACGATCCAACTGCATACCATTTGATTTTTTAGAGTTCAGTTATAAACAAATCCACGAACAAAACACATATTTTAAATGAAACCCGCAACTTTTCACTGCTATTTAAGCGGCACTGACAAATTCACTTTTGAAGGGAATTATTTAAATAAGAAGTACAGTCAGAGCACTACCTCCAACCTCCGACCGTCTAGACTTAGGGCGTGTGAGTGGGCTGCGAACCCCGAATACGGTATTGATGTTAATACACAACGAAAATGGCCGCTGCACCTGCGCTTTCGTATGCAACGCCCTTTTGTAGTGCGCCATTAGGTAAATCCAGATAGTCTATAAAATGTGACTGAAGAAATCTACTGCCTAGTCACTATGTTTGAATAAGCACATACACCTTATAATTGATTTGATTAATACTAAATGGAGATCAGTGCATTCGGAAACGCATTCAACATGGCGATGACTGGCGCCATCTACAATTTTCTAGACTTAGGGCGTCTGCGCGAGCAATGCGGTATTGTTATTAACCCTAGACAAAGATGGCGGCTGCACCTGCGCATTCGATTGCAACACCGTTTAGTACTGCGCCATTGTATTTATTTATTTATTATGCGCGAATTAAAACATCTAGTGCTTAGAATGTAATTGCACATCATATGGTACCGCAAGAAACGTTAATCGCTGGTTTTAATAATGAGTCCTATACAGGCGAAATTAACTTTGGTAGGTACCTAATTGAGTGGTATATACTATAGCTATATACCTACCTCATCATTCCATATTTTTAAATAATTCTAGTACCTAATCGAAATGACTGCTACTTACTCCCCCTAACCATGGAGTGGTTAAGCAAATTGCTAGTGTTAGGAATGCGTGCACGTCACTAGTACAATGTCCAGGATTCGAATCAGGGACTCGCGAACTTAGGACCCGAGTTCTTAACTATAAACAATTAAAAGATCGATCAATTTAAACTGAGTTTAAAAATACTTACAATGTCCATTTTCTGCGTAATTGCGGGAGCAGCTTCACTATACGAGTATTGGTTCACGATACGATATAATTATATTCGGAATTTCGAGTTCAGTTATAGACAAAGCTTGTGGCACTGAATAAATAACTTTCTCTTATTAATGGGAGGTACAGTCCGCGCGCAACCTCCAACCTAGACTAGACTCAAATGCGCCATTTCATTGCCCACCAAAATGGCGGCTGCACATGCGCCTTCGAATGCATTATTTCATTACACTACAAAATGGCGCCTGCACATGCGCTTTCGAATGCGTCATGTCATTGCACAAGAAAATGGCGGCCACACCTGCGCTTTCGAATGCAGCATTTCATTGCACTACAAAATGGCGGCTGCACATGCGCTTTCGAATGCGTCATATCATTGCACAAGAAAATGGCGGCTGCACCTGCGCTTTCGAATTCAGCATTTTATTGCACTAAAAAATGGCGGCTGCACATGCGCTTTCGAATGCACCGCCATTTTGTGCTGCATCATACAAGTCACACAAGTAATTAAGTGCCTATAATGCTTGTACTGAACATAATTACCTCAAAATTATTAATAAATATTTAAGAAAATTAAAGCTTTTTCAATGGAATTTGTTTTTAAACTGAATTACTCCTTGGATTACGTAAATGTATCGATTGAAACTTTGGTATTCATCATCATCTGCATATAGACGTATTCTCCTGATTGCATCCGTGGCCAAGATGACCTCGGAGCTCAGGGTCCGCCTTCCGGCTCTTCCTTCTCCACTTCGCACGATCTTGGGCGTCCATGGTAGTGAGACCATTAGCACGCATATCACCCTCCACGACGTCAAGCCAGGACTTCTTTGGCCTACCCCTTTTACCTGGACCCGGCGGGGGTACCATTGCCAGGCATTTGTTCCCCACGTAGCCTGGCGGTTGCCGCAAGACGTGGCCGCGCCAGCGAAGGCGGCTCTCTTGCATTTTATCCGCGATGTCACGGACATGGAGGCTACCGCGGATGCGAGAGTTCCGTACGCGATCTTTACGCGTAACGCCGCACATCCACCGCAACATTTTCATCTCCGTGACACGCAGCTCTTGCTTATGTCGCTCGAGCAGCGGCCACGCCTCACAACCATACAAGAGAACAGGCCTAATGATCGTCTTATAGACCTGCCCCTTCAACCTGACTGGCATTTTAGGATCACAGGTGACGCCAGTCATTTCTCGCCACTTGACCCACGCGGCAGCAATGCGTGCCTTGACGTCGTGGTCGATCTCACCGGTCACATGAAGTACAGATCCCAGGTACTTAACCTGGTCCGTGCGCTCGACCAAATCATCGCCTATGCGGACGGGTGTGGGATCTGTGGAGTTTAACGCTAAGTATTCTGTCTTCGCTACATTTAGCTTCAGACCGCCGTTCTCAAGCGCTTCTTTCCATCCTTTCACGTGTCGCACCAATCTGCTCCTGTCCGCGTCCATGAGCGCAATATCATCAGCATACATGAGCAACCACGGAGGCTGCTCATGTGAGTTTCTAATGCTGTCCGACAAAACATCTAATACCACGCTGAACAGGTAAGGACTAAGGACGGATCCTTGGTGTACCCCGACGGTGATGGGGAAGGCTTTCGAGTCGCCAACAGCAGTCCGAACCACGGAACCGGAATCGTAGTACATGTCTCGGATGGTGTCAATGTAAGTCTCTGGAACACCCTTGGCCCGCAGTGGCCCACCAGATCACCGCGCGAGGAACACAGTCGAAGGCCTTCTGCATGTCTAAGAATAGGCAGTGCAGGGGCGTGTTCTTCGCCCTGTATTTCCCCGCCACAACCCTTAGGGCGAACACTGGGTCCATGGTCCCGTGCCCTGGACGGAACCCGTACTGGCACTCCGAGAGTGTACTTTCCTGTCGGATCCGGGAGTCGATTATCCGCTCATAGAGCTTTATGGTGTGGGACATTATCTTTATACCGCGGTAACTACCTTTACCGACTTCTAATAAATCAGTAAGTCTGTAAATTAAGTTATTTTTCGCTTTTCAGTGCCTCGTTTTCGTTTCTTGAAGTCGGTTAAACTTTTTTGTTAAAAATGAATTTAATTTAGTTTGTTGAATACAAGAATTCCCTCAGCCTCAGAAGCATGGCATGGCGGTAGTGAACTCGACTGCTACGCAGGAGGCGCGGGTTCGATTCCCGCTCAGTGTAAATATTTGTATGCATGAATATGTCTCCTTGCATTGGCCTGGGTATTTCCGTGTTTTGGAGAGCACGTTAAGCCGTCAGTCCCAGATGTCATACGAACATCTATGGCCGTCGTTACAGCTAGTTGGAGCCCTAAAAATCCAACAACTGGTGTACACAATACTTTGATGTCGCCAATGGGTTTTGGAGGTCAGATGGCAGTTGCTTCACCGAAAATGTAAGTTCAGCCGCGTCGAGGTAGTACTGGAAGAGGTGGACCCCGGACTCTCAAGGAAGGCCCCGGATGTAACCAGAATGAACGCAAGGATGATGATGATAATGTAATGCAAATACGAGTAGTAAATTCTATGTTGTAACTGAATATGAATCACTGAATAGCATATGACATGAAATATAAACTAAATTAATACTTATATCTTGTCAATCTTGACTGTGAAGAATTGACTTTCGACAATATGAATTCATCATCATCTTAGCGTTATTTCATCCGAGGCTACCTTGCGCTTGTAATAATTATGTTGATATTATCTAGCAGTAAAAGTAAAATGTATTTCAGGACCCGATCGTGATTGGTTGATGTTGTTTGTTAAGATTTTTACGTAATAATTGACGCTGTGCAGTTCATTAGTAAAAGCACAGATAAATAAATACTATAACTACACGTTTTATTACTTAACCTCCTCAAAGTAGATTCTTCTTGATTACACATTTTCCTGCCCAACGATTTAAACCATATAGATTTTATAAATTTTGAAGATGCAGTATCTATATAACAATGATATCAGTAGATAGTATTATACGATAGAATAATAAAAAGTGAATGACAGGTCAACGGTTGTATGGAAAGTGGGCATCATTCTTTCCGCCGTTGCAATGTTTTCAAAAAATATGAATTATAAATTGCAGGTGTGCCAGCAACAATTTGATATTGAAATCTGTTTAAGGTGCGTATCTCTTTGATTGATTTATTTACCTGTCGTACATCTGTAGATAAACAATAAAATATCCCTATCCCGAAGGTCGTTTAAGGTGCGCACTATGTATTTATACTTTAATTATTAATTTTCATTTTAAAAAGTAGAAAGTAGACAACCCTTCTTAGCAGTCGGGTAAATAAGTGTAGTGCTTTCAATACTGAGCTAGACAAGTGATACGTTTCGTACGTCATAAATGCGTTTTCGATGCATCACGAATAAACCACTTCGTCTTCTATTTTCCCTGTAATTCTTCTCAAATCCACACTGAATATAAAATACAAATAAATAAAAGATAATAATAATATAAAGAATAATGCTGTATAGAAAATAGAGCATAAATTACATCACATAAGTACTAAATAAATAAAAATACAACAGAAGGTCAATTCTCGTAATAAAAGACGTTCAAAATTCAGTCTAGAGCCACTAAATGTCACAAATCAGTCTCGTTTCGAGCCGCTAAATGTCAAAAACTATATTCCCGAGACACAATTTTAAAATTTTTTTCATTGACATCATAATCGTTTATGACAGTGGGGAGGTTGAATCGAGACTGAAATTTGAACATATTTTTAGCACGAAAATTGGCCAAAGTTTACGCACAGCCACGCACAGCCTGACTTCGCCTTGCCGACCTCCAGCATAAGTAGGTATGATAAAATGCAAGGCGATTTCGCAATTACAAACAAAATGTTATAAAAACATATTTTTGACGCATTTAGACCCGTATTCTAGAACGTTACTCAGTCCTGAATCTCGATTTATCTGAGGACAGATTGACAGATTTGAGAAATTGTCTATACAATCTGTCCTCATACGAATCGAAATTCGGAACTGAGTACCATTCTAGAATATGCGCCCAAGTATGCTAACATTTCCTATAAATTGAAATGGGGGAAAAGACACCATCCAGGACGGTAGACAAACCCGTGACTAGTCCCTTTCTATGGGGTCCGGGTAGCTCCTTTGATCAGAGTATTTCCCCTAAAAATGAATTGCTCATGGATTCAAGTCCTGAATATTAGTCTTGCCGATTAAAATTTATAGCTACTACTGGAGGCCTCAAAACCTAAAGCCACCCTCATAAATCATAGCAAATAAAACACCCCTTTAATTCCAATGCAAAGATTACTTTTGTTTTATACCACTTAGCTGGCAGACAAGCACAGGGCCCACCTGATGGGAAGTGGTTACCGTGGCCTATGGACTTACACCATCAAATAACATAATAGGGCTGATCAACAGGCGATATCGGACTGCCATTCTAAACAAGTGCCACAATCTTCATTACAATATTAGGTAGTATTTTGACGTTTATAACACATAGTAGTAAACATATTATTTCAGTCCAATACATTGATTTTTCTACCCTATTCTACTAACGAATTGCCCCTTTTTGCTTGCCCCTCATTGCTTACTGGCCAAAACAGGACGAGAAATATCGTATTTAAATATTTAAGTAGATATAACTCTAACTTGGCCATGCCTAATAATAATAGATTTTGGAAAATACATACTGTGTACAAATTAAGGTCCAAATCGTTAGTCGTTTTTAAGATCTGTACTTGGTGTTTTTATTATATTGTGACCGTGGCCTACAGACGTGTGCAACACCACGTGCGGCATTCTCTTGCTGCCGGACCTATTCCCATCCCATTCTTGAAATGCCCCATATAAATCCTTTGCAAAATCCAAAGTAGTGGTACTTGTTGGGTTGAAATTACTTTCATGGTGTATGTATAATAAGCACATATAACGTATACACAAGATAAGCGATCTAAAACGATAGAACATTACATAGATAACTTTAAAAAGCATAGAAAAAAAATATAAACATGTCATTTTTACCCTAAAAATCGAAAGATCTGTTTTCGTAATACCTAGGATATCTTTTTTTAAATACAAGAATTGGTCGTTTACAGTTTTTGAATGAATAGATAGATCTAGCTAAAATAAGAAAGACAGTGCCTGTAACTAGATATTAACTGATTATTTTAAACCTACAATTTCTTGATACCTTACAATACATAGGTGTAATACATAAGTTTCGCCGCCAGTAAGAAACCAGAATAATTTACAAATAATTATTTGCTCACTCGATACCAGCTTGAAAATCCATGTGTGATATAGGTACATTATGTGAAGATTGCGGGGTGTGTGCGTGTGTGTGTGGAAAAGTAAAATATGTATACATACTGTTTTTATAGATTTACTGATCGGTTAGATGTCTGAAAATAAAAATATACAGTTATTCAATTTTTTTATTTATAATAATTTATTCATACAACCTCATCATAGTATGTAGTTACATTTACACATTTAAAATAGTTAAAACATAAAACAATTAAGTATTTGAGTAAATAATTTTAAATTCTTGCGTGAAATATTGACACTGTTTAATATTATTATGGAAAATTTGTCTCTGCTGGATGTCTGTGTTCTTGAAGTCTTGAAGACGCTGCACTGGTCTGTGATCACGGTAAAATCTACAACGGAGGCTCCCACGAAGTAGTAGTGAAATTTTTCATTGTTTCAGTTATATAGTTCCATTTTTATTTCACTTCCGAGGTGAAAAGCTTCGGATGCGACCGGCATTAACGCTAGGATGAAGAAGAAGTTTCATTTTTATTTCATTTCGGAACGTATTCTCAATATATCGTGTCGCAACCTTATCTATTCGTATAGGTTTCGGCTATTAATTTATGTGATATTCTTCATGACCATATCCAGTATACCAACCACAGTTTGGTAAATTTAGATAAGTATACTATTTGCCAGTTAGCCTGGCAATACGGGTCATTCACCCGCCTTCATCTCGAAAAAAACAATAGGTTACTTGACGTATCGTTTCCAGTACAAAAACTGTCGCTAATGAATATTGCTATTACATTATCATTTTACTAGTAGTAAATGGTAATTGCAAAAAATTTACCGCATCAGAACTAATTATTAATGTTATTATGAGTGAAAATTGAATGAGTTTGATATTTTGGATGATAAGTACCTACCAATAAAATACTTTGTTTTAATGTTAAAACCTCGACAAATGTCACATATATTAAAGCATATTTCTTATATTCAAATAAAAAACCTGAAACATTATAATTTCTGTTAAATGTGTATCATTGAAATTAATATTCTCGATAATATTAAACAAACGTGGCGCTCTAGTATTTTTCTAACTCTACATAGCGCTCACGGTAGTTTCAGTTCGAACAACGTTTTGTCCTCGTTATTACTTTGCAAGCCAAATAGATGGCGCTAAATAACTATCTACCGACTTTGTTTTTATTTGTGTTTCTAGTCCTTTAAGCCTTTTTTGTACTTGTGAATATTGTGAATTTATATATTACTAGCCTTCCGCCCGCGGCTCCGCCCGCGTGCATCTCGGTTAACGCAACCTTTGCTCATATCTTCGGTTTTACTCAACCGATTCTGATCAAATAAACGTAAGATTTTAAGTCTGAGCAAGCCCTTTCTAACAAAAAAACCGCATCAAAATCCGTCCAGTAGTTTTTGCGTCCATCGCGGACAAACAGACAAACAGACAAACAGACAGGAAATTCAAAAAAATATTTTCGTGTTCAGTATCGTTAACATAATATAACCCAAGTATTTTTTTTTAAATATCTCCAATGTACAGACACGACCACTTTACAATTATATAATAGTACTAGCTGTTGCCCGCGGCTCCGCCCGCGTGGATGTCGTTTATCGCGTGGTTTTGTTAATTTTAGTGCTGAGAGTTGAGCGTTGAACGCTGATTAGACACTGTACTCGCCTCTCTATTCGACTCGAGAAGTTACA
Organism: Eilema depressum; assembly: GCA_914767945.1. Lineage (NCBI taxonomy): Eukaryota > Metazoa > Arthropoda > Insecta > Lepidoptera > Erebidae > Eilema > Eilema depressum. The sequence goes on along the minus strand of OU612012.1, from coordinate 29,640,746 downwards.
CGACAGTATACCTCTCCGCCCTACAGAAGACCGCGGTTTAATAACCTCGTGTTGTGTTTCCGCTGGTGTAGCCAAAGCTCACGGGAGAGGTTTTGCGCTGTCAGTGGGAAAACCAAAGGCTTTGTCCTACTTATCTTTTGAGATTCTGTGCCGTCAGGGTAGACAGCACGACTGTGAATCCCCTGGTGTTGCACTCGCCTATAAGCTACGGTAACCACTTACCATCAGGAGGGCCGTGTGCTTGTTTGCGACCTCACTACTACAGTTCGACTCACGACTATAGTATGGGGTACTTCAAGAAGGGCGAGTATGATGCCCCTGGTGTTGCATACGTCCATAGGCCACAGTAACCACTTTCCATCAGGTGGGCCGTGTGATTGTCTGTCACCTAAGCCCAATATCTTTGCCCTTCCACCAACCTCTCCCTTTCCCCGTTGTGTCTCTTGTCTACTCCACTATATCCTTCGCCACGCTCTACCTCTAATCTGTCTTTGTGTGAGAAACGATTTTGTGACGAATCATAAGACAGTACCGACATCTGTTTCACAAATTGACAAATCAGAATTAAAAAAAAAAAGAATTAAATACCGGTTCGGGTATATCGGGAGTTTGAAACCAAACGATAGCTTGAATTGAAACTTGACTTGACTTGATTTAAACGCGAGAACGCCATCTAGTTATGATTCTGTAACTAAATCATTAAAGTTCAAATTTTAATTTCAAGATTAAAAACGTATTTGTTTACACAATTGTGTATGTAAAAATAAAGTCTATAAATTTACATACTTGCCCGGATGTAATAAGCTATAAAAATTGACCAATAATAATAAAAAGCGCCATCTGTCTATCGGGTCATTTTCCGTTTATTATCATAATTGTTCACAACTTCAAATTTTTTTTGAATTGCCTGTCTGTTTGTCTGTTTGTCCGCGATGGACGCAAAAACTACTGGACGGATTTTGATGCGGTTTTTTTTGTTAGAAAGGGCTTACTCAGACTTAAAATCTTACGTTTGTTTGATCTCAATCGGTTGAGTAGAACCGAAGATATGAGCAAAGGTCGCGTTAACCGAGATGCACGCGGGCGAAGCCGCGGGCGGAAGGCTAGTATATTATACGTAGGGTTTTGTAGTAACAAAAATAGGCCATAGATGTCACTAGTATCGGAAATTTAACTGATGTCTCTATCTCTATAGCGCTGAGCTGTCTAGATGACTTTTACCACGATTCACTAGCGACAGTATTTTCTGTCGTTAAGGGAACAATGAAACTGTCGTTTATGCAAATAACGTGTCAGTGGTAGAGAGGGGTGAATGACCTGTATTGCCGCACTAACTGGCGCGTACTATAGGCATGTTGCCATCAGCTTATGTTTTCTAAGGATTATCAGAAAAATGTGTATATTTAGGAATACTAGCTGCCCTGGCGAACTTCGTACCGCCATATTTTCGGCCCGCGTAGTATTCAAATCCCATTCCCGCTGCACCCTTATCACTTAGGGGTATGAAAAATAGATGTTGGCCGATTCTCAGACCTACTCAATATGCTCACAAAATTTCATGAGAATCGGTCAAGCCGTTTCGGAGGAATACGGGAACGAACATTGTGACACGAGAATTTTATATATATCCATTTTATCCTTCCAAAACTGGTCGTCTCTGTTTATATAAAGAACTTCCATGGGCACATTTTCTCCTCCCCATATCCCAAATAGGCAACGATTTTTATCAGCCACATGTAGATGTAGAAACGTCATCTACTCAACTATCCTTCGTGAAGGGTTGGTCTTGACTACCACTATTCCCCGTTCCCACCGGGAAACAGGAATGTTTAGTGAAAAATCTACTATCACTCACTATTATTTTATATAAATATGTTAAATTTTTTCAATAGATCTTATAAGTGTCGCCTTATTTTGGAACTCTCTTTTTCCGTTTTATGATAGAAAAAATTGAAATAAAAGCATTGAAATAAATAAATACCTTACATTTTTTACTCCCCTGTACCTACATTGGTTTGTATGAAATTGTTTTTAAAACAAAATTGGTGGGAACCAGGAACGGTGGGAATCAAGAACAACCCAAAACTTGTGGCAATCGACTGACATTCGACGTCTTGTGGAAGACAAGAATTTTTCACATTATAAGAAATATCTGATCAGACATTTCTTATCGTGCACAAGAAATTTTCTTATAGTGTGAAGATGATCTTTTCATTCCCACTCATGCTGAGAAAAAAAAATGGTATTGATACAAGACAATGCCGATACGCCCGATAATCGGTCAAGTGCACGGTGACCCTTATTAGCATTCATACTCTTACTCATGCTAAGAAAACAATAAAAAATGGTATCGATACAAGATAATGCCGATACCGGTACCCGGTCAAGTGTACGGTGACCTTTACTAGCATTCCTACTCGCACTAGAAAATAATAAATATAATTATGTTGTAGGTTGTAGGTTGGTACTTACTGAGATAGATTGTTTTGGCCTTATTTTTTCCTTTAAGACTTTTATTGCCCATTTTACAAAATCACTGTGTCGAAATGGGTATATTATTTACGAAGTTCGTACAGAGCGAGCGAGCGCGGCGAAGCAGTACATGTCTACTCGCGACGATGCCCCGCGGCCGCCTGCGGAGGCAGCGCGAGCGCTCTAACCATATATTATGTTTTATATAATTAAAATAATTAACTTCTATTTAAGAGAAAACCATCTGTACTACCATAAGGCATTTGATATAAGGTTTATGAAAATATCAATTTTGCACTTGTTTTTTCTTTACAATCGTCGTAAAATTAGAAAATTTCAATAAAATTAAGTTTTTTTACGATATTCACGATTATTTTCTATCGAGGCAAATCACTCTAATCGTGTTTCGAATTGTATAACAATACAAAGCATTTCTTTACCTTTACGACAGTAGGAATTTCATTTCATGTATTTCAGCGGTTGATACCCAAAAACAGTTTCTAAGACACCTCTTTTTCGCTTCTGGACCTACCACTTCGTCTTAAGACCGAGTTCTAGACTAATACTTACAATGTCCATCTTTTGCGTATATGCGGGAGAGCAGCTTCACTATATTGGTTCACGAAACGATATAATTTTATGTTTAGGATTTTCGAGTTTCGATAGACAAAGCTTGTGGCACTGAATAAATTAATTTCTCTTATTAATGGGAGGTACAGTCCGCGCGCAACCTCCAACCATTTAGACTCAAATGCGTCATTTCATTGAACAACAAAATGGCGGCTGCACTTGCGCTTTCGAATGCAGCATTTCATTGCACAACAAAATGGCGGCTGCACATGCGCTTTTGAATACACCGCCATTTTGTGCTGCGTCATAAGGTAGGAGTAATATATTAGGACAATCAAAGACCGAGGCAAAATGATATCTAGTCATTTTGCGATGCAGTCTTTCAGCTAATTAGGCATTCTGCTATGTAGACAACATAGGACTGACGCATACTGAACATAAGCACCTCAAAATCTATATAAATTAAAAGTGGCTGTGACATACGGACGGACAGACAGACGGACAGACAGACGGACGGACAGACGGACAGACATGCAAATCTATAAGGGTTCCGTTTTTTGCCATTACGGAACCCTAAAAATGAATTGCAATTCTGTTAGTCTCGCTAAAACTCGAGAACCGCTGAACTGATTTGGCTAATTTTAGTCTTGAAATATTCGTGGATGTCGAACCCCCAAAATGTATGTACGCTAGGGTTGCCATAAGTGTGGGGACCCAGACCGGGACATTTGAAGAAAAATTAGTAAAGGTAGAAAAATAGGAACTTTTATTACAACAACTTTTAACACTGCCATTACACAAGCGTTAAACAAGCGGGCAGCGACCCGGGCTTCCTATGTTTTCTGAAAGGCGAAAAATTATCAGAATTAACTTCTGATAATTGTACAAAATATTTTGACGAAATCAACATTAAGTTAAACATCATCTTCATGTAGACGCTTTCTCCCGATTGCATCCCTGGCCAAGATGACCCCGGAGCTCAGGGTCCGCCTTCCGGCTCTTCCTCCTCCACTTGACACGATCTTGGGCGTCCATGGTAGTGAGACCATTTGCACGCATATCACTCTCCACGACGTCAAGCCAGGACTTCTTGGGCCTATCCCTTCTACCTGGACCCGGCGGGGGCGCCATTGTCAGGCATTTGCTACCCACGTATCCTGGCCGCATGTGGCACGTGGCCGCACCAGCGAAGGCGGCTCTCTTGCATTTTATCTGTGATGTCATGGACATGAAGGCTGCCGCGGCTGCAAAAGTTCCTCACGCAGCATTTTTATCTCCGTGACATGCAGCTCTTACGTGCTTACGCTCTTGCTCTCACAACCATGTAAGAGGACAGGCTTAATGATCGTCTTATAGACCTGCCCCTTCAACCTGACTGGCATTTTGAGATCACCCGTGACGCCAGTCATTTCTCACCACCTGGCCCACGCGGAAGCAATGCGTGCCCTGATGTCATAGTCAATTTCACTGGTCACAAGAAGTACAGATCCCAGGTACTTAAACCGAATCATCGCCTATGCGGACCGGTGTGAAATCTGTCGAGTTTAACGCTAAACTTTCTGTCATCGCTACATTTAGCTTCATACCACCGTTCTCAAGCGCTTCCTTCCACACTTTAATTTCACGTGTTGCACCAATCTGCTCCTGTCCGCGTCCTTCAGCGCAATATCATCAGCATACATGAGCAACCACGGAGGCTGCTTATGTGGTTTTCTGATACTGTCCAACAAGACGTCTAATACCGAGCTGAACAAGTAAGGACTAAGGACGGATCCTTGGTGTACTCCGATGGTGATGGGGAAGGCTTTTGAGTCACCAAAAGCACTCCGAACCACGGAACCAGAATCATGATACATATCTTGGATGGTGTCAATGTATGGAACTCCCTTAGCCCACAGTACCCACCAGATCACCGCGCGAGGAACACAGTCGAAGGCCTTCTGCATGTCTAAGAATAGGCAGTGCAGGGGCGTGTTCTTCGCCCTGTATTTCCCACCACAATCCTTAGGGAGAACACCGGATCAATGATCCCGTGCCCGGGACGAAACCCATACTGACACTCCGAGAGTAATGTAGGTACTCTCCTGTCGGATCCGGGAGTCGATTATCTGCTCATAGAGCTTCATGGTGTGGGACATTATCTTTATACCGCGGTTACTACCACACTCCTGCACCGATCCCTTGCCTTTGAATACTGGCGTAATGAAGCTCAGTCTCCACTGGCTCAGGATCTCACGGTGAGAAGTACGCGGTTATACAGATTTGTTAGAATGCTCACACCACGAGCACCCAATGCACCCATTGCCTTCCAAGCCTCGATGGGGATTTCGTCGAGGCCAAGTCTGTACTTCTGCAGGCGTTATCGGTGGCACTAGTCCTTGTTTCGAAAAGAGGTCTGGTGGATACACCTCTTGCTGCTTATTCAGCATATCGTTGGAAGTATGAGCGCCATCTGTCCTTCATCGCGTTTTTCTCGTAAAATCATTGGCCCCGGGTCTTTATTACTCATTAACATATTCATGTATGGAAAAATATCAGCGCTTTCGTCGTTCTATCTACGTATTAATAGCCTAACTACTTAGTCGCGTTTATTGTAGGTATATTACTGTTTACTAACCAAGTCCAGCTCTCTAATATAATACTAAAAATGTTTAACCGGGACAATTTGCTTATTGGCCGGGACGCCGGGACACCAGGCTTCAAACGGGGACATGTCCCGGCGTACGGGGACGTATGGCAACCCTAATGTACGCGCATAACTTCCCAATGACTGCAACAAATTGGATAATCCTTTTTGTTTTGTGTTCGTTATTGTGTGGCTATTAAATGAAAGGTGCAGCGGGAATGTGATCAAAATTTACCATGGAAATTTGAATAGAAGATAGAGCGGTAACGGGATCTGAATACCACGCGGGCGTTGATAGAAATTAATAGATGAAGTTGAACCGCCTTTCAATTCATCTTCTGATGGCAATGGAATAGGAAGATTGGAAAGTTTAGCGCCCACGCTGTCATATCGATTCATCAGGATGTGATGACATGCGCATATCGGCTAAAATGGCGACGATAATATTAGACTATGATGTTAATACTGACAATTTACTGAAGGGATCGTGAGTAAGTGGTAATCGAGCAGGTGCAGCATAGTGGACGTATGCAACACTAGTGAAATCGTGATGCCGACTCTGAAGAAACCTTCTAATGTCCTTCTTGAAGAACCCCGTAGTCGCTTAGGAAAACCACACTTTTTACGCTTGCGTTCAATCATAATTGCGGTTTAATCATTAATCGTAATTGTAATCAGTAATCGAGGTTACATGATTTACTTGTATTCCAGAACAGTGGTTTCATTCAAATATGATATGACGATGGGACCCTGGTGATTGTTCTGTGAGTTATTTTTAACTCAAATCCAATGGTGGAATTCGATCCATGGATTTTGTAAACTCAATTAGGTACATGTAGCGCCCTGGCACGCACTTTCTGCCTCTGTTTTCACCTAGAATTTATGCCACCAGCAGAAAAATTTTACTCTCAGAAGTAGGTAATAAAAACCGGATTTCAGGCTGATATTGGCTGATATTGATCTTAGCCTGTGAAACTATTTCCTAGTTTTTTTCCCGCTGGCAATGGGTAAGTTGACTGCTGTGAACTTAAGAGAAGTTTTGTAAAAAATTTACTAATCTTATGTTACTGGCACCGAAAATTTCATCAATAGAAGATAAATCAAAGAAGTCCCTTTTAACTGTTAGATAAAAACAAGTAATAACTTTTTATACCACTTATGTGGCAGACAAGCACACAGACCACCTGATGAAAAGTGGTTACCTTGGCCTATAGACCTATGGACGTATGCTACAGTCGAATTGCTGAGCCTGAAGAAACCTTCTAATGCCTTTCCTGAAGAACCCGATATTGTAGTCGCCTGGGAAAACCAAAGGAGGGAAGTTCATTTAACAGTTTGCGTGTGCGCGGGATAAAGTTCCTTTCATAATGCACAGTTCGCACCGTTTCCGGTCACAATAACTTTTTTATTTTATTAAACGGTTTAATTGATTGAAATTGTGTCGTCATACAAACTAAAGGCGTGTACCAAATATGTATCAGATCAATCAGTCAACATATATAACATAAACTCACGCCTATATCCCCGAAGGGGTAGGCAGAGGTGCTAGCACCCACATTTCGCCGTTTATGTTTAGGTCCCAATGTGATAGGTGGCGAGCCTATTGCCATTAACCGGGCACTTATAAACCTGCGATAAATACACACATAACTTCGAAAAGCATCGAAAAGTCATTGGTGTGTGCCATGGTAATACCTGGGATCGAACCCGAGACCTCGTCTCAGTAGTCCATTACCCATACCACTAGGCTTAAATTGCATTATCATACAAGATTTGACCTAACAAGCAGGCCAAATTAAGTAGGTAAAACCGTTTAAAATATCTGATTTCAAGTTGGCATCGTGTGAGTGTATCAATTACCCTGTAATTTTTTGTTCTTTGTTGCTGGCACTAAAGAGCCTTTTTTTAAATACTAGATAGTCGAAATCCAAAAATATACAAAATTAATCGAAATATCATAAGATATTCAAGTATACCCACCCCACGTGTAATGCGTCTTTCAGCTCGCTAGACGCAGGGTATATGCGCGCGCAGGCTGCGTCAAAATTGTACCTTTGGTTTTTGGTACTTTATTGTGCACATCCCCACTAAGGTTCCTTCGTGGTACTTTATTTTGCACATCCCCGCGAAGGTTCCTAACTAATAATATCTACCCCAGAATGGTTTGTCCTTAAACGTCCTTAAAATATTTTCATTCTATTGTAATACGCATGCCCGTAAAGATGGCTGTAAAGATGGCCGACTAAAGTATTGATTCAATAGAATTAATGAGATATTATTTAGTCCCGAATGCGTTCCTATATCATTCTTCCGATACCAATGAAACTTGTAAACAAATCAAAGTTTAAGTTAAAAGGTATTGAAGCTCAAGTTGACATATCTAATCACCGCATTGTAGTGACATGCGCACATCGGTTCAAAATGGCGACGACTCATATAATATCATTTAAAACCGTAAATAAAAAATAAAAAAGTATATTAAGACTTACCATTAAACTTTCATCTTCCGCTTCCTTCTGTGGTTCCCAGAGTGGCTAATTTTAGAAAGTCTTAAATAAAACATAGTCATTGTCCTCAATATTATACAATACTAGTTTGGTACTAGTATAAATTTCAAAATTACATATTTCACTGAAAAATATGACACACCACTTCACAAAATATGCACTACTTCACAAAAAACCAACGAAAGGTATTGTTTAGGATTATTTTAGGTAATAAAGAATTATTTTTAAGAGAGATGATGCGCCACGTGCGTAGCGCCCAGCCACTCCAGGTCTTCTAACCGGTAGGTATCCGCTATTGATTTACTGCATGTACGGCGGGGCTTGCGCAATGAATGCCCTACACACCCCCTTGCGCCTATGGTAGATAGGCTGTTGTGCAATATTGCACGATAAAATTTAAACTTGCATAAACTTTCTTTCAATTTAACTTTTCTATACGGTAATAGTAATTAATTACAGCTTTCATTATAGGTATTTAATTAAACTATCGTGGTCACTCACATTACTACATTTTTTTATAAAGGACACGTCAATTTGACTTCACCTCGTCTGGCGGTAATCTATAGGCAAAGTCTCGGAAAAGAGGGTCACCATTATAGACACGTACCATGTTGCAAGGACCCGGGACTGTAGGAAGAGGGAAACACGTGTGTACTGGTAAAGAATTCCAGGTCTTAATGTTGCGGCAGAAGAAGGAGTTGCCGAACCGCTTGGTTCTCGATGGAATATTCTGCACCGTATACTGGTGGCATCTAAGCCCTGCACGTGTTGTCCTATATAGGAAAGGAGAGGGTGGGATTAATTGGAAGAGCTCATCAGAACATTCACCGTGGTAGAGACGGTAAAATACCGCCAAAGATGCCACATCTCTACGCAATTGCAAAGGCTCGAGGGTTTTGGTTATCTCAGGATTCCCAATAATGCGGACTGCGCGTCGCTGCTACCTGTCGAGAGCATCATGAGAGAGCATCGAGAGATACAATAAGTAGGCACTCCTAGCACCGTACTTCATAAAATCTGGGGATCTTCAAGCGGGGCATGAAAAAGCATCTATGGAGGCCGTCTGTGTACATTTCCACCACCATTCGTCAGCATGGTGGTGGGAATGGTGGCCCATATCTTTTGGACTTCATCCTAGCTTCTTACCATGGATGCAGTCAATTGACAGACTGAATACTCAATGGAAGCAGCGGCGGCAACTCGGGCGTCGGAGGTCGCAGAATAACCTCCTTCCCGTATGAGCGCGGGCCTGGGGGTGACGGGTGGAGCCGCCTATCACCCTAGCAGATGCAGGCCGCGGCAGCGGCGGCGCGCATTCCGTGCCTCCCCATACCCGGGGGCGAGTTGGGGACTCTGCGGTCCCCACACCGGAAGAGGGCCAGATCGAGAGATATGGTCCTGGGTCGGCTGGGGTGCGAGGGATATGGCTATGACAATCTCACCTCCGGCAACTGACGGCCCACAGACGGCGCACAGTGGACCGTTTCATACAAGCTAGACGTTGGAAATTCACTACTTAATTAGGCTTTTTCTTATAGTTTTAATGATTTACAGATAATCAGGGACCTCAAAAATAATATTACTAATGATCTACCCTCACGCCGTTATCATTAATGAGGGTAGAAATGTTTGTAAGGAAAGTGACTTGAAAAAATAATTATATTTACAATTTTTGCGTCTCTTTGTTGTGACTGATTTTTATAAGTTGTGAGTGTGTGAGCGTGAAACAAATAAAATCGGCCAAGTGCGAGTCGGACTCGCCCATGAAGGGTTCCGTAGTAGCAAAGGCGAAAATTGTGGTTTATGACGTATTAAAAAATAACTACTGACTGGATCTCGTTCGAACCAATTTTTAGTGGTAGTTTGCATGGCAATTTACATCATATATTTTTTTTAGATTTATCATTCTCTTATTTTAGAAGTTAGAGGGGGGGAGTTTCAGGAGCTTATGAAGTCTCAGCGCCAGTATTCACGTGAGGAAGCTCTTTCTTTTATAAGTAGATTTATGTAATTAGATATTAAGTATATAGCTATTGTTACAATTGTAAATAGACATAGGTATTTGTACATAAATCTTTATTTGTTGTTTTTACTTCATATTTATTTTTTTGGAATCATTTAATTTAACTAATCAGTAATTTTTGAAATAAATATTATTTTACCTCCACTACAATCCTATTTCCGACCCGGATACAGTACTGCGACAGCATTGGTTAATATCACGGAAGACATAAGACTGGGCATGGATAGTGGAAATCTCACGCTTCTATCCTTACTTGGTTTTAGCAACGCTTTTAATACCGTGGATTTCGACGTCCTGCTTGGTATACTCGGCTCTATTAACATATCTCCAACGGCTGTTGGGTGGTTTCGTAGTTACCTGTTTGGTCGCCAGCAACGTATTCGCGTCGAAGAATCAAGCTCTTCCTGGTGCAATACTACCGCTGGTGTACCACAGGGTGGCGTTCTATCTCCGTTACTTTTCGCCATTTTTATAAATACCATCTTCGAAAAATTACTTTCATCCTACCACCTGTATGCTGATGATCTACAAATTTACACCCAAGCTCACCCTAACAACTTGGTTGATGCTTTTGCTGTCCTCAATGAGGACCTGGATCGTATATGCGAATGGAGTAAGAACCATGGACTCACTTTAAATTCATCCAAGACACAAGTAGCTGTTATTGGCAGTCCGAGGTTGGCTTCATAAATAGATTGGACCCAGCTTCCTCGGGTTACTATGGGTGGAGCTATAGTGCCAGTTAGTGAGCTTCATAAATAGATTGGACCCAGCTTCCTCGGGTTACTATGGGTGGAGCTATAGTGCCAGTTAGTGACAATGTCAAGAATTTAGGTATCTACATGGATAAATCCTTTTCTTGGAACATTCAGTTACAAGAAACCAGTCGTAAGCTTTTCGCGTCAGCTGGTGCCTTACGCAGGCTCCGAAACTTCCTTCCAATTGCCACTAAAACTGTGCTCGCACAATCGCTTCTTCTTCCTGTTCTCGATTACGCCGATGTCAGCTATCCCGATCTCACAGAGGAGCAACTAAATAAATTTGAACGACTCCAAAATTTTTGCATACGATTCATAGGTCGTAACTATACGTGATCATACTTGCGTAGACCAAATCTACGCAAGTATGATCACGTGTCAGATTTTCGTAAACAACTCAAGTGGCTCCCAATTCGGCTTCGCAGGAATACCCATATTCTCACATTGTTATATAATGTATTGTTTAATCCCACCACTCCCTCTTATCTCAAAGAACGATTCCAGTTCCTCCATGACACACATACGAGATGCCTGAGGTCATCCGAGAATTTGAGGCTGAGAATGCCGATACATTCCACTGACTTTTTTGACAATTCTTTCACTGTCAAAGCTGTGCGCCTATGGAACTCATTGCCATTGAACATCAGACAAGCAAAATCCATGTTTAAGGAACACTACCTATCTAGTGCACATTAATAGCTCACAATTATATACTCGCTTACTTTTCTCCCTTCTTAAAGTATGCATTATTTATTTTATTTTATTAACTGTATAGTTGTATATGTTTATAATACTTTACGTAATGTTATTATTTATTTTATTCTACTTGATTTATACTTTTCTTTCTCTCTCTTTTTAATACACCTTGTATCTAGTTTATTTACTAACTACACCATATCTTTTGTTTTTATCACATTACTGTCCATCCTAAGGTTGCCTGGAAGAAATCGCTTCAAGCGATAAGGCCGCCCATTGTACATTGAACCGTAACATGCTACCTACTTGTATTACTGTAAATTTATTGGTGTACAATAAAGAATTATCTATATATCTATCTATCTATCTATCTATCTATCTATCTATCTATCTATCTATCTATCTATCTATCTATCTATCTATTTTTCAATTATTATGATTACCCTAATTACATAATTAAACGGTACTTTTAACCTGCGAAGTCCTAATTACATAGAAATTACACGGAGAAAAAAATCTCGTTATACTTACTAAAATTCTGTTTGACTTAACAATATTTCTCGTTCTTTTTGTGACAGCGAGAATAATTTAGTAACGATTACACTATAATAATTCTAGTTGTCAGAACTAGTGATGGCTGTTATCCCAATAAAACAGTTTAGTAGAGATTACCAGAATAATCAGTACCTAATATTTAATTTCTTGTGATGTGAACAATATTGTTTTGTAGTATCTACAATAAGCAGATTAACGTTTACTGAATTATTTAGTAACTGTTAAGTAAGTACATGCTATTCCTACTATCTGTTTTTGTAATGAGTACTATTATTAGTGTAAAGTGTACTATATTTTATTGTAACGATAACTGTACCTTTTGTGATGATTACTGTTCACATTGTTATGTGCAATATGAATTATTGTTGTATGTACTATCTATTATTGTGATGGGTACTACCCAATTTTGTTATAGGTACTATTTGTTGTGTACTATATCGATACCTCGGGGCTCAAAGGGCGTAACCGCCATTTTGGCGAAATTGAGTTTTTAATGTAGCCCTACTTATATTTTTCTCCTCTATCGATCTGTGTATTTAAAGTCTTCCAATTCGCAAAAAAATGGTTCTTACGACCCCATTTTTTGTAGAAAATAAAACAGATATTTTTGGTTTTTGTGCCGTAACAGCAACCACTGTTACTGTTTATAAACGCGAGGGTAGTAAACGACACCGTAGATGATACAAATGTTTTTACGCCTACCATTTTACATCATAAAATTTTTAGGTTTGGGTCGTAAGAGCAATCTCTCATATTGATCAATAAATTTGAGGGTAGTAAACGACATACCTAGTAAGTAGTAACATAATTAGGTACAAGTAAATCAATAATTATTAGTATTAATTCGTTGCTGAAGAACTACAGGCCCATCTCACTCCTGAGTCATGTCTACAAGTTGTTCTCGAGGGTCGTCACAAATCGCCTCTCGGGTAAGCTCGACGAGTTCCAGCCACGCGAGCAAGCCAGGTTTCGAAAAGGCTATAGCACCGTGGACCACATCCATACTGTTCGGCAGATTGTAGAAAAGACGCAAAAGTACAATCAGCCGCTGTGTATGGCGTTTGTAGACTACGAAAAAGCCTTCGACTCTATCGAAACCTGGGCAGTGTTGGATGCCCTGCAGCGGTGCCGTGTCGATTGGCGATACATCGAAGTGCTGAGATTCTTATATGACACTGCCACAATGTTCGTCCAGCTCCAAGACCAGAAGACGAAACCCATTAGCCTCCAGCGTGGAGTGAGACAGGGAGATCTTATATCAAACTATTCACCAACGCATTGGAGGACGTCTTCAAGACTGTGGATTAGACTGGACGGGGCATCAACATCAACGGAGAGTACATCTCGCACCTTCGGTTCGCTGACGACATCGTCATATTTTCGGAGTCGCTGGAACAATTGGGCAAAATGCTGCACAGCCTGAATGGAGCTTCTCGACGAGTCGACTTCGGTGTATACTTGGAGAAAACCAAGATTATGTTCAACGAACATGTTACACCGAGACCGATTGCCATCGAAGGGGCGACACTTGAAGTTGTTCAAAACTATGTCTACCTGGGTCAGGTTATCCAGCTTGGTAAAAACAACTTCGAGAAAGAAATAGCCAGAAGGATCCAACTGGGATGGGCAACATTTGCCAAATTACGTCGGGTTTTTCTCCTCGCCCCTACCGCAATGCCTAAAAACAAAAGTTTTCGACCAGTGCGTCCTACTTGTTATGACTTACGGTGCCGTAACGTGGCCACTGAAGGTGGGGTTAGTTCACGACCTAAAAGTTGCGCAGCGGGCTATGGAACGAGCTATGCTTGGAGTTTATTTGAAGGATAAAATTCGCAACGAGATCATCCGACATAGAACTTAAGTTACCGACATAGCTCGAAGAATAAGCAGGCTGAAGTGGCAGTGGGCTGGCCACATCTGTCGAAGGACTGATGGCCGTTGGAGCAGACGAGTCCTAGAGTGGAGACCGGAAGAAGAAAAACGTAAGGTGGGACACACCCCCAAGCCAGGTGGACTGACGACCTACGAAGGGTGGCTGGGACGGACTGGATGCGGAGGCAGAGGATCGGCAAACGTGGCGCATATTGGGAGAGGCCTATGTCCAGCAGTGGACTGCAATAGGCTAATTGATTGATTAATTCGTTATCTGAGTTGATAAAAACGGTGAAAGTGGACCAAATGGTCCACTTTCTTGAAATGTCTACTCGGTTTCCCACTCGGTCTACTTTCTCTAATGGTCCTCTTTCCTGAAATTGACGGTTACAACCATCACTCATCATACATCCATTGATTTTTGGGGTGTAAACACCCCAAACACCATACATCCATTGATTTTTGGGGTGTAAACACCCCAAACATACAAATTTTCGGGGCGTATAGGAAAGCTATTTTCGTTGCTTTTAAATTTATTCGAAGTATAATTTTACAGTAACCTGCATCACAAAAATTTAAGACTTTTGGTCTTAGAATGGTTTATTTAGGTCAAAAATCGAAAAAGTTATGCCGAAAAAAGGAATTTTGTTTTTGTTTTTTTGCTCTCCTGTAAAATCGACTTTTGGCGCTTACGCCCTTTGAGCCCCGAGGTATCGATATATGATTGCAATTATTACTAAACAATTAGGCTGCCATTCCACCAGAGATGTGCTATGTTGCTAAGTTTCCAGCCGACCAATAGGATCACTCCATTTTCGCGTCATTTTCATAGCTGACAAATGACGCGATAAAGAAGCGATCTTATTGGTCGGCTGGAAAATTACCAACGTAGCAAGTCCCTGGTAGAATGGCAGCCTAAGTATGTAGTTTTTTCAATAAGGGTTGATCCTGGCTCGTCAGCATGGAACAGCATTTTCCTGCCGACGAGTCTGTTCCAACCATTATTATTACAAACTACATACAAATTAAATAGTAATACTTACAATATCTATGGTAGAGGTAGTGGAACAAGAATAATAAATACTATTGAAATTTAAACATATATTTATATAATTTCTTTAGGAAAAAGCAACTTGATTTGCTGAGCATAATCCATCAATACTTTAGAGTCTATTCGTTTTCCGGGGTCCGCATCCAGGAGATGTTTTATTATCAAATTGCTTATTTTACGTCGGTGGTTACTAGTCAGCAGTCCATTTTCGTTGTGAGCATTAATTATTGATTTTCCTTCTGCTGTACTCATAAGTAGTTCTTCCAGGTGCTGTAAGCAAACATATTTCTTTACATAATATATAAATAAAACCTGTTATGTAGTAAAAATAACCGGCCAAATGAGAGTTCTCTACTACTAACCGTTGTTGCCGGTGGGGCTTGTGTGTTACTGCAACCTGGTGCTGGTGATGATCTACTCGGTGATGATGTTGCTTTTGGAGCAGATGAGAAGTAAAAAAAAAAAATTGCCCTGTCTCCTATGGGGCCAATCAGTTCTTTGGCAAGAGTTGCGTCTAAGAGACTCAGACAGTTAATGTCTATTTTAATAGCTGAAACAACAAACCGGTCGGTTAGTAGGCAATAAGTAGGCATGTAGAAAGTTTTAGTAAGTACCTAACTATCAAAAAGCGTAAAGGTGTCTGGGTACACAGGTATCGCAAAACAAAAGCGCTCTTAAATAGGTCAGCTAGTTCAAAAGACCGAATTATTAGGTACCTAACTACCTACTTAAATAAGGTAGGTATCTACCTATACCATGAACATGCACATCCATCCATACAAAAGCTGATGACGACGATATAACGGCTGCCCACTGGCCACGCAGCGGTGCCGCCCCAAGGTGGAAGCGCAGCGAGGATCAGCGCCAGGCGCGAACTACGTTCGTGGGCGAAGTGACAGGTGCCCCGGGGCGCCGCGCGCCGCCGGTCGCCCATTTCTTTCATAATCTACTTTAATGTAGGTAGTGCCATCCATCGACCGAAAGTCCATAATGTGTATCCCGCGCCTTAGGTATCAGAATCACCCGAAACAACGTAGGTAGGTGTTGTCATGTCACACCTAACTATGTAAGTAGTAGGTATCTACCAAATTTTGAGATACGACGATCTTACTCAACTAAAACAGTACGCCCTTACTTCGATGGAAAGTGCGTCCCCGTTGCTACCCTTCCGTAGGTACCACTTATGTACTTACTAAGTGTACTTTGTTGGGACGCGGTTCCCAGTCACTATTTCGAAGATTGATCTAGCTTTGTTTATCAAATCACACAGGACAGGACTTCCAAAAGAACCACTGTCCACGACCTACCTACACAGGTATTATCACAGAGTAAGTAATATACTACGGATATTATACTAGGACAGGTAGGTACCTAATCGAATAAAATTATGGCACTGTTACTTACCACTGAATACATCTGTGTATGCTCCGAGACCCCACACCTGCAGTAGAGCTTTTACTTCTTCATCCATAGTCCATTTCACTTCAAATTCACAAAAAACAAACAATAAAACGCACGCGCAGTCACAACGCATCCGACGAACGCTCGATGCAAACAAAAAATGGCGATTACCAACAACAAAATTCTAGTAGTAATTTGATGAGTCTTCCCCCCTCCCCCCGCGCCAATGCACCGCCGAGAGGTGCGGTGTTACTTGTACTAAACTAAATTGTAGAATCTACAGAGAGCATTGTTTATTTTACAATTTGTCTAGTAGTCATTATATTAAGCTAATAGCAGTAACTAAAATTCTGGTTATTTGTAAAGTACTATATTATTTTGTAAAGTGAACGAAAATTATTTAATGGTAACTAGAAAATGTATTAAAGATTACTATTTTATATTAGATGCAACATTTTTTGTGATTACCACTCGTTCTCGTAGTCTTGTAATTCCATTTTTTTCTCAGTGTACACTGTTTATCACTAATCTCGTCTTTCTTATTGTCTAATGATTAGCTAATAAGCCCTAATGGACTAAATTATCATCAATACGTATTGAAAAATAGTAAATACGTAGGAAATAATTAAATAAAAATACTTGAAATAAAATTAGAATTTATACTGGAGATTGATGGCACTTGGTGGAACTTGCTACACATATTGAATAAATCACTTGTACTTTTCCACAATTATTTATTTATTTGAACCTTACCGGTTTCACCTTACGGCATTAATTATTTATTTATTAGAATTTCCGACGTCTAGCTTGTATGAAACGATCCACTGTGCGTCGGGCATTTTAGTCGGTTCGAGTCCAACAAACCTCCTCCTCCGGCTCGGGCGGGGGAGGCATCCGTGGCGAATTTTCACACGATAAAAAAAAAGCTATCAATGAAAGCGAGTCAAAAATAATTGCCAAATCTATTTAAATCTGAAGAAATCCTGATCAAAACGTGATCCAAAAGTCCCATATTCCAGTTTATTAAGTCACAAGGAACAACGTGATCGGCTAGCAGGAATGTTCTAAATATTTCAAGTGGAAATTGATCACGTTTTCTTGTGCGTCAACTTGTGACTTGCTGTCGTCAGGGTCCTTATTCTGCTTGAGCAACCGTAATGTAATTAAGCACGTTCCTATTAATCGACACGTTTAAGTTGGTTCAAGCAGAATGTCTCAATTTGGATATCAACGTGACCAGTTGCGAAAATTTTGTCCAGCCCCTGCCACGTGATGGCGCAAGTACCACCACGTGAAAACTCCAGACCTATGTGTAAAGAAGGAAAACTTTTGTACGTAAGTATAGGTAACAATGTTTAGCTCATAAATATAATATATCAATACGTGTCCTACCTTAGGTAGGACACGTAAAACGGAGAGTTCTAGACGAATGACACATCAAGAATGTGAGCAAACAAGAAGCACAGAAGATACAGTGATCAAATTGACGATGTTTTGAAAATGATTCTTTATAATGGAAAAAACAAATACTTCTCGTAAAGCATTTTTTTTTTTCTTTTCTTTTTATTATAGGTTTACAAAACTGGTCAATACAACTGACAATTATTACGCTTACAATGTAACACTATGATGTTACATGTTTGTAAGACCTACTAGATGCGAACACAACATAACACAAAACAAATTACAAAATGGCACCTGCGAAAAATATCGGTAGGTGCCCAATGTGGAATACCTTAGGTGCCATTAACTCAGGTGCCATTAAAACGGGTGCCCAATATGGAATACTTCTAAATCTACAGAAATTATCCACTTATTTATTCAAAACAAAGCTTCTTGAAACTATTCATCTTTACGCTAAAAATATCTATTTCGCAGCCAATACAGTTGTATGCAAAACACATGCGATAAATAGGCGCGTGCTGCCCAAGATTGGTTCGAGCAGTCGGCGTCACAAAGGTCTTCCTAATTGTGAAGACGGCTACCACTACGAGGCACCGCAAACGTTAGTTTCTCTAGCAGATCTGGACAGTCGATTGAGCCACTAATAACTTTGTATAAAAATGTAAAGTCAGCTTTTGTTGCAACGAGTTCACGCTAGCCCAGTTGTGTTTCATAGGAAGCTCGCGAACCAATCGATCGGGATTTACTACGTCAAAAGCTTTTGAAAAGTCTGTGTAAACCGCATGAACCTCCAATTTTTTCTCCATTGCTTCTGTGATCTCGTTTACATAACACATGAGATTAGATGTAGTTGATCGTTTAGGTAAAAATCCGTGTTGATATTCACTAATGTCGTTTTTTAGAAAGGGCAGTAATGTTTTTTGAACCAGTGATTCAAACAGTTTACCATAAGCGGACAAGATAGATATTGGTCTGTAGTTGGAAACGTTACATGCATCACCTTTCTTCAAAATGGGAGTAACATGAGCAGTCTTCCATTTAGATGGAAATGCACCGAGACATGGAGATCGGTTGAAAATGGTATATAAAGTTTCATAAAGTTGTTTGGCACAATATTTGAGAAAAAATGGAGGAATTTGGTCTGGCCCAGGCCATTTGTTGATGTCCAATGATTCTATCCAAAGATTTTAATATATCAGATTTCGATATCTCGAAGTTATGTATATGCTTGTGGGTAGTGCCATTGATGTCGACATCTTGGTGGTCACTGTTATCGAAAGTTGTGTTAAATGTTGAATAAAAATATTGAGAGAACAATTCCGCGATATCCTTGCCACCACCATAAACAAAATAATAGACAGAAGGATAGG
Organism: Eilema depressum; assembly: GCA_914767945.1. NCBI lineage: Eukaryota > Metazoa > Arthropoda > Insecta > Lepidoptera > Erebidae > Eilema > Eilema depressum. The sequence goes on along the minus strand of OU612012.1, from coordinate 29,621,441 downwards.
AAAGCGGTCTCTAGTGCTCCAAAGTGTAAACTTTGGAGCTGAGTAACTAGTGTTCCACACGTAGCCGTCTAGGCTCTACGTGAAGATCCCTCTACGTATAAGGTGGTTCATGTTCACTATACAGGGAGCTACATAAGGAAGTTATACCTCAACTGGCACACACTAAAAATGAACCCTAAACAATTGAAGAGAATATCGGGTTTGTCCAAATTGACATACTATGTAGCGTGCTACTACCTCACCACGATACATCTGTAAACTGTTGCATTGGTACACTCTCTAGAATAGAATGATCTTTATATGCGAGCCATAAACATGTCAATCGCAGACTCGCCTTCGCGAGGCCCCGTTCGAGAAGCCCGTATTCTAGAATGACGGTCAATTCAAACCGATTCATCTGAGCACAGATATAATATGAACTATGTTTTAAATATGTTTCAAGTTTCGAAAACTGTTCGTCAAATGTAGACGGTGACATTTTAAAATAACTAAAAAAAAAAGACGTGTGGCACTCGGGGACTGCCGCGGTAAAGCTATTGCATAGCATTTTTTATCAAGTTATGCAATTATCCCCCCACTCCGACTCTATTTATACTATGACTCCGAGCTCGCACGAATCGAGCCGAGCTGCTCCGAAATCGGCTTGATTCGTGCGAGCTCGGAGTGTCAGCTTAGGTTTGGACCTGACCTGACCTGACCCGACCTTGACCGTGACTTTGACCTTGACCTTGACTTTGTCTTTGACCTTGACCTTGACTTTGACTTGTGGCACTCGGGGGCTGCCGCGGTAAAGCTATTGCATAGCATTCGGAGCAGCTCGGCTCGATTCGTGCGAGCTCGGAGTTGGGGGTGTTACCATTTTTCGTTACGGAATTTCTGGATTCGGTCTCCACGCTCAAGGCCCGCGATAGAAGCTATGCAATAGCTTAAAAATTTTGGCCATTTTATCTTAATAACGAAAACTTGGTTACAAAATTCTCCACACAACAATCTAGACGTGACATATGGGCTGATTGGCTGACGCGTTTGTTCACGTCGTCCTCTTTTGTCTAAGTAATATATCAATAAATGATCCATAGTTATCGACTGTACTGGCGCCAGGCGCCCGTCGCGGACGCCCGCGACGGACAGGCGGGCGCACGGACACCCGCGCCGGGCGTCCGCGACCCGCACCCGCCTATCGCAACGAAGGCGCTTACATTGATTTTATTCTATTCTACTAACGATCTGTCTATGATGGCAGTTCGGACTGCCGTACGATCTAATTGCAGCAAAAACAATATAAACAAACAAAAAGACACCATTGACCATATTTTAAACCTCAGTCGCGTACTCGCCTAGAAAAAAGAAGTAAAGGAAAGAGTGACGATGATGGACAGAAGCAGAAGCTACTCCCTCTAGCCCCAGCACTCGAGTAAACCCCGCCTCAAGCACTGTATGCAATGCGCGTGAGCAGGTCGCCGATGCGCCATCCCATTCTTGCAAGCCTGCTTGCACAGATAAGGTTTGCAAGTGAACTAATCCGGGGACGCAGTATTGACATCGCCAAGACACTTTTAACCTTTTCTCGAAGCGTGTCGTTATATTTTAAAATTTGATCTTCGGTTTGAATAGTAGCGGAGCGCTAATATTCTCAAAATAAGTTAACAGTAAGGGTGTAATTTACAATGGCGACCGGTCCCAATTACCCGATCCCTGCCGACTTCCCTTTGCCGAAATGGTAGGGAAGTTTAAATTTGATAAAGTAGATCGAGGTTAGAACATTTTTTCTACCCGCATCCCTTTTGAGAATTTTCACCCTTCGCCACTGGTTTATACGTCGGCAGATTTACCATATTCACCATCACCATCATCACATTTGGTGGTAGATTCACGATTTTGAGTACCAACATTTGATCATTGATTTTTCTTTCAGTGAAGTACACAGTTTCATCTTGGTCTTGCTTTTATATTTTCAGAAAATTCCTCGTTTTGAGCATTTTTTTAGGTTCAACGAATTCTGTCCATTTCATTTAAAGGACTAGACTGGCGCAATCCGGCTGGATATGCAGACGGCAGTCGCTCCCATAAAAGTCAATCAAAACAAATCTTCCTTCATATCCAGACCAAAACGCGCTGGACTGCGGTGTCGCTCACATACGGAAAAAATAATACTCCCTCGAACCAAGCTGTTCGGAACTTCATTTTATTATCGGGAGCTCCACTCCCGCCTTAGCCTTCTAACCTAAACTACCCGAGTCGGGGTGGGCAGTGTCAATTTTTTTATAACCCTAATATTGGTTAACTGACCCCTAGGCTATGGCCACGTTCAAATTAATGGGTCATTATCCTGGTAATCTTTATCGATGTGTAAAAAAGAACAATATGAGTTGCGAATAGGACGAATTGCGAATGGGACAAGTTGCGAACGGGACAAGTTGCGAACGGGACGAGTTGAGAATGGGACAAGCTGCGAATGGAACGTGTTGAGAATGTATGACGAGTTGCGAATGGGACGACCTGCTTCAGACACTGCTGTATCAATTTATTGGTTTAAGCTACTTTACACCACCGAGTCGACCGAGCACCGAGTCGATGCGATATTCTCTTGCGCTCCATACATTTGCACTGCGTATTAAAAGTGTGACAGCACACCTTTGTAAGGATTTTTATAGAGCGTTTTCGGACGATTCGAGAAATAGATTTTCAAAATCAAATATCTTTAAAACTATTTGTTGTAATAAAATTTCACTTAAGCATTCATTATATTATTGTAAACTGATATTTTTTCGAGAATAAAAAAAATAGTTATCATCCCTATTGCGACCGGTCAATAACCCCATTTCACCATTATTTTCTTTGCAATGGCCTACTTGGTCTGTAGGCGATTTAGGGTGGAAGGTCAGGACTGTCGCTTCTAATATAGGTGGAAGGTCAGGACTGTCGCTTCTAATATAGCCGAAAAAATCAAGCCCAATCATGTTTAAGCGCATCCCGGACAACAAAGTAAAGGCCTCGGATGCGACCGCGACTACCACATGGATGATGATGATTTGACCCCGCCATCGCAGTACATGGACTGGCATTACACTCCACAATCGCAGGACACTTGCGACCTGTCAATATAGCCCCAGTTTGCCATATTTTCTTTGACGATCAACTGGTGTCCGTAGTTGGCCACTAAAGGCGTCTACTGTCTTAATGAGAGCAATGCACGGGAACGTGTTTATGCATGACGTTTCTATGCTTTTTGTTCAGAATGACAACTATTCAAATAAAACACTCAGTTTTTCATCCTCAGTGCCTCTAGCACGAAGAGCTATCGTAATCGTAACGTGAATGTATCGGGCGAACGGAGCATTGCGATTGGCCGCCTGCCTACTGTGAATCTGTGTGCGTGTGAAACCTACCAATCACAATGCGCCGTTCTCTCGATACTTCTACGTTAAAAGTGTGATAGTTTTTCGTGCTAGGAGTACCTACTGACCAGTGACCAAGTTTCTATTCTTACCAAGTGTGTTGGGCTACGCGTCTAAACTTTGATATTTTCCGTGAAGCGACTCGAATCTGGCCTCCACAACCAAATAACGATATCGGAGTACTTTAGATAGACTAGTCGGACTTTTAAGGGCTCCAACTACCTTAAACTAACGTAACTAACCCTAACTGAAAGTGAATAAAACATTCATACCCTTTATAAATGCACATATTGATTGATAACACACTTGTGCACATGAATAAAATATTAATATTATATTCTTGGTAAATGCACAGAACACAGATGTCAACCCTCCATGCGTAACCCCGGTCACATTCGAGGCCACAGTTTAATCCACTGATTGTTTACCGAACAGTGCGCACACCTGGCCACGAGGGCTTCATGTAGTTATACCTCGACACACGTATCTTGGACCTAAATCACTAGACAAACGAGGAACTGGCGCGCGCGGATTGTATTGTAATAATCTATGCTTGGTGAATTTGAGTTCTCCGCCGCAGTAACACACCGTGCTATCTTTAAAAGACACCCAAGAAACGTGTACTGCGCGTATAGAGCACATTTTGAGCACATTTTAGCTCCAAGAATATATCTTGGAACTAAAATGTACTCAAAAAATGTGCTCTATATCTCGTGCAGTACAGACCCTAATTTATTGAAATACTTTAAGAATGTATTAGCTGGATTTGATAAATCAATTAAGATGTTGATGTTACTTGCTCGTCATAGGCAGAGAACTTCATCATACGCACGCTCTAGTTGTGGAATGAACTCCCAGCCATGGTTTTCCCAAGCGACTAAAATATGGGGTATTAGAAGGTTTTTACAGGGGCGGCAGCACAAGTATAACGCCTCTGGTGTTGCATACGTCCATAGGCCACAGTTACCACTATCCATCAGGTGGGCTGTGTGCTTGTCTACCACCTAAGTGGTATAAAAAAACTATTAAATGCCATTATGGCTTGCACTTATAGTTTTAGAAACAGAACAACAACTGAATTAATTTTAAAGACAACATAAAATTTAGAAAATCTAGTGTAGTTTAGTGAAAATATACAATAGAATCGATATCATTGACAGAATTGATTAGTAATCTATTAGAATTTTTAAAATTACATCTATCAACCAACTGTAGGTATATTTGAGAATTGCCACATATATTCCACTGCTTACATTTCCATTCAGCGAGATTAGCATCCGGAGGCACAAGGCCACCGGCTTCCCCACCGGTACACCTAAAATAACTACAAAAGCTAAAAATAACTAAAGCCATTCATACTGACCCCATGCTTGAACCCCAATATCTTGTATTCAGTTAGTATAATGAAATTGCTCACACTTTGTATACACTATTATTTGTTTACTCGCGGTTGGTTGCTTAAAAATATTCTCGTGTGAATAAGTGTATATTTATCAAGGAACAAAAATTAATAAAACATGTTTCTGACTTGTAAATGGTATGTAAAAAAAATCATTACAAATGTGATAAGTAACATAGCTTTGGAAGATATCAGATCAAGCATCTACATAAATGTGCAATAGTTCATAAGAATAGAAGTCTTTTGTTATTATGGTTTATTTCCACTTGTTCTATTGTTACAGTACTCAGTACAGTTTAATGGCAGTAGTAATGGGATTTCTTTTTTATTCACTTCTATGATTACTATGATTAGGTACTAATATTGATATATAATTATGATTTCATTTGCCGGATGGTAAGCTGAAGGTAAAAATATAAATGGTCACCATTTCAGATAGGTATATCTAGTTAATTAAGATTATTTAATTGCAAAAATTTATTGACAGTTTTATTTATTTTTTGCTATTGTCCCTTTTCATCTGTTTTACTAAACTACAGCTACTACATTTTCCCTAAAAACACATTCTTTCTCTGAAGTGCCAAATATCACAAAAAATATAGTGAAAAACCATAGGGATGTAAATCTCTACATGTTTTGTTGCATGTTTTTAGTGAAAATATTGCAAAAAAAACATGAGCTCTGAGCGAGGCTTTAGGGGATAACGGGATGAATAGCCCATATATGAAGGGTAGATCATCTGCCCGGTCACTGGTATTCCCATTGGAAACAATCATAATTATCCTATATCATACTACATCTGTTCGTAAGTAAAATTTAAGTTTATAATAAACATGGAACTCTTTGTCGAACAACAGTATTGTACAATTTTTACTACTACTGCAATGATATTTGTAACATTTTGTTTTCTTTTTTCATGTTTAGTCTGTCAATTTGAATCTGCTTGACAGTAAGTCAAAAAAGGTTATTACTGCATATCCCTAAAATAGTCCTAAAATAGACATTCCAGTGTGATCATGTTTAGCTCTAACCCCGATCGTAATCACGACGATGTGACCTCTAGAGTCACCAACAAACTCTACTAATTCCTAGTTTATCTCTTCACTTACAAAACAAGATATTCCTGTTCTAACCTATTCGTTGTCTACGCACAGCATCGCATAGCCAATAAAATGTATAATACATATTGATTATAGAACGCGCAGCTGCGGAAATGCGGCTTTACCAATCTCTTAAAATTAAATAGGTACTTCTTATCCTTTCAAAATTTTCATAACAACTCTAAGATATTCAATCACAGTTAAGTTACCAATTTTCGCAGTTGGGATTATATTATTTTTCTTATCTTATCATATGATTTTTGTCATAAAAACTTTATAAATAAGAATTTACCTTTGATACGGCCTTCCCGCGCCCACTGTTCAACTTCTTCGTCAGACATTTCAAGTTTTATAAACAACACAAAACACTTTCTTATAAGATTTATTGCCGTTTATAATGTTTATTGAATGCAGAAAACAAACACCTTTTTTATAAAAGTCAAGTTGCTGAAGTTTGCTGGTTGTTGCCAAGTTTCGACATCGATAATCTGTTTTCATTTCATTTAAATGTAGCCAACGTAGAAAGTATGTTAATACGTATGTTATTATTAAGTTATCAATATCATTTGAATTCAAAACTTTACAGGTTTTTTTATAATAAATAACAGAAAATATACATAGCATATGCGATAAAATATAGATGTCCGTTAATTTTTTTTAATATACTCCATTCGTGTCTCTTGATACAGGGTTTTCCCTAGTTTAAGAGGCAGAGTTCCCAACTTCCTGAACATACCTATTGATGTATTTTGAAGTCCTAAACTCACTAAGTACTTAAAAAACTGAATCCTAATATTGTATGTCACTTTGTTGTACAGCTGTGTAATCTTTTTGCAATAAACAAATAATAATATTCGAATAACTAGGTACCTACATAACTAAACGTAAAAAATCTCGATTTCATTGTGTCAAAATTATTATGTTTTATTTAAAAACTCATTTTATAAATATTTTTTTGTATAGAAACTTGTAGAAGACTAAAAACCGAAATCGAACCACTAGTTAGTCAGTAAGTTGGCCTAGTTTATTTGTATAGGTAATAATTATGTTTTTATTAAAAGTCGCTACAAGATTGTTTATATTTAGATAACTCAGACTAAAAGAATAATAGACGGAATGTATAGAACCAGCGTGTGAAGCCACATAAAGTGATACTAAAGTAGCACCATCTCACTCGTACTCTTTGTGTGCACGCACGAGTGCGAGCGAAATGGTGATACTTTAGTATCACTTTATGTGGCTTCACACGCTGGATCTATACGTTCCGTCTATATTATTCTTTTAGTCTGAGTTAGTTAAGTACCTAACCGAATGTAGTTTTTCTATAAAGGTATCTTCCAGACAAGCTGCCTTGAAAGCTGGCTTGAATCCTAACTAATCCTAAGTATAACTTATTAAGTATTACCTTATTCTGTGGACAATTGAGCATTGAGGTAACTTCATGTGAGACAAAATAGTAAATATAGCACTAGATACAAATTTGAGCAATATTTTTTGCGAAAATTCTATACGTAAAAAAATCACTATTCATCGCAAAAACATGACAAAACTCCATGTTTATTCCCCAATTTAACGTAAAATTCTTGGGCTGGCAACACGAAATATGATTAGAATAAGTTTGAGGAGCATGCTATAACTTTGATTCTAGCTGGGCGTTCAAGGATCTTCATAATAAATACATAATAATTATTATTTTCTATTTTGATATTGATTCATATTCCATATTACAAAAATTATAAGGCACTATGTAATACATAAATATGTATTATAACGGACATAATATATTTATGAAACTTAATATTAAAAGTGAAATACATTTTTTCTCTTAAAAGGTCGCTTTTATATTAGGACATGAACGACAACGACACGTTTCGCCGTTACGGTACAATATAGGAGACAAAATTGCGATCCAGCCAGAATCATCATCCAGTATCCAATATAGTCCAATGACAAAGGCATGAAACTTCCTCGTCAATGTTGTGCCACTATTATATATACCTATTAATGTCTATGCTATTAATGAAAAAAAAAGTAATACTTAATGCCATGTAGGTTTACATTTTTTGTCTCGATTTGATTCGCAGGTGAACTGTCAAAATCAAATTATATGTCAAAAACTGTAAACGGTATTATCGAAATACAATAGGCTATTTGATTAATTTTCAAAAACCATTTTAAGTGATTGCTTATTACAGTATAAACATATCACATTAATATTTCTGTAAAAAAACAATGCAAGTTAAAAAATCAATGTTATAATTTAAATTTTCAAAAGTGCGCGAAAAACGCAATATTTAAAAATGGCGATGCGTGTGACGTCACTACTTACAAAATAAACAAATCACTAGAAGTACCTAGTTTGTGGAGAGCTGGTAGCTGGCAGCTATCAAATTTTCAATTCAACATTTTATTATTAAATAAATACTTATTTATCAAAGTAGGTACTATGACAAATAAAAACATGACTTTTATTTTTAAGTTTATATCAATATAACCTAAAATTAGATTTTATAAAATGTCAACGATCGCAGATTATCATTTGTATTATAAAAATGAATACGTATATACTATACAGGGCGTCCCAACTCCCACGGCAATGCCACATGGAGGGAAAGTACCTTAAATCTTTAAGTTAGCTCATTTTGTTTATAGGAGACATCATTTTATTTTTAAAAAGAAACAAAACCGCATCCAAAGATTTTTAAAAATTCGCTTGCCACACCCGGTAATCGTACCGACTAAAATGAAAACACAATGACCCCAATTCTGTCTTGTCACAAGCTAACTAAATTAAGCTAAAAATCTCTAAATGTCAGTTTAGTCCTGTCAAAATGTAATTTCGTATTCTGAGAACACACAACTAACTTAAAATTAGCTTGACACAACTAAAATTAGAGAAAGTACTCAACTGTCATTTTTGGTTAAACGGTATTCTGTTGTACGTATATGCACTAAAATAAGAAATGTCAAACTAAAATTAGACATCATCTAAAATAATGCCAATTATCGTTCTATATACGCTTAAAGCCTTTATAAAGCTCTATAAATCGTCGATTGATTTGGATTTTATAAATAACTAGCGGACCCCGCGAACTTGCCAGGTACGTGGACCGAGAAAAACTGTATTTGCTTGGTTAAGACTGAGAAATATCACAGTTTGTTTACTATTTGATCAATAATATGCACTAATTATCATTTGTCGGCATTCTAAAGACTTATTAAGATAAGTTTTTACAGATTTTATGAAAATCTTTATCGTTCATTCTTAATTTTTTAATAGTTGTAACACTCGTTTTAGCGACGTCATATTCAAATTTAGTGCTGTCTTGTGCTTAGCAAACACTTATGGCAAACACTAAATTTAGTTAGACATAACAACAGAATACGGTTAGAAATGTCAATCGCTTATCTAAAATAAGAAAATTTTAGAGAAATTTAAGTTTAGAGATGGTAACGTCAGAATTGGGGTCAATGTATCGCACATCACAATAATTACATTAAATAAGATTGTTTAGTGCGATTGCCAAGTCAATTTATCATATTTAAAACATAAAAGCTTATAACGTAAGAAGGATAGAAGGTCCCTGAAGTAGGGACTCAATAAATTAACCGACTTGGTATTACATGGATCTCACAACTTTTTGCGGTAGAAGAACCGAGGGCGGCGAGGCTTGGCATTTTTTTACAAGTATTATTTTTGATGGGAATTGGGATACAGGGATACAAGTGTCCAAAGCATAGTTAGCGGAACTTCCGCAGTAACAGAAGCGTAATGAGCAGTTTTCCAGTAGGTATTTATAGGGTTCCTAAGGACAAGCTAGATGGCGCAGCCGGCACTTTTGGTAAGAAGAGTGTGGTCTCACATCTAGTGTTCCCTAATTTATGGAAAAAATGTTCTTCGGTTTTGTAATAATTTACTTTACATAAATGTTTTGACATTTTTTTTTGATAATATTATTATAAATATAATATTATTTTAAATTACAGACAGTGACGCGAAAAGAATTAAGCGTTTTATCATATTTTATCTATTGTAATATGGGTAAATGAAATTAAACTTTGGCAACATCGCACAAACAAACCACAGAGTACATTAAAATTACCAAAAGCTATGCTAGCGCCATCTCTTTATGATTTAAAAACCAACTGATTATTATACCTACTGGAAAACTGCTCATTCCGTTACACTTAGGGTTGCCAACTTTTTTTAGAAAAAATAGAGTATATCTGATTTCAAAAGAGGTAAAAAAAAAGTACGGACTTACAAAAAAGAGTACATTTATTTACAGTTTTAAAAATTGAAATTTTTAGTACCTTTGACGGCACACAAGAAGTTTTTAATTATTTTTAAAATAAATGTGAGTCAACTCTAAATTTAAGTAGATCAGGAGCTCACTTTTAGTCACTTTCTTCCCGCCACTTCACATTCATGATTGAAAACACTCTCTACGAATACAAAAGTGGCGGGAACATACAAAATATGCCCAATATATTTTTTTTATTAAATTAAATCCTCAGAACATTTTTTTTATTTTTAACCCCCGAAAAAAAAGAGGGGTGTTATTAGTTTGAAGTGTGTACGGATGTGTGTGTGTGTGTGTGTGTGTGTGTGTCAGTCTGTCTGTAGCATCGTAGCTCCCAAACGGCTGAACCGATATCGATTCTGTTTCTTTTGTTTGAAAGATGGTTTAGTCGAGAGCGTTCTTAGCTATGTTTCATGAAAATCGGTTCAGCCATTTGAAAGATATTATGTCCTTTTTGGGTCGAGGGTTTTTTAATTTTTTAATTTTTTACATTAAATTTTAAAAAGTTATATGTATGTATATCGTATTTCCACTTCGCACAATACAAGAAATTGTGACAAGGCACCTGACATCTATTAGGTATCTATGTATAGGTACTATTAGATATATACCTAATTGTAAAGTGGTCGTGTTTGTACATTGAAGATATTTAAAAAAATCACTTAACGGTTAACATAACCCAAGATTTTTTTATATCATATCATGTTAACGATACTGAACACGAAAATATATATTTTTTTATAATTTCCTGTCTGTTTATCTGTTAGTCTGTTTGTTCGTGATGGACGTAAAAACTACTGAACAGATTTTGATGCTGTTTTTTTGTTAAAAAGGGCTTGGCCTTTTTATATCATATCATGTTAACGATACTGAACACGAAAATATATATTTTTTTATAATTTCCTGTCTGTTTATCTGTTAGTCTGTTTGTTCGTGATGGACGTAAAAACTACTGAACAGATTTTGATGCTGTTTTTTTTGTTAAAAAGGGCTTGGCCAGACTTAAAATCTTACGGTTGTTTGATCGCAATCGGTTGAGTAGAACCGGAGATATGAGCAAAGCTCGCGATAACAGAGATGCACGCGGGCGGAGCCGCAGATGGAAGGCTAGTCTGACAATACAAATTGACACCGTTGACATTGGAGGTTAGAATGCGTTCAGAAATTGTTAAAAGTGAGTACTAAGTACAGTAGATATATATCAATAAATTCCGTTTAATGAAAAAATGCTTTTAGAGTAAACTTTTCAAAATATGTACCAAAAAAATTAAATCATGCGAAATAAAGTATTTTCGCGTACTTTATTTTACTCATAAACCATCGTGCATCGTTTAGTTTACTCTATGCCACAGACAGAGTAAAGAATGGTGCTAGGCTAAAATATACGCCGACGTGGTTACCCACTGGAAAAGTCCGTCCGTCGCAATATTATTAATCTATGGTCCGTCGACAAGCAAGTCGACATCCGACAGTTCGTTGCGTTGTACGCTGTTGTTCGCGACCGTCAGTTCGGTTCGCCAGTGGTTAAATGACGTTACTGACGTTCAATAAATATTTTTTATAATATACGTCCATTTTTTAATATTGTGTTAAAATGGATCGCTTACGAATGCGTGTGAACATTAACTGTATTTCTAGTGTGTTTTTATTGGTACTCTTCATCACCCAGTGGAGCACAGGTATGTCGCAACTTGCAGCCTACGTAATGAAAACAATGTATCTAATAAAAGTTAAAATCTTTGAATGCACTTCCATCTAAAACTTTTCTACCCACTTGTTGCTTTAATATTTAAGTTGCAAGGATATGTAGTTTCTAGAAATTGATTGTGTATGACTTTAATAATATTCATAAATAAGTGTTTAAATAGTGAACACCGTAACCTTCCTTGGAATCCTTTCGTTACTGAGTAAAGAAACGTCATCGCAGATGAATTCTCCACGTTAATTGTTAGTTTTAATTACTTTAGTTAGGTAGATCGTTTAAATGGTTTGCTCACTGTAGATGTTTTGACGTGATTTCTTCAAAGCATCTTATGAATGAGGTCGCTCGAGCTATTACTCGTTTCGCTTAATTATTTACTACCGCTTATAATCTATGTCGTGTATATAAAAATAATCACGCTCGTAAGTTCGCGATTTAAAAAGTATTTATAATAATGCTCTATCCTAGAACTATGCCACCTGTTGCTCTTGATGTTATGGTGATCATGTCTAGTGATAAATACTGTGTATTGTGCATCCCAATAAGACTAGGAACAAAAATCAACTACTTTAAAGCTCAAAAGTAGGTTTATAAGTTAATATTTCTCAAGTTTTCATAACTTTTCTACCTACTTTTATAAAACAATGGTAGCTATTATTATTATATTGATGAAAAATTATAATTATCTCTTAATATGTAACAATGATCAAATAAAGATTATCAAAAAGATTTTTTCCAATTACCCACAAGATGAAAAATTGAGGATTTTTTTGTGATTTTATAATTTTGGGTTTTGGTACAGAAAGACTATGTCAACCTCAAATAGAATGCTTAAAAACAAATATTAGCATAAAGTTATTATCTGGGTATGTTTTTATTCTCCTTTTGACTAAAGAGAATGGAAGAATATAAATTCCAAATATGTAGCTATGACTGGTAAAGCGGACCCCAGACTCTGAGCTGAAAGTTTCGGATGCGACTGGGAATTAACGCTAGGAGGAAGAAGAATGGAAGAATATAAATTCCAATAAGAACCTTATTAAAATATTTTGTTCATGTTCATCTATAATCTATATCATCATCATCATAGTGTAGTTCCTCATTGCATCTCAGTCTTTCACCTCATTGCCCAGGTTGTCTGCTTACCCATTCTCTGTCTTTTGATTTGGTTTTTATGGATGTGACTGCCATCTTGAAACACTCCTCTTTGTTTTAGTAACACAGCCTAAAATAAAGTAGTTAATAATAGTTTGGTTGTAAAACTGACAGAACAGATAAGACTTTGGAGCCTGGACTGGGCTTATTGTTTTCTGCCCCCCTGGACGACTGTCATATACAACCAATATCATACATTCTTCACAAAACAGCCAACTAATTGCCAGTTGTCTAGGGGGGCTGACCTTCCAACCTGGAGAGGAAAGTTTGCCCCAGAGCCTTATCTGTTGTTTAGCTGGTGCACTGACCTACAAGTATGGTAGGCTTGCCCCTAAGGTGTAGGTAGGAGTCTGTATACCTTAGCATTTAAAAAGTCTTTTACTACTATGAAAGCTGAAGTTTATGCGCAGATCACTCATTGAAACAAAAACCACTTTTTAATGAATGCTACAGCAATTTATTGTATGCATAATATATGTACGTACTATAGTGATGTCATTATACCTACTCATCATCGATAACTGCATGGCGAACGCTACTCGCACAAAAACCTCAAAGTTTAAGCGAGTAGTTAATATGTTATTGTAATAATATCTAAGTAATACTCTATTGTGAACATTTTAAATAAAATAAAAAAAAATAAAAAAAAATAAACTATTTAATATGTGGCTTCTGTAAGAGGGTCAAATTGACTCCCAACAGAAACCTCAACAGCCTAACATCAGCAGGCAACTTCATCCATACTAAAGACCTCAACTCCCTTCCTTATTGACATTTTATTCTTCTCTTTCTGCCTACCCATCTGCAGTGTCACCCACGCTGCTCACACATCATGTCTTGCAGCATCTGCACTGCTTACCTCACATTATTAACAATGCCTGCGAAACAAAGGAGGTATAAAAGTGTTACAGATATAAGGAAACTTAGGAAATAAATTGTTATAATCAGAGTAATTTATAAGTAATACTTTAGTCATACCACCAATGGGGAATTGAACCTAACAGGAAAAAACAACAATTAGTTTACCTAATTATTTTCAAGTCAGTTAGCCTATTGCAGTCCACTGCTGGACATAGACTTCTCCCAATTTGCGCCACTGCTCCTGAAATTCCACCTTCCGCATCCAGTCTGTTCCCGATACCATTTTCAGGTCTCACCTAGCTATCGGGTGCCTGGTGTCACACCTAATCATTTTAGCTAGATTAAATTCAATATACCTATTATTCTATAGATAAACTTATGTGGGTATACAGGGCTTCCTCGGGGGCCAATCCAACCCCTCAAAGTTGGGATGCAAGACGGGTCACATCCAGAGAATAATACCAGTCAAAAATAATAAGTGGAACTTAGTAGGCTAAAGTACATATTTAAAAATAATGAGTACACCACATTCTGCCTGCAAAGATCACTCCAATAAAAGCTTGTCTGGTAGAGTTCATGGTCTGCATTAAGACTGCCTAATGTTTTTTTAAGTCTGCTTTAAGCTGTTGCTCACGGAATCCCTATCCCGTTCATCGCTGATAGTAGCGTGATGATAACCTATGTGGTACCTAATAATGTATCTTTCTTATGGCAAAAGAATTTTTAAAATCGGCCAGTAGTTTTTGCGATTATTTATTTCGTACAAAAATATAAATCTTTCCTCTTCATAATCTTCTATAACATAATAAAATCGGCCAAGTGCGAATCGGACTCGCCCATGAAGTGTTCCGTAGTAGCAAAGGCGAAAATTGTGGTTTCTTCTTCTTCTTCCTCTTAGCGTTATTTCCCAGTCGCATCCGAAGCTTTCAGCTCGGAGTCTGGGGTCCGCTTTTACCAGTCTTAACCACGGATTTGACTAGACCTCGATATTTTCCGTGAAGCGATTGTCATCTGACCTCCACAACCCAATGTTAACATTAGGCAATATCGAAGTTTTGCAGTTAGACCGTTGTTTTTGGATTTTTGAGGGCTCCAACTACCCGTAACGACTGCCATAGATGTTCTCATGGCAACCGGGACCGACGGCTTAACGTGCTCTCCGAGGCACGACCAGACCAATGCAAATACTCATATTTCATTCACACAAATATTTGCACTGAGCGGGGATCGAACCCGCGCCTCCTGCGTAGCGGCCGCGTTCACTACCGCTACGCCACGGAGGCTGTCAAAATTGTGGTTTATGACGTATTAAAAAAAAACTACTGACTGGATCTCGTTCGAACCAATTTTTAGTGGTAGTTTGCATGGCAATTTACATCATATATTTTTTTTAGATTTATCATTCTCTTATTTTAGAATTTAGAGGGGGGGACACACATATTTCCACTTTAGAAGTGTCTCTCGCGCAAACTATTCAGTTTAGAAAAAAATTATGTAAGAAACCTCAATAGCATTTTTAAAGACCTATCTATAGATACACCACACGTATGGGTTTGATGAAAAAAAAAAATTGAGTTTCAGTTCTAAGTATGGGGACCCCCAAAATTTAACGCTTTTTTTTTTATTTTTGTGTGAAATTCTTAATGCGGTTCACAGAATACATCTTCTTACCAAGTTTCAACAGCATAGGCTAAGGCTGTAAGCAGTTTCGGAGAAAAGTGGCTGTGACATATGGACGGACAGACAGACAGACGGACGGACAGACATGACGAATCTATAAGGGTTCCGTTTTTTGCCATTTGGCTACGGAACCCTAAAAATGAATCCCTAAATGTGTTGCTAAGTGCAAATCTCGAGAACGGCTCAACCGATTTCGCTAATTCTTTAGAATATTCCTTGAAGTAGGTACGAGGATGGTTCTTACAGAGAGAAAAATAAAAATAAAAAAGAATCGACTGTTTGGCGGTACGAAGTTCGCGGGGTCAGCTAGTATTAGTATAGATAATTATGTTATTTACTACTGTATCAATCAATTAGCTTATTGCGGTTCTGCCAATGTTGTTATTGTTTCCACGCTGCCCAGACAGATTGGTACAGGGTTTTATTTCGAGGTTTCCTTGTCTCGGAGTGATATCATCACGTATTTTTGCGTTAGTCGCCTGTAACGACACCCTTAGGATATGTACATACATACATTACATACAGTCACGTCTCTTTTTCAGTGGGGTAGGCGGAGACCATAGTAGGATATGTAATAAAGCGTATTTCTATTCTATTACCATAGCCCGTAGGCTTTGGTTATTATGGGATAAACTCAGAGGTTTATCCCATATTCCCTATATCGCATATACCATTTATTCGAGCGACTGCCAATCTCCCAATCTAACACATGCGCATTGCAGAGAACCTTCTGGGGATATTATACAAACGATAATTTGTACCTATCTTATATAAAACAGGTGTTATAAAGACGGATAGACAAGAGAGTCTGGGACTTAGGTCGGTATACAAGTTGTATCTATAATTTATTTTACTATTGTTTACTTTATAATATATGGATCAATATCTGCGTGGGTACTGTGACGTCTGTGACTGAGAAGTTTCATTTGTCGGGGTGTTAAAAGACAGACCATAGCGTAATTAAAAAAAGGGGTTTCAAAGTGTGTCACAGGCGAAGTCGTGGTAGGTCGGCTATTCTATTATAAATTTTATAAGTACACCCGGGCCGTCCGGATGCAGGCTTTCCGGAACCCGATTGCGGTATCATTTGCGGACGCGAAAAAACATCTTTGAAGTGAGTTGTATACCGTTGAGTTCACTCGATGCAGAACTTTCTTTCATTCCGAATGATTCGTAAGGTACGGTACGAATTCGTAGTCTAGCGCATACAACAGCAGTAGCTCTAGCTACAATAGGTACCTACCCTGAAAGAGACTTGAGTATGATAATACATATTGTTTATTGTTTTAATTCAATGCGGTTTCTCAATGTTGCCGTTTTCCCGTATCGAAGTTTAACCTTGAAAATGTGTAGTTATAGATAGACCAAAGAACGGGTCGCGGGGACTGATACTAATGACACCTGCGGCCTGACCATAAACCTTAAAAAAGGTCAATAATTGAACTACTGTCATTCTACCAACTGCAAATGTCACTTTGTAATGGTATATAAATATATAGGATTACAAATTATTGACCTGTTTTAAGAGTTCATGGTATGGGCCCTGTACTCTCTTATTTTTGGACCATATGTTCGGTCTGATGACGATTCGTCTGTACACATACATTACTTGTTAAACTTCGATACAGGTAAACGGCACCATTGAGAAGGCGTAATAAATTAAAACTAAAACAATATGTAATATGTAAGTAAGTAAGTAATATGAACAACACTGTAAATGTATATAATCAATAGGAAATGACTAACAATCACTGTGCTAAAGTGCAATTTGCAACTAACTGCCACTTACTTAATAACAATTATTACGAATCACGTCACTATATCGCGTGTCGTGATCGGTCATAGGTAATTTCTTAGATTTCAGCGACACTTATTTGCACACTGACCAAGTTTAAGGGCAATTCCTCTTGATTTATATCCCGTGACGAAACGGCAGAAACGTTGCCGTCTTTTGATGATTAGTTATAAACAAACTAGACGTAGATATCTTGAGCAATACAGTTCTTAGCGCGGTTTTCCTGAGGTCGTTCCACGGGACAGCGCTGTCACGTCACTCGCTAGACAAGTTGTGACGTCCAAGGCACTCCAAGGTCAGTGATCAAGGTTTGCTTCATACTGTTTTTCTTAAGGAAGGATGTTTGTTATAAACTTGTACATTCTGTTGATGCAAAAATAAGAGGTTATTTCTACAGGTTTACCTACATTAGAGGCTGTTGTTGAATCACACCTCACGTGGAGTAGCGATGACTTGACTACATCGGAATGGAGCCTAGAAGCATTTTGTAACCCGCAATAAATGCATTAGTATGTACTTATTACGGTTCTAAAATGAATCAGAAAGAAACCGTGTGCTATGAACCGTTTGCTACTGATATACCTACGTACTATAAAGCGTATCCTGTTTATGTAGAATTTGCCGTCATACGTATAGAAAACCGGTTATAGTCAATCGATCAAATTCCAATACTATTTTTCAATTTTTCATTTGTACTGTAGCTAGTTAAGTAGGTACACTGCAAAAAGCGCTTCTAAAAAACCTTTTTTTTATTTAATACATAATAATTGCACATACCTAGGCGTGCATATGATATTGTGGACCCCTAAGTTTTTAACGCGTTAGCTAGTGCTCTTAACTCAAGTCTCAACAAAAACTCGTTTACGAATTTTTAGGTGGTTATAAATTTGGTGGTATCATTCTTGCTTTAGTTCCAGGCGCATCCAAGGCCTTCTCCTCTGAGTTCGGGGTCCGCTTTCCTACTTTTATTTATCCAATTCGCACGGTTTTGGGCATCCATGGTAGTGAGGCAATTGGCACGCATGCCCTCTACGACGTCAAGCCAGCAGTTTTTCGATCTAATCCAGGGGTGCCATTGCAAAACATTTGTTACCCACGTAGTGCACGTAGTCTGAAGATAATTCCGCAAAACAACAGCGAACTAAGACTCAGGCAAAGATTACTGCGGATGCGGGAGTTCCTCGCGCGTGATCCTCACATCCATTACAGCATTTTCATCTTCGTGACACGTAGCTCCTTCCAGCGGACCCTCTTCGTAGCCATGTAAAAGGACAAACCTATAGTTTTGAGCGGAATCAAAATAATTTACTAACTATTCTACCATCTACCATAGAACCTGAATGAGTTTTCTCGGTACATAGCTGAAATATTGTGCAACATAAACTGGCTGGGCGATGACATGTGATGTGATGATTCACTCTAGGTATGGTTGTTATTTCTCAGATATTATTTTTATACTAATTTTAATTTTAATATTCCTATTAGGTGGTGTGATTGTTTAGTAGTAATCTGTGGTTTAGTAGGCTTGAAGCCTTGGATGTTGGTGGGGCCCTGCACACCTTCTGATGTAATCTATATTAAAAGCGAAATACCACTCACTGATTAATAACGAAATCTCAAAAACCATAACACCTACAAACTTGCAATTTGGCAGGTAGGTTCCTTCCTCCGCGGATTTTACAAAACTTCCCTCCTAAGGGGGCAAAGCGAACTCCAAGCGTACGAATTCGCAGGCGGCCGTTAGGGAATTAATATTATATTCTTTTATAAGTTGAAACATGCAACTTGTTTGCTAAAAGATTCGTTTATTGCCATAAATAAGAAATAAAAATAAATGGCAATAAAGCCATTTTTTTTTTCCAATTGAGTACCCTTTGTTTGTTGTGTCTGAACTACTATGATGCAATCAAATTTAATTTTAATCAAAATCAAATCAAAATTAATGGCCTCTTGGGCTAGGCAACGACTTCTAATAAATCAGTAAGTCTATAAATTAAGTTATTTTTTTGCTTTTGAGAGCCTCTTTTTCGTTTTTTGAAGTCGGTTAAAATACACCCACAAACGTTATGCCACTGTTCTCTAAAACGTGATAATATCATTATCAACAGTGCCATAGTACAATAAAATTATAATACGTAGGAGGGAATCTGTACTAACCTTGAAATTTTACAACAAAAACCAGCTATGGGTACATGAAATTAACAACACATTACCGTACGTTGCTATGAAACATACAAATGTATTGAATGAAACTGTACAACAAAACACTCTGTTTCGTGACTATTGAGCAAATACAGGTTAATTTTTAAATATCTCCAATGTACAGAGACGACCACTTTACAATTTACCAATAAATAGTGTAGGTGATAACACCTAATAGCTTTATGACGCAATACGTAACATTATGGTACAGGTGGTCCGGCGGGCATTTAACTTAACAATTATTAGGCAACAAGAAAGAAACTGAAGTTTTTTGAGAACTCATAAACAAATTGATTTTCGAATTTTTGTTCCACCAATCCGCGGAATCTGCCATCTTGTCTATACTTTTGAGAGTTGTGGTTGCTAATTGATTGTTGAGTTGCTAGCAACTCGAGTTGCGCATGTCGAGTATCGCGTTTCGGTTTTAAACTGGTCCCTCAATCTGCAATACCACATTATTGGCAGATGTGGCGCACGTTGGGAGAGGCCTATGTCCAGCAGTAAACTGCAGTATGCTAATTGATTTATTGATTGTTGTCCGTACGTGTTCCACACGTACCAATACCTCATAATAGTCATAATGCGCAGTGTCTGTATAACATTATCGTCACTTAAGTCCTAACACCACATAAGTAATAGTACATTATCGTACAAGTGAGCAAAGTTGGTGATTACCGCCGAGGCGCCATTGAGACCCGAGCCGCCAGGCGAGGGTCATAAGAGAGCCGAGGACGGTAATCATCATGCTCACGCGTGCCATACGACGTTTTACAACACACTTGCGAATAAAATAATACTAATAATACTAAATAAACAATACTACAAATTAATTCGTTTTCTTATGCGCGCGCATTTAACAATGGCGGTCGATCATATTTAAAAAAAAATGAGGTTTGAATTTAACTTTTTTTTACTCTGTTTTTTTTTCTGTACTTAGAGAAAAAAAAAAATGTTAAAATTGAGTGAAAATTTTGTTTATTATACAAGTATTACAAGTTGAAATTATTTATTTAAATACGAAAATGCATCAAATGACCATACAATAGGCGTATTAATTTATTCGTACTATTAAACACGTTCTTTTTTTGTATCAAAACTTTTTTAAGAACATAGACAATTATAGACACTTCCTATAAAATTTAAAAAAGAATCTATAACTCACTTTTGTGAATAATAGCAATGAAAAAGTCACAGTTTGATAATAGGTGTCATTACGTGCCTAATTGCGGTAAAATAATAGAAAAGTTTATGAGCAGGTGTGTTGTAAAAAGTATTTGCGCATTAGCGACCATATGATTTTATAAATATCGTCGTGAATGCGTTGCGCATACGTCATGTTAGAACTTCAGAGACGATATAAAGGAAGACATCGTCCGTATCTATTGCACTTTGTTCTGGCGAGTAATATTCTATTAATTAGGTACTAGATAATGTATTGACACAAAGGGGGCAGTGCAGTAAAATAGGACAAAGAATAATATATAATGGTTATCGTTCTCTCAGCTATATATGTACTTATAATTTCATAGAAATGCTCTATAAGCGTGTGATACGAGGACGTAAATTTAGGCCACGTATTGTTCGGGACATATATCTTGGACCTAAAATGTGCTCTATACACGCAGCAACTACTACTTCTTGGGTGTCTTTGGAAGATAGCACGGGGTGCTTCTGCGTTGGACGCACTCAAATTCACCAAGCATAGATTATCACAAAACAATCCACGTGCGCCAGGGCCTCGTTTGTCTCGCGATTTAGGCCCAAAATACGTGTCCCGAGGTATACCCGTGTGGGGTTCAAACTATGAGATCGTACGGGTACATAGCCAAGCTATTATTCTAGAATGGTACTCAGTTTTGTCAGCCTAGATATAGCGAAGGCCTTCGAAAGGGTCTCGCACAGAGGTCTTCTTGCGAAATTGCCGCGCTATGGACTCCCCGAGGGATTGTGCGCATGGATTTCCAGCTTTTTGTCCAACAGAAGTAATCAAGCCGTCGTCGATGGCAGCTGCTCGGACCGCATGGATACCATCTATAAATGCTGGTGTTCCACAAGGCTGCGTGTTGTCCCCGACCCTGTTTCTGCTGCATATCAAAGACATGCTGTCTGATGGCTCCATCCATTGCTATGCGGATGACAGCACCGGGGACACGTATTACACGGGCCGTGCAAATATCCCTAGGTCAGAAGTGGAGGAGAGTCGTGAACAACTTGTGTCCAAAATTGAGACTACTCTCTCTGGAGTATCCGATTGGGGACGACTAATCTTAGTCCAATTTAACCCCACCAAGACACAAGTATGTGTATTTACCGCTAAGAAGGCTCCATTCGTTGTAGCGCCGCAATTCCTGGGCACACCGGTTACCATCTCCACAAGTATCGTGATTCTTGGTGTCGACATCTGCAGCGACGTCCAATACCGAAGTCATCTGGAAGACAAGGTCAGGCTGGCATCAAAGAAACTTGGGGTGCTCAACAGAGCGAAGCAGTACTTCACTGCGGGGCAACGACTCCTCTTTTATAAGGCACAGGTTCGGCCCCACATGGAGTACTGCTCTTACCTTTTTGCCGGAGCGCCTGCGTGTCAGCTTGACCCTTTCGACTCAATCCCATACTCACAGGCGATGTGGAGCCTCTCAGTCTCAGGAAAGACTTTGCCTCACTGTGTGTGTTTTACCGCCTATACAATGGTTTGTGCTCGGATGAATTGTTTGACATGATGCCCACAGCTACATTCTATCATGGCACTTCTCGCCGTAGGCGGGGAATTCATACTCACACATTGCGACCGGAAACGGTGCGCATTGTGCGGTATGAAAGGAACTTCATCCCTCGCACACTCAAGCTGGGGAATGAAAAACGCGCGGGTTCGAGTCCTGCCCGAGCATTGATTTCGCTTTGTCCAATTTAAAATAATTTGTTTAGTTTAGCATACTAAATGCTTTAAAATTATTTTCCAATCTTAATCGATTTGAATAGTTGGCATACTAAAATTACTTAAAAAATTACTTTAAAATTTACTTAAAATTTCATTAAATTTACTTAATCGGTACGGGGATAAGCAGTGATTCTGCCTAGGCCGACCGGGTAATCTAACCTTGTTCACGATCACACGCGTACATTGCCCCGGGCCGAAGAAGGTCGTTCTGTAAGTAGTTGTAATATTAGTAAATGTTAGTTATTGTTCATTTTTATACTAGAAGTTTAATTAATTGTTTAAAAAACTTTATATATTACGTAAATCTATTTATATTTATACTGTTATATAAATTGTAAAGTAGTCGTCGACAATGGAGATGTTTAAAAAATACTTTGGTTATGTTAGATTGAAGTGTACTGAACACATTTTTTTTAAATTTTACCTGTTTGTTTGTTCATGATGGACGCAAAAACTACTGAACGGATTGTGATGCGGTTTCTTTCGTTTGGAAGGTCTTCTTTCGCTTGTTTGACGCAATTGATTGATTAAAACTGAAGATATGACCACAACATTCACGCGGGCGGAAACACGTACAATGGCTAGTTTGTAATAGTAACAATGACGTATCTTTTATTTATTGCCCTATAGCCCAGTTCGTATCAAAACCACAGAAGTGGATTACGGATTTTGTACAGTTTTTGGAGCCCCCCTTTCCTTTTTCCATTCCCCTTTATTTATAGCAGTGGTGAAGGGTGAATTCTTTTAAAATGGAAGCCTGTGAAAAACCATTTTACCTCGATATACTTTATCAAATTTAAACATCCCTACCATGTATGCAAGTCGGCAGGAATCGGATTATAGAGAAGGGACCTCTCGCCACTGGTAGGAAGCAAGGCACTTTCTGGAGCAGTATTGTGGCTTGTGGCCAATGTTCACAGACCAAGACCACGATAATACAACCACTTAAAATGATCACATGCATAGATAAATACTTATTATTTATTCTGTGCCATTACCGTGTGCTTGTTTGCTATTTTAGTTGTTACTAGCCTATGCCCGCGGCTGTGCCCGCTTGTAGGTCGGTTATTTTTGGTCATACCTCCGGTTCCACTCGTCCAATTGCGATATATGTAAGGTTTTAAATCTGGCCAAGAACTTTTCAACAAAAAAACTAAGTAGGTACATCAAAATATGTTCAATGGTTTTTGCGTCCAGCACGAAAACACACAAGAATTAAAAAAGAATATGTTTTCTAAAAAAATCTAAAATAACTAGTGATGTGCCGATCATAACTTTGGCCGACTAGCCGACTAGCCGACTATTCGGTTTCTAAACAGCCGACTAATCGGCCGACTAGTCGGCCAAGCCGATCATGGTTACGGGTATTTCCGGAACGTTTCGTTTACAGATCTTTCGCGCGAGCCGCACACGCTGATCAATTTTCAAGTTTTAGGTGTTACGAAATTCAATTTTCTCAAAATGAAAATACCTAGTTAGAAAAAACTATCGATACGTGCTTAGGACTATTCTGTACACGTTATGCTACAATTTGTTATTTCAATAAATTATTTGTTTCATCAGATAATAAAGCTCAAAGGTACCGACTTCGCAAGTTGTGTAGATAAAATTTTTCTTTACGAAATGTATCTAGTGCAGTTGATTGTCTTTTGTAGTGTAAGTTGTTTACTGAGAGATTCAATAAATAAAATCGGCCAAGTACGAGTCGGACTCGCCCATGAAGGGTTCCGTACTAGCAAAGGCGAAAATTGCGGTTTATGACGTATTAAAAAAAAAAACTACTGACTGGATCTCGTTCGAACCAATTTTTAGTGGAAGTTTGTATGGCAATTTACATCATATATTTTTTTTAGATTTATCATTCTCTTAGTTTAGAAGTTAGAGGGGAGGGGGGGGGGGGACACATTTTTTCCACTTTGGAAGTGTCTCTCGCGCAAACTATTCAGTTTAGAAAAAAATTATGTTAGAAACCTCAATAGCATTTTTAAAGACCTATCTATAGGT
The DNA here is from genome assembly GCA_914767945.1 of Eilema depressum. Classification (NCBI taxonomy): domain Eukaryota; kingdom Metazoa; phylum Arthropoda; class Insecta; order Lepidoptera; family Erebidae; genus Eilema; species Eilema depressum. The sequence continues at coordinate 29,596,903 of OU612012.1, read as the reverse complement.
ACCCCACACGTATGGGTTTGATGAAAAAAAAAATTTTGGTTTCAGTTCTAAGTATGGGGACCCCCAAAATTTAATGCTTTTTTTGAGATAATTTTAAAGCAATTAGTTTGCTAGACTAAACAAATTATAATAAATTGGAAAAAGCGAAATCAATTCCTGTAAGGGAAAGATCGCGGGTTCGAGTCCCGCCCGAGAATTGATTTCGCTTTTTCCAATTTATTATAATTTGTTTAGTCTAGCAAACTAATTGCTTTAAAATTATCTCAATTGATTGTGCGGAGTTATCAAAAATCAATGTTTAAAAATGATTGCAACATCATTCATTGATTCCGATAGTTCGTACGAATATCGGTAGATTACTCCTACCATCGCCGTAAGATGGATGTATTGGAAAAATTGGGTCACTCTCGGGCGAAGCTCGGTGGCTCAGTGGTCAGAGCGTTCCCCCTGTAAGGGAAAGATCGCGGGTTCGAGTCCCGCCCGAGAATTGATTTCGCTTTTTCCAATTTATTATAATTTGTTTAGTCTAGCAAACTAATTGCTTTAAAATTATCTCAATTGATTGTGCGGAGTTATCAAAAATCAATGTTTAAAAATGATTGCAACATCATTCATTGATTCCGATAGTTCGTACGAATATCGGTAGATTACTCCTACCATCGCCGTAAGATGGATGTATTGGAAAAATTGGGTCACTCTCGGGCGAAGCTCGGTGGCTCAGTGGTCAGAGCGTTCCCCCTGTAAGGGAAAGATCGCGGGTTCGAGTCCCGCCCGAGAATTGATTTCGCTTTTTCCAATTTATTATAATTTAATGCTTTTTTTTTATTTTTGTGTGAAATTCTTAATGCGGTTCACAGAATACATCTTCTTACCAAATTTCAACAGCATAGGCCTTATAGTTTCGGAGAAAAGTGACTGTGACATACGGACGGACAAACAGATAGACGGACGGATAGACATGACGAATCTATAAGGGTTCCGTTTTTTGCCATTTGGCTACGGAACCCTAAAAAGGTGTACGTATACAATTTTTTAAGCTATTTTTTGTTTCTCAGACCATTATCTTTACAGAAACATATTATAGGAAAATAGAAACATTTGGTTCTTTAGGATCACCCAACCTTCAGCTATTATAATTAATGGGATTTTCTTGCCCATTTTTGTACTTCTTGAACAAAGTTTGTGATTTTTTAGATAACAGTGCTCAAAAAATATCGAGATTTTGTTCAATCAGCTTGATGCTTATCACCCTCCAATCAAACATATGATTAAGCAAACAAAATATATGCTATCTGGCATTGTATTATATGCCATTGGAATGCCAAATTTTACTGTTATGGATAAAAATAATTGCAGAATCCTATTCATAGCTTTAGAACTTCAGCCGCTTAAAATTGGATAGCTACTAGACTACTAGAAATTGGATACTACTAAAATGCATTATTATCTAAGGTACACAAACCGGTAAACCGGTATGAAGCCGGATAGTCGGCGCTCTTTGCCGACTAGTCGCCGACTAATCGGCGACTACAAAAATGGCCGGATAGTCGGCTTTACCGACTAGTCGGCGACTAGTCGGCACATCTCTAAAAATAACCCAAATATTCCTAAATTTATATTCTTATCGCTAATGTACAGACACGATGTCTTTTTAATTATTTATAACCCTTTCAGACCTTTATGACCTTTATAACGTTTATGACATACGTTAACGACTAATAGCTGAAGGAAGTATGCTATTGAAAATTTGGGAAAACAAAAAACCGGTTTTTCATGATACTCTCGATTGTGAGGGAGAGGGCCAAGTTTAGGTAAACTCAGAATTATGCAGCCATCACGTTAACAATTATTGTTTTCCTCATTTTGTTGTTATCACATTAAGTTATTTTATGTTTAAGTTTATTGCCTTTGTTGTAAGTATCTGTGGTTTGTTATGGAATATAAATACGTGATGTATTTGTTCGTGTTATGAATACCTACTTAAGTTTGCATTTGTATGTTTGCTATCTACGCTACGTAGATATGAAACAGCGGCACATAGGGAATGTGTAAATTGAGAAGCGTCATACCCGTGTCCGTTATATTCGTGGTATTTTGATTGTTTCACAAACTAACACCTATTTTATACATAAACACATACATATATTCACGCGTATTTCCCACCGCATTTTCTGCATACCCCCAGATATAACAGCACGAGATAACACGGACTTCAGTCATAAAATAATATCCCACAACCTAAGTTAAAAAAAACTACGTTTAAAAAAACCGACTTCAAAAAACTATTCCAATAAAAATAAAATGCACTAAAAAGTTGAAAATAATTATGTATTCTTCAAAAATTTTATTACAAATTATTGTTATTTTTGGAGTCGATGTCAGCCTACAAAGTGTTCTGCCACAGTGCGGAGGAGGTTATGTCGGACTCGAACCGACTAAAACGCACACACGCACGTGAGAAGTTACAAACCTACCTTGGCTGACACCGACTCCAAAACTGACAATAATTTGTAATAAAGTTGGGTAAAAATTTGAACCAAGAAAACACAAAAAACATCATAAAATGAAAACTACTGGGCAAAACTATGTTAAATTTGGGTTATTCCCAGTAGCCCCCACTGTCGGCGCCACCACTGGTGACAAATGGGATTTGTTTCCAAAAAATGTCCCACTTGCCACCACTGGTGGCGCCACCAGTGGTGGCAACTGGGAATGGTCACTCTGGGACCAAATGACAAGTATTTCACATCGAATAAAAAAATAATCACGGAAATCGCATCATAAAGCTAGGAGTAATCGGTGTACATACATTAAAAAAAACCCATCGAATTGAGAACCTCTTCCTTTTTGAAGTCGGTTAAAAAGGTTGCCTAGAAGAAATTGCGTCAAGCGATAAGGTCGCCCTTTGTAAGTACTTTGTATGCACTTGTCTGCTTAATTTCTACATCATGCATATTGTAATAGGCGAACAATAAAGTATATGATAAATAAATAATAGTAGATTATCCAACAAAGATGAATTCTTTTCGAGGCACTAAGTTGTATCCCGAGATGAGCGAAGGTTTCTCCGGTAGAATCCCGAGAGTAGCGAGGGATCTAGATTGAAACCTGAGTGGATCAAGGGATACAAGAGCCGAGATGAATTCTTTTTTCACGTGTTAGGTACGCTACTTTTCATCATTGACTACGAGAAAACAATTATTCTGTGATTATGAATTAAATTTTGTTATGGATAGTACATAAAAGAAGCAGCAAATAATCAGTAATAGCTACCGCTTTAGCGCGAAAAGACTGCGGAGTCTTTTCGCGTTCGAGAATACGAGAGTTTCATTTTGGTGGCTTGGTGGCTTTTTTTTTCTTAATTTAAACTGAGCCACATCCAGCCAGATAATACATTTAGGTGGCTTTTAGTACGATTTTATAGTGAGAGTGTGCAACCTCTTTGCACGGTTTTATTATAATCCGTACATTCGGGCATGTTCCAAATTCAAATTTTTTTATTCACTCAGTGAAATAATGAGCGTCTTATTCACTGTTTTTGATGAATAACGGGCCCGGGCGAGTGTCAATGGTGAAAATAAATTGAATTTCATTAGCAGAATATGGAAACCATTACTGAATTTCCTATCCTATATAAGAGTGGTGAAAAATAAATTAAGAATGAAAAAAACACTTGAATAATTTCGTATTATTTTAGGCTGTGGACTAGTTATAAATTCTATGGACTAGATGTGAATTGTAATGTGGGTTTTTTTACTAGAAAATGTATTGAAATATTTGGCATTATGCCACAAGTGTCGTATACATTCTAACTTCATCACCAGGAAACCGGATTCTTTAAATATAACTTAAAACGGGAACTTTTCCACTTAATGGGAAACAGACATTACAGTTAGAAGGTCTCTGGTGTTGCACACGTCCATAGGCCACGGTAACCACTTCCCATCAGGTGGACAAGTGGTATAGAAAACGGAGAACGGTATTCTTGTTTGCTAACAAAGTTATATTATACAGATAGAATAACGAAAGGTTTATCCTCTCGGTCACACGCCGCACATAGATATATATTATTAGATGTTATACTACAAACATCTTAACAAAGCATATTAAGTAACCATATTCGATATTAGATGTTATACTACAAACATCTTAACAAAGCATGTAACCATGTTCAAGCTTGCTTGCAGATGCATTTGACCGTTAAACAGGTTGTGAATATAGTAGCTAACATGTGCTGTTTGACCGCCATTTTGGACTAGCCTACCCACTGCGTTTACCTTATATATTTAGTGTGTCAGTCACTCTATACGTGGGCACGTATAGAGCGAATGATACTTAGTACTCTATAACACTACGTACTCTATCAAAACTACCTTGGCATGACTATTTAATTCTCATCTTTAAGTCAATACATATAATACATCACCCCCCCCCCCCCCCTAAACAAGTGGCAATTCGTTTGAAGAATAGATTGATCTAATCAATGTGTGTCATTGACACGGTTCTGACGTTTATGACAGTTGTAAACGTATGGCAATGCCATATATTGATCATTCTATTCTACAAAGTATTATCACTTGTCTATAGGGGCAGTCTCTTTCAGAATACACTGTCCAAATATAGTCTTCTCTTATCATCAATTGTTGCAGTCCACTGCTGGACATAGGCCTCTTCCAGTTAGCACCCCTCGCCCCGCCGTAACCCGAACCGCTACCATGACTGGGAATAGCGGGATCACCGGGAACTGGGGGCCTATCATTCTGGCGACTGTCGATATAGGAGGGTTTTTGGCCTGCTGTTACCACGCTAGCCATACTACGGGTTGGTAAAAAATTATCTTATCAACCAGCTATAACATACACGATAGGTATGTATATGCATCATGTTTCGCCTGTCTAGAGGCATGCAATGTCCAAATTGAAACAAAATAAATGAATTACGGAGAACCGCCAAATTAACGTACTAAGCTCTCAAAAACTAGTTTTACATTTAAAGAAGCGTTCTACAGTAGTACATATTTTACTTTTTATTCACACTTTATTAAAAATACTCGCCCAACTTGCAATGCAATAAATGGATTTAGCTCAAGTTGCAATGCAATAAATGAATTTATTAAGTTTTGACTCAAAATAATGCAATTAACTATCTTAAATTGCCTTGGCCACAGTTTCATTGGGATTGGCTGATATAGTGTATTTGTTGTACAACGTCATCATAAATAATATCCCCTTATAGCCATCAAACTAGCAACTAGCATGTATTGAATTTTATTCCTTTCACTGCACACCCCAGCACTTTAGGCCTATTGGTTCAAAAACGTTCTGCTAGGGCTTGCAGTCAATAAAACCGCTTAGGCGGGCTACATTAACTACTGTTTAGTTAATAAGACCTATGACGCCATCGCCCTCTTCGTGGAAAACTCACATTTCGTTCCAATTACAAAGAAACACATTTGACACCGCCCGCGTCGCCCTATTGTCATTTGTCTCTGTCGAGGATATAAAAAAAATGGAATTCTTATTGATACTGTTTCAGTATAATTTGTGCTTTGTTCAGGCAATTGAAGTGATGGTCCTAGCCGAGCCGATTTTGAAACATAGATCTGTAATTTTTTCAAATAATGTATCTGCCGGATTTGTTGTCATTTATGATCACTGCTCCGCTCCCTTGAGTAGTAGCGTGATGATATATGGCCTGTAACCTTCGTCGATAGATAGACGGGCTATTCAAATAATTTTTTTCAATTCAAACCAGTAGTTCCTGAGATTAGTGCGTTCAATCAAACAAACTCTTCAGCTTTATAATATTAGTATACATATACGTTTTCCTTGTCGATGCTACTAAATATAAACGTAGTGTAGTGTAGATACAGTATGTACCTATAATATAAATAATTCTAATAAAATAAACTAAAAAAAAACCACGCTTGTAATCAAATGTAGTGTACTCCAATAAATACTTTTAAAAACTTTTGAAGACGGTTTTACCAAAAAGAAAACAATATCGCGTGTAATCTTTGCGGTAAAACCATAGCAATGTGAAAGCTGTACGGGCAAATTGTTCTGTGGCTATATCTAACCTGGGCGTATTCAAGTCACGAGTGAATAGATTACTTCTTGGCATGTTGTTCGATCGCTGACCACATCAACATGGTGTGATAGTAGTAAAACGCGGACCTTTCGCCGATAAGACCGGTTTTTCGGTTCCTTCTTATCTATTACCGATTACCACTAACGGGGCACTCCATACTTAATGTTTGCACACCTGTACGGTAAGAAGCTCAGGTGAAATCCAATAGCTATTGGCTGATTGATGCTCTCGATCTTAACATTCCTCTACCTACCATGTACTCCTTCTTTTGCCGCACCAATAAGACCTGGAATTCCTTACCAGTACACGTGTTTTTCTCTTCCTACAATCCCAGGTCTTTTAAACGGGGCGTGAAAAAGCATCTGATGAGGCCATCAAGCTGAGTGCCACCATTGTAACATGGTACGTGTCTATAATAGTGACCTTCCTTTCCGGTTTTGCCCAACTTACTGTCAGGCGAGGCGAAGTCAAGTTGACGTGTCCTATATAATATAAATTGCTTGTCTGTCACCTATTTTGTATAAAAAATTCCGGGACCAATCCCTAATGCCATGGAACCACGGGTAATTCAAATTACCCATGGACCCGATAATGGGTCGACCCACTGGGACCACGGGTAATTCAAATTACCCATGGACCCGGTAATGGTTCGGTTCGACCCACTGGGACCACGGGGTAATTCCCGGTAATGGTTCGACCCACTGGGACCACGGGTAATTCAAATTACCCATGGACCCGGTAATGGGTCGACCCACTGGGACCACGGGTAAACACTGAAAAATTACGCAAGAATAAAGCCTAGACCATCACGATCGTACACAAACGTAAGCGAGATTGCCACAAGATCAACGACAAAGTAACTTGTTATATTATTATGACAATTGTCTTAAACACCCACTGACCCCTGTGGACCTTTTTAATAGCCTGTCACCACATAGATGCTACATAGTTACGTCTATATTACGACGATGTGTACGGTCTAATATTGTGCCGACAACGATTCCTTTGTATCTAACATAATTGCTTCAATTGGTCGCTCTGTGAATGGCCGTCCTCGCGATTATACCCACAGTTCTATTAAGTGGAAGCTTTTTTATTATAATGTTTGGTGTGATGATGCTAAAGTTGGTTGTAAAAGAGGTTTTGTGAGAATCTAGATGGATAGATAATTCTTAATTGTACACCAAGAGTTTTACGGTAGGATAAGTAGGAAGCATGTATAATGTATATCCCAAGGTTGCCTGGAATAAGGCCGCACATTGTGCATTAAACTGTATACGTGGTATACAATTTAATGCACAATGTGCGGCCTTATTCCAGGCAGCCTTGGGATGGATAGTAATGTGAATAAATCAAAATATATACGTGTAGTTATCAAATAGATAGAAGGTGTACTCCTCAGAATAAAAGAATGTGTACTCCTAGGTGATCTATTCCCAGATTGAGCAAAGTTTTGTCACTCAAATAAAACTTTTTTCTTTCTTTCTTTCTTCTTTCTATATACGCAGTAGACAGTACGTAGTGATGTAACGTGTCTCGTAGACACTAATAAGCACGCCTCCATGCCTCCATTTACGAGGCGAAACATGAGTTTAAAACTTCTGCTTACCCCGTCATCGATAGTGTTACCTATACATAAATGGCCAATAGCATATACGAGTATATGTGCTTTGCAATGAGTCTTCATCGTTATTCTTATCAATGCGCTAATGCCGGTCGCTAACCTCGAAGTCCGATGTCCGCGTAAACAACTAACGAAAGTTTCAATATTATGCATGACAAACATACAAACATTAAGTTTGTATGTAGGTATATTAGGTATAGATAATGTGTCAGACTCACTTATGACATTAAAAGTGACCGACGACTGTTAACTAGGTCAAACCTATCGTTAGGGCTCAATACTTAAGAACTATGAAACAAATCAATATTGCAATAGACCATTATTTTTTTTATTTACCACTCAGGTCATAGATAAGCACACGGCCCACCTGATGGAAAGCGGGTACCGTGGCCTATGGACGAGTGCACCAGGGGAGTCACACTCGTGCTGACGACCCTTTAAGAACAGAGAGATTCTGTGCCGTCAGCGATGAAGACAAGCCTTTGGTCTTCCCAATGACAGCACAAAACTTCTCCAGTGAGCTCTGGCTGCCCTACTCACCGCCGGGAACACAACACGAAGGAACCATTACTCGACGGGCAACAATACACAACAACAAAATTTGCCTCCATTACCCGTGGCACTACTGCTTGGCACAACCAGTAGTGTCATGGGAAATTTTACTTTCCCATGGCACAACTTCTCTGATTGGCTCATTGAACGCATACAATAAAATTACCCGTGATCTACTTAGTTACCCGTGGCACTACTAGACTGGTGCAGTTAACGTCAAAAATATGGAATTAATTTTAATCTGATGTTTAGTACTTGATATATTAACTATTAACACATTTTTTTTAGAAGATTCGTTTCAAAATGAGGTCTCTTTTTAGGGTTCCGTAGCCAAATGGCAAAATAAGAGAATGATAAATCTAAAAAAAGTATATAATGTAAATTGCCATGCAAACTACCACTAAAAATTGGTTCGAACGAGATCCAGTCAGTAGTTTTTTTTTAATACGTCATAAACCGCAATTTTCGCCTTTGCTACTACGGAACCCTTCATGGGCGAGTCCGACTCGCACTTGGCCGATTTCATTTGTTTAAGCATCAAAGTAAAACGTAAATATAAATATATTGAATAAAAAGTTATGTGATCATGTTTGAAACATAAAGAGGTACAATTTAACTAATTGTGGAAAAAAAAACCTTTTTGTGGAGTAGTGTCACGGGAAATGCAGTTTTACCCATGGCACTACTGGTAGTGTCACGGGAAATAGATATCTCCCGTGACACTACTTGTAGTGTCGCGCAGTAGTGTCAAGGGAAATGGAGGAAAATTTGATAACCCATTTATGTAGTACAAAATTTATTCCTGCCTCACTCAAGAACCGTGAAATTATATTTCACTAGCTGTTGCCCGCGGCTCCGCCCGCGTGGCTGCCAGTTATCGCGACCAAACATAGCCTATGTCCTTTCTCAAAGTCTAATCTACCCCTATACCAAATTTCATCAAAATCGGTTCAGTGGTTTAGGCGTGAAAGCGACACAAACAGACAGACAGAGTTACTTTCGCATTTATAATATTAGTATGGATATGGATGTGTTAATCTGATGTATAAGTTATATTATTGTCAAGTTGTCAAGTTTCATTAAAATGCATTCAGTGCTTTTTACGTCCTCACATACATCTTCACATACTCACAAACTTTCGCGTTTATAATGTTAGTAGGATTATCAGATTTGGTGCATTCGAGCTCCTCCGCATCCTTAACACCCCGTGCTATCCTCAAAAAACGCCCTAATGGCGTACTGCGCATATAGAGCACATTTTATGACATCATTGGGGTCAAAATATAGTATATCGGTAATTATAATACAGATAGTATTCACCCCTTTTCGCTGCGTGGTGAGTCAGAAACAACAACCCACCATATGCTTCTCACATTAAAGTTGAAACCCCCTCAGTTTATTATCATGTAGGCTTCACTGGCGAAAGGTTACAATTGTCAAAAGGGAAACCGGTGGAAAAGAACTTACTCAGTCTAATTTGTCATGCACCCTGCGACTCATTGGCAGGAATTGGGTTATAGGAACCCCTCGCGAGCCTTTCATGTTAACTTGTCGGGTCATACAACTGGCAATTCGTGGGCTGGCGTGTTGTAGAATAGAATGATGAATATATGAGATTTATGACGTTTAGGTCAGCGGCCTCACATACATTTGCAGGTATGGGATTGTAGGTATGGGATTGGCATACGTTGACGTATGCCAATCCCATACCTACATTGGCCAATTTGTTCTATTCTACAAACGTATTGCCACATGTTTAGAGGGGCTGCTTTGTAGCTACACATGCCATAATTACTTAATTAGCCTTTCTTTGTTGTAGTCCGACAAAATGATGTAGGTTAGACATATTATGTTTTTCCCTACTAATATTATAAATGCGAAAGTAACTCTGTCTGTCTGTCTGTCTGTCACGCTTTCACGCCCAAACCACTGAACCGATTTTGATGAAATTTGGTACAGGGGTAGATTAGACCTTGGGAAAGGACATAGGCTATGTTTGGCCGCGATAACCGACATCCACGCGGGCGGAGCCGCGGGCAAAAGCTAGTTTTTCTATATAGGACACGTCAATTTGACTTCGCCTTGCCTGATGGTAAGCTGAGGGCAAAGTCTTGGAATGAGATGTTTTTAAATAACTACAAATTAAGTCATGTTTATGTTTTTAACAGCACTATGCTTTTACCGACACGACTGCACTGGTTCTATATAATTTCCTTTCGTTTAATATTGACTTTAAATGGTAGTATGCGTGAAGTTCATATTGCTTCAATCTCTCAAATGCCAAAAACTGAAAACAGCACGCACAGTCAGGTATGAAAGGAACTATGTACATCCACTGTGGAATAACTCCCTTCCGTGGTTTTTCCAAGCGACTACAGTATGGGATTCTTCAAGAAGCGCATTAGAAGGTTCTTACAGGGTCGACAGCGTGTGTGTGACGCCCCAGGTGTTGCAAACGTCCATAGCCCACGGCGACCACTTTCCATCACGTGGGCCGTGTGCCTGTCAGCCCCACCTAAGTGGTATAAAAAAACGGTCAAAGTCAAAAATAATTTATTCTGTATAGACCATCAAAACGGAACTTACAAAACGTCAAAAATATATATGTAAAGACTAGCTTAGCACATGGACCACCGGTTGGAAACACGGCCCCGGCCTGAAAAGACTCCGGCGAGGGCGCACTTTGAACCACGAGTCTAGCGAAGGTTTCTAGAATAGAACCCCGAGCTTTAGCGAGGGGTTCTTACGTAGAAACCTGAGCACAGCGAGGGGTTCAAAGTATATCGCCCGAGGGAAAAATAATTTGCTCCTCGAGTTATATACTCTACTTTTCATCCCCTTTCTATGAGAAAAATACATCGGTACTGATTACTTACATAGAATCATTCTCAAATGATTTATTTTACTTTATTTTTGTCATAATTCTTGACATAATTGTAATTTTTTGACGTTCATGTGCTCTTTTGTGCCTAAACTGAATAAACGAAATTGATTCTTTGATTCCATAATACAAGAACAGAGACGGAATTCGCGCGCTGGTTTTTTTTTACATAGCACGGGTCACCATACCGCCGTGCAGCCAACACGAACCAGCCAGTAATAAAAAAAAAATTGGTTCCATTTCTATGAATAATATGATGTTCCAAATTCAAAACACTTTTCCGCCCGCTAAAAAGCTCTGAACAGAAAAGTGCTACTTTACTCCCACTTATAGAGGAACAAAGTGACACTTTTCGAATAGAAGGGATGAAAAATCTATTCCTTCCGCGCAAACCGAAACACAAGACAGTAGAGGATATTAAATTGGACGTACAATAAAGTATAATGAATAAATAAATAATAAAAAAAATTATCCCAAAAATATAATTATGCTCTAAAAAGCCCTGTTTTTCCTTGGTGCAGTTGGGTAGTACAGATGAACGGACCACGGTTAAACAAAATTAACAGTCGTACAGTTAGCCGGACTAGGCTTTGTTTTCTATTAACCGTGGTACAGTTTACTGGACCACGGCTCTCGAGCCTTATAAGACTCCAATCAACACATCAGGATTAGAAACCGCGGCCGCAATGTTGCCGCCCAACACTCTACCGCTTTAACTTGTTTAATATAGAACGATACGTTTGACAGTTAAAAGCAAATCCGAGGATACAACTTTGAAACGACGACGTTATATTGGCACTCTTGTGTCACAACACTCACAACATATCTCCATCTTGCTCTTTATCTACAAATTCACAATAGTTTTAAAAGTCTAATCACGTCAAACTGCGCTTTTTCAAAATTATATCAACTGTTTGTTTTTGTATTTACTCTATGGATCACTGCAGTGAGCGAGTATCTGTGATCTGTGACTCGTAGTGATGATCATGTGCAAGCGGGGCGACAGTGCTAACTAGCGGCTCCATCTGAAAACCAGCGCTGCGTACACTAATGATGTACGCAGCATTCATGCTGAGATGGGACCCTATTTGGGTCTGCGCGATGATTGAATGTTGCTGTATTATTAGTAATATTATTGTATTGCTGTATTATTTCACATTGTGCAGATAACTCAAATAAAACTTTTTTCTTGCTTTCTTTCTTTCTTTCTTTAGATGTGACAAAAAAAACTGGTTTAAAAACCAGTATTTTTTTATACATATTAAACTAGTTTAAAAACTATTTTTTTCAGCCGTGACCCGTTCACCCACAAGATTCTCCCACTGGTGGGTGCAAGTCAGTAGTCGGATTTTAGTTTTTAAATTTATTTATTTAGTTAATTTAAATTTTTCCTATTTCTCTCTTTCATACAAAGTAATTTTTCTTTTTTTTTGATTACCTATAGAATATGACTCAAACTAACTACAAGATTAAAACAGACTAAAACAGCAACTGCAAGCGACTTTCGACCTTAATGACATTTTCCTAATTACGTGTCTTTTTGCGTTACAAGATGACGCTGAACACCAATAAGAATAGAAACTCAATATTACGTCATGTCAATAAGGTCGAAAATTGCTTGGACTACGTTTTTCATACTTAGCGTCCCTAACTAGTCTGTGCTATCAAACAAATGGCCAAATCGAACCGATTTTATCGGATTTGTGTGAAAATAGCACTGTACCGGATGTCGGCTATCATCATCCGACACCGATATCGGACAATGGGAAAACGCTGTCAGGGTTCGGGAGCCCCTTGTTTCGCAGACAGAAATTCCATAGAATTTCGTTTCCCAGAAAATGTTTGGTACTTGTAATTTATTTCGAATATTATTGTTTCAAATACAATTTACAACAATGAAACATATTTCACAGAAACACAATTTTATGAATTTTTAATCACATTTTTTTGTTTAACAAACTAATCAAACAGTAGAATTATTTTTTAACGAATATTAAACCACCACCATTTATTTCGAACAGTAACATATACAATTTAAATTTTTTTAGTTAACACCCCCGACTAAGTACCCCGACTCAGAAGGCTAAGGCGGGAGCGAAGCGGAGCCGAGCCCGCAATCCGCTCATTTGTCTATACTTACATTTTGATTTTTTCACATACATATTACTCCGGGTAAAACCGGACACGGATAAACGGCACCATATAGAAGCTGCAATTAATTAAACCAGTAAATAAAATTGGCCAAGTGCGAGTCGGACTCGCCCATGAAGGGTTCCGTAGTAGCAAAGGCGAAAATTGCAGTTTATGACGTATTAAAAAAAAAACTACTGACTGGATCTCGTTCGAACCAATTTTTAGTGATAGTTTGCATGGCAATTTACATCATATATTTTTTTTAGATTTATCATTCTCTTATTTTAGAAGTTAGAGGGGGACACACACATTTTTCCACTTTGGAAGTGTCTCTCGCGCAAACTATTCAGTTTAGAAAAAAAATATGTTAGAAACCTCAATAGCATTTTTAAAGACCTATCTATAGATACCCCACACGTATGGGTTTGATGAAAAAAAAAAATTAGAGTTTCAGTTCTAAGTATGGGGACCCCCAAAATTTAATGCTTTTTTTATTTTTGTGTGAAATTCTTAATGCGGTTCACAGAATACATCTTCTTACCAAGTTTCAACAGCATAGGCCTTATAGTTTCGGAGAAAAGTGGCTACGGAACCCTAAAAAATATCCTATTCAAGTATCTCAAGGTACGCTCCGCGTCTGAACTTGTCGCGTGCCGTTGCCTTCGGAATCATACCTTTATCCCTATTACCAATTTCGCGCATGCGTGTGACACATGGATTCCACTTCGTGTCTGACGGACGGATTGAGAGCTTCAGTTGTTCCAGAGGGTAAGGGCGGAATTGACGCTCATACATTCTGGCACAACTAGCAATATCATTATATCACTTATATTTTTGATAATATATTATGTGAATGGATTTAAATGATGATGATGATCCTCATTTATTTCAATAAAAATAGAAGTAGAAGGGTGGAAGTAGTCGTTTCTCTCATAATATGATACAAACTTTTTACTGAATTTACGGTCAAAAGTAGTTTCTCTTATGGAATTAGTTAAAAGTAGTTTTTTAAATATGGTTGGAGCGGATCCGGATGTAAATTAGCTGCATTAGGCAAAACTGCCTTTGACAGTAACTATTTATTAATCTGTGCTTTGACTGACCTCAGTTGAAAAGTAGTTTTCCATTAAATTTTGTTATATATACTTACTAATATTATAACGAAAGAATTAAAAAAATACTGGACCTATTTCGAAAATTTTTTCACCATTAGGAAGCTACATTATCAGGTACATAGGTTATATATCATCACGATATACAGCTACTGTCAGCGGTGAACGGGATCAGAATTCTACGCGGGTGGAGCCGCGAGCAACAGCTAGTAACAATATAAATCAATGATTTCGATTTATTTTCGTCTTTGAAATGAGTCTCTAAACAGAAACAATATTAAAATGACTTTTAAAATCCCTATTCCATACTAATATTATAAATGCGAAAGTAACTGTCTGTCTAACCCGCTGAACCGATTTTGATGAAATTTGGTACAGAGAGAGAGATTAGACCTTGGGAAAGGACGGCTATGTTTGGTAGCGATAACCGACATCCACGCAAGTGGAGCCGCGGGCAACAGCTAGTAAACTATATTTAAAAAGACCCATCACGCATCACGCGGTAGGCACAGTCGAAAAAGAAGATACGATTGTACTTTTACATACAATAAAATTTATATGTAAAGGTGCAACGGTATCTCTTGTGTCGACCGTACCTTTCAAACGGCAAAGAATGTTTTCACAATATTATTTGCCGTGGTTCCGGAGATTACCTTCCACATAAGATTCACTTTCTCTTTTTATATTAATATTAAATTGCATATACAGCGGATACCGAAGGCGCGTACTATGCTATGGCTGACGCACATTATATTCCGAGAGCTGGTACGATTTGTTGAGTACATTCTTGAGGCAAGCTGATAACTTGTCACACAACTCTCCTGTTATACCCCAACACGAAGCCACAGACCTACCTGGTGGGTATGGGGGCTAAATCAAACCCCTGAATTTCTAAAAATTAAAAAAAAACCAAAATACATGTTTGAAGCAATATGCAATTTTTATAATGTAGTAGTTTAATGTTTGAGAAATATATTTAAAAAAAAGACAGGCGACTTGGTGGGGGCTTTACCATTGCCAGGCGGGTTCAATTTCCAACATTGAACTGCAAATTGACATACTCCGTTCGGTTATGTACCTAAACGACAACGTTAACAAAAACGACTCGACTCGGTACAAAGACGGGCGTTGAGGCTCGTCGGCAATCCCATTCTCACAGGCGATGTGGAACCTCTCAGTCTCAGGAGAGACTTTGCCTCACTGTGTGTGTTTTACCGCCTATACAATGGTTTGTACTCAGATGAATTGTTTGACATGATGCCCACAGCTACATTCTATCATCACACTTCTCGCCATAGGCGGGGAATTCATCCTCACACATTGCGACCGGAAATGGTGTGCGCACCATGTGCGGTATGAAAGGAACTTCATCCCTCGCACACTCAGGCTGTGGAATGAACTCCCCGCGATGGTTTTCCCAAGCGACTACAATATGGGGTTCTTCAAGAAGGGCATCAGAAGGTTTCTTCAGGGTCGGCAGCACGAGTGTGACGCCCCTGGTGTTGCATACGTCCATAGGCCACGGTAACCACTTTCCATCAGGTGGGCCGTGTGCTTGTCTGCCACCTAAGGGCCGGCGCCCACTGCCGGCATGGCACGGCATGGAATTTATTACTAATCAAGTTATTTTGAACCTTATCTCATATGCTTTATAATTAATTTTACTTTACTCGTCAAACGTATAGTATACGTATACCTACGTAAAGTGGTATAAAAAAAAAACAATCTTGATTCTTGATGTGTCTACTAAATATGTCTATTAAATTTTTTTTAAACTCAGATAATAAATATTTTTCTGATTAGAAACTTATTTTGAACACTAAAACCGAAATCGTACCACGCCATTAGTCAGTTAGTTAGCCTAGTTTCTTTGTCTAATGTGTGTTTTTTATAAAAAGTCGCTGCAAGCTGGTTTACCTTTAGTTCAGTACCTAACCGAATGGAGTATAATTGGTTGATTGATACACGTAATGCCTTTTCTTTACAACACGATCTTTGCCAAGTATGGCCACAATATGCACCAAAGTTTAATAGCAACCAGTGAACGATGACGAGCATTGTTTCTTTGTTTATTTGTCCATGCAATGTGAATCACCATCTACAAAACTGTCGATGATGTATAATGTATAGATAATGTAGCAGCGAAATACCACCCACTGTTTAATCGTGAAATCTTGGAAAGGGGACATTTTTTTTCCTTTTAGACCCCTATGTATTCGTCACGCTTTTTAATGATACGTCACTTATTTATGATACGTCACTTATGTATGATAGTACCCCCCTTACATGTCATATGACAATTAATATGTATTCTAGATCCCTCATAGAGATAAGTCAATGAAATTATAGACAATACAATTCCTAAAGGGTTAAAACTGTTGATTGAAGTCAAGTCAGATAGCAGGCTCTAAGTCCAACCAAACAGGCGTTTAGAGTGAGTTGTTTTCCATCTTTTGAATATGTCACTGTGCCAATATTTATATTCATAATATATAATGTTACGTTTCCAACGAACGACGTCATTTGCCCATTTATTGTGTGGGGTTTTCGCATCATCATTACTTACTGGTTTTAGAATTTCCACGTATATAATATAAGGAAGTTACAAATACGGCTCCCTACCCTGTAAAGTAAAACATATAATAAACTTAATACACAATTGCAGATGCATGCAGCAGATTCAGCGTACCGTGAAACTACGCATTATCAAATTGAGTCGAAGACTTTTGGGACACAAATTCTACGGACACTGTGTCCCTAAGTGTACTTTCAAATTTATTTATTTTTTCGAAGACGTTACGGACACAAAATATAAAACGATAGTTTTGTACAGTCGACATGGAAAACTTATTCAATATTGGATAGGTTGTACAAAAGAAAGTGTTAATATGTTGTTGGAGGAAGTGCCTGGAATAAGGGAAATTCGGAGGGGCCCATTGGGCTTCTGGTGGTTTTATTAAAACTAAGGACAGGTGATTCTGATGAAAGAATATATACATTTTAGTTAATGTGCCTAGGCGAACTTTAGAAGTTCTTTAACAGGATTTGTGCCAGCCCAGCTTGGGATTAGCCATATTCAGTGATGCCAACTTAGGGGTTTTCCCCCTAAATTTAGGGGGAAAGAACATGTTTAGGGGATTTTCTAGGGGGTAAATTTATTTAGGGGGATTTTTAGGGGTAGATTATTCAAAGATTATCGTTGTTTTTTTTTAAGTGTCCGCCATTGGTGCTTTACTATTAATTTGTTTAATCATCCAAATAATGTTGTGACGTATCTTAGTCACGAAATAAAAAATCACGAAATCTCACCAGGGGGGAGGTATAATAAGATATCACGTGTATTTATTTCTTCTTATAATGCGCGATTTTTAGGATAGATAGATAGATAACACTTTATTGTACACCAATAGATGTACAGTAGAGACAAGTAGGTATCATGTATACAAGGACCATCAGGGGGTACCGCACGATATCCTTTGAAGCGGCTAGTCTCCTCGCCGGATCGCTACCGTGGATCCTGGAAGCGAGATCCCTTTCGGCGCTATACCGCTTCCGAAAGGCGGCGCGGGAGCGGGGACACGATCCTGAGCCTGAAGAAATTCGGGCCGTGAGATCCCGGCCCCACAGGGACATGGTGGCGGAGTGGGAGCTACAACTTGGGCAACCACGCGCAGGGCACGCCGTAGTAGCGGCGGTAAGACCCATCATGGGGGAGTGGCTAGAGAGGCCACACGGCGGCCTCTCGTTCTGGCTGACGCAGATCATCACCAATCATGGGTGTTTTGGGCGGTATCTGCATCGGATCGCGCAGAAAGAGCCAACGTCCGAGTGCCATCACTGCGACGCGAGCGAGGACTCGGCGCTGCACACGCTCACTGAGTGTCCGGCGTGGGAGACGCCGAGACGGGAGCTGGTGGCGACCCTAGGAGTGAGAGTTCTCACGCTCGCCACATTGCTCGCAGCGATGGTTCGCTGCGCAGATTCGTGGGCCGCCGGCGACTCCTTCTGCGAGCAAGTAATGCTCGTGAAGGAGGCGGCGGAGCGGGAGCGCGAGGAGCGAAGGAGAATCGCAAACCTCGCGGCTCGCAACGAGCAGAGGCAACTCGGGCGTCGGAGGTCGCAGAATGACCTCCGTCCCCCATGAGCGCGGGCCTGGGGGTGACGGGTAGAGCCGCCTGTCACCCTAGCAGAAGCAGGCCGCGGCGGTGGCGGGTTGGGGACTCTGTGGTCCCCTCACCGGAAGAGGGCCAGATCGAGAGATATGGTCCTGGGTCGGCTGGGGTGCGAGGGATATGGCTACGACAATCTCACCTCCGGTAACTGACGGCCCTCAGACGGCGTGCGTTTTAGTCGGTTCTAGTCCGACATAACCTCCTCCTCCGGCTACGGTGGGGGAGGTATCCGTGGGGATTTTGCGCACGATAAAAAAAAATAAAAAAAAAGGTATCATGTATACAGCTAGATTCGATTTTTATCATGTTTCTTAATTATCAAGCATTCAAAAAATATTAAAAAATACACATGATCTTGGTTAAGGGATAGGGGGAGGGGGGTAGTCTAAAATCTCACCAGGTATCACCATGGGGGAGGGAGGGTTAAAAAATTGGTAAAAAAGTTTAGGGGTAAAAACCCCTGTTTCTGTACTTGCATAAGTACTTGCACAATTGATTAATTGTTCCCTGGCCATATTGCCAGGGAACAAGTAATCAATCGTACTTTGTTAATACCTAATGGGCTGTATGGTAAAAGACATAATAGTATAGTTATCTGTGATGGCAGATGTATTAATATTAATAAAAGCGCAAACTATAATGTTTCAAAAACAAACATCATGTCTCTCTCCAATCGCTACAATCATGAATGGTTTTAATGCGTCCGGTCCATAAGAGCTTAATCCCAAAATGTCTAGCTAATCAATAGGACTGCATCTCTTACTGCCGGAAATTGAATACGCATGAATTTTGTAACAACTGAAGGTCATTCAAGTGCAGAAACAGGGGTTTTTACCCCTAAACTTTTTTACCAATTTTTTAACCCTCCCTCCCCCATGGTGATACCTGGTGAGATTTTAGACTACCCCCCTCCCCCTATCCCTTAACCAAGATCATGTATATTTTTTAATATTTTTTTGAATGCTAGATAATTAAGAAACATGATAAAAATCGACTCTAGCTGTATACATGATACCTACTTGTCTCTACTGTACATCTATTGGTATAAAATAAAGTGTTATCTATCTATCTATCCTAAAAATCGCGCTTTATAAGAAGAAATAAATACACGTAATATCTTATTATACCTCCCCCCTGCTGATTTTTTATTTCGTGACTAAGATACGGCACAACATTATTTGAGTGATTAAACAAATTTATAATAAAGCACCAATGGCGGACACTTAAAAAAAACAACGATAATCCTTGAATAATCTACCCCTAAAAATCCCCCTAATTAAATTTACCCCCTAGAAAATCCCCTAGACCATGTTCTTTCCCCCTAAATTTAGGGGGAAAACCCCTAAGTTGGCATCACTGAATATGGCTAATCCCAAGCTGGGCTGGCACAAATCCTGTTAAAGAACTTCTAAAGTTCGCCTAGGCACATTAACTAATGTATATATTCTTTCATCAGAATCACCTGTCCTTAGTTTTAATAAAACCACCAGAAGCCCAATGGGCCCCTCCGAATTTCCCTTATTCCAGGCACTTCCTCCAACAACATATTAACACTTTCTTTTGTACAACCTATCCAATATTGAATAAGTTTTCCATGTCGACTGTACAAAACTATCGTTTTATATTGGTGTCCGTAACGTCTTCGAAAAAATAAATAAATTTGAAAGTACACTTAGGGACACAGTGTCCGTAGAATTTGTGTCCCAAACGTCTTCGACTCATCAAATTGATTTAGATAGGAAAAAGCGAATTTCATTCAATTGTTTGGGCGGAGTAATCAAAATGTTTGTAACATCATTCATTGGTTCCGATAGTTCGTACGAGTATCGGTAGATGGCTCCCACCGTCGCCCCAAGACGGGTGTATATGTATAGGCAAATTTGGATCAGCCCCCCTAGACAAGTGGCAATTCGTTGCTTGGCGTATCATGGAATAGAATGACGAATGTATAGGATTTGACGTTTTTGACATTCGTTGACGCCTGTCATATACATCAAATCCCATACATTTGGCATTCTATTCTACCAAACGCCGGCCGACGAATGGCCACTTGTCTAGAGGGGCAGGTTCGGGCAAAGCTCGGTGGCTCAGTGGTCAGAGTATTCCCCCTGTAAGAGAAAGATCGCGGGTAGAGACCCCCGCTGGCGCCGGCGGGGGTTATCGGATTTGAACCGACCAAAACCGCCAGCCCGCTTCGGGTCATCAGTTGCCAAGGGCGAGGTAACGTCTGGCATATCCCTTGCACCGCGGCTGACCCAGGGCCATTGAAGGGCCCCTCGGGTGTGGGACTACGGTGTCCCCATCTTTCCTCATAAATTATTATGCGTAATACTGCGCATATTTCAGACTGTTTCAAAGCCGCGTGGTTCCCAGCAGAGTAGAATTTGGGTCACCCCATCTCCTCCCATGCAGTGTCGTACAAGGCGACTAAGGGATGAGGCTGTTTAAAATAAAACAGATATATACAGCCCAGACTCAGCCTAAAATGCACGGCTCAAGTCAACAATAGTACCCGGAATACGGCAATAGGGGATAAAGGCTGGTAAATGGTTATTATTTCAGACTGTATCAAATAAAGATTACTGCAATGCATGTGTGCAAAAACCAGATTAATATCGTACATTCGTACCATTACATTACGTCTGATTGCACAAGAGTGACAAGTTGATGGTCCTGATAAGTTTCATTGTCGCCTACGAACGAATACTTTCCTCAATTGAGTCGAGGATTCTTTAACGAGCGGTTGTTGTCTCGATAGGGGAAAGGGATTGTTATAAATTATTCCTTGTTCCTTGTACTTTCTAAAGATGTCCTGCTTCTCTAGACAAGTGGCAATTCGTCGGCCGGCGTTTTGTAGAATAGAATGCCAAATGTATGGGCTTTGACGTATATGACAGGCGTCAACGAATGTCAAAAACGTCAAATCTCGATACGCCGTATTTAACTGTAAATTAGCCATCAAAAGCATGTATTTTTTACTTTAGTTGGACTACTGCAACTAGTGATCCCTTATTTTATCACCTTAGGGGCTAAAAGCTACATACGAGTATTATAAATAATAATAGATGCGTTGCCGCCGCTCTAAAATGGGAACCAAATCTACGAAATATGGGTATTATAAACTATAGATGCGTTGTAGCCATTCTAAAACGAAAACAAAAACCTTGACCAATTGTCTTGATTTTACGCATCAATCAGAGACACGAAAATGCGCTACGAAAAAAAAATCATAACGTAACTAAGGATGTATATTCATTTCTCTTTAACAACAGGTAACCCGGACCCGTATGGTGTCATATAATATTCTCATGCCCTTCCGTCACGCGAATAAGTAGCTATATATTTTTTAATATAATAAGGCGCGTTTTCTAGAACGACACTCAGTTCTGAATCTAGATTGTATAGTATAGTCAATCTGTCCTCAGATAAATCAAAATTCAGAACTCAGTGTCGTTATAGAATGAGGGCCTTAGTGTTCGGCGCAAATGTCGTGTCTATATAACAATACTTCATTGACCAAAATGGGCATTAAGTAAAAGTGCATAGTACAACAACTGTACACGACACCAGGGTATAATAATTGAAATAACAGGAAGTATTCATTTGTGAATATAACTATAGCGGTAGTTCACATCAGCAGCCGTACTAATTCACCCATGTTATGGCTAATAATTGTAATCAAAACAGTGGTCATTGACTTTTGTGTGAACAGGAGTTATACAAACAACATATTACACGATTGATATCCGTGTATCCCGCAAATTATAATCTGTGGTTATAGTTTAAAAAAGAACATGATAGCACAAATAAATAATTAGTGTTAATGTTCTATTTAGAGAATCGCGATACCACAATTATAAACGAATAAACTTAACAAGACAAATCTTACTGCTGTACCGTTTTCAAAAATTCTTTCGCCATTAGAAAGCTACATCATCTGTACCAACATAGGGTGGTATATATCGTCACACTGCTATCAGCGATGAACAGGATCAGAATTTCACACAGGCGGAACCGCGATCAACAGTTAGTGATATTATATAAAAATTAAATAATGTATGTATGGGAGTCAATCCGATTTGTTGATATTTACGATTACTGCTCCGCTGCCTTTGTGTGGTAGCTTGATGATATATTATATAGCCTATGTTATCGGTTCAGTAGTTTTTGAGTTTATTCGATACATACAACAATACAAATCTTTGCTTTTTAATACGCGTCCGGTCCATAAGAACTTAATCCCAAAATGTCTGATATCGGTACGACTGAGTCTCACAATGACTGATACCAATAAGCAATACTAGTAAGTATAGATGTATTCTGTTCAAAATTATGTGTCATAGTCTATAATTTTTAACTCTATGACTAGAGTTAAAAATTGCATAACATTATTATTGTTTTTTCGATAAGACGGACGAACGTTTTTATGTCGGTTCAAAACAGTTAGTCTATGAAAATTATACAATTTAAATTAATTAATGTGCTAAGTAATTCTAACGCTAAGTAAATAATTCTTGCAAAGAACTATACTTATCACTAAATACACTGAGAAGACGGATACCAAAGTTTTGTAATATTTGTAATGCGTTTTTTTTAAATTAACATTAAACAACTGAGTTGAATTCCGCATGACAATTTAGATTCTTTGTCTATAAGGATATTTTTGAGGATAGCACGGGGTGCTTCTGCGGTGGACGAGCTCAAATTCACATGGATATTATTACAAAACAATCCGCGGGCGCCAAGGCCTCGTTTGTCTCGCGATTTAGATCCAAGACACGTGCCCCGAGGTACACTAGTAGTAATCATTATCTATTATCATAACAACGCCATTGTCTCCGGATTGCATCGGAGGCCGTCACTGCGGAACGTGGTCCGCCTTCTGGCTCTTCCTCCTCTACTTCGTACGATCTTGGACATCCCGGGTAGTGAGACTATAGTATGTATATGGGGTATATACTGCTACCACTGATATTGGATATATGCCTTATATATTATGCATGTAGTTGAATAGAACAGTAGAAAATGTTTATATGACAATGAAAACCATATTAAAATCCATTGTGTGGTTTGAGGAAGGAAACCGAGAAACCGACAGACGTGACAAGTTAATTTTGTTTCATACGAATACTTTCCAACGTGAAGAATAATCATTAAATCATTCAACAATTTGGGAGATTTCCTGAATTTCCTTGGGATTCCATCATCAGTTCCCGATTTAGTGGTAATGGGGCTACCTCGGAAGTACGCTCTTTTAAGTACGGTATTGTACACAAAAGGCGGAGAAATCGATGCGGAAACAAATGAGACCATGCGGATTCGAAGCAGAACCCACGTATTTTTCATCCCACTACTACTAAAGGATTACTTAACTTAGTTGGGTTCATCCGCTCGATTAAGAGTCTTGCTTGTGAACATTGCTGCCGAAATAACTTTACATTTTCTTGCTATTAATAGTAAGTTATCCTTCTAAAACCAGTTAGGCAAATGAAAATTCGATAACCCCTTGTCAGCCCCCGTAGACAAGTGTTAATCCTACGAATGAATGGGTTTGGACGTTTGTGACATGCAATGATGACTGTCATATACATCAAATCCTATACACGTCATTCCATTCTATTCTACAATACGCCGGCCAACGAGTTGCCGCTTTTCTAAGGGAGCAGATCAACTTCACGATTGTAATTGACAAGTTAAATGGCCCGCAGTACATTTGATGTCTATAGTTGTTCGAGTTAATTACTTGTAGCACGGGCTACAACGGGCTTCGTACTGCCATGCATGGGCTACTTAAAGCGTACCACAGAATACTGCTGTTTATCATGGAACTGTAGGTACAAAGACCTAGGAACGGATTTTGATGCAGTTTTGTTGTTGTTAGAAAGGTCTTGATCAGACTTGAAATCTTACGTAAGTTAGATCGCAATCAATTAGAAGTAGAACCAAAAGTCAAAAAAGACCGGCCGAGCATAAGGTGGAAAATATTTACAATAGTTGCAATGCTTCGATATCGCCCAATATCGTTATTGGGTTGTAGATTGTAGAGTTCCGATAGCAGTCGCTTCACGAAAAATATCAAAGTCCAGCCAAATCCGCAGTTAGCCTGGTAAAGCGAACCCTAGACTCCAAAGTGAAAAGCTCCGGATACTACTGGAATTAACGCTAGGAGGAAGAACATATTATGTGAAATATTTATATTCGTTTGGTGCTATATAGGTATTGGACTAGTATCTATCCAATGTAGCAATTGCGTCATAGATGTTATTTATTATGACCACTGCAGTGTTATTTTGTTTTCGATATTATAGCTCCACTTTGCTATTACAAATTACACAATGACTCATGTCTGAAAGGGCGTCGGTTTAAACAATGAAATACTTTGGCGAATAATGCGATCAGTCCTGCGTTCTTAGAGTTTGATCACGTAATAATGATATTGCAGCCAGTCAACTTCTTTATTGTCCATTGTAAAGAGACAGCTAAATGATTTAATTGAATAAGCAAATTGGTCTAATAGGTGGGTCCTATTAGACTAATTTGCCTAAAATTAAACTAAAAGAAAGACAAGCAATGGCTACTTTTGCTTATTTACCTCCGCTTTATGTATCCACGAAAAGCATTTGCCAAAAATTTTGAATTTTGAAATACTCTAAATAAAATAAATAAATAAATATTCTACAACATTCTACACAACGCTATCTCGACCCATGGTAAGCATAGCTTATCTAGCTTGTGTATAGTCTACATTAAAGTTTCTTGTTCGATACTCAGGTAAACGCATAATAAATTCTGAAACAACAGCGACCATAACGGTCAGGGCTCATTAAAAATCTAGACGGACTCAATTCTGTCCAATTTGTGGCACCCTTTTGCCGTTGCCTATACCTACCTATATTTGTGGTAGGACTGGTAGGTACCTAAATTCGAAAGTATTCTCAGATCGAATTTCCTAGATGCGTCTAAAATTTGCTCTTTGGATGGCGTCCACGATCCGCTTATTGTTTTGGTTTTTTATTCACCTTTTTCCTTTCCTCATACCCTGAAAGGTAAGCCTGCGTCAGAACCTCGCCCGTTGTTCAGCAGGTGTACCGACTAGCAAGTGATGATGACTAGGTTCCCAAAGCTTTTGGTAGAGCCATGTACACCTTCACTGCACCTACAACTGCACTGTGCCTGTAGCAAAATTCGAAATTAGTCAATGGCTTGCCTGACTTTTTGAGAAGTCATTGTATTTTTACCCAAAAGTTTTTTTATCCTGAAGTTACTATTGGAACTCGTAATATTGTGAAGAACGACGTAGGTGGGTTTAACTAGTCTCAATAGTCTTATGATCTGCCCCTCTAGACAAGTGGTAATGACAAGTGGTATTTTGACGTTTATGACTTACGTTGACGACGATCATGACGAACGTCAAAATAAGTTTCAATCCCATACATTCATCATTCTATTCTACAATACGCCATCCAACGAATTTTCCTCTTGTTTAAGAGCGCTGAATTTAGTCGCGTAGCCTCTGTATAGATGTGAATTGCATTGTGTACCTATTGTTCATTCTGTTTCTGCAACGTGATGCAAACTTCTGCAATTCCGGAACTTCCAACTTACTTATCACGTACCGGTACCATTAATTAAATTTAACATAAAGTCTGCTCAATGACCTTGAGGACGCGGTCACTGTCGTTTCGCATAGATGTGAAAGAGAGAGGCAGCTTGAGGTCATCGGTACCGATAAAAACTACTTTTAAGAAAACCGGACAAAACCTGATTACCTATACTGAGATGTGTTTTCTGAATTTTTTTATAATATTCTTGTAATTAAGAATGTGTTTAAAGTCTAGATTTATATTTTTCACCAATTCTGTTTTGATGTCCTTTTTTTTCTATTTATGTCCACGAGTTATCTTAAGTATGCAATTTGATCTTATTTAGAATGTTTTAGTATCCAATTTTTTATGGCATGAGGCCAGGATAGAAGGTCATTGACGCCTACTTTCCTGTTATGCCTCCTATCATATTATTGTATTTGTATTGCATATTGTGTAGAACTCCTTTTGAAGATAGCGTGAGGGTCGATGCCTTGATATTGTGGTGACTCGTTGGGATTCTTATTATTATGTTTATACTAATACAAGTCTCATAAACCAGACTTAATCCACCAAATAGGTATCAAAAAGACTTCTAGCTCATTCTCAAGCTGTATCGCCTAATTATTTTGCTATTTACAATAGTAACAGCATGAGATATCATGATACGATATCTACTGCGCCCATCTGGTTTCAATTAGCTAACGAAGTTTGTGTTGTCTAAATACGGTTAGGCTTGTATTGTACCAGTAAATAAAAAAACATACAGACATGTTACTCGGATAATGCTATTATTGACCTCAGATTGAAAATCATAGATGAATTTATAAACATGATTAAACATCGTCGATGTCCACCATCTGTCCTAGGCGTGTATTTATAATTTTCATTTAATTTTATATTTTTATGTTGAATTCTAATTATGTATAATACAATTTAATGTGCGTCAATGATATTGATGTGCGTCATTTGTTTATTAAAAATATATTTAGTTTGGTATAACAATTACCATGACAGTGGAAAAGGTTTCTGTCTGCTTTATTATTAAAAAACATCTGCATCCAAGTCCCGTACTCGCAATCTACTGGATGAGTTATCCCAAATAATATTTAACCAATCTTATCTTCTCCTTTTCAGCTTATACTGAGGAGTACGTCGTGGACAGTGAGATATCCAGTCCCTACCGCTATGACATCGTGACACTCGACCACAGTCGTCATCGCCGTGACGTATGGGCCAACGCGACGCAGGCTCCCACAACGGTGTCTACGGTCACTCCTGCACCCACAGCAGTCAACGTAACCGACAACGCTACCAAGACACTACCTGGAACTGAAAGTAAGTTCATTATATCCTCTTCATTTTTGTGTTTTGTAGTTGTGTTTTCAAGCTTGTGTGTCTCTGATACTGCATCTGTGTTTGTGACGAGACGAATGGCGAATTGTAGCTCAATGCGAATGTGTAACAAATATGCCATTCGCCTCGTGACTTCCCTTTTACTCTTTTTCTTCGTAGACTTTAGTCAGAGCAAGGAGCGGCAAGGAGTACTTTGGCATTATGTACATTTGTTTTGGCATGCTTAGAAGCTTGAGCAATAGATGACTCGGAAACAGATTTAAAAATTGGTCACAAGTTTGACAGAGCTTTAGTGAGTTATCTTATTTGATGCTCTAGTAAAAAGTATACAGTAGTTGGCCTTCATAGGCCAACATAAAGGCGTCTGGTATACACGACTCATTTTAAACTAAATTAAAGCAATGCGAATGTCGGTAAAACTGAAGTCGGTCAGGTCACAGAGCAGATAGTGATCTTCACTATCTGCTCTGTGACCTGACCGACTTCCACGAATATGTTCGGCGAAGTTTCCTCGAAGTTGCCGAATCGTAAGCACGCATCTGTAAATTCGCTATTGATTCCTGGTTATACATGCGCATATTGCGCATCTCACGGCCACCCCCTCAATATTGCAGTTGACCTAATTAATAACTATGTTGGGTTCTGTCAATACATATAACTTTGAAGGATACATTTTGAGCGACTCATAGAATGATTGATAATATGTATATTGTGCATCTTAGATAGATAGAAAGATAGATAAATCTTTATTGTACACAAATATATTACAGTACATTTACGGACATCTCGTATTTGTCCAGCATTAAGGCTGCAGTAGATGTCCACTGTTTTATCTGCATTCATATGTTTCTGAGCAAAATAATTGTCCCTGTAACATCGTTGGCCCTCTGCAATTATAAAATGATAGAATGCTTCAGCATCTTTTTGTGCACTTCCTGCCCTGTCTCTTAAATCACTTGGCTCTGTGAACCATTGAATTTCCTTATTTACCTGTACCCCAAGTGGTTGTCAGTCTCAGTGAGTCATTGGACTGCCCTGCGACATCAGTCGATATAAAGTAATCAAACCAAGGACAGGACGAAAACGTAATCGAATGGCGACGCAGGTTGTGTATATTAGTCACTGTCTACATGTACATGCAATTTGCATTAGCTAAGGATGTGTTTGTGAGGATACAGTATGTATACACTAGTATATGTATGTGCGTGTGCGTCAGCAGGAAAAATGAGAGGGTTACTTTACTTGATTCTTATGACATGGCTTAGCAAGTTTACATTAAATTTATAAATTCTCAGAACATGCGAACTTAATATTTTATAACTTAGGGCATTTGAAAGGCATGTTAAGATGGTTGTTGTATAACATGCATTCATGCCTGCCTGTATGCGTGCAGATCAACATATTTGATCTAACAAAACAGAATAGAGGTCTGACAGTGGTAAATGACTTCTCTTGTTTGATAAGTGTGTAAAATACAGTGTACTGCCTTAGTAACTTTAAAGATTCTTCTTGGGTATGGATATCTATGTACAATAATCTATATATATAATAAAATCGGCGAAGTGCGAGTCGGACTCGCCCATGAAGGGTTCCGTAGTAGCAAAGGCGAAAATTGCGGTTTATGACGTATTAAAAAAAAACTACTGACTGGATCGTTCGAACCAATTTTTAGTGGTAGTTTGCATGGCAATTTACATTATATACTTTTTTTAGATTTATCATTCTCTTATTTTAGAAGTTAGAGGGGGGAGGAGGGGGGGGGACACATTTTTCCACTTTGGAAGTGTCTCTCGCGCAAACTATTCAGTTTAGAAAAAAAATATGTTAGAAACCTCAATAGCATTTTTAAAGACCTACTCGTATCTATAGATACCCCACACGTATGGGTTTGATGAAAAAAAAAAATTGAGTTTCAGTTCTAAGTATGGGGACCCCCAAAATTTAATGCTTTTTTTATTTTTGTGTGAAATACTTAATGCGGTTCACAGAATACATCTTCTTACCAAGTTTCAACAGCATAGGCCTTATAGTTTCGGAGAAAAGTGGCTGTGACATACGGACGGACAGACAGACAGACAGACAGACGGACGGACAGACATGACGAATCTATAAGGGTTCCGTTTTTTGCCATTTGGCTACGGAACCTTAAAAATCAATGCCACTTTTCGTTGTTAGTTTATAACACTAGAACGGCTGAACCGATTTGGCTAATTTTAGTCTTGAAATATTCGTGAATGTCCAGGGAAGGTTTAAAGGGTGAGAAAATAGGTGCAGCGGGAACGGGATCAAAAATTCACGCGGGCTGAAAAAAATTTGGCGGTACGACGTTCGCCGGGACAGCTAGTCTGTAATAATAATGGTGTACAATAAAGAATTATTTGTCTATCTTACTCGTAACTTTTTATCGGAAAAAGTGACCATCCAACAGGGGACTGTAAGGCAATGATCACGATTTCAATACCGTCTTGTATGTTATTTTTTTGCAATCTCGATCTATGTATATTGTCGGGCGGGCTGTTGTCTCTGTCTACCCCGGAGGGAGATAGGCGTGAGCGTATGTATCTATGTATGATTTAGTAGCAAAAATAAAATTGTAAACTGTATCCAAACAGTGACGTCACAGTAGAGTTTTCACTTTACTTTGGTTACGTTTCGGTCTTCTCAATAATGAGTAAGACGCTAGTAACACCTAGTAGGTATGAAAATACATACAATTATGAATCACGCCTTTATCCTCGGAGGGTTAGAATGAGATGAATTAACACCTACATTCCACCAATCATTGTATTAGGTCCCACGTAATAGGGGGTGAGCCTATTGCCTTATTCCGGGCACTATTCTTGACTCGAGCCATGCATCTGCGGCTGAGTCTGGGCTGTATATATCTGTAGCCCCATCCCTTAGTCGCCTTGTACGACACCGCATGGGAAGAGATGGGGTGAGCCCAAATTTAACTCTGCCGGGAACCACACGGCGAAAATATACAGTATACAGGCGGCAT
Organism: Eilema depressum; assembly: GCA_914767945.1. Lineage (NCBI taxonomy): Eukaryota > Metazoa > Arthropoda > Insecta > Lepidoptera > Erebidae > Eilema > Eilema depressum. The sequence continues at coordinate 29,566,399 of OU612012.1, read as the reverse complement.
AAAAATAAAAATACAGTAACTGTTTAATTAAAAACCAAATCTAAGTGTTGAAGTTTCGCGATAGCTAGTGTTAGTATTATTATTTGAATATGCGCTATCGAAGCAATGACTTCTCGTGCGGTTCCTAACATTCATGTATAATACAGGTTTTATACATTGAGCTGACGGGTTATTTTTTGCAGCGCAATTTCGGTATAAAAACGGATTTCGCTACAGAAAAACGGCAACAACATGTTTGAATTTTAACTTTGGGTACTAGGTATAGTATTTGTTTATATTATTTGTCTTGGTTGTTTAGGTAACTGGTAATAGAATGACTGTATAGTGGCTTGTTGACTACCCATACAAGTTAAACGTGCCAATACCTAACTGTAGTTCTAAGTATTACCAATTCATAAATATTGACTTCATACTATGTGGCTAAGGTAATATTGCACCGGTCTTTATTTGAAGAACGTGAAGTTATTGGAATTAAGACTTTATATTTCTGCTATCAAAGTAGAATATTCAAAACGTTAGAATCTTCTGAATTGTTTGGTCGAATGCGTAGTATGAGTTTACTATATTAGATTTTATGTTACGTTTTGAAACATAAGCTTTATTGTCTTTAGTATCTAATACCATTGACTGTTCTATGTTGCTCACACAATAAAATCGATTAAGATTGTAAATAGTGAACATCCTGTGGGTCGGTAGCTCAGTGTTCAGAGCATTCCCCCTGTAAGGGACTATTTGCCGGTTCAAATCCCTACTAAGCATTTCACTTTTTCTTATATTAATGGATTTGAATACTAATGGCTTTAAAATTTCACCAAAAAAGACGAAAAAAATAATCATAAAGGTGCAGATAATCTTAACATTCTAATTGTATATTAATTCTCACCACTAATCATGGTTTTAACGCATATTGTTATGTAACAATAGGAAATGTCTTGTATATGACTACCCTACACGGTGGAAGCAACTGCGATGTTTCTTTTATGTTTTTAACTATTATTTAGCTTGCTGGCGTTACCGTAACCGTAAAAAGGCCATAATCATTCTCATAACCTTTTTCCCAGTTGCGTATAGTCAGTTGCTACTTTAGAACCCGGAGTCCGGTTATAGCTTTTGTTTGATATAAGCTTCACTGGAGGCGCCTGCCATCTGACCTCCCCAGTTCCAGAGCCTCGAGGCAAGCCTGCACCAGAGCCTTTTCCATTGTTTAGCAGGTGCACCGACTTGCAAGAGAGGATGGCTTTGATCCCAATGATGGATGTTGACTCTCTAAACCCAAAATAAAACTGCATCAAGTGCTATCTCTTATACAAATCAATACTGCCTATAGAAACTAGTTTACGTCAGACGAGCGAATGCTCACTCTATCCCTTCTACACAAATTCTATTAGTGTAAACAGTGACAAAACATTCGTTTGTTGTTTTTTCTTATGTAAACACTAAAATCAACGTTTCGTTTACACTAAAATGTTAATAAAAGAATGCTCTAGGTCTGTGTTCGTTTAATCTAAATCCATCTTAACAACCAAGTATGATCTGGCACATAAGCATAGACGTATTACGTACGAGGATGTCGAATCTAGTCAGACCAAAACCAATCGCGAGATTCGCGAGTGCCTACGATTTTGTAATTATTGTTTTGCATGACACCAAATTTTAATAGTGAATTGACTATGAGTAGACGTTTAAATATTACTCTAATTCTCAATGTATTGATTTTTTTTTTTTGCGTTTTGAGTGCAAGTTACAAAAGCAATTATTATTTTTTCTTACTAGCGTTACACAAAAAGCGTTTGCAAGTTATTTGCATTTTGTGCTTTTCCAAAATATTTGCATTTTCACATGATGTCTGTGATAAAAACAAATCACCGAAATCTCACGGTAAAAGTTCGTAAAAATATCCTATTGCACCGGGCTATCGTGCAAGTTCGGGCAATAAAGTGACCAAAGTGCCATGGCAATCGATAGGACGATAACGCATAAGACATAAAATTCAGACAAATTAGTCTTTTTAGGGTTCCGTAGCCAAATGGCAAAAAACGGAACCCTTATAGATTCGTCATGTCTGTCCGCCCGTCCGTCTGTCTGTCTGTCTGTCCGTCCGTATGTCACAGTCACTTTTCTCCGAAACTATAAGGCCTATGCTGTTGATACTTGATAAGTATATGTATTCTGTAAACCGCATTAAGAATTTCATACAAAAATAGAAAAAAAGCATAAAATTTTGGGGGTCCCCATACTTAAATCTGAAACTCAAAAACATTTTTTTCATCAAACCCATACGTGTGGATCTATAGATAGATCTTTAAAAATGCTATTGAGGTTTCTAACATCATTTTTTTCTAAACTGAATAGTTTGCGCGAGAGACACTTCCGAAGTGGAAAAATGTGTCCCCCCCCCCCCCCCTCTAACTTCTAAAATAAGAGAATGATAAATCTAAAAAAAATATATGATGTAAATTGCCATACAATCTTCCACTAAAAATTGGTTCGAACGAGATCCAGTCAGTAGTTTTTTTTTAATACGTCATAAACCGCAATTTTCGCCTTTGCTACTACGGAACCCTTCATGGGCGAGTCCGACTCGCACTTGGCCGATTTATTTATTATTAGATGTTTGGTATTACAGAACATAATCTATCATGAAACCAGTTTTAGTGCGCTGTCGAGATTTATTGTTATAAGATTATAATAAAACTCCCAGTTCCGACCTATTTATTTTGTAAGTTACAAAATAAATAGGTCGGAACTGGGAGTTTAGTTACAAATTGTAACTATCTTTTTGAGACGATAAATCTAAGGATATCGTAAAGCTAAGTATAGTCGATCATTGCCTGAGAAAAATAACACTGTCAGAATAATAGGGAGTATTTTATTCTGATTGAAATATATGAGGATATGTAATTATTGTAGTAAAACACAACCGTCTTGTTTAAGTATCTATTGAGAGAGAGAGAGAGCAATACAGAAACTCTGACATTTAGGTACATGATTCTTAAAGCTACCCATACATTGGAAACATCTTAAAGCTACCCATACATTACAATAATAATAAATTCTATGTAATTGCTAGATCGACACTATTGTCAGATATTTTAATTTAGAACTATTCATTTATTGCCCGAAGATGCACAATGTGATACTTACCGGAAATTCGTTAAACCATAGAAAGTCAGAGTGTGGGTGAGGTTAGTCCCATTATTATGTTACTATTATAATAATTCACATGTATCTGTCGCTGTGTGTAGGCTTCACATCGAATAGCGCTGTTGCATAACATATTGCATTTGCTTACTTTTTTTGTTGCGATTGTTTTTTTTTCTTATCAAGCAGTATGCTGCATTAAGGGATAATTCCGAAGTCGTCCGCATACGACTATTGCAGACGCATGCAGCAGAAACAGCGTACCAATTACTTGTTAAACTCCGACACGGATATAGGGCGGAGGAGGCGCAATGAATTACACGTATCGCTGCGTGCGTCTGCAGTTGTCGTATGCGGTCACCTTCGGAATCATAGCTCTAGATGGGTAATTAGAATTACCTTACTTCAATATTTGAAAGGAGAGTTGTGTTCGAGCATGCCCAGTAATGTTTGTTCTGTGTAAGTGCGAGAAACTTGATAGTGCGCAAACAATGTTGAGTTGACCTTCAACGCTAGTGCATAAACAAAACGTTATCTAATATTGCAGTATAGTAGGAGATCCCGTTAAGTAATTTATAACCTCGTCTGTTATTTGACTATAACAATTACCATGTTAGATCTAATACTAATATTATAAAGATGAAAGATTTGTATTTTCGTATGTAACGAATAAACTCAAAAACTACTGGACCGATTTAAAAAAATCTTTCATCGTTAGAAAGCTACATTATCATGGTACCAACATAGGCTATACATCATTGCGCTACTATCAGCGATGAACGGGATCAGATTCCATGCGGGCGGAGCCGCGAGCAACAGCTAGTATTAAATACACTGACATCGTAAATAGGTAAAAAAATCTGCCTATATTATTATGACATGGTTGTTGCTAAATAAGGGCTTCCCGGTGACCCGCGTTCCTGGTATCTATCCGTATGTCAACGGTAGCCAAATGTGAGACAAGTCTCTCAGCTCGATTTAGATTGGAAAAAGTGACTGCTCAGACGGGACTTGAATCCGCGACTAGTCCATTACAATGAGAATACTCTAAGCACTGAGCTACTGAGACACCGTCTTGAGCAGCGTCCGCGTTTTGTAGAAATTCTCCTATACAATCATCTTGGGTTGAAAAATAAATCTCTACGTACCTTATGAAAATATGGTTTGTTCCGGTTGTCTCCTTGTAATCAGTTCAATTCCAATCGAAAAACAATAAGCTAATCATGTGTGATCTTGTAATTCTCTTTGCTTTGTTATCTTATTACAGTCCGTTATAAAAAGCGGTGTTAATGTAGGTATTATAACAACTGTATATCTTCATGTACCTAGTTATTGTGTTCGATTACGAGAAGAGAAGAACTCGTAGAAGAATATTTCAGTTGTTGAATGCCTCACTCAACGTTCTGTACTATTATCTGTTCTGTGGTTCTGTCTACTTAGAATTCTTAATTCGGGATCTAACTGAGACCCATTTTAGTCGTCTCATCGATTTTTCTTGATGCAATGCAGTAAGGTTCTACGATAGTTCTTTAATTTTATTTAGTCATCGGTGCTCAATGTAGGGTTGCCAACCATACTGTTTAAAACAGTATTATACTGTTTTACACCCAATTATACTGTTTACTGTTCAACAGAAAAACAGTATCCAAAATACTGTTTTCAGCATCAAAATGCATAACACTACAAAAATGTGCAGCAATTGATACAATTTTAATTAATTGGGCACCAATTTGCAATTATTTTATAAGTTTAGGTGTTGATTGTCCCATGATAATCCAAAATATATTAATGATAAATCATAATATAGAAAATAATACAGTTCACAGCTATCTTCTATTTGCCAGTCATATAATAAATCTTTTAAAATATCCACCGGTGGCACACACCAATGACTTTTCGATGCTTTTCGAAGTTATGTGTGTATTTATCGCAGGTTTATAAGTGCCCGGTTAATGGCAATAGGCTCGCCACCTATTACATTGGGACCTAAACATAAACGGCGAAATGTGGGTGCTAGCACCTCTGCCTACCCCTTCAGGGATATAGGCGTGAGTTTATGTTATGTTATGTTATGTTATGTTTAATTTATGCATAAAAAAATTTATGGGAACCATATTACCATTTTAGATGTTTACGAAACCATGCTTTCTTTTATGACAGACAGACCTAAGGGGGCAAAATAGGTGACGAACCGTTGTTGTATGTAAAACCGTTTGTGAAACGGATTTTTATGATCTTTGTTTTGTTGGAGAGAGAAAGTTGGTTCAGAGAGCCAGAATCGGATGACAGGATCAAGGGAGTCAGGATTGGATAACAGGATCTAGGGAAATCCTCAAAATGATGGCAAAACACTGTTTCTGCTGTTTTAACATAATTTAATTTCAGTATTTGCATTCAAAAATTATCTGCTCGTGATTTTAAGCTGCTGATGATAGGAACCTAAGCAAAGGATGGACGATGGATCGATTATAACTCACTAAAAAGAGAAAAATAAATTAAAAGCCTCTCGGGCTAGGCACCGCAGTTATTTTTGCTTTTTAGTGCCTCTTTTTCGTTTCTTGAAGTCGGTTAAACTTTTTTTGTTAAAATTAATTTATGTAGGTACTTAATTGTAAAATACTGTTCTATTTTCTAGAATACTGTTCAATTTTCTTCTCAGACCTAAATATACTTTTTTTCTCGAAAAAAGAGTTGGCAACCCTAGCTCAATGGTACGTATCTAAATGGTGACCGTGATCCGAGACTTTGCCTTTAGCTTACCATCACGCGAGGTGAAGTCAAATTGACGTGTCTATAAAAAAATTGTAATATCAGGAATCAGTTTTAAACAAGCTGTGTGAAAACAAATCATTTCATCATCAATTTGCAACTGTTTGCGTACCTACCTTTACTTGAATAGAAGTAAAGAAAAACATTTTTGAATTAACAACAGACAAGACAAGTTATTATAAGTGTGGCATACTAACAAGATAATTTTCGCCCTGCCATTATATGACAGAAACAGAAGTCACCAAATACCTATATGATTACCCAAAACAAAATTTGCGTCAGGTTCTCGATTTTGTCCCACTCGCCCATGTGATGAATACGTAATACCACACGGACGGGTTCACTGACCACAGCAAACTGTTTGGTACTGGTTCAGCTGTGTGAAAACGTTCAGGGACGCCCGACGTCGGCCGAAATTGCGGTTTAAGGTGATTACATCCGCGAATGACTTTGACCATACAAATGCTCAAGGTCATTCGCTCGTTTTTCAGCCGTAAAAATCAGTAAAACTAATTTTAATAGATAACTTTATAGGGGACTATTACAAACTAAGAAGGTCACGTCATGCTAATACACTTATTTAACATACATATTATGTGAAATTTAAGATTATTTGGATACATATTGTAGAAAATATTTGGTTTCATAAAAAAGAGTAGAGTGATGTTCAGAGCCTCTTTTCTACTATTTTCTCCTCTTTTATTTAATTTATAAAATGGAGAAGTTACTCTGTATATCCTGTAGTATGCAGGCATGTGAATTTCAGATCTGTAGGTTTTATAGTTTTAAGAAAAACGGTTTCGAAAATACCGATTTTTCGATGCCGACCTGATTAGGGGCCTTAAACGTCACGTCTATTCAATCAACAAGTTCATTTATAGCTGTTAACTTGAAAATGTGTTACAGCCTCTGTGGCGTGGTTTTAGTGAACGCGGCCGTTACGCAGGAGGCGGGAGTCCGATCCCCACTCTGATGGTTATTAACCCATGTAGGTAATGTCGGATTGACCAATAGATGAGGTGGCGATGGCGATGGCCAACCAGACCCAGCTTGCTATTCCCGAAGGCATAAGACAAAGATATAACATCACAATTCAAAAAGCTATGTTTGTTAGTCAATTAGCCTATCGCTACTACGCTGCGCTGGCCAGACGGGTTGGTACAGGATTTTATTTTGAGTTTTCCTTCGTCTGCGTATTTTTCCGTTAGTCGCCTGTTACGACACCCTTTGGATGAGACGGAGTAGTGATACTTGTATTCATTCTCCGTCACCACACGGATTAGCTATGTTTATAAACACATCTAATAGAGAAAGAGCCTGTTGTCATCAGTTTTCCAGTCAGTTACGAAGGCTGGATTTCACTTGCGAATAACTCTTTAATTACACTAGATTTTCACGGTTTCACTTAATGTAATTCATTGAATAATACAATGTGCTAACGAAGTTTAAATGTGAAATAGTATTGTGGAATCCCTCCCTGCCGTGGTTTTTCCAAGTGACCTTAGTATGGGGTTCTTCAAGAAGGTTCTTACGGAATCGGCAGCGCGAGTGTGCTTGTCTGCCACCTAAGTGGTATAAAAAAATAATTAAACTTTACATTCATCAGTAAAATTACCTAACAGAACTCAAATCGAACCTAAGTCCTTACGTACAGCAGCAGCATTCGCAACTACTGTCCCACTAAGGAAGTTTCCTGCAATCGAACTGTTACGTAAGCCAAATTACCTGATTAACCTCAACGAGAAGTAGCCTTATATATCTACGGCTATAAAAAGAACGTGCAACGTCAGAAACTTGTGGATAATCACTTAAATGGCTCTTTACCAATGGAGTGACCACGCCGATCATTCGTTGATTAATAAGAAGTTCAAATATAAGAGTATCTCACGTTCAATTAGGCGGGTAATCTGCTAATGTTACAAATATAACAAATATTGGTAAAAGCTAATAAAATGGCACTCCTGTTAAGAAATATTCTATTCGAAGAAATTATTTTTCGTATAGTACATGACTTAGGTATCTACTTGATTTTATGTTCTAGGGCCATTGGATAGTACACAGTACTTCTACTATACTCGTAGATAGCTGATATTATAAGGTGTACCTTGGGTTAGTAGAATTAGGGAAGCCTAATTCTATGTCCAGTGATTCACAGATGCTGGCACAGCTAGTGTGGAAATAAAATAGTAAAGCTGTGCTTTTATTTTAGTAGGACACTATAAAGTCGAATGTTCCATGTGTTCTACTCATATGGCCAAAACAATCATGTTATGAACATGGTTACTGGTGCTTTTATAGTATGCTATCAATCTTCGTACCCATGAACAAAACCCTATCAACGCAAAAAATAGATACAGGTAGAACATTCTCCTCCTTTGAACTCGGTTAAAAACTGGTCAAGTAAATGTCAGTCCTGGCATGATTTTGAGATTTTATAAAACTTGTGTCCTACAGCTTCTGATTTTACATTGTAACATCCATACTTTGATAGCCTCAGTTAATTCGATTACAGAATGCATAAAATAGTCCTATTTTACTTATGATATTTATTTTGATTTCGTATCGGTAGCGGTAATGAGTTCGACTATCGCGGATAGCGATTTCCGCTCATTGCACATAATATGTGCAATGTGCAAAGCGAATTTAAAAAAATAAATACAAGACCCGTTGACCAAAACCTCCAGACTACATGTATGTTGGCATTAGTCTGGGTCTTGTATTTATTTTTTTAAATTCGCTTTGCACTTGACAAGCTCTGAATAGTTTGGATCGAGATTGTGCTGTACCCTGTGTAATATGTACTATAGAATATCTTTTTATTTATCCTTCATCTATTTAGTTAGACTTACTTTCTTATGGAATTTTTCCTTTCTCCCTCTGCCAATATTGGGAGGCTTTGGTCTACTGTTTCCAAGCTGGCCAGATGGGTTGGTACTTACATGGTTTCATTTCGAGGTTTCCTTCTCTCGTCTGCCTATATTTCCGTTAATCGTCTCTTACGACACCCTTCGGATTAGATAGGGTGCTGATATTTATATTTTGTTTCCGTCACCACACGGATTCCAATGAGTTATCTCGAAGAATAGAGTACCTTTCTGCTCACATCCTACAGCATAATGAGCAGTTTTCCAGTAGGTATAATAATCAGTTGGTTTTTAATTCATCAAGAGATGGCGCTAGCATAACTTTTGGTAATTTTAATGTAATCTGTGGTTTGTTGTTGTTCTTTTCGCGTCGGTCTGTAATTTAAAATAATAATATTATAATTTAAAATAATTTCATCAGAAAACATGTCAAAACATCTATGTAAAGTAAATCAATACAAAACCGAAGATCATTTTTTCCATAAATTAGTTACCAAAAGTGCCGGCTGCGCCATCTAGCTTGTCTTTAGGAACCCTATAAATACCTACTGGAAAACTGCTCATTATATTTTTTTTTTAATTATTGATAGATTAGCTTACCATATGAATACAATGCATAACTTATAATATGGACGCTACATGAATAACTTTATAACATCCAGTGCATTTTCAATAATATGTAATCCATGTGCAGGTTCGCATTAAGGTACGATTCAGAAGCCGACCGCATACGACAACGACAGACGCATGCAGCAGATACAGCGTACCCATTACTTGTTAAACTCCGACACGGATAAAGGGGACCATTGAGCAGCCGTAATGAATTACGTGCATCTGCTGCGTGCGTCGGCAGTTGTCGTATGCGGTCGGCTGCGGAATCATACCTTTACGCGTATTTATTTATATCGTCATAATTATCTGAACAGGTAGATATTGCGCATCTATTCCATACAGCAGAGAGGTGCGGATAGCTAATATAATCAATCTTTGCCCCGCGTACCTACTCAGATCTACCTTCTTCTTCATCTTAGCGTTAACCCCAGTCGCATCCGAAGCTTTACCCTCGGAGTAACGTCCGCTTTTTCCAGAGTAACTGCGGGTTTGACTGATCTTCGATATTGTCCATCGAGGTCAGATTCACAACCAATTGGCGATATTGAAGTAGTAGACCAGTTGTTGAACTTTTTAGTGCTTGAACTACCCGTAACGACGTATGACAACGGAACCGACGGCTTAAGGTGCTCTCCGACCTCCGAGGCACGACCTGACCAATGCAAATAGCCATATTCATGCATACAAATGCATTACATTTGCACTGAGCGGGAATTGAACCTGCGTTAAATATGGGCTCCATTCAAATCAATTAGCCTATTGTAGTCCACTGTCGGTTTCAAGACTTAGCGTTTTCTGAGACCTATGTTTTATGCTCAGCGTTGGGTCATAATGATGTGTAATGTGTGAAAACTACTAGGTATAATACTGCCTATGTAAGTCCTCCCCTGGCCAGAAATGCGCTCCGAAATTATACAAATACCACAATACCACATAACGTACTCTTGCAAATTTATCGGATGGTAACGAAGAAGTTAGTAAACTTATAGAAAGCTATTTTCCGCAAAATCATAGTTATGGCCAACAGTTATAGTAGGTACAATTTCATGTTATCGAAAACTCAAAAACATGATTGACCAATAAGTACAGAGTTATTCACAGAACAGCACAGTAGCAGATTTGGTACCTACTTAGTATACCTTACTGTACTATTTCGTAGTAACTACTATTAGTCAGTGACACTAAACTTACTACATAATAATAATACGATATAATAACTTAATACTGTATAGTTATTAGTTAGTCTCTTTCTTTCTATGCCTGTCAAGTTTAATTAGCCACTTTCTATGAAACCTCCAGACGGTATATTTATGTCAGAACTTGTCTGTCATAGCTTTCTATTGTCATGTCAGTTGTCATAACCTCGGTTGTGTAGACGTGGCGCGTGCAGCGAGCACGTCAAGTGTTCTCCGTGTATGTAGACGAGCGATACCTGCTTCCGGCGAGTATTGCAACGGTACTCGCGGTTTTTTTTGCCGCACCGTGTCACTCGTCTAAACAAGGTACGAATTCGTAGCCGACCGCAGACTGCAGCAGCAGATACAGCGTATCGTGAGACGAGTATACGACACCATTGAGAAGCCGCAATTAATTAAATAATTAAAATAATAAATAAAACATTGCCTGTGTGGTGCTTAAGGGACAAAACTGGCAACTCTCGTACGTCCCTGGGGCAAAGGTTGATCATTGCTATCCAGCGTATCTTCGCGTATGCGGCTGTATGCGGTCGGCTACGAACTCATACCTTAATTGGCCATATGCATGTTGTCTCCTTCAGTGTTTTACGAATAACTGCTAGTTTCACAACGTTGTGTCATTGTGTGTGACTTGACGCAACACTTTTGTATACGATTGAATTCACCACAAGACCCCCTATGAATGGTAACCATTATGTATTGAAAGATGAACAATTAATACTCGTAAAATTGATTCTCATTTGTCGACTTTTTAAAGGAGAACGGGCACTTTTGTATGAGCTGCGTCCCAACCCTTGTAACAAGTTGCGACTAGTGTAAACATGTTCATTTAGTCTATTTATATGTAAAAATAAAAGATTTTTATCAGAAATTCGTGCAGGTCCAAAGTTATAAGGGTGTAAGTAAAAAATATTTTTTGTGCAAATAGGCTTTGCAGTATAGTTCTACGGTTTTGTATCATTTCGCCGACGGTCATTACAACTACGGTTGACTCAACTAGGGTTAATTCACCTACTGGTTGACATGGTTCATGGTTGTACCGATCACATATTTTTAACAAAAAAGAGGGGTGTTATAAGTTTGACGTGTGAGTGTGTGTGTGTGGGTGTGTGTATGTGTGTGCGTGTGTGTCAGTCTGTCTGTGGCATCGTAGCTCCCAAACGGCTGAACCGAATTCAATTCTGTTTCTTTTGATCGAAAGATGGTTTAGTCGAGAGTATTCTTAGCTATGTTTCATAAAAATCGGTTCAACCATTTGAAATATATTATGAGGAATGAAAATCAATCCAAAATCTAATCTATTTTCAAATATACCCGTATTGGGTATCAAATGAAAGGTCATAATTTATACATCACGATACAGCAGGTTTTATGGAAATCCATATTATTATAGGTATATAAAAAGCATGAAACAAAAAAAATTAAAACCAGAAACCAATATTTTAATTTTCTCTTTCTAAATCGATTTGAATAGTTAGCATAATAAATGCTTCAAAAGAACATTATTCATGCTGCATACATTTTTGGTCCAAAATTGAAAGTGCTGGCCAAATACGATATTTCGTTAGAACTTGTTCTTATTGGGGCGTCAAAGTTGAGGGACCACTTCCTTCGGTTTTATTTGAGTTCGAAAATCTTGAAAACATACATTTTTTATGACACAAACTATTGAAAATGGATAAAAAATGTCGTGCTACATTGGAAGAATAGCTAATAAAACTAATAAAAAATAAACCCCATACTGCACACCGTTGTTTTTCGTCTATTTATTTAGGTGCTAAATTGAAAATAAGTAGCGGCCAAAGAATACAAATATGACATTCCGTTAGTCGGGCAGTGGACCCTCAGCTTGTCGCCATAATAAAAAATGCTAATGAGGACAAGCTCTAACAGAATATCATACTCGTATTCTTTGGCCGGCACTTTCAATTTTGGACCCAAATAAATGGGTGAAAAACAACGGTGTGCAGAATGGGGTTTATTTATTATTGATTTTATTGACTATTCTTCCAATAAAGAACAATGATTTTTATTCGTTTTTAATCATTCATATCATAACAATGTATGGTTCCAAGATATTTGAACTCAAATAAAACTGAGAGCAGTGGTCCCTCAGCTTTGACGCCGTAGTAAAAAATGCTAACGAGGACAAGCTCTAACGGAATTTCATATTTGTATAGGTACTTTGGCCAGCACTTTCCATTATGCACCTAAATAAATGGACGAAATACAACGATATGCAATATGGGGTTATTTTTTATTGCTTTTATTAACTATTGTTCCAATATAGAATAAAGTTTTTCATTTATTTTTAATAATTCGTTTCATAAAAAATGTATGTTTCCAAGATTTTTAAATTCAAATAAAACCAAGCGCAGTGGTCCCTCAACTTTGACGTGGTAATAGAAAATGCTAGCGAGGACAAGTTCTAACGGAATATCGTATTTATTTTATTTGGCCGGCACTTTCAATTTTGGACTAAAATGGGTGATGTCCTTTCATTCAAAAATCCCAATAATTTATACATATTTGAAATGTACTAATTAAGGCCTTTAATTTGATATCAAACACGGTATATTTACCTCAATTTTATTTTTTAACGCAGTACTTTATGACCGCTAGAGGGCGCCTCATTAAATTCAGTGACACATTATATAGCCTATAATAAGTGGACGATCAAGACACTTCTAACAATACCTTACTTGTCCAGTTCTAATTAGTAGTTGAAGAGCTATGAGGGAATTAGTGAATATACATACATAGTTCATACATACATACATAGCCTGTCAAAATCATAATCCTCCTTTGGCTTTAACATAGTCGGGTAAAAATAGCATAAATAAATAAGTATTTTGTCATAAAAACACTAATTATTTAAAATAAATTAAATACTTTCTTAGTAACTGAAACCCCCACAACTTTTACCCTGCACGAAATACAGATTTATGTCCATACAAAAAAATAATACACTCATTGAGACCTTTCATTTGATATAGGTCAAAAAGTGTTACACCATATGGGACGAAACGCCCATTCGCCTTTATGTAATATTTTATTCCTTCACATGAAATTTTCTATAACGTCATACTGCCTACATAATATGCCACATGTATACGAATTCCTATATACATTCAATATGTAGCTTTTTTTTAAAGTAGTCTACTCAAAATTTGTTTCGGTTATTTATTTAGCTGTGTGCTGAAGGCCGTACGGGCTGTAGTTCTAAATAACACGTTTCAATTATGGTGATATTACACTCTAAAAACATGTTAACACTTTTTTAAAGTGATGGCTTCTTTAGGCTCGTTTGGTATTTCGGTTTTAGGGGGAAAAACATTGATTTCGCGACACTGTTACTGACACCTTTTGTGACACATTGTGACAATCGAACGATCGTGAAAATAATTCATATGGTGACACCTCTGTAATGAGCTATATTGGCTAAGTTTCCTGCCACTGTTTTTACTGTTTTAAAATGGCATTGCTAGATGCAATAAATATAATAACAATTGCGATAAAAGAAGATTGATATAGAATACAATTGAATATGCAATTTCGAAAAGGGCACAAGTCGCATATTTTGGCAAATACGTTTTTTCATGTAAATGTAATCTACGTGCTTCCATGCACCTATTACGTGCAAAAATGGTTCCATTCTGATATTAATTGCATTATCTACGTCATGATGTGTACAGCAATAATTTCGAAAAGGTCACATCTCTAGATTGAATTTTAGAAGATGTGCCCTTTTCGGAATTATTATTTTAGGCATAAGCCTGACATTAGTCTTAAAACTGGCAGATTTTACAGACTTTTATGACGAAATATTTGGATTACCCAACTATAAACGAAAGACAGCCTCTAGAAGATGATTTTTTGAGAAAGTCTGTAATTTTTGTTAGCTGTTGCTCGCGGCTTTGCCCGCGTCGAATTCTGATTCCGTTCACGCTACATCTTTTATTTAAATGACCCTTTCTCCCCAGTTTCACCCGTGACATAATTTGAACCCCCATTGCACCGATTTAACCTACATAATATGCCCGTAATTTAATAGATTGCAAATAATATATGAGAATCTACCGGATTTATCGACAATTATGATTACTGCTCCGCTCCCTTAGGTAGTAGCGTGATAATATATAGCTTATTTTATTCACTAATAATGTGGCTTCCTATTGGCATAAGAATTTTTCAAATCGGTTTAGTAGTTTTGGAACCTATTCAATACAAAAAATACATCCAAACAAACAGACAAACAAACAATCAAATCTTACTTCTCTGTAACATAAAGTATAGATTTAAGTATTATGTTTAATTTATGTACCTAAAACAAAAGATTCGCAAAATGAATAATGGAGATTTTCTTCAAATGTTATGTGTTCAATACTGTCAATTTCGAAAACGGCATATCTCATAGATATACAATATGTAAATTTGTATATAAAATAACATTTTACATCTAAAATTTCTGTAATTTTCCATAGCTAATTGAACCCAAATTGTAACTCAAAAATAAATTTTATAAATTCTACACAACTTAAGAAAATACTTAGTTTTTTTCGTTTCTTGAACATTTTGCATTTTCAGACTTGTGACCTTTTCGAAATTGCATATTCAATTATAAAATAGGGTTATATTTGGTGGGACATTTATGATAGTCAGAGTGTTAATATAATTATCTTGTTTACAATTCAATTGATAGGCAAAGATGTCGAGAGTTAACGGAAGCAATTTAAACAGTAACGCCATTTCAATCTTCTTCAAAAAATTGTTTTCTCCTTCTTCTTCTCTGTCTTGTAGATCATTAATAAGCCTGCTTTAATGGAACTGTTATTAGAAGTAGATATAAGGATACAGAACTTCAATATGGACTTCCTAGGCAATTAGTAATTACTATAAATACCCCTACTATTATAATTTTCAATGCTACAACTGATGCTATTGAATTACGCACTAAACGTGCTTAGAATGCCGGTCACGCAAACACACACACACACACAGTACTGTTGTATTTATTATACGATAACTAATTATTGTCTTACGCTTAAAATTAACCAAAGAAGTTGTACAAATCTCAATAAATAATATTCTATTCAAATGTGTGAGTGATTATGCGAAGAGACAGATGACGTAATTTATTTTTTTGGGGTAAGTACAAAATCTGTAAACTAGACCATGGCGTATGTGGTGTTTAACGGTTACTAGTTTCTTTTCTATAAAAATTTGCAATACCTAAGGAATCTATTTTGTGGCTAGTAGAAACAAGTGACTGAGAAAATGGAGTCGTTTGACAGCTGCTATAAGTAATTTGTGGTAGGATATGACCGTATCCCCACCCCAATTGAGCAGTCCGACTAGGGAAGTATCTCCGCCTTACAGAAAATACCGCGGTCATTATAGTAGGGTAGCCCGAGCTCACTGGAGAGTTTTACACCCGTATTCACAAACAATACTGTGAGGTCTCATAGTGTGCTCGAGCGCATAGGGCTGGTAAAATTAATTCACAAACATCACGGAGCTGTATCTAACGCAGTGCGTTCCCTCAACGAAGTATTACTTAAGTGTTAGCAATGAATAAAAGGGCTTGCCAAAACGAACGCACTGATAACTTGTCGTTCTTTGCACAGTTTTGGTAGTACGCATAGCGAAGTATTGTTAGTTTTTCTGCATGTAGTATGCACTGAGGGCACAGAAACTCTCTGTTTTTACACGATCGGCAGCTCGAGTGTGACTCCCCTGCTGATGCACACGTCCATAGGTCACGGTAACTACGGTGGGCCGTGTTTTGTTATGAAAGTCGTTTTCGTCTCGGCTTTTACATATTCGCTAGGTAGCATAGAATTCGAATCCAAAGTTCCGTTGCGCTCAAGTTCTCCATATTAATGGATCATGTATATTCACTAGTTCATCTGCTGATGAAAGAGGCTTTGTAGACGTCTTTTTGGGAGGATTGGGAGTTCCGAGGCAGACGCTCGCACAATGTATTCACTGTGGTGGCTGTCTACCAAAATAGGCAAATCTTAAACATTTAGATTTCAGACACCTAGCCAATGCCTGGATTTCTGGAATCTACTCTAAGACGATGGTTTGTTTCCACTTGGGAGGTACCATAGATCGACATTTTGTACCAGTCCAGTACCTTCCCCACGGTGGTGACAGTACCTTAATAGCCATTGTCAATTTTTTTCGGTACAGGCCATTAGATTCAGTTTTAGTAACCTGATTATTGTAATCGTAAGCCGTTGCGTGTAGTGCTTCAGTTCAATTAAATTATGTAAGTAGAATAAACCCACACGATTCTAAGAATACCTTTGTGGTTCGCGTGTGGTATGGTCGTATTCCTGAAAATATCTCCGTGAGTACCAAGCTGGCAATGCACCCAATTTTGTGTGCGAATTCACATATAAGCCTCTTTAGTAATGATAGCTAATTATAATAAGCGATTCAGTGGTTCTAGTTTAGATTTCAAACATAAATCGGACATGTAGTGTTGCTCGGGACATATAACTCGGAACTATAATATGCTCAAAATGTGCAGAGTTTCAGTTTATGTAGCGTAAGTTCACCCCTTCATTTTTGTACTGAACACTTGGTGCGCGAATGCGACCCTCACTTGACCGGCTTCAGTAAAGATCCTGAGACCCTTATCTCGATTATTTATACAATTAAAAATGGCTCAGGCGCAAAACGTCTCTTTCGCAAAATGTCCCCTGGTCGTAAAACGTCTCTTTCGCAGAATGTCTCTTTCGCAAAATGTCTCTTTCGCAGAATGTTTCTTTTGCAAAATGTCTCTTTCGCAAAATCTCTCTTTCGCAGAATGTCGCGCCAGGGATAAGTCAATGTCTGTATTTATATTATTGTTTATTATTGCGACATAATACGGACTTTGTGACATTTCTCAGAACGAACGTTGACATTATTGAGATAGTATCCGTAAGTAGGTATTATTGTGATAAAATGTATTCAATTGATTTGTTATTATTACATTTTTATGTTCTCTGTAATTGATTAACCTCAGTTTTGTAACAAAGCTTACAAAATAACAACTTAGTCATAATTAATGTCGTCAATTTGAAAAGCAGCACTATTACATACTCGTACTTGTATGTGTTTTTAATAGCTATACCCGGGTCTATATTCCTGAACGACACTTAGTCCTGAATCTCGATTTATCTGAGGAAAGATTGTCAGATCTGACAGATTGTCTATAGATGAATCGAGATTTAGAACTGAGTATCATTCTAGAATACAGGCCTAAAGACTTTCTCCATGTCGTTTTCAGCCGTTTTCACATGAACGAGTAACAAATGGTATATACCTACACACCAAACGTGATAACGCACATATCATCATACCATACAAGCACACGGAAAGTGGTTACCATGGGCTATGGACGAATGCAACACCAGGGGACTCAGACTCGTGCTGCGTACCCTGAAGGAACAGAGATACACAGTGCCCTCAGCGCAGAAGACAAGTAAAACCAGCCTGTGGCCCTCCCATTGACAGCACAAAATCTCTCCAGTGAGCTCTGATTACTCTCCTCACCGCCTGGAACACAACTAGATGTTATTATAGCCGCGGTATTCTATAGGGCGGAGGTTCTGCCCCAGTCGGCACTTTAATATTATGTAGGATTTAGCCACTGTTTACCTCAAACTTGACCTTTTCGAATAGTAGTGTGTTATTATATTGTCCATGAATGTCGATGTCGTTGAGGTTATGATATTTATACCGTCTGAGATTATTTAGTGTTTTAATCGCTTGAAAATATTTTGAGAGCCTGGTACACATCAATTATAGCCCCTGTAGACTCACCCCTGTTTTGTGGCAGGCGATACATTGATGAAATACGAGTACGTACAATACACTTCCCCCTAACCCTCGGGAATGTTTATTATATACTGTCGCCTTTATATACTCGCCCCGGTTTCACCCGATGCCCGTGGCACATTGCCAATCCGTATTACCCCTTTCAGTCATATATGGGCCCGCAAGTTATTAATTTTCATATAAAGTATGGAAATCTGCCGGATTTGTTGATAATTATGATTACTGCTCCGCTCCCTTAAGTAGTTGCGTGATGAAATTTAGCATAATATAACTTTCCTCATTAACTGAAGTGTTCAACATAAAAAGATTTTTTCAATTCGATCCAGTAGTTCCTGAGATTAGCGCGTTAAACCAAACAAACTTTGCAGCTTTATAATAATAATATAGAGTACTTATAGATAAATAGTAGAAGTAAGTTACAAGAATCGATTAAGAAAGAGAAAAGAGAATCGACCTCGGGCGGGACTAGAACCCGTGATCTTTCTCTTACAGGAAAAGCTTAGTGGTCAGAGCATTCCCCCTGTAAGGGAAAGATCGCTGGTTCGATCCCCGCCCGAGGTCGATTCTCTTTTCTCTTTCTTAATTGATTTGAATAGTTAGCATAATCAATGCTTCAACATTCATTAACCCATTATGGACTAGCGATCCCGTACGGTACCACTTTTTCGCGCGTTTTGTTTTGTCATCCTGAACCAACGGATGATGCGATAGATACACTTAAATTGGTGCAATCGAAGCGAGAAAGTGTGCGCTATTATTCGATGACCGATGTTTGACAGTTATTGTCTTCATTTGAGTGTAATTGATTGCAGAAGTGGATGTGTCAATTTTTTTTTCCCAAAAATGGATAAGCTTTTCAAGTAAGTACCTATATTTCTTTAGTTTTGTAGCTATGCGATCATTTTATTATGATTATATATTCTATAAGAGTGCTTCGATTGTGTGAATCAGTTACATTAGGCCAGTTAAAAAAAATGGCGGTAATATGGTTTACTAAAGTTGCTGGTACCATATGGTACCGCTAGTCGCTTACCGTGGCTTTCGAATTTTTCACTTTTTTGGAAGTTAGTGTCGTAAAAGGGTATAATGTTGTAGTTATATTTTTATAACATCATTATAAATACGTAACAATAAACATAATGTGAATGTTTTCCAAAGTAAATTATTTTTTGTTGTTATTTAGCTGCAATTCGAGTATACACAAAACTATTTTGCTGCTATTTTAGAAGATTATAAAGAGCTTGAGTTTCACCAGATCTACATAGCAGCTTCAGAGCCCGCCGTGCGCTTAGACGAGGATTCAGAAGATGAATACACTGGTGCATTCAGCAACAATCTGAGTGGTCGGCAGCTCAGCGCGCCTTGTTGGTATTGTTAGCGAAAAGTACATGAAAAAGACCTCGTCGTGAATGTCGACCACGTAATGTATATTCACCTGAAATTCAGCCTCGAAACAAGATCTCAGATCAAAATACTTCTGGGGGCGAAGACGTGGTCGTATTAGTTCACGTGTTACTGGACGTGGAGCAGTTCTAGGGCTAAGTCATCAAGCTCCAGTTGCTCCGGTGATGATACAGATAGATCGGTTGATGAACCTGCCCGAAAAACGCAAGACTACCAGCGCGTACCTGAGTGAAAGGAGGTCTATCAAAGGAGTTACCTGCATTTTCTGAAGGAAATGTGAAAAGTGCGCTTTAGAAAATTGCTCATCGCGAAGAAGATAGCATTGCGTGAAGTGCGATGTAGGGCTATGTGCTGCCTGTAACTATCAATTCCATACTATGTTATTGTAAAAATATAATAAATAACACATTTTTTACCTTATACTGTGTATTTTATTTTCATTCTTGCAGAATATACCTAATAGTTTACCAATAAATGCCAATGTTAAAATTAGAATGTTGCTACGGTAAGAGACTAGCGATCCCATATGGTACCAGCATATTCCGTGTGAACTAAGCCTTAGATCAAATTTTAAATGCTTGTATCATGTTAATTAGGCCCTAATCAAAAACATACTAAGAGAAAAAAAAAATCGGGGACCTCAAAAAAACTCAGTCCATAATGGGTTAAGTAACAAGAACTTTTATATATATTCTAGCAAGACTATGGTGTAAAATACTTGTTTAATTCAGGCACGCTTCTGCTTCTACTACTGCATAACACGCATATGGTAATCAAATCTTTGAAGGATAAGTTACTATTTTTTTCCGTAGTTACCGCACATAATATTTGTTTTTCTGTCTAGATTACTCTCCGTAAATGTACATGATATCAGAGGCATTACCGACCTCAAAAATATCCACATTTCTTTTTCACCCAGAGGAAAGACTTAGATAGAAATACATTTCAGTTTGAAAATAGTTAAAACAGCTACTAAGTTATATAAATATTATCATATACTTATTACCCTCTGGAGCTACATACATCTACCGTAAACATTAAAGCATACAAACATGGTCACAGATTTATAAATCATTTGGTGTGCCTTTTTTCTGAACATCATGAACTTTTCCCGTGTAATTTCTTCACGATTGACCAGTAGTCTCTCAATTTTTGTGCCATACCACCACGACATATATTTTTGAATTCGCTACATCTCCTCTTATCTTACTAATATTATAAACGCGAAAGTTTGTAAGTATGTGTGGATGTTTGTTTCTCTTTCACGTAAAAACTACTGAATGGATTTTAATGAAACTTTACAATAATATAGCTTATAAATAAGAATAACACATAGGCTTATATCAGCGATGAACGGGAACAGAATTCCACGCGGACGGAGCCGCGGGCAACAGCTAGTGTCTTCATAAATCAATTGCTCTGAGCCCACTTATACGTCCCATACTAGACTATGACTGCAGCACCGTGACAGACTACTAATTTCTTATCAGCATTGTATGATTATTTCTTATTTAAATACCTTTTAGAAGGAAAATTACTACACAATATGCCAACAGCAAGGTCGTGTTCTCGAGTAAACAAATAGTGCCTTGTTACGTGTGTCTATCTGTCAATTATTTTGCACAAACAACTCCGTGTGTCAACGAAGTCTTATTAATATGAAAAATAAAAAACATTGTGTCATCACAGAGACCTTTGTGCGCATGCTAGCGAAACTGAAGGCCAATCTCATGATTGAGTGTATCCTGGCAATTAATATACAGCCGAATTTAATGTCTAGATTTCGACTATCACAACAGAAATATTTGTGAACAACAACAACGTTTTGTAATTTTTGTATTGGATCTTTAGTCGCATAACATGCTTTAGTTATGTATACTGTATAGTGCTATCTCCGTAATGGACACTCGCCACGTCCACAAAAACATTTCAGACCCTCGGTACACCTGGCCATACCCCTGGTGGTACCGTGGGTCTTTTAAAGTTAAACGGTACCACCGACTAATAGTGATGTGATGTTAACATCTACGACTGATAAAAACATGATTTTAACTATGGATAGGTATGGACGGGTTCGATTCCCGCTCAGTGCAAATATTTGTATGCATGAATATCTATATTTGCATTGGTCTGGGTGTTCCTATGTATAATATGTATGCAATTACAAAAAAAAAAAGTTTCTAAGTATGTTTATCCGCATTCTAGATTCCATAACACAAGCTAGTTAAGCTATGCTTACATTGGATCTAGATAGCGCTGTGTAAAATGTAGTGGAATATTTATAGTTATGGAATATTTATAGGTAGGTATCAACTACTATATTTTTTATTATTCTAAATTATAACAGTACATTTTGTATAACAAATAAAAGCCTTCCGGACCGCAATGTTGAATTTGCAAAAGCACACCTTGGGAGTTGGGTTGGGAGTACATAAATAAACTTAGGCAAAACGGAAAATAGTTATTTTTGAAGCCTCTCACTCAAAAACATACATGTCACACTACTACGTAGTCAAGTCGCTTCTTTCCAAGCTGCCAGCCTTTGGTCTGCCTCCTAGACTGTGCAACGGGGTTGCTAGCTTCCTGCGGGAACTTCGCACCGTATTCGCGTCCTTTGTGATGGACGAGCTTCGAAGTTCTTGCAGGAAAATACTGGCGTGCCGCAGGGGTTCGTCTTATCACCCACTTTCCTTCTTCTGCATATCAATGTCATGCTGTCCACCGGCAGCATTCACTGCTATGCTATTTAGATGACATTTGAAACACAGAAAATAATGTGGTATTATTTTTCCTTCTTTGAAAAAGCAAGAGGTTATAAAAAACAAAGGTTTCACTATTTAATCGCAAAGATGCATTTATATTACTGGATATGACTATTACTTACCTAATGACCTATTTATCATTCGGGAGATAGGTAGGTCAACACATCACTAGGGTCACTTACTCGGTGGTACCGTTTAAATTTACAAGACCTACGGTACCACCAGGGTTATGGCCAGGAGTACCGTGGGTCTAAAGTGCACAAAAATGGACTAGTGTGTTTTTAAGGGGACACAGCTAGTAGATGAAATAAATCGTAAAAGGTCCTGTTCGTTACGTTAACAATATCTGAACAAATACAAAATACTGTTTCTTAAATGTTATCATCTAAATCTATCAAACTTTACAGCTGATGATTCTGCTGAGGTTTTAAAACTCTTCTCGTTTTTAGACAGTTTAAAAAAAACATCTTTACTTTCTACCTGCAAAATATCTACTCGACTCTCTAATGCCCATACCTTTGCCCTTCCCCCACCCTCTCCCCTACTCCTACGCTTCCCCGTTGTATCTCTAAGAGTTTGCCTCTTAGTATGAGCACAATTAAAGTTTGTAACTGACCACGTAAAGGTATGCTTTCGTAGCCGACCGCATACGACAACTGCCGACGACGCACGCAGCACATGCGCGTAATTAATTGCGGCTTCTCAATGGTCCCTTTTATCCATATCGGAGTTTAACAAGTAATGGGTACGCTGTATCTGCTGCAGGCGTCTGTCGTTGTCGTATGGGGTCGGCTTCAGAATCATACCTTATAGGTTTCAATTTCTCTTAATATTTATTTTCTTGTTGTATGTATTCGCTATTTTCGCCAGTAACCCAAAAAGAGGTCATTGGGTTACTGGCGAAAATGATAGGTAATCTTCGTTGTACTGTTGACCATTTTGACAAATGAAATGATAGTATATTCAATGTACTGTAACATTTTTTCTCATTTATTTCAGATTCAACTGGAGCAAACAATGTTTCGGTGACGCAAACGCCTCACCTGTTAGGCGAGAATGGCCACGGCATATTGCGCGTCGATGTTATGGGCAAACTGCCGAAAGTCAGTGACCCCATCGTTCCCGTCCCCGATGACAGTAAGTAACATTGTATCAAATGTGCAATAAACAATCGATTCACAGTATAGTGCAGACAATCGACAACTTTGTTTACTATGTACGTATTTGTCGGCAATTAAATAACATTAAAAATCAATGGAATCAGGTTAAGTACGCCGCATATGCGTGTGCGCATGTACACGCACCAATACAGATGAATAACTAAGAACGCACACTTAAGAAACTACATGAAATATGGCTTAAATACAGTCGGCATCAGTAGGCACATGCTGTAACTTGCATCTCGAATGATCGAAGTGAGCTCGATAGCTGAATCCGCGGTGAGATGTCAATTACGCATACAAATTGACATCTCACCGCGGATTCAGCTATCGAGCTCACTTCGATCATTCGAGATGTTTGTTACAGCATGTGCCTGCAGGTCTATCTTGACTACCAAGTCGAAAATTAAACTTTCTTATAGATCTAATTGTATTATATTATCGTCCGAACTAAAAGTGTGTACCAAATATCAGAACAATCAGTCAACAGGAAGGGGAGAATACCAAGGTGTTAAGATAATTTTGAGTACTTTCTTTCTTAAGTTTCGTTAGTAAAGATCGATCTGATGCTGACTGTGCAAGCAGCAGGATCGGATTGGCCATATATTCGAGCTGGTGTTTGTCTATCGGGTCCAGACTTGCACGGCCTCCTCTCAACTGTAGCTACCTTCTTCTTCATGTATAATATTCAAAAATACTAAGAGAGAACTAAAAATGGTTTTAAAAAAATAGTTAATCCTCAGCCCACCTCTAAAACATACCGTCTAGAGTCTAGAGGTGTATAGGGTCAAGGATCCGCGCAGGCTATAACAAATCCTACTTCTAATATATTATTATGGTCAATGCGACCTTACACGTCCATACCTAAACGATATTTTATATTGTTTCTTAGTATAACTCGGGACATATATCTTGGATCTAAAATGTGCACTATACGCGCAGTACACGTTTCTTGGGTGTCTTTTGAGGATAGCAAGGGGTGCTACTGCGGTGGACGAGCTCAAATTTACCAAGCATAGATTAATACAAAAAAATCCGGGCGCGCCAGGGGCTTGTTTGACTCGCGACTTAGGTGCAAGATATGTATCCCGAGTATAAGTGTGTGTATCTTCTTTCTCTTTATGTACATTACATTAGGTGACAAACAACAAAAAAATGTATTGCGCAATCTGGCTAAAGGGAAAGCCATAACCAGCGGCGTTATTATTATTATTTAAAAAGCAAACTGGGGCGACAACAGTAGCGGCTATACTCACAAAGCCAATAAAAGTGAAATCTGGCCGACTTTCACTATCAAACGTATAGTTTAATCAAGCCATTGTCAATGCTCAAGGTAAACACAGCGATTGTTTCCAATTGTTGATTTGTCACCGTCGAAATTGCATTTTGAGGTACAGTAACGTGTTACGTACAGCTTTAAGGGGTGATGGGCAGTTATTTAAAACTACGGAACCCTAAAAATAGAACGATTTCTAGTCAGACTCGCGCATAAAGGGTTCTGTACCGATACAATGTTAGACCCCTTTAGTTTTTGCTATTTCTTTTTATAGCGGCAACAGAAATACTTCATCTAGTGAAAATTTCTGTTCCTGGGCTGGTGATAGACAGGTGGATAGAGGAATCTCTACTATTAGGGTTCAGTTTTTCTTTTTACTATTTGGGTACGGAACCCTAAGATGGAAGTCGATAACAGAAAGTGTTCTGTTAATTTCCTTGATCTGGATACCTTAGCAACGCGTCATGTCGAATCTTTGAAATTCATGTTGACTTATTGACTTATTGGTGGCAATGTCAAAATTGCTATTCGCTATTAGATATAGGTATACATGTATGATTCTTCGTCAAAAAGGTAGTGAATACTCGCACAAAGAAACTCGTATTATTTACCATAACAATTAACGCGTCCTAATAGGTAAGGCGTCTGTCTGCTCGATTCTCGGCCGCTTCTAGCGGAGTCTCTTTTTAGCGGAGATAACAAATTTTAAGTAGTTAGGCAAGAATGCCATATTTTGTTTGAGTAAAACACCTTTTATTATTAAAAAAATTCGAAACAGATTTTTCTAAACTTGCAAGATGAAATTACGCCTAGATTTTATGAGACTTTGTATACAGCTCTCAGTGCTTTCAGAATTTCGGTTAACCCGCAATGGACGCAAAAGCGACAGAACGGATTTTGATGCGGTTTTTTTATTGGAAAGGTCTTGGTCAGACTTAAAACCTTACGTTTGTTTAATTGCAATCGGTTGAGTAGTACCAGAGATATGACCAAAAATAGCGATAAACGACATCCAAGCTGGCTATACCGCGGGCAGTTAAAAAATATTAAAAATACATTACTAATGGTCCACGTGTAGAGCATATCTGTTCGCGTTAGTCATGTTTCATTAGTTCAGCGCGTCGTTATCGGCTAGTTTGGGAGCCGTCATGCCGCGCTACTGATTGTAGCGCACTGTGCAGAGGAGCTAATTAGTGCAGTGTTCGATAAGGAATCTTGGAATGTAGGTAAATATATATAAAAACGGCCAAGCGCGAATTCGAATCACGTACAAGAGGTTCCGTACCTCCGTACCGCAATATAGCCCCCTTGACAATCACGTTTCTTGTATAGGAACACCCCTTTGATATTTGTTTATGCTTTTTTTTGGTATCTTTTGTTATAACGGCAACGGAAATACGTTATCTGTGATAATTTCATCTGTATAGTTATCACGGTTCATGAGATACAGTCTGGTGAGAGACATAAAGCTAACTACTCGCCCTGACTCCGCGCCGCCGGTGCAAAATAACGAATATAAAATAGAAGTACTTAACTAATTATCCAATTTGTCAAAATTCTTTGGATATTCATGTAGCTTATGTTTTGATTACAGAATTCACGGACGTGTTTGAATCGCCAGAGAGAATCCAGTCGGAGCAAAATGTGAAGAATTTAACATATGTAAGTATTTCATCATCTTCACAAGGCTTTTTCAAGCTAATACTACAATAAGGGGGTTTTTAAGAAGAGCATTATAACTATTAGAAGGTTCTTACAGAGTCGGCAGCACGAGTATGCCGCACGCCTAAGGCGAGTGTTCCGATTGGCTCTTCCAAAGTCTCACTCATTTTTTATACCAATGATGTCGCAGACAAGCATACGGCCCACCTGATGTGAAGTGGCCATCCAGAGTCATCTCCGGTTTTGAAATGGCACTCTCGTATGTGGGAACCACGGGGTCTACATTTTCTGACGTAGAAAACTAATGTATTTTGTATTTTTTTTTCTTCTAGGATAATCACAACTTCTACAACAGCTCGTTCATTGGCAACGAGGAGTACTTCAAGGAGCATTGGGCGAACATCACCATCAACAAGGCCTCCATACACTCTGTGCTCAGCAACTCGCACCGCAGAGCTACCGTGAGTACTTTTATATATTCCCATACATACTTAAAAGTCAATTTGAACTTTAATACCACACCGTAGAGTTCAATTTTGATAGTAGAGAGGTTCGGGGAAGGCAAAACAAATTGAGTGACTTTAGTATCGTAAGAATATTGACATAGTCAAGTTAGGCGGTACGAAGTTCGCGGGGTCAGCTAGTACTATAAACAAACTGTAAAAACATTAATGGCCACTACAAGGCTGCGTAAATAATAGCTACTAATTTTGTACAAGTTTACTATACCACCCATATAATGCACACTTTGACAGTGTTTAAAGAACAATATTGACATTAGCATCCTCACACAAAACGCATATTCGAGCCGTCTTTTACGATGCATTTTGTGCTAACACTACTGTACTGTATCTAGTATATCGTAGTATAGTATCGTCATACATAGCACCTTGAATGTATTAAGTAAGTTAGACTGGTAATTAACTGACTATTGTAGCTTGGGTGATAGATTAAAAATTAATAAAAACAATAAAATAAGAACAGACCTAACTTTTACCATATTTCATTTTAGCAAACTCATTTAATAGATATTTATTAGAAGTAGAAGGCGACTAAGGGATAGGGCTGTTCCCTGATCTCCATCCGACGGTAAACATACAGCCCATGACTAAGTGCCAGCTTAACGGCAATAGACTCGCCCGCTATTACGTGGGACCGAAAATTATAGTTGCGAAATTTGGGTGATAAATGATAATACACCTCTGCCTACCTTTTCGGGGATTTACAGTCGTGAGTATAGGTATATATGTATGTAGAAAAAGTACACAATTCCCAGTTTTCATCCTTGTACTGTAAAATTAAAACACTTTCTTTCTTACCTTCCAGTCGATCCAGCTGACGTTCGACTTTCCTTTCTACGGCCACAACATTCGCAACGTGACGGTAGCCACCGGTGGGTTCATCTACACCGGCGAGCATGTCCACAACTGGTTGGCCGCCACGCAGTACATCGCCCCCCTGATGGCAAACTTCGACACCACCATCACTAAGGACAGCGTTATCAAAATCTATGACGATGGTGAGAACAAAGTTTTTTTTATACTAATTTGGTGGAGGATATGGTCCACTTGACGGCAAGCGGTTACTGCAGCTTATGGCCTATGGGTCTAACTGGATATGACCGTGAGTCAGCCAGGGTTCGGGAGATGTGCTCTTATTAATCGTACACTCCGGCATCTGAAGAGTCAAGATGGCGTGCGGTTTTAGTTGGTTCGACATAACCACCCTCGCCGGAGGTATCCGACACCGAGACGTGGGAGCGGTTATACTCGTATGATCCCTTCTTAGCAAAGCATTAGAGTGTGCTTCCATTCCAAACGCCATAGCGTGATCTCGAGTATCAAAAAACAATCTCCAAATGTTTTACACGTAGGTACATAATCATTATGTAATATATGTACGGAGGCGCGAATCGATTCCCGCTCAGTACAAATATTTATATTCATAAATATGTATATTTGCATTAGACTGAGTGTTTCTATGTATAATTAAGTATGTATTTACAAAAAAAGCATCTCAGTATGTTTATCCGCATTCAAGATTCCATAACACAAGCTAGTTAAGCTATGCTTACCATAGGACTAGATAGCGTTATGTAGAATGTTGTAGAAAATGTATTTACTTAGTTTTAAATTCCATCTACCACCCTAATCTGGTTGCCTGTAGTAAATATGGTTGCCTGTAAGATATTGCCGCAGAGTGATAAGGCCGCCATCTGTACTTACCACATAACTCAGTTCTCTATGTTATATTGTTATATCTACACATAACTCAGTTCTCTATGTTATATTGTTATATAAAGACGTTTTATTATTATTTTATTATTAATCACACCACTTCCGTTCCCCAGGTGAGAAGTTCACAGCCTTCTGGGAGAACGTCACGCTCCAAGAGGACAAAACGAAGAAGTTCACGTTCGCCGTGACGCTGTACAAGTCAGGCGACATCATATTCGCGTACAAGGACGTGCCCATTGACGTACAGGAGATCAACGACAAGGACCACCCCGTCAAAGTGGGCATCAGCGACGCCTACCTCACTGACAAGATTGTATTCTGTAAGTACTACTTTTTCTTATATCTTCTTGGTTACTATAGCGTATAGACCGATCGCGAGAAGACAAACACACGGCCCACCTGATGGAAAGCGGTTACTGTGGACTATGGACGTATGCAACACCAGGGGCGTCACACTCGTGCTGCCGACCCTGAGGAAACTTTCTAATGCCTTTCTTGAAGAACCCCATATTGTAGTCGCTTGGGAAAACCATCGCGGGGAGTTCATTCCACAGCTTGAGTGTGCGAGGGATGAAGTTCCTATCATACCGCACAGTGCGCACCGTTTCCGGTCGCAATGTGTGAGGATGAATTCCCTGCCTGTGGCGAGAAGTGCGATGATAGAATGTAGCTGTTGGCATCGTGTCAAACAGTTCTTCTGAGCACAAACCATTGTATAGGCGTATCTCTGCCTAGTCGAGAAATAAGCGTGATTGTATTTATGTTCTTTATTAACTTGACGGCAATAGGCTCGCCCCCTATTATTTGTGTCTATTGCCTACCCCTTCGGGGATTTACAGGCATGGATACATAACATATGCTTGTTCTATAAAAAAAATACAATAAAAATATCCAAGGAAGTTTATCCGCACTCTAGAACCTATTTGATAAGCTCTGCTTGGGTCTAGATAGCGCTGTTTAATGTCTTACGTATGGTATGTTATGGTTGTGGTTATGGTATGTGGTTATGGTACTTTTATAATAAAAATAAAATCTGTCTCCCCAGATGTCCGTCGCAAGACAATCTACGAGTACCACCGCGTGTCGTTCAAGGATCATCTCATCTCCAACAACACGCTGCTGAAGATCGTCGCTTTACCCACTTGCCTACAATACGACACGTGTGACAGCTGCGTCAACCACAACACTGGGTTCAATGTAAGTCACACACCTTGGGTACATCTCGGGACGCGTATCTAGGACCTAAATCGCGAAAAAACGCGCGGATTGTTTTGTAATAATCTATGGTTGGTGACCTTGAGCTCGTCCACCGCAGTATCACTCATGCTATCCTTGCTATATACGTTTCTTGGGTGAATTCATACATACATACAGTAGTTAGAGCCATAGGATAAATACATATACACACATAATTATGTTCAAGAAAACTTGCAAGGTTTAGACAGCCTCGTTTACTCTTGTAAATATTAGTTTATTCTTTTTGAGGTTTTGTAAGTGCCGTTTTAAATGACTGTACAAGAAAAAAAAATTTAACTGACACTCACAAATATCCATCCATCCTCACAAACTTTCATATTTATAATATTAGTAGGAATGATACTATAATGTCTATAATATTATGAAATGTTCCGGAAGAAGAGTGCGTCCGTTCCGCATGCTTGCTCCGGAACATCTGAAGCACGTTGGTCTCGATGTGGAATCCACGCGACACGTGCCTGCGCGAAATTCCTCTTATTTTTCACTTCTAAAATGTCAATCAAAGACAGGAAAAAAGATTGACGTAAACGAATGTTAACCTTATTGTAATAAGATAAAGTTTATTGTTGAGAACATTAACGTAATAAATTTATTGCATTCCATAATGATGTGATCTAGTTATTAAATTAATAGGTATTATCAAACAATTAAGAACCCTGTCGGTCACAGCTAAATTTTTAGTGTGAGGTATTGTTATGTACAACTTCTAACATTATATACATTCTGTACGTACAGTTTTCTATTCCAGTATTTCCCTTAGGGTATGAATCGCCACTAAAATCCAAGCCAAGCTCCCATGAAAGCCAATATACCCTTCTAAAGTATATCAATATCTCGTTAGGCGAAGAATAATCGACATATTTGGTACCAGATCTATCATATTTGATCAAACATTTTGAGTACAAAAATAGTTTTTTCTTTTATAAATTTTAAAATGAAATATAAACTGAATTTACTACCTATCTTAAAACATCGACAGATGGTCTGGCTGGTCTGAGAACCCGCTGTGACGGTCGACTGAGATTAAATAATGGGATTGAAAGCTAATTTCTGTTGAATGCATTCGCTTTGACTGCGGTGCAAGGGACTGTCCGGTCCACTTAGTATTATACCCTAGTACTTGCACTAAGCCGTCATTTGAATCACGGATTTCATTTCCCGAGGGTTGCATCAAAGGGTGGCTTATAATAGATCCTAACACAAGGAGATTTAAATACGTTAATATGTAAAAGTGACCAGTGGGCAGTGAAAAGTGCACAATAAGCTTGACAGATGTGTGAGGACAGATGCAGTTGCGGGCTATTGTATTTCTTCTCTATAATATAAAAATGAATCGCTGAATGTGTTGCTAAGCTCAAATCTCGAGAACAGCCAAACCGATTTCGCTAATTCTTTTTTAATATTCCTTGGAGTACCATCCTCATGGTTCTTACGCAGGCAAAAAAAAATAAAAATTGAATAAAGCACTTGTACTTTTTCACAATTAATTTATTTTTTGTTGCCTAACCGGTTTCGTCTTATGGCATTCGCAAACCTTTGAGACGAGTGCTTTATTCAATATTTGTAGCAAGTTCCACCAAGCGCCAACACATCAATCTCCAGTATAAACAATGAAAAATTGCCTGAAAAAGTGTAACAAAAATATTAATTAAAGAATCGACTGTTGGGCGGTACGAAATTCACAGGGTCAGCTAGTTTCCAGTATAAGTATGTATTGTATCAGCTGAAGAGTTTGTTTGGTTGTATGGGCTAATCTTCGAAACTACTGGTACGAATAGAAAAAATCATTTGTGTTGAATAGTCCGTTTTTTGACGAAGTTTATAGGCTATATAACATCACGCTAGTACTCAATGGAGCGGTACAGTAATCATAAATGAACTGTATGACTCTTACTAATAAAAAAATACACTAAAAAATTACATTGCCACACCCGGTAATCAAACCAACTAAAATCCGAAAAAATAACATCCTGTATTTTTATGACACCAATCAATAGTGTAAATTATAAGGATCAAATCTTTCTAAGAAACATGGTTAAAATCCTTGAAAATTAATTTCTTAAATTCAATTAAACAAAATAAAGAACTTAACTCAAGGATCCATCAGTCAATTCCATATTTAAATTAACGGTCCCTGTTTCCATACGGATACCCCCACTGGCCAGCTGGGGTATTTATGTCGGACTCGAACCGACTAAAACCGCACGCCGCCGTCTCAGCTTAATTCAAAAGGCTCAATTAACGTATTATAAGGCGAACCAATTAGGTAATTCTCTCGCCATCTCCGTTGCACAGGGTGCAATGCGGTGTACCACGCAGAGGTTCCCAAGCCCAACCAAGTGTACTTCGAGACACGTATTGGACCTAAATCGAGAGACCTTGAGTACTTCATGCAGTTACCCAATAACGTTACATTCTAAATCGGAATCAATGTTCAGTCATTTAGTACTCATTTTAATAAATAAATGGCGTCAAAGATAACTTTACTGTTGATATATGGTATGTGATGGCTCCTTGAACAAAAGTACTATGTCTGTCGGAATGGACTTTATAAGTTAAGATTTTATGGACTTCCTTTCATTTAATTTACCAATAGTATATAGTATAATGTTTGTTAGAGAGATTTGATCCTAATGATTGACACTATCGATTGATGCTATGAAAATACAGGATGTTATTTTTTCGGATTTTAGTCGGTTCGATTACCGGGCATGGCAAACGAATTTTCAAAAATCTATGAATGCGGTTTTGTTTCTTTTCAAAAATAAAGGAATGTTTTCTTTGAGGGAAATTAGCTATCTCCAGTATTTAAAGTACTTTCCCTCCAGGTAAGGTTAAAATCTTCCACCCTGTATACAGCTGTTGTCAAAATTTCCCTACAAAATTTTATTAGTACAAACATACATACATACCAGTGGCGAGGGGTCCCTTTAACCCGATTCCTGCCGGCTTGCTCTGCAAAGGGAAGCCGTGCTTGAGATGTGTACATTTATACTCAAATT
Source organism: Eilema depressum (assembly GCA_914767945.1). Classification (NCBI taxonomy): domain Eukaryota; kingdom Metazoa; phylum Arthropoda; class Insecta; order Lepidoptera; family Erebidae; genus Eilema; species Eilema depressum. The sequence goes on along the minus strand of OU612012.1, from coordinate 29,533,224 downwards.
GTCCTAACGACTTCCCTTTTGAAAGTTTTCACCCTACGCTACTGATACATACATACATATAATCACGCCTTCATCCCCGGAGGGTTAGGCAGAGGTGAATTAACATCCACATTTCACCAATCATTGTATTAGGTCCCACGTAATAGGTGAGTCTATTGCCGTATCCCGGGCACTATTGTTGTCTCGAGCCATGCATTTGAGGCTGAGTCTGGGCTGTATACTCTTATACCCGTCTGATGGTATAAGTACCTTAGTCACCTTGTACGACACCGCATGGGAAGAGCTGGAGGGGAGGGGGAGTGGCCTAAATTCTACTCTGCCGGGAACCACGCGGATCTTATTAGTAAGTTTAAATTAACTGTTATAAAACTTTACACTCGATATTTCTACGATTGCAGTGCACATGGTGTCCCCAAATTCACAAATGTTCCAGCGGCACAGACAGAAACAAGCAAGACTGGCTCTTGAGAAGTAAGTAACTCTCCATCCTATGTTAGAGATGTTTTGTTTAGTAATTTAATACAATATAATCTATATATATAAAAATCAATGCCACTTTTCGTCGTTAGTTTATACTTAACTCAAGAACGGCTGAACCGATTTGGCTAATTTTAGTCTTGAAATATTCGTGGATTTCCAGGGAAGGTTTAAAAATGAGAAAATAGGTGCAGCGGACGGGATCAAAAATTCACGCGGGTTGGAAAAATTGGTTTTCCCAAGCGACAAGAATATGGTATTCTCAAAGATGGGCGTTAGAAGGTATCGTCCATATGCCACACTTTCCATCAGGTGAACCGTGTGCTTGTCAACCACAACAACCAAAGATAATACAGCAACAACATTAAATTTAAAAAACAAGAAAGATATAATGTAGGTAGCTGTCTTACGAGGTCTCGTAGAATTGAAGAATCACGTCGTAGTTTTAATTATTTGCAGTAATTCATATATCACTACCCCGTTGTACACCTTTCATACAGAATGCGAGAAGACCACGATCGTGAACGCGACCGCGTGCGTCGCCGCCAAAGTGGACGTGACGTCAGACACCAACGGAGTGCCCTCGACTGGCAACACCGCGTACACCACGGACACGCAAAACGCACCGCCGCACGAAACTGTCGTCAAAACAGGTAAATCCATATTCCATACTAATATTATAAATGCGAAAGTAACTCTGTCTGTTACGCTTTCACGTCTAATCCACTGAACCGATTTTGATGAAATTTGGTATAGGGGTAGATTAGACCTTGAGAAAGGACATAGGCTATGTTTGGTCGCGATAACTGAATCCACGCGGGCGGAACCGCGGCCAAAAGCTAGTATTTCATAAATAGTACCTACACTTTTTGAATGTAAGCCTACTATGAAATAGTCGCAGTTACGGTTCGAAGATTCGGGCAATGGGTTCCATTGAACCTACGTCGCTAAATGCTAAGTCTTAAGTGGTCCCTAAACCATCATGCGGTATGGCCCTGCATAGTTTCAAAATGATCTTCATACCAAGATATTAAAATCAAATTCTGCTGCAGAGTTCGGAATCATATTTTTAAACTGTTTTATTGATGAAATTGTGATAATATCCGAACTAAAGGTGTGTATCAAATATCAGAACAATCAGTCAACAGGAAAGGGCAATACCAAGGCATTAAGATCATTTTGAGTACTTCTAGTAGTTTAGTAGTTTGACCAGTTTAATCTGCTTTTTATCCGACTGTATTAGCTGTAAGTTTTCCATGTGCAAATAAATAAATACTTTCCAAATCCATCTATTGCTGACTGTGGCGGATTACGTATTAGTCACGCGATTCCGTGCGAGTGATAGGCCCATACAACCAGGTGGCGTCCCATATACCCATAGATACTATAGTAGATATTGTTCCTCAGTGGTCGAGTCGCCGATGGGCCACGTGGGCCAGTCGGTCCAGTCGATGCCTCCGCCCCAGGGTCGGTCTGCCATAGGCGGCGTGGTGGCAGCCTTCCTCGCCATCACCCTGATAGCCTCGGCTGCTGCATGGATTCTGTATGCCTTCAAAAACCCGCACACGCGAAGTGGACAGATACTTATCAAGGTAAGTTTTGTCAAATTACTCTCTAAAATAGTTGTTTAAGAAAGGCATTAGAAGGTTCTTGCGGGGTTGGCAGCGCAAGTGTGACTTACGTGATGTTGCACACGTACATAGTCCATTATTAGAATATATAGATCACGACGAGGTCCTCGGATTCTCACCAATACTGCTTAATGCCTTAGTTTTTTTGTAAATATGCATTGTATAAAATACTATTGCTTAACTAAACTGTAATTTTTCCATTAATTTTGGTCCATTAATTAAGTCTAAAGTTTATAAACGTTATTTAATTACTTATTAAATGTAATCTTATAAACACTATACACGTGTAAACGCAACGTAGACTGAGATAAATGTGATGTTCTCTTGCATTCTATAAAATTGCACTACGCAATATCTAGACGTGACGCTAGTTCGGTTTAATTTCAATTAATAGGTGGGGGCAAAAGTATTTCCGTATTTTGAATGTATTATTTGTAGTCAAACCTCTTTGACTGTACTTAATGTAACTGGCTGGTTTTAATACCATTCAATGTTGACATTCTGAAGATGCAATAACTTTAGTTCCCGCCATTTTTCAATTGTTTTTCAAGCAAGGAAAGTGAACGTATATGACGAAGAAATTAGGTACATTTTAAAGTTTTATTTAAAAAAAGGTAAAATTGCTACGAACGCCACGAATAAAATTTGTGCTGTTTACGGACCTAATCCGGTATTAATAAGAGTGGCACAAATATGGCTCAAGTGTTTCAAGTCTGGAAATTTTAGTGTGAAAGATGAGGTTCGCTCCGAACGACCAGTCACGGATAAAATCAGTGCCATCTTTGAAAAAGTGGAGCAAGATCGACATATTGGTAGTTACGATATTGCTGAAGAACGGGATGTTGATCACAAAACAGTTTTATGTCATTTAAAAAGTCTGGGTACAAGATTAATCTTGATATTTGGGTACCACATGATCTCACTGAGAGAAACCTAATGCAACGTGTTTCCATATGCGACTCTTTGTCGAAACGTAACAATTTTGAACCATTTCTTATACGGTTGAATACGGGTGATGAAAAATGGATCACTTACGATAAGAATGTGCAAAAAAGATCGAAGGTCGAAGCATGGACATATTGGACATGCCTCACAGACCGTGGCTAAGCCTGGCCTGACTTGCATCTAGGCGATGCTGTATGTATGGTGGGATTGGAAAGAAATCGTCCACTATGAGCTTTTGCCGCCGGGTAAATCTATCGATTTTGACCTCTACTATTTAGCAACTGATGAGTTTAAAAGAAGGCATTGAGAAAAACCGGCCGGAGCTGGCGAACAGGAAGGGCGTGGTGTTTCATCATGACAATGCTGTGTTGATGCATCCTCCGTATAGCCCTGACCTTGCTCCATCAGATTTCCACCTGTTTCCGTTACTTTAGAACTCTTTAGGAAGCATAAAGTTAACCTCAAAAGAGCACTGTGAAAACTACCTGTCGGAATTTTTTAATTAAAAATGACAAAATTTGTACGGTGATGGGATCAAGGCACTACTCATAAGATGGCAACAAGTCATTGATCAAAACGGCACAAACAATTAATAAACATAAATAAAAAATACACCTAAAAAGAATGTTTTCCTTTTTATGAAAAATACGAAAATACTTTTGCCCCGACCTAATATTTTGTGTAAATAGTGATAGAATCTGTTAAAAAATAGTATGTATTTCAACGTGTAGGTACCTATACTGTTCGTGTTATTCAAGCAACTTCAAAATGTTTTCTTTTCCCTTCCAGTATCGACCTACACAGTGGAACTGGCGACGCGGCGAGGCTCGCTACACAGCGGCCACTATCCACATGTAAACTATGCTTAATAATAACAAATTACTTTAAACATTAATACCCCATGCGTCGGCTAAGTAGCGTGCTAAATATATACTTACTATTATTATTACTATTATATTACGAACAACTAGTTATCTTCGGCGTCCTATATCGCCACATACGTATTAAGAGATGTCCCTTGAAAATTTTAAATTATTGACGTACTTAAGCGGAATGTAAAGTCAAGAGAAAGTGTACGTCGTTTGTGTTGAATTTGTCTATACCAGTCACTTACCACGCGTGCCTCGGAGAGCACGTTAAAGACACATCGACTCGGTTAGGGATCACTCTTCGGTTTTCGGTTAGACTATGCCGCGCTTAAGGCTCACTTACTTCTAGACTTTATTAGTATGGAGTTAAACTCCAAAATTAAATGAAAAAGAGTTCATCACATATTATGATTTTTTTTGTGATATTACAGCGACAGAGAACCGTAAGCGCGTGTTCATTTGTTTATTATTTTATATATTTACAGTGAAGCGAAAGGAAATACGGTTATGATCCGTTTCTGAGTTGATAAGTCTGCGATAACCCTAATCCGTCGGTCCTGGACCGGAGCCGGTTAACAAACATACACCGACATTTTGACACTGCGCTGGGCCATGGTTATCTAACACAAGCAATTAAGCCTAACTGTGAGGATAAGGGGAATATTATTGATTTTAGTGGTACTAATATTCATAAAAAAATAATATTTGAACAACATTGTGGCACACAAACGCGAGCACTTCCGCTTAATTTTATATTCCGTGGTCGTACCCATTGAAAGTCTACTTGAGTATTACGCATTGCAATTGAGTTACGTTAACCCATAGACTTAGGGTCGTAGCAGACATATCAATTTCGAAACTGATCGAAGCTGTATGTGCATCGTGTGCCCCCGCTCTATCGCCTAAAATAAATGAAATAATGAAAATAAATTTCGTAAACGTTGTGCAGTATCGATCGATCGTACCAAGTCGATATGCAGTTACCAAGTTGTGGAATTTAGTTCTGCCCCTCTAGACAAGAGGCAATTCGTTGGCCGGCGTATTGTAGAATAGAATGACGAATGTATATATGCCACCTATTTTAACGTTTATGACATACGTTGACAACTGTCATATACGTCAAATCTCATACATTCGTCATTCTATTCTACAATACCGGTACTATGGGGTGAATAGGGATCAATGGGTGAATAGGGATAAAATGGTCAGCTGAATTCTGTAGTTATTTTCTTTCAAGTGGAATTATGGATTAGTTCAATGTTATAATGAGCAGAGTTATCAATAACATCTGGTTAGACACTTGGAATTCGGGAGAGTAATTATTAAAACAATCTAACGACCATTTTATCCCTATTCACCCTTTGATCCCTATTCACCCCATTTCGGTACGTCAGCTGTACAACTGATAGAAGTCTTTGGGTTAATCGTATTCTATTGCGATCTATTGCATGTTTTTTTAAATATTTTATACTTATTTCAGTTAATCCGACGTAGGTCTTTTATTGCTGACCAAATGCCCTCTCGTCTGTTTGATTATGAGCGTGTATCCTTCTATACGGTCCCTGCCAGTGGCCCAACCGTAGGGTCATTTTGTACCCTCGATTCTGCTAAAGCCATTCATATGCCATTCGTACCACTGACACGGTACAAACTGCCACTTAATTTTAGTCTTTAAAGTAATGCTGTTAATGTCTAAAACTATAGAGCGTTTTTTAGAGTAAATGAAAAATCCATTTAATTTAATTTTGGAGTTTAGATCTATGAAAATAAAGTCCAAAATTCAATGTTATTTTTGGTATGTCAGTGGTTTTGCTACAGAATCGATGTTCTGAACGAGCAGCGACCGGAATTTGTTACTAGAAAGTCTCGACGCGCTGCGCGCTATCTCTCCTTTGCTTTCAAATGAAAATGAACCTTTTCACCCGTATATAAGACCCAAAATGGTTTGTAATATTTTGTGTCGAAAAGCCGCTGGTGGTCACTGCTGTATCAGTACAAATTGACGATTAATATCCCCACAATCTATGATCAACTACTAACGGCTTCTCTTGACCTCTGGAAGGTCTACTACTCCTCTAAGATTCATAAAAAATACTTTTTATTCCCCAATAACATCTGGCCCCCTAGACAGTTAAATGACGAGAAGATTTCTTCTCTGGCGTGGCCATTAATGGGCTATCGTAGAATAAAATGATGAATGTTTGGTTAACGTTGAGGACTGTCATAAACTTCAAAATATGTGTCAATTCCATATATTCTTCATTCTATTATACAATACGCTGGCCAATGCATTGTCACTTGTCTAGGGAGGCAGCTATGTTTCCGCTATCACTTTAGGCGTCTACTAAGAATTATAACCAGATAAATTTAGAAAAAAAAAATCGTATTATTTTCTAGATAGTTGGTCAAAATACCGACTAACTATTAAAAGAGGTAATTTATTTTATTTTACAAAAGTTATATAGATCTGATCTGTTTATATATTATTATCTTCGCGAATAAACAAAGCACGCTACATAGTATCTAAAATTATTGAAATAACTTATAGAACAATTTTTTGTTATATAATGAAATATTTTATGATATTCTTGATCATATTGTATACAAAACCAAATGGATTTATATTTTTATCTCAATCTTTTGTGCAATCTTTACAATACCTATATTAAATTATACTAAAACTACATATATTAATCGATTACGTGTACAATAGACTATTGTCAAAAAAAAATATTTTGTTCTATAAGTTAGTTTTATATAACATCACAGTTTGTGTACTAATACAATATAATGTGCCTTTTCTAGTTCCGTAAGAAAGGTCCGTCCTGTGTGGTTTTGTCGATATTTTAGTGTTAATTAGGTACCGGATGTCACTATGCACTCATTAGGGTTGTCAGCATGGCCGGCGATAAGTCGATCTACTTCTAGCTAATAGATTTACTGATATTATTTCGATATTTCGCTTCTGTTAATGTTGTATATAATTTTAAAAAATTGTTTGTTTATATGTATTTTTATCCAGCGGCGCGCTGGTTGCGAGCCGCTTCCAACCGGTCTTATTGGAGATCTATAGGGGAGGCCTATGTCCAGCAGTGGACTTCCTATGGCTGAAATGATGATGATGATGATATGTATTTTTGGAGACGTTTTTATAAATCATGATTAAACTTATTAAATATACAACTAAATATGTAATACAATTTACGCTACACAGTCATATCGATAATAAAATTGTGAGTAGTGTATGCCAAACATGTTTAAAATATCAAGTATACATATCGTAAGTTTTTCAGATTTCGATTTAGGCTAAAGAAGTAAATACGAACGAATGTACAAAGATGAATCTCAACCGATCTGTCAGCGCCTTCGTTGAGAGTGTCCGTAACGAGTGAGATCTCTTTATTTCTTGGTTGGTAAGGAAAACGCCAGTGTAATGCAATTATATAGATAACGAAGTGTTCATTCTTATCATATCATATCGTGTAAGTTGTATATTGTATAATTACGGAGCTTAAAATTGTCTCGCGCACAGGACAGGCAGAGGTCTAACGTCTTGTAACTCTTGTACCAAGAAATAAAGCGTGTTGTCTACAACCAACCATTCACAATCTCATTTCAGTGTCGAAATTATAGAATATAGTATTGACTCCAGTAGGTTATGCAGGATAATGAGAACTATTGGCCAATTACTTAAGCTTATGTATATTACCTATCAGTTTTTACAACCGATATATAGGTTTGTTTTAATGTTTTTCCAAATTATACTTCTATATTTTATATCGTAATGTTAAGAAGACTAATAAAGACATATTAAAAAAAGCCTTTTAAAACATGGACGCCTTAACTGAATTTGTAGTTTTACACGTTTTATATAGTTATAATCGAAAATGATACCATTAAATGGTTTTAGAAATAGGCAACATTAATTTTAAAATGTCTTACGGAACAAAGTGCACAAGAAAACTATATTTTGATTGTGGTCTGGTGTTGCTAGGTATAAAAATAGTGATATTATTATGTAAAAAAATATATTAATTAAAATGTGTTACTGTGGGTTTTATTTTGTACTGTAAATCGAGAAATTTGGTAATATCCGTACACCAAAGAACTGTCACGATCAGTTTGTGTCCACCTCAGTGTAATAACACGAAATTAAATGTAAATTATAATTGTAAGGTACCATTCCGACGTGTTTCTGCATCTAGGGACCATAACAAAAGTTTACAATAAATCCTGCCGTTGGAAAGTAACCATGGATTTTATTTATTTATCCTTTCAATGTTCCTCTTTTCCTTTATGTGCTGTATGTATTCTATGTCATGACGGAGAGAGGTCTATGTATTTCATGGGATATTTTTATCCCAGTGCAAAAAAATATGAAAAAGTCAGAACAAGGGACATCACAAGAGCTTGAGACAGATTCTGAGGATTTTTTTAAATTTTATTGAAATGAACTGCAATAGGCTAAATTATATAATTGATTGATTCCTATTGATATTAAAATTATTTTTATGAACTGCAATAGGCTAAATTATATAATTGATTGATTGATATTAAAATTATTTATATTTGTTTCTCTACACTTGATTAACATTTCATGCAAGCTCGCCTGGTTTGAGTGCTTCTGACCTGGCCCTTTGTTCGATAGTAAATGTCCAAATCACCTCAGCAAATTATTTTTAAGTCTCATCAGATCAGTACGTCCGTTTTTGGCTCTGCTGACCCCAGGGGCAGAAGAGCGTGAGCATATGTAAACATGTATAAATACCTGATGTCTTCTATACGAAGTATACTAATACCATATTCATCTCATACAAAACTCAGAGTCCCCCCAGGGATCTGTATCTGACTGAGGTACATTTGTTTATTAGAAACTCGTTGCCCGCGGCTCCGCCCGCGTGGATGTCAGTTATGGCAACTAAACATAGCCTATGTCCCTATCCAAAGTCTAATCTACCTCTGTACCTAATTTCATCAATATCTGTTCAGCGGTTTAGGTGTAAAAGCGTAACAGAAATACTTTCGCATTTATATTATAATTAGTATACAGGGTGGAGTATCTGCACGAAAAAAGGGACAAGTGATTTAGATATGGAATTTTATTGTCAATATGATATCTTGATATCAGATGGACGGGATGATTGGATGGAACGAGTTAAAGTGCTTTATTTTGCCAATTCTAAATTTAATATTTGGTATCTGGATGACGGTACTCTTGGAGGCGACGTAGAGACAGTATTAAAAGATTTGGCGTTTCTAAAAGAAGAATTTAGTTCACTCGGCCTAGAATTAAATCCCACGAAATGTGAAATTTTTCTCAGTGATCAAATTGAGTCTTTCGGTACCTACTCTCAAAATTCAATGCTTTGGCTCCAAATTTAAAAGTTTTACAAAAAAGTTCTCTCCGCCTCCTTGGGTCGCCAATCCTTGAAGATGCTTACGAGTCTTTTGTGGAAGAGAAAATACAAAATTTTTGTGAAGTTTCGGACCGACTGTTCCAAATTATCATTCATTCAGCTTTCACTATTATTCGGTTTTGTCTTTTCGTACCAAAATTTACACATGCTCTGCGTTCAACTCAGCTTTTTAAATGTTTGGCACTTTTAGGTCGAGTGGATAGAGTGTTGCAAGATACCCTATGCAAAATTTTAAATATAAATTTGAACGACCGAGTGTGGCTTCAGGCGTCCCTTCCAGTTCGCCTCGGTGGCCTCGGCGGCGTTCGCAAAATTGCAGATGTAAGTATGCCATGGCATTGAAGAATTAGTCAGGAAAATTCTTTCTCCTGCACTGATTAATTCAGATGTGCCAGATAGGGCCGAAGCTTTGAATGCTTGGAAAATAACCTGCCCAAATGCCGTTATGCCCGCCAACCCTTCCTCCCAGAGGCAATGGGATGAGCCGCTCTGTATTGGTGTTAAATAGTAGATTACCCAACAAGTGAAAAAAAGGTGAATTCTTTTCGAGGCACCAGGTTGTATCCCGAGAGGAGTGAAGGTTTCTCCGGTAGAATCCCGAGCGTAGCGAGGGGTTCTAGAGAGAAACCTGAGTGGATCGAGGGATACAAGAGCCGAGATGAATTCTTTTTTCACGTGTTAGGTACTCAACTTTTCACCATTGACTACGAGAAAACGATTACTCTGTGATTATGAATTACATTTTGTTATGGATAGTACATAAAAGAAGCAGCAAATTATCAGTAATAGCTACCGCTTTAGCGCGAAAAGACTCAGGAGTCTTTTCGCGTTCGAGAATATGAGTTTCATTTTCATCACTAGATGAAGTCATTTTATGATTATGAGACAAACATAAACTTTTACAAGGAAAATTACACAGAAAATGGCGGCATTTTTTTTTTCTTAATTTAAACTGAGCCACATTCCATCCAGCCAGTGATTACATTTAGGTGGCTTTTAGTACGTTTTTATAGTGAGAGTGTGCAACCTCTTTGTATGTTTCACTAGAATCCGTACATTCGCGCATGTTCCAAATTCAAATTTTTTTATTCACTCGGTGAAACAAAGAGCGTTTTATTCACTGTTTTTGATGAATCACGGGCCCTTTTTCGAGTGTCAATGGTGAAATAGTACATTATGGTACAAGTGAGCAACGTTGGTGATTACCGCCGAGGCGCCATTGAGACCCGAGCCGCCAGGCGAGGGTCTTAATGCAGCCGAGGACGGTAATCATCATGCTCACACGTGCCATACGACGTTTTACAACACACTTGCGAATAAAATAATACTACAAATACTAAATAAACAATACTACAAATTAATTCGTTTTCCTATGCGCGCGCATTTAACAATGGCGGTCGACCATATTTAAAAAAAAATGAGGTTTGAACTTAACTTTTTTTTACTCTGTTTTTTTTTCTGTACTTAGAGAAAAAAAAAAGTTAAATTTGAGTGAAAATTTTGTTTATTACACAAGTATTACAAGTTGAAATTATTTATTTAAATACGAAAATGCATCAAATGACCATACAATAGGCGTATTAATGAGCAGTTTTCCAGTAGGTATTTATAGGGTTCCTAAGGACAAGCTAGATGGCGCAGCCGGCACTTTTGGTAAGAAGAGTGTGGTCTCACATCTAGTGTTCCCTAATTTATGGAAAAAATGTTCTTCGGTTTTGTAATAATTTACTTTACATAAATGTTTTGACATTTTTTTTTTGATAATATTATTATAAATATAATATTATTTTAAATTACAGACAGTGACGCGAAAAGAATTAAGCGTTTTATCATATTTTATCTATTGTAATATGGGTAAATGAAATTAAACTTTGGCAACATCGCACAAACAAACCACAGAGTACATTAAAATTACCAAAAGCTATGCTAGCGCCATCTCTTTATGATTTAAAAACAAACTGATTATTATACCTACTGGAAAACTGCTCATTTATTCGTACTATTTAACACGTTATTTTTTGTATCAAAACTTTTTTAAGAACATAGACAATTATAGACACTTCCTATGAAATTTAAAAAAGAATCTATAACTCACTTTTGTGAATAATAGCTGATAATAGCAATGAAAAAGTCACAGTTTTATAATAGGTGTCATTCCGTGCTTAATTGCGGTAAAATAATATCACATTTATGAGCAGGTGTGTTGTAATAGTACATTATGGTACAAGTGAGCAACGTTGGTGATTACCGCCGAGGCGCCATTGAGACCCTCGCCTGGCGGCTCGGGTCTCAATGGCGCCTCGGCGGTAATCATCATGCTCACACGTGCCATACGACGTTTTACAACACACTTGCGAATAAAATAATACCTACTACAAATACTAAATAAACAATACTACAAATTAATTCGTTTTCCTATGCGCGCGCATTTAACAATGGCGGTCGACCATATTTAAAAAAAAATGAGGTTTGAACTTAACTTTTTTTTACTGTTTTTTTTTCTGTACTTAGAGAAAAAAAAAGTTAAATTTGAGCGAAAATTTTGTTTATTACACAAGTATTACAAGTTGAAATTATTTATTTAAATACGAAAATGCATCAAATGACCATACAATAGGCGTATTAATTTATTCGTACTATTAAACACGTTATTTTTTGTATCAAAACTTTTTTAAAAACATAGACAATTATAGACACTTCCTATAAAATTTAAAAAAGAATCTATAACTCACTTTTGTGAATAATAGCAATGAAAAAGTCACAGTTTTATAATAGGTGTCATTCCGTGCTTAATTGCGGTAAAATAATATCACTGTTATAAGCAGGTGTGTTGTAAAAACATTTATTCAATACAGCTATCAATGCTGCTGAGCGTGCTCGCCTATTGGCTGTGGGGGAATGGGAATCTGGTGTTTGGCTCCAGGCACTTCCTTCGCCCAACATTGGTACAATGTTGGACGACACGACTTTCCGCATCGCGACTTGCCTACGTTTGGGTGCACCCTGTGTTTCTCCGCATCGATGTCTCTGTGGAGAAGCAGTCGATAGCCTTGGAAATCACGGACTATCTTGCTGTAGGAGCGCAGGCCGCATGTCCAGACATGCCAATATTAACGACATTATCCGTCGGGCTCTTGTCACCGCCGGCGTGCCAGCTTTACTTGAACCTGTTGGCTTGGCGCGCGACGATGGCAAGAGACCGGACGGTATGTCGTTGATGCCTTGGAGGATGGGTAGGCCTTTGGTGTGGGATGCAACTTGTGTCGAAACCCTGGCGTCTTCCTATCTTCCAAATACGATGGACTGCGTATGCGCTGCTGCAGTATCAGCGGAGTCTCAAACGGCGAAAATATACCAATTTAGCTGGTAGCTACATTTTTGAGCCGTTTGGAGTCGAAACGTTGGGTCCGTGGGGTCCAAGCGCGCGCGCGCTATTCAAGGAAATATCAAAGCGACTAATCGACGCTTCCCGTGACCATAGGGCTGGCCTTTACCTCGCTCAGAGAATTGGCATCGCCATTCAACGAGGTAATGCCGCCAGCCTTCTGGGCACGGTCCCAGTAGAGATCGATGGGGAGGAATTTTTCGATGCCTAACGTTACGGTCACTTTTTTGTATATAGCATAGTTTTGTATAGGTATGTATATTTTGTAAGTAATTGTATTTTTTTTTTCTCCATATTTTTATAATAACCTATATAAAAATATGCCTAATAGTTATGTATAATAATAATAAAATTGAATTTATAACTTAATATTTTATGGATTTCCTTTCATTTTATTTACCATGTTTCTAGAGATTTGATCCCTAGGATTGACACTATCGATTGGTCATAAAATACAGGTGTTTAAAAAAACGGAGTGCCGTTTTGTTTCTTTATATAAATAAAGGAGTTTCCTTTGAGTGAAATTCGCTATCTCTAGTATTCAGAGTAGATACTTTCCCTCCAGGTAAGGTCAAAATATTACCTACACCTGTAGATTTCACCCTACTTTAGGCATATATCCATATAATCGTTATTACCTAACTTTGTTTATGCACCATACAAGAAGTCTAATCGGACATCTGTTACTTTGTGAAAGGCGCAGGCCGCCACTTATCGCCCCATTGTTTTCTCAGGTGTTCGAACCAACCCGCATCCGTTCAATCGCGCTAATGTGTTCATCATAAATGGACCTATGGTTATTATTATTCCTCGCTATGGCGGACGCCAGAATGTTTTGTGCGAGGACTAAAGCTCCTTTGGAGCTAGGCGAGTGGAAATACGACCTGAAACACATGGATTCGGCCGTCGTTGAGAACCTGCCCGTCACTATAAGCGAAGGTCAAGTGTACGTGTACGATAATTATTTTCCTGATTACGTTATAAAGTATATTCACGTAGATAACTTGGCTATAAGGAGCTGCGGGGCGAGTGCAACGATCAAAAACGGCGGGATCGGCACCTCGTCTGTCCTGATTGTGTTACATGCTGGCATAAACCAAGAGATTCGGTCGGTGGTCGATATCTGGGGAGAGAAGATTCCCGCTAAGACTACCAGGCTTCCATCCATACCCAACGACGTGAAAGCCGCTAAATTCTTATTCAAAGCAGTCAGGGCAGTGAGTCATAATAGAGCGTATTAAATTACACATTACTTTTTATACTTTTGTACATTTTCATGGTTTGTTCATGTAAATAAATGTTTTATAAAAAAAAATTGTGCATCTGTGACGAGTCGGTACCTACGAGTGGATAAAAAGATCGTATCTTTTAATTTCTTTTTTCCTTCTTAGCACTGTTAATTTATCTGTCCGCTCCGCAAGAATAGGTATGATAATTTGTTTTGTAAGCTGACAATAACTCAAATTTACATCAGTTCCGCGTTGAATTGAGTGTTTAAAAATATTAGCAACAGAAATTATTACATTTCCTCCTAACTCCTCCAGGCTGGTTTACGTAGATACTCAGTGTAATAGCCAAGATCGAACCCCAGGCGCGGGCGCAGCTTGAAGTTTGGGGGGTTTTGCATGGTTTTGGGGGGGGGTCATGTCCCCTGTGACCCCCCCCCCCCCCCCGCGGACCGCGCCTGTCGAACCCAGGACTTCTCGACCCTTCTTTCAACAACCTCGTGTTGTTCTCGTCTATGTAATTAAATCGTGACAGGATGTTTTGTTTGGTTGTTCCCAGCAAGATACCTTTACTTTGGGTACGATGTTAGGTAAAACAGGTACGTATATTGAAGAAATTCGTGATGCAAAAACAGCTGCATGCTCCTCGACCCCCTTGTCTTCACCAAACCTACGGAGAGTTAGTCGAGCACTTTTACAAGCAGAAAAGGATCTTATAATTAAGCAGTTTTTATTTCGAAAATTAGTGATCGTAAGTCAATATTGGTCACTCTCTCTCTGTGAACCAGTCTAGTCAGGGCCTGATTAACCCTTAGGCTAATTAGGCTGTAGCCTTGGGCGCGAGAATCGGGGCGGGGCGTGTGATCGGGGGCACGCGCTGAAATCGTGTCTTCGCATGCACTATTCATCTAACCTAACATCATTGCTTCCACCCTACATATTTCAAATAGACACTGAAACTAAATGTGCTATGAATTGATTAATTTTAAGAATCCCTGATTTTAAGAAATTTTAAAAAGTGCGCATACATCCAACACCGACTCGAATCGAGTCATTCGAATTAAATAGTTTGCAAAAAATCACTTTCTATGGGAGCCGCCCCCCCTGGAATTCTGGCAGAAGATGTATGACTCGCGTTAATCACTATAATACTGCATAATCGAGTTTTATACGGGGCCATCTCAGCTGACTTTCACCCCTGACGAAATGTTGCATAGTACCTTTTATTAGGCAAGTTGTCCGTTCAAAATAAGCAAACCATTTTTCGGACGCTTCGTTCGTCTCCCGGCTCTACCTCCTCCACTTCGCATGATCTTGTGCGTGATAGTAGTGAGACTATTCGCACGCGCATTTCACCCTCCACGACGCCAATCCAGGACTTCTTGGGCCTACCCCTTCTATCTGGCCCCGGTGGGGGCGCCATTGCCATTAGCCTGGCGGTTTTCGTAAAACGTGACCGCACTTTTTTTTATCGTGTGAAAATCCCCCATGGATATCCCTTCGCTCCACCCGTCACCCCCAGGCCCGCGCTCATGGGGACCGAGGTCATCCTGCGACCTCCGACGCCCGAGTTACCGCCGCTCGTCGCGGGCCGCGCGGTTTGCGATTCTCGGTGAGCGTGTGCACTGTGTGCAGTGCCGAGTTCTCGCTCGCGTCGCAGTGATGGGACTCGTTGGCTCTTTTTTCGCGATCATAAGCAGATACCACCCGAAGCACCCGTGCCCGGTGATAATCTGCGTCAGTCAGAACGAGAGGCCGCCGTGTGACCTCTCTAGCCACTCCCCCATGATGGGTCTGACCGCCACTACTAAGGCGCGCCCTGCGCGTGGTCGCCCAAGTTGTAGCTCCCACTCCGCCACCATGTCCCTCTGGAGCCGGGATCTCACGGTCCAAATTTCTTCAGGCTCAGGATCATGTCTCCGCTCCCGCACCTCCTTTCGAAACCGATATAGCGCAAACGGTGGCGATCTAGCAAGGAGACTCGCTGCTTCAAAGGATATCGTGCGGGGTACCCCCTGATGGCCCTGGAGGCCATTTTCCCCTGTGGTTTACGCAGTCGGTCCACGTGCCTGGCCTTTAGGCCAGGAGTCCTCTGGGCCCCTCAAATTGGGCAGCAGACGCGTCAAAAAGTTAGCTGTGAGCACCAATTTGGGGACTAGACTTCGGAAATGCTCCCCGAAGTGCCACCGACCGTCGAGCATGAGCCCCGGATATTTCATCTGGGGCTTGATGTCGATGGGAGAGTCGCCCACTGTGATGTTGGACCCCGCCGGCGCGGCGGTGGTCCGCGCCGGGGTCCATGAAAGAACATGGCTTCGGTTTTCTGCGGAGCCACCTCGAGACCTAGCCGCCGGATCCGTTCCACGACTTGGGCAACCGCGGTCATGGCGTCGCTTCGCGGTGTGTAGTCATATAGCTTCAGACCGCCGTTCTAAAGCGCTTCCTTCCACACTTTCACACGTTGCACCAATCTGCTCCTGTCCGTGTCCATCAGCGCGATATCATCACCATTAAGGATACATGAGCATCCTGATGTTGAAGAGTGAAGTAGTAAGTAAGGATTAAGGAAGGATCCTTGGTGTATCATGACAGTGATGGATCCGGTTTTCATGTCGCCGACAAGGATCCGAACCACGTAACCGGAATCGTGGTATATGTCTCGGATGGTGTCAATGTAAGAAGCCTCTGGAACGCCTTTAGACATTTAACGCCTTTAGGCAGTGGCCACTAGATCATCGCACGAGGAATAGGCAATGTGGAGGCGTATTCTTCGCCTTGTATTTCTCCGCAAATCCTTAGGGCACACGTTGGATCCATGGTCCCGTGACAACGAAACTCATACTGACACTCCGTGAGTGCACTGTACTGTCAGATCCGGAAGTCGATTATTCTCTGGTAGAGTTTCATGGTGTGAAACATTAGCTTTAAAACGCGATTGCTGCCATACTCCTGCGCCAATCCCTTGCCTTTGAAAACTGGTGGCTATTACTCAACCTCCACTAACTCAGGATCTTAAAAAACTCCTAAACGAATCAAGATAAATTCAAAGAGTTCGGGCTCATTTGTGTAGTTTTGGCAAACACTCTATTTACATTGTATTCAGAGTCAGAAAATGGAATCAGAAGGTGTCCATAAGAACTCCTAAACTACACAAGATAAATTCAATCAGTATGGGCCCATTTGTTTTGACATAAAAAAACTGTCTTTTGTTACATTCATGACTGTCAGGTTTTGAAGATGGAGTAGAATGAGCAGTTTTCCAGTAGGTATAATAATCAGTTGGTTTTTAAGTCATCAGGAGATGGCGCTAGCATAGCTTTTGGTAATTTTAATGTACTCTGTGGTTTGTTTGTGGTATTTTCATTGTATCAGAAAAAATGACAGAATATTTAAGTAAAGTAAATCATTACAAAACCTGACAAAACCGGAGAACATTTTTTCCATAAATTACACTAGAATTCACTAGATGTGACACCACACTCTTCTTACCAAAAGTGCCGGCTGCGCCATCTAGCGCGTCTTTAGGAACCCTTTAAATACCTACTGTAAGTGGATGTAGTAACTATTGAACTAAAGAAGATAAGCTTATCGAGATTGGGCTTATTTGTGATGTCTTGGAAAATTATTTGATGTTTACTATGGCACCTTGGAGCAGTTTTGCTTGCAGATCGATCTGAAAACTTTTATAGTATTATGAATTATGAACCATGTTAAAATTTTCACACTTGTAAACAAAGTCAAAACGGCTTTAATACTCTTTAAGGTGATCAGAACGGTAGACACACTTGATTTTGTCTTCAAAATTAGCCTAGGGCGGTCAGAACTCTTGATCAGTCCCTGAGTCTAGTCCACATATTAAGAAGTTATTGTCACAATTTTTTTAAGCTATTGCATAGCTTTTATCGCGGGCCTTGAGCGTGGAGACCGAATCCAGAAATTCCGTAACGAAAAATGGCAAACACCTCCGAGCTCGCACGAACAGAGCCGAGCTGCTCCGAAGTAGCTTCACTTAACGTAAGTAATTATAATTGCATAAGTTGTTAGTTTTCAAATTCAAATTCAGACTCGGACTCGGACTAGGAATTCTGACTCGAAGTCCGAAGTCCGAAGTCCAAAGTCCAAAGTCCAAAGTCCAAAGTCCGAAATCCGAAATCCGAAATCCGAAATCCCAAATTCAAATTCGAATTCAAATTATTATATATTATAATTGCATAAGTTCATAAAAAATGCTATGCTTTACCGCGGGCAGTCCCCGAGTGCCACACGTCTTTTTTATTTGAAACAGATGAAATGGGGCGATTCATTCAATTCAATTAATTATGCCATGTGCAAATCCGGTCTATAATGGAATGGAAGGGGGCTTACATTGAAGAAGGCGCATTCACACATTTTTGTTATAAGACCACCTTTTATGCAAGATCAATGATTTCTACAATGTAGGTGTAGGTAGGTAAGTATAATGTCAAAAAATGAAACAAATTGTGGGTTTATATGAAATCATTTTAATTTAAACAACAATAGAAAATCGAGTGATCTGTAGGATAGATTTAACATGCTTAAAATAAAACAAGTAACTAACATCACATCAAGTCTGCGCCCACCAGTGGCAAGTCAGTTTTAGAATAATATAGTGAATCAAAAGTTGTTCATTAAGTGAGCTAATTTATCATATACGGCGAGTGCAGACTATAAATCACTAACGAGCGACGCCCTCTCAATAATTGTAATTCTCACATAGAGCTTGCTCAGTAGAGGAAAGTGAATGATCTAGACTTTAGAGACTCGACACATACCTAAAAAAGCGCGTCCTCTCGCGTGAAACATACAACTTTACAACTCGACCAGTGGGATATGAATTTGTTCGTAATTCGATGACGACTATCACGCATCGGCTCAGGCGCAAAACGTCTCTTTCGCAAAATGTCCCCTGGTCGTAAAACGTCTCTTTCGCAGAATGTCTCGTTCGCAAAATGTCTCTTTCGCAGAATGTCTCTTTCGCAGAATATCCCCTTTCGCAAAATCTCTCTTTCGCAGAATGTCGCGCCAGGGACTTAGAATGAAATTTCGATTTTCGCCGTCACGGAGGCCTACTTTGTAGACCTTGAGAAAATGTATTCGTCAGACGAGTTAAAAAAGTTGGAGTATCGCTGTTTAATTGGAATAGAAAGATAGCAGATAACTTATTTACGGAAACAAAAAACAGACGGGAGAAAGATATGCACTTTGACATTCAATACAAAAAACTGTTGAAACGATTTGAGCGTTTTTTTTTTGAAAATCGAAACTTCATTCTAAGTCCCTGGCGCGACATTCTGCGAAAGAGATATTTTGCGAAAGAGACATTCTGCGAAAGAGACATTTTGCGAACGAGACATTCTGCGAAAGAGACGTTTTACGACCAGGGGACATTTTGCGAAAGAGACGTTTTGCGCCTGAGCCGAAACGAGTTGAGCGTTTTTTTTTTGAAAATCGAAACTTCATTCTAAGTCCCTGGCGCGACATTCCGCGAAAGAGAAATTTTGCGAAAGGGACATTCTGCGAAAGAGATATTTTGCGAAAGAGACATTCTGCGAAAGAGACATTTTGCGAACGAGACATTCTGCGAAAGAGACGTTTTACGACCAGGGGACATTTTGCGAAAGAGACGTTTTGCGCCTGAGCCTTTGTTGGCTATGCATGCAGTGTGAACGAAAGAGTGTTCGAAACAATCACAAGTGATGTATAAAACAAGTCATTTTGTTGACAAATCTTCTGCAAGTTTTATGTCAAACATGTTTAGGTACAACTTGTTTCTTGATGAAAACGAGGGGTTAGGCTACATAAAAAAGCCGCCGAACTATCTGGTATAATATAATATTAGTTTTGAAGTACCGCCACTGGTAGGGATCCACTTATCAAATAATACAATATTTAAAACAAGATTCGTTTGGGCCTTTTTATAGAATTACTTTTCATGAGTTGATAGATATTAAAAAAAATATGCAACCGAAATATGAAAAATAGTCATTTTGTTAAAACTATCCACAGGGTAGTGCAAGCAAGTTCTTGTCGCAAGAACAGATCTTGTATTATCAAAGTGCTGACAAAGTAATCATTTTAAGAATATTTGGCACCGAAAAAGCAACCTATAGTACCTACCTACCTAATAAATTACATAATTGCAAATAAATTGTAGGCCTGACGGTGATATAATTAGCAACAATATAGAATCATCTACGTAGAATAAAGGTGTGGGGTACTACATTTCTAAGCTTGAATTGCTAGTCAGTTCACAGAAGTTAGGCACATACGCGTGCACAGCATCGCATATATGCAGCTGAAGCATGCACTGGCCTGACTAGAGGGTGGACCCTCGAATGCTCCGCTGTAATACCTAGGTGCGCGATTGCAAGCGAAGTTATAGGTGTATTTTGTATAGTTCGTTGATAACGTCATGACTTTTACTTTTGACTTTGACTTGGTTCCAAAGTCTCTTTCATTAAGGAGACTTAAAATGCGAAGCTACATTGTACTGTAGTGTGTATATACCTACACTCTATGAACCAGAATAAAAGATACGTGGAGTGGTAGTACCACGCCGAATACACTCTGTAAGGGCTGCCACAACAAACCAATTTGAATCTTATCTACGGGAGAAAAAGTTCATAGTAATTTGAAGGCATAGGAGGGACTACGCGCATCTGCACGAACCTTCTCTTAACTATTTCTAGTAACAAATGCTGGCTGCTACCGGCCACAACTATCGAGTCTGAGTGAGAATTTACTCTAGAAGCTATCTGTTCACTTGACACCTAGAAAACATTGACAGCCTTACAAGAAAGGACAGGTAGATGTTCAGATTCCTAAAATACAATGATTAGATATGATGAAGGCCCGAGTATTTTTCTTTTATCGCTACATTATTAATTCAGACACCTACAATATGCCTATGTTTACAATATTTCAAACTAAAATACGTACTTCTACGCCTCCATAATCAACCTAATGTCAATATATTAGAATTCATTTAAAGTCTGAGGGTTCATACGACCTTGCGACTATAGAAGATATATCATTCTATCTTTAATAACATTATGTACAGGTTCAATTAGAACGCGTTTCCTTCAGAGCTGTGTCTGTTGCTGAAATTATTACATAGTTAGTATCCGTTATTGTAAAATAGTTATTTACAGTTCTCAATAAATTGCATAGCAATTGTTGAAAAAAAATTAACAGTAACAAAAAGTAATAAGTAATTTTCTTCCAATAAATCAAATTACCCAAGAAATACAAATTTGCAAATAAAACTTGCACTAAAAATTTTAAAATAACGGAATTACAGATTTATTTATTCAAAATACAGAATCAACAGCATAGCTCACAGATACAGGGTAGTAATGAATTAAAATTCGTACTATAATACCTATATCATATATATTCTTTTTGTATTCCATAACAAGTTTTCATCATAATCATAACACTCACAGTAACAATTGACATAATCTACTCGTATCTACACACTTAGAAAGTTTTTAATACACCAATAGAAGAATATGTATATATAAACTTATAGGTAAGTCCGCTACATCGTGAACAGTACCTAACACAGTCACGCTCAATTCTCCTCATGATATGTCTATGTTACGTACGACTATAATATATTTTTCAACACACTTGCTTATAAACAGGCTTTTATTTCACCGCAATTAAGCACGGAATGACACCTATTATAAAACTGTGACTTTTTCATTGCTATTATTCACAAAAGAGAGTTATAGACTTCTTTTTTTAATTTCATTGATTAAGTTGCTTTGTTCTTAAAAAAAGTTTTGATACAAAAAAGATCGTGTCCAATATTACAAACGAATTAATATACCTATTGCTTGCTCATTTCATGCAACTTCGTATTTTAAAAGATAATTTCAACTTGTAATACTTGTACAATAAACAAAACTTACACTCAAATTTAATTATTTTTTTTATCTAAGTACAGAAAAAAAACAGTAAAAAAAGTTAAATTCTAACCTCATTTTTTTTTTAAATATGGCCGACCGCCATTGGTAGATGCGCGCACATAGGAAAACTAATTAATTTGTAGTATTGTTTATTTAGTATTTGTAGTATTATTTTATTCGCAAGTGTGTTGTAAAACGTCGTATGGCACGCGTGAGTATGATGATTACCGTCCTCGGCTCTCTTAAGACCCTCGCCTAGCGGCTCGGGTCTCAATGGCGCCTCGGCGGTAGTCACCAACTTTGCTCACTTCTACCATAATGTACTAATTACATTAGTATAGAGGCGCTATTGAGACCCAAGCCGTCAGGCGAGGGTCTTAAGAGAGCCGAGGACGGTAATCATCATGCTCACACGTGACATACGACGTTTTACAACACACTTGCGAATAAAATAACACTACAAATACTAAATAAACAATAATAAACATATAAATAGATGTGTTATTGCTATTTCTACGTTGATTTGTAAGCATATGACATATCTATGTTATGAAAATATCATTGGTCAAACCTCATTCTTTTAAATATGGCCGATCGCCATTGTTAGATGCGCGCGCATAGGAAAACGAATTCATTAGTAGTATTGTTTATTTAGTACATATTTGTAGTGTTATTTTATTCGCAAGTGTGTTGTAAAACGTCGTATGCCACGTGTGAGCATGATGATTACCGTCCTCGGCTCTCTTACGGCTTCTCAATAGCGCCTTGGCGGTAATCACCAACTTTGCTCACTTGTACCATAATGTACTATTAAAAAACGTTAGGTGTATAATTTCAACATCAATTTAGGTATTAATTTATTATGTAAGTACAATGATTACAATTATTATGACCAATTAGTATTCCGACGATTCGATACAGAATCATTGAGCACAACAAACTGCTAATTTTAGCTTTTTATTATTATATATTGAAATAATAATTCATATAGATAGCAAGTTCAATTCCCAAGCGACAGTTTCTACGAAGAACTTTTCAAAGCGTTCGAAGAGTAAAGGAGAAACTCACTTACAAAACAGGTACAAGTGAAAATGGCCTATTGCAGACTATCCCGTAATGGCCGTAATCTATTTAAAATCCATTTAAATTTGAAACAGTGAATACTCAAGACGGGACTCGAACCAAGGTTTAATACATGTATTTGACAAGTGCGATATGTGACTTCAGTGTGCAATACTCGACTCGTATACAACTAGGTTGGCTATATATACAGTGTGAAAGAAAGTGTTTGAGACAGTCTCAATACATGTATAAAATAAGTAATTGTGTAGTCACAAGTCTTCTACCAGTTTTGTATCAAAACAAGTGTACAACTTGCTTCTTGGTAAAAAGGTAACAGAAGGAATGCTCTGCCTAACTGAGCTACACGAGCACTTCTTGAGCATACGGAATTCTCCCATCCCGTCTAGAGCATTCACTTTTTCCTACCTAAATAGATTTGAATAGTTAGCATACTTTACTTTAAAATTTCATTAAATCTATTTCAATATTCAGACCACTAAATTGTGATCTGATTTTTGATGGGTTTTCAATGTTTTTTAGAGTATTTATATAATATAATATATGTACTAATTTTCCAGCTTTCAACAAACAATATACAAATCTATGCAACCTGCAAGTGGGTGCTTGCCCCACACTGCTCGGCTTTGCCCGAAGTTAAAAAATTTAAAACACACGACATTTTACTTTTGCCCCATGCCATAAAGCTGGGTACGCCCATGTACAAATCGCTTGTTCCTTTTTAATTGCAAAGACAAGACAAACAACTTTGGTTTCCAAATGTATTATTTATAAATTCTACGCCAATAACATACATACAAAATGTATCATATAATATATTTAAACATTTCCATATTGAGCTTTTCCTTGCCTTCCTAATTAATACTAGAAAACATTTTTATAAGTATATAACTACTTTGCTTGCAGCAAAAATATTAAAAAATACTTCTCCATGTATTTTAAAATCTTATCGAATATAACCCAAAATATTTCTTTTACAGTTTCGTTTGTCATTTTATATTAAAGTCTCTGGAGCGAGCGCGGGGCGACACATTCTACGTCTAGTAAAGTTAATAAAACATAAATGGACATGAATGATATGTTAGTATATAAATGTTTGATATGTGGGAATCGGGACAGTGCACGAGGCAGACATCGCACGTTCCATGAGTACAAGCATCGCGACACGTGTCACCCCGCGATTTGATTTTTTTTTCATTTGCATGTGACGTCATGTGAGGCAGCGATTGGAACGCCTATAATAACATCACGTCATCCTTATTGTCACAGAATAGATAATAATAGTACTGTAAAAAACATTTGCAGATATGCTGCACCGGCACTCAATGAGTAGGTATGGCTGTGGCCTATAATATATATAAATATTAAAAAATGTATTGTTACGTCGTTCTACTTTTCACGACAATTTAAATAGACATTCAATGAAAACTCGTCTCAATCACACTGTTAGACCCTATCTATTAGGTACTTTAACTCTCATTTTTACGTAGCAGTACTTATTACTTACATTGAAAAAAGGGACCCTTTGTTCCATAAATATTAAATAGGTATATGTAGACATCAATATACTTTATTTTTCGTTGTACACAATGTCAAGAACGTACACGTAGATATATAATTATAATGGCAATATAACACAGTTATCACATCGATAGACAAATTTTCTTTCAATCTATCCATTGACAAAACATTCTACTTATTATCATAGTATTTACAAAACATAGGTATCATTATTTATTATAAAAATACCACCTTTTTTCTACATAGGTATATACTAGTTCTCTCATATTGAAGTATAGAAGTTTTTTAAAACATCACATTGCTTGAAGCCAAACGTTTATCGAAAGATAAACGTCATAACATATGGGAAACGAAGGCAAAACGAAATAATTACAATAGATTGATTTTGATTCCTTGATGAATGAGAAAAGAGAGAGAGAGAGAGAGAGAGAGAGAGAGAGAGAGATGATGAAGATTACAATAGATAGATATTTATGTTGATGTAAAAGACGCCATTTTTGGCTCAACTGTACCTACTTCCGTCATAAAAAAAAGTGTGCATCGACTGACTTTCATGTAAGGATCATTTAATTATATCAAAAGAAAGACCAGAACAGCAGAAGTTAGCATTTAACAAAGATCCTATCTCATTCTAATGAATGAGAGTTGCTGAAAGTTTTCAACTCCTTTGAAGGTGGATTTAGACCGAACGAACATAGAGATAGAGCTAGAACAAGAGCAATCTTTCTTAATATTTTAGTGTAAAAGAAACCTTGTTTTCAGCGTTTACTTATGCAAGAACAACGAATGAATGTTCTGTGACTGTTTACACTAATAGAATTTAACGGCTCCGTCGCATAGATTGAGCATTCGCTCGTCTGATGTAAATCAGACTTGAGATGACATTGTGTTCGGACGCTTACTCTTAACCATTAATAGGGTAAGAATCGTGACATACACTCTAATAAGACTAGAAATAAGCTTGAACTGGTGGGTGCTAATTCAGCAGTTAGAACGAAACTTACATAAATTGGATGACATGGAGACATACCAGTTACTGCAACACTTAGTTTGGTACTTAGTGTTATTCTTTCATGGTTGGTATTATTGTAACATCTAGCTAATTTGTAAGCAATATTGTAAATAAGTATTCTATTTGCCTTCACTTCCCCTCCTCATTTATAAAATATATACCAATTTTACTTACAAACATTACAAAAAGGTAAGTAAATTGTTTCATCGATATTATATCAAGGTACCCATACCTTTTTATTAAAATTTAGTTAATAAAATCGAGGCTTTTAAAACATAACCATGAAACGGCCGGACCGCCTCAACACTCAACAAACTATTTTGTTAATATTTAACCATAGATACCTAGTATTTACAAAGACAAACATACAAGGGTTTGGCGAAAAAATGGCTTCAGATCATAGAATTTGGGATGTGTCCCATTCAAAGCGATTTATAACTAACAGATAATTATATATCGTTAGTAATGTAATGCAGATATAATATCGATACCTCGGGGCTCAAAGGGCGTAAGCGCCAAAAGTCGATTTTACAGGAGAGCAAAAAAACAAAAACAAAATTTCTTTTTTCGGCATAACTTTTTCGATTTTTGACCTAAATAAACCATTCTAAGACCAAAAGTCTTAAATTTTTGTGATGCAGGTCACTGTTAAATTATATTTCGAATAAATTTAAAAGCAACGAAAATAGCTTTCCCATACGCCCTGAAAATTTGTATGTTTGGGGTGTTTACACCCCAAAAATCAATGGATGTATGATGTTTGGGGTGTTTACACCCCAAAAATCAATGGATGTATGATGTTTGGGGTGTTTACACCCCAAAAATCAATGGATGTATGATGAGTGATGGTTTATTAGACAAAATTAGACCGAGTGGGAAACCGAGTAAACATTTCAGGAAATGACGCATTTCAAGCACTTTCACCGTTTTTATCAACTCTGATAACGAATTAATCAATCAATTAGCCTATTGCAGTCCACTGCTGGACATAGACCTCTCCCAATATGCGCCACGTTTGCCGATCCTCCACCTTCCGCATCCAGTCCGTCCCAGACACCCTTCGTAGGTCGTCAGTCCACCTGGCTTGGGGGTGTGTTCCACCTTACGTTTTCCTTCTTGCTGTCTCCACTCTAGGACTCGTCTGCTCCAACGGCCATCAGTCCTTCGACAGATGTGGCCAGCCCACTGCCACTTCAGCCTGTTTATTCTGCGAGCTATGTCGGTAACTTTAGTTCTATGTCGGATGATCTCGTTGCGAATTTTATCCTTCAAAGAAACTCCAAGCATAGCTCGCTCCATAGCCCGCTGCGCAACTTTTAGGTCGTGGACTAATCCCACCTCCAGTGGCCACGTTTCAGCACCGTAAGTCATAACAAGTAGGACGCACTGGTCGAAAACCTTTGTTTTGAGGCATTGCGGTAGGGGCGAGGAGAAAACCCGACGTAATTTGGCAAATGTTGCCCATCCCAGTTGGATCCTTCTGGCTATTTCTTTCTCAAAGTTCTTTTTACCAAGCTGGATAACCTGCCCCAGGTAGACATATTTTTGAACAACTTCGAGTGTCGCCCCTTCGATGGCAATCGGTCTCGGTGTAACATGTTCGTTGAACATAATCTTGGTTTTCTCCAAGTTTACACCGAGGCCGACTTGTCGAGAAGCTCCGTTCAGGCTGTGCAGCATTTTGCCCAATTGTTCCAGCGACTCCGCAAATATGACGATATCGTCAGCGAACCGAACGTGCGAGATGTACTCACCGTTGATGTTGACGCCCCACCCAATCTAATCCAGAGTCTTGAAGACGTCATCCAATGCGTTGGTGAATAGTTTGGGAGATATAACATCTCCCTGTCTCACTTCACGCTGGAGGCTAATGGGTTTCGTCTTCTGGTCTTGGAGCTGGACGAACATTGTGGCAGTGTCATATTAGCATCTCAGCACTTCGATGTATCGCCAATCGACACGGCACCGCTGCAGGGCATACAACACTGCCCAGGTTTCGATAGAGTCGAAGGCTTTTTCGTAGTCCACAAACGCCATACACAGCGGCTGATTGTACTCTTGCGTCTTTTCTACAATCTGCTGAACAGTATGGATGTGGTCCACGGTGCTATAGCCTTTTCGAAACCCGGCTTGCTCGCGTGGCTGGAACTCGTCGAGCTTACCCGAGAGGCGATTTGTGACGACCCTTGAGAACAACTTGTAGACATGACTCAGGAGTGAGATGGGCCTATAGTTCTTCAGCAACGAATTAATACTAATAATTATTGATTTACCTGTACCTAATTATGTTACTAGGTATGTCGTTTACTACCCTCAAATTTATTGATCAATATGAGTGATTGCTCTTACGACCCAAACCTAAATATTTTATGATGTAAAATGGTAGGCGTAAAAACATTTGTATCATCTACGTTGTCGTTTACTACCCTCCCGTTTATAAACAGTAACACTGGTTGCTGTTACGGCACAAAAACTGGAAATTGCGAATTGGAAGACTTTAAATACACAGATCGATAGAGGAGAAAAATATAAGTAGGACTGCATTAAAAACTCAATTTCGCCAAAATGGCGGTTACGCCCTTTGAGCCCCGAGTAGGGATGCAAAATTACGTAATTTTACCGAAAACGCAGGTAAAATACGGTAATTTTACGGTCATTTATATAAATTACGGGAAAATTACCGGCGACTTAGAACGTTTTAAATTTCAATTTGTTTTGAATCCCGCGCGTATTATGTTGCGATATCAAAATGTGAGATCAGGGAACACCAGAGTTCTTCAAAAAAGGTGATAAGACCTTGCTGAAGAACGATAGACCCATCTCACTCTTAGCCATGTCTACAAGTTGTTCTCGAGAGTCGTCACAAATCGCATTGCGGGTAAGCTCGACGAGTTCCAGCCACCTGAGCAAGTCGGGTTTCGAAAAGCTATGGTACCGTGGACCACATCCATACTGTTCGGCAGATTGTAGAAAAGACGCAGGAGTACAATCAGCCGCTGTGTATGGCGTTTGTGGACTACGAAAAAGCCTTCGACATCAAAATCGAGGTGCTGACACTGCCACAATGTTCGTCCAGCTCCAAGACCAGAAGACGAAACACATTAGGCCTCCAGTGCGCCTCAAACTACGTCGGGTCTTCTCCTCCCCCCTACCGCAATGCCTCAAAACAAAGGTTTTCGACCAGTGCGTCCTGAGTGTTATGTATGACCTACGGTGCCGAAACGTTGCCACTGACGGTGGGGTTAGTCCACGACCTAAAAGTCGCGCAGCGGGCTTTGGACCGAGCTATGCTTGGAGTCTCTTTGAAGGATAGAATTCGAAACAAGATCATCCGACATAGAGCCAAAGATACCGACATAGCTCGCAGAATAAGCAAGCTGAAGTGGCAGTGGGCTGGCCACATCTGTCGAAGAACTGATGGCCGTTGGGGCAGGTGAGTCTTGGAGTAGAGACCGCGAGAAGAAAAACGGAAGGTGGGACACCCCCTAGCCAGGTGGACTGACGATTTGCTAAAGGTGGCTGGGACAGACTGGATGCGGAAGGCAGAGGATCGGCAAACGTGGCGCATATTGGAAGAGGCCTATGTCCAGCAGTGGACTGCGATAGGCTAATTGATTGATTGACAATGAAAATGAAACAATTTGGTAATTCTGAGAGTTTTGATACTCGTAGGTACTGTTTTTTTTATTCTTTATACTTACTGTCACTTTTTTCGTGTTATTAATCGTGACAATGATATATTTTCACTGTTTACTCTGGTTATAGTATGTTATTTTAATCGAAGAAATGATATCCTTCTTACTGATATTTTACCGAAAATTACCGTATTTTACGGTAAAATACCAAATTTTACGTAAAATATTGTTTTTTACCGTATTTTACCAGGGTAATTTTACCGCTCAACATCCCTAGCCCCGAGGTATCGATATATAATGTACCTATTTGGTTGAAAGTATTTTTTTACATTCAAATTAGTAGTCATATAAAATTCGTTAACGCGTTCGTTAAATATGAAATTATTGACATACACATATTGTCGCCACTCTTTATAAAACATATATACAAGTAATACTTTAACTCGGGTACTGTATATCGCGTAAGTACGACATACTACACTGTACCTATCTAAATAGAACAATATTTACAACATATTATTATCATAGAGAGAAAACATAATATAAAAAGTATTTTAGTATCGAAAATATTGCACGTTTACACCATGTTCAAATCCGGGAAATTTTCACATTATTCTAGAACTATTAAAACTTTTTTTTAAATACGTCTCAATGTCAACGTATAGTTCGAAAGCTGTTCAATTTAACGGGTTTTTACCGGAACCCTAAAGTATATCTCATTTAGAAGGAGAAATGTATTTATATAAAATATAATCAATGAAGGGAACGTTTATATTGCCCATGCACAATTACCCAAACTCCTACATTTTGCCGACAAACACCTCACAACTGGCGCTCACCGCGAGTTCGTGTTCGCCTCAGTCTCCGGCCCCTCATGATACTCGTGGAAGCAGGGCACAATGCATAGGTTGGTGCGGCATTCGGGGCAATGGTACTGAGTTTTTCTTCGAAGAATCCTGCCGCACTCATCGACCGTGTTCCAACAGAAATTGCAGCTTAAAGGAGGCCCTGACCTGACGGCGGGAGTGTGACTCGCTCTCGGAGTCTGTGAGGTCTCGGACGCTGAGGAACTCTCGAACGACGCGGATGTAGACGTTGTGGTTGTGGTGGCGGACGACTG
The DNA here is from genome assembly GCA_914767945.1 of Eilema depressum. NCBI lineage: Eukaryota > Metazoa > Arthropoda > Insecta > Lepidoptera > Erebidae > Eilema > Eilema depressum. Next base: position 29,502,972 of record OU612012.1, on the reverse strand, counting down.
CCGTTCAGTTGAGGTGACTGGTCTGATGAGGAGGGAACCCACTTCTTGTTCGACTCGAGGCTTGCGGGTCAGCAGGCTCTGTAAATGAGAAGATAAAGTGGTCTGAGCAAATGACAATGAGGCAATGCGTGCAGCAGCAGCGATTAGGTCGGAATTTAATCAATCCTAGAAACCACACCGTCTTCCGTCACATGAGTCCTTGGTAGCATGTTGCCTAGTGGAGATTTTGCTGAGGGGAACGTTTAGGAAGTTGCGCGCCGTCTTCTCTGACTTGATTCTGTAGACCATGAGCAGGTCTATCTATAACCCTAAAGGCCTGTTCTTATAAAGACTGCAGTTCATTTTGTATTCTTTTTATGGAAATTGTAAGAAGTCCTCTACCGTTGCCATTATTGGCACCTCCCATGAGTTCGTTACCTCCTCACCAAACGAGGCGCGAGGCGACAAAAAGAGATGAAATCTAGCTTTCAAGACGTTGACATTAAATACCATTTTATGAATGGTCTTTTATTAAAAAGATCAATAAAACTTTGATTACCTTAGCTGGAGCAAACTGTGGATAAGAATCATACTTCTGCAATATGGGCGTGAGCCTGGGCGGGGCTGTAGTTGGCGGCAGAGGGTCTGAGGTTTGCTTCCGCACCTCCCGGCCGTCCTCGGGTACGCGGGACTGCCGCTTGAAGTGCTTTGTGCGGCGGAGGCGACTGTCTGAGGTCGGACTCAAAGGTGCCGCCAAGTTCTCTGGAACTGTAATGTAGAATCTCGGATATGGACAAAGTAGTATGTTTATACATTTGACGATGGAAGAATCAAGAAAAGAAGGTAGGTATTCCCTTACATTTTCGTTCGAAGCTGCTAAGATTTTTTGGGATACCTACCAGTTTTATTCTGTTCCTAATAATAGCGATTGAATTGCATTGTTGCCTGTGCTGAAAAGTGCATCCTATAACACTACATCATAAACATAATTTATCACAGTGGTTCGATCTAGGTACATAATTCAAATAGAGCTCGAAACAAAAGTTTAACTTGAGATTGAAGGTGACAGCTTGGTGGAATACTGTTCGGTATTGTCAAGAATTCGAAATTGTGCAGAAGACATAGGTACCTACTGAAACAATCCAGATGGGTGCTGCTCTTTGTCATTGCTTGTTCATAACAACCCTAGATCACATATTGCGCAATAGACGAAGCTAGATACCGTACCAACAGATCTTCACTTTCGTTCACCGTTCGTCACTCTGACCTCTCTCTAATCTCTGGATAACTCTCTCTTTGAAGCAATTCATCCATTTCCGAAGAAGGCGAAGAAGCATGTTAGAACGTCTTTCAAGAATTCGGATTCCTGAGCAGCATGTAGAGGCTTCAATAAAATGCCAACGGACTCACTTGGTGTATGTTCAGAACTTGCTCAATCACGAACAGCAATTACCCTCAGCCGGACAGATTCACACACAGACTGCTGCTTAAACAGGAATAAATATGGGACAAAAGTCTAATGTCATAATAGTGTGGTTATAAATTCGTCAGCCTTATTCACAGGTTCAGGTGATTTCAAACCACCTGACCTGTGTATTACAATTTTATTTGAACCCAGTATATTATGAATTTAAGAGTTTAAGAAACACCTAAGCTCATAGCTTGACATATTCGATTATTGTGTCTGGACTTAACTCGATAGAAATAATTAATTTCTCGCAAATTATAGGCTAGTTATTTGACTGCGATATCTTCACTAATAAATACAATGGCATTTCATAACATAGACATGTCATATGCTTACAAATCAATGTAGAAAAATGTGCCGAACTCACACACACACATTTTTAATTCATCTACACTTCCCTACCTAACCAATGGATTGAAAAGGGATGACATGAAAAATACCATATAAAAGAAGAAGAAAGCTATTGTTTGTCACTTGAACTTTAATGATAACACTACACTCAATGCACCAATCACAGTGCGGTTGCTACATCGGTGACATAGGTTAACAAAATTATTGAGAAAGAAGGTACAGAGCTCTCTGAATTGAGGTTATTGCCTAATTTTGTTTAGACAAAGATGTTTGTTTGACTTTGTTATTGTATTATAAAAAAGCTAGGTATATTTTTTAAATTTCATTATTTTGTTGCTGTCAATAGTACAATTTTAACAAGTACCTAAGTAGGTACTTGCCAGTAAAGTGAAGTTTGGGATAATTGCCTAATTTTGTTTAGACAAAGATGTTTGTTTGTCATTGTTATTGTATTATAAAAAAGCTAGGTATGTTTATTATATTTCATTATTTGTTGCTGCCAATAGTACAAATTTTAACAAGTAGGTACCTAAGTAGATACTTGCCAGTGAAGTGAAGTTCGCACTTATTTACACTTACTTGAACCACATAGTATTAGTAGGCAATTATAAAAAACAACAAATTAAAATTGGGAGGTAGTATGTAGTGAGTTTAATGCCTACGATATTCTCATCTGTACTTTAATCTTCACGCACCAAATTATATCATACTGTCTCTTTTGATTTTCGTGCTGACAATTTTAACTTGAATATTATGAAAGTAAGAAATTTTGTCTTTAACAGTCGAAATAAGTATTATTTCCATGTGATATGAAATGCCTTTTGGTGTATTAACTTTAGAGTAATAGTTCGTGCAGTGTCTATAAACATACGATGGCATTTTCGTTATTTTTATAAGTCACTGATGCTTCCGCGCAACGTCCGATCGGCGCTGCTCGGCACGCGGTACTAGAGGCAAACGTTCCAATTGACTCGTTTTCGGATCTTCACGATTTTCGCGCAATAACATATCTACCTCTTTTTATATAATATCTTTGAATAAATAATATAGAAAAGGTCGCCGACTAAACTTGGTTATACTTTGCGTATACCTCAGGACACGTATCTTGGACCTAAATCGTGAAACAAACAAGGCACTGGCGCGTGCGGTTGTTTTGTAATAATCTATGCTTGGTGAAGTTAAGCTTGTCCACCGCAGTAGCACCCCGTGCTATCCTCAAAAGACACCCAACAAACGTGTACTGCGCGTATTGAGCACATTTTAGGTCCAAGATATATCCCGAGCAATACCGTTCGTTCTAGCAGCGCTGGACACAGTAGGTTGAAATAAAAAAAATCTTGTACAAAATAATCAAAGTATTTATTATCTATTTTGGTATAGAACAATTATTTAGTGCTACGCACAAAATTCTCCAATTTTGCCTGTTTAAGAACAACCTCGTATAATTTTGGCAGTCAGACCTTGGCAATTGTGGTTACCTAGCGTCGATAAATTAGGCATTTTATACACCCAATTCCCTAAAATGACATTTATTCGAATCAAGAAAGTTCCAATTTAAAAATATCTGATTTTTTGGTCTCTCGCTCCGGATCGTACCTGGTGAAAAGGCTAGCCATTGCGATCCAGCGCGGAAATGCGGCCAGTGTTTCGAGCTCCTTTGCACCAGACACGATCCGTGGCGGGTTATTTACATGACATACGCATGGATGGCTATTTAACATTTATGTAACAATTTAATATGAAATAACATAAGTATTGGACATTTATTGCTAATTTTATGTCGTAAGTAATTCAATAAAAAACACTAAATAATAATAATAAATAAATATTCCACAACGGAAACGGAACGTTCATACTTCACACTCAGTGAAGTATGAATAAATACTAGTGCAGTTACCATCTTAAGTACAAAATGTACAATTATTATAATAATATTAAACGAGCGCGACGCTGGTAACACACAATGGTCAAACCCCGGCTGTCGTAAATTGCTTATCACTCCTACAATACCATAATTATCTTCTCATCATTAATACTATTTTGACAAACACTGGTACCTATTCATTTACTCGTTGGACGGGTAGTGTTAGACAAACATTATAAGAACTATAGATAAAAGATGCGTTTCTTCTGTGTGCAATATGTGTAAATTGCGAAGTTGGTTCCTAAGGCTTACGGTAGCTCAGTAACCAACGATACAATTCATATATATTTAGTTTAGGTTCATTGATATACAATTTAGGTTAGTAGATATATTGAAATAAGTATACAAACATCACAGTGTGCATTGTGGGGCACTTAAGTCTTACACCGTTGGCAAGGGATATGTGTATCAGATAACCTAGGGACCGTACTGAGAATTCGTTAAGGAAATTAATTTAATTGTAGAGCATTCTGATACTGCGCGTAATAATGCGGTAGCCTAGTGGTATGGGTAATGGACTGCTGAGACGAGGTCTCGGGTTCGATCCCAGGTTTTACCATGGCACACACCAATGACTTTTCGATGCTTTTCGAAGTTATGTGTGTATTTATCGCAGGTTTATATGTGCCCGGTTAATGGCAATAGGCTCGCCACCTATTACATTGGGACCTAAAAACATAAACGGCGAAATGTGGGTGCTAGCACCTCTGCCTACCCCTTCGGGGAATATAGGCGTGAGTTTATGTTATGTTATGTTATATTATTATATACATAATATATGTGAAAGTAACTCTCTGTTACGCTTTCACACCTAAACTACTGTACCGATTTTGATGAAATTTGGTACAGATGTTGATTAGACCTTCGGAAACGATATAGGCTGTTTGGTCGCGATAATTCCCAGTATGGCCCTCAGGTCACATGCACATTATGGTATTTATGATATTATCCTACTAATAAGAACTGATTCACTGAAAAGAGCTAGAATTTGTTTGTTTGGAGGAGATAAAAACGGTCAATTCGTTCTATCTATATAATAGACATATTATGTCATTACATTAGTTTATATCGGTTGAAAAGTATACTGAGCGCTATAAAATAATTTCCAACACACTTAATTTTGGACCGATAAAATTACTTTTTCGCGGTCAAGTGTTAGAGACAGAATGAGAGAATTTGTTTAACATTCAGTACATTACAAACTGAATATTGTCTATATAATGGCCGATCAACACGTTGGCGAACACAGTGGCGAACGTGGGCCAACATTCCCTGCCGATACCCAGCCGCACATCAAGAATGGCACAAACCTCCGCTCTACACGATCACCTACAGGTGCTGGCCAACGCATTAGCAATTGTGTTCGCCAACGTGTGGAGCGGACATAGCACATTAACGTCAATTTGCTTCAATATAAATTGTTTGTTGAAATTTAACGTCTTTGCATCTTATTTTAATCAACGCAGTTCTTCACATTGCTTTACTTGCCATCTGTTGCATTACGAACCTAAATACATTATATTATAGTCCACTTTACATCAAGTGTTTTTTTTTTAAATACCTCTTAGGTGGCAGACAAGCACACGGCCCACCTGATGGAAAGTGGTTACCGTGGCCTATGGACGTATGCAACACCAGGGGCGTCACACTCGTGCTGCCGACCCTGAAGAAACCTTCTAATGCCCTTCTTGAAGAACCCCATATTGTAGTCGCTTGGGAAAACCATCGCGGGGAGTTCATTCCACAGCCTGAGTGTGCGAGGGATGAAGTTCCTTTCATACCGCACAGTGTGTTGAAAATACTATACTTATAAGAATTGTGATGATTATATTATAAAAGATCATGCATTCTTTTAAGTGTTACATTTCTACTATTTGGTTATGTATGTGTTTAATACTTCAATATAATAGTCTAACATTACCCGGACAAGTGGTAGTGACTAAACATTTTTGTTAACTGGTAACATCGACGTTTCACGGTCAATCGTTTCTGACCATCATAATACTTTGAAATAACTTGATGGCACATAATAAGAAAAGAAATGTGTATTCGAAAACAGATCTCTATAACCTGAATTAATTTATTTGATGAATATGTTAAGAAATTTAATTGTATTCTTATACTTAGTGAAAAAAATTTCATGATTTCATTTCTTTTTACAGACTAAAGACCGATTCTCGAGACACAAAAAAGTAATACATAGTTCAAAATATAATACCAAATTAATACTTGCAATTGAGCGTATTTAAGCAGAATGGAACCACGCTATTCCCTTGTCCATACCGGGTGATTCCATTCTGGTTAAATACGACCAATTGAAAAAAATAGTTCGCGTATACACGAGCAAGGACAATACAAGTACACACGGTACAAAAGTACAGATTATAGAGACTTCAGCTGAAAAATTAATGTTAAGCGTTCGTTTTCCCGTTTTCTGTGCAGTCTTTTCTTAATACACTCTACTTTAGAGAACATTCATAGGCGAGAATACAACCAACTATATACATATTATATTTACATTGAATGACCTCGTAAGTAGCTGGGGCAGCCTAAATGAAAACAACCGTCTAAGTAAAAAAATCAGTCGATTAAAAAATGTTCAGAGATCGCAATGCCGAAACTGATCATTATCGTTGTAAATCTAGCGAATAGAAAAATATAATACTCCTTAGTTTTATTTATAAAATAAAAAGTAATACTTCTACAGCAGTAAGTGTCTAGATCACAAAGTACTCGCGTACGTAACACTCCAGGTATGATTCAGAAATCGACCGCATACGACAACGACAGACGCAATGAATTGGGTAGTGTCCTGGGTCATCAGATCCTTACCAATACTGCTTAGTATCTTAGTTTTTTCCTCAAAAAATATACATAGTAAACTAAGATATTGCCCAATTAAACTGAAACTATGACTTTTCATTATTTTCAATTTCCAAAATAGGTCAAAGTATAAACAATCGAATTAAGTCACAATTTATAACTTTTTAGATTCCTTATTAAATTTCAAATCGATCTTATTATGCATTGTACACGTGTAAACGCAACGTGGACCGAGATAAATGCGATATTCTCTTGCACTCCATACATTTTGCACTACGACTAACACGCGGTGACGTCACCACGTGCGACGATTTTGTATGGAGCGTTTTCGGGCGACTCGAGAAATTGTATTTTCAAAATCAAATATTTTTAAAACATTTTGTCGTAAGAATATTTCACTTTAGCAGTTAATTATATTATTGAAAAATGTACAGATTACGATAATAATAAAAAAAATAAGACACAAGCCTATTACGCAGATTTACTGCGTGCGTCGGCAGTTGTCGTATGCGGTCGGCTACGGAATCATACCTATAACCTTCATCATCATCATCATCATTTCAGCCATAGGAAGTCCACTGCTGGACATAGGCCTCCCCTATAGATCTCCAATAGGACCGGTTGGAAGCGTCTCGCATCTCCTATAACCTTAACAAAGTGTAAATGCTTTTGACGGGGAAAATTCTCGCGGAAGCGCGTGTAACGAATAACAGCAAATATGCAGTTACATAGGCAGTGTTCTGTCACAAAACATACTGAATATACTGGACTGTATATTTGCAAGATCGAAGACATATCAATATTGCTTTCTTAAATCATTAACAAGGACATTATGCCTAGAAATAGATGTAACTTTGAAGTTATCTATGAGAATATGATGTTTTCTCCAGTGTTTATTAGAAGACTATTTAGGATTGAACTAGTATCAGTACGCGAGCCGATTCACAAGATATCTTACACAGACACTTTCACCTATAACCAAGCTTACACTATCTAACTTAATCTATAAATGCATAATAATAATTACATTTGACGAATAACTAGTTTTATACATGATAGAGATCTCTGGTTCTCATTCAAGATTATAGTGACGCCTATACACGTCGGAGCTACCTGTGCGGGCCTACTCGTGACGCTATTACACGTCACGCGTCAAATAAGTGCATCATATAACGTTGTCATAATTTCAAGTCAAAAAAATATATAAAATGCGACTTGTATTATACCATATATACCATATAGGTATTAAATTAATAAAAATGATATAAATGTGAAATACGACAGCACATTTCATTTATAACAGCTATTCAAGTACTGTAATCACTGGCGTTCCATATCACTGGTATCTAGTTGTTGCTACGCGTTAAAATAAACCTAATATAAAAGTAAGTACATAAAATACAAAAGAGTGAAATGTGGATTGTGATTTTTTGTAAAATTCGATAAATGCATTCTAATCACAATGGCGGAGACAATTATTTTAGATAGCTGCAAAACTAAACGTAGTATGTAATGGCATTCTATTCTAGTCGATAGGGGATTCTAGTAGAAGAGTTGAGAAAGGAAGTCGCATAATAAATCTAAGAAGCCCTTTTGTAAGGAAATCACTGAAATCGTGGGTTAAATTGTTAATGCATGGCCTTAATATTGAATTTCATTCTTCTTAATCTATAAGGGTGAAAGTCATGAAAAATGCTGATAAACATGTATGATTATTTTGAATCAGAAAGAAGCTGATATATGAAAAAATCCTCCCTTATTTTACTATCTTTAAGTCGCAATTTCCGAACTATTTTCTCAGTGGCTCCTTCAGTTTTACAACATGAAGCATCGATTGTCTAATTTTTCAAGTTTGTAGTCTCAGAGGCTCTGTGTTGATGAATTAATCAGTATAATTTATGTACAGAAAGATACTAAGCGTCATGCCACTGACACTGCAAAAAAAAAACATTTATTTTTAGCCTTTAAAGTAATGCAGTTAGAGTTTAAAATTAAATGGCTTTTTGTAGAGTGAATAAAAGAGTGTAATGAAACCCCTTTCATTATTTTTTGACTGTTAGGCCCTTTTCACATGCACACGGTCACGGTACGGTCGCCATGCCGTGTAAAGTACAAATGTATGAGCTACATACGGCCGTGTGCGTGTGAAAGCTGTCTATGTAGCTCATACATTTCTACTTTACATGGCACGGCGACCGTACCGTGACCGTGTGCATATGAAAAGGGCCTAAGGCTATAGAAATAAGGTCTAAAATTTAATGCCATTTTTTTGCAGTCTCTGTGGTATGAAAGTGGTTGTGCTTTAGCAGAATTGAGGGCCTGATCTGGCTGTAATTAAGTACAGGGATAGATTATAGTCTGGAATAACGCATAGAGTACTATTTAACGGGATAATAAATTTCATAGAGGGGTGCGGTGGGCATCGAATAGTTTCATTATAAAATAAAGATACAACGTCAGCTGCAAGTACCCAACATAATTGTTCCGCTATAGATAATTTAGTTTTAAAATTGGTTGTGCTAATACACTGAGGTACTTTATTTTTGGTGACTACTGAAAAAATTCCAAAAATGTATACATAATAATACTTATAAATAGAGGTAGTTATGAATAAATGAATGTAACCTGCCACTCAACTTACTATCTAAGTGGTTGGACACAGTTTCTCAACATTTTAGTCACATAAGTGTAAAATTACGTTTTAGTGGATTACTACAATAAATATTTTTAATTTGTTACTTTTTTAAAGTAATACGTCTAACAATTTAAGTACTAGTTTCGTCAATAAGTATAAGTTATATCTTATTGACGTCATATCTATACTATTATATCCTTACGTCCTTACATATGAAATTAGCGTTTTGTCGTACTGATCAATTTGATCTGAAATATCTCCTCTTTGGTTAAGAAATTCAAATTAATAAATTCATTTAGCTGGTATTTTTTTCTATGGAATACAGTCATTCATGTTATTTTCCTCATTATTTTTTCTTTGGTGTCGCTTATTACCGCGCAATGGAAAACATGAAATATCGGTATATTTACGAGTACGAGTTCTACCGTGGCAACAGTGCTGCAGAAACAGCTCGAAGAATTAATGATGTGTACGGCGCTGGTGTCGCTGAAGAAAGCACGGTACGTTTTTGGTTTCAACGTTTTCGTTCTGGAAATTTCGACCTTAAGAACCAACCCCGTGGACGGCCGGAGATCAAAGTGAAAAACGAAGAATTAAAGGCTATTGTGGAAGCGGATCCATCACAAAGCACTTCAGAGATAGCAGCAGGCTTCGGGGTAAGTGACAAAACTGTATTAATCCACTTGAAGCAAATCGGGAAAGTAAAAAAACTCGAACGATGGGTACCTCATGAATTGAGTGAATCAAACTCGCAAACACGGGTCGCCTGCTGTGTTACTTTGCTCAACCGACACAATAATGAAGGGATTTTAATCGAATCATTACTTGTGATGAAAAGTGGATATTGTACGATAATCGAAAGCGCTCATCGCAATGGCTGAACCCTGGATACCCAGCCAAATCCTGCCCTAAACGAAAATTGACTCAGAAAAAGTTACTTGTAAGTGTTTGGTGGACTAGCGCCGGTGTCGTTCACTACAGCTTTCTTAAATCTGGCCAAACGATTACGGCAGATATCTATTGTCAGCAACTGCAAACCATGGAGGAAGAACTAGCTGTTAAACAACCGAGATTGGTCAATCGCTCTAGGCCACTGCTGCTTCACGACAACGCAAGACCACACACTGCACAACAAACAACCACTAAGTTAGCTGAGCTACAATTGGAATGTCTGCGACATCCACCGTACTCCCCGGACCTTGCTCCAACAGATTACCATTTTTTCCGGAATTTGGACAACTTCTTACAAGGAAAAAAATTCCACTCCGATGCAGCAGTCCAAACCGCCTTCAAAGAGTTTATTGATTCTCGCCCCCATGGTTTTTATAGTAAAGGGATCAATGAACTACCTATAAGATGGCAAAAGTGCATAGATAACAACGGTGCATACTTTGATTAATTAAATATATTTTACAAAAAAAAATCGACTTTTTATTCCTCCCGTACAAAACGCCAATTTCATACGTAAGGACCTAATATAAATTGTAAAGTGGTCGTGTCTGTACATTGGAGATATTTAAAAAAAAATACTTGGGTTATGTTATGTTAACGATAGGTACTCAACACAAAAATATTTTTTTTAATTTCCTGTCTGTTTGTCCGCGATAGACGCAAAAACTACTGAACGATTTTTTTTGTTCGAAAGGTCTTGGTCAGACTTAAAATCTTACGTTTGTTTGATCGAAATCGCATGAGTAGAACCAGAGATATGATCAAAGAAGGTTAACCATATAACAATATTATACTGATATTATGAAATTATACCATATAACAATATTATACTGATATTTTTTTTTAATTTTTATTTTAAAAGGAGGGTTTTATCATGATGATAATGTATTATACTGACCTAGAACATTTCTCGTGAAGATTCCCCATCTCTGCCCGGGGATATCGTGTGTAAAGGTTGATTGTAAGGAGCTCGCTCCCAATTACGCACACAGACGTGACAATAGTTAGAGTAGAGTGAGAGAGAGTTAGACTGGTAAAGCGGACCCCAGACTCTGACGTGAAAGCTTCGGATGCGACTGGGATTCGCTAGGATGAAGAGAGACGTGAGAATAAATATGTATGCATGGTTTTACCCAGGGGGAGGGGGCAAGTGGGGTGCTTTTCACACCCTGCTTTACTCTGCCCGAAGAAACACACGGCAATACCGTCCCGGGATCCGATTTGACTATTGCCCCGTCTTTTAAAGACTTTTGCCTCATCCCATAAATAAAGCTGAGTACGCCCATGAATGTATGTGTCTATGACGAACGAAATAATCAGAACTGGTCTGCCTACATTTCATATGGACTAAATCTATACTAATATTACAAAGCTGAAAAGTTTGTTTGTTTGGTTAAATGTGCTAATCCCAGAAACTACTGGTTCGAATTGAAATATTCTGTTTGTGTTGAACAGTCCGTTTATAGACCAAGGTTATAGGTTATATATCATCGGGATACCTACTATTCAGTGAGGCGGTGCAGTGATCATAAAATATCAACAAATTCGGCAGATTTCCATACATTATTCGAAGACTAAAAAAATACGGACTCTAAGGGGTGTCACGGGGTTCCAAAATATGTCTTGGGAGAAGCTGGGACGGGGCGGCTAGTTATCCACACCTATATAATGACTCAGTAAATAATAAATTAATATCAACGATCGTCGTTTATCGTAAACATATTGGGTGTTTGAGAAACTGTGTCCGTGATGCAATACAGAGGATTACACAAAATAAATTCGTTATCACATTTTTGAAATCGAATATTACGAACTATCACTGTGCACACTCCATTATAACTGTAAACATTGTACACCGAACAGTTCACAACTATTCTATTGAGATCTAAAAAATACGTTTTTATTCATGGCAACTACTATGGAAATACTTGAGGACACACAAACCGTCGGAGCCAAAGTAACTAGGCCATTATATATTTACATATGGTTAAAAAAATATAGTTACCATATGAGATTTTCTGTGAGCATACAAGTGATGCAGTGTCACACAGTTTCAGCGCTCACTAGGTCCGTGAACCTCATTCTCTATCGATTAAAGCTTACCATCGCACTCACAACTTCCATAGAGTAAATACAATTGCTTTTTGTTATTGCTCGTTAACTCTGACTCGAGCAGTAGACTGACAAACGCATCCCTAAATATTGTGATAAACTTATAATGCGATTCTGCCTACTGCCGTCACTAACATAAGACACTACTATAGAGCTTTTCACCTGCAAACCTAACTTGTACATCCCAAGGAGTAGGATTACATCAAGAGGTATTATTTACAGAGCTAGATGCATGAATAGATCGTAACGCGGCTGCGAGCGGCCCTGGTGCGGGGGCGAAGTCGCCATAAAGGGGTGATAATCCACCCCTTGCCACTCGTGTCACAACGAGTACGACTCGTCCGCTGACACGCCGCAGGCCGCGTTCTATTGCATCGAGTTAAAATTCACCCCCAAAATGTTGAGGGGCGAATTGTGTGGGACACCCTGGAGGGGGAAACCGTGCGTAGAAGTCGAGTCGATGAATCCGGGCGGCACTTGGTGCTGGGGACATAGTAACGCCATCTGCTGGTCAGGTAGTTGCGGATCTTCTTTGACCTCGGGCGGGGGCGTCGTGTGTTCTCTCTTAATCCTGCTTTTAATGCTCGGTCGATTGTTGGGGTACCCTTTCTTCTTGTATTCTAGCCAGAGCGTCCTGTTATTGACGCCGAACATTCGCGCTGCTTTGCAGAAGCCGATGCCTCCAAAGCGGACAGCTTCGAGCGCTCGCTGAAAGTTTTCCTCTGACTGCGGGTTGGTGGTGCGTCTTCGCTTCGGTGTAGGCATCGGGTTTTGTTCCTGCGGCGCTTGGATGTCGACGCAGGAGGGCCCCGGCGAGGGCCCCGGCACTCCTAGCGACTGTCCGTAGTTCGCGATATCGGCGTCCATGTGTGGGTTGATGACGTTATTGATGTACATGCCCGGGTCCGGTTGGAGCGCCCCTCCGATGCACGCGTTCGAGTATCGCGGGTATGAATGCTCCATCATTGTCCACTGGCCTCCTAGGAAGAGAGATAAATGTACGTTTTAATAAATGTCTAGGTACATAATAAATGCTTTTATTGTTTTGACAAGTTTCTCATTGATCTCCCTTCCCTGGAATAAAAACGGACCTGTGTACGTGCCGCGTTAATTCCTATTAATGTTATAAATGTGAAAAGTAAATGGAAATGAAACTTATTTAAGATGTATGAGGAACATTGAAAATGTGGTCAATATTGCATTTTAACTTAATTTAATGACTAATGTCGCATTTCTTTGAGAATAATTAATAAAACGTAGTATTCAATACTTAAAAGTGAATATTTAAGTACTGAACAGAGGCTATTGGTTATGATTGTGATACAATTGCTTAAATAGCTGAGATGAATGAGAAACTGTCAAGATGTTTTAAATAAAGGATGTTTATTAAATAAATTGGAAGGGTTTATGTTTTAATATATTGATATTTACACATATATTACGTTTCTACATGCACGTAATATACATGTCATTTGATTTTGTATAATTCGTTAAATTCCTTACATAAATTGTATAATAATAATCGTGCGTGGTTAAAAAATCAATCTTATTGTAGTGTCGTATCAAAAAGATTAAACTGTATATCGGCACAAATATGTTTTGTGTAGTCAATTGTTAAAAAATATATATTTGCTCATATTGAAGCATAAATTATCAAAAACGATTTCCATCATAAGACAGTCAACCCACGATATCGACGACGGAGTGGCAAACAAGCAGATAGGATAGGATAGAAGCTATATCCATTTGATGGTAGGCGATCTGCGCGCCAGTTAGATCATACACAAAAAGGCATATGAATGTATATTTCTCGTATGTAAGTTTTCAACTGGACGTGGATGGCCAAATCCAAACGAGGAATAACGAAAAATGTCTCGACCTCCATTTTGATGAAACAAAAACTACTTCATTTGATTTTAGAAAAAAATACACATCCTAATTATTTCACCATTCAATAGTATTGCTAAAGAGAACGAGTATATCAAAAGATGTCTATACTATTATATAATTGTAAAGTGGTCGTGTCTGTACATTGGAGATATTTAAAAAAAAATACTTGGGTTATGATAAGTTAACGATACTGAACACGAAATTTTTTTTTTTGATTTTCCTGTCTGTTCGTCTGTTTGTACGCGATGGACGCAAAAACTACTGGACGGATTTTGATGCGGTTTTTTGTTAGAAAGGGCTTGCTCAGACTTGAAATCTTACGTTTGTTTGATCGGAATCGGTTGAGTAGAACCGAAGATATGAGCAAAGGTCGCGTTAACCGAGATGCACGCGGGCGGAGCCGCGGGCGGAAGGCTAGTAATGAATAAAATCATAAACTACTACTAACTATAATAATAAGTTAAAAGTATTTCCTAATATTTAATTATTATTTAATTTTAGGTTTAGACAGATTTAAAAATATACTTCTTCATCACAAACAACATATTAATATTAATAAGATATAAAACACAAATAATTATACCACAATGTGGAAAACATACACATTATACTGTTGACAATACGTATTTTATTGGGTGCGTGTGTGGATCTTAGCATCGGTAAGGATAGAAACTGCGGTACGGGATCTCCCGACCGTTTTGGCATCGTAAAAGAGACAGATTGAGGCTGCCTTTCCACCAGAGATGTGCTATGCAGCTATGCTACAAGAGTGTAAAAGCTAAGCTATGAAACTATGTGACCGTTTCCACTGCTGTGCTACGTAGCGTAGCGAGAGACGCGCTATGAAGATGCGCCAGCTCAAGCTATGCGATGTATCAATCATATGAATAATTAACCACAGCACGCATCTATAGCACACATCTTAAGCACACATTTTTCTACATAAAAACATAGCTTAGCTGGATCCGTTTCCACCAGTGCTATGCTATCCATAGACCAATGAATATGATTGGTGGTTATCAAACGATCCTTAAACGCACTTCTCTAGTGGAAAGGCAGTCTAAAGTTGATATCCTTACGTAAAGCGTATAGAGGTTAGCATTGTAACTGTAGGTCTCATCACTATAGTATCGCGTCCCAGCATCTGAATCGTTCGGAACTGAGAGATAAGAGCCAAACCATACAACTTAGATGATAATGGCAGTACTACGAGTATAAAAAGCGTACGCCGTACTATCTCGTGGTACCAAGACATGCGTCTTTGTACTGTGCAACTTGAGAAAACATGAAAGATAGTTTTTCGGTCCTTTCATGCGAATCGTGGCAACCTCCTCCATCACCCTCTGCATCCAGTCTATCCCAGCTACCTTTTCAGGTCGTCAGTTCACCTTGGTAGAGGACATTCCAATTCACTATGTCTCCAGCCTAGGACTCACTAGCTCGAACCGTTGGTCTTTTACGAGCTATGGCCAGACCACAGTCACTACAGCTTGGTTACTCTTAGAGTTATGTCATATATTTTGGTATTGGTGTGACGTGTTCATCAAGCATTATCATGGTTTAGTCTAGTCTACACCACGACCGTCGCGTCTAGACGTTATTTGTGCAGCATCTTGCTCAACTACTCCAGCGCTTCTGCAACTATGTCGACATAGTCAGACAACCAAAGGTGCAAGATGTACTCACCGTTTATTAACCGCCCAGTATCATTCAAAGTTTGTTTCTTGTTTTAGGTGATACGAAATCTCCTGTCCCACACTACAAGCTGTAAACTTATATGGTTCATCGTCTGATCTTGGGACTGGACGGATATAGTGATGGTAGAAGGATTTCAGCACTTCGATATGTCGCCAGTTGACATACTGTTGCAAAGCATCTAGAACTGCCCAGGTCTCTATTGTAAGGTATTCTATTAGTCCTCAAAAGTCATACACAGTGGCTGAATATGCTCCTGGGTCTTTTCTAAGATCTGTCGAGCAGCATGAATGTGAACCTATAGCATGTGGTGGAGCTATAGCCTGTTCGAAACCTGGCTTGCTCCAGTAACTGGAAGTAGTCGAACTTCGTAGTAAGCTGAAGACGGTCTGTGACGACTCTTGAAAACAGTTGGTATATTTGACTCTGTAGTGAGACGGCTTTGTTGTTCTTCAGCAAAGTCTGGTTGTCGTTTAGAAGAAAAGTATCACCGCACTCTCGCTACATGCCTTTTGTGTTAAGTCTGGCTGGATGGTAGAACTAAAGAGATACACGGACTCTTTCAGAACTATAAGACCGTCGCACACTGGGGCGTCGTATATGGCGGTCGTACCCAAAACTCAAATTATACCAGATTTTTTTTTTATTTTCTTTTTTTGTTTTTAAAATAAGTGATTATGAGTGAAACTTAATAAAAACGACTTGTGAGTAATCGTCATGTCTATAATTCTTGTTCCAACATATTTAGTACGTCAGAATCAAAACATTTTTTTTTCATTATTAGGTAATTTGCGGTTAGGTGATTACATACGTGAATGACTTTGACCATACAAATGCTCAAGGTCATTCGCTCGTTTTTCAGCCGTAAAAATCAGTAAAACTAATTTTAATAGATAATTTTACAGGAGACGATTACAAACTAAGAAGGTCACGTCATGCTAATACACTCATTTTACATATATCTGAAAATTTAGATTATTTGGATACATATTGTAGACAATATTTGGTTTCATAAGAAAGAGTAGAGTGATGTTCAGAGCCTCTTTTCAACTATTTCCTCCTTTTTTATTGAATTTATGAAAAGGTGAAGTTACTCTGTATGCCCTGTAGTATGCAGGGATGTAAATTCCAGATCTTTAGGTTTTATAGTTAAAAAGAAAAACGGTTTCGAAAATACCGATTTTTCGATGCTAATCTGATTCGGGGCCTTAATGGTTACAAATGGGTCGGGAGAAACAATTATATGATTAATTATGTCTATAAGGTTGTTTGTTCTTGAACTTTTCCTAGCAAAATGTTCTCTGTAGGACTTAAAGTCTTTATTCCGGGCCTCTTGAGCCTCCTCACTCAACATTCCTATGTGTCGGGTTACCACTCGTCAGTTTCCTCAATATGTCAGTTTCTCTAACCGGTCAGTTTCCTTATTCGTCAGTTTTAATAATTCGTTAATTGGTTTAGTTGGGCAATAAATCTGAAAAAAAGTTGAGCGCCTTAAATTGAAGTATAGCAAAAAAATACGATTATTTCTATTTTCCGCAACAGGCTTTCACTTCTGACTTCAGATCAATAAAATGGAGGGTTCAGAGTACCTAACTATGAATTTAGATTCAAAAGCCTGTTGCGGAATTTTTAAATATCGAGCCTTAAAATAAAACTTCATCTCATCTTCAGAAACCTGTCATATCTCCGACTTTATTCAATGTTTATTTAAATAAAAATAGTTTTTATATTGGGCTTACCTTGATCTATAATCGACATAATAATGTTATAATGTAAACAGAATAAATATATTATTAAAAAATGTTGATTGCGCTTAATCAATCGCAGAGATGCACCAAAATGACTAACAAGGTCAACTTTAAATATTTTTATCGCGTAGACAGCTAACTTTTCATTGATCGAAATATCACCAACAGATGTCGGAATACCTTACCTATGTACAAAATAAAAATCATACCAAAATACCTTCATTTAAAATTTTGGGTTTTGGGTACGACCGCCATACACGATGCCCCATTGTGCGTCGGTATACGGTAATGATCAACGAATCCAATCGTTTGTATTCTTACGTCTTCATATGGTTGGTATGCACCTAGCATAGTGGGGACACTCACAAATGGATAAACAACCTTATTGTAATTGAATGATATGTTATAATAGAATAATTGCATACCTTGAGGTAATCCTGTCGGCGTTGAATCCATCGTCATCGGATCGCATGGCAAATTGTCCTGATCTGGTGTCTGTAAACAATTTAAATTGATGTGAGCCATTAGGTTTATGTTCGTTTACCCGGCGGAATAAAATATAGGGATATAGTACAAGGCGATTAGAAAAATAGGGTAGTTCTACATCCTATATCCGACAGTAGGTTTCTATATACAGAGTGTCCCAAAATTCAAGGATAAGGCGGCAACAGGGGGTGGCCCTACTTATGGCTGCTCAGGAAAAAATAAGAACAAAAATATATCTCTATTTTTTTTTTAATTACTCGAACTTTTTTAAAATCCCTCGAAAATATCATTAGGGGTACCGAATTTCCAAAGATTTTATAAAAGTTTAAATAATTAAAAAAAAATAGAGATACATTTTTTTTCTTATTTTTTCCAGAGCAGCCATAAGTAGGGCCACCCTCTGTTACCGGCTTATCCTTGAATTTTGGGACACCCTGTATACAGTCCAGATTCAACCTCAGGGGCGTTACTCAAGAAAGTGGCGGGTAAACAGCATCTAATTCGTGAGGCTGTATCCAGGGATTGGTTGAAATATTATTGTCAGTGAAAGTTATTCAACAATTCTATCAACAGTAAGTAATCCTTGGAACACATAATTATTATCTTGTCGCGAGAATAACGAGGGCCTGGCGCGAGTGGGTGGTTGGTTCAGTAATAATCTATGCTTGCTGAACTTGAGCTCGCCTTCCGCAGTAGCACCCCGTGCTATCCTCAAAAGACACCCAAGAAACGAGTACTGCGCGTATAGAGCACATTTTAGGTCCAAGATTGTCCTGAGTATACAGAATACTACTTAACGTCGACACTGAAATACTTTACAATACTAAGTCATTGCGTGAAGCGCTCGTAGCCAGGTGCACTCACTGCTCGGTAAACAATCAGTGGGGTGAGCATGAACAACTATCGTAATCGTATCGTGAACGTAACGATAGCACGAAGCATTGTGATTGGCAGGCTTCAGGCAGGCGGCCAATCGCAATGCTCCGTGCTCTCGTTACGTTCACGATACGAATACGATAGTTGTTCGTGCTCACCCCACAGTTGTCAAGGGTTAAGCTACATAAGGTCCTATGCTTCAGAGGGTACAGTCAGCATCAGATAGATCTTGCCCAGTAAGGTACTCAAAATGATCTTAATACCTACTAATATAATGCCAAACTGTTTTATTGATTTAAATTGTATTATCATCCGAACTAAAGGTGTGTACCAAATATAAGAACAATCAGTCAACAGGACGGAGTTAGAATAATCAGTCAACAGGGAACAGGAAGGGTTTATTGTAAGTATATCAATATGTGTATTGGTTGTACGTTTACTATTTGATTTAACTTTCACAACTAAACATCAAGCACCTACCTTGTCTCTCTCTGCATCGCCCTAAGGTTGACTGGTAGAAAATATCTGTGGCATTAAGTCCGCCTTTGTACTTTTTTTTTTATTTGTGCAAGAAGTTTAAATAAATAAATAAATAAGGGGGAATACCAAGTACTTAAGATCATTTTGAGAACTTTCCTAGTCAAAATCGATCTGATGCTGACTGTACGTACATTAAAAGTCAGTCCCAGCTGTCAATAGTTGTTAGATCAAAGCAGAAGTCTGTATCAGCGAACTGAACACCGCTGTCAGTGGTTGGAAATGTACTACTGACCTGTTGCGAGTTATCAATGGTTCGGATCTCGTGGTATTCCCTGATGCGACGCTGCTGAGGAAGACTACTCAATGTGATAGCTTCCACCGTCTGCGCACCCATCTCCGATCTGTGGTCTTCATTGACCATGTTTAGAGATGTTGAGCCTGTCGAACTTTTCCTGCGCCTGTAACAAATAAACAAAATGTATTTCTGACTTTTCTTTTTTACATGTAGAAACCCCCAATGGGTACCAAATCACCAGGGTTATTGCAGTGGTTATGCCACAACCGTCTAAAACACGGTGTTCCGTCTACGTGAGTCTTTGACCAGGGGCCCTGGTCCCTAAGAAGATTCTCCCAAGGAGCACAAGACTTTATCATTAGTTAAAATGCAGGTGGTCTCGCATTGAAACTTGGGGGCAACCCCCTTCGGTTTAGAGGAGCCGACGGGTCTCTATCTTGGTACTCCTATTTCAGGCTCTCCTGGAGTTAACTCTCAAGAGATACGATGTAACGAAGTTTCATAAAGATCGCACCAGTAACGAAAGGTGCATTGAACACAAATCCTGCCGCCACCACTTTCTGAGGCTCTGATACGAACATTGTTTGCACATCGGCCATGTCTTGGCAATTACACACTGCATGACTAGTAGCATGGCATTGTTAAAATCTTAATTGTTTCGTCTGCATGCATATGGATGCATAGTGCTAAATAATGTTTTATCCATACCATAGCCCATGCTTCACCACCATGGTATTAATATGAGAAAAATTTGCAGCAATGGCTCCAAATTTTTTTGTGGTATATGGTCCGTGACTGCACCCCGCTAGATGGTAAAAAGCTGAATGCAGATGGAGTGCAGTCCAGAAGATACGGATCACCATTAAAATCGGCCTAAAACTGGTGGTATTTTCACAGAAGATAAGAATCGTAACATTTAAAAGTGATTAAACTGCTTACCTTCTGCGTTTATTAGAAGGTGACGCGGCTGGTGAATGCCTCTGGGAATCCATAGAATCACCCTGACTGTGGAACTCTGAGGATGTACCCTGCGACCTGGTGAGCGAGGTTGAGTCTGGCATCTCTGTGAGACCTTTGATCTTGAGCAGCTTAGCGGTGTCCAGCACCTGGCAACACAAATTATAAAGTTAAACCGGGCCTTGATTCTGTTAAAGCACAACCACTGTCACACCACCGAGACTGCGAGAAAATTCCATTTGATTAGCCTTTAAAGTAATGCAGTTAAAGTTTAAAATTAAATGGCTTTTTGTAGAGCGAACGAAAGCGTGTAATGAAAATATTGTCATTTAATTTTGGACTTTAATTCTATAGCAATAAAGTCTAAAGTTTAATGCCAAATTTTACAGAGACTGTGGCACGACAGTGGTTTTGCTTTAGCAGAATCGAGGGCCAGATCTTCACCAATCAGCAAGAAAAGTAACGGATTTAACGAGTATTTAATTTTTTTTATGGGAAAATAGTTCGTGAACACTTGTTCCTCACAAATGCTTTTTGGTACTGAACAGACCTGGAAAATGCGCCACTAAGAGAGCTGTAGTGAAAACCCGGCGAGACCAATTACAATCACGTTATTATAAGTTTGAATCGTCTGAAGGTAGTAAGATGCATCAAAAAGTTAGTGCACTCCAGGGTCAAAGCGGCATAGGATATGTCCAAGTACCGCTGAGTTAAAGATCCTGGAGGCAATCTGTTATATAAAGCCGTTGTGAGAGAGAATTGCCGCTGATACTCCCACGGGCTGCTGAACAAGCAGCATAAAGAGGTACAGCAATCTGACCTCCCTCCGAATCAAGGACCAGTGCCATCGATAACGCCTGTAGAAGATCAGACGGTTCTTCGACGCATAAAGAATCGGAAAGCTGTCGGACCCGATGAAGGCCCCATCGAGACCCGGAAGACAACCACATAGAGTAGAAATTCTTCATAACCGTGTTCTCTTCACAGGTAAGAAATGCCAAGCTAATGTATCTTAAGCCAAAAGGGCTGATGAGTATCATAATTCTTTCAAGGCAAGGAGTCAAGATTACAATTTAATATACCAGCTGCTTCGTCTGTTTTGTACTTTATCGTACCAGGATGACAAAAATGACCATCTTAATAGCACACCAAGAAGTATGAGATATAATGTTCAGCTTACCTTAGGTAACTGTTCTTCTGTGACATTGACTTCACCGCAATACATGAAGTCCACCATAGTGCGTAGGTCTGCGTATGTCACATCCTTCAATATCACTATGGGATGGGGCGACGGATTGTCCACGAACAACGCCTATAAAAATACATGTTAATGTTAAATAGTTTCAGAAGATGACTTTTCGTGCGGGATTCCCTACAGAAACCCCACTGGCACCGGCTAGCGAGGATGATTATCAGATTCGTACTGACTAACACCGCACGTCGTGTCGAGTCTCAATTACCAGGGTGTAAGGTGACCTAATAAGGCAATTCTCTCACACGGTTTTGAACTAGTGTCCTCGAGTATGGGGACCACGGTATCATCATCTCGCCCTAGAATGGAACGGCGTGCGCTTGCGTTTACAACGCTTTGCGCTGCCACTGACGGGTCTGCTTACTCCTTTTTTTTATAACTATACGGCTTTTATGAGAGCGGACCCAGACACCGGGGTGAAAGCTTTGGATGCGACTGGAATTAACCACATACTGGAATAACCAACCAGTAATTAACGCTATGAAGAAGACGGCTTTTATGGGAACGTCTGACTCCTCCTATCTACGGAAGCTTATGCCAGAGTTTCATCCGTCAATCAGCAGGTCTACCAGCTTACTGCAGGTGAAGTTGGCTTGGCTTTGAAGGTTCTAGTATGGCCGACACTTGACTCTAGGTAAAATACTGGTAAGTTCACTTACCTGAAAATACGTGCTGCATGCCGACAACACAACTTTGTGCGCGAGCAGCTGTTTGCCATCTGCTGCGAGGGTCACGTCCACCAACGTCTGTGTGTTCAGTAGCGTCGTGAACATAGAGATGAAATTGGGTTGGTGGTTGTTCCATCTTAAACTGTATTGTTGAGACATGGTAGCGGCCTGAAACATACACAACTTCATTTTACTCCAACTGCAGAACAGTTCAAGTACCTACACGTGCGCAAGGCACACATTGCAAGTATTCTCATCAACAGGGGTTGTCAGGATCCGGGCCAAAGGCTATACAAAATTGCTTGTATTATATATATTATTGCTTGCGTGCTAGAAAACCTCGCGTGCACCCTGGGCTACGGAAGCGGCAAGTCAAGGCAAGACAAGGCAAGGCAAATTAGGGGGAGTTGTGGCTTCTGGCCGATATTCTGCCAAGGTTGGAATAACCTAAGAGAAGGATAACTCAAGAAAACCCTTTACAAACCCATCTTGGCAATACTCGTAGTAGGCTAAAAACCCTCCTAAATTGACAGACGCCAAAATTGTACAAGTATTTTAGCACGTGCATTTCGGTGGTATATGTATGTAATGAATGATTTAATCATTCATTATCACCAAAGCGGCATAGTAATAAACATAAAACGCTAGAAAAACTAAAGTTTAGTACTACGCTCAATGATATTTGAGGCTTTGAAATATGAAATATGAAATGTGTATGTGTATAAAACAAAGACACGTTTACCACAGAATTGCAGCTATTTGCCTATGGCATACCAAAATCAATATTGCAAATCTCTAGAGCAGGTCATTTCCAATTTATAACGATCCGAAATTACGAAATTTATCGGACAACGCGCGACGGACGGAAGCCGACGATCCGCAGAGACCGAGACTCAAATCAGAAACATGGAAACGGCGGAGTAGCGTTTACAGACTTCCAATTGACGGCAAAATAAGACCTCCACAATACCCCTACAGCCACAGAATGGATAACAGAACTGGCGCTATAATATTGGTATTTGTCGGGCAGTTCATTAGAGAGCTTAGCTTATGCTAAGTTATTCACGCTTGCAGCTTATTCCCAGTTGATGAACTGATAGACGTCAGTACTCGTTTATTGTGTGATGATTATTAGCATAAATCCATAACTATTTTCATCTGTCTGTTACGTTTTTATGCCTAAACCACTGAACCTTTCTTGATGGCATTTGGTACAGAGATTGTGTAGAGTTTGCGAAAGGACATAGGCTATGTTTGGTCACGATAACTGACATTCAAATTCCCGACATAAGCTATCAATCTTTTTATTTTTTCTTCTCGACTTATGTCTTGGGTATTAGAGATGTTTTGTATTATGTATTTATGTCATTTCATCTAACTAAAATATAATTATATTTCTTAAACTGCTTAGTTTAAAAAAATACACGTGATTTTGGCTAGGGGGGGGGGGGGGTGTCTAAAACCTTACCACGTATCACCATGCGGGAGGGGGGGTTAGAAAATGGCCAATAAAAACATCACGTGATTAATGGACAGCCCCTTATTCGTATTGTAATGGTAAACCGAATGGAGAATAGATAATAATTTATGTTCTATCAACACATTATTTCGGCATATTATAATAACAATGTTGCTCCCAAATGAGCTGCTCGTTTAATTGTATCAAGGTATACTAAAGTAGGTAGGTACCTATGCACAATGTGTTATAGAAGCCGATTTGTGGTCATCTCTGTTTTATAAACTCTTTGTAAAGAAAATTTTAAGACAAATTACTTAAAAAAACTTTCGTTACTGTATGTCTCATACTTTTTGAGAAATTAAAAAAATCGAGAAAAATCCATAGAAATCAGAAAAGCTTCATAGCTGTTTTCATTATGATTTTTAACTATAAATCCTACTAATATTATAAATGTGAAAGTTTGTGAGAATGGATGTGTGGATGTTTGTTACTCTTTCACGTATAAACGGCTGGACCGAATTGGTTGAAATTTGGTATGTATATAGGTTATACCCTGGATTAACATATAGGCTGCTTTTTATCACACACCACGCGGGCGAAGGCGCGGGCGGAAGCTAGTTGTTTATAAACATGATACATGTTGACCTAATGAACAAATCTACACATAAATAGGTAACTGATGACTGGACTAAAAAAAAGAAAAAAAATATTTTCTATGATAACCTAAATATTTTTTTTTCGAAAACACTTGCATTGTAGCATTTGTTTGAAATTGATTTATATGTATAATGTATTAACACATTACATATTAATGTATTGCCACAAAAAAAACCAGACGCGAAAAACACACGTTTCGTAAGATAAGATTTTTTAAAGATCTTGGGTTGTCAAAAATTAAGTTATTGTGTGAAATGTACCATTTATGATCCGCAAAGTTTTTACTGATGACTCATAATTGACGTTATAAGCTTTTAGATTCATGCGAACTAACTGTTTCAGACATGCTGTACACAAAAAGTTAGATACACTTCGCTGTGAGGGCTCTTGGGGTTTCGATGGTAGTACAGGCCAATTAATTTACAAGCAGACATTTTCTGATGACGACGACGACGAACATTGCTTCTTTACTACTACATATATCCCACTACGTATAAAAACTGTTGACAATTTATGGTCCAATCCAAATCTTCAGTCATTTAGATTTTGCCTTCCAATAAAAATCTAATACCGATCGGAATCTAAAGAATTAATTCTTACAGAGAAGCACCGTGTAGAGGAAGAAATTAAAGAGCTTTCGCCGATTTTTGCTGAGGTCTCCTGTGGGTATGCAGCCGGTGAATCGAGAAATAAGTTTTGGCGTTACGATCACGAGCATCATACGCAAAAATTAAATCGCCAAACTACCATTCTCGATTTATTTCACCCAGCTTCGGAATCCTCAGATCCACTCATAACAACTAGGGCCTTTGGCTTGCGAAATAATAAAAATGAACGCACAGCCCTACCCGAGAAAGTCGTTTCTCTGTTAAAACCCTCGACAGAAAATGTTACGCTTCATAGATTTGATGAGACACTTTCTTTGTTATCAGAAGAAGTATTATTTGAGGGATCCCTTTCGTTAACATAAAATAATTTTACTATGTAATTATGCCGAAAAAATTATGCCAAAAGATCATTAGTCTAAATTACCATATGCCAAAAGAGGTTATGGTTATTTTTTTTCTGCAAATGGATAGTGAACCATTATTTCACTCTGATGAAGAATCCTAAAAATGAAAAAAAAGAAACTTATTATTAGTCTTTATTTTCTTTTGGGATTATTTAACGCGTCAACATGGGGTTGACGCAACAATCTAGATAAACCTCTCTCCTTCCTTAATCTCTTCTCAATCTTAATCTGCTAATAAAACTTTGATTTTAATATTTGTAATTAATTAAATGTTGACAACCCTATTTCCATAGAAATATCTCAAAAACTTAGAAACGCCTTTTCTCCTTTAACGTGCGTTTGTAGTTTGTGAAATTTTAGGATATTGTAGACGACAATATTGTGCATAGTAATAACCAATAATAAAATGCTACAACGCTAATAAATGTATAATTATCTATACTATTATATAATTGTAAAGTGGTCGTGTCTGTACATTGGAGATATGTAAAAAAAAATACTTGGGTTATGTTATGTTAACGATACTGAACACGAAAATATTTTTTTTGAATTTCCTGTCTGTTTGTCTGTTTGTCCGCGATGGATGCAAAAACTACTGGACGGATTTTGATGCGGTTATTTTTGTTAGAAAGGGCTTACTCAGACTTAAAATCTTACGTTTGTTTGATCGCAATCGGTTGAGTAGAACCGAAGATATGAGCAAAGATCGCTTTAACCGAGATGCACGCGGGCGGAGCCGCGGGCGGAAGGCTAGTTAAAAATATAATTGTGAAAAACAGAAAATATTTAATATTTCTTAGACTAAGAAAGCTACTGTCTTCTACTTTTTAATATAAATATAATAGCATACAGTTACACTACTCTGAGTGCTAGTAAAGTGTAATAGGGTCATAATTTTCGCAATAAAAATAGATAAAGAATTTCTTAAAGTCATTGACCTCTCATAGAAAAATTAATATCTCTAAAACTAGAGAAGATTATCGTATCGGGATTTCTGTCAATTCTTCATCATGACGGTGCCCATCAAATAGCATATAAACCACGTGGTCATACGTGGCTTGTATGTCTATTTGATGGGCAAGTCAGCTTTTATAACACACTGTGCTATGCAGCTAGTTCAGTGCGTTCAGTATTTTCCTGTATCTAACGCCTGTAGCACATCTCCGCCGCGAAACCGCGTATAGCGGAACCGCGGTCGTTTCGCCATGTTCTGTCAGTTGTACGAGGAGCGAAACTCTAGCGAAACGGCATGTTCTAATGCATAGATTTACCTATCTTCTATCTCTTTCGCCGTGCAGTTTCGCCTATGCCGTTCACACCTCCGCGCTTCGTCCGCAATTTTGTCAGTGTTGTCACGTGACAATTTTACGTAACACATAAATTGCAGGGCCGCATTAGGGGTCTTTTAAATTCCAAATGAATCAAGATCAGTAAAAAAGTTTTACTTTGATTATTTTTTCGCCGTCTACAGTTTTTTGTACAGGATGGTATTACCTACATCTAGGTACACTAATATTCTAAAGAGGAAAGTCCTTTTCTTGTTTTTTTTTGTTTGTTGTTGACTGATTTCAATAATGGGAGTAACATGGGCTAGCAAATAAAGACCCGCGACGGCATGCGTTTTTAGTGGGTCAGAGTTCAGTTCAGTTCGACAATCACTCCTGACCACATCCGAGGGAACTTTAGCACGAAAAAAAAGTGGGAACGGAATCCGAATTCCACGCGGGCGGAGCCGCGGGCAACTGCTAGTATTATACATAGCTGCATACTAATTTATATATATTATATTTGTGCAAATTAGTGTCCCCATTGTCCATACAAAAAGTGAACATCTCCTTTCCCTATCACTCACCATAAAGTAACTAATAATTTAACTAGACAGCCAATTACCCAATTTCGGCCCTGTTGATTTTGAAAGTTGTTGACGCACGGTATCAAGTTCGCGCATGCGAAAAAGACGTTATCATGTTGAACGGAGCAATCAGAAGTCAGGTAGTTGGCGCATGCGTTCTACACGGACCAGTTAGATTCGGGTACGCGCTCCATATTAGATAACAAGTGTAAAGTTCCGCTCATGTTTCGCTGCTCCAGCTACACTTGAACACAGCGAAACTCAACTAGCAGTTCCGCTGTCCGCCGCGAAACGGCGGAGATGTGCTACGGGCGTAAAACTTGTAAATTATTTGTATTACCAGATATTTTTATAAATGAAGAAGAAATTTAGAACATCGCGTAACCATCGAAAAAAATTAAACAAATACCATGCAAACTCGTCTAAACTCACTACAAATCAAAGTTCGTAATAAACAAAAATATATTACAATAACCCGTTTTTAGTCAAATCATCAACATCACAGAACGCGGCGAGACTGATGACGAATCCGTACCTAAATCCATCAAGTACCTACTCAGAAGCGATGAACACATATACAAAAAGATGACGCAAATCTTTCGTCGTAAAGTACGACTAGCCAAGGTACTATAACAGGTGGGTGGAATTCCAACATAGTATGTATCTAGGTATAAGAATACAATAAAATCATTGCCGTCCACGTCAAGGACAGTAATGACGCGGTCACACGGTCCTTCGTCAACATTTGCTAACAAAACCTGCAATCAAATGTCACATACATGCTTGTTTTGTTTCTCTACGTTCGAATATTAAAAGATGAAAATGATGAAAGAAAGTTGATAGGATTGTTCAAAACACAATCATAAATGAAATATGAAAAATCCTCATCCATCCGATGCCTGGATTTTTTTATTTCGGGGTCAAAGGTCATAAAAACGGGTTTTACGCAATTTTCAGCAAAACAGTAAGTTTTGGGCTAGATTCTGGACTTGGATATTTTCCGTGAAGCGACTGCTATCTGACCTCCACAACCCAATGGCGATATTGGGCGATATCGAAGGATTGCAGCTAGACCAGTTGTTGGACTTTTTAGGGCTCCAACTACCCGTAACGACTACCATAGATGTTCGCATGGCAACCGGGACCGATGGCTTAACGTGCTCGCCGAGGCACGACCAGAACAATGCAAATACCCATATTAATGCATACAATTTTTTGCAGAGCAGGGATCAAACCCGCGCCTCTTACGTAGCGGCCGCATTCACTACCACCACGCCACAGAGGCTGTCTATAATTTGGTTTAGATAGACCGGACTATGTTCCTCATTTAGCCCTTATCTCTGTCTTAAGCTTTACATCTGGTGGGAAGAGACATTGCGTACTAAAATATTTACTGCATGTGTGGCCCACTTGCCCCTGTGCATACATAAGCATCCGAAGGCATCCAAATGATAGACAGTAATGTACACTTACAGATTTTGTAAGGGGAATTTCGTATTTTAAATATAATACTAATAATTGGAGTGAAAGAAAAAAATTCTGTCATTTTGTGCACCAAAACGGGAGCTCTGAGAGTTCTAAATTAACTGACCTTACCCCAAATAACACCCAGTTTGTGAAATCGTTCGATAGTCGCTATTATAAATAACCTTGTACAATTTAATAAATAACGGTCAGTATTAAAACTACATACAGGTATATCTATATGGCAATTTGTTCAATTAACTCTGCAAACTCCGATTTATTTCGTCCGATATATTCGGAAATCGATTGTTATAGACGAAAAGACATATCCGGACCCGGTTTACCATCGGTTATAGGAGTAAAATCTTAAAAACAATATATCGCTCTTGTAAATGCTTTATTCTACATACGCTGGCTGCTGTCTAAATATAACCCACCCCATCGCTTCCTGTGTATGGCAACTAAGAAATTGTAGCCATTTCCTTTTATTAACGAACATACATTATATAGCAGTTGTTGTATAACTGTATATCTGACCGTGAACAGGAAACTGTGTATTACGTTAGGGTTGCGTCAGAAGATACAACATTAAGAGCATGAATTATCGTGAGCCTACGGTTAAGAGCATGAACTATCAGCTGAAACCTCTGCAGACGACCTTCAATACAATACACAGGCATCCTAAACACAAAGTGTGATATTTATTTATTTATATATCACAAACAATTTTTACATTGTGTAGGATATGAATCATGCAAAAATCTAATACAAAAACTACAAAAACACAATATACAGATAACAATAACATGAATAAAAATCGGCCAAGTGCGAGTCGGACTCGCCCATGAAGGGTTCCGTAGTAGCAAACGCGAAAATTACGGTTTATGACGTATTAAAAAAAACTACTGACCGGATCTCGTTCGAACCAATTTTTAGTGGAAGTTTGCATGGCAATTTACAACATATATTTTTTTTAGATTTATCATTCTCTTATTTTAGAAGTTAGAGAGGAGGGGGGGACACACATTTTTCCACTTTGGAAGTGTCTTTCGCGCAAACTATTCAGTTTAGAAAAAAAAATATGTTAGAAACCTCAATATTTAATGCTTTTTTATATTTTTGTGTGAAATTCTTAATGCGGTTCACAGAATACATCTTCTTACCAAGTTTCAACAGCATAGGCCTTATAGTTTCGGAGAAAAGTGGCTGTGACATACGTACGGACAGACTGACGGACGGACAGACATGACGAATCTATAAGGGTTCCGTTTTTTGCCATTTGGCTACGGAACCCTAAAAAGATAACAAAGTCACATCATCAATTAAATTTAACGTTAATGGTTCTTGATTTTGTCGTTGATTGTCAAGTTATGTAGTAAATAGCAAACGTAAAATGTGTAATACAATAAATAAACCATAAAAACCAATAGAACCCCTTTTTCCTAGATAGTGGCCGTGCGACAAGGACAAGTGCTGCATGTCTAAAAAACGGTTCACCCTTGTTTGACCAAAAAACGTATGACAAACATTGATATAAAAAAACGTATGACAAAAATTGATATAAGGGTTTTTTTATATCAATGATGACAAAACATCATTTGACAAACAACGTTTGAAAAACTAATCATTTGACAAAACATTTGGCAAAACAAATTTTCGCAATTTTACAGTCAGCAATACTATTTTTGGCAAATTATTGTTTACCAAATAATTACATGGCAAAGTTTCATTTTACCAAGTATTAGGTAGTCAAATATGGTTTGGCATATGATTTACTTATACATACACTTATTACCTATATAAAAGCGAAACTATAACACCTACAACCTTGAAATTTGGCAGGTAGGTTCCTTATTTAGATTAAGAACGAATTACGAAAGGCCACCCGAGTCTAAATTCACTGCATTAAAAATTTTAATTTTAAGATCCAATTTTTAAAACACGATGCTGCATCGATGTTTTTTTCACCTTGGACAAATAATTTACAGGTAAGAACTTCGATAATAATTATATTGTTATCATACAAATCATTTCCTCTGTTGGGGTCACAGTTCTAACCTAACCTAACCCACTTTTCTAGCAGTTCCAATTTTATAATAATTATATTGTTATCGTACAAGTCATTTTCGGCGCTTCGCCGGCCGCTGCCGCGACACGATCGCTTCGCTATCTCGGCTCGCGCTCTGTTGGGGGTCACAGTTCTAACCTAACCTAACCTAGTTTTATAGCAGTTCCAATCTAGCCTACGTTACAAACTACGCCTTTACAAAATAAAGCATTTGCTAAATGTATATTTGACTTAATGAAAATTGAGCAAGTAAATATTTGCCAAATGAATATTTGACCAAGTGATTAAAATGCGAAATGTAAATTTGCTAAAGATTCTTTTGAGAAATGAAAATTTGCGATAAGTTTTTTGGGAAGTGAAATTTGACGAAACATATTTTGCCAAACGGCAGGATCCCTTTGACAAACTTTCATTTCGCAAACATATTATCAAGTATAATTTTATCAAACGTTGTTTGTCAAATGAAAATTTTTCATTCATTTTTTGTCAAATGATAGGACACCCTAAAAACACAATTGCGTCCTCTGTCAAATGCAACCCTAAATATAACTTTTCAATACATTTATGCGGCGTAGAGATATGAACGAAGCAGGTGCCTATATCAAGTAATCAGATACCAGCAGGTCACTCGGTTTCGGCATGCTGGAATTTGGTAAAAAAACTGTTGCTGGTTTAGGCAGTATATGAAAGGAAGCACCTAGAATCAACAACGCTAATAACGACTAAGTGACTATAGTATTGTGGTCTCTTTCGAAAAGCATATGGATAGAATTAATACCTGAACCTAATTCAATGATACAGGCTCTAAAGGTGCGTACAGATCATGTAACATGTTGTATAACTTGTGCTATATAACACGTCCACATTATCTAACATTGTTTTATAACTTTGCAACATTGTACTAAATTCAGTGTCCACTAATGATTTGTACGCACCGTTAGATTATATCCTGATTGTACCTTTAACCAAACTAGCGTAACTGTATTAGAAAGTGTAACATCCGTACTAATATTATAAATGCGAAAGTAACTCTGTCTGTCTGTACGTCACACTTTCACATCTAAACCACTGAAAAGCCCTTAGGAAAGGACATAGGTTTTGTTTAGTCGCGATAACCAACATCCACGCAGGCGGAGCCGGGCAACAGCTAGTAATTATATTATATGTGTACAATAAGGTAGCAAAGCACAGAGGATTCTTCTGTGATCATGGCGCTTGCAACAGTGCCGAAGTATCGAAACTCTAATACATGGTAAATACTTATCCCTTATCTTGGTAATGGAATGCATCGCCAAAAAATCCAAAAATGTTTCATTTTTTGCAAAAATAATACATATTATCACTTTATTTATAAGTATCAATTGTCTCGATACTGTAATGTGTTGCGATCCGCTAAGTTTGAATTAGGTGTGAAGGGCTGGCGGTCATTGGCCAGCTGCAGCAGGTTACATACATATTAAAAAAATAAAAGAAACCACTCAAAGAGAAGGCACAAACGTATAACGTATTAAGTGATAATTGTGATATAAAGTAAAAAATAAAATGCACTAAAAAGTTGAAAATAATTGTGTATTCTTCAAAAACTTTATTACAAATTATTGTCAGTTTTGGAGTCGGTGTCAGCCTACAAATAAACTTCTATGCCAACGACAACATACTTTGTATGTAGTAACTGTAATAATTGTTCTGCCACAGTGTGGAGGAGGTTATGTCGGACTCGAACCGACTAAAACGCACACACGCACATGAGAAGTTACAAGCCTACCTTGGCTGACACCGACTCCAAAACTGACAATAATTTGTAATAAAGTTTTTGAAGAATACACAATTATTTTCAACTTTTTAGTGCATTTTATTTTTATTGGAATAGGTTTTTGAAGTCGGTTTTTTTAAACGTAGTTTTTTTTTTTTTTACGTTTTAGTGTCTATAATAGGCTATTTTTAAGCTGCAGTAGGATTGCTACGGGTAGTCTATAATATTTCGTTGTTTTTAGGGTTCCGTAGCCAAATGGCAAAAAACGGAACCCTCATAGATTCGTCATGTCTGTCCGTCCGTCTGTCTGTCTGTCTGTCCGTCCGTTGTCACAGCCACTTTTCTCCGAAACTATAAGGCCAATGCTGTTGAAACTTGGTAAGAAGATGTTCTATGAACCGCATTAAGAATTTCACACAAAAATAAAAAAGGCATTAAATTTTGGGGGTCCCCATACTTAGAACTGAAACTCAAAATTTTTTTTTCATCAAACCTATACGTGTGGGGTATCTATAGATAGGTCTTTAAAAATGCTATTGAGGTTTCTAACATATTTTTTTTCTAAACTGAATAGTTTGCGCGAGAGACACTTCCAAAGCGAAAAAATGTGTGTCCCCTCCCTCTAACTTCTAAAATAAGAGAATGATAAATCTAAAAAAAATTTATGATGTAAATTGCCATGCAAACTACCACTAAAAATTGGTTCGACCGAGATCCAGTCAGTAGTTTTTTTTTAATACGTCATAAACCGCAATTTTCGCCTTTGCTACTACGGAACCCTTCATGGGCGAGTGCGACTCGCACTTGGCCGATTTTATTTAGTAGCTATGGGTAGGCCTTCGAAAGGTGCTTAAATTTAGTGGTCTAATTCAGTCCAATGTATCTTCAATGATAGTACGTACTTAGACTTACCATAGTATTGACCTATACTTGTCAATAACTTAAACGAGACATTCATGCAATACATCAAATGACTTCTCCTCATTAACTCATATATTATGAGCTTCTGAAGTAATCAGGAAAATACGTCTCCATGAAGATGATGATGATGATGAATGATGACATTTAGCCCGACGTAGACTAGGTAATTTTAGCACGCCCTTGACCATCGTAATGAGGTGACATAGACACCGTGTCACAGGATCGTCATAAAACTAGCTAATTTCTTATCACCTATTTGATTTCGAGGAGTTCTCTGGTGTATCTCCGGAGTTCAAGGTCCAGTACCCATGAAATTAATATCGAACTATCTGTGACTAATACCGAACCCAATGCAAAAAGATTTTTCGAAACCAGTTCATAAACGACGGAAATATGGGACAACATATATAAGAAGTTGGGTAAAAATTTGTACTAAGAAAACACAAAAAACATCATAAAATGAAAACCACTAGTACGGTCAATAAAGAAGTTGTAGAGTGCGTGAGCGGGAACCTAAGCGATTTCTTCAGAAACTTATTCAGACTACTTAGAGAGAAAACATACTAAAAGTCCTGACGTCTAGGTGTCGAGCCGGAGGGGGGAGGGGGGGGCAAAGGTCTCAATTTTAGGTTTTTTGTTAATAAATCAAAAACGGTGCGTTGTAGCGAAAAATGTTCAAAGATAGAATGAAAGCTTATAAAATTCACTATAACTTTGATCTTATATACTTTTCCATACTCCTACCCGTTTTTGAACTACACGCTCTGGAAAAGTGAAAATTAAGGAATTAATCTTAATTAAAAAAATTATCGTACGGTGGGTATGTGTCTGTGCTGTACACTTGACTCTGAATATCTTGCCGTAAAATTTCCGCAGCTTTAGCAAGAATTCTCAGCTTTTCCTCTACTTCGTTTTTTTGCCTATTTTCGTACCAAAAGGGGTAGGCCAAAGAAGTCCTGGCTTGACGTCGTGGAGAGTGACATGCGTGCAATCATGGTCTCACTACCATGGACGCCCAAGATCGTGCGAAGTGGAGGAGGAAGAGCCGGAAGGCGGACCCTGAGCTTCGAGGTAATCTTGGCCACGGATGCAATTAGGAGAATACGTCTATATGCGGATGATGATTTCATACCATGCCTGATTGATAATATTGTACCCAAAGTCTCTAAAACACACCACCGGCGCGGCGTTTTGAAACGGTTGACCCCTGGTGTGATCAGTATTCGATCCCCATATTTATTTTCCAACTCGGCCTTGATAGTTCGTCACTGGGGTTTGGCACCTGTTACAACACCGAGTATTAGAGTGAAAAAACTGAGTATCAGTGCTTCCCTCCACATAAGCAAAAATTTATCTCTAGGGATCTCAGCTTTCTGGAGTTTTGGGTAACTGACAGACTTCACAAAATGAATAATAGCAGTCTTTGTGATATTTTGCTCCTTCAGCAACAAGATCGTTAGTGCAGGACAAACGACAAAGAACTTCGTTACCCCATGTATCATTTCTCAAAGAACATAATTAAATATGCATACTACTAGCATTAAGAAGACCCAGTATTCCCTTTTCTTTCACCTCAGAGACATTGTTACTTCCTTTAACCACATCTTCATTACATACAGGACACTTATTAGTACTCATATTAGATAGTGTTACTTATAACAGTGTAGGTATATGTTAAAAATATTTTGTGGCTGCTGCCCTGCGTTACCGGGTAGGCTACCGTGCCAAGCAAAATAAAATTACGAAAACTAATAATAACATAAGCCCGAAGGCATGTATACGATGTTAATGGGAGTTTTGGCCAGTAAGGACGCGTTATCTACAGTGAGTATTAGGTACACGATAAACAATCTTCATGATTGTTTTTCTCACCTCAACTCAGTTATCCGCTGTTATAAGAAACGCAATTTCTTACTGTAACCGCCTTCACCACGTGGAGGTACTTCCAGCTTTATGTTAAAATAAATTTTAAGACAATTTTTCACATCAGTTAATGGCTTTGGCTTAAATTTTCACATCACGCTGAATAACTTTAATTTTCACTTTTCCAGAGCGTGTAGTTCAAAAACGGGTAGGAGTATGGAAAAGTATATAAGATCAAAGTTATAGAGAATTTTATAAGCTTTCATTCTATCTTTGAACATTTTTCGCTACAACGCACCGTTTTGGATTTATTAACAAAAAACCTAAAATTGAGACCTTTGCCCCCCCCCCCCCTCCCCCCTCCGGCTCGACACCTAGACGTCAGGACTTTTAGTATGTTTTCTCTCTAAATAGTCTGAATAAGTTTCTGAAGAAATCGCTTAGGTTCCCGCTCACGCACTCTATACCCTCCTTTAAGCCATTCGTTGACCGTACTACACTGGGCCAAACTATGTTAAATTTCTATGGGACCAAATGACAACTATATATATATAAAAAAATAATCACGTAAATCGCATCATAAAGCTAGGAGTAATCGTTGTACATACATAATAAAAAAAAAACCTATCGAATTGAGAACCTCCTCCTTTTTGAAGTCGGTTAATAAAGTGGTCTTGTATATACACAATACGAATTGACACTTGATTTACATTTGACCGCAAAATATTGTACTTAACACCGAATGTATTAGTGACTTTTTTCAACAAGCAATCATCTTTTTAATTTTTAAAGAAATCTATATTTCTGGGGCTGGTGCTAATCTTACGACAATCGTTTACATAAAAATAACAACACGTACCTATGCATTCGTTCGTATTTTCATATTCTTCGTGTTGCTTGCTTCAAACCTACCATGTCGCTTAGACTTGCATGCAAACCTAACACGAAATTTAAGTTTGATATACATTTCCACACCGAATACGGCGAAACATGCTGCACTAATCAAAATATGTCAACCTATACCCGGTTTCTTGCAACTACAGATTTCTTTCTTCCTTTGAACATAACAGGCATAGGGAAGGTCGCTGCGTTTTTTATACCACTTAGGTCGCAGACAAGCACACGGCCCCCCTGATGGAAAGTGGTTACCGTGGCCTATGTAGGAATACTAGCACTCCCGTCCACTCCTGCTTGCTTATATTGCTTAGGTATGGGTTCACGGGATTAATATAATGGTCGGGGTTCCTACCTACGATACCCAGGACCTTTTGATCGTAAGTTCTATCTATGCTTTAGCCACTAGGTTAATTCTTCAAAAGGCCCATAAAAGATGCAACAATATGCACGTAGTGCGCATGGTGTTTCAAGGCTTTTGTGTCCGCTATCCATAATTTATGTTCATTGTTTCGTTTTATTAAAAGGTATATAAACATTCATGATGGTACTCTTTTCATTATATTGAAGTATGAGAACACCTACATTGATTTATTTTGATTGATAGTAATCAAGACGACGGATTGAAAAAGACCAAAGGTTATAGTGAACAGAATTGGGAAAGAACATAACCTTCCTTGGTAGTCGGGTTAAAAAGAAGTGCACCTACGATAAGTTAGTAACAAGGTACCAAGGGTACCTCTTTAGTTATATTCTAGTGTAATATATTTTTTAATATGGCAAGCGAGTATCGACAATTCCGCCTAAATATAGAAGTTACTTCTTGACCTGAGCATAAATAAATATTGCAAATATCATTCAAACTAATATAATACAGTCGCTATGGCCACGGGGCCTTGGTAGGGAGGGGAGCAATGGCTGCTGAAAAGTAGCCGAAACTTCGGGCTCAATGTAAATAACAGAATAATACCAAATAAATCGAGCTAGAATCCGTTAAAAAGAGGTTTTACTTCAATGAGCGATATAACTCCGAACACGTACCTACCTATCTTGGACCTAAAATGTGCTCAAATGCTATACGCGCAGTACACATTTCGTGGGTGTCTTTTGAGGATAGCACGGGGGGCTACTGCGTTGGACGTACTCAAATTCACCAAGCATAGATTATTACAAAGCAATCCGCGGGCGCCAGCGCCTCGTTTGTCTTGCGATTAAGGTCCAAGATACGTGTCCGGAGTTATACCCGCGTAAACTTCGAACATACCTTATTGATTTTCTCGTATGCACAAGCTAATACACGAACAATTCTACGATGAATATTTCAAAAGTTATGAACAACGCACATAGCAACACTATATATGTTGTTGATGTCAGAAAATTGCGACGCAGGCAGCATATTTCTGCCAGATACACCGACGGGTGGTATTCAACTGAATCTGAAGTTGGAGGCGCGTATAAGCAGGGAACCAAGGCGCATGCTCCATTATACGCACGTGAAAAGACGGTAATTCCCGTACTAGGTGGGAATCAAACAGCCTACGCGATGGTACCTGACTTTTTTTACCTGATTGCCAAGGAGGTATTGATACATTATTATCCTCACTTCAGCTAGTCTAAAATTGTAGTTACGTACCGTAATTGTACGTAAAGAGAATAATAAATTCTACTGATTTGGTAGTGGTGAATTGCCGCCGTTTCAGTGTTCTTTTAAGGCTGCACCCATGCCTATTATTTTGCTCACTCGTCCCTTGCTTCGCTGTTAAACAAAGCGAAAATGAGCACTGCAACGAACTACAATAAACAATACATAATATCCACATCCACACTAATATTATAAATGCGAAAGTAAGTGTTACGCTATTACGCCTAGACCAATGAACCGATTTTGATAAAATTTGGTATAGGGATAGATTAGACATTGAGAAAGGACATAGGCTATGTTTGATCGCGATACTGATATACACGCGGGCAACAGCTAGTTATAATAATGAATGTTCTACGACATTCTACACAGCGCTATCTAGTAGACCCTAAGTAGAGGATTCGATCCCGGTCGATTTTTCTGAACCCGGGATTTCGGGATTACCCACTGTTAATCTCGAGATCCCGGGATAGTCCCGGGATTGTATTAGTGATGGAAAGTGGTAACAAAAAGACAGTAAATCATATCAAAATCATGTCTTATTTATCTTTTAGTAGTAAAGAAAGAATAGTCAAGTCTTAATTCTTCAAAAGATGGTTGAAAAATGTTTACCTTTTTTCTTATAAAACAAACAAACTAGGCACTTCTGTAGATAATGTATGTAAATTACATACAAATAATAAAACAATAAACTTCAATAAAATCAACTTTTTAGACTTATTAAGATAAATGATGAGTCTTTTTCATCATTCTAATGCTAACGAGATCAATGTTTACAGGTACTCATTTTTTAAATGAACTTGACCAGGAACTTAATAAATTACTTATTTAAACCACGAAAATAAAATCTAAGGAATAACAAAGCATCCAACGTCTCGGTGCAAGCATACTTCTCAATTTGTTAAACAAATACGAAGAGGCTAAAAAAGCGCGTTCAGGCTCAATGGAAGTTGGAGGAATCGTCAATAAATTTTTATGGGCTTTTTCCAAATTATCGATCCCGAAAATCCCGGGGTTCGTTAAATTTAATCCCGAAGATTTCGGGACTGAAATATGACCGGGATCCCGGGATCGAATCCTCTAACCCTAAGTAAATATAGCTTATACATGCATGCAAATATTTGCACGGAGCGGGAATCGAACCCTAAATTATATTATTAGATAATTTGTCTCGCGACTTGTATCTCGAAGTATACAGTGTTTCAGTAAATAGGCTGTGAGTGTGACCTAGTTTGGAGACATGTACGGAACTTCGGGAGTTGTTTGAATACATATTCAGCTCTCAGGTATATGGGGTATCGTGCTAAATAAAGAGTTTTGCAGAAGTGATTTGAATTTATTTATACTTCCACGGTATTTATGAGTCGTCTGTTTTGTCCCACTGTAGTGGGAATAAGCTGTAGCTTACTATGTATTACTTATTATGGTTTAAAAGAAGATTTTTTTCAGAAGCTTACACCTTGTATTTTTCTAACTCCCGCCCTGATATCATTGTGGAAGTATTACTTGTTAGCATATTGTTAATTAATAATAATTATAAAAATATAATAATTTGTATATATTCCCATTAGATATTAATGTTATAAAGCTGAAGTGTTTGTTTGTTTCAACGCGTTAATCGCCGGAGCTACTAGTTTGAAAGAAAAAATATTTTTGTGTTGAGTAGGCTGTTTATAAGCTATATAACATCACGTTACTACCCAAGGGGGCGGATTCATAAATGACAACAAATTCGGTAGATTCCCAATACATTACGGCATACAGTGGTGAGAGGTGGACAGGCTGAACCGCGGGCAACAACTAGTCTTCAATAAAATAGTTCCTGGCAGTTACTCATAGTCTGATACTAAAGACAGCCTCTGGCGTCATACAGCACGATGCAAGTGCGGACTAAGCATACAGGCCGTATGAGTCACATGTTTACTAGACTGAATATTTCATATATGCGCGCTATATACGGACGAACTACAGAATGGTGATGCTCCGTTCATGGGCTATTACCATTTCAAATTTCAGTACCCGTCTGGACGTCTGAAGGACAGATAAACATACATGCTAATGTAAGGTATACTATTTGCCAGTTAGCCTGGCAATACGGGTCATTCACCCACCTTCATCTCGAAAAAAAACAATAGGTTACTTGACGTATCGCTTCCAGTACAAAAACTGTCGCTAATGCATATCGCTTGCTTATCAATTATCATAATACACGGGGACCCCGTCTTACGAAGCTACCAGAGATGCCACTAAAAATAAAGAATTAAAGATTATTACATTATCATTTTACTAGTCTTCTTCCTCCTAGCGTTAATTCCCAGTCGCGTCCGAAGCTTTCAGCTCGGAGTCTGGGGTCCGCTTTTACCAGTCTTAACCACGGATTTGGCTAGACCTCGATATTTTCCGCGAAGCGATTGTCATCTGACCTCCACAACCCAATGTTAACATTAGGCGATATCGAAGCTTTGCAGTTAGACCGTTGTTTTTGGATTTTTGAGGGCTCCAACTACCCGTAACGACTACCATAGATGTTCTCATGGCAACCGGGACCGACGGCTTAACGTGCTCTCCGAGGCACGACCAGACCAATGCAAATACTCATCGGGGATCGAACCCGCGCCTCCTGCGTAGCGGCCGCGTTCACTACCGCTACGCCACGGAGGCTGTCAAGCTTCTTGTCTTGTCTTGTCTTACGAAGCTACGAGAGATGCCACTAAAAATAAAGAATTAAAGATTATTTCATTATCATATTTTACTAGTAATAAGTAGTAATTGCAAAAAATGTACCGCATCAGAACTAATTATTAATGTTATTATGAGTGAAAATTGAATAAGAGTTTGATATTTTGGATGATAAGTACCAATAAAATACTTTGTTTTAATGTTAAAACCGCGACAAATGTCACATATATTAAAGCGTATTTCTTATATTCAAATGAAAAACCTGAAACATTATAATTTCTGTTAAATGTGTATCATTGAAATTAATATTCTCGATAATATTAAACAAACGCGGCGCTCTAGTATTTTTCTAACTCTACATAGCGCTCACGGTGGTTTCAGTTCGAACAACGTTTTGTCCTCGTTATTACTTAGCGACATTGTTATTAGTTAGTGCGGCAATACAGGTCATTCACCCCTCTCTACCACTGACACGTTACTTGCAAAAACGACACTTTCATTGTTCCCTTAACGACAGAAAATACTGTCGCTAGTGAATCGTGGTAAAAGTCATCTAGACAGCTCAGCGCTATAGAGATAGAGACATCAGTTTAATTGCCGATACTAGTGACATCTATGGCCTAGTTTTGTTACTACAAAACCCTACGTATAATATATAATCATAAATATCTTAATTTTGAGAATTGAGACTGAAAATTGTTAATTTTTATACCGGTGGAGTTCAAACATATAAATTCTCAATTTTCACAAGTACAATAAAGGATTAAAGGACTAGAAACACAAATAAAAACAAAGTCGGTAGATAGTTATTTAGCGCCATCTATTTGGCGTGCAAAGTAATAACGAGGACAAAACATTGTTCGAACCCGAGAGCGCTATGTAGAGTTAGGTAGAGCTAGAAAAATACTAGAGCGCCGCGTTTGTTTAATATTATCGAGAATATTAATTTCA
This sequence comes from Eilema depressum, assembly GCA_914767945.1. Classification (NCBI taxonomy): domain Eukaryota; kingdom Metazoa; phylum Arthropoda; class Insecta; order Lepidoptera; family Erebidae; genus Eilema; species Eilema depressum. The sequence continues at coordinate 29,461,167 of OU612012.1, read as the reverse complement.
ATGATACACATTTAACAGAAATTATAATGTTTCAGGTTTTTTATTTGAATGTAAGAAGTATGCTTTAATATATGTGAGTTGTCGAGGTTCTAACATTAAAACAAAGTATTTTATTGGTACTTATCATCCAAAATATCAAACTCTTATTCAATTTTCACTCATAATAACAATAATAATTAGTTCTGATGCGGTACATTTTTTGCAATTACCATTTACTACTAGTAAAATGATAATGTAATAATCTGTAATTCTTTATTTTTAGTGGCATCTCTGGTAGCTTCGTAAGACGTGGTCCCCGTGTATTATGATAAGCGAGCGATATTCATTAGCGACAGTTTTTGTACTGGAAGCGATACGTCAAGTAACCTATTGTTTTTTTCGAGATGAAGGTGGGTGAATGACCCGTATTGCCAGGCTAACTGGCAAATAATATAGCTAGACTCATATTACATACTTTTTACTAAACGTCAAAACAATTGTGACGTCATAATTTTACCGCTCTTTTGCCATTCTTAATCTATAAAGTTCAGTTAAATTAGTTATTGTAACTACAGGCAAGTATCCTATTAGGCAGTATTCGGTACTTTCCTGTAGTTACATAGTGTCCATATTTTTTGTAAGAATTATTTTTAATAGCACGGTGTTGTCCAGCCTAGTTGACAGAATTTTTGATGGATTAATTAAAAATATCTGTAGACAGGTTGTAAAATTTTTCCTGGAGAGTGTTTACTTTGTATCCCAGAATTTCCACAGGAATTATACAGACGAACCGACAGCGAATTACCTCCTTAAAAAGCTGACGACTACAAACTGGGAGGCCACACCACAGGTGCTGCAAACAACAGGGTTGGCCCTGTGTTACTCCGCTGGTGAATACGCATGCCCTGTATGGTGCCGATCCACCCACGCAGGGCTAGTGGATGTAGCACTAAACGAAACCTGCCGGATAATAACTGGCTGCCTCAAGCCGACTCCGGTGGGAATGCTGCATCCACTGGCTGGCATTGCGCCTCCCAGTATCCGCAGAGGCGTGGCGTCATCCGTGGAGAGGGGTAAGCTGGAGTCGGACCGGCGACACCCCATGAACGGCCAACCTCGGGTACCACAAAGGCTGAAGAGCCGCAGAAGCTTCTGGGCATGCGTTTCTCCCATTGACGGCGACCCCTCCCAAGCCAGAGTAGACCACTGGAGAGCACAGAGCTCGCTGTCGACCCCCTTCGTCCCGCTATCAGAGAATCTGCCACCTGGACATGATCTGCCCTGGATCAGATGGAAGTCTCTGAACAGACTCCGGACACGGGTCGGCCGAAGCAAAGAATGCCGGGCTAGGTGGGGGTTCTCAGGTGGGGCAGACCTGAGATGCGAATGCGGAGTTACACCACAGACAATGGCCCACCTGCTGACGTGTGCTACAAGCCCACGCACATGTACACCGGCGGACCTCATGCGCGCCTCCGAGAACGCTATCCAGGTAGCAGCACACTGGGAGAACACCATTTGAGAGAATAGGCGCCATCGCCACGATAGAAGAAGAAGCGAATTGTGATTGGGACAGTAGAAGTATAATTATATGTTTGGGAAAGCCCTGGAATTGCTATCTTCCTCTAGTAATGAAGCTATATTTTATAAACATTATAGAACAATAAGTGTACTGACCTTTTTAAACAGATCTCCTCAATTGCAGTCTCGATAAGCAGTTTACTGTAACACATATACATGAATTATATTAAAATGTGAATTAATTTAACATTATTGTAACATTTGGAATAACATTAAGATTTGCTGATTGGCATCGCACAGCTTCAAAGACTTTTTTTTAATAGAAATTAAAGGAACTGCAGTTGCTGTTGTATGTTAAAAATCCCGATGATACGAAGGCACTAAAGCATGATTTAACGTTAATAACAAATTCTTACGCACTATAATATACAATAGATACAAAAAATTGGTAAATATGTATTGAATATGCGCACAGCCTTTCAGGACGGAGTCTTTTTTGTGACTGGGTTCAAGTGTCAGAGCTCGCTGAAAAGGTAGGTATACAATGTTTGAGATGCAGAATTTATATGCAGGGAGAATCTGGGGCAAACACTTTTTTCATTGTTATGCTTAAATAAAACATGGAAAAAAATCTCCATTTGAATACTGTGGCAGCGATAACCAAAAATACATTAGTTAATAATACTCATACATACATATAATCACGCCTGTACATCCCCGAAGGGGTAGGCAGAGGTGTATTAACATCCACATTTTGCCAACTATGGTTTTCGGTCCCACATAATAGGGGGCAGGTATGTTTACTGTCAGATGGAGAATAGCCCTATCCCATAGTCGCCTTCTACGACACCTACAGGAAAAGATGAGGTGGCTCTATTCTACTCCAGTGGTAACCAACACGGCAATCCCTACTAATATTATAAATGTGAAAGTAACTCTGTCTGTCTGTCTGTCTGTCTGTCTCGCTTTCACGCCCAAACCACTGAACCGATTTTGATGAAATTTGGTATAGGGGTAGATTAGACCTTGAGATTGACATAGGCTATATTTGGTCGCGATAACCGACATCCACGCGGGCGGAGCCGCGGGCAAAAGCTAGTAATACTAATATAAATAAAAATGTGATTTAGACCCTAACTACTATTCTTACTACTGGTAAGATGGTTTTTGAGATAGAGTTACTATCAGATGAGCTAGTGCTTATTTAGCAGCCTTAAGTTTTTAACTAATTTTATATTAAAACGAGGTACTCATTACCTCTTTCATTGTCTGTTTAAGTAGAAAGATGAAAAAGGGTGTGCATTGGAGGATGACATGTAGAGTCAGTAGAGTTGAGTACAACAGGTGAAACAGTGGGGCACAGCTAGTAGCATACATGTATGAAATTTGCATATGTCATCACATCACACAACACATTACTTCGCATTGAATACTTACTACATTATCTTTTTTATTTTAATCTTAACTATTTAGGTTTCTTTAATATACAATCTAAATTACTACTCATCATCATCATTAATTGCATTTTTTTTTTCACTTTAATTAAACTTGTATTTTAACATGTTTCTTGAATATAATCTTTTTGTTTACAAGTATTTTCCGTTTCAATGAAAATGTGTTGCAAGTGTGGATTTTTTTATCATACTAGTAAATTTTTCAGCCTAAGTATTGTAATATTTTATTACATTACTAAGACTATAATTATAATAGAATATAATCAGTCATAGAAAATATGTATGAAATTTTTTTGCCCTGAAATAAAAGCTATAATTATCACTCATTCAAATTTAGAACACTGAAGTCTGAATTTTCATACATTGAAATAAGACGGCTTAAATAAAACGCTCAGCATTTCAAAATTAGAATATTAGCAATGCAAATGCAATTATAATATGTGTTTTAATACACAGCCTTTGTAGATCTATTTAAGGGTGTGTGACTAAAATATACTAACCAGTACTTAACCATTAAAATATTTCATCACTACTTTTACTCACTACAGGTAAAACTGACTGGTATATTATATTTAGTATCACTTCTACTCCTTTACTTCTAACAGGAAAACTGTTTATGAAGTATGCGTCAGAATTCAGTTCTCCAAACTAATATAATTTTATAAGCTAATTATTACAAGGGACTCCCTACTCTAAAGCCTGTATATTTATTGTTGATACAGTTTGAGAGTACTAGTATTTTTGATTTATTGCAATAGTTAGCTCGCCAGAACTTAAACAACAGTTGGTAAAATAATGATTTAATTTGATTTAAACACTGTTCCAATCAGCATATCTTATTATGGACTATTTGTATAGAATGAAGAAGCTACAATACCAAAAAATTTAGTCTTATAAGCAATAATATTCAAACATTATACCCAATAGCAGTATTATAAATTCTTTTTGCCAATTTTTGATAATAGAACTCATTTAACATTTCATTAAACCGATCAAAACAAAACATTTGATAGGTTAGTTTTCATAAACTATAAACAAACACTTGTGTGCAATGACTGGTGATAGTTGTCACTTTAATGCAAGTTGTAAAATAGATTATTATGCAAGTACACAAAAAGGCACTGAAAGTGACAGATTAGTGTCACAAGAAATACACTTGACTCTTATCAACACATGACATGACCTACAATGACAACCTTCTTGATTTTTGTGCAATGGACTGCACAGTGCACAAGACTGAACTTCTTTGACAGTGTTTGTACCAAAAGAGTCAGTGCTAATTTTGTACTTCATAGGGAATCTACCAACCTATGAACATAACAATTTAAAGTCACTTTTACTTCATAAAATAGATAGTTTTTGCGGTAGGTATGTAGTTTTCACAATAATCGCGTCACTAGCAGCTATTATAATGCACAGCCCTTCAAATCAAAGGCGCAATCTGAAGCATCAGATATCGTTACCACGAACGAAAACAATCACTACAAAACTGTGTTTTGACAGTGTTTTGGCGAACAAATTCTAACAATGATATAAAATTGTATGTACAAACCATCGCTTTGAATGTAAAATCTCACTCCTTTGATCAAACACGTTTTTTTCATGCACCTGCACAAATAGTAGAAGGCGTAAAAAATAAGCATCGCTTGACTCTAGACCACCCCGAAGATGACATCAATCAATAACAAAAGGTACATCTGCGAAGCCTACATTTTAACGTAAACACTTTGGTAACTTACCCATGCTGTGTAATGTATTTTAAATATTGCTTTATTAGTGCACTTTTTATTAAAATTCTATGTAAATAATTAACAATCAACCCACGCTAACAATATTCATCGAAACCCACGCCGATCTGAGTTGCCAGCTTTGAAAAAATAATCATAACAACATTATGACTATGACGAATGACGACAAAGAAATTCTGTGTGAAGAAGTGTAAAATTTATAATAGTTTACCTCACCAAGTCACCACAACTAGAATGACTATATTGACTATAATATAATTTACAACAGACATGCTCATAAAAGTGCTATTATTTTACCGCAATGAGCAGTTTTCCAGTAGGTATTTAAAGGGTTCCTAAAGACGCGCTAGATGGCGCAGCCGGCACTTTTGGTAAGAAGAGTGTGGTGTCACATCTAGTGTAATTTATGGAAAAAATGTTCTTCGGTTTTGTAATGATTTACTTTACTTAAATATTCTGTCATTTTTTCTGATACAATGAAAATACCACAAAAAAACCACAGAGTACATTAAAATTACCAAAAGCTACGCTAGCGCCATCTCCTGATGACTTAAAAACCAACTGATTATTATACCTACAGGAAAACTGCTCATTACACTTGAAATTATTTAAGAGATACGATTTGACAGATCTCTGGATTCATGGAGGGTAACTGGGCACTATTGAAAGGATACATGAAACTGTTATAAATTAAGTTAAACCATTTCTAAATACGTAATAACTTATAATAGTAAGTGTATATGTGTGTGTGTGTGTGTGTGTATAAAAAATATTGAGCAGTTTTCCAGTAGGTATTTATAGGGTTCCTAAAGACGCTCTAGATGGCGCAGCCGGCACTTTTGGTAAGAAGAGTGTGGTGTCACATCTAGTGTTCCCTAATTTATGGAAAAAATGTTCTTCGGTTTTGTAATGATTTACTTTACTTAAATATTCTGTCATTTTTTCTGATACAATTTTTTAAATATAATATTATTGTTTTAAATTACAGACAGTGACGCGAAAAGAATTAAGCGTTTTATTATATTTTATCTATTATAATATGGGTAAATGAAATTAAACTTTGGCAACATCGCAAATCCATGAAAAAAAACCACAAACGAACCACAGAGTACATTAAATTACCAAAAGCTATGCTAGCGCCATCTCCTGATGACTTAAAAACCAACTGATTATTATACCTACTGGAAAACTGCTCATTACTACAAATATTTTAAGAATGAGCAGTTTTCCAGTAGGTATTTATAGCATTCCTAAAGACAAGCTAGATGGCGCAGCCGGCACTTTTGGTAAGAAGAGTGTGGTGTCACATCTAGTGTTCCCTAATTTATGGAAAAAATGTTCTTCGTTTTGTAATGATTTACTTTACATAAATGTTTTGACATTTTTTTTTTGATACAATTATTTTAAATATAATATTATTTTAAATTACAGACAGTGACGCGAAAAGAATGAAGCGTTTTATCATATTTTATCTATTTTAATATGGGTAAATGAAATTAAACTTTGGTAACATCGCACAAATAAACCACTAGTATCTAAGTCTTTGAGTATGGAAGTATATGGAGATGAAATACCTACGAAAAAAAACTGTATACCTAAACTTGGATGAGAACGGAAAATGGCGTCTATAATAGGGAAGCCCAGTAAACTGTCGATAACCACCTTATCGATATAAAAGAAGCACAGACTAAAAATGTACACAAGGGTTTAAACTATTAATCTATCTTCTATCTATCTATACTATTATATAATTGTAAATTGAAAATGTTTGTCCGCGATGGACGCAAAAACTACTAAATGGATTTTGATGCAGTTTTTTTGTTAGAAAGGTCTTGTTGGAATTTAAAATCTTACGTCTGTTTTACTGCAATCGGTTGAGTAGAACCGAAGATAAGAGATCCACGCGGGCGGAGCCGCGGGCGAAAGGCTAGTATTTAGCATATATTTGCTAAATATAATAGTTTGAACCATTGTAAACCTTTGAGAATGCCGTAAGGCGAAACCGGTTAGGCAACAAAAAATAAAACAATTGTGGAAGAGTACAAGTTTAGTGCTTTATTCAATATGTCCTTTATATTAATATATATCCATCAACAAAGGAGAACGGGCAGTTCGTTACATAATATTGTAATACTTTTTATCTATATTGAATTTTAGAAAAATACAACGTAATTAGTGATTTAAATTGTGATTTTTACAAGCTCGTATGCTTTACAGACAGACAAAACGAACTATTGATGTCGTAGGTCAACAAATAACAAAATTAACTCAATGAAAAGAGTACGTACCTATGTAGTGTTATTTTTGGCTTATTCCTTGCATATGATGATTTACATCCTACAATTGAGCAGGTAGGCATCTTCGTCACACGTATTCCTTCGCTGCTATCACGATTTAAAAGTAAAAAGTAAAAGTAAAAAGTATTTATTTCATTTTCCAGTAATTTGTTACATGTATTAAAACTGAGACAGTCCCATTAAGTTATGTACATACTTGTGTTGTGATTCAATCACTAGTTATCACGTATAATCACAAGAAAATCGTAGTACACAAGCCTCGAATGACGTCTATAATAGAGAAGCCCAGTAAACTGTCGATAGGATGAAGAAGAAATAAATATACTTCGTTTATGGTAAATAAACGATACTAACCATAAAAAATTCCCTCCTACAGTCCCGGGTCCTTTAAGCGGGGCATAAAAAGCATCTGATGAGGCCTTCTTAGTTCTTAGATATTAAATTTTATTATCAACTAGCTTTTGCCCGCGGCTCCGCCCGCGTGGATGTCGGTTATCGCGACCAAACATAGCCTATGTCCTTTCTCGAGGTCTAATCTACCCCTATACCGAATTTCATCAAAATCGGTACAGTGGTTTGGGCATGACAGACAGACAGACAGACAGACAGACAGAGTTACTTTCACATTTATAATATTAAGTAAGGATCATATTTAGAAATAATCATTTATTTTATTGTCGCTTTATCTCACATAAACCATAAAATTATCATTATCATTTATCATAATATCATGAGCTTAGCATTTTTCCGCTCTCTTTTGGTTAATACACATTAGATGACAGGATAGATAGATATCGACAAATATTACGATAATAGAGATACATGATACATCCCTAACATAGTAACCGTCTACAATCTAAGTCTATGGTCTACACACGTTCATTCATGAAAATAGAAGTATGTGAGAACGAAAGATGGCGATTTGGCGTCAAGCTTGATTCGATTTTATGAATGAAATCGTAGTTGTTGCTACTCTTTAATACTCTAAGATCTAAGTCTATGTAAACCACAGAGTACATTAAAATTACCAAAAGCTATGCTAGCGCCATCTCTTGATGATTTAAAAACCAACTGATTATTATACCTACTGGAAAACTCTTTGACTATAGAAGTATATGGAGATGGCATACCTACGAAAAAAAACTGTATACCTAAACTTGGTGAAGAACGGAAAATGGCGTCTATAATAGAGAAGCCCAGTAAACTGTCGATAACTACTTGTCGATATAAAAGGAGCACAGACTAAAAATCTAAACAATTGTTTAAACTATTATATTTAGCAACTATAGTAGGTTAAACCATTGTAAACCTTTGAGAATGCCGTAAGGCAAAACCGGTTAGGCAACAAAAAATAAAATAATTGTGGAAGAGTACAAGTGCTTTATTCAATATGTCCTTTATTTATGAATTTTCACCAACAAAGGAGAACGGGCAGTTCGTTACATTATACTGTAAAATCTTTTTTACCGTTATCACAATTGTTTCATTAAAATGATAATTGTTATGTTTCATTAAAATGATAATGGTGATTGTGGTTAAACTGACAGCAAAACCTACCATGTAATGGGCACCCTAAAAAGGTGTTTTCTTAAGCAATTTCCGCACGGAACAAGAAACAAACGTCGGGTTTTTACCGTTCGGAAAGAGTAAACACGCGCCTTATAAAACATTTTGTATGTAAATTAAGTATTTAGGTTTCCGAATCTGAATTCCTAATCAGGAAATCGTGCGTTTGCGGCTGGCCTATTTCTAAATCTATATATACTATTGAATGATAATCGTTTAACTGCCTCCGTAGCGTTGCGGTAGTGAACGCGGCCGATGCGCAGGAGGCACGGGTTCGATCCCTGCTTAGCGCAAATATTTGTATGCATGAATATGGGTATTTGCATTAGTCTGGTCGTGCCTCGGAGAGCACGTTAAGCCGTCGGTCCCGGTTGCCACACAAACAGAAGAAATAAATATACTTCGTTTATGGTATATAAACGATACTAACCATAAAAAATTCCCTCCTACAGTCCCGGGTCCTTTAAGCGGGGCATAAAAAGCATCTGACGAGGCCTTCTTAGTTCTTAGATATTAAATTTTATTATCAATCATATTTAGAAATAACCATTTATTTTATTGTCGCTTTATCTCACATAAACCATAAAATTATCATTATCATTTATCATGATATCATGAGCTTAGCATTTTTCCGCTCTCTTTTGGTTAATACACATTAGATGACAGGATAGATAGATATCGACAAATATTACGATAATAGAGATACATCCCTAGCATAGTAACCGTCTACACACGTTCATTCATGAAAATAGAAGTATGTGAGAACGGAAGATGGCGATTTGGCGACAAACTTGATTCGATTTTATGAATGAAATCGTAGTTGTTGCTACTCTTTAATACTCTAAGGGAAAACTGCTCATTGCTACAAATAATTTAAAATAAGACGTGATTCTTCATTTTTCGAAATCTCGTGTGACAGCTACGTCATATCGTTCTTATTTTTTCATTTGAGTGTTGCGGCTGTGTTCTCTGTGGTTGTTACATTTTAATCGTTGGAGTTTATGTCAACTCGTTACGTTTATGGTCGGCGTTACAGAATGTAACTTTTGTAATATTTTGTATTTCTTTTTACCCTCTCATGTTTCTTCTAAGTAATACAAATCAAAATATTGTTTAGATTTTACTTTTGCCGTATCGCATACTAGAGACAACAATACTAGAATATATTAGATTGATTGTGAAAATGCACCTCTTAGATTACTTTGCCTATCATCATCATCATGCGCATGGAGATGTATTTTCCTAATTGCATCTGAGGCCAAGTCAAGGCAAGGCAAATTTTTATGTTTCTATTTTTACTGAGCCGCGTGGTTCCCGGTAGGAGCCGCGTGGTTCCCGGCAGAGTAGAACTTGGGTCACCCCATCTCTTCCTATAGTGGCTATTACACCTTCCTAAATTTAGAATCCGATATTTAGGACGTCCTGAATTTAGGAAAGTGTAATCGCATTTAGGATGGTAGCATCCTAATTAGGAAACGATTTAGGATATAGGATGGCTTCCGACGTCCTAAATGGCTAAATCGGATGAGTGTAATCGCATTTCCTAAATTCAGGACGCTCAGTGGCCGCTCACCGCCGCAGTATCGATACATATTGTATCGATAAAGATAATTTTATAATAAAGCTATCGATATATTGACATAATGTATATATTATTATGTATGTACGTGGGTATGTACGTATGTATGTTTGTATGTATGTATGTATGTACGTATGTATGCATGTATGTACGTATATATGTATATATGTATGTATGTATGTATGTATGTATGTATGTATGTATGTATGTACGTATGTATGTATCGTATGTACGTATGTATGTACGAATGTACGTCGTATTTATGTATCATGTAAGTACGTATGTATGTACCGTATGTACGAATGTATGTATGTATGTATGTATTATCGATTCTTTTTTATTCAGAAGTATGCGCGCAATGAGATTATTGACAGACTAAGTTGCTAACTTAAAAATTAAGTAACGAATTAAAAAAGCAGCCTCAGCCAATAAAGTCGACCATAACAATATTATGAAATGTAATTTGTTAGAAATATATAACAGTAACATCATACGGTAACATCATCAAAGTAATATTCAATAACATCGATATCAAAATCGTAACCTAATTTATCATCCATCTCTATTCGACAGCGACACCTGCGACACGTCCGTCGCTTGCCGCTCGTCCAACAAAACTGATTTAGGATCCTAATTTAGTGAAAGTGTAATCGCGAGCTCCGGCGACTGAATTTCTCGTCCTAAATCGTTTCCTAAATACCGTTTCCTAAATTTAGGAAGGTGTAATAGCGCTTTAGGCGGTGTCGTACCAGGCGACTAAGGGATAGGGCTGTTTAACACCAGACAGATATATACAGCTATGACTCAGCCTCAGATGCATAGCTCGAGTCAACAATAGTGCCAGGAATATGGCAATAGGCTCACTCCCTATTACGTGGGACCGAATAACTACAAGTACCTACCTATATAACTATTATTTTTTGTTATTACATTTTGATCGTATGGAACCTCCATTATGTTCTCCTCTATTCGTTGCGTTTATGATATAGTATAGTACTGACTGGACACATGTCTTGAACCTAAACCGGCGTGGTGGGAAATGTTCGCGCATGTGCACTATCGGACAAAAAAAATGTAACCATATTCTGTATTTTCCGTTTCTAACATTTTTCGCACGAACCATTTAAAATCTTAATTTTAAATTGCCAGTTGCCAATAAAAAAGGTGGATTCGCTTTTCTGTCTTAATAGATTTGTACAATTTAAATTATTTAAGTTTTGTTGTTACAAACTTCAATAGCTTATTTATGTATTATTATAGCTGAATATTCTGAACAATTCTGCGAACGGCAAAGGATTCAGGCGTGATGTTCAATCGCGGCTGATTTCCTGGTAATTTTTTAAGAGTTCCTTGGTCTAATCTCGGAAACCCATCATCAGATCTTTACGAAATTTAGATGGGACCATTTCGGAATACTGTACTGCCGAACAAAAAAATAATTTTACAAATCCGTCTACGCAAGACGGAGCTATGACCGTACAAACATAAAAAAAAAAAAAATTAAACATCCGTATTGAAAACCTTGATGCAGAAGGCGGTATTCTTCGACACGGCACGTATTGTGAGGTGTGGTCCCTGTACCCTATAGGTACCGGTAGGGCATTGTATTTTATATTTTTAAATATATTTTTTTTATTGTAAGTAGGTATATGACTTTAAAAATATAGTATCTTACTAGATTTTTCAAGAAATAAAGAGGTATAATAATGATACCCATGTTTTCATTAAGCCTAACACATAGAGGTACTAATCCTAATATCAATTATAGATATATTAAATGATTAATCTGTGTTGCCAGGGCCAGATAGTCTAATGTAAATGTAAACAAGATAGCTTAAAAAGTTACATATCGTGGAAAAAGTAAGGTTTTTTTATGGTATGAAAATCCTGTCGGATAATTATATAGCGCGGTGGGGTAATTATGACGAATAGTTTTATTTATTTACAAATTACAATGTTACAAAAGTTACATTCGGGCAACGTTGCGATTAATCTTTTGTTACCTTGAGCAGTTTTCCAGTAGGTATAATAATCAGTTGGTTTTTAAATCATCAAGAGATGGCGCTAGCATAGCTTTTGGTAATTTTAATGTACTCTGTGGTTTATTTGTGCGATGTTGCCAAAGTTTAATTCATTTACCCATATTACAATAGATAAAATATGATAAAACGCTTAATTCTTTTCGCGTCACTGTCTGTAATTTAAAATAATATTATATTTAAAATAATTTTATCAAAAAAAATGTCAAAACATTTATGTACAAAGTAAATCATTACAAAACCGAAGAACATTTTTTCCACAAATTAGGGAACACTAGATGTGAGACCACACTCTACTTACCAAAAGTGCCGGCTGCGCCATCTAGCTTGTCTTTAGGGACGTTATAAATACCTACTGGAAAACTGCTCAATCCTGCTCAATCCAACCCTAGACTATAAACGTCAAATCGTATCTCTTAAATAATTTTAACTTGTAGGCACGTAATGAATGACACCTATTATCAAACTGTGACTTTTTCATTGCTATTATTCACAAAAGTGAGTTATAGATTCTTTTTTAAATTTTATAGGAAGTGTCTATAATTGTCTATGTTCTTAAAAAAGTTTTGATACAAAAAATAACGTGTTTAATAGTACGAATAAATTAATACGCCTATTGTATGGTCATTTGATGCATTTTCGTATTTAAGTAAATAAATAATTTCAACTTGTAATACTTGTATAATAAACAAAATTTTCACTCAAATTTAACTTTTTTTTTTTCTCTAAGTACAGAAAATATAAACAGAGTAAAAAAAAGTTAAATTCGAACCTCATTTTTTTTTAAATATGGTCGACCGCCATTGTTAAATGCGCGCGCATAGGAAAACGAATTAATTTGTAGTATTGTTTATTTAGTATTTGTAGTATTATTTTATTCGCAAGTGTGTTGTAAAACGTCGTATGGCACGCGTGAGCATGATGATTACCGTCCTCGGCTCTCTTAAGACCCTCGCCTGGTGGCTCGGGTCTCAATGGCGCCTCGGCGCCCGGCGGTAATCACCAACGTTGCTCACTTGTACCATAATGTACTATTATGTAATCGATTTAGTTTGTTTGCCGTTATGTCTGTTATAATCACTTCAATCACGCTATGATGAAGAGCGGTGGGCTAATTTTATTGTTTATTGACAGGTTGTAGCTGTAGGCTGTAGCTAACGGGGTTGTTTTATTACCGATGTAACGCACATCTTTTAACTTGTTCCAAGGTATGATTTAGAAGCCGACCGCATAAACTGCCGACGCAGGCAGCAGATGCGCTTATTTTATTGCGGCTTCTTAATGGACCCTTTTATCCGTATCGGAGTTTAACAAGTGATGGGTACGCTATATCTGCTGCATGCGTCTGTCGTTGTCGTTTGCGATCGGCTCCAAAATCATAACTTTACCCATAATGCAGAGTTAAATTTAAGTTATGCCTTGGTCACAATGGTCACACGCACTGAGTAGAGTGGCGAGACAGTGTTAATAAACGTATTTTCTTCCTTTCTTTTTTAAAAATATATAGATCTCCTCATATTATGTGTTCATTCCTCACTCACTCGTCACTTGGTTTGTCTGGGTAGTAAGAAAGTGACCTTCCTACTACTACTACTTCCAGTTTCCACACCATTCTGTGTGAGCCTTAAAGGCGGCCACCCACTTACAGCCGCCTGCAGTAACTGTAAGTGTGTGGGCTATTGCGATGAACTGACAGACAATATCATCCGGTTGTCGTTCGATAAACTCTCTAAGGATAAACTGCTAGTGGGTGGCCGCCTTTAGGCCCGTAACAGACGCTCCAACCCGACCATCCGACCATCCAATCAACAACCAGTATTAATGTAATAATAATAATTAATACGTCAATACTGGCTGCCGATTGGACGGTCGGATGGTTGGGTTGGAGAATACTCTAAGGGTTGGAGCGTCTGTTACGGGCCTTAGAGATGAAGCTATACGAATTTCATTCATAAAATCGAATCAAGTTTGACGCCCATCGCCATCTTGCTTTCCAACATACTTCTATTTTCATGAATGAACGTGTGTCGAGTCATCGAATGGTGAGGAGGGACTGGGAGGGACCATTCGAACTGATTCGAACGCGAACGATTCGAACGCAGTTCGCTGTCACGTTCTCGCGCGCTGAACGCTATGTAATGGTTGATGTAAAAACGTCAGTGACGTCATTTTATCCGTCTCCCTAGTAAAACAAGTAATTGTAAATTAAAAACTGAATTCTCTAAATTACGTACAGGAGGCGATTGCTGAAGCGAACTCACTGCGTTCATTGACGAAGTAGAAAAAGAATTATAAGTGATCATTTATCTGGTATCAAGAAGATAGTCGTATGTTGAATAATATTCTTTATTTTTGTTGATATTTTTTAAACTGTGTAATAACATAGATATTTTTAGTGTTAATTCAATGCTTCTCATATGTATTTTTTTTCTGTATGACCTTCAGTATACGGGAAGGTCACAAGGTGTTTATATAATTTTGCGATGTTTTGTTTTGCGAGGTGCGATCACTCGGTCGTAGAGTGATCGCGTTCATTGTCCTGCCCTTGTTTACTATTATTCAAAACACCCAGTTGTCGTTATCAAGCCTTCCCCCTCCTACCAGCTCTTTCACACACTATTTTTAGAGACATAGAATTTCGAAGTGGACTTTAGTATTAATGTGGGCGCTTATTGCTTTACAAATGTAACATTTAAGTCTACTCTTAGTCCACTATATAACATTTTATATTCTCAGTTTTATGGGTCAACATTTTTCTTTGTGTTTGTAACAGACTAGAATGTGAGTATTTACCTCCATCTACTTGATATGCTGACACAAAGGTGTCAGAAAAACAACTGTAGCTTTATTTCAAAACAAAACACTGTTTTTTGATCTGTCACAATTTATTTAAATTTGGAAACGGTATTTTAACATTAAATTTTATCAATATGATTTTTTCTTCTTTGTGTTCACATGGTTTAATTATTTTTTTTCAAATTATATTATAATAATATGTAGGTAAATTTTATTTAGTACATAATTTATAACATACACTCATGCCTATTTCCTATTCCTATGATAGGGGGATACACCTCTTGCTTCTACTACATTAATAATAATTATATTGATACAAGTTCGATTCAATCTCATACTCTTTACCTTTGATTATTAGATAATCAAAGCTCTTTACCTGACCTTTTCTTAGAGCAGCCTCAATCTGACCAACATACAGTATGCCTTGGTTGATCATTATCCAAATGCCCATTAACCCTTACCTCATAAATGTGTTATGTCTATCCTCTCTCTGTGTGACCATCAAAGCAACATTTTTTCCATAGTTATCTCGGTCACTACATCTTCTACCAAAATCTTCCCGTGTCAAACATCCTCTACAAAATATGGTATGGTTTTTCATGTGGTAATACCCACAATTACCACCCCCCTTGAGCAACATAACATAACCACCCTGGCTATGTCAAACTCGGGCGACTAAAACCGCACACCGTTTTTGAGTCGTAATTTACAGAGTGGAGGTTGCCCAATAAGGCATTTCCATCACAGGGTTTCGAAGAATAGAAACTTAATTTATCAATGGTCATTTTTTTTGCTAGAAATGGATTCGGTTGATCAATACTATGCTCCAAAATGAATATGAGACAATGGGATGTAAAAACTAACGAGTTATAATTTTTTAAAGAAAATTTTGTATGGAGGAAACATGAAAAATGAGTAAGGTAACTGTACCAATGCTCGACACTTTAAGGAAAAATAAAATTTCAATCTAAAAAATTTAACAAATTAATTACAGCATGGTCGTTACATTCTTTTTTAACTGTTACAGCAACAATTAGACATTAACTTTTGCCCATAAAATCTTTAAAATCTATCATACTTTTACTTTAAATTAAATTATTATGCACTTGGTCGAAAACACCAATGCTAGACATCATTGTCCCAATGGTCCAAGTATGTCAATAACTTCAATATTTATAACGTTTATACTAAAATTAGTAATAATCATAACTTATAAACAAAAAAATCACACCTATAAAAATCAGTACCCTTGGCAAAAATCTTAAGAAATAACACGACCGTGTTCACGGAGTCACATTATTTGCTGTCAACAGTCTTTCTAAATTTACTTCGGATGGTGTTGCGAATATTTGAACATATCTTATAGATACCATTAGGCATCTTTTAAGTCAATAGTCTTATAAAATAAATGGATAATTTTCTCAAAATACTGGGTTTTGTTCGAAAGTGTCGAGCATTGGTACAGTGTCGAGCATTGGTACAGTTACCTTATAGCTTTGGAATCGCACGGTTGGCCGTTATATCCTGACACACTATTATGGTACTATTTATTTATGATTTTTTGACATACTTCATATTGCGGAACTACTTGCGATTTTTTTTTTAAAAATCATCGAAAAAAAAAAAAAAATTTTCTTTTCACGTTTCCAACCCATTTAAATACTCGAGAGCTTCTAATATGTGTAAACTAACTCTCGTTTACAATATTATATACTCCGAAGGCCAAAACAGTCATAAAATATCTAATGCATTAGTGAAAAGTCAAAAACTCATAATATTGCTTATTTTTTTAATGGAGACTGTACACTCTCGCGGTTGCGGACACCGAGAGCGAGAACAAGCGAGACACACCGAGATATCACGAGGCGAGACGACCACTACCAAGTACACTCTCGCGAAGGTGTAATTCTTCGACCTTTCACAAGCTACTTATCCATGGACGGGGTATAATAGCAGAAAATGCCACTGTCCCAATTGTGTACCTTTCCGAAGAAGCTTCAGAGGCCCGAAACAAGGATTTTCTGAGGTTTAGAGAACACTATTCGAGGAAGAAGAACCGACAAGCATCTAACGAGGATGTCCTCAATATGCTTATCCTCTCTTCTGATCCTCCACTAACTTCGATTAGACCGAAATTTGATACATATACTTTAAAGAAACTCTAGACTTACTTAACCTTCAGATTCAAGAACCTTCCATAGAGTTCTTAAATGTAATGTGTTTTTGTTTAAAAAATACTTTTTGTTTAAAAAACACAATACACATAAAAAAATGAAACAAATGATTTGAAACTAGTGAATTCAAATCAATATAGATAAATAAAACTAAAATTACAATTAAGACTATTTAATTATATAGCGTTGTGTAGAATGTTGTAGAATATTTTATTTAGAATATTTATTAGATATTATATTTACAACCAAAAGAAAAAAAATATAATTACAGATCTACCTACTTATATGTATAAAGAATAATCATTTAAACATCTTCATCACCTTCGGATTACACTTCGGAATCAGGCTGTACAATAGACATTATATCTAAGAACTCTATGGAAGGTTCTTGAACCTGAAGGTTAAGTCACTCTAGAGTTTCTTTAGTATTTACTAAAGAAACTCTCGAGTTACTTAACCTTCAATATGAATCAAATTTCGGTCTAATCGAAGTTAGTAGAGGATCAGAAGAGAGGATAAGCATATTGAGGACATCCTCGTTAGATGCTTGCCGGTTCTTCTTCCTCGAATGGTGTTCTCTAAACCTCCGAAAATCCTTGTTTTCGACCTCTGAGGCTTCTTCGGAAAGGCACACAATTGGGACAATGGCATTTTCTGCTATTATACCCCGTCCATGGATAAGTAGCTTGTGAAAGGTCGAAGACATACCTACACCTTCGCGAGAGTGTACTTGGTAATGGTCGTCTCGCCTCTTGATATCTCGGTGTGTCTCGCTTGTTCTCGCTCTCGGTGTCCGCAACCGCGAGAGTGTACAGTCGCCATTAAAAAAATAAGCAATATTATGAGTTTTTGACTTTTGACTAAGGCATTAGATATTTTTATGACTGTTTTGGCCTTCGGAGTATATAATATTGTAAACGAGAGTTAGTTTACACATATTAGAAGCTCTCGAGTATTTAAATGGGTTGGAAACGTGAAAAAAAAAATATATATTTTTTTTCGATGATTTTTAAAAATAAAATCGCAAGTAGTTCCGCAATATGAAGTATGTCAAAAAATCATAAATAAATAGGACCATAATAGTGTGTCAGGATATAACGGCCAACCGTGTGATTCCAAAGCTATACTCATTTTTCATGTTTCCTCCATACAAAATTTTCTTTAAAAAATTATAACTCGTTAGTTTTTACATCCCATTGTCTCATATTCATTTTGGAGCATAGTATTGATCAACCGAATCCATTTCTAGCAAATAAAGTAGGGATGTGACATTGCAGGAAAAAAATCGATTAAATAAAAATCGATTTTTTCTTTACTCAATATAAATCGATTTGTCAAAAATCGATTTTATGTAAATAAATAATCGATTTTTTTGAAAAAATCGATTTTTTTCCTAATTTTTAAAAATCTGCATGCTTTTCGTATTCTAATAATAAACCTACTGACATTACGAAATTATCAGATTAAAAATAAAATAAAATAATATGATTAATAAAAATAATAACCAATTATAACAAAATCTCAAAGAAAATGTTATTTTAAACTTTCAAGGTAACTATTTCAATTTCATAAAAATGTAGAAATTGATTTCCGCAAAACTATTTTTTTTACTGGCAACACTAAATGGAACGACGACCGCTCCGTAACACCGCTGCCGCTGTGTCATACTGGCACTGGTGTGACGGTTAGGGAAGAAAATTATAATCGTCACACTATTCGCTGTCATTGTTATAATGACACAGGCAGCGGTGTAAAGGTCCAACCCCACCAAACGGATGGCATCGGCCCGGATTTTACAATCTTTAAACAAAATTAAATCTTATTATCACAGTGTTTGAAGTTTATATTACCAAGTCACGCACAACAGCTTGACAGCGACGTGCGGCGGCATGACGCACGTCAAGCTGTCATGCGTGACTTGGTAATATAAACTTTAAATGCTGTGATATAAGATTTATTTTGTTTAAAGATTGTAAAATCCGTTCCGATGCCGTCCGTTTGGTGGGGTTGGACCTTTACTGTTAGTTTGTCGTCAAAGATAAGTCAACGAAGTCAATTTTGTCCGTATCATATTTTCATTATCACAACAATATGAACAAACTTTTTTGTAACTCTTATAGAAAATTATAAATTAAATAAAACTATAAACTGAACAGATAATAGTACTAGCGTAACCATAGTGTGAGTGATTCGAGAACCGAGAAGTCATATACCTATCATACAGTGTTCATAAAATGTTACGAAAATTTCGCATTTACGAAAATCGATTTAAACATGTAAGCTTAAAAAATCGATTTTTTAAAAATCGATTAATATTACAAAAAAAATCGCGTTTAAAAAATCGATTATAAGAAAAAAATAATCGATTTTTTTAAAAATCGATTATTTTTTAACATCCCTAAAATAAAGTGACCATTGATAAATTAAGTTTCTATGTCTTCGAAACCCGATTTTCGATCCACCGTGCGGCGGACCATATACGGTTTTAAGATGTCGCTCTCAGGTTTGGGGAACACAATGTCCCCATGGGACCTCGAAAAGATGCGGTCGGCCGACGCGCGACGCTTCGACGGAGGCTGTTAAGCCTAGTTCGGACTAGGCTAGTAATTTTGTAGAGTAGAGAGTAATTTAGTGGCTAAATGTTTGCGAACCATAAAAAATTAGTTGAGTAGATTAATGATTGATTAAGTCGAGTCGATCCCTTTTACTCTATTTTTACCCAACTACGGCGAAGCCAAAGGAGGGTTATGATTTTGACAGGCTATGTATGTATGTATGTTCGTTTGTTCCCTCATAGCTGCTGAACTACTTGTTAGAACTGGACATATAGCATATCGTTAGAATCGTCTTGATCGTCCGATGGTTATAGGCTATATGACGTGTCACTAAATCTAATGTGGCGCCCTCTAGCGGCCATAAAGTAGTGTGTTGAAAAAATAATTTGAGATAAATATGCCGTGTATGGTATCAAATTAAAGAGCTCAATTAGCACATTTCAAATATACATAAATTATAGTTGTTGGGTGCTCCAAAATAAAATAAATAAAAAAAAAAAGACGTGTGGCACTCGGGGACTGCCGCGGTAAAGCTGTTGCATAGCATTTTTTATGTACTTATGCAATTATAATAAATAATAATTTGAATTTGAATTTGAATTTCGGATTTCGGATTTCGGATTTCGGATTTAGGATTTCGGACTTCGGACTTCGGACTTCCAGTCCGAGTCCGAGTCTGAATTTGAATTTGAATTTGAAAACAAACAACTTATGCAATTATAATTACTTACGATAAGCGAAGCTACTTCGGAGCAGCTCGGCTCTGTTCGTGCGAGCTCGGAGGTGTTACCATTTTTCGTTACGGAATTTCTGGATTCGGTCCCCACGCTCAAGATCGCGTACGGAACGGAACTCTCGCATCCGCGGCAGCCTCCATGTCCGTGACATCGCGGATAAAATGGAAGAGAGCCGCCTTCGCTGGTGCGGCCACGTCATGCGGCAACCGCCAGGCTACGTGGGGAACAAATGCCTGGCAATGGTACCCCCGCCGGGTCTAGGTAAAAGGGGTAGGCCAAAGAAGTCCTGGCTTGACGTCGTGGAGAGTGATATGCGTGCTAATGGTCTCACTACCATGGACACCCAAGATCGTGCGAAGTGGAGAAGGAAGAGCCGGAAGGCGGACCCTGAGCTTCGAGGTCATCTTGGCCACGGATGCAATCAGGAGAATACGTCTATATGCAGATGATGATGATACGTGTCCGGAGTTATATCACCTATTAGGTCTGCGATACATATTTCTCTCTTGTAGTTAAGCGATATTTGCGTCGTGTAATGATAATAGGTACCTACCTATTACGCGACACAAATATCTCCTAACTGCCGACCACCGCCGACTCTTGTATTTTGTTTATGTTCTACTTTTATGATTTTATTTTCAACACATTCAAACAGGTCACTGGTCACATCTCCCTGGGTTTTCTTCTTGTGTTTATTCATGACGCATGTTTTTAGGGTTCCGTAGCCAAATGGCAAAAAACGGAACCCTTATAGATTCGTCAGGTCTGTCCGTCCGTCTGTCTGTCTGTCTGTCTGTCTGTCTGTCTGTCTGTCTGTCTGTCTGTCTGTCTGTCTGTCCGTCCGTATGTCCGTATGTCACAGCCACTTTTCTCCGAAACTATAAGGCCTATGCTGTTGAAACTTGGTAAGAAGATGTATTCTGTGAACCGCATTAAGAATTTCACACAAAAATAAAAAAAAAGCATTAAATTTTGGGGGTCCCCATACTTAGAACTGAAACTCAAAATTTTTTTTTTCATCAAACCCATTAAACCCATACGTGTGGGGTATCTATAGATAGGTCTTTAAAAATGCTATTGAGGTTTCTGACATATTTTTTTTCTAAACTGAATAGTTTGCGCGAGAGAGACACTTCCAAAGTGGAAAAATGTGCCCCCCCCCCCCCCCCAATTTTTAAAATAAGAGAATGATAAATCTAAAAAAAATATATGATGTAAATTGCCATACAAACTTCCACTAAAAATTGGTACGAACGAGATCCAGTCAGTAGTTTTTTTTTAATACGTCATAAACCGCAATTTTCGCCTTTGCTACTACGGAACCCTTCATGGGCGAGTCCAACTCGCACTTGGCCGATTTTATTTATTCCATATAGGTACGTGAATATAGTTTACCTGCGAACGGATAAATTTATAAATGTGTTTTTGATTCTACATATCCTACCTACCTATAAGGGCGCGTCTAGACAGGCCGTGCCTTCTTTATCCTAGCGTTAGCAAGCCCGTGCCTATTTGTGCCTATTTTAGTATTATGTACTAGCTGTGACCGCGACTTCGTCCAGGTGGATCTATACTTTCTGCGCGGTACCTAATAATTTTTCTAAAATAAAAGTATTCGTAGCCTTAGTTACGTCTTGTATCATCATTTATAGTGAAAATCCCCTTAAAATCCACCCATCGGTTTCGGAGATTTTCTGATTACAAACAGAAGAGGCAATCATATACATTCAATAAAAACTGTTATTTTCATATTACACACAGACATTCCAGTTTTATTCATTTGTACCTATATAATATACCTACTGTATACTTATACGCGCCATCGCCATGGTGATCACGTTATAATATAACGTGCCCGGTAGCGTATTTCCATTTTCGCGTACCTATTTTCACCGGAAGGCAAGTGCCACGTGTCACACGTGTGTTGTGGGACAGTAAGTTGCGTCATACACCCATGCGAGGTATGTTGAGGACGCGTTTCTTGTTTGGAAAGGGACTAAAGACGGCCACCCACTAGCAGTTTATCGAACGACAACCGGATGATATCGGTCTGTCAGTTCATCGCAATAGCCCACATACCTACTTACAGTTTTGTATACGATTTTGGACTGACGGCTAATATGTGTGTGGCCGCTTGACGATTTCGGTCAGCAAAGACAGTTAAAGGCCGGACAGTCTATGGCCGTCGGCATTTTATACGTAATGTAATAACATCAGACTAAAAGAATAAAATAATGTTAATATTTTAGTCTGAGGTAATAAAATTATGATGACATTGATGACATAAGGACTGCAGGCCGCCGCCGGAGAGACGAAAAACTGCAGGTGGACTGTAAGTGGGTGGCCGGGCCGCCTTAAGGGTAATAAACTTGTGCATTCTTCAAAGCAAGTACTGCCTCAATATTAGCTAAACGAGTCCGGTCAGTGATGATAAATTGATCCCGGCACGACAGGAAACAAGTAGTAAGTGCCCTCGTACTGTAAACACTACATATAAAATAATCATGCCTTTCTTCATAACTGGGCCCTCCCCGACTTTATTTTAACCGCCTTTAACCCATTTATGCCCCTCATTGTTTCGTTTTTTACAAATAATGTATAGGAATCTGCCGGATTCGTTTGCCGAACACTTTTGGGTAGCAGCGTGATATGCATAAGTAAGATATAGCCAAGTGCACCGCAATTATTATGAAAGCGGTCTTATTAAAATCGAGACATTTGAATGCACGATTCCAAATACCGGTTTGTATCGAGTTTTGTTGAATCGACTGGATTGAGATGTACCAATTGTGAAAGGGTATGAACAGAGAGCAGACAGCAGACTCGCACGAACAAATAAATGGAAATGTCTGACGTGTCTTTGTAGGGTGACAGACGTCTCCACCTGTCATCCCCTGCGCTCATGGAGAACGGAGATCGTGATGCATTCAATTTATTAGTCTATCGCAGTCTACTGCTGGACATAGGTCTCTCACAATGTGTACCGTTGCTCCTAATCCTCCGCCTTCAGTCCATCTGGCTAGATTTCCCCACCTTCCGTTTATCTCACAAAAAACAAAAGAAAAGTAATGTCGAGAGTAAAATCTTAAAGTAGATTAGGATTTAATAATTATACACATTACACAATACACACACAACAACACATCTTTTCGCATTCCCCACGTTTGCTCCACCGTCATCGGTCCTTCGACAGATGTGGCCAGCCCACTGCCAGTTCCGTTTGCTTATTCTGTGAGCTACGTCGGTAACTTGAGTTGACCTATACTTAATTGATGAATAGTCTCTAGATTATAAGATTTGTCAGGCCAGATACTGGGTTTTTTATTTTGCCGTCCAATAATCTTCCTGGGGTGTCGTAAAAGGCGACTAAGGGATATGGCTGTTCTCCATCCGTCAGTAAACATACAGCCCATAACTAAGTACCCGCTTCACAGCAATAGGCTCGCCCTCTAATACGTGGGACCGTAAATCACAGCGAAATGTGGGTGTTCTGTTAATACACCTCTGCCTGCCCCTTCGAGGATTTACATAGTATATGTGTATGTAATAGAGAGCCTTTCGTAATTATCCAGGCGTTTTTGCCAGATACAAACCTGGGCCCCTCATGCACTGCAGTTGCTACGCCACCGAGATAGGCCATATAGATAGCACAATACTTACATAGATAGTTTAATTATGAATAAATTCATCTTTGTGTTCTAAGGTCGTTAGAGACATGATAAAATATCTATTAACTAATTATAATTGATTGTGTAATCTTATATTTAAATTAATAAATATCTCCGATGTGTTGCAGAATACGTCTGTTCTTATCTGTTTGTTGTTGGTATCTTTCTATTTGTCATCATCATCATTACGTTGTCCCGGTTGCATCCAAAGCTTACATCGTGGTGCCCCGAGTCCGCTCTCCTACCTGCTTTTACTTGTCTTGACTTACGGGAGCGCTGACCTCCCAACCCCGGTACCAATAGGTCTAGAACATCGACCGTCAATTAGCAGGTTCCGAAGATTTCGATGCAGCCCCAAAAATACTAAAAGATAAAATTTTATCTTTCTATTTGTATCCATCACATTTAATGTGTAGTATGTCAACAAAACAAGATAAGAGAAATAAATAAACTGAAAAGAAAAATAAGTGTTTGGTTCTTGACTAGTTGTTGTACAGAGCCCTTCGTGTGCTAGCCTGAATCACGCTTGTACTGTTTTATTGTCAGAATAATTTGTACGTTATATTTATATCGCAACTATTAGTATCACTGTTTATTTTTGCTCCGTCCGTGAATCGATTTGGTGAATAAGTGGTACCTACATACTTAGATGATTACATCATTATAGTTGACAAAGAAATCGTCGTCTTGTTGATCTTATGTGACGTAATAGAAAGAAAACAAATAAATACCTTATTTGAAGTGCGAACTGGAGTTAATCTGCCTGTTAAATTATTAATAATAACTGGTTAAAGTCTGTGGTTCTGTCTGCGTTATTTAGCACTGCCGTACATGAAGTTCTCATTATTTCCTTCTTTCACAGATCACAAGATGAGTAAGCTGTGCAGACAAGTTTCTATCGAGTCCCCAGGACCCACTCTCCGAGAATGTGTCTTCAGTTTCGATGTGCCAGTTCCAGATGTCCCCATGTACGGGGCCAGGATACGCGTAGTATACGCAGGAGCCTGCTACAGGGCCAGCAGGACCCGCTCGGCTTCTGTTTGCAGTACCTCCTCCGTATCTTCGATCGGCAGTCTCTCAGGAGAGATGGAAAACTTCGGAATCCATACAGTATCTCCTGCTCACATAGGTCTTAGAGATGGTGCTCTGTTCCCTGGTTATGAAGTAGCTGGTATAGTAGACGCAATCGGTAAAGCTGCTGAAAGACTTGACGGGATCAAAGAGGGATCAAGGATCGTCCTGTATCCATACGATGGTGTTCCCGCCGGATATGCTGAATACATCGTTGTTCCTGATTTCAAATGCTTGGTGCCAGTGCCGGACCAGCTGCCTTTGAGTGTAGCGGCCATGTTGCCCACTGGTGCTCTGTTAGCCATGAACACGGTTTATACAGCTATCGAATGCTTGAAGACCGCTCTGGATGGCCCTCAAAAGAAAGATAAAGCAACTGTTCTGATTGTTGGCACAGGTGGCTTGGCACTGTGGGCGCTACGTATTGCGACTCATAATTTTAGACGTGGAGAATATAGTGATAAGGTCACCATAACCGTTGCGACATTGAAGGATGAAGGCTTTATATTGGCGCAAGAGTGTGAAAAGTAAGAGTACTTTACGTTTTTGAAGTTTTTAATCCTCGATAACAATACTTTACCACTTTATAAAACACCATCGTCATCTTGGCGTGGTTCCCAGTTGTCTTTTCATACCAATTAGGTGACAGACAAGCACACGTCCTCCTAACCCCGGGAAAAGCCGGCGCCAGAGCCTCATTCGTCAAACATCAGGTGCTTCGGCTTGCATGTAATTTTAGCTTGAACCCTTGGTCAGAATTGCCAAAAACAATGTGCGACAATAATAACAAATTGGCATCTCTGATCATCTCTGACACATCTCTGACCTAATCACAGATACATATTTTAAGGACACGAATTCTGTTATGAGTAAAAAATAAGCAACCCACCCCACGACATTTTATCTTAGCTTTATTGTGTTGAATGTGTGTGAAACCACATTATATCCCAGATATCCCTGTCTTGTGCCTCAGCCAATCTCACCTCCGGCAACCTAGGACCCACAGACGGCACGCGTTTTAGTCGGTTCAAATCCGCCCCAGACGGCTCCGGCGGGGGAGGAGAGTGAATCATTAGGGAATTTGCGCTCAATAAAAAAAAATATATCCCCGTCTTTATAAGATGACACTGTGCGATTCGCTTACTTCAATTTTATGAGCGACAACGCTCTACTACACAAACTATCCAGTACAACACTCATTTTCCCAAGATCCAAATCAAAGCTACACCCATCCGAACCTAATTTTAAGACCCATTTATACATAAGGTCTAAACTCTGATGTCGTACGAGTATTGTACTACCTTCAAATCCCGTGGCGGCTTATAAGAATCTTGTATGGTCTTTTTTATTCGCTACAGAGTGAACGTTGTGCAATGGAATGAAGATCTATACGAGAAACAGTTGATTGAGAGGACCACGGACGCGTGTGGCGGGCCTGTCGACATCGTTCTCAACTTTGGGACCACTTCGCGCTCTCTGCATCGCTCCCTGCAGTGTCTTGCTCATGTAAGTACTGGGAAAATGGATCGAGTAGACAGTATTTTGTGGCGAGGTTGGAACAAGTAGTGCAGATGTGATACTTCTACAGTTTTAATAGGGCCAGAATATAACATAGATCGTATATCTAGTTACGATACGACTCTTTGAGGTAGACAGAAAAAATCTTTTCACTTGCTTTATACTGGCTAATTTCTTTTTCTTTTTAAGATATTCAGTTGGTTGTTGCAATTTTTTTACTTGCCTTACCATATTATACGAAGAATAAAGGAAAAATCAATCTTGACATTGGTATCTACCTAATTTATGAACAAAGATAAATTTACAGTAGAAAAATTATAGAATCCGCTTACAATGACATTGAAGGGAACGGACGCGATAAAAAGCATAGTCTTAGATTATAATGTAAATAACTTCCTATTTTTGTTAGATATTCAATTTATTAAAGATAAAATCTACAAATAGGGAGTTTATTTATCTATTAAAAAATGATAATAGCGTGGGTGGTGTAGAGCTCTCCAGAATATTTAACTATTCATCATATCGAATTTGACTGCTAGGGGGTGGTCATTAGTACTACTGGTACAATAATGTATCGTTTGTACTACCTTAAACGATTAGTACTACTGATCCAAGGCGAATTTAACTCAGATTCAGCATTCTCAAAGTTAGCCAGTTAACCGTAGTAAGTAAGGCGAAACCGGTTATTTAGGTTCAATAATAAATATCGAGGAAAAGTATTTTTTTTTAATATAGGACACGTCAATTTGACTTCGCCTCGCCTGATGGTAAGCTGAAGGCAAAGTCTCTGAAAAGAGGGTCACCATTACTGACACGTATCATGCTACGATGGTAGCACTCAGCTTGACGGCCTCATCAGATGCTTTTTCACGCCCCGCTTAAAGGACCCGGGACTGTAGGAGGAGGGAAACACGTGAACTGGTAAGGAATTCCAAGACTTAATGGTGCGGCAGACGAAGGAGTCGCCGAACCGCTTGGTTCTTGATGGAATATTCTGCACCGTATGCGGGTGGCATCTAAGCCCTGCACGTGTTGTCCTATATAGGAAAGGAAAGGGTGGGATTAATTGGAAGAGCTCATCAGAACATTCACCATGGTAGAGGCGGTAAAATACCGCCAAAGATGCCACATCTCTACGCAACTGCAAAGGCTCGAGGGTTTTGGTGATCTCAGGATTCCCAATAATGCGGACTGCACGTCGCTGCAACCTGTCGAGAGCATCTAGTAAGTACTTTGCGGAGCCATCCCAGAGATGAGAGCAGTATTCCACGCAAGAGCGAATTTGTGTCTTGTAGAGAAGGCACCGCTGCTCCGGCGTGAAAAAACGTCTCACTCTGTTCAGGACTCCGAGTTTACGCGAGGCTGTTTTGATGATGCTCTCAATGTAGTTTTTGTTGTTCAGTTTGCAGCGGACATCCATACCTAAGATATTGAAATTGTGCGTGTTGTGTGGCGTGCTCTGAAAAGTTGGAAGGGGAAGGAACGAAGATACCTTTGCTGTAAACGCGCATGCCTGCGTCTTCTTGGCATTGAACTCGACCAGGTTTTCAGAGCCCCATTGAGAAACGTGGTTCAGGGTCCAGTCGAGTTCACTGACGAGAAGCTGCCTTTTTTCCGCGATATCAGACTGCTTGGCCGCAGGATGTCCGTGATAACTCCCGTGTAAGGTGCTATCGTCTGCATAGCAATGAATGCTGCCAGTGGACAGCATGTCGTTGATATGCAGAAGAAAGAGAGTGGGTGATCAGACGGACCCCTGCGGCACGCCAGCATTTACCTGCAGGAACTCCGAAGTTCGACCATCACAGAGGACGCGAATACGGCGCCCCTGCAGGAAGCTAGACACCCAGTCGCACAGTCTGGGAGGCAGACCAAAGGCTGGCATATTTGAGTCTCCGTCAGAAAAAGCATGGCTGGATTCGCCGTCTCGAGGTGTTGGTGGACGGCGTTGAGGTTTGCATGGAGCCCACAGATGTTCGTGGACTCCACCTCAAAAAGCGAGCTTGTGGGAGAGAATAGCGCCGCTGTGTATCCATGCTCTTTGTTTTGCGCTGCCATGATGTAAAGAAAGGAAAGAAGAGGGCGTGAAAAAGAGGTGATTGTCGTCGCAACACTGCGTGACAAAGCGCGGGATATTGGTTTCGTCTATTAATGTGAGGCATGGCGAGAGCCGACACGCCGTACGGAAGGGCTTATATCAATATCTGTTACTAATTACTATACAGTTTATTATTAAAACATAGGGCTGTAGGTACTTGATATGTCATTCGCTCGGTAATCAAACATTCTCACTCCTAATTGTTATTAAACAGCTGTTAATCCCCTAGGGAGGCATGGTGCTCGTGACAGAAGACATCGGAGAGAGGCTCCTGCCGAAATTCGCGAAGAAAGCCGAGGAGCTGAATGTGAACATCGTCATAGTACCCAATGGCTCAATAGAGCAGTTGAAGGAGCTGGTTGGGCTGGTCGCCAGTTCGGAAGTAAGTCACATTTTTTTCATACCACTTAGGTGGCAGACGGCCCACCTGATGGAAAGTGGTTACCGTTGTCTATGGACGAGTGCAACACCAGGAGAGTCACAGTAGTGCTGCCGATCCTTTAAGAAATTCTGTGCCGCCAGCGAAGAAGACAAGCAGGGCAAGCCTTTAGTCTTCTCACTGACAGCACTTCTCCAGTGAGCTCTGGCTACCCTACTCACCGCCGGAAACACACCACGAGGTTATTATACCCGCGGTATTCTGTAGGGTACGTCCCCACTAGTCCTCAGTCGGACTGCTCGATTGGGACAGAAATACTGTTGGTTACTTATCTTCTTCAGTAATTGCCTAGTTATGTTTCCGAGGTTCTCTTATGGTTTTTGATTGCTATGTCATTTCCCTGCCATCTGACCTCCCAAGTCTGGAAGGAAACTCTGCGCCAGAGCCTGGTTCGTTGTTTATCAGGTGCACCGACTTTTTTTTGACCTGATGGAAAGTGGCTACCGTGGCCTGCAACACCAGGGGCGTTACATTCGTGCTGCTGACAAGCCGACCCTGAAGAACCTTTCTAATGCCCTTCTTGAAGAAATCCATATTGTAGTCGCTTGGGAATACCACAGTACAGGATTACAATTAGGGTTGCAAACTGATGATATGCGTGAGAACTTGCAACTCCATAAATATCATTAACGCGTTGCCAGTTCGTGCGGTATGGCAAATCTGTAGACCACTTAAATAATATCATTGCAGAAACTTAAGTGTTTACGTCTAATAAAGACGCCTGCTTTCCAGACAAGGCCAATTTAGAGCAATTCAACCAATTTATATCAGAGCGTACGCAATGAAAAATTACAGATAGCCGCCGTAAATCTATACCTATTGTACAGTCGATAAATATGGAGATACGGTTGCATCTTTACACACAACTTTCTATGAAAAAGTGTAATAGTACATAATGGTACAAGTGAGCAAAGTTGGTGATTACCGCCGAGGCCCCATTGAGACCCGAGCCGCCAGGCAAGGGTCTTAAGAGAGCCGAGGATGGTAATCATCATACTCACGCGTGCCATACGACGTTTTACAACACACTTGCGAATAAAATAATGCTACAAATACTAAATAAACAATACTACAAATTAATTCGTTTTCCTATGTGCGCGCATCTAACAATGGCGGTCGGCCATATTAAAAAAAAAAGAGGTTTGAATTTAACTTTTTTTTACTGTTTTTTTTCTGTACTTAGAGAAAAAAAAAAGTTAAATTTGAGTGAAAATTTTGTTTATTAAACAAGTATTACAAGTTGAAATTATTTATTTAAATACGAAAATGCATCAAATGAACATACAATAGGCATATTAATTTATTCGTACTATTAAACACGTTCTTTTTTGTATCGAAACTTTTTTAAGAACATAGAAACTTAACCTATAAAGTTTAAAAAAAGAATCTATAACTCACTTGTGAATAATAGCAATTAAAAAGTCACAGTTTGATAATAGGTGTCATTACGTGCCTATTTGCGGTGAAATAATATCACTTTTATGAGCAGGTGTGTTGTAAAGTACATTATTTGTATGCAGATAATATATTGTGTTTTATATAATAGCATTTTTATACAAATTTGTATAATAATAACATCAGACAGATATATAAAGCCCAGACTCAGTCTCAGATGCATGGCTCGAGTTATAATAGTGCCCGGAATTCGGTAATTACGCTCGCCTCCTATTACGTGAGACGAAATCACCTCTGCCTAACCCCGCCAGGGATAAAGGGGTGCCGCGTGATTATAATCTTATCTTATCTTATATATATAATATAAATCTCGTGTCACAATGTTTGTCCTCAATGGACTCCTAAACCACTTAACCGATTATAATAAAACTCGCACACCATGTACAGTTCGATCCAACTTGAGAGATAGGATAGTTTAAATCTCAAATTATAGTCGCAATTTTAATTTATCGCGATAACCAACATCCACGCGGGCGGAGCCGCGGGCAAAGGCTAGTTATATTATATTATATATTAGATATAATTGTAGATTGGAAATGTTTGTCCGCGATGGACGCAAAAAGTACTGAACGGATTTCGAAGCGGTTTTTTTTGTTAGAAAGGTCTTGGTCAGACTTAAAATCTTACGCATGTTTGATTGCGATCGGTTGAGTAGAACCGGGTAGGTATAAGAAATACACGCGGGCGGAGCCGCGGGCGGAAGGCTAGTATGTATATATGCTAAACAGATTTAAACTCTGAAAAATATCAAATCATATCGCTATCATGGCATGCAAAGGTTACCTGGGAGAAATCGCTTCAAGCGATAAGGTTTCATTGTACTGCTTCCGTAGATTCGGTGATTTTCATTATATTTATTTACCTGGAGGTCAATTGTTATATGTAATAAAAACATGGTTAACTTTCAGTTCCGATCTAATCTTGATCACAATAATTAATACATAATTGATCACAATAATTAATACATTTGAGTATGAAATCGGAAGTCTGCTTGCTTTTTGCTTTTTATTAATTTATATTGTAGTGTGAACGAAACATGATTCGTATTCCCTTCCCCCACGTCCCATTTTTATGCGTTCTTGTGACTGAACTGAGTTTATATTGAGATTAAACTGAAACCATACCAATATTATTTCCAGAAGGATCCGCAAAGGATCGGATGCTGTCAATTCCTTCTGTGATGGTTAAGATTACCAAAATTGGCTTTCGGGTGTACTACTTATTGTTCTTTATTAAGCGTATAAAAAAGTTCGATCAGTTTATACGTCGCCATATTTCGGCGGTTTTGAAAGTTTGTTAGTTCGTTTATCACTTTTTAGTCCAGTAAAAAGGACGTGGGACAAGGACATAGGTATTTATAGTAGGTATATATCTAAGATCCGCTGCAGTTCCATGTCTGATTATGGGGTCCGACCGTAGTTTCCGTGTCGGTTTTGGAAAATATACTCCTATACGAGTAAATATATACAGGGCGT
This sequence comes from Eilema depressum, assembly GCA_914767945.1. Taxonomy (NCBI): domain Eukaryota; kingdom Metazoa; phylum Arthropoda; class Insecta; order Lepidoptera; family Erebidae; genus Eilema; species Eilema depressum. The sequence goes on along the minus strand of OU612012.1, from coordinate 29,428,998 downwards.
CCCACGGCGATGCCACATGGAGGGAAAGTACCTTAAATCCTTAAGTTAGCTCATTTTGTTTAAAGGAGACATCATTTTATTTTTAAAAAGAAACAAAACTGCATTCAAAGATTTTTTTAAATTCGCTTGCCACACCCGGTAATCGAACCGACTAAAATCCGAAAAAGTAACATCCTGTATTTTTATGGCATCAATCGATAGTGTCAATCATAAGGATCAAATCTATCTAAGAAACATGGTAAATTAAACGGAAGGAAGTCCTTGAAACCTAAAATTATTAATTCAATTTGGCAAAATAAAGCACTTTAACTCAAAGTTCATTCATCCATCTGATACCATATTAACAATAAAATTCCATATTTAAATTACTTTTCTTTTTTTATCGTGCTGAGACCGCTGCTGGTCAGCAGTAGTATTTAGGTATGTCGAACTCAAACCGACTAAAACCGCACGCCGTCTCAATTAACAGGTTATAAGTTGATCCAATAGTGCAATTCTCTCGCCATTTTCGTTGCCCAGGGTACACCGCGTGCAGGTTTCTAATCAAGCACCCAAAAATAACTACCTACCCTACCTACATACCTCATGCAGTTACCCAATAAATTTACATTCTAAACAGGTAACAAAGTTCGTTCATTTAGTACTCATTTTACTAAATAAATTTCATCAAAGATATCTCTAGTGTTGATACCTTATAAGAAAGTGTTTTATTTTACCAAATTGAATTTATAATTTTAGATTTCAAGGACTTCCTTTCATTTAATTTACCATGTTTCTTAGAGAGTTTTGATCCTTATGATTGACACTATCGATTAATGCCATAAAAATACAGGATGTTACTTTTTCGGATTTTATTCGGTTCGATTACCGGGTGTGGCAAGCGAATTTAAAAAAATCTTTGAATGCAGTTTTGTTTCTTTTTAAAAATAAAATGATGTCTCCTTTAAGTAAAATGAGCTAACTTAAGGATTTAAGGTACTTTCCCTCCATGTGGCATTGCCGTGGGACGCCCTGTATATGTAAAAAAATAATTCTGATAAAATGTGAAGTCGCATGTAAAAGTTAATCAATAAAACTTGGCTTCTACGAGTATCTGAAGTACGTTTAATTTGGAGTGTATTGGCCTTAGATAATTAGGTTAATTAAACACTTATAATAATCACAATTATTGGAGGCACGATTTCGCTACGTGCAAGGTCAAGTGAGGTTCGATTCTCATACGGAATGTGCCGTTTTTGAACCGAGTTTTAATTTGTGCCCAAAGGGTAAAATGGGATTGTCCATCCGTCTATCTGTTCCCAAGATGTATCTCATGAACCGTGATAACTAGAATTTTTACAGATTGGCAGTCTATAACAAAAAATTACCTACTAAAACAGAATAAAATAAATAATAATATTTAAGTTGGGTGAATATGAACGCGCCATTGCTCCATATCAGGTAGACGCTTGAAATATTCACAAGATATTTAGTTTTATATTCAGTTTGAAAATAAATAATTCAATTAAAATAAATATTTAAAGGGGGCTCTCAAACAACACCGTGATGTGTTTTGCCGTATTCCAACAATGTTACTTTTCTGTCGACAGATCGAACCACCGCCCCACTCCGTGTTCCCCGCGGAAGATGCGCAGGAAGTCGTCAGGAAACTGTGCAACTCTGAGATCAAGGGGCGAGCCATCCTGAAGTTCCACAACATTGACTAGACGCCGCGACTGTCGAGGATTTGATTAGTTAGTCGTAGAGGCAAGTATGGTGGTGTAAGTGTAACAGCTGGGTGTGGCACTACCCTTATGTAGGTACGTAGTTTGTTGACTCAATGTACGCCTGTGTAAAGGTAAGGGCGCTTTCGCGGGTATTTTAGGTAGTTACTACCTTTTGACTCGCTAAAAACTTTTCTCGCTGCAGTGGAAGGTTAACGGGAATGTGCTTTATTTGACGAAATTATTGTAATAATTATGAGTGTAAAAAAGAAATCAGAAATCGAGGGTAATTAAATTAAGCAAAGATCTGACGTCATTGTTCTTTAGTTTTAAGTAGAATTAAACAAAAACCAAAGGTGTCTTTTTTTTTTAAATATGTATTATTAGATATTATAATACATCATTCATCTTTTATCATGTTATGAGGGAAATGTATGTGTCCCTATTTTAGATTAAAAATCCACATTTGAGTCTCCTTAAAATTGGGACTTTCGCAATGATACGAAAATATAATTGTTGAGTACTTTAGTAAGCTTTATGCAAAATTGTTAGATTTATTTATTCGCCAAGCGAACTTTACTTGTAAAAATTAACTGCTGGCATCTAGCTACTAGGTGAGGATCAAACACGATAATAAACGAAGGTTACAAATGCCTGCAGGTTCCTTCCAAGTGACTTGAGTGTTGCAAGAGTTTTGGTGGTGATTAAATGAAACTCGAACCGTCTAAAAACGCAGTCTCGGGTCTTCCCTCGTCTTAATATTATCATATCATACCTCTCGCAACCCGGTTGACTCGGGTGTCATCTTCAGTCTCGAGATGACCTCCTCGAGAAGGTTTTGGTGTCCTAATGCTGAGTATCCTATCTAACTATTCAGCTAAGTTTCAACTGAGTTTAGCATGATATTTACACGTTATCAATGAAACGATTGACGTCATCGATTGCAATCATAATCTCTATCATAGGCATGACATAATTATTTTAATTAAACTCAGTACATAAAGGTCAACTGTAAGTCTTCTGATATTAATGATAAAGGCTGGTGAACAGATAATGTCTACTCGGATATAGTAAAACTATTGGTCCGAGTCCTATGTATATAAATGCGAAAAAACATCCTGTGGGCCCACCATCTAATAAAAGGGTTGTATGCTGCTGACCCTCCCTGAGTATTTAGCCTATGACACTCACAAATAATGTGGCTTTCTATTGATGAAAGAATTTTCAAAATCGGTTCAGTAGATTCTACTGAACCTACTGATTCTACTGATCTACTGAACTGATTTTGAAAATTCTAGCAGCTATGTCACAAACACACAAACTTTACTAGTACCAAAATCCGGCCGCCGCTGCTCTTTCAGTGGGTCACCTAAGTGAATATATCTAGAGGACATTATCCTAATACTCGGTCGCCACAAACAAACGCCCAGAAATATTATTCATAAATTCGGAGTCGACGAATTGGAGCCATGAATATACAAAGACATCTGCGGTACCGTCCGCAGATGTATGTAGAGAGGTCACTGAATTTGTGCCTGTTGTATACATAATTGTTTATTTCGTCTTGTGAGCTTCATCTCAATCTGTATTCTGAGATCTCAATATAAAACATAATCCAAATCCATATGTAATTTTAAAGTATTTCTGTCTGTCTGTTACGGTTTTATGCCTAAAAGACTGTACCGATTTGGATTAATTTATCGACATCTACGTGAGCGAAGGCATCAGCTAATGAAGTATAATAAAGCTGAGTAAATACAGTGAATAGGTCTGCTACAAAAATCTGTGTGTAGATATGTCTGGTAGTATTGATATGGTTATTGTTCGCGCGATACTTCAAGGACTTATACTTATCGGAATATATAAATAAAAGAAGGAATGAACGGGCACAAATTTACTATTAATTAATTACATTACTTCACTTCGCGCGATCCTTCAGTGGACTGTATACGGGTTCTAACTACTTTTCTCTGCTGCTTGCGGCCGCGCTCTCGCTCTCTCTCTCTATCTCCTACACCGACGCCGCGTTCTCTCTCTCTCCTTGCTACATGTACCGGCAAACTCGCGTTCATGCTGGCCGAAGGTGCCGTGTGCAGCGCGATCGTTTTTTGCTGGCCTGCGGTCCATTTTTCTTCACCTACTGTTCAGCACATTGATTGTCGTGCACATTCTCCCGCCGTCGCTGACCCGGTTACGTCTGCGAACTCCGTTGGTAGTACGATGATCTTCCTCGTAGGCCGACGCAAGATGTTGCCTCCGCTAGTGATGACATCTACTACACGAACCTCGCCGTCAGCACCTGGGTAGACTCGACTGACTCGCCCGCGCGGCCATGTGTTGCGGGGTAGGTTAGAATCGCAGATGATGACTACGTCACCGACCTTCGGGGCAACGCCGCTGCTACTGGACTCCCGCCGGTGTTGCAGTAGGGGCAGGTACTCCTTTACCCACCTCCTCCAGAAGATGTCAGCCAGGGTTTGAGCTCGCTTCCATTGTTGGCGACTCGACACGTCGTCAGCTGAGAAGTGTCCGGGTGGGGGCACGTGACAGTTGGGACCGATGAGAATGTGATTTGGGGTCAATGCCTCGGGGTCACGGGGGTCGACCGAGACATGGGTGAGGGGCCTCGAGTTTACGATGTTCTCGACTTCGGTTAGTAAGGTCAAGAGCGTCTCGTCGTTAGGATGTTTTTCTATCATGGTGACTCGTAGGGCTTCTTTAACGGCCTTCACCATGCGCTCCCATGCCCCTCCCATGAAGGGGGCCGATGGTGGTATGTACCTCCACACGATGTGATGACTCGTAACCTCTTGTTGTAGTGCGTCGCGCGCAGCCTCTGCTAGCTCCTTTTCGGCCGCCTTGAAGCACGTAGCGTTGTCGCTCCAAACCTCTTTGGGGCAACCTCGCCGCGCGATAAATCGTCTTAGGGCCGACACTGCTGAGTCGGCGCTGAGTGAGTGTACGACCTCGAGGTGTATGGCTCGAGAGGTCATACATGTGAACAGCGCGCCGTACCTCTTCTCTCGATGGCGCGCCACGGTGACTTCGATGGGGCCGAAGTAGTCTAGACCTGTGAATGAGAAAGGGCGTGTATTATGGGCTAGGCGGGCGGCCGGTAGGTTACCGGTCGTGGGTGTCGCCGGCTTCGCTTTTCTTATACGGCAGAATATACATCTCTTTATCTCGCTTTTCACTGCCGGTCGAATCTTCGTGATCCATAGACGCTGTCTGAGTTCATTGACTGTTATCTCCGTCCCGCCGTGATGTAGTTTTTCGTGTACGTGCTTAATATAGAGGCGTGTGTAGGGATGCTTCCCGTCGAGTACCACTGGATCTGACGTGTCTTCTCCTATCGCCTTCGCAGCTGATATCCGACCTTTCACTCGCAGTGTACCACAGTCATCTATGTACACACTCACATATGTCAGACGGTTGTCTCGAACGTTCGTTTCACCTCTTGTCAAACGTTGTATCTCACTCGCGAAACTGTCTCGTTGACTGGCGTTGATACACAGCTGTTCGGCACGAATTAAATATTCACTCGGTATGTTTAGGTAACACTGTCTACTTTGTTTGACTGCATTATCTTTGTTAAGTTTAGGTATTGGGATAGTCTTTTTGTTACGCCAGTCGGGATCTTGTTTTTCTATTTTTCGGGTTCGTTTGCGGGCAGCCATGGCCTTGACCTTGTTTCGGCGACACAGGGCAATGAACTGTAGTACTCGAGCCGTCGTTCTTATCAAGCGCGTCCATTTTGAGTATTTTTCTATACGTAGTATGTCGCTTGTACTGTGCGTTTTCTGTGAAGCTGACGTGTGACATGTTTCTCGCTCCTCACCTGTGTCGTAGCGAATGGTTTTTTCTTCTATCGGCCACTCTGATTCGGGCTGCTGAAGGAATGTGGGGCCAGTGTACCATCGGTGGGTGACCCCGAAGCCTTCGGGGGTCGCACGTGTCGCGTCGTCTGCCACGTTGAGTCGAGTAGGTAGCCACCGCCATTCATTTTTCTTAGTGGATTCTTCTATCTCAGCGAGACGGTGAGCGACGAAGGGCTTGTACACGCGGGGTTCTGACCTTATCCAAGCTAGTGCAGTTCGTGAGTCACACCAATAGATTTTGTTTGTTACCTCATATTCGTGTTCTTCCAACACAGTCTGGGCCAGGCGGGCCCCCAGTAGGGCGGCTTGAAGCTCGAGTCTTGGTATGGATACGGGTTTTAATGGGGTTACTCGGCTCTTGGCGGCTGCTAGGGATACTGTTGTGGCGCCATCTGCGTGTTGTGTGCGCCAATACACGGCTGCGGCGTACGCCTCCTCGCTCGCGTCTACGAACGTGTGTAGTTGATGCGAGATGACTGATGATGATGACTTGTTTTGAACATAACAACGGGGTATCCTCAGCTGTTCTACTTCGTTGAGTTGAGTGAACCACTTGTTCCATCGCTCTCGGAGTTCTTCGGGCAGTGGGTCGTCCCACTCTGTCTTGTAGCACCAGGTGTCTTGAAAGATACGTTTACCTGGGGTCGTTATCGGCGAGATGAGGCCTAATGGGTCGAATAAGGCCATGATCACACTGAGGGCTTCTCTCTTTGTAGGCGGTCGCGTTCTTGTTTTCACTTCTTGAGATATTTTCAAGTTGCTCGCGTTAAAGCCAAGGTGATCCTCGTTGACGTGCCAAAGTAGACCTAGTGTTTTTTCTGTCTCTTGCCCGCCGAGTGTTACTGTCGTACTGTTATCAAGTGGTATTGACAAACCTTTTAAGATAGTTTTTTCGTTTGAAGTCCATCCGTCTAGCACGAAGCCCGCCTTTTTGTGTATCATGTCGACGGTCTGTGTAGTGTCTCGCGCAGCTGTGACGGTGGGAAAGCTTTGTAAGTAGTCATCCATGTAGTGATTCTTTTGTATGGCTTGTACGGCGTCCGGGTGTGTCTCGAGGTAGTCTCTCGCGTTTCTGTTCTTGATGTAGAGCGCTGTGCAAGGGGATGACGTAGCTCCGAATATTACTGACGTCATACGATATTCGTTTGGTTGGCCCGTGCGTTGTTGACCTCTCCACAAGAAGCGTAGTGCGTCCCGGTCTTCTTTTCTGATTTTTACTTGCATAAACATTTCTTTTATGTCGGCGCTGACGGCATACGGGTGTTGGCGGAATCTCATAATAACGCCCGGTAGAGACTGCAGTAGGTCAGGGCCGGAGTGTAACATATCGTTCAGACACATACCTTTTGATTTTGCAGCGGCGTCGTGAACTAGACGCGGCGGCTTGTGCGGCTTGGCGGGGTTGATGACCGGAAAATGAGGTAGGTACCAAGTTTTCCCTGTAGGTGGTGGTGTAGGAGCTGGTTCTGCGTAGCCTGACTTGAATAGGTTTTCCATCCGTTCTTCATACTTTTGTTTCAGATCTTCATCCCTATCGAGTCTTCGTTCGAGCGTAAGCAGACGTCTCTCGGCTTCTACGTAGTTATTTGGTATGTTTACATTTTCATTTTTCCACAGTAAGCCGGTCTCGAATCTCCCGTCTGGCAGCCGGCGGCTTGTATTTTCTAGTATTTGCAAAGCTTGATGCTCGGGATCTTGCCGCGGCTTCCTAGGTTCGATGCCTAGCGATTCGAGCTTGAAATAATTTTTAACTGTGTTCTCAATTGTATTGTTTTCGTGTTGTTGTAGCTTACCGCAAAATGATACTGTTGCAGTCGTCGCGCCGGTGCAGCCGTGGAGCACCCACCCGAGGTAGGTGAGTGAAGCTACTGGCTGGTCGCGGTGCCCGGTGCGCAGCTGACGGGTCACTATGAGATGCCAATTGTCTTGTCCTAATAACACTTTCGGTGAAGCATTTTCGTATATCACTTTATCACGTATGTCTATTAAATGTTCACAATCACTTAAATGCTCTTCGTACACGGTGTCAGGTGTGAAACGGAGTCGTTCCATGGTGCGCGCGGTCACGTCATGCTCGTCCTCGGCGTATTTACCTTTGATGAGTAAACTGACTGTCTTGCTTGTGTGTTTCATGTCACTGTTCACGCCTTGAATCCATATTTCTTTGCTAGGTCCGTCTGCTCCGATAATGTCTGCTACTGTTTCGTCAATGAGCGTGATGGTACTTCCCTCGTCCAATAACGCGAACGTGTCAATGCTGCCACGGGGTCCTTTTAGTGTCACTGGTGCTATCTTCAGGTAAGCCTTTCGTTTGTTGCTAAGGGGGTTTGCTGCTATCGTCAGCTCGGCCGCCGAGGTTGTGATTGCGTCATTAGTTACCTCGCTCGTCGACGCGTACTCTCCCGGTGGCTTATCGTGATGCAGGAGGTTGTGATGTTTCATGGGGCAGCTGTTCTTACCGCACCTGGGTGCTTTGCAGGTGATGCGTCGGTGTTTGCCTTGTAGACAGCGATAACAGATATTATATTTCTTGGCGGCCTCCCATCTCGCATTTGTATCTAACGCGATGAACTGTTTGCACTCAAATAACTTGTGATCATGTTTACACTGTGGACACGTATCTTCTGCTGTCTTCTTGTTTACAGAAAGTGTTTGTTCTACTCTTCTTGTCTTTTGGGATCGGTACCCGTGTCCTCTATTTTCTTCTCGGGGCGTGGCTTCTGGTAACGCGTAGGAGCTGCACTTGTCTGCTTCTTCTGATAAAAATATCGATATTTTCTTAAGCTCGGGTATATCTTCATTTTTCTTAGCCGAGAAGTTGTACCAGTTGTTTCTTATTATAGGTGTAAGCTTCTCGATAACAATCCTACTCATTTCCGGGCTATGTAAGTAGTGCGGCTTTTTTAATGCTTCTACGGTTCCTACCATGTTGGCTATTTTTCCCGCGAAGACGCATAAATCTCTTGCGTTATCAGTTAGCTTATGAAGGGTCTTGAGTCTCTCCATCTCAGCGTGAATGAGGGCCTCCGGCCGGCCAAACCGTCTTTCTAGAGCCTTGATTATAGTTTCAGGGTCTGGTTGGCTCAATAGTAGGCACTCGACTGCCTCTTTGGCAATCCCACGTAGACTTCTTCTTATTCTTGCAATATTTTCATTTTTTGTAAAATATATACTCGATTCTTCGTATGTGGTTTTAAAGGCGAGCCACTCCGTGCTGCTCCCACTGAAGAAAGGCAGCTCTTGCATGTACTTCGGTGGCTCCCTGGTGCTTCTCATCGCTTGAGACAACGCGGCGGCTAACGTAGACACGTCAATTACGGGATTTTTCACCGAGGCACTTTCTCTTGATTTTTCGTTCGCTTTACAGTCACTTTTTTCCACTTCTTTTTCACTTGGCTTACCTTTTGTATGGTCGTCGCCTGTGGATCCTATGTTGTCTTGACTTACGAGTGTTTGCGGCGCCTCAGTGTCTCTTTGTAGCCACGTACCTATGCGAACCGATGCCAGGTCATCCCCGGACTCGTCTTCACTCGTACTATTTTCTTGCAACTGTAGTAGGCGAAGCCGTTGTACCTCAGCTTCTGCTCGTATTTGTTCTATTTTCAGCTCTGCCAGACGCTGCTTAACCTCTAATTCTTTTTTCTTTCTTGAGTTGGTGGAGCGGCGTGACTTCGGTGGCCGCACGGTGCGCTGCGAGCTATGCTCCCCATTATTTTCAGCGCTGCTACAGGTCGGCGTCTCCTCAGCCGGCCTGAAGCCATCCGTGGTCGTAGTTCGTTCCGTGGCCTCTTGTGAACCGCTGCGCGTCGTGGGGTCCTGGGCCTCTTCGGTGGCCCCCTGGTCAGCTCCCTGGGCAGCAGGTTCCTCTCCCTGTCGGCGTGTCACTACCATTTCCGAATTTTTCTTATTTTCTGGCTTTAATTCCTAAATTCGGCTCCGGAAGGACCATTAAATGTTCGCGCGATCCTTTAGAGGTCTTATACTTATCGGAATATATAAATAAAAGAAGGAATGAACGGGCACAAATTTACTATTAATTAATTACATTACTTCACTTCGCGCGATCCTTCAGTGGACTGTATACGGGTTCTAACTACTTTTCTCTGCTGCTTGCGGCCGCGCTCTCGCTCTCTCTCTCTATCTCCTACACCGACGCCGCGTTCTCTCTCTCTCCTTGCTACATGTACCGGCAAACTCGCGTTCATGCTGGCCGAAGGTGCCGTGTGCAGCGCGATCGTTTTTTGCTGGCCTGCGGTCCATTTTTCTTCACCTACTGTTCAGCACATTGATTGTCGTGCACAGTTATATTCAATTCTACACTAGCAGCACCAGCCATTGGCCTGTTATTGCGATAATATTTAGTACTTATGAACGTACGTACTATCTTCCGACGTGTACCTAGTGCCAATAATAAATGCCAATTAAGAAAACACTCACACGCTATTCTAAATTTAGCCACCCTATCGTTGTTTATTGTGCTACGCTCCAATAGGTACAAAGCGATACTATACTCTAATATCATTTTGATCATCATACATCCTTTATCCCTGAAGGGTTAGGCAGAGGTGAATTAACACCCACATTTCACTGATTATGTTAGGTCCCACGTTATAAGGGGTGAGGCTATTGCCGTTTTCCGGGCACTATTGTTGACTCCATGCATCTGAGGTTGAGTCTGGGCTGTATATATGTATCTGTCTGATGTTAAACAGCCCTATCCCTTAGTCGCCTGGTACGACACCGCATGGGAAGAGATGGGGTGGCCCAAATTCTACTCTGCAGGGAACCACGCGCGCGGCGGCTTACTAAAATCTGAAGAAAATATATTGAGAACTAACTGTTGCCCGCGGCTCCGCCCGCGTGGAATTCTGATCCCGTTCATCGGTTATATATAGCATATGTTGTGTTATTCTGATGTATAAGCTATATTATTGTAAAGTTTCATTAAAATCCATTCTGTAATTTTTATGTGAAAAAGTAACATACATCCTCACATACTTACAAACTTTCGCATTCATAATTTTAGTAGGATTCAGACTCCAACGAATAGCTAACATATATTTAAAAGCTTTTACTACGCACGCAATTACCTCTGGCGTACATTGTAGGACGCGACGCCTTGGCGACCATCGTATCGTAGAATTCAAATCACTGTTGATATTATGTTGATAGTTATATTATGTTTATGACGGAAACAGCCGATTGTTGATATAATAACACACTGATAGCTGAATTATATCTCGTCGTGTTTATATTGAGATGTTATGTACTAGAAATAGTTTGTACTGAGGATATTAGCGACAACGCGCTCCATGTTAAGTAGTTTACTTAGCTACTTATATCTTTTACTAACTTATGCCCGCGGCTCCACCTGCTTTCGGTCATGCCTCCTCCGGTTCTACTCGACCAATTGCGATCCAACAAATGTAAGGTTTTAAGTCTGACCAAGACCTCTCAAACAAAAAAGAAAACCGTATCGAAAGCCGCGCGAGCATCGCCAACAAACAGACATCTTAAATAGTTATTTGTTATACAAGAGTGCAAAGTTGCTTTTTAACCGCGTGCTCAGTTTTGATGACCGAGCAAGCGAAAGATTCACGAGCGTAGCGAGTGATTCACAAATTAGAATCTTGAGCGTTAGCGAGGGAATCAAAAGAGCACAAGGTGAAAAATCTTTGCACTCGAGTGCAACACGTAACTTTTCATCCCACCTCAGCGAGGAAATAATGAAATGCTTCTCCTTCCTAGCGTTAATTCCCAGTCGCATCCGAAGATTTCACCTCGGAACCCGGGGTCCGCTTTACAACGCACTACGCAACTGCGGATTTGGCTGGACCTCGATATTTGCCGTGAAGCGACTGCCATCTGACCTCCACATAGTGGCGTAGCTAGGTGACCAAGGGCCCCGGTGCAAAAAGAAACAGGGGGCCCCCCTATTTTTTTTTGGTTCTGAAAATTCCTTCGGGCGTCGCACGTCGACTTACCGAAGTAAACGATGAGGTAGGCAACTCCCCTACCGGTCGCTAACGTGCTGTTGTGGATCAAATCTCTCCCTCTTTTTAGTGCGGAAATCCCCTCAGATACCACCCCCGTCGTCGGCCATCGGGGGTAGCTATGTCGGACTCGGACCGCTTAATACTACACGCCGTCTCGGATCTTCAGATACCAGAGCTGCCGGGGTGTAAGGTTACCGAGAGCATATCACTGGCTGATTCTGGGCCATCTACGTTTTTAAAATGGCCTCCTCGGGTGTGAGAAGCACGGTGTCCCTATAGAACTGTGAAAAGAGAGACGAACATCAAACCGCGGCGCCAGTGGGGGTGAAAGGGTGACAGGCGGCCGCACATGTAACCCCCACGCCTGCACTCGGTAACCGGTCCGCTCCTTGCCTGCTCTTTGTGCCCATTGCTAGTCAGTGGGACATGTGAAAAGTCTCCGACCAGCCTTCAACAGATCCGCGAGAGAGGAACGCTGCCGTCTCCGTTGCCCAGGGTGCACCGCGTGGTGACTGCAGACCCGCACCCCAATCCTCCTTCCCTTGTAGAGAGGCGCGTGGAAACAATCTAGAGATAGATATATAAGATATACGCCAGATATACGCTGGCATCACGTGTGATCCCAAAATGCCAGTCAGGTTGAAGGAAAAGAAAGAACGAAAAGAAAATACATTTATTGCAAAACACAACGCACATTACACAATACACAATTAGGGGGAGGTCATTAGGCCATGGTGGTCATGGAGATAAAAATGCTATGCGGCGTTACGCGTAAAGATCGCGTGACGAACTCTCGCATCCGCAGCAGCCTTCATGTCCGTGATATGGTGGATAAAATGCAAGAGAGCCGCCTTCTCTAGTGCGGCCACGTCTTGCGGCAACCGCCAGGCTACGTGGGTAACAAATGCATGGCAATGGCGCCCCCGCCGAGTCCAGGTAAAAGGGGTAGGCCCAAGAAGTCTTGACTTGATGTCGTGGAGGGTGATATGCGTGCGAATTTTTCTCACTTTCATGGACGCCCAAGATCGTGCGAAGTGGAGGAGGAAGAGCCGGAAGGCGGACCCTGAGCTCCGAGGTCATCTTGGCCACAGATGCAATCAGGAAAATGCATCTATATGCAGATGATGATGATTTCGTGTTCGTGTTTATGTCGAATCGACATAAACATTCAGTGAAGGTGTTTAGGCCGGAATCGAACCAACTAAAACTGCATGCAGTCTCGGGTCTCGAGCGCCGGAGTGTAAGAGGGACCAATAAGAAAATTCCATTGCACCTCGACAGACCCTGGGCCATATACGACTTTGAGATGGCCTCTTCAAATATGGGCACCACGATATCTCCATCTGGCCCAGAACCATCCCACCCCGTTACTTGTTTTCCACTACGACAGTTGCTAATCAGAGTTATGTACTGGGCTCAGGGGGCCTCCAAGCTAGCTGTAAATGTGATGGCGAATATTTCAACGAGACAGTACTGCACAAAATTCCCAACAAATGAGTTGCACTGATTAGAGTTGTGCAGTTGTGCTACACGACAATCCATTTTCGCATTCCAAAATTAAGACTTTTTGGTAGTTCAATATGATATTTGCTAGTTCAGACTCGGGCTTGGGGGGCCCCCTGAGCCTGGCGGCCCTGGTGCACCGCACCACCTTGCCCACCCATAGCTACGCCAGTGCCTCCACAACCCAATGGTGACATTAGGCGATATCGAAGCATTGCAGCTAGACCGTTGTTGTTGAACTTTTTAGGGCTCCAACTACCCGTAACGACTGCCATAGATGTTCGTATGGCATCCGTGACCGACGGCTTAACGGTGCTCTCCAAGGCACGACCAAACCAATGCAAATACCCATTTTCATGCATAAAAAATATTTGCACTGAGTGGGGATCGAACCCGTGCCTCCTGCGTAGCGGCCGCGTTCACTACCACTACGCCACGGAGGCTGTATAATATGTGTATTAATACTAATAATAAAATACAAATAAATAAAAATTCAACAACAATGTTCAACAATATGACGTGAAAAAAATACTATTAATCTGTGATTGATGCGCGCAAAGCAAATTTTAAAAAAAAAGTACACCAAGGAGGTTCCGAGTCTGAGTTTTTCATAAATTAAAAAAAAAGTTGCCTGATAAATTCGGCACCATAGAGGTAGAAGTAAATAGGTTTAATGATGTTTTGAGTTCACAAACCTAGTACACACGATGTTCTAAATTCAAATTTACTTTATCCTCTAGAGGATAAAAACGACTTTTACGCTCAGTTATCGAAGAATAAAAATACTCTTTCCGAGATGGTGGGATGAAAAATATATTTTCATCCCACCATCTCGGAAAGAGTACTTTTTTTCTTCGATATCTGAGTGTAAAAGTCGTTTTTATCCTCTAGAGTGGTAAAGTAAATTTGAATTTAGAACATCGTGTGTACTAGGTTTGTGAACTCAAAACATCATTAAACCTATTTACTTCTACCTCTATGGTGCCGATTTATCATACAACTTTTTTTTAATTTATGAAAAACTCAACTCGGAACCTCCTTGGTGTACCTACTTTTTTTTTTAAATTTGCTTTGCGCGCATAATTTTTTTTTCACGTCCTATGGTTGAACATTGTTGTTGAATTTTATTTGTTGATATTTTATTATTAGTATTATTACACATAATTATTATACAGCCTCCGTGGCGTAGTGGTAGTGAACGTGGCCGCAACGCAGGAGGCGCGGGTCCGATCCCCGCTCAGTGCAAATATTTGTATGCATAAAAAGTTCAACAACAACGGTCTAGCTGCAATGCTTCGATATCGCCTAATGTCACCATTGGGTTGTGGAGGTCACATGGCAGTCGCTTTACGGAAAATATCGAGGTCCAGCCAAATCCGCAGTTAAGACTGGTAAAGCGGACCCCGAACTCCGAGGTGAAAGCTTCGGATGCGACTGGGAATTAACGCTAGGAAGAAGAAGCATTTCATTATTTCCTCGCTGAGGTGGGATGAAAAGTTACGTGTTGCACTCGAGTGCAAAGATTTTACACCTTGTGCTCTTTTGATTCCCTCGCTAACGCTCAAGATTCTAATTTATGAATCACTCGCTATGCTCGTGATTCAAATTTAGAATCTTTCGCTTACTCGGTCATCAAAACTGAGCACGCGGTTAAAAAGCAACTTTGCACTCTTGTATAACAAATAACTATTTTGTGTTCAGTATCGTTAATATAACATATCCCAAGTATCCATACTAATTTTATAAATGCGAAAGCTGGTGTCTGTTACACTTCACGCTAAACAATTGAACCGATTTTCATGAAATTTGGTACAGAGATAGATTAATACTTGGGAAAGGACATAGGCTATGTTTGGTCGCGATAACCGACATCCACGCGGGCGGAGCCGCGGGCAAAAGCTAGTGTTTTATAAATATCATAGAATACCCAATGTACTACGGCTACTTTACAATTATTTAATAGTATCTTGCGCTTTCTTGCCAAAATATCCCTCAATACAGTATGACGGGATACCTTCCCCTTCCAACTCTTCAGAGCACGCCACTACCACTACAGGATAATCTCAATATCCTCGGTATGGATGTTCGCTGCAGACTAAATAACAAAAATTACATTGAGGGTATCATAAAAACAGCCTCACGAAAACTCGGAGTCCTAAACAAAGTGAGACGTTTTTTCACGCCGGAGCAGCGGTGTCTACTTTATAAGACACAAATTCGCTCCTGCGTGGAATACTGCTCGCATCTTTGGGATGGCTCCGCTGTCAAGGCTGTCAAGGCCCCTGTTACTCCCCCTCCCCCCTCCATGGACCGCGCCTATGGAACCCCTAGCCACTGTTACAACAGATCATCTTCAAAAATCAGATCAGATTGCAATAACAACCCTAACTTCACTCAAGTATATTTATTAGCGATGGGAAGCCACAGGAAACTACTACATCCATTACTATTAGAACTGTCGGGATATTTACCATGTATTGTTTCGAGTATTCGAGTTCCTCCGTGATCATAGTGCTTGCAACAGCGCTGAAATATCGGATACTCGAAACAATACATGGTGAATATCCCGAGAGTTCTAATAGTAATGTGAACGACCATGAAAGTTTAAATACTACATCCATATCTATACTAATATATCATAAAGCTGAAGATTTCCTTTGTTTGATTGATTGAACGCACTTATCTCAGGAACTGCTGATTCAATTTGAAAAAAATCTAATCTTGTCCTAATGCCAGCAGTTAGTCATAGTTGTAGTGAGCGCGACCAGGTTGAGTACGCTTCGGTCGCGGTGGAAGAGTTACCATCATGTAGATCCCATCGCCACTTGTAGGCGATTGGGAACCCACTAGCTTTGTAGACAGATCAAATTTAGTTTGGCTAGCGTGGGCACAGGACAGAAAACTCAACGCTAATTCCGAAAATGTAATTCTGTTAAAAATTCAGTATCGATCTAATCGGAGTCTACCAAACGTCAAAAACAGTATTGCCGGAACACAGTTTTCAAGAAAGAACTTTGACATCTTGATAAGAAAGAAATAAAAGGAAAAAAGAAATCATTCTACGATATTTATGATAAACAATACAATAGAACAGAAATTAAATTAATCGTTTTTGACATTTAGGAGATTGGATCAAGACTGAATTTTCAATAGACAATAATATTTGAAAATTGGAAACCATTTTCACCACTTAGTCTTATGTTATATTTTACTGCTTTGGTGCCCATGCAGCTTTAAGTTTTACTTTGTCTCGCGGGTGATTGCCTAACATATCATTGTAAACAACTCTTTGAATTATAATAAAGACTGGTTTCGTTATAATAATGGCTGCTCTACACGTTGGTGAACACACTGGCGAACGCGATAACGAACACACCCTCCCGACCCGACGACGACGCCTCACATCAAAAATTACACAAACCCCCGCTCTACTCGTTCACTAACGTGTACAGACTGTACACAGTGGCCATAACAAAAACCACATAAATTAAAAAAACGCTTGCGATTGTCAAAGTATACATCATTATAGGGCTATAATATAAATTAGAGTTAAGAATTGCCACTTAGTGAATAGTGTTTCGTATCATAATTACAAAATGAATAAACTATTCTTGTACAATTAGTTGTATAGTTTTATTAAGATGGTACATATAGCTTTGCCAATTTCTTGTTCATTTTCTCGCCCTTAGGTTGCTTTTCCACCACAGATGTGCTATAAATACTATGAGGATGTAAAAGCTATACTATGAAACTATGTAACCGTTTCCACTATGCTATGTAGCGTAGCGAGTAAGATGTGCTATGAAACTTCTTACAAATATTTAAAATTCGAATCTATTCTCCATCCATAGCACGCATCTTCACTATCACTATCATCACTACATATTATAAAACAAAGTCACTGTCGTTGTCTGTCCGTCCCTATGTATGCTTAAATCTTCAAAACTACGCAACGGATTTTGAAGTGGTTTTTTTTAATAGATAGAGTAGTATAATACATGCATAATATTGTAGAGAAACACTGATAAATTTAGAGATATGCAGCGGGAACGGGATCAGAAAATATGACGAAGTTTGCCGGGTCAGCTAGTTCTATATAAAATACATTGCTTAGCTGAAACTCTCTATATAAAATACATAGCTTAGCTGATTGGTGGATATCAAACGCATCTTAGCAACGTAGCATAGCACATCTCCGGTGGAAAGGCAGCCTTACTGTAAATATACGTGTGTGGAATTTCGGTGATCAAAAATATTAATGTTATACCACTATTACTAGCTAAGAGCTATTGAAAATTTGATTTTGGACTATTTACATAATTTTTTATTCAATTTATTTCCTAAATATAACTTATTTAATAAGAAAATTGTTATTGATCAACATAATCTTTATTACTATCAAAAATATTAAGCGATGCATATTTTGTAATGTAAGTGCTATAATAATGCAATGATATAATAATTTGTCTACAGAATAGATATAGGTAGTAGCTACTGACGGAATGCAATGCTAACCCATAGCTTTTAAGGTGTATCTCATACATTATGTTAATACAAGTTCGGATCATGTGATGATATATAGTGGCGTATACTAAGTATAGTTAACGGCATACAACTTGACCCCAAGATGTGCTCTATAAGCGCAGTACGTGTTTTTTGAGGATAGCACGGGGTGTTAGAGCCTCGTTTCTCTCGCGATTTGGGGTCAAATTATACCTATGCCGGAAACTTATAACGCGACTCTGATAGAGTAATGACGTAATTGCAATTTTTTTTTTCAATAGTTATCATTTTTTTTCCTACAGAAGTCTAAACGCTTTTGTAGGAATTATTTATATTGGAATTGACCTGTTGATCAAAATAAAGTAATTAGCATAAAGCGCCTATTGACACGACTTATTAAAATATCAAAAATATGCAGAAATAATGATGACTAAAACACACTGGACGACAAATTTTTAGAATCATGAAGTCATTTTTAACTGCATTGCAATTACGCCGATACTGTTCTATTAGAGAGCTTAATAACATACAATATGCTATTGCTCACACGTATTTACCTACTTTATTTAATTTGTTATAGAATAAAAAATCGAGAGGATATTAAAATTAGTTGCACAAATGCACGTATGCCTACTCCATTTCTATACTATTATATAATTGTAAAGTTGTCGTGTGTGTACATTGGAGATATTTAAAAAAAAATACATGGGTTATGTTATGCTAACGATACTGAACACGAAAATATTTTTTTTGAATTGCCTGTCTGTTTGTCCGCGATGGACGCAAAAACTACTGGACGGATTTTGATGCGGTTTTTTTTGTAAGAAAGGGCTTACTCAGACTTAAAGTCTTACGTTTGTTTGATCGCAATCGGTTGAGTAGAACCGAAGATATGAGCAAAGATCGCGTTAACCGAGATGCACGCGGGCGGAAGGCTAGTGATTATATAGGTACCTACTTAACTAAAGGTAAACAATCTTGAAAAGACTTATTATAAAAACACTTTATACTAAACAAATTAGGCTAACTGACTAAGTACCTAGTGGTTTTCGTCTTTAAAACAGAAAAATATTAATAAACTGAGTTTTTAAATAAAACATATTAAATAGACACACCAAGATTGTTTACGTTTAGTGAAGTACCTAATCGAATGGGTATAGGTACATTAAATACACTGGGCATACATTACCAGGGCATTCATGTATATCTAGAAGGCCAGCGAATGCTCATTCTATCTCTCTACGTCATGTATTCTCTTACAGTACGCGTACAAAATAAGTCCTTCTGACGCGACCTGGCGTGGCAGTAGAAAGATATAATGTTGCCAATTTCGTCTATATATTTTTATCAGATATTTTATTGTTTAGTTATATATGAATGTAACTTAACCGCAGAACTTAAGAAGTTATATTCGCGCGTTTCCAACGTTCAAACTGTAAAAATTAAATTATTTGAAAATAAAAATCTTTAAAAATTACATAAAAATTGATTACCGAATTATTTAGCAAATCAACAAATTATAAATAACAGTAAATTGTATACGTTACCACATTGTATAGCTTCATAGGCAAGACCAAGCCTTATTTTTTTTAGATTAGGTAAAGTGTAGGCACACAATTCTAAAAAAGCTGATCTAGTGATCGGAATCGTACAACGTGGTTGGTCATCATCCTTTGCCGCGGGACTTCTAGTGTAAATAGTGCCAGAACATTCGTTCGTTGTTCTTTCTTATGTAAACGCTGAAAATAAGGTTTCATTTACACTAAAACATTAAGAAATAATGCTATTGTTCTGACTCTATCTCTATGTTCGTTTGTTCAACATCCATTTTTATGGAGTTATAATAACTAAAATTTTGAATTCGAATATCACATAACCAATTCTTTAATTTATCATGTCATGTCATCTAGTCAAGTTTGGTATCAATTGTGGAACATTATTATAGTGAATAGTACCGGCGTACTGTAACTGTGTTAAGAATAGTTAATAAGTTTACGTTTATTCGTGGAAAATAAAATCCCAAAACGATTGTTTAAATCCATTTTTGTTTTATTTACCTATGTACCTATAGTGTGCCTGAGGATGAACGCTCACCAACACTGCACTATCATCATCATAAATTCCAATTGCATCCATGGTCTTCAACTCGGAGCCCAGAGTGCGGATTTTCCTCCTCCACTTGGGCATCCATGGTTGTGAGACCATTGGCACGCATGCCCCTCCACACGACGCCAAGCCAGCCTCTTCAGTCTATTCTACCTATTGGAGACCAGCGGAGGTGCCATTGCTAGATATTATTACCCATGTATCCTGAAGATGGTCGCAAAACGTGGCCACACCAGCGAAGATGACTCTCTTAGGGCCGGCGCCCACTGCCGCCATGGCACGGCATGGCAAAGGACTTTATTACTAATCAAGTTATTTTGAATCTTATTTCAGTGACTTTAGAATTCATTTTACTTTATTTCGTCAAACGATGCCGCGGCAGGCCGTGGCATGCCACGACGTGCCACAGCATCCCGCGGCATGCCGCGACGTGCCACATTCCATTTGACTGCCTCTTTGTAGTAGCGGCACTGCAAATATTTGTATGCATGAATATGAATATTTGCATTGGTCTGGTTTCTATCCTACTAATATTATAAATTTGAAAGTTTCTAAGTATGTAAAGATGTATGTATGTGAGGATGTTTGTTACTCTTACACGTAAAAACTACTGAATAGATGTTAATGAAACTTTACGATAGCTTATACATCAGAATAACGCATAGGCTATATATAAGCGATGAACGGGATCAGAATTCCACGCGGGCGGAGCCGCGGGCAACAGCTGTTGTATAATATGTATTTATTTACAAAAAAAAAAATTGTATCTAAATATGTTTATAGGCATTCTAGAACCCATAACGCAAGCTAGTTAAGCTATACTTTACTTTGGGTCTGGATAGTGTTGTGTAGATTGTCCTACAGTATTTATTTATTATTATACTAGCTGACCCGGCGAACTTCGTACCGCCATATTTGCCGCCCGCGTGGTATTCCGATCCCGCTGTACCTTCTATTCAAATTTCCATGTTAGATTCTAATCCCGTTCCCGCTGCACCATTCCCGACCCGTGTTATGAACAAACATGCCACATATAATTGACCATGGGAAAAATATGGCTTTTCTAGATTCAGACCCGTTCCCGCTGTACCTTCTATTCAAACTTCCATGTTAGATTCTGATCCCGTTCCCGCTGCACCGTCCCCGACCCGTGAACAATGTGAACAAGCCACATAAATAATTGACCATGGGAAAAACATGGCTTTTCTAGATACAGACCCGTTCCCGCTGTACCTTCTATTCAAATTTCAATGTTAGATTCTGATCCCGTTCCCGCTGCACCGTCCCCGACCCGTGAACAATGTGAACATGCCACATATAATTGACCATGGGAAAAACATGGCTTTTCTAGATTCAGACCCGTTCCCGTTGTACCTTCTATTCAAACTTCCATGTTAGAAGATTCTGATCCCGTTCCCGCTGCACCGTCCCCGACCCATGAACATGCCACATATAATTGACCATGGGAAAAACATGGATTTTCTAGATTCAGTGTGGTCTTTTAAGGATTGTCCTTTGTGATTTGTTTATGGTCATGGCCAATGCAAGACGGATCGAAAATTGAAGTCTTTTAAATTCAAGCGGCATGTCGGTTGGGATCATCGGGATCCTTGGAATGAGAACTTCCTCATCTTCTAATTTTCCTTTGAGTGAAAAAAAAAATTAAAAGTATACTATGTCCTTCCTGGTTCTAAGCTGCCTCCCCACCAATTTTCAACCAAATCAGTTCAGCCGTTCTTGACTTATAAGTGTTGTAACAAACACGACTTTCTTTTATATATATATAGATTATTATTATTAATACTAAATCCCAGTCAGCCATAACAACACAATCACACAACCAACTTCGAATCCACGAAGAGCAAAACTGATGCTAGCGTAGCTGGGCTTTTAGCAGGTTGCCGCGGCATGCCATGCCGTGCCGTGCCGGCAGTGGGCGCCGGCTCTTACATTTTATCTGCTATGTTACGGACATGAAAGCCACTATTGTAGGATATCCTCTCACGCAATTTTTACACGTGACTCCGTATATCCACCGCAGTTTTGTCATCACTGTGATACGCAGTTCGAACTCACCCTTACTATTCGGCAACAGCAAGCAAAAAGATCGGCTTTTGTACAGCAATCTCTCTATGGCCTATTAGTATTACTATTTATCTGTTTGCTATGGCTAAAATAGTAGTAGGTAGGTACCACAAAAAAACGTAAGTAATAATTTACCTTGGTCCTATTGAAAAAGGGCCCACAGTAGATTTTGATAAGAGGCTGGGTTTACTAAAATAGAAACCGAAATGATGTTGAGCTATGTTTAACCATGGGTAGTCTCCGTCTGTGGTAGGTATGAAATAATAAAGTATGAGGTCATACTTTAAATTCTAAAATAATTTACTATTACAGGATTTTTTAAACCACTTAGGTCGCAGACAAGCACACGGCCCGCCTGATGGAAAGTGGTTATCGTGGCCTTCCGACGAGCGCAACAACAGGGTAGTCACACCACACTCGTGCTGCCAACCCTTGTCCACTACAAATGATTAAAAATAAATAAAAACTAAAAAGGACAAACGCAACTTTTACTACGCTTAGCTTAATAAATTTTAACTAAGTACAGGAAGGTACTTAGTCACCAAACCACTTAAACAGCCCTATCCCATCCCTTAGTCGCCTTGAACGACACCGCATGGGAAGAGATGGGGTGGCTTAAATTCTACTCTGTCGCAAACCGGGAATTATACCTATTAAATGAAAATTCATCATCCAGGACAGGACCTGCGACAGTCCATATCTAGGGGGAATATTTTGACGACCAATTGAGTACATATACATGAGTTACATGACAGATATTCAAATAAGTATAGGAGCGAAGACGACGGTGGCGCCATCTACCAAAATTCTTACCTATTAACCCCTTTAATGATTCCGTCCTGTATATATATAAGTTGGTGTACAAGCTCACTCAGGCACACATGGGCTAGACCAAGGGCGGCTAAAGCCTCTGCCATGCCTCTGCATATGACTGGCATTAAAAATAAAATAGAAGTAATGACAAATGGGCTTCAGAATTAATTTGGGATTGCCAGTCACTAAAAATACCTACGGTGTTACCAGGTAGGTACTTACCTACCTGGTAACACAGTATCCGCAGATATTCGAGGAGTATGAAAGATCCGAATCCGTTACTTTTTAGCGGATCTTACACGGATAATTCACATAATAAATAGATACATTTTGGTTAGGTGATAGCAATGAAAATATTAAATTTCATTAAAAATATTTATTACTAGCCTTCCGCCCGCGGCTCCGCCCGCATGCATCTCGGTTAACGGGACCTTTGCTCATATCTTCGGTTCTATTCAACCGATACCGATCAAACAAACGTAAGATTTTAAGTGTGAGCAAGCCCTTTCTACAAAAAAAAAAACCGCATCAAAATCCGTCCAGTAGTTTTTGCGTCCATCGCAGACAAACAGACAAACAGACAGGAAATTCAAAAAAAATATTTTCGTGTTCAGTATCGTTAACATAACATAACCCAAGTATTTTTTTTAAAATATCTCCAATGTACAGACACGACCACTTTACAATTATATAATAGTATAGATTCCTCAAAATCAATTTTATTGAATCTTGATACCAAATATCCGTATTTGCGGATATACCTGTATTAGAGACCTAACACATCACTATTTAATATTAAATCTTGTCTTCATGCAACTCGGATATAATAAAACACACAAATAAGTGAAACATTTTTTATTTTCTTCGGATTACAGACAGTACGGGTGTACTTATAATATTAGTGCTACATTAACTACATATATCTATAGACTATATTATGCTTCTAAACAGAAGCTGACAGAAGATAGTAAAGAACTATATACTTATAATAATTAAAGGTACAAATACTAGACAATAAATGCTAGGTCGCCGTGTATTCTAAAATAGGAACACAGGGACCGATGTGTAACGGGTTACTCTTCCATATCCGCGTTCTATGAACAAGTGAAGAGGGACGCATTTTGTGCACTCATATTATGTGAGTAGGTAATAAGTAATAACTTACACTATAACTATTAGTGTGAAAACCTCTGCTAAAATAAAGCATTTATCCGGCATGCCTTGTAATAACCCGCATTCAAGCTGTTTGCTTAGAAATCTTCTCAGCAACGCAATATTCAAATTATGGGTACGTATAGGGCAAATAAATAAAAAGACATCCATTTTATACATTTAGATAGATCTTACACACGTTAGAAGTTATTATTTCACACAGTAAATAATCGTATTTATGTCAAATTTTGACATTCATATCGATATAGTTGCTAGAGGTACCTCTATACGTAATGCGTATATAACCTGAAAGTACATTCGTGCTTAATATTAAAATTTGTGAAAAAGTTTCGTCGTAGAAGCGCTTATTTAATGAAGAATACCAGTAACCCAATATGACGTCATATTGCGAACCAACCGAGATCAAGAGATACGACTACAAAACTAAAAAGCCGACTACACGAACAACCGCCCTACCCACCGAACAACAACGACCGACTACAGTGAACAAACGACCTTCTAACCGACTAATTCATCATAAACCTGAACACCTTGATATCAATATGTTTGGATTAGACCATCAGACAACAACGAATTCGTCGTTGAATAATACACAAACCCACGTAATTTAATTTTACACATACACATTCATTTTAAATGTGTAAGTATTTACTTACACATTTAAAATTTTACTTTACTTACACATTATGAGCATTTGCTCATAATCGGTTATTCAATTCTATAAAAGGCAAATTCTAGTAATTTATATCTGTTCAAAATTCAATCTCGACCTAATTTGTCAAATGTCAAAAACGATCTCGCCAATCTCCCAAATGTCACGAATTTGACATTTGAAAAATTGACATAAGAGTGAGATTGAATTTCGAACATAGATGAATTCGAACAAATATAAATTACGAGAATTGGGCTTCCGATCAGTTTTCAACAAATTCATCGAACGAATTATATGAAAGCGTAACCTGTACTTTTTATTACCACAAGTACCTTACAATAATAAAATCTTCTTTTTAGAATGTTGGTAGTATGTATCTTAAATTTAGTTTTACAAGTGATCACTTGTGACAACCTTAGTGCTACAAAAATATTATATCAAGTTATAACAACATCAAATTTGATTTTTATTAATACATTGTCTTGTCACTCTGTCCGTTCGCCCGGCCAACGAACCACCCGTCACATTCAATAGACTTATCATGAAATAATTTCAGCCACCAACTTACAAGATCAGACGTGAAAATATATTTGCTCATCAAAACTTATATAATACTGTTGATAAAAAATTATAATTTGTGTGTAACAATTTAGGTATATAGATGACGGTTGTTGTCAAGCTGGACCCTGAATCTGCCAATTGTCACTGTGATCCTACAGACACCGCAAAAATTGCCATTTTATTGTAGACTTTACTTGCTTTACTGTTAAAGTTTAAAATTAAATGACATCTTATAAAGTGAATGAAAAATGTAATGAATTTAATTAACTCTTTTTCAAGTCAAATTTTTTGCAGTGTCAGCGGTTGTCAACTAGTTGAATCAGGGCCCTGTGATGTGACCATGTGAACCCATGTGATGTCTTAAAGTATTTGTTAAGCGACAAATCCATCGTCGAAAACCGGCAAAATAAATGAAAAATACAACAGTAGTACATATAGGGTACATTAATGTGTAGGTCTTTTAAAATTGTTACCCCAATAAAGGTATTTTATTAACTACATATATTTATAACTAACTCTATTAAATAATCGTCATCTAAAACTAGTGTATAAATTTATTTACAGTTAAACATTTCAAATTACACATTAACATGGAATATTTTAAATAGAATTATTGTTAGGAGTAATTATGGTGAAGGTTATTGTTTTATTGTTTATACGGTAATATTGTAGTGCTGATAAAAATCTATGCAAGATTCAAAATGTCAATAAAGGTTTATACATGACACAATTTTCAAAGAAAGTTTGACATCGCGATCGTTTTTAACATTAAATCCATGTTATTACGAGAATTAGCCTTTTTTAATTGAAAACGTAATCGTTTTTGACATTTCATTTGATTTTGACAGATGGAGACTGAATTCTGAACATATTTTTATTAGGATAATAAATTGGCCGTCTGTTTGACAAAATTATGGGTGATATACTTAACAAAATTGGACGGTTACACAGTTAATTAGTTAATAAGCATGGTGCAACAAATACTTTGAATGAAGCTTATATAATTTTTACTAAGACCCGTATCTAGAACGAGATTCAGTCCTGAATCTCCATAATAGACCGATTGGACAGATACAATCTGTCCACAGATAAATCGATATTCAGAACCGAGTACCACTCTAGAATATGGTTTGTAATGTTAACTTATATGATCGATTATTTAGCCAGTTTTAGTCTTAATTAAATTAAAATAATTCAGTTAGATAATAAGATTCGTTATATGGTGAGAGAATTATGAAAATATTTAAACGTCTTTACATGTATAGCGTTAAGCTGCCTCACGAAGGCGGTTAAAAATGGATTCATGAGAAAAACAATATTTTTAAAGAATGTATCACGTATTTATCAACCACTAAGTATTGTAGACGCCGCGCGCCGTTTAATATCAACCAATATTGTTTCTTGAATGTGATCGTTTAAATCGTAGTAGAAAAATAAAATATTATAGTTACCGACTACCGACTTCACAGTTGCGATAATTTGAAAAATATTTTACGAAGAGCGTGCCGTCTTTAACGTGTATCGCGCCCCAGTAATCTAAAACTCTAAAAACGTTTACCTCAGTCTTCTCACGGTTTTTTCTGTTTATCGTCCTCCGTTTTAAACCTGAAATTAATAAACCGAATTTCAAAATTCCTCCTTCGGACCCCTCTAAATCTAGTGCTGTTGGGACGTATGCTACTACAGTCTGTGTCAATGTTACCATATCCTAGCTCTAGCACCCGTTCAATACCCCACTCGCTCTCCTCTTTACTATTCGCCATCTAATGTCGCGTTTGAATTACGATCCCGTGCGTTTAGATGCGATATTATAACGCGTTACTTTCATTTTTTTGGAGACAAAAATCCCATCAATAAATTTGTAAAATTATAATTATTTTTTGTGAAGTAAAACCCCGTCAAATTTACATCTGACTACCTAAATACATAAAAAATATAAATTGATTGGAATATTAATAAATTAAAATATTTTTAACGTTTCTCTATTACTACTTATGTGCAGTGCGGTGATGTATGCAGGCTTCCATTCCATGAGATAAATATAATATAGGAAAACCCCCTTCTCACAATATGTTAATCATAATCCTTAATATCTACATTGAGAATAATCTCATTAATTACGTTTATAAATATAATAAAATGTACAAAATAAAGAAAAGTGTGAGTCGCAATATGTGATTCGTAACATTACGTGTATAATTATATGTTTATAGTTAAATATATGTTTCATTTAGAATTGGCAATATAATTTCTAGGATTAGTTTACTTTAGTTATTTATTCAAAACTGAAGTTGTGCAGAGTTTATTACCGTGACGAGAAATGCCCACGTGTCGGTAATGGACAAGCTACAGATTAGTGTTTATTCAGATGAATATTGAGGTCATAGTGATGGTGCCTACGCGCTCCAATATTCCATTGAAGAAATAGTAGGCGCGGAGGTTCCTTTCCTCTGTTAACTGCTGGACGAACAATTCATAGCACGTGAGTTTCTAAATTCAATATTTTATATTTTTAATAAATATTGTGAAGAATCTGAAGCTAGTGCTACACCGGCTCGGTCAACATTTCATAAATAATAACTAAATGTATGTGATATTTCGCGTATAGCAGTCCTCCAAGTTGACTAAATAGAATACAATGAAATGCAGTCGTACCGGGGTCCCAAACATCAGTTCGGATATCACGAAAATCATCGGACCCCAGTGGTTCAACCCTAAATATGTAATATATACATACATACTTTTTAAATATCCATTCAATGAGATGCAATTTCGCAGATTTGATGTGTTCATATAACTAATAAGGCTGAGTGAGCGAGTAGAGAGATAGATGATATGTGTGGGTGTGTAGACAACACTATTGTGTACCCCTCTCGTCACGAACTGAAAATTGACAACACACAAAAAGTCTACGAAATGCACCACATATATTATAACAGTGGGGTTATTTATGATGAGTTAGTGTTTAACGTATGTGTAGATGATGATGCCGGCGAGGAGGAACCCGAAGGTGATAGTGAGTGGTTTGTAGAGTGACCTCTTGAGCGCGTGCCATCGCTCTGCCTCCCGGGCGCGCTTCTTCATCTCCTGCACTCGGTCCGCCAATTCGCGATTCCGACGATGACGTAGAGTATCTTTTGATTCGCCGACGCTGTGTAGAAAAATCACTTTAGTAGATACTCGACAACATAATTACAGATGATTATGAGGTCGAGATAAAATATAATGAAATAAATAACAACCATAATGTTAACACGTTCGCTCATCGCTATTTCAGTTGTACTGACACAATGCGAATATATGATTCTATATAGGAACAAAAATGGCTTCTGTGCAAACGTCTCACGAGGAGTTTGGTACAAATCAATTAATATTTACATGATGGCCATCGCCGATTTTCTGAGCGGTCGTGAGCCGCTCATAGGCAATGTACCAATTTTGTACTATGTACTATAACTTTTTATACCATTAAGGTAACATAAATATAACATCATGATTGTACTCTACTAATTTTGCCGAAAAAACAATACAACATAACAATATATATTGTACTTGTTAACAAGTACAATATATATTGTATGTTAACAAGTACAATATATTTTGCAGGTACACAGACTCCTTCCTCAGACGAGAGTTTCACTTCCATCTGACGCTTAAATTCATCCATTACACTAATATATCCCTCTATAAAATATTAAACAAAATAATATAGTTTAAAAAATATATGATAATATGATAACCCAAAATAAAAATATGATAATGAACATGAATATGATTTTCTATAGAATGAAGATGAGATGCTGATACTCATATATGAATGAACTATATATACAAGTAAGTTTTAGATATCGTAATCACCAAAAACCACGTTGCGTATGGCCAAGCTCTGTATAAAATCCAAATATGTTTTAAATGAGATCGAATGTAACATTAGTCACAAGTATATACTACCAGGTCGGTGATAGAATGAGGCGGTTTAAGGAAATCACGCTATATACTTACCAGTGCTCCTATCACGAATGTGCAAACTACGGTACCTTCATAGTTTACGAGAAGTCAGCACATACTAAAAGCGTTGCTGCTCGGGGCCTCACAAACCTAAACCAGTGCGTAGGACATTCGACACATATCTAACAATGTGCGTTCTAACTACAGAAATAATATCCTGGTGCGTATTTGTGAGGTTCATAATTTACTGAAGCGTATTCAAAGTTAAATCTTGTGCATTAATTTCTCTGAATGAAACAAAATTTCGACTTCACAAGTTTGTTACAAAACTTTGTAGAGGTATAGTCGTTTCCGTAACTTGGAACCTCGTACTAGGGGTACCGTAGTTATGAACTGTGTCGGTGACTAACTAAGGTGTATGGCGGTCGATTAGGACGTACACATACCTAATCCTATTAGATACACTAACTAACATACATAAATACTAACTAGAACAGAGACGTGCTCTTTATATGTACATTACTACGCATTTTTTAGAATTTGACGCTTTACTCAATTTTCATTAAATCCTAACTTATATTACTTAAATGGCTAGAGCCAGATCTAGATGAGACCGGCTCATCAATTACGTCATAGTTTAATACTACAACTATATAAAAAGTGATGAGCCAATCAGATTTTATCTATAAATTTTGATACACATTGAGGTGGAATGTAATTTGTTATCCTACAGGTTCGAAATGAAAGCTTTAAGCTAGTACACCTATATGTTGATAGACACACACTAACTACAGCGCATGGAACTGTCACAGGAGTGCATCAGCAAGTAATAGCTTTGTTGGGTCGTAGAACATATAAATTATTAAAAACTCCAGTTATGATTACCAATGTATTGCGCAATGATAGCAAATATTATATCTGGAATATTATAAACATATATTATTTTTTATTTAATAATGCTACTATACTCGAAACCCATTTCTACTCTAAGAGAAGATAGCTCAACACTAATATAAATTTAGATTTCACTGAAATATAGATGAGAGAAATTTAGAGTCAGTCTTCCCGATTAATTCGAAACTTATAAGGTTTCATGGACCTTTGGATATAATTTGATTGAAAAAATATATTTTATAATCTACTGACTACAATGGACCAATGACACAATTTAATTATGAGCTAAAAGAGTAGAAATATATGGTATTCACTTAAATAAGATCACAATGTTATAAGTTCACTGTCGTGACCACTTATGGTGACATTATACCATTGACAACAGTTTTTGAAGATGACAAGCCTCGGCGGTAGGCAACTGTTACCTTGTCTTATTTTTGGGGCTTCGAGCACCTTCTTGAGGCTGACCATTACATTCAGAGGCCACCTCCGACTTGCTTCAATACTGTCAGTATTTCGTGATTTTAAAAATATTCTGAAGAAGTTAAGCAAAAAACCAGTTTTGTTGCTTTAACTTCTGATTAAGATTTTTAAATAACCAAGTCTGGATACGTTATTAAGTGGTATGTTCTTAAAATAATAACTTTGCTAAGATAGCATAGGTCTCAAGGTTGCCTGGTCTGCATAGCGTGGAGCTATGCGGTCTTTCAATGCGCCCGGTGCTCTGTGGAATAGGAGAAAGATGGTCTTCTCCAACACCTCTTCCGTCACCTTCTAGGAGTCCTCAACTTCTAATAAGCGACAGAATCCCTCGCACTATCGCCTCAGACCGTATATAAATACGATCTGACACGATAGGCTCCCGCCCCAAAGGTCAACACAAGGTCACGGCGCTGCATCGTCAAGAGAGTGCAGCATCTTATCCTTGTGTTAACTCCCACAGTAATAGCACACGAGCGTTGACTTCTGGCAATGAAAATAAAGATTTTTACAGTTTTTTGCTTGCAAGTATAATATGCCGAACTTTCACTTTAAGCGTTTCAGCTTCAGTGTCTCTGTCACATAAGCCAGAAGACTTCAAGCCTGCAGATCATATGTCTCCCCTTTCACCCAAAACGGTGATGGTATTCATCAATTAACCTCTCTGGTCCCATTTTCTTCATCCTAGCGTTAATCCCAGTCGCATCCGAAGATTTCACCTCGAAGTCTAGGGTCCGCTTTACCAGTCTAAATGCGGATTTGGTTCGACTCCATATTTTTCGTGAGGCGATTGCCATCTAGCCTCCACAACCTAATAACAATATTAGGCGATATCGATGCATTGCAGCTAGACTAGTTTTTAGACTTTTTAGATCTCCAACTACCCGTAACGACTGCCATAGATGCCTGGTAAAACACCATAACGGATTTTAAAACCTTTTCAAAATCCAATTGCCCAGGATGCATTCTCTCCACTTTCTGAAGGGGATTTTCTCATTTCTTACATGCTTAATTTTTTTTACGGAGGTGTAAGAAATTATGAGAATGTAAATCCCCTCTACTTGGAAAACCGTGAATAAATGGAAAAGTGGTAAATCCCAATATTCACGGGCTTCTAAAACCTATAATATTTACATATTGTATACACGTTTGTCGAAAAACAGTTAATGATTATCGGTTTCATCCACTTTAGTCAAGGGCAACCCACAATTATTTATGCCTATACGTCTCATCATCCTTATCCTAGCGACACGCATAGCTCGCTTGACAACTTCGTCGACTAACCTTTCGGCGACAACGGGAGCTGCCTCGTATTCCTCATCGGCCGATGACGATGTTGACGCCCGAGTCGGCGGCGTCGGAGGGCACTCGTCGGAACTCGAAGACTCGTGAGGCGCAGGGATGTCCAAGTTGCCTGTGAAATTTTCGAATTGCGTCTATAGTACCTAAATTAAACGCTTTACATGCAAAAAAAAAAAAAATTTTGAAACTTGATTTTGACACCCCTAAGTTTTTTTATTATACAAGGTGATTTTGTAGACACAGTTTCGATAGCGAAAGCGTCTGGAAGTATTAATTTGGCGAAAAAAAAAATTTTTTTTATAATGTAAGTATGGGAATAATGTACAGGTGAAATGTATATTATATATGTATGGGGGTTGTAATAAAAAACTGACTACTACTTCCAGACGATTTTGCTAACGAAATTGTGCCCAAAATCTTTCGCTCCGAAACGACTATGAAATCACCCAGTAAGTATAATATCTGCTAAAATAAAAGAAATATAAAATGTTATATTAACCGACTTACCTAATGATTCGCTGTTGGGTATAGCAGGCAGGGGTCGAGCCGGGGCCTTGGTCAGGCTCTCGGTCCTCGGCGGCGGTGGTGGTGGAGCCTCTTCGGTGTGTTTGATTTCCTGAGGGGCCTCTTCCTCGGTTTCCATCTGACAAAGGTCAAATAAATTAAATATTCAGAAAATACTCTAAGATATTCTCTTCTTCTTCTTTCGTATCTATGGTATATCAAATCACGTCTGCGCAGTGTGCCGCTACCTTAATTGCGTTCTCAGGGGCCCTCATGAGATCCTCCGGTTTACAGATATTTTGCGATTAAAATATCTCGAAATAAGTTCTGGTTTTAAGAAGTCATCATAAAATTATCTAAGCGTTGTTTCCCGATTGCTTCTGATCTGATTGCCCTCGGAGCTGGAAGTCCGCTTTACGGCTTATATTTCTCTACTTCGCACTATCTTAGGCATCCAGTGACACCCTTATGACATCAAATCAGCAGTCACGAAGGCTTAGGGGTAACATAAAATTAAAATATTCCCAACCTTATTGGAGAACATCTTTTAAGTAGGTATCCACTTTAGTTAAAGCACAACTTCAGCAAAACGTGTTCACCAGTTGACGGTATCGAGTGAAATGATTTCAAATGGACAGTAGTGAATAAATTGCACATACCTACGTTCAATACTACGTGGTATGTCAATATCTAACCTATATACCTATATAGGGAATTATAGATGTCTATCACATCCACAAGTCACAGGCGGTAGCGAATGTGAGCGACTTTGATTTTGTTGTATTTTTTCTCTCTGTTATATTAGGCAATTCCTAGTGTTGCACTATTAAGTGGGACTGACAACACTTGCCTACGCCTTCGGGAATATAGAGGTGTGAGTATGTCATCATCATCATCATTTCAGCCATAGGAAGTCCACTGCTGGACATAGGCCTCCCCTATAGATCTCCAATAAGACCGGTTGGAAGCGGCTCGCATCCAGCGCGTTCCCGTGGCCTTGATAAGGTCGTCTGTCCACCTTGTGGGCGGATGTCTTACGCTGCGTTTGCCGATACGTGGCCTCCACTCGAGAACCTTTCGACCCCATCGGTCATCAGTCCTCCGAGCTATGTGCCCTGCCCACTGCCATTTCAATTTGTGAGTATGTAAAAGGTTATAATCTAAGATTCATAAATAATAAAGTAAAATCTATCTATCTCACTTACATAGTCGGGATCCAAGCGTTTGGTGCCCTCGATGACGGCCTGGTAACAAAATTGCAGCTGGTCTGGTGTCTGGATAAGTCCCATACGATGCCGACGCATTTCAAGCAAGATTTCCTGTATGTTCAAGTTTTCGATACCTTCTTTCTCGACCTAATAAAATTATCACGATATTGTTGTACTAGCCGAAACATGATGATGTGATGAATTAATTTTAGTCTAATTATGAGGTATATTAAATTGCATTATGAAAATTTCATGACAGATCTATTTTGTATAACTTCCTAACTATATAAATAAAAATAATATGCCTACAACTATATATATATATCACTCGCTCGCGCCTATGGATTACGCAGTATCGCTGCAACGTGACGACAATTGACAGAATTATTTAATAGAGAGACATTTCCACGTCAAAGAAAGTGTAATTATCTAGCCTCCCTAAATTTATCAACTTGCAGGCAAATTATACCAGCACAACTTTAAACATAAATATTTAAGTCCATTTTTCAACCGTAAAAGACCTGCAATTTAGAAAATTGTAGAAAAACAAGTACCTAATAGTTCGAAAGCAAGACAATTAATTAACATAAGTGTTGCACGTGGCATTTTTCCCAAGTTGTTTGAGTCTGGAAAGTTCTGAAAAATAATTGCAAAGCAAATTCGAACATATTGACATGAAATCTGCAATCGATTTCAGACAGACATGTTTTCGTGACAGGAATTTTTTTTTTAGAAATTTGAAAAATGTGTCTTAATGTCCGGTTTAAAAGTAGGTTATGTTATTGAATACTTTAGAAAAAAGTCATTTTCAGATGTTGGGAATATAATTTAAAGCCAAATATTGTTATGTGGCCTGAATCTTGTACAATTCAGATTTTTATATAGATACGGAAATAAGTACCTACATAAAATTTTATTATTTATGTCGCTTTACATTCTATACTTAGACATAATTTTTCTCAATATTCCGGTAGACCAGATAAAAATACGATATTTCGTTCCGTATCTCATTCGTGTAGGTAAATTATAACCACAGTTATAACATTGATTCGCTAATAATCCAATATTTGTGCAGAAACTGTATGGAGCAAACATTTTACGTAAATGTTCCAAGGATAGATACTTTGGGAAATTTATTCACCGCCAACAGACCTTGCGGTATACCTATAGATGTTCCGGGCTTAACCTTCTCCAAACATATCGGGCGGGCGGGCGCTCATAGTGGGCACAGGCCCTAAACTTTATTTGTGAAATTAGTGTTACTTTGTATATTAAGCTTTATAAATGTGTCGCAAAGAGTTCATTAGCTATACTTACGAATTTATCGCATTATATGTTTGAGTTTGAAGACACAAACTACAATGAAATTTGTCAATTTTGGAAAATGCAGTGAATTTTATATTGGCTTAGGCGTCCTCCTAATACAAAGCGATTAGGTATGAGACCATCGCAAGTCCGCACGAATACACAACCACGCGCCCAAAATGTTTGTATTATAATGACAAGGTGACGCGATATTCGTGAAATATCTTTGTATTAGGGCGATGCCTAGCACAGGCGCGGTCGCAGCTTGAGGTTTGGTGGTCACGTCTTTTTAAAGTGCGGAAATTCCTTCAGAAAATAGCTTTTTGGAAGACTTTTCTATTTGATTTGGTCAATATTTCAGTACTGCAATATTCAGTATTGCATCTGTAACTAATAACCCTGAAGACAGAAGTTGATATAGAACCAGGGTGAGGCCGAACTAGGTTTACGGTGCATTAGCTTAAAAATGCATTTTATGCTATCCAATGACGCAATATGAGTTGTCTGCTTACTCACGCGATTGTTACAACTAGTTCTTATACCCGCTTTTTCTTTTCATATTGAGTGGGTAATAGTAGATTACCCAACAAGTGAAAAAAAGATGAATTCTTTTCGAGGCACTAAGTTGTATCCCGAGAGGAGCGAAAGGTTTCTGGGGTAGAATCCCGAGCGTAGCGAGGGATTCTAGAAAGAAACCTAAGCGGATCGAGGGATACAAGAGCCGAGATGAATTCTTTTTTCACGTGTTAGGTACGCTACTTTTCATCATTGACTACGAGAAAACAATTACTCTGTGATCATGAATTAAAATTTGTTATGGATAGTACATAAAAGAAGCAGCAAATTATCAGTAATAGCAACCGCTTTAGCGCGAAAAGACTCCGGAGTCTTTTCGCGTTCGAGAATTTCATTTTCATCACTGGATGAAGTCATTTTAAGATTAAGAAACGACAAGAAAAACTGCACAGAAAAATGGCGGCTCATTTTTTTTCTTAATTTAAACTGAGCCACATTCCATCCAGCCCGTGAATTACATTTAGGTGGCTTTTAGTACGTTTCTATAGTGAGAGTGTGCAACCTCTTTGCATGTTTTACTACAATACATACATTTGAGCATGTTCCAAATTCAAATTTTTTTATTCACTCAGTGAAATAAAGAGCGTTTTATTCACTGTTTTTGATGAATCACGGGCCCTTTTTCGAGTGTCAATGGTGAAAACCAATTTTCTATATTGATGATCGTGATTAGCTTCATTAATGCATAGTACTTTTTTATTGACCCATCACACGTAAGAACACAAACACCCTGCAAATAGGTTGATATACAACTTCATTCCCTGATGGATCCACCTTATTTAGAGATGACAGGTAACTTACCTTTCTTATATATCTATGGAGTCACACACACATCTAATTTGACTTTGTTCAAATTGATTGTATACTCACGATCACAAGACAGCAGTCTACAAGGCAGAAAGTGCCTGAGCGTCCGATGCCAGCACTGCAGTGAATGACTGGTGGCCCTGCAGTGGGATCCAGAACGCCAGACTCCCGCACTCGTTTCAGGAAGGTAAGGAACGCGACTGGCGAAGTCGGAACTCCGAAGTCAGGCCACGTCGTGTAATGAAATTGCAGGACATCCTTGCTTGTTGAAGTGTCGCTATCGTATAGCCTGGGAGGAAATGTTTGTGTAACGATATTGTTTTCTCTGTACAATTTATAAATGAAACTTGAAACGTGCTTATTACCAAATGTAATGTATTTTAAAACAACCCTAATGAACTCAAACTCAACGTGTTAACTAGAAGACATTTTAGAGTTTCATTGTACAAATTTTGGTTCCATCACTTCCATCGTCAGTTCTATTAAATAAATTT
Source organism: Eilema depressum (assembly GCA_914767945.1). Lineage (NCBI taxonomy): Eukaryota > Metazoa > Arthropoda > Insecta > Lepidoptera > Erebidae > Eilema > Eilema depressum. Next base: position 29,392,507 of record OU612012.1, on the reverse strand, counting down.
ACTGTACTCACTAGGAATGTTAAAATTGATTACCAAAATTGATTAAGTATTAACACTTTTTGTTATTGTCTAACGCCGGTTAGTAGCCTGCTTCGAAATCACAACTTTATTTAGATTTGATCCCATTTGATAGAAACTTGACCAGCTATTTTCAACAAAACATATGAGTCACCTTCAGAAATGGCCGCATGCATAAACGATTCAGAATATTAATGCATGATGGATTAAAATATCCCTATTTCACTTTTATGTGGCTCCGAGCAATCTGTTACCATTTACCAATGAGCCAATAAAATTTCTGTCTACAATTGATGTGCTCCCCATGACACGGCCTTGATCTCAAATTGCCGTGATGCGCAGGGCACTCTACCAGTAGGTAATAAGTACTGTAATAGTGGTATAGATTGGAGATATTTCCACACATGTAAAGAAATTAGTAAGACAAAGCTTGGTACTTCTGGTACCATCGCATACGGTTTTCAGTGACAAGATGGACAGACATTTTATATCGTTTTTCTTGAATTGATTGCCTCACAATATCAAAATTTTAATAAACTTGACGATAAGGACAAAGCACATGAATATAAACATGAGTTATTTAAACTAGACAACTCGAAATTTGAAATTCTATGAAAGTGACATTGGTTTTTATATGCCAATGACGAATGGACGTTTCCTAAGATCGCATAAAACAATAAATACTATTCTGATGTACATAAACCTGCAGCTCACTAATATAAGTACTAAAATGCTAGTTACACGCGGAAGAATTTAAGTTTGGTACTGTTGTTACAGTTTACAGCACATGTATGCTAGATGAACTGCAGCGTATCATTCGGTTATTCAACGCGATCCATTAGGATTCATTCATATATTTTTTTTCATTAGTTCCATCTATATTAAAGTAAAGTATCTCATTAATGTACGAGCTACTAGTTATTTTTTTACCTTTATGGAACAGTATTATTTTTCTATGAAGGGTACTTTACGTCTTTTATAATAATCGCTTGAATAGTTAACTTTTAACTACGATTGATTTAACTCAGGTTGATGGTATCGAAAGACAGATCCTGGTAGTTTCTTAAATTAGATGCTACTGAACTGATCTATTATATAGATGGTGAATCAATCATTTCAAAATATTTTCGTAATGGATGGTTGCTTTAGAGATAGAACAGGTAAACTGATAGTTATGAACAATAATATAATTTTTATCATTTTTATATGAATTGTTTAGCCAAATAAGGCCACCGTAATTGAATGAAGCCCATGTCTGAGACGTTGTGCAAAATAACTTCTTATGACCAAAATTTGGTGTCCAATGCTCAGACTAAAAGAATAACATAGACAGAATCCATCACCAAAAATGCCATATGCAAAAAGGCAGGGGACGTTCTCGCAATAACGATTCGGGAAGTTTAAATAAAAGTAAGTGCTGAAGAACTTACCTGAGCACTCTCGTGGCATAGTAGCCGCAATCTTCTTCGCTGATCAGAGTCACTGTTAAATTGACATCGCTGAATGTCATTTGATGTTCATCACCAGTCTTTTGCGGCCAGTACCAGTGGCATTTGACTTCGTTTTTCTCTATCACCTTGTTGAGCATTAGTATTGCTTTCGTATTCTGCTCCCAGATCATCAACCAAAAGTGCCCCACGGTGAATGCCAAGGGACCCTGGGTTAATATGTAACGGCGGTTGGCACGCTCCAGCTATGGACAAAGGAAAGTGATCTTATGATTCATATTTTATACACTGGTCACATATTATAAGGTGTTGTAAAATGTAAGCCTGACGGTAAGTGTATAGTGACTAAGGGTGCAAATAGACCGTTACAATTTTGCAAAATGGTAATTATTCTTAGCAGTAGGTAAACTGCAAATTATAATAAAATAAATTAACAAGTTGTAACGTTATCTGCATCGTGTTGGTGGGTAATGCAGTTTAATAATATCGAAATTAAAATAACAGATTAAGTACAACTAACATATTTTTGAAGGTTAAAAGGTTATAAAATCGATGATCTCGATATCAGTATTTTGTTCGTGAAGGTGATATGTAAAGATAAAAGACGTGTGGCACTCGGGGACTGCCGCGGTAAAGCTATTGCATAGCATTTTTTATGAACTTATGCAATTATAATAAATAATAATATAATTTGAATTTGAATTTGAATTTTGATTTCTGCGTTCTGAGTCTGAGTCTGAATTTGAATTTGAAAACTAACAACTTATGCAAATTATAATTACTTACGTTAAGCGGAGCTACTTCGGAGCAGCTCGGCTCGATTCGTGCGAGCTCGGAGTTGGGGGTGTTACCATTTTTCGTTACGGAATTTCTGGATTCGGTCTCCACGCTCAAGGCCCGCGATAGAAGCTATGCAATAGCTTAAAAACTTTGGAATAGTTAAATGGGAAACGACAACGTGTGTGTGTGTATAATATACATAGGTCTGTACCTTTAGCTCACTGGGATAGTTAGAAGACACTAGCGTATATAACCAAGAAAGGTTCAAGAACTGCTTATTTGACCTATATTAAGTAAATCGCCTATAGACCAAGTAATTTCGTTTAGAGTGACATTAAATATACGTACCTACTATACCAGTTTTTGTTTTAGAGTAACACAATGCAATAAAGAGAAATTCAGTCAATAATTAAAACAAGAGAATTACAACACTTCTGCGCTACGATTTTTCGAACTTGCATTTTTGTTAAGGGTTGCATTGATCATTGTTGTCTGAGGAGCAGATCTGACTTCGATAATTGAAATAAAAACGTTATTGTACAAAGATATTGTTGAATCACATTTATATTTCTCGAGTTGCCTTGTACACGATATTTCTTAGAAATATCGGATACCTTAAAGGAATATAATCGAGTATATAGACAGTTATTTGTTACTAGCTGTTGCCCGCGGCTCCGCCGGCATGGAATTCGGATTCTATCCCAACTTTTCTTACGTACTGAAGTTCCCTCGGATACCACCCCCATCGGCCATCAGGAGCGGTTATGTCGGACTCGGACCGACTAAAACCATATGCCGTCTCGGGTCTTCAGATGCCGGGGGTGTAAGATTGCCTTGGGCATATTCCCGTGACTTCCCCGTGGCTCTATCCAATGGCACTACTTGTAGTTCCACGCTTCTCGACTCCCCACGCCTCGGTGACCAGCCCACCCCAAGCCTGGTCTCCACTGTGCCCTCTGGTAGTCAGAGGGACATGTGGAAAGCCTTTAAGTATCCCTCTACAGGGCCGCTCCAGTTGCGGCCGGTATTTGCCTTAGGTAGCAGCGCCGCCTCCGTTGCCCAGGGTGCATTGCATGGAGGTTCCGGATCACGCATTCGGATCCCGTTCCATATTCTTTTCGGACCATCGTTTTAGTAAAGATCCCTAATTCTTTTGAAAATATAATATAGCCTATGTTAGTCATTGATAATGCAGCTTTCTAATGGTGAAAGAATTTTTGAAATCGGTCCAGTAGTTTTTGCGTTTAGTCGAATACAAAAGTACAAATATTTCCGTTCCAATATGCTAGTACAGATGTATGGAAATATGCCGGATTTGTTGACATTTATGATCACTGCTCCGCTCCCTTTTGTGGTAGCGTGATGTTATATAGCCTATAACCTTCGTCAATAAATAGACTATTCAACAGAAAAATAATTTTTCAATTCGAATCGGTAGTTCCTGAGATTAGCGCGTTCAAACAAACAAACAAACAAACAAACAAACAAACAAACAAACAAACTCTTCAGTTTTATTATTAGTATTAGTATAGAATTAACTTTATTAGGTATTCGGAGAAAAAATGTTTCTATGAAATCCTTAGGAATATTGATTTGAATGTTTAGCTCTTGTTCGGTGATCGTTGATGTATAATGGTTATTTCTATTTCAGAAGGTCGAGAACTTTTGAATTCGATACAAGAAACTTTTTAATTAATTTTTGATGAAATATCGTCTGATTTGATTTCACTAAAATTATGTTACCTGTTCATGAAATAAGATTAATTGAATTAAACGTAATTCGATTCTTAGTAGAAACTGATTATACTATTTGCCAGTTAGCCTGGCAATACGGGTCATTCACCCACCTTCATCTCGAAAAAAACAATAGGTTACTTGACGTATCGCTTCCAGTACAAGAACTGTCCCTAATGAATATCGCTCGCTTATCATAATACGCGGGGACCCCGTCTTACGAAGCTACCAGAGATGCCACTAAAAATAAAGAATTAAAGATAATTACATTATCATTTTACTAGTAGTAAATGGTAATTGCAAAAAATGTATCGGTACAGAACTAATTATTAATGTTATTATGAGTGAAAATTGAATAAGAGTTTGATATTTTGATTTGTACGCCCTATGTCAGATACGCAAAATGTCAGATGCGCATATTGTCAGATCGGCAGACTTCGTCGCGTCATATTCGCAAATAGTCAGAATCTCTTAATGACAAATAAGCAAAATGCCATAAACGCTGAATGTCAGATGCTCAATATGTCAAATACGCATAATGCCATGAACGCTGAATGTCAGATACTTAATATGTCAAATACGCATAATGCCATGATTTCATGACAACATGAACGACAAGTCAAGAGGTTGTCAATAAATAAAACACAATCTGTTATTTCCGTGAGTTTAATCATAGTTATATGAAACCAAGATTGACTGAGCTTATTTAAGGAAAATATTTTAATAATAATTAGTACAACAACAATTAACAACTGTTAGATGTTGCATATTGAAACTATAGTGACATATAGGGACCGAGATGTAAAACTATATGTGACGTCAGCGAATCCTGAATTGCAACTACTGCACAAGGGATTTCAATGATAAGATAAAGTAGAAAATAATTAAATCGCCTAAATAGCCTAGAAAAAGATGCCGAGTATCGATATCGGCCAATGTTCAAAGGTACAAAAAAACTTTAAGCAAGCTTTAAAAAAGTGACATAAGTTTTTCAATCCATACTTTTCTGGACGTAAAAATCGCTTTATATGGTTGACTGACTTTTTGCGTTTCTGACATTCTGCATTTCTGACTTTTTGCGTATTTGACATTTTACGTTTCTGTCTTTTTGCGTATCTGGCATTTTGCGTTTCTGACTTTTTGCGTATCTGGCATTTTGCGTTTCTGACTTTTTGCGTATCTGGCATTTTGCGTTTCTGACTTTTTGCGTATCTGGCATTCTGCGTTTTCGGACAATATGCGCATCTGACATTTTGCGTATCTGACATAGGGCGTGCAAATCGATATTTTGGATGATAAGTATTAAGTACCAATAAAATACTTTGTTTTAATGTTAAAACCTCGACAAATGTCACATTTATTAAAGCATATTTCTTATATTCAAATAAAAAACCTGAAACATTATAATTTCTGTTAAATGTGTGTCATTGAAATTAATATTCTCGATTATATTAAACAAACGCGGCGCTCTAGTATTTTTCCAATTCTACATAACGCTCACGGTGGTTTCAGTTCGAACAACGTTTTGTCCTCGTTGTTACTTTGCACGCCAAATAGATGGCGCTAAATAACTATCTACCGACTTTGTTTTTATTTGTGTTTCTAGTCCTTTAGGCCGTACGCTGGCATAGACGGGTGCGGGTCGCGGACGTCCGGCGCGGGCGCCCGCGCCGTGCGCCCGCCTGTCCGTCGCGGGCGTCCGCTGCTCCGTCGCGGACGCCCGCGACGGGCGTCTGTCACCAGTATAATTTCAATAGCGTCGGTGTACAGTCGATAACTATGGATCATTTATTGATATATTACTTAGCCAAAAGACGACGAGTACGACGACGTGAACAAAGGTGTCAGCCAATGAGCCCATATGTCACGTCTAGATTGTTGTGTGGAGAATTTGTAACCAAGTTTTCGTTATTATGAGAAAATGGGCAAAAAATTTTACAAAAATAATTATCCAATTTGGTGCAGTCATTGGGAACATTTGAGGGTTTCATTTTTATTTACGCCACGCCCGCGGGCCGGTCCGGTTCCACCGCACCGCTATGTCCCTGCATTTTAAATGTAATATCTTCGGAAAATATTCATTTTTAAATTAGATGCTGTAAAGGGCCATATTGATCTATATGAAATGGACAATTTATTAAGGGTACTTAATTGGATAAGGATTAATGCTGAAATGCTTAAAATCATTATTTTTTTCGTAAAATGTAAAGGATAAAAAATGGTTATTGCGGGTTATTCTTAAGTGATAGACATATTATACATATAAACCTTCCTTTTGAATCACTCTATCTAAAAAAAAAACTCCCTTCAAAATCCGTTGCGTAGTTTTAAGCAGCTAAGGATTATTCTAAGTTTATTGCAACGACTGTACAAGCACGGCGCGTGTGACACGGATAACGTAGCGGCGGTCGATGATTTTGTTGAAACAGACCCGCACGCGTGCTCCGTCGCGCGGACACACGGCGCGTGCCCCGCTACCCGCGTGGCGGGCCCCGCCGCCCGCGTCGCGTGTGACGGGTATCCGCCTCACGGAGCGCTGCTCTTGAAATAAGATGAAACAAGCACGCGAAGCGGACGCCCGCGACCCGCACCCGTCGATGCCAGCGAACGGCCTTAATCCTTTTTTGTACTTGTGAAAATTGTGAATTATATGTTTGAACTCCACCGGTATAAAAATTACGAATTTTCAGTCTCAATTCTCAAAATTAAGATATTTATGATTATATAAATTATACGTAGGGTTTTGTAGTAACAAAACAAGGCCATAGATGTCACTAGTATCGGAAATTTAACTGATGTCTCTATCTCTACAGCGCTGAGCCGTCTAGATGACTTTTACCACGATTCACTAGCGACAGTATTTTCTGTCATTAAGGGAACAATGAAATAACGTGTCAGTTTTTGCAAATAACGTGTCAGTGGTAGAAGGGGTGAATGACCTGTTTTGCCGCACTAACTGGCGCGTACTATAGGTAAGTGTTAGGGCTGTAACGTAACAATAAAGTAACAAGGACAAGATTACCTTATAATATTTGATTCTTGAAATTTTCGATAAACTCGATATTGTTGGAAGTTTACGCGAATAAAACATATTAAAATTTAACTATTTTTAACGGATTCTTAGCTTTAGCTTTCATAGCTTTAGTCTCCCCGTGAGCAATTTAAGGCAGCTGAAAAGCAATGAAATGTCTCGTTCAGTGTAAATAATACTACATAATAAATCGTGATAGCATTCATTAAATAATTTGATTTTAATTTCAATTTCATTATATTTCTTAATTAACTCGTCATATCAAGTACGCGATTAGAAAAAAAGATTGACAAATTTTCATGATTTACCCAAAATAGTTTTACATAAACTGCCTCAATAGTATTCAGTAATTGAGGGCTCAGTTATCAAGCAAAAGAAAATAGTAGGTACTATAATAAGTAAATAAAAGTAAGTAAATATAAAAACTGATAATTGACATGAATGTAATAAGAGAAAAGCTATTTAAAAGTTCTCAAGTTAAGATAACGTTGATAATCCTATGAACTCTATCATGACAATGTATATTTTGGTTACCTATATTGAATACCTATAAAAGATAATTAAAATTATTACAGATACTAGACTGCAGCACAGATTACTAAATAGTTACTGCAGTTGAATTAAATGACTTATCGGAGTGATCTATACGGTAATATATTCTGTCACGAGGCAAGTAATGATTGCCAATGTACCTATATATATGAACAATGACAAACATGGACAAAGTACCTATTTAATATTTACAATGTTGTATTAATGTTTTGGGGTTGTGACGTTGAAATCATCCCAATATTGTGATATTGAGATCTATATTTTTCAATACAATAACGCTCTAGAAAAAAACTGCACTCAAGTAAGTAGTCGGTGCCCACAGACAGCGTTTTCGTTTCTTCGTAATATATAATTAAGAGGAAGTTCCCTTAAACATCGTTATTATGGAATCTAGTGTCGCTAGACTCTCAAATGTTGAGCCAATCACGCAATGCAAGCCGTGAAACGTGATTGTTTATAATTTTCAAAGTCACCAATTTTTTTTTTCAGGCAGTAGGGTACCTACTCCGTGGTTAGTCCAGATTTAAATTAGATTCTAATGCACCTTTATGACCCTAACTTTGTCTCTATGAGTGAAGAGACATCGACATTTGCATTCGTTACATTCCGAAGCCAACCGCATACGACAACGACAGGCGCATGCAGCAGATACAGCGTAACCATTACTTGTTAAACTCCGATACTGATAAAGGGGACCATTGAGAAGTCGCAATGAACTATACGCATGTGCTGCGTGCGTCGGCAGTTGTCGCACAGCTTGTCATATGCGGTCGGCTACGGCATCATACGGTTTAGGCGCATTCTTTTACAGTCATTAAGAGCCTTAAGTACGTGTACCTGTTTTTAAACTTATGATATGTATTAGACTTTTCGATTGGAGACAACTATGATATAGATAACTAACTTGATGACTAACCGTATTTTTATACAGTCCTGCCGATTTCTTTTAGAATTTAAAATGGTGTGTTCTTCGAGATCAGCTTCAAGCTCTCACCGACTGTCCACTGATATGTGGCTTACATAGGTCTACTCAAATTATTATAACCTCATTTAGGTACTATCTTACATTCACGTGGAATACCGATCCTATTCTACAATACACCGGCCAACGAATTGCCACTCGTCTACATAGGGGGGTTGGATGGAATTTGGCACTGATATAAGTTAGGTATGTGCCACAATCATCCATTCATCGTCACTAACTTCCACATTTACAATATACCCGCGTTGTTATACACTTTGTATCTCAATCAATAAAAAAATTAGAAGGTGTCACAGCAATAAACATCAATAAAGTAATAAATTAATTTTAACAAAAAAGTTTAACCGACTTCAAGAAACGAAAAAGAGGCACTGAAAAGCGAAAAATAACTTAATTTACAGACTTACTGATTTATTAGAAGTCGGTGCTTAGCCCAAGAGGCCATATGTCAATTGATTGCATCATAGTAGTTCAGACACAACAAACAAAGTTGGCTGGCACCGACATCTAATAAATCAGTAAGTCTGTAAATTAAGGCAGTTGTCTCACCGGGAACGAGTAACGAGTAACGAGTAGAGCTAGAGCTACAAACGAGTTGGCGAACAGTGAGGAGCGAGTGCGTAGTTCTGATAGTTCTGTAGCTCGGCTTTATGCGAGTGTGCGAGTGAGGTAAGCGATTACTCGCAACACTCGTCCAGGTTGTAGAGAAATGACGGCTGGTTGCTCTCTCGGCGTGATTTAATCGCTTAGCGAGTATCGCTGAGCGAGTGTTATTTTTCATAGCTCTTGTCGCTCAGCGACTAACTAGTAAAGCGAGTACTCGCCGGCAGTGTGAACAGTCAGCGATCAACTATTTGTATATGCATCTCTTTTATTTACACTGAATGTATATCTATTGTACGTTTCTTGAGCGAGAAAATAGTCGATAGTTACTCGTTTGCTCGCCAGCGGTGGGACAAGTGCCTAAGTTATTTTTCGCTTTTCAGTGCCTCTTTTTTGTTTCTTGAAGTCGGTTAAACTTTTTTGTTAAAATTAATTTATTTTTCTCTTTTAAGTGAGTTTGTACAGGCTCACGACTGTACATCGCATGTATAGTGACCTGACTGTACATGCGCTGATGACGCTGCACTACAGATCGAACCGGCGACGCGCGTCATTATTTGTTGCACAATACAGTGTATTTAAATCGACCACGAACCAATAACCTTTGAGTAAAAAAAAATAATACATATAAAAACATCCGAATTGAAAACCTAATCCTTGTTTAGAAGTCGGTTAAAGGTCCAATATCAATGAAAATTAATAAAGGACTACCTCAAAAGTATCCCAAAGCGAATACAAAAAGAATTTTTAAAATCAATGCATATACACCGGAAATATAGCTGAATATTCTGAACACTTCTGCGTACCCCTTCAAAGGACTCAGGCGTGATGTTATGATGTGTAATGGCAGAAACATTGCAATAATATGCGATTGCAGCAATCGCGGCTGATTTCCTGGTACTTTTTGAAGAGTTCCTTGGTCTAATCTCGGAAACACATCATCAGATCTTTACGAAATTTAAATGGGACCATTTCGGAATAATCTACTTACGAACAAAAAAATAATTTTCAAAATCCGTCTAGAATTGGCTTCACAATCGCGTGACAAACATATAAAAAAAAAAAAAAATTGCGTACGAATTGAGAACCTCCTTTTTTGAAGTCAGTTAAAAAGTGTGGCCACTTTTTAACTGACTTCAAAAAAGGAGGTTCTCAATTCGTACGCAATTTTTTTTTTCATTTCTGCCGATATTGACCAAGTGACTGTTTTATTCATAAGGTTATTGTGGCAAAACCAATATTTGTGATATTTCAAGAACACATTAGAGGCACATTGTAAATAGTGTGAAGTTTGCAGTAGCCAGGCGTGCGTGCCGGTGGCTCCGCTGGGCGGCTTCGGGCGCGGCAAGTTTAAGCCGGCAGCTTTGGACACGATTGTCTGTGAAACTTCACGCGGAAGAAGTAAATATTTACATGTGAAGAGAAAAATACATTATTATATAGAAATCATAGTTTCTCTCAATATATTCTCAATAAATATATTCTTTTGTACATATACTCGAGCGAATTCGATTTCGTGTAATTCACTCAATACACGGAATCAGTCATTTTAGTACGGCTCTGTAGACTCGTGTCGAACATCAAGTGTATCGGTTCGCAGATGAGGATGACGTGAGCCCCGAAGACTCTTTGACAATGAAATAGCAGAACAGAACTTCTGTTCCAAAACGACTCATTTGCATTTCATTGGTCAAAAGACTCCAGAGAGACACTGGTCTACAATGTCATGTGGCTGTTCCTGTACCTCGTATCTAGGTGTATCTCTTCTCATACATATATAATACCACGTCCCATCTGAATAGTTAAATTTTCAATGGAGCCCAGAAATTTTTCAAAGAGGATAAATTGCAAGCTCAGGAAATTCGCTTTGAAAAAATTCTGCAAGCAACATATTCAAATTAATTAACTAGAAATTTAACTTTATAGATAAAAGCTCTGTTGCAAGCAAAAATCTGTAAGAAAATGCATATTAGCATTTTCTTATAGACTGAAAAGTCCGTGAGCTCAGACTTGGGTACTCGGGTTAAATAAACAGAACAAGCAATGGAGTGAATATGTCTGAAATTGTATTATTAGTTGCTCATCGATAGGCAAATCAAATAACGTTATAGGACAGTCTCGACACGACAGAACTTTTATAGTTAGTGCGCAGTGCGTCCCCCTATCCATTCCATTAGAGACCGGATTATATGAATTTGCACGTTGCATACCTGTTCATTTGCATCCAGTCCCATTTCACCGGTTATTGCACATTTGAACTAAAATCTTGTGACAGTATCTTCGTAATGGTTTAAAACAAAGAAGGGCGGGATTAGACTCGGGTCACGTTTTGGTTTGTCAGAGAGTGACCGCGATATATTATACCTATCTGACTTACGATTTTTTTTTGCGAAACAAAAACTGCATAGGTGGTACCTACTACTTACCCAAATTTATATAAGTACTTTCCGAGTTGATGTAAAAATAGATCCTTTTCCGCTTATAAAAGTGCTCAGAGCCATCGAAGCCTCGAACATTTAGAACAGTAGCTACCACGATGATCATTTACGAGTATGTTTACAATAGTAACAAAATTATCAAGAAATATTATGAAAGAAATTTACTTTTTTAATTAAAGGAATAACAGTCCATATTAAATATTGAGTGCGAAAGATATTACTTGAATAGGTTACTTAACGCGAGCTAACTTCAAGATTAAGGTGATTACCTACGCGAATGACTTTGAGAGTTTAGGTATTTGGTCAAGCGGGGCACCGAGAGGTGCGGGGCGGGATCAACGGGGTTCACGCACGCATACAACCACGTCATTAAACGAAGCCATTTATACTATGCCGCTGTGCTAAACAATAAAAATCATTGAACATAGAGTATGTGATTCTAGATAAGACATAATTTGTGTTCGGTGTGGGTGTTCAAACCGACTACCGCAAAAACCGAATTGCAAATACTGGCTAAGCCCTATTAGTCTTCTACTCCATCATCATAGTGTTCATATTTGAACTTATAAAATTATTTAAAACAAATAGTGACGTCACAGGTCTATATGGTTGTGAGCATTGTGCCCACAACGGTGCATCTGCGCCTGCCCCAAGGTTTATTTTATCTTTGTACCAAATTTAATCAAAATTAGTACAGTGGTTTAGGCGTGAAAACGTAAGAGATAGAGTTATTTGCGCATCTAATATATAAAAATCAATGCCACTTTTCGTTGTTAGTTCATAACTCAAGAACGGCTGAACCGATTTGGCTAATCTTATATATAAAACTCTTAGTCCTGACTGACTGATTGACTTAGAGACAACGCACAGCCTAAACCGCTGGTCCTAGAGACTTGAAATTTATAGAGAGTGTATGTTTTAATGCGTGGAGGTGTACTAAGAAACGATTTTTCGAAATTCGGTCCCTAAGTGCCTAAAAAGTGTCAAAAACGTACTTTCTTAAAACTGAAGAACGGGTGAACAGATTTTCATGATCTTTGGTTTTTTGAATGTGGCTTTGTCACCGAATAGCAATTATCACAATTCCAATGTGGCAAATTTACGAAATAATGTAATATTAAAGAAAATACGAAATATTATGGCGCTAATATCGCTAGCAAATTTGTTACCATGACAACGGGTACTAAAGTGATGGTGTCAACGCTAGGTCACATTTTGATCTGTCAAATGATAATATTCATAAAACGGCACTCTGTCACGTATAATTATAAAGAATGTGAAAAATATTAATTTATGTACTATGTAAGAGTTATATACTTGCGGAGTCGCTGGAACAACTGGGCGAAATGCTGCACAGCCTGAATGGAGCTTCTCGACAAGTCGGCCTTGGTGTAAACTTGGATAAAACCAAGATTATGTTCAACACTCGAAGTTGTTCAAAAATATTATCTACCTAGGGCAGGTTATCCAGCTTGGTAAAAGCAACTCGGAGAAAGAAATAGCCAGAAGAATACAACAGGAGTGGACAGCATTTGGCAAACTACGTCGGGTCTTCTCCTCCCCCCTGCCGCAATGCTTCGAAACAAACATTTTCTACCAGTGCGTCCTGCCTGTTATGACCTACGGTGGTGGCCATAGAAGGTGGGGTTAGTCCGTCCGCAGCGGGCTATAGAGCGAGCTATGCTTGGAGTATCTTTGAAGGATAGAATTCGAAACGAGGTCATCCGACATAGAATCAAAGTTACCGACATAGCTCACAGAATAAGCAAGCTAAAGTGGCAGTGGGCTGGCCACATCTGCCGAAGGACTGATGGCCGTTGGAGCAGACGAGTCCTAGAGTGGAGACCGCGAGAAGGAAAACGGAAGATGGGACACCCCCTAGCCAGGTGGACCGACGCGGACGGCCTGCGAAAGGTGGCTGGGACGGATTGGATGCAGAAGGTGGAGGATCAGCAAACATGGCGTATATTGGGAGAGGCCTATGTCCAGCAGTGGACTGCAATAGGCCAATAGGTGATTTATTGTATCCTCAGCATACTACAGCAACCTTCATACTGCTAATATCGCACTGGCGGACAGGGCTCTTAAAAGCAGGGGATATCCCAGTTCTAACAGAGCTTGCGAACCTCTTTGATTCCGTCATCCAGCGGAAGCATCTAGGACATGGAACTGGAGTGCGGTGGTACTGTTCTCCAAGAAGACGAAGAAGAATTAATTATAGACCCATCACTCCTGAGTCATAATTATGTCTATACAAGTTGTTCTTGAGAGTCATCATGAATAGTTGTGAGTTCCACCGGAGCAAGCTGGGTTTTAAAAGGGTTATAGTATTGTAGCCAATACTGTTCAGCAGATTATACAAAAGACCTGAGAGTATAATCATCCGCTATGTATCACATTTGTAGATTACGAGAAGCTTTCTGACATCATCAAGACCTGGGCATTTCTGGATTGTCTACGACTGTGTCGTGCTGATACGATATTTCATTGCTGAGATGCTAATTTTAGATTAGAAGACGAAGCCCAGAAGGAGATAAACGTCGAAAGGTCGACAAGGGTTGGGCAGCATTGGGCAAAGTCATCGAGGTTTCTACTCCCCTGTTAAGACTCATGGGGCCGAAATGTGGGAACTGACAGTGGGGAAATACGGTGGATGATTGAGTGCTATGACATATATTGGGTGAGGCCTAAGTCCAACAGTGGACTGTAATGGCTAATTGATTGATTGATTCATAAGAACGAAATGTTAGATAATAGTATGTTTTTCCTACCAGTCTTTTTCTAGCCATTTACTAGCTATTGATATAAAGATACCTATTAATAATATTTTTATTTTGATGTACTTATTATTCTAAAAATCTGCCACTTATTTTTATGACAAGGCCTACAGTTTTCATTTAATATTTTGAAAAACTCACTACTGAGAGAGCAAAATAAGGCGTCAAACGTTTATACAACAAGTCCGTCAGTTTAGAAAAAATACTTTTGATGGCAGTAGTCGACATCCACGCAGGCGGAGCTGCGGGCGAAAAGCTAGTCTAATATATAAAAATCAATGCCACTTTTCGTTGTTAGTTTATAACTCAAGAACGGCTGAACCGATTTGGCTAATTTTAGTCTTGAAATGTTCGTGGATGTCCAGGGAAGGTTTAAAGGATGAGAAAATAGGTGCAGCGGAAACGGGAAAAATATGGCGGTACGAAGTTCGCCGGGACAGCTAGTTTTAGTCTTGAAATATTAGTGGGTGTCCAGGGAAGGTTTAAAGGATGAGAAAATAGGTGCAGCGGGAATGGGATCAAAAAAATATAGGGCGGTACGAAGTTCGCCGGGACAGCTAGTAATTTATAATATTAGGTATCCAACTCTACCGAATTTCATCAAGATATTAGACTACTGGCCCGTGTAGAAAAATGATGGGTCATCTGAACCACCAGGTGACCTATATAGAACGATATAAGAGCATAAAATAATAAGATTCAGCACTATGCCGTCACTTGTAAGCTGTCCAACTGAGTGCAGGTGAGCATTCAAAAGCACATGTAGAGTGAGTACATTTTGGTCATATATTTTTGTACGGCATTCTTAACCATCGATAGATCCATGAAAAATAACAAGAAAACGCGTAGTGCCGTACAAAAATGGTGATCCACAAAGTCGGAATTTTTATTTTATTTTCCGACAATTTCCAGGGTAAAGGAGATGATTTATTTTCGGCCCATCAATACAACGACTTTTAAGTTTTTGTTTCTTATGTAAAACATCAAAGCGAGAGTGAGAGAAGAGAGAGACAACAGAGAATAGGGCATGAACAGTCATTGTACAATATGCAAAAAATTCGAATCCATTTATTATGATAATTGGACAAAGAATGTTCCAAAGTCAAACCGATTCACGATAACTTATTAAAGAGTGTTTTTTTTATTTATTGTATTTGTGAAAATTCTTAATATTTCACATGACAAGATGTTAAAATGTTGCCAGACATCTTCTTTACCATTACCATAGACTCAAATCGATTAAGAATACGATTGTATTCGATAAAACTTCAGGCACATAGGTACAGGTTTTCTCTTCAAATCATCAATCTTACAATTCTCATTCCATATGACATTATCGAAAGTTTTTTGCTAATAAAAGCAGTTTGTTATAAACGAATATTCATAGAATGCGTTGTAGATAGTTTTATTTCAATGTGTAATTGAAATAAAACTATCTACAACGCATTCTATGAAGATTCGTTTTCAGTTACTTCATTATATACCTACTAACTGTCATCATCATATTATACTCATTTATCCCCGGAGGATTAGGCAGAGTAAATTAACACCCACATTTTACCAATCATTGTATTAGGTCCCACTTAATAGGCTGTAATAGAATCCGTTTAAATATTTTTATTTCAATGATGTTATAATACAACAGTCCATATTATTTACACTATGCCTGTCTAAAAGTAAACACTCTAAACTATAATACTCTCAGGTTATAGCTTTACGAATACAAAAATACAACGTTAGGTTGGGCATTGCACGCTTTACCTACTTGGTTGTCGTCATCATTATCTTGGCCTTACCTTGGAGTCCCGGGTGCACCTCTTCCAGTCATCTGACCTCCACAACCCGTTAATGGAGATTATTTTAATTTAAAACTGATGTTTTATTTTTATTTTAAAGTATCAATCGAGGAATCGATTCCATGTGGTAAAAATTGTTAGCGATTACGATTTCATTATTTCGAATGGCAATACAATCCCAAAAGTGCCAAAAATTGTTTGACAGTTATTTTGTGATTATTTTGAGTGATTGTTTAGTGAATTTTCTTGTTATTCAATGATAATTGTAAAAAAATAGTATTATATAATACAGATGTTACACAGGCAGCTGCTATATAAATCAATGGCTAGTATTGAATAATATGGACGAGTGGAGTATTACAGTGTCTATAAGTGATGTAGTCAAACAATTCTAATGAATATACCAGCCGTGCCACCAACCATTTCAGATGCATTACTGCAAATCAGTAAACAAACAATTACTAACATAAACCAAGGTATTAGGAGAATGTATGTTATTTACATTAATTGAGTTTTCTTTCTGCTCATTTACTATAATCACTATGATTTGTATGCTTTTTGGACGACATACCTACCAACAATTTCCAAGAAACGTTTTATATACCTATGTAATAAATAAATATTAATATAATATGGTTTTGTTTGTTTTATTTCATTGGATACCTACTTTCATTTCATGGTGTAAGTATGAATCATCATCTTAGGAATTGTAGTTGTAACCGAGGCTTTTACCAGCCGCTTGCTCCTTCTCTTTTATTCGGTTTGGAAATATGCCTTTTATGGCAGCGGCTGCCGCCTGACCGCCCAACTAGTAAGGCCTGTGGTACAACCAGTTGATCTATCGGAAAAAAAAAGCCCTGTGGTACAACCAGTTGTTTCAATGGTTGCACCACGGGTAATACATGGGATAATCCTGCTTTTCTACATCCGAAAAACATATAGACTGTGAAAAACGGCTCATGCGGGTTTTGTCGGTTCGAGTCCGACATAACCACCTTCACTGGCTCCGGCGGATTTGAGTGGATTTCCACTTGTTAAAAAGAAGGTTATTGCCCTATCTATCTTCTATTTATTCAATACATTGCATAGGACATGATTTTAATGACGTCTATTATGTCATACTAAATAATCAATAAAATTATAATTTTCTGAGACTGGCGCCATGACAGTTTCACCTAGTTTCACATTGATTTTAGTATCAGTTTTGATTTGGTTTATACCAATGTTCCGGTTAGACTAGCTAAGAAGCAATGTACCATTTTAATCTCGATAACATTACAAATAAATCAATACTCGTTTCATTATTGTTCTCCAAAATTTGTAGGTGGCCGAAAGCTCTAACATAAAAAATCGTCTCCTTTGGTCATTTGATTTTGTACGGCATCCGTTTCATACTATTTCAATACTGCTTCTAATCCATTATTCCGCAACGCCGTACAAAAATCATGATCCAAGGGGAAATAATCGAGGGTTACAAACCCATCTCTTTCCGTGGTCCACGGGGTGATTTGAAAAAATACGGCTTTAGTTCCAAAACATTATCTGGCATTCAAAAGTACTATTATAAATAATGCCGTCAAAAAATGATTGTTCATTTGAATGTATTATCAATAATAATTATGTTAATTTCATCGTATTCTTGATTTATAAAGCTGTAAAATCATTTGATCCTGTACGGGAACTTTTTTTTAACATGATATTGTAAAATACAATTGTTATATAGTATTGCCGTTCAAAAGAAACCGTTCTAAAAAAAATTATAGAGAAATACAAAAACTGAAAGGGGGTTGGGTAATGTTGGCGTCGTGTCGGAATTGAGCGGCTATCAATGAAATTGGTATAATATGAAAGTACAGTATAAAGTGATCAAAAGTTACTATGGACAAACTTCTCTAAACTATATCGGGACTTAGCTATACAGGGTGGTATTTTTCAACTTTACTTAGATGGAAGTACTCTAAATACTGAAGATAGCGA
This sequence comes from Eilema depressum, assembly GCA_914767945.1. NCBI lineage: Eukaryota > Metazoa > Arthropoda > Insecta > Lepidoptera > Erebidae > Eilema > Eilema depressum. Next base: position 29,374,371 of record OU612012.1, on the reverse strand, counting down.
GTTCCACTGAAAAGAAACATTCCCTTATTTTTAAAAAGAATCAAAACTGCATTCATAGTTTTCTGAAAATGCCACACCCGGTAGTCGAACCGACTAAAATCTTCCTATAACCTTCTATTTCATAGATTTCCTTTTACTTAATTTACCAAGTTTGTTAGAGAGATTTGAACCTTATGATCGACCCTATAGATTGATGTAATAAAAATACAGGGTGTTATTTTTTCGAATTGTAGTCGGTTCGATTATAAGGCGTGGTAAAAGAGTTTTCAGCATTCCTTAAATGCAGTTCTGTTTCTTTTTCAAAAACATACTAAATTGTATGCAAAGTTTTCTGAAAATGCCACACCCGGTAGTCGAACCGACTAAAATCTTCCTAAATCTTCTTAAATCTTCTATTTCATGGATTTCCTTTTATTTAATTTACCAAGTTTGTTAGAGAGATTTGATCCTTATGATTGACCCTATCGATTGATGCAATAAAAATATAGGGTGTTATTTTTTCGAATTGTTCGATTATAGGGCGGGGCAAACGATTATTCAGCATTCCTTAAATGCAGTTCTATTTCTTTTTTAAAAACATACTAAACTGTATTTAAAGTTTTCCGAAAATGCCACACCCGATAGTCGAACCGACTAAAATCTTTCTAAATCTTCTATTTCATGGATTTCCTTTTATTTAATTTACCAAGTTTGTTAAAGAGATTTGATCCTTATAATTGACCCTATCGATTGATGCAATAAAAATACAGGGTGTTATTTTTTCAAATTGTAGTCGGTTCGATTATGAGGCGTGGCAAATGATTTTTCAGCATTCCTTCAATGCAGGGCTGTTTCTTTTTCAAAAACACACTAAACTGTATTCAAAGTTTTCTGAAAATGCCATACCTAGTAGTCGAACCGAATAAAATCTTTCTAAATCTTCTATTTCATGGATTTCCTTTCATTTAATTTACCAAGTTTGTTAGAGAGATTAGATCCTTATGATCAACCCTTTCGATTGATGCATTAAAAATATAGGGTGTTATTTTTTAGAATTTTAGTCGGTTCGATTACAGGGCGTGGCAAGCGATCTTTCGAAATTCCTTAAATGCAGCTTTGTATTCTTTTTTAATTAAGAGAGTGTTTCCTTTGAATGAAATTAACTATCTCCGGTAATAAGAGTAGGTACTCGTACCCGGTTCGACTACCGTGTGTGGCATTTTCAGAAAACTTTGAATACAGTTTAGTGTGTTTTTACAAAAGAAACAGCACTGCATTTAAGGAATGCTGAAAAATCGTTTGCCACGCCTTATAATCGAACCGACTACAATTCGAAAAAATAACACCCTGAATTTTTAATACATCAATCGATAGGGTCGATCATAGGGATCAAATCTCTCTAACAAACTTGGTAAATTAAATAAAAGGAAGTCCATGAAAAAGAAGGTTTTGTAAAATATTAGTCGGTTCGACTACCGGGTGTGGCATTTTCAAAAGTTATAGAATGCAGTTTTGTTTCTTTTAAAAAATAAGGTAAAGTTTCCTTTAAGTAAAATTCGCTATCTTTAGTATGAGGGTACTTTCCTTCAAGGTAAAGTCGAAATGTTCCCACCTGTATATCGCAGCTCCGATATTACTTACAATGAAAATAACGACATTTGTACGTGTGTTTAACACAGTACAATGAAGTGGTATCAAAATTAATTATGGCCGCTGAAAAAATTAAGAACGCCACTGTCCATACTAGATTACCCAATCCCCTTTATGATAAGTGATATTATGAATTTCAATGATTATATATTTCAATATTTATTTGTAAAATTTTTATGAAGAATGATCATTATGACTTTAAATGGTATGAGAAAATTTTTCGGAAATCCGATGATAGGAGTTGAAAAGTTATGTAAGAAAATGCGCACCCCTACTGGGCCAAACTATGTTAAATTTCTATGGGACCAAATGACAACTATTTCGCATCGAATAAAAAAAGAATCACGGAAATCGCATCATAAAGCTAGGAGTAATCGGTGTACATACATTTAAAAAAAAAAAAAACCTATCGAATTGAGAACCTCCTCCTTTTTAAGTCGGTTAAAAATAGGAGAAGAATATATTCGGGCAGTACAATAAAAGTACATAAAGGCTGTACGACGAAAGCTGCTGTAATATCAATGTTTCGCATTTGACATTTGTATGCAAGCCGATTATATGTAAGCCGATTAGAGCAATTAGCACGGAAGCTTTGCCAGTGCGCTTTGTTGGATCGGAGACTTGCGAGGGACCACTTATTTCTGTTACATGAACAGATCATATCTGTGCAACAAACTAGGGATTGACCTGGATGAATTCTCATCGTAAATATTGATCATCAAGTAGGTAGATAGGTATGTCCATGCTCAATGCATGGACATACGAAAGAAAGTCATACACAGCCATAATTAACAGCTACAAATCTAATGGCGATATTAACTAACACTCGAGCGAACCTAGCAGACGTTATTTTTATAAATTATTTTATTTTATTATCCCGATTATTTTTGTAAATAAACATGTTTTCGAAGAGTCCGGTTATTAATACCTACATTGCAAAAAAACCTATGTAGTAAATAATCCACATATCATATTCTCTACTTCGTATTATGACTAAATCGCATAATACACGGCTATTATTATAGCGCCATCTAACGTTTCCATCTGTGAACCTAGTCCATCCTCCATTCATGAGAGTTTATCAAAATCGATGTAGCAACAGGAGATACACCCTCCAAAATTACGACTTAGGGGGCTACTCACATACTAAAAATCTCACACATTGGTGAGTGGACAACGCCCTGCATTCATAATGGTAATTTCACTCACTTGCTGAGCCGGAGTATGTGAGAAAACTACTTACACATTTTGGATGTGGTTAATTGACACAGATTAATAAAAAATAATTGAAACAGATCCAAAGTATTGTTTTGTTTTGTATTAAGGTAAGTATTTTATCAAACTTTGAACTGAAAATCTCTTGAAAACTGGAGAAAATTTCTTGAACAACTCATGCTTGAAAATTTTAGTACGATTCTTGTTAATAGGGATATTAGACCGGGGCCGATACGTTTGAAAATGGTTAAAAGTGAAAAATAATAATAGTAGGATGAAACCCGTTATAAAAGGACGAGAACATAAAAAAAAAAATCGGCCAAGTGCGAGTCAGACTCCCCCATGAAGGGTTCCGTAGTAGCAAAGGCGAAAATTGCGGTTTATGACGTATTAAAAAAAAACTACTGACTGGATCTCGTGGGTTATGCGCACTTCGTCCCATTCGCACTTCGTCCTCCGTTCGCAAATGTTCCCATTCGCGGTTAGTCCTATTCGCAGTTGGTCCCATTCGCGGTTAGTCCCATTCGCGGTTAGTCCCATTCGCGGTTAGTCCCATTCGCAGTTCGTCCCATTCGCGGTTGGTCCCATTCGCAGTTCGTCCCATGCATGTAGTTTGTAAGGCAAGAGGTAGGTTTAAGGATCGAAGTGGGTAGGATGGAATAAAATATCATCAAATAGAGGTTACATATCAAAATCCCTAAGTTCAAAAGCCCGAACTCCGGCTCTTCCTTTTATAACGGGTTTCATCCTACTATTATTTGTTTTTGTTTCAAAAATTATCGACTCTAGTCTATATAAATACTTGCCGAATAAAGACATAATGTCTCTCTCAGCGGTATGTGCTAACAGTCAAAGTTTCTGCTTTAAATAATAAAGAACAGTGACATAACCAACTATTAGGTAATCTGTAACAGTGATTTATTTTTGCAGGTTTCTGCTCATTGATTACCGGGCTATAGCTTGGTCGAATAGTGATATATATGTCTCAGAGAATATACACCATCGTTAAAAGAATTCACGGAGGGCGTAACCGTTTGCTCTAGGCTAAGAGACCGTTGCTGTCAGTTGCCTTTATTTCGAATAATGGAATCATGTGGAACAAAAACTAAATTTCCGATTCGATTTTCAGTGCACGCGAATGCTGGCCAGTGGGTTGTCATAGATATCAAATACAGTGTGGGCGCTCAGATGTACATTAATTGACTAATTAAGCTTTTGTTGATAAGACTCACAATTCTCTGGATGTTATTTTTGTTTTGCAATATTTACGTGTTGTTTTGATTCAAATAGTGGATAAGTGATATTTGACTAGGTCGTCCGATTCTTCCCAATACCTACTGCTTAATATTTTAGTTTATTCTGAAAAATTATGCCTTGCAAAATAACATATTACCTAACTTTAAACTTAAACTACGACTTTTTATTGTTTTTAATTTCCAAAGTAGGTCAAAATAATGTTTTATTTTGACCTACTTTGGAAATTAAAAACAATAAAAAGTCAAATCAAATTAGGTCCTTCAACTTTTTTCAAATTACTTTTATTAGACCGCGGTAGCCTAGTGGTATGGGTAATGGACTGCTGAGACGAGGTCTCGGGTTCGATCCCAGGTTTTACCATGGCACATACCAATGACTTTTCGATGCTTTTTGAAGTTATGTGTGTATTTATCGCAGGTTTATAAGTGCCCGGTTAATGGCAATAGGCTCGCCACCTATTACATTGGGACCTAAACATAAACGGCGAAATGTGGGTGCTAGCACCTCTGCCTACCCCTTCGGGGATATAGGCGTGAGTTTATGTTTATGTTATGTTTTACTTTTATTATGAACTATACTATACATACACCTGTAAACGCAACGCATCGAGATAAATGCGATATTCTCTTGCTCTCCATACATTTGCACTACGCGCAACTAGCGAATGACGTCACTTGCAAGTATAATTTTATCTCGACATATTTGAATTTTCATTACAAAATACGGACTAACTCTAAACCCAGGTCTAAATCGCCTTTAGACCGTGGTCTAAAGAAAATGTTATTACAAAAAGCGTTTTAGTACTAAACCAAGGACTATCTCTGGTCTAAAGATAAACCTGCGTGACCCCTAGTTTAACGTTGGTCTAAAGTATAAATCACAATAATAATACATCAGACTTGCAGGATTGTGAGATGAATTGGCGTATTATTGCCTAAAACTATTAAAATTGGGTTAAAATTAGTCAATTATGAAATCGATCGGATATTATACTATGTAATACGTCATATTTTGGCATACCTACTTTTTTACGGAAGTCCAATTTTCGGCTCTCTTTTTCTTTTCTCGTTCCAACTCGTAAAATAACTTGCAATAGGTATACATATTATCCTAAACTAAATTTAAAAGTGGGTATAAAATTTGGAAAAATCTTATAACTTAGAACGCGCGAACTCCGGCAAACTACGTTTCGTTCCATTTAACGTCTTATAACAATGATAACAATATTATAACAATGATTGCTAAATAATAGCATAATAATGATATTATATTATAAAATAAAGTATAACTATTATTCATGCAATTGAATTTAAAGAAAATATTTATGATTAAATATTTTTTTCAGCATTTTTAGTAAATATTATTTACAACACACCTGCTCATAACAGTGATATTATTTTACCGCAATTAAGCACGGAATGACACCTATTATAAAACTGTGACTTTTTCATTACTATTATTCACAAAAGTGAGTTATAGATTCTTTTTTAAATTTTATAGGAAGTGTCTATAATTGTCTATGTTCTTAAAAAAGTTTTGATACAAAAAATAACGTGTTTAATAGTACGAATAAATTAATACGCCTATTGTATGGTCATTTGATGCATTTTCGTATTTAAATAAATAATTTCAACTTGTAATACTTGTGTAATAAATAAAATTTTCGCTCAAATTTAACTTTTTTTTTTCTCTAAGTACAGAAAAAAAAACAGAGTAAAAAAAAGTTAAGTTCAAACCTCATTTTTTTTTAAATATGGTCGACCGCCATTGTTAAATGCGCGCGCATAGGAAAACGAATTAATTTGTAGTATTGTTTATTTAGTATTTGTAGTATTATTTTATTCGCAAGTGTGTTGTAAAACGTCGTATGGCACGTGTGAGCATGATGATTACCGTCCTCGGCTATCTTAAGACCCTCGCCTGGCGGCTCGGGTCTCAATGGCGCCTCGGCGGTAATCACCAACGTTGCTCACTTGTACCATAATGTACTATTATTAGTGATTTCAGAAATTTTAGAAACGAAACGTTGCGACCGAATTATATCATAATGAACGAACAATAGTTGGAGTTATCTGTGGTTGTTATTTAGGCCAAGGTCTAAACTAAGGTACTAAGTAGTCTCCGGATTATTCAGCTTTTGTAATAAGGAGAGGTTTAAACCATGGTCTTGAGATTAAGCATGGACTCTGTAGTTCGGGTCTAAACCAGACTTTATTCCGTTTTTTGTAATAAGACTGTATGACTTTAGCAGTTCATTATAATTATTATACAGTAGTCATTTTTCGAGAGTAATAAAAATAGTCAAATAGCCTATACAAAACACCGACATAAAATAAATAAAAAAGAAAGAATTAGTCTATCACATTTATTGTTCTGTGCAGTAAATTATTTGTATGTGTGCAGGTGTCTGCCTTTACCTACCACACTGTTCACCGAAACGAACAGATCAGTAGTTGTGTGCGGCATTGTCGACTCGTTTCTCAGTGACACCGGAAAAAACATATTCCTCCATTTTGCACTTCTTAGTACGCTGATAACGATGCGACCTACTGTTTTGAATTTATACTTTGAACTGGTATTCTGATTAATAGTGGCTAAAAATAGGAAGTAGGTATCTATCTCTACAGGCCGCCATAGACGTTCAGTTAATTTGATCAAACTGGCAGTATCAAACAGTTTGATCAAATTTATATTTCTTCAAACCATTGATTACTCATTAAATCATGCTTGATCGAACTGTTTGAAAATGCCAATTTGATCAAATTAACTGAACTGAAAAAAAAAAAAATACGGCAGCCATTAGACCTTGCCCTAAACCTATATTGCAATATTTATTTTACTAAATACATAATATTCATGTGTATCAAACACTACCTCATTATTGGGTAAATTCACTCGATTACAATTTTTTTTTATACCACTTAGGTGGCAGATAAGCACACGGCCCACCTGATGGGAAGTGGTTACCGTGGCCTATGGACGTATGCAACACCAGAGGCGTCGCACTCGCGCTGCCGACCCTGAAGAAACCTTCTAATGCCCTTCTTAAAGAACCCCATATTGTAGTCGCTTGGGAAAACCACCGCAGGGAGTTCATTCCACAGCTTGAGTGTGCGTGGGATGAAGTGCCTTTCATACCGCACAGTGCGCACCGTTTCCGGACGCAATGTGTGAGGATGAATTCCCTGCCTGTGGCGAGAGGTGCGATGATAGAATGTAGCTGTAGGCATCGTGTCAAACAGTTCTTCTGAGCACAAACTATTGTATAGACGGTAGAACACACACAGTGAGGCAAAGTCTCTTCTAAGACTAAGAGGTTCCACATCGCCTGCGAGTATGGGATTGCCGACGAGCCTCAACGCCCGTCTTTGTACTGAGTCGGAGGGGTCAAGCTGGCAAGCAGGCGCTCCGGCAAAAAGGTGACAGCAGTACTCCATGTGGGACCGAACCTGCGCCTTATAAAGGATGAGTCGTTGCCCCGCAGTGAAGTACTGCTTCGCCCTGTTGAGCACCCCAAGCTTCTTTGATGCCAGCATTTCACCTAACCATCGATGTGCGCGTATTTGTAGTTTGATAGGGCTGATTTTCTTGGGTGGTGAAATAATGACTGCCAGCTAGATACGTGAGTGGTTTATTGCGACTTCTTACAACGACTGACATTAGAGAGTTAGAAGAACATTTCACCTTGTCTTCTAAATGACTACGGTACTGGACGTCGCTGGAGATATCGATACCAAGGATCCCGATACTCGAGGAAATGGTAAGCGGTGTGCCCAGGAATTGCGGTACTACAATGAATGGAGTTTTCTTAGCGGTGAATACACATACTTGTGTCTTAGAGGGGTCTAAGTTTAGTCTGCCATAATCGGATACTCTAGATAACGTAGTCTCGAGTTCAGACACAAGTTGTTCGCGACTTTCCTCTACTTCAGACTGAGGGAAATTTGCTCGGCCCGTGTAGCAAGACTCAATCCGAGGAGCGGTATAATACAAATGGCCCCTATTATTAGCTCGATAGAAGCAATCATATTGCTTTTCGATTGAAGATCCACTATCTCTGATAAGTGCCTTAAACATTGTAATGTCATCTAGTGTTGTCATCCTAAGTTACTTCTCCATATGCCATAGAAAAATTGCCAAGTCTATGTGTATCACTATAGCTGTTCAATACAGAACATAATAGTTTTAATGTTAAATATGTAACAATTTACATTTTTTATGTATGGCCACATTTTGTTTTATAAGGTAATTTTTTTATGTGTGTGGCAACACTTTTTTCTTCTTCCCTTCCATTTCAAACTTCCAAAGTGTGTGCGTTTTAGGATTCAATAAATCCATTTAAATTGATACAAACGCATTTTTACTTAATTATTCTACAATAGCGGAAAAACCAATTGACTCCCGAGTAGGTACGGCCATAATATTAATCAGTGTAGGGTAACTAGATTTGCAGCACGTAATCGGACTATCGTTACCTACATAGAAAAAAGGTCTTTGAAGCTTTAATGAAATAGGAACCTTTATTTACGAGTAGATATCAGTGGCCAAAACCCTAAAAAATCCAACTCAATCCCTAGGTGGCAGACCACTCGCTCGGATTGAGTCCGTAGAGGATATAAGAGGCGCTTATATACGACATAAAGTTTTAAACATACTCCTATACTGCGCACAACAATCATCAAAGAACATTCAATCAAATGAGTCAATATATAACTAACACTTTTTATCGAGATATCGGTTACCTACAACTTGAAATGGATTTTGTGTATATTTGCTAGTTGCCAGGGCGTTTCTGCTCCAGCATTATTTACTTTCCATTTTCAATATAACTGAAAATCCGAACGTAAATAATATATAAACTAGTTCCAGTTACTATGAAAACCAATAAGTAAATACAATTAACGTTTGTGAATTTACGTATAGGGTCCATGGTTAAGTAGTTACCATGTTAAGTTAGCACATTGCAACTAAGGAATACTGTCAGGGGAATATTGAACGGATCAACTGCGTCAAACAATGTCAATTGTTTTACGCAAGAAAATGTGGTTCCTATTATAGGTGATTCATTATATGAAACACCATGAACAGTGAAAATTAAGACGTTATCTATAACATTTGTCAAATGCCTCATTCATGAATCATTTACTTCACGTCAGCTCTTAATTAGATAAACGCTTCCGTAAACAATGTACATAAAGCGAACTGTTTACACCTCACTGAAAGATAATTTTCTAATTACCAAATTGACAATATTAACCATTAATGACACTTAATATTGGATACAGACAAATTACTTGTCACATCATGGCGGTTACTACGTTAATAAGGTGTCTTAGTAATTATGTTGACACACAGAAAAGCGCTAATATACGCTAGTGTCTTAATAGTAATCATTTTACATCACGCAAATGACTTGTCTGGCAATGTGCTTATACCAACTATCTTCTCAATCATCAATACACTCAGCAAATTAATTAATGCTGGGCTTCAAACTTGCCCATCTATGGGTCAATGGTACACTTCTGTACTAAAATTGTTTTGTAAATAATTTAAGCTATTTTATTAAGTTCAATCCACTACTTGAACTATGACCGCGTTATCTTATCACGGGTCTTTTCTAGCTTGTAATAACATTGAGTAGGTAGGAGAGAGTGTGGGTTCTTTGTCACATGATCCCATGCTGCAATTATTCAGTGTAACGTGATATTGTTGGAATACGGAGCTGTGAAAATTCAACAGTGATTCGGTGTGTGGCATTCGTGATTCAATTTCTACTATTATATAAATGGGTCCTCTACTATTATATAACCTCTCACTTAATAGATTATTACTAAATGACATTGCCCCAATATCTGGCGAATTCCAGCATCCGCTTAAATATGCGTGGCTGTGCTATGAATCGATATAAAGTATAAACAATACAATATAAACATAAGTAGAAAACAAAGGCATACCTAATTCATCAGCACATCTGAATTCGTTTGAATGAAAAAATGAATTGATGAAGATGGTAATGTTGATACATGGGCTTAGAAAACGAATTGGAAATTCGTTTTTCCTTATGCCAAGTAATAATGTTTTTGAGAAGCTTCTAGTAACCTCAACATATTCGAAGTACTTATACTCGTTCTCGTTAGCCCTGCAGCTACGCGTCGGGATTCTTTTGGGGGTTATATTTTTTTTGAGGAGTATTTCGGGACCACGGATAAAATAAACAAAAATATGTTTTACAAAAGTACGGCCAACCAAAATATTTAGAAATTTTAGGTTGGAGTGGATAGATGTGAAAAAAGGTGGAATGTTGGAGGTATACATCATTGGTATTCTAAGGGGATTATCAACGCGCTGGCCTATACGCAGCTACCTGCCTTTTAATGAAATACCTTTACATTAAGCTGCTTTTCAATGTAAGTACTTAAGGTGATTACCTACGCGAATGACTTTGAGAGTTTAGGTATTTGGTCAAGCGGGGCACCGAGAGGTGCGGCGCGGGATCAACGGGGTTCGCGCACGCACACAACCACGTCATTGAACGAAGCCGCTGTGCTAAACAATAAAAATCATTGAACATAGAGTATGTGATACTAGATAAGACATAATTTGTGTTCGGTGTGGGTGTTCGAACTGACTACCGCAAAAACCGAATTGCAAATACTGGCTAAGCCCTATTAGTCTTCTACTCCATCATCATAGTGTTCATATTTGAACTTATACAATTATTTAAAACATAAAAAGTGACGTCACAGGTCTATTATAGTTGTGAGCACTGTGCTCACAACGGTGCATCTGCGCCTGCCCCAAGGTTTATTTTATCTTTGTACCAAATTTAATCAAAATTAGTACAGTGGTTTAGGCGTGAAAACGTAAGAGATAGAGTTATTTGCGCATAATTTATAATATTAAGTATCCAACTCTACCAAATTTCATCAAGATATCTTCAATAATAAACTTTCATCCCCTATTAATTTAGTACTATAAGGCAATCAATATCCGTTTCCGAGCACTTATCCATCTTTGTACCAGATTTCATCGTGAACTTTCAAATAAATTTTCATCTGTCTCAACAGACAAAGCACAACTGCTTTCACGCTTAAACCACTGAACTGATTTTGATGAAATTTGGTACAGAGATAGTTTGAAGCATGGGAAGGGACATAGGTCACCTTTAACGCGAATAAAAGGGTTAAGGGGGGGGGGGGGGAGGGGGATAGGAGATGAAAATTTGTTTGAAAGTTCATGATGAAATCTGGTGCAAGATGGATAAGTGCTCGGAAATGGATATTGATTGCCTTTTATTACTAAATTAACAGGGGATGAAAGTTTATTATTGAAGATATCTTGATGAAATTTGGTACAGAGTTGGATACTTGGATTTAATATTATAAATTATGCGAAAATAACTCTGTCTATTACGCTTTCACGCCTAAAATACTTAACTAATTTTGATGAAATTTGGTACAGAGATAGGTTTAAGCATGGGAACGGACATTAAGCAGGTTACTTTTTTTTACGAAATAGGGGGCCAAAGTAGGGAAATAGGGGATGACAGTTTGTATGAAATTTCGTCATTTTACAAGATATCCTGATAGCCAGGTCAGTCTGTCGGTCAGAAGGTGGGTGACCATTTTTAACATTATAAATATGTGATTGTTGAAAGTTTGGCAGGAAAAAAAATGTTTGACTCCATATAGAAAAACAAAGTTATTGTTAGAATTATGATTATGACGTGCAGCTAAAAGTTAATTGCAATTGATTTAGTTGCAATTGACGCGTTACGAAGGTAAATATGTTATTTATTTAATTTAGCTTATTTTAGTAGTTAGATACGTTATAATAGTTTCTTATTTTAAATTTAATTTAGTATTATTTATGTATTGTACATATTTGAAAAATAAACAATCTTAAATGAATAAATTTAAAAAAAACTAAAGTAAATATTTAAGAAAATGTAATCTGGGCAAGTTTACAGGCTGAAATATAAAAAAAAATGTTGCAATTATTTTTTTGTCAATTGACATGATTGACGCCTTACACTGAATGAAATCATCATTGTGTCTGAGCGCAGAAGAAATCCGAGTTTATAAGGACTCAAAAACCCTTAAATCTAGACCCAAAGTAACCACACCAACTAGCTTGAGTCATGGATTCTGATATGCGAATATACATAATTAAATAAGTTTCCTTTTTGTAAATACATACATAAAAACACCCAAGCCAATGCAAATAGATTCATGCATACAAATATTTGCAATGAGCGGGAATCAAACCCGCGATGTCGAATGCTCTTACGCTACGCCACGATGGTCGCGTATAATCGTAAGTGCCTAATCTATGAAGGCTATAATCTTTGTAGCGGCTTATACAACACACTCACACACTGACACTGGTGAGCGGGGTGCGGGAGGGGAGGTTTCAGCAACCAAACATAGGTCCGTTCAGCAACGCGCCTCAGCGCATACTGAATTTTGAACGAGCAAGGCCTACTGGAACCGTAGAAATCAGTAAAACCAATTTTAAGGGATAACTTGGTAGGCAACGATTACAAACTAAGAAGGTCATGTCACGCTAATATACTTTTTTAACATATATGTGAAGTTTCAGATTATTTGGATACTTAATGTAGAAAATATTTGGTTTCAAAAAAAAGATTAGAGTGATGTTCAGAGCCTCTTTTCTACTATTTCCTCCTTTTTTATTTCATTTATGAAAAGGTCAAGTTCCGCTGTATATCCTGTAGAATGCACGCATATAAATTCAAGATCTGTAAGTCTTCGAAATTACCGATTTTTCGACGTTGACCTGATTAGGGGCCCTAACCTACTGTAAAATCTACAATTAACAGATACAGGGCAATTATAAGTTCGATCCTTCTCGTAATCAGGAAAACTGAAAGCTATTTCTCGTAACTTGTTTCGTAATTTCGTGCCCTCGCCGAGACGTCTGCGTGGTTTGACTTCTCAAGACGGTTTCTCTGAAGGGTGTTCAGGTGTCTTCGGCCAAAAAGAAAATGACATGCTGTATTATTCAAGATATCCAAAACCAATACATATACACAATCGGTGAAATCAGGCGTAATACACTACTCATTACAAGAGTAATAAGAAGTGTATTACAAAGAAATGCTATTACATATTATTATGTATGTCATTACGATTATCAGCAACGACATTGCTAGTTACGTGTCCAGACAGGGGAAATATTAAAGTAATACGATGAATATGTCCATATTGACCATATAATGATAGGCCATTGGAAATACTGTACATTATTACATTTAAAATTCGGTAGAATGCAATGCAATGCTGAATTTTTTAAGCAGTAATGCAGTTGGTCGCAATTTCCATGTTCAATTTCGTCGCTATTTGTCGAATGGTAGCCCTCGTTAACTTCGATAATGTTATTTCAGTATGGATTTCTTGGTAGTGTAAGGACAGTTTGTATATTGTACTTGGTTTGGAATCTTTGGAAACTAACTATTCTTCATCAAAGAAGTAGCTCAATTATAATAGTCGCACAAAAAGTGGTTAACGTATCGAGAGTCTCAATATGTTTATTATAAACATCTCAGCTCAACATTTTAAAATGTTAACAAAGAAGTACCTCATACGGCTTTAGTCTATTCTCTGCGTAAGATATGTCTTTGTTTCCATATAATAATGTCCTATATCCTATTGACAATCACAACTCTCATTGCCACGTACATCAAGCAAAAGTAGCTACCTCACAAGAACACAATTTACGCTAACAAAATCAAATCTAAATATAGGAAAGCTTGGGCGTCCTCTGAAGTGTCAGAGTAACGTTTGTCGACTTTGAAGAGGTGAAATAAATATGTCTCGCAATGAGATTGTTCAACATATCAAGTCTTAGGCAAAGGTAGGCTTTATTGATGTTCAAGCAAAAATGTGTAGGAAACTAGCCGAGAAATAAATTCGCAACTCCAAAAACCCAAATCAATATCCAGTTTGTCCAAATATTGGTATGGAGTTTGATTCGGTTTCTATTTACGGACTGTTAAGAAATTTATCCCACCCTACATTATTTCGTAAAATGTATTTCAGCTAAACAGGCTTGGATATCATTCATTATTTAGATGTTAAAAAAAGATATATTATTGAGAGATAGCTCTCAACCCTGTAGACATGCTCAAAGGAAAAAAGGAATCTGAACGCCTTCATGTCATCATCATCGTCATTTCAACACTCTCTCTATTGTGAACGAGCTGTCAATGAAGAGATGGAATTTTCTATACGACCCAGGAAATGAAGTCTGAGAATAACTAACACAAGATGTGACGGGAGCCGTATGGCGCATACTCTCTATAATACTGTATTTCACCCAATGATTTTGACTAAATCTATACTATTATATAATTGTAAAGTGGTCGTGTCTGTACATTGGAGATATTAAAAAAAAAATACTTGGGTTATGTTATGTTAACGATACTGAACACGAAAGTATTTTTTTTTAATTTCCTGTCTGTTTGTTCGTGATGGAATGAAAACTACTGGACGGATTTTGATGCGGTTTTTTTTGTTAGAAAGAGCTTACTCAGACTTAAAATCTTACGTTTGTTTGATCGCAATCGGTTGAATAGAACCGAAGATATGAGCAGAGGTCGCGTTAACCGAGATGCACATGCACGCGGGCGGAGCCGCGGGCGGAAAACTAGTACTTTATAAAATAGCCGCTCTAGAAAGAAAGAAAATGTTTTTTATTCTGTACCTACAAAAATACTGATATAGGTACAAGGTTTCGCACACATCCATACAGAATAACGGCTGCCTCTCAGCTTAAATGCTGTCCGCATTTTAGTGCCAGAAAGCGGACAGCGCTGGTTTTCAGAGGCGGCCAATTTAGGCAAGATATAATAAGAAAAAGAGGGAAAAAAAAGGTAAATTATTGAAATGTAGCCAGTGCTACCATGCCGTAAGCTTATCTTAAAGTTATGCGTGAGGACACAAAACACAACATCTGCCGCTGAGTTGTCTTCTTTTTCAGCGCGATCGAGTGACGCACACATAGACATCACTCACGTACCGGAATTTCAGGACGTAAAGGAACATTTAACGCTCGAGTAAACTCGGTGCACGCGTCTATGACACTCATGAATGTGGCTTTTTATTGGTAAAAGAAGGTAGATCCAGAGATTACCGCCTACGTGACAAGCTCAAAAATTTCGCCTCTTTAGCTAGTTAGTAGCTTAGAACCAGGAAAAGGACTGACCTCCCAATGGCACCAAATTGGATAATTCTTTTTGTTTTGTGTTCGTTATTGTGAGGCTAAGGTTTGAATAAGAAAATTAAATAGAAGGTGCAGCGGGAACGAGCTCTGAATCAAACATGGAAATTTGAATAAAGGGTATCTACACCAGGAATGGGATCCGAATACCACGAGGGCGGAAAATATGGCAGTAAGAAGTTCGCCGGGTTAGCTAGTATGTATATTATATACTTGAGCTTTACTTCTGTATTCCCTTATTTCGCGGTACCTACAGATAACGGTTTACGTAGATTCTGTTTTTTGGTATTTGGCCGTTAGTCGTTACGGGTAGTTGGAGCCCTTAAAAGTTCGACTAGTTTAACTACAGAACTTCGACATCGCAAATTGGTTGTGGAAGTCAGATTGCAGTCGCTTCACGAAAAAAAAAAAGACGTGTCGCACTCGGGGACTGCCGCGGTAAAGCTATTGCATAGCATTTTTTTATCAACTTATGCAATTATAATTAGTTACGTTAAAAAAATGTGTTACAGCGACATCTATTTAATTAGTTTATAACTTAGTAGTAGTGAACTAACTAAGAATGCCAACTTTCTATTTGGTACCGTATAGAATCAACAGATGGCGCTATTAACAATTTTTATAATTTCACATAAAAATACGTTAAGCGTAGCTACTTCGGAGCAGCTCGGCTCGATTCGTGCGAGCTTCGGGGTGTCAGGTTTTATTCGTTACGGAATTTCTGGAATCGGTCTCCACACTCAAGCCCGCGATAGAAGCTATGCAATAGCTTAAAAAAGAAGTTCAGCCGCATCACAGTTAGACTGAAAAGCCGATCCTGAGTTGGGTAAAAGGGAAAAAGGCTCAAAGGCACCTGAAAGAAAAACCGTAAAATACAATGGAAAACAATATTCAGATGCGATGACGTCTGATGCCGACATCAAACAATTGTGACAAGGACAGGCTGATAGGAATAGCCAATAAAATTAATGGTATCATCGGTATAGAGATATCAATCAACATTATTTAATACTACTTTCTTTACGGGTATTCTCGTTGATAGGTTTTACGTGATAAAAACATGAAATCAATACCAACATAATATTCAGGAGTCACGAACTTTGAATTAGATCAGGGGCGTATTTACCCTAGGGCCAAGGGGGCCTTGGCCCGGGCCAGCAGGTTGCGAGAGTCTATTTCTGGGCGCCTTTTAGGCGCGGCGCAAACGGCGGGGTGGGCCGGTCTTTCCTACCGCGAAGTAATAAAGACCGAGTCTGCCCGTCGATGCCCGCGACTATCCTGGCCGCGGACACAAAGCGCCACGGACATGAAGGCAGGTGCAGGTGCCCGTCGCGCACTGGCGGCGGGCGCGGTCTTTTTGCCTTCATGTGCGTTGGTAGTATAGGATTCTCTTTGCGCTATCATTCGCGGCGAAATTGCCGGACAATTTCGCCGCGTCAATCTCTGCTCGCCCCGCCGTCTGTGCCGCACCTTTGAGTCAAGATTAAGGCGCCCATAGATAGACGCTCGGGGTGGCTCCGCCGCCCCTCGCTACCTGCCGCCCCGAGCGTCTATCTCTGGGCGCTTTTTAGAGTAAAGATTACGGTCTATCTCTGGGCGCCTTTTAGAGTAAAGATTAAGGTCTATCTCTGGGCGCCTTTTAGAGTCAAGATTAAGGTCTATCTCTGGGCGCCTTTTAGAGTCAAGATTAAGGCGCCCAGAGATAGAAGCTCTCTGTAGGCGAATACTCTGACCAACTGAGCTACCTATCCTGGATATTCGAAATTCTCCTATACATACGTCTTTGGACAACGCCCTAAACGAACATTAAACGTATAAAACATGAGAATTGGCATCTAGCGATAGAGTAGGAGGCAAACTTCGCCTAGCTCATAAACCAGGGTCAAACTTCGGTCAGA
Organism: Eilema depressum; assembly: GCA_914767945.1. NCBI lineage: Eukaryota > Metazoa > Arthropoda > Insecta > Lepidoptera > Erebidae > Eilema > Eilema depressum. The sequence continues at coordinate 29,357,131 of OU612012.1, read as the reverse complement.
ATAATCACAAAGTGTTTTCATTACGTGGAAAATGCAAATGAGGATTAATTTATAGTTGAGCCGGTAAATGTTACTGTGGATCGGCCAGCCTCTGTGATAACAAGTCGACTGAAAGTTTCTCTTATGCAAAGTAAGTTACTCTTGCATATAATCGAGGGTTTCTCTCTTAGGTATTTATCAGTGTCATAGCTCTTGAAATCGGCTATTTTCAATGTTGAGGGTTTAACATTAATGAATGCGTGATACCCAGATGGACTGACGAACTTATAAGGTGGCTGGGACAGATTGGATGCGGAAGGCAGAGGATCGAGGCCAATGGCGCACATTGGGAGAAGATTATATCCTAAAGCTTAAGCTACTTGTAATTAGATGAAGTGCGGAGCCTCGACTATAGTGCTGTCTCCGGGCGCGTTACTAAACTCGCGAGCAACTACCGAGAATTTTTCTACAACACCTTATTGCTGCGTTCCGATTAACGTGAATTTAGAAATTACTACCTATATCGTGAACACATTCTCGATACAAATATGAAGTGTGTTTTCTTTTGGTTTGTGAATATTTTTTATTAGTTTTTTTTTTGTGTGTCAACTGGCGGGTGGATGTGCTGTTTTGCAAAATTAATTTTAAAGGTAATATTTAGTTTATATCTATTTACTCATTTATTATTTATTATTATTTTAAATTATTATTAAAGTTTATCTCATATATAAAACTCTTAGTCCTGACTGACTGACTTACTCACTTAGAGACAACGCACAGCCTAAACCGCTGGTCCTAGAGACTTGAAATTTATAGAGAGTGTATGTTTTGATGCGTGGAGGTGTACTAAGAAACGATTTTTCGAAATTCAGACCCTAAGTGCCTAAAAAGTGCCAAAAACGTACTTTCTTATAACTCAAGAATGGCTGAACAGATTTTCATGATCTTTGGTTTATTGAATTTGGCTTTGTCGCCGAATAGCAATTATCACAATTAAAATGTGGCAAATTCACGAAATAATAAAATATTAAAGAAAATACGAAATATTATGGCGCTAATATCGCTAGCAAAATTGTTACCATGACAACGGAACTAAAGTGATGGTGTCAACGCTAAGTCACATTTTGATCTGTCAAATGATAATATTTATAAAAATGTCACTCTTTGTCACGTATTATATGCAAGAATGTGAAAAATATTGTGTAAGAGTTATGTACTGCAGTTTCTTTATTTAATTGATTGGAAATAGAAAAAAAACATATGATAGCAGCGATGATAGCTATCTAGAGCTATATAAAAGAATATACCTGTATATAAAAGAAAGCCTAAAAGTAATACAGCACATTATCATCCAGATCAATCCTCATTTACAAGCTCTCAAACAGTAAGGTATGTGAATTTAAATCTATTGACGCCGCCGATATAACACAAGGGGTGGCTTCATAGCTAGAAACAAAATAACAATTTATATCAATGGCTAGAAACGTTTCACCAAATAGACGAACGCCTGGCTTCTAGAAAACTTCACTTTCTTTCTTGATGAGAAGTATACTAAGGCAACAATAATAGAGATGGCAGAACACAATTCAATAACTTCCACTTATCAGCTGTGGGCTCAATTACTCAAGCACAGAGCACTTCTGATTAAGATGACAAAGAATATAATACAAAATGTTTATTTTCTTAATATTATTTTTAGATAATTATAAAAAAATTAAAACACCACAAATTTCAAGTATGTTGTTTTATTTGTATTTATTTTTGACGTATCACATAGTAATTTATGTATCCTCAGCATTTAGCAACGCATTGGAGGACGTCTTCAAGACGCTGGAGTAGTTACATCTCGCACCTTCGGTTCGCCGATGACATCATCATAGTTGCCGAGTCGCTAGAACAACGGGGCGAAATGCTGCACAGCCTGAATGGAGCTTCTCGACAAGTCAGCCTCGGTGTAAACTTGGATAAAACCAAGATTATGTTCAACGAACATGTTGTACTGAGACCGATTGCCATCGAAGGAGCGACACTCGAAGTTGTTCAAAAATATTATCTACCTGGGGCAGGTTATCCAGCTCGGTAAAACCAACTTCGAGAAAGAAATAACCAGAAGAATTCAACTGGGGCAATGCCTCAAAACAAAGGTTTTCGACCAGTGCGTCCTGCCTGTTATGTTACCTATGACCTACGGTGACGAAACGTGGCCACTGAAGGTGGGGTAGTCCGTGACCTAAAAGTCGTGCAGCGGGCTATGTAGCGAGCTATGCTTGGAGTTTCTTTGAAGGATAGAATTCGAAACGAGGTCATCCGACATAGAACCAAAGTTACCGACATAGCTAACGAAGATCCAACTTTCTGTTTTGGAAATTAGTTTCGAAAACAGAATTATTATTCTTTCTTGGAAACCAGGTTCGTTAAAAGAAAAATAATTCTGCTATGGAAACCGGTTTCCAAACCTTCGTTTCCAATCTGGCCGTAGGGTTGCAGAATAAGCAAGTTAAAGTGGCAGTGGGCTGGCCACATCTGCCGAAGGACTGATGGCCGTTAGAGCAGACGAGTCCTAGAGTGGATACCGTGAGAAGGAATACGGAAGGTGGACCGACGATCTGGACCTTGCCAGCTGGACCGACGATCTGCGAAAGGTGGCTGGGACGTACTGGATGCGGAAGGCGGAGGATCGGCAAACCTGGCGCATATTAGGAGAGGCCTATGTCCAGCAGTTGACTGCAATAGGCCAATTGATGATTTTTTGTATCCTTAGCATACAACAGCAACCTTCATAGTTATGGTGTACTGATGATATCGCACTGGTTGACAGGGCTCTTAGAAGCAGGTGGAATCTCAGTTCTAAAAGAGCTTACGAACCTCTTTGATTCCGTCATCCAGCAGAACTCAACATGGAACTGTAGTGCGGTGGTACTGTTCTCCAAAAAAGGCTATAAGGTCTTGCTGAAGAATTATAAGACTCCTGAGTCATATCTCTATAGAAGTTTTGTTCTTGAGAATCGTCTTGAATAGTTGTGAATTCCAGCCACTGGAGCAAGCCGGGTTTTAAAAGGGTTATAGTGTTGCAGCCAATACTGTTGAGCAGATTATACAAAAGACCCCCACAAGCACTTCTTTAGCAACAGAGTGGTTAGAGAATGGAATAAGCTGCCCAATGACGTCATTTCAGCACAAACCATTAACCAATTTAAGAACAGGCTGGATACACACTTGAACAAAAAGAAGGAAATCAAGTATTAGAAACTGGATACAGGCAACTATCAGTTGTAGCAACTGCCTGCCTGATTAAACGACAATAATAATAATAATAATAATAATAATAATCAGCTGCTATGTATGGCATTTGTAGATTACGAGAAGCCTTCTGACATCATCTAGACCTGGGCATTTCTGGATTGTCTACGACAGTGTCGTGCTGATACGATATTTTCATTGCTGAGATGGTAATTTTAGATTAGAAGACGAAACCCAGAAAGAGATATAGGTACGTCGAAGGGTCGACAAGGGTTGGGCAACATTGGGAAAATTCGTCGAGGTTTCTACTCCCCTGTTATGACTCATGGGGCCCAAATTTGCAAACTGACAGCATATGTCCCCAACATACGGTGGAGGATCGAGTGCTATGGCATACTTTGGGTGAGGCCTAAGTCCAACAGTGGACTGAAATAGGCTATTGATTGATTGATTGATAAGAACGAAATGTTAGGCAATAGTAATTTTTTCTTACCAGTCTTTTTCTAGCCATTTACTAGCTATTGGTATAAAGATACTAATAGTATTTTTATTTTGTTGTAATATTCTAAAAATCTACCACTTTTTTGTAAGACAAGGCCGATGTTTCTTACAGTTTTCATTTAATATTTTGAAAAAAAAAACACTACTGAGAGAGCGAAATAAGGTGTCGAAAGTTTATACAACAATTACTATTAGAACTATCGGGATACTTATATCTATTTATACAACAAGTCCGTCAGTTTAGAAAAAAATACTATTGGTGATGGTAGTCGACATCCACGCAGGCGGAGCTGCGGGCGAAAAGCTAGTTATATTTATATTTGTACATAGATATTATAGCCGGTTATCATGTCAGATAATTTTGATGACAGTTTTGTTTCTTGTTCATCGTCTTGTGCGTCTATTGAGAGTTTCGTCAGTGCAGGTAATAGTGATGACTTCATACACCTTCGCGATCAGCTTTTTTCTGTCTTTTCATGTTTCCCAAATTTTTTCAATGCTGTCCATGTCAATGCCCAAAGCATTCCCGCCCACTATTCAGACTTTCTTTCTTCTTTTGAAGCTGATCTTGTTCATGCTGTCCTTGTATCGGAAACATTTTTAAAACCCGCACTACCTTCTACACAAAATTCTCTTCCTGGCTATAAACTTGTGCGCAATGACAGAGTAGGCAAGGGCTATGGAGGGGTAGCCATTTATCTTCGGGGGGACATTCCTTATCAAGTTGTTGACCAGTCTCCGAGTGAATACTCCAGGTTTGCAGAGCATATTTTTATTGAAATAGCATTAAATCACAATAAGCTTCTCTTAGGTGTCTATTATAATCCTTCCAGCCAAATTGATTATTTTTCTTCATTCGAAACCAAATTAGAATATTTCAATTCTGTCTATGACCACATGGTGATCCTCGGAGACTTCAACACTTGCCTACTGAAGAACGACTTGCGTAGCCGTAGACTCCAGTCTCTTGTCTCTTCTGTCAACATGCAAATCCCTTCACTTAATGCCACACATAGGGCGCCTAACTGTACCCCTTCACTTTTGGACCTATTCTTGTCTCTGATTCTCGCAGGGTAGCTACACATGGGCAGCTTCCTGCTTCCTTTTCCTATCATGACCTTATCTATCTGTCTTATAAAATCCGTCCTCCTAGGCGTAAGAGTAAATTTCTATATCTTCGTAGTTTTAATAACATGGATCTGGAGCGCTTGAGGGCTGATGTTAGCAGTGTTGACTGGTCTTCGGTGTACGACACCGATGACTTAGATACCAAAGTTTCGCTATTCACCAGGACGATACTTGACATATTCGACAAACATGCTCCTCTCAGAAAGGTGAGGGTCAAACATTTGCCTGCGCCGTGGCTTACTACAGAAATAAAAATGTGTATGTCAAGGCGCGACAAGGCAAAACGTAAATATAACAAATCACCTACAAGTGATAACTGGGATCAATATAAAACACTACGTAATCGCTGCGGTCGTTTGTGTAGGGATGCAAAAAGACGTCACATTCACAACTCAATACAAAATCTCAATACATCACAAGTATGGCAATTTCTTCGGTCTCTTGGAATGTCTCGCACGACAATGGTTGCAATATATCTTAATGAGCTTAATACTCACTTCTCCAGTTACCATTCCCGATGATGTTAAATCTTCAACTTTGAACTATCTCACTGCACTTCCCTTGCCGATAAATACTTCATTCTCATTTCGGCCAGTTTCAGAGGCGGACATTGGAAAATGCTTAAACTCCATTACAACAAAAGCTGTAGGCTATGATGGCCTTCAGCTTCGAATGCTTATTCCCATCCTATCCTTTATTACTCCCGTAATTACTCACATCATCAGTTACTCCCTATACAGTAATACGTTTCCCTCTTCTTGGAAAAAAGCTTACGTAATACCTCTACCCAAAGTACCCAATCCTTCCATGCACTCCCACTTCCGTCCCATTTCCATCCTTCCTTTACTATCTAAAGTCCTTGAAAACGTAGTTTATAATCAACTATCATCTTACCTTTTCTCTAATAGCCTGCTTAGTCCATACCAATCTGGTTTCCGCCGTGGTCATAGCACAGTAACTGCTCTGGTCAAAATAACTGACGACATGCGACTGGCTATGGAGAACAAACGGTTAACAATTTTGGTACTGTCAGATTTTAGCAGTGCTTTTAACTCTGTGGATTTTGACGTCCTCTTAGGAGTTCTTGCTTCTCTTAATGTCTCATCCTCTGTTACTGCTTGGTTTAAATCGTATCTTCAGGGGCGCTCGCAGTCTGTTCGCTATGAAGAGGTTTCCTCGGAATGGTGCAATTTATCTGCGGGCGTCCCACAAGGTGGCGTTCTATCTCCTCTTCTCTTCTCCATCTTTATAAATGCTATCACAAAGGTCATTACTTCTCATTATCACCTCTATGCAGACCTGCAGCTATATCGACATTTCAAGGCCGAGGAACTGACTGAGGCTGTGACAGCTATCAACAGTGATCTTGCTAACATTAGTCAATGGGCTAAATCTTTTGGACTTTTGGTTAACCCAATGAAATCACAAGCAGTCATTGTTGGTAGCAGATACATGTCGAACTTTTTAGTACACCAGTTGCTCCCACATGTTGTATATGATGCGACTTCTATGACTGACTGCCTCTGTGGCGTAGCGGTAGTGAACGCGGCCGCTACGCAGGAGGCGCGGGTTCGATCCCCGCTCAGTGCAAATATTTGTGTGCATGAAATATGAATATTTGCATTGGTCTGGGTGTTTCCATGTATAATATGTATGTATTTACAAAAAAAAATGTATCTAAGTATGTTTATCCGCATTCTAGAACCCATAACACAAGCTAGTTAAGCTATGCTTACTTTGGGTCTAGATAGCGTTGTGTAGAATGTCCTACAATATTTATTTATTTATTATTATATTATTTATTCTATAGCTTTTCCAAAACACGTAAAAAATTTAGGTGTACATATAGACTCAAATCTGGCTTGGGACGTCCATATTGCAAATATTAGCAAAAGGGTTTACTGCTCGTTTCAGTCCCTCAAGCGTCTCCAGAAATTTCTACCATTTCAAACTAAAGTTACTCTTGCGCAATCTCTTCTGCTCCCACTTTTAGACTACGCTGATGTCTGTTATCTTGATGCAAAGGAGGAACTTCTTAGTAAACTCGAAAGACTACAAAATTTGGGTATTCGCTTCATTTTTGGTCTCCGGAAGTATGACCACGTTTCCGAATTTCGTGCAAAGTTGAGGTGGTTACCTATTCGTAAACGCCGAGACTCCCATATTCTCTCTCTTCTCTACTCGATTATCTTCAATCCTGATTCACCTGCTTACTTACGAGAACGCTTCGAGTACCTTGTCCCCAGGGGTAAACCCTGTCGTACCTCCTCCTCTCTTCTTCTTCGAACTCCTCTTCACTGCTCCAGCTGTTACGATGGCTCATTTACTGTTCGCGCAGTAAGGTTGTGGAATTCGCTGCCTCACTCTTTACGTAATAGCACTTCCCTGAACGTATTTAAGTCTAAAGTAAAAGAACTTTTCCTTTCTCACGCCTGTAGCACATCTCCGCCGCACAGTGGGACGAAAGTACGATTTGAGTGACTTAGGACCCAATGTTTTTTATTTACTTTTTTCTTGGTGCCGATGGATAGAGCTCGTTGAGCCCAATAATAATTTGTACTGACGTTTTTCTCTAAACTTTATACTTTGGGCAGAATAATACTTTTTATTTTTTTTTGTATGGAGCGAATCAAATAAACTTAAATTTCTGGTACGTCTCTTTTGATCCCGCTTTGAAACTACATTTTTCTTATACCTTGTCTAGTCTCATGTCATATGATACTATAAACATGTACCTAAAGTTGCAACTCTGCGAAATAAATGGATCGGTAAAAATGAAAAATCACATAGAATAAAGAGTTGTAATTTTGTTTTTGAAAGTTCTTTTAAGTTGAATTTAATATGAAATAGTAAGTTAAACCACGGTATAATACACATAATTACTTAACAAGTAACAACAAAACAGTTAAAGGTCCCTATTTCGCTATTACTTAAAAATATAGGTAATAGTAAGAGAGCTTGGATAATTAACTCAGGTACCATCTGCGTACTGAATGAGATGTACATCATTAGACGCGCCTTTAATTGGAGAACACGAAATGGCTATGCTGCAAAGTCAAAAACCTGGTGGTGATACCAAAAATCAATTTTGAAAATGCTAAAAAAATCGGTACCTAATATTGAAAGATTACCAATTTTCGTTTGTTCCTGGCAATAGAGGAGATTTAGGACTATATGATAGTGCAGTGCTGCAAGCCTCCATAACTGGCCTTGTCAGAGGCAGCACCTTGCAAAGTGCCGCCTGAAAACAGGTATCTGGTACGATCGAATTACCAAATAAAACCGGGCTCATCTGAAAGATCATCAAATTCTGAGTATGAAAAACTGGTGCTGCAAATCTTAAACACTGGCGAAGGTGGTTGCAGCAGCGATTGAAGATCGCGAGTTGCGCGTCTCGGTTTGGTATTTTCACATTTATACGATCGAGTTACCAAAAAAAAACAGGGCTCATCTGAAAGATCATCAAATTCTGTGTAGGAAAAACCGGTGCTGCAAATCTTAAACACTGGCGAAGGTAGTTGCAGCAGCGATTGAAGATCACGAGTTGCGCAACTCGGTTTTGTAATTTTCACATTAGTACGATCGAGTTACCAAAAAAAACAGGGCTCATCTGAAAGATCATCAAATTCTGTGTAGGAAAAACCGGTGCTGCAAATCTTAAACACTGGCGAAGGTGGTTGCAGCAGCGATTGAAGATCGCGAGTTGCGCGACTCGATTTGGTATTTTGACATTAGTACGATCGAGGTACCAAAAAAAAACAGGGCTCATCTTAAAGATCATCAAATTCTGCGTAAGAAAAACCAGTGCTGCAAATCTCAAACACTGGTGAAGGTGGTTGCAGCAGCGTTTGAAGATATCGCATTGCGCGACTCGATTTGGTAGGTATTTCCATATTAGTACGATCGAATTACCAAATAAGAGCGGGCTCATCTGAAAGATCATCAAATTCTGAGTATGAAAAACCGGTGCTGCAAATCTTAAACACTGGTGAAGGTAGTTGCAGCAGCGTTTGAAGATCGCGCGTTGCGCGACTCGGTTTGATTTTCATATTAGTACGATCGAATTTCCAAAAAACCAGTGTTTAAGATTTGTAGCACCGGTTTTTCTTACGCAGAATTTGATGATCTTTCAGATGAGCCCTGTTTTTTTTTGGTACCTCGATCGTACTAATGTGAAAATACCAAACCGAGTCGCGCAACTCGCGATCTTCAATCGCTGCTGCAACCACCTTCGCCAGTGTTTAAGATTTGCAGCACCGGTTTTTCCTACACAGAATTTGATGATCTTTCAGATGAGCCCTGTTTTTTTTGGTAACTCGATCGTACTAATGTGAAAATTACAAAACCGAGTTGCGCAACTCGTGATCTTCAATCACTGCTGCAACTACCTTCGCCAGTGTTTAAGATTTACAGCACCGGTTTTTCCTACACAGAATTTGATGATCTTTCAGATGAGCCCTGTTTTTTTTTGGTAACTCGATCTTATAAATGTCAAAATACCAAACCGAGACGCGCAACTCGCGATCTTCAATCGCTGCTGCAACCACCTTCGCCAGTGTTTAAGATTTGCAGCACCAGTTTTTCATACTCAGAATTTGATGATCTTTCAGATGAGCCCGGTTTTATTTGGTAATTCGATCGTACCAGATACCTGTTTTCAGACGGCACTTTGCAAGGTGCTGCCTCTGACAAGGCCAGTTATGGAGGCTTGCAGCACTGCACTATCATATAGTCCTAAATCTCCTCTATTGCCAGGAACAAACGAAAATTGGTAATCTTTCAATATTAGGTACCGATTTTTTTAGCATTTTCAAAATTGATTTTTGGTATCACCACCAGGTTTTTGACTTTGCAGCATAGCCATTTCGTGTTCTCCAATTAAAGGCGCGTCTAATGATGTACATCTCATTCAGTACGCTGATGGTACCGGAGTTAATGATCCAAGCTCTCTTACTATAAGTAATTCTATTTATTTTCGTAATGACTGTAATTAGTTTATCCTTTTTACTTGTTAAAATTACAGCGCTCTCACCTTTACCTATTACTATAATGTTAAATCGGATAATTAGTTAATGAGGGTAGTAAAAAAATAATTTATATTTATTGTATGTTATCTAGTATTCGTTTAATTACATTACTACTAACATCTCGTGATTTTGATCGTCCCTATATTGTATATAATGGAGAGTTTAGTTAACAATTTAGATTTATTTATGACTAGCTGTTGCCCGCGGCTCCGCCCGCGTGGAATTCGGATTCCGGTCCAACTTTAATGTATGGAAATCTGCCCGATTTATTGACATTTATGCTCACTGCTCCGCTCCCCTTAGTAGTAGCGTGATGTTATATAGCCTATGTTACTCCCAGATAGTGTAGCTTTCTATAGGTGAAAGAGTTATTGAAATCGGTACAGTAGTTCCGGAGCCTATTCATTACAAACATACAAAAATAGGTACAAATCTTTCCTCTTTATAATATTAGTGTAGATTTTAAGAGATCATCTGAATTTATTGTCGGATAGTAAAAAAAAATTCCAATTCCTATTACATAAAATAGATGTGACCGAAGAGAACAGTGCTCAACTCCAAAAATTCTGTACGCGATTTTGTTCAAATATAAGTGCAAGGTGGGAACGAAGTAGTCGTACATTAGCACAATTCATAAGAAAAAATGGTGATTGGTTACACCGTGCTATAAACTGGCCCGAAGAAGTAATACCTGTGAATGTGGAACAAGAAGAGCTCGAAATTTGTAATACTGAAGATCTTGAAAATCTTCTACCACCATCAACAAGAAAAGCTTCGACATAAATGGGTACATTACTGCTGGAAAAAATATAAAATAAAAACCCCACAAGACAGGCTAGACCTAGTGTGGGGTTGATAGGCAAATTTCACTTTGTTGTTTAAATTCATTATTAATTCTAGGATAGATTTATGTAAGTGAAATGTACAATGCAAATGTTTTCATGGCAAATAAACGATTATTATTATTATTATTATATTATCTACATTTACACCTAGAAAACCTTTTGAAGAATTGGGTTCCAGACAAAAACGACGACGCGTAGAGGAAATCAATAAATCGCTTACTCCTTCGGGCCAGTTTATAGCACGGTGTAACCAATAACCATTTTTTCTTATGAATTGTGCTAATGTACGACTACTTCGTTCCCACCTTGCACTTATATTTGAACAAAATCACGTACAGAATTTTTGAAGTTGAGCACTGTTCTCTTCGGTCACATCTATTTTATGTAGTAGGAATTGGAATTTTTTTTTACTATCCGACAATGAATTCATATGATCTCTTAAAATCATAAATAAATCTAAATTGTTAACTAAACTCTCCATTATATAAAATATAGGGACGATCAAAATCACGAGATGTTAGTAGTAATGTAATTAAACGAATACTAGATAACATACAATAAATATAAATTATTTTTTTACTACCCTCATTAACTAATTATCCGATTTAACATTATAGTAATAGGTAAAGGTGAGAGCGCTGTAATTTTAACAAGTAAAAAGGATAAACTAATTACAGTCATTACGAAAATAAATAGAATTACTTACCTATATTTTTAAGTAATAGCGAAATAGGGACCTTTAACTGTTTTGTTGTTACTTGTTAAGTAATTATGTGTATTATAACGTGGTTTAACTTACTATTTCATATTAAATTCAACTTAAAAGAACTTTCAAAAACAAAATTACAACTCTTTATTCTATGTGATTTTTCATTTTTACCGATCCATTTATTTCGCAGAATTGCAACTTTAGGTACATGTTTATAGTATCATATGACATGAGACTAGACAAGGTATAAGAAAAATGTAGTTTCAAAGCGGGATCAAAAGAGACGTACCAGAAATTTAAGTTTATTTGATTCGCTCCATACAAAAAAAAATAAAAAGTATTATTCTGCCCAAAGTATAAAGTTTAGAGAAAAACGTCAGTACAAATTATTATTGGGCTCAACGAGCTCTATCCATCGGCACAAAGAAAAAAGTAAATAAAAAACATTGGGTCCTAAGTCACTCAAATCGTACTTTCGTCCCACTGTGCGCCGCGAAACCGCGTATAGCGGAACCGCGGTTGTTTCGCCATGTTCTGTCAGTTGTACGAGGAGCGAAACTCTAGCGAAACGGCATGTTCTAATGCATAGATTTACCTATCTTCTATCTCTTTCGCCGGGCAGTTTCGCCTATGCCGTTCACACCTCCGCGCTTCGTCCGCTATTTTGTCAGTGTTGTCACGTGACAATTTTACGTAACACGTAAATTGCAGGGCCGCATTAGGGGTCTTTTAAATTCCAAATGAATCAAGATCAGTAAAAAAGTTTTACTTTGATAATTTTTTCGCCGTCTACAGTTGTCCTTAAGTCCTTTTCTTGTTTTTTTTTGTTTGTTGTTGACTGATTTCAATAATGGGAGTAACATAGGTTAGCAAATAAAGACCCGCGACGGCATGCGTTTTTAGTGGTTCAGAGTTCAGTTCAGTTCGACAATCACTCCTGACCATATCCGAGGGAACTTTAGCACGAAAAAAAAGAGGGAACGGAATCCGAATTCCACGCTGGCGGAGCCGCGGGCAACTGCTAGTATTATACATAGCTGCTGCCCACGGCTCCACACACGTCGAATTCTGATCACGCTCCTACTTTTTTTCGGTAGTCCCTTCAAATACCACTCCGGTCGGCCATCGCACCTACTCAAAACCGCATAGGCCATAATTTAAGAGCCCTCAGGTGTGAAAAGCACGGTGTCCCCATTGTACTCCGGAAAGGAAGGATATGAATGTCACACCACTTCGCCAGCGGGTTGAAGCGGTGACAGGTGGCTGAATCTGAACCCTCGGTCTGCACTCGGCGACCGGTCCAGCAATAACGTCAAATGTGTCCTTTGCACGACTTATATGTCCAATTATGAAAAATGACAATCACTCTTTAATTGTCCAACCATAGAAATTGTCCAATCATAATATAAATAATAATTGGTCAATATAATTAATAATTATTAATCATCGATTATATTTGTATACATATTTTATAACTTACTGTTACGTTTAGTAAAAAGTATTTAATTTGACTTGACAGCCAAATACCCTATACGGCCCTGGATTTTGACAGGCGACGACGATTCGAAATCTACACACGGTTGCGAAGGATCGCGCATGCGAAATCACGTTGTCATTTTAAACGGAGCAATCAGAAGTCAGAAAATTCGCGCATGCGTTCTACACAGACCAATCAGATTCGCATACACAGTTCGATTTGGTAACGAAGTTGTCAAATTTTGGTGTCAATTCATGGTAAAGCTACTGAGCGTAACTACGTTTTTTTAACTAATTGGACGTGGAATATACCGAAAAGCTTCTCATAGAGATCAGAAATAGACCCGTTATTTATTTAATAAGCCATCCACATTATAAAAATAACGTGAAAAAATTGCAAGCATGGCTAGAAATTCAGAGAGAATTAAATGTGGAAGGTACGCTTTTTATTATAATAATAGACTTTTAGTTGTATTAATATTATATTTATCTAAATGTAATGTTAACGTATAATGGTACCAAATATAAAACTAATTTATATATATTATATTTGTGCAAATTAGTGTCCCCATTGTCCATACAAAAAGTGAACATCTCCTTTCCCTATCACTCACCATAAAGTAACTAATAATTTAACTAGACAGCCAATTACCCAATTTCGGCCCTGTTGATTTTGAAAGTTCTTGACGCACGGTATCAAGTTCGCGCATGCGAAAAAGACGTTATCATGTTGAACGGAGCAATCAGAAGTCAGGTAGTTGGCGCATGCGTTTTACACGGACCAGTTAGATTCGGGTACGCGCTCCATATTAAATAACAAGTGTCAAGTTCCGCTCATGTTTCGCTGCTCCAGCTACACTTGAACACAGCGAAACTCAACTAGCAGTTCCGCTGTCCGCCGCGAAACGGCGGAGATGTGCTACGGGCGTCAAACTTGATAAAAGTGTGCTATTTATTTTCGTAATGTATAATAAAATTATTGTACTTTTATGTACTTATATTTATGTTTATATATTTTTTGTTAATGTTTATATATATAATATATATATTTTTTTTTTGTTTATGTATTTATGCATAATGTGTATGTGTATATATTTATGTAATATGTCTATGTAATGTATATTATTATGTAGATATGGTATGTATCTTCTTAGTACGTACTTCTATATTTTATATTCGTTCTCCACAATTGTACGCTTGCTTTCTACCCTTTTGTTTCGCCTTTTCCTCGATCCCCCAAAGGTTTGCTGGGAGAAAACTCAATGCTGAGTTAAGCTCGCCTTTGTACATCAATATTTCATTGTTATGTTTCTGATTGTAATATTTTAGTGTACAATAAAGAATTAAGAATTAAGAACACCACTCAATAGTACTACCCGGTTAGGGCAATATTTACATAGAATCCGGGGTATCACGGTCGCAGGTGAAATACGAGCGCTAATTTATGCCACAGTTTATTTGTAGCGCAGAGGCAATTGATTTGTTATTGTTATCTTACTTCGTACTAATATTAATTATCAATACAAAAGTTTGTTAATACGGATGGATGGACAGATGGATGTTTATTATCCAAACAGGCCAGAATTCCTGTATTTCGGGCCATTCTTCGAGTCCTTTTCCAAATCAGTTGGGGTCGACTTTCAGTCTGACTACAAAATGGCGGAACTTCGATATTGTATACCGTAGTTAAGCCAGGTTGTCAAACATTTTAGAACTTCACCTACACCTGCTACGTCACAGCGCACATTAAAACAGGTAGGTAAAATCACGGAAAAACCTAATAGTGACAAATACACCCAAAAAATCTTTCATTAATAGCTCTGACAAGTTTTGATATTATCATGATAACTTTAGAAAACACTACGCCTATTAACAATCTATGACCACATTCGTAGGTTTTTTTTTTATAGCACTTAGGTGGCAGACAAGCACACGGCCCACCTGATGGAAAGTGGTTACCGTGGCCTATGGACGTATGCAACACCAGGGGCGTCACACTCGTGCTGCCGACCCTGAAGAAACCTTCTAATGCCCTTCTTGAAGAACCCCATATTGTAGTCGCTTGGGAAAACCATTGTATAATGATAAATTACCTAAGGTTCGCAGCGGACGTTCCCACTGTGTGGCTATTTATCTTCATTTAGTTGATTTGACACCCTATAATAGAAGAACCTCGACGTAAGGCGTCTGCAGGTAACTGGGGGAGGGGGTGTGTGACAGAACACTGTGTAACCCTACCATGACTCGTAAGTACCTGCCAGAATGTATTTTCGGGTAATTGGTAACATGAACCTCATTAATTTCGCTATCGAGGTGACACGTCATTCTGCCTAAACTCTATCGAGATAAACTCGAGGTAACTTCATGGTACCTACCTACCTAAAACATGCTGCATGTTTTTCGTGCTCTCCCTGTTTTAGTCGGTTCGAGTCCGACATTGTAAAGCTAACCGCGCACACGCATTAATATCCATATCCATACTAATATTATAAATGCGAAAGTAACTCTGTCTGTTTGTCTGTTACGCTTTCACGCCTAAACCACTGACCCGATTTTAATGAAATTTGGTACAGGGTTCGATTAGACCTTGAGAAAGGACATAGGCTATGTTTTGTCGCGATAACCGACATCCACGCGGGCGGAGCCGCGGGCAAAAGCTAGTTGACAATAAAATAGATATCTATCTATACTATTATAAAATTGTAAAGTGGTTGTGTCTGTACATTGGAGATATTTAAAAAAAAATACTTGGGTTATGTTATATTAACGATACTGAACACGAAAATATTTTTTTTTCATTTCCTGTCTGTTTGTCCGCGATGGACGCAAAAACTACTGAACGGATTTTGATGCGGTTTTTTTTGTTAGAAAGGGCTTGATCAGACTTAAAATCTTACGTTTGTTTCATCGCAATCGGTTGAGTAGAACCAGAGTTGTGAACAATATTGATATTATACGAAATATGAGCGGCAATATAGATGGCGCTTTTTACTATTATTGGGCAATTTTTATCCGGGCAAGTATGTAAATTTATAGATTTTATTTTTACATACACAATTGTGTAAAGCAATACGTATTTATTAATCATGAAATTAAAATTTGAATTTTAATGATTTATAGTTACAGAATCATAACTAGATGGCGTTCTCGCGTTTAAATTCAAGCTATCGTTTGGTTTCAAACTCCCGATATACCCGAACCGGTATTATGTAATTCTTTTATAATTTCTAATTTGTCAATTGTGAAATAGATGTCGGTACAGTCTTAAGATCCGTTACAAAATCTTATTTCACGAAAAGATAAGAGCTACGGGAAAGGTGAAGGAGAGGGTAGGAGAAGGGCAAAGGTATGGGGACTAGATAGTCGAGATATCCAGGTAGAAAGATTATTTTATAACACTTAAGTCGCAAACAAGCACACGGCCCACCAGATGGAAAGTGGTTACTGTGGCCTATGGACATATGCAACTCCAGGGGCGTCACACTCGCCCTTCTAGAAGTACCCCATCCCAATATGTACTATAGTCGTGAGTCGTACCTACTGTAATAGTAAAGTCGAGTATAGTGGCATCGAGTAGAGAGGCGAATACAGAATGAAGTACTGCGTCGAGTAGAAAGTGAAATACAGAGTGAAGTAGAAAGCCGAATAGAGAGGCGAGCACAGTATCTAACCTTTTTTAATATATATACTACTTAGGTCGTAGACAAGCACACGGCCCTCCTGATGGTAAGAGGTTACCTATAGGCGAGTGCAACACCAGGGGCGTCACCCGCGTAATACTCGTGCTGTGCTGTAAGAACAGAGAGATTCTGTGCCGTCAGCGCCAAAGATAAGTAGGACAAAGCCTTTGGTTCTCTGACAGCACAAAATCTCTCCAATGAGCTCTGGCTACACTACTCACCGTCGGAAACATAACACGAGGTTATTAAGCCGCGATCTTCTGAAGGGCGGAGGTACTTCCCCAGTCGGACTGCTCGATTGGGACTGATATGCCGTCGTGTCCTACCTCCTCTAAAAAATAAAGGTCCTCTAATCAGCGTTCAACGCGCAACTCTCTGTACAAAATTTATAACACCACGCGATTAACGACATCCACGCAGGCGGAGCCGCGGGCAACAGCTAGTTGCCTATAATATTATGTGCGCGGCCCGTATTGTTGAGTTCAGTGAGGGGAGGGTAATTGAACGTTTTGTTAATTACTTTCATACGGATGGACAGTGACCGTCGTTGACTATGAAGTTCCAACACCGTTTCGCCTTCATTCTTGGAGGGAAACTTATACAAACAACAAAAGTTAGGAAACTAAAAATTTCAATATACTTTTGTGTTTCAAATATTTCAACAGCATGTTGTATTATTATATATATTGTATATAAATAATAATATATTGTATTAAATGCGTCTGAATATCAAAGAATATTGCGCATAAAATGGAATTCAAAAGGTCACGTCTATTTGTAAAGTGCCTGATTTTTCAACTTGACTAGAAGGTATAAAAGTAAATATTTGTTTTTGATAAAGTTCCACTTCGAAAAGAACACGAAGCATTCTTAAAATTACTCTTTGTTTGAAAACATGAAGCGTCTTTGTAATTTTGACTTTTTTTTTAATACCAATTAGTTGGCAGACAAGCACACGGCCCACCTGATGGGAAGCGGTCA
This sequence comes from Eilema depressum, assembly GCA_914767945.1. Taxonomy (NCBI): domain Eukaryota; kingdom Metazoa; phylum Arthropoda; class Insecta; order Lepidoptera; family Erebidae; genus Eilema; species Eilema depressum. The sequence goes on along the minus strand of OU612012.1, from coordinate 29,339,565 downwards.
CCGTGGCCTATGGGGCAACACCAGGGGCGTCACACTCGCGCTGCCGACCCTGAAGAAACCTTCTAATGCCCTTATTGAAGAACCCCATATTGTAGTCGCTTGGGAAAACCACCGCAGGGAGTTCATTCCACAGCTTGAGTGTGCGTGGGATTAAGTGCCTTTCAAACCGCACGGTGCGCACCATTTCCGGACGCAATGTGTGAGGATGAATTCCCTGCCTGTGGCGAGAGGTGCGATGATAGAATGTAGCCAACAGCTACATCATGCCAAATAGTTCTTCTGAGCACAAACCATTGTATAGACGGTAAAACACACACAGTGAGGCAAAGTCTCTTCTGAGACTGAGAGGTTCCACATCGCCTGCGAGTATGGGATTGCCGACGAGCCTCAACGCCCGTCTTTGTACCGAGTCGAAGGGGTCAAGCTGGCAAGCAGGCGCTCCAGCAAAAAGGTGACAGCAGTAGGAGTACTTCAAGTTCGGCCTCACATGGAGATGTGAGGCCGAACCTGCGCCTTATAAAGGATGAGTCGTTGCCCCGCAGTGAAGTACTGCTTCGCCCTGTTGAGCACCCCAAGCTTCTTTGATGCCAGCTTCACCTTGTCTTCTAAATGACTACGGTATTGGACATCGCTGGAGATATCGATACCATATATATTATATGATATATGTATAGATGACTATAATATAAGTACGTATTCTTTGTCAATCACGGTAGAGTGACACTAATAGACCGAGTGAGGAACAGCTTGATAAAGAACGTTATATGGCTAAAAACTAAGATAGAGGAAGGGTTGAATCGGTAAAAAATTGACGAAACAATCTTACAAGACGAGAGTGAAATTGTAAGGGTCGACCAAGACATAAGCGACCAAGAAGGGGTTAGACTCATATTGACTTGGTTGTAAAAGACCTACTTTGCAAAATGTCTAGTTTGCAGAATGGTACCCGCGTATTTCAATAAGACAAAGCATAAAACAGTATGCAACAACGCCATCATACTGCTGGCATACTATTTTCAGCCCTGTTTTAATGGAATAAGGTTGATATTTAATTAACACATAAAAAGTGCTCGAGCATTTTTCCGCGTGGTCTGAATTGACCCTAATGCAACGTCCAAATCAACATGAATCCGTCAACTTTGCGATGCAAACTCATATCTTAATTGAAATACACTTGAATGGTTATTTTTAGATAGTTTAATCCATCTTGGAAATTTCCAGGATGCCACCGGATCGAGGGCATGACGATGAGATTATGTTTGACGCAATTTATCAATGACATCAGACCTATAACCGGAAGGGTGGTCAACAACACGAGTGTGACGCCCCTGGTTTTGCATGTAACCACTTTCCATCAGGTGGGCCATGTGCTTATCTGCCACCTAAGTGGTATAAAAAAAAAGTGTCTGTTTGCCAGCAGTAGGGAAAATCTTACCACCAAAAAAACCCTGGCAATTATATATGTAGTATAGGGATTGCAATTCGAATACTTCGAAATTCGAAAAATTCGAATTATTCGAATTTTTGGGCCAATTTATAAATTCGAATTTTAAAACCAAGTATTCGAATTATTCGAATTTCGGTTACTATCATGAAAAACTACTACGCAATAGTAGGCTAGACACTCTCACCATGCACAGACGCCAAAATAAAAGGCACCCAGTTCCCGATGGTCCCGCTATTCCCCGCCATGGTAGCGGGAGTATACCGAAACAATCTACTGCTGGCAGCTTATAACTGCAGTACACTACGGCTGGACGAGCACCTCACCGAACTCGAGGTAGAACTAATTCGCATAAACTGGCACATTGAGACTGTCAGAGATCTGAAGAAAGGGGAGGACACGACAACCCTTGAGTCAGGCGACCTGTTCTATTTTAGAGAAGGTGATCAGCTCCCCCAGGGAGGTGTCGGCTTTTTGGTAAAAAGGACCTCATCAGCAGCGTTGTTGAAGTTGTCTGTACCTTGTCCTCAAAATCACGAACAGTCGTTCGCTGAAGGTGATACAGGTATATGCGCCGACCTCGTCTTACCCCAAAGAAACTGCCGAGGTGGTATATGAGGATATTGCTAAGGCAATGAATCACACCGCCAAGGCCACTTACAAAGTTGTTATGGGGGTCTTCAATGCCAAAGTGGGAGTACTAGAACGCAGCGAGACGAAAATTTGACGTTATAGTGGGGAGCAGAAATCGCATAGGGCAAATGCTAGTCAGCTTTCACGAGTTACAGGGGCTCTTCTTATGAATAGGTTCTTTAAGAAAAAACCCCACAGGAAATGGACTTGGCAACGCCCGCCGGGACTCTGCGATAAAGAACGAGATAGACTTTTTCATAACGGACAGTAAGCACATATATTTAGAGAGGTCTCTGTGCTCAACAAGTTTAAAACTGGAGGCGATCACTGCGGCGACTTATCCGAGGCTCTCTAAATATCAACATCAAGGCTGAAAGATTCCGAATGATAAGATAAACCCTCCGACCCACGCCGTTCCAAGTAGCTCTAGGGTCCGAAAAGTCCAACTAGAACTTCAAAATCTTTTCGCAATGCAGGAAACCTCTAGCAGCATTGACGAGAAGGCCAGCATAGTGGTCAATACATTGCAGGAAGTGTCTGGAAAGTTGTTTCCCGGAAAACGCAGACAGCAAGAGTCCAAGCCCTCTCTAACGGCCGCTTTCTATATGCAATCTCAATCCGTATTTCGTAATCCGAGATTGAGAATTCAAACCGTTTTTTGATTTTACTATTTCAATAAATGATCCCTACATCGATATGTCAATCCTTTTTTCCAATCTATCTATGGGAGGACGGATCGACACTTTTAGATCGCTGTTTGTACCAAAGTGACAGTTATGCGTTTTCTATAAACGATCTCTGAATTTGACCGATCCATTTCTGAGCAGAATCTATCTTTTTATACGATCCCCCAAATTTTGCCGATTGTTGTAAGAAAACATAATAAAAAACATGCAAGAAGTATTTAAAAGTGATGTTAAAGATCCTTGAAGTACTAAATTCCAAAATTATAAGTTAAAATTAGAAAATTACCAATTATATAATTGCTAATTTTCTAATTTTATAATAGAAAAAACTTAGGTTAGTTATGGTAGGTATGTATCTACGATATATTAAAATGTATTTAATTACATACCTACTTATGGTATTTAAATTAAAATAATATCATGACCAATGCTTATGCAGGTATTCAAAGTTACTATAACAAGCTACGTGTCTGTAGTGGTGACCCTCTTTTTCCAAGACTGCCTTCAGCTTACCATCAAGCGAGGCGAAGTTAAATTGACATGTCCCATATAAAAAAAAACCTACATATGTATTAATATTCCTTTTTTATGCATTGGGGACTTAAGTGAAATAATTTCAGGTAGAACTTTGTTTGAAGCTCGCGTTCCGTTTCACTTTACATGCGTCGAATCTATGCCGTATTTTAAATTTAATTTTTAATTTACGAATGTTTAAAGTAATGAATATCTGAATATAGTACTAACAAACAAATAATAATTTAGTTTTCAATACACTTGCTCGTAACTGGCGTTTTACTTCACCGCAATTAAGCACGTAAGTACACCTATAATGAAACTGTGAATTTTTCATTACTATTATTCACAAAAGTGAGTTACAGATTCTTTTTTTTTTATTGGTTGAGTTTCTTAAAAAAAGTTGGGTAACCAAAAAGATCGTGTTCAATAGTAACCTACAAATAAATTGATATCCATCATGCAACTTCATATTTAAATAGATAATTTCAACTTAAACATGTTTATTAAATAAAACTTTCACTTTTTTATTTTATTTTGTCTACAAAAGACTTTAAATTCCCCATGTTGAGTCCAAAACGCTATCAAAAAAAAGAAACTTCATTCTTTTAGTCTATGGCCGATACATTGTTAGATTAATCTGTGGTTAGATGCGCGCGCATTCGAAAACTTATTAATATTTCCCGCCGATAGGAAAAAAATTACCTACACAACTCATTTTAAGTGTCGAAATTATAGTTATTTATTATAAAATGTCTACAAGTATGTACTAGTTGTGAAGAAAATGGTTTATTTTGTACACCGCCCAATATAAAATGTGAAGCCCTTAACGTTATGGAAAGTTTACTACCTGAAAACTCCAAGGAAAAATATCTATTAACGTACAAAAATTTTATACAATGGCAAAACAACAAGAATACGTAGTCTTTTTCAGAAAATGTGTTCATGGCATACTTTAAAGAATTATCTTCTAAGTATAAACACCGTCCGAACAAAGAATGGAGTGGACTTAAAAACGTACTCTAATTTGAAAGCTTATCTAAAGAGACTATCCGATGGATTTAGAAGCAAAAAATCAAAGGTTTTATCATCTAACGATATTGAAAAATTCAAAAAAGATGCTCCAGATAACCATTATCTGGCTACTAAGGTTAGTTAAATTAATGTACTATTCACTTTTTTGGTTTATTTTAACTACGCGACTTCTGCCGAGTTGTGTGTTGAACTTAAATTATTGTTCATCTTTTTCAGGTCGCTTTAATATTTGGTGTAACTGGTGCATGTAGGATACAAGAATTAACAAATATAACTGTGAAAGACATAGAGAACCATGGTCAGATGCTTTAAGTGAAGATACCTATGACGAAAAATAAAATACCGAGGTCATTCACCATACACGGTCCATTCTACGAAATAGTGAAGAAGTATGAAAGTTTGCGTTGTAAATAAACTTTTTTTCTACTATATAAAATGACTTTTTAGTATTATTTTCCTCACAAGTGTATTGAAAACCGTCGTATGCCACGCGTGAGTATGATGATTACCGTCCTCGGCTCTCTTAAGACCCTCGCCTGCCGGCTCGGGTCTCAATGGCGCCTCGGCGGTAATCACCAACTTTACTCACTTGTACCATAATGTACTATTTTGTGTAATAATCATTTTTTTAATAACTAACCATCACTACATTGTGTTCGTTGGTTTTTACTGCACATGCGTAAACAAAAACGTATAGAGGGTCGAGATTTGTGACCAATCCCTTGTTTCGTTTAGGTATTGGCGACGGGATAGACATATTGAAATAGCGATTCTGCGTCGATCCATCGATCGTCAAAAATCTGGATTGAAAATAATCTTAGATTGACGATCGAATATTGAAAGCGGCCGTTAGACTCTCAAACTTACGAGGAAGAGGCATGAACAACCTTCCACACAGTCATCTTCATCGGATGGGAGAGCCTTAAACCAACAAAGCAAAAAGCTGATACGACGCGACCTCCGACACTCCAACACTCGCACTATCCCGGAGGCAATTGAGTGAAATAGGGGTCGAAAGTGTTGGGGCACGCAGCAGTTCGGGAGGCCTCATCTGACGAAACTTAAAACTGGGGATGGCAAAACGATTACCTCAAAGTTCGAGATACTTGAAGAGATCGAGAAATTTTATGGACAGCTATATGCATCACGGATAAGTAAACCGATGGGACACAGCTATGAAGACCACAGATCCCCAGTCACGCGCCATTACACTGACTCTCCGGCAACTGAAGAAAAACAAGTACCCTGGTGATGACGGAATTACTACTGAGCTTTTGAAAGCACGTGGCGCTCCAATCTTGAAAGAGCTAGCGAGTCTCTTTATTTCCGTCATCCAGCAAGGGCTAACACCTAGGGCATGGAGCGGGAGTGCGGTGGTACTGTTCTTCAAAAAAGGTGATAAGTCCTTGCTAAAGAACTACAGGCCCATCTCACTCCTGAGCCATGTCTACAAGTTTTTCTCGAGGTTCGTCACAAATCGCCTCGCGGGTATGCTCGACGAGTTCCAGCCATCTGAGCAAACCGGGTTTCGAAAAGGCTATAGTACCGTGGACCAGATCCATACTGTTCGGCAGATTGTAGAAAAGAATCAGGAGTACAATCGCCCATGTGTATGGCGTTTGTGGACTACGAAAAAGCCTTCGACTCTATCGAAACGTGGGCAGTGCTGGATGCCCTGCAGCGGTGTTGTGTCGATTGGCGATACATCGAGGTGCTGAGTTGCTTATATGACACTACCACAATGTCCGTCCAGCTTCAAGACCAGAAGACGAAACCCTTACTTTTTTATTAAGTTCAGATAGAGACTGATTTTAAATGTTTAGAAGAAGATTTACTTTTATTAAATTGAGAGTAAGTATGAATGAGGGAATGCTCACTTAATAAGATACCAAGATACCAAGCAAATATAATTAAGTAAAGTTTATTAAACGCAAATTATATAAAAATGGGCTGCCTTTTTTTTCTCTTATTGATCAGTGTGGGTATGCTCACTAAAAAATCCAAATGTAATAAAATATGCTCCTTTGCAAAAAAAAACTTGGAAAAATTCGAATAATTCGAATTTAGGTCAAGTGGAATTCGAATAATTCGAAATTGAAAATTTTTCGAATTTTGCAATCCCTAATGTAGTATAACATAAAGTTTGAATCTATACGTATATCTATACTAATATATTAGCAACCGAAATTACTAATATTCCCGTTAACCCCTCCAACTAAGCTAAATTGCTTGTGCTAGGAGTGGGTTCACGTCGGTAGTGTAATGGCCAGGATTCGAACCCGGGAACTCTCGATCGTAAGGCCGACTCCTTAACCACTAAGCTACCGACGCTTTTTATTCGCGTATAAGCGAATTATAAATGCGAAAGTACTTTTAGTTGTCTGTCTGTTGCGTTTCACGCCTGAATCACTGAACCGATTTTGGTGAAATTTGGTATAGAGATAGACAACCCCACCCGCACGGGCGGGGCGAAGCGGGCATAGCTACTAAGTAGTTATAAAAAATATACTTCGTACAACGCTTCTAATAGTGAATTGGTTACTAATTAGGTCTTCCTACCTTACCATATTCAGTTGATATTTATATAAACCTAGCTATATCTATATTATCATTTAAAGTTCTACTACATTGATAGACATCTATTAAAACAGATTAAATAGTATCATCGTTCGTGTGAATGCAAATCTTTTTTTTAAATTGTGTGAGTTCAATTCTAATCGAATTAAACTCACACATTTTGAAAACGTGGCGACAGCCCTTTTTTAGTGTTCGGAAATCCCCATGGATACCTCTCCCCACCAAAGCCAGCGGGGGTGGTTATGTAAGACTCGACCGTAACCGCACGTCGTTTTGGGTCATTTGTTCCCAAAGATGAGATTGCCACTGGCATAACCCTCAGACCCCAAGGGTGTTCCCATGTCGGCCCAGAGGCGCGCAGCATGCCGCTGCCTAGACTTTGCCTACCCCAACAGACGAAAGCCTTAACTTTTTGTATATTTAACAATACATCCTGCACTTCTTATGAATTAAATTAATAAATAAGAATAACCCTTCTTCGCAGTCGGTAGAAAGTAAGCCATAAGAATTTATTCATGCCCACGAAGCTTTGAAAAGGTCACTTCGAATCGGTCAGTCAGTAATAGAAACTTCAATTAGAAGCTAATTCGACAAACTGCATTATTCAACAAGAATCGACACTGACATGCATTCACTTTGAAAGCTAACCTACGCCTCATTAAAAATTCCTCATTAACCGCTACCACGAAAACTAACTGAATAGCTAAAGTTCAACACGAAGACTAATTTCTATTCACCTGTATGTTCCTAGCCTATATGACCTAGATTTACAGTGGGAGGAAACACGATAGGTTTAAATTTTCTCGACATTTTATTTATTTTTAAAACTTTATGCAATAGAAACCGTACAAAGGCGGGTTTATATCAAAGGGATTATCTACCAGTCTATTGAGAAAAGACTACCGTGGTGGGATGTGGAAAAAGGGAAGAGAATAGATTTTCTCTCTTTTGTGTTTTTGTATTGTTGAGTCTATTCTTACATCTGTGTATCTGAAAACGAAATACATTCACTGATTAATCACGAAATGTCAAACACTACAACTTGAAATTTGGCATTATAGGTTCCTTATAGGATGTACACATCCACTAAGAACGGATTCTACGAGACTCCACCCCTAAAGCTCAATCACCACCTAAATATTTACCAGAGAGTTTCCACTGTTGGATTTGCTACAAGATTTTCCTTCTCTATTCATCCTTCCATCTCTCAAATGCAAAATCGCTTATAGACCATAATATTACACAACTGTCAATAATTAGAGAAAATGCAAAATAAAATAAACATATCGTTATATTAGAACCCTTAAAAAGAATTAAAGAAGTGCATATTATTTGTATACGACATGTTTTGTCAAAAAAATGTTTTGACAGAGTGGTGACAAAGAAAAATCGAACAGGGGCGCTAAAAATGTCGCTACTAATTTATTTGTTGCAACTACGCAAATAATATCAAAGCATCTGAGGAGATGTGTCTGGCAACGCGCTGAAAAAGAAGTTAAGACCTGTATTGTATATCAGAAGAGACACCAAACATATTTTGTTAAAGAACGCTTTGAAATATTTCGAGGTGATATTTGTATCAAAGGGGTACGTGATAAAAAGCGCGACTATATATAAAATAACGACCTGCGAAAGGTGGCTGGGATGGACTGGATGCGGAAGGCGGAGAATCGGCAAACGTGGCGCATATTGGGAGAGCAGTTGACTGCAATACGCTAATTGATTGATTGATTGATATGTAAAAATATTTGGCAAATTCTTCTAAGTAGCAGTATTTAAGTAAGTTAATTAACCGCGATGTAGCGTCTACGACACAACGACACGCTACAGTCTACGGCGCGTCGTAGGTAAAACAGCTACGATGACTACACAGTCATAGAAAGTGTAACAACAGCTAGCATCTTGAGCAAAGCTATCTTCCGAACAGAATTAAAATAAAATCAGGCAAGTGCGAGTCGGACTCGTCCATGAAGGGTTCCGTAGTAGCAAAGGCGAAAATTGCGGTTTATGACGTATTAAAAAAAACTACTGACTGGATCTCGTTCGAACCAATTTTTATCATCCTCTTATTTTAGAAGTTAGAGGGAGGGGGGGGGGCACACATTTTTCCACTTTGGAAGTGTCTCTCGCGCAAACTATTCAGTTTAGAAAAAAATAATGTTAGAAACCTCAATAGCATTTTTAAAGACCTATCTATAGATACCCCACACGTATGGTGTTCGCGCGATACTTCAAGGACTTATACTTATCGGAATTGAAATAAAAAGAAGGAATGAACGGGCACAAATTTACTATCAATTAATTACATTACTTCACTTCGCGCGATCCTTCAGTGGACTGTGTACGGGTTCTAACTACTTTTCTCTGCTGCTTGCGGCCGCGCTCTCGCTCTCTCTCTCTCTCTCCTACACCGACGCCGCGTTCTCTCTCTCTCCTTGCTACATGTACCGGCAAACTCGCGTTCATGCTGGCCGAAGGTGCCGTGTGCAGTGGTCCGATCGTTTTTTGCTGGCCTGCGGTCCATTCTTCTTCACCTACTGTTCAGCACATTGATTGTCGTGCACATATGGGTTTGATGAAAAAAAAATATTTTGAGTTTCAGTTCTAAGTATGGGGACCCCCAAAATTTAATGCTTTTTTTATTTTTGTGTGAAATTCTTAATGCTGTTCACAGAATACTTACCAAGTTTCAACAGCATAGGCCTTATAGTTTCGGAGAAAAGTGGCTGTGACATACGGACGGACAGGCAGACAGACAGACAGACAGACAGACAGACAGACGGACAGACATGACGAATCTATAAGGGTTCCGTTTTTTGCCTTTTGGCTACGGAACCCTAAAAATAGGCGTAAACAAAAGATTTTACTAAATTATGTTCACGAAGCTGAGATCTCGAATTATATAATGGTTGTTATTTAATTAATCAAAGGTTTTCTAGACTCTGCAAATGGTTTGCGCTAAAATAGCAGTTACGTAACATTGTTAGTAAAACTTTGGAGGAGATCGAGGCCGAACACCTGTCATAGATACCTACTATAAAAATAACCGTGCCAAAAGTGGAAATATTTTCACTCTACTTTTGTACATTAAAGAATGAATAGTAAATAACTCATAAAAGTAAAAAAAATACCTTAAGTAAAGCTTAAGGTATTTTTTTTTACTTTAACGTAAAACTTTTAGCTATGCCAAGAAAAAACGTCACAGAATTGGCCTAGTCTAGCTTTTAAACAGCTGATACCAGTCTAATCAGATTATTTGATTATTAGAATTTTTGAAACGGTAATGATTCCACTTACGAGTACTTAACTAATGTTCTGTATATTTCAAAATGTTCCGTTAATGACCCAATAGGTACTGCTTAACTCGTTAGATTGGTCATAATTATACAATCTTCGTACAAGACATTTCTGTTGAGCGTCACGATTACCTGGACTGGGATAAATGAGTGATACAAGAGATAGATAGAACGGTAGGCGTAAGTAATTTGAAAGTTACAGAGTTGACATCAACGATTATCCGGTTATAAATCATTATTATAGGCAGTACTAACTTTTAAACTTTCGTGTTAATTTTTTTACAACAATGTTCACGGAAATTCAAAAAGGTAGGAAAGTAAACAAGGGCGGCACCGCTAACAACAGCAAAATATTGTATCCTGGCCTTCACCAATATTTATTCGCAACGTTTTCGGGGAAGCGATTGCTATTCCTTACGTAGTACCGATTGCAATGCCTAGAAACGCACGCTGTCTTTGGATGCCGGAGGTGAGATTGCCGGAAACATATCTATAGCACCCCGGCCGACCCAGGATGACCGGGATAACTCCCTTCGGTGTGGGGACAAAGGTATCCCCATCTAGGCCCTGGATATGGGGACTCGCGTTTTACATCGTCGCCGCACTACGATTGTCACTGTCAAATGCATGCTGTTTTATCACAATCATTTATCAAATATAATTAAGCATGTTTTCACATTATTGAAGAAGATTGCTGGTTTTACTATACGCACAGATACGGCATTTCATTCAATAGCTTTATATTTTTTGTAGGTTTTGTTTTTGTTCTTCATTCAATTCAATTCAATTTTTTGGTGTGGCAAGCTATGCCGAAGTTGTCGGCAAATTTCGTCATATACCTACAGACGTGCGAAGGAGTATAGTCACTTCTTTATGTATATCTATAAAACTGTAGGCTAGGGTCAATGTTTATGGATGTCTATGAAACTAGCCACCGGGTGAATTTTAATTTTAAATATCAAGTAGGTTGACACGTGTAAGATATACCATATATTATTCAGAATAAGTGGGCTACAATAGACGCACTTCCGCTCGCGTTATAGACTAGAGCCGATAATTTTTGAAACAAAAACAAATAATAGTAGGATGAAACCCGTTATAAAAGGAAGAGAATATAACAAAAATAAAATCGGCCAAGTGCGAGTCGAACTCGCCCATAAAGGGTTCCGTAGTAGCAAAGGCGAAAATTGCGGTTTATGACGTATTAAAAAAAACTACTGACTGGATCTGGTTCGAACCAATTTTTAGTGGTAGTTTGCATAGAAATTTACATCATATATTTTCTTTAGATTTGTCATTCTCATATTTTAGAAGTTAGAGGGGGGGGACACACATTTTTTCTCTTTGGAAGTGTCTCTCGCGCAAACTATTCTGTTTAGAAAAAAATGATGTTAGAAACCTCAATAGCATTTTTAAAGACCTATCTATAGATAACCCACACGTATGGGTTTGATGAAAAAAAAAAATAGAGTCTCAGTTCTAAGTATGGTTTTATTTTTGTGTGAAATTCTTAATGCGGTTCACAGAATACATCTTCTTACCAAGTTTCAACAGCATAGGCCTTATAGTTTCGGAGAAAAGTGGCTGTGACATACGGACGGACAGACAGACAGACAGACAGACAGACAGATAGATAGACAGATAGATAGACAGATAGACAGACAGACAGACGGACGGACAGACATGACGAATCTATAAGGGTTCCGTTTTTTGCCATTTGGCTACGGAATCCTAATAAAAGGAAAAATAATTTACGGGCGATCTGAGGTCGGGAAGTGGAAGGGGGTGAATTTTTAAGGGACGAACAAAAATCTCCCCAACTTTTTTTAAAAAGCTGATATTTTGACGTGAGAATTTTCGATTGAAAATTAGGGTGTTTTTTCGATATTAAGGCAAAATAAGGTGAAAAAATAAATATTTCAAATAAAAAAAATTACAGTGTCTTTAGGACATAAAAAGGTAAGTTTTCACCAAAAGTCGTGAAAAAAAAAAAACAATTTTTGCGTAAGATAAAAATAAAAAACAAAAAACTTGTTTATTTCAATTTTTACATAAATTTTGAGGTTATGTGAAAAAAGTGGAAACACAAAAGTTGTAGGTCTCTTTATTTCCTACAACTTTGTCATTTAATTTTTTTCCATAGGACTTTTAGTTTTTCCGGAAATCGAGATAAACCGTTTTTACCCTTAAAAACTCATCCCCTTTCACTTCCCGACCTCAGATCGCCCGTAAATTATTTTTCCTTTCATTTTTGTTGTATTCTCGTCCTTTTGTAACAGGTTTCATCCTACTATGATTTTTTTTTTCACTTTTTACCATTTTCAACATTATCGCCCCCGGTGTATTAGGTTAACACGATCTAGAAAATTGGGATTTAGGCGAAGTTATGTCGAATGATGTTCTGAAGTATACCTACTAACACCAGTGTGCTAAATAAAAAGAAGAGTTTATTGACATTTTGGTCAAAATACTTAAAATATACTTAAGAAATTTTGTATGTTAAATGTAAACGTTGGTTCCCGAAGGAGTAGAACAGGGTCACCCAATCTCTTCTCGTGAGTGTAGTAGAAGGCGACTAAGAGATAGTGCCCTCTTAACGACAAATAGGCTCATCGCCTATTTCGTGGGATCAAAAATCATATTGGCGAAATGTTGGGAATTTACTACAGGTGCGAACATTATATGTAAATGTATAAAATGTAAATGTATAAAAACGACAGGTAGCATACCAATTTCTAAGCTTCTGAGTAAGTCTGTTTGCTGCTAAGGCTACATAGAAATGACCTAACTTTGGCTATTTCTACAAGACAATATACTCGTACAATGATCATAAAATGAGGGTCGTATGGGTGTTTTTGTGATAGAGTTCAAACTTTGCCGAATAAAGTCCAACATCAGCCAGTTTATGCTATTTTTAGTCGGAGGCACTGCACTGCATATTGACATATGAAGTAAGTACTCTTGAAAACCTAAATACCATTTGCATACTTGAAAAGATCAATTCGACACACAAAGCTTGAACTGAACAATATGTTATTATTCATAGGCCAATTTAAACTGGCAGTCTATCCGCTAAAGTAATAGTACGAGAGCCCACGACCAAAACCATGTCTCATAGCAATACGGCAAAAACCCTATAAAATCGTTAGATTGTATGATTCTGAACCCGACTAGGTGTGTAGTAACGGTCGAAAGTGTAGCAACTGCGTGGGAGGCCATTTCTGCTGTGTCAAAAAAAAAGGCAGTCGGTATTATAGCAATACGTCTGATAGTGAAAATGTACATAGATTTTATTATTGTATTACGAAAAAGTTTGTTTTCAGACATTTTGTGCGTAGCACATAGCCTGAGCGCATTTTTGAAAATGTCAACAAATTTAGCCGACCTGTATCATAGCAATACGGATAAATTTTTTTTTAACTTTTCGTATTGCTGCCATGATTACAAAAAACCTGTTTTCAGACACTTTAAGTGTAGCATATACTCCCAAAAACGAAAATAAGTACGAAAATGTTTTTTTTTTATTTACAGCCTTCATAGATATTCAAGAATCTCCCTTGTCTATTATATGTACTTTGACAGATGACAGATGTCATTACTTATTTCTTTTGTAAAAGTTACTCAAGTGTGCTTTAAATAAAACCAAAACTATCAAATCAATCAGTATTTAATTTCAACAGCCTCAGCGCTTCTTACGCTCCTGCCCCTTTCTTATACTATTACTATTATACAGCTCACTCGGCAGCTGTTTCCTTTTGTGCGATTTATTTCAGTCCTTCAACTTCAATGTTACGGTTTCGGGTAAATTCTTTGTTAATTATCATGTAATGAATTCAGGGTCGCAACGTATTCATTGGTTTGTAACAGAGAATTCAAGATGCCTCAATACGATTTTTAAATGATATCTGAGTATCGAAAAGTTGTCTGATAGAGAAGATGCTACACTTAATTTGTCTGATATAAATTTTTTGCACATGCGGACAACTTATTTTATCATGTCCAACAATTTTCAGACATATTGCTATGATACCGATCGGTAAAATTTGTTAACATTTTCAAAACGGTCTCAAAATTTAATGCGTTCACATTTCCGTCTGAAAATTGTTTTGTTCGCATCAAATAACCAAAATTTACTAATAAAAAAGATTTTCAGACGTATTGCTATGAGACATTTTTTTTTGTCTCATTTTTAATTTTTTTAAGTGATTTTACGGGTTTGCGCTACACCACTAACGTCTGAAAAATATGTTTCCGGTATCTCAGAACTATCATTCAACTACAGTCTGCAAATCAGACATATTGCTATGATGTAGTTCGGTAAAATTCTTTGACAATTTTGAAAATTCGGTCAGATCAAACGCTACGCGGAAAATGTCTGATATTGGTTTTTTCGAGTTCAGGATAATCGTATCTATCGATTTGATGCGGTTTTGGCTGTATTGCTATGAGACAAAAATTTTGGTCGTGGGCTCTCGTACTATAACTCATGGAGGGATTTAAATTTTAAAGGTTTTACGTTGTTGTGCTCAGACACTGATTGAGACCTACGGGTCATTTTAAACAAGGCGGGAAAAAGTGCTCGAGCAATTTTCCGCCTGGTCTGAATTGAACTTTATGCATTAAGTAATAGTCATATTGCGATTATGTTAAAATATACCGACAGATTTTATAGTCGTTTTAGAACGAAAGATTTGGCACATTTTGGAAATAATGTATGGGTGAATAATGCATGTTTTTTTTTAAATTAATACCTACTTCCAGATGCTTTTGCTATATCTATATATTTATAAAATGTGTGTTAAAAGTGGCATAAATACTCGACTTTACGAGTCGCAAAGACAAGTGGGTTTAATTGTAAATGTTTCGCTTCAGCGGAAAAATATGTAAATTTATAAAGGCATCTGCAATTAAATTCCATATATTAGTAGTATGTAGTGTCTATGTTACAGTCAACGCTCTCAATTGGTCAAAGGTTCTTCTGACTGACAAAAAACTGTCTGTACTTTTGACTTAAAAATCTGTCCAAAATAGGAACTTAAATCTGAGAGAATCTGTCAGAAGTAGTTTTGTGTCAGTCTACACCATATCTGTTAAACTTTTTTTACTACTTAGGTCGCAGAAAAGTGCTTAAGACTGAAATAGCAGTGCTTTACTGAAACAATCTGTCAAAAGGACTATTGACTGAAAGAATCTATCTTATGTATTTACTATTGACCGAAAAATCTGTCATAGGTGCTTTTGGTTAATAAAGCTGGTTTAAAGTACTTTAGACTAACTAATTCAAGATCCGACTCAGGTAGATTAGATTATTTTTATTATTACGCAAGCATAGCTTCCGCTATAAATTACGTGGTTTTTACCACTTATATGTGATAGACAAACTCACGGTCCACCTTATTTTTTTACCCAGACTTATTAAGTACTTTCACACTTCAATACTGCCGGGTTCGCTTACTCTCGCAACGAATTAAAACTACTCGATTTAAAATAGAAAAGGCCTATTTCTCGCATTGGCCTGCAATAATTTAATGATTTATTAACACAAAGTATTTTGATTGACGCTATCATATTCTAAAGTATTTCAAACTGAAAATGGTTCGTTAATATTCTATTAAAAGTACATAATGAGTATAATGACCAATCATTTTGTTATTTCCAGATAAACCTACATTAGACCAACTTGTTCCGTCAAAAGTACCTTTACAGTACTTTTCTTAGTCGATAGTGATATTGCCCTGTTAGGAGATTTAACTGTAACATATTATATAAAGTAGGTCCTTCTTTCCTTTTTTTTAAGAATTTAACGAACATGATAAATAGTGAAGATTACATTTCTTGAGTACTGTAAAAACACGTATTTTTCACTTAAAGAGCATGGGAGAGTTTATACAAAGAATTTATGTCAGGGATTATATACAAAACGTCCGGATCTGACCATGTGAATAAAGTAGACTGTTTCATTTACCGTCAACGCTAAAGCAGCATTTGTTGCACACACAGAAATTGCTATTTTGGTGCAAATACTTCTTGAAATCTCTTATCAAGAAGCATTTCTCTTTTGCTGTGTGAGCAAAATGCTGCTTTAGTGTGTAGCCCCCCTAACTGTACATTCAATTGATAAGAATGCAAATACTTTTTTTCTATCTCAGTTGAAAAGAGTCTTATTCATTGTATGCTTATATAATATACTGTTACTGTTATGTTTTAGATTATTTTTGCTACTACTTTTAGTTGCAAGTTTACTTCACTCACTAACCATAAGTAGATCACCCGCAGACCAATAAAACTGCTGGCATACTAAGTATCTCTAGAAAGTGAAATAAGTGACCTATGCATGGAATAAAGTTACATGTGATTACGGACTGAAAACACTTTTTTCGTTGCTTATATTACCAAAACATAAGAAAATGACTTATAAAGTATGTAAAATGTAAAATAATCATTTTTCTAGAAAACAAAGAAAAAAGTTACAAGCTTGTGCGAGACAAACTTCAAATCATTGTCCTATAAAGTAGAGATTTTGTAAAAGTATCTTTATTCTGTGGATAGGTCAGTATTATTCGGCTCTGAAAATAGGACAAAATTTTACTAGCATAATGTACAGTCAGAAAAAAAAGGAGCAGAAATGACAAACATAAAAACTATGTTTTTCATTTCTGCTCCTTTTTATAATCCTTTTTATATCCCATAGTGTTTTTATAATCCTAAGAGGAGAAAGTTTATGTATTTAATGTTTTGTTTAGTTTGTTATAAAATTTTTAGGAAAGGTAAAAGGTAAATTGGAATAGGTTGAGCTATTTTAATGACTGTACATTATACACAAGTGATAACAACTCTGTTCTAACATTCATTACCATCATCTTAGCATTTTATTGCAATTGCATTCGAGGCCTTCTTAGAGCTGCTTTTGTCCTGGGTACGCTTTCCTGCTTCAACATAATATTGGGCATCCATAGTAGTGAAATAAAAATTCCTTTTATTTTCATTGTATGCTAGAATCGAACTGACTATCAAAACATAAACTGTACAGAATTCAGTAGCTCCAGCGCACCTGACCTGTCAAAAATCTCCACTTACCTTTAGCCGACCCGTTGATCACCACAAGAAGTAAATAGGGAGATCTAAAAATATGTACTTACGGTCACGAAGTTGGCATTGATGTAGTCGGTCTCGCTGCGCTTGAGGACGACTCGGGTGTGGTCATAGGGGTTGACATCACGGTAACGGTTCAGGGGCTTGTTCTTGGGCTTCTTCGCCTCATCCCAGGTAAAGCGAAGAAGCTGGCTCTCCATGCCAATTTTCTGGGGAGCAAATGGGTGATGTTTATTAATCCATAATTTCTTGTGGTTTATGGTACCCCTCAATTGTCACAAAAAGCAATTATGGTTTACATAAGCATTAATACATATTCAAATAGATGAGCTGATAGCCACACCCTTCAACATAATAATATTCTGGGACAAGGGTATATATCCAAATTTAGTTATGATAGAAACTAATCTAACTGCAAATAATAAACCAAATAAATAATAAAATTAATTGAAATCATAAAGGGTAATTTGAGGTTGTGGGTAGGTGTAATAATTGCTATTAAAACAGGTACAATCAGATTTTGTCCTTCGGTTGTATGTCTCAAAGTACCAAATAACTTTGAAAAAAGTTCTTCATGAACTTTAGAAAACTTTACTCATGTATCAAAATTTTATATTAATGTATAAAATTTTTGTTTGTAGAATAATCATTTTTATACATGTTAACAGGAAAATGTGGTGCTTTCAAGTGAATTGACTGACTGATTATAATGATATTCATCAACTTTTTCCTGCTGTTTCAAACATAGTTGTACTAGTTGTATTTGATCATCTCTTCGGGTTCAAATAGACCTGCAGCATAAAACCATGTCTGATACCTAACAACATTAAATGAAATTTTAAAAAAATCTATAAAGTAGGCTAATTATGAAGATATAAATAGACAATTGCCTATTGCCCTTACTCTTTGCCACAACTAACAACACTGACTTCTGTTCATCAGTACATAACAAGTTGTTCTTTAGTAATATCAATAATAAAAGAGGATAGATTCACAAGTCTTGTTGTCTGATATTGTTGTTAGTTTTAGCGCGTGGCACAGACAACATCACATTCCACCTACGCAACGTACCTGGTAAACGAGAGGCCAAGCATTCTTGGAGACGATCTCAGCATACTCTTCTTCAACTTTGTTAAGGGGTACGTTTTGACTCATCGTTAAGTTTTCAATCAGCAACAACTCACTTAAAACCTGAAGTCTTGTTTGGGTTGCGAATACCGCAAAGTGTACTAGTTTGAAGTAAGTAATTAACAGTCGGTACGGACTATGTGATTTTGGATATAGGTTGAACTAGATGACGAGGTGTAGAAAGTGGACCGGGACTTGTAACTGTAACGACTGCTTCGGAGACAAAATCAGATCAGAATGATCAGAATGATTTACTTCAGGATAGCGGCCTCCGACATGAGTGTACCGCTGTCTGAACAGTGTTGTCAGCTCCTGTTTATAAACTTTTTATCACAGCACATTCTACCATAGAACGCCATCATTTTTAGTAGAATTTAATGGTAGTAAATTTTATTGATAGCTCTACATTTAATTTTGTCTTCATTTTGTCTTTATTTTACTTTATCAATAAATCTAATTATAAAGAGGATTTTTATTTTATTTTTGTATATAACTAACTAGCTTTTGCCCGCGGCTCCGCCCGCGTGGATGTCGGTTATCGCGACCAAACATAGCCTATGTCCTTTCTCAAGGTCTAATCTACCCCTATACCAAATTTCATCAAAATCGGTTCAGCGGTTTAGTCGTAAAAGCGAGACAGACAGACAGACAGACAGACAGAGTTACTTTCGCATTTATAATATAGGGATAATATAGGGATAAACTCAAAACTAATGGACCGATTTAAAAAAAATCTTTCGGCAGTAGAAAGCTACGTAATCTTTAACACTGACTAACTCTTCGGGTATTCGATAGAGACATCGTACTTCCTACTCCTGAGGGGCTATGACCCCTTGACATCATAAAACCGTAGATGGCCCAGGGTCAGCTGGGGAGCGTGGGATATGCTATAGGCAATCTTACACCCCATCTGAAGACTCGAGATACGTGTGGTTTTGTCGGTCCGAGTCCAACTTAACCACCCTTGATGTCTGACGGTGGTGACTGGTGGTTGGTGGTATCTGACTGAATTGCCACCCGAAAAAAGAAAGTTGAAACGAAATCAGAACTCCAGGCGGGCGGAATCGCGGGCAACAGATAGTAGGTATCAAATATTTTAGCACTTGATTGCGGGTAGACAAACGAGGAAAATATACAAATCACGCTTTAGCAGTTTGTTTTACGTGAATAGGTATCTGTCTGCATAGTTATATTATACCTATTATTTAGTGAGAAAGATTTATTATAATACATTATTTTAGAGTAGGCACACGTGTCCTTGGGATACTTGTTCAGGCAGGAACCTCCACTTGGGTAACAGAGACAGTAGTGGCACTCTCCCAAGGTGGGAGAGGCACTGCCACTTAGGGACCCGGGCGAGAGCGCCCTTCTAGAGGGGTAAGGGGTAGGTTGGTTCTCCGAGTGCAAACCTGGGTTGGTATGTGCAGCTGCCTGGCACCCCAGCAGAAGCTGACTGTAGCGGCCTACGACATATAAAATAATTACAATTTCTTAATGATCTTATCATATTTTTAAATATTGGTTAAACTTAAATTAACTATTACGTCCCCGTGGACATAAATCTTGGTTTTCATTCTTTTGCGCAGAACCATAATATACTTCTTCGAAAATAAAAGTACATATAGCTTACTTAAGTTATGTCTCATAAAATCAGCTATTTGCCGTAAAAATCCCATTCGCGTAATTCTTCTCGCAACTTTTCGATATTTGTTCTAACGCCAAGGTATTTATGGTAGTAAATCTACCATTTATCTTCGTCTTTTAGTAGTTTTAATAAGCTACATTAAAAAAATGAAGTATTGTTTTTGGATGCCAAGTGGACGTCTAAAATTTTGACGTCCGCGGAATTTTGGAGAGATAGTTTCATAGTTTGTAGTTGGTGCGAACAATTTGTGTGAATTTAGCTTACCTACATATTCTGAATTAAAATCTTGCCAAAATGGCCTCACCGCGTACCAGACGCAAATTAAACTCAATACGTACGGTGGAGGAGAACCATGTAAGTTATTTAGAGTTAAAAACTATATCCGTATGTGAAGGAATGTTAGTACGATACGAAGTTAATACTTTTTATGGTCTATAGAAATGCTTCGAATGCGGGACACTCAATCCCCAATGGGTGTCGGTGACTTACGGCATCTGGATCTGCCTCGAGTGCTCTGGAGTTCATCGCAGCCTTGGTGTACACCTTTCTTTCGTACGATCCGTGACCATGGACAAGTGGAAGGACATCGAACTTGAGAAGATGATGGTGAGTACATCTTTAAGTTATTAGTAGTAAATACATTAAAGTCTGTCACCTTAGGGCATGTATCCTCAGTTCCAAGTATAATGGGGCTGGCTCCACTCATGAGTGATATGGGTCCTGATATCGTAACCCTCAGGGACCTCTTACCAGTATCAAAATTATCCCATGACCTTGTCCAAGTAATTTTCTATACCTATGCCAAATATCAATTAAATCTGCTGAGCCTAACTGTTTAATTGAGTAATAAATAAACTTTCGTATTTATAACATTACCAAGATAATTTCATTGACAAGATCTGCAGGGGCTATGCCGACCGCACCTTCTTACTGATATTAACCAATGGTAAAACGGACAAGGTTCTGGTGCATGCATTCAGCTTGGAGTCGGGTGCTCAGATCTCTTGTAATAGCTAAAATTAGCCAAATAAGTTAAGCCTGTATTCTAGAACAATACTCTTTCCCGAATCTCAATGTATCTGAGGACAGATGGTATAGACAGTTTGACAGATTGTCTATACTATCTATCTTTATGTACATTAAGATACAGAACTGAGTACCTTCCTAGAATATGGGCCTGAGATATTCAACACAGTGCAATGTAACAGTCAACTCGGTTATAAGATTCCAATAAGATGTACCATAGGATGGCCTCTGTGGTGTAATGTGCAAATATACCACACACAATGGTCCAAAAAGGAGGCTAAGTACGGACAAAAGAGTCCCCTTTCCATGCACAACTATAGCAGTCTTTATATAGGGGAAATGGGTGAAGTAGCCAACATAGATGGGTTGATCTGGTCAACAGCCTCCAGTGGTAGTAAGATGGACGTACACATGTTCGGGTGGACCTACATATAATGCGCCAGCATCTGTGCACCAAGAAACAAACTGAGTAAATGTGGAAGTCCTTTATCCTCATCAACTCAGGGTCAACTTTGAAACAAACTATGAAATGACTAAAATCAGATTTTTTTATGAAGCAACTGTTATCTGACCTGCACAACCCAGCTTGTATGGAAGATTTTTAGGGCTAGGGCTAGGGCAACTATCGGTAATTTCATATGTATAACATGGCAACCCACACTACGAAAAAAACACTCCCAACATAGATCTTATTGTTCACTTTGCAGTGAATATCTAAATATCAAGAGTATACTATTAAGTCCCATTGTATTACTACTCATATATCCCAAAGAATTAGTATAAAAATATTGTTATCATCCTCTAAGTCATTGTGTGTATCTCTTTGGCAAATATCAATCAAATCTGTCCAGCAATTTACATAATATAGATAGATATTTTGTAAGAAAATATGCAGTTTCACAATAGCCCTTAATTGTGTTGTAAGAACAAAGGTTGGGCGCAGTAATCAGTTATCAGATCATGATCAAGCTAAAATATTTATTTCATTGATAGCTGCAGATAGGTTAAGACATTATAAATTTATGCAGCTTTGGTGTGTACGAATGAAGGCACATACATACCAAAGCCGCATATAGAGCTGTAATGTAACTGATGTGGATGTCACCCTTAACACCAGCCTCTTTGGCTGTAGTGAATTTGACTCACTAGTAGTACCCTTAACATCTAAGTGCATCAGAAAGTTAGTTAGTTTTGCATAATTAGATCAATCATGAGAAATGGATCTTTGAATGACATAGTGTTTCATATTGACTTGTAAGAAAGTTCGAATGAATAACAATTGCCAATATTGCCGAGCTCATAGAGCAGCATAGGTAGACAATATCAACATACCAGATTCCTCTTTCTGGGTCTGCATGTTTGATTGACATATTTGAGATTCTGATCTTATTCCAGCAACTAATGGGAATCTATTCTAGGGATGAAATGAAACATAGCATATATATGGTATAACAGACTAT
The DNA here is from genome assembly GCA_914767945.1 of Eilema depressum. Classification (NCBI taxonomy): domain Eukaryota; kingdom Metazoa; phylum Arthropoda; class Insecta; order Lepidoptera; family Erebidae; genus Eilema; species Eilema depressum. Next base: position 29,317,030 of record OU612012.1, on the reverse strand, counting down.
TAGTCTATCCCTGTACCATATTTCAGCCAGATCTTGGAAAAAAAAGGTAGTGAGCACCTTACTTAATAAATTGCTGCTCATTAGGTACATTTATTGAAAGTATTGAATTATTCAATATTAAGTCCGTTGCAATGACCTAACTACAATGAGTCATTCAATTCTCGCATATATCTCAGTGTTGTGCGATTCATGCGTGACTATTAATTTCATTGACAATTCAGTAGGTTATAGTGAAACTGTGCTATGAAATTATTAAAAAAAATAACTAAGGATTTTTCAGTAAGTTCAACTGAAGCTATTTACTACCAAAATCCGATGTTATTTCTGGCAATAATTAGAAAAGCGTGGCCGTGAGGTTTTATGGCCAATGGCCAGGTTCATTTATCACAGGCTTTAACCTTTTATGGCCATGTCAATGAAGTAGCATAATCTCGACGTTCATAAGTATTAAGTACTTGGTTTTTAAATAGGATTTACTTAAGTTTATCTTACGTAACGAAACAAAAAATATTTTAAGAAGCCATCAGAACTCTATAAACACCTAAGAGTAACTAAAATGCGGCTTATCGAAATCTAAAGACGAAATAGTAAAAGTCCTTCCTAAAGATAAAAATGCATCGGAGCTCGAATCACGCCTCCAGTTCCATAAAAAATTCATGATAGGTTGGCAGACTGGTAGAGTAGGTCTAGGTAATATTCGGAAACACAGATAAAGAAATAACAAAATCTTTTCTTCAAGCGGACGAAAACAACACCTATAAGGTGCACGCAATGAACCTAGAAATGCAAAATGAATGGTTGACCCTAGGTGAATTTTGTATTCCCATAGCCTTAAAATGGCGTACCATAATATACGACTGGTCACCGGCCTTACTTAAATTTTACCTAAATGCATTCCAGTTGACCCTCCCCGACCAAAGCAATCTAGTCAGGTGGGGAAAACCACAGATAAAACATGTAACTCATGTGGTGAAGCAACTGGTACGGCTAGGCACCTGCTAGTGGGTTGTAGAACGTTATTAGACCGGGGTCATTACTCGCGCAAGCGCAGCGTAGGACATCCACCCACAAGGTGGACAGACGACCTCATAAAGGCCGCGGGAACGCGCTGGATGCGAGACGCTTCCAACCGGTCCTATTTTAGATCTATAGGGGAGGCCTATGTCCAGCAGTGGACTTCCTATGGCTGAAATGATGATGATGATGATGATGATTACTCGCGCCGACATGATAAGGTATTAGAAATCATACGTGAGGCTGTAAGTTTGGCGGTAGCTAGAGCGAAAAAAGGATTAACTACAAACCAAAGAAATGACATTATGTTTGTAAAGGAAGGCTGCTCAAAGAAATCATCTCAAAGGCCATATTCAATTTTAATAACTGCCGTTGACTGAACAATACTCGTAGACACGTATGAGAAGCACTATAAAATACCGGAGGATATCTGTGCCTCATCATCCAGACCCGATATATGTATTCCTTTTTTCACGATCGCATAGGCGTGCAGTGCTTGTAGAACTCACAGTACCGTGGGAAACTAATATACCTAAAGACCACGCTATAAAGACAAACAAATACTTTGACTTGACTAACGAGTTAACCAAAAACGGCTACGTGGTTAAACTCTACGCCGTAGAAGTAGGAGCAAGGGGAATTCCAGCTAAATCCCTGTACAACTTACTTAAAGACCTCGGATTGCCAAGAGCTTCAGTAAGCTCTTTACTAAATCGAATATCAAAAGCGGCATTGATAGGATCTTACCAAATTTGGATAGGTAGGGGGGGGAACACTACTGACGGTGGAGGTGAGCGCTGATGCATCGCAAGGTGGCCACCCTAAACCTACATCTGGGTCGCAAGTCCCAGTCGCCGTCACGGTGTTCCTCTCTGTATCACGCTATGGACCCAGCGACCGCACGGTGAATCCATGGAGTGCTGAGAATCGGATCTCTTTCAAATTGTTAACAGATTCCACGTTTTCATCTTTGATAATTATCAAAGCAAACTTTGATTGTATTAAAGTGAGACATGACGTCATACATAATGTCATTATTCAATTTTATCGACGTCGAGTAAAATATCGTCCAATGTACAAGATGGTCGGTACTATTAGTACCGTAGATGGATGACATCGGAATCCAACAAGTGTTCTGGATAGGAAAAGATCCTGTGACACCACCCAAGTGGTGTCATGGGGATAGAATTATACCCTTGACACTACCAGTAGTATCGTTGGGTGGTGTCATGGGGGCGTCACCGGAAAAGAGAGGATGGGATTAGTTGAAAGGGCTCTTGAGAACACTCACCGTGTCGTAGAGGAAGTAAAATACAGCCGAACAGAAAGAGAAAAGTCTATGTGACGATAGAGCGTAATATCAGCTCTACATGTTGGCCAACACACCCTCGCGACGACGCCCCGCCACAACCTCTATACTCTCTATACGTTCACCAACAGGTGTTGGTCAACGCGTTCACCACTGCGTTCGCCAACGTGTAGAGCGGCCACGATATGTAACAATAAAGAGACGGGCGTACCGTATAGCGATTTAATTAACCGCAATAATGAAGCCAGCAAAACAAACCAACGCACATAGGGGTACTTCTACGAAGAAAACTGGTCAAAACCCTCATTTGCGAATTAAACAATATGACAAGTGTGATTAGTTTCCCGAATAGTACAGTAGATGGCGCAACGAATAGGCTCTTAACTTCTTGACCCGTAGCACGTTATTGGTGAAGAGGGTAGGTGGAATATTATCTAAGTTTATATTACACTCTGCAGTTCTAGATTTAAAGCAACAGTTGTTTATATTTACACGTATTACTAAGTGATATTCTTAATTACAAAAATAATTTCGATATGGATCTTGAAAATGAAGGTATGTAGTCTATTATTAATGCTTATATAATGATTTGTTAAACAATTTTGAACCTTTTATGGCTTGGCATTTATAACGATAAAACGTTATTTCTTGACTAAAATATTCCTATAAATTAGTGATTTAGTTATATTTCCGAGTGCGTCCGAGCAAATATTTCAATTGAATATTAATATAGCCTATCTTAGGATGTTGTTATATTTAAAAAAAGTTACGGAAATTCGGCGGTTTATTTTTTATGATTTTTTTTAACAAGGTATCATTTAGTATGGATATCTCTAAATATTATGTTTTACTTTGTTGTAGATTATTCGAAAGACATTAAAACCTTTACCAAACAATATTTATATGATATCTGGCTGAAATGTCCTTATAAGCAAATTGACAAGAAGTTTGAATATTTGGAAGAACATTTATATGAAATCACCAACTGTGAACGTAATATACTGAAACATAAGTTATCTCATTTTAAATCAGATTTCAAAACTAAATGGACGTCTTCTTACAAGAAAAGAGAAGTTTTTGAAAAGAAGAACGTTAATTGGTTGCACGGTATTATCACTTTCCCCACAATGACGACATCTTTAGCGCGTACTGGTGGTCGACCACAAAAAACATTTTTGGAATCAAGTGACCGCTCTAAAAGAAGAAAAACAAAAGACTTAAGGGAGAATATGGATACAGATGTATTCACGTTTGCGACACAGATGAGCTTAAGAGCCACAGGCAATGTAATTGCATCCGATATTTTAAAGAGTATTACCAAATCGCCATCAAGTGCGCCTAAACTCCGAAAATTAATTACCAAGGCAAATCATGTTCCTATTCAGCAACTCTCATCTACAGAAGCATTATGCATGTTTGTGGAAGGGGATTTTACAAGGAGACAATACAATATAGTAAGAAATGCTGACAGACAACGCTTTCCATGTTACTCAGTGTTACAAAAGGCAAAAAAAGAGTGCTATCCAAAACCTGAGGCATTTCGTGTTACTGCCACATGTGCGGAGATAAAACTACAAGATATATTAGATCACACTTGTTTGCGTTTATGCCAGTATCTGGATGAAGTGCTTGAAACATGCAGTGTAGAAGAGCCAGAGCCAGAGTCTAATTTAGAATTGATTTACAAATGGGGATGTGACGGATCCCAGCAAAGTCAGTTCAAACAAAAATTTGAAAATACATCAGATTCGGATGCAAATATCTTCCAAAGTTCATTTGTTCCAATTAGATTAAGAACTAAAAAGGACAAAATATTGTGGCAAAATCCAGTACCATCATCCCCCAGATATTGTAGGCCTATACGAATTAGGTTTATTCATGAATCAAATGACGTAACTAAGGATGAAATATCGTATGTAGAAAGGCAAATAAAAGTTCTACAAAAAACCACAATACATTTAAAAAGTGGATCTAATGTTCAAATTGAACACAAACTTTTGTTCACTATGGTTGATGGGAAAATATGTAATGCTGCAACTAACACAGCGTCAACAATGCGGTGCTACCTATGTGGTTTGACTTCAAAAAGTTTTAATGATTTATCATTATCAGAGACCACAGCCGTGAACCCAGAATCACTATCATTTGGAATATCTGTTCTTCATGCAAAAATACGGCTGTTTGAATCAGTTCTCCATCTGGCTTACAAAATTCCTATAGGAAAATGGCAAGCCAGGTGTAAAGAAGATAAAGAGATCGTCGCGGTGACAAAAAAGCGTATTCAGGAGAGGTTCAGATATGAAATGGGTCTCTTAATAGATATTCCAAAGGCTAGCTTTGGAAATACTAATGACGGAAACACAGCTAGAAGATTTTTCCAAGACCCAAAATTGGCAAGCGATATTACTGGGGTTGACGAAGTCTTAATTTACAGATTAAAGATTATATTAGAGACAATATCAAGTGGACATGAGATTGATGTGAATAAGTTTGAGAAATATGCAAATGAGACTGCTCAACTGTATGTAAGTTTATACAACTGGCATCCTATGACACCCACGATGCATAAACTTTTAATTCATGGTGGTGAAATTATCACACATGCAATATTGCCGATTGGACAATTATCAGAAGAGGCTGCGGAAGCCAGAAACAAACACTTCCGCACATATAGACAAGGGTTTGCAAGAAAATTTTCCCGAGAGGTATGTAATAAAGATATTTTAAACAGATTACTGTTGAGTTCGGATCCTTTTTTATCAAGTATACGCCCATTGCCAAGAAAATTAACGAAACCATTTTCAAAAGAAACTGTAGAACTTCTTCTTCCAACAGTATCTTCTCGAAGTTTACCACGTGAAAGTGATTGTGAAGACCAACATTCACATGAGGGTAGCTCATGTGACGAATTTAAATAATTCTTTGTAGAATCAAAATAAAAAAACACGTTTAGTATCAATTTCTGGTGTTATGATGTCCCTAACTTAATCATTCTTTTGGTAACGACTCTTCGCGAAGACACATTAAGATTTCAACAGCAGAAACATACATAATGAGTTTTGACCATAATTTCATATTAAATACCCCTATGTGCAACGCCTAAAACGAATATTGGGTCACACTGATGTGTGTTATCTTCAAAGCTACCGCTGATAACATTGTTCGTTCGGTAGTTAAAATTAATATAGCCGATCTTGTTGTAACGTGATAAGATCGTCGTAGTAAAGTACGAATATACTACGACTAGTTCGCATTGTTTTCTAGGCTTGTTCCTATAGGTACACTCCTGCATCCATCCAAATACCTAATGGGATGCTAACTAATATTGGGCGAGTATATTATTGATTACCGATACTTCTAGACTCCACGTTACTACTGAGAATCCGAATTCATTCGGAAGTGGAAATCAGAATCTATAGGTACTCGTAATTTAAAAATGAATCGCTAAATGTGTTGAATTATTCCACTTTGCCCCACTTACTTAAGTTTATCTTACGTAACTAATCAAAAATATTTCATTTCAAATTGTTAACAGCTTCCACGTTTTCATCTTTGATAATCATCAAAGCAAACTTTGATTGCATAAAAGTGAGACATGACGTTATACATAATTTCATTATTCAATTTTATCGACGTCGAGTAAAATATCGTCTAATGTCCAAGATGGTTGGTACTATTTAGTACCGTAGATGGATGACATCGGAATCCAACACGTGTTCTGGATAGGAAAAGATCGTAGCGCTCAGGTACTCAATCCAACGTCCAATACACACGTTTTCCATTTCATTTTTCTTACTGTAAAGCGCCAACCCTAGTGGGGCAACTGGGGCAAGATCCACCAAAATTTTTGCCGGATGTAATCTGCCCCACTAAATCGAATTAGTGGGGCAAATTACACAGCAAAATTTAAGCCATTCCACTTTGCCTCACCAGTGGGTGGCTTGGTGGGGCAAAGTGGAATAATTCAATGCTAAGCGCAAATCCCGAAAACAGCTGAACCGATTTCAATAATTCTTTTTTTAGAATATTCCTTGAAGTACGAGGATGGTTCTTACGTGGAGAAAAAAATAAAAAAACGAACTAAAATATTAAAGAATCGACCGTTAGGCGGTACGAAGTTCGCAGGGTTAGCTAGTAATATTATAAATGTGTAAGTTTGTGAAGATATTTGGATGTTTTGTTACTCAATCACGCTCTAACGACTGAACGAATCTGGCTGAAATTGGTACAGGAATAGATAACAGTCTGGAATAACACATAGGCTACCTTTTATCTCGGGAATAGATTATCGTGGGTAGCGGAAATGGGAGCAAGATTTCTCGTTCGAATCAAAGACATCCAGGGAAGTGGAGTATTGGGGGAAGCTTGCTAAGGTCTAAGAGATCAGGGTCGCTACAAATGGTCTATAAGAGCTACCACGGGCTGTTGTCTCAAATGTCAAAAACTTTGAAATTTTGGTTGATTAGACACCGACATACTAAAAAGTAAATCAAATTATTTTTTAAAGACGGACTGCATAAAATGAATCGGAAAAGGGAAGAGCAAATGTGCAGACTATAAGAACCGGGAGCCAATGTTGGACAGAATTGATCCGAACCAAATGTTTGATGAATCGCAGCTCGAAATTCGGCTCACCCGTTTCGACTCTAGAAAGAGAGAGAGAGCGACCACATAGAAACAAGAACACAAACAGCCGTCCATCTTTAGAATATCTATACTTTCCTCGTCTGGACAATGCCGTGCTCAAGGCAATCTGAACACAATTATGGAATGAATTAAACATTCCGGTATATTTATGCGACTACTCGACGCGACGACCGACGAAGGGTGAAATGTGTCTAGCAGTCTATTATTATTTGTTTCTTCTTGACTCTCTAGAGACGAAACGGGTGTGCCATTCTTACGTCAATGTATTCGCACTAATCGTAATTACTATTATGTCTATAGTCACTATAGATATTATGGTAATCGAAAGTGACAATGGCGACAACCAGACGCGACAATGTTTGGGAAAAAAGCCGGCCAAGTGCAAATCAGGCCACGCGCAAGAGTTCCGTTTTGACTTAAAATACGAATAGCGAATAATGAATCCTTGTTCAGTCATTTGGAATTTTGAATGGATATTTATTAGTTAGAGAAAATCAAAGTGGTTCCACGTTTCACATTAAAATTTTCTTTAACTAACAACTTTTTAAAAAATTTCGTCCTGATGTGAGGCACTTATGATTAGTGATGGGCAAAAAATAACATTCATAGGTATGCCATATACCATTTTGTCAATCAGTCGATTTAACATGGTCTTGTCATAAACGCATACTCTCACCGACTTCAGTATAAATCGATAAACCGCACACTCCCTGCGTAACATGAAACAGAAAAAAAAGAAAAAGAAATTATGATATTTAGGAGTATCGTATCGTCTCAATTCTGATGCTTGCACTACATTCTCGTCGAAGTTAGGCGAGGTAGCGCGAGCACGAGAGTGTGGTGGGAGCCCTCGCGACACATCGCCGCGCCTCGCGTCGCCTCGCCTGTCCTCGCGCGAGGAAACGCGAGGTGCGAGGATAGACGACGCGAGGTGCAGCCTCCACATTCTCGCGTTCGTTCAATCAGTATCCCATAGTCTTGTGCTTAATCGGACATTTGCCGGTATGCACCGTACTATTACAATAAAGAAAATTACGGTATTTACTTCATCAAACCTCGCCTCGCCTAACCTCGACGAGAGTGAAGTGCTAGCAAACCTCGTGTCACCTCGCCTCGCATAACCTCGCCTAACTTCGTCAAACCTCGCCTCGCCTAACTTCGACGAGAATGTAGTACAAGCATGACCAGTAAACACTAGGTAGGTTCCGAAGATTATGTTCTGCACTGGACTTTACTTTTTCTTATGTGCAGCGTTTTCTTTTTTTCTTTTTGTAATACATCCCTACTAATATTATAAATGCGAAAGTAACTCTGTCTGTCTGTCTGTCTGTCTCACTTTTACGACTAAACCGCTGAACCGATTTTGATGAAATTTGGTATAGAGGTAGGTTAGACCTTTTTTTTTTTTTATCGTGCGAGAAATCCCCGCGGATACCTCCCCCGCCGGAGCCGGAGGAGGAGGTTATGTCGGACTCGAATCGACTATAACGCACGCCGACTGTGAGACCTTGAGAAAGGACTTAGGCTATGTTTGGTCGCGATAACCGACATCCACGCGGGCGGAGCCGCGGGCAAAAGCTAGTAGAAATATAATTATTGCGGAGTCCTTTACATGTTGATGTCGGCGATGCATTGCCGATGGTGTTTATTGTAGAGTACCAACCTAGAAGGGTGTCATAAAAGGCGACTTATGTAAATAAAATTACGCAAATGATATCATCGCGAGAAAAGAAAATTTGGAGTAACCCGTCTAGCGTGGAAACAGTAGGGCAAGGCCTCCCAACTTTGGGAGAGGGCTATGTCCAGCAGTGGACTGCGATAGGCTTATTGTATTGAGACCTAGAACCTTACGACAAAGGGTAATCCCGTATAGCATATAACTAATAATACTCTTCATTAGGATTGATACTGACTTATCAATCTCAACCATTGGAGACTAGCCCTTCTTGCGTGATCACATTGCCGTGTCGGAGGATCCTCCCCTTTTATCTCAGAGGAATGTCACACCCTGTTCCTCCACAGAAAATATATAGGAAACACTATAGGTACTTTAATGATAAGTAGACTGCCATTTGGGCCTATTGCCCATGTTTATATGAGAGTGGCCAAATTCGTCAACACTTACCTACTCGTTTTAGGTAATATACTTACCAAACTTAATTAAGTGAATTAGCTGTAGTAACTAAGTAATAAGTATTGCTGGCGGCTTTGCTTCTGTCTACGAGTATATCATCACCATCCTATAGCGATTTCTCAGTTGCTTCCGAAGTTGGCTTTTTGGATCCTGGGGTCCGTTTATTGTTTGTGATTTAGTGGGTGTATGGTGCTACACAGAGACCCTCAGAGCCAAACCAATCTCTCCTGCTAGCTGGTACACCTACTTATTCAGGCTTGAGACTCTGGATCAGGCTTTCTTCTCGGAGTTGACTATAGAAGTCATATAAACCAAACCGAAAGAAATATTATGTAGTAAAGACTAAGGTATCCCTGGGGCTTTGAGTCGAAGGTTTTCGATGCCTCCGGGTACAACTCTTAAGATGATGATTCTGTCTTTTTTATACTACATAGGTCGCAAACAAGCACAGGGCCCACCGGAAAGTGGTTACCGTGGCCTATGAACGAGTGCAACGCCAGGGGAGTCACACTCGTGCTGCCGACGTGTTTAAGAGCGAGATTCTGTCTAAGATTGACTTCCTGTGGTTCTTTAAAACGCCTTTTCTTTTTCTGAATTCTTTGGTATTTTTTCAAAGACCACTAGCAACTGAATTCACGTTAACCCCTAAGCTAAATCGCTTGTGTTAGAAGTGGGTTCACGTTGGTAGCTTAACGTCCAGGATTCGAACCCAGGACCTCTGTGTTCAAAGTTGTGGAACACATCTCTACTCCACACGAGCCCAGTATAATTCCTGAAATAGGTACTTAATAGTTCTGTTTGAACGAAGGACTAGGAGCAAGGCGTGGCTGACTAACGTCAACACTGGCCAAACAATTTACTGAAGCTAATTAATTGGATTGGCTATAATCTCATATATAAAACTCTTAGTCCTGACTGACTGACTGACTGACTCACTTAGAGACAACGCACAGCCTAAGCCGCTGGTGCTAGAGACTTGAAATTAATAGAGAGTGTATGTTTTGATGCGTGGAGGTGTACTAAGAAACGATTTTTCGAAATTCAGACCCTAAGTGCCTAAAAAGTGCCAAAAACGTACTTTCTTATAACTCAAGAACGGCTGAAAAGATTTTTATGATGTTTGGTTTATTGAATTTGGCTTTGTCGCCGAATAGCAATTATCACAATTATAATGTGGCAAATTCACGAAATAATGTAATATTAACGAAAATACGAAATATTATGGCGCTAATATCGCTAGCAAAATTGTTACCATGACAACGGAACTAAAGTGATGGTGTCAACGTTAAGTCACATTTTGATCTGTCAAATGATAATATTATAAAAATGTCACTCTGTCACGTATAATATGCAAGAATGTGAAAAATATTATTTAAGAGCTTTGTTTAAGAGTTATGTACTGCAGTTTCTTTATTTAATTGATTGGAAATAGAAAAAATACATATATGATAGCAGCGATGATAGCTATCTAGAGCTATATAAAAGAAAAGTAATACAGCACATTATCATCCAGATTAATCCCCATTTACAAGCCCCCAAACAGTAAGGTATGTGAATTTAAATCTATTGACGACGCCGATATAACACAAGGGGCGGCTTCATAGCTAGAAACAAAACAACAAATTTATATCAATGGCTAGAAACGTTTCACCAAATAGACGAACGCCTGGCTTCTAGAAAACTTCACTTTCTTTCTTGACGAGAAGTATACTAAGGCAACAATGATTAGAGATGGCAGAACACAATTCAATAACTTCCACTTATCAGCTGTGGGCTCAATTACTCAAGTACAGAGCACTTCTGATTAAGATGACAAAATGTTTATTTTCTTAGTATTATTTTTAGATAATTATAAAACATTAAACCTCCACTTTTAAGTATGTTGTTTTATTTATATTCATTATTGACGTATCACATAGTAATTTATGTATCCTCAGCATTTACCAACGCATTGGAGGACGTTTTCAAGACCCTGGAGTAGGTACATGTCGCACCTTCGCCGACGACATCATCATAGTTGCGGAGTCACTAGAACAACTGGGCGAAATGCTGCACAGCCTGAATGGAGCTTCTCGACAAGTCAGCCTCGGTGTAAACTTGGATAAAACCAAGATTATGTTCAACGAACATGTTGCACTAAGACCGTTTGCCATCGAAGGAGCGACACTCGAAGTTCAAAAATATTATCTACCTGGGGCAGGTTATCCAGCTTGGTAAAACCAATTTCGAGAAAGAAATAGCCAGAAGAATTCAACTGGGGTGGGCAGCATTTGGCAAACTACGTCGGGTCTTCTCCTCCCCCCTGCCGCAATGCCTCAAAACAAAGGTTTTCGAACAGTGCGTCCTGCCTGTTATGTTTACCTATGACCTACGGTGACGAAACGTGGCCACTGAAGGTAGGGTAGTCCGTGACCTAAAAGTCGCGCAGCGGGCTATGTAGCGAGCTATGCTTGGAGTTTCTTTGAAGGATAGAATTCGAAACGAGGTCATCCGACATAGACATAGAACCAAAGTTCCAACTTTCTGTTTTTCAAATCAGTTTCGAAAACAGAATTATTATTCTTTCTTGGAAACCAGGTTCGCTTAAAGAAAAATAATTCTGCTATGGAAACCGGTTTCCAAACCTTGGTTTCCAATCTGGCCGTAGGGTCGCAGAATAAGCAAGCTAATGTGGCAGTGGGCTGGCCACATCTGCCGAAGGACTGATGGCCGTTGGAGCAGACGAGTCCTAGAGTGGATACCGCGATAAGGAATACGGAAGGTGGGACATCTCCTAGCCAGCTGGACCGACGATCTGCGTAAGGTGGCTGGGACGTACTGGATGCGGAAGGTGGTGGATCGGCAAACATGGCGCATATTAGGAGAGGCCTATGTCCAGCAGTAGACTGCAATAAGCCAATTGATGATTTATTGTATCCTTAGCATACAACAGCAACCTTCATAGTTATGGTATACTGATGATATCGCACTGGTAGACAGGTCTCTTAAAAGCAGGTGGAATCCCAGTCTTACAGAGCTTGCGAACCTCTTTGATTCCGTCATCCAGCAGAACTTAACATTTAGGATATGGAACTGTAGTGCGGTGGTACTGTTCTCCAAAAAAGGCTAAAAGGTCTTGCTGAAGAATTATAAGACTCCTGAGTCATATCTCGATAGAAGTTGTTCTTGAGAATCGTCTTGAATAGCTGTGAGTTCCAGCCACTGGAGCAAGCTGAGTTTTAAAAGGGTTATAGTATTGCAGCCAATACCGTTCAGCACATTATACAAAAGACCTGAGAGTATATCAGCCGCTATGTATGGCATTTGTATATTACGAGAAGCCTTCTGACATCATCTAGACCTGGGCATTTTTGGATTGTCTACGACGGTGTCGTGCTGATACGATTCATTGCTGAGATACTAAATTTAGATTAGAAAACAAAACCTAGAAGGAGATACACGTCGAAGGGTCGACAAGGGTTGGGCAACATTGAGAAAATTCGTCGAGGTTTCTACTCCCCTGTTATGACTCATGGGGCCGAAATGTGCAAACTGACTGTGGAGACATACGGTGGAGGATCGAGTGCTACGGCATACATTGGGTGAGGCCTAAGTCCAACAGTGGACTGAAATAGGCTAATTGATTGATTGATAAGAATGAAATGTTAGGTAATAGTATTTTTTTCTTACCAGTCTTTTTCTAGCCATTTACTAGCTATTGATATAAAGATATTAATATTATTTTTGTTTTGATGTAGGTAATATTCTAAAAATCTACCACTTTTTTGTAAGACAAGGCCGATGTTTCTTACAGTTTCCATTTAATATTTTGAAAAACACACTACTGAGGTTTATACAACAATTACTATTAGAACTATCGGGATACCTATATTTGTACAACAAGTCCGTCAGTTTAGAAAAAGTACTATTGGTGGTCGTAGTCGACATCCACGCAGGCGGAGCTGCGGGCGAAAAGCTAGTAACCTATATGATAAGTATTGCTAGCGAATTAGCGAAAGAGATCTTGTGTTTTGTTGATGTTTCTATGTATTACTTGCTGTGCTCGCGACTTAAGGCCTCTGCATACGTAACGGGATTTTTCACGGACGGGACGGGACGTGAAATTTTGGAAATATCGTTTCATACAAAATGTATGCGGCAATGCATATGTCACGGGGCCACGGAGGGATCGGGAACGTGGCACGCACGGGGCGGGAAAAATATCGTCGTCGACGATGTTTAGCACGTCCCGCCACGTACGTGCCACGTCCCGTCCGTGTTTCCGCGACGTATGCACAGTCACCCCGTTCGTTCCGGAGAGAGAAATAGTGTTGTCGAAAAATGGATGACGAAAAACTTATCGATGTGTACGGTAACATCCAGCAATATACAATTTATCTAACTCAAAGTACTTAGATACCAAATACAAGAGTTAGGTAGCTGTTGCGAGTTATGTATGTCTTTTTAATTAAATGAAGGCTTAGCTTATTTTCTAGCAAAACATTCTTTTCATATACGAAAATACTAATAAAATTGTGTCTCATCATCCAGAAGTGGTTTGTAGAGAGTGTGGTATTCAGAAAACCTCCATTTCTTTTTCACAGCCGTGGCTTCTCCATCGTCTAGCTAGAGCAATAGCAATTAAAGTCAATTCTTGAAATGAAAAATCTATCTTGCCTTGGTTACAACACTAGCATGTTGGATCACCGTCATTGCCCCGGTTCGTATGCATTAACACCACGTCCCCGTTGTCAACGGGGCACGTGCCTATCACGTCCACGTCCCGTCCGGGGTTTTATCCCGTTACGTATGCCGCGACCTTTAGTCCACGTGAACTCATTTAACAATAACATTGACATAAGCACACGCGCACACGCAAACACACACACATACACATTATTATTGGCGGTATGTATTAATATTCACGCTTATGAAGGGTCACGATTTGCCCTAAAAGTATTAAGATTCCACTTATGCTTCTTGCAAAATACCCGTTTCAGAGACAACAGAACGAAAGGCAGACATAAAATGTTGAAAATAGGTATTTTATAAATGTGATCCAAGTATGGTATGTTTTATAAAATCCAATATGACAATTTAGTTAATCTTGTAGTATGTCGTAGAATGTTATATTATCGCAATACCTACATACATATTTATTTTACCCCAGCGTTCGTCGAATTGCATTCAAGGCGACATTATTTCAACATCGTCACTATTCTAAACACTGATTTCACTATACATTTCATTACGACCGCAGTATTTCTACATTTTCTTACTTCGAATTGTAGCATTTGTAGCTCATTGTTATACAAGTACATTATATACTACAGTTGTTTTTTACGGGAAAGTTTTGAAAATGCCTATAACCGGATCTAAACAATGCCAATGTCAAAATTCATAATTATATAAAGTCTATATTCAAGCCAATGCCTAATGTATGGAAGCTCTGCTGAAGAACCATCATCATCATCATCTGCATATAGACGCATTCTCCTGATTGCATCCGTGGCCAAGATGACCTCGAAGCTCAGGGTCCGCCTTCCGGCTCTTCCTTCTCCACTTCGCACGATCTTGGGCGTCCATGGTAGTGAGACCATTAGCACGCATGCACTGCTGAAGAACCATATTGATTACTTATAAGTAACAATTCAAATCAATGCCAACTTCTATTTAATTTTCAATTTATCTTTCAGCTTTTTTCGGCGAACATTTTATTTGATTTTGGACGAAGATTTGACGAAAGATAAAGTCGTAAAGGGTGTGGGAGTGGCTATTCCCGTGTCTGCCTCATTGGCAAGCGTGCTATAAAGTTTCTGCCGTTACTAACTATGCAAGCATGCACGCCGCCCCCTACATATCGTCTGATTTGTCCATATGCATCCTACCAACTGCAATAAAGATCCTTGAAATCGAGAATACGGAAGACGGTCGTTAGTCGATATGACTGATGAGTGATGACCTTAAACTCTGTATGTTGCGGAGTAGCCGATAGGTGGCACAATTGCCGCTTAACCAATTGATGTGAAATCGTTGTTGAATTATGTGCACAATATAAAGGCACGCTCACTCAAGAGTGCTCAAGTCGCCTAACGCGCGAATATGCGTAATTCACATCTTTGCTTCTCTTTTCATTTATTTGAAAAAAAAAAGGTGTAAATCCCTGAAGGAGTAGGCAGAAGTGTAATAAACACCCACATTTCGCCAACTGTCATGCGGTCAGCGAGTGTCGTAAACTACTGTCCGAAATACTTGGAAGCGATTGACCATTATTATTATTATTCCACTTAAAAAATAAAATAATAATAAACAGTTTAAAGATTCGACCGGAACATACTTACAAATTGTAAGTTAACCAAAAGCTTGGACCGTTTTGGTAAATTTCCGGTGACATACATACATCATTCTGTTCCCAATCCGAATGTAATGTTTGTCTACATTTTCTTCTTTGAAGTTAGTCGTTAACAACAAATGGCGAGGCACAAACTGCTGAATTGCTCTCTAGTGCGCATTTCGGCACTAAACCTCCTATATTCGTGTACACATTACTCTCATAATAAACTCATTTTCTCTAAGCAATGTCCATCAGAAAATAATTAAGGCTATCGACACCTATCGACGGGATGGAGGGTCGACATGAAGTGATTGCTTTCGCTATTACCTGCAATACCAGTTGACTTACCACTGAAGGCCCTTGAGGCACTAATGAAGTCTAACTTCATAATAAACGATGCAATCGCCATCGATCTACTTAATACCTTTGTTTGTCTCACACCCTGTTGTAATCCCACACATACAAGTACGTATATCTACATAGTACTCGTAATGCTACTAGCTGTGCCAATGACTTCGTCCATGTGGACTTCGATTTTGTTTAGTACTGCCACTTAGGTGGCAGAAAAGCACACAGCCTCCCTGATGGAAAGCGATTACTGGGGCCTATGAACGTATGCAAAATCAGGTGCGTCAATCGTGCTGCCGACCCTGAAGATTCCTTCTAATGTCCCTCGTAAATCACCTCATATAATCACACACCTCGTAATTCTTGAAGAACCTTATATTGATTCGCTTGGGAAAACCACGGCAGGGAGTGAATTCCACAGCTTGAGCGTGCGTGGTATGAAGTTAGGTACTTTCATACCGATCGATCTGAACTTTATTTTTTTTGCGCGGCGTCTTAATATTTTTCTAAAAAAAAAGAGTAGTCTAAGTTACGTCTTATAACATCAGCAATTTACTTAAGCATAATCAAATTTTAATGATAGCTTACAATTTAAGTTCACACAAAACAATAGTTACATTCGTAATATGGTGTAATCGTCGAAAGTGATCTGACTTGGGCCAAAATTCGCGTAAATAGGCGTGTATTTGTGCGTGCCATTGTATAGAGCCGAAAATGGACTAGGTACGTACCTACCTATTATTTTGTGGTTTCAGCGTCTCTGGAATTTGTCCAGTGCAATTATAATGTTCGGTATTTAGGTAGGTCATTGCGGTTAGTGCTGGTGGAATTCAATCAGTTTAGATAGGATTACATTATCCGTTAGGTTTCTTTAATTATTGAATTTAAACTTAAGAGATGATCTCTTCTTGTGGGTGTCGTAGAAGGCAAATAAGGGATAGGGCTGACTTCCATCCGACCGTAAACATACAACCCATGCCAAAATGCTCACTTGACGGCTATGGGCTCGCCTTTTGTAACGTGGGTCTGGAATCATAGTTGGCGAAAAGTTGGTGTCAATACTGTCAATACACCTCTGCTTACCCTTTCGGGGATTTACAGGCATTAATGTATGTATACTCCATTCGACTAGGTACTTAACTAAAGGTAAATTATCTTGTAGCGACTTTTTATAAAAACACATCTACTAACCGACTAGTGGCAGTGACTGGCTAGTATAGTCTGACCGGGGGACCTGTACCGTCCCCATGGTGCGCGCGGCGTGGCGGGGGTCGAGGAAAAACAAAGAAAAGAAAGAGCATGAATCGATGAGACCCACTATGTCGGACAGATCTTACGATATTATTTAACAATTTGAAGGCCGGATATTACTAAAATTCCCTATTTAATAATTTTCTGCTCTTTACGCTAGTCGTAAAGATGTATTGAATAATAAGAGACGTAATAAATTCAATCAAAGGACCTAAATAATTCATTTAATCAATGAACCATCTATAATATACTAAAGTATAGTAATTTAAATGAATACAAACGAAAAATACTTATCCTATCATATCCTACTATCCTACTTTATACCGATACCTACTTTAAATGCGAAAGTTTCTGAAGATGTTTGTATGTTTGGATCGTTTGCTCGTTGCTCAATCACGCTCTAACGGCTGAACGGATCTTTGAAATTTGGTCCAGGGATAGATTAGTCTGGAAAAACATATTTATACGCTACTTTATTTTCTGGGAATAGTTTTCCATAAATTTGTGGGAATAGAATCAAAATTCCACCCAAGTAAAGCCGCGGGTAACAGTTATATTTAATAAAACAGGTAAATGATGAGTAGAAACTAAGTAAACTGATAATTAAAATCAGAACTTTTCAACTAAAGTTATTCTCTTCGTTAGTTCCTCTTTCGTTTTGCCATCGGAACTTGAAACAGAGACGATCTGTAAATATATTTATTTTTAAAAAATATCGTTCTTCACATCACGGGATATCGTACGACCTATCTTTGAATTGTAATCTCATGTGCGTCTGTCGTAGACTGTCCGGTATAAACTACACGAGATACCGCCGGTGCCACCTAAGGCGCGGTACAGCAGTAGCAGTCAGACTATAGTACTATTATTTATTCTGTGCTAGTGGTTCGATTTCTGTATTAAGTCTTCAAAACTCTTCAAAATAAGTTCCTAAACAAAAATATTTATAAACTGAGTTTATAAATAAAACATATAATAAACACATTAAGATTGTCTACGTCTAGTTAAGTACCTATAGTCCGACTGCTAAGGCTCCGCGCAAACGTACGGTTTCCGTCCACGGTTTCCTGATCAAAAAGTCAGATTCAAAAAACCGAATGCTCCATTTTCATACAAAATGTTCTACTAGCCGCACACGTCCTTACTTTTTGCAGAACGGAAAAAACCTGACGTTCGGTTCAGAATGGAAAAAACCTAATGACGTCATACCGAACGCAGCACTCGCATACATTTTGTACTAATCGCCGCACACGTCAGGAAATTTCCATCCGGAATCGCGCTTAAATGAGCAGTTTTCCAGTAGGTATTTATAGGGTTCCTAAAGACAAGCTAGATGGCGCAGCCGGCACTTTTGGTAACTAATTTATGGAAAAAATGATCTTCGGTTTTGTATTGATTTACTTTACATAGATGTTTTGACATGTTTTCTGATGAAATTATTTTAAATTATAATATTATTATTTTAAATTACAGACCGACGCGAAAAGAACAACAACAAACCACAGATTACATTAAAATTACCAAAAGTTATGCAAGCGCCATCTCTTGATGAATTAAAAACCAACTGATTATTATACCTACTGGAAAACTGCTCATTGTGTCCAGCGTTGTCAATTCCCAAGAGAGTGGGGACTTTCAAGCCGATTAGGGAATTTGTGGGGATTGTGCTTATGTGGGGCATTTAGACATTCACACTAGACCTAAACTCAGAAGTAATAAGTGGCAAGTATTATACATATTGATAAATTATTAAAGCAAAATATCCGACATAAAGGTACTATTTAACTCTTTATTGGCAATATAATGTACACGAGCCGCAATAAATATCGCAAGTGGTGAATATAGCGGGAAACTTCAAGAGAAGTAATGTAGTTATCAATGTCTAATATTGGGGCCTTTCTGTTGGGTTTGTGGGGAATTCAGATCATCAGTAATTGGCAACACTGATTGTGTCTCGCTTCCGGGGTTGCCAGATTGTATTGTAACTTTTGTTACATTTTGCGTAACTTTTGACTCTCTTACGACCCAGCCCCATAGTGGTAGACGCTCTCAGCTGCATTAAGTCCCAGATGAAATAGCTGGGGCTCGTACTCAATGGCCAGTGGGATTTCAAGGAGCATCTCGGAAGGCCGGCTCCTAAATTGGGCGGATACCCTAGATAAACCGAGAGGATTTGTAAAAAACAAGAAACACTATATAAAAAAACAAGAAACACTATATAAAAAAACAAGAATACGTAACTTTTCCCCCGAAAATGCAACTTTTAAGCCAGCTGGTGTTACATTTGACAATTTGGCACTGGCAACACTGCTCGCTTCGAACTAATAATAAAAAAACCTAATGCAAAAAACCGAACGTGTGCGCTCGGCACACGGAATTCCAAATCAGGAAACCGTGGACGGAAACCGTCTCCGGAAACCGTACATGTGCGGCCACCCTAATGCTGTACCGCACCTTAGGTATGTGCGCGGCGAGACGGGGGGGAATAACGAACGTCAGATTTGGTCAGTCCGCCGCCAGTGCTGGCGGCGGTATCTCGTGTAGTTTGTACCGGACAGTCTACGTCAGACGCACATGAGATTACAATTCAAAGATAGGTCGTACGATAACCCGTGATGTGAAGAACGATATTTTAAAAAAATAAATATATTTAAAGAACGTCTCTAATTCAAGTTCCGATGGCAAAACGATAGATGAACTAAAGAAGAGAATAACTTTAGTTGAAAAGTTCTGATTTTAATTTTTTTTTTTTTTTTTTTTTTTTTTTTTTTTTTTTTTTTTTTTTTTTTTTTTTTTTATCAGTTTACTTAGTTTCTACTCATCATTTGCCTGTTTTTAGTAAATATAACTGTTGCCCGCGGCTTTACTTGGGTGGAATTTTGATTCTATTCCCACAAATTTATGGAAAGCTATTCCCATAAAATAAAGTAGCATATAAATATATTTTTCCAGAATAATCTATACCTGGACCAAACTTCAAAGATCCGTTCAGCCTTTAGAGCGTGATTGAGCAACGAGCAAACGATCCAAACATACAAACATCTTCAGAAACTTTCGCATTTAAAGTATCGGTAGAAAGTAGGATAGTAGGATATGATAGGATAAATATTTTTTGTTTGTATTCATTTAACTTACTATACTTTAGTATAATATAGATAGTTCATTGAATAAATAAGTTATTTAGGTCCTTTGATTGAATTAATTATGTCTCTTATTATTCAATACATCTTTACGACTAGCGTAAAGAGCAGAAAATTATTAAATAGGGAATTTTGTTAATATCCGGCCTTCAAATTGTTAGATGATATCGTAAGATCTGTCCGACATAGTAGATCTCATCGATTCATGCTCTTTCTTTTCTTTGTTTTTCATCGACCCCCGCCACACCGCGCGCACCATGGGGACGGTACAGGTCCCCCTGTAGGACTATAAAGAATGGAGTATCTAGATGACTCTTATTTGCACCCTTGCGAGTAAAACTTTATTACACAGCATCAACACATGAGTGATCAATATCACAGAAACTAACTGGAGCATTCAGGTGAACCGTAACGTAATACCATTGTAGGTATCACATAGTGACATGACAAAGTCTCTTCTAGCTGCGGAGTTGAGAACTCCACACCGGCAGGGCTTTAAACTAATAACGCTCCACTCGGGCACTAAGTTTTCTTGACAATAGGAGGGCCATCATTTCCTGTAATAATTAACTCATAGACGGAATATAACAAGTGTGTTTTAAGTGAGTTAGTTAGTCGTGAAGCGCCAGAAACCTCATAATAACTTAGTATGACAGCGAATGAAATGTTTTCAGTGGAAAATGTTACTTTATTTTCATTGCACACGAGTGCTGTTGACGAGGGTAAAAAAGAATACAAACGGGAGCGTGGCTTGTTGCTATTGAAGTTGATATGTAGCCAATGCAGGCTTTTTGTAGGCTTTTGAACGTACGAACTGTAATAGGAAAACTGTTTGGGTATCTATTTTTGTCAACGCATTTCTCCAAAGCTGCTTTTTGGATTGCGAGTGACCATTTCTTCGATAGAAATGGTCACAATCAACAACAAACAAAAACACAACAAACAACAACACAATCAACAATCACAATCAACAAAAGGCGTGAAATATGTTTTTTTAAATTTCATACAGTCAATAGGACTTATTTGTTGACAAATTGGTAAAATTCGCATTTTTTAAATTAGATTGTTGTGGCTTGTGGCAAATTATATTTTTTAGGGTTCCGTAGCCAAATGACAAAAAACGGAACCCTTATAGATTCGTCATGTCTGTCCGTCCGTCTGTCTGTCTGTCTGTCCGTCCGTATGTCACAGCCACTTTTCTCCGAAAAATTTCATACAAAAATAGAAAAAAGCATTAAATTTTGGGGGTCACCATACTTTGAACTGATACTCAAAAAAATTTTTTTCATCAAACCCATACGTGTGGGATATCTATAGATAGGTCTTTAAAATTACTATTGAGGTTTCTAACATATTTTTTTTCTAAACTGAATAGTTTGCGCGAGAGACACTTCCAAAGTGGAAAAATGTGACCCCCCCCCCCCCCCCTCTAACTTCTAAAATAAGAGAATGATAAATCTAAAAAAAATATATGATGTAAATTGCCATGCAAACTTCCACTAAAAATTGGTTCGAACGAGATCCAGTCAGTAGTTTTTCTTTAATACGTCATTTATGACGTATTAAAAAAAACTACTGACTGGTCGCAATTTTCTCTTGATCTGACCGCAATTTTCGCCTTTGCTACTACGGAACCCTTCATGGGCGAGTCCGACTCGCACTTGGCCGATTTTATTTTTAATTCTATACGGTCAGATTTATGTATTTGACAAATTGGAACTAAATATTTTTTTACTTTTTGTTCCCATAAAACTGCGGACTGATGTTTTTTGTTGGTGTATATTTAAATAACCTATACAGTACAACTACTTAAGTATAAATTACCAACCAGTCCGATCTCAATCAGAAAAAAAATCGTAGATTCTCTGATGTATTCATCCAGAACTAGACGGAATATGTAGGTATACCGGACGAATTTTCAACTCGAATAAGGCCTCAAAACCACAGATTGCTGGCGTCGATTAAGCCTGTATACAATTTTGCATGAGAGTTTCATATCGATGGTTACCGCGGCGTCACGACGGATCGATGATACGGGTACTATTACTGCTAATACGCTCGTTAACGTTCGTCTACTCGATCCATAATTTAAAAACTATTTACTTTTTCTTGTAAACAGTATTATAGCCAGGTACTTTTCTTCCCAGTCGATTTTGTAGGTCTAGTAATTGTAGGTTACAGGACAGAACAAACGGCTCTGACTCTACAGCTGTACTCGTATTGCAAGGTGTGGTTGCTACTTTTTTTTGTAGAAAACAACGCACTAACAAAATATAGGTACTGTGGAATCGCCTTACTGTTCAATCAGCAGTTTGACAGCGGGCCTACCATTCTAATAACTGCTAGGTGCAGAGCAGCTCAACTTGACAGATGTCAAAGTCAGAATGATCCCATGAAGTCTTTTGATCTGCACATAAATATAATTGAAAGGCTATAAATACAAAAAAAAATAGTACATTTTTCGAATTTATGGGAACCGTTTTTGGCAGTTTCTATCATTTCTAGTACTCATACCCTGCATGAACCTAAAGAGTATTTTGATCCCCACAAGAAATAGGATCGATTGGCACATTTTCTTGTAGATTAGCATTTTTTGCTACGTGCAAGATTTCCCTCCGGCCACCATGGCTACTGAGTTTGGCAACCAGTTGCTAAAAAGTATTGGATATTCTTGTTACTCAACTAGTTGCCAAAGACGAATGTTGATTCTTGATACACACCTAGTTGCGAACTAAGAATTTCTCCAATAGGTCTGGTTACTTAAAAAGAATTACCACTCTCAGTTCGTAACTAACATCTCTCGTAGGAATCCAAAAAGTTGTTGAAAAAATCCTATTTAAGTTATTAAGTTAAGAAGAATGCCTGAAAATGATTCCTGTATACGTAGTGTGTTTCAAAGACTAATATCGTGAAAACAACGTAATATAGGTGAATGCATTTATTTCATGTAATTACTTAGCTACAGCTTAAAATAAAGTTACTGAAAATTAACAAGTACTTATATTCATATTCAATAAAAAATAAATTATCTTATATCTCCAATTCGAACTTTGATTTAAAGTTTTTATCGCTAACCCAATTTCCTCATCGATCTCCTCGTACTCCTTCTATTTTTTTAATTTCTTTTTTAAATCATAGTATGTGGCTTCAGATTCTAAAACATTAGTTTGAATTCTGTTAGCAGTTTTGGTTGAGTAATAAGAAAGTTTTTAGTTTTTCGGCAACTGGTTGCGAAATTGCAAAGGTAAAATATTATAGGTGTGTATCAAGAATCAACATTCGTCCTTGGCAACTAGTTGAGTAACAAGAATATCCAATACTTTTTAGCAACTGGTTGCCAAACACAGTTGCCATGGTGGCCGGAGGGCAAGATTTTATAAAATTTAAGATAGTCTCCTAGGAACGTTTTGCTGTAACTATAACTGTACGGACGGGCCCTTACTGCCCCATCTCAAAAATACAACCTACACACGGTTAAAAATAGGTAGATATCACCGAAAAAGTCTGCACAAATATGTTTATAAAGAAAACAATTTACAATACACGGCCGGGATCCCTCGTCGATCAATCTTAAGTGGTCTGAAATTGAATCACGAGCGTAGGTACCGAGTGATTGTGATATTCACTGGAGCACAGTCTTCTTCATCCGTGCGCGTGTCCTAGTCGCAGGCAACGCACGCAATTGGGTGTCCGGGGGACTATTGAGCGCAGGGAGTGATTTAAAGGGTCGCGACATAAAAAAAGACGTGTGATACGTAGACTTTGCACCTCGACCAGCGTGTTATAGGTAAGAAAAATATTTAAAACTAGCCTTCCGCCCGCGTGCATCTCGGTTAACGCGACCTTTGCTCATATCTTCGGTTCTACTCAACCAATTGCGATCAAACAAACGTAAGATTTTAAGTCTGAGTAAGCACTTTCTAACAAAAAAAACCGCATCAAAATCCGTCCAGTAGTTTTTGTGTCCATCGCGGACAAACAAACAGACAAACAGACAGGAAATTCAAAAAAAATATTTTCGAGTTCGGTATCGTTAATGTAACACAACCCAAGTATTTTTTTTTCATATCTCCAATGTTACAGACACGACCACTTTACAATTATATAATAGTATAGATAGGTAATTCGCTGAAAGAAAGAAAATATTTTTTTATTGTCACATAACAAATTGTACATTTCATTGCTCCCTGGATCCCACACTAGGATTCCCTGTGTCATGGGATCCAGTCCCTTTCACCCCGCTATGATAATACATATATTCTTAAATCAGCAAAAGGAAGGGATTTACCTATAAATAAATTTAAAAATTTAGTTAAGAGGAAATTGTGCCAAAAAGGCTATTATAAAATAAAAGAATATTTAGATGATAAACTAGCTTGGAAATGAGCTGTTCACTCATGCATGCTGCTGAAGCAAACGATTGTATTTAGACTAAGTAGACTAAGCATTTTTTGTAAATAGACCAAAAAGAAAAGCCCGCTGAGTTTCTTGCCGGAGTTTTGTCAGGCCGGGGCTGCGTTTCGAACCGGTGCGTGGTCCATTTGCTAAGCTAGTCTTTAGTATACATGTATGTTTTGTTTTTTTTCTGTTTGTTAATTTTGACGTTTTGTAAGTTCCGTTTGGATGGTCTATACAGAATAAATGATTTTTGACTTTGACTAGAGAGCAAACACGTTCTCCCTTTTTATAAGAAAAGTGAAAAAAGAATACAAGCATGCATGCATAATTGGGTGTGAAATAAAAAGTGAATGTTGTTTTTTTTTTTGCGTTGGACAGGTACAGTCGACAAAGGAGATACGGTTGCACTTTTTCATATAAAGTTATAATATGTAAAAGTTGATCCGATGACGCGATGTCCGTAGTTCGAATCACTTTTACTCAAGTAAAATGCTATTTTGCTACGAGTTTTTACACTCACAAACAGCGAACCCTTTTGAGCGAATTACCTAAATTGCACGATGCCTATGAAGCAAATTGCCTAAAGTCAATGTCTAAAACGCAGGATGCCTATAAAGTTTAATGTCTATAAGGTTTTAATGCCTACGAAGCAAATTGCCTATGTTGTTTAATATCTACAAAGTATAATGCCGGTGCTAGTCAATTGCCTACAAAGCATGAGTCCAATTTTATTACATCAAGAAATCTTTTTGCTAAAATATGACACATATTCCGACTCTTTAGTCTTAATGTCATAATAGTCATACAATCACGCTTATATCCCCGGAGGGTTAGGCAGAGGTGAATTAACACCCACATTTTACCAATCAATGTATTAGGTCCCACGTAATAGGGGGTGAGCCTATTGCCGTATTCCATTTCAGACCCACGGTACCCCTGGCCATACCCATAAAAACATGACTTCAACTATAGATAGGTATGGATGGGTTCAATTCCCGCTCAGTGCAAATACTTGTATGCATGAATATCTATATTTACATTGGTCTGGGTGTTCCTATGTATCATATGTACCTTTATGCGCAATGCATTTACAAAAAAAAGTTTCTAAGTATGTTTATCCATATTCTAGATACAATAACACAAGCTAGTTAAGCTATGCTTACATTGGGTCTAGATAGTGCTGTGTAAAATATTTATATTTAAGGAATATTTATAGGTAGGTATCAACTACTATATTTTTTATTATTCTAAAATTATAAAAATACATTTTGTATAACAAATAAAAGCACACCTTGGGACCTACGGTACTACCAGGGGTATGGCCAGGGGTACCGTGGGTCTGAAGTGGCCATTTTCCGGGCACTATTGTTGACTCGAGTCAAGTATCTAAAGCTGAGTCAGGGCTGTATATTTAACTGCCTGATGTTAAACAGCCCTTAGTCGCCTTGTACGATACCGCATGAGATGGGGTGGCCCAAATTCTACACTGCCGGGAACCACGCGACGATATATTATGTGTACTATAGAAATTAATAATGATCCGAGACCTACCTACATAAGAAGTGTTGTCATAAGTGGTAAATCAATCTGGCCGACCGTACCTTGTATTGTGCTGGCAATCTTCATTTAAGACATTTCCATTCTTAGGCATTAAACATTGTTGTCAAAGTACATTGTAGGCAAATTAAGTTTTTAGGCATCGTGCAATTTAGGTACTTCGAGTTTCAGGTATTTCGCGTTTTAGGCAATTTGCTTCATAGGCATCGTGAAATTTAGGTACTTCGCTCAAAAGGGACAGCGAAAGTGTCCTTTTCGTGCTGGCTAGGTGAAATAATAGTACATTATGGTACAAGTGAGCAAAGTTGGTGATTACCGCCGAGGCGCTATTGAGACCCGAGCCGTCAGGCGAGGGTCATAAGAGAGCCGAGGACGGTAATCATCATGCTCACACGTGGCATACGACGTTTTACAACACACTTGCGAATAAAATAACACTACAAATACTAAATAAACAATACTACACATGAATTCGTTTTCCTATGCGCGCGCATCTAACAATGGCGATCGGCCATATTTAAAAGAATGAGGTTTGACCAATGATATTTTCATAACATAGATAATATGTCATATGCTTACAAATCAACGTAGAAATAGCAATAACACATCTATTTATATTTAATATCATTGGGTTTGACTTTAACTTTTTTTTACTGTTTTTTTTTCTGTACTTAGAGAAAAAAAATGTTAAATTTGAGTGAAAATTTTGTTTATTATACAATTATTACAAGTTGAAATTATTTATTTAAATACGAAAATGCATCAAATGACCATACAATGGGCATATTAATTTATTCGTACTATTAAACACGTTCTTTTTTGTATCAAAACTTTTTTAAGAACATAGACAATTATAGACACTTCCTATAAAATTTAAAAAAGAATCTATAACTCACTTTTGTGAATAATAGCAATGAAAAAGTCACAGTTTGATAATAGGTGGCATTACGTGCCTAATTGCGGTAAAATAATATCACTTTTATGAGCAGGTGTGTTGTAATAGTACATTATGGTACAAGTGAGCAACGTTGGTGATTACCGCCGAGGCGCCATTGAGACCCGAGCCGCCAGGCGTGGGTCTTAAGACTGCCGAGGACGGTAATCATCATGCTCACACGTGCCATACGACGTTTTACAACACACTTGCGAATAAAATAATACTACAAATACTAAATAAACAATACTACAAATTAATTCGTTTTCCTATGCGCGCGCATTTAACAATGGCGGTCGACCATATTTTAAAAAAATGAGGTTTGAACTTAACTTTTTTTTACTCTGTTTTTTTTTCTGTACTTAGAGAAAAAAAAAAGTTAAATTTGAGTGAAAATTTTGTTTATTACACAAGTATTACAAGTTGAAATTATTTATTTAAATACGAAAATGCATCAAATGACCATACAATAGGCGTATTAATTTATTCGTACTATTAAACACGTTATTTTTTGTATCAAAACTTTTTTAAGAACATAGACAATTATAGACACTTCCTATAAAATTTAAAAAAGAATCTATAACTCACTTTTGTGAATAATAGCAATGAAAAAGTCACAGTTTTATAATAGGTGTCATTCCGTGCTTAATTGCGGTAAAATAATATCACTTTTATGAGCGGGTGTGTTGTAAAAATATTTTACACTATTTTAAACTTATAACATCGCGAATGAATAATATCACTTTCTTGTATCTTGTGCATGGCGAGAATTTTTTTAATCATGAATTGCAAATTACACTGTTGTCAAATTAAAACCTATGAAATCATTATATAAAAATGACTTTATTTTAAAACCATTCGTGTAATGTAATAAATAAAGAGTGACACGGTGCTGACGTGACGTGTGTATCCTATACAGAATTATTATGAAGGATTTGCTAAATAATTTTGTCAATAGTAACGCTGATGATACGTTATCTGAATCTAGCTATAGACTAGCGCTTTCCAATTCTTTAATATTTAGTGTATTTACGCTTTGGGGTTAAATCTACAAAACTGAACATGAACAAATGAAAGAAGCCTTATTGTATAAGGCTTCGTACACATCACCATCGACGATACGAATTACGTATGCTTTCAGTAACTAACCATTTGAATCTACATGAGATCTTCGACTGGACGCAACGATAAGAATAGCCCACTTTATTATCATTAGATCTATACACGTACAGTAGGTAACTACGTAACAGTTTGATGCAATCTTCACTTCGACAATGCCATAATTGTGTCCGCACACAAGTCAATGCGAATATGCTTTATTCACTAAGGGCCGTGTTCTGGAATCGTACTCACTTCTGAATCTTAATATATCTGAGGACAGATTGTATAGGATAGATAGATATATTATTTTACAACACACCTGCTCATAAAAGTGATATTATTTCACCCCAAATAGGCACGTAATGACAACTATTATCACACTGTGACTTTTTCATTGCTACTATTCACAAGTGAGTTATAGATTCTTTTTTAAATTTTATAGGTTAAGTTTCTATGTTCTTAAAATAATTTCAATACAAAAAAAGAATCGTCCTCGGCTCTCTTAAGACCCTCGCCTTGCGGCTCGGGTCTCAATGGCGCCTCGGCGGTAATCACCAACTTTGCTCACTTGTACCATAATGTACTAATACCCTACGGCTCACCTCTACCGGTTACCTATTTCTTTATGTAAGTACTTAGCATGGCGGCGTCGACATAATATCTCGTCGCTTCTCTTCGACCAATGAAGTTGATGAGATATGTCTTCATAATGAGGTTTTGGTCGTGAGACACGTTATTCAGTGATTTCATTGGTTGAAGAGCTGTCTCGATTTTGTCGATGTCCGTTATGCTGAGGCTACTGACCTGAGTTAATTCGAGATTCAGGACCAGGTCGTTCTAGAAGGCCTGTACCTCAGACTAATAAACTTGTGAATATGTTTCCTTTTACTACTTTAACCTCAGGGGCGGATCCAGCTTTCAATTCAGGGGGGAGGTCATGGTGTAGCCGAGACATAGGTTCGGGGGAGGGGGGGGGTGTCTAGTCTCCCAATAAAATGTCATTGAACAATACAATGAAAATAAATGTGTATGAAATTCATGACGAAATAATGGAGGAAGAATGAGGTGAGAGGAGAAAAGTAAGATACCTTGAACGACTGTTGGTAAATACGATCCAGAAACCGGTTAAGCTGCTGGCCCCCAAGTTGAAGGACGCAGCTGGCACTCTGGCTTAAGGGGGCTGGAGGACTCCTGTTGGAGACTCTATGGCGAATGAAGATATCAGAGCACCTTCGGTACTAAATCCGTATCAAAAGGCGAGAAATCGAGGCTACGAAGTCCCAGCTCTATCGGGACATAGTGGAGTTGAAACTACGACTTGGACAACCAAGCGTAGGGCACGCCGTGATAGTGGTGGTAAGAAAATCCATCATGGACTCGTATTGTAGCTCAATGCTCTTGCGAGCATGAGAGACCACTTTTGGGCAGAGCCTCCTTTGTGGTGGTTTCGGTGTTGCTGCCGCTGAACAGCGGCAGATCTTGGGGGTGAGAACTTGCTCTATTGGGTTCATGCTCAGGGCCGTATCCTGTTCACGCTGGCCGGCGGTCAACCCCAGCCGAGTGAGACTGTGTTCACAGAGGCCCAGCTAGGATTGCCAGCGACAGGTCAGCGGCTTTCCGGATACGGCCCTGGCGTTGGTAGAAGACGAAGAACTGAGAACAGAACAGAAGTATAGAGAAGAAAGTAAAGATTAAAGAGAGTAATAGGAAGATAGAGAAGTGGAGAGTTTATGTCCTTTATCATTAAAGATAAAGGAGCTGGTCTGGTGGTGGGGGCATACGTACTTATGACGAGGAGGGCTCTTCCGGAACCGCGACTAGGTCGCGGGGGAAGGCCTTGGCATCTGGGGGGCGGGCGTGCCACGGGGCGATGCCGCGTATGTGCTCCCATGACGAGACATCGGCGCGCGTGAAGAGTGTGGTCGCTAGGCGGCAGATGTGGTCGTCCAGTCTCTCGACTCGGAGGTCCCTTTCGAGGACGTCATTCCGGACGAAGTAATGGGCATTTGTAATTGTACGGAGCGTGAGTGACTGCTGTGCTCGAAGTTGGACTCGCCTGGACTCCGATGTAAGGGCGAACCAGGCGGGGGCTGCGTAGGTGATCTGTGGCCGGATGTAAGTCTTGTAGATGCTCAGCTTCGTCCGGAGTGGGAGGGACGACTTCAGGACTGGACGGAGGAGCGCGCGGGAGGTACGCGCTTTCCTAACGGCGTGCTCGGTGTGTGGACCCATGGTGAGCCCACGGTCCAGGATGATGCCCAGGTACTTGAACTGGCTAGAAAGGCTTAAATGGGGAACTCTCGTACCGGTTGACGCAGATGATCACCGGATATGGATGTTTCGGAAGTTAGCTGCGGCGAATTCAGAAGGAGCCAACGCCCGGGTGTCATCACTGTGATGCAAGCGAGGACACGGGGCTGCATACGCGGACCGAATACCCGGCATGGGAAACACCGAAGTGGGTCCTTGTGGTGGCCCTCGGGATGGGAGTTCTCTCGCTCAGCACTCTCTCTCGCTTACTTACAGTGATGGCGTAAAACTGTAAGCTC
Organism: Eilema depressum; assembly: GCA_914767945.1. Lineage (NCBI taxonomy): Eukaryota > Metazoa > Arthropoda > Insecta > Lepidoptera > Erebidae > Eilema > Eilema depressum. The sequence goes on along the minus strand of OU612012.1, from coordinate 29,286,335 downwards.
GCGGCTACCACCGCCTCCATCTGAGAGCAAGTAATGCTCGAGAAGGAGGCGGGGGAACGGGTCTGGAGAAGATTCAGTTGTTTCCCATTCCGCATAATACACAATGCGCGAAGGACTCGGGCGACGTAGGTCACTCAACATCTTCATTATCGTATCAATATCTCCATATCGGTCCCTATTAGCACGGGCCTGGAAATGACAGAGGGAACCGCCTGACACTCTAGAAGAAGCAGGCCGCGTTGGCGGCGCGATGCGCGCCTCCCCCTTTCATGATTATCGTACATATTTTCCTGATTGCTTCCGAATCCGAGGTGACCTCGGAGCTCAGGGGCCGCCTTCTGTCTCTTCCTCCTCCACTTCGCACGACGTTGGGCGTCCATGGTGGTGAGATGAGACCATTTGCACGCATGTCACCCTTCACGACTTCAAGCCAAGACTTCTTGGGCCTATCCTTTCCACCTGGTCCCGGTGGCTGTGCTACTGCCAGCCATTTGTTACCCACGTAGCCTGGCGGTTGCTGCAAGACGTGGCCACACCAGCGAAGGCGGCTCTCTTGCATTTTATGTGTGATGTCGCGGACATGAAGGCTGCCGCGGATCTGGGAGTTCCTCATGCTATCTTTACGTGTGACGCCGCACATCCACTACAGCATTTTCATCTCCGTGACACGTAGCTCCTGCTTATGTCGCTCCAGCAGCGGCCATGCCTTACAGCCGTGTAAAAAGACAGGCCTAATGATCGTTTTATAGACCTACCCCGTCAACCAGACTGGCATTTTAGGGTTAAATGTGACGCCAATCATTTCCCGCCCCTTGGCCCACATGGCGGCAATCCTTGCCTTGACGTCGCGGATGTGACCAGTCACGTGAAGTACAGATCCCAGGTAGGGTAGGCTAGGTGGATACCAAATGTCTGGCAATGGCGCCCCGGGTAAGCCCCTGTGGGAAGGGTAGCCCCAAAAAGTGCTGGCTTGACGTCGTAGAATGTGCAGATGTAAGGCCAGGCATATGCTGGGAGTGAGAGCTCTCACGCTCGCCACTTTGCTCGCAGCGATGGTTCGCTGCGCGGATGCGTGGGCCGCCGGCGCATCCTTCTAATGCTCGTGAAGGAGGCGGCGGCGCTGGAGCGAAGGAGAATCGCAGACCTTGCGGCCCGCGAGGAGCGAAGGAGAATCGCAAACCGTGCGGCCACCGGCAACTCGGGCGTCGGAGGTCGCAGAATGACCTCCGTCCCCCATGAGCGCGGGCCATGGGGTGACGGGTGGAGCCGCCTGTCACCCTAGCAGAAGCAGGCCGCGGTGGCGCGCATTGCGTGCCTCCCCGTACCTGGGGGCTAGCTGGGGACTCTATGGTCCCCACACCGGAAGAGGACCAGATCGAGAGATATAGCCCTGGGTTGGCCGGGGTGCGAGGGATATGGCTACGACAATCTCACCTCCGGCAACTGACGGCCCACAGACGGCGTACTTTTAGTCGGTTCGAGTCCGATATAACCTCCTCCTCCGGCTCCGGCGGGGGAGGTATCCGCGGGGATTTTTCGCACGATAAAAAAAAAGACCAGGCATATGAGCCAGCTGCGTCATCCGCAGCAGAAGATGGCCACTGGCCACAACCGCTGGGCCCGCGGTAATAGCGGTAGTAAGGCCCATTCCGTCCTATGGGGGAGTGGCTAGAGAGCCCACACAGCTGCCTCTCGTACCGGCTGACGCAGGTTATTACCGGGCACGGGTGCTTTGGTGACTACCTACGTCGGATCCAGAAAGGAAGGCTTCTTCCAAGTTCACAAAAAGTTTTTGTAAGCAAACAGTAACGTAAATACGGGGCCTTTGAAGCTGAGCCCAAGTCAAGTTGTTGCCCGAATCGAAAAAGGACCTCATGGCTGTCAGCTCCAGACCTTCGACTGCCGGCCTGGTTAGTCATTCGCGCTTATTTCTTTAACATAGTGGACAGGGTGTCAGGTCCGAAAACTATTCGAGTCCATCGGTTGATCGGCTGCGCTGCACAATAAATTGAAATTTTCAATCGTGTGAATAATATTCATACTGATGTTTGGTGCCTCATAAAATTATAATACTAGTAGGTACAGAGACAGTCTTCTTAAGCGTGTTATTTTATAAAATTTAATAGTGACATTGGGATATTTTTTAGTAGGTGACCCGCCCAGGGGGGGGTCATGACCCCCATGACCCCCCCCCCTGGATCGAGTTATTCCGGTTGGATCCCCTGATATGATCCCCTGCCGATTGTTATTATGTTTTAATTCCCGATGGATCCACCGTAAACTGTGTCATTCCGGTCTGATCCCCTTAGTTTTTTTACAGGCAAGTACAGTCAATAGAAAAACAGTTGTTAATGTAAAAAAATATTTGGTTTATTTGGTTTATTTCCGCCACTGTTTAACTGTGTAACTAACGTTGTTCTGGTTCCCTTCATTTTTTTTAATTCATGATTAAATTGCTAACACCTCCAGCTAAGCTAAATTGCTTGTGTTCCTGTCGGTAGTGTAGTGGTATGGATTAAACCAACCGTAACCCTTAACCACTAGGTACCGAAACTTCAATTTTGGGGCACGGGTTTCATTCTCGCAGACACGCTACTACAGATTGTCCTGCTGGACCCCGATTCTGTTTCGAAAATTAAATGGCATCTTGTAGAGTGAAAGAAAAGACGTAATGAACTCTTCTTCATTGGATTTTGAACTTTAAGGCCCATATTCTGCAACGATACTTAGTCCTGAATTGAGTTTTATTTTAAAGTCGTGTCGTACACAGGTGGAATTGTCCGGAAATATTCCTTTTTAATATTTTATTACATAAATATGAATACTAAGGGACATTGGGACGCCCCGACCGATGCAAATACATAATTATTCATGCTTAGCTTACATATAATACAAATATTTACACTGAGCTGAAATCGAGCCTGATAACTCCGCCGTAGCTGCAGTCGATTACTGTACAGCAGCTACGCTACAGAGGCGTGGAAGTCACCTTAGTCATAAATTTACCGATTTTATTCGTCCTTCTTTTAGGTTTCTGAGATTTTCTTACTGAAAGGCAAATACATAAAAATCGCTCTTGTGATCGCTCGCGGAAGATCGCTATTGTGAAGTAAACACAATTATTTGTTTGTCTCAGGTGGGCGGTAACGGTAAAGCTAAGGAGTTTCTTGAAAGCCAGCCCGATTACAAGCCAGGCCTCACCATCCCGCAGAAGTACAACACTAAAGCCGCTGCCATGTACCGACAAAAAGTAAGTCACTGTCGAATTTTTATTTTTCACTAGCTTCCCTTTAGTCGCATTATGTCCAATTCGCAAAATGTCCAGCGGGCTCAAATTGTCCAATTCTCACAACGTCCAATTCGTAGGCCGCCTAACAGCCGATTCATTATTTTTTTAGTTTTTTTTTAGACTTTTTCAGGCAATTTTGTATTTTTTTCTCTGCGTTAGAACCATCCTCGTACTTCAATGAATATTCTAAAAAAAAATTCAGCTGTTCTCGAGATTTGCGTTTAGCAACACATTCAGCGATTCATTTTTATATTATAGAGAAGAAGATATTGGTCTATTTCAATGATTTCCATAACTTCTAGCGTGAGTTTGTTCTTTACGTTTGGAGTGAAGCTTCTTATGGTTTATACTGTCGGACCCGGTAAGCTGCAATCGAGTTATAGGATTTGTGCGAATTGGTTCCCATTAGAAGCTGGGGACCCAGGCTATAGTTTCTTTTTTGCTTTTCCATCCTTAGTTACAGTGCAAGAACATTCATATTCATAACGCGTCTATCATTTTAAATTAATTGATTATAGCAAGGTAAGATTTAATTGTACCTAAATAACATACCGTCAAGTCCTTCACTATAAATTATTCTGAATATTGATTTCAAGTTCGCCCATCGCCCGTGAGGCAAACTTTATCCGCCTTCCCTTTAGCGCTGTGTTGTGTTGTGCATCGAACGCAAATTGGATCAAGTCTCCGTTCCTGTATGAATACAGCAAAGGCACTCGATCACAGAATAAATATCGTGTTTCCATCACTCGTTTCAAATTAATTTTATTCCAACAAATTTCAAGCGCGTTTCGGTTTTACACGTCGTCGGTCGGTAGTCGAGTACGTTAGGGCTCATTTTGCAGAACTTGACCTTTTCATAAATTAAATAAAAAAGGAGGAAATAGTAGAAAAGAGGCTCTGAACATCACTCTAATCTTTTTTTTGAAACCAAATATTTTCTACATTAAGTATCCAAATAATCTGAAACTTCACATATATGTTAAAAAAGTATATTAGCGTGACATGACCTTCTTAGTTTGTAATCGTTGCCTACCAAGTTTTCTCTTAAAATTAGTTTTACTGATTTCTACGGTTCCCGTAGGCCTTGCTCGTTCAAAATTCAGTATGCGCATGCGCTGAGGCGCGTTGCTGAACGGACCTATGTTTGGTTGCTGAAACGTCCCCTCCTGCACCCCGCTCACCAGTGTCAGTGTGTGAGTGTGTTGTATAAGACGCTACAAAGATTATAGCTTTCATAGATTAGACACTTACGATTATACGCGACCATCGTGGCGTAGCGTAAGAGCATTCGACGTCGCGGCTTCGATTCCCGCTCATTGCAAATATTTGTATGCATGAATCTATTTGCATTGGCCTGGGTGTTTTTATGTATGTATTAACAAAAAGGAAACTTATTTAAGTATTTATATTCGCATATCAGAATCCATGACTCAAGCTAGTTGGTGTGGTTACTTTGGGTCTAGATTTAAGAGCCTTTGAGTTCTTATAAACTCGGATTTCTTCTGCGCTCACTTGGCGCTTAGACACAATGATGATTTCATTCAGTGTAGGGCGTCAATCACGTTAATTGACAATAAAGTAATTGCAACAATTTTTTTTTATATTACAGCCTGTAAACTTGCCCAGATTACATTTTCTTAAATATTTAAGTGCCTGAGTTTTTTTTAATTTATTCATTTAAGATCGTTTATTTTTCAAATATGTACAATACATAAATAATACTAAATGAAATTTAAAATAAGAAACTACGAGGGTGGATTGAAAAGTTCTCGACCTGATCAGGAAAACAAAATATTTTTCAAGGTAAATTATTTTTATTCTTCGAAGTATTCTCCATCTAATTAAATGCATTTCTTCCATTTCTTTTCTAAAGCTTCTATCCCTGTTAAAAAAAAAAAGATTCCTCAAGCTCCTCAAAATATAGAGTTACTTCTGCTGCTGCTTCGACCTCTTCATTTGATGAAAATTTCAGGCCACCGAAGTGTTTTTTTAGGTTTGGAAACAGGTGAAAGTCCGAGGGGGGCAAATCAGGCGAATAAGTCGGGTGGGGCAGCAATTCAAAACCACAATCGCGAATTTGAGCCATGATTTCAACAGACGTGTGAACGCGAGCATTATCCTGATGAAACACCATTTTTTTTCTGAGTTATCTGGGGCGTTTTCTTTAATTTCTTCACGTAAACGCCGCAAAAGGGTGCAATGATACGCGAAATTAATGGTTTTGCCTTTTGGGAGGTAGTCGACCATGATGACGAACTTCGCATCCCAAAAAACTGACACCATCACTTTTCCAGCCGACAAAATTGCTTTTGCTTTATTGGGGGCAGGTTCATCAGTTTTTTCCATTGTTTGGATTGTTGTTTTGAATCTGGAGTATAGTGGTGGACTCAGGTTTCATCCATAGTCACAAACCTATTCACAAAACCTTACGGGTCAGCCTCGAACATCTCCAAACAGTCACGAGAGAGCGTGAATCGAATTCGCTTTTGCTCGACTGAAAACAACCTCGGGACCCTCCTAGCATAAACCTTAGAAAATCCAAGTTCGTGGACAATGATGTTTTGTGTTTGTTTGTATGAGATCTCCATAGTGTCAGCAATATTCCTGATAGTCAATCTGCGGTTTTCCATTACGAGATCACACACTTTGCCGATGTTTTCTCCAGTCGTAGACGTCGTCGGCCGGCCGGAGCGAGGGTCATCTTCAATGCTCTCTTGATCGCGTTTAAATTCAGCAACCCATAATTTTACAGTACTATACGACGTGGCAGATTCCTCTAATGTCGTTTTCATATCAATATGAATCTCTTGTGGCGTCATTTTTTTTCAACAAATATTTCATTACCGCGTGATGTTCAATTTTATCCATTTTCCAAAAACGTTGCGTTTTGACTCACTTTTACTGCCTCCCACATAAAAACTACGAAATCTACAGATAAGAAATTCAACGCTATGACAGCAAAAAACCAAGGAATTCAACGAGGTTAGTATCATATGTGTACCATCAACATTTATATGTCAGGCCGAGAACTTTTCAATCCACCCTCGTATTATAACGTACCTACCCACTAAAATAAGCTAAATTAAATAAATAAAATATTTACCTTCGTAACGCGTCAATTGCAACTAAATCAATTGCAATTAACTTTTAGCTGCACGTCACAATTCTAACAATAACTTTGTTTTTCTATATGGAGTCAAACATTTTTTTTCCTGCTAAACTTTCAACAATCACATATAATGTTAAGAATGGTCACCCATCTTAAGACTGACCTGGCTATCAGGATATCTTGTAAAATGACGAAATTACATACATACTTTCACCCTCTATTTCCCTACTTTGACCCCCTATTTTTGTAAAAAAAGTAACCTGCTTAATGTCCGTTCCCATGCTTTAATCTATCTCTGTACCAAATTTCAATAAAATTAGTTAAGTATTTTAGGCGTGTAAGTGTAATAGACAGAGTTATTTTCGCATAATTTATAATATTAAATATCCAAGTATCCAACTCTGTACCAAATTTCATCAAGATATCTACAATAATAAACTTTCATCCCCTGTTAATTTAGTAATAAAAGGCAATCAATATCTATTTCCGAGCACTTATCCATCTTGCACCAGATTTCATCATGAACTTTCAAACAAATTTTCATCTGCTATCCCCCCCCCTTAACCCTTTTTTTCGCGTTAAAGGTGACCTATGTCCGTTCCCATGCTTCAATCTATCTCTGTACCCAATTTCATCAAAATCAGTTCAGTGGTTTAAGCGTGAAAGCACAACATACAGATGAAAATTTATTAGAAAATTCACGATGAAATCTGGTACAAAGATGGATAAGTGCTCGGAAACGGATATTGATTGCCTTATAGTATTAAATTAATAGGGGATGAAAGTTTATTTTTGAAGACATCTTAATGAAATTTGGTAGAGTTGGATACTTAATATTATGAATTATGTGCAAATAACTCTATCTCTTACGCTTTCACGCCTAAACCACTGTACTAATTTTGATTAAATTTGGTACAAAGATACAATAAACCTTGGGGCAGGCGCAGATGCACCGTTGTGGTCACAATGCTCACAACCATAATAGACCTGTGATGTCACTTTTTATGTTTTAATAGTACATTATGGTACAAGTGAGCAACGTTGGTGATTACCGCCGAGGACGGTAATCATCATGCTCACACGTGCCATACGACGTTTTACAACACACTTGCGAATAAAATAATACTACAAATACTAAATAAACAATACTACAAATTAATTCGTTTTCCTATGCGCGCGCATTTAACAATGGCGGTCGACCATATTTAAAAAAAAATGAGGTTTGAACTTAACTTTTTTTTACTCTGTTTTTTTTTCTGTACTTAGAGAAAAAAAAAATTTTGTTTATTACACAAGTATTACAAGTTGAAATTATTTATTTAAATACGAAAATGCATCAAATGACCATACAATAGGCGTATTAATTTATTACTATTAAACACGTTATTTTTTGTATCAAAACTTTTTTAAGAACATAGACAATTATAGACACTTCCTATAAAATTTAAAAAATAATCTATAACTCACTTTTGTGAATAATAGTAATGAAAAAGTCACAGTTTTATAATAGGTGTCATTCCGTGCTTAATTGCGGTAAAATAATATCACTGTTATGAGCAGGTGTGTTGTAAATAATTTTATAAGTTCAAATATGAACACTATGATGATGGAGTAGAAGACTAATAGGGCTTAACCAGTATTAGCAATTCGGTTTTTGCGGTAGTTAGTTCGAACACCCACACCGAACACAAATTATGTCTTATCTAGTATCACATACTCTATGTTCAATGATTTTTATTGTTTAGCACAGCGGCTTCGTTCAATGACGTGGTTGTGTGCATGCGCGAACCTCGTTGATCCCGCCCCGCACCTCTCGGTGCCCCGCTTGACCAAATACCTAAATTCTCAAAGTCATTCGCGTAGGTAATCACCTTAATTGCTAATGCGCTCATTCCCCGTCTGCGCCCACACAGTTCAGTACATCCGTTTCAAGAAACGAACGTGAACATCGGTTCGGATTTATTGCTGAAACGTGATAAAACACGAACCCGTAGACAGTGTCAACGTCCATCCGTCATGACGTGTTTTGTGACGAATCATCAATGACGGAACCCGTGCGAATGAGCCCTTACTCGAAATTCACATACAAGTACATATTCAGGTGATTTCAATTGCATTTCTCTACGGGTATTCATATTCAGCCTTTGTGAAACGTCGATATGCGTATTCAGAAATGTTCTGTGCAGTTCACAGATAAAAGTCTTTTGAATGTTGAATTTGTTTCATTTCATTCAGCAGCTGCAATCGGATTTGTCATGAAAGCGTTTTAGTTTCTGATTTGTTTTTGTGATTTCTCATGTGCGAATATCGTCATGCTCGCACAAACCACGTTGTCTGGGCACTCATTTCCCTCAAAGATATAATATAAGAGGGATTTTACTGGTCAACATCATATTGACGTCAAGTCTTACTTTAGTCTACATTTCTTTTGCACTTAAAACATTTCCAAGTCCGACATCCTGTCTCCTCTTTTTCTAGAAATAAAGTTACTGCTAATAGCGTTGTATTTAAACTCTCTTAGGAGTCTTAGGTATAATAATTATATTTCATTTCGAAATTAAAAGAAGCTTTTTCATTTTCTTCTGTTTCGATATCAGACTATATTGGTTCAGAGTAAACGTTTAGGAAACCTCTTAAAGGCACTTTGATGTTCGTTTCGCGTAAAACTGGGAAAATAAATGGCTAGGTTTTTCTATTTGCTTTTATATTAATAAAGCTAGAGTCCGTGAGCGCCAGACCAGCGTCATAGTTTATAAGTAGATATTTTTGAGCTTGTGTAGGTACATTAACACCATAGGAGGTTAGTTTGGCGTATATGAACCTTGAATAGTGAATATTACTTTGTGTCTAATTAGTAATTTTTATCATTATCACACGGTGACATGAAGAACGATGAAGCACACTTGGGGCGTTTCTGTTAACCATTCTTTATTATTTATTTACATTTGTTAGTGACTTTTGATTTCGGTAGTGAAGTGGTTATTAATGCAAAGAACTACGAAGAACTACTAATATTGTAAAGTTACGAATTTATTATAACTTCGAATATTACTTTGTGTCTAATTAGTAATTTTTATCATTATCACACGGTGACATGAAGAACGATGAAGCACACTTGGGGCGTTTCTGTTAACCATTCTTTATTATTTATTTACATTTGTTAGTGACTTTTGATTTCGGTAGTGAAGTGGTTATTAATGCAAAGAACTACGAAGGTACTAACTACTAGAACTACGAACTACTAATATTGTAAAGTTACGAATTTAGTTGTGAATTTAGTAATTTTGACATTGGTTCTCGCGTAATATTTAAGGTTCCGTAACCAAAGGGTAAAAACTGAACCCAGAACCCGCGATTATTTGTGTACTTTTCCTGGATAATATGTAATAATTTTATCATATCGTTTGCAATGTCAGTCGATCTTATTAATTACTCGAACGAAAGATCCATCGGTTATTGAACTGTCTAATCACTTGTGGTAAATATTGTTCTAACATCGAGGTAAATATAGTTGATAACTTCGTATCATTTTAGAATAACGAATGTATGAGCAAGTCCCATATAAGGGCGTATAAGACACGTATGTTGACGTTTATGACATACGTTGACGACTGGCATAAACGTCAAATTCCATACATTTGTCATCACTACATATTATAAAACAAAGTCGCTGTCGCTGTCTGTCCGTCCCTATGTATGCTTAAATCTTCAAAAGTTCGCAACGGATTTTGAAGCGGTTTTTTTTATAAGGATAGAGTGATTCAAGAGGAAGGTTTATATGTATAATACATGCGTAATATTGTATAGAAACACCGATAAATCGGGATTAGAATACCACGCGGGCGTAAAATATGGCGGTACGAAGTTCGCCGGGTCAGCTAGTTCTATTATACCGCCAACCAACGAATTTTTCCTTGCCTAGAGGGCAGATTTTCATAGATACTATAGATAGCAATTGACGAAATGAACGCAGCGAAACTTGATGATACAATACAAGGCTGTGTTTCTATTCTAAAATTACACACTACCATTCAGTTGACTTACATTGTGCGCGTCAATCATAGTCCAGTTTAGATGAGCTCGATAGCCATCAATGTTGGTGTTTATGATCCAATAAAATATAATACCAACTAGTTCCCTAGATGGCGTTGATCGAAATTCCTGAATCTAGTTATGGTTTCGTCACCGCGCTCTGTATTTAACCTGTGTTGATAAATAAACAGTTGTCTAACATCGAGGTAATAAAAGTCTTTCATTTCAAGAGTAGTGAAGTGAACCCAGTACCGATATTGTACATGGTCCTATCGAGTCGGAACGGACAGTGCAGTGAGTGACGCGACAACGGTGACGGCTGCAACGGGCAACCCGGGCGGCGCTAATTGCGCTAGTGTAGTGGTGTGACGACTGACGCGGTCGAAGGTTCGTGTGTGCGTGTACCCGTGAGTGATTAAGTGTGAAGTGCGTGCTGGAAGTGCAGTGAACTGCTGTGGGCGTTGAACTGTAAGTACAATTTGATTAACTTGGTGATCTGAGACTTAGAAAAGTTTCAATAAAAACGAAGGAACGGGGAATCCACGCCCAATTTCATAGCGATACAAGTGCTAAAACACTTAGAAAAATTTCGTGTCTCAGAGACTTAGAAAAGTTCACGCCTCAAAACACTTAGAAAAGTTCACGCCTCAAAACACTTAGAAAAGTTCACGCCTTAAAACACTTATCTTCAGACACTTAGAAAAAGTCACGCCGTAAAACACTTAGAGAAATTTCAATATAATCATGGAGAATAAACTTAGACGAATGAAAAGGATTAAGTTGCAGATTGAGAATGGACTTGTCAATTTTAGGAAGTCTCCTAAAGAGCGCGTTGATTTCAATTATGTGGATACGCGCCTAGAACAACTGGAATCTCAGTGGAATAAATTTATCACTTTATATGAGGAAATAGTCGGCGAGTCAGAAGGCACGGAATTAGAAGACTATTTCAAGGCGGACGTCTACGAAGATGTCAACGAGACGTACCTCACTTATAAAGTGCAGTTGAAGAACGCGCTATCGGCATGTAAACCAAACCCTGTAGTTCGCGAGGCCTCATCTGACAGTGTTGGAAGTTTGCCAAAAATAAATTTACCCACGTTTAGTGGATGTTACACAGAGTGGACATCCTTCCGAAGTTTATTTGTATCGTTAGTGCATAACAATACTAAACTAGACAACGTGCAGCGTCTTCACTATTTAAAAACCCAGCTGTCAGGTGAAGCTGCGCAAGTTATTAAACACATCCCTATTACAGATAGTAATTACACTAAATGTTGGGAGTTGTTAAAACGCAACTTCAATAATAAAAAGTTCATGTCTACACACATACTAAAACGACTGCTCAGTCAACGTAACATAACAGTCGAATCTTCGAAGGCACTTAAAGAGCTTCTTGCCGTTACAAGAGATTGTCTGCATGAGCTCGGCAATCTTGGCATCGATGTCAGTTCATGGGATGTTATAGTTATACATATAGTGAGTTCAAAGTTAGACGGGGAGACCCGGAAGATGTGGGAGCTGGAAGTTAGTCAGTCATCTAATGAATTACCTACTTTCAATCAGTTTACCGACTTTATAGAGACACGTTTCAGGGCTTTAGAAGCCATGGAGCCGACGGCTAAACCGAAGGGCCCCACATCTCACGCCAAGGTTATGCACGGTGTTACAAACGGAACCTGTCCCCATTGTTCTGATAATCACAAATTAGGCAAATGTAAAAAGTTCAGCAACGAAGACAGTGACAAGCGTCGTGAAATTGCCCAATCCTTGGGTGTGTGTTTTAATGGTTTAGGTAGTAATCACACATCGAAAAATTCCCGCGTACCGTCCAAATGTCGTGTATGCCAGCGAAAGCATCATTCTTTATTGCATCCGTCCAACAATACCAGTGCAACTAGTACTGTTTCCCAACCAGTGGAACAACCTACAACCTCGAATGAAAGTACCTCAGAAGTTAGTGCCAATATAGCAACCCATCTAGTGAATGGACGCGCGCAGGGTCACGTCCTGTTAGCCACGGCCCTCATAAAGGTCGAGTCACAAAATGGGCCCTCTCAGGTTTTGAGAGCATTGTTGGATCAAGGGTCACAAGCGTCCTTCATAACGGAGGCCGCCGCGCAATTACTTCGTTTAAAGAAAGTGGTTTCAAAAACCACTATTGCAGGTATAGGAAGTGGGCTTAGCAGGATCGTCTCTAGACATGTCGTTAATCTTAACATACAATCCTTGCATAACCCATCCTTTACTTTAGATGTAACTGCGCATGTGTTAAGCACACTGACATCAGTTATGCCAGACAAGAGCTTTAACATTCAAGACTGGCCTGAGATTCATAACATCAGTTTAGCTGATCCCAAATTCAATCAACCTAACAAAATTGATATTTTGTTAGGGGCGGAAACCTACTGCCAAATTTTAAAAGCAGGATTAATCAGGAGCCCCAGGGGTTCCCCGGTCGCACAAGCCACACAGTTGGGGTGGATTGTGTCGGGCCATGTGGCAGACGATGGTCTCGGGTCCTACAATGAAATTGTTGTTATGCATTCTCGAATCGAAGAGAATGATATGCTGAGGAGATTGTGGGAATTGGATGCAGAGCCATCTTCATCCAAAAGGGCGTTCACTCCTGAAGAACAGGAATGTGAGAAGTTTTACAAAGCTACAACCACAAGGGATGAAGAGGGTAGATATACCGTACAATTACCTTTTCGCTCGGAAGATCGGCCGCTGAATTCGAGGACTATAGCTGTCAAAAGATTGTTAGGTTTAGAAAAGAAGTTAGCAAAAGATCATGAACTGAAACAACAATACACTGAGGTGATAAATGAGTATTTATTACTGGGTCATTTACAAAAAATCACTGATGAATCAGACAAGAGCAAAGCTGAAGCAGTTTACTTACCCCACCACGCAGTGGTGAGAAAAGACAAGCTGACTACTAAAGTGAGAGTGGTATATGACGCATCGTGCAAAGGGACCAATGGGGTCTCTTTGAATGATAACTTAATGGTAGGACCCACTCTCCAAGCGGATTTACGCCATATCGTGATGAGATGGCGACAGCACCCTATCTGTCTGGCAGCAGATATAATAAAAATGTATCGTCAGATTAAAGTAGCACGGCCAGATACAGACTTTCAAAGGATTGTTTGGAGAGAGGATCCTAGCAAAGAGATTGAGGACTTCCGACTTCAAACAGTCACTTTCGGGACGTCTTGTGCTCCTTATTTAGCAGTTAAGTCGTTGCATCAAGTTGCCATCGATGAAGGAGCAGGACATCCTTTGGCTGCTGACCGTGTAACAGCTGATTTTTACATGGATGACCTTATGACGGGTTGTCAATCTGAAACAGAAGTAATCAAAATCTATAACGAAATGAATGCGTTATTAGAGAAAGGAGGGTTCCAGCTACAAAAATGGACGAGTAACCGAATACATTTACTTGAAACGTTAAAGGAAGAGACAGGTAAGGACTTGGGAATAAAAATGGATAAAGTAACGAAGGTTCTGGGACTTACCTGGAATAGATATACCGATGCATTCGACTACTCCGTGAAGATGTCACCTCCTGCTGCACCTGAAACAAAAAGAACAGTAATATCAGAAATATCCCGTCTCTATGACCCATTGGGATGGATAGCACCGTGTATTATAACCTCAAAGGTATTTATTCAGAAGTTATGGATTGCTGGTATCGACTGGGATGAAGAGCTTCCACCGGAACTCCTACAGGAATGGAAAAATTACAGAGCAGAATTGGAGCAATTAGTTGACTTCCACATTCCTAGGTGGATTGGTACCGAGAAGGGAAGTGTTGTAATAGAGTTACATGGATTCAGCGACGCATCGAATATAGCTTATGCCGCTGTAGTATATAGTAGAGTTATCGATGTCAATGGAGGCATACATACACATCTCCTAACAGCCAAAACCAAAGTGGCTCCGATCAAACAAATATCCATTCCTCGCCTGGAACTGTGTGGCTCTGTTTTAGTGGCAAAATTGCTCGCAGAGGTGGCTGAAGTGATGAACATACCAAAGGCAAACATCCATGCTTGGACCGACTCGTCGGTTGTCTTAGCATGGTTAAACGATCATCCGAGTCGTTGGAAAACTTACGTGGCCAACCGGACTTCTGAGATACTGAGTTTGTTAGATAACACCCAATGGGCTCATGTCAAATCCGAGGACAACCCGGCGGATATCGCTTCTCGCGGAGCATCGTCATCTGATCTACACAATAGTGTGCTTTGGAAACATGGTCCGCATTGGTTAAAACAAGATCCAGTAGAATATACGAGACCTAGTGCAATTCGTACTAATGAGGAAAAGAAAGCTGTGAAGGTGCATACCGTCACCCTGGTATCGAATTTTGATGAAACATGGGGGTCTAGATTTTCATCGCTAAGAAGGCTCGTAAGAGTGATGGCTCTGTGTAAAAGGTTTTTACAGTTAACAAAACAACATAAAAATCATATTCAAATAGAACCTTACTTGTCAGTACTGGAACTACGGGAATCCTTGAATCTTTGCATCAAACAAAGCCAACAGCAATGGTTTTCAGCAGAAATCGTAGACCTGGAAAACAAAAGACCATTAGACAAGAAAAGTACCTTGTATAAATTAAATATTTTCTTAGATAGCAACAACATATTACGCGTTGGGGGTAGGCTCAGTTGTTCGGACTTACCCGAGGATACAAAGCATCCAATTGTTATACCCCATGACTCAAGGTTGGCTAAGTTAATTGTTGCCGACGCTCATGAACGAACCTTTCATGGAGGTCAACAATTGGTGCTTAATGTTATACGAACGAAATACTGGATCAGCCGGGTAAAAAATATGGTAAGAACACATATACGCGGTTGTATTCCCTGTATACGCTATGCTGCCACAATAAAACCCCAGTTGATGGGAGAGCTCCCAGCTTGTAGGGTGACACCCAGTAAGCCATTTTTTAATTCGGGGGTCGACTACGCGGGCCCCATCAACATGAGGTTCTCAAAAGGACGGGGACAGCGGTCGTATAAGGGATACATCTGCTTATTTGTATGTATGGCCACCCGCGCTGTGCATATTGAAGCTGTTTCAGATCTAACGACGGACGGGTTTTTGGCGGCGTTTAGACGTTTTGTTGCCAGACGTGGTCATTGTCGCCACATTTGGAGCGACAATGGAACCAATTTCGTCGGCGCTGCCAGAGAATTGCGAGTGCTGTTTTCGCAAGAAAGTTCCATATTTCGGGACATAGCAGCAGCTCTCGCAGATTCTCAAACAGAATGGCACTTCATTCCTCCCCACGCTCCACATCAAGGTGGACTGTGGGAAGCAGGGATTAAAAGTGTAAAACATCATTTAAAACGTACCTTGGGAGACTCTACTCTAACCTTTGAGGAGATGTCCACAGTTCTCTCTCAAATTGAAGCGTGTCTCAATTCTCGACCATTGTCTCTTGGCAACAATGATCTAGATGATCCTGCACCATTAACTCCTGGACATTTCTTAGTGGGCCAACCATTGGTAGCAACCCCAGATTACAATTATGAGGATGCCACGGTCAGCACGTTACGCAGATGGCAGCTCACACAACGTATGGTGCAAAGCTTCTGGAACCGATGGAAAAATGAATACCTTACACATTTCTTTCAACGGCATAAATGGTCGGTACGAGTTAAAGATCTCAAAGTAAATGACGTAGTGTTAATAAAAGAAGATCACTTACCACCTGCAAAATGGTTGTATGGAAGGGTCGTAGAAGTCCATCCAGGAAAGGACAATGTCACTCGCGTTGTCACTGTGCGTTGCAAGGGCACCCTTGTCAAACGTCCAACTTCAAAACTATGTTTGCTTCCGACGGATTAGCTATAGGCTCAAATTGTGTGTTTTAATGTGCCTATAAATTAGTTTTAAGGATTTAATTGTTAAAGGTTAATTGTTTCAATATGTTAAATTTAGTACTTTCACTGAAATTTTATTTGGATCAGATTGTCACCCAGTTCATAGTCCAATGATACTGTCACCTTTCACTTAGCAAAATTGTATACAGTCCATTGTTTCTTACCTGAGCTTGTTCATGGTGGGCGGTGTTTTAAAGGGAAATTATTCCTTTGGTGGGCGGTATGTTTATGATCCAATAAAATATAATACCAACTAGTTCCCTAGATGGCGTTGATCGAAATTCCTGAATCTAGTTATGGTTTCGTCACCGCGCTCTGTATTTAACCTGTGTTGATAAATAAACAGTTGTCTAACATCGAGGTAATAAAAGTCTTTCATTTCAAGAGTAGTGAAGTGAACCCAGTACCGATATTGTACAGTTGGATAGAGTTTATATTTAAACTACTAACTTTTAAACTCTTGCGTTCCATGATATACAATAATGTTAACGGGAATTAACGCGATCATGGTTTAGGAGTTTATATTTAGTTTACTTTATGAACAAATCTGCATTAAAAAGTTATACGTATCAGGGTATAAATTAATACAACATTGTTGATTATAATTGCCCCTATTTTTACACGATATTTCTTAGTTTGGCCTGGTTATAGGGTCAATACCGTAAATCCCCGAAGGGTTAGGCATCCATATTTTGCCTATGACTTTCGGTCCCTCGAATAGGGGGCGAGCCTATTGCGGTCTAGCGTGCACTTTGTCATGGGCTACCTATATGTTTTCTGTCGAATGCAGCCCTATCCCTTAGTTACCTTTAACGACACCCACAGGCAGAGAATGGGTGGCCCTATTCTACTCCACCGGGAACCAACACGGCAACACACACAAAATAAAAACATTACACAAACTTAAATTATGTTACTTGCGTATTAAATATTTATCTGGGGGCACGGCAGTGCCCCCGCCAAGTCGAGCAAGAAAGAGCGGCACGGCCGTAACACTATTTTCTCGAAGCACTTCAGGCCATTTTCGACCCTCTAGAACTTCGTTGTGCCTAGAAGCCTGAATCTTCGGTTACTAAGTAGGCACTGTAAAAACACTTTATTTCAAATTTCATTCAATTTGAACCAGTAGTTTAAGAATTATAACTAGTCAAAGTTTGCAAATTTTGAAAATTTTGTCACTCACTGACTGACCGATCATCAAAACTCTAAGGCACTTCTAGCAGACGTAGAAGCCTCAAATTTAGAAGATAAGTAGTGTTTAGTGTACAACTCAAGGGAAAATTAAAATATTCTTCAATTTCAGCAATTTCGCCAACTGCATAAATAACTTTGTAATCTCATATAAATATATGGGATTACAAAGTTACATTTGCAGTGAACGTTTCAGTGTACATGAATCCATCCATACTAATATCAGTCTAACGAAGTATTATAATAAATGCGAAAGTAACTATCTGAGCGTCTGTTATTTGTTAGTATTACGCTTTCACGCCTAAACTAGTATCTGAATAAACTTGATGATGACGAAAAGTGAAGAAGTGGGAGTGGGATTGGGAGTGGGAGTGGGATAAACCGGAAAGGTAATCTACAAAAGGAACTGAAATCCCATCAAAAACAATACTTGTAAAAAAATTCCAAGCCTCGCCGCCCTCGGTTCTTCTACCGCAAAAAGTTGTGAGATCCATGTAATACCAAGTCGGTTCATTTATTCAGTCCCTACTTCAGATACCTTCTGTCCTAAGTTATTACGTAATAAGTTTTTATGTTTTGAATATAATAAATTGACTTGGCCATCGCATGAAAGCACAATGTATAGCACATCACAATAATTACATTAAATAAGATTGTTTAGTACTTTTTGCGGTAGAAGAACCGAGGGCGGTGAGGCTTGGCATTTTTTTACAAGTATTGTTTTTGATGGGATTAATCTTTCCCAACATATGAATTTACCTAATAACGAGTCAATTAAGGCAGTGTGCAGAATATTAATAACGTTCCCACGTTTTGTTCCGGTTACGTATTATAATAACTACAGTTAGTTTAACTATTTTCAAGACAACCACGGTCAAAAGAACTACTGTTTAAAACACCTAAAGATCGTTTCACATATTTTTGTAATAACTACTGGTCGAAACAAATAATGGACGATTCACCTACGGTTTATTCAACTACAACTAATTGTGCTAAGGTTGATTGAACTATGTATGAAATACCTAATAGTCGATTCACCTACGGTTTATTGATATTACTTTGTGACAGAAATTTACGTTGTTGCAAAACCGACTTCACGTAGCCTTGTCTGCCCTACCCCTAGAGTGTAATTTAAGCCCGCGAAGGCGCGGAGGGGCGAGGCGGCCCGCGAGCTGAGGAGCAGGTGGTTCTAACGAGCACTGCCGCGGCTGAGGCTGGCCGGCGCAGCCGGCCAGCAAGCCGAAGCTGCGGTAGTGATCGTCAGATCCATCTGCGACGATAAGGTCGCGTGGGACCGCCGGAGCCCCGCAGCGCCGGAGCCGTTACAGAAGCCATGCATGCTGTATGCAGCATGCAAGCAATCATGCAAGCAGGCATGCATGCAAGCAAGCATGCAAGCAGGCAAGCATGCAAGCAGGCATGCAGCATGCAAGCAATCATGCAAGCAGGCATGCAGCATGCAAGCAATCATGCAAGCAGGCATGCAGCATGCAAGCAATCATGCAGCAAGCATGGCTTCTGTAACGGCTCCGGTGGTCCCACACGACCTTATCGTCGCAGATGGATCTGACGATCACTGCCGCGGCTGAGGCTGGCCGGCGCAGCCGGCCAGCAAGCCGAAGCTGAACCACCTGCTCCTCAGCACAACAACAACGTAAAGGGGATTGGGTAATCTAGTATGGACAGTGGCGTTCTTAATTTTTTCAGCGGCCATAATTAATTTTGATACCACTTCATTGTACTGTGTTAAACACACGTACAAATGTCATTATATTCATTGTAAGTAATATCGGAGCTGCGATATACAGGGTGGAACATTTCGACTTTACCTTGAAGGAAAGTACCCTCATACTAAAGATAGCGAATTTTACTTAAAGGAAACTTTACCTTATTTTTTAAAAGAAACAAAACTGCATTCAAAGACTTTTGAAAATGCCACACCTGGTAGTCGAACCGACTAATATTTTACAAAACCTTCTTTTTCATGGACTTCCTTTTATTTAATTTACCAAGTATGTTAGAGAGATTTGATCCCTATGATCGACCCTATCGATTGATGTTATAAAAATACAGGGTGTTATTTTTTCGAATTGTAGTCGGTTCGATTATAAGGCGTGGCAAACGATTTTTCAGCATTCCTTAAATGCAGTTCTGTTTCTTTTTTAAAAAAATACTAAACTGTATGCAAAGTTTTCTGAAAATGCCACACCCGGTAGTCGAACCGACTAAAATCTTCCTAAATCTTCTTAAATCTTCTATTTCATGAATTTCCTTTTATTTAATTTACCAAGTATGTTAGAGAGATTTGATCCCTATGATCAACCCTATCGATTGATGTAATAAAAATACAGGGTGTTATTTTTTCGAATTGTAGTCGGTTCGATTATAAGGCGTGGCAAACGATTTTTCAGCATTCCTTAAATGCAGTGCTGTTTCTTTTTTAAAAACACACTAAATCACTAAACTGTATTCAAAGTTTTCTGAAAATGCCATACACGCTAGTCGAACCGGGTACGAGTACATACTCTTACTACCGGAGATAGTTAATTTCATTCAAAGGAAACACTCTCTTATTTAAAAAAGAATACAAAGCTGCATTTAAGGAATTTCGAAAGATCGCTTGCCACGCCCTGTAATCGAACCGACTAAAATTCTAAAAAATAACACCCTATATTTTTATTGCATCAATCGATAGGGTTGATCATAAGGATCTAATCTCTCTAACAAACTTGGTAAATTAAATGAAAGGAAATCCATGAAATAGAAGATTTAGAAAGATTTTATTCGGTTCGACTACTAGGTGTGGCATTTTCAGAAAACTTTGAATACAGTTTAGTGTGTTTTTGAAAAGGAAACAGCCCTGCATTGAAGGAATGCTGAAAAATCATTTGCCACGCCTCATAATCGAACCGACTACAATTTGAAAAAATAACACCCTGTATTTTTATTGCATCAATCGATAGGGTCAATTGTAAGGATCAAATCTCTTTAACAAACTTGGTAAATTAAATAAAAGGAAATCCATGAAATAGAAGATTTAGAAAGATTTTAGTCGGTTCGACTATCGGGTGTGGCATTTTCGGAAAACTTTGAATACAGTTTAGTATGTTTTTAAAAAAGAAATAGAACTGCATTTAAGGAATATTGAAAAATCGTTTGCCCCGCCCTATAATCGAACAATTCGAAAAAATAACACCCTATTTTTTTTTTGCATCAATCGATAGGGTCGATCATAAGGATCAAATCTCTCTAACAAACTTGGTAAATTAAATAAAAGGAAATCCATGAAATAGAAGATTTAAGAAGATTTAGGAAGATTTTAGTCGGTTCGACTACCGGGTGTGGCATTTTCAGAAAACTTTGCATACAGTTTAGTATGTTTTTAAAAAAGAAACAGAACTGCATTTAAGGAATGCTGAAAACTCGTTTACCACGCCTTATAATCGAACCGACTACAATTCGAAAAAATAACACCCTGTATTTTTATAACATCAATCTATAGGGTCGATCATAAGGTTCAAATCTCTCTAACAAACTTGGTAAATTAAGTAAAAGGAAATCTATGAAATAGAAGGTTATAGGAAGATTTTAGTCGGTTCGACTACCGGGTGTGGCATTTTCAGAAAACTATGAATGCAGTTTTGATTCTTTTTAAAAATAAGGGAATGTTTCTTTTCAGTGGAATTCGCTATCTTCAGTATTTAGAGTACTTCCATCTAAGTAAAGTTGAAAAATACCACCCTGTATAGCTAAGTCCCGATATAGTTTAGAGAAGTTTGTCCGTAGTAACTTTTGATCACTTTATACTGTACTTTCATATTATACCAATTTCATTGATGGCCGCTCAATTCCGACACGACGCCAACATTACCCAACCCCCTTTCTGTCACAAAGTAGTAGTATCAATAAACCGTAGGCGAATCGACCATAAGGTATTTCAAACATAGTCAACATGTCCAATATCTTAATTGAACATTACATTAATCGTCCGTTAGTTCAAATAATTTTAGTTTATTCGAAATTATGTGTATGAACCAGTAGTCGAGTCGACCAATATGCGTTATGACCATATGTGAATCAACCGTAGTTATCTTGAACATAGTTGAAATAACTTTAGATATTATGATACGTAACCTTTGTTCCATTCCCTGTTGAGAAATTAAAAATCAATAGGATATAAATGGATGCAGCCCGTGCAATATACGACGCGATGCGACATCGAAGTAAAAATAATTGTGATGATCAATACGTGTCGCCGTCGCCGTCGTTCAATGATTGAAGAGGCTTGGAGGAATTGATTTATGCAATGCGATAAATCCGATTTCCATTTCCACTTGCAGCACTGCGTCATATCCAATTCTGCCCGTGTTTTACTTTTTTGCTGTTTGCACTTCTCTGTCTGTCTTTTGACAGGGTGGCTATCGAATCATTCTGTGTGAGGGAAATTCGGAGTATTTGAAATGACAAGTAGTGATTGGTCTCCTGTTATACATGTGCACGTAAGTGTTTTGGCAGGCTTCAAAGCAATCTTTTATCCCGTATAGGTACGTATACTACGAGTATATTCGTAGTACGTAATACCCCAAATAGATCGGCATATTAAACTAACTGTCGGTTTATCAGACGGCCTTATCTCGCTTCTTCATCCGTTCGTGTTTTATATTAGCTCCAACGCAAATGCCAATATTTACCTCTTTTGGCAAACCAAAAAAAAATAATTGTGGACTCTTATAAATTGGTCAAAACCAATTTATGAGAGTCCACAATTAAATTCTATGACGTAGTGACAAATGCTAAAAATTTAATTATCTTCGTTGGCGGCTTGGAGTATGTCTTGATTGAAACTCACTTGCCTATCTTGTTAGTAACTCTTGTACAACGACGAATGGATGGAAACTGGCCGCTGGCTACTGACTGGCACGACACTTGTCTGGTTCTGCCAGAATTTGGTTGATATTTTCAAGTTCAGTCTGCCAAGGAACCGATTTCCTAGTCCGCAATCCTCGGCTCCGGCACAAAAAAAAACGACATTTTAAGATGAATGACTCAGAAAAACATCAGTAGGATACTCAAATTCTACTTTTTTTCGGAGACTTAATTAATTCATATTTGACTTCCTAAACATTTAGGCACATTTACGAAATCCTGGTAGTACTGAAAAAAAAATTAACTTCCCTTGGTAAAATGTACAGTTACTTTTCTCTAAATAACGCAACTGAAATGCTGTTGTTCAATATTTTGCAATCCGATTTTCAATTTCCATCTATGAAACCTCACGATGGACATATTAATAATTAAAATTCATAATGAACCGTCGTCGCCGACCGTACCAGCTTCCCTTTGATAACTCAGTCTTAAACTGCGATATCGCTCGGCCCCTTATTGCGTTTTAATTACAAACTGCATATTTATTTTATACTAGCTGTCCCGGCGAACTTCATATCGCCATATTTTTTTCAACCCGCGTGAATTTTTGATCCCGTTCCCGCTGCACCTATTTTCTCATCTTTAAACCTTCCCTGGACATCCACGAATATTTCAAGACTAAAATTAACCAAATCGGTTCAGCCGTTCTTGAGTTATAAAATAACAACGAAAAGTGGCATTGATTTTTATATATATAGACTAGCTGCCCCGGCGAACTTCGTATCGCCATATTTTTTCCAACCCGCGTGAATTTTTGATCCCGTTCCCGCTGCACCTATTTTCTCATCTTTAAACCTTCCCTGGACATCCACTTCAAGACTAGAGATCCGATTCTCAGCACTCCATGGATTCACCGCGCGGTCGCCGGGTCCATAGTGTGATACAGAGAGGAACACCGTGAGACACTTCCAAAGTGGAAAAATGTGTGTCCTCCCCCCCCCCCCCTCTAACTTCTAAACTAAGAGAATGATAAATCTAAAAAAAATATATGATGTAAATTGCCATGAAAATTACCACTAAAAATTGGTTCGAACGAGATCCAGTCAGTAGATTTTTTTTAATACGTCATAAACCGCAATTTTCGCCTTTGCTACTACGGAACCCTTCATGGGCGAGTCCGACTCGCACTTGGCCGATTTTATTTATATATTAGATAAACCATGCTCGTGATGTTCCACGTGAAAAAGATTTTATGTTCCTTCACTAAATTCAATAATAAATCACTTCTAAGAGACCACTACAATTTTAGTAGGTACATGTATTCGAAACACTTTAAATGGTTCTGAATCTTTTTAGGGTTCCGTAGCCAAATGGCAAAAAACGGAACCCTTATAGATTCGTCATGTCTATCCGTCCGTCCGTATGTCTGTCCGTCCGTATGTCACAGCCACTTTTCTCCGAAACTATAAGGTCTATGATGTTGAAACTTAATAAGTATATGTATTCTGTGAACCGCATTAAGAATTTCATACAAAAATAGAAAAAAAAACATCAAATTTTGGGGGTCCCTATACTTAGAACTGAAACTCAAAAACCATTTTTTCATCAAACCTATATGTGGGGTATATAGATACCCCACACATAGGTTTGATGGCCTTTAGAGCCATAGGGCTAGAGCTTTAGGGCCTTTTTAAAGGCCTATAGAGATAGGCCTTTAAAAATGCTATTGAGGTTTCTAACATCATTTTTTTCTAAACTGAATAGTTTGCGCGAGAGACACTTCCAAAGTGGAAAAATGTGTCCCCCCACCCTCTAACTTCTAAAATAAGAGAATGATAAATCTAAAAAAAAAATATAATGTACATTGCCATGTAAACTTCCACCAAAAATTGGTTTGAACGAGATCCAGTCAGTAGTTTTTTTAAATACGTCATAAACCACAATTTTCGCCTTTGCTGCTACGGAACCCTTCATGGGCGAGTTCGACTCGCACTTGGCCGATTTATTTTAATATACTTTTATTGTATTGTTCACTTTTAATACCACTTAGGATGGAAAGTGGTTACTGTGGCCTACCTATATGGACGTATGCAATACCAGGGGCGTTACACTCGAGCTGCCGACCTTGAAGAAACCTTCTAATGCCCTTCTTGAAAAACCCCATATTATTATACTTAGTGCCTACAATATGAGGTTCTAACATACGGTAGACAATCAATTCTGTCTATAATTATCTCTTCGATGTATTGAAATGTGACTAAAATATTCTTGCTTTTGAATGTACACGTGTAATAGCAAATACAGTAACGTAATGCCTAAGGGAATCGTAATTTGAACAGGACTTTAATTAAACTGTAAGATCAATTGAAGTCGTGTTGTTAACAACTTGTTAATAGGATTTCCAACCCAAGCTTAGCTTAGCAATTAATTTATACTTCTTTTTATATAAATTTATTATGTTTTTGATATGTAAGCAGTGATTCCGCAAAGAGTAGAGAGAGGTAGGTATCAACTCCTTTAGACCTAGAATTCGCCTTTTATACGCCCTTTCCGCGTATACCTTTGGTACTCGGTTGTGTCCATGGGTTTAAAATGGTGTCAAGTAGATGAGGTTTCGTATATAAAAGCTAATTTAAGGCTTTCGTAACTTTGTTTTGCATTTAGACTGAAGTTGAAGTCATCAGAAATCATAAAACGAATTTAGTTAATTTATGCATACATGCATGCATACGATCATGCTTTTATCCCCGGAGGGTTAGGCAGAGGTGAATTAACACCCACATTTCACCAATCATTGTATTAGGTCCCACGTAATAGGGGGTGAGCCTATTGCCGTTTTCCGGGCACTATTGTTGACTCGAGCCATGTATAGGCTGAGTCTGGACTAATGTTAAACAGCCCTATCCGTTAGTCGCCTTGTACAACACCGCATGGGAGGAGATGGGGTGGCCCAAATTCTACTTTGCCGGGAATTAATTTAATTTATATAAATATTTGAATTTTCTCGTATGTTCATCAAAGTCATGACATTTTTATTCCTCATACTATATCTGGTGGACACAGCAGTCCAAAGGGGTTCTGTCAATGTCATGCGACATGTGTGTCATGACATGACTGCCGTCCATGGTTTGGACCCGTTGGCGATACGAAACCCTTCATTATCACCGTCACATTATCACCGTCAGAGTACTCCAGCGTGTCCTCAGAGGTTTCAAAATAACCACAAAGTGGTAAATTTTACCTTCGTTACTCTTATTTATTTTCCATAAAATTGTGATATAACTTACTATTATTTTATCACAATTTATTTCAACGGGGCTGGTTGCCTTTGTTCGCAAGATTCCAACTTTCTCAGGAATCCAACTTTTCAAACATCAATACAAGTCTTCGCATGGTTCCCGGTGGAGTAGAATAGGGGTACCCCATCTCTTCCTGTGGGTGTCGTAAAAGGCGACTAAGGGATAGGGCTGTTAAGTAAACATACAGCCCATGACTAAGTGCCCGGTAGACAGCAATAGGCTCGATGGGGTGTTAATATACCTCTGCATACCCCTTCAGGGATTTACAGGCGTGAGTATTATGTATGTTATTTCAACGTTTCGTTTGCTTTCCAATAGTGCCGTTACCATTAGGTACTATTGACAAGCAAACTAAACGGGTTATCTCATAGGTTGAAGTGTACTCGTTACTGCTGAAAAGCAGCAGATACGCTGATCCCGACATTTCTGTTGCTTTTCAGCCCCAGAAAAAATTAGTCTTTGTTCGCTATACGTCAGATTCTGGAATTGGACAGATTCGTGGATTGGGCAGATTCGTTACTCGGCAGAAGTACAGTTGTAAAGAAAATAGCAAGTGAAACAAAAAAGGTCGTAAAACCTTAAACTTTTAGTAACACGAAAGAAACAAAATATTTATTTTTTTAATAACATCCATATAATCCTATGAAAGATCAATGTTGAATTTAATTTGGATGATCTTTCACATCATTATTACTTGTTATCATATATTTTTTTAGTCATAAATCATAATACTCCGCGCGGGAGCGAGCGAAGCGAGCTCGTGGACACTGCGCGCCCCTACACGGATAGATTGAGTTAGAAGGGTCTCGCAGAGACCTCCGCCGTACCCTTCGTTGGTTTCCTTGTATTAATGCACAAAGAAATAGGAGTCCCGCGAAGCAGGGCTCCGTCGACGTAGTCTCGTGTCAACGTCAACGTTGCAAACCAAAAAATAGGAATAAAATAGTTATGGGACTCAAAAGACCCTTCACAAGTAGGTAGGCTAATGAGTATTTAGTTCACGACTGTCCATTTTCTGTCGTATAGCGATCCGGCTAATCAATTATCTGTCCAATCCACGAATCTGTCCAATTCCAGAATCTGTAGTGTAGTATAGCGAACAAAGGCCCCATATACCAGATCTAGCCATTGACTCAAAGAAGATGAAGCTCTAGCGATCATTCAGTAATAACATAAAATGAATCACTATAGAGTACGTTAAACATAGTTTCTTTTCAATGTGTAATATTCGCTTTAATTTTCCACAATATCATAATGTAATATTGAATTGTGTCTCTAATTAATGGGTGCCGATCAATATGGCATAACCACAGAGAATGTGTGTCATCGACAAATATATTGGCAGTCTATTACCAATTAACTTAGATATTATATTGATAGGGCTAATGAAAATGGTAGCCTCGATCGCGTCGTGATCAGGCAAGCAAAATGAGGATTAGGAACGTTTACGCTGCGCGAGTCGGCTCCCGTTTATATGTTTACCCTGGCACATGAAATTTGTTCGGCGTACATTGTACTTGAGCTTTGTGTACTTTGTACTACTTAGATAGAGAAAATGAGTTGGACAAGGTCGCAAGATTACTTACCTAATACTTAGAAAGTACTACGAGTATACTATCGCAACTTAGCCAGGGTTAGGTTAGGTTATGTATACACCTTCTCAACTGAACTTATTATTGTAGTTAAACAGCGCAATAAATTTTGTAGTGGAATATAATTAAATTGTTAATTGAATTGTATACAAAGATTTGTAAATGCACTCAAACGAAAGCAATCAAATTAATTTACTGTTGTGATACAAAGAAGACTCTTCTTCCTATTATGAGTTTAATCTTACAACATATTATTTGTTCGTTTGTGCCGTCATCGTTAGAGCTCGCAGTTTTATCTTGAACGCTCTTTGTGCTCAGGTATTGGATTACTAGAGCTTGGAAAGTTCTGGACGTAAGAGGATTTAATTTCTGTTGTTATTCAACGCTTCAAAGGCAAAGGAAGGCAGTTCTTTAGCTGTGTTATTTAATGTTGATAGGATTTACTTTTATTGTTATTCAGCCTAGACCAGTGCAGGTTTATGATCCTGGATCATACTCCGGCATAGGTCAAAAATACGATGGGTGACCTTATAGGTGAGAGAGATTTCTTCTAGACCACATGCTAGCATAAGGATACCCGCTCCGTCGCCTTTGCCAGTGTATGAGGAGGTGTATCATCGAAACAGCCAGAGCATTGTCTTTTGGACTACACCCCTACTTAAGTCGATAGGAGAGGCTACAGTGGCGCTTCTCGTTCGATTTAACGTCGCAATTACCCTTCGCTTGATTGTTCAGAGACTCGCTGCTTCGACAACGGATATCACGGAATTGCAACGTTACACTGGCGAAAGCCTAAAGCTGCTCAAGCTCCAGTTGTGAATCTTTGACACCTTATAACACTCATTCTGACCTGAATTCGATCAAGATACTTCAAGTGAATCAATGTATTATTCACAGATAACTGCTCTTGCCGAGGGACGGCCCTGGAGTCCGTCGGATTACAAGCCTGAGACGGTAGAGAAGTCGCAGGAGTGGGGGTCTTCTCGGGATTTCTACTCATCTGGCGAGAACACCTTCCACACCAGCGGATCTGATAACAACATCAGCTATCAGTAAGTTTTATTTGTAAGCCTGTGCTGTTAGTGCAACTTTTAAACTTCCTCTAATATATTCACTCTTTATAACTCTCAAAAACACAAACACTCACATTGAATACAGATTTTTGATACCCGAGAATTTAGCAAATATTTGGAGCTATATTAACCACAGACAACCCTCGTAATAACGTCCAATACCTGACGTCCAATGTCCTCCAAACTAATCCCGCTTTCAAAATAGAATTCCAACCGAAATGCAAACGAACCGCCAATCTCCCGGTGGCCGGAAATGAAGCCAGCCAATCAGGACCAATACAGCCCCTGTCCACAGATATTCTATTGACTGTCCGTCTGTGGTGCACCAAAGCTCTGTGTTAGACTCAATTTAGACCAGGCGGAAAATGCTCAAGAACCTTATCCCTTTTGCGCAAGCCTGAAAATAATATGCAGTAGTGTAATAACACTGGCGCGTTGTTGCATACTGTTTCAAGCTTTGTCTTAATGGGATAAAGTTGATATTTATTTATGTACCACTTAAAAACTACACGAGCTTTTATCGTCTGTTTTAAAATGACCCTTAGTGTTTCATCAGTGGACTCGTCTTTGTACAACTAACTTTGCAATATCGACGTAGTTTGCAAAGTGTACATTTGAGGATATTTACCTTTAGTAGCGGCAGATAAGATGAATATACTTAAGCATCTGTTAGCTGGTTTTTTTTTCGTATTAATCTTGTATTACCTATATTTACTTTGTTTAATTTGTGTAATGCAATTCATGAAGAAAGAAATATCTTCCTTTAAAAATTATGCATGACTTGGTTTTGTCGTCTTTTGTTTTCATCCGAGCTCCAACCCCGGTTGCATCGGAAGCTTGCGCTTTGATATTCACTAAGGTTCACTATCCTACTCTGAAACCGTATCACAAGGAATCAGGTGAAACATGATGCCAGTTCCTATTGGGAGAAAAAAACTTATAGTTCCTTAATGGAACCGGACTATAGTACTACTGTGATATAACCAGTTCCATGGAACGATTGGCAGGAATAATCCCAGTATGGAACCATAATGGAACTGGACAATGGAACTACTGGGATCTCATCACCATAAAGTCTTGGAATTCTTTATCAGCACACGTGTTTCCTTCTTCCTACAGTCCCGGGTCCTCTAAGCGGGGTGTGAAAAGGCATCTGATGAGGTCGTCAACCTGAGGGCCGCCATTATCATTGTAGATGTATGTACCTAATGGTGATCCTCTTTCCGAGACTTTGTCTTCAGCTTACCATCGGTCGAGATGAAGAATACTGATGGTTTTCTCGTATTATTGTCGCCTTTGTTTCGTCAGCAGCAGCGAATACGGCAGCGGCCGCTACACCGGTTTCGGCAACACCCAGAAACAATCCCAGTCGACGCCGATGTCGCCGATGCACAGCGGCAACGAGATCGTAGACAATACTCTGGCCTCACTTGCAACTGTAAGTATATTGTTCTTACTAAATTTATACTAATACTAGCTCATCTCGCGAACTTCGTACCACCTAACTTGACTATGTCAATATTCTTACGATACTAACGTCACTCAATTGTTTTACCTTCCCGGAACCTCTCTACTAACACTTGAACTTGATGGTATGGTATTAAGGTTCAAATTGACTTTTAGGTATTATTACGAATTGTTTGTATGGGAGTATAGAAAAGTGTTGTTTTTAGACTTTTACAGACAATTTTTTAAATTTTTCTCTCCGTAAGAACCATCCTGTGCAACTTCAAGGAATATTCAAAAAAAAGAATTAGCGAAATTGGTTCAGCTGTTCTCGAGATTTGAGCTTAGCAACACATTCAGCGATTTATTTTTTTATTATAGAAGATCAGTCTTACTAAGGCGTATAGGTATATAGCAATACTGTGCTAATATTATAAAGCTGGAGATTATTTGTTTGATTGAATGCGCTAATCTCAAGAAATACTGGTTCGAATTGAAAAACTAGTTTTGTGTTGAATAGTCCTTTTATCGAGGAAGGTTCTGGGCTATATAACATGACGCTACTCCCAAGGAAGCGCACTCAGACGCTACTCATAATTATCTGCAATTCCGGTAGAATCCCACATTATTTCAAAATTTATAAACTGCGGACGTATAGATTAAAGGTATGTTCGAAATATACAGGGCGTCCCACGGCGATGCCACATGGAGGGATAGTACCTTAAATCCTTAAGTTAGCTCATTTTGTTTAAAGGAGACATCATTTTATTTTTTAAAAGAAACAAAACTGCATTTATAGATTTTTAAAAATTCACTTGCCACACCCGGTAATCGAACCGACTAAAATCCGAAAAAGTAACATTCTGTATTTTTATTGCATCAATCGAAAGTGTCAATCAAAAGGATCAAATCTCTCTAAGGAACATGATAAATTAAACGAAAGGGAGTCCTTGAAACCTAAAATTATAAATTCAATTTGGCAAAATAAAAAGCTTTCTAAGGTAATAGCTATCAACACTAGAGATATCTTTGATGAAATTTATTTAGTAAAATGAGTACTAAATGAATGAACTTTGTTACCTGTTTGGAATGTAACTTTATTGGGCAACTGCCCTGTATAATAAAAATACCTATATCAAAATAAAAACAAACAACAAATAAAATTGGTCAAGTGCGAGTCGGACTCGCCCATGAAGGGTTCCGTAGTAGCAAAGGCGAAAATTACGGTTTATGACGTATTAAAAAAAAACTACTGACTGGATCTCGTTCGAACCAATTTTTAGTGGTAGTTTGTATGGCAATTTACATCACATATTTTTTTTAGATTTATCATTCTCTTATTTTAGAAGTTAGAGGGACAGACAGACAGACAGTCAGACAGACAGACAGACAGACAGACAGACAGACGGACGGACAGACATGACGAATCTATAAGGGTTTCGTTTTTTGCCATTTGGCTACGGAACCCTAAAAAAGCTCCCTGCTGTGATTTTCCTAAGCGAGTACAATATAGGGTTCTTCAAGAAAGGCATTAGAGGGTTTCTTCAAGGTCGGCAGCACGAGAGTGACGCCCCTGGTGTTGCATACGTCCATAGGCCACGGTAACCAACTGGACCTCGGTTATACATTGCCGACTTTGATACTATGTTAAATTAAGTACCAATTACGTCATACCTGTTTCAGTACAGGGTAGGCAGAGATCACATATCCAGGCATACACCTTTCGCTTCTTATAACGTTAGTAATTCTTTGTACCTATGGGCTGTCCATTAATCACGTGAGGCTCAATAGGGGGAGAGGGGTCCGGAAACAATCACGAAATATCACCAGGGGTATATTGAGATATCACGTGTATGTATTTATTTTTTCACATAAAGTGCAATTTTTGGCGCTTAATTTTCTGGCATTAAATAATACATAAAAAATACAGCTAGGGTTATCTAAAACTTCACCACGTATCACCATGGGGGAGGGAGGGTAAAAATTGCTAAAAAAAAACATCACGTGATTAATGTACAGCCCCTATACATACTCGCTTGCCGTTTCCGTTTTGGTTCCCGGTGGAGCAGAACCACGCTATCTCTTCTTCCTGAGGGTGTCGTAAAAGGCGACTAAGGGATAGAGCTTTCCATACGACAGCAAACATACAGCCCATGACAAAGTACCCGCTAGATGGCTATAGGCTCGCCCTCTATTACGTCAATCATACATAGTTGTTGAAATGTAGGTGTTAATACACCGCTGCCTAACCCTTCGGGGATTTACAGGCGTGAGTACATGGTATGTATGTACATACTCGCTAGTTGCTACATATGGAATTTTATGGCATGTCTGCCTTAGTTTGTCCTAGTTCTTAACCCAGTATAAACCCATTTCAGGGGTGGTCAATGTTCGCGTCGTCGGTGAGTAAGGCAGCGCGCACTGCGACCGAGAACGCTGTTAAATACGGCGGTATCGCGACCCAAAAGGTTTCCGAAATGGCTACTACTGTCACTGAGAAGGTGAGACTAAAATTAACATAAGAACATATTTTTCTTTTTTTTTATGGTAAGCTTTCGACCAAGGGCTAGTGACTGTGAACGGCGTGATCGTTAGCCCGCTCTATGACACCGCCCTCACTCCTCGACACATGCAGTAATTAACATTTAAGTTGGAAATTACATAATTTTAGTTTATGATAATTAATATTAAAAATAAATAGTTTTATGCACGTTTCCTTGTCAACATGAATGAACGAGGATGTCAAAATATTGATGGTAGAATTTTATATAAATTCTACCATAAACTTTGATCAAGCGTTTAAAAAATAATTGCATCATGACACGCCCAACATTTTTTGCACTTCAATATGACTATACTAAAGTTTATTTAACATCCACAGGTCAACAACCGCGGTGGCTGGAGTTCACTCGGCGGTGCTAGTGAACAACGTCGCGCTAGCAACTCGAGCACTTCGTACCAGTCGCCGACTTACGGCGCCATGAAGAATTCCACTTCGGAACCCTATTCGCAGTGGTAAGTAAAAATAAACTTAACATAGTAAGGGTCGAAGATAGTCGTGGTGAACATCCAGGATTTGAATAACTGTGAAGGAGTAGGAAAGTTCACCCCTCGTGCCAGAATCCTGGTAAAGTCAAGAGGAATGATTTATCTAGACGTCAAGCTCAGTAGATATTTGCAGTACCTAATAGATTGCACTCGTGATGATAGCAGCTAGATTTCTAATAGTTGGTACAGCATCCGGCTTTTGATCTGGCTCGTTAAGGAGAAGAGTAAGTAATACCCGACTTGCCAAATGAAAACCCGATTACTATAGGTAGGATCTACCATCAGCTTTTTTTAGGGTTCCGTACCTTACTCGGTACCCGTATAGGATCATTCCGTTGTCCGTCTGTCTTGTTTTTCTGTCTCTGTCTGTCTGTTAAGTCATTTTTCTCAGGAATGCGTGAAGGTATCAAGTTGAAATTCATACCAAATACTTAAGTCTATAACGTCTTGAAATTGTATGAAAATCGGACTTCTAAGTTAACTCAATCAAAATGAATCTGCTTATATACCTTAAGATACGGAACCGGAACTCGTCCGAATCGCACTTGACCAGCTTTTATTTTAATTTTTTTTCATTTAGACTTAAAACACTCTCTCTCCATTCCAGGAACGAACAGATCCAACCGTGGAAGGACTCAGTGGCTGCTCGCAACAACATGGACGCTCGTGACCTGTCGCAGGTGGGGGTGTCCAGCCCCCCTCCCGACATCAAGAACATCACTATAAAGAAGAAGAATTCCGACGAGGACTCCTGGGACTGGCTCAATAATTAAAACGCGAAAGGTTTGTTACTTTGACTTGAAATTTAAAAAAATTGGTCGTCATGAGACGACTGGTAAAGAAACCCAAGTTAATGGTAGAATTTATATTTATTTAGTTGTAACATTGATGGTAGAATTTATAATAAATAGAATAAAATTAAGAGATATGGAATAAAAATATTTAGCTTTGTTAGTAAAATCCATGTAAAATCAATAATATGCTTATCTTTTTTTTTTTTAATATCAATGTTTAATTTTTTGTCTCTTCCAGATTGTTCTTCTAATGCGACATTCTGAACGCTGTTCTCCTTTCTGAGTTAGGCTTCTTAGCGCTATCATAAACTTATTCGCATATAATATGTAAGTCCCAGGGTTATAGGAAAAGCGATGTGTCCCACTCATTGTTTTTTTTTTAAAGCACATCCCAATTTTTTTGAGATTGTGGCTGTAGAAGACTAAGTCGTGCCAATGTACATCATTTAATTAAATTTAATTAATCATTGTAGCAGATACAATGTCGGTACTGCTAACATCATTTATTTAGACAGGCACTCTGTTAGAGTGTGACGTGAAATTTTTAAAATGCTCAAAAAGCTAATCAAGGAAACATTGATATATCGTTATACAAAATGTGTATATAAAATAACTTTCTAATTGTGAAAGACTTATTAAAATCGGCTCATTTTATCCCGACGCGACGTTCTTATTATAAACAAACAAATCTTTTCTCTCTATAATACTGTTATAGAAAACCAATTTAAAATCAAATCAACTTGACAAAAAATCAGCCTCGCTTCAGATGAGGCCTTTACGGCCTGAGTGCCACCATTGTAACATGTTACTTATTTGTAATGGTGATCTTCTTTCCTGAGACCATCTTACCATCAGGTGTGGTAAAATCAAATCGACGTGTCCTACATAAGGACAAATGTTTGTTTGGTTAATTGATACAATATACTGTTGAGGTCCACATTTTCTGGCATACATAATGCTAGAAACATACTCTATATCCCCCCTGACTATGATCACTACAAAATACTGCAATTTAGAACAACGATTTCATTTGATTCCTTTTTTCTTGATTTAAATTTAAAAACTAAAGAGTGGCAGTTTGGCCGGAGCATTGTAGAATAGAATGACAAATGTATGAGATTTGACGTATATGACAGTTGTCAACGTATGTCATATATGTCAAATCCCATATATTGGCTTAGACTTGTCTAGTTATAAACAGAGATTCAGGACTGAGTATTCTTCTGAAATACGGGCCTAAATCTTGTTTTGATCACAACGCTTTTCCTACAGTTCTTTAATATAGAAGAATTAAATTTATATATCTGTGTAATTTTAGTTAGATGAATTTCTTTCTATTTAAACTGGTTTAATTAAGGATTACTGTGAAACTAAGATGTATATATTTTTATAGGTTTTATAAATTGAGCCATTTCTTCGCATTAGTACCGATGGGAAGATTTACGTTGCGTTTTAAGTTATCTCATTATCTGTGACAAACGTGTTCTCGTTGCGTTTTGTGATAGTCTATACAACCTGTCTAGACAATACGTTTGTAGAATAGAGTAGATTGATCAATGTTAGAGATTGACATACGTTGACGACTGCCATAAACGTCAAAGTACGTTTCAATCTTATTCATTCATGATTTTATTCTACATTACGCCGGCAAACGAATTGCTATTTGTCTAAAGGGGTAACGCCCTTATTCAGAGTCATAACTATAATATTACCCGACACATTAAAGTTGGTCTAGTTTTAGGCCAGTTCTATCTTTTATGTTGACCAATTGAAATACTCCCTCTGCTCATGGCATGACTGTGAATTAGAACTCGTTGTCAAGCAGAATAGGGCGTCAGAATATTCTAATATCGTGCGTTAAAATGCGAATTCGCGAATTCGCAACGAACCCGTTTCTCACGGACAGCCAGACTAAGTTATTTATAATTAGAAATATTTAATTATTATTGGTTCAGGTACGTAGATAATAATAGGGATGATGACTTGGTCGCCCGATTTTCCCCAATACGGTTATACACAATCAAATAAGTTCCTACTTTCAGATTTCTTATTAAATCTCAAATTCGTTTTATTATATACACGTGTGAACGCAACGTAGACCAAAATAAATGCAACATTCTTCTGCACCCCATACATTAGATATTTCATAATTATCTTGAAAATATTCTTTATTCTAACAAACAAACATTGCTTTATCGTCACCAGCAGCTACAACAATTAAGTACCTAAACTTATAAGTAGCAGTTCTTTTTTCTTAAATATTTGCATGAGAGAGACAAATACAAAGCGTATTTTTTATTCCTAAAATATTAAATTTACAAATTGACAAAAACTATTTTGTGAAGCTATTCATTTTAATATTTTTCCCTTTGTGCGAGTTGCTTTCAACTTTTGTGGCGGCGATACTTGCAACTAGCACGCATCCCTATGGCCGAGAACCTCGTCCAACTTCTTCTTCCTCTTAGCGTTAATTCCCAGTCGCATCCGAGGCTTTCAGCTCGGAGTCTGGGGTCCGCTTTTACCAGTCTTAACCACGGATTTGACTAGACCTCGATATTTTCCGTGAAGCGACTGTCATCTGACCTCCACAACCCAATGCCAACATTAGGCGATATCGAAGTTTAGCAGTTAGACCGTTGTTTTTGGAATTTTGAGGGCTCCAACTACCCGTAACGACTGCCATAGATGTTCTCATGGCAACCGAGACCGACGGCATCCCTATGGCCGAGAACCTCGTCCAACCTTTGAGATTATATCAGAACATTTCTCTCCCTTTATATGTTAGACAAACTCTTAAAGTATATTAATTTAATCCTAGGTCCGTATTCTCGAATGCGGACCTAAGATATACAGTTTTGAATCTCGATTTATCTGAGGATAGATTGGATAGACAATCTGTCAAACCTGACAATCTGTCAAATCTGACAAACTCTCAAATCTGACAAACTCTCAAATCTGACAATCTATCAAGCCTGACAGTCTTTCAACTACTTTAAGCTAAGCTGCTAAGCTTTAATTGTAACTATGTATTCTGGTAATGAAATAAATTAAAAAATTTAAAAAAAATCTGACAATCTATCAAACCTGACAGTCTCTCAAATCTGCCAATCTGACCGCAGATAAATCGAGATTCAGGACTGAGTACCATTCTAGAATATAGACCTTAGTTTACTTTCATAGTTTGAATCTGTCTAGGACCGTTATCGTTCGTCGATATGCGTGTACTATATCTTGTAAGACAAAGTTAAAACCTAACAAATAAATATATCTGCTACAGTAAGGACCGCTTGCGCGAATGGTCGGGTTAATTTAATTAACTAAATTGGGGCCCAAGTTTACCTTACTATGACACTGCTTCTCTCCTGCTAGGTCATAGTTAAGTGTTGATACCACAATTTTCCATTGCACTGGGGCCCATGTTTACCTTACTAAACATACTATAACATGGTTATAATCTTACTAGCTTTTGCCCGCGGCTCCGCCCGCGTAGATGTCGATGAAACTTTCATCCCCTATTGCCCCCTCCCCCCTCTTTTACCCCTCCTTGATGATGATGTAATATTGCTTTTCCACGAACGGGGAAGAAATAACGGAGCAACAACCTCAAGCTCACGGGTTACATTTGCAGGCATTCCAGACAGCCGTTGAGAGGAACGTGAACATGAAGGAGGACGGAACAACATACCAGAACTCGGGGTTTGGGCTAAAGAAGATGAGTTGTTAAAGACTGTCTAAGGGTTCTGAAAGCTCCCGTTTTCAGGCACAGCATTCTTTGCACATTGCTTGTGTCAACTTCCTGCCTCCTTTGATTCTTCCTTTCTTCTGTCAAGATCTCTTTTTGTATTGTCCATGAAGATTCCCACGAGTGCCGGAGAAATAACCAGGCAAGAATCTTGAATACCTGTTCTTTCATCTCCATATTGATGTAATATTGATTCCACGAATGGGGCAGAAATAACCGAGCAAGAATCCTGGAACCCTAGCAAGCCTAGGATGGTATTTGTAGAGATTTGAGAAGATCGCAAATACCAGTTGAAGCCACCAGAACTCAGTATTTGACCTAAAGAAGACACAGTTTTCTTTGCAGTTGGCAAAGCTCATGCTAATTCAATCGTCAATTCTACATTCAATATTCTCCCTATGACACTGCTTCTCTCCTGTTAGGTCGAAGTTAAGTGTTCATACCCACAATTTTCCATTGCAATGGGGCCCAAGTTTACCTTACTATGACACTGCTTCTTTCCTGTTAGGTCATAGTTAAGTGTTGATACCCACAATTTTCCATAGCACTGGGGCCCATGTTTACCTTACTAAACATAATATAACATGGTTATAATCTTACTAGCTTTTGCCTGCGGCTTCACTCGCGTGGATGTAGATGAAACTTTCATCCCCTATTGCCCCCTGATGATGATGTAATATCGCTTTTCCACGAATGGGGAAGAAATAACGGAGCAAGAACCTGAAGCCCTCGGGTTACATTTGCAGGCATTCGAGACAGCCGTTGAGAGGAACGTGAACATGAAGGAGGACGGAACAACATACCAGAACCCGGGTTTTGGGCTAAAGAAGAAGAGTTGTTAAAGACTGTCTAAGGGTACTGAAAGCTCCCGTTTGCAGGCACAGCATTCTTTGCACATTGCTTGTGTCAACTTCCTGCCTCCTTTGATTCTTCCTTTCTTCTGTTAAGATCTCTTTTTGTATTGTCCATGAAGATTCCCACGAGTACTGGAGAAATAACCAGGCAAGAATCTCAAATACCTGTTCTTTTATTGTAAATCTCCATATTGATGTAATATTGCTTTTCCGCGAATGGGGAAGAAATAACGGAGCAACAACCTCAAGCCCTCGGGTTACATTTGCAGGCATTCGAGACAACCGTTGAGAGGAACGTGAACATGAAGGAGGACGGAACAACATACCAGAACTCGGGGTATGGGCTAAAGAAGATGAGTTGTTAAAGACTGTCTAAGGGTTCTGAAAGCTCCCGTTTTCAGGCACAGCATTCTTTGCACATTGCTTGTGTCAACTTCCTGCCTCCTTTGATTCTTCCTTTCTTCTGTTAAGATCTCTTTTTGTATTGTCCATGAAGATTCCCACGAGTGCTGGAGAAATAACCAGGCAAGAATCTGAAATACCTGTTCTTTTATTGTAAATCTCCATATTGATGTAATATTGCTTTTCCACGAATGGGGAAGAAATAACGGAGCAACAACCTCAAGCCCTCGGGTTACATTTGCAGGCATTCGAGACAACCGTTGAGAGGAACGTGAACATGAAGGAGGACGGAACAACATACCAGAACTCGGGGTATGGGCTAAAGAAGATGAGTTGTTAAAGACTGTCTAAGGGTTCTGAAAGCTCCCGTTTTCAGGCACAGCATTCTTTGCACATTGCTTGTATCTACTTCCTGCCTCCTTTGATTCTTTCTTTCGTCTGCTAAGATCTCTTTTTGTATTGTCCATGAAGATTCCCACGAGTGCCGGAGAAATAACCAGGCAAGAATCTTGAATACCTGTTCTTTCATCTCCATATTGATGTAATATTGATTCCACGAATGGGGCAGAAATAACGGAGCAACAACCCCAAGCCCTCGGGTTACATTTGCAGGCATTCGAGACAACCGTTGAGAGGAACGTGAACATGAAGGAGCACGGAACAACATACCAGAACTCGGGGTATGGGCTAAAGAAGATGAGTTGTTAAAGACTGTCTAAGGGTTCTGAAAGCTCCCGTTTTCAGGCACAGCATTCTTTGCACATTGCTTGTATCTACTTCCTGCCTCCTTTGATTCTTCCTTTCTTCTGCTAAGATCTCTTTTTGTATTGTCCATGAAAATTCCCACGAGTGCCGGAGAAATAACCAGGCAAGAATCTTGAATACCTTCTTTCATCTCCATATTGATGTAATATTGATTCCACGAATGGGGCAGAAATAACCGAGCAAGAATCCTGGAACCCTAGCAAGCCTAGGATGGTATTTGTAGAGATTTGAGAAGATCGCAAATACCAGTTGAAGCCACCAGAACTCAGTATTTGACCTAAAGATGACAGTTTTCTTTGCAGTTGGCAAAGCTCATGCTAATTCAATCGTCAATCCTACATTCAATATTCTCCCTATGACACTGCTTCTCTCCTGTTAGGTCGAAGTTGAAGTGTTGATACCCACAGTTTTCCATTGCAATGGGGCTCAAGTTTACCTTACTATGACACTGCTTCTCTCCTGTTAGGTCGAAGATAAGTGTTCATACCCACAATTTTCCATTGCAATGGGGCCCATGTTTGCCTTAGTAAACATAATATAACATGGTTATAATCTTACTAGCTTTTGCCTGCGGCTTCACTCGCGTGGATGTAGATGAAACTTTCATCCCCTATTGCCCCCTGATGATGATGTAATATCGCTTTTCCACGAATGGGGAAGAAATAACGGAGCAAGAACCTGAAGCCCTCGGGTTACATTTGCAGGCATTCGAGACAGCCGTTGAGAGGAACGTGAACATGAAGGAGAACGGAACAACATACCAGAACTCGGGGTTTGGGCTAAAGAAGAAGAGTTGTTAAAGACTGTCTAAGGGTTCTGAAAGCTCCCGTTTTCAGGCACAGCATTCTTTGCACATTGCTTGTATCTACTTCCTGCCTCCTTTGATTCTTCCTTTCTTCTGCTAAGATCTCTTTTTGTATTGTCCATGAAAATTCCTACGAGTTCCGGAGAAATAACCAGGCAAGAATCTCAAATACCTGTTCTTTTATTGTAAATCTCCATATTGATGTAATATTGCTTTTCCACGAATGGGGAAGAAATAACGGAGCAACAACCTCAAGCCCTCGGGTTACATTTGCAGGCATTCGAGACAGCCGTTGAGAGAAACGTGAACATGAAGGAGCACGGAACAACATACCAGAACTCGGGGTATGGGCTAAAGAAGATGAGTTGTTTAAGACTGTCTAAGGGTTCTGAAAGCTCCCGTTTTCAGGCACAGCATTCTTTGCACATTGGTTTTGTCTACTTCTTGCCTCCTTTGATTCTTCCTTTCTTCTGCTAAGATCTCTTTTTGTATTGTCCGTGAAGATTCCCACGAGTGCTGGAGAAATAACCAGACAAGAATCTGAAATACCTGTTCTTTTATTGTAAATCTCCATATTGATGTAATATTGCTTTTCCACGAATGGGGAAGAAATAACGGAGCAACAACCTCAAGCCCTCGGGTTACATTTGCAGGCATTCGAGACAACCGTTGAGAGGAACGTGAACATGAAGGAGGACGGAACAACATACCAGAACTCGGGGTATGGGCTAAAGAAGATGAGTTGTTAAAGACTGTCTAAGGGTTCTGAAAGCTCCCGTTTTCAGGCACAGCAATCTTTGCACATTGCTTGTATCTACTTCCTGCCTCCTTTGATTCTTTCTTTCGTCTGCTAAGATCTCTTTTTGTATTGTCCATGAAGATTCCCACGAGTGCCGGAGAAATAACCAGGCAAGAATCTTGAATACCTGTTCTTTCATCTCCATATTGATGTAATATTGATTCCACGAATGGGGCAGAAATAACGGAGCAACAACCCCAAGCCCTCGGGTTACATTTGCAGGCATTCGAGACAACCGTTGAGAGGAACGTGAACATGAAGGAGCACGGAACAACATACCAGAACTCAGGGTATGGGCTAAAGAAGATGAATTGTTTAAGACTGTCTAAGGGTTCTGAAAGCTCCCGTTTTCAGGCACAGCATTCTTTGCACATTGCTTGTGTCTACTTCCTGCCTCCTTTGATTCTTCCTTTCTTCTGCTAAGATCTCTTTTTTTATTTTCCATGAAGATTCCCACGAGTGCTGGAGAAATAACCAGACAAGAATCTGAAATACCTGTTCTTTTATTGTAAATCTCCATATTGATGTAATACTGAACTCAGTATTTGACCTAAAGAAGACACAGTTTTCTTTACAGTTGGCAAAGCTCATGCTAATTCAATCGTCAATTCTACATTCAATATTCTCCCTATGACACTGCTTCTCTCCTGTTAGGTCGAAGTTAAGTGTTGATACCCACAATTTTCCATTGCACTGGGGCCCATATTTGCCTTACTATAACACTAACTGAACATACTATAACATATTACTTTCATCCCCTATTTCCCCCTTTGACCCCCCATTTTCGCGAAAAGAAAAGGTAGCCTATGTCCGTTCTCATGTTTCAATCTATCTCTGTACCAATTTTTTTCAAATCGGTTCAGTGGTATAGACGTGAAAGCGTAACAGACAGACAAAGGTATTTTCGCATTTATAATATTAGTATGGAAGTATGGATACGGATGGATTACTATTTGCTTATCTTAACAGACCAAAATGTTGCTCAATCAATACTTGACGAGTACTACGAGTAGGTTTACTTGCCTGTTATATTTCCCATAAACCTCATAGATCCGTGTCTTTGAATCCATCACCTGAACCTATATAAAATGGTAATTCCAGTTTATTATTCTTATAAGTATTAAGAAATTACAATTAAGTACAATTATTTACATAAATTCATTACTAGTATAAAAACAATATCTCTATTATACATAGATATTCAGAATCCAAAGCTGTTTCTATATCATTTGCTGACGAGCAATACTATGTAGCAACCAAACAGCAACAATAATAGGAATTCTTTTTAAATGCACTTGCATCCCTCTGGTAAGCATGGGAAATCTTTTCCAAGTACCAAAGGTGCGTTTTGTGGTATTTCTTGTTCTGATCTGTGTTATATAGTCTTTCTTTTTTAAATCGAAGTCTTCTATGAAAATATTTATCCCTTTGTGTAGTATAATAATCCGACCGATTGGCGACTCTTCTGTTGTAGGAATTTGAAGTCATAGAACTTCTGCATCATCATCAGAGAATAATTTATCATTAATCATTTCGATGTTTGAATTAAGGACACTATAAAATAGAACAAATATACACAGAAACATATTGGGAGAGGCCTATGTCCAGCAGTGGACTGCAATAGGCTAATTGATTGATTGATGGATTGACACAGAAACAGTAAAATATAGCCTCTATAATATTGATATAACTTCACTGACATTCTATTATTGATAGTCCCTAACCCCGGGATAACTCTTCCACATGACTGGATTAAAAAAAATTTAAATACCCCGCCGTTTGCTTCTAACTTTTGACGGTGTAAGACAAATTATTTATTTAACCCTGTGTTAGCAGTTAACTCTGAGTCAGCATAGCTAACCCAGGAACGCGCAAGTGGACCTAAGAGATACTGTTTGACCTAGTTTGACCATATAACACTAGTATCTGGCGGTCCGATTCACACTATGAAAGTCACTAAGTAAGATTATGCTAGGGATGGTA
This sequence comes from Eilema depressum, assembly GCA_914767945.1. Lineage (NCBI taxonomy): Eukaryota > Metazoa > Arthropoda > Insecta > Lepidoptera > Erebidae > Eilema > Eilema depressum. Next base: position 29,243,346 of record OU612012.1, on the reverse strand, counting down.
GTAGCCCCCTTGAATCATTTCGGACGAGGTATGTAGTAGTAGTCGTGGCCTATCTAGGCCTATATCAGTATAAGTATTCGTCTTTGCAAACAATTATATAGCATAATTTAGATCGTAAGAATGGCCGATAGAAAGTAATTTATCGCGGGGTACTTTGAGTGTCCCCGAGGTAGATGGAGGGTGATCGAACAGAGCTTTAGGCTGGCTGTGACAGTCAGGCCGTTGGAGTTTGTCTAGTAGTTAATGCAGGTTTCACATTATACGACATACGTATAGCATTGCAGGTTGAATTGTACGTTCTAAAGTTATTTTAACCAGGACAGTGGCGTGGCGGTAGTGTACGCGGCCGCTACGCAGGATGTGCAGTTTCAATCCCCGCTCAGTGCAAATATTTGTAAGCATAAATGTGGGTATTTGCATTGGTCTGGTCGTGTTTCAAAGCCTCGGTTTAGCCATCGGTCCTGGTTGCCATACGAACATCTATGGCAGTCGTTACTGGTAGTTGGAACCCTAAAAAGTCCAACAACACCGGTCTAGCTGCAATGCTTCTATGTCGCCCAATATCGTCTTTGGATTTTAGAGCTCAGATGGCAGTCGCTTCACGGAAAATATCGAAGTTTTTCGAATTTATCCCCGAGTGAAGCTGGGACACATGCCGCTAGTTAATTAATGTTTATTGTTTATGTGCTGTGCTTTTTCTGTCGTCTAATGTGAAATCAAAACCGTAGTAATCGTAGGCCACAACCTTACACACCATGCTCCGTTTAGTTAGGTACTTAACACAAACACATAACGGCATTAAGAGGCGTCTTTACCTATGGTGCAGGTGGGGTCGGGGTACAAGGGAAATTCTTGATACAACCTTCCATGCTACCTGACTGAATCTGAAGACTGACGGGGGGTACCACACGTAAAAAGAGAGGTCCATTTTGACCGCGCCCTTCAAGCGGGCACTAGGCACTCATTGCACACCGGCGCTACATAGGCTAGAGACGCCTCTGTTGGTTTTTAGACGCGTTTGATTTTTGAACTGAGTTTTTAAGTAAAAAAAGATTAACTAACTGAGTTTAATATCAGAAGACACATCAAGAGGACCCGGTCGACCCACCGGGACCACGGGTAAACACTGTCCAAACACCCCACTGAAGGTATTTAGTGAAGTTCCTGATCTAACGGAGTATGTTTATGGTTGGCGCATATCAGTGCTACATGTCTAATTATACTGAGGAATTATTACGTCTCAAAGTACTTCTACATGTGCAGTGTCGTGTATTTATATTATGTACCGATACTACCGATGTATTAGCGCAATTTGTGTTCGATGTAATGAAATGGCTGAGGCAATTATACATATCTTGTTTGTTCTACTAAACATGTGCACAGAAGGCCAAAAGATGTTCAAAATTCAGTCTCGGTCTAACGTCTATCGCTCAAATGTCAAAAACGGTATTCTCATAACACGGTTTGTCAATTTTCTCTTTGACATCCTGATCGTGTTTGATATTTTGACATTGCGAAAAATCCCCGGTGGTCGTGGGTATGTCGGACTTGAACCGACTAAAACGCACGCCGTCTAGCCGCGGTCCCACGGCCCGTCAGGCGACGGGCCGCGCCAGACGTCGATGCGCGTGTCGCGGCCCGTGTCGGCCCGTACTGCGCATTGCCACGGCCTGTGCCGGCCTGTGCACTGACATTTTTTAACTCCGTGATTGGGATAGTTCCATCTTTTAAATTACTTTTTATGCGTAACCACGCATCATGGGCATCGTTTTTGTTTTTATATTGAGGCGACGAACTATTCCAAAGCGCCGCGCCGCCGCCGCCGCCGGTTCATTGTCGTAAAGAATTAAAAACTTGAATATTAGCTCGTTCGTCCACTCCGTCGTTGTCGTTTGTCACACGTCCATCATGTGCAAAGAGTATATCAGGTGCGCTGCCGCAGGTGAAATGAGCAATTACAAACGACGCAGACGCGCCGATACAGACTACAACGGGTACCTCCGCCTTTGAAGTTACCGACTCCCGATGGATCCGACGGGCGACCACAGGACGTAGTAACTATTTAGTAATCTGTGCCACAGGCGACAACGGGCCTCATCGGACGCACCGGTTCCCACGGCCTGTTGGCCTGGCCTGGCGCGGTCCGGCCTGTAATAAAACGGACCGTGCGACCGCGGCTTTAGGGTCGTAGGTTGCGGGAGGTGAGATTGGCTGAGACATATCTCTCGCACCCCGGCCGACGCATCATCTCTTTCTGCTGGCCCTCTTCGGGAGGTTGAGGTTACATCAAGACTGAATATTGAACATGTTTTTATGAAAATTGGCCTTCAGATTGAATTTTTAGTGGCATTCAATGTTGTGTGTTTACGTCATTTATACGATACAAACATATCCCACGCCTATTTCCTTCTGGGGTAGGCAGAGCGTATGTATTTATACAATACAGTACACTAAGAATTCAATCTAATATGAAGCTATGACTCGCCAACTGCATTTCTCAAACGTCCTATTGGTTGCACGCTGACTGCTTTAGTGCTATCTCAGACGTCGCCTCGCCACTATTTAGTTGCGCAACTATCGCAGCGCTGTTGAAATAAGAACGAAGTCGCAATGTACCAGCTACTAAAGAATAATCTACCTTAACCTTAAGGTAGTAGACCTTAGTTTACATTGATAAGGCGCGAGATCTACATTAATTGTAACTATTAGAGTTAAATGCATATTTCGATATAGTATTTTTAGGTTTTGTTATAATATTCGTACCTATTTAATTTTGCTATGTTTAATAGAATACGTATCTACTACTATAAAACATGATCCCTGTTTAGTTAAATTATAAATTCAATCACAGTGACGTTAGTTCTCATATTAGTAGCTCTTCGATGTCGATAGATGAATTCAAAAAAATAATTCGTTTCTAACTAAATCCTTATAAAGTAAGGTACGATTCGAACCTAGCCGTCCTATTCTTGTGATTCTTTATACGAAATTATTATAGAATTGTCACAATATAATTTACATTTACGAATATTGATATTTATCCATATTTGTCTATCGACCTCGGTGAAGCCTTGTCCGGACAGGTACAATAGTTACCTAATCTAAATACAATTGTTTCGTTTAGTTTTATTCGGCTAAAGTATAATATATTACACGTGGCTGTTGTGTCGTAGTCTGGACAAGGTTTTAGGTCTCTCAAGAAATCGTAGATCGAATTTATATGTAATACTTAGCGAGATCTAACTAGATAGACGTTTGAATTTATATAATATGTGTGGCAAATATATTATGATCATTGTTTTTTGCTACTTTTAGGATCAATTACTTTTATGTACAAAATATTGTTATAATTATTTATAGTGATTACTGAATATTGTATATTTTTTTACTTTTAAGATTCTGATAAATTATTTACTATGTTCTACATTAGTGTATTACATGTTATATATAATATATATTACATATTATTAATGATAAAGTATAAGGAAACGGGCTTACAGCTCATCAAAAATATTTTGAATATTTGACGTATTATAAGCTATCATTTTAAAAGGGTCATCAATAATTTTATCGAATTGGGATTAATAAAATAATAGTTTATTGCATTTAGTAGTTTTATTTATTACTCGGATAGGTACCCGATAGACTGCACTATTGACGACATGGACGAAGGACGAAGGAAAATACATGGTCTCTGGTGTCATTGCGCATTGAAAGGAAGAAAGAAGATCTGGGTGTTTCTATGTAGCTATGATGCATTTACTTTTAAAACCATTGCATTCTATCATCGCATCTTTCACCACAGAATTGTCACACCACTGAGACTGCTAAAAATGGTATTAAATTTTAGACCTTATTTCTATAGACTTAAAGTCACAAAATTAAATGAAAAGTACTCTTTCATTCGCTCTACAAAAAGCCATTTAATTTTAAACTTTAACTGACCTACTTTAAAGGTTAAAATCAAATGGAATTTTCTCACACTCTCTGTGGTGTGACAGTGGTTGTGATTTAGCAGAATAGAGGCCCTCCTGTTTTCACGTTCTGTACCCGTTACACTACCAACTTGCACCACTAGTAGTGTAACGGGTATTTTTTGTACCCTTTACACTACCAAGGAGGTGCACCGAGCCTGTGATATTGCAGGTGGAGTCAGGTATGAAAGGCACGCCTATGCTGTGGTGTAAGCCATCTACTGTGGCTTTTCCAAGCGACTACAGTATGAGGTTCGGCAGCACGAGTGTGACGCACCTTGAATTCTACATGTCCATCGGCCATGGTAACCACTTTCCATCAGGTGGGCCACGTGGTTGCCTGCCACATAAGTGGTAAAAAAATCCAATCGCAAGTTGGTATTAAAAATGAATCGAAGAAAGAAACTAACATTTAACACTTCCGTCATAACTCGTTGACATGCAAAGTAGGTCACGTGCACTAAAAAGACACCTCGGCCGCTTAAAAAAAAGTCGCATTGCCAAATTCCATAAGTAACAACCAGTATCGGGATTTAATGGGAGTCAAACATGTTTCTTACCATCATTAACGTCAATTCCGGTTGTTTCCAAATTCCAAAGCTTGCATCAAGGAGCGGAGTGTCTGCACGCCTACTCCTCAATTACTGATAGACTTTTGTATAGGAGCGTAGGCCATCTGACCTTCCCACACCGAAAGAAAAACCTATTCCATAGTGGCAAGGTGTCCCTATAACCCGATTCCTGCTAGCTTCCATTGGTAAGAACTTTTTCCATTCGGCATCCATTTTGAAAATGTCCATCATTCGCCACTGCTATGCCAGAGCCTTTTCTGTTATTAAGCAGGTGTACCGGCAAGCAGGAGAAATTCGTTTGGGCCTCTAAAATGAGACAATCAGTCTCTATCCAAACTGTACCTACACTCGACAAAGGAGATACGGTCGCATCATCATCACTACATATTATAAAACAAAGTCGCTGTCGCTGTCGCTGTCTGTCCGTTCCTATGTATGCTTAAATGTTCAAAACTACGCAACGGATTTTGAAGCGGTTTTTTTTAATAGATAGAGTGATTCGAAAGGAAGGTGGTTTATATGTATAATACATGCATTATATTGTAGAGAAACACTGATAAATTTAGAGATATGCAGCGGGAACGTGATCAGAACATATATTATGGCGGTACGAAGTTCGCCGGGTCCGCTAGTTTTTACATAATATAAAGTTGTATGTAAACTTGCGAGGCACATCTTATGTAGTTTTTCTAGGCACAGAATCCTTATTCTGTGCCTAGAAAAACTAGCCGTAGCCCGCGGCTTCAACCGCGTCGGCGTGGCATTTTGGTCCCGTTCCGTTCTCGTAACGCATGGAAACCTATTCTCAGGAATGTTACTTTTTAGTTACCTAGGTATGTGTTATTCCAGACTATTATAATAGATATCTTTCCATGCAGCAAGTTACAGCCAGACATGTGCAGCCATTTGAGCGTGATTGAGTAACAAAACATTGAAACACTTTCATAAGCGCGAGTGTGACGCCTCTGGTGTTGCATACGTCCATAGGCCACGGTAACCACTTCCCATCAGGTGGGCCATGTGCTTTGCTGCCACCTAAGTGGTATAAAAAATAAAAAAGCTTTCATATTTTTTTGAGCATTTTTTTAGCACATGGCACGCGTGATGGATCACATTTATATGTAATATGTACCTACTCAAATATATATTATTGAGATACCTACAGTGTGACTTCCTTGGTATTGCACTCGTCCACAGGCCACGGTAACCACTTTCCATCAGGTGGGTTGGGTGGGTGCTTGTTTTTTAAGTGGTATAAAATAAAGTATTAGTATTTGAAAGTGTTAGGTACTTTACAATTACATGCTATTATAATGAATGTGATAACTTCACCTTGAACTCGGATTAAAGGATAAATTTGGCTGGAATTTTTCAAGATATAACAATAGGTATCTATACTATCAACATTGTTAATAAATGTGATATCTCTGTATTGACAAGCAATTTAATAATATTTTTTAGTGCAAACCTAGATAGGGTTAGAGCAATTACGCCTCTTTCCATTGGGTAGGCAGAGACCCACTTTCTATTGCGCTGGTTGTGAGATTCTCTTAACCAGACCTGTTCATAAAACATCTTGGATCTATCACATGTATAACCCGCGCCACATATCTTGGACCTAAATCGTACGACATTGGGAGGCTCTGGCGCCCGCAGATTGCTTTGCAATAGTCTATGCTTGGTAAATTTGAGTTCGTCTACCGCAGTAGCATACCGTGCTATCCTCAAAAGACACCCAAGAAATGTGTACTGCGAGTATAGAGCACATTTTAGGTCCAAGATACGTGGCGCGGGTTATATAATCCTACTGTCTCACTGGAATGTTCTAGTAAGCACATGTGCCTTTATACCATCTTAGTATCTGTATCTCGTTACATTATCGTTATAGTGTCGCCTATGTTCACACTATGACAGATACGGTTGCACCTTTTTATACAACTTTATATGAAAACGAGTAACCGTATCACCTTTGTCGACTGTACCAGGCAGATAAGTGTTACCTAAACTTATCATAGTATTGTAACATCATGTATTAATCAGCATCATCTTCATACTGGTTGGATACGTAATACGTAATTACGTAATACGTTTTAAGTAATTACTAACAGAATGGATCAATGTAATCTGAGAAATAAATGATTATTATTATTATTTTGATACGAGCCGCTTCCAACCGGTCTTATTGGAGATCTATAGGAGAGGCCTATGTCCAGCAGTGGACTTCCTACGGCTGAAATGATGATGATGATGATAATGATGATCATCTTCATAACCTTAGCAGTATTTTTTGTAATGTTTTCATATATTTCATCGAACTGCGATTAGTTTGTTATTTACAGTTAGCAAGTTGTTTGGGTGTATGGGGGCTCACCTAGATCCTGAGCCCCAAGCCAACCTCACCTGCAAGCTGGTGCACCTGCTGAACAACGGACGAGGCTCTGGCGCTGGCTTTCCCCTCGGGGTTGGGGGGTCGGACGGCAGTCGCCCCCGGAAAAGCCAAAATTGCCAAATTTACAATAAATGGCTCGTAAAAAAAAAAAGGAATCGCATGAGGGTAGGGCGCCGCCGCAAAACGGCGCGCATGAGGGTCGCCCGCCTCGTGTCGCAAGTGGGCAAGGGCTACCGTGCCTGAGCCGGGCACGGCTAAAGATGTTAGGCCAACTTTGTGATTCCCGGAAACTCCGCTTCGCAACGTGGAACATCGGCACGTTGACCGGTCGCACGAGGGAGTTGGCTGACGTACTCTGCAGGCGGAGAGTGGCCGTGGCGTTCCTGCAGGAGACTCGGTGGGGTGGCGATAGCACCATGCACATTGGGGAGGGCTACCAGCTGATGTACACAGGTGCACCTGACGGGCAGGCCGGGGTGGGCGTGGTGCTCTCCCGGGCGTTGCAGGATGACATCTTGGAGGTGAAGAGCTATAGCGCCCGACTTATGGTTGTGAGGGTGCTTATCGATGGGATTATAACCCACCTGATAAGTGCTTACGCTCCACAGGCTGGGCGTGGCGAAGCCGAAAAGATCTTGTTCTGGGACCAACTCGGGGGAGTGCTTCGTGACGTCCCGCTGTCGCAGGAGATTGTCCTGGGCGGTGACCTGAACGGTCACGTGGGTGACGGATGTGAGGAGTTTGGGCGTGTCCACGGGGGTTTTGGATACGGTAGTCGCAACCCAGAGGGTGAGCACATCCTTAGAGCGTGTGCGACTGCCGACCTGGCCATCGTGAACACGTACTTCAAAAAGAAATCCGAACATCTTGTCACCTACAAGAGCGGGGGGCGCTTAACCCAGGTTGATTTCCTGCTCACTAGGAGGCACAGCATCAGCAGGGTGGCCAACTGCAAGGTTATACCCGGGGAGAGTCTCACTAGCCAACACCGTCTCCTTGTCATGGACCTCCGCGTGAAACCCAAAGACAAACGTGCCGAGCGTGCCCAACGCAAAATCAGGTGGTGGCTGCTTGATGAAGCTAAGTCCCAAAGTTTCGTCTCAGCCATCGGTGACAAGTGCGCCGATGCTGTAGACGAACCAGTACAGGTTTCTTGGGACAGGATTCGGGCAGCTATTCTTGAGGCGGGGAGGGGGGTGCTCGGCATGTCTAAGGGTGGACGCAAGTGTGACAAGGACACCTGGTGGTGGAACGACACAGTCCAGAGAGAGATCAGGGTGAAGAAAGCCCTCTTTAAAAAGTGGCAAGCGTCCAAATCTTCCGACGACCGCGATGCGTACAAAGATGCAAAACGCGCCACCAGGAGAGCCGTAGCCAGGGCCAAACGAGACCACTTGCAACCTCTATATACCAAGTTGGAATCGTCTGAGGGGCAAAAGCTCATATATAAGTTGGCGCGTTCCAGGGCCAAAGCGGCGCAGGGTCTATCCAAGTGCCGCTGCATTAAAGACCCTGGGGGCAATTTGTTGTACGAGAAAGTCGCGGTGAAGGAGAGATGGCGCTCATACTTCCACGAGCTGCTGAATAAGCAGCATAAAGAGGTGCAGCCACCAGACCTCCCTCCGAATCAAGGACTAGTGCCACCGATAACGCCTGCGGAAGTCCAGACTGCCATTCGCCGCATGAAGAACCGGAAAGCTGTCGGACCCGACGAAGTCCCCATCGAGGCTTGGAAGGCAATGGGCGCCCGTGGTGTGGGCATTCTAGCAAATCTTTATAACCGCGTACTCCTCACCGGTGAGATCCCGAGCCAGTGGAGGCTGAGCATCATCACGCCAGTCTTCAAAGGCAAGGGATCGGTGCAGGAGTGTGGTAGTTACCGCGGTATAAAGATAATGTCCCACACCATGAAGCTCTATGAGCGGATAATCGACTCCCGGATCCGACAGGAAAGTACACTCTCGGAGTGCCAGTACGGGTTCCGTCCCGGGCACGGGACCATGGACCCAGTGTTCGCCCTAAGGGTTGTGGCGGGGAAATACAGGGCGAAGAACACGCCCCTGCACTGCCTATTCTTAGACATGCAGAAGGCCTTCGACTGTGTTCCTCGCGAGGTGATCTGGTGGGCACTGCGGGCCAAGGGTGTCCCAGAGACTTACATTGACACCATCCGAGACATGTACTACGATTCCGGTTCCGTGGTTCGGACTGCTGTTGGCGACTCGAAAGCCTTCCCCATCACCGTCGGGGTACACCAAGGATCCGTCCTTAGTCCTTACCTGTTCAGCGTGGTATTAGATGTTTTGTCGGACAGCATTAGAAACTCACATGAGCAGCCTCCGTGGTTGCTCATGTATGCTGATGATATTGCGCTCATGGACGCGGACAGGAGCAGATTGGTGCGACGCGTGAAAGGATGGAAAGAAGCGCTTGAGAACGGCGGTCTGAAGCTAAATGTAGCGAAGACAGAATACTTAGCGTTAAACTCCACAGATCCCACACCCGTCCGCATAGGCGATGATTTGGTCGAGCGCACGGACCAGGTTAAGTACCTGGGATCTGTACTTCATGTGACCGGTGAGATCGACCGCGACGTCAAGGCACGCATTGCTGCCGCGTGGGCCAAGTGGCGAGAAATGACTGGCGTGACCTGTGATCCTAAAATGCCAGTCAGGTTGAAGGGGCAGGTCTATAAGACGATCATTAGGCCTGTTCTCTTGTATGGTTGTGAGGCGTGGCCGCTGCTCGAGCGACACAAGCAAGAGCTGCGTGTCACGGAGATGAAAATGTTGCGGTGGATGTGCGGCGTTACGCGTAAAGATCGCGTACGGAACTCTCGCATCCGCGGCAGCCTCCATGTCCGTGACATTGCGGATAAAATGCAGGAGAGCCGCCTTCGCTGGTGCGGCCACGTCTTGCGGCAACCGCCAGGCTACGTGGGGAACAAATGCCTGGCAATGGTACCCCCGCCGGGTCCAGGTAAAAGGGGTAGGCCAAAGAAGTCCTGGCTTGACGTCGTGGAGGGTGATATGCGTGCAAATGGTCTCACTACCATGGACGCCCAAGACCGTGCGAAGTGGAGAAGGAAGAGCCGGAAGGCGGACCCTGAGCTCCGAGGTCATCTTGGCCACGGATGCAATCAGGAGAATACGTCTATATGCAGATGATGATGATGATGATGATGAGTTAGCAAGTTGTTTGTTTACAGTAGCAAGAAGGTTACAAGCAAAGTAAAAATATAGGAATGAGAAGGTCGCACAGCCATTGTGTTATATGATGTTTGATGAAGTTTAGGGCAAAACTTGGATTGACCCATCCTAGTTTAGCCTGTGGTTTAGAATAAAATTGGAAGCCTTGCTGCAGCTGCTTACTTTTTGCTTCAATGGCAAAAGCTTCTTTGAAAAAACAAATACAGGTCACATTGAGAACCTTCTCCATTTAGAAGTCGGTTAATAAAAATATAAATGATAACAGTGTCAACATTTTATTCAATGTAAGAAAAAAATTAGTCTTTTGGAAGACACAAAATGCCATGATTACTAATTGTCCATAATTAATCTTATTCTATCCCGACAATATTCAACCATTAAATACAATTTAATTCAGTACCCACAACCCACACCCGACCTTTTACGAGGCCCACATATAGAAGTATATGTCTTGCCAATGACTCAAATACTGAATAATAGGTCCATTAATAAAGGAAGTAATAGGAATCTTTTTAGACAGTGACGTTAAAAAGTTTTCTATAACATTCTTTGAATAACCATTGTACATTGGACTGCGCAATAAATACAACACTAAACCGAGTTTCCTGCGGCTTATTTCCAACCTCTGCTCATATGACAACTCTTTAGTGTGTCTATTAAACAGCTTCATACTAGCTAGGTCCAGACCGAGCGCTACAAACCATTGCTTCCAAGCTTTTGTGCCAAACGCTCTCATTGCTGCAAGATGTATCAGCGGCTTAAGGATGTGCAGTGTTTCAGCATATACCAAGTCATTTACGTCAACTCCTTTACCAGGTCTGTCATCTTTGATCTTCACGGGCTCCCAGTCACGGAAGGCCACAGAGGGCGCGCCGTCGACCCTGCGTACAATTCGACCGGAGCGGCGGAGTGTGAAGAAAGCATTTGAATTTTCATCAGTCTCTTTACCTTCCATAAATTTCTTTCTTTGTAATGCTGCTATCGGAGGATGTGACACAGGTAGTTCCTTGTACCTGAACAGCAATATAAGAGCGGACGAGCATTTGAACACTTGTAGTAAGGTGGCCGCAGTCCATTTTCCACGAGAACCCCATCTATTTTTCACTAAAAGCTCCACAAACACTTCACAGTAGTGAATGACTGTCAGCCACAGTTTGATCTGTTCTCGAAGGCCGTAGTAAGGCTCGTCATTGCCATATGCCTCTTTTATGAGCCTGTCGTTGAATAGTGACACAAGTTTTGAGAGAGAATACACGAGTTCAGACACTATTGGAGATTTATTAATTTTGCCGGCCACGAAGTAAGATGACCATGTTGCGACAGTCTCTACGTCAGTAACGACGCCAGGATTACTAATTACCCATCTTTTATAAGTTGCATACAATTCTTGTAGAGACAGAACCTTATCCATTTCGACAACAAATTTTACAAGTTGCAAAACTTCTTGTAAAATATTAAATACCGATTCATTAGACTCAAATAGTAATAGAATGGGTTACAATGCAACCGTAGGGCACAGAAAATTATCCAGGTGCTCCTGCAGTTTCACTTATATTAAATCCAGAAACTCATCGACTCGTTTTCGACTTTTGCCCTATCATTTCGTTTGTCGTCAACTCCGTCATTACTCATCTCATGCTTGCTTATGCATGGGCAAAGTGTGACCAAGTCTAAATTTCAGATAGTGCTATTTATTCTTCACAATTTTATTTTGAAATGAAAACTGCTAAATCCTGCCAAATTCAATAAAACTGCTAGAATCTGGCCAACGAAATATGAATAAATCATAAGTTTTTTCACCTTTGTATGGCATTAACAACTTTCTGTTTTTCTTATTTTTACACATAAGAGATAAAGTTGCAACGATGGCAACGACTTCATGCCATTAAGTTACTACTTACCTAACCTACCTAACTAACATTTTTATTTGTATTATTAGGTACGCATAAAAACGCTTAAAACGCTTAAATGGTACTCCATTTAAGCGTTTTTATGCGTACCTAATAATACAAATAAAAATAATTTAAAATTTTAAATAAAATATTATAAATGAATCGAACATCAACTCAGTATTGTTGATGTATAGTCAGAAGTTTTGAATCGGCTGTTTTGTAAACTATGTATTAGATTGTAGAATATAGTACAGTAACTTCACTACGGAGCAAAGACTTCGTCGCAGGTCTGGCCTCACATGGAGTACTGTCGTTACCATTTTGCCTGATTACCGGATTACCGGTGTCCAATCATTCGATAAAAAACAAATGACACATGTTCACTTGAAAAACAACGTTTGACAAAATTATACTTGATAAATATATAATTTTACAAACTATTGTTTATTAAATTACCCATTATACAAAATATTTATTGGGATTGATTATTTTATAAACATGTTAGTTGACAAACAGACAGATAATGATTTTTTTTAGAAAGCTGCTCATTGCGACTTGGATAGATTAGGTTAGAAAGCTAGTGCGGGAATGGAACGGAGCTTATCATTTTCAATATAAAAATTTGTTTTTTGACCCCTTCGACTCGGTACAAAGGCAGGTGCATCCCAAATCCCACACTCACTGGCGATGTGGAACCGCTCAGCCTTAGGGGAGATTTTGCATCGCTGTGCGCGTTTTACCACCTGTACAAAGGTGTGTGTTTACACAAATTGTTTGACACGATGCCCATGGCTACATTCCATTATCGTACCTCTCGCCACAGACAGGGAATACAATCATCCTCATACGCTGTGACGTAACAGTACGCACACTCAGGTACCAAAGGAACTTCATCCCCCACACACTTAACTCCCTGCCGTAGTTTTCCAAGCGACTACAGTATGGGGTTTTCAAAGAAGGGCATTTGAAAATTCTTACAGGGTGGGCAGTGCAAGTGTGATACCCCTGGTGTTGCATTCGTTTATAGGTCGGAGAGCACGTTAAGCTGTCGGTCCCGGTTGCCATACGAACATCTATGGCAGTCGTTACGGGTAGTTGGAGCTCTAAAAATTCCAACAACAACGGTCTAGCTGCAATGCTTCGATATCGCCTAATGTCACCATTGGGTTGTGGAGGTCAGGTGGCAGTTGCTTCACGGAAAATATCGAGATCTAGCCAAATCTGCAGTTAAGACTGGTAAAGCGGACCCCAGACTCCGAGGTTAAAAGCATCGGATGCGCCTGGCAATTGACGCTAAGAAGAAGAACATAGCATAATAAGTATTTGCAGTATATACAACATCTAACCGTTTTCTTTTTCTGAAGTTAGGACCTTTTTTAATTTATGAAAGCATGTATTTTTTTAATATACATACATAGTATAGACAATAAATATTGGAAGCTAAGTTAATATTTTGTTTGCGTTATATCAATGAACTTAATAATATTGATATTATTAACCCAAAAATACATTAAATGGACCAAAAAATGTAACAATTTCACATCTATAGCTGAGCTAGGATTGTTACCTGTATGTCAGCATACAGTGCCGTTCAACCTCAATAATTCATGTCATTTAAATATCACTTTACTAAGATATCGGACTTAAATTATATGGTATGATAGGCCTGAGAGTTATGTGCATGGACTAATTCTATTAACAATAGGTATTGTAATATTTGTAATGTAAATACCTACATGAATTTGAGTTTAAATAAAAACATTACCTACTTTACAAAAGATGTGACACGAATGTGCGAGTATTATCTTTTGCGTCAACGACAGTAGAATAGCCGATTTCTAGTAAATTATGGTACAAGACGGTAATCATCATGTTCACGCGTGCCATACGACGTTTTACAACACACTAGCGAATAAAATAATACTACAAATACTAAATAAACAATACTACTAATTAATTCGTTTCCCTATGTGCGCGCATATAACAATGGCGGTCGGCCATATTTAAAAAAAATGAGGTTTGAATTTAACTTTTTTTTTACTGTTTTTTTTTCTGTACTTAGAGAAAAAAAAAAGTTAAATTTGAGTGAAAATTTTGTTTAATAAACAAGTATTACAAGTTGAAAATATTTATTTAAATACGAAAACATACAACAGGCATATTAATTTATTCGTACTATTAAACACGTTCTTTTTGTATCGAAAGTTTTTTAAGAACATAGAAACTTAACCTATAAAATTTAAAAAAGAATATAACTCACTTGTGAATAATAGCAATGAAAAAGTCTCAGTTTGATAATAGGTGTCATTACGTGCCTATTAGCTGTGAAATAATAGCACTTTTATGAGCAGGTGTGTTGTAATAGTTATTTGTTATACAAGAGTGCAAAGTTGCTTTTTAACCACGTGCTCATTTTTGATGACCGAGCAAGCGAAAGATTCTAAATTTGAATCACGAGCGTAGCGAGTGATTCACAAATTATAATCTTGAGCTTTAGCGAGGGAATCAAAAGAGCACAAGGTGAAAAATCTTTGCACTCGAGTGCAACACGTAACTTTTCATCCCACCTCAGCGAGGAAATAATGAAATGCTTCTCCTTCCTAGCGTTAATTCCCAGTCAGCATCCGAAGCTTTCACCTCGGAGTCCGGGGTCCGCTTTACCAGTCTTAACTGCGGATTTGGCTGGACCTCGATATTTGCCGTGAAGCGACTGCCATCTGACCTCCACAACCCAATGATGACATTAGGCGATATCGAAGCATTGCAGCCAGACCGTTGTTGTTGAACTTTTTAGGGCTCCAACTACCCGTAATGACTGCCATAGATGTTCGTATGGCATCCGTGACCGACGGCTTAACGTGCTCTCCAAGGCACGACCAGATCAATGCAAATACCCATTTTCAGGCATAAAAAATATTTGCACTGAGCGGGGATCGAACCCGTGCCTCCTGCGTAGCGGCCGCGTTCAATACCACTACGCCATGGAGGCTGTATAATATGTGTATTAATACTAGTAATAAAATACAACAAAATAAAAATTCAACAACAATGTCAACAATATGACGTGAAAAAAATTAATGCGCGCAAAGCAAATTAAAAAAAAAGTACACCAAGGAGGTTTCGAGTCTGAGTTTTTCATGAATTAAAAAAAAGTTGTATGATAAATTCGGCACCATAGAGGTAGAAGTAAATAGGTTTAATGATGTTTTGAGTCCACAAACCTAGTACACACGATGTTCTAAATTCAAATTTACTTTACCTCTCTAGAGGATAAAAACGACTTTTACGCTCAGTTATCGAAGAGCAAAAATAGTCTTTCCGAGATGGTGGGATGAAAAATAATTTATAATACAGTACTGAATCTGCATCTGCTATTATAGTAACGAAAACAACACGACAGATATAATTTTAATTTACACATTTCATTATACCTACAATGTATGCAGAGAGTAATGAGAACATAATCTCGAAAGTGTATACTTTTTGTTCCAATGATATTTTTTGTGAGCCTCCCATACACATTGTATATTATTATGTTTCTAAGTTAAGTACCTATCATATTTTCTAATTCCATCTGCTCTTGTAAATTAAATTAGTAAATGTTTAGTATTCAGTTAAATTCTGCCAAATATTACGCACCTGCAATTCCTGGTCACACTGTTTGGCACTTACGTCATCATTTGACATATTAAATTTCGTTCAGAAATGTTATACAATCATTTCTGAACGAATTATTAATATTTAAATATCAGTTCGGCTAGTAGGCTTTTAGCGCAAAAAAGCTCAGTCAGGAAACCTGCACTATGAGCAACAGGAGCAACATCAGCGGGAAAGTACATCTAACCTCGCGACAACATCCATACAAATATTATAAATGCGAAAGTCTAGTATGTCTGTGGTCTATCTATTACGTAAACCACTAAACCGATTTTGATGTAATTTAATTCAGAGATAGATTAGTGGTACTTGGGTAAGAACATTGGCTGTTTGATTGTATAGAGATAACAGATATCCAAGCGGGTAGAATCTATATAATTGCATAGGTAACTAAGTACCTATATCATGAAAAGCGAAGGTCAGACCATTTATAAAATTATTGTATCAGGTCAGGTATCTATTTATAAAATTAAGCATATTGTATTTATTACAATACTTGTACCTTTGGCCTATTAGTTGAAAAGGGGTTAGCCGTACGATCGGGTTACTAAATCGGGGGACAGTTACAGTAAGACGTGAATCAAATAGCGAAATGTTTCTGCCGACTCCTGGAAGAGAAATGTAGGTTGAAAAAACGTTGTAATATACAGCCCCGGATCTTCAATTTTTTTTAGGCGGGGCAAAAACTGAAAATGCCGCCCCCGGCCGCTTTTTTACCCTACGTAAATTCCCTTGAATGCCGGCGGGGGGGGGGGGGGTGTGTCCACGAGACACCCTCTCCCGGAGATCGTCTGCATCAGCCGGTACGGCAGGCCCCGTCCGTTTCGCCTCTCTAGCCAGTCCTCCATGATAACAAGGCTTGCCCTGCGCTCGGTCGCCCAAGTCATTCCTTCTACTCCATCATGATGTCCGGATGGAGCTGGACTTCTCGAGGCTCGGGTTCCCGTCCCTGCTCCCATGTCAACTTTCACCACTAATATAGCAATTTCCCAGACAAGAGAGACTTGGGAGATGCACCCTGAAGCACCTGAACCTTATTGCGAAGCACACAGTCGTATCCGATGTTCCACAGGAGTCACTTCTTTGACAGGGTTACTCCTGTCAAATGAGTGACCCCAAGACCGACCGACATTTGATGACGACCAAGGCCGGTCACTATTAGGTAGATGATGGCTCTCTCCGTCAAATACACCCCGACTAGGCGGCAAAGGTAGAGATGCACTTCATGGTACACGAGCGCCTCCCTGGAAGTCCTGGTAAGTCTATATATATATATGATAATGAGTTTGCCCGGGGTGAGGTAATGTTAGCGGTGTCCTTGGACATCACATCACCAATGCGATATATATATATATCACCACATCACACACATATATATATATATATATCGCATTGGTGATGTGATGTCCAAGGACACCGCTAACATTACCTCACCCCGGGCAAACTCATCCTTCACCAGAGCCCTCATGAGCATGGAATGGACTGGAATGAAAAGAGGACTCTTTTGTCCGCACTTAGCCTCATTTTTTGGGCCATTGTGCATGGACCTCATGAGCATGATGGCATCTACGGTGGAGCACCTCTGGCTGAAGCGATATTGGCCATTCGCCATCTCCGCCACAACCTGGAGCGGCGTCCGATGAGGCACTTCCCTATAACTCTTTCAAAGAGTTTGCGCACCTCGTCAAGCACCACTATGGGTTGGTAGGCTAACGGTGAGTCCACCGGGCGCCCTTTCGAACGGGGACCATTTACCTCGTCTTCCATGATTGCGGAAATTGGCTCCGCTATAAACATGCGTTAAGAAGCTCTGTCACTTGACGACTTGGAGATCTTCGACTAGAGTAAGGACCCACTCTCGTCCTGGAATGACGTCGGGTTCCGGGGCGGTTTTGATACTTCTTGGCTCTGATCATTGCACCGCCAGCCCTAGTTCTACCTCAAGTGACCTCGAGTCATCGTCGTCATCCACACTGGGCGCCATAGGAGACCGAGGCTCGGTAGTCTGCGGTGGAACGTGTTTCGTCAGCTGCGCTGGGAACAGGGAGCCATCAACTCCTCTGAATAGAACTGGTGGAGACACCTAGTCAACGGGGTCCAGGGGTGCAGCTTGCCGCTTTCCATAAGGCAAGGCCGCCCCCATGGGGGCGGCCTTTCATCTGCAAATTTTGATTTTGCCGCCCCCTGATGCTGCCGCCCGGGGCACGTGCCCCGGCTTGCCCCCCCCTAGATCCGGCCCTGGTAATATACCTATGATATTTACGAGTATAAAACTCATTACGTAGTTATATTATTATATTCCTTGTGGAACATTAATATGGGAACCTACATAGCCGTGTCCCGCAGTTTTAATTGCCATACCTAATCTATTTTGTTATCTGCTTACCACATCAATCAGCCACATGTCTTTTTAACATTATAACCATCTAGAATAAAGTCATTTTTAATCCTATTACTCAGTTCTTCAAACTCGTAGCGTACTTTATTTTGATTAGCTTGTAACCCAAGCCTGTTTCCCACTTTCAAGAGCAATTTTTTTATTTTTTTCAAATTCAAAGTTAGTCGACATAGCATGTTCTAAATATAGTTCAGCTCTACGATTCCATTGTTTTATTTATTTGTATCTGCCAAAATTAAAATCTGCCTTATTATCTACTATGTATGTAGTGAGGTATATGTCGGGTGTATAGGGTCACTATAACTTATTTGGGACCCAAGCTAATCACGCCGGCCTGTAGATTAAAAGGCGAAGCTCTGGAGGTGCAGGCATTCCCTTTGACGTTGGGAGGTCAGATGTCAGTCACTCCCATAGCAGCGTAAGCCATTAGACTTTAATTTGAAAAGGAGGACAAAGAGTACTTAAGCGGACCTCGGGCGGGCTCCGGGGTGAGAGCCGCAGATGCATAGGAGAATAATGCTAAGACAATGATGATGATAAATTATGTTTTTATATAATATGGAGATTGTTAGATAAATAAGTAGAATCAACAGTCACGACGAGTAGTCGGCAGCTGAAGTAGCTGCGAACAAAAAACCTGTACAGTGTATTAATACCTACAAGCTTACAGGCACTCTGTAATATTATTAACGAAGATTCATTTCACATATAGTCAGTAATTGGCTCCAGCCTCTCACGCTATACCCATTCCACACTGCACCAGAACCTTATTCTATAAATACAGGTAGGTGCAGCGCGCAGGCGCCTTAAACGAACGCACACACGCTCGTAACATCGCACAGTAAAAATATATGATGTGGTAGTTTTAATAACAATGAGTTTTTTAATTAAGTACCTAGTTAGTTAATTTTGTTAATAGAGTTATTATAAAACCGACAAGATAAAGCGATATAGACCACGTAGTTCATCTCACGCACCATTAAGTATATCGAGGAGATTCCTGAGCCTGACAGCCTTTGTTGCATGGAGGTAGTGAACGCGGCCGGTACGCAAGAGGCGTGGGTTCGATCTCCGCTCAGTGCAAATATTTGTATGCATGAATATGGGTATTTGCATTGGTCTGGTCGTACCTCAGAGAGCATGTTAAACCGTTGGCCACAGTTGCCTTAGGTATAGTAGAAATTAAAAGTGCAGTAGCAATCCTACGTAACTATAGCGTCAACATTCTAGCATTACTTGTGAGTTGTGACCTTTTTCTTATAAGACAATTTACACACACATATAAATTGTTCCTCCGTAGGAATATTATCGATAATTTCGTTATTACTTCTTAAGCAACCCGTGGCCGAGTGGTTCTAGCATGAGGTTTATGGAAATGCAATGCAAAGGTTGATGGTTCGAATCCTACGATCTTACAATAACACTTCTTTTTGTGTTTCATTTATAAATTAATATCAGGTTGACGAATAAAATAGAATTTATTATTTGTTAAACTTCTTACAACTTAAAGCAAAACTAACTTAACTTAAAGCAAAGATCAACATAAAATATAAAAAGAATGCCAACTTCATGCAAAATTACTTTATCAATATCTAAAATTATATTTTTGTCATAAATATAAAAAATCGTTATAAGGTGGTGGAATCGAACCACAAATATCTCTAATCACGTTGAATCAATAGTATCTTGCTTCAGCCACTTAGCTATCAGTTATAGGTTGGTAAATTACTGTATTAGTATCTAATAACACACACACACATGTCATATGTAAACGCAAAACCGGGCCGGCGGCGCGCGGCCGCACGCCACATTATTATAAGCCTTGTTGTGCTAATGCACTTATGAGCGCTGCAATCTTATGATGGATTCGGCAAATAATTAGGTATAATATGTTTTGTATAGTGTTTATATGGTATAATTTTAAAAGAATAAAAAAAAAAAAGTCGGTTAATAAGATTCATTACTAAGATTATATTTTTAAATATCACGGATTCCAAATCACTGACTTGCTGGCTAAAATCACCCAATTCCCTCAAAACCCATTATTTTCCCTCCGAAAATCCCCCCAAAGATATTGCCCCCCCAAATATCCCCCAAATTTGGGGGGAATCCCCCCAATCTGGCAACAGTGCTTCACACACACACACAGGCGTGCACCATAGACTAACTAAAGATTCTAATATTTGTTTTTATCTTTGCCTCAATGATACCGATTCCTCTTTGGAAGTTGTGTTGTGTTGTGGTGTGTGAGGTGGGTGATCTCTTGTCTAAAAAAAGTATTATATTTTATCAGTATATAACACACACAGTGTTAAATAACTTAAATACTCAAACTACGCAAAGGTTGAGATTTAATGATTCTTGCAGAACCTTAACAGCTGAACATGAACAGGGGGGAGGGGGGGGGGGTATCCGTGGGGATTTTTCGCACGATAACAAAAAAAGTTTGTATCGATATCGAGGATATTCTCTATCGTGTGAGAATCTGGAGCAATAAAACGGTGTGTATCATCTTATTAATACCTAAATAATTGTTCTGTAAATTTTGGGGGGATTTTTAAGAAAATTGTGAGTTTTGGGGGTTTTTCGGAATATTTTTGGGGAGAATTCGAAACAGTCATCTGGCAACACTGGTGTGAAGTAGGGATGTGACATTGAAGGAAAAGAATCGATTAAATAAAAATCGATTTTTTCTTTACTCAATATAAATCGATTTTTTAAAAATCGATTTTTTTAAAATAAATAATCGATTTCTGTGAAAAAATCGATTTTTTTCCTAATTTTTAAAAATCTGCATGCTTTTCGTATTCTAATAATAAACCTACTGACATTACGAAATTATCAGATTATAAATAAAATAAAATAATATGATTATTAAATTAATAACCAATTCAAAACTAAATCTCAAAGAAAATGTTCTTTTAAACTTTCAAGGTATTTCAATCCATTCTTCCTTTCTTTCTTCTTTCTAATATTATAAATGCGAAAGTAACTCTGTCTGTCTGTCTGTCTGTCCGACTGTCTGTCTGTTACGCTTTCACGCCTAAACCACTTAACCGATTTTGATGAAATTTGGTATAGAGGTAGATTACACCTTGAGAACGGATATAGGCTATGTTTGGTCGCGATAACCGACATCCACGCGGGCCTGCGGCTCCGCAGGCAAAAGCTAGTTTCTTATAAATGTAGAAATTGATTTCCGCAAAACTATTTTTTTTTACTGGCAACACTAAAAGAAACGACGACCCACTAACCGTCCGTAACACCACTGTGTCACACTGGCACTGGTGTGACGGTTAGGGAAGAAAATTATAATCGTCACACTATTCGCTGTCATTGTTATAATGACACAGGCAGCGGTGTAACTGTTAGTTGGTCGTCAAAGAAACATCATCAAAGTCAATTTTGTCTGTATCATATTTTCATTATCACAACAATATGAACAAACTTCTTCGTAACTCTTTTAGAAAATTATAAATTAAATAAAACTATAAACTGAACAGATAATAGTACTAGCGTAACCATAGTGTGTGTGAGCGATTCGAGAAACTAGAAGTCATATTTATATTATACAAAGTGTTCATAAATGTTACGAAAATTTCGCATTTATGAAAATCGATTTAAACGCGTAAGTTAAAAAAATCGATTTTTTAAAAATCGATTAATATTACTATAAAAATCGGTAATAAAAAATCGATTATTAGAAAAAAATAATCGATTTTTTTAAAAATCGATTATTTTTTAACATCCCTAGTGTGAAGTGGTGTGAAGTGTGAAACCATACGTAGTATATTACTTACTCTGTGTGTGAAACATACACAGAACACTTGAAACATAGAGTAAAGTATATAATACATGGTGTGAAAAGTGCGTAAGACAAGAAGGAATGTTATTATTTATAAAAAATAGTTTTTAGTTTTGTATAAATGTGGCACAATCTCTTTGTTTAAATAAGTGATACTATATTATTGCACCGCAATAATGGATGGAAATCCAGTAAATCCACCGGATGATCCTGAAATTTTTATACCGCACAAGGTCAAGCGTCCAGGATGGCCCTCGACAGCTTTGGAGCACGATAAAAAAACAGCGTTCTGGATGGGGGGTGTAATGGAGTGCTTTTCAACAGTGATCTCGCTGTTCAGCAAGACTGAATTGAAACCCGTAAAAGGTAGCTATAATATTACTTTAGTACTACTAGTATTACTTTGTTGTTTTTCGATAATATACAATAGATCAAGCTTTAGAAATAATTTGTAAAGGTTGTCGCGGTACGCAATATGTATAGGACGCATCCTGAATATATCAATGCATGAACTTGCATCATTGTCTCAGTGTGTTTATTGCTGGAGGCATTTAGTCTGTGTGAGTGTGAGCTAGGCGGCCTGGGGCGGCAGGTCCGGCTGGGATCGCAGCATTCGACTGTAGGACGCGACGCGAACAGTACGCTAGCGCCTCCTAAGGTTGCTCCCGAATTTGCTTAGCGATTTTGAACCTTAATTCACTGGTACTTCTGAACTCATTCAAAATGAACTTCTTCAGAAGTATCACAAAAATGTTCCAGAGAACTAAGGAGGAAGGTGAGAAAGAACTTTTATTTTAAGTTAGGTACTTAAATTATAGTTTTCAAAAAGATATGTATACATTTCTTAATAAAAATAAATATCTGCTATTTCCTTTGGATATTAATTTGAGATTGTCAACTTGTAATAGTTAACTTGTAATTATTACTCTGTTTTAATAGAAGTGAGATTGATTCGGTATCAACTCTAGTTGCTAAGGGAGGGTTGTTGATGATGATGATGATGAGGCTGGTGACAATGATAGCCTCTTCTTCAAATACTGCAAACTTCAGAAAGGGCTCTTCCAATACATTTATTTCCATTGGGGATATATTTGTGGTGTTTTCTCTGTCAACTACTCTGTGGCGAGCGCCCATAT
The DNA here is from genome assembly GCA_914767945.1 of Eilema depressum. NCBI lineage: Eukaryota > Metazoa > Arthropoda > Insecta > Lepidoptera > Erebidae > Eilema > Eilema depressum. Next base: position 29,220,314 of record OU612012.1, on the reverse strand, counting down.
TGAAGAGAAATGTTCGTTGTATTTGCTGATGTTTGACAGACTTTACATTTATTTAATTGAAGAAGAAAGGGGATTAGGTATAAGAATGGACTACAATTTTCCCTGTTCATGGAGATTTGATTGAAAGTGTTATTATAATATTCCTTACTTGTACTTTTACTAATTTAAATATATTATTAAGTTAAGGGGGGTACCTAAGGTATTAATCTTTTTTACCCTTTTTTGCCAAAGTGAATGCTTATTATCTCAAGAATATCCTGTTAAATTTGAAGATTGTAGCAAGGTGGTTCAATGTAAGGTAAGCCAATAAAATTCACATATGAATGTTTTATATTATGAGCTTTTTCAGAGTTTTTCTAGACTCTTAGTCTTAGTGTAAAAGCTTTAAAGCTTTCTCCTTACATGTATTATCTAACAAATGAATTTGTTTGATTTCAGGTGAACCAGCGATTAACTATGAGGGACTCGGCAATTCAACATTTTTCCAAGACATGTCCGAATGGTTGCTGCCATTGCTGAATTTTTAATAAAATGTACACAATTTTCTTAAAATGTCACGCTTTAATAATTAAAAAGAGATTTTAACTATGTCGCCATAATAAATAAATGTTCTTTTTTATATGAAACAACCTACCATTCCCCACCTTGAAGTTGGTCCTCCAATATGATTAGATGTTCGGATATTCAGTATAAAAAGTCTTATTTTATAGAATTTGCCTTTTGTCTGAGTCACATTTGATCCAAGTTCCATTTTATTCAATTGTGTCTTATTCAAGTCCCGTTTGGTCCAAGTCGCGTTTAGTGCATGTCGCGTTTCGTCCAAATCGCATTTAATCCAAGACGCGTTTAATAAGTCCATTGTTATCAAAGGCGAGTTTTATATTATGTTTTAAATTCGCGTGTTTCAAATATATTATTAAGTTAAGGGGGGTTTTCGAAGATATGTGTGTATTTATCGCAGGTTTATAAGTGCCCAGTTAATGGCAATAGGCTCGCCACCTATTACATTGGGACCTAAACATAAACGGCGAAATGTGGGTGCTAGCACCTCTACCTACCCCTTCGGGGATATAGGCGTGAGTTTATGTTATGTATGTTATGTTATGTGTTTCAAATATTTAGAAATACTTACCTTTATTAGCTTCGTTATGTTTGTATGTAATGAAATCATGGAACTCGATTTTTGAAGCTGTGAGAAATCAGATTATGAAATTAGTAAATTGAATACCTACTTATTAAAGAGTAATGATTGTTCAATAATTTTATAAAATTATTTGCATGCCATGCATGTACTATTTTACCTAATATTATACAAAAAATAGTTGGAGTAAGTATAGAAAAGAACTAGAAATTAAACATTGCATTTTGTAAAAAGAATTAAGATTCATAATTCATTTAATGAAGTCCAATAAGACATTAAAATGAACAGACAATCTAGAACACCATATAGAAACACCCAAACTAAGCAGAGCTTGTCATTTAGTTTTAGAATTTTTGTTCAATAAATTAAAAAAAAAATCTACAGTCCCAATCCCAATACTCAAAGGCAGATTATTATTGAGGGTACCATATTGGGTGAGAGGTCAAGTCAACTGCTGTTGTTCTGGGAAAAAGGAAAAAAATCTAGGTCATTGAGTATTTTTAATCAAAAATTTCACAATTTTGCAGATTTTCTTACTGATTTACTGATATTACTTATATAAAATAACAGTGATATTAGTCGCAATCACAAGTCAATGTAATAAAAATGATTAATTTAGTAAAATAAATGTAGTTTATTGAGTCATGCAGCATGTTTGATTTACAAAAAATTCGAAAAAATACACACAAAAATACAAGTGTAGTATTTTTTTAAATTAATTAATTTTAAATGAGAATATCGGTTGGATGCAAGCCCGGCTTAGATTGTAAACATTTTGGAAAATATGATTATAATACCATAGGCCAATCACAATTACTTATTTAACTTTAGCGCAAAAAGGTTTTTTTGCGACTTACGGGTAAGTAAAAGAATCACTGAACCGGTTTGAGGTCCACTAAAAATGTTTTTTTGTACTACTTAGGTGGCGGATAAACACATGGCCCACCTGATTGAAAGTGGTTACTGTGTCTTAAAGACGTGTTCAACGCCAGGGCCGTCACACTAATACGATTCGTTTTCCAAATTCTAAAATTTTTTGACAGGCAAGTTCTTCTAAATCGCGAAAAACACTTATGTCCATTTTTGACCATCGTTCATAGTTCAAATCATAACCTTTAAACAAAATCAATAAATCACTGCGGTCCATTATATTTTTATACGCGAATGTTTCATCGACCAGATTAGTATGTCTGCACTCTGCAGCCTCAAACTCTCACACCATTTCGTATTTCAGTTATCTCGATACTAATATTATTTTTGCCAATTCTAGTCTATCCTAAAACTAGTAACTGATCTGTTCCCTGCCACTATAGGCACGTTAAGTTAAGTCAAGGTATATTTCCGTCTGCGAACTCGATCCCAATACGTATCAAGTTATTTGAAGGTTGTATTTTTGAATGTAGATTTATCAATACTTCTATAACAATACTATGAAGTTCTTAGTACTTCTGTAGTCTAAGTATGTTCTCTACAAATGTACATTTGTTCATACCCTTTTGTTGCGATTTCAATTCCAAAGGGAGAAAACTCAGTACTGATTTGCATCATTTTAGTCTAAAATAAAGAATTAAGAACAAAGACTAGAAAAATTTTACTTCCTCAACGCTGCGCGCTGGCTCAAAATCGAAATAAGGATAACAGGTTAGTTGACCTAAGTCAGCAGCAAGACAGTTATGCGATTCAACTTTTAATTATAAATAAACTTGGGGTTGGTCAGACTTCGCCCGTACGATGCGGCCAACTTTTCTAACCGAGTCCCAAGTTCTGACGACCCACCCCGAACTCGTACAAATGCAAGCTTTGGATGCTACTGGACAATGAACATGGCGGTCTCGGGTAATGAAGATAAATGCACAATACAGTAATAAATCTTATTCTTTTCTATTCGCCGAAGTGTATCTCATAACTTTTGAAAAACTGCACCAAATTGGTTATATTTTTTGTTCTCGTTATTGTGAGGAAATAATGAAGAGAAAAAAATAAAATTTTAATTGAACCGAAGGTGCAGTGGGATTAGAATTGACGGGATTAGAATTCCACGCGGGCGGAGTCGCGGGCATCAGTTAGAATTAAACCGGCAGAAATCGGGTTATAGGAACCTTGCCATTGGTGGCTATAATAGAAAATGTACAGTTTTCATAAAGAATTTATTACTTGAGTTTGGTTAGAAGAACAGAACTCGTGATGGTCTGCGGTGCCCACAAACGGTGGAATCCATTCCATCTCGCATCAAATGGTTTGAGGCCTCAAACCTTTATACTTACTCGAATTCTTTATTCTCGAAAAAATACCATTTTGACTTACTTTAGGAATTAAAAATAAGGAATGGTCATATTTTCTGTTTAGTTAGGCTATGACCCCAATTCTGTCTTGTCACAAGCTAACTAAAAAAAGCTAAAAATCTCTAAATGTCAGTTTAGTCCTGTCAAAATGTAATTTCGTATTCTGAGAACACACAACTAACTTAAAATTAGCTTGACACAACTAAAATTAGAGAAAGTACTCAACTGTCATTTTTGGTTAAACAGTATTCTGTTGTACGTATTATGCACTAAAATAAGAAATATCAAACTAAAATTAGACATCATCTAAAATAATGCCAATTGTCGTTCTATATACGCTTAAAGCCTTTATAAAGCTCTATAAATCGACGATTGATTTGGATTTTATAAATAACTAGCGGACCCCGCGAACTTGCCAGGTACGTGGACCGAGAAAAACAGTATTTGCTTGGTTAAGACTGAGAAATATCACAGTTTGTTTACTATTTGATCAATAATATGCACTAATTATCATTTGTCGGCATTCTAAAGACTTATTAAGATAAGTTTTTACAGATTTTATGAAAATTTAAAAAAGAATGTAAACATTATTTTTTAAATTTTATAGGTTAAGTTTCTATGTTCTTAAAAAAGTTTCGATGCAAAAAAGAACATGTTTAATAGTACGAATAAATTAATATGCCTATCGTATGTTCATTTGATGCATTTTCGTATTTAAATAAATAATTTCAACTTGTAATACTTGTTTAATAAACAAAATTTTCACCCAAATTAAACTTTTTTTCTTCTCTAAGTACCTACAGAAAAAGAAACAGTAAAAAAAGTTACATTCAAACCTCTTTTTTTTTTAAATATGGCCGACCGCCATTGTTAGATGCGCGCACATAGGAAAACGAATTAATTTGTAGTATTGTTTATTTAGTATTTGTAGTATTATTTTATTCGCAAGTGTGTTGTAATACGTCGTATGGCACGCGTGAGCATGACGATTACCGTCCTCGGCTCTCTTAAATTCTTTCTTTCTTTATTCTCAATGGCGCCTCGGCGGTAATCACCAACTTTGCTCACTTGTACCATAATGTACTATTATTTGATTCATGGGGATACTAAGATGGTAGTAAAACTATGAGGTTGATTGCCGACAGAATGAGAATGAGTGAGAGAAAGATTCGAAGCGGCGAACAGAAAAGTCTACCTTGCATTTTTATGTTTTTATTTCTTTGAGACTCTACCTTCAGCTTATCAGACGAGGTGAAGTCATAATGACGTGTCAATAGGCCATGTATATAGCCTATATAAAATCTATAAATCAGCTATTTTTCTCTTCGCAGTACCTTCTCATTTTCATTAAAATTGTATTAATAGTACATTATGGTACAAGTGAGCAAGAGGGTCTTAAGAGAGCCGAGGACGGTAATCATCATGCTCACGCGTGCCATACGACGTTTTACAACACACTTGCGAATAAAATAATACTACAAATACTAAATAAACAATACTACAAATTAATTCGTTTTCCTATGCGCTCGTATTTAACAATGGCGGTCGACCATATTTAAAAAAAATGAGGTTTGAATTTAACTTTTTTTTACTCTGTTTTTTTTTCTGTACTTAGAAAAAAAAAGTTAAATTTGAGTGAAAATTTTGTTTATTAAACAAGTATTACATGTTGAAATTATTTATTTAAATACGAAAATGCATCAAATGACCATACAATAGGCGTATTAATTTATTCGTACTATTAAACACGTTATTTTTTGTATCAAAACTTTTTTAAGAACATAGACAATTATAGACACTTCCTATAAAATTTAAAAAAGAATCTATAACTCACTTTTGTGAATAATAGCAATGAAAAAGTCACATTTTGATAATAGGTGTCATTACGTGCCTAATTGCGGTAAAATAATTTCACTTTTATGAGCAGGTGTGTTGTAAAAAAGTTTTATATGAAATCTCGTGCCATATCTGTTTTATTGCGATATTCTAAAATGATCACGTTAGGTTAGGTCACTAAAATTAGAGTTATCCGAAATAGTATTGTCAACGTGAAATCGTTTTTAAAAGGAGAAACTAGGCTGCGGCGTCTACTAACTTCATTTGATCAAATCTACATTTTGCATTTCACCCGTTACATGCCAGGGTTGTCAGTTTTCATTACTGAGTTTTTCTCTATATTACCGAGTTAGAGAGGCTGTCCGGTTTGGTCCTCGTTTGGAGCCGTTAAAAGTCCGACTAGTTTAACTTCAGAACATCGATATCGCTAATGGCTTGTAGAGGTTAGTTCGCAGTCGCTTCACGGAAAATATCGATCCCCAGTCGAGTCTGTGATCCACATCACAGACTGGCCAACCCCCTGCCTACATGTGTGTATCAGCAATGCGTTCCATCTCTTTTTTCGAAGCAATTTTTTTTACTTCAACTTTTTCAATATTGCACGTCGCACCGTTTCATAGGCGGGATAACGGGCGGCCTGTTATCCCCAGACTTGCGCCCAGTGAACTTATGACTTGATATGAAAAACAATATGACTTGATAATTATTTTGGATATTGAAAATTATTCAAGATTACTTCGTGTTATGATGAAAGCGTCAATGACTAGACTACCCTTTTTAATGTGCGTCGACGTTTCTTTTTCATCTTTTATTTAACCTGTATAGTAATTATATTGGCAGGATCGTTTATTAGAAGCATAAAACAAATAGTTATACATAAAGGCTTTTGCCTAAAATAATATTGCGAGCCTCTTTGATTGCTTCCCACACAGCATTTGTCCAGAGGGATCGAAACAGATTGATCTCGCTAATATTCTTAGTACACAATTACTTTAAAAATTCTCATTAGCACTAAAACCTGTCATCTATTGCATCTACTGCTGTTTAATTATTTCTCATCAATATAGAAGTCCAAATATAGCCGAAGTCAATATGATACTGAATAAGTATGAAAATATAAAATGTGGCCATGACGTATTATAACTAATTATAAGCGATTATGTTTGCGCCGCGATCCGAAGGGAGCATGATGGAGCTATATAAGGTGTCGTTGCTGCGACTTGTTATATTTGTAATGACTAGATCCAAATAAATCGGAATCTTATTTCGGATCTTCCCAGTAATCAAGCGACCAAATATACTCCCTCTGTCTCACTAGTTCGATGATCACTAACTGGGGTCTTACGTTGAAAAAATGTACTTACGTTTCAGTGACTCGTGGTCACTGTCATTGATGAAGTCCGCTCTTTTCTCATACTACTTAGGTGGCAGACAAGTACAAGTGCACTAAGTGCACTTTGATAGAAAGTGTTTTCTGTGGCCTATGGAGGATTCACACTCGTACTGCCGACCCTGTAAGAACAGAGTTTCTTTGCCGCCAGTGCAGAACACAAAGCAGAACAAGCCTTTAGACTTACTACTGACAGCACAATAACTCTTCAGTCCAAAAGATTTTCAGTAGAATGTTAGCGTATTTGCTTGACTCCTTCCTCATTCGACAACTGACGTAATATAACCCCAGCCTACTTCTTCGGGGATGTCGCCATGTTTATTTCACACACGCAAATCGGTACTACACTTTCCAAGTTACCAAATCACATCATATTTATGTCCCGTTCCCGCAACTCATGAAATAGGTTCACATCCCGGGATGCCTATGTGTTATTCTAGGCTGTAATCTATCCCTGTACCAGCAATTCAGCCAGATCCGTTCTGCGTTATACAGTGATTGAATAAGACACATACAAATATCTTCAAAAACTTTCACATTAAATAATATTAGTAAGATTAGTAAGGAGTTGGATAGTGATTTATTTCAATGCATAGATCGTTTATAAACTTGCAACTTCTGAGGGGCACACACAGCAGTGAGGGTTTAATTAAGTTTTGCTCCAACTGACGGCTAGAGTGCATGGGAAGCGATAGTAGCATTAGCATAACAGATTCCGAGTTTTTCGCGTTCACTTTGATTCGCAGTTTTCAGCTTTTGATACTCGGAAAAAAAAACGATGAAACACGTACCCGCCACGTGGCGCCTGATTAGTTCTGCGCGTCAAAGAAAGTTCCATATTCAAAGCTTTTCCATTCGCCTTCATTTTGAACGTCGAGTCGCGAGTTCGACACCCCTTCCAGGATTCCGTTTCAAAATAGTATTTTTTAATGATATCTAGAGGAAGTAATATTAACTTGTAAAGAAAACTTCATCTCAGTGATATTTCTGAGAAATATTGGAGTTTAGAATTTGTGTTCTTTCATAACGACTAGTGAAGGGGGAAAGTTTTCCAGACGGAAGCCAGTGAAAAAAAACTTACTTCGATCTTGTTTGTTGTGCGGTATGCGATCCATTGTTTCTCAATGGACCAGCAAGAGTCGAGTTATACGGTCTGTGTATTAAATTGCATTTCGTAATATTCTAACATTTCCATTTCCATTTCTATTTCACATCTAATTATAGCGGACACAGGCTTTCCTAGTACTAAATGGATATTGATCCGCAGATTACATTATTCAGATTTTTGCAGACATAATTAGGTCAACAGTGAAATAATCACGTTATAATAAATAATGTAGTTAGTATTGAATTTTATTTCAATATGACAACAGTTTCAATGAAGTTTTGAGAATACCACTTATCCAATATATTTTAAAAGCTTTTAATCATCGAAAATCGAAATCTGAAACATTTTCGCTCAAATAAATAATTCGGTGTACTCGTCGATGATCTACCCCGCGTTACGGAAGTAATAATTGTATTTTTTTAAATAAATATTTTACGACATTCTATCTTTATGGGATCTAGAATGCGAATAAACTATTTAGATACATTATTTTAACAAATATATTCGTACATGTTATAAATAGAAACATCCAGATCAATGCAAATATATGTTTAATTACCTACTCTTGCATACAAATATTTACACTCCGTAGCGTAGCACTCCAACGCTCTACCGCACCTAGTAACTATTTATTAATCTGTGCTATCGCTACGCCTGAGAGGTTGTCAATATTAAAATATGTAATAATGTACCTACTAGTAGTCAGTCCGGTGGATCATTGCACCGGATAGATGCTTTGTGTAGGCGTTTTAAGGTTTCCTATCATTGAAAGTACAACAGTTTTCTCCTAAGTTGGAAAAGCTCTCTACTACTCTGCCTCGGGCACAATATTGTAAATTATGCGCCGGTTATTATACGAAATAACCGGTGCATAATAACTAGATTCCTCCTTGAAAATGAGTACAATAACGTTTTACTATGCGGAATTAAACCTGTTCTCTTATTTTCTACAGACTTTAAACAATATTAGTTTTTCCGAGAAAATAAAAGGGTGTACGAGACTAGAAGAGATACGTTGTTAGCTAATACACTGCATGGAAGAGTGCTCCGTTGAGAGAAATAGTTTCGAACTTTTACGTCGCTGGGAATAAAACACAATATTGGGGATGCGTGTGACTGTTAATTAGGTCTCTCTGTTTAACCCTTCGGGGACGGATATAAAGGATTGTATGTATGCATTGTTTAGTGATAATGGGGTATGTATATGCATAGGTTTGTTTTAGATCCATTGTGGATGTTGTAAGCTCTTGTATAGGCATGGCGATCCAATGTGGGCATGCCGCCAGACTTTTAAATAGTTTAGTTTATACTGATTTGGGTAGACATATAGATGGCTTCCTTCATTCAAACTACGCGTATATATGTTTATAATTCGGGTTACCGTTAATTTTCTTGCCTGATTTTATCCTAATTAGTATTAGCTATAACACTTACCTTCTATGGCCTTCTACAGATGAAGGATGGGAAGTCCCGTTCGAAGAGCTGTCGGAGTTCTTATACATCGGGTCAGGGGCGCAAGGGATTGTGTTCCGAGGCAACTTCCGCGGCGAGCTGGTCGCGGTGAAGAAGCTAAGAGAACGAAGTGAGACGAATATAAAACATCTGAGAAAATTAGATCACGAAAATATAGGTAAGTTTTTGAAAAATATTTTTGTTGTTTACTTTTTTTTTCATTCTAGCGTTAATTCCTAGTCGAATCCGAAGCTTTCACTTCGGATTCTGGGGTCCGCTTTACCTTTCTGACTGCGGATTTGGCTGGACCTCGAGATTTGTCGTGAAGCGACTGCCATCTGACCTCAACAACCCAATGGTGACATTAGGCGATATCGAATCATTGCAGCTAGACCGTTGTTGTTGGATTTTTAGGGCTCCAACTTACCCGTAACGACTGCCATAGTTGTTCTTATGGCAACCGGGACCGAAGGCTTAACGTGCTCTCCGAGGCACGACCAGACCAATGCAAATACTTATAGTTCATGTACACAAATATTTGCACTGAGCGGGGAACGAACCCGCGCCTCCGGCCGCTAGCCGCGTTCCCTACCGCTACGCCGGCACCGGGCAGGCTTATTAGCTAACTCGCGATAGCAAAACGATAGCAAAGTTTGCGCGATAATCGCGCAAAAACGGCAAATTGTCATTACGTAACTTAAAGCCAAAACGAAAGCAAAAAAATCGACCGTGCTGCCTCTACCTTACAATTAAAGAACTAAGAAGTGCGTTTTATCGCAAAGTTATCGCGAAATTTCCTGGGCGCGTAACAAATTTGGTATTACGTATCTCATTTGACAGCAAGCGATCAGCGAAAAAAGCGCAATAAGAAATGTCAGACCGCGATCAGTCAAAAGCTACATTTTTAATGGCCGCCATTATGAAAATAATAAATACAGAAATTTCATTGTAAAAAACCAGTGGTGTAGGTTAGGTATTATATCAAGAAACACATACTCTATGAAACATTGTTTTCCATTGAGACTTCCTCATTATCATAGTTCCTCTTATCGCTACCTTTTCGCGTTTGGCGCTAGTATCATAGCAAAAAGTGCATCTTTGGCGATCTGCGGCCTTACCATAAATATGGATCGCGATACGTCAAAAAAATTGGTATTACGTAAGGCTTTGCGATCAGGGCCCATACCATGAACACTTAAAACAGGTCAATAATTGAACTACTGTCATTCTACCAACTGCAAATGTCACTTTGTAATCCTATATAATTTATATGACATTACAAAGTGACATTTGCAGTTGGTAGAATGACAGCAGTTCAATTATTGACCACTACATACCAACTATATACCAATTTTTTTGACGTATCGCGATCCATCGCGCCGTGATCTCATTCTTACTGCTCATCGCTCGCTGGTCGCGTAAAGTTAGCTAAAAAGCCTGCGGGACCGACGCGACGGCACGACCCGACCAACGCAAAAACCCATATTCATCCATACAGATATATACACTGAGCGAGGATAGAACCTGCGCCTCCTGCGTCACTACCGCTACGCCACAGAGGCTGTTGTTTACTACCAGAATTAAAATAATTGAATTTGAATAGCTTAATACTATTCTGACATACATAAATTTTATTTTTTAACTAATATAATCTAGACGTAAGTACCAATAGGTAGTAACTATCTATAAGTAGTAGGTATAGCAAAGTACACCTTTGTATAGGATAAGTTATATTGTAACTTATGTATAAAATAAAGCAGATTAAAAATATAGTCTAACATATATCGAATAATATCTGGTGTTGCTATTTAAAAGATGAAATATTTATTACATTTCTTGATTTTCAAAGTTAATATTTTCAAATCTACTTTGTGTATGCAGAGTTGCAGACTTCGACTGTATCAACGCGTCGCCGTCTTCGATACCGAGAAATCTTGTTAAAAACTTTGAAAGACACCTAGTCAGGGCCCTGGACCGTCTCCGTTCTAGTTTTCCACTAGTCTCCTATTTATTTTGTGGTCTTATGGTTAGCTAACAATCATCGGGTCGAGCAGACGCGAACCTTAAAATGTCTTTAGCTGAATGATACAAAATTTTAAAAAAGAAACTGTAATTGCGTGGTTCTCAAAGAAGTGCAATACAAGTAACTCTACATCCCTTCCCGTAGCTGTCAGCTGTCATACATTTTGTAAATACATTTATACATTCATGTATATAAATTGTAAATCGCATTGATTGGGCATCGAATTCTAGTACTCTGACTTAGCAGTTAAACTACCGTTGTACTTTGTGGTGAGGGAGTGAGGTGTGGACCAAAATTATAAAAATACCTTGTAAAATTAATTATTACCGTACTTATTTCAAACAACAATAATTAATTTCCACGAACTTGTTGAATATTATAAATTTAACATACCTACCTCAACTTAAAACATACCTATGGAAAGTATGCCTATGGAAAATATGCCTGCAATCGAATGAGTTAAACCGAAATCCGGGCACGTCGGGCGGCGTTTGCTTTGCTGCCGCAATGTCGGAAATTCGATGGATCAAATACCAATGGTAAATATTATTTATGGTCGAACGTAATCCGGAATTTTCGTTTATCATTGAATTAAATTATACATTTCTGTTAGCGAGGATAAGCGGAATAATTTCCGTTAATTCCGTTATGTATGTATATATTGTATATACCTACCTACTCGTATATTACATAACGGAATTTATTGGTATTTACATGGTTATTTGTGTTCACTATTGGACGTATATTGTATTTGAATGCCTCTGTGGCGTAGCGGTAGTGAACGCGGCCGCTACGAGGAGACGCGGGTTCATAAGAGGCGCAGGTATATAAGGCCAATACTTTGTCAAATATGCCGTCCACACGTGGTAATTGTTTGCCGAATTACAAATGGCCATGTGAAGTGCCACCCATATTTGAATAGCACTTTCCGATGTGTCTCTTTTGTTGTGTTTTCACATTTTGTTTTGAAGTTTTTGTTAAAATATAGGTTTCATAACTACTAATAAAATAAAGTAGTGTACCATCAGATTTTATTTTTTTAATGAAGTAACGTCGAGTGTAACACTTGTATTTATTTCCCTGGTACTAGTGGGATAAATCAGTGCCAATTGTACCATCAATGGTACTGACTAATGGTACAGGTGGTTCGGCGGGGATTTTTCATGTTCCTTTTTTAGGAGTATTATAGGCACATGTCGATGTACGATTCTTACAATAAATTAATTTTAACAAGAAAGTTTAACCGACTTCAAGAAACGAATAAGAGGCACTGAAAAGCGAAAAATAACGTAATTTACGACTTCTAATAAATCAGTAAGTCTGTAAATTAAGTTATTTTTCGCTTTTCAGTGCCTCTTTTTCGCTTCTTGAAGTCGGTTAAACTTTTCTTTCTTTTCTCTTTTTAGTGAGTTTGTACAATCTCACGACTGTACATCGCATGTATAGTGACCTGAATGTACATGCGCTGATGACGCTGCACTACAGATCGAACCGGCGACGCGCGTCATTATTTGTTGCACAATACAGTGTATTTAAATCGACCACGAACCAATAACCTTTGAGTAAAAAAAAATAATACATACATATAAAAACATCCGAATTGGAAACCTAATCCTTGTTTAGAAGTCGGCTAAAGGTCCAATATCAATGAAAATTAATATAGGACTACCTGAAAAGTATCCCAAAGCGAATACAAAAAGAATTTTTAAAATCAATGCATATACACCGGAAATATAGCTGAATATTCTGAACACTTCTGCGTACCCCTTCAAAGGACTCAGGCGTGATGTTATGATGTGTAATGGCAGAAACATTGCAATAATATGCGATTGCAGCAATCGCGGCTGATTTCCTGGTACTTTTTGAAGAGTTCTTTGGTCTAATCTCGGAAACACATCATCAGATCTTTACGCAATTTAAATGGGACCATTTCGGAATAATCTACTTACGAACAAAAAAATAATTTTCAAAATCCGTCTATAATTGGCTTCACAATCACGTAACAAACATATAAAAAAAAAAAAAAATTGCGTACGATTTGAGAACCTCCTTTTTTGAAGTCGGTTAAAAAGCAAGGTAGGTACACACGATCAAACCCTAATCGTCGCATAATCGTTTAGGCGTAATCAACAAATGAGTCAAGTAGATATATTCTTTGTAGGGGCCTTTATTAACTCTTGTTGCTCAGTAGACGAGGGTACGTAGGAGGCATATTTGAGACGTCTATGCCGCTAATTATATTTATCCCATAGACTGGGGGGCGAGACAGTTTCCACCCGCTTACCTGCCACGATTCTAGACGGTTTTTTAGGGTTCCGTAGTCAAATGGCAAAAAACGGAACCCTTATAGATTCGTCATGTCTGTCCGCCCGTCTGTCTGTCCGTCCGTATGTCACAGCCACTTTTCTTCGAAACTATAAGGCCTATGCTGTTGAAACTTGGCAAGTAGATGTATTCTGTGAACCGCATTAAGAATTTCACACAAAAATAAAAAAAAGCATTAAATTTTGGGGGTCCCCATACTTAGAACTGAAACTCAAAAATTTTTTTCATCAAATTTTTCATTTTTCATTTTTTATCATTTAAAAATGCTATTGAGGTTTCTAACATATTTTTTTTCTAAACTGAATAGTTTGCGCGAGAGACACTTCCAAAGTGGAAAAATAAGTGTCCCCCCCCCCCTCTAACTTCTAAAATAAGAGAATGATAAATCTAAAAAAAATATATGATGTAAATTGCCATGCAAACTACCACTAAAAATTGGTTCGAACGAGATCCAGTCAGTAGTTTTTTTTTTAATACGTCTTAAACCGCAATTTTCGCCTTTGCTACTACGGAACCCTTCATGGGCGAGTCCGACTCGCACTTGGCCGAATTTATTTTCACATTACGAATCTTATCGATCTAAGCAGTAAGTGGTACTTATCAATTATACCAGTATATTACTGATTTCTTCACTAACGAACATGCTTCAGACGATTTCTGAGAAAAAGTATCATTGAAATTCACAAGCTTGGTAAAGGAGTTTAAAGATATAATTTTTTTATTTATTTCATTTTCACAAAAACATTTACATAAATAGCATACATAGCCCCACAAAACCGTGTGATCGGTTTGTCTGCAGGATCCATGGATGGAGGATAGATAGGGTACTTACAGAAAATTGAAGTTATTAAGCTAAATCTCAGTCGTGAAGAAGTAACAAAGATTAAAAAAATAGGTTTTACAGAAATACTGCGAAGACAAATAGATAAAATCGAATAATGGACACTGCAACGTCTGTTTCAATTTATTTCGCCCTCAAATTCCATTTCCACCCCCCAACGTGTTTGAATAGCGTTCACGGCAGCGCGGCAGCGTGAACTTTCAAAAATTTTGATTATGATTGTCAGTCAGCACAGTGGTCGCTCCCGCTTCGCAGAATACTATTTGATTTAAATAATAATTTCCTGGAAACTGATTGCAGTGGCCACTACCCGTTTGACCGCTGAAAGCAATTCCGAATATTTTACTAACATTAATTAATTTCACTTCCCACACATATTTTTCCAGCTTCAATATTTAATATTTTTCAACACACTTGCTTATAAACAGGCTTTTGTTTCACCGCAATTAAGCACGGAATGACACCTATTATAAAACTGACTTTCATTGCTATTATTCACAAGTGAGTTATAGACTTCTTTTTTTTAATTTCATTGATTAAGTTGCTTTGTTCTTAAAAAAGTTTTCATACAAAAAAGATCGTGTCCAATATTACAAACGAATTAATATACCTATTGCTTGCTCATTTTATGCAACTTTGTATTTTAAAAGATAATTTCAACTTGTAGTACGTGTTTAATTAACAAAACTTTCACTAAAATGTATTTTTTTTTCTCTGTGAGTATTTACAGAGAAAAAAAAATCATAATTCAAATAAGTAAGTAGATGACAAGGCAGCATGGTGATAGCAACTTAGCCTGTTCCGAAAGGAACAAATAAAAAAAATGTTAGATGCGCGCGCATATTTATGACAAGTCTGACAACAAATAGATTTTTACTATTGTGTTTTGATTGTGTTATGTATGTAGTATTTTTAGTATTATTTTATTCGCAAGTGTGTTGAAAATAATCGTATGCCACTCGCGTGTATGGTGATTACCGCCGAGGCGACATTGAGACCCGAGCCGTTTTACACGCTTGTACCATAATGTACTATTATAGCCGTAATATAGCTTTAATATTGAATTTCATTCTGAAGAATTTCATTTAAACGAAGTTTAATAAATGTATACATTTACTATTTAAATAGAAGCAGGCAATATGAAATTTGTGTTTCATATTTTTAAGTTACAGGCTTCATGCTAACAGGTGCTTAAAGTGTTAAAAATTGTCCTAGCGTTCAAGTGCTCAAAATATGCTCTTTAAACGCAGTACGCGATTTTCGGGTATATTTTGAGGATGCTAAGACGGTGGACGAGTTCAAATCCACCAATCATAGATTACGTCAAAACAATCCGCGCGCGATAGAGCCTCGTTCTTTCTCGCTACTTCAAACGAGGTTGGCATATGTGCCGGTAACATATACTACCGCCTACCTTCCATGTAGTACAAATGGTGCGGTTGATGCTTGTCACAAATAAAATTGTGACAAATGAGTTATGCCAAATGAATTTCGGAGTATTAAGTTTCTGCCAGATGGAGGGAACCCATTATGGAAGGCGTAAAATTTTAAGTATCGTGAAACTATTGCACTGAGCATTTAGAATGATTGTTCCGCAAATTGTTAGTCTGAGCTTTCTACCCGTATAAGGTATTTTGTTAGCTCTTTTATGAGATTATTCATACAAAAGTTACTTTGTATGAAGTGTTATTGGTGGCATCAGATTAACCGTGCTTCCAGCTCAGTGATATAAGCAGGACATTTTGAAATTCTAAAGCTTCGTTCATAGCTCATGTTGTTCGCAACATTTTGACTAGCCGAAAGTGACCGCAAACCACAACTGCAGACGCACGCAGCAGATACGCGTAATACATTACGGCTTCTCAATGGTCCCCTTTATCCGTATCGGAGTTTAACAAATAATGGGTACGCTGTATTTGCTACATGCGTCTGCAGTTGTCGACGACCCACCCGATACCTTAATGGACGACCTGGAAGTCTCGTACTATATTGAGGTCCCAGGTTAAATGCAAATTGGGTGAAATGGAACTGCCTAGATGCAGAAGGTGAGGGGCGGCGTACAGTCAGCATCATAACTATTGCAGCTGTTAAAATACGCCAAAATGTCTCAACAATAAGAATTTAAATTTATTTCAGCAAACAATGTGTAATTTTTATTGAAGCAGCCAAAGCGCCAAAAGTAATTCAGCAGTCACTGCAAAATTATTTAAGCATTCAGTTATTCAATTTGTTCTTCACATCCAATAATTCAAATATCGCCGCATCCGATGTAGCAATATATCGACGCAGTCATGGTGTTCAAAATTATGTAAAAATTTTGGAAAAAATAAAGTTTATTGATTATTTATTGAAAAGGTCCTCGAGAGCGTATGGCACCCGTGATGGTATTTATTTATTTAAGAATGCTAATAAAATTGAAAAGAAAGAAGACAGTTGAAGAATAAACTGTTTATTATTGTATAAAGAATAATTACATTGCTACACTTACTTCTTGAAAACGAACGGAAAGAAAACTTACATGCTAAAACAGTCTTTTAAAAACAATAACTTAAATTATTAATAAAAATATTAAAAAAAACATTAGCATTTTGATCTTTAATAACCTTCTTTTTCATCCTATCGTTAATTCCCAGTCGCATCCGAAGCTTTTCAGCTCGGAGTCTGGGGTCCGCCGAAGCTTTTCAGCTCGAAGCCTGTGGTCCGCTTTACCAGTCTTAACTACGGATTCGGCTGGACCATCGTGGTCTACCCGTAACGACTGCCATAGATGTTCTTATGGCAACCGGAACCGAAGGCTTAACGTGCTCTCCGAGGCACGACCAGACCAATGCAAATACTTATAGTTCATGTACACAAATATTTGCACTGAGCGGGGAACGAACCCGCGCCTCCGGCCGCTAGCCGCGTTCCCTACCGCTACGCCACGTAGGCTGTCTTAACTGTCTTCTTTCTTTTCAATTTTATTATTAATATTTCTAAATAAATAAATACCATCACGGGTGCCATACGCTCTCGAGGACCTTTTCAATAAATAATCAATAAACTTTATTTTTTCCAAAATTTTGACATAATTTTGAACACCATGACTGCGTCGATATATTGCTACATCGGATGCGGCGATATTTGAATAAATTGGATGTAAAGAACAAATTGATTAACTGAATGCTTAAATAATTTTGCAGTGACTGCTGAGTTACTTTTGGTGCTTTGGCTGCTTCAATAAAAATGTTGTAACATTGTTTGCTGAAATAAATTAAAATTTTTATTGTTGAGACATTTTTGCGGATTTTAACAGCTGAGATAGTTATGATGCTGACTGTACCTCTGAACAATGGAGGACCTGAGCCAGGCGACTGAGGTCGTCATTTTTTTTTTTTTAATGTTTATTCAAAAAGTATTACATTTAAATAATTGCATATTTACATATTTTGTTTTTACAAATACATATATGTTGCGAGTGACTGGTGCTTAAGCTAGGCTCAAGGCCTGTATTTCAGGTCACCAGGCACCCTCCTTGCTGTGTACACATTACCTACATATAAATTAATAATATATGCGTATTATGCAGTAAGATGGTTATAGCATGTTATAATACATTATTACTCCTTACTCATTATCTTTCACATTATTGTCATTATATTATGTCTAAGTAGATATTGAACAAAAGTATTAAAATATATAGGAGAAAAAAGTTAGTGTGAGTGTGTGTGTGTGTGAAGAAGCGCTGTGCAAAGTCAGTTCGGCAACTCGGGAGATGGTACTCCTCAGGGTTGTATCGCCTTTTCCCACTGGTCAGTGTTTGGGTCGTAGGTCAGTAGTGTATGCTGTTTTAGTATTGTGTGCAATATAAACAGTTGTCGCACTGATAAGACTTTACTCTCTCTCTATATAACTGCTCAGTGGGATATCGATAGGGCCGGAAAGATGACACTTTTAGAATGGCTCTTTGGGTTCATTCTAGGTCTAATAGGGGAGTTTTGTGGGCACCACCCCACGAGGTGATACAATAACCTATTATTGACTGTGCGAGCGCAAAGTAAACCAGTTTCATGACATCACTATCCACCACATGCCTCAGGGTCTTAAACACATATATTAGTTTACGGAGTCTATTACTTAGCGTGTTTATGTGGTCGTGAAACCTCAAGTTTTTGTCAATTATTACTCCTAGATATTTCACCTTATCCACAGATTACTAAATAGTTACTACCTTATCGGTTATAGCAAGAGGTTTACAAGTACAACTATGTATGAGAGGATTTGTACAGGAGTGGGCTATAAGAGTGTCAATCAAAGAATCAATTTCGTTTATTCAATTTAGGCACATATAGAGCACATATGAACGTCAAAATATTACAATTGTGTCAAGAAGTATGTAAAAGAAAAAATTAAATATTAAATCAATTAAAGTAAACCATTTGAAAATGATTCTTTCGCTGGTTCGGTAGTTGGTTCTACTGAGAAGATACCAGCAAGAAACTCAGAGAACTCAATTATCCTTTTTATTTATTTATTTATTTTTTAATACGGTTTTTATACAATTTACAATGTGCGGGCAAGAAAGTAATTAGGTTGACCATGCATTTTTATCATTAAGATATTCTTCTACTTTATAATAAGCTTTTTCCATTAGACTTTTTTTCACGTTTATTTTAAAAATATTAAGTGGCATGTCAACCAAATCCTGAGGAATTTTATTGAATATTTTTATACTGTTGCCTACAAATGAATTACCAACCTTATGAAGCCTGAGTATTGGCACTGCTAGTTTATCTTTATTTCTCGTATTATAATCATGTGTGTCCGAGTTTTTTTTTTAAAAGATTTAAGTTCTTCCGTATGTATAAAATATTATCGTAAATATATTGACAAGCAACCGTTAATATATTAATTTCTTTAAATGTTTCTCTCAGCGAGTCACGGGGTCTGAGCACAGATTAATAAATAGTTACTAGATTATAAATATAAATAGGCCGTAGATTGCTCGTATCGCTCGTTTCTGTAATATGAAAACAGTCTCAATATCGGCAGCTGAGCCCCACAGCAGCAGACCATATGACATAACGCTATGAAAGTAGCTAAAATAAACATAATGTCAGATGGTAGATTTTCTCTTCCTGTTGTACGTCTATTCGTTTTTGAAAATGTCATGTAGTTGGTTTTGTCGGTCTTTAGGGTCCAACCTGAGACAACGTTCAGACCTAATTGAGCACACCCATATACCTCCCTCCACGTTTTTGCACTAAATATGAGTACAGTGTCATGTTTTTTGCTAATTTCGGTGGCATTTTTCAATCATAGGTTTTCCGATGAAAAAATTTAATGGAGTTCTTTTAGAATATCTAGAATACTGATGTGTTCTAAAAGAACTCCATTAATTTTTTTCATCGGAAAACCTATGATTGAAAAATGCCACCGAAATTAGCAAAAAATTAGGCATCGTGAAATTACCCAAAATTGAAGTTAACCTGCAACGCTTACTTATAACGATAAGTACATCAATCGATTCTATAGTAGTAGCAATGGACGCATATAAATGTTTTCTTCGGTCTTTCTCACCTTGGATGCAGTCATTAGACATAGGCAGAGAAGCAGGTCACCTCATGAATTTAGTATACATATGCAGTCGGCCGGCAACATGCTCCAATTTCTTGACACAATAAGTAAATCGATTGCTAAGTTGTCAAGGCGAAATAGATCGATGTTAATGTTTTTGTTCGGCCATATCCATATGAGACTCAGGGGTCATCAGCACTTCGTAAATTAAGGCCCGTATTCTAGAACGACATTCGGGCCCGCATTCTAGAGTGCCATTCGCTGAATATCGACTTATTTGAGTTATACACAGACTGACGGATTTGACAGGTTTGTCTAGCAGATTGGTTATACAAGCTGTCCTCAGATATATCGAGATTCAGCTGAGTGGCATTCTAGAACAAAAAAATCGACACATTTCTTCGACCAATAAATTCGCTGAAAAATGGTGTCACGTGATCAAAACCACATGATGTAGAGGTAGACATATCTCATCAACTTCATTGGTCGAAGAGAAGGGACAAGATATGTCTACGCGCGCCGCCATGTTAAGGCTGATTCGACAGATTGTCTTTACAATCTGTCCTCAAATTAAGGAAGACTCAGAATTGGGTACCATTTTATGATTCGGACCCAATCATTTGATAATGAGTTCATTCTGTTCATCCGACAAAGAAATAAGTATACGCACGCTCACGCCTTTATCAAACTAAAGAATTTAAATTTCCCCCCAGCCTGATGGACGGATAACTGCGCGAAGAGAAGAATTCCTAATCCCAACGATGCGGAGGATGCCTAACGATGCAGGCCGTTGATCCCCTGTTTTATTTAGGTGGACTAATTGCTGTCAACCGGGCATTTTTTCTTTTTCTATGCTTCTACGTATTTGTAATTGACGTTTGCGTTGCAAATATTAATTACTAGATGTTGCTCGCGGCAATATTGGTACCTAATAATGTAGCTTTCTGCTTTTTATTTTCTAATGTCGAAAGGATTTTTGAAATCGGTTCAGAAGTTTTGGAATTTATTCGTTACGTACAGAAATACAAATCTTTCCTCTTTATAATACATATTGATGATTGGTCATGAAAGTTAAGTAAAATACTTATATAATAAAACATGAAAAAAGTTACAAAACTGTTAAAAAGATTTGAAAAATTCGTAATTTAAATTCCTAATCCTTTCAATTGAACTAAAATACAGCTGAATTAAATCACGTCGATAGTCACCGCTTATGATGTGTAGATGCATTTAGTTCTTTTTAAAGCGTATTTCTATTTTAGCATAAGTGGTGTTACTGCATTGTATTGCACATTGGTTTTGTAGTGGACTTGATATCGAATAATTGAAAGCATTCACGTGTCACGCCAAATATTAGTACCTACCATTATTTGACATTCTCGAATTTGTCAATCAATTAATCAATCAATCAATCACACGTACTTACTTATCCGATTTGCAACAGAGCACTATGCATCGAATTATAATATGTAATTGGTATTAGGTATATGTATACGATAGGTATCTTAATCTATATAGAGCGTGGAAGAGTTTGACCTTACCTGGAGGGAAAGTAGGTACTCTAAATACTAGAGATAGCGAATTTCAATCAAAGGAAACATTCATCAAAAACAACAAAACTCCATTCATATATTTTTGAAAACTCCCTTGCCACACCCGGTAATTGAACAACGAAACTACTTACGAAAAAATTATGAATACCAAAATAAGAGAAAATTTTAATTCCAAACAACTTTGTAGTAATATTTTTTCGTGTAAAATTAAAACTAAACGACTTATTCGATAAACAAAAATGTACCCTTAAATTCAAGATGGCGGAAAACGCAACGAACCGAATACCACGCAAATCAAAATTTAGACTGTCAAATGTCAATTAAGAATTTTTCTCGGTTTGCCCCTTTGAGCTATCTCTGTTGTGCCAGAGAGATAGATCTACCTTTAACTGTAGGTAATTTAAGTGACCTACACCTACAGTTAAAGGTAGATAGTATAGTAGTGGGAACGGCCGTTAGACGGTGAGCGGTCACCGTAGCTAAAGGATATTGGCGAGTCTTGCAACATACCGACCATGTTCTAGGCCACTCTTCTTACTCTTCGAAAAGTCTCATCTCATTATATAATTTAATATTTCATATTGAAACACCAACGCTAAGACTGTTTAATTAGTCAACAAAACAAGGTCAAGTTTCAAAAGCTTATGAACGACTCATGTGACAATTAATTTAGTTTCAAATTGAACGAAATGTCTATTTATAATTTTTCATAAGTAGGAACCCTCTCAGTTAGGTGTCGTTTCGGTAACGTCGACTTTGAAGTTACGTAGGTATACCTATTGTATTCCATTAGATTATACCTACGCAAAAAACTTAAGAATACAAATTAAGTTAGGACTCAGAATAAAGTAAATATCCGGACGACTCCCGGTATTAATTAAAGGGTGCAATCGAGTCTGCGCTATATTCCCTATTTTCCAATATCGGAAAGCGTTGAGTGAATATGTGGAACTAAAATTATAGCTGATGGAGTGTGGGCGTTCATTTGCAATTTATACCGCCTACACGTTTTATATTCGACGCATTAACCATATCTAACTAAAATATACAAATTCATTATGTTACCGGAGTTCGATAGATAGATAATTCTTTAATGTACACCAATAGATTTACATTAGGACTGAGAGGTAGGTACTCGTAGCATGTAAATATACAGTTTAATGTACAATGGGCGGCCTTATCGCTGAAAGCATTTATAAGCGAGCGGAGTTATCCGTAACCAAGAAAATGCAACTTGCACTTTGCTAGCCTGAAATGTTCTCGAATACTAATTCCTTTATTCAGTAATTGCCGCGTGGTTCCCGGCAGAGTAGATTTTAGGCCACCCCATCTCTTCCCATGCGGTGTCGTTCATGGCGACTAAGGGATAGGCTACGAATAATATACATTATTCGTACGGGATAGGGCTGTTCAACATCAGACAGATATATACCGCCCAGACTCAGCCTCAGTTGTATGGTTCGAGTCAACAATAGTGCCCGGAATACGGCAATACTCACCCCCTATTACGTGGGATGTTATGTTCAGTAAGCATTCCGTAAACTGGGGTAACTTTGAACATTAATAATATAATAAAAAGTCATTCAGGACTTTTAGACAATTTAAAATTTGAGTTTTTCACAAGTGGAAATGCTATTTCGGTCATTCATCTATTTTTAGGGTTCCGTAGCCAAATGGCAAAAAACGGAACCCTTATAGATTCGTCATGTCTGTCCGTCCGTCCGTCTGTCTGTCTGTCCGTCCGTCCGTATGTCACAGCCACTTTTCTCCGAAACTATAAGGCCTATGATTAATAAATAATTTCACACAAAAATTAAAAAAAAGCAGTAAATTTTGGGGGTCCCCCCATACTTAGAACTGAAACTCAATTTTTTTTTTTTCATAATACCCATACGTGTGGGTATCTATAGATAGGTCTTTAAAAATACTATAGAGGTTTTTACCATAATTTTTTTCTAAACTGAATAGTTTGCGCGAGAGACACTTCCAAAGTGGAAAAATGTGTCCCCCCCCCCTCTAACTTCTAAAATAAGAGAATGATAAATCTAAAAAAAATATATGATGTTTACCATGCAAACTTCCACTAAAAATTGGTTCGAACGAGATCCAGTCAGTAGTTTTTTTTTAATACGTCATAAACCGTAATTTTCGCCTTTGCTACTACGGAAGTTACGGAACCCTTCATGGGGGAGTCCGACTCGCACATGGCCGATTTTTTTACGTTTGCTTGCTGCTCTTGAAAAATAAATCCATTTTAAATTGTCCTAAGGTTACCCGCTGTCCAAACTAACCCCAGTTTACGGTAGGTACATACATATATTTGTTTTAGGATGATGATTACGATAGTTTTGAGCGGATTAAACTATGTTATTCAAGGAAATAAAGGTAGTGTAAATATTCCCTGCGTAAGTACGTAGGTACTTGAAATATAATTCCGTTGTAGAATTTCAAGTTTATTTAATGGGTTCAAATGTCTAAATTTAGATCTCAGAGTAACGTTTATAGACAATATATTATTATGATTTGACATTAATTTACATTAACCAGTTTACATTCAGTTTCTCGAAACAATACTCACTACTTGACTGCCTCTGTGGCGTAGCGGTAGTGAACGCGGCTGCTACGCAGGAGGCGCGGGTTCGATCCCCGCTCAGTGCCAATATTTATATGCATGAATATAAATATTTGCATTGGTCTGGGTGTTTCTATGTATAATAAGTATGTATTTACAAAAAAAAAGTATCTAAGTATGTATATCCGCATTCTAAATTCCATAACACAAGCTAATTAAGCTTACCATGGGTCTAGAAAGCGTTGTGTAGAATGTTGTGGAATATTTATTTATTATTTATTATTATGACTACTTTTACCAATAACGCAATCAATTAGCCTAAATTGCAGGCAATTCATACATACATACAATCACGCCTTTATCCCCGGAGGGTTTTTCACCAATCATTGTATTAGGTCCCACGTTATAGGGGGTGAGCCTATTGCCGTTTTCCGGGCACTATTGTTGGCTCGAGCCATGTATAGGCTGAGTCGTGGCTGTATATATCTGTCTGATGTTAAACAGCCCTACCCCTTAGTCGCATTGTACGACAATGCAGGCAATGGTTACTAGTTAATATCCATTCCAGGCCATTGTAAGGGAATAAGTCCTGACAGTTCTCTTACTGAGATGCCTACCTTGTAGTGACACAGTTTGCAGTATTACATGGACCCACTTAAAGAATATCTAGAAGTAGTACCTTACCGTAATATTTCTTAAGGCAGTGAGTAATTCTTTTCCTGTAACAGTGTACTTATACTTACCACAGAAAAGATAATAGCTTATAATATGTACTAACATATAATACGTTCACCGTAGCAGCAGGCTGCAACCCGTCCTTGAAAACGCTTGCAATAGATACAGAGTTGACATTGACCCAAAAACACAGATGTTGGTACCACGCGACCCGACCCAGAATTGTGTGTGTTAACCTTGTAAAGGAATCCCTAGCCGTGAACTTGAGAGTCGTATTTCGTAAGAGAGCACACAAATATGCTGTATAAACTCTAAAAGAGTCGAGTCTAAATCAGTTATTTGACTGTAGAATATTTTGTTAGATGTTATTGTGGTCTGTACATCTAGATTTTAGGCCGTAGTAGGTGTATTCTGAAATTGGAGTAGGTACTACGTTGACCCTCGACCTCCTACGGATTTAAAATCTGTTTTAATATTCTTAAATAAAAATATTAACCTTTCCGTAGTCTGATGGCAGTTTTTTAATCTTTATCTGGATTAAGATATGTTTCGTCCTATAATAATAAAACTAGCTGTTGACCGCGACTTCGTCCGCATTAATTCCGGAAGAGATTAAGGTATGTTTACTTTTGCAGTCTGTACAACCATCCATCGTCTATTTTACTAACGTATTATTCAAGCTATCCTGAAGAGGTGAAATTCCGTTTACGCTTCATAAGCCGATCAAATCTTAAATGTAGTCTTCACTGCATCTATTTACACTGGGAAATCAATAAGTTCTCGGTAAACGATTTCCTACCTTCTAAGGAAATAAAATAAAATTCTTGACATTTGTATTTAATTTATACGGCAATTCTGATAAAGATAAAAAGAATACTATTTGTGGAGAGTTGGTAGATAGGTATCTACTATCAGAGTACGATTATAGTAGTCAAGTGAACTTAGGCGTGGTCGAGCTTGAAGATGAGAGCGCTGCCGGCCTGTCGAAACCTAACGCCTCACCAGAAATAATAAATATAATAATAATAAGAAAGTAACTAGTTCTCTATTTGTTAGATCCTCTTTTTAGGGTTCCGTAGCCAAATGGCAAAAAACGGAACCCTTATAGATTCGTCATGTCTGTCCGTCCGTCTGTCTGTCTGTCCGTCTGTATGTCTCAGCCACTTTTCTCCGAAACTATAAGGCCTATGCTGTTGAAACTTGGTAAGAAGATGTATTCTGTGAACCGCATTAAGAATTTCACACAAAAATAAAAAAAGCATTAAATTTTGGGGGTCCCCATACTTAGAACTGAAACTCAAAATTTTTTTTTTCATCAAACCCATACGTGTGGGGTATCTATATGTAGATAGGTATTTAAAAATGCTATTGAGGTTTCTAACATAATTTTTTTCTAAACAGAATAGTTTGCGTGAGAGACGCTTCCAAAGTGGAAAAATGTGTCCCCCCCCCCCTCTAACTTCTAAAATAAGAGAATGTTAAATCTAAAAAAAATATATGATGTAAATTGCCATGCAAACTTCCACTAAAAATTGGTTCGAACGAGATCCAGTCAGTAGTTTTTTTTTAATACGTCATAAGCTACAATTTTCGCCTTTGCTACTACGGAATCCTTCATGGGCAAGTTCGACTCGCACTTGGCCGATTTTTTAGGGTTACGTACACAAAGGGTAAAAACGGAAACATTCATTGTCTATCACCTGCCCCCTAGACAAGTGGCAATTTGTTGGCCGGCGTATTCTCAATTCAATTAAATTTTTTGGTGTGGCAAGCTATGCCGAAGTTGTCGGCAAAGAACAATGCCCACTTTTCACCTGTCTGATCAGAATAAGCAATTTGCCCGTATTGCCTAGATAATTAGCTCATAAAATAGCATATTTTTTTCTATTTTTAACAAAAAAACTTAGAAAGAAAGTGTTAGGCTAGAAAATCAGATATCAGTTTTTTAATGATAATCAAAATGATCAGCAATATATCAATCTGCGTAAGATGAAATTCACCATCTTAAAGCAGAAACCATAGACGGAAAATATTCTCTACTCTCTGTCACGTTGTGATTATATTCTCTTTAGAGATGTTACAATCGGGACTATTTAGAATAGTCGTATTAATGAACAAATGACTTGACAGATATTACGTTATTCTTCCTGTTACCCAGTAGGACAAATATTAGTCACACACACACACACACATACACACATAATCACGCCTTTATCCCCGGAGGGTTAGGCAGAGGTGAATGAACACTCACATTTCACTAAATCATTGTATTGGGTCCCACGTAATAGGGGGTGAGCCTTAGAGTATCTATCTTACCTGTAGAGCGCGTCTTAGCAAGTATGAACTGCTATCACGGGTGTGAACAGTGCCTAGAATTTTTGACAACTGCAATCAGTAGCAAAACAATATCTGCCAAAGTGATTTCGCAAATAACAGTTTATTTCATTTTGTGGTAATAATGGTGAACTGTGCATTGCCAGGCTCTCAAAACGATTCCCGAAAAAAAAAAAAGAATGATAACATTTCATATCACCCGTGAGTAGTATTATCTTCCTCTTAGCGTTAATTCCCAGTCGCATCCGAGGCTTTCAGCTTGGAGTCTGGGGTCCGCTTTTGCCAGTCTTAACTACGGATTTGGCTAGACCTCGATATTTTCTGTGAAGCGATTGCCATCTGACCTCCACATCCCAATGGTAACATTAGGCGATATCGAAGCTTTGCAGCTAGACTGCTGTTTTTGGATTTTTGAGGGCTCCAACTACCCGTAACGACTGCCATAGATGTTCTTATGGCAACCGGGATCGACGGCTTAACGTGCTCTCCGAGGCACGACCAGACCAATGCAAATACCCATATTTCATGAACACAAATATTTGCACTGAGCGGGGATCGAACCCACGCCTCCTGCGTAGCGGCCGCGTTCACTACCGCTACGCCACGGAGGCTGTCATGTCATGTATAGAATGCCTAGGCATTCTATACAATGCCGGATTATACACATTGCCTATAACATAAATACGAAATAGTGACCAACTTTTCCTTCATACTTTAACAGGCTTAGGATTAACGCACGCACATAGATAATAATATCGCTCATTGTCGCTATTATTTTGACTATTACCTAATAAGATATCAAAATAATATGAAATAATCGTATTAGGTATACCTAGTAGGTATACCACTGTTATATTGTGTTACTGGTACCTGCTACGATTACAAAATAATAATTGTATTTGTCCTCTCTCTACGCTATAAACAAACACCGACTATGACATGACAGTGACAGCTTCATTTGGTTTCATGGTTTCGTTTTATTGCTGATGTGTAGTGTAATTCCTCTTTCTGTTGCGTTCAAATTCAATTTTGATACTCTGATATCAACCCATTTGAGAGGAGAGCAATGTCCGCATCCGTGGGATCCTTGTCCATGACATAGCAGATAAAATACAGGAGAGCCTCATTGCTGGACAAGTTTTTCGGCAACCCCCAGGCTACGTGTATGATAAAAATGTCTGGCAATACCGCCCCGCCGGGTAGCAGAGCAAACCTAAGAAGTCTTAGCTCAACTATCGTTGTAGAATGTGTTATGCGTGCCAATTATCTCATTACCAGTGATGCCCAAAACAGTGAAAAGTGGAGACAGACCCTAAGGGCCAGTCCACACGGTGCGTTGTTTGCGTTGCGTCGACGCAACGCAAATATTTTGACACATAGCCGGCCACACGGGAGCTGCGTCACCGCAGCGCAGCGTTACTACGATGCAGTCACAGTCACAACGCGTACACCCCCGCCCGCTTCGCCAACGGGGCTGCAGCTCCGTCGTGTGTGCGTTGTGTCGACGCAGCGCGCCGTGTGGACACTATGATTATTTGTATGTAAAACGACGCGACGCAGTGGCACAGTGCTGCGTCGACGCAACGCAACGCGCCGTGTGGACTGGCCCTAACCTTTTAGAAAAGTCGGAAGACAGACCCTGGGCTCTAAGATTCCTGCCTTCAATTCAAAACACAACATTATTTTGACGATGATTATAATAAGAGAACACATACATTATAAAATAAAAAAATAGACGAATAAAAATACCAATTGTAATGAATAAAATGTTGTAAGGTTGTATTATTAATATTCATTTTTGACTTTTCATATTGTCATTTCTGTAATAGCAATAAAGTTAAAAAGTATTTTATTTAGTTATTGTTGAATGCAAAAATTCCCTCAGCCTCAGTGGCATGGCGGTAGTGAACTCGAATGCTACGTAGGAGGCGCGGGTTCGATTTCCGCTCAGTGCAAATATTTGCATGCATGAATATGTCTACTTGTATTGACCTGGTCATGGTATCTCCGTGCCTTGGAGAGCACGTTAAGCCGTCAGTACCAGTTATCATACGAACATCTAATGGCAGTCGTTAGGGGTAGTTAGAGCCCTATAAATCCAACAACTTGTCTACACAATACTTTAATGTCGCCAATGGGTTTTGGAGGTCAGATGGCAGTTGCTTCACCGAAAATATGTAAGTTCAGCCGCGTCATGGTAGTACTGGAAGAGGTGGACCCCTGACTCTGAAGCAAGGCCGTGGATGTAACCAGAATGAATGCAAGGCTGATGATGACAAAAATTGCAAACAGTAAATTGTATGTTGAAAGCTCATTTAATCACTGAATATGAGCATATGACATGAAATAAATCTAAATTATTATCTACCTATATCTTGTTAATCTTGACTGTGAAGAATTAACTTTTGATAATATGAGATCGTCATCATCCTAGCGTTAGACCCGGTCGCACCCGCGTATAAGTAAAATGTATGTCAGAACACGATCATTGGTTGTTAGGGGTCCATTACACGCTAGGTTTTGCCATGGTTTAACCATCAATCACGCCGTGAGTGACCAATAACATAACGTCTAATAACCGATTGACCAATAATATTCATGATTGACGGCATGATGCATGACGTTTGCATGAGCGTGTAATGGACCCCTTAAGTTTTTTGACACTGTCACACAGTTCATTAGTCAAAGCACAGATAAATAAATACTTTACCTACACGTTTTAATACCTTTAATATACATTTTTCTGTCTAAAGATTTAAACCATTATTGGTTTTATGGTTTTAAAGATGCATTATCTATTCATCAATGATACCAGTACAGTAATACGATAGCATTTTAAAAATGTAATGACAGGGCAACGGATGTATGGAAAGTGGGCATCATTCTTTGGCCATGTACAGACGTGCGAAGGAGTATAGTCACTTAAAAGGCCGCAGTCAGTATACATTTTGAATTTGGCAATTTTGTCATAGGGTCTAATTTGACTGATTGTGAGCAAGTCGAAACACTTAAGAAAATACAAATTAAATAATAATAAATAACCATTCACGAATAGAAATAATACACGCATATTCTAAAATAGACTGACGAATGTATGGGATTTGACGTATGTGACAGTCGTCAACGTATGTCATAAGCGTCAAATCACATGCATTCGTTCGTTATATGTCTGAATTGTCGTCCTCCTTTTATCAAATATCTAGCGAGGCCGCAAACGGCAGACCAGCATTTTAAAATTGTTAACATTTTATGATAGTGGCGTTTATTCTTTACACTTTACTCACATTTTAACATCAAACAGTTAATTTTTAATGGCAGAGTGAAATTATATTGACTATCAACATGTTATAATAAAACCTATCTACTTATTTCTCGCCTGGAAAAGAAAATTGATTGACTGATTGGTCGGATGGTACGTCATGTTCCTAATACCATCGACCAATCAGTTAGTACCAAAGGTCAAATGACCGCATACGTATTAGTTACAACGACACGTTGGAGCGTAGACAGGTTAACTATTCATTCGGTACATTTTTTTTATATACCACTTAGGTGGCAGACAAGCACACGGCCCACCTGATGGGAAGTGGTTACCGTGGCCTATGGGCTTATGCAACACCAGGGGCGTCACACTTTTGCTGCCGACCCTGAGGAAACCTTCTAATGCCCTTCTTGAAGAACCCCATATCCTTGTCAATCGCTTGGGAGAACCACCGCAGGGAGTTCATTCCACAGCTTGAATGTTCCTTTCATACTCGTACCGCACGATATGCACATTATTCTCACATATTTTTCAAGTACATATTCACATTTTAAATTGCAATGGAATCACCTTAAAGCAGAATACATTTGTAGTTATCATCCGTTAGACCAAATAGATTTTCGTTTTTCCGTCAAAGGCGTTCTGACGGCAAATGCAAAACCTCGGTATTTACTAACGTAACTACCTTATTTATCAAATGCAGTGAATTTTCAAAGAAACCCATTAAAAGTGGTTTTACAAGGCTCGGAGGCAGAGCATTCGCAATTTTAATATGCCAATATGAATCATAGAAAATTTTTCTATTTAGTTTTTAGTTTTCTTCCACCGGCAATTAGCAGCTACTATGGTGTCCATAAACGTGGTAATTGGCCAAAAAAAAAAACTCAAACACGTATATGATATTTATTTTTGGAGAAACTATACTTAACACTTGATTCAGATATCGGTCACTTTGAGTACTATACATTAATGACACTTCTCAGCAAGTAGCTTTATTTAAGAAAGGAAGATAAAAGATTATCGATATATCTCGACTAATCTCGAAAATCGCGAATGGCTGAAACTTTAATAGGATCGAAGTGTTTGTACGAACATAAAAAATCACTAGTCACCTGTAGAATGGAAACGCAATCATCCTTTGCCAATCAATAGTTAACAAAATAAATTTTGTTTCATATAATAATATCGTAAAGGGGTTCAAAGTATATCGCCCGAGGGAAAAATAATTTGCTCTCGAGTTATATACTCTGCTTTTCATCCCCTTTCTATGAGAAAAAAAAACATAGGTACTGTAATCTGTAATCAGAGAATCATTCTCAAATGATTTATTTTACTTTATGTATTGTTGTCATAATTCTTGACATAATTGTAATATTATGACGTTCATGTGCTCTTTTTGTGCCTAAACTGAATAAACGAAATTGATTCTTTGATTCCATAATACAAGAACAGAGACGGCATACGCGCGCCTGTTTTTTTTTTTACGTAGCACGGGTCACCTTTGCGCCGTGCAGCCAACACGAACCAGCCAGTAATAAAAAAAAATTGGTTCGATTTCTATGAATAATTATGATGTTCCGAATTCAAATCACTTTTCCGCCCGCTAAAAAGCTCTGAACAGAAAAGTGCTACTTTGCTTCCACTTATAGAGGAACAAAGTGACACTTTTCGAATAGAAGAGATGAAATAGTAGATTGTTAACCGAGGGTGGAAAGAATCAATTCCCGAGGTAGTTAGACGCCCGAGCGCAGCGAGGGCGGCTATGTCCGAGTCGGAATTGATTCTTTTACCCGAGGCAGGCTTCCGTCACTCGCTCAAGGCCACGCGATAAACACCTACAGCTTGGCGTACAGTCGACTGTACAAACTGGCAGAGGGCTGCCGAACGCGCGCCTGAGCGCTCGCATCACACTGCACCGCACGTTTCCCGCGCTTACGCTTCGAAATGCCGAAACCACGTAATTAATGTGCAGTGGATGGGTATATACCTAAGTCTATTTCTTTGAACATAAGTACCTACCTAAGTAATAAGTATGTAAATCGTAAACTCAGACTAAAAGAATAGTTTTAGTCTGAGATCGTAAATTAAGACGTTTTTTGAGTCAGGTATTATATAAGTGTTGTTTTATAGGTAATTCTAATTCTAACTGACGTTACCTAGTACTTACGTAATAGAATAGTAGGTAATGTCCGTTATTTTTAGGGTAGGAATAAGCGTCTATAATCTATACCTACTGTAAATTATTTCGTAATTTTATACCAGTTTGGTCAACTGATTTGAACAAAATGATTAATCTAAATGCATTAAAATTGGAAAAAATCTTATGAGAAAACTATAAATACAGTAGGTATACCTTACTGTATACCTACCTATAGGTACACTAAGGCCTATAAAGTAGCACCGTATTACAAATGTTATAAACCGTTGATTTATATTATTTATTAAAATTATTTACGCGATTAAAGATATTTTCGACTAGGTATAAAATGTAATAAATTCCGAGAAGAGAAAAAAAATATAAATCATATAAAACTAAAACATATTGGATTGACTAATAAAAAATGTGGTTAATTCGTTTTATTACAATAATCATCATAGATATAACCCTAGCGCATTCTTACGATGACGTCACCCGCACGGCGGGCAACACAGTCTCGACTCTATGAGTGCGGGCTTAAGGTACAATAATTCTTCTCGTTCTGAGCAGCAGGTATTATTATAAAAATTTTGTAGGTGAATATAGCGTAGATATTTTCACTTTTGTATGGGAGTGATGTATCTGTTACGTAGTAACTATTTATTAATCTGTGCCCGAGGTAAGCACTCTACTTTTCATTTCGAATATGAGGAAAATAAAACAAGTTATTTATATAAGCTATTTATTGATAATATATATTAATAATATGAGCAGTAAGTACCTATTTAATATTCTTCACTGCTCGCCACTTCATAAAATCATTGTATGTGTTTATTTATGTATCTTTCTTTTGAGATTTCTGGCAAAAGATTTTCAATAACACAATTTGCCTCGTCTATAATTGAATCTAGTGTCTACATTCCAGAATCGCTTGAACTCATTTTTAATATTCAAATGTTACCATAAAAGATTATTACCTTTTTTTTTAAATTCCGTCACAGGTCACAGATACATAACAGATATAATAATATCCCGCCAATTTTATTAATGTCGACTTTTTAAATTTTAAATATGGAACTCACCGCGTAATTGTTGCAGCTCATTCCGCTCAAAGAAATTTACGCTAAGTTCACACTGGCTGTTTGGAAAGTCACATGGCCGCAGCATTTTTTTTTAATTAGTTTTTTTTACATAAAACTCTTCACAGCTGACAGTAGTATAAGGATGGGTATCAGGTTGAATGAAACATCTCAAAGACTGGTACATGAATGTATATTAAAAGAGTACATTTGTGTTTTATATAGGTACACACACATGATTATATTACTACGTCACATCTCCCAAGGTAAACAAAAAAAAAAAAAAATGTGACAGTATAAGATAACATTTTTTTTTTTTTTTTTTTTTATATCTAACATACAGAGATATCATTCTATGCAAGAATAAATGCGGTTAAATACATATAATACGCATAATGTTATACATTAACATTCAACTTATTATTTTAAGCATAGTAACAATCGTATCTAGATATTCTATACCATATCAGCTGTCTTGTTATTACAAATAGTATAATACGAGATATTACGGCACGGGACACCTACTCTCTCATAACTGTAATGTAAACATTAAACAATGCTACTGAGGCTATAACTAAGAGTAGTACAATTTCGTTCTGTTTTTATGAATTATATCAGGTTTTCCTTTAATCGTGACCTCGACATTAGGCGACAAATCCCGAATTACTGTATAAGGACCGGAATAGAGATTTGTAAGCTTATTACCAGTTTCATTTTTTACTAATATTTGATCATTTATTTTGTATTTTACGGGATTAATATACCTGTCATATCTGCTTTTACGTTCTATTTTTGAATTAACTAAGTTATTACGCGCCTCTGTTTGTGTAACTTGAAGTCGGTATTTGAGCTCAAGGGGATAATTTTCATGATTATAAAGTGGTTCTACCGTTTTTATAAGATTACTTGGCAAGTTACATGGCTTGCCATATACAAGCTCAAACGGTGTGAATTTCGTCGAAGAATGTACAGTGGTATTGTATGCGAAAGCCCAAAAAGGTAACCAAGAGCTCCAAGACTCGGGTCTATTATCTGTATATATCCTCAAAAATGCTCCTAAGGTTTTGTGAGAGTTTTCGAGAGCGCCGATACTTTGATGATGGTATGCTGTGGAATTCAAGTTAGAAATATTAAGAACTTTACATACCTCTTTGAATGTTGCGGACATGAATTCTGCACCCCTGTCTGATCCAATTTCTCGTGGAACGCCGTGCAGTAGAATGAAGTTGTTGACAAAAACGCGTGCTACCTCAATTGCTGTTTTATTTCGAAGTGGGAACGCACATACATATTTCGACAGCTCACATTGAAGTGTTAAAATGTACGAAAAATTGTTACAATCCCTGTCAAGTGGTCCTACTATATCCAAAAAAATTTTTTCGAATGCTGTGTGTGCAGTAGAAGTAATTACCATAGGTTCTTTTACTGACACGGTATACTTTTGCTTTTGACATTTATTACATTTTTTAACAAATTTAGTGATGTCCTTCTCAAGACCTGGCCAAAAATAATATTTTTTAATGTTATTAAACATTCTTCTAATGCCTGCGTGACCGCTTGATGGTAATAAATGGAAATCATTCAGTATAACCTTTCTATCGTCCAAATTATCAACGCGCTCTATGTCCTTTAATATGCATAGCCGGGGACCTGTCCATATAGTATATCGTTTAATCTCATTTGTTAACTTCTCAATAAATATTTTATTGTTTTCGTTTTTAACAAAATATATTTCATTTATATCATTATTATCACAAAACATACACATCGCTCTCACAAATACGGCTGGCGTTAGTTGCGATCGAACCGATGGATTTATATATAAAATCATTTTCTCACTATTATACGAGAATGTATCACTTTCTGAACTTATTTTGTTCGAGTTTCGTAGCCTATTTAGACATTTGGTATCTATAAATTGTAGCTCTACGGTATTTTGTGGTTTTACGCATGTCTCCACGACTTTTGGTCTTTCAAAATAGTTTTCTACCGAGTCATTAATACGTGAAGCCTCTTTTCCACATTCCTTTACCTGAGCTCGTGTCATCACACATATACCTTTGTGTATTTCTTTTAAATCCTCTGAAGATGTCACGATACGAGATAAGGCGTCTGCCGCTGCATTTTCATGGCCTTTAATATATTCAATTATATAATCGTACTCCTCTAACAATAATCTAAATTTGAGTAATCTACTTGACGGGTCTTTAAGACTGAATAAATATATTAATGGTTTATGGTCTGTGACAATTTTAAAGGTACGGCCATACAAATAAGGTCTAAAATGTTTCACAGCCCATACTATGGCCAATAATTCCTTTTCTATAGTAGGATAATTTTGTTCAGCTTTGTTAAGGCTCCTACTGGCATACGCGACCGGCCGCCCGTCCGCATTAGATAAAATTGCTCCTATAGCGTAACCTGACGCATCGGTTTGTACAACAAATTGATTATTATTTGACAAGTCGGGATATTGTAAAACCGGAGGTGAAATCATACATTTCTTAAGCATTTCAAATGATTTTTGTGTATCTGTATTCCATAGGAATTTTATATTTTTCCTGCATAATAAATTTAAATGGTATGCAATTGCCGCAAAATTTGGTATAAATTTCCGGTAGTAGTTCGCTAGAGCTACGAAGCGTTTAACTTCATCGGTATTTTTAGGAGTTGGATAATTTTTTATTGTGCATATTTTATCAGGATCGGGCAAGACACCGTGTTCCGATACCACGTGACCCAAATAAAGCATATCTTTTTTAAGAAAATCACACTTGGCTGGGTTTAATTTTAAATTAACTTTACGTAGTCTTTCAAAAACCTCAATTAAATTTTTGTTATGATCAAGGAGGCCTCGCCCCATTATTATCAAATCATCTTGGTAACATAAACATTTTTCATAATTAAGACCTGCCATTGCCATTGTCATCATTCGGGCAAATGAATTAGGGCTTGTCTTAAGACCCATAGGCATCCTAGTCATTCGAAATTGACCTGAACAGAAGGCAGTGAGCTTCCTACTCTCCGGTTCAAGGTCAACATTATAAAATCCTTGATTTAAGTCTAAATGAGTAAAATAAACGCAACCCGATAATGAGTCTAAAATTTCATGAATATTTGGAAGAGGGAATTTATCGTTTTCTATACATCCATTTAATTTACGATAATCGATTACCAGGCGCCATTTTTTCTCCCCATTTGCGCCAGGCTTTTTAGGTACTAAGAGAACGGGGCTCGACCATTCGCTGTTACAAGGTTCAATAATTCCTTGCTTAAGCATATTATCTATTTGGCGCTGTATTTCCTTTTTTTGGAAATGTGGCAGCCTATACGGCTTGCTATACAATGGCATGGAATTGGGTTTCAAAGTTATTGAATGTTTATATATTTTAGTGGTAGTCAAGCGGTCTCCTTCAAGATAAAATAAATCATTATATTTGGCACATATTTCCTTAATACTGTCTTGTTCCTCAATATTCAAATGATTTAATTTTAATAAGGGGAACAATTTCTTAACCCGCGATGAGTTATTCATAGTCTCGTGGAATATGCAGATATCATAATTATTTGCAATCTGAATGTTCGGCTGGATGTCTCGTAACCTTAATTCGGTTTCAGTAGTATTTAAGATTAAAACGGGTATTTTTCCATTCATGGGGCTAACTAATGTATTCGCAATATAAATTCCTTCTTGTAATTCTGATGAACAAACTAAACATTCCTCCTTTGCGTCTGTATTTATATAGTGTATGCTTTCTGACCTAGCCGGTATAATGAATGAATCATCCTGTGCAGATATCGGTAACTTAATTGTAATATTATTGTAGTATAAGTGCAAAGAGCTAGTTCCAAAATTGATTACCGATTTGTACTTGCTCAAAAAATCTTGTCCCAATATGCCACTGGTTCTACAAGGTAATGTTTCAAATACGAAAAATTTGTGATTTAAAACATGACTGCCTACTTTAAATTTAAGGTACACAAAGCCTATCGAGCGAACTTTGCCCCCGATGCCACTGACGGTAAGGTTCCCATTTTGGATTGGTATGTTCAATTCGAGAACATGTTTATATTTGACGGCTGACACAGATGCACCGGTATCAATCAGCCAGGAGTACGAGTAATTATTACAGCCAGAGCGTAATGTAATATGATATGTGCTACTGCATGACATCATAATCGTGTTATTCACGAAAAAACTTGTCCGGAGTGTCGGGAACTTCTGACTGATTTTCATGCGAGTCTGTCAAAATATGTACATCCTGATGTTCAGTATTTTCTGCCTGATTAAAATATATCCTACCTCTAGATCCACGGTATGGGTATGTAGTTCCACGGCTACGGCCTCTCCATCCGCCTCGACTTTCCTGCGGGATGCGATCTTCCCGGTGTTGCGCCTGTCCCCGTCCTAAGGAAAGAGTCTCACCTCTATTCCGAACTGCATATTGTCCTCTATAATTCCTATAATATTTAGAAGCGTTATTATTACTATAACGGCGCATGAATAATACTTCTCCTGAAGTTGAAGGCATGGAAATTTCCTCGTCTATTGCAGTTTGCACTGCATCATTCAAAGTTGACAAATTTCTTGCTACTATTATTGTACCTAGCCGTCGATTTCTCAATCCGTCTGCAAAACTTTTAATTGCCAGTTTTTCATTCAAAGGTTTTAAAATATTGTAACTTGCCTCATTTCCTTCAGATTGAGAAATCGTCAGGTCTACGAATAAATCTGTAATTTGCTTGCCATAGTCATTTATAGAAAGATCTTTTTGTTTAAAATTCATCAGTTTATGTTGAAGAGCTGTGGCAGATTTTTTAGGTAACAGACATTTTTTCATAGCTTGGACTAAACTGTCAACGGAGTCATACTGAGTTTCTAATTTTAGTTTAGCAGACTGCGAAAGTCGACTTTTCAAAACGAATTTTATTAATTTTAATTTACTGTCTTGGTCTAGTTCCGATTGATAATATTCTATCCCATCAATGAGCTGTTTGGTATTCGCCCCATCATCATTTAAAATTGGTAATAAGCTCAAGGCTATTTTCAAATCAAATTTAGCCATATTTAATTGAGTTGATTTGTCACCTGTACACGGATTATTGCATAAATGTGTAATATTGTCATAGAGGTCAAAAAACTTTTTGTTTAATTCATCAAATTCGTAACTTTCTTCAACGTTAAACTGTAACTCTGAAGACTCTATTTTTTCTAAAAGTAATTTATATTGACTCACCAGATAATCGGCCTCGATTAATTTCTTCGCTACATTTTTGTCCGTTCTCCTGCTAGGTCCTAATTTTACTAAATAAACTCTAAGCTTATAGAGTTCATCATATACAAGTAACAAGTCCTTATACATTACGGTCCATTATAAAGATTTTGGTAAGTCCCATATGAATTGCATCTATAAAATTATGACAACACATTTAATAACGAGATACGATAGACGTTGTACTTTTTACTTTCACGCATTACTATACCACTATCACAATCACTTATAGGCATATGTCGAGTGGTCCTAACGGGGATCCTTGTCGTTAATACGAGTGCGACACTCCTCGCACGCAGGTGATCCACCAGTTCCACCACGGTACCTCCTGATTCGATCCAAGGAACGCCTAAATGTGTGTCTTGACAGTTGCTCCCTCATCCACGATTGGTGACATTTCTTGTAAAGTTTGTATACGAAATATAGAAGTCCAACGAGCAAAATTGTGCATATGATCATAGCCACAATACTTATTGTCGATATATGGAATTTGACGTCCTCTATATTCACCGAACTTGGACCGCCACTAATCTGGTTCACGATCTTCTCTTCGTTATTAACCTTGGATTGACACATGATTGAATGTAATCGGCACAGTGTAACAGTATTCGTCCCGAGCAAAGTTTATACTAAACGCGCCCATGATTTAGGCCTGAAGAGTGCTCGCTGTCACGGTCGCCATATAAGGATGGGTATCAGGTTGAATGAAACATCTCAAAGACTGGTACATGAATGTATATTAAAAGAGTACATTTGTGTTTTATATAGGTACACACACATGATTATATTACTACGTCACAGTAGTTCTATTTTTAAAGTTCATTCCGGCCCTAAGGTGGGAAGTAATTTGTATGAGTTTTTCCCTCCCTAGGGAGGGAAGAAGCATTTTCCACCTAATAATCAGATCAAAACAACACTACTTTCCGAGTGTGAGAAATGAAATAGTTATTTGTTATACAAGAGTGCAAAGTTGCTTTTTAACCGCGTGCTCAGTTTTGATGACCGAGCAAGCGAAAGATTCTAAATTTGAATCACGAGCGTAGCGAGTGATTCACAAATTAGAATCTTGAGCGTTAGCGAGGGAATCAAAGAGCACAAGGTGAAAAATCTTTGCACTCGAGTGCAACACGTAACTTTTCATCCCACCTCAGCGAGGAAATGACTAAATGCAAATAATAAACATTTATAATCACAATGTACTTTAATTTCAGTTTAGGTATTAACTACTAAGTATATAGGTAAGTATTACGGAATTATTTTCAAATTATAACAAATAATACCTACTTAGGTATAATTAAGAAAAATTTAAAGTAACGTTGCTACAGTTACTGAAGTTGAGTGAAATATTTTTGTTAGGTACTGTAATGTTGGTATTGGAGACTTGTGTACTGTTTTTTGGTAAACTATCTGTCATACCTAAAAACTGTACTGATTCAGCGGATTCCGGCGTAAATGTTGGCGAGAGAGGGCCAGTTTTAGATGTTTCGTAGCAGCTTATGTTTGATGTAGAAGGGCCTGTCCAAGGATCTGACTGAGGCTCTTTCAGTGTAATGGCTCCTACGATGCCTTTACATATTTTAGATTTATTTTGGATAGAATCTTCTATGTATCCCTCTACAACCGCATTGGATTTCCAGCCTCCGTGGCGCTTAAGGGACAGAAGATCAGCTCCTGAATCGGCCAAAAGTGTGGCTGAAGTTCGTCGGAAACAATGACCCGTATACAACGGGGGTTCTGGAAGTTCAAGAAAAGTTGCTATTTCTCGTGGGATACTGCCAATTTTATTAGTACCCATAGGCTGTCTGACACACTTTCCGTTGCGATAGTGTATAAAAAAACGACTGATTGGAGTGTTAGGTGGGCGTAAGGCTTGATACTTCTCAACAATTTTTACGTAATCCTTGCGAATGACGAAGTTGCGGGGTCTTTTTGTCTTTGTATTAGGTAAATTAATTAACAGTAAGTCGTCTGAATGTTTTTCAATGTTTTGGACTTTAAGTTGCGTTAATTCATTCGTTCGACATGCTCCGTTTATACCAATAATAAGAACAACCTGTAACGTAAAGAGTATTGTAGTAGGTATATTAATAAAAAAATATGCTAGTAGGTATAATTATATGCCTATCAACATCTACTAAGTACGTATTAGATTATGAAGTAGTTGAATAACATACTTATGTAGATATTGAATATGCAATTGACTTACTTTTGCCGCCAAATATACAGAATCAGGTGCTTCGTTAAGAAACTTTTCAATATCAGTTGCTGTGAAAACCTTTGACTTTTTTGGTTGATGACTAGATGAGGCTCTTTTTAAAAATGCCATTAATTTAGGATAGGTGTCGATATGTATGTCTTTTTTCATCTTTATTGTTGCTTTTAGCATTGAATACGTACTCCATAGAGTGCTTGATTTCTTGGTCTTTGATAATTCAATAAAATATGCCATCAAAACGTTTTCTGAGAACGTTTTGGCTCCTTTAGCTAGCCGCCACGTGTCAAATATATCGTATTGATTTAAATACCGTTCCCGTGATTGTTGAGGGAGAAAAATCATTTGCGCATTATTAACAGTTTCAGTCAATTCTGTAGGCGTCAAATAAATTTCTTCGTCACTCGAATCACTCATTTTAGGTTTCTCACTTGTTTTCAATTACTTTCTTGTTTACTGGTTTTAACAATATGATGTGAAAAGAAAATGATGCGCGCGCATAGCAAATAAAAAAAAAAGTACACCAAGGAGGTTTCGTGTCTGAGTTTTTCATAAATTAAAAAAAAGTTGTATGATAAGTTCGGCACCATAGAGGTAGAAGTAAATAGGTTTAATGATGTTTTGAGTCCACAAACCTAGTACACACGATGTTCTAAATTCAAATTTACTTTACCTCTCTAGAGGATAAAAACGACTTTTCCGCTCAGTTATCGAAGAATAAAAATACTCTTTCCGAGATGGTGGGATGAAATAGTTATTTGTTATACAAGAGTGCAAAGTTGCTTTTTAACCGCGTGCTCAGTTTTGATGACCGAGCAAGCGAAAGATTCTAAATTTGAATCACGAGCATAGCGAGTGATTCATAAATTAGAATCTTGAGCGTTAGCGAGGGAATCAAAAGAGCACAAGGTGTAAAATCTTTGCACTCGAGTGCAACACGTAACTTTTCATCCCACCTCAGCGAGGAAATAATGAAATGCTTCTTCTTCCTAGCGTTAATTCCCAGTCGCATCCGAAGCTCTCACCTCGGAGTTCGGGGTCCGCTTTACCAGTCTTAGCTGCGGATTTGGCTGGACCTCGATATTTTTCGTAAAGCGACTGCCATGTGACCTCCACAACCCAATGGTGACATTAGGCGATATCGAAGCATTGCAGCTAGACCGTTGTTGTTGAACTTTTTATGCATACAAATATTTGCACTGAGCGGGGATCGGACCCGCGCCTCCTGCGTTGCGGCCACGTTCACTACCACTACGCCACGGAGGCTGTATAATAATTATGTGTAATAATACTAATAATAAAATATCAACAAATAAAATTCAACAACAATGTTCAACCATAGGACGTGAAAAAAAAAATTATGCGCGCAAAGCAAATTTAAAAAAAAAAGTAGGTACACCAAGGAGGTTCCGAGTTGAGTTTTTCATAAATTAAAAAAAAGTTGTATGATAAATCGGCACCATAGAGGTAGAAGT
Organism: Eilema depressum; assembly: GCA_914767945.1. Taxonomy (NCBI): domain Eukaryota; kingdom Metazoa; phylum Arthropoda; class Insecta; order Lepidoptera; family Erebidae; genus Eilema; species Eilema depressum. Next base: position 29,177,788 of record OU612012.1, on the reverse strand, counting down.
AAATAGGTTTAATGATGTTTTGAGTTCACAAACCTAGTACACACGATGTTCTAAATTCAAATTTACTTTCCACTCTAGAGGATAAAAGCGACTTTTACACTCAGATATCGAAGAAAAAAAGTACTCTTTCCGAGATGGTGGGATGAAAAATAAATTACACTGCATGGGGTATTCGGCTCGAGCCCGCCTACGTTTTTGCTTCAGGCTATTTTGCACATTCTGCTGCAATTTTACAACGGTCCTGTTTCACGTTAGCTGGGGATTTATGTAGGTGGTGCAGGAGGATGAGATGAGTTGGAGTGCCTGCGTTATTGGAAAATCTGTTTCTATTTTTATACTCGTCTATGTTATTTGTTGAATTTTCATATGTGCTACGAGGCTACAGCACAAATATTTTTTTTTGTGCAAATGTGTTTGACTGATATGATTTCCACTTTGTCTATCTTTTCTTTCTCTTTGGTAGGTAGCAGAGGTTACTTTTATTTTAATAAAGTTTAAGAGCTTCGCGTTAAAACTAGGTCAAAGTTCGACCCACTTCAGTGAACAAGAAATAGACACTAAAAGTAAAAAATAACTGAAATTGTAGATTTACTGATCTGTTAGAAGTCCTGATTACTGCTTAGAAGAAGTCAACCCTGACTTCAGCAAACATCCCCGATGCACTACAGAATTGTATTTACTTTACTACGCTATATCAAGATTAATTACTACGCTTTGTTCCATGGAAGTGCTAAATAATATCACAGAAATAACGACACATTTTATGTGCCAGATGTATGTATAGCTTACAGGATGCTTGTTATTTCTAATAATTATCTGACAAATTGTAAGTCTATTTTATATCTATTCTGATCTGTTAACGCTCAGTAGAAAAAAAAAGAAAGGAAAATATTTTATTTATGATCATCACAATGTGTCATCTTATGATATAAGTATAATCATTCGTAACAGTATGTTAGGTACAAACTTTCACAATGTGCGAACCTAAATAGATCAGGAGATATTTTAATTACTATTTTTAATCATTAATGGACTTACAATTATTTTCTATAACAAAAGAAGCACAGTGCTGCTATAAAATTAAGCCTATTAACGGTTTTTCATTGAAGTTCAAAGCTGTAGCGTAATCTTAGAAAGTAGTTCCACTTAAGAGGATATTATTGCCAGTACGCTCCAACAAAGGAAACTTCATTTTTATTTTATTGAATTCATATAAAATAACGCAATTCTGAGTGCAATTGTAGTAATGAAATAACTTTCTAGGACACAATATAAGATAAGATAAGATATTCTTTATTGTACACCATAAAAGTATTACAAGGTATGCAAAAGAAATGATAGGGTAGCGTACAATTACACCAATTATTATTTATTTTTAAAAAGAAAAGGAAAAATATACATAAGTCAGATTTAAAACAAGTTATAATATCAGTCATATATTTACAATATATACATATACTACATAATATACAGTACTATCTAGATATAAAGTAAGCATAACTTAACTATAGCTTGTAATATGGGTTCAAGAAAGCGAATAAACATGTCGATACAATATGTTTTTTAAAACGAAGCCTATATTGGCAGCCAAAATTGTAGCAGGCATATTGTAGCCACCAAACACACAGAATAGGGACAGACCGTATTTACTAACGAGAAGCCAAATCAATTTGATGATTGATTCCTAGTAACAGATTTGTATCGGCACAAAGGATTGTTCTGGCGGACATTAACTGAATACGTCTTTGAATAGTACAAAGCCTCGGGTTAGACAATATCTAGTTGGTATGGAATCAAAGGACTGATCTGCAACCTGCAAATTGCAATCATGTTGCGATCTAATCGATTGCAGTGACGAGTGATCTTGTCATTAGTCGAGTGATTGGTATAAAGCTGCCGATTGACCGCTGTTGTAAGGCATAGGTAATAATATTACTGATACAGTGTACAGTAATTATCGGTATAGTGAGCTATTTAGAATAAACCTCATCAAAACCCGTTTAGTAGTTAATTTTTGTCCATCGCGGATAAAGACTAAACAAAATTTTTAAAAAATAGTGTGTGCAGTTATTTTTCATATCTTCAATGTATATAGATGTACACATGCGTTACGTGCATGGTTTATTCTCACCTCATCCTTCTCGTCGTATCGAGGTCAACCATATTGGTAAATTGTAATACAATTTCACCTCGTTAATGCGTAGCAGTATGTATCAGTAAAATTATTCGTAGCGTTTTGCTACGATTTGAAGTTATGCCTACTACGTACGTAGGCATCGCGTAGCAGCATCTAATACTATACTTGTGCGCTGCACATAATAATAATGTTTGAATTTTATTTAGATAGGTATATTATTTTGTTTAGTTTATTACTACGGTCTAGCAGTAAAAAGGCTAGTAAAATAATCAAACACATAGTTAATTCGCGCGAATAATTATAACCAATAGGTACTCCATAGCTTTGTCGTTGTTCTGTTTTTCGGAGATTTTCATGTGATTAGCCCATGAATAAGTTCCCGCTTGACGGCAATAGGCTCGCCCCGTATTACGTAGGACCGAAAGTTATAGTTGGCGAAATGTGGGTGATAAATTAACCTATAGAACAACTTTCACTATATGAAACACATTGTACTAACAGTGCTAACACAATCAATTTTTTTGTCCTTAGTTCGTTTCCGAGGCGTCTCCATAAATGGACCCATACCCTGCATCATCATGGAGTACTGCGAGTATGGGCCTCTCTACGATTATCTGCACAGCGGCACACCAGTGTCCGCTGAGCAAACCTTCAAGTGGGCTAAGCAGATCGCCCAGGGCATGGCCTACCTGCACAGCAACAAGATAATCCACCGCGATCTGAAGTCTCCCAAGTAAGTGCATATTAGGTACTTACCTTTACTATAACAGTCGGCAAAAGATGTGCTTTTTTTATATAGGACTCTTCAATTTGACTTCGCCTCGCCTGATGGTAAGGTGAGGGTCACGATAGACACGTACAATGTTACAATGTACACTCAGCTTGACGGCCTCATTAGATGCTTTTTCACGCCCCGCTCAAAAGACTCGGGACTGTAGGAAGAGGGAAACACGTGAACTGGTAAGTAATTCCAGGTGTTAATGGTGCGGCAGAAGAAGGAGTCGCCGAATGTACACCTTGTCATATAAGGTTGTTAGGCCTCTTTGGCGACGGTTGAGGCTCGCCAACTAACCAATCATAAGATTTGCATAAACCAATCACGAGCTTGAAAAGGTCGCGCCATTAGTTGATCAGGCTTTTTATTGTTTGTTTTCGGTTGGTTCCTATAGAGAACATGAGCGAGCATTCCAACTTTTATCCAGATATTTGCCGGCACTTGTACAATCAGCATCAGATCTATCTTGACTACGAAGTCTCAAAATGATCTATTAAGATCACTAAAATAGCAATTAAAATTAAAAAAGTCCTTTCAAACAGAAAAATTGTGGAACATTCTTTAAAAAAAAATCACTCTCCAGACGAACCGGATAGGTGATACTGACTTTGTAATCAATGTATTACAAATAATTGTTTATTTAATTTATCATTTTACCTGAGTTTAGAAGTGTGAAATCGCAGTATGTTGTGTTATATAGTATTAATTAGTTACAATTTTGACATACGCCAGCACGTTTTGCGGTTTTGGTCGGTTGGGTCCGACATACCGCCCCCGTTTTCTCCGGCCGAGGAAGGGGGGGAAGGTATCTGAGGGCTTGTCGAACGTAAAACAAAAGGACATAAGATATCTGTAATAATTTTATTAAATGTGGGTGTTAGTATGTACATAGTTATTTGTTGAACAAATTTATTTTTTCAACACACTTGCTAATAAACAGACTTTTATTTCACCGCAATTAAGCACGGAATGACACCTATTATAAAACTGTGACTTTTTCATTGCTATTATTCACAAAAGTGAGTTATAGACTTTTTTTTTAATTTCATTGATCAAGTTGCTTTGTTCTTAAAAAAGTTTTGATACAAAAAAGATCGTGTCCAATATTACAAACGAATTAATATACCTATTGCTTGCTCATTTCATGCAACTTCGTATTTTAAAATATAATTTCAACTTGTAGTACGTGTTTAATAAACAAAACTTTCACTAAGATGTTTCTTTTTCTCTGTGAGTATTTACAGAGAGATAAATATCACAATTAAAATAAGTAAGTAGATGACAAGGCAGCATGGTGATAGCACCTTAGCCTGTTCCGAAAGGAACAAATAAAAAAAAAAGTTAGATGCGCGCGCATAGTTATGACAAGATAAGTATGACAACAAATAGATTTTTACTATTGTGTTTTGATTGTGTTATGTAGTATTTTTAGTATATATTTTATTCGCAAGTGTGTTGAAAATAATCGTATGCCACTCGCGTGTATGGTGATTACCGTCCTCGGCTCTCTTAAGACCCTCGCCTTACGACTCGGGTCTCAATGTCGCCTCAGCGGTAATCACCAACTTTACACGCTTGTACCATAATGTACTATTTCATAACTCCATGAAATAGTCAAAAATTATATCATTAACCATAATCATAAATATATTCTCATTAATTAGCTATTCTATTATCTGCGAGGGATATGTCCACGATAATCTCACCTCCGGCAACCGATTAGGTTGTTCGAATCTGATATAACCCCCCCACTGACTCCGGCGGGGGAGGTATCCGTAAGGTTTTCTCGTATGATAAAAAAATTCAATTCTCAACATTGCCACTGCCAGAACTCGATATAAATCGACCTTAGATGCGAATCTGCGGGAAATGATATTCGAATGCAATAGAAATAAACGTCAATGAGCAGTTTTCCAGTAGGTATTTATAGGGTTCCCAAAGACGCGCTAGATGGCGCAGCCGGCACTTTTGGTAAGAAGAGTGTGGTGTCACATCTAGTGTTCTCTAAGTTATGGAACAAATGTACTTCGGTTTTGTAATGATTTACTTTACATAAATATTCTGTAATTTTTTCTGATACAATTATTTTAAAAATAATATTATTATGTTAAATTACAGACAAAATTACCAAAAGCTATGCTAGCGCCATCTCCTGATGACTTAAAAACCAACTGATTATTATACCTACTGGAAAACTGCTCATTGAAAACGCTCAAGTGCATTATTTGTTACTAGCGGCCACCTGCGACTTATTACGCGTGGAGTTCGTTTTACCACCATCACGAATTTTAACCCCGTAACGGATTTTACGGAAGCCACCCCGGCTTTTTGTAAAATCCATTTTTAGCGGATGTCTACACCCTACAGGGTGCCCACCTGCCAACTTCAAGTTTGTAGGTTTTATATGTACATACTTTCTGAGATTTCTTGATTAAACAGTGAGTGGTATTTAGCTTTTATATGTATGGAGTTACTTTTAACCCGAATATATTTTTCATCCGTTAAAAAGTAATAAACTTATAGGCCCTTGATATGTCCACTTATATGCCCACAATTTATTAATTTCCAAATAAAATACTGTATGGGAATTTGCCTGGATTTAAGTTCATATTTAAGAGTATATATCGTTCCACGGAAACGAGAATATGAGCTAATTTAACCTTCAATGGTATTTTATTTAAGGGCAACATTGATAGGGTTTCCAGTTGATTGATAAAAGTTATTAAAAAGCTCCCATGAACGATCGTGCACAATATTAATGAACTTGACTGATCGTTCCTACAGTAACTATGACCTTTTCTATCTGGTCAGGCCCTTGAAAGAAATAAAACAACAGAGAAGTAAGCCAGTATACTAAAATGGTACTCATTTGAATAGCAGATTATATAGACAATCTGTCAAATCTGTCTATACAATCTTTCCTTAGAGAAATTGAGATTCAGTACTGAATCACAGATTACCTAAATAGTTGGAACTGAATGTCGTTCTAGAATACGGGCCTTAAAACTATCGAACTGCTTGCGTTATACCACTGTTTAAACAAGCATTATCGAAATATATTCAATCATCATCATCATCATCATCATCACACGACACACGTTACGAGGCTTGCGAGCTTGACGATGGCGAATGATTTTTCGAGCGAGATCAGCTAATTTGAAACTTTTACTCGTGTTTCAGTATAGCGTAACAACCATTTGCACCCCTTTTCACATGATGGCTGCCGCGGAATATGGGTTGCAACACTGCTAACTTAGACTTAACTTTTAACTAAGTCTTTTTTTTATATAGGAGACGTCAATTTGACTTCGCCTCGCCTGATTCTTAAAAAAGTACACTTTTCAATGTACTAAAGAGCTGGCGAGTCCAGGTGCAGCAGCACCCATGAACGATCGGAACTAACTCGAAAAGTGGAAATGGTGTAATTTTTTAGGAAAAGAAGCGGTGAAAAAGTTATTTTAGATAAATTCCTTATATGTACCTACTTCTGCAGAAGACTATGGGAGGGTTGTGCGGGGACCATTGCTCCTATAAATGGGTAAATAGGTCTAAGGGCGCACAACGTACGATAAACCGTTACGAATACACAGTATTGTTTAAACTAAGCTGATAAGTAAATGCGTCTATGCATGATTTAATCTAAAACTGTCCAGTGCCCAGTTTAATCACACACATGTATCGATTTATCGATGCAGTTTGAATAGTAAAAAAACTTAAAAACCATATAAATTGTCTGTTGTCTGTCTCTGGATCAGGCAAAAGAAATAAAATGGAGGAAACATCTCGACACTAGCATTTATAGGAGTGAAGTACGACACGATAAAGTAGTATGCGTTGGACTACTTAAGCACTTCCTAAGCCCTATCGTTCGGGCTAGTGCCGCGTTCTAGTGTAGAACGTGCTTGCGCCTTAATTAAGCTACGAGGCGATTGTTCCTTTTGTTGGTATGTTTGTTACGAAAAATCTTCGGTTCTCGTGTAATAATGCCCCACCTGGCTGTATGGCGGCCTCATCAAGATATTTGGAGTTCAATCAACTGAGGAACCTCATCTGCTAGCCGGTACAGTCGAGACTATACGGGCAGCAGATGAGGTTCGCTGAAGATCTGGTGAATGGTTGTGGTTTCCCTCTGAGTCGGGTGGTTAGACGGCAGTTGTTATCACAAAAGCTATGATAACCTAACTCAAGAGAAAAAAAAAGTAAAAAAGAGGTTTCAACCTCCTCAGGGCTTCAAAGTACAAGCTTTGAATAGTACCGAAAGCTACAACAAATTGCATTATACAGGGTGTCCAAAAATTCAAGGATAAGCCGGCAACAGAGGGTGGCCCCACTTGTGACTGCTCTGGAAAAAATAAGAAAAAAAATATCTTTATTTTTTCCAGAGCAGCCATAAGTGGAGCCACCCTCTGTTGCCGGCTTATCCTTGAATTTTTCGACACCCTGTATATACAGGCCGATCACTATTCATAGGGACCAGACTTCTCAAGTTGCCCGTAACGTATATACGCTAAGCGAAACCTTAGGGAAGCTTTCCTCTGTTTGTGAATTGACCCCCTTTTTATCAGCAATAATAAACTTTATCCAGGGTTGGTGGATATTATCAAAACTTATGCACTATATACTTAAGCATTTTCTTTGCGAATGTCTAGCAGGGTCAAACATCATGCATAAGCTATGCGTAGATTGCGTAGTATATCTAGACCTACTGGATAGTCTTTATGTTAAGGCAATGATTGTGATTAATTTATCCTTAGAGTATCTATCTAGTAAGATAGATACTCTAAGAATTTATCATTCAGTAACAAAAGTCCTTTTGAGTAAATTTTCGATCGGCACTTAATCCGATTGGAATGCACTGTAACAGCTCATGAAATATTGCAATTTAAATGAACCACGCTTTTCACATACAGTGTGGAAGATTTTAACCGTACCTGGAGGGAAAGTACTCTAAATACTGAAGGTAGCGAATTTCACTCAAAGGTTCATTCGGGTGTAGCAAGCGAATTTTCGAAAAACTTTGAATACTGTTTAGTTTCTTTTTTAGGGTTCCGTAGCCAAATGGCAAAAAACGGAACCCTTATAGATTCGTCATGTCTGTCCGTCCGTCTGTCTGTCTGTCTGTCCGTCCGTCCGTCCGTATGTCACAGCCACTTTTCTCCGAAACTATAAGGCCTATGCTGTTGAAACTTGGTAAGAAGAAGAATTCTGTGCACCGCATTAAGAATTTCACACTAAAATAAAAAAAAGCATCAAATTTTGGGGGTCCCCATACTAAGAACTGAAACTCAATTTTATTTTTCATCAAACCCATACCCATACTATAGATAGGTCTTTAAAAATGCTATTGAGGTTTGTAATATTTTTTTTTCTAAACGGAATAGTTTGCGCGAGAGACACTTCCAAAGTGGAAAAATGTGCCCCCCCCCCCCCTCCCTCTAACTTCTAAAATAAGAGAGTGATAAATCTAAAAAAAAAATATGATGTAAATTGCCATGCAAACTTCCACTAAAAATTGGTTCGAACGAGATCCAGTCAGTAGTTTTTTTTAATACGTCATAAACCTCAATTTTCGCCTTTGCTACTACGGAACCCTTCATGGGCGAGTCCGACTCGCACTTGGCCGATTTATTTTATCATCTATACGAGCGTTAAGTCTGGCCAAGTGCGTGGCGTTCTTGTCAAGTCATGTGTTGAGCCTTAATTTAGAAAGTCAATTTTTTTTTACTCTTTTTTACTGTAATTTAGAATCTAAACTAAACTATACTACGTTTGTTCGGTTGGTTGAACGCACTAATCTCAGGAACTGCTTCGGTACCTAATTTGAAAAATTATTTTTGCATTACCCCGCTTTGTCCCCGTGCGGTTTCGCCGATTTGCTCCTACGACAATCAAACCGCCGCGCATCGGCCGCCATATTATTGCGGTGCCGCGTTGTTCACGCTGATGTTTGTGGAAATCGACAAAGAATACAGAGCGAAACTACATTTTCGTTCGTGAAAATATTCGATTCTATCAAATTTTATCAAAAATAACTTACAGTAGTTATGTATCATGGCTTCAACAAATTTAAAGCATGGTAAAATAATTGTTGCTCAATCTCGTGAAATTGTAAATAATGTATGTAGGTAACTATTTCAAAAAAGAATATAATTTATTAAAAAAAGAAAAAAAATTACTTTCTTCTTTTTTATTCAAAAATTTATCAACAAAAATCGGTAGATTTCAGTTTCTGAAATTTGTAATTTGGTGATTATTTTATCAATTATTATTAATCCGACGTAATAATTATCGTACTGTTACTTATGTACATCAAACAGTAAAATATTGACTTATATCTATGTATTTTTTTATTTAATGTATACAAGTATAGCTTCAATAAATAATGAATTTTCAAATTCATGTCGCTTCTGCATAATTTTCTTAGGTCTACGGTTAGTAATGTCATCTTGACAGATGCTATACATTGCGTTTATGATATTTCAAATTAAATGCTACTTATAAGAAATCGCGGTAATGTATGTCGTGTCATTTCCGCCTCCGGATTTAGGCGATGATACCCGAAAAAAGCCGAATGTTAACTGATTTTAATTGTACTGTACAAGCGTGTAAAGTTGGTGATTACCGCTGAGGCGACATTGAGAGAGGTCTTAAGAGAGCCGAGGACGGTAATCACCATACACGCGAGTGGCATACGGCTATTTTCAACACACTTGCGAATAAAATTATACTAAAAATACTACATAACACAATCAAAACACAATAGTAAAAATCTATTTGTTTACATATGCGCGCGCAACTAACATTTTTTTTTGTTTCTTTCGGAACAGGCTAAGGTGCTATCACCATTCTGCCTTGTCATCTACTTACTTATATGAATTATGATTTTTTTTTCTCTGTAAATACTCACAGAGGAAAAAAAAATACATTTTAGTGAAAGTTTTGTTTATTAAACACGTATTAAAAGTAGAAATTATCTTTTAAAATACGAAGTTGCATGAAATGAGTAAGCAATAGGTGTATTAATTCGTTTTTAATATTGGACACGATCTTTTTGTATCGGAACTTTTTTAAGAACAAAGCAACTTACTCAATGAAATTAAAAAAAAGAAGTCTATAACTCACTTTTGTGCATAATAGCAATGAAAAAGTCACAGTTTTATAATAGGTGTCATTCCGTGCTTAATTGCGGTGAAATAAAAGCCTGTTTATAAGCAAGTGTGTTAAAAAGGTTGTTTATTCAATTGCGGCGATCCGCTGCAGAAGCCATTAAGAAGAATCTCTATAGATATCTCTGCATAATCCCCTATTATAGACCGACCGTAACCGCTGTCGGGGGGAGTATAGACCAATCGAACGTCAGATTTGATCAGTCCGCCGCTCTCGACTTCCTCCCCCCCCACGCTGCGCTTTCCTAAGCCGCGGAACAGCGCGGTCGTATACTTCAGAACGGGCGAATAACTATTGAATTTCTTCCACAGTTTGCTGATTGCTGATCAGCTGACTGTTAAAGTCAGCGACTTCGGGACGTCCAGGGAGTGGAACAACGTGTCGACCATAATGAGCTTCACTGGTACCGTGGCCTGGATGGCCCCCGAAGTGATCAGGCACGAGCCATGCTCGGAGCGCGTCGATGTTTGGTCCTACGGAGTCGTGCTGTGGGAACTGCTCACTCAAGAAGTTCCCTTCAAAGATTATGAAACTCATGCCATTATGTGGGGTGTAGGGACCGCCACGCTGTCGTTGCCAATTCCGGAATCCTGTCCCCTCAATCTTCGCCTGCTGCTTGAGCAGTGTTGGCGGCGCACCCCTCGCCATCGGTAAGTTTTTATAAGCATTTTATAATATTTAAGTAAGAGCCGCTCGGTATATCTCGGGACATATATCTTGGACCTAAAAAACGGTAAAACGGTGCGCACTGTGCGGTATGAAAGGAACTTCATCCCTCGCACACTCAAGCTGTGGAATTAACTCCCCGCGATGGTTTTCCCAAGCGACTACAATATGGGGTTCTTCAAGAGGGTATTAGAAGGTTTCTTCAGGGTCGGCAGCACGAGTGTGACGCCCCTGGTGTTGCATACGTCCATAGGCCACGGTAACCACTTTCCACCACTTAAGAGGTAAAAAAAAAATTGTGCTGAAAGTGTGCTCTGTACACGCAGTATGGGGTACTCGTACTACTAAAGTTTACCTGTAAGAGATTGCTTGCAGCGATAAGGTCGCCGTTTGTACATATCTCTTATGTTGTCCCGAATGTACTGTAGTTTATTGTGTACAATAAAAGTCATCTTATCTTACTACGGTGGTGGACAAGTTAGATAGATTATTACAAAACAATCCAAGCGCGCCAGGGCCACGTTGGTCTCGCGATTTAGGTCCAAGATATAAATGTCTCGAAGTATAGCTTAGTGGTTGAAGGGTAGGAATTATAATCAAGAGGTCCCAGGTTCGAATCCTGGCAGTTACACTATTGACGAGAACACACTAGTAACAAGCATTTACTTAACTGTAGGGGGATGTTAGTAACTTCGGCTACTAATATTCTTTTACAAAAAATATATGCTTTGGTATTCTTGAGTGTATGGAGCCCTACTAAGACCTTTGGGGCTAAGCATACCTCTTCTCCATCCGGTTAACCTGCTGGTTGACGGACGAGGCTCAGGCGCAGGCTTTCCTGTTGGGGCTGGGAGGTCAGACGCTCCTATTGAAGCCATGTAAGTCAAACCGGGCTCCGAGGCGGTAACCTCGGCTGCAAGCGGGAATTAAAATTTGTTTTGCTGTGGACTGTGTTTAAATGATGTGATGGAGGAAAAAACTACTGAGGAAGGCGCGACTTTGTGCAGCTAGTGAACGCGGCTGCTACGCAGGAGGCGCGGGCTCAATCCCCGCTCAGTGCCAATATTTATATGCTTGAATATAAATATTTGCATTGGTCTGGGTGTTTCTATGTATAATGTGTATGTATTTACAAAAAAAAAGTAGAATGCGGATATAAATACTTAGTATCTAAGTATTTATATCCGCATTCTAGATTCCATAACACAAGCTAATTAAGCTTACCATGGGTCTAGATAGCGTTGTGTAGAATGTTGTAGATGAAACCGAGAAGCGATGCTAGTATATAAAAATGTGGCATAGGAAACCGATCTGATCTACCACTTAGCTCTTCTATTAACATAGCTATACTGACTGCTCTGTCTCTACTCCTGATATAGCCCCCCTCCCCGCCCCCCAAAATTGACCCTTTATTTGGCATTATAGTCATCACAAAATAAGAAGCCTGGTTGGCCAGGACAGTTCTCGCCCATGAAGTTTTCTATTTTTAACGATCGAAATGTTCTAAATGTAATTAAATTTTTCATTGACGGGTACCGCCCATTCGGCTAAGCGAATGTGCATAACGATTATTTCATATTGTCCATAGACTGTGAATAAATAATAAACAGTTAAGGAAATTTTCTGTGGCGATTTTTCGCACGGTAAAAAAAAAACGTTAAATTTTCTAATCAGAACTTCAATCCAATGTTGGATTAAAGTTCTGATTAGAAAATTAAACAATATATATAGAATATATATATCGATCAATTTTGACTCCATTTATGGCGAGTAGCGAGTACCGAGTCGTTTGGTTACATCACTAGTTGCGTCGCGATGGCAAATGTCAGGACGGACTTCCAATATTGTGATGACTTTAGCATATAACTATAGTCATGGACATGGATAAAAATACTAATGTCGCGTAATATCTGATTGAAGCATCCAATTAAAGCAAGTGTAACTACCTCCCTAGACAATTGGCAATTCGTTGTAGAATAGAATAAAACGATCAATGTATAGGATTGACATTATGTTTACGACTGTCATAATGACTGCAAATATGCGTCAATTCATGTGTTACTTGTCTAGCGGGGCTGTTCATGCGTAAGGGTTAGTTCAGATTATGTGGGAAAATGTTCGAGCATTTTTTGTGTTGTAAAATCAACTTTATTACGTTTACATAAAGCTCAAAATAGTTTGCAATAACACTCTTCTATCTTACCGGATAAGGTTTTATTGTTGCATACAATTTTTGGCCTTGTCTAGTCGGAATAAGTTTGATATTTAATTAACACTTCTAAATGCTTTAGCATTATCCCGACTGATTTTTGTGCTTCACTCGATATTCCGTCCCAGTATGCCCGTATTTTGTCTACGTCCATGAACACTAGACATAAGATTTTTTGAACGTTTTTAATAAGTCATTTTTATTTTCAACAGACCGTCGTTCAAAGAAATCGCCACCATTCTTTCGACTGGTGGCGATACCTTTGAAACATTCAACGCAGCCAAAGGAGCGTCGTCCGGGTATAATAATTTATATATTATTAATGTTTCCCCAGTCCTCCCTTCAAGATCATAGCTGCCAACTTGGAGTTTACAGGAGACCAGTTCACCCAATCGCACGGTGATTGTTTTAGTGCGACACAGGTCACGTGGCGCAAGGAAGTCAAAGAGGCGATGAAATTCCTCCTACGGTAACTATTTAGATTAAGTTTTGACATTGGGCCGTAGCGCGCGGAGCGGAGGTCGACGGTGGCGCCCTTTGCACACAACGGCTTCGAGGAGAACGACAATGAGGTAACATGGACAACACGGCTAGTGCATCAGTCACGTAGTAGGCCTACTGGGAAATGTACATCCGAAGTAGCCGACATTAGTTTCAGGGAATCGGGCCCGAAGAATGTACGTGATGCTGTGTATTTAATACAAAGGAAAGAAATTCGAAGGAACTAAATGATATGTCTTTCGATCGTTCTGGATGTCTGTTTCATGGTGGGCCCGCTACCTTGCTACCGATACTGCACGCCGTGTTGTGGGTTCGATTCCCGCACGGATCAATTATTTGTGTGATGAAAACTATTTTGACTGTCGTCAAAAAATGTTTTTTTATTGTGGAAAGTTCTATTTTTGATAAATAATCTCATTGTCGTCAGGTAAGAATCTGATGACGAATCAAGATAACTCCTGAATGTAGTAAAAAAATGTAATTATCGAATTAAATATGATTGTTAAAGTTGGTTTTAATTCTGTAGAAATGTACGCACAAAACTGTAGATCACACAGGTAGTTGTGATGGGTCTGTGTTAAATGTCTGTGGCGTCAGTTGCATGTTCGTCAGCTGTGTACTTATCTAACGAGACTTACTAACGGCAGAGGCCAGTGTACTACCAGTATGTAATACATTACGAATTAGCTTTCTAAATAGTACATATTGTGGCAAAAATGTGTACTATCTATAGAGCTTATTATGAACCATCTCGTTGGATAGTTATTTACATGTTTAGTTATTTACCCAGCTTTTTGTGTAAGTGTATATTAGTTTATAATTATATTATTACAGTTCATACTTTTGCAATTCATGAATATTGATTATTGAAAATTATTTAATTAGGAATAATTTACCAAATTAAAGGTAAAAGTAACTAATTACCTACCAGTAACTTGTGGTCGTGTGATAAAGGGGATTGGGTAATCTAGTATGGACAGTGGCGTTCTTAATTTTTTCAGCGGCCATAATTAATTTTGATACCACTTCATTGTACTGTGTTAAACACACGTACAAATGTCATTATTTTCATTGTAAGTAATATCGGAGCTGCGATATACAGGGTGGAACATTTCGACTTTACCTTGAAGGAAAGTACCCTCATACTAAAGATAGCGAATTTTACTTAAAGGAAACTTTACCTTATTTTTTAAAAGAAACAAAACTGCATTCAAAGACTTTTGAAAATGCCACACCCGGTAGTCGAACCGACTAATATTTTACAAAACCTTATTTTTTATGGACTTCCTTTTATTTAATTTACCAAGTTTGTTAGAGAGATTTGATCCCTATGATCGACCCTATCGATTGATGTAATAAAAATACAGGGTGTTATTTTTTCGAATTGTAGTCGGTTCGATTATAAGGCGTGGCAAACGATTTTTCAGCATTCCTTAAATGCAGTGCTGTTTCTTTTTTAAAAACACACTAAACTATATTCAAAGTTTTCTGAAAATGCCACACACGGTAGTCGAACCGGGTACGAGTACCTACTCTTACTACCGGAGATAGTTAATTTCATTCAAAGGAAACACTCTCTTATTTAAAAAAGAATACAAAGCTGCATTTAAGGAATTTCGAAAGATCGCTTGCCACGCCCTGTAATCGAACCGACTAAAATTCTAAAAAATAACACCCTATATTTTTATTGCAACAATCGATAGGGTTGATCATAAGGATCTAATCTCTCTAACAAACTTGGTAAATTAAATGAAAGGAAATCCATGAAATAGACGATTTAGAAAGATTTTATTCGGTTCGACTACTAGGTGTGGCATTTTCAGAAAACTTTGAATACAGTTTAGTGTGTTTTTGAAAAAGAAACAGCCCTGCATTGAAGGAATGCTGAAAAATCATTTGCCACGCCTCATAATCGAGCCGACTACAATATGAAAAAATAACACCCTGTATTTTTATTGCATCAATCGATAGGGTCAATTATAAGGATCAAATCTCTTTAACAAACTTGGTAAATTAAATAAAAGGAAATCCATGAAATAGAAGATTTAGAAAGATTTTAGTCGGTTCGACTATCGGGTGTGGCATTTTCGGAAAACTTTGAATACAGTTTAGTATGTTTTTAAAAAAGAAATAGAACTGAATTTAAGGAATGCTGAAAAATCGTTTGCCCCGCCCTATAATCGAACAATTCGAAAAAATAACACCCTATATTTTTATTTCATCAATCGATAGGGTCGATCATAAGGATCAAATCTCTCTAACAAACTTGGTAAATTAAATAAAAGGAAATCCATGAAATAGAAGATTTAAGAAGATTTAGGAAGATTTTAGTCGGTTCGACTACCGGGTGTGGCATTTTCAGAAAACTTTGCATACAGTTTAGTATGTTTTTAAAAAAGAAACAGAACTGCATTTAAGGAATGCTGAAAACTCGTTTACCACGCCTTATAATCGAACCGACTACAATTCGAAAAAATAACATCCTGTATTTTTATTACATCAATCTATAGGGTCGATCATAAGGTTCAAATCTCTCTAACAAACTTGGTAAATTAAGTAAAAGGAAATCTATGAAATAGAAGGTTATAGGAAGATTTTAGTCGGTTCGACTACCGGGTGTGGCATTTTCAGAAAACTATGAATGCAGTTTTGATTCTTTTTAAAAATAAGGGAATGTTTCTTTTCAGTGGAATTCGCTATCTTCAGTATTTAGAGTACTTCCATCTAAGTAAAGTTGAAAAATACCACCCTGTATAGCTAAGTCCCGATATAGTTTAGAGAAGTTTGTCCATAGTAACTTTTGATCACTTTATACTGTACTTTCATATTATACCAATTTCATTGATGGCCGCTCAATTCCGACACGACGCCAACATTACCCAACCCCCTTTATCAAATAAAGATAGTTCTTTGTTCATTTTATTGATTTTATCAAAGACAGTGGTGAATTATACTAATAATAAGATTTCATCACATTTAACCAATCATGTGGTTATTACACTAACCACACTAACACAATTCAAGTGTTTGCGCTTTGAAACGCGTTTAAGTACATATAGCGCGCTTTGAATCGCATAAGTGTCAGTGAGAAGAGTCAGTCATTTTCATGAATAGCAAAGAATGTGTGTGTGACACGAGTGACTGTGCCGCATAATAACATATATTTCCTCTCGTTTAGACCGTCACCGAGGGATCAGTTAGCCGAAATACGCCGCGAAGAACTGGCGCTTGCACGTAATTCTCGCGCGCTCTACGAGAAGCAAATGAACCGTGCGAACGAATTGTACTTAGAAGTTTCTGCGTTGCGCTTAGAGCTCGAGCAGCGCGAAGCACAGGTCGCCGAGTGAGTATCTCTCGCATCATTTACTATAACTCCGGACACGTATCTTGGACATACAATTTGCTCAAAATGTGCCCTATACGCGCAGTACACATTTCTTGGGTGTCTTTTGAGGATAGTACGGGATGCTACTGCGGTGGACGAACTCAAATTCACCAAGCATAGATTATTACAAAGCAATCCGCGGGCGCCAGAGCCTCGTTTGTTTTGCGATTTAGGTCCAAGATACGTGCCCGGAGTTATACGTACGTAGAGGTCTACAGATCGTTGCGGTACTGACATACTCCATACAAGAAATTTAGATTAGCCGGGAATATTTGTAATTTTGGTATAAAAAACCTAATGACGCTTCATTGGTCCATACACTTTCAATATCTCTTACCCCTTGTTTTCAACAAGGTTTGAAACATGTATTTTACAAGTTGTAATATTCGACAAACTTCAGTGTGAACGAAAATATGTCTTAAACTTGTAAACTTGTTGGACGAAAATGTACGAAAGTTTCATACATGTCTAAAAGAAGTAATTACTTTAATTTTTGATAATTTATATCAAACAAGTTTGCAAGATGTTTCTTAATGAAAACGAGCGGTGTCAAAACGAAAAACTCACAATGTTGTGAATTCTACTAAAGTACCAATATCTCTGTCTCTTACTCTCTCACTCACTATGGGCCTCATACACAAATAATTAACTAAAATATAATATATCTATTTCCAGACGCGAAGAGGCTCTAAAGTTTTGTAAATGCACCTTGAAGAAAGGCTTGAAATATGTACAGCGCCAGTTCTCTTCATCTGACAGCGCTCAAGTTGACAACGCCAAATCGCCAGAACGTCGCCAGCCACCAACACCATCTAAACCAGCCCAAATTGTCGTAAACTATGTTGATAAGGGACACAAGACAGTCTGCTTGGCTGTTGCGCCTGAAAAGGTTAATAAAACATTGAAGGACGTTGCGGAGGGCATCTCGCCCAAGAAAGTAAAGACCTCCGTGAAATACTTGGCGGAGGGCATCAGCAGCGATGTCGCTGAGAACAACAACGTACCGGAGATAATGATCAGACAACCGGTTAAGAAGGTAGACACCGAAATACAGCTGAAAGATATGGTGGCTGAACAAAACGGCAATTTGTACAAGAAACGATCTGGCAAGGTGAACATCAACGATAACTACATTCCGGAAATAGCTCACGTCTAAATCGACCAAGGAAAACCTGGAACACGACATCCATAAGGAATATCCATTTAACCACACTTCGTAGACACACTCTGTTGCATGTTTAAAAAAAGTAAAAAAAATGTTCATGTTACACTTAGTCAATTGGTGTCTGTTTACAAGTGGAATGTCTTGTCTAAATATATGATCGTATGTTGCCTGTTGGGATCTTGGCGATCTATGATTTATAACAAAATGTTTGCAAAATCATCTCAGTCAAAAGCAATGAATTTAGTTCATTCTTTTGAACATAAGTTTTTTTAGATATTGCGTTAACATACACTAACGGAGAAGTGTACAAATAATAATTAATTTCATATTTATATTGCGTAAACGAACACTAACAGAGCTAAGTTACAACTCTTTTCCACATAGATGGTCACCTAACAGGCAATATACACAGCAACATGCCTCCACTATAGAATTAGGATAATATGTAATGGAATCTTTGCGTACTATATGATGACTCTGAATTTCCGAATCATAATACGTGTTGTCGAATTTTCGACCAAATTTGGTAGCTGTTAGATTGTACACTGAATGAACGGACAACTATATTTCTTAAAACTTCTGTCGTGGTTTTTCAAATGGTGAATTATTACCAGTTCATATTCGCTCAGTTATTGCATTTAAAATATGCGTTAAGATTCTTAATTCTTTATTATATACACACGCATCAGCTCAAAAGCTGCTAGTGTTTTCAACATAAATAATAATAATAGTGTGTCGCGACTGTACCGCTTGCATGATACGCGGCGTGGCGTGGGACAGGTACAGAAAGAGAAAGAAAGAGTATGATACAGAGCGCTCGCGGTCACTATAAGTAAATATACCTCGGGACATGTATCTTGGACCTAAATCGCGGTACAAACGAGGCCCTGGCGAGCTCGGATTGTTTTGTAATCATCTATGATTGGTGAATTTGGGCTCGACCTCCGCAGTAGCATCGCGGGTTATCCTCAAAATACACCCAAGTAACGTGTAAGGCGCGATAGAGCACATTTTAGGTCCAGCATATTATGCCCAACTGGTATAATAAATAATGCTCACTTATTTCCTAAGGCCTTATTTACACACTTTATAGTATCCTAGGTATGCCTAGCAGGGGCACAATGATACCAGGCCTAGTTTCCTAGGCCTCAAATAATTACAAAACTGATGATTTTAATTTATATTCTTAATGTTTTCAGTCCGTATATAAAAATAATTGAATTTTAAATGAAATTAACTCTTACAACATTTTTTCTTAAATGTTAGATTATACAAAACTAAGAATACTGTTAGTATGTAAGAATTCAAATTTATGAATTACTTTTTTTATGTTTTAGCTGGTCTAAAACTTTTTTGCAAATTATTATATTTTACATTTTACGCAAATATTATTTTGTAAGTTACCATAACTGTAGTAGTTGACTCAAACAAACGAGATATTGTATTATTTACCACAGTACTAGCTCATTAGAGTTAATTTCGGCAATCAGGCAGTTCCCTATCTCGTGTTTGCATAACTAGTCAGTCTACAGGATGCATCGGCGAGATTCATACAACTGGCCAGTTTAACAATTAGTCCACCAAATTTAAAAAAAAAAATTCTTTAATTTTATAACATATTTTTTGCTGATTGGGCTATGATTGCGTCACAAAATAACTAATACAAGTGAAACTTTTTTGACCGACTTAAAAAAAGGCTGAGCCTACAAAAGAATTTAATACTTGATAAGTTTTGACAAGTCTGTAATCTCAAATTTATAAAAATTGAAATATTATTTTAAAAGATCTTTTTGACGACTCACTGGTATTTGGAGCGCGTGTTGGAATAAAACAAAAAGTAGGTATTACAATTTGACCATAGCTTTCGTATACTTAGATAGAAATATTTATAAAAAAAAACTTTTTATACAAAAAATATGTCAGCATATTTTTTTGAATCGATCGCGTATTCTGAGATGCAATCTGAGAAATGACAGTCTTAATGGAACTCATTGGAACATAAATTCTCATAATTTACTAGTATGAGCTTATTGCAAATGGCTGAAGGGAGTGAGATTTTATAAATAAAAAAATACTTTAGAAGTTTAGGAATGAATATTAATAAAATAATTTACAACACACCTGCTCATAAAACTGATATTATTTTACCGCAATTAGGCACCTATTATCAAACTGAGACTTTTTCATTGCTATTATTCACAAAAGTGAGTTATAGATTCTTTTTTAAATTTTATAGGAAGTGTCTATAATTGTCTATGTTCTTAAAAAAGTTTTGATACAAAAAAGAACGTGTTTAATAGTACGAATAAATTAATATGCCCATTGTATGGTCATTTGATGCATTTTCGTTTTTAAATAAATAATTTCAACTTGTAATAATTGTATAATTAACAAAATTATCACTCAAATTTAACTTTTTTTTTTCTCTAAGTACAGAAAAAAAACAGTAAAAAAAATGTTAAAGTCAAACCCAATGATATTAAATATAAATAGATGTGTTATTGCTATTCTACGTTGGTTTGTAAGCATATGACATATCTATGTTATGAAAATATCATTGGTCAAACCTCATTCTTTTAAATATGGCCGATCGCCATTGTTAGATGCGCGCGCATAGGAAAACGAATTCATTTGTAGTATTGTTTATTTAGTATTTGTAGTGTTATTTTATTCGCAAGTGTGTTGTAAAACGTCGTATGCCACGAGTGAGCATGATGATTACCGTCATCGGCTCTCTTAAGACTAAATAGCGCCTCGGCGGTAATCACCAACTTTGCTCACTGGTACCATAATGTACTATTACATGCTAATTACAAATTGAATTAGAGTAAACATAGCATGTAAATAAATGTCACGCGAGCGGATAATTCTCTTGCCAAAGCAAAAAATATGTTACGACGAACGATTACAACTTTTTTTTAATTAAGATTATTTATTTGTACTGTGATTTTTTTAGACTGGGCACCCGTACTTTTATTTATTTTTTAAAAGAGCATCTTTAATTTTTTTTTTTTTTTTAATTATTTAGAGGTATAAATAAGGGTCCAAAATTAGATATTGCATTCCATTAGGAGTGTTTTTGATCTCATTGTGGATACATATAATGGTTATTTTTCGAAGTACGGGGGTCCTAGAGTGAGTTAAACTCAGAGCGTGTTGATTGTGATTTATTTATTTATTTGTGATTTGTACGACTACCAGCTAATGTTACACTACATAAGTCCTCGTCTTCTGTTCTTCATTGCTTCTGACGGAGAGAAGCAAGACTTAATTATAATTTTCCTCTCACTACGATATTCAATATTTTACCTGTCAGTTATAATTCTCCTTCGTCCACTTCATCCTTGCGTTAATCCCAGTCGCATCCGAAGCTTTCACCTCGGAGTCTGGGGTCCGCTTTTTCCAGTTTAATTGCGAGTCTGGCTGAACTTTGATATTATTGCAACTGTCACTTCTGATGCATAGAAGTGAGCACTGATACTCTATTTGAAAATTTCGATACTTTCGTAAAAATGACGCCTATTTCCTATTGAGGTAGGCAGATAGAACTTATTTTCCTTGCCTTTTCAGACTTACTCATGACTTACAGTCAACATTTATTTTATTCAAGGCAATATGTTTTGTCAATAAATTCGTCTATTTTTCAACTTATATTCAGGGTGTCCCAAAATTCAAGGATAAGCCGGTAACAGAGGGTGGCCCTACTTATGGCTGCTCTGGAAAAAATGAGAAAAAAAATGTATCTCTATTTTTTTTTTTAATTATTTAAATTTTTTTAAATCTTTGGAAATTCGGTACCCCGAATGATATTTTCAACTACCAGGTCCACAATTTTGCAAATATTTCTGAACTCTTTTCTGTATTAGCAAACTAAGAAGCATGACTATCCACCAACACCCTGAAAAATTATAGAATATTTGTAGTTATTTTACAAAAATAAGTCAAAATATTTTTTTGTCGTCAAATTTTCATACATTTTTACTTTCGACCCACTTTATCTTATCTCGGTGAAAAAAAAAAGTATGAACACCACTATGGCATTCTTTTTCAAAAATTGGCGCAACTATCCAAAATTTTAAAATGGTATAATTTGGGTATGATACTATAATGAAATACTAAAAAAAAAAATTTTTATAAATAAGAATCACATTTAATACATTGCTCTTATTGAAAATCACCAGATTTACTTTGTACACAATGCATTCATCCTCAATAAAAAATCATTGACGGGACTTGTGACAAAGTGGTAACCGAGTAGGTTATCACATTACGAGGTTAAGTAACATAAGCCAGGGTGGTTTTCGGATGGATGACCATTCTTAAGACATTAAGACACCTCCGTCCTCTGTTTCTCAGAGAGTACGTTAGGTCGTAGATCCCGGTGGCCATATGAGTATCTATGACAGTTATTCGGACCCCTAAAAGTCCAACAACTGGACTCACTACATAACTTTGATATAGCCAGTAGGTTGTGAAGGTCAGGTGGCAGTCGCTTCACGGCAAATTTCGCATTTCTGCTGTTTCACAGTTAGCCGGGAAATCCGAGGCTCAGAGTTTTATTGGAATTGTTTTAAGAACAATTAGGTTTCCGAAAGCAATTGCAACGCTGGACTAGTTTCATTCAAATATCAATGCGGCTACGGATTATATTTCTGACAAAAGAAATGCACGAAAAATAAAATGTATTAATGCCGGTGGCAAACAATTAAAAATGTAAAAATAAAAAAAATAACAATAATGCAAATTATAAAATTATACCATTATGTTTGTTTAATATTTTAACAGTATGGATTTTCATCCTCTGAACCTTTACAAATTACAGAGTCGGATTTTATGGTTAACTGTGAAACAGCAGAACCGCGAAATTTTCTTTGAAGCGACTGCCACCTGACCTCCACAACCCATTGGCGATATCAAAGTTATGTAGTGCGTCCAGTTGTTGGACTTTTAGGGCTCCGATTACCCGTAACAACTGTCATAGATGCTCGTATGGCCACTACGATCGACGGCCTAACGTACTTTCACATTCTGAGGAATGGAGGTGTCTCAATGTCTTAAGAATGGTCATCCATCCGAAAACCACCCTGGCTTATGTTGCTTGACCTCGTAATGTGATAACCTACTCGGTTACCACTTTGTCACAAGTCCCGTCAATGATTTTTTATTGAGGATGAATGCATTGTGTACAAAGTAAATCTGGTGATTTTCAATAAGAGCAATGTATTAAATGTGATTCTTATTTACAAAAAATTTTTTTTTTAGTATTTCATTATAGTATCATACCCAAATTATACCATTTTGAAATCTTGGATAGTTGCGCCAATTTTTGAAAAAGAATGCCATAGTGGTGTCCATACTTTTTTTTTACCGAGATAAGATAAAGTGGGTCGAAAGTAAAAATGTATGAAAATTTGACGACAAAAAAATATTTTGACTTATTTTTGTAAAATAACTACAAATATCCTATAATTTTTCAGGGTGGTGATGGATAGCCATGCTTCTTAGCTTGCTAATACAGAAAAGAGTTCAAAAATATTTGCAAAATTGTGGACCTGGTAGTTGAAAATATCATTAAGGGTACCGAATTTCGAGGGATTTAAAAAAAGATCGAGTAATTAAAAAAAAAATAGAGATATTTTTTTTTCTTATTTTTTCCTGAGCAGCCATAAGTAGGGCCACCCCCTGTTGCTGGCTTATCCTTGAATTTTGGGACACCCTGTATATATATTTTATATTGTATTATTAGCTATTGGTCGTTCACATCACAACGAACACGCTGAATGATATTATTTTCGAAAAAACGAATTTTATACACTTTTTTAGTCTTAAGTTTATACATGTTTTTTTTTTCATATACACTTTACATGGTAACGTGGCACTGTTCTCTTTCCCTAACTTTTCAAGCATAAAGGTGTATCTATTTTAAAATGGAGATACCTAATGCTAGTTTCTATTTTTTGGAAAGCGAATTTTTTTATTAGACAGTGCCATCGCACCACATTAGTAAGATACATGTTGAATCTCTTAAGTAGTTTATATGTTAAGGATAAGGCATCTGCTAAATATTTAATCTGAAGTAAACTAGTCAATACCAGTTTAGTCGAGCAATTTTCAGAGATACGATGTAAAACCAAACTGACAGCGGCTTGATTGGCGATGCCTGTCCTTATGTAGTTTTAGGTGATAATGACATTAATCAATAAATGGATGGATTCTCTTCATTGTGCAGTTTTATTTTTAACCAATCTTAACCATGGGCACCTAACCTAGTGGCGCTTGTCAGAGCCCCTCCCAAAAGGCCCGTTTAGACGGGGAGAGTTCCTCGCCTGCAAGTTACCTTTTTTTATACCACTTAGGTGGCAGACAAGCACACGACCCACCTGATGGAAAGTGGTTACCGTGGCCTATGAACGTATGCAACACCAGGGTCGTCACACTCGTGCTGCCGACCCTGAAGAAACCTTCTAATGCCCTTTTTGAAGAACCCCATATTGTAGGCGCTTGGGAAAACCATCGCAGGGTGTTCATTCCACAGCTTGAGTGTGCAAGGGATGAAGTTCCTATCATACCGCACCCGCCTGACCCGCTGCACAACTACGGTGCTCAACTGGTTGAGCCGTGGCAGTGCGCACCGTTTCCGGTCGCAATGTGTGAGGATGAATTCCCCCTTTCTTGCGCGGTCCGAGGGGGGGGGGGGGTCACAGGGGACATGACCCCCCCCTAAAACCCAGCACGTCAAATTGAAAAGTCTTCATAAAATTTGCAAAGTAATTATATTGCAATATTTAATTCTTGGTTGCGACTTTTATAGGTAGCGACGACGACCAAGCGCTAGTTTCCGAAATTGTTAAAAACGGGGAAACTGGTCCTCATACGAAAGTCGGGCATCCGGTGGATTCGCCGCCCGCCGACCACCGACCTATAGTGTTGCCTGACGAGGTGTGAAGGCTCTTTGAAAGAGTTATTGCAAAGCGCCTCGTCGAGCACCTTTTTAGACCGACCTGGCGGGTGGTCAATATGAATTCCGCCAGAGACGCTCCACTGTGGACTGTGGATGCCCACTTGTGGGCCAGGTGATGTTGGTGGTTTCTTTGGACATCGCCAACGCATTCAACACTTTGCCCTCGAGTTGCATTAAGGAGACGCTCATGTATCACGAGTTATTAAGTGCCTCTCC
Source organism: Eilema depressum (assembly GCA_914767945.1). Lineage (NCBI taxonomy): Eukaryota > Metazoa > Arthropoda > Insecta > Lepidoptera > Erebidae > Eilema > Eilema depressum. Next base: position 29,152,606 of record OU612012.1, on the reverse strand, counting down.
ACCCTCGCTGCATAGCCCGCGTAACCGATGGAGAGAGCCGTCAGCCGTCAGCCGCGTCCAACCTCGGCTGGCGAGAGATGTCGTGCTGTTTTCCGCGGTTCTACGCCCGCTCCTGCGGTATACTCCATCGGATACGTCTGGGTGTTGCTACACAGCGCGAAGCGACCCTGAAAGGCACGACTGCGGTTGCCCATAACGATAGCCTATGGTCCGGCTTAAAACCGAGGCCATATTCTTTTATGGACCTCAGCGCGCGCCACCTAGGGAACCAACCTCATAACGCGAGGCACTTCCGTCGGCATCAAGCCCCATATGAAATACTTGGCTCGTTCTCGATGGCCGATGATACTTCGGAAAACTTTTCCGAAGTCTGGCCCCCAATCTGAAAGGCGCAGCTGCCGCTCTGGTGGGGTTGCTGTCCAACTTGAGGGGGCAAGAAGATGGCCAACTAGGTCTTCAAAGGGGTACCCTTTGAAGATGCACGATCTCCTTCAAGGTGTCGAGTCTCCTTGGCGGAACCATACTGTGGTACCTGGAGGAGAGAGCCTTTTCGGTGCAATACAGGTACCGAAGGGCGGCGCGGATGTCCTCGCTGATATGAACCCGAGCCTCGAGAAATCGAGGCAGTGAAGTCCCAGCGCCGTCTGGACGTGGTGGAGGAATGGAAGTTACAACTTAGGCAACCAAACACAAGGCACGTCGTAATAGCGGCGGTAAAGCACATTATGGAGGACTGACTAGAGAGGCCTCACGGGTGCCTCTTGTACCGGCTGACACAGGTGATCACCGGACACGTGTATTTCGGGAGTCACCTACGTCGGATCCAGAAGGAGCCAACGCCTGAGTGTCATCACTGTGATGCAAGCGAGGACACGGGGCTGCCCACACTGACTGAATGCACGGCGTGAAAAACACCGAGGCAGATCTTTGTGGCGGCCCTGGGGTTGGAAGTTGTCTCCCTCAGCACGTGCCTCACTCACAGTGATGTTGCAGAGTGCGAGTGTGTGGGGTGCCGCCACCGCTTCCTTCTGCAAGCAAGTAATGCTCGAGAAAGAGGTGGGGGAGCGGGGACAGAGAAGACTCAGGTCCCTTCCGTCCCGCATAGTCCGCAATGCGCGAAGGCGACTCGGGCGTCGGAGGCTTTTTCATAAGCGTTAGGGGTGACAGGTAAAGCCCGTGACAAGATGGGGACACCGAAGTGTGAGGGATATGCCAGTGGCAATCTCAACCTCGGCAAATAATGATTAATGAGAAATAATAATTTTAGTCCGACATAGTTCGAGTACGAGGAGGGGGGGGGGTAATTGCCGCACTTCGGTAAGTGACCCCCCGACCCCCCCCCCCCCCAAAACGTGAAGCTGCGACCGCGCCTGCTTCATCTAAACATTCGCAAAACAATTGCGCTGGCTCATCCACGCTAGAATTACCTGACAAATAATTAGGCGTCATTAAGGAGAGAGTTTCTCGCCTGCAAGATACGATTATTATCGAAAGGACAGATCGTAAGATATATACTAAACGGGCCATGTGTGGCAATACAAAACATGTTTGGCTATTATTTCCGGGACATTACTGCAATACTGGCTTGTATTTTGCTTGCAATAGTTGAAATGTTGCCGGGCCACAGTGTTGCAGCCACTAATTGCAGTAAAACATTGCCTCTAAATTTAGCAGTGTTTCTCTACAATATTATGCATGTATTATACATATATAAACCTTCCTCTTGAATCACTCTATCTACTAAAAAAAACCGCTTCAAAATCCGTTGCGTAGTTTTAAAGATTTAAGCATACATAGGGACGGACAGACAGCGACAGCGACTTAGTTTTATAATATGTAGTAACAGTGATGATGATGATCTTATCTAAATAAATTGTTTGGTATTCAAGATTGTTTTAATACTGAATGAATTATTGAAATCGGATGTTGTATTCAAAAGATATTAAGAAATTATTATAGATTCCGATATTCAAATGCGGAAGGCGGAGGTTCGGCAAACGTGGCGCGTATTTGTCCAGCAGTGGACTGCAGTAGGCTAATTGATTGATCCAAATCAGTGGAGAGCCGGCGCGGAGAGGGCTGAACACTGAGTACAGGCATGACGATTACAGGTGCGACCATCTGTCACCCCTTCACGCACACCTCGCCCTCTCTCCGGGGTTCGATAGGGACACCGTGCTTCCCACTCCTTAGGGGGCCATCTTAAAATCGTAGATGGTCCAGGGTCAGTCGAAAAACGCGGAATATGCCCAATCTTACACCCTAGCAACTGAAGACCCGCGACGGCAAGCGATTTTAGTGGGTTCGAGTCCGGCTGATGGGAGTAGTGTCCGAGTGAACTTTATCACGAAAAAAAGTTGGAACGGAATACGAATTCCACGCGGGTGAAGCCGCGGGCAACAGCTAGTACCTATATAATAAGTACTAGCTGACCTGGCGAACTTCGTACCGCCATATTTATTAGGTATCTTTAATTTTATCAGTGTTTCTCTACAATATTATGCATGTATAATATGTACATATAAACCTTCCTTTTGAATCACTCTATCTATTTCGAAAATCCGCTTCAAAATCCATTGCGTAGTTTTGAAGATTTAAGCTTATAATTCATCAATGATTTAAGCATACCTACATAGGGACGGACCATGGAGAAGGAAATGATAAATCATATTATTCTGTCCTCCGTGGGACGGACGGACAGACAGCGACAGCGACTTTGTTTTAAAATAATTACTAGCTGACCCGGCGAACTTCGTACCGCCATATTTGCCGCCCGCGTGGTATTCCGATCCCGCTGTACAATACCTTCTATTCAAATTTCCATGTTAGATTCTAATCCCGTTCCCGCTGCACCATTCCCGACCCGTGTTATGAACAAACATGCCACAATTACTTGACCATGGGAAAAATATGGCTTTTCTAGATTCAGACCCGTTCCCGCTGTACCTTCTATTCAAACTTCCATGTTAGATTCTGATCCCGTTCCCGCTGCACCGTCCCCGACCCGTGAGCAATGTGAACATGCCACATATAATTGACCATTGGAAAAACATGCCTTTTCTAGATACAGACCCGTTCCCGCTGTACCTACCTTCTATTCAAATTTCAATGTTAGATTCTGATCCCGTTCCCGCTGCACCGTCCCCGACCCGTGAACAATGTGAACATGCCACATATAATTGACCATGGGAAAAACATGCCTTTTCTAGATACAGACCCGTTCCCGCTGTACCTTCTATTCAAATTTCAATGTTAGATTCTGATCCCGTTCCCGCTGCACCGTCCCCGACCCGTGAACAATGTGAACATGCCACATATAATTGACCATGGGAAAAACATGGCTTTTCTAGATTCAGACCCGTTCCCGTTGTACCTTCTATTCAAACTTCCATGTTAGAAGATTCTGATCCCGTTCCCGCTGCACCGTCCCCGACCCATATGAACATGCCACATACCTATAATTGACCATGGGAAAAACATGGATTTTCTAGATTCAGTGTGGTCTTTTAAGGATTGTCCTTTATGATTTGTTTATGGTCATGGCCAATGCAAGACGGATCGAAAATTGAAGTCTTTTAAATTCAAGCGGCATGTCGGTTGGGATCATCGGGATCCTTGGAATGAGAACTTCCTCACCTTCTAATTTTCCTTTGAGTGAAAAAAAAAATTAAAAAAATAAAAATTAAAAAAAATTTAAAAGTATACTATGTCCTTCCTGGTTCTAAGCTACCTCTCCACCAATTTTCAGCCAAATCAGTTCAGCCGTTCTTGACTTTTAAGTATCGTAACAAACACAACTTTCTTATTATATAGATATAGTGATGAAGTGAAGTGATGTAGCGATTACAAGTTGAAATTATTTATTTATATACGAAAATGCATCAAATGACCATACAATAGGCATCTTAATTTATTCGTACTACTTATTAAACACGTTCTTTTTTGTATCGAAGCTTTTTTGAGAACATAGAAACTTAACCTATAAAATTTAAAAAAAGAATCTATAACTCACTTGTTATTATTATTCATAGCAATGAAAAATGAGCAGGGTGTGTTGTAAATTAATAACTTTTTACACACCCTGCTCATAAAATTGCTATTATTTCACCGCAATTAGGCACGTAATGACACCTATTATCAAACTGTGACTTTTTCATTGCTATTATTCACAAGTAAGTTATAGATTCTTTTTTAAATTTTATAGGTTAAGTTTCTATGTTCTTAAAAAAGTTTCGATACAAAAAAGAACGTGTTTAATAAATAAGTAGTACGAATAAATAAATTATGCCTGGTCATTTGATGCATTTTCGTATTTAAATAAATAATTTCAACTTGTACTTACTTGTTAAAAACAAAATTTTAACTCAAAATTAACTTTTTTTTTTCTCTAAGTACAGAAATAAAAACCGTAAAAAAAAGTTAAATTCAAACCTCATTTTTTTTTAAATATGGCCGACCGCCATTGTTAGATGCACGCACATAGGAAAACGAATTAATTTGTAGTATTGTTTATTTAGTATCTGTAGTATTATTTTATTCGCAAGTATGTTGTAAAACGTCGTATGGCACGCGTGAGTATGATGATTACCGTCCTCGGCTCTCTTAAGACCCTCGCCTGACGGCTCGGGTCTCAATGGCGCCTCGGCGGTAATCACCAACTTTGCTCACTTGTACCATAATGTACTATTATAGAAAAAATTGTACGTGCGAGTGCGGTACGTGCGTGACGTCACTTTAGAAGTGCTAGGTAGGTATGAAAGCGGTGCACAACATTTTAAATTGTAATGGCGACCTAATTTTAGGCTCGCACAATTTTAGGTAGGTAGGTAATTGACGACCTGTGTGGTGTGACTCGTGTGGCAGTAAACGTTCGACGACGGTTCGACGTGCGGTTCACATTATTGGGAATCCAGAAGTCACCAACACTCTCGAGCCTTTGCAGATGCGTAGAGATGTTGCGTCCTTGGCAGTATTATACCGTCTCTATTCTCTAACGTGATGAATGTTCTGATGATTAGCCCCACCGAGAGGGTGGGGCTAATCATCAGAACATTCATCATCATCATTTGCAACATCATCATTTGCAACACAGGACCACACTTGCAGGACTTAGGTACATGTCACCCGCATAGGGTGCAGAATATTCCATCAAGAACCAAGCAGTTCGGCAACTCCTTCTTTCACCGTACCATTAAGACCTGGAATTCCTTACCAGTAGGTACACAATATGTTTCCCTCTTTCTATTAGTCGCGGGTCCTTTACGCGGGGCGTGAAAAAGCATCTGATGAGGCCGTCAAGCTGAGTGCCACTATTGTAACATGGTATGGTACATGTCTATAATGGTAAGGTCATAATGGTCTCAGACTTCAGCTTACCATCAGGCGAGGTGAAGTCAAATTGACGTGTCCTATAATAAAGAATGTCACAGGTTCGATACCCGCTGATCTGTGTTTTTATGTTTTTATCCAACCCTGTTTAAGTACCCGCATTCTAGAACCCGTTATTTAGTTTGTTGTTCTTAGTTAGTTTGACCTCGATAGCCTCATGTAGGTTGTACATCCTAGAGCTTTTATTAAGTTCGTTATTTTTTGGCAATCGTTACCTACAAGGTTACTATAATTTATACTATGCTATAATCCTACCGGGGAGCTGTACCGTCCCCATGGTGCGCGCGGTGTGGCGGGGGTCAAGGAAAAACAAAGAAAAGAAAGAACAAGAATCGATGAGATCTACTATGCCGGACACATCTTACGATATCATTTAACACTTTGAAGGCCGGATATTAATAAAATTCCCTAGGTATTTAATAATTTTCTGCTCTTTACGCTAGTCGTAAAGATGTAAATTGAATAATAAGAGATATAATTAATTCAATCAAAGGACCTAAATAATTTATTTATTCAATGAACTATCTATATTATACTAAAGTAAAGTATAGTAAGTTAAATGAATACAAACAAAAAATATTTATCCTATCATAGCCTACTATCCTACTTTCTACCGATACTTTAAATGCGAAAGTTTCTGAAGATGTTTGTATGTTTGGATCGTTTGCTCGTAGCTCAATCACGCTCTAAAGGCTGAACGGATCTTTGAAGTTTGGGCCAGGGATAGATTATTCTTGAAAAACATATTTAAGTATATGCTACTTTATTTTTTGGGAATAGCTTTCCATAAATTTTTGGGAAAAGAATCAAAATCCCACCTAAGTAAAGCCGCGGGCAACAGTTATATTTAATAAAAACAGGCAAATGATGAGTAGAAACTAAGTTAACTGATAATTAAAATCAGAACTTTTCAACTGAAGTTATTCTTTTCTTTAGTTCATCTATTGTTTTGCCATCGGAACTTGAATCAGAGACGTTCTTTATTATATTTATTTTAAAAAAATATCGTTCTTCACTCTCGGGATATCGTACGACCTATCTTTGAATTGTAATCTCATGTGCGTCTGACGTATACTGTCCGGTACAAACTCAGTGGCGTAGCTAGATCACAAAGGGCCCCGGTGCAAAAAGAAACAAGGGCCCCCTATTTTTTTGTTTCCGATAATTCCTAGACATTAAGCTTGGGGGCCTCCTGAGGGCTCAAGGGGCCCCCAAGCTAGCTGCAAATGTGATGGCGAACTTTTCAACGAGACAATACTGCACACAATTCCAAACAAATGAATTGCACTAATTACAGTTGTACAACCCATTTTCGCCTTCAAAAGTAAGACTTTTATGGTAGTTAAAAAAAAAGTTGCTAGTTCAGGCTCGAGGGGTCTGTGAGCTTGGGGGGCCCCCTGAGCCTGGGGCCCTGGTGCACCGCACCACCTTGCCCACCCATAGCTACGCCAGTGTACAAACTACACGAGATACCGCCGCCAGCACTGGCGGCGGACTGACCAAATCTGACGTTCGGTATTCCCCCCCGTCTCGCCGCGCACATACCTAAGGCGCGGTACAGCAGTAGCAGTCGGACTATAGATAGATAATTAAAAACATGGGCAATCAGAGGGACTGCCTACAGAAGTGTACCTAGTGGAAGCAACACGTCATAGGTAGGTAGTCATTACTACCTAGATATAGGTACCTAATACCTATCTACATATATTAATATAGCACTTGTTCAATGCGTTTCATGAAGCTTTCACTCTAAATATGGGTACCTATCAATGAAAGATGGTTAGGTGAGCAACGCAACTAGATAATTAGGTAGGTATCTACATATGTAATAAGTAGATATTATTAAGTACTTATCATCACCTAAAAAAAAGCCAGGCAGATGACCTTTGCCGGACGCCTGCAACAGCATATCAAGTCCTATTCTAAGCTGCCTGGAAGTAAATAAAAAATGTGTTTTCCAGAGATTCCAGCCACAATATTGATCAGCTGATTCCTCATAAAAAGCGAGTGGCACAGTGTTATTGGCAAAATATTCGCGTCGCGTCGTACGAAATTCAGCGGCGCGCGCGTAACATATTTCCGTATTATTTTTAGATAGCCGGCGGGCGGGCGGCGTTGGACGCACACGGCAAGTCGCGCGCGGCCTGAGTGGACTGGAGCCCTATGGAGCCCCCGTTGTTCCCTCCCAGCGGGTTACACACCGTGCGGGCGGCGCCGGGGAGCCCTGCCAGCCTGGTCCTGCCGCTACCCGCCGGCTCGCAGCCCTTCGACTTCACATGGTACGTCCATTTTCTCATCTCACAAAATTAGGTTATAATCTACGATCACAATAGAACGTGCATCGGTTAGATAGCATATAGGTTAGGTAGGTAGGCCTGCGTTTGCGCCGGCTACGGTTGTTTGTTTTTCATCTGTCGATTATAAATACAGCACCAGGAAGCTAGTCGCCGCTCACGACACAAGACACGCAACTAATGTTATTACAATTCGGGGCATTTCGTTTTGGTTTTACAAACATGTAGTGTAATGCTGCAGCTGCAGCGTACGCGCACCTTACTGCGGCCTTACCATAAACCTTAAAACAGGTCAATAATTGAACTGCTGTCATTCTACCAACTGTAAATGTCACTTTGTAATGTCATAATAAATATATAGGATTACAAAGTGACATTTGCGGTTGGTAGAATGACAGCAGTTCAATTATTGACCTGTTTTAAGAGTTCATAGTAAGGGCCCTGTACTGTGATATTATTAAAAGTAAAAGCTGCAGTGCTTTTGCGCGTGAAGGATATGTGTTCACAAATAAATTAAATAAAATAAAAAGCGAACTCATAAAAGTTTCTTGTACGCTGTTTGGTGTTTTTTTTACGTTCGCGTTTACTTTTATCGATGTAGTACCTATATCTATGTACGTCTATACATATAGTATGGTAGATATACGTACTATGTCTTCATCCATTTGTAGAAATACAAGTATACATATGCGTACTTACATCTAGGTATGAGTAATGCCGCCGTTTGCCAAAAGTTTACTGGACATAAACACTTTCTTAATATCTTATACTGCGTGGTTCATTACCGCTGCGTAATGTACAATTTAACGTCGATATACCTAAGCCAGTAACATTAAGGTGAAAATTAAATAGCGCAAGACGTTTTATACTATGCTTGGTATTGGTATTGTTATACAGGGTGTATTTTTGAAACGGGGCAGTAAGGGCAAGTACCTTAACCGTTGCAGTTACAGCAAAACGTTCTTAGAAGACCTTCCCTAACTTTTTGACATATTTTGAACTGCATTCACAGATTTTGTAAAAAACTTACAGTTGGCAAAAAAAATGCAAAAAGTCCAATTTTTTTTTTATGCCAATCGATTCTATTTCATGTGGGGATCAAAAAACTCTATGAGACCATTTTAGCTTTCAGTACTAGGAAAGACAGAAGTCGCCAAAAACGTTTCCCATACATTTCGGCAACAGAAACAAATTTCTACGATGGTCTAACTTTTTGTTATGGCCAGGAAGTGGGTAGAATTGACTGTAAAGTAAATAAAAAGAATTTTTACCCTCAAATTTCGAATTTGATTCGAAAATCTGTGTGTTATACTTAGTTTCAGCTGAGAAACTTCGTATTGAGTTATTAATTAAGGATTTTCGCTAAAATGTCTTCTAATCGTGAAAAAATTGACTTATTAAAAGCGTATTTTGTCAATAATCGAAATGCGGGAGCTGCATTAGTGTGGTACCGCAATAAGTATCCGTTGCGGCATGTGCCAACAAGAAAGGTTATTACAAATCTTTTGAAAAACCTGGAATTGCAGGGTTCTTTCAAAAGAAAGCGGCAACCTCGTGTGTACATGGACACGGAGATTGCGGTTCTGACTTATGTCGAAGCATATCCAGAGGTATCGTCCAGGCAAGTCGCCCTTGAAGTAGGTGTATCCCACTCCCTTGTGACAAAGATATGGAAGAAATACGGCTACAAGTGCTATCGATATGGGCGCATAGTTCAAGTGTTACATCCGGGTGATGCTGTTCGAAGGCTTACTTTTTGCAGATGTCTAAGAGGAAAAATAAGCAGAGATCATGAATCTTTAAATTACATATTGTGATCAGACGAAACGAATTTTTCCAATAACGGTATGTACAACAGAAAAAATCACCACTATTGGTCCAAAGAAAACCCACTAAGAGTTACGGCAAGTCATAATCAGGTTCGCTTCTCATTCAACTGTTGGTGTGGTATAATGTAATGTCCAATCGAGTCATAATGGTGGAATTTTATGAAGGGAAACTGAATTCTGCCATGTATAATGAAGTCATTTTACACCATCTTGAAAACGAGATGGACGAATGGCCCCTGTCGGAATTGCGAAAAGTTCATTTTCAACAAGATGGTGCTCCGCCACATAACAGTCACCTTTCACGTTCCAATTTGAGCCGCCTATTCGGTACACAGTGGATAGGTACACATGGTCCAACACAGTGGCCACCTCGTAGCCCCGATCTAACACCACTAGATTTTTTTTTATGGGGCTTCGTGAAAAACGAGGTGTATAAGACGACGTACGCCAGTGTTCAAGATTGAGCTCTTGAACACTGGCGTACGTCGTCTTATACGGATGCATTAATGACCATTTTACGTAATATTCATCCCAGAACATTATTAGCCGCCATTCGTTCAGTGCAAAAAAGGATAGACTTATGTATTCGTGAAAATGGAAATCATTTTGAGCAATTTATTTCATAAACCAATTTCTTAAATGTTTAAATGATTTTTTTTATTTAAAAAAGTTCAAAATTTTATCTGACCTATGAGTTTCGAGTTGATTTATCATATTTCCGTACGAAATGTGTGGGAAACTTTTTTGGCGATTTCTGTCTTTTCTAGTACTGAAAGCTAAAATGGTCGCATAGAGTTTTTTGATCCCCACATGAAATAGAATCGATTGGCATAAAAAAAAAAATTTTGAACTTTTTGCATTTTTTTTTGCAAACTGTAAGTTTTTTACAAAATCTGTGAATGCAGTTCAAAATGTCCCAAAAAGTTAGGGAAGGTCTTTTAAGAACGTTTTGCTGTAACTGCAACGGTTAAGGTACTTGCCCTTACTGCCCTGTTTCAAAAATACACCCTGTAGAATGCTTGTGCTTGTGCATGATTTTTTTTGTTTTCGGCGATATTTCTCGCGACATCAATCGCAATTTGTTGAGTTTGGTCGTCGTCGCGTCGCGTCGTAATCGCGTCGCCGCATCTTCAGCGTACGATAACAAAATAATGTAATACGTAACCATGCAGGTACGTCGTAGCTAATGGGAATTCTTGGGCAGACGCATTTTTAAATTCGGTGAATTTGTTACTCGAAAGTAAATTCGTAAAGTCGTCGTTACGTACTGTGGAGTTCGGTCGATATTCGTAGGTCCAAGGGGAGAGGTATACCTACAGAGAAGATGCCATGGATAGTGTGGAAGGCGATAAGGCCTGCCAGCCAGGGAGTGAATATAATAGGTATTAAGGCGACTAGGTATACCGGAGGATGATGATTGTGTTTTTGAAATAGGTATTCTAGAATAGGACAGATACCTATTATATTTTTTTTAATATCGCAAATATTTATTTACCTATAAAACGCTGTTAATTCATTCCGTATGGCAAGTTTTAAGTTTTAAGTATGGTGAGTTTTAGGATAATGCGTGCTGTATCTGAGCGGGCAAATAAGGTACATACTTTATGAAGTGTATTCTATTATTGAATAACATAAGAACATAAACAACAATATTTTATTAACCGACTTCAAAAAGGAGGAAGTTCTCAATTCATTGAGTTTTTTATTTTTTTATTTTATGTATGTACCTACACCGATTACTCCTAGGTTTATGATGCGATTTCCGTGATTCTTTTTTTATTCGATGTGAAATAGTTGTCATTTGGTCCCATAGAAATTTAACATAGTTTGGCCCAGTAGTTTACATTTTATGATGCTTCTTGTGTTTTCTTAGTTCAAAATTTTACCCAACTTCCTATAGCTAGCTAATTTCTTATCACCTATTTGATTTCGAGGAGTTCTCTGGTGTATCTCCTGAGCTCAAGGTCCAGTACCCATGAAATTAATATGGAACTGCCTGTGACTAATACCGAACCCAATACAAAAAGATTTTTAGAAACCAGTTCATAAACGACGGAAATATGGGACAACATTTATGTATGTATAAGAAATTAGTGATAAGAAATTAGCTAGTTTTATGATGATCCTGTGACAAGGTGTGGCTCGTCACCTCATTACGATGGTCAAGAGCGTGCTAAAATTACCTAGTCTACGTCGGGCTAAATGTCATAACTCATCATCATCATCATCTTCATGGAGATGTATTTTCCTGATTACATCAGAAGCTCATATGAGTTTATGAGGAGAACTCATTTGATGTACTTATAGCATGAACTATCATTGAAGATATATTGGACTGAATTAGACCACAAAATTTCTGCACCTTTCGAAGGCCTACCCATAGCTACTTATAGACTACCCGTAGCAATCCTACTGTAGCTTACAGAATAGCCTATTATAGACACTAAAAAGTTAAAAAAAAAAACTACGTTTAAAAAAACCGACTTCAAAAAACTATTCCAATAAAAATAAAATGCACTAAAAAGTTGAAAATAATTGTGTAAGTATTCTTCAAAAACTTTATTACAAATTATTGTCTGGTTTGTAGTCGGACTTCTTGGTTGACACCGACTCCAAACCTGACAAACAGTAATAAAGTTTTTGAAGAATACTTACACAATTATTTTCAACTTTTTAGTGCATTTTATTTTTATTGGAATAGTTTTTTGAAGTCGGTTTTTTTAAACGTAGTTTTTTTTTATTAGGTTCAAGCTCAATTTTTAACCGACTTCAAATAAGAAGGTTCTCAATTAGATCGTTGTGTTTTTTTTTGTATGTTTGTTACGCGAATTATAAACGGACTTCTATTACCTACTCTACCTATTTTCACTTATCCGAGAAGTTCGAATCTGCTGTTAGCATCCTGGGGAAACGCGCCTACTTATTTTGTATTAACAATTACAATATCGTTTCGTTATTTTTATTTTTATTTTTTTATTTCAATTGATCGTACCCAATGATTGTACATATCGTAAAACAAAGTTTACGGTACGCACAGCAAACAACGTTGGCAGTTGGTACCAACTTCTAAAAGATCAGTAGGTAAGTAAATCGGTAAATTCATTTTTTTTCGCTTTTCAGTGCCTGTTTTTGATGGTAGGTATCTTGAAGTCGGTTTAACTTTTTTTGTTAAAATTTTATAAAAATAGTAGTAAAAATAGGCAAAATATTTTTGCACGCAAGCCGTAAAGGCTGTAACATCTCCTCGATGGCTAGAACCTCAGTGACTTGCGCTGCGCTGGAAGAAACAATGTACGAACCACAAGGGCTATAATATTATTAAAGTGTGGGGCCCACGAAGATCGAGGCACTTCGGGACCCAAGCTAACGTCACCTGTGCTGTGACTGCTGTGAGTCTGTGAGCTCGGGCACCTCTGAATTGACGGAGGAGATTCTGGTTAATCTGGTCTTCTTCTTCATCGTGTCTTTGGCAGCAAATTAAAATTAAATTAAATAAAAATTAGATGCGCCCAGCCCAGGAACTCAGTGACATTGACTGCACCTTCCGTCGTCGCTCCATTTAGGCAGCCGTGCAGGTATAGGGGTACAACGGGCACGCCAGGAGGTGATACATTGACTGCAGAGGTGCACCACAGTCACAACCACCACTCTTCGTAATCTGGTTAAAAAGGTTTATGTCTAGAGCAGGACTTAGGTTTTTATCCTGGGAAGGGTTAACCGTATCTAGATACGTTTAACATCAACTTATTATAATAATAACGAATCAAAAAAATTCTGTACAAACGTAACATACTGTTAGGAAGTGAACCCACGCACTCGTATTAAAAAACTAGAGATGCAATGAAAACGACTGATATGCCATCTGTCGCGATAAACGAGAACTGGTGTATATAAAGCACAGAACAGAAAAACACCAACCAACTGAATGTAAATAAACAGATTTCCATATAACTAGTAGGTTTGTAGATAATTTCAGACGAAATTAACAGAATTGGGTAACCTCGTTTGATTTTGGAGCCGCATGTCTAGGTCCCTACCATTAAGGCAATGGCCTCACCGTCTCACTGGCAGGAATGCTAAAGTCCGTGCGAAGTGGAGGTAGAGTCATTGAACCGATTATGATGTAATTTGGTAACAGATTATGGTCTAGAGTAGTGATGAAACAAATATTCGCATTCGCATTCGCAATTGCGAATATTCGCATGGTTATTCCACATTCGCATTCGCATTCGCAAAAAATCCTGCCAATGTTTTGCGAATATTATCAGTAAAAAAAAATTACGGATGATTAGTAGGTTAATAAAATCAAAATCCATCAAATCCATCGTTTGCTACCTTCCCACGTCCATAGGTTACGCTTAAATTATCAGATTAGCAGAATTGACACTAGTTAGTTAGTAACTAACCTACCCTATCTTAATCTGATGCGTACTTTCTGACGTGCTTGAGTAACTACCGAATTGCCTTCTACGCTTCCTCTACTATTAATTTTATGTTTTTTATGCAAGGGAAAGTAACTTAAGCATATTATTAGTCTTCATTTTATCATTTGGTATCATTTATTGTCAATAAAATTAAATAAATTAGTCTATTGCAGTCCACTGCTGGACGTAGGCCTCTTCCAATATGCGCCATGTTTGCCAATCCTCCGCTTTCTGCATCCAGTCCGTCCCAGCCACCCTTCGCAGGTCGTCAGTCCACCTGGCAAGGGGGTGTCCCACCTTCCGTTTTCGTTCTCGCGGTCTCCACTCTAGGACTTGTCTGCTCCAACGGCCATCAGTACTTCTACAGATGTAGTCAGTCCATTGCCACTTCAGCTTGCTTATTCTGCGAGCTTTGAGCCAGGATCCTCGGTACTGTTCATACCCGGGCTTACAGTTCATACTTAGTAAGGCGCGCTCTTTAGCATGTATACTCTAAGTATGTAATCATTTTCTTGAACAAAACTAAACAAACACATTATTATTCTTCTACAATAGATTATGAAATTATCATTTTTCTTATGAATCACTGTTGATACTTCAACAAACAAAAACAAAATTGTTTTCTTTAATAAAGTTTGAAAAATCAAATTCTCGGCAATTCTCGGCACGAAATACAAACAAACGCATCTCGAGAATGCATCAATTGCCACCAAATTTGAGCAAAAACTGAACATTCGCATTCGCATTCGCGAATGTCAGTGGCCGATATTCGCATTCGCATTCACGTTCGCGAATGTTCAAAAAACGACATTCGTTACATCACTTAACTAGTCTAGAGAGCTTGAGAAAGGATACAAGTAGGTAGGTTATCTTCAGACGCAAAGAGAGCCTGGGTCGGCCAGGGTGCTAGGAATATTAGACAACCTCACCCCCGGTAGGTAACCGACGGCCCACAAACGGCGTTCGAGTCCATCATAACCTCCCCCACCGCCTCCGGTGGGGAGGAATCCGTGGGGAAATTCGCACAATAAAAAAAAAGGTAAGCTATGTTTGGTCACAATAACCATACCTACATAAAATAAACGATCTTATCTATGGTCAAAACTAACGACCCACCTATGATGGAAAAACCGTAGATCCAAAATTAATTAAAGTTCTCACGGGGATACCATAACTTATACAAAGACTTGTACGGCAGTATTTATAGAAGTGTTTGTATCTATTTATAGCACATTAGTACGAAACTCCACGTGAGGGCCGCTCACACTTGGCCGGGTTTGAATAAAAAGCGTCTCATTATTGAACGAAAACTATCCAGATGTGATATCTAGCCATCTATAGCTTTATGCACAAGCATGTGGCCCATGTGGGTGCTTTTTGTGCAAATAATAGTGGAGCGAATTTCGTGCAAATAATAGTTTACGAATTTCGTGCAAATATTAGTAAGTACATACGTCATATTAGGTATAATTAAAGAATTTCGTGCAAATATTAGAATATTATAATTAATGAATTTCGTGCAAATAATAATTCACGATTAACGATTTCCGTGCAAATAATACCTACCTACTGCTCTATCCAAACTATTCAAATAATCTCTCTCTCTGGGTCTCTCCTACTTGAGAATTTTTTTTTGTAATCGAATGAACGGTACGACAGCGCATAAAACAAACAAATAAACATGAAACATGATTTTTGGCATCCAAACATCAGAATTTAAATTAATGTTTAAAAGTTTATATTGTGATTTTCAGAGATAAGTAGGTACGTAAAATGTGCGAAATATAATACTTATGACTTCTGTGACCGTCGTCCGTCTAACCGTCTATCTGTCTGTCATCTGTAACAGAATACGAGTATTTTTCTTAAGCCACCATTCCACGGCTGCGATTTCACGGACTGTGGCATCAGCGCGGACTTCGCACCGTGGAATAGGATTCGCCTGTGATAGTGCAGACATGTTCGTAATACACGTAAAACGTGTATATTCACTATCAGACTGCCCGCAGCCCGCACAGTCCCGCCCCAGTCTGCCGCTTGACCGTGTTGAGAACACATGTACCTAGCAGGCCATCATTTAGAGAGAGAGAGTCTTTCAGAGAGCTGCAGTTCGGTCAACTGTACAAGATGTTGTGATGTATGTTGGCGTTCATAATATTCCTTGCTTTTAACTTGCGGGCACGGGCTGACGGGCTTGCCCTTGCCCGTTGCCTAGCATTCATAGCGTTGTCACGGGCAGCCCGTCGCGAGCAATCTGATAGTGAATTCCCTGCTTATGTCTGTGTCCGCTTTCGCGTCCGTGAAAGCTCATACCGTGGCAAGCCAACTTTAGTTTGTTATAGGAAACTGAAATTAACAAATGGGTTAATTTAATTGATTTCTTTTGAACTCGCATGTAGGTACCTTTAGGTACCTGTCTATTGGCTTCATATATAGTTCTTCATTATGTTTGTAGGTTTATGGGTGTTTGACCTTGTTGTCGGAGTACTTTTCTTACAAGGTTTTTTTTAATCCACATGATATGCAAATTTAAATTTTTATCAACATCGAAAACATGAAATTTAATCTGTAATCGTATTCGTGGATTCTGACACAAATTCTGGCGTATCTACCCGTGATCTATATTTTGGAGAAACCGGCACAAATCTCTGGTTAATGCTAAAAAATGGGGGCAGGACTGACAGTGCGGAAGTTAACGAGCGCTAATGCGATGTCCGACTCGCACAGCTCGCACTTGGCCGATATTTTACACTACAGAGCAGCTCGATCTGCTGGATTGAGTCTTTTTAAACACATAATAAATATTCTAGGACAGGGAGTAAGAAATCCTATGAGTTCGCCATTCGACGGTAAGGGGTTCAAGATTCACGTAATGGTGTCTTGATGGCTGGTAGACTCGTGCGGCACGCATCATCACTCACTCTCACAAGTTCCTCAATAAAACTCTTCAAGCTGATTTTAAAAAGGATTCCTTTGGTAGACTTTTGGGTACCAAAAAAAGAAGAAGTAGAAGAAATACAGAAATCCACTTCATGGTATTTGGTGGTTATTCGTTAAGGGGTTCGCTGTCATATAAAAACTTTAATGGGGGTTCGCGGAACCAAATTTTAAGAAACCCTGTTCTAGGGCATTCTCCAAATCGCTATCTAGAGACATAAAGGATTGAGCTATAGATAGGGCTATAGCATAATATGTAATTAATACCTAGGTAGGTACTAAATGTACTAATAGTATTTGTTACCTAACATATGGCTATAGGTTCTAGAATGCTGATAAACAGACATTATTATACGTAAAAAAATCTATAATAATGTATACATAGAAATATCCAGAGAGCCATACCGATGCAAACAGACATATACATATTTGCACTGAGTGGAAATCGAACCCGCGATCTCTGCCTTCTCTCACTCACTCTGCCACTATATCACAGTGGTTATTGAGGTATGATTTCAAAACTTATAAGAACAACTAATTTAAGTGATAATAGGTACCTAGACCTAGCTCGTGCGTGAAATAAGTAAGGACCATGTACCTAAGGACAGACTGAAACAGAAGGTGGCTGGTGTCTCTGCCTACCCGGGAGGCGAATAGGCGCGAGTAAATATATGACACGTATGTTGTTAACAGTGCGGGAGTTGGCGGGAGTGTATATAAGACATAGTAGCTGACCCGGCGAACTTCGTACCGCCATATTCTCCGCCCGCGTGGTAATATCTCTAAATTTATCAGTGTTTCCCTACAATATTATGCATGTATTATACATATAAACCTTCCTCTTGGATCACTCTATCTATTAAAAAAAAACCGCTTCAAAATCCGTTGCGTAGTTTTGAAGATTTAAGCATACATAGGGACGGACAGACAGCGACAGCAACTTTGTTTTATAATATGTAGTAAAATAGGCTAAATGCAATAAAAATGTGCAATTTACATTATAATAAGATACAGGTACCTACCTACCTATATCAAAATGTTGCACATTCATTTATGAAGTTAACATAAAAAAAATACACAAATTGCCATCTCTCGTACATAGCAAGTATAGTAATGTTACTAATCTACCTCAATTCGTACTACATAATATAAAATAACTAATTTAGAATGATGCCTGCCCACCCAAGGTTTACCTTTAGGCAGTTGTCTCACCGGGAACGATGAACGAGTAACGTGTAAAGCTAGAGCTACAAACGAGTTGGCGAGCAGCGAGGAGCGAGAGCGTATTTTTCCGATAGTTCTGTAGCTCGGCTATAAGCGAGTGTGCGAGTGAGGTGAGCGATTACTCGCAACATTTCGAGCAGCCAAGCGTACAGTCCTAGCTTTACCATAAGTTGACACCGAAATTACCAATATTCGCTAATCGCTTAGCGAGTATCGCTGAGCGAGTGTTATTTTTCATAGCTCTTGTCGCTCAGCGACAAACTAGTAAAGCGAGTACTCGCCGGCAGTGTGAACAGTCAGCGATCAACTATTTGTATATGCATCTCTTTTGTTTACATGGAATGTATATGAATATCTATTGTACGTTTCTAGAGCGAGAAAATAGTCGATAGTTACTCGTTTTCTCGCCGGCGGTGGGACAAGTGCCTTATATACCAAAAATAAATATGAGCCAAAAGCTTCAGGATTAGTGAGAGGAACGCCATCTAGACGTCACCACCGAAACCTTAAAAGCTTAACGCAAGACTTTTCTTTGAACTGCCATCTGTTTTCAATGACACAAACTACATACTTCAGATGAAATGCTATCTAGATTTCAGTCCGAAATAGGCAGATGGCATTGTCAGGTAAAGCACGAAACCGCCACGAAGGACAGAATATCATTTTCTTTTTCATATAAATACTTATATTTTGAACATGTTAAATTAATGAATAATTACTGACTTATGCCAGTTTTATACATGTAAAATGTACGTGTAGTAGGAATATACGGTAATCACAATAAACATGAGATTCGAAAAAGACATTATGACGTGGTAACCTGGCCAAGTTGAGACGGTTACATAATGGCGGCCGTATACAGCATTATGTTAACCTTCTAAAATGTGCTGGTTTAATTTTGGAACTTAAAGTTCACACTAGGTGGCTGTACTCGTATCACTCAGGCAGGAATGCTTGCTTTGTGTAAAGTTTAAACACATTCGTGGTTCTCTAGACGATTATCGTCTTGAATGGATATTGATATTATCATATCAATATCCATTCATATCAATGATATGGCTATGGCAATAATGTTGTATAATACGTATTATATAATGTTGTAACATGGTACGTGTCTGTAAAATGGTGACCCTCTTTTCCGAGTCTATGCCTTCAGCTTACCATCAGGCGAGGTGAAGTCAAATTGGCGTGTCCTGCATAAAAAAAGTATTATTTTAATATTTGCTGCATCATAGCTCTCTAATGGATGGATCGATTTTAATAAAGCTTTTGTCGTTAAAGAACAAGCCTAAAATTACTTTATAGTTACTACCTAAGTATCTTTTTACATATTATTAAATAGGTACCTATCGTGGACATCTTAACAGCATTATTGCGCCACTTTTCTAAAACAATCCGTCCGTAGGTATCTGCATCTAGGTACCTATCTGATACCTATAAATTATGCTGCAATGGTGCCCATCAGTCTTGATTTCGTCTTTTGTGGTTGCATCTGCTGCTAATAGCAGCATCAGGCAAGTTTTATTTAAGAAATGGATTGGGAGTTTGAGTACAGAATAGACTGACATCCGGGACATCCCTCATGTTTGGGATTAAGGCGGCAGTCAGTCCCATAAAAGCCAAAGTAGTAAAGTTAGTACGTTTAGTACAGCTTTTTCATAAGAGATGACATTAGCTGCTTGCAAAACACTTTGTATATTTTTGTAGTAATTATGTAGCTAGATTTTGTTACTCGATTTCATGAAAAAAGTAAAATTAAGTTTTTTTATTATTAACTTGGCAGTATGAATACCTTTCCCAAGGAATAGGATAGAAAGTTTGCCGTTTTCGTGGATCAGGGTATTTTAACCCGTCGATAGATGTCACTAGTAGTATTCTAAGGCTGTGAAATAGTGCTGTAACAATAAAAATAATATTCATTTATTGTGATAAGTATCTTTATAATATAATATTAAATAGGTACTTGTCGTAGAAATCTTCACAGCATTATTGCGGCACTTTTTATAACAGTCAATATGTAATAAAAGAACGGGCAATCATTTAAGAAATAGATTGGGGGTTTAGGCCCAGAATAGACTGACATCTCTCATGGTTGGAGATTTATTCAGTAGTCAGTCCCAATAAAAGCCAAAGTAGAAGTACAAAACTTAGTATATTTAGTACAGCTTTTTCATAAGAGATGACACTAGCTGTTTCCAAAACACTTGAAGTGCCGCTTGGAGGTTTTTGTAATATGGAACTCGATTCTGTTACTAAATTTCATGAAAAAAGTAAAATTGTGCTTTTTATTATTAACCTGGAGGTAAGAACACCTTTCCCAAGGAACAGGATAGAAGTATTGCAGTTTTCGTGAATCAGTGTATATAACCCCCCGATAGATGTCATTAGTAGTATTTTAAAACGGTGAAATAGGTAGTGCTGTAACAAAGAAAATACTTTATTACGTGTGCTAACAAAGTTAAGATAATAATTTATGTGATATAAGGTGAGTGTAGGGAGTCTTTAATATAATAATATATTAATTAAGTGAGACCGCGAGAAGGAAAACGGAAGGTGGGACTCCCACTAGGATGTACTGACGACCTGAAAAAGGTGGCTGGGACAGATTGAATGCGGAAGGCAGAGGATCGGCAGACGTGACGCACATTGGGAGAGGCCTATGTCTAGCAGTCCACTGTTGTAGCAATCATCAATTAGCGTATTTGATTGATTGATAATTAGCGGACTAGCCATGAGATTGAAAGTATAATCTACTACTACTGTTGCTAACCGCGACTTATATCTTGCCCAGTATGTCACCAACAGATGGCGTTAGTAGTATTTATGAACTCTGAAAAATGTTATAAAATTGTATATTTGTCGCTTATTACAGTTATAATGTTAATTATGCTAGCCACATCATATAACAGCTACAGTAAACGTGTGCTATCAGCCGGGCTTATTTTTATAAACCATTTTGGTTAAATGTCTCTATCACCGGTAGGTAGGTAGATCAGTGACTGCCCCGCATCACTACCAAATGGCACTACTGGTAGGTAGTGTCAAGGGTAAAATTCTTGCCCCATGGCACTATCGGTAGTGGAATGGAATGAAATGGAAAGGGGACTCTTTTTTCCGCACTTAGCTTCCTTTTTGGGCCATTGTGCTTGGACTACCGGTAGTGACAGGAGTAGAAATTATTCCCCATGATACCACTAGTAGTGTCAAAGGTAATTTTCGCAATTGTAAAGTAATACACAAAGATTTCGTAGATTAAAGTCTCGATGGTCAGGCCCAAAACTGGGTTTCCCTTTTGTTTCTAGTCGATAATAGTGCATCAGTCATTTTTAATTGTGACATAGTTGTCTGTGCCATTGATTAAAAAGAAATAGGTACATGTGTAGGTAATAGTTACATCTCTGTTAGCCACTTACGCAGTTTATAGGTGTGAGTATATACTCTACTACTTGGGACACGTATCTTGGACCTAAATCGCGTCAGAAACAAGAACCTAGCGCGCGCGGATTATCTATGCTTGGTGTTTTTGAGCTCATCCACCACCATAGCACCCCGTGCTAACTTCAAAAGACATCCAAGAAACGAGTACTGCGCGTATAGAGCACATTATAAGCACATTTTAGGCTCAAGATATATATGTCCCGTGCAATACCTACCTAATAATATGTAGGACTCAGGCCTCAAGGGCCTGCCAACCCCGTGCATCCCCAAGTACGGGTAAATCTCATCCTAATTAAAATAATAAGATATCACCAGTTTCAAATATCACCGCAAGTACAAAAAGACTACGTTAAACAAAGGAAGTCATCAAGATTATGCCCAGTGACTCACCACCAGATGGCGTTAGTAGTATTAATGGATTCTGAAAAATGATATAAAATGGTATATCTGTCACTTAGTACAGTTATTTAATGTTAATTATGTTAGTTACATTATATAACAGCTACAGTAACCGTTTGCCATCAGACGGGCTTAGTTTTATAAACCATTTCGGTTAAATTTCCCTGTCATCGGTAGTATACCTACCTAATATCCATATTAGTACATCAGTCATTATTAATTTATTCTGTCACAAAGTATAGTTGCCTGTGCCTATGATTAAAAAGAAATACCAGTACTATTAGAAATGTGGCACTCTGTCGAAGTTATTTTTTTTTAATAAGAATATTAGCATTACTACCGAAATTACTAATATTCCCCCTAACCCCTCCAGCTAAGCTAAATTGCTTGTGTTAGCACTGGATCGAAATAGATAGATAGATAGATAGATAGATAGATAGATAGATAGATAGATAGATAGATAGATAGATAGATAGATAGATAGATAGATAGATAATAATTTATTGTACATAGGTAGAGACAAGTAGGTATCATGTATACAGTTTAATGTACAATGGGCGGCCTTATCACTGGAAGCGATTTCTTCCAGGCTATCTTGGGATGGACAGTGATGAGACTACACAAAAGATATGGTGTAGTTATCATATAAACTAGATATTAAGGATTATTAATAGAAAATAAAGAGAGGGAAGAAAGCACAACTAACGTACATCAAATTAATACAGGACACACATAAATAGAAAAATAACATATAACACATAAATAGATACGAGATGGATACAAGTATGGAATAAACAGTAGGAACAGACTAAATATCTCATCCTAATTAAAAGTATAAGATATCACCAGCAGGCACATGCTGTAACAAACATCTCGAATGATCGAAGTGAACCTGTAGGCACATGCTGTAACTTGCATCTCGAATGATCGAAGTGAGCTCGATAGGTGAATCCGCGGTGATTGGTCAATTTCGCGAAATTGACCAATCACCGCGGATTCACCTATCGAGCTCACTTCGATCATTCGAGATGTTTGTTACAGCATGTGCCTGCAGGTTCAAATATCACCGCAAGTACAAAAAGCCTACGTTAAACAAAGGAAGTCATCAAAATAATGCGAGAAAAAGTTCGCCTGGTCAGTTAGTATTTTATATTTTTCTCAGTTCAAGATTATGCCCAGTATCTCACCAACAGATGGCGTTAATAGTATTTATGAACTCTGAAAAATGGTATAAAATTGTGTATCTGTCCCTTAGTACAGTTATATAACGTTAATTATGTTAGCCTCATCATATAACAGCTACAGTAACCGTTTGCCATCAGACGGGCATAGTTTTATAAACCATTTTGGTTAAATGACTATCACCAGTGTAGGTAATATCTACGAGTATAATAGTACGTCAGTCATTATTATTATTCTGTGACATACTTGCTTGTGCCAGTGCTTGAAAAGAAATACTAGTGGTAGTTATTAGGAATGTAGCACTGGATTGTAATAGATTATTTTTATACCACAGAGTTCGCAGACAAGCAGCTAACGGAAAGTGGTTAACTAAACTAAACTTAACTACATACGACTACTGAGATACAGCGCACCCATTACTTGTCAAACTCCGATACGGATAAAGGGGACCATTGAGAAGCCGCAATGAAGTATGTGCATCTGCTGCGTGCGTCGGCGTATGATTTGCTACAAAATGTATGAAATGTTACAACAGTGTAAGTTATGCGAAAGTTTAAAAAATGCTAATAAATCGTCGTCGTATGCGGTCTGCTACGGAATCATACCTTTAGTATAGGTTTATGTAGATCTATGGCTAGTAGGGATGTATTGCAATTCACAGGGCTCTACCAAGATATTTGGGGGGCCCAAGCCAAATCATTATGAGACTGATAATGAGTGAGATTTTAAAACAGAAATAGTTATATTTATTAATTTTAAGCGGGGCGTGTAAAATCATCTGAAGCAGTCAAGCTGAGTGCCACCACGGTAAGATGGTACGTGTCTGTAGTGGTGACCCTCTTACTTGAGACCTTGCCTTCACCTTACCATCAGGTTAGAGGTGAAGTCAAATTGACGTGGCCTATATAGAATTCAAATGTTGCGCTCCCCCTCCAAAACTTGGACTTAATTACACCATGACACCATGACCCTCTCCTCTCTCCCGAAATGAAACTTACCCAATCAAGTATTATAAGCTGTTAATCGCGGCTCCACCCGCGTGCAATACTAATCTCGTTCATCGCTGATCGGAGTATGATGATTTAAAAAAAAATATATTTATGTATAGCCTATGTTGGAACCTGATAATGTGACGTTCAAATGGTGAAAGAATTGTTGAAATTGGTCCAGTTGTTTTGAGTTTATTCCTTACATCCAAAAATACAAATGTTTCCTTTTTATACTATATTATTAAGTATAGATTGTGTTCATCCCTGAATCCAATTTTGTACAATATGAAGTTATTATATATGGTTAAACCCGCGAGAGGAGAGTGAGATCATCCAAAATCGGTTCGATTTTATGCCAGGGTGGGGTACCACAGATGCGGTATTTGCATTGCGCCAACTATGCGAAAAATATAGACGTGTGCATACTGTGCATATGAACCTGCACATGGTGTTTGTGGACCTCAAAAAGGCGTCCGATAAAGTACCTCGAACGGTTTTGTGGTGGGCGTTGAAAGAGAAAGGTGTGCCAGTGAAGTATGTAGAGTTAATCCGTGCTATGTACAGGCAATCCCATACGCATGTCCGGTCGAGTTTGTACGGTACGAGTTTGGCGTGGCTGTAGGCTTACACCAAGGGTCGACTTTAAGCCCATACCTCTTCTGTTAGTAATGGATGTACTGACGACGGATATACAGGATGAGGCACCCTGGTGTATGCTTTTTGCTGACGACATTGTACTTGTTGGAGAGGAGGGAACCGAGGTCCATAGTAGATTGGCAAAATGGCAGCAAAGACTAGAGAGTGTTGGTCTGAAAATTAGCAAAACCAAAACTGAATACATGTTTTGCGATTTCGGCGGTCTCTCTAGTCCCACGGCCATAGCGCTTGATGGCACTCCTATACAACCTGCTCTGATTTTAGGTATCTCGGTTCACTAATACAAAGTGATGGAGGATTAGATCGAGCCGTAAAGCACCGGATTAACGTTGGGTGGATGAAATGGCGGCAGGTCACGGCAACTACGTGTGACTCGAGAATCCCCCTTCGACTTCAGGGGATAATCTATAAGAGCATGATCCGGCCTGCTCTCCTGTATGGATCAGAGAGCTGGCCCGTAAAGGTGACGGATGAAAGACGATTGCATGTAGCTGAGATGCGAATGTTGAGATGGATGTGTGGTGTGACAAGAATGGTTAAGATTAGGAATGAAAATACATATTAGAGGAAGTTTGAAAGTAGCACCAATCACGGAGAAGCTACGAGGAAATCGTTTGTTCTGGTTCGAACATGTAATGCGTAGGGATGAAAACAATGTCGTAAGGAAGGCATTAGCTATGGAAGTGGATGGCTACGTGGGGAGAGGAAGACCTAAGAGAAGGTGGATGAACTGTGTGAATGATGATATGGTTAAGAAGGGAGTGAATGCTGAGATGACTGCAAATAGAGATGAATGGAAAAGGCACACATGTTGCGAGGACCCCAAATAAACTAGTCCAGTCAGCGCTGTACCCAAGATTGAGTTCTTTTTATATGTCACTTAGGTGGCAGACAAGCGCACGGCCCACCTGATGGAAAGTGGTTACCGTGGCCTATGGACGAACCTATGCAATTAACGTAAATAATTGGTTTTAAAATGTGATTATAGACTCACCCGATCTTGCAGACAAACTATGTAAACAGTTTTGCAGGACAAATTACTAATGGTTGTATAAATTGTGTTGTATAATAAATAAAAAAATACCAGGGGAGTCACACTCGCACTGCTGATTCCGTAAGAACCATACTGCCCTTCTTGAAGAACCCCATACTGTAGCCGCTTGGAACAACCACTGCAGGGAGCTCATTCTACAATATTACAGTGAGTAGGGCTTGGTCTTAGAGTTTGACTTCATTTAACAATTATTTCTGATTCTGACACTAATTGGGTTACGTGTATGTATTGCCAGGTCATCAGCAGAGGCTAAGATTCAGTGTACTTTTTTTTTATACCACATAGTTGGCAGAAAAGCACACGGCCCACCTGATGGGAAGCAATCACCGTGGCCTATGGACGTAGGCAACACCAGGGGAGTCCCACTCGCGCTGCCGACCTTGAAGCAACCTTCTAATGCCCTTCGTACTGTTGGTTTTAAACCAGTAGCCTCATTTCTATTCGTGGGATATCAATTTGTCTACTAAAATATTAATAATTATATTGAATATTTTTTTAAATATTTATTGAGTATTTATTGAATTGAATAGAAAAAAAAAACTATTGGTAATAGGCAGCAGCCCCTCAATGTATTGTAATGGTTTTGAGAACTCCTTTGAGCTTCAGTCAAATGTAGCTTTCCCTGCTGTTCTTTGAAAATATTTTTCGAGTATGGAAATGGGTTTTTATTTGAGTCGTCTTACTTTGTATTGAGCTCTGTTGCCTAATTTTATCCATAAAGCAATAAATGTGCATTTTGACCTATAAAATATTTTGTTCCTCCGTTACAAGGTTATGTTATTTTGATGAAATATCAAAAATGGCTTTTTAACTTTAAGTTATGCTTACTTTGGGTATTGTGGTGAAACACTATCTAAATCCAAAGTAAGCATGATTTAACTAGCTTGTGCTATGTGTTCTAGAATGTGGATACACATGACCAATCAAATCTTAGACCAATGCAAATAGACAAAATCATGCATACCAGTGGTGAGGGGTCCCTATAACCCGTCGGCTTACTCAGTTAATGGAAGCCTTGGTAGAGTTGTTTAAATTTTTACTGCAATGAATTTCAGTAGGTATCTGAAATGTAGTGACTGAAATTCAGTGCCTACATGAAATTCAGTATCTGAATTAAGAACGCCTAGAATTCCATACAAAATTGTTGTTGTCGTTTTATATAATATATTGTAAATTTAAAGAAAATAGTGTGACTTATTTCAGTTTAAATTACTACAAGTAACATAAGAATTACTACAAAAAAAAGAAGAACTACGACGTGATTCTTCATTTTTCTGAGACCTCGTAACATAGCTACGTTATATCGTTCTTCTTTTTAAAATTTAGTGTTGTTGCTGTATTATATCTGGTTGTTACATTTTATCATATGCAAGGTTATCTCTACTTGTTACGTTTATTGTCGGCGTTGCCAGAATGTAACTTTTGTAATATATTGCGTTACTTTTGAGTTTGACCCTTTTATTCTTCCATGTTACACAACTTAAAAAGTCACTTACCCCTCGTTTCCACTAAGAAACAAGCTAGTCAGCTGCGTAGATTTTTGTTTGTCTTGTCGGGGTAGCAAAACTATGCAGGTAACCGGTTTCTTTTCAAAAGCACCCTAAGCACCAGTTCTAAATAAAAAAAGAAAAATAAACGGCACCTAGGGCTCGCAAGGTTACCGTAGTAGCGCGCAGCAGTCCCATCCCTACGCAGTTAATCTGGCGCGCGCGCCGGCACGGTACAAAAACTCAGTCACTCCCGCGCAGCCGGCCTACATTCCCGCGTAAACAACACGGCGCTGGCGTCGACCTAACGAAAATATACGCGGCTCAGTCAGCGCCCAGAGCCCGAGCACGCACGAAATGAGCCCACGCCATGGGCAGTAATTGTTGCAAGGGCGACGCCGCCGGTAGACCGCTCAGATCCTCCTCCTCTATCTACAGCAGGTATTTCTTGCTGGCTATATCCATTCTGCAGGAGCTGGTCGACGTACCATGGGTCCTAAGACCTATAAGTCGCCAGTACGTTACCACAGTGCATAAGTGAAGTGTTTGTGGTTCAGTGTATTATGTAATTAAAAAGGTTGGGTGCGCATGGTTCATTTCATTCACTCAGGATGGAGATAGAGAATTCATTTTAACAATATATCATTCGGTCATTTTTAGAGGTAACAGGTGGGCCATGAAAATGTAGATACGAAATTACGAGCAGCTAGAACGGAAGATCGTATTTTAGGAACCATAAAGTTAGTTTCTTTTTCTTTTTTTATATAAGACACGTCGATTTGACTTCACTTCGCCTGATGGTAAGCTGAAGACAAAGTCTCGGAAAAGAGGGTCACCATTAGATGCCTCGTCAGATGCTTTTTCAAGCCCCGCATAAAGGACCCGGGACTGTAGGTAGCCAGTTCGGTTTTTTTCAATGACTTTACCGATACTAGACCAACTAGGTATTTAGAAAAAAAAAATGTGTAACGGTCCTTGCTTGAGGCGGGAATGAATTTTGAATTTCGAACGTTACAACCGCTGCTGTGTTCCCAAGCGATTACAATATGGGGTTCTTCAAGAAGGGCTTCACTGTGACCCCCTGGTATTGCATACGTCCATAGGCGGAAACCACTTCCCATCAGGTGGGCCGTGTGCTTGTCTGCCACCTAAGTGGTATAAAAACACAGTTAATGATTTATCAGTATAAGAATAGTGCGACTTTTTATAATGTCATCTGCAATGACAGTTGCAAAATGTTACTGGTCGAGTTTTTCAATTCAAGTAGTCTATATAGAAGTATGGTTCAGGCCCCAAATGGTAGGTGTCTATAATGAGCCTCTTTTCCAAAACTTGGCCTTTAGCTTACCATCAGGCGAAATGCAGTCAAATTGACATAACCTATATAAAAATAATTAGGGATCTGTGACTTTGGTCCGCAACTTCGGGTGGATTGTGGTTTCAGGACCTTATTCAGCTGTTTTTTATAATATTCAATTTTATTTATTTATTACCGTTCACAATATATAACTTAAGTACATAGAAAGCTTTCTACGTACTTAAATTGTATACTTACCACCATACCATAAGCTACTTTTAGTCAGCTGCGTAGATTTTTCTGATGTAAATCGTCTTCTTCATCGTAGCGTTAATACCAGTCGCATCCGGAGCTTTCACCTCGGAGTCTAGGGTCCCCTATACGAGATATTTTCTGACGTAAATATGATTTAATTTAATTTTTTACACAAAGTATTTTTATGTTTGACGTAGGTATATTTATTTGGCATTGCTGTGCGGCCGCGTCTCGTTTTCTCGAAATTTGACGATTTTAGAGAATTTATGTGTGTATGCCTAGTCGTTTTTCAGAGTTAGGGATTTTTAGTAATAAGTTCGTACTGTTATTGTCTTTTTTTTGAATATTTTACATCAGCTAGACATAAGTACGGTGCTACAGCTACCTAGGCTCAAAGTAAGCATAGTTTAACTAGCTTGTAATATGGATTCTAGAAACATATCTAGATGCATATATAGAAACATACAGATCACCATTCAAACATACATATTCTTGCATACCTACTTAAATTTACATTGAGCGGGACACGAACTCGCGACTGACTTATCATTCGAACGCTCTACCGATACGCGATCGCTATATAGGTCACCAAATTGTCTTCAAAAGACAATGGTAGGCCATGGTAACCACTTTCCATCAGGTGGGCCGTGTGCTTGTCTGCCACCTAAGTGGTATAAAAGGAAATAAAAAATAGTGTTTACTTATAACTGAAAGTATAGTTTGAAAGTTGTTTATTTGTAGTACCTAAGTTTTTAACCGACTTCTAAACAAGGAGGAGGTTCTCAATCCAGATGTTTATATATTTTTTTAAATGTTTGTACGCTCATAGCTACGTCATGCGTAGACGGATTTGCAAAATTCTTTTTTGTTCGAAAGTAGATTATTATGTAGCAAACGCAAAATCTATACGAATAAGTACCTACTAGGTGTTTTACTTCGCAGTATTTTACCTTAAGTAGACATGAATATTTTTCTAGGCAAAACATATCCTCCTTAAGATCTATTTCGATACAGTACTCATTTTCTAATACCACGGGGTATTTCTTTTTAATCATATTTAGGATAGGTTAACACATACATACATACAATAACACCTTTATCCCTGGAGGATTAGGCAGAGGTTAACACATTACAGGATTAAGCAATACTAGTAGTCTTAGGATGGAGCAATGCTAGCCAGGTCTGTCTTAAGGCGGCCACCCACTAACAGTTTATCGAACGACAACCTACACTACTCTACCAGGCAACCAGGCAAACATAATATATTATACCTTGGACCTAAAATGTACTCAAAATATACTTTATATGCGCAGTACTCATTTCTTTGGTATCCTTGGTGTAATACTGCGGTAGACCACCAAGCATTCATTATTACAAACCAATCCGCGGGCCCCAGGGCCTCGTTTGTCTCGCGATTTAGGTCCAAGATACATGTCCCGAGGTATAACCAGCCTTCCGAACGACAGAGAGACAGTTCACGTGTTTCCCTCCTCCTACAGTCCCGGGTCTTTTAAGCGGGGCGTGAAAAAGCATCTGATGAGGCCGTCAAACTGAGTGCCACCATTGTAACATGGTACGTGTCTGTAATGGTGACCCTCTTTTAAGAGGCTTTGCCTTCAGCTTACCATCAGGCGAGGCGAAGTCAAATTGACGTATCCTATATAAAAAAAGATGCGGGTTCATAATTACGACTAATTCCCAATTCCCCTTTCACCGATTCCCCCCAAAAATGTATCAGCTTTATAATAGCGTTTTATCAAGGTGGTACAGTCCATGAAGTGCTATTTATATTTTCATCTATTTCTATGACTTGGGTGGCAGACAAACGCACAGTGCTCCTAATGGAAACTGCGTGTACTAATATAAATTGAACCAAAATCTCTCCATTCCCCACACCACCTTAGTTCATTGCCCTCCACCAAACCTCGCATGCAAATCACACCGCATCGAGTGCTGACGGATTGAGCTCGCCCTGCGTAGCCCTTCTGTTAATCTACCTAGTCTAACCTAGTCAGGGGTCACGCATTTGATTCCCATTAGTGGATGTGATTGGTGTTAATTGAATAGATCAGGCTGTCGAGCTGAGGCCACCATTGTAGTGGATATCTGTAATGGAACGCCATTACAGATATCTACCATTAGGCAGATATAGCCAATAACCGTATTGTGATTTAGTACGAGTTTCGGGTAGAGGACTGAGATTACTGTTAAGAAAGGTAAATATGGGAAACACACCTAATCTTGGCACTCCCCCAATTATTGGCACAGCGTTTTATGTAAAAAAAAACAAGAACTCACAATCGTCAACTTTATCTGCAATAAGTAAAGACTTTTCTATAGTTATTCCTTTTCAAATGGCAATGGTCCGATGTATGCCAATAGTTTGATTTACCTATGCCAATAATATATGGGCAAATATACCTATAAAATTAGATGAAACTGTAATTTTTTAATAATTACAGGTAATTAAATATTTGTTCACGATCAAAATAACGAGAAACAATATTCCTACTATTACTTTTACTATTCTCTTCTCTTAAAAAGACTTATAATTTCCGTAGATGATAATTATTTTACAAATTTCGCTTAAGGTGTCAATAATTGGGTGTTTTACCCTATATCTATGCACGGATATGTAAGTTTGAATTCATCTGTATGCTTTATTCTATAATTGTCACATTAATATGATATCATTTCGGCGATTGAGTTATAGTTAGTCTCCGAAATTACCCTTATTCTCTCAGAATTCTCACCTTGCTCTTCTTCCCGAAGCAAAAGGCGGTTAATGTAGATATACGATTAGCTACAAAAAAGTAACTAGGTATACGTCGCGACATAAGATGTGATATCTTGGACCTAAAATGTGCTCTATAGGCGCTGTACGCAATTCTTAACAGTCTTTTGAGTGTAGCCGTGGGAAAAATTCACCAAGCATAGATTATAACAAAATTATCCGCGCGCGAAGGCCTCTTTTTTCTATGGGTCCAACATCATGTCCCTAGGTAGAGGCCTACAACCTATTGCCTGCATTTCTACTTTTGTATGAAAACGAATGGCATGCGTGAGTCGCGCGGGCAACCGTCCGTTCCGCAAGTGCATTGTGCCTCTTTATCTATATTCTAAGCTGCCTGTATAGATCTGCTTGGGCTAAGTACAGAGTAGGAAACAATCATTACTGATTGTATGCGAAAGAATTTCGCACTAATTTACAATGGCAATCGAAAGATATATAAATTCATTTTTAACAAAAAAGTTTAACCGACTTCAAGAAACGAAAAAGAGGCACTGAAAAGCGAAAAATAACTTAATTTACAGACTTACTGATTTATTGGAAGTCGGTGCCTAGCCCAAGGGAGGCCATATTTCAATTGATTGCATCATAGTAATGTAGTTCAGACACAACAAACAAAGTTGGCTGGCACCGACTTCTAATAAATCAGTAAGTCTGTAAATTAAGTTATTTTTCGCTTTTCAGTGCCTCTTTTTCGTTTCTTGAAGTCGGTTAAACTTTTTTGTTAAAAATGAATTTATTTTTCTCTTTTTAGTGAGTTTGTACAGTCTCACGACTGTACATCGCATGTATAGTGACCTGACTGTACATGCGCTGCTGACGCTACACTACAGATCGAACCGGCCACGCTAAATAAAAAAAATATTAATGCATTATTCAAAAATAATTTTTAAAATCAATGCAAATACACCGGAAATATAGCTGAATATTCTGAACACTTCTGCGTACCCCTTCAAAGGACTCAGGCGTGATGTTATGATGTGTGATGGCAGAAACATTGCAATAATATGCCATTGCAGCTATCGCGGCTAATTTCCTGGTACTTTTTGAAGAGTTCCTTGGTCTAATCTCGGAAACCCATCATCAGATCTTTACGAAATTTAAATGGGACCACTTCGGAATAATCTACATACCAACAGAAAAAGAATTTTCAAAATCCGTCTAGAATTGGCTCCACAATCGCGTAACAAACATACAAAAAAAAAAAATTGCGTACGAATTGAGAACCTCCTTTTTTGAAGTCGGTTAAAAATGGTGTAAGCGATAATGACCGTACAAAGAAAAATCACTTCTTCTAAGTAAATAAACAATAAATGTTCTAAGATATTCTACACAACCATATTTAGGACCAATGCTAGAAGTTGGAATGCAGATGAACATATTGAACATACATAGATACATTTTTTTGTAAATACCAACTAATGCATACATATTCAATATTCATGCATACAAATATTTGCTCAGAGCGGGCATCGAACCCGCAACCCCAGACTTAGCACTCGAACTCTCTACCACTACGCCACAGAGGTCGTCAAAGTTCTTACGATGGGTCATTGTGACACGTCGACGTCACTTGCATTCTTTCAACATTCAACCGTCGATATCACTTAGGTATATTTTATGTCGTGATTAATTTATTGACTATAAGGTCCTCACTCACCAGGAGCGTACAATCAGACAGTTATTACCGTTCTTATATATCATCATATCTTTTTATATCACTTTGCTGGCCTTGTCTACTGTATTCAGGTCACTATGTCAGATTCTTCCCCCAAGGTAACTTGTAGCTTTTTCTTTAGAAAATATTCTTTTAGAAATCTAGCTAATGGTTACTAATGTAGGACTGTGTCAATCATATCGATGATTTCAATACTATTTATATTTCGGGACATCACAGCGCTATCCACACTCAAACTAGGCATAACTGTAATATGGTTTTTTTTTTTTAAATACCACTTAGGTGGCAGACAAGCAAACGGCCCACTTGATGGAAAGTGGTTACCGTGGCCTATGGACATATGCAACACCAGGGGCGTCACACTCGTGCTGCCAACCTTTTAAATGCGGATAAACTTAATTATCCATCAAAGCCCAATGTAGTTCACTGCTGGACAAATGATGAAACATTGCTGGACATGAGAAATCTTAGGGTATTGTTTATTATTAAACAGAAAATTCAGTACAATAGATAGTCAATCATTATAAAAAACAAGCAGGTTCCAGTCGTCCGCTCCATATTAGGAAGCTTTGGCCTACTGTTTCCACGCTGGCCAGACGGGTTGGTACAGTTTTCCTTCTCTCGCAGTGATATCGTCCGCGTATTTTTCCGTTCACACCCATCGGATGAGATAGGGTGATGATACTTGTATTCTTTCTCCATCACCACACGGACATAGTTAGCTACTTGTAAAATGTAAAGACGTACATAATAACATAATTATACATAGTAAGACTTAGGCCACCGTACATAGACATAGAATAGAATAGAATATTTATTTATTTATTTGCATGGAATGTAGGTATTACATGAGGTGTTACAATTTAACAGTAAGGTTCCTGATACATTCTACCATTTAGGCATACAAATATTAAAAACATGTTAATCATGCACTTAAACAAAGAATTTAGTCAATACATAGTCAAATAAAGTCCGATTACAAGTTCAAAGTACAGTCAAAATATAATTAAATGTCAGTTCAGAATTACAGATAAATGATTTGGTTATTTGCATTTAAGTTTGTGTCATAAAAATAAGGTACATTATTCTAGGTTGGAATCAGCTTGTCATCCAGAAAGTCCGATACCGAGTAATAACATAGCGGTTAAATTCTTTTTGAATACTTTTAACGGATGTTCTCTCATACTGCTTGGTAACTTGTTGTAAATCACAGGAGCCATGCCAATAACACCTTTTTGTAATAACGCAGTATTAAAACCCCCAGTGCATAGTCGATTCTGGTGTTGAGATCTCATGGGTACAGTTCTTATTCTTGTTTCGCTGACTGTTCTAAACAGATCAGGGTTGTTTTTTACGAACAGGGAAATTTCCAGAATATACAGGCATGGAAAAGTCAACAGCCCATTAGCCCTAAACATTGGCTCACAACTGTCTGTAATTTTCAAATTGAACATAGACCTTATGCAGCGTTTTTGAGATTGAAAATGGCTTCTCTCTGACCACAGTTACCCCAAAATATGATGCCAAACCTTAAAGTAGATAGGACGAGGCCATGGTATGCTGTCAGTACAGTATCAATATTTACTTTTTTTGTTAAATTGAAAAGTACATAGGCAGATTTGCTCAGTTTATGACATATGTCCTCAGCTTGAGCTTTATACTTATTCTAGCTAAGCTAGTTTAAATTGAAATACCTATTTGTATACCTAACTGTGATAACAATAATTACCCAACCAATTAATCTACATACATCAGGCAGCGATTTCACTAATCATTGTATTATGTTCTACGTAATAGGGGGTGAGCCTGTTGCCGTATTCCGGGCGCTATTGTTAACTAGAATCATGTGTCTGGGCTGTATATATCTGTCTGATGTTAAACAGCCCTATCACTTAGTCGCCTTGTACGACACCGCATGGGAGGAAATGGGGTGGTCCAAATTCTACTCTGCCGGGGACCACGCGGCGATCAATTTACAAAAGCTAATAGAGTAGGGTCAGTTTTTGAATGAAATTTTGAAGCTTTTATTTTAAGCATTTTCATTTTAATTGGCTTGGTGCGGGCTTCGGTGGCTTAGCGGTTAGAGCTTTCTCCCTGTGAGGGAAAGATCGCGGGTTCGAATCAAATCAATCAATTCTCTTTTCTCTTTGTAAATCGATAGGGTCAGTTTGTTGACGAATATCCATAATTGCAAATGTTCTCACACTCCAAGATGGCGTGTTGTTGTAAACACGGTGTTGTAATTAGCCAGCGCTATCAACAATACCATTCATAGTACCGTGTAGCGGATAGCAGGGTGCTTACTCATTTCGTTATTCCTGAATTGACGTGTAATGAGGCGAATATAGTCATATCACAATCGGTATGCTGCAAGGTTAGGCAAA
Organism: Eilema depressum; assembly: GCA_914767945.1. Classification (NCBI taxonomy): domain Eukaryota; kingdom Metazoa; phylum Arthropoda; class Insecta; order Lepidoptera; family Erebidae; genus Eilema; species Eilema depressum. Next base: position 29,116,899 of record OU612012.1, on the reverse strand, counting down.
ACTTTTCACATCAGTCTTTCTAGACCAAATTCTTATTCTTCTGGTTTTTGTTACACTTACTCGTATAGTACCTACACATGAAATTGTATATATCTACCTTTTGTTATTAATTAAAAAATAATAATAAAGAAAGTGGCTGATTGCTCAAGAAGTTTTAGACCTATATTCTAGAATGGTACGCAGGTAAGATAGATACTCTAAGGGTACGCAGTTCTGAATCTCGATTTATCTGAAGACAGATTGTATAGACAATCTGTCAATCCGTCTATACAATCTGTCCCCAGATATATTGGGATTCAGGACTGAGTCGTTCTAGAATACGGGCCTTAAAGTGTTTATTAAACATCAACCTCCGATATTAGATTATTATATATTGGAACCCTATATTATTATACAACTAGCTGTTACCTGCGACTCGGCCTGCGTGGATGTCGGTTATCGCGACCAAACGTAGCCTATGTGTTATTCTGATGTACAGTAGAACTCAAAAGTGCAGTACCTAGTGACCTTTTTCTTTTAAGACAATTACACACACACATAAATTCTTCCGTAGGAATATTATAGATAATTTCGTTTTAACTACTTAAGTAACCCGTGACCGAGTGGTTCTAGCATGAGGTTTATGGAAGTACAAAGGTTGATGGTACGGATCCTACGATCTTGCAATAACACTTTTTGTGTTTCATTTATAAATTAATATCAGATTGATAATGAATAAAGTATGTTTCTTAAATAGAATTTATTATTTGTTAAACTTTAGCAAAGATCAACATAAAATGTAAAAAGAATGCCAACTTCATGCAAAATTACTTTATCAATATTTAAAATTATATTTTTGTCATAAATATAAAAAATCGTTATAAGCTGGAATCAAACCACTAATATCTCCTACTCACTGTGAATCAATAGTATCTTGCTTCAGCCATTTAGCTATCAGTTAATTTACTAGGTTGGTAAATTACTGTATTAGTATCTAATGACACACACACACATATGTAAATGCGGCGCTGCGGCTGCATTCCACACCATTTTGAGCCTTGTTGTGCTAATGCACTTATGAGCTCTGACTGTACAAGCTATATTATTGTAAAGTTTCATTAAAATCCATTCAGTCCATCATCCATACTTATAAACTTTCACGTTTATAATATTAGTAGGATAAAATAGGATGATCCACGTTCAAATACGTTTATGATTGTTATAAACGTAAACATGGTGACAATGGCTACCGCGACTCACATCCGAGGGTGTCATCTTGAACCTGGAGAAGGCCTTGGGACAGCCGGGGTACGAGGGTATACTCTAGGCAATCTTACACCGGCATCTAAATAAATTCTGAAGACCTAACACGGTGTACGGTTTAGAGGTGTAATGAATATACTCGTATGTACCAAGTACCGGTAACATAATATGAGTGTTAAAATTCGTATAATGTTACTGATGACTCTCATAACATGTTACTGAATAACAACGAAAGCCGTAGGTCCCCGCGCGATCTGATTATATCGTTTCTATGTATTGATACGTAACGTACCCGGTCAAGTGTCCGTACAAAATTGGATTCTGGGATGAATTTATAATACATAACCCGTTATATGTTTTGATTACGTTGACTAATAGTTTAATTTTCGCACAGTTTCAAGCCGTTACAGGCCTGAGTATGTGGTATGAATTTCAGCATGTTACCTCCACGGAAAAATGTCTTGACAGACAGACGGACAACGAAATGATCCATTAGAGGTTGCGTTTTTTCCCTCTTGACGTACGGAACCCTAAAAAAGGTACACAACGTACGTGTACATTGTAACATGGTACGTGTCTGTAATGGTGACCCTCTTTTCCGAGACTTTGCTTTCAGCTTACCATCAGGCGAGGTGAAGTCAAATTGACGTGTCCTATATAAAAAATGTAAAATTGTGTATCGGTATTCCCTATTCTGTGGGTCACTGGAGCTCGAAAATATTGGCTGGCACTCTAAAAGCATATCTCTACAATTAGATGGCTATCTTTCCTTCACGCATACCACGTAGTGATCTCATCTCAACGAGCGTGGACGAGTTACGTTGTATCTCATAACTTTTTATTTATTTACTTCTCAAGTACAGTCAACGACAAAAGTGTCTTAATAACTCCAATTTGTGTATTACTTTATATCTTAAACGTTTCGTAAAATAAAAATAGAAACAAATCATTAATATTATTAATTTTCTCCCTTGTGGGTTGTAATAATATTTACACTGCAAATTATTGATATAATTTATAATAAAAAAAAATATTAGGTCATATACATAGCACAATCTAGACCCATACAGCTTAACAGCTTGTTGTAATTATGGCTTCTGGATTGCGAATAAACATACTTTGATTTGATACCGTCAAACGGGGTGAATAGGCACAGAATTGAACTTTGGGTGAAATCACTAATTATGACTGAAAATATTTTATTGATTTTGGTATCAAAACTTGAGATAAGTACATATTTGCATTAAGTGGAAAGCCAACCTGCGATCTCCGACTTAGCAGTTGGACTCTATCGTTACGCGACAGAGGTCGTCAAAGTACAACATGTATCACTCAATAAAATGGTTTGTTAATATTTTAGTGTTATCAACTTTGACAACCTCTGTTACGCCACAGACGCAGTAGAGCGTGTGACTGCTACGTCGGTGGTTGCGGGTTCGATGTATAACATGTATACATTTACAAAAAAAAAAAAAACTTTATAAGTATGTGGATCGCATTCTAGAAACCATAACACAAGTTAGTTAAGTTATGCTTACCTTGGGCCTAGATGCCATTGTGTAGAATGTCCTAGAATATTTATTTCTCTACTAGCTTTTTCCCGCGGCTTCACCCGCGTGGATGTCGGTTATAGCGACCAAACATAGCCTATGTCCTTTCCCAAGGTCTAATCTATCTCTGTACCAAATTTCATCAAAATAGGTTTAGTGGTTTAGGCGTAAGAGCGTAACAGACAGACAGAGTAAATTTCGCATTTATACTGTTAGTGGGTGAATTTCCCGGGACAAAAAATTGCGTGGCATCGATGAAATCGGTTCTAAAAATTTGTTAGGTGATGGTGATTGAATAGGTTAGGTGAAATAGTGATCTATGTGTAGCACTAAATATTTTATTAAATAGGATTATAGATTCTTCAAAAAAAAAAATTTAAACCTCAAAATTTTTCATTGCTGTGTTTGTCCACACGTCAAAATACATTTATTCAAATATTTAAACAATACAACGAATGGTTAATATAAGTTCATTTGTCCTAGAGTTACCTTTAATTGCCGTGTTCTAAACATATTTTAGAATATTGTTTTATCTAACGACTCGTGTCCTCCCTCATATGCGCTAAGCGTTGCATATTGGTGCCGCCTAAGTGCTCGACGTGGAAGGACATACACACGTGCCTGCGTTTTGGCACCATAAATAAATAAAAGTATATCATTTTTATGTTAGGTACTGGACATTTTTTCTTTCATCACCGTGGATAGGTATAACTTTCTATTCCAATAAGTTTATCCTCTTGATTAAACATTCAAAAGAACGCAATTTCTCTTGTTTATTTTTGTGAAGTGTTTATTACGTCGAATAATAATTAATAGATTTTTTGTTATTTTATATTTTTGGCTCGTTTTTCATCACCATGCTTTCATTGCCATAGTTTCCGTGGTCAAAATTTGCTATGGTAATGAAGAAAAAAACGCGGCAATGAAAAAGAAATCGTTACCATGCCTTGTAAAACACTTTAGTCTCATTGCCGTGACCAAATGTTTCATTTCCGTTACTTATGTTTTCATCGCCATAGCATTATTAACAAAAGTATATCATAATTTGTTAATTTCTTTATTGTGTGAAAGAATTTAAATAAATGATCGGACAGCTTTGATTCTATTATCTTTGTTTAATTGTACTCCTTTTGTAGATTTTTAATCTACGAAAGGGGGTTGGGTAAGGATGGCGTCGTTTTGGAATTGAGCGGCCATGAATGAAAATGGTATAATATGAAAGTACAGTATATACTGAGCAAAAGTTACTATGAACAAACTTCTCTAAACCATATCGGAACTTAGATATAATTTAGCTTAAATTAAATACAGAGTGGTATTTTTTCAACTTTGCTTGGATGGAAAGTAATCTATATACTGGAGATAGCGAATTCCACTCAAAGGAAACATAACCTTATTTTTAAAAAGGAACAAAACTGCATATAACGTTTTTATAAAAATGTCATAACCGGTAGTCGAACCGACTAAACATTTCCTTATTTAAAAAAAGAATTTTTTTTTATAATAAATTGGAAAAAGCGAAATCAATTCTCGGGCGGGACTCGAACCCGCGATCTTTCCCTAAAGGGAATTGAATTGATTTCGCTTTTTCCAATTTATTATAATTTGTTTAGTCTAGCAAACTAATTGCTTTAAAATTATCTCAAAAGAAAAAAAAAACTGCATTTAACGAATGCTGAAAAATCGCTTGCCATATCCTGTAATTGAACCGACTAAAACTCGGAAAAAATAACATGCTGTATTTTTATTGCCTTAATCGATAGGATTTTAATCATAAGACTCAAATCTCTCTAACAAACCTGGTAAATTAAATAAAGGGAAATCCATAAAAGACAAGGTTTAGGAAGAATTTAGGCGGTTCGATCATCAGGTGTGGCATTTTCAGAAATCTTTGAATGCAGTTTAGTTTCCCTTTAAAAATAAGGTAATATGTTTCCTTTAAGTAAAATTCGCTACCTCTACTATGAGGGTACTTCCCTCCAGGTAAAGTCGAAATGTTCCACCCTGTATATCGCAGCTCCGATATTACTTACAATGAAAATAAGGACACTCATACGCGTGTTTAACACAGTACCGCTGAAAAAATAAATGACACCACTGTCCATACAGAATTGCCTAATCCCCTTTGTATGCATTGTATTATGTAAGTTTAATTACTCATGTAAATAAGTATAGCCGCTTCCAACCAGTCTTATTGGAGATCTATAGGGGAGGCCTATGTCCAGCAGTGGACTTCCTATGGCTGAAATGGTGATAATGATGATGAAGTAGGTATATAAAATATTATGTTTTATATGTATGTATTTTCATTTCCGTGGTTGATTCTTTCATTCCCTTGGCACAATTCTTTCATGGCCGTGGACGCTTGTTTCATTCCCGTGCACGCATGTGTCATCGCCGTGGCGCGTAATTTTTGATTTTGTATATCTCGTTAGTTTTTTAGTTACCTGCTAGATATTAAGCAAGAATACATATAGTATCAAAACCTATAATAAACGCGATTTGTTTTAACTATAAAACTTAAGGTAAAAAAAATCCACGGAATGAAGATTTTAATGGACCTGTTGAAATTCACCCTAGTATGGATAATTATAATATTTTGTCGTGAACTGTACCTACGTCAGAGGTTATTTCTGGCCTTGTCTAGGTTTTCGGCCCCACTATACAATATTTTATGTAATATCATTATACAACAGGTGACGTACGCGATGAGTCATCCCTTCGTCTCCAGGGTGTAATCGTTAAGTGTGTCCAGGCGATTATTCCGTAACTATTACAGATATCAAAAAACTTTAAACTGATGTCGAAAGTACGTTACCTAATGAATAAAATGACATCATTAACATTTTAAAAATCAAACGAGAGGTATCTAACATTTTGACATTAAACACTCCCATACATTTAGTATGAGATTAGTATAAAGATTTTAGTCATTGTTCAAAAAAACGATTGGATTGTTAAAATTGTTGTTATTAATTTTTACGTTGTTGTTTAAAAAAACAACAACGATAAATTGGCGGTAACAACAACCTGAGATAAAAGTTTTGAATTTAGAACGAACACCAAACAGTATCTTTTATATTTGGTTTTGTAGTGTGTTGCTTTTCAGTCAGCTCAAATTAATGCGATATTGAAACACGGTTTATTATTAATTTGAAGTGGGAAGATAATTAATCTACACGTGTATCTACTTGAAAATCATCATTTTCATATCATACGTAATCATAAAATATGATTAAGGTAAAATGAGTACTTAGAATAAGGAAACTAAAACCTTTCTACTAATCTAATACTAAATGTATGGGAGTGTTTAATGTCAAAATGTTAGATACCTCTCGTTTGATTTTTAAAATGTTATTGATGTCATTTTACTCATTAGGTAACGTACTTTCAATATCAGTTTAAAGTTTTTGGATATCTGTAATAGTTACGGAATAATCGCCTGGACACACTTAACGATTACACCCTGTATATTACATCGCGACATCACTCGTTCACGCTATGCCAGTTATTTCTACGTGTATAAAATATTTTTATGAATAAACCCTAAACTATTAGAAATTCCTTCTAACCCCTTCAGTTAAGATGTTATGTCTAATTCACCTGTGACAGTCAGTAATATCATGTAACACGAGTGCTTACCAAGATCACCCAAATGAACCCAAATATAACTACTCTATCTTGTTTTGTTCAGCCATTCGGATGACCCCTACCACGTCCGTTTTCAGACCAATGTAACTTAATCAATTATTTAGGATATACCCGCGGGTTCAATCGCGTGTCTCCAGCAATAACTTACCTATTTCATACATATTAAATCAAAACAAGAAAATATTTTACAGGACTCTTCGCCCGCGTGGATTTCTGTTGCCGTTTCAGTGACCCATGGGAGCGTTCTTTTTTTAAAAAGAATATTATGTGCGCCCTAAGGAGCATACAAGAAAAAACTGACTTGGTCGTGCAAGCATTTTTTTATTTACAAGAAACACGACCAGATCAATACAAACAGCCATATATATGCATACAAACATTTGCAGTTAGCAGAAATCAAAACCGCACCTCCTGCGTAGCGTTCGCATTCGCTGCCGGCCGTATATGCAGGGTTCCTATGAAACACATTTGAAATTGTAAATGTCTGCCAGGTGTTTGGGATTAGTGTTTATTGAGCCGTTATAGCTGCAGAAAGGCCTACTGGCTTGCAAGCGAGGTTGGCTTTTAGTTCCCTGAGAGCATGGTGCCCCTAACACCCCAGCCATTTATATTTCTCTTGAATATTGTGTTGAAAACGGGCGCTGGCTAGTGCTCTGTGGCTGACTCGTTTTATCGGCTTATTCCCAATGGATGATGGCTTATTGTACCATCGTTTGTACAACTCGGGACATATATCTTGGACCTAAATGTGTTCAAATATGTGCTCTATCCACGCAGTACACGTTTCTTAGGTGTCTTTTGAGAATAGCACGGGGTACTACGGCGGTGGACGAACTGAAATTCACAAAGCATTGATTACAAAATAAACCTGGTTTTTTTTTTATAAAAAACGCCCTGGGCGGTAGGGCCTCATTTGTCTTGCGATCTAGGTCCAAGATACGTGTCCCGAGGCATACCTATCTATATCGTTAAAACAATGTTCAGGTGAAGATAGAATAGTTCCTCAACAATGTACTAAGGTTTTAATAAAAAGATTATTTATTTATGCAGAAAGGAACCATCCACTACCTATGAGGAATGGAAATTATGTAGTTCCATTTTATATAAATAAAAACAATACTGTTCCTCAAAAACGTGGTTATTTTTTTAATAACCTGTATGGTTATTAAAAAAATAACGCACTTCTCTAGGCCCCGGTAACCACTCTCTTTCCATCAGGTAGGGCCCTGTGCTTTTCAGCCTAAGTACAAACATACACACATATGCTTGCAACAAACACTTATCTTGCTGACAGTACTTTTTAAGGTGAGACGAATTTTCGCACATGAAATATTATCATTATAAATGGACTGAGACGAATTTACTACTATTTTCAACTGAGACGAAGTTACAACAACCACGCTTAGTGTGTAAATACATAGATAACGTAGGATTCACCCCAGGAGGCAGCTCGCTGTCACCCATAACGGGATATGATCATGGTCACACAACAGACGGCCTTAAAAATGAAACAAATTGGGTCTGGGCCATTAGAAGTTTCAGTTGCCTGGCGAAATGTGTCTGTGAGAGGCTGACGGACGGACAACAAAGTGATAATATATGTGTTATGTTTCACCTAAAACTGTTGCATTGAAGTTTAGATGCCAGATGTCAGAAGTAATCCTAATCCACATTTTTTTTCATACAAATAAATTAAATTGAAGTGTTAGTTTGTGATATACGAGTATGACAGTTTTTTTTGAATAAATGCAAAGAATGAGTGTAGAGCTATAATTTGAGAATAAAATGTAGTTTTACGTTTATTTGTTCTGGTACGGGATGTAGTCATGTGGACGAGACGACAAGACGTTCCACATGACTAAACTGAAACATTACATACATATGGGTGGAAGATTTAATATGAAATCGGATGTATAGGTTGGAAGAGTGCTTTATTCTGCCAAATTGAATTTATAAGTTTAGATTTCAAGGATTTCCTTTCATTTAATTCATCATGTTTCTTAGAGAGATTTGATCCTTATGATTGACCCTATCGATTTATGCCATAAAAATACAGGATGTTACTTTTTCGGATTTTAGTGGGTTCGATTACCGGGCGTGGCAAGCGAATTTTCGAAAATATTTGAATGCAGTTTTATTTCTTTTTTTAAATAAAGGAATGTCTCCTTTAAGTAAAATGAGCCAACTTAAGGATTTAAGGTAGTTTCCTTCCAGGGCCCGACTTATTTTTCCACCTTGTATATAGTCCCGCCTGTAAATCCCCGAAGGGGTAGGCAGAGTTGTATTATCATCACCCACATTTCGCCAACTATGGTTTTCAGTCCCACGTAATAGAGAGCGAGCCTATTGCCGTCAAGCGGGCAATTCATGGGCTGTATGTTTACTGTCGGATGGAAAACATCCCTATCCCTTACTTGTACGACACCCACAGGTAGAGATGGGGTGGCTCTATTCTACTCCACCGGGAACCAACACGGCGATATTTTCCGCAATATTCCTAGCTAAATAAATAGCGGCTAGAACATTTTATGTTACAGGTACAATATATTTAAATGGTTCATATGTATGTCACGAGTCTTATGTTCCAATAGCTTACTGTTGTTCACACCACACAGTGTGACCACGAGTAAAATAAATTCCTGTTGGTCACACCAGTGTAACAAGCTGGTGTGACCACGAGTCTGCAGTGAATTTAATAGTGGTCAATCAGTTTTTCACGTCCCGCTTAAAAATGTGATTATCGTAAAATCCAGCATCAGACATCACAGGTATTGATTTTGATCAAGTTCATAAGGTTAATCATAACTCTACTATTTGCTCCAATGGAAATTCAACCTTAATTATTCAATTCTAAGGCTTGAAATTTATTGAATGTTGTTTGTCAAACAGTACACTTCCACAGTGACTAGCAGTCACTGTGGTCACAGTCACACATAAAGGGTCCGACGTTTTGCTTCATGTACCAATATGTAGATATGTTATCCTAGACGGCTGCCCCCAGCTACCCCCGGCTACCCCACCTTGACCGCATCCCCCTTCCCCCAATATCGGGTCTGGACACAGGCAAATTGGTTCAATTGAAGCTTAAAATATCATTTAATTGGCATTCCTGCAATTCTCAGTATTGTGCTGTGCAGGTAACGTTAGAAGTAGCCTTACAAATTTTATTTTGTTTACCTCCTTATGAAACATGAAACGCAATAACTTCATACTCTGGGGATTATGAAAAGTTTGTAGAGAAAAATCATTGGTACATATGAATGTAAAGATTCATATGTAAATGGTCTATAGTGATAATCTAATAATATACTTTTGTCGGTGACTGTAATCTATCTGTATACAAAATTTCAGTTGGATTCAAAAATACCGGTTCGCGATTGAGGTAAAAATTAATAACTAATAACATATTTATGTTTCCTCTAAGCATTGATTTATACAATCTCATTGTCTCTAAGTTAAAAAAGACTAAATGAACTTTTAAGCTATCTATCGCTTTATATATCTTCCCAAAATTGTTTAGTTTAGCAGTTGTATACATATAGCTCAAACTTTTAACGCCTTAGTTATACCGCAATCGGGCAAAAAATAAAGGTGCAGTCACACGTTGCGCGCTGGCTGTACATTCCCTAGCATTTCATTCAGAGGCGTTCGACGTCTTTTTATCATATTAGGATGACACAGATAGATATGCAGGCGGCCTTTCGACGTGCACTATGGAGCCACTCTATTTATACGCGAGCTACTGCGACTATTTTTAACAAGTACTCGATTTATTTGAGAGCGATTATTCGGACGGATTCTTTAGCATTCGATTGGATTGTCGAATAATACTTTTACATGATACTGTCTGAGGTTTATTACGCGAAGATCAATTCTTGAAATAAAACTACTTTTTAAAAGATTCTAATTTTATGATGCATTTCATTACATCCGTTAGACTGCATTCACCTTGATTTCACCTCGTCTGATGGTAAGTTGAAGGCAGTCTCGGAAAAGAGGAGTCAGATTTTTTTTACTTTTTTATAAGTGGTCCCTCAATTAGAGTGCACTGCCCCTCTAGAGAAGTGGCAATTCGTTGGCCGGCGTATTGTAGAAAAGAATGACAAATGTATGGGATTTGACGCAGGTATATGACAGTCGTCGACGTATGTCATAAACGTCAAATCCCATACATTTGTCATTCTATTCTACAATACGCCGGCCAACGAATTGACACTTGTCTAGGGGAGCTGTACCCTTATTGACGGACCACTCATCTAACAATTAGGTTCAAATAACCTAACAATTAAAAATAACGCACGTCTAGCCAATCTACCAGCTATCCTTTTTGACTTAGCGCCCCTGTCTAGAAGTTGGACAGGGGCGTTACTTCCTTTCCTTTCTCTTTTTCCCTTCTTTCTCCCTAACTCATCCCCGAGTAGTTGGTACCTAAGTAACACCTCTGGCCGTACACATGTTTGCTATCCTAGTAGAGTGAAATTCCTCTGTATTAGAAATTATCATAACGTTAAACTAAAATAATGTTAATATCAATGAGCTCAGTGGTTCCCTTTGTTTAATTTTCTCATAATAAAAAGTATGAGAACCAAAGAGACAATCAAATTCTCAATCGCATTGTCACAAATGGCATTTCTAAAATATTTAGGTAGATGTCATGTAAGAAGTAGTGAGTAAACAGTGAGTTAAAAGTAGTAGTGTAATAGTACATTATGGTACAAGTGAGCAACGTTGGTAATCATCATGCTCACACGTGCCATACGACGTTTTACAACAAACTTGCGAATAAAATAATACTACAAATACTAAATAAACAATACTACAAATTAATTCGTTTTTCTATGCGCGCGCATTTAACAATGGCGGTCGACCATATTTAAAAAAAAATGAGGTTTGAACTTAACTTTTTTTTACTCTGTTTTTTTTCTGTACTTAGAGAGAAAAAAAAGTTAAATTTGAGTGAAAATTTTGTTTTCATCCCACCATCTCGGAAAGAGTATTTTTGCTCTTCGATAACTGAGCGTAAAAGTCGTTTTTATCCTCTAGAGGATAAAGTAAATTTGAATTTAGAACATCGTGTGTACTGTGTACTAGGTTTGTGAACTCAAAACATCATTAAACCTATTTACTTCTACCTCTATGGTGCCGAATTTATCATACAACTTTTTTTTAATTTATGAAAAACTCAGACTCGGAACCTCCTTGGTGTACTTTTTTTTTTAAATTTGCTTTGCGCGCATAAATTTTTTTCACGTCATATTGTTGAACATTGTTGTTGAATTTTAATTTTTTTGTTTTTTATTATTAGTATTAATACACATATTATACAGCCTCCGTGGCGTAGTGGTAGTGAACGAGGCCGCTACGCAGGAGGCACGGGTTCGATCCCCGCTCAGTGCAAATATGCATGATATTGTATTTGCATTGGTCTGGTTGTGCCTTGGAGAGCACGTTAAGCCGTCGGTCACGGATGCCATACGAACATCTATGGCAGTCGTTACGGGTAGTTGGAGCCCTAAAAAGTTCAACAACAACGGTCTAGCTGCAATGCTTCGATATCGCCTAATGTCACCATTGGGTTGTGGAGGTCAGATGGCAGTCGCTTCACGGAAAATATCGAGGTCCAGCCAAATCCGCAGTTAAGACTGGTAAAGCGGACCCCGGACGCCGAGGTGAAAGCTTCGGACGCGACTGGGAATTAACGCTAGGAAGGAGAAGCATTTCATTATTTCCTCGCTGAGGTGGGATGAAAAGTTACGTGTTGCACTCGAGTGCAAAGATTTTTCACCTTGTGCTCTTTTGATTCCCTCGCTTACGCTCAAGATTCTAATTTGTGAATCACTCGCTACGCTCGTGATTCAAATTTAGAATCTTTCGCTTGCTCGGTCATCAAAACTGAGCACGCGGTTAAAAAGCAACTTTGCACTCTTGTATAACAAATAACTATTATTATACAAGTATTACAAGTTGAAATTATTTATTTAAATACAAAAATGCATCAAATGACCATACAATAGGCGTATTAATTTATTCGTACTATTAAACACGTTATTTTTTGTATCAAAACTTTTTTAAGAACATAGACAATTATAGACACTTCCTATAAAATTTAAAAAAGAATCTATAACTCACTTGTGAATAATAGCAATGAAAAAGTCACAGTTTGATAATAGGTGTCATTACGTGCCTAATTGCGGTAAAATAATATCACTTTTATAAGCAGGTGTGTTGTAAAAAGTTTTTTCATCCCACCATCTCGGAAAGCGTATTTTTGCTCTTCGATATCTGAGTGTAAAAGTCGTTTTTATCCTCTAGAGGATACAGTAAATTTGAATTTAGAACATCGTGTGCACTAGGTTTGTGAATTCAAAACTTCATTAAACCTACTTACTTCTACCTCTATGGTGCCGAATTTATCATACAACTTTTTTTTAATTTATGAAAACCTCAGACTCGGAACCTCCTTGGTGTAATTTTTTTTTCATCCCACCATCTCGGAAAGAGTATTTTTGCTCTTCGTTAACTGAGCGTAAAAGTCGTTTTTATCCTCTAGAGGATAAAGTAAATTTGAATTTAGAACATCGTGTGTACTAGGTTTGTGAACTCAAAACATCATTAAACCTATTTACTTCTACCTCTATGGTGCCGAATTTATCATGCAACTTTTTTTTAATTTATGAAAACCTCAGACTCGGAACCTGCTTGGTGTACTTTTTTTTTTAAATTTGCTTTGCGCGCATCAATTTTTTTCACGTCATATTGTTGAACATTGTTGTTGAATTTTTATTTCTTCGTATTTTATTATTAGTATTAATACACAATACATATTATACAGCCTCCGTGGAGTAGTGGTAGTGAACGCGGCCGCTACGCAGGAGGCACGGGTTCGATCCCCGCTCAGTGCAAATATTTTTTATGCATGAAAATGGGTATTTGCATTGGTCTGTTCGTGCCTTGGAGAGCACGTTAAGCCGTCGGTCACGGATGCCATACGAACATCTATGGCAGTCGTTACGGGTAGTTGGAGCCCTAAAAAGTTCAACAACAGCGGTCTAGCTGCAATGCTTCGATATCGCCTAATGTCACCATTGGGTTGTGGAGGTCAGATGGCAGTCGCTTCACGGCAAATATCGAGGTCCAGCCAAATCCGCAGTTAAGACTGGTAAAGCGGACCCCGGATTCTGAGGTGAAAGCTTCGGATGCGACTGGGAATTAACGCTAGGAAGGAGAAGCATTTCATTATTTCCTCGCTGAGGTGGGATGAAAAGTTACGTGTTGCACTCGAGTGCAAAGATTTTTCACCTTGTGCTCTTTTGATTCCCTCGCTAACGCTCAAGATTCTAATTTGTGAATCACTCGCTACGCTCGTGATTAAAATTTAGAATCTTTCGCTTGCTCGGTCATCAAAACTGAGCACGCGGTTAAAAAGCAACTTTGCACTCTTGTATAACAAATAACTATTTAATTTGCTTTGCGCGCATCATTTTCTTTCACGTCATATTGTGGAAAATTGTTGTTGATTTTTGTTTTGCATGTCATTATTACACAACATAATAATATATACAGCCTCCGTGTCTGTGGCGTAGCGGTAGTCATCGCGACCACTATGCAGGAGGCGCGGGTTCGATCCCCGCTCGGTGCAAATATTTGTTTGCATGAATATGGGTATTTGGTGGTCTAGTCGTGCCTCGGAGAGCACGTTAAACCGTCGGTCCCGGTTGCCATACGAACATCTATAGCAGTCGTTACGGGCAGTTGGAGCCCTAAAAAGTTCAACAACAACGTTCTAGCTACAATGCTTCAATATCGCCTAATGTCACCATTGGGTTATGGAGGTCAGATGGCAGTCGCTTGACGGAAAACATCGAGGTCCAGTCAAATCCGCAGTTAGGACTGGTACCTAAAGCGGACCCCAGACTCCGAGGTGAAAGCTCGGATGCGACTGGGAATTAACGCTAGGATGAAGAACAAGCATTTCATTATTTCCTCGCTGAGGTGGGATGAAAAGTTACGTGTTGCACTCGAGTGCAAAGATTTTTCACCTTGTGCCCTTTTGATTCCCTCGCTAAAGCTCAAGATTCTAATTTTTGAATCTTTCGCTTGCTCGGTCATCAAAACTGAGCACGCGGTTAAAAAGCAACTTTGCACTCTTGTATAACAAATAACTATTAAAACGTGTGATTTCAAAACTTACGAAAGCTTATAAAATTTGAAAATCTAATTGCAAGCGAATCAAACAAGTGATTATAAAGGTGTAAAAACGTCACGAATACGTAGATTTTGTTTTGAACGGAATACGAAAGATGTTTTTACACGATTATGTCTGAAGTTTACGTTAAATCGTCTGAAGTTTACGATAAATCTAGTTGATATAAAACTACTTTTTAACGGATTCTATCACGATATATTTGCTATCCCCGCGACCATGGTTATTGAAAAGTAGCCGAAACGTCGGGCTAAAAGTAAATAATAACAAATATATCGCGATAGAATCCGTTAAAAAGTTTTATTTCAATGAGAACTTTTACAACTGTCTTTCTAATTCAAAATCACACGCTACTTGAATCGAGCCTCAGCAGCGTAATTCGTAGTTTGAAATAATAGCACAAATAAATTCATATTCTCTACTTGCGTTCCGCTATGACAGCTGTACCACGGTATCATCGCGATACCGTGTACACGTATCGTTACGATAGCGTGGTACCGGTAAACTTATCGATTGCGCGCGGAGGAAAGTAGGTTCAAGGTCACCGGCCGGCCCCTACAGGTAAATTACGAAATATTATCGTTTGACTCTTACCTCTTACAGGTTTCTACAGGTGGTTGTGTGTAATTATTAAAATTTGTTATGAAAATGTTTACCTGAACTTTGTGCCTGTAGAGTTAGTTAAAAAAAATACCTACTGAAATAATGTTAGGTTAGGTTAGGTTAGGTTAATAATACGTTGTCTAGTTTTTATGGCTTAGAAACTAGAAAGGAAACAATGCAGTTTATGAGTTAGGAAATAACCATTCCACCTTCGTGGAATTCTTTCATTCAGATCCCGTTTTCCCAACCTTTATTTTTCCTTTTTTTTATCGTGTGCAAAATCGATGACAAAAAATTCGATGAGATGCTGGAATATTTTTATGAAGTTAGCATCTCATTTTTTTAAAGTGCGATTTCGTTACTATAAATCGATGGAATTATTGTTAAAACTTATCGAGAGCTATGTAACTATATGGGATGTCACTATGGACTATTGCATCCGATACCAAAAATAGAGATTCCCTTTCACACGCTCCACATAGATCCCCTCGGTCCGTTTGTAAAATCCAAAAAGGGTAACTCCTAGTAACGCTTTGCGATGAGATGCTGGCAAATTTATGTGAAGCTAGCATCTCATTTTTTTTTAAATAAGATTTCAGTATTAAAATCGATAGTCGATTATCGATAATCGATTTCATTCACCCGCTTAGAGATAAAATGATTAAAAACACTGACCCGATTTAGTTCTGCCCCTTAGACAAGTGGCAATTCTTTGGCCGGGGTATTGTGGAATGCGATTTGACGTTTATCACATACGTTGACGACTGTAATATAGGTACGTCAAATCCCATACATTCGTCATTCTATTTTACAATAAGCCGGTCATCGAATAACCAGACAAATGGCAATTCGATGGCCAGCGGCTGGCGACGGGGGCTGGTAGGAAATTATCAACTTTTAAAAATACAATTTCTGTAAGCTCCGCGTTAATGCATTAATCGTACTTATTAAGTAATTGTTATTAAGCGTATATTAATTGGATGTTTTGACATTATTCACAAACCCTTAGAAAAAATTAAAAAGATTGTATACTACTAAGGTGGCAAGCAAAGTGGGTACCCAGCAAAGTGATACGTCGCCGTTGTGGCTAAACAGCGAACTCTTTACAAAAAGTTGGCAGCATTCTCAATGGACGTCATTTATTGTCGATTTATCTCTCATTTACCGTCGATGTATCGACGGTCGCCAAATGTACTAAATACATATCGGATGGTACACTTCTCTCTATAGATAATGACTCACCCTATTATAATGGTACTAGTAATCGAAATGTACTCGTTGTGTAAATGTACTGTACAATATCCATTTTTTCACTTAGGAGCCCGCGGTTCGCTCTTCTATTTTTAATCTAGGTTTTACTTATCTTGGAGGCGACTAATGTCTGAGGTCTAACCTATCGAGCAAGCAAATCCGCGCCAGAACCTCGTCCATCAATCAGTCTTTAACAAGTATATTTCTTAGGTATATGTTATTCTAGGCTATAGTTAATTCGTACATAAAATCTACCCGTGTAAGAAATTCTATACCAATTTTCACATTTCTACTAGTAGTAGAGGTAAATGAATCTCAACTTGTATAAGGGTTTCACGGCGTAAACAAACCACAACAACATACATACCCTCACGCCTACTTCCCTCCGGGGTAGGCAGAGACAACAGCCCGCCACTCGACTCTATCCTTACATACTTCACGAGCTTCCTGTACTGTCACTAATCCTTTCATGCAAGCCCGCTGGTTTCGACTACTTCAAACCTTTATTCAAGGCCACAACAATAATTTATAGATAGGGATGACGTAACTCTCATGTATAAAAATATTTGTACTAAGTGGGAATCGAACTGCTTCGACATAGCTGTCGAACGCTAGCGTCTCGCCATATAGGCCAAAGTGTAAATATAGCAAGTGTGTAACGCTGAACTAAAGGAAGAATTAATTTGGTTTTATAGTTTACCAAATGACGGTCTGACGCCATGATGCGCTGACTTCCGCGATCGTAATCTCTCGTAACATTTTTGTACATCAAAAGTGCCATAAGCGGGCGTGTACACTGTTTACAACACAAAGATCTACTCACAACACAAGATCGTCATTTTTGTCTTAAAATGAAATATATAATTTTAAATTAATTCCATAAATTTCCATAATTCTAAGGATCAGAAGAAATGGTGCACATTGGGAGAGGCCTATGTCCAGCAGTTGTTGATTGATTGATTGATTGATTAATTGCGTACTAAGTAAACTAGCAGTCACTAAAACAAACCAATCAAATATGAAGAGTGGAAACTACTAGGCTCCAAAGCGTAAACTAGGGAAATCGCTAGAAGATGATGATGTGCCAAAATCTAGTGACGATGTCGCGGCGTTACAGCTGTCATCGATCTAATTTTGTTTATTGTTAATGTTTATGTTCCAAATAAAGATTTTTAATTTTTTAATTTTTTTATTGTTGCGTTGTCTACTGACACGTCATTGCGGTACGATAGCGGTGTGGTTGCGATCCTACTGTGTCGTGTACACGCGCTCTAAGGCATTCTCAAAATAACTTTTTGAGAAACTGCATCAAAGTTGCATAGTGTTAGTGATGTTAGTTTCATAGAAACGGAAGTTTGTGTGTTCAGAAGGTTTAAATTACAATTTGCTCGTAATGCTATAAATGAGCTTTATTTTGTAATTAGAGCAATGTTATCGCTTTGTAATGGTCGTGAGTTACACGTGGGTATACTATAAAACCGGTATGATCCGGATCCGGTTTGATCAGCTTAGAGGTTGAGTTGCCGCGACAGTTATACTCGTAGCTCGCAGTATCCACAAAGCAAATATGGGGTATAGGGTAACATAACTATTCTGCAAGTGGCACGTTGTTTTGTAGCGGATTTATTTCTATTAAAATGGCAGATTGTGCAGTAAATATTTACAAAAACAAAAGTTAAGCTAAAAGAATATAAACTTTATTAAAATTTTATTAACATATGTATTTCTAACAGAAATCATAAATAATCCAACATTTCAACAAATGAAAACTACATAATAACAACAAAAGTAACATTTCCCACTGCCATTGGTAGGTACTTACATAATATAAAAGGCCTTTTGACCAATTTTGTATTCTCGTAATAATAATTTTTTCAAAATTCAGGCTCGATCTAATTTCATCTCATATATCTCTCAAATATTAAAAACGGTATTCTATCACACAATTTTCCAGAAATAGTACCGCGATCCTTTTATAAATATTAGAGCGAAATTTAATTTAGAACAGACTAATTACGGCCCTCTTTTGTTTGAAATCGTAATCGTCATTTGGGAAAATTAGATTGATTGAAGATTGAATAGAATTGAAAGAAAGAAAGAAGCCATTTATTCACTGAATTGAACTTCAGAGTCAAATAAACTGCTCAACAAGTTTTCATTTCCGAATGGAGGATCCGCGATGGAGTTTGTAAAAAAGGAACTAATTTTCGAGTTACTGTTCAGAGCCCTACATTGTCTCACACGGTGTTAAACTTACACCTTATACAAACTCTATATCTAGACACAGCAAGCGTCATTTTATCGCAGCGTAAAAACAGCTATTACTTCGATATAAGTTGACATACACATACATCCCATGACACGTGCGTTTTAGTCGGTTCAAGTCCGACATGACTTCCTCCACCCCGTCTCCGTGGGGATTTAAAAAAAAAGTATGTTGTAAGCCATTAGAGACGGTAATATATTTTGTTATTACACCTATCGAGAATGCACGGTCTACCAAAAATATTATAATCCAAACCCATACGTGATTTTTATTAATAAGAGTATGCTAAATGGTTTTAACGTATATTTAAAATTCTTCAGTAAAAACAGATGGTTGATGTTTATTTTCTGATTTATTTGCAATAAGATCTTTTATAGTAAGAATAGAATAATATTATTGTTTGAGAAAGAAAAGTTGAATTATAGTATCTCAACTTTCGGTTTATAGATGATTCATTGGGTAATTTTCCTCTTTAAAATAAATAGATACAGATTTACTCATCACGGGTGATTGGTGCACTTGATAGTAAGCGGTACCATAACTAGCGGTATATAATTATGTAGGTACGTACACTATACACCTATATAGGGTTCAATTCCTGCTAGGAGCAAATAATTTCATGTTTGTTCATCTGCATTCTAGAACTCTTAACGCGAGCTAGTTAAGCTATGCTTACTTTGGATCTACTGTGTACTGAATGTCCTAGAATATTAATTTTACAGAGATGGGAAAACTTTCCACTTATGGATTAGGCACTATATAAAAAAAAGTTTCTTTAAAATGATCGTTTTTAGCTACTTTTTATTAGGAGAGTTAGCTTTCATACTACTTACTTTGACGAAGACTAAAAAAGCGTAATAGGTTAATACCTATAGGTTAGTACCAGGTTATGGTATAATTACCATAATACAAGTCAAACCTATGCAATACTTTCTTTTTTTAAACTGCAAAAAAAAGCAAAAGCGGGCAGTATTCTACAGTTTGTTTACATTGATCTACATTATATAAATAAGCTACTTAGCAACATTGTCTATGGTAGGTACGGAAAGAGGATTACGCCAGGAATTATTAGCGCACATCTAGTTTCCGAGTGAAACAAGCATAGGTTTAGGCCTATTATTTAGGGATTAAGGCCTATTAGGTATGTGTTTATAGAGACTGATAAAATAGATATACGTTTAATACGAGACGAAAGTTAGGTAACCTCAAAATAAGGTAATGTAATAACGTAATGTACATAGGTATATAATGTCAAGTAAATAATATACTCTCATACTGAAATGTAAACATTAAAAAAAATAAAAATAAAACTAGACCAGTCTTTACGCACAGTGTCAAAATAAATTGGAAAAAAAATACATCTTGTGTGATACAGCTGTGCTATGGCAACTGTAAGTATAAAATGTAACTTTTCCATTACGATACAACTTCAGCTGGACACAAACAGGTTTTAATGTATTTTTTCTACATAGTCTGTGGACGCGGTGCAGTACGTGCGCGATTAGCTAAACGGATTTTGGCACTCGTTTTATGCTAATTATGTTAATTATTTCATGGCATTAAATAAAGTAATGGCATGAAACTGCATATAATTTAGTCTTAAAACACTCTTATAAAAACGCTCACTTGTATTTATTACTGTATTTTCCAAATACCGGTTTGTATGTCGCCCTCTTTATTATCTTCCCAATTAAAAAAAAAATAGGCACGCGTAACAAATACTGTTCTATTTTTAAAAATGGCGGGAATGTATGTTTTGAGTTGATTGGTTGGAATCGAACAATGTTAAATTTATTATTTGGACATAACAGAAATATACATCTATAATTACTGATTTATATTTCAACGTAAAAATAAATAGCTTAGCAACTGCACGGGCATACCTATATCGAACACGGATCTTGGCACCAGGATCTATATTCGCGGAAAAGGCCTTACTTACTAGGATTCACAACCGACAAGTAAGTGTGAAAACAATTTAATTAGAGTAGAAGAAACGTAACATATGCTAAGATTGTAGCAAGCAAGTGGAGCGATATTATTTCTACCTAATATCAATGAGAAATAGTCGTTATTGTAGGTATGTACATTGTACAGTCAACGTCATACTTACGTAGTAACTATATATTAATCTGTGGTCATACTCCGTTGATTAACACTTACATTTTTACAAATCTTTTTGAAACTGGTATACATGTATGAATATTTCATGTATGTACTTATAAGTAGTTTTATAATCCTCAGAGGACAAAGTTAATATATTTTATATTTTTTTCATTATATTATGTAAGGTTTAGTGAACAATAAATAAGAATTTGTTAAGTTGCTTTTGTCGTTGACTCCACTTATAACAGTAAGAAAAAAAAACATCCCGTCGTTTTTGCATCGAGCGTTAAAAGCACTTGCGATAATTCTGACATAAGCTCACTCAGAAGCGCCCAAATACTTAATCTTACTCCATAGATATATTATGAGTCACGTCGATCTCGAGTAATTCCGGCACGATAAATCGCAACGCGCAGCTACAACAACTATAAAATCACAATATTTTTACTCGTCAGTCATTATAAAACTCCTAAACCATAAACCGTTTATAAATTCATCAGTATAATTTATAGACTTAAGACATATACATATAGATCGTATTAAAAGGGCAGTGACCTCTCCTGACTAGAAAACATAAATAAATAAGATTAGGGCGAGTACTCATTGGATACTCGGAATTTCGTGGTCTATGGGCGCGATTAGAGAGTTAATTCTTAAAGGGCGAGTGTAGACAGGCAAAATATACAGTGTATTTTTCAGACGGTGCATTAAGGGAGATTCCTCAACCATAGACAGACAGAATTTTTGTAGGTATTGTGTACTTAAATACATTCATATAAGCATTTATTAAAAATCTGTAATTTTTAACCTTAGCAACATATATACTCCAATTTTATATAAGTGTATAGATGTATAGATTACCTATCTACAAGCGCCCTATATCGCATTCCATCAATATTATTAAATACTTTGAAATCGATAGGTAATATTGTTAAGCAAATGTGTTTCATGCCTATAATATTGGATCGTGATATGTACTGACCGTCTCATCGCACCCTAATATCAAACAGAAGAGTCTATTTAAGCTTATAACATAATTTCCGTTTCGGCGATCGGAATTCCACTGTGTAACGCCAGTAACACGCATGACTGGGTAGGTATAAAATTTCTGGCCTAGCGCCACATATTGTGATTGACCTATATTTTTAATTGTATTCAGGATTTATTTCTTTTAAAGCCATTTGAGTGGCCTCCAAATTAAATTGTCTAATTTATGTGACGTATTCACTTTTGAGATGCGTCGTTTTAGTAGTGATTGTAATTTGATTTGTATCTTATATTCATAGAACTTTGTGTGTTTGATATCGTCGCTCTAGAAGTAGGTAATAAGAATTACTCGTATTATGCAGAGTAACCAACTTTTTACGAGAGACAACTGTTTTATTAATTATGATGTATTTATTAAAATATCTATTATAAGTTTACAAATTGTATTGTGAAATGATTAATTTCATGATAATTATATTTAAGAGTAGATATGTGATGAATTTTAAATATATACGTGTTTTTACTTTTTAGAACTAAATAACTGCACGTATACTTTTATTTTTCTTTTTGGTTACTTAGATCTGTCAATGCTTGTTACGAGTTCTTTTTTTCAAACCTTTTTTAAGCTATTGCATAGCTTCTATCGCGGGCCTTGAGCGTGGAGACCGAATCCAGAAATTCCGTAACGAAAAAAACCTAACATCCCGAAGCTCGCACGAATCGAGCCGAGCTGCTCCGAAGTAGCTCCGCTTAACGTAAGTAATTATAATTGTATAAGTTGATAAAAAATGCTATGCAATAGCTTTACCGCGGCAGTCCCCGAGTGCCACACGACTTTTTTTATAAAATGAATTATATTGCAGATGACATTTTGTACTAGGTACCTCGGGAAGTACTTTTCGAATCGGCCTGCATCAAAATTTAATTTTACCAATAAGTTTTAGTTACGTGTTATCAATTAAGTATAGGGCAACTATATACAGGGCGTCCCACGGCGATGCCACAAGGAGGGAAAGTACTTTAAATCCTTAAGTTAGCTCATTTTGTTTAAAGGAGATGTCATTTTATTTTTAAAAAGAAACAAAACTGCATTCAAAGATTTTTAAAAATTCGCTTGCCACACCCGGTAAACGAACCGACTAAAATCCGAAAAAGTAACATCCTGCATTTTTATGGCATCAATCGATAGTGTCAATCATAAGGATCAAATCTCTCTAAGGAACATGGTAAATTAAACGAAAGGAAGTCCTTGAAACCTAAAATTATAAATTCAATTTGGCAAAATAAAACACTTTCTTATAAGGTACCTATCAACACTAGAGATATCTTTGATGAAATTTATTTAGTAAAATGAGTGCTAAATGAATGAACTTTGTTACCTGTTTTGAATGTAACTTTATTGAGTAACTGCATGAGATATGTAGGTAGGGTAGGTAGGGTAGGTAGGGTAGGTAGGGTAGGTAGGGTAGGTAGGGTAGGTAGGGTAGGTAGGGTAGGTAGGGTAGGTAGGGTAGGTACCTAGTTATTTTTGGGTGCTTGATTAGAAACCTGCACGCGGTGTACCCTGGGCAACGAAAACGATGAGAGAATTGCCTGGATCAACTTATAATATAACCTGTTAATGAGACGGCGTGCGGTTTTAGTTGGTTTGAGTTCGACATACCTAAATACTGCAGCTGCTGACCAGCAGCGGTCTCAGCACGATAAAAAAAGAAAAGTAATTTAAATATGGAATTTTATTGTTAATACGGTATCAGATGGATGGATGAACTTTGAGTTAAAGTGTTTTATTTTTCCAAATTGAATTTATAATTTTAGGTTTCAAGGACTTCCTTTCGTTTAATTTACCATGTTTCTTAGAGAGATTTGATCCTTATGATTGACACTATCGATTGATGCCATAAAAATACAGGCTGTTACTTTTTCGGATTTTAGTCGGTTCGATTACCGGGTGTGGCAATCGAATTTTTAAAAATATTTTAAAGCCGTTTTGATTCTTTTTAAAAATAAAATGATGTTTCCTTTAAGCAAAATGAGCTAACTTAAGGATTTAAGGTACTTTCCCTCCATGTGGCATCGCCGTGGGACGTTCTGTATAGTACGCGCCAGTTAGTGCGGCAATACAGGTCATTCACCCCTCTCTACCACTGACACGTTATTTGCAAAAACGACAGTTTCATTGTTCCCTTAACGACAGAAAATACTGTTGCCAACTGTTGCTAATGAATCGTGGTAAAAGTCATCTAGACAGCTCAGCGCTATAGAGATAGAGCCATCAGTTAAATTTCCGATACTAGTGACATCAATGGCCTGGTTTTGTTACTACAAAACCCTACCGTGTATAATATTATAATCATAAATATCTTAATTTTGAGAATTGAGACTGAAAATTGTTAATTTTTATACCGGTGGAGTTCAAACATATAAATTCACAATTTTCATAAGTACAAAAAAGGATTAAAGGACTAGAAACACAAATAAAAACAAAGTCGGTAGATAGTTATTTAGCGCCATCTATTATAATGTGTCAGGTTTTTTATTTGAATATAAGAAATATGCTTTAATATATTATGTGACATTTGTCGAGGTTTTAACATTAAAACAAAGTATTTTATTGGTACTTAACATCCAAAATATCAAATTCTTATTCAATTTTCACTCATAATAACATTAATAATTAGTTCTGATGCGGTACATTTTTTGCAATTACCATTTATTACTAGTAAAATGATAATGTAATAATCTTTAATTCTTTATTTTTAGTGGCATCTCTGGTAGCTTCGTAAGACGGGGTCCCCGTGTATAAGCGAGCGATATTCATTAGCGACAGTTTTTGTACTGGAAGCGATACGTCAAGTAACCTATGGTAGGTGGGTGAATGACCCGTATTGCCAGGCTAACTGGCAAATAGTATACCTACATATAATTATTTATTCTTCATCTAAGCGCTAATCCAGATTGCATTCAAAGCTTGAACATTGGAGCCTGGGATCGTACTGTTTTAGCCAAGATAATTCAAACGATAAGATAAGGTCCTTTTGAATTGGTAAACTTGGCTTTTACGGGAACGATTGCCATTCGATCGAAACTCTGAGAAAGATTGCGCCAGGGTCTCATACCTCAATCAATGGGTGCTTGCTAGAGAGATTGGCTTTTGCAGAGGTTTTGGCATATCAAGAGACGTGCCTGGCAGCTTACGTAGTAATCACCAAATAATATAATAGCTGGTGAAACTATTTATGTTTATAAAAATATCCGAATAAAAACAATACCTAACTCTGAAGTTTTACGAACGATACGAACGGAGAAACAGTTGGCCTTCACAGTCAGAACTTGGAAGCGAACCCGTGACCTTGTGTCCCTTGCGACACTCTGTGCCACTGTCCCGAAATAAATTATATCTAACATTGCGTTAGACAGAACGCGCCGCCAAAACTGTAGCCCAATTCTATTCGAAACGATACAGAGCTGAACTAATTCTGTCGATGACATAAGGTATTGCAAGGGACATGAGATTCTATTCAGTCATTAATCACACTGGTCGTACACGTAACGTAAGGACTACAAGACTACAATAACTTAATTTCGTGCACGCTCTTTCTGTGAAATGATCTCGCTGCTATGGTATTTTCAAGCGACAGATATGGGGTTCCTCAGGGCATTAGAAGGTTCTTACAGGGTAAGCAGCACGAGTGTGGCTAGGCCGATGCCTCTGGTGTTGCGGCTATATATACCCTGTGGTAACCGCTTCCCATCACCTGAGTCATGTGCTTATCTGACACTTGATTGGTATAAAAGAACTACTACATTTACGAGAATACTAGAAAAAATAGGTTACATTTAATGAGTTGGATGAAGGGTTTGCGAACGAAGTAATTGAATATAGAACTAGAAAACACACATATGAATACCAATACTTGTATCTATCTGTATTGTTGTATTAGCTGCAAGACACGGGTTCAATTTCAGCTTATTCCATTTCCAGTACCAATATTACCCCAATAAAACACACATTCCAGCTCTCCTAAAGCCAATTTAAAAATTGTCAAACATCATTATTATGACGTCACAGCAAACACGAAATCAGTTGAAATTGCTGAATTGAAAATAAAAGTCTCATATCAAACAGTCACCCGCACAGCCCTACCAATGGCCTTTTGCTTTGAATCATTTCAATATTTGAATAGTATTCTCGTTCAAACAACATTGTTGAATGAGATCGTTGGATAGCGCTTAATTTAATTACTAAGCTAGTTTGATATGATTAGCTCGCGCTTCGAACTCCTGTGCAATGTTTGACTTATTGCACAGAATACACTGTTTGAATTTGTCTGATTTCTAGCAGTGTTTGAACTACTGCAAGCAAGAAGGAGAATCTGTGATTTATACAGAAAAGGCATCAAGCATAATCAAATCAAAGTCGCAATCTAGTCAGGCGTAAAGCGACGAACGGGTGTGTATTTAGGTTGAAATGAATATCAAAATCTCAGGTTTGCATTCTTTAGGAGCAGTGAAAAAATGTAACCAGATACGGTCGATCATGCTGCATATCATTGGCCATTCGCAAGGTCGCATTAATAACAAGGAACTTAATCTTTACCGCTCCATTTAAAAACTTAGTTTAATATGAAATACATAGTGCCCTATCAACTCCACTGTGACTTAAGTTAATCTTGTTGTTAATCTTGTTGTTAATCTACCTACAAACTAGCAGGTTTGTAGGTAGGTACACCTGCTAAACAACGGACCAGGCTTTAGTGCAGGCTTTCTTTTTGAGGTTCAGAGGTCAGACGGCGGTAGTTAATCACACATACAGTTAGTGGACACATGGCTCCAAAATGAAAACTATGGACGCAGCTGGGAATGACTATGAGTACGAAAATGAAAAGAAACTCATTATTAATCAATCAATTAGCGTATTTGAGTGTATTGCTGAACTTAGGCCTTTCTCCGCCTTCCACATTACACATATATGAAAGAAATATTTCTATTAAGGCTCTGGACCACAGACGAGACGAAGTTAGGCCGAGGTACAATAGGAGGACGTTTACAAGTGCGCTGGTGACCTTAGTAACAAGACACTATTGTTCCACGCTCCCTGAATTTGTATGTCACAGGCGTAAGACACGCTGCTTCTTACTCGTTTGTCTCCAGAATAGATTAGGATACATTGCATTATAGATATAAACTGAAGACAAAACTACGTACCTATACGCTTCTGATTATTTATGTACTTGTTACTAAAAATGTTATGAAAAAAAAAGATTAACGTCCTAATTGTATAGTGGTGAACCAACGATTACGTGAAATGGTTCAAACCGGAACTATGGTTGTCATTGTCAAATGCATAACTATTGTTTTATTGGTCATCAAAGTCAGTTTAGCACGATTTGACAATATTGAACACGAAATTGTTGGTTCGTCCACGCTAAATTAAGTTTATGGTTCAGCCATAATGTCGGGTATGATATTATTACTATATGATAGATTTTAGCCGAACTCTCGCTGTTCTTCCTCAAGACGAAGTGCCAAATCTAAAGGGCCGTATCTACAGGAATTGCGTGACAAATACTCGGCAATGTGTGTATCAATGTGGCGTACTTTCGCGCTTAGCTACGTGAATCGCGTTTCCGTACCTCAGGACTACCGTTGATAGCGAATTTGAACTTTGAAATTCTGTGGGATAACCTTTACTGTTAATGTCATATTCACAGATTGGTCATTATCATACCATGTCTCTATATGTTCCATTTAGATATCATTATATGTATAGTTTTCTCGTTTGCTATAGGTCATGTTCGTTGAATGTCTTAGACTAGATATCCCCAGTTGCCCGACTGTTTGTCAAACTGTTACACTTTATTCATTTATCTGCAGTAGTTACAATAAACCAGTTCATATCTACGATAGTTATTTCCCTTAGTTAACGTAACCTACTACCTAGTGCCTCGTAAATTTAATGTATTCCTATTGATTGTCAAGTAGTGGGTGAATTTATACGTGTGTATCCTTTAGAAAATTTCATATTGCTATTTGTTGTGCCCAGGAGTCGCGCGGGAGCTTCGTTAGACGAACGGTTCACGACTTCGCACGACGCGACGGGCGTCAGGCTGACGGTGTCCGCTGCACGCACCGGCGACACCGACGTTTACACTCTGCAAGTGAGTATACTCCTCAGACTTCCCTCACGCGCAATAATATCGACAACAAAATACATACCTACCTACTGCCAATAATATTGTTTGTGCCCGTATAACATGCGGTCTCAGCCTGACGGCCTCTATGGCGTAGCGGTGGAGCATTTCACAGGAGGTGCGGGAGCGATAATCTCTCTGTGCAAATGTTTGTATGCATGGATATGTATATTGTTCGGAATGTTTCTATGTATTTCTAAAAAGAATCTAAGTATAGATTCCATAATACAAGCTAGTTAAGCTATGCTTACTTTAGTAGAATGTTGTAAATTATTTTTTTTAATCTATTTATTTGCATTATTTAAGGAATTAAACAAAATATTTTAAACAGTATGTATTTTAGTGTTAATATTATTGCCAGTGAGCGCTTGGTCTAGTGACTTGTAAAGCTACTTTCCTACATTCATATAAATGTATTGAATTACTATGGCCACTATTATCACTATTATGTAACCAGGTCATTCTATGTAGAAATATGGGCGGATATTCTAAACTTCTCTGTGCCTCGGAGACCACATTAAGCTAACAGTTCGGTTGCCATACAAATATTTGCAGCATTCGTTACGGGAAATTACTTTTTAGACCTAAAAATTGGACAAGATAACTTCAGAACGGCCTACAGAAATAGTAACTGCAAAACGTATATCGTCAGTGGGTTGTGCAGGTCAGGTGGCAGTTCGCTAGGAAAATAATGAAATTGGTAGCGAAGTTGACCTGACAGCCGACTCCCACTGAATTGAGAAAAGGCTACAAATGACAAAAGAAACCTTGCTCAAGACACGGATTTTCGTCCGAATTAGGCCCAATATCCGGAAGTCTTATGGCGGGTTTCCACGATGTGAGGTTTCATGGATGTGGGCGCAAGACATGGACGCATTTACTATGACAAACGTGGAAGCTTTTTACCACAGTGCGTAGTCCGTGCACTCGCGCACGCGTCATTAAAATTGCGAATTGTGGAAAACAGCCCTTATATGAGATGTAAGGAATTATATTGACTTTATTCCCGACCGATACCCACACTTGACTTTGTACACGAGTCACGCAGTGTGGATGGGTAAATTCCATTTCTAGCTATTGTATATTTGCTCTGTGCCCTCTGTGGTATCCAACTCCAGATCTCTAGTGTTCATTGTAAACGTTGCTTGTACTTGATGTTGTCTGATGTGCTGTATTATAGGTATACTGAACGTAGATCTTTGATTATTTAGACGTAGATATCGCTATAGTCTACTATTATAGTACGGTGGCCTCTCACACTTATTCATTGAAAAGCAAACATAATTCATTTCTATTTCGAATTGTCTCAACTACTCACATTCGAGGCCAGAGGAAGTGACTGGAAAGAAACTAGGTTAGCTTTTTTTGTCATCTCCTAGTTGGTACTACAATCTGGTACTAGATACATAATAATGACACTGTGAGCTCATTCAGCGTACCTAAATAGTAACACCATCATTTTAAACGTTGTTCGGTTATTTTGAGATACTTGCTTTACACTTCAAACTATGAGACAACTACCATCTTTAGACTCCGTGACTATGACAAAATATTCGCAAGCAGTTTTGTTTCAATATGTGATGTTAGCTTAGACTACAGACAGTAAATATAATCTAGAATTCTAGGATAATGGAAAAAACTTAGAAGTCTAACTTTTTTTCTATTATTTTTAGGCTAGCAATGCAGCCGGCACGGACTCGAGCCGGGTCCGACTGGAAGTCTCGTCGGATGAGGCCCCCACGGGAGAGGACCCGCCGACCTTCTTGCGTCGCTTGCAAGACCTTACCGTGAAGGTCGGCACCCGGACAAGGTTCCTCGTCGAGATCGTCAGCTCGACAGAGTGCAAGGTAAGTAATGATGAATGTCACGTGTCACTATCTATTGGCGGTGATGATCAGTGAACATGGTCTAGCGAAAGTTGGGTTCTTTAGAACCTATAATATGTGTGCTCAATCACATGACTACATGAACTACATGACTGACTGATTCATCAACGCAGAGCCAAACCACAGATTACTAAATAGTTACTACGTAGCCAAACCGCTAGACTTACAGTAACTTTGGCAGGTGATGCCTTTTGTGGTGTAATCCGACAAGAAAGGATTTTTGGATATTTCATTACTTCTTCATCATAACGTTAATCACAGTCGCATCCGAAGCTTTCACCTCGGAGTCTGTGGTCCGCTCTACCAGTCCAACTGCGGATTATTGGATATTTTATTAACGGATATTTTTATATAGAAACATTGATTGAGGCATCCCTTGCACTCGAAAAATAAATAACCATCAATTCATAAACTTCAATATTTTCACATGAGTAATACTACACAGTAATTAATCTTTTAGTCTGTCAGTTCTGGTTATAATCTAGGTACGTGAATATTAAAATAGAGACTTTTATAAGTGGAGCCATATTAAATATTCGAAATTCGATTTTCGAATATTCCCTCATTTTTTTATTTAATCAGTGCAACTGGAAATAATCCTGTGCAATAAAATAAAATAAAATTGGGATACGTGGGCGAACGGATGTCGGGATCCAAAGAGCTTTGGATGCCACCGGGATTTCCGCTTGGATAATGACACGAATAGGTATGGGCTTAATACATTGTAAAGTTATATTTACTAGGTAATTAAAAGTCCACTGGACCTCATGTTTTGGCAATGAAAATCTTTTAACACCTAACGACAACGTATCATACTCGTAGCAAAATATCTAAAATTAAAACCTTTTCGGTTCAATTTATAAGAACTTATAGCATGTGATGGAAATAGCCCCAGCGACGTCGCGTACGCCGCGTCGTAGTGTGAAACGGAACGGATCATTTAAATTAATGCCTGATTAGTTCGTTAAGCCATTAAAATGTTTTTAAAATGTATTTGTCTATTAGCACAGAACCGAAATAGTACAAGAGCTATTAGTTATGATAATTTGTTATTAATGGAGCCACACACGTAGAGATAAACTTACGCAAGTTCGCTTCCCCATTCACTCTATAATTTGTAATATGTAAATAAAGTATTTCATTGAGCTTATTAAAATAAATAATAGGAAAAGAGTGTGAAAGTACGATGAGTGGACGAAGTTTAACACCTATTTATTTAGGCTTAGGGCGGGCGTCTTTTTGTGATGTCATTTGGATGATAGCTACAAAAAGTTGCGTGATGTGTTAGTGGTTATTGGTAATTGGGTATTTGGGCACAGATTAATAAATAGTTATTACGTAAATTTGGGTCTTTCACGATATCAACAATTTTTTGTTATAGTTGTTTACGTACTAGTCTTTGGTTATTTTATAGAAGTTTACATTTATAACTAACTATTTTGACATAGGTACAAGAAAAAAAAATCTCATTTGACTTGATGGTCAACTTTTTTTTTATTTCTGTACAGTCCCTATTTACCCTAGATTAGTAAGTACTAAATAAGTAGGTAGTTACAGTTTTGTATTCAAGTTTTAAATATAATTACGACGATTTATAATAAAAAGAAAACAAATAACCGTTAAAAATAAATGGCGCCAATTTTCTGTGGCGTAGCGTGGCACAACGCAGCAATTCGTTATCTGCAACATATTTTCATTAACGCTGTTTTGAAACCTTGAAAAACAGGAATGTCTTACAACAGTAGTCGTGACATAATTCTGTCTATTTTCACCACTAACATCCGCAGGTATTTATATTATACTGAGTTTCCGCGCGCACTGACAGAACTCGGAAAAACAAAGATGGCGACGGAAGCGCGCGAAAAATTATGCGTTCTGTAATTTTTGGAGGTCATTAGTTTTACACGTTTAAACGTTCTATTTTTTTTAATGTAATACCTTGCAGATACATTTAGATTTTGATTTTTTCATAAAAGAGATTTAGTGCGGACTCAAACGTGAGAACTTAGTTTAGTGGAATTGATTATGACTGGTGGTACAGAAATGAGGTTAAACCGTGTATTGCAATTTTGCAATTAAAAATTTCCATGCATGAAACGGCCGGCTGTGCGTAACTAAATTACTTATTCTCCACTTACTTTTAATATACCTCGTAAGAATTGTACTTAATAGGTATGATACCTATTTCCAATATAAGTAGACACGAGATGGTAAGTGTTTTAGTCGCTTCGAGTCCAACATAACCGCCCCCGCTGGCCGGCGGGAATTTCTGCACGTGCACGAAAATAAGTAAATAGGTACTCTATGAATGGAGTATTGGCGCCAACGCAGACAATACATTTCGAGGCAGTGTTTCATTTACTAAAATTAGTGTGAATTCAAGTGAAAAATAAGAAGAGGACCATCAGGAGGGCCGTGAGCTTGTCTGCGACCTAAGTAGTATAAAAAAGTGGATTTGTAGACATAACATCTCAAGTATGTAATTTTCTGTGTTTATTCCAAATCTCCATCGAAGCCTTTAGTAAAATGTTTACTGCTTTATTGGGTTAGGACTTTGACTTAACTATGACAGACTTTACTTGAGCTTGACTGTGACTAAATGACAAAAACGCTCTATGAAACTTATTGAATCATATAAAATGATTTGGTGTACAAGTTACTCGACATTGGCAATCAATAAAATTGCTCTAATCTAGTGAGCTGATATAAAAAATAACTACGAACGCAAAGCGACTATTATACCTGCCCAGCCATTTATCGAAAGCCGATGCGATTTAAATCTGTGTAGAATAAGCTTTCACAAAAAACCTAGGGTTTGTTTTGGCTTAGACTTTCTGTTTATTCGTTCTGCTTTTTTACTAAGTACTAAATTGGCAAACTAGAAAATGCAGGGTGTATACCCCGGAAGGAAATAATGTGTGTCAGTAATAGGTACTTTGTTTTTCATAGAATAGGATTATGCTTGCGACAACTCCTATGATACTATGTAATTTTTTTGTACCGTCAGCAGAAAACTATTACTTATTTGTATATTTTCTACTGTATAATACCTATTAGATACTGTCCTATTTGATAGACTTAAAAAGTTTAGACTAAGTATTATTGTCTAATAATTTAATCGATAATAATATGTATAACTTTTAATCAAATAGTTACAACACCGCACTATTTCGACACAGACTCTGTGGCGTAGTGATTCCCGCTCAGTGTAAATGTTTGTATGCATGAATAAAAATATTCATTGGTCTGGATTTCCATGTATAATAATGTATGTATTTAAAAAACTACCTAAGTATGTTTATCTGCATTCTAGAACCCATGGGTTCTAGAATTCTAGATTGGCAGCTAGTTGTGCTATGCTTACTATGGGGCTAGATAGTGCCGTGTAGAATGTCCTACAACACTTACTTATTTGTGTTCAGTGTGTTCGTTTCTTGAAGAGATTGCACTCGGCAGTTAAACCACAGGCACTCGTATTTCATTCACCCGCATTTCCTACAATGTTACAGTACTTAGGTAAATCTTATGCAATACCTACTTAGGTCTTTGGTATCGTGAGTTTGTTAACACAAGTCAGTATAACAAAGACCACTACTAAAGGTATTGTGCCGAGGCCGACTGCATACGACAACTGCTGACGCACGCAGCAGATGCGCGTAATTTATTGCGGCTTCTCAATTGTCCCCTTTTTCCGTATCGGAGATTAACACGTAATGGACACACTGTATCTGCTGCATGTAGCTGTCATACCACGGAGGACAGAATATGATTAGTGTCATATAGATGATATTACAAAAAGCGCGCTATGAGTAGGTATATAAATAGATGTCAATATTCATTAACCCATTATTTCATCTAGTTTCGGTGACCCGTTCCAAATTCAAAATTCAAAATTTGGAACCGCGAGAAGATTTCAATTCTACAGTCTAAATAAGGCTGGTCGATTTCACCTCGGCGTCCGGGTTCCATATTAAACTTCGTTCTCTTATTTTGGCAGTGTTGAAGCGAGCGTACTCTTACCTCCCGAGAGGGCAGTCTGCACCAAAGTCTCTTCTGTTGATGTACCAGATATCTTTATATAATAAACAGACTCTATTTAATGTTCATTACAATGCGGTTTAAAAAAGGTCTACTACTTAATTGTGTACAAGCTGACGTATAAATACATATATCCCTAACATGAACACATTGACAGTTTAAAGAACAATATTAACATTTGAGACAATTTTAAAGCAATTAGTTTGCTAAACTAAACAAATTATAATAAATTGGAAAATCCCCCTGTAAGGGAAAGATCGCGGGTTCGAGTCCCGCCCGAGAATTGATTTCGCTTTTTCCAATTTATTATAATATTAACATTAGCTTATTATTATGGGCACGTAATGCGAATTTCTGCCGTTTTTGTGATGAATTTGTTAGCAATATTATGTCGTAAAACGGGGTGAATAGAGATCAATGGGTGAATAGAAATAAAATGGTGGTTAGACTTTTTTAAATAATTTCTTTTATCAAATTTTAAATATCTTTATATTTGATTATTCTGTTCGTTACTACATTGAACTAGTCCATAGTTTCACTTGAAAGAAAGTAACCACGGAATTTAGCTGACCATTTTATTTCTATTCACCCATTGATCTCTATTCACCTCGTTTTACGGTATACAGTATATGGCTGAAGCTAGTTAACTTACCAACAACAATATCTTTTCTAGGTGACATGGTACCGCAACGAACGCCGTCTCCTAGAAGCCGAGCGGGTGTCTCTGGCTCGCGATGGCAACTTTTGGTGTGCAGATGTGGCAGCTGTGAGCGTTGATGACGCTGGCAGATGGACCTGTACCGCGGAGAATGTCGGGGGCAGAGCTAGCTGCTCGGCGCATCTCAATGTTCTTGGTAAGAGTGATGATTGTACACAGTTTTGTCAAATTCAAATTAAAATTCTATATTTTTCAAAATAGTGCAACACTGTTGTAACGAATAGAAGTATTTTGGTTGGGCTTTAATGGAACCTGGGTAAGTTAATGCAAGTTGAATAAAAGTGGTATGAAGTGAAAATCTAATGTTGATGTTGTCTACCTGTCTAGCGTGAGACAGAGTTAATTAAAAACTTGGATTAAAATTAATAACAATTTGTAATCGAGGTTAAATAAGGGGCGTTACATGAATTTGTATGAAGGTATTTAATAAGGGAATCTCAGGGGTAGGTTCGGTATGAAATATTCTGCCGAGGCGTTGCTTGATCCGTTGTGCAAGATGGTAGTTAGTAGCACTTAGCTGGTGACACGTGTGCCTCACGACCGAATGATGGCGTGAAGCCCGGTGCGAAGACCCTGGAAAAAGAAAGAAGTGCGGGTCAGTACGTCACAAGGGAACTAAGTCCAAGTGACCCGCTAAAATAAAGCAGGTGAAGAGAATCTCCCCAGCGCAGCGGCAAGACAGCAGTAGCTAAAGCTATAAGATAAATGAAGAATATTGTAGCACAGTGTAAGCTGGCACAGTATAAGGCGGCGCGACCTCTGACCGTAGAGGTTATTGGTCTCGTGGCACAAAATAGGGTAGGCTGAAATAATAGCACACAGTAAAATAATATAAAATAAAATAATTAGGCCATGCATTTAGGCAGGCAATAAGCTGCACCGCTGAGAAGTCTTCACCTGCAGAAATAAGTTGGAAATGTTGATCTCAACGACATCAAACGTGACCTCCTCCGGCGAAGGTAGCCGAAGAAAGGGGCGATCAAGTACCATAGTTTTGACACTTGAGGTAGTGTACTAGTGATGCCCAGTCTCGCTCGCGCGACCGTAGATAAATATTAATTATTTAGTCGATTAGTGACAAAAATATTAAAATTATCGAGTAAGTTGTGGATATAATTAAAATTAAATTTGGTATAAATCCACAACTTTACACTGTTACGCCTCAAATCTCACTGTTACTCGTCAAATTCTGCTTAAAACTAAGTTTACCGCTGCTTCCTAGGCGCTAGTGGAGAAGAAACGCCGCCGCAACAAACTCCACTGCGGTGTTTGTAGCTTTACTCTCAAGGTTGGAAAGTGTGTGTGCTGTTCTTAGTCTTCTTCAATTAGAAGGAGTAAGTAGACTCAGACAAGTTAAAGCCTTGGATGCATCCATGTGTAACATTAAGATGATGATGGTGACTCTCGACTATGTTGACCGTTCTTTCAGGCTACCCATTCACCTTGCCTTTCTAGTTCATCAATCTTCCGTTCACAAAGTTCCCTTATCACGCTGTTTTCCATCACAGTAATATTATGACCGCGAAAGTTTGTTCGGACGTATGGATTTTTGTTACTCTTTTACGCAAAAACGGCAAAACAAATCTGGCTGAAATTTGAGACAGAGATATATTATGATCTGGAGTAGGACATGAGTATATCCTAGGAATAGGTTTCTAAGGAATGGGGGAATGAGTCAGTCGAGAGGAGCCCTTGCGGAAAAATTTGTCAAACATCTAATACATAAAATTCTCGTGTTTGTCTTCAAACTCCTCCGTAACGGCTCGACCGATTCTTATGAAATGTTTTGTATTAGATCTGTATTATATGCCTTGTTACAGTGCCAAAAGCCTACAAGCGGCCAGAGTTCGTGGAGGAGCTTCGAGCCTTGTTAACCGAACAGGGCACCGTCTCACTGGAATGTAAAGTTGTCGGCGTCCCCACACCCGTACTGAGGTGGTTCAAGGTAAATATGAAAATCGTCTTCTTTTTTATACCACTTAGGTGGCAGCACACGGCCCATCTGATAGAAAGTGGTTATCGTGGCCTATGGATGTATACAAAATTAGGGGCGTTATATTCGTGCTGCCGACCCTGAAGAAACTTAAATTTCTAATACCGTTCTTGAAGAACCCCATATTGTAGTCGCTTGGGAAAACAAAACTTCTTTTTAACCGGCTTCAAAACAGGAGGATGTTCTCAATTCAATTGCTATGTTTTTTTTGTATGTATGTTACGCGATTGTGAAGCCAATTCTGAACGGATGTGTAATCTGATTATTGTAAGCTTAGAGTACGATGGAGCTGGCAAGGCCAAAAACTCCTATATAAATGTATATAGATTAAAAAAACACCGAGGTGTAAATCTACTCAAATCGTAGACCGCGGCTTAATAACCTCGTGTTGTATTTCCGACAGTGAGTAGGGTAGCCAGAGCTCACTGGAGAGGTTTTGTGCTGTCAGTGGGAAAACCAAAGACTTTGTCCTTCTTATCTTTTGCGCTGACGGCACAGAATCTTTCTCTTCTTACAGGGTCGGCAGCACGAAAGTGACTCCCCTGGTGTTGCACTCGCCCATAGGCCACGGTAACCTCTTACCATCAGGAGGGTCGTGTGCTAATCTGCAACCTAAGTAGTATAAAAAAAACAGATATCATAAAAAAGAACAGATATCAAGGATTCCTTTGATTTTTAACCGACTTCAAAAAAGGAGGTTCTCAATTCGTACGCATTTTTTTTTTTTTTGTATGTTTGTTACGCGATTGTGAAGCCAATTCTAGACGGATTTTAAAAATTCTTTTTCTATTCGTAAGTAGATTATTCCGAAGTGGTCCCATTTAAATTTCGTAAAGATCTGATGATGGGTTTCCGAGATTAGACCAAGAAACTCTTCAAAAAGTACCAGGAAATCAGCCGCGATTGCTGCAATGGCATATTATTGCAATGTTTCTGCCATTACACATCATAACATCACGCCTGAGTCCTTTGAAGCGGTACGCAGAAGTGTTCAGAATATTCAGCTATATTTCCGGTGTATATGCATTGATTTTAAAAATTATTTTTTAATTATGCTTTAATATTTTTTTTATTTAGCGTGGCCGGTTCGATCTGTAGTGTAGCGTCAGCAGCGCATGTACAGTCAGGTCACTATACA
This sequence comes from Eilema depressum, assembly GCA_914767945.1. Taxonomy (NCBI): domain Eukaryota; kingdom Metazoa; phylum Arthropoda; class Insecta; order Lepidoptera; family Erebidae; genus Eilema; species Eilema depressum. Next base: position 29,079,073 of record OU612012.1, on the reverse strand, counting down.
TGCGATGTACAGTCGTGAGACTGTACAAACTCACTAAAAAGAGAAAAATAAATTCATTTTTAACAAAAAAGTTTAACCGACTTCAAGAAACGAGAAAGATGCACTGAAAAGCGAAAAATAACTTAATTTACAGACTTACTGATTTATTAGAAGTCGGTGCCAGCCAACTTTGTTTGTTGTGTCTGAACTACATTACTATGATGCAATCAATTGAAATATGGCCTCCCTTGGGCTAGGCACCGACTTCTAATAAATCAGTAAGTCTGTAAATTAAGTTATTTTTCGCTTTTCAGTGCATCTTTCTCGTTTCTTGAAGTCGGTTAAACTTTTTTGTTAAAAATGAATTTATTATCTAATCTGTTAGTCAATTAAACCCGTCTTTGTTATTTTTTCAATTAAAAAACATTTTTCAATCATTAACTCCTTTTTAGGGTTCCGTAGCCAAATGGAAAAAAACGGAACCCTTATAGATTCGTCATGTCTGTCTGTCTGTCTGTCCATCCGTATGTCACAGCCACTTTTCTCCGAAACTATAAGGCCTATGCTGTTGAAACTTGGTAAGTAGATGTATTCTGTGAACTGCATTAAGAATTTTACACAAAAATAGAAAAAAAGTATACTTAGAACTGAAACTCAAAAAATGTTTTTTCGCCTTTGCTGCTACGGAACCCTTCATGGGCGAGTCCGACTCGCACATGACCGAATTTATTTATTTACAGGACAGTCGAGAAATCAAAGCTGGCGATGTGTTCGCTCTCACAGCAAACGCAGAAGATCCCACGTCGCTCGGCACTTACACTTGCGAAGCTGTGAACTGTATGGGCAGGGCCTACTCTTCATCCAAAGTTCACGTAGTGGGGCGTGGCAGCAGGGAGGGCTCCTCCAGACCAAGTTCCAGGTAGACTACCACATTTTGAAAAAGAGAAAAGTTCAAGATTGCAGTTAATAATGTCTATACTATTATATAATTGTAAAGTGGTCGTGTCTGTACATTGGAGACATTTAAAAAAAAATACTTGGGTTATGTTATGTTAACGATACTGAACACGAAAATATTTTTTTTGAATTTCCTGTCTGTTTGTCTGTTTGTCTGTTTGTCTGTTTGTCTGTTTGTCTGTTTGTCCACGATGGACGCAAGAACTACTGGACGGATTTTGATGCGGTTTTTTTTGGTAGAAAGGGCTTACTCAGACTTAAAATCTTACGTTTGTTTGATCGCAATCGGTTGAGTAGAACCGAAGATATGAGCAAAGGTCGCGTTAACCGAGATGCACGCGGGTGGAGCCGCGGGCGGAAGGCTAGTATATTATAAATGGGAACATCACTCGGGTCTATAAGTATGGCTGTCAGTTACACTTTCGCCCCTGAACCACTGAACTGATTTTGATAAAAATTAGTACACAGATAGACTAAAGCTTGGGAAAGGGCATAGGCTATGTTTGGTCGCGATAACTGACATCTACGTGGGCAAGAACAACAGTTACTCTAGTCAAGTATATGACCTATGTTAAGATAAGGCTACTCAGAACAAGCCAAGCTATACCAATTATTAAGTATCTAGTATAGGGGTGAATTTCAACAAATGCCATTTTTTTTATCATATCGGTGAACTTTTTCATTTATATGTTTTTTGTATATTTTTAAGGTTTTATGTAATCTTTGTGATAATCATGTATCCCCAAATTTAATATCATCAACGTATCATTTAAGATTATGGAGAAAATTCAGTTTTAATTTTGGTTTCCACCGACATGACAAACCCGCACCGATTATTTTTTCTGTACACCGATTTGATAAGTTTATCCACCGAAATTATATACATATCCACCATTATGATAAAATATTCACCGAAATGATAATCTATCCACCTTTGAACATCAAAAAGGAAATAGTAGGTGCCTTATTTTTACAAGAGTGACTTAAAACTGAATGCCTGACCTGAAGAAGATCATATCCGACGAGAATAGAGTTCTTGAAGATCCAATGAAAATATTATATTTTTTGAAATTATATAGGTACCTATTTTATTATATTTACTTTCTTCTATTCTTTTTTTTTATAATATATAATTAATTTAAAAAAGAACGTTTATAAGCTGGTAACATAAATCAATCAATTAGCCTATTGCAGTCCACTGCTGGTCATAGGCCTCTCCCAATATGCGCCACGTTTGCTGATCCTCCGCCTTCCGCATCCAGTCCTTCCCAGCCATCTTTCATAGGTCGTCAGTCCACCTGGCCAGGGGGTGTCCCACCTTCCGTTTTACTCCTCGCAGTCTCCACTCTAGGACTCGTCTGTTCCAACGGCAATCAGTCCATCGGCAGATGTGGCCAGCCCACTGCCACTTTAGCTTGCTTATTCTGCGACCTATGTCGGTAACTTTGGTTGTAATGTCGGATGACCTCGTTTCTAATTCTATCCATCAAAGAAACTCCAAGTATAGCTTGCTCCCATAGCCCGCTGTGCGATTTTTAGGTCACGGACTAACCCCACCTTCAGTGGCTACGTTTCGGCACCGTAAGTCATAAAGCACTGGTCGGAAAACCTTTGTTTTAAGGCATTGCGGCAAGGGGGAGGAGAAGACCCGACGTAATTTGCCAAATGCTGCCCACCCCAGTTGGATTGTTCTGGCTTCTTCTTTCTCGAAGTTGTTTTTATCGAGCTGAATAACCTGCCCCAGATAGATATACCTATTTTTGAACAACTTCGAGTGTCGTTCCTTCGATGGCAATTGCTCTCGGTACAACATGTTCGTTTTGGATAAAACCAAGATTATGTATCTTGGTTTTATCCAAGTTTACACTGAGGCCGACTTGTCGAGAAGCTCCATTCAAGCTGTGCATCATTTTGCCCAGTTGTTCCAGCGACTCCGCAACTATTATGATGTCGTCGGCGAACCAAGGGTGCGAGATGTACTCACCGTTGATGTTGATACCCCGCCCAGTCCAGCCCAGAGTCTTAAAGACGTCCTCCAATGCGTTGGTAAATAGTTTGGGAGATATAACATCTCCCAGTCTCACTCCACGTTGGAGGCTAATGGGTTTTGTCTTCTTCTTCGACAGCGTAATACAAGCATCTCAGCACCTCGATGTGCAATCGAGGCGGCACCGCTGCAGCGCATCCAGCACTGCCCAGATTTCGATAGAGTCGAAGGCTTTTCCGTAGTCCACAAACGCCATACACAGCGGCTGGTTGTACTCCTGAGTCTTTTCTACAATCTGCCAAACAGTATATGGATGTGGTCCACGGTACTATGGTCTTTTCAAAACCTGACTTGCTCAGGTGGCTGGAACTCGTCGAGCTTACCTGCGAGGCGATTTGTGACGACTCTCGAGAACAACTTGTAGACATGACTCAGGAGTGAGATGGCCTGCGTTCTTCAGCAAGGTCTTGTCACCTTTTTTGAAGAACAGTACCACCGCACTCCCGCTCCATGCCCTAGGTGTTAGCCCTTGCGGGATGACGGAATAAAAGAGGCTTGCTAGCTCTTTCAGGATTGGAGCCTCACAATGCAATACTAGTCGGCCTTCCTGTCAATGCCTCCCTAGAGGTTTCCAGTATTGCGACCCTAGACCTACTTGGAGCGGCGTAGGTGGGAGGGCTGACCTTATCATTAGGAATCTTGATATTTAGAGAGCCTCAGATAAGTCGGTAATCGCTTCCAGTATTAAACTTGTTGATCACACTTGTTGATCTCTGAATATGTGCTTAGGTACCATTAAGAAAAAAGTCTATAATAATATCGTTCCTTATTATAGTCCACTGCTTGTGGGGTATTTTCTTAAAGAAACTATTCATTAAGAAGAGATGCCTGTGACTCGAGGAAGCTGACTAGCATTTGCCCCCTGCGATTTCTGCATACCACTCCTTATGATCCGATTTTCTTCTCGTCGCGTTCTTGTATTCCCACTTTGGCATTGAAGTCCCCCCTATGTATGTATGTGTTTATATGTATGTTCTTGTATGTTCCATTTTTCCTTTATATACTTAACGAAATCGCACGGGATCAACCGATATGATAAAACGACTCACCGAGATGAAAAAATATCTACCGATATGATAAAGCAATCCACCGATGTGACAAAACTGTGCATTGATCATGAATCAAAACACCGATATTAGGTGTAAGACACCGATTCGTCTTTTCTTATCATTTTCGGTGTAAATTATCATATCCGTGGTAATAAAGACCACCGATTACACCGATATGCGAACACCGACGTGAGAAATTTCACACTTTTTAGAATATAAGAAAAAATGCATAATATCTAGGTTAAATTCAATAACAATCAATGAAGCTAATTCACTTTCTACCTCTATTAGAACCAAAAAACAATAATAAAACTGCTTACTACACTAGAAAGATGCCACCACCGGTAGTATAAAATAATTGTCCGGGAGCAACTAAAATGGCGTACTTATATTATTGGCGGGAATATGCAGTGATTTAACATACGTCCGTCCTGACTGCGCACTAGCAGGCACTAACGAGAGAAATAAAATTGAGGTGGGGACACTGTCGGACTCGTCGATATAAAGTTATGTGTAAATTACTTTTGGTCACCGATTTGAGAACATTTCGCAGGACAAGTACGTTTGTGCCTCTCAGTAATAATATTCGTTAATTATATAATAAAATATGACTTAAATTAATAATAAAACTAATATTCTATGAAATAGAATAATTTATTATACTTAATTTACTTATTTTTATTAGTGTATAAGCTTTTTTGTTTGTAAAAAAAGTAGAGGGACAGCACCGATTTGAAGAAAATAGAGGTTTATGTATTTATTTCTACCTTTATATATAGTCCTAGCCTAAATATATTTTTGCCACAACTCATTAACAACCTATTGAATACTAAAAAAAATAATTCAGTACAATATTCCTTTTTTCAAATACTAATTTCACCGAAGACAAAAAAAAAAGTCATTTGGGAAATTCACCCAGTATGTGTCTGAAGACTATTTTGATAATATCCAACATTTAATGATAATGTGGTTGAAAACACGAATATTAGTAACCAAAATTTGTTGTACACTTGTTGTACACGTACAACGTTGTACACTAGACTTTGCCTCTCATTATATTGCAATTGCTCCGTGCACTTCCGGGTTTGCTGGAAGAGAACTCAATTTTTAGTTAAGCTCGTCTTTGTACATGATTTATCATCACTATAATAATATATAGGTACCTATATGTAAATTTTGTGTACAATAAAGAATAAAAAAAATTACTAATGAGAAATAACTATAAATAACCCCACCAGATAAGCTAAATTGCTTTCAAGGACTGGGTTCACTTCGGTAGTGTTATCACCAGGATTCGAACCCGGTATCTTACCGATCGTAACACCAACTCTTCAATTACTTGACTACATACACTCAGTACTTATTGTCTTCTACAGTCTAGCACCGGAACCTCCCCCGATCTTCACCAAGGAGCTTGAGGATCAGTTCATCAAGATCACGGAGCCCTTGACCCTCGGCTGTCACATTGTGGTGCCCCCATGGCCGCGCAGCGTCGTCTGGTACAACAAGGAGGGGAAGATCGAACCCAGCGACAGGTATGTTCAGCCCCCCTAGACAAGAGGCCATTCGTTGCTCGGCGTAGGATGGAATAGAAAATGACAAATGTATGGGACTTGACGTTTTTGGCATTCGTTGACGCCTGTCATATACGTCAAATCCCATACATTTGGCGTTCTATTCCATCATACGCCGAGTAAATATGAATAGCATAGAATAGATTTATTTGCTTAAAATGTGGTAAATACAAGGTGAAAAACAATTTATGAGCATAAGACACACTTTGCCATTTGTCATGCATGACAATTAACATATTATATGTTGTAATAATAGTTGTCAAAATGGAACATATATTATGTACAGTCGACATAAGAGATACGGTTGCACTTTTTCATATAAAGTTGTATGTAAAGGTGCAATCGTATTTCCTTTGTCGACTGTACATTAATCATTTCATAAGAATTGACACAATTGTATAACTATAAATAAAATTATAAATTACATAAAAATCATTACACGAATCATTAAATCAAATCAATTTTAAGTTACATCATAAGTACATTATAGTACATTATGGTACAATTGATCATCATACGACGTTTTGCAACACACTTGCGTATAAAATAATACTACAAATACTAATTATACAATACTACAAATTAATTCGTTTTCCTATGGGCGCGCATCTAACAATGGCGATCGGCCATATTTGAAAGAATGAGGTTTGACTTTAACTTTTTTTACTCTTTTTTTTTCTGTACTTAGAGAAACAAAAAAGTTAAATTTGAGTAAAAATTTTATTTATTATATTAAGGTAACTGTACCAATGCTCGACACTTTAAGGAAAAATAAAATTTCAATCTAAAAAATTTAACAAATTAATTACAGCATGGTCGTTACATTCTTTTTTAACTGTTACAGCAACAATTAGACATTAACTTTTGCCCATAAAATCTTTAAAATCTATCATACTTTTACTTTAAATTAAATTATTATGCACTTGGTCGAAAACACCAATGCTAGACATCATTGTCCCAATGGTCCAAGTATGTCAATAACTTCAATATTTATAACGTTTATACTAAAATTAGTAATAATCATAACTTATAAACAAAAAAATCACACCTATAAAAATCAGTACCCTTGGCAAAAATCTTAAGAAATAACACGACCGTGTTCACGGAGTCACATTATTTGCTGTCATCAGTCTTTCTAAATTTACTTCGGATGGTGTTGCGAATATTTGAACATATCTTATAGATACCATAAGGCATCTTTTAAGTCAATAGTCTTATAAAATAAATGGATAATTTTCTCAAAATACTGGGTTTTGTTCGAAAGTGTCTAGCATTGGTACAGTGTCGAGCATTGGTACAGTTACCTTATACAAGTATTACAAGTTGAAATTATTTATTTAAATACGAAAATGCATCAAATGACCACACAATAGGCGTATTTATTTATTCGTACTATTAAACACGTTATTTTTTGTATCAAAACTTTTTTAAGAACATAGACAATTATAGACACTTCCTATGAAATTTAAAAAAGAATCTATAACTCACTTTTGTGAATAATAGCGATGAAAAAGTCACAGTTTTATAATAGGTGTCATTCCGTGCTTAATTGCGGTAAAATAATATCACATTTATGAGCAGGTGTGTTGTAAATAATCTTTTAGTTGGTATAATGACAATTTATAATGTAATAGCTTAAATAATAATGTATCCAATTAATTATATTCTCAAATTTTAAGTCTGTAATTCATAACCATTATTGTACGTCTTATCAGACATGTTACGGTGATACCTACTTAATTTATATACATAACTAGCTGTCCCGGCGAACTTCGTACCGCCATATTTTTCGGTTAAGCCGTTCTTGAGTTATAAAATAACAACGAAAAGAGGCATTGATTTTTATATATTAGATTGACAACATGGATTTATTACCTGTGACAAACAATAAATGCATTTGAATCTTTGAATCTTTGAATCTTTGAATCTTTGAATCTTTGAATCTTTGAATCTTTGAATCTTCGAATCTTTGGATCTTTGAATTTTTGAATCTTCGGATCTTTGAATCCAGGTACCATGTGCTGGAGGATGGCGCGGGCGGGTACCTGCTGGAGGTGGCGGCCGCCGCGTGGCCCGACGAGGGCGAGTGGAAGTGCGTGGCGAGCAGCGCGGGCGGCCGCGTCGGCATCTCCACCTGCTACGTCACCATGGACGGTGAGTGCTATGTACTGCTGTCATTGTACCATCCTACTAATATTATAAACGCGTAAGTATGTGAGGATGTATGTGAGGATGTGAGTGAGGATGTGTGTGAGTATGTTTGTGAGGATGTGTGAGAGGATGTGTGTGAGGATGTGTGTGAGAATGTATGTGAGGATGTATGTGAGGATATTTGTGAGGATGTATGTGAGGATGTACGTGAGGATGTATGTGAGGATGTGTCTGAGGATGTATGTGAGGATGTATGTGAGGATGTATGTGAGGATGTGTGTGAGGATGTATGTGAGGATGTATGTGAGGATGTATGTGAGGATATTTGTGAGGATGTATGTGAGGATGTAAGTGAGGATGTATGTGAGGATGTATGTTAGGATGTATGTAAGAATGTTTGTTGCTCTTTCACGTAAAACTACTGAATGGATTTTAATGAAACGTTACAATATTATAGCTTATACATCATTTTAATCTTTTATCCAGATTCTGCGGCGGGGATAGTTGGCCTTTCCCTTAGAGCGCTGTAAGGGCAACAATCCGCAAAAGTAATTGAGGCAACTATCCTTTTTGATACGGATAGTTGCCCTTTTTATTTTATAAATAAATAAAAACTATTCGAGAACAAAACGTTATAAATAGTGTTGTATAAACTCTAATGCATGAAAAGAAACAAAAAGTTGTCTGATTCCTCAATCAGTAATAAAAATATTCAGTAGAAATTACTTAGCAAATGTTTCGACCATCGAGATATAGCCGCGGAAGATTTTCGCTCACACAGAAAAAACGTTAACATCTGCACTGATAATTTTTATGACACTACAGTCTACATGAGGAGCTATTACAATTAAAGTAAAGTGATAACGTCACTAATGACCCAACATTATAGAATTTAAAACTGGGGCATCTATCCCGGTTTTACCCTACCGGAGTTCTTCGAGCTAGTTGTTGCAAGCAAACTGTAGCGGTGTACCCTTTCTCACTCGTTTCTTACGTGTGTTACCACTACCATCGACTGCTTACCTACTCATTAAGGTTGATTTAGACCAAACGAACATAGAGCTAGAACTAGAATAAGAGCATTCTAAGCACATACTTTCTAAATATTTTAGTGTAATCAATCAATTAGCCAATATCGCAGCCCACTGCTGGACATAGGCCGCTTACAATATGTGCCACGTAAATTACACGTTTTAGTGTAAATGAAACCTTATTTTTCAGCGTTTACATAAGAACAACGAACGAATGTTCTGTCACTATGTACACTAATAGAATTTGACGGAGAGGGGATGCAATGAGCATTCGCTCGTTTGGTGTAAATCAACCTTTATAATACGCCGAACTCGATCATATTATGTTCGTCATACTACTCACACCAGTGTATTTTTGGAACAAATAAGTAGAGTGAAGTCTGGGTCCGCTTAAGTATTGAAAGGACTAGCTCAACTAAAAGTAGTTTGGTAGAAGTCAACTTGACTTTTTTGGGAGCGACTGCTGTCTGACCTCGAAATCTGTACCGGCTTGTAGGGTTAGAGTTGAGGTTAGCATTGGTCCTACACACCAAAGTACTACTAATCAGCAACGTACTAAATTTTATTGTTTAATTCCCAGTGCCCAAGAACTACCGAAAACCACGCTTCATGGAAAACTTACAAGCTGTTCTCACAGAAGAGGGTCTGGTCTCCTTCGAATGCAAGGTCGTGGGGTTCCCTACTCCAGTCCTGAGCTGGTTCAAAGACGGTCAGGAACTGAAGCCTGGAGATGTGTACCAGCTAACTGGCACCAACTCCTTAGGATCTTACTGCTGTATCGCTAGAAACTGTATGGGCCAAGCCAGCAGTTCTGCCGAGTTGACAGTGGAAGATATTCAGAACCAGTTGAATGAGGAAGAGAAACATCAGCTGTTCCAGGCGAAGAACCAGGCCCCGAAGTTTATCCAGGGATTGAAGAGCGTTGAAGCGAAAATCGATGAGCCATTCCGTTTTACTGTAAAAGGTAGTTTATTGAAATTGCTTACAACTTACCTATAACACATTATAAATAGTAAACTCAGACATAGCATGAATCATCGTTTGCGCGGCGTTTGTTAGCAGAGCTCTATCTTGACAAGTAAATACAGTATGTATTTTGGGCAATATTAATTCAATATCAATGTTGTTTGTCTCAATCAATTTCAATGGTACTCCCATTTGGTTTTATATTCCGTGGTTATTATATCCAATAATAATAAAATAATAAATCGCTGCCCTCAAAACCCGATGTTTACTTACTCTTTCTCCTTTTGATTTGACTTATACGGCTTTTCAAATTTTTATTTTCATTACAGTCGCCATTCCGCCTGAACCGTCAGTACTGTGGTATCGTGACGACCAGCCCGTCGACGAATCATCCCGATGCCACCACGACAAAGAGGACCGAGGGGGCTTCTACCTCGACATCCAGACCTTGGAGTTTCTCGACCAGGCTGAATGGAAATGCGTTGCTATGAATGATTTTGGACACAGTGTAACTTCATGTTTCCTAAAACTTATCATACCTAGGCATTATAAAAAACCTAGATTTTTGGAAAACCTCCAAGCTATTCTCTCCGACGAAGGAGCCGTTAATCTTGAGTGTAAAGTTATTGGCGTTCCTCAACCTGTCCTTAAATGGTATAAAGATGGAGAAGAACTCAAACCTGGTGATATTCATAGGATTATTTCCGGCCAAGATGGCACATGTTGTCTTGGTACATATACATGTGAAGCCCAAAATTGTATGGGTATAGCAGCCAGCTCCGCCTCACTTCTTGGCTTTGATGATTCAATGAAGGCCAAAAAGAAGAAAGCCGAGGAACAAGCTTTGCAGAGAAATTTGTCTCTTAGCACAATACACGAAGAACGAACATCGCAAATGTACGATACACCTGTTGGTGATATTACTTTAAATGATGATAAAGGAGAAATATCATTCTCATTCGATGGCAAAGAAGTATCTGTTTCTTTATATGAAACTCCAGACTTAACTGAGGAGGAAGCACTACAAATAGTAGAAATGTATGCGGATCAGTTGTCAGAAAACATAACAGAACATAATGTGGTTGAACTTCCTCCTTTAAGATTTGTAAAAGAAACTTCAACGTCAGGTAATTTATTGATGGAAGCCGTTATTATTGACGTATCCCCTGATTACTTCCAATCTCCAGACGAAGACCTCCGAACTGAGGCTGATGTGGAAGATATATCGATAGCTGATGAAAACGCCGCATCCTTATTATCATTAGAACAAGATGATATCGGTGGAGAAGATTATTTAGAGAAGACAATGGCATTACTATCAGAAGAAAAATCAGACGTACCGCTTAAGATGAGCAGAAAGAAATCTGATTCACAGAAAAGTGCAGACGATTTCTTTAGTTTGTCCCGTGATCAGTCACTATCTGAGGAAAGAAGAGATGATGACACTCAACCCATATCTGAAAGTGAAATGCAAAGTTTTGCAAGTGCTCAGAGTTCTACTAAACCGAAATCCAAATCTTCTAAACCTTCTGCGGAAGATGGTCAAGAATCTTCAGAACCTACAAAAACTGTACTATTCAAAGAGGAACGTAAAAAACGTTTATTGGATATTGAGAAATCGCCCATTGTAAAACCAAAACGTGAGCGGCGAAGCAGTCGTAGCTCTAGACGATCTAGTTCAGGGAGCGATAAATCTGTAAGTAAGTCTAAAGAAGAATTGCCTCGCAAAATGGATAGTGATGAAATTGAGAGACCAAAGAAACCACATATGTCCGAGAATGAATTCAAACAAAAAGTAACAAACGTCAGCAATACTTTGACAAAAGTTATCAACGATATTCAAATTATTGAAAGAGACATAATTCTCAAGTCAGAATTGATGTCATCTGCAGCTACAGCATCAAGAAGTTTAGAAATTATTAGTAGTTTAATTACTCCACTATCTGAAATTCATAGCATTGCTGATGCTGCTAAAGAAGCTGCATCAGAATCCAAAGAAGTCAGTAGTTCAATGTTTAATAGCCTTCCTCAGCCTCTTAAAGCCCTTCAACAATCATTAACAATAATTGATAAATGTATAGATATGGAAAGCGACGGTAGGACTTTAGTTAAAAAAACTTGCGTGGCTTTCATTGAGACTTGTGGCAGTGACGTTCAACAGTTGTTATCTGATATCAATGACGTCACTTCAAGAGATTACTTAACTACAGAAGAAATAGTTTTAACAGAAATTGAGTCTTTGAACAATGAAATACGTACAGTGATTAAATTTTCTGCTGACACAATCAATGCCCGAAATCTCATTAGTGAAGCAACTGACATAAAAACTGAAGAACCATCCCAAGAGGTAAAGCATTTAAGGGACACTCAAAAAGCAGTGTTTGAACTCAGAAGCCCTCTAAATTCTTTGCTATCCATAGTAGAAAGAGCTGATAGTGATAAGATTGCGAACGTCGCTAAAGTAACTAATAGTGAAGTTTTGCTTAATGATATGTCTGGTTCAATTCAAGATTTGCAAACAGCTTTGGAGCAAATAGAAACTCTATCGGTAAAGGAAGCCACTTCCACTTTAAACAAATACAACACTGAGACCATTGAGACCGTTATGGAATCTGTCGTAAAGCTCAGAACTTCTTTTGAAGAACTATCTACTGAAGCAAGAAACGGAGATCAGGCTATATTGAATCAAACAGTATCATCAATCAAACAGAATTTAAACAAGATATCTTCACAAATTGATGTCATAGAAGCTAATGTAGGCACTTTTGATGTTTTAGCAAGTGACAATAAGTTAGATGCTTTGCAAAAAATGGCCCAAATACTAATCGCCCTTGAAAACAATCTTCAAAGATTGGAAACAGTGCCAGAAATAAAAAATCATATGGTTTCATTTCACAAATATTTAACCAAGATCTTAGAAAATGTTATTGGTAGTAATGAATCTAAAAAGTACTTTGCTCTAATGAAAATTTGTGATGGAGTCAATAGAATCAACGCTTCAATTAAAAATTTAGATGTTGATCAAATTATGCATCTTGCAAGTATCAATAACACCCTGAAAATTATTCATGACCAGTTTATTAAAACTATCTTTGATTCCGAACTAAATTGTTCTATTCTTACAAGTATAACTGAAACTGTGATGGGTGTACAAGAAGCTATGAATAGTGCAGAAGAAATAAGTATGCAAATTGATTCCGAACATATTCAAGATATAACTCCTAAAGCTCATGAGACAAAAGCGGAACTGGTTATTGAACATATTGAACGTACAATTGCGGCAATAGAAAATGTAAAAACATTAGAATCTACTCAAATTCTGAAAGTAAATTTTACTCCTACACTGCAGAATATATGCCCTACACTAGTACAATTAAAACAAAGTATTGCAGCAGTAAAAGCAAATTTTATAGAAGATGAACATATTTCTGAAATGTCTGATATTTCTTCTTTTATCAATATTTTTGAAACACCTGTTTCTGAACTTAATCTGAACATAATGGTTTTAAGTCAACAAATTGTTGAAAACTATGAAAGTATGAAAGACTGCAGTGATATTATCACTACTTTGGCTGAACCTCTTCATGAGTTACACACAACACTAGAAATACTACAGCAAGATGTTATTTCACTACTTGGCGAAGATGTTGCTCCATACAGTGTGAGCGTAAATATGGCCAGTTTAGTGCAAAATCTTCAAAGTTGTATAGTGATGATTCAGGAACAAGCAGGTGTTGAAGTAGTTGATGAGATGTCTACTCTTGAAGATATATCCGGTATAAGAACAACTGCCGATACACTACCCTCGGACCACTTTGTATTGCCAACTGCAGAAGAAACTACTGTAGAACAGGGTCTTACATCGTTTGATCAAGAACACCAAACTAAAGTTACTGCGCAAGCCCTTCAATTATTGAATGAGCATCTCACTGTACTGCAAACACCAGATATAGTAGATGTACTTGATACGTTGTCAGAAGTCAGTGACTTTTCGAGCTTAAAGTCGTTTAAAGTAGGCTTAGGCGAGTTATACACTGGACTTGAGGAAGTTCTTCATCCAATCCTAATAGAAGGATCTAATGAAATAATAAATCTCATAAATCCGGCCAAATTAATGGCTATAGCTGAACCAATGCAGGAACTACAGCAAAGTTTATCGGTGTTAGACATAAGTAACATTCCAATATACGAAAATATATTAGAAATACCAACAGAAAAAATACATTCCTTGATCCAAAGCGTTTCTGAATTTAAAGAGCATTTAGAGAAGTGTATGCTTACTGTATTCCCTGCCATGCAAAGCACTGACAAAACAATGGAAATAGCTAATAAAGTTGGTATTTTAAGAGAAGTGTGTGAACATTTAAAAGATATCATAGAAACTACTAAAATTGCCACTATTAAAATACCAGATGAAATTAAAGCCTTGGAAATCACAGTTGATAATCTACTTGACGCTACTGATATTTCTAAGGGACTAAAAATCGACCAACTCAAGTCCATAACTGAAGATCTTTATGAGAAAGTAATAACTGTTCAGGAAGAAATGATACAGTTTACTCCCCAATCTCCAGAAAATTTGTCACATGAAGCTAAATTGATAGAAACTATTGATGAATTACAGAATAATATAGCTGTACTAGAACAATACGATTTTGTTGATCTTTCAAGAGCTTCAGATATGACTTGTACATCTCTGCAAGTGGCATTTGAATTAGAGTCTAATTCTCTAACGGAAATTAGTAATGTAGTTGATAATGCTGTAAATATTGTTCAAGATGCATCTCGAGATACACCGTTAGCGGATCTTATGATTGTTGAGAACTTCTTTAAGACCTGCAAAAATGAATTTACTATCCTTCGTTGTCTTATATCAAAACCAACAAGCCGTAAAAAGATAATAAGGTTGTTGCAAGAATTCAAGTCACTAAGAAGTGTTATTAATACTTTTAAAACTCAAAGATCCCAATTGAGGTTATCAGATGATGTATGTATCTGTTTGTCCACATTCTTGATCCACGCTGATGAATGCATAAAGAAACTACAAGATTCTTTGGTCAAAATATTAGACTCTCAAGCTGAAGTGCTAATTAAAGCTCCTTTAATAAAACTAGAAACTTCAAAAGTATTATTGAATGAAGTAACATCCGCTAAATGTGGTGTAGTAATCTATGAACTTCTAGGGAAGTTTTCTGAAATATTAGAAATTGCAAAGCCACAATTTATGGATGTTGACAAGGAAGTCATAGAAGAGTTAAATGATTCACTGTATCATATAAAAGAATATAATACATTGATTGAAAAAATAGAAAAATTTGCAATATTCGTGGAACAAACTAAATCACATAGTAAGGATGGTGTAATAAACGATGTCCTAACTAAAATATTAACTTGTATTGATCAACATCAAGATTATAAGAATACTAAAGACACTGGCAGAAGTTTAATACTAATTAAATGTCTATCTGATTGTACAGATATCTTACAAGAAAATGTATTAGATTTAAAAATAATCGATAAAAAAGTAGAAGAAAGAGCATTGAAAGCTTCCTTGACTGAAATGATGGAGCCTTTACAAGCGTTACATTCTCAATTGATAAGTGTTCAAGAACAAATAGTACGTGGTGTGGATGAAGATTCAGTTTCCATAGATATTACTGCAACAGAATCTTTAATGCAAACTATGACCGAAAAATACAAAGAAATAACAGAGACATATGAATCAAATCTACCAGTCACAAATGAAGAAATATCACTGTTAATAGAAGTAGACAATGAAATTCATTCAATACAAGATAGATTGAAAACTATGGATAATACGCAAGTTGGCCATGTAGTAGGGGAAATAGCCAAACCCGTTGAAGAAATCGAAAAATCTATACACAATATTTTGAGTACAGAAAAGTTCTCCGCCAATACGCTGCCTACAGGTAAGTTTGATAAAATATATTTTTTAATTGTCTAGGTTTTTGGGTACATCAAGGTAGTTAAACTGTCAACCGGTAAATGTTAATGTGTTTTGTAGTAGATATAATTATCTGCTAGGTATTATGAAATAATTTTTAAACATTCACCTACCTATGATTTAATAAATCGTAATAGAGGACCAATAGTTTTGGAAGGCTTATTAATTATTATTATATATATTTTATAGATGTCAATTCGAATGTCGATTCACTGGAAAACGCAATTGACCGTTTTCTTAAAATTGGGATCGATTCGTGGCCTCTATCAGGTGTATTTGGTGTCATGAATATAACAGAAAGTGTTAAAATAGCAACGGAATTAAAAGATCTGTTAGCACTAAATCCAAAAATCCAGTCATCCTTTGAAATAGTCAACAGCAAAAATGAAAAAGCTAAAGCTCTACAAGAAATTTTATCCAAATTTGATTGGCAAAACACTTATTCTTATGAAGGAAAATCTGAAGTAGAAGCGGACGAATTGAAACTTATATTTCTAACGACGTATCAGCTTTTGGCAGAACTCAATAAAGTCAATAAATTGGAAAGCGTTGAAATAAAAGAAGGTAAAGTTGAGAGTGAGTGTTAATAATCTGGCTTCGTTCTTCGTTATAAACAAGCTTTGTACAGTTTGTTCACCGTAAAATTAGTTTCTTTTTTGTCTAATTACACAATAAAAAGTCAATACTAACAAAACAAAAACAAAAAACAAAAAAAAACTGTGAATTTGAAAATTTGAATAATATGTTTTTATATTTGTCTCAAAAAGCGTTCCAGCACATTTCTTCTACATATACATTTGACATTTTATCATTATGATCAAACAGTGATAACCTTCTTTTTTTGTAATGTAACCGAATTAGCAAATATTGTTTTTTTTCTGTAACTGTTATGAAAAATTCTTTTCAGAAAAAGCTAAACAAATAATTCAGCACATAGATCAATATATAGAATTAATCGAAATAGTTGAAGAAATATCTGCTATAATTAGGATTGAAGATATTAAAGAAACTATGGATATTGCAAAAGAATTGCGTGAAAATATTATCACACAGGCATGCACAGAAACTTTGACAGAGGCTAATGCACACAAATCTTTTGAAATACATGGAGAACAAGCTAGATTAGCTCAGAAACTACAAACTGCACTTAGTGCTTTGCAGGTTCAAGTCCTTGAACGTGCGCAAGAGTTGGCGCCTGAACTCCGTGCAGATGTACTTCAACGTATTGCTAATGTGACAAGTCAATTACAAGCTGATTTAGTGGCAGTCACCGGTGTCCATGTTGCATTGCAAGCACCAGCTGAACCTATACTTGAAAAAATAGAAAACGATGAGGCAAGAAAAGTTCAAACGGTGCCTACAGTTGTATCAGACGAATCAATGATAGCTACAGGTACAGAAGTAGTTATATTGGAACAAGAAGGTATCGCGAAGCTTCCAATATTTGCTGACCAGATCTTTGCTACTACAGAGATGCTTGAAAAGATAATAGCAGACACTAATGCAACTACCTCATTAGAGAATATCATGCATGTGCCTGAGGAAATTATAGAAGTGACTGCAGATGAATTGAATGCAAAATCAACTGTAGATAGTAAAGAAGAAATTGCAAAGGATAATAAAGTCATGCTATGTGACAAAGCTATTTTGTCTGAAGAATCAGTGGTAGCAATGGAATCAATTGGAATCAGTGAAGTACTTATTTCAAAAGGGGAGCCTTCTGAAGTTACTTTAGGTAATAATAACTTTGATGCAATACAACTCTAAATTATTGAGATATCATTAAATATTATTTTCTTTAAATAACGGGTGGCGCAAAAGTAGTGGCACCAAAGAAAATACCTTTATTTTTTTTATATGAAATTTTCTGTCATTCTGTTGTTGAAAATTGTGTAGTGAACAAATGTAAAATACACTGAAAATAAACATGGACCGTTTTACTCCCCAAGAACGTGGAATAATTGTGTCAAACGCTTTTCCAGGCCGAGTTATCTCTCGTTTTGGCGATTTGCCTTGGCCTGCAAGATCACCCGATCTGACCAGTCCAGACTTCTTTCTTTGGGGTTTTTTGAAATCTCGGGTGTATGTGAACAAGCCACAGACTCTCGCAGCTCTAAAAGAAAACATTCGTCAAGAAATAACGAACATATCGCAGGTAGTGTTACGGCAAGTTATGCAAAATGTCATAAATAGGGCTCAAATGTATCAACTCTGGAGGTCACCATTTAAAAGACATCATCTTTAAATCCTAATGGTACGAAATTTAATGGTACAAATATACATTTAAAAAAACCTAAATCTAGTTTTCTAATTTAGAAAAAATGTTATAGCCGAACCAAATAGGGTCTTTACTTTTGCGCCACCCGTTAGTTATTCATTCCTTAGTATTTCGTATTATCTTCTATAAATATCATAATTATTAATAATTTCTTGAAAATATTGATATTATCAAGAAATTGATTCATTTACTTTATTATGTTTCCAGACATGCTTATTGAAAATATAGACCAGTATATATCTGAAGATATAATTCAAGTTATTAACAAATTATCAAGTCTTTTGAACATTAAAGAACTAACTCAATCAATATACACTGCCAAAGAATTACAAAAAAACATTCAAACTGCAGAAATTGGTTTAAAAGTAAAAACTAGCGGTTCTTCTGAAAAGGAAGTGAAAATATACCAGGCACAATTATTGCAACAGCTACATACAGCGCTAGTTAAACTAAAAGATTTACCTGTAGATACTATTCAAGAGATTTCAGCACTCAATAAAGAAAGTATATCAAAAGTCTTACAAATTGCGGGTAGTCTAGAGGCTGCACTTGCGGTAGTTTATGCTAAGCAAGATGTGATAGATAATACTAGAGAATCCAAACAAATACAGACTATTTCTGAAACTACGGATACACATCCAAAAGAATTTGAACAATCACCACTTATTGCACAAACAAAAAAGTGCCTTACAGAAGAAGCCCTTGAAAAATCTATAGAAAGCTCCTCAGTGGCTCCAATAGGTAATAACATGTTCGGTGTTGTGATTACTAATACAAGATTATAATCATCTTACCATAAATAAACAGAATTAATTTAGTGTAATAATTATGATATCCCTCTTTTATATAAATAGCTATTGGTCGCGGCTCCGTTTGCGTGGGTCTTTGAGCCCACAAATACAGATTTATCCAATTTGGTGCCGTCATTGGAAAATATGAGCACATTATGCTTTTCGGTGAATCATTTTTTTATTATTAATAATTTTTTTTCCCGAGCAGTCATAAGTAGGGCCACTCTGTGTTGCTGGCTTATACTTGAATTTTGGGACACCCTGTATATTAATATATAAAAAAACATATATTTTATCAATCAACCAACTTATTACAGTCCATCACTTCTCCATAGATATCTTATAAGAGATGTTTTGTGAAAGCGATTTTCCTATTCAATTTACAATTTTTTTGTTATATCTTAGACAAACTGGACTTATTAAGATTTTACCACTTATACACAACGAACATAATGGCACTTATAGTTAACTTGGTTACTCTCATTTCACACTATTAAACAACTAGTACATAACACTAACAGAATTTTGAATTTATCTACACTATATGAGTATTACATATTTTCAGAGACACTGTTACAAAGCCTCAATGAATTCCTGTCAAATGACATCTTACAAACTATTGAAAAAATATCTACAACACTAAAAATCGATGAGTTATATCAAACCGTAGCTGTTGCACAAGAATTACTCGAAAATATTACTTTGAATGAAATATCACCCATCAAAACTTTCTCAGCAAAAGATGAGCCTGTTACCGATCCGGCACATCCAGTCCATACATTACAAAATTATTTGTCTACCTTTCAAGTATTAGTAGCAGACAATAAGGAACAACTTACTCATGTTATTGGAACAAAAGCATTACAACAAGTAACAAATACCGTTACAAGTCTATGTACAGAATTACCTGTAGCAGCATTACATATCACTTTACTATTTGAGGACAAATCTGAAGGAAATACAAATATAGTGTCCACAATTTCTTACAAAGACGGTAATATAGTTCAGAGTGACAAGCATACGGTTGATATTGATGGAAAAGATGTTCTTATTGAAGAAAAAAATGAAGAGTTAACTAAAAGTGGTGCAAATGAAGTAAATTTAGAAAAAAGTGAGGACTCTAGTGATAAAATTTCGTTAGCAATACTAAATACAGACCAGGATACAATATCACTTGAATTACAAACAACAGATCAACTGGTATACAAACAAGTAGCTCCTGTATTGGCTACTGAAGATCTCGTGGATGATTCAATTACAGCACCCGTTGAACAACCTATATCATTGGAACAATCTGCTGAAGATAGGATGGAATTAGTTACTAGTGATGCAAATACTAGAAAACCGTTATTTATGGTAGTAGCTCAAACCACTGAAAATCCTTTAGAGGAGATAGAAATACTTGCACAAACGCTTCCCTTTGCTCAAGTGGCAAGTGGTCAGTTTTCAGTTGAAGACAATAGTATTACAACTATAGGAACTTTGAATCCAGTACCGATACTGTTAGATCTACTTCCAGTAGAACAAATAGTTACCGATCCCAACAATACGAGTGTTGAAATATCCAAAGTAATTGCACAAATAGAGTCAACGGTAATAGAAATTAAAGAAGCAAATACAGGAGAAATATCTGATGAAACTGTAAATACTGATCTACATATTGTTGATAGTTTTAATGAAGTTACAAGCCCAGAGACTTTATCTCAAAAAGATGATCATGTAAGATGCTTACAAACGGTTGAGGATGACGCCAACGATGAAATAACTTATCAATGCGGCCCAGAAGTTGCCTTAGATCAAATGACTAATAGAAAAGTAGAAAGTATTCTTAAGTCCCTACCCAGTGAAACCGTATATGACATTGAGTGTATAGATTTAAATGTAGCAAGCCCCTCTGTTATCAAAACAGATTGTGTATGTACAGAAATATTTGCTACATCTTTAGCTTCTGATGAAATTGAAGTTGCTTCACATCGTAAGTCAAGCGATATAGATAGAAATCAAGATTTTGCTAACAGCCCAGAGTGCACTACTGTTACAGCACTTCAAGATACTACTAAAGCAAAATCTGATGTCTCATTTACCGAAGAATTATCTATCAATTTAGATAATTTAAGTAAGTCTAAAAATAGTGAAATTGTACAGAATAATATTCCTGAATATTTTGAAACAAGTGAAGTAGTTCCCGATGAGGAAGTTATATCGCTTCAAACAAGTACTTCGCAAAGCGACTTAACGAAAAACAACATTAATAGTAATACTGTTGATTTGTTTGACAATACTGCATCATTAAACATTGATGACGCAAATAGTGCTCAACTCACGGAGCCGACAACTGTATATAGCAGTGAAATGACTTCAGCTGTCGTAGCAGAAGAATCATTAGATGAGATTACGTTTGCTGAAACTGTTGCTATCAAAATGGTACAAGAAGGAATGTTACCAATGGTATCAGCAGACGAGGTAGTTCAAATCACATGTCAGCAACAGCTAAAAGTGAAAGAGGATGAGTTAATAGGTAATACGGTACCAGTAGCGCAAATATTAGTGCAAGATAATGTAATTTGTGATGAACCACTTCAGAAAATTAGTATAATTGACCTCGAGAATGCTATTGCACATACAGATTCAAAGATTTTTGATGATTTAGTTGTCAATTTAATTGCCGAACCAGAACAAGTTCTAATTTCTGAAGCTCCAAATATTCTATTATATCAACAAGATCACAATATTCAAGGAAAAACTGCTGAAGAAAAAATAGAAGGCGATATTTCAGAAATTTGGCAACTTTCTGAGGCAACTGTTACTTTATATAATCCCTTACAAGCACCAGAAGTAGGTGTGATAATTTTGAGTGAACCCTCAGAGCTATTGCTATCATCGAATACAGTAATCGGTAATCAAAACAAATGCTATGATGCTATTATGTTTAACATTATTTAATGCAATAAGTTTCTATAGTAAAATTAGTAGCTGCACAACACTTAAAAAGTTACAACATATTAAAAAAATTGTTTAAGTATACATTCGTTGCATTTGTAATTATACCTACCCAGTAAATTTTGCTGATCTGAAATCATGATAATTGTCTTAGTAAGCCTCAAGTACCTTTAAATATAAGATAGGTAGAAATTGTTTCGTATTGTGCAGTTATTAGAATAATAATTGTCAAGTACGCTATGCTAAGATTAAAACGCTGCGTCGATCTTTGCTTTTTAATTGACTCAATAATACCAGACGCTTATAATAATAATACATAATATATATGTTGTATCAATATAATATTACCTATTTAAACTATTTACGTGCTTTATTTTAACACTATTAGGAAGAGACAAAGCGACAAAACTATATATTTATACGTATACACTTGCACATAACATACACTTACATCTAATACACTATTTACTTGCCTTCATTTTATAACTATTACATTTTACGAAGTATTCATAACAATTTATATTTGGACTGTAAGTAGGTTTGATAAGCAGGTTAGTTTGCTTAATATATTTGAGTAATGTTGAAAAAATTATAGTATTGTATACAAAAGAATAATAAATTAACTGACATCAACAATCTTGATAATTGCTTTTGATTTGTATACTTTCATTCAGAGCTTTTATCACACAAAAGCAGTGTAACACATAAATAATTCTTAGTTTATCATTATCAGATGAATTTTAAGATGCGTGTAAAAAATAATTGTGTAGTTATTGGTATAGGCAGCCAGCCCACCACGATGGGCGTAAATCATTCATGTGTGATTCAGTTTTGGGCAGCAATTTAATGTCTTACGTGCGTAATGGTAGGTTCGCAGATTAGTCATAGTCATTATTATTATAAACTAGCTGACCCTACGCACTTCGTACCACCTAACAGCCGATTCGTTATTTTTTTTTTAATTTTCTGTCCGTAAGAACCATCCTCGTACTTCAAGGAATATTCTAAAAAAAGAATTAGTGAAATCGGTTAAGCTGTTCTCGAGATTTGCGCTTAGCAACACATTTAGGGATTTATTTTTATATTATAAAAGATAAACAAAATTTTGTACGTGCTTAAACATAATCACGATACTGCTTTGGGAAACGTGAAAATTGATAATTAAGTGACTTGGGTGAAACTACTTTCCATACTAACAAGTTATAAGAGCATTTTAATGATTTTGTTATTCGTGCTTACAATACTTGGCGACTATTTTTTTTTTCTTACTTACAGTGACAGCCCATAACATTAGATATTAGAATTGTATTATTGTTACATTTATTTTCAGAAAACGAAGGCCTTATTCATCACATACAAGAATTTACATCAGGTGAAGTACCAGAGCTAGTAAACCAAATATTGGTACTCACTCATTCTGAAGAGCTAATAGGCATAATAGAACTAGCTAAGGGATTAAAAGAAAGTTTGGTAACTAGCATCGAAGACACTGCTTGCTTAGAAGAAGTGAAAGTTCAACAAGCTCAATTGGCTAAGAAACTGCAAGGCGCACTGTCTATTTTGCAAACTAGAGCTTTAGAAAACGCTGATGAGCTCAACAATACAATGAAGCCTGATACGGTCATTCGTGTATCGGCGGCCATCACGCATTTGCAGAACTATTTAGAAACTGCTGTTCTAACTAGTTTACCCCAAGTACTTAAAGCGGAAGAAATTGGTAAATATGTTTAGTAAATATTTTACATAGAAAACCCATCCGAATTGTCATTGATTTTTAGGTCTATTATTAATTGAAAAATATGCCTAAATGACTTAGTGTGATTATTTGTTACAGGAAACGAAGATCTCATTCATCACATAGAAGAATTTACATCAGGTGAAGTATCAGAGCTGATAAACGAAATATTGATACTCACTCATTCCGAAGAGCTGATGGGTACAATAGAACTAGCTAAAGGACTGAAAGAGAGTTTGGTAACTAGCATCGAAGACACCGGTTCCTTAGAAGAAGTTAAAGTACAACAAGCTCAGTTGGCTCAGAAGCTGCAAGGCACACTGTCTATTTTGCAAACTAAAACTTTAGAAAACGCTGATGAGATCAACAATACAATGAAGCCTGACACAGTCATTCGTGCCTCGGAGGCCATCGCGCATTTACAGAACGATTTAGAAACAGCAATCCTATCAGATTTGCCTCAAGTTCTCAATGCTGAAGAAATTCGTAAGTATGACTAATAATCGGAAATATAAGGTGTAGTGATTGTATGTGAATGTATTAATGTATAGTGATGGAATTGATTAATTTGTCAGTATTGGGTTACGGGAGTATCGTATCACGCTTCGTTTTCACTAAGAAACAAGTTGTAGACTTGTTTGAGACACAACATGTCAAAAGACAATAATTTGTATTAAACATGTCATTGAGACTTGTCTCAAAACCCTATTTCGTTCACACTGTGTCGCCAACATGTCTAAATACAAGTTTGAAACACAGTTGCGTTCACACTGAAGTCTGCGACATGTTGTACTTTGTCTGATATATTGATCGCGATCTGACTTACACAACACAGTCGTGTTAATTATAAACTAGTATTGTTAATTTTACTGCAATGTATCCATGATTGATCGATAACATGTATACAGACTGGATGCGGAAGGGGAAGAATCGGGCGAAATGGCGTACATTGGGTGGGAGAGGCCCATGACCAGCAGTGAAATACGAATAGGCTGATTGATGATATATAATTATAAACTGTTGTTGTCTGTACATTGAAGATAATAAAAAAAAATACGACTAAAAATAGTATAAAAATAATACTTGGTATTTTATATTAATAACAATGAACACAAAAATATTATGGAATTCTTGTCTGTTTGTATGTTTGTTCTTTATGGACGCAAAAACTACTGGACGGATTTTGTTGCGAAGGTCTTGGTCAGACATAAATTTTACATTTTCTTGATCACAATCGGTTGAGTAGAACAGGAGATATGAGCGAAAATCCGTCAGTAATCGACTAGTTTATCGACTAGTTTGAATGAAATTTTAAAGCAATTAGTGTGCTAACTATTCAAATCGATTAAGAATTGAGAGAATTTGTAATGCTTCAGGCGGGGCCCAGTAGCTCAGTGGTCAGAGCATTCTCCCTATGAGGGACTTGTCGCGGGTATAGTCCCGCATGGACGATTCACTTTCTCACCGGGAACGATGAACGAGTAACGAGTAGAGCTAGAGCTACAAAAATCACTTAGCGAGTATCGCTGAGCGAGTGTTATTTTTCATAGCTTGAGAACTAGTAAAGCGAGTGTACGAGTGAGGTGAGTGATTACTCGCAACACTCGCTCGCGGCAGCCAAGCGTAAAGTCCAGGTTGTAGAGAAATGACCGCCTGGTTGCTCTCTCAGCGTGTTTCAATCGCTTGTATCGCTGAGCGACTCAGCGAGTATCGTTGAGCGACTTAGCGTGTATCGCTGAGCGAGTGTTATTTTTCATAGCTCTTGTCGCTCAGCGACAAACTAGTAAAACGAGTACTCATCGGGCGGTGTGAACAGTCAGCGATCAACTATTTGTACCTATAATTATGCATCTCTTTTGTTTACACGGAATGTAATTTCTATTGTACGTTTCTTGAGCGAGAAAATAGTCGATAGTAACTCGTTTTATCGCCGGCAGTGGGACAGGTGCCTTAATCAAACAATGGTTGTTGCTAAAAGCGTATAACTCGAGAACGCCTCGACCGAATCGGCAATTTTTTTATGTTCTAGAAGTTCTATGGAAGGATTCAAGAAATGCTACAACATGTATTGTTATGCAACTATAATAGAAGTTTTGAGACAAGTATTGTATACATACAAATTTTAAACTTGTATAAAGTTTTACAAAATTTGTTGACAACTTACGAGTATTATACATGTGTTTTATACATGTCTTATGTCTATGTCGGAACGGAGACATGTCATAAAACTTATGAAGTACATGTTTTACACACTGGTGAAAACGAGGGGTTAGGGGTTACCTATGAAGATAGTTGTCAGTGTGTATGTAATTAAATTAATAAAAAAATAGACGCTGACAGCTAGCCGAATGTAGTAAATCTTAATATAATCAAGTTACTGCCTTATGTGCCTTGACTGTTCATAACATGTAATAATTCGGCAAAACTAGTTTTCATAATAAGAAGATTGAATGATAGTGCCTCTTAACTTTGAACTATACTACATACTTACATCTGTAGTTCAGCAATTATTTGATTTTGATTTCTTGTGACAGTTAAACTAATCGTTCGGAACATAGCCTAAAGTAAACGAATAACTTGTGGATGGAAAAGTCGGCTGCAGAATTTTGACTTAAGAACTTTTTTTGGACTAGTTAGGAGATAAACATACTAAAAGTCCTAACCCCTCCGAGGTGAGCCCGAGGGGGGAGGGGGGAAAGAAGGTCCCGTTTTTTGTTTTTTTGCTTATTTCTCGGAAACGGTACTTTGTACGAAATTGTGTTGTAAGGCTTAATAAAAGCTAATTAAATTCTCAACAACTTTGTCTTTTGCACTTTGTATCTATCTCCAATCATTGAATAGCTATGAGCTTCTAAGGGTGGTCGATTTAAAAAAAATGTGTTCTACACTCTTACGTTTTCTGGCATATATTTGTTCTCAGCTGCGATCGTAGATTTCAAGATTCATAACTAATTAAAAATAAAACGCCAAGTGCGAGTCGGATTCGCCCATGAAGGGTTCCGTAGCAGCAAAGGCGAAAATTGCGGTTTATGACGTATTAACCCTTAACACTACCTACCACCTATTTCTGGAACTTAACCACCTACGTGCGGTCCTGGAGACCGCTCATGAATAACCACCGTAAATTCGGGTTCTATAGTATCAAAAGGATTTAAATGAGTAAAATACTTGTTTATGTTTTAATATTTTGTTTTAGACTTTCAATTATCATAAACTATAATAAAATCTCGAGATTATGCTATTTATCTTTCAAGAATAGTAATTTTAACACAAAAATATACTCCTTTTGAATAATTGGATGTGATTCAAAAGGAACTTAAAAAATCAACTTCTTTTGATATATTTCTTTTAACTTAGGACTCTAACTATTAGATTAAATAAAAAAACTAAACATCAATCGTAAAAATCAACAAAATTGCAACCCCCAAACATTCTCAATTTTTCTAGTCTTCAACCTGCACAGCATACTCGACCCCATCGGATTCCACGTCACTGCAATCTTCGTCTGGCATAAGCTCATCGTCTGACATCTCCTGTTGCAACCATCTTTCAATACTTTCGTTGTTTTTAATGATTTTTACCCGACTGCCGAAGGAAGGAGGGTAATGTTTTTCGGGACTATGTATGTTGTATGTATGTATATTTCTTTGGCACGCCCTACAGCCTGAATGGTTTTTGAAATGCGAGGTGTCATTTGATTCGTCATGATTGTATGAGTGACACCAAATATATATAAATTTTTATGAAATCAAAATGACGGTTTTTGGCGCCAAAACGTATCTTGTCAATTTTTTTTTTCACTCAAACTTATCGAGTAGGGTATCAAAATGAAGGAAATTAGAAGGAGATTACAAAAATATATACATGTTACATCATAACTATAAAGTATAATATAAAACAATGATTAATAAATAAAATTACCTACCCTCCTTTCTTCGACAGTCGGGTAATTAATTTTCTTTCGGTTTATGATTGGCAAATGGGTACCGCCTGCTATCAAACTTATTGCAATCTTTTTAGTGGCAGACGGGTTTTTTTATTTATTAATCATTTGTTTTTCACTAAAACAAAAAAATCGTATGAGTGAAAAAAAATCACGTAACCACCTACATGCGATCACAGAGACCGCTGACGAAATATTTTTACTTACCCTGGCCAAACGCGCGCACGTCTGTACTTCCTTGAGCGCAAGCGCGGTACTGTTGGATGTGTAGAAAAGGTATATAGACGCGCACTGTCCTACGACACATACAGATCGAAATATTTGAATTTAAAAATACGTTGCGTTCTCAGAGACCGGTGGTAGGTGGTTAAGGGTTAAAAAAAAAACTACTCACTGGATCTCGTTCAAAGCAATTTTGGGTGGTAGTTTGCATGGCAATGTACATCATCTATTTTTTACAGATTCATCATTCTCTTATTTTAGAAGTTAGAGTGGGGGGACACACATTTCACTTTGGGAGTGTCTCTTGCGCAAACTATTCAGTTAAGAAAAAAATTATGTTAGAAACCTCAATAGCATTTTCAAATCCCTATCTATAGATATCCGACACGAATGGGTTTGATGAAAAAAAAATTCTTGAGTTGCAGTTCTAAGTATGGGGACCCCCAAAATTTAATGTTTTTTTTCTATTTTTGTGTGAAATTCTTAATGCTGTTCACAAAATACATCTACTTACCAAGTTTCAACAGCATAGGCCATATAGCCTAGTAAACGAATAATTTGTGGATGGAAAAGTCGGAAGCAGAAAATTTGACTTATGAACTTTGTTTGGACTAGTTAGGAGATAAACATACTAAAAGTCCTGACCCCTCCGAGGTGAGCCCGAGGGGGGAGGGGGGAAAGAAGGTCCCGTTTTTTTTGTTTTTTGCTTACTTATTATTTGAAATTGTGTTGTATGGTCGTCATAGGCGGGGAGTTCATCCTCACACATTGCGACCGGAAACGGTGCGCACTGTGCGGTATGAAAGGAACTTCATCCCTCGCACACTCAAGCTGTGGAATGAACTCCCCGCGATGGTTTTCCCAAGCGACTACAATATGGGGTTCTTCAAGAAGGGTATTAGAAGGTTTCTTCAGGGTCGGCAGCACGAGTGTGACGCCCCTGGTGTTGCATACGTCCATAAGCCACGGTAACCACTTTCCATCAGGTGGGCCGTGTGCTTGTCTGCCACCTAAGTGGTATTAAAAAAAAAAAAAATTAAATTCTCTACAACTTTGTCTTTTGCACTTTGTATCTATCTCCAATCATTGCCTAGCTATGTGCTTCTTAAGGTGGTCGATTTTCAAAGCGCACATGTAACAGTACAAAACCAAAATCATTTCTTATTTCGTATAGATGAGCACCCACAGTATTACTGCACCGGAAGAAATACTGAAGCTCATATTTTGCCGGTGCACAACTGATTGTAGTAGTGCTAGATGTGGATGTAGGAAGGCTTCCATGCTGTGCTCTACCATTTGCCATAATTGCAACGGAAGCTGCACTAATAGCATTCTCATGTTGGAGGGCAACGACGATGACGACGACAATGGGGATGATGAAGCAGGAGTAGTAGACTATGTACCTACTATCATCTGATAATGATTTAACCGATGACGAGAAAGAAGAGGCAAAAGCTAAGGAACCACAACCAGGTCCGTCATGCGCAAAGAGGAGGCGAGTGGTTAAGTAATGCTTCTATCATAATCCTCCAGGAATATTAGGGTTCCGTAGCCAAATGGCAAAAAACGGAACCCCTATAGATTCGTCGTTTCTGTCCGTCTGTCGGTCTGTCCGTCCGTATGTCACAGCCACTTTTCTCCGAAACTATAAGGCCTATACTGTTGAAACTTGGTAGGTAGATGTATTCTGTGAACCGCATTAAGAATTTCACACAAATATAGAAAAAAAAAATTAAATTTTGGGGGTTCCCATACTTATAACTGCAACTCAATTTTTTTTTTTCAACTATTCGTGTGGGATATCTATAGATAGGGATTTAAAAATGCTATTGAGGTTTCTAACATAATTTTTTTCTAAACTGAATAGTTTGCGCGAGAGACACTTCCAAAGTGGAAAAATTTGTCCCCCCCTCTAACTTCTAAAATAAGAGAATGATAAATCTATAAAAAATATATGATGTACATTGCCATGCAAACTACTAGCCAAAATTGGTTTGAACGAGATCCAGTAAGTAGTTTTTTTTTAATACGTCATAAACCGCAATTTTCGCCTTTGCTGCTACGGAACCCTTCATGGGCGAGTCCGACTCGCACTTGGCGTTTTATTTTTAGTTAGTTGTGAATCTTGAAATCTACGGTCGCAACTGAGAAAAATATATGCCAGAAAACGTAAGAGTGTAGAACACATTTTTTTTTAAATCGGCCACCTTTATAAGCTCATAGCTAGGCAATGATTGGAGATAGATACAAAGTGCAAAAGACAAAGTTGTAGAAAATTTAATTAGCTTTTATTATGCCATACAATACAATTTTGTACAAAGCACTGTTTCCGAGAAATAAGCCAAAAACCAAAAAAACGGGACCTTCTTTCCCCCCTCCCCCCTCGGGCTCACCTCGGAGGGGTCAGGACTTTTAGTATATTTATCTCCTAACTAGTCCAAACAAAGTTCTTAAGTCAAAATTTCTGCAGCCGACTTTTCCATCCATACCCCTCTTGTGAGCATTCATTTACTAGACTAACATCCATAACATAAATATATTTTATTTATTCAGAAAACGAAGGTCTTATTCAACAAATAGATGCATTTACATCAGGTGAAGTATCAGAGCTGATAAACGAAATATTGGTACTCACTCATTCCGAAGAGCTGAAGGGTACAATAGAGTTAGCTAAAGGACTGAAAGAAATTTTGGTAACTGGCATGGAAGACACCGGTTCCTTAGAAGAATTTAAAGTACAACAAGCTCAGTTGGCGCAGAAATTGCAAGGCGCTCTGTCTATTTTGCAAACTAGAACTTTAGAAAACGCTGATGAGATCAACAATGCAATGAAGCCTGACATGGTCATTCGTGTATCGGAAACCATCACGCATTTACAAAACGTTTTAGAAACTGCTACTCTAACTTCTATACCCCAAGTACTTAATGCAGAAGAAGTTGGTAAGTATATTCTTCAACCAATTGTTTTTTTTATATACGAAAAGCCATTCGAATATATGTCTTGGTATTAATTGTTCCCGACTGCCAAGAAGGGTTATGTTTTAGGCTTATTCTTCGTTGAAAAGTATAAATAATTGAAATTTTCTATTCATTTTAACCTTTGAGAATGGCGTGAGGCGAAGCCAGCCGGGTAAAAAAATATAATACTGTGGCAAAATACAAGTGTCTTATTCAATATGCGTAGCAAGTTCTACCAAGTGCCTGCGATCTGCAGTATAAACAGTTCGATTTAAATTATGATTATTTGTTTCAGAAAACCAAGGTCTCGTTCTTCACATAGATGAATTTACATCAGGTGAAGTATCAGAGCTGATAAACGAAATATTGGTACTCACTCAATCTGAAGAGCTGAAGGGTACAATAGATCTAGCTAAAGGACTGAAAGAAAGTTTGGTAACTGGCATCGAAGACACTAGTTCCTTAGAAGAAGTGAAAGTACAACAAGCTCAGTTGGCTCAGAAACTGCAAGGCGCTCTGCCTGTTTTGCAAACTAGAACTTTAGAAAACGCTGATGAGATCAACAATGCAATAAAGCCTGATACGGTCATTCGAGTATCAGAGGCGATCACGCATTTACAGAACGATTTAAAATCTGCTGTTTTATCTAATTTGCCTCAAGTACTCAAAGCTGAAGAAATTGGTGAGTGTGTTCAATAAATATTTTTTTTACATACTAAAAGCCATCCGAATATCATTTTTAAGCTTATTCTTCGTTGAAAAATATAAATTATTTTTTTCAACCTATAAACCTTTGCGAATGGCGTGAGATAAAACCGGTCTGGTTTAAAAATAATGTACTGTGGAAAAATACAAGTGATTTGTATAATATGTGTAGCAAGTTCCACCAAGTGCAATCGATCAACGATATAAACAATCCGATTTAAATTATGATTATTTTTTTCAGACAATGAAGGACTCATTCGTCACTTAGATGCATTTACATCAGGCGAAGTGTCAGAACTTGTAAATGAAATATTGGTACTCACTCATGCTGAAGAACTGAAAGGTACAATAGAACTAGCGAAGGGATTAAAAGAAAGTATAGTAATTGGCATCGAAGACACCGGTTCCTTAGAAGAAGTTAAAGTACAACAAGCTCAGTTGGCTCAGAAACTACAAGGTGCTCTGTCTATTTTGCAAAGTAGAGCTTTAGAAAACGCTGATGAAATCAACGATACATTGAAGCCTGATACGGTCATTCGTGTATCGGCGGCCATCACGTATTTACAGAACGATTTAGAAACTGCTATTCTGTCTGATTTGCCTCAAATACTCAAACCTGAAGAAATTCGTAAGTATGACCAATGAATAATATTTTTACATAGTCTGTCTAGTTATTTTTCGTGTAAAAATGTACATTTTATTTACTGCATTGTATGCCTTGATATGCGAAACTAGTCTTTAACAAAACAAGATTGAATGACACTCTCTGTTGACTTTGTACACCATACTTAATCACTTGATTTTACTACGACAGTTAAACTGATCATGCGGAACATCCATAACATAAATATATTTTATTTATTCAGGAAATGAAAGTCTTGTTCATCACATAGATGAATTCGCATCAGGTGAAATGTCAGAGCTGATAAACAAAATATTGGTACTCACTCATTCTGAGGAGCTGAAGGGCACAATAGAGCTAGCTAAAGGACTGAAAGAAAGTTTGGTAACAGGCATCGAAGACACCGGTTCCTTGGAAGAAGTTAAAGTACAACAAGCTCAGTTGGCTCAGAAGCTGCAAGGCGCTCTGTCTATTTTGCAAACTAGAACTTTAGAAAACGCTGATGAGATCAACAATACAATGAAGCCTGATACGGTCAATCGTGTATCGGAGGCCATCACTCATTTACATAACGATTTAGAAATTGCTGTCCTTACTAGTTTGCCTCAAATACTCAAAGCAGAAGAAATTGGTAAGCATATAACGTGCTATTCCAGTCAAAGTAAACCAAAATGTAGGAGCGAGGGTACAATAATTTACACCCAGCTGAAAGTTGGTAAGATTGTTCAAAATCATAAATGAAATTTAAGAACTCCTCATAGATCTGATGCGTGGATTTTTTATTCGAGTGATTACGGTTTTCGAACTCTTCCCTTTATTTGTGCTATAAGACCTTCCTTCGTCCCAAATTCCATGATTCTAGCTCAACGGGAAGTACCCTAAAATCAAAACTTCTAATTCAACGCAATCAACGTATATTGCCGTTCATGTAGCACTAGTTCGCGCCACAACTCAGTTTCGTAAGGAACCCGTAATATTCGAACCCGACTTGCACTTGGCCGGGTTTATAAAGATAATTACACGATCTTTAACTTCGTCCCAGACATTTTTATGATAAAACTTACCGTTTTGCTGAAAATCGGGAATAAGTCGTTTTCGTGACCTTTGACCCGAATAAAAATAAAAAACAGGTATTGGATCGATGAGAACTTTTTATACGTTTGATGGTGTTTTGATGAATGCTACCAAGTTTCGCTTTCGGCTGGGTACGAATTAATGTAGCCTCGGATTTGTAGATTGACCACACTATAGGTATAATACCTATTGTTTTTCCTTATGCAAATGTGGTTATGATGGAATTCATTCAAGTGATCCTGATACAACATTAAAGTAAAACAAAACGCAAGACTGCATCCCAATTTCCTAAGTACTGTTTCAATAGGGCTTTTCCTTAATTCGTTTAAATAAGATTAGCATCACGCCACGATTTCTGTCTATGTCCTGATTCCGTTGGAATATCGGGAGTTCTAAATGAAATAGGTAATCAAACGGCAATGGTCCTGCCATAGGGGTATTAAATGAAGCATCGTATGCTGTGTGCCACTTTTTAACCGACTTCAAAAAAGGAGGTTCTCAATTCGTACGCTATTTTTTTTTTTTTTCATTTTTTTTTTGTATGTTTGTTACGCGATTGTGAAGCCAATTCTAGACGGATTTTAAAAATTATTTTTTTGTTCGTAAGTAGATTATTCCGAAATGGTCCCATTTAAATTTCGTAAAGATCTAATGATGGGTTACCGAGATTAGAGCAAGGAACTCTTCAAAAAGTACCAGGAAATCAGCCGCGATTGCTGCAATCGCATATTATTGCAATGTTTCTGCCATTACACATCATAACATCACGCCTGAGTCCTTTGAAGGGGTACGCAGAAGTGTTCAGAATATTCAGCTATATTTCCGGTGTATATGCATTGATTTTAAAAAATATTTTTGTATTCGCTTTGGCATACTTTTGAGGTAGTTCTATATTAATTTTCATTGATATTGGACCTTTAGCCTTACTGATTTATTAGAAGTCGATGCCAGCCAACTTTGTTTGTTGTGACTGAACTACTATGATGCAATAAGGATGCAATCAATTGAAATATGGCCTCTTGGGCTAAGCACTGACTTCTAATAAATCAGTAAGTCTGTAAATTAAGTTATTTTTCGCTTTTCAGTGCCTCTTTTTCGTTTCTTAAAGTCTGTGTTTGAGTTTTCGTGGGCTGTAAATCAAAAATCAATTAAATATCAGCAGTAGTTTAACCACATGATATTATTTTAGTTTTGTTTATACACATTCTAGAACCCATAAAACAAGAGCTATGCTTACTTTGGGTCTAGGTAGTATTGTGTAGAATGTCCTACAATATTTATTATTTACATACATACGCTCACGCCTATTTCCCTCCGGGGTAGGCAGAGACAACAGCCCGCCAATGTGTATACTGCGAGGTCGAACTGGTCGGCTGGTCTTCCCATTCACCTGTGCCTTACATATCTGGTGTGTCATTCGCTCCGTACTCATTCGCTCTACGTGCCCAAACCACCTTAGTATACCTTTTCGATCCTCGTTATAACATTCTCTTTCAGACCACACCTATCTCGAATCTCAGTATTCCTCTTTTTATCAAACAGCCTTACTCGCTCGCATCTCTTCTGCATTCATTCTACTTTCATGCTTCTTTTCCCATACCCCATTTTCACTATTCATTAAGGTGGGGATATTGTACGCCATTATGAGTCGACAGTCGCGCCTTTTTCGGCACTGGCTGACCACTCATAAAGGAATGGAGTTGATTTATTAATTTTAATTGATTTTTGATGTGCAACCTGGAAATAGAGCTTATCATGTATTGCTTCAGTTAATATCCCTATTGTATATCAACTTGAAATCACTGCGAAACCTTAACTTAGCTCAGAAGAAACATAGTCCAAATAGTTTTGGAAACATACGAAATTTGACGAAAAATACTTTATTATAATTTATTTTCATTTACAGTTGAATTAACAGAAGAAAACTCAATGAAACAGCTTGAAGTATTACTTCAAGAAGTAATTGATAATATTCAAATCAGTTTTACAGAAGTAGATGACACTGAATCGCTGAAAAACACTCTTGATGAAGTACAAACCGTTATCATTAAACTTAAAAGGGATTATGATGGAGCTGCTAATGACACTCTTAATGAAACTCTTGAGGATTTAGAGTGCAGTGTGAGGAGTGTTCAGCTTCAGATTAATGAGGAAAGTCCACCAGAATTACTTAATGAGGCTTGTGCTACCCTGCAATTGCTAGTTAACAATATGAGTGAAACTCAAGAAGTATGCATCACTAAGAAAAAGGTGGTTGAAGAAAACAATGAAAACATTTTACAAAAATGTTCAATTGAGTCTGAGGAGACTTTAAAATTGTTGGAATTAGCTTCAACGTTCGAACATAAAGAGGGAGAATTATCTAGTATCGTTGTTAGTTTAAATCTTCTTAAAGATACGATCAAAATATTGAAGGAAAGTTTTACCAATAATGCCGACTTTCTGATAGAAAAAGGTATTGATATCGCACAAAACCTGGATCTATTAGAGGACAAAGTGTTTACTCTTGAAAAAGATTTATCAGAATCTAACATTCATGCAAATACCAGAGATTGTATTCTCACAGCCATTCATTCAGTTTATGGCAGTATTTCTAATATGCGGGGTACAATTGCAAGTATACAAAAGAGGTATATGTTTGAAAATTATGGCAAACCATCAGAAATTCTACTACGGTCTATAAAAAATGTAACAACGATTTGTGAGAATGATGAAAAAGAAAAAAATAAATTGAAGGCATTTTCTAAGTCGCTACGCAGAGTGCTTAATCATTTCGAGGATATTAAGTTTTATATAAATTTAGACAAAACTGCTAGATTACCGAGCGATGCAGCCTTTACTAAAATTATATTAGAAGAATTAAAAGTAAATGTTACTGAAACCTTACTTCCACAAGCATTGATATTGGGATCTGAAGCAATTAATAAAGTGAATAACTTGTTAGAATGTATTCATAAAAATATGATGAACATTGAATCAAGTGTAACTTTGGAAGTTAGAACAAAAATACCTATTTTTAAAGATATATCATCACAAATTTTTGATGTCACTGAATTTGTTAGAACTAAAAAGAATAAAGGTGATATTGAAATACCAAGTCAGGAGAATGTAACGGCACCAATAAAAGAATCAGCAGGTATATCAGCTGTGAGCACTGATATTCAGAACGTAGAGATATTTAAAGAGGATGTTGTTTCTCAGAAAATAGTTCAAGATGAGGCACAAATTAAAACACTCGACGATGTCTCTGAAACAAAGAATCAAATAACACAAGTTATTCAACCACCGATGACTGTAGAATCTGAACAAGGCGAACCTAGTTCGAAAGTTGCAGTTCGTGAAAAATCACGTAAAGAAGTTCGTATACAAGAAACTAGTTTAGAATCGCAAATACAACAAATAGCTTCTGATTTTGTTGCAGAAATAGCTTCACAAGCAATTGCACAAGTACAAGTCATTGAAGATCGTGAAGGACCCGAAGAACAAGTTATGTTAAGACTAGAGTCACTTGAAAGTAAGCAATCACTTAACATAACTCAACCAGAAACGTTTGGAGAATCTGGTATAGCAGATATTGATAATCACGAGTCTGAAGTTCTAAGTGTAACTGTGGAGGGAGAATTGGTGAGTAACTCAATCCAATTTTGTACAGTTGAAACACAAGAAGAAAAAAATCAATTACAAGTTATAGAACCAGTCTTTGAAAAAGCTTCCACCTCAAGTACAAACAAACCAGTAGAATTTGATATGTCAACTGATAAGTTGATGGATGAAGAAATAGAAGTCGTTGAAAAAGAGAAAACTGGTTCAATGACTGATATAGAAAAAGCTGAGGAACTTGATACAGAAGGAGCTCATGAATATTTTTCTGTTGATGAAAAAAATCAAGGAGTATATTCGAAGGAAAAAGAAAATGTACCCGATCAGGTACAAAGTGCAGTAAAATTAAAAGAATTAGATCATTTAAAAACAACGAATGAAAAACGAGAGACATCCATACCAGATAATACAGAGGTTGAACAAATTAAATCAACTGCAAGCAATATTGAGGTAATGGTCGTAGAAAAAAAGAAGGGATTAGAAGCACAGGCAGCAAAAGAGGAGGGAAAAATGAAAGCTAAAGTAAAAACAGAACGAGATGAAGAGGTCATAGCTGAGACAGATAAGGTGGAAGCTGTGCCTAAAGGTCAAAATGAAAAAGAAGCAGAAGTTACCGAACAGGTAATTGTAGACGTATTAGCTGACCTAAAAGTTAGCACAGATAAGGAAAAAACAGAAGTTGAAGATAAAACCATGGAGGAAATGAAAGAATCAGAGATTAAGAGCGAAAAAAATAAGGGCAATGCAGAGGTTGAAACTGAGATAGAAAAACAAGAAAAGGTGGTTATAAATAAGGAAGTGGCAGAAGTCAAGGTCGAAATTAAAAAGCAGGAGGTGATAGTTACAGCCAAAACAGATATAGCTAAAAAAGAAGAGATTGACGTAGAGAATAAGGTTAGTAAAGATTTTACCATTTTAACTGACAAAAATACAGATGAGGTTAATGCCAATAATGAAAAGGAAGTATTTGAAGTTAAAAATAAAATAGAAAACCAAGAAGTTGAGGCTGAGGCCCAGAAGGATATGCAAAGTGCACAAATGGAAAAAGAAAGAGTAGACACTATAGGCAAGACTGAAAAAGAAGATAAAATCATGGAATCAGAAAATAAAGATTATAAGGATACAGTTAAAAAAGAAAAAGAAGAAATTGAGGTTGAAGCTAAATTGGAACAGGAGGCAGTACATGAGGAAATAGTGACCAAAACTAAGGAGGTAAAGGATGAAACAGAGATAACATTGAAAAAGAAGACAGAAGATGTGGATGAAAAGTCTATAAAAAAGAAACATGTTGAGTGTGAAAAGAAAGACGAAGAAGATATCACGAAAGCGATTGACACTGAAGTAAGAGAAAAAGAGGAAGCCGTTATTGAAACTAAGAAGGAAAAGAAAGAAGTAGAAGCTGATGGCATAGGAACTGACAATGAAGTAGTAGCTGAAGCAACGGAAGATATAAAAGATGATGTAGGTGAGGCTGAACCTGCAAATGAAGAAGAAGAGGCTAAAGCCAAGGAAGAAAAGAAATTGAAAGATACTCATGCCAAAAATGAAAAGAAAGAAGTAAAAGATAGTATTCAACGGGAGAAAGAAGAAGTCGAGTTTAAGGCTGAGACAGAAACAGATGAATCAGAAGCTATGATCAAAAACGAAAAGAAAGAAGTTGAGGCTAAGAGTAAAGAGAAAGAAAATAAAGTAAACCGAGAAAAAACAGAAACTGAGGCTGAAGTTAAGATGGAAATGGAAGTAGCAGAAGTTACGGCAAATAAAGATGACCAAGAATCAGAAGCTAAGACCACAAAAGAGAAGGAAGAGGTAGAGATTATGGTCACAAAAGAAAAGCAACAAACAGAAGATAAGGCTAAGAAAGAAAAGGAAAAAGGGGATGCTGAGGCTAAGGTCAAAAAAGTGGAAGAAGAAGCAGAAGTTAAGGCCATGAAAGAAAAAGAGGAAATGGAAGCTAGGGTTAAGAATGAGAAAGAGGAAGCAGAAGTTAAGACCGATAAAGAAATGCAAGAAGCAAAAAATACGGCCAAAACAGAAAAGGAAATGAAAGAAGGGGAAGAAACAGAGGTTAAAGCGGAGAAAGAGGAAGCTGAGGGAAATAATGTAAAAGAAAAGGAATTCGTAAAAGAAGATTCAGAAGCTGAGGTCAAAAAAGAGAGGGAGGAAGCAGAGGTTAAGACTGCAAAACAAAGAGAGGAAGTAGAGGCTAAGGATAAGATACAGATAGAGGAAGCAGAGGCTAGTGCCACAAAAGACAAGGAAGAAGCAGAGGCTGAGGCTCATAAAGAAAAGGGAATAGAAGAGACAAGAATTAAAAAAGAGAAGAAAAAGGCAAAGGCTAAGGGTGCAAAGGAAAAGGAAGAAACAGAGATTGAGGCCAAAAAGCAAGAAAAAGAGGCCGAAGTCAAGTACGAGAAGGAAAGAGAAGAAGCAGAGGTTATGGCTACAAAAGAAAACAAAGAGGCAGAAGTGGAGGCTAAAATGGTAAAGGAAGAAACAGAGATTCAGGTCAAGAAAGAAAAAGGAGAAGTTAGGCCTAAGGAAAAGAATGAGGAAGCAGAGGCTAAGGCTAAGAAAGAAAAGGAATTGGAGGAGGCTAGGGTTAAAAAAGAAAAAGAGGAAGATGAAACTAGAGTCAAGAAAGAAATAGAAGAAGCAAAGACGAAGGCCAAGATAGAAATAGAAGAAACAGAGGCTAAGGCTAAGAAAGAGAAGGAGGAAGTAGAAGCAAAAGTCATAGAAGAAAGGGAAGCAGCAAAGGCTAAGGCCGCAAAAGAAAAAGAAGAAGCAGAGATTAAAATCAAGAAAGAAAAAGAGGAAAACGAAGCTAAAGCCACCAAAAAGAATATAGAAGCAGAGGTTAAGGTTGCAAAAGAGAAGGAAGAAGCGGAGGGTGAGGCCAAGAAAAAAAAGGCAATCGAAGAGGCTAGGATTAAAAAAGAAAAGGAGCAAGCCGAGGTTATAGTCAAGAAACAGAAAGAGGAAGCAGAGGTTAAGGCCGCAAAAGAAAAGGAACAAGCAGAGGCTAAGGCTAATAAAGAAAAGGAATTGGAGGAGGCTAGGGTTAAGAAAGAGAAGGAGGAAGATGAAGCTAGGGTCAAGAAGGAAAAAGAAGACGCAGAGATTAAGGGAAAAAAAGAAAAAGAAGAACTGGAAGCTAAGGCCGAAAAGGAAAAGGAAGAAGCACAAATTAAGGCCGCAAAAGAAAAAGAAATGGAGGAAGCAAAGATTAAAAAAGAAAAGGAAGAAAATGAAGCTAAGGTCAAGAAGGAAAAAGAAGAAGCAGCAGTTAAGGCCAAGAAAGAGAAGGAGGAAGCAGAGGCTAAAGCTACGAAAGAAAAGGAAATGGAGGAAGCTAGGATGAAAAAGGAAAAGGAAGAAGCTGAGGCGCAGGGCAAGAAAGAGAAAGAGAAAGCTGAAGTTAAGGCTGCAAAAGAAAAGGAAGAAGCAGAAGCTAAGGCTAGGGAAGAATTGGAGGAGGTCAGGGTTAAGAAAGAAAAGGAGGAAGATGAATCTAGAGTCAAGAAAGAAAAAGCAGAAGCAGAAGCTAAGGCTAAGAAGGAAGCAGAGACGAAGGCGAAGATAGAAAAAGAAGAAGCAGAGGCTAAGGCTAAGAAGGAAAAAGAAGAAGCAGAAGCTAAGGCTAAGAAAGAGAAGAAGAAGGCAGAGGCTAAAGCTAAGAAAGAAAAAGAAATGGAGGATGCTAGGATCAAGAAGGAAAAGGAAGAAGTTGAGGCCCGGGTCAAGAAAGAGAAGGAGGAAGCAGAGATTAAGGCTGCAAAAGAAAATGAAGAAGCAGAGGCTAAGGCTAAAAAAGAAAAAGAAATGGAGGAGGCTAGGGTTCAGAAAGAAAAGGAGGAAGATGAAGCTAGGGACAAGAAGGAAAAAGAGGAAGCTAAGGCTAAGAAGGAAGCAGAGGCGAAAGCGAAGAAAGAAAAAGAAGAAGCAGAGGCTAAATCTAAGAAGGAAAAAGAAGAAGCAGAATCTAAGGCTAAAAAGGAATTAGAGGTGAAAGCGAAGAAAGAAAAAGAAGAAGCAGAGGCTAAATCTAAGAAGGAAAAAGAAGAAGCAGAAGCTAAGGCTAAGAAGGAAGCAGAGGTGAAAGCGAAGAAAGAAAAAGAAGCAGAGGCTAAATCTAAGAAGGAAAAAGAAGAAGCAGAAGCTAAGGCTAAGAAGGAAGCAGAGGCGAACGCGAAGAAAGAAAAAGAAGCAGAGGCTAAATCTAAGAAGGAAAAAGAAGAAGCAGAAGCTAAGGCTAAGAAGGAAGCAGAGGCGAAAGCCAAGAAAGAAAAAGAAGAAGCAGAGGTGAAGGCAAAGAAAGAAAAAGAAGAAGCAGAGGCTAAGTCTAAGAAGGAAAAAGAAGAAGCAGAAGCTAAGGCTAAGAAGGAAGCAGAGGCGAAAGCCAAGAAAGAAAAAGAAGAAGCAGAGGTGAAGGCAAAGAAAGAAAAAGAAGAAGCAGAGGCTAAGTCTAAGAAGGAAAAAGAAGAAGCAGAAGCTAAGGCTATGAAGGAAGCGGAGGTGAAGGCCAAGAAAGAAAAAGAAGAAGCAGAGGCTAAATCTAAGAAGGAAAAAGAAGCAGCAGAGGCTAAGGCTAAAAAAGAAAAAGAAATGGCGGAGGCTACGGTTCAGAAAGAAAAGGAGGAAGATGAAGCTAGGGTCAAGAAGGAAAAAGAGGAAGCAGAAGCTAAGGCTAAGAAGGAAGCAGAGGCGAAAGCGAAGAAAGAAAAAGAAGAAGCGGAGGCTAAATCTAAGAAGGAAAAAGAAGAAGCAGAATCTAAGGCTAAGAAGGAATTAGAGGTGAAAGCGAAGAAAGAAAAAGAAGAAGCAGAGGCTAAATCTAAGAAGGAAAAAGAAGAAGCAGAAGCTAAGGCTAAGAAGGAAGCAGAGGCGAAAGCGAAGAAAGAAAAAGAAGTAGCAGAGGCTAAATCTAAGAAGGGAAAAGAAGAAGCAGAAGCTAAGGCTAAGAAGGAAGCAGAGGCAAAAGCCAAGAAAGAAAAAGAAGAAGCAGAGGTGAAGGTAAAGAAAGAAAAAGAAGAAGCAGAGGCTAAGTCTAAGAAGGAAAAAGAAGAAGCAGAAGCTATGGCTATGAAGGAAGCAGAAGTGAAGGCCAAGAAAGAAAAAGAAGTAGTAGAGGCTAAGGCTAAGAAAGAGAAAGAAGAAGCTGAGGCGAAAGCCGAAAAAGAAGGAACAGAGGCTAAGGCTAAGGAGGAAAATGAAGAAGCAGAGGTGAAGGCCATAAAGGAAAAGAAAAAAATGGAGGTTAAGGCCAAGAAAGAAAAAGAAGAACTAGAAATTAAGGCCAAAAAAGAAAACGAAGAAACAGAGATTAAAGCCAAGATAGAAAAAGAAGAAGCAGAGGCTAAGGTTAAGGCTAAGGAAGAAGAAGAAGCAGAGGCGAAGGCCAAAAATGAAAAGGAAGAAACGGAGATTAAGGCCAAGAAAAAAAAAGAAGAATTAGAAGTTAAGGCTCAGAAAGAGAAAGAAGAAGCAGAGGTTAAGGCCAAGAAAGAAAAAGAAGAAGCAGAGGCTAAGGTTAAAGAAAAGGAAGAAGTAGAAGTGAAGACCAAAAAAGAAAAGGAATTAGAAGAAGCAAGGATTAAAAAGGAAAAGAAAAAAGCAGATGCTAAAGCCAAGAAGGAAAAGGAAGAAACAGAGGTTAGGGTCAAAAAAGAAAAAGAGGATGCAGAAGCTAAGTCCAAGAACGAGAAGGAGGAAGCAGAGGTTAAGGCTGCAAAAGAAAAGGAAGAAGCAGAGGCTAAGGCCAAGAAAGAAAAAGAAATGGAGGAGGCTAGGATTAAAAGAGAAAAAGAAGAGGCTGAAGTTAGGGTCAAGAAGGAAAAAGAAGAAACTGAAGCCAAGGCTAAGCAAGAAGCGAAAGAAGCAGAGATTGAGGCTGTAAAAGAAAAAGAAGAAGAAGAGGCGAAAGCCAAAAAGGCAAAGGATGAAGCTAAGATTAAGGCCAAGAAAGAAAAAGAAGAACTGGAAGTGAAGGCTAAGAAAGAGAAGGCGGAAGTAGAGGCTAAAGCTAAGAAGGAAGAAGAAGAAGCAGAAGTTAAGACAGCAAAAGAAAAGGAAATAGAAGAGGTAAGGATTGAAAAAGAAAAGAAAAAAGCAGAAGCTAAGGTCAAAAAGGAAAAGGAAGAAGCAGAGGCTAGGGCTAAGAAAGAAAAAGAGGATGCAGAAGCTAAGGCCAAGAAAGAGAAGGAGGAAGCAGAGGTTATGGCTGCAAAAGAAAAGGAAGAAGCGGAGGCTAAGGCCAAGAAAGAAAAGGAAATCGAAAAGGCTAGGATTAAAAAAGAAAAGGAGGAAGCCGAGGTTATGGTCAAGAAACAGAAAGAGGAAAGAAAGGCAAACGAGAAAGCAAGGATTAAGAAGGAAAGGGAGGAATCTGACGCTAAGATCAAGAAGGAAAATGAAGATGCAGAAATGGAGACTAAGGAAAGGAAAGCAGCAAAGGTTTCAAAGAAGGAAGAGGCAACAAAGACCAAGAAAAGAAAAGAGGAAACAGAAAATAACAAAACTGAAATTAAAATGCATAATGAAACAGAAAGTAAAATCAGTCAAGAAAAAGAACAAAAAAGACCTAAAATCAAAAGAGAAAAGGAACTAGATCAATATATTTCAAATCAAAATGATAAAGATGTCATGGAAAGCGACGTAAGGAAAGAGAATCAACATGAATTAAGCGGTGAATCGATCGAGAAGCAGCAGATACACCAAGAAAGTTATGATATTGATAGAAGAACGGAATCTAAACATAAAAAAAGGGAAAATGGGGACATGGGTCATAGAATTGAAGAAGAACATTATATAAAGGAATATCAGTATGAACCATCGAAACAAAGAATGGAAGACAGAAGTAAGTTCATAGACCACAACCACAAAAATTATAGTATGGAATTCCTTAGACCATCAGGCTACAGAGAAAAGACCTTTGAACATGAAAAGTGTATTGGGAGGGAGACTACCAGCTTAGGGAAAAATGCTACAATTTACAAAGCTCAGAGTATCAAATTGGATTCAGAGTTACGGTCTTCTATGCCTCCTTCATCGGATCGAACTGAATCTGAAAAGAGAATTGACAGACACCGGTCAAAGGCTCTTAGTGAGGTAAGAAGTCTGATTTCAGAAAAGCGGTCGGGTCTCTCTCGTGACCTTAAGAGGAAGCCTGTGTTTTCTACGTACTTAACGGACCGGACTGCAGTTGAAGGTTCTAGAGTTAAATTAACCTGTAGTGTGCTATCGTCGTCGGACCCTACGATTGTTTGGTATAAAAACGGAGTGGTCCTTGATAATAAGTTGAAGTTTAGAACTAAATTTATTGATGGACTTATCACTTTAGAAGTTCTGAATGCAGCGCCTAGTGATTCTGCTGAGTATAGCTGTACAGTCGAAAACGAGAATGGATCGATTAACACTTCTGCTAATCTGAAGGTGTACCCTAGCTTCGAAGCGTCCCCGATCCCGCCCACTTTCACCAGGTCTATTCGCGGTGAGTAAAATATTTACTACTTAACGCATATGTTTACATAATGCTTTAGATTGTTTACATTAATATACATTGTATGATATTTTACAGATACTTACCATCTAGCTGAAAATGAACTTGTCCTGGAGTGTCGTATTCGTGGTCAACCTCTACCGACCATCACCTGGTACAAAGACGACAGGCTAGTGAGTGACAACGAGAGGTACCAGGCATATTACTTAGCCGATGGTGTGTGCAGGCTAGCAATCAGCCACCCTACACCCGAAGATAGTGGGAAGTATACCTGTAAGGCAGAAAATTCAGTGTGGTCAGACCAGATCACTCACGTAGTCAGTTTTACCGGTGAGTGAAACACTAATTATAATAAATAATAGCTTTCCCGCGCCGGGTCATCCAAAGAGACAAAGCTGCGAGCGTGATGGGTGCCTTTGTACCGGGTCAGGCCTGAAAGCGTCGTAGGACGAACCGGATAGGGGATATTGACATTATAATTATTTTTTTATAATTTATTGTAATTTATTGACGAATATTTGTAATTTAAATTCAAATTATTTATTTCGGACTACAAGATCCATAGTTTTTTGTTAGTAAAAATGTCTTAACCTAGAGTTAGTATTCAACAAAATTAATAATATTAGGATGAAATTGGCGTTTTGTACGGGAGGAATAAAAAGTCGATTTTTTTTTGTAAAATATTTTTAATTAATCAAAGTATGCACCGTTGTTGTTATCTATGCACTTTTCCATCTTATGGGTAGTTCATTGATCCTTTTACTATAAAAACCATGGGGGCGAGAATCAATAAACTCTTTGAAGGCGGTTTGGACTGCTGCATCGGAGTGGATTTTTTTTCCTTGTAAGAAGTTGTCCAAATTCCGG
Organism: Eilema depressum; assembly: GCA_914767945.1. NCBI lineage: Eukaryota > Metazoa > Arthropoda > Insecta > Lepidoptera > Erebidae > Eilema > Eilema depressum. The sequence goes on along the minus strand of OU612012.1, from coordinate 29,034,118 downwards.
AAAAAATGGTAATCTGTTGGAGCAAGGTCCGGGGAGTATACTTTGCACTTTGTCAGTCAATAGTGACATACTGTATAACATCATGGGGAGGAGTGGGTAAGACGTTGCTTTTGCCCATCGAGCGAGCTCAGAGAGCGATCCTCAAAGTAGCCACATTCCGCTCTTTCCTATTTCCCACTGACCTCTTATACAAATCCTGTGAAGTACTAATAGTCCGCCAGTTATTTATATTAAGCACAGTACTAAAACAGCACGCTGCGCTTCCCTATAGCACTGAAGTTTCTAACAAAAGGCGGAAAGATATTGATTGCACTGAAAGAATTGCAATAAAACATGAGTACACAGGTAAATTTTATTTGTTTTTGGGACCTCTACTATACAATAGGATAAACGCTATAACAAGCATTCATCCTCTGAATTATGGTTGTTGTAAGCGAGTTGTGAAGAATATCCTCCAAAACATGTCCTACGATGATACAGAGGACTTAATGTCTGTTCTAAAGTGAATAGTGCTAGATATAAGATAATAGATATTATTATTATTTTAGTTATTTTAGTCAGACCAGTAATATCATGTTGATCATTTTAAAATTATTAATAAATTGCTCTGGACGCCTGAAACACAGGATTACCTAGTTCAGGCGCATACTATGTAATATACTTAAATACTTATTTATAAGACCTAGAGACACATAATACGTAAATAGGTAGGTATATAATCAGTAGATATATACCTACCTAAGATTCTTATGCACTTACTACATATTATTACGCACGATAGACTAAGAAACTGTGTAGATATTATTATTGTACAATGAATAATGAATAAATATTATTATTATTATTATAGTATGGTGGATGTCGCAGAAATTCCAATAAAATTGTAGCTCAGCTAACTTAGTGGTTGTTTGTTGTGCAGTGTGTGGTCTTGCGTTGTCGTGAAGCAGCAGTGGCCTAGAGCGATTGACCAATCTCGGTTGTTTAACAGCTAGTTCTTCCTTCATGGTTTGCAGTTGCTGACAAAAGATATCTGCCGTAATCGTTTGGCCAGATTTAAGAAAGCTGTAGTGAACGACACCGTTGCTAGTCCACCAAACACTTACAAGTAACTTTTTCTGAGTCAATTTTCGTTTAGGGCAGGATTTGGCTGGGTCTCCAGGGTTCAGCCATTGCGATGAGCGCTTTCGATTATCGTACAATATCCACTTTTCATCACAAGTAATGATTCGATTTAAAATCCCTTCATTATTGTGTCGGTTAAGCAAAGTAACACAGCAGGCGACCCGTGTTTGCAAGTTCGATTCCCTCAATTCATGAAGTACCCATCGTTCGAGTTTTTTTACTTTCCCGATTTGCTTCAAGTGGAACAATACAGTTTTGTCACTTACCCCGAAGCCTGCTGCTATCTCTGAAGTGCTTTGTGATGGATCCGCTTCCACAATAGCCTTTAATTCTTCGTTTTTCACTTTGATCTCCGGCCGTCCACGGGGTTGGTTCTTAAGGTCGAAATTTCCAGAACGAAAACGTTGAAACCAAAAACGTACCGTGCTTTCTTTAACGACACCAGCGCCGTACACATCATTAATTCTTCGAGCTATTTCTGCAGCACTGGTGCCACGGTAGAACTCGTACTCGTAAATATACCGATATTTCATGTTTTCCATTGCGCGGTAATAAGCGACGCCAAAGAAAAAATAATGAGGAAAATAACAAATGAATGACTGTATTCCAAAGAAAAACAAAACCAGCTAAATGAATTTATTAATTTGAATTTGGAATTCTTAACCAAAGAGGAGATATTTCAGATCAAATTGATCAGTACGACCAAACGCTAATTTCATACGTAAGGACCTAATAATATAAGAGTCAATAAAATCTGTGCAGTTAAAATCAACAATTAAAAATAAAATCAATAAAATTAAAAACCAATAAAATGAATCGCAATTGCATTCGAACCCATCAAAATTGGCATTGAAAACAGAAATGAAATATTATGAATAGTCCAAAATTAAAAGAAAATTAAAATAAACAATTTGCATCCAACCTAAAGGTGCGGCTAAAGGTGATCAGTGATCACAATTCACATAATAAATCGAAGGGACAGGGTAGGACAGGAAGGTCCCATCTCTCGAACAATACCTTCAGAATATTGTTGGTGCTGCCCAGCAGACGAGCACACATTGATGCACGCCGTTTTCTTATTATCGCTTAAAAATCATCGGAATGTGCCTCCGCGAACATATTTGATGCGCCACAAGACCTCGGCAGGTTCAGCAGCACCCGGAAGGCATTGTTGTATAGAACTCACTTGCTGAGCTCACCCATTAACCCCTTCTTATACAGGTTAAAGAGACAGCCTCTGTGGCGTTGCGGTAGTGAACGCGGCCGCTACGCAGGAGGCGCGGGTTCGATCCCCGCTCAGTGCAAATATTCGTATGCATGAATATGGGTATTTGCATTCATCTGGTCGTGCCTCGCTGAGCACGTTAAGCCGCCGGTCTCGGCTGCCATTCGATCATCTATGGCAGTCGTTACGGATAGTTCTAAAAAGTTCAACAACGAAGGTCTTACTACAATATTTCCATATCGCCTAATGTCACCATTGGGTTGTGGAGGTCAGATGACAGTTGCTTTACGGAAAACATCGAGATCTCTCTAAATCCGCAGTTAAGACTGTTAAAGCGGACCCCAGACTCCGAGGTGAAAGCTTCGGATGTGACTGGGAATTAACGCTAGGATGAAGAAGATATACCTACAGGATAAAGAGACGAGGCGAGGATATACCACTCTGCCTAACGCCGCACTCCAACCCGTACATATCCGAGCGTGCATCTGACCATTTTACCCTATTCTAATAGTATAATAACCACCTCGGAAAGCGTATTTTTGCTCTTCGATATCTGAGTGTAAAAGTCGTTTATATCCTCTAGAGGATAAAGTAACTTTGAATTTAGAACATCGTGTGCACTAGGTTTGTGAATTCAAAACATCATTAAACCTATTTACTTCTACCTCTATGGTGCCGAATTTATCATACAACTTTTTTTTTAATTTATGAAAACCTCAGACTCGGAACCTCCTTGGTGTACTTTTTTTTTTAATTTGCTTTGCGCGCATCTTTTTCTTTCACGTCATAATTGTTGAAAATTGTTGTTGATTTTTTTTTTGCAATTCATTATATTACACATAATATACAGCCTCCGTGGCCGTGGCGTAGCGGTAGTCATCGCGACCGCTACGCAGGAGGCGCGGGTTCGATCCCCGCTCAGTGCAAATATTTGTTTGCATGAATATGGGTATTTGGTGGTCTGGTCGTGCCTCGGAGAGCACGTTAAGCCGTCGGTCTCAGTTGCCATACGAACGATCTATAGCAGTCGTTACGGGCAGTTGGAGCCCTAAAAAGTTCAACAACAACGTTCTAGCTGCAATGCTTCAATATCGCCTAATGTCATCATTGGGTTATGGAGGTCAGATGGCAGCCGCTTTACGGAAAATATCGAGGTCCAGTCAAATCCGCAGCTAAGACTGGTACCTAAAGCGGACCCCAGACTCCGAGGTGAAAGCTCGGATGCGACTGGGAATTAACGCTAGGATGAAGAAGAAGCATTTCATTATTTCCTCGCTGAGGTGGGATGAAAAGTTACGTGTTGCACTTGAGTACAAAGATTTTTCACCTTGTGCTCTTTTGATTCCCTCGCTAAAGCTCAAGATTCTAATTTTTGAATCACTCGCTGCGCTCGTGATTCAAATTTAGAATCTTTCGCTTGCTCGGTCATCAAAACTGAGCACGCGGCTAAAAAGCAACTTTGCACTCTTGTATAACAAATAACTATTAATGATTTTCTATGATAAGAATTCTAATAAAAGCTTTATAATGATAAATTTAACTTAATATTAGATTATAATGTTTCAGGTAAAGAAAGTCATGTGAGTCCAAATATCACCACCATCGAACGTTCTCGGTTCAACCGACAAGCTCTGGAGTCCAGGAGACCACACTTTGCGAATGTCTTGAGTGACTATAAAGTTACTCGGGGAGGCACGATAGGCCTACAAGTGGAGATCCAAGGCTGTCCTACCAGGGTAGAATGGCTCAGAGAAGGTCTATCAGTCACTGAAGTCTACCGAAATGCAAAAACTTTTGTTGAACAAGGATTGTATACTTTAGCGCTGTCTGACGTCACAGAGAAGGAGTCTGGGATGTACACGTGTAGGGCGTGGAGTACGCATGGCAATGTTGACATGAATGCCGCGATCACGGTTGTGCCACCCAACGAAATGGAGGGAAAACCAGCTATAATTGTTGGAAGACCGGAGAAGGATATTCTGATATCGGTTGGCGAAGATGTTAATATTTCATTCAGAGTCCAGGGCGAGCCAAAACCCAAAGGTAAGAAAGGATTTCGTTCAAGGAGTGAGTGGCTGGCAAATAAAAACGATTTTGTTTACAAAATTCATATTATAGAGATATCATTCTCTATAACATACATAATATGGTGGGTGTATGGCAGGATGTATGCTTAGAGTATTTAGAGCACGCGTTGTTTCTAGCGTACGTAGGCACAGTTGTGAACAGGTCCAAGACATAAGCTTAGCGATGGTACTTGTATAAACGCACCTACTTATAATGACAATTCATGCGTTACCGAAAATATCAATAATGGACTTATGAATTTATTAAAATGTTATGTATTTTTTAACCGACTTCAAAAAAGGAGGTTCTCAATTCGTACGCAATTTTTTTTTTTTTTTTTTTTTGTATGTTTGTTACGCGATTGTGAAGCCAATTCTAGACGGATTTTGAAAATTCTTTTTCTGTTCGTAAGTAGATTATTCCGAAGTGGTCCCATTTAAATTTCGTAAAGATCTGATGATGGGTTTCCGAGATTAGACCAAGGAACTCTTAAAAAAGTACCAGGAAATCAGCCGCGATTGCTGTAAAGGCATATTATTGGAATGTTTCTGCCATTACACATCATAACATCACGCCTGAGTCCTTTGAAGGGGTACGCAGAAGTGTTCAGAATATTCAGCTATATTTCCGTTGTATATGCATTGATTTTAAAAATTATTTTTGAATAATGCTTTAATATTTTTTTTATTTAGCGTGGCCGGTTCGATCTGTAGTGTAGCGTCAGCAGCGCATGTACAGTCAGGTCACTATACATGCGATGTACAGTCGTGAGACTGTACAAACTCACTAAAAAGAGAAAAATAAATTCATTTTTAACAAAAAAGTTAAACCGACTTCAAGAAACGAAAAAGAGGCACTGAAAAGCGAAAAATAACTTAATTTACAGACTTACAGATTTATTAGAAGTCGGTGTCAGCCAACTTTGTTTGTTGTGTCTGAACTACTATATGATGCAATCAATTGAAATATGGCCTCCCTCGGGCTAGGCACCGACTTCTAATAAATCAGTAAGTCTGTAAATTAAGTTATTTTTCGCTTTTCAGTGCCTCTTTTTCGCTTCTTGAAGTCGGTTTAACTTTTTTGTTAAAAATGAATTTATTGTTCGATTTGCTATGGACCATCATCATATAGACGTATTTTCCTGATCCGTGGCCAAGATGATGGATAAAATTAAAACCAAGGAACAAAATAATGGTATCGTTTTATGTATTACGAAAACAATAAATACTGATATGAAATATCAAATTAATTATCGTTTGCATAAACATACATACATACATACAATCACGCCTTTATCCCCGGAGGGTTAGGCAGAGGTGAATTAACACCCACATTTCACTAATCATTGCATCAGGTCCCACGTAGTAGGAGGTCAGCCTATTGCCGTTTTTCGGGCACTATTGTTGGCTCGAGCCATGTATAGGCTGAGTCTGGGCTGTATATTTGACGGGTGTTGTTTTGCTACCGATTGAGGTTGAGTAAGGAGCGTCAGTATGTACTATACTCGTGCCTAGGGTTATTATAATTATACCCCAGGGGTATATGGGACTCCTCTAAGTCTTTGGGAGTATATGTACGAGCCAGTACTCGTACATTATTTTATATAAGTCCGCGTCAGCATTTCATACATTAGTATTTAGTTGTGACATTCATTATTATAAATTAGTTCTCAAATTGCTGCAAACACGTAGGTTATATGGTGCAAATAACTACGTCAGCGTATCATTTAACCTCGTGCAACAAACGGTACAAGCAGACAAGTGCTCGTACAGGGGGCCTAGTTAACTTATTTTGCTAACCTTACTGGTTAGTTAGTCGCTCTCATAAAGGTCTAAGCAGGAATAAATGGATGATATACCTCGAATGTAACGGTATGATGATGATGAAAGATCGTTTAAAGACCTTAGATAAGGAATTATAAGACTAAAGATGTTAAAATAACTCTGTTAATTTAAAAATAAAAGTATCAAACAAAACGGACCTTTTCAACCCACGGTTTCTTGCCCACGAGTTAGAACAAGCATTATTCTATACAAGTATGTATTACGTCATGATTATGTCACCGTATTACGTATTTATTTATTATTTATTATTTATTTCTCTCACAATGGGTCTCAATGGGTATACAGTTTGATAACAATACAAAGATCATTGGATGTTATAAAACCACATTGTAAGAGCTGGTGCTTATTGAAGGTCTGAAAGACCTGTGTTACAAGTCACCAGGCCCCACGTGGCATTTGCTGATACTATTACAATAATTAATTGATATAATACAAGTTAATCTAAATATTTTAAAAAAGAAATACAGTTCCAAATTTAAATTTCCAGTGGTATTCATGAAAGGCATCCGTGACATCACGAACAGCCAGCGCGCGTGCAAGATGACGTCAGACGACTACGTCAAGTTCACGCTGAAGCGGTCCGTGGTGTCGGACGCCGGGACATACTGCATACTCGCCAGGAATGCGTACGGGTGCGACCGGGCCTTTGTCACCGTTGTGGTGAGTTTCTTCACAATATTTATTACTCGGGTAGCAAATGCCTGGCAATGGCGCCCGCTGGGTCCACGTAGAGGTAGGCCCAAGAAGTCCTGACTTGACGTCGTGGAGGATGACATGCTTGCAAATGATCTCACTACCGTGGACGCCCAAAATCGTGCGAAGTGGAGGAGGAAGAGCCGGAAGGCGGACCCTGAGCTCCGAGGTCATCTTGGCCACGGATGCAATCAGGAAAATGCGTCTATATGAGGATGATGATGACATAATATCCTGGACCTAAAATTAATGTGCTCTACACGCGCAGTAGTAACAAACACCCAAGAAACGTGTTTCTTAGGTGTCTTTTGTGGATAGCACGGGGTGCTGCTGCGGTGGACAAGCTCAAATTCACCAAGCATAAATTATTATAAAAAGTTGTATAATGTGCAACAGGTTTAAAAAGGTCACTTTATCTACTCTCATACTGAAATGTAAACATTAAAAAATTAAAAACAGTAGGTACCTACTTTAATGACACTATTTACGCACAGAGTGTCAAAATCAATTTAAAAAAATACTGCTCTTCTATGGGGAACTGTATCATAATATAACTTTTTTCCATTACGATACAGTTGCAGCTAGATTAAATAAAGATTTCTATGCTGTTTGTCTCTAGATAATCTGTGGTCGCGGCGCAAATCGCAATCGCGCATGCGCGCACCATCAAAAAATGGATTTTAGTCTATGACGTAACCCTTTTTAGGGTTCCGTAGCCAAATGGCAAAAAACGGAACCCTTATAGATTCGTCATGTCTGTCTGTCTGTCTGTCTGTCCGTCCGTATGTCACAGCCACTTTTCTCCGAAGCTATAAGGCCTATGCTGTTGAAACTTGGTAAGAAGATGTATTCTGTGAACCGCATTAAGAATTTCACACAAAAATATAAAAAAAGCATTAAATTTTGGGGTCCCCGTACTTAGAACTGAAACTCAAATTTTTTTTTTCATCAAACCCATACGTGTGGGGTATCTATAGATAGGTCTTTAAAAATGCTATTGAGGTTTCTAACATAATTTTTTTCTAAACTGAATAGTTTGCGCGACAGACACTTCCAAAGTGGAAAAATGTGTGTCCCCCCCTCTTACTTCTAAAATAAGAGAATGATAAATCTAAAAAAAAAATATGATATAAATTGCCATGCAAACTACCACTAAAAATTGGTTCCAACGAGATCCAGTCAGTAGTTTTTTTTTAATACGTCATAAACCGCAATTTTCGCCTTTGCTACTACGGAACCCTTCATGGGCGAGTCCGACTCGCACTTGGCCGATTTTATTTAGTCTGACATCTTCTTGTATGACGTATCTATAAACATTGTACGTCATTGAACGTAACGTTGTAATTTTAAGCAAATTATTTTAACTTTTTCATGAGATTAGATAAAGTAGTGTATGAAACTGCACATAATTTGGTCTTAAAACACTCGTGTGAGACTATAAAACCACTCACCTTCGGTTCGTGGTTTTAACTCACACTCGTGTTTTAAGAAACCTTACTATGCAATAGTTTCATAAACTACTATTATTCGAATCGCAATAGGATAACATTATATTTCCAGGGAATTGGTAACTGCTTGTTAAAAGAATTATTGTGATTCTGCTTAAACAAGTGACCAGCATTATATGAACTTTGTGCGAATCAATAGAGATCTACTGGGAATTTATAAAGTTACGCGTTTTTAGCAGAATCGCTCAATCTGGCTTTGTTAGACCCGTAGTACCGATACATTTGAATTAAATTTTAAAGCATTCAGTATGAACTATTCAATCTAGATCAGTTTCGGGTAGGTCTCGGTGGCTTAGATGTCAGAGCATTCCACCTGTAAAGGAAAGATCGTGGGCTTGAGTCCCGCCCGAGGTCGATTCTCTTCTCTATATCTTAATCATAGTATACATTCCGAAAGTTAGATCCTGAAATGGTAATTTACTTCAAGGTGAGGCAGCGAGCTTCGTCCGATAACCTGATATCAGACTGGACGTACCCTGCGGACGAATCCACGCTGTCTATAGCTGATAGAAAGTACAAATGTAAGTACTTTTTATATTATTCAGTCCGTTAATTAACTACACCCTGTATTATGTAAGAAGCTAGGGTGAGCGAAGTACTAACGATGCGGGTGTCCATAGTACATAGTACATGAATAGAAATACTTACATAGAGTGGGAATCGAACTTGTAACCTTCAATGTAGCATTCGAACGCAACTATTAACGAATATAATCTATACCTACTCCATTCGGTTAGGTACTTAACTAAAGGTTAACAATCTTGTGGCGACTTTTTATAAAAACACATATTAAACAAATAAACTAGGCTAACTAACCGACTAATTTAGAAGTTTAATTTCGGTTTTTTGACTTTAAAATGAGTTCCTAAACAGAAAACATTAATAAAGTGAGTTTTTAAATAAAACATATAAAAAAGATACATTACAGAGTGTTTACGTTTAGTTAGGTACGTAACCGAATGGAGTATAGTTTCGGTTCGATTCCGAAAACACATAGCACTAAATCAGTAGGCGTTGAACTAAAAAAAAACATTCAAAAAGTGCAACACATAAGTTGTGTAGGTCAAGCCAATTCCGCGTCTGTCTAAATCAATCTCCAATCAATACATTGATCATCTGCCAGGCGGGCTGGCATCTCGTCAAGTATTCCTTAAGGTCAGTGCCGGATCTGTTCTCGTTTTAGCTGTGCCCGAACGCATCCCGGGTGAGCCGACCGTCGTTGACGGAGGGAACAACTGGATTTCTCTCGCCTGGCCTAAATCCGATCCCGGTGACACCGCACCAGTTCTCGCCTATAAAATAGAAAGTTGGCTTCTCGGAAAAGAAGGGGGAGCTCGCTGGGTAGAACTTGGCATCACACCGCTGAATTCTTTCGACGCTTTCAACTTGAAACAGGAAGAACAATATCATTTTAGAGTGACTCCTCGAAACAGATACGGGTGGGGGGAATCCGTTCAGACGTCATCGCCCGTCGGTGTAGGTGTCGCGGGTGATAGACCGGAGTTTGTGGACATTTTGCCTGGACAGTTGAAGGTTTTGGCCGGCGAAACGGCGAACTTAAGCTGCAGTGTTAAAGGCAAGCCGTTGCCTGAAGTGGTTTGGATGAAGAATGGACATGAGATTGAGGAGGAAAGCCGCGTGACGGCTACTTACAATGGTCGTGATTGTTCGCTGAGGATAGAGAATATAAGTAGTGAAGATGAAGCGAGGTATAGCTGTGAGGCGACCAATGTGCACGGGCGGGCGTCAACGTATGCGAGGCTGGCGGTAGTCACGGACAGACTGATTTGGGAAGCGGATGCGAAACTTAAGCGGTTAGTGAATATTACTCGGGACATATATCTTGGACCTAAAATGTGCTCATAATGTGCTCTGTACGCGCAGTACACGTTTCTTGGGTGTCTTTTGAGGATAGCGCAGGGTGCTACGACGGTAGACCAGATCAAATTTACCAAACATGGATTAACAAAACAATCTGCACGCGCCATGGCATCGATTGGCTTGCGATTTAGATCCAAGATACGTGTACCGAGGTATTATATTTTGTGTTTGTTTACGTTTTAAATTTTAACAGTAATTGTTATACAATATCTTAATTATATTAGTATGCTTTCTTTTAGTAAATATATATGTTTTATATTCAATTAAATTTTAAACAGTTATAATAACATATCTATTAAATAGTAAGGATCGTGATCTTCTCCAAGAACAGAACTACCAAGTGCAAGAATAATTCTATTTCATGATTTTTTTTTCTCATTTTATATTTACATTGTCAAAATAATAAGTATTTGTAAGTATTAATTTTATGCTAATTTCTTTATACTTACAAAGAAGTAATAACTGTAATAAGTTAAAAAAAAACGCGAGTATCGTGCATACCACGTCTACCTTCAGGTGATTAAGTTAGGCTTTCAGGTTTTAAGCTAAGTACTCACATTCAGTTTTCCTCGATTGAGTTAACATGTCGAGTAAAATTCACGGCATGGGCTTTCGCCCACACATTCAGTATTTATTAATCGAGTGACGCGCGCTGTTCAGAATTCACCGAACATTCATGGCTCGATTCGAATAGATGCGAAGAAAATTACTTTTATTTAATTCCATCGAGCCAGCTCGATGCGAGCCTTCGAGTTGTAGCCCACACGTTTGTTTGAATGCTTTGATGCTATCGATTGATGCCATAAAAGTACAAGATGGTATTTTTAGCTGGTAGATAACGAATCTTATTTGGCAAGTGAGTGTCCAAAAAATCTTTTAATTATTTTGTTGGCGTTTCTTATCAAAATTAAGGTTCATTTAAGTAAAATTTGCTATCTCCAGTATTTAGATGACTTTCCCTCCAAGTAAAGTTGAAAAATAATACATATTTCATGTTCATGGGAACAATGGTGACGTTACTGCAGCAAACATAATAATATGTACACGGCCATCAAAAACTCGATTTAATAGCACAACGTACTGCTCCGGCCCCTAGCCATACGTTTATTTAAAAAGCTTTTAAAACTCTAGTGCTACACCGGATCGAATTATTTCCATCTTCGGTGGCCATCGATTCGTGTATGGCAAAATAGAGTGCTCTATCGCTTATAGTCGTATATATACGTTGTTTGCATGTACGTGTTAGGCTGGTTTTAGAGTCGCGCTGACCGCACGCTGACCGTCGGCGCTGACAGCCGAAACATAATATGAACTTTTAGGAAGCGTTTTAGAATAACGCGTAGCTATCAGCGCGTGCGTTGGTCTGACAAGCTACGCGCTGAGCTGTCAGCGCCGATGGTCAGCGTGACTCTAAAACCAGCCAGTACCAACATTAAAATACTACGGTACAAATAATACTATCAAACCACAGGGAGCGATCTCAAGATGCGGTCGGAGAATACCCGCCGCAGTTCACAATGCGGCTGCGGGACCGGCGCGTGCAGGCGACGTACCCCGTGCGGCTCACGTGCCAGGTGGTGGGGAATCCCCCGCCGAGCCTCACCTGGTTCAAGGACGGGGAAGATGTCGTGTTTGACAGTGAGTTGACAATATATTTCTATAATAAAATTATAAACGTGAAAGTTTATGGAGTATGTAAGGATGTATATGAGGATATTTGTTACTCTTTCACGTAAAAATTACTGAATAGATTTTAATGAAACTTTACAGTAATATAGTTTATACATCAGAATAACACATAGGCTATATATCAGCGATGAACGGGATCAGAATTCCAGGCGGGTGGAGCCACGGGCAACAGCTAGTATATTTTATAAACCGAGCTCACTGGAGATGTTTTGTGTTGTCAGTAGGAAAATCAAAGGCTTGTTCTGTTTCTTTTGCGCTGACGGCACAGAATCTCTCTGTTCTTACAGGGTCGGCAGCACGAGTGTGACTCCCCTGGTGTTGCACTTACCCATAGACCACTGGTGCACTTACCAGGTGGGCCGTGTGCTTGTCTGCGACCTGAGTAGTATAAAAAAACTGAAGTCTCTACGTTTATTTTTGAAATGTAATGGCGGCTTTTCACGGTGTGTGATTCTGTGGATGGACCTTGTTCAGCCTGCACTGACGGACCGTGGAAACTCGCTACGAACCTACTCTACACCATAAACAGACGATATGTCTATGGAAGTGTAGACAAGTCCGTAGCGGTGCGATAGATTCCTGGTTCTAAGCAATGGAAAGTATGGAAAGCAATTGATGACTTTTGCGGGATCTCGCGCCAGGTATCGGGAGAATAATTACTTTTCTTAATTGGTAACGAGCTTCGAAAACAGATTGTTTATTCTTATTTGGAAATCAGTTTCAGAAGAATTAATATTATTCTCATTTAGAAACTAGTTTCGAAACTTGGTTTCGTACGTGGCTGAAGGGCATGGGAAGCCGTCTTTAGTATAGTTGCTGGCATATATCTTGTCCCCAGTCCCGTCACGAAATGTGCTCTATGAGTACTACGGCGGCATTGGAGCTCACATTCACCAATCATATTGTTCACGCCTGAAATAACTGGACGAGTATTCCGCGAGGTTGTCTTAATTAGGAGACGTCATTCTATCCTTCTAGACATCACAAATCAAATTGATAGGTAACTATTTATATTTAAATCACTGTCACATTATAGTCACCGTATAAATTAAACGTATCATCATCTGACCTATATTTTATTTACTTACAAGTTTTCACTTTACCGGAAACAAGCTTATTCGGATTAAAAAGGCATTATCAAATCAATCCACGCGCGCTAGAGCCTTATTTCTTACGCAACTTTGGAGTCAAGATAACTTTCTTTACACTTATTGAATTTAGGTAAATTCAAATTAGGAATGTTGTTTTACATACACGGAATTACGCTTGACCCCTGCGGGGTAGGCAGAAACATCTTTCTACTCGCTATTTATTCTACTTTCACAATTAAAACAATTACATGCACGTTAATTGCTGGTGGCGGATCTTTCTTTCTTCTCTTCCACTTTGGAGTCCGGGATCCGCACTTTTCGGGGTCCGCCTTCTGACCCTAACCCTGTTGATAGCGTATGAGAATTTGGCGACACTTGATAATATACCAATGGCGAAGGGTGAAAAATTTCTAAAGGAAAGCCGGTGGAAATACAACGATGTTCCCAATTTTGTATGGATTTCTCTCAATGTTAGATACATGAAGCCGGAGAGAGAAACACTCATCTTTAGATAATGCATTGCATTGTGTATTATATTATTTATTAGAGTATGTCTACCAAAGCTTCGATTAGCAGAGTAGGAATCATTTTTTTATATACCACTTAGGTTGCAGACAAGCACGGTCCACCTAATGTAAAGCCGTTACCGTGGCCTATGGACGTATGCAACTAGTGCCTTTAACTCGTGCTGCTGATCATGAAGAATCCTTCTAATGTCCTACTTGAACAACCCCATAATATTGTAGTCGTTTGGAAAAACCACAGCAGGGAGTCGATTCGATATCTTGAGCGTGAGTGGGATGAAGTTCCTTTCCAACCGCATAGTGCGCACCGTTTCTTATAGCCTAAGCAAAAACAAACACAATTTTTCCTTTTTTTTAAATATAACCTGCCACTGCATATTGCCCATTCCCAGAACGCCGTTGCAAGTACCAAGACGAACACTTCCACACCCTCGAGATAGCCCCCACCACGCTCGAAGACGGTGGGGTCTACGAGGCCATGGCCCGCAACAGCAGCGGCGCCGTCAGCTGCAGATGTAGTCTCGTGGTCGACAAGGGCATCAGGGCCTACGTGGCCCCCGAGTTCTGCTGCGGGTTGGAGCCGCTCTACAGACTATATGAAGGTTAGAATAAATAAATATTCCACAACATTCTACACAACGCTATCTAGACACCATGGTAAGCATAACTGAACTAGCTTGTGTTATGAAATCTAGAATGCGGATAAACAGATTTAGATCCTTTAAGCGGGGCGTGAAAAGGCATCTGATGACGCCGTCAAGCTGATTGCCACCAATGTAACATGGTACGTGTACCTATATAATGGTGACTGTCTTTTCCGAGACTTTGCCTTCAACTTAGCATCAGGCGAGGTGAAGTCAAATTGACGTGTCCTTACAAAAGAAATATTTTTTTTGTACCTAAATATATACATAATTTTCCCCACCAGAATGAATTTAGTGGGGAAAAGTGGATATACATTTTTTTATCATTCCACTTTGCCCCACCAGTGGGGACGCTTGGTGGGGCGAACTGGAAGTACCCCATATTATGCATAGAAACACCCAGACCAAAGCAAACATATTTATATATACAAATATTAGCAATAAGCGGGGATCGAAACGCGGCCGCTACGCAGGAGGCGCCTACGTAGCGGCCGCGTTCACTACAATCACTACCGCTACGCCACGGAGGCTGTCGTGAGAACAATCTTAATAATCCGCGCGCGATGAGAATGGGATGCGACCTTTGGATCTGATACGTATGAGGTCCGCCGGCCAGCCGTAGCGTCGGCAAACTCATGTCGAAGCTCACGAGACGAAGTTGGGTTACAGTACGAAGTAACTATTTATTAATCTGTGGTTACAGTGCGGCTGGATCTCTGGACGAGTTTCATTTACTTTCCTTTGACAAGGTTTCATCCCATTTTCATCGCGCGCGGATTATACCTTTTTTTTTAATAAAGAATATTAGCAACGACAGCCACTGTGGCGTAGCAGTAGTAAACGCGGCCGTTACGCAGGAGGCGCGGGTTCGATTCCCGCTCAGTGCAAATATTTGTTTATAACTGGGGTTAACTGGGACTAGCTGGGATTAACTAGGAATAAGCTAGGATGAAAAGGAGACGGGGATTTCTGGGCCAAAATGTAATGAGTTGAGATATGACTCAAAAAAGCGGTATATTTTTCTATTTCAAAATATAAAAAACCGCTCAATTGATAATCTGGAAGACGAGAACTCTTAAAACTAAGTTTATTCCACTAATAAAATAAAATAGGTATCGATTACTATGAACGATTTAAACATTATTGTCTATAAAAACACTTGCATCGCAGTATTATTTCAATCAGATTGAACAAATAGAATAATAATAATAACAATAACCATTTAAAATCATAATAATAATGTAGGTAATAAAAATAAATTATGAATCGATTTTCGTTAATCGATTAATTATTTCTCATGTGTATCAACTGTATTTTTTATCTGTGCTATGATAGCTGACAACTCCCTGACTTTCAGTCAATCCGTTTATTTATTCAATCTTCAAAATCAATTAATTATCGAGATAAAATATATACAATTGTTTTTAAAATAATGTACAAAAGTGTACCATATCAGTGTGCTGTATGAGTTTATTGGTTTAAATCAAATCACAGTTCAAAAACGTTCATGTCTTGCATAACCTCACTTATTTAATCTCTTAAAACTCTGCTCTTAGATCACCAAAATCTGCAGAATTTTCAGGGATAGTTTAATAATATGTAAGCTCTTAATTGAGACCACTGTCATCTTTTTACATCTTGGCCCAAGTATGTATGAAAGTATATCCATCTCCTTTGCAACCGAAATTACTAATATTCCTTTTAACCTCTTCCAAGTAAGCTAAAACGCTTGTGATAGGAGTGAGTTCACGTCGCGCGTGTCGATAGTATAATGGTCAGAATTCGATCCCGGGACCACTCGACCGTAAAGTTGACTCCTTAACCACTAAGCTACAAACGCTTCATTTTTTTATTTATTTATCTTGAAAGTAGTAAACAAAGTAGAGAAAGGGATACTTAGATAGTTGATAACCTCTGTGGCACAGCGGCAGTGAACGCTACTGCGACGCGGGTTCGATTCCCGCTCAGTGCAAAAATTTGTATGCATGAATATGGGTAGGGTATCGCTTGCGATCGCCAAGCGATATCAAAGCACTGCAGTTAGACCAGTTGTTGGATTTTTGAAGCTCCAACTACACGTAACGGCACTCTCCGAGGCACCACCAGACCAATGCAAATACCCATATTCATGCATACAAATATTTGTACTGAGCGGGGATCGAACCCGCGCCTCCTGCGTAGCAGTCGCGTTAACTACCGCCTTAGAAGTTGTCCGTTCAGTCTGGTCACTTCGCGTCAGTTGGTATCTTCTCTTCTTCTTCATCCTAGCATTAATTCCCAGTCGCAGCCAAAGCTTTCACCTCGAAGTCTGAGGTCCGCTTTCCTTGTCTTGACTGCGGATTTGGCTAGACCTTGATATTTACCGTGAAGCGACTGCCATCTGACCTCCACAACCCAATGGTGACATTGGTATCTGTTATACCTTGATAATTGTTTTAAGGAGAGTTGGGGTCTAACTAAAAGATCCAATCGGCCTTTTCGTTAGCCCGAACTCCCGTAAATTCTTCGCTGCCGACCTCTTAAATAGCGATGAGGGGTTGTGCGAAGGGTGCTCGGGGGTTACGACGTTTATCGGTACACAATAAGTCTTATTATAGACTTCGAATGCTATTGCGAAAAGTCCCTGGGCCTCGTGATTTCTTGACAAAGTTTTTCTAAGTCTTCCATGGACGGCTGTGATGCGTACGGGTGCGGAGTCTGTTGCGTAGCACATTATTGTTCTGTTTTAAAAGAGTTTTAGTTAGTCCTCTAGTTAAGCTAAATTGCTTGTGGATGTGTGAGTTCATGTCGGTAGAGTAATAGCTAGGATTCGAACCCGGGACCTTCAAACGTAAGGTCGTCTTCGAAGCATCAAACTTCAGATTTACTATTGAAACATGGCTTTCATCAAGTATAGCAAAAGTACAGTCAACATCAGATCAATCTAGACTAGCAAAGTACTCAAAATGATATAATACCTTTTTTTTATCGTGCGAAAAGTCCCCACGGATACCTCCCTTGCCGGAGCCGGAGGAGGAGGTTATGTTGGACTCGAACCGACTAAGAGCGGAAACACACGATGCGTTGCGGCGACGCACCGCAGAAATTTCGCCGCAGTAGCGGGCACACGAGCGGTGCGACGCCGCTGCGTTGTTATGACGCAGCGGCGCCGCGTGCGCCCCAGCTGCGTTGTAATGTCTGTTAATAATAGTGCAAGCGCTAGAGGTAGTTGAGTATGCAAAATCCGAGTGACGGCAACTATGAACGGATTCTTATACCTGATCCTCTAAATAATGACAAAGAAATCTTGCCGCCGGGTGTGATGGTCCCTTCCCGCTCCCTTCACATCCCCTCTGCGCCCTTAAAGTAAGCATAGCGCGCGTATGCGTTTAGTGTGTTTCTACATCTATTGACGTAAAGAAGTTGCTTTATTAAGTCGTGTTTTTGTATCCATTTTTATTTTATACTACTTAGGTGGCAAACAAGCACACGGCCCATCTGATGGGAAGTGGTCACCGTGGCCTATGGACGTATGCAACACTGAATCCATATTTCCATACTAATATTATAAATGCGAAAGTAACTGTCTGTCTGTCAGTCACGCTTTCACGCCTTAACCACTGAACCGATTTTGATGAAATTTAGTATAGGGGTAGATTAGACATTGAGAAAGGACATAGGCTATGTTTGGTCGCGATAACCGACATCCACGCGGGCGGAGCCGCGGGCAAAAGCTAATATAATATATATCGATGATTAAATATAATAACATTTTGCTGACAACATTAGTATCATTAATGCTACAAAATATAGGTAGGTACCTACCTAGGCATATATAAAAGTACACTTTTACGAAAAGCTCAACAGTGACTTACGTCCACGACAAAATGACTATACAAGCCGTCTTTACCAGAGTTATTAATTCCCCCCATGTAAAAGAACTGTAAATTGTCGCACAAGGTTATGTAAATGCATCAATAACAAATTTAATGTCAAAATTAAAAATAAGTATTTTTTACCTACTTTAAGAAAATTTATGCTTGAATTCGCTGGTTGTTCGAATAACTTTTTATTTTTAAATATTACTTTTATTTTCGTTTTTTTTTTATTAAGTACCTATTTAAGAATCCATCCTCACTTTTACCATTAGAACAAACTATAAATTATAACGGAAATATTCATTCAAATGATTTTATATCATGTACCTACTCAATACATTTCCTTTACGAATAAGACAAGAGGAGGTAAAAAAAAAGGACCAGAAAATAGACCGGCAAGATCCACATTATCATTCTTGGACCTTTTCTTCACTTAAGTCCGTTGGCGAAATTCGGTACTCACATTTTGCTTACTCATACCTCTAGCGCCCGGTCTATAAATCATAAACAACTACGCGGCGGCGGTGCGGCGCGCGCCGGAGCGGTGCCGCTCCGGCGTCGCAACGCATTCACCCCTCCCCGCCTCGTCTCGGTGGTTGCAAGTCCGGTGCGGCGACGCAGCGCATCGTGTGACATGCTACAGATTTTTCTATGTAAAACGACGCAGCGACAGCGCTCCGGCGTCGCGCCGCCGCCGCAACGCATCGTGTGTTTCCGCTCTAAGGCCCCGGCCACAACTCCACGGCACGGCACTGTCCGCCGTCGCCGTCGACGGCGACGGTGTGGTGCAGGGGGCGATTCTCTGTCGAAATTTCTTAGTTGGCGAACGCGCAATGATATATACTTAGTTACTTACTAAAAATACTTCAATGTTATTAATTTACATGAATTATATTATTATTTATATTAATAATATTTCATAATTACGAATTCAATATTTATTTACAATCAAAATAACGTGAAACAATATTCCTACTATTACTTTTGACCATTCCCTTCTCTTAAAAAGACGTATAATTTCCGTAGACGATATTTATTTCACATATTTCGCTTAAGGTGCCAATAATTGGGTCTTTTACCCTAGTTTTTACTAAAAAAATACGTCAATGTTATTATTTGTTGGGTAATCGACTACTCCTTTTAATCCCATATCCTAATTAATTTTGACACTCGCAACACCGGGCGGAAGAAAGTGCTGCCGCCCACGGCGAAAATAAAAAAATCGCTCTCTTTCGAAACGCAACGCACGCGACACATCGCTCCGCGGACTTAAATATCAAAATTGTGTAAAAGGCCTGTGTGAAGTGGTTCCGGAGTGGGCACACCCCCGGGGGGAAGAACAAGAAGAGCAGCGCGCTGTGAGTACCCCTTTTTATCCCATCCTGGTCGATTTTGTGGGTGTGGTCTACTACCACATATCTTATTTCAATTATCTAGTATATACAACATTTTGGTTCTTCGACCCGGAGCACATTCTATCAGGACAGGTATCAGCAGATATTTAATAAGTTTCGTATTCAAAATCGAGCATAACCTGCAAGACTTGTAGGTACCTACATACCACGATACTTGTTGCACTACAAATATTTATCAAAAGTTCTATTTGTAGCTGTGTAATATCGTTATTTCAAGTTTAAAAACACGTAGTCAAATATTTTAATCTATTTCTGTGTTTTTACTGACTCAGTTTAGTGAACGGCAGTGAAATTGTAGGGAACCGGTACATACCTATCTACGCCATTTTTATCTGCAAGCCATTACTTCCCGAGTCAAAATGCCCGATAAATTAAGTGAATTAGATATTAAAATAAATACATTAATTAGCCGTAAACAGCGTAGTTTTAGACGTATTCAACAGCTGTACGATTTAGCTAAAAGTTCCGAACATAATTTCGCTGAGTTAGACAAATTGCGCGTGAGGGCGAACGACCTTGACACTACTCGGGAGTTGTTTGAAAAGATAGTTGATGAGATCTCTGTGTTAGAACAAAAGCGTAACCCGAATTATGTTATCAGTGATAAGGAGATAAATGCCTTGGATGATTTGTATTTCGAAATAAAAAATATTTTTCGTAATCACGAACCAACACGAAAGTCACCGAAAAATGACGAAGATGGCGGCAAATGCGCGCGCCCGGCGAAGGCTCGTTTACCTAAAATTGAACTAATTCATTTCGATGGTAAGTTGGACAATTGGGTTACATTTCGGGATACATTTATCAATTTGATTCACAATAATGATGATATTGGTAACACCGAGAAGTTTCATTATTTATTATCGGTTGTAAGCGGCCCCGCGCTTCAAATTGCAAAAAGTTTACGTGTGTCAAGTGACAATTACAATATTATTTGGTCGGCTTTGACTGATAGATTTGAAAATAAGCGAGCTTTAGCTACTAATTACTTGGATCAATTGTTTGCGTTTAAACCGTTGTCTAGTGAGTCCGTGAGCGGGTTAAACTCTTTTCTAGCAACCTTTCAAGACTGCGTTCAGGCACTTGAGTTGTTAGAAATTGAGGACTTATCAGGGTTTATACTGTGTTATATCGGCTTACAAAACTTGGACCCGGTTTCTAGGCGTGAATTCGAGAAAACGATCAGTCAAAACGACATACCTACGTTCAAATCGTTAATTAATTTTGTAATGCAACATTCACACATGTTAGGAATGGCTACAAACACCAGATCGAAACCTGGTACTAGTAAACCTACGAATAATAATAATATTTCTAAACCTAATTCGAAAAACGTTAATGTGAAAACATGTTTAACGAGTAATACGGGCACGAATGGGTCTGATAATTCGAAAAAGGTCTGTGTGTATTGTAATAAGCCATCTCACTCAATATATAAATGTTTCAAATATATTGCATTGACACCGAGTCAACGAATTGATAAAATAAAAGAATTGCATTTGTGTCATAATTGTCTACGTCAAGGTCACGCGTCTAACGAGTGCCCATCTAAGATAACGTGTACCGTCTGCAAAGACAAACACCATCACACATTGCATTTAGATTTTAATTCAAATTCAGAACTCGTTGTCGTAAATAAAAATGATACTAGTGTCGAGCAGGCAAAACAGGTCTCCCTAACATGTTCGGCTGGCTCAACAGTAATCTTGGGTACTGCGTTCATTCACGTTTTAGATGGTTTAGGCATATATCAACCAGTGCGTGTAGTGATTGACAGTGGTTCGCAGTCTAGCTTTATCACGAACGACTGTGCACAACGTTTAGGTCTTCCACGTTCGAAGTGTAATACTCAATTAGTCGGCCTGGGCGGGACAGTAGTTCGTGATCAAGGTATGGTGTCGTGTAAAATCAAACCAACTATATCAAACGATCCTGTTTTCAATCTTAAAGCAGTAGTGATTCCAAAAATCTCTGGTGATATGCCATTTGCAACTTTGTCGCAGGAAATAATCAAAGAATATAAACATTTGGTGTTGGCTGACCCTACTTTTTATCGCTCAAGTCGTATTGATATTTTGCTTGGCAGCGACGTGTTTCCATTTGTTTACGACGGTGGCAAATATCATCCGTCACGACAAGATTTACCACTCGCGTTAAGTAGTGTATTTGGGTATGTTATAACGGGTCAGTTATCATTCAATAAAAATACAGATAACGTACAAACTTGTATGTTTTCTGGTAGCTCAGTAAAGGTTGATGAGTTAATTAAATCCTTTTGGGAAACGGAAAGTTTAACCTGTGACTTACCTAAGGACCCGAATGACGTAGTCGCTGAGCAGATGTACCTTAATGATTGCAAGCGTGATAGCACTGGTCGGTACATTGTAAGTTACCCTTTTAAACCCGACGCGTCATTAGGTGATTCTAAGCAAATTGCATTAAAAAGATTTGAAAATTTAGAACGCAAACTGTCTCGTTTACCTGAATTAAGGTGTGAGTATAAAAGGTTTATGGACGATTATGCTTCTCTCGGTCACATGGTCTGTGTCGGTAACGTAGCGGAAGTGGAGTCCAACTATGTCATACCTCATCACTGTGTTCATAAGCCAGACAGTAGTACAACAAAACTTCGCGTAGTCTTCGACGCATCATGTCAGACTACGAATAAGGAATCTCTGAATTCTATTTTGCATACAGGACCTAAATTACAATCGGACCTTATTGAATTATTGATACGTTTTCGTTTGCGTGAAATTTGTTTGTGTGCTGATATTTCTAAAATGTATCGTTGTATATTAATCAATGAAAACCAACGTAAGTTTCAACACATTCTTTGGCGAGATTCAATGAACGAACCTATAAAGGTATTCGAGCTACGCACCGTTACCTACGGTGTCATTAGTAGTCCGTATTTGGCGATTCGTACTTTACAGCAGTTAGCGGCAGATGAGGGTTCTCGCTTCCCGAATGCTGCGCGTGCTCTCCGCGAGGGTTTTTACGTTGACGATTTCCTCTGGTCAGTTGATAGTGTAGAAGAAGCCTTTCAGATCCAGCATCAATTAGTTGAGTTACTAAAGCTCGGAGGGTTCGAATTGCGTAAGTGGTCGAGTAATAGTGATCAAGTTTTAAATAGCTTACCTAGCGACCAGCTCGAACCGCCCGTCCAATTTGACGATGGTAAAACGATGGCAATTAAAATTCTTGGTCTCCATTGGCTACCTCAAGAAGACGCATTCTCTTTTCGCACAACTGATACGGATATCAAAGTTACGAAGCGTTCTGTACTATCGGCAATAGCAAAACTATTTGATGCTTTAGGTTACGTTCAACCTTGTATTTTTCTTGCTAAAAGTTTTATGCAAAAATTATGGTGTGCTAAGTTAGGTTGGGACGATACGTTGCCCAGCGCATTACGCGATGAATGGCATACCTATTCATCTCAAATTCCATTATTATCTAAATTAAAACATAATCGACATATTTTTATGAAAAATTACACGGCTTTTCAAATCATAGGATTTTGTGACGCATCCATGCTTGGTATAGCCGCCGTAATATTTATTCGCAGCCAGGACGAGCACGGAAATATCAAAGTGAGTCTACTGTTGTCAAAATCTAAGGTCGCGCCCTTAAAAACAGTCTCAATCCCTCGCCTTGAACTAATGGCTGCTCATTTACTATCGAAATCCCTTAACTATGTTATCTCTATTTTATCAAAAGAGGTGGTAATTAGTGACATATTAGCTTTCACTGATAGCTCGGTAGTTTTAACGTGGATTAATACACCAGCATTCAAATTAAAAACTTTTGTTGCTAATCGCGTCGTTAAAATTACGGAGTGTCCCTCTAATGTACAAGTACAGTGGTATCACGTTAACGGCGCTGATAACCCCGCCGACGTGTGCTCTCGTGGCGCGACACCTGCCCAATTATTACAAATAGCGGATAGTTGGTTTCGCGGCCCACAGTGGCTGTATGAACCACAGCACACATGGCCGGTGAGGTCTGTCGGTGAGTTCAATGGCGAACCATTGGAATCAAAACCACTAAAAGAAAATGTTTCATTATTATCTGAAAGTTCCACTTTAAAAACAGATTTTTATGATGTGATATCGAAAGTATCTAATTTTAATAAGCTACAGCGTGTTGTAGCATGGTGTTACAGATTTATAAATAATTCCAGGGCTCGAGACCCTAATAAAATTAAAGGTCCTTTACTCACGTCAGAATTAAATAATGCACATGATAAAATTATTGCAATCGTGCAGACCCAGTATTTTTCTGACGCCATTGAGTCAATAAAGCGAGGTAGACCCTGCTCTCAAAGTCTACGAAAATTAGACCCATTCATTGATGACCGCGGTCTCTTCATGGTGGGGGGTAGACTCTCTCAAGCAGATCTACCATTTACTCAACGTCATCCTTTAATTTTGCCTAAAAAATCACACTTCACAAATATTTTGATAGATTATTACCACAAACTTTATTTACATGCTGGTCCAAGAAATCTGCAAAATATATTGGCACAAAAATATTGGATTATAGCCGCTAGATGTATCATTCGATCCCGTCTTTCAAAGTGTGTTACTTGTTTTAAAAATAGACCCACTATAAATCAGCCTAAAATGGCTTCGCTGCCTAAATACCGCTTACAAGATATCTACCCATTTCATACGGTCGGTGTTGATATAGGGGGTCCCTTTTATACAAAAGAGTGTAATAGACGCAATGCCAAAATATCAAAGTCTTACTTGTGTTTATTCGTTTGTTACTCAACTCGCGCAGTACACCTTGAAGCTCTGTCGGCTTTAACAAGTGAATACTTCTTAGCTTCATTCGATCGTTTTACAGCTCTAGACGCGGTCTTCCACACACTGTGTGGTCTGACAACGGAAAAAACTTTGTAGCTTCTAGAAAATACCTTAATGAGATATTTCAATTTTATAATTCGAACACAAATCAATTAACTGAAGGGTTAGCCAACAGAAAGGTAACTTGGAAACTTAACCCACCAACTGGTAGCCACTTCGGTGGTATTTTTGAAGCTGGCATTAAATCAGCCAAGTGGCACCTAAAGCGCGTAATGGGTACGCGTGCTTTGTCATTCGAAGAGTTGACTACTCTTTTCTCTAATATTGAGGCTATTCTAAACTCTCGCCCTCTGTGCAGTTTGTCTAATGATCCGAATGAATTCGACGTCCTTACGCCAGGACATTTTTTAATTGGTCGTCACTTAGTGTCGGCTCCTAGTTACGACCTGACAGACGTCTCCATCAATCAATTGACAAGGTGGCAATGTATTCGACAAGCCACGATGCATTTTTGGCGTCGGTGGAAACATGAGTATTTGCATACTTTGCAACAGAGGCAGAAATGGCTTGCAGATAGGCCTGATCTGGCCATAAACGATTTAGTTCTAGTACACAATGATAATATTCCATGTCAACAATGGTCTTTAGGACGCGTAGAACAAATTCATCCTGGTACTGACGGTAGAGTTCGCGTTGTCACCATACGAACACAAAATTCTCGGTTTCAGCGCCCGGTCACTAAACTGAGTCCTCTTCCAATAAGTCAGGACAATTAAGTTATTTGTTTACTCTAATGTCAATTTTCTCAAAACTTATATAAATATAATTAATATTTTAATCTTCAGTTTTCTTTTATATTATACAGTCCACTTATGCTCTTTAATTTCATGCATGTAAGTAGGTACATTCATTTTGACCATTACGTTGTCTGATGATACCTGTTTTGAAATCAATGTTGATTTCGGTGGGGGGAAAATGTTGGGTAATCGACTACTCCTTTTAATCCCATATCCTAATTAATTTTGACACTCGCAACACCGGGCGGAAGAAAGTGCTGCCGCCCACGGCGAAAATAAAAAAATCGCTCTCTTTCGAAACGCAACGCACGCGACACATCGCTCCGCGGACTTAAATATCAAAATTGTGTAAAAGGCCTGTGTGAAGTGGTTCCGGAGTGGGCACACCCCCGGGGGGAAGAACAAGAAGAGCAGCGCGCTGTGAGTACCCCTTTTTATCCCATCCTGGTCGATTTTGTGGGTGTGGTCTACTACCACATATCTTATTTCAATTATCTAGTATATACAACATTATTTTCATGAACTATAATTATTATTATTTATATGTATTAATAATATTTCATAATTACGAATTCATTATTAAAAACGTATTTGATTTTTATGTGATGTTGATGAAATATGGTATAGGGGCAGATTAGACCTTGAGAAAGGACATAGGTAACCGACATCCACGGGCAAGAGCTAGTTATATATTATATCATTGCGCGCACGACAACTGAAAAATTTCGTCTGGGAATTGCCCTCCCCTAAATCACACCGTCCACGGCGCCGTAGAGCGGCGCCGCGCCCGGTGCCGTGCCGTGGAGATGTGGCCGCGCCGTAAATCGCACGCCGTCTATGGGCCGTCAGTTGCCGGAGTCACCTCCAGCGTAGATTCGGAGATTGTCGTAGCCAGCACCCCGGCCGACCCAGGGCCAAATCTCTCGATCTGGCCCTCATCCGGTGTGGGGACCACGGAGTCCCCAACTCGCCCCCGGGTATGGGGAGGCACGCAATGCTTCTGCTAGGGTGACAGGCGGCTCCACCCGTCACCCCCAGGCCCGCGCTCATGGGGGACGGAGGTCATTCTGCGATCTCCGACGCCCGACTTGCCGCCGCTCGTCGCGGTTGCGTGGTTTGCGATTCTCCTCCGCTCGTCGCGGACCGCAAGGTCTGCGATTCTCATTCGCTCCAGCTTCACCGCCTCCTTCACGAGCATTACTTGCTCGCAGAAGGAGGCACCCGTGGCCCACGCATCCGCGCAGCGAGCCATCGCTGCGAGCAAAGTGGCGAGCGTGAGAGCTCTAACTCCCAGGGTTGAATTTGCTAGTCAAGATCGATCTGATGCTGACTGTACTACACTTGAGTGAGAACATGGGATGGCGTTGTATATTATTTCACATTTTATTTCATCAGTAACTTGTCAGTAACATCTATCTTCTTAATATTTCGGTATTCTATATTTTATGTTCTCTACAATGTTGTACACTTGTTTATTACCCTTTTGTTTAGCTTTTCTTTCTATCCTGGGAGAAAACTCAATACTGAGTTAAGCTCGCCTTTGTAAATCAAAATGTGTTTATGTTTGTTAATTGATTAATTTTAGTGTACAATAAAGAATTAAGAATCCAGATTATTTATTAATGAAGTATTGGTTCCCAGTAGATTTGAATTGGGCCACCCCATCATTTCTCGTGGGTGTCGTAGAAGGCAACTAAGAGATAGGGCTGTTCTCCATCGGACAATAACCATACAGGATGAAGTGCTCAGTTAACGCCAATAGACTCGCCCCCTATCATGTGGGATTTAATCATAGTTGGCGAAATGTGGGCGTTAATACACCTCTACTTACCCCTTAATTATTAACCATAACGGTTCCTTCTCCAGGGGAAGAGCTTAGAATCTCAGCTGTCGTCGAAGCGTACCCTTCAGTAGGAGTGACCTGGTACCGGGATGGAGTTAGACTCCGTCCCAGTCGCCGCGCTATCATGACCCTGGACCGAGATGGCCAGATCGAACTCGCCCTGGCCTTCGTCACTGGTCGAGACGCCGGGGTCTATACCTGCACGGCATCCAACGAAGTCGGCAGAGCATCTACCTCAGGAAAGGTGGAAATTATAGAAGGTGAAGGGCATGAAGGGCATCAGAGTTCGAGCAAGAGGTCTCCTCCGGTTGTGATTAATACTCCTGATGTGCCGTAAGTACTAACACTTTATTAAGGCGATTTAAGTTCAATAGTTAGTGCGATAGAGTTTGAAATTGCATAACTAATGTTAACAGCTTACTGTTCTCATTCTAAGCAGGTTACCTCATCCCGACAACTGATGGTCCGATACGGTCGTGCGGTTTTGGTCGGTTCGAGTCCGACTTAACCAACCTCGTACGCACATTTAACTCGATCTAGTTTTACGTCAGTTCTCTCCTCTGTGGTAACCAATTGTAATCCACCGTGTCAGTATTGCCACATGTCATAAATCAATAAATCTGAATGCAAAGTCTTAAAAATCTGTATAGAATCTGTATGAGAACATTATTAGGCTATAATTTGTATAAAATCTGGATGCATTAAGTATCAGTTAAGTAAAAAAAAACATTATAAAGACTATGCATACAATTTTCGAACATTCTCTATCCGCACATTCGTCCATTTCATGTGAAGTGAGAATTTGCAAATTTTGAAATCGGCGATTAAATTTTCAGTGCTCGAATGCTGCGATGCCAGTCGAACCCCAATCACTTTTATGTGACGTCAAAATAATTACTTCGCGGAAAACGTGCAGCCTATGCCAAATATTGTAATAGCACCATCGTTGGTTCTGCGATGTGATAATTACAAGCAAATCCTATTAGGGAACGTGTGACCTGTTTTAATTACGAATTATTCTTAACAATATGCATTATTGTATCAAATCTTGGCCTCAATCATATACAATGAATCATCATCATCATCATTTCAGCCATAAGAAGTCCACTGCTAAACATAGGCCTCCCCTATAGATCTCCAATAAGACCGGTTGGAAGCGGCTTGCATCCAGCGCGTTCCCAAGGCCTTAATGCATAGGTACAACAAATAAATTTCCCTTCGGCCATGAATTTTCTTTTGGTTCATAATTTGCAAATAGGTACGGCCTGCTATCAGATTTGTTTCGTTCTTTAAACAGCAGTCGGGTTTTTGTAATATTTTTTTTTTGTAATTGTCGTGCAGATATTCAAAAGAGCCTATGTTCATCCGCAAGCCGCGGTCGAGTGAAGCTCACGAAGGGGACACCGTCATCATTCAGTGTGAGGTCATCGGAGACCCCAAGCCCGATGTCTATTGGCTTAGAGACTTCTTAAAGGTAACCATAAATAAGTATTAAAACACGTAAATAGTTGTAAAGTTAGTAAGTGGGAGAGATAGGTAATTAGAATGATTAAAATGCGGTGTAGGAGACCCTATCATATTAGGGGTTGAAGTCAACCGCCTCTGCAATACGTTACGTCTGCTCATTCATGGACGAGGCAATGCCGGAGGTTTTCCTCTCGGTTTAGAGTCAGAAGGTACCTACTAGAGGTTCGATACCCTAACGTCACGTTATTAAGTAAACTAGTGATATCAATTAGATTAAAAAAAAGTACGACAAACTTTTGTATTCCGTATGATCTATTACCGTTCAAGACCTATCTACGTTTTTGTGTCTATGAGTGATTCTGAATAACTCATAGTTTTGTGATTTGTTTTCAATTAGGTTATTATATTTCAATTTAATAAGTAAAATTAAATAGTAGTTTAATAAATAAAAACAGTAATTAGTAGTTTAATAAGTAAAAAAAAGGTTTTGTACATTTTTGAAATCACAGGTTTCTTGAATAATCTAACTTAATTGGGGTCCCACATCAATCAATCAATCCTCAAATAATTTAACTTATTTCTACGTATAGCCGGACTATTACCGGGGTCCCAAACGACCCCACCGTTTATTAACATCCAACTTCCACGTATAGCCGGACTACTACCGCGACGCGACCCACTTCAAGCGCGTGGGCGACGGGCCGGAGTACCGCTTCGAGATCCCGCACGCGAAGTTCGACTACACCGGCGCCTACTCCGTGGTCGCCAGGAACGTCCACGGGGAGACCAAGGCTATCATATCACTGCAAATTCTTGCCAGAGGTAAGTTTTTTATTATTGTATCAGTTTCATTTGTATCAGTTTCAATAGTATCAGTTTCATTTGGATCAGTTTACTACTACTACAGTACTAACCTTCCGCCCGCGACAGGAAATTCAAAAAAAGTATTTTCGTGTTCAGTATCGTTAACATAACATAGCTCAAGTATTTTTTTTTAAATATCTCTAATGTACAGACACGACCACTTTACAATTATATAATAGTATGTACAGACACGACCACTTTACAATTATATAATAGTATAGATATGGACGCAAAAACTACTAAACGGATTTCAATGCGGTTTTTTTGTTAGAAAGGTCTTGGTCAGACCTAAAATCTTACGTTTGTTTGATTCCAATCGGTTGAGTAGAACTGCAGATAAGAGATACACGGGGGCGGAGCCGCGGGGGGAAGGCTAGTAATAAAATAAAATATATTCTACAACATTCTACACAACGCTATCTAGGCCGGCGGTAAGCATAGCTTAACTAGCTTGTGTTATACATATAAACGTCCAGAACAATGCAAATATACATATTCATGCATACAAACATTTGCACTGAACGGGAATCGGGCCCGCGCCCCCTGCGTAGCGAACCGATTATAAGTGCACATCTCCGCTCGTATTGCCAGGGCTTAATAAAGGGGTTATTGTTGACCATGGGCCATAAATGGCTTTGATGAATGGCCCCTTCGAGTGTTCTCGGCTCCTTATGATCGTAAATAGAACTTTGCAACATACATTACAAAGACCACTTTAGACTAAATTTCATAAATGAAAAGGCACTGAATTAAAAAAACCGACTTCAAAAAACTATTCCAATAAAAATAAAATGCACTAAAAAGTTGAAAATAATTGTGTATTCTTCAAAAACTTTATTACAAATTATTATCAGTTTTGGAGTCGGTGTCAGCCAAGGTAGGTTTGTAACTTCTCACGTGCGTGTGTGCCTTTTAGGCGGTTCGAGTCCGACATAACCTCCTCCGCACTATGGCAGAACACTTATTACAGTTATTACATACAAAGTATGTTGTCGTTGGCATAGAAGTTTATTTGTAGGCTGACACCGACTCCAAAAATAACAATAATTTGTAATAAAGTTTTTGAAGAATACACAATTATTTTCAACTTTTCAGTGCATTTTATTTTTATTGGAATAGTTTTTTGAAGTCGGTTTTTTTAAACGTAGTTTTTTTTTTAACTTTTTAGTGTCTATAATAGGTTATTCTGTAAGCTACAGTAGGATTGCTACGGGTAGTCTATAACATTTCGTTGTTTTTTTAGTAGCTATGGGTAGGCCTTCGAAAGGTGCAGAAATTTAGTGGTCTAATTCAGTCCAATATATCTTCAATGATAGTACCTACTTATCATAGTATTGACTTAAACTTGTCAATAACTTAAACGAGACATTCATGCTATACTACATACCTTCATCAAATGAGTTCTCCTCATAAACTCATATGCGCTTCTGATGTAATCAGGAAAATACGTCTCCATGAAGTTGATAATGATGATGAATGATGACATTTAGCCCAACGTAGACTAGGTAATTTTAGCACGCTCTTGACTATAGTAATGAGGTGACATAGACACCGTGTCACAGGATCGTCATAAAACTAGCTAATTTCTTATCACCTATTTGATTTCGAGGAGTTCTCTGGTGTATCTCCGGAGGTCAAGGTCCAGTAGCCATGAAATTAATGTGGAACTACCTATGACTAAAACCGAACCCAATGCAAAAAGATTTTTCGAAACCAGTTCATAAACGACGGAAATATGGGACAACATATATAAGAAGTTGGGTAAAAATTTGAACTAAGAAAATACAAAAAATATCAAAATAAAAAAAGAATCACGGAAATCGCATCATAAAGCTAGGAGTAATCGGTGTACATACATAAAAAAAACCCATTGAATTGAGAACCTTCTCCTTTTTGAAGTCGGTTAAAAATTTAAATAACAAAAATCATAGTAAAATTCAAGCAAAAACACACGCATTTATATAATTCTGCCTACCACCCTACAAAACGATGATAAGGTGAGTATCAAATATCGATTGCGCGCGGAGAAATGGGGTGAAGGTCAAAGTTCGCCAGTACAACCAGCGTTGGCAAACTTTGGCTAATTGGTTGGTTGGGCCAACGTAAGCCAATGTGCGCCATAGTGCAGGTATAAATTTCTCAGAATATTGAACTACCGTTATTTTTGTAACGTGGTTTTTGTAATATAGACATTCTGTCTGTGGACAATGTTGGCACATGCTGTATAAATGAAAGATTATAGATAGGTACAGTATAGTGTTTTTGTCAAGTGTCGTAAGATTGGTGAGGATTACGACCAACTTTTTGAAGTGAAAAGTTATTTAAGCGTGTTGGGAAATTTTCGTAGAACACCGTAACCGACATCTCTTGTGATAGATTGTGACAATTTATATGTAAAATCTCTGTGTTTAAGTATTTATATATTAATAATAAAATATGTTAACCAAGTTTTCACTTTTGTCGGCTTTTTTTTCCTTTTCTACCCTGAGGGGGAATAGTTGCTTTGTGGTTTGTTTATTTTAGATGATATGGGGAGTCTAACGCATGATTATTAGGCCAGCAATATGTATTCTAGCTAACCTCGCGATCTTTGTACCGCATAAAAGTCGATTATTTTTTTTTTTCTCTGCGTAAGAACCATCCTCGTACTTCAAGGAATATCCTAAAAAAGAATCAGCGAAATCGGTTCAGCTGTTGTCGAGATTTGCGCTTAGCAATATATTTAGCGATTAATTTTTATATTATAGATTTGGATAATCATCTTCTAAACCGTAGATTGCGACGCCAGTCGTCGTTATCGTAGAACCGAATGGGTGCGCGAAATATTTATAAAAAGAGATGAATTCGGTGAATTTCACGCCATGCCCTACGCTGAATGTCACGTGAGTGATAACTGGAATCACTTTGATCCCACAAAGATTTATGCCCGGGAACCAAGTTAATTAACTTTTCCACATCCATTATTGATGATGAACGCACGAACGTGCAATAAAATCCCAACAAGTTCGGATTGATTTCGGACGTACGTACGTGCGCAGTGTGAGCGCTTTCATAGTATTCAGAAGGTCGGGAATGTTCGTGCGTGTTCGTACGTTTCTGCACGAATGGAATTCGTACGAAAACGTATCCAAAGTGAGCGCGGCCTTATGCGATAAAGGTTTATTGCGGAGGTAAAGTGGAGCGTCATTTTGATGGGGAAAGTTTCTCGCACGTTTCAGTCCGAAAAATCGTCCGTGACTATCACTAGCAATAATCGCCATACCATTATTGTATCAAAGTGTTTACACACTGGCAAACACTAAATTCTCGCCCACGATTATATCATACGAGATTCATAAGTGATCGCCTATGTCAAAGTACGATTATTGTTTGGAAATTCAGTTTAGACGGACACATTTGATAATATTCAATTGCGGGGCGATTCTCGCCAGGCGTGAATGAGTGAGCGGCAAATGTTTTTTTGCGAGTGTTTAGACAAATCAAGTTTTTTCTTTCCTTTCAAGTACCTATCATATCACGCAGGCGAGAAACTCTCCTCATCTAAATGAGCCTTAAACTAATACATTTATTTTAGTTTTATTCCGACTCAATATAGCAATGTCTTACCTACTCAATAACAGTTCTTATACCTATACAATCTTTTACTATTTGTGTCTTACACTATTTGTGGACTGGGAGTGGGTGTGGCTATGGCAGAGGACGTGATTTCCTAAATTTATAACATTATTATTTACTAGCAGTTGCCCGCGGTTTCGCGTGGAATTTTGATCTTATTCATCCTGATATATAACCTTTTTGTTATTCTGATGTATAAGCTTCAATATTGTAAAGTTTCATTAAAAGCCATTCACTCGTTTTTACGTGAAAGAGTCGCAAAAATCCTCACATACTTACAAACTTTCGCGTTTATAATATTAGTAGGATACTTTATAATTTGCTTGCAGAAATCACGTTCCTGCCTGCTAAAAGTTTATCGGATCAGATGGCAGCCATACGAAAAGCCAAAGTAAACACAAAACGAACCCAATATAATATAAGCGTAAGTCTTGGTGGCGACCGAGGCTTACACTGCGATGATGATAGAATAATCCAATATAGAGCGCACTAAAAAGCTGACATAACACTCTATGCTTCTAGAATTTTTATACTAAATTTAAATATTTTGGTTTCAGATCCCACTTCTATGGACGATTCGCACAATGTGAGATACGGGTGAGTCCTACCTACCTACAGTTGATTATAATTTAATAGGTACATTTTGACAGTTCTAGTCTAGGGTTGGAGAGTCTCAAATCGTTTGTGATAATAATTGATTCAGGTAACAAGTGAATAATCGTTTTAATTTATCTAGTATTGATAATAGGATTAGATTACGTGTTAGGGTTAATGAAAATATAAAATGGGTATTAATTATTGTTATTTATACATTTTCTGTCCTACTTTTGCATTCGTTCATCATCATCATCATCTGCATATAGACGTATTCTCCTGATTGCATCCGTGGCCAAGACGACCCCGGAGCTCAGGGTCCGCCTTCCGGCTCTTCCTTCTCCACTTCGCACGATCTTAGGCGTCCATGGTAGTGAGACCATTTGCATTCGTTATCAGAAACAAAAAAAAAATATGCGTTATCTCTACATACGATGCGGCAATGTAACAATTTGCGTGGTGAAACTTAGAATAACATAAGAGGGTCAAAAAAAACTCAAAATGTTACAAAAGTGATATTCTGGCCACGCCAACCCATAACGTAACGATTAGAAATTACCTCCATATGATTGAAATGTAAAAACCAAAGATAATATACAGTAACAACACCAAAATTAAAAAACACACGCGATATATCGCAGCTGTCATACGAGGACTCGCAGAATTAAAGAAGCACGTCGTAGTTTAAATTACTTATAGTAATTTAAACTGAGATATCTGTCACACTATATTTTTTGAAGTTACTATTATAAGTAACGTATTTACAAATTGTTTAAAGTAATTTATTATAGTTTCATGTTTCGTTCCAATAGTACTTACCAAATTACCTTCTATGACCTAGGCCATAATGATTTACATCAGATGAGCTAATGCTCGATCTATCCCTTCTACATCAAATTCTATTAGTTTAAACAGTGACAGAACATTCTTACGTTGTTCTTTCTTATGTAAACACTGAAGACAAGGTTTCTTTCACACTAAAATATTAAGATAGAATGCTCTTGTTCTAGCTCTAGCTCTTTGTTCATTCAACTCGCCCACGTAAAAATTGGCCCGCGGGCCAAATGTCCACTTTTTAAAATGTGCATGGCAAATGGCATGGGTATATTGGCCCGGAACAGTTTAATAGACAGGGCGAGATGTCTCATATAAAAAGTGAAGGGATATTTCGGCACAATCGTATATTTATTAATTAAATCTGTACATTGAAAATATTTTGAAAAATGCTAGGCTATCTATAATCGACACTGAAGCCGAAAATTTATTTATTTTTTATTTTTGTCTGTCTGTCTGCCTGCTGTCTATCTGTCTATCTTTCTATCTGTCTGTTTTGAATGCGTGCATAACGTCGAAACTACTTCATGGATTCAAACGAAACTTGGCACGCTTAAAGTTCATATACCGAGGGAGGTTCTTAGATAACTTTTATCCTGAAATTCAGCAAGGTTACCTTTAGAGAGGTGATGAAAGTCAGAATGTGAAATTAGCTATAATTCATTAACGCGTGGCCCGATTTCAATGATTTCTTTTTCTTAAGAAAGAAGTTGCTACAACGGCTGTCCCACAAATAAATATCATTACGCTAAGTCTCTTAGGAACCGAGCAAAAGTCAAATTGTCAGTCAAATCAAATTAAATCATACAAAAAAAAAAACATAAAAAAAACTCTGCTATTGTACCATCGACAAAGATGTAACCTTGCCACCACGCCGCGCCGTAAGGTCGCATTTTATGTGCAACGATGACCGACTTGGCAACAGCTACCTGAGATAGATCCATAAAAAAAATGTTTGACTGAGTATAGAAAAATAAAAACAATGACTACAGTGGAATACATATTTCTTGGCCACTTTTCTTCGTTCTTTCGGCTTTTGGTTTCAACTCTCTCTTTAAGTCGGAAAAAAAATGTGTTTGTAAACATTAATAGAAATGGTTTGTTGTTGAAACAAAAAAGGGATTTGAACAATGCCCACTTTTCACCTGTCCGATCAGAATAAGTAATTTGCCCGTATTGCCTTGATAATTAGCTCATAAAATAGCATTTTTTTTCTTTTTTTAACAAACAAACTAAGAAAGATAGTGGTGGGCTAGAAAATCACATATTAGTTTTTTAATGATAAATCAAAATGATCACCAATATATCAATCTGCGTGAGACGAAATTCACCATCTTAAACCAGAAACCATAGACGGAAAATATTCTCTACTCTGTCACGTTGTGATTAAATTCTCTTTACAGATGTTACAATCGGGACTATTCAGAATAATCGTATTATTGAACAAATTACTTGACAGATATTACGTTATTCTTCCTGTTACCCAGTAGGACAAATATTAGTCACACACACACACACACACAGACACACATAATCACACCTTTATCCCCGGAGGGTTAGGCAGAGGTGAATGAACACTTACATTTCACCAAATCATTGTATTAGGTCCCACGTAATAGGGGAGCACGTGAACCTATTGCAGTATGAGTGTATGACGGGTAAATAATAGTCGATGTTTGCACTACTTTTCAATCAAACGACTACGTCCAGTTATTCAATTTATTGTAAATACGAAATAGTGACTAACTTTTCCTTCATACTTTAACAGGCTAAGGATTAACGCACGCACATAGATTATAATATCGCTCATTGTCGCTATCATTTTGACTATTACCAAATAAGATATCAAAATAATATGAAATAATCGTTATAGTCGTACCTAGTAGGTATACCACTGTTATATTATGTTACTGGTAAGTACCTGCTACGATTACAAATAATGATTATATTTGTCCTCTCTCTACGCTATAAAATATAAATAAACACCGACTATGACATGACATGACATGATAGTCACAGCTTCATTTTGTTTCATGGTTTCGTTTTATTGCTGATGTGTAGTGTAATTCCTCTTTCTTTTGCGTTCAAATTTAATTTGATACTCCGATATCACCCCATTTGAGAGGAGAGCAATGTCCGCATCCGTGGCATCCTTGTCCATAACATAGCAGATAAAATACAGGAGAGCCTCATTGTTGGACAAGTTTTTCGGCAACCCCCAGGCTACGTGCGCGATAAAAATAATTTCTGGCAATACCGCCAGAATGTGATAATATAATAATATGCGTGCCAATTATCTCTCTCTATTACCAGTGATGCCCAAAACAGTGAAAAGTGGAGACAGACCCTAAGGGCCAGTCTACACGGCGCGTTGTTTGCGTCGCGTCGACGCAACGCAAATATTTTGACGCATAGCTGGCCACATGGGCGCTGCGTCACCGCAGCGCAGCGTTACTACGATGTAGTCACAACGCGTACACCCCTACCCGCTTCGCCTCGGGGGCTGCAGCTCCGTCGTGTGTGCGTTGCGTCGATGCAGCGCCGTGTGGACACTATGATTATTTGTATTCAAAACGACGCACTGGCACAGCGCTGCGTCGACGCAACGCAACGCCACGCGCCGTGTGGACTGGCCCTAACCTTTTAGAAAAGTGGGAAGACAGACCCTGGGCTCTAAGATTCCTGCCTTCAATTCAAAACACAACACTGTTTTGATGATGATTATAATAAGAGAACACATACATTATAAAAATAAAATAGACGAATAAAAATACCAATTGTAATGAATAAAATGTTGTCTTATTGATATTCATTTTTGACTTTTCATATTGTCATTTCTGTAATAGCAACAAAGATAAAAAGTATTTTATTTAGTTATTGTTGAGTATAAAAATTCCCTCAGCCTCAGTGGCATGGCGGTAGTGAACTCGAATGCTACGCAGGAGGCGCGGGTTCGATTCCCACTCAGTGCAAATATTTGCATGCATGAAATGTCTACTTGCATTGGCCTGGTATTTCCGTGCCTTGGAGAGCACGTTAAGCCGTCAGTACCAGTTGTCATACGAACATCTAATGGCAGTCGTTAGGGGTAGTTGGAGCCCTATAAATCCAACAACTAGTCTACACAATACTTTAATGTCGCCAATGGAGGTCAGATGGCAGTTGCTTCACCGAAAATATGTAAGTTCAGCCGCGTCGTGGTAGTACTGGAAGAGGTGGACCCCGGACTCTGAAGCAAGGCCCTGGATGTAACCAGAATGAATGCAAGGCTGATGATGATGATGACAAAAATTGCAAACAGTAAATTGTATGTTGAAAGCTCATGTAATCACTGAATATGAGCATATTATGACATGAAATAAAAACTAAATTATTACCTATATCTTGTCAATCTTGACTGTTAAGAATTGACTTTCGATAATATGAGATCGTCATCATCTTAGCGTTAGACCCGGTCGCACACGCGTATAGGTAAAATGTATGTCAGAACACGATCATTGGTTGTTAAGTTTTTTCACACTGTTAATTAGTCAAAGCACAGATAAATAAATACTTTACCTACACGTTTTAATACCTTGATTACACATTTTTCTGTCTAAAGATTTAAACCATTATTGGTTTTATGGTTTTAAAGATGCAGTATCTATTCATCAATGATACCAGTACAGTAATACGATAGCATTATAAAAATTGAATGACAGGTCAACGGATGTATGGAAAGTGGGCATCGTTCTTTCAAATGAATGCTTTGCGTTTCATTTGACAACGTAATAGGCGTGGCGAGGTGTGCTTGCGGCTGGCAAACGAATACTTTTGGAAAGTACTACCGCCATAGCAACAAATGTGTTATAATACTTATTAATATGATATTTTACGAATCTATTAATTTACGAACGTTAATATTTTTTAAGGTATAACCTTCACAAACCTTCTAAGTATAGAGGGTATAGGTATATTATGAAAGACAAACTAGGATCGCCAGCGCGAGATCATTATCATTGAAATGTGTTAAATGTGTAGAGGGTTCTCCTACCAACCTCGGTATGAGAGGCTACCGTGCCGCCTCCCCAGCTATACCTTTGATAGATCTTACTGATCTTAGACAGATTTGATGCAATGATTCAAAGCACACAAAAAGATAAGGTAAGTATTTCAAAATGCAGGCTGAATGGCATGAGTTTACTTAATAGGGCGAGGCTTATGTCCAGCAGTGGATTGCAATAGGCTAATTAATTGATTGATAGATACCTAAACACAGATCAAAGTCCACGCGGACGAAGTCGCGGGCACAGCTAGTAAACAATAAATTTGTTAATTTATAGATCATTTACGTAAAAGTTTACCTTTTACTGTGCACGGGGATTACAATTTTAACACCCACCTTATGATTCAAATGACCTATAATTAACAGATTTATCGTATATTTAATTAATAAAATATACGATTGTGCCAAAATATCCCTTCACTTTTTTATATATGAGACTGTCCCGACAGGGACAGGGACAGGGGTATATTGTCCTGGAACAGTTTAATAGACATATTAAACTGTTCCAGGACAATATACCCATGCACGTGCTAAGTAATTGATTTAGACGCTTTCAGTTTCTGGAGTGGCGTATATTTTCAATCACACAAATACCCTTGACTTTCAATGCCATCGTTTCAGTGTGAGAATCGAGTAATGTAGCACGGAATATATACCCGTCTCGGTAGTTGCCGTCTACTTCTAGCGCTCCTCGTAGCCTCTTGATACGTTATGTGCGCCTAGTACTTTACTACAGGCCCGATAGGGCCCGATGATTTATTATTTAATTAAGAATGCGTTTTACT
Source organism: Eilema depressum (assembly GCA_914767945.1). NCBI lineage: Eukaryota > Metazoa > Arthropoda > Insecta > Lepidoptera > Erebidae > Eilema > Eilema depressum. The sequence goes on along the minus strand of OU612012.1, from coordinate 28,994,903 downwards.
TAATGTCATTAAAAAAATAATGGGATGCAGCCAGATACGAGGTATATTTGTTCTCGCTCTGTTTATCGTTTCCAATAGCTGTTTCATGTAGGTATGTACCTACTTAGATCTTGACGAAAATTTTCATTTCTCATACTCGGAAAGTAGTGTTATTTTGATCTGATTATTGGGTGGAAAATGCTTCTTCCCTCCCTAGGGAGGGAAAAACTCATACATAGTAGATTGTATAACAAGGGAGCAAAATAGTATTTTTACGGCGAGGGCGCACTTTGAACCACGAGTCTAGCGAAGGTTTCTAGAATAGAACCCCGAGCTTTAGCGAGGGAGGCGAGGAGCGAGGGAAAAATAATTTTCCTCCCACCATCTCGGAAAGACTATTTTTGCTCTTCGATAACTGAGCGTAAAAGTCGTTTTTATCCTCTAGAGAGGTAAAGTAAATTTGAATTTAGAACATCGTGTGTACTAGGTTTGTGGACTCAAAACATCATTAAACCTATTTACTTCTACCTCTATGGTGCCGAATTTATCATACAACTTTTTTTTAATTCATGAAAAACTCAGACTCGTAACCTCCTTGGTGTACTTTTTTTTTAATTTGCTTTGCGCGCATCAATTTTTTTCACGTCATATTGTTGACATTGTTGTTGAATTTTTATTTTGTTGTATTTTATTACTAGTATTAATACACATATTATACAGCCTCCATGGCGTAGTGGTATTGAACGCGGCCGCTACGCAGGAGGCACGGGTTCGATCCCCGCTCAGTGCAAATATTTTTTATGCATGAAAATGGGTATTTGCATTGGTCTGGTCGTGCCTTGGAGAGCACGTTAAGCCGTCGGTCACGGATGCCATACGAACATCTATGGCAGTCGTTACGGGTAGTTGGAGCCCTAAAAAGTTTAACAACAACGGTCTGGCTGCAATGCTTCGATATCGCCTAATGTCATCATTGGGTTGTGGAGGTCAGATGGCAGTCGCTTCACGGCAAATATCGAGGTCCAGCCAAATCCGCAGTTAAGACTGGTAAAGCGGACCCCGGACTCCGAGGTGAAAGCTTTGGATGCTGACTGGGAATTAACGCTAGGAAGGAGAAACATTTCATTATTTCCTCGCTGAGGTGGGATGAAAAGTTACGTGTTGCACTCGAGTGCAAAGATTTTTCACCTTGTGCTCTTTTGATTCCCTCGCTAACGCTCAAGATTCTAATTTGTCAATCACTCGCTACGCTCGTGATTCAAATTTAGAATCTTTCGCTTGCTCGGTCATCAAAAATGAGCACGCGGTTAAAAAGCAACTTTGCACTCTTGTATAACAAATAACTATTGCTCCTCGAGTATTCCCTTTCTATGAGAAAAATACATCGGTACTGATTACTTGCATAGAATCATTCTCAAATTATTTATTTTACTTTATTTTTGTCATAATTCTTGACATAATTGTAATTTTTTGACGTTCATCTGCTCTTTTGTGCCTAAACTGAATAAACGAAATTGATTCTTTGATTCCATTTACAAGAACAGAGACGGAATTCGCGCGCTGGTTTTTTTACATAGCACGGGTCACCATACCGCCGTGCAGCCAACACGAACCAGCCAGTAATAAAAAAAAAATTGGTTCCATTTCTATGAATAATATGATGTTCCAAATTCAAATCACTTTTCCGCCCGCTAAAAAGCTCTGAACAGAAAAGTGCTACTTTGCTCCCACTTATAGAGGAACAAAGTGACACTTTTCGAATAGAAGGGATGAAAAATTACTTCCCACCCTAGAGCCGGAATGAACTTTAAAAATAGAACTGCTTACAGCTGTGAAGAGTTTTATGTAAAAAAAAACTAATAAAAAAAATGCTGCGGCCATGTGACTTTCTGAACAGCCAGTGTGAATTTAGCGCAAACTTCTTTGAGTGGAAAGAGCTGCAACAATTACGCGGTGAGTTCCATATTTAAAATTTAAAAAGTCGACATTAATAAAATTGGCGGGACATTATTATATCTGTTATGTATCTGTGACCTGTGACGGAATTAAAAAAAAAGGTAATAATCTTATAAGGTAAGATTTGAATATTAATAATGAGTTCAAGCGATTCCGGAATGTAGACACCAGATTCAATTATAGACGAGGCAAATTGTGTTATTGAAAATCTTTTGCCAGAAATCTCAAAAGAAAGATACCTACATAAATACATACAAATTATACAATGATTTTATGAAGTGGCGAGCAGTGAAGAATAATAAATAGGTACTGCTCATATTATTATATATTATCAATAAATAGCTTAGATAAATAACTAGTTTTATTTTCCTCATATTCGAAATGAAAAGTAGAGTGCTTAACTCGGGTGAAAGAATCAGTTCCGACTCGGACATAGCCGCCCTCGCTGCGCACGGGCGTCTAACTACCTCGGGAATTGATTCTTTCCACCCTCGGTTAACAATCTACTATTTCATCCCTTCTATTCGAAAAATGCCACTTTGTTCCTCTATAAGTGGGAGCAAAGTAGCACTTTTCTGTTCAGAGCTTTTTAGCGGGCGGAAAAGTGATTTGAATTTGGAACAATTGTATCATTCATAGAAGTCGAACCAATTTTTTTTAAATTACTGACTGGTTCGTGTTTGCTGTACGGCGCGGCAGTGTGGCGACCCATGCTTCGTAAAAAAAAATAAGCGCGCATATTCCATCTCTGTTCTTGTATCGAAGAATTTTTTTTTGTTTATTCAGTTTACACATAAAAAGAGCACATGAATATCAAAATATTACAATTATGTCAAGAATTATAACAACAATAAAGTAAAATAAATCATTTGAAAATGATTCTCTGTAATCAGTACCTACCTATATATTTTTCTCATAGAAAGGGGATGAAAAGTAGAGTATATTACTCGAGAGCAAATTATTCATCCCTCGGGCGATATACTTTGAACCCCTCGCTGTGCTCAGGTTTCTACGTTAGACCCCTCGCTACGCTCGGGGTTCTATTCTAGAAACCTTCGCTATGCTCGGGGTTCAAAGTGCAGTGCCCTCGCCGTAAAAATACTGTTTTGCTGCCTTGTTAACAAAAATTCCATAATACAAGAACAGAGACGGCATACGCGTGCTTGTTTTTTTTTACGTAGCACGGGTCACCGTACCGCCGTGCAGCCAACACGAACCAGCCAGTAAAAAAAAATAATTTGGTTCGATTTCTATGAATAATATGATGTTCCGAATTCAAATCACTTTTCCGCCCGCTAAAAAGGTCTGAACAGAAAAGTGCTACTTTGCTCCCACTTATAAAGGAACAAAGTAACACTTTTCGAATAGAAGGGATGAAAAGTGATTTGAATTTGGAACATTAAATCATTCATAGAAATCGAACCATTTTTTTTTATTACTGGCTGGTTCGTGTTGGCTGCACTGTAGTGCGGCGACCCGTGCTATCTAAAAAAAAAACAAGCGCGCGTATTCCGTCTCTTCTCTGTTCAATGAAACAATTTCGTTTATTCAGTTTACGCACAAAAAGTGCATAATATGAACGTCAAAATGATAACTACAAAATTACAATTATTATATGTCAAGAATTATAACAACAATAATGTTAAATTAAATCATTTGAAAATGATTCTCTGTATCAGTACCTATATATTTTCCTTATAGAAAGGGGATGAAAAGTAGAGTATATAACCTCGAGAGCAAATTATTTTTTCCCTCGGGCGATATACTTTGAACCCCTCGCTGTGCTCAGGTTTCTACGTTAGAACCCCTCGCAGAAACCTTCGCTACACTCGTGGTTCAAAGTGCGCCCTCGCCGTAAAAATACTATTTTGCTCCCTTGTTATACAATCTACTATTTCATCCCTTCTACATATTCGAAAAGTGTCACTTTGTTCCTCTTTATGTGGGAGTAAAGTAGCAATTTTCTGTTCAGACCTTTTTAGCGGGCGGAAAAGTGATTTGAATTTGGAACAATTATTCCATAATCCATAAACCAATTTTTTCTAAATTCTGGCTGATTCGTGTTGGCTGCACGGCGGCGGCGGCGGCGGTGCGGTGACCCGTGCCACCCGTGCTATGTAAAAAAAAAAAAACGAGCGCACGTATTCCGTCTCTGTTCTTGTATTAAAGAATCATGTCAACCCGTACCATGTCTTATTAAATAAGATTGTTTAATGCGATTGCCTAGTCAATTTATTGTATCTAAAACATAAAAGAATTTTATTGCATATTGGTATGGTCACTATGAGATTTTGTTAGATAATTACGTCATAACTTACGACAGTGGTCCCTGAAGCAGGGACTTAATAAATTAACCGACTTGGTATTACATGGATCTCAAAACTTTTTCAGCAAAAGAACTGAGTTGCGAGGCTTGGTATTTTTTTTACAAATTTTGTTTTTGATGGTATCTCATTACTTTTTGTAGATAGTCCTACTTTTTTCCTTTTCCGGTACTTACCTTTGTGACGGATGTAACGGACAGAAAGCGTGGAAGCCGCGGCGCGGGCAGGTCACCTCCGTAGCATCGGTCGCGGTTATGATTTATTAGTGTTTTTTCTATCATGGCCATTTCGGGTACTTAAGTAGCATTTTTGACTAGACCAAGGTCTCAAGCTTGGCCTGGAACGCCGTCCCGCCAGATCCCAGGGCTGTGTTCTTGCCTCTTAGCACTACTCTAATTTTACCAAAGTGACCTTGTGCCGTTGTCATCCACGGCGGGGGCACACGGGTTTTGAAAAACGCGCAACGTGCAGCGCGTTTCGACAATATTAATCTTCATGTCTAGAGAGAGTTAGATGAAGTATCTACTGCATGTCTTACGGGCGTTCCCTTTAACATATCTACTGCCAGTTTTGACATTCTAAAGAACAAAAACGTCATCAATCTCTATGGGATAGCCAGATAGATAGATCTACCTTTGCCTGCAGGTGAGTTACTGGAAACGGCCGTTAATGTTCAAAGTTAATATATTATGATGAGTTCTGAAAAGTTTGTCTGCAAGGATCTATCCTTTTTGGTCCTTTTTGGTGTATTGTCAGACAGCATCAGAAACTGAGCATGAGCAACCTCTGTGGTGGCTCATCTATGTTGAGGAATGATGTCACGTACAGGGGCAAATTGATACGACTTGTGAAGAAATAAAAAGGAGGCGATTGACAACGGCGGTAATTAACTGACGCTTAATGTGGCGAAGGCATATTAATATTTGACGTTGAACTACCGATATTTGGTGCCAGAGGAGAGGGGGGGAGGGGAGGGATATCATGCCCATGGCCCATCCTAAGAATAATCTATAGCTACGACTTGGCAGGGGCAACTACTGTGTTCCCAGATTGAATCCCTACCTGAACGAAAGGATGCAATCGGGATCATCGCAGTTCGGTAGCAGTTGTCGGCCGCAAACAAGGGTTGCGGATTACAACCTTTGTCCCACAAGCATGGTGTTAACTTGGCACTCCTTCTTGACGTTCAGTCATTTAAATAAAACTCTTTTACTTGTACATGTTAAGCTCAAAATGTAACGTTTCTATAAACATTGTTTGAGTGTTAAGTGTGGTTTAATCATTATCAGTGAGGACGGGCAAGGTGCGGGCAAGTATGATGTACCAGGCGCTTAGAGGGTTGTTGGAGCTATCACATATAATGCTGTCAAAGATATTATACAGCACTGGAGTTCAGCTTAACTGGATGCCTATCGACGAAATAGTAAAAAATTGTTGACTGTCCAGTGTAGTAAGACTCCCAGCACAAAATACAGCGTCCGCACGTGCTCCCTGTCAATCCGAATGAATTGGCGTACTTGTGTAAGAGAATCTTTGGTGTTGAAGGCTGTGTGTGTGTGTGTGTGTGTGTTCGTGTGTGTTCGTGTGTGTGTGTGTGAGTGTTGCTGCAACTGCTGCAAGCGAATTCCTTTTCCAAGACACATTTTCCAGTTAAAAGTTTTCGATATTTGTATGGCAGCTTTCAGTCGAATTTAATGTGCATAGTTCTATATTTTTATAGCTATACGGTGATATGCACGTGTATCCGAATGGTATAAGAATCATATTTTCATTTCAATATATAACATACATGACTTGATTTGACATAACTGATGTGTTCGTATTTGCAAGTAGTTAATGAGTCAAACGATTCCTGACCCAGTTACTGAAAAGTAATAATAAAGAAATCTCAATTTTGGAGAAGATCACCGTCACTGGACACTAATCGACGATATAGTACAAAACTGCTTTACTTCCAGTATACCTGGAACCCGATTGGTTGTGAATGTGTGGGTGTAGCTGCTCAGCTTCGATCACTTTCGGATCGTAGTTGTTTAGACACAGGTTGCAGGTGTGTGTGTGTGTGTGTGTGTGTGTAGGACTGCTGTGTGCGCGGTAGTATGGCGTGTCGAAAACACCTCCTCGCAGGTTATGCGCTCCTAATGTATGAGAGCTCTTTACTCTGTTGCTCGGCAGCTCTCATCCTTACCAAGTTTGACTTCTTCTGCTTCTATTCTAATGCTGTAGTTTTCATAGATTACCTACTTTTTAGATACTTATGTTTTTTATATTATGCGTACTATGCACCACAATGGTGTTAGTTTCCAGAGGCAAAGAGGGTTCTGAGAGTCTAAATTGTGGTATCAGTAAAACGCAAATATGAATACGACGTATAGACATTTATTAGTTTTAATAACACCAAACTTTTGAATTATAATATTTCCTAACAATACAACTTAATTAACTTATGGGGCTACCGTATCTCCCTAGAAATAAATTTTCATATTCATATATTATAATAGTATAGATAATATAGAATAAATAAATTTGTCCTCGAGTCATTCTTGCATATAACTTAAAATAATTAAAATAATTAATCACAACAATATATTAAACAATAAATTATTAAATTCTATAATACAATTAATTATTTTATTTTTTTAATATTCTATAATATATTTGAAATTACATATTATTTTATTATTCTAATTTTAATCGTTTGACATTGATACATATATTATGTATACCTATTTCCGACTTTGAATTTGATTTTGACTTTGGATCATTCCTGTTTGTAATTTGTCATTATTTATTAATTAATTGTAACTAACATAGCCAAATAAGAAATTGTTACTAACCCTATGAGTCAATATTGCTTTAATAAAGAAATTTTATTATTATTATTATATAATATTATAATAAAAAATGCCTTATCCTATTTTATCTTAAAGATTAAGCTAAAATGAATAAATTTTAAATAAATAAATTAACATTTACAATTAATTTATGAGCAATAAAATTTATTATTTTTATCTTTAACAACTTAACCTACGATAAAACATTTACAGTGTTTAACTGATATTAACCATACCATAAATTTAATATACATAAATAGGTACTAGATTATTTATAAGTGTTTGATCTCATTATTGTCCGAGCCAATTTACAATATAATATAGCCTTTTCCCAATATATTATTTTACAATATAATATAGCCTTTTCCCAATATATTATTTTACAATATAATATAGCCTTTTCCCAATATATTATTTTACAATATAATATAGCCTTTTCCTAATATATTATTTTACAATATAATATAGCCTTTTCCCAACATATTATTTTACAATATAATATAGCCTTTTCCCAACTCAGTTGGGGTTGGCTGTCCCGTCTTCCTATGATGCGGTTCTACTTTGATATTCCCCTTGAAGCGACTGCCATCTGAATTCCACATCATATTGACGATATCAAAGTTCTACAGATAAAAATATTGGACATTTGAAGGCGCCAACTACCCTAATGACTGCCATACATGTTTATATGGCAACCGGGACCGATGACGGCTTAACGTGCTCTCCGAGGCACGGATGTACGGTTGTATGGAAATTAGAAAGAATTTAATTCCAGGCGAAGTCAGGACCCGAACCGCTAATTCTTAATAAACACGATTTTTAATCTTTTATTATATTATCTAACCTAACCTAACTAAATGAATATTATTTGAATAATTCATGGCACAAGACTAGCACTAGTGTGCTAGTCTTGTCACGTAGACGTAGTGTTTCTTGCACTAGTGTGCAAGCAACCAAATTGCAAGCAAGTTAGTACAGTTGCAAGCAAACCAATGAAACCGTGTTTAGTCTTTTAACTCTGTGGGCACGGAGTTGTATGCCACTTGGTGAATACGTATGCTGTGTTAGATGTGCAGAGTCACGCATAAACATTGCGTGAGGAACTCGCGCATCCGCTGCTGTACTCACCTACCTGAAATATAACAGACACATTACTTGGGACGTTCCAACTAGTGGAAAGTAGTTCTTTGGAGAGAGGTAATAACTTCAGTCTGTTACTGTGGGCGTGCTACTATATTAATAGGATGCGTGAATTGTCTCTGTAGTGCTTGAAAATAATGTTTCAATCTGTGGACTTACTAAAAGCTAAAAAATAATTCATTATAGGTTATAATCCTGTAACTTCATGAGTTTACACTGAATAGTATTCTTCTGTGATAGGCTACCGTCTGTCAAACACATACGTGAACTGACTGGTATCTATAACACCACTCTCCTTGTCAATCTAGGGCATTGATCTGACGTGTATATTGACGTGCACGTGTATATTCCAAGTCGCATCAATCTCGCTATATAGGTACTGAAGTTTTGATTTTCGTTTGTCAACAGCCGCGTGGAGGTAATTCCCCGATTTGAAAGGGAGCTTCAAGACTTACTGTCCTATGATGGAGATGCAGTGGAGTTTGAGTGTCGAGTTACTGGCAACCCTGAACCAGATATTAGGTGGTTCCATTACAATGAAGTAAGTTTCGTCATGAACATAACAATAATACACTTTTCTAACAATAATACACGTTTCACACTTCACCTCAAAAACCAGAACAACTGCCGATCGACCGAGAAGGATCTGGCGTAAGCCTCACAAGACATATTATATGGAAATCGCCCTTATACAGTCCAAGATAAACTTAGTGATGAAAAATAGGAGAGTGAACCCTGGGTTCAAAAGTATAGACTTGCAACCGGAATTGGTGCTCGTATGAAAAAGAGACTATCATCTAATATGTTATGTTTTATGATCCAGCTAATTCGTGACTGCTCCGACTTTGAATCCTCGTTCGAGGACGGGGCTGCCCGGCTGAAGGTGAAACAAGTCACTGCGGAGGACGAGGGAACGTACTCCTGCGAAGCCTCCAACAGCCTTGGCAAGGCCACATCGAGCGCTTGTCTCGTAGTTTACCGTGAGTATGAATGATTACTAGAGACTGGGGTATATTCACATTCACATAAAAGGTTATTGTAGAATAAATCCTTTTCCCTCTTGGTCTTGGAGAAAAAATCTTACTATTACAAGCTTGGTCGTAAAGATTGATGATCTTTTTTATATGACAGAACTTAGCATGAATCTTTCATCTTGGGAATAAATTTCTATGGGTAAAGTATACCCTCGTTTATTTTCGCTCGTTTAAATATATGCCTATTATTATTGTAAAACTAAGTAAGCAGTCGAGGCAACTCAATGTTCAGCAATTTAATCGTCTTCGTAGTTGGTACAATAAGAACAATAACGTTACTGTAATAGACAGTACCTAGTGACAATTCCGTTGAAAGTACAGGGTTTGCTGCCATTTGCTTATCACAGAATCAGTTCAGTTGATAGAGTATTCCAAAAAGGGGCTAAAATGTTGATATTTTCGATTTAAAATTGTAAAGGCGTTAAAAGTATCCCCAATAAGTTTGACAATAAACATGTTTTTTTGCACAGCGCCTGGCGAACCAAATACGCTTAGCCAGCGTCTTCGTCGCCCCCCTGCTTTGCTGTCAGCAGCATCCACACCTCGGTCTACACCTCGCAGTACTCCTGCTAGATCAGTGTCTAGGACACCAGGTAAGTCAAAAACCAAGTCCAATGCTATTTAGTAAAAGCTGCCCATAATTAATAAGACCCAAAATTGTACCTTGAGGTACCCCTACTAAATAGATTCGAAATGTTACACACTTAATTGAAACATTTTGATTGAATAATCTATTATTCAATCAAAATGTTTGTTACACATTAGTTCTGTTTATTTCAGGCCCAGACCCCCGTCGCCTATGCAGCCCATCCCGTCAAATGGCTCCTTCCTTCTACACGTACCCTTTCAACAAAGTCGTGGAAGAAGGAGATCATGTCATCTTCCAATGTGCAGTAAAAGGCCAGCCGGTTCCTTGGGCTACGTGGGACAAGGACGGCATAATTATCACACCTTCAGCCAGATTCACCCTCAAAGAAAAGGATGAAATATTACGTATATTGGAAATTGAACAAGTGTCTATTGAAGACGTTGGAATTTACAGAATAACAATAGAAAATGAATATGGTAGGGCTGAAGCGTCTGCTCGGTTGGAGGTTATTACCCAAAAGGGAAAGTTTTACGGAGGAGTCAGGGCTTACAGTGCGAGTCCTCGGAAGAGTCTCTCGTACAGGAGGTACCCGTCCACTTCGAGGCAAGACTGAAGAACTCGGTTTGATTATGTAAGTTTAGAAGCGTTTGTAACTTTGAGCTTTGGTTGGATTTACTTGTTGTTTCGACTATCTATTGAATATTAATAAAATTGTAATCAACTTAAAACATAGTGCTATTTATTTTAAGAACTGCAATTTTATCAATATTTTTTTCTATAGTACTTATTAGCTCAGCGATTCTGGGTACCCATATTTTTATTGGCTCTGCGAAAACTGCTTTGCGAAAATACTTACTAGTTAATTCTTAAAAAATAAAATTTAATACGTAATATAATTCATTTCAGGAATGGAAACATGAAGCAAGAAGATAATTGTTTCTATTTAACATGTAATTTACTGATTTGTTTTCTTTTCTATTGTTATTTATGTTTTGTGCATTTTATATATTACTATTTTTATCTCTGGTAAGACCTTTGTTGTTGAACGAAGTAAGAATGTTAAGTTTGTTTCTTTTTGTTAGATTATTTTGAGATCGGTTTACACGTGAAGTTTTAATTATATTTATAATAATATCATAATTGTTATTTAGATACACTATCACTGATTTAGCATGGTTTTGAGTGCTTTACTATTATAAAAAGTTTATGCAACTTAGGTTTTCTACTTGGCTATGGGACCCTGTATTGCGTGAACTATAATCTTTTGAGTGGCAAAATATTACGATTTTCCTGTATCGTGTAGATCGAGCTCGTGTCTTACACAATAGCGCTTGGACAAACATAGTGCTGATTCTGTTGTACGTCTTAAACCTGGTATATAGCTTGTTAGGTTACTTACATGGGGTAGACCAATAACAGTCTTTTTATCATTTCTAGATCTGAGTTTAGAAATAGATGGAAAAGAAATAGAATGAATTTAGTTCGTAACATCAGAATAAGCACTCTACTGAAGTATTATGTGTTTTTTTTCGGATTACGAGGCGTTACGTAAGGTAGTTAGTTAGATAAAAGCACCCCGGGGTATTGGGCAATAAATTTTATTACGAATTGTTTTGATTGTTTTATTTTAAAACAACCCTTTATGAAGTGAACACTGGTGGAAAGAAACACTGGAGAGGTTTTGTAAGTGGGAAGAACAAAGGCTTGTACTGCGTGGTATAAAAAAATCAAAATTATTGTTGGATTATTATTGTATATTGCTGCTTGTCTTTCTGTTTGTCTGCCTGTTTATTTATAAATTGGTTAAAATTACGTTGAATGAAATTATTTCAAAATAAGTTCTGTTGTCGTTTGTAATTAATAACTATTTAATAATATAGGAAATGCATCAATGTCTGAAAGCAACTTACCTAAATTGATGTGACGATTTGAAATTGAAGGAATCGCTCGTGACTTTATTCAGTGCACTCTGAGGGCAACTCCAGTCTACGCTTCAACATCTCCAGGGTTTTTATGACTTTTAAGTACAGCTCCATCTTCTTAGCATCGTCGAACCTTGGTCTGTGGGGAGGAATGCATTATGAAGTATAGTGGTCGGCAAACTTGTTGACATGACAGCAAAGCGCATTTTACGTTCTCATATAGAAAAAGCACGGATTATGGAGACGCGCCATATAACGATACATTTTATTAAATTAAGGTAAAGTGTCCTCGCGGTAGCGTCATTAGAATACACTCAAATTTCATTAGAGAACATGGCTGGAGCGTACCACCAGTCTGGGACCCATTCATCCACTTAATTAAACATAACATAAACATAACATAAACTCACGCCTATATTCCCCGAAGGGGTAGGCAGAGGTGCTAGCACCCACATTTCGCCGTTTATGTTTAGGTCCCAATGTAATAGGTGGCGAGCCTTTTGCCATTAACCGGGCACTAGGAAAAACGCAACTTAATTAAACCAGGAAAAAAGTAAGAAATTACGTCACAGTGAGCTCATTCTGCGTAAATAGTAAAGTAAGCGCTTTAAACTATGTAAAAACTATCATCTTTAGTCACCCTGATGCAATACTAAACTAAAAGTACCTAGCCGAAACATCGGGCTAAACGTATAAATGTAACTATAACATAAAAAGTAAATCGCGATGGAATACGTTATAGAGTGATTATATTTGAATTAACTTCTTCCTATAAGATTGAAGTATAGAATGTGTTCTTACCGCACACTCCGCACAGGACTTGTCGTACTAATCTCGCTCATGGTACTTGATACGTAATCATCGCCTGGTGGCATTATGTTGAACCGCATTTGGCTATGTACAACCTGCACCCTATCATCTTCGGTGCTTGACGAGATGTATCTGTATTTCAATTTAAAAAACAATTTTGTACAGTTAATTTGTCTAGGTAGGTAGGTATATGTAAGAACAATTTGAAAAAAAAATGGTGAAAATTGTTCAATTCTTTGATAACACGGCATCGTAGGCACTTCTCTCTGCCTCTCTCCGTCTACGAGTGCATAGGAGTGTGATACATTTTCTAGATTGTTGTTTTTATATCCTCTATGTCGTGTTTCTACATTCTATTTATTGAAACAGACGCGTCACACGTCGCAATAGATTTCTAAGGTGAAAAAATTTAAGGTACGCACATATTATCATTTGGGACCTGGACACGGCGCTTCCGGCGTACGGGAACGCGGATGTGAACGGGAGGGGCGGGCGCGTAACCCGAACCAGGCCTCCACGAGCTCGGCAGCGTGCTGTATGGAACAGTTATTATGTAGGCTCAGAATACAGAACACACTTCGATTAAGAAAGAGAAAGGAGAATCGACCTCAGGTGGAAGGTGGAACTCGAACCCGCCATCTTTCCCTTACAGGGGATCAAAGAGGATCAAAAAATTAATGTTTAAATATTATTGTAACATCATTCATTGGTTCCGATAGCTCGTATGAGTATCGGTAGATGGCTCCCACCGTCGCCCTAAGACGGAATGTATAGAGGAATTTGGATCGACTTCGTACGGGTATCGGTGGCTTAGTGGTCAGAGCATTCCCCCTGTGAGAGGGAAAGATCGCGGGTTCGAGTCCCGCTCGAGGTCGATTTTCTTTTTTCTTTCTTAATCAATTTGAATAGTTAGTATAATTAAAGGCTTTAAAATTTCATTCAACAGAACAAACCTGTTCTGTATTCTGAATATGTAGGGTGAGTTTAGGGTAAGGTACCAGTTAATTAACTTTAGGTACAGTACGATTAAAATCAGTTGAAGATTCGGCCAACCTCGGTAATTGTCGTGAATCCCTCGTCTCTCACATAGAGTTATCAATTTACAGATATGACCTTTAATTATACCTATTACCCGTTGTCTTATTGAATACAACACAAGCACGACATGAGCAACAAAACCTCCTTTGTAGCTCAAAACTAACACAAAAATATTATTTTGACGATTATTATGATACATTTATGTTTATGAACGCTAATTTCATTCGTGAAAATATTCGATTCTATCAAATTTTATCAAAATTACCTTACAGTAGTTAAGTATCATAGCTTCAACAAATTTAAAGCGTGGTAAAATAATTGTTGCTCAATCTCGTGTAATTGTATATAATGTATATATATAACTATTTAAAAAAAGAAGATAATTTATTTAAAAAAGAAGAAAATTTACTTTCTTCTTTTTTGTTGATAAATTATTATCAACAAAAATCAGTAGAAGTCGGATTCTAAAATTTTTAATTTGGTAATTATTATCAATTCTAATCGTACTGTTACTTACATCAAACAGTAAAATATTGACTTATATCGATGTATTTTTTTATTTAATGTATACAAGTATAGCTTCAATAAATAATGAATTTTCAAATTCATGTCGCTTCTGCATAATTTTCTTAGGTCTACGGTTAGTAATGTCATCTTGGCAGATGCTATACATTGCGTTTATGATATTTCAAATTAAATGCTACATAAAAGACATCGCGGTAATGTATGTCGTGTCATTTCCGTCTCCGGATTTAGGCGATGATACCCGAAAAAAGTCGAGTGTTCAACTGATTTTAATTGTACTGTACTAACTATCTCAAAAACTATATCACATAACAGAAATATACGAGTATCTGAAATAAAAGGGTTATTCTATTGGTGTTCATATGTAATAACTAGAAAATCAGGAAGTATAAACGAATTAGGACAAATAGTAAAGTTTTTTTAGAAGTCGGAAAAAACCCAACTGATACTAAAATGATCGAAACAAGTTTATTAGTGATAATTTTCATGCGGTTTATGATAAATATGCAAATGGGTATCTACCGCCTGCTATCGAACTTGTTTCAATCTTTTTAGTACCTATCAGTCGGGTTTTTGTTTCTATTTTAATATTCTATTTTATTGTATACTTTTTAGTTATAACTTAATTGATTTATTATCATTAATGTCACACCAAACAATGTCCAATGAAAATAAATAACTAAATGTCAAAACGGTCAGTCAAATCGAAAAATGGTGAGAGATAAATTAATTTTAGCAAAAAAGTTTAACCGACTTCAAGAAACGAAAAAGAGGCAGTGAAAAGCGAAAAATAACTTAATTTACAGACTTACTGATTTATTAGAAGTCGGTGCTTAGCCCAAGAGGCCATATTTCAATTGATTGCATCATAGTAGTCCAGACACAACAAACAAAGTTGGCTGGCAGTAATATGCGATTGCAGCAATCGCGGCTGATTTCCTGGTATTTTTGAAGTGTTCCTTGGTCTAATCTCGGGGATCTTTACGAAATTTAAATGAGACCTCGGACTTCGGAATAATCTACTTACGAACAGAAAAAGAATTTTCAAAATCCGTCTAGAATTGGCTTCACAATCGTGTAACAAACCTACAAAAAAAAAATAGGGTACGAATAGAGAACCTCCTTTTTTGAAGTCGGTTAAAAACTAAAAATATTTTTTAAATAGGTACCTATTCAACGATACCCTACTTGACATAGTTTATTGACTTTCATTGGACAACTGGACGAAATGCTGCACAGCCTAAGGCCCCGGCCACATCTCCACGGCACGGCACCGTCCGCCGTCGCCATCGACGTCGACGCGCCGCGCTACGGCGCCGTGGACGGTGTGATTTAGGCCTCCCAGACGAAATTTTTCAGTTGTCGTGCGCGCAATGATATAATATATAACTAGCTCTTGCCCGTGGCTCCGCCCGCGTGGATGTCGGTTACCTATGTCCTTTCTCAAGATCTAATCTGCCCCTATACCAAATTTCATCAAAATCACATAAAAATCAAATACGTTTTTATTAATGAATTCGTAATTATGAAATATTATTAATATAAATAATAATATAATTCATGAAAATAACGTATTTTTAGTAATAACTAGGGTAAAAGACCCAATTATTGGCACCTTAAGCGAAATATGTGAAATAAATATCGTCTACGGAAATTATACTACGTCTTTTTAAGAGAAGAGAATGGTCAAAAGTAATAGTAGGAATATTGTTTCACGTTATTTTGATCGTAAATAAATATTTAATTACTTGTAATAATTTAAAAAATACAGTTTTATTCAATTTTATACATTTGTCCATAATTGGCATAGGTAAACCAAACTATTGGCATATATCAGACCCAATTATTGGCATGCCTATGGGGTAGGAAGAATCAAGGCTTAGATTATTAATATGTGATAATATATTAATAATTTAAGAATCTAGGTTATAGCTAAGTTTTTATAGACTCTAAAAACGGATTCATTGCTTTTTTATACTGTAGGGAGTTAGTTAAAACCAACATTAGTAAGTCTTTCGGAAAAACTAGATAAATACTTTGTAATAGGTGATTCGAAAACCTTCCCCATCACCGTCAGGGTACACTAAGGATCCATCCTTAGTCCAAACTTGTTCAGTGTGGTATTAGATATTTTGTCGGACAGCATCAGAACCAGAAAGAGCAGCTTCCGTAGTTGCTGACGTATGTTGATGATATACGTTAGACGATGTATGTTAATCGATTACTCAAAGACGCCTGGACCGATTTGCAATATTTTTTTGTTTGATAGGTTCTACTTCCTAGGTAGTCCCATGTAAATTTTTTCAAAATCGGTCAAGCAGTTTATGAAATATCAACAAAAATCCGTTGAAGTCGGTTTTTAATTTTTTAATTTAGTAATTATTAACATTAAACGTGGCTGTGACAATAATTGCAGGGGTGCCAGGATTAGGTATGTTTCCCCTAAGTAGTTATATTCTTTTTATATTTAGTATTTGCGCATTTTTTGAAAGCCTTCATCTTCTTGTATGACGTACCAATAAATATAAGTCATTGCGTGCGCGTATGTGTTAAAAAATGGTCGAAAATATTGATTTGGATTATTTTATTTCGCTAGTAGAGGCACGTACAGGGCTATGGGATAAAACGAACGACAATTATAAAGACAAACATAGAAAAATCGAAGAATGGAAACACGTTTGCCGAAATATTTTCCCGTTATTCGATGAAATGGACGTTAAAGAAAAAACGAAATTAGGTGAGTGTATGTACAAAAATTTATTTGTTTAAAATGAGCGCTAAAAAAGACCAAATATGCAGTGAAATATTCCTTCCTTTTCCCTTTCCTAATCCTAATCCTTTGTCCTGAATGACTATGGTATCAACGCACAGCTTAAACCGCTGATCGAGTGTAGCTGTAGAGACCTGAACTTGAAGGGTGTGTTCTTTGTATGACGGAGGCATCCGATAAGAAGGGATTTTCCGAAATTCCACCCCTAACTGGGGGGGAAAAGGGGGACAAAGTTTTTATGGGACAACGTGTTCCGTGGTCCAATCTACTTGCAATTTGGCGTAAAGTATTTTGGACAGAATTTATATAAAACCTCATTTAACTTAATTCAAATTCATCCCTTACTGGGTTAAATTAGAATTAGAATTATTCTCCTGTTGTTACTAAGACGACGAATGGAAAGAAAACAGGACCAGAGTAAATTTTGAGTACCTATATCCATATATTTTTACAATGAACCTTACTAAAAAAGAGAATATGAGGCTGAGAATGCCAGTGCATTCCACTGCATTTGTCGACAAGTCTTTTACTGTCAAGGCTGTGCGATTATGGAATGCACTGCCATTGAACATCAGACGGGCAAAAACGCTCAGCATCTTTAAAAAAATGGTAAAAGACCACTACTTGTCATTATGAGAACTAGCAATTATATACGCAATCTTTATTTTCCTTTTGTATAAGTTTGTTCCTAATGATTATTTCATTTACTTGTATCCATCCCGTATCTATTTATGTGTTATATGTTATTTTTCTATTTATGTGTGTCCTATATTCATTTGATTTACGTTAGTTGTGCTTTGTTTCCTCTCTTTCTTTTCTATCAATACATCTTATATCTAATTTATATGATAACTACACCATTATCTTTTGTGTTGTCTCATCACTTTCCATCCCAAGGTTGCCTGGAAGAAATCGCTTCCAGCGATAAGGCCGCCCATTATACATTAAACTGTATACATGATACCTACTTGTCTCTATTGTAAATTTATTGGTGTACAATAAAGTATTATCTATCTATCTATCTATCTAAAAATACGTCAATGTTATTAATTTAAATGAAATATATTATTACGAATTTATTATTAAAAATGTTTTTTTTTGGGTGGCGCCGTCGCCGCCGCCGTTGACGGCGACGGCGGACGGTGCCGTGCCGTGGAGATGTGGCCGGGGCCTAAATGGAGCTTCCCGACAAATCGGCCTCAGTGTAAACTTGGATAAAACCAAGATTATGTTCAATGAACATGTTGTACCGAGACCGATTGCCATCGAAGGGGCGACACTCGAAGTTGTTCAAAAATATAGCTACCTGGGGCAAGTTATCCAGCTCGGTAAAAACAACTTCGAGACGGAAGTAGCCAGAAGAATCCAACTGGGGTGGGCAGCATTTGGCAAATTGCGCCGTGTCTACTCCTCCCCCCTGCCGCAATGCCTCAAAACAAAGGTTTTTGACCAGTGCGTCCTGCCTGTTATGATCTACGGTGCCGAAACGTGGCCACTGACGATGGGGTTAGTCCGTGACCTAAAAGTCGCGCAGCGGGTTATGTAGCGAGCTATGCTTGGAGTCTCTTTGAAGGATAGAATTCGCAACGAGGTTATCCGACAAAGAACCAAAGTTACCGACATAGCTTGCAGAATAAGCAAGCCGAAGTGGCAGTGGGCTGGCCACATCTGCCGAAGGACTGATGGCCGTTGGAGCAAACGAGTCCTAGAGTGGAGACCGCGCGAAGGTAAACGGAAGGTGGGACACCCCCTAGCTAGGTGGACTGATGACCTGCGAAAGGTGGCTGGGACGGACTGGATGCGGAAGGCGGAGGATCGGCAAACGTGGCGCGTATTGGGAGAGGCCTATGTTCAGCAGTGGACTGCAGTAGGCTAATTGATTGATTGATTGATCAACGATACCCCACTTGACATAGTTTATTGCCTTTCATTTTTTTCATTTTCACAATATTATAGCGTTCAGTAGTCGCCATATTGAATTATCACTAACGTCATGTCTTCAGTGACACTCGCCGGATTAGGAGGCATCGATTGATGTGTGAATCATAAAAATCGGCCTAGGCCTTTGGTCTGTATAGTGCTTCAAAAGAACATACAAACATACATACATACCTACACACATACATACATACATACATACATACATACCTACACACATACATACATACATACATACATACATACATACATACATACATACATACATACATACATACATACATACATACATACATACATACATACATACATACATACATACATACATACATACATACATACATACATACATACATACATACATACATACATACATACATACATACATACATACATACATACATACATACATACATACATACATACATACATACATACATACATACATACATACATACATACATACATACATACATACATACATACATACATACATACATACATACATACATACATACATACATACATACATACATACATACATACATACATACATACATACATACATACATACATACATACATACATACATACATACATACATACATACATACATACATACATACATACATACATACTCGCGAAACACATTACCCTTGTTGGCGCAGTCGGGTAAAAAGTAAGTTTGTAAGGATGTTTCATACCCAATTATTACGCGCAAACAACTGAAACGGATCTGGCTGGAATTTATTAAGTACACGGAAAGATTAGTCTGGAATAACACAAGGCTGGAGCTGCGCTCAACAGCTAATCTTTTGAGAGAAGAAGATGTTAAGGTACGTACCGCTCTTCATCCAGGTCGCTTGTATCCTGCCACTGTACCGGCAGTTCAGCGTGCCATGCGCTGCAGCTAGGTCTAAAAGGAACCGTGTGTGAATTGTCGCTAAAAGTTTGGTTAAAAATGTCCAACGTGTGTAAAGCTTCCACTTCAAAAATACTTTGGTGACTTGACTTCATCAAAGTTATATTAATGATTCTGAAAATAGTTTTTTTTTGGAATTCTTATTAATTGTATGTCCGTTTGTTCGCAGTGGACGCCAAAACTTTGGTTTAGTCACAAATAAAATCTTATAGAATTTAGTACGTATTTTATAAAATAAGTAGATGAAGGTAGGTAGGTACGTACTCCTCATAATAATTCAAGTCGCTGGCGGTGCGCCAGCCTCCTCTATGCACTGGTGTGGTCTGCTGCATTCCCCGAGCTTGCCATCCGCTGCAGCTGGGTGTACAATAAAGAACCCTGTGTGAATTATCACAATCGATGAGTTGTCAAAAAGTTTGGTTAAAAATGTCGAACGTGTGTAAAGAAGTTTTCACTTCAAAGTGTGTTTGTTATTGGTTTATAAGGTTTATATTATCGGTATCCGACTGACCCCTCAACGTCGAAAGGAAGGCTTTGGAAATTAATAAAAATAAAAATCCCGACTGCTGTCTAAAAGATCTTAACAAGCTTGATAGCAGACGGTACCCATTTGCCAATCATAAACCGAAAGAAATTTAATAGGTACCGCCGGCTATCAAGCTTGTTTAGATCTTTAAGACAGCAGTCGGGTTTTTTCTTCTTTTTAAATTATTATGTTTTAAACTTTTTAGTTAAGAAATGACATCCATATATTTTTTAATCTCCTTTTAATTCCCTTCGTTTTGATACCCTACTCGATAAATTTGAATGATTTTTTTTTGATATCATAATATATTTTAGCACAAAAAATCCACCGTATAGTTTTTGTTGACATTTTATATACGTACCCTATAAATCTCGGGAGATGAATACCTTTCATTTGAGACCCCATTCATCGAAATCCGTCGAGCCGTTAGAACAAAGAAAACTATATACATACATACATACATACATACATACATACATACATACATACATAAATACATACATACATACATGCATCCATACATACATACATACATACATACATACATACATACACACACACACGCACGCACGCACGCACGCACGCACGCACGCACGCACGCACGCACGCACGCACGCACGCACGCACGCACGCACGCACGCACGCACGCACGCACCCACGCACGCACGCACGCACGCACGCACGCACGCACGCACGCACGCACGCACGCACGCACGCACGCACGAACGCACGCACGCACGCACGCACGCACGCACGCACGCACGCACGCACGCACGCACGCACGCACGCACGCTCGCACGCACGCACGCACGCACGCACGCACGCACACACACATACACACATACACACATACACACATACACACATACACACATACACACATACACACATACACACATACACACATACACACATACACACATACACACATACACACATACACACATACACACATACACACATACACACATACACACATACACACATACACACATACACACATACACACATACACACATACACACATACACACATACACACATACACACATACACACATACACACATACACACATACACACATACACACATACATACATACATACATACATACATACATACATACATACATACATACATACTCGCGAAACACATTATTACGCGCAAACAACTGAAACGGATCTGGCTGAAATTTATTAAGTACACGGAAAGATTAGTCTTGAATAACACAAGGCTGGAGCTGCGCTCAACAGCTAATCTTTTGAGAGAAGAAGATGTTAAGGTACGTACCGCTCTTCATCCAGGTCACTTGTATCCTGCCACGAGTTACTTCGCACTGTCACGTTTGGATATGGAGGCGGCTGTACCGGCAGCTGAGATTGCCATCCGCTGCAGCTTGGTCTATAAGGAACCGTGTGTGAAGTGAATTGTCACAATCGATGAGTTGTCAAAAAGTTTGGTTAAAAATGTCGAACGTGTCTAAAAAAGTTTTCACTTCAATGTGTGTTTGTTATTGGTTTATATATCGGTATCCATCTGACCCCTCAACTTCGAAAGGAAGGCTTTGGAAACTAATGAAAAATATAAAACCCGACTGCTGTCTAGAAGATCTTAACAAGCTTGATAGCAGACGGTACCTATTTGCCAGTCATAAACCGAAAGAAATTTAATAGGTACCGCCGGCTATCAAGCTTGTTTAGATCTTTTAGAGGTATTCCACGAAGCACACCCAATTAAAGGGCACCCAGACGAAGCACACCTAAAGTATTCCACGAAGCACACCCAAAATCAAAAATTTAAAATAATTAATTTTCTATTCCAGGAAGCACACCTAAAGTATTCCACGAAGCACACCCAAAATAAATTTAAAATAAATAATTTCCTGTTCCACGAAGCACACCTACGAATATCACTCGCATAGTGCGAAGACTAAAAGATAAAAATTTCGATAGAAGAAAATATTTATTATTCAAAAGACTAACTTAAATATCTAAAATCTTTCAGTTTCATTATAATAATGTGACACAATATTTGTCATTTTTGTAATCTTATTACTATTTAAAATCACAGGTTGTTTCACAATTATCTTTCAAGAAAAAAAAAAATAACTATTTTTCTACTATTTTTCTTTTTTGTGCTCTTAATAAAATCACAGATTGTTTCATAATTGCAATAAAAACTTGGATAAATATCAAAATCATAGTAAATAATTATAGTTTTCCATTGAGATCTATGTTGAAGTTTTCTTATAGCTACCTGTTTAGTGAATAATAAAACTACTCTACTTTAACATAAAAAAAACACAGATTGCTTCATAATTGCAATAAAAACTAGGACAAATATTAAAAACATTGTAAATATAGTTTTCAATAGAGATCTATGTTGAAGTTCTGTTATAGCTACCTGTTTAGTGAACAATTGTCCAAGTTTTTATTGCAATTATGAAACAATCTGTGATTTTTATGTTAAAGTAGAGTAGTTTTATTATTCTCTATTAGAAACTTGGACAATTGTCCAAGTTTTTATTGCAATTATGAAACAATCTGTAATTTTTATGTTAAAGTAGAGTAGTTTTATTATTCACTAAACGGGTAGCTATAACAGAACTTCAACATAGATCTTGTTTCATAATTATTATGTAATTGATGTTAAATGAAACAATCTGTGATTTTTATGTTAAAGTAGAGTAGTTTTATTATTCACTAAACAGGTAGCTATAACAGAACTTAACATAGATCTCTATTGAAAACTATATTTACAATGTTTTTAATATTTGTCCTAGTTTTTATGAAGCAATCTGTGATTTTTTTATGTTAAAGTAGAGTAGTTTTATTATTCACTAAACAGGTAGCTATAAGAAAACTTCAACATAGATCTCAATGAAAACTATAATTATTTACTATGATTTTGATATTTATCCAAGTTTTTATTGCAATTATGAAACAATCTGTGATTTTATTAAGAGCACAAAAAAGAAAAATAATAGAAAAATAGTTATTTTTTTTTTCTTGAAAGATAATTGTGAAACAACCTGTGATTTTAAATAATAATAAGATTACAAAAATGACAAATATTGTGTCACATTATTATAATGAAACTGAAAGATTTTAGATATTTAAGTTAGTCTTTTGAATAATAAATATTTTCTTCTATCGAAATTTTTATCTCTTAGTCTCCGCACTATGCGAGTGATATTCGTAGGTGTGCTTCGTGGAACAGGAACTTAATTATTTTAAATTTTTATTTTGGGTGTGCTTCGTGGAATACTTTAGGTGTGCTTCCTGGAATAGAAAATGAATTATTTTAAAATTTATTTTGGGTGTGCTTCGCGGAATACTTCAGGTGTGCTTCCTGGAATAGAAAATGAATTATTTTAAATTTTTTATTTTGGGTGTGCTTCGTGGAATGCTTTAGGTGTGCTTCGATGGGTGCCCTTTAATTGGGTGTGCTTCGTGGAATACCTCCTTTTAGACAGTAGTCGGGTTTTTTATTTTTAATAAATATTTTTTTTTAACTTTATAGTTAGAAATGACATCCATATATTTTTTAATCTCCTTTTAATTCCCTTCGTTTTGATACCCTACTCGATAAATTTGAATGATTTTTTTTTGCTACCATATATCTTAGCCTTTGAGTATCTATTTTAGCACAAAAAATCCACCGTATAGTTTTTGTTGACATTTTATATACCTACCCTATAACTCTCGGTAGATGAATACCTTTCATTTGAGACCCCATTCATCGAAATCTGTCGAGCCGTTAGAACAAAGAAAACTATATACATACACACACACACACACACACACACACACACACACACACACACACACACACACACACACACACACACACACACACACACACACACACACACACACCCACACACCCACACACCCACACACACACACACACACACACACACACACACACACACACACACACACACATACATACATACATACACGCACGCACGCACGCACGCACGCACGCACGCACGCTCGCACGCACGCACGCACGCACGCACGCACGCACGCACGCACGCACACACACACACACACACACACACACACACACACACACACACACACACACACACACACACACACACACACACACACACACACACATACATACATACATACATACATACATACATACATACATACATACATACATACTCGCGAAACACATTATTACGCGTAAACAACTGAAACGGATCTGGCTGAAATTTATTAAGTACACGGAAAGATTAGTCTTGAATAACACAAGGCTGGAGCTGCGCTCAACAGCTAATCTTTTGAGAGAAGAAGATGTTAAGGTACGTACCGCTCTTCATCCAGGTCACTTGTATCCTGCCACGAGTTTCTTTGCACTGTCACGTTTGGATATGGAGGCGGCTGTACCGGCAGCTGAGATTGCCATCCGCTGCAGCTTGGTCTATAAGGAACCGTGTGTGAAGTGAATTGTCACAATCGATGAGTTGTCAAAAAGTTTGGTTAAAAATGTCGAACGTGTGTAAAGAAGTTTTCACTTCAATGTGTGTTTGTTATTGGTTTATATTATTGGTATCCGTCTGACCCCTCAACGTCGAAAGGAAGGCTTTGGAAGGCTGTAACTCTCGGGAGATGAATACCTTTCATTTGAGACCCCATTCATTGAAATCCGTCGAGCCGTTAGAACAAAGAAAACTATATACATACATGTTAATACATACATAGTCGCGAAACGAAAATTTTGTATGTCTATATCTGTACTTCTATACTAATATTATAAAGATGTGTGTGTTTGTATATTTGTTAAATTGTAAGGGGTAATCTCGGGATCTACTGAACCGATTTTAAAAATTCTTTCACCAATAGAAAGCCACATTATTGCTGAGTGCCATAGGTTATATAAAAAACCGAAAAATAATAAGGTTTTAACGTGGTAGTCCGTTTTGCAAAGTGAATCGGAGAAAAAACGGTCGAATGAAAGCGTTTCTTACGAACGCTGCCTTAACTATGAAAGATATATTTTTGAGTTCTAGAGAAAAGATGTGGAGCTTGATTATTAACATTATGCCCAGCGAAGTGAGCACGGGTCAGCTAGTATTTTATAAAATAGATGAAGGTAACCTACCTAGGTACGTACTGTTCAACATTCAAGTCACTGGCGGTGCGCCAGCCTCCTCTGTGCACTGGTGCGGTCTGCTGCCTTCCCCGAGCTTGCCATCCGCTGCAGCTGGGTGTACAATAAAGAACCCTGTGTGAATTGTCATTATGACAATTCACACAGGGTTCTTTATTGTGTTGTTGTATGTGTGTTGTATGTGTGTTCGATGAGTTGTAAAAAGCTCAGTAGATTGTTCAAAAATTGTATCGCTAAAAATGCCGAAAGTGTCTAAAAATGTTTTCACTTCAAAAATACTTGGGTGACTTGACATTATAGTTAAATTATTAATGGTTCTGGAAAAAAAAATTGTTTTAATTCCTATAATTGTTTGTCTGTTTGTTCGCGATGGATGCTAAAATTGTAATTAAGTCAAAAATAAAATCTTAAAGAATATATCTTCATTGCAATCGGTTTATGACCAAACGTCGCGATAGCCGACATCTTTAGTAAAACTGATGAAGGTACTTACTGCTCGTCATCCAAGCCACTAATACCATGCACAGGTCTGGGTGCGGGTGTCGGCGGCAGTAGCCGCCGAGTTTGCCACCCGCTGCAGCTGGGTGCACTATAAGAAACCGTGTGTGAAGAAGACGTGAGTGGAAGAAGGAGGTAACTAACAATTTCTCAATATTGAGATAATCGGCTTCAAAGTTTGAACATTTCATTTGCAAATATTATGTTTTCTGATTATTTATGTCATCATATTATGGTGTCAAATTATTGTAATTGTCCATATTTATTATTATGGAAGCATAAAAATAAAACTGAGTGGATGGAAATGTATTTATTTGACAAAATGTGTATATACATTCTTCATCCACTGACAATGTAATATGATATTATGAATACTAAGCGTGGAAGAAGGGAGTATATAACATTAAATATATAAAAAACTAGCTATTGCCCCTGGCTCCGCCCGCATAGATGTCGGTTATCGCGACTAAACATAGCCTATGATATTTTTTTATACAACTGAGGTCACAGATAAGCACAGGGTCCTCCTGGTGGTAAGCAGTTACCGTAGCCTATGAGCGAGTGCAACACCAGGGGAGTCACACTCGTGCTGCCGATCCAATAAGAACAGAGAGATTCTGTGCCGTCAGTGCAAGAGATAAGTGGGACTTTGGTTATCCCACTGACAGCACAACCTCTCCAGTGAGCTCTGGCTACCCTACTCACCGTCGGAAACAACACAATTTTAAGCCACGGTTTTCTGTAGGGCGGAGGTACTTCCTCAGTCGGACTGCTTGATTGGGACAGATACACCGTCGTATTCTATTCTTTTTTATACTACTTAAGTCACAGACAAGCACACGGCCCTCCTGATGGTAAGAGGTTACCGTGGCCTGTGGGCGAGTGCAACACCAGAGGAGTCACCCTCGTGCTGCCGACCCTGTAAGAACAGATAGATTCTGTGCCGTCAGTGCAGAAGGTAACCTCCTATATTGGTAGCTATGTCCTTTCCTAAGGTCTAATCTATCTCTGTACTAGATTTCATCAAAATCGGTTTAGTGGTTTAGGCGTGAAAGCTTATTAGACATACAGAGTTACTCTTTTTATTTTATTTTTATACTACTTAGGTCGCAGACAAGCAGACGGCCCTCCTGGCCCTTACTTTCGTATTTTTAATATTATTATTAGTATTGCTTAGAATGGATATATACATAGTTATTGCAACTTTTTGTCATGGGCAATAATGTTATCAATACTGATATTCTGGTTTCAGAAATGTTATGTTTTAATACTAACTTACGTTTTTACACAAATAAATTTGTGAGCAAGTTCTATATTTTCTTCCAACCTCAATGTCTACTGCTCAACCTTTTAACATATCATCATAATTTTTGACAGCCTCTGTGGTGTAGATTTAGTGAACGCGGCCGCTATGCAGGAGGCGTGGGTTCGATCCCCGCTCAGTGCAAATATTTGTATGCAAGAATATGAATATTTGCATTGGTCTGGGTGTTTCTATGTATAATATGTATGAAAAAAATGTAACCAAATATTATGTTTATCCGCATTCTAGAACCCATAACACAAGCTAGTTAAGCTATACTTACTTTGGGTGTTTTTTTTAATCGTGCGAAAAATTCCCACGGATACCTCCCCCGCCGGAGCCGGAGAAGGTTATGTCGGACTCGAACCGACTAAAACGCACGCCGTCTGTGGGCCTTACTGCTTACTTTGGGTCTAGATGGCGTAGAATGTCCTACAATATTTTTTTTTATTTTTTTATTTCAGTGTTGAAGCCTGGTCACACTCGAGACTTTTTTGTACTTTAGAACAGGCATGACAATCATTCGTCATCATCTGTACATTAGTCCCGGCCGCATCCGAGGCTTGCACCTCAGAGTCCGTGATTCGCTTTCCGGCTTTTACTTTTCCATCTCGCACGGTCTTGGACAGAGTTGGAGAGGAGTCGGCAGGAGTCGGTTTAAAGTGGGAGTAAAGTTTTTTTGGAGTAGAGTTGGAAGGAGTGGGAATGGAGTAGAAGGTGGTCGGTTTGGAGTTGGACTGGAGTCAGATTGGAGCCGGAGTTGAGTTGCTTTGGAACCGGAGTGCAGTCGGTTTACAGCCAGAGTGGAGTCTGTTTGGAGTTGGAGGAAATCGGAGTGAAGTCGGTTTGAAGTTATAGTAAAGAAGTCGATTCGAGTCGGATTGAAGTCGGTATGGGGTCGAAGTAATTTGCTATGGAGTTGGAGCAGAGTCAGAGTGGAGTCGGCAGGAGTCGGTTTAGAGTTGGAGTCGGAGGGAGTCAAAGTGAAGTTGGTTTGAAGTTGGAGTGTAGTCGGTGCAGATTTGGAGTGAAGTAAAAAAAAAAAAAAAAAAAAAGAAGTCGGTATGGAGTCGGAGTATCGGAGTGAAGTGCGTTTGGAGTTGGACCGAGTCGTAGCGGAGTCTATGTAGTTGGAATAGAGTCAGAGTGGAGTCGGCATTCGGTTTAGAGTTATGTTATAGCGAGGTTGGAGTCGAAGAGAGTCGAAGTTGGAGGAAATCAGAGTGAAGTCGGTTTTGAGTCGGAGTCAAATCAAAGTAGAGTCTTTCGCATTTAACGCGCAACACGTGACGCCCCTGGTGTTGCATATGTCCATAGGCCGCGGTAAGTATTTCCCATCAGGCGGGCCGTGTGCTTGTCTGCCATTTAAGTGAACGAGGTGAACTAATGAATTCTGACATCATTCTGTATATCTACAGTGTGCCTTTTTATACTGTCATGTATAACGGCAACAAAAAGTTGGTCATTGGTGCTGATCATGTAGTGCTTTTCAAAAAAGTTACTAATTTTTTTGTTACACACAGCCAGTCTAGTAATACACATAGAAGAGCAGGAATGAAAGAGCATGGTCATGAATGAAATAAAGCATCGTGGCAGTACATTTTCTTGCACATAACTCCTTCTTCCATTGAAGAAATACGTGTAATAGACCGTTTTTCAATGGAAGAAGGCGTTAAGGCACATACCTCCTTCTTCCATGTATCTTTTGCTTTTTTTGTTGCAGTTATGCCCTTCATCTTCTGGTATTTTGGAAACTAAGCTTAAATTGCGGAGTTTTTTGATCTAATATAGTTTATATACACCGTATAACCGTATAACCGTCATATAACGCAAAAAATCAAAAATCTCAAAAATGTTAGTTACCCCCTTCATCCACTCACGTCTTTAATTGTCACAATCGATGAGTTGTCGCAAGTTCAGTAAATTTTTCCTATCTCAAAAAGCCTCTGTGGCGCAGCGCACATACAGGTATTTGCTCGATCTACGCGGCCAAAATTATTTTAATGCATAATTGTTTTAAACAATAAAAATACTTATTTTTTTTAAATAATACTATATTTTACAAAAAAACGCCTTAGTGGAGTACCTAGTTAGTAATATAGCTTTTTTTAAGTTAATTCATCGCTTTCTGATGAATTTTCTATTATTGGATTGTATTCTGCAGACACAAACAGCCAAAGTTTCAGGCAAAAATGTTTTCGCTTTCCTTTTTTTTATATTTCGCATGCTACTTAGCAGAGTTCTGCTCAGTTAAGATCCTCTGCTAAGTACATACATGTTGTATGTATATACTTAGCAGAGGATCTGAACTGAGCAGAATCGGTTAATTATATCTTGATTGCAATTTGTCCTCGAACATTTTCTTGCTAAATCTTGATGGTAACAGCTGAAGTGTTTATTTCTAGCCACAGCTGCATCTCGGAAAGCACTCCTATTGACAATAATGCCTTTTCAATTATGACTGCGCCATAATCGTTATCGTACACGATTCTTCTTGGCTTTTTGTAATGCACTTTAACACGGAAAAGAAACCTTATTGGTCTTTCTCATAATCTCGTACTGTCCTTGTGTCAAATCGGCATCTATAAACATTTGCAAAGCCTGCATTGGTGTCAAGGAGGACTCCTCTTTACTGGGTCGCGTAAGCAAAAATGCCTTTATCTTTTCGGAAAATTGATGCATCTTTGTTACCAGATCTACCCAGTTCCACTTTCGCAGCATGTATAAAAGTCTACTTTTCAAAGTTAGAACGTAGTTCTTCAGTCTTTTGCCTTTTGCTCTGGCTCTTTTTGAGAAGTTTTATCAACAGGTATTCCAAAAGTGCCTTCCAGCCAAGACCGGTTGTATTTTATAAATTTATCTTGAGCTT
Source organism: Eilema depressum (assembly GCA_914767945.1). Classification (NCBI taxonomy): domain Eukaryota; kingdom Metazoa; phylum Arthropoda; class Insecta; order Lepidoptera; family Erebidae; genus Eilema; species Eilema depressum. The sequence goes on along the minus strand of OU612012.1, from coordinate 28,964,800 downwards.
TGGTTCACCTTTGTTTTATTTCAGATTGCAAATCATGAATTTGGTCGTTATTGTAACCTTCACATGACAAAAGTTTATCTTTTAAATAGTTTAATTTGGCATCTAAAGTAAATAAGTGTTGGCGTGTTACAACTCTTACTCTTGATGCATCTTCTGAACCTAAAACAAACAAATACAATGTAGAAAGTCACTAAAAGATATTTCCTATTTTAAACGATATTTAGCTGAATCTCTTCAATACCTCTAAACTGTATTTATCCGGACGTTTCCGGAGATGATTTTCACTGTATTTACAAAGTAAAAGATCAGGGAATAACCTACAATAAAAATTATAGCCTGATCTAACCCGATACATAAACAAAAACACTAGCAAAGATTTTTTTTTGAAATAAGTTATGGTGTGAAAATGGATTTTTTTATCACTACAAAAAAAATATAGCTTGTTAATTGATCATAATTTTATTTATGCATTTTATAAGTCTTTTACCTTGTCCATCAGAATCCATCACTTTCAATTCGTAGGAAGAACTTGAGAATTTAGAAACACACTTCGAAAGTTTGATGTTTAGAAAAGCGCCAACATGAAATACGCACACTAAGTGAAACGGTCAAATTGCGACTGATGCCACAGAGGCGGGGTGTAAGGTAGCAGGTAGATAAAGCATGGGTATTGTGCCAGGGTTCATATATTATTCTGATCGTGGAACTAGTTTTTATGAATGTTATTAAATTTTTGATAATGGGACTTTTGGCCGCGTAGATCGAGCAAATACCTGTGTGAAACGGTCAAATTGCGACTGATGCCACAGAGGCGGGGTGTAAGGTAGCAGGTAGATAAAGCATGGGTATTGTGCCAGGGTTCATATATTATTCTGATCGTGGAACTAGTTTTTATGAATGTTATTAAATTTTTGATAATGGGACTTTTGGCCGCGTAGATCGAGCAAATACCTGTAGCGGTAGTGAACGCGGCCGCTACGCAGGAGGCGCGGCTTCGATCCCCGCTCAGTGTAAATATTTGTATCCATGAATATGGGTAAAACCATTGGTCTGGTCGTGCCTCGGAGAGCACGTTAAGCCGTAAGTCCCGGTTGCCATACGAACATATTTATGGCAGTCGTTACGAGTAGTTGGAGCCCTAAAAAGTCCAACAACAACGGTCTAGCTGCAATGCTTCGATATCGCTTAATGTCACCATTGGGTTGTGGAGGTCAGATGGCAGTCGCTTCCCGGAAAATATCGAGGTCTAGCCAAATCCGCAGCTAAGACTAGTAAAGCGGACCCCAGACTCCGAGGTGAAAGTTTCGGATGCGACTGGGAATTAACGTTATGATGAAGAAGAAAAAATGTTTCGTTAAAAATGCCGAATGTGTCTAAAAATATACACTTCAAAAGTACTTGGGTGACGTCATCATCGTAATATTAACGACTGTGCTGTACGTCATCCAAGTCATACCTGTGGTGTGTAGGTTCGACTATGCGAACGCAAGGCAGCTGCTGCTGCCGGCGAGCACGAAATCCGCAGCAGCTTGGTGTACTATGAAATACAATCGATGAGTTGTCACAAGTTCAGTAGGTATTTTTTATGGATCTACCACTTGAATAGTTAGCATAATAAATGCTTCAAAATTTCAAATACTCTCTTCTACTATCTCTTTCCAAATCGATTTTATCTACTTGGGTGACGTCAGCATCGTTATATTGTATCGATTCTGAATATAAAAATATTTTGTGTGGGATTCTTATTTTGTTTGTCTGTTTGTTCGCGATGGATGTCAAAACTTTGGATTACATACTTATATACACACTCATGCCCGTAAATCATCGAAGTGGTAGGCAGAGGTGTATTAACACCCACATTTCGCCAACTATGATTTTCGGTCCCACGTAATAGGGGGCGAGCCTATTGCCGTCAAACGGGCACATTTGCCAACGGGCAACGGGCAACGGCTTTGCAACGGGCGCATTTTATAAAAATGATTAAGGTACTTACAGTTCGTCATCCATGTCGCTAATAACGTGCACGTCTCTGGGTGCCGATGCCGGTGGTATTACCGGCAGTCTTCGGCGTATTGGCCTCCCGCTGCAGCATGAGGAACCGTGTGTGAATTATGACAATTAGTGTTAATGACAATTAGACAATATCGAGGAGTATAAAAAAAAAACATACATACATACATACATACATACATACATACATACACACACACACACACACACACACACACACACACACACACACACACACACACACACAAACACACACACACACACACACACACACACACACACACACACACACACACACACACACACACACACACACACACACACACACACACACAGCCAATTGAAGTACTAGCCGAAGAACGGAGAGCCCTTTACCACCGTAAAGTAACGAACGCATTAAGCCCTGCAGAACTTGGCACGGAAGCACGCCAAAATAGTATACGACGATGGCAATTGAAGTGGGATACCAGTACAAAAGGCAGATGGACCTACCGTCTTATTCCGCAAATGGATAAGTGGTTGAACCGTAACCATGGTGAGGTCAATTATTACTTGACACAAATGATCTCAGGACATGGCTGCTATCGGGCATACCTCTATAAATACAAGCACGACGTGTCTCCGATGTGCCCATCCTGCCCAGGAGTTAGTGAAGATGCAGAGCACGTATTCTTTACGTGCCCTCGTTTCGACCTATTACGCAGTACCTGGGCAGAGGCACTCATGAAGAAAATTCAGCCAGATGCTTTAATAGAAGCAATGCTTTCATCGGAAGCAGCATGGCAGGCGACAAGCGCTTTTGCGACGGAAGTTCTTCAGGAACTACGTCGGTTGGAAAGAAAGCGGTCGGAAAACATAAATCCGTGACATTAGCACGACGGAAGAGCAGTAGCTAGAGCCTCCCTCCACGAAGTAATGCCTAGCGGCGGTCCCGTGGAGGAAGAAAAGGTTGGCGCCAGAGGAGGTTTTTTAGTCGGTATAGGGTTAGTCATAACACCGAGTCCGACATACCTAGGTGAAAACCTGGATGATACGTAAGAGTATTTTTTGTACCTCTGGAAAAAAAAAACAAAAAAAAAAAAACACACACACACACACACACACACACACACACACACACACACACACACACGAACGCACGCACGCACGCACGCACGCACGCACGCACACACACACACACACACACACACACTCACACACACACACACACACACACACACACACACACACACACACACACACACACACACACACACACACACACACACACACACACACACACACACACACACACACACACACACACACACACACACACACACACACACACACACACACACACACACACACACACACACACACACACACACACACACATACATACATACATACATACATACGATTAGCCATTTAGGACGTCGGAAGCCGTCCTTTATCCTAAATCGTTTCCTAATTAGGATGCTACCATCCTAAATGCGATTACACTTTCCTAAATGCGATTACACTTTCCTAAATTCAGGACGTCCTAAATATCGGATTCTAAATTTAGGAAGGTGTAATAGCCACTTAAGCGTCAGCGGCTCTTCCCGCATGGTCAGTTTTGGCGGAGCCCAGCCAGATCTCGTGGTGGGCGTTAAAATCCCCCAAAAATACCAGTTCCGCTTTTGGAAACCGCTCCTGCGCATCATCTGCAGCCTGACTCAGATATTCGAAGAGTCGAGTTGTCTCGGTATCTCCTGTATGGGAAACAAACAACAGGTTTCACTTCAAAAATGCTTGGATGACGTCATCATTGTTACATTAAAGATTCAAAATAAATGTAATTCTTGTTTGTTTTTCTGTTTGTTCATGATGGACGACAAAACTAATTACCGGATTTTGATATGGCTTTCTGTTATTAGAAAGGGCTTAGTCCAACTAAAAATCATAATATCTACATAATGTTTTATCGCAATCGGTTGACTAGAATCGGAGAGATATCTCACATGACCCTTTTCTTTCTCGCCATTTATTTCATAAAACAGAGGAAGGTACTCAGTCAGAGCTCATAAGTGCATTAGCACAAAAAGGCTCAAGGTGTGCCGCGCCGTGTTTACATATGTGTGTGTGTGTGTGTGTGTGTGTGTGTGTGTGTGTGTCATTAGATACTAATACAGTAATTTACCAACCTAGTAAATTAACTGATAGCTAAGTGGCTGAAGCAAGATACTAGTGATTCACAGTGATTAGAGATATTTGTGGTTCGATTCCAGCTTAGTTATAACGATTTTTTATATTTATGACAAAAATATAATTATAAATATTGATAAAGATTTTGCATGAAGTTGGCATTATTTTTACATTTTATGTTGATCTTTGCTAAAGTTTAACAACTAATATGTAAACATAATTATTTTATTCATCAACCTGATATTAATTTATAAATTAAGCACAAAAAGTGTTATTGCAAGATCGTGGGATTCGAACCATCAACCTTTGCATTTCTAGAAGCCTCGTGCTAGAACCACTCGGCCACGGGTTGTTTAAGTAGTAACAACGAAATTATCGATAATATTCCTACGGAAGAACAATTTATGTGTGTGTGTAAATTGTCTTAAAAGAAAAAGGTCACAAGTAGCGCTAGAATGTTGACGCTATAGTTACGTAGGATTGCTACTGCACTTTTGAGTTCTACTGTACATCAAAGACATTGATACTGTACCTGTTGTCTCCGGCGCGGTTGGGTACCGCCGGCAAATTTCGACGTCCAGCCATACTTCTTGGTTAGCCGCTACTGCTCAGTATTCTGTAAGGAATAGTTAAAATATTTTCGGGCCCAGGATCATGTGCAAAAGTTTCGTACCAAAAATTTGTACCCAATTTGTCACATTGTTTTACAAAATATCAAGGAACTAGAAGGTAAATCCAGGCGATTATTCTCAGTAGTACCCTCTAGCCCTGTCATTATCTTCCCATTTGTCACCGGGGTGACAATTTGTGCCGAATGTTCCCTTTGAAAGCTGACTAGAGGGGACAAATGGGAAGTCTGTTTCTCAGTTGTCACCTTGGGGGGAGGCCGGGACAATTGCTACAATTCCTTCCCAGGAAAAATATAATTACCATAGAAAAAAAAACAAATAACACTTTAAAAATAAAGTACCTTAAACATATTTTACTTTAAAGTAAAAACTTCTTATTAAAAATACTCTTTTGTAAAACTCTATTCTTTTAAAAAGAAATCACTGACATTAGGTATTATAGGGCTTGATTCTAGAGAAGATTTCAGTATCCGGTGATTTTCCTCCGGTTATTTTTTTAAACTGACGATACATTTGCTAACATTAACTTCGTTAGTTTCGTCCGTATTTTGTGTTATCACAACGATTCACCCGAACTGGAACATGCACTATTCTCAGACATTATTTGTAGTATTTAACAACAGTGAGGAACCGATGAATGGAAAAGAACATTTTTTTGCATATTATCATCATTGCAAACCATGCGTCCATTTATATATCTGTGTGCTCTATAATGACCCATTCCACCAGGATGCATAGAAGCGATGAATTCTATGCCTCCTAGTAATCTGCAGGACTTCTTTTTTATTAACATCATTTCGGGCACATCGTGTAAATTGCCTTTACAACACACCTGCTCATATCAGTGATATTATTTTACCGCAATTAAGCACGGAATGACACCTATTATAAAACTGTGACTTTTTCATTGCTATTACTCACAAAAGTGAGTTATAGATTCTTTTTTAAATTTTATAGGAAGTGTCTATAATTGTCTATGTTCTTAAAAAAGTTTTGGTACAAAAAATAACGTGTTTAATAGTACGAATAAATTAATACGCCTATTGTATGGTCATTTGATGCATTTTCGTATTTAAATAAATAATTTCAACTTGTAATACTTGTGTAATAAACAAAATTTTCGCTCAAATTTAACTTTTTTTTTTCTATAAGTACAGAAAAAAAAACAGAGTAAAAAAAAGTTAAGTACAAACCTCATTTTTTTTAAATTATGGTCGACCGCCATTGTTAAATGCGCGCGCATAGGAAAACGAATTAATTTGTAGTATTGTTTATTTAGTATTTGTAGTATTATTTTATTCGCAAGTGTGTTGTAAAACATCGTATGGCACGTGTGAGCGTGATGATTACCGTCCTCGGCTGTCTTAAGACAGCCGAGGACGGTCGATAATACGAACTTTCAAATGTTATTTCGATGGAGTTAAATGGAACAGAAAATAGTACATTATGGTACAAGTGAGCAAAGTTGGTGATTACCGCCAAGGCGCTATTCAAGAATCAAAGAATCAATTTCGTTTATTCAATTTAGGCACATATAGAGCACATATGAACGTCAAAATATTACAATTGTGTCAAGAAGTATGTAAACAAAAAATAAAATATTAAATAATTTAAAGTAAACCATTTGAAAATGATTCTTTCGCTGGTTCGGTAGTTGGTTCTACTGAGAAGATACCAGCAAGAAACTCAGAGAACTCAATTATCCTTTTTATTTATTTATTTATTTTTTAATACGGTTTTTATACAAATTACAATGTGCGGGCAAGAAAGTGATTAGGTTGACCATGCATTTTTATCATTAAGATATTCTTCTACTTTATAATAAGCTTTTTCCATTAGACTTTTTTTCACGTTTATTTTAAAAATATTAAGTGGCATGTCAACCAAATCCTGATATTGAGATCCGAGCCGTCAGGCGAGGGTCTTATGAGAGCCGAGGATGGTAATCATCATGCTCACACGTGGCATACGACGTTTTACAACACACTAGCGAATAAAATAACATTACAAATACTAAATAAACAATACTACAAATGAATTCGTTTTTCTATGCGCGCGCATCTAACAATGGCGATCGGCCATATTTAAAAGAATGAGGTTTGACCAATGATATTTTCATAACATAGATATGTCATATGCTTACAAATCAACGTAGAAATAGCAATAACACATCTATTTATATTTAATATCATTGGGTTTGACTTTAATTTTTTTTTACTGTTTTTTTTTCTGTACTTAGAGAAAAAAAAAAGTTAAATTTGAGTGATAATTTTGTTTATTATACAATTATTACAAGTTGAAATTATTTATTTAAATACGAAAATGCATCAAATGACCATACAATGGGCATATTAATTTATTCGTACTATTAAACACGTTCTTTTTTGTATCAAAACTTTTTTAAGAACATAGACACTTCCTATAAAATTTAAAAAAGAATCTATAACTCACTTTTGTGAATAATAGCAATGAAAAAGTCACAGTTTGATAATAGGTGTCATTACGTGCCTAATTGCGGTAAAATAATAGCACTTTTATGAGCAGGTGTGTTGTAAATAATATTTATTATGTCTACATAATACCCTATTTCTAGAATCACTCAATCTAAATTTGTCTGAATTGAGTGATCCAATGAAACTGTCATAGAATCCTAGATTCACCTTCTAGTTCCTTGATTTTTTGTAAAACAATGTGACAAATTGGGTACAAATTTTTGGTACGAAAATTTTGTCCACAGAGTAAGTATTGGCTAAGATTCAGCTTGAAGCCATTTTGCAAAATGTCTGTATTGAGTGATTCACATATTGGTCAATATCTTCATTATCTAGTGAGTGACAAATTTTTGGATATCGGTTATAAGTTTTGACAATTTTTGACTAAATGTACGCTTTGCTTTCGTTGAAAAATAAAAAAAGATCACTCAATCCAGATGCACATCCCAGGATCCAATCTCGCACCCCATAATGTTTTGTTTATATTTGAATCCATCTGACTTATCACCGAAAGGAAACCCTGTGACCTTCATTCATCAACCAGTAGGGTGGGTCTTATACAACTGGATGATGCATTGCATTTGTTTTTACAGGATCCATCCTGTAAAAACAAATGCAATGCATCATCCAAATTTCCAAATATTCCAATATTTTTACCATACCTGAAAAGAAAGTATTCTTCACGACGTTCCAAGGAATTTCAAACAAATAAGACGTATTCATGAGTTCAGATGGTCAGAGCATTCCCCTTGTATGAGACTGGTCGAGGACTAAGTCCATACACTGTTCCGGGGTATCACTTACTAGGGCAAAAAGTGGCAGGAAGCCATTTGCCTAGCACTCCGGCTGACCCTGGCCCATCCACGATTTGAGATGGTAAATTATAATTTTATTATAATGTCACAGTCTAGAGGTGGGCCAGACCACCTGTGATGTACGGAGTTGGCGCCCTGCACTTTTGGGGTCAAAAACGATTGATAACATTATGATGTCTACAAATCGCATTTTAAGTCGAGGTCGGGCAATAAACTGTTATTGTATGTATGATTGTGGACTTCGACTTAAGCGGGGAATTCACTATCAGATGGCCCGCGGGCCGCCCGGCACCGCCCCAGTCTGCCGCTTGCCTGTGTTGAGAACACATGAAGCGGGCCATCATTTACTCTTTTGGAGAGCTGCAGTTCGGACAACCCAGTGCTCATCGGTCCATGTATAGCGGTGATTAAATTACGCATAGAACAGCTTGAAGTGCATGTGGGCGGTACAGTTACCGGCACGCCCAGCAATACCATTATTCCCATCCCGAAATAAACAGTCGCTGATCGAAAGAGACCGGTTTCGTTGATGTCTTGGAAAGAAATCTAGATAGCCATAGCAGTAGTTGTTACCTGGCATAGTCAAGACTGCTGACTGGTTTTTTTTTATCCAAACACCTTTTAAATAAAAGCGATATTTTCTCAATAGCGGTTATTATGTTGTAATGTAACTGAATGTAAATAAAATATCTCATCATCACTTCACTACATAATATTATAAAACAAAGTCGCTGTGGCTGTCTGTCCGTCCCTATGTGTGCTTAAACCTTTAAAACTACGCAACGGATTTTGAAGCGGTTTTTTTTAATCACTTCATCATCATCATCACTACATATTAGAAAACAAAGTCGCTGTCGCTGTCTGTCCGTCCCTATGTGTGCTTAAATCTTTAAAACTACGCAACGGATTTTGAAGCGGTTTTTTTTAATAGATAGAGTGATTCAAGAGGAAGGTTTATATGTATAATACATGCATAATATTGTAGAGAAACACTGCTAAATTTAGAGGTTTCTAATGTCATGTCGTAAAAAAGCCCATTTTTTTTGCGCTTACATTGCAAACGCTGGCTGAACCCCACGAGATAAATCAAAATAATGTACTATAGTATTGTACACCTCAAAGAGGCCTACATAAAAGTTCGAGATAGCTTATGTCTATCTATTATGGGTAGCCCACAGTAACCATTTTTATCTTTTACAAATTATAAAATTTTTATGTGTCATTTTGGAAGCTAATTTTAACAATATATTGTTATTCCTTATCCAATTAAATACTTTAGATACGTTGTAAATTTCATATAGATTAAAATTGCCATTCACACTATATAATTATAACGAATACTTTGGGAGCTAGCGCAATATGAAATAAACGCACGGCAAAATAAATTCAAGCAGAAATCCCGATTGACATTAGAAACCTCTAAATTTAGCAGTGTTTCTCTACAATGTTATGCATGTAATATACATATAACCCTTCCTCTTGAATCATTCTATCTATTAAAAAAACCGCTTCAAAATCCGTTGCGTAGTTTTAAAGATTTAAGCATACATAGGGACGGACAGACGTAACGCAACGCAAAATAAATTCAAGCAGACATCCCGATTGACATTAGAAACCACCAAGTATTGTTTCTCTACAATATTATGCATGTATTATACATATAAACCTTCCTCTTGAATCACTCTATCTACTAAAAAAAAACTGCTTTAAAATCCGTTGGGTGCTTTTGAAGATTTAAGCATACATAGGGACGGACAGCGACAATATGTAGTGAAGTGATCCAGCAGTGGACTGCAATAGGCTCGCTGTCTGTCCGTCCCTATGTATGCTTAAATCTTCAAAACTACGCAATGGATTTTGAAGCAGGTTTTTGTTAATAGATAGAGTGATTCAAGAGGAAGGTTTATTATGTATAATGCAGCGGGAACGGGATCAGAAAATATGGCGATACGAAGTTCGCCGGGTCAGCTAGTATGTTATAAAATTACGTTTTTAAAACGAGCGATTTGAAATCGCATGTTTTAGAAATGTAATTTAGGCTATACACTCAGAATACAAATCAGATAACCTGGGTATTATAGTCTAAGTTACGATTAAAAATGACCTTCACCCATCTGTTTTACCATATACCTATGCCAATATACCTATACCTATAAATATATAGGTATAGGTTTATTGGTGCCCGGTGGAGTAGAGTAGGGCCACCCCACTCTTGCACTGGGCACTGGCGGCGCGGTGCGGCTCGGCATGTCCGTGGCGCTTTGTGTTCGCGGCGAGGACAGTCACCGGCATCGACGGGCAGACGCGGTCTTTATTACTTCACGGTCAAGAAGACCGGCCCACCCCGCTGTCTGCGCCGCGCCTAAACATACTGCACATAACAAAGTGCCCGCTAAACGGCTATAGGCTCGCCACCTATTACGTGAGAGCGAAAATCATAGTTGGCGAAATGTGAGTATTAATATACCTGTGCCTACCCCTTCGGGCATTTACAGGCGTAAGTACATGTATGTATGTACTAACACTTTTCAACCAATAAACAGATGAGTGAACGTCGTTTTTAATCGAAGCCTCTACTAGCTAGATTCTGAAAGTATAACAACCTCAGAAAAACGTAGGCGCCACGCCTACGTTCTTGACCATAACAAAAGAAAACCTATTGACCCGACCTGTCAATATGGAATGGTTCAAGTACAAAGAAAACTTTTTAGATCCTCGACGCAGGCTCTGAAAGCCTGGAAACTAGCTCTGAAATTCCTGGATTCGAAATTAGGTCAAGGTTTGGATGCTCGTGACCTAATTTTCAATAAGTCTAGTATAACCTAGATTCTCAGTGCAGCCAGTGCATGTGTACCGGGGTAAAAACGGGTCGTATTTTACACTGTAGATGAAAACCTTGACCGAGATGTAACTAGCCTAGATTACGTAACATCCTGTATTAAAATGATTGGTTTGGTGTACTATAGCGTTTCCTGTAGAGATTTTTGGCTAATAACGGCACTGAGTAGTTACCCCCGTGTAGGTACATTCAGCCCTTTATTCTCAAAATCATCAGATATATCTTGACTAGTAAAATACCTACTAGGTATGCTCAAAGTATATCTTAAAGCTTCAGAAATCTTCTGGACTGCATCTCAGCTTTTTACCATCATGCGAGGAGCAAAAGGAACTCAAAATAATCTTACTATACTATACTAATACCAATAATTTTTGGTCAAGTTAAACTGTTTTATATTGATTTAAATTGGGTTATCATCCTAACTTCTAAATATCAGAACAATCAGTCAACAGGGAGGGAGGAATACTGTATCTCGGAGTAAGAAAATTTATCCCGGTTACAGCGCAGAGCCTACAACTCTGCAGCTACAAACTTAAGTGTTTTTTTCACAAATTAATGGGACGTGGAAATCTGCACGTCTGAACCCGGGATAGCCCCTGTTTCTTTTTAATGACTTACGGTATCTATACTATAGTTTTATTTTAACGATATGTAGTTTAATATGATAACCATCCACTGAAGAACAATTTTCAAGCGCAAGGATCAAGTAAAGCCGAGTGGTTCCCGGCAGAGTAGAATTTGGGCCTCCCCATCTCCTCCCTTGCGGTGTCGTACAAAGCGACTAAGGGATAGGGCTGTTGAACATCAGACAGATATATACAGCCCAGACTCCACCTCATATGCATGGGTCGAATCTAAATAGTGCCCGGAATACGGCAATAGGCTCAACACATATTACGTGGAACCTTATACAATGATTGGTGAAATCTGGGTGTGTTAATTCATCTCTGCCTAACCCTCTGGGGATGGAAACGTGATCACAGATTAATAAATAGTTACTTTTTTTTTTAAATAAATAAATTTTTAAATATTGTAGGACATTCTACACAACGCTATCTAGACCCAAAGTAAGCATAGCTTAACTAGCTTGTGTTATGGGTTCTAGAATGCGGATAAACATACTTAGATACATTTTTTTTTTGTAAATACATACATATTATACATGGAAACACCCAGACCAATGCAAATATTCATATTTCATGCACACAAATATTTGCACTGAGCGGGGATCGAACCCGCGCCTCCTGCGTAGCGGCCGCGTTCACTACCGCTACGCCACAGAGGCAGTCCACTTTTTATATATGCATATTAAGATAAAATACCATAAAATGTACTGATTTTTCCCTGTGCAACACAACAAAATTATCGATTAAAAGACTGATGTCCTGAGATAGTTACGTCACATGTTTTACAATGAGAATTCTTGGATACAATTTGTAGCGTGCAACAAGTATATTATAGTGTAAGCAGAAGGACATTATCTTCAGGAGAAAGATGAGTTGCTGTTCAACTAAATTCTTCATCTTATGGGTCTTCAAAGGGCCATATTGAAATAGTTGAACCCTTTTAAGAGTACGATTTATCTGACAAAATAACACATCTGTCCACCTTTTTTATGAACGTCCTATTTAGGAAAAAATGTGCTTGATTCTAAATCCTTTTTGTATAAAACATATTGATTTTAAATTTTAGGCGTTATAGACTGACTGAAAGTCCTACTAAAAACTGAATAATCGTCAGTATGTATGAAAATATAAGGAAATATTTTTTGTAAAAAATTATATTTTCCTTACGACTGGCATTAATTAATATAATTCCAGCAAATAAACCATTATATGTGTTACTTACCCTCCCAATGTAAAGGCTGCAACGGTTCACCACTTATCGTATTTAATTAATAAAACTTTAATTTTAAGCTAATTTATATTTCTATCACCACTATATTTAGTTCAGTTCTAGGTACTCACAAAATGGTCGCCAAAATGCGTAATATATTATTATTACACAGCACTATTCGATACAATAAACGTACGACGGAAAAATTGAGAAGAGTTTCGGATGGTACCGACTACTACCAACGACCGACTGATTCCTTTGGCTGCTCTCAATAGACTCCCGTTAGTACTGTATAGGGAACGTGGGTTGAAAGGACCTGGTATTTTACTGCGCATGCCTATGTGAATTGCGTCATAATTTTCCTAGAACATAGTTTAACCTTGACATGCAATTTCTACATATTTGTACATGTTATAAACTGATCTACATGAACTTTATTCATGTATACGAATACTGTGTATTTAAAGCGTCGGTAGCTTAGTGGTTAAGGAGTCGGCCTAACGATCGAGAGGTCCCGGGTTCGAATCCTGGTCATTATACTACCGACGTGAACCCACTCCTAACACAAGCAATTTAGCTTAGCTGGAGGGGTTAACGGGAATATTAGTAATTTCGGTTGCTAGTATTCTTTTCAAAAAAAAAAAAAAAACTGTATAAGAATATCCATTTGCAAGATCTATGAATTTGTATTTTATAGTATTAAGAGTTGAAAGAACCGTCCATATTAGGGTATTGTAATCGTATTAGATTGATGTGGACTTGCTAAGATGTTAATCGCGGTGGCATGGCAGGGCGGTGGGCGTTGCGAAAGCTTGGGCGGCATCTTAGTGGTAGCGTCAGGAAAATCGTGGGCGAATTTATTCCTATAAATATCCGTAATAATGCGCAATAATAAGTGTGTCTAGTTCCTACTTATTTATCATACTGACATAATATCACAAAGTCTTTTTATTACCAAATGTAATAAATGGTAGGTTGGTTTCCTCTGTGTTTGTCTACTAATTTAATTTACCTATTTATCACACTCAGGATCCTCGAAGAAGTAGTTAATGCTCTGATGTCTCACAGCACCGCCAAGTACACACATTCAGTTTAGGTATATCTTAGGTATTAAGTACTGTACAGTAGTTGTGTAGAATATATATTTATTTATTATTTATTCGGGGATACAGGCGTGAGTTTATGTTATGTATGTTATGTTATACCACACCTATATTTCCTCTTGCGAGATATTTATTTAATAGGTAGCCTGTGCCACTTTATGCGCACAATTTCTATTTATAGACGAGCGTCTATAGAGACCCGGGCTTATATACCTAGAGTGCGCATATCACTCAGCTCTGTGATGCCGAGCGTACGTAGAGACCTTGCGATGGTATAGTGAGGATGAGCCAGGAGACTCGGTACTGTTCATACCCGTGCCTACTGTTCATGCTTAGTTAGGCGCGCTCTATAGCAATGTATAATACACACACGCATCGCTTAATAGCCTTAAGCTAAGTACTCACATACAGTTTTACTCGATCAAGCTAACATGTTGAGTAAAACTCACGGGAGGACTTTCGTCCACACATTCAGTATTTATCAATAGGTGTGAAGGGAATTACTTTTATTGAATTCCATTGAGCCGGCTCGATACGAGCTTTGCGGTTAACATGTTGAATTGATTGATACTGAATGTGAGTACGGATCATCAGAGTGGTGGCACTAAGGCTATTAAGCAAAGCGTGTGTGTGCTCTCAGGATGAAACCGGGCGTCTATACCCAGGTGGGTGTTACACTGTCTATTTAAAGACGAGCGTTTATAGATATCCGGTCTCTTTAAAAGCGTTTATAGAGACCGGATATCTATAAACGCGACGAGCGATAGACGAGCGCGTCTATAAATAGAAATTGTGCGCAAGAAGCGTCACTTGCAACTTATAAAATCGGTATGTCTAAGAAGGTAAATAACAAATTTTATGGCGTGATATAGGTATACCTATGCATAATATAAATCAACATTCTACAACATTCTACACAACGCTATCTAGACCCATAACACATCTATAACACAAGCTAGTTAAGCTATGTTTACCATGATGGTAAACATACTTAGACACTTTTTTTGTAAATGCGTACTTGATATAGGTACATAGAAACACCCAGAACTATACATATTTATGCATACAAATAATATATATGCACTGAGCGGAAATCGAACCCGCGCCCCTTGCGAAGTCGCCGCTGTCAAATAACTAGGGTCATTCTATCTATTTAATGAGATTATATCGTTCAAGATTTAAGTACCTACTTATCGCGTTAATTACAAACCTTCGTGGTTTCCAGGAGTGCTGCTAGGCCATAAATTGAATGTGAAATAAATAAATAAAAAATGAATGTGAAATAAATATATAAAAAATACACAGAAAAGATCAGGATAATGGATTTGTTGACAAATCGCAAATACGTTAGAGTGTATAACACGTGTTTACACAAATAAATAATTTGAATTTGAATTTGAGTGCTAACGTATTTCAGATTTGTAAAAGCAAAGAAAATATCAAAAACGTTGTTGTCGGAATACAATTGCCAACAAAGAACATTGATATCGGGATCGGTTTTAACATTAGATCGACCCAAAATTAATGAATAACTTTTTATTACGACCAACCTTCACGGAAATGGACGTTTCAGAAGTTAGGCATTGTCGGAATGGTCATTCAAAGAAATGGACTTGAGAGTTAACTGGGCATGACAGGAACTGGACCTAAGAGATCGAAAGGATCCTTTTACTTTGATATCACTTTGTTATCTTTTGGGAGATTCAGCGTGGGCCGAGTGTAGGCGATATTTTCATTAGGAGAATTTTGGCCTTTTGAATTAGACGTGATATTATTATAGAAATACATAGTAGGCGGGCAAAGTCGACTCCAACTGAGTTGGGTGAAGACTCAGAGAATGATGATGACGTAGTAGGTAAGATAAAACAATATTGTAAAACGGACTTCTGTGTGACTGTATATGTACAGTCAGCATCAGATCGATCTTTACGAACAAAGTACTCAAAATGATGTTACTGCCTTGGTATTTCCCTCTTCCTGTTGACGATTGTTCTGATATTTGGTACACAGCTTTAGTTCGGACAACAATACAATTTAAATCAATAAACAGTTTTATTTGCTCTTAATACCTTAGTACATTGATTTATATTGTTACTAAAGTAACTAGATCACCCCAATACAGCATAGGACTATAGTCCAAGGACCTGACTCGCGTCATTCAAAGGCTAAAACTAAGTGACAGTCAGACAACAAACTTATCATGATATAAAAGAACAAACAGGA
The DNA here is from genome assembly GCA_914767945.1 of Eilema depressum. Lineage (NCBI taxonomy): Eukaryota > Metazoa > Arthropoda > Insecta > Lepidoptera > Erebidae > Eilema > Eilema depressum. The sequence goes on along the minus strand of OU612012.1, from coordinate 28,948,684 downwards.
CTCCATTTCACGCTCAATTTTATTTTTTCTATATTTATATTTCTTAAAATAAGATTTCAAAATGAATTATAAAAATTACAAACTATGTCAAGTGTTGTCAATATAAATAAAAATTAGTTTTCCCATGCATAGGTATGGGAGATTGTACATCAATGAATTGAACTTTGTTGAAATAAAAAAAATGGAATATACTTTAGGCAATAATAATAATATGTATAATTTAAATCATTTTGTATTTTAGGTAGGTATCCCAAGATGCAAGACGCGCGGCGGCGGGCAGTTTTAGTCAGTCCCAGCCACCCTGCTGGGCGGTTATGTCCTTTTTTATGCATATCCGAGGGGATTTCCGCGTGATAAAAAAACAGATTATAGTTTGGAATGACATATAGGCTACATTTTATCCCTGTATAGGTTCCTCTAGCTAGTTTTTTATATTGGCTATCACATAGAGTTTTATTATAACGAACGAAAGCTACTTTTGACCTTGTAAAGCGCGTTTTATGACATTTATGGAAGACGCTGATCACGAATGTGAAAAAAACTGGGTACTAGTTGCAGTCAATAAGGTCGAAAATGGCCTGCACAAATTTTTGAAGGCTCTGCGTTATGATTAATGTAAAAATTAGGCGCGCACCTTTTTTGACCTTTTCGACGGTAACTAGTAGGTACATAGATACCCGGTTTTTTTTCACGGTTACGGTTTTTTGACGTCGGACAATCAAGTTCATAACTCTAGTTATTGGTTAATTGGTTAATGACATTGCCTTGGTATTAAGATCATTTTGAGGCTTTGCTGTCAAGATTGTTCTGACACTACGCTGACTGTAGACATTTGGTTATAACGGATTGAAGGAATTAAAAAACTAGGGTTTTTAGTCCATTATATATATTTATTTCTAATAATTTAAGAAGTATAACACAATAATATTTATTATGATAATAGCAATTATAGGTAGTATATTTAATATACGTAATATAATAATATTAACTATGCTAGTATATTTTAATAACAAAGTTACGAGTACTATAAGTACATTTAAATAGCATTTTCAACTAAATTACTTCACTCAATAACTTTTTTGAAATCCTGAAAGATCATGTACTTTTGATGTTGGCTGTATCAAGCAACCAATCACTTGTCACCTACGCCTACAATTGTAGGTGGTACGTAAAGATTAAATAATGCGATTTACTTGTATTTCAGCTTCTTGCTGAAAGGCTGAAAGATTGAAAGATACTATAAGGCAGCACCGACCTACAAATTTATTCTTTTTAATATTAAAATACATAAAGTACATAACCGCAGATATTATTTATTTCAACAGTATGGGTATCGACAGCAAGACTTCGCAAGAAGTGAAATATTTCAAATAGTACTTTAATGCTGAGGGTTAAAGGTTGGTTTTGCTTTGTATTGTGGGTGTCGGTCGAGGCGGTGCTGCCTAATAATTCATGAGCATTGACCTTTTTACGTTCAAATGGTTAGGGGAGCAGTAGGAACGCTCCCTGTCTCTGTCTAGCTTGTTTTATTAACAGTTTGCGTTTATGTTATGTCGGCATCAGCTCGACCTTGATTATCAAAGTACTCAAAGTGATATAAATATCTTGGTATTCCCCCTACCTGGTGACTGATTGTTTTGATATTTCGTACACAGCTTTAGTTCGGACGTTAATTCAATTTTAAATCACTAAAACATTTAAATACTAACGTATTATTTGGACATATTTTATTAAGATCATTTTGAGTACTTTGCTAGTCAAGACAGATTCTATTGAGATAATTTTAAAGCAATTAGTTTGCTAAACTAAACAAATTATAATAAATTCTAATCTAATACTGACTGTATATTCGCCTGTTGAGCATAGCAGTAGAGAAGTCGATGACTTTTTTTATACTACTTAGGTCGCAGACAAGCACGCGGCACACCTGATGGAAAGTGGTTACCGTGGCCTAGAGACGAGTGCAACTCCAGGGGAGTTACACTCTTGCTGCCGAACCTGCAAGAACAGAGAGATTCTGTGCCGTCAGCGCAGAAGATAAGTAGGACCAGCCTTTGGACTTCCCACTGACAGCATAAAACCTCTCCAGTGAGCTCTGGCTGCCCTACTCTTGCACTGTGTTGTGTGTCTAGTTGACTATTATAAAATCCTTATTTATCAGAATTATAATCTTATTATTTATTGCGGACTGTACCATATTATGTATCTATATAATTATTTTATTATACCTTTTTTTTTTATCGTGTTTTCGCACGATAAAAAAAAACGGATACCTCCCCCGCCTTCTGTGGGCCGTCAGTTGCCGGGGGTGAGATTGTCATAGCCATATCCCTCGCACCCCGGCCGACCCAGGGCCATATCTCTCGATCTGGCCCTCTTCCGGTGTGGGGACCACGGAGTCCCCAACTCGCCCCCGGGTATGGGGGGGCACGCAATGCGCGCCACCGCCGTGGCCTGCTTCTGCTAGGGTGACAGGTGGCCCCCACCCGTCACCCCCAGGCCCGCGCTCATGGGGGACGGAGGTCATTCTGCGACCTCCACGCCCGAGTTGCCGCCGCTCGTCGCGGGCCGCGCGGTTTGCGATTCTCCTTCGCTCCTCGCGGGCCGCAAGGTCTGCGATTCTCCTTCGATCCCGCTCCGCCGCCTCCTTCACGAGCATCACTTGCTCGCAGAACGAGGCGCCGCATCCGCGCAGCGCACCATCGCTGCGAGCAAAGTGGCGAGCGTGAGAGCTCTCACTCCCAGGGTCGCCACCAGCCCCCGTCTCGGCGCCTCCCACGCCGGATACTCGGCGAGCGTGTGCAGCGCCGAGCCCCCGCTCGCGCCACAGTGACGGCACTCGGACGTCGGCTCCCTGTTCGCGGTCCGATGCAGATACCGTCCGAAGCATCCATGATCGGTGATGATCCGCGTCAGCCAGAACGAGAGGCCACCGTGTGGCCCCTCCAGCCACCCCCCCCATGATGGGTCCCACCGCCACCACGGCGCGCCCTGCGCGTGGTTGCCCAAGTTGTAGCTCCCACCGCACCACCATGCTCCTGTGGAGCCGGGATCTCACGGCCCGAATTTCTTCAGGTATTTTATTATTTTATTTATTCTTTATTGCACAAATAAGATGTACAAAGGCGGACTTAATGCCATGGGCATTTTCTACCAGTCAACCTTAGGGTGATGCAGAGTATTGTTAAGGTAGGTGCTTGAAAATATTGAGAGATGTTGATCTAGTACGATATAAATATTAGGTGTCATATAAACGATAAACATATTAATACATAATTATATAAATATGTATATATATATAAATAAGTTAGCAAAGAATATACTTATAATAATATATAATAAACATAAACATACATACATACATTAAATACACATATACATACGGGAATGGGAAAAATCTTATGAGTGTTATTCCGCCTATGGTTCGTTGTAGAGCTGCCGTACTCTGTTTCTGAATATAGAGCGATTTGGAGACATCCTGACTTCTAGGGGAAGGGCGTTCCAAAGGAGAATGGATTGAACAGTGAACGAGGAGTGGACGAGGCTTGAAGTGTGAGTGGGACAGTGGAGAAGAAGATTGTTAGTGGAGCGTAGATTTTTATCATGATTAGAACCGAGTAGATTATACCTATAGTTAAACTGAGTACAATTAAATCTTATATAGCTATGACCTACACATTTAAATATCAGTATACAGGATGATAAATCCAAATGGGTCAGTAGGGAGAAATCAGAAACTTTAAAAGATAGCGACATCTGTTCTTACGAACCATGGCTTTGATTTAAAGTTTAATAATAATGACATTCAAACTTTTTCAAACTCTATACATAACCGGGCGTCGACCTTGACTGAAGTCTCTCTAAACAAATTCTGCAAGTTTTTTCGTTGTTATTGTTGATGGTGTAAATCATAAGTTACGGCATACAGCACATAACACAATAATAATGTGAAAGTTATCTAAATTTAACCCAAAATGGTTTTGAAAAGGCTCGTTTGATTCAAAACACAAAATTCATCCCGTAAAACAAAAAGTTATTACGTGTTACATTTTCAAATTTTAAATCAATTGGCGCGCCCAATGAACAAATGCGTTCCTATTTGAAATAAACGTAATTTGTAATGTATAATAATTCATAATGATAAATGATTCATAATGATAAATGGTTCATAATGATGACTGATAGATATTAATCATGACTCTGTGCAAATTATTTAAATTGTGAGCATTTCAGTTTACACAAGAGGTTTACACAAGATTACATGGCAAAATGTGTCTTATACTTTCTGGATCAATTAAATAAAACAAATAAGCACTACACATGATTACATACAGAATATTGAGCAGGTTCGATTGCCTGTTATGCATGTGAGTTTGAAAAAAAGTTTGAATGTCATTATTATTAAATAAAAAATCGAAACCATGGTTCCTGAGAACAGATGTCGCAATCTCTCATAGTTTCTAACTTTTCTCTACTGACCCATTTGGATTGATCGCCCTGCATAAAATATCAATAACTAAAGTTTTTTTAAAATAGAATAACATTTATTTCTCACCACGTATTTGGAATATACAATATTTACGGTTGACTTAATCTATTTATACTTACATATTTTTCTATGTGGGAGACTGGTGCCTAAACTAGGAAGAATCCTGTATTTCAGGCCACCAGTACACACCCTTTAGACTTGTAGTACAGTACCTATACTAGTCGCAATATCTAGTGACTAGTTAGATGATAATATATGACAACAGAATACAAACTATCTTGTTGTATGTTTGATGGTATGACAGTACTATAATAATTAATTCGATGTAGATTCGAGTACAACACAATACATATCAATTACATTTTTGTTTTAGTAGGTAATGTCACGGTTAGTAGATAATAGATGCGCGTGTGTGTGTGTGTGTGTGTGTGTGTGCGCGCGTGCGTGTGTGTTTGTGTGTGTGTGTGTGTGTGTGTGTGTGTGTGTGCGCGTGCGTTCGTGCTTGTGTGTGTGTGTGTTCTGTGTGTGTTTGGTTAGTATCCGGAGTTTTAAACAGGGACTGTTAGAAGACATTCAGTATTGTCATAGTCCAATGTCATGAGCCATTCACTGGTTCGTTTTTTGCACAGTGATTTCGTTAGGTATATGGGTAGTATTTTATTGAGGTTATTAAAAATATACCCGCCAAGGAAACAGAAAAAACTATTTGTAAACTGTTTGTTAAACGAGTCAAGGGTGCGGTCGACAGGCCTGAATCGTTATGGTGCCTTACCTTACCTTATTTAATGGTGCGGCTGGGTTGTAGTTTAGCAACGAGTGTTATTTTGAGTATGACATGAAGGACGAAATCTAGGTTTTTGAAAACGTATATTAATTTACGGATTCTAGACGCAAGAGTTTCTATGTGCTGATGAAAATCCAAGAAAGGATCTAGTATTACACCAAGATATTTAACTGATGGGGCCTTGCGAAGGTGTGTGCACCGACAGATTGTGTTGTGTATGTATGTACTATGATAGGTAGAGAGAGAGTGTAGAAAGAGAAGCGTTATTCCGAATAGCAAAAGGTATGTATAGTGATTTATCCGTCTTGAGAGTCAGATAGTGTTTCGTCAGCCATTTGGTCACGGTATCTAGCCCCGTTTGGGCGTACCTGAGTACATTCTCCCACGAGTCGGAGTGGAACACGAGTGCAGTATCATCCGCGAAGTATACCTGTAGATAAGGTAATGTTTATATTTTTTAAGCTATTGCATAGCTTCTATCGCGGGCCTTGAGCGTGGAGACCGAATCCAGAAATTCCGTAACGAAAAAAATCCTAACACCCCCCACTCCGAGCTCGCACGAATCGAGACGAGCTGCTCCAAATGCTATGCAATAGCTTTACCGCGGCAGTCCCCGAGTGCCACACGTTTTTTTATTTAGATTTTAATAAAATAACATTAAGTACATTATACAACAATTTATGTCAATAATGATAGCTCAAGAGGTGAATAATTATGATAAACATTTCGATAGTGTGAGGAATACCCGGATGTGTGTCACCCACAATATATCTTGACCCATGTTCCCCGCACATTCTCTGCCTTCCGCAACCAGTCAGAGTCAAAAATCATATAATCTGTATTACATTAAGTCATATTAAAGACCAGTTTAGCAAATGAACCACTAGTTTGAAATGTGGCCCCGACCTGCGAAGACTTCGGCAAGAAATGCAGCGGGTTTTCTTTCTTTGATCTATTTACAAACATTTGCTTAGTCTATAAGTATACAATAATTTGCTTGAGAAGCATAATTGAGCGAAGCCGTGTATTGTAGAATAGAATGACAAATGCATGAGATTTGACGAGGTGCGTTGACGACTGTCATACAAAGCTGCGTGTAGAACAACACCCTGTATCTATTGAAGAGACTTGGCAGCATTGGAAGGGAAGTTTTAGTGGACTGATTTGAACGAATTATATATATATATATTATATATATATATATATATACATGAAACCCCTACATTCGTCATTCTATTCTATAATACGCTGGCCAACGGATTGCCACTTGTCTAGAGAGGCAGGACTTTTCAAGATTGTTTGTCATCTAAATACTCTTGAATTTTATACTTTTTTTGTCAAAGTTTACTTTTAGATACCTACTTTTTAATTTTTTTATAGTTGAATCCCTTATTTAATTAGGGACCTCGTTAAAAAAGATATTATACAGTAATGCACCTATATGTGTTGTAATAACAAATTTTTGAAGTCTATACAGACAAAGGTATGTATCTTGGGCTGTTTATTTTTTATACAAGTCAGATAATTGATACAAATTACAATATTTACATTACAATATGAAATTAAATAAATTTAAAGGAAAATTTACATAATTACATAAAAAAAACAATACTTATTATACCTATATACAAAGCTGCAGGTTCAAGCGTCAAAGAATTCCTCCCCATCGACGTCAACTGGGAGGGTGACCAGAGGGCTGGCGGCATTGCCACGTTGAATGGCAATGCCAATCCTTTGTGCAAGAAATAAACGCTCCGGCCGCCAGGTTCGATCGCACAGTTCGATTAATCGAACTATGAGGAATTTTATGTCCTTATGGTTCGATTGAAAAATCGAATTGTGCGGCGTTTGCTATTTTAAGTAAACGTGGTTCGATTAATCGAACTATGAGGAATTTTATGTCCTTATGGTTCGATTAAAATTAATATTTGAAACGCTCAGACTAAAAGAATAATATAGACGGAACTCTTTGTGTGCACGCACGAGTGCGAGCGAAATGGTGCTACTTTAGTATCACTTTATGTGGCTTCACACGCTGGTTCTATACGTTCCGTCTATATTATTCTTTTAGTCTGAGTTGAAACGTGTTTCGATTAAAATTTTATAATAGACGGGCACTTGGACCCCATGATCCCGACACCAAACGGCTCAAATATGTAATTACCACTTAAATTACTATATTTGCGCCGTTTAAGGGTCTCTGCCGAAGCAGCGGCAGCGCTGGCGCAGTTCGCAATCCCTGGAAGATGTGAAGGCGCAAGGGTGTCAGCACATGTTGCATCCCACACCTAATTCCTTCCCATCTTCCAAGGCACCAACGAAATCCCATTCGGCCTCTTGCCATCGTCGCGCGCTAAACCAGTAGGTTCTAGTACGGCTGGAACGTCGGCGGTGACAAGAGCCCGACGGATTATGCCATTGATGCACGCGTGCCGCGAAAGCCATCCTGCGCTCCTGCTGCATGAGAGGCCATGGTGTCCAAGGTTTATACCTATCGATGATAATGTACATCTGTTTTTCTACAACCATTGTCATACAGCAGATACTGTAAAAAACGCCATGCAATTTTAGACTTTACTGTTAAGCTGTTAAAGTTTTCAACTAAATGTCATCAAGTAGAGTGAAAAAAAATGTAGATAATTAACTCTTTTTACAACACACCTGCTCATAAAAGTGCTATTATTTTACCGCAATTAGGCACGTAATGACACCTATTATCAAACTGTGACTTTTTCAGTGCTATTATTCACAAAAGTGAGTTATAGATTATTTTTTAAATTTTATAGGAAGTGTCTATAATTGTCTATGTTCTTAAAAAAGTTTTGATGCAAAAAAGAACGTGTTTAATAGTACGAATAAAGTAATATGCCCATTGTATGGTCATTTGATGCATTTTCGTATTTAAATAAATAATTTCAACTTGTAATAATTGTATAATAAACAAAATTATCACTCAAATTTAACATTTTTTTTTCTCTAAGTACAGAAAAAAAAACAGTAAAAAAAAGTTAAAGTCGAACCCAATGATATTAAATATAAATAGATGTGTTATTGCTATTTCTACGTTGATTTGTAAGCATATGACATATCTATGTTATGAAAATATCATTGGTCAAACCTCATTCTTTTAAATATGGCCGATCGCCATTGTTAGATGCGCGCGCATAGGAAAACGAATTCATTTGTAGTATTGTTTATTTAGTATTTGTAGTGTTATTTTATTCGCAAGTGTGTTGTAAAACGTCGTATGCCACGTGTGAGCATGATGATTACCGTCCTCAGCTCTCTTAAGACCCTCGCCTGACGGCTCGGGTCTCAATAGCTCACTTGTACCATAATGTACTATTATCTTACTTTGGACTTAAAGTTTATATTGATAAAGTCTAAAATATGTATTTTTTTGCACTGTCTGTCACTGACAATTAGCAGAATTGGAATCCAGGGCTCATCTTTCCATCTAGCTGGGGGGAGTCTCTCTAGGATGTTCACTGAAATACGTAGGATTCGTAGACACTACCCCAATCCCTGACTTGGTAAAACAGATAAATGCGAACTTCTACAACGTCGGAATCGTCACGGATTCGTATATTATTACGGAACTCCTGGAGATCCGTGAAAATGATAGTGTCTAGACAATGGTCTTTAGAAATGCAGACATCTAGATGTATGTAAAACTTTGTCAGTATATATTTGTCATTGTGTGCTTCATATAACACGTCTTGAGTTATGATATAAAAATAACGGCCATTACACTTTACACTATAATTTTTTCTATAGGCCTCTTCACTTATTTGGCGATCTTCATCGAGGAAGCGAAATTTCAAATTATAAAGAAAAGGCACCCTCCTAGGCGGCATGATACTGCAATCTGCTGCTTGATGCAGGCGGAAACGGCACAGTGGGTCCTGGAATAAAAAAATATATTTTTATAATTCAAATACTGTAGCGGGGTACGAGTCACTGGTATAAAGCCTGACCTTTCAGTTTTTTTTTAATATGTAATATGGTCCGACATTTGACAGCACGACCACATACCACACATTGAGAATACTGAGATGGTAAAAAAATGAAGTGCAGTCCAGAAGATACAGACCACCATTTCTGATGCTATTGGCATTAAAATGGTGGGCTCTAAGTTGACGCCCTTGACATATGCTTTTTCACGCCACGCTTGAAAGGTCCGGGATTGTAGAAAGAGGAAAATACTGAGGACAATCTGCTCAGAACGTTTTGCAAATATTCCCCCAGAGTACATAGACATATTCCTGCAAATATTTATTGCATGAATATGTCTATGTACTCTGGGGATCATAGAATTAAAGTTATATTAAAGTGTCCGCTAGGCAGCAATAGGCTCATGTAGGCTCCTATGCGGATGATATTGCGCTGATGGACGCGGACAAGAGCAGATTGGTGTGACGCGTGAAAAGGTGGAAGGAGGCGCTTGGGAACAGAATAGGTGAAGTGGGAACACGCGCATCGCGTTTGTGAGGGGGTGAGGTATGAAGTGCGGCGGGAGCATGCGCGGGGCAAACGTCTTTGCCCCGCGCTTTATGTTCGCGGACCATAAGGGTCACCGTACACTTGACCGGCTATCGGTATTGTCTTTTACGAATATTATATTATATATAATTTTTTTATCATCAGTATGATGATTTGACGTGAAATTAAGGGTCAACGTACATTTGACCGCGTATCAGTAATATCGGTATTGTTATTATCGAAACCAATTTATTTTTCACCAGTATGAGTAGAAGTGAAATGATCACCGTATATTCATCGGGCGAGCGCCAACTTACAATGCAGGAGGTTACGGGTACGATTCCTGCTGATACCAAATATTTGTGTGAATCACAGATATTTGTTTCTGTTCTCGGTGTGTTTTTATATGTAATACTAGCTGTTGCCCGCGACTTCGTCCGCGTTAAGTTCGGAATGACTCAAACCCACGTCACAGAACAAATAATTAAGTTAATTCGTCATTACTCTCAATTATTTATTATGAAGAAAGTCTTCTTCGAGTGACTGACTAAAACATATAGGGCTAAACTACCGAAAACTACGAAATTAGACCGGCTTCTTCTATGGGCTCGGCAAACGCTGCGAAAGGGTTTAAAAAAAAAAACTTTTTGTATCCACATTTAGCAATGTTCATTAGTTAGATTGCTCTAAATATCTTCCGTTCGTCCCAACTCCTCAGAATACGCTACTACTACTTATGAATTGAACAGATAAAACTACATCGAGAGCGTCATGAAAATAACTTCACGAAAACCTGGAGCATATAAAGACGTTTTTACACGCCGGAGCAGTGGTTCTCTCCTTTATCGAGTCAATGGCTGATTGCTTACTCTGGTTTTTTGTTAAATTTTACCACCCACAGCCACATCGTTGTTCGTTGCCTTACACACAGGTGAATGGGCACAGTGGGCAAGAGAGCAAATGCGGCCTTGACTGGGATAGGGCCCAGTAGTCGTAGGGTAGTGTCTCCCGCGCAAACTATTCAGTTTAGAAAAAAATTATGTTAGGAACCTCAATAGCATTTTTAAAGACCTATATCTATAGATACCCCACACGTATGGGTTTGATGAAAAAAAAAAATTTTGAGTTTCAGTTCTAAGTATGGGGACCCCCAAAATTTAATGCTTTTTTTTATTTTTGTGTGAAATTCTTAATGCGGTTCACAGAATACATCTTCTTACCAAGTTTCAACAGCATAGGCCTTATAGTTTCGGAGAAAAGTGGCTGTGACATACGGACAGACAGACAGACAGACAGACAGACGGACGGACAGACATGACGAATCTATAAGGGTTCCGTTTTTTGCCATTTGGCTACGGAACCCTAAAAAGGCTTGCCAAAACGAACGCACTGAGAATTTGTCGTTCTTTGCACAGTTTTGGTGGTACGCATAGCGAAATATTGTTTGTGAATACGGGTGTTAAACGGTACGGCACGCTATGATGGCCATTTTGACACGACTGGTTATTGGACGATTCGCACGAATTGAAATCGCACGAAACGTGCGAATCGACTCCTTTAATTTATTTTTTTATTTCTGTAGGCGATTCGCACTAAGTTAATTTATTGGTGTGCGAAACCCCAAACCAATAACCCCACCAAAAAAGGGAAAACGATTTTATGCGTACCGAATAAAAAAAATGAAAAAAGAATCATAGTATCAACTCAGTTATTTCGGTATAGTATATGAATACTTTTTATTAATAGAAACAATCAGACATGTATATTAAGAAATTTGCACTGAACGGAATCGAACCTGCGAGTATTGACTTAGCAATTGAACGCGATATCACACTACCACAGAGGTCACCGAACTCATAAGAGGGCAGGTAGAAATGAATTTCGAATTTGATACGGGACGCAGACAGTACTTGTGAGAGAAGGGTTCGTAGAGAGAGCTACGCATGACCGCTACACACGTCAGCTACGCCAACTCTGCTACGGCGGCGCTACGGTTTGCCGCCACCGTAGTAGATAGTCAATTCGCCTGCTAAGGCGTTTGTCGCTGACGACAAAACGACCAAAAATCGACTATTTTCTCGCCGAAAGAAACGTACAATAGATATAGATCGTGCAAGAAAGAAATTCACGCATAATAAGAGTTGATCGCAAGGCTGTATAAAGTCTATATCTATAGGTCCCTACGTATGAAATTGGCGTTTTGTACGGGAGGAATAAAAAGTGGATTTTTTTTTGTAAAATATATTGAATTAATCAAAGTATGCACCGTTGTTATCTATGCACTTTTGCCATCTTATGGGTAGTTCATTGATCCCTTTACTATAAAAACCATGGGGGCGAGAATCAATAAACTCTTTGAAGGCGGTTTGGACTACTGCATTGGAGTGGAATCTATATTATAAAAATGAGCCTGCTGCTATCCCTGAAGTGCTTTGTGATGGATCCACTTCCACAATAGCCTTTAATTCTTCGTTTTTCACTTTGATCTCCGGCCGTCCACGGGGTTGGTTCTTAAGGTCGAAATTTCCAGAACGAAAACGTTGAAACCAAAACGTACTGTGCTTTCTTTAGCGACACCAGCGCCGTACACATCATTAATTCTTCGAGCTGTTTCTGCAGCACTGGTGCCACGGTAGAACTCGTGCTAGTAAATATACCGATATTTCATGTTTTCCATTGCGCGGTAATAAGCGACGCCAAAGAAAAAATAATGAGGAAAATAACAAATGAATGACTGTATTCCAAAGAAAAAAAAACCAGCAAAATGAATTTATTAATTTGAATTTGGAATTCTTAACCAAAGAGGAGATATTTCAGATCAAATTGATCAGTACGACAAAACGCTAATTTCATACGTAAGGACCTAATATATAAAAATCAATGCCACTTTTCGTTGTCCCTGTCTGTCTGTCTGTCTGTCTGTCTGTTTCACTTTTACGACTAAACCGCTGAACCGATTTCGATGAAATTTGGTATAGAGGTAGGTTAGACCTTGAGAAAGGACATAGGCTATGTTTGGTCGCGATAACCGACATCCACGCGGGCGGAGCCACGGGCAAAAGCTAGTTAGTTTATAACTCAAGAACGGCTGAACCGATTTGGCTAATTTTAGTCTTGAAATATTCGTGGATGCCCAGGGAAAGTTTAAAGGGTGAGAAAATAGGTGCAGCGGGAACGGGATCAAAAATTCACGCGGGCTGAAAAACATTTGGAGGTACGAAGTTCGCCGGGACAGCTAGTATAGGTATAAAAATCAATGCCACGTTTCGTTGTTATTAACCGATTTCTTTTATAACTCAAGAACGGCTGAACCGATTTGGTTAATTTTAGTCCTGAAATATTTGTTCATGTCCAGAAAAGGTTTAAACGGTGAAAAAATTGGTGCAGCGGGAATAGGATTAAAAATTCACGCGGGCTGAAAAAAATAAGGAGGTACGAATTTCGCCGGGACAGCTATAGTTTTTTTTGTAGTCTTTATAGTTTTGTCGTAACGACAAAAACTGCCACTGAATTTTTTTTTATACCACTTAGGTGGCAGACAAGCACACAGCCCACATGATGGAAAGTAGTTACCGTGGCCTATGGCCGTATGTAACACCAGGGGCGTTACACTCGTGCTGCCGACCCTGAAGAAACCTTCTAATGCCCTTCTTGAAGAACCCCATGTTATAGTCGCTTGGTAAAAACACAGCAGGGAGTTTGTTACACAACTTGGGGGTGCGTGGGATGAAGTTTTTTTCATACAATACGGTGCCCACTTTCTATCTCACTTTCAAAGTTGCCTCAAGAGCCACGGGTCACACACAGTAAGTCTGAGCGTGACTCGCGAGCCATACCCGGTCGGTCTGAACCCGGCTAATAAAAGGCATAAGGTATTGCTCAGGACGTGTATCTTGGACCTAAAATGGACGAGCTTAAATTCACCAAGATTACCGAATAGATTATTACAAATCAATCTGCGTGCACCAAGGCCTCGTTTGTTTCGTAATTTAGGTCCAAAATACGTGTCCCCAGGTATATCTCTAATAAAATAGTGTACTTGCCTCCGCTAGGGTCGACTCTGCTGGTGGGATTCAGGTGCAGAGACAGAAGTACCTGCAATCAAACTACTTTCTTATACAAAACTAATATAATAAAATTGAAAATGGGTCGTGACTGTACAGTCGACAAAGCACATACCTGAGACACTCAGAAAGTTTTGAAAAACTAAAAAACTAAATGCTATGGATTAAATATTTTTATTAAATCTTTTCAATGAACTCTCCGCTAGCCTCTATACAAAGTTTAATGCGTCTGAATTAATTTTCGAGATTTTTTCCAGTCCGCCGCAGACACCTTTTCCACGGCCTTTTCGAAAGCTACAAGCGCATGTTCCGGCGATGAAAACAGCCAAACTGTGGATTGACGCTGTTTTCAGGATCATATTGATAAATTCAGGATTCGTCATCTGTCACAATTTCACAAACGAGCCGAGACGAGGCTGCTACAAATTTGTGGATCATATCACGGCATTACTCCACACGGGCCTGCTTTTGAGCTTAGGAGAATTTGTGTGGCACCCAACGTTAAACTATCCTCTCACGCGAATATGCTCGTGTAGACACTTGTTAATGTTTCCCGAATTAATCTGCAGTGTATGCTGTATCTCCTCGTGTGTAATTCACCTGTTTTCTTGAATTATTTTTTTTACTGCCGGCACATTTTCTCCCGTGACAGCCGTCGTAGGACGACCACTCCTTTGTTCATTCCCAAAAGTTAGCCGACATAAAAGCAATATGAAGTCGATCAAATGACTCATCAGGTTTTGGGCCACATTTAAAAATTGAAGACGTGAGTGGAAGAAGGAGGTAACTAACAATTTCTAAATATTGAGATAATCGGCTTCAAAGTTTGAACATTTCATTTGCAAATATTATGTTTTCTGGTTATTTATGTCAAAATATTAAGGTGTCAAATTATTGTAATTGTCCATATTTATTATTAGGAAAGCATAAAAATAAAAATGAGTGGATGGAAATTAATTAATTTGAAAAAATGTGCATATACATTCTTCATCCACTGACAATTATAATATGATATTATGCATACTAAGCGTGGAAGAAGGGAGTATATAACATTATATATATAAAAAACTAGCTATTGCCTGTGGCACCGCCCACGTAGATGTCGGTTATTGCGACTAAACATAGCCTATGATATTTTTTTATACAATTGAGGTCGCAGACAAGCACACGGTCCTCCTGGTGGTAAGTGGTTACCGCCTATGGCCTATGGGCGAATGCAACACCAGTCACGCTCGTGCAGCCGACCCTGTAACAACAGAAAGATTCTGTGCCGTCAGCGCAAGAGATAATAAGGCCTTTAGTTATCCCATTGATAACACAAAACCTCTCCAGTGAGCTCTGGCTACCCTACTCACCGTCGCACAGTGTTTTGTGAGACCAGATTTAGTGACGTCATCTTTTTTTTAGTTTTGTGATAGATTTAACCATTTCAAATATTAGAGTAGAACTCCCGGCGCTCTACTGTACATAGTTTTTGAAATATGATTTTTTAAAGTTGCCTTATTTTGAACTCCGGAAAAATGAAAAAAAATAATATTTATTGAATGAAGCGACGTGGATAAATTTCAATGATATACATGTATAGTACCTTATATAGTGCGTGTTTATGCAAAATCAGAACCTTCTCAGTCTAATAATAAAAAAATTAGGGCGTTTTTTAGATTTTTTATTTTTATTTTTTTTCTCGAGTAACTATAAAGCAAAACTGGGTCGGGATACTTTACTAAAATGTTGGTCTTATGTGTATGTACTTACAGTATTTTTTTCGGATCCTAATTCCTTGTTATTTGATACTTTTAGAGCAAAAAACTATTTTCTTCAGGGTTGTCACAATTGAAATCCGAAAAAATTATATTTATCTGACCAAACTAATAAAGCGAGTGTAGTAGCTTAACCAACGGGAGCAAAAGAAAACATTTTTATATGTTGGTAATTATGAACACTAACAGCCAGTGGCCCGGACTACGCCTGGGAACAAATTCGAAAATTATTCGAAAAAATAAGTTAATAAATTAATTTTGATTTTGTATGTGTAAATAATAAAAAGCCATCTGAGCTACTCGTCAGTCTATTGGTGCAATGAAAGGATCATCTTCATCGTCACAGTTGTTTGTATGAATGCGCGTCATGAAACTTTCATCAGTTGACTTTTTCAATAAGATGGACGGCTGCTGGTGATAAAGGTATTAATTGCGAGCGTCTTTCCTGTCTCTTAATCATATATCCATCATAGTTGATTGTCGGCTCATCTTTCGACTGTGGTGTTCCCTGTCGGATCGCCAAAACTTGTTCCGAGATTCAGCCGCTTGCTCAGATAGCATTGCTAATGGCACTTTAGTTACCTGTATTATGTCCGCACCGTGTATTAATACTTTGTGTATTGTTACCGTCATAGGGTAGGTACGAATTAGGTATATGTGGCAATATATCTATATGCTAAATTTCTGGAAAATGAACTATATTTATCAGCATCAATTGGTAAATTACTTGATAACACAATACACAAAGTATGTAAGTCGTCCAGCAGCCATTGTTCAATATTTTAAATCTCAGCAAATATTTGTATTTGTCGGACAAAACTTCTTCTTCTGCCTAGCGTCCCAGTCGCATCCGAAGCTTTCACCTCGGAGTCGGGTCCGCTTTACCAGTCTTAACTGTGGATTTGGCTAAACCTCGATATTTTCCGTGAAGCGACTGCCATCTGACCTCCACAACAATGGTGGCATTAAGCAATATCGAAGCATTGCAGCTAGACCGTTGCTGTTGGACTTTTTAGGGCTCCAACTACCCGTAAAGATTGCCATATATGTTTGTATGGCAATCGGGACCGACGGCTTAACGTGCCCTCCGAGGCACGACCGGATCAATGCAAATACCCATATTCATGCATACAAATACTTGCACTGAGTGGGGTTCGAACCCGCGCCTCCTGCGTAGCGGCCGCGTTAACTACCGCTACGCCACGGAGGCCTATCGTTTGTCGGACAAAGCTGTTCGGGAAGTATTCCCGTCATTGGTGGTTCCAGCATTTATCCGTATAACATCAACCAGCAAGCCCATTTTGCTTCTCACTTCATTTTGATTTTCTTTTTCCGTTCTTCAACCTGACTATGCTCCGGAGAATTATTTATATACCATTAAGTGTTCAGACACGCTCAAAATAAATGATAGTAAATAATCACCGCTACTAATTTTATTAGCAATAGCAGGAAGCAGATAGCATCGATGTATCCTTCATTTAAAACCATACAAACAAATTCCTGGAGACTTGATCCTTTTATAATAATATGAAATTTCATGTTAAATATGAATTTATATCTTCAGAACTTCATTCCTAATAATTGAAAAGCTCAATTTAAGAAAAAATTAAACTAAATTTTACTATTTCGGAATTCTAATAAAAAAAGTTGTATGAAATCCGGTGGTGACAACCCTAGACCCGGAAATATAGTTGATTAATAAAATTATTCATAACTCTTGAATAACAAGGAATTAGGTTACGAAAAAAATACTGTGTATAGAAACACGTAAGACCAACATTTTAGCGAAGTATCCCGACCCAGTTTTGCTTTATACTCGAGAAAAAAAATAAAAACATAAAATCTAAAAAACACCCTATTTTTTTTATTATTAGACTTAGAAGCTTCTTATTTTGCATGAACACGTGCTCTATAAGGCTCTATACATGTATACTATAAAAATATATCCATATTGCTTTATTCAACAAATATTAATTTATTTCATTTTTCCGAAGTTGAAAATGAGCTAACTTCAACATTTTTTTTTTCGAAAACTATGTACAGTAGAGCGCCGGGTGTTCTACTCTCATATTTGAAATGGTTGAATCTATAAGAAAAGCAAAAAAAAAGACGACGTCACTAAATCGGGTCTCACAAAACACTGTGCGTCGGAAACAACCCGATTTTAAGCCACGGTCTTCTGTAGGGCGGAGGTTCTTCTTCAGTCGGACTGCTTGATTGGGACGGATGTACCGTCGTGTCCTATTTTTTTTATACTACTTAAGTCGCAGACAAGCACACGGCCCTCCTGATGGACCGACCCTGTAAGAAGATTCTGTGCCGTCAGTGCAGAAGATAACCTCCTATATTGGTAGCTATGTCCTTTCCTAAGGTCTAATCTATCTCTGTACCAGATACCTATCACCAAAATTGGTTAGGTGGTTTAGGCGTGAAAGCGTAACAGACAGTTACTTTTTTATTTTTTCATACTACTTAGGTCGCAGACAAGCACACGGCCCTTCTGGCCCTAACTTTGGCATTTAATATAATATTAGTATGGATTAGAATGGATATAGGATATACATATTGCAACTTTTTGTCATCGGCAATAATGTTATCAATATTGATATTCTGGTTTTAGGAATTTTATCTGTTTTTTAATATTAACTTACGTTTTTACAGAAATAAATTAGTGAGTAGGTACTATATTTTCTTCCAACCTTAATGTCTGCTGCTCAAACTTTTAACATATAGATATATCATCATCATCATCATCTCAGTGTTGAAGCCGACACAGTTGAAACTTTTTTTACTTTAAAACAGTCAAGACAGTCATTCGTCATCATCTTTACAATAGTCCCGGTCGCATCCGAGACTTTCACCTCGGAGTCCGTAATCCGCTTTCTGACTTTTACTTTTCCACCGTGTACGGTCTTGGACAGAGTTAGAGAGGAGTCGGTTTAAAGTGGGAGTGAAGAAAGAGAGACTGTTTGGAGTTGAAGTGGGAGTAGAGTTGGAGGGAGACGGAGTGGAATAGAAGGGAGTCGAAGTTGAGTTGCTTGGCAACCAGAGTGGAGTCGGTTTGAAGTTGGAGGAAATCGGAGTAAAGTCTTTTCAAAGTTATAGTAAAGAAGTCGGTTTGAGTCGGATTGAAGTCGGTATGGGATCGAAGTGAAGTTGTTATGGAATTGGAGCAGAGTCAGAGTGGAGTCGTCCTGCCGACTCCACTCTGACTCTGCTCTCTGTCGGTTTAGAGTTGGAGTAAAGTCGGTTTGGAGTTGTAGTCGGAGGGAGTCGAAGTGAAGTTGGTTTGAAGTTAGAGTGTAGTCGGTGCAGATTCAGAGTGAAGTCTGAGTATCAGAGTGAAGTTGAAGTGAAGTCTGTTTGGAGTTGAACGGAGTCGGTTCGGAGTTGAAATAAAGAAGTCGGTTTGGAGTCGGAGTGAAGTCGGTATGGAGCCGTAGGTTAGAGTAGATGCAATTTCGAATCGGAATTGAGGTGTTTGGAGTCGGATTGAAGTCGGCATGGGTTCGAAGTGAGCTTGCTATGGAGTTGGAATGGAGTCAAAGTGGAGTGGAAGTGAAGTCGACAGGAGTCGGTTTAAAATTAGAATGAAGTCGGAGTTGTAGTGAAGTTGGAGTCGGTGGGAGTCGAAATGAAGTCAGTTCTGAGTCGGAGTGAAATCTAAGTAGGGTCTTTTAGCGTCCATAGGCCGCGGTAACCACTTCCCATCAGGCAGGCCGTGTGCTTGTCTGCCATATATGTGGTATAAAAACAAGATGAGCTAATGAATTTCGACATCATTCTGTATACAGTGCGCCTTTTTGTATCATGTATGACAGCAACAAAAAGTTGCTCATTGTTGCTGGTTATGTAGTGGTTTTCAAAAATGTTACAATTTTTTTTGTTACATACAGCCACCCTAGTAATATACATAGAAGAGCAGGAATGAAAGAGCATGATCATGAATAAAATAAAGCACCGTGGCAGTGCATTTTCTTGCACATAACCCCTTCTTTCATTGAAGAAATACGTTTAATTGACCGATTTTCGATGGAAGAAGGCGTTAAGGCACATACCTCCTTCTTCCATGTAACTTTTGCTTTTTTTGTTGCAGTTATGCCCTTCATCTTCTGGTATTTTGGAAACTAAGCTTAAATTTCGGAATTTTTTGGTCTAATATAGTTTATATACACCTATAACCGTCGTATAACGCAAAATATCAAAAATTTCAAAAATGTTAGTTACCCCCTTCATCCACTCACGTCTTTAATTGTAAAAATCATCGCACGAAAATGTTCTCGATGCAGATCCATTTTTAAATGAGACACAGTAATTTGATTTGGCTCTCAAAAAATTGTGGAGGGAAATTCAAAATTGGAATCATGGTATTTTTACTTTAAAATAAGCAAAGTGCCTTATACATAAAACCTTTTTTTTGCAAAACTTTCTGAGTGGCCTGGTATAGTTGCACCTTTACATAAAAGGAATCAAAGAATCTGTTTCGTTTTCAGTTAAAAATGAACGTCAAAATATTAGTTACAATTATGTCAGAAGTAATTAAAGACGTGAGTGGATGAAGGGGGTAACTAACATTTTTGAAATTTTTGATTTTTTGCGTTATATGACGGTTATAGGTGTATATAAACTATATTAGACCAAAAAATTCCGAAATTTAAGCTTAGTTTCCAATATACCAGAAGATGAAGGACATAACTGCAACAAAAAAGCAAAAGTTACATGGAAGAAGGAGGTATGTGCCTTAACGCCTTCTTCCATTGAAAATCGGTCCATTAAACGTATTTCTTCAATGGAAGAAGGGGGTATGTGCAAGAAAATGCACTGCCACGATGCTTTATTTCATTCATGATCATGCTCTTTCGTTCCTGCTCTTCTATGTATATTACTAGGGTGGCTGTATGTAACAAAAATAATTGTAACATTTTTGAAAACCACTACATAACCAGCAACAATGAGCAACTTTTTGTTGCCGTCATACATGACAGTACAAAAAGGCGCACACATGTATACAGAATGATGTCGAAATTCATTAGCTCATCTTGTTTTTATACCACATATATGGCAGACAAGCACACGGCCTGCCTGATGGGAAGTGGTTACCGCGGCCTATGGACGCTAAAAGACCCTACTTAGATTTCACTCCGACTCAGAACTGACTTCACTCTGATTTCCGCCAACTTCAAACTGACTTCATTTCGACTCCCTCCGACTCCAACTTCACTACAACTCCGACTTCATTCTAATTTTAAGCCGACTCCTGCCGACTCCACTTCCACTCCACTTTGACTCCATTCCACCTGCATAGCAACCTCACTTCGAACCAATGCCGACTTCAATCCGACTCCAAACACCTCTATTCCTAAACTGCATCCACTCTAACCTACGGCTCCATACCGACTTCACTCCGACTCCAAACCGACTTCTTTATTTCAACTCCGAACCGACTCCGTCCAACTCCAAACGGACTTCACTTCAACTTCACTCTGATACTCCGACTTCACTCTGAATCTGCACCGACTACACTCTAACTTCAAACCAACTTCACTTCGACTCCCTCCGACTCCAACTCCAAACCGACTTTACTCCAACTCTAAACCGACAGAGAGCCTCTGCAGTCGGCAGGACGACTCCACTCTGACTCTGCTCCAATTCCATAGCAACTTCACTTCGATCCCATACCGACTTCAATCCGACTCAAACCGACTTCTTTACTATAACTTTGAAAAGACTTCACTCCGATTTCCTCCAACTTCAAACCGACTCCACTCTGGTTGCCAAGCAACTCAACTTCGACTCCAAACCGACTCCCTACTATTCCACTCGGTCTCCCTCCAATTCTACTCCCACTTCAACTCCAAACAGTCTCTCTTTCTTCACTCCCACTTTAAACCGACTCCTCTCTAAGTCTGTCCAAGACCGTGCGCGGTGGAAAAGTAAAAGCCGGAAAGCGGATTACGGACTCCGAGGTGAAAGTCTCGGATGCGACCGGGACTAATGTAAAGATGATGACGAATGACTGTCTTGACTGTTTTAATGTAAAAAAAAGTTTCAACTGTGACGGCTTCAACACTGAGATGATGATGATATATCTATAATGTTAAAAGTTTGAGCAGCAGACATTAAGGTTGGAAGAAAATATAGAACCTACCACAGATATCCGAGTACCTACCTCACTAATTTATTTCTGTAAAAACGTAAGTTAAAATATTAAAAACAGATAAAATTCCTAAAACCAGAATATCAATAATATTGATAACATTATTGCCGATGACAAAAAGTTGCAATATGTATATCCCTTAGAGTATACAATATCCATTCTAATCCATACTAATATTATATTAAATGCCAAAGTTAGGGCCAGAAGGGCCGTGTGCTTGTCTGCGACCTAAGTAGTATGAAAAAATAAAAAAGTAACTGTCTGTTACGCTTTCACGCCTAAACCACCTAACCAATTTTGATGATATCTGGTACAGAGATAGATTAGACCTTAGGAAAGGACATAGCTCCCAATATAGGAGGTTATCTTTTGTGCTGACGGCACAGAATCTCTCTGTTCTTACAGGGTCGGCAGCACGAGTGTGACTCCCCTGATGTTGCACTCGCCCATAGGCCACGGTAACCTCTTTCCATCAGGAGGGCCGTGTGCTTGTCTGCCACTTAAGTAGTATAAAAAAAAATAGGACACGACGGTACATTCGTCCCAATCAAGCAGTCCGACTGGGGAAGTACCTCCGCTCTACAAAAGACCGCGGCTTAATAACCTCGTGTTGTTTCCGACGGTGAATAGGGTAGCCAGAGCTCACTGGAGAGGTTTTGTGCTGTCAGTGTAAAATCAAAGGCTTTGTCCTACTTATCTTTTGCGCTGACGGCACAGAATCTCTCTGATCTTACAGGGTCGGCAGCACGAGTGCGACTACCCTGATGTTGCACTCGCCCATAGGCCACGGTAACCTCTTTCCATCAGGAGGGCCGTGTGCTTGTCTGCGACTTAAGTTGTATAAAAAAAAGAAAAGGACACGACGGTATATCCGTCCCAATCAAGCAGTCCGACTGAAGAAGAACCTCCGCCCTACAGAAGACCGTGGCTTAAAATCGTGTTGTTTCCGACGGTGAGTAGGGTAGCCAGAGCTCACTGGAGAGGTTTTGTGTTATCAGTGGGATAACTAAAGGCCTACTTATCTCTTGCGCTGACGGCACAGAATCTCTCTGTTCTTACAGCGTCGGCTGCACGAGCGTCACTGGTGTTGCACTCGCCCATAGGCCATAGGCGGTAACCACTTACCACCAGGAGGACCGTGTGCTTGTCTGCGACCTCAATTGTATAAAAAAATATCATAGGCTATGTTTAGTCGCGTTAACTGACATCTACGCGGGCGGTGCCACGGGCAATAGCTAGTTCTTTATATATATAATGTTATATACTCCCTTCTTCCATGCTTAGTATGCATAATATCATATTACATTGTCAGTGGATGAAGAATGTATATGCACATTTTGTCAAATAAATTAATTTCCATCCACTCATTTTTATTTTTATGCTTCCCTAATAATAAATATGGACAATTACAATAATTTGACACCTTAATATTTTGACATAAATAACCAGAAAACATAATATTTGCAAATGAATTGTTCAAACTTTGAAGCCGATTATCTCAATATTTAGAAATTGTTAGTTACCTCCTTCTTCCACTCACGTCTTCAATTATAAGAATGTGAATTATAGTAAAATAAATCATTTGACAATGATTCTTTCGCTGGTTCGGTAAGTTGGTTCTAATGTGAAGATACTAAAGGTAGAAACTCAGAGAACTAGACTATCCTTTTTTAACATGGTTTTGTATACAATTTATATTGTGTCAGTAAACAAGAGATTAGGATGACCATGCATTTTTATCATTAAGATAACCACTTTGATACACAACTTTGTATGGTAAGGTGCAACTATGTGGGTCTCCTTTGTTGACTGTACATTGAAGGTATTTAATAAATACTTGGTTAACCGTTTTAAGATAAAAAGTCAAATATAGCCTAGCACATTAAATGCTTAAAATTAAACTAAACATTTTTTTTTATCGTGCGAAAAATCCCCACGGATACCCCTCCGCCGGAGCCGGTGGAGGAGGTTATGTCGGACTTGAACCGACTAAAACACACGCCATCTGTGGGCCGTATATATTGTTATAATATATATATAATCAAAAAGATTTCAATGAACAAAAATCTGCCCGACTTTTTTTAAAAGCTGATATTTTGACGCGAGAATTTTCGATTGAAAATTAGGGGTTTTTTCGATATTAGTCTAAATAAGGTGAAAAAATAAATATTTCAAATAAAAAAAATACAGTGTCTTTAGGACATAAAAAGGTAAGTTTTCACCAAATTTCGTGAGAAAATAATTGTTTTTGTATAAGATAAAAATAAGAAACCAAAAACTTGATTATTTCAATTTTTTTTTTTTTTTTTTTTATATAGGACACGTCAATTTGACTTTGCCTCGCCTGATGGTAAGCTGAAGGCAAAGTCTCTGAAAAGAGAGATAGATTTTGGGGTTATGTGAAAAAAGTGTATTTACTAAAGTTGTAGGTCTCTCTATTACTTACAACTTTGTCATTTTATTTTGTTCCATAGGACTTGTAGTTTTGCCGGAAATCGAAATAAACCGTTTTTACCCTTAAAAACTCACCCTCTTCCACTTCCCGACCTCAGATCGCCCGTAAATTATTTTTCCTTTTATTTTTGTTATATTCTCTTCCTTTTACAACGGGTGGTTTCATCCTACTATTATTTTTTTTTGTTTCAAAAATTATCGACTCTAGTCTACATATTATACAAAACATGATTTTTCTTTTAGCAATCAGTATGTATCGCTGATTAGATTTTTAGTTCTATAATCATGACAAATATGTATTTGTATTTTGCCAAATCGGT
Organism: Eilema depressum; assembly: GCA_914767945.1. Lineage (NCBI taxonomy): Eukaryota > Metazoa > Arthropoda > Insecta > Lepidoptera > Erebidae > Eilema > Eilema depressum. The sequence goes on along the minus strand of OU612012.1, from coordinate 28,924,174 downwards.
ACCTTTTATATTTGGAATACTTTCTATATCTCATATCTATTTGTGTCTCAACGTTTGGTCACGCAATGATGAGTCTTCTACTTTATATACTTAATATTTTTCTTGTAAACACATGTTATGCATAAAAACACTAAGACCAATTCATACATAAAAATACTGTACTAAGCGGGTATCGAACCCGCGCCCTCTGACTTGAAAGTCGAACACTCTACTGCTGCATCACAGAGGCAGAGGCCCTATTTGTTCATTCTTAGCACGAGATGGACATACCTATACAACTTACCTCCGTTCGCGTTGACTGTGGCTTCTCCACTTGCGGGATTCAGACGAGTGTATACCTGCAACAAAAATATTTATTTCATTTATTTATTTATTTATCATCACGCTTACCCTCGGAAAGGGACTGATTCAAGTCCCATCCACTTAGTATTTCGATTTAAATTTATAAAAATGTATGTTGCTAGGCGCATAACTCGAGAACGGCTCACACGATTGGGCTAATTAATTATTTTTGTAAGTTTCAAAGGTTCCAAAAAAAAACATAGAATGGACCGGAACGAGAACAGAATACCGCGCGGTCATAAGTTAGTAAATAATATTAATTTCACATGTATTTATATAGGGTGGAGTCGCATAAGTTGTACCGGCTCGTAATTTGTACCACCTCAATATCTACCAAACTGCAATGCTTAGGTTTGATGTGACAACACTAAAAAGTAGAGCTACCAACATTACGCAATCGCTGTCAGTTTGGATTAGATAACACAACTGAGGTAGATGTAGTAAACAAAAATCACTATTTTAGCGTTCTGATATAATTTTAGACCTATTTACCTAAGGGTTTCTTGTGGCAGTGGTAGGTACACTGCAGCTGTTATATATGTTTTTGGAAAGTAAGCATATCAGTGCACTTTTTTGAGAATATAATTTTAATGTTTGGTATTTCGAGGTTATAATGGCGGCTCGCATAAAAATAAAACTTGGTGTTGCCTAATTTGTACATACTAGGTAGTGTAATCCTAAAATGTACCGGTACAATTTAGATATAACTTGATGTTTAAACATTATACATTAATAATATTTAAAACTTTATGTATAATATTTTTTATAAAGATGTATAACGGTAAAGCTAATTTCAATTTGTAGGAGATACTAGAATCTTATTTAGACCGTAAAGTACAATTTAAGATACCTATGGTACAATTAAGGAAACCGGTTTCCTAAATTGTACTTTTTTAGACCTTTTGAAAAACTTTTATTGTCCTAATTGGGTTATATCGCTCCATTTTCTAGTTATAAAATATGGATACCAATAGAACAACCTTTTTATTTCTTGTAATATAATCCTTTTAAGTGATATAGTTTTTGTGATATCTTGTAAAGTTCGTTAACTGGTACAATATCCGCAACCTTACCCTACACGCGAAAGTGCCAGCACCCTCCTTCTGGAGGGCGATATTAGCGCCCCACCGGCCGCGCTGATATTGTGAAATTCATCCAGAGACAATAATTTCTCCACTGGCTTTGGCCGTTTTTTATATAAATAAACAATTTAATAGCAAATAAAAGCAAGTAGGTTCCAAAGTCCCGAAGATTACATATACAAACATTCAGACTATGTCATAATACCTATTGCAACATTATATCCGCAAAGTTCAAAGTTTGTTGCTCATTTATTGAATATGGTACAAAAGTGATGTTTAGGTACATTAGAGTGTCGGATCACATGTTTTACATATTACAAATTTTAATTCAACTAAATAATTCATGTCAGTATTAAAGTGTATCATTCAAAAATTCGTCAATATTATAATAACATTAAACGCATTATTTCTCATTTATAGCATATTCTTTAAATTCCTTTTAAAAATGTCAATACTTAACTTTTTTCAACCATTAGGTATGTTATGGTATATCGTTGGAGCTAAGCATAATATACTACTCCACGTGTGACATGTCTTAGCTCTTTTTTAGAGTTCCGTAGCCTAATGGCAAAAAACGGAACCCTTATAGATTCCTCATGTCTGTCCGTCTGTCTGTCTGTCCGTCCGTATGTCACAGCCACTTTTCTCCGAAACTATACGGCCTATGCTGTTGAATTTTGGTAAGTAGATGTTTATAATGTAGAATTTCACACAAAAATAGAAAAAAAGGCATTAAATCTTGGGGGTCCCCAACTAAAACTCAATTTTTTTTTATCAAACCCATATGTGTCCATAGATAGGTCTATAGATAGGTCTAAAGATAGGTCTATAGATAGGTCTATAGATAGGTCTATAGATAGGCCATCTAGCGGTCTCGTATAGTTCATCGCGCTAGTATTGCCGTTCCTTTGACTCGCGCCGCCAAGCCAACATTCGCAGCAACACACGCGGCAGTACTCGCGGCATGACGAATATACCATTCACACCACGTCTCCGCCCACTTCTCTCGCCACTTCCCTCGCTCTGCCGCGAGTATGTAAACGCAGCTTTAGGCATGTACAGCTTCCACTATGGGATAGTGTACGATTAAGTGCTAAATAAAAAATTAAATTTAAAATTTATAAGAAAGTAGACAAAGAAAGTTTGCAAATTCGACAAAAGCTCTTCGAATACAGAGTGCTACGTAAGTGTAGAAGTATGCAGGTCTGTGGGCATGCAGCTCTAGTTAAGTAACAGTTAGTTATCATAAAAGTATTTTGAGAAACAAACACAATATTGTGACTATCTCACGAATCAATGAACTCACTTTTTCATGAATCAGTTAATAACCAGCCTTCTAGTCATTGTGTTGTATTATTGGTATTAAATAATACAACACAATGACTAGAAGGCTGGTTATTAACTTATACAAAAAATAAGAATTGCCATTCAACGTAGCAATGTTATCAGCTTTCTGGGAACGTTAGATACCGGTCGATGATGATGCGGAAGAATTTCACGACGCCCTATCTATGTAAATAATGTCAGTGTTATGAGAGCAACTGTAAATGACCTCTCAACCCTGAGAGAAAAGCTTACTTACTTACTTACTTCCAGCTGGGGACGCCGTTGGCCGGACGGGTGATCCGCCCTTTGGTACGGGCCACTTCACCCATTTCCCCTGTGTCCTCCGCAGAGGATTTGGGGTTATCCGGCAATCACGGCGTTTCGTCGAACCTACCTGTTTCCTTGCAAAAACTTACGATCTGTCCCACCTTCAGATCGCCAAGGTCTTCTATTTCCAACTTGTCCGTTCCCATTATTTCCCATCTTTTTAGTGAGTACATAGGGCATTCGGCCAGTAGGTGGAGGCTGGTTTCCTCGGCCTCCATACACTCCGGGCATATGGGATCCCTCATATTTCTCCTTGATAGTGTTGTTATTTGGCTTGTTCTTTTTTTATCTATACTTTTTATGAAGATCTTCGACTGTCTCATGACGGGCGAGGATTTCCATCTTCGATTGGTCTCTGCCGTGATGCTTTGACTGATGACTCCTTTGGATATTTTGTGGGCGATTGGCAGCCTGGGTTCAGGGCCCACTTGGTCTTCATCAGCCCCTTTTCTGGCCAATTCGTCGGCTGTCTCGTTACCCGTATTGCCTTCATGGCCGGGTACCCAAGCAAGCGTTATGTCGGTTATTCTGGCCAGTTCTTCCAGTGCCCTTCTGCATTCCTTTACCACCGCTGAGGTGGTTTCGACCTTGCCTAGTGCTTTCAACGCAGCTTGGCTGTCGCTATATATGGTGACCTTCCCTGTGTTAAGGTGTTTGATCATATCCACGCACTCCATGATGGCAAAGATCTCTGCTTGAAATACACTTGCATACTTACCTAGTGATATTGACTTGTTTTCCTCTGTCCCGTCTTCGCATATAATGTGCACTCCGGAGCCAGAGAGCTTAGTGGATTCTTTCCTGGAGCCGTCCGTATAGCAGACGGTACCGTCTGTGTTTATTTTCCAGTCGGCTCTCTGTCCTATATGAATTCTATATTTCTTGTCAAATGTCCTCTCTTTTTTGATTAGGTCATTGTTCGAGAGGATCATTGATAGTTTGTCTTCGTAGCCCTGGCTGATCTTTGCATGACCTCCGTCGAATATATTTGCCGTCCAAAGGCCAGTGCTTCGCAGTTTGAACCAATGTTCCACCGCTTTCTTTTTTGCTTCCAGGTCTAAGGGGTTTAATCCCAGTATTATTTCGAGCGCGGCAGTGGGTGTTGTTCTCATTGCACCCGTAATCAATAGTGCTGCCAGCCTCTGGACCTTATCTAGTTCTTGTTTATTTCTCCCTATGTTGGCTTTGTGCCACCATGCTAGGGCACCATGCAGGATCCGTGGCAGTATTATTGCTTTGTAGATCCAAAGCACTACGGCCGGTTTCATTCCCCAGCTTCTGCCTATAGCTCTTTTGCACTGCATCATGGCCATTTTAGCCCTTGAGCATGCGTTGCTTATGTGTGTCTTGAATGTTAATCTGCTGTCCAGTGTTACGCCCAGGTATTTGACCTCCTTCACTACTTCGAGGTCCTTGCCTTGAGAGAAAAGCTTGCACCAGAGCCTAACTCGTCAATCAGCAGGTGAGGATGATTTGACTTGGTTTAATTGGAATCCCATAAACCTCTAAAACACGAGTTTGTTTCTCTCCATTAAGGCATATACTAAGGTTTATCTTGAACATACTTCGAACGCACGCAGTGTTGTAAAATTGTAGCTATTTACAGTTGAGTTTGGGATAGCAAATGCAGATTTATTTATACAGGGCGTCCCACGGCGATGCCACATGGAGGGAAAGTACCTTAAATCCTTAAGTTAGCTCATTTTACTTAAAGGAGACATCATTTTATTTTTAAAAAGAAACAAAACTACATTCAAAGATTTTTTAAAATTCGCTTGCCACACCCGGTAATCGAACCGACTAAAATCCGAAAAAGTAACATCCTGTATTTTTATGGCATCAATCGATAGTGTCAATCATAAGGATCAAATCTGTCTAAGAAACATGGTAAATTAAATGAAAGGAAGTCCTTGAAACCTAAAGTTATAAATTCAATTTGGTAAAATAAAAAGCTTTCTAAGGTAATAGCTATCAACACTAGAGATATCTTTGATGAAATTTATTTAGTAAAATGAGTACTAAATGAATGAACTTTGTTACCTGTTTAGAATGTAACTTTATTGGGCAACTGCATGAGGTATGTAGGTAGGGTAGGTAGAGTACCTAGGTAGTTATTTTTGGGTGCTTGATTAGAAACCTGCACGCGGTATACCCTGGGCAACGAAAATGGCGAGAGAATTGCCCTATTGGATCAACTTATAACCTGTTAAAATTGTGACGGCGGCGTGCGGTTTTAGTCGGTTTGAGTTCGACATACCTAAATACTACTGCTGACCAGCAGCGGTCTCTGCACGATAAAAAAAAGAAAAGTAATTTAAATATGGAATTTTATTGTTAATTATGGTATCAGATGGATGGATGAACTTTGAGTTAAAGTGTTTTATTTTGCCAAATTGAATTTATAATTTTAGGTTTCAAGGACTCCCTTTCGTTTAATTTATCATGTTCCTTAGAGAGATTTGATCCTTTTGATTGACACTTTCGATTGATGCAATAAAAATACAGAATGTTACTTTTTCGGATTTTAGTCGGTTCGATTACCGGGTGTGGCAAGTGAATTTTTAAAAATCTATAAATGCAGTTTTGTTTCTTTAAAAAAATAAAATGATGTCTCCTTTAAACAAAATGAGCTAACTTAAGGATTTAAGGTACTTTCCCTCCATGTGGCATCGCCGTGGGACGCCCTGTATATGAAAAACAATAAATCGAACAATTGCTTTCAGCACTCAATTATAACTCCTCGTCGGTCGTCTTCATTTCAGTCTTCATGTTTCTTGAGTAGGTATACTTGGACCGCACCCTGTGTTGTGTAGACCGTAGTTAGTTACGATCGAATTATAGAGATCGCTGTGAAAAATAGATAATGTAGGAACTCTACTTCTCACAGTGACATCTGATAATTAAATCATAATCATTTTTGTACTTCATTAGCTTCTCCTCGCCCGTCGTCTTCATTGCAGTCTTCATGTTTCTTGAGTATACTTCGGACGCACTCTGTGTTGTGTAGACCGTCGTTAGTTACGATTTATTTACGACCATCGCAGTTACAGGTAGATTATATGTAGTACACTATCTCTCACAGTGGTGGCAATAAATTACATCATAATCCCTTTTTGTATGTACGTCAAATACCTGCAATAGGTTTTATCTGTTTACAATTTTTATCGGTTAAACATATGTAATCTAAACATTTTTTTATATTAAATAAATTCATATGATATACTGAAACACCCAGACCAGTACAAACTTAAACATATTTACTTTGAAATATATTTTTTTTTTATTGTTCAATACATAAGTAACACACATTTTACAAATTTAAACCACTCGCTTAAACCATAATGGTTGGTATGCGAGCGGGAGTTTGCCCAGCTAGTGATACAAGTACCTAAGCAGTAATCAATCAAATACAATCCTCCAAATTGTTTAATAAGATGGTTTTGTAAACTTTTTATAAAGGGTTGCTTTGTTACATATTGTTGCACTATTTGTTCTGGTAAGCTATTCAAAATTTCGGCTAGTATATATTGACAGATTCTTGACGCGCAATGATATATAGTTACTTACTAAAAATACTTCAATGTTATTAATTTACATGAATTATATTATTATTTATATTAATAATATTTCATAATTACGAATTCAATATTTATTTACGATCAAAATAACGTGAAACAATATTCCTACTATTATTTTTGACCATTCTCTTCTCTTAAAAAGACGTATTATTTCCGTAGACGATATTTATTTCACATATTTCGCTTAAGGTGCCAATAATTGGGTCTTTTACCCTAGTTATTACTAAAAATACGTCAATGTTATTATTTTCATGAACTATAATTATTATTATTTATATTAATAATATTTCATAATTACGAATTCATTATTAAAAACGTATTTGATTTTTATGTGATTATGATGAAATTTGGTATAAGGGCAGATTAGACCTTGAGAAAGGACATAGGTAACCGACATCCACGCGGGCGGAGCCACGGGCAAGAGCTAGTTATTTATTATATCAATGCGCGCACGACAACTGAAAAATTTCGTCTGGGAATTGCCCTCCCCTAAATCACACCGTCCACGGCGCCATAGCGCGACGCCGCGCCGTGCTACGGCGGCGGACGGTGCCGTGCCGTGGAGATGTGGCCGGGCCGTCAGTTGCCCCAGAAACTGTCAGGACTAGCCAAGCAAATATTAATTCAGGATCTACTATATATCAGAAAACATAAGTCCTTTTATGTGCAAAATTCCGTATTCTTAGAAACATCACCTTATGTTAAACTAATATTCGTTTTTTCCAATGGTTTCATAACAATTTCAATTAAGAAATAAAGATTTTAACAACACACCTGCTCATAAAATTGCTATTATTTCACCGCAATTAGGCACGTAATGACACCTATTATCAAAGTGTGATTTTTCAATGCTATTATTCACAAGTGAGTTATAGATTCTTTTTAAAATTTTAAAGGTTAAGTTTCTATGTTCATAAAAAAGTTTCGATACAAAAAAGAACGTGTTCAATAGAACGAATAAATTAATATGCCTATTGTATGATCATTTGATGAATTTTCGTATTTAAATAAATAATTTCAACTTGTAATACTTGTATCATAAACAAAATTTTCACTCCAGTTTAACTTTTTTTTGGCTAAGTACAGAAAAAAAAAAAACAAAGTAAAAAAAAGTTAAATTATAACCTCATTCCTTTAAATATGGCCGATCGCCATTGTTAGATGCGCGCGCATAGGAAAACGAATTAGTTTGTAGTATTGTTTATTTAGTACCTATTTGTAGTATTATTTTATTCGCAAGTGTGTTGTAAAACGTCGTATGCCACGCGTGAGTATAATGATTACCATCCTCGGCTCTCTTAAGACGCCTGACGGCTCGGGTCTTAATGGCGCCTCGGCGGTAATCACCAACTTTAATCGGTTGTACCATAATGTACTATTATAAAATATACGACAAAAGAGTCGAATTATACGTTATAAAACATAACATTTCAAGAACGATACAAAAATGGATTATGATGCATACTTACTTACTAGATTTATCAATATTCATTATGAATCGCGCTAAGACAAATAGTTTCTCGATACAAATGCAAAGAAGACGTCGACTGTCCTCATTTTCATCGAGTCTTCATTCTTCTTGAACAGTCTTCAAAATTCTGGCGTGCCGTAGCTAGTTACAACCGAGTTCTGGTAATTTCTGACAAGTGAAGACTGCTTTATATGTACTCAACTGGTCCAGAAACTGCCAGGACTAGACTATAATTTGTCACTGTTGGTCTTAATTTTCACAAAGACATCATTCTTCTTGAACCGACTAACACAGTAATATACCTTTTTATACACATTTAGAGATAATCTGACTGTAATTTAATAATAGAATAAAGCCTGAAAATATAAAGAAGTAGTAAATAGTAGTAGTAGTTTGTACGCTCATACTCATAGTTACAGCAAATACTCGAAGTTTAATGTACATTACGTCTAATATGCTAATTTTGATAGGTTCTTTGTAGCCAATATTAAAGTGCAGTGTGGATGTATGGGGAGCTTTGACTATTTTATTACAATTTATTATGGCATACTGGGGGTATGCTATAATAATTGTAATTGTTCCTCTACTAATTACATATTATCGTAATCTTCGGTTTTAGTGCATGCATGCGGTCCCCACACAGCTTACTATACAATGTAAAATGTATATGTTTGCGCGAAATATGCACCCGCATGCGCCCACGCATATGAGAGCATGCGCGCACACGTATGTGGCAGTGGATGGACTAAAACCGTTACAATTAAAATGTGAGTTATGTCAGGCGAGGGACGAATTGGGGTGTGCCCAGCGCTTGGTCACCTGAGTCACTCTTCGCTTACGTCCTGTGCGTTTCAGATTTCTTCGAGATTTATGTACAGGGAGAAAGATTTTGACCTCATCTGGAGGGAAAGTACTCTAAATACTGGAGATAGATAGATACAAGATGTTACTTTTTCGGATTTTAAATAAATTTAATAATAAATAAATATTCCACAACATTTTACACAACGCTTTCTAGACCCATGGTAAGCTTAATTTAGCTTGTGTTATGGAATCTAGAATGCGGATATACATACTTAGATACTTTTTAGGGTTCCGTAGCCAAATGGCAAAAAACGGAACCCTTATAGATTCGTCATGTCTGTCCGTCCGTCTGTCTGTCTGTCTGTCTGTCTGTCTGTCTGTCTGTCTGTCTGTCTGTCTGTCTGTCTGTCCGTCCGTATGTCACAGCCACTTTTCTCCGAAACTATAAGGCCTATGCTGTTGAAACTTGGTAAGAAGTAGATAGGTCTTTAAAAATGCTATTGAGGTTTCTAATATAATTTTTTTCTAAACTGAATAGTTTGCGCGAGAGACACTTCTAAAGTGGAAAAATGTGTGTCCCCCCCCCCCCCCCTCCCCCTCTAACTTCTAAACTAAGAGAATGATAAATCTAAAAAAAATATATGATGTAAATTGCCATGAAAACTACCACTAAAAATTGGTTCGAACGAGATCCAGTCAGTAGTTTTTTTTTAATACGTCATAAATCGCAATTTTCGCCTTTGCTGCTACGGAACCCGTCATGGGCGAGTCCCACTTGCACTTGGCCGAATTTATTTTTTTTGTAAATACATAATATATTATACATTTAAGTCGGTACCTACGATTACCGAGTGTGGCAAGCGAATTTTAGAAAATCGTTGAATGCAGTCTTGTTTCTTTTTAAAAATAAAGGAATGTTTCCTTGGAGTGGAATTCGCTTTCTCCAGTATTTGGAGTACTTTCCCTATAGGTAAGGTCAAAATCTTCCATACAGTATAGTTATTTAATTGTAGTAGTTAATATAAAAATATATTACTGCAGCGCCCCTCACTAATCAACCATAAACTCATTACAGAAGAAAACTATATTGAAATCAGACTAATAGTTTTCAGTTAACACTTCGAAACCTTACGAGCTAGTTTGTGTCCACTAAGGCCTATACTAAACTTCGTCTTGAACAGACTTTGAATTCACGCTGTGCTGTAGACCGTAGTAGCTGTTTACAGCTGAGTTCTGACTAACAAATGCACGTTCATTCAAATATAAAACTGTAAGCACTGCAATTGCTACCGCACTCAATTGTAACTTCTCGCCCGTCGTCTTCATTTCAGTCTTCATGTTTCTTGAGTATACTTGGACCGCACCCTGTGTTGTGTAGACCGTAGTTAGTTACGATCGAATTTCGAAGATCGCAATGAAATGTGGATTATATGTAGGAACTCTACTTTTCAAAGCGAGCTCCAATAATTAAATCATAATTGAGTGAGATTGCTGAGTGGTAATCAAACCTGCGACCTCAGACTCAGCAGGCGAACGCTGCACCGCTACGCCGTAGTGGTTGTCAACGCACCCTTTGTTTATTTTAGTCGTTCTATCTCTGTCGCATTTTACTGTATATTTATTTATTTATTTTTATGAGCTGCTTTTATATTACATCTTTGGAACAAAAAAATGTTATAAATACATGTACACGCATACATATACGACAAAAGACATTGATTATAGTCCTATGACAACTCAGATGGTCGGAGTATTTCCTCCAGAATGTGAATGGTTGCAGGTTCAAGTCCCGTCCCGTATGTCGATTTATTCAGTTTTAAATTAATGACAGAGTAATATTAACATTACAAGCAATATGGCACAACACGGGACCATGACGGGACTTACCGCCACAATTTGTTCCTCTTCTAATTATTGTCGTAACCGATTTTTTAATGCGTAAAAACATTCATACAATCACGCCTCCCTTACATTGATACTGCACGTTCAATTTGGAAAAAGATAATATTACGACGATCTTGTTTCTAAATCAGTTACGACAAAAATATAATTTACAGCAGTTAGTGAAAAGAGGGACGAATTGGGGCGTGCCCAGCGCTTGGTTACCTGAGTCACTCTTCGCTTACGTCCTGTGCGTTTCAGATTTTTCGAGATTATGTACAGGGAGGAAGATTTTGATCTCACCTGGAGGCAAAGTACTCTAAATACTGAAGATAGATAGATATAAGATGTTACTTTTTCGGATTTTAGTTGGTACCTACGATTACCGGGTTTGGCAAGCGAATTTTCGAAAACCTTTGAATGCAGTCTTGTTTCTTTTTAAAAATAAAGGAATATTTCCTTGGAGTGAAATTCGCTTTCTCCAGTATTTGGAGTTCTTTCCCTATAGGTAAGGTCAAAATCTTCCACACAGTATGGTTATTAAATTTGTAGTAGAGAATATAAAAATATATTACTGCAGCGCCCCTCACTAATCAACCATAAACTCATTACAGAAGAAAACTATATTGAAATCAGATTAATAGTTTTCAGTTAACACTTCGAAACCTTACGAGCTAATTTGTGTCCACTAAGGCCTATACTAAACTTCGTCTTGATCAGACTTTGAATTCACGCTGTGCTGTAGACCGTAGCTGTTTACAGCTGAGTTCTGACTAACAAATGCACGTTCATTCAAATATAAAACTGTAAGCACTGCAATTGCTACCGCACTCAATTGTAACTTCTCGCCCGTCGTCTTCATTTCAGTCTTCATGTTTCTTGAGTATACTTGGACCGCACCCTGTGTTGTGTAGACCGTAGTTAGTTACGATCGAATTTCGAAGATCGCAGTGAATCGTGGATTATATGTAGGAACTCTACTTTTCAAAGCGAGCTCCAATAATTAAATCATAATCCTTTTTGTACTTCAAATACCTACAACATGTGTGTTTACAATTTTAATCGGATAAACATAATCTTACCATTTTTTTTTGTATTCAATAAATTCATATTTATGACATACTGAAACACCCAGATTGTAATGAGTATTGTGTAGCTAGCCATGGTCGCTATTTACAATTGAGTTCGGGCTAACAAATGCAGATTTATGTTAATTTTATTATAATATTATATTAAATGCCAAAGTTAGGGCCAGAAGGGCCGTGTGCTTGTCTGCGACCTAAGTAGTATGAAAAAATAAAAAAGTAACTGTCTGTTACGCTTTCACGCCTAAACCACCTAACCAATTTTGATGATATCTGGTACAGAGATAGATTAGACCTTAGGAAAGGACATAGCTCCCAATATAGGAGGTTATCTTTTGTGCTGACGGCACAGAATCTCTCTGTTCTTACAGGGTCGGCAGCACGAGTGTGACTCCCCTGATGTTGCACTCGCCCATAGGCCACGGTAACCTCTTTCCATCAGGAGGGCCGTGTGCTTGTCTGCCACTTAAGTAGTATAAAAAAAAATAGGACACGACGGTACATTCGTCCCAATCAAGCAGTCCGACTGGGGAAGTACCTCCGCTCTACAAAAGACCGCGGCTTAATAACCTCGTGTTGTTTCCGACGGTGAATAGGGTAGCCAGAGCTCACTGGAGAGGTTTTGTGCTGTCAGTGTAAAATCAAAGGCTTTGTCCTACTTATCTTTTGCGCTGACGGCACAGAATCTCTCTGATCTTACAGGGTCGGCAGCACGAGTGCGACTACCCTGATGTTGCACTCGCCCATAGGCCACGGTAACCTCTTTCCATCAGGAGGGCCGTGTGCTTGTCTGCGACTTAAGTTGTATAAAAAAAAGAAAAGGACACGACGGTATATCCGTCCCAATCAAGCAGTCCGACTGAAGAAGAACCTCCGCCCTACAGAAGACCGTGGCTTAAAATCGTGTTGTTTCCGACGGTGAGTAGGGTAGCCAGAGCTCACTGGAGAGGTTTTGTGTTATCAGTGGGATAACTAAAGGCCTACTTATCTCTTGCGCTGACGGCACAGAATCTCTCTGTTCTTACAGCGTCGGCTGCACGAGCGTCACTGGTGTTGCACTCGCCCATAGGCCATAGGCGGTAACCACTTACCACCAGGAGGACCGTGTGCTTGTCTGCGACCTCAATTGTATAAAAAAATATCATAGGCTATGTTTAGTCGCGTTAACTGACATCTACGCGGGCGGTGCCACGGGCAATAGCTAGTTCTTTATATATATAATGTTATATACTCCCTTCTTCCATGCTTAGTATGCATAATATCATATTACATTGTCAGTGGATGAAGAATGTATATGCACATTTTGTCAAATAAATTAATTTCCATCCACTCATTTTTATTTTTATGCTTCCCTAATAATAAATATGGACAATTACAATAATTTGACACCTTAATATTTTGACATAAATAACCAGAAAACATAATATTTGCAAATGAATTGTTCAAACTTTGAAGCCGATTATCTCAATATTTAGAAATTGTTAGTTACCTCCTTCTTCCACTCACGTCTTCAATTATAAGAATGTGAATTATAGTAAAATAAATCATTTGACAATGATTCTTTCGCTGGTTCGGTAAGTTGGTTCTAATGTGAAGATACTAAAGGTAGAAACTCAGAGAACTAGACTATCCTTTTTTAACATGGTTTTGTATACAATTTATATTGTGTCAGTAAACAAGAGATTAGGATGACCATGCATTTTTATCATTAAGATAACCACTTTGATACACAACTTTGTATGGTAAGGTGCAACTATGTGGGTCTCCTTTGTTGACTGTACATTGAAGGTATTTAATAAATACTTGGTTAACCGTTTTAAGATAAAAAGTCAAATATAGCCTAGCACATTAAATGCTTAAAATTAAACTAAACATTTTTTTTTATCGTGCGAAAAATCCCCACGGATACCCCTCCGCCGGAGCCGGTGGAGGAGGTTATGTCGGACTTGAACCGACTAAAACACACGCCATCTGTGGGCCGTATATATTGTTATAATATATATATAATCAAAAAGATTTCAATGAACAAAAATCTGCCCGACTTTTTTTAAAAGCTGATATTTTGACGCGAGAATTTTCGATTGAAAATTAGGGGTTTTTTCGATATTAGTCTAAATAAGGTGAAAAAATAAATATTTCAAATAAAAAAAATACAGTGTCTTTAGGACATAAAAAGGTAAGTTTTCACCAAATTTCGTGAGAAAATAATTGTTTTTGTATAAGATAAAAATAAGAAACCAAAAACTTGATTATTTCAATTTTTTTTTTTTTTTTTTTTATATAGGACACGTCAATTTGACTTTGCCTCGCCTGATGGTAAGCTGAAGGCAAAGTCTCTGAAAAGAGAGATAGATTTTGGGGTTATGTGAAAAAAGTGTATTTACTAAAGTTGTAGGTCTCTCTATTACTTACAACTTTGTCATTTTATTTTGTTCCATAGGACTTGTAGTTTTGCCGGAAATCGAAATAAACCGTTTTTACCCTTAAAAACTCACCCTCTTCCACTTCCCGACCTCAGATCGCCCGTAAATTATTTTTCCTTTTATTTTTGTTATATTCTCTTCCTTTTACAACGGGTGGTTTCATCCTACTATTATTTTTTTTTGTTTCAAAAATTATCGACTCTAGTCTACATATTATACAAAACATGATTTTTCTTTTAGCAATCAATATGTATCGCTGATTAGATTTTTAGTTCTATAATCATGACAAATATGTATTTGTATTTTGCCAAATCGGTACCTTTTATATTTGGAATACTTTCTATATCTCATATCTATTTGTGTCTCAACGTTTGGTCACGCAATGATGAGTCTTCTACTTTATATACTTAATATTTTTCTTGTAAACACATGTTATGCATAAAAACACTAAGACCAATTCATACATAAAAATACTGTACTAAGCGGGTATCGAACCCGCGCCCTCTGACTTGAAAGTCGAACACTCTACTGCTGCATCACAGAGGCAGAGGCCCTATTTGTTCATTCTTAGCACGAGATGGACATACCTATACAACTTACCTCCGTTCGCGTTGACTGTGGCTTCTCCACTTGCGGGATTCAGACGAGTGTATACCTGCAACAAAAATATTTATTTCATTTATTTATTTATTTATCATCACGCTTACCCTCGGAAAGGGACTGATTCAAGTCCCATCCACTTAGTATTTCGATTTAAATTTATAAAAATGTATGTTGCTAGGCGCATAACTCGAGAACGGCTCACACGATTGGGCTAATTAATTATTTTTGTAAGTTTCAAAGGTTCCAAAAAAAAACATAGAATGGACCGGAACGAGAACAGAATACCGCGCGGTCATAAGTTAGTAAATAATATTAATTTCACATGTATTTATATAGGGTGGAGTCGCATAAGTTGTACCGGCTCGTAATTTGTACCACCTCAATATCTACCAAACTGCAATGCTTAGGTTTGATGTGACAACACTAAAAAGTAGAGCTACCAACATTACGCAATCGCTGTCAGTTTGGATTAGATAACACAACTGAGGTAGATGTAGTAAACAAAAATCACTATTTTAGCGTTCTGATATAATTTTAGACCTATTTACCTAAGGGTTTCTTGTGGCAGTGGTAGGTACACTGCAGCTGTTATATATGTTTTTGGAAAGTAAGCATATCAGTGCACTTTTTTGAGAATATAATTTTAATGTTTGGTATTTCGAGGTTATAATGGCGGCTCGCATAAAAATAAAACTTGGTGTTGCCTAATTTGTACATACTAGGTAGTGTAATCCTAAAATGTACCGGTACAATTTAGATATAACTTGATGTTTAAACATTATACATTAATAATATTTAAAACTTTATGTATAATATTTTTTATAAAGATGTATAACGGTAAAGCTAATTTCAATTTGTAGGAGATACTAGAATCTTATTTAGACCGTAAAGTACAATTTAAGATACCTATGGTACAATTAAGGAAACCGGTTTCCTAAATTGTACTTTTTTAGACCTTTTGAAAAACTTTTATTGTCCTAATTGGGTTATATCGCTCCATTTTCTAGTTATAAAATATGGATACCAATAGAACAACCTTTTTATTTCTTGTAATATAATCCTTTTAAGTGATATAGTTTTTGTGATATCTTGTAAAGTTCGTTAACTGGTACAATATCCGCAACCTTACCCTACACGCGAAAGTGCCAGCACCCTCCTTCTGGAGGGCGATATTAGCGCCCCACCGGCCGCGCTGATATTGTGAAATTCATCCAGAGACAATAATTTCTCCACTGGCTTTGGCCGTTTTTTATATAAATAAACAATTTAATAGCAAATAAAAGCAAGTAGGTTCCAAAGTCCCGAAGATTACATATACAAACATTCAGACTATGTCATAATACCTATTGCAACATTATATCCGCAAAGTTCAAAGTTTGTTGCTCATTTATTGAATATGGTACAAAAGTGATGTTTAGGTACATTAGAGTGTCGGATCACATGTTTTACATATTACAAATTTTAATTCAACTAAATAATTCATGTCAGTATTAAAGTGTATCATTCAAAAATTCGTCAATATTATAATAACATTAAACGCATTATTTCTCATTTATAGCATATTCTTTAAATTCCTTTTAAAAATGTCAATACTTAACTTTTTTCAACCATTAGGTATGTTATGGTATATCGTTGGAGCTAAGCATAATATACTACTCCACGTGTGACATGTCTTAGCTCTTTTTTAGAGTTCCGTAGCCTAATGGCAAAAAACGGAACCCTTATAGATTCCTCATGTCTGTCCGTCTGTCTGTCTGTCCGTCCGTATGTCACAGCCACTTTTCTCCGAAACTATACGGCCTATGCTGTTGAATTTTGGTAAGTAGATGTTTATAATGTAGAATTTCACACAAAAATAGAAAAAAAGGCATTAAATCTTGGGGGTCCCCAACTAAAACTCAATTTTTTTTTATCAAACCCATATGTGTCCATAGATAGGTCTATAGATAGGTCTAAAGATAGGTCTATAGATAGGTCTATAGATAGGTCTATAGATAGGCCATCTAGCGGTCTCGTATAGTTCATCGCGCTAGTATTGCCGTTCCTTTGACTCGCGCCGCCAAGCCAACATTCGCAGCAACACACGCGGCAGTACTCGCGGCATGACGAATATACCATTCACACCACGTCTCCGCCCACTTCTCTCGCCACTTCCCTCGCTCTGCCGCGAGTATGTAAACGCAGCTTTAGGCATGTACAGCTTCCACTATGGGATAGTGTACGATTAAGTGCTAAATAAAAAATTAAATTTAAAATTTATAAGAAAGTAGACAAAGAAAGTTTGCAAATTCGACAAAAGCTCTTCGAATACAGAGTGCTACGTAAGTGTAGAAGTATGCAGGTCTGTGGGCATGCAGCTCTAGTTAAGTAACAGTTAGTTATCATAAAAGTATTTTGAGAAACAAACACAATATTGTGACTATCTCACGAATCAATGAACTCACTTTTTCATGAATCAGTTAATAACCAGCCTTCTAGTCATTGTGTTGTATTATTGGTATTAAATAATACAACACAATGACTAGAAGGCTGGTTATTAACTTATACAAAAAATAAGAATTGCCATTCAACGTAGCAATGTTATCAGCTTTCTGGGAACGTTAGATACCGGTCGATGATGATGCGGAAGAATTTCACGACGCCCTATCTATGTAAATAATGTCAGTGTTATGAGAGCAACTGTAAATGACCTCTCAACCCTGAGAGAAAAGCTTACTTACTTACTTACTTCCAGCTGGGGACGCCGTTGGCCGGACGGGTGATCCGCCCTTTGGTACGGGCCACTTCACCCATTTCCCCTGTGTCCTCCGCAGAGGATTTGGGGTTATCCGGCAATCACGGCGTTTCGTCGAACCTACCTGTTTCCTTGCAAAAACTTACGATCTGTCCCACCTTCAGATCGCCAAGGTCTTCTATTTCCAACTTGTCCGTTCCCATTATTTCCCATCTTTTTAGTGAGTACATAGGGCATTCGGCCAGTAGGTGGAGGCTGGTTTCCTCGGCCTCCATACACTCCGGGCATATGGGATCCCTCATATTTCTCCTTGATAGTGTTGTTATTTGGCTTGTTCTTTTTTTATCTATACTTTTTATGAAGATCTTCGACTGTCTCATGACGGGCGAGGATTTCCATCTTCGATTGGTCTCTGCCGTGATGCTTTGACTGATGACTCCTTTGGATATTTTGTGGGCGATTGGCAGCCTGGGTTCAGGGCCCACTTGGTCTTCATCAGCCCCTTTTCTGGCCAATTCGTCGGCTGTCTCGTTACCCGTATTGCCTTCATGGCCGGGTACCCAAGCAAGCGTTATGTCGGTTATTCTGGCCAGTTCTTCCAGTGCCCTTCTGCATTCCTTTACCACCGCTGAGGTGGTTTCGACCTTGCCTAGTGCTTTCAACGCAGCTTGGCTGTCGCTATATATGGTGACCTTCCCTGTGTTAAGGTGTTTGATCATATCCACGCACTCCATGATGGCAAAGATCTCTGCTTGAAATACACTTGCATACTTACCTAGTGATATTGACTTGTTTTCCTCTGTCCCGTCTTCGCATATAATGTGCACTCCGGAGCCAGAGAGCTTAGTGGATTCTTTCCTGGAGCCGTCCGTATAGCAGACGGTACCGTCTGTGTTTATTTTCCAGTCGGCTCTCTGTCCTATATGAATTCTATATTTCTTGTCAAATGTCCTCTCTTTTTTGATTAGGTCATTGTTCGAGAGGATCATTGATAGTTTGTCTTCGTAGCCCTGGCTGATCTTTGCATGACCTCCGTCGAATATATTTGCCGTCCAAAGGCCAGTGCTTCGCAGTTTGAACCAATGTTCCACCGCTTTCTTTTTTGCTTCCAGGTCTAAGGGGTTTAATCCCAGTATTATTTCGAGCGCGGCAGTGGGTGTTGTTCTCATTGCACCCGTAATCAATAGTGCTGCCAGCCTCTGGACCTTATCTAGTTCTTGTTTATTTCTCCCTATGTTGGCTTTGTGCCACCATGCTAGGGCACCATGCAGGATCCGTGGCAGTATTATTGCTTTGTAGATCCAAAGCACTACGGCCGGTTTCATTCCCCAGCTTCTGCCTATAGCTCTTTTGCACTGCATCATGGCCATTTTAGCCCTTGAGCATGCGTTGCTTATGTGTGTCTTGAATGTTAATCTGCTGTCCAGTGTTACGCCCAGGTATTTGACCTCCTTCACTACTTCGAGGTCCTTGCCTTGAGAGAAAAGCTTGCACCAGAGCCTAACTCGTCAATCAGCAGGTGAGGATGATTTGACTTGGTTTAATTGGAATCCCATAAACCTCTAAAACACGAGTTTGTTTCTCTCCATTAAGGCATATACTAAGGTTTATCTTGAACATACTTCGAACGCACGCAGTGTTGTAAAATTGTAGCTATTTACAGTTGAGTTTGGGATAGCAAATGCAGATTTATTTATACAGGGCGTCCCACGGCGATGCCACATGGAGGGAAAGTACCTTAAATCCTTAAGTTAGCTCATTTTACTTAAAGGAGACATCATTTTATTTTTAAAAAGAAACAAAACTACATTCAAAGATTTTTTAAAATTCGCTTGCCACACCCGGTAATCGAACCGACTAAAATCCGAAAAAGTAACATCCTGTATTTTTATGGCATCAATCGATAGTGTCAATCATAAGGATCAAATCTGTCTAAGAAACATGGTAAATTAAATGAAAGGAAGTCCTTGAAACCTAAAGTTATAAATTCAATTTGGTAAAATAAAAAGCTTTCTAAGGTAATAGCTATCAACACTAGAGATATCTTTGATGAAATTTATTTAGTAAAATGAGTACTAAATGAATGAACTTTGTTACCTGTTTAGAATGTAACTTTATTGGGCAACTGCATGAGGTATGTAGGTAGGGTAGGTAGAGTACCTAGGTAGTTATTTTTGGGTGCTTGATTAGAAACCTGCACGCGGTATACCCTGGGCAACGAAAATGGCGAGAGAATTGCCCTATTGGATCAACTTATAACCTGTTAAAATTGTGACGGCGGCGTGCGGTTTTAGTCGGTTTGAGTTCGACATACCTAAATACTACTGCTGACCAGCAGCGGTCTCTGCACGATAAAAAAAAGAAAAGTAATTTAAATATGGAATTTTATTGTTAATTATGGTATCAGATGGATGGATGAACTTTGAGTTAAAGTGTTTTATTTTGCCAAATTGAATTTATAATTTTAGGTTTCAAGGACTCCCTTTCGTTTAATTTATCATGTTCCTTAGAGAGATTTGATCCTTTTGATTGACACTTTCGATTGATGCAATAAAAATACAGAATGTTACTTTTTCGGATTTTAGTCGGTTCGATTACCGGGTGTGGCAAGTGAATTTTTAAAAATCTATAAATGCAGTTTTGTTTCTTTAAAAAAATAAAATGATGTCTCCTTTAAACAAAATGAGCTAACTTAAGGATTTAAGGTACTTTCCCTCCATGTGGCATCGCCGTGGGACGCCCTGTATATGAAAAACAATAAATCGAACAATTGCTTTCAGCACTCAATTATAACTCCTCGTCGGTCGTCTTCATTTCAGTCTTCATGTTTCTTGAGTAGGTATACTTGGACCGCACCCTGTGTTGTGTAGACCGTAGTTAGTTACGATCGAATTATAGAGATCGCTGTGAAAAATAGATAATGTAGGAACTCTACTTCTCACAGTGACATCTGATAATTAAATCATAATCATTTTTGTACTTCATTAGCTTCTCCTCGCCCGTCGTCTTCATTGCAGTCTTCATGTTTCTTGAGTATACTTCGGACGCACTCTGTGTTGTGTAGACCGTCGTTAGTTACGATTTATTTACGACCATCGCAGTTACAGGTAGATTATATGTAGTACACTATCTCTCACAGTGGTGGCAATAAATTACATCATAATCCCTTTTTGTATGTACGTCAAATACCTGCAATAGGTTTTATCTGTTTACAATTTTTATCGGTTAAACATATGTAATCTAAACATTTTTTTATATTAAATAAATTCATATGATATACTGAAACACCCAGACCAGTACAAACTTAAACATATTTACTTTGAAATATATTTTTTTTTTATTGTTCAATACATAAGTAACACACATTTTACAAATTTAAACCACTCGCTTAAACCATAATGGTTGGTATGCGAGCGGGAGTTTGCCCAGCTAGTGATACAAGTACCTAAGCAGTAATCAATCAAATACAATCCTCCAAATTGTTTAATAAGATGGTTTTGTAAACTTTTTATAAAGGGTTGCTTTGTTACATATTGTTGCACTATTTGTTCTGGTAAGCTATTCAAAATTTCGGCTAGTATATATTGACAGATTCTTGACGCGCAATGATATATAGTTACTTACTAAAAATACTTCAATGTTATTAATTTACATGAATTATATTATTATTTATATTAATAATATTTCATAATTACGAATTCAATATTTATTTACGATCAAAATAACGTGAAACAATATTCCTACTATTATTTTTGACCATTCTCTTCTCTTAAAAAGACGTATTATTTCCGTAGACGATATTTATTTCACATATTTCGCTTAAGGTGCCAATAATTGGGTCTTTTACCCTAGTTATTACTAAAAATACGTCAATGTTATTATTTTCATGAACTATAATTATTATTATTTATATTAATAATATTTCATAATTACGAATTCATTATTAAAAACGTATTTGATTTTTATGTGATTATGATGAAATTTGGTATAAGGGCAGATTAGACCTTGAGAAAGGACATAGGTAACCGACATCCACGCGGGCGGAGCCACGGGCAAGAGCTAGTTATTTATTATATCAATGCGCGCACGACAACTGAAAAATTTCGTCTGGGAATTGCCCTCCCCTAAATCACACCGTCCACGGCGCCATAGCGCGACGCCGCGCCGTGCTACGGCGGCGGACGGTGCCGTGCCGTGGAGATGTGGCCGGGCCGTCAGTTGCCCCAGAAACTGTCAGGACTAGCCAAGCAAATATTAATTCAGGATCTACTATATATCAGAAAACATAAGTCCTTTTATGTGCAAAATTCCGTATTCTTAGAAACATCACCTTATGTTAAACTAATATTCGTTTTTTCCAATGGTTTCATAACAATTTCAATTAAGAAATAAAGATTTTAACAACACACCTGCTCATAAAATTGCTATTATTTCACCGCAATTAGGCACGTAATGACACCTATTATCAAAGTGTGATTTTTCAATGCTATTATTCACAAGTGAGTTATAGATTCTTTTTAAAATTTTAAAGGTTAAGTTTCTATGTTCATAAAAAAGTTTCGATACAAAAAAGAACGTGTTCAATAGAACGAATAAATTAATATGCCTATTGTATGATCATTTGATGAATTTTCGTATTTAAATAAATAATTTCAACTTGTAATACTTGTATCATAAACAAAATTTTCACTCCAGTTTAACTTTTTTTTGGCTAAGTACAGAAAAAAAAAAAACAAAGTAAAAAAAAGTTAAATTATAACCTCATTCCTTTAAATATGGCCGATCGCCATTGTTAGATGCGCGCGCATAGGAAAACGAATTAGTTTGTAGTATTGTTTATTTAGTACCTATTTGTAGTATTATTTTATTCGCAAGTGTGTTGTAAAACGTCGTATGCCACGCGTGAGTATAATGATTACCATCCTCGGCTCTCTTAAGACGCCTGACGGCTCGGGTCTTAATGGCGCCTCGGCGGTAATCACCAACTTTAATCGGTTGTACCATAATGTACTATTATAAAATATACGACAAAAGAGTCGAATTATACGTTATAAAACATAACATTTCAAGAACGATACAAAAATGGATTATGATGCATACTTACTTACTAGATTTATCAATATTCATTATGAATCGCGCTAAGACAAATAGTTTCTCGATACAAATGCAAAGAAGACGTCGACTGTCCTCATTTTCATCGAGTCTTCATTCTTCTTGAACAGTCTTCAAAATTCTGGCGTGCCGTAGCTAGTTACAACCGAGTTCTGGTAATTTCTGACAAGTGAAGACTGCTTTATATGTACTCAACTGGTCCAGAAACTGCCAGGACTAGACTATAATTTGTCACTGTTGGTCTTAATTTTCACAAAGACATCATTCTTCTTGAACCGACTAACACAGTAATATACCTTTTTATACACATTTAGAGATAATCTGACTGTAATTTAATAATAGAATAAAGCCTGAAAATATAAAGAAGTAGTAAATAGTAGTAGTAGTTTGTACGCTCATACTCATAGTTACAGCAAATACTCGAAGTTTAATGTACATTACGTCTAATATGCTAATTTTGATAGGTTCTTTGTAGCCAATATTAAAGTGCAGTGTGGATGTATGGGGAGCTTTGACTATTTTATTACAATTTATTATGGCATACTGGGGGTATGCTATAATAATTGTAATTGTTCCTCTACTAATTACATATTATCGTAATCTTCGGTTTTAGTGCATGCATGCGGTCCCCACACAGCTTACTATACAATGTAAAATGTATATGTTTGCGCGAAATATGCACCCGCATGCGCCCACGCATATGAGAGCATGCGCGCACACGTATGTGGCAGTGGATGGACTAAAACCGTTACAATTAAAATGTGAGTTATGTCAGGCGAGGGACGAATTGGGGTGTGCCCAGCGCTTGGTCACCTGAGTCACTCTTCGCTTACGTCCTGTGCGTTTCAGATTTCTTCGAGATTTATGTACAGGGAGAAAGATTTTGACCTCATCTGGAGGGAAAGTACTCTAAATACTGGAGATAGATAGATACAAGATGTTACTTTTTCGGATTTTAAATAAATTTAATAATAAATAAATATTCCACAACATTTTACACAACGCTTTCTAGACCCATGGTAAGCTTAATTTAGCTTGTGTTATGGAATCTAGAATGCGGATATACATACTTAGATACTTTTTAGGGTTCCGTAGCCAAATGGCAAAAAACGGAACCCTTATAGATTCGTCATGTCTGTCCGTCCGTCTGTCTGTCTGTCTGTCTGTCTGTCTGTCTGTCTGTCTGTCTGTCTGTCTGTCTGTCTGTCCGTCCGTATGTCACAGCCACTTTTCTCCGAAACTATAAGGCCTATGCTGTTGAAACTTGGTAAGAAGTAGATAGGTCTTTAAAAATGCTATTGAGGTTTCTAATATAATTTTTTTCTAAACTGAATAGTTTGCGCGAGAGACACTTCTAAAGTGGAAAAATGTGTGTTCCCCCCCCCCCCCCCCCCCTCCCCCTCTAACTTCTAAACTAAGAGAATGATAAATCTAAAAAAAATATATGATGTAAATTGCCATGAAAACTACCACTAAAAATTGGTTCGAACGAGATCCAGTCAGTAGTTTTTTTTAATACGTCATAAATCGCAATTTTCGCCTTTGCTGCTACGGAACCCGTCATGGGCGAGTCCCACTTGCACTTGGCCGAATTTATTTTTTTTGTAAATACATAATATATTATACATTTAAGTCGGTACCTACGATTACCGAGTGTGGCAAGCGAATTTTAGAAAATCGTTGAATGCAGTCTTGTTTCTTTTTAAAAATAAAGGAATGTTTCCTTGGAGTGGAATTCGCTTTCTCCAGTATTTGGAGTACTTTCCCTATAGGTAAGGTCAAAATCTTCCATACAGTATAGTTATTTAATTGTAGTAGTTAATATAAAAATATATTACTGCAGCGCCCCTCACTAATCAACCATAAACTCATTACAGAAGAAAACTATATTGAAATCAGACTAATAGTTTTCAGTTAACACTTCGAAACCTTACGAGCTAGTTTGTGTCCACTAAGGCCTATACTAAACTTCGTCTTGAACAGACTTTGAATTCACGCTGTGCTGTAGACCGTAGTAGCTGTTTACAGCTGAGTTCTGACTAACAAATGCACGTTCATTCAAATATAAAACTGTAAGCACTGCAATTGCTACCGCACTCAATTGTAACTTCTCGCCCGTCGTCTTCATTTCAGTCTTCATGTTTCTTGAGTATACTTGGACCGCACCCTGTGTTGTGTAGACCGTAGTTAGTTACGATCGAATTTCGAAGATCGCAATGAAATGTGGATTATATGTAGGAACTCTACTTTTCAAAGCGAGCTCCAATAATTAAATCATAATTGAGTGAGATTGCTGAGTGGTAATCAAACCTGCGACCTCAGACTCAGCAGGCGAACGCTGCACCGCTACGCCGTAGTGGTTGTCAACGCACCCTTTGTTTATTTTAGTCGTTCTATCTCTGTCGCATTTTACTGTATATTTATTTATTTATTTTTATGAGCTGCTTTTATATTACATCTTTGGAACAAAAAAATGTTATAAATACATGTACACGCATACATATACGACAAAAGACATTGATTATAGTCCTATGACAACTCAGATGGTCGGAGTATTTCCTCCAGAATGTGAATGGTTGCAGGTTCAAGTCCCGTCCCGTATGTCGATTTTTTCAGTTTTAAATTAATGACAGAGTAATATTAACATTACAAGCAATATGGCACAACACGGGACCATGACGGGACTTACCGCCACAATTTGTTCCTCTTCTAATTATTGTCGTAACCGATTTTTTAATGCGTAAAAACATTCATACAATCACGCCTCCCTTACATTGATACTGCACGTTCAATTTGGAAAAAGATAATATTACGACGATCTTGTTTCTAAATCAGTTACGACAAAAATATAATTTACAGCAGTTAGTGAAAAGAGGGACGAATTGGGGCGTGCCCAGCGCTTGGTTACCTGAGTCACTCTTCGCTTACGTCCTGTGCGTTTCAGATTTTTCGAGATTATGTACAGGGAGGAAGATTTTGATCTCACCTGGAGGCAAAGTACTCTAAATACTGAAGATAGATAGATATAAGATGTTACTTTTTCGGATTTTAGTTGGTACCTACGATTACCGGGTTTGGCAAGCGAATTTTCGAAAACCTTTGAATGCAGTCTTGTTTCTTTTTAAAAATAAAGGAATATTTCCTTGGAGTGAAATTCGCTTTCTCCAGTATTTGGAGTTCTTTCCCTATAGGTAAGGTCAAAATCTTCCACACAGTATGGTTATTAAATTTGTAGTAGAGAATATAAAAATATATTACTGCAGCGCCCCTCACTAATCAACCATAAACTCATTACAGAAGAAAACTATATTGAAATCAGATTAATAGTTTTCAGTTAACACTTCGAAACCTTACGAGCTAATTTGTGTCCACTAAGGCCTATACTAAACTTCGTCTTGATCAGACTTTGAATTCACGCTGTGCTGTAGACCGTAGCTGTTTACAGCTGAGTTCTGACTAACAAATGCACGTTCATTCAAATATAAAACTGTAAGCACTGCAATTGCTACCGCACTCAATTGTAACTTCTCGCCCGTCGTCTTCATTTCAGTCTTCATGTTTCTTGAGTATACTTGGACCGCACCCTGTGTTGTGTAGACCGTAGTTAGTTACGATCGAATTTCGAAGATCGCAGTGAATCGTGGATTATATGTAGGAACTCTACTTTTCAAAGCGAGCTCCAATAATTAAATCATAATCCTTTTTGTACTTCAAATACCTACAACATGTGTGTTTACAATTTTAATCGGATAAACATAATCTTACCATTTTTTTTTGTATTCAATAAATTCATATTTATGACATACTGAAACACCCAGATTGTAATGAGTATTGTGTAGCTAGCCATGGTCGCTATTTACAATTGAGTTCGGGCTAACAAATGCAGACTTATGCATATAAAAACTCTGGCAAATGTCAGATAGCGCTCAATCATAACTTCTCGTCATATTGAGCGGTAACATCATTTGACAAACAACGTTTGAAAAATTAATCAGTGACAAACTTTCATTTCGCAAACATATTAATTAAAAACATCATTTGACATAATATAGGTTTCGCAAATGTATTACTTAGAAAACATTTCGATTGCTAAAATTTTATTTAAAAAATGTTCATTTGACTAAATAACTGTCTGTTTGTCAACTAACATGTTTTTAAAATAATCCATTTGTGAAATGATTATATTAGGTATCAAAAATAATGAATTTTTTTCAAATTAATATTTTGTTTAATGCCTAGTTTCTTAAGCAAAAGTTTGTCAAATGATACATTTATCAAGTATAATTTTGTCAAACGTTGTTTGTCAAATGAAAACTTGTCATTTGTTTTTTGTCAAATGATAGGACACCTTAGTGCAAACATATATATCTATATCAATCAATCAATTAATTAGCCTATTGCAGTCCACTGCTGGACGTAGGCCGCTCCCAATATGCGCCACGCTAATGTTTTTTTAAAATGCCGTGTTGGATCCCGATGGAGTAGAATAGGGCCACCCCCTCTCTTCCCGTGGGTGTCACAGAAGGCGACTAAGGGATAGGGCTGTTTTCCAGCAGACAGTAAACACAGCCCATGACTAAGTGCCCGCTTGACTGTAACAGGCTCGCCCCCCGTTACGTGGGGCCAAAAATTATAGTTGGCGAAATGTGGGTGATAATAAACCAACAAGAAGGCTAAGTGCGGACAAAAGAGTCCCCTATCCATTCCATTCCAATACACCTTTGCCTACCCTTTTGGAGATTTACAGGCGTGAGAATATGTTAGTATGTACAAATATTTATGCTGAGCGGTAATTGGACCCGCGACCTTAGACTTAGCAGTCGAACACTTCACCGCTGAGCCATAGCGGTCGTCAATACTATCTCTACTCCTACCCTATTATACCTACTCATCGTATGCCTTGTAAAGAAAAAGATTTGCTAGAGGTTTGCTTGGAGTTAAATTTAATGATATTAAGTTATGGTTGAAATAGAAATTAAAATTAAAGTTAAAGGTTAAGTTGTCAAGATAATGTTTCAATTAAATTAAAGTTAAAAAGTTAATTTATGCCCCTGGCTCGGCTAAGGGGAGAGATGAAAAATAAAAGATTTTTTCTACAACTAAGGTGGCAGACACGCACACGGGCCGTGTGCTTGTCTGCCACCTAACCTCATGGAAAGAGGTTACCGTGGCCTATGGACCTATGCAACACCAGAGGCGTCCCACTCGCGCTGCCGACCCCGTAAGAACCTTCTAATGCCCACCTTGAAGAAACCCCACCCCTACTTTAGTCGCTTGGGAAAACCACGGCAGGGAGTTCATTTTAAAGTTCAAGCGTGCGTGGGTTGAAGTTCCTTTCATATCTTATTTTTTATAACATAAGATTATGAATAACTTAACAATTTGTATATTGTATTTAACACATTTGAATATCAGAAAAGTCTCAGGGAGTGGGCAACCTTTCCCAGCTAATAAGAATAGTAATTGAAGATAATAAATAATATTGAGGTACCTAAGCAGTAAGTAGCAATAAATAGTTTAGTAAGTACTCTTTCACTCTAAGTATTTCAATAGGACTTAATTATAATTTATCGTGGTTAGTTCTTGTCTTTTGAGCAGACTTCCAATACAACATTATTATACGTACTTATTCCTAAATAATATCCCGCTATAAATAAAAGGTACACTTTTTTGGGTTCCGTAGCCAAATGGCAAAAAATGGAACCCTTATAGATTCGTCATGTCTGTCTGTCTGTCTGTCCGTCCGTATGTCACAGCAACTTTTCTCCGAAACTAAAGGCCTATGCTGTTGAAACTTGGGAAGAAGATGTATTCTGTGAACCGCATTAAGAATTTGACACAAAAATTAAAAAAAAGCATAAAATTTTGGGGGTCCCCATACTTAGAACTGCAACTCAAAATTTTTTTTTCCATCAAACCCATACGTGTGTGGTATCCATAGATAGTTCTTTAAAAATGCTATTGAGGTTTCTAACATATTTTTTTTCTAATGTGTGTCTCCCCCCCCCCCCTCCCCTCCCCTCTAACTTCTAAATTAAGAGAATGATAAATGTAAAAAAAATATATGATGTAAATTGCCAGGCAACCTTCCACTAAAAATTGGTTCGAACGAGATCCAGTCAGTAGTTTTTTTTTATTACATCATAAACCGCAATTTTCGCCTTAGCTACTACGGAACCCTTCATGGGCGAGTCCGACTCGCACTTGGCCGATTTTCATTTTACAAATAAAACGAGCAAATTTTAAATAAGTCTAATTGTACGTCACGTCACTTAAATATGTACGTCATGAAACATGTATGGTTGATTCTTTTCCCAACATAATATTTGCACAACGGCATAAAAAAATCACACATGAAAGATAAAAGAATGATCGAAATACATATGAATCGCGCCGAGACGAATAGTTTCTCGATACAAACTCAAGATAGACGTCGTCAGCTGTATACATTTCTATGAAGTCTTCATTCTTCTTGAGCGCACTTCGAATATCTTGCGTACCGTAGCTAGTAACAACCTAGTACTGACAACTTCTGGACGTGCGAGACTGCTTTATATAGACTCAAAGTCCCAGAAACTGCCAGAACTAGACTATAAATCAAAGAAGACGTCCGCTGTTTTCATTTTCATGAAGTCTTCATTCGTCTTGAACAGTTTTCAAACTTCTTGCATGCTGTAGGTAGTAACAACCGAGTACTGCTCATCCTAAGAGAGGCAGATAGTTTTATAAGTAATCTACCTAACTAAGAAGGACCAAGGACTCAATTGTAATTTCTCGCTGTTCGGTTTCGTTTTCACAAAGGCTTAATACTTCTTGAGCAAATTTCGAATAAAATATATTCATACCTACGTATTCCTAGATAATATCTATATTATACATTTTGTAAAGATAAAATATGCCATGGGATTGAGAACTCCATAAACTTATAGGTACCTATGAACAGTATAATTGTACCTATGAACGGTGCAGCGGGAACGGGATCAGAATCTAACATTGAAATTTGAATAGAAGGTACAGCGGGAACGGGTCTGAATCTAGAAAAGCCATATTTTTCCCATGGTCAATTATATGTGGCATGTTCTGTTCATAACACGGGTCGGGAATGGTGCAGCGGGAACGGGATTAGAATCTAACATGGAAATTTGAATAGAAGGTACAGCGGGATCGGAATACCACGCGGGCGGCAAATATGGCACTACGAAGTTCGCCGGGTCAGCTAGTATTACATAAATTATGTTTCCATTCCTTGCAAAGCACGTTAGCCGTCGTTCCCAGGTGCCATAATAACATTTATACAAATCGTTAGGGATATTTGGAGCCCAAAAAAAACCGATCAGTCTAATTACGGAACTTCCATCACGCCAATTGATTGTGGAGGTCATATGGCAGTCGCTTGACGGAAAGTATCGAAGTTCAGCCGCATCTTAGTTTGACTGGAAAGCCGACCGCAACTCGGAAAACGCTTAGAAAATGCTGGTGATGTATAATTTTTATACATTAACTTTATTTCTTCATATACGTACGCCCATAAATTCCCGCGAGGATAAGTAGAGGTATATTAACACTCACAATTCTCCAACTGTTTTTTGGTTTCACGTACCATAATGTGGACCTATGGACGAGCCTATTGCTGTCAAATGGACACATTGTCATCCTAATTGAAGGTGCACGTACTTGGATACCAGACAACGGCGACAGTGAAGCAACAATCCCTGTCACTAAATTAACTAGTGCGCACCCAGCCAAGTCACTACAGCGACGACAAGAGATGTCTTCGCTGTCGTCATGCAACGAACGATGCATGATAATTTAACGAAGACATATCTCAGATTATTGGTCAACAGGTTGTGCAGCGAACCTGCACATCTAGTGGACGTAGAATTTGCTCCACTGCACAATTGTACGACGTCGCATAGATAGGGAGCCTGCGGGGCGAGGGGAATACCTGCCTTGCGTGAGGTCAGCACAGCAACTGAGCAATGTGTTACCAGTTACAATATTATCGAGAATATTCTCTATGTTCACACATCTATACATGTAATTGAAAATTACTTGTGTAGAATTATTACGAGTATAACTAAAATTGATTAATTTGAGTTTAAGAATGCTAATTTTATAACACTGAACACAAACATGGCGTTTGTCTATCTCCTTCCTTTAACCTACTTTATCATTTACAAATTCCAAAATAAAAAATTGTGTGATATACAAAGCTATTTAAATAATACAGTGTTATTCCTTATCCAATTAAATACGTTAAATACTTTACAACACACCTGCTTATAAAAGTGATATTATTTTACCGCAATTAGGCACGTAATGACACCTATTATCAAACTGTGACTTTTTCATTGCTATTATTCACAAAAGTGAGTAATAGATTCTTTTTTAAATTTTATAGGAAGTGTCTATAATTGTCTATGTTCTTAAAAAAGTTTTGATACAAAAAATAACGTGTTTAATAGTACGAATAAATTAATACGCCTATTGTATGGTCATTTGATGCATTTTCGTATTTAAATAAATAATTTCAACTTGTAATACTTGTGTAATAAACAAAATTTTCACTCAAATTTAACTTTTTTTTTTCTCTAAGCTCAGAAAAAAAAACAGAGTAAAAAAAAGTTAAGTTCAAACCTCATTTTTTTTTAAATATGGTCGACCGCCATTGTCAAATGCGCGCGCATAGGAAAACGAATTAATTTGTAGTATTGTTTATTTAGTATTTGTAGTATTATTTTATTCGCAAGTGTGTTGTAAAACGTCGTATGGCACGTGTGAGCATGATGATTACCGTCCTCGGCTATCTTAAGACCCTCGCCTGGCGGCTCGGGTCTCAATGGCGCCTCGGCGGTAATCACCAACGTTGCTCACTTGTACCATAATGTACTATTATGCGTGTAGACCAAAAGTGCCATTCAAACTAGGTTTGACTTTCAATTGTACCTAAATATTCCAGCGTAAATCGATTTTATCACTTTCACATCGAATGATATTATACAATACAAATAGCCTTTATTTTTAATGCCATAACAAATACATAACATTTGTTCCACATAACATCATTTTTATAAACAACCTACTTTGTAAATAGTCAACTTCATGCCTAATTACAATTCAAATGGTTCTGCTACCTACATTGCGACTTGCTCACGCATTGCTATTACAATAAGCTCAATAATATGTATACATCAAAAACAGTCCTATGGTTATTATTCTCAATTCATACAAAAGATATTACGAAATTATAAATGTCAATAAATCCGGCAGATTTCCATACATTGTTTGAGTATTTGAGAACTATTAAATTACAAGCAGAATCTTGAAAACCCTATAATAATAATAATAATAATAACCTGGCAACACTGGTTGCTAACGGTCGCATATATTTTTCTCATCCATTTCTTTTTATTTTTTTTCTTCGAATATTAATACAAATACCACTGTGCTTTTTATAATTTCCTTCCAATCAATAAAAATATAAAACCTAACTATTCTATAATGAAGTGGACAATAAATAGGACAAAATATAAAAACAATCCCGAAAACCTTTGACAGACAGGAGATGTCAAAATCCGACCGAACCAAAATATGAAGAAATAATAATGTTGACCAGGGCAAAAGCCAGAGAGATAGTACAAAATGCACAAACAACACCCACGGACTCGTCGTGCAGCTCCGCCTCGCAGCCTCCGGACACCATATCTCCGAGACTAGCTACTGCTGAGGCGTCGAGCTCCGACGAGTATTTCTCTCCGCCGACGACGCCAACACCTGTGCGTCGGCCGGGGAGAGGCCGACCACCGGCCAGCTTGGGGCCCCGAGGCCCACCGGCCTCGAATAGGGCTCTCGCTACCGGTGGCAATGTGCGCCGCATGGCATGGACACCATCAATAAATGAAAACGTCATGCGGGCATATTATGTGGCTACAGAGTTGGGAACCAACCTCACTGCGTATCGTGGTCGTTTACTGTCTCTGTTTCAGGAACTTGAACCGGCTGTCAACGTATCTGCACAAAGACTATCGGACCAGGTTCGGGCTATTCAGCGGTGTAACTTGTTGGATGGTGCCGTACTTGAGAGGCTATTCTCTGACGTACAGAATAGTCTTGCTATTCTCACTTCATCGCAAGCTGTGCCTCCGGTGGAAACCAGTGCGCCTACGCGTGTAAGCCCACCACAGCTCGTTTACGCTGATGAAGTGGAGGAAAGTGAGACTATATCCGTAAGTACCCAGTATAATGAACTATTAAGGAGCACTTTGGAAGATGCGATGCTGGAATACCGATCCATCATACCAAGCAGTCGACCTCGCTTGCCTCATTTGCCTATGCATAAACGCAATATAGCGCTAGTATGTGCCCTAGATTCGATATTACCTAATTATTTAGAAAATAGCGAAGACCTCGGTGATACACATTCAATTTTGTATTGTGCGGCCGTTGCAGCGTGCCGAGTGGCAGGTGTCAAGTTTATTGTTGATAAACCTGCTACTCGTCCTAAGCATGCTGTGCCGGCCTGGCAGTATAGGATTGAGTGTCGTATTGCCGAGGCTAGGGCACTTATTGGCAAGCTAATCTGCTTCAGATCGGGCAATACGCGCCCGAGGGTGATGCGCTTTGTGACACAGGCGTTTGCAGGAACAAACGTTTGTCCTCAACAGTACGCGTCATGTGTCACAGAGCGCATCGACTTTCTGAAGCTGAAAGTTTATGCATGGGCAAATCGAATCCGTCGCTATAAAAAGCGCGTGGATAGGTATAATCAGAATCGCATTTTCCAGAAGGATGAGAGGTGGGTTTATCGAAAATGGGAACAACCCGAGTCAGGTGTGGATGACGTTGCTCGACCGGATGCTGATGCTACGAATACATTCTGGTGTAGCATCTGGTCGACACCTGTCGTCCACACGGAAGGAGATTGGATAAGAGAGGTTGAACAAGCGTGTGAGAATATACAGGTTATGGAGCCCATAACCATTACGCCTGATGATGTTGCGAGTGCAGTCCGTTCGTTACCGAATTGGAAATCGCCAGGGCCGGACGGACTGCACAACTTTTGGCTAAAGTGGCTCCGTAACTCACATGCTTGTTTAGCAACTCAATTCCAATCGGCTTTAGACTCGGGTTCACTACCTAGTTTCGCAACAACTGGCATAACCCACTTACTTCATAAGTCCGGTAGTGCTACGGATCCCAAAAATTATAGACCAATTACTTGCTTACCGACGGTCTATAAGCTTCTTACTTCCATTCTGAGAGTCAAAATTAATTCTCATTCCTTTCGGAACATGCCATCCGTTTCCCAATACACCCGTTCCCAAAACATCCGTTCTATTAGAGACGTTTCTCATAGTATCCTTATACCAAGAAAAACGTTTCCCAGAACATCCGTATGCTAAAATAACCGTTTCTTAAAATACCCTTATGCCAAGAAAAACGTTTCCCAGAACATCCGAATTCACTTCGAGATATATCCAGTTAGCAACGTTAAAAAACAAATGAACATCGCGAAACAAATGAACGTCGATAAAACAAATGAATGTTGAAAAAAACGAAAGAAAGTGATATGATAATTGCAAGCAATTTTCGACCTAATCGACTTTGCACAGCTTCCTAATTTTTTCACATATTCGTGATCAGTGTCATCCATATTATCCGAAAAAAAAAATGGTTTTTAAGTTTTGTCCATAAGGTCGAAAATTGCTTGCACCCATTTTTTATAAGAAAAAAAAAATAAACATTTTACAAACAACCATTATATTTTGTACCTCACTGCTGTACCTTACTAAGTCTATACTTAAACGCTTAAAAAACTTCTCAAGACAAAAAGAAACAATAAAAAGTGGAAAATTAACCTATTTAATACATTATCATTCCTGATTAGTGTATAATGCTTTCTGAGACGTGTTACTTTAGATAGAAACGACAACGAATCAATATCGCCACATTGTAACTGAAGTAACAGTTTGTTGTACTCTAAATCGAATACGATGTCACTCTTCCTCCTGTTTTTTTTTAAAGCCATGAAGAGGCTATTTTTTAATTTTGTATCTATTTTGATTTATGCACGTATACATGTCACAGGTAATAGTTAAATAATTAATCTAATTGGAAACCGATGGATGATGGTAGCTAAGTGGGGTCTAGGTGGAGACGCTTGGGGGAGGCCTATGTCCAGCAGTGGACGTCTAACGGCTGAAATGATGATGATGATGATGATTGGTTTCTAAGCTCTATTTAGACAGACTAGCACAACACCACGTGGGAACCGCGTTTTTGGGAGACTGATCTGAAAAAACGGATCTTTTGGGAAACGTATATTTTGAGAAACGGGTAATTTTGGAAACGTATATTTTGAGAAACGGGTAATTTAGGAAACGCATATTTTAAGAAACGGGTAATTTAGGAAAATGTCATTATGGGAACGGATGTTTTGGGAACGGGTGTATTGGGAAACGGATGGCATGGTCCGAAAGGTTCTCATTTAGAAAAAAATTCGGTCATCTCTATCTTTCAGAATGGATGTAGGAAGGGGGCCCGCGGCACTAAAGAGCTCCTTATAGTTGACATGGCCATTAGTCAACAGGTGCGTCGTAAACGTAGGAATCTGGCAACATCCTGGATAGATTATAAGAAGGCATATGACTCTGTACCACATACATGGCTTCTGAGGGTGCTAGAGTTGTATAAGATTGATACAACTTTAGCTACCTTCTTGAGGTCATGTATGGGGCAATGGAAGACAGTTCTTCGCTATCCAGGATGTTGCCAGACAAACGATGCACCCATAAGAATCGAGAGGGGTATATTCCAGGGTGACAGTCTGATTCCCCTGTGGTTCTGTCTGGCACTGAATCCTCTTAGTACAATACTGGAGAATTCAGGGCTAGGCTATCGGTTGCGGAGAGAGGGTCGAGTTATATCCCACCTTCTCTACATGGATGACATCAAATTATTTGCTCCAAATAATACCCAATTGATAGAACTACTAAAGATGACTGAAAGCTTCAGTAGCTCTATCAAGATGGAATTTGGTTTGGACAAGTGTGCGGTCATGCATGTGGAAAGGGGTGGAATAGTGGAATCCGAAGGCTTAATGCTTTCGGATTCCATTAAACTTAAATCTCTTTCTTCAACCGAAACCTACAAATATCTGGGTATGTCACAGGCATTAGGAATTCCTGATGCTGGCGTGAAACAGGCATTGCGGGAGCGTTTCTTTGGCCGCCTGAAAAAAGTCCTAAAAAGCTTTTTATCGGGCGGTAACAAGGTGCGCGCCTGCAATGGTTGGGTCATGCCAGTCCTAATGTACTCCTTTGGCATACTCAGATGGACTCAGACTGAACTAGACGCCCTGGATAGAAAAGTTCGTACACTGTTAACCACATTTCGGATGCATCACCCACGATCTTCCGTAATGAGGTTGTATATCCCACGGAAGTTGGGGGGTCGTGGCTTTCTTAATATTAAGAACCTCCATGACCGTGAGATATACAACCTCAGACAATATTGTCTACAAGTAAACACGGATATGCACCGTGATGTGGTTGCGGTGGACAACGGTTTAACCCCTCTTGCGTTGGCTAAAGAGAACTGGCGCAAACCTGTAGTACTTAGTACTGCTGATCGCAGGGAGGTATGGATGGGCAAAGAGCTACATGGACGGTTTTATCGAGCCTTAAATGGGCCCGATATAGACTTAAAAGCGTCCGTATCTTGGCTACGGTTCGGTGATCTTTTCGGAGAAACCGAGGGGTTTGTCTTTGCAATTACGGACGAAGTTGTCATGACGAACAACTACCGGAAGTATATTCTGAAGGATGGTACGGTGGACATCTGTCGGGCATGCCACCGCCCCGGTGAATCACTCAGACACATTATTTCTGGTTGTTCTCGTCTTGCCAACGGCGAGTATTTGCACAGGCATAACCAAGTGGCCAAGATTGTACATCAGCAACTTGCCCTGAAATACAACCTTGTGACTTCGGAGGTGCCATACTACAGGTATGTGCCCGACCCAGTTCTCGAGAATGGTCGTGTTACATTATATTGGGATCGATCTATTATCACTGACAGGACTATTGTCGCCAATAAGCCTGATATAGTGGTGATAGATCGATTAGAGCGTCTTGCAATGATTGTTGATGTCACCATTCCTCATGACGAAAACCTCATGAAAGCCGAAAAAGACAAACAAATAAAATATTTGGATCTGGCTCATGAGGTTGTTGACATGTGGAATGTTGATTTGGCAATCATTGTCCCGATAGGTCCCGATAGTCATATCGGCCCATGGGCTGATTGCTAAGAGCCTCGACCAACACCTTAAGAGGCTCTCGTTAGGCAGCTGGATCAAGGGCTTGATGCAGAAGGCGGTACTCCTCGACACGGCACGTATTGTGAGGAGGTTCCTCTCTCTGGAGCCCTAACCACCGGTAGCTTGGTCCCTATACCCGATACCGGTGGGGCACTATTTTTAATATTTTTAAATATATGTTTTTGTATTTATATAATTATGTATTTAAAAATATAATTTATAAGAGTTTTAAAAGAATAAAGAGGAATAATAATAATATTCCACAACATTCTACACAACGCTTTCTAGACCCAGGGTAAGCTTAATTAGCTTGTGTTATGGAATCTAGAATGCGGATATACATACTTAGATACTTTTTTTTTTTTTTGTAAATACATACATATTATACATAGAAACACCCAGACCAATGCAAATATTTATATTCATGCATACAAATATTGGCACTGAGCGGGGATCAAACCCGCGCCTCCTGCGTAGCAGCCGCGTTCACTACCGCTACGCCACAGAGTAGCCAGGCCAATGATCATTCATCGGGCGATGGGGGGTTTTCAATGGAACACTGACGTTTCTCGTAGCAGCTTCGGTTGATGTTGACATCGACATCAACCGAAGCTTCTACAAGAAACGTCCGCGTCAGTGTTCCACGTGGTATCAGTTATGCAGTATTGAGCGCCGGCGACCTCGTTGTGAAGTGATGAATCTTGAATACTCCATCCCGCGTGGTACCTCAGGTAGTTCATGACAACAACAACCAGAGGAATCACACAAAACGGCTGTGTTTCAACGTGGTATCAGTTATGCAGTATTCAGCGCCGGCGACCTCGTTGTGAAGTGATGAATCTTGAATACTCCATCCCGCGTGGTACCTCAGGTAGTTAATGACAACAACAACCTGAGGAACCGCCCAAAACGGCAGTGTTTCAACGTGGTATCAGTTATGCAGTATTCAGCGCCGGCGACCTTGTTGTGAAGTGGCGAATTTGGAATACCCCATCCAGCGTAGTAACTCTGGTTGTTACTGACAACAACAACCAGCGGTTCTGCGCTAAACGGCAGTGTTCCAACGTGGTATCAGCTATGCAGTATTCAGCACCGGCGACCTTGTTGTGAAGTGGCGAATTTGGAATACCCCATCCCTCGTAGTAGCTCCAGTAGTTAATGACAACAACAACTGGAACAGCAGTGAGAAACGGCAGTGTTCCATCGTGAT
Organism: Eilema depressum; assembly: GCA_914767945.1. Lineage (NCBI taxonomy): Eukaryota > Metazoa > Arthropoda > Insecta > Lepidoptera > Erebidae > Eilema > Eilema depressum. The sequence continues at coordinate 28,885,876 of OU612012.1, read as the reverse complement.
GTGAGTATGGTTTTCTTCTAGCATCACTTTAGTTGTAGAAACAGGCTCCTTTACAAAATCATAGGCTTAGTACATAATGTAATCAGAATAGTAGGTAGACACTCATATAAAATTATACTAATGTTGACTTTAAATTGACTAACCATTTCTTAGTTCGAACGTACTTTCGGCTTACATTGTAGTTTTAATCAGTAAACAACAAAACGGAGCTTTTGGAGTTTACCGTGTTGGTTCCCGGCGCAGTAGAATAGGGCCACCCCATCGCTTCCTGTGGGTGTCGTAAATGGTGACTAAGGCATAGGGCTGCTCTCTGTCCGACAGTAAACATACAGTCGATGACTAAGTGCGGGCTCGCCCCCTATTACGTCGGACAGAAAATCATAGTTGGCGAAATGCGGGTGATAATACACCTCTGCCTATCCGTTTTACAGGCGTATGTATAACTAAACGGGAAGACAGGTTTATGCTACTTGAAAACTGCATCACAGTAAATAAACTCAAGCTCCAAGAACACTTTACGGATTAGATACGGATCAGTTATTAACAAGTCGTTCTATGCACATCCATATCTGGAAATATCCTACTGAAATAACAATTAGACAACAATTAGGATACTTAGAAGACCCATGGTCACAACTAGCGATGGCCAAATCAGTTAAATCATTTTCAAGGTTCAGCTTCACCAATATATCCTATCCAACTATCCTACCCTAGTACGCTATCCTACTATCCTACTATCCAGCAATATAAATGTGAAAGTTTGTGAAGATATTTGGCTGCTTGTTATTCAATCACACTCTAACACCTGAGCAGACCTAGTTGAGCTTAGTAAAGGGATATATTACAGCCTAGAATAACATAATATGCTACTATACTTTACGGTACGGTAGCGGGAACGGGATCAAAATATAAGTCGACTAAACATAAAAGTTTACTAGACGATATTACTAAGATAATTCAGATATAATATTATGCTTGTTCTTTTATTTTACTAGTATCAATAAATATATATAATATTACAGAGAGTGTAAGGGCGTAATCGCCACCTCTACATAAAATTATTTAAACCGCTTTACCAAAATATAGCTATGATAATAATTGTTCCCCTTTGCCCCCCACTGCCCTTTTGACCGCTTTTGTGTTTCGGTAGCATCCGTGGTTATTACATTTACAACCAAATCAATCTAGCTCAACCCTACTAGCAGAGTACCATTCGTCTTTATGTATTCGACCAAAGAGCCAGCACCCTCCATCTCTAGAGGACGACAGCAGCGCTCCTCCGTCCGCGCTGTGTTGTGAAATTCATCCAAAGACTTTAATTTCCCCACTGGCTTTGGCCGTTTCCATAGACAATGAACGTAACTGCAAATACAGTATTTAGTACTCTGAGTACTGAGCCATTGTATAGAATAGCGGATTGTAACCATATAACATATCATAACATAAACTCACGCCTTTATCCCCGAAGGGGTAGGCAGAGGTGCTAGCCTAGCAGCCACATTTCGCCGTTTATGTTTAGGTCCCAATGTAATAGGTGGCGAGCCTATTGCCATTAACCGGGCACTTATAAACCTGCGATAAATACACACATAACTTCGAAAAGCATCGAAAAGTCATTGGTGTGTGCCATGGTAAAACCTGGGATCGAACCCGAGACCTCGTCTCAGCCTGCAGTCCATTACCCATACCACTAGGCTACCGCGGTGACCATTTAAGCATGTATATTATATTGCTTATTGTTACTTCTTCATCCTGGCGTTAATCCCAGTCGCATCCGAAGTTCTCACCTTGGAGTCTGGGGTCCGCATCACCAGTCTAACTGCGGATTTAGCTGGACTTCGATAGTTTACGTGGACCGACTGCCATCTGAACTCCACAACCCAATAGCGATATTGGGCGATATCGAAGCATTGCAGTTAGGCCAGCCATATTCATGCTTACAAATATTTGTACTGTGTGGGGATCGAACCCGCGCCTCCTGCGTAACGGCCGCGTTCACTACCGCTACGCCATAGAGCCTGTCATTATATAGGCATATGTTACATATACTCACGCCTGTAAATCCCCAAAGGGGTAGGCAGAGGTGTATTGACACCCACACATATTTTTTTTCTAAACTGAATAGTTTGCGCGAGAGACACTTCCAAAGTGGAAAACTGTGTGCCCCCCCCCCCCCTCTAACTTCTAAAATAAGAGAATGATAAATGTAAAAAAATATATGATGTAAATTGCCAGGCAACCTTCCACTAAAAATTGGTTCGAACGAGATCCAGTTAGTAGTTTTTTTTTATCACATCATAAACCGCAATTTTCGCCTTAGCTACTACGGAACCCTTCATGGGCGAGTCCGACTCGCACTTGGCCGATTTTTATTTTACAAATAAAACGAGCAAATTTTAAATAAGTCTAATTGTACGTCACGTCACTTAAATATGTACGTCATGAAACATGTATGGTTGATTCTTTTCCCAACATAATATTTGCACAACGGCATAAAAAAATCACACATGAAAGATAAAAGAATGATCGAAATACATATGAATCGCGCCGAGACGAATAGTTTCTCGATACAAACTCAAGATAGACGTCGTCAGCTGTATACATTTCTATGAAGTCTTCATTCTTCTTGAGCGCACTTCGAATATCTTGCGTACCGTAGCTAGTAACAACCGAGTACTGACACCTTCTGGGCATGCAAGACTGCTTTATATAGACTCAAAGTCCCAGAAACTGCCAGAACTAGACTATAAATCAAAGAAGACGTCCGCTGTTTTCATTTTCATGAAGTCTTCATTCGTCTTGAACAGTTTTCAAACTTCATGCATGCTGTAGGTAGTAACAACCGAGTACTGCTCATCCTAAGAGAGGCAGATAGTTTTATAAGTAATCTACCTAACTAAGAATGACCAAGGACTCAATTGTAATTTCTCGCTGTTCGTTTTCGTTTTCACAAAGGCTTAATACTTCTTGAGCAAATTTCGAATAAAATATATTCATACCTACGTATTCCTAGATAATATCTATATTATACATTTTGCAAAGATAAAATATGTCATGGGATTGAGAACTCCATAAACTTATAGGTACCCATGAACAGTAATATGATTGTACCTATGAACAGTATACACAGTAAGACATTAATCATTGTTCTCGTACAATGTGAACATAGTGATTTATGCAATGGTCGTGCTGATTTCAAAAGTTTCTTTAGTTGTAAAGTATCTTCTCTTCTCATCGGCTGTACTTATTTTCCTTCTTCATTATTCTTGAACTTGTCTTGAATTACAAAGTCTTTCGTGCCGTAGCTACTTACAATCGAGTTACAGAGTCTCTCAGCAAAATATTAGTTTTATAAGTACTTTTTCACGCTAATAATACCCTGGGACTCCTTATCCTTGCTTCTTGAGCAGACTTCGAATACACCATATTTATACCTACTTATTCTTGGATAAACATACTTACACACCTACTTTTTTTGTAAATACATGAATATATTAAACATAGAAACATCTAGACCAATGCAAGCATACACACTCATTGCACACAATATCATATTTTTTATTTTACAAATAAAACAAGTTATGAGTATTGAGTCAAGAAATTTAAATGGGTACATGTCCAATGAATAAATACATCACGTAACATGTATATTGTTTATCCTTTTAGCAACATAACATTTCGAAAACGTAACAAACACGTAGCCGTTCATAAGTAGTCATAACACGTTATTTAAAGATAATAAAGAATTATCGACATCTATAATTATATAGTTGCTCGATACAAACTCAAGATAGACGAATCATGAAGTCTTCATTCTTCTTGATTAAACTTCGAACTTCTTGCGTACCGTAGCTAGTTACAACCGAGTTCTGGCAGTTTTAAGGAGTAGAGACTGCTTCATATATACTCTATAGCCCCAGAAACTGCCAGGACTAGACTATAATTTGTCACTGTTGGTCTTCATTTTCACAGAGACATCATTCTTCTTGAACTGACTAACACAATAATATACCTATTTATACATAATTCTTAGAGATAATCTGACTGTAATTTTATTAATAAATAATAAAATAAGCCCTGAAAATATAAAGTAGTAGTAGTAGTTTGTACGCTCATACTCATAGTTACATCACACACTCGTAGTTTAATATAAATTATTTCTACTATTATAATTTAGATAGGTTTTTACATACATATCGTACAATTACGCCTTTATCGCCAGAGAGTTATACAGAGGTAATTAACACCCACATTTCACCAAACATTGTTATTATTTCTTTATTGTCTTAGGTTCTTTATACCTAGTTAATATTGAAGTGCAGTGTGGATGTAGGTATGGGGAGGTTTGACTTTTTAGTCACAAGCATTATGGCATATCCCCATGGCGGGGCTTACCGCCACAATTTTTCCTCTAATATTTGTCGTAACCGTCGTTTTAGTGCGTAAAAACATACAGTCACGCTTTCCGCACATTGTGGTAGGCAGAAACTGTAGTGCTTTTAGTTTAAAAATAGATAGTAGCCATTACGGCAGTGTGGTTCCGAAATCAGAACAAAAGACAATATAATTTACGACAGTTAGGAGAGGGGAGAATTGGGGCGTGCCCAGCGCCTGGTCACCTGAGTCACTCTTCACTTATCTAAGTCTTAGATTTGTTAGAGAGCACGATTAAGGCACTTATAGTCGACTAAATCGTACCAACTATAGCCTAAATCTATAACTCACTTGTTAATAATAGCAAGAAAAAGTCACAGTTTGATAATACTCGTAGGTGTCATTACGTGCCTAATTGCGGTGAAGTAATAGCAATTTTATGAGCAGGTGTGTTGTAAAGTAATTACACAGCAGACAATAATGACATTAGAAGTAAACATTGAACAATGGCATTGGAAACCTATATGGAACGCGCTAAGACGCTAGCGAGCTAGACGCCAGCGAGTAGTTCCTTGGTACAAACTCATGGTAGACGTTGGATGCGGGCGATGGGGGTTTTCAATGGAACACTGACGTTTCTCGTAGCAGCTTCGGTTGATGTTGACATCGACATCAACCGAAGCTTCTACAAGAAACGTCCGCGTCAGTGTTCCACGTGGTATCAGTTATCCAGTATTCAGCGCCGGCGACCTCGTTGTGAAGTGATGAATCTTGAATACTCCATCCCGCGTGGTACCTCAGGTAGTTAATGACAACAACAACCAGAGGAACCACACAAAACGGCTGTGTTTCAACGTGGTATCAGTTATGCAGTATTCAGCGCCGGCGACCTCGTTGTGAAGTGATGAATCTTGAATACTCCATCCCGCGTGGTACCTCAGGTAGTTAATGACAACAACAACCTGAGGAACCGCCCAAAACGGCAGTGTTTCAACGTGGTATCAGTTATGCAGTATTCAGCGCCGGCGACCTTGTTGTGAAGTGGCGAATTTGGAATACCCCATCCAGCGTAGTAACTCTGGTTGTTACTGACAACAACAACCAGCGGTTCTTCGCTAAACGGCAGTGTTCCAACGTGGTATCAGTTATGCAGTATTCAGCGCCGGCGACCTTGTCGTGAAAGGATGAATCTTGAATACTCCATCCCGCGTGGTACTTCAGGTAGTTAATGACAACAACAACTTGAACAACAGTGAGAAACGGCAGTGTTCCATTGTGGTGTGAGTATGGTTTTCTTCTAGCATCACTTTAGTTGTAGAAATACATGTGGGTACATGAAAACTAGTTGAATGAAGGCTAGCTCCTTTACAAAATCATAGGCTTAGTACATAATGTAATCAGAATAGTAGGTAGACACTCATATAAAATTATACTAATGTTGACTTTAAATTGACTAACCATTTCTTAGTTCGAACGTACTTTCGGCTTACATTGTAGTTTTAATCAGTAAACAACAAAACGGAGCTTTTGGAGTTTACCGTGTTGGTTCCCGGCGCAGTAGAATAGGGCCACCCCATCGCTTCCTGTGGGTGTCGTAAATGGTGACTAAGGCATAGGGCTGCTCTCTGTCCGACAGTAAACATACAGTCGATGACTAAGTGCGGGCTCGCCCCCTATTACGTCGGACAGAAAATCATAGTTGGCGAAATGCGGGTGATAATACACCTCTGCCTATCCGTTTTACAGGCGTATGTATAACTAAACGGGAAGACAGGTTTATGCTACTTGAAAACTGCATCACAGTAAATAAACTCAAGCTCCAAGAACACTTTACGGATTAGATACGGATCAGTTATTAACAAGTCGTTCTATGCACATCCATATCTGGAAATATCCTACTGAAATGACAATTAGACAACAATTAGGATACTTAGAAGACCCATGGTCACAACTAGCGATGGCCAAATCAGTTAAATCATTTTCAAGGTTCAGCTTCACCAATATATCCTATCCAACTATCCTACCCTAGTACGCTATCCTACTATCCTACTATCCAGCAATATAAATGTGAAAGTTTGTGAAGATATTTGGCTGCTTGTTATTCAATCACACTCTAACACCTGAGCAGACCTAGTTGAGCTTAGTACAGGGATATATTACAGCCTAGAATAACATAATATGCTACTATACTTTACGGTACGGTAGCGGGAACGGGATCAAAATATAAGTCGACTAAACATAAAAGTTTACTAGACGATATTACTAAGATACTTCAGATATAATATTATGCTTGTTCTTTTATTTTACTAGTATCAATAAATATCTATAATATTACAGAGAGTGTAAGGGCGTAATCGCCACCTCTACATAAAATTATTTAAACCGCTTTACCAAAATATAGCTATTATAATAATTGTTCCCCTTTGCCCCCCACTGCCCTTTTGACCGCTTTTGTATTTCGGTAGCATCCGTGGTTATTATACATTTACAACCAAATCAATCTAGCTCAACCCTACTAGCAGAGTACCATTCGTCTTTATGTATTCGACCAAAGAGCCAGCACCCTCCATCTCTAGAGGACGACAGCAGCGCTCCTCCGTCCGCGCTGTGTTGTGAAATTCATCCAAAGACTTTAATTTCCCCACTGGCTTTGGCCGTTTCCATAGACAATGAACGTAACTGCAAATACAGTATTTAGTACTCTGAGTACTGAGCCATTGTATAGAATAGCGGATTGTAACCATATAACATATCATAACATAACATAACATAACATAACATAACATAACATAACATAACATAACATAACATAACATAACATAACATAACATAACATAACATAACATAACATAACATAACATAACATAACATAACATAACATAACATAACATAACATAACATAACATAACATAACATAACATAACATAACATAACATAACATAACATAACATAACATAACATAACATAACATAACATAACATAACATAACATAACATAACATAACATAACATAACATAACATAACATAACATAACATAACATAACATAACATAACATAACATAACATAACATAACATAACATAACATAACATAACATAACATAACATAACATAACATAACATAACATAACATAACATAACATAACATAACATAACATAACATAACATAACATAACATAACATAACATAAACTCACGCCTTTATCCCCGAAGGGGTAGGCAGAGGTGCTAGCAGCCACATTTCGCCGTTTATGTTTAGGTCCCAATGTAATAGGTGGCGAGCCTATTGCCATTAACCGGGCACTTATAAACCTGCGATAAATACACACATAACTTCGAAAAGCATCGAAAAGTCATTGGTGTGTGCCATGGTAAAACCTGGGATCGAACCCGAGACCTCGTCTCAGCCTGCAGTCCATTACCCATACCACTAGGCTACCGCGGTGACCATTTAAGCATGTATATTATATTGCTTATTGTTACTTCTTCATCCTGGCGTTAATCCCAGTCGCATCCGAAGTTCTCACCTTGGAGTCTGGGGTCCGCATCACCAGTCTAACTGCGGATTTAGCTGGACTTCGATAGTTTACGTGGACCGACTGCCATCTGAACTCCACAACCCAATAGCGATATTGGGCGATATCGAAGCATTGCAGTTAGGCCAGCCATATTCATGCTTACAAATATTTGTACTGTGTGGGGATCGAACCCGCGCCTCCTGCGTAACGGCCGCGTTCACTACCGCTACGCCATAGAGCCTGTCATTATATAGGCATGTTACATATACTCACGCCTGTAAATCCCCAAAGGGGTAGGCAGAGGTGTATTGACACCTACACATATTTTTTTTCTAAACTGAATAGTTTGCGCGAGAGACACTTCCAAAGTGGAAAAATGTGTGTCCCCCCCCCTCCCCCCTCTAACTTCTAAAATAAGAGAATGATAAATGTAAAAAAAATATATGATGTAAATTGCCAGGCAACCTTCCACTAAAAATTGGTTCGAACGAGATCCAGTTAGTAGTTTTTTTTTATTACATCATAAACCGCAATTTTCGCCTTAGCTACTACGGAACCCTTCATGGGCGAGTCCGACTCGCACTTGGCCGATTTTAATTTTACAAATAAAACGAGCAAATTTTAAATAAGTCTAATTGTACGTCACGTCACTTAAATATGTAGGTACGTCATGAAACATGTATGGTTGATTCTTTTCCCAACATAATATTTGCACAACGGCATAAAAAAATCACACATGAAAGATAAAAGAATGATCGAAATACATATGAATCGCGCCGAGACGAATAGTTTCTCGATACAAACTCAAGATAGACGTCGTCAGCTGTATACATTTCTATGAAGTCTTCATTCTTCTTGAGCGCACTTCGAATATCTTGCGTACCGTAGCTAGTAACAACCGAGTACTGACAACTTCTGGACGTGCGAGACTGCTTTATATAGACTCAAAGTCCCAGAAACTGCCAGAACTAGACTATAAATCAAAGAAGACGTCCGCTGTTTTCATTTTCATGAAGTCTTCATTCGTCTTGAACAGTTTTCAAACTTCTTGCATGCTGTAGGTAGTAACAACCGAGTACTGCTCATCCTAAGAGAGGCAGATAGTTTTATAAGTAATCTACCTAACTAAGAAGGACCAAGGACTCAATTGTAATTTCTCGCTGTTCGTTTTCGTTTTCACAAAGGCTTAATACTTCTTGAGCAAATTTCGAATAAAATATATTCATACCTACGTATTCCTAGATAATATCTATATTATACATTTTGCAAAGATAAAATATGTCATGGGATTGAGAACTCCATAAACTTATAGGTACCCATGAACAGTATGATTGTACCTATGAACAGTATGCACAGTATGACATTAATCATTGTTCTCGTACAATGTGAACATAGTGATTTATGCAATGGTCGTGCTGATTTCAAAAGTTTCTTTAGTTGTAAAGTATCTTCTCTTCTCATCGGCTGTACTTATTTTCCTTCTTCATTATTCTTGAACTTGTCTTGAATTACAATTTCTTTCGTGCCGTAGCTACTTACAATCGAGTTACAGAGTCTCTCAGCAAAATATTAGTTTTATAAGTACTTTTTCACGCTAATAATACCCTGGGACTCCTTATCCTTGCTTCTTGAGCAGACTTCGAATACGCCATATTTATACCTACTTATTCTTGGATAAACATACTTACACACCTACTTTTTTGTAAATACATAAATATATTAAACATAGAAACATCTAGACCAATGCAAGCATACACACTCATTGCACACAATATCATATTTTTTATTTTACAAATAAAACAAGTTATGAGTATTGAGTCAAAAAATTTAAATGGGTACATGTCCAATGAATAAATACATCACGTAACATGTATATTGTTTATCCTTTTAGCAACATGACATTACGAAAACGTAACAAACACGTGGCCGTTCATAAGTAGTCATAACACGTTATTTAAAGATAATAAAGAATTATCGACATCTATAATTATATAGTTGCTCGATACAAACTCAAGATAGACGAATCATGAAGTCTTCATTCTTCTTGATTAAACTTCGAACTTCTTGCGTACCGTAGCTAGTTACAACCGAGTTCTGGCAGTTTTAAGGAGTAGAGACTGCTTCATATATACTCTATAGCCCCAGAAACTGCCAGGACTAGACTATAATTTGTCACTGTTGGTCTTCATTTTCACAGAGACATCATTCTTCTTGAACTGACTAACACAATAATATACCTATTTATACATAATTCTTAGAGATAATCTGACTGTAATTTTATTAATAAATAATAAAATAAGCCCTGAAAATATAAAGTAGTAGTAGTAGTTTGTACGCTCATACTCATAGTTACATCACACACTCGTAGTTTAATATAAATTATTTCTACTATTATAATTTAGATAGGTTTTTACATACATATCGTACAATTACGCCTTTATCGCCAGAGAGTTATACAGAGGTAATTAACACCCACATTTCACCAAACATTGTTATTATTTCTTTATTGTCTTAGGTTCTTTATACCTAGTTAATATTGAAGTGCAGTGTGGATGTAGGTATGGGGAGGTTTGACTTTTTAGTCACAAGCATTATGGCATATCCCCATGGCGGGGCTTACCGCCACAATTTTTCCTCTAATATTTGTCGTAACCGTCGTTTTAGTGCGTAAAAACATACAGTCACGCTTTCCGCACATTGTGGTAGGCAGAAACTGTAGTGCTTTTAGTTTAAAAATAGATAGTAGCCATTACGGCAGTGTGGTTCCGAAATCAGAACAAAAGACAATATAATTTACGACAGTTAGGAGAGGGGAGAATTGGGGCGTGCCCAGCGCCTGGTCACCTGAGTCACTCTTCACTTATCTAAGTCTTAGATTTGTTAGAGAGCACGATTAAGGCACTTATAGTCGACTAAATCGTACCAACTATAGCCTAAATCTATAACTCACTTGTTAATAATAGCAAGAAAAAGTCACAGTTTGATAATACTCGTAGGTGTCATTACGTGCCTAATTGCGGTGAAGTAATAGCAATTTTATGAGCAGGTGTGTTGTAAAGTAATTACACAGCAGACAATAATGACATTAGAAGTAAACATTGAACAATGGCATTGGAAACCTATATGGAACGCGCTAAGACGCTAGCGAGCTAGACGCCAGCGAGTAGTTCCTTGGTACAAACTCATGGTAGACGTTGGATGCGGGCGATGGGGGTTTTCAATGGAACACTGACGTTTCTCGTAGCAGCTTCGGTTGATGTTGACATCGACATCAACCGAAGCTTCTACAAGAAACGTCCGCGTCAGTGTTCCACGTGGTATCAGTTATCCAGTATTCAGCGCCGGCGACCTCGTTGTGAAGTGATGAATCTTGAATACTCCATCCCGCGTGGTACCTCAGGTAGTTAATGACAACAACAACCAGAGGAACCACACAAAACGGCTGTGTTTCAACGTGGTATCAGTTATGCAGTATTCAGCGCCGGCGACCTCGTTGTGAAGTGATGAATCTTGAATACTCCATCCCGCGTGGTACCTCAGGTAGTTAATGACAACAACAACCTGAGGAACCGCCCAAAACGGCAGTGTTTCAACGTGGTATCAGTTATGCAGTATTCAGCGCCGGCGACCTCGTTGTGAAGTGATGAATCTTGAATACTCCATCCCGCGTGGTACCTCAGGTAGTTAATGACAACAACAACCTGAGGAACCGCCCAAAACGGCAGTGTTTCAACGTGGTATCAGTTATGCAGTATTCAGCGCCGGCGACCTTGTTGTGAAGTGGCGAATTTGGAATACCCCATCCAGCGTAGTAACTCTGGTAGTTACTGACAACAACAACCAGAGGTACTGAGCTAAACGGCAGTGTTCCAACGTGGTATCAGTTATGCAGTATTCAGCGCCGGGGACCTTGTTGTGAAGTGGCGAATTTGGAATACCCCATCCAGCGTAGTAACTCTGGTAGTTACTGACAACAACAACCAGAGGTACTGAGCTAAACGGCAGTGTTCCAACGTGGTATCAGTTATGCAGTATTCAGCGCCGGCGACCTTGTCGTGAAAGGATGAATCTTGAATACTCCATCCCGCGTGGTACTTCAGGTAGTTAATGACAACAACTCCATGAAGTACCACACCAAACGGCAGTGTTTCAACGTGGTATCAGCTATGCAGTATTCAGCACCGGCGACCTTGTTGTGAAGTGGCGAATTTGGAATACCCCATCCCTCGTAGTAGCTCCAGTAGTTAATGACAACAACAACTTGAACAACAGTGAAAAACGGCAGTGTTCCATTGTGGTGTGAGTATGGTTTTCTTCTAGCATCACTTTAGTTGTAGAAACACATGTGGGTACATGAAAACTAGTTGAATGAAGGCTAGCTCCTTTACAAAATCATAGGCTTAGTACATAATGTAATCAGAATAGTAGGTAGACACTCATATAAAATTATACTAATGTTGACTTTAAATTGACTAACCATTTCTTAGTTCTAACGTACTTTCGGCTTACATTGTAGTTTTAATCAGTAAACAACAAAACGGAGCTTTTGGAGTTTACCGTGTTGGTTCCCGGCGCAGTAGAATAGGGCCACCCCATCGCTTCCTGTGGGTGTCGTAAATGGTGACTAAGGCATAGGGCTGCTCTCTGTCCGACAGTAAACATACAGTCGATGACTAAGTGCGGGCTCGCCCCCTATTACGTCGGACAGAAAATCATAGTTGGCGAAATGCGGGTGATAATACACCTCTGCCTATCCGTTTTACAGGCGTATGTATAACTAAACGGGAAGACAGGTTTATGCTACTTGAAAACTGCATCACAGTAAATAAACTCAAGCTCCAAGAACACTTTACGGATTAGATACGGATCAGTTATTAACAAGTCGCTCTATGCACATCCATATCTGGAAATATCCTACTGAAATGACAATTAGACAACAATTAGGATACTTAGAAGACCCATGGTCACAACTAGCGATGGCCAAATCAGTTAAATCATTTTCAAGGTTCAGCTTCACCAATATATCCTATCCAACTATCCTACCCTGGTACGCTATCCTACTATCCTACTATCCAGCAATATAATTTTTTTTTTTTTTATATATAGGACACGTCAATTTGACTTTGCCTCGCCTGATGGTGAGCTGAAGGCAAAGTCGCTGAAAAGAGGGTCACCATTACAGACATGTACCATGTTACAATGGTGGCACTCAGCTTGACGGCCTCATCAGATGCTTTTTCACGCCCCGCTTAAAGGACCCGGGACTATAGGAGGAGGGAAACACGTGAGCTGGTAAGGAATTCCAAGTCTTAATAGTGCGGCAGAAGAAGGAGTCGCCGAATCGCTTGGTTCTTGATGGAATATTTTGCACCGTATGCGGGTGGCATCTAAGTCCTGCACGTGTTGTCCTATATAGGAAAAGAGAGGGTGGGATTACTTGGAAGAGCTCATCAGAACATTCACCATGGTAGAGACGGTAAAATACCGCCAAAGATGCCACATCTCTACGCAACTGCAAAGGCTCATGGGTGTAAGTGATCTCAGGATTCCCAACAATGCGGACCGCACGTCGCTGCAACCTGTCGAGAGCATCTAGTAAGTACTTTGCGGAGCCATCCCAGAGATGCGAGCAGTATTCCACGTAAGAGCGAATTTGTGTCTTGTAGAGAAGACACCGCTGCTCCGGCGTGAAAAAACGTCTCACTTTGTTCAGGACTCCGAGTTTACGCGATGCTGTTTTGATGATACTCTCGATGTAGTTTTTGTTGTTCAGTTTGCAGCGAACATCCATACCTAGGATATTGAGATTGTCCTGTAGTGGCAGTGGCGTGCTCTGAAGAGTTGGAAGGGGAAGGAATGTAGATACCTTTGCTGTAAACGCGCATGCCTGCGTTTTCTTGGCATTGAACTCAACCAGGTTTTCAGAGCCCCATTGAGAAACGAGGTTCAGGGTCTGGTCAAGTTCACTGACAAGAAGCTGCCTCCTTTCCGCGATATCAGACTGCTTGGCCGCAGGATGTCCGTGATAACTCCCGTGTAAGGTGCTATCGTCTGCATAGCAGTGAATGCTGCCAGTGGACAGCATGTCGTTGATATGCAGAAGAAAGAGTGTGGGTGATAAGACGGACCCCTGCGGCACGCCAGCATTTACCTGCAAGAACTCCGAAGTTCGACCATCACAGAGGACGCGAATACGGCGCCCCTGCAGGAAGCTAGCCACCCAGTCGCACAGTCTAGGAGGCAGACCAAAGGCTGGTAACTTGGAAAGAAGCGATTTGTGCCCGACCCTATCAAACGCTTTGGCGATGTCAAGACTTATAGCCAGCGACTCGCCATGCTTGTCCATAGCCTCACCCCAAAGATGGGTAACGTACGCTAGAAGATCACCCGTTGACCGCTTCGGTCTAAAACCATATTGCCGGTCGTTGATTAAGGAGTGATCCTCTAAATGTGAAAGTTTGTGAAGATATTTGGCTGCTTGTTATTCAATCACACTCTAACACCTGAGCAGACCTAGTTGAGCTTAGTACAGGGATATATTACAGCCTAGAATTACATAATATGCTACTATACTTTACGGTACGGTAGCGGGAACGGGATCAAAATAGAAGTCGACTAAACATAAAAGTTTACTAGACGATATTACTAAGATACTTCAGATATAATATTATGCTTGTTCTTTTATTTTACTAGTATCAATAAATATATATAATATTACAGAGAGTGTAAGGGCGTAATCGCCACCTCTACATAAAATTATTTAGTTAAACCGCTTTACCAAAATATAGCTATGATAATAATTGTTCCCCTTTGCCCCTCACTGCCCTTTTGACCGCTTTTGTATTTCGGTAGCATCCGTGGTTATTATACCAAAGAGCCAGCACCCTCCATCTCTAGAGGACGACAGCAGCGCTCCTCCGTCCGCGCTGTGCTGTGAAATTCATCCAAAGACTTTAATTTCCCCACTGGCTTTGGCCGTTTCCATAGACAATGAACGTAACTGCAAATACAGTATTTAGTACTCTGAGTACTGAGCCATTGTATAGAATAGCGGATTGTAACCATATAACATTTCGCCGTTTATGTTTAGGTCCCAATGTAATAGGTGGCGAGCCTATTGCCATTAACCGGGCACTTATAAACCTGCGATAAATACACACATAACTTCGAAAAGCATCGAAAAGTCATTGGTGTGTGCCATGGTAAAACCTGGGATCGAACCCGAGACCTCGTCTCAGCCTGCAGTCCATTACCCATACCACTAGGCTACCGCGGTGACCATTTAAGCATGTATATTATATTGCTTATTGTTACTTCTTCATCCTGGCGTTAATCCCAGTCGCATCCGAAGTTCTCACCTTGGAGTCTGGGGTCCGCATCACCAGTCTAACTGCGGATTTAGCTGGACTTCGATAGTTTACGTGGACCGACTGCCATCTGAACTCCACAACCCAATAGCGATATTGGACGATATCGAAGCATTGCAGTTAGGCCAGCCATATTCATGCTTACAAATATTTGTACTGTGTGGATCCCCACACAGTACAAATATTTGTACTGTGTGGGGATCCCGCGCCTCCTGCGTAACGGCCGCGTTCACTACCGCTACGCCATAGAGCCTGTCATTATATAGGCATATGTTACATATACTCACGCCTGTAAATCCCCAAAGGGGTAGGCAGAGGTGTATTGACACCCACACATATTTTTTTTCTAAACTGAATAGTTTGCGCGAGAGACACGTCCAAAGTGGAAAAATATGTGTCTCCCCCTCCCCCCTCCCCCTCTAACTTCTAAAATAAGAGAATGATAAATGTAAAAAAAATATATGATGTAAATTGCCAGGCAACCTTCCACTAAAAATTGGTTCGAACGAGATCCAGTTAGTAGTTTTTTTTATTACATCATAAACCGCAATTTTCGCCTTAGCTACTACGGAACCCTTCATGGGCGAGTCCGACTCGCACTTGGCCGATTTTTATTTTACAAATAAAACGAGCAAATTTTAAATAAGTCTAATTGTACGTCACGTCACTTAAATATGTACGTCATGAACCATGTATGGTTGATTCTTTTCCCAACATAATATTTGCACAACGGCATAAAAAAATCACACATGAAAGATAAAAGAATGATCGAAATACATATGAATCGCGCCGAGACGAATAGTTTCTCGATACAAACTCAAGATAGACGTCGTTAGCTGTATACATTTCTATGAAGTCTTCATTCTTCTTGAGCGCACTTCGAATATCTTGCGTACCGTAGCTAGTAACAACCGAGTACTGACACCTTCTGGACGTGCGAGACTGCTTTACATAGACTCAAAGTCCCAGAAACTGCCAGAACTAGACTATAAATCAAAGAAGACGTCCGCTGTTTTCATTTTCATGAAGTCTTCATTCGTCTTGAACAGTTTTCAAACTTCTTGCATGCTGTAGGTAACAACCGAGTACTGCTCATCCTAAGAGAGGCAGATAGTTTTATAAGTAATCTACCTAACTAAGAAGGACCAAGGACTCAATTGTAATTTCTCGCTGTTCGTTTTCGTTTTCACAAAGGCTTAATACTTCTTGAGCAAATTTCGAATAAAATATAGTCATACCTACGTATTCCTAGATAATATCTATATTATACATTTTGCAAAGATAAAATATGTCATGGGATTGAGAACTCCATAAACTTATAGGTACCCATGAACAGTAATATGATTGTACCTATGAACAGTATGCACAGTATGACATTAATCATTCTTCTCGTACAATGTGAACATAGTGATTTATGCAATGGTCGTGCTGATTTCAAAAGTTTCTTTAGTTGTAAAGTATCTTCTCTTCTCATCGGCTGTACTTATTTTCCTTCTTCATTATTCTTGAACTTGTCTTGAATTACAATTTCTTTCGTGCCGTAGCTAGTTACAATCGAGTTACAGAGTCTCTCAGCAAAATATTAGTTTTATAAGT
Source organism: Eilema depressum (assembly GCA_914767945.1). Taxonomy (NCBI): domain Eukaryota; kingdom Metazoa; phylum Arthropoda; class Insecta; order Lepidoptera; family Erebidae; genus Eilema; species Eilema depressum. Next base: position 28,869,024 of record OU612012.1, on the reverse strand, counting down.
ACTTTTTCACGCTAATAATACCCTGGGACTCCTTATCCTTGCTTCTTGAGCAGAATTCGAATACACCATATTTATACCTACTTATTCTTGGATAAACATACTTACACACCTACTTTTTTTGTAAATACATGAATATATTAAACATAGAAACATCTAGACCAATGCAAGCATACACACTCATTGCACACAATATCATATTTTTTATTTTACAAATAAAACAAGTTATGAGTATTGAGTCAAGAAATTTAAATGGGTACATGTCCAATGAATAAATACATCACGTAACATGTATATTGTTTATCCTTTTAGCAACATAACATTTCGAAAACGTAACAAACACGTGGCCGTTCATAAGTAGTCATAACACGTTATTTAAAGATAATAAAGAATTATCGACATCTATAATTATATAGTTGCTCGATACAAACTCAAGATAGACAAATCATGAAGTCTTCATTCTTCTTGATTAAACTTCGAACTTCTTGCGTACCGTAGCTAGTTACAACCGAGTTCTGGCAGTTTTAAGGATTACAGACTGCTTCATATATACTCTATAGCCCCAGAAACTGCCAGGACTAGACTATAATTTGTCACTGTTGGTCTTAATTTTCACAGAGACATCATTCTTCTTGAACTGACTAACACAATAATATACCTATTTATACATAATTCTTAGAGATAATCTGACTGTAATTTTATTAATAAATAATAAAATAAGCCCTGAAAATATAAAGTAGTAGTAGTAGTTTGTAGGCTCATACTCATAGTTACATCACACACTCGTAGTTTAATATAAATTATTTCTACTATTATAATTTAGATAGGTTTTTACATACATATCGTACAACTACGCCTTTATCGCCAGAGAGTTATACAGAGGTAATTAACACCCACATTTCACCAAACATTGTTATTATTTCTTTATTGTAATTGTACGATATGTATGTAACATATCGTACAATTACGCCTTTATCGCCAGAGAGTTATACAGAGGTAAATACCCAAAACGGCAGTGTTTCAACGTGGTATCAGTTATGCAGTATTCAGCGTCGGCGACCTTGTTGTGAAGTGGCGAATTTGGAATACCCCATCCAACGTAGTAACTCTGGTAGTTACTGACAACAACAACCAGAGCTACTGAGCTAAACGGCAGTGTTCCAACGTGGTATCAGTTATGCAGTATTCAGCGCCGGCGACCTTGTTGTGAAAGGATGAATCTTGAATACTCCATCCCGCGTGGTACTTCAGGTAGTTAATGACAACAACTCCATGAAGTACCACACCAAACGGCAGTGTTTCAACGTGGTATCAGCTATGCAGTATTCGCACCGGCGACCTTGTTGTGAAGTGGCGAATTTGGAATACCCCATCCCTCGTAGTAGCTCCAGTAGTTAATGACAACGACAACTTGAACAACAGTGAGAAACGGCAGTGTTCCATTGTGGTATGAGTATGGTTTTCTTCTAGTATCACTTTAGTTGTAGAAACACATGTGGGTACATGAAAACTAGTTGAATGAAGGCTAGCTCCTTTACAAAATCATAGGCTTAGTACATAATGTAATCAGAATAGTAGGTAGACACTCATATAAAATTATACTAATGTTGACTTTAAATTGACTAACCATTTCTTAGTTCGAACGTACTTTCGGCTTACATTGTAGTTTTAATCAGTAAACAACAAAACGGAGCTTTTGGAGTTTACCGTGTTGGTTCCCGGCGCAGTAGAATAGGGCCACCCCATCGCTTCCTGTGGGTGTCGTAAATGGTGACTAAGGCATAGGGCTGCTCTCTGTCCGACAGTAAACATACAGTCGATGACTAAGTGCGGGCTCGCCCCCTATTACGTCGGACAGAAAATCATAGTTGGCGAAATGCGGGTGATAATACACCTCTGCCTATCCGTTTTACAGGCGTATGTATAACTAAACGGGAAGACAGGTTTATGCTACTTGAAAACTGCATCACAGTAAATAAACTCAAGCTCCAAGAACACTTTACGGATTAGATACGGATCAGTTATTAACAAGTCGTTCTATGCACATCCATATCTGGAAATATCCTACTGAAATGACAATTAGACAACAATTAGGATACTTAGAAGACCCATGGTCACAACTAGCGATGGCCAAATCAGTTAAATCATTTTCAAGGTTCAGCTTCACCAATATATCCTATCCAACTATCCTACCCTAGTACGCTATCCTACTATCCTACTATCCAGCAATATAAATGTGAAAGTTTGTGAAGATATTTGGCTGCTTGTTATTCAATCACACTCTAACACCTGAGCAGACCTAGTTGAGCTTAGTAAAGGGATATATTACAGCCTAGAATAACATAATATGCTACTATACTTTACGGTACGGTAGCGGGAACGGGATCAAAATATAAGTCGACTAAACATAAAAGTTTACTAGACGATATTACTAAGATAATTCAGATATAATATTATGCTTGTTCTTTTATTTTACTAGTATCAATAAATATATATAATATTACAGAGAGTGTAAGGGCGTAATCGCCACCTCTACATAAAATTATTTAAACCGCTATACCAAAATATAGCTATGATAATAATTGTTCCCCTTTGCCCCCCACTGCCCTTTTGACCGCTTTTGTGTTTCGGTAGCATCCGTGGTTATTACATTTACAACCAAATCAATCTAGCTCAACCCTACTAGCAGAGTACCATTCGTCTTTATGTATTCGACCAAAGAGCCAGCACCCTCCATCTCTAGAGGACGACAGCAGCGCTCCTCCGTCCGCGCTGTGTTGTGAAATTCATCCAAAGACTTTAATTTCCCCACTGGCTTTGGCCGTTTCCATAGACAATGAACGTAACTGCAAATACAGTATTTAGTACTCTGAGTACTGAGCCATTGTATAGAATAGCGGATTGTAACCATATAACATATCATAACATAAACTCACGCCTTTATCCCCGAAGGGGTAGGCAGAGGTGCTAGCCTAGCAGCCACATTTCGCCGTTTATGTTTAGGTCCCAATGTAATAGGTGGCGAGCCTATTGCCATTAACCGGGCACTTATAAACCTGCGATAAATACACACATAACTTCGAAAAGCATCGAAAAGTCATTGGTGTGTGCCATGGTAAAACCTGGGATCGAACCCGAGACCTCGTCTCAGCCTGCAGTCCATTACCCATACCACTAGGCTACCGCGGTGACCATTTAAGCATGTATATTATATTGCTTATTGTTACTTCTTCATCCTGGCGTTAATCCCAGTCGCATCCGAAGTTCTCACCTTGGAGTCTGGGGTCCGCATCACCAGTCTAACTGCGGATTTAGCTGGACTTCGATAGTTTACGTGGACCGACTGCCATCTGAACTCCACAACCCAATAGCGATATTGGGCGATATCGAAGCATTGCAGTTAGGCCAGCCATATTCATGCTTACAAATATTTGTACTGTGTGGGGATCGAACCCGCGCCTCCTGCGTAACGGCCGCGTTCACTACCGCTACGCCATAGAGCCTGTCATTATATAGGCATATGTTACATATACTCACGCCTGTAAATCCCCAAAGGGGTAGGCAGAGGTGTATTGACACCCACACATATTTTTTTTCTAAACTGAATAGTTTGCGCGAGAGACACTTCCAAAGTGGAAAACTGTGTGCCCCCCCCCCCCCCCTCTAACTTCTAAAATAAGAGAATGATAAATGTAAAAAAATATATGATGTAAATTGCCAGGCAACCTTCCACTCAAAATTGGTTCGAACGAGATCCAGTTAGTAGTTTTTTTTTATCACATCATAAACCGCAATTTTCGCCTTAGCTACTACGGAACCCTTCATGGGCGAGTCCGACTCGCACTTGGCCGATTTTTATTTTACAAATAAAACGAGCAAATTTTAAATAAGTCTAATTGTACGTCACGTCACTTAAATATGTACGTCATGAAACATGTATGGTTGATTCTTTTCCCAACATAATATTTGCACAACGGCATAAAAAAATCACACATGAAAGATAAAAGAATGATCGAAATACATATGAATCGCGCCGAGACGAATAGTTTCTCGATACAAACTCAAGATAGACGTCGTCAGCTGTATACATTTCTATGAAGTCTTCATTCTTCTTGAGCGCACTTCGAATATCTTGCGTACCGTAGCTAGTAACAACCGAGTACTGACACCTTCTGGGCATGCAAGACTGCTTTATATAGACTCAAAGTCCCAGAAACTGCCAGAACTAGACTATAAATCAAAGAAGACGTCCGCTGTTTTCATTTTCATGAAGTCTTCATTCGTCTTGAACAGTTTTCAAACTTCATGCATGCTGTAGGTAGTAACAACCGAGTACTGCTCATCCTAAGAGAGGCAGATAGTTTTATAAGTAATCTACCTAACTAAGAATGACCAAGGACTCAATTGTAATTTCTCGCTGTTCGTTTTCGTTTTCACAAAGGCTTAATACTTCTTGAGCAAATTTCGAATAAAATATATTCATACCTACGTATTCCTAGATAATATCTATATTATACATTTTGCAAAGATAAAATATGTCATGGGATTGAGAACTCCATAAACTTATAGGTACCCATGAACAGTAATATGATTGTACCTATGAACAGTATACACAGTAAGACATTAATCATTGTTCTCGTACAATGTGAACATAGTGATTTATGCAATGGTCGTGCTGATTTCAAAAGTTTCTTTAGTTGTAAAGTATCTTCTCTTCTCATCGGCTGTACTTATTTTCCTTCTTCATTATTCTTGAACTTGTCTTGAATTACAAAGTCTTTCGTGCCGTAGCTACTTACAATCGAGTTACAGAGTCTCTCAGCAAAATATTAGTTTTATAAGTACTTTTTCACGCTAATAATACCCTGGGACTCCTTATCCTTGCTTCTTGAGCAGACTTCGAATACACCATATTTATACCTACTTATTCTTGGATAAACATACTTACACACCTACTTTTTTTGTAAATACATGAATATATTAAACATAGAAACATCTAGACCAATGCAAGCATACACACTCATTGCACACAATATCATATTTTTTATTTTACAAATAAAACAAGTTATGAGTATTGAGTCAAGAAATTTAAATGGGTACATGTCCAATGAATAAATACATCACGTAACATGTATATTGTTTATCCTTTTAGCAACATAACATTTCGAAAACGTAACAAACACGTAGCCGTTCATAAGTAGTCATAACACGTTATTTAAAGATAATAAAGAATTATCGACATCTATAATTATATAGTTGCTCGATACAAACTCAAGATAGACGAATCATGAAGTCTTCATTCTTCTTGATTAAACTTCGAACTTCTTGCGTACCGTAGCTAGTTACAACCGAGTTCTGGCAGTTTTAAGGAGTAGAGACTGCTTCATATATACTCTATAGCCCCAGAAACTGCCAGGACTAGACTATAATTTGTCACTGTTGGTCTTCATTTTCACAGAGACATCATTCTTCTTGAACTGACTAACACAATAATATACCTATTTATACATAATTCTTAGAGATAATCTGACTGTAATTTTATTAATAAATAATAAAATAAGCCCTGAAAATATAAAGTAGTAGTAGTAGTTTGTACGCTCATACTCATAGTTACATCACACACTCGTAGTTTAATATAAATTATTTCTACTATTATAATTTAGATAGGTTTTTACATACATATCGTACAATTACGCCTTTATCGCCAGAGAGTTATACAGAGGTAATTAACACCCACATTTCACCAAACATTGTTATTATTTCTTTATTGTCTTAGGTTCTTTATACCTAGTTAATATTGAAGTGCAGTGTGGATGTAGGTATGGGGAGCTTTGACTTTTTAGTCACAAGCATTATGGCATATCCCCATGGCGGGGCTTACCGCCACAATTTTTCCTCTAATATTTGTCGTAACCGTCGTTTTAGTGCGTAAAAACATACAGTCACGCTTTCCGCACATTGTGGTAGGCAGAAACTGTAGTGCTTTTAGTTTAAAAATAGATAGTAGCCATTACGGCAGTGTGGTTCCGAAATCAGAACAAAAGATAATATAATTTACGACAGTTAGGAGAGGGGAGAATTGGGGCGTGCCCAGCGCCTGGTCACCTGAGTCACTCTTCACTTATCTAAGTCTTAGATTTGTTAGAGAGCACGATTAAGGCACTTATAGTCGACTAAATCGTATCAACTATAGCCTAAATCTATAACTCACTTGTTAATAATAGCAAGAAAAAGTCACAGTTTGATAATACTCGTAGGTGTCATTACGTGCCTAATTGCGGTGAAGTAATAGCAATTTTATGAGCAGGTGTGTTGTAAAGTAATTACACAGCAGACAATAATGACATTAGAAGTAAACATTGAACAATGGCATTGGAAACCTATATGGAACGCGCTAAGACGCTAGCGAGCTAGACGCCAGCGAGTAGTTCCTTGGTACAAACTCATGGTAGACGTTGGATGCGGGCGATGGGGGTTTTCAATGGAACACTGACGTTTCTCGTAGCAGCTTCGGTTGATGTTGACATCGACATCAACCGAAGCTTCTACAAGAAACGTCCGCGTCAGTGTTCCACGTGGTATCAGTTATCCAGTATTCAGCGCCGGCGACCTCGTTGTGAAGTGATGAATCTTGAATACTCCATCCCGCGTGGTACCTCAGGTAGTTAATGACAACAACAACCAGAGGAACCACACAAAACGGCTGTGTTTCAACGTGGTATCAGTTATGCAGTATTCAGCGCCGGCGACCTCGTTGTGAAGTGATGAATCTTGAATACTCCATCCCGCGTGGTACCTCAGGTAGTTAATGACAACAACAACCTGAGGAACCGCCCAAAACGGCAGTGTTTCAACGTGGTATCAGTTATGCAGTATTCAGCGCCGGCGACCTTGTTGTGAAGTGGCGAATTTGGAATACCCCATCCAGCGTAGTAACTCTGGTTGTTACTGACAACAACAACCAGCGGTTCTGCGCTAAACGGCAGTGTTCCAACGTGGTATCAGCTATGCAGTATTCAGCACCGGCGACCTTGTTGTGAAGTGGCGAATTTGGAATACCCCATCCCTCGTAGTAGCTCCAGTAGTTAATGACAACAACAACTGGAACAGCAGTGAGAAACGGCAGTGTTCCATCGTGATGTGAGTATGGTTTTCTTCTAGCATCACTTTAGTTGTAGAAACAGGCTCCTTTACAAAATCATAGGCTTAGTACATAATGTAATCAGAATAGTAGGTAGACACTCATATAAAATTATACTAATGTTGACTTTAAATTGACTAACCATTTCTTAGTTCGAACGTACTTTCGGCTTACATTGTAGTTTTAATCAGTAAACAACAAAACGGAGCTTTTGGAGTTTACCGTGTTGGTTCCCGGCGCAGTAGAATAGGGCCACCCCATCGCTTCCTGTGGGTGTCGTAAATGGTGACTAAGGCATAGGGCTGCTCTCTGTCCGACAGTAAACATACAGTCGATGACTAAGTGCGGGCTCGCCCCCTATTACGTCGGACAGAAAATCATAGTTGGCGAAATGCGGGTGATAATACACCTCTGCCTATCCGTTTTACAGGCGTATGTATAACTAAACGGGAAGACAGGTTTATGCTACTTGAAAACTGCATCACAGTAAATAAACTCAAGCTCCAAGAACACTTTACGGATTAGATACGGATCAGTTATTAACAAGTCGTTCTATGCACATCCATATCTGGAAATATCCTACTGAAATGACAATTAGACAACAATTAGGATACTTAGAAGACCCATGGTCACAACTAGCGATGGCCAAATCAGTTAAATCATTTTCAAGGTTCAGCTTCACCAATATATCCTATCCAACTATCCTACCCTAGTACGCTATCCTACTATCCTACTATCCAGCAATATAAATGTGAAAGTTTGTGAAGATATTTGGCTGCTTGTTATTCAATCACACTCTAACACCTGAGCAGACCTAGTTGAGCTTAGTAAAGGGATATATTACAGCCTAGAATAACATAATATGCTACTATACTTTACGGTACGGTAGCGGGAACGGGATCAAAATATAAGTCGACTAAACATAAAAGTTTACTAGACGATATTACTAAGATAATTCAGATATAATATTATGCTTGTTCTTTTATTTTACTAGTATCAATAAATATATATAATATTACAGAGAGTGTAAGGGCGTAATCGCCACCTCTACATAAAATTATTTAAACCGCTATACCAAAATATAGCTATGATAATAATTGTTCCCCTTTGCCCCCCACTGCCCTTTTGACCGCTTTTGTGTTTCGGTAGCATCCGTGGTTATTACATTTACAACCAAATCAATCTAGCTCAACCCTACTAGCAGAGTACCATTCGTCTTTATGTATTCGACCAAAGAGCCAGCACCCTCCATCTCTAGAGGACGACAGCAGCGCTCCTCCGTCCGCGCTGTGTTGTGAAATTCATCCAAAGACTTTAATTTCCCCACTGGCTTTGGCCGTTTCCATAGACAATGAACGTAACTGCAAATACAGTATTTAGTACTCTGAGTACTGAGCCATTGTATAGAATAGCGGATTGTAACCATATAACATATCATAACATAACATAACATAACATAAACTCACGCCTTTATCCCCGAAGGGGTAGGCAGAGGTGCTAGCAGCCACATTTCGCCGTTTATGTTTAGGTCCCAATGTAATAGGTGGCGAGCCTATTGCCATTAACCGGGCACTTATAAACCTGCGATAAATACACACATAACTTCGAAAAGCATCGAAAAGTCATTGGTGTGTGCCATGGTAAAACCTGGGATCGAACCCGAGACCTCGTCTCAGCCTGCAGTCCATTACCCATACCACTAGGCTACCGCGGTGACCATTTAAGCATGTATATTATATTGCTTATTGTTACTTCTTCATCCTGGCGTTAATCCCAGTCGCATCCGAAGTTCTCACCTTATAGTCTGGGGTCCGCATCACCAGTCTAACTGCGGATTTAGCTGGACTTCGATAGTTTACGTGGACCGACTGCCATCTGAACTCCACAACCCAATAGCGATATTGGGCGATATCGAAGCATTGCAGTTAGGCCAGCCATATTCATGCTTACAAATATTTGTACTGTGTGGGGATCGAACCCGCGCCTCCTGCGTAACGGCCGCGTTCACTACCGCTACGCCATAGAGCCTGTCATTATATAGGCATATGTTACATATACTCACGCCTGTAAATCCCCAAAGGGGTAGGCAGAGGTGTATTGACACTCACACATTTTTTTTTTCTAAACTGAATAGTTTGCGCGAGAGACACTTCCAAAGTGGAAAAATGTGTCCCCCCCCCCCTCCCCCCTCTAACTTCTAAAATAAGAGAATGATAAATGTAAAAAAAATATATGATGTAAATTGCCAGGCAACCTTCCACTAAAAATTGGTTCGAACGAGATCCAGTTAGTAGTTTTTTTTATTACATCATAAACCGCAATTTTCGCCTTAGCTACTACGGAACCCTTCATGGGCGAGTCCGACTCGCACTTGGCCGATTTTTATTTTACAAATAAAACGAGCAAATTTTAAATAAGTCTAATTGTACGTCACGTCACTTAAATATGTACGTCATGAACCATGTATGGTTGATTCTTTTCCCAACATAATATTTGCACAACGGCATAAAAAAATCACACATGAAAGATAAAAGAATGATCGAAATACATATGAATCGCGCCGAGACGAATAGTTTCTCGATACAAACTCAAGATAGACGTCGTTAGCTGTATACATTTCTATGAAGTCTTCATTCTTCTTGAGCGCACTTCGAATATCTTGCGTACCGTAGCTAGTAACAACCGAGTACTGACACCTTCTGGACGTGCGAGACTGCTTTACATAGACTCAAAGTCCCAGAAACTGCCAGAACTAGACTATAAATCAAAGAAGACGTCCGCTGTTTTCATTTTCATGAAGTCTTCATTCGTCTTGAACAGTTTTCAAACTTCTTGCATGCTGTAGGTAACAACCGAGTACTGCTCATCCTAAGAGAGGCAGATAGTTTTATAAGTAATCTACCTAACTAAGAAGGACCAAGGACTCAATTGTAATTTCTCGCTGTTCGTTTTCGTTTTCACAAAGGCTTAATACTTCTTGAGCAAATTTCGAATAAAATATAGTCATACCTACGTATTCCTAGATAATATCTATATTATACATTTTGCAAAGATAAAATATGTCATGGGATTGAGAACTCCATAAACTTATAGGTACCCATGAACAGTAATATGATTGTACCTATGAACAGTATGCACAGTATGACATTAATCATTCTTCTCGTACAATGTGAACATAGTGATTTATGCAATGGTCGTGCTGATTTCAAAAGTTTCTTTAGTTGTAAAGTATCTTCTCTTCTCATCGGCTGTACTTATTTTCCTTCTTCATTATTCTTGAACTTGTCTTGAATTACAATTTCTTTCGTGCCGTAGCTAGTTACAATCGAGTTACAGAGTCTCTCAGCAAAATATTAGTTTTATAAGTACTTTTTCACGCTAATAATACCCTGGGACTCCTTATCCTTGCTTCTTGAGCAGAATTCGAATACACCATATTTATACCTACTTATTCTTGGATAAACATACTTACACACCTACTTTTTTTGTAAATACATGAATATATTAAACATAGAAACATCTAGACCAATGCAAGCATACACACTCATTGCACACAATATCATATTTTTTATTTTACAAATAAAACAAGTTATGAGTATTGAGTCAAGAAATTTAAATGGGTACATGTCCAATGAATAAATACATCACGTAACATGTATATTGTTTATCCTTTTAGCAACATAACATTTCGAAAACGTAACAAACACGTGGCCGTTCATAAGTAGTCATAACACGTTATTTAAAGATAATAAAGAATTATCGACATCTATAATTATATAGTTGCTCGATACAAACTCAAGATAGACAAATCATGAAGTCTTCATTCTTCTTGATTAAACTTCGAACTTCTTGCGTACCGTAGCTAGTTACAACCGAGTTCTGGCAGTTTTAAGGATTACAGACTGCTTCATATATACTCTATAGCCCCAGAAACTGCCAGGACTAGACTATAATTTGTCACTGTTGGTCTTAATTTTCACAGAGACATCATTCTTCTTGAACTGACTAACACAATAATATACCTATTTATACATAATTCTTAGAGATAATCTGACTGTAATTTTATTAATAAATAATAAAATAAGCCCTGAAAATATAAAGTAGTAGTAGTAGTTTGTAGGCTCATACTCATAGTTACATCACACACTCGTAGTTTAATATAAATTATTTCTACTATTATAATTTAGATAGGTTTTTACATACATATCGTACAACTACGCCTTTATCGCCAGAGAGTTATACAGAGGTAATTAACACCCACATTTCACCAAACATTGTTATTATTTCTTTATTGTAATTGTACGATATGTATGTAACATATCGTACAATTACGCCTTTATCGCCAGAGAGTTATACAGAGGTAAATACCCAAAACGGCAGTGTTTCAACGTGGTATCAGTTATGCAGTATTCAGCGTCGGCGACCTTGTTGTGAAGTGGCGAATTTGGAATACCCCATCCAACGTAGTAACTCTGGTAGTTACTGACAACAACAACCAGAGCTACTGAGCTAAACGGCAGTGTTCCAACGTGGTATCAGTTATGCAGTATTCAGCGCCGGCGACCTTGTTGTGAAAGGATGAATCTTGAATACTCCATCCCGCGTGGTACTTCAGGTAGTTAATGACAACAACTCCATGAAGTACCACACCAAACGGCAGTGTTTCAACGTGGTATCAGATATGCAGTATTCGCACCGGCGACCTTGTTGTGAAGTGGCGAATTTGGAATACCCCATCCCTCGTAGTAGCTCCAGTAGTTAATGACAACGACAACTTGAACAACAGTGAGAAACGGCAGTGTTCCATTGTGGTATGAGTATGGTTTTCTTCTAGTATCACTTTAGTTGTAGAAACACATGTGGGTACATGAAAACTAGTTGAATGAAAGCTAGCTCCTTTACAAAATCATAGGCTTAGTACATAATGTAATCAGAATAGTAGGTAGACACTCATATAAAATTATACTAATGTTGACTTTAAATTGACTAACCATTTCTTAGTTCGAACGTACTTTCGGCTTACATTGTAGTTTTAATCAGTAAACAACAAAACGGAGCTTTTGGAGTTTACCGTGTTGGTTCCCGGCGCAGTAGAATAGGGCCACCCCATCGCTTCCTGTGGGTGTCGTAAATGGTGACTAAGGCATAGGGCTGCTCTCTGTCCGACAGTAAACATACAGTCGATGACTAAGTGCGGGCTCGCCCCCTATTACGTCGGACAGAAAATCATAGTTGGCGAAATGCGGGTGATAATACACCTCTGCCTATCCGTTTTACAGGCGTATGTATAACTAAACGGGAAGACAGGTTTATGCTACTTGAAAACTGCATCACAGTAAATAAACTCAAGCTCCAAGAACACTTTACGGATTAGATACGGATCAGTTATTAACAAGTCGTTCTATGCACATCCATATCTGGAAATATCCTACTGAAATGACAATTAGACAACAATTAGGATACTTAGAAGACCCATGGTCACAACTAGCGATGGCCAAATCAGTTAAATCATTTTCAAGGTTCAGCTTCACCAATATATCCTATCCAACTATCCTACCCTAGTACGCTATCCTACTATCCTACTATCCAGCAATATAAATGTGAAAGTTTGTGAAGATATTTGGCTGCTTGTTATTCAATCACACTCTAACACCTGAGCAGACCTAGTTGAGCTTAGTAAAGGGATATATTACAACCTAGAATAACATAATATGCTACTATACTTTACGGTACGGTAGCGGGAACGGGATCAAAATATAAGTCGACTAAACATAAAAGTTTACTAGACGATATTACTAAGATAATTCAGATATAATATTATGCTTGTTCTTTTATTTTACTAGTATCAATAAATATATATAATATTACAGAGAGTGTAAGGGCGTAATCGCCACCTCTACATAAAATTATTTAAACCGCTTTACCAAAATATAGCTATGATAATAATTGTTCCCCTTTGCCCCCCACTGCCCTTTTGACCGCTTTTGTGTTTCGGTAGCATCCGTGGTTATTACATTTACAACCAAATCAATCTAGCTCAACCCTACTAGCAGAGTACCATTCGTCTTTATGTATTCGACCAAAGAGCCAGCACCCTCCATCTCTAGAGGACGACAGCAGCGCTCCTCCGTCCGCGCTGTGTTGTGAAATTCATCCAAAGACTTTAATTTCCCCACTGGCTTTGGCCGTTTCCATAGACAATGAACGTAACTGCAAATACAGTATTTAGTACTCTGAGTACTGAGCCATTGTATAGAATAGCGGATTGTAACCATATAACATATCATAACATAAACTCACGCCTTTATCCCCGAAGGGGTAGGCAGAGGTGCTAGCCTAGCAGCCACATTTCGCCGTTTATGTTTAGGTCCCAATGTAATAGGTGGCGAGCCTATTGCCATTAACCGGGCACTTATAAACCTGCGATAAATACACACATAACTTCGAAAAGCATCGAAAAGTCATTGGTGTGTGCCATGGTAAAACCTGGGATCGAACCCGAGACCTCGTCTCAGCCTGCAGTCCATTACCCATACCACTAGGCTACCGCGGTGACCATTTAAGCATGTATATTATATTGCTTATTGTTACTTCTTCATCCTGGCGTTAATCCCAGTCGCATCCGAAGTTCTCACCTTGGAGTCTGGGGTCCGCATCACCAGTCTAACTGCGGATTTAGCTGGACTTCGATAGTTTACGTGGACCGACTGCCATCTGAACTCCACAACCCAATAGCGATATTGGGCGATATCGAAGCATTGCAGTTAGGCCAGCCATATTCATGCTTACAAATATTTGTACTGTGTGGGGATCGAACCCGCGCCTCCTGCGTAACGGCCGCGTTCACTACCGCTACGCCATAGAGCCTGTCATTATATAGGCATATGTTACATATACTCACGCCTGTAAATCCCCAAAGGGGTAGGCAGAGGTGTATTGACACCCACACATATTTTTTTTCTAAACTGAATAGTTTGCGCGAGAGACACTTCCAAAGTGGAAAACTGTGTGCCCCCCCCCCCCCCCCCTCTAACTTCTAAAATAAGAGAATGATAAATGTAAAAAAATATATGATGTAAATTGCCAGGCAACCTTCCACTAAAAATTGGTTCGAACGAGATCCAGTTAGTAGTTTTTTTTTATCACATCATAAACCGCAATTTTCGCCTTAGCTACTACGGAACCCTTCATGGGCGAGTCCGACTCGCACTTGGCCGATTTTTATTTTACAAATAAAACGAGCAAATTTTAAATAAGTCTAATTGTACGTCACGTCACTTAAATATGTACGTCATGAAACATGTATGGTTGATTCTTTTCCCAACATAATATTTGCACAACGGCATAAAAAAATCACACATGAAAGATAAAAGAATGATCGAAATACATATGAATCGCGCCGAGACGAATAGTTTCTCGATACAAACTCAAGATAGACGTCGTCAGCTGTATACATTTCTATGAAGTCTTCATTCTTCTTGAGCGCACTTCGAATATCTTGCGTACCGTAGCTAGTAACAACCGAGTACTGACACCTTCTGGGCATGCAAGACTGCTTTATATAGACTCAAAGTCCCAGAAACTGCCAGAACTAGACTATAAATCAAAGAAGACGTCCGCTGTTTTCATTTTCATGAAGTCTTCATTCGTCTTGAACAGTTTTCAAACTTCATGCATGCTGTAGGTAGTAACAACCGAGTACTGCTCATCCTAAGAGAGGCAGATAGTTTTATAAGTAATCTACCTAACTAAGAATGACCAAGGACTCAATTGTAATTTCTCGCTGTTCGTTTTCGTTTTCACAAAGGCTTAATACTTCTTGAGCAAATTTCGAATAAAATATATTCATACCTACGTATTCCTAGATAATATCTATATTATACATTTTGCAAAGATAAAATATGTCATGGGATTGAGAACTCCATAAACTTATAGGTACCCATGAACAGTAATATGATTGTACCTATGAACAGTATACACAGTAAGACATTAATCATTGTTCTCGTACAATGTGAACATAGTGATTTATGCAATGGTCGTGCTGATTTCAAAAGTTTCTTTAGTTGTAAAGTATCTTCTCTTCTCATCGGCTGTACTTATTTTCCTTCTTCATTATTCTTGAACTTGTCTTGAATTACAAAGTCTTTCGTGCCGTAGCTACTTACAATCGAGTTACAGAGTCTCTCAGCAAAATATTAGTTTTATAAGTACTTTTTCACGCTAATAATACCCTGGGACTCCTTATCCTTGCTTCTTGAGCAGACTTCGAATACACCATATTTATACCTACTTATTCTTGGATAAACATACTTACACACCTACTTTTTTTGTAAATACATGAATATATTAAACATAGAAACATCTAGACCAATGCAAGCATACACACTCATTGCACACAATATCATATTTTTTATTTTACAAATAAAACAAGTTATGAGTATTGAGTCAAGAAATTTAAATGGGTACATGTCCAATGAATAAATACATCACGTAACATGTATATTGTTTATCCTTTTAGCAACATAACATTTCGAAAACGTAACAAACACGTAGCCGTTCATAAGTAGTCATAACACGTTATTTAAAGATAATAAAGAATTATCGACATCTATAATTATATAGTTGCTCGATACAAACTCAAGATAGACGAATCATGAAGTCTTCATTCTTCTTGATTAAACTTCGAACTTCTTGCGTACCGTAGCTAGTTACAACCGAGTTCTGGCAGTTTTAAGGAGTAGAGACTGCTTCATATATACTCTATAGCCCCAGAAACTGCCAGGACTAGACTATAATTTGTCACTGTTGGTCTTCATTTTCACAGAGACATCATTCTTCTTGAACTGACTAACACAATAATATACCTATTTATACATAATTCTTAGAGATAATCTGACTGTAATTTTATTAATAAATAATAAAATAAGCCCTGAAAATATAAAGTAGTAGTAGTAGTTTGTACGCTCATACTCATAGTTACATCACACACTCGTAGTTTAATATAAATTATTTCTACTATTATAATTTAGATAGGTTTTTACATACATATCGTACAATTACGCCTTTATCGCCAGAGAGTTATACAGAGGTAATTAACACCCACATTTCACCAAACATTGTTATTATTTCTTTATTGTCTTAGGTTCTTTATACCTAGTTAATATTGAAGTGCAGTGTGGATGTAGGTATGGGGAGCTTTGACTTTTTAGTCACAAGCATTATGGCATATCCCCATGGCGGGGCTTACCGCCACAATTTTTCCTCTAATATTTGTCGTAACCGTCGTTTTAGTGCGTAAAAACATACAGTCACGCTTTCCGCACATTGTGGTAGGCAGAAACTGTAGTGCTTTTAGTTTAAAAATAGATAGTAGCCATTACGGCAGTGTGGTTCCGAAATCAGAACAAAAGATAATATAATTTACGACAGTTAGGAGAGGGGAGAATTGGGGCGTGCCCAGCGCCTGGTCACCTGAGTCACTCTTCACTTATCTAAGTCTTAGATTTGTTAGAGAGCACGATTAAGGCACTTATAGTCGACTAAATCGTATCAACTATAGCCTAAATCTATAACTCACTTGTTAATAATAGCAAGAAAAAGTCACAGTTTGATAATACTCGTAGGTGTCATTACGTGCCTAATTGCGGTGAAGTAATAGCAATTTTATGAGCAGGTGTGTTGTAAAGTAATTACACAGCAGACAATAATGACATTAGAAGTAAACATTGAACAATGGCATTGGAAACCTATATGGAACGCGCTAAGACGCTAGCGAGCTAGACGCCAGCGAGTAGTTCCTTGGTACAAACTCATGGTAGACGTTGGATGCGGGCGATGGGGGTTTTCAATGGAACACTGACGTTTCTCGTAGCAGCTTCGGTTGATGTTGACATCGACATCAACCGAAGCTTCTACAAGAAACGTCCGCGTCAGTGTTCCACGTGGTATCAGTTATCCAGTATTCAGCGCCGGCGACCTCGTTGTGAAGTGATGAATCTTGAATACTCCATCCCGCGTGGTACCTCAGGTAGTTAATGACAACAACAACCAGAGGAACCACACAAAACGGCTGTGTTTCAACGTGGTATCAGTTATGCAGTATTCAGCGCCGGCGACCTCGTTGTGAAGTGATGAATCTTGAATACTCCATCCCGCGTGGTACCTCAGGTAGTTAATGACAACAACAACCTGAGGAACCGCCCAAAACGGCAGTGTTTCAACGTGGTATCAGTTATGCAGTATTCAGCGCCGGCGACCTTGTTGTGAAGTGGCGAATTTGGAATACCCCATCCAGCGTAGTAACTCTGGTTGTTACTGACAACAACAACCAGCGGTTCTTCGCTGAACGGCAGTGTTCCAACGTGGTATCAGTTATGCAGTATTCAGCGCCGGCGACCTTGTCGTGAAAGGATGAATCTTGAATACTCCATCCCGCGTGGTACTTCAGGTAGTTAATGACCACAACAACTTGAACAACAGTGAGAAACGGCAGTGTTCCATTGTGGTGTGAGTATGGTTTTCTTCTAGCATCACTTTAGTTGTAGAAATATATGTGGGTACATGAAAACTAGTTGAATGAAGGCTAGCTCCTTTACAAAATCATAGGCTTAGTACATAATGTAATCAGAATAGTAGGTAGACACTCATATAAAATTATACTAATGTTGACTTTAAATTGACTAACCATTTCTTAGTTCGAACGTACTTTCGGCTTACATTGTAGTTTTAATCAGTAAACAACAAAACGGAGCTTTTGGAGTTTACCGTGTTGGTTCCCGGCGCAGTAGAATAGGGCCACCCCATCGCTTCCTGTGGGTGTCGTAAATGGTGACTAAGGCATAGGGCTGCTCTCTGTCCGACAGTAAACATACAGTCGATGACTAAGTGCGGGCTCGCCCCCTATTACGTCGGACAGAAAATCATAGTTGGCGAAATGCGGGTGATAATACACCTCTGCCTATCCGTTTTACAGGCGTATGTATAACTAAACGGGAAGACAGGTTTATGCTACTTGAAAACTGCATCACAGTAAATAAACTCAAGCTCCAAGAACACTTTACGGATTAGATACGGATCAGTTATTAACAAGTCGTTCTATGCACATCCATATCTGGAAATATCCTACTGAAATGACAATTAGACAACAATTAGGATACTTAGAAGACCCATGGTCACAACTAGCGATGGCCAAATCAGTTAAATCATTTTCAAGGTTCAGCTTCACCAATATATCCTATCCAACTATCCTACCCTAGTACGCTATCCTACTATCCTACTATCCAGCAATATAAATGTGAAAGTTTGTGAAGATATTTGGCTGCTTGTTATTCAATCACACTCTAACACCTGAGCAGACCTAGTTGAGCTTAGTACAGGGATATATTACAGCCTAGAATAACATAATATGCTACTATACTTTACGGTACGGTAGCGGGAACGGGATCAAAATATAAGTCGACTAAACATAAAAGTTTACTAGACGATATTACTAAGATACTTCAGATATAATATTATGCTTGTTCTTTTATTTTACTAGTATCAATAAATATATATAATATTACAGAGAGTGTAAGGGGGTAATCGCCACCTCTACATAAAATTATTTAAACCGCTTTACCAAAATATAGCTATGATAATAATTGTTCCCCTTTGCCCCCCACTGCCCTTTTGACCGCTTTTGTATTTCGGTAGCATCCGTGGTTATTATACATTTACAACCAAATCAATCTAGCTCAACCCTACTAGCAGAGTACCATTCGTCTTTATGTATTCGACCAAAGAGCCAGCACCCTCCATCTCTAGAGGACGACAGCAGCGCTCCTCCGTCCGCGCTGTGTTGTGAAATTCATCCAAAGACTTTAATTTCCCCACTGGCTTTGGCCGTTTCCATAGACAATGAACGTAACTGCAAATACAGTATTTAGTACTCTGAGTACTGAGCCATTGTATAGAATAGCGGATTGTAACCATATAACATATCATAACATAACATAACATAACATAACATAACATAACATAACATAAACTCACGCCTTTATCCCCGAAGGGGTAGGCAGAGGTGCTAGCAGCCACATTTCGCCGTTTATGTTTAGGTCCCAATGTAATAGGTGGCGAGCCTATTGCCATTAACCGGGCACTTATAAACCTGCGATAAATACACACATAACTTCGAAAAGCATCGAAAAGTCATTGGTGTGTGCCATGGTAAAACCTGGGATCGAACCCGAGACCTCGTCTCAGCCTGCAGTCCATTACCCATACCACTAGGCTACCGCGGTGACCATTTAAGCATGTATATTATATTGCTTATTGTTACTTCTTCATCCTGGCGTGAATCCCAGTCGCATCCGAAGTTCTCACCTTGGAGTCTGGGGTCCGCATCACCAGTCTAACTGCGGATTTAGCTGGAATTCGATAGTTTACGTGGACCGACTGCCATCTGAACTCCACAACCCAATAGCGATATTGGGCGATATCGAAGCATTGCAGTTAGGCCAGCCATATTCATGCTTACAAATATTTGTACTGTGTGGGGATCGAACCCGCGCCTCCTGCGTAACGGCCGCGTTCACTACCGCTACGCCATAGAGCCTGTCATTATATAGGCATATGTTACATATACTCACGCCTGTAAATCCCCAAAGGGGTAGGCAGAGGTGTATTGACACTCACACATTTTTTTTTTCTAAACTGAATAGTTTGCGCGAGAGACACTTCCAAAGTGGAAAAATGTGTCCCCCCCCCCTCCCCCCTCTAACTTCTAAAATAAGAGAATGATAAATGTAAAAAAAATATATGATGTAAATTGCCAGGCAACCTTCCACTAAAAATTGGTTCGAACGAGATCCAGTTAGTAGTTTTTTTTTATTACATCATAAACCGCAATTTTCGCCTTAGCTACTACGGAACCCTTCATGGGCGAGTCCGACTCGCACTTGGCCGATTTTTATTTTACAAATAAAACGAGCAAATTTTAAATAAGCCTAATTGTACGTCACGTCACTTAAATATGTACGTCATGAAACATGTATGGTTGATTCTTTTCCCAACATAATATTTGCACAACGGCATAAAAAAATCACACATGAAAGATAAAAGAATGATCGAAATACATATGAATCGCGCCGAGACGAATAGTTTCTCGATACAAACTCAAGATAGACGTCGTCAGCTGTATACATTTCTATGAAGTCTTCATTCTTCTTGAGCGCACTTCGAATATCTTGCGTACCGTAGCTAGTAACAACCGAGTACTGACACCTTCTGGGCATGCAAGACTGCTTTATATAGACTCAAAGTCCCAGAAACTGCCAGAACTAGACTATAAATCAAAGAAGACGTCCGCTGTTTTCATTTTCATGAAGTCTTCATTCGTCTTGAACAGTTTTCAAACTTCATGCATGCTGTAGGTAGTAACAACCGAGTACTGCTCATCCTAAGAGAGGCAGATAGTTTTATAAGTAATCTACCTAACTAAGAATGACCAAGGACTCAATTGTAATTTCTCGCTGTTCGTTTTCGTTTTCACAAAGGCTTAATACTTCTTGAGCAAATTTCGAATAAAATATATTCATACCTACGTATTCCTAGATAATATCTATATTATACATTTTGCAATGATAAAATATGTCATGGGATTGAGAACTCCATAAACTTATAGGTACCCATGAACAGTAATATGATTGTACCTATGAACAGTATACACAGTAAGACATTAATCATTGTTCTCGTACAATGTGAACATAGTGATTTATGCAATGGTCGTGCTGATTTCAAAAGTTTCTTTAGTTGTAAAGTATCTTCTCTTCTCATCGGCTGTACTTATTTTCCTTCTTCATTATTCTTGAACTTGTCTTGAATTACAAAGTCTTTCGTGCCGTAGCTACTTACAATCGAGTTACAGAGTCTCTCAGCAAAATATTAGTTTTATAAGTACTTTTTCACGCTAATAATACCCTGGGACTCCTTATCCTTGCTTCTTGAGCAGACTTCGAATACACCATATTTATACCTACTTATTCTTGGATAAACATACTTACACACCTACTTTTTTTGTAAATACATGAATATATTAAACATAGAAACATCTAGACCAATGCAAGCATACACACTCATTGCACACAATATCATATTTTTTATTTTACAAATAAAACAAGTTATGAGTATTGAGTCAAGAAATTTAAATGGGTACATGTCCAATGAATAAATACATCACGTAACATGTATATTGTTTATCCTTTTAGCAACATAGCATTTCGAAAACGTAACAAACACGTAGCCGTTCATAAGTAGTCATAACACGTTATTTAAAGATAATAAAGAATTATCGACATCTATAATTATATAGTTGCTCGATACAAACTCAAGATAGACTTCGAACTTCTTGCGTACCGTAGCTAGTTACAACCGAGTTCTGGCAGTTTTAGGGATTACAGACTGCTTCATATAGGTATACTCTATAGCCCCAGAAACTGCCAGGACTAGACTATAATTTGTCACTGTTGGTCTTCATTTTCACAGAGACATCATTCTTCTTGAACTGACTAACACAATAATATACCTTTTTATACATAATTCTTAGAGATAATCTGACTGTAATTTTATTAATAAATAATAAAATAAGCCCTGGAAATATAAAGTAGTAGTAGTAGTTTGTACGCTCATACTCATAGTTACATCACACACTCGTAGTTTAATATAAATTATTTCTACTATTATAATTTAGATAGGTTTTTACATACATATCGTACAATTACGCCTTTATCGCCAGAGAGTTATACAGAGGTAATTAACACCCACATTTCACCAAACATTGTTATTATTTCTTTATTGTCTTAGGTTCTTTATACCTAGTTAATATTGAAGTGCAGTGTGGATGTAGGTATGGGGAGCTTAGACTTTTTAGTCACAAGCATTATGGCATATCCCCATGGTGGGGCTTACCGCCACAATTTTTCCTCTAATATTTGTCGTAACCGTCGTTTTAGTGCGTAAAAACATACAGTCACGCTTTCCGCACATTGTGGTAGGCAGAAACTGTAGTGCTTTTAGTTTAAAAATAGATAGTAGCCATTACGGCAGTGTGGTTCCGAAATCAGAACAAAAGATAATATAATTTACGACAGTTAGGAGAGGGGAGAATTGGGGCGTGCCCAGCGCCTGGTCACCTGAGTCACTCTTCACTTATCTAAGTCTTAGATTTGTTAGAGAGCACGATTAAGGCACTTATAGTCGACTAAATCGTATCAACTATAGCCTAAATCTATAACTCACTTGTTAATAATAGCAAGAAAAAGTCACAGTTTGATAATACTCGTAGGTGTCATTACGTGCCTAATTGCGGTGAAGTAATAGCAATTTTATGAGCAGGTGTGTTGTAAAGTAATTACACAGCAGACAATAATGACATTAGAAGTAAACATTGGACAATGCATTGGAAACCTATATGGAACGCGCTAAGACGCTAGCGAGCTAGACGCCAGCGAGTAGTTCCTTGGTACAAACTCATGGTAGACGTTGGATGCGGGCGATGGGGGTTTTCAATGGAACACTGACGTTTCTCGTAGCAGCTTCGGTTGATGTTGACATCGACATCAACCGAAGCTTCTACAAGAAACGTCCGCGTCAGTGTTCCACGTGGTATCAGTTATCCAGTATTCAGCGCCGGCGACCTCGTTGTGAAGTGATGAATCTTGAATACTCCATCCCGCGTGGTACCTCAGGTAGTTAATGACAACAACAACCAGAGGAACCACACAAAACGGCTGTGTTTCAACGTGGTATCAGTTATGCAGTATTCCGCGCCGGCGACCTCGTTGTGAAGTGATGAATCTTAAATACTCCATCCTGCGTGGTACCTCAGGTAGTTAATGACAACAACAACCTGAGGAACCGCCCAAAACGGCAGTGTTTCAACGTGGTATCAGTTATGCAGTATTCAGCGCCGGCGACCTTGTTGTGAAGTGGCGAATTTGGAATACCCCATCCAGCGTAGTAACTCTGGTTGTTACTGACAACAACAACCAGCGGTTCTTCGCTAAACGGCAGTGTTCCAACGTGGTATCAGTTATGCAGTATTCAGCGCCGGCGACCTTGTCGTGAAAGGATGAATCTTGAATACTCCATCCCACGTGGTACTTCAGGTAGTTAATGACAACAACAACTTGAACAACAGTGAGAAACGGCAGTGTTCCATTGTGGTGTGAGTATGGTTTTCTTCTAGCATCACTTTAGTTGTAGAAATACATGTGGGTACATGAAAACTAGTTGAATGAAGGCTAGCTCCTTTACAAAATCATAGGCTTAGTACATAATGTAATCAGAATAGTAGGTAGACACTCATATAAAATTATACTAATGTTGACTTTAAATTGACTAACCATTTCTTAGTTCGAACGTACTTTCGGCTTACATTGTAGTTTTAATCAGTAAACAACAAAACGGAGCTTTTGGAGTTTACCGTGTTGGTTCCCGGCGCAGTAGAATAGGGCCACCCCATCGCTTCCTGTGGGTGTCGTAAATGGTGACTAAGGCATAGGGCTGCTCTCTGTCCGACAGTAAACATACAGTCGATGACTAAGTGCGGGCTCGCCCCCTATTACGTCGGACAGAAAATCATAGTTGGCGAAATGCGGGTGATAATACACCTCTGCCTATCCGTTTTACAGGCGTATGTATAACTAAACGGGAAGACAGGTTTATGCTACTTGAAAACTGCATCACAGTAAATAAACTCAAGCTCCAAGAACACTTTACGGATTAGATACGGATCAGTTATTAACAAGTCGCTCTATGCACATCCATATCTGGAAATATCCTACTGAAATAACAATTAGACAACAATTAGGATACTTAGAAGACCCATGGTCACAACTAGCGATGGCCAAATCAGTTAAATCATTTTCAAGGTTCAGCTTCACCAATATATCCTATCCAACTATCCTACCCTAGTACGCTATCCTACTATCCTACTATCCAGCAATATAAATGTGTAAGTTTGTGAAGATATTTGGCTGCTTGTTATTCAATCACACTCTAACACCTGAGCAGACCTAGTTGAGCTTAGTACAGGGATATATTACAGCCTAGAATAACATAATATGCTACTATACTTTACGGTACGGTAGCGGGAACGGGATCAAAATATAAGTCGACTAAACATAAAAGTTTACTAGACGATATTACTAAGATAATTCAGATATAATATTATGCTTGTTCTTTTATTTTACTAGTATCAATAAATATATATAATATTACAGAGAGTGTAAGGGCGTAATCGCCACCTCTACATAAAATTATTTAAACCGCTTTACCAAAATATAGCTATGATAATAATTGTTCCCCTTTGCCCCCCACTGCCCTTTTGACCGCTTTTGTGTTTCGGTAGCATCCGTGGTTATTACATTTACAACCAAATCAATCTAGCTCAACCCTACTAGCAGAGTACCATTCGTCTTTATGTATTCGACCAAAGAGCCAGCACCCTCCATCTCTAGAGGACGACAGCAGCGCTCCTCCGTCCGCGCTGTGTTGTGAAATTCATCCAAAGACTTTAATTTCCCCACTGGCTTTGGCCGTTTCCATAGACAATGAACGTAACTGCAAATACAGTATTTAGTACTCTGAGTACTGAGCCATTGTATAGAATAGCGGATTGTAACCATATAACATATCATAACATAAACTCACGCCTTTATCCCCGAAGGGGTAGGCAGAGGTGCTAGCAGCCACATTTCGCCGTTTATGTTTAGGTCCCAATGTAATAGGTGGCGAGCCTATTGCCATTAACCGGGCACTTATAAACCTGCGATAAATACACACATAACTTCGAAAAGCATCGAAAAGTCATTGGTGTGTGCCATGGTAAAACCTGGGATCGAACCCGAGACCTCGTCTCAGCCTGCAGTCCATTACCCATACCACTAGGCTACCGCGGTGACCATTTAAGCATGTATATTATATTGCTTATTGTTACTTCTTCATCCTGGCGTTAATCCCAGTCGCATCCGAAGTTCTCACCTTGGAGTCTGGGGTCCGCATCACCAGTCTAACTGCGGATTTAGCTGGACTTCGATAGTTTACGTGGACCGACTGCCATCTGAACTCCACAACCCAATAGCGATATTGGGCGATATCGAAGCATTGCAGTTAGGCCAGCCATATTCATGCTTACAAATATTTGTACTGTGTGGGGATCGAACCCGCGCCTCCTGCGTAACGGCCGCGTTCACTACCGCTACGCCATAGAGCCTGTCATTATATAGGCATATGTTACATATACTCACGCCTGTAAATCCCCAAAGGGGTAGGCAGAGGTGTATTGACACCCACACATATTTTTTTTCTAAACTGAATAGTTTGCGCGAGAGACACTTCCAAAGTGGAAAACTGTGTGCCCCCCCCCCCCCTCTAACTTCTAAAATAAGAGAATGATAAATGTAAAAAAATATATGATGTAAATTGCCAGGCAACCTTCCACTAAAAATTGGTTCGAACGAGATCCAGTTAGTAGTTTTTTTTTATCACATCATAAACCGCAATTTTCGCCTTAGCTACTACGGAACCCTTCATGGGCGAGTCCGACTCGCACTTGGCCGATTTTTATTTTACAAATAAAACGAGCAAATTTTAAATAAGTCTAATTGTACGTCACGTCACTTAAATATGTACGTCATGAAACATGTATGGTTGATTCTTTTCCCAACATAATATTTGCACAACGGCATAAAAAAATCACACATGAAAGATAAAAGAATGATCGAAATACATATGAATCGCGCCGAGACGAATAGTTTCTCGATACAAACTCAAGATAGACGTCGTCAGCTGTATACATTTCTATGAAGTCTTCATTCTTCTTGAGCGCACTTCGAATATCTTGCGTACCGTAGCTAGTAACAACCGAGTACTGACACCTTCTGGGCATGCAAGACTGCTTTATATAGACTCAAAGTCCCAGAAACTGCCAGAACTAGACTATAAATCAAAGAAGACGTCCGCTGTTTTCATTTTCATGAAGTCTTCATTCGTCTTGAACAGTTTTCAAACTTCATGCATGCTGTAGGTAGTAACAACCGAGTACTGCTCATCCTAAGAGAGGCAGATAGTTTTATAAGTAATCTACCTAACTAAGAATGACCAAGGACTCAATTGTAATTTCTCGCTGTTCGTTTTCGTTTTCACAAAGGCTTAATACTTCTTGAGCAAATTTCGAATAAAATATATTCATACCTACGTATTCCTAGATAATATCTATATTATACATTTTGCAAAGATAAAATATGTCATGGGATTGAGAACTCCATAAACTTATAGGTACCCATGAACAGTAATATGATTGTACCTATGAACAGTATACACAGTAAGACATTAATCATTGTTCTCGTACAATGTGAACATAGTGATTTATGCAATGGTCGTGCTGATTTCAAAAGTTTCTTTAGTTGTAAAGTATCTTCTCTTCTCATCGGCTGTACTTATTTTCCTTCTTCATTATTCTTGAACTTGTCTTGAATTACAAAGTCTTTCGTGCCGTAGCTACTTACAATCGAGTTACAGAGTCTCTCAGCAAAATATTAGTTTTATAAGTACTTTTTCACGCTAATAATACCCTGGGACTCCTTATCCTTGCTTCTTGAGCAGACTTCGAATACACCATATTTATACCTACTTATTCTTGGATAAACATACTTACACACCTACTTTTTTTGTAAATACATGAATATATTAAACATAGAAACATCTAGACCAATGCAAGCATACACACTCATTGCACACAATATCATATTTTTTATTTTACAAATAAAACAAGTTATGAGTATTGAGTCAAGAAATTTAAATGGGTACATGTCCAATGAATAAATACATCACGTAACATGTATATTGTTTATCCTTTTAGCAACATAACATTTCGAAAACGTAACAAACACGTAGCCGTTCATAAGTAGTCATAACACGTTATTTAAAGATAATAAAGAATTATCGACATCTATAATTATATAGTTGCTCGATACAAACTCAAGATAGACGAATCATGAAGTCTTCATTCTTCTTGATTAAACTTCGAACTTCTTGCGTACCGTAGCTAGTTACAACCGAGTTCTGGCAGTTTTAAGGAGTAGAGACTGCTTCATATATTATACTCTATAGCCCCAGAAACTGCCAGGACTAGACTATAATTTGTCACTGTTGGTCTTCATTTTCACAGAGACATCATTCTTCTTGAACTGACTAACACAATAATATACCTATTTATACATAATTCTTAGAGATAATCTGACTGTAATTTTATTAATAAATAATAAAATAAGCCCTGAAAATATAAAGTAGTAGTAGTAGTTTGTACGCTCATACTCATAGTTACATCACACACTCGTAGTTTAATATAAATTATTTCTACTATTATAATTTAGATAGGTTTTTACATACATATCGTACAATTACGCCTTTATCGCCAGAGAGTTATACAGAGGTAATTAACACCCACATTTCACCAAACATTGTTATTATTTCTTTATTGTCTTAGGTTCTTTATACCTAGTTAATATTGAAGTGCAGTGTGGATGTAGGTATGGGGAGCTTTGACTTTTTAGTCACAAGCATTATGGCATATCCCCATGGCGGGGCTTACCGCCACAATTTTTCCTCTAATATTTGTCGTAACCGTCGTTTTAGTGCGTAAAAACATACAGTCACGCTTTCCGCACATTGTGGTAGGCAGAAACTGTAGTGCTTTTAGTTTAAAAATAGATAGTAGCCATTACGGCAGTGTGGTTCCGAAATCAGAACAAAAGATAATATAATTTACGACAGTTAGGAGAGGGGAGAATTGGGGCGTGCCCAGCGCCTGGTCACCTGAGTCACTCTTCACTTATCTAAGTCTTAGATTTGTTAGAGAGCACGATTAAGGCACTTATAGTCGACTAAATCGTATCAACTATAGCCTAAATCTATAACTCACTTGTTAATAATAGCAAGAAAAAGTCACAGTTTGATAATACTCGTAGGTGTCATTACGTGCCTAATTGCGGTGAAGTAATAGCAATTTTATGAGCAGGTGTGTTGTAAAGTAATTACACAGCAGACAATAATGACATTAGAAGTAAACATTGGACAATGCATTGGAAACCTATATGGAACGCGCTAAGACGCTAGCGAGCTAGACGCCAGCGAGTAGTTCCTTGGTACAAACTCATGGTAGACGTTGGATGCGGGCGATGGGGGTTTTCAATGGAACACTGACGTTTCTCGTAGCAGCTTCGGTTGATGTTGACATCGACATCAACCGAAGCTTCTACAAGAAACGTCCGCGTCAGTGTTCCACGTGGTATCAGTTATCCAGTATTCAGCGCCGGCGACCTCGTTGTGAAGTGATGAATCTTGAATACTCCATCCCGCGTGGTACCTCAGGTAGTTAATGACAACAACAACCAGAGGAACCACACAAAACGGCTGTGTTTCAACGTGGTATCAGTTATGCAGTATTCCGCGCCGGCGACCTCGTTGTGAAGTGATGAATCTTGAATACTCCATCCTGCGTGGTACCTCAGGTAGTTAATGACAACAACAACCTGAGGAACCGCCCAAAACGGCAGTGTTTCAACGTGGTATCAGTTATGCAGTATTCAGCGCCGGCGACCTTGTTGTGAAGTGGCGAATTTGGAATACCCCATCCAGCGTAGTAACTCTGGTTGTTACTGACAACAACAACCAGCGGTTCTTCGCTAAACGGCAGTGTTCCAACGTGGTATCAGTTATGCAGTATTCAGCGCCGGCGACCTTGTCGTGAAAGGATGAATCTTGAATACTCCATCCCGCGTGGTACTTCAGGTAGTTAATGACAACAACAACTTGAACAACAGTGAGAAACGGCAGTGTTCCATTGTGGTGTGAGTATGGTTTTCTTCTAGCATCACTTTAGTTGTAGAAATACATGTGGGTACATGAAAACTAGTTGAATGAAGGCTAGCTCCTTTACAAAATCATAGGCTTAGTACATAATGTAATCAGAATAGTAGGTAGACACTCATATAAAATTATACTAATGTTGACTTTAAATTGACTAACCATTTCTTAGTTCGAACGTACTTTCGGCTTACATTGTAGTTTTAATCAGTAAACAACAAAACGGAGCTTTTGGAGTTTACCGTGTTGGTTCCCGGCGCAGTAGAATAGGGCCACCCCATCGCTTCCTGTGGGTGTCGTAAATGGTGACTAAGGCATAGGGCTGCTCTCTGTCCGACAGTAAACATACAGTCGATGACTAAGTGCGGGCTCGCCCCCTATTACGTCGGACAGAAAATCATAGTTGGCGAAATGCGGGTGATAATACACCTCTGCCTATCCGTTTTACAGGCGTATGTATAACTAAACGGGAAGACAGGTTTATGCTACTTGAAAACTGCATCACAGTAAATAAACTCAAGCTCCAAGAACACTTTACGGATTAGATACGGATCAGTTATTAACAAGTCGTTCTATGCACATCCATATCTGGAAATATCCTACTGAAATGACAATTAGACAACAATTAGGATACTTAGAAGACCCATGGTCACAACTAGCGATGGCCAAATCAGTTAAATCATTTTCAAGGTTCAGCTTCACCAATATATCCTATCCAACTATCCTACCCTAGTACGCTATCCTACTATCCTACTATCCAGCAATATAAATGTGAAAGTTTGTGAAGATATTTGGCTGCTTGTTATTCAATCACACTCTAACACCTGAGCAGACCTAGTTGAGCTTAGTACAGGGATATATTACAGCCTAGAATAACATAATATGCTACTATACTTTACGGTACGGTAGCGGGAACGGGATCAAAATATAAGTCGACTAAACATAAAAGTTTACTAGACGATATTACTAAGATACTTCAGATATAATATTATGCTTGTTCTTTTATTTTACTAGTATCAATAAATATATATAATATTACAGAGAGTGTAAGGGCGTAATCGCCACCTCTACATAAAATTATTTAAACCGCTTTACCAAAATATAGCTATGATAATAATTGTTCCCCTTTGCCCCCCACTGCCCTTTTGACCGCTTTTGTATTTCGGTAGCATCCGTGGTTATTATACATTTACAACCAAATCAATCTAGCTCAACCCTACTAGCAGAGTACCATTCGTCTTTATGTATTCGACCAAAGAGCCAGCACCCTCCATCTCTAGAGGACGACAGCAGCGCTCCTCCGTCCGCGCTGTGTTGTGAAATTCATCCAAAGACTTTAATTTCCCCACTGGCTTTGGCCGTTTCCATAGACAATGAACGTAACTGCAAATACAGTATTTAGTACTCTGAGTACTGAGCCATTGTATAGAATAGCGGATTGTAACCATATAACATATCATAACATAACATAACATAACATAACATAACATAACATAACATAACATAACATAACATAACATAACATAACATAACATAACATAACATAACATAACATAACATAACATAACATAACATAACATAACATAACATAACATAACATAACATAACATAACATAACATAACATAACATAACATAACATAACATAACATAACATAACATAACATAACATAACATAACATAACATAACATAACATAACATAACATAACATAACATAACATAACATAACATAACATAACATAACATAACATAACCTAACATAACATAACATAACATAACATAACATAACATAACATAACATAACATAACATAACATAACATAACATAACATAACATAACATAACATAACATAACATAACATAACATAACATAACATAACATAACATAACATAACATAACATAACATAACATAACATAACATAACATAACATAACATAACATAACATAACATAACATAACATAACATAACATAAACTCACGCCTTTATCCCCGAAGGGGTAGGCAGAGGTGCTAGCAGCCACATTTCGCCGTTTATGTTTAGGTCCCAATGTAATAGGTGGCGAGCCTATTGCCATTAACCGGGCACTTATAAACCTGCGATAAATACACACATAACTTCGAAAAGCATCGAAAAGTCATTGGTGTGTGCCATGGTAAAACCTGGGATCGAACCCGAGACCTCGTCTCAGCCTGCAGTCCATTACCCATACCACTAGGCTACCGCGGTGACCATTTAAGCATGTATATTATATTGCTTATTGTTACTTCTTCATCCTGGCGTTAATCCCAGTCGCATCCGAAGTTCTCACCTTGGAGTCTGGGGTCCGCATCACCAGTCTAACTGCGGATTTAGCTGGACTTCGATAGTTTACGTGGACCGACTGCCATCTGAACTCCACAACCCAATAGCGATATTGGGCGATATCGAAGCATTGCAGTTAGGCCAGCCATATTCATGCTTACAAATATTTGTACTGTGTGGGGATCGAACCCGCGCCTCCTGCGTAACGGCCGCGTTCACTACCGCTACGCCATAGAGCCTGTCATTATATAGGCATATGTTACATATACTCACGCCTGTAATCCCCAAAGGGGTAGGCAGAGGTGTATTGACACCCACATTTTGCCATCATATATACGTACATAACATAGACTCACGCCTATATCCCCGAAGGGGTATGCAGAGGTTATATCACCCACATTTCGCCGTTTATGTTTAGGTCCAAATGTAGTAGGTGGCGAGCCTATTGCCTTTAACCGAGCAAGGGTATAATATGACGATAATGTGTGTGCTGATATCATATAATGACGGCCTTCACTCTTAGATGTAGACGATAAATATATAATACAAATAGCCTTTATTTCTGATGCCATAACAAATACATCACATTAGTTTCACTTAACATCATTTTTATAAACAACCTACTTTGTAAATAGTCAATGCCTAATTACAATTCAAATGGTTCTGCTACCTACATTGCAACTTGCTCACGCATTGCTATTACAATAAGCTCAGTAATATGTATACATCAAAAACAGTGCTATGGTTATTATTCTCAATTCATACAAAAGATATCACGAAATTATAAATTTCAATAAATCTGGCAGATTTCCATAATATATTGTTTGAGTATTTGAGAACTATTAAATTACAAGTAGAATCTTAAAAACCCTCATCGCCCGCAGTAGCCAGGCCAATGATCATTCATCGGGCGATGGGGGTTTTCAATGGAACACTGACAGCTTCGGTTGATGTTGTCATCGACATCAACCGAAGCTTCTACAAGAAACGTCCGCGTCAGTGTTCCACGTGGTATCAGTTATCCAGTATTCAGCGCCGGCGACCTCGTTGTGAAGTGATGAATCTTGAACACTCCATCCCGCGTAGTAACTCTAGTAGTTAATGACAACAACAACTAGAGATACTGCACTAAACGGCAGTGTTCCAACGTGGTGTCAGTTATCCAGTATTCGGCGACCCCGACCTCGATGTGAAGTGGTGAATTTTGAATACCCCATCCCTCGTAGTAGCTCCGGTAGTTAATGACTACACCGACCAGAGGTACTATGAGAAACGGCAGTGTTCCATCGTACTGTGAGTATGGTTTTCTTCTAGCATCACTTTAGTTGTATTATAGAAACGCATGTATATGAAAACTAGTTGAATGAAGGCTAGCTGTGAAGGCCTTGATATGACCCTCCAGATCGCCCACAAGACCCTACTGTGAGAAGGCAAATCGATCTAGCTCAACCAGGTAATATCCTACTGTGAAAGGACGTCGTCTAGCCAATGCAGAGGAAAATTCAAAGATGAATTTTATCGACCAAAAAGCCAGCACCCTCCATCTCTAGAGGGTGACAGCAGCGCTCCTCCGTCCGCGCTGTGTTGTGAAATTCATCCAAAGACTTTAATTTCCCCACTGGCTTTAGCCGTTTCGATAGACAGAGAACTTAACTGCAAATAGAGTATTTAGTACTCTGACATTGTATAGAATAGCGGATTATAACCATTTAAAATATTGCTTATTGCTTCTTCTTTTTTTAACCGACTTCAAAAAAGGAGGTTCTCAATTCGTACGCAATTTTTTTTTTTTTTTTTTTTTTTTGTATGTTTGTTACGCGATTGTGAAGCCAATTCTAGACGGATTTTGAAAATTCTTTTTCTGTTCGTAAGTAGATTATTCCGAAGTGGTCCCATTTAAATTTCGTAAAGATCTGATGATGGGTTTCCGAGATTAGACCAAGGAACTCTTCAAAAAGTACCAGGAAATCAGCCGCGATTGCTGCAATGGCATATTATTGCAATGTTTCTGCCATTACACGTCATAACATCACGCCTGAGTCCTTGAAGGGGTACGCAGAAGTGTTCAGAATATTCAGCTATATTTCCGGTGTATATGCATTGATTTTAAAAATTATTTTTGAGTAATGCTTTAATATTTTTTTTATTTAGCGTGGCCGGTTCGATCTGTAGTGTAGCGTCAGCAGCGCATGTATAGTCAGGTCACTATACATGCGATGTACAGTCGTGTGACTGTACAAACTCACTAAAAAGAGAAAAATAAATTCATTTTTAACAAAAAAGTTTAACCGACTTCAAGAAACGAAAAAGAGGCACTGAAAAGCGAAAAATAACTTAATTTACAGACTTACTGATTTATTAGAAGTCGGTGCCAGCCAACTTTGTTTGTTGTGTCTGAACTACATAACTATGATGCAATCAATTGAAATATGGCCTCCCTTGGGCTTGGCACCGACTTCTAATAAATCAGTAAGTCTGTAAATTAAGTTATTTTTCGCTTTTCAGTGCCTCTTTTTCGTTTCTTGAAGTCGGTTAAACTTTTTTGTTAAAAATGAATTTATTTTTGTATTTCTCATTTTGTTTGTACTTTGTACTTAATGTCTCTTACTAACGATTTTTTTTACAAGGAAAATTGCACAGAAAATTGGTGGCATTTATTTGCCTTATTAAATTTTTTTAAACTGAGCGATACTCAATACGCCAGTTATTACGTTTTGGTCAATGACGAATTAATAGATACGTTATAGCTACAGGAACGTGGCAGCTATCAAAAATAGCGCAAATATTAAGTACAAAGCAATTATAGCTACTTGCGTCAATGTTATTAACTTACATGAAGTATATTATTATTTATGTTTCTCTGTTCTATAACTCTCGGGACTATAGAGTCCCGGGCCTTTATAAGGCCTGCGTCGGGCCAAAGCCAACACGTAGAGGCCCTTTCAAGAGAATTTAATATGCTAAGGATATACAAACATGACGGATACCATCCCGAGTGCACAATATGATACACCTGGAGATGTTCCCCGCCAGATGCAGAGGCTATTGCAGTATTACTGTTCAGCGCGATGGAAACTAGGCTACGGGGTATGGAGTTGAGTATTGGATGGACTGGTAAATGGGCTATGGGAAGAGACTAACGGACGTCTGCTAAGACAATAAGTATCAAAATAAAATTGTAAAAAAGGCAGGCGGTGACTTGCCAACTCATTGCATGGGCCCCATTAAAATAGCCACACATAGTGCGGCCATGGGGCAACACTCGTTGAGCGGCTAAGGTTGTCGAGAGGTGAGTCTGCGGGGCGCGTCCCCGGCGTTATGACATTTTACACTTCCAACCTGGAGCATAGGTTCTGCTCTTGCGACTCCACTCATGGCCAGCCAATAAAGGCCATGGCATGAGGTGAGGGGGAATAAATCCGAGCCTCGGGAGAATCAGGGTACGTGGTGTCGCCACTCACCAACAACTCGCCACAAGCTGCCCCTGCGGGGTTATTCATGTCAATAATAATATTATTATCACGAATTTATCATTAAAAAATATTTTTTTGGGTAGCACACTGCCGCGATTCTGATTGGTGCGTAAAATGAAAATTAAGGTCATCAGTTGTGGTTAATGGTAAAAAGAAAATTACACACTTTTTATGGTTATTATAGAAAAAAAAACACTCAAAACTGAAGCCTATGCTACCAGAGTCTCGTGTATGTTATCAGCAGGTATAGTAAAACAATGGTGTTTTCGAAATAAGACACAAATCCGTTCTTCTAAGGAAAACTGTTCTCATCTCTGAGATGACTCTGCCTTGGATTTTAGAAGACTATCTCTATACTGTAATATAATCTAAGGGCTCTGCACAGTAGGTACTTACTAGATTTACTCAACAGGTTGCAGTAACGCAAAATTCACATTGTTAAGAGTCTCGGGGTCATAAATACCCATGAACATCTGCAGATATTGCCTCTTAGGTGGTCTCGCCTCTGTCGTGGATAGTATTCCTATGAGCCAGGCTATTCCACCCCCACACAGTGGAAGCAATTCTCTCCAGGACCCAAACAGTACCGCTCCAAAAGTAAAAATACAATACAGCTACATGACGTAGCTGTATTGTAGCATTCGTAGCCTCCGTAGATGTGCTACGAAACTAGCTACGATATTGGCTCCGTAGCATATAGAATTCTCAATTTTACTATAGTTCAGAAGATATTTATTTGAATTGTATGGTGTTGAAGGCATTTATTGTTTACATGAACTGCTTTAGGTCATTGAAGTAAAAAAGATTATAAAAGATCAATATTTTTTGTGATAATACTTTTATGATTCTTGTAATTTTACGAATAGGTCGTGTAGAATAATAAAACACGTTTTATTTTTCTTTCTTACCTTTTATAGCTTCCCAGTTTGGTACCTATCAAAATGGTTTTAATAAGCTATCCTTAAGATATTAGATATATGCCATGGGGACCTTTTCGTAGACCTATAATATAGAAACAATCCAACCATAGATGGTATTGTGAAATTTCAAAGGGATTAGGTAGCATATTCGAATGAAACTTTCAGAGCTTTCAGCCTGTAAGATTTCCTTCGTCATTCTCAACAAACATCATCATATTTCGCAAAAATTAACACAAAACCATATCAAACTATACATTTTTACGTTTGTCTCGAATTGTTCTATGTTTGGTTATAAATCAAAATAGGTTAAGTAGTTTAGGAGGTCTAAGGTACTAAAATACGAACGCCAAGCAGATGAAAGCGCTATGTCCAGCTACCAGCGTATTCTGCTTCTTTACTTTTGCAGAAGATTTCATTGACACAAAATTTTTAACAAAAAAAAATATTTTGTAAAAAAATTGTAAAAAATCTGTTATTCTGTTATATTACCTATAGTATCTAATATTTCACATGAAGAATATTTAGTAAGACTAATATTAAGTAAGTGGGTAAACCATAAGTGAGTGATGTTAATGTTAACGAAATTATTATTATTTACATATAGGTAATAATAATTTCTATAATAAGCTAACATGTTGATTCTTACCCCGCGTTTACATACTGCCGCTCGCATTGCTCATCGTGTTGCCGGAAATATTCACGCGATTAATGCCCTATACTAGTCTCAACGTAAGAGGCCCACTATGACATTTGTCATTTGGACGTAACTAGGGATGTAACCACACCACTCGGTACACGATACTCAAGATAAATCGATTCAAGTTTGTATGCGTATTTGATCGATTAGAATATGTATTGTATTGTAGTGTAAAGTTCATTGGCTTAAAGTTCTAATTAGAAAATTTTATCTAAACTTTGATATTGTAGGTATTTTTAAACAATACAATACTGCGAAAAGTCAATTTTCTTTCATTTAACATTTTTATTACAATAATATTCACTCAATAATAACCAATAGAAATCGCATGAAAATGAATCTTTAGTAAATCATTTTCTTGATACCTACTGTCTGAAGTTTACGCTTATATCACTTATTGAAATGAAACCACTTTTTAACGGCTTCTATCGCGATTTATCTGTCACTATTTACTTTTAACCCTACGTCGGCTACTTTCTAGCAGCCCTGGTCCCGGGGTGACTTAAGATGATATTTGAAGCCTAGGAATAAAAAAACCTAGATAACAGCAAACACAACAAAGTCACAAATTGGGATAATGTCATATTTGTCGATGAGACTTGGCTGAACTCGAATCATACCGTGCCGCAGTCATGGACAGATGATACCAAGGCCTCTTGCTCAAAAGTGCCAATAGGAAAAGGTGGACGCTTAATCATCTGCCACGTCGTCGGGTCAGCTAGTGGTGGTTTTGTGAATGATACCTTGCTCGCATTTGAGTCTAAAAGTACAAAATAATATCACAGAGTGGTTTACTAACCTGTTAGCAAACCTCTCTGAACAGTGCATAATAAAATTATTGTGTACAATGCACCGTGACCAATCAGTTCAAATAAATAAAGCACCTACTCAAGCAAACAAAAAGACCGATTTAGTAGCATGGATACAAAGATCAGGCGTTGAAGCTGATACGAAATAGTTAAGAGCTGAATTGCTGTAACTGGTAAAAAAATTAAACCTGCAAAATTAAAAAATTAAATTGATGAATGGGCACTTCAGCATGGACATAAAGTGACAAGAACGCCGTCATACCATTGTCAGTACAATGCTATTGAGCTGATCTGGGCTCAAATGAAAGGATATGCAGCACGCCACAATACAAAGCGGCCATTCTCCACTAAGAAAATGATGACATTGCTGAATGAAGCTTGTGCCAAAATTACTAAAGAAGACTGGGTAATAGTTCTGGGGGTCCAGGGCTAGGTTTCTAGGCTTCCAGGCTTCTAGACATAATTAAACCTACAAATCTTGAAGTCTACAAGCCTAAAATTTAAAAAAGACCTAGAAAACAGCAAAAAACAGTCAGACTTAACGAAACCGCGAGCTCATTCTACGTATATAGTCGCTGATGTTTAGTCACTCCGCGACCACGGTTGCTGAAAGTTAGCCGAAACTTCGGGTTAAAGTAATAAAGAATTAATCGCGATAGAATCCGTTAAAAATGTTAAAATGTTAAATGTTAAACGCTTCCTTTTATTTGTGCTCTATGACCTTGCTTCGTCTCACATTTCAGGATTCTCGCTCAACGAGGAGTACCCTAAAATTAACTTCTAATTCAACGCAATCAAAGTATTGCCGGTCTTGTAGTATATTGCCGGCCATGTAGCATATTGCCAGTACTGTAGCATATTGCCGGTCATGTAGCATATTGCCGGTCATGTAGCATTAGTTCGCACCACAATTCAGTTTCGTGACCTTGACCGGATTTTTACAGATAAGTGTACGATCTTTAACTTTGTCTTAGACATTTTTATGATAAAATTAAAAAAAATATCTTAATCGATTTATTTTTACCATAACCAATTTATTAATAGTCTGTGGAGAGTATAAAAAACTCGTTATGGACAGCACTGAGCGGAGTGGGCGGTACCCATCAATGAAAAATGTCATTCTACGTTTGAAAAATATCATTGTTATACGTTCTCAAAATTGAGAACTTCATGGACTTGAAATGTCCAAACGGGCTTTTTAGATAGCGATTACTTTAGCGTTTACACACGCGCATCATCGTGTTGGTCCGCATTACAGTATTCGCCCTGCAATGGAGACGGACGTAAACGTATGGAGGACAACGGTGTAGCAGTGTACGCATTATGCTTTTACAGCATAGCGAATTAATTAAATAGATTATTAATAAAAACTATCACTTTCAACTACTATACACTTTCCGTAGATCGATATAAATATTTTTAAAAGCAAATATTCGAGGAGCAATAACGAAAGCCGTGTTTATTGATTAGCGCCATCTAGCGGTCTCGTATAGTTCATCGCGCTAGTATTGCCGCTCCTTTGACTCGCGCCGCCAAGCCGACTTTCGCAGCAACATAGCATTCACACCACGTCTCTGCCCACTTCTCTCGCCACTTCCCTCGCTCTGCCGCGAGTATGTAAACGCAGCTTTACACTTATAATCAAAGATATTATATAAAAAATAAACTTACTTACCTACTGGAAGCAAAAAGAGTAGAAATAAAGCGTTCATACTTATCTGGTCAAAACTTTTGGAAAGATAATAAGACTTTTTTATTTACTAAAGAATGTGCAATTTAAAATTTATATGTATAACTAGCTGTTGCCCGCGACTTCGTCCGCGTTAAGTTCGGAATGATTCGAACCCATGTCACAGAACAAATAATTAAGTTAATTCGTCATTATTCTCAATTATTTATTATGAAGAAAGTCTTCATCGAGTGACTGACTAAAACATATAGGGCTATACCGAAAACTACGAAATTAGACCGGCTTCTTCTATGGGCTCAGCAAACGCTGCGAAAGGGTTTTGGAAAAAAAAACTTTTTGTATCCACTTTTAGCAATGTTCATTAGTTAGATTGCTCTAAATATCTTCGGTTCGTCCCATAACTCCTCAGAATACGCTACTACTACTTATGAATTGAACAGATAAAACTACATCGAGAGCGTCATGAAAATAACTCCACGAAAACCTGGAGCATATAAAGACGTTTTTACACGCCGGAGCAGTGGTTCTCTCCTTTATCGAGTCAATGGCTGATTGCTTACTCTGGTTTTTTGTTAAATTTTACCACCCACAGCCACATCGTTGTTCGTTGTCTTACACACAGGTGAATGGGCACAGTGGGCAAGAGAGCAAATGCGGCCTTGACTGGGATAGGGCCTAGTAGTCGAATAGGCCATATGAATCAGACAAAGAACGCAATTTCGGAGAAACACCCCTATAATATATTATTAAACTAATAATTGTTATATTGAAAGTCTTATTGAACACAACGCCTGGCTTAATTATTAGGTCGTCATGTGGAAAACAATGCGTGATTTCTGAGAATCTCTCAAAAGCGGAAAGCCGTATAAGCAATTAGTTAGTACACTAGAGTCATTACTCTAGAGTACTAACTAATTAATAAGCGGACTAATTAGTGGAAAGCCGTATAAGCAATTAGTTAGTACACTAGAGTCATTACTCTAGAATACTAACTAATTAATAAGCGGACTAATAAGCGGAAAGCCGTATAAGCAATTAGTTAGTACATTAGAATCATTACTCTAGAGTACTAACTAATTAATAAGCGGACTAATAAGCGGAAAGCCGTATAAGCAATTAGTTAGTACTAACTTATCTAATATTAGGTCCTTACGTATGAAATTGGTACGGGAAATTTAAAATTTTGTACGGGAGGAATAAAAAGTCGATTTTTTTTTGTAAAATATATTTAATTAATCAAAGTATGCACCGTTGTTATCTATGCACTTTTGCCATCTTATGGGTAGTTCATTGATCCCTTTACTATAAAAACCATGGGGGCGAGAATCAATAAACTCTTTGAAGGCGGTTTGGACTGCTGCATCGGAGTGGAATTTTTTTCCTTGTAAGAAGTTGTCCAAATTCCGGAAAAAATGGTAATCTGTTGGAGCAAGGTCCGGGGAGTACGGTGGATGTCGCAGACATTCCAATTGTAGCTCAGCTAACTTAGTGGTTATTTGTTGTGCAGTGTGTGGTCTTGCGTTGTCGTGAAGCAGCAGTGGCCTAGAGCGATTGACCAATCTCGGTTGTTTAACAGCTAGTTCTTCCTTCATGGTTTGCAGTTGCTGACAATAGATATCTGCCGTAATCGTTTAGCCAGATTTAAGAAAGCTGTAGTGAACCACACCACCACACTAACACCACCAAACACTTACAAGTAACTTTTTCTGAGTCAATTTTCGTTTAGGGCAGGATTTGGCTGGGTCTCCAGGGTTCAGCCATTGCGATGAGCGCTTCCGATTATCGTACAATATCCACTTTTCGACAGCCTCCGTGGCGTAGCGGTAGTGAACGCGGCCGCTACGCAGGAGGCGCGGGTTCGATCCCCGCTCAGTGCAAATATTTGTGTGAATGAAATATGAGTATTTGCATTGGTCTGGTCGTGCCTCGGAGAGCACGTTAAGCCGTCGGTCCCGGTTGCCATGAGAACATCTATGGCAGTCGTTACGGGTAGTTGGAGCCCTCAAAAATCCAAAAACAACGGTCTAACTGCAAAGCTTCGATATCGCCTAATGTTAACATTGGGTTGTGGATGTCAGATGACAATCGCTTCACGGAAAATATCGAGGCCTAGCCAAATCCGTGGTTAAGACTGGTAAAAGCGGACCCCAGACTCCGAGCTGAAAGCTTCGGATGCGACTGGGAATTAAGGCTAGGAGGAAGAAGATCCACTTTTCATCACAAGTAATGATTCGATTTAAAATCCCTTCGTTATTATGTCGGTTGAGCAAAGTAACACAGCAGGCGACCCGTGTTTGCAAGTTCGATTCACTCAATTCATGAGGTACCCATCGTTCGAGTTTTTTTTACTTTCCCGATTTGCTTCAAGTGGATCAATACAGTTTTGTCACTTACCCCGAAGCCTGCAGCTATCTCTGAATTGCTTTGTGATGGATCCGTTTCCACAATAGCCTTTAATTCTTCGTTTTTCACTTTGATCTCCGGCCGTCCACGGGGTTGGTTCTTAAGGTCGAAATTTCCAGAACGAAAACGTTGAAACCAAAAACGTACCGTGCTTTCTTTAGCGACACCAGCGCCGGGTACACATCATTAATTCTTCGAGCTGTTTCTGCAGCACTGGTGCCACGGTAGAACTCGTGCTCGTAAATATACCGATATTTCATGTTTTCCATTGCGCGGTAATAAGCGACGCCAAAGAAAAAATAATGAGGAAAATAACAAATGAATGACTGTATTCCAAAGAAAAAAAAAGATTTTATTAGTTTGAATTTGGAATTCTTAACCAAAGAGGAGTTATTTCAGATCAAATTGATCAGTACGACAAAACGCTAATTTCATACGTAAGGACCTAATACTAAGAATTTACCCGGAAAGCCGCACTAGTAAAAGGTAAACATGTTTGCGTCATAGCTACAGGCTTATTAGTGACTAGCTGTTGCCCGCGACTTCGTTCGCGTTGAGTTCGAAATGGCTCGAACAAATGTATTAACTTAATTCATCGTTATATTCTTAATTATTTATTAGGAAAAAAATCTTCTTCGAGTGACTGACTAATACATACAGGGCTCCGGTCAAGTGCAAGTCGCACCCGCGCACCGAGGGTTCCGTAACTTAAGCTACATAAACCGCAATATATGTTGATTGCGTTGACTTTGAAGCTTACGTTATTGACATAACTTTTTTATTTATCAACTGATTTTTATAAAAAAAACACTAAACGTTAAGTGAAGCCTACCACAATCAATTAGTGAAAACTGCAACCAAACCGGTTTAGCCGATTCTGAGATTAGCGTGCACAAACGCACAGACAGACAAACAGATAAACAGACAAAAATTCCAATGAACGTTGTTTTGGCTTCTATTACGTTAATAAAGTCCCCTAATAGTAGTTTTTCTCATTTCCATGCCATGTACAGACACCGATCGGTTACAATTTTATTATATGTATAGATATAGATAGATAGATGTATAGATATAGATAGAAGATATAGATATAGAGATAATCCATATTTTGCTAAACTAGTCTTTAATTATTTTTTGTGTTAATGTTGATGTTTTGTAAGTTCCGTTTTAATGGTCTATACAGAATTAATGATTCATGACTTTGACTTTGCATAGACCAGGTACGTCCATAGGCTACGGTAATCACTTTCCATAGGTATGATCGTATTGAGTGCTCGAATCATCTGAGTTTTCGTATATTTTCCTTTTTTGATTCAAGATTCCAATAAAATTCGTCTTTCTTCAGGATTTATTCGGCATCTAAAATTATAAAACATCAATAATATTTACTGGGCATCTAACCCAGAAACATCATTGGGCATCTCCCCCGATTATTAGGGAGATATGCCTATACATAGTGGGTAATTCACAAAAGAAGATCAAAATATTAGGTTATGAAACAATTTAAAACTAATTTTAAGTGAAGTGTAAAGAAAAATTATTACTTCAAACTATCTCACAATTTATATTTTAACGATTTAATTAACTGGATGTACCTATGTTAAACCGTATTTAAGTATACTTACGAAATTTTTACAAGTAGGTAAATACCACAATATTGATTAAAAGTTCGTAATTGCACATAAAAACTTTTCACACGGACACTAACTAAACTCTGTCGACTGTCGCACTATGGATGCACTCTGGTTCACGCAAAAATTGTAAATATCGTTTTAAAATTTACTAGGCTTTTTCCCGTATACGAAAAAACGACCAAGTTAATCTAGCCCACAAAGGCTTCCGTACCATTATCTAGCTTCACCTTAAAATCACGTTTGTGGTAAGGGAGCTCCCTTAAATATTTTTTCTATCTTTTTTTGTAATTCTTGTTATAGCAGCAACAACTTTATCTGTGAAAACTTCAATTGTCTACCTAATATGAGTAATATAGTTCATACAGGCTGGTGACAGACAGATAGACATAAGTACAGTCTTAGTAAAAAGTTCCGGTTTTACCCTTTGGGTACAGATTTCTAAAAAACATAAAAAACACGCCATAATAGAACACTGAAAGTAAAAAGCATAATTGTCAGCACGCAACACCTTTTAATAATGAAGTGTTCTTTTCTTTTTCCCTCTCCTTCGCCTCCATTCGGTAACCGTCGGGATTTCTGCACGAAACAAAAAGGTACGATACAAATTCACTGCATTTCACGGTAACCGGAGCAAATACAGAACTGTATTCGCACAATACATGACATCGACATATTTTCATCAAACTTTAATTAAAAGCGCTGGCTGCTTTATTTTCACCTTTGAAACGCAGAGCCAGTTTGCAACAAAGTTTCAGTACACGACGGCAAATTTCCGTTACATCAAAAGCAGCATTTCTCAAAAAAATTCCATATCATTTCGCAATTCATTTTCGAGCACATTTTGCATCAAAATT
The DNA here is from genome assembly GCA_914767945.1 of Eilema depressum. Classification (NCBI taxonomy): domain Eukaryota; kingdom Metazoa; phylum Arthropoda; class Insecta; order Lepidoptera; family Erebidae; genus Eilema; species Eilema depressum. The sequence goes on along the minus strand of OU612012.1, from coordinate 28,825,202 downwards.
ATTCACACCTTTAAAAGGAGGCTATAAAATCCAGGTAGCAGTGAAATCCTATACATGAAATGTTAATGAAACTTTAAAGCATTTAATATGCTAACTACCAGCCTCTGTGGCGTGGCGGTAGTGAACGCGATTTCTACGCAGGGTGAGCGGGTTCGATTCCCGCTCAGGGGCCTTAGACAAAGTGACATTCTATTGGCGAAAACGCCAGTGGAATCGCTAATTGTAGTATGAAATTGACATAAATCATTATCACTATATTTTTTTTATCAAATTTGAGTCTTTGTAACTCGAAATACATTATTTAACTTATCATTATTACTATAACCACCGCAATGTCCCGAAATCCATTGTTAAAACCTTAAAAATGGTTCGCTTCAGCGCGATTCCATCAATAGAATGTCACTTTGTCTAGGGCCCCTGTACAAATATTTGTATGCATTGGTCTAGGTATAATTCCGTTTTTCGGAGAGCACGTTAAGCCGACGTTCCCGGTTGCCATACGAACATCTATGGCAGTCGTTACGGGTAATTGGAGCTTTAAAAATTCGATTAGTCTAATTACAGAATTTTGACATCGCCAATTGGACGTGCAGGTCAGATGGCAGTCGCTTTGCACTGTTTGCCCACCTCCTTCCCATGGCCAACCATCTTGGTTATAACGGGCCGAATCTTGGGAGATGCGCGCCCTACTAACGTATGCTCTCTCTTGCGGGCGCGCATTTCGTGACTCCCTACAAATTATTTTGGTGCATTTGGTTAATTTTCGCTCTCTCCCCTTTCTGGGGCAGCACGCCACACTAATAAGCTTCGTCGCCGTTAGAGACCTTATGAGCTTTGCGCCTCTTAGCCACGGAAAAGCTCAGATAATGATGATCTTAGTACGCTGTTATAATACGCGCGCGATGAGAATGGTATGGAACCTTGTCAAAGGAATGTAAATTAAACTCGTCCAGAGATCCAGCCGCACTGTAACCACAGATTAATAAATAGTTACTACGTACTGTAACCCAACTTCGTCTCGTGGGCTTCGACATGAGTTTGCCGACGCTACGGCTGGCCGGCCGGCGGACCACATACGTATCAGTTCCAAAAGGTTGCATCCCATTCTCATCGCGCGCGGATTAGACTTATCGATTTAGTTTGGAGAAAGTGAATGCTCAAGGCGGGACTTGAACCCACGAACAGTTGCTTACAGGGCGAACGCCCTGACCAAAAGGTTGTTTTTTAATAATAGCTACTTATTAACATAGGTATACCTCGGTACACGTATCTTGGACCGAAATCGCGAGACAAACGTGGTCCTGGCGTGTTCAGTTTGTTTTGTAATATTGTTTGCCCGAGTTCGTCCACCACCGTACCACCCCGTGCTATCCTCAAAAGACACCCAAGAAACGTGTACTGCGCGTTTAGAGCACATTTTAGGTCCAAGATATATGTCGAGCAATATCATCGCTGCTTACCACGCATAACCGCACAGCGCACACATCAGTCAATTGAAATAGCACTTGGTATAGGTACATACTTACCTAATAACGTATTTATAAGAATCTATTGAGTATTTCTATTACCTACAAAGCATTAGGTACTATAATTTATTTACTAAGTAATTACTTAGTAAATAAATATAGTAGAAATAGAATTCTATTTCTTTATTATTCCTCACGCTCTACCAAAAATAACGTCTTAAAATAAATTCTTGAAATGTAATTTATAGAATGAGCGTGGTAATGCCGCCAGCCAAGGACATGGCACCAGTAGAGATCGATATGGATGGACGAATTGTTCGATGTCTCATTTTACTTAAAGATCTGCATTGAAAGATTTTCTTAAACTTGCTTGGCTCACCTAGGGCTCGAACCAACTAAAATCCAAAAAAATAACATCCTGTATTTTTATGGTATTAATCGATACATATCGATCATAAGCACAAAATCTAGAGACAAACATGGTAAATTAAATGAAAGGAAGTTCATAAAATCTTAACTTATAAATTAAATTCCAACAGACACAGCACTTTTACTCAAGGAGACATCACATACCTTATCAAGATTTAGAATGTCCGACTTATTTTTCCACCCTGTATATATATCATAGTACGTACGTAATACTTATTCATGGGCTGTATGTTTACTGTCAGGTGGAGATATTCTACTATTATATTTATCGACTGTTTTAATCATTAATCAACCAAGTTAGTAACATTTAAATCAATGATCAGAACAATCAGTCATTCATTAGTTCAATCAGTCATTTTTGAGTAGATACTTTGTTCGATTTGATGCTGACTGTACAGTACATGTAGTCGTTTGTTTTATTAGGGTTAAGCAGATTTTATCAAAATTGTGATTACAACTAGGTAAAACCAAACGATAGTTTTTAGAGTCATTGTATGTGGGAGGAGTTTTTTTTTTAATGAAATTACTTTTATTCTTAATAACTGCCAATAGCACAGGTTTATTGCGATATTATTATTGTTCATGATATTGTCTTAGTTTTAAAAGTATTAAAAATGCTTTTCTTGTTTTCTTTTCATTATTTGAATATGTCCTACCTGAAGAGTAACGTGCGTTGTGATTGCGACAAAATGTTTTATATTTCTTTCTTTTTCTTTCATGTGAAAACCTGATTCACTTTCTGTATTGCCGTAAAGCACGAGCGATAAAAAAAGTATAAAAATCCAGTTTTCACCTCTACTAATGCTAAAAGTATCAGATAATATCCATACCAATGGGTAAGTAAATCTGTCTGTCTCTCTGTATGTCTGTCGGTTACGCTTTCATGCTTAAATCACTGAACCGATCTTGATAAAATTTGGTACACAGTTAGATTATACTCGTATCTTGGGAAAGGACGGTTCCGATAACCGACATCTACGCAGCTAGAGCCACGGGCAACGGCTAGTTTCTCGTGAAATTATAAAAGTATAAATTTATTTTTAGACAAACCCTCTTTGTAAAGCGCCGATTAATTCGAATTGGTAGTGTCTAAACACACTATGCCGAAGTTACGCGGCCGAAGTTCGGCACAGTTACGCCTGCAGTGCTATTTGAATTACTGACGACACACTATGCCGAAATTGCGTCGCGTCATAGCGTACAGCGTAACTTCGGTCGGGCGTAAGTTCAGCGGCGCAACTTATTCTGTGAGCACACATTATACGCGACCGAAGTTCGGTTCGATTGCCGACAAGATCCGGGGGCGGGGAGCAGCGGGGAGCCACCGGCGCCCCGCGTGTCTGTACAGTTGAAATAATTTAAAGAGATACGATTTGACGTTTATAGTCTAGGGTTGGAACGTCTCAAATCAATTGTCAGAATAATCGATTCCGGTACAGTACAATTAAAATCAGTTACACAAGTCAGCCTTTTTCGGGTGTCATCGCCTAAATCCGGAGACGGAAATGACACGACATACATTACCGCGATTTCTGTTATGTAGCATTCAATTTGAAGTATCATAAACGCAATGTATAGCATCTGCCAAGATGACATTACTAACCGTAGACCTAAGAAAATTATGCAGAAGCGACATGACACCTAACCTAGAGAAAACTAAAATAATTCAGTTCCATAACCATCAAAATAACTATGATGAATTTGAAATAATCTTGAATAATAAAATAATTGCCGAAGTTCAGGATATCAGATTTCTGGGTATAGTACTAGACAAACATTGCAACTGGAAAACGCACGTGCAATATGTAAGTGCTTGTATTAATAAATTTGTCGAGGCCCTTAGAAACCTCAAAAAACAAGTGGGTGAAAAAGCTGCCCTAACAGCGTATCATGGCTATGTCGGATCTGTACTAAGGTATGGCGTGTTACTATGGGGCAACTCGACCAACATAAATAGAGTATTTATCTCGCAAAAAAATGCATTAGGGCGATATTTGGCTTAGGCCCATTGGAGTCTTGTAGAAAACATTTTAAAGAAAATAAATTATTGACAATCACTTCGATCCACATACTCGAGATAGCCCTTTTTGTAAAAAGTAACCCAAAGCTTTTTGAGAAAGCATTGTGTTAATAAAAAATACCTTGCAAGAGATGTAACCAAACTAGCCGTTACCCGATCAGTAAGTACTTTTAATCAAAGTAATTGTAACGGTATGATTGTTAAAGTTTACAATCACATACCACGAACCCTACGAGAGTTACCTTTTCCAAAATTTAGGAAGGAATTGTTCATATGGTTAGCGGAAAAGTGCTTTTACACAATAAATGAATTCCTAGATAACAAATGTAGTTACTAAGTAGAACATAAAGTCGGACATCTATGTATTATTGCTATAATTATTAATGACTAATTCGTGTAAAAGAATGTATCTGTAATTAATTTCAAATTGACAAATGTATTTTTCCCCTATTATTTACGCACTCTCTTATTTAATTTTTTATTTTTGAAATTGACATTTGTAATTTATGACATTGATTATATATGATATACATTAAGATCGTGTAAGGACTAATTAATTATATATAATTCGTGTAACTTAAAAGTTTGCATGCTGATAGATCGGCGAGACACACCGCACTTTCTGAAACTAATGTAACAACTTTCTGACTGTGTTTCATGCAAATAAATATTTCTATTTCTATTTCTATGAATTTGACAATTTATTATTTATTGAAGCTATACTTGTATACATTAAATTAATCAGCCGCCGAACTTCGGTCGCGTAACTTCGGCATAAGTTCGGCACTTATGGTGTGTCATATCAGCCAAATACGTCGGAACGTAAATTCAGCCGCCGAACTTCGGCATAGTGTGTTTAGACACGTAGTGTTCAAAATCGAATCAGTTTTATTCACATTCGCAGCATATCGTTACGAGAATACGGAACAACCCGAAATTACACACCAAAGCGCTCTTTTGTGTCGGGAGAAAATATATTTGAAGAAAGTCAATGTAAAATATATATTTTATTTTAATGATGTGGAGGAATTTCACGACGCATTATGCATGTAAATATTTTATGTATTTAATTTAGTTTATTTTATTAATTATAGTGTGTAGTTTTAATGATTAAGTATTCATCCAGGATAGTCTATTCCGGGATCCAGGCAAAGTGAACTTTTTTTTCGTAGATACTGAATTGTAAATTTGTTGGAAAAGTTGGCGTAAGTAATATTTGTTTTCTATTTGCAGTTCAAGCTTTTGAAATCAGTACAACCTTTGTTAAAGGCTTTATTAAAAAAATCTGTTGTACTACAAAAGAATTGTTGAATCAGATCTTAATCTAAAAACTTTTTTTATATTTATAATTCTCTTTTGTTTTTATTTAATACTAGCTGTCCCCACGAACTTCGTCCTACCGCCATATTTTTTCCGTTCCCGCTGCACCTATTTTCTCACCGTTTAAACCTTCCCTGAACATCCACGAATATTTCAAGCCTAAAATTAGCCAAATCGGTCCAGCCGTTCTCGAGTTTTAGCGAGACTAACGAACAGCAATTGATTTTTATATATAAGAAGATATTATATAGATATTCAGATTATAGATACATAGATAGATATATACTTGAATAGGTGTGTCTTGTATAGCTTAGAAGTTCCTATGGCCACCTTCCTACTCTATCTTAAGATCCATCATGTACTTAGGTACTTAGGAACTACAGTTAGCTCTAGAGAGTTTGCCAAGACAAAACAAAATAAGCTCAAAGTCGTTCAATTTACCTTCCACCTGTACTATAAGGGACTTGAGTAGCCGGCAGACAATGCTGTAGCCGTGCTCAAATATTGGGCCGACAAAATCTAATAAATTTTATGAGCCATTGACTCGTTGAAGAAGAATTTACCTTATTTAGTTTAAGATTTCATTTTCCAATATATTGACTCCCGTTCCATGCAATATTAATAAATATGAATACCCAATTGGATTGATCTGGGGTGTTTTCGCGCCTCGCAGAGCACGTTAAGCCGTCTGTCCCGGTTGCTATACAAATATCTATGGCAGTCGATACGGGTAGTTGGAGCCTTAAAAAGTCCGATTAGTGTAACTACAGAACTGCGATGTCGCCTACTGGTTGTGGAGGTCAGATGGCAGTCGCTTCATGGAAAATACGAAACTTCAGTCGCATCACAGTTAGATTGGAAAACCGACCCCAACTGAGTTAGGAAAAAGCTCAGAGAATCATGAGTTGAAGAATTTTTTTCCTTCCTACTCCATCATCAGATCAGCTTCATGGTTGTCAATAATGAATACCTACATACCTCATATACTTACGCCTACGCGCAAATCTCGGAAGGGGTAGGCAGAAGTATATTAACACCCATATTACTCCCCTGGTGTTGCACCCGTCCATAAGCCACGGTAACCACTTTCCATCAGGTGGGATATGTGCTTGCCTGTGACCTACATAACATAAACTCACGCCTTTATCCCGAAGGGGTAAGCAGAGGTGCTAGCACCCACATTTCGCCGTTTATGTTTAGGTCCCAATGTAATAGGTGGCGAGCCTATTGCCATCAACCGGGCACTTATAAACCTGCGATAAATACACACATAACTTCGAAAAGCATTGAAAAGTCATTGGTGTGTGCCATGGTAAACCTGGGATCGAACCCGAGACCTTGTCTCAGCAGTCCATTACCCATACCACTAGGCTACCGCGATTGCTAATTAGTATAAAAAAAGCTATGATTTATGGTCCCAAGTAATAGAAGACGAGCCTATTGCCGTCAAGCGGGCACTCGGTCATGGGCTGTACGTTTACAGTTGGATGGAGTACAGCCCTATCTCTTAGTCGCCTTTTACGACACCCACAGGAAGAGATGAGGTGGCCCTGTTCTACTCCGCCGGGAACCAACGATGAATACATTGTTATCTAAACTATGTAAACTTGTAGTTATGCAAAATTTCATCTCAATTGTGTTAGCTTTTATTAAAATACATTGTTTAAACTTAAAGTAGCTAAACTGACTAGTAACATGAATATAGCAGTCATCTATTTTTATCGATTTAATGTGATTCTCAAAATATTACAAATAACAGTTGAAATAAATCTAGAAATTAGTAATATATATAAATACTAGCCTTCCGCCCGCGGCTCCGCCCGCGTGCATCTCGGTTAACGCGACCTTTGCTCATATCTTCGGTTCTACTCAACCGATTGCGATCAAAAAAACGTAAGATTTTAAGTCTGAGTAAGCCCTTTCTAACAAAAAAAAACCGCATCAAAATCCGTCCAGTAGTTTTTGCGTCCATCGCGGACAAACAGACAAACAGACAAACAGACAGGAAATTCAAAAAAAATATTTTCGTGTTCAGTATCGTTAACATAACATAACCCAAGTATTTTTTTTAAATAATATCTCCAATGTACAGACACGACCACTTTACAATTATATAATAGTATAGATAAGAAGCATTGTTTGACATGATGCCCCCAGCTACATTCTATCATCGCACTTCTCGCCGTAGGCGGGAAATTCATCCTCACACATTGCGACCGGAAACGGTGCGCACTGGTAACCACTTTCCATCAGGTGGGCCGTGAGCTTGTCTGCCACCTAAGTGGTATGAAAAATATTATACCTATATATTTTTTGTGAACTCTTTATCCGGTCAAATACATTGAGTAAAATAGCAGTTTAGATATTGACGCCAACAACTGTCATGGCGCACTTCCGCCCCAGTTGATTTCTGACCGGCTACAATAGTAAGGGTGTGCTATATATACAATAAACTGTGAGCTATTGGAAAATATATTGTACCCTTTGAAATGGATTAAAGAAAACTGCTTCAAAATTCAATAGCGCCTCTGTAGCGTGACAGACGTGAACGCGACAGCTATGCAGGAATCTCAGCGAACATATTTATACGCATGAATATGTCTATTTGCTTTTGTTTGAGTATTTCCGTGCCTCAGAGAGCACGTAAAGACCTCGGTACCGGTAGACATGAGACAATCGTCGCGGGAGGGTGGAGTAGTGCAAAACTTCGTATGAGTTGTAAAATGTTGTAGAATGCTGATGAAAGCCACTTTATGGAAAAGTTTGACGTTCAGCCAAACGCGCAGTTAGGTAAAGAAAAGCGGGCTCCGGATGCCAAGGTGAAAACTTCGAATGCGTACGGGATTGACGCTCACATTTTAAGTTAAATAAAAGCTTGTAAAAAACACCTCACTTACTAAAAAAAATTGGTTTGGTGAAATGTGGGTGTGGGATTATACTTCTGCTTCCATAATATATACAACCCTGTATATAATTTTTTGTTCTGTGAGTATACCGTCAACTATCATAAAAAATGTTGTATTTAAAAAAATACTTCTACTTCTAATACAATTGACTGCCGCCGTGGCGTAGCGGTAGTGAACGCGGCCGCTACGCAGGAGGCGCGGGTTGGATCCCCGCTCAGTGCAAATATTTGTATGCATGAATATGATCTGAGTGTTTCTGTGTATAATATGTATGTATTTACGAAAAAAAAATGTATCTGTATTCTAAAACCCTTATGGGTTCTAGAATGCAGATACATTTTTTCACTTCAGTGAGCTCATTTCAGTGGGCATCATGTCAAACAATGCTTCTTATATTTATATATATTAGGTACTAATTTCTAGATTTATTTCAACTGTTATTTGTAATATTTTAGGAAAAATTCTACACAACACTATCGAGAGCCAAAGTGAGCATAGTTTGACTACCTTGTGTTATCACAAGGTAGTCAAACTATGCTCACTTTGGCTTTCGATAGTGTTGTGTAGACTTTCCTAAAATATTTATTTTTATTTTTAAAATCATAATTAAAAATTTAAAAAACCCCAGACACAAATAATACCTCTTAAAATTAAAAAGATATATAACTTTGAGTTCACTATTCGGTAAACGATCAGTGAGTTAAGCTACCTAGGCGCGGTTGGCATTTGGCTGGGTATCTCAGACTTCCATGCTTCGGAAGACTTAAAAGTCGGTCCCGGCGGTCAATAGTCGTTAGTTCGAGACGGAGGCCTAGATGGGGAACCTGAAAAACTCTGCCAGTGGTTGGCCACTACCCACAACTGGGCCTGGGGGGTCAGCGGCAGTCACTCCCAATATAGTCAAATATTATTAAGCAGACTCTGGACTCCGAGGTGAAGGCCTCGGATATGACCGAGACTAATGCTAGGATGATGATGACTTTTACTACTTAAACAAAAAAATTGGTATCTATATAAGACCAATACTTGACTAACCACAATGTATAATTTTTCTTGCTGCCATACCAATGACATTATACATACAAAAGGCACTTCATCCCTCGCACACTCAAGCTGTGGAATGAACTCCCTGCGGTAGTTTTCCCAAGCGACTACAATATGGGGTTTTTCAAGAAGAGTATTAGAAGGTTCCTTCAGGGTCGGCAGCACCAGGGTTGACGCCCCTGGTGTTGCATACGTCTATAGGCCACGTTAACCATTTCGCATCAGGTGGGCCGTGTGCTAGTCTGCCACCCAAGTTGTGTAAAAAAAGGCGCGGATAGATGATTCAAAATTCATTAAATCATTTATCTAGTTTCTTTGTCCCGCTCCCGAAATTCTAAATTAATTCCCACCTCACGAAGTAACCGGCCCGCAATTTTTATTCCCAACTTATTTTGTTAACAGACAGCCCCTGTGGCGTAGCGGTAGTGAACGCGGCCGCTACGCACGAGGCGTGGGTTTGATCGAAGAAAGAAAATATCGAAGTTCAACCGCATCACAGATAGACTGGCAAGACGACCTCAACCGAGTTGAGAAAAGGCTAAAAAAAAGTATAGTTAGCATAGTTTTCAAGGTAGGCCTTGACGGCCTCTGTGGCGTAGCGGCGTGGCGGGTTCGATTCCCGCTCAGTTCAAATATATACAGGGTGTATTTTTGGAACGGGGCAGTAAGGGCAAGTACCTTAACTGTTTTAGTTACAGCAAAACGTTATTAGGAGACCTTCTCTAACTTTTTGAGACATTTTGAACTGCATTCACAGATTTTGCAAAAATCTTACAGTTCGCAAAAAAATACAAAAAGTCCAAAAAATCTTTTTTCTGTGCCAATCGATTCTATTTCATGTGGGCATCAAAAGACTCTATGGGTCATTTTAGCTTTGAGTACTAGAAAAGACAGAAATCGCCAAAAACGTTTTCCATACATTTCGGCAAGAGAATCAAATTTCTACAATGGTCAAACTTTTTAGTATGGGCAGGAAGTTTTACCCACAAATTTCGAATTTTATTCGAATATCTATGTCATTGTTGGTTTCAGCTGAGAAAATTCGTATAAGTTAATAATTAAGAATTTTGGCTAAAATGTCTTCTAATCATTAAAAAAAAGGCTCATTAATAATAAGTCAATTGCCAATTTTGTCAATAAATTGATCGTAGCTCCGATCTAATGCCACACTATTTTTTTTTATGGGGCTTCTGGAAAAAAACGAGATGAATAAGACGGCGTACAGCGTACACCAGTGTTTAGGTGCTCAAGAATTCCACGAACGACCATTTCACGTAATTTTCATCCCAGAACATTATAAACCGCCATTCGTTCAGTGCAAAAAAGGATAAACATACGTATTTGCGAAAATGGAAGTCATTTTAAACAATTTATTTCATAAACTAATTTCATAAATGTTTACATGAAATGAAATTTCTACTTACAAAGCAAAATTTTACCTGACCTGTATTTCCGTACGAAATGTATGGGAAAAGTTTTTGGCGATTTCTGTCTTTCCTAGTACTCAAAGCTAAAATGGTCCCATAGAGTCTTTTGATCCCCACATGAAATAGAATCAATTGGCACAGAAATTTTTTTTTGGACTTTTTGCATTTTTTTTGCTAACTGTAAGACTTTTGCAAAATCTGTAAATGCAGTTCAAAATGTCTCAAAAAGTTAGGGAAGGTCTCCTAAGAACGTTTTGCTGTAACTACAACGGTTAAGGTACTTGCCCTTACTGCCCCGTTCCAAAAATACACCCTGTATATACACATATTATAAAATTATAAATGCGAAAGTAACTCTGTCTGTCTGTCCGTCTGTCTGTCTGTCTGTCTGTCTGTCTGTCTGTCTCACTTTTACGAATAAACCGCTGAACCGATTTTGATGAAATTTGGTATATAGATAGATTAGACCTTGAGAAAGGACATAGGCTATGTTTGGTTGCGATAACCGACATCCACGCGGGCGGAGCCGCGGGCAAAAGCTAGTTTATTTATAATTACCTGTACCTAGTTAAAATCAATGAGAAAATCTTCTAATCAGGGTATAAAATATAACTCACCCACTCAGTTTAATTTCTTATTTTAGAAATAAATCAGCAGCTCTCTTCCCACTCAGCTTAAATTTCCTATTGATAGTATATGAATTAATAATGAGGTAATTTTTTGAATAAAAATCTTTTCTAAACGATTGAAATGAAAAGCTATTTTAAGAAATCAAATAGGTACACAAAACAATTTAAACCAATACAAAGTAAATTAAAAATTAGATAGGTACTATTACCGGGGTTGACCTCGCAGTACACATGGCCAGATTAATAAAATTTTGGATAAAGGGCAGGTCAGAAGTACCCGAAACCAGCGGGCTTGCATGAAAGGATTAGTGACAGTACAGGACGCTCGTGAAGTATGGAAGGATAGAGTCGAGTGGCGGGCTGTTGTCTCTGCCTACCCCGGGGAGAAATAGGCGCGAGCATATGTATGTATGTACTAAAATAAACTAAAATAACTTAGTAAAATATTATTACATAATTTAAATTAATTAATAAATAAACCATAACTAAAAATAATTCAAATTTTTCTCATCTGCCTGCTGTTTATCTCCTCCTAGAAGCGAAAAATTTTGCATCACTCTATCAGTGCTGCAAAAAAGCTTATTACAACTACTTATATTTCTAAACTTACCAATCAGGATCAGCTAAAATCTGCCGAAGCTCACGATACTTTAATGTCCATTAAATATAATTATTATTTACAACACAAACTTTTTAAATGTTCACCACAACTTTAAGCACTTAACACCACCGTATCAACACCAAAAAATGTAATAAACTTTTCAAAATCTACTATCTATTAAATTTCAATTTAATTATAAGCAAAATTCAAAATATAACAAGTCAAAATTGGAATGGAAATCCGAGAAAACGCTCGCGGCACAGCAGTTTTCGTTAGGCAGGAGATACGTCCACCCAGGACGAGACTTCAGGATGAATTGCCGCTCCGCTGTACGGCCATTTGAATATCACGGCTTGATTCCCCTCCGCCTCGTCGCTGTCACGAGTCGCCCGTAGCTTTCTTTGTTGCACACCGGCGTAGGAACGTATTACATTTAGCAGTATTATCGCGCTGAGGAAACTCTTACAGGTGGTTTTTTCTTCTTTTCAGTCAAGAGTCTTATATACATATTCGTAAATACAATCACACCTTATCCCCGAAAGGTTAAGCAGAGGTGAATTTACACCCATTATTAGGTCCCACTTAGGCGAGTCTTATGTACGGATTTTATTTTGAGTTTGTATAATATAACTAGTCACTTATTGTAAGTAAGTACCTAATACTCTCAAATTTGTAATCCACACTCTGTTAACTTAACAAACAATTTAAATACATACTTAATAACCCTCGTACTATTTATTTTTTCATTTACTTAAATTTAATTTCGTATTTTAATACTTTAAGTTTATCATGTGATATTATAAAACTTATGATTCTTCACACCCGTCTTACTTACACACACAAATATGGATGACATTATTAGTAATACTATATTTAGAGGTAGCTACGTCACGTCCTACCCCGGGCCAGTCTAGGTTTTGCCAGGGGCTCGGAGCGAGTGTCCCCTCACCCCACCGCAACTATTGATGCACTGCTCGTTTTGATTTGAGATTTCAATTAGTTCATATTCTAATATTATTACGTTTGATTTGGTTCAAGTTTAAATTTAGTTTGCGATGTGAAGGTATCTCAGATTATTTGTTTTATTTAGGTAGACAAGCAGATATAATCCAGTTAAAATAAAGATTTGAACTTGTATAAATTCGCATAGAGCTGAAAATTGGTGGAGGTCTATACACCATAATGAAAGAAATATCAAAAGTCCCCATCGATTGCACTTCTGCTTTTTTTATTCAAGGTCAAATATACTGGATTCTCGCATTTGTCTCGTAAACAGTAAATGTTATCGCAAAAATAAGTTAGACAAAGTTGTAGATCATGAAATTATATACAAATTAAGCCCCCACCAATTTTCAGCTCTATGCGAATTTATGTAAGCTTACCATTTAATTTTGTCTATTTTGACTGGATTAATATACAATACAATATTTGCTTAAACTAGTATGCATACTTATAATTTATGATTGTGTTACGTACGAAATTTTCATAGTTTAGTAAAGTAGTAGTATTAGAAAGAGAAACCGAATGCGTTATAAACAAAGAGAATGATAGAATTATAGAATGTGGTATGGGTATGGGGATGATAGTACCTACCTATAATATTACTACTTCACGGTACTATACCTACCTAGTTATGTATAGTGTTCATCTACTAATGTCACTTTCTATAATGCACCTACGAATAAATCTCTGCACCACCTTTGGTTGACTGGCAGAGAATTATGTCCGCCTATGTACCTACTTGTGCATAAACTTCAATAAATAAATAAAATAAATAAATACCGATAGAAGGATAGAACAATAAAATTATAAATGAATGATATAGATGGATGGATAGAAGAATAAATAAAAAATGATAGAAGGAGGTAGGACACGACTGTTTTTCCGTTTTAATTGAGCCGTCTGTCTGGGGAAGCCCTACAGAATACCTCGCTAATAATAACTTTGTTTTGTGTTTCCGGCGCTGAGTAAGATAGCCAGAGCTCACTGAAGAGTTTTTTGTGCTGTGAGTGGGAAGACCTAAAATTTGTCCAGTGGGGTGAGCACGTAAACTATCGTAATCGTATCGTAAACGTAACGAGAGCATGAAGTATTGCGATGGGCAGGCTTCACCCGCACACACGCTCACAGTAAGCAGGCGGCCAATCGCAATGCTGCGTGCTCTCGTTACGTTTACGATACGATTACGATAGTTGAGATCATTTTAAAGCATTTAGTATGCTACATTGAACAAATTATTATAAATTGGAAAAAGCGAAATCAAGCTCAGGCAGGACTTGAACCCGCGATCTTCCCCTTACAGGGGGTAATGCTCTGACCACTGAGCCACCGAGCTTCGCCCGAGATTGATCCAAATTTTCCAATACATCCATCTTAGGGCGAAGGTGGGAGCAATCTACCGATATTTGTACGAACTATTGGAATCAATGAATGATGTTGTAATCATTTTTGAACATTGAGTTTTGATAACTCCGCCCAACCAATTGAGCTTTTTCCAATTTATAATTTGGGTGAATTTCAACAAATGCCATTTTTTTTATCATATCGGTGAACTTTTTCATTTATATGTTTTTTGTATATTTTTAAGGTTTTATGTAATCTTTGTGATAATCATGTATCCCTAAATTTAATATCATCAACGTATCATTTAAGATTATGGAGAAAATTCAGTTTTAATTTTGGTTTCCACCGACATGACAAACCCGCACCGATTATTTTTCTGTACACCGATTTGATAAGTTTATCCACCGAAATTATATATATATCCACCATTATGATAAAATATTCACCGAAATGATAATCTATCCACCTTTGAACATCAAAAAGGAAATAGTAGGTGCCTTTATTTTTACAAGAGTGACTTAAAACTGAATGCCTGACCTGAAAGATCATATCCGACGAGAATAGAGTTCTTGAAGATCCAATGAAAATATTATATTTTTTGAAATTATATAGGTACCTATTTTATTATATTTACTTTCTTCTATTCTTTTTTTATAATATATAATTAATTTAAAAAAGAACGTTTATAAGCTGGTAACACAAATCAATCAATTAGCCTATTGCAGTCCACTGCTGGTCATAGGCCTCTCTCAATATGCGCCACGTTTGCTGATCCTCCGCCTTCCGCATCCAGTCCTTCCCAGCCACCTTTCATAGGTCGTCAGTCCACCTGGCCAGGGGGTGTCCCACCTTCCGTTTTACTCCTCGCAGTCTCCACTCTAGGACTCGTCTGTTCCAACGGCAATCAGTCCATCGGCAGATGTGGCCAGCCCACTGCCACTTCAGCTTGCTTATTCTGCGAGCTATGTCGGTAACTTTGGTTGTAATGTCGGATGACCTCGTTTCTAATTCTATCCATCAAAGAAACTCCAAGCATAGCTTGCTCCCATAGCCCGCTGTGCGATTTTTAGGTCACGGACTAACCCCACCTTCAGTGGCCACGTTTCGGCACCGTAAGTCATAACAGGCAGAACGCACTGGTCGGAAAACCTTTGTTTTAAGGCATTGCGGCAAGGGGGAGGAGAAGACCCGACGTAATTTGCCAAATGCTGCCCACCCCAGTTGGATTGTTCTGGCTTCTTCTTTCTCGAAGTTGTTTTTACCGAACTGAATAACCTGCCCCAGATAGATATACCTATTTTAGAACAACTTCGAATGTCGTTCTTTCGATGGCAATTGCTTTCGGTACAACATGTTCGTTTTGGATAAAACCAAGATTATGTATCTTGGTTTTATCCAAGTTTACACTGAGGCCGACTTATCGAGAAGCTCCATTCAAGCTGTGCATCATTTTGCCCAGTTGTTCCAGCGACTCCGCAACTATTATGATGTTGTCAGCGAACCAAGGGTGCGAGATGTACTCACCGTTGATGTTGATACCCCGCCCAGTCCAGCCCAGAGTCTTAAAGACGTCCTCCAATGCGTTGGTAAATAGTTTGGGAGATATAACATCTCCCAGTCTCACTCCACGTTGGAGGCTAATGGGTTTTGTTTTCTTCTTCGACAGTGTAATACAAGCATCTCAGCACCTCGATGTGCAATCGAGGCGGCACCGCTGCAGCGCATCCAGCACTGCCCAGATTTCGATAGAGTCGAAGGCTTTTCCGTAGTCCACAAACGCCATACACAGCGGCTGGTTGTTCTCCTGAGTCTTTTCTACAATCTGCCAAACAGTATATGGATGTGCTCCACGATACTATGGTCTTTTCAAAACCTGACTTGCTCAGGTGGCTGGAACTCGTCGAGCTTACCTGCGAGGCGATTTGTGACGACTCTCGAGAACAACTTGTAGACATGACTCAGGAGTGAGATGGCCTGCGTTCTTCAGCAAGGCCTTGTCACCTTTTTTGAAGAACAGTACCACCGCCCTCCCGCTCCATGCCCTAGGTGTTAGCCCTTGCGGGATGACGGAATTAATGAGGCTTGCTAGCTCTTTCAGGATTGGAGCCCCACAATGCAATGGTTTGACCACTAGTCGGCCTTCCCGTCAATGCCTCCCTAGAGGTTTCCAGTATTGCGACCCTAGGGCTATTTGGAGCGGCGTAGGTGGGAGGGCTGACCTTATCATTCGGAATCTTGATATTTAGAGAGCCTCAGGTAAGTCGGTAATCGCTTCCAGTATAAAACTTGTTGATCACACTTGTTGATCTCTGAATTACCATTATGAAAAAAGTCTATATCGTTCCTTATTATAGTCCACTGCTTGTGGGGTATTTTCTTAAAGAAACTATTCATTAAGAAGAGATGCCTGTGACTCGAGGAAGCTGACTAGCATTTGCCCCCTGCGATTTCTGCATACCACTCCTTATGATCCGATTTTCTTCTCGTCGCGTTCTTGTATTCCCACTTTGGCATTGAAGTCCCCCCTATGTATGTATGTGTTTATATGTATGTTCTTGTATGTTCCATTTTTTCTTTGTATACTTAACGAAGCACCCTGAGCTCCGGGGTCGTCTTGGCCACGGATGCAATCAGGAGAATACGTCTATATGCAGATGATGATGACTTAACGAAATCGCACGGGATCAACCGATATGATAAAACGACTCACCGAGATGAAAAAATATCTACCGATATGATAAAGCAATCCACCGATGTGACAAAACTGTGCATTGATCATGAATCAAAACACCGATATTAGGTGTAAGACACCGATTCGTCTTTTCTTATCATTTTCGGTGTAAATTATCATATCCGTGGTAATAAAGACCACCGATTACACCGATATGCGAACACCGACGTGAGAAATTTCACACTTTTTAGAATATTAGAAAAAATGCATAATATCTAGGTTAAATTTAATAACAATCAATGAAGCTAATTCACTTTCTACCTCTATTAGAACCAAAAAACAATAATAAAACTGCTTACTACACTAGAAAGATGCCACCACCGATAGTATAAAATAATTGTCCGGGAGCAACTAAAATGGCGTACTTATATTATTGGCGGGAATATGCAGTGATTTAACAGACGTCCGTCCTGACTGCGCACTAGCAGGCACTAACGAGAGAAATAAAATTGAGGTGGGGACACTGTCGGACTCGTCGATATAAAGTTATGTGTAAATTACTTTTGGTCACCGATTTGAGAACATTTCGCAGGACAAGTACGTTTGTGCCTCTCAGTAATAATATTCGTTACTTATATAATAAAATATGACTTAAATTAATAATAAAACTAATATTCTATGAAATAGAATAATTTATTATACTTAATTTACTTATTTTTATAAGTGTATAAGCTTTTTTGTTTGTAAAAAAAGTAGAGGGACAGCACCGATTTGAAGAAAATAGAGGTTTATGTATTTATTTCTACCTTTATATATAGTCCTAGCCTAAATATATTTTTGCCACAACTCATTAACAACCTATTGAATACTAAAAAAAATAATTCAGAACAATATTCCTTTTTTCAAATACTAATTTCACCGAAGACAAAAAAAAAGCCATTTGGGAAATTCACCAATTTATCCATTCCATTTTGATTACCCCCAATATGTTAGTACTAATATTTGTCCTAATTCCTTCATATCTTGTTCTCAGCTATGTTTCCGAGTGGGCCACGTCGGTAGTGTAATAGCCACAATTCAAACCTGGGACCTCTTGATTGTAAGGCTCCTGAACTATTCAACTACCAAAACGCGTCGTTTATATAGAAACGACGAATTTGTATAGAGTTCAAATACGTCCACTCCACACTGTGCGAGCCGACTACAAATCAGATTATTAACACTAGATTTTACAATACGGAAAACAGGAGCACCGGGTCCAGTAAACCGTCCGATACGTACAGTACAAATTGAATGAAATACTCGGAAAGGCCCGTGACCACTGCGGAGCTACTACGGCCAGTAGCTCCGCAGTGGTCACGGGCCTTTCCGAGTGAGCAATTCCGCTAAGAACGAATTACTTTATGAATTTCCAGTAAATGTCAATAAATTCTTATAAAATTCGTAAAACGCTCACTCATCCTAAGCAGAATTACAACAATTCATTTACCAAGCAGATTCTAATTTCATATAAATATTGCCACATGACAAAAATAAAGATCTCGTTCCTACTAATTTTTTTTTACAAACTTAGTACGTTATTTTCGTGGACTGACCACGTTAAACAAAGTTCCGTGTCGAGCATCGTGTTGTACAACATGGCACGCGTCCAAAGCAGGCTAATGTACATGAGGCTTTAATTAAACATCCGTCAAAGTGTGTTGCGTTCCCCCAAACGCACGGACACATTGAAAATGAAGTGCTCGAGCAAATTAACTTTGTGAACCACTCGGTTTGATTCGTATACTGCTTTATTTTCTATCGAAGAAATGCTACTACACAGTAAGTAATTTTCTCGTAGGCAATTAACATGATGTATAGATCTGGATCTTATTATTTGATACCTATAAAAATATTATGCAGTACGTACTACATAATTGAATTTGTAATAATATACTTGCCATTTGTTTTGATAATATTTACTTAAGTATTGTTGTTTTGAATTGGTTATTGTATTAATGGACAGTACCTATAATTTATATTCTTCCTTGACATAATTTTATAATTATTGACATGTAAGTATCTTATACTACTTAGGTCGCAGACAAGCACACGGCCCTTCTGATGGTAAGTGGTTACCGTGGCCTATAGGCGAATGCAACACAGGGGAGTCACACTCGTGCTGCCGACCCTGTAAGAACAGAGAGATTCTGTGCCGTCAGCGCAAAAGATAAGTAGGACAAAGCCTTTGGTTTGCCCACTGATGAGCTCTCCTCTCCAACTCCAATGAGCTCTGGCTACCCTACTCACCGTCAGACCACCTAAGGACCATCTGACTATGTCAGCAAAATGTCAAATAAAATTGAGTGCCATCATTGAAACTTTGCCTTTAGCTCACCATCAGGCGAGGTGAAGACAAATTAACGTGTCCTTTATAAAAAAAAATGATGACCCTACAATCAATTGTCATAACCATAACAAATTGTTAATAATGAATTTCAAAAACAATATAGGAAATACGCACTTTGTCATAACTAAATATAAACATCAAATAGTGAAAACCATTTCGGACGCAATGCAAATATTTGTATCCATCATTATGTCTATTTCCATTGGTGTTGATATTTCCGTGCCTCGGAGAGCACGTTAAACCGTCGGTTCCGGTTGCCATACAAACATTTATGGCAATCGCTACAGGTAGTTTGAGCGCTAGAAAGTCCACTTACCGGCCGAACGCAATTGATTCTTTTGATATCTTTAACCCCGCGTTTACATACTGCCGCTCGCATTGCTCATCGCCTTGCCGGCAATATTCACGCGAATAATGCCCTAGCATTCAAACACTCGCATCATCGCGATGTTCATCGCGTTGCCCAACACTCGCATCATCGCGATGTTCATCGCGTTGCCCCGCATACAGTATTCGCCTTGCGATGGAGATGGACGACTTTAGTTAAGTGGACACCTAACCGAATGCAGTATAGGCATTTTATTAGGCTAGGCTATCTACTTAGATACTTAGCTAGTAGGTAATCAGGCTAATTTGGTAGGTAGGTAGGTACCTACCTACCTACCTATTTTAATTTGGTAGGTAATTAGGCTAATTTGGTAGGTAGGTACCCACCTACCTACCTATTCTAGTTTGGTAGGTAGGTACCTACCTACCTACCTATTCTAATTTGGTAGGTAGGTACCTACCTACCTACCTATTCTAATTTGGTAGGTATAGGCTAATTTGGTAGGTAGATACCTACCTACCTATTCTACTTTGGTAGGTAGGTACCTACCTACCTACCTATTCTAATTTGGTAGGTATAGGCTAATTTGGTAGGTAGGTACCTACCTACCAAATTAGCCTAATTACCTACCAAATTAAAATAGGTAGGTAGGCTAATTTGGTAGGTAGGTACCTACCTACCTACCTATTCTAGTTTGGTAGGTACCCTAGCTACCTGTTTGGTCGGTATACTTAGGCTAATTTGGTAGGTAGGTACCTACCTACCTACCTATTCTAATTTAGTAGGTAGAGGTACCTACCTACCTACCAAATTAAAAAAGGTAGGTAGGTAATTAGGCTAATTTGGTAAGTAGGTTACCTACCAAATTAGAATAGGTAGGTAGGTAGGTACCTACCTACCAAATTAGCCTAATTACCTACCAAATTAAAAAAGGTAGGTAGGTAGGTAGTACCTACCAAATTAGCCTGATTACCTACCAAATAGGTTGGTAGGTAGGTACCTACCTATTCTAGTTTGGTAGGTAGGTACCTACCTACCTACCTATTCTAATTTGGTAGGTACCCTACTTACCTATTTGGTAGGTATAATTAGGCTAATTTGGTAGGTAGGTAGGTACCTACCTACCTACCTATTTTAATTTGCCTACCTACCTACCTATTCTAGTTTGGTAGGTAGGTACCTACCTACCTATCTTTTATATACATAATTATGTATTACCTATATTATTTAATTTGATCCGTAGCAAGCATTTCAATAAATTCTATTGATTTTTCGTTGGACCATTCGATTGGTTGCGTCATTGTCATGATAATAAATTCGAAGTAATCCTGTGACTGTGACACGCGCGTACACAACGAGCGCTCGATGCGAAGTGTGCGCGACGCGAGTATGTGAATGCTTCATCGCGCTAGTATTGCCGCTCCTTCTCGCGCTGCCAAGCCGACACTCGCAGCAACATACGCGGCACTACTCGCGGCATGACGAATATACCATTCACACCACGTCCCTGCCCACTTCTCTCGCCACTTCCCTCGCTCTGCCGCGAGTATGTAAACGAAGCATAATGGATTGTGAAGGCAGAGACATTAAAAATTAGCCGCACGCATTAGATCTAAAAAAAAAACACGGTCTCCGACCTGGGGTAAGAAGGCTTCAGGTGCGACCGGGATGAGCATAAAGATGATAATGATGATGACTCGGCCAGTTGACAGAACGTTTGGAGAGGTTTTGTGCTGTCCTGACGGCACAGAATCTCCTTATTCTTACAGGATCGGCAGCACGAGTTGACTCCTCTGGTGTTGCACTCGCCCACGGCAACCACTTTTCATCAAATTGGCCGTGTGCTTGTTTGCAACCTAAGTGGTATAAATACAAATAATTGACAAAACAATATTCCGATATTCTGATATACTATATCAAATACTAGCACAGAATTATCTGAGCCGAATTTGTACTACTCCGGTAATAACATACACACGTAGAATTAATCTTGATACTCCGAACCAACCACGTTCATCCCATCCACCCACATTCACCCCTTTTCCCCCGTTCCATTAGATCATGGCTACCATTGCATCATTGCACGCGTATCAAGCTTGTTAGGCTAGTGTCGGATGGCGTATTTAATACGTAACAGTTCAATTTTTAAAGCAATTATACCCCGTCCCAATTGATTGATTGTGAATTCTAAATTCAAAAGAGTTTTGTTTTAAAAACATTTTAGCGTTGTATTTTCATTACATTTGATTTTTTTTTTGTCATAATGGATACTTTAAAAATTCATACACTTAATTATGGAGTATGAGTTCCGTCGTGGTAGTAACAGCAACAACGTTTGCGGAGAGAACTTAACAAACGAACACACAAACTGTAATTGGTTCGCTCGCTTCCGATCTGGAAAGGGCTTGAAAAATAAACTTCGCGGTTGTCCGGGCACTTTGGTCAACAAAAATGAATTGTAGAAGCTGCGGGTACTCAAAATACAGCTGAAAAAGCTGCTGCGCTTTTGATGTTAGTATCGATACAATATTGGTGCATTTGCGACAAATTGGCAAGATAAAAAAGGTTGATGGATGGGTGCCCCTCGCACTTAACGGTCGCCAGTATAACGTACGCATCGAGACCCCTTGCGCTTCACAACCGAATATCAAACAGAATTGTTACTCGTACCGTCCTGTGACCGCTGTGCGTGAGCTGTCTAAAATACAATAATATAGTGGACAACTATTTAATAGTTTATTTATTTATCTAATTATTATTATTACAATAATTTATTTAAATTCAATAAATGTATCCTGTAAACGCAGATAGGGTTTATGTAGGGTAACCAATTTTAGCTTGAAACTATTGAAACTGATTATGCCAATTCAAACCGATTAAGATAAAAAGAGAGAAACGACTCGGGCGGGACTCGGACCCGCGAATAGTCCCTTACAGGGAGTGCTGTGACCATTGATCCACCGAGTTCCTCTGTAACAGACAGGTCGCGAGTTCGAGTCGGTTCCCATTTAACCCGACTGCCAAGAAGGGTTGTGTTTTTCACGCGTATCTTGTTCCTATCTATCAATCAACAATGAGTTTATTAGGTCATTAAGATTTTTATACTGAAGTGATAAACAAAAAGTTCAGGCGTTCAAGATAACGTACCCAAAAGGCTGGCGGCATTGCCTCGTTGGATGAAAATGGCAATCCTTTTTGCAAAAAAGAGGCCAGCCCTTTGGTCACGCGAAGCATCGACCTACCAGTAGCTTTGATATTTCCTTGTAAAGCGACCGTGCGCTCGATCCCCACGAACCCAACGTATCAATGTTACAGTTAAATGAAAACTGACAAAATACGTAATACTTTTGAGGGCAATTGTACCTATACGCATAGGTTCGGATACTCGAAACCCCACTGGTTTTGTGTATTAATGTGCCTTTGAAAAGTCGACGTATCGAATTTTTCTTAAAGAAAGAACATCCTGTAGAAACGTGTAAGTTTTGAAATTAAATAAATATGAATGTGGCCCAAATATGATTCATAAAAAGAAAAAAATTCACAAATAATTCAGTGACCATGAGACGTCGTTATTGACTCCAAGAACTACCCCGTACATATCGTGAATCAGTCGTAATAATATTATTGTGAATGTGGAAGCTTGAGAACATGTTATGTTATTAATTGATTTGAATAGTCAGCTTATTATTGCTTCAAAATTTCATTCATATTATGTTTATTAATGTTTTTTTATAGGACACGTCAATTTGACTTCACCTCGCCTGATAGCAAGCTGAAAGCAAAGTCTCGGGAAAGAAGGTCACCATTTTAGACACGCACCATTATAGACATGTACAGTCAGCGTCAGAGAAAACAGACCCCCTCATGCTTTCATATCATTAACAAGGGGGGTCCCTTTTCTCTGAAGCTTACTGTCAACAATAGTGCCCGGAATACGGCAATAGGCTCAACCCCTATTACGTGGAACACAATATAATGATTAGAGAAATGTGGGTGTTTTCACTTTCAAATTCTCAAATTAATTATGCCTAACCCTCCGGGGATAAAGGCGTGATTGTATGATTGTATGACACCACATTTCTCCAACTATAACCTTAAAGATATAGGTACCTCTGCCTACCTCTTCTTAGATTAACGGGCGTGAGTATGTATATATATATATTATGTATATATAACTAGCTGACCCGGCGAACTTCGTATGGTATTCCGATCCCGCTGTACCTTCTATTCAAATTTCCATGTTAGATTCTAATCCCGTTCTCGCTGCACCATTCCCGACCCGTGTTATGAACAAACATGCCACATATAATTGACCATGGGAAAAATATGGCTTTTCTAGATTCAGACCCGTTCCCGCTGTACCTTCTATTCAAACTTCCATGTTAGATTCTGATCCCGTTCCCGCTGCACCGTCCCCGACCCATGAACATGCCACATATAATTGACTATGGGAAAAACATGGATTTTCTAGAGTCAGTGTGGTCTTTTAAGGATTGTCCTTTGTGATTTGTTTATGATCATGGCCAATGCAAGACGGATCGAAAATTGAAGTCTTTTAAATTCAAGCGGCATGTCGGTTGGGATCATCGGGATCCTTGGAATGAGAACTTCCTCACCTTCTAATTTTCCTTTGAGTGAAAATTTTTTTTTTTTGTAAATAAGAATCACATTTAATACATTGCTCTTATTGAAAATCCCCAGATTTACTTTGTACACAATGCATTCATCCTCAATAAAAAATCATTGACAGGACTTATGACAAAGTGGTAACCGAGTAGGTTATCACATTACGAGGTTAAGCAACATTAGCCAGGGTGATTTTCGGATGGATAACCATTCTTAAGACATTGAGACACCATTCCTCCATTCCTCAGAAAGTACGTTAGGCCGTCGATCGTAGTGGCCATACGATCATCTATGACAGTTGTTACGGGTAGTCGGAGCCCTAAAAGTCCAACAACTGGACACACTACATAACTTTGATATCGCCAATGGGTTGTGGAGGTCAGGTGGCAGTCGCTTCAAAGAAAATTTCGCGGTTCTGCTGTTTCACAGTTAACCATAAAATCCGACTCTGTATTTTGTAAAAGTTCAGAGGATGAAAATCCATACTGTTAAAATATTAAACAAACATAATGGTATAATTTTATAATTATTGCATTATTGTTAATTTTTTTTTTATTTTACAATTTTAATTGTTTGCCACCGGCATTAATACATTTTATTTTTCGTGCATTTCTTTTGTCAGAAATATAATCCGTAGCCGCATTGATTGAATGAAACTAGTCCAGCGTTGCAATTGCTTTCGGAAACCTAATTGTTCTTAAAACAATTCCAATAAAACTCTGAGCCTCGGATTTCCCGGCTAACTGTGAAACAGCAGAAATGCGAAATTTGCCGTGAAGCGACTGCCACCTGACCTTCACAACCCACTGGCTATATCAAAGTTATGTAGTGAGTCCAGTTGTTGGACTTTTAGAGGTCCGACTAACTGTCATAGATACTCATATGGCCACCGGGATCTACGACCTAACGTACTCTCTGAGAAACAGAGGACGGAGGTGTCTTAATGTCTCAAGAATGGTCATCCATCCGAAAACCACCCTGGCTTATGTTGCTTAACCTCGTAATGTGATAACCTACTCGGTTACCACTTTGTCATAAGTCCCGTCAATGATTTTTTATTGAGGATGAACGCATTGTGTACAAAGTAAATCTGGTGATTTTCAATAAGAGCAATGTATTAAATGTGATTCGTATTTACAAAAATTTTTTTTTTTAGTATTTCATTATAGTATCATACCCAAATTATACTATTTTGAAATCTTGGATAGTTGCGCCAATTTTTGAAAAAGAATGCCATAGTGGTGTCCATACTTTTTTTTTTCACCGAGATAAGATAAAGTGGGTCGAAAGTAAAAATGTATGAAAATTTAACGACATAAAAATATTTTGACTTATTTTTGTAAAATAACTACAAATATTCTATAATTTTTCAGGGTGTTGGTGGATAGTCATGCTTCTTAGCTTGCTAATACAGTAAAGAGTTCAGAAATATTTGCAAAATTGTGGACCTGGTATTTGAAAATATCATTAGGGGTACCGAATTTCCAAAGATTTTAAAAAAGTTTAAATAATTAAAAAAAAAAAATAGAGATACATTTTTTTTCTTTTTTTTTCCAGAGCAGCCATAAGTAGGGCCACCCTCTGTTACCGGCTTATCCTTGAATTTTGGGACACCCTGTATATATAGATATGTATATATTTTTTCGTTTGGTTTAATTTGACCTGCTTGTTGAATCCAATTTATAAATTAAAATTTTATCCTCTTTCTGTTTAATGATCAGTGAATTGATACTGATAGCTACATTTCAATAAAAACCATTTAATTAAAAACATATCACTTATTCAATAGAATTACTGTGGATCGAGAGTCGACGACATGGGCGCAAGCAAAATTCACAGTTATATGAACGAGATAAGTACGATTATGGTGTAAAGCGAGTGTTTCATTCATTTAATAAACAGGGCAATATGCTGCGAATATTCAGAAACTAGAGCCAGTGTTAAGTGGGCTTGTAATATTTGTACGTTTATCGTGTTTTAGAATTATTGTCTAGCAGTGGCGATGGGTTCCTATAACCCAATTCCTGCCAACTTGCTCTGCAAAGGGAAGTCGTGGAGGTTAAATAATATACAGGTTCTAAAATCCAGTATCTGAATTTTTTACTGAAATTCAGTATCTATGTGAAGTGCCGTATCTGAAATCAGAACGCTCAGAAATTAATACAAAATTGCTATGAATTGTTAAAACCGGAAAAAGCGAAATCAAGCTCAGGCGGGACTCAAACCCGAATCTTTCCCTTACAGGGAGAATGCTCTGACCACTGAGCCACCGAGCTTCGCCCGAGGTTGATCTAAATTTTCCAATACATCCATCTTAGGGCGATGGTGGGAGCAATCTACCGATATTCCTACGAACTATCGCTATGGCTCAATAATTAGGAAAAGTGAATCACCCAGGACTCGAACTTGCAACCACTCCCTTACAGGGGGAATGCTTTGCAGCAGCCCTGGGTAGCACAGTGGTCAGAACATTCCCTGTGCAAGAGACTGGTCACGGTCTTAATCGGTTTGAAAAGTTACCATAGGTACTAATTGTTTTAAAACTTCATTCAATTTCTATGGTCATTCAATTCTATTTCACCACCTTCGCCTTTGAAAGATTCACCCTTCGCCACTGATGTCTAGTCTATTCTATGTCTGCATGTACAAACAACGACAAAAGTAGTTTAACCAATTCTATTTTATTGATTGCGCTAGCTGATGAAATAAATTGACTTCGTCCTCTAAGGATTATAAAACTACTTATTCATTGGTTTATTGGCATATATATTCCAACTAGCTGTGGCCCGCGGCTCCGCCCGCGTGGATAACGGTTATCGCGACCAAACGTAGCCTATGTGTTATTCTGATGTAAAGCTATATTATTGTAAAGTTTCAATATAATCCATTCTGTAGTTTTTACGTGAAAGAGTAACAAACATCCATCCATACTTACAAACTTTCACGTTTATACTACCTTTGTACTACCTAAATGCCTTATTTTATAAATTCAAGTAACAACTTTATTCTCAAGATTATATTTGTTAATTGTTATAATCAAGTCTTTTTATTTCTCATATCTCCAGCTAGCCAGGCAGATACATTACATTTACATTCACATTTTTATTCATTACTTTTTACACTCAATTTAATTTCACTTAAGGTTTAATTAAAACCTATTAAAAAACTTTTAAACGTTACATTGGCGTTATTATTTAGTAGGTTAGGTTAGGTTAGGTTAGCTACTATGAATTGAGCGTCCACTTATAAGTACATAACAGACCGAGAAACCTCTTAACGCGCTTGACTCATATCAACCGACAAGTGTCTCGCAGATAATTTGAATCAATGCTCGCGGACACTATTTAGCGTGTATAAATTTTATTACAACATAAATGCAATAAAAGTAATCTTTATAAAATGAATTTGGGTTTTAAAAGGTTAAATTGAAAAACTTCACTTTTAAAATTGATGTCTGTCCTTGGTTAGAAAGAAAAGAATATCGCGGTCACCCAATATGGCACGTTCTAAGCATCACAGTAATAACAAGTTGACGCTAAGAGAAGTCCATTAAATTAATAGAATTGTTAGTCCACTCCTGAGGTCACTATCACCGCAGAGGCTCGACCGCAACACACTGTCTACGTCTCTACATAGATGTTCGTAGGGGAGATATGTCTACGCCTCTACGAAACGGTGCGTAGCAACGAGACATCTACGGCTCTACGAAATGTACGTAGCAAAGCGACGATTATCCGCGTCACCGCGTCGCTACGCAGCTGTGCGTAGCGAATGTACCGCTACGTCTCTCTCTCTCTACATAACTGTTTGTAGCAACTGTAAACATAGGTCAGTATTTTGAGGGGAAAATTAATAACAGCATGGCAACTGATGGCAATAAAAGTAAATAAATAACGAGAGAAAAAAAATTACACTCGATATGAAGTACGGGAAATAGGGTGCATTTTTAGAGTAAACATGGTTTTTATGATTTCTGCGGTAGTTTCGCCGCATATATCGTAAGAGCCATATTTGACTAATATGTAGGCAATGTATATAAGTTTTGTAATGGCCCATTTTCCACATAAGCTCAAAGGTTTTGGGATATATTAGAAATTTTTATGTTATTGAAAGAAAGAAAAAAAGAAAGAAAAGTATTTTATTCTGTACAGAGATGCACGAAAACCATACAAAAAAAACATGAGCTTATCTAGAGTAGGTTCACAGAATCGCACACAGCTTTACAGAAGCACGGCCGCCTCTCAGCGTAATGCCGTCCGCGTTATAAAGCCAGAAAGCGGCCAGAGCTGGTTTTCAGAGGCTTTCAGGACAGGCAGAAAAATTGGCCTTGGAGCCAATTTTCATCTGTCCTTATCTGCTACAAAAGCTCTTTCCTTTTTCTTGTCTTCTCTTCTCTTTTTAACCGACTTCATTGGTCTTCTACTTGTCTACGTTTAATAATATGATATTTTCTGAAGCTTGCGCGAATACAGCCCAGACTCAGCCTATACATGGCTCAAGCCAACAATAGTGCCCGGAAAACGGCAATAGGCTCACCCCTTATTACGTGGGACCAAATAAAATGATTGGTGAAATGTGGGTGTTAATTCACCTCTGCCTAACACTCCGGGAATATAGGCGTGATTGTATGTATGTAGGTATGTATGTATGTATGTTGCACGAATAACACTCATTGAAATAAAACCACTTTTTAATGGATTCTATCGCGATTTTCGCGGATTCTCGCTAAAGAGCATAGATACATACCGAGAAGGTTCCGCAAGGTTATTGAAATTTAAAAAAAACATCCTACAGCGGAGCGTTCCACCAGCCTGGGACCCAGTCATTCACCTAATAAAACCCAGTAAACAGCAAAATACAGCAAGACTTAACGACACAGTATGCTCATTCTACGTAAATAGTAACACCAACAATTCATCGTGATTCGGGTACTCTGAAAAAACTTATACTTCAAAACTATGTGACAACTATCATCTCTAGTCACCCCGCGAACATGGCGCTGAAAAGTGGACGAAACGTTTTACTAAAAGTAAATATTAATAACAAATAAATCGCGATAGAATGCCTTAGGAAGTGATTTTATTTCGTAAATACATTTTTTGAAATATCATTTTATATTCAGATCAATCAATCAATCAATGTAAAAAAATAACCACTTTTACATCACCTAATTGGTCTCTTTGAGTAATATTTCGCTACCCACGCCGCAGTCAATTGTACGGCGCGAAGGCGTGGGTAGCCCCTCGCATTACAGACTACCCACAGTCGCGGGGAGACCTCACCGCTCGCTTCCGACATACTACTGTATAAATATAAAGCACCAAATCTTTAACTCCTATACGCCATTCGGTTAGGTAACATAAACAATCTTCATGTGTCTTTTGAATAAGTTTTATTAAAAACTCAGTTTATAAATATTTTTCTGTATAGAAACTCATTTAAAAGACTAAAAACTGAAATTAGACCACTAGTTAGTCAGTCAGTTAGCCTAATTTATGTGTTTAAAGCTGGGTCCACATTTGTAGCATTTCTGTGTATCGTATCTCCTTTGCGTGGCCTCAACGTGTATCATGATCGCTAGTTTGGACACAAGATGATAGCCGTTAACAATACACGCCGTATCTGATACAGCCCGATCGTTAGTTCGATAAGTTCGCACTTACTATATTGTTTGTTCTCAAAGCTAATGACAACAGGTAGTATGTTAACTATACAGACCAATAATGTAAACTTCCTGCTACTAACTAAATCTTCTTAGGTACTTACACCGAGTTTCAGCACTGGCAACCCAAGACATAAGGGAACAATACAAGCTCCATTAAACAAAAAGTTGTGCACAATAAAATTCAAAAAAGATCACTTCACTGAAGTGACTTTATATAGGTAGTACCTGTTTTCACCCTTTTCTGATTTTTATCAAATTTAGTACCGATCCCCTAACAATAAAGGGATAAAATATAATTTGCCACTGTATCTTTTATCGTTTACCCCGAAAGTTAAAGCGTTTTCTACTCATTTTATACTATTGCAAACTCACGCAAAAAATCAAGCTCGATAATATTTCTAAATCGAACTTGTGACCTCTGACGTACCAGTCGAACTCTCTGCCGCCATGTCACATAGGTTACCAGTGTTGCAGAAGTACTATTAAGTTATAATTTGTCCACAAACTTTACGATTCAATTACGATAGATGTTATCTAAAAATCTCTTACGATACGAATCAGTATTCGTGTCATGTTCTATCACAAACGATTTTGATTACTGGTTTCGTTTAATCACAATATTTGGTTGAATTCAGCAATGGCG
The DNA here is from genome assembly GCA_914767945.1 of Eilema depressum. Taxonomy (NCBI): domain Eukaryota; kingdom Metazoa; phylum Arthropoda; class Insecta; order Lepidoptera; family Erebidae; genus Eilema; species Eilema depressum. The sequence continues at coordinate 28,794,695 of OU612012.1, read as the reverse complement.
CAATGTACATTGTACTATGGCTGAATTCAACAAAATATTTTGATTGTACGTTCCGTACGAAAATAATATATTACCGCTCAAGAGCAGCACTTAATTTAATATCTCTAATATTTGGATAGACCGTCAACACTGAAATAATCAGTTCTGAAAGTGTATTCAATGTCAAACAATTTCCATAAACCGTTTTATACAAACACAATACCTACTTCGATAAAGCTACGGCGCAATGTAACAAACACAATGCCATCATCACTAATCGATTCTGTTAAATACAGCCGCCGCCGTCGAACGGTCTCTATTCATGTAGTCTGTACTATGATAACTAGCATTGAGAGTATATTCAGATAGAACAACTTTCATTGTCGGTTTTGTATGATCAGACTGTTTGGTTGAAATAAGCTACAGCGCAATGTAACGAACGCATAGTGTCAACATCACTATGCGAGATTTCCTTTAGCACGGCCGCTGTTCGAAGCGTGTGGAAGGTAATAAGTGAATTAAGAATGGACACGGGAGCACTGTCAGTGCCACATGTCAATACCGGTGGTAAATCCTGCATAGAGCTATGCCTTTTGGACGAAGGAATAATCCATTTTGTTCACACAAAGTGCACGTCGGAACGTCAAGGGCTAAAATTAAGTTTGCTACAGCACTGAAGCCAAATAATCGTATTATTCAAGTTAAAAGTATGCCCGACAGTGCTACTAAAGGAAATCTGGCGCTGCATCATCGAATATCCGACGTATTCGATGTTACAGCGCTAGATTAGCTTCGGGTGATTTTATCGTCACCAAAGAATGTAATATTTCGTTGGTTCCCTATAGATTGAAATATTAAAGGAAGATTGGGAAATCAGAAGAAGTAGTCTAAGACACTACATTATCATCATCATCATCAAATCTCGTATACTTGTTTATTTGATTGTTTATTTATGTATGTGTGTTTATTAATGTTTTAGTAGGTGTTGTGAAAGTTAGCTGTGATATGTTTGATAACCGAATATTGTTTGAACTAGTAAGTTACCATATTTTGTAGGACTTTTGCTTTCGTTATTGAGCAGGTGCAATCATGATCTATATTTTTGCTACAAATATAGCATCACTACTTTATTTATCGAAAGGTTAACAGTGGTGAGCGGGTTATAACCCGATTCCTGCCGACTTGCTTTGCAAAGGTAAGCCATGGTAGAGATGTTTAAATTTATACTTAGTAGGTAACTGTAATTCAGTACCTATATGAAATTCAGTATCTGAAATCAGAACACCCAGAAGTTCATACAAAATATTTATGGTCGTTCTAAAAGAGATACCTAAGAAACCGTTACATCGGCTTCCTTTTTAAAAAAAATTGCCCTTCGCTACTGTTCGTAGTGGTTAGATTATATGTCGTTTATATTGTGGTCCCTACAGCCGTGAGACGTAATCCGAGGGACCCTAACTTACACCCTGGCGCTTATGATTCGAGACGGTGTGTATTTAATCGGTGAAAGTCCGTCATAACCACCCCGACGGCTTTACTTACAATTCAATTATCTTCTACCTTCAGTTTTGAGTCCCGACTATAACTTCATAGTATCTCTTACTACCGCGCTCACAATCATTATACTAGCATTTTATTTTACATTTCAATTTTTAAAAACTAAAATTATAAAAGGCTCACGTAGGATCAATTAATGTCATTTAGCTCGATAAAGGCCAATATTAAATTAAAACAGAAATTCAATTATTATAAAATGAATTTTAGTGAAGCAGGCATCGGCTTTTAGTTAGGAGCTTAATGGAAGCGACCAGTACGGGGTGCGATGGCAATCATTGACTATGGACTGACGACACGTGCACTCATATTTAAACAAATTGCTGAATTTATGCTCCGTAGCGCGTATGCTATAATCTCGCAGATACAATCACGCGATTCATTCCAGTGGGCGAATATGCGTGGTTAAAATATTGTAACGGCAGTTTTAAAAAAGGTTGTTGCAAATCTACAATCAAATGTCCTATGTGTGTGTGACATTTTTGTTGAAAATGGGATTTTGAACCTTCGTTTGCATAAATATCCATATGAGTATTTTAATATTTCGCTGACGTCATGAAGAGAAATCAAACAACCGTCTTGAGTAGATGATAGTTTAATACTAATCGATAAAAGATTTCCAATACATAATGAGATTACACGCATAAGCATAAAAGTATACAAGACATGTTATAATAATATATAGTATAAGGTAAATGCCCTTTAAGTACATAGATAGTTCTTACTACACTACACCACCGGGGTAGATTAAAAAAAAAAAAAATTACTTACAATTTTTTTTTTTTTTTTTTTACTGAACAAATAACTTTGTCCTATTTTTATGTATTATGTCGATACAGTTGTTCTTATATATTTTCACATTTACTCCTAAATCTTCGACGACAGTATATGGACCTTCATACTTATTATCTAACTTTCCAGCTGTTTCATTTTTCACTAATAACATTTGACCCTTCTTATATTCTATGTGATTAACATTTTTATCATATATATCTTTACGTTTCTCTTTACTTAGTATTAAATTTTTACGAGCATCCTGCTGCGCTACCTGCAAACGGTACTTCATTGTTAACGGATAATTTTCTGGATTATATAAAGGTTCGATACATTCACTAACTCTACAAGGAATTTTACTCGGTTTACCAAATACCAGTTCAAATGGAGTGTATTTGGTTTCAGTATGGACGGTGTTGTTAAAACTGTAGCACCAAAAAGGTAACCATTCACTCCACATGTCTTTTTGGCCATTGCACTGAATTCGCAAAAATGTGCCTAAATTCTTATGTGCGTTTTCTAATGCTCCTATTGACTGGTGGTGATAGGCTGTCGATTTAATTTTTTCGATCTCTAATATTTTGCATACCTGCTCCATTACTGATGAAATGAATTCTGCTCCACGATCTGTTGCTATAGTATTTGGTATACCATACCTTAATATAAACTTACTTACTAATTCTCTTGCTACACTTTCAGTTTCTTTATTTTTCAATGGAAATGCCTCCACAAACTTTGTAAGTTCGCATTGAATGGTCAAAATATAACGATTGTCATCTATATCCCTTTCTAATGGACCTACTATGTCAAGGTATATCTTATCAAACGCATTTAATGCCGTTGTTGTTATTTCCATGGGTTCTTTTGTGTACCTACATGGTTTCATTTTTTGACATTTAGAGCATTTGCTAACAAATTCTTTAATATCCTTATCCATTCCTGACCAAAAGAAATGTCTTTTTATATTATTTGTCATTCTACGCACACCTGCATGACCGCTGGTAGGTAGTAAATGATAGTCATTTAATATGTATTTTTTATCCTCATCATTTGTCACTTTCTTAACGCCTCTTATTATACATATTCGTGGACCGGTCCAATTTATATTTCGCGATTCTATCTCACTCAATAAATCTTTTATAAATCTATCATTTCTTTCATTTTTAACTATACATAGTTCATTAATAACATTTCCTCTTTTACAAAAAATCATCAACTCCGTCACAAATTCGGCTCGCGACAATTGCGACTTCCAGTTGGGATTTATATAAATCACGTGTTTCTTTTCATCGTATATAAAACATTTATATTCTAGGTATACCTTTTTTAAAGCTTTAACTCGAGTTAATTCGTCATTTTCGATAAAAGTTAATTCTACACTATCACTTGGTATTTTTAGCAATTCTATCACATTTGGTTGATCAGACCTGTTACTAGACTTACTAAAAATATGTGAATCCGTTTGTTCGTTTATACACCTTTTTTGTGCCCTCGTCATAACCGTTACTATCTCCTCATTCATTGCCTTTAAATTATCTATCGTTATTATTATTCGCGATAAAGCATCTGCTACACTATTATTTTTACCTTTTACATACAAAATTTTAAAATTATATTCTTCTAATGCCAATCTAAATTTTAAAAGTCTGCTTGATGGATCTTTTAAAGAAAACAAATAAATCAAAGGTTTATGGTCTGTAATGATTGAAAATAACCTACCATAAACATATGGCCTGAAATATTTGACAGCCCAGATAATAGCCAACAATTCTTTCTGAATCGTAGGATAATTTTTCTCTGCTTTGTTCAATGGGCGACTAGCGTACGCTACTGGTTTCATGTTTTTATTGCATAATACTGCTCCTATCGCTATACCTGACGCATCTGTTTGTATGATAAATTCATTGTCGTCCGAAAAGTCTGGAAATTGAAGTATTGGTGGTGTTGATAGTGCTGTTTTCAAAGTTTCAAAAGACTCTTTACATTCTTTAGTCCATTGAAATGGTACGTATTTCCTTGTCAATTTATTTAGTGGTGTTGTAATTTCAGCAAAATTTTGTATGAATTTTCTGTAATAGTTACAAAATGCTACGAATCTTTTGACATCGTCCGCATTTTGTGGTACTGGGTATTTTTGCACAACTTCAATTTTTGATTTATCGGGTAATACCCCTTCTGCAGTTACAAGATGACCTAAATACAGAATTTCTTTTTGTAGGAAATTACACTTTTCCGGATTTAGTTTGAGGTTTACTTTTCTAAGTCTTTCCAAAACATTAATTAGGTGCTCATTATGAATATTCAAATTTCTACCAAATACAATCAAATCATCTAAATAAATGAAACACTGCTCAAAATTGAGTCCTGACATGGCTACAGACATCACACGACTGAAAGCACTTGGGCTGGTTTTAAGTCCCATTGGTAATTTTTTCATCTGGAATTGACCGGTGCTAGTAGTAAACGCCGTGCACTCTCTACTCTTTTCTTCTAAAGAAACTTGATAATACCCTTGGTAAAGATCTAAATGAGAGAAGTAGATAGAACCAGAGAGTGAGTCCAAAATTTCTGTTATATTTGGCAAAGGGAACTTATCATCGACAATGCAATCATTCAATTTCCTATAATCAATGACAAATCGCCATTTGTTATCTGGATTTGAATTCTTCTTAGGTATCAATAAGACTGGACTTGACCACTCACTCTTTGCTTCTTCTATGATATCGTTATCTAATAATTTTTTAATTTGTTTGTTAACTTCCCCTTTTAATGACTGTGGAAGTCTATATTGTTTCACATATACCGGGCTAGTGTTAGGTTTTATCGTTATAGTTTGCTCATAAATATTTGTGGTTGACCATTTGTCACCGGGTAAGAAGAAGACATCCGCGTATTTAGAACATATTTGCTCAATTGAACTTTTTTCCTCACTACTAAGATTGTTCAATTTCAAAGAATCTAGTAATTTATTAGCTCTCTCTGAATTTCTTATACCTTCCGAAAATTCACAAATGTCATATGCTTCTAAAGAACACAGCTGTGGTTGAAAGCTGGGTAGTATTACGTCATGTTCATTCGTGTTTAAAATTTTAACTGGAATCGTATTATTATGTGTTCGTACTATAGATCCCGCCAAAAATACATTATCTGCCAATTGTTTTGAAGCAATAACGCTATCTTCTTTTGAATCTACATTAGTAACTAGGTAATGGATCGATTCACTTCGAGCTGGTAACAATAAAGTATCACACGTGTAATTTATTTCATTACAAAGTGGTAAGAAATATTCCATTCCATCTTTGTAGAGTGTTATCATGTTCGTATCAAGATTGATATTCGCTCCATATTTGCCTAGAAAATCCAAACCAAGAATTCCATCTGCCTTTAACGGTACATGATGAAAGACATGGCATCTAATATCGAAATCAGTACTAGATAACCGATCACGATGTATCAAGTTCATACGCATATAGCCTGATGACTTTATCTGACCACCCATGCCGTTGATGATCGTGTCATCTCTATATATGGTAACGTTTCGAGGTAATGCATCTTCCTTAATTATTGACAACGACGCTCCTGTATCTACTAAGAAAAAATATTTCCTATTTCCAACATAAAAAGATAAAAATTTAGCTTGACCATTCAATGATAAAACATATTCTTTATGCACGAAAAAACTGCTTTTCTACTATATTTGATTTTTCGGTTTCATTCCCCGTATCTTGATTGGAATTACTCGTAGATGGTTGCGAATAAAATACTCGTTGTTGAAAGTTACCACTACCACGAGTGTTCGGATAACTCGAACGATTATCACCTCGCCTATAATATGTCCCACGACTTGAGTAAGAAGCTTGACGCGATCTATTACCACGGTTAAAATAATTACCTCTTGGCCTGTCGTTAGACTGTTGCCGCATATTGTATTGCTGCTGGCCTCTGCCGCCGTGACCTCTAGTTTGTCCTCGAAAATTATTAAAAGGCTTACCTCGTCCTCTTCGGGAATATTGCATGACATTTTCACCTCTGTTTGACGTCGATGCTCCATACACCTCCTCATCCTTTGCCGCTTGTATTGCGTCCTTTAGATGCTCGTAGTTTCGTGCCGCTACGATGGTACTTAATCTCGTATCACGAAGACCCTCTGAAAACCGTTTTACGGCCAACTTTTCATTTAACGGCTTTAAGACAGCATATTTCGAACTATCACCATCAGACTGCGATATGGTTAAATCCGATAGTAATTTTTCAATTTCAACTCCATATTGAGCAACTGTACGCCAACCTTGCGTAATATTTTGTAACCGCGATTGAACGGCAGTGAATGATTTTTTCGTGAGTAAAGTTTGTCGTATGTCTTGAATTAAACTTGTAACTGACTTATATTCCGAAGATAAACTCAACTTTGCGTTTTCGGAAAGTCTGCTTTTCAATACAAATATTATTAATAATTTATTTCCGGATTCAGACAACATACTAGAATACATTTCCACCGCGTCTATTAAGGCTTTAACAGTTTTCTCATCACCATTCAAAACTGGAATCAAACTACACGCAGTTTTCAGATCGAACTCCATTTTGACCTCAGAATATTCACTGGCCTCACTATAACTACTATCACTCTCCTTAATCTCCTCAGTTGGTTGCTCGCACAATAACAATATTTTCTTATACACCGTTTTAATATTATCCCAAGTAGATAAATATGAGCTTAAAAGTTCTGGTTCAATATTCTTTTCTTGTGATATTAAAGATATAATAGAATTACCTCTCTGAAAAATACTTTCTGTCTCGGCTAATTTACTTTGTATCACTTTTCCTTGAAATCTAGATTTACCCTTTTTTACTAAATATTTTTTAATCACAGTAATTTCCGTTAAGCATTGTACTAATTCATTTTCCATTCCTAAACAATTTAAAATAATCAATAAAACTTACCATCTTTTACGCGTTACCATGGTAGGGGCCACAGGATGATCGTATTACATTACATCGGTAGGTATGCGTTCACTTTCCATATTTGTTACTGCCATACTAAATGTGACGCGACTAAAAAATATTAAATTAGACGTACATAGACCACTTTTAATATATTATGATTTATGACTATAAAACTTATTCTGAATAAACATTAAATCACATACTTAAGGTCTCTAATGATCTTTTAAAATTACCGAATTTATACGTAGAGGGTATAAATTTGACCGCACTTAAGACGTTATTTCGTAACGCACTTTTCACCTTGAACCGTCACAACGTAGTTACTTAGACGGAATCGACTTTTTGCATCTGGCTCCGCTCTCGTTGATCTCTCCCAACTTCAGCAATGGGCCGCAAACGAAGCGATCTACGAAGGTCATTAAGAGTTATTTCTCGTCGAATCCACCGTTTATGTCCCTTCTTGTAATACTTGTAGACGCATAGAAGACCTCCCAACGCTATCAACGTTACGATCACAATTAATAAAATGTTGGTGGTGCTGAGGTGATACATCAAATCTTCCGACGCTGATGCAGAATTGCCTGCTCCATTCTGGGCAATTATAATGTCCTCTTGTTTTGATTGAGATTTACCCATTTTTCACAAAATCACTGAACCACGTCTCCGAACTAAGAGGTAACGAAATATAATGTCCCATTTTTAATTACGACTTTGCACTGCACTTTGCACTGTGTAACCTAAACCGCGCGCTCTACAACGCCTAATATGGCAGGGTCGCCATGAAGAGAAATCAAACAACCGTCTTGAGTAGATGATAGTTTAATACTAATCGATAAATGATTTCCAATACATAATGAGATTACACGCATAAGCATAAAAGTATACAAGACATGTTATAATAATATATAGTATAAGGTAAATGCCCTTTAAGTACATAGATAGTTCTTACTACACTACAGTCACATAACTTTTTTAAAATAAGAAGTAGTAGTAGTATGAAGTTTTTTCGATTACTCGCATAGTTACTTTTTTACAAGACAGGTGTGCGCTCCAGCGTCACTCGTTCATATATACCTTGTCCTAACACAATTACGACTACATCATACAAGTTAGTCTAGTCGATCGAAACGTTCTCTTAATGATAGATAAAAAAAAATAGTAGTCCGGGAGTGCCGACAGAAAATCACTACTTCATTTATCGAAAGGGTAATAGTTGCGAGGATTCCTGCTGGCTTGCTCTGCAAATAATTCCATAAGAGAAATTCTATACAAAACTGCTATGGTCGTTCTATAATAGGTGAGATATTTTCCACCAGCTTCCTTCTTAAAAATGTTTACCCCTCGCCCCTATCGAACAATTGATTTATATTTCTATACCTAAATAAAATATGAGAATATTCTTCATACTCAAGGGAACAGGTTGGCGATATAATTTGCAGAGACTTGTAACAAATCTACAAAGATGAGCTATTTATAGAAATCTTTTACGGCTTGAGTTAATGCTGAAGTCACGGTATTGCGTTCTGATTTTATTTGTGAATGAACATAAATACGCTCACGCCTTTTGCCATGTGGGGTAGGCAGAGACAACATCCCGCCACTTACTTCTATCATACTTCACAAGCTTCCCTACTTTCATTAAAGGTATGATTACTGCTAGTAGAGGAAGAACTAATATATGGTGCAGAATATTCCATCAAGAACCAAGCGGTTCGGCGACTCCTCCTTTGCCACACCATTAAGACCTTGAATTTCTTTCCAGTACATGTATTTCCCTCATTCTACAGTCCCGGGTCCTGTAAGCGGGGCGTGAAAGAGCACCGTCAAGCTGAGTGCCACCATTGTAACATAGTACGTGTCTATAATGGCGACCCTCTTTTCCTAGACTTTGCCTTCTGTCGAGGTGAAGTCAAGACAATTAGGGAATCATTGCCGCAATCCATATTAAAATATTCCTTTGATAAATTGATCTTTAATAAAGCTAGATCTGTTGAGTCGTCAAAGCGTGATTAAAGAAAATATTTTCCCATTTATAATTAAAGGAAGTAGGACGCGGATATTTTTTCCGAGAATAATAATAAGCGTAATATTCTCCTTATCATTGATCCATCCGGACGCTACCACTGTGCCACTTTTATGTATTAGTTTTTGTATAGGCACAGGTATTAAAATTTGTGGGATTGAATTCAAATTTCATATCGATTTATTTCGTGAAACATAGGTTTAATAGATGTTGTGAAACGTAGGTACAAGCTATGTGCCACCAAATGCATACAAAATATTGAAATGAGATCATCACAATTCATAACATTATTATTATAATTTACATATTATTGAGGTATTGAGTTGTAACATTCATAGCGTACACAAACTTCCAGGGTATGAATATTTTTTATGTAGGACTATAGATAATATTTAAATGAAATTCAACGCGTGGTTCCCGGCAGAGTAGAATTTGGGCCACCCCATCTCCTCCCATGCAGTGTCGTACAAGGCGACTAAGGGCATAGGGCTGTTTAACATCAGACAGATATTATATACATATATAGGCTTACCCTATTACGTGGGACATAATAATAATTATCATTGGTGAAATGTGGGTGTTAATTCACCTCTACGAGGTGTGATTGAAAGGACCTATGTATGTATGAATTTTTTAAACATATAGTAAGCTAAACTATTCAAATCGATTAAGATAGAAAAAAGCGATTACAGCTCAAGCGGGACTCAAATTATGTATCGTAATCGATTTTATATACATTAATACATTATATACTAACCTAACCTAACCTAACCTATCGCACGCGGCTCCGCCCGCATGGATCTCGGTTAAGGCGACCTTTGCTCATATCTTCGGTTCTACTCAACCGATCGCGATCATAAAAACGTTAGATTTTAAGTCTAACCAAGCCTTTTCTAACAAGAAAAATCCGCATCAAAATCCGTTTAGTGATGTTTGCGTCCATCGCGGACAAACAAACAAACAGACAAGAAATTTTAAAAAAATATTTTCGTCTTCAGTATCGTTAACATAAAATAACCCAAGTTTTTTCTTAAATATCTCCAATGTACAGACACGACCACTTTACAATTAATTATGATAGTATAGATATTGTTGTAGGACACGTCGGCTTGACTCCGCCGGCATGCGGTTTGGGGTAGGTCGAGTCAGACATAATAGCCCTCGGGCAGGGGTGGTGTCTGGTATCTGTGGGGATTTCCATATGAAAAAAGACTACGCTTTTGATCATCAACGCTGTGTGTATTAATTGCATCCCTATAAAACAATTATCTCTGGATATAAAGGCTACGCTTTTGTAGTGGAACAGTTTTGTAAAATGTTTAAGTACTTTTAGGTCGTCGTTAGAGAGTTGCCTCATGTGTGCATGTGCAAATAATATTGAGCGAATTGCACGAAATAGTACACCGCTTTTCAGGTTTCCGTACATAAACGGTAAACATGGAACTCTATTACTAAGACTTTACTGTCTGTCTATTTTGTCACCAGACTGTATCTCATGAACCGCCATAACTAAATACTCTCCATAGATGATTTTCCTAAAAAGTCCAACAACATCGGTCTAACCGCAATAGTTCGATATCGCCTAATGTCCTCATTAGAGGTCAGATGGCAACTTCACGGAACTTCACGCAAAATCACGAGGTCCAGCCAAATCCGCAGTTAAGACTGGTAAAGCCGACCCCAGACTCCGAGGTGAAAGCTTCGGATGCGACTGGGAATTAACGTTAGGAAAAAGAAGAAGACGATGTATTTCTGTTGCCGCTATAACCACACATACTAAAAACTGAATAAAAAAAAAATTAGGGGTCCTTCTACAACAAATGTGATTTTAATTAAGGCTAGATTAAGGTACGGAACCCTTAATGCACCAGTAAGATTCACTCTTGCTAAAAAGTTTACTTTTATGGCATCCGTTTGTCGTTCAATCAATATAACTTGCACGGGCAATATTGAGCGAGTTGCACGAAATATTACACAGCGTGTGACAACAACGGACGCAGTTAATAGAAGCTCCTTTGTGACAAACGGTGTTTTGTCCCCTCGCTCTCCCAAAATCCATACGTTATTTACTCTAATTGATATTAAACCGTATATTGGAATTTTTTCGTAGTACGTATGGGAATTTTTTCTTTTGTGGTTATATCGTCGATGGTGTAGCTCGTGGGGTCCGAAAATAGGTTCTATTGTAAACAAAAAGAACCTATAAAAAGTAAAATAATAACTATTACATTATGACCTACCCTAAGTATTGAGCCTTTTGTCATTTGTCTCGTCGGGGGATCGCTTAGTACCTATACCACCCTGACGGTTAGACGGCGGTGCCCTGACGAGACAAATAACAAAAGGGTCAATACTTAGGGTAGGTCATAATGTAATAGTTATTATTTTACTTTTTACAGGTTCTTTTTGGGTCGGGGGTTTTTAATTTTTTTTATTTTTTTATTTCATGCCATTTATAGGTAACCGCTTAACCGATTTCCATACAACTTGCTGTATCGTGATGTATAAATTTTTACCTTTCATTGATACCCAACACGAGTATATTTGAAAATATTAGATTTTGCATTGCCACTTTCACATGCATTTTTCAAATGGATGAACCGATTTTTATGAAACATATCTAAGAATACTCTCGACTAAACCATCTTTCAAACAAAAGAAACAGAATTGAAATCGGTTCAGCCGTTTGAGAGCTACGATGCTACAGACAGCCTGACACACACACACACACTCTCATACACACGTCAAACCTATAACACCCCTCGTTTTTGACGGGGGTTAAAAAGGACGGCAAACCAGTGAACTGATAATTTTTTGGTCAAAAGACATGATTTTCTATTTAACGTAATCTGAACATCTCACTTTACGATTTAGGTAAAAAATAACGCTCACAAAGCTGGTTGGATATGCACCTATGTTATAATTATTAATAGCTCGCGATAGTTTCGATTACACTGATAAAATATTTGTTATGCTCGAAATGTAAATATTTCGATATCCAAAATACCGACGTCCGATTTCCAATTTATTTACAAACCGAATGGCAAAAGGAATTATGTTTTTTTAATACGCTTCACTTGCTACTCTAACCACTAACTTTAATAGCAATTCGCTGTTTTTATTTTTTTAACTGTAAACAGAAGCTATGGGAATAAAATAAATATAAAAATCATGTGACTATTTTGTAGCTCTCGTAGCCTTTGTAGATGAGCTACGAATACAGAATGTGCTACGACGCGAACTTCGTAGCGACACTGTTACTGTTCGCGATCGAGGCTCACAACTCGGAGTCTGGGGTTTGATTTCCAAGTTGGTTGTTAGACCAAGGGCGCTCAGCAGAGGTGGTGTGGTCAAACATTTGAGAAATACCTATAAATAAATAAAATATATATATATTAGTATAATTATTATTCTATACAACGCGACGCTATTTAGACCTAAAGTAAGCATAACTTAACTAGCTTGTGTTATCGGATCTAGAATGCAGATAAACATACTTAGATACTTTTTAATGTTGAAAGCAATTATTAAGCTACATATATATTCAAATCGATTTAGTTTGGAAAAAAATAACACTAAGACTGGACTCGAACCCACGACTAGTCCCTTATAGAATTTCGAGTGCTCAAGACGTGTCACCGAAACTCAGTGGTCCGAGCATTCATTTAAATATATTGTTTTATATACGTACCTTCATGTTATACATATGAACACCCAGATTAATACAAATATACATATTCATGCATACAAATATTTGCACTGAGCGGGAATCGAATCCGCGACCCCTGCGTAACTGTCGAACCTTCCACCACTCCGGCATAAAGGCTGTAGACATAGATATCATAATAACTAATCTAAGTTACTCCTGGTCGCAACCGAGGCTTTCGCTGATTTTCAAATAGAACATTTTATATTCCGGGAAATTCCACGAAACGTTGGGTAACATCAACGCTATTAACTTGGTCCTGAAAAATCCAGTTGATCAATGCGATAGTACAGTCAGCATCAGATTGATCTTGACTAGCAAAGTACTCAAAATGATATAAATACCTTGGTTTTCCCCCTTCATTTTCACTGATTGTTGGGGTGGTACACACCTTTAGTTTGGACGATAGTACAATTTAAAAATAAAACGGTCTGGTATTAACATCATCAGTAGGGATAAAAGCGTTCACCTATCGGTATCGTACGCAAAGCACTCATCAAACCTTAGAGTATACATTGCTATAGAACGCGCCTTACTAAGTGTGAACAGTAGGCATGGGTATGAATAGTACCGAAGATCCTGGTTCAACCTCAATCAATGGCAATACAATACCTACCTGTCAAAGTGACTTCGCAATTTTTTATATTACATCGTATATTTGTAGTATTTATTGCTTTTGTAATACATAAAATGACACCATTATTTTGTATCTTGGCTTTAATATTATCCATCCATATCAAATCGGCAAAAAAATCATAGCATTAGGTACACTACATTTATAAGTGCAACTATTGATATTTTCGGTAAAGCATGAAACGTCACTATACGTGCAATATCCCATCGCAAAATATCTGCCTACGCTCGGCACCAAAGACCTGAGTGATACGCGCGCTCTATATGTATAACTAGCTGTTGCCCGCGGCTCCGCCCGCGTGGAATTCGGATTCCGTACAAACTTTTCTTTCGTGCTAAAATTGCCTCGGATACCATCCCCGTCAGCCATCAGGAGTGCCATGTGGAATTCGGACCCACTAAACAGCATGCCGTCGCGGGTCTTCAGTTGCTGGAGTGTAAAATTGCCTAGGGCATTTTCCGCACCCCCCGGCTGACCCTGAGCCATCTACAATTTTAAGATGGCCCTCTCAGAAGTAGGAAGCACGATGTCCCATCGAATTCCGGAAAGGGAGGAGACGGGCGTGAAGGGATGACAGGAGGCCGGACCTATAATCCTCACGTCCGCGCTCGGTGACCAGCCCTTCCCTTTCCTGCTCTCTACTGGGCCTCCTCGTAGTCAGAGGGACATGTGGGAAGCCTTTGAGCAGCCCTCTATAGAGCTGCTCCCGTTGCTGTATGTATTTGCCGTAGGCGGTAGCGCCTTCCCTGGGTGAGGGGCGTTAATGCCTCCGTTACCCAGGATGCATCACATGGAGGTTCCAATCCCGCATTCGGATCCCGTTACCGTTGCATCTTGTGTTCAGCTGACCTTCCCTGTCTTCGCTCGTGAAATACTTCGAACACCCGTGGTTGCACCCTTTTAGCCCATGCCCGTAATAATAATTAGTTTTCAAATAATGTATGGTAATTTACCGGATTTATTGACATTATAATTTCGTAATATCTTTTGAATAGAACGTCCGATTTCAATAATTCAAAAAATAATCAACAGGTATTGAAACAATCTTAAATACCAAATGATTTATTTAGATAAGAATTAATATAAAGGTATAGATTCCGTGGTCTGACTTTGATCGGCATTTCGGCTTGAATTTATATCGTCGCGCGTTACTTTCATACTGCAATAGATTCTAAAATATTCATTATAATTATACAGTGTAAAGGGCAATTTTGATCTACATTAAATGTACAATGTATCTAACGTATTTAGTCAGATAAGGCTTAACACTATATTGTTAAAAATAGCTTCGAAAATGACACATATTTTTTTTATAATTTGTAAAAGATAAAAATGGTTATTGTGAGCTACCCTTATTAGATAGACATATGCTGTCGCGGACTTTTATGTAGACCTTTTTAAGTTATACATTTCTACAGTACATTATTTTGTTCTATCTTCGATAGTTTTCGCAGCGTACGCGATGTAAGGAATTTTTTAGGTCATTTTTTTTACACCTTGGGTTACATTATTGAAGTTTTATCCAGGATCCCTATTTTTTTGAAAATTAATTATAGCCTATGTTAGTCAGTGATAGTGCAGCTTTCTAATGGTAAAAGAATTTTTGAAATCGGTTCAGTAGTTCTTGAGTTTACTCGAATACAAAAATACAAATCTAATATTAGTAAAGAATGTATGGAAATCTGCCCGATTTATTGACATTTATGCTCACTGCTCCGCTCCCTTTAGTAGTAGCGTGATGTTATATAGCCTATGTTACTCCCAGATAGTGTAGCTTTCTATAGGTGAAAGAATTATTGAAATCGGTCCAGTAGTTTCGGAGCCTATTCGTTACAAACAAAAAAACAAACAAACAAACAAATCTTTCCTCTTTATAATATTAGTATAGATGTATACTCTAAGCATCAAATGGATCAGTTCTGAGCAGAAGGCCCTCGAAGCTAAACGTTCTTGATGTCATATTGACCGCTATATAAAATGCCCTAAGAGTAAAACGTCCACAATTGAAATAGTTTGCTTGTTTTCGAAGCAAAATGTTATTGTTGCTTAATGTTCGCAAAGGTACTAAGAGAAAAACGTCCTCATTTGTGTGTTCGCAAAGTAAAACGTACTGAGAGCAAAACGTCCTCAATTTGTGTGTTCGCAAAGTAAAACGTACTGAGAGCAAAACATCCTTAATTTTGTGTCGTTGGACGTTGAATTGTATTCATTGTTAAAAAGTCAAACAAACGCGTCCAACAATCCGCATAGTAAAACAGTTTTATTGATATAAATTGTACTGTCGTCCAAACAAAAAGTGTGTACCAAATGTCAGAACAATTAGCCAACAGGAAGGGGGAAATACCTTTTTTCGCCCCACTGATACCTCCCCCGCCGGAGCCGGTGAGGGGGTTATGTTGGACTCGAACCGCTGATTGCAAGTTTCAAGTTTCAAATCGCGAACACTGGTATTACTTTAAAAAAAAAAGTGGTTGCTAAGATAGGAAATACCGGATAAAGCAAAGCACGTCGTCTGTGGGCTGTCGGTTGCCGAAGGTGAGATTATCGCGATCCGACCCCCTACTAAGGGGGGAAATACCAAGGTGCTAACATCATTTTGAGTATTTTTTTTTTTTACATTTTTTGAGGGCAATTAGTAAAGATCGTAATAACGCTAAGTGTAGGTACTAATAGGGTTCAATACCAGATACCAGGACCCCGATTCAACTGGCACTGACAAAATACCATATAGAATTTATTAATAAAGTCCAAAATGAAATAAAAAGGAGTTCATTACATTTTTTCATTCACTCTACAAGACGCTGTTTAATTTTAGACGTTATTACCACATTCGTATAGTCTAAAATTAAATGACTTTTTTATAGTGTCTGTGTGTAAAGTGGATGACAAATTAGTAAAACGGGGCTCGGAATGCGTGTCGACACGTATGGGTGCATTCTTAGTGAAGAGAACAGCTTTGAAATGTGCGCTGTAAATCAAAGTTAATTCTTAGTTCTTTGTTGCATATGTTATGGACCAAGTGATTAATGCGGGGATTATGAATAATACGCGAGCATTATGCTATTGAAATGAACTTAAGTACTGGTTCATTTGCCTGTTTGGTTGTACCTACTATTGAACTATTCATGGAATGGTTGTTAAGATATTGGTTATTTCAACTACGGTTCATGTATTGGCTATGGAATGTCGAGGTGTGCAGTGTCCACCTCACGCAATTGAACTTGTATATAAATTATTTTTGAATTGCAGAGATCGCGCTTTAATCATTATGCCCGCTTGGTCCATAACACACACACACAGTATAGAGATCATACATTCTGTATGTATACAGAATATGTATAAACGCGAGCTTAACTAAATACGAGTTTTCTCCTCCCAGCAAACCTTTGAGTAGTAAAGAAGTATACGGCAATGATGAATATGAAGTGTACATTAATAACATAATATATTTATATTTAAATTGTATTATCATCATCATCATCATTTCAGCCATAGGAAGTCCACTACTGGACATAGCCCAAATTGTATTATAGTAGAGTTAATTAGTTATCTTCATTATTAGTTAGTAAATGTAAAAAAAAAATTGAGAAAGTTTAAATGTCAAATCAATACATTATATTTAACTGTTATGGGACGTATAGTGTCTAATGTCAAACTATACCAAAGTTGTAGCTATTTCTTACGTCGAGTTGTAATGGAAATTATTATGTCTATAATGTTAGTATTGGTCTAAGAACAGGTATCATTTTTACTATAGGATACTAGGGTGATATACCTGATCGCTGTCAATTTTTCGTGACCGCTCCGTACTAACTCAGGGGTGCGTCCGCTATTATATCGCTTAAAAGTGAACGTAAACCTAGCCGCGCCGCACTCCCCGCACTCACCGCATTCCCCGCATTCCGAATTCTTTATACGAAGTACCCGAAGTGGTCGAACACAAAAGCGATGACTGCGGCGACTGCGGTGAGTGCGGTGTGGCTAGGTCTGCGTTCACCTTAAGGCTTCATTTAAAAGGGGAAAGTTTCTCGTACATTTTGGTCCGAAAAATCGTACGTAAATATCACTAACAATAATTGCTTCGTCTAAACATTCGCAGAAACAATGGTCCATGCTTGGCGAGAATTACCTCGCAATTCAGTGTCGGTAGTGTCCGTCTAAAAATAATTATCAAGCAATAATCGTATTTTTAACCGACTTCGAAAAAGGAGAAGGTTCTCAATTCGGATGTTTATATATTTTAACATAAGCGATATATCACTTGCGAATCTCGTAAGCGGGAATTTATTGTTTGTCTGTGTGTAAACACTTTGACACGAAAATGGTATTGCGATTATTGCTAGTGATAGTCGCAAACGATTTTTCGGACCAAAACGAGTGGGAAACTCTCTCCGTCTAAATGAGCCTTAACGCAGGGAGGGGAACGTTGGTCATTGTATATATAGCATAATAGATTTATAGAATAGAAACTTCAACCCTATAGATATTACGGCTACGCAACCTAGTATACGAGCGCCTCTACGGCGTAGCGTGCGATCATTCGACTGCTACGCAGTGGGTGCGGGTTCGATTCCCGCTCAATACAAATATTGTTTTGTATTCAAATTTCAGTTTAGCATACTAAATGCTTTAAAATTATCTCAAATGGAATGGATAGCCTCTGTGGCGTAGCGGTAGTGAACGCGGCTGCCGAAGACGTGGGTTCGATCCCCGCTCAGTGCAAATATTTGTATACATGGATATGGGTACTTGCATTGATCTGGTTGTGCCTCGCCGAGCACGCTAAGCCGTCGGTCCCGGTTGTCATATGAACATCTATGGCAGTCGTTAGGGGTAGTTGGAGCCCTAAAAAGTTCAACAACGACGATCTAAATGCAATGCGTCGACATCGCCTAAAGTCACCATTGGGTTGTGGAGGTCAGATGGCAGTCGCTTCACGGAAAATATGGAGGTTCAGCCAAATCCGCAGTTGAAACTGGCAAAGCGGAACCCAGACTCCGAGGTGAAAGGTTCGGATGCGACTGGGAATTAACGCTAGGATGAAGAAGAAGAATCAAAATAGAATCAATAAACAAATAAGACTTTGTTTTTTTTATCGTGCGAAAAATCCCCACGGATACCTCCCCCGCCGGAGCCGGAGGAGGAGGTTATGTCGGACTTGAACCGACTAAAACGCACGCCGTCTGTGGGCCGTCAGATGCCGGAGGTGAGATTGTCGTAGCCATATCCCTCGCACCCCGGCCGACCCAGGGCCATATCTCTCGATCTGGCCCTCTTCCGGTGTGGGGACCACAGAGTCCCCAACTCGCCCCCGGGTATGGGGAGGCACGCAATGCGCGCCGCCGCCGCAACCTGCTTCTGCTAGGGTGACAGGCGGCTCCACACTTTACCCCCAGGCCCGCGCTCATGGGGGACTAAGGAAACAAATGAGACTGTCACAGGTATATTATCAATTCTACGGTAAGACCACGACATCGATATTTTTTATAGTTGTAAACACGGCTCCAAACGGCTCCCTTCACAATAACGTATTCGCGGAGTTATAAGTAGCAATTGTGGAAAACTACAAATGCGTATTCAATATATGTATCAATTTTCACTGATACATAATATATTGAATACGAATGATCAATGGTGTAAATAGTATAAAAAGTATCCTATATCATATTACAACGCCGATCCATTCTTTGCGTGAAACAGTAATTACAAAGCTCCATCCATACATGCACACACATATATATATTATATATATTAAACCTTTGCTTCTATAGTACATACTAATACTAACATTGATTATTGAATTAAAACATTAAAACATTAGTGTAATGCATTGGCATTACACTAATGTAATGAAATGAATCAAAGCCGAATGCAAAATTCCTGTTTCATATTATATTGATAACTGCTGCTAGTATTGTCGGGTCATCTAATAACAAGCGGATTACAGAGAGCTTACAAAGAGCAGCATCGGTGGATTATTGGACGCTCAGTGTACGCGGTACCGAAAGCTTACCGAGCGCCTATATTTCTATGAAACGTTTCCCTAGCGTGGCGAACGCCGCAGGGGTGCGTACAAATACAGGAGCATCATTCTGAATGACATCGTGTTTCAAACGTAGTTAACATAGAAGGGAGAACTGCCGTAAAACTAGTTGTCGGCTTTTACGAACGCGCTTAGTTACGAATCGATTTGTTATTCAGAATAAGGTGCCAGTTTAGGCATGTTTACCGTGTGTCGACAGCATTCTGTCTGTAGCCGCCCGGCGGCGTTTCACTTCATCCCTTTTTTTTTGAGTTCGTACTGGAAGTTGGGAAAGTAACAGATTTGTACTCTTTTTTACGTTGCCTTGTACAGGACAGTTACCTTTGTAAATTGTATCCTGTTATGGAGCAAGTTGTGCTTGTTAGTAGTTATGTAGGTGTAAAGATTCAAACGAATAATATTCGAAAATGCGTTGATGTAAACGTATGTTAACAAAGGATGTGTTTGTTTGTACAATTATTTCGATGTAAAAAGTCGAGCTTAACTCAGTAAAGACAAGTTTACATGAACAGAACATACATACCATACATATACATTTACAGTAGACATATTACTTAAATACTGATGAAAAAAAAACAATAAAAAAAAATATAAATACATAAATATACAATAAATAATAAATATTATAAAAATAAATAACATACATTTATCTAGTTTGAGCGAGGAACAGTTCTTTTACTTCAGTCTTAATTAAATACGTTCAAAGAAGTGCTTAGTAGTAACTGTACTACTAAGCACTTCTTTGAACGTTAACAGTACGTTTGGACAGTAAGGGATGGTATGCCTCACACTGGTGAGGCATACCATCCCTTACTGTCCGTAACCTTACTACACGCACTGTAAATGAATCAACGTAAGAACTGGAACAGTGAAGAGGTGTTCAAAGAAGGAGTGTGGAGGAAGTGCGACAAGCTTTATCCCTGGGGATAAGGTACTCAAAGCGTTCTCGTAGTAAGCAGGCGAATCAGTATTGAAAAGAATAGAGTAGAGTGAGAGAATATGGTCATAATATTTTGTGTTCAAATGAACCATCTAAATTATGTCAACAAAAATATCGATTATTGTTTGCGGAATACGACAACGTACGCCTGAACTGCGTTGATATAGGTTAGAAGAGACGTCTCGCAGTGACTTTCAACGGTTTGAGGCCTTCTTCAGCTGCGGCACGATAAAGTACTGAAATGCTCTGCCCGCGCACTGATTTCCCTCTTCCTACAGGCCTGGGTTCTTAGGGTTAATGGTTGCCTGTAAGAAATTGCAGCAGAGCGATAAGGCCACCATCTGTACTTACACATAACTTAGATCTCTTTGTTATATTGTTATATCTATCTATGGTGTACAATGAAGAGTTTCTACTTTACTGTACTTTATTTTTTTAAGCGGGGCGGGAAAAGGTATCTATCAAGGTGTCATCTTAGGGACCACCATTTTAAGGCCAATAGCATCAGAAATGGTGGTCCGTATCCTCTGGATTGCACCTCAGCTTTTTACCATCTAGCGTGGTGCAGTCGATTGACGGACCAAATATAAAAAAAGATTCTCGCCTATTTTAAATGAACTACTTGCGTGTATTTTAAATTAATCAGAAAACTATGATATTTTAATTAATATTTGTCTGAATTTGTGGCATAGTGGTAGTGAACCCGCTCAGTGCAAATATTTGTACGAATGAATATGGATATTTGCATTGGTCTGGGTGTTTCCATATTGTATAATAATATATGTATGTATTTACAAAAAGAAAAGTATCTCTCTATGTTTATCCGTATTCTAGACCCCATAACACAAGCTAGTTAAACTATGCTTACTTTGGGTCTAGATAGTGCTGTGTAGAATGTCTTACAATATTTATTTATTTTATATGTTTCTAGTTATAATGCACAAAGCTAAGATAAAATATTTTTATTGAATGTACACCAAGCTTTACTTTCATAGCTGGTGAGGTTATTTTAAACTTCAAAAGGTATTGGTAGAGCTCTGTACATCTAATAATACTTTCATAAATCAATGTATCGTAGCTTTGTATATTGAATGCAAACGAGGCGACGCAATACTTGCAGACTCTAATTTCGAAAACTGCCTGACTAAATGAATGAATGATAATTTATCTGCACGAATATGAATGATACCTACATTGCAATAAACAGCGTATTTCACCGATTCGTATTATGCTCCCCGGCTAATTAGTGCTGTCAAACGAATTTCCTTTGCACGTACGATGCCAAATAGCGTATCGGTGTGGTATTTGTACCTACAATGTGTGATTCCAAAAATATGTGTAATTCTAGCTCAAGTTTTTGTTTTAAAATGTCTTTATTGACTCATAATAATTACAATTATGTACAGTACCAGTGTAAGAGTCCTTGCAGCACAAACTTTGTACAGTATTTGTTCACCCAGTATTGTAGGCCATATAGAACTTACGGCTTGTAAATCAATCAATCAATTAGCCTACTGCAGTCCACTGCTGGCATGTAAATATATCACTTTAATTAAATTATTGAACTATACACAACACTAAAATAAATTAAGTACGTATGCTTAAGGAAAAACACTACGTTTTTAATTTTACTTTTATAGAAAAAGCATTGGATTAAAAACTCAAGTAAAACTAGTAAATTTTCATCATTCTCTGAGGCTTTTCCCAACTCAGTTGAAGTCTTCCAGCCCTTCACAAAGGCATTCCCATCTAACTGTGATGCGGCTGCACTTTGGTATATTTTCCATGTTTTAGCTCCGTGGGCATGTTTACGCGGATAATGGTGTACTCCTACTCCTTCAATACGTTACTCCTGATCCCGTTGGATTATATTATCGGCATAAAAAGCAGCTCATGTTAGTACTGAATAAAATAGCCTTCTGATGGTATAAATTAATGAAATTGTTTCATAAGTTTCAGTGTTTATCGATTAGTTATAAAAGAGTAAATCTGAAATCTCTATAATATTGGCTCAGTGTAACGACTGCCATAGATGTTCGTATGACAACCGGGACGGACGGCTTCCGACGCACAGAAGAATAGACAGATAGATAATTCTTTATTGTACACCAATAGATTTACAGTAGGACTAGTAGGTAGCATGTACAATAATAAATAACAAATAAATAAATGATGACATTCTACACAACGCTATCTAGACCCAAAGCAAGCATAGCTTAACTAGCTTGTGTTATGGGTTCTAGAATGCGGGTATATACTTAGATACATTCGGCTGCCCAAATTCAAAACCCAGTAAGTGTTTTTTAACAAATTTTACAGGAGAGCGTAAAAACATAAAACGAGCAAGCCTTTCAAAAGTATTGAGGTTAGAGTAATAAAGTAATATTTATTGGATAGAGTACTAACCACTGACTACATGATGAGAAAATATTTCGATAATAATGACGTATATTGCACGTTTTACACCCCTTACTAACTTTGAAAATGAAAATCTCAAATTTTTTCTCTGTCCTGACCCGTTTCAAAAAGGTATATGCATATTATGCATGTTTCGTATAGGTAAAATAAAAAATATAAATTTCTGCATCAATCAAGTATTTTTATTGTTTCAAATTAAACATACAATTAGTTAGAAAAGTAACAATATAATAGTGTGCGGGCGGCGGGTAGTAGGCGGTAATCCGCTCCAATTTCTCGCGTCGCGCCCAAGTTCAAAAACCTAGTAAGCCTAAGCCACATTCCCAATAACAAAACACAGTAAGTGCATGTGACTTGCTGAGTTTAAAAAGTTGTAAAAGAGAGTTGCTAGGTTTTTGATCTTGTTTTCTGAAAGTTAAAATGCACTTACTAGGTTTCATGGTGTCAAAATATGTGTTATTTTTTAAGATTTTAAAACAGATGTCTTCACAAGTTGATGCGGTTCCCTATGAAAGTTCGAAATATGGAAAAAAAGTGTTTTCGTAAAAAATGTCCCTTACTGGGTTTTGAATTTCGACAGCCGCATTTTTTCCGTAAATACGTACATATTATACATAGCAACACCCAGACCAATGCAAATATTCATATTCATGCATACAAATATTTGCACTGAGCGGGGATCGAACCCACGCCTTCTGCGTAGCGGCCGCGTTCACTACCGCTGCGCCACAGAGGCAGTCAATTCAGAGGCATTCAATCAGTTTAATGTACAATGAAGGCCTTATCGCTGGAAGCGTTTTCTCCCAACCAACCTTGAGGCAGAAGGGTGTCAATGTCTTATGAATGGCCACTCATGTTAATACTAACTTAGGTATTGTTGCTTAATCTCGTTTACCATTTAGCCGCTAGCCGCTCGAGCGGGCTTACTAACAAAAAAAAAACATTGTACGCAAAGTGCAAAGCCCGTGTATGCTTTATTGGGTACATTTCCGAGAGCGGGTTCTGGATTTGTATAGTATAATACCCTATAGCTGAAAGGGGAGAAATTAGAGCGAGCACAGACGTAATTGAATGACCGAACGTATGCAAACAAGATGGCCGCTGTATTCAGGTGGACAATTCGCACAATACATTTTGGTAATACAGTCATTACATGCAATTTCTTTTTCCTGTTATGTTTTTCTGTATGAACGTATATGTTTGTAAGTATCTAACGAGCTAAGGTTTATGTTGGTCGACTGCTAAGTCGGAGTGCAAATATTTATATGCATCAATATGAATATTTGCGTTGGTCTGGATACTTCTACAAGGGTGGGTTGAAAAGTTCGTAAGCTCACATATACATGAGCTGTTCACTAATACATACCTAGGTACCACTCAGGCAAACGATTGTATTTATACTAAGTAGATTAAGCATTTTTTTGTAAATAGACCAAAAAATGGCCGCTGAGTTTATTGCCGAGTTTTCTCCGGCTGAGGCCGCGTTTCAAACCGGTGGTTCATTTGCTAAACTATTCTTTAATATACATTTTTTTGTTATTTTGGACATTTTGTAAGTGCCATTTTAATGGTCTATACAGAATAATCAACAATAATAATTAAATAATCAATCAATTAGCCTATTACAGTCCACTGCTGGACATAGGCCTCTCCCAATATGACTTTTGATTTAATCCATAAAATTGGACCTTGCTTTCGAAAGACATGTGTAAAAATTTCACAGCTATCGTACTATTAGTTTCTGAGTTATGATATTTTGGGAGACGCAACTTTAGTTAGTTTTTTTTTTGCAAGTTTTAAGCATATTTTGTGTGTTTATAGAGTATTGCTTTTTGACGAAAAAATACTATTGAAGCCAAGGCTTGACTTGAGAAACATTATTCTGACTTTGCACCAGGAATGATTTTCCTACAATTGATAAGTGGCTTGCTAAGTTCAAGCGAGGCAAAATGAGCACCGAAGACGATGCACGCAGTGGACGCCCTAAAACGGCCGCGGCAGCGGTTACCTGGGCCTAAATTCTGCAAGAAAATTCCATTTCATTTTAGCCTTTAAAGTAATGCAATTAAAGTTTAAAATTGACTTTTTGTAGAGTGCATGAAAGAGTGTAATGAAACTCTTTTCATTTAATTTTTGACTGTAGCTCTATAAAAATAAGTTCTAAAATTTGTTGCCCTTTTTGCAGTCTCTGTGGTACCTATGACAGTGGTTGTGCTTAAGCAGAATCGAGGGTTTGGATGAAAACATCAAAAGAGGGCACAATATAATTTCGGACAACCATAAAGTGAAGTCCCTTTCAGGATAGCTGAGACCATAAAGATGTCTAAGGAACGTGTTGGACATAAATATCGTGAATGAACCTTTGGGTATGCGAAAGCCCTGTTCATAGTGGATGCTGCGTGAGCTCAAAATCAATGAAAAATAACCATGTCACAAATCAATAAATACGATGGCAAAATTATTAATCAAATCAAAATCAAATCTTTATTTGCATAAAAACATGGTATAGATAAAAGTTATAACAAATAAATTTACAATATTAAGTATGCATAGGTATTTCGCCAGTGGTGTACTAGCGCGCAAATATTATTTATTTTCCTATCAACTCCTTTGTTCCAGAAAGTCGTCAATGCTATAGAAGCTATGTTTATTTAGCCATTTGTACAACTCTTTTTTAAATAGTTTAGTGTTTAATGCTTTGAGATACATTGGTATATGAAAATTCGTACACACATAGCAAGGCTACTCTTATTATATTTGGTGAACTTCTGGATATCACTCAACACAAGCCGATAAGGATCACTTTGGCTGCACACACACAAATAGACATATCTCTTAATATATAACGATGGCAATGGTAACAGGCTCGTCTGGTTTAATTCCAAGCACAAGCTCTAATGCACTTCTTTTGGGCAATAAATGCCATAACCTGTACTATTACCCCACATTATGAGGCCATATCATAATACAGATTCTACGTAAGCACGGTAGGATGTATGGCAGTTTTGGTTAGTAATATGGTTTATTTGTTTTAGTGCGTATACGTAGATATTTATTAAAGCTTTCAACTTGAGTCTTCCAGGTCATATATTGGTCCAGCATTATTCCTAGAAATTTAGTCTTCACTTAATTTTACTTTTGGTATATTCAAGTCAAAATTATACTTTTCATTGTAACACTTCTAGTCGGTAATCAGGCTTCGAATTGTTGCCGCAATCACCATATTTTCTAGATCTGCCATCCACTGACTTTTTCCTGCTCCCAAACCTCAAGAGGGCAAAAATTTTGCGCTGTTATAGAGCTAACCGCTGAAACTGAAGCCTATTTCGAGGCTAAACACAAATCGTACTATAAAAATGAAATCGAAAAATGGCATGACCATAATCACTAAATTATCCTCGAAGGCATCTATATTGAATAATAAAATCAACTCTATGAATAAACTTTTTTTCTATGCTAGCCTACAAACTTTTTAGCCCAACTGCTATGTATCTATTATGTATGTACAGTCAACAAAGGAGATACGGTAGCACTTTTTTATATAAAGTTGTATGTATAAGTGCAAATGTCTCTCTTTTGTCGACTGTACTTACAAAAAAAAAAAAATAGCAGTTTTTTACATTTTTTTAGTAAGTACATACCTATTATTAGTTTATCCATATTTTAGAATCCATAACACAAGCTAGCTCAGCAAAACAAAGGTATTCATTTGGTACGCTCAAAGATAGGTTATGTAAAGTTTCCTGCAATCATCCAATCCCTGGTCTCAAAAAGCATCTGATAAGGCCATAAAGCTGAGGGCCACCATTGTAACACTGTTGATGTCTGTAATGGTGAGCCTCTTACCTGAGTCTTTACCATCAGGCGAGGTGTAGTTGTAACGATGCAAATTGTTTGTATTGCAATTAATTAATTTGATTTTAATTTTTATATTGGTGAAGTATATGATCGAATATTCAATCACTATCGACTCGGCTACTATCTATGTAAATTTAAATGAATCTGGCAACTGGGACTGCGGTCCGAGTTGATTGCGGTCCCAGTCGCCGGAATCCTCTTTTTTTAATCTGCATTATGACTTCACTCTGCGTTCTGTATGGTGGTGTGCGTACTAACACTATACTAGTACTTCTTCATGATGGCAGTGCAATTATATCTTGATTGTATTCACTAATCTAGGGATATTGTAGTGGATTTGTGGCAGAAGGCACGTAATGTGCATCCCTCCACTGCGTAAGAGCTATAAAAGCTGGGGCAAGCTCATTAGACGTCCTATTTCTGCGGGCTTCATTTCACATTTTCAATTAGCAAGTAGATTGCCACGCCCGGGTGTGAGTGTGATTTGTTTACATAGTGTGTGCTAATTTTCTATTATTTTAAAAGTGGCTCATTGGCGGCATGTAGCTGACGTGGTTTCCCATCTCCTTCATCAGGAATCACTCCTGTATGTTTTGTGATTTCTATCACAACATTTTTCATGGATGATGACACGTCATGTTCATTCTGCTTATGTAATAGCTCTTCCAGGCATGCCTTGCTTTTTACGTGAGCAAGGCATGCCATATTTTATTTTTATGCACACGATAATCCATCGCATATGCAATGTTTTCACGCTACGTCGCGCTTGTGTCGCGACGGAGTAAAACTTTACTTTACGTGAGCAGTTTTTATTATATTTTGACGTAATTATCAGTGCGATTTAATTGCAAGGCTTATTTTCTTCTTTCCCTTGTGCTTGTCAAAAAGACAGTGACAGGGGACCTGGGGTCACTGTGGCGTAGCGGTAGTGAACGCGGCCGCTACGCAGGAGGCGCGGGTTTGATCCCCGCTCAGCCCCTCCAGACAAGTGGCAATTCGTTGCTCGGCGTATGATGGAATAGAATGCCAAATGTATGGGATTTTTTTATTTATTCATTTAACCTTTTAAACAATATTATTATACAATAAGAAGATACATAAGCATTTACAGAAACCTATGCGGTTTATAATCAATGCCTAAGGTGATAAATAACATTATAAAAGTAAACTTAGGAAATGAGTTTTGAGTCTGTTTTTAACACTACGACGAGGTTCAATGTTATCTACAGTGCCCAATCCGGGGATAGTGTATTAATAAGTCGAGGAACCAAGTAAGCAGTCGTTCGTTCACCGTATGTATTGTTTACGCCACTCGGTTCGCATAATATTCCTCGAGCTACATACTGCCCGTGTGTATACAGGTGGTTCATTTTAACCCAAAAATTTTGGTCAAAAAAGTTTTCCTTAAGTACTAGATATTTGACTTGGGTATGCACTGGCAATATCCTGCAATAATTGAACAACCCATTATCATTGTCATTAAATTGCTGTTTGATGTTTTGGGACACAATGTTACGGAGAATTCTTCGCTGAAGATTGAGTATGCTTTGTAGGTATGTATTATATGTGCGACCGTAGCTACTTAGTCCGTATTGGATATAAGATTCAGATATTGATGTATATGACAGGCGTCAACGAATGTCAAAAACGTCAAATCCTATACATTTGTCAACCTATTCCATCATACGCCGAGCAAAGAATTGCCACTTGTCTAGGGGGCAGTGCAAATGTTTGTGTTCATGAAATATGGGTATTTGCATTGGTCTGGTCGTGCCTCGGAGAGTACGTTAAGCCGTCGGTCCCGGTTGCCATAAGAACATCTATGGCAGTCGTTACGGGTTACTTGAAGCCCTAATAAGTCCAAAAACAACGGTATAGCTGCAAAGCTTCGATATCGCCAAATGTTACCATTGGGTTGTGGAGGTCAGATGGCAATCGCTTCACGGAAAATATGCAGGTCTTGCCAAATCCGTAGTTAAGACTGGTAAAGCGGACCCCAGACTCCGAGCTGAAAAAAATCGGATGCAACTGGGAATTAACGCTAGGATGAAGAAGAAGACTTCCTTTCAGACTCGGCTTGTTCATCTCACCTACCAGTTGAGCCCGAAAAAACCGATTATTTTTTTTTTTACCTTGGATATGCCGGAGTCACTGGGGGCCGTTATGTCGCCCCGAGCTCCGAAGTAGAATTTAACCGCAACTGAAATATAGTAGGTGCCAAACCAAAAAGCTAAATACTATGTACTTTTATATATATATTTTTAGTTTTATTGTTAATATTGTACATATTTAAATTGTATTATAGTAGGATTAAACAGAATAAATACCCTGTGTAAATTGAAAAAAAGCTAAATTACAAGTGACATCAGTGATTCGTGGTCTACTTTTAAGTTTCCCATTAGTGCCGGTAGAAGCTTTAACCTTTGCTTCTTATATTCTAATCGAGAGTTTATTCTAAATACCTACCCATGTAACCATTCCATAATGATCCACGAGTGATAAATCCCATCCTCTCTCTCACTCCCTTTCTTTTTGCATGCATCTAATTGCGACGCACAAATAATATAACTAACAGGGATTGATAGGTCACCAGCAGTACAAGATGTAATCCACTCATGTTGATTATAGCCAGGCTCGCTGCAGCTTGCGACAATAATTCATCAAAGTGGCTACATTAGCGTAATTGCCTACCTGAATCGTCTATACAACATTAATGTAAAGAGCTTATTATTCTTGGTCAGGTGACCTTGGATGAGTGATTTCGGGTGAATTTGTGCTTAATATGTTAATGTACTACTAACTGATGCCAGCTGCTCCACCCGCGTTGAATTCTGGTCCCGCCGCAACTTAGATGTACATATTCCAGGGCTAAACCGTAGGTTATGTTTTACCCCGACTGTAGTCTATTCTTGTACCAAATTTCAGTCAAATCTGTTCAGCTTGAATGAATGAATAAAATCATAGCTCTCCCCATTAGCCGAGGGAGTGATTAAGATAGCATTTACTTTTCTGTAACATCTAAACCTCATAAAATTACATTACAATTTTTAACTAATTTAACATAAATTTATTTAGAGTAAGCTTTTAAACAACCCAGTAAGAATTTTTTGTTTGAATGGCGCGCAAAAAATTCTTACTAAAAGAAACCACAAGAAGCTTAGTTGTATGGGACCTGTTGAATGTTTCACTTTGGAAATCGGCCAAGTTCAAAGAGTAGATTTCTCCCTACTCTTTATGTTGGACGCTTACCAAGTCGCTCTGTGGGTCAAGGTCAAATCGCTACCCAAACAAGTTGAATGAACTTTTATTCGTGAATGAATCGATATTTATTTCACCGGCCTGCTGTATGAGAAAACAATTTCGTTAAATATGACTATAATAAGTTTTCTATCCCGATTTTTACTTTCTTTCAGTTTAATAGAAGGGGCCAGAGGGCATCATAAAGTGAAGGGATATTTCGGCACATGCCATTTATGCATGAAGGTTTCTCATACTCAACTGAAAAATCCAATAATAATTAGATGAAAACCTGGCTTCAATCTCACATTAAACGTTGTGAGGCATTGTGCCACCTTCCAGAGGAAATGATGATGGACGGCTGGTTGTATATTAAGAGTGAAACCGCCCAAATCGGTAATATTAACGAGTTTGATAATTATTTTGAAAACACATGGCTAAACAAGAAGTCCCCGTTGATTAATAAATGGCGTTTTTCTAATGTTGGTCGTAGGATTAGTAACTATTTCGAGTCCTGAAACGAAAGAATAAATAAAGAAATGCAACCGAAACCAAATATAACAACTTAATGTAAGATTTATATAAAGACTAACTATTACTTTGAACTGTACAGAAAAAATGGATTTATAAGCAAAAAAAAGCAATCACCAAATTAAACCAATACTCGGATTTGATAATATAAGGTAGGTATATTCAGTATAAATGCCAAACATTTTTACCTTACTACTACAGCCGCTTTAGAAAGTTCCACACGCTTCCGCTACAAGAGTGTAGAAAAATAGCAGACCTTTCACTACTAATAATATCTAAAACGGATAGACTGATGTAACCGAGTTGATGAGCAAAATAGGTCTTCTGGTACCCGCAGCGTTTCTCCGGAGGTACAACCTCCTACAAACTCCTCTTGTCCGAACCACCTGCAAACAGAATTCATTCATGATCAAGGCGTGCCACACGTACAATGCAGCGTGCCGGTAAGTCGACATCGATAATATTATGTTTATACAAATACAATGAAACTTAAGAGAATATTATGTAATTAACAGTTTGCTCTTTCTATTCAGTGGGATAAAGATATTCGTTACATACGACTGCGTGTCTTTCAATAGGTACCTACTAATGTTTTTCTTTTTCGTTTTTATTAATTGTGAAAACTTTTAATTGGCCGTAATATGTAACATAGACATTTTTTTGTACTACTTTCTAGCTGTAAGTTTTCCTTAATTGTAAATTATAATAAGCTAGCTGACCCCGCGAACTTCGTAACGCCTTTTTTTAATTTTTTCGCCGTAAGAACCATCCTCGTACTTGAGGGAATATTCTAAAAAAAGAATTAGCGAAATCGGTTTAGCTGATCTCAAGATTTGCGCTTAGCAACACATTCAGCTATTCATTTTTATATTACAGATAAAATAAAACATCCCTTCATTTTTTTATATGAGATAACTGGCCCTTTCTAATAATCTGTTCCGGGCCAATATACTCATACACATTTTAAAAATTTACATTTGACCCGCGGCCAGTTTTTACGTGGGCGAGATGTCTATAAACCGAAGCGACTGTCATCTAACCTCCACAAGCAATTGGCGATATCAAAGCATTGCAGTTAGACCAGTTATTGTACTTTTTAGGGCTCCAACTACCAGTAACGACTGCTATAGATGTTTGTATGGCAACCGCGACCGACGATTTAATGTGCTTTCCGAGGCACGACCAGACCAATGCAATTTACCCATATTCATGCATTCAAATATTTGCACTGAGTGGGGATCGAACCCGCGCCTCCTGTGTAGTGGCTGCGTTCACTACCGCCACGCAACAGAGGCTGTCTATCCAATTGACGATATCGAACTATTATTATAATAAATGAACACTTGCTGAAAATCGTGCGAAGTGGATTAGGAAAAGCTGGAAAATGGGACCTGGGCTGCGAGTGAGGACGTTGGATACAATCGTCATACGTCTTTATGACGATGATGACGCTGATGATGAAGATGATGATGATGATGATGATGATGATGATGATGATGATGATGATGATGATGATGATGATGGTGATGGTGATGATGATGATGATGATGATGATGATGATGATGATGATGATGATGATGATGATGATGATGATGATGATGATGATGGTGATGATGATCTAAGGGTTCTTAAGACAGGTTTCTTATAGCTATAATGAATACAAATTTCTTCATACTGTGTCAGTTTAAAAATAACACGGTAGGTCTTTACACTAAATCCAGATAATAAAAATCTAACCACATCATAATAAAATGAAGTAAATAGTCTCCTTAAACGGTTTGACCTTGATGAGAAGTTGTATCGATCGTTCGCCGAATCGATGATGACCTTTTGACCTATATTAGGGTGTCGCGAAGTCGAGAGTGCCGCAGCGTCGAGTCGAGGGGACGTTGTACCGTTGAATAGCCCTACTTGTTGATACACATTGATTTGTACACAAATATTTTAATGTTATCTCGTATGGGGTGTATGCGAACCCCACAAAATTCATAGCGTTCCAGAAGGTTCCAGACCATTCTTTTAGTCGGTATACAAGTGGTAAAGGGTGAAATTTTTCAAAAGGGTAGCCGGCAGATAATGTCTTAGGTAAGAACGCTAAGGTCGTTCAATTTTGTATAGAATTCTGGGCGTTCGCGTTCTAATTTCAGATATTGAATCCTACTAATATTATAAACGCGAAAGTTTGTAAGTATGTGAAGATGTAGGTATGTGAGAACGTTTGTTACTCTTTCACGTAAAAACTACGGAATGGTTTTAATGAAGACTTTACAATAATATAGCTTGTACATCAGAGTAACATATAGGCTATATATCAACGATGAACGGGATTAGAATACCACGCGGGTTGAGCCACGGGCAACAGCTAGTTCCGTCAATTTCTGAGATTCCGTAAGGACCTATGGAATATCAGTTACTAAATTCAGATTTTAGATTCCGTATATTATATAAACATCTCTAACACGGTTTCAATTTGTAAAGCAAGCTGGCAAGATACTCGTACAAAAAATGGTATCACTTTGTGTATTACAAAAACAATAAATACTACAAATATAGGATGTTATATAACATTTTGATTTGACATATCAAATTCAATATTATTTGCGAAGTTACTTCGACGGGTATTGTTCTGCTCCTGACTGAGGTTGAGCCAGGATCCTCGGTACTGTTCATACCCGTGCTGACACTTCATACTTAGTAAGGCGCGTTAAACAGCGCGCTCTATAGCAATGTATACTACATTGCTATAGAGCGCGCTGTTTAACGTTTGAACATTGAGTGCAAATGATATCAGATTCAAAAAGTTTATTCGAAAATTTTGTATTGGTAGTATGATGTAATCTATTATATTATCTGTTTTTGTACCTAATAAAATTAAATAAATAAAATACTGGAAAACTAAGTCGCGTTTTCATCTCACCTCTACAGGAAACAGAGGTCTTTGACCGGTATGCCCTACGTCGCCCCTTGTGTCGCAGACAAATTTCATAGAATTTCGTTTCCAAGAAAATGTTTCATATAGATAATATTTGGTCCTTGTATTTTCATTTCAAATATTATTGTTTCAAAGACAATTTACTAGACTGAAACATATTACACAGAAACACAATTTAATGAATTTTTGTTTTGTTTTGTTGTCGAATTATCTTAGCGCAAATAAGTTTTATATAATCTTTTGAGTGGTATGTCAAACGATTTTATATTTAGATGTTGTATGTTATGATAATAAAGAATATTTCATTTGTAATTCTATATGATTATTCTAACATTAAACTTTATGTGAAACAAAAATCAATGATTTATAAATTTTCAAAGTAAGTGTTCTTTGTATTGAGTATTCTATGAAACGAAAATATGAGAATTTTTTTATGTGAAACGAAATTCTATAAAACAATTAGCTATAAAACAACGTACACCCGTCCTAACATGTCATGAGTTACGGTACCGAAACGTGGACGTTGTCAGTGGGGTTAGTCCATGACCTAAAAGTTGCGGAGCGGGCTATGGAACGAGCTATGCTTGAAGTTTCTTTGAAGAATAGAATTCGCAACGAGGTCATCTGACATAGAACTTAAGTTACCGACATAGCTTGCAGAATAATCCAGCTGAATTGGCAGAGGGCTGACCATATCTGTCGAAAGACTGATGGCCGTTCGAGCAGATGAGTCCTAGACTTGTAACCACGAGAAAGTAAAAGGAAGGTGGGACGCTAGCCAATTGGAATGACGACCTGAAAAAGGTGGCTATATATCGTCGTTCTTGGTTGTCATACGAATATGTGTGTCATTCTTCACTAGTAATTAGAGCGATGAGCTATGAATTTATCGATCCTCTAGCTATCGAATGACTTGATTAAATATGGAGTGTGTGTGGTGGATTAAATAGTGAAATGTGGCTGCATCGTCCAACTGCATTATAAGAATTTTAATATCGTCATATTTTCATATTTGCGTCTCTCTGTGTAAACAAGAAGACGCATTTACATCAAAGAGGAATTGAAAAGCAAAGAAAATATTAGATTCATGTTGGACATGGACGTTTATTAAAAATTGTGTAGTTCAAAGTGAGTAAAAACCCGGAGAACAAACAAAAATGTGCATAAGAACGGTATGTGGGGGTAGGGCCCCTAGAAATGTGTAGACCACTCTTTAGGAGACTTTGGTGTCTATTTACATATTAGAGGCAGGTCTGTTTGTAAGAAATCAAAGTCACTTGTTTGTCAAAGCAAGTGAAACAGGTAGGTTTGAATCTCGAGATCCCACAAAGTTAAAATTCGAAATGTACAGTACTAGCCTTCACCAGAAAAACTGATTGATGATGAAAATAAAGATTTACAATTACATCCCAAAGGTGATCAGGGAACTGCCTAAGACCCAATTTAAGTGTAAATTAAGGCAATGGCTATTATGTAAATGCTTTTAAGATCTGATTTTTTTTTTCGTTTGTGACTAAAAATGTAACATATATCTTCACCGTGTCTCCTACTATAATATTCAACCTATTTAATTTCATTTGAAAGAAAGAAAGAAAAATTATTTATTCATAAGTACATAAACCATTAACTTTATTTCTTAAGTTGAATATTTCATAGAATATTCCCGGTATAGCTTAAATGTTATTGCATGTATTGTGGGTGGCTAAAGTAATCGCAAAATAAAAAGCCCGCTTTGACAGTTCAAGTCCATGAAGTTCTCAATTTTGAGAACGTAAAACAATGACATTTTTCAAACGAAGAATGACATTTTTCATTGATGGGTACCGCCCACTCCGCTCAGTGCTGTCCTTAACGATTTTTTCATACTGTCCATAGACAAGAGAATAATTGGTTAAGGAAAAAATAAATCGATCACGATATATTTTTTATATTTTAATTTTGCAAGTTTAATTTCTTTAACCAGTTGCAGCAATTCAGCTCTTAACATTATCCTTATTTTCAAAAGGAACAAAACTGCAATCAAAGATTTTCTAAAACTCGCCCGGTCATCGAACCGACTAAACTCCGAAAAAATAACACCTGTATTTTGATGATATCAATTCACAGAATCAATCTTACGGTTCAAATCTTTCTAACAAACATAATCAATTAAATGAGAAGAAATCCCTGAAACCTTTGTTTATAAATTCAATGAGCCGAAGTAAAGCACTTTTACTCAAAGGTCCATCAAGTAATATTAACAATAATATTCCTTATTAATATTAGGTACGATTATGTACTTGTTCCTTTTGTTCGTGCGGATACCCCCGCCGGCCGCCGATACCGCCGCCGATATGTCGGACTCGATCCGACTAAAACAATTAACAATTTACGATATGTAAGATAACCAAATATGTAACGATATTCTCTCGCCACCCACATTATGAACATCCACATGTACACATATGTGGATGTTCATATGTGTAGGATACCTACTTAACATTAAACATGCTTTATTTTGTTTCATAGTATTTATAAGTTTAGATTTTGTAGATTGTCCTTTATTTAATTTACCATGTTTGTAAGAGAGATTTGATCCATATATTTGACCCTATCTATAGCTCATTTAAAATTTACTTATTCATACTCTTTTCTCACCGATACAAATTGATATGTAACAGGCAATAAAAATACAAAAGACATGTCAAAGTACAATTTTTTTCTTGCACTGGCGCTCAAAGATTATTTCCGTGTTACATTTAAACTCGTAGACATTAAATAAATATAACATTTTGGCATTTCTCTGGACATTGTGATTGTATATACTGACTAACCCGGCATAGCTATTTGGACTTTGGATTCTCACGATTTGAATTTTTGTAGTCATGGATGATATCAACAGTGCCTTTTGT
Organism: Eilema depressum; assembly: GCA_914767945.1. Classification (NCBI taxonomy): domain Eukaryota; kingdom Metazoa; phylum Arthropoda; class Insecta; order Lepidoptera; family Erebidae; genus Eilema; species Eilema depressum. The sequence continues at coordinate 28,758,231 of OU612012.1, read as the reverse complement.
ATCTGTTGCCAGCGAAGTTTAAGTCGGTATTGGTGGAATTCGTCGAAGATCATGCGATTTGACAGTGGAGCTGATACGAAACAATCCTACTTTAATGACGTATTTAATTGAAATTGCGGATGTGGTGCAGGTAAGTTTTTGAATATAAGTAATGCTGAAACCTAACGATTTCAGTGTGGCTGTACCCCCTTTGAAAATATATTGGTCCGTTAGTAACTTCAATTAACGGCTTTAACTGACTGTCTGAAAAAAACTCGTGATTTCACTACAACTAATAATATAATGAATGGGAACTCCTATTTATTCAGTTTGGTGAAGACGACAAAATCTGCAGGCCCTGTCTACAACGTGGTCAGCGTTACGCTAGTGTAAACGCGGTGACTGAAGATATCCCCGTACTAGATCAAGCTATTCAAGGACATCAAGCTGAAGAACCCTTCTCAGAAGAGCAACCCATCCCCGATGCAAATGAAAATATCCGAGCGGTACAAGTAAATATGCTGCGAATGATACCGATACCTAGTTACACTCGTATATATAGCACCTTTTAATACGCATACTTGTATTATCGCAGCATGCAATAATAGAAATCTGAAAAGAATTCCCATTGATATAAGGGCTTTGGTTCTACAAGGAGCATGCTTTTATATCCCACGTGGCAATCGCATATGTGAAGAACATTATGTTAGATTCAGTGTGGCAAAATATTCGATCAAGTACTCGTCAAATATTGAACGAGTTTACCCCGGCTTAATGTTAAAGATATGATGAATAAATTAAGAACTCGAAAGGTTTTTTTCAGACTTCGATAGACGTTCCTCAATAAACAATTCAGTTTTTCATTACTACATAAGTTTCTCAAAATCCCAATTCCAACAAATCCTTCAAAATTGTCTAAGTATTTCTCAGCGGTATTATAATAGAGCAGGTAGAACTCTTGCCACCGCGCTTACCAAATTTCACACGGGAAAGTCAAATGAGAGATTCTCTCAGATTTTCAACATCTCAATAAAAACCTTTGATAAAACTATGAAAGTTGTTAGGGAAGACTTATTAAGGCAGTTTGTACCCCAATATCGAGCTATGATCATAATGACACGAGAATTCCGAATGTATTATTTGACAGTCCTGATGTTTATTCGCAAAAAGCAGTAATTACATATTACTTCCAGAGAAAATCGTATAGTTTCCAGAAGTTCCGCCATCTATTAAAGCCTTTTGTTATTAGTTTATCCTGATGGTCACATTAAAGACTAAAAGTCTTATGTGATATCTATACTAATATTATAAAGAGGAAAGATTTGTTTTTTTGTTTGTTTTTTTTGTTTTTTTGTTTGTAACGAATAGGCTCCGAAACTGCTGGACCGATTTCAATTATTCTTTCACTTATAGAAAGCTACACTATCTGGGAGTAACATAGGCTATATAACATCACGCTACTACTAAAGGGAGCGGAGCAGTGAGCATAAATGTCAATAAATCGGGCAGATTTCCATACATTCTTTACTAATATTAGATTTGTATTTTTGTATTCGAGTAAACTCAAGAACTACTGAACCGATTTCAAAAATTCTTTTACCATTAGAAAGCTGCACTATCACTGATTAACATAGGCTATAATTAATTTTCAAAAAAATAAGGATCCTGGATAAAACATCAAAAATGTAACCCAAGGTGTAAAAAAATTACCTAAAAAATTCCTTACATCGCGTACGCTGCGAAAAATATTGAAGATAGAACAAAATAATGTACTGTAGAAATGTATAACTTAAAAAGGTCTACATAAAAATCCGCGACAGCATATGTCTATCTAATAAGGGTAGCTCACAATAACCATTTTTATCTTTTACAAATTATAAAAAAAATATGTCATTTTCGAAGCTATTTTTAACAATATAGTGTTAAGCCTTATCTGACTAAATACGTTAGATACATTGTACATTTAATGTAGATCAAAATTGCCCTTTACACTGTATAATTATAATGAATATTTTAGAATCTATTGCAGTATGAAAGTAACGCGCGACGATATAAATTCAAGCCGAAATGCCGATCAAAGTCAGACCACGGAATCTATACCTTTATATTAATTCTTATCTAAATAAATCGTTTGGTATTTAAGATTGTTTCAATACCTGTTGAATTATTGAAATCGGACGTTCTATTCAAAAGATATTACGAAATTATAATGTCAATAAATCCGGTAAATTACCATACATTATTTGAAAACTAATTATTATTACGGGCATGGGCTAAAAGGGTGCAACCACGGGTGTTCGAAGTATTTCACGAGCGAAGACAGGGAAGGTCAGCTGAACACAAGATGCAACGGTAACGGGATCCGAATGCGGGATTGGAACCTCTATGTGATGCATCCTGGGTAACGGAGGCATTAACGCTCCTCACCCAGGGGAGGCGCTACCGCCTACGGCAAATACATACAGCAACGGGAGCAGCTCTATAGAGGGCTGCTCAAAGGCTTCCCACATGTCCCTCTGACTACGAGGAGGCCCAGTAGAGAGCAGGAAAGGGAAGGGCTGGTCACCGAGCGCGGACGTGAGGATTATAGGTCCGGCCTCCTGTCATCCCTTCACGCCCGTCTCCTCCCTTTCCGGAATTCGATGGGACATCGTGCTTCCCACTTCTGAGAGGGCCATCTTAAAATTGTAGATGGCCCAGGGTCAGCCGGGGGGTGCGGAAAATGCCCTAGGCAATTTTACACTCCAGCAACTGAAGACCCGCGACGGCATGCTGTTTAGTGGGTCCGAATTCAACATGGTACTCCTGATGGCTGACGGGGATGGTATCCGAGGCAATTTTAGCACGAAAGAAAAGTTTGTACGGAATCCGAATTCCACGCGGGCGGAGCCGCGGGCAACAGCTAGTGACTATATAATATGACTATATGTATAATATGTCTTATGTCTATATAATAATAATTTAGATTATTTTTATTTTCATTCATCTAATACATAAAAATCAATGCCACTTTTCGTTGTTAGCTTAGAACTCAAGAACGGCTGAACCGATTTGGCTAATTTTAGTCTTGAAATGTTCGTGAATGTCCAGGGAAGGTTTAAAAGTGCAGTGGGAACGGAAAAAATATGGCGGTACGAAGTTCGCCGGGACAGCTCGTATTATTATATTATTATATCAATAATGATGTAGAAAGAATGAAAATAATAATAATCTAAATAGAAGGAGAGCTTATTTCGAATATGAATGCTGAAGTTACTGAATTTCCTATTTTGAGTGCTGATGATTTAATTCTGTATGCACTTGGCACTTATCAAATCCAGCAAGCTCGTAGCTACAACGGAGAACATGTGAAACCTGACGGCTCATATGAGGTGTTTATAGAAAAACCATATTCAATATGTTTTTTCTGATTGAGAACAATTTCGAGAAACAAGCCAGAAGGATTCAATTATTGAAGTGGAGAACCAGGAGGTGAACAGAAGGTGAGAAGCCCCCTAGCCCGATGGACCCGATGGCTGAGCTCGGTGGTGAGCCCATTGCCGTATTCCGGGCACTATTGATGACTCGAGCCACGCATCTGAGACTGAGTCTGGGCTGTATATATCTGTCTGATTTTTCAATTCAATAAAAACCTTTGGTAATACCGTGAGGTGAAACCAGTCAGGTTGAAAAATAGTGTCTTATTCAATATGTAGCTACTCATTCTTTATAATTTGAGTATTTATTTGGTGAAAAATTTAGCTATCAAAGCTACGAAAACGATAATACGTTAGAGTAGGTATACATTTATATATAGAGCGCCCGTATCACTCGGGTCTGTTATGCCGAGCGCTACGAACGGGTTTAAATAGTACCGAGGCAGACGCCGAGCGATGGTATAAGCACACCCAAGTATAGGCAATTCACACATTACCGAAAATATCAATAGTTGGACTTATGAATTTAGTACCTACTTAGTTATAATTTTATTAATTTTTTTGTTCGATTTGCTATAATGGATGGATAGAGGTACAAAATAATGGTATTGTTTTATGTATTACGAAATACGACGATTTAATTTATAATACTGATTTAAAATATCGAACTTATTATTATTTGCTAACAATAAATCACTTTAGCAAGGAACAAGGCGCCTCGGTATGCACGAACACGATACTCGTAGGTACTGCTTATTTCGGCGCGCTCCCTAAATATACTGTGCATAAAATACCCACTTCATACCTATAAGATGTTCAATGCTAAATTTCGAAGAGGGTACTTATTCGAATTACGTTTGAAACCGCCTCATTAGTACAGTACTCGTGAAATTGAGCAAAGCATAACTTGTATTTCAAAGAGGGCTTATAGGTGCCATTGAGTAGCGACTCGGTCCTAACTTCCCTTGGGAATAAGATTTTGTGAAAATCAGATTCTACAACCAGTTTGTCGCTCTGAAACATAACTCCGACAAACTTTTTTCTGCCGAGTGAGTCGCCAACAGAACGTTTCGATTATCAGTTGTTCACCGACAGAACCTTTCAACTACGAACATTGTGCATTCAATTTTGAGTCATACATACATGTAAGTAGTTAAATGATAAGCTAGCTTATGACTATATATTATGATGACTATGAATACAAAGTTTAATGTTATGTGTTATCATTTAACCTTTCAAAACGTATCATCCTTAAAGATCAAGACTTCAGAAATCATTACTTGTGACAAACCATGCCTAAATAATGTTTGTCGACGAATTCTTCTTTGGTGAAAGATTCTGTCGTCGATTCACGCATGAATTAATCGCTCTGTCGGCGAAACGTTCGTAGTTGAAAGGTTCTGTCGGTGAACAACTGATAATCGAAACGTTCTGTCGGCGGCTCATTCGGCGGAGAAACGTTTGTCGGAGTTATGTTTCTGACCCACAAACTACAACCTACTGACTCTTATTATGAATAATTATGATCTTAAGTAGCCTTAATTGTAAATTTCATGTGTTTAACTTTCTTTTTTTACCCGACTGGTATGAAGGGTTATGTTTTTCGCGCGTATCTTGTATGTTTATATGTGTTTGTAATATCGTACATTCTTCATATCTGTACGAGCCAGTACTCGTACATTGTTTTCATGTTTTGTATAAGTCCGTGTCAGCATTTCTGATAATGTAGCTGTGACATACATTAATTACAATATTATAATTAGTTCTCAAATTGCCGCACTAGTGTAAACACGTAGGTTTTATGGTGCATAATTAATTAACGTTCTCAGGTACGTCAGCGTATCATTTAACCTCGTGCAACAAACGGTACAAGCAGACAAGTGCTCGTACAATATCTTCTGAACCACTTTACGGATTCTAGTGATTGATGTCTCAAAATTAAATGTAAGGTATTCATTACCCAAGTGTTCTTGGGTATATTATATGGAAAAAAAGTTTTATGGTCAACTTTTGGCGCCAAAATGTAAAAAAAAAAAAATTCCTTCAAACTTATCATAGTCATAGTAGGGTAGCGGTACATACCTATTTGCAAACTATAATCGGATATAACATATGTTGTATGTATATCCCTAAATACTTCACGAGCTTCGTCTACTGTCATTAAAAACCTATAAAGACTAGAGTCGATAATTTTTGAAACAAAAACAAATAATAGTAGGATGAAACCCGTTATAGGTAAAAGGAAGAGAATATAACAAAAATAAAAGGAAAAATAATTTACGGGCGATCTGAGGTCGGGAAGTGGAAGGGGGGGGAGTTTTTAAGGGTAAAAACGGTTTATCTCGATTTCCGGCAAAACTACAAGTCCTATAGAAAAAAATTAAATGACAAAGTTGTAGGTAATAACACTTTTGAAATTAGTTTTTTTTAATTAACTGTTTTTACCCTTAAAAACTCACCCCTTCCACTTTCCGACCTCAGATCGCCCGTAAATTATTTTTCCTTTCATTTTTGTTATGTTCTCGTCCTTTTATAAGGGGTTTCATCCTACTATTTTTTTTTTTTTCACTTTTTACCATTTTCAAACGTATCGGCCCCGGTCTATTAATGTTAGTACTACATTTGACATTAACTTTGTAAGTACTTTTTTAAACAAAAATAATTCACAATACCTATATACAGACCCATCGTTCCAGGCGTCAAATATTCCTCCCCATCGATGCCAACCGAAAGGGTGACCAGTAGATTGGTAAAAATGTTTTTACTAACACCAACTTACAATAGAGGTATTACGTACTGCCTACTTTGTTAAATACCGCGTCAATTCAATTTCCAAGTGAAAATTTCGTACAAATTCCAACAGTCTATTGTTTGTAGGGAAAAATAAACTGGAGGGTAGGTTTATTACGTGTTCGTACATTTTATAATACTGGGAATCACAACAGACCGCACATCATAAAGGGTATTGAAGGTTAACCAACACAAATTCGGTATTTCATCGATGCATTGAAAATTATATAAATGATGAAGTCCAGGGATTCCGAATGAGAAGGGAGCGCCAAAATATTAATTCGTTGTTCGGTAGGTATGCGTACGTGTAAATTAAATTATTTTCCATCAAAATACGGACAATACGGCATTCATTGCTTGCGTACCTGATCACTGGATATCAAAGCACCGTTATTTAAGCCCACATTACATTCGAAATAACTGAATTAGTTAGTGCACTGAAATATAAATAGTAGAAGAAAAAAAATGTTTATTTGCATTATACATTTGGGTGTCACAATTTTTTAGTTGAAGCCTCCTTTTAAGCAAGCAATGCCTTTATTAGGAGTAGTGTAGATAAAGTTACTATCAGATCGATCTTGACTAGCAAAGTACCCAAAATGTTCTTTACATACCTACATACATTCATATACTCACACCTGTAAATCCCCGAAGGGGTAGGCAGGCAGAGGTGTATTAACATCCACATTTCGTCAACTATGATTTTCGGGCCCATGTAAGCGTTAAGCGGGCACTTTCTGTATGTTTACTGTCGGATGGAGAACAGCCCTATCCCTTAGTCGCTTGCTATGATACCCACAGGAAGAGATGGGGTGGCCCTAATCTACTCCAACGAAAACAAACACGGCGAAATGTTCGTACCTACCTAATACCAATAATTTTGAGTCAAGTCAAACAGTTTTATTGATTTAAATTGTATTATCGTCCGAACTAAAGGTGTGCGATACCTATATCAGAACAATCAGTCCTCAGGAAGGGAGAATACCAAGATATTAAGATCATTTTGAGTATTTTGCTAGTCAAGATTGATCTGATGCTAACTGTACCTATGTTCAGAACATTCATTTCATTATTTACAAGCATGCGAATTGCTAATTGCGTCTAAAGTTTGGAGCCTCATTCATTTATAGAATTACTACCATCGGACCTCCCAACCCCGGCAGGAAAGCCGTTAGTTAATGTAAATCCCAACAATAATGTCAAGTTCCACAACTCGTGTTAAATTTTTTGCAATTATAACAGCTTTCGAAATAATAGGTATATTGATAAGCGTTGTGATTTCATCGACTTCTTTTTGTAAAGAATTGCGTAGGTAGGCCGAGTAATGAAAGTGTACCATAATTTTTAAGGACGTAATTAAAGTCTTTGAAGTCACAAAGAAGGTCGAAAAACGTGATACAGATTAAATTTTTTATTATCGTTACGTTTCATTTATTTATATACAAGTGTTGGCGTACACGTGCCTCTCAAAAGACTGTAGGCGTGTATCCGCAGGAAAGATTTTCAGAGCAAAATTGCGCCTAACCTGGAGGTCGTAAAGCTTAGTACGTCCTACAACTCCATCAGAATCTTCAACGGACTGCCTCTAGACTTAAAAACTATTATTTACAAAAGAGAATGTCACCATTGAGTTGTGGAGGTCAGATGGCAGTACCTTCACGGAAAATATCGAGGTCCAGCCAATTCCGCAGTTAAGACTGGTAAAGCAGACCCCAGACTCCGAGGTGAAAGCTTCGGAAGCGAATGAAGAATATTTACAATAGAGATTTCCAAGACAAATTGAAGGCTTTTCTATTACAAGGGTGGTTTTATTCAGTCGATGAGATGTTAAATAAATAGATATCTAAACTGACAGCAGATATATAATGTAATTTCATTGTTAATTTTTATGTGTCATAATTTTGTAATGCTTTTGATTGTTATTTTTCTTATGATTTATTACGGTTCGCCTACTGACACTCATGTCACGTTCATCAGTACGTGTGTACGTGTATCAATATAGCCAGCGTATCATGATATAACATGCCCTCAGAGGAAAAATACAATCCAAATAAAATTTATTTGAATTGTATTTTTCTATTGATATGCTGGCCATATTGATACATGTACTGACAAATCTGGCATGAGTGTTGGCGTACAGTGATTTATTGATGAGATTTTAAAACTCATAGGTTCGGCAGGGCGGGTGTGACGCCGCTGGTATTGCTAAATGCCCACGTCTATAGGCCACGGTAACCACTTTAAATCAGGTGGACCGTGTACTTGTCTGCTATCTATATGGTATAAAAAATGTATAAAAAGAGATCTCTCTTTTAGTTTGCCGTTTATACTTCCCAGAACTCCATAGGGCATTATCCTGTGTTGGGAGTACCTATACGCTGGCAAACTTTCAGCTTTCATAAAATAACGAAGGTACACTATCAAAAATCGCAGTGATTATGTGTTCGTAGAATTCGAGTCGCATCCATTACACACATACATATACTTACTCGCGCCTGTTGTGATTGTACACTAATCAAACCAAGACGTAAACACATAACTCCTAATAGGTACGGTTCTCCGTACCTACCTACTATACCATAATTTATTGTATTTTCTTATCTACTTACACTTCGGTACTTATAAAATCTCCAAAACCAGATAAAAACGAGTTCTTTCCGAGAAACAAAGACATTGGTCTTGTTATGCATAAGTAGCGTCGAACATGTGCAAATAATAAAATGTTACAAATTATGGCCATGGTCCCAACCTATTGAAACGTCGGGTCTAAGTGGGAGGAATTCAGAGAATCGGCGTGAGAGCGTCGCTTGTAGAGAGTTGTAGCACAAAGGGGATTTTTTTTTACGAGAGTGATCGGGGTGTAAGTTCGGGCATTCGACTTCGGACCGGGGAAGAGAGCGGTTAGAAGAGGAGGACTTGACATCGGGAGGCCAAGGAGAGCGGACGGAACTAGGAGACGAGGGAATCGGGGACAGGCGCGGGCGTATCAAGTAAGTTATCGTGGTGAACAAGTAGGCACCGTGAAACTCTACGGCCGTGGTGAGTTACTTTCATATAATTATTCACAGTTGTAATTATTGTCGTGTTTATTTGTCATAAGTGTATTTGGGCCCCGGGCTGAGTAATTTAGTTATCCACGTCTAGTCTATATGTTGTTGAACCGCGTAGTGCGTTGATGTACGTTACGTGGTACCGTAAATGGGATGTATGTGAGAGCGTCACATATGATGAGCTAGGCGGCGGACCCGAGACTTGTCAAGCAGAGACCTGGGGTTACCTTCGTCGGGATAGCCTTGGGTTGCAGATGCTCATCTCCCCGGTAATCCGTGAACGATAGCGGCTTCATTATGATGATGGAGGAAGGTGAGCATCACGCGTATGGATGAGGAACAAGTTATAGTGCAGAGGCCGCGACCTATCGTCGTATAAAGTTAATACAACCGCCTCGGGATAACTAGGACCGGGTGTGGTTCGATTCCCACGGGAGAACTAGCGCTGAAGAGTAGTCTCTCAAGCACAGAGGTCGGTGCAACCAGATATGCCGGGCGGAAGATTGGGGTTTGGACACCCCACGGTACGGAAGCTGTGTTGATGAAGTACGGTAGCTTGTAAACCGAGTTTATGCGTGTGATTGAATATATGGGAAGCAAGTAACATTCATCAACGTGTCCGATCTCTTGTTGTATATATTTTGAGTATTCTCCTTTCGCAGTTACATTCTTTGTCTATTGAGACGGTTAAGTCCAGTGGGGAAATAACTGTCGTTGGTCGTATTTCACAGTATGTGTGCGGCTTGGCGGGGCACCGTACCACTCGCCAAAGGGCGAGTGCTGGCATTATCGATATAATTTCACGTTGAATAAGTAAAATCAAGTTTCATTCAGCTTTGGGGAGACGATGTACCGTCACACTGTATATCCCCTAAGGGATAGAGAGAGACAGAGGTGCATCAACACCCACATTTCGCCAACTATGATTTCCAGCCACTATGAACTAGGGAGCGAGCCTATTGCCGTCCAGCGGGCACTTTTACATGGGCTTTACGTTTACTGTCGGATTCGTTCGGAATTCATTAATTTTGAGTATAAGGGTTCCGTTTTTGCCATTTGGCTACGGAACCCTAAAAATGAAATACATTTTACAATGTATGATCAAAGATTGACGTGGTCATTTACAATATTAATAGTATAACACTCACAGGGATATTTACCACGTTTTTGTTTTTATCGAGTATCCTTTTTTTATGGGACAAGTCAATTTGACTTTGCCTTGCTCAGGTCGTAGCCTGAAATTTGGGAAGGGGTCACGTGCGGAATTTTCTTCTGGAAATAACTCTTTGGAAGACTTTTCAATTAGACGTGCATGATTTGGGGTGGATCATGTCCCCTGTGACACTCAATATTCTTTATTGTACCTGCACCATAAACAATATTTAGAAAAAAGTTAAAATTTACAATTTATGCGGTAGTACCAACGGCGGTCTTATCGCTAGGCGCGATTTCTTACCCCGCGTTTACATACTGCCGCTCGCTCATCGTGTTGCCGGAAATATTCGCGCGATTAATGCCTTAGCGTTCACACACGCGCATCATCGTGTTGGTCCGCATTACAGTATTCGCCCTGCAATGGAGACGGATGTAAACGTATGGAGGACAACGCTGTAGCAGTGTACGCATTATGCTTTTACAGCATAGCGAATTAATTAAATAGATTATTAACAAAAACTATCACTTTCAACTACTATACACTTTCCGTAGATCGATATAAATATTTTTAAAAGTAATTATTCGAGGAGCAATAACGAAAGCCGTGTTTACTGATTGGCGCCATCTAGCGGTCTCGTATAGTTCATCGCGCTAGTATTGCCGCTCCTTTGACTCGCGCCGCCAAGCCGACATTCGCAGCAACATACGCGGCAGTACTCGCGCCATGACGAATATACCATTCACACCACGTCTCTGCCCACTTCTCTCGCCACTTCCCTCGCTCTGCCGCGAGTATGTAAACGCAGCTTTACATGTAATAGTTGATTTACACCAAACGAGCGAATGCTCATTCTATCCGTTTTACGTCAAATTCTTATAGTGTAAACAGTGACAGAACATTTTTGTTCGTTGTTCTTTCTTAAGTAAACGCTGATAAATTCATTTTTAACAAAAAAGTTTAACCGACTTCAAGAAACGAAAAAGAGGCACTGAAAAGCGAAAAATAACTTAATTTACAGACTTACTGATTTATTAGAAGTCGGTACCTAGCCCAAGAGAGGCCATATTTCAATTGATTGCATCATTGTAGTTCAGACACAACAAACAAAGTTAGCTGGCACCGACTTCTAATAAATCAGTAAGTCTGTAAATTAAGTTATTTTTCGCTTTTCAGTGCCTCTTTTTCGTTTCTTGGAAGTCGGTTAAACTTTTTTGTTAAAAATGAATTTATTTTTCTCTTTTTAGTGAGTTTGTACAGTCTCACGACTGTACATCGCATGTATAGTGACCTAACTGTACAGTGTACATGCGCTGCTGACGCTGCAATACAGATCGAACCGGCCACGCTACAAAAAAAAAATATTAAATCATTATTCAAAAATATTTTTTTAAAAATCAATGCATATACACCGAAAATATAGCTGAATATTCTGAACACTTCTGCATACCCCTTCAAAGGACTCGGGCGTGATGTAATGATGTGTAATGGCAGAAACATTGCAATAATATGCCATTGCAGTAATCGCGGCTGATTTCCTGGTACTTTTTGAAGAGTTCCTTGGTCTAATCTCGGAAACCCATCATCAGATCTTTACGAAATTTAAATGGGACCACTTCGGAATAATCTACTTACGAACACAAAAAGAATTTTCAAAATCCGTCTAGAATTGGCAAACATACAAAAAAAAAAAATTGGGTACGAATTGAGAGGTGAATCCCACTATTTCCATTATGTATTTCCATTAATGGAAATACTGGGACAGAGTCTCCCACTATTTCCATTGCCTCTTAAGAATTTTAATTTTTCAATATTCCCCGTTGACACAAAATTTTTATTTAATGAGGATTAGAGAACTAAAAAGCTCACTAATCCCCATCATATTTATTTCGAACAGTAACAGTATGTTTAATGATATAAAAAACGTCATTATTATAGTTAAGACCTCGACTCAGAGTACCACGACTCGGATAGGTTAGGTTAGAAGGCTAAGGCGGGAGCGAAGCGGAGCGGAGCTCTCGCCTTAGCCTTCGTGGTTATTTTTTTTGCGTCAACGGGGAATAGTGAACAAAAAGTTCAATTATCCCCATCAATGGGGATTGTCAATGGGGAAAAGTGGAATAAGCGGGTACTATTATAGAGGTTTTTTGCCCCAATGGAAATAATGGGATATAATTTGTACAAAACGCTTGTCCCACTTTTTCCATTTTGCATTTCCATGGAAATAGTGGGATACACCCGAATTGAGAACCTCCTTTTTTTAAGTCATTTACATCGAAATATTAAGAAAGAATGCTCATGTTCTAGGTCTATGTTCGTTGGGTTTAAATCAACCATTGTAATATTAGTCCAGTCATTTGGTATTTTTACCTGGAAAGTTTTCCGGGAGTTTTGAAAATTGGCAATTTTATACATTTTGATATGCTCTTTCCAAATTTGAACTTTGCCACCTCGTATGTTTGCCGCTCGCGCCGCCATTTTGAAAAAATGGCGTCCAAAAGCAGTTTTTTGATAATTACTCCTTTCCGACGCATTTTACAGGAAAAACATATTTAACAAAATAAAAGTAGAGGAAATTTCCTACAATTTGTGATATTTTTTTTTCCCTAAAATTAATAGTTTCGGTGTAGGAGTGCCGTGAAGTGTAATTCAATACACGTTTCGGCAGAAATACTCATTTCCACACCACCATGAGGTAGAGAAATCGGCGCGTTTTTTTATCGTGGTATCCCTTCTATCTACTTCATTAGAAGCCATGGCTCTGTAAATGCAAACGACACTGTGAAATGATAAACGTATACTGATGACTCAGACTAAATATTTCTGTTGAGCTCAGCCGGGGCTAGATATTTCTTAGAAGGGAAAGAAGGGGCCTGACACAGAAGGGGCGCATTTCTTTATACCTGCGGAGACATGACAGACTATAGTTACCTATAATTACTATAGATAACCTTCGTATAATTTTTATAATTTACAAATCACAGTATGAGCAGTTTAAAGTAAATAAATTACACGTTGGTGTGGATGTATAATGGTTTACGGCGCTCGTACGCCGAAACTATTGATTTTAGGAAAGAAAAGGTTTGACATAAATTGTAGGAAATTTTCTCTACTTTTATTTTGTGTAATATGTTTTTCCTGTAAAATGCGCCGGAAAGGAGTTATTATCTAAAAACTGCTTTTGGGCGCCATTTTTTCAAAATGGCGGCGCGAGCGGCAAACATACGAGGTGGCAAAGTTCAAATTTGGAAAGAGCATATCAAAATCTATAAAATTGCCAATTTTCAAAACTCCCGGAAAACTTTCCAGGTAATGTTCTAGGTTTTCGCCCAAATGACTGGACTATATAACAACCTGCAAATAAAATTGTGTACGTCTAGTCCACGCTCGCCGCGTATTTAGTTACGAGCTCCCGGATCCCGCCTTTGTGCTCGCAGTGATATCGCCACAACAAAAAATGGAAATACATTCCAATAGGCTTTTGACTGCAAATATTTATTCCATTTTAAATCCAATGATTCAGGTTTAGTTTTAAGCGGAATTGGGCTCGAGAATCCTTTGAGCATTTTTTGCTCTCCGCATAGTTTCATATTTTGGACATCCATACCCGAGTAAATAAAATACCTATCCTAATTAGTCAGGTCATTCTCGTTATACAAGTTGTAAACTTTGTTTGATACAAAACTTGCAGAAGACTTATGAAAACCTAATTAGGTAAGTGATTGAGACAGTCTCAATACATGTTGTGTTTTAAACATATATTGAGACTGTCTCAAACACTTTTCGTTCACATAGTTTGTATAGCCTACACGTTACTCGGGATAGGTATATAGGTATCTTAGATTCAAAATGTGCTCTATACGTGCAGTACACATTTCTTGGGTGTCTTTTGAGGATAACCCGGGATGCTACTGCGGTGGACGAGCTCAAATTCACCAAGCATAGATTATTACAAAACAATTCGCGCACGCCACGGCCCTCGGTTGTCTCGTGATTTACGTCCAAGATACATGTCCCGAGGTATATACAAGTTTGAAAACACATTTGCATTCACACTGAACTGTGACATGTTAGCACTTGTCAAATACTTACATGTTTTATTACATTGATGAAAACGAGGGGTATGGGTGAGTGACCATTTTGGACACATTAGAACCCCTCCGACCTTCGGAAAGCACGTTTAGCCATCGGCCCCTGTTGTCATACTTACAAACATCATTCGTTATGCGTAGTTGGTACACTAACCCGGGTTCGTTTCCCGCACAGTTTACAATACTAATGGTTTTCACATTACATTCGTAACCGTTTCAATATGATTCGGCTGTGAAAACCCCTTCGGTCGCATACGAAAGAAAAAATATTCATAATTCGGAACGAGTTTCGAAAGAAGAATAATATTTCTTCTTTCGAAACTGGTTTCGAAACATGGTTTCGTACGCGCCCGAAGGCACGAAAACTACTTAATCAAAATATTGCAATCATTCACAGGTAGACTTGTTGACACACTGCCCCTGTAATGGACACCCCAATATCAAATATTATTGATTCTGTGTCGCGAAGGGGAGGGTTGTGCTTATTAGATTCGGTTTCTGTTTTTAGGGTACCATAGCCAAATGGCAAAAACGGAACCCTTATAGATTCGTCATATATCTGTCCGTCCGTCTGTCTGTCCGTCCGTATGTCACAGCCAATTTTCTCCGAAACTATAAGACCTATGCTGTTGAAACTTGGTAAGAAGATGTATTCTGTGAACCGCATTAAGAATTTAACAAGAATTCACAAAAATAAAAAAAAGCATTAAATTTTCGGGGTCCCCATACTTAGAACTGAAACTCAATTTTTTTTTTTCATCGAACCCATACGTGTGGGTATCTATAGATAGGTTTTTAAAAATGCTATTGAGGTTTCTAACATTTTTTTTTCTAAACTGAATAGTTTGCACGAGAGACACTTCCAAAGTGGAAAAATGTGCCCAACCTCTCACGCATTAACGGCTGGACCGATTTGGTTGAAATTTGGTATGTATATAGGTTATACCCTGGATTAACATATAGGCTATATATCAGCGATGAACGGGATCAGAATTCCACGCGGGCGGTGCCGCGGGCGACAGCTAGTTGAGAATAATGACGAATTAACTTAATTATTTGTTCTGTGACATTCCGAACTTAACGCGGACGAAGTCGCGGGCAACAGCTAGTATAATATATATTACATAAATATAAAAAATCATTGCCTTGCTTTTTTTATAAGAATAGGTACCTACTAGTAACCGGATTTATTAGTACCTAACTATTTCCGCAACCTCCCCAGCGGGGACAACCCCCCACCCCCTTCTGTTTGGGGTTCGAATATGCGTCATATTTTATGGTGTTTTAAACTATATTTGTGACACAAACTTTCACATTTATAATATTAGTGGGAAGTAGGATTATTTTTTATTATGAAGAAAGTCTTCTTCGAGTGACTGACTACAACATATAGGGTTAAACTACCGAAAACTACGAAATTAGACTGGCTTCTTCTATGGGCTCGGCAAACGCTGCGAAAGGGTTTTGGAAAAAAAAATACTTTTTGTATCCACATTTAGCAATGTTCATTAGTTAGATTGCTCTAAATATCTTCCCTTCTTCCCAACTCCTCAGAATACGCTACTACTACTTACGAATTGAACAGATAAAACTACATCGAGAGCGTCATGAAAATAACTTCACGAAAACCTGGAGCATATAAAGACGTTTTTACACGCCGGAGCAGTGGTTCTCTCCTTTATCGAGTCAATGGCTGATTGCTTACTCTGGTTTGTTTGTTAAATTATACCACCCACAGCCACATCGTTGTTCTTTGCCTTACACACAGGTGAATGGGCACAGTGGGCAAGAGAGCAAATGCGGCCTTGACTGGGATAGGGCCCAGTAGTCGTAGGGTACTTGCAACTGGTCGATATGGTCTCATTTCGCCATATTTCCCTTGCAGAGACCAACCGCAGGTGATTATACTTCTAAGTTGAGGACAGGAGTTGAGACTGATGGTGAGATTTCTGTTGTTCTGATGAAATCTGCCGGACATTTTTTGCTCCCTTTCGTTTAGTAGGTTGGTTGGTATCTTTTTATTATACGCAGTTTGCGCGGTACGTAAAAGACGCAATCGATAAGATTGCAGAGGCATGCATTGATAGTGTTCGGTGGTGTGACGGTGGTGCAACGTGTTACACACGCAAGGTTTCCTGCTCTCCACGTTACCGCTGTCTATTTGGCTATGCCCCACCTCCTCAGTGAAATTTTAATCGGTTTGATTCCGACATAGCCGCGTCTGCGCTAGCCCTGGTGTGGTGGTTCCCATAGGAGATACCGGATATAAACGGATTGAATAATTATATATAAAAAAACGAATAGAAGCGGAAGGCGGAGGATCGGCAAACGTGGCGCACATTGGGGGAGGCCTATGTCCAGCAGTGGACTGCAGTAGTACCTATTAAATGAATTATTAAATTAAATGATTGATTGATATAAAAAACCGGTCAAGTGCAAGTCGCACCCGCGCACCAAGAGTTTCGTAACTTAAGCTACATAAACCGCAATATATTTTGAATGCGTTGACTTTGAAGCTCGATTTTTGCAGTTTCAAGGCGTTATAGACTTGAGTATGTGGTATTAATTTAACCTTGATACCTCCACGCATTCCTGAGAAAAAGATCTTGACAGACAGACAGAGAGACGGGCAGCGAAGTGATCCTATAAGGTTCCGTTTTGTCCTTTTGAAGTACGGAACCCTAAAAAACATAGTAGGTATATTGATGATCAAAATCCCGAACAAAGTTGAAGGAATAGCTAATTTTGTGTAACGGAAAACCTTAAAACAGAAATCGAAGTATTGAAAAGACTGAAACGTTGACGACCAGTGGCCAGTGCTAATGTCAATGCCTCTTTTCAATTTTTAGAGGTGATTGAAGTTTCATGACTTCGCGGGCTGGTGGGATCACCTTCTCTGTCTCCGAAATGAAGAATTTCGTAAAGATTTACTTTGTAATAATAAGATTATTATGTACCTTATAAGTTAAGATCGATTTTGCTTTGCTACTCCTGTCGGGTTTATCCACTTAGTTATACGTTAGAACAAAATGGACTGAAAAAGTCCAAATAGTTATACTGCTCAGTATAACTAAGTGGATAAACCCAACCCCTCCTGTCACACAGCCTATTTTTATCATGATTCTATTGTATGAACCTACCTATAGATAATAATGAGAATAAAATTAATTAATTTAAAACAAAATAATACATATAAAAATAATAAAATAACAAAAGTAAATTGAGAAGCTATAAAAAAATCCGTTTTAGATGGGTTCGAGCCTGGATCAGTAACATTGTAGGTACGTCCACCGCAGACCCACTAAGCTACAAACACCATGCAATTTTTGTGCGAAATAGACGTTCATTATTATATTTTTATCACATTACCCACAGAGTGCCTCGTTCCCTATTAGCACAGCGTGATGATATTAATTATCAAAAATATTACCAAACCGGCTGTTCACTATTGTGTCGGATTCGAGAGAAAATCGTATAAGAACAATTTGAACTCTGTCGAGACTCTTGCTAAGCCGAAGATTCTGCAGTATGTAACCTGGCCTGACTTTGCTGAGATGCAGTAACTCTTGCCCCTCGAAGTTCTTCAGACTCCTATGATCGAAATAATCTCTTCTTTATAGCATTTTGCTACTTTTATTGTTTCGATCTATTACACCATTTACATTTTCTTAGGTGTGATTTACTATTATTGACATAACTTTTTTATTTATCAACCGATTTTAATAAAAAAAAACACTAAATGTTAAGTGAAGCCTACCACAATCAATTAGTGAAAACTGCAACCAAATCGGTTCAACCGATTTTGAGATTAGCGTGCACAAACGCACAGACAAACAGACAACGTTGAACGTTGTTTTGGCTTCTATTACGTTAATAAAGTCCCCTAATAATAGTTTTTCTCATTTCCATGCCATGTACAGACACCGATCGGTTACAATTTTATTATATGTATATAATAATAATAAATAAATAAATAAATAGATATAGATATAGATAGAAGATAGATAGATATAGATGTATAGATATTTATGTAGTAATTTTACTAGGAAGGTTAAAAAGGCAGATATGCCATGCACGGTACAATCAAGCATCATGGTGGAGGAAAAAGCACCTCTTTACCGGAAGCGTTTCGAAGATATTTCAGGGTCATTACCCATATTTGACCAATGTCGTTCAACCCATAACCCATTCGTTTAGATCATAGCAAGCAATCTCGGAACATAGACTTGAAGAATAAATTGACGCTACATTCTAACGGGGGCGTAGCTCAGATGGTAGAGCGCTCGCTTAGCATGCGAGAGGTACCGGGATCGATACCCGGCGCCTCCAAAACGTAATTTATTGTTTTTGTTTTATTTTTCATTATCAATAGTTTGGTAGGTACCAAAGTTTTGGTAATATTTTTTTTATAATGATTACTTTCAATTTTAATAATTGTGTACCTTCCAGTAGTTAAACTATTTAATTTTACCTGAGAGGCGCTCGACGCTAAGCGGTAATAACCGAGTAGGTTTAAATTAATAACGCCTGTAAATCCCCGAAGGGGTAGTAGAGGTGTATTGTCACCCACATTCCTACTCCAGTTAGCCGGGAAGCAGGGTAGCCCTCTTCTACTCCACCGGGAACCAACAAATAATTTGTCAACTTTATCAAGAATTTTGACGTAATAAAATTCGGCCAAGTGCGAGTCGGACTCGTCCATGAAGGGTTCCGTAGCAGCAAAGGCGAAAATTGCGGTTTATGACGTATTAAAAAAAACTACTTACTGGATCTCGTTCAAACCAATTTTCGGTGGCATGGCAATGTACATCATATATTTTTTTAGATTTATAATTCTCTTATTTTAGAAGTTAGAGGGGGGTGGGACACACATTTTTCCACTTTGGAAGTATCTCTCGCGCAAACTATTCGGTTTAGAAAAAAAATATGTTAGAAACCGCATTAGCATTTTTAAAGACCTATCTATAGATACCCCACTCGTATGGGTTTGATGAAAAAAAAATTGAGTTTCAGTTCTAAGTATGGGGACCCCCAAAATTTTATGCTTTTTTTCTATTTTTGTATAAAACTCTTAATGCGGTTCACAGAATACATGTACTTTCAACAGCATAGGCCTTATATATTTCGGATAAAAGTGGCTGTGACATACGGACGGACAGACAGACGGACAGACATGACGAATCTATAAGGGTTCCGTTTTTTGCCAATTGGCTACGGAACCCTAATAAAAAAAATAAGTAGGACAAAACCTTTGACTACTGGTAGTAAGACTGGTAGTACCTAACACGGGTAACGAAGGGATTTTTCCACTGACAGCACAAAATCTTTCCAGTGAGCTCTGGCTACCCTACTCACCGTCGGAAACACAACACGAGGTTATTAATTCCATAACTAACTAAAAATTACATACAGAACTACATTTTAATCAAAACATAAAATAAAAAGATGAGACTTCAAACGTAGACGTAGTTCAAATAAAATTTTCCCAATACTTTTAGTGTACCTACTTGTTTACTTTCTACTATTTGCTGTACAGAATTTCTATATTTTCATCCCATACGCAGTTTTTATCCCTAAGTCCACAAACCATGATAGATATTATTATTATTTGTGCTCCTTCGTGTCCATATAAATCACTTAAAATATTATTTTCGAGAAATAGTTTTAATAAAGCAACATTGGAAAAGTCCTTTGAATAGTCTAATTGTATGTAGCAATTGATGAACCATCGTAAAATTTGAAGACGCCGACCACGTTTGTGATTAAATGCACCATCTTCAAAGTAAATCATCAAAAGAAAATCGAAGGTGACAAACGTTATGTGTTTAATACCCTCCACATACCTGCCAGAAGTTTTAAAGAAGGCTATAGATCCTGTTAGTGATGAAAATGGCTATTTTGCACACCCCGAAAGCATTCTTCTTCCAATGATAACAGATGTCAGAAAACATATTAGAGAGGTGGCCGCCCGATGCATTTTATGGCAATCAGTAGAAACTAAACCTCCAATACCTAGACTGTTTCAAGTAGGTACCATCAATAAATTTTAACAGTTCTAGACTATATAATTGGACTTAATTCCAATTAGTTCAACGAGTTGAAATTTAAGTTGAACTAAATGGAATAGGGGATATATTGGCAGGAAAATGTAATCGACTTATCGATTTTGAAAAGTTATCCGACCAAGAGATTCATCACATCGTTGAATCTGGTGGTAAGGGCGAACTATTGTTTTTAAGTTGCCCCTGCTATACACAAGCAATAGAAAGGGCGATAAGTATTACGACTGAAGCTTCTAGCTCTAAGTGCACTAAAAAGGCACAATTAGGTGTATAAAAGCAAAGTTGACATCACGTAAGGTAATGCCGAAATTGATTTTCTAGCTAACTAGTACATATATCATATTTCAAGGAAGTCTCAATATCTCGTATAATGTTCTTAACTTTTTCATATAATTGAAAATTTCAAGGTCACTGCGTAGCCAGATGTTTATCAAATTCAATGACAAATTACTAGTATTTTTACTTTCATATAAGGTATAAATCCTATTAAAAATCTAAATCACAAAAAAAATCTCCTTATATCCGGGATCCACCCTAACATACACACACACGCACACACACACGCACGCACCCCAGCACACACACTCTCACTCCTCTTTATATCCACCTACTTGCCTCCCAGCTGTTTTTAGAGAAAAAAACGAATCTCAATTGATTCCTTTACAATTTACTTGCTCATAATTATAATCGTGGTACAGGCATCGTCGCGATACCGTGGTACAGGTGAGATATCGATTCCGCACGGAGGGCTCAGTAGGGTAAGGGTCAACGTTCGCGAGTAAGCTGACGCGATTTCGGCACAAAAGGGGACGACTTGAGGAGCACACAAATAATGAATCTAACAAGTGGTTCGTGAGGTTGCTCTAAATTCTTGTTTTTTTATTAGTTCAAACGATAATCAGGTTCTTTTATTTATAATATTATACTAGCATTTGCCCGCGACTCCGCCCGCGTGGATATCGGTTATCGCGACCAAACATAGCCTATGTCCTTTCTCAAGGTCTAACCTACCTCTATACCAAATTTCATCAAAATCGGTTCAGCGGTTTAGTCGTAAAAGTGAGACAGACAGACAGACAGACAGAGTTACTTTCGCATTTATAATATTAGTAGGGATTTATAGTTTAACCTTGCTGGATGATTTTTCTTGATTTTTGGAAAATAGCAGGCGTTGTAAGGTCAACATCTTTGTTTGTATATTTTTAAGGTATCTATGTTTGTGGCATAGTAGCTCCCAAACGGAGGGTCCGGTTTTGATGCAGTTTTTTTTTAATACCACTTAGGTCGCAGACAAGCACACGGCCCATCTGATAGAAAGTGGTTACCGTGGCCTACGGACGGGTGCAACACCAGGGAAGTCACACTCGTGCTGCCGACCCTGTAAGAACAGAGAAACTAGTCTAATAAATTAGTCACTATTTACAGGTCACAAACATGACTACATTTTAAATCAATAAAACGATTCCTCAAACAACAGATAGCACGCAACAGCCCATACCCGCACCCACCCACACAACACACACACCCATACACATCCACACACATCCACACACCCACACACATCCACACACCCACACACATCCACACACCCACACACATACAAACTAACCATTAGATTATAAATTATTTATGAAGAGGTATATTACGTTTAATTTAGTTAATATTCATGGAAGAGCGGAGTTTCCTAACACAGGCATCTTTTGCTTAAAAGGAGCTCCCACAAACAATATTGTACAACTCTCTTTTTTGAAATAAATTTATTCTTATTCTTATTGTTATTCTTATGTGGAGATTTCACATAGTGTAAGTATTTGATATTGATTATTTAGTAAGACATACTACTCATCGCTATTGCGCAAACAGCTCGAAGAAAGTTTTAGGGTCAAGACATAGCCTTTCGCATATCTCTACCGCGGCTCGCGACCAATTTGCTTTGAAACATACCTACATACCTAATCCTAGTGAGTAGGTAGTGCTCATTAAGCCGGGGAGAGTTTCTTGCACGTTTCGGTCCGAATATGGTTCGCGACTATCATTACCTAGCAATAATCTCTCGATACCATTATCGTATCAAAGTATACAAACAGGCAAACACTAAATTCTCGCCTACGATTTCTAGCCTATGTCCCAAATTACGTTTTGACGGACACTACCAAGTGCCAATATTCAATTGCGAGGCAATTCTCGCCAGGCGTGGACGAGTGACCGGCTATTGATCCGCTGTTTATCTGACCACAGATGTTTCAAAGCTATATAGAGATACATGCGTGTGAGCCGCGAGCAACAGTTAGTAGGCAACTAATGCCGAAACCACAGTGACCTTTTTCTTTTATTGGTTGATTTTTTGTAACCAATTGCCGAAACCGCAGTCCAGGCCTCCCCCGCCTATTGTTCCTACCCCGTTTTGTAATCGTCTTTGTCATTGGTTGTATAGGTATGCCCCAGTGAGACAACTCTGTTACTTATAGCTGTATTATGCCTCCCACTGACACCTGTTGCCCAATTCGGTCATTGACCTACTTTGGATACATGTCAGTAGGTTCGTTTTCGTACATTTCTATCGTTTTTATAGCCAAAAGCATAAAAAAACAATTGGTTGACTTGACATTTCGAAGATCTTAGTAGATCCAGGTAGTCTATTATACCTAGGGGATAGTTTAAGGCCGTTGCATACGTGACGGGTTTTTGCACGAACGGTACGAAACGGGCAGTTTTGGAAATATCGTATTACTATGCGGAAGTGTATATTATATTATATTATATGTGTATATTATATTACGTTACACGCCTATTACTTGGGCCGTACCTTTGCAATGAAATTAACTCCACGTGTCCGATAAATGGTCCGACACAGTTTGCTTGTGAAAATATAGTCAGATTATTTTTACGGAAATAACCTATAATGAAACAGTAGACTACTTGGAGAAAATTATATAATAGGTAAATTCATTAATATATTATAGCCTATATAATTATATATTTACATGTACCCAATGATATATTATAAACTATAGATAAGTTGTCCACACTTTAAAGTGGCGACAAAAAAATGATGACTTTTGGTCATCATTTTTTGCACCAATCATAATCGCAACAGTGCGCCACTAAAAAAAACGATTTTAATAATAAATTTGCAATTATAAAATATTATTAATATAAATAATAATATAATTCATATAAATTAATAACATTGATGTATTTTTAGTGAATAGCTATAATTTTTTCATACTTAGTGTTTGCGCCATTTTTGAAAGCCGCCATCTTCTTGTATGACGTATCTATGAATATAATACATCATTGCATGTACCCACATGTGTAATCAAATACCACATTTTTTTTTAATTATGTGGCTTTGTTATAATATATTTACACACCATAATATCTACAATTAGGAACACGCACACAGACACATACCCGCCCACACTGGCACATTCACGATTAATCACTGCATGAGGGTATGTAATAGTACATTATGGTACAATTGAGCAAAGTTGGTGATTACCGCCGAGGCGCAATTGAGACCCGAGCCGCTAGGCGAGGGTCTTAAGAGTGTCGAGGACGGTAATCATCATACTCACGCGTGCCATACGACGTTTTACAACACACTTGCGAATAAAATAATACTACAAATACTAAATAAACAATACTACAAATTAATTCGTTTTCCTATGTGCGCGCATCTAACAATGGCGGTCGGCCATATTTAAAAAAAAATGAGGTTTGAATTTAACTTTTTTTACTGTTTTTTTGTCTGTACTAAGAAAAAAAAAGTTAAATTTGAGTGAAAATTTTGTTTATTAAACAAGCATTACAAGTTGAAATTATTTATTTAAATACGAAAATGCATCAAATGAACATACAATAGGCATATTAATTTATTCGTACTATTAAACACGATTTTTTTTGTATCGAAACTTTTTTAAGAACAGAAAGGAGATGGATATGCTTTCATACATACTTGGGCCAAGATGTAAAAAGATGAGAGTGGTCTCAATTAAGAGCTTACAATTATTAAATCATCCCTGAAAATTAAGCAGATTTTGGTGATCTAAGAGCAGAGTTTTAAGAGATTAAATAAGTGAGGTTATGAAAGACATGAACGTTGTTGAACTGTGATTTGATTTAAACCAATAAACTCATACAGCACACTGATATGGTACACTTTTGTGTACCTTGTTTATGTAATTATTTTATAAACAATTGTATATATTTTATCTCGATAATTAATTTTATTGATTTTGAAGATTGATTAAATAAACGGATTAACTGAAAGTCAGGGAGTTGTCAGCTTGATAGCTGTATTTTTTATCTGTGCTATGATTAGCACAGATAAAAATTACAGTTGATACACATGAGAAATAATTAATCGATTAACGAAAATCGATTCATAATTTATTTTTATGACCTATGTAGGTAAAAGGGTAAAAAATGTTATTATTATGATTTTAAATGGTTATTATTATTATTATTATACTATTTGTTCAATCTGATTGAAATAATACTGCGATGCAAGTGTTTTTATAGACAATAGTGTTTAAATCGTTCATAGTAATCGATACCTATTTTATTTTATTAGTTGAATAAACTTAGTTTTATTTTAAGAGTTCTCGTCTTCCAGATTATCAATTGAGCGGGTTTTTTTATATTTTGAAATAGAAAAATATACCGCTTTTTTGAGCCATATCTCAACTCATTACATTTTGGCCCAGAAATACCCGTCTCCTTTATCCTATAAAATTTAAAAAAGAATCTATAACTCACTTGTGAATAATAGCAATGAAAAAGTCACAGTTTGATAATAGGTGTCATTACGTGCCTATTTGCGGTGAAATAATAGTACTTTTATGAGCAGGTGTGTTGTAAAATATATTACTATTACACTGCTTGTAGTTATATTCTAGTCCAAAACTTGGAATATCGGTACTGTATAATATAGGTACTGTCCAGTACAATGCGTGCAACGATTCCTCAAACAACAGATAGCACGCAACATCCCATACCCGCATGTGGAGATTTCACATAGTGTAAGTATTTGATATTGATTATTTAGTAAGACATACTACTCATCGCTATTGCGCAAACAGCTCGAAGAAAGTTATAAGGTCAAGACATAGCCTTTCGCATATATTATCTCTATCGCATCCTATCGCTTTGAAACATACCTACATAATCCTAGAGAGTAGTGCTCATATTTAGACGTAGAAAAATAGTTCGCGACAATCATTACCTAGCAATAATCTCGATACCATTATCGTATCAAAGTATACAACTACATACAACTGTCCACTACAATGCGTGAGTACTTATAATAGGTATATCCTGTAAATAGTCGTAAAATGAAGTCGGTTAAAAAAGTCAATTATAGCAATGAAAAAAACATCTTTCCTTGTTCACAACACTAGTACGTTACATCCGAATCAATCACCCGTATCATATTCACAAACAATACCTCGCTATGCGTAGAACCAAAACTGTGCAAAGAACGACAAATTCTCAGTGCGTTCGTTTTGGCAAGCCTTTTTATTCATTGATAACACTTAATGTAATACTTCGTTGAGGGAACGCACTGCGTTAGATACTGCTCCGTGATGTTTGTGAATTAATTTTACCAGCCCTATGCACTCGAGCACACTATGAGACCTCACAGTATTGTTTGTGACGGGTGTTAGTCGCGGTTCGTATGAATTTAAAACCACATTCCCGGTGTCAAAGGGGCAGCCACGAACGCGTCCACGTTCCTTCCGGGGTTTTATGCCGTTACGTATGCCATAACCTTTATAAAGATTAGACGAAATCAGTGCTAAGTCTGAATCTAATATTTATATACCTAATAATAATAATAATATTTCTTCAGGATTCACAGCTTCTGTGTATTAATCAATCAATCAATTATAATCTTCAATCATTAACTATAGAACGCGCCTATTGAGTAATAACCGTAGGCACGCACGAGCGTTTATTCCCAGTGGTTCTTCGCGAGTTCCTATGAAGGAACTACTGAGACTTTTTGGTCCGTATAGTTCCTTCACAGAAACCAAAGGAACTACTGAGACTATAAAGTTCCTTCAGTTCCTTTGGCTATTCCTTTGAAGGGACTACTGAGATTTTTTGTCCCTATACTATGTAGTTCCTTCAAAGAAACTAAAAGAACAACTGAGACTAAAAATACAAAGTTCATTTACTTCTATGTGTGTGTATGTCGCCGAGTACACTTACATAATTTTGCGTTCATCTGTCATTTACGTAACGAAAAAATCAATAATCGAAATAATAAATCGCGTCGTATTTTCCACATTGATTTAAATGGTTACTATTTTCTAAAAATGGAGTCAATAACCTTCCCGTGATCCCCTTCTTTGGAAACCTTTTCTGGCCGTTATTCGGGTTTGAAAACATTGTTGAAACTATGAAGAGGACAAAAGCTGCTTTTCCAAGTAGCTATGTAATCTCATTGAGTTTCCACTTTAAAATTATTGACTTTGATTATTTCAATAATCAAAGATTATTGAAAGATTATTTTAATAAGTATTATTTTAATGCACGTAAGAAGGTTTCATATAGTTTAAGAGAGTGAATAGTGATATGAACATCGTCCTATTAATTTATGCGTTCATGTCGCACTGATCCAAAAAAAGCTTTTTTTGCATTATACAGTATAATAAAGCATAGTTTTGTATATTATATTTTGTAAGTATTTGTATATATTTTTTTTTCCATATTTTTGTAATAAGGTAGTTTAAATAATTGTAAATAAAAAGCTTACGTAAAGTGAAAGATATTCAATCGAATATTAAAGTTTATGAATTTTTGGAAAATCTTCTGTTTAAAAATGTAAACAAGCTTATAAAATATTATACTTATCATTTAATTTCTTTACTAATTCCCGGATGGGACCCAAAAGATATAAAAAGTAATTTTGAAGCGGCCGCTATTAATGTATTAAGACAATTGAAAGTACCAATAACAGGTTGTCATTATCATTTTGCCCATTGCTTATGGCGTAAAGCGAAAACGATTGGGTGTGCAAAAACCAAATTCCAAAAAGGATAATTCAACTCAAAATTCAAGGATAGTTCTTTACAATATCTGCCATAAAGTGAAATTAAAAATGGTTGGCGTTATATACATAACTAGCTTTTGCCCGCGGCTCCGCCCGCGTGAATGTCGGTTATCGCGACCAAACATAGCCTATGTCATTTCTCGAGGTCTAATCTACCCCTATACCAAATTTTATCAAAATCGGTTCAGTGGTTTAGGCGTAACAGACAGACAGACAGACAGACAGACAGAGTTACTTTCGCATTTATAATATTAGTAGGGATGAAATATCAGAAAATGAAGCTCTGGGAAAAAAGATTTATATGTCTAGTTGTTGGATGAAACCAGATTTCATAAAAAAATTATCAGTTTTTGAACAACACTACCGGACTACAAATGTAGTAGATTAAATTTAATAAATATAAATGCCAAAAAATGTCACTATCTCCTGACCGGTTCGTCCTACGATGCGCTCAGGACTGTACCCGGTGCAAAGGTGCCCATCACGCTGGTAGCGTTACCCGTTTGGACGGCAATGGCCAGCCGTTGCACCAGGTTCCTGATTTCTCCCTCAACCTGCGCCCGATGTACTCCACAAAACGCTTGGCCTCCACACTTCAGCAGCCCAACGACTCCACCGCGAAGGGGACGAACAGGTACCGGGCCTGTAACGCCTCGTATTTTAACCGTTTCATTTGAAAAGATTTCATATAAACATAACAAAGCGACGACAAATGGATGTAGAAAAATGTATTTATTTTATTTAGTTAGCAGAATTACAATGAATTTCAAGTGAATTGCCAGTTAATTGAAAAAAAAAAACTATCTATGTTTTGTAGAATAATTATGTTGAGTGATGCATAGGGTTTGTTCCCTTTAGATACACTTTCCTTTTTATGTTGTTGGTTTTTATGTGTTAAGTAGTAGGTACCCTGTTCTGATTTGGTTTTAGTAAATTTATCTTGAAATGTATTTTTTTTCCCAATTAATAACATCTTACTTCAAATTCGGGTTTATTTTATTGAATTTCCGTTTTTTTTTTCACCGTTTTACGGGTGAAAGCTTTCACATTATTGGCAGTCTCAGTAGTTCCCTTGAAGGGACTATTTATTTATTTATTTAAAATGTTCACAATAGAGTATTACTTACTTAGATATTATTACAATAAACATATTAACTACTCGCTTAAACTTTGAGGTTTTTGTGCGAGTAGCGTTCGCCATGCAGTTATCGATGATGAGTATGATGACATCACTATAGTACGTACATATGCATACAATATAGTTAGGTTACTAACATGACGCCGCCGGGCCGCCCGCGCCGCCGTGAGTGCGCACTCACACACAGACACCACAACACCGCTACGTCACAACTATACGGACAAAAAAGTCCCAATAGTCCCTTCAAAGGAACTAAGGGGAATAAACGGTGACGAGTATTGTTCATACCGAGGCTCCTGGCTCAACCTCAATCAGTAGCAAACCAATACCCGTCAAAGTGACTTCGTAAATGATATTTGATTCGACATTATACAGGGCGTCCCACGGCGATGCCACATGGAAGGAAAGTACCTTAAATCCTTAAGTTAGCTCATTTTACTTAAAGGAAACATCATTTTATTTTTAAAAAGAAAAAAAACTGCATTTAAAGATTTTTAAAAATTCGCTTGCCACACCCGGTAATCGAACCGACTAAAATCCGAAAAAGTAACACCCTGTGTTTTTATGGCATCAATCGATAGTGTCAATCATAAGGATCAAATCTGTCTAAGAAACATGGTAAATTAAATGAAAGGAAGTCCTTGAAACCTAAAATTTTAAATTCAATTTGGTAAAATAAAACACTTTCTTATAAGGTACCTATCAACACTAGAGATATCTTTGATGAAATTAATTTAGTAAAATGAGTACTAAATAAATGAACTTTGTTACCTGTTTAGAATGTAACTTTATTAGGCAACTGCATGAGGTATGTAGGTAGGGTAGGTAGAGTACCTAGGTAGTTTTTTGGGTGCTTGATTAGAAACCTGCACGCGGTGTACCCTGGGCAACGAAGATGGCGAGAGAATTGCCCTATTGGATCAACTTATAACCTGCTAATTGAGACGGCGTGCGGTTTTTTGTCGGTTTGAGTTCGACATACCTAAATACTACTGCTGACCAGGAGCGGTCTCAGCACAATAAAAAAAGAATAGTAATTTAAATATGGAATTTTATTGTTAATATGCTATCAGATGGATGGATGAACTTTGAGTTAAAGTGTTTTATTTTGCCAAATTGAATTTATAATTTTAGGTTTCAAGGACTTCCTTTCATATAATTTACCATGTTTCTTAGATAGATTTGATCCTTATGATTGACACTATCGATTGATGCTATAAAAATACAGGATGTTACTTTTTCGGATTTTAGTCGGTTCGATTACCGGGTGTGGCAAGCGAATTTTTAAAAAATTTTAAATGCAGTTTTGTTTCTTTTTAAAAATAAAATGATGTTTCCTTTAAGTAAAATGAGCTAACTTAAGGTACTTTCCCTCCATGTGGCATCGCCGTGGGACGCCCTGTATAGGTATCAGTATTTTATAATACATCGCATATTTTTAGTATTTATTGCTTTCGTAATACGTAAAATGCTACCATTATTTGGTATCTTAGTTTTAATTTTGTCCCTCTATAGCAAATCAAACAAAAAAATTCACAACATTCTACTGAATCCATAAGTCCAACCAAGTCCAACTATTGATATTTTCGTTATTGCATAAAACGACATTATAGGTGCGCAAACCATCGCTAAGCATCTGTCACGGGTATGAACACACACGTGCCTACGCTCGGCTCGACGGACCCGAGCGATACGCGTTTTATATACTCTAAGATTATAACTTATCGCAGTCCACTGCTGGATATAGGCCTCTCCCAATATACGCCTTTGCGCCCGATCCTCCACCTTCCGCATCCAGTCGGTCGCCACCTTTTTCAGGTCGTCAGTCCACCTGGCTAGGGGTGTCTCACCTTCAGGCTCCACTCCAGAACTAGAATATAAGATTTGTACTTAGAGCTATGATTTTGTAACCGACCGCAGACCGCAGCAGCAGATACAGCGTATTGTGATTTCGATTTGAATGTGATAATATTGTTCATTGTTTTAATAATTCATTGTGGCTTCTCAATTGGTTCCATTTTTTATAACACTTATGTGGCAGACAAGCATGCCACTCACCTGATGGAACGTGGTTACCGTGGTCTTTGGACGTGTCTACCAGGAGAGTCATACTCGTGCTGTCGAACCTGTAACAACAGAGAGTTTCTGTGCCGTCAGTGTAGAAGACAAAGCAGGACAAGCCTTCGGTCTTCCCACTGACAGCTAAAACCTCTCCAGTGAGCTCTGGCTATCCATGTATTCGTATCGAAATTTATATTAAGTGCAGTCGGACGACATTGTTAACGAGTAACACCATCTAGCGGCGAGAAGGAGTAAACATAGCGGGGCGGCAGCGGGGGTGGAACGCAGCGGTGCGAGGACTACCCGGCCGGACGACGGACGATGACACAAGCTTTTCGAACACACACAGTTTATTATTACACATTAATTATAATTATTGTAAATTTCTAAAAAAAATATTATAGTCAATCAATCAATAAGCCTATTGCAATCCACTGCTGGGCATATGCCTCTCCCAATATGCGCCACGTTTGCCGATCCTCCGCCTTCCGCATCCAGTCTGAAATAAAGTAAAATAGTACATATTTTCAATAGTTTTAATAAACACTTCATTGATTTCGTCAAACCCTGTTCTCATCCCTGGAATGCACAAACACACAAACAAAGCAGTCGCACAAACACAACAGACACACATATCATCCGACCCTACACAAGGTCCACTAAAGGACCAAGGACTTCT
This sequence comes from Eilema depressum, assembly GCA_914767945.1. Lineage (NCBI taxonomy): Eukaryota > Metazoa > Arthropoda > Insecta > Lepidoptera > Erebidae > Eilema > Eilema depressum. The sequence goes on along the minus strand of OU612012.1, from coordinate 28,726,752 downwards.
AATAAATCAGTAAGTTTGTAAATTAAGTTATTTTTCGCTTTTCAGTGCCTCTTTTTCGTTTCTTGAAGTCGGTTAAACTTTTTTGTTAAAATTAATTTTTACATACGTTACTTGCTTGTTGATGCTTCTGTGGCGTAGCGGTAGTGAACGTGGCCGCTATGCAGGAGGCGCGGGTTCGATCCCCGCTCTGTGCAAATATTTGCATGCATGAATATATTTGCATTGGTCTGCGTGTTTTTCTGTGTGATATGTATGTGTTTACAAAAAGAAAATGTATCTCAGTATGTTTATCCGCTTTCTGGAATCCATAACACAAGCTAGTTAAGTTATGCCTTCTTTGGGTCTAGATAGCGCTGTGTAGAATGTCTTACAATATTTATTCATTATTTATTTATTTATTTTATACCACTTGGGTGGCAAACTAGCCCACATTCCACCTGATGGAAAGTGGTTATCGTGGCCTATGGACGTGTGCAACATCAAGGGAGTCACAACGCTATCTAGAGCATAACTAGCTTGTGTTATGGGTTCTAGAATGCGGATAAACATACTTAAGATACATTACCTAGACCTATACTACCATTATCTAGCCAAATCTGCAGCTATGACTGGTAAAGCGGACCCCAGACTCCGAGCTGAAAGCTTCGGATGCGACTGGGAATTAACGCTAGGAGGAAAGAAAGATTACCTAGACCAATGCAAATATTCATATTCATGCATCATGCATATAAAAATTTGCACTGCGCGGGCAGCGCGGGGATCGAACCCGCGCCTCTTGCGTAGCAGCCGCGTTCACTACCTACCGCTACGCCACAGAGGCAAAAAAATGTGTGGTCGAAATAATTTGGCTAGATATTGATATTATAGTTTATCAACACTGTTAGTTCTGATAACTGTGATGAAATAATTTCATATAGAGGTGGAAATTGGAAAAGTTTCCCCGAAATGAGAATTCAGAGGATTATTCTGTCATGCTCACAGCGATTTCCCGGTAGCGGACAAAAGCTTGCACTTTAGAGCTGCGAGCTGCGTATTTAATTTAAATGGCACTCGTTGTTTGCTTTTTTGGAAAACTGACTAAGTTAAATGAATTTCATATAATAATATCAGATTACGTGCTTTCCCGAAAAACTGATTTTAAATGAATAATAGATCCAGTTTCATTTCTCTCATGATTTAAAAAAATATATATGGAAACAAAAATGTGTATAAAAGATATATATGCAAATTATGACTAGATACTAATAGTTTCAACCGTTAGGACTTAAAAAACCGAACAAGTGCGAGTCGGACTCGCGCACTGAGGGTTCCCTACAAAACTGAAATAAGGGACGAACTTATGTTACAAAAATACCAATAGGTATCTTTTTATTGCGTTGTGCTAGAAGTTTGATTTTTTCATAGTTGCAGACTTGAGTACTTGGTATTAATTTCAACTCACATTCGCGAGAAAAAGGTCTTGACAGACAGACAAACGGACAACAACGTGATCCTATACCTAAGGGTTCCGCTTTTTCCTATTGAGGTATGGAACTCTAAAAATTATGACAAGTGATCATTATAGCGAAATAATTACAAACCATTTTCGGACTTACAAAATTAAAACTCTATGCGAAGAATTGCGCACCCCTATTATTTTCTGTACTTAATCTAGAGGTGAGGTCGGCTTGGGAATTTGCATATTGTGTGGAATTTCATAACACGATTTTCAACTTGCTTTAATTTAGGTATGATCGGTGATTTTCGGCAATCACTTCCCATTACTGCAATAGGCACATTGCTGCAATGATGCAACTGTTTTGGATTTTCACTTAACTTTAAATGAACTGCACGGATGACTTACTGCACTTTGTTGCGATTCACAGGTAATTAATATAGGAGGTATTTTGTCTACCATGACTTTGTGTTTGTAAAGTTCGACCTTTTCCAAAAGCGGGGATATAAAAATTCCAACTTCTATAAGATCTGTTTTACATTCTAACTCTTTTTACGCTTAGTCTGGCTGGAAAAAATACAAATCACGCAAAAACAAAAGATTGCAATTGACAATACACATCATTCTTTCAAAAGCAACACCAAAATTTCTCAGAGTTCGATGACCAGTTAAATAAACGCAAAATTGTAAGTGCACAACATAATGACAACTTTAGAGAGAATATCAAGCACGTTCGAAAACGTGCGATCCTGCATAAAGAATAAAAAGTCTTCAGAACGATTAGTAAGTCTAAAAAGAGATATCCAGACTCTCAGTACTGAGCTAGTGGTACTAGGTAAGGAGAATCATGACCTGTACATCCGAGCTGTGGCCATGGAAGGCTACCTGGCGCTACTGTCGTCCAAGACCATGCCCCTCTCCCTAGTCGAGAAGCGAAATATTCTACAAGCTGCATTCGAAAAAGTGAAGCCATATGCTATGAGGGAGGAATGTCTATTCATCTTACTCAGACTGCAGAACCTTTTGTGTTATTATCTCATCCAACTAGACCAAATAAGTTTTGCTCGTGACATTCTCGAGGGTATGGAAGACCTTTACGACCAAATCACCAAGGCACAATCTGATACGTTTCTTGATGCAGAAGACTTATTCACAGCTGAAATCACGGCCAACATTAAACGTATGAGTCCGGAAAAAATTGATAAAGTTATTACTAACAATGTTCAGATGCAAGCTTTTCTATATAACAAATTGAATATGCCGCAAAAGTATACGCTTTATAATCATACAGCACTTCGAAGGCAGTTGGAAATGAAAGAAGGCACCCCTCAGGATTGGGCCCTAAGGACAGCACGCTTGGGGAACTACTTCACATATCTCAACCAGATCGGTAACGCGCGCCACCACCTGTGCGCCGCCTACCACGTCCTGAGAAGTTGCCATGACAATTGCAAACTCATGCCTGAAGAGTTCGTCCTTCAAAAAGCCGATTTCGAAATGCATTTTCTGGAATTGAGCCATCATTGGGTGAAATATGGCCTGACGCTCTTTAAGTTATCCAAGAAGAAGATATTAAATAAGTTCTTCACACAACCGGGTTCGACGGGGGCCGATTTATGGAATACAGTGGACCTACTAGATAAAATGGATAACGCGAAGGCGGATGAGGAAAACTTAAAAGATTTAGGTACTGAAAAGTCGGATAAGAGCGATTTCAGCATGTCTAAACTGTTTCAGTTCCCGTCTTTAGATTTAAAAGAGATGGAACTGACAGTGCCGTTGAAAAACGTTTGCAGCGTTGACGAAGCGCGGCAACTGTTCTCTTTTACATACAAGTGGCTGATGAGGGCCAAGCACTACTATGACTTCGAGCACCATTCGGCTCAGTTCATAGCCTGTTCCCTGCAACTAGCCGAGCTGTACGAGCACTTGGCGTTCTTTGAGAGAAATATCGATAATCAGTATAGCATACAGAAGAGACGTGCAAACGTTTTGGAAACGCTGAATTCTTTATTGAAATCGTGTGAAAATTTAATGTCAGTGCAGATCGACGTGATCCGAGAACTCTCGCAGGTGCAACTGGAGCTGATGGCGCTCAATCTTCAAAAATTGTGGCGTGAAGAATCGCACACTAACATAATAAACATGGACACGGATGCAGAGTCTATAATACATTCTCTAGATTCAGAGTCTAACAAAACGTTAACGGAGAAGACTCTTAACACGTCGAGCAAGAACTTATTTTTGAGGAAAATGGAAGCTGCTACGTCTATTAACGGCAAGCTGTACAGGCTCAGCGGCCAACTCACAGCAAAGACGCCTTCTCAACTAAGTTTCAGTACTGGTATCCTTAAAAACTAATTCTTTAGACTAAATTGCGAAACACACAAAATTTAAACACATATTTATATCGGAAAACCATGATGCTTCAAAATATGTATCGTAAGCCTTTATAAGTAAAATTTGAAATGTATTTTGTGCAGCTCTGTGATTTTATTATATATTTTGCTATCAAATAAAATTCCATTTCGGGCAAACTTCATTCTTTTAAATTGAACTACGAGTAAATACATATTATAAGACTAGCTGTTGCCCGCGACTTCGTTCGCGTTGAATTCGGAATGGCGCGACCACATGTATTAAGTTAATTCATCGTTACATTCTTAATTATTTATTTTGAACAAAGTCTTCTTCGAGTGACTGACTAATACACACAGGGCTAAACTACCAAAAACTACGAATTTAGACAGGCTTCTTCTATGGGCTAGGCAAACGCTGCGAAAGGGTTTTGAAAAATTCACCTTTTTGCTGACTAAACTTTTTGTATCCATTTAGCAATATTCATTAATTATAATTGTTTAAACATCCTTCTTTCCTCCCAACTCCTCAGAACACACTACTACCACTTACGAATTGAACAGATAAAACTACATTGAGTGTCATGAAAATAACTTCACGAAAACCCGGAGCCCTGCATAAAGACGTTTTTTCACGTCGGAGCAGTGGTTCTCTTTTTTACCGAGTCAATGTCTGATTATTTTGGTTTACCCGTCTATTACCCGCAGTACGGTTAAGATGTCCGGTCAACCGGACTATGGGAAATATAAATTTGCCGTAGTTATACGGTTAAAAAATATAACATTCAGTGTGGACACTGAAAAAATTAGTGGTCCGGTCAACCGGACTATGAAAAATATTAATTTCCCGTAGTTATACGATTAAAAAATATAACATGTGGTGTGTAAAAAAATAGTGGCCCGGTTGCCTTGTCTGGAAAAGGTGGCTGGGAGAGACTGAATGCGGAAGGCGGAGGATCGGCAGAAATGGCGCGCATTGGGTGAGGCCTATTTCCAGCAGTGGACTGCGCTAGATTAATTGACTGATTGATAGAAATAAAAACTTATTAGGTTTGTGCATAAGTATTATATTTTTATTTTGAAAAAAAGACGTGTGGCACTCGGGGACTGCCGCGGTAAAGCTATTGTATAGCATTTTTTATGAACCTAGGCAATTATAATAAATAATAATTTGAATTTGAATTTGAATTTGAATTTGAATTTCGGATTTCGGATAACGGATTACGGATTTCGGATTTCGGATTTCGGATTTCGGATTTCGGATTTCGGACTTCTGACTTCTGACTTCGAGTCCGAGTCCTAGTCCGAGTCTGAATTTGAATTTGAATTTGAAAACTAACAACTTATGCAATTATAATTACTTACGTTAAGCGAAGCTACTTCGGAGCAGCTCGGCTCTGTTCGTGCGAGCTCGGAGGTGTTACCGTTTTTCGTTACGGGATTTCTGGATTCGGTCTCCACGCTCAAGGCCCGCGATAAAAGCTATGCAATAGCTTAAAATACAAAACAATTAATAAGCTGCTCCAGCATAGGATATGGAGGGCAAGGGCTAATCTAGTTACTTATTTAATATTTGCTAGTTTTTCTATAGCATGCCCTAAAACAATTTCTTTGTTGATGAACTGCAATTGAATATGTCTTATAGCATCATCTTTTAATATATCTTTTTTCGTCCGTTTATTGTTAACATTTTCCTTGATATATTGCCATGCCTGCAAAATCTTTAGGTAAAAGTGACAATTTAGATGTTAACATTACAATACGGCGTTCAACTCCTGTCTTTGTATTGCCTAAAATCTTAGCTTTTCGCCACACACATCTCGTCCAGTGATAATAGCAACCAATAATTGTTGCTAATTCTTCAACGCATTTATGGCAGCTTTCTCATAGTCACAGTGGATTTTGGAAGGATTCCATTTTAATTGACGTTTAAGCAAATTAAACACGATTAGGTACGTAGCTTGCTTTTTTGTCAGCCATAAGAACAAATACTAAGAGGACAATATTCGTTGTTTCGGCAGAGCTGCCGATGTCACCATGTACAGTAAATAATTGGTAAAACGAACGTGGGCAGCTTTTAAACGTACCATAAAAAAAAATCAATTAGCCTACTGCAGTCCACTGCTGGACATAGGCCTCTCCCAATGTGCGCCACGTTTGCCGATCCTCCGCCTTCCGCATCCAGTCCGTCCCAGCCACCTTTCAGATTAATTTTATATTTTTTATAGACCATAAAATTTTATCAAACTAGATTTTCCATGGTCCGGTCAACCGGACTATGGAACAAAATAAATTTTCCGTAGTCCGGTTAACTGTACTATGGGTATTTCTTTTTACCCATAGTCCGGTTAACCGGACAACTCAACCGTACTACGGGTAATAGATGGGTTTACCGACCACAGCCACATCGTTGTTCGTTGCCTTTACACACAGGTGAATGGGCAGTTCGTTGCCTTACACGTAGGGTAATTGTTACTGATCAATATGGCCTCATTCCGCCATATTTCCTTAGCAGCGGCTAACTTGTATCCGCAGGTGATTTAGATACTTCTAAGTTGGCAACTGGAGTTGAGACTGGTGGTGATATTTCTTTTGATCTCATGAAATCTGCCGGAGCTGGATCACAGAACAGATAATAGGCTGGATGTTTTTCTGCCCACATTTGCTCTCTTTCGTTTAATAGGAACAGCGGTATATTTTTATTATACACAGGTTGTATCCGAAATGGCATCGAACCAAGTGGTTCGGAACTTCGTTTCTTTATTGCACGGTAAAAAACTGTATTGCTCTACCCACATCTATGTTTCCTTCTTCTTAAGATCCCAGATTCTTTCACATCCCACTTGGGTATGAAAAAGCAAAGTTGGGACAGCTATTTCAGAATAGCCAGCCTCGTGAATAGTGGCCTTATGATTTGGTACATGGTGCGCCGCTTCGTATTGTGAGGTGATAATGATGGCGAAAGAGGCGACGGAAAGGGTACTGGAGAGGGTCACTACTCGGGGACTCCCCAGAATACGCAAAGGGCGTCAAAGAACGTACAACGATCTCCGTGCTCCATGAACGCGGATTTGATGGCGATGAGATGTGCTACCCGTCGCCCTAGCCCAAGCAGGGCCGGGACGGTGGTGCGACGTGTTACACACGCAAGGTTTCCTTCTTCTGTGGTACCCCACCTCAGCGCCCCACCTCCTTTCTGTAATTTTACTCGATTCGATTTCGACAAAGCCACGGCTGCGCTAGCCCCGATGTGGTCGTACCCATAGGAGATACCGGATATAGACTGATTGAATAATCTATATATCTTTGATTAACTATATGTCTAGATGGAGTATGGCGCTGCAAAAGAATAAAAAGAAATGGGACGACTTTTCCTTCTTAGTGTGCGTGACAGCTTCGTCTTACACTCGCGTTTGTCAGTTTTCTTTTTTAGTGTGCGTGTATAAATTGATACCAGTTGTTGAAAACTGCCTCAAAATTAGGGAAAATTTTATGTATTATTTAATAATATTGTATGTATATTCAGATGAGAAAAATAATACTCTTAATTTGAAAAATATGAGGATACAACATTAGGTATGAAGTACTATCGTAATATTAATTATAGACTGGTCTAGACTTCTTAAGGCGGCAACCCACTAACAGTCCGCCTGCAGTTTCTGGTCCTATCGGGCGGCCTGCAGTCCTAAGCCGATAGCGCCAACACACTAAAGCGATTTTGGCCTGCCGGCAGTGCCCTGCTGCCACTTTTGCGACTACACACGAGCAGTTGGGAGTCGACAGTTTCCCACCGTACGATCGTCTGATGCTTCCAAGTCAGTCATAGATTGATAAATGTACTTTCAGCCTCAAAAAAAATTGTTGAATTGTTCTTAAAAACAATTAAAACTAATAATTACTTTATTTATCTATATGGAAGCAATTCAAAAACTTTCTTTTTTCGTGCAGAAACCTCTTGCATCACCTCACAGGAGGTAATTAAGTAGGTGAATGTGTTATTTGGGACTTGTACCGACTACACGTTACACACAGAGACTACTAAGAACAGAAAAACGATTTTCGACCTTATTGACATTTTCTTAATTACATGTGTTTTCGCAATAATAGATGCCGCTGATCACGAATATAAGAAAAAAAACTATGTACTATGTGATGCCAATAAGGTCGAAAATTGCTTGCACTAGTCATAATATTCAATCTGTAGGCGTAGAGCCTTCCGACGGTCGACAGGCCGCCGGCCGACTACCTGCCGACGACACCTGCCGGCGCTGACCGGAATCGTCAAGCGGCCACACACCAACAGTCCGCCCACAGTTTCTTCAGATGGTATTAGTTAGCGGTCAGTCCAAAATCGTATACGAAACTGTAAGTGTATGGGCTATTGCGATGAACTGACAGACTAATATCATCCGATTGTCAATGTTGTCATTCGATAAACTGTTAGTGTGTGGGGCGCTTTAGTATTAGATCGCTTGGTATTCTGAAAAAATATAACCAAAAACCCATGATATCGTGAGTCCATTCTGAAATTTCATGAAGCACTACGACGCACTACTGCCCATATTTTGTCTTGTAAAAATGACATCAAATTCGTACTCAGTATGCCGAAAAACCCCTCATACGATACTGTACATTATATTGCATAATATACCCGCCACGTTTTTTTATGGGAGTTTTGACTTAAGTAATTAGCAACACACCTGTTAAGTACAAAATGGCGACGGCAATATTAAATTATTTTAGAAAAAAGATTATGGCTTATTTTGCTAAAATTTGTACGATACAATGGTACTTACCGATGATAGGTAATTTTTTTTATTGATTTAGTGCGTCCTTTATAGTTTCTGCACACTTTCACTACACAAATAGTCATTTTTAAAATTTCAAATTTTTGTCCGTGTCCGCTGACAGTGCATCTGACACTGAAAGCAAGAAAATCGTTTAGCGCCCAACAGTTGGACACTATTTTTTTGGCCGCTTTCAACGCTTTGACTGTCCTTCTAGACACATAGATATTCAAAGCTATATATATATATAAAAGGCTTTGTCCTGAATGATGAGGTATCAACGCACAGCCTAAACCGCTGATCGTAGAGACCTGAAACTTGGAGGGTGTGTTCTCTGTATGACGGAGGCATCCGATAAGAAGGGATTTTCCAAAATTCCACCCCTAAGTGGGGGAAAAAGGGGGGCAAAGTTTGTATGGGACAACGTGATTCCGTGGTCCAATCTACTTGAAATTTGGCATAAAGTATTTAGAACAGAATTGATGTAGAACCTCATTTTTACTTTATTGAAATTCTTCCCTTATTTGGGTTAAAAAGGGATAGAAAGTTATTTTGGGGGTGATTTACTTCGAAGTTGATATCAATTGTTTTTGTGTGAGTGTTCTTAATTTAAATTTTATTCTTTTGGTGACGTAAGGTGACGTGTATTATTTTGACGCAATGTTAAAAAACTTACTCTGATTTTATTCAAAGAAGGTTGAACTCACATAAAGGCTTCATGCTCTTTAAATATTAAATATTGCGTTGATTTTTTTTTTTTTTTACAAAAGAGGAAAAGCGAGTTCTTTCTAGGAGTAATTAATATAACTTTATATCAATATTGCTGCTTTTTATTTCAATGTTCGCGCATCACTTAAAAACCGCTGAATAGGTTTAGCTGAAATGTGGCATGAACATTATTCTAGGTGCGATAGGAGTAGTCGCAAACTCGATCTAAATTTTAAATATTGAACATAATTTTGAAAGGTAGATCTTTAAGTATTCTCGCAGTTCGGAGATAAAAAAGGTGAACTCGCACGCCCGATAAGTCCTGAAGTTCAATCACCCTCTTAAAATGGAAAAGAGGCCTGTCTGTCTGGGCACAGTGTGTTTTTTTTTATTAACGCGCGGAAATTCACTCGGATGTGCTTATGTCGGACTCGAACAGAGCAAAACCGTACGGCCGACTCGGGCCAGCAGTTGCCGGGGTTGAAGTAGCCTCTGATATATTCCTCGCGCACTCCGACTGATCCAGGGCCATAGAAGGCCCCATCGGGTGTGAGACCATGGCGGCCCCATCTTTCCCCAGAAAAAAAGGAGATGGGGGTGCATCGCGTCGCCGACTCGGCTTACTAGGATGGCAGGCGGCTCCACCTGTCATCCTCAGGCCTGCGTCCATGGAGGACTAACGTCTCTTAAAGGCCCTCTGACGCCAGACCGCCAGAGTGACCTACGCACATTGCGAACTATGTGGGACGGAAGGAACCTAGGTCTTCTCCGGATACGCTCCCCCGCCTCCTATTCGAGCATTACTTGCTCGCAGAAGAAATCGGCGGCAGCCCACACGCTCGCGCTCTGCACCATCACTGCGAGTAACGTGCTGAGCGCAATAACTCACACCCACCAGGGCCGCCATAAGGACCCGCCTCGGCGTCTCCTACGCTGGGCATATCCTCGCTTGCGTCACAGTGATGACACTCAGGCGTTGGCTCCTTCCTGATCCGATGCAGGTAACTCCTAAAACACTCGCTAACCAGTCCCCCATGATGGGTCTTACAGCCGCTATCACAGCATGCCCTCCGCAAGGTTGTCGTAGTTTTCACTGCTCCACCATGTCGCGGAGGAGCAGGAACCTCATGGCTCGGCTTTCTCCAGGCTCGGGTTCCCATCCCCGCTGCCGTGCTGTTACCAGGTCCGGTTCCGGTGAGGTTCCGGCAAGGAAACTCGCCGCCTCGAAAGAGATCGTACAGAACCCCCTTATATACCTGATCGCCATCGTCCACTGTGGTTGTCGCAGCGGTTGACCACTGCTGGCCTTCAGGGTCTTCACCCAGATTGGGCACTTGCGGTTATGTCGGAACGGAACCGACTGAAACCACACAGCGTTCTATCACAGCAATTATTGTATGTGAGGAGAGGGGGGGGCGACAGCCATAGAGGCAGCTACTCTACGCATCTAAGGACTCTCAACTCAATAGATAATACTGAAATCTTATTAATTGAGTCTATGTAAATTCGAATACGAACCATTCCAGTTATGAGAACAGAATGCTACGATGAGCGAACCTGTGTCTTATACAAAAGAATTCAGTTCGCAACAAGCATCTATTCTAAGCATGTTAACGTTGTAGGTACTGTAGTGATGTGTTCTGAAGAGTTGGAAACATTGATAAATCTGGTTATATGGTTATGTTTAGGACAAGGGCTTTTCAACAAAAGGTTGAATATTCCAGAACCCTTTCTCAGCAAGAAGTCTGTCTAATTTCACAGTTTTCAGTAGTTTAAAGGTGAACGCAGATCTGGCCGCCCCGACGTGCTGCAGTCGCCGCATTCCGAATTCTTTATATGAAACCTCGCACACCTAGCCGCGCCGCAGTCGGGTGGCGGTCGCCGCAATACTCGAAGCGGTCGAATTCCCCAAGGCGCAGCTGATGACGTCAACAACGTCGGCCCGCGCGAATCGACGCTGCGGCCGGCGGGCTACTAATATTTTGTGTTTCTACAATTTATATGGGAACAAGAATTGATGATTCTATTTTAATTAGGTTGGTTCAACAATACAATGAACTTTTCACGTCCACTTCTGATTTAAATTAGAAACTAAATAAAAGAAATTCAGTGCGATGCGTGCGGCGACGGGAACGACTGCGGTGCGGACAGAATATGTGCGAGGCCATTAACAAAAGCTTTGACTGCAGCGACTGCGGTGCGGCTAGGTCTGCGTTCACATCGAAAAGCACTTTCTTCAAAATATAAATAAGTGAAAATATAACGTAATAACGAGGTACTAACTTACCATCATATAGGTTCGAATTACAGAAATAACCATACTATTCCAAACTTAACGCGGACGAAGTCGCGGGCAAAAGCTAGTTATATATAAAAAACTACATATAGAAAGTTCGATTGGGACTCGTGCACCAAGGGTTCCATAACTTAAGCTGCATAAGCTGCAATATATTTTGATTGCGTTGACTTTGAAGCTGTTTTTTTGCAAAGTTTAAAGACGTTTTAGACCTGAGTATGTAGCATGAATTTCAACTTGATACCTTCACGCATTCCTGAAAAAAAGAGATCTTGACAGACAGACAGACAACGAAGTGATCCTATAAGGTTTTCGTTTTTTCCTTTTGTGGTACAGAACCCTTCAAAACATAGTATGTTGATCAAAACCCGTACAAAGTTGAAGGAAGAGCTAATTTTGTGTTAGGAAAGCCTTAAACAAAAGTCGGAGTTCTGAAATGCTGACCACTCAGTCACAATTAATCAATTGCGATCGAGTGGTGCAGCCTGGCTAGTGAAAATGTCAATGGTTCTTTTCCAATTTTTTTATATAGGACATGTCAATTTGACTTCACCTCGCCTGATGATAAGCAGAAGGCAAAGTCTTGGAAAAAGAGGGTCACCATTATAGACACGTACCGTGTTACAATGGTGGCACTCGGCTTGACGGCCTCATCAGATGCTTTTTCACGCCCCGCTTAAAGGACCCGGGACTGTAGGAAAAGGGAAACACGTGAACTGGTAAGGAATTCCAGGTCTTAATGGTGCAGCAGAAGAAGGAGTCGTCGAACCGCTAGGTTCTTGATGAAATATTCTGCGGGTGGCATCTAAGTCTTGCACGTCTTGTCCTATATAGGAAAGGAGAGGGTGGGATTAATTGGAAGAACTCAAAACATTCACCATGGTATAGACCGTAAAATACCACCAAGGACGCTACATCTCTACGCATCTGCAAAGGCTCGAGAGTGTTGGTGACCTAAGGATTAATGTATTTAAAAGAAAAATAATATGTAGATACATAATAATTTATTAAAAATAATAAAATAAATAAGTCAAACAAAAATTCATTAAACAGCTATAAAAAAACGAATTACGTTTTAATTTACGTCCACCGCAGACCCACTAAGCCACAAACACCACGGCTTTCAATTGCGAAATAGACGTTTACATTATATTTATATCACATTATACTTTAAAATATATTCTGCCTCGTTCCTTATTAGAATAGCGTGACGATATTACCAAAATGAAAAATATTACCAAACCGGCTGCTCACTATTATGTCGGATTCGAGAGAACATCGTATAAGAACAATGTGAATTCTGTCGAGACTCTTGCGGAGCCGAAGGTTCCGCAGTTTGCTGTGATGCAGTTACTGTTGCCTCTCGAAGTTCTTCAGACTACTATGATCGAAATAATCTCTTCTTTTCAGCAATTCGCTACTTTTATTGTTTGGATCTATTCACATAATTCACAATTCTTAGGTGTGATTTACTACTTATTATTGACATTACTTTTTTATTTATGAACCGATTTCAATAAAAAAACACTACATTTTAAGTAAAGCCTACCTCCATCAATCAGTGAAAACCGCAACCAAATCTGTTCAGCCGATTCTGAGATTAACGTGCACAAACGCACAGACAAACAGACAAACAGATAAACAGACAAAAATTCCAACAAACGTTGTTTTGCCTTCTATTACGTTAATAAAGTCCCCCAATAATAGTTTTTCTCATTTCTATGCCATGTACAGACACCGATCGGTTACAATTTTATTATATGTATAGATATAGATGTATAGATGTATAGATAGATATTATGCTTGAACTAGTTTTCATTTATCGACTGCTGTGTGTCAGCTGTTTGAAATACAACGACGAGCGACCTACTTTGCGAAAGAATTTAATAAAATTGTCCATTTTATTTTCATAATACGATAAGATGCTGAAAGTAAGGTACCCAAACTGTATGTAAAATAAGATCGCCATAATAATATAGGTATGACTATGACCAATACCAATGATCTGCACCACAAGACCGCAAAAGAAAATTGGACCAATGGAATTAAGTAACTACTTGATAACCGGCCGTAGGCTGGACCGTTTCCTTATGCTCCTACTGTATGGGACCCACCACGAGCTTCGGCTCCAAACTAAAAACCCTAAAAACGGTTCAGAAGTCAAATGGCACTCACACCCAGAAAGGTATGACCGCATACGATAACTGCAGCTGCAGGCGCATGCAGCATAAGATACCTAATTTTGTTAATTGGTTCTATTTCATGCGGCTTCTCCATGCAGTGTTTACCCATGGACCCATTACCGGGTCCATGGGTAATTTTAAATACCCGTGGTTCCATAGCATTAGGGGTTGTTCGCGGAATTCTAACTATCGATAGAATATACAAATCCATGTTCCCCTCTATCCGTAATGAAGTAGGTACCTATAACAACCGTGTATGCGAAGAGACGACACGTCATCGTCATCCGGAATTCATAAAAGTGAAAGAAAATCAGGTCTCGCAATCCGCTCATTTGTCGATAACTACCTACCTACACATTAACAATTTTTCACATACCTACCTACTTTAGGTACTTGTTAAACTTTGGTACGGATTAATGGCATCATTGAGAAGTCGCAATGAATTCAAATAATAAACAGAAATATCATAATTCAAGTCTATTTCGTGATACGTTGTATCTGCTGCATGCGTCTACTGCTGCTGAATGCTACATTAAACTCATAAAACAAAATAAAAAGGAGTTTTTTATTTTGTTTTTTTATTTTGTTCCATGAGCAATAAGATTTTCCCTTATCACACCGTCTTCCTATTCTGCCACACCATACGACACATGCTCTGAGCAATAGGCGATGCATACGTTTTAGGAATAAAATAACATCAAATATAACGTGTGGTAGCTCGAAAATAACCTTTATAAAAATATTACTAGTGTCATCTATTGGTGGAAAGCATAACTAAATATTTAGTTCAAAGTGTGCCTTAAATCTTCTACGATAAGGTACCTACCAATTTACAAAGCATCTTGCCCTTTTTTCACTATGACTCATAATATGATACTGAACTGATCGTAACCAATGAGCTATCAATCGATTTTATACGATTGTCACACTATTAATTAGGTAGGTAGGTAATAAGATCTTAAAATGTTAAAAAAAAGAGGCAAAATTCATAAATACATATACTCACACCTTTAAATCCCCGAAGGGGTAGACAGAGATATTTTATCATCCAAATTTCGCCAACTATGATTTTCGGTCCACGTAATAGGAGGCGAGCCTATTGCCATCTAGCGGGTACATTGTCATGGGTTGTATGTTTACTGTCGGATGGAAAACATCCCTATCCCTTAGTCACCTTTTACGACACCCACAGGAAAAGATTTAAGACAGGCAAAATTCCTGGGCGTAAAAAATTATAAATATAGCGCAATATTATTATCACGAACCGGTAAAAAGTATCATCTTAAACACTACTAGTGCCATCTATTGGTGAATAGCACAACTATATTTAAACTTTTCGTAGTCTTATTAGATTTTTTACTCTATATATTTGTAGCCAGGGTACCTGCTTTTCTTACCTCAATATGGCGTCAATTTACAAGGCGTTTATAAGTTTCATAAGCCTCTGCACTAGAGTACTTTTAATATATAAGCTACAAACCATTTCGGATGATACTAAGACAAAACAGTCAGCCACTTCTGATATCTTTGGAACTTCTGCTGTCACTAAGCCTTAATGTTAGTAGACTGGCCCACCAACCCGTTACGGCTTCGGTCTCATATCTCCCCCGATGGCCTCCCTCGGAAAGATATCAGGATTTTTCAGTCTAGTTGTCCCATCCCATTCATGTATACCCCATCGTAGTAAATATTATATTAGTACTTATTTACAAGTGGACAGTATGTACAAACATGACAAATCTGTGACAGTATACACATACTAGTACTCAAAATATAATTTTAAGGCAACAAGACTGAAAAAATCCTGATATAACCCGCGCCACGTATCTTGGACCTAAATCGTAAGACATACGAGGCTCTGGCACCCGCGGATTGCTTTGTAATAGTCTATGCTTGGTGAATTTGAGTTCGTCTACCGCAGTAGCATCCCATGCTATCCTCAAAAGACACCCAAGAAATGTGTACGGCGCGTATAGGGCACATTTTGAGCACATTTTAGGTCCAAGATACGTGGCGCGGGTTATATCTCTGCGTGGGTGCCATCAAAGGAGACACCGGGATCAAAGCCCTGCTAACGTGTGATACTTACGAAGGAGTCCATAAGCGCCTCTGAGAATGCTAAAAATCACGCGCAGAATTCCACACAAAATTGCTATGGTCATTCTATGTATAACAGAGAAAACATTTCTCAATCGGCCTCCTTTTTGTAAATCTTCACCATTTTGTCACTGATTACAATACCCTAACTTTTTTACTTACGTCCAGTTTCGGAAAGGCTGATCAACGTCAAATTAATTAAACGGCTGTTAAATCTCTTGTCAAGTAGCAATTGGATTGCTAATAGAAGCATGGCTAAATACTTTAATTTGATCATCGTGTTGGTAAACCAGCTATGTTAACCGATATGATGGTCAAATTAAACTATTTAACCATGTTTCTAGCAACCCAATTGCTACTTGACAAAAGATTTAACAGCCGATTAGTTAATTTGACGTTGATGCGCCTTTCGGAAACTGAGTGTAACTCTTTTTTTAAGTAGGTGTAGGGATTCAAAAGCAAGAAGTGAAAAACTCACATGGTATCGAACAATATTTATTGACCTGCAAATGAGGGGAACAAAAAAGAAGAAGCTTTTTGTGATTGTGTACGTGTCTCCCGTGTACGCCATTAAGATAGTACAACTTAAACACTACGTCTGCCATCACAGTGCAACCAAACTAAAGATTTACAATAATCGTGTTTATCTATACATCTTAGTGTACCTAAAGTTATTTAAAACTAAACAATAACATTATTTAAAAGACTTTCTTTCATAGTAAACTCCAACCGCTTACAAATCATATTATTATGTTTGGTCGACATCGTTTAAACTTTCAAAATAAATAGTAACGCCGAGACATTTCAATAATAACAAAACTACTGAATTAAGAATTAATATGCGCATAAGTTTGACAAAAGCTACATTATATTTAAGATAATATATATACTGACACTGATAATTATATATTGGCTCCTTATAGCGGAAATTAATGAATACTTAATCTATTGACATGCAAGATTTCAACTTCAAAATTTATTTATACTTTGACCGTACCAACGAATCCGTGTATGGCTAAAGTCGGAACTACAGTTTACACTTTTATTGCACATAAAATTCGATTTAGCATGATTTGACAATATTGAAGAGAAAGCGAACCTTTTTTTTCCAACTACACATCCTGATCGACCACCTGCACCCTCCTAGACATGTGGCAATCCGATGGCCGGCGTACATATTGTAGAATAGAATGACGAATGTACAGGACAGTCGTCAACGTATGTCATAATATTCAAATAATTCATTTCATTTAATTAATACATTCGTCATCCTATTCTTCAATACGCCGGGCAACGAACAAGTAGCAATTCGTTGGCCAGCGTATGCCAGTGGCATGTCTCGTCGGGGTAAACACAGTAATAAATTTCCTGACGTGGCTAACCAGGAACATGGGATGGGGGCCGTCCTTCGATCCATAGATTTGTTGGTACGTCTATAACGACTATCGCGTCGTTTGGTTAGGTGTCCAAATGTCAAGTAATAAGAACAATCGGAATATAAATCAGAGCTTGAATGTCAACGAACATGACACTAGATATTATATCCAGACTGAGTATTAAGTTCGGCTGCTCGTCACGTTCGCGTTCAAAATCTTAAGTATATCGGTATAACTATTTACTGGTTTCAATTTAAGAAGTTTCCATACACTAAAGTATTAAACGATTACAATAGATTAAAAGGAAGCTACTGGCGTTTATATTCAATATCGGTGCCAGAACAAACTTTACAGTAAAACACTGAAAAGACAAATTCAATATACATAAACCATAATTATGTATAATAAACTAATAGTGAAACTATTCCGATATATTAATAATTGCTATACAAAATAGCAACGCAGCCAAGCTTAGTGCTACCGCTCGTTTTCGTTCTAGAAAAATTACTAGTTTATGAACCTAGCACAACGGATATAGGATAATATGAAGCACTAGTAGCTTCCCTTAAGTACAAATATAACTTCCGTTATGACGGAATGTAAAGATTCATCATGATTTTTAAATACTTTATTTTGTACATTAAAGCTTAACGAAAGTACGTAGCTGAATAAAGAAGTTCAATGTACTTCATCACACCAAAATATATTTAATACAAATAATTATTCACCAAAATTGAACGAAAGAATTGGAAACATTTTATCATAAAAAAAAAGAAATTATTATTTATGTTATAAAAGAAAAGTGACATCAAGCAACTGTATCATTCCCCTTGTAGTGTACCTAATAATTGTCTAACTAAACAAAGAAATAAATAAGTCACAAGTCTCATGTCATTAATGTATCATAAACTACAAGTGAACTGGCCTTGAATAATATTATACACACATAAATACAAAATCTAAAATATTGTTATTATGTTCTAGAAAAAAAAATGGTAATCTGATCTGGCTCTGTGAGTCAAAGTGCTCTCTTGTCTCATCAAAGCTGTAAATTCAAAATTTATGCATTTCTTTTGATAAATTTACCATATTATTTGTAAGAAATTTGATCCTTATGGGTTCAACCTTTTGATTGACGCCTTATAAGTACAGAAGTTTATTGATTTTAGCAAAACACTGTCCGAAAATGTTTCTTTGAGTAAATAATACAGTAGGTAACATTATGAAAATCCATAAAAAAAATCTTCCAACATGAACATGGCCAATATTTAGGTTATACAAAATAAAATACATAATTTATAGTTGTTTGTGAAATTAATAAACGAAATTAAAACGAAGCAAAACTAATCACACTCATTCATAATTTTTAGAAGCATTCATTCAGTAATTACTATTTGAGTGACCATAGTAATGTGAGTGACCATGATAGTCTGAATATTATACCATTCAGTAACCTTTCCTACGGGGGAAAATACAGAATTATTTACTATTAGAACTATCAGGATATTTACTATGTATTGTTTGCAGTTTCCGATATTTCGGC
This sequence comes from Eilema depressum, assembly GCA_914767945.1. NCBI lineage: Eukaryota > Metazoa > Arthropoda > Insecta > Lepidoptera > Erebidae > Eilema > Eilema depressum. The sequence continues at coordinate 28,707,970 of OU612012.1, read as the reverse complement.
GCTGTTGCAAGCACCATGATCACGGAGGAACTGTAGTACTGGCGGTAAACGGTGAAAAAGTTTTTAGGAGCAAATATATCGATCTACCCTCTTTCGAGTTCTTTTGCTACGCGTATGGACACTACCACTGGTTTCTCTCTCACTACAAACTCGAACTCGATCTCGATCACGTTCACGACACACTATGCTTACTGTATCCACTCGTGTACGTATTGTAATGTGTAAAGTAATGTGAACGACCATGAAAGTTTAAATATCTATACAGAATTATTTATTGTAATATTAGTGGGACAGACAATTTAACAGGAAACAAAATAATACATATATATATGATACTTTCTGAAATTAACGCGTATATTACTCATTGAAATAAAACCAATTTTTAACGGTTTCTATCGCGATTTATTTGTTTTACTTTTAGCCCGACGTTTCGGCTACTTTTCAGCAGCCATGGTCGCGGGGTGGAAAGCAAAATAATAAGAAATAAATAGCGATAGAATCAGTCGAAATCATATGTTCATAATATCAATTAATTTACGGACTATCTCTAAATTAGGGGACTAATCACATTATCGAAGGTATGACAATAGCTAGATATGTCCTAGCACATGCTTAACTGACACTAACTAAACGTTCTTACCTACTACAGTGAGTGGACAGCACAAAAAAATGTATTTCTGACATGACGTCACGGGCTCTTTATTACCCAATGTAAATAATGCAGTATTATCACTTCTACTTGAACGCTGTGCAAGTCGCGTACTAACCCGCCAACTAAACAGTCGTCGACATACTTCGGCTGGTTCAGTGTGTACTCTTCAGTGACTTACCCAACTATACAAGTGGCAATTCGCTGATCGGCGTATTGTAGAATAAATTGATGAATGTACGGGATTGTCACGTATTTCAATCCCATACACGTATAAATTTTATTCCATACTCGTATTGCCACGTATCTAGAGGGTTTATTCACAATAAAGCAGTTCAAACTGACCATCAACTACATTATCATGTGTCACTTTAATGTGCCACTAGTTTATTCCGCAACCAACTACTATTAACGAGCTATCAGAACCGTATTACTATCTAAAGGATGAATTATCACTGTGTCCAAGATTAATATATAGACATCAAAACTTATCACTAAGGAATCTACTGTAGGATTTACCAACTATACACAGACTATTGTACAGACGCGCTCAGAAGTTGCTGAACACTAAATTGTCAAACGAAGCTTACTTGCTAATACTGATGGCGACTGTACTATTGTATTCAATGACTAAATCTACTACGTATTAAAAGTAATGTGTACAAGTACCTCTTTCACTACAGTAATACAAGTCTTCAGTTAAGTATATATCGATCTGAAGTTGACGGACCGATATTGTGGCCGCAGTATAGAAATTAAAGTAGGTACACCTCGTTACAGCTTTGAAATTGTGTAGCTATAGTCGTTGAAACATTAATATTTTATACTTATATAGGTATCTACTTCTAAATGACCATGTTTGAGTCTCTACCCAGTGGTGGGACTCCCGGTAACCTAATTTTAAACATTATACATGTATAGATACGTACTTTCGTTAGCGGTTCACTCAACTGATGTTATTATTAGGTACCACAGACGTGCGACGTACGTTTAAGATATTATATAGGCACAAGATACTGTTGTCACGTGTATTGTCTCTTATGAGATGTACACACGGTTCGAGTAAAGAGTGAATACTAGAACAGATTCCACGTCTCTGAAGCATAGCATGTGACCATCTTCTGACCTAATATTGAGTACAACTTCAGAAATGTAAAGCGTATACAGTAACCATGACGAGCCACGATAGGCCATCAGCATACAAATAGTGGCGCGAGACAAAGCGTCTATTTTTTAGCACACTTGTAAATATTTATTTAGTATTTTGACGTTTTGGAAATTCCGTTTCAACGGTCAAAAACGTCAAAATTAAAAAGGTTTGTTTAGGAAATGGACCACACCAGTTCGAAACGCGGCCCCAACCTGAGAAGTTTTCGACAAAAATCTCAAATTAACCGTGGCTTAACTTCAAAGGCATGGTGACATAGCAATGGTATGACACCATTGTGTGATTCGTGACGATGGCCTACTGTGGCCCATCATCCATCGCTGGCCACTGTGTACTGCCTCTCTAGACAAGTGGCAATTCGTTGGCCAGCATATTATAGAATAGAATCACGAATGTATAGGATTTGACGTATACGACAGTCGTCAACGTATGTCATTAGGCTGAGTTCAGATGAACGCGCGTGATGAAAATCAATGTTGTTGTGTACATGACGCATTACACAACAACATTGATTTGTTACAAACTTAAACCGCGCGTCGTCGCGCGTTCATATGAACTCAGCCTTAATGTCAAAATCTCATACATACGATACAAGGCCACCGAATTGCCATCTGTCAAGTGGGTCTGGTTACATTATGCAACGTTCTCGTAAACCTACACATCGATAAGATACTTGACATCTCGTTATATAGACAAATAACACCAATAAATAACACAGAAGATAATATAATATAGGAATACTATGATACTTACGGCCAGTATTATCTCAACTATATATCTCATAGATGTGTCAGCGGCTGTAAGGTGTTTGTAACACTACAGCCGGGCAAAATGGTTGTAGGGTACCGTTTCTACTTACTGCGCCCCGATAGCCCCTGGCGTGACGTAAGTATGTTTATAAATTAACTTAAACTAAACGCAGGACTACTTTATCGTTGAAGTCATCTTCGTCTTCTTCGCCGTCATCCCCGTCCTGAAAGGCATGAAATCATAGGTGAATGTGTGAATCAATCAACCTGCGACGGAACATTTTTCAAGGACAATAAAATGAATATTCGTTTGATATATAACTAAAGCCTCTGTGGCGTAGCGGTAGCGAACGCGACTGCTAAGAAAGCCCTAAACACTCCAACAACTGGTCTAACTACAATACTGTGATATTGCCGATTGGTTGTGGAGGTCATATTCATAGTCGCTTCACGGAAAATATCGGAGTTCAGCCGCATCATAGACTGAAAAGCCGATCCCAACTGAGGATGCAGCCGGGACTAGAATGAAGATGTATAAATAACCAGAAGCCGGTAAGCATCGTGGTATATGAAAGAAATTACCGCTGTTAACCACACAGGAACCGTGGTATTGAACCAAGTATTACCCCAAAAACTCGAATTTCACTTTTAGTGGTAGATAGTACACGGCCTATGTGATGGGAACGGTTTACCATGGCCTATGGACGAGTGTAACACCACGAGCATCACATTCGTGCCGCCGACACAGTAAGAACCTGCAGCAGCAATACCACAGCAGGGAAAACTAAATAATCTTGCACTAACCAATTGCAGACATCCAAAAAATAATATTGCGTTCATTTCATCGTTATAGACTTTTGTATGTTAAACCTAGATAGCCGGTCAAGTGCGAGTCGGACTCGCGCTTCAAGGGTTACATAGTACATAAGCCGCAATATACTTTCGTTTGCGTTGACTTAGAATATTAAATTTTTCACAGTGACAAGACATTACAGACCTGAGTATGTGGTATGAATTTCATCTTGTTACCTCCACGCATGCCTAAGAAAAATGTTTTGACAGAGAGGTTTCCTACAGTCCCGGGACCTTAAGCCTGGGCGTGAAAAAAGCATCTGATGGGGCCGGTCAAGCTGAATAACACCATTGTAACATGGTACGTGTCTATTATAATGGTAACCCTCTTTTCCGAAACTTTGCCTTCAGCTTACCATCAGGCGAGGTGAAGAGGTGCGTTAACACTGCCATTTCACCAACTTTGATTTTCGATCCCGGGGGCGAGCCTATTGCCGTCTATCGGGCACTTTGTCATGAGCTGTATGTTTACTGTCGGATATAGAACTGCCCTATCTCTTCTCCTTTTACGACACCCACAGGAAGAGATAAGGTGGCTCTATTCTACTGAACTGGGAACCAACACGGCAAACCTATATGAAAAAATCCCTAAACAGTCATTTCAATAGACGAAGCCGGGTAATCGAAGATATACCCTCCTGCAACGGAAAGAACGCGGGTCGAGTCCCGCCTGGGCTAGATTCGCTTCTTTCTATCATAATCGAATCAAAGATACTTGACAGCCTTCGTGGCGTAGCGGTAGTGAACGCGGCCGCTACGCAGGAGGTGCGGGTTCGATCCCCGCTCAGTGCAAATATTTGTGTTCATGAAATATGGGTATTTGCATTAGTCTAGTCGTGCCTCAGAGAGCACGTTAAGCCGTCGGTCCCGGTTGCCATAACAACGTCTATGGCAGTCGTTACGGGTAGTTGGAGCCCTAAAAAGTCCAAAAACGGTCTAGATGCATAGCTTCGATATCACCTAATGTTACCATTGGGTTGTGGAGGTAAAAATATCGAGGTCCAGCCAAATCCATAGTTCCATCCGTAGGCCCGTATTCTAGATTGACGCTCAACTCAAACTCCATTTACCTGAGGACAGATTGTATAGAACTATAGACAATCTGTCTGACAGCCTGTCAAATCTGTGGAATCTGTGCATACAAACTTACCTCAGGTAAATCGAGATTCAGCTGAGTAGCATTATAGAATACGGGCCTGAAGACTGGTAAAGCGGACCCCAGACTCCAAGCTGAAAGCTCGGATGCGACTGGGAATTAACGCTAGGGTGAAGAAGAAGAATCGAATCAAAGATACGTTGTCGGATCTGTACTCACGTCAAAGCCAAAGCAGGTGTTGACCTCCTTCTCCATCTTGATGGCGTGTTCGCCGCTCGTCTTCACCTGGTTCTTATATTTCTTCTCCATTACCTCCTCCTCATCATCGTCATCTTCCTCCTCCTCCTCTTCTTCTGAAATTGAAAGTTAATCCATACTAATATTATAAATGCGAAAGTAACTCTTGTCTGTCTGATACGCTTTCACGCCTAAACCACTGAAACGGTTTGATGAAATTTGGTGTAGGGGTAGATTAGACCTTGGGAAAGGACATAGGCGGTGCCGCGGGCAACAGCTAATTGTTTATACTGGAGATTGAAAGCGCTTGATGGAACTTGCAACTATGAAAAGTGGTTACCGTGGCCTATAGACGAGTGCAACACCAGCCCCCTTAGACAAGTGGCAATTCGTTGCTCGGCGTATTATGGAATAGAATGACGAATGTATAGGATTTGACGTTTTTGACATACCTTGACGCCTGTCATATACGTCAAATCTCATACATTTGGCATTCTATTCTATAGAACGCCGGCCGACGAATTGCCACTTGTCTAGAGGGGCAGGGGAGTCACACTCGTGCTGCCGACCCTGTAATAACAGAGAGATTCTGCGCCGTCAGCGCTGAAGACAAGCAGGACATTGATCTTCCCACTGACAGCACAAAACCTCTCCAGTGAGCTCTGGCTACCCTACTCACCGTCGGGAACACAACACGAGGTTATTATTCTGTAGGGTGGACGTACTTCCCCAGTCGGACTGCACGATTGGGACGGAAATACCGTCGTGTCCTACCTCCTACCATCTTGAACCAAGTGGTTCGAGATGGTTCGTCGCACGGCAAAGAAGTATTGTCCTACATAAAAAAAACGCTCTGCTCGCACACTTTCTTTCCTCATCTTATAGTCTAGGGTTCTTCAACCAGTCTGTGAGTATTTTTGGGAATCCACTAAAATCTTCGGCGCCCAAGTCAACCTTTCTTGCTGAAAGACGGACAAGGTTCTGTCTCTTTCCTTACGAGTATGGGGGGGTCAGACGGCAGTTGCTAGCACAAAGGCCATATGCGCCCAACCAACTTACAGCTCTGAGTTCGTCGTAAGTAGACCTCAACACTACATATTGGGCGGTAAGACGGCAGTCGCTCCCAGAAAACTCGTATAAGCCAAACCGTAATGATTAAAGGGACCTGGGCTCGGATTTAAGCCTCGGATGCACCTAGAAACCACGCTAGGATGATGATAATATTGCACCTACTCCATATTCGTCTATATAGTCATGCGTGAGCACGGTTACCTGCTGTTCGATACCGTCCTCTTGTTGAATAAATTACAACACCACATACTGGGTGGTCAGACGGTAGTAGCTCCCAGAAAACACATATAAGCCAAACCAAGAAGGATGAAACGGACTCCAGGTTCGGATGCACCCAAGAACCACGCTAGGATGATTATGATGTTGTACCTGTTTGGACAGCCTCTATAGCGTGGCGGTAATGAACACGATGGCCACGTAGAGGGCGCGGGTTCAATTCCCGCTCAGTGCAATTAATTGTCTACAATGTCTACATGAATATACCTATTTGCATTGGTCTATCCGTGTCTCAGAGAGCACGATAAGTTATCGGTCTCAGTTGTCATACGAACATCTATGGCAGTCGTTACGGGTAGTTGGAGCCCTAAATATCCAAGAACTGGTCTAACCACTAAGCGTCGGTAGCTTAGCTGTGGTTAAGGAGTCGGCCTTACGATCGAGAGATCCCTGGTTCGAATCCTGGCCATTACACTACCGACGTGAACCCACTCCTAGCATAAGCATTTTAGCTTAATTGGAGGGGTTAACGGGAATATTAGTAATTTCGGTTGCTAATATTCTTTACTTCGAGTTGTGAAGGTCAGATGGCAGTCACTTCACGGAAAATATAGAAGTCCAGCCAAGTCCGCAGTTAGATTGGAACGAGCAGACCCCAGACTCCGAGGTAAAAGCTTCGGATGCGACTGGGATGGGATTAACGCTAGAATGATGATGAAGAAGAAGAATATCGTACCTGCTTCATCTTCGTCCATGAAGTCAGGAGCTACCACGGCCACCTGCTGCTCAGTGCCGTCCTCGAGTTGGATAACTTCCAACACCACGTACTGTTGGCCATCGCCGTCGGCCACGGTGACCAACTCGCCGCGTTTCAACTCGTTGTTAGCCAAGCCGAGTTTGAACAGCTGTTCTGCGTTCTCGTCGGAGCTTGAACCTCGGATATCCTGAAGCAAGGTATAAAGATACTGGTGAAGTATTGTTCAAAATACTAAGAACTGATTAAAAATTATGAGTCAGTCGGTGACCGCGGTTGTTGTAACCTACTGTGCAATTCTGTAAAGGCTGATTTACATCAGACGAGCGAATGCTCAATCTGTCTTTTTTTTTTTATATAGGACACGTCAATTTGACTTCGCCTCGCCTGATGGTAAGCTGAAGGCAAAGTCTCTGAAAAGAGGGCTACCATTACAACACGTACCATGTTACAATGGTGGCACTCAGCTTGACGGCCTCATCAGATGCAAAATATTAAGAAATAATGCTCTTTTTCTAGTTCTAGCTCTATGGTCTTTTGGTCTAAATGCATACAGCGTCGAGCACAGCGTTGCGACAGCCTTGATAGAGATTGTCATTGGTCAATCGCCAGTGACGTCACCCAGTCCAACCAATGATATCTCTATCACTATGCTGTATGCTTAGAGAATGGCACAGGTCGAAACGCAATCCAGAGGGATGTGTATACCTATACCATGATCGTAGTGATTTCCATTAACATTATTGGTCTACGCTCATTTGCGTATGATCCCGAGTTCGATTCCGTACAGCTGCAGCCCTTCCAATAATTAAAAGCATGTTTTGTTTTAAGATGTAAAAAATTGGATGTGTTAACATTTATTTTGTTACTCAATTATGTCAGAACGGCTGTACATAATCTGGGTTAAATTTGGCACAGAAATAGATTATATTAGCATATAGGATATATACATATAGGATTTTATTTAGAAAAATAGCCACCGCACATATTAGGTAGTCAATAAATCAATCAATTAGCCTATTGGAGTCCACTGCTGGACATAGGCCTCTCCCAATATGCGCCACAGGTAGTATTTAAATTATTTTATTTATTATTTTAAAAAGTTTTTATACAAGTTAGCAAAGAGATAACCTAAAGGAGAACATAACATGTTACTTTTTATTTCGGATAATATTATTTTTTTCGCATTATAGAGCATAACATGTTACTTTTTATTTCGGATAATATTATTTTTTTCGCATTATAGAGCTTTTACGCAAGCTGAGTCACCGGCAGCAGTAAAAAATCGTTAATTTATCAACGCTTACACTTTTGCTAAAGATATTGTTTAAAAATATGTCATACTATGTTAAATATGCATTTGTAGACGTACTAAATTGTGCAACCAGCAAAAAAATATAAATAAGATGCATAGCAAACAAACTTATAACATTCTAAAATATGAGTTCTAGAATACAGATTAGCATTAGTAGATTACCCAACAAGTGAAAAAAAGATGAATTCTTTTCGAGGCACTAAGTTGTATCCCGAGAGGAGCGAAGGTTTCTGCGGTAGAATCCCGAGCGTAGCGAGGGATTCTAGATAGAAACCTGAGCGGATCGAGGGATACAAGAGCCGAGATGAATTCTTTTTTCACGTGTTCGGTACGCTACTTTTTATCATTGACTACGAGAAAACAATTACTCTGCGATTATGAATTAAATTATGTTATGGATAGTACATAAAAGAAACAGCAAATTATCATTAATAGCTACCGCTTTAGCACGAAAAGACTCCGAAGACTTTTCGCGTTCGAGAATACGAGAGTTTCATTTTCATCACTGAATGAAGTCATTTTAAGATTATGAGACAAACAGAAACTTTTACAAGGAAAATTGCACAGAAAATTGGCGGCATTTTTTTATCTTAATTGAAACTGAATTACATTCCATCCAGCCAGTGATTACCTACATTTAGGTGGCTTTTAGTACGTTATTATAGTGAGAGTGTGCGGTTTCTTTGCATGTTTTACTACAATCCGTACATTTGAGCATGTTCCAAATTAAAAAAAAATTATTCACTCAGTGAAATAATGAGCGTTTTATTCACTGTTTTTGATGAATCACGGGCTCTTTTTCGAGTGTCAATGGTGAAAAATTACTTATCATTTTTTTGGAAATAAATACATACTTACATAACACATAACATACATGGTAACAAAGAAATACGTTAAAGAAATAATACATCTTAAGCTATAAATGTATGCTTCTTCAAGAGATTTCTGATTAAGAAACGATGTGTGATATGAAGTACGTGTACAGACAGCAAAGGAAATACGTACTTACGTTACAAAACGACTTTATATCAAAAGTTGTATACTTATCTCTTTTGCCGTGAATACATAGGCGTATTGACAAACTTGTCTCAACAGCTGATATAATTATGAGGTAAATCTAATATGCTAGCAACAGAAATATCTCTTACGCACAGCAGCCGCATTTTAAAGGTTGATTTAGACCAAATTGCATTGCATTCTAAGAGCACTCTTTCTTACTATTTTAGTGTAAATTAAACCTTTTTTCCAGCGTTTACCTAAGAAATAACAACGAACGAATGTTCTGTCACTGTTTACACTAATAGAATTTAATGTAGAAGGAATAGAATGAGCCTCCGCTCGTTTGGTGTAAATGAACCTTAAGAGTTAAATATGTATGGTATGAGGTTGCTGTGGAGACAAAAGAAAAAAGGTTGGCGAGGAAAGAAAGGAATACTGAGGAGATGACGTCACACAGGAAAGCAAAGAAGATAAGATAAGTTTGATGTTCGAAACGAAATTATAAATAACAAAATAATCGCCACAGATAGCCAAATAGAAGCTTGGTGCACGTAATTAGTAAATAAATATATTTTGCTTTGATTGAAATTGTAATAATATTATAAAGTTAAAGAAGAAAAAAGAACAAAATGTTTAAAGTTATTTACTTTCTTAGATTCATTAGTTAGAATTGATTAATGCTGATTTGAGAAATATTATATTTATAGAATTGGAGTCAAAATACAGTAGTCATATTGCAAATGAAGCTATTTACTTAGGATATTATGGTACATTGGCGATCCAACTACGCTCAGCGTTCATCTTTTAACATTAACTCAAATACTAAACTTTATGTAATAATAATTATAAAATTTGACTAAAATCCTTAGCAGTTGCCAATGTATGTAAGAACGCCCTGCTTAAATTAACGAAGAGCTAAGCCACCACGTATATTTATTTAGTCATATTACAGATAGTCAGTACCACCCAGAATCACGGCATCTTCAAGACAGGTGAATAGTGAATAGATTACTTCTAGGCAAGTGTTTCACAGTCGACCACATCATCTCTTACCATCAGGTGAGATAATAGTCAAATACAAGCCTATTAACAATGAAAGAAAAACAGAAATCGAACCCAGGACTGCATGATCGCATTCAATCATAAATTCCAAACAACCAAACAGGTCATCAAACTTCGAAATATCGTTTAGCAAGCAACATACACAGTTTATTCCAAGTTTCTTGGCGAAGTTTTCTTTGGTGGACAGCAGTAATAAATTATACATACATATAATCACGCCTTCATCCCCGGAGGGTCAGGCAGAGGTGAATTCTATTCAGTCCCATGAAATATGCCAGTGAGCCTATTGCCATATTCCGGGCACTATTGTTGACTCTGAGACTGAGTCTGGGCTCTGGGTATATATCTGTCTGATGTTAAACAGTCATTTTCACCTTTCCCAAGACCATGAGAAGTCACATAAAGAAACGCTACAGCAAATTCAAAGACACACTCCAAATCGCTATACTGTCAAGTTTGCAGAAGTATAATTATACGTTAGACAGGTCTAAGACCCATATTCTAGAATGCCACTCAGCTGAATCTCGATTTACCAGAGGACAGACTGTATGGAACTATAGACAATCTGCCTGACAGCCTGTCAAATCTGTGGAATCTGTGCATACAATCTTGCCTCACATAAATCGAGATTCAGCTGAGTGGCATTCTAGAATACGGGCCTCTGCTATATCTATAATTTCTACACCTTTTTAATGATCATTCCTTACCTTGAGATGTCCATTAATGTATTTGACCTTCCTCTGCCTGCCAATCTTGAGCGCCAGAGCCCTCTCCTGATGTCCAGATTCTGGATCGTGGACAGCCAAGTGCCGGATCAGATTGCCCTTGTGGGCAAAAGTGCGTTTGCACTCGTGGCAAGTATGGGTCTTCTCCTTGGGAGGCTTAGGAACGTATCCCGGGTTATGGTACAGGTTCTGATGGCGACGCAGGAGTTGTTTCTGCCTGTAAGTTTAAAATAATAATGAGATGTGGTAGACTTGTGATATTTCGGGCACAAATAGGATGGTTAGAACTTAGGTAACCATCACGCTACTATCAGCAATGAACGAGATCAGAATTCCACATGGGCGGAGTCACGATCAATAGCTAGTTATCCAAAGTCACACAGTGTGACTACGGATAAATAAAAGAAACCGTAGTCACACCAGTGTGGCAATTTGGTGTGACTAAGGATCGGTCGTCATAATTTCAAATAAGGTTTGCCTGAGCACTGAGCAGTGTTATGCTATCAGTGTCCCATTAGTCCTACATACATACATTCACGCCAATAAATATAACGCCTATAAAGGTAGGTTCAGTCCAGAGGTGTATTCACATTATGCCATGATTTTCGGTCGCACGTAATACAAGCGAGCCCATTGCTGTGAAGCGGGTACTTTGCCTTAGGTTGTATGTTTACCGTAAACAGCCCAACGCCTTAGTTGCCTTCTAAAACACCCACGAGAAGAGATAGGGCGGCCCTATTCTACTCAGGAACCAATAAGCATAAACAATAAATCTCTAGATTGAAGAAAATGGCGGGTACTAACCTGAAGGATTGGTCGCATTGGTCGCAAACGAACGGCTTCTCATCTGTGTGCTTCAGCATGTGCGATTTCAGGTGACGTTGAGTCGTCGAAGCGTAAGGGCATAGGTCGCATTTGTAGCACTTCTCTCCCTCGTGAGTCTAAACAGAAAATTTCAATTGAAAACCAAAACAAGTCAGCAAAAAGGTTATTACGTAAATGTTCATAAGTCTTCTTAGTTTAGTTTTTTCAGTATTTGTCACAAAAGATTAGCTTTTTATAATCTGTCAATTCTCATGTAAGCAGCGAGGAGGAGTCCAGAAGACACGGGCCAGCATTACCAGATGCTGATCCTAAAATACACCTCCCCAACTTGAAGAACCTAAGATGTCATTTCATATTTTTGTAAGAAAATTCTCAACTGTAGCACAGATTCATTAAAAAATACCCAGTGTACTGAAGACTGATGGTGAAAGGTAGACGTGACTTGCCAATTGAGGTAGGCAGAGACCTATCTTTTCACTTGCCGTGATCCTGGCATACACCTGGTTGGTCCTTTTATAACATTATGTAAAAATCGATTGCCATAGTTCTTCGGCCAACCTCATCTGCAAGTCGGTAGACCTGCTGATTGACGGACGATGCGGCTGTCTTTCAGGCTTGGGGGGGGGCAGACGGCAGACGCTCCCATAAACGCCATATAACCAAACTAAGAGCAGAATCGACTAAAAGGAGCTCGGGTTCCGAAATCTAAGTCTCGAATACAATTAGTACCTACGCTAAGATTTTTTTTAATGAATATCCCCCCCTCCAACTATAGTTTCTTGTGTGCCAGTCTCGCCATATTTTTCTTCGGTTATTCGTCTAACAGTTCGTTGTCAAATATTAAGCACACCAAAAAAGAGAAAACGAGCAAAACCAGTCGTGTCAAAACGGCCATCAAAGCCTGCCGAAACTATAAGTTAAATTGCTAGTGGGTTCACGTAGTATAATGGCCACGATTCGATATGGTGGAGGATATAGGTGATGAAGATCGACGGTCTAGCTGCAAAGCTTCGATATCACCTAATGTTAACATTGGGCTGTGGAGGTCAGATGGCAATCGCTTCACGGAAAATATCGAGGTCCAGCCAAATCCGCAGTTAAGACTGGTAAAGTGGACCCCAGACTCCGAGCTGAAAGCTTTGGATGCGACTGGGAATTAACGCTAGGTGATGAAGATATGCTTACCTTATTGTGCACCTTGCACGAATAGCGATCAGGGAAGGACTTGCCGCAACGACGGCACTTGAGCGGCTTGTCGGACGTGTGAAGCTTCTGCACGTGTATTCGCAAGTCTGTCTTGCGACCGCACTTGGCCGGGCAGAGCTCGCAAGCGTACACCGGCTTCTCAGACACTGGGTAAAAAGAGATGGTGAGAAGTGATTAAGTGGAAATGCTTGGTGGTAGAATTTTGATGGCTACTTTGGTGGTTATAGGACATATTACACAGTACAATCTAATTGCATAATAATATGAAGTGTAGATTGAGGAAAGACATATTTATCATTGTTCATGAAAAATAAAATGTTACACATAGCATGTTTGTGCGCTCAAATATTTACACAGAGCAGGAATTCAAACCTTTGACAGCAGTCTACTGCCACACAATACATGTGTAATTGTATATTGTTATGAATATTAATTTTAATTTTTTCTGTTCAATGTACAGAACTTTCATACAGAAATGATATTTCTTTGATATTGCATTTGTAATTGGAGTTTTGAAGCCCAATATCTGCGGCCCAAACCAACCACAACTGTAAGTCAGTACACCTGCTGATTAACGAACGAGACCCCGGTGCAGGCTTTCCTTTCCGGGCTAGAAGGTCAGACGGCAGTCGCTCCCTTATAGCCGTATAACGGAAATCAAATGATGAGTAAGCAGACCCCCTTCTTCTAGGCGAAGGCCTTGGGGGTAACCAGGAACGCTAGAAGGATGACATACATATACACACACGTGTAAATCCCCGAAGGGGTAGGCAGAGGTGTATTAACACCCACATTTCGCCAACTATGATTTTCGGTCCTATATAATAGAAGGCGAGCCTATTGCCGTCTAGCGGGCACTGTGTCATGGGCTGTAATGTTTACTGTCGAATGCAGAACAGCCCTATCCCTTAGTCGCCTTTTACGACACCCACAGGAAGAGATGGAAACCAACACGGCAACAACTGCAGTTGTGTTGGTGTTGTTTAGCTGTCAATCAATCAATCAATCAACCTATTGCAGTCCACTGATGGACGTAGGACTCAAAATGCGCTATTGTTCCCGATCCTTCGCCTTCCACATTCAGCCACCTGCTTCAGATCGTCACTCCATCGGCCGTTCCCAATAACCTATCTATCGCCAGTTTTGACATTAGAAAGGATAAAAACGTCATCAATCTCTATGGTAACGCAATTCATAGTAGCAAAATCACAATAGCATTTGACATAGGAACTACACCTTTACCTTTATCTGTAGATATGTTATTGGGAACGGCCATTAGCTGTAAATCGATCTCTAACTACAGAATAAGAGGAATATTTACCATTATGAATGAGCTTGTGCGCCTTCAGCGAGTTGGATTGTGTGAAGCGCATGTTGCAGTGGTCGCACTTGTAAGGCTTCTCCCCGGTATGGGTGCGGAGGTGACGCTTCAGTTTGAACGTGTCCGGGGACGCGTAAGTGCAGTGAGGGCACTGTGGACGGTTAAACACACCTTAGACATCGATTAAGATATAGAAACCGCATTAATTGGTTCCGATCTTAGAGTATTCATTATTATATAGAGCGCGCGTATCACTCAGGTCTTTGGCGCCGAGTGTTAGCAGATACTTTGCGATGGTATAGCGCACCTATAGTAACGTTTTATGCATTACCGAAAATATCAATAGATGCACTTATTAATTTAGTTTGTTGTTATGAAGTTTTTTGTTCGATTTGATATGCATGGATAAAATTAAAGCCAAAATACAAAAAAATGGCGTCATTTTGCGTTACTTTTGCGTCATTATTACTACAAATGTATGATGTTGTATAAAATTTTGATTTAACATATCGAATTAAATATTAATTGCGAAGTCATTTTGACGGGTATTGTTTTGCTACTGATTGAGGTTGAGCCAGGAGCCTCGGTACTGTTCATACCCGTGATAGCAGTTCATACTGTAAGGCGCGCTCTATAGCTATCTAAACTCTAAGGTTCCGATAGTTCGTACGAGTATTGCCAGATGGCTCCCATCGTCCCCCCAAGACGGATGTATAGAGGAATTTGGATCGGTTTCGGGCGCGCCTCGGTGGCTTAGAGGTCAGAGCAGGTCAGAGCTACATTCTATCATCGCACTTCTCGCCACAGGCGGGGAATTCATCCTCACACATTGCGACCGGAAACGGTGCGCACTGTGCGGTATGAAAGGCACTTCATCCCTCGCACACTCAAGCTGTGGAATGAACTCCCTGCGGTGGTTTTCCGAAGCGACTACAATATAGGGTTCTTCAAGAAGGGCATTAGAGGGTTTTTTCGGGGTCGGCAGCACGAGTGTGACATACCTGGTGTTGCATACACCAGCCACGGCCACGGTAACCACTTTCGATTAGGTGGGCCGTGTGCTTGTCTGCGACCTAACTGCTATGAAAAAAAAATGCTGAGTTCCGGTTCCGAAGCAACCCGTAAACAACACTAAGATGTATATGAGGATGAGTAATGAGTAGTAAACTCACCTGGTAGGGTCTCTCGCCGGTGTGGCAACGCACATGCCTGCGCAGTTTGGACAATTCTACCGAAGCGTAGTCGCACTCGGTGCATCTGTGCGGCTTCTCGTGAGTATGTCTGTAGCGCACGTGACGCACCAGCTCACCTGTATACAGACAACAAACAAATTAACAACTATCAACATTTCCACTATAGCGAGTGTTAAGGAATGATTCCGAAGCCGAATGTCACGACAACGACATATGCATGCAGCAGATACAGCGTACCCATTACTTGTTAAACTCCGATACGGATAAAGGGGATCGTTGAGAAGCCGCAATGAAGTACGAGCATCTGCTGCGTGCGTCGGCAGTTGTCGCATGCGGTCGGCTACGGAATCATGCCTTTAGGCTGCCTTTCCACCAGGGATGTGCTAGTTGTGCTACGTTGCTATGGATGCGTTTGATATCCACCAATCATATTCATTGGTCCACATAGCATAGCACTAGGGGAAAGAGGTTCAGCTAAGCTAAAGAACCCTATAGAAAGATGCGTGCTATGGATGGTGAACAGATTCGAATTTTAAATATTTGTAGGCAGTTTCATAGCACATGTTACTTGCTATGCTATATAACATAGCACTGTGGAAACTGTCACATAGTTTCATAGCTTAGCTCATCCCCACACACACAGCACATTGCAGCCTTATGGTGTATGAAGATTGGTTTGGGTGGTCAGACAGCAGTCGCTTTCATGAAACTCAACTAGAAACAACGAACAACTTTAAACATTTACAGTGAGTGTTACACCATACACCCATGGAGTCCCACCAATTTCAGAGCTGCTTAACGTCGAGGTTGGTAGGGCAACTGACAAAGGGGTTAACTGTTGTTTGATAAAGGGGTGACCATGTATGTACTAACGACCGTTCCCTATAAAGTATCTTCTGCCAGTTTTGACATTCTAAAGAACAAAAACGTCATCAATCTCTACGGCATAGCCAGATATATTTTGGTTGACTAGTAGAGAATGCCTGTGGCATTAAGTACGCCAATGTACTTGTGCATGAAGTTTTATAAATAAAAAAATAAAAAATATAATCTATCTTTAACTGCAAGTGAGTTATTGGAAACGGCCGTAAGATGACTACTATAGTTAAAAAGTCTTACCGGAGGTGGTGAAGGGACTGTTGCAATACTTGCAGATGTGTGGTTTGACACCGTTGTGCATATTGACATGGTTCTGAAGAGAGGCGATCGTCTTGAAGCCACGCTCGCAAACGGTGCACTTGTGCGGACGCTCCTCCGAATGGCTCTTCATGTGACGGAGTAGAAGATACCTGGCAACAATGGACATGACAAACTCATTTAATCTGTTTCCAAACGCCTAATAGATGCTACCTGTGACCAGAGGGCTGGTTTATTCCTTGCACAAAGGATTGGCATTGCCATTCAACGTGGTAATGCCGCCAGCCTTCTGGACATCCTCCCAGTTGACGTCGATGGGGAGGAATTTTTTGACGTCTGAACCTGCAGCTTTGCATATATTATGATTGTTTTTATATTATTATATCATGTAATTATGTAAGTGATTGTAATTCATTGATGAACAAATAAAAAACTTGTCCGTCTGTTCCCTTTACTAATCAGGGTCATTATTCTGAGTGACATTTAGTTTCAAACGCAGGCGTAAAGTGAGAAGATGGTGGATTGCAATTGGTTAATATAGAAAAGAGAACTGGAGAAGAACTTGACCCAGGTAGAGGTTCATGACGGGCTGTGGTCTCTGTTTACCACAAAGGGAAATAAGCGTGAGTGTATTTATGTTGTCATTGCCTTTACTGATATTATGAAGATGAAATTATTTGTTTGTAAGCGGTAAACTCTGAAACTAATGAACGTAATTCACTCTTCACCATTAAAAAGCTATTCAATTATTTTCTCACTATTCGGGATTTTTATCTCATTATTCCCAGAGGAACAGGGCTTATAAGAAGCTTACTAACAAAGAGATGAATCTGCAGGGAGTAATAACTTAAAAACTTTTAGGACTTCATTATAATCAATCGAAGTCTACCTACCTATCTCTGCCTACCCCAGTAGAAAAAGAGCGCAAGTATACACCCATAGGCATATATGTTATTATTGACCCTTTCATTTGGGACATACATAGGGACGGACAGACAGCGACTTTGTTTTATAATATGTAGTGATGATAGTGATAGTGAAGTGATGAAGTGATGATAGTGATAACAACAAAATTTTAGAAAGTTATAAAAATATACTAAGAAAATAAGAACAAAATACCTTTGAAATATGGGACACGGCTTCCTTTGATTTTTTCCACTCATTGTGCAAATCAATCTATACACATGGAGGGAAAGTACCTTAAATCCTTAAGTTAGCTCATTTTGTTTAAAGGAGACTTCATTTTATTTTTAAAAAGAAACAAAACTGCATTCAAAGATTTTTAAAAATTCGCTTGCCACACCCGGTAATCAAACCGACTAAAAGCTGAAAAAGTAACATCCTGTATTTTTATGGCATCAATCGATAGTGTCAATCATAAGGATCAAATCTCTCTAAGAAACATGGTAAATTAAACGAAAGGAAGTCCTTGAAATCTAAAATTTATGAACTTTGAGTTAAAGTGATTTATTTTGCCAAATATTTTCTTTATTATCATAACATACATTATTTTGCCAAATTGAATTTATAATTTTAGATTTCAAGGACTTCCTTTCATTTAATTTATCATGTTTCTTAGAGAGATTTGATCCTTATGATTGACACTATCGATTGTTGCCATAAAAATACAGGGTGTTACTTTTTCGGATTTTAGTCGGTTCGATTACCGGGTGTGGCAAGCGAATTTTTAAAAATCTTTGAATGCATTTTTGTTTCTTTTTAAAAATAAAATGATGTCTCCTTTAAGTAAAATGAGCCAACTTAAGGATTTAAGGTACTTTCCCTCCATGTGGCATCGCCGTGGGACGCCCTGTATATAAAAATCAATGCCACTTTTCGTTGTTAGTTTATAACTCAAGAACGGCTGAACCGATTTGGCTAATTTTAGTCTTGAAATATTCGTGGATGTCCAGAGAAGGTTTAAAGATGAGAAAATAGGTGCAGCGGAAACGGGATCAAAAATTCACGCGGGTTGAAAAATATTTGGCGATACGAAGTTCGCCGGGACAGCTAGTAATTTATATAAATAAACTACATAAAAAACAAAACATGCCTAATGCAAAATAACAAGATTTAAAAGATTAACTTTAAAAAGTTTAAATCTACATGGTGAAGTGTTGCACTTGGCACAGCTTCTAACAAAATGGCCGAGGAATTTTCGACCTCGGCGGCAAAGGTTATTCAATGAATGACATAATTTATGTACGTGTCAAACAACAAAATATATGTCAATTATTTCGGAACTACCCTCTACCCTCGAATAAGTGAGAAATGAAATTTTTATTGATAAAGTAGTGACTTTTAAAAACTATTGTCTTCATGTATGCTACAACAGGGGTAAATTGTGAAAAGGGTGAGGGGGAGAGGGGGGGGGGGGGGCAGATAAGCGAGGTTGGGTTATATTGGGTTGTATTGCGTCCACCATGACACATTAATGAGGAAATTAAAACATTACGGAATAAGGAACAAGGCTCTCGATCTTCTGACTTCATATTTGAACAATAGAATTCAGAGGGTCGATGTTAACGGTACACGCTCAGTAGGATCTATGTTAACGGTACACGCTCAGTAGGATCTGTGGTTTCGATGGGCGTTCCACAGGGTTCTATACTAGGACCATTTTTATTCTTAATTTATGTAAACGACTTCCCTTACTACATAAGAGACAAAAATAGTATTATTTTATTGGCTGACGATACTTCGTTAATATTTAAAATTAAGAGGCAACTAAACAATTATGACGAAGTGAATAGTGCACTAACAAGAGTGGTCCATTGGTTTAGTACAAATAATCTTTGCCTTAATGGGAATAAAACTAAATGTATTAAATTTACCCTACCTAATGTTGAACAGGTGGAAACCAATGTACAACTCAATGGCCAGGTGTTGAGCCTTGTGGAATCAACAGTGTTCTTAGAATAGGATAGAATAGAAATAAGAAATAAACTTTATTGTACACCAAACAAAAGAAAAGTATACATAAAATAAATGGCAAACATAATTAGGTAATGTACAAATGGCGGCCTTATCGCTAAAAGCAATATCTTACTGCAGTGGGGATCACATATTGAAAAAATAGCCAGTAGATTAAGTTCAGCTTCCTACGCTGTAAAAATGATTAGGACTCTGACAGATGTGGATACGGCTAGAATAGTTTATTTCAGTTATTTTCATAGTATTTTGAGCTACGGAATTCTCCTTTGGGGTAATTCCGCGGATTTGAATACAATATTTATATTACAAAAGCGGGCTGTGCGAGCTATTTATAATTTGGGCCCAAGAGTCTCCCTCAGAGAAAAGTTTAAAGAAATAGACATTCTGACCGTAGTGTCACAATACATTTTCGAGAACCTGATGCATGTAAGGAAAAATATTTCCAAATTTACAAAAATTTGTGACAGGCATAACATAAATACGAGACATAAAAACAATCTTGTAGTCTGTGATAGCAGACTCCAAAAAATTAGTAATTCTTTCCAGGGTAACTGTATACGCTTTTTTAACAAGCTCCCTAATGAAATTAGGGATTTACCTATAAATAAATTTAAAAATGAAGTTAAGAGGAAATTGTGCCAAAAAGGCTATTATAAAATACAAGAATATTTAGATGATAAGCTTGCTTGGAATTGAGCTGTTCACTCATGCATGCTTCTCAAACAAATGATTGTATTTAGACTAAGTAGACTAAGCATTTTTTGTAAATAGACCAAAAAAAAAGCCCGCCGAGTTTCTTGCCGGAGTCTTCTCAGGCCGGGGCCGCGTTTCGAACCGGTGGTCCATTTGCTAAGCTAGTCTTTAGTACATATATGCATATTATTGACGTTTTGTAAGTGCCGTTTTGATGGTCTATACAGAATAAATGATTGTTGACTTTGACTTTGACTTTGGTAAATTTTGAAACCTTTCTGTATACGCATAGCACTCTTTTTTGTAATTTCACTAATTTCATATGCATGACAGCTACAAAAACACTTCTCCCTACAGTCCCGGATCTTTTAAGCTGGGCGTCCTAAAAGCATCTGATGGCCGTCAAGCTGAGTGTAACATAGTACATGTCTGTAATGGTTACCTTCTTTTCGGAGACTTTGCCTTCAGCTTACCATCAGGCGATGTGATGTAAAATTGACGTCTCCTATATAAACAAACCTAGGTTCCAGGTTAAGTGGTGGTCTTAAATCGATACCTTAAAGGGATTTACATAAGTATTTCATTAACACATTGCTAAGACCTTGGATATTCATTATTATCTTCCCAACCGTTACTGCATCGGAGGCTTCCACCTTTCCACCTCGGAGCCCAGAGTCCGCTTACTCCTACTTTTGGTACTTGATATGGTACCATTCACCACAAATAGTAGGTACCTACTGTAATGATAGGGTAACATTAAAAATGTACTTACCGTCTATGACTAGAATAGGAGCAGAAATTGCATGTGAAATGTGGTCGGACATGCTTCACTCGCTTCGCGGGAGGCACCTTGGGCTTCACCTCTGTCTCTTCTTCCTCAGACGGCTCCTCTACTGCTTCCTCATCTTGGAAATTGTATACGTCTCCAGGTTTTTGGTCCGACTACAAGAATGAAAACGTCTTAAGTTTAGGAACACCTTCTAGATATTAAATCTATCATAATTAATACAATCTCTCTCACAGGTCTCTCCGCGGACTCCGTCCGGCTCCTAAAAGCGTATGAGGAGCTTTACAATGGCGATCCATTCTCGGCTGAGACCATTGAGGCTGGTGAAAGGCTGCTTTCGGAGGTGAGTGAGAGCCGTCGCGGCAGATGGATGGACTCCATTAGTGGGATAAACCTGACTCACAACAGCAGGAAGGCATGGAGCACCATTAGAAAGCTCACTAGCGACACTCCACCACCCATGCCACCAAGTCAGGTGACGGCGAATCAAGTGGCCCACCAACTCATTATCAACGGCAAACCCATGCACCGACTTGGTAAAGTCCCGAAGGAGGCGCCCCCGGAGACCGCAAGCGATTCTTCAGTCTGCAGACCTTTCGCCCTATCTGACATAATCGCAGGAATTAAGGACCTAAAACAGGGGAAAGCCTCTGGAGTGGACAACATCTCAGTGGAGCAAATCCAGCATCTGGGGCCTGTCGCCGTGTCATGGCTCCTAACACTATTTAATAAC
The DNA here is from genome assembly GCA_914767945.1 of Eilema depressum. NCBI lineage: Eukaryota > Metazoa > Arthropoda > Insecta > Lepidoptera > Erebidae > Eilema > Eilema depressum. The sequence goes on along the minus strand of OU612012.1, from coordinate 28,686,248 downwards.
TGTATGGCCTCTGTTAGGATCCCTCGTGTCTGGAGGAAGGCCAAAGTCATCGCAATTCCGAAACCGGGCAAACCTACCGACGACCCCAGGAATTTCAGACCAATTTCCCTGTTGTGCCAGACACTGAAGCTTTTTGAGAGGATGCTCCTGAATCGCCTAACTGGTGTCATAGACCCCAGGTTGATTCTAGAACAGGCCGGCTTCCGACCAGGAAAATCCTGCTGCAGCCAGATCCTCAACCTGACACAACACATCGAAGATGGTTTTGAGACACGCAAGGTGACGGGTGCAGTCTTTGTTGACCTATCCGCAGCCTACGACACAGTGAACCTCAAACGCCTCCTCTGGAAAACGAAAAGGATCACAGGAGATTGCAAACTCACGGAGATGCTGGGCGAGCTGCTAAGAAACCGCCGCTTTCAGGTACACCTGTGCTCTGACAAAAGTCGCTGGAGAGTTCAGAAAAACGGCCTACCTCAAGGCAGTGTCCTGGCACCTCTGCTTTTTAACATCTACACCAACGACCAACCAGTGAGCCCACGCACGACACGCTTCCTCTATGCCGATGACCTGGCTCTCACGTCACAGGGATCTTTTGAGGAGGTGGAGGCAAACCTAAACGGTGCACTTGAAGAGCTAAGCTCCTACTATGAAAGCAATGCACTGAAGCCAAACCCCTCAAAAACGCAGTCGTGCGCATTCCACCTCAACAACGTGCAGGCGAATCGGAAGCTGAACATACGGTGGCGCGGCGTCGGTATTGACCACTGTATGTATCCCAAATACCTAGGAGTAACTGGATAGGTCCCTCACGTTCAAGAAGAACTGCGGAAACGTCAAGCAGAAGGTCTCGGCACGCAATAACCTCCTTAAAAAGCTGACGACTACAAACTGGGGGGCCACACCACAGGTGCTGCGAACAACAGGGTTGGCCCTGTGTTACTCCGCTGGTGAATACGCATGCCCTGTATGGTGCCGATCCACCCACGCAGGGCTAGTGGATGTAGCACTAAACGAAACCTGCCGGATAATAACTGGCTGCCTCAAGCCGACTCCGGTGGGAATGCTGCATCCACTGGCTGGCATTGCGCCTCCCAGTATCCGCAGAGGCGTGGCGTCATCCGTGGAGAGGGGTAAGCTGGAGTCGGACCAGCGACACCCCATGAACGGCCAACCTCGGGTACCACAAAGGCTGAAGAGCCGCAGAAGCTTCTGGGCATGCGTTTCTCCCATTGACGGCGACCCCTCCCAAGCCAGAGTAGACCACTGGAGAGCACAGAGCTCGCTGCCGACCCCCTTCGTCCCGCTATCGGAGAATCTGCCACCTGGACATGATCTGCCCTGGATCAGGTGGAAGTCTCTGAATAGACTCCGGACACGGGTCGGCCGAAGCAAAGAATGCCGGGCTAGGTGGGGGTTCTCAGGTGGGGCAGACCTGAGATGTGAATGCGGAGTTACGCCACAGACAATGGCCCACCTGCTGACGTGTGCTACAAGCCCACACATATGTACACCGGAGGACCTCATGTGCGCCTCCGAGAACGCTATCCAGGTAGCAGCACACTGGGAGAACACCATTTGAGAGAATAGGCGCCATCGCCACGATAGAAGAAGAAGAAGAAGAAGAATACAATAGACTCTGACAGATATACAGACTTGGTTGCATCCAAAGCTTGTACTTTGAAATGCGGGATCCACAATCTTGGTTACTGGCTGGCGCCAGATGCCAGTATTCAATAAGCCTCAGATGGCATTGAGGCTTATTCCGAACCTGACCCGAAAACCTGACCCGGTCACGGGTTAGGTTAGAAACTTGAAGAATTTGTTCCGAACGTAACCCTCTTCCTAACCTGACCCGACGTATGGTTCCTATCATAACCCGAATTGCGTTTTTGGTAATTCTCTCTCTTTTTTTTATAATATTTACCAAAAACGTCTGTGTCTGTCTGTCTGTCTGTTACGCTTTCACGTCTAAACTACTGAATCAATTTTGATGAAATTTGGTATAGGGGTAGATTAGACCTTGAGAAAGGACATAGGCTATGTTTGGTCGCGATAACCGACATCCACGCGGGCGGAGCCGTGGGCAACAGCTAGTATCAAATAAAACTCAAAATTACATTTGCGAATTTATCAAAACCTACATAGTGAAGACTTTTCAAAGACTGGTATATCGTTTGCCCAGCGTGGAACCATCATAATTATGCTGTCAGAGGAGCTCGTAAGTTTCGCCAGTATACATATGTTAGTAGGTGTAGTAATTCCATATTCACATAGCAGAGCAAGTCCGTCTCATCTAAGAAACCTCACCTAGACCACTTTTCATTCCTTCAAACAACCTATGTCCAAAGTCTATATAAGGACTTCCACTTTATTCAAAGGACAGATTGATCTTATAATGATGGTGGAATATATAAGTAGTTTCAGGGTTCCATATTCAAAAGGTAAAAATTGAGAGTGTCTGTCTGTGAATTGATCAGGCTGTATATCGTGAACCATGATAGCTAGACAGTTGAAATTTTCCCAGACAGCAAATACTACAACAGAATAAAATACTTTTAGGACAGTTTTTATTCTTACCTGTTCTAGATTGAGGTCAAGATTAACAATGTTGTCAAGCCCGACACCCTGTTTGCTCTCTTCTTGAACCACTAGAACATAGCTGACTTCTCCGGTGCTTGACTCAGAGGGGACGAGAGTCACTGTCTGGTAGGCGCCAGAAGCTTCAGTGTCTACCATAATCTGTTCTTCTTCTTCACCGAGAGGCTAGAAAATTAAAGTAAATACAATTAGCATATTAATGAGTCTTAGGTAAAGTCAAATTTGGGGAGTGCTTACAACCTTACGTTACCAGTAGTTAAGGACAGGCTACGCGAAACAGCGCTCGAACCCGAAGGAAATCATGACAGAAAATGTATGATATTAGCGATGAACTGGAGTCGGTTTGAAAGTCAAAGAGTTCTTGAAGGGGCCGAAATAACTTATTTGATGATAAATTTAGTAATTAATCCAAAAAAAGACTCCAAAGTTATTGAAAAACGCGTAAAACTGTGTCATTTGCCTGGCACAGTTTTCGCGTGAAGTTATAATTTTCTTAAGAAATAAATATGTATATAAGTAGATAAAGAGCTATACTTGCCGCTGAACACATTTTATTAATTGTAAATAACTGTTATGATGTCGCATATCAATAAAAATAACTATGTGTGCAAATTTCCCATACAATTTTGCAGGGATCTGTGTAGATTCCTTCGAACGTCAGTCGCCCACGGGCTTTTGGCGAGAGAGCACGTCTCTTTGATGCGTGATGACAGTTCACACATACACAATAGGCATACCAACAAAAAAGTGAAGTCAAAAGTGGCGACACTGTCTTCTCAGTGTTGTCAAATTTATTTAGATGTTCAATAAAATAGTATGCATTTGACAGTGACAAACGTAGTTCCGATTTTGGCCGTTTCACGAATTCGTTGGTACATTTATAACATAGTGGTTCGATTTCGTGTCTAACCACAAGCGCCTAAAATGTCAAACTAAAAAGTTGGGGATATACTAATCCAAAATATTTTTTTAAAGACAATATTTTTGGGTCCTGTTCTAAGGAAATTATCTTCTTCCTCCTAGCGTTAATTCTCAGTCGCATCCGAAGCTTTTTCAGCTCGGAGTCTGGGGTCCGCTTTACCAGTCTTAGCTACGGATTTGGCTAGACCTCGATATTTTCCTAAAATACATGTATCATGAAGTAGGGTTTCGGACTGACCTCTCCCCTAGCTGGTTCCCCTGGGGGGGACGCAAGGATTTTCTAGTACTAGCGTCTCCACTTAGTGAGGGGAGATACTAAAACTCCTTTTTATAGTTTTCCTTTCGGTCTGAAGTCTCCTCTATCAGGTTCCCCGGGGAGACGTTAGGATTCCCAAGTACCAGCGTCTCCCTAGACTAAGGGGAGGCCATCATTAGGGGAGACGTTGGAACTTCTTAGTACTAGCGTCTCTCTTTTGATAATAGGAACCATTATGGGATGTGACTTGACATTTAAAGGTGCTGATAGACTTGAGCATTCACTTGTAACAGAACATCGAGCATTCGCCGCTTTTAAATTTGTCGAACCGAACAACGAACCGAGCCAAGTGTAGAGCCATAGCTGTTTCCGTACATTTTAGAAATTAATAAAGAAAACTTAAGTAAGTACTTGGGTTATATTGTGCGTGTTCGTCGTAAGTTCGTGGTCTATATATTATGTATTAATTTTAAAAGACCGCAAATCGTTCGGATGGACGGCGCCTCTATTAGGCATGTTTCACAGGCCAAGGTGCTCGGTGTCACTCTGGACGGGGCTAGGTCCTACGAGTCGCATGCAGTTTTAATTGGCGAAAAGGCGGCGAATTGTTTCCGGAAGGTTTCCCGGGTGTCCGTTACAAGGTGGGGAGTTAGATTCCCGGCACTACGGATCCTGTATTCAAGGACCTATGTTGCTACAGTCACCTATGCCGGCCGTATGGTACCGACGCTCGTCCAACTTCGTGGTCAAGAGGAACTTGCTGAAGACTCAGCGGCCAGCCTTAATACTTCTCACGAAGGCTTACAGATCGTGTAGCTCCGCGGCACTTCCAGTTATCGCGGGGATTTACCTGCCGATCTGGAGGTCTTTCGTGTGGGGCGAAGTGCGGAGGAGGGACTCCATCTGACCCCTAGGGAACGCTTTAGCTTTAGCTTAGGGCTTCGGTGAGTGGCGCAGTTGTCTCCCTTTGGCAGTAGCGGTGGGAAATAACTACCAACGGGCGTGATTTATATAGTTTATTTCCAGATGTCGTCGTGAGGCTCAAGTATAGGTGGATTGAACCGGACTTCGTCGTTTCACGACTACTAAAGGGCCATGGCTGCTTTAGGCAACGCTTACACCAGCTAAGCTTGCGAGTCTGCAGCATGCCCATGTAGGGAATTCGACCAGGAAAGCCGTGATTACGCACTCTGGGACTGTAAGTTGTACTACACTGACAAGGAAGTAGGTCCTGCCCCCCTAGACAAGTGGCAATTCGTTGCTCTGCGTATGATGGAATAGGTATGATGGAAGGAGAATGACAAATGTATAGGATTTGACGTTTTTGACTTTCGTTGACGCCTGTCATATACGTCAAATCCCATACATTTGGCATTCTATTCCATCATACGCCGAGCAACGAATTTCTACTTGTCTAGAGGGGCTGGACGCAATACATGCGATCGAGCGGAATGTAGAGGGCCCGCTATGGCATAGTGACTTGGTAAATTGTAGGAATGCCTTTTTACCCGACTGCGTCAGCGAGGGTAATGTATGTAGTTTTCTTTGTTTGCCAATCATAAACCAAAAGAAATGTAATGGGTACCGTACCGCCTGCTATTAAGCTTGTTTCGATCTTTTGGACAGCAGTCAGGTTTTTTATTTTTTAATAATCTATTTTATTTTAACCTTTTTAGTTAAGATATGACATCTATATACTTTTGTAATCTCCTTTTTCTCTTCATTTTGATACCCTACTCGATAAGTTTGAATAAAAATGTTTTCTGTCAACACATAATATATTTTACAACACACCTGCTCGTAAAAGTGCTATTATTTTACCGCAATTAGGCAAGTAAGTTATAGACATACAAGTGAGTTATAGATTCTTTTTTAAATTTTATAGGAAGTGTCTATGTTCTTAAAAGAGTTTTGATACAAAAAAGAACGTGTTTAATAATAATAATAATAATAATAATAAATCTTTATTGCAGGCAACATGAGTAAAGTTACAGATGTTATAAACTTATACTACGGCCCATAGACATATACCTTAAAACTAGAAATACATACAAGTAGTAGTAGTTGTTAGTAAATAACAGTTAACCTATGTTAGTAAGCACTTCCTATGCACTAAGTCTATGTGCGTTCCTGTGGCACTGGTCCGCGGAAGCGACGGAAAACCACGTCCTGTGGCCAAAAGTCTTCCTTCATAACGCATTCCAGGTAACAATTGGGTACTCGCACCACGAACGATAAAAAGTTGACGTTGCGGCGCGACTCCAACAGCTGGACTCTCGGCGTGTAGTTGATCTTATGGCGCACGTACTCCACGATGCTCTTTGCCGTCGTCGTGTAGTGCAGACGGGAGATATACACCGGAGTGTTCGGCTTAGCGGCATGCAGCGAAAGTTTGGGTATCGCAGGTGCAGTGCCGCATCGGTTCTGATTGACTTTGCGTTTCTTTTTATGAACCGTTACAAAGCCATCTGAAGCCCCCTTACCGTCCGGTTCTACCAGTGGCTTCGGGGTCACGGTCGGCGCGCTTTGGGCGACGCTGGCGAAACTTCGGCGAGGTGGTGGTTGAAGTTTCACCTGGGCTGATGTCACAGGCTTCGGTGCTGGACGTGGACTTCGCGCTGCTTCACTAGTAGGCGTCGCGGAGGCGGAGGCAGAGCAGGGGGGCGCTTGTGTAGCACGTTCCTCAGGCTCAGCTGTTAGCGACAGCGAAACTGCTGACGCGTAATTTGAGCCGCGGCCAGTGCCCCGACACGTGTTGACGTTCGCAGTTGACGGTGACCTACATATCGCCGCATTATTGCGTAAAGTCACAATTTCTTGACGCAATTCCACGACGATATCTTCGGTTTTCGCCAGCTTGTTTTGGACGTCAACCAGACTGGACTTTAAGGACACAATGTCCTTCAAAAGGCACGTAACGTCGACGTGATCAAATGTGACGGGAGGCAACTTATGAAGGTCCTTCGCCACAAACGTTGGCACGTCGTCAGGGTCGGTCTCCTTCAGTAGCGTGATGACATCCTGTACGCTTCTGCTGGTCCCGTCACGTCGGCGGGACACCATCTGGTCGCTCTTGTTGAGTACTTCAAATAGTAGCCGCTTGGATGCCGCTATCTCGTCCTGGCTGAAGTTGGAGCTACAGATCTGGATAGCGGACACCTCGTCCATCACATCCAGTTTCTGCTGCAAGAACGCCAGCATCTCGTTCACCACAAGTTGGGCACTCATGGCTAAAAAGTAAAGTCGTGCAACGGCTGGCGCCGCGCTACACACTAATATTTTATCGATTTAGCGATACGTCCGCATAGGTACGCGGTGTGAACGAGAATGTATGTAATGTAGAATAGTACGAATAAATTAATACGCCTATTGTATGGTCATTTGATGCATTTTCGTATTTAAATAAATAATTTCAACTTGTAATACTTGTATATTAAACATAATTTTCACTCAAACTTAACTTTTTTTTTCTCTAAGTATAGAAAAAAAAAGAGTAAAAAAAGTTAAATTCAAACCTCTTTTTTTTTAAATATGATCGACCACCATTGTTAAATGCGCGCGCATAGGAAAACGAATTAATTTGTAGTATTGTTTATTTAGTATTTGTAGTATTATTTTATTCGCAAGTGTGTTGTAAAAGTCGTATGGCACGCGTGAGCATGATGATTACCGTTCTCGGCACTCTTAAGACCCTCGCCTACAGGTCGGGTCTCAATAGCGCCTCGGCGGTAATCACCAACTTTGCTCACTTGTACCATAATGTACTATTATGAATTTTATGTAGGTACCCTATAACACTCGGGAGATGAATAGGTACCTTTCATTTGAGACCCCATTCATTGAAATCCGTCTAGGGATTAGGCCTGTAAAGGTGAACAAAGAAAACTACATACATACATATATACGCGCGAAACACATTACCCTCGCTGGCGCAGTCGGGTAAAAACTAATACCCGACTACTGAAAAATTACGCTAATATTAAACAAGAAAATATCTAAGTAGTAGTAGTCTTTAGGGATACTTCGAGCCCTAAAAAGTCCAACAACTGGTTTAGTTGCAATGCTTCTATATCGCCCAATATCGCTATTGGGTTGTGGAGGTCCGATGACAATCGCTTCGCGAAAGTTTTGGATTAAGCTAATTAAGAAGGAGAAGAACACAACCCTAAAAGAAAAACAGGTTTTTACGGGACTTTGTTTCCGTTCTTGTCACAGAATTCAACAAAAAAAAACTTACTCATATATTTAATTTTGTCTTCTGAAATAAATCTGTTCATTAAATCAGTTTAATTTTCGTTTTTTTAAGCCTGGTTTTATTTTTTTAATATACCTACTATGAATTGTAAAATATTGTAAGATAATACATAAGATATAAAATATAAGTTGTATGTTTTAATTGACCCCAACAACATACCCTATATCATATCTCAACTTTGATTGAAAAACTCTTGGCTTTATCAGTTGGAGTAAAGTCTATAACCTAAAGCCTAAATCTGCCTTTAATTATTACATTTAATAATTGAAACATTAGCTTTCTTTGATTGACATTAGAAACTTTGACTGACTCCTACCTGAGCACAATTATGTTGCTGAATTAGTGGAACATAACAGTGGAACGAACAGTCCGAAATCGAAGTGAAGACGTCTGATAGGAATGTTTGTTTGTTTGTTGAATGACTCTATAGTTCGGGAACATTACGCGACAAGTGCGATGTTTCCAGTTCAAAGAAAACAAAGTTTCGCGTTGATAATTGTCGTTGTTGGGCAACATTATGCAACAGTTTTGCACAATATCGCCATAAAACGTGATGTCTCGGAGTGGCTTAAAAATACCTTCATGGCAATAGCTGTTTATGGCAATGTTTTGCTCATAATAAAAGAGTATAAAAGTAAGGTAGGACAATTTAGTTCTTTAAGAAACTATTTATTTAGAGTATGAGATATTCATCATCTCTCTACTATGATAATTATAGTCTTTCTACGCGGTGGGCATTTTAATTTTACGAACATTTATAATATCTATATCAATATTTAGGTGTTGGTATGTTACCAACCTTATTTTGTTCAATATCTCAAATCTTTGTAAAATATTCAAACAACGTCATGTCATGATGCCAAAACAAAAGACATGCCAATGACGCAGGGGCGTATTTACCCTAGGGCCAAGGGGGCCATGGCCCGGGGCGGCAGGTTGCGAGGGGCGGCGGAGCCGCCCCGAGCGTCTAATTTTTTTTTTATACCACTTAGGTTGCAGACAAGCACACGGTGCGGCCCACCTGATGGAAAGTGGTTACCGTGGCCTATGGACGTATGCAACACCAGGGGCGTCACACTCGTGCTGCCGACCCTGAAGATCTGATCTGGGCGCTTTAATCTTGACTCTAAAAGGCGCCCAGAGATTGACGCTCGGGGCGATTCCGCCGCCCCTCGCAACCTGCCGCCCCGAACGTCTATCTCTGGGCGCCTTAATCTTGCTCTAAAAGGCGCCCAGAGATAGACGCTCGGGGCGGCTCTGCCGCCCCTCGCAACCTGCCGCCCCAAACTTCTATCTCTGGGCGCCTTAATCTAGCTCTAAAAGGCGCCCAGAGATAGACGCTCGGGGCGATTCCGCCGCCCCTCGCAACCTGCCGCCCAGAACGTCTATCTCTGGACGCCTTAATCTTGCTCTAAAAAGCGCCCAGAGATAGACGCTCGGGGCGGCTCTGCCACCCCTCGCAACCTGCCGCCCCGAACTTCTATCTCTGGGCGCCTTAATCTAGCTCTAAAAGGCGCCCAGAGATAGGCGCTCAGGGCGATTCCACCGCCCCTCGAAACGTGCCGCCCCGAACGTCTATCTCTGGGCGCCTTAATCTTGCTCTAAAAGGCGCCCAGAGATAGACGCTCGGGGCGGCTCTGCCGCCCCTCGCAACCTGCCGCCCCGAACTTCTATCTCTGGGCGCCTTAATCTAGCTCTAAAAGGCGCTCAGGGCGATTCCACCGCCCCTCGCAACGTGCCGCCCCGAACGTCTATCTCTGGGCGCCTTAATCTTGCTCTAAAAGGCGCCCGGAGATAGACGCTCGGGGCGGTTCCGCCACCCCTCGCAAAATGCTGCCCCGAACGTCTATCTCTGGGCGCCTTAATCTTGCTCTAAAAGGCGCCCAGAGATAGACGCTCGGGGTGGTTCCGCCGCCCCTTGCAACCTGCCGCCCCGAATGTCTATTTCTCTAGGCGCCTATTAGAGTAAATATCACGTAGGTATATTTTTTTTTTTAATTTTTTGGAGCTACAATATGGTAGTTACAATATGACTATGTCACTCATTAATTTAATTGTATTCAAATTAGAAAACCCTAAATAACATTTGCGTTCAAGTACGGTGTAACTGGGGCCAAGCAGCTTGGGCGCCGATGCGCCTTTCTCTCGTAGGGAGACTGGGAGACGCTACCGCCTACGGTTAATTCCGGCCGAGGTGGTAGCGGCGCTGTAAATGGCTACTCATAGGGTTTCCACGTATCCTTATGACTAGCAGAGAGCACAGATAAGAGCAGCTAAGGGGCGGCTGGTTCCCCGAGACCTGGGGACGACAGGTGCGGTCGCCTGTTACTCCAATATATTCCGGGGTTCAATGGGGACACCGACTACCCACACCCGATGGAGCTATCTTAAAAGGTCAGCCGGGTTGCGAGGGAAATATCTAATTGGGTAACTTTACACCCGATAATTGAGACCCGACAGAGACGGTGTGCGGTTTTAAACCGAGACCGCATATGGCACTTCACGAGAAATAATCACCCCTCGCAGACGGCCATAACTAGCACCAGGACCTGCGGCGAGAGGTTTCCCGCTCTGACGGTTGCTTAAAGAATACAACGCGTGAAGTGGCATATACATGGAGGAGCCCAGGCAGAGGTGGCATTGCACGGGTCGATCTGTATTTCTCAGGAACTCACCGAAGCAGCCATAGCTGGGTGCATTGCGTCAGCTGGTAGGAGAAGCTACTGTGATACCTCTATCGCGTTATCGGCAGCGAAGACGTGTGAGAACCCCCTTCGAGCATCACCTCATCCGAGCTAATCTTCACCTTTTGTCGAGTCGACGACATATGTCATACTTTGTTTGCCCAGTGTGCAACCACCCTGATGGCGTTCTCAGAGGCACCCATGAGTTCCTGCGGTGTACACGTGCTTAGGCATGCAGCACACGTTAGCGCCTACCTCACTGTAGTTCCGCATTCACACCGTGGTGCCTGGGTACACCTTATCTGAGAAACTCCATCTAATTCGGTTTTCGTTACTTCGGCTGACCTGCATCAGAAGTCTATTTAAAGACTGCCAGGTGGTGTATGGGCAGCCTCTATGCTCCCCACACATCAATTGGCCAGAAAGGGTTCGTAAGTAAGAGAACCAGGTATGCCTACTTCAGATCCAGACACCAAATACGTCCAAGGACTTGGGTAACTCCAGCTGTGGCTTACTTGGTTGCTTCAGATTTCGTGCCGTCACCATCCAGTCCTAGCCGATGTTCCACAGAAGCGGCCCCAGATCCGCGCCAGCCGGAACACCCCGCCACATATCTCACTTACCAAGCCCTGTCCTACATGGGTAGATACTGGCTTTCACCGATAAGTAAGCCCCGACAATTGACGCGAGGATAGAGAGGCACCCCGTGCTGAAAGAGTGCAGCTCTGATGCAGCTCCATGGCAAGGTGTTAAAGACGTAGGCAACAATAGACACTGCCAGCATCAACTCGCCGTGCCACTGTTTCTCCCACCAGGGCCCTCAAGCGCGTGTTGGCATCCACGGTGCTTCCGACTATAACCAAATTTATTGTCTACCAAATTCGGCCTCACTCCTGTAAGGCGCTCGATGTGGCACTTCACGAGGAATAATTCGTTTAAAACACCTGCATGACTGCACACCTTGTCCATCAATACAATGAGCCGATAGGCGGACGGTAACTTTGCAGAAGAGGACCAGTTTTCTTGTCTTCCAAATTTTCGGAATCCGTCTCTACTTGAGGCATATGTTATAGAGCCCTTCAAAACGGGATCCGAGTGCCTTTAGAGCCTAGAGTGCTGCCAGGTCCCAAAGCGGTGATTTTGTTGTTGCCTTTGAGCCATAAAGCATCATTCTTCACAAGCTATTGCTGTACTCAAGTGATTTTTGGTTGCGATATCATCTTCTACGTAGGGCGCTTTAATGGAATGGAATGCAAATATTTCCCCTTGAAGGGATTCTGGTTGGGAGCCTGGGTTAGTGGAGAGATCGATGGAAGTCACTTCCCTCGCACCATAAGATAGAGATCTCACGAATCAGGCATGAAAATCTCCAGCAATTTCTGACGGACCCCTATTTTGTGTCAGCCCCTTGGGCGCAGGCTAACGGTGAACGCGAACGTCAGGAAAAAACCAAAACTTCAAGCTGCGCGGTCGCAGTTTGAAGTTTTGGGAGGGGGAGGGGGGTCACTTCGGAAATTCCTTAAGAAATTTAACCCCCCCCCCCTCGTACTGGGACTTTTCAATATGACGTGCATGGTTTTGGGGTTCCCCTGTGACCCCCCCCCCCCCTCGGACCGCGCCTGCATAGGGGGCGGCAAACCTAAGTGGCCCGGGGCGCCAAATCTTTAAATACGCCCCTGCAATGACGTCATGCACGAAATGAAAGGGATGAATATACAAGCAAGAAAAGGAAAAGAAATATAATTTGACAGACGAAATTCGTCTCAATAAATCGTATTACTGAAAATGCACTCTAATCATAAGTAATAAAATAGCTTTTTCAGTATTCGTAAGACAATTTTCTACATTATGTTGACTTGCAAAAAGCATCTTGCAGCCCACTGTGCACCTCGGCGATGTGTGCGTGCACGTTTGCGTCTTATTTTGACAGATTTTGAGTCGTGCGCTCGGCGTAGCCGGCCCTTAAGAAGGAAACATTTTTGAAACAAACTTAACTCTTAATTCTTTATTGCACACACACAATACAGAGTAGAAAGTAAGGTTAACTCAATATGAGTTCTCTTTTTGCAAACCTCTTGTTCAAACAACTATATTTTATTTTTAAATTAGAAATTACAATATGTATTACCATTTAGAATTCACGTGTCAGTGATTTGAATTAAGGTCTCTGTATACGTAACGGGTTTTTTCACGGACGGGACGGGACGTGAAGTTTTGGAAATATCGTTGCATACAAAATGTATGCGGCAGTGCATATGTCACGAGGCCACGGACGGGACGGGACGGGCCGCATACATTTTGCTACACGTCCCGTCCCGTCCGTGAAAAAACCCGTTACGTATGCAGAGGCCTTTATACTCCCTTTTGTTGGGTATTTAACTAAAGGCAAACCATATTGATGTGTCTTTTACACAAACACATAATTATCAAACATTAAAATTACAGCTTAAACTAGTGGTTCGATTGCTGTTTTTATTCGCGTTTTATTTTTAGGCTGAAATTTTTTTAAAACTTCCTAAATGAAAAGCATTAAAAACATCAAGATTTTTTACGTTTAGTTAAGTAAGTCAGTCCTTACATAAATTATCCTGTTTCTTTGTATTTACTCAAAAACTCAGTTTAAATATTTTTCTATTTGGAAACTAATTTTGAAGACTAAAAATCGAAATTGAAGCACTAGTGCACTACTTAGACAGTTAGTTAGACTAGTTTATTTGTTTAATATGTCGTTTATTAAGTTGCTACAAAATTGTTAATCTTTAGTTAAGTAGGACTGGTTATATTGTAATGTAAGTATAGTTTCTTTAGGGTGATCTGTGACTCCTTCTTACCTCAGATTCTTCTGTCTCGGTCTGCAGTGACAGTAAATTAGTATCTCCAGCCTTCTGGTAGTAATATCTCCCCTCTTCATCCACGAAGTATGTGACACCGGCGGCGGATTCCTCTTCATCAGGGGCGTTAACTGAATTTATCAGTAAATACATCTTTTAATTAATCGAAAACTAAGCAAATAATTAGTTTGGGGCTGAAAATAATCAACTTGGATAATGTAACAAAGAACTGTTATCAATTATCCCATCAAAAACTATAGATATTTTGTCTATTGATTATGCAATACACTTGCCAGGATAAAAATTAACAGTTTCTGTTAAATTAGCCACCTATACATTTTTTGTTTTCACAAAATCCTCAAGAACGTTGATATTAGCTATTTTGTCATTTTAGTATATTAAAATTTAAATTATGCACTAGCTAATGCCCGCGGCACCGTCCGCTTTTATGTTGGTTTTCGTGACTTTTGGGCATATCTCTTAGGTTTTAATCAATCAAGCGAAGCTTTCTGATTGGCGCTCGGATGAAGAGAATACTGAAGTATTCGGAATTTATTGCCGGCCTTGACGGTGGCTTAACTCTCGGATTTTAGGGGCCAGACGGCAGTCGCTACCGTGAAAGCAAAGACAGAGGACCCCAGGCTTCACAGTGCAAGCTCTGAATGGTTGCTGACACTTGTGGAAAGTTGAGTGACTGTCATGACAGGATTCGCAAAACTAGTTGTGGAAACATACGACTCTGCTGAGTATTCGATCGTAAAGTGGAGTCGCCCTTCAAATATTTGTGACGATAGAAAGTCTCGCATCGTTAGAAAGTTGTTTTCCAATGCAACGAGTTCATTGTAGTGAGATAAGCTAGGTAAGCTAACAAATATAGATCCGAAGTCTCAGCCTACCCCATTTAAAAAACGCATGAGAGTAAATATTAAAAGCATATTACCTGCAATAACTCCGGCGCCATTGTTGATGTACGATTGGATCACCGTCTGCTTCTTTTCTTTCTTATCTGGTGGCGGCATGTCTGAAACCAACAAAAAATAAACATTAAAAAAGACATACATACAAATAAATAAAATTGTCGTCACCTAACTAACTAAATAACCACCCGACTAAATAACCAACTTGAATGTATTGGTTGTCTATCCCGAGTTTATCTTATTTATTTTACAGTTGCGAAAACGTGTTTGTAAAATACTCATCTGCTTACCCCTTGAGGGATATACAGCGCATTTAAATCAGAGTCGGAATAGAATGGCTGATAAAACATGATTTCCCTTAGGAAAAAGAAAGTAACAAGCTAGTTCTAAAAATGACGGCAGACAGCCCTAATGCCAAATAACCTCTACAACCCACTGGCCATATCGAAGTTGTGTAGTTAGACCAGATTGTCGAACTTTTTACGACTCCAACTACCCCCTTGCTGATCCAATCCGCCGCTGACAAATCTGGCAGCGGATGCAACGGTATTTGTCCCTCTGACTGACCGCTTTGAGTATTGCTACGGGTGTGAGGCCAAGCCCTCCACCCTCCCATCTAGCCACCCATGAAGGATCCACGTCCGTGTGTGAATTGAATTATATGGTGCTAGTGCCCGAGACACTGGAAGTACGCAGAAGTATTCTTGAACAGTTTCAGTGTCCCCACACAACAGCGCAGCCTCCTCGCGCTGCGTGGTATTTCGTGGAACATTTCGCCGAACGTAAAAAAAAAATTACAGCCTTTTTACAGTTCTAACTACTCTTAGCGAAGGTGATAGTGCGAATTGGAGGCGTAAAAACCAGATACCGGACCCCGGTCTCAAAGGTGAAGACCTCTATGATGCAACCGCGACTCAACGCCGAGATCATGTTCAGTCAAAATGACGGCAGAAGGAGAATCGAAAACCTACCCGGTCTTGAATATAAATATTATTAATATAATACAAACCAAGTACAGGAGAACCTAGATCTGAATCTAACTCACACTGGTCTAAGCCATTCATCATGTACCAGGTACAAGTCACAATGGTCTGAGTCACAGTTCTAAATCACCCAGTTCTGTGACATAGGTACAACAAGTACCACTCAAAGTCCAAGTCAAGTTGGACGTTGCAAGGCAAATTTCGTAAAATGGGGCTATTTAGACCAGTCACGAGCGTCGTGCGACTGCGGGGCTCCATTCCAATCCATGCTGCACTTGCTCTCTTGCCCACTGGTGCCCTTCCAACTGTACTATCGAGGACCTGAGTAAGGCAACGGACAATGCTGTAGCCGTGGTCAAATATTGGGCCAACAAAATCTAAAATTTTATGAGCCATTGACTCGACGAAGACGAAGAAGTCCAAGTCCAAGTGATGAAGCCTGCCAATCGCAATACTCCGTTGTCTCGTTACGTTTACGATACGATTACGATAGTTGTTCGTGCTCATCCCACTGAATTCGGCAGATCTAAGTCTAAATCACACTGACCTAAATCATTATAATACTAAGTTCAAAATAATCCTGAATTTATGGCCACATCTTCCTCAAATTATAAATAAGGCGAGTTTAACTGATTATTAAGAATTTGAATAATAATGACACGAAAAGGGTTAGTCTCATAATGCCTACCCACTTGTCGTAAAACGTTCTGATTGCAAAATGACCAGATAGCAAAATGCCCAAGTTGCAGAATGTCTATATGGCGTAAAGTCTAGGGAGCAGAATGACTAGGTGGCTAAACGTTCAAGTTGCAGAATGTCTATATGGCGTAAAGTCTAGGGAGCAGAATGACTAGGTGGCTAAACGTTCAAGTTCAGTTCAGAGACTGGAATGAAGCGCTCATAACTTAAGTGGAATACCAGTGTACGACCATATTCGGACCACGGAAAGCCACCGGTTACAAAAACAATAATAAAGCATCAATAGTAAAGGTTATAAATTGGAAATAATTATTACAGAAATTAAAATTTGGATATTATACCAACTAAGGACACCGTTTGTTTGTTTATAAATAACAACTAATAACTACTGCCTCCATTTACGTCATTAGTTTATTTAATATCAAAAGGACATCAACAATCAACATCATACACGCTGCATACATTTTTGGCCCAAAATTGAAAGACAAAAAAAAAAAAGAAAAAAAAAACGATATTTCATTAGAGCTTGCTCTTACTAGCATTTTTAATTACGGCGTCAAAGTTGAGGGACCACTTCCAACGGTTTTATTTGATTTCAAAAATCTTGAAAACATAATTTTTTTATGATACGAACTATTGAAAATGAATGAAAAATATTGTTCTGTATTGGAAGAATACTTCATAAAAATAATTTAAAAATAAACCGCATACTGTATATCGTAGTTTTTTGGCCATTTATTTATGTTAAGGTTGCCTGGAAGAGATCGCTTGTAGCCGCCGATTGTACATTATTTTCATATATTGTCCGTTTTACTGTAATGTATTTGTGTATTATCTATCTATCTGTCTATCCAAAATATGAAGTGCCGATTGGCCTTTTTTGAAGAACAGTGCGGTGGTACTGTTCTTCAAAAAAGGCGATAAGACCTTGCTGAAGAACTATAGGCCCATCTCACTCCTGAGTCATGTCTACAAGTTGTTCTCGAGAGTCGTCACAAATCGCCTCGCGGGTAAGCTCGACGAGTTCCAGCCACCTGAGCAAGCCGAGTTTCGAAAAGGCTATAGTACCGTGGACAACATCCATACTGTTCGGCAGATTATTTATAGAAAAGACGCAGGAGTACAACCAGCCGCTGTGTATGGCGTTTGTGGACTACGAAAAGGCCTTCGACTCTATCGAAACCTGGGCAGTGCTGGATGCCCTGCAGCGGTGCCGTGTTGATTGGCGATACATCGAGGTGCTGAGATGCCTGTATGATACTGCAACAATGTCTGTCCAGCTCCAAGACCAGAAGACGAAAGCCATTAGCCTCCAACGTGGAGTGAGACAGGGAGATGTTATATCTCCCAAACTATTCACCAATGCATTGGAGGACGTCTTCAAGACTCTGGATTGGACTGGGCGGGGCATCAACATCAACGGCGAGTACATCTCGCACCTTCGGTTCGCCGACGACATCGTCATAGTTGCGAAGTCACTGGAACAACTGGACGAAATGCTGCACAGCCTAAATGAAGCTTCTCGACAAATCGGCCTCGGTGTAAACTTGGATAAAACCAAGATTATGTTCAATGAACATGTTGTACCGAGACCGATTGCCATCGAAGGGGCGACACTCGAAGTTGTTCAAAAATATAGCTACCTGGGGCAAGTTATCCAGCTCGGTAAAAACAACTTCAAGAAAGAAGTAGCCAGAAGATTCCAACTGAGGTGGGCAGCATTTGGCAAATTGCGCCGGGTCTTCTCCTCCCCCCTGCCGCAATGCCTCAAAACAAAGGTTTTCGACCAGTGCGTCCTGCCTGTTATGACCTACGGTGCCGAAACGTGGCCACTGACAATGGGGTTAGTCCGTGACCTAAAAGTCGCGCAGCGGGCTATGGAGCGAGCTATGCTTGGAGTCTCTTTGAAGGATAGGATTCGCAACGAGGTTATCCGACAAAGAACCAAAGTTACCGACATAGCTCGCAGAATAAGCAAGCTGAAGTGGCAGTGGGCTGGCCACATCTGCCGAAGGACTGATAGCCGTTGGAGCAAATCAGTCCTAGAGTGGAGACCGCGCGAAGGTAAACGGAAGGTGGGACACCCCCTAGCTAGGTGGACTGATGACCTGCGAAAGGTGGCTGGGACGGACTGGATGCGGAAGGCGGAGGATCAGCAAACGTGGCGCGTATTGGGAGAGGCCTATGTCCAGCAGTGGACTGCAGTAGGCTAATTGATTGATTGATTGAGTTCGTATTATAAAAAATGTATTTTTTTCAAGATTTTGGAACTCAAATAAAACCAAGGGAAGTGGTCCCTCAGCTTTGACGTCGTAATAAAAAATGCTAATGAGGACAAGCTCTAGCGGAATATCATATTTGTTTTCTTTGACTGGCACTTTTAATTTTGGATCTAAATAAATGGACGAAAAGCAATATAACGATACAGTATGGGGTTTATTTTTTAATGATTTTATTAACTATTATATCCAATATAGTGTTCTTTAATTTCAATATTTCGTGTCATAAAAAAGTATGTTTTCAAGATTTTTAAACTAAAATAAAAACGAGGGAAGTGGTCTCTCAACTTTGACGCCTTAATAAAAAATGCTAGTAAGAACAAGCTTTAACGAAACATTGCATTTTTTTTTTCTTTGGCCGGCACTTTCAATTTTGGACCAGAATGGGTGATGTCCTTTATTGTATATCTTTTCTTTCACGGATGCTAATAAACATCTTACTACTTCCTTCTTTTACATAAATAAAAATGAAATGAAAGTAGACTTAGGTGCTATTCTAGCATCATGACGAAAAAAAAAAAAGATTTAATACTAATTAAAAGATTCGTCATTAAACTCTCAATGGTGTGATCCTGACCATCACACCAGACAGTGCAGCGAGTGTGACAAGTGGACAAAGCAGTGTTAAGAATAGTAGGGTGGAGCACGTATTTTTTAATCCGTTGGTTTATCATTACGACAGGGACCACGGGTAGCTGTTTTGCTATGTAGTCATTTTGCACCTTGTACCTTTTGCTATATACCTAGTCATTTTTAACCTTGGACCTTTTGCTATGTAGTCATTTTGCACCTTAGACCTTTTGCTATGTAGTCATTTTGCACCTTGGACCTTTTGCTGTGTAGTCATTTTGCACCTTGGACCTTTTGCTATGTAGTCATTCTGCAAACTAGACATTTTGCAAAGTAGGTCTTTTACAACCAAGTCAATATGAGTCTAACCCCACGAAAAGACAAATTCACAAAGACAGCCACTCATTCCGAATTTACTGAATTTAGTAACCAATATGTTTGCATCACAAACGGACGTGTTATGTTTGGGATATGAATATGACGCATTACATCATATTCTCTCCTGTCACTAACAGGGGTTAGAAGGCATGTAGGTAATTATAATTAGATCACTTTATTAAAGCCCATCCGACCACCTCACTCCAACAGGAGGGTGCCCCGTGGGTGGTGGCTGTCAAAGCAATCGCGTAAGGACTAGGGTGAAGCTAAATTAAAAACATGTAGGTATTCACCTATAGCAAAAGAAATTGGGTATTACGTTTGAAGCATAGGTAATAGAACTTTATTAAAAATTCCGAAATGATTTTGAATCGGATTGGAATGTTGGTAGGTAGCTAAATGTAGCAGAATAATTCTTCCAAAGAGGACAATATCAAAATATAGATATTTTAGGTGTCATCAGCAATAATCGGAATAGGGATGATCTGATACATAATTTGGTAATAAGCTCATGATAAGATTCATAACAAAGGTGTATGGAGCCCTACCAATATCATCTACCTAAGCCAGTTAATAGAATGATAAGAATAGCATTTTGAAGTTTTTTAAACATACAAAAGCACAAAGGTGGCGTTTGTTATAATCTTATCTATAAGTTGGTTTTCACATTCAGTTATTACTATAAGGTTTGGATTGTAGATTTCACTAGTGAAAATAATTACAATCAAATCAAATTATAGTGCAATTATTTTCAATGGTGAAATCATTTAATCAAAACACAATCAAACATATTTATTTCCCAAATACCTTGTTTTTGACATTATCTACCACTGTATTTTAATACTTTAATATTCTTCGTGACCACTAGAAGAAAAATTCCAAATATTTTTATGTTTGCGCTACTAGAACTTATTTAAGAGAAAATTATACTTTATAATACAACATTAAAATACTCCCAGTATTTCAATGTTGTATTATAAAGTACCCAAAAAAGAGCTATTTTAAACTAGCAAATGGTGTAAGCCTGATAAAGAATGATTCAAAATCCTAAAACTAACAAGACTCATCCATGAAGAACTTATTGACATTTTAAAAATATGAACAAAGAGGTATACAGGGCGTCCCACGGCGATGCCACATGGAGGGCAAGTACCTTAAATCCTTAAGTTAGCTCATTTTACTTAAAGGAGACATCATTTTATTTTTAAAAAGAAACAAAACTGCATTTAAAGATTTTTAAAAATTCGCTTGCCACACCCGGTAATCGAACCGACTAAAATCCGAAAAAGTAACACCCTGTATTTTTATGGCATCAATCGATAGTGTCAATAATAAGGATCAAATCTCTCTAAGAAACATGGTAAATTAAATGAAAAGAAGTCCTTGAAATCTAAAATTATAAATTCAATTTGGCAAAATAAAACACTTTAATCCAAAGTTCATCCATCCATCTGATACCATATTAACAATAAAATTCCATATTTAAACTACTTTTCTTTTTTTATCGTGCTGACACCGCTGCTGGTCAGCAGTAGTATTTAGGTATGTCGAACTCAAACCGACTAAAACCGCACGCCGTCTAAATTAACAGGTTATAAGTTGATCCATAGGGCAATTCTCTTGCCATTTTCGTTGCACAGGGTACACCGCGTGCAGGTGTCTAATCAAGCATCCAAAAATAACTACCTACCCTACCTACCTCATGCAGTTACCCAATAAAGTTACATTCTAAACAGGTAACAAAGTTCATTCATTTAGTACTCATTTTACTAAATAAATTTCATCAAAGATATCTCTAGTGTTGATACCTTGTGAGAAATTCTTACAAGGTATCAACACTAGAGATATCTTTGATGTGTTGATACCTTGTAAGAAATTCTTACAAGGTGTTGATACCTTGTAAGAAATTCTTACAAGGTATCAACACTAGAGATATCTTTGATTTGATTAGAAACCTGCACGCGCACCCTGTGCAACGAAAATGGCAAGAGAATTTTGCCCTATGGATCAACTTATAACCTGTTAATTTAGATGGCGTGCGGTTTTAGTCGGTTTGAGTTCGACATACCTAAATACTACTGCTGACCAGCAGTGGTGTCAGCACGATAAAAAAGAAAAGCAGTTTAAATATGGAATTTTATTGTTAATATGGTATCAGATGGATGGATGAACTTTGAGTTAAAGTGTTTTATTTTGCCAAATTAAATTTATAATTTTAGATTTCAAGGACTTCCTTTCGTTTAATTTACCATGTTTCTTAGAGAGATTTGATCCTTATGATTGACACTATCGATTGATGCCATAAAAATACAGGATGTTACTTTTTCGGATTTTAGTCGGTTCGATTACCGGGTGTGGCAAGCGAATTTTTAAAAATCTTTGAATGCAGTTTTGTTTCTTTTTAAAAATGAAATGATGTCTCGTTTAAACAAAATGAGCTAACTTAAGGATTTAAGGTACTTTCCCTCCATGTGGCATCGCCGTGGGACGCCCTGTATAATTAGTCTAATTTAGTGGATATATTTGTGCTTTGATATAAGGTGTAGTCCTCTCAGGTACAACTCCTTACTCTCAACCAGATTTAAATATAATCAAACTCCTTTAATGCCTAAACAACTAAAAAAAACCGGCCAAGTGCGAATCGGACTCGCCCATGAAGGGTTCCGTAGCAGCAAAGGCGAAAATTGCTTTTTATGACGTATTAAAAAAAACTACTTACTGGATCTCGTTCAAACCAATTTTCGGTGGAAGGTTAATTTTAGATTTATCATTCTCTTATTTTAGAAGTTACAGGGGGGGGACGACGACACATTTTTCCACTTTGGAAGTGTCTGTCGCGCAAACTATTCAGTTTAAAAAAAAAATGATTTTAGAAACCTCAATAGCATTTTTAAAGACCTATTTATAGATACCCCACACGTCCCATATGATGGAAAAAAATTTTTTCAGTTTCAGTTCTAAGTATGGGGACCCCCAAAATTTAAAGCTTTTTTTCTATTTTTGTATAAAATTCTTAATACGGTTCACAGAATACATCTACTTACCAAGTTTCAACAGTATAGGCCTTATAGTTTCGGAGGGCTGTGACATACGGACGGGCAGACAGATAGATGGACGGACGGACATGACGAATCTATAAGGGTTCGTTTTTAGCCATTTGGCTACGGAATCCTAAAAATGGATATGTGGAACAGACTTTTAAAAGATTTTTTTGATTGACATGTAAACATTGTCTACAAATAAATAGTTATACTTGTCATTTTTGCATGCAATACCTGAACACTACACATCTGGATATAACAGTTGTGTCATCAACCACAACAGCTACACCACAAGCT
Organism: Eilema depressum; assembly: GCA_914767945.1. Taxonomy (NCBI): domain Eukaryota; kingdom Metazoa; phylum Arthropoda; class Insecta; order Lepidoptera; family Erebidae; genus Eilema; species Eilema depressum. Next base: position 28,663,536 of record OU612012.1, on the reverse strand, counting down.
TAAGATCAAAATGTTTCAAGAAGATATTAAATAGTCTATTCAATCATACAGAAGCAGACTGAACAACCATCCAAATACACTAACTGCGCACCTGATAAGTGACAGCCTCAAACTCAAATGGCTTTAAAAGAAAGAACCCCTGAGACCAGTGTGGAACCCCTCCCAAGATAAATTGTCCATTCCTAAACTCTTGCTGAATGTTCAACAGGAACAGATTGTTTATACAAAAAAAATCTTGATGTGTGACTGTATATTGCGGCTGCCTAGACTGTTGGTTGAAAACCAATCATTAACTTTTTAAAATCACTACATATTATAAAACAAACGTGCTGTCGCTGTCTGTTCGTCCCTATGTATGTTTAAATCTTCAAAACTATGCAACGGATTTTGAAGCAGTTTTTTTTAATAGACAGAATGATTCAAGAGGAAGGTTTATATGTATAATATATGCATAATATTGTAGAGAAACACTGATAAAAGATATGCAGCGGGAACGGGATCAAAAACTATGGCAGTACGAAGTTCGCCGGGTCAGCTAGTACTGTATAATATGGACATAAACAAATTCATGGACTGTGTTTGACAACATTGACATGTCAAATACATGATAATATATCAGTTACACAAGTAGTAGGTAAATAATATCCTTCCTCTGTAATAATGTCAGCTAACCTTTTAGTTGCAAATGGCAATGGCAGATATAATCTGTTTTATATTGATACAGTCAATATCTAGTCATATAGGCTTATACATAATATGTACATACCATATATAGTATGTTTATGTTTACTTATGCAACTGTCTGTTTTGCTTCCCCATACCTTAAATCACTGATCTGATATTGGTGAAATTTTTATGATGTTGAAATTGACAAATTGTAGCAGCCAAAATTGACAGTAGCAAAATCGGTAATCAGAGCCAAATAGATATTTTTTCATATGAAGGCTTACATCACAGCAGCAAATTGTTGAATAAGGCTTAATGAGATGAAAAAATTTCCTATCATCCATACAATGAACTGATTTGAATGAACAAAATTATCTGGGGGACCTACTAGTAATGCGAATATGTGTTTGACTATTTTGGTTGCCACTATTTTGTAGCCAATTTTGGCTGCCAATTTCAGTCTAATGAAATTTGATTTCCTTATGCAATAGGCTTGCAAAAATATTTATATAAATAGCCTAGTTGTTGAAATATGGTTGTTAATAGGTGTGATTAAATGCAATTTGTATGATTTGATTAATTTACCCAGCTGAAGTACATAGTAGTAAGTACACCAAGGGTTTTTAGATAGCCTTAAATTCCAAAGGAACAACACCGTGATGAAGAATATATGGAGCCATTTTAGTATTGAATTATATTTTTTGTTTATAAATTTTGTTGAGGTACAGTAATAATCTCTCAAAGGAACTTTAACAAGTTTTAAAAGCTATATATGCATCACCAATATCTAAGAGATAACTCTGTTATTGATTACACTTCACAATATTATGTGTACCTACATAGACCATTGATTGGTACAGAGACATTGATGTATTCTCCGATAAATAAATAACCAAGTAATTTGATCATATTTGAAGTTAAAGTAAGACTCTCTTCATACCTCTAAAACAAAATAATAGAGGTATCCCATAGAATTGATTGTCAATCACAGTAAAGATGTTACAAGCAAAAGTGTGAGCGCTTATAATTATCTATGAACTGTGTATTGATTGATTGAAAATTGTACCAGTGTATTGTAAAAATAATATTGAAGAACTAGTTTACCAACGGTGTCATTAACCATTATAAATGTTTTGTTTACAATAAAAAATGGGTAGAACTTACTCATTTTTAGTTACTGCAGAAAAGTGGTCTTTTGACAATCGATGCGACGCTATTCAATACAAAGAATAGTCACAAAGGGGCGAACCCCTCAACAACACAACACTACACTAAATAAGAAACAAAGTAAAAATGTTTTCAAGATACTTTCTGTGGCTACTTCGAAACCCTAGTAGTTCAAAACGTATATTGAACAGAATTGTGTCCTTTAGGTAGAGTCCATATCCGCCATTTTCTCAACGTGTATTCACATTTATCCACTCATTATTTCGTTCAATTTCAGTACTTGTCTAACGTTAATCTTTGAAATAACACAAAATATACAATTATCAACAAATTACCGCCAGATTGGAAACTAGTAGAGGTAGACGGCGCTAGCGTCAGTCAATACTTCTATTGTAAGACACTTTATTCCACAAGGAAACTGCTCAGTTGCACTTATTTATTCATTCTTTTGTATTATCACGTCAACACTATATCATTAAAAAGGTTTACGTAGTTGAATGTATGCAATAAAATTAGTGAAACATCACAAACAAATAAATAATACCTGCTTGGTGGAGCTTCTATATTTTCTCAATGAGGGCGTTTCAATCAATTCGTTTCATTTCCCGAGACACAAAGTGCGATAGTGACGCCAAAATGGCCGCCGGGAGAACTACAAAGTCAAACTCTACAATAACTCTATGCAGCGGCGGCGCTATCGAACACCACAGACCCTACAACCTCTAGTGTTACCAGCTACAACGGACGATGTTTCGATTTTTCGTTTTTTTTTTTCATTAAGTAAGTACTTACTTAACTATAAAAATAATGTCATTTATTTTTAGGCAGGCACTAAGTAAATACTGTAAATAGCCACAAGAGAAGGTATATCTTCTGATGAACAGATGTTCAAAATTCAGTCTCGATCTACTCTCAATTTAGCGAATGTCAGAAATGATCACGATTTCAATGAAAAACAGGCTAATTCTCGTAATTCAAATAATTTAATCATCTAGTGTTACGTTACGACAATGATGTCAATCAACCTTTATTAATGGTAGTATGAGGAAAAAAAGGAAGTCAAAATGCAGGGCTCGAATATTTCGAGTGGATCAACCTTTGTCGCTCGCTCTAAATGTTCTGAGAATACGTTGTATTAGTATTTTATGACATGATTCGAACATTTAGAGTCCGCACCAAGAAATAAGTCCTAGTATTCGAGTTATTGAAAAAATCAACAATGAATCTTGCCAAGGCGTCACAAAGTCAGCCAAACTACTTAAATCAAGAGACAGTCTTCAAACCTCTTAGCAATGCACTTCTAATATGATTTTTTTTTATAGACGGCAGACAAGCATGATTGATGGATTTGTGCTCCTCCACCGCCGCGCCGTAGCACCTCATGCCATCCTCAAAAAACAAAAAAAAATGCGTATGGTACTTCATATAAAATGTTGTGATGTGATTGGGATCAAGTTAGATTCCACCGGAAACTACAAATCCTCTTAAGGTGACTACCAAAGAGTGTAGTAATATATAGGAGAAAAGTGGCAACTCTGCAAAAACTTGCATGTATGGAAAGTGCTGCTGCCCGGGGATGGGTGGAGGAACTAATCACTATAACAGTACATACATAAATAGGTACTTACATGTATGCAAAGATGAACTCTTAAACGGTCATTGATTGAACGGCTGCTATCATACTACCAACTGCATAATTAACTATGCATTACAATCTCATATTATAAGTCTCAAATCACATAGGACATCACCCATTTTTGTCCAAAATTGAAAGTGCCGGCCAAAGGAAAAAAATACAATATTCCGTTAGAGCTTGTTCTTAGTAGCATTTTTTATTATGACGTCAAAGTTGAGGGACCACTTCCAATGGTTTTATTTGAGTTCAAAAATCTTGGCAACGTACATTTCAATAAACTAAATGATTGAAAAGGAACGAAAAATATTGTTCTGTATTAGAAGAAAAGTTCATATAAGTAATATATATATAGACATCCCCCCCCGCTCGGCGTCATGAAGTAGACGTGTTTTAAACTGTCCCGTAATATTTTATTTGCGAAAGCTGTAAAAGTTTAGCTTCAGTGTACAAACTTACACCGGCGTGTGGCCAAATACAATACAAAAAGAACAGTGTAATTGAAGTGTGAGTGCATGAATAAACAATGAAGTTATAACAAAAACTATTTTAAAAACTAAGTTTTGTTATCTATTGTGAGTCAGTGACTTTGAAAAATAAAAGTTCAATACCCTCCATAAACCTATTTGATATAAAAAGAACTAAAGACGTGAGTGGATGAACAAGACTGTTATTTTCGTCATATCAGTTAATGTTACGATAGCTCCGCTCGTAAGGTGTGCGGTGGGCTCGTTAACGAAGTCTCGAGTTCGAATCTGACCCCAGCGCTGGTGCACTTTTTGTGGTTAAAATACTTTTTGTTCAACGTAGAACAAAATTGCTTTTGTTAAATATATTATCTCATAGTTATTTGTTATTAATCTTATTGCATTATTGATAATAAATTATATAATAGCTTCAGAATGAAATGCTATGGCTGCTTAAAAAACACAAAAGATACATGTATAAAATGCTCAACAGAGACATGTGCAAAGAGTTTCTGCTCTCAGTGCATCAAATTGTCTACCCTGTCAACCGAGAAGATAAAAGCGTGGAAATGTCCTGATTGCTGTGCTACACAGAAAAAAGGAGGAGACAATAGTTCAACACCGATACGTTCTGCGGATTTAAATGTCACCACGCGAAAAAAGGTGGATAATCACACTGAGGCTAGCACTAATTCCGAAGTGAAGGAGCTGATAGAAGAGGTACGTCACTTAACTCAAGAAATATCCTCACTTAAAAAGCAGCTTGAAGATGCCACGAACTCATTAGTTAATTGTCAAATAAAATTGACGGAATTGGGGTCATCGGTAGACGATAATGCCAAGCGAATAAAACGACTAGAAAATCGAGAAGAAGATATGAGGCTACTTGAGTCACAAGTGACTGAGCTGAAGCAGGAATTAAACGGGCAAGCGCAACACTATTTGCGCAATGAACTAGAGCTAGCAGGTGTTCCCGAACATAAAAATGAAAATCTCCACCACATTGTTCTTCTAGCGGGGCGAAAGATTGGTATCGAATTAAATGATTGCGATATTGATTGGGTTGCGAGAGTGGGACCACGTGTTAAGTCTGCTTTATCCGCTGAACAAAATGTCACGTTCCCGAGACCAGTTGTGGTCCGTCTGTTACGTCGGAGTAAACGAGACCAAATATTGAAGGCCTCTAAGACAAGGAGGAATATAACATCTACAGATCTTGAAGTTGCTGGCTCCTCACAGAAGATCTTCTATAACGAGCGCCTTACAAAGGAGAACCGGTTGCTTTTTCGTGCAGCAAGAACCAAATGCAAAGAAAAGGATTACTCGTTCTGCTGGTGTTCTCAGGGAACTATTTATGTTAGACAACGCGAAGGCAAGCCTGCCCTGTCCATACGCACACATGACGATCTTCTACGTGTGTTCAATAGTTCTTTACCAGAATAGGGCCGCATGTGTACTGTCTCCCAAGCTCTATCTGAATGAACAAATCTTTTTTCACCAAGTTTGTAATAATGTTGTCAACCTTTATGTTTTATTGTACACTATTACCGATATATTATATTATTTTCATGGTATATTAATAATAAATCACACATATCCACATATTTGCATACATAACACACACCTAAACAACTATCAAATATATATAGCATCACGAAAGTGCAGTATTACAATAGAGAAAGTAAGAACCAAAATGTTACATAATTGTGGAAATTGTATGATTTACACTTTAAAAGTCATGACCTTATCGTTGTGCTCAACGTGGAAAACCAAAAAATCCACTGTAATAAACAACTTTTTACTAGGCCTGAACTTGAAACAGTGTATCATCCTGTACTACAAATGTCTCATTTTATGTATACCTTTTCTGAGAGTTACTCGACACCTCCATGGCTGATAAAATTATAAGTCAAGAGTTGGACTCTTTAACTATAAATTGCCACACGGTTGAAATGCCTGAGCAATGCTCAACATTAATAACCGCAACTTACAACTTTAGAGTGCTGACGTTTAACATTCGGAGTATCAGCAAAAATTTTGACTATTTTATCGTGTATCTTGGCAGAACGAAAGTCTCTTTTGATGTACTAATATTGACTGAATGTTGGCTAGATGATTGTACAGTGGTACCTCAGATTCCATCATACACAAACTTTGTTACCCAAAAAATCATTAACCAAAACACTGGAGTAGTAGTTTATGTGCGCAATACGTTGAATGTGAGTATCTCAGAGCCGAATATTACGGGTGCTAACTTATTGCAACTAGAAATTAACAACATGGTAACTATTCTCGCTGTATATCGGCCACCATCAGAGAATCTCCATAATTTTCTTCATTCTCTCCACTATATTCTAGACAAGATATCAAGTAAATCGACTGTACAGATCCTTGCAGGCGATATAAACATCGATTTGCTCAAGCCAGGTAATAAGGATTTGATAGACTATCTATGCTTGACTGCAGAGCACGGCCTATTTCCGGCAATTTCAAAATCAACAAGAGAAGATGCTTGCCTTGACCATATATTTGTAAACCAAGTCCAGAAAACTGTGGGTGTGGTTTGTTTGACTGACATAACTGACCATGACGTGGCTATGCTTGGGTTAACTGTCAACAGAATTAACAAACGTCATTTGGATCGAACTATTACTATAAGAGACACAGATGCTATCGGGTACGAACTTATGAAAGTTGACTGGTTGCAATCGTTGGCCGGTACGGATGTGAACCAAAAAGTGGCCAATTTTTGTGGCAAACTAACCGAGATTATCAACAGACATACACATTTGTCACGGAAAAGTCATACAAAATATAATATTAAACCCTGGATCACTCCGGGACTTATCCGATGCATACAACACAGGGATCAACTACATCTAAAGTACAGAAAAGCACCAAATGACCACCTCCTACACATAGTTTACACCAGATACAGGAATTTTTGTAACAATCTATTACGCAAGCTAAAAACTGAGTATCATAACAATGAGCTGTCACATAGTACAAAGAATCCTAAAAAGATGTGGAAAGCCATTAAAAACGTATGTAACCTGACAGAAGAAAAAAAGGAACCTAAAGAGCTTTTAAATGTTCCTCGCAGTTTGGATCCTGTGCACTCTTTGAACATGTGTAGCACATACTTTTCAACAGTGGGACAAAACCTGGCCAACGAAATATTACACAATCTTCAAGTAACCCAAGAAGCATTAGCAGCAAAAACCAGTAACAGTCTAATTAAAGATTCATTATTTCTGGAGCCCACTGATGAAACTGAAGTCGAATCCCTCATACTGTCATTACGAAATGACAAAGCTCCGGGTATTGATGGACTAACTAATAACTTACTAAAACAAATCAGAAATATAATTATACCCCCACTGACTGATATATTCAACCAGAGCTTACAAAATGGTGTATTTCCCGATGCCTGGAAGATAGCGTCCATCACGCCAATCTATAAACACGGTCCTAAAGACTCTCCAGAAAGCTACCGCCCAATTTCACTGCTTCCAGTATTCTCTAAATTACTTGAGAAAATAGTCAACATTAGGCTGGTCAAATATATTGAAACCAATAACCTAATCTCTGCTAGGCAGTTCGGTTTTAGAAAGGGAAAATCGACTGAAGAAGCCGTAGCACTGCTAACTTCAACAGTGTCGTCTCATCTCGATACCAAACGTTGTAGCATAGGTGCATTTTTAGATTTGGCTAAGGCTTTCGACACTGTTTCAGTTCCGATCCTTCTAACGAAACTGGAAAAACAATTCGGTATACGTGGTGTAGCATTGGACTGGTTCAGAAGCTATTTATCGGCAAGGAAACAGTGTGTCCGAGTAGGCAGCGATACAAGTGAACTTCATACAATTAACTTTGGCGTCCCACAAGGTAGTGTGCTTGGCCCAACGCTCTTCATAATCTACATGAACAGCATTCATGATTCGCTAAATGCCAATATAATATGTTATGCCGATGATACTGTTATCATTTTTGATGGTGCGACGTGGGCTGAAGCGTTTTCTAGAGCCGAGTCTGGATTGAAACAAGTTTTTACATGGCTATGCCATAATTTACTAACGCTCAATGCCAGTAAAACAAAATACATCTGTTTCCATAAAACAGCGGCATCAGCTCCTAGCACATGTTTTGGTGTCAAGTTGCACGGCTGTAGGGATAAGCGTGGTTGCAATTGTGAAGATATACACAGGGCAGATAACATTAAATACCTTGGTGTGATAATTGATGAGAACTTAAACTTCAAAGCACACATCAACACCTTATCAAACAGAGTACGAAAGACAGCTAATATAATGAAATTACTTCGCTTCTCTGCACCTACAGGTATCTTAAAACTCATTTACTTTGCTTTGAGTCAGTCGTTGATAACATACTGTATAGGTAGTTGGGGTTGTGCTCCGAAGACCTTCATCATACAGTTAGAAAGGGCCCAACGTTCGGTTTTGAAGGTAATGTATAGGAAACCCTTTAGGTACCCCACTACACAGCTTTACAGAGACAGTCAGGTACTCACTGTGCGCCAATTGTTCATACTTAAATCTTTTCTCAAAGTGCATCGAACCATTATACAGTCTGAACAATATGCACACCTACTTAAGCAACGAGTATATAGGATAACCGTCCCAAGGGTTAATACATCGTTTGCGGGCAGGTTCAGTCCACATATAGACCACTATATTTACAATAAGGTAGCCAAACATTGCGATATTGGGAAAAGTACATTGGCAGAGGCGAAAACCGAGGTTATCAAATGGCTAAATTCAATGACATATGAAGCCACAGAAATCCTAGTGCTGCACTGACTGATGTGAATGGATGGATGTAATATATATTATCACTTTATGTATTTATACAATTATCTAAGTACACATAATATGTTTAAGTATGCACATTAGACCCACACACACATTTATTTACACTTAATATTTATTATTATTATTTACTATTTATTTCAATACCCACAGTATCTATATATAATATATTATATATTTAAATATATTTAATCTTATAGGTACACACCCTTTTTTTTACAATAGTTAAGTTTTGTTTATCTGTCTTATAAATTCTTTTAGAAAGGTATTTTGCATGAATGTAGTTACTTTATTGTCCGTATTTTTTATTTTTTATTAGTAAGATAACGTCATGCTTATTGATGACCGAGCTACTAAACTGGGAAAAGCAAGCGTCATGGCACCCACAGGACAGGCTTGCCTAGTGTGGGGTCAACGGATATATATCCACTTAACTGTATCGTTTTTGGCAATAAATAATTTTTATTTTTTTTATTTTTTTAATAAAAAATATACCGCATATTGCATATCATTGTTTTTCGTCCATTTATTTAGGTTCAAAATTTAAAGTGACGGTCAAAGAAAACAAATGTAATATTCCGCTAGAACTTGTCCTCATTAGCATTTTTTATTATGACGTCAAAGCTGAAGGACCACTTCCCTCGGTTTTATTTGAGTTTTTTGTCTTAGAAAATATACATTTTTTTTAAACGAATTATTGAAAATGAATGAGAAATATTGATATAAATTGCTTTAAGGCGCATTTCCAATTGAACTTAGTAAATGAGTTACCAAATGATCATATTCCAGAGTTACAAGGAACTAATGGCAATGCCATAATATGGAAGATCCGTGGATGATAACAGTCACGTCATGTCCAGGTTCGTCAACTTATACAAAAATTATCATAGATGCCGGATGAAGTGCAATCAAACAGTATTATTGCACGTATACCTATTTTATTCTTAATTGCTTATTTTTATTGATTTAGTATTATTTAATTGCTCTACTGCTTTTATCAACTATTCTTCCAATATAATTCGACATTTTGTCATTCCTTTTCAATCATTTATTTTATTGAAATGTACGTTTCGAAGATTTTCGAACTCAAATAAAAATGAGAGCAGTGGTGCCTTAGCTCCTAAGCCGTTATAAAAAATGCTAATGAGGACAAGCTCTAGCGGAATATTACATTTGTTTACTTTGACTGGCACTTTCAATTTTGTACCTAAATAAATTAACGAAAAACAGCTATATGCAGTATGAGGTTTATTTTTTATTGCGTTTAATAACTATTCTTCCAATATAGAACAATATTTTTCATTCATTTTTAATAGTTCGTAGCATAAAAAAATGAATAATTTCAAGATTTTTGAATTCAAATAAAACCGAGGGAAGTGGTCCATCAGCTTTGACGCCGTAATAAAAATTGCTATTGAGGACAAGTTTTAGCGGAATATTACATTAAATTTGTTTTCTTTGACCGCCACTTTAAATTTTGGACCTAAATAAATGGACGAAAAACAACGATATTCAGTATGGGGTTTATTTTTTATTGCTTTAATTAACTATTCTTCCAATGTAGAACAATAATTTTCAACTATTTTCAATAGTTCGTATCATAAAAAGTGTATATTTTCAAGATTTTTAAACTCGAATAAAACCGTTGGAAGTGGTCCCTCAACTTTGACGCCATAATAAAAAATACTACTAAGAACAAGTTCTAACGAAATATAGTATTTTTTTCTTTGGCCGGCACTTTCAATTTTGGACCAAAAATGTATGCAGCGTGAATGATGTCCTTTGTTCAATGTGCGATTATTTAATTAAAATAAACACAGTGAGGTCATCCCGATGCGATGCGCAGAATCTTAACAGCAACTTCTAATTTACTTGTGATTTATGCCATCTATTGACACTTAGTGGAACTATTTTTTTTTTTTTTTGGTTCTATGGCGATCCCAATAATTCCGCCAACAACTCAGTTTTTATACTGATCAAAATAACGTGTGAAAGTACAAGTGTAAAATTATCCATACAAACAGTTAATTTGGAAAAGCGGCCAAAAGGTTAATAGTGTGTTGAAGTACCTGAAAAGAAAAGACAACATTAAAACAAACAAAGTGTTATGTGGTAGAGCAAACAAACACAGTTTTACAAGTTAATATTGTTAGAATCTATAAAGTGAAATAACATATAAATTAGTGGGGAGTTGACATACGTCAGGAGGGTGTTAATGTTGGAAGGGAGAGGGATGTCGTTTGAGGGTAGAAGATCATACAGGGAACCATTAATCCTTGTACAAGAAAAGAACATGTGATCAGGAGTTCCTTTGTCCAAACCGCATTCACACAGAGAGTTATCCCTTATCCGTATCTTAGCAAGAAAAACATTCGTACAGGCATGGCCTAAACGGAGACGGCAAACAACAGAGGTTGACCTCTTGGAAGCCTTGCGGAATTTGAAAAACCAAGGTTTGTGGGGTATACCATTTTGCATGGAAGCATAATGACAACCCTTAGTTGCGCTGGACTGAGACCAATGAACATTCCATTAGGATGTTATGTTAAGCAAGTTTTAGCAAGAGGCAGTAAGTCCTGCGAGAAGGATCTAAATTGGTCACGAGATCCACTAATGGAAGCAGCCCTGGCCAATGAGTCAACCATTGTATTACCTATGATTCCGCAGTGTCCTGGTATCCATACTAGAGAGATCATTAGGCCCTTATTGTGACACCTAAAAAGTATGTATTTAATTTCGAGAATTAAAGGAGATCTAGATTTACTGGAGAATTGGTTAGCGTAGATGGCAAGTAAACAACTCTTGGAGTCTGTAAAAATGACTGATTTGCTGATATTGTGAGACTCTACATATTGCAATGCAATGGATCCAAACAGCAGATCCAACACAGGAGCTATCTGACAACTTAGAGGAGTCTGTATATATGGCTATAGAATCCTGCCATTTTTGGCTAATTAGCCGTTGTAGCATCCTTTCAGCATCCACCGACTGTTTGCTAATGCCAGTGTCTATAACAATATCAGGTGAGAAAATTATTGAGTCAAATGGAATTAATGAGTCAAATAGGGGTTAAATTTGGATTGGAAACAGGGGAAAGGAAGGCGAACATAATTAACAAATGAATTGAATAAGCGGGGATGATCTTTATGAGACCAATATCCACCAGATGAGACATATTCGGATAGGGAATGTAGCTTAGGTATCAACGGGTGAAAGGCAAGTTGTGAAGTCTTATACAGGTATCTATCAGAGAGGTATTGTCTTCTCAAGAACAAAGGAGGATCTACACACTCTAATTGTAGAGCATTTATTGGCGAAGACTTCATGGCTCCTAGGATTATGCGGAGGCATTTAGACTGGATCCTGTCCAGAGAACTAAGACTACTTTTGTTGCAGGGCTCTAGAAGAAAGGATCCATAATCTAGGTGACTACGAATCAGAGCATTATACAACAGTTTCTGGCAATAGGGATGAGCACCCCACCAGACACCGCCCACGGACCGTATGATATTTAATTTTTTTTCACATTTTTCTATGATATAATTAATATGATCTTTCCCTGATAACTTGGCGTCTAACATCATACCTAAAAATTTTACACTTTCTTTAACAGGAAAGATTTGGTTTTCACAAGAGATCACACAATCGGGAACGGATCTGCGACGGCTGAAGACAACAGCCGAGCTTTTCGAGATTGATAGGGATAGTCCGTGATCTGTAAGCTAAATATGAAGGTAGTGTATTGCAGAGTTTAATTTTGAAACCGCATCCGAAATTTTCTCCGTGGATACATACAAGGCTAGATCATCTGCATATTGCAGAATGTTGCAGAAAGAATTGACAGAGAGATCTAAGTCAGATGTGTATATACTGTAGAGAAGGGGGCTTAGGACAGAGCCCTGGGGAAGACCTTTCCAAACGATTCTAGAGGGGAGGATAGAATTTTGATACTTAATGAGGATGTTCCTCTCAGAGAGGAAATTAGAAACAAAGTTTACAATCTTCTCTGGAACACTCAGCTTAAGCAACTTTTGCCTGAGCACAGGAAGAAGAACGTTGTCATATGCGGCTGCTATGTCCAAAAATATGGAACTAATTTCCTTAGAAACTTATGAATGACACTTACATGACGTTATTGACGTTACTCGGCAATGGCGTCGTTTGTTGGGGGGTCACTGCAAATTTTCATAATTTTGCTTTGTTCTGAGTGTGCCCCTTGTGACTGCCCCGTGGCACTACTGATATTCCCACTAGTAGGTACATCGTAAAAAAATATGCTGGCAACTCTAAACCGTATTGTAATTTGTAATGCCAACACACAGTATGTGTATGATGGTGGCGATTTCATTTTTAGTTCCGAGTTTTGCCGCGGGACTTATCAGGGGGGAGCACACTTAGAACAAAGTAAAATTATGACATTTTGCAGCGACCTCTGGAGTTCGGTACATGTAATAATAAGCGACGCCATTTGCCGAGTGACTTCATGTAAGTGTCATTCTCTAGTATATATATATATATATATATATATATATATATATATATATATATATATATATATATATATATATAACAATATATCGACACCTCTGGGTTCAATTGGCGTATAAACCAAAACACGACTTTTCAGGAGAGCAAAAAAACGATTTTATTTTTAGAAAAAAAATCATAACTTTTTTATTTTAGAAGCTACATAAAAAATTCCAAAGAGAAAGATTCTTAGAATTTGGGGATGAAGAAGGCTAACTCATTCAATCATATCTATCTTCTTTGGTTTGGAAGTTAGCATGGATATACGTCTTAGAAAATACCAATTTATGGTGTATACACCCCATGAAATTTGAATGAAAAACCAAATATGGATATAAGCTGTACTTATATCCATATTTGGTAAAATTAAGTTCACATTTACTGATGTAAAAGCACGTAACTGTAGATTTTTTTGCTGTAAAAACTATTTACTTTGCACATCAATAGAATTATAATTAATAAAAACAATCTCGATACTGTTAGAATGTGGCAGAATTACATTAATATTAGTCTTACTACAGAATTGTGGTCGATATTATACGAAATTAAACTACCAGAAACGAAATTAACTTAGTTTTATTAAATAAAACAGATAATTATGGCACACATTATCAGTCATGATCAGATTACCAAACTAATAAAGGCAATTATTTAAATCTGTAGCTCTTCCACAGCCATCTCTCCTTCACCGCGACTTCCTCGTACATCAGATTGTCCTCAGGGTCTTTGTCTTTAATTCAGCGGCACTTGAACAGAGCCTGCGCCATTTTGGCCGTGGAACGCGCCAACTTATAGATAAGCTTTTGCCCCTCAGACGATTCCAACTTGTTATATAGCGGTTGCAAGTGGTCTCGTTTGGCCCTGGCTACCGCTCTCCTGGTGACGCGTTTTGCATCTTTGTACGCGTCGCGGTCGTCGAAAGATTTGGACGCTTGCCACTTTTTTAAGGAGGGCTTTCTTCACCCTGATCTCTCTCTGCACTGTGTCGTTCCACCACCAAGTGTCCCTGTCATAGATGCGTCCACCCTTAGACGTACCGAGCACCGCCCTCCCCGCCTCAAGGATAGCTGCCTGAATCCTGTCCCAGCAAACCTGTACTGGTTCGTCTACAGCATCAGCGCACTTGTCACCGATAGCTGAGACGAGACTTTGGGACTACCTTGCAGTTGGCCACCCTGCTGATGCTATGCCTCTTAGTGAGTAGGAAATCGATCTGGGTAGCGTGCTCTCCGCTCTTGCAGGTGACAAGAAGTTCGGCTTTCTTTTTGAAGTAGAACCTGTTCACGACGGCAAGTTCGGAGGCCGTACACGTTTTGAGGATGTGCTCACCCTCTGGGTTAAGGCTACCGTGTCCAAAACCGCCGTGGGCATGTCCAAACTCCTCACACCTGTCACCCACATGACTGTTCGTGCAGTGGTTTTACTTTAGCAGAATCGAGGGCCAGAGCCTCGATTCTGCTAAAGCAAAACCACCGTCATAACACGGACGGCCTATTGTAGAGTGAACGAAAGCGTGTAGTAAAAATATTGTCTAAATGACAATATTTTTACTACATTTTGGACTTTAATTCTATAGCAATAAAGTCTAAAATTGAATACCATTTTTTGCAATGGATATGGTTTATACGTCCATATGTTATTTAAATGTTTGGATTTACGACCTCAATTTTAAATTATGTTTAAGAAATATATTTATTCGTCACGGTGTAAAAACCATTTACAATCAAGGCAGATCTTACGCCCCGGGTTGGTAAAAATCTTGATCATAACGTCTTACTAAAAATTTAAAAAAGAAAAATTTGGCTGTTACATTAACATTTTATCTTTTTTGTGGTAGGATGATCTAAATTTTTTGGGTCGTAAAAGCATTTTTTTTGCGAGTTTGAACATTTTAAATATACAGATCGATGGAGAAAAAAATTCTGAACTAAACGGTGTATATAACTCATTTTGGCCAAAATGGTTTATACGCCAATTGAACCCAGAGGTGTCGATATTATATTGTTCACTAGATGGCGTTGTCGCAAATTTTTTAGATCGCGTTATTGTTTCGTTTCACTGTCAGTATAAATATCGGGCCCAGCAACTCTTAACTCAGCAGACTCAGCTAATATTCGATACGCATTATAGTGCCCTCTGTTTTGACATATAGCCGTGTATATGAGAAATCTGATAGTTCCTTAAACTTACGATGATAATGAGTTTATGTTCTATTCTATAGTTAGAGATAAATTACTATGATAAATTAGTTCCTGCACCCATCCCGGGGCGGCAGCACTTTCCATACATGCAAGTTTTTGTATAGAGTTGCCACTCTTCTCCTATATATTACTGTACTCTTTGGGACTTATTAGCTGGCGCGGACATCGATAAATTTTAAACAGTAGTAGATTTTTGTACTTCGACTATTTAACATAGGCGATGCCCGAAGGTGTATTGGCGTAGCTAGGGATATTTATTTCAGGTGGGCCATGGGCATGACATCCGCCCTCCCTCCCCCCCGGTACCAAATATCGGTAGTTCAACGTCAAGTACTAAAGGTGAACGCAGACTTAGCCGCACCGCACTCACCGCAGTCCCCGCATTCCGAATTCTTTATATGAAGTTCTATGCAACCTCGCACACCTAGCTGCACCGCAGTACCACAAGCGATGACTGCGGCGACTGAGGTGAGTACGGTGCGGCTAGGTCTGCGTTCACCTTTAGCTTTCGCCATTCTCTGACGCCTCCTTCCATTTCTTCACACGTCGTCGTAGGTACTAATCTACCCCTGTCCGTAACATCATTCCTCTGGATAGATGAGCCACCACGGAGTTGTCTCCATCCATCGATGTCTCCAGCTAGAGCTGCTCGAACATGTTCCACCGCTTACCGGCCCGAACTGCCCCTGCCCCCCCTAGCTACGCCTACGTCTGTAGTATTCTTCTTCTAAAGATTTTGACGAGGTAGACACTAGACACGTTAATAGGTACCTACCTAGTGCACAACAACATTATTAGAAACCTATTATTATTACCACCTACACTTCTTCAGTTTACAGTTTGGCATACGACCACAGCTACTTTAAAAATCACTGTATAAGATGTAATCAAACCAATACCTATGTAGTGCATAAACTGTTTCAGACTTTAGAGGAGAATATTTTCTTGTTTAAGTTTATAGTAGGTAGGTACCTACTTCTTAAAGTTTCATTATCAGGTGTGCTTTTCGAACTTAATTTTTGTTTGTTTTATTTTGGGGCCAGCAACAACAGCTAATAATTTTATATACCCATTTGGCATTCTGCCATCTAGAGTAGGGTTGCCATAAGTGTGGGGACTCAGACCGGGACATTTGAAGAAAAACTAGTAAAGGTAGAAAAATAGGCACTTTTATTACAACAATGGGTAACTTTAAAGGTTTAAATCAACTTTTAACACAGCCATTTAATGCCAGCGGGCACCGACCCGCCAGATGGGCTTTCTTTCGTTGGCGCTTTTCGCTACGAAGGCGAAAAGTTATTTGTGATAATTTTACAGAATATTTTGACGAAATTAACATTAACTTAAACTTGTACCTACGAAAAAATGTCGTTCTATCCACGTATGAATAGCCTAGCTAGTTAGTCGCGTTAATTGTAGTTATACCTATTACTGTTTACCAATACGACTTGATACGACATGACCTCCGACGCTCCAACGTTTTTGTCCAATACGATTTATGTCCAAAATACGAAATGTCCAACTAGGATTAAAGTCCAACACGATTTTTGTGCAATACGATTTATGTCCAAAATACGAAATGTCCAACTAGGATTAATGTCCAACTAGGATTATAGTCCAACACGGTTTTTGTCCAATACGATTTATGTCCAAAATATGAAATGTCCAACTAGGATTAAAGTCCAACACGGTTTTTGTGCAATACGATTTATGTCCAAAATACGAAAGGTCCAACTAGGATAATAGTCCAACACGGTTTTTGTCCAATACGATTTATGTCCAAAATACGAAATGTCCAACTAGGATTAACATACTTAGATACTTTTTTTTGTAAATGGGTACATACATAATATTGAAACACCCAGACCAATGCAAACATTCATGCATACTAATATTTAGGTACACTGAGCGGGAATCGAATTCGCGGTGCCTGCGCCTTTTTTTTCTGTAACGCAAGGCTATTAAGATTAACACAAACAAGAAACCGATGTACGTGAGTGGTGGGTAGATAATATTATTAAGTGACAAAGATTTAGGAAATTTCCAGTATACCCGATTAATTCAATGACGTAACTATAGGCACAGCTATAGGTATAGACTGTACATACCTTACTCGCATAAAGAAAGGGAAAGAAAATATTTAATTTCACCACAATAGTTATTTGTTATACAAGAGTGCAAAGTTGCTTTTTAACCGCGTGCTCAGTTTTGATGACCGAGCAAGCGAAAGATTCTAAATTTGAATCACGAGCATAGCGAGTGATTCATAAATTCTCTCTCTCGAAATTTGTCTTCTTCAACCATTGTTTTTCGAAATACCAGTTGAATTTTTTTATAACATCACCAGGCGGACTCTTTTGCATTACGTACTGTAACCCGCTTCGAAAATATTGTTTTTTATGTATGAAGTCTAGATAGAATTTGCCTTTAATGAGGTTTGAACGAGTTACGTCTGAAGAATCAAAAAGTCCCCTTTCATAACTCACTTCAAGTTTCCTGCTACGATACCAAGTTTCGTTGAAGTAAAAAAACGTGTTTGTAGGTAACTGGTATCGTACAAGGACGAATTATGTTTAGTTAGTAACTAGTTACGAAGCTCTGGTTTCGTAGACGGCCGAAGGGGAATAAATTAACCGACTTGGTATTACATGGATCTCACAACTTTTTGCGGTAGAAGAACCGATTGCGGCGAGGCTTGGCATTTTTTTACAAGTATTGTTTTTGATGGAATTTCAGGTCTTTTTGTAGATTACCTTTCCGGTTTCTCTGTGTCTGACAGTTCCAGTCCTGGTTCCGGTCCCGGTCCCAGTCCCAGGTCAAGTCCCTAACCCGTTCCCAGTCCCAGTCCCGGTCCCGTCTCGGTCCAAGTCCTAGTCCCAATCCCAGTCCCGCTTCTTCACTTTAATCTGCATATTATGTACCAAATTAAGTTCAGTAGTTTAGGCGTGAAAGCGTAACAGACGGGCAGACAGAGTTAGTTTCGCATCAACTTTAATACATATTTCGTTAGAATGGTATTAGTATGGGTGAATTCAGGTACACTGACTCATTTACTGCAAATGTAACTTTGTAATCCTTTATATTTATATGAGATTACAAAGTTAT
Source organism: Eilema depressum (assembly GCA_914767945.1). Classification (NCBI taxonomy): domain Eukaryota; kingdom Metazoa; phylum Arthropoda; class Insecta; order Lepidoptera; family Erebidae; genus Eilema; species Eilema depressum. The sequence goes on along the minus strand of OU612012.1, from coordinate 28,644,941 downwards.
TTATGCAGTTGAGACTGAAATTGTACCATATTTTAATTTTCTTTTGATTTGTACACTAAACACTACTTGTTTTCCAAATTTGAGGCTTCTATGTCTGCTAGAAGTGCCTTAGAGTTTTGATGATCGGTCAGTCAGTGAGTGACAAAATTTGCCAAAAGTGCAAACTTTGACTAGTTATAATTCTAAAACTACTGGTTCAAATTGAATGAAATTTGAAATACAAAATGTTTTTACAGTGCCAACTTGGTAAGCGAAGATTCAGGCTTCTAGATTTATCCACAACGAACTTATAGGGGGTCGAAAATGGCCTGAAGTGCTTCGAGAAAATAGTGTTACGGCCGTGCCGCTCTTTTTGCTCGACTTGGCGGGGGCACTTCCATGCCCCCAGATTTTAAAAGAAATTTCTTATTAGTCGTACTTATTATTAGTAATAATAATGCGTACGTAGTACCTAATAATAGCACGTTAATTAAAATAATAAAATAAGTAAGTTATTTTATTATTTATTACCTTCTGAGTAAATATCTCACCGAAGTTATGTGAACTCATAGCCATTTTAGTATTGATGCAATATCGGTGACAATAAACCTACCACCGAAACCACCGATATTGCACCACCGAAGTTAGAAACATCGAGAAAAATAAAATAAAACAAAACTCAGTGATAGGTACGTTCGTCACGTGAAATGTATGATTGCTGGGGGTACCTAACAACACACAACATACTCGTACTCGCAAATCGTAATGTAAAAACCCAATATTCATTCATACAGTAACCCACCGAGATTGTATAATTTCGTACTCCCTCTTAGAATTAAAAAGGTTAAAACGTATTGGCGCGAAAACTGGGAAGGATCGGACACACAGAGTAGGTACCTACTATACATATCGGACACGTCACTACTGCGTGAACGCAAGAGCACAACTTGAACTCCGCGTGCGTAAGAAGGTAGATCATGTAAATTGACGAATTACGTTGTTATAAGGGTTTAAATAGTGATTTCATGCGAAGTAACTCTAAAAATGCAGGCGGTGAAATTACCCAATTATAACAACTATAACAAGCTAGACAAAAAAGAAATCGATAGAGATTATGCGCGCGCAGTATGCGCGGCGTTCGACGTTCAGGTATATTTCCATAATATATTACGGAATATCCACGAAATTCAGGTAGATAACCTGTAGCCCATTTACATAAGTAGGTAATGCATCAATATTAATATATAGGTCTCAAAATTTGAGTGTTGCATACAATACTAGTGCCAGTGTAGCCAGCCGTGTATAGGCAAAAGCTACCTGAAATTAAAATTATATGAAATTAATAAATAAAATTTGAGTGTGAAAATTAACTTTTAATTTGTTATTTTCTTTAATAATAATGTGCAAATAAAGTGAATGATAATGTAATAGTACATTATGGTACAAGTGAGTAAAGTTGGTGATTACCGCCGAGGCGCCATTGAGACCCGAGCCGGCAGGCGAGGGTCTTAAGAGAGCCGAGGACGGTAATCATCATACTCACGCGTGGCATACGACGTTTTTCAATACACTTGTGAGGAAAATAATACTAAAAAGTCATTTTATATAGTAGAAAAAAAGTTTATTTACAACGCAAACTTTCATACTTCTTCACTATTTCGTAGAATGGACCGTGTATGGTGAATGACCTCGGTATTTTATTTATCGTCATAGGTATCTTCACTAAAAGCATCTGACCATGGTTCTCTATGTCTTTCACAGTTATATTTGTTAATTCTTGTATCCTACATGCACCAGTTACACCAAATATTAAAGCGACCTGAAAAAGATGAACAATAATTTAAGTTCAACACACAACTCGGCAGAAGTCGCGTAGTTAAAATAAACCAAAAAAGTGAATAGTACATTAATTTAACTAACCTTAGTAGCCAGATAATGGTTATCTGGAGCATCTTTTTTGAATTTTTCAATATCGTTAGATGATTAAAACCTTTGATTTTTTGCTTCTAAATCCATCGGATAGTCTCTTTAGATAAGCTTTCAAATTAGAGTACGTTTTTAAGTCCACTCCATTCTTTGTTCGGACGGTGTTTATACTTAGAAGATAATTCTTTAAAGTATGCCATGAACACATTTTCTGAAAAAGACTACGTATTCTTGTTGTTTTGCCATTGTATAAAATTTTTGTACGTTAATAGATATTTTTCCTTGGAGTTTTCAGGTAGTAAACTTTCCATAACGTTAAGGGCTTCACATTTTATATCGGGCGGTGTACAAAATAAATCATTTTCTTCACAACTAGTACATACTTGTAGACATTTTATAATAAATAACTATAATTTCGACACTTAAAATGAGTTGTGTAGGTAATTTTTTTCCTATCGGCGGGAAACATTAATAAGTTTTCGAATGCGCGCGCATCTAACCACAGATTAATCTAACAATGTATCGGCCATAGACTAAAAGAATGAAGTTTCTTTTTTTTGATAGCGTTTTGGACTCAACATGGGGAATTTAAAGTTTTTTGTAGACAAAATAAAATAAAAAAGTGAAAGTTTTATTTAATAAACATGTATAAGTTGAAATTATCTATTTAAATATGAAGTTGCATGATGAATATCAATTTATTTGTAGGTTACTATTGAACACGATCTTTTTGGTTACCCAACTTTTTTTAAGAAACTCAACCAATAAAAAAAAAAGAATCTATAACTCACTTTTGTGAATAATAGTAATGAAAAATTCACAGTTTCATAATAGGTGTACTTACGTGCTTAATTGCGGTGAAGTAAAACGCCAGTTACGAGCAAGTGTATTGAAAAATGATGTTTTATTGGACGACGTTTAGGGTGCAACTTTGCGAAAACTACATTCTGTATCACGTTGATTTTAAGTAGATACTCTATATAATAAATATTTTAGACATTCTAAAAAAACATCCACCTAATCGTAACCCTAGAAATAACCAAACGTTACTTAAAACTACTTAATGACTTAAATCAACACACTACAGTATTCCTACAGTATCTAAGTCTATGATTCCTACTGATTGATACGTTTAGAAACATAATAAACCTTCGGATATTCTTTCGTGGTTGGAGGAAGGGGGCATCATACCGCAATGGACAAAAAAAGCCACGGAAAGGAAGCACCAATTCTGCATGGTTGTTTTTTTTAAAAACTTTATGCACAGTAAATTGTGCAAAGGCGGACAAGGGCATTTTAAGACAGTCTGCCTTAGTTAGGGTGATGCAGAGACACATTGAGGCAGGCGCAGGCAGGCAGAGGAGTGATCTATTTACTATAAAGGTTAATGCTCTAATTTTTACACAATAATAATACATGCATTATACAAATACTCACTATAATAGATACATAAGAAATCCATACATACACTTTTATTTATCTACCTACTAGCTGACCCGGCGAATTTCGTACCGCCATATTTGCCGCCCGCGTGGTATTCCGATCCCGCTGTACCTTCTATTCAAACTTCCATGTTAGATTCTGATCCCGTTCCCGCTGCACCGTCCCCGACCCGTGAACAATGCGAACATGCCACATAAATAATTGACCATGGGAAAAACATGGCTTTTCTAGATACAGACCCGTTCCCGCTGTAGGTACCTTCTATTCAAATTTCAATGTTAGATTCTGATCCCGTTCCCGCTGCACCGTCCCCGACCCGTGAACAATGTGAACATGCCACATAAATTGACCATGGGATAAACATGGCTTTTCTAGATTCAGACCCGTTCCCGCTGTACCTTCTATTCAAATTTCCATGTTAGAAGATTCTGATCCCGTTCCCGCTGCACCGTCCCCGACCCATGAACATGCCACATATAATTGACCATGGGAAAAACATGGATTTTCTAGATTCAGTGTGGTCTTTTAAGGATTGTCCTTTGTGATTTGTTTATGGTCATGGCCAATGCAAGACGGATCGAAAATTGAAGTCTTTTAAATTCAAGCGGCATGTCGGTTGGGATCATCGGGATCCTTGGAATGAGAACTCCCTCACCTTCTAATTTTCCTTTGAGTGAAAAAAATAATTGAAATAAAAATTAATTTTTTTTTTAAAAGTATCCTATGTCCTTCTCCTGGTTCTAAGCTACCTCCCCACCAATTTTCAGCCAAATCAGTTCAGCCGTTCTTGACTTATAAGTGTTGTATGTAACAAACACGACTTTCTTTTATAATAGACTAGCTGACCCGGCGAACTTCGTACCGCCATATTTGCCGCCCGCGTGGTATTCCGATCCCGCTGTACCTTCTATTCAAATTTCCATGTTAGATTCTAATCCCGTTCCCGCTGCACCATTCCCGACCCGTGTTATGAACAAACATCCCACATATAATTGACCATGGGAAAAATATGGCTTTTCTAGATTCAGACCCGTTCCCGCGGTACCTTCTATTCAAACTTCCATGATAGATTCTGATCCCGTTCCCGCTGCACCGTCCCCGACCCGTGAACAATGCGAACATGCCACATAAATAATTTACCATGGGAAAAACATGGCTTTTCTAGATACAGACCCGTTCCCGTTGTACCTTCTATTCAAACTTCCATGTTAGAAGATTCTGATCCCGTTCCCGCTGCACCGTCCCCGACCCATGAACATGCCACATATAATTGACCATGGGAAAAACATGGATTTTCTAGATTCAGTGTGGTCTTTTAAGGATTGTCCTTTGTGATTTGTTTATGGTCATGGCCAATGCAAGACGGATCGAAAATTGAAGTCTTTTAAATTCAAGCGGCATGTCGGTTGGGATCATTGGGATCCTTGGAATGAGAACTTCCTCACCTTCTAATTTTCCTTTGAGTGAAAAAAAAAAATTAAAGAAAAAAATTAAAAGTATACTATGTCCTTCCTGGTTCTAAGCTACCTCCCCACCAATTTTCAGCCAAATCAGTTCAGCCGTTCTTGACCTATAAGTGTTGTAACAAACACGACTTTCTTTTATAAATAGATTACTTAGGTATAGGTACCTACTTACACATTTATGTACGTGTAGCTACTTGAGTAAGTACATAGTGATGAAATATAATATTCTAATTTTACCCAGTGTTGCCACTAGGGGTTACTGCTTACTGTAGAACTGGGTTTATGCATTGAAGGATTTGAAGGCTAAAGTGTAAACTTTGGTAGCAACTAGAATAGATTTTTACCCGACTACGGCAAAGTCAAAGGGTTATGATTTTGACAGGCTATGTATGTATTGTATGTAGGTTCATCTGATACCACATAGCTCTTCAACTACTTATTGCAACTGGATCAATGACATTTCATAACATAGACATGTCATATGCTTACAAATCAACGTAGAAAAATGTGCCGAACAATTAAAAAAGTACAATTTTAACAAGTAACTAAGTAGGTACTTGCCACTAAAGTGAAGTTTGAGATAATTGCTTAATTTTGTTTAGACAAATATGTTTGTTTGTCATTGTTATTGTATTATAAAAAAGCTAGGTATGTTTATTATATTTCATTATTTTGTTGCTGCCAATAGTACTAACAAGTACCTAAGTAGATACTTGCCAGTGAAGTGAAGTTCGCACTTATTAACTTACTTGAACCACATAGTATTAGTAGTCAATTATAAAAAACAACAAATTAAAATTGGGAGGTAGTATGTAGTGAGTTTAATGCCTACGATATTCTCATCTGTACTTTAATCTTCACGCACCAAATTATATCATACTGTCTCTTTTTATTTTCGTGCTGACAATTTTAACTTGAATATTATGAAAGTAAGAAATTTTGTCTTTAACAGTCGAAACAAATATTATTTCCAAGTGATATGAAATCCCTTTTGGTGTATTAACTTTAGAGTAATAGTTCGTGCAGTGTCAATATACGATGGCATTTTCGTTATTTTTTTAAGTCACTGATGCTTCCGCTCAACGTCCGACCGGCGCGGCGCCGCTCGGCACGCGGTACTAGAGGCAAACGTTCCAATTGACTCGTTTTCGGATCTTCTCGATTTTCGCGCAATAACGTATCTACCTCTGGATAAAATGAGGTATCGTTATAAGCGTCTTGCTTGATCGTCCGCTGGTTATTGATGTATCACTGAATCTAATGTAGCGCCCTCTAGCGGTCATAAAGCACTGTGTTAAAAATAAATTTGAGATAAATATGCTGTATTTCATATCTAATGAAAGGGTTTAATTAGCACATTTCAAATATATATAAATTATTATCTGTTGCTTGCTCCAAAACAATACAGGGTTATTGGAAAATCGACGTATTCCTGTCAGGGGGTGTTAGGGGACCCAAAATGCTACAATTTGGTGCTTTTGTAATATGACTGCATATTCTAATAATTCGAATACGCTGATGTCATGTTTTGTTTCGGTTTTGCTGATGGCAATGGTGTTGAAGCTCACCAAGAATATCAACATCACCTTCCTTAACGTCGAGTACCTATACAAAGTCGTCGTATTAACGTGGTTTTCTCATCTCTTCCAAGTAGACAATCTTTGTCAGAAGAGACCCGAAATTAGTAACTCCGACTATGACAAATTTTGTGACCAGGATGTTTTTGATTTCTTATTAGTTTCGTTGTAAGTATGGTATAAAATAAACTTGTAGGCGATTTTTTTATTTATTATAGCAAAACCAAATTTTAAAAAGCGAGTGTTTCGATCGGCACATCCACGTACCTACCTTCAGCAGTTTCAGACATGCTACCGACATGTTACCACAAGTCACCGGGGATACACGTGAGTTTGAATAGTTTAAGTTTAAGCACCTGACATCAAGACGTCGCGGGCTTTATTGGCGGATCAACAGTTTTGGTATGTAGACAGCTTAACAATAGTGAGGTATTTGGTAGTACATAATAAAAACAAAAGCAAGGAAAGTAATTCTACGAATCATTTGAGGGTAGTCAGATTACAACAAAACGTGCTTACGCGGTTCAAAATTGTAACTACCTAATACTACGATACAACATACAGCCTTTTGACACTTCCAAACTCAGATAAAATGATAAACGGATGACCTTTTGCCCAATATGTCGATCCTAAACAACGAAAATATCCTTGGTGCATTTTCGCCCGCGCTTATTAAAACTCACTTTTCTCATATTTTAATAATAATTTATTTCAAGTTTCATAACAAAAATAGGTACAAAATACATTACATTTTAAAGACACTTGCAGTTTAACACTAGTATCATAAAACTCTGAGGGCAAGACACACTGATCCTAAACTATGCCGAGACCTGTACTATAATAGGTCTTATAGTACAGGTCTCGGCATAGTACAATATTATTAATACAATATTATTCTATGAATGTCATTACTTTTTTAGAAAGCTGATTGAACGCAAATTTTTTCCTGTAATTAGTACGCTTGCTGCCATAGTAATTTTTTGAGACATAACGACAATTAAGTACTGGAGAGTAAGGTGAATATTGAAAATATTTTTTTTTATGAAATACTCCTCAATTTTTGTATTTAAAAGTTTTTTTTAGTTTTTATTACTAGTTTAGATTAGTCAAAGTGTTACCTACAAAAATAAATGAGAATAAGTCTCACTTTGCAATTTTTTTTAAATTTGCAATTGAAGGCTACATTTTGGGTTTCTACGGAAAAAACTTAAAAAGTCAATTATTTCGAAAACTATTGATTTTCGGTCATACATTATGAGGGCTTCAAATTGTAGCATTTTAGGTCCCCTAACACCCCCTGACAGGAATACGTCGAGTTACCAATAACCCTGTATAAATAAAAAAATATATTTGAAAACTAAAACCACACTACTGAAAAAATCAAGCTCTAAAAAGTGTTAAACAAAAAATATCACAGACAGCCGAGGTCGTGTGCCACTTACTATAACTTATTCATTCTGGGGAAAAGTGGCATACGACCACGGCTATCCTTGTTGTTCTCTTGCTTAATACTTTATAAAGCGTGATTTTCCAGTATTCGGGTTATGGTAATGAAGATGACTAATGCCTGCATACTTATCCCTTTGCTGTCTTGGTCCCGGTGGTGTAAAATAGGGTCACCCCATCTCTTCCTGTGGGTTTCGTAGAAGGCGACTAACAGTGTTATCTAACATACAGCCCATGACTAAGTGCCCGCTTGGCGGCAATAGGCTCACCCCCTATTACGTGGGACCTAAAATCATAGTTGGTGAAATGTGGATAAATAATACAACCCTGCCAACCCCTTCGGGGATTTCTAGGCGTGAGTATATGTATGTAATAATTCTCAGTATAAAACAGAGCTATAAAAAGTAAGTATGCTTTTTTTATAATTTTGAGAACCACTGGTTTTAACAAATAAATAATTCATTCATTCATTCATTCATTCAGCACTACATTTAGATGTAGTGATAGTTAAAAAGTATAAAAAAAGTATAAAGTGGGTGCAGAGACTACAGTCTTTTTAGCAAAGGATGAGCTTTTGATGATATAACTACTTAGTTTCTGAACGTATCTCATCACCCATTACAGGTTGCCACCCCACCTCCACCTGTTTTCATGGAAAATGTATCTATGGCACCATTTTCCCCCGCAGCCTACTTCATATTCACTCCGATCGCGGCATTCGACGCGCCTCTTTCGAACCGATAACTGGTGGAACACATCTCTTAGAGCGTCTAGTATCAAAAGTTCGTAGTGAAATTTAAATCGGAGTTTATTTGTGCGACGGTAAATTATTTTAGTTTATTAAAAATATATAATATAATGCGGGAATATGCATGTGATCTGAATTAAAAAGACTTTAAACGGTTAACTTTGGTGCTGTCTTTATTTCTGAAAAAATAAAATTCTAAAGTTTTAAATTGCTGAAAAAAAAAAACAATTGAAAAGTTTATGCGGGGAAAATTCAAACTTGTATCACTTGTGATGAGCATTGCTATTGGTCAAATCGTATCATGACGTCACAGATTTTTCTTCATCGTCCCTTGAATTACGAAGGCATATTTTACATCAATCACAGGAGCGAGCGTAAGCGGCAAAAATAATTGGTATTGTCTTCATTTTATTTTTAACCGACTTCAAAAAAAGGAGGAGGTTCTCAATTCCTCTGTATGTTTGTTATTAGATACATATTTCCTGCTATATTTTCATTTTTTTTTCTATATCTATGTTGCTACTGAGTATTCGTACAGGAGAAGCAATAACTCTTAGCCCGACCTGGGATTCGAACACTATGCGTCTGTTTCTAACCAATTTTCTTTTTAAAAAAAATTCAAAATTCATTTATTCCAATATTTACAATCTAGTGAACACATTACAATACGAGTTAGTACAGGTTAACGCCATAATTTGATGAAGTCTGGCACCCGAGTTAAGATTAAACTTGTGTTTAGGAATCCAACGGACTCGTGGTCCTTCTAATAGCAAATTGGAAATATAACTGCAAAGTCATATCAGTTTCTAATAGTCAATTAAATAGATATAATATGTAGTTAATGTATATAATTATAATTGTTTATTATCTCGATATAATGTTTAATTATATACTTAAATATAATAAGTATTTCATTATAGATAGTTGCTATTTAGATGTTAGTACTAATAACTAATGAATGAGTCTTTAGCACAGGCTTTTCTCACTGAGTTGGGAGGTATGACGGCAGTCGCCCCCGAAGAGCCAAAATAATAAGCGGACTTCGGGCTCCAAAATGCAAATTTTGGATGCAACTGGGAAATCGCTATGAGGATGATGATGTCTTTATGATATGAATAGAATAGTTAGTTGTATAATATCGAATATAAGATATAATTATTAAATAGAAAAGCTAATTTTGAAATATAATAGTTAAATATTAAAAACATAGAATACTGGTTTAGATTTATATAATGGGTAATTTCACGATGCCAAATTTTTTGCTAATTTCGGTGGCAGTTTTCAATCATAGGTTTTCCGATGAAAAAATTTAATGGAGTTCTTTTAGAATATCTAATAGTATATAGTTTTCTAAAAGAACATTGAAAATTTTTTTCATCGGAAAACCTATGATTGAAAACTGCCACCGAAATTAGCAAAAAATTTGGCATCGTGAAATTACCCAGTTGTACTGTATTTATTTATATTATAGAATAGTAATATATATAGATAAAATAGTTAATTATTCACATAGTAATAGTTAATTAAGAAAATAGATTAGTTAAATAGTTAGGTTTTATTTTATCTACACATAAGGGCTAAGCGGTTGCGTGGATACGAAATAAAAAGTGACGATAAAAACGGACGTAATTTTTGCTGTGCGTCTAATATTGCTTGTTGCAAACAAAAATATATTTTTCAACACACTTGCTTATAAATACGATTTTGTTTCACCGCAATAATTAAGCACGTAATGACACCCATTATGAAACTGTGACTTTTTCATTATTCACAAGTGAGTTAAGTATAGTTTTTTTTTTAATTTGATTGATTAGGTGTCTTTGTTCTTAAAAAAGTTTCGATACAAAAAAGATCATGTTCAACATTACAAACGAATTAATATACCTATTGCCTTCTCATTTCATGCAATTTCGTATTTTAAAAGATAATTTCAACGTGTAGTAAGTACGTGTTTAATAAACAAAACTTTCACTAAAATGTTATTTTTTCTCTGTGAGTCATCATCATCTAAATAAGTTTAAAATAATAACTGATGACAAGGCAGTATGGTGATAGCACCTTAGCCTGTTCCGAAAGGAACAAAATAAAAAAAATGTTAGATGCGCGCGCATCACTGAACTCTATTATTATCTATACCAAGATATTTATGGCGCGCATAGTAAAACGTATTATTTTTTACTATTGTGTTAGTATTTTTAGTATTATTTTATTCGCAAGTGTGTTGAAAATAGTCGTATGCCACTCGTGTGTGTGGTGATTACACACTTGTACCATAATCTACTATTTTATTTATTTTAATGCGAAAAAAAATTAGATTATACACTGCGATGTAAAGCCCGTATCTACAGTGAGCTTTGCCAGCTGTGCGTAAATTGTGACGTCATCGAAAGCTTGCGTTGAAATTGGAACAGATCTTTAGTATACCTACCTCTTCTATATTTTAGATTAAAATAAAACTTAAAAATAAAACTTTTTTCAAAATATTAAATTTTCCGACGGTATTTGTCATTCGACTTTTCATGGAAACTGTGATTTTTTTTTTTGCAATCTACCTACTTATAATAGTAGACCTGTGTAGCACAGAACGATAATAGTAGCAAGTTTTACCCCCTTATTTACATGCGTACATTCAAATACATGCATATTCCATAATAATCATTTTTGTCATTCCGCGAAAAGTATCTAAAACATTGTTGCCAAATAATATTGTAGTAATAAATTCTAGAAATGTCTGAAGATAAAAAAATGGACGACGTCGATATTGAGATAATAGTAGAGAAAGTCCTTCTAGACTTTAAGGAGCTTATCGTTACGCCGCCGGCACCCACGCCGCCGGCACCCACGTCGCCGGCACCCCCACCGTCGCCGTCAGACGGAATAGAGGAACATGTCATAACGATAGATTTTGAAGACATTGAAAATAATATAATTGACAATGAGAGTAAGTATCTTAGTCCTTCCTTCTCTTCTTCTTCTTCCCAGTCTCATCCGCGGCTTTTCAGCATCTGAGTCTGGGGTCCGCTTTACCAGTCTTAACTACGGATTTGGCTAGACCTCGTTATTTTCCGTGAAGCGATTGCCATCTGACCTCCACAACCCAATGGTAACATTAGGCGATATCGAAGCTTTGCAGCTAGACCGTTGTTTTTGGAGTTTATAGGGCTCCAACTACCCGTAACGACTGCCATAGATGTTCTTATGGCAACCGGGACCGACTGCTTAACGTGCTCTCCGAGGCACGACCAGCCCAATGCAAATACCCATATTTCATGAACACAAATATTTGCACTGAGCGGGGATCGAATTGGGCCTCCTGCGTAGCGGCCGCGTTCACTACCGCTACGCCACGGAGTCTGTCCCTAATCCTTCCTTATACAGGGTAACAAGAAAAGTCGTGCTAGATCCGTTCAGGGCGTGGAGTACCCATCAGTTGTGACTTATTTCTCTATTGATATAAAATCTCGAAAAGGGTTAAATTTAGGGTAGGCTGTTTACCCTACCCTAAATTTAACCCTTTTCGAGATTTTCGACGGATCTAGCACGACTTTTCCTGTAACCCTGTATACATAAGTAAATGATTAGATATTGTTATATCCTTTTTGAAATAAAACCGCTTTTTAACGGATTCTATCACAATTTACCTATGTAAGTTATTATTATTAACTTTTAGCGCAACATTTCGGCTATTTTTCAGTACCGTAGCTATAGTCGCGGGGTGACTAGAGAAGGTAGTTGTCACATAGTTTGAAGTATTTGTTTTCTTATCCCTACTAATATTATAAATGCGAAAGTAACTCTGTCTGTCTGTCTGTCTCGCTTTTACGACTAAACCGCTGAACCGATTTTGATGAAATTTGGTATAGGGGTAGATTAGACCTTGAGAAAGGACATAGGCTATGTTTGGTCGCGATAACCGACATCCACGCGGGCGGAGCCGCGGGCAAAATCTAGTATGTAAATAAAAGTAAGTATGTAAATAAAAGTAAAACAAAAGTACATACATACATACATACCTACATACATATAATCACACTTTTATCCCCGAAGGGTTAGGCCGAGGTGAATTAACACCCACATTTCATCAATCATTGTATTAGATCCCACGTAATAGGGGGTGAGCCTATTGCCGCATTCCGGGCACTATTGTTGACTCGAGCCATGTATAGGCTGAGTCGTGGCTGTATATATCGTTTATTAAAAGTAAATAATAAAAAATAAATCGCGGTAGAAGCCGTTAAAAAGTAGTTTTATTTCAGTGAGTGATATTCGTGTAAACTTCAGAATATTACATTATGGTACATACACGTGAGCAAAGTTGGTGACGCGTGGCATACGCAGTTTTACAACACACTTGCGAATAAAATAATACTACAAGTACTAGATAAACAATACTACAAATTAATTCGTTTTCCTATGCGCGCGCATCTAACAATGGCGATCGGCCATATTTAAAAGAATGAGGTTTGACTTTCACTTTTTTTACTGTTTTTTTCCTGTTCTTTAAAGAAACAAAAAAGTTTTAGAAACTTAAACTATAAAATTTAAAAAGAATCTATGACTCACTTGTGAATAATAGTAATGAAAAAGTCACGGTTTGATAATAGGTGTCATTACGTGCCTAATTGCGGTGAAATAATAGTGATTTTATGAGCAGGTGTGTTTTATTAGTTATTTGTTATACAAGAGTGCAAAGTTGCTTTTTAACCACGTGCTCAGTTTTGATGACCGAGCAAGCGAAAGATTCTAAATTTGAATCACGAGCGTAGCGAGTGATTCACAAATTAGAATCTTGAGCGTTAGCGAGGGAATCAAAAGAGCACAAGGTGAAAAATCTTTGCACTCGAGTGCAACACGTAACTTTTCATCCCACCTCAGCGAGGAAATAATGAAATGCTTCTCCTTCCTAGCGTTAAATTCCAGTCGCATCCCAAGCTTTCACCTCGGCGTCCGGAGTCCGCTTTACCAGTCTTAACTACGGATTTGGCTGGACCTCGATATTTTCCGTGAAGCGACTGCCAACTGACCTCCACAACCCAATGGTGACATTAGGCGATATCGAAGCATTGCAGCTAGACCGTTGTTGTTGAATTTTTTATGGCTCCAACTACCCGTAACGACTGCCATAGATGTTCGTATGGCATCCGTGACCGACGGTTTAACGTGCTCTCCAAGTCACGACCAGACCAATGCAAAAAATAAATATTTGCACTGAGCGGGGATCGGACCCGTGCCTCCTGCGTAGCGGCCGCGTTCACTACGCCACGGAGGCTGTATAATATGTGTATTAATACTAATAATAAAAAACAAAAAAATAAAAATTCAACAACAATGTTCAACAATATGACGTAAAAAAAATTGATGCGCACAAAGCAAATTAAAAAAAAAAGAGTACACCAAGGAGGTACCGAGTTTTTCATAAATTAAAAAAAAGTTGTATGATAAATTCGGCACCATAGAGGTAGAATCATATTTAAGTAAGGTCGAATCCACAATCTCTTCTTTTTCTGTTTATTTTTTAATAAAACAATATAAGCTGCTGCAACAAGTGTGATTTCGTCAGCCATTGTTGCCGGTTTGTATAGCCCGTTTATGAATCGGCATCAAGAGCCATACTATTGCAGACATATTTGCAACACATTGCCCAGCCATTGATTGTTCGGCCATCAGTTGCAATGAAATATTTTTGAGATTGCCGGGCAATCAGTTGCCAATAGTGCAGCCACATATTGCAGAAAAACATGGCCCGTTTAGAAGGGCACGAATTCATTGCGGAATTGGTCCCCTTTATCCGTATCGGAGTTTAACAAGTAAAGGGTCTGCTGCATGCATCGGCAGTTAGTTGTCGTATGCGGTCGGCTTCGATAACATACTTCGGTTACTGGCCTGTTACCTCAGAACCTCATACTCACTCATACTCAGAAACTCAGACCAACATACAATCTTTATAGTAAGAACAAAAATCGATTGAAGAATGAATTTTGACTTTCAGGTCAAAGCGAGTGCCGTATGACCAGAAAGGTTAGCCTGCGCTAGAGCTTCGCCCGTCATTCAGTAGTTATACTAGCATGCAGGAAAGGCGTACCGGCTCACTATTAAGAAGATATGCGTTTACACATCAATAATATCAATATATAGGTACCTCGGGACACGTATATTTTATAGCAAGACAAATGAGACCTCGGCGCCCGCGGATTGTTTTATAATAAATAATCTATGATTGATGAATTTGAGCTCGTCCTCCACAGTAGCACCCTGTGCTATCCTCAAAAGACACACAAGAAACATGTACTTACTGAGCGTATAGTATAGAGCATATATTGCGCACATTTTAGGTCCAAGACTAGGTTGATAGTATACCAGGGCCTCAATTCTACTAAAGCAAAACCACTTTCATGCCACTGACACTGCAAGAAAATGCCATTTAATTTTAGGCTTTAAAGAGACGCAGTTAAAGTTTAAAATTAAATGACTTTTTGTAGAGTGAATGAAAGAGTGTAATAAAAATCTTTTCATTAAATTTTTGACTGTAAGTCTTTAGAAATAGGTCTTAAATTGAATTCCATTTTTGCACTCTCTGTGGTATGACAGTGGTTGTGCTTTAGCAGAATCGAGGGTCTGTATCTGTATAGTATAGACCGTCTAATCCCTCCGTAAGAAAAAAAAAACAGTAGAGTAAGACTATCATTATTATAGTGGCTCATGATCATTTCTAGACAACTAGTAGCTTCCTTCCAATATATTTATTATGGTGTTTGTCGACAGTCACATTCGCCGAGCTGAGCAACAACCTCACCAATTTACCGTGGCGCACCCATGACAATATCGCGATGCAAGTGAGTAAATTACCTTATTCTTTTTAAATTACGCTCACATCCTATTATCCTATTCGACGCATCTCATGCCTCTTTTAAGATCAGAGATTAAGCATTGCCATACAATGTGGCAATGCTGCCAGTCTTCTGGGAACGTGACCACAAGAGCCATACGATGCGAAGGAATTCCACGACGCGTTTTAATAATATTAGTTTTTAATTTGATCTTTTATTTTTAGTTTTATTGTTATTTTTGTACTTTAATGTAGCTACCTATATTTCATTTGTCATAGGTACCCTACGAGTATTTATGATTTTCCTATTATTTTTTATACAGGTACGTGAAAATTTGATTGGGTGTTTGGATACTTTGGACGTTAGGAAGTTTAGATGTTAAATTGTTTATTATAATATTGTATTTAACATACCGTCTTTTTGAAAATATTGTGGATAGTAATTTTGTTTATTTAATTGTAGATTATGCCGCTCCTCCACGAAGCGCACCTATCACTTAATGTGAATTGTGATTTATTTATGGAAAGGCTTGCCAGAGACATAACACCGCAGCCGCAAACCTTGGGAAGTCCCACCGCGACATCAGATTATTTATCCTGCCCCATATGTTCCCATATGCTAGGCCTTATGTTCCGGCATAATGTTTTTTCGAATGTTCCTCATCGTGCGGTACATCGTGCGGTAAATCCTCCCGTACCGTCAGTTCTACAACATAGGCCAATGGAAACGGCACGCCCCCGCAGGAGTATTACACTGTCATATGAGGTGCAGGCTGGTCGTAACGAGCCGCAGCCATCTACATCTCGCTGCAACCAGCCATCGCATGAAGCGCCGGCTCCTTATCACCATCAAGTACCGCGTCATGGCCATCATGAGCCGTTAGATGCTAGTACTTCACGTATTTACCATGAAGCGCAGGCGGATAATCAGAATAAAGCTGATCATCTGAATGAGCCGCAGCCATCTACTTCAGGCTGGAGTAACCAGCCCTCGCTGGGAGCGTATTATCACCATCAGATACCACATTATCACCATCTTGAGCCGATGGGACGTAGGAGAGACCAGCCATCCTATGAAGCGCATCCTGAGATGCCTTATGCTAAGAACGTGAAACTTGTCGAGCCCTGCATATCATACTTAGATCGCCCGTCAACATCGGGTCGGTGCACCATCACGACCATGTCCGACAAAGCAAATGCGAGCTTGGATTCTTCAGATGATTCTGACGACGGCAAAAGTAATGAGTACGATGCTTGTAATGCAACGGCAGAAGCTGAAGAAGCCAGGAGGAGGAAATACGTTAGAATAAAAAGGGCACGGCAATTTTACCAGCGTAAATCTAAAAAGTAAATTTCACCGATATTTTCACCTTTTTTTTTTATCGTGCGCAAAATCCCCACGGATACCTCCCCCACCGTAGCCGGAGGAGGAGGTTATGTCGGACTCGAACCGACTAAAACGCACGCCGTCTGTGGGCCGTCAGTTGCCGGAGGTGAGATTGTCGTAGCCATATCCTTCGCACCCCGGCCGACCCAGGACCATATCTCTCGATCTGGCCCTCTTCCGGTGAGGGGACCACAGAGTCCCCAACCCGCCCCCGGGTATGGGGAGGCACGCAATGCGTGCCGCCGCCGCGGCCTGCTTCTGCTAGGGTGACAGGCGGCTCTACCCGTCACCCCAAGGCCCGCGCTCATGGGGGACGGAGGTCATTCTGCGACCTCCGACGCCCGAGATGCCGCTGCTCGTTGCGGGCCGCGCGGTTTGCGATTCTCCTTCGCTCCTCGCGCTCCCGCTCCGCCGCCTCCTTCACGAGCGTTACTTGCTCGCAGAAGGAGTCGCCGGCGGCCCACGAATCTGCGCAGCGAACCATCGCTGCGATCAAAGTGGCGAGCGTGAGAACTCTCACTCCTAGGGTCGCCACCAGCTCCCGTCTCGGCGTCTCCCACGCCGGACACTCGGTGAGCGTGTGCAGCGTCGAGTCCTCGCTCGCGTCGCAGTGATGGCACTCGGACGTTGGCTCTTTCTTCGCGGTCCGATGCAGATACCGCCCAAAACACCCATGATTGGTGATGATCTGCGTCAGCCAGAACGAGAGGCCGCCGTGTGGCCTCTCTAGCCACTCCCCCATGATGGGTCTTACCGCCGCTACTACGGCGTGCCCTGCGCGTGGTTGCCCAAGTTGTAGCTCCCACCCGATATTTTCACCTTGCAAACGCTATAAAGACAAACAAATACTTTGACTTGACTAACGAGTTAACCAAAAACGGCTACGTGGTTAAACTCTACGCCGTAGAAGTAGGAGCAAGGGGAATTCCAGCTAAATTCCTGTACAACTTACTTATAGACCTCGGATTGCCAAGAGCTTCAGTAAGCTCTTTACTAAATCGAATATCAAAAGCGGCATTGATAGGATCTTACCAAATTTGGATAGGGGAGGGGGGGGGGGAACATTACTGACGGTGGAGGTGAGCGCTGATGCATCACAAGGTGACCCTAAATCTACATCTGGGTCGCAAGTCCCAGTCGCCGTCACGGTGTTCCTCTCTGTATCACGCTATGGACCCGGCGACCGCACGGTGAATCCATGGAGTGCTGAGAATCGGATCTCTTACCTTTCAGTGGTAATTCAGTGGTATGTAGTGGTAATTTCAGTGTAAACCACCATGATATTGGCTAATAAAAAACTTAAAATAAAAATAAGTACGTAGTTAAATATTGAACGAGCTTATTTACATAAGGGGCCCACGTTACTGGCAATCTACTCATCGTGCGGTAAATCCTCCCGTACCGCCAGTTCCACAACATAGGCCAATGGAAGCATCACGCCCCCACAAGAGCAACTTACCGTCGTATGAGGTGCACGCTGGACGTAGCGAGCCGCAGGCATCTACATGACGCTGTGACCAGCCATCACTGGAAGCGCCGGCCTCTTATCACCATCAGGTACCGCATTATGGCCATCAAGAGCCGTTGGATGCTAGTACTTCACGTACGAGCGGCCAGCCATCGCTGGAAGCGCGGGCGTAATTGTCTGTGTCATGAGCCAATGTAAGCACAATCAATTGTCAAATGAAAGAATCCTCCCAGAAAGAAGCACAGGCGTAATATCAGCATGACGCTGATCATCTGAATGAGCCGCAAGCATCTATTTCACGCTTTAGCGACCAGCCATCGCTGGGAGCGTGGCCGTATTGTTGTTATCATGAGCAAATGGAAGCATATGATTCAGGAATAGGGGATTCCTCCTATGAAGCGCAGGCGAAATATCAGCATAACACTGATCATCTGAATGAGCCGCAAGCATCTACCTCACGCTTTAGCAACCATTATGACAATCATGACCCGTTGGATGCTAGTGCTGCATGTAAGAGGAACCAGCCATCGCTGGAAGCGCCGGCCTCTTATCACCATCAGTTACCGCATTATGGCCATCGTGAGGCGTTGGATGCTAGTACTTCACGTACGAGCGGCCAGCCATCGCTGGAAGCCCGGGCGCATTGTCCTTACCATGAAGCGCAGGCGGATAATCAGTATAACGCTGATCATCTGAATGAGCCACAGGCATCTTCTTCTGGCTGGAGTGACCAGCCATCACTGGGAGCGCCGGCGTATCATATTCAGGAACTACATTATCACCTCCTTGAGCCGATGGGACGTAGAAGGGACCAGCCATCCTATGAATCGCATCCTGAGATGCCATAAGCTAAGAACGCGAAACTCGACGAACCCTACATATCATACATAAATCGCCCGTCACCATCGAAACGGTGCACCATTACGATCATGTCTGACAACGCAAATGCGTGCTTGGACTCTCCAGATAATTCTAACGACGCCGACGGCCCAAGTAATGAGTCCGATGCTCATAATGCAGAAGCTGAAGAAGCCAGGAGAAGGAAATACGGCTGAATAAGAAAAAGCACGTCAATTTTACCAGCGTAAATCTAAGAAATAATTTTCTCCGATGTTCCGACCTTCCTTAAACCGAATACAGGGCATTAGATAGTTGGCAAATTAATTTTACCTTTCAGGGGTAATGGTCACCATGATCTTGGCTGATGAAAAACCAAAATTAAAAATAGTTAAATACTTAACGAACTTATTTTCATAAGGGGTCCGCGTTAGAGCGGGGGCACACGATGCGTTGCGGCGCTGCACCGCAGAAATTTCGGCCAATCGGCGGCCACACGAGCGGTGCGGGGCCGCTCGTTCGTAGATCGCTCGTAGATTAGATCGCCCGTCAACATCGGGACGGTGCACCATTATGACCATTTCCGACAAAGCAAACGCGTGCTTGGACTCTTCTGATTATTTTAACGACGTCATAAGTAATGAGTTCGATGCTTTTAATACAACGGCAGAAGCTGAAGAAGCCAGGAGAAGGAAATACAGCAGAATAAAAAAAACGTCAATTTTACCAGCGTAAATCTAAGAAATAATTTTCTCCGATTGTCTCACCTTCCTTACACCGAATACAGGGCATTAGATTGTTGGAAAATTCATCTTACCTGTCAGTAGTAATGGCCATTATGATCTTGGCCGATAAATAATCAAAAATAAAAACGAGCTTAGGTATTTACAGAAGGAGCCCGCGTTATTGGCAATTTTAAACTAAGAACAAAATAATTTTGAATTATATTAAATATTATAATAAATACCTGTACCTACTCGTATACGAGTACCTACCTAGGTACTATTAATAAATCTTATGGATAATTATTATACTTAAACATTTTGAATGTTTCTAAATATTGTGACTGCTTTGATGTTATGTATAATACCTATGTTTACATGTGTAGTTGAACTAAGTAGGTAACTATTATTAAAAATTACGTTAAGATGACATGCAAGATTAACCGTAGTCCCATTCAGTTTAAAATCATTTATTAGAATCTATTCTTATCTACGATTATTAGGTAGGTATGCTTACTTAAACATACTGAATGTTTACAAAAAATATTGTCGTAAGTGCCTATGTCACAGAATAAGTTAGGGGCCATTGTTGTCAAAGTACATTGTAGACAAATTAAGTTATAAGGCGTCGTGCAATTTCGGTACTTCGAGTTTCAGGTATTTCGCGTTTTAGGCAATTTGCTTCATTGGCATCGTGAAATTTAGGTACTTCGCTCAAAAGGGATACTACGTACCTGTGGCCTAGGCAGGCACGACTCTCACTATTTAAAAAAAGTATTATTATTATTAGTATTTAGAATTTGAGCTGTGTGTTAAATTTGATAATTTAATGTAAATACTTAATTATTAAATATTTGTTTTCAAATCTGTAGTTTTTTTTTTCTATACACCTGGTGACGAAGAAAGAATACAAGTTTCGCCACCCCATCGCATCTGTACTTCCGAAGGGTGTCGTAAGAGGCGACTAACGGAAGAATACGCTAACGATATCACTGGGAGAGAAGGAAAACTCGAAACAAACTATGCTCATACGTTATCAGATCGATGTTGACGAACAAAGAACTCAATAAGATCTTAAATACCTTGGAATGCCCCCCTTCCTGTTGTCTGATTATTCCGATATTTGGTACACACCTTTGGCTCGGACGATAATGCAATTTAAATCAATAAAACAGTTTGACTCCTTAATAACTTGCTTTTAAGATCATTTTGATACTTTGTTGTCAAGATAGGTCTGATGCTGACTGTACCAACCCGTTTGGCCAGCGTATAAACAGTCGCCTGTGTTTTGGGTAACCACTAAGGAAGGATTCTTAATAATTTTACGACCCATAAGTGGGTAAGTAAGATCATTGGGGTAAGATATGAAATTGAGAAGAAATACCTACTCCATTCGGTTAGGTACATGGACATTGTCCATTAGTGCAGTCCCAGAGTATAAATTGGTAAGTTACTATGACGATCACAGCATTACATATTGGAAAAATCATCGTCATCATCCTGACGCATCCTAGGCTTCTAACTGGAGTCTAGACTCCAGGTAGAAGCAGTGGATGCGTCAGGATGATGATGATGATTTTTCCAATTATTGAAGGAACCTAGTTTTTGAATAGCCGACTCTGGAGTCGGCTATTCGAAATCTAAGTTCCTTCAATAATTACGTAAGTAGGTACCTACCTTCAAGATACTGTGAAACACAAAAAACTTTGTGTGCTGAACTTCAAAAACTTGAAGTGCACTACGGGTTTGGCTGAACTTCGATATTTTCCGTGAAGCAACTGCCATCTGATCTCTATAACCCATTGGTGATATCGAAGCATTGCAGTTAGATCAGTTTTTGGACTATTAAGGGCTCTAACTATCCGTAACGACTGCCATAAATGTTCACATGGCAACCGACGGCCTAACGTACTCTCCGAGGCACGAATAGTTTAATGCAAATACCCAAATTCATGCATACATTGCATACAAATACTTGCACTAAGCGGGGATCAAACCCGCGCCTCATGCGCAGCGGCCGCGTTTACTACTAGGAGTCATTGGCGTGAATGATGTAAACCACCAGATGTTGGAGCCCTAAAAAGTCCAAAAACTGGTCTAACTGCAATGCTTCGATATCCCCCAATATCGCTATTTGGTTGTGGAGATCAGATAGCAATCACTTCATGGAAAATATCAAATTCCAGCCAAATCCGTAGTTAGAAAAGTAACGCGTACCCCAGACTCCGAGGTTTTAAGCTTCGGATGCGACTGGAATAAACGCTAGGATGAAGAAGATTCTGCAGTCCGCAAGAGGCATCCTCCAATCAGTGAGTACGTACGAAAACAATGTAAGTATACCTCGAGACACGTATCTTGGACTTAAAACGTGTAACAAACGAATTCCTGAATGGTGAATTTGAGCTCGTCCATCGCAGTATCACCCCAAACATCACAAAACATACCCAAAAAATGTGTATTGCGCGTATAGATCACAACATTTTGAGCATATTTTAGGTCCAAGTTATATGTCCCGATCCCGAGCAATATGACTTAACTCACAACGCGTACACCTTTGACCTAGCTATAGAAAGCGTTGAGATAACACAATACATCTACTGATCTACCTCATTTTAAACTCAGAGTTTTAGGAATAACTTTGAATAATTTTCTTATTCGATACACGGCAGATCATCCAAATGTCATGTGCCGTGCCTTACAGGGCACCTCCACTCTGCGGCTTTTGTTGTAAGTTGTAAACACAATATGACAGCTGACTGACGTAAATGGGGTGGTAGGTAGGGGAAGGTGAGGTAATACGATCCCTGAGAGTCAAATGATCCCCCTCAGTAAATCAGAGACAACTAGTGTCATCTATCCAAATGCGCATGAAACATGTTCTCCACACCCCTGCCAGTTGCTTCTCCAAATGGCATGACGGTGCGAGCGCTTGGCTTGATTTCATTAAAAAATAATCAAAAAGTGTGGCTCTGATCTAAGGTAAGCATGTTTTTGGACTCTCATTGCTTTTTACGTGTTTGTAGTTATTGAAATGTTGTTTTACTTGCGGGTATGAATAGCAGTTAGCTAATATTTAAGCAGTGTTCGATACCGCACACGGTATTTGAAAGTTATATTTTGATCGATATCTTGGAATTTTGTGTTTGAGGCAAAATGATCCCTTTCTTGTGTTTAAAATGATCCCTGGAATCGTTTTACCCTATTAGTATTTGTTCTTTTTACAGATCATGCCGAGAATATATATATACGCCAAACTAATCGCCCAAATTGGCTTAAGAACAAATGCAAAAGGCATTAGATGCCGTCTACACACTACACTACGCTTAAAAAAAACTTAGGGAAGAGTTGCGGCTTCTGGCCGATATTCTGCCGAGGTCGAAACAACCTGAGAGAAGGAAAACTCGAGAAAAACCCTTCGCCAACCCTTCTAGCCAGCGCGTGGAGATAGTAGGCTAAACACCCTCACAATGCACAGACGCAAAAATAAAAGGCCACCAGTTCTCGGTGGTCCCGCTAATACCAATTCCCGGTTCGGGCTTTTCGGAGACTACCGAAACCAATTGTTTTTATACCACTTAGTTGGCAGACAAGCACACGGCCCACCTGATGGGAAGCGGTCACCGTGGCCTATGGACGTATGCAACACCATGGGCGTCTCACTCGCGCTGCCGACCTTGAAGAAAACTTCTAATGCCCTTCTTGAAGAACCCCATATTGTAGTCGCTTGGGAAAACCACCGCAGGGAGTTCATTCCACAGCTATTCCAACTACTGCTGGCAGCTTAAAACTGCGGTACACTACGGCTGGACTAGCACCTCACCGAACTCGAGGTGGAACTGGGTTGCATAAACTGGCAGATATTGGGACTGTCAGAGGTCCGAAGAGAGGGTGAGGACACGACAACCCTTGAGTCAGGCGACCTGTTCTACTTTTTTTAGAGTTTATTTGTTTACTAGTTATTTGTCCATTGCTTGAATAGGAATAGGTATCTTGTTAATTTTACAAACCTTTTAAAAGCTTGTTGCAATGTTTAATGCTTAGTTTTGTTGATTGAGTAGTAGATAATTACAAAAAAAAAGATTTCTAATGAAACTAGAACACTGCAAAACTTTTTTCTAACTTGCTTACATACTTAAATTGTTATGAACAATACATATGATTAAAATAAACAGCTAAATGTTTTATTTCACTGATATTTAATAACTTATGGTATAAAATAATCCCTGGGATTATTTTACCCCTACCCCAGGGATCATTTTATACATAGGTGTGTATAAAATGATCCTTTTCTAAACTTTTACAAAAATCTCTAATACAAAAAAACTGCATACATATAATAGAAAATAAGTATGCAGTTACAAAGTTCAGTAAATTCACTACCTCCAACAATAGAAATCTTTCCATTTTGCCTCTAACTTTAGCCACAGTTAAGTTTTTCCCTTAAGGGGATCATTATACCTCACCTTCCCCTAGATGGGTAATTTCACGATGCCAAATTTTTTGCTAGGTAATTTCGGTGGCAGTTTTCAATCATAGGTTTTCCGATGAAAAAAATTTTCAATGTTCTTTTAGAACACTATATACTACTAGATATTCTAAAAGAACTCCATTAAATTTTTTCATCGGAAAACCTATGATTGAAAACTGCCACCGAAATTAGCAAAAAATTTGGCATCGTGAAATTACCCAGATACACCTATATGACATTATTACAATGCCGAAAATCTATTTAAATAAAAGAAAGTCGTGTTTGTTACAACACTTATAAGTCAAGAACGGCTGAACTGATTTGGCTGAAAATTGGTGGGGAGGTAGCTTAGAACCAGGAAAGACATAGGATACTTTTTAATTTTTTTTTTCACTCAAAGGAAAATTAGAAGGTGAGGAAGTTCTCATTCCAAGGAACCCGATGATCCCAACCGACATGCCGCTTGAATTTAAAAGACTTCAATTTTCGATCCGTCTTGCATTGGCCATGACCTTAAACAAATCACAAAGGACAATCCTTAAAAGACCACACTGAATCTAGAAAATCCATGTTTTTCCCATGGTCAATTATATGTGGCATGTTCATGGGTCGGGGACGGTGCAGCGGGAACGGGATCAGAATCTTCTAACATGGAAGTTTGAATAGAAGGTACAGCGGGAACGGGTCTGAATCTAGAAAAGCCATGTTTTTCCCATGGTTAATTATATGTGGCATGTTCACATTGTTCACGGGTCGGGGACGGTGCAGCGGGAACGGGATCAGAATCTAACATGGAAGTTTGAATAGAAGGTACAGCGGGAACGGGTCTGAATCTAGAAAAGCCATATTTTTTCCCATGGTCAATTATATGTGGCATGTTTGTTCATAACACGGGTCGGGAATGGTGCAGCGAGAACGGGATTAGAATCTAACATGGAAATTTGAATAGAAAGTACAGCGGGATCGGAATACCACGCGGGCGGCAAATATGGCGGTACGAAGTTCGCCGGGTCAGCTAGTCTCTATTTATAAAAATGAATCCCTATTTCCCTTGGTCACGCCATCACGCGTGAACGGCAGGACCGATATCGCTAATTGCTCTGTGGCGTAGCGGTAGTGAACGCGGTTGCTACGCAGGAGGCGCGGGTTCGATCCCCGCTCAGTGCCAATATTTGTATGCATGAATATAAATATTTGCATAGGTCTGGGTGTTTCTATGTATAATACCTATGTATGTATTTACAAAAAAAAAAGTATCTATAAGTATGTATACCCGCATTCTAGATTCCATAACACAATAAGCTAAATAAGCTTACCATGGGTCTAGATAGCGTTGTGTAGAATGTTGTAGAATATTTATTTATTTATTTATTTAATTCTTTTTTTAGAACATTCCTTAAAGTACGAGGATGGTTTTACGGAGAGAAAAATTGAAAAAAAAAAAGAATTGACTGTTAGGCGGTACGAAGTTCGCGGGGTCAGGCTAGTCCAAAATAGATTCCAATGATTTGAGAATTTAGCTCCTTTTTAAAGTCTGTTGAGAATATAGACCTACTTACATACATACATAATAATCTATGCTAATATTATAAAGCTGAAGAGTTTGTTTATCTGGTACGAATTGAAGGTTATAGGCTATCATTACGCTCCTACTCAAGGGAGCGAAGCAGTGATCATAAAATGTCAATAAATCTGGAAGATTTTACACTATTTGCATTATTTAGAATAGACTAAAAATTAAGGCGGGCTAGGTCGCGCTCGCGCACGATAGATTTTAGGTTGAACTGTTTAATTAGATGGTAATCGGTCCGACCGCGCCTATTCTGCGAAAGTTGCTTGAGCTAGCAATTTTATAATGTGGCCCGTACAGGACGGTTTCTACGAGAGCGTCTGTCGTTTGGCCTCTAAACCCCGAGAGGAAGACCTGGGCCGAAGCCACTGCTGCGGGGTGGCTCTCTTATGTTCTGTCACTATCAAGTCGCCGCCTTCGTTAGGTGATTACATACGCGAATGACTTTGACCATACAAATGCTCAAGGTCATGCGCACAAATTAGAACCGTAAAAATCAGTAAAACTGATTTTAATAGATAACTTATTTATAGGCGACGGTTATTAACTAAGAAGATCACGTCATGCTAATACACTTATTTAACATACATGTGCAATTTTAGATTATTTGGATACATATTGTAGAAAATATTTGTCTGTCTGAAAATTTATGTCTTTGTATCGAGCCGAGAGAGTCGAGCTGGCACGCTGGTGCTCCAACAAAAAGGTGACAGCAGTACTCCATGTAGGGCCGAACCTGTGCCATAAAAAGGAGGAGTCGTTGCTCCGCAGTGAAGTACTGCTTTGCCCTGTTGAGTACCCCAAGTTTCTTTGATGCCAGCCTGACCTTGTCTTTCAAATGACTACGGTATTGGACGTCGCTCAAGATATCGACACCAAGGATCCCGATACTCGAGGAAATGGTGAGCAGTGCCCAGGAATTGCGGCGCTACAATAAATGTAATTACCGGAACCCCAACCATGGGATGTGGAGGTAAGAGTCCTTTCGGTGCTATTTCGATGGTGAATTGTAGCGTGGAAACAAAGGACGGGGACCCAAGCGTTGAGAAATTAAGGCCGTGAAGACCCAGCTTTACCAGAACATCATAGTAGAGTGGAAGGAACGACTTGGGCGACTGAGGGCAGGGCACGTTGTAATAGCGTCAGTAAGATCCATCATGGAGGACTGGCTAGACTGACTCAGGGCTGCACACGCTGGCGGAGCGCCTGGCGTGGACTATGCCGAGGCGTACCCTCGTGATGGCTCCCGGAGTGGGAGACCTCTTGCTCAGCGTCTTGCTCAAAGCGCAAATGCGTGTGCTACCGCCGCCTCCTTCTGCTAGATAGTAATACTGGCGAAGGAAACGGTGGAATGGACCTAGTAGAGATTCAGGACTGTCCCGGCACGTCTTGCCCGCGAAAGGCGGCACAGCGTAGTTGAATCAGACCTCCGTACTCCATGAGCGCAGGCCTGGGAGTGACAGCAGAAGCCACCTGTCACTATAATACGTGCCCCCCATCTTCTTGGGAGCAATATGGGGATACCGTGGTTCCCGCACTCGAGGGAACTAAAAATATCAAAACCAGAGATGATGATGAGTCAGCCTGGGTACGCGGGCGGGATATATCATAGGCAATCTTACACCACGTAATGTGAACAACCAACACGATGTGCGGTTTTAGTAGGTTCGAGTCTGACATAATCGTCCCAGCCGGGTGGGGCGTATCCTAAGGTTTACTTTTTTACATTACCGCACGAAAAAAGGTAGGGTGGTGGCACCAATTATCGGCCATGTCAACATTTTTTGACCTTTGATTGATTGTAATTTTATGGTTTATAGCATTTGCTTTCTTGCAATGCCTTTTTTGGGTAGAGGGATACTGAAACTCCATTACTACATTCGCAAAATTACCAATTCTTTGTTATTTTTGAAAATATAGATGTTTTTTTCCGAGTATGTCGATTTCCCTTAATATCGGCCTCTAACACCCTAATTTCTGCCGCCTGTGACCCTAATATCGTCATACCTTTTCCAACGTGAATTTAAGTCAATAAAACTAAGTAAAGTAAAAAATTATTACGTTTTATATTCCAATTCAGGTTCAAATAATTTTTTTAACGCTTATCTATCATTAATTTGTCTTTTCTTTATATCTCAGCCTTAAAAATTACAGTAATTGCTGTTATTATAAACTAATGATCACAATGATTAAAAAAATTTAAGATAAATAAAGCTTTCCAAAATATATTATTATAAAGAAAATATATTTTTAGATAAAGTCAAAAGAAAACTTGACTTTCTTTGAAGGCTTTTCAATTTAAATGCACTAAACAGTGACGGCAAGTAAAATCTTCTATAGCCACATCAATATAATTTTGCCCACGATCAACTGTATACTTTAAGGCCGTTTGGAGCATATGTCACATTCAATATTTTTTGGCTTCATCTGCTTCGACATCATTAATTAGTTCTACTTCACAGCCACCACAATAAAAATTCTCCTTTTCTTTTTGAGAAGGTAAATAATGAGGTCAGTTACGCTGTCCTTTAATATTCTCTTCTTCTATTCTAATACTCTTCTTCTTTTATCTACTAGTTTTGTTTTATTTGACTGGTTTATGTTTTATATTCTATTTTCCAGATTTTTCTTTCTCTCTGTATCTATTCTTCCAGGAAGTCTATCTTGTAAAGTGGTGCTGGGAATTTCGTATTGTCAAAATGCTACTCTTCTTCTACTTCATCCTATCATTAATTCCCAGTCGCAACCGAAGCTTACACCTCGGATTCTGGAGTCCGCATTGCCAGTCTTAACTGCGGATTTGGCTAGACCTCGATATTTTCCGCGAAGCGACTTCCATCTATACTCCACAACCCCAATGGTAACATTAGACAATATCGAGGCATTGCATTACTGCCTGCTTCTTTGAACGGCATTTACTCCATCTCTTATTCTACTACGGTCATAGAAACTATAGGGGTCATAGAACCTATAGGGCTCATAGAACCTATAGGGGTCATAGAACCTATAAGGGTCATAGAACCTATAGGGGTCAAAGAACCTATAGGGGTCATAGAACCTGTAGGGGTCATAAAACCTATAGGGGTCATAGAACCTATAGGGGTCATAGAACCTATGGTCATATAACCATAGGTTTGAAACGTTTCTCTTTTTGTTGGGACGACATGATTATATTATTGATTAAATTAAAATACAGAAGTATTTGTTCATTTAGCACCACGTTCCTGTTTATTGTAAAGTTTGAAGGTTGTAGGAAAGTAAGTACCCTATACAAACTAAAGTGGCCGTTATTACGCATCGACTTTCTAGATATCGGCCGTAGCTGGCAAAAAAAGTTTTTAGGCGGCCGATGTTAGGATCTGGTGCTCAAACAGAGCTGCTATTTCATTTTTAACCTTATTAATGTTACTGCTAACATATAAAATAGCTAAACATACAGTTTAGTGTTTTCATGCATTTCCCCAATATCGACCAGGTGGCCGATATTGAGATTTATCCAAAATAAAGATCCCTAATCTCGACCCCGCGATTATTTCATAAAAAGTACAAATAAATTTAAAAACACACTACCTAAACGGTACTTCGACTCTTTTTCTTTAATAAAAAATAATATAAAATACCATAGGTATATTTAATTCCTTTCAAATACTTTCCCACTCAGTGCGTCGACTCCGGGATTTGACTCGGTATTGCCACAAAATCACACCCATCGATACCTGCACGTGCTCTATTGCCACCTGAACGTTCAAATGTGGAGGTACCCGCACCAAAATATGGGATGTTATTCGTACGGATATAGAGTCGCTTTTTGCATAAAAACTATCATAATTTTAGGGTTATTTTCATAGTTATGTTTCATTTTCTTGAAAAGGCCGATATTAGGATGTGGCCGATACTAGGAGACTTCACCCTACAATAAACGAAACATATTTAGAGTAAATACATAATAAGATAATATTTAAACACAAAGATTCGTAAAAGTAAGAGGCGTTTAATAGGTTTCGCACACAGACACTGCCAGGGGTCGACGCGACCATGCTAATAATCGTTAAATATAATCGATTTACCATAGAATACTTAACATTTTATCATAGTTGGATATTATTCGGAAAACTCGAAAACCTCGAATACTTGGGTCTCTAATATTCGAATACTAAAAAGGGGCGAATAATCGAATAAAACGAATACTCGAATAGTATGCCCTAGTCGCAACGTTGTCCTCGATAGAGATTGTCCTTTGTCGATCTCCAGTGACGTCACCCAATCCGACCAATGACAATATCTATCGAGCACAACGTTGCCACCGGTGTGATATACGTATCGAAATAAAACAACAAACTTATTGACATCAATTTATTTTCAATACTAAGACAGTAAACGCAGCATAAAAAAGAATCAAAAACAATTATAATATAAATTATCACAGTGCTAAAAAACCTAATCAACAACAATTCGCATAATTACCTAGTAACTATAATTACAACTTAAACAATAACAAAATCATTTTCAGATACTGAAAATAAATATTTCTAACAAACACCAATTAAGTATTAATACTATGGAAGGGAATAAAGAAATTGAAATAAAACTACTTTTTAACGGATTCTTTCGCGATGTATTTATAAACAAAATATAGTTAAACACTTTGAGTATCTAGATACTCTAAGGTTAAACAGCAGTCATGGTCGCGGGGTGACTAGATGGTAGTTAACATCATGTGACAAAATAAGTAAATAATAACAAATATATCGCGATAGAATCCGTTAAAACGTGGTTTTATTTCAATGAGCGAGGTTCGCGTAAACTTTACATAGTAGGTATCAAGGAAAATGAAAATAAAAAAATAACAAGCAAGAAAATTGTTTGTAAAAGTAAAATAAATGCTTTGAAATTTTTCAATTTCAGTCGAGTAACACAACAGAGCCCGATTCTATGAAAATACGTTATTGAAACATGTGATTTTAAAATCTTACAAGAATGTATAAAATTGAAATTTCAAAAATGTGTAATTGTATTAAAATATGAAGGTTTAATAAACATACTGAAGGTTCGCGTAAAGATTTCGTTTTGCCTGACCAATACTATGGTTTTCCGTTTTCCTTCCTAATCGAACTGAAACTACATTTTACTAGGTATATCGAGCCCAGGGTAATTTGTTATATAATTTAAAAAAAACTAGCTCATGATAAAAAAAAACGTTTAAAAATTACCTCAGTTACTATATATACACTATAGTCAATATTTTTAATCACACAAATCAGAAATATAATAGTACTTTATTATTCGGAAAACGAACGATGTGATGTCATACTTTGCTTTCAGATAGTGCCCGTTTTGTCAAACAAAAAGTAACCGATTAAACTTTATAGCCAACTAGGTACCCTATTGTGTTACTCTCGTGCTATTTGTAAGGAACATATATCTTTTACAGTACCTATACATGCCGACGTATATATTGACCCCGATCACCTTACAAAATGTAGATTCTCTAAGCACGTGGTTTGGGTGTCTTTTGAGGACATCAAATCCATCAACCATATATCTCAGATAATATCAAACCAATGCGTGCCCGCCAGTCTTTTCTAGCGATTTTGGGTTCAGATATACGCCGATATCTAATTATATTTAAACACGACACAGCACGAACACATATTTTATTTGAGATCATTAATAACATAAAAGACTATACAAGTGGAGAGCCACGAGGGTATTCACCCCTGCACCTCACTCCTAACTCTTAAAAGAAAGTACATACCAACCAATACCCAACAACTTAGCCATTTATTTTTGTTTAAACATTTATAACAAGAGAAATCCTGTTTCAATTATTCCAGAAGATAAAAATTTAAGAATAACAATAAATAATTACTTATTAAAGAAATAAAAACAGCGAACATCGAAGTAACAGTGTAATAAAATAAATAGAATCGTAAATATCCTGGTGAATGATACACTATTAATGGGTACATACAGGTTGTAAGCAATAGCGTTGGAGCACTATCCGTGTGGAGACAGAAAAAGAATACTCACCACTCATCTCATCCGAAGGGTGCCCATAAGAGGCGACTTACGGAAAAATACACAGACAATACATTCTCGCAGTGATATTGTCCGCGTATTTTTCCGTTAGTCGAAATTCGAAATAAAACCTGTGGCCTTAGACAAAGTGACATTTTATTGATGGAATCGCTTTGAAGCGAACCGTTTTTAATGTTTAACAGTGGTTTACGTGACATTACGGTGGTTATAGTAATAATGATATATTATGTGAAAAAATGTATTTCGAGTTAAAAAGACACAAATTTCATAAAAAAAATATAATTATATTAATGATTTTTTATGTCAATTTCATACTACAATTAGCGATTCCACTGGCGTTTTCGCCAATAGAATGTCACATTGTCTAGGGCCCCTGTTAGTTTCTCTGGAATTTTAAGTGGTAAACGCATCTATAATAATATTATTATGCATTTTACCTATTTCTGCGTATCTATAGACGTATATTTTATAAAGTATATTTTGTTGCAAATGAAACAGTATGACAAACGTATCATATCATAGCACAATGGACCGACCAAGTCATAAATATCTGGACCGACCAAGTCATAAATACCTGAAACGACCGAGTCATAAATAGTTCTGAAATACATTTAAAAAGTATTATTGTCCAATTAATTGACGCAAGATTAGACGCATCTTGTAAATAATGTACTACTCAATAAAAATCCATTATTATCAGAAAATAGAACATATTAGGTAGATATGTAGGTAGGTATTCTAATATTAGATTACAGCAATAAAATTTGTATGTGTGACAATAACAGCAGAAATGTTTTTTTTAATACCTACATTGACCTAATTAGGTATACTCTTAATATTATCATGCATAAGTTACGAATACTTACGAACCAGTAATAACAGTAGTGATTTTAAAAGACACCTAGAAACATCTATAATATTTTGAATATTGTTGGACGAACTTCAAGCAGTTCAACAAATTGTCTATTACCTATTATTAAATAGCCCATTAGTATAATAAATTTATAACGTCCGAGTATAATATTTTTTTACTTTTTAGACCAATTTTATATAAAGGAAGAATAAGAAGGAATTACCTATAATAGTGCAAAGTTAAACTTACCTAACTTTAATTTAATGATGACTAAAATAGTTAAATCCTATCGAAAAATGAATGTTTATATATTTACTTATTTTAAATCCAATATACCTATGACTTGATAATTTTAAAATTTAATACTCATTTAGTTGTTGTTGCTGCTGTTTTTTTTTGTTTTTTATTTTTTTATTGAGTTTAAATGTTAATACTGAGTAAGTATGGCCACATTTAGTCGATATTTTTTTTCGGACAAGATTATGAAATATTTATAGTATTAATGATCCATTAAATATATTAACCATTTAAGTACTTAGGTAGACTTCGTTAGTGCAACATATATTTTTATAATCATCTACGAAATTACATTTGAAACTTTTTAACACCGATAACGAACATTACCTAGTTACATTTTTTTTTGAACAATAACTACCTACGTTATAATAAGAGAAATAAGAAGTAAATAATTTTATGTGTACAGTGGACACTAACCGGTTTAACTCTTAATTTAATAATCCGGGTAATTGAAAATCCGGTAAATTGAATATGTATAATCATGACTTTCGTAGACAGTGATTACTCAGACTAAAAGAATTGTTTTGAGAGTGATTATTTTATTTTAGGTAGGTACGTCCTCCGATAGTCTCTACTTTTTAATTTCAATTATATTCCAAATATAAATGTATAGATATAACTATAAATTTGGTCACGGTTGACAATCCAGATAATCGAGATTCGATATAACTAAGGTAGGGATTATAATCGAGAATCGGTATAACTAAGCGCCGGATAATCAATCTCATGCTGTGGAGTTAGTCAATAAACGCTATAATGATATCTTAGAATTATCTCAGTAGGCAGATACCTATATAAATAATCAATGAACGAATTTGTTGAACTATTTGACTTTTTATAATTCTACATCTGTATCTACGTAAGTACTTGCAGTGCTAGGTACCTACCTAGGGTCTTAATTATATGTAATAAATATGTACTTTAATAATTTTGACATAATATGTGTTATGTACAAAGCAATAAAATGTATCAATGGCACGACACTAACTTAATTCTTACTTTTATTTACACAACTCAAAACATAATTAAATCAAAGAGCTCTGCGAGATAAAAAAAATAATAAAAATTATAAAGGCGGGTGATTTTAAAAAGTAATTAGCTATGTTTCACGAAAGAAGTGCCGTTTTAACATTCTGAAGTTTGACTGCAAGGCTTACAAGGCCCCCCTTTCGCGAAACCAATTATTATTAGGACAAATCGCATTGAGCATAGACATCGCTGCGGCGCATTAGGAATTTCGCAAAGTAGCACAAATTCGCAGTGAAGTCAAACCTGCTCCAATGGGATTGTCTTGGGTGGGATAATAATACAGCACTCCGTAAACCGCCAGGGTTACTGCAAACATACAGAAAACGTAATCGCAGAACTCAAATACCTAAATCATACTAGTTGGAAAATGTAACAAAAAAAAAACAATAATTAAAACTGGCTTTGGAATGCTTAATCATAATCAGTCTCCGGTAATGAGTGACTTAAACTGGCTGTGCGCGCCGATTGTGTGTCCTCATATGACGCGTGATCATGTCACGGCGGCAGGCGGCATACGGGCAAGATGGGCACCTGTAAGGTTTCTCGCCAGTGTGAGTGCGCTGATGAGTGGCCAGGTGGTCCGAGCGCGAGAAAACTTGGCCGCACACCGAGCATGAGTAGGGCTTAACACCACTATGCAGTCGAGCATGCCTGGTCAGCATATCAGATCTAGCGAATTTTCTAGAACATACTTCGCATTCATACGCCCGCACAGCGTCCGATCGGTTTCGGTGACGGGAGGCGATATGTTTAGCGAGGCGGTCGTGAACTGAGAAGGTTTGCCCGCACGCGTTGCAAGGGAAGGCCGTCTCGGGATTCCTGGCTCGATATTCCGACTTGAGACTCAGATCTAGCGGAGCTTCATCTTCCGGTTCTGGTAACTGTTCGAGTGGAGAGGCGGGCGTGTCGAGCCCGCCTGCATGCATGAGCCAGTTCGGTGTGGGGTAGTGGTTATTATTATTTAGCTGAACTGCGAGCTTATCTAGGAGACGTGAGAGTCTCCTTCGCTTGTTCATATACGCAGGGCTGGGTGGGCTTGGCACCATGTCTGCCACGCTATCTCGGCTGCTGCCAGCATCGGACGCCGCCAATCGGATGGTCCAGCCTGAAATAGAAGATGGAATAGTTATAATATGTATAGTTTAGGTTTAGGGTAAGCTTTGCGTGTTTAAATCAGTGAGAAAACTGACTACTGGGTTTCGAGTTCCTGACCATTTAATTAAGTAAGAGACGACAAAATATACTTCTGGGTAAGCATTAGATGCGTCATGTACTCATGGTTCCTTCGTGAAATGGAGGAGGGAGGGAGGGATATAAAAATCATTATTTTGTTTACCATACAAACATTTTGTAACATAATAAAATAATATTATGTTTTTGCAAAGATAACCTTTACTTGGATTGTAATCAATGTTATGATAATTTAAGGAAACCTATAAATGTTTATTTGACAAAAAAAAAAAAAAAAATAAATAAAATATTAATTATTGGAATTTCATCTGCCACAAATATTCCACTCTCAAACTGCGAAACAATTTTTGTACTGAACTTTTGACCTAAATAAAAAGTTTCGCAGAACCCAGATCCTATTGTCTTCTTTGAATAGTGTTTGAAAATAATATTCGAATCTTTTCTATCACATAATAGAGATGGGAAGCGAGACGGTCATGTATACTCAAAAGCCCAATATCACGGCTTCACTACGGCACGTTCGTGGCAGGTGTTATTTTTTGTTATGTTCAAACGCAAATAATGGTGCTATTATCATAGTGCAGCTTTAACGCATCTGTCTTCTTGTAGATGGGCAAATCTTATCCCTAAGTTTCTATTGGCAATTGCTTTGGAATTTTAGACCAATCGGATGTCTTCGAAGGAGCATACTAAAGCCCCATCCGATTATGGAACTACATTTTTTCAACAAGGTAGGCGTTAAATTTATTGGTAAAAGGGAGGTGCCTGTTTATTCGAGTTGCTGCCGAATTTGAAATTGGAACAATGGTGGTCGGTTTCTTTTTAAAAGAGTTTATGAATGGTATTTTTTTATCTGTGCCATTTATACCTCGGGGACACGTATCTTGGACCTAAATGGCGAGACAAATGAGGCCCTGGCCCTGGTGAATATGAGCTCATCCACTGCAGTAGTACCTACCTACCCTGTTCTATCTTCAAAAGACACCAAAGAAACGTGTAGGTACTGCGCGTACAGAGCACTTTTAAGTCCATGATAATATACAATACTACCATAAACTGTACCATAAATACACTGATCTCTATTAGCTAGATAATAGAGATCAGTGCATAAATGTGAAGATTAATAAGGTGCCGTGTTGGTGCAGAACTTTTTTGGCTTTGAGATCCTACATAAATATTTTAATAATATAGATCTGAAAAAATATATCTTGAGATAAAAAGGAAAATATAGGTATAATACCTACCTACTTATATTTCTATTGCTCGCATATATTGTGCCCACAATAGGTAGGTAAACGGTAAACGTAACGTAAAGGTAAAATCCTAAATATTAATAGTTGTAACATTGTAGATTTCGTAATATTCGCTTATACATCAATGAATTCTACCCAAAGGTTCCACTTAAGCTTTGCCGATATTTTTTCTAAATGTTACATGGGATAAAAATGTTTATTGATAAAAAACCGTTTTGCTGAAAATTGTGAAACACCTGTTTTTGAGACCTTTGACATCGATGAAGACTTTTTAGATTTCATTTAAGGTTGTGTTTTGACCAATCCTACCAACTTTGAGCTGAGTGCGAAATATTGTACCCTCATTAATATAATTTAGAGTATAAAGGCCTCCTATAGTATAGAGGCGAGGAGGTATGAGAGGAGAGGAGACACGAGAGCCTCTGACACAGGTAAATTCCGGGAAGCACCTGTGTCGGGTCAGGAAAGTACCTATTATATTATGTCCTCTACAATTTTATTGTACACTTGTTTTTTTACCCTTTAGTTGCGCTTTTTCCTTTATCCCCCAAAGGTTTGCTGGGAGAAAACTCAATAAGTACCGAGTTATGCTCGCCTTTGTACATCAAAATGTGTTTATGATTGTTAATGTATTAATTGCCGTGTAGGTACAATATAGAATTAAGAAAGAGCCAACGTCCGAGTGGCTTGATGGATAGTAACCCACGTCGGCGTGCGGTTTTAGTCAGTTCGAATCCGACATAACCAGCCCCATCGACCGATTGCACCGAACATCTTCGCGCAAGTGCAAACTACCTTGACAGTCGGCCGGGGTGCGAGGGATATATTCACAACAATCTCACCTCCGGCAACCGACGGCCCACAGACGGCGTGCGTTTTAGTCGGTTCAAGTCCGACATAACCCCCCGCACCGACTCCAGCGGGGGAGGTATCCGTGGGGATTTATCGCACGATAATAAAGGTACAAATTGACAATGTTATCAATTTCGAATGAAGGGCACGGTAGCGCATAAAGTTATGAAGAAACATTGATTTTGAACAAACAAAAGTAATCTGTTGACTGCAGCTTCGCCCGCGTGGAATATAGCGGTAGAATGCTTTGTCGGAGGTCGTGGGTTCGATTTCTCAGTGCAAATATTTGTATGCATGAGTATGAATATTTGCATTGGTTTGTGTGTTTGTTTTTTTACCCCATCACCACCACGGTGATGGGGTACAAAATAAAATATACTAAGTTGTATGTATATTATCCGCATTCTAGAGTCCATTACACAAGATAGTTAAACTGTAATTAAGCTATGCTCACTTTGGGTCTAGTTATCGTCAATATCGTTGTGTAAAATGCCCTAGAATACCTAGAATACCTATTTATAATTTCCGTGAACACCGCGAGATTTTAAAAAATACAATTTTCTTAGGAATTTTGGAAAATCAATGTTCGGGTTTTAATTTCAATTTTATAAAACCTACGACGTCGATGCGGCGTGGGAAATTCGTAGGTATCTATTGAATGGTTTCGACCAATGGCATGGAGGAAGATCTGTCACGTGACCAAATCGATATAATGTACCTACATACTTCATTGGTCGAAAAGACTTGATACAGTTGAGTCGGTGAATTTTGCAACTTTATTAGACCTATTGATCGTAAAAGGAAAAATATAAAGTTTTTTTTCATAATTCATTTTATAAGAATACTAGCAACCGAAATTACTAGTATGCACCTTTTTTGTGTGGTTTTTTATTTTGTAAATGATTAATATTATTATAAACTCTAGATGCGTTGTCCGCACTCTAAAATGGCGACAAAAATGATGACTGGTCATCATTTTATGCACCAATAAAAGACGTGACAGTGCGCTGCGGGAAAAATACTTCTATAGTAATAAAGATCTAATAACAATTTTATTATTGATACCTACGTATAAATATGTATAATAATATAATTCATATAAATAAATTTCGAAGCCGCTGTCCGGTTTGGTATGTCGATTAATAATACGTCATTGTAGGCAAGGCCTGACTGCACTACCAAAATATGTACCTAGCTAGGTACCTACCACCAAAATATTTGGCGGTAGATTTACTGCGTCATTTTATGCGGACAATAATATCGATGTACCTACTTACAATTTGGTGACAGAACTATTATACCTACCATATTTTAGAACTATACATTGAGATAGTTAATAGATATTACCATCGATGTATTATTTTTATAGATACGTCATACACGAAGATGGCGGCTTTCAAAAATGGCGCAAACACAACATACATATTACCTACTTCTAAAAATACGTCAATGTTATTAATTTATATGAATTATATTATTATTCATATTAATAATATTTTATTAATACGTATTTATTATTAAAAACTTTTTTTTGGGTGGCGCACTGTCGCGATTCTGATTGGTGCATAAAATGGTGACCAAAAGTCATCATTTTTTTGTCGCCATTTTAGAGTGTGGATAACATATCTATAGTTTATAATATATCATTGGATATTACTAGGTTTTAACTTTGTTATTTAAAACTTTAACTTAACTAGGTATGTTATCTTCAAAATTATGTTTATTAAATAATCTTCGCGCAAGTGCAAGGGGCACATTGTGTGAAGATTTTAAACATAATTTGGACCCCATTAGATGGGTTATAGGATTTTTTTACAACATTTTTATTCGAAATTGGGATGATTCATTATTTATGTTTTACGAACAAGTTACTTATACATACCTATACATACTTAAGCCTGTAGATCCCCTAAGGGGCAGGCAGAGGTGTATTAACACCCACGTTTCGCCATCTATGATTTTCGTTCCCATGTAATAGGGGGCGAGCTTACAGTATAGGGGCGAACCTATTGCCGTTAATTAAAAAAAAGTTATTCAACTTTAAAATAGTAGCTGTGTCCAATGACTTCACTCGCCGTAACTCGTGAACCGATTAAGTGCGGGGGCACACGGTGCGTTGCGGCGCCGCACTGCAGAAATTTCGGCCAATCGGTGGACATACGAGTGCGGGGCCGCACCACTCGTGTGGCCGCCGATTGGCCGAAATTTCTACGTTGCGGCGCCGCAACGCATCGTGTGTCCCAGCTGTCAGGTGGTGGTTTTTTCTTATGGCTCAGCTCGATGTTTACTAACTACTTTAATAACTAACCTTCACCAAGAACTGGGTTACCAAATGCAAAAATAATCTTTCAAATCGGTGCTTTCAACCAGAGAATAAAGCTATTCAGGGGTTCAGTTTTTCATATTGATAAATCCATTCTCTGAATAACTACCTATGTTCCCATTTAGTTGGGGTGGGAACGGAATTAAAATTAAACGACGGTGAAGCGGCGCGCAACAGTTGGGAATTAAATTAATGCAAAAGATTTGTATCGATATCGGCACATATGGAAATGAAGTAAAAGTTGCCAGGTACCTATTTATAGTTATATTAATTTTCTATTTTGTTTGTGCACTTTGAATATTCGAGGGAAAATCTCGCGTATTGAGTGTACGAGTAGTAAAAACGAGCACTCGACCATAGTATAAATAGAGACTCGACTGTGTCTCGAGTACCTATAGTTATATTCACTTTAACATTTTGGTAAATCATATTACCTTAAATGAAATATTGGAGTTCACGTTACAAATTGAATAGTCTGTAAATTATTAATGTCTATTAGAACGGAGAATAAAGGTTGAAAGATCCTTTTACGTCAAAACCATGTGTACAGAATTAATTAATATATTGATAAACGCTTTACAAGATCAAGTAGGTATGCTGCGTCGCTGTAAGATATAAATTATAAAAATCTAATTTACCTATTTTGATTTTACCTCACGATCTTATTATTTTACCATTCTTTTTTTTTATTGTTTTTACCTTTATTTACCATTTTACCATACAAATTTATATGTTACCATTGACTTATGAAAGGAAATGTAACTATGTAACACACTTCATATTTTTTTGTTTTTATTTTGCAATCTGTAAAATCATTTGAAAAAAAATTCATGATACAAGTAACACTTTTCTCATTAACTGTATCATCTTGTAAAAACGCTATTATAAAACTGATAAATTTTCGGGGGGAATCACCAAAAGGGGGAATCGGGAATAACCCGCAAAAATCCCCTCGGATACCAAGTTATGTCGAACTCAAACCGACGAAAATCGCACGCTGTCTTGGGTCAGAACAGGGAGCGCAATGCCCCGGCCTGCTTCTGCCAAGGGTGACAGGTAGAATCATTTATACACTGTGTATACACGTATAGTATTAGAAAAAAAAGTCCTTAGAAAGAACTAGAAAATAAAACAAACATGTTTTGGAGTATGGCCACATTGGCTACCCCATCACTTCCCGTGGGTACAGGAGAGGGATAGGGTTGTTTTCTATCCGACTGTTAACATGCAGTGCATGACGTAGGTAAAGTAGGCTCACCCGTTATTATCTACGTGGGTTCGAAAATCATAGTTGGCGATATGTACCTAGGTGTTAATTGTTAATTCACCTCTGCCTACCCCTTCGGGGATTTACAAGCGCGATGAACTATACGAGACCGCTAGATGGCGCTAAGCTAAATAAAACACGACTTTCGTTATTGCTTCTCGAATTATTTACTTTTAAAAATATTTATATCGATCTACGGAAAGTGTATAGTAGTTGAAAGTGATAGTTTTTATTAATAATCTATTTAATTAATTCGTTATGCTGTAAAAGCTTATTGCGTACACTGCTACAGCGTTGTCCTCCATACGTTTACGTCCGTCTCCGTTGCAGGGCGAATACTGTAATGCGGACCAACGCGATGATGGGAGTGTGTGAATGCTAGGGCATTAATCGCGCGAATATTTCTGGCAACACGATGAGCAATGCG
Source organism: Eilema depressum (assembly GCA_914767945.1). Lineage (NCBI taxonomy): Eukaryota > Metazoa > Arthropoda > Insecta > Lepidoptera > Erebidae > Eilema > Eilema depressum. The sequence continues at coordinate 28,603,547 of OU612012.1, read as the reverse complement.
AGCGGCAGTATGTAAACGCGGGGTTATGCGTGTCACGCATGTGGATGTTCGCACGTTCGTTGTGCAAATTGTATGTAATTTTTTACACGATTTTGTGCAAATTATCTGCATCTCTGACCTCTCAATCCTGAGAGGTACCCCGTAAGCTTGCGCCAGATGTAGTAAAAGGTGAAAATTTTGAAAATAGTGGAGAGGTGGAAAAATATCTTCCCTCTATGGAATAACCACAGCAATTTTGTATGGAACTCTACCACGGCTTCACTTTGCAAAGCAAGCCGGCAGGAATCGGGTTATAGGGACTCCTTGCCACTGCTGCCTAGTTACAATTTTATAATTATTTTGTATTCGGTGTGTCTTTACTATCTTAATAAATTTCGAAATGGTATGAGTTGTCGTGGTATGAAGGCGGTACAACCCCTTTTAAATTGCGGACGAGGTTCTGGTGTAGGTTTTTCTTTTGGTGTTGGGTTGAGGGGCAGTCGCTGCCGTAAAGTTCAAGAAAGCCAAATAAGAAAAATCATAAATAGTAAACTCCAAGCTTTGGACGAATCCGGGAGTGTCACTATGGTGATGATGATTAACCGGCGAAAACAGCCCCTCTAGACAAGTGGCAATTCGTTGCTCGGCGTATGATGGAATAGAATGCCAAATTTATGGGATTTGACGTATATGACAGGCGTCAACGAATGTCAAAAACGTCAAATCCTATACATTTGTCATTCTATTCCATCATACGCCGAGCAACGAATTGCCACTTGTCTAGGGGGGCAGATAGACCGACAAACTTTTTTGAATAGTAGGTGTCTCATCCGAGGCCTTCACCTCGGAGTCTGGGGTCCGCTAATGTACCTATTTATCAAAAACATGTTATTTTATTGCCGTGTTGGTCCCGGTGGAGTAGAATAGGGCCACCCTATCTCTTCCTGTGGGTCTCGTAGAAGGCAACCAAGGGACAGGGCTGTTCTCCATCGGACAGTAACATACAGCCCATGACTACGTGCCCGCTTGACGGCAATAGGCTCCTCCCCAATTACGTGGGACCGAAAATCAGTTGGCGAAATGTGGATGTTAATAGACCTCTGCTTACCCCTTCGGGGATTTACAGGCGTGAGTATACGAGTATGTATGTTATTTTAACAATACAAATAGCTACATAAATCTTATTTATTTGTATAGATTAATTTGATTAATTTAGAGAAATTGTTAAAGGACCTTAGCTGACCTATCACACTGCAACATGCCTATGTAGGTACCAAGGTACAGTCGCAAACAAGAATTTATCGCAATGGTGTTGTTTTAGAGCGCTGTAATATATTAATGGTTTTGAATAATAGACATGATTTAAGCTTGAGTGAAAAACTGATTAGATTTATTATAAGAAACCTCTAGAAACTCTATAGAAACCACACTTTATTAATCAATTTTACCAGGCATACTGCGTAGTAAGTACCTAATATTCCAGGGCAATTATTTTTTTAACAATTACAGTACAAATAAAAATATCTCAGTCATAACATAACTTATTGTTATTACAAGAACAGATAAATAGGAGCTGCAATAAATAAAACTCACATACATTTCTCAGTATATCCCGAATGCAGTATCCAAAACACAGATGCATTTATTCAAAATTCACTTTAAAACTAATAATTAAGTCACCGTATACTTTTGATGCACTAAGTTTAGCACGAGAGGTGCGTGAGTGAACGGTAAGTAAGGTCGTCGGGTCGTGTGACCGGTCTCGCCGCCCCCGCGCACAATAACGAACACTCTTCAAAAAATACGTCCGAGTCGCTCAGCGTTCAGCGACCAACTGTCGCTTCCCTCACACCCGCACCGGCGCGGGCGCAGCAAAAACATTGCGATGCGGTGCATCCACGCATGCATGTGCCCATCGCAGGAAGAAAGGTACTAACTAAACAACCGTTAACTAATCAACTTAGTACTTACTATACGACCTGTTATGTTCGTGTGGCAAAATTAATATAACGCGTGTGAGCTGATGTTCATGACAATGTTTTTCAAATCTTTTCTTACACCAAGGAAGGTAGCTTAGTGGTTAAGGAGTTGGCCTAACGATCGAGAGGTCTCGGGTTCGAATCCTGATAGTTACACAACCGTCGCGTCGTTGTAACTAACCCCAGTTGGAAACATTACGAGGTAGGTAGGTACTGTCGGTTTCTTAAATTTAATTTGAAATATCAGGCATTAAAACTAACCACTCATCTTTGAGTCCTACTTACTCGCAAGCGCTCATGTAATAGGTATGATTGATAGAAAAAGACGTACTGTCAAAAATATTATGTTAATATTACACAATAACATCTACAAGTACCTATGTATTTTATTTTTTAATGACATACATACAAATATACATACATACATATAGTCACGCGGGTCACGCCTCCTGTAAATCCCCGAAGGGGTATGCATATGATAGATGTATTAACATAACACTGTAGTACAATATTGTGGAAAAGTACAATTGCGTAATCAGTATAATAATGTAACAAGTTCCACAAAGTGCCATCGATCAACAGCATAAATAGTAGAAAATATCACAACAAAAATCACAAGGGGATTGTGCGAAGTGCCAATTTGCCATGCAATGTGTTTGCGATACTTTGCAAGTTACCTATATTGAATCACGTGTATGTGATATTCTAATAGCGCTGCGAGTGCCTGTAATTTTCTACCGACGCGACGCGACGTACAGACCAATTAGGTACTTCAGCATCAGATCGATCTTGACGAGCAAAGTACTCAAAATGATCTTAATGCCTTGGTTTCCTCCATTCCTGTTGACTGATTGTTCTGATATTTGGTACCTACACACCTTAAGTTTGGACAACAATCCTACTATAATCCTACTAATATTATAAATGTGAAAGTTTGTGAGAATGGATGTGTGGATGTGTGGATGTTTGTTACTCTTTCACGCATAAACGGCTGGACCGATTTGGTTGAAATTTGGTATGTATATAGGTTATACCCTGGATTAACATATAGGCTACTTTTTATCCCGGTCAACGCGGGCGAAGCCGCGGGCGGAAGCTAGTAATATTATAAATGTGAAAGTTTGTGAGAATGGATGTGTGGATGTTTGTTACTCTTTCACGCATAAACGGCTGGACCGATTTGGTTGAAATTTGGTATGTATATAGGTTATACCCTGGATTAACATATAGGCTATATATCAGCTATGAACGGTATCAGAATTCCACGCGGGCGGAGCCGCGGGCAACAGCTAGTACAATATAAATCAATAAACGTTTTATATGCTCTTAATACATACATACATCAATCATGCATTTATATCCGGAGGCATAGACAAACAGATATAATATTGAGCCGCAAATACATGGCATTAGTCAACAATAGTGCCCGGCAATAGGCTCATCGGACCGAATATGGGGAATGCAATGATTGGTGAAATGTGGATGTTAATTCATGTCTGCCTACCCTGCTCTTGTTATTAAGATCATTTTGAGACTTTGCAGTCGAGATCTTTCTAACACTGACTGTACCTACCTATTAGGCAATTTGTGGTACCTACAGGCACTACAAGTCTAAAGGTACTCAGAGATTTACATCTTTAGGGTTTTCGCTACATTTTTTATGATATCTGTCACTTTAGAGAAAGAATAATTACCTAATTTCTCTAAGGTGCCAAACTTTTAACACCAATCACCTTAGAGAAAGTATTTAGTATTTCTTTAAAGGTGCCAAGTACCATTGAAAATAAAAGTTGCGAAAACCCCTAAAGAACTCTGGATGAGGCTTCAAGTATAACATTATTAAAATTCGGCGTTACATAACATATGTAATTGCGTGCCTAAGTAAACAGCGATCCTTTTTTTTATGAAGTAGAGTGAGGCTGTATTGTAACCATGACGTAGCAAGATAGAATAATTTATATCAAATATAGCTTAGACCTATTTATAATATACTCTTGCAGACAAAGGGCTACGTAGGAAGCAGGAAGTAATAACTGCTTATTCATAATTTTCCAAGCCTTCTCCGAACTTAATTGTGGACGGCTTTCGATCTAACTGTGATGAGCTGTGAATTTCAATATTTTTCGTGAAGCGATTACCATTTAACCTTTGATTATATATTTATCGCAGTCAACTAGTTTAATCAGAGGTTTAATTAATTTATATTCAGGAATTTGATTAACCAGCTAGGTAAAAGAATTGGATCGATGCCGTTTAATTAGACAGCTAGGCAAATCTCTTGTTTCTGCATGATTACAAAAAGATAACCACCAATACATTAACCTTCTAACCTAACCTATCCAAGTCGGATTGCGCTGCTTTTCTCAATCAGTAAACCTATTACTACCTTTCTACCTTATTTCTGGGTGGTACTCTACTCGTATCATACAAATGGCCTAAGCATTAGCCAGTCAGTTTGGTAAATGTTGTAACAACGATACGGCTGAATATCGTTCAGGCCGTTAATTCAACGGCTCCGTTAAGTTAACAGCCTAGTCAGTTATTGAACGACTGATTAAGCTAGTTGGTTGCGACATATAGATACCTAATAGAAGTAACAATATTCCCGCCTGTCTCTCCTTAGAAAAGTGACAAAGACAATTAATTAGTAAAATAGGGTAGAATTATCAATACGAGTATAATATTATGTGATTGACATAGGTATTCGCGACTGTCATAAACGTCAAAATACAAATATTTGTACAGAACGGGGATCCAACCCGCGCCTCCCGCGCGGAAATACCAACATCAACAATTCATCATGTTTTGGGTACTTTAAGATAAATAATTATATTTCAAACTATGTGGGTGCTAGCACCTCTGCCTACCCCTCCGGGGATATAGGCGTGAGTTTATGTTTTTCAAACTATGTGACATCTACCATCTTTAGTCAACCATGACTGCTGAATAGTAGCTAAAGCGTCGGGCTTTAAGTAAATAATAACAAAATATTGCGATAGAATCCGTTAAGAAGTAGTTTTTACCCGACTGCGCCAGCGAGAGGGTAATGTGTTTCGCGCGTATGTATGTATGTATGTAGTTTTTGTTCCCCTCTACAGGCCTAACCCCTAGACGGATTTCGATGAATGGGATCTTAAATGAAAGGTATTCATCTCCCGAGTGTCAAAGGGTACATAAAATTCCAACAAAAACTATACGGTAGATTTTTGATGCTAAAATATGTGTCGTCAAAAAATTTTTTTCATTCGAATTTATCGAGTAGGGTATCAAAATGAAGAGAATTAAAAGGAGAATACAAAAATATATAGAATGTCATATCTTAACTAAAAAGGTTAAAATAAAATTATGTAATTATTAAAAAATAAAAAAACCCGACTGCTGTCTAAAAGATCGAAACAAGCTTGATAGCAGGCGGTACCCATTAAATTTCTTTCGGTTTATGATTGGCAAATGGGTACCGCCTGCTATCAAGCTTGTTTCGATCTTTTAGACAGCAGTCGGGTTTTTTTATTTTTTAATAATTAATTTTATATTTCAAAAAGAATCTTAAATTACAGCCGATACACAATACAGTGGAGGAGCGGAAAACAGCAGTTTTTTTTATAACCTTTTTTCTCGCCTGTTTTCATAGAAATATCAGACAATTACAAGAAATGGCTAACGTCTCTCACGTCTGCCATTTCTTGTAATTACCCTTGTAGCTAATAAGTTCGATCGAAACTTGTAGTTGGAAATAAATGCAATATTGAGTAATGTACGGCGTTCACAGAAGTTGTTGAATAACAGTAGTGTGAGGTGAACATTTTCAAAGGAAAAGCTGGTGGACAATTTTCACGTCTTATAGGTATAACGACTGTAGCAATTTGGTATATAAATAAAAACTTCAAAGGGATGCCATGGTGGACAGGGGGGATGCCCTTTCTACCACGGCAGAGCAAGCCGGCAGGAATCGGGTTATGGACCCCTCGCCACTGAGCTGCATACTAACAGCTGAAAGTTAGTAATATTGTTCAAAACACCATCATAAATGAAACCCTGAAGTCTGATTTTTTTTCCAAAAAGAGGTCACAAAAATGGGTTTTTCGCAATTTTCAGCAAAACGGTCGGGACGAGTCGGGCTCGGCGTGAACATGTTCTAGTTAAATAGTTTTTGCTTTTTGCCTGGTATTGCATACGTCCATAGGCCACGGTAACCTCTTTCCATCAGGTGGGCCGTGTGCTTGTCTGCAACCTAAGTGGTATAAAGGAAAAATATAGACGGCAATATACTTTGATTGCGTTAAATTAGAATTTTGATTTGAGGGTAGGCACATCCCGAATCCTGTTGAGCGAGAATCATAAAATTTGTGACGAAGCAAGATCTTATAGAACAAATAAAGGAAAATGTTCGAAAACCGTACATATGCAGGTTATCACGCATCACCATAATCCACTTGACTACGGTAAAGCTACAGTAGGTAAACAATATTGCAGCGACTTCTTATAAAAACGCACATTAAAGGAATAAACTAGGCTAACCAACTAACTAACTAGTGGTTCGACTTTAGAAGTCTTCAAACTACTTAAGTTTCTAAACAGAAAAATATTTATAAACTGAGTTTTTAAATGAAACATATTGAATAGAAACGTAACGATTTCTTACGTTTAGTGAAGTACCAAACCGAATGGAGTATAGTGTGCTTTAGACTAATTTTGGTGCAAAAAAATCCTAATTTTCCCGAAAAATCAACTCAAACATCAACAAAAAAGTTATCCTAAATTTTAATTTCTTTTATTTATGTTCCACTGTTCATCTATTGCAAAAATAAATCAAAAATGTTGTATAGTACCTATTTATATTGTGCAATTGTGCATGTTATTGAAATTTTTATATTTATTTTTTATTGTAAAGTATTTTTGTAAGTTTTATTCTTAAGTTAAATTAAGAAAAAAAAAATTATACTATTGTAATTTAGTTCAAAAAGGACTCTAATTTAATTTAATTAGAATTGCTCCACATTGAATTACTCTTTCCACGAACGAGTAATAATTTTATAAATTCCCAGTAGATGTCAATAGATTTCTATAAAATTCGTATTATGGTCACTCATACGAGTATAAGCAGAATCACAATAATTAATTTATTAAGCCGATCCGAATTTCGTGTAATATCACACCTTTATAACAAACTATTTACACATTTATTTGCGCATTGTGATGAGAGAATGATAGGTATGATTTTAACTGTGTGTTAATGCCACATATATCGTATTTCACTAGCAAATTTTTTGTATTTTCTGTGTATTTTTTCTTTATGTTTTCAGAGTAAGGAATCGAAATATCTATTAAATATGTTTTTTTCAGCTTTTTGTGTTAGTGTTATAACATTTGGTTCATTGTTTGTAATCTTTTTATCTATATATAGATATACATATAGGGGGGTCCATTACACGCTAGGTTTTGCCATGGTTTAACCATCAATCACGCCGTAATTGACCAATAACATAACGTCTAATAACCGATTGACCATTAATATTCATGATTGACGGCATGATGCATGACGCTTGCATGAGCGTATAATGGACCCCTTAAAGCTCGATCCCAGTAAAGTTTAATGGTTTCGCTTTTCAAGACATCCTCTGGCTTATATTAGTAAAATGGTTCTATTTTGTCTACTAATTTATATTTTTGAGCTAATACCTAGTGGGTATTATTAATTAGTGCCGTTTTTATTCTCGATGTATTAAAAACGCCGGTTAATTTAATGAAATCACGGGACTAAACCACGGTAGTTTCATGTTCTGGTAGTAAGTACGGGTAGGTTGTTTAAATCTTCTTGAAAAAATTTGCGGACTATGCGGCATGTGTTTAAAATGGCAGCCTTTTGCATCGTCATACAATTATTTATGTTTCTCTGATCCTTAACTCTCGGGGCTATGGCGTCCCGGGCCTTTGGAAGGCGCGCGTCGGGCCAAGCCAAGATGTAGAGGCCCTTTTTTTTTTTAATTACAAAATTTTTTACTATTTATTTAAAATATTTATATATATAACATTATTATTATTACGAATTTATTATTAAAACCGTCTTTTTTTGGCTAGCGTACTGTCGCAAATCTGATTGGTGCATAAAATGATGACCAGTCATAATTTTTATGTCACCATTTCAGAGTGTGAACAAGATATCTATACTTTACTAGCTGACCTGGCGAACTTCATATCGCCATATTTTTTCCAACCCGCGTGAATTTTTGATCCCGTTCCCGCTGCACCTATTTTCTCATCTTTAAACCTTCCCTGGACATTCACGAATATTTCAAGACTAAAATTAGTCAAATCTGTTCAGCCGTTCTTGAGTTATAAACTAACAACGAAAAGTGGCATTGATTTTTTTATATATACTAGCTGACCCCGCGAACTTCGTACCGCCTAACAGTCAATTCTTTTTTTTTTTCAATTTTTCTCTCCGTAAGAACCATCCCCGTACCTCAAGGAATATTCTAAAAAAAGAATTATCGAAATTGGTCCAGCCGTTTTCATGCTATGTCGTGACAACGGAAAACGGGTTTCATTTTTATATATATAGACTAGCTGCCCCGGCGAACTTCGTACCGCCATATTTTCGGCCCGCCTGGTATTCAAATCCCGTTCCCGCTGCACCCTTATCACTTAGGGGGATGAAAAATAGATGTTGGCCGATTCTCATAGATACCGGATAAGCACAAAAAATTTCATCAAAATCGGTCAAGCCGTTTCGGAGGAGTTCGATTACGCACCCCGTGACAGAAGAATTTTATATATTAGATGTATAGATAATAATATATTATATCACTGGATATAAGCGCCTAATAATTTAAATGTCACGCACGAATCTAAATCTTAATCGTATACCTATTTCATGTACACACACAATAACAAACACAGCGCGCGAATTCCTTCAGTTCAAACGAAATTTGTTTAAAAGTAACGACGGATTGTATCCTTATGTCGTATTTCTCACTTGCACTGCTTAATATATAATTACTAACTAAACAGAAACTATTATGTAAGCATGGTTTTTAAAATAAACAAAGACAATCCAAAATTCTGTACTAAATGACAGTTTGGCACTTCACAAAGTAAAAAAAAATTAAAGCCTAAACTAAAATAAAAACACAAAACTACTAATAAAAATAAAACCACATAACATGTCTAATTCGAAAAGAAATGATAAAATAAATTTTATTGATTTTTTTTACAAATTCATTTTAACATTTTAATTACGAATAAAAGCAATTAATAATTACCGGATAATTCAATCAGCGCACGCTGTTGTTGGTATAGTGCGTTCATTATTTTAATTTAATCACAGATCACTTTTTTACACCGGAACCTTCGTGGCCACTGTTCGATTGCAACTGAATTGAAGAGATGCTTTTACAGCGAGACCAGGCACGCGATTCGAGATTCAAGGGAGTGGACAGATGCCACGTCGTGGGAATAAGGGCCCACCCCTTATACGTAGGTGTGTTCCCTTTCTTATTCGTATGCTTCCATAAGATTTGTTGTATTCAATGGCGGTTTAAAAAGATTTTGGGTAAGTATGAGACAATTTTTATTTTCTTTGTAATTCAGATTTTATAAATAAAAAAAATATGTACTTTACATGATTATTGACTTTAAGAAGAAGAAACCTACGCAACATGGAGCTTTTGTATGTATTTTTAGGTTGGCAATAATTTATAAAAATGCCACCTTTTATAATATGTCGTATTACGATGGGATAAGACCCAACGAGGTCTTAAAGACTCAGTTTTAGATGACGTCTGTAGCCTGATTTGAATGGGTGGGTTAATGGATATGTGGATGGATGGATGGATGGATGTCGATCGAATCTCGAAGAAATGTGGTGAGATAGATTCATCGTCGTCTGAGCTTTTTACAAATCTAGTTGGAGTTTGGAGTCTTGGTTTTCATCTTGACCACGAAACTTTCAAGCGGTGATCTATGCCGTTATGCGACTGCCATTTCACTTCCATCCGATCACTGGAATTTTTATTCTTCCTTTCTTTCTTTCTTTCACTGACAATATCTAATTTCCTTAGTTATATCTGACTATCGGACTTTACAGATCCTAACTACGGGGTGACGAATGCCACAGGTGCTCTTATGGTACCCGGGACAGCGTAACGTTCTCTCTGAGACACGATTGATTTTGACTGATGAGAGAGATTCTCCAGAATAGCACATAGGCTACGTTTTATCGGTAATAGCTACCTGTAGGTCGCGAGAATAGGAACCCGGATCTGTTAATTATTAACCACTGTCATAACAGCAATACTATAAAAATGACAGTTTTTTAACTTAATTCTTATACCTATACACTGAAAGTAACCTAGTCGAAACGTCGGGCAATTGAAACGTACCATTCCTGGGTTAACTTTAGACAACGGGGTAACTTTGGGATAGTTTTTTTTTAAATCAGAAGGCAGGTGTAATGGAACAAATGAATGATAGGAACAGATTTTCCATTTCTGAAGAAAGTGTCGATGATTATATTGACGATTACAATTATTATTTATTATTAAAACAGTAACTTTACATATTATCTCGATTGTCGACTGGACCATACCATCGCATTAATTCCCTTTTACAATACAGTAAGTTTAAAAGTTGGTACTGAAAAATACTGCCACGTTTACAGTTAGATAGCTTGTGAACAATTCACTTTGACTTGATTAAAACGCGCAGAAATTTTTATCTTTGTCTTTAATCACAAAGAGAAAAGCATTTCTACGTACAAGATCAATAGACTTTTATGCGAAATAGGTAACAACAGCACTTTCCTGGTATTATCTACGTGGACATCTAGTCAGTACTTAATGGCTTCGTATACACTAGGCAACATTTGAGGCACACCATGTTGCACAAAAATCACCATGTTACTCGCGGCAGCGCGAAACTTAAGACGGCCACCCACTAACAGTCCGCCTGCAGTTTCTGGTCGTATCGGGCGGCCTTCAGTCCTTATGCCATCAATGTCATCATAATTTTATTACTTCAGATTAAATTAATAACATTATTTTATTCTTCTAATTTGATGTTATTACGTATAAAATGCCGACGGCCATAGATTGTCCGGTCTATAACTTTGCTGGCCGGAATCGTCAAGCGGCCACACACATATTAGCCGTCAGTCCAAAATCGTATACGAAACTGTAGTGTGTGGGCTATTGCGATGAACTGACAGACCGATATCATCCGGTTGTCGTTCGATAAACTGTTGTGGGTGGCCGCCTTTAGTTTAAAAACGCATGATCAGTCGTTGAACAAAAAACAAACCGCTCATCGCGCCAGCTGGCATCGTCGCGGGTTGTAGTCTAATGTTGCGCAATCTTTTTGAGCGTTGCACGTTGCGTGTTGCTCGTCAATTGTTGCCTGGTGGATGCAAGACTTTTATTTAGTGGAATAAAGTTGAACGCCCGGACATAAGATGAAGAAATTTTTTAAATTACAGTACAATTTTTATCTCTAAGCTTTCCAGTTATTGTTTTATAACGTTGATAAAATTACGCAGAACTCGCTACACCTTGAAACAATTTGTATCTACTATTTGCTTTGACTGTCCGACTGGTGTCAACGACTGCTCGTTATTTTGTTTTCTTTTTATCGGGTATGGCCTCAGTATGACTTTCAGAAATAATTTATAAGGACTTAATAGAGATTATCGCTAAGTTGGTGATGTAATAACAACATACAAACACAATTTACTATGTTATAAGAGTATACCTATCTGTAGAGAAGAGGAAATGTAGGGTCGGACACACATACTTTCTATATATACTCCATAATATACTATATATCATCCAGACCCGACATATTCCATTTTTACGATCGCATAGGCGTGCAGTGCTTGTAGAACTCACAGTACCGTGGGACACTAAACGCCGTAGAAGTAGGAGCAAGGGGAATTCTAGCTAAATCCCTGTACAACTTACTTGAAGACCTCGGATTGCCAAGAGCTTCAGTAAGCTCTTTACTAAATCGAATATCAAAAGCGGCATTGATAGGATCTTACCAAATTTGGATATGTAGGGCGGGGGGAACACTACTGACGGTGGCGGTGAGCACTGATGCATCACAAGGTGGCCACCCTAAACCTACATCTGGGTCGCAAGTCCCAGTCACCGTCACGGTGTTCCTCTCTGTATCACGCTATGGACCCGGCGACCGCACGGTGAATCCATGGAGTACCGAGAATCAGATCTCTGTATAGAGTAGCATAAATTTGCTACACTATTATGCATAATACATTGGCTATACGTGCATACATACACTTAACCCTAAACACATAACCCCATAACTTTCAACCCGAAATCGGGTAGAAGCGCTGATCTTAGACGATTCCGACACGCCTTCCCACTCTTTATTTACCTACTTTTGGTGGCGCAACAAGTGGATGACTCTACTAGCCTACATTTCACGAATTCCCATTGGCGGAGACGTTGGGATATTCACGGTTAACCAACTGTCAACGTTTTTAATCCTATAATCTATTAAATATAATATGTCTATTGTGGAATTAAAATTAGTTTATGTGCGGTTTTAGTCACGTTTGAATCGGTTTTGCGTTACGGACCGTACGGGACCTCATATTACTTTTAATTTTAATATAAAACTTTATAAACATCGTAATTTTAATTTTAATTTTCGCCTTATGTTTACTACTATCCTCTTAGCGTTAATTCCCGGTCGCATCCGAAGCTTTCAGCTCGGAGTCTGGGGTCCGCTTTTTACCAGTCTTAACCACGGATTTGACTAGACCTCGATATTTTCCGTGAAGCGATTGTCATCTGACCTCCACAACCCAATGTTAACATTAGGCGATAAATTTCGATTTCGCCTTATGTATATCCGGGGATAAAGGCGTGATTGTATGTATGTATGTATGTATGTATGTATGTATGTATGTATGTATGTATGTATGTATGTATGTATGTATGTATGTATGTATGTATGTATGTATGTATGTATGTAAACTCATCCTTACACTTTGCGACAGGAAACGGTACGCACAGTGAGGTATGAAAATAAATTAATTCCACCCACGCTCAAGCTGTGGAATGATCTCCCTGCTGCGGTTTCCCCAAGCGACTACAATATTGGGTTCTTCAAGAAGGTCCTACAGGGTCGGCAGCACGAGTATGACGCATCTGGTGTTATATACGTCCTTAGGCCACGGCAACCACTTTCCATCAGGCAAGTCATGTGCTTATCTGCCACCTAAGTGGTATAAAAAAGTGGGAGTCGCCACTGGTAAAGTGACGTGACGTGAAGTGCCACCATACAGTATCGAAAGTTGAAAAAAAAGTCGATGCTAGATTTTAAATATAAAGATATTATGATTCCGCGGCCGACCGCATACGACAACTGCCGACGCACGCAGCACATGCGCGTATTTCATTGCGGCTTCTCAATGGTCCCCTTTATTCGTATCGGAGTTTAACAAGTAATGGGTGCGCTGTATCTGCTGCATGCGTCTGTCGTTGTCGTATGCGGTCGGCTTCGGAATCATACCTTTTATTCATAACACCATATTATTATTACGAGTGCTATGGCATACTTTGGGTGAGGCCTAAGTCCAACAGTGGACTGAAATAGGCTATTGATTGATTGATTGATAAGAACGAAATGTTAGGCAATAGTATTTTTTTCTTACCAGTCTTTTTCTAGCCATTTACTAGCTATTGGTATAAAGATACTAATAGTATTTTTATTTTGTTGTAATATTCTAAAAATCTACCACTTTTTTGTAAGACAAGGCCGATGTTTCTTACAGTTTTCATTTAATATTTTGAAAAAAAAAAAAACACTACTGAGAGAGCGAAATAAGGTGTCGAAAGTTTATACAACAATTACTATTAGAACTATCATATTTATACAACAAGTCCGTCAGTTTAGAAAAAAATACTATTGGTGATGGAAGTCGACATCCACGCAGGTAGAGCTGCGGGCGAAAAGCTAGTTATTATTATATAGATAATATGGTGATGAATTATGTTTCGGTTATTTACATTGTGTATAGACACATAGACAATGATAAACGAATAGGAGGTAGTAATATCATTCGTATAGTGGAGAAAATGTTTGTTTCGTGGTCAATTAATTACTGAACACCCCCAGGCTACAACTTGCCGCGCAAATAAAGGTAAATATTAGTACAACAATATAATATTGTTAGAGTCAGAATAAACATTGCGCACATTATCAAAACAAACATTTTATGGCATCGATTAACAACTTTATTGAGATATTTATGGTACAATTATAATATATTTTGATTTGAAAATAACAAATTAAAAACTAAAATCAAAACGCGCCATGGAATTCCTTGATGGTATCATAGATGAACGTAGGTGAACCTTTAAAAAAAAACTTTTCCTAAAGGGAATTGGTAGTGTAAAGGTATGCCCTATGATTCCGAAGCCGACGCATGCAGCATATACAACGCACCCATTACTTATTAAACTCCGATACGAATAATAAATCGGCCAAGTGCGAGTCGGACTCGCCCATGAAGGGTTCCGTAGTAGCAAAGGCGAAAATTGCGGTTTATGACGTATTAAAAAAAACTACTGACTGGATCTCGTTCGAACCAATTTTTAGTGTTAGTTTGCATGGCAATTTACATCATATATTTTTTTAGATTTATCATTCTCTTATTTTAGAAGTTAGAGGGGGGGGGGCACATTTTTCCACTTTGGAAGTGTCTCTCACGCAAACTATTCAGTTTAGAAAAAAAAATATGTTAGAAACCTCAATAGCATTTTTAAAGACCTATCTATAGATACCCCACACGGGGTTTGATGAAAAAAAAAATGAGTTTTAGTTCTAGTATGGGGACCCCCAAAATTTAATGCTTTTTTTTATTTTTGTGTGACATTTTTGATGCGGTTCACAGAATACATCTTCTTACCAAGTTTCAACAGCATATGCCTTATAGTTTCGGAGAAAAGTGGCTGTGACATACGGACGGACAGACAGACGGACGGACAGACATGACGAATCTATAAGGGTTCCGTTTTTTGCCATTTGGCTACGGAACCCTAAAAAGGACCATTGAGAAGCCGCAATGAACTACGCGCATGTTCTGCGTGCGTCGGCAGTTGTCGTATGCGGTCGGCTACGGAATCATGCCTTTAGTATTTTTTCATATAGGACACGTCAATTTGACTTCACCTCGCCTGATACTAAGCTGAAGGCGAAGTCTAAAGTAAGAGGGTCACCATTATAGACATGTTACAATCAGCCTCATCGGATGCTTCGTCACGCCTCAAATGACCTTACAGCTAAGCTACATTGCTTATGTTATTTTTGATTTCAAGTTGATTATGTGACCATTCGAACCCGGGACGTCACAATCGTAATGACGACTTACGACGCTTTATTGTCTATTGTCACGTTCTATTTGACATTTCACGACAGCCATCTGCTTCCAACTTCGAGGGGAGAGAGTGTCATAGCCTCGTTGGTCAGTAAAAGAATAATGGAAAAATGTGCAAAGAAACGTGCTCTCTGAGGAAAGTAACATCAAGTTTGATATAATGAAATGAAGTTCTATTTAAAGCCCTTCAGAGAAGTGCTACGAAAAACAAAAGTTACGCCGTAACTGCGTAGCGGTGCTACACGTGTCAAATGGCATGTTGGCTACAGGTAGCTACGCAATTTTTAGCGATGTTAGCAATCGCATAGCTATCTGTGGATTACATGGTTTAAAGTGAATTACTATACTTATTATAGGAGGGATATACAGGGTGTAAAAATTCAAGGATCTAAGGAGTATCGAATATCGAAGGACTTTAAAAAAGTTTAGGAGATTTAAATAATTCGCAAAAAAAAAAATTTCTTTTTTTCTGTCGAAGATAAGGAGGTCCATTTTCTGGTGCCTGCTTGTCCTTGAATTTTGGACAAATCTACAAAATCTGTATATTGAATACATGAATGCGTGTTATGTGGGCTCATTAGCTGTGTCAATAGTAACCGCTAACATTGTAACTTGCAAGGTCAAGCTAATACTATCCAGGTTGTTGTTAGGATGGGTGACTATTCTTAAGACATTGAGACCCTTCGTTGGACAGTTAGACAGTCCGTCCCAATTTTCATACAAATATCTACGGCTGTAGTTACGGGTAGTTGGAGCCCTAAAAATTCCAACAACTGGTCTAACATGGTTAAAAAAACATGGGCTTTTAGGGTCTGCAACTTTCGTATTTATGATACTGTCTGAAGTTTACGCAACCTCACTCATTAAAATAAAACTACTGTCAACACGCGACCATGGCTGCTGAAAAGTAGGGCTAAAAGTAAATAGTAACAAAGGTATCGCGATAGAATCCGCTAAAAAGTGGGTTTTTCCGTATTTATTAGGATTAAGTACTTTATTGTCCTTTTGCACACACAGACACATAAACACACATACAGGTATGTTTACACGTGTCTTTTGCGATGTTTCCTGGAATATTTGCTCAAGTGGCTCTTTGTAATGACGTCGTGTCATTTCTTTTGTAAATCTAAATAATATTATGTATAATGTTGACGCTAACTAGAGAGGTACTTATTTTCTCCGCGTGTTTCCTCGCAGAGTAGAATAGAGTAGTAATGTACAAGGCGACTAAGGGATACGGCTGTTTTATATACCATTTAGGTTTTTTTATGCCCTCTTCCTACAGTCCCGGAGCCTTTAAGGGGGGCGTGAAAAAGCAGCTCATGAGTGACGCTTGGTCAGAGCAGAGTATTTTCCTCTTTTCCAATCATTTACTATCCAGGTTGGTCTTAGGATGGGTGACTATTCTTAAGACATTGGACCCTTCGTTGGACAGTTAGACCGTCCGTCCCAATTTTCATGCAAATATCTACGGCTGTCGTTACGGGTAGTTGGAGCCCTAAAAATTCCAACAACTGGTTTAAATTTTCAAACTGAGCCATATTCTATACAGCCAGTTATTACTGCGCTATTTATATAATAATTATATATTATTTATTATTACATTTTGGTAGTTTGCAACCTCTTTGCACGTTTTACTATAATCCGCACATTCGCGCATGTTCTAAATTCAAATATTTTTATTCACTCAGGGAAACAAAGAGCGTTTTATCACTGTTTTATTGTTTATTTTTGATGACTCGCGGGCCCTATGTCGAGTGTCAATGGTAATTTTATTTTTGGAATTCTTGTCTATTTGTTCGCGATGGAGGCAAAAACTACTGAACGGATTGTTGTGCATTTTTTTATTACAAGGGTGATAGTTGTAGTTTTTGGTCAGACTTAAAATCTGCCGTAGGTGATGTTTGCTCGCAATTGTTTGATGAGTACCGGAGATAATATGATAAAAGTTGCGATAGCCAACATTTGCGCGGGCGAAGCCGCCGGCATACATTAGTAATAAATAAATAATAAGTTGATTTCCTTCCACTCTTTTGATGACGATAAAACTCAAATGTGGCACTCTGGGACTGCGGACGGAGTGAAACTGTCTGTATAAAAAATTAAAAGGAAAAGTGGCTGCATAGAATATAAAAAAAACTTTCACCCAAAAAATATAAACGCGCAACGCGGCTAAAGTAGTCTTCACTTTAGAAATCATGTTGTACCTACCAACTTACACAAATATTAAAAAAAAAACCAACAAGAATGCACCAAATAATATATGTTATTCAACAAGTTGTTGACAATACTATCGGACAAAAAATGCAGCGCGTGTCACTTACTGCCACCTACGCCGACACCGTTGCGTTGCCTTTCTGCAGACTGCGCCCATTCATTGGAGGCAGGACGAAAATAATGTTACACATGGACTGGAAAACCGATGAGCAGACATTTCATTACTTTTAAATTTTGTTTAATAAGCAACTTCAAGAAAAAATAACCTGACCTATATTTTAATTTCATGCAGAGAACAAATAGTGTTTTTAATAAGATTCCAGAACATATTATTGCCTTAATTTATAAAAGAAACATTGGTGTAAGTACTGTAGTGGTCTAGGTGTAGGTACTTGAAATTTTTGGCATATTGCAAAAATAAAAATAAATACTTTACAAATACAGTAACTTTTGAAAAAATTGGTAGCTTATCTTATCTAATAGGTATCTAATTATTAGTTAAAAAACCCTCTAAAATGATAATTCTTTATGTAAATAATAATCCTTACGGAAATAAAACCGTGTCTTTATCTAAGTATAATAAATCTGTATTCAAATATTGTTTAAAAAATATTGGGTGTCTACGTATTTTATATTTATTATACAATATTGTGATAAGTAAAAGCTTACTTAATGCAGTTAAGAATTCACATAAACCTTTGCTTTAAGTATTTTAAACCCCCTTTAGCACGAAGACTCCCACACTCGACGACAATACAGTTATAAAAGAATAATAACACTCGTTATCAACAAATAGTTTCAAAAACAAACAATGACAGTACTTACAACGGTTGGCCGCCCGCTGCAGCGGTGTGTCCCCCACACTTTCTCACACGCCACCACGCACCTGGCTCAAGCAAAGGTGTCGCTAATTGAGCCTGTGACGTCGAATTTTTTTTTAAGAACGCGTGTGTGGTACCGTTATTTGAGGTTTTGAAAACATTCTTTTTTTAATTTGCTCTTGGTTTAATTCGCCGTGATTTGAACTATTAATAGGTATATTAATTTAAGAAATGATAAGAAGAAGATTTAATTTTATAATTCAAGCTTAAATACCCCTGTTACGAATTATGAAATTCTTTCTTGAAATAAAATGACATAGCCTAAGTTCCATTTTGAACTTACAAAGTGTTTACTTGTAAGTTTTTGAACTTAATTTAAAAAGGGAGTGCCTATTAAAGGTACCTAGGTACCTAGGCACTCCTAAAAATAATATACCTTTTTGTCGGTCAATGATAAACCCAAACAAATCAATTTGTTTCATAGAAAATAAATACAAATCAAAACTAATTCGTTCATTGCTTTTTACACTCTCCTTCATCAATTTCACAGATTACTTAACCTTCAGCTACTAAGCATAACTCTATAATTACTAAATAACAATAATTATTACTCGCGATATCTTTATCAATACATAATTTATGATGTCCGGCCCCTCACCCTTACTTAGCCAAACTAGTACCACACAATAGTAGGTGTCGTACAAATGTTCCGTTATCGCACAGTGGTGCACTACAAGGTACAAACACTCCTTACATTCCGCTACAGCGTGGGAACGACCCTCCAAGTCAACCCCCGACACACTCCGCTAGGGGAGTCCGTTCTCACGCGACTCACACCTGCGAATTTCATACTCTTAATAATAGTAAATTGTGTAGGTAAGACGCATTAGCGATGTAGACTTTAAAAATGTGTTCTGTTCTGATTTCAAATCGCTAATAATTTACTGTTTGATACAAAGTGATTCGAAATCAGAATAAATTTTGTTAATCATGAACACACTAAACTGTCCGCGCAGTTCCCGCAACCCATGCAAATTACCTACAAAAAAATCTTTATCCAGGGGCCCAATAATTCTACTATGAAAATTCGATTTTGATTCGAGTGACTATCAAAATCAAATTAAATGTCAAAAA
This sequence comes from Eilema depressum, assembly GCA_914767945.1. Classification (NCBI taxonomy): domain Eukaryota; kingdom Metazoa; phylum Arthropoda; class Insecta; order Lepidoptera; family Erebidae; genus Eilema; species Eilema depressum. Next base: position 28,584,018 of record OU612012.1, on the reverse strand, counting down.
ATGATCACAATTTCAATGAAAAGAGAGTCAATTCTTGTAATTACCATTTTTTTTAATTAAATTAAAAATTAAAAAATTACCATCCAAAATAAACTCCAAAAGTAGAAAATTAATTGTTGGTTAGCCCTTTAACTCTAATATCCTAGTAATATTTTGATTCAAGTGTTGCCATGTCCTTAGGAGTTATTTTCTACTTTTTGGATGAGACGGGGTTTTTTTAAAATATCTGATAACATGGCGGAGTACTTTCCATCCGTCCGACAGCCGCGACATGACGCCATCAAAACACTGGTCGACCAACACGTTTTATTTTTTACTTTTTAGAGATTTTTTTTACAACATTCCACAACTTGGACAGGGGCATGGAATCAGTTTTTCTAAGGGCGGATAATAGTACTATTATTTAATTCGGTGATAATAGTAGGTACCTATCCAACTAGTACTATACATACTGTCTTACTAATAAAAATTATACAGGGTATACACAATTGTTACCTGTAACAAAATGTATGGACATTGAACACAACTGTAAACAACTGTACATACCCTGTCTAACTTTTTTTATTAGTAAGTCGGATATTGTTTATTTACAAGGTAGTAGTGCACCGTAGAACAATAAACAAGTCGTATAACCTGAGCTGAGGCTGAGTGCGACGACCTTTACATAACTAACCTTTTTATGTGTAGGTGAGTTCAAATATTTGCAACTAAACATATAATCTACATTGATAAAGACTCCTACCGTCCTAGTGAATAACGTCGAAAACGAAAATCATTTAAATCTTATTTTTGAAATGCGTATATTTGTCATATATTACATAATAAATAAAATCGGGCAAGTGCGAGTCGGACTCGCCCATGAAGGGTTCCGTATTGTAGAAAAGGCGAAAATTGCGGTTTATGACGTATTAAAAAAAAACTACTGACTGGATCTCGTTCGAACCAATTTTTAGCGGTAGTTTGCATGGCAATTTACATCATATATTTTTTTTAGATTTATCATTCTCTTATTTTAGAAGTTAGAGGGTGTCATTTTTTCACTTTGGAAGTGTCTCTCGCGTTAACTATTCAGTTTAGAAAAAAATTATGTTAGAAACCTCAATTGCATTTTTAAAGACCTATCTATAGGGTGAATATCAACACGAACAATTTTTTTTAGTTTCGGTGGCGCATTTTTTTTTAGGTTTTATCAGAAATTACTAATTAAAATCTTCATTAGCACAACAAACTATAACATATTTTGTAAATTTGCCAACAATCACAACAGTAGTTACAGAGATATAACTAATTGAAGTTGTTCCAGCCACCAAAATTGAATTTTGGTCCACCGAAGCTGAAAATCATATGAAATGGTAAATATGTCCAAAATAAAACAAGTTAATATGCAAATATTTACTGTAAATATACTAAACAGTTATAATTTTACGATAACCACTATAGTAAGTCTCATATTTAAGATTTTTTTTGCATGACCTTTACGCTGACCTTTACGCACAGCTGAGGTCAACGACCCGGCGTAATTTTAATTTTCAATTATTTTTGTTTACTATATAACATCAATTAATGTTTAGAACTTAGCTGAACACAAATAATACAAAAATGTAGTCTAAATTAATAAAATTGTATAGAAAAAAGGAATATTTAACATTATTCGCCACCAAAGCCACCAAGACTAAGCCACCAACACTGAAAATTTAGACAAAAAGGTCTACTGGAGTTGAATGAATTAGTTAAATCTTACAATAACAATATAGGTAAACAACAGAAAATATACCTCTTTAATGATCCATTATTCCAGTAAATAAAGCAAAAAGGAAGCAAGAAATTCGATCCACCATTACTTAAAAATAGTTGGACAAAACGCCACCCAACGTGTTTACTTAAATTTTGGCGGGAAATGCTGCACACTGTCAAACCAGCAGACTGCGTAAGCACTAGAGCGTGACTAAAGGTACCAGGTACAAACAAAACGATACATCTCGCGGTATTCGGGAACGATGTAGGACATTTTGAAATTCGACCACCAAAACTTGCCTTTTTGCTGGGACAAAATGTAAGCCTAATTTTTTTAATGTTCTAATGGATCAATTCACAAATATTCTACACATTAGGATGCTCCAACTTTTTAAGTTTTTAATGTCAAAACTTTTATTCCTTCGAACTTTAAAACCTACTCTTGACGACCGTAAGTTTAACCTGAGGTAGGCTCGGGACAGGCCACCAAGCGCTTAAATCGAGCATATATATATTTTTTTTAAATATAAATAAGAACATAAACTGAAATATAAGCATATAAACAAACGTGTGTTTTGCTGAAGTATACGCCAAAAAAAAAATTGTAACGAAATATCAACGTTACACTACGATTCTCACCCTGGACACTCCAAAAATGGTGTCGGGATATTCACCCTATAGATACCCCACACGTATGGGTTTGATGAAAAAGACGTGTGGCACTCGGGGACTGCCGCGGTAAAGCTATTGCACAGCATTTTTTATCAACTTATGCAATTATAATTACTTACGTTAAGCGGAGCTACTTCGGAGCAGCTCGGCTCGATTCGTGCGAGCTTCGGAGTGTTAGGTTTTTTTTGTTACGGAATTTCTGGATTCGGTCTCCACGCTCAAGGCCCGCGATAGAAGCTATGCAATATCTTAAAAAAAAAAGAGTTTCAGTTCTAAGTATGGGGACCCCGAAAATTTAATGCTTTTTTTTATTTGTGTAAAGTGGCTGTGACATACGGACGGATAGACAGACGGACGGACAGACATGACGAATCTATAAGGGTTCCGTTTTTGCCATTTGGCATGTGAAAAGTGAGAAAGTAATCGACTGTTTTCACGTGTTCTAGGCTTTTGTGAGGTGTTTATCAAGGGAGAACTGTATCTCATTGTCCCCTTAATGTACACATATAAAAATTATGACTAGGTACATATATGCAAAACAAATGTACCTACTGCATCCATTTCTTATTTCGGAATGTCGAATCGGACTAAAAGACTCCTACTGAGTCTTGTCCGATGATTTTATAATCATCTGCATCATCGGACTACTGAGCCGAAAAAGTCTAAGTAGTTCGATCATCGGACTATTTAATCGGACTACTGATACTAGGCCTATTGAACAATGTTGAACACTTAAATATGTGTGAAAAAAAAAATTGAACACTTAAAAATGTATATGTAAAAATTATTCTTCGGGTGGTACCGTTTTCCACCCACGTGGTAAAAGTATTTTCGTAAGGTAATTATGAATTATGAATTATAAGGACGGCCTACTAATTAATTATTGAAAATTTTAAGACGATTGAAGTTCCTTTACCGCACAAAGATGAAAAGACAAGTGTGGGTGTTATGATTTTCATATCAATCAATTCACCTCAATTTTGCGACCTCCTAAAATAACATTAGGTATATAAGACAATTTTAATAAGAAAAAATAAACAGTTGTTAATAGATGAATGAAGAATGTTTTATTTATTACAACAAAATAATATATCGCGGCCAGTGTAACCTAAACTAAAACGAGGTACATATTACTATTAGAGCTATCGGGATATTTACTTATGGTCCTCCGTGATCATGGTGCTTGCAACAGTGCCGAAATATAGGATAGGTACTCAAAACAATACATGGTTAATATCCCGATAGTTCTAATGGTAATGTGAACAATCATGATACTATTATAAATACCTGTAAAGCGAGGTATTTCATATCACGCCCCAAATATATGATACTCATCTACGTAGTCTATTTCATATATAGATAAATAATTATTTTGGTACATTTCGAATTTACATTCATATACTAAATGGCATGCCCGAAACGCCCAACGACGTTAGGCGTTCAATGTTTTGTTTGTTCCATGATCTCGTGGTTCTCGCAAACATTGTTGTGTAGGAACCACTTTGGACAAAGGATGTTTGTGATTCATGTATTCCAATTAATACGTAATAATATAATTAATCCGACAGTAAACATACAGCCCATGACAAACTGCCCGCTAGACGGCAACAGGCTCGCCTCCTATTACGTGGGACGGTGGGACCGAAAATCATCAGCTAAATGTGGGTATTAAAACGGCTCGGCCTTCGGGGATTTACAGGCGTGAGTATATGTATATTATATTGTATGTATTATAATTAAAACAGCCTTTGTAACACGGAGGCAGGGAACGCGCCTGCTACGAAGGGGGTGCCTGTTCGATTCACTCTCAGTGCAAATACTTTCAAAGCACGAATATGGCTATTTGCATTAGTCTAGTCGTGCCTTTGAGAGCACTTAAGGCCGTCGGTCCCGGTTGTCATACGAACATCTATAACTGCCGTTACGGGTATTTTGAGCCCTAAAAAGTCGCAACAACTGGCCTAACTGCAATACTTCGATATCGCCAATCGGTTGTCATGTGGATGTCAGATGCAGTCGCTTCATAGAAAATATCGAGCCAAACCGACAGTTTGAGTGGAAAATGTGGATCCAAGGTAAAAGCTGTGGTAAAAGCTTCGGTTGCGACTGGCATTAACACCAGGATATATACTATTTTCCATTGTGGTAGATTACACGATACCACAATATAAAAAGTTAGGTAGAATTTATTGATTGCAAATCATATCATTTCGTTGCCCGTCTATCTGTTGAGACCTTTTCGTCAAGAATTTCTGAAAGTATCAAGGTCAACTCATGCTCAAATGTACTTTTTGTTATTTATCACATAGTTGACGATTACGATGTTTTCCCCAGACCACATAATGTGTCTAAAGTGTCTAAACAGCGTGGGAAAGTAGTAGGCTGAGTAAATACTTCTAATATCGCGTTACGTTGGTATTAAACGGTAAACAGTTATTTTATTGTCGCTATTTGTATTGATAAGATGCTGAATGTCAGCGGTACCGGTTCCGGGTAGTTTTTTTTAATCTTTTTGAATATGGAACACGTAGTTTTGCATGTAATACACAATTACAAAATAAAAATGCGGTTTTTCTGTTATCTGTCGTGATGGTCATAACATTTTGTTTTGCTCCCGTGGGCTCCCGTATCTATAAATTGATCGTTCTAGTTTTCATGTTTCTTATATAGAGGTTTATATTATGGTCATCTGTAAGTAAACTGAGCGCTGGAAATCCCACAAGCGGAGGCCTGCCCCCCTAGACAAGTGGCAATTCTTTGGCCGGCGTATTCTAGAATAGAACATACGGCTGTCATATACATCAAATCCCATGAATTCGTCATGCTATTCTACAATACGTCGGTCACCGAATTGCCACTTGTCTCGGGGGCGGTGGAGGGGAGAAGAATGGCTGGCCAAACAATGCGTCGAAGTCGCGAATGCTGACCGCACTACCGAAGGCAATACGGACAGAAGTCAATTTTGACAAACCATGTGCTTCTAGTTTAGTCTCATCAAAACCTATATACCTAACTAAACTACCACCTCTTCACTGGTTCCGGAAACAAAGTTGTAGCCATGAAGACGTAACACGTATTATGTTGGTATTAGTACCCATATTTGCCCATTAGGGCAAAGTACCTTTATTTGAGTGAGCGAGTGGAGCGAGCGGGTCTTCGTTTCGGCAAGATGGCCTTTTTACTTTTGTCCGTATCTTTCCGACGAATTAATAAACCGATTTTCACCGAACTTGGCAGACATGTTCTTTGATATAAAGCTCAACTTTTGTCGTGAGCTATTTCAATAGGAGGGAAAGTGAGGGAGAAAATGGGGAAGATTGCTGTCGTGTTATTTATGAGCAGATCTTGATAATTTGTCTTTGTCCTGCTTGTTTTCTTCGCTGACGGCACAAAATCTCTCTGTTCTTACAGGTCGGTAGGACTCCCCTGGTGTTGCACTCGTCCATAGGTCACAGTAACCACTTTCCATTGGATGGACTGTATGCTTGCCAGCGACCTACATATAACATATGTACATAAACTCACGCCTTTATCCCCGAAGGGGTAGGCAGAGGTGCTAGCACCCACATTTCGCCGTTTATGTTTAGGTCCCAATGTAATAGGTGGCGAGCCTATTGCCATTAACCGGGCACTTATAAACCTGCGATAAATACACACATAACTTCGAAAAGCATCGAAAAGTCATTGGTGTGTGCCATGGGCCAGCGACCTAAGTGGTATAAAAAAAAAACTGAAACATTAAGGACATGGTTCCTCACAGGTTGTTGTGAAAAGAACACATGCCTCGTAAAAGGTGAACTTTGTTATAAAAAAATACAGATGTGAAAAAAAAAGGGAAGCTTGCTGTAGCAAGCTTCCCTCTTTTTTCATATGTATAGCATTTTGTAAGGACGGACTGTAATTTTAGTGGGAGAACATTCAGGGCTGTTTCGTATCGTTTTTTTTTTTCAAATTTTAAGGACACCAGATTTGATTATAGGTATCTGAAAAATGTGGCAAAAGGTGCTTGCGAGGTCTAAGTATGTACTTATTAGTTTGATTTATAAAAAAATGTTGGGATAAGGATGTAATTATATGTATGTATATACTTTAATTTATGTTCAATCTCTAAGTAAAATAGTTAAAAAGTATTAACGCTTTGAAACCTTAACCACGGAACCGATCTTGATTAAATTAGGTCGCGATAATCGACACCCACAACCAAATTAAACAGCTAGTTAGTATTTTTTAATATTCAGAATGTCGAAATGACGGTTTGTGAATAGTGTACATGTCTCCAAAATCTATTGTGCTTTTTGGTCGACTCTAAATCTAGCTCACCTTGGTACGTAGATCTGTATGTAGACCACATGAGTAGATAAGCGAAATGTAGACTACCTGATCCTGATAGGCTCATGTTTGAATATACCGAATATACCGATCCTGTGGCAATATAGGTACTTATATAGGTACATTAGGTACACCTACTTGCACCCTCAGAAATTGCTGAACATTATCAAATTTACACACGATTTACATAGAAATAAATGCATAGACATCATGATATTTAACATTTGTATTTTTTTGATATTCAATTTTTGTTACAATGGGAAATTTCAAGCTATAGGGTACCTGGGAATGTGTAAAGATAATACCTATGTTCCTGTATCTACATGATGTATGATACTAAGTACCTAGTTATTTATAACGAAGTTTACTTACTTTGACTAATAAAATATACGAGGGTCCGTGTCTTTCTCTCTGTGTCTCTGTGGCGTAGCGGTAGTGAACGCGGCGGCTACGCAGGAGGCGCGGGTTCGATCCCCGCTCAGTGCAAATGTTTGTGTGCATGAATATGAATATTTGCATTGGTCTGGGTGTTTCTATGTTCTATATATTTACGAAAAAAAATGTATCTAAGTATGTTTATCCGCATTCTAGAACCCATAACACAAGCTAGTTAAGCTATGCTTACTTTGGGTCTAGATAGCGTTGTGTAGAATGTCCTACAATATTTATTTATTTATTTATTTTATTTATGTATTTCACACTCCAATTAAGTGACCACTTGCACGGCGGGAAAATCTGTGTTTCTGATTGGGAATAAACCTACAAAAACTGACATGTGTTGTATTGTAGGTCTATTCCAGAGAAACACTGTTAATAAGTAGGTAGTTGGGAAAAAATCCTATCATGTCACACTATTACATGAAAACTATTTTTTCCCCAAACAGAAATATACCACTACTGCTAAATGTTGATGTTAGATACAAGTTCCTTCTTACCTGAGACCTTGCCTTCAGCTTACCATCAGGCGAGGTGAAACAAAATTGGTAGACATGTCCTACATAAAAAAAATGCACCCAGTAAATAAAAAATAAACGATTTCAATCTCTTTCTTTCTGTATCTGTATCAGCATCTCAAATCGGAAAATGTTATCTAATTTGTGGCCCGATTCAGAAAATTTACGTTTTTCATAAAATATGATTGCAAAACTTACAAAAATGATTAAATCAAAAATTTCAAAATCGTATCTCAAAATAATACAACATCAATTAAGTAATAATTCTGAACGATAATTAACTTAACTAAAACGTCACAAAAGCGTTTAACATTGAAGTTCCCACGCAATTTCTTCTCCAAACTGACCCTGAGCATACTTAATAAAACCTAGTTCTCAAAAGTGACGCAACAAAGCCCTTCAAGGATATCCATCTTGCGACACAAAGAACCGTTAGTACCATTCAAAATAATCCCCTTCGCACTCTGCGGGGGCTACTCGTACGACAGAGGGTGTGTGCGTCTCACGGCTGCATTTTATTATTACTTACTACTGTATACTATAAACCTACTACTATTTTCTACCACGCGCCGCACACCTGCCCGGTAACTGTAGTTGGAGTATTTTTTTGTCGAATAGTAAACGGGATTCGTTTTCGCTATCTATTGTAGAAATAGAATTGGTTATTTTTTATACGTGTTTTGATAGTTCGTGTCATTTTTTTTGTTACTATTTAGTATTATGTTTTTTTTACTTACAATTTATGACTGTTCAATAACTATTTGATAGTAGATACTTATGGTGGTTTAGTTTCATATTTTTAATCAAAAAGAGATATTAGTAGGCTTTTTAAGAAGGTCGACAAAGAGCAGCACTGCAATAATAATTCACTAAGCGAGCACAACGATGCGACAACGATGCGAGGCGCAACGTACATTGTCATTGGTCAGATTGTATCACGTCATTGGAAATCGACCAATGACAGTGTCTATCGCGCACATCGTTGCGACTCGCATCGTTGTCGCATCGTTGTGCTTGCTTAGTGAATTGCACAGCAGGTGACATTTCTGGTGCCGTTGGAGCGTTTATAGGTTACGAACCAAGGCCTGATACTTATTTGCCACCGTGAGCCTACCTTAACAACCACATTTCGCCAACTATGATTTTCGGTCCACGTCATAGGGTAGGTTCAGGCTCGCCTAATGCCGTCAAGCGGGCACTTGGTCATGGGCTGTATATTTACTGTCGAATGGAGAACAATCCTATCCCTTAATCGCCTTCTACGACACCCACAGGAAGAGATGGGGTGGCCATATTCTACCTGGAACAATATTATAAGTGTGAAAGATTGTTTGATTGAATGGATGGATATTTGTTTGATATTTGACTGCCTCCGTGGCGTAGCGGTAGTGAACGCGGTCGCTACGCAGGAGGCGCGGGTTCGATCCCCGCTCAGTGCAAATATTTGTGTGCATGAAATATGAATATTTGCATTGGTCTGGGTGTTTCTATGTATAATATGTATGTATTTACAAAAAAAAAAATGTATCTAAGTATGTTTATCCGCATTCTAGAACCCATAACACAAGCTAGTTAAGCTATGCTTACTTTGGGTCTAGATAGCGTTGTGTAGAATGTCCTACAATATTTATTTATTTATTTATTTATTATTTATTATTTGTTTGGCTTCAGGGGACAAATTGGACATTATTCAATTTTTGTTTACTATTAAGTAGTTATTTTATGTTAAGTACCTACTGTACGAGCTACGGTTGTAACTTGGAATGTAACTACTAGGTTCTTTTCTGAGTACGCTACACTATACTTATTAGCTGTTTATGTAGTATAACAAAAAGGAAAATGTATTAATGTATGGTAAGCGATATTGTTGTGCTATGAACTTAATGCTATATACTATTATATTATAGCGCGGTCTGAAGAACGCTATAAGCTAATCGACGACTGTACATCAAGTTGGCGTACATACTTAAGTATACTGTTGTTATTATCGTACGGAACAGAATGCACGATCCATTCCGCCTACGCAGTACACTTATAAACAGTAAGTCCAGTTAATCTTTTTGACTACCTACTGTATTTTACGATAGGGTTGTCACTGACTGCCACCGACGCCATGAAGTCATTATTTCGGCAGTCTGTTCTCCTGTGGAGAATTATATGATCTGTGTGGCGTAGGCGTAGGGTTTCAACTCCCGCTTGGTGCAAATATTCATCATCATCTTCATGAAGACGTATTTTCCTGATTGCATCCGAGGCCAAGATGACCTTGGAGCTCAGGGTTCACTTTACGGCTCCTCCTCCTCCACTTCGCACGATCTTGGGCGTCCATGGTAGTGAGACCATTTGCACGCATATGTCATCCTCCATGATGTCAAGCCATGTCTTTTGGACCTACACCTTCTACCTGGACCCGGGTGGGTAAGTTATCGTATAGTAATAAAGAGATACTTAAAAGGCCTTACCTGCGAGAAGGTTCCTCACGCGATCTTTACGCGTGACACTGCACATCCACCGCAGCACCGCTTAGTGCAAATATTAGTATACATGAATATGTCATTTGTCTGGATGCTTCTATGTTTATGACGAAATTCTATGTGTACGACACGACTTTGCCTGCCATGAGGATAAGTTGATGTCTCATGAAAAAGGGTCACCATTATAGACACCAGCAATAGCGCCCCTCAGCTTGACGGCCTCATCAGTTGCTTTTTCACGCCCCGCACAAAGGCCCCGTGCTGAAGGAAGAAGGAAACACGTAAGCTGATAAAGAATTCCAACAATTCCAAGCTGGTGAAATGAGTGTAATGGATTTCACTATAGTGATAAAATATTATAGAAAAAAATTCTGGCTAAGGGTCGCCATGTAATGGAGTGATGTAGGTAAATAAATTAGAGATTACTGTTTGATTTCCTAATTCGTATACTACCTAAAATATATGCGTGCAGTTACATTATTATAAGATAAGGCGAGCTGCAAACTAAATGGGTGTATAATGCACGTCTAGACTGAGGACTTGGTAGGTATGTTATACAGACCTGAGAAGTTGACAACCCTACGTTATTCACTTATTTTGTGCTTATTGTTGCGTCTGCGCCGGATCTAAACATAAACGCGCATGCCTTACTGTCCCTCGGTCGCTACAAATACTATTTATATCAATCAAGACAATCAGTAATTCATCATTGACATTATAATCGGCCATGGTTATGGCGGTTGTTATTCGCCTCTTTATATTGATTTGACTTAAGTATATCAACTTAAATGGTAGCAACTGTCTTGATACTTTCATTTGCAAATCGCCAGAACGTTTTCGAGCCATTGTGGTGACAGGATTGGTCAGCCTAGCTATACCCTGCGTTACCGGATCTAGCTGCTTCCAGTTGCGCCGCGGGGAGGCCCCTTCTTGCAAACGAAAACCTGAGTAGGGCAACGGACAATGCTGCTGTAGCCGTGGCCAAACAACTAATGGGCCGACCATTTAAAAAAAATTAAATATGAGCCATTGACTATATAAAGAAGAAGAAGATTTGCAAATGAATGAATTTATTTATTTCTAAGAATATTTTTTTTAAAGAATACTAGCAACCGAAATTACTAATATTCCCTCTAACCCCTCCAGCTAAGCTAAATTGCTTGTGCTAGGAGTGGGTTCACGTCGGTAGTGTAATGATCAGGGTTTGAACCTGGGACCTCTCGATCGTAAGGCCGACTCCGACACTTACTACTTACCTACAACTAACTCAATTTATCAATATAACTCACAGCAAATTGAAGTGACAATGGAGAGTGGTGGATCCCGGAGGCTCCAGGGGGATTCCCATCTACCTCCTAAAGCTGAGCTATATGAGGAGCGTAAGGCGTTGACTGTCCGTCAGTTTCTAAGGCTGAAAATTTTCAAAACGGAAGCCCGAAAAACATAAAGGTTGCCATGCACCATGCGAACTTTTGGGAAGCCGGCGGGACTCGGGTTATGGGGACCCCTTGCCGCTGGCTGACCGTCATTTATTCTCCACGTCATGTATCGTCATCAACAAACTACATATTTTTTCTTTTGAAACAATATTTTGAATAATTTTGAATAACATCATCAAATTAAAAAAAAAGTTTTACATGTTTTATTATATTTTACAGTTTACAAAAGTTACAGCTAGCACGACAATAGTTGGTAGGTGACAATGACAGTTCATGTGATAGCCAATTACAAGTTTTCGCACATACGAAAGTTAACAGTAGTAATACTAGTAATGCTCGGCACATAATGTATCTTCGACGTAAAATGTGCTCTATACACGTAGAGGTACCTTGGGTGTCTTTTGACATTAGCACGGGGTGCTACGGCCATGTTCACGAATTCCAATTCACCAAGCACAGATTATTTTCAAAACAATCCGCGGGCGCCAGGGCCTTGTTTGTATCGCGATTTAGGTCCAAGATACGTATCCCAAGGTATACCTAAAATGTAATACACGATATTGTTATAAAAATATATAATCATTAGATACAATTATGATAAGTAGGTACACTGCTTGATGCTAATCTAAAAATAAACTCAAGTTTCCGACAGACAGAAAAGATACACTGTGTATACTCGTAATATCGACATTTTGTTTAGAATAATAATTTATTTTAATAAATTACTTTTTCCTGAGTCAAAGCCTCGAGTTCGACCGGGATTAACGTAAGGAGGTTTCTTTCATAATAGCACAATCAAATTAGGATTTGACATAGGAAAAATTTCTAGTAGCAAATTTCCTTTGGGAATTTGTTGAAGAAGGTCACTGGCAGTCTAAATTTCGATTTGCGTGGTATTCGGTTCGTTGCGTTTTCCGTCATCTTGAATTTAAGGGTATATTTTTGTTTATTGAATAAGTCGCTTAGTTTTAGTTTTACACAAAGAATTATTACTACAAAGTTGTTTAGAATTAAATTTTCTACAGTTTTTGTATTCATATTAAATTTATCTTTAGGATCGATATTTTTCGATTTATACACCAAAAGGTGGACGATCTTCGTTTGACTTTTTTGACTTATAAATAAATCCTAGTAGCAATTTTCTTTCGGAATTTCTTGGGCAAGGTTACTAGCAGTCTACATTTGGTTTTGCGTGGTATTCTGATCGTTGCTTTATCAGCCTTTTTGAATGTAAGGGTAATTTTTTGTTTATCGAATAAGTCGTTTAGTTTTTATTTTACACGAAAAATTGCTTCTACAAAGTTGTTAAGAATAAAATGCCCACATTTTGGTGTTCATTTTATTCCCCTAGGATTGATATTTTTCGATGTATCCTTTATAAAGGTGGTGAAATTTTGTTAAACTTTTCTGGCATAGGAAAACTCCTAGTAGCTTTTTTCTTTGGGAATTCTTTAGAGGTCACTCTCCGCCATTTAAAATTTAAGGGTGAAATTTTAGTTACTTAATAAGTCGTCAATTTTCATCAAATAATATCAATCCTAGGGGAAAAATATGAAAACCTACTACAATGTAGGAAATTTAATTCTGAACAACCTTTGTTTCACTATTTTTCGTGTAAAATTAAAAATAGGTGACATAAGTCACCAAGTCATAAAGGTGAAATTTTAGATACTACATAAATAGTATCTAAAATTTCACCCTTATATTCAAGATGGCGGAGAAAGCAATGTATACCACGCAAATCGAAATTTAGACTGCCAATGACCTCCATTAACGAATTCCTAAAGAAAATAGCTACTAGGAATTTTTCCTTTTTTAGAACAATCGAACAAAATTTCACCACCCTTTTGGAGTATAAATCGAAAAATATCGATCCTACGAAAAAATGATGTATATGAACGAAAAAATGAATACCAAAACTGTAGAAAATATAATTTTAAACAACTTTTTGTGTAAAATTAAAACTAAATGACTTATTCGATAAACAAAAATGTACCCTTAAATTTGAGATGGCGGTGAACGCAACGAAGCGAATACCACGCAAATCCAAATGTAGACTGCTAGTAATCTTCCCCAATTAATTTCGAAAGAGAATTGCTACTAGGTTTTTTTTATAAGTCAAAAAAGTCAAACAAAGATTCTCCACCTTTTGGGGTATAAATTGAAAAATATCGATCCAGTGAAAAAATAATGAAAGCCAAAACTGTAGAAAATTCAATTCTAAACAACTTTGTAGTAATAATTTTTTGTATAACATTAAAACTAAATAACATATTCGATAAACAAAAATAATATACCCTTAAATTCAAGATGACGGAGAATGCAACGAACCGAACACCACGCAAATCGAAATTTAGACTGCCAGTGACCTCCTTCAACAAATTCCGAAAGAAAATTGCTACTAGGATTTTTTCTTGGATTGCCCCTTAATTGAGCTAAATCGGTTGTACTATAAATAATAAATTAAAAACATTTGTACAGATTCAAAATCTCCACGGCAAGTAGGTACTCTAAGTTTAGTATCTAGAGATTATATTGGGTTTCCAAGTCTTTATAATATTTTCCTTTATGCAATATTTTTCAATTTCCAGTGAAGTGAATGAGGTCGTACCACGGAGGATAGATTTACTTTAATCGAGAACAATATTGTATGAGTTCATAGTATTTAATGTGACTGCCGCCTTGGCGTGGCTGTAGTAAACGCGGCCGCTACGCAGGAGGCGTGGGTTTGATCCCCGCTCAGTGCAAATATTTGTATGCATGAATAAGAATATTTGCATTGGTCTGGATGTTTCTATGTAGGTATATCATGTATGTATTTACAAAATAATGTATTTGCATTCCAGAACCGCCTTAACACAAGCTAGTTAAGCTATGCTTACTTTGGGTCTAGAAAGTGTTGTGTAGAATTTCCTACAATATATTTGATTTATAACCCACTTTTCATTACATCTTTATACTCGTATATCTAATTCTACTGTACCTACGTGTGTAAGTCACTGATCTCCTCCCAAACAGCTGAAACAATTTGAATTAATTTTTGTATGAATTTAGGTGGCACCCTGGATGGTTTAGATTCACGAAAAAAAAATATCATGCAGGACGTCTGTCCGGTCCGCTAGTTTTATTTAATTTTAGAACTTCAAGTACCGACTTTCACAAATCTTTTTGTTTTTTATTTTTCAGTAAAGATTATTACATTATTATTACCACTCTGTAATTATTATATAATAAAGAAAGGAACCGTTAAGATGATTATTTCATCAAACAATAAAGATATAATAAAACTTTTAATTGATACTAGTCTTCCGCCCTCGCCTCCGCCTGGGTGGATCTCTTATCTCCGAGTCTACTCAACCAATGAGCAGTTTTCCAGTAGGTATAATAATCAGTTGGTTTTAAATCATCAAGAGATGGCGCTAGCATAGCTTTTGGTAATTTTAATGTACTCTGTGGTTTATTTGTGCGATGTTGCCAAAGTTTAATTTCATTCACCCATATTACAATAGATAAAATATGATAAAACGCTTAATTCTTTTCGCGTCACTGTCTGTAATTTAAAATAATATTATATTTAAAATAATTTTATCAAAAAAAAATGTCAAAACATTTATGTAAAGTAAATCATTACAAAACCGAATAACATTTTTCCATAAATTAGGGAACACTAAATGTGAGACCACACTCTACTTACCAAAAGTGCCGGCTGCGCCATCTAGCTTGTCTTTAGGAACGCTATAAATACCTACTGGAAAACTGCTCATTACAATCAAATTTGCTAGAAAGATCTTGGTCGAATATTAATTCGACCAAGATCTTTCTAGCAAAAAACTGCAACAAAATCCGGTCAGCAATTTTCAGAGTCCATCGCGAACAAACATTTCCAATGTACGAATACTTAAGTAAAAACGAATAACTTTATGCGTTCACAATTTGTACCTCTGCGGTTCAGTAGTAGGACTAAAATGTGAGCAAGATCCCCATGAATACCTTAGAAAGCTATAATCTTTTAGACAAACTGTATAATGTCAAAGCTTACAATTTTTACAGAAGAGCGTTTTAAAGGTTGTAGTATTTTTAATAATAATGATTTTTTCAACATGTACTTAGTTATTTTTTATTTTTTGCTAGAGTTACATACTTATCTGTTTTTTAAAGAAAAAATAAATTATGTATTAATTTGTTATGTACTTAGTAGCCGAAATATGACTCCGATAAATAATCGTATTGTGTTTGTAATAAGTACTTTTCAACATAAAATGTTGCTTATTTTTCACGAATTTTCAAGAATATTTAATTTATAAAATACGACTACATAGGGGAAGGTGAGGTAATACGATCCCTGAGAGTCAAATGATCCCCCTCAGTAAATCAGAGACAACTAGTGTCATCTATCCAAATGCGCATGAAACATGTTCTCCACACCCCTGCCAGTTGCTTCTCCAAATGGCATGACGGTGCGAGCGCTTGGCTTGATTTCATTAAAAAATAATCAAAAAGTGTGGCTCTGATCTAAGGTAAGCATGTTTTTGGACTCTCATTGCTTTTTACGTGTTTGTAGTTATTGAAATGTTGTTTTACTTGCGGGTATGAATAGCAGTTAGCTAATATTTAAGCAGTGTTCGATACCGCACACGGTATTTGAAAGTTATATTTTGATCGATATCTTGGAATTTTGTGTTTGAGGCAAAATGATCCCTTTCTTGTGTTTAAAATGATCCCTGGAATCGTTTTACCCTATTAGTATTTGTTCTTTTTACAGATCATGCCGAGAATATATATATACGCCAAACTAATCGCCCAAATTGGCTTAAGAACAAATGCAAAAGGCATTAGATGCCGTCTACACACTACACTACGCTTAAAAAAAACTTAGGGAAGAGTTGCGGCTTCTGGCCGATATTCTGCCGAGGTCGAAACAACCTGAGAGAAGGAAAACTCGAGAAAAACCCTTCGCCAACCCTTCTAGCCAGCGCGTGGAGATAGTAGGCTAAACACCCTCACAATGCACAGACGCAAAAATAAAAGGCCACCAGTTCTCGGTGGTCCCGCTAATACCAATTCCCGGTTCGGGCTTTTCGGAGACTACCGAAACCAATTGTTTTTATACCACTTAGTTGGCAGACAAGCACACGGCCCACCTGATGGGAAGCGGTCACCGTGGCCTATGGACGTATGCAACACCATGGGCGTCTCACTCGCGCTGCCGACCTTGAAGAAAACTTCTAATGCCCTTCTTGAAGAACCCCATATTGTAGTCGCTTGGGAAAACCACCGCAGGGAGTTCATTCCACAGCTATTCCAACTACTGCTGGCAGCTTAAAACTGCGGTACACTACGGCTGGACTCGAGGTGGAACTGGGTTGCATAAACTGGCAGATATTGGGACTGTCAGAGGTCCGAAGAGAGGGTGAGGACACGACAACCCTTGAGTCAGGCGACCTGTTCTACTTTTTTTAGAGTTTATTTGTTTACTAGTTATTTGTCCATTGCTTGAATAGGTATCTTGTTAATTTTACAAACCTTTTAAAAGCTTGTTGCAATGTTTAATGCTTAGTTTTGTTGATTGAGTAGTAGATAATTACAAAAAAAAAGATTTCTAATGAAACTAGAACACTGCAAAACTTTTTTCTAACTTGCTTACATACTTAAATTGTTATGAACAATACATATGATTAAAATAAACAGCTAAATGTTTTATTTCACTGATATTTAATAACTTATGGTATAAAATAATCCCTGGGATTATTTTACCCCTACCCCAGGGATCATTTTATACATAGGTGTGTATAAAATGATCCTTTTCTAAACTTTTACAAAAATCTCTAATACAAAAAAACTGCATACATATAATAGAAAATAAGTATGCAGTTACAAAGTTCAGTAAATTCACTACCTCCAACAATAGAAATCTTTCCATTTTGCCTCTAACTTTAGCCACAGTTAAGTTTTTCCCTTAAGGGGATCATTATACCTCACCTTCCCCTACATCCAAGGAATAAAATAAAATATTTCGCAGTAGTTAAATCTATATATATATAAAAGAAAGTCGTGTTAGGTACACCACATAAGTTAAGAACGGCTGAACTGATTTGGCTGAAAATTGGTGGGGAGGTAGCTTAGAACCAGGAGAAGGACATAGGATACTTTTTTTAATTTTTTTTTTTTGATCAAAGAAAATTTTGAAGTTGAGAAAGTTCTCATTCCAAGGATCCAGATGATCCCAACCGACATGCCGTTTGAATTTAAACAACTTCAATTTCTGATCCGTCTTGCATTCACCATGACCATAAACAAATCACAAGGACAATCCTTAAAAGTTTGTGGTCTGAATCTAGAAAATCCATGTTTTTCCCATGGTCAATTATATGTGGCATGTTCACGGGTCGGTGACAGTGCAGCGGGAACGGGATCAGAATCTAACATGGAAGTTTGAATAGAAGGTACAGCGGGAACGGGTCTGAATCTAGAAAAGTCATATTTTCCCATGGTCAATTATATGGTGGCATGTTCACATTGTTCACGGGTCGCCGTCGGGGACGGTGCAGCGGGAACGGGGTCAGAATTTAACATGGAAGTTTGAATAGAAGGTACAGCGGGAACGGATCTTAATCTAAAAAAGCCATATTTTTCCCATGGTCAATTATATGTGGCATGTTCATGCACGGGTCGGGAATGGTGCAGCGGGAACGGGATAAGAATCTAACATTGAAATTTGAATAGAAGGTACAAAGGGATCTGAATAGGTACCACGCGGGCGGAAAATATGGCGGTACGAAGTTCGCCGGGTCAGCTAGAAAATACTATATATTTATGAAACTGTTTAACATCTTTTATTGTAGGATTTGTAGGACATTCTACACAACGCTATCTAGAACCAAAGTAAGCATAGTTTAACTAGCTTGTGTTATGGGTTCTAGAAAGCGGATAAACATACTTAGATACATTTTTTTTGTAAGAACATACATATTATACATAGAAAACAACCAGACCAATGCAAATATATATTATAAGGATGGGTATCAGGTTGAATGAAACATCTCAAAGACTGGTACATGAATGTATATTAAAAGAGTACATTTGTGTTTTATATAGGTACACACACATGATTATATTACTACGTCACATCTCCCAAGGTAAACAAAAAAAAAAAAAAATGTGACAGTATAAGATAACATTTTTTTTTTTTTTTTTTTATATCTAACATACAGAGATATCATTCTATGCAAGAATAAATGCGGTTAAATACATATAATACGCATAATGTTATACATTAACATTCAACTTATTATTTTAAGCATAGTAACAATCGTATCTAGATATTCTATACCATATCAGCTGTCTTGTTATTACAAATAGTATAATACGAGATATTACGGCACGGGACACCTACTCTCTCATAACTGTAATGTAAACATTAAACAATGCTACTGAGGCTATAACTAAGAGTAGTACAATTTCGTTCTGTTTTTATGAATTATATCAGGTTTTCCTTTAATCGTGACCTCGACATTAGGCGACAAATCCCGAATTACTGTATAAGGACCGGAATAGAGATTTGTAAGCTTATTACCAGTTTCATTTTTTACTAATATTTGATCATTTATTTTGTATTTTACGGGATTAATATACCTGTCATATCTGCTTTTACGTTCTATTTTTGAATTAACTAAGTTATTACGCGCCTCTGTTTGTGTAACTTGAAGTCGGTATTTGAGCTCAAGGGGATAATTTTCATGATTATAAAGTGGTTCTACCGTTTTTATAAGATTACTTGGCAAGTTACATGGCTTGCCATATACAAGCTCAAACGGTGTGAATTTCGTCGAAGAATGTACAGTGGTATTGTATGCGAAAGCCCAAAAAGGTAACCAAGAGCTCCAAGACTCGGGTCTATTATCTGTATATATCCTCAAAAATGCTCCTAAGGTTTTGTGAGAGTTTTCGAGAGCGCCGATACTTTGATGATGGTATGCTGTGGAATTCAAGTTAGAAATATTAAGAACTTTACATACCTCTTTGAATGTTGCGGACATGAATTCTGCACCCCTGTCTGATCCAATTTCTCGTGGAACGCCGTGCAGTAGAATGAAGTTGTTGACAAAAACGCGTGCTACCTCAATTGCTGTTTTATTTCGAAGTGGGAACGCACATACATATTTCGACAGCTCACATTGAAGTGTTAAAATGTACGAAAAATTGTTACAATCCCTGTCAAGTGGTCCTACTATATCCAAAAAAATTTTTTCGAATGCTGTGTGTGCAGTAGAAGTAATTACCATAGGTTCTTTTACTGACACGGTATACTTTTGCTTTTGACATTTATTACATTTTTTAACAAATTTAGTGATGTCCTTCTCAAGACCTGGCCAAAAATAATATTTTTTAATGTTATTAAACATTCTTCTAATGCCTGCGTGACCGCTTGATGGTAATAAATGGAAATCATTCAGTATAACCTTTCTATCGTCCAAATTATCAACGCGCTCTATGTCCTTTAATATGCATAGCCGGGGACCTGTCCATATAGTATATCGTTTAATCTCATTTGTTAACTTCTCAATAAATATTTTATTGTTTTCGTTTTTAACAAAATATATTTCATTTATATCATTATTATCACAAAACATACACATCGCTCTCACAAATACGGCTGGCGTTAGTTGCGATCGAACCGATGGATTTATATATAAAATCATTTTCTCACTATTATACGAGAATGTATCACTTTCTGAACTTATTTCGTTCGAGTTTCGTAGCCTATTTAGACATTTGGTATCTATAAATTGTAGCTCTACGGTATTTAGTGGTTTTACGCATGTCTCCACGACTTTTGGTCTTTCAAAATAGTTTTCTACCGAGTCATTAATACGTGAAGCCTCTTTTCCACATTCCTTTACCTGAGCTCGTGTCATCACACATATACCTTTGTGTATTTCTTTTAAATCCTCTGAAGATGTCACGATACGAGATAAGGCGTCTGCCGCTGCATTTTCATGGCCTTTAATATATTCAATTATATAATCGTACTCCTCTAACAATAATCTAAATTTGAGTAATCTACTTGACGGGTCTTTAAGACTGAATAAATATATTAATGGTTTATGGTCTGTGACAATTTTAAAGGTACGGCCATACAAATAAGGTCTAAAATGTTTCACAGCCCATACTATGGCCAATAATTCCTTTTCTATAGTAGGATAATTTTGTTCAGCTTTGTTAAGGCTCCTACTGGCATACGCGACCGGCCGCCCGTCCGCATTAGATAAAATTGCTCCTATAGCGTAACCTGACGCATCGGTTTGTACAACAAATTGATTATTAATTGACAAGTCGGGATATTGTAAAACCGGAGGTGAAATCATACATTTCTTAAGCATTTCAAATGATTTTTGTGTATCTGTATTCCATAGGAATTTTATATTTTTCCTGCATAATAAATTTAAATGGTATGCAATTGCCGCAAAATTTGGTATAAATTTCCGGTAGTAGTTCGCTAGAGCTACGAAGCGTTTAACTTCATCGGTATTTTTAGGAGTTGGATAATTTTTTATTGTGCATATTTTATCAGGATCGGGCAAGACACCGTGTTCCGATACCACGTGACCCAAATAAAGCATATCTTTTTTAAGAAAATCACACTTGGCTGGGTTTAATTTTAAATTAACTTTACGTAGTCTTTCAAAAACCTCAATTAAATTTTTGTTATGATCAAGGAGGCCTCGCCCCATTATTATCAAATCATCTTGGTAACATAAACATTTTTCATAATTAAGACCTGCCATTGCCATTGTCATCATTCGGGCAAATGAATTAGGGCTTGTCTTAAGACCCATAGGCATCCTAGTCATTCGAAATTGACCTGAACAGAAGGCAGTGAGCTTCCTACTCTCCGGTTCAAGGTCAACATTATAAAATCCTTGATTTAAGTCTAAATGAGTAAAATAAACGCAACCCGATAATGAGTCTAAAATTTCATGAATATTTGGAAGAGGGAATTTATCGTTTTCTATACATCCATTTAATTTACGATAATCGATTACCAGGCGCCATTTTTTCTCCCCATTTGCGCCAGGCTTTTTAGGTACTAAGAGAACGGGGCTCGACCATTCGCTGTTACAAGGTTCAATAATTCCTTGCTTAAGCATATTATCTATTTGGCGCTGTATTTCCTTTTTTTGGAAATGTGGCAGCCTATACGGCTTGCTATACAATGGCATGGAATTGGGTTTCAAAGTTATTGAATGTTTATATATTTTAGTGGTAGTCAAGCGGTCTCCTTCAAGATAAAATAAATCATTATATTTGGCACATATTTCCTTAATACTGTCTTGTTCCTCAATATTCAAATGATTTAATTTTAATAAGGGGAACAATTTCTTAACCCGCGATGAGTTATTCATAGTTTCGTGGAATATGCAGATATCATAATTATTTGCAATCTGAATGTTCGGCTGGATGTCTCGTAACCTTAATTCGGTTTCAGTAGTATTTAAGATTAAAACGGGTATTTTTCCATTCATGGGGCTAACTAATGTATTCGCAATATAAATTCCTTCTTGTAATTCTGATGAACAAACTAAACATTCCTCCTTTGCGTCTGTATTTATATAGTGTATGCTTTCTGACCTAGCCGGTATAATGAATGAATCATCCTGTGCAGATATCGGTAACTTAATTGTAATATTATTGTAGTATAAGTGCAAAGAGCTAGTTCCAAAATTGATTACCGATTTGTACTTGCTCAAAAAATCTTGTCCCAATATGCCACTGGTTCTACAAGGTAATGTTTCAAATACGAAAAATTTGTGATTTAAAACATGACTGCCTACTTTAAATTTAAGGTACACAAAGCCTATCGAGCGAACTTTGCCCCCGATGCCACTGACGGTAAGGTTCCCATTTTGGATTGGTATGTTCAATTCGAGAACATGTTTATATTTGACGGCTGACACAGATGCACCGGTATCAATCAGCCAGGAGTACGAGTAATTATTACAGCCAGAGCGTAATGTAATATGATATGTGCTACTGCATGACATCATAATCGTGTTATTCACGAAAAAACTTGTCCGGAGTGTCGGGAACTTCTGACTGATTTTCATGCGAGTCTGTCAAAATATGTACATCCTGATGTTCAGTATTTTCTGCCTGATTAAAATATATCCTACCTCTAGATCCACGGTATGGGTATGTAGTTCCACGGCTACGGCCTCTCCATCCGCCTCGACTTTCCTGCGGGATGCGATCTTCCCGGTGTTGCGCCTGTCCCCGTCCTAAGGAAAGAGTCTCACCTCTATTCCGAACTGCATATTGTCCTCTATAATTCCTATAATATTTAGAAGCGTTATTATTACTATAACGGCGCATGAATAATACTTCTCCTGAAGTTGAAGGCATGGAAATTTCCTCGTCTATTGCAGTTTGCACTGCATCATTCAAAGTTGACAAATTTCTTGCTACTATTATTGTACCTAGCCGTCGATTTCTCAATCCGTCTGCAAAACTTTTAATTGCCAGTTTTTCATTCAAAGGTTTTAAAATATTGTAACTTGCCTCATTTCCTTCAGATTGAGAAATCGTCAGGTCTACGAATAAATCTGTAATTTGCTTGCCATAGTCATTTATGGAAAGATCTTTTTGTTTAAAATTCATCAGTTTATGTTGAAGAGCTGTGGCAGATTTTTTAGGTAACAGATATTTTTTCATAGCTTGGACTAAACTGTCAACGGAGTCATACTGAGTTTCTAATTTTAGTTTAGCAGACTGCGAAAGTCGACTTTTCAAAACGAATTTTATTAATTTTAATTTACTGTCTTGGTCTAGTTCCGATTGATAATATTCTATCCCATCAATGAGCTGTTTGGTATTCGCCTCATCATCATTTAAAATTGGTAATAAGCTCAAGGCTATTTTCAAATCAAATTTAGCCATATTTAATTGAGTTGATTTGTCACCTGTACATGGATTATTGCATAAATGTGTAATATTGTCATAGAGGTCAAAAAACTTTTTGTTTAATTCATCAAATTCGTAACTTTCTTCAACGTTAAACTGTAACTCTGAAGACTCTATTTTTTCTAAAAGTAATTTATATTGACTCACCAGATAATCGGCCTCGATTAATTTCTTCGCTACATTTTTGTCCGTTCTCCTGCTAGGTCCTAATTTTACTAAATAAACTCTAAGCTTATAGAGTTCATCATATACAAGTAACAAGTCCTTATACATTACGGTCCATTATAAAGATTTTGGTAAGTCCCATATGAATTGCATCTATAAAATTATGACAACACATTTAATAACGAGATACGATAGACATTGTACTTTTTACTTTCACGCATTACTATACCACTATCACAATCACTTATAGGCATATGTCGAGTGGTCCTAACGGGGATCCTTGTCGTTAATACGAGTGCGACACTCCTCGCACGCAGGTGATCCACCAGTTCCACCACGGTACCTCCTGATTCGATCCAAGGAACGCCTAAATGTGTGTCTTGACAGTTGCTCCCTCATCCACGATTGGTGACATTTCTTGTAAAGTTTGTATACGAAATATAGAAGTCCAACGAGCAAAATTGTGCATATGATCATAGCCACAATACTTATTGTCGATATATGGAATTTGACGTCCTCTATATTCACCGAACTTGGACCGCCACTAATCTGGTTCACGATCTTCTCTTCGTTCTTAACCTTGGATTGACACATGATTGAATGTAATCGGCACAGTGTAACAGTATTCGTCCCGAGCAAAGTTTATACTAAACGCGCCCATGATTTAGGCCTGAAGAGTGCTCGCTGTCACGGTCGCCATATAAGGATGGGTATCAGGTTGAATGAAACATCTCAAAGACTGGTACATGAATGTATATTAAAAGAGTACATTTGTGTTTTATATAGGTACACACACATGATTATATTACTACGTCACAATATATTCATGCAAACAAATATTTGCACTGAGCGGGGATCGAACCCGCGCCTCCTGCGTAGCAGCCGCATTCACTACCGCTACGCCACAGAGGCAGTCACGAGACTGATATAGACAGTCCAGACTCAGCCTATACATGACTCGAGTCAACAATAGTGCCCGGAAAACGGCAATAGGTTCACCCACTATTACGTGGACCCTAATACAATGATTGGTGAAATGTGGGTGTTAATTCACCTCTGCCCAACCTTCCGGGGATAAAGGTGTGATTGTATGTAGGTATGTATCTATGTATTTAGGTATTTCTTTCAGTAAAAATGAACTAAACAAAATGGCTCCAAAATAACATATCTAATTGTACATATTATTGTAGCTATTTCTTTGAGTACAAAATCAATACGTGGCTACGTTCTAATAAGAGAAAGATATTGCTAATACTAAAACGTTTTCCTTTATTAACTCAGTGTCGTATATTTTTAGAAATTGTACACTCAATGAAATAAAACCACTTTTTAACGGAATCTATTGCGACTTCAGAAAAAATATACTGTAAAATTGTACACTTTTAATTCGAATTGGCGACATCACGTTGAATTACACTCAAAGCACTCGTACCGTGCCTTTGCACGAGGATTTTACATCATTATAATCTATTTATGGTTCTTATTATTGGGTATTAAGAAAACGACGTTGTGAAAATAACATCCTTCGTGATATTATATACCTCAAAGGATGTTATTTTTATTGTAATTGTAAGCATCAAAAGCGCGAAAATTGGATTATATTTTACACGTGTCAGCTCAACTGAAGGGGTCTACCCACGACAACTTATTATATTATAATCGCAATAACAATGTTAGAACATAAAGGTTATGTAATGGAAATTTTTTCACCTTCTTGTTCTCTGAAACACAGATCATTCGGTGAACGAGCAGGGGAAGGGGGAATATATTGTCATTCGAACTAAAGATGTGTACCAAATACATATCAGAATATTTGGTAAGTACACATCTTTAGTTCTACAGTAAATTACAATCAATAAAAGCGTTTCAATTGTTTGAAACTGGATCATACTCCTAAGACGTTTGCTCAACATCGAGAAGAGTGAAACGGCTTCCTATAAATTTTGATGGATTTGGTATCATACAGACAGGACCAGAACGGCGCGTGCCGTCGATCCGCTTGCCTAAAAGGAACCTATTCATTCGAACCTTGTACCATTACATACCATTCCTTAGCTGTAGGCACATGCTGTTAGAACATTTCGAACGATCTAGATTTCAATTTCGCATGCTGTAAATTTGGTGACGTCACGTTTTCGAGCACAAGTCGACAGTGATTGTATGTTTATCTGCTTGAAATCTCACTGCAGATTCAGCTGTTGAGTCCGTTCGATTGTTCGAAATGTTCATACAGCATATGCCTGCTGAATGCACAAAGAACATAATTATTGCCAAAATATTTCGAGACTTTGAGTGTAGGTACAAATGGAATATTCGTAATAATGTAGCGGTGTCCAGTCGCTGTGTAGTCTAGTCGTTCAGGGGTGGATCGGGGGTAAGTATTATGTTATCCAATTGCAACGCTCGCTCACTAAAATGCTACCGGTAAATCACAGACATGATTGCAATTTTGCACGGAATGATTAGATTCTCGTATTACTATAGATTTATAAATTTCATGGAACTTTTGGCAGTTGTACGCTCGTGTGCATGATAGATGGATATAATGTGATTATTTTACAAAATGAAACAATCGAAGATTTAAGAATTATTGTATGCAGTATTGCCGCTTTTACTTCCGACAATACTTCAGGGAATATTGTCTCAAGTCCGAAACCGACCAACCGACCGACCGACTGCATACGACAACAACCAACGCATGCAGCAGACACAGCGTTCCCATTACTTGGTACGATACGGTTAAAGTAGTCCATTGAGGAGCTGGTTAAGTACGAAATTTTATCATCGAAATGTTCAGTTAGTAAAATATGATGAAATGCGAAAGTAACTCTGTCAGTTTGTTACGTTTTCATGCCTAAACTACTAAATCGATTTTGTTGGAATTTGGTACAGAGATAGATTAGAACTTGGGAAAGGACATAGGCTATGTTTGGTCGCGATAACCGACAGACAAGTGGCAATACGTTTGTAAAATTGAATAGATTTTTTATGCCACTTTTACCGGCCCACCTGATGGAAACATGTTATCTATGCCTATGAACGTATACAACACTAGGGGCGTAACACCGTGCTGCCGACCCTGTAGAAACTACGCTTCCGGTCCATAAGAGCTTAATCCCAAAATGTCTGATATCGGTACGACTGAGTCTCACAATGACTGATACCAATAAGCCTATATTTCAAAACGAATTTGTCCCGAATTGCCTGAAATGTTGAATGTCTATATTTCAAAACGAATTTGTCCCGTAATGCCTGAAATTGTAAATGTTAGTTATCTTAACTCTTTTGAGTGTATCCATATACATACTCTACGTAAGTATTCTCCTGCATTCTGGTAGTGTATAAGGGGAAGGAATTTCCCTACGACACTACCGGTAGTGTGGCTTGGTGCCACGACCGCGGTTGCCCAAGTCGTGGAACGGATCCGGCGGCTGGGTCTGGAGCAGAAAACCGAGGCCATGTTCTTTCATGGACCTCGGCGCAGGCCACCGGCGGGATCCAGCATCACAGTGGGAGACACTCTCATCGACATCAAGCCCCAGATGAAATATCTAAATATCACGGTCGGTGGGTCTTCGGGGAGCATTTCCGAAGTCTGGTCCCCAAATTGGTGCTAACAGCTAACGCTCTGACGCGGCTACTGCCCAATTTGAGGGACCCGGAGGACTCCTGCAGGAGACTCTATGCGGGTGTCGTGCGATCCATGGCTCTATACGGGTGTCCCGTATGGGCGGACAACCTGAAGGCCAGGCACGTAGACCGGCTGCATAAACCGCAGCGGATAGTGGCCATCAGGGGGTACCGCACGATATCCTTTGAAGCAGCGAGTCTTCTTGCCGGATCGCCACCGTGGATCCTGGAAGCGAGAACCCTTTCGGTGCTATATCGGTTCCGAAAAGAGGCGCGGGAGCGGGGACATGATCCTGAGCCTGAAGAAATTCGGGCCGTGAGGTCCCGACTCCTCAGGGACATGGTGGCGGAGTGGGAGCTACGACTTGGGCGACCACGCGCAGGGCGTGCCGTAGTAGTGGCTAGAGAGGCCACACGGCGGCCTCTCGTTCTGGCTGACGCAGATTATCACCGGGCATGGATGCTTCGGGTGGTATATGCATCGGACCGCGAAGAAAGAGCCAACGTCCGAGTGCCATCACTGTGACACGAGCGAGGACTCGGCGCTGCACACGCTCACCGAGTGTCCGGCGTGGGAGACGCCGAGACGGGAGCTGGTGGCGACCCTGGGAGTGAGAGTTCTCACGCTCGCCGCTTTGCTCGCGGCTATGGTACGCTGCGCGGATGCGTGGGCCACCGGCACCTCCTTCTGCGAGAAAGTAATGCTCGTGAAGGAGGCGGCGGAGCGGGAGCGAAGGAGAATCACAGACCTTGCGGCCCGCGAGGAGCGGAGGACAATCGCTAACCGCACAACCCGCGACGAGCGGTGGCAACTCGGGCGTCGGACTTGGGGGTGACGGGTGGAGCCACCTGTCACTCTAGCAGAAGCAGGCCGCGGCGCGCATTGCGTGCCTCCCCACACCCGGGGGCGAGTTGGCGACTCTTTGGTCCCCACACCGGAAGAGGGCCAGATCGAGAGATATGGCCCTGGGTCGGCCGGGGTGCGAGAGATATATACGACAATCTCATTTCCGGTAACCGACGGCCCACAGATGTCGTGCGTTTTAGTCGGTTCCAGTCCGACATAACCTCCTCCGCCGGCTCCGGCGGAGGAGTTATCCGTGGGGATTTTTCGCACGATAAAAAAAGGTAGTGTGGTGGGTAAGAAGGGGACAATGCGACTCAGTTATAAAAGATGAGAACAATAGCGTTATTTGTCAAGTATTGTCACAATTCATATCAAAAAAATATTATTTGCAAATGAAAATACAATTCATTTATAATGGAATTAAAGCATAGCGAATTAATTTTTAATTTTACTTTTTGATTATTTTACATAACTTTACCACCAACGAGGCCCTCCCTCTTCTTTCCTACCTATCAGCCTGTTGCATACGCCTCCTCCAGGATCCGCCACAATGCACAATCTAGGTAGGTTGATTGACCACTTGATTTCGTCAGATCGATTTTGTTTGATAGATGACATTCAGGCATTCCGAGATTCAGCTATTTTGGAACTAGAACGTTTTGAGGAAAAGACATAATGACCTTCAGTTGTTACAAAATTCATGCGTATTCAATTTCCGGCATTATGAGATGCAGTCCTATTGATTAGCTAGACATTTTAGGATTAAGTTCTTATGGACGGGACGCGAAACTACAATGTATGGAATTGACATACGTTGACAACTATCATAAACGTCAAAATACGTGTCGATTCCATACATCCATCATGCTGGCCAACAAATTGCCACTTGTGTAGGAGGGCAGATCAATACCCTCCTTTATCTAACAGCAATGAGATCTTAGTAACAATATAAATCAATACGTAACAGTATTGTATACGTAACAGTATACGTAACAGTATACGTAACAGTATACGTAACAATATTGTATACGTAACAGTAACAGTATTGTTTATTTGTAGTGTTATTTTTTTCGCAAGTGTGTTGTAAAACGTCGTATGCCACGTGTGAGCATGATGATTACCGTCCTCGGCTTTCTTAAGAGCCTCGCCTGACGGCTCGGGTCTCAATAGCGCCTCGGCGGTAATCACCAACTTTGCTCACTTGTACCATAATGTACTATTGTATGCCTTTGGCGGAACATAGCTAGGATTGTTATTTACATCTTTTTTTCTACTCGCAGACAAGCACATCATGACCCTCCTGATGGTAAGAGGTTACCGTGGCCTATTTTGTAACCTATGCTTCATAAAATAAATTTGAATTTGAATTTGATTTGAATTTGAATTTGAATTTGAATTTGAATTTGAATTTGAATTTGAATTTGAATTTGAATTTGAATTTGAATTTTAATTTCAATTTCAATTTGAATCTTTATATAAATCTGATTGTCTCTGAATCTGAATCTGTCTCTGAATCTGTCTCTGAATCTGAATCTGTCTCTGAATCTGTTAAATTTTGATAAACTCAGACTCGGAACCTCCTTGGTGTACTTTTTTTTTAATTTGCTTTGCGAACATCATTTTCTTCTCATGTCATATTGTTGAACATTGTTGATTTTTTTTTTGCATTTCTTTATTCCTCGCCGAGGTGGGATGAAAAGTTACGTGTTGCACTCGAGTGCAAAGATTTTTCACCTTGTGCTCTTTTGATTCCCTCGCTTACGCTCAAGATTCTAATTGGTGAATCACTCGCTGTGCTCGTGATTCAAATTTAGAATCTTTGGCTTGCTCGGTCATCAAAACTGTGCACGCGGTTAAAAAGCAACTTTGCACTCTTGTATAACAAATAACTATTTATATCAAAATAACAATAGAAAATATTGAAACCCGCATAGAAAAACATTGTAACTCAGTTTTTATTTATTTCAATTGCGTCTAATTAGGCGCTCGACATACCTAGGTTACCTACTTAATACACCCAGTCCATCAAGGGACCCTTTCAAAATTGGAGATAGCCCTGGGTCAGGTGGGTTGTAAGGGAAGTGCTTTATAGGCAACTTTAGACTTCTGTAGACTCAAGACGGGCGTGCAGTATTAGCCCAGAAGCGGATTTACCATCCCGATCAAGTCAAGATCTGTACTCGGTATTCTTTTGCATCTGTATGACCTAATAACTTGGAAATTTGTACACAAATTGTTCAATATATATGCCATGCGCTTTTAAATAGAATAAGATTAAATTTAATAATAATAATATAATATTATATTAGTGGTAACTTAATTTACCTGTTATATTATAATGAATAAAATAAAAAATAATTTCGGAAATATTATATAATTATGGTCTGGTAAATTAACTATTGATTTTTTTTATCGAAAATAGGTTTTCCCGAAGTGGGAAAACCTATTTTAGCTAAAACTATATTTGAGACGACGTTGTACGAAGGGCGAAATAGGGCGGCGGCGGGGGCATTCGAGGGGCTTTACCGAGGAAAAAAGAGGTTCTGTAGTCCATTCTTATTTTCTCCACTTTCCCAGTTCAGTGATACGACCGGATAGGGTTCAATCTTGCTCTTGACAAATATAACGTTAGGTGTATGGGGCAACACACCAAGATCTTCCTCGCTCAATCTGACCTCCTCAGCAAGCCATTACACCAACTGATGCCCTTGAATAAGCTTTCCTTTGAGGGCAGTCAGACGGCGGTTGCTCTCACAAAAGTTCACGCCAACCCAAAGTCAAACCCAGGCTACAAAGTGATGATGTTTAGTCTAATTAAAGAAACGATCTCATCATCACTAATTAACAAGAAAGAAAGAAAGACACATTTATTTAGTGCAAAGTGGTCACACAATACAAGTGAGCTAGTTAGTCAAACGCGAGCCAAGTGAAGATACATTCGAGTATAATAATATATAGACATACATAATTATAATCACGCCTTTATCCGTGGAGGAATAGGCAGACATGTAGATGTCTGCCTAATCCTCCGGGGATAAAGGCGATGAAATGTAGATTTCACCAATCATTATATTAGGTCCCACGTAATAAAGGGTGAGCCTATTACCGTATTCCGGGCACTATTGTTGACTCGAGCCATGTATATCTGAGGCTGAGTCTGGGCTGGAATATGCAAGCGAAGATAAATAAAACTAAATATTAAATTATAAAAGTTCGAGAGTCGACTTACAATCTTTTTCTTTGCAGGTATACCTGTCGGGAGTCAGGGATAATCAGCGGGATAATGAAATATTAAGTATAGTCTAGACATTGGCCTAGAGGCGTATTGTCACTGTCTAGACACCTTTGTTTTTCTCGGAAGAATATCCAAGATGTCTCTTTTACCATCTACGAGTATTATATATAAAAGGAAGTCGTGTTAGTTACATTAATGAGCAGTTTTCCAGTAGGTATAATAATCAGTTGGTTTTTAATACATCAAGAGATGGCGCTAGCATATCTTTTGGTAATTTTAATGTAATCTGTGGTTTGTTGTTGTTCTTTTCGCGTCGGTCTGTAATTTAAAATAATAATATTATAATTTAAAATAATTTCATCAGAAAACATGTCAAAACATCTATGTAAAGTAAATCAATACAAAACCGAAGATCATTTTTTCCATAAATTAGTTACCAAAAGTGCCGGCTGCCCATCTAGCTTGTCTTTAGGAACCCTATAAATACCTACTGGAAAACTGCTCATTATAACTCAAGAACGGCTGAACTGATTTTGCTGAAAATTGGTGGGGAGGTAGCTTAGAACCAGGAGAAGGACATAGGATAGTTTTTTTTAAATAATTACTTTTGTTTTGTGTTTTTTTTTGTATGGACAAAGTTTGTATAAAGAAATTGAATAGTAGATGCAGCGGGAACGGGATCAGAAATACCAGCGGGAATAGAACGTGCAACGGGAACGGAAAATGATTTCCACGCGGGCGGAAAAATATCAATACGGCGGTACGAAGTTCACCGGGTCAGTTAGTCATAAATAGTTCAGACGTCAATACCCTATTGTTATAAGTATTGGTTACCAATATACCTAAGACCTACTTTTATTAAACGTTAGCGGATGCCCGCGGCTCTGCCCGCTTGGATCTTGATCATCGCAACCAAATATAGCCTACTAGCTGACCCGGCGAACTATGCACCGCCATATTTTCCGCCCCTGTGATATTCTGATCCCGTTCCCGCTGCATCACGTTAAAAATCTCTAAATTTATCAGTGTCTCTCTACAATATTATGCATGTATTATACATATAAACCTTCCTCTTGAATCACTTTATATATTTAAAAAAAAACGCTTAAAAATCCGTTGCGTAGTTTTAAAGATTTAAGCATATGGACGGACAGACAGCGACAGTGACTTTGTTTTATAATATGTAGTGATATCCTTTCCCAAGGTCTGATCAATTTCTGTTCCAAGTGGCGAAGAGTCCCTATGATCCGATTTCCGCCGGGTTGCTCTGCAAAGGAAAACCGTGGTAGAATTCCATAAAAAATTGTTATAGTTGTTCTATGGGAGGAAGATTTTTTCCACTGGTTTCGCTTTTCAAAAATTTCACCCTTCATCACTGATATACTGTTACTAAAGTAACTGTAAGCTGCATCATTATTACAAAACAATATATTTTACTGAAATTTAAAACAAAGATAAAGAAATGAGAAATAAATCGTGGATGGTTACAGTTACGACAAACATCGCTTTTATTCGGAAATAGAATATAAACTGCAGTGGTTCGTGGTCTTCATTATTTGCCACATATCAAACAAAAAAAAAATGGGACGATTTGATGAACTTTTTTTTGCAGTGGGAACCGAGGTATTTAATCTCACTCGTGCGCTACGTGTCACGTAGTTACTATTATTTCATCTGTGCTACGAACATTGCCATCGGCTACGGACAGCGGAGAATAGTCGTAGCTCGTAGCTACCGTTTTTACAATTCGGAAATACTATGAATCATCACGAATACAGATTGAAAATAAAATGAATTCTGACTGATCATTTTGGCTGAAACAGTTCATTTATATCAACCATTTATATTTATTGAAAGTCATTGAACATATAGTATTTAGGCACATATTAGTTAGTACTGACGTAATTTGGTAAAGTTAGCGTCAAAAGTAAATGATTTATGTTTCAACTTTGAAATAACCAATTCGCAACATAAATGAATAATAGTACATTATGGTACAAGTGAGCAACGTTGGTGATTACCGCCGAGGCGCCATTGAGACCCGAGCCGCCAGGCGAGGGTCTTAAGACAGCCGAGGACGGTAATCATCATGCTCACACGTGCCATACGACGTTTTACAACACACTTGCGAATAAAATAATACTACAAATACTAAATAAACAATACTACAAATTAATTCGTTTTCCTATGCGCGCGCATTTAACAATGGCGGTCGACCATATTTAAAAAAAAATGAGGTTTGAACTTAACTTTTTTTTACTCTGTTTTTTTTCTGTACTTAGAGAAAAAAAAAAGTTAAATTTGAGCGAAAATTTTGTTTATTACACAAGTATTACAAGTTGAAATTATTTATTTAAATACGAAAATGCATCAAATGACCATACAATAGGCGTATTAATTTATTC
Source organism: Eilema depressum (assembly GCA_914767945.1). Lineage (NCBI taxonomy): Eukaryota > Metazoa > Arthropoda > Insecta > Lepidoptera > Erebidae > Eilema > Eilema depressum. Next base: position 28,550,177 of record OU612012.1, on the reverse strand, counting down.
GTACTATTAAACACGTTATTTTTTGTATCAAAACTTTTTTAAGAACATAGACAATTATAGACACTTCCTATAAAATTTAAAAAAGAATCTATAACTCACTTTTGTGAATAATAGTAATGAAAAAGTCACAGTTTTATAATAGGTGTCATTCCGTGCTTAATTGCGGTAAAATAATATCACTGTTATGAGCAGGTGTGTTGTAAATATATTTTCAACACACATGCTCGTAACTGGCGTTTTACTTCACCGCAATTAAGCACGTAAGTACACCTATTCTGAAACTGTGAATTTTTCATTTCTATTATTCACAAAAGTGAGTTATAGATTCTTTTTTTTTTATTGGTTGAGTTTCTTAAAAAAAGTTGGGTAACCAAAAAGATCGTGTTCAATAGTAACCTACAAATAAATTGATATCCATCATGCAACTTCATATTTAAATAGATAATTTCAACTTATACATGTTTATTAAATAAAACTTTCACTTTTTTATTTTATTTTGTCTACAAAAAACTTTAAATTCCCCATGTTGAGTCCAAAACGCTATCAAAAAAAATAAACTTCATTCTTTTAGTCTATGGCCGATACATTGTTAGATTAATCTGTGGTTAGATGCGCGCGCATTCGAAAACTTATTAATGTTTCCCGCCGATAGGAAAAAAATTACCTACACAACTCATTTTAAGTGTCGAAATTATAGTTATTTATATATAAAATGTCTACAAGTACTAGTTGTGAAGAAAATGATTTACTTTGTACACCGCCCGATATAAAATGTGAAGCCCTTAACGTTATGGAAAGTTTACTACCTGAAAACTCCAAGGAAAAATATCTATTAACGTACAAAAATTTTATACAATGGCAAAACAACAAGAATACGCAGTCTTTTTCAGAAAATGTGTTCATGGCATACTTTAAAGAATTATCTTCTAAGTATAAACCTAGCTCTTTATGGTGTATATACTCAATGTTAAAAGGCACAGTCCGAACAAAGAATGGAGTGGACTTAAAAACGTACTCTAATTTGAAAGCTTATCTAAAGAGACTATCCGATGGATTTAGAAGCAAAAAATCAAAGGTTTTATCATCTGAGGATATTGAAAAATTCATAAAAGATGCTCCAGATAACCATTATCTGGCTACTAAGGTTAGTTAAATTAATGTACTATTCACTTTTTTGGTTTATTTTAACTACGCGACTTCTGCCGAGTTGTGTGTTGAACTTAAATTATTGTTCATCTTTTTCAGGTCGCTTTAATATTTGGTGTAACTGGTGCATGTAGGATACAAGAATTAACAAATATAACTGTGAAAGACATAGAGAACCATGGTCAGATGCTTTTAGTGAAGATACCTATGACGAAAAATAAAATACCGAGGTCATTCACCATACACGGTCCATTCTACGAAATAGTGAAGAAGTATGAAAGTTTGCGTTCATCAAAAGCGAAAACTGACCGTTTTTTTCTAAATTACCAGAATAGGAAATGTACCTGTCAGCCTATAGGTATAAACAAATTTGGTTCTATGCCTAAAGAAATTGCTAAGTGTTTAGGTTTAGCAGATGCTGAGAGCTACACGGGACATAGTTTCAGAAGAACTTCAGCTACATTGCTGGCTAATTCAGGAGCTGATATAATGACTTTGAAGCGTCATGGTGGGTGGCGATCAAGCAATGTAGCAGAATCATACGTAGAAGATTCCATACAAAACAAGAATGAAATTTGTGCAAAAATCACAAAAAGAATTAAACTTGATTCTGAGGCGCGTCCTACAGACGCTATACCAAGTACATCCAATGATTGGATTTCACCTACCTATACGAATAACGAACCATCCCAAATTACAATAGAACATGAAAGTATTTCAGTAAATAATCTATTTGATGAGACCGCTATGCCATCAAAAGCAGTTCATTATAATTTCACAAACTGTACCTTTACCAATTGTTTCTCTAAATAAACTATTTTTCTACTATATAAAATGACTTTTTAGTATTATTTTCCTCACAAGTGTGTTGAAAAACGTCGTATGCCACGCGTGAGTATGATGATTACCGTCCTCGGCTCTCTTAAGACCCTCGCCTGGCGGCTCGGGTCTCAATGGCGCCTCGGCGGTAATCACCAACTTTACTCACTTGTACCATAATGTACTATTATGCACAGATTTCAACTTCAAAAATGAAAATGAAAATTGGTAAATAGTTGGAGTTGAAGCAGTTAACTACAGGTTTGGAATTCTTGTCCGTTTGTCCGCGATTGACGTAAAAGCTAAGTACCTACTGAACTTATTAAGCGGTATTTATTGTTAGAAAGTTCTTGATCAGAGGATGAGCGAGTTCGATACTCGCTCAGTGCAAATATTTGTATGCATGAATATGGGCATATGTTGTTCATTTGTTTTGTACCGCGGTAGCTTAGTGGTATGGGTAATGGACTGTTGAGACGAGGTCTCGGGTTCGATCCCAGGTTTTACCATGGCACACACCAATGACTTTTCGATGCTTTTCGAAGTTATGTGTGTATTTATCGCAGGTTTATAAGTGCCCGGTTAATGGCAATAGGCTCGCCACCTATTACATTGGGACCTAAACATAAACGGCGAAATGTGGGTGCTAGCACCTCTGCCTACCCCTACGGGGATATAGGCGTGAGTTTATGTTATGTTATGTTTGTTTTGTATTTGGATTTGGGCAGGTGACATTAATTTCCACCGGCTTCCTTTTTGAAAAATTTTACCCTTCGACACTGCTATTGGAGTTCCGTGAATGCCGCCTTTATTTTACTGACCTACTGTAACAACCCTGCTGCATCCATTAGATAAAGTAATTACTGTAGTGCCTGTCGCACACCTATAGCCCGAAAATTCAATTAACATCTCTGATAATGCGCGCATAGCCTCATATTGTTATAATTAATCTGAAAATTTACGATTAAATTAACTAAGAGCTTTTCGCTCTAAACTTTAGTTTCATATTTGCTGAACTATAATCATCGGCCGTAATTAAAATCATTATTTAAGTAATAAACGTAAATAATGTGTATTTTTGAAATGTTTCATTTAAAAATTCAATATATTATTATTAAGCTTAGAAACTTATTTTAGATTTTAAAGACTGAAAACCGAAATCGAATCACTAGTTAGTCAGATAGTAAACCTAGTTTATTTGTTCAATATGTATTTTTTTTAAAAGTTACTACATGATAGTTTTCCTTTAGTTAAGTACCTACCTAATCTTTTTTTATATGTCCTATATATATATAGATATATATAGATATATATATATATATATATATATATATATATATATATATATATATATATATATATATATGTATATATATATATATATATATATATATATATATATATATAGATGTATATATATATATATATACGTCGATTTGACTTCACCTCGCCTGATGATAAGCTGAAGGCAAAGTCTCGGCAAAGAAGTTGACCATTATGGACACGTACAGTCAGCGTCAGAGAAAATAGACCCCCTCATGCTTTCATATCATTAACAAGGGGGATCCCTTTTCTCTGAAGCTTACTGTACTTACCATGTTACAATAGTGACACTCAGCTTGACGGCCTCATCAGATGCTTTTTCACGCCCCTAGATTCTATTCTATTCTGCAATAGGCACGCCAGCCAACGGATTGCAATTTCATACGGAATGCTCTCCATTTTAGATACGTAGGTTTCAACATTCAGCTTTAGATAATGTGCCTACTTATTATGTAAGAGTATAAATTTAAACATGTCTTTGATGTCTTCAAGCTTCCCTTTGCAGAACACTGAGCAAGCCGTCATGAATCGGGTTATAGGGACCCTTCGCCATCCGACAGAGATGCAACATCACAGTCGATGAAATCTAATAAAAGAATATACAATAAAATAAAAAGCGTACATTGCGTACAGTCAGAATCAGAACTCTTTTGACTACAGAGTCTCAAAATGATCTTAATACCAAGGTATTAAGAGCAAGCAAACTGTTTTATTGATTTAAATAAATGTATTGTCCGAACTAAAAGGTGTACCTACCAAATATCAGGACAATCAGTCAACAGGAAGGGGATACCAAGGATTAAGATCATTTTGAGTACTTTGTTCGTCAAGATCGTTCTGATGCTGACTGTACGTATCGTCGTGTAGGGTATCACCTAGGCAACAGCTGCTGAACAGACATGCTATTATTATGAAGGGGGGTTAGTGAGTGTGTGACGTTGTAGGCAGGGGTATTGAATTTACAAATCTCTGGATCTACTGAGCCGATTTTGAAAATTATTATATACCAACAGATGGCTACAACAAGCGTCGTCGTAGCTCGGTAGGCGTATCGTCGGTAGCGTAGTGGTTAAGGAGTCGGTCTTACGATCGAGAGGTCCCGGGTTCGAGAACTGGCTATTACACTACCGACGTGAACCTACTCCTAGCACAAGAAATTTAGCTTTTACTTGGAGGGCTTAGCAGGAATATTAGTAATTTCACTTGCTAGGTAATATTCTTATTAAAAAAAAAAACATTTATGAGTATAATAGTGTGGTAATAGACTATATAATATCATCGAGCTAACGTGGAGGGTAAGCAGCGGGAACGGGATCAGAAGTCCACTAGTGTTATTTAAATCGCCCCTGTTTTTGATCCCCATTGGGGTTGCCAATTTTGACGGGGTCTAAGGTATAGGTATATTTTTAACGACATACCTAGTTCTCTGATAAGTGATAACACGAAACATCGTGCGATTTAGTCGATTCGAGTCCGGATATACGAAAAATAAAATGTTAGAAAAGTACTTGCAATTTATTTCTCTTAGTATTAGCCAATTGTAGTTGTCTCACGTCAAGCCTTTAATTTATTAAGGCTGGCCGTTGTTCCATCCAGTGTGGGTAGGGTTAGGGTGGCTCGGACTCAAGTCAAACGATCATAGGAAAATTAACATAAACACATGAAATTATTGATTTCTAGGGATTTCTATGATTGAAATATGACATAGTTACCTAACCTACTAATAAATGTCAGAGTTTTTGAAAATGCTTGAATGTTATTACTGAAAGGATCTGACCTCTCGGTTTGCTTGACGATTCTGGTCTGCGCCGACATTTGCCGGCCGGATAACCCAAGGCCTTGAGGGCGAACGAGCACACATTAGCAGGTAGACGGCCGGCGGCCTGTCGACCGACTGCGACGTCTCAGTTCAGTATATTTTCAATAATAACCTCAGAATAAAAGATTAACATTATTTTAATCTTTTAGTCTGAGGCAAAACATCATGATGTCATTTATGACTTATGAAATAGTCTGCTGAAAGTAGTGTGTGGACGGTCAAGCCGATGACCGTTGCCGGCGGCGATCTTACGGTGGGAAACTGTGGACGCCCAACTGCAGGCTAGTGTGTAGTCGCAAAAGTGACAGCAGGGCACTACCGGCAGGTCGAAATCGCTTGTGTTGGCGCTGGCGCTAATTGTCTTAGGAGTGTAGACCGCCCCATAGGACTACAAAACTGCTGGGGGACTGTTAAGGAGTGGGTGCCTTTAGTCTGAACGCCATCAAAAGATGCAGCGGTGTGTGTGTAGCATATTCTATTCACATTAGGAAATTGAGACCGTAGGTACGCTGTGTGGTTCAAATACACAGAGTAGCGTTGCGTAAGGAGGGTTACACGTCATATGAATTGTCCTTCCTCTCGCGTCTTCCTCAACGCAGCGAACAGCCTTAAATATAAGTAGCATCTAGTAAAAATCGATCACTCACAGTTCGTAGATCCATTGACTAGGTCCTTTTGGATAAGGTACGAGTTATTGGACAGCTCAATGATTAGTTACCTACATGTACCTACTCTAATAATACTACAATATTCTAGAACATTCTACACAACGCTATCTAGCTAGACCCATGGTAAGCATAGATTGACTAGCTTGTGCTATGGAATCTAGAATGCGGTAAAACATTTTAGATTCCTACTTTTTTTTTGTACATACTCGTACCTACATACTTAACATAGAAAAAATATAAAAACACCCGGACCAATGCAAATATACATATTAATGCATACAAATTGCACGGAGCGGGAATCAAACATGCAAACCGCATAGAGGCCGTTCCATCCTATAAGGATCTAGTTCAATATTTTATACCTAACACCACAAGTAGGTAAAGTGTAAAGTCCGAAAAATAGGTATACCGAACCGACCAGCTTATTTCCAACGGCCACCACCCAAACTCAATCTTTGAATTCAAATAAAACCAAGCGCAGTGGTCCCTCAACTTTGATGCTATAATAAAAAATACTAGCGAGAACACTTGTTCTAAAAAAACGATATTTTACTGATTGTTACGGAACATCGATTTTTTTTCTTTGGCCAGCACTTTCAGTTTTGTACCAAAATGGGTGATGTCCTTTAATAAAATAACACGCATAAGCTGACTATGTACCTATTGGTACTATAAATATGAGGCACCAGATATAAGTATGATTATAAAAATAATAATACAAATACAATACATTAATACAATAATACAAATACAATACAAATTCAATTCATTTCAATTCAAAAAACGAACAATGCCTACAAGGTGAATATCCCGATAGCTCTAATACTAAGCTCTATTATCATTGTGAACGACAATGATAGTTTAGATACAAAAAAAAAACGTCATGCTTGCCCTAGAATAACTACTAATAGTCCACGGTAGAAGGTGAGCAGTGTACTTGTCTGCCACCTAAGTTGTATAAAAAAAAGAATATCTTTGAGTTTGTCGTACTAAATTACTGGGACTAAAATAAAGCAATAATTTTATTTCAAACAGAGTACTTACTTTGTCAAACTTAATATTTTCTATTTTTTTTTTGCCAAATTGTTTTTTTTAAATTGTAGAAACTATAATTTTTTTTGTTCTATGGCGATCCCAACAACTCAGAATTATAATATTAGCCCTAGCAATACCTTTCAAATCCAATGTCACTTGTCAAATGTCAAGTTGCAAGTTCTGTCAGTTGATAATATAGTTGCTTGTGTTATCTTCGCATCCTTTTTATTATTGATTTTTCACAAATTAAAACTATTATATTTCCTATACTATTTATTCCAATTTAATATTTTGATAAATATAAGTTCACTATGTCTATGAAGGTGTTCGAGGCGCGTGAACATTGCAAGGCTGCGGAGAAATTGTAAGTAAAAATACTGTTCTAAAAAGTAGGAAGGAAAGAATTTGTTTTAATAATTACTTATAAGTTATTAGTGTAAATCTGTTGACACTTAAGTTACAAGTTTATGTGTTCGTACATTGTCACATTAAGTTATTAGGTCAAGTGAACTTGTTTTTAATTAAAAATACCTAATCAATATTTAGTATCGTCATTGACTCAGTCCCTGCTTATTTACTTTTTTTGTATGCTGGCGATTAGTTTTATCTATCGAAATAAATTAGGTTATTTGCGATTCAAAGCTCTTCTTGATACAACAAGGAAAATGCATACAGCATAATTTAATTAACTAAGAGGAAATATTTGAAATAAAATACTTACAAAGTCTCCAATCATGGGCTCAGATAGCATAAATTTTGTACTAAAATTATTTACCCACTAAGTTAACACCTACACCAATGTATAATGCTGATGGAATAATAAAGGCTTTTATTTCCTTTATTCAGGTATATACATTAAAACTATATTTTCTAAAAAGATAAATATGCTTAATATAAAAAATAGTGCCCCACGAGCATTGGGTACAGGGACCAAGTTGCCGGTGGTTAGTACTCCAGGGAGAGGCCTTCCTTACTATACATGCCTATACCTAGCAGAACTGCATTATTATATGGAAGGTTCTAAAAAAATTGTTATATGTCATATTTTTGTTGTTATCTGCCTCTGTGTAATGTAAATATATGACCTAGTTCACAAGTTATGACCATGTGTCATCCTAAATTGTAATCTTACTCATTCAATGTCACAAACAATTAAGATAAAACAGATCCAGGATATTTAATAAATTGCTAACCTCTTTTGTAATTATTTGTTCATACATAATAATATATAAGGTCACATCTCTATCCTATTGGGGTAGGCAGAGACAAAATCTTTAAAATTGCTTGTCCTAAATCCTAGCATACAAATCTCTCTTCTTATATTTTCATAATGGTCATACATGCAGGCAAGTTACCAGTACTTTTGACTTGCCCTTTCCTTAGACATTGAGGTTTGCCACTAAAACAGCCTTTGCATTTTAAGAGAAGAAACAAGGTCACCATTTCAAGGCTTGTTTAGTTGCTAGACATAAACTCTGGACTAACATTAAAACTCTTATCAATAGTTCAGTAATACAACTGATTTTGACATAAATACTAATATATTGATGCTAATTCTGTCGTGACACAAACTAACTAAAATGAGCTAAAAATCTCTTAAAGTTAGTTTAGTCCTGTCAAAATGTCGTTTCGTATTCTGGGAACACACAACTAACTTAAAATTAGCATGACACAACCAAAATTAGAGAAAGTACTCAACTGTCATTTTTGGTTAAACAGTATTCTGTTATGTTTTAAATGTCAAATATGCACTAAAATTAGAAATTTAAAACAAAAATTAGACGTCATATAAAATACTGCACAATGTTCTATAAATGTTTAAAGCTCTATAAATCGTCGATTCATTTGGATTTTATAAATAACTAGCTGACCCTGCGAACTTGCCAGGTACGTGGACTGAGAAAAACTGTATTTGCTTAGGTATGACTGAGAAATATCACAGTTTGTTTACTATTTAATCAATAATATGTACTAATTATCATTTGTCGGCATTCTAAAGACTTATAAAGATAAGTTTTTACAGATTTTATGAAAAGACCCTTTATCATTCATTCTTAATTTTTAAATTTAGTGCTGTCTAAGCTTAGCAAACACTAAATTTAGTTTGACATAACAACAGAATACGGTTATAAATGTCAATCGCTTATCTAAAATAAGAAAAATTTAGAGAAATTTAAGTTTAGAGATGGTAACAACAGAATTAGCATCATTATAGACTTAAGTTAGTCCAAACTTGAGGCCATAAAGCCCACCTGCTGGAAAGAATAGAAAGAACACTCTTTTGTCCGCCACTGAGCCTCTTTTTTTGAACTATTGTGCTTACCAAGTAAAGCCTTCAAGTTCACACTCAAAAGCCATACTCAGTCTGGACGGTAATTTTCATAAATGAAAAGAAAGATAAAATGGGATTTATTTGTTTGAAGTATGGTTACCTATACATTACATTTAGTGTGTTGGTATCTTAGAGTATACAATAAGTAAACTCTAAGCCATGTAATCTCTGAGGTTGGTATTAATCAGAAGTTAGTTTCACATACTCCGCCGGAATGATTCCCAACATGCAAAATTTGACATTATTATTAATAACATATAAATTGTAATTGTATAATGAAATTATCAACCAGTTAATATACTATATTGCATAATTAATATACCATATTGCATAATTAATATACCATATTCAACCCACTGTCATACCACAGACACTGCAATAATTGCAATTAAAGTCTAAAATTAAATGTTATCATGAAGAGTAAAGGAAAAAATGTAATGATCTCTTCATCATATTTTAGTTATATATTAATGAAGTCTAAAGTTTGATGGTTCGCCGGTTTCCGCCGCCTGGTTCCCGGCAGGGTAGAATTTGGACAACCTTCTTCCAATACGGTGTCGTACAAGGCTACTAAGATAAGACCGTTTAACATCAGACAGATATATACAGCCCAGACTCAACCTCACATACATGACTTGAGGTGACAATAGTGCCCGAAATACGGCAATAGACTCACCCCCTATTACGTGGGACAGAATACAATGATTGGTGAAATTAATTGGATTAGGCGCACAATGCCACATTCGCAAAATGACATATTGAAATTTCGCAAAATGACAAATTCTGAAAACGCCACATCGCAAAACGTCACATTAGTAAAATGCCATTTTCGCAACAGGCCATTTGCGCAAAATGCCATTAACGCTTCATATAATGGACGATTCGTATATTGGACGACTCACATAATTGCGCGCGGTGGACCCCGCCCGCCCTGACTTTATACAAGTCACGGTTAGGTAAGGTTAGGTTAGAAGGCTAAGACGGGAGTGGAGCGAAGCGGAGCTTCCGCCTTAGTCTTCGTGCTTAATTTTTTCATATCCACCCATACAAGGATTTTATTTTATAGCTTCAAATATTTAGTTAATATATGTTTTCACATTTTGAGTTCAACTTAATTACGTAAATAAACATGATTCATCGTCCTTTTGTGTTTTTTTAACTATAATAAAATCCTGAATCCTTGTGTGTGGTTATAAAAAAAATCCGGATCCGAGTCGGGGTGGACAGTGTTAATTTTTTTTTAACGCTAATATTGGTTAACTGACGGGATGAATTGTGCGCCTAATCCGCACATTATATGTTAAACTTATAATCATTATTTGAGAATGTGTCATTTTGATAGTGTGGCATTTTGCTAGTGTGGCGTTTTGCTAGTGTGGCATATTGAGAAAAGACATTTTGCGAATGTGTCATTTTGCGACAATATGTCATTTTGAAAATGTGGCATTGTGCGCCTAATCAAATTAATTCACCTCTGCCTAACTCTCCGGGATAAAGGCGTGATTATAAGTAAATATGTATGTATCACACTGCAAAAACAGTGGTTGACATCAGGGTGCTCAATGATACCTGCCTATGCTGCATTTGTTTAGGTACCTACCTAACTAAAGGTAAACAATCTTGTAGCGGCGACTTTTTACCCGACTACGGCGAAGCCAAAGGAGGGTTATGATTTTGACAGGCTATGTATGTATGTATGTATGTGTGTATGTTCGTTTGTTCCCTCATAGCTGCTCAACTACTTATTAGAACTGGACATATAGCATATCGTTAGAATCGTCTTGATCGTCCGATGGTTATCGGCTATATGACGTTTCACTAAATCTAATGTGGCGCCCCCTAGCGGCCATAAAGTACTGTGTTGAAAAAATAATTTGAGATAAATATGCCGTGTATGGTATCAAATTAAAGAGTTCAATTAGCACATTTCAAATATGCATAAATTATAGTTGTTGGGTGCCCCAAAATAAAAAAAATAAAAAAATAAGTTTAAAACTAAAACTTTTCCTTAGAATAGCATGTATGTATCGTTTTATTATAGTAAGTGGCATACGACCACGGCTATCCTAGATATTTTCTTGTTTAATACTTTTCAGAGCGTGATTTTTAAGTAGTCGGGTTTTAGTTTTAAACTTATTTTTTTATTATAAAAACACATAATAAAAAAAATAAACCAGGCTAACTAACTGATCAGAGTGGTTCGATTTCGGTTTTTAGTCTTCATTACAAGTTTCTAAACAGAAAAATATTTATAACCTGAATTTTTAAATAAAACATATTAAAATAGACATATCAAGATTGTTTCCGTTAAGTTAAGTACCTAACTGAATGGAGTATAGTTGTATGGATTGTCGTCATCAATAAAATGTGATGATATTTACATGTATGTTTGTTTGTTTCACCAGTCTCAAGACAGGCTTGCTGCGGTGGAAGCCTGACTTTGATTCGGCTGCCGACGAGTACAGCCAGGCAGGTTAGTTATCTAAGAATTTTCTTTTTTATACTACTTAGGTCGCAGACAAGCACACGGCCCACGTGATGGAAAGTGGTTATACTGTGGCCTATGGACGAGTGCAACACCAGGGGAGTCACAGTCGTGCTGTTGCAACTCAGTTGTGGTCGGCTTTCCAGTGATGTGGCTGAACTGCGATATTTTCCGTGAGCAACTGCCACGTGACCTCCACAATCAATTTTGTCATCGATATCGAAGTTCGGTAGTTCGACTAGTCGGGCTTTTGAGGCCTCCAAGTACCCGTAACAACTTCCATAGATGCTTGTTTGGCAGCCGGGACCGACGGCCTAATGTCCTCTCTAAGGTACGGAAACACCCAGACCAAATACTGCTGGAAAAAGCTAGCTTTCAATTTTATTCGTGGAAATCTCTGGCGTTGGTTTAAATGTTATATAACAAACTAGCTGTTGCCCGCCGCTCCGCCCGCGTGGATGTCGGTTATCGCGACCAAACGTAGCCTATGTGTTATTCTGATGTATAAGCTATATTATTGTACAGTTTCGTTAAAATCCATTTAGTAGTTTTACGTGAGAGTAACATAAACAAACATCGATCCTACTTACAATCTTTCGCGATTATAATTTTAGTAGAATAGAACACTTTGTGTTCTATTTGTCATAAATGGATATACGAATCGGAAAAGGTTGTTGCGTGCGTCATGTGACTCATGTGGCGTGACACAGGGATCCATTCTCGGCCCCCTGATGTTCATTAATTTGTTAACGATGTACTTATTGTACATAATTATATAGTCTAGTAAATGAATGCTCACAAGAGGGGTGTGGATGGAAAAGTCGGCTGCAGAAATTTTGACTTAAGAACTTTGTTCGGACTAGTTAGGAGATAAACATACTAAAATTTCTTACCCCTCCGAGGTGAGCCCGAGGGGGGAGGGGGAAAGAAGGTCCCGTTTTTTGATTTTTTGCTTATTTCTCGGAAACGGTGCTTTGAACGAAATTGTGTTGTATGGCATAATAAAAGCTAATTAAATTCTCTACAACTTTGTCTCTTGCGCTTTGTATCTATCTCCAATCATTGCCTAGCAATGAGCTTCTAAAGGTGGTCGATTTAAAAAAAATGTGTTCTACACAAAAAACATACATTGCCATGCAAACTACTAGCCAAAATTGGTTTGAACGAGATCATGTATTTTTTTTAATATGTTATAAAGCTACGGAACCCTTCATGGGCGAGTCCGACTCGCACTTGGCGTTTTATTTTTAGTTAGTTGTGAATCTTGAAATCTACGGTCGCAACTGAGAAAAATATATGCCAGAAAACGTAAGAGTGTAGAACACATTTTTTTTAAATCGACCACCCTTAGAAGCTCATAGCTAGGCAATGATTGGAGATAGATACAAAGCGCAAGAGACAAAGTTGTAGAGAATTTAATTAGCTTTTATTATGCCATACAACACAATTTCGTTCAAAGCACCGTTTCCGAGAAATAAGCAAAAAACCAAAAAACGGGACCTTCTTTCCCCCCTCCCCCCTCGGGCTCACCTCGGAGGGGTCAGGACTTTTAGTATGTTTATCTCCTAACTAGTCCAAACAAAGTTCTTAAGTCAAAATTTCTGCAGCCGACTTTTCCATCCACAAGTTATTCGTTTACTAGGCTAATACTTGCTTTCAGCATTGTAAAATTATGTTAAATCCTGTTTTATTATTTTTTGTTTTCGTTATTTTTTTGTTATTTTTTGTTTTCTTTTATTGTTTGGTTGAGATTCATAATTATTGTCTTCTGTGCATTGTAATCCTTAGCGGAATGAAAGAGACTAGTATCCCACAACGCAGGGAATCCTAGTGTGGGATCTAGGGCTACAACCCATGTATTCAATTGATGTATGAGACAATAAACATTATTATTATATTATCCTGATGACCCTAAGATATACCGAATTATAAATACCATCAATGATCAACACGAATTTCTTCTGAAATACTTACATAGATTTTCCAATTGTTGTGACAATTGGAATTTATGTAACCTTACCATTTTATATCGTCTATTTTGATGGGATTATGAGTACCATTCAGATTACGTACGCGAAGCGGTCGTACACTGTGGTACAACCCCACTGCTGGTCTTCTCCCGAACGCCACACACTAATGCAGGCCTGCGCGGACCCCTTCGTCCCTTACTTCATTTATACAACAATGACTTTATCCAATTTGATATAATTATATGCAAATAATGCCAGTATCTACCTATAGAAGTTTAATGATTGAGGGACTCCGTAATTCAATGATTGGCATTTTGACAGTTATGCCTTATTATGTTGTAAACATTCACTATGGAAGACTATGGCAATTTTTGCAGTCTCATGCGGTAAAGTAAGTATAAAAGTTTGCACTCGTATGTACGCTGTCATTTTTAAAGTGAGCAGCACAAAATTTCGTACATATTATTATGTATCTGGTTAGGTTAATATGATCAAAAATTGCCATAACCGACATCCAATCGCTAAGAACGGATTTTACGAAACTTCACTCCTAGGGGGGTAAAACGAACTCGTACGATGTCGCGGGCGGCCTCTGATAAATACCTATACTACGTAAATACAGTACGATTAAAATCAGTTGAACATTCGGTCAACCTCGGTAATTGTCGTGAATCCCTCGTCTTTCACATAGAGTTATCAATTTACAGATATGACCTTTCATTATATTACCCGTTGTCTTATTGAATACAATACAAGTACGATATGAGCAACAAAACCTCCTTTGTAGCTCAAAACTAACACAAAAATATTGAAATAAGAAAAATAATTGATTATTTTGACGTATATGAACGCTAATTTCATTCGGGAAAATATTCGATTCTATCAAATTTTATCAAAATTAACTTACAGTAGTTATGTATCATGGCTTCAACAAATTTAAAGCGTGGTAAAATAATTGTTGCTCAATCTCGTGAAATTGTAAATAATGTATGTAATGATTTTAAAAAAGAATATAATTTTTTTATAAAAGAAGAAAATTTGCTTTCTTTTTTATTGATAAATTATCAACAAAAATCGGTAGAAGTCGTTTTCTAAAATTTTTAATTTGGTGATTATTATCAATTATTATTAATCCGATGTAATATCGTACTGTTACTTATGTATCAAACAGTAAAATATTGACTTATATCTATGTATTTTTTTATTTAATGTATACAATTATAGCTTCAATAAATAATGAACTTTCAAAGTCATGTCGCTTCTGCATAATTTTCTTAGGTCTACGGTTAGTAATGTCATCTTGGCAGATGCTATACATTGCGTTTATGATACTTCAAATTAAATGCTACTTACAAGAAATCGCAGTAATGTATGTCGTGTCATTTCCGTCTCCGGATTTAGGCGATGATACCCGAAAAAAGCCGAATGTTCAACTGATTTTAATTGTACTGTACCTACTTATAAAATAAGCCGTTTCATTTCACCGACTGTTTTTCGGACCATAATACATAATAAGGAAGTAATCTACTTCCTGTCGAATTGGACAGTGATGTTGATTGGATAGATTAATAGGTAGTCTTCTACGAATGCGATAGATAATATGGAGCGTCTTTTTTCTAGTGTTCCGTACCTCAAAAGGAGAAAACGGAACCCTTAGGGCCGGCGCCCACTTCCGGCATGGCACGGCATGGAATTTATATTCGTCAAACGATACCGCGGCAGGCTGTGGCATGCCGCGGCATCATTTTTACGTAAAGTAAAATGAATTATAAAGCATAATTGAGATAAGGTTCAAAATAACTTGATTAGTAATAAATTCCATGCCGTGCCATGCCAGCAGTGGGCGCCGGCCCTTAAGGTATGATTCCGAAGCCGATCGCATACGAAAACTGCAGACGCGTGCAGCAGATACAGCGTACCTACCTATTACTTTTTAAATTTCGTTCACCATTTACAGACATCAACAATTTTACATTGGTGCCCCTCAGCCTGACAACTTTATCAGATACTTTTTCACGCCCCGCTTAAAGGTCCCGTGACTGTAGGAAAAACGAAACCCGTGAGCTGGTAAAGAATTCTAAGACATTATGGTGCGGCAAAGAAAAGAGTCACCGAACCGCTTGGTTCTTGATGGAATTGTTTACACGGTTCCATTCCAGATAGTTAGACCAGCTGCTTTAGTGAGAAGTGTGAGCAATTGACTAATCTCACTTCCATTTCACAGCTCAATGCTTCCGGATCGCTCGCGACCTGGAGAACTCCAAGGACTGCCACCTGAAAGCGTCCGAAAACTACAAAAAGAACAGGTCTTTCTTCCACGCCGGTAAATCACTGGAGAATGCGATTATTGTCTGCAAGGAAACTGCGTCGCCTGAGGAGGTTAGTTAGTAGGCTGACTAGGCTGCTATTTCACAGGCTGAAAAAGTTGGAGATTCTAAATTTGTCGTGTATTCTTTATTAGTTATATCTCGGGACACGTATCTTGGAGCTAAATCGCGAGACAAATGAGGCTCTGGCACCCGCGCCGCGGATTGTTTTGTAATAATCTATTCTTGTGACTTTGAGCTCGTCCACTGCTGTAGCACCCCGTGCTATCATCAAAACACACCCAAAAACATGTACTGCGCGTATAAAGCACATTTTGAGCACATTTTAGGTCAAAGATATAGGTCCCGAGCAATACCTTTATTTTATTTACTCGTGTGTTATTGACATCACCGGTCAAGACAGCTCTTGACATCGACGATAGATTTATGTATAAAATAAGTCATGTTTGTACTGTTCTTTATCTTTAGATTGTATTTATTCCTATTTATTATAACAGTAAATATAACATATTGATTTATCTATGTATATGAAAGCGAAATATCACTCACTGATTAATGAAGAAATCTCAGAAACTAGGTATATCATCTACAAACTTGAAATTTGACATGTAGGATTTACGAAACTCCACCCCATAAGGGGGTAAAACGAACTCCACGCATACGAAGTCGCGGGCAGCCGCTAGTACAGTACGATTAAAATCAGTTAACAATTCGGCCAACCTCGGTAATTGTCGTGAATCCCTCGTCTCTTACATAGAGATATCAATTTACAGATATGACCTTTAATTATATTACCCGTTGTCATAATGAATACAATACAAACACGATATGAGCAACAAAACCCCCTTTGTAGCTCAAAACTAACACAAAAATATTGAAATAAGAAAAATAATTGATTATTTTGACGTATATACATTTATGTTTATGAACGCTAATTTCATAACATAAACTCACGCCTATATCCCCGAAGAGGTAGGCAGAGGTGCTAGCACCCACATTTCGCCGTTTATGTTTAGGTCCCAATGAAATAGGTGGCGAGCCTATTGCCATTAACCGGGCACTTATAAACCTGCGAAAAATACACACATAACTTCGAAAAGTATCGAAAAGTCATTGGTGTGTGCCATGGTAAACCTGGGATCGAACCCGAGACCTCGTCTCAGCAGTCCATTACCCATACCACTAGGCTACCGCGGCTTAAAAAAGAAGAAAATTTACTTTCTTCTTTTTTATTGATAAAATTATCAACAAAAATCTGTAGAAGTCGGTTTCTAAAATTTTTAATTTGGTGATTATTATCAATTATTAATCCGATGTAATATCGTACTGTTACTTACATCAAACAGTAAAATATTGACTTATATCTATGTACATATTTTTTATTTAATGTATACAAGTATAGCTTCAATAAATAATGAATTTTCAAATAATTAATTTTAATTTAATTTTCTTAGGTCTACGGTTAGTAATGTCATCTTGGAAGATGCTATACAATACACTGCGTTTATGATACTTCAAATTGAATGCTACATAAAAGAAATCGCGGTAAAATGTATGTCGTGTCATTTCTGTCTCCGGATTTAGGCGATGATACCCGAAAAAAGTCGAATGTTTAACTGATTTTAATTGTACTGTAATAGGTATTATTATGCACGAAAAAATGCATACACCTACGCTATCTAATGTGTACGCTCTGATCACGAATGTTACAAAAGTAAAAAAGCGATAGAGATACAGATATACTCCGACGCGCATTTTTTTAAAAAATCACCCGAATTTCCACAAATAATATTCTGATATGTGTAGGTGAAATGCCTACGGATTTAACAAAGTTGAATGCAAATCAAAGGTGTCAATCAAACGCCGGGGGCATCTGAAACCAAAATAACATCGGATGTGCTGTGACCTGTGACCACTGCCTGACTGTGTGCCACACTCCTTTGTATAACCCGCGCCACGTATCTTGGACCTAAAATGTGCTCAATATGTGCCCTATACGCGCAGTACACATTTCTTGGGTGTCTTTTGAGGATAGCACGGGGTGGTACTGCGGTAGACGAACTCAAATTCACCAAGCATAGACTATTACTAAGCAATCCGCGGGCGCCAGAGCCTCGTATGTCTTACGATTTAGGTCCAAGATACGTGGCGCGTGTTATACTATCAACAGCCGCATTCAATGCATTGTCCATACAGGGAAAATATACCTTTACCTGACGTCTGATATTCGGTTGCGTGAAATGCTTTTATGTGAACCGTCCGCGTGAAATTAATACTAGATTAAAGCCCTTCGGAGCAAAATATATAAAACGCCTTCCGACTCTTCCTCCTCCACTTCGCACGATAAACTACCAATTTTTTTGTAAATACATATATTACGTACATATCTATATCTTCTATATCTCTATAATATAAAAATGAATCCCTAAAAGCCGCTTCCCACGGTCTGCGATATCGCGGACAGATATTATTTTTTTTCTTTTTTTTTTTTGCATTTTGAAATGAAGTTATCAAAAGATCTACACAGACCGACACGCACCGTTGGAAGAGCCCTGTCTGCGTGCGTTGCCGGCCGTGATCGTCGGCTGTGCGTGATGATCCGCAGAATCGCGGACGGTGGGAAGCGGCCTTAAATGTGTTGCTAAGCGCAAATCTCGAGAATGGCTGAACCGATTTCGCTAATTCTTTTTTTAGAATATTCCTTAAAGTACGAGGATGGTTCTTACCACAGGTTCTTACGGTGAGAAAAAATAAAAGAATCGACTGTTAGGCGGTACGAAGTTCGCGGGGTCAGCTAGTTGTACATAGAAACACTTACACCCGTATTCACAAACAATACTTCGCTATGCGTAGAACCAAAACTGTGCAAAGAACGACAAATTCTCAGTGCGTTCGTTTTGGCAAGCCTTTTTATTCATTGATAACACTTAAGTGAGCTGTGAGCACTTAAGGGAACGCACTGCGTTAGATACTGCTCCGTGATGTTTGTGAATAAATTTTACCAGCCCTATGCGCTCGAGCACACTATGAGACCTCACAGTATTGTTTGTGAATACGGGTGTGAGACTATTAGAGAAGATCAAGAGTATTAACACTGAACGGGAAAGATATTATTTTAGTTGTTTGTGTACCTGGAGTTCTTGTATTCATTATATTACAGGTACATTACAGGCCCTTGCCTTGAAGGCATCCGTGACGTGGAAATTTAATAAATTAGACATGTCGTCTACGCGTACGGGCCACTGCACGCGTCGCGTCGTGCTCACTAAGGGGTGCCGACACATCCTGATCACGTTAGAAATTACGTTACTATGTACTATTAATCTCTCTGGGTAACAGAGTCAACATATTCAGAATCTTGTTTCTCTGAAACATAGTGTAATAACCCCCACAAAACTGATAAAGTTGGAAGGGGAAATGCCATGTATTAATCGCTGTGCCTAGATCATAGATAGGTATACCTAATGGTAAAGTTAGGCTGCCTTTCCACCAGAGATATGCTATGTAGCTATGCGCCGAAGATGTAAAAGCAAAACTATGAAACTATGTGACCGTTTCCACTGTGCTATGCTATATAGCGCAGCGAGTAAGATCTGCTATGAAGATGCGTAGCCCGAGGTATGGGATGTATCAATCACATAACCGTACAGAATTAAAACTTCCTACTAATGATCAAAATTTGAATCTACCTATTCGCATCCACAATACGCATCCACAGCTCACTTCCAAAGCACTCATCCATAGCACGCATCTTTCTATATAAAAACACAGCTTACCTAGCTGAACCCCTTCGCACCACTGCTATGCTATGTGGACCAATGAATATAATTGGTGGATATCAAACGCATCTTAGCAACGTAGCATAGCACATCTCTGGTGGAGAGACAGCCTTATGCCATTGACTTAAACTTAAACTTATAGCTTTTTATTGTTTTGCACAATTTTCATTGTGCGTTTTATATTATGCTACAGAAATTGATGATGGGTTTCCGAGATTTGACCAAGGAACTCTTAAAAAAATACCAGGAAATCAGCCGCGATTGCTACAATCGCATATTATTGCAATGTCTCTGCCATTACACATCATAACATCACGCCTGAATCCTTTGAAGGGGTACGCAGAAGTGTTCAGAATATTCAACTATAATTGCGGTGTTTGAGCATCGATTTAAAAAATCTTTTTCCTAGTAATATTTTTATCAAAAGTTACATTCTCACAATACCGACCATAAACGTAACGAGTTGACATAAACTTCATACGATTAAAATGTAACAACCATAGAGAATACAGCAACATCACTCAAATGAAAAAACAAGAACGATATGACGTAGCTGTCACACGAGATCTCGCAAAAATGAAGAATCACGTCGTAGTTTAAATTATATTTGTAGCAATTCTTAATTGATTTGTAGTAATTTAAAGTGAAATATGTCACACCATATTTTTTACACTTACTGTTATAATTTATTACGTGCTTACAAATAATTTAACTTAATTTATAACAGTTTCATGTGTCGTTTCAATAGTGCCTAGTTACCTTCTATGAATCCAGATATATGTCAAATCGTATCTCTCAAATTATTTCAACTGTAAGCTAGGTACTAATTTTTTTATACCACTCAGGAGGCTAAGGTAGCAGACAAGCACATGACCCACCTGATAGAAAGTAGTTACCGTGGCCTATGGACGTGTATGTACCACACCAGGGAAGTTACATTAGTGCTGTCGACCCTGTAAGAACAGAGAGATTCTTAATTGATCTTTGTGAAAAAAAAATGAAAACAGAAATCCAACGTGTACAAGTTATTCACAGCTGGTATATTCTAAAATAAAATCGGCCAAGTGCGAGTCGAACTCGCCCATGAAGGGTTCCGTAGTAGCAAAGGCGAAAATTGCGGTTTATGACGTATTAAAAAAAAACTACTGACTGGATCTCGTTCGAACCAATTTTTAGTGGTAGTTTGCATGGCAATTTACATCATATATTTTTTTTAGATTTATCATTCTCTTATTTTAGAAGTTAGTGCGTGGGGGGGGGGGGGACACATTTTTCCACTTTGGAAGCGTCTCTCACGCAAACTATTCAGTTTAGAAAAAAAATATGTTAGAAACCTCAATAGCATTTTTAAAGACCTATCTATAGATACCCCACACGTATGGGTTTGATGAAAAATAATAATTTGAGTTTCAGTTCTAAGTATGGGGACCCCCAAAATTTAATGCTTTTTTTTATTTTTGTGTGACATTCTTAATGCGGTTCACAGAATACATCTTCTTACCAAGATTCAACAGCATAGGCCTTATAGTTTCGGAGAAAAGTGGCTGTGACATACGGACGGACAGACAGACAGACAGACAGACAGACGGACGGACAGACAGACATGACGAATCTATAAGGGTTCCGTTTTTTGCCATTTGGCTACGGAACCCTAAAAAGGAAAAAGCCATGTAATGGCAAACTTACTTTTTGTTTATTCGAAGAACTTTTAAGGTTTCAAAAACGGATAAATTTTCCGAGACTGACGTATAAAAAACGTAATTAAAACGTTTACGTGAACATCTTTTATACCGAACTTTTTAATTAACTCGCACGTTCTTATACAGTACAGTCAGCATCACATCGATCTTGACTAGCAAAGTAGGTATAAGTACTCCAAATGATCTTAATTCCTTTGTATTCCCCCTTCCTCTTCACTGATTGTTGTAATATTTGGTACACGCCTTCTCAGTTCGGTCGATAATACAGTTAAATCAATAAAACAGTTTGGCTTTAACATTATTAGTAGGCATTAAGATCATTTTGAGTACTTTGATAGTCAAGATCGATCTGATGCTAACTGTACTTATACCCTCTTTCGACTGCGAAGCACGTTTGTTGTTGTAAAGAAAGGAAGAAATAAAAGTTTTTTATTTTTAACCGATTTCAAAAAAGGAGGTTCTCAATGTTGTTACGCGATTGTGAAGCTAATTCTAGACGGATTTTGAAAATTCTTTTTCTGTTCGTAAGTAGATTATTCCGAAATGGTCCCATTTAAATTTCGTAAAGATCTGATGATGGGTTTCCGAGATTAGACCAAGGAACTTTTCAAAAAGTACCAGGAAATCAGCCGCGGTAGCTGCAAATATTATTGCAATGTTTCTGCCATTACACATCATAACATCACGCCTGTGTCCTTTGAAGGGGTACGCAGAAGTGTTCAGAATATTCTGCTATATTTCTGGTGTATATGCATTGATTTTAAAAACTCTTTTTGTATTCGCTTTGGCATACTTTTGAGGTAGTCAAAGCGAATCGTGGTCGATTTAAATACACTGTATTGTGCAACAAATAATGACGCGCGTCGCCGGTTCGATCTGTAGTGCAGAGTCAGTAGCACAAGTACAGTCAGGTCACTAAACATGCGATGTACAGTCGTGAGACTGTACAAATTCACTAAAAAGAGAAAAATAAATTAAATTGTAACAAAAAAGTTTAACCGACTTCAAGAAACGAAAAAGAGGCACTGAAAAGCGAAAACTAACTTAATTTACAGACTTACTGATTTATTAGAAGTCGGTGCCAGCCAACTTTTTTTGTTGTGTCTGAACTACTATGATGCAATCAATTGAAATATGGCCTCTTGGGCTAAGCACCGACTTCTAATAAATCAGTAAGTCTGTAAATTAAGTTATTTTTCGCTTTTCAGTGCCTCTTTTTAGGGTTCCGTAGCCAAATGGCAAAAAACGGAACCCTTATAGATTCGTCATGTCTTGTCTGTCCGTCCGTCCGTCCGTATGTCACAGCCACTTTTCTCCGAAACTATAAGGCCTATGCTGTTGAAACTTGGTAAGAAGATGTATTCTGTGAACCGCATGAAGAATTTCACACAGAAATAAAAAAAAGCATTAAATTTTGGGGGTCCCCATACTTAGAACTGAAACTCAATTTATTTTTCTATCAAACCCATACGTGTGGCGTATCTATAGATAGGTCTTTGAAAATGCTATTGAGGTTTCTAACATCATTTTTTCTAAACTGAATAGTTTGCGCGAGAGACACTTCCAAAGTGGAAAAATGTGTCCCCTCCCCCCCCCCCCCCCTCTAACTTCTAAAATAAGAGAATGATAGATCTAAAAAAAACAATGATGTAAATTGCCATGCAAACTTTCACTAAAAATTGGTTCGAACGAGATCCAGTCAGTAGTTTTTAGGGTTCCGTAGCCAAATGGCAAAAAACGGAACCCTTATAGATTCGTCATGTCTGTCCGTCCGTGCGTCTGTCTGTCTGTCTGTCTGTCTGTCTGTCTGCCTGTCTGTCTGTCTGTCTGTCTGTCTGTCTGTCCGTATGTCACAGCCACTTTTCTCCGAAACTATAAGGCCTATGCTGTTGAAACTTGGTAAGAAGATGTATTCTGTGAACCGCATTAAGAATTTTACACAAAAATAAAAAAAAGCATTAAGTTTTGGGGTCCCCATACTTTGAACTGAAACTCAACATTTTTTTTTCATCAAGCCCATACGTGTGGGGTATCTATAGATAGGTCTTTAAAAATGCTATTGAGGTTTCTAACATACTTTTTTTCTAAACTGAATAGTTTGCGCGAGAGACACTTCCAAAGTGGCAAAATGTGTCCCCCCCCCCCCCCCTCTAACTTCTAAAATAAGAGAATGATAAATCTAAAAAAGTATAATATAATTTGCCATGCAAACTACTTACCACTAAAAATTGGTTCGAACGAGATCCAGTCAGTAGTTTTTTTTTAATACGTCATAACTCGCAATTTTCGCTTTTGCTGCTACGGAACCCTTCACGGGCGAGTCCGACTCGCACTTGGCCGATTTTATTTAACATGAATATTTGACGAATCTAGGCGGCGACCCCCCTGTGTAATGCGCTAATGCAAATCAACTACGAATGGAGCAAGGATGAAAATATCTATGTAATTCGAGTTTTATAAGGAGGAAAATTGCTATGAGGACCGTACGGCACTACAGTCGAGTCCTCGACTCAAAATAAGGTCTCATTTATACTGCACTTTATTGTACCATACTTTCCCTGAAGAATAACATGCACAATAGATGTTCACAATAAAATTTCCTTGTCCAATTTATCTCCTATGATTGTTTTTATAACCGTTAAGGGTTAGAAATAGGGTCAGGAGCTCAAAATTAGAGAACAGAGAGATAGAAACTGCAGTTTCCTTTTAATATCCATCTGTTCGTTTGGGTGATTTAAGTACTGAGTGACAATCAACAATATCATGGACACTGTGTGACTTATCTAAGGTGAAATAAATAAATAATGGATGTATAACACTTTGAAACAGTAATGAAAAATTAAAATACAAAATTTTAACAAAATTCATATACATACTACTACAATGGGCGGTATTATCGCGGGCTGCGATCTCTACCAGGCAATAGTCAACCAGAAAATATTGTAGAACATTATACACAACGCTATTTACACCCAAAGTAAGCATAGCTTAACTAGCTTGTGTTATGGGTTCTAGAACATACTTAGATAATTTTTTTTTCGTAAATACATACATATTATATTACATAGAAACACCAAGACCAATGCAAATACCCATATACATGCATACAAATATTGCCTCCTGCGTAGCGGCCGCGTTCACTACCGCTATGCCACAGAGTCAGTCTAAATTCCACTTTGTTCATCCAAAACGTGAAATAAACCTATAGTAACATGGATATTTCCAGCACCTTCTATTGCATGCGAAGATACCTCTCGGGCTTCGCCTCTTCGGAGTCAACGATAAGGGTATGTCGGCCTCGATTCGGCTAAAACCGCACGGTATTTCGGTACATGGCCGAAGAATTGGGTATCCCAGAAACCCCGGTCACGGTGCCCCGGTCTTGAGCACCTGATGGTTTTAGGCATACCCAACTGAATATTACTGAGCTTATCAGCGAATTAAATGACTTATTTTTCGAGTATACTCTTCGAATTCGCTTGTTTTTACTGTCGTGCGTAACGGATTATACACAAGTGGGTTTTGTTACCTACATGATTTTCTCTTTCAGTACTTATATAAAACATAGAATAGACAAAAAGATATAACAAAGAGGAATAAGTCAGAAAATAAAATAATACAATCTTGTATTGTACTCAATGTTAAGCCATGTAGGTACAAATTCACATTAAGGTACAAATTCGTAGTCGACCGCAGATTGCAGCAGCAGACGCATGCAGCAGATACAGCATACCGTGAATAGATTTGAGTAATATTATTATGTATTATGATATGATAATATAGTTTATTGTTTTAATTCATTGCTTCTTCTCAATAGTGCCGTTTTCCTGTATCTAAGTTTAACAAGTAATGTATGTGAACAAAATAGACAAAATGGATGGATTGCACGACCGATATTCTTTTATTACTATGGACCATATGTGCGGGTGGAAGGCTAGTTATCACTACACATACATTACTTGGGTGAAGTACCCGGGGCGGGGCCGGCGCACATACCATAGTAGGTACTTAATTTTTTTTAAGGGTCTAAATTCTCCTAAATACAGTGCGATAAGGCGAGTCTGATGGTGAAACTATTAATCTTCGATACGGATAAACGATTTATAAGTCGCAATGAAACAAAACAGTAAACAATATTATCATACCTTTACTACCATACTACATGCTACGAAATCATATCTACCATTAATTAGACAAGTTCTTCTCGAGAGGAGAAATTTGCGAAGGGCCGTTGGGTCGCCTCTCAACATATTATTTACTGTGATATTATTCTTCATGTCAACTTTATTTGCCATCGTTCTTCTAACATGTTATCATATTTTTGTGGACGTTTTTGACAACTAGCTTTGCCTGCGGCTTCGCTCGCGTGAACTTAGATCTGGTTTGTAATTTTTTTTTGCGCAGTACACTGAAGTTATAGCCTAAGTTACGCGGCCTTCTTCCTCCTAGCGTTAATTCCCAGTCGCATCCGAAGCTTTCAGCTCGGAGTCTGTGATCCGCTTTGCCAGTCTTAACTACGGATTTGGCTGGACCTCGATATTTTCCGTGAAGCGATTGCCATCTGACCTTACTCGGCCTATATGCCATCAAAATTGCCCTGCCATTTCAGGCAGTATCCGGAACGAACAAGCAGGATGTTTATAATTGCTTTTTAGGGTTCCGTACCTCAAAAGGAGAAAAAACGGAACCCTTATAGGATCACTTCGTTGTCCGTCTGTCTGTTAAGACCTTTTCCTCGGGAGTGTGTGGATAGATCAAATCTAAACCGTATATACTCAAGACTGCAACCTCTTACAGCCAATGAGATTAATATATTAAGTAACAATTTAAATCAATGCTTACAGCTATGAAAATTTTAAACTTCTAGGTCAACGCAATAAAAAGATGTTGCCGTTTATATAACATCAGTTCGTCCTTCAATTCAGTTTTGTACGGAATCCTCTGTGCGCGAGTGGACCGAGTTTTTTTTGTTATTATAATAAATATCGTATATAACTTCATAGGTACTCATTAACAAACTTTTAAAAAACTCATTAAAACACTGATATTTTAGCATAACACACAGCCATACAAATTGAAATTTATTCCGAGTCTTTTATTATTTTTCCATTATGTGACTTGTTTAAGAACATGTGACTGCCTTGCAATGGCTTTCTAACTGGCCTTTGGCAAACAAAGTGCGACCTCTGAAAAGAAAGCGTAGAAGTTACTTTCAGAATGAAATCCTTTAAATTTTTCTGTTTCCGAACTTTTCTTTATATAAAAATAAGAAAAATACTGTACCGACTTGTTGTGATTCTTGGGCAACTTGTAAACTTATTTCTTTGTTGATATTTTATTTTTAATAGCTTGTTGTACCTAACAATATCGTTGGTTCTCTTTCTCGGTATACCTACCTTTCTCGGCCCCTGGGTCGGCCGGGGTGTAAGAGATATATGTCTCAGGCAATCTCACCTCTGGCAACCTACGACTGCGTTCAGTCCAGATGGTCAAATTCGCAATCGGTCAAATTCATAAAAATCGCGACTAGTCAAAATAGCAGTTGGTCAAAATAGCGAACCGTCAATATAGCAAGTCGTCATTATAGCAAAGCGTCAAAACAGCAAACCGCCAAAATAGTAAAGCGCCAAAATAGCAAACCGTCAAATTAGCCAACCGTCAAAATAGCAAAACGTCAAAATAGCAAAACGTCAAGTGGCGAACATTCAAGCTGTTGTAGATGAATTTTGTATGTTATGATTCGTTTATACGTAGATATACTAAAAGGTATGTCTTTATGTATTATTCAAGGGTCTTATGTTATCTGTTGGTTACGTATCAATTCGCATAAGTTCATTTCGCATAATGGACGACTCGACTAATGGTTCATTCACATAAGTCTGATTGAAATAAGTTTAATTGCTATAATGGACGATTCATATAATGGACGATTCTATAATAGACGATTCTATAATGAACGATTCATTTATTGGACGATTCGTATAATGGACGATTTCATATAATTGCGCGGAGTGCACACCGCCCACCCCGACTTGGATAGGTTAGGTTAGAAGGCGGGAGTGGAGCAAAACGGAGCTCCCGCCTTAGCCTTCGTGGTTATTTTTTTATAACCACTCATACAAGGATTTTCCGCTCCGCTATAGCTCCAAATATTTAGTTAATATGTTTTAATTCACATTTTGATTTCAACTTAATTACGTAAATAAACATGATTTAACGTCCTTTTGTGTTTTCTTTACTATCCTTTTTAGTATAGTAAAGAAAACACAAAAGGACACATACAAGGATTTTGAACTTCAGGATTTTTCCTGAAGTTCAAAATCTTTGTGTGTGGTTATAAAATCGACTCGGGATGGGCAGTGTCCATTTTTTATAACACATTCCACATCCGTATAAGGCGACGGATTGGTATACATTATTCTACGAGCTACTTGTGAAGTAAAATATTTGACCGATTGCGATTTTGACTGTTTGCGAATTTGACCGTTTGCTATTAGAAAAAAAATGCAAATATAACCATTCGCGATATGGACCAATTGCTATTTTGACAAGTCGAGATATGGACCAATCGCAATTTTGGCCTAATACAATTTGGACGGTTTTTCAGTCACTTGATCGATTGCGAATTTGACCATACGCGACTGAACGCTACGACGGGGGTGTTTTTGGGGCATTTTGAGAAATATAATAATATATAATATAAAATATATCAGGAAAGAGATATACAAAAAGTGTTTAAAGTTGTTATGACTATATCGTAGTATGTGGTGTGGAAAAATGATCCATGGAATGATGTTGAAAGTAACCCCATCTGATGGAAAGCTAAAGTCTCCAACTCAATATTTTTCTGCTGCTGTAGTAATAGGTACTAGAAGAAAACAAGACTTGAATCCACACCGGAACACTGCCATTTCTCTCAGTAGCTTAGGGAGATGTTGTCATTCACCACCTAAGCTACTGAGAGGGGTGGGGGTATTCAAGACTCTCCACTTCACAACGAGGTCGCCGGCTGAACACTGGATAGCTGATACTTATAAAGATATATAAAAGAGTATGATTATACCCAATGATGTAGGTATTATTAATAGATACGTCGTAGGTACATGAACATTACGGCTGTCCAAAATGGCGCAAACATTAGTTAAAATATAAGTAGGTACTTATTCGCGTGAAAAAATAATAAGTACATCAATATTATTAATTTATATAAATTGTAGAATTATTATTCATACGAGTAATTTTATTGATATGATCAAAAATTTTTTTGTCGCCATTTTAGAGTGTGAACACCGCATCTAGTTTATAATATTATAGGTATCGTTAATTATACTCACTATTAATTTCGGGTGGAAAATACCTTGGTTTTTTATTGTTTCTGAATGTTAGTACCATCACTTTTAGCTATACGAGCTAGCGATTGAAGCAGCTAGCCTTTACCAGCAACACGGGTCTGGTGACAGCGGAGCCTCTGTTCTAGACAAGGCTGCCAAGATCTTGGAGGAAAATTCACCAGAACTGGCTGTCAAGCTGTTCCAGCAAGCGGCTGATGTTTCCTCTGTAAGTTGTCTTACTTTTATAAATTTTGTCAAAAACTGACTTTAGTACTGGACTCCTGCGGACTCCTGCCTGCCTGACACAGCGGAACCGAACTCGAAATAAGTAAACTAAAGTATCTTCTTTATATTTCGTTAGACGGACTAGATTTAGACTTTGAATAGATAGTATTAAATATGAATTTGATATAGGTATCTATGTTTTGTCGTTTACGGTAAATACATTTTAGTGATGTTTGGTCCAGTTTAGAAAGTGTTGTTACAATTAACAGAATCGATACCATGCATTATTTAAACTGAACTGCAATGAACCCTTATTGATCTAAGAATCAATACTTCGTTCAGTGAAAATGTTTACATCTAGGTCGGTGTTGGCGTCTTGTACCTAGAATCTAGATAGCTCGCATGTCCCCATCAAATATTCATCCTACCGGTGTTAAGGGGTCCAAATGTTGACAGTTCCTTTTTTAATTAAGAAATGTAATACTATTGAACGGACAATTCTTGTATAACATAATTATAATATATACCTACGTATCTCAACTAAGTATGTCGGGAACCGCTCGCTGTATCGGTACCTACCCAGTTTCTTCCGAGACTAACTGGGTGTATGATGTAGGTACTTAATTTATCAAATATTTCAGACGGAAAGCAGTCAGCACCAAGGAACTGAATATATCAGCAAAGCGTCTCGTATTTTAGTCAAACTTCAACGGTAAGTGCCTGCGTCTATATTTTATTTACATTAAAGTAAAAAAAAAATATTTTTTTTAACTGACTTCGCAGTCCAACTCTACCACTGAGACGAATGTTTTGTTTTTTTTTTAAATAGTTATGACCAAGCAGTGGACAGTCTTCGCCGCGAAATCGGGTTCCACTTGGAAGCTGAAAACATTGGTGCGGTTGGTAGGCTGGCCGTGGCCATCGTTCTCGTCCAACTGGCCAGGGGAGACACCGTAGCAGCTGAGAAAGCTTATAAGGTATACAGTATACAGTGCGAAAGATTTATATAGAAAGAAACACTTTCTATATAAATCTTTCGCAGAATTGATACTACGCAGTAGCCAAGCGTGACCACGGCTTCCCTTTGTATAACAAGCTGGCAGGAATTGGGTTATAGGGACCCTTCGCCACTGGACAGTATGCTGAGATCGGGAACCATTTTTGTTATATAATTTTGGCGTAGGTATCTACTAAATTTTAACCAACCTAGCAACCTCACCTGCAAGCTGGTGCACCTGCTGAACAACGGACGAGGCTCTGGCGCTGGCTTTCCCTTCGGGGTTGGGGGGTCGGACGGCAGTCGCCCCCGGAAAAGCCAAAAATTGCCAAATTTAAAATGAAATGGCTCGTAGAAAAAGGAATCGCAATGAGGGTAGGGCGCCGCCGCAAAACGGCGCGCATGAGGGTCGCCCGCCTCGTGTCGCAAGTGGGCAAGGGCTACCGTGCCTGAGCCGGGCACGGCTAAAGATGTTAGGCCAACTTTGTGATTCCGGAAAACTCCGCTTCGCAACGTGGAACATCGGCACGTTGACCGGTCGCACGAGGGAGTTGGCTGACGTACTCTGCAGGCGGAGAGTGGCCGTGGCGTTCCTGCAGGAGACTCGGTGGGGTGGCGATAGCACCATGCACATTGGGGAGGGCTACCAGCTGATGTACACAGGTGCACCTGATGGGCAGGCCGGGGTGGGCGTGGTGCTCTCCCGGGCGTTGCAGGATGACATCTTGGAGGTGAAGAGCTATAGCGCCCGACTTATGGTTGTGAGGGTGCTTATCGATGGGATTATAACCCACCTGATAAGTGCTTACGCTCCACAGGCTGGGCGTGGCGAAGCCGAAAAGATCTTGTTCTGGGACCAACTCGGGGGAGTGCTTCGTGACGTCCCGCTGTCGCAGGAGATTGTCCTGGGCGGTGACCTGAACGGTCACGTGGGTGACGGGTGTGAGGAGTTTGGGCGTGTCCGCGGCGGTTTTGGATACGGTAGTCGCAACCCAGAGGGTGAGCACATCCTTAGAACGTGTGCGACTGCCGACCTGGCCATCGTGAACACGTACTTCAAAAAGAAATCCGGACATCTTGTCACCTACAAGAGCGGGGGGCACTTAACCCAGGTTGATTTCCTGCTCACTAGGAGGCACAGCATCAGCAGGGTGGCCAACTGCAAGGTTATACCCGGGGAGAGTCTCACTAGCCAACACCGTCTCCTTGTCATGGACCTCCGCGTGAAACCCAAAGACAAACGTGCCGAGCGTGCCCAACGCAAAATCAGGTGGTGGCTGCTTGATGAAGCTAAGTCCCAAAGTTTCGTCTCAGCCATCGGTGACAAGTGCGCCGATGCTGTAGACGAACCAGTACAGGTTTCTTGGGACAGGATTCGGGCAGCTATTCTTGAGGCGGGGAGGGTGGTGCTCGGCATGTCTAAGGGTGGACGCAAGTGTGACAAGGACACCTGGTGGTGGAACGACACAGTCCAGAGAGAGATCAGGGTGAAGAAAGCCCTCTTTAAAAAGTGGCAAGCGTCCAAATCTTCCGACGACCGCGATGCGTACAAAGATGCAAAACGCGCCACCAGGAGAGCCGTAGCCAGGGCCAAACGAGACCACTTGCAACCTCTATATACCAAGTTGGAATCGTCTGAGGGGCAAAAGCTCATATATAAGTTGGCGCGTTCCAGGGCCAAAGCGGCGCAGGGTCTATCCAAGTGCCGCTGCATTAAAGACCCTGGGGGAAATTTGTTGTACGAGAAAGTCGCGGTGAAGGAGAGATGGCGCTCATATTTCCACGAGCTGCTGAATAAGCAGCATAAAGAGGTGCAGCCACCAGACCTCCCTCCGAATCAAGGACTAGTGCCACCGATAACGCCTGCGGAAGTCCAGACTGCCATTCGCCGCATGAAGAACCGGAAAGCTGTCGGACCCGACGAAGTCCCCATCGAGGCTTGGAAGGCAATGGGCGCCCGTGGTGTGGGCATTCTAGCAAATCTTTATAACCGCGTACTCCTCACCGGCGAGATCCCGAGCCAGTGGAGGCTGAGCATCATCACGCCAGTCTTCAAAGGCAAGGGATCGGTGCAGGAGTGTGGTAGTTACCGCGGTATAAAGTTAATGTCCCACACCATGAAGCTCTATGAGCGGATAATCGACTCCCGGATCCGACAGGAAAGTACACTCTCGGAGTGCCAGTACGGGTTCCGTCCAGGGCACGGGACCATGGACCCAGTGTTCGCCCTAAGGGTTGTGGCGGGGAAATACAGGGCGAAGAACACGCCCCTGCACTGCCTATTCTTAGACATGCAGAAGGCCTTCGACTGTGTTCCTCGCGCGGTGATCTGGTGGGCACTGCGGGCCAAGGGTGTTCCAGAAACTTACATTGACACCATCCGAGACATGTACTACGATTCCGGTTCCGTGGTTCGAACTGCTGTTGGCGACTCGAAAGCCTTCCCCATCACCGTCGGGGTACACCAAGGATCCGTCCTTAGTCCTTACCTGTTCAGCGTGGTATTAGATGTTTTGTCGGACAGCATTAGAAACTCACATGAGCAGCCTCCGTGGTTGCTCATGTATGCTGATGATATTGCGCTCATGGACGCGGACAGGAGCAGATTGGTGCGACGCGTGAAAGGATGGAAAGAAGCGCTTGAGAACGGCGGTCTGAAGTTAAATGTAGCGAAGACAGAATACCTAGCGTTAAACTCCGCAGATCCCACACCCGTCCGCATAGGCGATGATTTGGTCGAGCGCACGGACCAGGTTAAGTACCTGGGATCTGTACTTCATGTGACCGGTGAGATCGACCACGACGTCAAGGCACGCGTTGCTGCCGCGTGGGCCAAGTGGCGAGAAATGACTGGCGTCACCTGTGATCCTAAAATGCCAGTCAGGTTGAAGGGGCAGGTCTATAAGACGATCATTAGGCCTGTTCTCTTGTATGGTTGTGAGGCGTGGCCGCTGCTCGAGCGACATAAGCAAGAGCTGCGTGTCACGGAGATGAAAATGTTGCGGTGGATGTGCGGCGTTACGCGTAAAGATCGCGTACGGAACTCTCGCATCCGCGGCAGCCTCCATGTCCGTGACATCGCGGATAAAATGCAAGAGAGCCGCCTTCGCTGGTGCGGCCACGTCTTGCGGCAACCGCCAGGCTACGTGGGGAACAAATGCCTGGCAATGGTACCCCCGCCGGGTCCAGGTAAAAGGGGTAGGCCAAAGAAGTCCTGGCTTGACGTCGTGGAGGGTGATATGCGTGCTAATGGTCTCACTACCATGGACGCCCAAGATCGTGCGAAGTGGAGAAGGAAGAGCCGGAAGGCGGACCCTGAGCTCCGAGGTCATCTTGGCCACGGATGCAATCAGGAGAATACGTCTATATGCAGATGATGATGATGATATCTACTAAATTTTATGGACAGTGTAGGTTCTCCATAAAAATAAATCATTTAGATTTATTTTTTTCTCTTTTTTTATACGAAAGTTTTCTTACCATATATGGGGAGAAAACTTTTTTGAAGACGGGTCCAGTGCCCCGAGTACGAAAAATATTCGAATTCATAACGTAAACGAACGTATTGAGAGCATGAAGCATTGCGATTGGCAGAATTCACACACACACAGGTTAACAGTAGGCAGGCGGCCAATCGCAATGCTCCGTTCTATCAATACGTTTACGTTACGAATAGTAGGCTGCTAGTGTTACATAACACTACAATAGCGTATGAAATTACAGGAATGGGGCAGCAACTGCGAAATGGCTGAAGTACAAACCTTAGAGCAGCTCCTGCAAGCTTACGACGAGGAAGATCGCGAGTCCGCTAAGAAAGCCCTTGCGAGCCCTTTCATACGCAACATGGACGTCGAGTACGCTCGCCTGGCGATGACGGTGCCATTGCCTGAGGGTATAGATCCGGCCCCCAAAGCCAAGGTGCGGGAGAACGCGGCCCCTTCGTACGTCAGCGCGAACGCTCAAAGTACCACCACTGCGGTAGGTATTACTTTCCCTGACAGGTAAGAGGCAGCTGTGGCGAAAGGTAAAACTGTTCGAAGAGGAAGCTGTTCGAGTTATAGAACCCTTGAGTGTTCATTTTGTCTTAGGTATAGCAGACAAGTACACGGCCTACCTGATGACTTTTTTTTAAGAGAAATGCTGTCTTTTTTGGTACATAACATGTATTTTACCTCGGGCTCCTAGGTGCAACCGGGACGAAGGTTAAAAAGGTGATGATGGATAGGAGAAAGTCAACATCCGCGAAGGGTCCACTGTGTGCCTACTGTTTCGTGCAATTCATATGTTTTTTGTACGAAACTCAATAGGTATTACTTGCACGAAGTCGCCCGCATGCGTGCCACGTACGATGCAGCGGACGGCCTTACTCTTTGGTTCCAATAAATTTTGTAAATTCCAGGAAATGCATGAGGACGATGAATCTCCGTACACGGTGGTGAGCTACGGCAAGAAATCTGACGACGTCGATGAGGACGGATTGTGTTAAACACCAATATATCGTTATTATAATTATTAATTATTTTGATTATGAACCGTACGTCTGTTATGGGTGATAGGGGATATACACTATACCTACCAAACGGAGCAACTCAAATAAGAGTAAACAGTCTTATGTGACTTATTATTACACAAACACATAGTTTTAAACAAATAAACTACAGCTTAAACTAGTCGATTTTGGTTTTTATTCGCGTTTTATTTTGAAACTGAGTTTACAGACAAAATAAAGATTAATAAACAGAGTTTTAAAATAAAAATGTAATAAAAGGAACATGAACATCAAGATTGTTTAGCATTAGTTAAATACCTACCAAAACAATGTAGAAGGCCCTCGGACTCTTAAATTGTTGAACAGTGTGGATTCTTAAAAGGTGACTCGTATGATCGTAATGGCTTCTCTACACGTAGACAGATTCATCCGCAAATGTCATCGGCGGACGCGTCCACCGACGTGCAGACGAGGCAACTCGCTCGTCTGTGGTAGATATTAAAGTAATCTACTACAGACGAGAAAATCACCCCGTCCACACGTCGGCGGACGCGTCCGCCGCTAACATCCGCAGATGAAGATATCTGCGTGTAGAGGATCCTTAAGGCGCAAGTCGTTACACTAGCCTATGAGAGCTTGCAATACCTTGGTAGTAAACTGTCATAATTTGGACAATATGAAGTATTTAAATTAATACTCGAAATTCAATGTTAATATAGAGAGAATTTAGTGAAAACTATTTGCACATAAGTCAATTTGCACCAGGTGCAGGCGATCGCATGCATGATACGCATGAGACAGCGGGATGCGTAAATAAAAGTTTACCACCTATTAACAGATTTGGTAGATTTACTATTTGGTAGATTCACAACAATCAGCGAGCGCAGCGCTTGAAACGATCGGTCGCCGGAATCGTCTTCTGTCGAAATGCGTTAGGAATTAACTCCTAGAACGTTGCGCGTGTACAGACTGCAGAAGTCTGTACAATGTTTGAAGTAAATCGTCCTATCAACTATCACCCATGACATAACATTTGTGTTACGTTTAGCTAGCGCGTTACATTTTTGTTCCATGTTTTAGGGTGTGCGTTGTTTTATAGCTAATTGTTTTATAGAATTTCGTTTCACATAAAAAAATTCTCATATTTTCGTTTCATAGAATAATCAATACACAGAATACTTACTTTGAAGATTTTTAAATCATTGATTTTTGTTTCACATAAAGTTTAATGTTAGAATAATCATATCATAGAATAACACAAATATTCTTTATTATCATAACATACATTAAATATAAAATCGTTTGACATACCACTCAAAAGATATAAAACTTATTTGCGCTAAGATAATTCGACAGAGCCTATTTCTGGGTGGTTTTAAAAAAAATAACCACGAAGGCCTAAGGCCTTCTAGCCTTCTAACCTAACCTATCCAAGTCGGGGTACTCTGAGTCGGGGTGTAAACTATAATGACGTGTTCTAATTTATTAACGTTAGACCAAATTATTTTCGATTATGGTGGTGGTTTAATATTCCTTAAAAAATAATTCTACTGTTTGATAAGTTAATTAAACAAAAAAATTTAATAAAAATTCATTAAATTGTTTTTCTGTGAAATATGTTTCATTCTGGTAAATTGTATTTGAAACAATAATATTCGAAATAAAAATATAAGTACCAAATATTATGTGAAACATTTTCTGTGAAACGAAATTCTATGAAATTTCTGTCTGCGAAACAAGGGGCTCCCGATGTTTTAGAATAAGCGTATAAATGACACAGTATGTGATTACAATAACTCGAACTAACTAATACTATATAAAAGCGTAGTGAGATTTTCGATTATTAAGACTTACGCAAAGCAATGATAAAGTTTTAATAGGTACTATTTACGCACACTTGTTACAAATTATTACGCGAACATTATTACAAGGTTTCGTATTCCAATCGTCGTTAC
This sequence comes from Eilema depressum, assembly GCA_914767945.1. Classification (NCBI taxonomy): domain Eukaryota; kingdom Metazoa; phylum Arthropoda; class Insecta; order Lepidoptera; family Erebidae; genus Eilema; species Eilema depressum. The sequence goes on along the minus strand of OU612012.1, from coordinate 28,513,777 downwards.
GCGTTGTGCGATTTTTAGCAACGCGGGTGTTGTAGTCGTTGTTAGACAGGCAAGTTTCTGTTGCTAATTGATAAAATTAGATAATATTGCCAAGGGAATTTGATCACTTTTAGTGCCGATCTCTAGTGTAATAGGGGCCGTTTTTGTGTATAAAGTAAAAAAGTCAAGCCGATTTGGAATTAGTCGAGAATATTTTAGGAGTTTGATGCGGTTTTGACAATAAAAAATGTAGTAAGATGTTTAGTAAATTTATAAGGAATACCCGCGTTAAGACCAAGCTATCGGTCATATATACAAGTATACAACTTGATTCAGACAAAAATGTATCGTAAATGGGTCATCCCTTCTGTAAATACCTCTGTTTATACTTGAAGTGAAGGCAAAACACTATTTATTTATTAGTAATCGCGTGCGCCATGATATTTCTTTTGTCACTAAAGATAATATTTAAATTTCATATGAAATACCTCTTTCCGAGGGTCACATTCTTAAGGCCTTAGAGGAAAGAATCTGAAAAGTTGAAGGACTAAGAAAAGAAAACAATAATTTTCGATGTATGTAATGAGGCCTTGAAATTCGTACCTACATGTCAAGTAGGGTCACGAAAATAGCTAGTGGTGGGGCTACTAAAAGTGATAAATCTATCAGTGAGAGATGTACTTTATTAATATTGTTAAAAACGTAATATTTAAAAACTTCGTGATTTCTATCTTTCGATCATTCCTGCTTCATACGTAGTCAATTCATTCGACTTTATCATCATCAATCAATTAGTCCACGGATGGACATAGGCCTATCTCTGGGCGCCAGAGCACATTACTTTATCAAAATACTAACGAAATTTAAAAAAAATTATGTCATCATGATTAGGTAAAAAACGAGACCCTTCGAAATAATTAATATACCGATTACATATATTTTCTATATCCGTATTGGTAATCGTAATCGGTAAAGGATCAATAACACCAGATTTAACGTGCAATATTAATATTTTCTTAAAAGCATATCACTCTTATGACACAAACACACAGTCTAGTAAACACATGGAACTATTTAGTAAATCGATTAGCGAAAATTAACCTAAAACGAATTCCTTCTGAACAAATCACCGCACCAAATTACTTCTTCACGAATACCGAATATCATACCATTATACTATAATTATCTTATTTTAAATTGGCAAAAGCGAAATCAATACTCGGGCAGGACTCGAAACCGCGATCTTTCCCTTACAGGGGGAATGCTCTGACCACTGAGGCACCGAGCTTCGCCCGAGATTGATCCATTCGTACGATCCGTTCGTACGAATATCGGTAGATGGCTCCCACCATCGCCCTAAGATGGATGTATTGGAAAATTTGGATCAATCTCGGGCGAAGCTCGGTGGCTCAGTCGTCAGAGCATTCCCCCTGTACGGAAAAGATCGCGGGTTCGAGTCCTGCCCGAGCATTGATTTCGCTTTTTCCAATTTAAAATAATTTGTTTAGTTTAGCATACTAAATGCTTTAAAATTATCTCAATATAATTATCTTATTGTATTCATCAAATCCTTGCTTACTATAAATTATTATTATATTAAATAAATCCTATCGTATATTTATTGGAGGAAATCACATTAATAAAAGTAATTAAATTATATAAAAATATGAGAGATTGTCACATAATCGGATATAAAATATAATATTACTAAACTGTAAATGGGGCTTTCGACGGCACCGCGTAAACTGTGTTAGTTTCTTAATCTCAGCAGATGTAACGCAGTGGTGCATTTTTCTCAGTAGATGTAACGCAGTGGTGCATTTTCTCAGTAGATGTTACGCAGTGGGGCATTTATTTAGTCGCGGTGTCGTGTGTGAAGTCATAATGGTCTTTCTACACTAGCTACCGTCTCAAGTACCTATGTTGCGTTATTGCAAAGTAGTAAGAAAACTAGTTGATATTTTTGATATATTTGATTAGTGTACGATAAATATTGTAAAATTGCAGTGCCTCTGCGGTCACATATTAAGTAATTATTCAGTGCGAATTATTACTTATTAGTAATACTAGCAGACATTGAGTGTCAGAGACCACTGTGTTCAACTGGATACAGCTAAAAAGTAAGGCCAGTTTGACTTGATTTTTTCTGGGTAAATATGGTTCATAGGATTAGTTCAAAATTAGAGCAGCGCGTATCATTTAGTGTAGCATTATTTAGTAGTTCTTGCCTTGTTGGTACATACCTACTTATTTATATAGAAAAACATCTCATAAGTTCGATCTATTGACATGAAAATAGTTAATTATAAAAATATATGAGACGTAGTTTGTGTACTGAGACCATTAAGTTTTAATATGGTATTGTGTATAGCGAGCCGGTACTTTGAGATAGAAAAAATATATAGGTATTCACTTAATTATCCTTCCATAACGATTTCCACTTCCATAAATTATCGATCTTGTGATTATATACTTTATACAAATATATAATATATATTATATACATGATATAATTAAGTACTTCGGTGTAAATGTATAGAGTGTAAACTTATATCTGTGTTTTAATATATATACGTATATGTGTTACCTATAGACAGAACGTGACCACTGTACCGCGCCCTAGGTATGCGCGGCATGGCGGGGGACGCGGTAAAGAAAGAGAAAGAAAGAGCATGAGTCGAGAGCGAGCGAGTGACCGCCGCGAACGTGACCAAATCTGATGGTCGATTGGTCGATATTCCCCCCCGCCCCGTCTCTCTGCGCATATACCCAAGGGGCGGTACAGCATATCGGTCGGTCTATACATATAATCGACCCATGCATAGAATAAAGATACATTATGATTTCAAACTACCATCACCTTTCTTGTATTACCGTCGCTAATGTTAATTATACTAAATAGTGCTTCAAATCTGCAAATAAAATAATTATGTATTTCTCTAGAAGATACAGAAAAAATTACAACATTTTTTGTAACTCTATGAGTAACTTCAAATCGCTATGTAGCTTTATTGGATGTATGTGTCGATTTTAATATTATATGAATATAAAAGCAATATAAAAGTAAAAGAATGAAATCGAATTTTGTAGGATTTTAGTAGACTAGTGTGCTTTGTTGGACATCGATATATCATTCTGAATAGTAGTAGGTATAGTGTTCGTGAATTCCTCTGTTCCTAATTTAATAACTATACAATCTGAACCATTGCCGATATAATATATATCTACCTACTAATACTTATATCTACTACCTATAGGATCACAATTGTGAAGGTTGCTAGTACCAAATAATAAAACTTCCATCATTCTTAAGACGCTTCCATCCACTGGGTCCCTTTACCAGTTTACTTTCCATTGTTGCCTTACTTACGTCTTTTGCTGGGGATTCCTAGTCAAGTCAGTCTAGCAAGTCCACCAGTTTAATTTGGTAATGACGAAGCTCGTTATTTTGACTGTCATTCGAATGCGGTTATGAATCATATCACGTTGCATTAAGAGTATCTACAAGTTTTATTTAGTTAGATTATAGTTCGTTAATAAGTAATTATATTAATCTAGTATTCGATTCGCTCATCCAACAAAATAATAACATAACATAACACGTTTTTATCTATATGCCTAGCTTTTTGCATAAACTCGGGGAAAAGTGCAAAAATTAGGGACTATAATTTCCATCTAAAAATACCTACACGTGTTAACTGCGTTACGGTTACCACGTGTATATCGAGGCGAAGGACACACCTTTGTCTCTACTAAAAACTAAAAAACGAAGCAATAAAAATATAATGAATTTATTACAATGTCGCGAATCTTTCGATGAGCCGTATTATTAGGTAGCTATATTATTACATTTTAAACATTTTAGGATGTATTTAAATTAATTATGTGGAGAATTAAACAAATTCACTGTTTGCCTTCAAAATGTTTATTGCATGTAAGTTTAACAACTTATTTTTATAAATTTTTAGTGAGGTGACAAGGGCATTTTCTAGTGTTCGTATTAGCATAGCATTCGCGATTATTTGATCGTCAGAAGTAAGTTTACACTTTGTACAATATGTAGCGGCCGTTGTATAGCAATTAATACTTAAATAACATAATATTTAATATTTACCAAAAATATTGTATTAGTATAACAATAGTGTTACTGGGTTATTAAAACAGTTTTGATCTTTGTCGATATTTATTTGTGAAACTGGTAACAAAACAGTCTGTGTGGCTAGAGTAAAAGTCTTGTCAATTTCAATTTGGTTAACTTATTAAAGCACAAACCAATAAAGATCACAAAGTCATTGGCAGAAGCCGAGTAAAGTCCTGGACATTTTTATAGCTTATGTAGTTGAAGGTATATTTTCATCGAATAAGCTAAATTATCGTGACTGAAGCAGGATTATTGACAAAATTGACAGCAAAGGGAGATTAATTTTCAAAATTTTATTGAGGTTGGCATGCAAGTTATGCAACATAGGCTGCTTAAACAACTGGAGAAATGAAAAAAATTGCTGGTGTTTTGTTCTTAGAGCTCATTAAAACCTGAATATTATAGTCAATGTGATATAATCCTGTAATAATCAGGAAGCCATATACTTACATTTTCTGACGGGAATATTGATTGAAATAGAAAATTGCGAGGAAAGTTGCATAGGTAGGTACCTACTTAAAAGCCTCTTAAATTGTAAATAAATAAATTTTATTTTATTTTAGTTAATTAAAATTCATTTTTTGTTAGTATCATTTTTGTAAGTGTAATACCGGCCAAGTGCGAGTCGGACTCGCCCATGAAGGGTTCCGTAGCAGCAAAGGCGAAAATTGCGGTTTATGACGTACCTATTAAAAAAAACTACTTACTGGATCTCGTTCAAACTAATTTTTGGTGGAAGTTTACATGGCAATGTATATAATATATTTTGTTTAGATTAATCATTCCCTTATTTTAGAAGTTAGAGGGGGGGGGGGGGGCACACATTTTTCCACTTTGGAAGTGTCTCTCGCGCAAACTATTCAGTTTAGAAGAAAATGATGTTAAAAACCTCAATAGCATTTTTAAAGAGCTATCTATAGATAGGTAGATAAGTACCCCACACGTATGAGTTTGATGAAAAAAAAAAATTGTGTTTCAGTTCTAAGTACCCCCAAAATTTAATGCTTTTTTTCTATTTTTGTATAAAATTCTTAATGCGGTTCACAGAATACATCGACTTACCAAGTTTCAACAGCATAGGCCTTATAGTTTCGGAGAAAAGTGGCTGTGACATACGGACGGACAGACAGACAGACAGACGGACGGACAGACATGACGAATCTATAAGGGTTCCGTTTTTTGCCATTTGGCTACGGAATCCTAAAAATGATATCTACTAACAAAAAATGGATTTTGTCTTTTTTCACATTATATTTCACAAAAGATTCACTCAACTTGTAGATGTGCCTTAATATGTGGCACTCATAGTTCCTGTCTGCAAGTACCTTAGCTTATTGTTGTCACTGCCACGCATTCCATACAGCATCGACGTCATTTTGTTGCGCCACAATTTTGAAGCTTTTTTTTTATAGTGTTCGCTAAGGTTTGTGGAGCCTGTATATCCACACCTTCCCCTCTAGACAAGTGGCAATTCGTCGGCCGGCGTTTTGTAGAATAGAATGCCAAATGTATGGGATTTGACGTATATGACAGGCGTCAAATAATGTCAAAAACGCCAAATCCTATACATTCGTCATTCTATTCCATGATACGCCGAGCTACGAATTGCCACTTGTCTAGAGGGGCAGGCCAGCGTGAGACTATGCCTCACATAGTGGGCTAGATTTTTAATAATATGGTTCACACATATTGAGTAAGATTGCTTATTGATTTTGATTGTAAATTAACTTAGTTATATATAATAAAGTACATAATAATATAGTTACCCTAACTATACGTCACATGCGGTCATGTCCTTAAGAGAAAATTAAGACATTTTATTCTATGAGTGTTTTTTTTTCAGAAACTGACCTTAAAAAAAACAGGCAAAAGTTGATTGGTAAAACTGTGCTAAATGATCAATTCTGTCTTTTATTAAGGACGTGTTCAACCAAGGTTATTTTACTATATTTGTGACCTAAAAAGGTCCGCTGTAATATAAATCTCAAAGCTACGCCAGGCATTTTTGAACCAGTTAAAAAACTCGGCATTTTTGTAGCATAAAGAAAAGCTATTATAGAGCTTTTCTTTATGCTATGCATGATACGGTTGATATTTTGAGGAAGGTTTTTTGAGCTAGTACGAGTCATGCTTAAGAAAGTTAGAATAACACAAATATAATGCGTGTACAAGATTACATTTATTTCCTAACATAAGGTGTATACGGCGGGCCTACCAAGAGCTCTTAAAACAGGTCAATAATTGAACGGCTGTCTGCAAATGTAACTTGGTAAACCTGTATATTCATAGGTAGTATTACAGCTGCTCTATTATTGACCTGTTTTAAGAGTTCATGGTACGGGCTCTGGCCTTTGCTTTCCAAGAAATTTGCCGCCGCGTGGTTCGCATTTCCATAGAATAGATTTTCTTGTGTAGGTATAAGGAAAATGTTAATAGGTACTAATCAAACTATTCAAGTATGTAATAAATCCTCCAATATCAACCTAAGACGCGCCCTTATATAATATTATAATAAATAATAATCAAGTTATTTAATATAATGTAATGTAGGTATAACTTATTGTTATATCAAATCAATGTAGTGAGAGATTTAGTGATATAAGTGTTAGTGTGCATTATATTAGTAGCTTAATAGTATATTTGTTTAAGCTCAAATGTTGGGTAACTGTACCTATTTTGAAGACTTCATTCATTTTAGACAACCGTTTTATTAATTGGCTTGATGTTTTTTCTTATAAAATATATTAGACTACCTTTTGCCCGCGGCTCCGCCCGCGTGGATGTCGGTTATCGCGACCAAACATAGCCTATGTCCTTTCCCAAGGTCTAATCTATCTCTGTACCAAATTGCATCAAAATTGATTTAGTGGTTTAGGCGTGTAAGCGTGACAGACAGAGTTACTTTCGCATTTATAATATTAGTATGGATACTGGAATAAAAAAAAGGATTCAACTATAAGACGCGGCGCAAACGGCGCGCGGCGGGCGGGCCGGTCTTTTTGACCGCGAAGTAATAAAGACCGCGCCTGCCCGTCAATGCCCGCGACTCCTCGCCGCGAACACAAAGCGCCACGGACATGCCGCGCCGCGCCGCCAGTTTTTGCCTTCTTGTGCGTTGGTAGTATAGGATTCTCTTTGCGCTATCGTTCGCGGCGAAATTGACCGGCCCTGCCCGCCCCGCCGTTTGCGCCGCGCCTAAAGTGACAATACTTTAATTTTTATAATTGGACGATTTGCGTGTTAGACCATGCGCGACAAAAGGATTAGATCTAGGTACCTGAAATTATAGGCATTTAATCACAAGGGGAATTTTTTAATAAAAGTTGGTCCACAATGAATGATGTAACAATTTAAACTATCGTCCCTTTAACCTATTTACCTAGCATATTTATATCAAATATCTCCCTATTTTGTTGTTAAAAATTGTTTATATTTTTTTTCTTTGTTATAAATCAGCTTAATATATTTATTATTATGGTGATGTTAAGTGATATTGTTAAACATTGTAAATGCACTATCGATTGATCGGCTTGTCGAATACTGTCTCGGTCACCTACTAACAGATAGCGCCTAGGTTAGGCGTTTGTGATGATCATTTACAGACCATGTTCGTAATATCATTGAACAATTGATTCTAATTCAGAGTTTGAAAAAAATTGCGGAATAATTTAGTTCGAGAAAATGAAAGTATGTTTGTAAACCAAATAAATACAGCATCTACCTACTTAGGTCCGTATTCCAGAACGATGCTAAGTCCTGAATCTCGTTTTACAAGTAGGTAGATCAGCCAACCTTGGCAAGTGACGTATATGACAGTCGTCAACGGATGTCATAAACGTCAAATCCCATACATTGGTCATTCTATTCCGAATACCAATTGCCACTTGCCACTTGTCCCCGAGGATATATTGTATTCTAGACGACATTCTAATATCATTGTGAGAATCGATTCACAACTGTACTGGAATACGGGCCTTTAGTCTTCAAATAAAGCGTGCATGTGTTGTAATTAATAACCGAACTGACTACATAATATCTCAAAAGTGTATGTATGCTTTTCGAAGTTTTCGATTGATCGTCAGTGTATATATTCGTTTTGCATTATGCAGTCCACTACGAAATACGAATAAATATTTTAGATGTTAAGTATTAAGTACCTACATAGTTTATATATCTACTTAATTAAAGTTTACAATATTCAGTATGTCCATGTATTATACAGTTAGTCGGCGAATAATAACGGGAGTCGTTTCGTTTCATTATGTTTATATTTTTACAACATACCTGCTCATAAAAGCGCAATTAGGCACGTAATGACACCTATTATCAAACTGTGACTTTTTCATTGCTATTATTCACAAAAGTGAGTTAGAGATTCTTTTTTAAATTTTATAGGAAGTGTCTATAATTGTCTATGTTCTTAAAAAAGTTTTGATACAAAAAAGAACGTGTTTAATAGTACGAATAAATTAATGTGCATTGTAAGGTCATTTGATGAATTTTCGTATTTAAATAAATAATTTCAACTTGTAATAATTGTATAATAAACAAAATTATCACTCAAATTTAACTTTTTTTTTTCTCTAAGTACAGAAAAAAAAACAGTAAAAAAAAGTTAAAGTCAAACCCAATGATATTAAATATAAATAGATGTGTTATTGCTATTTCTACGTTGATTTGTAAGCATATGACATATCTATGTTATGAAAATATCATTTGTCAAACCTCATTCTTTTAAATATGGCCGATCGCCATTGTTAGATGCGCGCGCATAGGAAAACGAATTCATTTGTAGTATTGTTTATTTAGTATTTGTAGTGTTATTTTATTCGCAAGTGTGTTGTAAAACGTCGTATGCCACGTGTGAGCATGATGATTACCGTCCTCGGCTCTCTTAAGACCCTCGCCTGACGGCTCGGGTCTCAATAGCGCCTCGGCGATAATCACCAACTTTGCTCACTTGTACCATAATGTACTATTATGTAAATTAGACAATATAATTTCGTCATTGCGTAGTGGACCACGAAAGATAATATATAATTTCATTAATTAAAGTATTGTATTTAAGGTTGTTTGGTTGAAATAAATGTATTTGAATCAATAGCTATGCAGTTTTATTTATTCATCTCTAAAACATACAAAAGTACCTTAACACTATAATGTAGGTAATCATAGGAATAGCAAAATGCGTTTCATATAAAACTATTGCAACTAATAGATAATATTTCTCTCATATACAGCAAATTAAATGGCAATATAATTTGGGTACCTACCTACTCATTACATTTTAGTTGATAATTTACATTGTTATAGAGCCGCCTTCGTAGTAAATAAACAAGGTACGTTCTTACAACCTACATTTTAGCCTTATAATAAGGGTCAATCCACACTGAAAGAGCAGCGGCAGCGGCCAGTACTTGTTACTGAAATGATTGCGTGGATACTCGTACAGCCGAGTCATTCACCATCTCGCGATCTATTTATTTATTTTATTTATTCAGGTACACAAAGCACATTACAATCATATAAAAATAATAAGATTAAAATACAGTTCCGTTCTGGATTGTAACATAACTACATGTGTACACAGTTAAAACAATATTTAAATACAGTAAAACCTCTTCATCAAACAAATTGGAAAGAGTATAATAATGACGTGTTATTATCACTTACAAGGCCGAACTGTTATGGAGGATGTCTTTCAGAATTTTAGCAAATCTGTTATGATTGGAATCAAATATGTCTAGGTGTTTGTTCTGCTTTGCCAACTCGTTATATTGGCGCGCCATCCTTGTTAAAGGGTTAAAGAAAGAAATGTTATTCTTATAAACCTGGAGGGAAAATAGATTATTCTATATTAGATCGCGATCGTCAAATTCGCGAGCGCGCGCGAGTTGGCAATTTTTGATTTCGAATTATTTTTTCGTCATCTCGCGCGCATGCTAAAGTACAGTCAGATAAAAAAGGATCAAAGAAAACATGAAAAAGAAAACTAATGTATACTCGCGTCTTTACCTGCATTCGTTGATGCGCTGCGAATGTTTTTTTTTTTCATCTTAGATTTCGATATAGACTTGCGAAGTGAGACTAGGCCACTAGGAGGACACGGCCGATATTATGATATCTGTTATGAGTAGCTATATTATCTTAATATGCGTCGTATGAAATTAGATTTTTTTTTCGCTTATCTTTTACTTTAGGCTGTATTTAAGATAAATTTCATAATGTTTCACATATTACACTAGTTAAAATATGTACAAGAATAAAATAAAGTATTAATTTATTGTAATTTTTATTTTATTACATAATTTTTTTATGATATTTGTAATTCATTTCAAATTAGTGTAGTGTTTTAATGTATCTATATAATTTATTGTAAAAATATTAAATAAAGCTATTATTTTTATTGGAATAAAAAATGGATAAATAGTTGGGGTAAGTAGTTCGGGTATCGAATAATTCCTCCTCATCGATTTTTACTGGTAAAGTGTCCAAAAGACGGGCGGCATTGCGCCGTCGGATGGTAAGGTTTTTTTTATGCCAAACTAATTTCGTATCTTTTTCAAGGATCGTATATTTTCCACAACCTTTTTTTTATTAGACAGTTATTATTATTTAAGCATCGTGTTGTAAAATATATTTCAAGAATAAAATATACCTACCTAATCGATTACTATAAAAAACGATTATTTATTTCCCACGCTTCCCAAAAAGTGATTTCAGGAGTTTTTTTACTGTGCATTCCTTAAAGTAGGTACATAATTATGTTACCTACGGGCAACTTGAGAAATCTGGTCCCTATGAATAGTGACCGGCCTGTATACATAATGCCCTTCTCACATGGGCAATTTGATAAAATTTCATTTCTAATCACTTTTCCCGGTCAGTATGAATCCTTATTCACTTTATACCTCATATTATGCCCTTGTAAATACGTTTTGGGCAAAATGATAAAAAAATGAAATGAAGCGTTTTTGTTTATTAACGTTGTTGTTTATTAACCAGTACAGTGCAGTAAAATTTTATGCATTTAAGTTAAGATTGCCGTTTAGTAAAAATGTGGCAGCCTTTTGTGTTTTTTATGTATTGTGGAGGTAAGTTTTACATTTAGCTTAGGTATAAAAGCTATACAAATAAAGAAAATTGAGTGTCTGTAACTTTAAAACAACAGCTTTTTAACTGAAATTGTAACACACAAACAGATGGATAGACAGAGCTACTTTCGCATTTATATTATTAGTATGTATACGAGATACCTATAACAAAATAGTTTTTTTTAAATTTTTTGATCTGTCCACGGATTGTTGGCTACGGATAGTCTCCAAAGTGGCTGAACCGATTCTGGAAGGACGTCTCGTAACAAAAAAAAATCTAGGTAAGGAAGAGCGGGGCAATTACATCACGGGGATATTACGTCAAAATGGTTTTTAGCCTGCAATTTAACTCTTACTCAAAAGTGACATCTATGTACTCGTAGGAAAAAAAGAGATGTTTAATTTAATAACTAGATGGTGTTGTTAGCGTGTATGCTGGTCGATCGACATGCATAATTGCATAGACGCCATTTTTGCTGCATACAAGTGGGTAGACGCTCCGCAAGTTTTTTTTTGTCTAAAGTAGTGTTTGTGAATTTAGCGAAGTTTGAGCAAGGTAAGAACGTTTGCTACATATTATAGAGTATTTATAAACAATTACTTTTATTGTACGCTTTGATTTCACTGTGCTATTAACTCTAACGTAATAGCCCCTTGAATTTGAAATGGCGGGGAAATTCAGTCAGATTGAAAGACGTAATAACCCCGTCGTTTTTGTATGAAGTTGCAAAACAGTAGTGATGTCCATAGTGTCGATATACAGATGACGATATAATTATCGTCTCTTACTTTTATATAATAGAATTTGAAGATATTGTTGAATTTCTTCCACATCCTCAAATTAGGGGCAAAGATTATATATTTCCATGCAAAATTGAGATATTAGAATTGTAATGCGCCAACTGGCCCAGCGATTTGCAATAATATTTTTTTAGTTTAACTACTTACTACTTTTTGATTTTTTGATTTTTTAATAAACTTGTTTACGTACGAAAATAGATTTTTTATTTCATAAATCAATAATTAATTATACCCTTTATGTACTTCTTTGATCTTATTTATCTCAGTAGGAGTGACGTGATCGATCAGCCCATATCGATAATTATCAGCACATCCCTAAAATGATAGAAACTTGGCGGAATAACCCCACGAAAATTTAAAACTATATTTTCTCGGAACTGGACCTTATTACTGCAGTATAAAGTGCAGATTCTAATACTCTCAGTCGTCAGTAGTGTCCAGCTCTAAGTCTTATCACAAATTATACATAGATGGCGTTTTTATTATACTTTGACGTAATAACCCGCCGCGGGGTTATTACATCAGTATTCAGTTTTCTCAACATGTTAGTTATTTTTTCAATTATGACACGCGTTTTCTGCTATACAGATATTACAGATAGAATATCAGATAATTATTTCATTAGATAGCTTTCTTAAATTTACTGTAGCTTAATTCTACACAAAATTACAGACGTGTGAAATTTTGACTTTCATTTTTGTGATGGAATAGCCCCGCCCTTCCTTACTTAAAATTATGATATTGTTTGTTTTTCTTTTTTTTATTTACTTAGTTTACTGAGTGCCACACTCAGGTTGACGGCCTCATCAGATGCTTTTTCACGCCCCGCTTAAAGGACCCGGGACTAGGACTAGACCGTAGGAGGAAGGAAACACGTGAACTAGAAACACGTGAACTAGAAACACGTGAACTAGTAAGGAATTCCAAGACTTAATAGTGCGGCAGAAGAAGGAGTCGCCGAACCGCTTGGTTCTTGATGGAATTTTCTGCACCGTATGCGGGTGGCATCCTTATAGTATACATTATATATAGAGCGCGCGTATTACTCAGGTCTTTGGCGCCGAGTGTTAGCAGATAATTTGCGATGGTATAGCGACCTATAGTGACGTTTCATGCATTATTGAAAATATCAATAGATGCACTTATTAATGTAGTTTGTTTTTATGAAGTATTTTGTTCGATTTGATATATGTATTGATAAAATTAAAGCCAAAATACAAAAAAATGGCGTCATTTTGCGTTATTTTTGCGTCATTATTACTACAAATATACGATGTTGTATAAAATTTTGATTTAACATACCTATCGAATTAAATGTTATTTGCGAAGTCATTTTGACGGGTATTGTTTTGCTACTGATTGAGATTGAGCCAGGAGCCTCGGTACTGTTCATACCCGTAATATCAGTTCATACTTGTAAGGCGCTCTCTAGAGCAATATATACTCTGAGGTGGCATCTAAGTCTTGCACGTGTTGTCCTATATAGGAAAGGAGAGGGTGGGAATAATTGGAAGAGCTCATCAGAACATTCACCATGGTAGAGACGGTAAAATAACGCCAAAGATGCCACATCTCTATGCAACTGTAAAGGCTCGAGGGTGTTGGTGACCTCAGGATTCCCAATAATGCGGACCGCACGTAGCTGCATAATTTTACTAGTAACATAACAGTAAAATTATTATAACAAACCCCAATCTGTGATTTTAATAGTTGCTAAGACTGTGATTAATGTTAATGGTACCTACCTACCTAATATAAGTAATAAAACCAAAAAAGGTATTTTATTATTGTTTACTATTTTGATTATATTTGGGCAGCATCTCGTCAGTAAGCTTGACCGAATTTTGAACCACATTTCTCAATGGGGCTCTGAAAACCTGGTCGAGTTACTACCAAGTAGACGTATAGAATAGTTAATACCAAGAAGACGCAGGTACCTAAGTGCGTTTACAGCAAAGGCTCTCCTTTCCTTCTCCTTTTGCTAATTCCCCTTACATTATTGATGACTACGTTGTTGATTTGATTTTTGTTTTATTTACTTAGCTTTCGACAATACACATAATAAGTAACAGACGAAATTCTTGAGTCATTGTAATATTGTTGATTCGCTGAATATTGTTAGTTATTATTAGAAAAATAAGCATTTTGCCGTGTTGTTTTAAGTTATATACCTATATCTCTCTCAAAAACTGTGTTTTCTTTTACTTCAAACTCAAGTCGTATAAATCTATATTGAGATGGCCAAATTTTGTTACGCATTTTCAAATAATTAATGTAGGTACGTGAACGCATGCTTAAGTTTTCTATTTTTCTATACATTTCTTTATAGCATAATGACAAAATAATAGCTTCTTCCACGTCCATTTTCTAAGCTCTGCCGAAACAAATTGACAAACTCTCGCAAAATGCGGTAGCGCTTATACCTCGGGATCGGTACCCGTATCTTAGAGACTAACGAGGTCCTGGCTTCCGCCGTAGCACCCCATGCTATCCTCAAAAGACACATTTTAGGTGCAAGATATAATGTCCCGAGTAACCACTGGCCTCCGTTAACGCGCGTTACATAAGAAGCTAGCCTAAAATATCTTGTACATTTAAAATAGGTACCTAATTTAATCTATTACAACGTTTTTGTAGCTGACTGTACACAAATACGTCAGTCATATTTTCACAAACGCGCGAGTTGATGCCACAAAAATAATTCAAAATCGAAAATTGCCAACTCGCGCGCGCTCGCGAATTTGACGATCGCGAGATGGTGAATGACTCGTACAGTCTCGCGGCGCTGCGCTACCCTACCTCCTTTGCCTTCAAATGACTATGACCTTTTTCTTCGGTAGATAAGATTCAAACTGCTTCGTAATTAAAAGCCGCTGCCGGCCGCTGCTCTTTCAGTGGGGAGTGACCCTTATCTTCATTATTTTATTATCAATAGTGGATTGATAATAAAAACATATTGATGTTGCCTATAAATACATGACTTCTCGATAATTTCAAATAACCGCTGAGGTTAACCAATAATACTCATGAATAATAATGTTATGAAAACCGATAAGGTTACATAATTCATAATGAGATTCGTGAAAGTAATTCTAAAAGTCTATGTTAACCTACTTACTTTTGTCAAAATTATTATTTTTATTGCTATACTCCTTAAAATATCATATTTATTGTTCTTCAGATATGTACAACTGAACAGCCTATCGCACTATGGTATAACTGTATGTATACTCTGCTACATTTTACAAAACAGGGGCATTCTGAGCGATATCCAGTTTCAAACTAAACGCAGCAATCGAAACGCGTGATTGAACGTTAGATTATTATAATTTGTTAACAAAGAGGAGAGAAATGGCGGAAACAGCTTAACTATGCAGTTTGCAAAAACAGGCTTTTGCAAACGCGCGTACCTACTCACGAAACGGTTTGTCACTCAGAATAGGCGCGTATACGCGACAGAAGTGATAAAAGATACCTAAATTCAATTAATTTTGAGTCCCACCGCCGAGTGTTTTCTTAACGCGCCATAAGTATAAATTCGAAAGCTGGGTAATATTTTTTATATTAGTCCGAAGATCACATCTAATGAGGTAGTCCACCAGCCAGAGACAAAGATTGTCAGTTATTTCCTCTTAGCCGATAATCCTTATAATGCTAAGAGAGCTGTAATGTGAATCCCCTTCAGCTGCAGTCCTATACCTACCTACTACCGCTGTTTATACTACTTCATGATAGAACTCTACGTTATCCCCTAATAAGAAATTGGTCTTACAAATTTGATACTGGCTCACGGACTATACGTTCTACATCAGAAACAAAAGCGAGCGAGTACGAACACTTCTAAGATCTAATTGCATAAAATAGTGAATAAGCTAAAGGCACACAACGCGTTCGTAAATTGTCAACTTATTTAACAATGTACCTACATAAAAAAAAAAAAAAAATATACTTAAGAGATCTATAGCTGTACACATCTGTACAACGCAAATACTTAACTAAGACCCGCATTCTAGAGATGGAACTCAGTTTTGAATCTTTATTTATCTCAGGACAGATTGTAAAGACAATCTGTCAAATCAGCCTAAGGCCCTTTGCCAATGATCTTTCATAACATAGATAAGTCATATGCTTACATATCAACGTAGAAAAATGTGCCGAACACATACACTTTTATATACATACATTTTTAATTCATCTACACTTTTGGTGTATTAACTTTAGAGTAATAGTTCGTGCAGTGTCTATAAACATACGATGGCATTTTCGTTATTTTTTTAAGTCACTGATGCTTCCGCTCAACGTCCGACCGGCGGCGCCGCTCGGCACGCGGTACCTACTAGAGGCAAATGTTCCAATTGACTCGTTTTCGGATCTTCACGATTTTCGCGCAATAACATATCTACTTCTTTTTATATAATATCTTTGTCCTAATAGCAATTTTCTTTCGGAATTCGTTAAATAAGGTCACTGGCGGTCTAAATTTCGATTTGCGTGGTATTCGATTCATTGCATTCTCCGCCATCTTGAATTCAAGGGTGAAATGTTAGTTACTGAATAAGTCATCTACTTTTAATTTTACACGAAAAATGCCAACATGCCAACTTCGTAGTAAATTAAACGACTTACTTGGTAAACAAAAATGTACCCTTAAATTCAAGATGGCGGAGAATGCAATCAACCGAATACCACGCAAATCGAAATGTAGACTGCCAGTGACCTTATTTAACGAATTCCCAAAGAAAATAGCTACTAGGAGTTTATCCTATGTCAAAAAAATCAAACAAAGATTCTCCGTCTTTCGGTGAATAAATCGAAAAATACCGATCCTACGAAAAAATGAATAATAACAAAATTGTAGAAAATTTAATTCTAAACAACTTTGTAGTAACAATTTTTCGTGTAAAATTAAAACTAAACGACTTATTCAGTAAACAAAAATGTACCCTTAAATTTAAGATGGCGGAGAACGCAACGAACCGAATACCACGCAAATCGAAATTTAGACTACTAGTGACCTCCGTCAACGAATCCCGAAAGAAAATGGCTACTAGGAATTTTTCCTATATCAAATCCTTATTTAATTGGGCTATTTATATATTTAGGTATTTAGTGATAAGTTTTACCACATATATAATTGAGATTCAGGACTGAGTATCAATCTAGAATAAGGGCCTAAATGTTGTTGACTAAACTAGCACGGTATATAAAATTACGAGAATCTCGTTGGGATGAAAGCTAGTGTCGTCTTATAAGGACGATCTATTCGAGTGTTAGACTTCTAAGTCAGAGTTCATTGGTTCGATTACCGTTCGGTGCAAATATTTGACAATAATATTTGCATAAATCTAGATGTTTCTCTGTATAATTATGTATTTACTAAAAAAAAATATCTAGGGCCTGTAATACAATATTTATTTACCTTCACAGCACTGGCACAAGCGGTACACTTTCCCTTGATTTAAACAATCATTACGTGATTTCTAATGCTCGACAACTCCTTTCAACATCGATATAATACAAGTATTTCAGCTGCGCACATACTAGGTGATTTTATAGTCGTTTCGGATAAAAAGATTTTGGGCACAGTTTCGTTCGCAGAATCGTCTGGGAGTTATTATTATTTTGGCGAAAAAAAATTTTTTTTCACAACTCCCATATACTATGCCTTTCATCTGTATATTATTCCCATATCTATCTACATATATAAAAGAAAGTCGTGTTAGTTTAGTAACACTATTTATAACTCAAGAACGGCCGAACTGATTTGGCTGAAAATTGGTGGGCAGGTAGCTTAGAACCAGGAGAAGGACAATATAGGATACTTTTTATCATGTTTCCGTGGGACGTGTCATAAACTTCAAATATAGGTATGTACGCGCATAACTTCCCAATGGCTGCACCAAATTGTATATTTTTTTTTGTTTTGTGTTCGTTGTTATGGCTAAGCTTTTTATAAGAAAATTAAATGGAAGGTGCAGCGGGAACGGGATCAGAATCTAACATGGAAATTTGAATAGAAGGTACAGCGGAAACGGGATCTGAATACCACGCGGGCAGAAAATATGGCGGTACGTTTAAATGGTAAGTTCGCCGGGTTAGCTAGTATTATAAAAAAAAAGATTTTTTTTCCGCCAACTTAATACTTTCAGACGATTTTGCTATCGAAACTGTCCAAAATATTTTTATCCGAAACGACTATAAAACATCACCAGGTATTTTATTGCTCTAACTGTAGGCTGATAGAAAAAGAATCAATACAAGGCATCTATAAAGGCATGGTTCTTATTTCTACGCTACGTAAATCAATGATAAAGCTGGACCAGGGCCTCGATTCTGCTATAGCAAAACCACTGTCATGCCAAGATTGCCAAGGACACTGTAAAAAAACCATTTAATCTTAAACTTTAAAGTACATAATGCAGCTCTTTTCATTTAATTTTGGACTTTAAGTCTACAATATGAAGTATAAAATTTAATGCCATCTGTTAGTGTGGTATGGTAGTGGTTTTGATTAAGCAGAATCGAGGGCGGTACAACCCATTGTTTAATATCCACGTTTTAAGTAGCAGAGGGCTTAAAGTTTGTTATATAGGTTCACCCCTCTTTCTCACCCGAAACACGGATGCTTTATAAACTCTCTGTACGCCTGGTGTATTTTAAGTCGTGGTACTTACATGAGCCGGCCTATTATTCGTGTTCTTATCACCTAATAATAATTATTCTATTTTATAATAATAAGTCACCCGGTTATAGCCAAATCACCATTGAAGGTATCTATATTTACGCACTGGTATGTTGTGTAAGGATCTTTCTTACATGAAAAAATTCCCATAGTGAATCTATCGTCTAAAGCCCATATTCCAGAACTATACTCAGTTCTGAAAATCGAGTTGTCATTGACAGTCTGTCACTGAAAATCGAATTGTCATTGATCAGTACTAGTTATAAATCGTGATTCAAGACTGGGCAACGTTCTGGAATATGTGCCTGAAGGTATTTGTGAAATTGATCACAACCATGTTTGTACAATTTATTAAAGTTTGAAACGCGTTTCTATAGTCTTCATAACATGATAACAATGAATAATACTGTCAATACTACAGGATTAATATTGCAAGTTTGGAATAACATTAGGCCCATTACTTCCATCCTACCTCACACCACTAAGGAAAATCTATGTTAAACATTCCTAAATAGGTACTAATTCGCCTAGAGTGATAGCACTAGGCGTATTCCTAGGCTATTCTAGAGATTGATAGCCTCAATTAATCGTGTGTACATTGAATTATGGAAGATTACGATATTGTACATCTGTATTCTATCGGCACTATATTACATATTTGACCTCAGGGACTTTTTCTGCCAAACAGCCGATTCCGAGGGCCTCACACCCGAGGGGGCTTCTCGAAATCAGAGATGGCACTGGGTCAGCCGTAATACGAGGGATATACTTTAGTCTTACATCTCGGTATCTGAGGACTCGACACAGCCTTACCTAATTCCGGTTCCTAACAGTCGATTCAGTTGTGCATTTGAAATACCTATTTCCATTATCGCGACTTCCAGGTCCTATATGTGACTATAGCTGTTGAAAAGCAACTGAAACGTTCGGAATCATGATACAACAAGGCAAGAATTCATACGCGACCGTAAACTGCAGCAGCAGACGCAATCCGCTGATACAGCGTGGAAAAATGCAGACAAGCCAGGGAAGCACTCCCTGTGCTTGAAAATAGACTTACCAGACGTGTACGACAACTAAACGGCTACAGCTGCCAACACAGGGCACGGCTCCTTCAATAAACACCATTTCATATTAGGAATCACCGACAGCCCTTTCTGCAGAGCCTGCATAAAAGAGGAAGAAACAGCGGCACATGTGTTCCTACACTGTCTTGCAACCGCCACATACACAGCTCAGTGAGCTCAGTACTTCAAGAACACGGGTACGCTCCGGGAGGTCCCCAGTAGCGTGAATAGCTTGCTGGTGTTCTTCAATGAGTTGAGGTGGATCGAGTGAAATGCCCACCTTCATGCAAAAACATGAGGTGGAGTAGCGAATACCAGCCCGTGATACCATACCACACAGCGTACCGTGAAATAAGACTCGAATATGATAAGCCACGAAGCGTCGGTAGCTTAGTGGTTAAGGAGTCGGCTTTACGATCGAGACGTCCCGGGTTCAAATCCTGGCCATTGCACTACCGACGTGAACCCACTCCTAAGACAAGCAATTTAGCTTAGCTTGTTTCAATTGATTGCCGTTTCTCAATGGTGCTGTTTACCCATATCGAAGTTTAACAAGTAATGTATGCGAAAATTATGTAAATGAGTTAAAGACAAATGAGCGGATTGTGGACTGAGGCCTCTGCCTCGAATCTTGCGGGCAGCGGGGCGGCGCGGCGGCGCGGGAGCGGGGCGGGCAACGCAGACCCATTCTCGAAAACAGCGGGCAGATCGCGCGGCATTATAGCGGCGTAATGTTGTTTTTATTTTACCTTCAATATTCAGTTCGTTTTGAATTTTTTCCCATAACTGATTAATTACTGTTCTATTTTTATGGTTCACATCTTTGCTGTTCCATATCGGTGTCCGCTCAAAAATTGAAAGAAAGAAAGAAAGAAAGAAAGAAAGAAAGAAAGAAAGAAAGAAAGAAAGAAAGAAAGAAAGAAAGAAAATATTTGTATTCAGCCCAGCTTACCTATGAAAAATTAAACACAGTTTAGCAACC
Organism: Eilema depressum; assembly: GCA_914767945.1. Lineage (NCBI taxonomy): Eukaryota > Metazoa > Arthropoda > Insecta > Lepidoptera > Erebidae > Eilema > Eilema depressum. The sequence goes on along the minus strand of OU612012.1, from coordinate 28,493,031 downwards.
CAAAAATTACAACATTGTGCATACTTAACAATGGTAAATGCATCAGAATAGCTAAGTACGAGGGTGAATTGAAAAGTTCTTGGCCTGACATATATAAATGTTGATGGTACACATTATGATACTAACCTCGTTGAATTCCTTGGTTCTTTGGCTGTCATAGTGTTGAATTTCTTATGACAGCCTCCGTGGCGTAGCGGTAGTGAACGCGGCCGCTACGCAGGAGGCGCGGGTTCGATCCCCGCTCAGTGCAAATATTTGTGTGAATGAAATATGAGTATTTGCATTGGTCTGGTCGTGCCTCGGAGAGCACGTTAAGCCGTCGGTCCCGGTTGCCATGAGAACATCTATGGCAGTCGTTACGGGTAGTTGGAGCCCTCAAAAATCCAAAAACAACGGTCTAACTGCAAAACTTCGATATCGCCTAATGTTAACATTGGGGTTGTGGAGGTCAGATGACAATCGCTTCATGGAAAATATCGAGGTCTAGTCAAATCCGTGGTTAAGACTGGTAAAAGCGGACCCCAGACTCCGAGCTGAAAGCTTCGGATGCGACTGGGAATTAACGCTAAGAGGAAGAAGAAGTGTTGAATTTCTTATCTGTAGATTTCGATTTATGTGGGAGGCAGTAAAAGTGAGTCAAAACGCAAAGTTTTTGGAAAATGGATAAAATTGAACATCGCGCGGTAATGAAATGTTTGTTAAAAAAGAATGACGCCACAAGAGATTCATATTGATATGAAAACGACATCAGAGGAATCTGCCACGTCGTATAGTACTGTAAAATTATGGGTTGCTGAATTTAAACGCGATCGAGAGAGCATTGAAGATGACCTTCGCTCCGGCCGGCCGACGACGTCTACGACTGGAGAAAACATCGGCAAAGTGTGTGATCTCATAATGGAAAACCGCAGATTGACTATCAGGAATAAATAGTGTCAGCACTATGGAGATCTCATACAAACAAATACAAAACATCATTGTCCACGAACTTGGATTTTCTAAGGTTTATGCTAGGAGGGTCCCGAGGTTGTTTTCAGTCGAGCAAAAGCGAGTTCGATTCACGCTCTCTCGTGACTGTTTGGAGATGTTCGAGGCTGACCCGCAAGGTTTTGTGAATAGGTTTGTGACTATGGATGAAACTTGAGTCCACCACTACACTCCAGATTCAAAACAACAATCCAAACAATGGAAAAAACTGATGAACCTGCCCCCAAAAAAGCAAAAGCAATTTTGTCGGCTGGAAAAGTGATGGTGTCAGTTTTTTGGGATGCGAAATTCGTCATCATGGTCGACTACCTCCCAAAAGGCAAAACCATTAATTTCGCGTATCATTGCACCCTTTTGCGGCGTTTACGTGAAGAAATTAAAGAAAACGCCCCGGATAACTCAGAAAAAAAAATGGTGTTTCATCAGGATAATGCTTGCGTTCACACGTCTGTTGAAATCATGGCTCAAATTCGCGATTGTGGTTTTGAATTGCTGCCCCACCCGGCTTATTCGCCTAATTTGCCGCCCTCGGACTTTCACCTGTTTCCAAACCTAAAAAAACACTTCGGTGGCCTGAAATTTTCATCAAATGAAGAGGTCGAAGCAGCAGTAACTCTATATTTTGAGGAGCTTGAGGAATCTTTTTTTTAAACAGGGATAGAAGCTTTAGAAAAGAAATGGAAGAAATGCATTTAATTAGATGGAGAATACTTCGAAGAATAAAAATAATTTACCATGAAAAATATTGTTTTCATGATCAGGCCGAGAACTTTTCAATCCACCCTCGTAGAATTGCTGAAATAATTTCCTCTAGCATGTCCGAGGACATTTCGACACGTCACAAAAATAAATTGCACACACAACACTGCAATGCAGACGCGCGGACGGTCACCGCTTGCTTGACTGGAGTGCACCGCTCGTTGCCCGTCGCCGCGCCGCAGCCGCGCCGCTGTTTTCGAGGGTCGATCCATTTGATAATTTGATCCATTTCGCGAATTTTTTTTGCACATTATAATAATGGCCGCGAGTTTGCGTCACATCGAAATCGTCAGATTATTGAATGAGAGCTTTTTTTTGGGTTCACTTAACATCCCCTTAGAAAATCTGACGCACTCGATTTTTTTTTCAGCCCTTACGTACGACCACCCGCACCATGCAAACGTTCAGATTAACATACGTACAATATTAAAAATACGTAGGACATTTATGCTATCAATATCTGACGCGCTCGAGTATGTCCATGCAACAGTATTTTTTTACATTTTTGAAAATCTATAGCCGCTCTCCCCACCGATGAAAGGTATACATTATATAACATTTTTTTCTTCTTTTCATCTAAGCTTTGCAACCCAATAGGTCTCTATGACGCTCGAGTAAATCCCCATTTAGCATCGTGGGCTCCCGTACTATGATATTACGCATTTGATCTTGCCGCTCCCGCGCGCGCCGCCGCGCCGCCGCGCCGCCGCCCCGCTGCCCGCAAGATTCGAGGCAGAGGCCTGATAAGTACTCTTTTATTTTTATGGACGATATTATGTGCGGTCGGATGACGTGTCGTCCCTTCACATACATTACTAGTTAAACTTTGATACGGGTAAACGGTACCTTTGAGAAGCAGCAACGAATTAATACATTCAAGTCTATTGCACGGTACGCTGTATCTGCTGCTGCGGTTTGCGGTCGGCTACGAATTACCTTTATAAAATAACACCGAATAAATCGCGATAGAATTTGTTAAAATTAGTTTTATTATAGGCAATAACCACATATTTCATCGTCACTTTTAAAGATCCTCTTAAATCCTAATTAATACCAATAGTATACTATATAGGGAGGAGCACTTTACGGAGAAATATCAACTTTATTCCGTTAAGACGAAGCCTAAAATATTAATATTACATATATTGGATACTAGCTGTTGCCCGCGGCTCCGCCCGCGTGGAATTCTGATCCCGTTCATCGCTGATATATAGCTTATATGTTAATCCAGGGTATAACCTATATACATACCAAATTTCAACCAAATCGGTCCAGCCGTTTATGCGTGAAAGAGTAACAAACATCCACACATCCACACATCCATTGTCACAAACTTTCACATTTATAATATTAGTAGGATAGGACACAATTTAATTATTTTCTGCCCAAAAGTCAGCATAAAAAGTGAATTTTTCATGATTTTCTATAGATAATACTGATAATCCTCCCTGCAATGCTCCATCCGCTATATTTTCCTTAAATTTGATAATGGACTTACCCTAACTTAAAATCTATGATTGTATATTCTTATGACTGAACATAGTGTGTATGTATGGTGCCACCATGGGTGGTACGGAAGACGTCGCCTCAGGAGGTTGTTCCTTTTCCTTATTATTCTTAGTCTTTCTAAATTGGAAGCCATTTTTCCTCAAAATTTTTCTTAATGTTTCTCGGGAACCTTTGAAATTAATTTCTTCTTTCAATATTTGGAGTAGCTTATTAATAGTTGGTACTTCCTTTTTATAAGCATAGAACTCGTGTATTTTTCTGCGAATGACTTGGAGATCATATTCGTCAACTTCAATCTTGCCTTTGGTTCTGACACGTTTTTTTGGTGTTTTCTTTAATGTTTCAGGGTCTAAGAGACCTTGTTCTACTAGCCTTGCCTCCTTGACTATGTTTAGAACTGTCCGTTCTGACACACCTGAAACGAATTATTAAAAGGCTAGAGATATCATGAATTTTAATACAGTGCATCCATAATAGGATTTTATTTATTTATTGGGGACAAAAAACAGTTACATGATAAAGTCTTATACAAATAATCTTAAAAGCTTAAACATATTATCAACCATGTAACCAACACAATTGTCCACGAATTGACCATAGGTATACACAGACAATTTTGTGTTTAGAATGCAATATTTGATGCAATGGCTGCTTACTAATTTAATAAAACATGAAAAAACATTATTACAACTAAATTTGAACTGAGAGCCAAAAGGGAAACTAAAAATCAAAGTTAAAAGCAAGGGTAGTACCTAATCAGACTAATCAACAATCAAACCAATTATACTTATGTCTGCAAATTGGTCAATAACTCTATGGCTTTCCGTTTGAATTGCGGGTTAGACAGAAAGAATATATCGAGTTCCATAAAATAAGTATTATATGTGTCTATAAGACGATGGAGAGGTACACGTAGCCCAGCGTTAGTTCTACTAGTTTCTGTGTGGAAAAGTCGAGGGACACGCGCTCCTCTCCTGATAACAGTTCTTGGGACTATGTAGTACAAATCATTAACCAAACAAGGACAATCATATATTTTATACTGCAGCTATCAATATGAAGACTTTTGTAAGGCATGGAGTATTTTTCTTTAGAATAGAATTATAATTTATTTGCTCTTTAACACAGTAGCAAAGATCTTATAGTATGTACAAGTACAGCATGTTTAGCTACAGACTGGCATGCAGCATTTGATGTGTATGTTTGTTATTTTGTATCACTCGTGTAATATATCTTGGACCTAAAATGTGCTCTATTCTTGTAGTACACGTTCCTTGGGTGTCTTTTGAGGATAGCATGGAGTGCTATGGTGGTGAACTACCTCAAATTCACCAAACATAGATTATTACAAACCAATCCGCGCGCGCTAGGACCTCGTTTGTCTCGCGATTTAGGTCCAAGATACGTGTCCTGAGGTATAACTTGTGTGTACTTCATGTATTACCACTCACTGGCAGAGGGGAAGGAGAAATGGGGGAAAAGGGAGTATGCAAGTAAGGGCTTCTGGCACTTTAAAACAATGGCAACAGGCAGCATTTATATCTACATACTCGAAGAGTGCTTGCAAATTTTGCTGGGCAAATAATAGCTTTATCACCTCAAATGGGCTTTGCCCCTAAAAGTGCAATAAAATGTATGAGAGTTTCTAAACAGTTTCAAATTTTTCTGAATACTCAGTATTTAATGCACTTGTTCTTGTGTTGTAATATTTTTTTTATCTAAAATCTGTTAGCTTAGCTGTAGTAAGAGGAAACGGTAGTAATTTTGGTTACTAATATTATTCTTCACAAAAAAATGTAAAATAAAAAAATATTAAAATAATTCTGCTGGCGTCTATGCCACTTAACAATAGCATATATATATGAAATGAGTCACAGAACAACATCTGATAATAATAGATTCCAGATTATAGATTCCAATGTAGAGCTAGTTTATTACATAATAATATATTGTCGCCTACGTTTTTTAAAAATAACTATTTTTTTCAGTTGTGCGCAGAAACTTTATGGTAATTTCGATTATCATATTCACAGAATATATTTCACAATTATTCATAAAAGATTATTTTGCACAATAGACTAAAGTCTGGATGGAAATTTTAGGGGGCCCTATTTTATTTTTTTAATATAATATGTCGCAAGAACACTGGCTGCTTTTTATCATAATAATGCTAGAAAAGCCAAGGTTGACACATAGTTTACATATTGTTTGATTTATATTGTATTTTTTGTTTTATAAATGTATTACAATTTGTTTTTCCGCTGTATGACTTACAGTGGTTGGCCATATTATTAGGGACAGTACTCAAAATTTTGTATTTTCGACTTTAATTGGATTTCTCTAAGAAATGGTGTAAAGTAGATGTCATATAACTTTATTATTTACATTTTTATTCTATTGCAATCATAAAAACAAAAACATTATTGTTTGAATATTTTTTTATTTCCTTAAATCAAGTGACAACAAATTATAAAATTAATTTTAATACTTGGTGATGCCGCCTTTAGCTGCAATAAGAGCTTCTATTCGTCGGGGCATGCTCTCAATACATGCCTTGGCATTTAAATTCAGTTTTGGGTTGTGATGCCATTCTCTTATAAGAGTTTCAATCAGTTGGCGCTTTGTGGTGATCACTGTTCTGGCTATTACTCTTTTGGTCAGCTCCCACATATTCTCTATGGGGTTCATATCTGGCGAATTCCCTGGCCAAGGCAAAACTGTTATATTTTTATCAGCCAAGTATGCTGTTATGCTTCTAGCCTTGTGGCATGGTGCCGAGTCATGCATAAAAATATAGTTTTCATCATCAGGGAACCATTCATTGACTTGTGGGAGTAACTGGGCTTCCATCACCCGCTTGTACTGGTCTTGCTTCATCGTTCCTTCTACGAAATATAGGCGTCCCATACCTTTGGCTGATATCAGAGACCACACCATGACACTCACCGGGTGTTTAACCCGCTCCACAAGGCAATCTGCGTGGAATTGCTCTCCAGGACGCCGTCTAACGAAAGAACTTTTATCAACAAAAATTTGGAAAGTTGATTCGTCGGAAAAGCACACCTGTAAAATATTATCTAATTAATAACAACAACCTTTAATTATAAATTACGCTCTACCAAAGAGTTTTACTAACTTGATTCCAGTCTTCAACAGTCATATTTCGATGTTGTCTAGCCCATTGTAGTCGTTTCTTTTTCATAATATCGGTTAGGCGTGGTTTCTTGGTAGGCCGCCGAGCTACCAGGTTCTCTTCGATAAGCCGCCTCCGCATTGTCCTTTCGGAAACCATTACACCTTCGTCGTTAATCATCCTAGTCAACTGTCCAACGCTCTTCTTGCGATTTTCGATGCAGATGTTCCTAATTTTCCGATCGGTACGAAGACTGGTGATCCTTTTCCTACCACATTTTCCTACACGATTTGGTTCGAGAGGCTTTTCATTGTCAATTTTAATTTTAATTTGGTTGACGACCGATTTTGAAACCCCTGCAATACAAGCTATTTGCCTCTGGGAATGTTTAGAATGCAGTAATAAAGTTTGTATCTGCCTACATTTTCTTGGAGACGTGTCTGAAGTCTTTCCCATTCTAAAAAAATACAAATTTAAGGGTAACGGCTTCGAGCCTTTAAAAAAAATTAAAATCGAAAATAAAACAAAGCAAAACTATCGTATTATGAACCATTACAAACCTTTAAATAAAATTTTGGTCTCTAAATATCTATTATAAATAATTAAAATCAAAATGCAGAAAAGCGCGCTTTTCAAGAAACAATGGCCGATCACGAAGAAACGTCATATAATTGACCAATCAGGTGCTTATCCTGTGTTGCCGCTTGACAAAAATAATAATAATGATACCAGTAAAAAAATTATATATAACACTCCTTTGGAAACCACACTCACTGTTCACACAAATGTTCTAATCTATAAAGTTCATAAATATGAGTACTGTCCCTAATAATTTGGCCACCCACGGTAAGTAGACAGGTACAATTTGTTGCAAGCTGTTTTGTAGTGGAAAGATCCCCTGCATCCTGTACTAGTTAATAACTGTATCACTGGATGCGGGTATCTTCTTTATATATAAATAAAAATGAATTGAAATTCTGTTAGTCTCACTAAAACCTAAGAACAGCTGAACCAATATGGCTAATATTAGTGTGGAAATATTCGTGAATGTGTGGCATGTTTAAACGGTAAGAAAATATGGAAAAAGGATCTGGATTCCACGCGGGCGAACAAAAATATGACGGTACGAAGTTCGCTGGCTCAACTAGTAAAATATGAAAGTATAAAAAATGCCAGTGCTGACGATATTTTTGCTATTAACTTTGGCAATTACTACGACTGCTACTACTGGTAGTGCAGTATTCATCGTACCATCGTTGACCGGATGGGTCACCAGTCAATCAAGACCAATGACTTAACATGCTATCTGAGGCACAACCAGACCAAGTCAAATACCCATATTCATGCATACTGCACTGAGTGGGGATCAAACCCGTGCTTCCTGCGTAACAGCTGCGTTCACTATTGCCTCGCCACAGAGGCCGTTTGTTAAAATTGTTTATATAAGAGTCCAAATGAATGTAATTATTTACATTGATTTGACCATAATTTTCAGTTTTTTTGTTCTTCACCCAAATACCCAATTAGCATAGTCCAACAGGTCGTAAGACCAGTGATTTTTTTTAATAAGGCATAGCAGCACAAGAACTATAAGGTTATTAACAGCAGCATCGTAGCATTGTGTCTTGAGCAATCAAGATGAAATTATGATGATGAAAGAAATCCATCATGTCATGACAAAAAAAACTTTGTTGCTAGGCAAAATCTGTGAAAGCTTTTTGCTCCTCATACTATAAATATCTTAGTAGGTAATTGTTTATTGGATAGCACAGCAATTTCATGATCTTATTTAAATAGATTATGAATTCTCATGGAAGGGCTATGTTTATGATTTTAATATTGGGCCTTCACACCTGTTGTAAGTTGGTAATAAGTGCCCGCTTGATGGCAATAGGCTCGCCCCCTATTACGTGGGACCAAAAATCATAGTTGGTGAAATGTGGGTGATAAGAATGCAAGTATGCTTTTATACCACTTAGTGCAAGTGTGATGCCCCTGACATTACATATATTTTTTATACCACTTAGCTTGCAGACAAGCACATGGTCCACCTGATGGGAAGTGGTTACTGTGGCCTATGGATGTATGCAAGACCAGGGACTTTACACTTGTGCTACCAACCCAGCCAGTTGTCATTATCATTTCGATTTATATCTTATCATTAAGATTTTCCAGTTGCATATGAAGTTTGCACTTTGAATAATGCTCATAAACAGGAAAAAAAGATCTTAGTAAAGAAGTTCTTCTGGCAAGTTAGGGTTACTGCTATCCAGAATCCTTAAATAGAGCACAGTACGCACAGCATTTTGTTACATTTGTAGCCTTAACCGCATGCTACTAAAAGCAATAATAGTATATGGTAACCATTTCATTATTTTTCATTCAGTTGGATATAAATTAAATCACACAGCCAGCTTTGCTTGAATGGAAATTTTTTGGTTCAAATCTACCATGAATTAAATATAAACCGAAAATGGAATCAAGCAACATCGAACATATTCGCGAAGTATGGACGGAAGTTATAACTAGGGAAGACTTTTGCTTGGAGAGGATAATAAGTGATGTAAAGTAGAAAGGAACAGTGGATAGTGGAGAATACTTTGAAGTCATACATCATCACGAACTATCAACAAAATTGTTCATAGTTATTCATTTTAAGCTTCACTAAGACTGAAGTATTTTTTTTAGAAAAAGGAAGCCACATTGGTGCTTGGAATAGTATCAAACTTATTATTACTACGACGCGTATACGATAATAAATAAAATTTAAATTAGAATAATGTGATGTATGTGGACACGCATACTCGTACATAAATTACAAGAACAAACAATAATATTTTACAGAAACAAACCTGTGGCAGCGGATACTCTAACATACACTTTACTAAGCGGTATGATTGGCACTTGCATTCGTTTCTCTTCGTCCATAAACTCCTTTACTTTTAATATAATTTCTCGCACTTCACTCGTTATGTTTTTCGGCATTTTGTAACAAATTGTTGTTAATTCGAAAACAAAAACATAGATCTCGTAAATGGCTGCTTTGTTTTTGGCGGAGCCTGCATGACAGATTGTAAAGATGGCGCTTATAACGTGTTCGGATACACTTACGAAACGCTTGGAGTTCATATCATACACATTTTTTATTATATTTTTAACTTCAAAAAAAATACTTTTCTGACTACAAAAGAAACTATTGCAAGTTGCAAGACTTGCAATAACTTGCCACAATTATTTTAATGGATTTTCCATTAAAATAATTGTGGTTTACTTAAAGATCTATTAGGGGTCTTTGTAACCAAGCCAAACTCATACCAAAAAAAAAGACGTGTGGCACTCGGGGACTGCCGCGGTAAAGCTATTGCATAGCATTTTTTATGAACTTATGCAAATATAGTAAATAATAATATAATTTGAATTTGAATTTGAATCTGAATCTGAATCTGAATTTGAATCAAATCAAATCAAAATCAAATCAAATCATTTATTTGTATAAACACGTGTCAATATACATATGCATGCAAGATGGTCAATAGTCTGGTTAATGTCCAGCGTGTTTAGCCGTAGTCATGCCGGCGTACAAATGCTTCAGTAATATGTCAATCTAAAAGTATAAAAAAGTCAAGTAACAAAAAACAATTAAAAATCAATTACAATGTACTACTTGAGTTATTAGAATGTCAAGATATAAAATAACCAAATAAATAATATAATGTCAAAAAAATACTATTAATATAAACTTATGTCAATCTAATCTAATTTTATAATGTCAAAAGTAAATTGTTAGTCAATCTCATCATTTAAATAATCAGTAACATTGTAATACGCTTTTCTAATTAACAATTTTTTCAGTACTAATTTGAACTCGCTGCAACTCATCTCCTTCCAATCTCTAGGCAATCTTAATATATATAAATCTCGTGTCACAATGTTTGTCCTCAATGGACTCCTAAACCACTTAACCGATTATAATAAAATTCGCACACCATGTACAGTTCGATCCAACTTGAGAGATAGGATAGTTTAAATCTCAAATTATAGTCGCAATTTTAATTTATCGCGATAACCAACATCCACGCGGGCGGAGCCGCGGGCAAAGGCTAGTTTATTATATATTATTGGCGCCATACAGATGACGCTTCTGCGCATAAGGGCCGTCTTTGCCCTGTGCAAACGAAGTTTGCTGTTATCTCGCCTGTTTCGCGGCACTGTTGCTTCTAGAGTCGGAAATAAATGAGGGTTACATTTAACAAACATTGCTACTTCGAAAATGTACAAACTTGGTAGTGTCAAAATTTTGTAGTCCTGGAAGTAAGTCTTGCAGCTATCTGTAGTTTTTAATTTAAACATTGACCTGATGCATCTTTTTTGTGCCTTGAATATAGTATCTTTATTTGTTGAGTTGCCCCAGAAAATAACTCCGTACCGTAACAGAGGTGCAGCTAAACCGTGATAAGCTATTATTAGAGCATCTTCATTAACAATGCTGGACAGTGTATGTAAAGCATAGGCAGAACTAGAAATTCTTTTACATAGCTGCTCTAGATGTGGTTTCCAGTTAATCTGTTCATCAATTGTTAATCCAAGAAATCTTGTCGTACTAACATTTTCAATTAAATTGTTCTGATAGTTTATATCTATTCCATGTGATGTCACTCGTTGGTTAAAATGCATGATTTTTGTTTTTTTTATGTTAATTTTCAAATTATTAATGTCCAACCATTGAATTATTGATGTCAAAGTGTTATGTATGTCAGTTTTATATTTAATTATGTCATTATTATCATTAGAAATGGTCAAAGTACTGTCATCTGCAAATAATGTCATGTGATGTCTGGTAGTTCTCGGTAAGTCATTTATATAGAGTGTAAAGAGCAACGGGCCCAGTACACTGCCCTGAGGAACGCCATAAATGACGTTTCTCTGATCAGACTGATGAATTTCTTCATATTTAGTCACTGTATTTATTCTAACGATCTCCGTGTACTGTTTTCTGTTATTAAGATATGATTTCAACAGCTCGAACACATTACCTCTTACACCGTATGCCTCAAGTTTTCTAAGTAAAATATCATGTTTAACATAGTCAAACGCTTGCGTCATGTCGCAGTAGATTGAATTTGAATTTGAATTTTGAATTTGAATTTGAATTTGAAAACTAACAACTTATGCAATTATAATTACTTACGTTAAGCGGAGCTACTTCGGAGCAGCTCGGCTCGATTCGTGCGACCTCGGAGTTGGGGGTGTTACCATTTTTCGTTACGGAATTTCTGGATTCGGTCTCCACGTTCAAGGCCCGCGATAGAAGCTATGCAATAGCTTAAAAATTGACGCTTGACGCGGGGGACTCGAAAGTGTTTTGGCGTGAACACGTTGAAAGAAACTTGAGCGGTTGTATTTTATTTTCCAAAATTAGTGTGAGTTCGAGTTTTTATGTGTAAAGTCCGACCAATAAAATAAAAAACCCGTACTGGGGGCGCCAAAAACACTATGATTATGACAACACCAAGTATAGTGATACACATGTAAAATGCCAAGTGTATAAATATTTTTTCAACACACTTGCTTATGAACAGGCTTTTATTTCCCCGCAATTAAGCACGGAATGACACCTAATATAAAACTGTGACTTTTTCATTGCTTCTTCTTCCTCCTAGCGTTATTCCCAGTCGCATCCGAAGCTTTCAGCTTGGAGTCTGGGGTCCGCTTTTACCAGTCATAGCTACAGATTTGGCTAGACCTCGATATTTTCCGTGAAGCGATTGCCACCTGACCTCCACGACCCAATGTTAACATTAGGTGATATCGAAGCTTTGCAGCTAGACCGTTGTTTTTGGACTTTTTAGGGCACCAACTACCCGTAACGACTGCCATAGATGTTCTTATGGCAACCGGGACCGACGGCTTAACGTGCTCTCCGAGGCACGACCAGACCAATGCAAATACCCATATTTAATGCACACAAATATTTGCACTGAGCGGGGATCGAACCCGCGCCTAGTGCGTATCGGCCGCGTTCACTACCGCTACGCCACGGAGGCTGTCATGTTTTCCATTGCTATTATTCACAAAAGTGAGTTATAGACTTACAAGGACTGGGCACAAATCACAACACAGTAGTATCCGTATAATAGTTTACTGCTTGGAATGGTAAATACAAGTTAGACATACAGTTACATTACACTATGTATAGAACAGGGACCACGCGATATTGTTTTTCGGACTGCATAAAATTCTTGTATTTTATGCCTAACAGCACAGAGATCAAAATAATCGAGCATGATTTTCTTTTTTGCGTTAGGCTTATTTTTCTTAGGCGTTGAAAATACATTTGACGTTTGACCTTCTCTTCGTATTTTTATTACAGAAGATCGGGATATACCTAAAAATGTGAATAATAATTAGTCACAGTAAAATGAGTAGTTTAGGCCAATTTCATTGCACGTACTCTATGATGTACCTACCCGTCATGTTGACAACAAGGTCCGTGATGTTATTTAGAGGAACAGAGTCCAATCCTTCCTACTTTTTATCCGACAAATACTTTGTTATATAATAAATTACCTTTCTTAACTGGCTTTTAATAGTTTTCGGCATATTACTATAGTTTTGTAGTTTTGTAGCGCTCTCAAACTCAACAACACGCACAATTGACACCACACTGACAGATGACCATAATGACATTGTATAGATTGTTACCATATATGAAGAAATTAGTTCCAATAGTTTACCGCAATATGGCGAGGTATTTTATTTTACTGGTCGGGCTTTAAATATGGTGGAATTTTTGATATAACGTCTTGGAAAACGCGCACAAGAGTAGGAAAGTGAAATATTACAGTGGATTGTGACTTCTCGTGTTGGTTTCAAATCTCCGTAAGAAGCCTTTAGTAAAGTTTCTACCACTTTACTGAGGCAGCAATCATCATCATCATCATCATCATCATCAACTCACCATTATCAACATCATCATCATCATCCTCATCATCAGCCAAATAAGAATAAAAATAACTGATGACAAGGTAGCATGGTCATAGAACCTTAGCCTGTTCCGAAAGTAACAAATAAAAAAAAAGGGATACTCGAAAAAGGGCGGGAGCACGTCGCGTTGTTGTAAAACTTGATGTTTGATATAATTTATTATAAGTTTTGAAAGTTCGTTGATCACCACTAAATAAGTTTTGATAACCATAACGTAATTGTAGGTACCAAGCGAATAAATAAGTTTTTCATCCCACCATCTCGGAAAGAGTATTTTTGCTCTTCGATAACTGAGCGTAAAAGTCGTTTTTATCCTCTAGAGGATAAAGTAAATTTGAATTCAGAACATCGTGTGTACTAGGTTTTGTGAACTCAAAACATTATTGAACCTATTTACTTCTACCTCTATGGTGTCGAATATATCATACAACTTTTTTTTAATTTATGAAAAGCTTAGACTCGGAACCTCCTTGGTATACTTTTTTTTTTTAAATTTGCTTTGCGCGCATTAATTTTTTTCACGCCATATTGTTGAACATTGTTGAATTTTTTTTTATTATATTATTACTATTATACACATATTATACAGCCTCCGTGGCGTAGTGGTAGTGAACGCGGCCGCTACGCAGGAGGCTCGATCCCCGCTCAGTGCAAATATTTTTTATGCATGAAAATGGGTATTTGCCTTATAGAGCACGTTAAGCCGTCGGTCACGGATGCCATACGAACATCTATAGCAGTCGTTACGGGTAGTTGGAGCCCTAAAAAGTTCAACAACAACGGTTTAGCTGCAATGCTTCGATATCGCCTAATGTCACCATTGGGTTGTGGAGGTCAGATGGCAGTCGCTTCACGGAAAATATCGAGGTCCAGCCAAATCCGCAGTTAAGACTGGTAAAGCAGACCCCGGACGCCGAGGTGAAAGCTTCGGATGCGACTAGGAATTAACGCTAGGAAGGAGAAGCAATTCATTATTTCCTCGCTGAGGTGGGATGAAAAGTTACGTGTTGCACTCGAGTGCAAAGATTTTTCACCTTGTGCTCTTTTGATTCCCTCGCTAACGCTCAAGATTCTAATTTGTGAATCACTCGCTACGCTCGTGATTCAAATTTAGAATCTTTCGCTTGCTCGGTCATCAAAACTGAGCACGCGGTTAAAAAGCAACTTTGCACTCTTGTATAACAAATAACTAATTGTAAACCTGATCTACGCTGTTTCCTTCTCAAATCTCAAATAGGTACCTTACACATGGAACACATTTATCTTATCCCGAAATCAGACTATATTAGGTAGGTATAGGTACCTACCTAATTCGGTTCGGCAGAAACCGGGTTCAGTTTGGTAAGAAAATGAGATGAAATAGATTTAGACCGCAACAGGGTGACTCCCCTGCTGGTGTTACACTCGTCCATAGGCCACTTCATAACCACTTTCCATCAGTGGGCCGTGTGCATGTTTGCGATCCAAGTGGTATAAAAAAAAGGTAGCCGAAGCCCCGGTGTACCTACCTAATGTTATTTCATGTAATGCTTTGTTATTTAAAAGCTTAATATTATGTTGAATATTTATTTGAAATTCGAGGTCGAGACGGGAGCGTCCCTATAGAGAGCTGCCCGGAGGCCCTTCAGGTGTCCATCTGAAGCTTCCCTGGCAGAGGGCACGGTGGACAGCTGCAGTCGATGGACGGGCTGGTTATCCGGGCGCAGACCAGGGGGTGACCGGTACGGCCGCTTGTCATCCCACCTGAAAACAGACCTACACAGTGTATCCCTCCCCCCTACCAAAATTTTCCTTTTAGCGCGAGAGTAGCTAACTATTTATTAATCTGTGGCGCGAGTCTGTCGTGCTATTTTTTTTTTGTAACTTACAGTACCTACGTTTCTTTACCTTAAATTCCACGTGGGAACTAAACGGATTTTCTCTGGCTTTGGGTAAGTGCGATATTTAAAAATGTATTTAATTCCTACGCCCGTAACTATCTTTGCCCGTAACTATTGAAGAATGACGTATAGCAAACACTTTGTTATAATTCTTGGTAGAAAAGTTATTAGATATTATGGTCGCTAACTGAAGGTGGTCGTGAAACCAGCGAACTGTAGGTACTCATTGTTACTGTCTGAAGTTTACGCGACTTTTTAACGGATCGGGGTTTTCCGAGAGCTTGTGGGATCTGTGACGAAGAACACCTGATGGCTGATCTCCAACATGTCAAGTACTGCAAGTAAAAAGCTCAAGTAAACAACAGCGCCTCAGTCACAGGTATTTTACCGTCTCTACCATGGTGAATGTTCTGATGAGCTCTTCCAATTAATCCCACCCTCTCCTTTCCTATATAGGACAACACGTGCAGGGCTTAGATTCCACCCGCATACGGTGCAGAATATTCCATCGAGAACCAAGCGGTTCGGCGACTCCTTCTTCTGCCGCACCATTAAGTCTTGGAATTCCTTACCAGTTCACGTGTTTCCCTCCTCCTACAGTCCCGGGTCCTTTAAGCGGGGCGTGAAAAAGCATCTGATGAGGCCGTCAAGCTGAGTGCCACCATTGTAACATGACACGTGTCTGTAATGGTGACCCTCTTTTCAGAGACTTTGCCTTCAGCTTACGATCAGGCGAGGCGAAGTCAAATTGACGTGTCCTATGTAAAAAAAAAAAAACAGGTCCCGAGAAAAATCTAATAATATGAAATAAATCGCGATACATAGTTGAAGTGGTTTTATTTCAATGAATACTCATTAATTTAAAATTTAATTAAATTTAACTTTATAAAACATACCTACTTCATACGCATCTGTACTAATCTGTAGTGTAATATTCAGGATTGTTTAATACATAATTTAACCAATAAATTACAAATATTTACATTTACACAAAAAAACAATACTATATACAACAATACATACCTACTTATATACAAACACCTAAGTCGGTAACTAAACTCTACAGTATAAGTAGGTAGGGTAACTCTACAATATTCGCAACTGGAAAGCCGCTATGAAGAATGATGTCATAGGAACTTTCCAGTTGCATAATATAATGTACGTTGGAGCTCTAGGTGCCCGAGGTCCGCTTATTGTTTTATCGGTGTGTCGGCTTTTCCGGGAGCGACTATTGTCTGACCTCCCAACTGAAAGGAAAGCCTACGCCATAGCCTCATCCGTTGTTTAGTAGGTGCACTGACTAGCAGGTGAGGTTGACTTGGGTCTTAAGGATGTTGGTAGGATCCTCTACACCCCTAATGGTCTTATTGCTCATAAGAGACCGGGATATACCTACCTTCCAAAAACCAAATGCCATACGGGTACAAATCTTCCAGCAAAGAAAATTACCCGTTTGGGGCGCGTCCATCATTTTCCTTTTCGTCATTAGGTACCTAATTAGATCCCTGAAGAATCGCTATACTGGTAAAAACTTCCTGGAAATAGAACATCCTGTTTTATAAGGCCAATATAGTTCGAATAAAACGAGAGACTTAACGATTATATTATCCTCTCTATGAGATTAGTTAGACGATAGTCGCACCTATAAAAGCCAAAACAAACCAATAACAGGAAAACGCCTCTAGTGTTGACAATCGGATGAAGAAGAATTATTTTTAGCCCTTATTAAGAATGGTTTTTGGGGTATGAAAAAGAGATGGATATATTTCTGTGAATATACCACTGATGACAGTGATGACGCACGTTTCAATTATGAATTATTGATTCCTTACTTACACTTTACATTACACACACAAACCCAAATATTTTAACCTTAATGTGGAAATGAGATAACAAGATAACATAACATTTACATAACGGGTGTGGAAAGGAGATGTTTATACGTCATAGCTTCCCGCATTGTAGCAATTTGTATTTACCTATATAAGAATTCTATCTGAAAAAAGTTCAGAGGTCCATAACGGTTCAGAGGATAGATATATATCAAATTTCGAATGCGCTGTGGTTTATCAAAGAAAATACATTCAAGAGATTCAAAATCTACCCAAGATTGAAGACGTGATTAACAGCAGCACTCACCGTTGCTAATGTGTGGGGAATTCCCAAAACTGCGGGGATTTTGAAACCGATTGGGGAATTAGTGGGGATTGTGCTTATGTGGGGACAATGCAGGGAATTTAGACATCTAGACCACCGCTCAGGAGTTGCAAAAGGGTAAGTACAAAGATATTATATAAAAAGAAGTATTAAAAGTGTTGATAAATTATTAGATACTTGTGTGTGCGAGTGGTGATTTTGGTTGTATTTGTACTTCTCTTGAAGTTTCAAGGGAAGTAATTAATAAATGCTAAGTACCAATATCTAAAATTGATTCCAACTCAACGAGCAGTTTTTGTAGGTCTTGATTTCCTTTCTACTTCGCGAGGGCACAAACAAACCATCATCTACGTATTTTTTTTTTGACAATGACTTAGTTGCCGAATATTAATAGTTATTTGTTATACAAGAGTGCAAAGTTGCTTTTTAACCGCGTGCTCAGTTTTGATGACCGAGCAAGCGAAAGATTCTAAATTTGAATCACGAGCATAGCGAGTGATTCATAAATTAGAATCTTGAGCGTTAGCGAGGGAATCAAAAGAGCACAAGGTGTAAAATCTTTGCACTCGAGTGCAACACGTAACTTTTCATCCCACCTCAGCGAGGAAATAATGAAATGCTTCTTCTTCCTAGCGTTAATTCCCAGTCGCATCCGAAGCTTTCACCTCGGAGTTCGGGGTCCGCTTTACCAGTCTTAACTGCGGATTTGACTGGACCTCGATATTTTCCGTAAAGCGACTGCCATGTGACCTCCACAACCCAATGGTGACATTAGGCGATATCGAAGCATTGCAGCTAGACCGTTGTTGTTGAACTTTTTATGCATACAAATATTTGCACTGAGCGGGGATCGGACCCGCGCCACCTGCGTTGCGGCCACGTTCACTACCACTACGCCACGGAGGCTGTATAATAATTATGTGTAATAATACTAATAATAAAATATCAACAAATAAAATTCAACAACAATGTTCAACCATAGGACGTGAAAAAAAAATTATGCGCGCAAAGCAAATTTAAAAAAAAAAGTAGGTACACCAAGGAGGTTCCGAGTTGAGTTTTTCATAAATTAAAAAAAAGTTGTATGATAAATCGGCACCATAGAGGTAGAAGTAAATAGGTTTAATGATGTTTTGAGTTCACAAACCTAGTACACACGATGTTCTAAATTCAAATTTATTGACTTTGCTTCGCTTGATGGTAAGCTGAAGACAAAGTCTCGGACAGGAAGATCACCATTATAGACACGTACCATGTTACAATGGTGGCACTGAGCTTGGCGGTCTCATCAGATGATTTTTCACCCCCCCGCTTAAAGGACCTGGGACTGTAAGAAGAGGGAAACACGTGAACTGGTAAGGAATTCCAGATCTTAATGGCGCGGCAGAAGAAGGAGTCGCCGAACCGCTTCGTTCTTGATGGAATATTCTGCACCGTATGTGGGTGACATCTAAGTCCTGCACGTGTTTATATATATAGCGACTTTGTTTTATAATATGTAGTGACATATTATAAAACAAAGTCGCTGTCGCTGTCTGTCCGTCTCTATGTTATGCTTAAATCTTCAAAACTACACAACGGATTTTGAAGCGGGTCGTTTTAATAGATAGAGTGATTCAAGAGGAAGGTTTATATTATGTATATTAGGCTGGAGTGAAAAAAAAAAAGTTAAAACTATGTTACTCCTGTATCACCAATGGATGATCGACATTCTTAGAGATATAAAAATAAAATTTCAAGTACCTACGTTTACATCTTAAGGTGTCGCATCAAAGGGGGTTGGGTAATGTTGGCGTCGTGCTGGAATTGAGCGGCCATCAATGAAATTGGTATAATATGAAAGTACAGTATAAAGTGATCAAAAGTTACTATGGACAAACTTCTCTAAACTATATCGGGACTTAGCTATACAGGGTGGTATTTTTCAACTTTACTTAGATGGAAATACTCTAAATACTGGAGATAGCGAATTCCACTGAAAGGAAACATTCCCTTATTTTTTAAAAGAAACAAAACTGCATTCAAAGTTTTCTGAAAATGCCACACCCGGTAGTCGAACCGACTAAAATCTTCCTAAACCTTCTATTTCATGGATTTCCTTTTATTTAATATACCAAGTTTGTTAAAGAGATTTGATCCTTATGATTGACCCTATCGATTGATGCAATGAAAATATAGGGTGTTATTTTTTCGAATTTTAGTCGGTTCGATTACAGGGTGTGGCAAGCGATTTTTCGGCATTCCTTAAATGCAGTTCTGTTTCTTTTTTTAAACAAGGAAACATTTCCTTTGAATGAAATTCGCTATCTCCAGTATTTAGAGTAGGTACCATTCCTGAGAAGGAAAACGGAAAGTAGCCCCCCCCTCCCTAGCCAGATGGACTGAAATGGCGCACATTGGTAGAGGCCTATGTCTAGCAGTAGTCTGCAATAGGCTAATTAATTACAATAATTACTTCTTGGATGTTAATATATAGGCAAAGTACCTACTCTTACTACCGGAAATAGCTAATTTCATTCAAGGGAAACACTCTCTTATTAAAAAAAATACAAAGCTGCATTTAAGGAATTTCGAAAAATCGCTTGCCAAGCCCTGTAATCGAACCGACTAAAATTATAAAAAATAACACCCTGTATTTTTATTGCATCAATCGATAGGATCGATCATAAGGATCAAATCTCTCTAACAAACTTTGTAAATTAAATAAAGGGAAATCCATGAAATAGAAGATTTAGAAAGATTTTAGTCTGTTCGACTACCGGGTGTGGTATTTTCAGAAAACTTTGAATACAGTTTAGTATGTTTTTAAAAAAGAAACAGAACTGCATTTAAGGAATGCTGAAAAATCGTTTGCCACGTCTCACAATCGAACAATTCGAAAAAATAACACCCTATATTTTTATTGCATCAATCGATAGAGTCGATCACAACGATCAAATGTCTTTAACAAACTTGGTAAATTAAATAAAAGGAAATCCATGAAATAGAAGATTTAGAAAGATTTTAGTCGGTTCGACTACCGGGTGTGGCATTTTCAGAAAACTTTGAATACAGTTGAGTGTGTTTTAAAAAAGAAACAGCACTGCATTTAAGGAATGCGGAAAAATCGTTTGCCACGCCTTATAATCGAACCGACTACAATTCGAAAAAATAACACCCTGTATTTTTATTGCATCAATCGATAGGTCGATCATAAGGATCAAATCTCTCTAAAAACATGGTAAATTAAATAAAAGGAAATCCATGAAAGAGAAGGTTTTGTAAGATATTAGTCGGTTCGACTACCGGGTGTGGCATTTTGAAAAGTCTTTGAATGCAGTTTTGTTTCTTTTTAAAAATAAGGTAATGTTCCCTTTAAGTAAAATTCGCTATCTTTAGTATGAAGGTACTTTCCTTCAAGGTAAAGTCGAAATGTTGCACCCTGTATATCGCAGCTCCGATATTACTTACAATGAAAATAATGACATGTGTACGTGTGTTTAACACAGTACAATGAAGTGGTATCAAAATTATTGATGGCCGCTGAAAAAATTAAGGACGCCACTGTCCATACTAGATTACCCAATCCCCTTTAAAAGTTAAAGAAAATAACAAAATTTGTTTTTTATAAAGTTTTTATTTGAGAAAGACTATTTATCAAAATGAAAATACTGAAGCTTGAAACTGATATAAAGTATAAGTAAGTACTTATAAATATACAAAATATATTAAATAAAAGCATTTTAATATTCAGAAGCTGAAGCTATAGACTCTTCTTTTTGCTCAAAAAATTGTGATTTTGTGTCAAATACTGGCATGTCTTGCCTTGCCTTTATCCTCATGCGAATGAATCCATCTCTTATTTCTGGCCCACAAACAGATGAAGAAGCCTCAGTAACGAGCTTGACACACCGTTCTACTGCCTAAAAATGCAAAACGAATGGTTGACCCTAGGTAAATTTTGTATTCCCATAGCCTTAAAATGGCGTACCTTAATATACGACTGGTCACCGGCCTTATTTTAATTTTATCTAAATGCATTCCAGTTGACCCTCCCCGACCAAAGCAATCTTGTCAGATGAAGAAAAGCCACAGATAAAACATGCAACTCATGTGGTGAAGCAACTGGTACAGCTAGGCACCTGCTAGTGGGTTGTAGGACGCTATTAGACCGGGGACATTACTCGCACCGACATGATAAGGTATTAGAAATCATACGTGAGGCTGTTCCAGTCTGGAGCTAAAAAGGGACTAACCACAAATCAAAGAAATGACATTGTGTTTGTAAAGGAAAGCTGCTCAAATAAATCACCTCAAAAGCCGTATTCAATTTTGATAGCTGCCGTTGACAGGACAATACTCGTAGACACGTATGAGAAGCACTATAAAATACCGGAGGATATCTGTGCCTCATCATCCAGACCCGACATATTCCTTTTTTCACGATCGCATAGGCGTGCAGTGTTTGTAGAACTCACAGTACCGTGGGAAACTAATATACCTAAAGACCACGCTATAAAGACAAACAAATACTTTGACTTGACTAACGAGTTAACCAAAAACGGCTACGTGGTTAAACTCTACGCCGTAGAAGTAGGAGCAAGGGGATTTCCAGCTAAATCCCTGTACAACTTACTTAAAGACCTCGGATTGCCAAGAGCTTCAGTAAGCTCTTTACTAAATCGAATATCTAAAGCGGCATTGATAGGATCTTATCAAATTTGGATAGGTAGGGGGGGGGGGGGACACGACGGTGGGAGGTGAGCGCTGATGGATCACGAGGTGACCACCCTGAACCTACATCTGGGTCGCAAGTCCCAGTCGCCGTCACGGTATTCCTCTTTATATCACGCTAGGGACCCGGCTACCGCGCGGTGAGTCCATGGAGTGCTGAGAATCGGATCTTCAGTAATTCATTTCTTAACCACAAGTAATATTTTATAATATCACAATTAGTTTTTCATCCCACCATCTCGGAAAGAGTACTTTTTTTCTTCGATATCTGAGTGTAAAAGTCGCTTTTACCCTCTAGAGTGGTAAAGTAAATTTGAATTTAGAACAACGTGTGTACTAGGTTTGTGAACTCAAAACATCATTAAACCTATTTACTTCTACCTCTATGGTGCCGATTTATCATACAACTTTTTTTTAATTTATGAAAAACTCAACTCGGAACCTCCTTGGTGTACCTACTTTTTTTTTTAAATTTGCTTTGCGCGCATAATTTTTTTTTTCACGTCCTATGGTTGAACATTGTTGTTGAATTTTATTTGTTGATATTTTATTATTAGTATTATTACACATAATTATTATACAGCCTCCGTGGCGTAGTGGTAGTGAACGTGGCCGCAACGCAGGAGGCGCGGGTCCGATCCCCGCTCAGTGCAAATATTTGTATGCATAAAAAGTTCAACAACAACGGTCTAGCTGCAATGCTTCGATATCGCCTAATGTCACCATTGGTTTGTGGAGGTCACATGGCAGTCGCTTTACGAAAAATATCGAGGTCCAGCCAAATCTGCAGTTATGACTGGTAAAGCGGACCCCGAACTCCGAGGTGAAAGCTTCGGATGCGACTGGGAATTAACGCTAGGAAGAAGATGCATTTCATTATTTCCTCGCTGAGGTGGGATGAAAAGTTACGTGTTGCACTCGAGTGCAAAGATTTTACACCTTGTGCTCTTTTGATTCCCTCGCTAACGCTCAAGATTCTAATTTATGAATCACTCGCTATGCTCGTGATTCAAATTTAGAATCTTTCGCTTGCTCGGTCATCAAAACTGAGCACGCGGTTAAAAAGCAACTTTGCACTCTTGTATAACAAATAACTATTATCACTTAGTTTTATTGGTTCGCCAAACAAGGGGCATTGCAAGTCTTTTCGAGTTTTTGCCATTTTATTGACGAATAATCAGACTTTTATTACACTTGTCGTTACCACTTAAATGAGAAAGTTTAAGAAAATTATGCAAAGACGAACAAGTTAACCCTTTAAAGTAATGTGAAATATAAGTTTTATTACATATAGATACAAATAACATTGACGTGCAGTTACACGATAGACGTAAAAATTGATTATTTTTTCAAATTAACTTCATAGCGCGCCGCCTCAAAATAAAGTCGTAGGGTTTTGATTTTTAGCATGAATAAAGCTTTTATGTACGGTCATCGGTTAATGACACAGGAAAAGTGAAATTCCAAAAAAATAAAAATTGCCCAATTTCACTCCACCCTAATGTATATACATATACCTACCTACATGCATAATATTGTAGAGAAACACTGATAAATTTAGAGATAATACCACGCGGGCGGAAAATATGGCGGTACGAAGTTCGCCAGGTCAGCTAGTATAAAAAAATTAAAAAAGTACTAACTTTAATCCCGGACGCACCGAAGCTTTCACCGCGGAGTCTGGAGTCCGCTTTTTCCAGTCTACTTCGATAATTCCCGTGAAGCGAATGTCGCGAATGAAGCGACAAGTATAATTAATTTAATTTTAAATAAACGATGAATTTAAGAAGCACTAAACGGTCGGAAAAGTGCTAAATTTCTTTCGGTGTAGTAAGGGTACGTCACCAACGCATGAGCATTAGTTGCTCCCATATGCATATAATTTGCTGTACCTACTTATGCTTCAGATTCTGGCATGCTATTTTGTGTGCAGCCTGCCTAAGAAAAACAACCAAGTTACAAAGTGTTTTTAAAATACGTCGGAATACGAGTGTATCCCCAATACTGCAGTTTTTCCATCACATGATTTATTTCCAAATGAGCTTAGCTGCACAGGAGAGATAATAGAGTTCAGTGTGCACAGGTTATACTTAAAAGTACGTGCTGCCTACGAAGCTTCCGGAATGAATACGAGCCAATACGGTCCGTTGTTGACAAGGTGTTGACAACAGAAAACCATGGAAATGGCGGACGGACGTGATATTATATGACTTGTCTCGTTCCCACCCACACAGATACAGACGAGGAAAACTTATAACTATATTTTTTTGCAAGAGTTGGGAGATTGGCATCTTTTACGCGATTCTGGGGTAAAAAGTTATACTCGGGCGATTTTTTTTGGGGAATCACATCTTTTGTAAAATATATATTTTAATTGGCTTGCTTGCGTGAACTAATGAACTAAAATACATGTACGGTATTGGAGGAGGTTTTAACTACCTTCCATGATTTTGTTCTTTGAGGTAAATTTAAAATTCAACGTTGTTTTTCATGATTATCTCAATTTTTTATTTCTTATTTCATAACGGATGGAAGTACTTAATATTGTAAAAAAGGCTCAGGGTATGAATTTAAAGGTCTTTAGGAGCAGAGGTAGGCCCAAGAAAAGGTGGATGGATTGCGTGACTGACTGAGGAAGTGATATCTGACAGGAATGTATTGAGGAAAATACATGTCGCGCCGACCACATTAATGTATTTTATATTTCAGAAATTGGGAAAAAAGGTTGCAATTGTAAAATGTAACTTCGGGGAAAATTATTTATAAACTGGTGTGGGGAAATCCTGAAACTCTACCAAGCCACCCTGAATTCTATGAAACAGTCAGTTATGAACCCGTTTCGAAACTTATTGTACGCGTCGCGGTCTTTTCTTGTCTTGATTGGCTACTCGGATACCACAGAGTATCAGGTATGTTTAAGAAATATATATTTTTTAGGAAACCTAATAATGTCACAGTTAGTTCGGTTTTATTTAATTTTCATTAAAGTATACGTCATTGATTATTAACTATTTTTTAACTTAGTCTGCCCTGCATGATGGCGGAAAAAGTAAAGAAAATAATAATAATAAAAGCACTTAGTATTCATTCGTTTTTTATATTTTTAAATATATGTTTTATAGACATATAATTATGTATTTAAAAATGAAATTTATACAGGCTTTTTAGGAGATAATGGACATAATGAAGTGAATATAATAAAGTAATAACGTACACTTAGGTACAATAAAAAAGAATATATATGTAAATATAAAATTATCGTGTCCAAACTCCACAAAAACGGCTTGACCCATTTACTTTTATGAATATTTTTGTGTATATTTGGTAGATTTGAGAAGAGGTCGTGAAATATTTTTACCTCTAAGTCATACGAGTGGCCCTCTCTTCCGTTAATTATTTATATACCAAAACAACGTTTGCCGGGTCAGCAAGCTTTCAGCAGTGTCTTATTAGTTATCCTTAATAATAATATGTTATAATTTCACTTTCAGGATGGCACGCAACCGTATAAGCGACGATGCACGGCAAGTTGTGTTCAACGTGCTCTTGTACTTCGAACAAGAAGCAGACCGATTCAAGAAGCAAGAGAACGGCTATTTTCAGAGAGTGCATGCACGCGTTACAAAAGCCTGTTGTGTTTCTAGAAAATTCATAAACACTATACTAAAAGAGGAGCCATTTTACCGCAAGTATTCGCCGCAGCCTGTCGGGAAAGGCAGGAGAATAATGTGCCCCGAGCAGGAATTTGGACCCAGCAGATTGGCAGCACCCCGGCCGACTGTAATAAAGATGAGTCCAACACCCGTACCTGAACCTTTTGTATCACCACTATTTACTCCAACAGTATCATTTTATTCTACACTTGTACCACCTCCGTTAGTACCGATAGAAAAACGGACCGAAAACCTACGGACCGAAAGCCCACGGATCGGAAGCCCACTGATCGAACCCCCAAAACCGGACGTCAAGGACCTGGACGAACTATTGCCTCCTATTATCAATTCCCTGGACACACTATTGCCTCCGATTATCAATAACCTGAGCGAACAACCGTCACTGGATCCGCTAGCGATGTCATCCCAAGATCAACCGCTGTTAGACAACTCGTCAGACGATTCACCATACAGGAGTACTCCTGAGTTATTTATAGATGAAGATCGAGTAATAAACTACTCAGACAATGATGATACTGATCGGATTGATCCAATATTATATGATCCTATAGGTCTTGGATTCAGTGAAGAGATGATACGTGGATTCAATAATAGTGGCGATGGCGAAATAGGTTAGCAGTAGTAGCATTTAAATTTGTCGGTGTGACGATAGAATATGGACATTTGTGTGGAAAAAGTCTATAAATAATTTATATTTTTAGTTTAATAATATGTCTTTAATAAGCAAACAAGAGGGATCTCAGGTCAGTATAACTAAAAATCATCAAAATTGTCATAACAATTTTTTGCAGTCTCTGTCATGTTTTAGAGTGTTATGTTGGTTTTTCCGAGAGCGTCTGACGTTTGACCCCCCTCAATCCTGCGCCAGGATCTCGTCTGTTGTTTAGTAGGTGCACTGATTGGCAGATTTAAGCATCAAAGGTGTTGATGGGGCCCGTACAACCTACATATACTTACATTACAATATTGTGACGCACAATGGCCCAAAAAGGAGGCTAAGTGCGGAAAAAAAGAGTCTTCTTTCCATTGCCATTACAATATTGTGTTTTTTAATAGTTTAGTCCGTCATTCAGTCCGTCAGTCTGCACCCCGCTAGATGGTAAAAGCTTGTTTTTTATAAGATGTCATGTCTTTATATAATAACAAGATAATAATAACATAATTATCTTTTTATGATATCTTTGTTTTAATTAATAAAGTGTATACGTATTAAGTATAGGATAGGATAGGCACACTTTTATATATAAAGTTGTATATAAAGGTGCGTACACGTATATTCTTCGTTGAATGTTAGGTAGAGATGAATAAGATTAGATAGAACAATAGGGATGATAACTATATTTTATTCTCCAAAAGACCCTTCTAAAACAATATAATTAACTGCTAAAGTTCAAGTTTATTAAAACAAATAGTTTAAAAGATAATATAATGATCTTAAAAATTCAAGTTCTCGAACTACCCGAAAATGCTCTATACAAAATCGTTTCAAAAGCGTCTCGCTGCGTTGTATAATAAATACTCATTTTAAATTTAATAAGGAATCTAAAAAGTGGACCCAATTTGATTGTTTACATTGTGACCTACTTTGGAAATTAAAATTAAGTAATATAAAGTCATAATTTCAGGTGACAATATTTTATTTTACAAGGCATATTTTTATTCAGCAAAAACTAAGAGTAGAATTGGGCGACCTTGTCACCATCCCTATTAGTTAGGTGAAGTAATTTTTGTATTTTCCACTGAAAGTAATGTACTCAACATAATCTATACATAGACAATAAAAAGGTCTATATATTTTTTAAATAATATAAAAATTATCGCGAAATGTACTTATGAAAGACTGCACCAAATTGGATTGTGTTCGTTTTTATCAGCACAAGGTTTGTATACTAATACCGTACTGTATTCCATATTAGTGCATCTGAGCGAAGCCAGGGCGTATAGCTAGTTTAAAATATAATCAATGTTTAATTTAGAACCATTAATGTCTTGTGAAATTTATTGAAATAATTAAATAGTTATAAGATAAGTGTTTAGCTTGGTCTCGTCAATGTACCTATGTATATGTAGTATATGTCATTTACTTACGTATATAAGAATACTAGCTGTTGCCCGCGGCTCCGCCCGCGTGGATGTCGTTTATCGCGTGGTGTTGTAAATTTTTAGTGCAGAGTTGCGCGTTGAACGCTGATTAGAGGAGCTTTATTTTTTAGAGGAGGTAGGAAACGACGGTATATCCGTCCCAATCGAGCAGTCCGACTGGCCCTACAGAAGATCGCGACTTACCTAATAACCTCGTGTAGTGTTTCTGACGGTAAGTAGGGTAGCCAGAGATTTTGTGCTGTCAGTGGGAAAACCAAAGGCTTTGCCCTACTTATCTTTTGCGCTGACGGCACAGAATCCCTCTGTTCTTACAGCATAGCACGGGTGTGACGCCCCTGGTGTTGCATTCGCCCATAGGCCACGGTAACCTCTTAACATCAGGAGGGCCGTGTGTTTGTCTGCGACCTATCACCTAAGTATGTAGTATATATAAAAAAAAGATTAGACACTGTACTCGCCTCTCTCCTACTTGACTCTGTACTCCACGTAGTAGGTACGAGTACTCCACTCTGTATTCGCGTCTCTACTCGATGCCACTATACTCGACTTCACTATTACAGTACGACTCACGACAATAGTAGGTATTGGGCCCATCCCAATAAATACTTCAAGAAGGGCGAGTGTGACGCCTCTGGAGTTGCATACGTCCATAGGCCACAGTAACCACTTTCCATCAGGTGGGCCGGGCGCTTGTTTGCCACTTAAGTGGTATATAAGAATCTTCCTACCTGGATATCTACTCGACTCTCTATTGTAGTCCCCATTCCTTTGCCCTTCTCGCACTACCTGTACCTACCCTGTCTACTCAACTATAATAGGTACTTCGCTTTCGCCAAGCTCTAATCTGTCTTTGCGTGAAAAACGATTTAGTAACGGATCTTAAGACTGTACCAAAATCTATATCACAAAAACAAATTGACAAATTAGAAATTTAAAAAAGTAATACTAAATTTATACCGGTTCGGGTGTATCGGTAGTTTGAAACCAAACGATAGCTTGAATTTAAACGCGAGAACGCCATCTAGTTGTGATTCTGTAACTAAATCATAAAAATTAAAATTTTAATTTCATGATTAAAAACGTATTAGTTTACACAATTGTGTATGTAAAAATAAAGTCTATAAATTGACATTCTTGCTCGGATGTAATAAGCTATAAAAATTGACCGATAATAATAAAAAGCGCCATCTGTCTATCGGGCCATTTTCCGTTTATTATCATAAGTGTTCACAACTTCGGTTCTACTCAACCGATTCCGATCAAACAAACGTAAGATTTTAAGTCTGAGCAAGCCCTTTCTAACAAAAAAAACCGCATCAAAATCCGTCCAGTAGTTTTTGCGTCCATCGCGGACAAACAGACAAACAGACAAACAGACAAACAGACAGGAAATTCAAAAAAAATATTTTCGTGTTCAGTATCGTTAACATAACATAACCCAAGTATTTTTTTTTAAATATCTCCAATGTACAGACACGACCACTTTACAATTATATAATAGTATAGACTTCAGTAAATTGTAGCAATTGCACTGAAAAGTAGTGTATAAAATTAGAAATAAAATCGATGTAACTGGTAATTGCACACCAGAGTGAAGCCAGATCGTACAACTGGTTTAACTAAAATCGATATTCAATTTATATAGAACCTTCAAATTTTTATGAATATTATTAATTATGTAGTTATACCTATAAGTAATTACTTTGGTCTCATCATGCACGTATATTTACCTCATATAAGATTATAATAGTGATTGTAGCAATTATATAGTTTATAAAATTTTAAATAAAATCGATATTGATGTTAAAATCTTCTAATAATTATTATCCCTATATTATACCTAAGTACTTTAAGTAGGTACACAAAATCATTATAGAATTATTATTTGGTTACAGATAGTATATTATTATTGCGGTCTAAATCTACCTATAATATCTGGGGGCACGGCAGTGCCCCCGCCAAGTCGAGCAAAAAAGAGCGGTACGGCGGCCGTAACACTATTTCCTCGAAGCACTTCAGGCCATTTTCGACCCCCTATAAGTTCGTTGTGGATAAACCTACAAGCCTGAATCTTCGGTTACCAAGTTGGCACTGTAAAAACACTTTATATTTCAAATTTCATTCAATTTGAACCAGTAGTTTAAGAATTTTAACTAGTCAAAGTTTGCATTTTTGACAAATTTTGTCACTCACTGACTGACCGATCATCAAAAGTCTAAGGCACTTCTAGCAGACATAGAAGCCTCAAATTTAGAAAACAAGTAGTGTTTAGTGTACAAATCACGAGAAAATTAAAATATTGTACAATTTCAGTCTCAACTGCATAAATAACTTTGTAATCTCATATAAATATAAAGGATTACAAAGTTACATTTGCAGTGAATGAGTCAGTGTACCTGAATTCACCCATACTAATACCATTCTAACGAAATATGTATTATAGTTGATGCGAAAGTAACTCTGTCTGCCCGTCTGTTACGCTTTCACGCCTAAACTACTGAACTTAATTTGGTACATATTATGTAGATGAAAGTGAAGGATTAGGACTGGGACTGGGAACGGGATCGGGACCGCAATCGGGACTGGGAACGGGATCGGAACCGCAATCGGGACTGGAATTGGACCAGGACCGGAACCGGGACTGGGACCGGGACCGGGACTGGGACTGGCACCGGGACTGGGACTGGGACTGTCCGACACAGAGAAACCAGAAAGGTAATCTACAAAAAGAACTGAAATCCGATCAAAAACAATACTTGTAAAAAAATTGACTTGGCCATCGCATGAAAACACAATGTATCGCACATCACAATAATTACATTAAATAAGATTGCGATTGCCAAGTCAATTTATTACATTTAAAACATAAAAGCTTATTACGTAATAACTTAGGCCAGAAGGTCCCTGAAGTCCCTGAAGTCCCTCCGAATCAGAAGGTACTATAGAACGATATAAGAGCATAAAATAATAAGATTCAGCACTATGCCGTCACTTGTAAGCTGTCCAACTGAGTGCAGGTGAGCATTCAAAAGCACATGTAGAGTGAGTACATTTTGGTCATATATTTTTGTACGGCATTCTTAACCATCGATAGATCCATGAAAAATAACAAGAAAACGCGTAGTGCCGTACAAAAATGGTGATCCACAAAGTCGGAATTTTTATTTTATTTTCCGAGAATTTCCAGGGTAAATTTGGTCATTTGATTTTGTACGGCATCCGTTTCATACTATTTCAATACTGCTTCTAATCCATTATTCCGCAACGCCGTACAAAAATCACGATCCAAGGGGAAATAATCGTGGGTTACAAACCCCTCTCTTTCCGTGGTCCACGGGGTGATTTGAAAAAATACGGCTCTGGTTCCAAAACATTATCTGGCATTCAAAAGTACTATTATAAATAATGCCGTCAAAAAATGATTGTACATTTGAATGTATTATCAATAATTATGTTAATTTCATCGTATTCTTGATTTATAAAGCTGTAAAATCATTTGATCCTGTACGGGAACTTTTTTTAAACATGATATTGTAAAATACAATTGTTATATAGTATTGCCGTTCAAAAGAAACCGTTCCAAACAAAATTATAGAGAAATACAAAAACTGAAATTTTGCTAATTATTGTAAAACTTTAAATATCATAGATTAATGAAATATAGCAGTTTTCTACATTTTATCCCTTGTTTTAAATAGTATTAACATAGATAAATTAGGAAAATATGATGCCGTACATTTTTATGCAGACTATACAGGGTGATCAATCCAAATGGGTCAGTAGGGAGAAGTCAGAAACTATGAGAGATAGCAAGATATTTTGTTCTTAGGAACCATGGCTTCGATTTTAGATTTAATAATAATGGCATTCAAGTTTTTCCGTGGCATTCAAATGCCGTACCAAAAAAAATTCACCTTACATTTCGTTATATGGATTTTTTCTTTTTGATTTTCCTTTTTCAGTTTTTTTCCCCTATGGACCAACAAAAATGTACGGCATATGAAAAAATATTGTCTATGCATAAAATACTTTCAAAATAAATTTATTTCATGTTGTGTCAAATCACCCCTTGGACCACGGAAAGAGAGGGGTTTGTAACCCTCGATTATTTCCCCTTGGATCATGATTTTTGTACGGCGTTGCGGAATAATGGATTAGAAGCAGTATTGAAATAGTATGAAACGGATGCCGTACAAAATCAAATGACCAAATTTACCCAGGAAATTGTCGGAAAATAAAATAAAAATTCCGACTTTGTGGATCACCATTTTTGTACGGCACTACGCGTTTTCTTGTTATTTTTCATGGATCTATCGATGGTTAAGAATGCCGTACAAAAATATATGACCAAAATGTACTCACTCTCTACATGTGCTTTTGAATGCTCACCTGCACTCAGTTGGACAGCTTACAAGTGACGGCATAGTGCTGAATCTTATTATTTTATGTCACGTGGTGGTTCAGATGACCCATCATTTTTCTACACGGGCCAGTAGTCTAAATAGCAGAAACCTTGTATTCAGCGTTTACATATAAAGAAAGAACAACGAACGAATGTTCTGTCAGTGTTTACTTGACGTATATTGAAGGGATAGATTGAGCAGTCACTCGTCTGATGTAATTCAGCCTTTAGTAAAACAGTTCTCAATGATAAAAGTCTGTTTCAAAATTATTCACATTTATTGGGAGTTCATTCCACTATCATATCTGCATATGGCACACTGATCGACTCTGTGGCGTGGCGATACACAGGAAGTGCGGGTTCGATCCCCGCTCAGTGCAAATTTATGTTATGCATGAATATGGGTATTTGCATTGGTCTGGTCTTGCCTCGGTCGGTCCCGGTTACGGTTGTAGTAGTTACGGGTGGTTGGAGGCCAAAAAAATCCAACAACTGGTCTA
Source organism: Eilema depressum (assembly GCA_914767945.1). Classification (NCBI taxonomy): domain Eukaryota; kingdom Metazoa; phylum Arthropoda; class Insecta; order Lepidoptera; family Erebidae; genus Eilema; species Eilema depressum. The sequence continues at coordinate 28,460,230 of OU612012.1, read as the reverse complement.
GCTGCAATACTTCGATATCGCCCAATATCGCTAGTGGGTTGTGGCGGTCAGAGGTTTAGCCAAATCCGCAGTTGGACTTGTAACGTAAAGCCCGGGGTGAAAGCTTCGGATGCGACTGGGATAAGCGCTAAGATGAAGAAGAAGATCTGCATACAGCACACTGTCATATTGTGGCAACACTTATAATATTATTAGACTGTTATACTTTTTAAAATATCTATTTAATATTCTTTACTGAACTCTAGCGAGATAAAATCTATGATCTATACAGAATATATGATTTTGACTTTGACTATAAAGAGTAGGTAGCATAGAAATCTACTGGTGATTTAATTAGGATATAGGTAGATGTATTCTGTGGACGAATTGTAATACAAACCGAATATCAATTTTACGAAAACGACACTAGATACAGGCACAGAATAGATACCTAATAGTACCTACTCCAGAGGTATGAATTGAGGCAAGGGAAATAAATATTTTTCTCCAAATTCATAATACATTATAATATATGTACTTGTCTCAATACCAAGTACTGGCTCCCTGACAAAGTTTTTTAGAATTTTGAAGCCCTAATAAGAAAGATTTGCGTAATTTTACTGGATTCCAAAATAGCATATCCTTTATCTTAATTTTGATAAAATAATTGTTCTTTATGGTACAGAATTATTAATTAGAAAAATTAATTGTACTTTACGGTACTGGATTAGTCTATTCAGTATTAAAAAGGTAGTTATTTTAATACTGATAAGAAAAATAATAGTTTAATACCAAGAAGAAAGGGAAAACCATATACATAAATATGGTATTAGGTCCGACCCCAGAAAATTTCGATCATCGGACTATTTAATCGGACTACTGATAGGTAGGTACTAGGCCAAAATGTATGCTGAGACAAGTTTTTAATGATACAGATATTTGAAGGACCCCGAACGATAGAGTGCGAAATGCCGAATCCTACGGTGTCTCCATTCTTCTGGTGTCGAAAATTATAAACGCGTCGACGACGACGAGTCTGCGGATTACTGCAGTTCGAATCGTTTTTTTACCAGCATACGTGTTTCCGTCTTCCTACAGTCCCGGGTCCATTCAGCGGGGCGTGAAAAAGCATCTGATGATGCCGTCAAGCTGAGCCGCCGTTGTGATATTTTTGGTGTCTACTGTCTACACTGTCTACAATGGTGACCCTCGTTTAAATCAAGGCTCTTTCCTGTGACTTTACGCAAGGCGAAGTTACATAAATTGACGAGTCCTTTATAAAAAAATCTGTATAAGATTTTGTTTCAACCCAATGTTTGATTTTGGTTCCGTTAGTACTATTATCTGTTCTGTGCCGTTGTGGCATGAAACAACGATAGACACTTTTAATGTAGTGATGTAGTGGATTCGTGTCACTCTATTTAATGGTAATATCTTCTTACATTAAAGAAATGCCATATTTCTCTCTGTGTGTACTGTAATTTGACTTCACCTCGCCTAATGGTACGCTGAAGGCAAAATCTACCAGGAAAAGAGAGTTATCATTACAGACACGTACCATGTTACAATGGTGGCCCTCAGCTCGACGGCTTCATCAGATGCTTTTTCACGCCCGTGCCCCCCTTAAAAGACCTGAGACTGTAGGGAGAGAGTAACACTGGTAACACGTGTACTGGTAAGGAAAACGTGTAATCGTAATCAAGATAGTTATTCTAAATCCAGAGAAAAATAAAAAACGTCTGAGCAAAATCGGCACAACAGAAACGAAATATTATTGTCTGGCCATTGACTTCTATGTATTGACCTAGACTGGGGCAAACTGTTTGGAATAAAATTAAGTCATAGTGAGGCAGGAATGAATTTTAAGTACCGAATTTAGTAAACGAGACGCAGATTAGAATTGAGTTGTGACGGCTTTATCCCCGGAGAGTTAAGCAGAGGTGACCCACATTTTCACCATTGTGTAATCGTACTATACCTACCATAGACCAATTTTCAAATCAACTGTCTGTCACCTTTGGTCATACGTCAATAGCTCTTCCACACAAGCCTCTACGAATAATTGAAGTTGAAATTGAATAAATTTGAATTGAACATTCAATAATATACTTATTTCAATAAAAACACGCTAAAATGTTGGACGACAAAGATATGTATAGCGGTTTCCACGAATCGTACTACGCACACACATGTGCAATAATGCCTGAAAAGGATGTACTCTATATCGATATCCCAGGCCACCACTGCGCTACTTTTTTCAAGCGATGGTGGCGTAATTTGTTCCTGTTGTCGTCAACCAACGTAAGGTCTACAGGATTCTACCACAGCTCTCATGCGATGAGGATGGACAGGTTCAGACAATTCCGGAAATACCCCTCGCGGATACATCCAATGAGCAAATTCATGTAAGTGTTAAGGTGGATAGAATTTGATATTTAATATTTATGTTTGATATTTGAGTTCTGTACTCACTTCCAAGTATCTATTTAGTACGTCCGTGAAGAAGCCGGTTAAGATAGGCTTGTTTCAGTTTTATACAATGTGTTTTTTTTCTCGTGCTTCAGCAATGTCTCACACTTTTAGGGTGACCCTCCAATTATTGTGGGTTTGCGTAGCGTCGTCGTCAATTCTTAGAAAATTGTAACAATTTGTCTCATTGGTATAATTTTAATTGGTTATTAATTTCTATGAATCACCGTGCTCCGTTGCGAAAACGCAACGCAATTCACGAATTTCACTATAGATTCATAGATAGATAAGTACTTGCGGTTCTTTACTTTTATAATTTTATTTTCAGAAGTTTCTGGAACTGCGTAATCGTCTTTGCCGTGGTTAACAACAAGATACTATTTCGATTTACCTCTTCAATAATTTTCGAAGACATACCGATAGGTTTATTTTTCTTCGCGGCTACTCTCGACGTCATTATTATTATTGATATTATTATTAATATGATGACTGGATACATCGATCAAGAAATCAAAAGAGTTATCTTAGATTCTAAAAAATGTCTAATACATTACTGTTCCACGAAATTGTTTCTGCACATGATGTCAGCCATTCCTATGCATTGGCTTATGTTGCTAAAATACGGTCTGAACGCAAATTGTGGTCTATGTAAGTGTAACAGGTTCATGTCAGTTTTAAAAATCCTTAATGTCTTCAGCCTACACCGAGTCTTCGAAACGACTCAATTCTGGACCTGGCAGCGTAGTCCAAAGAAGCGCCACCTGTTTTCATTTTTAAGGATTGCAACGGTTGGTTTTGTGACCATGATCCAATTTTATGAACTTATTGATGTTATATGGATACTAACCATGCTGTCTGACGGGAAACTACAGGGTCCTTCTTTCATTAGCATGTTGATACTCGTAAGATACGGAATAATTAAAAACGTGCCGAGTTACATGGTCGCTTGTTATGACATATCCAGGATTTTCAAATCCTTTTTCCTCTTTAGCTTTGGTCTAAAGCCAAATTCGGTATTTTTTTTAGATAGGATGTCGTCAGTGATGGCATATGTAATTGCAAATATATTCTATATTTGGACTCTCTTAGAGTGTTACTCAATGATCAGCAGGCAAGTGTATCCAAAACAGACCCTTATGAACGCGAGGGATTTCATCACTGGGTTACTGGCATCACGTCAATTGTCTAATGAACTGAAGCAGAAGGTTGACCAATACCTTGACTTTAAGTCTTCAAACTTGAAGATATTCGAGCAACAAAATGGCCTGTACCGAAACTTACCAGACGGACTAAGGAAAGAGATCACTCTGTGCTGCTACTCGAGGCCTATCACAAAATTACAGAAGCTATTCAGAGATTGGCCTATGGATATTATAGAAGCACTAGCAATGATGTTCAAAGCAGATTTGTACTTAAGTGGCGATATTGTAGCTGAAGTAAGTCGTTGTTTTATAGGTACATACATACATTCAAATCTCTATGCCCGGAGGTTAAGGCACAGGTGAATTAACACATTTAAAAATCACATGGGGTGGGGAACAGTAGAATTTGGGCCACCACATCTCCTCCCAGGCGGTGTCGTCTGTTTAACTTCAGACAGTGATATATACAGCTCAGACTCAGCCTCAGATACATAGCTTGAATCAACCCGGATAATGCCCGGAATACGGCAATAGACTCACTCCCTATTACGTGGGGCCTAATACAATCATTGGTGAAATGTGGGTTTTTTATGCCTCACGTCAATTTGACTTCGCCTTGCCTGATGGTAAGCTGAGGGCAAAGTCTTGGAAAGAGGGTCATGATTATAGATTCACCTCTGCTTACCCCCCCCCCCCCTCCCCCCCCGGGGATAATATGTATTGTACGTGTATGTATATAATATGCAATAATATAATTTCTAGGATTCTGCACAGCCAGTTCTAGTCAATAGGTATCAATCTAACGATATAATTCTCATGTGTTACCTCCAGGCTTGGTCTCCAGGCTTGGGTTTGATGATCGTAGATGTGGGTGTTCTAGCGGTGTACACAGTGGAGCACGAAGAGATCGGCCACCTCATCGATGGTGATTGCTTTGGGGAATTGTGCCTCGTCACCGACAAAGAGATAAGAATGTCTTATGTGGTCGCAATTACTCCTTGCAGGGTAAGATAACAAAATTTTAAGATACTTCTATCTATCTATTTATACTATTATATACTTCATTGTAAAGCGGTTGTGTCTGTACATGGTAGATATTAAAAATAAAATCGGCCAAGTGCGAGTCGGACTCGCCCATGAAGGGTTCCGTAGTAGCAAAGGCGAAAATTGCGGTTTATGACGTATTAAAAAAAACTACTGACTGGTTCTCGTTCGAACCAATTTTTAGTGGTAGTTTTCATGGCAATTATATATTTTTTTTAGATTTATCATTCTCTTAGTTTAGAAGTTAGAGGGGGGGGGGGGGGGACACATTTTTCCACTTTGGAAATGTCTCTCGCGCAAACTATTCAGTTTAGAAAAAAATTATGTTAGAAACCTCAATAGCATTTTTAAAGACCTATCTATAGATACCCCACACGTATGGGTTTGATGAAAAAAAAAAAATTGAGTTTCAGTTCTAAGTATGGGGACCCCCAAAATTTAATGCTTTTTTTTATTTTTATGTGAAATTCTTAATGCGGTTCACAGAATACATCTTCTTACCAAGTTTCAACAGCATAGGCCTTATAATTTCGGAGAAAAGTGGCTGTGACATACGGACGGAAAGATAGACAGACAGACAGACAGACAGACAGACGGACAGACATGACGAATCTATAAGGGTTCCGTTTTTTGCCATTTGGCTACGGAACCCTAAAAATGAGTTATGTTATATTATCGATACAAGAAAAAAAGTAATAATCTAATCTCTACCCTGCCGGTTTTCAGATTTAATTGACTTGGCCACAAGAGTCTTGTTAAGGCTCCATACACACCTAATAGAATGCCTATATTATACCCACTGGAAATTTTTGTGTGGATTGTGAATGAAAGTGGAATGACCCATCTGTGCACAATTGTTATACTTATTATAATAATAATAAATTCATTTATTTCAGGCATTTTTATCCCATATGATACATAATTATACAAAGACATACACATTACACATTCGAAACATTATTTCCCCTGTATATTAATATCTAATTTTACTGTGTATTTTCCGTTTTCAGATTTTGCTTCTAGATAAGCTGCTATTCAGGGATTACATGCGACACTATCCAGATTTATTTTATGACCTAAAGCATAGATTACTGGAAAAAAATAAGAAGTCCATGATGAGGTCCTTCGATAATCTGGACGTACCGATAGTACCGGCCGAAGTAGCAAGCAGCTGGATGAAGAAACAAGACTCAGGGACATTGAATGAGGATAGTAGTGACATGGAGACGTGAAAATGTACTCAGACTGCATAAAGCGCGCTTTTAGGTCCCTTTGGTGGTAAGCGCGGGGCGTTATAGATAGAAGGCGAAATACTTAGATGACGTTTGATGTATCTATGAATAAGCTTGTAGGTTACGTTTTGTAAAGTAGTTTAGTTAATTATTTAATTTGATTCACGTTATTATAAGGTATACCTATGAATAGGCTTGTCGCTTACTTTTAGTTAAGTTATTTAGTTATTGTAATGTTTGTTCGCCTGATTTTTTTTTCCGCGGCCGCGTGGGCAGCCGGCGGCGCCTCCTTCTGCGAACAAGTAATGTTTGTGAAGGAAGCGGATATCCGTCGGGATTATTCGCACGATAACATAAAACTATAATATTCTTCTTTTTCTTCGTAGCTAGCATATAAGAACAAAATATTTAATAAATAATCCTAAGTAATAATTACAGAGCGCCATCTAGACCTGCTTACTATAAACTTATGCGTGATTTGTAACATTGGTTCTGGAATATCTGCTGATAATCCTACTTACGTTCATTATGCGTCAAAAGGGTATATTGAGCATACATACCTAGGTACATTTTTAATGTAGAAACACCCTGACTAATATAAAATATTCACACAAACGAATATTTGCTTAAAGCGGGCATCGAATACGTGTCCTCTGATGACAAAACACTCTGGGTTCACCACTACGGTAGACTATAAGCATGATTTTTTTATATTGTTATTGTTTGTGTTTTAACCAATATAATTATGTCCGTATGAATTGAGGAGCCGCTTCAGATTTAAAAAGGCAGCTCGCCCCCTTATTTAGTAGGGAAGTAAATAATTTTGTAGGCCGAATTCTGAAATTTGTAGTAAAATATGTCTAAAGTTATATCAATGTGAATGTGGCTCCTCAATCCAAACATCTGAATTGAGGAGCCACCTGAAACACGGAAAGTATTTCATGTACATTTTTGAAAATTTTGTATCATTTAGTAGCAATTGTGTATAGTGCCTACTAAAAATCTGAGCCCAGTACTGTTTATATTCAAGAATATACAATACTTTTAATGTGGCTCCTCAATCTATACATAAGAGCGTGAATTGCCATGAAAGTTATTGGTCAATTTATATTCCACTCTAAAGACATTTAGTAGTAAGTGTGTTCGAATTTGTAGCATATAGACAATGTAGTAGAACTGAGTAAATTTAATAAATAAACGCATTTCATTTGGCTCCTCAATCGAGACGTCTGCATAATAAATAATTGACTGTACAAGTACCATTAAAATCAGTTGAACATTCGGCTTTTTTCGGGTATAATCGCCAAAATTCGGAGACGAAAACGACACGACATACATTACCGCGATTTCTTTTATGTAGTATTCAATTTAAGTATCATAAACGCAATGTATAGCATCTGCCAAGATGACATTACTAACCGTAGACCTAAGAAAATGCAGAAGCGACATGAATTTGAACATAAAAAGGACATCATTCACGCTGCATACATTTTTGGTCCAAAATTGAAAGTGCCGGCCAAAGAAAAATAATACGATATTTCGTTAGAGCTTGTTCTTACAAGCATTTTTTATTACGGCGTCAAAGTTGAGGGACCACTTCCCTCGGTTTTATTTGAGTTCAAAGATCTTGAAAACATATTTTTTTTATGATACGAACTATTGAAAATGAATTAAAAATATTGTTCTGTATTGGAAGAATAGTTCATAAAAGTAATAAAAATAAACCGCATACTGCATGTCGTTGTTTTTTATCCATTTATTTAGGTCCAAAATTGAAAGTGCCGGTCAAAGAAAACAAATATTTTATGATACTTCCTACGTTGCCATCACTACACAAAAAACTAAAAGAGGACATTGGATTCAAAGGCTCAATATCATCTCTGCGAAATATAATCCGAGACATGGGATTCAGATTTAGAAAAACCGAGAATAACAGGAGCATTTTGATGGAAAAACACACACACTTTTACACCTAATAACAAAAAACCGGAACTGTATAGCGTAAAGAACACTTCAGCGTTTTTCGAGTGGATAAAGTTTTGGCTGAAAATGGACATACAGCAATATGACTACCTCCGTAACGTTCTCCTTTTGATAAAATTTACACGGGACCATCTCGGAAGTGTACCCTATGAAATACAAAAATAATTTTGTAAATCTTATAACTTGTAAGATTTCTAGAAGACACGTGAACCGATTATAAGTTATAACATACATTAGAAAAAACACATTTACGTCGAATTGAAAATCAAAACTCCTTTCTTGAAGTCGGTTAAAAATAAGGAACATGGTTTTCCTGTACAAATTGGTTTTACAAATTATAATACAATATTTACATCACGAAAACAATGAAATTCTTTCCAAAACACGAAGTTCGCTGTTTTTTAGAGATCTTCTATTCATTTCCTACCCTACACGTATACAGACATAAACCGACTTGCTAAATCACTCACTATCACTATCTGAGTCATTTACATTAATTATAAAACGCTCGCTAAACACATCTAATCTCTCTTCTTCTGATAAGAATTCATCTTCACACTTTATTGCATGATTACACACTTTCGTCCATTGTTCGGGTCCTAACATTTCAATTTTTTCCATAAGCAGTTTTTTCACTGACGTTTTATTCATTTCGACATTTTTGGAGGCGACATAGCCTTTTAACTGTGCCCATATATTTTCTATGGGATTAAATTCTGGGTGATATGGAGGTAGTCGTATTGCTGTATGTCCATTTTCAGCCAAAACTTTATCCACTCGAAAAACGCTGAAGTGTTCTTTGTGGCGTTGTATTACGTTATACAGTTCCGGTTTTTTGTTATTAGGTGTAAAAGGAATATCGTGTCTTGTTAACCACTCTACCATGTCCGCCTTTCGAGTATTGCTATTAGGTGGCCTTTCAACAAATTGGTTGTGGTAAGAAGCGTTATCTATAACAACAACACTGTTATCGGGTAAATTAGGCATTAGTTGTGTTCTTAACCACTTCTCATACTTCTCAGCATTCATTTCCTTGTGGTAATCGCCATTGGGATCCGCGGACTGATCCAGTAAAAGAGCGCCAGGTACAAAGCCTTTTTCATTACCTGCGTGAACAATAATAAATCTTTGACCCTTTGATATAGGTTGCTTCAGACTTTTATTGGCTGCGTCCGTCCAGCTTTTGGCTTTAGTGTGCGTTGTATGAATATATGATTCATCAGTATAAACTATATTTTTACCAGTAGCCCTTAATTGTCGGATTTCTCTCAAATATTTTATTCTTTTTAAACGGACGTCATGTTTTTCCATCAAAATGCTCCTGTTATTCTCGGTTTTTCGAAATCTGAATCCCATATCTCGGATTATATTTCGCAGAGATGATATTGAGCCTTTGAATCGCATTTCCTCTTTTAGTTTTTTCTGTACCTAGTGATGGCAACGTCGGAAGCTCTTTAAATCTTTCATGAAAGTTATAGATCATTCGTCGTATCACGCAATAATCAAAATCATCCATTTTTAAACGGTATTTTTTACCGGGCACTTCTTTGGATTGTTGATCTGAGAGCTTGTCGTTTTCTCCCAAAATTCTTAAAACACTGCTTTTCGAAACTCCGGTTGCTTCACAAACCCTGTCCAAAATTTTTTGATGATATTTACTTTCTTCTTTTTTAAATAAATTAGCTTCTTTTCTAAAATAGTTATATACATTTTTTACAATTTCACGAGATTGAGCAACAATTATTTTACCACGCTTTAAATTGGTTGAAGTCATGATATTGTAAGTTATTTTGATAAAATTTGATAGAATCGAATATTTTCACGAATGAAATTAGCGTTCATAAACATAAATGTATACGTCAAACTGTTTTTATTGATACTAAGAAGACAGACTGCCAAAATAGTCAATTATTTCTCTTATTTTAATATAAAGGTTGTGTTAGTTTTGAGCTACAAAGGAGGTTTTGTTGCTCATATCGTGTTTGTATTGTATTCATTATGACAACGGGTAATATAATTAAAGGTCATATCTGTAAATTGATAACTCTATGTAAGAGACGAGGGATTCACGACAATTACCGAGGTTGAACGAATGTTCAACTGATTTTAATGGTACTGTACCTACCTGAGATCAAAACGGAATAAAATACCAGAGACACTAACATTTAGTATAAATGTCTACTGAATACATATGCACAGATCAACATTGTAATATGTTCGGTACCTATCTGAAAAGAAATTAATTCTGAATATTCCTTACAATTTCGCTAATATGGGTGACCATGTTATATGAATTATACAAGGATAGGATGATTCATTTTTAAAATTGAATTTTTCGACTATATTCGGTACAAAGATTCTTCATAAGTCATTTCTGGTATCAGAAACTATACCTAATGATTTCAAGTAGTTTATTATACTTTAATAAGCGTTATAGAATTTATCCCTGTGATTAGCGAAGCTGGCATGGGCCACTATAAATGTACCCAGCGAATGATGAGATGTTTTGTTATGACGACTATGATTCTCACTGTAAAATTCCTAAAAGCACCGACCAACCAATATTAATTCATTCTTTAACTTACGTTGGAATTGACTAGGTACTAAATATTCTATCCATACGGACATAACTGGTGCTTGGTGTTGCATACGTCCATAGGCCACGGTAACCACTTTCCATCAGGTGGGCCGTGTGCTTGTCTGCCACCTAAGTGGTATAAAAAAAAAAAAAAAAAAAAACTTTGCCAGGACTCGGGGTCCGTTTTGATACAACTCCATTAATTGGTTTATTGGTTTATTATGCTTGTACAGGAGCCGTCCGTCCCGTCCTACTAAGTAATAAGCCTTTATCTTTGGCACAAAATAATACGATTTCGGATTGTTGGTTCCACTGTTATGTTCCACTAATGGGTCCAACAGGATTTGCAAGTTCTCATGTCTCCACTGATAAATAATAGTGGGACTATTAGGATGAGTAAATACTTATGTCTCCACTTCTGTTAACTCGGACTGTTCGTTCCAGACAGTCGATATTATGAGTATTGCTATTTCAACTCGACAGGCGCTCAATAGAGAAATCCAATAATTCATCAGTTGGATGTTTTTTTGGATGGTTTAGCCTTCTTTAATAGGTAAGTAAATCGCTGGCATAATGGTTGTGCAGTTATATATTAAGTAATTATACTAGATAAGTATCCATATTTCTTTGGAACGAGTTACCTCCCGGGATCAGGAGGGCCACTAGCCGTTGCACGTTTAAATCGGCGGTTCGGAAACGCATGCTCGATAAATTGGAAGAAACTTCATAGTTCATAGTATCTATATTTTCTATATTTAGTATCTATATTTTATTATGTATTGTTATTATTATGTGTTTGTATATTTTATCCATATATTTATGTAGGTATATTTCCATGTATATACCTATTATTAGTTACCTATTACATATTTATTTATATGCGTATATTGGTATCTACTACGATGTATCTATAACTTACAGCTTATAGATATATGTAAGGTTTATAAGGTTTATAGGTTTATTTTCTTTCTTAATGCACCTACTTTTTTATTCTCTGCACCACCTATTAGGTTGACTGGTAGAGAATGCCTATGGCATTAAGTCCGCCTCTGTACATATGTGCATGAAGTTAAAATAAATAAATAAGTTAGACTGAAAACATTTTTTTGACAATATACCTACATTTTTGCACCAAAAAAAAAACACAATAATAGCTTTTTTCACATTTTATTTACCCTAAAATATTTAGAAGAAGAATACCTTTCATTTAAGATATCAATAATTGAAATCCGTACAGTGGTTCAAAAGAAATGAGTCTATTACAAGATTACATACATAGGTACACCACATACCTACATAGGAGGTAGGCATTTGGTCTAAGTTGTGTATATGTTATAGGCAATGTGTATAATGCAGGCATTCTATACAATATACCTAGGCAATGTATAGAATGCTGGGGTCGTTCAGGCAATGTATAAAATGATATTCAATGTTTAAACTATTTTACATTTTGCCTAGTTAATGTATAGAATACCTAGGCATTGTATAGAATGCCGGACGAAGCATAGGCAATGTATGTAATCTATTTTCTTCTCTATGATTTAGTTAGATAGATACTAATCTTTTGAGAGCTAATCCTAATTTCAACTTCCACCAGCAGACAGTGCTGATAAGACATGTGTTCTATTGGTAGGTATGCCTAAGTACCTACGTGTTTTTTGCGTAGAATGTTTCTCACATAGCTGTGAAAGAAAAGCTGCACATTCCGACTTGGATAGATTTAGGTTAGAAGGCTAAGGCGGGAGCTCCGCTCCGTTATTTTTTTTTATTACCATACAGAATTTCTATTGGCCACGGCAACCACTCTCTTACCATCATCCCTGTGCTGGTCAGCCACCTAACCTGATGGAAAGAGAGTTGTTACCGTGGCCTAATAGTTCTGCATGGTTAAAAAAAAAATAACCACCAAGGTTAATGCTGGAGCTAGCCTTCTAACCTAATCTATCCAAGTCGGAATGAACAATTTTCCTTTCAGCAGTAATATCCATTTTTCAAATTTTGTTTGCTAACAGTACTTATTTATCAAGGTGAGACGAATTTTCGCACATGAAATATCATTTTGAAGAGACGAATTTACAACAACCAGTCCATTATACACATTGCCTGATGCGCTTCGGGCATTGTACATACAATACCTAGGCAATGTATGAAATTAATCGTATTATACACATTGCCTATAACATATACAGTCCCACGATCTTACCAGCCAAGGCAGTGACATCTGTTGGCCGGTGCAGCAACGAATGAGGCTCTAGCGCAGGCTTTCTTCTAGGGGTTGGTTGGTCAGACGGCATCGTTGTAGCAAAAGGTAACAATCCGACCAAAAACAGTAAGCTGACCCAAGGTTTCATCAGGAATATAAACGCAGCCGCGAAATCGATAGCAGGGATGATTCACCAGATTCACGTGTTTTTCATTAGTACCTAGATAGATACTAGATATTATTATAATGTACTAATTAAATCATACAATTGAATTTTAAAGCAGCTGTTCTCAATCATTTAAATAATAATACAGGAATCCATTACATATAAATATAATATATCATTAACCTGATGATCAGGTTAAAGACAATTTTTTGGAGCCCGTATACTCGTACGGCGTACCACAAGAGGAAAAAATACGGAACCCTTATAGAACTACTTCGTTGTCCGTCTGTTTGTCTGTCTGTCAAGAGTTTATTATGATTTATACAGCATTTTCTTAGTATGTGATACAGCAAATTAATAGTAGGTAGTTAGGTACCTACTAAAATATTGTTATGGATTTATTAATAGAATATTTAAAGAGACGTGGGACCAAAAAGCAGTTGGCGAAATGTGGATGTTAATACACTTCTGCTTACCCCTTCGGGGATTTACAGGCGTGAGTAGGTAACTATATGTATGTAGGTATGTTATGTATGTATTTAAAGAGAATACAAAAGGCTTGCCCTACTTCTCTTCTGCGCTGACGGCACAGAATCACGCTGTTCTTATAGGGCGAGTGTGACTCACCTGGTGTTGCACTCGTCCATAAGCCACGGTAAAGACTTTTTATCAGGTGGGCCGTGTGATTGTCTGCAACCAAAGTAGAACAAAAAAGGCACAGCGTGTTATGGTAACGTACCTACTATCCTTAACATAATTAAGAATTCTCATGACAACACCACACATCTCCAAGCATCCTACAATGACAGTAAATATCCATCATGTGCAGATTGTACAGTGCATGCATATAAATCATGATCTGAGTTTTCCTCAAATTGTTTTATTATTCTCACCACGGTTCGTCGAAATGGACCTCAGTTCTCTGATTTTAATCAGCCGAAAGTTACATTTTACGTAATAATCGAGTTGCGTACATTTATTGAAGGCATTTCCAATTAAAAATATGATTCACACTTTTTCCTGAGAATTTTTCATCATCAGAATGTTCGTGTCTACTACGTTGGAGATATTAAAAAAATGCTTGGGTGGGTTATGTATATTAACTATATACTTACCTAGATATTTATTCTGTGACTATATTGAATACAAAATTTCAGTTTTGACAAATTGGTTTGTCTGTCTGCGATGGACGCAAAAACTACTAAACGGACTATGTTGTGTTTTATTTTATTTGAAAGATCCATTGGTTGGGTAGAACCGGAGATAATGGTCAAAAATCAGACAGGCGGGGTCGCGGACATAGGCTTATTATAAAGCTGCTTAATAAAACACATTCTTATATTATAAATTATAATGCAGTACACAAAATGTAGAATGCAAATAAGCTTTTATATAATGTGTGCAGAGGTGTTAACTGCATGGCTAAGTATTAGAAATCTCTTTGTAACTCAACACCTGTCCAGTTGTCGGAATTCCTAATCTTTTATATCGCCGCCGATACTGCTGTTTGCAAGTCTCTAACTGAAGCCTTAAAATCGCATTTGTTTACACATCTGTAAATGTAAATTAATAGTACATTATGGTACAAGTGAGCAAAGTTGGTGATTACCGCCAAGGCGCCATCATGCTCACGCGTGCCATACGACGTTTTACAACACACTTGCGAATAAAATAATACTACAAATACTAAATAAACAATAATACAAATTAATTCGTTTTCCTATGTGCGCGCATCTTACAATGGCGGTCGGCCATATTTAAAAAAAAAATGAGGGTTGAATTTAACTTTTTTTTACTGTTTTTTTTTCTGTACTTAGAGAAAAAAAAATTAAATTTGAGTGAAAATTTTGTTTATTAAACAAGTATTACAAGTGGAAATTATTTATTTAAATACGAAAATGCATCAAATGAACATACAATAGGCATATTAATTTATTAGTACTCTTAAACACATTCTTTTTCGTATCGAAACTTTTTTAAGAACATAGAAACTTAACCTATAAAATTTAAAAAAGAATTAATAACTCACTTGTAAATAATAGCAATGAAAAAGTCACAGTTTGATAATAAGTGTCATTACGTGCCTATTTGCGGTGAAATAATAGCACTTTTATGAGCACATGTGTTGTAAAGTCTATTTATTTACAAAGGTACTTGCTCGGATGTAATAAGATGTAAAATTTCATCCATAAGAATAAAAAAGCGCCATCTATATTTCCATCAATATTGTTCACAACTCCGGTTCTACTCAACCGATTGCGATCAAACAAACGTAAGATTTCAAGTCTGACCAAGCCCTTTCTAACAAAAAAAAAACTGCATCAAAATCCGTTCAGTAGTTTTTGCGTCCATCGCAAGCAAACAGACAAACAGACAAGCAGACAAACAGACAAGCAGACAAACAGACATCCAGACAAACAGACAAACAGACAAACAGACAAACAGACAAACAGACAAATAGATAAACAGACAGGAAATGGTAAAAAATATATTTTCGTGTTCAGTATCGTTAATATAACATAACCCAAGTATTTTTTTTTTAATATCTCCAATGTACAGACACGACCACTTTACAATTTTATAATAGCAGCATTCTATACAATACTTAGGAAATGTATAGAATGCCGGGGTCGTTCAGGCAATGTATGAAATGATATTCAACGTTTAAACTATTTTACACTTTGCCTAGGAAATGTATAGAATACCTAGGCATTGTATAGAATGCCGGTCGAGGCATAGGTAATTTATTTTTCTTCTCTATGATTTGGTTAGATAGATAGGTACTAATCTTTTGAGAGCTAATCCTAATTTCAACTTCCACTAGCAGACAGTGTTACAGACAGAATAATATGTTCTATTGGTAGGTATGCCTAAGTACCTACGTGTTTTTTGCGTAGAATGTTTCTCACATAGCAGTGAAAGAAAAGCTGCAAATTCCGACTTGGATAGATTAGGTTAGATTCTTTTAGGTTTTAGGTTAGGTTCTTTTTTTTTATTACCATACATTACCATGTCTCTTACCATCGTCCCTGTGCTTGTCAGCCACCTAACTGGCCTATAGAAGTTCTGCATGGTTAAAAAAAAATAACCACGAAAGCTAATGCTGGAGCTCCGCTCCCGCATTAGCTTTCTAACCTAATCTATCCAAGTCGGAATGAACAGTTTTTCTTTCAGCAGTAATATCCATTTTTCAAATCCATAGAGGGCTTCTTAAAGGATCGCAAATAAATGACGCTTTGTTAATCTATTACTTTGTTTGCTAACAGTACTTATTTATCAAGGTATGTAGCCTAGTGGTATGGGTAATGGACTGCTGAGACGAGGTCTCGGGTTCGATCCCAGGTTTTACCATGGCACACACCAATGACTTTTCGATGCTTTTCGAAGTTATGTGTGTATTTATCGCAGGTTTATAAGTGCCCGGTTAATGGCAATAGGCTCGCCACCTATTACATTGGGACCTAAACATAAACGGCGAAATGTGGGTGCTAGCACCTCTGCCTACCCCTTCGGGGATATAGGCGTGAGTTTATGTTATATGTATGTTATGTTATGAGACGAATTTTCGCACATGAAATATCATTTTAAAGAGACGAATTTACAACAACCCGTCCATTATACACATTGCCTGATGCGCTTCGGGCATATAATACAATACCTAGGCAATGTATGAAATTAATCGTATTATACTCATTGCCTGAGGTTCCCCCCCGTTTCACCGAATTTTTTATGTCATAATTTTGTTTCGCATAACAACGCATAGCATAAACTTCATTTCGCAGAAAAAGGTTTGGCATACCTACACTCATTCGTCATACTTTCATAACGCATAATTTTGTAAGTCAGAATCATCTTTTGGCATAACTTTTAAAGCATTATAATCAAAAAGTAGAACCGTGCATGCAGCAAGCATCAGGCATGCAGTATGCAGCAAGTATCAGGCATGCAGCATGCAGCAAGCATCAGGCATTTAGCATGCAGCAAGCATCAGGCATTTACCATGCAGCAAGCATCAGGCATGCAGCATGCATGCAGCAAGTATCATGCAGTAAGTATCATGCAGCAAGCATCATGCAGCAAGCATCATACAGTAAACATGCAGCAAGCATCGTTTCTGTCACAGCTCCGGCGCTGCGGGGCTCCGGCGGCCCCACACGAGCTTATCGTCGCAGATGGTTGTAACTCCCACCACCGCAGCTTCGGCTAGCTGGCGGGCGCAGTCGGCCAGCCTCAGCCGCGGCGGCGGCCATTAAAACCACCTACTCCTCAGCTCGTGGGCCGCCTCGCCCCTCCGCGCCTACGCGGGTCTAAATAACACTCTAGGGGTAGGGCAAAAAAGACTATGTGAAGTCGGATTGGCAGCAATTCATTTCTGTCACTAACTTTTTTGTAACAAATTTTAACTTTTCTGCCAACTGAAGAGTATGCCATTGCTAATTCGGATATATGACCATTCTGCCAAAATACGATTCTATTAAATAAATCGTTATGCCTTGAAAATGTTCGATTAAATTAAATTGTGCCAAATGAGTTATGCCAAATGAATTTCGGAGTATTAAGTTTCTGCCAGATGGAACCCATTGCCTGAACGTTTTATGCAATGTATAGAATGCCTAGGCATTCTATACAATGCCGGATTATACACAATGCCTATAACATAATATACCTTCTCTTCTAGTTTGATCGGTATATCCGTCCCAATCGAGCAGTCCGACTGGGGAATTACCTCCGCCCTACAGAAGATCGCCTTAGTAACCTCGTGTTGTGTTGTTTCCGACGGTGATTTCTTTTGCGCTGACGGCACATAATCTTTCTATTCTTACAGGGTCGGCAGCACGAATGTGACTCCCCTGATGTAGCACTCGCCCATAGGCCACGGTAACCTCTTACCATCAGGAGGGCCGTGTGCTTATTTGTGACATAAGTAGCATAATAAAATTAATTATTAAAAAATAAAAAAACCCGACTGCTGTCTACAAGATTGAAACAAGCTTGATAGCAGGCGGTACCCATTTGCCAATCATAATCCGAAAGAAATTTAATGGGTACCGCCTGCTATCAAGCTTGTTTCAATCTTTTAGACAGCAGTCGGGTTTTTTTATTTTTTAATAATTAATTTTATTTTAACCTTTTTAGTTAGGATATGACATCCATATATTTTTGTAATCTCCTTTTAATTCTCTTCATTTTGATACCCTACTCGATAAATTTGAATGAAAAAAAATTTTTGCCAACACATATTTTAGCATCAAAAATCTACCGTATAGTTTTTGTTGGAATTTTATGTACCCTATGACACTCGGGAGATGAATACCTTTCATTTGAGACCCTATTCATCAAAATCCGTCCAGGCGTTAGGCCTGTAGAGGGGAACAAAGAAAACTACATACACACATAGACACATACATACATACGCGCGAAACACATTACCCTCTCGCTGGCGCAGTCGGGTAAAAAAAAGCTGAATCGCTGGACTGACTCGACGAGTCGGATGAAAGTGTACGAACACGTCGTCGTTATGGCAGAGCTGGCACGTCGGAGCCGGACGACGCGATATCGAGGTCGTTTTCAAAGTCATAATTCGGACCAGATCCGTACTCTCCATCTTGATCGCTTAACGGGTCCTTTGAGGATTCCTTTCCTGAAGATTCTTCCTTAAATAGTTGCAGGATACGAGTTCTTTCCCTTTCATCGTCAGCCATCTAAAAATAATGAACTAACAGGCTAGCTTCTTCATTATGTAGGTATACTGTGCTGATAACACCACGCTAGTAGCCCAGTAGCTACAATATACGTTAGTACTAAATAACAATCAACTAAATAAAAAACTTGCTAAGTCAATCATTTGTTTTGATATTTATTTCATTATGGTGCATTTAATACCCTCACCAATTTTCAGCTCTTAGCGAATTTATGTAAGCTTACAAATTTTATTTCGTCTATATTGACTGGATCCAAAAATTGTTGTAGCTTTCACACTAATTGTTCCATATGGCTGCGCGTCTTGTTGTGCAACGGTTGTCTAGTGCATATTAAGACTTTATCCTCATGTGTGCTCATATCATTTTTACTAATTTTGTAATGTTGTCAATTAATTGTAAGTTGCCTAGTGGATGCAGGATGGTCAGTTATTATATAAATATACCTTCCCTTCTAGTTTTCGATCTGATCACGTAGATGCTAACTTTGAAAGGAGGTATAAATAATAAAGATGGTGAAATCACAGTGATTTCGTTCATCACATGGCTTATCTTCTTGTAAAGAATGATGCGACAAGTTGGCCGGCATACCCAATAAAAACTACTTGCCCATTAATTGAAACCTTATATCATGAGCTTCAATTTTAATTATGGACAGAACACTGTAAAGTATGGGAGAAAAAAATTATCACCCCTAACATCATAGCATTTAAACCACGATAATACGAACCTTATGCTCAAAAAAACCTTTTTTGAAGTCATAAATGTTATTGTTCGTACGTACGCGCATTGATAAACAGTAAAATAACTACCTGAGAACTGAGAGTGTAGCATCCGCCACACTTGGCCCTTCCCTCTCCGCACCGCAACGGGTCTACTGACCGATTTTTAAATAGTCGCTTGCTAGTTGTCCTTCGCTCGTTGCTTGCGTAATAAGCGTAAGTTATAAACCATAATAAAAACATAATTATATATTTCAAAAGTGTTTTACTTTGTTTGTATCACCCTTAGGTTAATTACCCAAGCGATAATCTGATCAAAATACAGCATAGCCCATACTTGTCCATTTAAGGGTTGATTTTTACCAAAAAATAATGCACGAAAAATATAATTTTTATGTCCATTATTGAACAATTCCGGTTGATTTATAGCAAAAAGTTTTTCGTTTCAGTAACGCTACATTATAGACAATAAAATCAGACACATCCTAACTCTATTGGTTATACCGGCCAGGGTTCATACAAAAGTGCCCATCATCCTTTCCTTGCGAAATATGAATTAAATTTTAGGGATCAACTTCCTACCGCCACAAAGCTTTATGAAGTACAGACTTTCACAATTTCACGCCGTGCGTGAACTGAACAGCCTTTGTGACGTAGCGGTAGTATACCTCAGGACACGTATTTTGGACCTAAATCGCGGGACAAAGAAGGCCCTGGCGCGCGTGGATTGTTTTGTAATAATCTATGCTTGGTGAATTTGAGCTTGTCCATCGCAGTAGCACCCCGTGCTTTCCTCAAAAGACCCCAAGAAATGTGTACTGCGCGTATAGAGCACATTTCGAGCACATTTTAGGTCCTAGATATATGTCCCGAGCAATACCTACTTTCGACTGCTACGCAGGGGCGCGGGTTAGATTCTTGCTTTGTGCAAATATTTTTATGCATGAATATCTCTATTTGATTTGTCTGGATATTGCCGCACTTCGGAGAGCACATTATCATCGGTACCGGATGTCATACGAATATCTACGGCAGTCTGGGATTAACGCTTAATGAAAAATGAAGTAGTTCGGTTCGTATGAAGAACACAAAATCCAGAAATTACACAAATTCGTATACGAAACATCAGACACAGAGTGTGTTACTACAATTATTTCTTTTAAAAAACTTTCTTATTTTGTAAGTAGTAATTAGATTTAGATTTCGGTAACTATTAAATTAATTAATACTTTTGTACCTATATATCACAATTGTTGTAGAATATTTATTATTTTTTTTTATTTTATTATTTTGCAACCTACGTCTCAACAGACAAGCATTTTGTTATCTGTCTTAACAGTTCGTTACATCTTACATCGGTTTGTTACCCCTCTCTCTTTATTTCCGTAATTTAACACAATTATTGTTCTAAATTAGTAGTGTTTATGCATAAATCAAGTCGTTGACATTAAAAATGTATTTGAATACCCCTAAGGGCGGGTTGCTTCATAGGATGGATCAATTTAACATACGTACATCGCGTTGATTTTTGTTGAATTAAGGTGATTACATACGCGAATGACTTTGACCATAATTAAATAATGCTCAAGGTCATTCGCTCATATTTGAACCGTAAAAATCAGTAAAACCAATTTTAATAGATAATTTTATAGGCGACCATTACTAACTAAGAAGATCACGTCATGCTAATACACTTATTTAACATAAATATGTGAAATTTTAGATTATTTGGATACATAATTGTAGATAAATGTGCATCTGGATTGAGTGATCTAATATTTGGTTTCATAAGAAAGAATAGAGTGATTTTCGGAGCCTCTTTTTAACTATTGCCTCCTTTTTTTATTTAATTTATAAAAATAAGAAGTTATTCTCTATATCCTGTAGTATGCAGGCATGTGAATTCCAGATCTGTAGGTTTTATAGTTAATAAGAAAAACGGTTTCGAAAATACCAATTTTTCGATGCTGACCTGATTCGGGGCCTTAATGTTGACACGTGTGTTAAGTGATGCTGAAACAACCCACCCCAAATTAAATGAACAATATAAGTAGTTCAAGTATCCGCGCCCAGGTGTTTTGAACATACGTAGGTATGAATGCGAATACGTTGCGATTGTTTTTTTTTATTGATAGTTCAAGCTTAAATCACTCTTGTACCTATAAAAGTGTGCTTATTTAAAGAAACAGGTTACCGGTCAAATATCTAGTCTATTCCGAACTTAACGCGGACGAAGTCGCGGGCAAAAGCTAGTATTATAATAAATATATAGAAAATAAATCGCCGCACTTGACGTTTGACATTATCTTAGTTATCTATGACTGTACCTACTGGACTGTACATACATAAACTGCATGCATACAGGGAGATAAAAAGGTGTAATGTCAATGAAGTTTGACCACGAGGAAACGTAATTCCTCATAGTCAAACCAGTTTGACCAAAAAGTTTGACTACGAGGAAGCACCGGTATCGGCCAGGTACCCCAACTCGTTTCCATAGCAAGAAAAATGATGATAGTTAGTCGTTTACGTTCTAATACCACATACCTATTATGGTAAAAACATGGAGAAGGAAAATTATTCTGTCGTCCGTAGGTAAAAAGCAATCGCAACGCATTTGCGGCCATAGGTATATTTAAATACACATGGGCGCGGATACTTTGTTTTTTTTTTTGACAAACGCCGAATTGACAATATTGACATGATGGCAACCAGATAACTGATACCAGTAACTTGTATCTTTATTTATGCACCCTCTTATACGGGAGTGATTTAAGCTGTCGCCAAAATGTAGTCTCGAGAGACGTATTTGGCGACAGATCTGCTACTTACCACTTTGAGTACCAACGGGGTACCAATATTTGATGACAAAATATAAACTATGCTGTCAAAAATATATTTCCCTAACTATGCCAAGGTAGTAGTAGTACGTCAAATGACGGTGTGGCTTCAGCTTTCCTCCAGCAATGTAAAAAAATACTACAACCCATTCTACGACCCATGATATGCAATATGCAACTAGTTTATGTTATGGAATCTAGAATGCGGACATACTTAGATACTTTTTTTTGCAAATAGGTACATATACATACCTACTACAAAAACTGCGAAACACTTGTAATTACAGTCCTTCTTAGAATATAAATTCTTAACCATCAAGGCTCCCGGGCGGCGCGCGGCGGCGTCAAACTCGAAACTTTTTTTCTTGTCTGGCATCCGGTAGACGTTTTTCCCCCAATGTTGCAAGTACCTAAGTATTTATAGGATTTCCGCAACAGGATGTTTTGCGGGGGTGCCGCACCCCGACGACAAGCAGAGGAACATTATATTTATCGAACGAATAAGTACCTACTTGGTCCAATACTAGTCACTTTTTGAGATGGTCAAACATATTCTGAACCTTAACAATCTAGTTCACGCTACAGAACAAGTAGATAATAGTAGGTTGTATGACAAGGGAGGAAAATAGTACTTTTATAGCGAGATTTTTTAGAGCGTGGTTCCCGGCAGAGTAGAATTTGGGCCACCCCATCTCCTCCCATGCAGTGTCGTACAAGGCGACTAAGGGATGGCTGTTAAACTTCAGACAGATTATATACAGCCCAGACTCAGCCTATACATGACTCGAAAAACGGCAATAGGCTTACCCCCTATTATGTGGGACCTGATACAATGATTGGTGAAATGTGGGTGTTAATTCACCTCTGCCTAACCCTCCGGGGATAAAGGCGTGATTGTATGTATGTATGTATGTATGAGACGCTATTTTGAATCATGAGCGAAGCGAAGGATTCTAAGAAGAATCTAGAAAAGAGCTATTTTGCTCCCACTAACAAAGCGACCCTTTTCGAATAGAAGGAATGAAAAGTAATGCTTACTGTACAGTAGGTATATAAGTTGGCAACCATCCTTTAAAACTGAGATAGAAGTAAAGCATACATTTGATCTTTTGCCCCGAGTTTTGAAAGCGCTTAGTGGGGCAAAGTGAAGATTTTTTTATACCTCTTATGTGGCAGACAAGCATATGGCCCACCTGATATAAAGTGGTTCGATGAAAAGCACCTGATAAAGCCGTCAAGCTGAGTGCCACCATTGTACCATGGTACGTGTCTATAATGGTGACCCTCTTTTCAAAGGTTTTGACTTTAGCTTACCATCAGGCGAGGTGAAGTCCTATTCTACTTACAATACGCTGGCCAACCAATTGCCACTTGTCTAGGGGGCAGGTGTCACTGGAGGGGTTCCACAAGCATGCAGGTATTCACATGAGACGCTACTGATATTAATGACAACTTAAGGTTTTATCTACCTACCTATGTGATTATGTCAGATCGCTCTGAGATTTGTTGTTTGTTACTCCCGAATTAAGGATGCAGAGACGTTAAAGCGAATATGAAATCATCCCCTTCACCTTACGATAGAGGTGACGACACAGAAATATATTGGGATAGAACGGACATAAGCAGTGTTCACCTGTGTGTCTCACGTGGCGACATTTTCACTGCAGATAAATTAATACTTACGAGAGATATGAAATACCTTTATTTTTCCAAAATTCCTCCATTTTACTTTCTCCAAATTGATTGATTGATTTGATTTTTCAAGTTTTTTATTATGTCATAAAATGTATACAATGGTTTAAGCAAATGATCTTATTCTATTTGTAAACACAACTTATTCACTATTGTAATGCAGGCTAAAATAACCTTTAAAAAACATTTAGAAATCTTTTATAAATTGGAAATTCTCCAAATTGGAAATAGCATAGTATGGCATTTTCACGGTATTTTTTATTATGTTAAATGCCCATCATAGTTAACAGCCCCCCTAGAAAAGTGGCTATTTGTTGGCCGGCGGCGGCGTATAGTAGAATAGAATGGAATTTGACATAATGACATTCGTCAAAGTATGTCATAAATGTCAAAATTCGTGTCATATACGTCAAATCCCATACATTCATCATTCTATTTTACAATACGCCGGCCAGCGAATTGCCACTTGGATAGGGTGCAGTACTGAATAAGCGTTAGAAATTTCCTGCCTCATAGATTATCTAAAAAGTTGCCTCGCGCTCCCCGCTCACATGGCCGATCTATACAAATATAATATATCTGTGGGTGACGAGTTGAAAATGTAAAATTGGAGTGATGTATAGGCAGGGCCTCGATTATGCTAATTAACCGACTTCAAAAAGGAGGAGGTTCTCAATTTGATGAGTTTTTTTTATTTTTTTATGTATGTACACCGATTACTCCTAGCTTTATGATGCGATTTCCGTGATTTTTTTTATTCGATGCGAAATAGTTGTCATTTGGTCCCATAGAAATTTAACATAGTTTGGCCCAGTAGTTTTCATTTTATGATGTTTTTTGTGTTTTCTTAGTTCAAATTTTTTACCCAACTTCTTATATAATATGTTATCCCATATTTCCGTCGTTTATGAACTGGTTTCGAAAAATCTTTTTGCATTGGGTTCGGTATTAGTCACAGGTAGTTCCATATTAATATGAAATTATTATGGAACTACTGTACGGTACTGGACCTTGAACTCCGGAGATACACCAGAGAACTCCTTGAAATCAAATGGGTGATAAGAAATTAGCTAGTTTTATGACGATCCTGTGACACGGTGTCTATGTCACTTGTCACCTCATTACGATGGTCAAGGGCGTGCTAAAATTACCTAGTCTACGTCGGGCTAAATGTCATCATTCATCATCATCATCTTCATGGAGACGTATTTTCCTGATTACATCAGAAGCTCATAATATGAGTTTATGAGGAGAACTCATTTGATGTATATAGCATGAATGTCTCGTCAAGTTTGAGTCAATACCATGGTAAGTAGGTACTATCATTGAAGATATATTGGACTGAATTAGACCACAAAATTTCTGCACCTTTCGAAGGCCTACCCATAGCTACTAAAAAAAACTGGTAGTACGCATAGCGAAGTATTGTTTGTGAATACGGGTGTAAGTGATGGCTGTTTAACATCAGACACCAGTCCAGATTCAACCTCAGATGCATGGCTTGAGTCAACAATACTCGTAGTGCCCGGAATATGGCAATAGGCTCACCTCCTATTACGTGTGATCTAATACATAATGTACTTTATGTATGTTTTTCTGATTTGGGAACATCCGTTAGAGTTAATATTAACCCTTTGCTCCTTCTTCAAAATATAACCGTATGACGTTATAGATAGAACATTAAATTACCCCTTTGACGTAACAATAAATATAAAGGTAGTAAACCCGACAATTCCGTGAAATGGTTAGTAATGGAACTAAGTACATTTATCTCTGTCAAATACATACTGTTTTATTGCAGCAATACCCGGCAGAGGCGTCGGTAGTCGATCGAGAGGTCCCGGGTTCGAATCCGGGCCATTACACTACCGACATGGACCCACTCCTAACACAAGCAATTTAGCTTAACTGGAGGAGTTAGAGGTAATATTAGTAATTTTGGTTGCCGCAGAAATTTCGGCCAATCGGCGGCCATACGAGCGGCCGCGCACCGCTTGTGTGGCCGCCGATTGGCCGAAATTTCTGCGGTGCGGCGGCGCCGCAACGCATCGTGTGCTCCCGCTATACTGACTGGACGGGCGGCGGCCTCCTTCAGCTCACGGCAATGTTGGTTTTCTATGGCCTAAAAAGTGCATAGACAAATCCGTGAGAATTAAAAAACAAGTATCTAAGCCGATTAAGAAGTAAGTACCTATCGTAATAAATTGATTACATATATTATATAACTTAGTTAAATCAAAGCTCCGCATTACACGAGGCAGATAAGTACACACCGCACTATAATATTGTAAATGTGAAAGTTTGTTTGTCAGTTTGTTACTTAATCACAAAAAAATTGCCCGGACGAATTTGGCTGAAGGGGAAAGTCCGATTCCCTTATGTACACGGGCTTGACTACGCTTATCAATCTAATCTATCTATATACTATTATATAATTGTAAAGTGGTCGTGTCTGTACATTGGAGATATTTAAAAAAAAATACTTGGGTTATGTTTTGTTAACGATACTGAACACGAAAATATTTTTTTTGAATTTCCTGTCTGTTTGTCTGTTTGTCAGTTTGTCTGTTTGTCTGTTTGTCTGATTGTCCGCGATGGACGCAAAAACTATAGCCTCAACAAATATCAGTGTTAAACAGTGTTCATAAATGCGGTAGTGATCACTAAAGGTATGATTCCGTAGCCGACCGCATATGACAATTGCCGATGCATGCAGCACATACAGCGTACCCATTGCTTGTTAAACTCCGATACGGATAAAGGCGACCATTGAGAAGCCGCAATGAATTACACGCATGTGCTGCGTGCGTCGGCAGTAATTGTCGTATGCGGTCGGCTACGGAATCATACCTTAATATGTTCCGTTTGCCAGTTGTGAGGAATGTGCGTGAGATCGAGCACGAGTGATGTGATGCGAGCACCAAACATTGACATAACACTATTTGGCGCGATGTATGTCGGTCACTTGTGATGTTTGTCGGTCACTTGTTTTGTATCAAGTTACCAGTGGAGTATAATCACGTATTATGATGTATGAATGTTGAAAGCGGGACACGTCAGATGTGTTGAACATTTGAAAAATATAATTTACTAGTTGTTGCCCGCGACTCTCGTGTGGATGTCGGTTATCGCAACGAAAATGGCCTAAGTCCTATCACAAGGTGTAATCTATCTCTGTACCAAATTTCATCAAAATCGTTTCAAGTTCGGAGCTGTCCAATAATCACGTGATGTTTTTTCAGCAATTTTCAAACCCCTCCTCCACCATGGTGATACGTGGTGAGTTCTTAGACTACACCCCCTCCCCCAGCCAAAATCACGTGAATTTTTTTATTTATTATTTAATGCTAGAAAACTGAGAATCGTGACAAAAATCACCAATTATAAGAAAAAATATATACACGTGATATCCCTGGACCCCCCCCCCCCTCCCATGGACAGCCCCTTTCAAGACAGACAGAGGTACTTTTGCATTTATAATATTAGTATGGAAGTATGGACAATGGATTTTTTGAACTATCTACTTATTTACATCTGTGTTGCATTAATTTTTTGCAATAGGGCAGGTAGCTGTCAAATCAAATTAGTTTATTTTTGAAGTGGAAAAAATTATCTTAAGTGGAGAAAATTTTTGATGAGCAAAGTCAGGGAACTCACATCATCGTTACCTCCAATCCGGTCGTCCAGTCACGCTTACGTCACGTAATTCACAAGTAAAATAGTTTCCTTTTAAATTGTATACGGCCAGTACCTATCACCTCTTTACAACTTCTTTGAAGTAGATTTTTTACTACAGTTGAAAATATTTAAAAGATACGATTTGACGTTTATAGTCTAGGGATGGAGCTTCTTAAATCAATTGTCAGAATAATCGATTCAAGTAACAAAAGATTAATCGCATAGCTGCCAAAATGTAACTTTTGTAACATTGTAAATAAATAAAACTATTCATCATAACCGCGCAATATAATAATTATCCGACAAGATTTCCATACCATAAAACAACGTTACTTTTTCCCTGTTAAGTAACATTTTAAGCTATCTTGTTTACATTTACACTAGACTATCTGGCCCTGGCAACACTGATTAATCATGTAATATATCTAGTATTGATATTTGGATTAGTACCTATATGTGTTAGGCTTAATGAAAACATTGCAATAATATGCGATTGCAGCAATCGCGGCTGATTTCCTGGTACTTTTTGAAGAGTTCCTTGGTCTAATCTCGGAAACCCATCATCAGATCTTTACAAAATTTAAATGGGACCATTTCGAAATAATCTACTTACGAACAAAAAAGAATTTTCAAAATCCGTCTAGAATTGGCTTCACAATCGCATAACAAACATACAAAAAAAATAGATAAATAGGTTAAAAATAATAGATAAATAGGTATTTGTAGTTATTCGGTCCCACGTAATAGGGGGTGAGCCTATTGCCATATTCCTGGCACTATTGTTGACTCGAGGTATGCATCTGAGGCTAAGTTGTGGCTGTACCTATATAACTGTCTGGTGATAAACAGCCCTATCCCTTAGTCGCCTGGTACGACACCGCATAGGAAGAGATGGGGAGGCCCAAGTTCTACTCTGCCGGGAACCACGCGGCTCCTACGGGAAACCTAAAAACCTAAAAATTATAGCTTTGGCAAGCTTTGGCCTCAGATGCAATTAGGAAAATACGTCTCCATGCGCATGATGATGCTGGTAGGCAAAATAATCTAAGAGGTGCATTTTTACAATCAATTTAATATTTATCTAGTATTGATATTAGGTTCAGGATATATAATGTTAATAAAGCAGGGTAAATGAAAATACGAAATGGGTATTAATAATTTTTATATATTCACTGTCTGAGCTACTTTCGATTTCAGTACCTATCAGAAAAAAAATAAAAAAAAGTCTAGTATGCGATACGATAAAAGAAAAATCTAAGCAATATTTTCATTTGTATTACTTAGAAGAAACATAAGAGGGTAAAAAGAAATACATAATATTACAAAAGTTACATTCTGGCAACGCCGACCATAAACGTAACGAGTTGACATAAACTCCATACGATTAAAATGTAACAACCATAGAGAACACAGCCGCAACACTCAAATGAAAAAATAAGAACGATATGACGTAGCTGTCACACGAGATTTCGAAAAATGAAGAATCACGTCTTATTTTAAATTATTTGTAGCAATTCTTAAAATATTTGTAGTAATTTAAAGTGAAATATTATGTCACACCATATTTTTTATACTTACTATTATAAGTTATTACGTATTTAGAAATGGTTTAACTTAATTTATAACAGTTTCATGTATCCTTTCAATAGTGCCTAGTTACCTACCATGAATCCAGACATCTGTCAAATCGTATCTCTTAAATAATTTCAAGTGTACGAGAATGTCAAAAACGATCATGATAATGATTTCAATGAAAAACGAGAGTTACTTTTTCATGCAAATCATGATCTTTTTCGACTTTTTGACATTTAATTTAATTTTGACATAATTTATTAATCATATCGATAATGGAATCTTTATAAACTGAAAGAGCTCATCTAGGCATTTGTATTGTTTCGTGATTATACGAAACAAAGGGCAATAATTAAACAAGAATTTAACGTAGAACGACAGGTACCGTACTTCAGTCCTGAATCTCGACTTATAACTAGATCTGAGGACAGATTGTATTCTACATGACAGTTCTAATGTCATCGTGTCAGTCGATTCACAACTGAGCGCTGGAAATTGGTAGAGTGGTACTCCCCCGACCCCGCTGACCATTCATGTTGCTAAATAATTTCTAGATACTATTTGCATCTAAACATAACATAGGAGAGTAAATGTGCCAACACTAGCCTACTTTACATCACTCCAAGTGAACATTGCAGTCATTTCGTCACCATGCGTACGGCACGCATCGGATTCTGACCAGCGCGGCCTTGTTTGCTCATAAGCCGGAACATATCGAGATACTTGTATGAAATCTACGGATTATGTTTTGCTACGTAAGTGGGTAAGCCGCGAGGTTGTGAAAAAATATCTAAAGCTACTGGTACAAAGGTTGAAGAAATTTTGTTTGTTGGAACACTCTAGGAAAGGAACTACAAGCTCGAATGATTTGAGCGAGTTTTTTAATAATGTTTTATTATATACTACTTAGGTCACAGACAAATACCCGATGAAAAGTGGTTACCAATGTTACCATGGCATGGCCTATACGTGAGTACAACACCAGGGGAGTCACATACCCGTGCTGCCGACCCTGTAAGAACATAGAGATTTTGTGCCGTCAGCGCAAAAGATAACTAGGACAAAGCCTTTGGTTTCCCCACTGACAGCACGAAGCACGAAACCTCTCCAATGAGCTCTGGCTACTCTACTCACCGTCGGAAACACAACACTAGGTTATTAAGTCGCGGTCTTCCCTAGTCGGACTGCTCGATTGGGACGGATATACCGTCGTGTCCTACCTCCTCCAAAAAATGATTTGAATTTCATAGTGTGATACGGACTCAGACCATTGTCGTCTATTGATATCTGTTGATATTTGTGCACTGTATCTAGTAACACAAGTGTAAATACTAACAAATTAAACAAATAAATGTATCCACTACAGTAAGCGACAACTTTTGACCCGTTTTAACAATTTAACCCTAGTATCCTGATGGACACTGACGGTCCGAATTACACTATGAAAGTAATATTGCATTATGTATTTTAAGAGGTGGTGGTAAGGCGCCTGATGCTGTCTGTACACTCATAATTCGTTTGTAAACCATTCCAGTGGTGAACCCATTCCGGTACTAGGTCATTCAGTTACGGGTACGAGTACCTATGTGTTATGTGCCAACCGCTGCCGGCCATTCGGCAGATCAGAGATGTAACGGTTTATTATTTAACTAACGTAAGGCAATTCACCTGTTTTAATTGGTTAGAGGAAAGTGAGCAAATGTGGGCTACTGTTATAATATTGGCTAGTAATATTTCTCCCAACCACACAATTGGAAGAGGCTTTAAACGACTATCTTTTATCGTATTTATTCGCATTGAGGGGCTCAGGACTAAGTAGTGACCGACTAGGTTAACAACACCAGAAACTTGTACCACGAAAGATTGGAAAACGACAGGTGTGAAAAAGTTGTTGCAACTCATAAAATTCTTACCTGCAATAATCATCTGGTTGGAATCATACAAAACGATTTATTATGAAACAAAATATTTGAAACCCAATGAAAATAGAATATTAACATACATACATAAATTTTCATTTTTAAGTGGGAACTTAGTATTTGAGTATTTATTAATGCTATATTTAGCGTATTATGTAGCGTATTGTCGAATTTTGTTTAAATATTTAATTTTTTTATTGCATTTATTTTAAATACAAAACTGTTATTTTACAATCTGTTATAAGTCTGATTAATAAGTAGATAGTTTGAAGAATACTTTTTAATCATAGTTACTTCTAAAGTTTCTCGTTAATCACACCAAAATAATAGTAGATAGTCCATATTTACTTCCTTTCCTCTTCTCTAAAACATTACATCGTAATACATAGTTTGACCTACACAAAAAGTATTATTGTACAAGGTAACATGTGTTTACAACTTATTAACGTGGCTTCGCCTTCGTGAAATACTATTCCTAGGATAGAAAGTAGCCTTTGTGCTACTCCATCATAATCCGTTCTAGACAAGTGACAATACGTTTGTAGCATAGAAATAGATTAGAATGTACAATGTTAAAATACTTGTCAATCCCATACAGTGAACATTCTATTCCATCAAACGACGACCAATTAATTGCCACTTGTCGTAGGTATATTAAGAAACAACCATCCATCCATCAAGATATTTACAATAGGTGGCGTAGCGGTTGCAATCGTATTGCTTTTCAAATGACAACAGGTTAAGAGAATCCCGAGTCGGACAAAGTGATACTCTTTGATTATCTATGTGAATCAAAGGTGATACTTTAGGTTATGTTGCTAAAAAAGCACCCGATTATCAAATATACGGGATACGTGGGTCTGAAAATAATTCAAAAATAGAGAGTAGGTACCTATCTAGGAAACTTTTTTTTAGAACAAGAAAGATGGTACCTATATCGATACCTCCCACGTAAGTTGTTGTAACCCACAAAATTGCCATTTTGTGTTTTTCACGTAAAAGTGTCTAATTTTATGTATAGTATCCTGTAACAATTAGACCAAATCCAAAAATCTATTAATTTCGGTAGTTTTCAGAAGTATAACATCGTAAGTTCCGAAGTATCCCGGCGTATATTGTGGTATTTATTACTTGCAATAGTTTACGGTGGGCGGTGTGAGTCTGACGAGCGCGCTCATCCCGCGTATGTGTGACATAAAACAGACTACGTTGGAACTCGCTGTAGGTTGCATGTCACGCGCGTATTTTATGTGTTGATTTGATATTTATTACGTAATAGTACTAGCACATATTTTCTGTATTTAAAATATTGGTTATTTAAAATGTGGTATTGATTACATACAACAATATACGTTCCTGAATTAACAAGTATTTTGTGTTAAGTAATACATACAACATTTTACTTCGGAATTAGTTATACTAAAGTACATGGCAAGATGACTTACAATGATTTACGTGGTCAAATTAACTATTTTATGGTTACTAAGTAACACATACAACAATCTACTTCGCTTATCACTGACATTGTGTAAGTTGTAAGTAACATTTGCGGTTTATAGATGTGATCAAAAATCTATAGAAATAAATAAAATTGAAGTGTCTGTTTGTAATGTCAAAATAACAAGGGAATAAACATTTGAATCTAAAAAAAATAAAAAAAATAAGAAGTTGAATGAAATTTTGAAGCATTTATTATGCTAACTTAATCATCTTATCATCTTATCTTCTTCATCTTTTTCATCAAATCTTCTTCTTCGATCATCTATCATCATCATCATATTCAAAATAACAAATTTTTACTAAATGGGTGTGAATGTATATCAGGTACCATTAACAAGAACATAATTTAAATGTCTTTGGTCGGTCTGTCTGTCTGTTCCGCTAATCTCCTCCCTCCTCTCGAAGGTGACGGAGCGTATCATTAATACATAGCTTCTGGGGTACTTTGAACTGTATGATCTACTGAGCAACCGACAGTACGGCTTCCGCCACCGTAGCTTAACCGGTGTATCTTATCTTAACCTTCTTTTGTATCTCACAAACCGTTGCACGCAAGCCATCGAGACTCGAGGTGAGGCACTGGCGGTTAGTCTCGATATCGGAAAGGCCATTGATCGGGTCTGGCAGACGTCTTCTTGCAAAGCTCTTATGGACTCCCCAAGGAATTATGCGAATGGATTGCCAGCTTTTTGTCCAACAGAAGTATCCAAGCCGTCGTTGATGGCAGTTGCTCGGACCGCATGGACATAAAACGCTGGTGTCCCACAAAGTTCCGTGTTGTCTCGACCTTGTTACTGCTGCATATCAATGATATGCTGTCGGATGACTCCATTCATCGCTATGCGGACGACAGTACCGGAGACGCTTGTTACACGGACCGTGCAAATATCCCTCAGTCCGAGATGGAGGAAAGCCGCGAACAACTTGTGTCTGAAATCGAGACTACGTTATCTAGAGTACCCGATTGGGGCAGACTGAATTTAGTACAATTCAACCCCTCTAAGACACAAGTATGTGTATTCACCGTTAAGAAAATCCCATTTATTGTAGCATCGCAATTCCTGGGCACACTGCTTACCATTTCCTTGAGTATTGGGATCCTTGATATCGATATCTCCAGCGACGTCCAATACCGTAGTCAATGGGAAGACAAGGTGAAGCTAGCATCGAAGAAGCTTGGAGTGATCAACAGGGTGAATACTTAACTGTCGGGCAACGACTCCGCCTACATAAGGCACAGGTTCGGCCCCACTTGGAGTACTGCAATCACCGTTTTGTCGAAGCGCCTACGTGCCAGCTTGAAACTTGAAGTGGTCAACCCCTTCGATTCGGTACAAAGACGACTATTGAGGCTCGTTGACCATCCCATACTCGCAGGTCATGTGGAACGTCTCAGTCTCAGAAGAGACTTTGCCTCACTGTGTGTGTTCTACCGAATATACAATGGTTTGTGCTCAGATGAACTATTTGACATGATACCCACAGCTACATTCTATCATCGCATCTCGCCACAGGCAGGGAAATCATCGTCACACACAACGTCCGGAAACAGTACGCACTGTGCGGTATGAAAGGAACTACATCCCTCGCACACTCAACCTGTGGAATGAACTCCCTGCGGCGGTTTTCCCAAGCGACTACAATTGATTGATAAATTGATAGCTGCCGTTGACTGGACAATACTTGTAGACTACACTTATGAGAAGCACTATAAAAGGAGGATGTCTGTACCTCGTCATCCAAACCCGATATATTCCTTTTTTCACGATCGCATAGGCGAGCAGTGCTTGTAGAACGCACAGTACCGTGGAAAACTAACATAACCTAACCTAAAGACCACGCTATAAAGACGAACAAATACTTTGACCTGACTAACGAGTTAACCAAAAATGGCTACGTGATTAAACTCTACGCCTTACGACGATTTCAAGCTAAATCCCTGTACAACTTAAAGACCTCGGATTGCCAAGAGCTTCAGTAAGCTCTTTACTAAATCGAATATCCAAAGCGGCATTGATAAGATCTTACCAAATTTGGATAGGTAGGGGGGTACACTACTGACGGTGGAGGTGAGCGCTGATGCATCACAAAATGGCCACCCTTAACCTACATCTGGGTCGCAAGTCCCAGTCGCCATACGGACCAGTCCATAAGGACCCGGCGACCGCACGGTGAATCCATGGAGTGCTGAGAATTGGATCTCTGGGGCTCTTCAAGAATGGGCATTAGAAGGTTTTTTCAGGGTCGGCAGCGCGAATGTGACGCCCCTGGTGTTGCATACGTCCATAGGCCACGGTAACCACTTCCCATCAGGTGGGCCGTGTACTTGTCTGCCACCTAAGTGGTAAAAATAAAACATACCACACCTTTTTTCTCTCTTGCTTTTCGGCGTAAATTGTTGTATCTGGTACATACGACTAAATGCGACTCATGTGTTCCGGTGTACATAATTGTAAGTGACTGTTACAACAATTTGTAAAGGTCATATACCGCGGTAAAGTGTTGTAACAGCAAAATCTCTAAAACCTTTGGTATTTTTGAATAATACCATGAGGTAAACGCTAAAGTATTATTAACTGAAGTCACATACTGAATTTTATAAAGATTAGTTGAAAACTGCGGTTTTTATTGCCAATAGTACCTTTGAAACGCTCTCCTGTAAAATCACAGTTTAGAAGTTACAACAGTTTACGTAGGAGGTATCGATATATTTCTTGTTCTAAAAAAAACATACCTCTCAACATGAACCATAAAACGGTCGGCCTTACAAGCACTAGCCACCCACATTTTTTTTTATCGTGCGAAAAATCCCCACCGTTACCTCCCCCGCCGGAGCCGGAGGAGGAGGTTATGTCGGACTCGAACCGACTAAAACGCACGCCGTCTATGGGCCGTCGGTTGCCGGAGGTGAGATTGTTGTAGCCATATCCCTCGCACCCCGGCCGACCCAGGGCCATATCTCTCGATCTGGCCCTCTTCCGGTGTGGGGACCAAAGAGTCCCCAACTCGTCCCCGGGTATGGGGAGGCACGCGATACGCGCCGCCGCCGCGGCCTGCTTCTGCTAGGGTGACAGGCGGCTCCAGCCACCCACTGACAAGTGGCAATTCGTTGGCCGGCGTATTGTAAAATAGAATGATGAATGTATGGTATTGACACGTACTCTGACGTTTATGATAGTCGTCAACGTATGTCAATCCCCTACATTGATCAATTCAATCTATTCTATTCTACAAAAGTATTTCGACTTGTCTAGAGCGGCGGGATTCGATACCGATAGTTCTAGAAAGTCTTACATCGCGCTATTGAGATGTCTGAGTATCACAATATGATGCGGAATTTCGTAATTAAGCGAAATATTTTATTCATCGAAATGTTTCGTGTTTCGAATAAAATTCGGGTCGCAATTGTTTTTCAAATTAGCTTCACGTTTTTTTAAGACAATTATATTATTATAGGTATCTACATAATATATGATGTGTTTTTTATTATAATAGATTATGTCGTAATAAAAATAATAAAGAGTTTAATTAGATACGTAATAACTTAAACTACTTCGTTAAGAAAGCATTACTTATCACCTTTCTACTTGGTGGACCTTTAACTGGTGTAATATCTTTAGCATAATTTTGATAACGAAGAGAATGTACAGTAGACTCACCTACCTCCCTAGACAAGTCAACAAGTGGTAGTTCGGCGTATTGTAGAGTAGAATAACGCATGTATGGGATTTGACGTATAATATGACAGTCGTAACGTATGTCATACACGTCAAATCCCATAGGTACATTTATTATTCTGTTCTGCGATATTTGCCAAGAATTAAATTAATTAAATGTCAAGAGTTAAATTGTTTTATAAGTCGTAGAATAAGCCGCAGACAGACTGACATTTATATGGTATCAAAAACTTTCAAATAATCAACTTTCAAAGGAATCCCCAGCAATTTGGTCAAAACTTTGGCAATTAGGTCGCGAGGTATGAATAACTAGAGCCTCACGGCGTACAGTCAGCATCAAATTGATGCCTCACGGCGTACCTACAGTCAGCATCAGATTGATCTTGACTAGCAAAGTAAGTAGGTAAGTACTGAAAATGATCTTAATACCTTGGTATTGTTCCCTTCCTGTTGACTGATTGTTCTGATATTTAGTACACACCTTTATTTCGGGCGATAATACAATTTAAATCAATAAAACAGTTTTGTATTAACTTTGAGTCCTTTGCAGGTCAAGATCTTTCTGATGCTGACTGTACCTATTCTGCTGACCCTAGTACGCTGTACTCGAGTACGGCATACTTTAGTACTTACGATGTATCCTAGGACGGCGTATGTAGGATATAGTACAGCGTGCCTAAGAAAGAACCTTCCAACTACATAGATAGTAACTAAGTACCTCTGTAAAGTGACACTGCTTCGCAACAAGTAATCTTGCTCCACACAAACTTCGCCATGATCTCTATTACGTATTCTTCTGTCTATAATTATCTGTAATAAATATTATATTTGATCGGTAAACAATTTCGTCATGAAAGTATATCGTGAGATCGCGGAGTCCAAGTTACAAAACTATTTATTAATTTCTCTGTCCTTGTTTCAACAGAAAAAAGGTTGACTTTCCTGTTAATAAAGAAATTAGATTACAATGTTATTATATTCTAATTTTCTATTTTTTTGTCTTTAATGGTTAATTGGCTCGTATTTCACACTATCTCACCTGTTGGTAACCTATTCACCTATTCACTCTAATCTAATCTTGAAGACACCCAAGTTATAGCTATCCGGAAACACAGATTCATTCAGGCATTCCACTTCTTGGCAGTACCTACGCATGATGAACGTATCGCCGATGATGACACAATGAACGATAATAATTATGTATCATCATAATTTTTTTATTAGCATGGTTTCAGGTTGTATCTAAGGCTTTCATCTTGAAGGCCACGGTCTACTTACCCCTTCTCTTCCTATTGGTGCAGAATCCATATCTATACTTCCAAACTAATATTATAAATGCGAAAGTAACTCTGTCTGTCTGTCTGTTACGCTTTCACGCCTAAACCACTGACTTGATTTTGATGAAATTTGGTATAGGGGTAGATTAGACCTTGAGAAAGGACATAGACTATGTTTGGTCGCGATAACCGACATCCACGCGGGCGGAGCCGCGGGCAACAGATAGTGGTGAAATAAAACTCATGTTAAATAATTCTCAGGAGAATTCAGGAAATACATAGGTATACGGATATACCTATTATACTAGTGTTTTCTGTAACCTATGGGCACCTATTCCCGGGATAATTATAGCCTCCCTGAATAGAACTACCTGCCGTGGTTTTTTCCAAGCGATTACAGTATGAGGTTCTTCAAGAAGGACATTAAAATGGGTTCTAAGGGTGTCGGCAGCGCGAGTGTGACGCCCCAGGTGCTGCATACGTCCATAGGCCACGGCAACTAAATTACATATGGTGGGTCGTGTGCTTGTCTTCCACCTTAGTGGTATAAAAAAAGCCTATATGTTATTCCAGACTATAATCTATGCTTGTACCTTTCAGTTCTAGATCTTTTTAGCTGAAGGAAGTGTTTCGAAGGTTAATATAAAAATCTACTTACACGGCATCAATTTGTGACTAATCAAGTCGTCCATGAGCAAGTCCCGGATACTACTGGATACTTCAGGATAGTGATCGCCATCTCCCCGCCCTTATTCCATATTCATTCGGGCTCAGCGCAATATGTGTGTTACCTGATACTTAACATTTATTTCTGCTTGGAGTCATCATTACATGCAGTTCTGTTAGGTCTCCCACTACCTTTGTAACCATTTACTTAATACTCAACAAACTCGCCGGCCAAGCATGTGTATGTATGCGCGGTATGCGCCTAACTATAGCCCTTCGATATCGATATCGCCAATTGGTTGAGGAGGTCAGATGGGAGTCGCTTCAAATATCGAATTTCAGCCGCATCACAGTTAGACTAAATTGGAAAAAGGCTCAGAGAATAATGAGTAATGACAATAGATGATATAGATTTAATGAATAGTTCTTTCACAAGCTGATTTTCGCGACTCCGTCTGTATGGATGCTGGTTCCTCCAAAATTAGCCTATGCTTGGTTGCAATTACTTTCTTATGAACTTGGTACATTTCTTATACCTACATACATATATTATACTCACACCTGTAAATCCCCAAAGGCGTAGGCAAAGGTGTACCTAAAACCCACATTTCGCCAAGTATGATTTTCGGTCCCACGTAATGGAGGGTGATCCTATTGCCGGCTAGCGGGCACTGTGTCATGGGCTGTATGTTTCCTGTCGGATGGAGAACAGCTCTATCCTTAGTCGCCTATTACGACCACCTACAGGAAGAGATGGGGTGGCCCAGGGTGACCCTATTCTACTCCACTGGGAACCAACACAGGGTATTTATTTTTTATACATAGTTTGTAGTTTTTAAATGTAAACAATTTTTGTTTCACATATATTTATTAAACACTCAATTGACACATATTACATCCATTGTTATAATAAGTAGGTAAGTTATAAAAGTTAATACATAATATTATGAAATTAAGTAATTAGTATGCTAAGTTTAAAGAAAGTGAATGTCCAAGACGGGCTTAAAACTCATGTAAGTGAGGAGTCACTTACATTGGAAATGCTCCGATCAACTGAGCCACATGATACAGTCTTGGATACTCGAAATTCTCCTAAACAACACTATCTTAGGGCGATGGTGGACCCATCTACACACAAAATTCAAAACTGTAGGTATAGGGCTCAGACTAAAAGAACTTTAGTCTGAGGTATAGAGATATTTTAATCCTACACAAATAGCTAAAAATATACAAGGAATTGGCAAAGACTACTTATTACAAAATAAAAAAAAATAATTACATAATATACCTTATTTAGAGTCCGGACTCGTGGTCACACCAGGTTATCACACCAGTGTGACTATCAGGAATTTTTTTCTTGTTAGTCACATCGCCACTAATACAACACAAATGCCGATTTGACGAATATCATTTGACCAATGTCGTTCAACCCGCTCCGCCATGCGTAGACGGATTTGTAAAATTCTTTTTCATCCCACCATCTCGGAAAGACTATTTTTGCTCTTCGATAACTGAGCGGAAAAGTCGTTTTTATCCTCTAGAGAGGTAAAGTAAATTTGAATTTAGAACATCGTGTGTACTAGGTTTGTGGACTCAAAACATCATTAAACCTATTTACTTCTACCTCTATGGTGCCGAATTTATCATACAACTTTTTTTAATTCATGAAAAACTCAGACTCGTAACCTCCTTGGTGTACTTTTTTTTTAATTTGCTTTGCGCGCATCAATTTTTTTCACGTCATATTGTTGACATTGTTGTTGAATTTTTATTTTGTTGTATTTTATTACTAGTATTAATACACATATTATACAGCCTCCATGGCGTAGTGGTATTGAACGCGGCCGCTACGCAGGAGGCACGGGTTCGATCCCCGCTCAGTGCAAATATTTTTTATGCATGAAAATGGGTATTTGCATTGGTCTGGTCGTGCCTTGGAGAGCACGTTAAGCCGTCGGCCACGGATGCCATACGAACACCTATGGCAGTCGTTACGGGTAGTTGGAGCCCTAAAAAGTTCAACAACAACGGTCTGGCTGCAATGCTTCGATATCGCCTAATGTCATCATTGGGTTGTGGAGGTCAGATGGCAGTCGCTTCACGGCAAATATCGAGGTCCAGCCAAATCCGCAGTTAAGACTGGTAAAGCGGACCCCGGACTCCGAGGTGAAAGCTTCGGATGCTGACTGGGAATTAACGCTAGGAAGGAGAAGCATTTCATTATTTCCTCGCTGAGGTGGGATGAAAAGTTACGTGTTGCACTCGAGTGCAAAGATTTTTCACCTTGTGCTCTTTTGATTCCCTCGCTAACGCTCAAGATTCTAATTTGTGAATCACTCGCTACGCTCGTGATTCAAATTTAGAATCTTTCGCTTGCTCGGTCATCAAAAATGAGCACGCGGTTAAAAAGCAACTTTGCACTCTTGTATAACAAATAACTATTTCTGTTCGAAAGTAGATTATTCCGAAATGGTTCCATTTAAATTTCGTAAGGATCTGATGATGAGTTTCCGAGATTAGACCAAAGAACTCTTCAAAAAATACCAGGAAATCAGCTGCGATTGTTGCAATCGCATATTGTTGCAATGTCTCTGCCATTACACATCATAACATCGCGCCTGAGTCCTTTGAAGAGGTACGCAGAAGTGTTCCGCATATGCAGCTATATTTCTGGTGTTTATGATCAGGATTTGTAACAAAAAATATTTTTCTTCTACATTTCGTTTACTTTTTGCACTAATAACTGAATCACGCACTGTTGCAAAAATCTTGGATTATGAATTGCATCTAAAACACAAACTTAGGTAGGGACCTGAAATTAAATTTTGGAACCAAAAAAAGAAATATGCCATCAAAAAATTGGTAATAAGTAAAAGTTGTTTTTCAAAAATTGGTTTTTCTTATATTATCTACTTATAACTAGAAATGCAAAATTTCCCTAGACTTTGTTGTATATTCTTACACACTTTTAGTCCAATACATACTTAATTTACAATGTGAAACATTTGGAATATATTGTTAGATACTTATGTTATTACTTATTACATCGATCACTTAACATTAAACTTATATGTATATTTAAAAACATCGATTTTAAGTTCAAAATATCGTACATGTATTTTTTTAAATTAAATTAATAGAATACATTTCCTCTCAGGGGAGTCTTGAAGGCTCAATGTTCTACACAAAGTTTTTAAAAAGCGGCATTATTATTCAGTAGAGGAAGCTCGTGAAGTATGTAAGGATTGAGTCAAATGGCGGGCTGTTGTCTCTGCCTACCCCGGAGGGGAATAGGCGTGAGCATATGTATATAAAATTTTTAATGGTAGGTAGTTTTTTGCCGACCAATGGCTGACGTCCGGAATTTTGTCATCCGTCACATAGTTGTGACTATAACAACGTCAGGTTAAATTCAAGGTTCCAAATTTTACCGTAAGTTTTTAAAAGAGCAACTACCGTCTGATTCATTAACCCTGAGAGGAAATATATTAACACAACATATTTATTTATTTCTATTGTGGGTATATAGTTTGATAAATACAAAAGTCCGAATTTATTATTATTTTTCTGTTTTTGTTTTTTTTTTAATCAGGCAGGC
The DNA here is from genome assembly GCA_914767945.1 of Eilema depressum. Lineage (NCBI taxonomy): Eukaryota > Metazoa > Arthropoda > Insecta > Lepidoptera > Erebidae > Eilema > Eilema depressum. The sequence continues at coordinate 28,418,594 of OU612012.1, read as the reverse complement.
AGTTGCTACAACTGATATTTGCCTGTATCCAGTTTCTAACACGAATTTAAAGATTTTACAAAGACCGCATTGTAAGAGCTGATGTTTCTTGAAGGTCTGTAAGACCTGTGTAATAAAGTCACCTAAAGGAAAGGAAAAAAAAAGAAAAGCCTTTTCATACGTACTAAATTTTCAAAAAAATATTATTATCTACTCATTTTGAAGAATTTTGAGCGATACAAACATATCGACACTAGATTTTTATATAATTATTTTATATGTTAGACAAAGTTTACATCGTTTGATGCCTAAAACTTACTAGTAATTAGAATTTAGGATTATATACCGTATTCTACTGCTACGTGCATCAGTGGCGATAGGTGGAAATTTTCAAAAAGGAAGCCGATGAGAAAAAATCATTGGTCAACATCTCTACCACGGCCTCCCTTTGCAGAGCAAGCCGGTAGGAATCGGGTTATAGGGACCCCTCGCCAACTATTAGGCACAGATGTGCCCTCGCCACTGACATGCATTCTACCTCTATTATATCTATTGTTATTACATCTGTTACATACTCTACCTACACCAAATTCTGCAAGCCCGCAAGTTTGCCTCGTGTCGTGGAGTTGCGCAAGATTGAACTTCGATATTCGATTTCGACTTCGATTCAGCGACTCGTGCAGCGAGCGGCCCCGTGTCTTCGCCTCGCGCCGCACAGTCAGCAGAATAGTGGCGTGATCGGAAATCGATTGCATCAATATGCGAACTGAATATCATGTATTAAAATAAAGATTCACTTCTGTTCTAGCATCGAACGTAGTCGTTAGTATAGTTAAGAATGTAGTTCTAATATCGAACTCATTCGCTTAGGCTAAACGGTGTAATGTATTTCTAAAATCGAGTACATTCACCACCTTTAGGTTAGTTAGATTTAATTAAATAAGTATAATAAATCTCGTTTAAGTGATTCTAGTTTACTTCTTGTACCCTCTGGCTGCAGAAAACGTAATTCATCCTTAATTGATATTTTTTTATTCTTAAATATTTTTATATATTTTTTAACATTTTTTTTTTCTTATTTATTATATTCATGAATATTTAACTAAATTGTATTAGTGACTTAATTAAATAATTGATAGCCGGTAACGTGCATTCTACCTCTATATCTACTGTGATTACATGTTTAATTTAATATTTTTATACTTTTTTAAATATTTTTATAATTTTTTTTTAGATTTTATTTTTTTAATTTTCTTTTCGTTTTTATTATTTTTATTTATATTCATTACAATAAATAACTATTAAATAATATTTGACTTAATTTATTCCAAGTTAGACAAGCCTTGGTTTAATTAACCCTCCCCTACCCCGAACCCCCTCAGAACGCATACGGAAATACATTTACTGGAATGACTAACTTGGTTCTTATACAATTCTTAAAACACGTCTCCGCCAATTAACGTTAATTATGAACATTATTTTATTTCATATTGCTGAGTTACGGCGGTCCTTTCGATTGCAAAAGCTATTGACTGAAACATGAAATAGACTGAAATGGCAAGAAAATATAGAAAATAGCACAGTAATGCAATGCATATTTGTGAGATGCTTTCATATAACGAATTAAAATGTATATACTTAAGAATCAAGTTTAGCTAAGAATACGAGTGGTTGTACTCGTAACTACCTATTAAGATCTGATTGCCGCCAAATTCTGTGATTAATCTTGAAATTTTAGAAACAAGAATATACATACAACATTTTAGAACAATTTTAAAACATAATACGAGAAAATAATCCATACTTATTATTATAAATGCGATAGTAACTCTGTCTGTATGTCTGTTACGCTTTCACGCTTAAACCACTGAACCGATTTTGATGAAATTTGGAATAGGGGTAGATTTGATCTTGAGAAAGGACATAGGCTATGTTTGGTCGCAATAATCGGCATCCACGCGGGTGGAGCCCTCAACACACGACAGTTTTTTCGTCTCCTGTAAAGTTGGTAAAACTGACTTGTGCGGTAGATAATATTTATGTACCGTTTTGAGTACCAACATTTGAAGACAAAATATAAACTTGGTTAAAAAATAATGGCAGTCAATTAGTTACACAAAACATTTGTAGTATGTATATTATGATGGCACTTCACATGGCTATTTGTATTTGTGTATATGAAATATTTGGCAAATAATTACCACGTGTGGACTGTGTATTTGATAAAGTACCTATTGGTCTTATTGTCCGTACGCTTGTTAGTTTGATATTTGAATGCCATGTGCGGATGGTCGTATTTGCCTGTTTTGAATTTTTGCGCGTACGTCAAATACTTTTTCCAAACTTCAAACGCCCAATAGCGAATACAAATAACCATGTGAAGTGCCACCATTATACTTATTATAATTAAAGTTTTGGTTGTGATAAGGAACCAGAAATTGTTATAAATAGATTTAATGTTGCTATGTTGTATACTTGTACCTCTTGTAACTAAAATTTCATATGATTACGACAAGGAATTTACAGAATGTGGCAGCTTTTGTTACCTCAAGCTTTTCGTGAGCGATGTTGATTACCGGCCTGATTACCAGGCGTATACTTTCCGTTCCTCTCGGCTTCCGTTGCTGTCTCGCGGCTAGTATTGGGCCTGGCTTGATTTCCGTTTGGTTTTATATTAGCGTTCTTATCTTCTTTCCTTTTCTGATTCCTTCTAGACTTTTCACGATTGGCATTTTCCTTGATAGCTAACAGTCTTCTTTCAGATTGTTTTGTAGCATCCATTCGTGGTCGGGTATAAAATAAATATCTACCAGTGTTATATACAGTTTGATACCAGAACTCGTCTACCGCTTTCAAAGCGTCAAAGTGTCCGTTACCAAAATCTCCACTGAACCCCAATCTTTTAACTTTCTTTGTAGAACATCCGAATTTCGAAAGAAGCTGGCCGTTTGCGATTGTAAACAAATGAAACTGAAATAAAAATACTTCTCCAGCAGCTATGAGCTCACAGTATGTCCCATAAGTATCGGGTTTACTCATTTCTTCCTCATATTGTAGGTACGATGCATAAGGAGCGAAATGCTGGTCTGCTGAGTACTGTTTTAATCGCTCCCAGTGCCTAACCACATGTTTCACTATAAGATTACGAACTACTTTAGTCATTGAGAAATTTTTGACAATTAAATAGGACAATGTGGAAAATAGGCACGCTCCATCGCGAGGAATATTTACACGTCTGCATCTTGTTTGCACTCCGTCGGCCTGAACTGTTATTATCATCATTTTGGAATGTGTGTTTATTTTTTTATTGTATCAATTTTACTTATTTTACTTTTTGGACACACCGATTATTCGTATTTATGACTCAAGCAGTAAAGTGAAAAATGAACTAATCAGCCAGATAGAGAAATTAGAGTTTCTCCCTTTCGCTCCTGAAAAGTAAAAAAAATATGCTAAGTACGGTTTCTGGACAGTACTGAAGAACATGAAATAGGTGGAAATGCAAGAAATATCGACATTTGTTCTTCAAAGTATTCGTTTATAAATTAAATGCGATCATTATCATGCCGATAGAACAAAATCAATCAAGATCAAAATCTCTTAATTCATGTAGATGAACCACCAATATCAAAATTATTGCTTCCACAACAACCAGATTGGTTATGATTGTCTTATATGGTCCGGCGTATATCTTGGCCCCAATCACGTCACTAAATGTACCTACTCTATAATGCGCAGTACGCGTGTTACTCGTGTACGTATGTATGTATGTAGTTTACTTTGTTCCCCTCTACAAGCCTAACGGCTGGGCGGATTTCGATGAAATATCTGCCTGCTATAAAACTTGATTCGATCTTATAGACAGCAGTCGGGTTTTTTGGTTTTTCAATCATTTAGCGGGGTGCTACGGCAGCAGAGGAGCTCAAATCCACGATCATAGAATTATATCAAACCTAATATAAGTAAGATATACAATATTGTGCTATTCTATAGTAAAATGTATGAAGGACGACCCCTATGGCGTTGGTAGTAGAACCTGTACATAGTAGTCAAAATTACTTCATTGGAGATCGCGGGTTCGATTCTTAAACGGTAAAAAAATATCTGTATTTTTTTTTTAATACTTAAAGAATATTAGCAACCGAAATGACTAATATTCCTTTTAACCCCTCCAACTAAGCTAAATTGCTTGTGCTAGGATTCTGAGGTGAAAGCTTCGGATGCGACTGGGTTTAACCCTAGGATGAAGAAAAAGATGAATTGCTAATGTAGTTAATATAAAACAAAAGTAATTTAAATTCTGGGTTTCGGGACACGCCGTGGATACGAGGCCGCCATCCACGCCGCCCGAGCGTTCGTCATGAATCCGAGGAACGAAGGCTCGATATTACTACCATTGGACATCTGTAACGCGTTTAATACACTGGAGAGAGACGTTTTGTTGAGTGAGGCCAAGGAAAACATCCCGACCCACTATCCTTTTCCTACATAATATTGAAGATGAATAAATCAATAAAATAAATATAATGTATTCAAATCATAATTAATAGCAATGATTACATTATTTAAATTCTGAAATATTTAAAGACAAAGAGTCCATTACGTAATCATTACATAATTCTCAATGAAACAGGGTTTTAAAAATGATGATTCAATTAAATGCATTTCAATATAAAATATACATCGAAGTACATACTTCACATTATCGATATTCCACTAAAATTTCGTTCCAAGGACCACTAGTGGAGGAGGCCGGCTTAGCGGTTGCCTTTGGTAATAATCCTGTGTAATACAGGTCTTAGTTGCAGCATACACTTGTTGACCATAGTTAAAAAAAAAACATGGTAAAGGTATAATTCCGAAGCTGACCGCATTGCGACAACTGCTGACGCACGCAGCACATACGCATTATTCATTGCGACTCTCTGTTGGTCCCCTTTATCCGTATCGGAGTTTAACAAGTAATGGGTACGCTGTATCTGTTGCATGCGTCGGGATTAATTTAGTCATTCGGAATCACGTCTTAATTACATAACTGAATTGTAAATCTGGCTGTAAATTTAAATTAGGAAGCAATCATTTTGACGTTCTTAGTGTTCTGTTCAGAAGCTACATTCGTGGTCACAAACACACTTTTCACTTTCATAATTATACAGGGTGTCCCAAAATTCAAGGATAAGCCGGCAACAGAGGGTGGCCCGGCCCTACTTATGGCTGTTCTGGAAAAAATAAGAAAAGAAGCGACTGCCACATGACCTCCATAACCCATTGGCGATATCAAAGTTATGTAGTGAGTCCAGTTGTTGGACTTTTAGGGCTCCGACTACCCGTAACAACTGTCATAGATGCTCGTATGGCCACCGATATCGATGGCCTAACGTACTCTCTGAGGAATGGAGGTGTCTCAATGTCTTAAGAATGGTCATCCATCCGAAAACCAACCTGACTTGTATTGCTTAACCTCGTTATGTGTTAACCTACCAGGTTACCAATTAGTCACGAGTCCCGTCAATGATTTTTTATAGATGATGAATGCATTGTGTACAAAAAAAAACTACGTTTAAAAAAACCGACTTCAAAAAACTATTCCCATGGGTAGGCCTTCGAAAGGTGCAGAGATTTAGTGGTCTAATTCAGTCCAATATATCTTCAATGATAGTACCTACTTACCATAGTATTGACTTAAACTTGTCAATAACTTAAACGAGACATTCATGCTATACATCAAATGAGTTCTCCTCATGAACTCATATGAGCTTCTGATGTAATCAGGAAAATACGTCTCCATGAAGATGATGATGATGAATGATATCATTTAGCCCGACGTAGACTAAGTAATTTTAGCGGGTCCATATTGGCTTACATAAAATTTTAAATCCTATTCTTTGTCTTACTACCGATTTGTGCTCATAATAATCACTCTTCATAATTTTCTTTTTCATAATTATATTTTTTATTCATACATTTCTATTTCTAACAACGGAGTTCATAACCGTTAGTGATCATATTTTTTTTATTCATAACTTTTTTCTTCATAACATTCAATTATCATAATTTTTGTATTAAGAAAGGGTATTACCATTTTAACTCATATTATCATTTTTCTAGAGTGACAAATTTTGTTTTAAATTTGTTTTTGGATTAAATATAGTTCTGCATGGTTATAAAAAAAAATAACCACGAAGGCTAATGCGGGAGCTTCGCTCCGCTCTGCTCCCGCATTAGCCTTCTAACCTAATCTATCCAAGTCGGAATGAGCAGCTTTCTCAATGAATCTATTACTAACTGTCTGTTTGCCAAATAAAATGTTTAAAAATAATTAATTTGTGAAATGAAGCCTTATATAAACAATACTTTGTACAATGATATATTTATCAAGTTATTCAATATTTTTCCAATTTTATTTCAATTTTCAATATTTTAATTCAATAGCTATTCAATATTAGAATAAAACACCTTTATGAACATAAAAGTTATTTATTGAAATGATTATGAGTTTCGATTATTAGTATAAAACAAATATATTAAAACAAATATTAGTAACAACAAATTTATGAATTTCAATGATTATATATTTCAATATTTATTTGTTAAATTTTTATGAAGAATGATCATTATGACTTTAAATGGTATGAGAAAAATTTTCGGAAATCCGATGATAGGAGTTGAAAAGTTATGTAAGAAAATGCGCACCCAATTTTAGCACGCCCTTGACCATCGTAATGTGGTGACATAGACACCGTGTCACAGGATCGTCATAAAATTAGCTAATTTCTTATCACCTATTTGATTTCGAGGAGTTCTCTGGTGTATCTCCGGAGTTCAAGGTCCAGTATCCATGAAATTAATATGGAACTACCTGTGACTAACACCGAACCTAATGCAAAAAGATTTTTCGAAACCAGTTCATAAACGACAGAAATATGGGACAACATAATATATATAAGAAGTTGGGTAAAAATTTGAACTAAGAAAACACAAGAAGCATCATAAAATAAAAACTACTAGGCCAAACTATGTTAAATTTCTATGGGACTAAATGACAACTATTTCCCATAGAATAAAAAAAGAATCACGGAAATCGCATCATAAACCTAGGAGTAATCGGTGTACATACATAAAAAAAAAAAAAACTCATCGAATTGAGAACCTCCTCCTTTTTGAAGTCGGTTAAAAATAAATCTGGTGATTTTCAATAGAAGTAATGTATGAAATGTGATTCTTATTTACTTAAAAAACAATTTTTGAGTATTTTATTAGATTATCATACCCAAATCATACCATTTTGAAATCTTGGATAGATGCGCCAATTTTAAAAAAAGGGTGCCATAGTGGTGTCCGTACTTTTTTTTTCACCAAGATTAAGATAAAGTGGGTCGAAAGTAAAAATGTTTGTAAATTTGACGACAAAAAAATATTTTGAGTTATTTTTGTAAAATAATTACAAATATTGTATAATTTTTTAGGGTGGTGATGGATAGCCATGCTTTTTAGCTTGCTAATACAGAAAAGAGTTCAAAAATATTTGCAAAATTGTGGGCCTGGTAGTTGAAAATATCATAAGGGGTACCGAATTTTGAAAGATTTAAAAAAAGCTGAAATAATTAAAAAAAAATAGAGATATAGGTATTTTTTTTCTTATTTTTTCCAGAGCAGCCATAAATAGGGCCACCCTCTGTTGCCGGCTTATCCTTGAATTTTGGGACACCCTGTATATATTCCCTTACACCCAATACATTAATTAATAAGTTAGAGTACTTACCGAAATGCTCTCATTATATTTTAAAAAGCAATTTAGTAATCTATTTAGATGTTCGTCTTCCGAAGATACGGTTGTAATTTTAAACACAAAAGTACGTTATTCACTTAATAACTGGGGATTAATTTTGAACGTTTCTGAAGCTAACGATAACTGATCCGAAGATTTAACTTTCCTGTTAGTAACTTTGAAAGTTAGTACTTCTGATTGAGCCTATGACCGGTGGCAATCAGGTCTAAGTTAGGGTCAACTTGTTGTTTCAACCAATCCAACCTGTGTAATAAACTCCAGTCGCGTTAGCGGCTAAAGTGGCTTGAGGGCTGGAGAGCGGACCGCGCATGCGTGCCGTGCCATCCACCAATGAAGAAAACTATAATACGTACAATGTCGCATTTTAATTACGAAAATTGCGGAGGCGTCAATCAATATTTTATGACGCTCATACTATTATTAGACACAGGGTAGGCAGGGATGTATTACCACCAATTTTCAGCAACTGTGATCTCCGGTGCCCCGTGATCGGCGGCGAGCCTGTTGCCGTCAAGGGAGTACTTTGTCGTGGTCTGTATGTTTACTGTCGGATGGGTAACAGCTCTATACTATATTCCTCAGTTACCTTTTACGATACTCACGGGAAAAGATGCTGTGGCACTATTCTACTCCACCGGGAACCAACCGTACCGGGAATAAGCCGTAGTGGTCGATATTCGTAAACCTGACGATCTGTCTTCATCTCTAGTAACCTTGTACGTCGTATTATCTATGGTCTCTTGCAATAGCTGGCGGAGAATTAGACCGTTCCCCTATACTGTGTCAAAGCTTCATAAGTTTGAAGTCCACCCACCCACCCTCGTACAATAGGTATGTACAGTCACGTGCAATGCAATGTATACACGGACAGAATTTTGAATAAATGTTTACTCTGAAAATTTCAGAAATAAATTTATCACTGTAAACATAATTATGTTGCACATGTATGTGTATGTAAACATATGTGCACGTGACTGTACCTACTAAGCAGGTAGGTACATATTATACGTGGGGGTTTCTATGTTTCATATTAGATTGTGTAGAATAAGTATGGTAGATTATTGTGAATGGGTAGGAGTAGGAACTTAGGCCCGTAACGGTATGGGCGATACTCAGCCCTATTCTGCCACTAGATATAGAAGGAATGAAGAAAGAATAGAAGATGTAGAATATAATGATGAATGTATTCGATTTGCCATATTTAAAGTATGGCAGTTGTCAACGTATGTCATAAGCATCAAAATACGTGTCATATACGTCAAATCCCATACATTCATTATTATATTCTATAAAACGCCGGTCAAAGAATTGTCACTAAGTGACAATTCTTTGACCGGCGTTTTGTAGAATATAATTGTCATCTAGAATACAATCTGTCTTCAGAGGTAATAAATCGAGAAGCGTGACATGTCAGACATGTCCTATTGACGTCATGGCCAGACGATGGCGAGACGTCTAGGCTGTTATTAACCTCTTAACAATCACCACGGATATGGCACACGGGGTAGTTAGGTCGGACTCGAACCGACTAATACCGCACACCGACTCGGGTTTCCATTATCGGAGTACGACGACCTATATAAAGTAATTCTATAGCATCCCGGCTGACCGCGATTACTCTTTGGGGTGAGGGAACAACGGTGTCCAATCCTGCCCCGGAAAGAGCGGGGTATCGCGCAGCTTCGCTATACTCTTTCTGCTGGGGTGACAAGCTATTGCTACGTTAGTTGTCACCCTAAGCCTACGCTCGAAGAATCCGCCTGCCCCTTGCCTGCTCTCATCTGTGCCGTCTGCTAATTAGAGGGACACGTGGAGAGCTTCCAAGCAACCCATACAGGGCCGCCCCCGCCTTAGTCGGCAATGGACGTAAGTGGCTCGACTGATACCTGTAAGTATACAAATATTCGCTTTGAGCGCAAATCAAAATCATGGCCTCCAGTTTGGCAGTCAAACGCTCTACCGTTACGCCATATATACAGGTAAAACGAAAAAGACACCAATTTTAAAATTGCAGCTAATCTATGATGGGGGATAACACAACGAACCGAAAACCTACCACGAGTTCCAAAAGAAAATTGTTATGCTACCTACTCTAAAGATATTTTTTATAGTCTTGTCCCTTTTTTGAGCTGATTCTCTTAGGCGATGGAGGTGATATTGGATCGTGTCCAAAATTTTACACGTCACCTGTACTTCAAGCTATAAGGGGTATAATCTTTCTATTGGGTATGGTAGGTATCGCCGGCTGTATGTAAAGTGAAAGTACTGCGTCCTCTGTGGCGTAGCCGTAGAACGTTTGACTACTATGCAGGGGGTGGAGGTTCGATTCCCGTTCAGTGCAAATATTTGCATGCATGAATATGTATATTTGTATTAGTCTGGGTAACTTTTTTTTGTAAAATACATAGAAACAATTTATTTTACAAAAAAAAGTATCGAAGTATGTTTATCTGCATTCTAGATTCCATAATACAAGCTAGTAAATCTATACTTACTATGGGTACCTCAAGATGGACATTAGAAGATTCTTACGGGGTCGGCAGCGCGAGTGTGACGCCCTGGTTTTGAACACGTCCATAGGCCACGGTAACCACTTTCTAACAGCTGGGCCGTGTGCTTGTCTGCCACCTAAGTTGTATAAAAAAAATGGGTATAGATAGCGTTGTGTAGAAATAATGTTGTAGAATATTTATTTATTTACTGCGTGGAGTAGCTCACAACCTGGGAGTGTTGTTTCACCTGAGCCTGTAGCCAGGACCAAGCTACTGGCTAAAGCACCTCTAACACGAGGGATCCGGGTTTTAAATGAGGTTCATCAGCAAATCGATATCTTCTCGTGCAATAAGAGTGAATTCGCAAGGGTAAAATGTTTTGTAAATAGTTTTGCCTACAAAATGTAAAGTAGGTATATCATAGATTTTGTGTCTAAGTTATCATTTGTTTTCTATAAGTACCTAATTGTTATGTGCTTGTAAATCTTAGGATTTACCAACTCTTAATGGTAAAAGCCCGAACGATTTTGCGATTCGCCCTTTTACCACCATTCGCTTGGTAAGTCTTAGAGCGGAAACACACGATGCGTTGCGGCGACGCACCGCAGAAATTTCGCCGCAGTAGCGGGCACACGAGCGGTGCGACGCCGCTGCGTTGTTATGACGCAGCGGCGCCGCGTGCGCCCCAGCTGCGTTGTACAGTCTGTTAATAAATCATAAGGGGCTGTCCATTAATCACGTGAAGCTCAACAAATCGGAAAAATCACGAAATATCACCAGGGGGGAGGTAGGGGTATATTGAGATATCACGTGTATTTATTTTTAAACATGTAACATGTTGTATAACTTGTGTTATATAACACGTTCACATTATTTAACATTGTTTTATAACTTTGCAACATTGTACTAACTTCAGTGTCTACAGTACTGAAACATGTCATATAACATTGTTATATACAATTGTTATATACCATTGTTATATAACATTGTTATATAATGTTATATAACAATGTTATATAACAATGTTATATAACAAGGTTATATAACAATGTTATATAACAATGTTATATAACAATGTTATATAACATTGTTACATAACATTGTTATATAACATTATTACGTAACAAAACAATTTTTATATTGTTATATAACATGGTTACATAACAATTGTTATATAACAATGTTATATAACATGTTATGCTATATCATTTGTACGCACCTTTATAACTCGTGATTTTTGTCACGATTCTTAGTTTTCTAGCATTCAATAATAAATAAAAAAATACACGTGATTTTGGCTAGAGGGGGGGGGGGTGTCTAAAACCTTACCACGTATCACCATGGGGGAGGGGGGTTAGAAAATTGCTAAATAACATCACGTGATTAATGGACAGCCCCTAAACAACTACGCGGCGGCGGCGGTGCGGCGCCGCTCCGGCGGCGCAACGCATTCCCCCCTCCCCGCCTCGTCTCGGTGGTTCCAAGTCCGGTGCGGCGACGCAGCGCATCGTGTGACATGCTACAGATATTTCTATGTAAAACGACGCAGCGACACCGCTCCGGCGTCGCGCCGCCGCCGCAACGCATCGTGTGTTTCCGCTCTTAGGATTTACATTAAGCCACGGTAAATGTTAAAAAAGGGTTACGTGTCAATTCGCATAAGTTAATTTCGTAACGGTTAGCTCATTTACAGTTTATTTACCTACAATTTAAGAAATATATGTGTGGCATGGGTTATATAAAAATGAACACTGCCCACTTATTTTTTTTTTATAACCACACATACAAGGATGCACCTTAATTTGTTTTATGTTTGTGTGTTCTTCTGTGTTTTAATCCTAAAATCAACTTTTACTAGTGTCAGTGGTAAAATCTAGCATTTACTAAATTGTAATGGTAAAAACCCGAAAAAAATGTCCCATTTTCATAAATCCGTACATAAGGGTAAGGGTGGAAGATTTTGACCTTACCTGTAGGGAAAGTACTTTAAATACTGGATATAGCTAATTTCACTCAAAGGAAACATTCCTTAATTTTTAAAAAGAAACAAAACTGCATTCATAGTTTTTTGAAAATTCCCTTGCCATGCCCGATAATAGAACCGACTAAAATCCAAAAACATAATATCCTGTATTTTTATAGCATCAATCGATAGTTTCGATCATAAGGATCGAATCTCTCTAATAAACATGGTGAATTAAGAATAGAACTAAATAGAGTTAAGAACAGAACAGAACAGAACAGAACAGAACAGAACAGAACAGAACAGAACAGAACAGAACAGAACAGAACAGAACAGAACAGAACAGAACAGAACAGAACAGAACAGAACAGAACAGAACAGAACAGAACAGAACAGAACAGAACAGAACAGAACAGAACAGAACAGAACAGAACAGAACAGAACAGAACAGAACAGAACAGAACAGAACAGAACAGAACAGAACAGAACAGAACAGAACAGAACAGAACAGAACAGAACAGAACAGAACAGAACAGAACAGAACAGAACAGAACAGAACAGAACAGAACAGAACAGAACAGAACAGAACAGAACAGAACAGAACAGAACAGAACAGAACAGAACAGAACAGAACAGAACAGAACAGAACAGAACAGAACAGAACAGAACAGAACAGAACAGAACAGAACAGAACAGAACAGAACAGAACAGAACAGAACAGAACAGAACAGAACAGAACAGAACAGAACAGAACAGAACAGAACAGAACAGAACAGAACAGAACAGAACAGAACAGAACAGAACAGAACAGAACAGAACAGAACAGAACAGAACAGAACAGAACAGAACAGAACAGAACAGAACAGAACAGAACAGAATAGAACAGAATAGAATAGCCTCGCCTCACGTCTTTAAGAATTTAAAGACTTACAATTTTGTAAACCTTTGAGAATGCCGCGAGGCGAAACCGGTAAGAACAAAAAAAAATGAGAAAAGCAGGTATTTCAAGTGTAGTTCTTATTACAAGTGCTATATTCTGAAACAGGAATACCTAGTTCAGGCACAACTTAGATAATATCTCTATGTAGACCTATTTAAGACACATCATTATTATCTGCAAAAATATTATATTATACATTTTTAAGATAACTACTCATGTACAATGCACCTAACAACGCACAATAGATTAAGAACTCGTGTGGTGGTGGGAACACCGTTCAACCCATGTGAAAGCTTCCGGTGCCGCGGTGGGATTAACGCTAGGATGGATAGGAGATAAAATATAGGATTACAAAGTTACATTTGCAGTGACATGAGTACATGACAGTCGTTCAATTATTGACCTAGTTCATGGTACGAGCTGAATATAGACATTGCGAGTCGGCTTCAATTTATTGTCAGTTAAACTTAGAGCATTGACGTTGTAAGTTATCAACTCGTATCATACCTACATAGATACCTCATGGTAATACAAGCAAGTTATAAACGAGTACTTGCACCCATTACAAGAGAAAGAAAATGATACATTTAATATAATATCATTTCCTATTTTTTACGATTTCTAATTTTAAATGACAGTAATCACGAACTTGTCATATGTCTCGAACGTTCCACTCTGTTCACATTAGATCGTTACAATGAATGTAGTTACGTTTGTAACATTCGTATAATTTATGTTATGTAACATACCGCCTCATTATGATAAGGTTATGGTCGCCGCATTGTATTTTCTTTTATTGAAATTGTATAAGTGTTCTATTTTCTCGTCCCTTTGTTCGTGATTTTATCCTATTCTCATTGTAGGATGGAGTTTAGGTTAACTCCAACCTAGCCAGCCAGCCGCCAGCATCTACCAAAATAATATCATCTCGTTTTTGTTGGTAATATTTGAAGATATTTTCTGTTATTTTTCACATGGATATTAACTAAACCTTTTATTCAACATTTTTGTTTTGTTCCCTTTTCAACTACGCAAAGGATTTAATGCATATCCATTTATATATTACTCTTTGTAAGATTTGTAAGCATAATAGGTACTCGCTTATAACCGAAGGTGAACGGGAAGTCAAGTTACACCCGTGCAAGTCCGGGGTGGGTCACACACAACACAACCTTAAGTACATTAGTTACAAGTCACAATTCACTGGATGGGTGAAAAGTTACGTTCTGTGACTAAAAGTAACAGAACGAAAGTTGTAGAGAATTTAATTTGCAACAAAACTGGTATAAAATTAATGCGATCAATAGTTCACCCGATATAGAGTAGAAACCACTCAATTATTCGTACCCCTATTTTAAATTGGTGGCCGCGAGACAAGAATATAACTTTCATTTGATCTCTGCACGCTAAGCCTAAAAAAAGTAACATTTCATTGGACTATTTTTGTCTATACGTACAATCGTACATTATTACTTACGTACTATGCGAGCTAGCGAAGCGAGCGTACCGAGGCTGTGGATTTGGGTAGGATTTTTATGACGATTGATGATATACTCGTAGGTTTTTTATACCCTAAGGTCACAGACAAGCACACGGCTCCCTGTTGGAAAGTGGTTATCGACATCAAAAGGTTGATTGTTATGTGTCGACTTTTCCGGGAGTTACTGCCGCTGAACTCCACATCTCAAGAGAAAAGCCTGCGCCAGAGCCTTGTCTATTGTTCAGCTTGGATCTCAGAGAAGTTCATAAAATTTTAATAAGTAACTGACGGTAAACATACCTACGAATAACAATAATTAGTCGCTTTCTACGTTTGAGCCCATAAAATGTAATTTATCTAATTATAATTACATAATTGCATCTCAAAACAGCTGGATATAAAATAAATATTTTTTTCACCATTGACACTCGAAAAAGGGCCCGTGATTCATCAAAAACAGTGAATAAAACGCTCTTTGTTTCACCGAGTGAATAAAAAAATTTGAATTTGGAACATGCGCGAATGTACGGATTCTAGTGAAACATGCAAAGAGGTTGCACACTCTCACTATAAAAACGTACTAAAAGCCACCTAAATGTAATCACTGGCTGGATGGAATGCGGCTCAGTTTAAATTAAGAAAAAAAAATGCCGCCATTTTCTGTGTAATGTTCCTTGTAAAAGTTTATGTTTGTCTCATAATCCTAAAATGACTTCATCTAGTGATGAAAATGAAACTCATATTCTCGAACGCGAAAAGACTCCTGAGTCTTTTCGCGCTAAAGCGGTAGCTATTACTGATAATTTGCTGCTTCTTTTGTGTACTATCCATAACAAAATGTAATTCATAATCACAGAGTAATCGTTTTCTCGTAGTCAATGGTGAAAAGTTGAGTACCTAACACGTGAAAAAAGAATTCATCTCGGCTCTTGTATCCCTCGATCCGCTCAGCTTTCTATCTAGAATCCCTCGCTACGCTCGGGATTCTACCGCAGAAAGCTTCGCTCCTCTCGGGATACAACTCAGTGCCTCGAAAAGAATTCATCTTTTTTTCACTTGTTGGGTAATCTACTATTAACACACTTGCTTATAAACAGGCTTTTATTTCACCGCAATTAATCACGGAATGACACCTATTATAAAACTGTGACTTTTTCATTGCTATTATTCACAAAAGCGAGTTATAAACTTTTTTTTTAAATTTCATTGATTATGTTGCTTTGTTCTTAAAAAAGTTTTGATACAAAAAAGATCGTGTCGAATATTACAAACAAATTAATATACCTATTGCTTGCTAATTTTATGCAACTTCGTATTTTAAAAGATAATTTTTTACTAAAATGTATTTTTTTTCTCTTTGAGTATTTACAGAGAAAAAAATCATAATTCAAATAAGTAAGTAGATGACAAGGCAGTATGGTGATAGCACCTTAGCCTGTTCCGAAAAGAACAAATAAAAACAAATAGATTTTTACTATTGTGTTTTGATTGTGTTATGTAGTATTTTTAGTATTATGTTATTCGCAAGTGTGTTGAAAATAATCGTATGCCACTCGCGTGTATGGTGCACGCTTGTACCATAATGTACTATTATAAATTGATTATTTTAAAAACATGTTAGTTGACAAACAGACAGTTAGTGATAGATTATTGAGAAAGCTGCTCATTCCGACTTGGATAGATTAGGTAAAATAAAATTTTAGCAATAGAAATGTTTTCTAAGTAATACATATTTTGCGAATCGCGTATTATGTCAAATGATAATTTTATTTTTAAGTAAGTAATATGTTTGCGAAATGAAAGTTTGTCAAATGATTAGTTTTTCAAACGTTGTTTGTCAAATTTAATGATGTTTTGTCATACGTTTTTTGGTCAAACTAGGGTGAACCGGGGTGGCCCAAATTCTACTCTGTCGGGAACCATGCGGCTTGTTATAATCGTTATAATTAGTAGATTCTGCTACCGCATACATTACGTCTCCATAGTGCGCCACCCAGTTAATAATTTTATTTATGTAATACCGTATCGTATGTACTGTACTGTATATAATAAAAATGTAATTAAAAGATTTATTGACATAGTGTATTCTGTGTTTTAATGATGATCCCAATTTACTTTACTTTATTCAATTTAATTTAATAATAAAATTTTTGTAATGCTGTATAATGTAATGTGTAACGAAAGTGAATTAGAATCTGATTTAATGTCATTTGTAATACTTATATGTTTTTTTTATAAAGAAATAAGAATATTAACAACCGAAATTACTAATATTCCCTATAACCGCTCCAGCTGAGCTATAGATGCTATGGATGGAAGCTAAGCATATATTATGTAATTATTGAGTATCTTTTATTTGAAATAAATGAATTTTGATTCGTTTAAATATTGAATTCTTCTGCCGCACCATTAAGACCTGGAATTCCTTACCAATACACGTGTTTCCGTCTTTGGGCCTTTAAGCGGGGCGTGAAAAAGCATCTGATGAGGCCGTCAAGCTGAGTACCACCATTGTAACATGGCACATGTCTAAAATGGTGACCACCTTTTCCAAGACGTTGCCTTCAGCTTACCATCAGGCGAGGTGAAGTCAAATTGCCGTGTCCGACCTAAAAAAAACTTCGAAATGTGTTTTTAATACCTTAGTTTAGATCAAAAAAATAGTTTTCATCCCACCACCTCGGAAAGCGTATTTTTACTCTTCGATATCTGAGTTTTTTATCCGAATTTATCATACATCTTTCTTTTAATTTATGAAAACCTCCTTGTTGTACTTTTTTTTTAATTTGCTTTACGCGCATCATTTTCTTTCACGTCATATTATTAAAAATTATAGTTGATTTTTTTTGTGTAAATGGCTGTAGTGGAAAGGCTAATAATGAAATTATTAGCCTTTCCATTACAGCCTCCGTGTCCGTGGCGTAGCGGTACGGTCTCAGTTGCCATACGAACATCTATAGCAGTCGTTACGGGCAGTTGGAGCCCTAAAAAGTTCAACAACAACGTTCTAGCTGCAATGCTTCAATATCGCCTGATGTCACCATTGGGTTATGGAGGTCAGCTTTGATGGCAGTCGCTTTACGGAAAATATCGAGGTCCAGTCAAATCCACAGTTAAGACTGGTACCTAAAGCGGACCCCAGACTCCGAGGTGAAAGCTCGGATGCGACTGGGAATTAACGCTAGGATGAAGAAGAAGCATTTCATTATTTCCTCGCTGAGGTGGGATGAAAAGTTACGTGTTGCACTCGAGTGCAAAGATTTTTCACCTTGTGCTCTTTTGATTCCCTCGCTAAAGCTCAAGATTCTAATTTGTGAATCACTCGCTGCGCTCGTGATTCAAATTTAGAATCTTTCGCTTGCTTGGTCATCAAAACTGAGCACGCGGTTGAAAAGCAACTTTGCACTCTTGTATAACAAATAACTATTAATAACCTTCACTATAATACGCACCTATAAATTTTACACAATGCTGCGATTAAACATAAAGTGAAACATGTCACGTAATTGGACGGGCCAGGCAACCTTGCAGCTAATAAGTAATGGCCCAAAACATGGACCATTCTAGTCAGTCTTTTGCTCTACTTTCCTAATCTCACATGTCTTAATACACATTTCATAACTCAAGAAAGCCTTTTGCGTGTAAACCTTGACCGAGCTGCTTCTTCGTGTTGATCACTTGCTGTGGAAGAACTTTGCCTTTATTTGTATGTATATTGTATGACAGATTTATTTTTTATTTATACACTAGCTGTTGCCCGCGGCTCCGCCCGCGTGGAATTCGGATTCCGGTCCAACTTTAATGTATGGAAATCTGCCCGATTTATTGACATTTATGCTCACTGCTTCGCTCCCTTTAGTAGTAGCGTGATGTTATGTAGCCTATGTTACTCCTAGATAGTGTAGCTTTCTATAGGTGAAAGAATTATTGAAATCGGTACAGTAGTTCCGGAGCCTATTCATTACAAACATACAAACATACAAAAATAGGTACAAATCTTTCCTCTTTATAATATTAGTGTAGATGTAGATATACTCACGCCTGTAAATCCTGGAAGGGGTAGGCAGAGGTGTATTAACACCGACATTTCGCCAACTATGATTTACGGTCCCACGTAATAGGGGGCGAGCCTACTGCCGTCTAGCGGGCACTTTATCATGGGCTGTATGTTTACTGTCGGATGAAGAAGCGGAGAACAGCCATATCCTGTAGTCGCCTTCGACACCCACAGGAAGAGATGGGGTGGCCACCGGGAACCAACACGGCTATTTATCCTGTAACGCAATTATTTATCTGCTCACAAAAATAATCATATAGGTACTATATTCATCTGGCCGTTATACCGGGTGAGGCCAAACCTTGTGCTTTGAAACTCAGATTCCGGTGTTCCAAGTTTTCTCCTCTCCTGTTATCTTGGCCTTTGCTGGATCGACTGCTGTGTAAGTCTAACCTCTCAACTTCAAAAGTCAATCAGTGCGTATAGATCCCTTGTTTGTCCGTTAATCAGTAGGGGAAATTGGTTTTGGCACCGAAGATTATAATGTAATCCCATATATTCATAAAACATTCCTAATATTGGCAGAGGCCTATGTCCAGCAGAGGGCTGCCATAGGCTAATTGATTGATTGTAGATTTAATTAAAAGCTAGAAAATCCTTATCCATGGTAATATTATAAATGCGAAAGTAACTCTGTCTATTATGCTTTCAGGCATAAACCACTGAACTGAATTTGATGAAATAGGTATAGAAGAATAAGAAGAAACCTTAGGAATGGGCAGGACATAGTGGACACACTGTCGGAGCCGCAGGCAGCAGTGTATCAAATTCCTATCCCCGAACATCACAGTTAAGTTTTAAGAGACCTACAACTTTAAGAGACCTACAACTTTTGTAAATACACTTTTTTCACATAACCTCAAAATTTATGTGGAAAATTTCAATAATCAGGTTTTTGGTTTTTTATTTTTATCTTATACAAAAACAATTATTTCAATACATAATAACAATTATTTTTATCTTATACAAAAACAATTATTGCAATACATACTTAATAACAATTATAAGTTATAATAACAATTATAAGATTCTTGATAAGCAGAATATTTCCATCATTCTTTGGTATTGTCTATTGCTCGGGACATATAAAATTATCTTGGACCTAAAATGTGCTCATAATAAAAATTTTGGGTGTATTTTGAGGATAGCACGGGATTCTCTACGGTAGACGAGCTCAAATTTATCAATCATAGACTATTACAAAACAATCCGCGCGCATCGAGGTCTCGTTTGTACCGCGGTTCAGGTCCAAGATACGTGTACCGAAGAATACTTATGGATAGTCTGAGGAAGTGATGTAAGCGATGCAGTAGTTTGAGGAAGCGACTAAAAAGAGGTTAAATACAAATAAAATCGGTCAAGTGCGAGTCGGATTCGCCCATGAAGGGTTCCGTAGTAGCAAAGGCGAAAATTGCGGTTTATGACGTAGGTATTAAAAAAACTACTGACTGGATCTCGTTCGAACCAATTTTTAGTGGTAGTTTGCATGGCAATTTATATCATATATTTTTTTTAGATTTATCATTCTCTTATTTTAGAAGTTAGAGGGGGGGGGGACACACATTTTTCCACTTTGGAAGTGTCTCTCGCGCAAACTATTCAGTTTAGAAAAAAATGATGTTAGAAACCTCAATAGCATTTTTAAAGACCTATCTATAGATACCCCACACGTATGGGTTTAATGAAAAAAAAAATGTTGAGTTTCAGTTCTAAGTACGGGGCCCCAAAATTTAATGCTTTTTTTTATTTTTGTGTGAAATTCTTAATGCGGTTCACAGAATACATCTGCTTGCCAAGTTTCAACAGCATAGGCCTTATAGTTTCGGAGAAAAGTAGCTGTGACATACGGACGGACAGACATGACGAATCTATAAGGGTTCCGTTTTTTGCCATTTGGCTACGGAACCCTAAAAAGCATGGCACAGACATCGCATCAATGTCACGTGGCAAGTTAGTGAATACAAAATGAATATCACCCTGATTCGTATGCGCCGTATTGCTTCTGTGCCATCGATTTAAAAGTATGATTCCAAAGGTGACCGCATACGACAACTGCAGACGCACGCAGCATTGCGGCTTCTCAATGGTCCCCTTTATCCGTCTCGAAGTATAACAAGTACTCGTAATTGGGTACGCTGTATGTGTGGGTCGAATTTTAGGGGACGAGTGGGTACGTCGCCAGAGCATTCCCCACCGTCTGTGACGTACCTAGTTTCTATTATAAATGCGGATGTTCGGGGGATTAAGGTGGTTTCTTAGTTCTGAGTCAATCGCGCCAGAATAGATAAACGGAATATGTATTTGAATACACATAGGCTATTTTAATTCTGAGACTAGGTTCGGGAGGGTAGTGGGAACGGGGTTAGTATAATAAATAATCTAAGTTTAAATATCTAAATATATATACCTCAAAGGTGACTGACTGACTGACTGACATAGTGATCTATCAACGCACAGCCCAAACCACTGGACGGATCGGGCTGAAATTTGGCATAGGGGATGAAAGTTTGTATGAAACTTTGTCAATTTTAAACCGATCGGGCTGAGACTATGCATGCATAAAGCTACAATGACGTAGACATCCGCTACTAAAGGATTTTGATTAATTCTACCCCCAAGGGGATAAAATAGGGGATGAACAACATTCCGAACTTAACGCGGACGAAGTCGCGGGCAACAGCTAATTAATATTATAAAGCTCAAGAGTTTGTTTGTTTGAACGCGTTTGAATAGCCCGTTAGTCGAGGAAGGTTATAGGCTAAATATCATCACGGTGCTACTCAGAGGAGCGGAGTAGTAATGATAAATGTCAACAAATCCGGTAAATTCCCATACATTAAAAAAATACGGTAATATATATGGCTTAATCTATGCTACATTATAGTAGTGATAATTATTGTAGTTTAAACTGTCAATGTGTGCAGGTTATGGGTATGTTCACATACAGGGTGGAAAAATAAGTAAGTGGAAAAACTACCTTATATCCTTAAGGTACCTCATTTTACTTAAAGGAGACATTCCTTTATTTTTAAAAAGAAACAAAACTGCAATCTTACATTTTTTTAAATTCACTTGCCACACCCGGTAACCGAACCGACTAAAATCTGAAAAAGGAACATCCTGTATTTTTATGGCATCAATCATAAGGATAAAATCTGTCCAAGTAACAATCAAAGGTATAAAAATTATAAAAAATATAAGTACCTATAAAATAAAATCACAGTTAGATGGACGGTGATTTTATTTTATACTAGCTGTTGCCCGCGGCTCCGCCCGCGTGGAATTCTGATCCCGTTCATCGCTGATATATAGCCTATATGTTAATCCAGGGTATAACCTATATACATACCAAATTTCAACCAAATCGGTGCAGCCGTTTATGCGTGAAAGAGTAACAAACATCCACACATCCATTCTCACAAACTTTCACATTTATAATATTAGTAGGATATTTTTTATACCAATGGCCCATCGTGATGGAAAGTGGTTACCGTGACCTATGGTTGTTTAGAACTAAACATAGATAACCAATAATTATATTTATTTGCGATAATATCGTAGGTAATATAAAGCAAAAGAAGTCATAGCACGCGGTTTTTGATTAGGGACGTCGCGTCGGGTACAACACAACCTATTTTCTAGATATAAAAGTAGCCTGCATTTTATATTTTATAAACACACGTAATTGTGTCTACTCCAGTTTAGATCGGCTTACTTCTGATTTGTACAGGCAATCACTTTTATCTCTAGACCGTGTCGAATCGAAAGCAGGGCAAATACTAAAAGACTAATTAATAAAAAAATAAAAAACGAGTATGAGAAATATTTCGTTACATTATTATATATTACTTGGTTATCAAATAATTTAACTAAATATATATTTTTTTAATTACAATACAAATTATTTGTATTTATTTGAAAATACAATTTTATTAGAGTCGAGACACTGATATCGTGGGGTCCAAGTGCCCGTCTTTCATTTTGACACATTTCTAAACGCTTAATACTTAGACGCTGCCTGTGACGAGAGGACTCGTTTATTCCTTGCACAAAAGAATTGGTATTATTGCCATTCAATGTGGCAATGCCGCCAGCCTTCTAACCACCCTCCCGGTTGAGATCAATAGAATTCTTTGAAGCCTGAATCTGCAGTATTATATATATATATATATATATATATATATATATATATATTGTTTTTATATTTTTATTTAGATAATTCTTATGTTACACTAGCTGTCCCCGTGGAACTTCGTACCACCATATTTTTCCCGTTCCCGCTGCACCTATTTTCTCATCCTTTAAACCTTCCCTGGACACTCACGAATATTTCAAGACTAAAATTAGCCAAATCGGTTCAGCCGTTCTTGAGTTATAAACTAACAACGAAAAATGGCATTGATTTTTAAATATAGATTAAGTACCTAAATAATAATTGTGTTTTCAAATAAATACAAATAATATATATTGTAATAGAAAGCTAGACAAGGACTTTTTTTATTTCATGTTTTTTGTTGAATAATTCACTATAGACTGTCTAATACGAGTATGTCCGTATGGAGAAGCGTTCAAATTTACAATTCTATGTCGTAATAATGCTATAATTATATAAAAAATATAAATAATATTATATAATAACATAAAAAAATAATATGATAATGCATTTTGTTTCATAATTATGTTAAATAATTGTCATTTAATAATGTCATCCGTACCTGAGTTCCTCATACTCTGTGGAGGGTCATCAATCCTCTCGTCATACTTGTGTTAAAATATTTCTTGTAAATAGTTCTAGAATAATAAACAATAATAAATAAACGTTCTATGATATTCTACACAACGCTATCTAGACCCAAAGTACCTACCTAAGCATAACCAAACTAGCTTGTGTTATGGTTTCTAGAATGTGGATTACATAGGTATCTACTAAGATACAATTTTCTTTTGTGAGCACCTACATGCTCTGAGGTGTACCTACAAAACACCCAGACCATGCAAATAGACATATTCATGCATACAAATATATGCACTGAGCGGACATAGAACCCGCGACCTTCAACGTAGCAGTCGAACGCTCTACCGATACACTACAGAGGTCACCATTAGCATAATAATAGTTCTACAATAATTTTGGTACCTACTAGGAATCTAACCAAGATTCTGAAGATATAAGCCAATTTAGCTTAGCTGGAGGGGTTAGAGGGAATATTAGTCCTAATTTTTTTTTCAACACACTTGCTTATAAACAGGCTTTTATTTCACCGCAATTAAGCACGGAATGACACTACTTATTATAAAACTGTGACTTTTTCATTGCTTGCTTTGTTCCTAAAAAAGTTTCTATACAAAAAAAGATCGTGTCCAATATTACAAACGAAATAATATACCTATTGCTTGCTCATTTCATGCAACTTCGTATTTTAAAAGATAATTTCAACTTGTAGTACGTGTTTATTAAACAAAACTTTCACTTAAATGTATTTTTTTTTCTCTGTGAGTATTTACAGAGAAAAAAAAATCCTAATTCCAATAAGTAAGTAGTAGATGAAAAGGCAGAATGGTGATAGCACCATAGCCTGTCACGAAATGAACAAATAAAAAAATGTTAGATGCGCGCGCATATTATGACAACACATAGATTTTTACTATTGTGTTTTGATTGTGTTATGTAGTATTTTTAGTATTATTTTATTCGCAAGTGTGTTGAAAATAGTCGTATGCCACTCGCGTGTATACGCTTGTACCATAATGTACCTACTATTATATAAAAAAAAACTCCCTGCCGTGGTTTTCCCAAGCGACTACTATAGGTACATAGGTATACAAAAATACAGTATGTGGTTCTTTGTCGGCAGCGCGAGTATGACGCCCCTGATGTTGCATAATATGTCCGTAGGCCACGGTAATGTTTCCGTCACGTTGGCCACGACCCGTACACGAGCCTGTCTGCCACCAAAGTTGTATAAAAAAAAATTCAAAGCAAGGTCGTTGATCTATAAAATATTCATTGCAATATGTTACTATGTTTGTATATTATCAAAGAACATGTTAGTAATGATGTTAAAACAACAAAATGTTACTTAATTTGCTAGATTTCACCAGTTGCAAGCAACGGTCACATGTAGATTTGGCAAGAAACCACTGGCCCGGTTGTGTAGCGTCGTATAATTATAAACATACGCTTGCATACCCCTGAGGGGGTAGTCAGAACTGTAATTACTCGATTACGCTACATTTCATCAGCTAGCGTTAAAAGGTTAAAACTTAAATTCTTTCTGTCATAATAAATCTGTCCTGTGATTGCCGTCATCATATGAACACTGTAACATGTACCATTCGCACCTACTAGTCCTACTACCGTCAGTGGGGACGTCTTTGACCGCGTGGGTGATCAGCCCTTCTGTGTGAGTCATTTCACCTATTTCCTCTATAGGTATAGGTAACGACTGCCATAGATATTCGTATAACAACTGTGACCGGACATACCAGTAGACTTATTCGTGGTTACGTAATAAAATACCGAAAATCAAAATCCCGAACTTCAAAATCCCGGAGTTTAAAAACCAGCCCCTCTAGACAAGTGGTAATTCGTTGCTCGGCGTATGATGGAATAGAATGCCAAATGTATGGGATTTGACTTAACGTATATGACAGGCGTCAACGAATGTCAAAAACGTCAAACCCTATACATTTGTCATTCTATTCCATCATACGCCGAGCAACGAATTGCCTCTTGTCTAGGGGGGCTAGACGCCTACCATTAGTAACGTATCAAAATCTCACTTTCGGGATTTTGAACTTCGGGATTCTGAAATTCGGTCAAACTAACATTCGGAATTTTGAATTTCGGTCTTTGGTACGTCGGTATTGTAAGCTTCGGGATTTTCATATAACATAATGTAAATTAAATATTCATGTATATGTTACTATTATTTTATTTAATTGGTTGTTTATTGGTAATTACATATATTATTAATTTATCACAATTATTACCTTTACCGACGCGAGATGGTAATTATTTATAATCAACGATAAATAGGATTTTTACTACATTTATCACATTTACCACAACACATACAAATATTAGCACAGAGCGGGAATAAAACCCGCACCCCTTGCATATCACTCGAATGTACTACCGCCACACTACACCTAACATCTCACAGTCTTTTTATCACACAAAGAGCAAGAAAAGTCTCTATATAAAGTCTATTAAATATGCTTTCTCATTCATTCTTATTTAATAGAGGGAAAATCTACGAGTACCAATAATCCTACTACATAATAGGTAGTATAAACTCAAAAGTTTGTGAGTATGGATGGATGTTTGTTACTATTCACGTAAAAACTACTGAATGGATTTTAACGAAACTTTACAATAACACATAGGCTAGGTTTGGTCGCGATAACCGACATCAACGCGGGCGGAGCCGCGGGCAACAGCTAGTTAGCAATAAAAAAACAGCCCCGCTAGACAAGTGGCAGTTCGTCGGCCAGCGTTTTGTAGAATAGAATGTCAAATGTATGGGATTAACGTCAAAAACGTCAAATCCTATACATTCGTCATTCTACGAGCAACGAATGGCCACTTATCTAGGGGGGGCAGAAAAGATTGCAACATTGGCCCCAACTTTTACCTCAACACCAACCAAATTATTATACAGGGCGTCCCACGGCGATGCTACATGGAGGGAAAGTACCTTAGATCCTTAAGTTAGCTCATTTTGCTTAAAGGAGACATCATTTTATTTTTAAAAAGAAACAAAACTGCATTCAAAGATTTTTTAAAATTCGCTTGCCACACCCGATAATCGAACCGACTAAAATCCGAAAAAGTAACATCCTGTATTTTTATGGCATCAATCGATAGTGTCAATCATAAGGATCAAATTTTGCGTTAAGGTGTTTTATTTTGCCAAATTGAATTTATAATTTTAGGTTTCAATGACTTCTTTTCGTTTAATTTACCATGTTTCTTAGAGAGATTTGATCCTTACCTATGATTGACACTATCGATTGATGCCATAAAAATACAGGATGTTACTTTTCGAATTTTAGTCGGTTCGATTACCGGGTGTGGCAAGCGAATTTAAAAAAATCTTTGAATGCAGTTTTGTTTCTTTTTAAAAATAAAATGATGTTTCCTTTAAACAAAATGAGCAAACTTCAGGATTTAAGGTACTTTCCCTCCATGTGGCATCGCCGTGGGACGCCCTGTATACCTATTATATATTTTATTTCTAATTTATAATTATTATAACTATATAATTTCCCGATTCCCGTGAACACGGAACTGGCGGAACCGAACCCCGTAATATAGTGACAGGCTTCTGTGTCTTGCATCATAATAAGGCATTTCCCATACACATTACCTATGCATACGCCAGAACTGTTGACTCTATAATATGCGTAAGTAATAATAATATGCCTGTTGGCTGTCAGGGTGCTTATATAAAGAAACGGTTTACCGGTATCTGTTCTCATCATGTCATATCGTGTCAATTCGTCGTTTGTCAAAAAAAATCACACTGTATTCGCGCCCTTGTGTTTTTAAACATAAGGGCGTGAGTACGTTGCGATTGTTTTTTTCTTATAATATGTAGTGTTAGAATCTAAACGAAAAACTATGTTCATTTCTGTTGCTATGGAAACTTGTTGTGGTAGCTAGCCAATACCGGTAGCCTGTTTCTTTATATAAGCACCCTTATAGACTACTAGTCGACCCACCTTGGCATCGTTCGAGGCATACTTCGAGACCCCTGTATCACCCTTTAAGCCGTATATGCCTGCAATTAATTAATTTTCGAATAACCTTAGACAAAGCATTTTCATAGAATTTTGTGTGAGTAAGCTATTGTCGATATTGTTCTTTATACTAGTAATGTGTGCATGTCATGTAACATACATCCCATGACAACGTGGCGTAAAAAATGGCTCATACCTACTTCAGTGAAGTATGAGCCATTTTTCACCCTACGTTGAAATGACACTTGCTGCTGCGTCTAGATATACAGTTTGTTTAGTATTACCTAGTAAGCAGTAAAGGGAATGTGTCGGGTTTGTTGACATTTGTCATTACTGCGCTGCTCCCTTGAGTAGTAGCGTGATGATAATATGATATATAGCCTATAAAAGGTACGCCATGTCACAATAATATTATGTGTCAAAATTCATAAACACATATGCGTGCCGTTTCACATTAAAAATACAAAATCAATTCCAGGTTGTATTTTTTAGATGGGTCAGTAAGGGCAGGGACCTCATTCGTTCGTCATTCGCCAAAAACCTTCACATTTTTACTATATGGAACATGTCAATTTGGCTTTTCCTCGCCTGATGGTAAGCTCAGGCAAAGACTCGGAAAAGAGGGTCACCATTATAGACACGTACCATGTTACAATGGTGGCACTGCACTTGCACATTTTGTAGGGAAATACAAAAAATCTACTCAAACTTTAATCATTGTGTTTAGTTAAAAACTTTTCAAGTCCAAGTGATAATTTAAGGTACCTCTGCATATCACATATTGACATTCACATTTTGCTAACTATAATTTTCGATTTGTTGGTCACTTGTAAAGATAATGCCGAAGTTCCTACTTTATACGATACATAACCACAAAACAGATAATAGTACTACATAACACAAGAACAAAAACTACTACAACAAAAACTACTAAACAAAAACTATGCTAATATACTAGCTATTGCTCGCGGTTCCGCCCGCGTAGAATTCAGATCCCGTTCACGCTGCACCTTCTGTTCAGATGCCTCTACTCCCCAGCTTCCCTCGTGACATATTTTGGACTCCCGTTGCACCCCTTTAACCCATATAATATGCGTAATTTAATAGAGTTCAAATAATGTATGGGCATCTACCGGATTTATTGACTTTTGCTGCTCCGCTTTCTTTACTCAAACCTATAAATCCCCGAAGAGGTAGGCACATTTCGCCAACTTTGATATTGTCCCAAGGGGTAGAGCCTTTGCCGTCAAGCGGGCACATATTCATGGGCTATATGTTTACTGGCGGATCAAAAACAGCCCTATCCCTTAGTCGCCTTCTACGACACCCACAGGAAGAGATGGGGTGGCCCTATTCTACTAATATAATATATATCACATGTTACTCAATGTTAATGAAGCTATATTATTAGACACTAATGTCAAAAGAATTTTTGATATCGGTTCAGTAGTTCTTGAGTTTATTCGTTACATACAAAAATAAAAAAATTCTCTTTATAATTTTATTTTACTAGCTGTTGCTTGTGGCTCTGTCCGCGTGGAATTTTCATCCCGTTCAACACTGATAGTAGTATAATGGTACATAGTCTATGTAGGTACCTACCTGGTAATGTAGCTTTCTAATGGCGACATAATTTTTGAAAAGTAAAGTAAATTTGAATTTTATTCGTTACATACAAAAAAAAAACAAATCTTTCATCAAAGGATATATAGTAGGTACTTATAGAGTACAGATAACATCATAGGAACAACACTAGGTAATTTAAAAAAAAAGACATTCGCTTATTAGTAAATTGTATAATAAGTCGCATTGCAAAAACATTAAATTTAAAATTAGAAATTATCTTAAACAAAGAGAAGCCTTCATTCTATTGTTTACCTTAGTTCAACGTGAGGATTTAAAAAATACCTGCAAACCTGAACGACCTCAAATTTCGAACCCTATTAAAATAACATCTGAATGGCCTCATTCTGAGGCCCCTTTATAGATGAGGTTCAAATTTTGAAGTCTTATGGGTATGTAGCAAAAAAAAACTTAATTAGATTTAGAGATAATTGAGATAGGTATAGTTAAGTTAAGACTAAAGGTAATATTACAAAATTGTTAACACATTCCACATTATCAAATTGATTTCGTTTACCTCACAATCACAATCCCTTATCATTATAATAATATGGTTAAGTACGTAACTATCGGTAATCTTATTGTCTCTTTTATACAAACACATACCTAATTAAACAAATTAACTTCCCCCCTTGATTTTGGTTCGTAGTCTCTGTATTTTAAACAAAAATAAAATTAACGAACTTACTTTTTAAAATAAAAAATAGTAAAAGAGACATCAACATTGTTTACCTTTAAATAATAAGTACCAAACCAAATGGAGCATAACTGTAAATCTATTAAATACCTGTAAATTATTACTAAACTGTCATTAATTCAGGAAAACGTCATTTACCAACGACAAGCTTACCACATAGCAAAAACAAGAACATAAAACTATTTTGTAACATTATCAAGTATTGTAAACGAAATGTTTTGAAAACCTTTAAAAATGAACAATGCGATGGTTCTTAAAAATAGTAAAAATTTCTCTATGGCACTACACTAAGACCACTCTTTTGTCACTTCAAAAACATCGAAACTAAATAAAATCAGTGTCTACAGTCACTTGAATTACCACCACTTGATCTTACCCCACCAAATCTAGAAGGCACCTTTCTACATTGAAACTGAAAGAGAATATTACCTTTCTAATTTTGTCAGGTAAACCGGGCTAGTAGGGATGGAATAAGGGGCTAGATTATGCAATTCTTGGACTCGCAAACGATCGAGTATATAAGGTTGTGGTGCGTTCAGAGGAGTAGAAAGTAAGCCAGTCACAACAGGCTAAGTGTAACATAGAATCAGTCCAGCTAAATAAACATGATGTACGCCAAACTCGCTGTGAGTGTAATAAAACCATATTTTTTTATCTATAATAATATTATAATAATCATTTTTATGGCGCGAAATTAACTGTCAGTTTTTATTTTTTTTAAATCATTCGTACAAGTGTGGTATAAAAATATTACATTGATTATAAAAAAAATTTAAATAAACTAATAATAATAATTAGTTATTGTTATGTGTGTTCCAGCTTGTCTCCCTCCTTGTCGCCGTAGTCGTTGCCTCTCCAACGCCCGGTGGTGGCGGCCATCAGTAAGTTCACTTTTCAATTGATTAAAATCCATATTAGAAAAAGATTAATTAAATACTAAATACAAGGCTTGATAATAAGTTTCTTTTCTAAAAGCTAAACAATAGTTTATTTTAAATTAACTACCTACTATTAAATCACTTTTACCATTGTTGACAATAATTATAGAGACCTATTTTAGAGTCGAATAAGCTAACGTAATTGATGCCACTGTCATAGGATAAAAAAGAATTCTTCAGTGTGCTAATGCTTGATTTAAAGAACAAAAAAGAATTGACATTGTAACCAAAGTCACGATACTCCAAGTTCAACGGCAAAGAAAAAATAAAACAAGCTTCATCGCTATGTTCTTTTTTAAATTCATTCATTCTTTTTTCAAATGATCTAATAATAATGATCGTTAGACAACGTTGCGATCAGCCAGTGCTTTTTTAATTTTATCATAGACTATATTATTATGTTTTGTGTAACTATTTAGAAAGGAGCAAAAGATTTTAATCTTATGGCAGAATCGTTTGATGTAAAAATTAATAGGTAGCTTTTTATGTGTTATCGATAATTGTGACTCAATTAATCGTTAGTTTTATTAAATACACTATGACAGTAATATAAATAATTTCAGTAAATAATATGCATGTATGCATGGCATTACAAAACATTCAATTACTAAGCTATATTTTCATCGTAAAAGAGATAAATGTCCTACAAACTTGCACAATAATCGTAGTTAACACCGTATGACAGACGGATCACTAGAAAACATTTAGATCACACGCAACAGGTTGCTGTTGCTACATTTTATGTAGATATCCTTCAGACTGAGACCATTTTGTTCAAATAGCTTACAGAGAAATTTGAATGTAGGTAGGTAATAGGATTTTTACTTAGGTATGCATGTACATATTTCGAAATTAAAAAAAAAAACTTAGTGCTCAAAAATAGAAAAGAACGAAATCTCAGTGTGCCATCAATATTTATGAATACTGAAATGGCCGTTAAAATATCGTAAGATAAAAATGTGTTTTATATTAAATTATTCTTTCAGATGTGTTAAAATATACACAGTTCGTCATCTACCTAATAGCCGCTTTAATTAAATTATATAAGTTTAAAATCTGTGCTAAAATAAATTTTTAACCATTTAAAAATCTGTGTGTCAAATAATTGCATTCGGAATACATTTTTTTTTTCTAATAAAGTGGTAGACCACAGGTTTGATCAACTTACTGGCCTACTTTAAACAGTAGGTACTTTAATCATCTGTCCGAAAAAGAAAAAAAAAAGAAAAACGCGTTTGTGTAGAAATTTACTATAATAAACGGAGAAAAGCAATTTGGATTGTCAAAAGTGGTATTATTATATCATCAGAATTAGTGAAAAGATAAATACCTAGTTGCGCCGAGAGAAATTTTCAAACAATGAAAGTTATTATAAAATCGGTTCAGCGGTTTCGTCTAATAATCTTGCGTTTCATCTAAATTGTACCTTTTTGCGTTAAAAGCTACAGTTGACATACTTACATACATACCTACTATAATCATGTTATTATATGTTATTAATATTTATAATACTTAAGAAACTAACATTCTAAAAAACTAAATATTAATGAAAAAGTAATTATTAGGTACATTATGTATATAAATAATTATTTACCGAAACAATTTTTAAGCCATGGCAATCCCAGTGCCGATTACCAAATATTTAACATTCATTGAACATAAGGTTATGGCTGTTTAAAAAACCCCTATAATCTGAAGACTACGAGACGGTCAGCTCGGAACAAAAAATAATTTTATCCATATAAAACAATAACCGCTTCCAACCGGTCTTATTGGAGATCTATAGGGGAGGCCTATGTACAGCAGTGGACTTCCTATGGCTGAAATGATGATGATGATGATGATGAAAACAATAACCTAATCACTAGCTTTTTGTAGCGAACAGAATGAAAGAACGACTTTATCTGGTTAAAGCGACCCGTTTCAAATTCGAAATTCAAAATTTAAAATTTATTTCCGCCTACAGTATGTAACTGTGACACATTTTTTTTTCTAATCAACTTGTCTATTGATCGGTACAATAGAAAAAAAAGAAAATACTGTTTTTCTGTTCCGTGGGCACAACCCTAAAACTTAGTAGGTTCAACAACATAGTAGCATTATATTATTACCTAACGTTTATGCAATAAGGAATCTTTAAACTCGAATCTTGACTCATCGATGCTAGATAATTCGTCCACAAGTTACAATGTTACGTCGTCAACAGGGAAGTGTCGATAAATATCAATAACTTCGCACCTAGTAGTTACTAATGGGTATAAATAATGTAATTTATCAATAACGCAACTCGTTGAACAGTCATTACTGCATTGAAGTCGAATTACGGTTAGTTACGAGTATTACAAAAATAGAACATTTCGAGTCTGTTTAATCTATTTTTTTCTTTTTTCTCTGTTGGCATTGCACTGCTCGTGTGTTATGCCAGTGTCAAGTTCAGACTGAGGTTTTATTTCATAATTTGTTGATAGTTGTTCAAAAAAAGAGACTTTACTTTCTTACTGATATTAATATTGATGCTAACTAAAGTTTTTAGAAAAAAAAGGGAGGGAGATGAATAGATGATCAGAAGAAATAATTATATATAAACTTCAAATGTAATCGTTGTGCCTCACACAATCTCATTATCTCCCTGTTTATCTCTTTCACCTGGTATTCACTTAGTTAAAGAGAATTGTTCGGATCCCGTGCCCGCGATCCATAGACACCCATTCTCGGGATATACTGTGTAGGTGGTATATCAGGCTATAGCCTATCTTAGTGCCACCTATCCAAACACATGCTTATTTGTAATATTAGTAAGATAAGCGTATATTTGCACGCTTCGCTATGCAATCAGCCACAGTGGATAAAGCTGAACACCTACGCAATTAATGTTCGTTAACATATAACCTATGAAAGGTTTAAGTTGAATGTTAGATACAGCTAAATGACGCTAAGAAATTAAACTTTATGAACTTTATTCACAACAATCTTATGACGTGATGTGTATAAATTTTAATTAACGTCGCTTACTTATTAGCTAAGGATGAACAGCCGTCAAAGGAGATAAGTACACCTTTGTAAACAACTTATAAAAATAAAATGTGTATACTCAATTTCTTTGCCAACTGTAACTACCTAAATAGCGAACTGTCAAGAGATAAATTTAATTCAACTGACAATGACTGACAAAAATATAATACAATTTAATGTAATAAAGATTGATATTAGATACGAAGATAAAAAGGTAATAACTTCCGATTTATAAAAAAAACTGATTATAACAACCCGGTTTATAACGTAATTGAACTTTAAAAAATGTTATATGATCAATACTGAAATGTCATTATTAACACAGTGTTAAATAAAGAGCCTTTTATGTCGATAGTTATGTGAACGTAATTATATGAATAAAAAGGGGTTAAGTGCATGTATGGAAATAATTATAAGCTGTATTTTTTTGTTTACATAACATTCACTTAGGGACATTCACTGTCTAATAATTTTTTTGCCCATCTAAAGCGGTAAGCTTTAGAGTTATTAACGTGTATAATACTCAAGCTCTCTCTCTGACCATTTATTTATACTTTCCTGACTTGGTAGTTGAGCCCTTAGGGCCTTACCATTGTAGGAGGAACGTTAACGAGGAAATAGCGTAACAAAATAACAATACTGCATAAAGTTGTAATGAGTAAACATGATAAATATTACGATTACGTAACAATAACTATTGACCACTAAATAATAATGAATAGTATGATGCTTAATGATTACATTTTGAAAACAGAACACGTGTAGAGCTGAATGGAATACCTATTAGGACAGTTAATTTAATTTTAATTGATTTTCGTATGGTTTGCTATCATTAATAATCTTTATGCTCGGATAGTACTGAGTTTAGTTAGTGAGAGAGAGAGAATATTATAAAAGTTAACAGCCGTGAATAATCAAGACAAAACTAGCAATGTCACATACACATAGGTACATATTCATTGACGAGTATGTAGTACCGTTGTCGAAGTGAGAATACAGTTTTTTTTTTATAAATATGTACCTAAGCGTAAGTATGTATCAAAAGGCATGTGTATCAATAAAACGTTTTTATAAACAAACTGCGCGCTTTTTTGCGGTAGGTGCGTAACTTCAGCAGGGCATTCTCGGTTACGTAAACGAAGAACTAACGAACGAAGAACTAACGAAGCTTTTAAAAATTCCTGTTTAGCGATCGAATAATCTTTAAATTAATTCGAGTTGTACTAGTATGTCATGTTAGGTATATTAAATCTAATAGTAATAATATTTAGGAACAAACCGTTAATGACGTACCTACTCTATTGTAAATACATACAACTATTTTTTATAGATTCAGGGGGTTTACAGGTCTCTACTACCAACAACTTTGGGGTCCAAGCCAACCTCACCTGCTGGGCTAAGCGATAGCCGAGGCTCTGGTGCAGGCTCTCCTCTCAGGGTTGGGTGGTCAGACGGCAGTCGCTCCTCAAAAAACAACAAGCGTATTCCAGGGTTCAAAGTGCAAACTTAGACCGTGACAAGTAAATTGCAATGATGATGATGATGACAATATACTAAGGTTTAATATATCGTGGCAAGCCGGAAAGCATTTATATGAATGTCGTATAAATCAACATTCATTTTCCTATTCGTTATTATACGGAAATAAGACGCTTCAAGCAAATAAGTAACAGTCTGCCTTTAGTCTTACGGTAGAAGTCCACAATTACTGTCAACTATTACACTGAGTACCCAGTTAACTGGCTATAAAAACTTAGGCCTTGTCCGTACTTGACTTATTATCCGTGCTTAATTTATTGCTAACAATTTCTATAACTGTCGTGTTGTCGTTATATATGTAACAAGACATACTCGTAATGTGTTCAAGTATTTTATGATGATTAAGTTACCTCAGTTGTTATGTCCGCTAATACGTTGGCGAACACAGTGGCAAATGCGTTAACCAACACCTGTTGGCGAACGTGTAAGCCGGACGTTAGTTCTAATCATCTCAGTTACTGTGAACTCAGATACTAATCAAAATAAGATTAATTGATGAGTGATTAAACGAAGTTCAACAATTTTATTCGTTTATATCACTAAGCTACGTTTATGAATGTCAAGATGGATTGCTTCCACATTTGCGTTTATTGATGGATTTACTGCGTACATAATGATTGTTAAATTTCTTGGAAAATAAGAATATTGTGATAATAGAGGCTATCCAGATATTGTGAAAGGTACATTGTATGGTTGTAGTCGGTTAGATCCCGTCATAGCCACTTCAGAAGTACTGTAGGTCTCAATACGAACCAAAAAAAAGGTACTTATTCTATCTACAAGAAGTGCATTATAATATTATTGTTTAAAAATAACTTCCTTTTTACGCCCAATATGGACAGTTCCTTACGTCAATATTAAAGAGGTCTGTTAATTATTACCGAGTATTAACTAAAGCGTAGGTACGCAGATTTATTTGACCTGACTTTCAATGCCATTAACTGTCTGGCCGTGGTGATACTGTGAGCGTTTAACGGGTACTTGAGGATTATCTACTAGAATGCCGTTTCTTACTGTAAAAGTCACAACAATAAAATTGTTGTATAAATTTGTTGGTTATTTATCCATTAATTATCAGAGTTATAAGTAAATCAGATGTAAAAATCTTAAATCATTGGTTTAGGTGGCAACTCGAACCTAAAATAACTATCTAATCCATGACCGAGTACCATGTAGGCTTTTCGTCCGAATTATGTAGGTATGTTGCTAAATAAAGTGGACAAGGTGAGAGAAATTAGAGTGACCCGCGTGCAACGTTAGAAAACAGTTTACAGCCAAAAGACATAATAACTGTAATAAATATTACAATTCCTATCACGTGAATGTTTAATAAAACGTTTTCTAATCGGTGTAAAGTTATATGAGCGCTTAACGACACCCGCTACTGTTACTTTGAGGTCAAAGTTGTTATAGCAATTTTGTGTGGCATTTTTATGTTTTAGTGAGCTACGAATATTAAGTTTTCACCTTATAACTTCAGATGCAGGCTACCCCATTCTACTAGTTTTGTTTGGATTCAAATATGATAGAATATACTCAATGTTCAACAGGATTATATTACTCGCTCGCAGTAAGACCTGTCCTTATAGCCCCTGTCATAACTGAGTAGCATGAAGAAATAAATCAACTCTCATTACAAAGTTCAGAAAGTTCAAACCCATTATATACAATTTTTACTCTTTATACGACTTTAAAGGAAAGTTGGTGTGTACCTACTAAAGTCGTAAAATATAAAGGTACATCTATTTCAACAAAAAAGTAAGTGTTAGAACTAATATCTAACGAAATATTGACTGACATTTCAAGACGGATGTTACGAATTTTAAACACACTGACTTTCCATTTTCAAAATCTTAAATGAAGTTTGAACGAATGGAGGTAGAGACTAGAGAGTGAAAACACATAAAAACTTTTTTTATGAGGCATACCGCGTACGTCACGTCAGTTAGTAAACGTATTACCTAGTTTTAATTGAAGGCCTCTGTGGCGTAGCGGTAGTGCATTCGACTGCATCAGGAGCCCGGGTTCGATTCTCGTTCAGTGCAAATATTTGTATGAAATGGATATGTCTATTTTTTCATTGGTCTATGTATTTCTATGTATAATGTCGATTTACATACATACATAAATACTCACGCCTGTAAATCCCCGAAGTGGTAGGCATAGGCGTATTTACACCCATATTTCGGCAACTATAATTTTCAGCCTCACGTGAGGGGTGAGCCTATTGCCGTCAAGCGGGCACTTACATGCTAAATAAACTAGAGAGCGCTGTATAGAATATCGTAGAATATTTATTTATTAAAGAAACCGCAATTCACCATAAGTGTTTTCATTATGCGCTTACTAATCAGCTTATGTAACTTTCAAAGTTCTTTCAAATGGCGCATGCTAGTAGGGTCGAGTTTCATCATTATTTCTATAGGCTTATAACATACGTTATGGGGTCAACCAGTCCTAACGAATTCATAAATCGAATGCCAAAAATTAGTTCATTCAATAGATTGAATGTAAACGTCAACAGTTTAGATTGCCAGTTATAAAATTAGTAATTTATTACTGGCTGATGTATTAAGTAAGTACCTAGTAGATTTTATCAATTAATGTCGACTTGTAATTGAGTTGTAGATGAGGTAATAATAATGTAGGTATTAGAAAACCGGCGAAATTAATATATTATGATGTTGGTGTAACAGAAGACAAAGTAGAATACCTAGAATAAATATATATGGTACCTAATAAAATTAATATGAATTAAGTTATGGATGATAGAAATACATAGGTACATAATTTAAATTACATGCTTTATTATGTACAGGGAGAGAAGAAAAGACAGCCCCTCTAGATAAGTGGCATAATAATAAATCAATGTTTGGGATTGATACATATTTTGACGTTTATGACAGTCGTAAACGTGTGTCAATCCCATACATTGTTCATTCTTTTCTAGGATTGCCACTTTCTAAGGTTCGTATTCCAGAATGGTAGTAACTAAGTTCTGAATTTCGATTTATCTAAGGACAGATTGTTTATACCTACATACCATCGTCGGTCCTTAGATAAAATGTAAATCTATCACTCTGTCTTTTAAATCAATCCTCAGATAAATCAAGATGCAGGATTAGGTTTTGTTATAAGAAGGCACAATATCTTTAAAATGCCCATTTAAAATGAAAGTAACGAGACGTACTACAAGGCGTTTAAAACGCAAATTTAATTTATAAGTACCTACCTACCTATATTCTTGCGTAAGATATACCTATGATTTGATTACTCAAGTACTAGCTATCTTTCCGCACTCAAGTGTTCATAAAATAACCCACTCAAACGACCAGGTCAGCTAGGTTCCATAAAGTAATGCCTTTCACAGTAACCTTTTGACATTTACAGGTTAATATTATACTAAACAGGATCTTTCACATTGTGAACTTTGAAACCTATCACTGTACCATCAGTTTCGAAAACCAAAGGGCGTATGAGTCTATCGCATTCGCAATCTCAAGCAAAAACTAGATGAATAGGTGTCGGGTTATGCAATGTAGGCTCTAGGTTCCCGTAGTTTTACCTCTCTTAGTACGTTTTATTAGTTGACTATTACAAGTAAATTTATTACTAAATTTATAAATATTTGAAAACTCATAAAATGCTAATACAATCTCTCCTCACCAGTGGCAAAAGGTGAATATTATTTAAAGGGAAACCGGTGGAAATCAAACATTGCTATCCATTATAAAACTGGCAGGACTTGGGTTATAGGGACCTCTTGTTACTGTTCAGCACCACGGAATAGACGAAAAAATTACCTATCCCTTCTTTACGGGTAGAAAACTTACTCTAGCTACCTATCCGTAGAGTGAGGATCCTTATCCTTCCGTAATTTACCGTAGGTGCTTTTATTACCATGAGTTTTATCCAGTTTTATCCTATTGTATTATGTATTTCCATGTAAATTATCGCTTTCAAATAGTCTTTTTTAAAGCAGTATTTGAGTTAACTTGCTTATAGTAGCGCTATACTTTTATTATATTCTTTCGATTGTATTAAGTATAAAATATCTATGGTCGTTATTAAAAAAATATTATCAGCAAGTTGCCAGTTAACAAATTATTTGTTAATTAGTAAAAGTAACACATGATACTTCGTTTAAACTGTTACGAAACGAAACTAATTTTTAGTTATTTTTGGTAGGTACCTATCTCTAACTTTTATTCGTTGAAAGTTATAATAACAACAGCAATGCCCTTATTCGGTAATGACTGCAATGAATGAACCGTGTCTGGGCTTGTGGTGACGAGAAAAAGAAGTAGGTACCTACCTATAGAATGTAACCACATGTTTTTATAATTCACATGTCAATTGGAGCTTGACGATCATTACAATGCGATTAACCGAAATTATAAAGGTTTGTTTCTTTTTTCTATGAAGCTGGAAGTCCGGAAAGAGATCCGGACTTTACACTTTACGTAATGTACCTAATATGAGACCTAATACAATGATTGGTGAAATAAGGGTATTAATTCACCTCTGCCAAACCCTCTGGAGATAAAGGCGTAATTGTATGTATGTCTGTAATGTACCTACTCGTTCTCTTAACGTCAGAGTTATCTCGGTTAATCCAAAATCCGATATCCTCTCTCCTACTTCTCTTTTTTGTATATAGATTGGTTTATCTTGGCTCACAACAAAGGTTCAAGTCCTGAATGTAGAATTTCTCATTAAAATTCATAGCAATAGTCTACATGGCCAAATTAAACATAGCAAAAATTGCATTCACATAGAATGTCTTGTAACACAATATTTACTTACGCGTATAACTATTACTGATTTTTTTATCGGCATATTATGGCACTGGTAGTTACCTATTACCTCAGCGTACGCAATCATAACGCCTATTATTTGTGGTGATTCCGCCATTAAGCAAATACCACGGCATATAAAATCCATAGGAAATATCTCGCTACACTATTCGTATTCCACAATACTGTGAAGATGTTACACATAAAGCCATCCACTAGGCAACATTTTGACTTGTGACATGTTGCATAACATGTTGCTCACGGCAACGCTGACCTGTGAAAACGGTAGCCAGTCTAGATAGGCACCTATTTCCGTATAAGTCATCGATCCTAACCTTTATGTATGAATAACTAGCTGACCCGCCTCGGCTTCGCCCGTGGCTAATTCGAAAGACCGTATCACCCCTTTGAGTCGTATTTTTTTAGTTTTTAAATAATGTACCTATGAGAATCGACCAGATTTGTTGATATTTATGACCACTGCTCCGCTTCTTTGAGTAGCAGCGTGATGCCTATAACCTACCTCGATAAATGGACTATTCAACGTAAAAACAATCTTTCAATTTGAACCAGTAGTTTCTGAGATTATTCAACCAAATGAACAATCTATTAATTCAGCGTTATAAATTTATAATAGTAGTAGTTAATACGAGTAATAGGTACATTAAGCATTAAGCTAATAGGTATTCGCTCTTGAGTGGTATATCTTCAATCCTTAGTTACGTAATCAAAGCACTAGCGGCTAATCGAACTGTTGCATACAATGTAGACGTTGATATAGCTGGCTTAGTTCCTCGGGTAGATACTCTTTCCGGTTGGGTGTGCACAAATAGGATAACATAAGCATTATAGTGGGTATACAATACACCCGTCATTCATTAGACACTCAACTACTATTAGACAGCCTTTGTGATGGTAGTGAACGCGACTGTCAAGCAGGGGGCGTGGGTTTGTTACAGCTCAGTGCAAATATTTATGTATTTGTTGTTTGTTGTTGTGATACGAACATCTATGGCAGCCGTTATGGGTTGTTGGAGCCTTAAAAGGTTCAACAACTGGTCTAACAGCAATACTTTGATATCGCCAATGGGTTGTGAAGGCCAGAAGGCATTCGCTTCACGGAAAATATCGAAGATTAGCCAAATTCGCAGTTAGACTTATAAAACCGGACCTCAGACTCCGAGGTGAAAGATATGGATGCAAGTTGCTATGAAGAAGAAAAACATGTGGCGCTATCAAAACAACTTGCAACCTGCAAGTCGGTCTCTAAGTCAGCAGACGCTGTAATAAATCATCTTTCTACATTTTTACTGTTTTATTACACTAAATTGTTTAAAATTAATTAGTTTTTTAACCGTATCGAGGTCGGTATCTCTCTTGTAATACATAATACGCAAGTAAGTGAGTCATTCTTATGTACGATGCGAAGAGTTAGTATTATTCAACGTGCTTATAGGTGAATAGAATCCCAAGTAGAAAGCATAGGAAATATATCTGTATGTAATAAATAACTTACATTGTGACTTGTTTTGTGAAGCCTAACTCACTAACTTATAAGAATGTGAAATAAAAGCATCTCTAATCAAAATTAGAGTTGCTTTTTTTTAAAGAACATTAGCAACCGAAATTACTAATATTCTCTCTAACCCCTCCAGCTAAGCTAAATGGCTTGTGTTAGGAGTGGGTTGACGTCGGTAGCGTAATGGCCAGGATTCGACCCGATACCTCTCGATCGTATAGGTCCAACCCCACCAAACGGACGGCATCGGCCCGGATTTTACAATCTTTAAACAAAATTAAATCTTATTATCATAGTGTTTGAAGTTTATATTACCAAGTCACGCACAACAGCTTGACAGCGACGTGCGGCGGCATGACGCACGTCAAGCTGTCATGCGTGACTTGGTAATATAAACTTTAAATGCTGTGATATAAGATTTATTTGTTTAAAGATTGTAAAATCCGTTCCGATGCTGTCCGTTTGGTGGGGTTGAACCTTAAGGCTGTCTCTTTAACCACTAAGCTACAGACGCATTTCGCATGCTTGTGACCAAAGTTCAGAGTGGGTGTATAGGGACCGATTATGATGTTTGGGGTCCAAACCAACCTCAATTTATTTGCCGCCACACACTTGTAGATTAACGGACGAGGCTCTGGTGCATACTTTTCTTCCTGGGTTAGGAAATCAGGTGGCAGTTGCTAAATGTCAATTTAAGTAAAATCTAGAAAAGAATAGAAGAGAGTGATATCTTCAAAATAAACAAGAGATGATAAACTAACGTGTCTTATGCAGTCCTTATGTAACAGTGACACCCTTATTATACGCTATGCCATTACGTCATCAGAGCCGCAAGTTCCATCAAATTGTCCACTTAATCGGGAAAGTGCGCATATGTACGCAGAGCAGCGTTTACGATTCGTTAACTGTCGCAATGTGAATTAATTCGTGTCTGGTAAAATTCGGTTTC
The DNA here is from genome assembly GCA_914767945.1 of Eilema depressum. Taxonomy (NCBI): domain Eukaryota; kingdom Metazoa; phylum Arthropoda; class Insecta; order Lepidoptera; family Erebidae; genus Eilema; species Eilema depressum. Next base: position 28,376,076 of record OU612012.1, on the reverse strand, counting down.
GTAATTTGTCAGTACAAATGTGATTACGTATATGAAATTTTTGGTAAATCGGTTCCAAATACTTGTAATGATGTTAAAGTCAGATAATTTATTATGTAGGTAATAAGATTAATGAAACCTCTATTGTAGTGAATTAAGTCATTTGAATTATGACCAAACTGAACACAATAAAATCACTCACTTTGAAATTTCACGATTCAAAAATTTGTTACCCAATGGTTTGGTTAAGAATCTAGTTTGATACCTGTGTCGAGCACTTTACTTTTGACTTTTCAATTCTTTGCAGCAGTACATAGTAATTATAAAATCATTTCCCAAATTACTATCATTAGAATATCCAGAAAAAAAATTGCAATGATTTTATTATTTTTATACGCAAATAAAGTGTACTAAACATCTCTATTTCCTTCTTTACAGTAAGCACGTGACAATCCACGTACCTTATAAGGTACACACGTACCATCACCACCACGTTTCCAAGGTGCACGTCCCAGTACATGTGCCCGTGATCAAAGAGGTACAAGTGATCAAGGAAGTACCAGTGATCAAGCACGTACCCGTACCAGTGGTGAAACATATCCCAGTGGAGAAGAAAGTGTTCGTACCTGTACATGAGCCTATCCATGAGGAGGTTCACCATGGGTGGGAGAGCGAGGCGCTGTCCCATGGCTGGCACTGATCGGTTCAATTTAACTAGCTTTAAGGTGAGTTACAAATCAATTAATCAATTATCCCATCGCAGTCTACTACTGGCCAGTGGCCATAGGCCTCTCCTAACAACGTTGGGAGGCTTTGGCCTACTGTTTCTACGCTGTCCAGACGAGTTGGTACAGGGTTTTATTTCGAGTTATCCTTCTATCGTCTGCGTATTTTTTCGTTTATCGCCTCCTACGACACCCTTCGCATGAAATGGGGCTGGTGATACTTTTATTCATTCTCCGTCACCACATGGATACCAATACTTGTATAATTAGAATTGAAGATGGGTTCAAAATATAAATTTGGAACCAAATCTAATCAAAGTCATCATCTAAGTTGAATGTCTTGTAAACGTTGACTTGGATGTTGAATTCAATCTCATTCAAAATGTCAAAAACTGTCATGAAGTTACAGTTACTGAGCAAAGTTAGGGGTTGTGTGCCATCAGGTGGATTGAGCGCTAATTACCTACATAAAAAATATGAATCACTTAAAAAAAGGAGCACTAAATCTAATCGCAATGCACACGCACGTATGAAGTCTAATATGTAGCATACTAAGCTAGCCTGCATTCTTTAGTACCTATATAAATAACACGAATGTTTCTTTTGTTACCAGGATTCTAGGATTAAGATCCACACATCGCCATAGCGACTATGAAGAAGAAGTTACCATGTTACCATTAATTACCAGTTGTGTGACTTAACGTGATTTATGTTTTTACGTATACCCAATTAATAAAAAAAAAACGCGGCGCACGAGTAATACAAAATACCGCGTAACCGGTCTACGTAAATGTATGTAACCTACAAATTATATATTTTCAAAGAGGCTATTTTATAATAATAAGACGAATGTAGAATACTCAAGAAAGAAAGTTTGAATAATTAGATAAACCGCACACGTAATGTGTATGTGTGTACCTATATAAATTAAATATTGTTAGTATATTTATTATACTACCTACTGAATTTACATAGAAATAAAAAATAAATTGGTATTTTATAAACACTTTCCTTAAAAAAAGAAGTACAAATTATTACGATTAATATGTAATATATGTAAATAGTAATGTAACCTAAATGTGCACTCAGCATTATATTTTGTAGTCTAATAATTTGCAACAGAATAAGATATTTATTGTCACCAATACATTAAGAAAGTGTTTCCATATAAAATTATGAGCCTGATAGAATTATATAAATAGTGTTACCATAGTCTATAAACCACGTTAATATGTAAGAACCAAAGAAAAATACAGATGTGTCTAAAACTTTTTATAAAATGTTGTTTTCTTTTCCAAATACTAAATCCTTTAACTCGTTCCTTACCTTCTTTCTATACATACATACGAGTACATACATACATACATACTGCATACATAAATATACATACATCTATACTATTATATAATTGTAAAGTGGTCGCGTCTGTACATTGGAGATATTTAAAAAAAACTACTTGGGTTATGTTATGTTAACGATACTGAACACGAAAATATTTTTTTTGAATTTCCTGTCTGTTTGTCTGTTTGTTCGCGATGGACGCAAAAACTACTGTACGGATTTTGATGCGGTTTTTTTTGTTAGAAAGGGCTTGATCAGACTTAAAATCTTACGTTTGTTTTATCGCAATCAGTTGAGTAGAACCGAAGATATGAGCAAAGGTCGCGTTACTCGAGATGCACGCGGGCGGAGCCGCGGGCGGAAGGCTAGTACTACATACATACATACGCTCTCGCCCTTGAGTATATATCAAGCTCTCGCCTATTTACGGTAGGCAGAGACAACAGCCCGCCATTTGACTCTATCCTCACACACTTTCCATGTTCCTATTTTCCTCTTTTCTCTGTATCTTCTCTATGCATCTGCCTTCCAACCAACTCTGATTTCTTATCTTGTATCTAGGTGTATAAAAAACATCAAGTGAAAACTTGATCAATATGTTTAGATACTTTGAAAATATTCTCAACTCGCCTACAGAAGTTTAAACTTCAAAGATACTGGTCTATCTACAAAAAATAAAACAATTAGGTATTTATACAGTTATATCTTGACCAACTTTAATAAAAGAACACAAAAAATAGAGTTAGATAATATAACTACATAATTAAAACTTTGAAATGATTATACACAGCAATGTTACTACAAATTATAATCACTATTTTCAAATGACCACAATAATGTACATGAAAATACTCGTACAATAACTCATTTTAAACCAGTCGGTTTTGATCTAAGGATTCGAAGGTTTAAATCGTAATTCCATTTTATGACCGTTACTATGAATAACCGAATATTCAAACGGTTTAGTAGATTTTAAGAAATGTATTTATAATACACAAAACATACTTCTTATTTTTATTATACATAATAGTCTAGTCAACAAGTGCTTTTTAGGTCAAAAGTTTTTCATATATATTATGTTTGGGGTGTCATTCGATTTGGAATGGCATGTCAGATAGTTTTTGAGAAAACTCTAGGGCTGTTCGCAAAAATTGAACGCTATAAGAAATTGTGAAAAAAAAGGAAACATTATCAAGATGAAACATTCTCAGAAGAAAAAACTAGGTATAACATAAAAAAAGAAAAAAAAAAAGAAAACATATTATGTATTTGTAAACCATAATTTATAAATAAACTTACTTGAATTAAATAACATTTCTAATTAATTTTTGTTACTAAGATGCTTGGGCTAATAAAATTAGAGAAAAAATCTTACTTTTTTTAATTGTTGATAAAATATACGTCAGATAAAAGTTACATAAGTTGTGTATGGTCATAGGTTATATTAGTTTATAAGATATTTGGACAAAGTTGATTTCTTCTCTACAAAATTAATTAGTTAATTAATATTCCATATTATTTTATTCACTTATAAATTACATTGTAGAATACAATTTTGAAGCGGCTTTTGAATTTTCTCAAAAAATATCTAGTATACCATGTCATACCGAATCGAATTCGAGTCATAATTTTCGGAGAGTATAAAAAAGTTTTGACTTAAAGCACTTATGCTAATAACAATAGTTACCTACTAAACTTAAAATAAAACAATTTAGCTCAATAAAGTGTGGTCAAAATAACTAAGTAATAATGTGTCTTATATTTTAATAATAATAGTCTATCTACTTGACTTTTTAACAACAATATGTACACTTTTGTGTAATATTAATTATGTCTGTGTGGTACAAACTATATCGCAAGTGAATACTTATTAGCAAGAAAACATTAATATACACAGAATTTGTGCAATGTACAATAATATAAATGATTTATATTCATTATATTTAACAACATAATCACATTTAAATGCAATATCTAAAACCGACTGAGTCCAGTACTCAAAATATACAAATGCAAAATTATATTGTACATCAAAATAAAGAAACCAAATCAAAGACGCAAACTTCCTTCCGTTCAACCTTACCACAATGTAGGTAGTGTAAGTACGCCTACGTACGTATTAACCTGCCTATTGTGGTTAAAGAGACTGACTATACAAAATCAATTCACAAGTTCGGTAAACCACGCGTTTGTCAAAACGTGGGAAACCGCGTTTGCGATATTCAAATGTGTAGTTCTCTGATTACAAAACACATCATTTCATATGTAGTAAAAGCCACGATGCTGGTGATCTGGGCCTTATAAATCGTCACTGACCATCCTCTGAACAATCCTCGGAAACCTTCCTTCCTGTATGCATGATACAAGCACTGATACAATGTCTTACATTGTATCAGCTGTGATACCTGCTTTGGTATCTTGTACTTCTCATCGGCAATGTGACTCTGAAAATACAAGCATGAATCGTTTTAATTAGACCCCGACAGAGAGTTACCTTCTGTGAGATTTGTATTATTACTTTGAGGGCTCCTTAGCAGGCCTTACAAAGTGATGGAATTCAACTCGATGTGGTCGATCGAATAAAAAGTGATGGAAACAACGAAGACATTGAAATTAATAACATACATACATATAATCACGCCCTTATCCCCGGAGAGTTAGGCAAAGAATTAATACCCACATTTCATCAATCATTGCATTCGGTCACATAATAGGGGGTGAGGCTATTACCGTATAACGGTCATTATTGTTGACTTGAGCCATGCATCTGAGGCTGATCTGTATAGTGTAATATCTGTCTGATGTTAAGCAGCCTTATCCCTTAGTCGCCTTGTACGACACCGTACGGGAAGAGATGGGGTGGCCCAAGTTCTAAACTACTGGGAACCATGCGGCTTGAAATCTATTATATATCTTTCTTGTATAGGTATACATATAAAAATCAATTACTGTTCGTTATTCTCGCTAAAACTCGAGAACGGCTGGACCGATATCGCTAATTTTAGTCTTGAAATATTCGTGGATGTCCAGGGAAGGTTTAAACGGGCTAAAAAAATATGGCGGTACAAAGTTAGTTAGCTAGTTAATAATAAAGATTACTTACCGCCATTTGGAGCCGCCTTTTGGCTAAGTCAAAGGGGTAAGTCACAGTCTTCGAAACAAAGCCGGCCACACTCCCGGCTATAGTGCTAGCCAACATCAAGTTTTGGGGTTTATGAGGGTTGCCCTTCGAAGTGGAGCACTCATTGGCTAATTTCTGAGCTTCCGTACACTCGTCCTGGTTAAATTGTGCCAGAATCAAATGTTGAACAACCCTGAACGTCGTGAAAGAGATGCCGACTGATGGGCCCATCTGGAAGGTAGAGTATTACCATTATAATATTCTGTACCCCTAGCACAAAAAACTATCGTAATCGTAACCTAAACATATCGAGATAACGGAGCATTGCGATTGGCAGGCTTCACACGCACACGAGTTGACAGTAGCAACAGTAGGCAGGTGGCCAATCGCAATGCTCCGTTCTGTCAATACGTTTACATTACGATTACGATAGTTTTTCGTGCTAGGGGCACTGATCCTTCATATTGATCTATGAATGATCAGAACTTAAAGCTAAAGACTTCGTTTGTTTGAACGCGCGAATCTTAGGAACTATTGGTTTGAATTAAACAAGTCTTTTTATGTCGAATACCACAATAACTGTACCCATAAAACGTGTTTTTTATAAGAAAAAGGTGGTTTGGGATCAGTTGAGAATAGTAGAATATACAAAAATGGGATCAATAAGGAAGTAAAAGTGGGATCAATTAAGAATTTTCGAATTCGGGACAACTTTCGTGGGATCAATACGGAACAACCCCGTTTATCGAGGAAGGTTAGAAACTATATATCATTACGCTACTACTTAAATGGGCGGAGTAGTACGCATAAATGTCAAAATCCGTCAATTCCTACACATTATTTTAAAACTAAAATATACGAGCATAATTTTTATTGTCAGAAAATCATAATTTTATCGTTGTTCCCGATTGCATCCAAGGTTTTCACATCGGAGCCGAGCCGTCTGCCTACTCTTTTGGCGACTGCCGTCAAACCTCCCAACACTGAGGAAAACCCACACCGGAGTTTTGTCCGTCAACCAACAGGTATACTTACCGGCTTGCAGGTGAGGTTAGCTTGGCCCTGAAGATCTTGGTGGAGTGCCATACATCCTCATTTGCAATTGCTTTTCCATGACAAATATACAAAGAACATCCATATCCATACTAATATTATAAATACGCAGGTAACTCTGTCTGTCTGCTATGCTTTCGAACCACTGAACCGATTTTGTTGAAATTTGGCACAGCGGTAGATTAGACCTTGGGAAAGGACAAAGGCTATGTTTGGTCGCGATAACCGACATCCACGCGGATGCAGCCGCGGGCAACAGTTAGTAATAAATATAATGTACAGGTGGGCAGTATAACAAGCTAACTTGTATGAAAACGTGTAAAAAACAAACCTGCAATAAAGAAGCACTTAGCCCTTCGTAGAAAGCACTAATCCCGCCAGTCTTGTAGACTTTCTTGGCACCTCTTAGGAATCCTCCGTACTGATCGTGGAGGAGGATCTGGCGAACTCGAACTACTTCTAGGGGAATTACCAATGTTGTGCTGACGCACCCAGCCCATGCACCGCTAGCGAGACTTACTAACGTTCTGAAAAAACACGTTGCAGCTACTCATTGTCGTCGTGTCATATAGTTTTAGTAGGTTTTCGAACCCGACCGCAGACAACAGCAGATGGCAGCATCGTATTCCACTTGGTTTTGAGTCTTGCGTGAGATAAGATATCTGACGTATTTCTTTGGTCCACACTAATGCGCCGCGTAACATCCAACTGCACATCAGTGCTGAAGAAGCCAGTACCTAGTTTCGCGACGTCACGTCGTTTGCTGCTGTTGTATGCGGTCGGCTACGAACTCGCACCTATTATATGGGTTATGGCTTACTAGACAGATATACCTACGCAATGATATGCGAGTACTAGACCAAGTCAAACAAACAATTGACAAGTAATGGTAAACGGTTACCTCTTCTTCCTTATAACGCCTATAAGATTGTAATCCGCAAAACATATTTTGACAACTAACTGATCAGACCTACGATAGGAACTACGGTTAAAATAAACTTTACAGCGTTACTAACCATTTAACTTAGAAAATTTCATCGAGTAATACACGAGAACTTAGTTTAGCTAAATGTATTTTCACTGATGAAAACCAGCCAGAAGTTAACAGTTCGTAATTCGCGCTCAGTTTCACGAAAAACATCGAAGTTCGATCATCGAACATCGAAGGAAGTAAAAATAAATAAATAAATAAGTTCGGCCTTTTCGAGTTAAGACTGAAAGTCAATCCCAATTGAGTTGAGATTTTTTACTTTTACCTAGGATATATTCTCAGCGATGTCACTCTCGCGACCCAGAGGGAAAGAAAGTTAGTTATCTACTCGACAGTATTGTTAATTAGTCATTTTCGCCAACTGGTCAGTTTCTGCAATTGGCCAATTTCATTAAAATCTTTATTTCGTTACTATCCCTAATTCGTCAGTTGGGTTATCAGGTCAATGTATAAATCTCGTCAGTTTATGCATTTTGACTAGATGTACAGTCGTTAATATCGGCATATCGGATTTTTATAAACTTAGAAAAATGCTAAACTCATCTTGGATAAATTTGTAATTTGTCGATAAAAATGTAAATTGACGATTTGACGATTGATTAGTTAACAAGTTTATTATTTCTTACGGTATGATTCCGAAGCCGACCGCATACGACAACTGGCAACGCATGCAGCAGATACAGCGCACCCATTACTTGTTAAGCTCCGATACGAATAAAGAGGACCATTGAGAAGCCGCAATGAACTACGTGCATGTGCTGCGTGCGTCGGCAGTTGTCGTATGCGGTCGGCTACGGAATCATATTTTTATAGTATACTAGCTGTTGCCCGCGGCTCCGCCCGCTTGGAATTCTGATCCCGTTCATCGCTGATATATAGCCTATATGTTAATCCAGGGTATAACCTATATACATACCAAATTTCAACCAAATCGGTCCAGCCGTTTATGCGTGAAAGAGTAACAAACATCCACACATCCGTTCTCACAAACTTTCACATTTATAATATTAGTAGGATTAATAAGACCTAATTATTTTGTCAAGCAATCCCAAACTTCTTTCCTTCCTTCTTCAAATAGATCTTCTATCATGAAAGTAGAAACTATATTTGTGATGCGTTTATCCAATGCAATCGACCGCCGTTTTCTACATATTCTTAGCTGGTATATAAGTATGATACGCTACACATTAATCTGGATGCTACATTTATCTAACCTACCCCAAATAAATAGACCGGTAGGTACAGTTCAAAAAAATACCGACCGTTTTAAATTATCCATTAGTATCTATGTGATTGTACCTACTACAACTGACCAAATACGGAAATCAGTTGAAATTGATAAACTGACGAGATTCATACACTGACCAGGTACGCCAACTGACGAATTAAGGAAAGTGACGAATTAATGATATTAGTGAAATTGACTAATTTCAAAAGTGACCGGTTGGCGAAAGTGACTTATTAACGAAACTGTCGAGTAGATAAGTAGATAACTCGGAAAAGAAGCTATAGAAGGCTTTCCTTTATCAGTCACATCTCTTCAGTACACGCAAGAGTCATACAAATTAACAATATTTAGATGTTGTAGTATATAATCGAAGAAATCCAAAGATACAACTTACTTATCTACATTGCTTAAATGTGCCGACGCGTACTGTGTTGTTAATTCATACACATAGAATTGACTGCTTACTGCTAATATAGAGTGCACCTGCAAAAGCAAAAAAAAAATTGACTACATAAATTCCTTCTTTTCTTAGATAACCCTCGGGATGCACAACAAAGTGGCTGTCAAAACCGAACCGACTAAAGCCGTACCGGTTTATTTATATCAAACCTGTTGCATTCAACAGGTTGGCTTGCGAAGCGGAATATTCAACTGATTCTGACAATCAGGTTAGCGACTTCCCAATAGACCTTTTAGACAAAACAAACCTGATCAAAACGGAATATCATTTTCCAAACCATTTTCAACTAATTATGAAATTTTTTACAAGATTGCCTATTAAAAACCGAAATTAGGTACCCCTCCAGTTAGTTAAATTGCTTGTGTTAGGAGTGAAATCACGTCAGAGTAGGTATAATTCGAATCTAGGGCCAGGATTCGAATCACTAAGCTAAGCGAAGTAAAACCGTTGACTTTTGTCCTTTTGCCTGCCTGTTAAACACAATGGGCGGTCTTCAGTGCAACGCCTCTATCAAATAACCACTTCCTTTGTACGAGACAAGAAGGTTCCACAGCGATAATACTACTGTATATAATTCATATAATATAGATAGGTTGTAGACATTCAAATGAGCTCATCTGCAGCATTGATGGAATGAAAGGCGAATGGGCGTTTCGTCCCATATGGTGTAACACTTTTTGACCTATATCAAATGAAAGGTCTCAATGAGTGTATTATTTTTTTGTATGGACATAAATCTGTATTTCGTGCAGGGTAAAAGTTGTGGGGGTTTCAGTTACTAAGAAAGTATTTAATTTATTTTAAATAATTAGTGTTTTTATGACAAAATACTTATTTATTTATGCTATTTTTACCCGACTATGTTAAAGCCAAAGGAGGATTATGATTTTGACAGGCTATGTATGTATGTATGTATGAACTTTGTATGTATATTCACTAATTCCCTCATAGCTCTTCAACTACTAATTAGAACTGGACAAGTAAGGTATTGTTAGAAGTGTCTTGATCGTCTACTTATTATAGGCTATATAATGTGTCACTGAATTTAATGTGGCGCCCTCTAGCGGTCATAAAGTACTACGTTAAAAAATAAAATTGAGGTAAACATACCGTGTTTAATATCAAATTAAAGGCCTTAATTAGTACATTTCAAATATGTATAAATTATTGGGATTTTTGAATGAAAGGACATCACCCATTTTAGTCCAAAATTGAAAGTGCCGGCCAAAGAAAATAAATACGATATTCCGTTAGAACTTGTCCTCGCTAGCATTTTCTATTACCACGTCAAAGTTGAGGGACCACTGCGCTTGGTTTTATTTGAATTTAAAAATCTTGGAAACATAAATTTTTTATGATACGAATTATTAAAATAGTTAATAAAAGCAATAAAAAATAACCCCATATTGCACATCGTTGTATTTCGTCCATTTATTTAGGTCCATAATGAAAAGTGCTGGCCAAAGTACCTATACAAATATGAAATTCCGTTAGAGCTTGTCCTCGTTAGCATTTTTTACTATGGCGTCAAAGCTGAGGGACCACTGCTCTCAGTTTTATTTGAGTTCAAATATCTTGGAACCATACATTTTTATGATATGAATGATTAAAAACGAATAAAAATCATTGTTCTATATTGGAAGAATAATCAATAAAATCAATAATAAATAAACCCCATTCTGCACACCGTTGTTTTTTACCCATTTATTTAGGCCCAAAATTGAAAGTGCCGGCCAAAGAATACGAGTATGATATTCTGTTAGAGCTTGTCCTCATTAGCATTTTTTATTATGGCGTCAAAGCTGAGGGTCCACTGCCCGACTAACGGAATGTCATATTTGTATTCTTTGGCCGCTACTTATTTTCAATTTAGCACCTAAATAAATAGACGAAAAACAACGGTGTGCAGTATGGGGTTTATTTTGTATTAGTTTTATTAACTATTCTTCCAATGTAGCACGACATTTTTTATCCATTTTCAATAGTTTGTGTCATAAAAAATGTATGTTTACAAGATTTACGAACTCAAATAAAACCGAAGGAAGTGGTCCCTCAACTTTGACGCCCCAATAAGAACAAGTTCTAACGAAATATCGTATTTGGCCAGCACTTTCAATTTTGGACCAAACATGTATGCAGCGTGAATAATGTTCTTTTGAAGCATTTAATGCTAACTATTCAAATCGATTTAGAAAGAGAAAATTAAAATATTGGTTTCTGCTTTTAATTTTTTTTGTTTCATGCTTTTTATATACCTATAATAATAGCAGGTTTTATGGAACGGTTCAGCGGTGGTAACCGCTGAACCGATTTCCATAAAACCTGCTGTATCGTGATGTATAAATTATGACCTTTCATTTGATACCCAATACGGGTATATTTGAAAATAGATTAGATTTTGGATTGATTTTCATTCTTCATAATTCAAATGGTTGAACCGATTTTTATGAAACATAGCTAAAAATACTCTCGACTTAACCCTCTTTCGATCAAAAGAAACAGAATTGAATTCGGTTCAGCCGTTTGGGAGCTACGATGCCACAGACAGACTGACACACACGCACACACATACAAACACACACACACACACACACACACACACACACACACACACAGACACACTCACACGTCAAACTTATAACACCCCTCTTTTTTTGTTAAAAATATGTGATCGGTACAACCATGAACCATGTCAACCAGTAGGTGAATTAACCCTAGTTGAGTCAACCGTAGTTGTAATGACCGTCGGCGAAATGATACAAAACCGTAGAACTATACTGCAAAGCCTAATTGCACAAAAAATATTTTTTACTTACACCCTTATAACTTTGGACCTGCACGAATTTCTGATAAAAATCTTTCATTTTTACATATAAATAGACTAAATGAACATGTTTACACTAGTCGCAACTTGTTACAAGGGTTGGGACGCAGCTCATACAAAAGTGCCCGTTCTCCTTTACATAGGTTTATGCAGGATTTATGTAAAATTATTACATTTTCTGACGTCAGCTTGTCTGGGACGTTTAAGAAACATACACTTCCAGTGTTTTATGATTGCCTGGTATCGGGATCTGCTACGATGCTTTTTTGAGATGCACTGCATTACAGATTCGTGCACCCAAATTGCATAATATTTATGACGTTGGTTACTGCTTTAAGTATATCTATACAAGACATACCAATATTAACATCCTGTATTGTATGAGCACCTGGTATCGGGATCTACAATTGCGATTTTTGGGGGCCACCGTATCATGAACTCATTTAAATGGCAAATATGACCTTGCATGCTCTTTAGTAAGTATATACGTAGGTACGCTTCTTGATCTTTATGAAAAATACAAAATACTAATTTTAACATCCAGTGTTTTATGATCGCCTGGTATCGGGATTTTGGTTTGCGATTTTTGGGAGGTCTCAAGGTCATGAATGCATTCAAATTGAATAATATCGTTGCACACTGTTTCTATAATATTCTTTATACGTAACTGACGCTGCAATCGGGTATTAAGATCACTTTGTTACGAATTTGGCCCGTGCGAACCGGATCCCGGTCGCTAGTTGCTTTTAAAAGGCACAGAATAAAGGGAAAAGTGAAAAAAGTAAAACTAAAGCTTTTAGCCTCTCTGGATCTCTCCAGAAAGGGTAAAAAGATTTAGTTGCTTGCAAAGTAGTTAATTGCTATCCTCATAGCAATTTAATAAATTTCTCAAAAGCTGTTTTCACGGTTCATTGTTCTTAAGGTACAGTACCAAAGTAGAAGGAATGTGGTTGGAATTAGGTTAGTTCAGCTCCCTAACCGCATGCATGAGTGCAACAGCATGCCATGCCATGACATGCATTATTCAGAAACATCATGTAGGTATGATTTTTGTCATCATGTAACACGTAAGGAAACATTGTTGACATCGCGATAATATTCATTTTCGTAAAAAGGTACCGAAAAACTTGACTATTCCTTTGTAATGAGCATCCTTATGAATGTTACATTACAGGAAAAATCGAGCGAGCGTCCTGGCGAGCAATATCGCAAAAGGAGAGTAAATTTGTATTAACTAGCGCGTTTCCTAGATAGCCCATGAAAATGTTTGCAGCGATGGTTCTATGTTTGGTTCGATTCATTTTTTATTTCCCCAAAGTTCTCAAGAGAGAATTCTTAAATCTATCAGCATCTTGAGATTATTTCAGTATAAGATTTTATTAGTCTCAATGGCATAAAAATTTATCATATAACCAACCATGCTACAAAAGGTATAATTCCGAAGCCCACCGCGTAAATAATTGCAGCTGCTCAATGGTCCCCTTTATCCGTAGGCATCGTAGTTTCACAAATAATGGGTACGCTGTATCTGCTGTTGTCGTATGCGGTCGGCTTCAGAATAATAACTTTAAAGCTATGCCAATAAATCAACAGTGTTACCTGTCCCATAGTATGTCCCTGCCAAAACGCCGTCATTCCTTCCTCAGTGAGGATTTTCTTACCGATCCTGAGCACTGGACTGCCCCTTTTCGCTTTCTTGATCAATTGTGCGCGCACTTTGATAACGTCCATCGGTTGGGTTATGAACCTCGTCATTATTCCTGAAATAACACCAGCCAATAGTTTCTCGTTCGTAGTCATGGGGTCATTCTTGCGGTAGCCAACCATTTTACTGGTTGCATTGTGGCACTATGAAATAGATACAATGCTCTATCTGATGTGTTCTTTGTATTTTATCATTTTGCTTACAAGTTGGTCTGTTTTAATTTTTAATGTCATGTTGACAGCGGTTTTGACAGGGGTTTTTTTTTCATTGGTTATCGAAAAAGGTTGAAAGTCAGGCCCCGGCCACATCACCACGACGGCACGGCACCGTCCGCCGTCGTCAACGGCGACGCGCGACGGCGCGACGGCGGCGCTGCGCCGTCCGTGGACGGTGTGGTGCAAGGGGCGATTCTCAGTCGAAATTTCTTAGTTGGCGAACGCGCAATGATATATAGGTAGTTACGATTTACTTAGGTAATAATCCTGAGATTCATTACAATAGTTTATTCAGTACATTAACTGATGCTTTTTCGCACATATTCAAACAAAAATGTCAAAAGCATAGTGCGAAATCTAAATTCTGTGAATGGGCTACTGTAGGCATTTATAAAAGCAGACGAACGCTATTCGATTTATACGCCCAAAAACAGTACAGATTTGACAGTAGTTTCATTGAACATGTTAAAAATTACTCCAAGGTGTTCAAAAAAGTATGTAGACAAGCAAAGGCCATTCACATTAAAAGAAAAATAACTGAGGCCCCTAACAAAATGAAGGAAACTTGGAAAGTTATTCACAAAGAGTCTGGTAAATGTAGAATGAGGGATAGTGTTACTAAAATTAAATTAGAAAACAAGGATATTACCTCTTCAAAAGATATTGTCAATGCTTTTGAAGATTATTTTACCAATATTCCGATTAAACTCACTTCATCTATTAATTCTAACGCTCACAGTGCTGTGGCCCTTCTCGACAGTAATATTATTTCTTATAAATTTAGCTTCAAACATATTGATCCCAATGACATCTTAAAAGCATTTAAAAATCTGAAAATGAAAAAGTCCATAGATTACTGGGGCATATCAGTTAGTTTAATTAGTCATGTAATTAATATCATTGCACCTGATTTGGCACTTATATTTAATGAATGTGTAGATGAAGGCACGTTTCCCAACTTAATGAAACATAGTAAAATAATACCATTATTTAAGAAGGGATCTAAGTCAGAACTTGGGAACTACCGTCCCATCTCTATTTTGCCAACTCTGAGTAAGGTGTTTGAGAGAGTGATGCTCAGTCAGATGCAACAACACTTCAAGACCAATAATCTTTTCCACAGCCAACAATATGGCTTTACTGGCGGGAAATCTACCACCGATGCGGGAGTTAGCCTAGTTGACCTAATTTACGACGCTTGGGAGGGATCGCGGGATGCTATTGGGGTATTCTGCGATCTTTCTAAGGCATTTGATTGTGTAGACCATCAGACACTTTTGCTCAAGTTACGTCGCTACGGTTTTGACAAGAAATCCACAAAACTATTAGAATCTTACTTGACAGATAGGCTTCAGACTGTTGATGTGAATAACGTAAAGTCAAACGGATGTAACGTCAAAATAGGCGTACCCCAAGGATCAATCCTAGGACCTTTTCTTTTTTTGGTTTACGTTAATGACCTACCATATATGATCGAGACACAAGCGGGCATAGTATTGTTTGCAGATGATACATCGCTAATATTCAAAGTGGATCGGCGTAATACAGATGTGACTATTGTTAATAATATTTTAAACTCTATTTCAAATTGGTTTTCTGTAAACAATCTACTGTTGAATGCAGAAAAGACCAAATGCATTAGGTTCACACTGCCTAATGTAAGGCAAGCTCACGTTGATGTCGTGCTGGAGGGACAAAGATTGGAATTTGTAAGAAGCACTACTTTCCTAGGAATTACCATAGATTCGAAGTTACAATGGGGTGACCATATCACTATTTTGGCCAATAAACTCAGCTCTGCTGCTTATGCTGTCAGACGGATAAGGCAGTTGACAGACGTAGCTACCGCTAGGCTGGTGTACTTTAGTTATTTTCATAGCTTGATGTCCTATGGAATACTACTTTGGGGAAATGCGGCAGATTTAGAGACTATCTTTATATTACAAAAAAGGGCAGTACGTGCCATTTATTGTTTAGGCAAGAGAGATTCTCTTAGGGAACGATTTAAGGACATTAATATTTTAACTGTAGCTTCCCAATATATATTTGAAAACATACTATATGTCAGGAAAAATATTACTAAATTTACAAAAGTAAGTGACATTACAGACAGAAATCTGCGCAATAAAAATAAACTGCTCCTTCCATGCTATCGGCTTAGCAAAGTTAGTGATTCTTTTAAAGGGGAAGGTATACGATTTTATAATAAGTTGCCTGAATCGGTCCTTGGTATGCCTGAAAACCAATTTAAAAATCATGTAAAGACCACCCTATGCAAAAAAGCATACTATAGGACAGACGATTATATTAAAGACAAAAATGTATGGCTTGAGCATGGTGCAGGCCCCTCTTGAAGTTGTCTTATTTTTATTTTATATAAGGTTTTATTTTTATTTTTATATACCTACTTGACGCGAGACAAATGTACATACGTTCATATTTAGTCTTAAGAAACCCTTTTATTTTTTTTGTAAACTGACGTCCTTAAAATGCCGCAGTGGAGTTTGTTGCGCCGTTTCTTCTCCATTAGCGCTTAGGAAGCGGTGGTAAACTTAGTTTTAAGGAGTTTTTGACGTCAAAAAGCTGTAACAATGTTGCACTATTTTGAGAAATAAAGACTTTGACTTTGACTTTGACTACTCTAAGGTAGTTACTTACTAAAAATACTTCAATGTTATTAATTTATATGAATTATATTATTATTTATATTAATAATATTTCATAATTATGAATTCATTAAGTATTAAAAACGTATTTTTTGTGGGTGGCGCATTGTCGCGATTCTGATAGGTGCATAACACCTGCACAACACATAACAAATGCGCCACCCAAAAAAAAACGTAATAATAAAATTTTATTAATATAAATAATAATATAATTCATTTAAATTAATAACATTGACGTATTTTTAGTAAGGTTCATTTCAAAATTTCCTCTGTTCCTGTTTTCTTTACATTCGTCGTCTTAGTAACAACAGGTGGAGAATAATTCTTTCGTGATTCATATTCAGATAACCACGTCCAAGTACAACAGCTCATGTGTCATTGCGCAGTCGAAATCATCAACAATGTTTTATCTACCTATCTACCTATACTTTTTCATAAATTGTAGAAAGATTTGATTGCTTGTTTATATTGAATAGGTGGAACGATTTGAAAAATTATTTTACCAATAGCAAGCCACATTATTTGTAAATGTGAATAAATCCGGTAGATTCCCTGTTGGAGATTATGGTGACATAATATAAACATTGTGTTGGAAATACAATTACTTTTATTATTATAAATCATAATATTATCACAAGGATGCAAAGATAATTCGTTCTATATAAAAACTATAGACAGTTCTCATATTAAGAAGAAACAATTCAACAGCCAGTGAGCTAACAAGGAGGTTTATTCATGAAGTTATAAATTTTTGCATAAGCAAGTTATATAATTCAACACGCCCCCTCAAAAATTGATCACTGAATAACTAATGCTTCTCTACAAACTTATAATTACACAGAACATAAAATTACTTCCAAGTGTTTGCTGGGAGTAAACCAACAATTATTGCTAGGATTAGGGAAAACCCAGTAAAACCTAATCCGTTATTATCTTTAAATATAGTAATAGGTTTATTTACTATAATATTAATACTCTCGGCTAGAGACTTCAACTATAGGTAAGGCTTCTTTAACTGCCTCATACAAGACTATATATTCGGCTGCGGTAGATGATGCCGCAACTGAAGTTTGTTTCTTTATACACCAAGTTATAGTACCAGGATCATTGCCTGGCTTGCTAATTTTCCTTTTGGCGACTTAAGTCTATCAGGAAAAATTACTAGGTATAAAAATGACGAAATTATAAAATTAAATTGTCGAAGGTTATTTTATGTCGTGATATAAAAATGTCGATATTTACAAATGTCAATATGTAAAAATGTCTGTAACCCAAAAAGTGAAAGTATAGAAATGACAATATGTAAAAATGTCTATAACCCATAAAGCAAAAGTATAGAAATGACAACATTTAAAAATATCAACATATTACTTTCGCAAGATTAGGGGTATTACAATATTGTCGTTACTGCATAATGTTGGTCACGACTTTTCAAAATTATCTTCATCAAATATTTGACTTATTTTTTATTTGACTTCTAATAAATCAGGAAGTCTGTAAATTAAGTTATTTTTCGCTTTTCAGTGCCTATTTTTCGTTTCTTGAAGTCGGTTATACTTTTTTGTTAAAATTAATTTATTGTCTCATTTAGTACAACATCCCTTGCAGTTTCATATCATTCGCATTCTGTGTTCCATACCTTATAACTATTTGGACTATAACCCTAATTTAGCTTTATTAATTTTATTAACCGACTTCAAAAAGGAGGAGGTTCTCAATTCGATGGGTTTTTTTTATGTATGTACACAGATTACTCCTAGCTTTATGATGCGATTTCCGTGATTATTTTTTTATTCGATGCAAAATAGTTGTCATTTGGTCCCATACAAATTTAACATAGTTTGGCCCAGTAGTTTTCATTTTATGATGTTTTTTGTGTTTTCTTAGTTCAAATTCTTATATATGTTGTCCCATATTTCCGTCGTTTATGAACTGGTTTCGAAAAATCTTTTTGCATTGGGTTCGGTATTAGCCACAGGTATTTCCATATTAATTTCATGGGTACTGGACCTTTAGTTCCGGAGATACACCAGAGAACTCCTCGAAAGCAAATATGTGATAAGAAATTAGCTAGTTTTATGACGATCCTGTGACACGGTATCTATGTCACCTCATTACGATGGTCAAGGGCGTGCTAAAATTACCTAGTCTACGTCGGACTAAATGTCATCATTCATCATCATCATCTTCATGGAGACGTATTTTCCTGATTACATCAGAAGCTCATATGAGTTTATGAAGAGAACTCATTTGATGTATAGCATGAATGCCTAGTTTAAGTTATTGACAAGTTTAAGTCTAATATGGTAAGCATGTACTATCATTGAAGATATATATTGGACTGAATTAGACCACTAAATTTCTACACCTTTCGAAGGCCTACCCATAGCTACTAAAAAAACAACGAAATGTTATAGACTACCCGTAGCAATCCTACTGTAGCTTACAGAATAGCCTAATAAAGACACTAAAAAGTAAAAAAAAACAACGTTTAAAAAACCGACTTCAAAAAACTATTCCAATAAAAATAAAATGCACTAAAAAGTTGAAAATAATTTGTGTATTCTTTAAAAACTTTATTACAAATTATTGTTATTTTTGGAGTTGGTGTCAGCCTACAAATAAACTTCTATGCCAACGACAACATACTTGTATGTAATAAAACTGTAATAAGTGAACACCTAATACAGTGCGGGTAGAACCTTATGTCGGACTCGAACCGACTAAAACGCACACTCGCACATGAGAAGTTACAAACCTACCTTGGCTGACACCGACTTCAAAACTGACAATAATTTGTAATAAAGTTTTTGAAGAATACACAAATTATTTTTAACTTTTTAGTGCATTTTATTTTTATTGGAATAGTTTTTTGAAGTCGGTTTTTTTAAACGTAGTTTTTATTTTTTTATGGACATACACAGTTGAACCGAATACATTAAGCGACTTAACGGTTTTCGACCATGCCACAGCTCCTAAGGTGTAAGGTGTAGGCAACTTTATTATTTCAATACGATTGGGGCCCATAACCTGTTGGAGATTATGGTGAAATTGTTCGCGACAGACACGAAATACAGTGCAAGTGATTCGTAAAATCATAATAGTGTGATTGAAATTAGTGATTAGTGCACGTAAACCAATAGTGTGATAAAAACAGTGACAATGATAAAGCCAATAGACACTTGATTGTAATAGCCACCGTACGCAGGAGACGGTCGCAGCACCTTTTGTATTAGTTTGTAAAATTCTTATAAGTAAATATTGTTTTAACCTTGTTTTTGTACTATCGTTTTTTGTAAATCTGTAAAATCAGCCATAAAAGCGCTGTAGTATATAAGAAAAACTTTGTTCCCCGTATAGAGTAGATAAGTGGCCATAGTAGAGAAATTCGTTCAAGTTTGTAAAGTAAATAGTTCTTATGTAATTAACAAATAATGTAAACAAATAGAAGCCAGCCACTCATAATTACCAGTGTAAACCTCTGTAATTGCAAAATAATAAATAATATAGCTGTTAAAATCATACCATAGGATGGGTGACCACCCTACCTACCTTGCTGCACTTAGAGTATTTGATAGTTGTACATAGTTTATAAAATGGACCTAAAAATTGTTGTTTATCATAGTGAAAATCGTTAATGTTATTTTGTAAAATGTATCTTGTTTTGGCCGGTTCTCGTCAAGGTAAAGTTTCGGAGAAGCTAAGCTGGTGCGACTTTTCGTACAATGGCGACATCTTAGCCGAGTCGCCAGCAATAGTCTTCGAGACTTCTCTCAGACTTTGCATTGAATAGATGGGCCATTATTAAAGCCAGATGATTCAACCGAATTAACTGTGTCTTATTTACTGGTGTTCCTATTCAACCCAATTCGGAACCGTACCGTACGCGGTCGGTTTATCCTTTCGCCTAGAGAGACGCACAGGGACGAGTTACCTTACTTTCCCTGACCTCGTTCGAAAGTTACAGTCCACACCGCCACTGCATGGCAGGGAAAGAGTGTGCAAACCGACGTCCAACCCCTCTAAATGTACTACGACGGGCATCAGCTGATCGCTGACGTTTAGATCTGCGTTCCATGACCAGATAGAACGTCACGTGAGGCCTGTCCGCCACAGAAATAATATTATAAACATTGTGTTGGAAATACAATTACTTTTATTAAATCTTGCATAAGCAAGTTATATAACTCAACATTCCCATTTGAAATATTTTGAATTACGGGCTTATGTTTTAAGTTGAAGGGGTGCAACAGGTAGTTATTCGAAGTAAGTTGTGTATGTCAGCTAAACAGAAGGTGCAGATGGAACGTGATCAGAACTCCACAAAGATGCGGGTATAGCTAATGTGAAAGTAATAACAAGTTTATTATTTACATCTTGCTGCTTAGCATAATCGTGTGAAGGTACGTTGACATGCCTATATAAAAATAATAAAAAAATCCGCCAAATCGATCCGTGTCCGGTCACTGAATAGATAACGCTATCACAAACAAAACACACATTGATTGATAGCAATATACTTATTATTTGTTAGTGAATCTGTTGGGTTTAATAAACTTTTGTTTATTTGCCACGGTACAATACACAACTTTCTTTTTTTTTTTTCTTTTTTTTTGTCAAAACTACTAAATAACATGCTTGTTAGAGAATAATAACAATAATAATTCTATGACACAGTAATAATAATCATAACTTGTAAGGCTGACGACTCTTATTACCTTATTACATGTTTTTAGTTTACATACATACATATACCACGCCTGTATTTACAGGGTGTTTACCCGAAGGGGTAGGCAGAGGTGTTTTAACAGCCATATTTCGCCAACTGTGATTTTCGGTTCGGTTTTCGGTAAAAATAATAGGTACTTACAACAACTTAATGTGACACATAAAGTAAAGATTTGTTAGTAATACTTAAAACCTAAAACTGAAAGTCAAGAAATTCATTTACTGAATAAAATCGTTTTCCCAGTAATAAATAGTTCGAGTAACTGTATTTTATGTGAAAGTTAAAGCAAGTTTTGTGAAGCAAAGTTTTGTGAAGATTATAAGTTACATTGCGTAGCAATTTGTTATAAATTCTGTATATTGAAGTAGGTATATATATAGGTATTTAGTAGGTACATTTATTTATTCTGTGATGTTTTTGCCAATTGTTATTATTGTAAATCTTAAAATAACTTAATTTAATTTCAAGGCTGTGTGAAAGTTAATTGATATAATATTATTATGTTTATTTACTTTTTATATGAAGGTATTCAAACCTAGTTTTACATAAATACTTACATAATTATTCTGTTTGTAATGAGCCCTAGGACCGAACTATAGCTCCTACGGTCCCTAGCCTAGGAACCAATATCTTCGGAGCTCGAGTCAACCTCACCTGGTACTCGGACCGCCTGCTATATATCGCCGCGTTTTCCCTTTTTGGGGAGATCAACAGCAGTCGCTTCTTTCAAAGTCGATATCCCATCAAAAACAATACTTGTAAAAAAATGCCAAGCATCATATTAAACAGACACAGGGTTCCAAAAAAACAAACCTTGGTCGCAATTGATAATATGCATGCATTATATTTTTTCATAGGTACTTAAGAATGCTATAGGAATTTAAAAAAATACTTAGGTTGGTACCCGGTGGACCTTTCCTTCCTTTGGGTGTTGTAGAAGGTGACTAAGGGATAAGGCTGTTCCCCATCTGATAGTAAACATACAGCCCATGACTAAGTGCCCGCGTGACGGCAGTAGGCTCGCCCCCTATTACGTGACTTACAGGGTCGGATCGGAAGCACGAGAGTGACTCCCCTGGTGACGCACTCGTCCATAGGCCACGGTAACCACTTTCCATCAGGTGGGCCGTGTGCTTGTCTGCGACCTAAGTGGTATAAAAAATACGTGCTACCGAAAATCATAGTTGGCGAAATGTGGGTGTTAACACACCTCTGCCTACTCCTTCAGATTTACTAACATGAGTATACTCGTAATTATGTATAGGTATCATCCGTGGGGATTTTTTGCACGATAAAAAAAGGTATACTTGGGTTAAGTTATATCAACGATTTTGAATTCAGTTTTTTGTAATTTTGCTGCGACATTTTCGTTAAAAAGGTCTTTAACAGACTTAAAATCTTACGTTTGTTTGACGTCAATCGGTTGAGTAGAACCGGAGATATGAGCAATACTTGCGACAAACGAAATCCGTGCGGCGCGCCTTCGCTATCATTCACAAACTTAATACAGATGCATCAGTTTATCTAATTACCGAGAAACTCTCACAGGGGTAGTTAGCTACCTAGTGGTCAATACTTAGTTGAAGTATCCATTGCGCAAGCCATTAAATAACGATGGAATGCGTTCGCCAGTCGGAATTAGTCGCATCCGAGCACTGCATAAATATCACGCTACGTTACAACCACATAGGAAACTAGATATTACTGTAAAATGCCCAGAATTTAATATGAGGGCCTAAAAATTTTAAAATTTCCCACCCGCATAGACTTATGATCCGGTTCTTGCTGCTGACCCTCCGCTATAGCGCGATGATATATTTAGCCTGTGACACTCACAAATAATATGGCTTTCGAAATAATTTTAAAGCATTTAGTATGCTAAACTAAACAAGCTAAACAGCAAAAAAAAACAAAGCTTTTTCCAATTTATAACAATATGGCTTTCCATTGTGATTAAAATATTTTTATAAATCGGTTCAGTAGATTCCACTCCTCTCCAGTCTCCAGTGATAGTCACTGACTAAATAAGGGTCAGTACGCCGGTTAGCGACCACTTAGCTGAGTTGTTCACTTTAGATGTGTAAAAAATAGGCTATCTGTTTCCAAAATAGCTGATGATAGTTTAAATTGGTCGTGAGTAGTTAGTCTAGTTGTATAATAATTTAAACTTTAACAAAAAAGTTAAACCGCCTTCAAGAAACGAAAAAGAGGCACCGAAAAGCGAAACATAACTTAATTTTCAAACTTACTGATCAATTAGAAGTCGGTGCCAGCCAACTTTGTTTGTAGTGTCTGAACTACTATGATGCAATCAATTGAAATATGGCCTCTCGGGCTAGGCACCTCTTTTTTGTTTCTTGAAGCCAGTTGAACTTTTTTTGTTAAAATTTAAAATCTTATATATAAAATTCTCGTGTCACAATGTGCGTAATCGAACTCCTCCGAAACGGCTTGACCGATTTTGATGAAATTTTTTGTGCTTATCCGGTATCTATGAGAATCGGCCAACATCTATTTTTCATCCCCCTAAATGTTAAGGGTGGTCCACCCCTTAATTTTATTTTTTATTTTTCAGACAAAATTTTTTGTTTTTATTTTTTTATGATACATCATACAAAAATACATGCAACCCTAAATTTTCACCCTTCTGCGATCAACCCTTATTTTTTATTTGGTAATCAAAAAGTTTAATTTTTTTTTTGCAAGATTTTTTTTTTATTTTGTCATGACTTATATAAGTAATGAAAAATCTCATATGACTCTCAATTTTCACCCCTCTACGATCAACCCCTATTTTTTTTTGTGAAACATCTATTTTTCATCCCCCTAAGTGATAAGGGTGCAGCGGGAACGGGATTTGAATACCACGCGGGCCGAAAATATGGCGGTACGAAGTTCGCCGGGGCAGCTAGTATTTACATAAGTTTCTATCATCGTTCCTTTAACATCACGAGAAAATAATTTTCAGGGGCAAATACTCAAATTAAATTATGTGTTAAAACAGCCGAAACAGTGTTTTACCATCATTTTGAGGATTTCTCTAGATCCCGTTATCCTATCCTGACTCTCTGGATCCTGTCATCCGATTCTGGCTCCTTGAACCACCTTTCCCTCTCCAACAAAACAAAGATCATAAAAATACGTTTCGCAAATTACAGCTTTTACATTTACCAATACAATCGTATTAAAATTTTTGATAATGCTGATACACATACATTTAGGGACAGGACTAGGAAACATAATATTACTGCCTAGCATAGCCACGTAAAACGCGTACATATTTAAGACTAATAAAAGCCAATATTTTTTCATAAATTGATTGATTGATTATTACGTAGGTACGTGCTGTAAAGTATCATTCAAGTTGTATTTTATTAATTTTCACTATACTGTACCTAATTTTAATAGAAAGTGCCTCGGCAATTGTTTTTGACAACGGAACGACATTCCCGGCGCATTCCCGGTTTTTGGAGGATTTCATTCGATTTCTCCAGAATTCCCATATCCAAGACGTCTGGATCCGATGCCATGACATCAGATCCAGACGTCTTGGACATGGGACTACTCTGAAGGTATCATCCAACAAAAAAATAATTTTAAAAATCCGTTCAGAATTGGTTTCACAATTGCGTTGCGTAACAAACATACAAAAAGAATCCTCCTTTTTTGAAGTCGGATATAAACAATAAACCACTGAGCTTTCGGCCATAAATGATGTATATTATGAGCATAAAAAGTGCAAAAGTAGATAAAATTTAAGGTAGATCATAATTTAATACCTACTTATTTTTATACTTTTCATAATTCTTTTTGGTTTTTATTATTCTTTATTTAGGGTCGGGAAAAATTTTAATTCAATTATATATTATTTACATGCACTTAGATCAAGATATACATTAACGTGAGAGTCGTTTACTCGCAGCGTAGGACTATGATCGATGTTTAATGAAAGATTTACTTAGGAAGTATTTTACCGTCTTCACAATGGATCAAGGAAGTCTACTATTGTTTAAAGTCGATCGAAAATCGTCTCGAGGAAAGCCTCAAATAAAACTAAAAATGTTCAAGTACAAGCGTTTTGGAGTAACTATTAAGTATCTTTTTTTTTTAGGTTTGTATAATTAGGATGTTTTTTATTTCACAGAAAGTGAGACTATACTGTGAAAAGAAAATGTTTATTATCTGTATAAAATAACAGGATTTGATTATAATAATATTGACTGAGTTGTGGGATAATCTTGAGTAGTCTAGTTACCTATAACTGTTATACTTTTTATAGATTTTTTTGTTTTATTATTAATTTTTAGAGACGGGGGGTTTTTTAAATTTTAATTTTTTTTTTATTATTTTTGTAACTAAGTGCCAGAGTAGTAGGTACAACCGTTCATTACAGGTTTCGTGCACCGATTTAACGGGTTGTTTTCAGTTTTGGATGAGAGTATTATTTAAAAATTTAATAGATTCTTACGACTAGAGAATGGTATATAGCGAACTCTTTGTAATTTTTCTACAATGAGTAGAAAAGTTATTATCTTTAATTGAAGTTACTGAGTCACCCAAGAGTTCGCTAACTTAGATTGTACCGACTACTGAGTCGTTGTTAAAGAAGACAACCGCATTAATTCAAATAGAACTAAATGGCTATAATTCATTTCTCAAATTTTTGACTAACCTAACTCTATTAAACCTCACGGCTGAGGCCTGACGGCTAATAATAATTAATACGGCGACGAATAATTCTGGTAATGATAATTAGTTAAAAGTTCAGTCTCAGTAAATTAGTTTAAGTTTAGTTTTCAGGGATTTCCTTTTATTTTGACTGACCATGTTTGTTATAGAGATTTGATCCTTATGATTGACACTATAGGTCGATTCCATTAAAATACAGGATGTTATTTTTTTGGATTTTAGTCGGTTCGAGTTGCCAGAGAGAGCCACGCAAGTCTTAGAAAATTTTTGAATGCAGTTTTGTTTCTTGTCAAAAACGGTTTTCTCGTAATACAATTTTCAAAAAAGAACATTGACAGCGTGATCGCTTTTAACATTAGATTGAGGTTTAATTTTGAAGATAAAATTATTACGAGAATTAACCCTCCTTTCATTGAAATCGTGACCATTTTTGACATTTGGGAGATTGTCAATAGATCGAGACTGAATTGTGATAGGCCAGAAGGACTAAAAATCTATTCACAATTCAGTCTCGATCTAGTGCCAATCTCCCAAATGTCAAAAATGATCACAATTCCAATGGAACGAGTGTTAATTCTCGTAATAATTTTATCTTCAAAATTAAGCCTCAGTCCAATTTTTATGTTTACTTAAAATATTGCAGTAATTATTTATAACTAGCTGACCCAGCGAACTTCGTACCGCCATATTTTCTTGAGTTATAAAATAATAGTGTAACTTTTATATAAATATAGATATATCTTTATATTATATAACAAGAATGCACCTAGAAATTTCCCAAAACACCTTATAGTGCTATCTCGCTACGACATGCGAACCAGGAGCTAGCCTAAGTTGGTTAACTGTTGAAGTGTTGACCATTCATTAGGACGGTAACGCGCTATAGGCACTGGACGTGCCCACTGGTGGTAACTGTACTATGGAGAAGGGTGATAAAAGTGCGGATCTAACATCAAAGGTTAGTAGGACAGTGTTTTAAAAATGGAATTCGAAATATTTAAAAAATAATAAACACGTTGCGCATATTTATTGATTATTGTGTGATTCAAAAATAGTGGTTTACTCGTAGATGTGTGGAATATGATACGTGGAGTTGTTCTTTTTTTGAATGAATGTGAAATGTACAATAATTAAAATATAAAGTTGTTGGAATTAATTGTTTGGAATTCAAAATCGATACTGACACTGACGAGTATCTATTAAAAAATTGTATTTATGTGTTAAAATTCTGTAAAAAAATATCATTCTCCTACCGATTTCCTGATTGCATTCAAAGTTCACAAAGAAGGTGGACCGGTATGGTATGTATGGTACTAGTATAACATGTTCATCTAAAATGTAGAACCCATGTTACACGCAATGCTAGGTCGGTTCTAGATAGCGTTTTAACACAGGTTTTAATGTCTGTCGCGAAATTTTTGCTTAGCCTTATTATTTGTCTACTTAACTTCAAAGTTTATTAGTTTCTCATCAGTCTGAAAGGACCGCTGAATATCACGCATTCAATATGTAATCTCTATTATACCTAACTAACTTACGTGCCTAAATGTGTAATTTTTAATCAGTTGTTTGTCCATTTGACCTTGTTTTTTTTAGGTCAAATTTAGTATTTGAAATTTAACCCCCTTGCTGTTGACTGATTATTTTGATAAAATATGTCGCAGGCCTTTCGATTGAATGAGAAAACCATTTAAAACCGTTAACTTAAAAATACCTTCAAGTATTTCTTATGTGTACTTAACATAATCATATTTAACGGACCCCAGGTGAAGGTTTCGGATGCGACCGGGACTAAGTCAAGAAAGGTGATACACCTTTCTCATCTTCTACTTTCATACTTTCCCACTGGTTACTCATCACGCCAGAATTATTAAAGAAAGGACTTCCTCGCTCTAATTGCTCATACACTCTTCAATCTAATTTTAGGTTTCCGTACCTTAAAAAAAAACGGAATCCTAATAGAATCACTTTGCGGTCCGTCCTTTTGCTCGGGAATGTGTGGATTAACTTTTAGCAATTTTGTATCTCGTAACAGCTGGGAAAAAATCAAACTTCTAAAAAGATATTGCCTTGTATGTAAATAGCATAAGTTGGCATGGTCGTTCTATAAGAGGGAAGATTTGTATCCACCTGCTTCCCTTTTGAAAATTTGCACCCTTCGCCGTAGGGTAGCAATAGCCCGATGCTTTTTGATAACCGAACTAATGAAATTACCAATCGGAGTAGTTATTGCTACTAGAGACTTTTATCACTACTTATTACTTATTTTGTTGTATAACTCTATTTTACGATACGCAATATTATTAACATAGAGGGTTTGTGGGGTTCGTGGCTAGAGCCGTAACCGAGTAAAGTAACGTAATGTACAGTTTAAACAACATTGTTATTCAATAATTAATCAGCAAACAAACAATGTCAATAAACTGAGCCACGCGGTGTGAGGCAAATACGAGTAATGTTCAATTTGTCCGACGATCAACAGGTGGGTAGGACTTGGTCGGAGTTCTCGATAACTTGTTGTAAGCTTTTCCTAATGATTCGCTTTCATAGCAATGAACGATTTCGTAGAAGTGAACGATGTTTTGTTAAGGATTTTTTTTTTTTTTTTCAATATAGTAGGTACAATATTCAATAAAAAAATATCATCGCCAAACTAGTAAAGCAATTACATACATACCTACTTATAATATCTACACTAAATCTACCCATCCACCCAATTTATTTATATTTATTACATAAAACATTTATTATATTATTTATTTATTTATTTATTATCATTAACATGACTATCCGACTGATTTATGCTAATTTATCATTTACATTATACAAATAATAGTCTGCTCAATACATAGTATACATATAAATAACAATATTGACATTAGCTTGAGTAAAGCTTGTGGAAAATGCGTTTTGTGTAAGTACACAAAACGCATTTTCCACGCCGATTTAAAGCGATGCATTTTGTGCTAACAAAATTAGACTGTGTCTGTAGGTAGGTACAGTATAATATACTGTACCTACCTACAGACACAGTCTAATTTTGTTAGGCTATGTTGGACTAAGACCATATTATGGTGGTATCGGTAACTTAGACCATAATATTATGGTCTAAGTACACAACAAAACAGTAGAATTGATATGAAAGAAATTTGGCACAGAAAATAGATTATAGACATTATTCCGAATTGGCACATGGTACTTTTCTACTTCGATTAAATTAATTTCGCTTATCTATCTCCACTGATTAATTGGCCCGTCCTTATTGCTAGATACTTTAGCCTAGTAAGTAATGAATATAAGTAATTAATCGATGGTACTATTAATCTATTAGTACCAATATACTTATGACTTGTCCTTCGCCGTTTATACATCATCTTTCTCTACGCCTTGACCTTACGAATCGATTGTAACAATTTTAGCAACAATACCATCCAGTTAATGACTTCCATCAAATGGATCACCATTTTGGACAGCACTAATGATTATGACTCCAGTGACAATGGTTATGGCACAAACGTTTGTTTGTGTCCGTATTGCTGCGTGTTGGTATTCTATAAGAAGATTGGTCGTAAATGAAACTATTTTAAGGTACGATTCTGAATATCTATAGGTACAGTTTGTTTGGTTGAGCTAATATTAGGAATTACCGGTTCGAATTGAAAAAATCTTTTTGTGTTACATAGTCTGTTTATCGAGGAACGTTGTCAATATCAATAGCCTATTTATAAAAGACAGCCTCCGTGGCGTAGCGGTAGTGAACGCAACCGCTACGCAGGAGGCGCGGGTTCGATCCCCGCTCAGTGCAAATATTTGTGTGCATTAAATATGGGTATTTGCATTGGTCTGGTCGTGCCTCGGAGAGCACGTTAAGCCGTCGGTCCCAGTTGCCATAAGAACATCTATGGCAATCGTTACGGGTAGCTGGTGCCCTAAAAAGTCCAAAAACAACGGTCTAGCTGCAAAGCTTCGATATCGCCTAATGTTAACATTGGGTCGTGGAGGTCCCTTCGGCCACGTACGAAACCAAGTTTCGAAACTAGTTTCTAAATAAGAATAATAGTTCTTCTTCTGAAACTGATTTCCAAATAAGAATAAACAATCTGTTTTCGAAACTCGTTACCAATTAAGAAAAGTAATTATTCTCCCGAAACCGGGCTTTTTACTGTTTTTGAAACCAGCTTCCAACTAAGAAAAAAATCTTCTTTCGAAATAATGTACCAATGTAGTGTACAATTGATTTTAGGAAGAAAATATAATAATTAATGTTATTCACTTATTAACTAACTTGGAAGTTAAATAACATTTGTGAAAGAATTTTAAAATTTAAAAGAGATAAAAAGGGGTAGGTATACCTACTAAAAGTTAAACGAAAATGGCGATATAATTTCAATGCAATGACCGACTGATATCTTTTTTTTTAAAGAAGATCTAGTGATGAATTAATTTCTTCAACAATAACTTCATAATTTTTACTTTTTTTGTTTACTATTTTCCCTAAGCCCGTTTCATTTTTTAAAACGTCGATAACATTTTGCAAGAGTGGGATTTCTACGTCCAATATTTTACCTATTCATTTTGGAATGCCATCCCTCAAGGTGGTTTGTAGTTCGAATTGTTTCGTTGCTACAACAGCAAACTTTGGAAAACTCAGTTTGATCAAACCACTGTTTCTTAAAATACGTATTAAATTTTTCAGTTTGTTTTCCTGGTGGGCTCTTGTTCATCACGTATGTCACATATCATCATTGTTAATTTGGTACATCGTTACGCAAGAAGAAAATTTTTTCCTAATTGGAAACTGGTTTCAAAAACAGTAAAAAGCCCGGTTTCGGAAGAATAATTACTTTTCTTAATTGGTAACGAGTTTCGAAAACAGATTGTTTATTCTTATTTGGAAATCAGTTTCAGAAGAAGAAATATTATTCTTATTTAGAAAATAGTTTCGAAATTTGGTTTCGTACGTGGCCGAAGGGGTGGAGGTCAGATGGCAATCGCTTCACGGAAAATATCGAGGTCTAGCCAAATCTGTAGCTATGACTGGTAAAAGCGGACCCCAGACTCCGAGCTGAAAGCTTCGGATGCGACTGGGAATTAACGCTAGGAGGAAGAAGATCCTATTTATAAAAATCAATGCCACTTTTCGTTGTAATTTTATAACTCAAGAACGGGCTCACCTATCCATACCAAATGTTTAGGCTTTATTCAGACTATTGAGTAGATGGTTTATGTGACGTTTGCACAAAATCGGTCGAGCGGTACGAAGTTCGCGGGGTTAGCTAGTAGGCTATTTATATCACCACAAATACTACTCAGGAAGTTA
The DNA here is from genome assembly GCA_914767945.1 of Eilema depressum. Classification (NCBI taxonomy): domain Eukaryota; kingdom Metazoa; phylum Arthropoda; class Insecta; order Lepidoptera; family Erebidae; genus Eilema; species Eilema depressum. Next base: position 28,345,030 of record OU612012.1, on the reverse strand, counting down.
TCGTAAATGTCCACAAATCCGGCCAAAATTTATTAACTTCCAAATAACGTATGGGAATCACGTTATTTGGAAGTTAATAAATTGTGGAAATTGGGTTAGAACAGGTGATACCAGGTTTCGAAGTATGAAGCTGAGGTGGGCGGCTAGTGATAGATAATAAAACTACGTTTAAAATTTGATATGCATGGATAAAATTAAAGCCAAAATACATATAAATGGCGTCATTTTGCATTATTTTAGCGTCATTATTACTACAAATAATTATACGATGTTGTATAAAATTTTGATTTAAAATATCGAATTAAATATTATTTGCGAAGTCATTTTGATGGGTATTGTTTTGCTACTGATTGAGGTTGAGCCAGGAGCCTCGGTACTGTTCATACCCGTGATAGCATTTCATACTTGTAAGGCGCGCTCTATAGCAATGTATACCCTAAGTGCTAACTTTCCTGAGCCTTTTTTTCGTTACTTACTGTGGTACCCAGTGGATAGAGACGAGAAAATTCTTTTAATCTTTTGTGATCCCTATCATCCATTTTCTTTTCACCATATTACCTGTAGGGTATCTAAATCGTATCGTATAATTAGAATCCCATGCGTTGTCACACATAATACCTAAGATCATAGTCTTTATTACTCTAACTGCCTGCGATTTCACTTAGGCTATTCCTCTTGCACATAGAAATTTCTTTGCTATTTATTGGCCTCCTTTGTTATTTGAACAAAAAATACTCAGTGAGGTTGCCTGGAAGAAATCGCCTCCAGCGATAAGGCCCACCATAATGTACAGTAAACTGTTTACATGCTACCTACTTGTCTCTACAGCCTCTCTAGACAAGTGGCAATTCGTTGCTCGGCGTATGATGAATAGAATGCCAAATGTATGGGATTTGACGTATATGACAGGCGTCAACGAATGTCAAAAACGTCAAATCCTATACATTTGTCATTCTATTCCATCATACGCCGAGCAACGAATTGCCTCTTGTCTAGGGGGCTGTACATCTATTGGTGTACAATAAAATATTATCTATCTATCTTTTATGTTCGACATGATGACCACGGCTACATTTTACCATCGCACCGCTCTCGCCACAGGCGGTGAATTCATCCCACTTAGCTGTGGAATGAGCTCCCTGTTGTGGTTTTTCTAAACGAAAATAAATGGATTCCTCCATACTAGGCATCAGAAATTTTCTACAGGGTCGAGATTGGTATTGCAAACGTCCATTGGCCACGGTAACCACTCTCCATCAGGTGGGCCGTGCCGTGTGCTTATCTGTCACCTAAGTTGTAAAAAAAGTGTGTTGTTGCTGTTGATAACGTTCATATTTGCGGACGATATCAGAATCACACCTTAATACAATACAGGAAGCAGGTCAATGTGTTTGTTTGGTCGCAATATTAATTAAAAATATCATGAATCATAATTATTACATCTACCGTACAGCCGTTCAGCGGTATAGCCGTAGGTACATACAGCCGTATGTACGGCTACAGCCGTGTTGGTTCCCGGTGGAATAGAACAGGGCCACCCCATCTCTTAGATAGATAGATAGATAGATAGATAGATAATTCTTTATTGTAATTGTAAATTCCAATAGATTTACAGTGTAGTACAAGTAGGTAGCATGTTACAGTTCAATGTACAATGGGCGGCCTTATCGCTAGAAGCGATTTCTTCCAGGCAACCTTGGGATGGACAGTAATGTGACAAAAACAAAAGATATGGTGTAGTTAGTAAATAAACTAGATACCTAAAAGGTGTATTAAAAATAAAAAGATAGAGAGAAAAGTACAGATCAAGTAAAATAAAATAAATGTACTTACAGCTTTACGTAAAGTATTATAAACATTATACAACTATTACTTACAAACAGATATATAAAGTAAATAATACATAGGTAGGTACTATAAGGGAAAACAGTGAGTATATAATTGTGAGCAATTATTGTGTACATGATAGGTAGTGTTCCTTAACCATTGTTTTAAAGACGTTTATGGATTTTGCTCGTCTGGTGTTCAATGGCAATAAGTTCCATAACCGCACAGCCTTGACAATGAAAGACTTGTCAGCAAAGTCAGTGTAATGTATCCTTAAATTCTCGGATGACCTCAGTCATCTCGTATGTGTGTCATGGAGGAACTGGAATCGTTCTTTGAGATAAAAGGGAGTGGAAGGATTAAACAATACATTATAATAACAATGTTAGAATATGGGTATTCCTGCGCAGTCGAATTGGGAGCCACTTGAATGCACTTGAGTTGTTTACGAAAATCTGACACGTGATCATACTTGCGTAGACCAAATATGAATCGTATGCAAAAATTTTGGAGTCGTTCAAGTTTATCTAGTTGCTCCTCCGTGAGATCGGGATAGCTGACATTGGCGTAGTCAAGAACAGGAAGAAGAAGCGATTGTGCTGTACTCTTCCCGAGGGTGTCGTAGAATGCGACTAAAAATAGGCTATTCTCCACCCGATAGTAAACCGCTTGACGGCAATAGGCTCGGTCCTTATTACGTGGGACCGAAAATCATAGTTGACGAAATGTGGGTAATAAATAATACACCTCTGCCTACCCCTTCGGGGATTTGCAGGTATATGTATGTATATTCCTTCTGTATGGCATACCTACTAAAGTAGTCGTTCATTATCCGAAACCTTTACAATTTTGTGCGCGTATTTTCTATTTTTTCTTTCCTCTTTACTGTAGCCTTATTAAAACATTAAAGAATGCAACTTGACAGCGTTGCACTATCACGAAAGGTGGAAGCAGACACGCTCTTTCATATAGCCACTTTATTTTTAGACAGCTTGAACTTTGAATGTTAGACTTTGATTTTAAATAGGAGAACCTTTAGTAATAATTTAAATCAATGAGGATACCTAAAAATAAAACTAAAAGAAAAAGATTTTTTCAACACACTTGCTTTTATACAGGCTTTTATTTCACCGCAATTAAGCACGGAATGACACCTGTTATAAAACTGTGACTTTTTCATTGCTATTATTCACAAGTGAGTTATAGACTTCTTTTTTTAATTTCATTGAATAAGTTGCTTTATTTTACAAAAAAGATCGTGTCCAATATTACAAACGAATTAATATACCTATTGATTGCTCAGTTCATGCAACTTCGTATTTTAAAAGATAATTTCAACTTGTAGTCCATGTTTAATACCTAAACAAAACTTTCACTAAAATGATTTTTTTTTCTGTGAGTATTTGCAGAGAAAAAAAAATTAATTCAAATAAGTAAGTAGATGACAAGGCAGCATGGTGATAGCTCTTTAGCCTGTTCCGAAAGGAACAAATAATAGTTACTTGTTATACAAGAGTGCAAAGTTGCTTTTTAACCGCGTGCTCAGTTTTGATGACCGAGCAAGCGAAAGATTCTAAATTTGAATCACGAGCGTAGCGAGTGATTCACAAATTAGAACCTTGAGCGTTAGCGAGGGAATCAAAAGAGCACAAGGTGAAAAATCTTTGCACTCGAGTGCAACACGTAACTTTTCATCCCATCTCAGCGAGGAAATGATGAAATGCTTCTCCTTCCTAGCGTTAATTCCCAGTCGCATCCGAAGCTTTCACCTCGGAGTCCGGGGTCCACTTTACCAGTCTTAACTGCGGATTTTGCTGGACCTCGATATTTTCCGTGAAGCGACTGCCATCTGACCTCCACAACCCAATGGTGACATTAGGCGATATCGAAGCATTGCAGCTAGACCGTTGTTGTTGAACTTTTTAGGGCTCCAACTACCCGTAACGACTGGCATAGATGTTCGTATGGCATCCGTGACCGACGGCTTAACGTGCTCTCCAAGGCACGACCAGACCAATGCAAATACCCATTTTCATGCATAAAAAATATTTGCACTGAGCGGGGATCGAACCCGTGCCTCCTACGTAGCGGCCGCGTTCACTACTACTACGCCACGGAGGCTGTATAATAAATGTGTATTAACACTAATAATAAAATACAAAAAAATAAAAATTCAACAACAATGTTCAACAATATGAGGTGAAAAAAATTGAAGCGCGCAAAGCAAATTTAAAAAAAAAAAGTACACCAAGGAGGTTCCGAGTCTGAGTTTTCATAAATTAAAAAAAAGTTGTATGATAAATTCGGCACCATACAAGTAGGAGTAAATAGGTTTAATGATGTTTTGAGTTCACAAACCTAGTACACACGATGTTCTAAATTCAAATTTACTTTAACCTCTAGAGGATAAAAACGACTTTTACGCTCAGATATCGAAGAGCAAAAATACACTTTCCGAGATGGTGGGATGAAAAAAAAATGTTAGATGCGCGCGCATATGACAACAAATAGATTTTTACTATTGTGTTATGTAGTATTTTTAGTATTATTTTATTCGCAAGTGTGTTGAAAATAGTCATATGCCACTCGCGTGTATGGTGATAACCGTCCTCGGCTCTATTAAGACCCTCGCCTTGCGGCTCGGGTCTCAATGTCACCTCAGCGGTATTCACCAATTTTACACGCTTGTACCATAATGTACAATGTAGGTACTATTATTTTAATCAACCTCACCTGTTAGCTAATGTGCCTGCTAATTTCAACAAACTTTTCTTTTGGGTTTGGAGGTCGGGTCGAAAGCACAGAATGTACTACTATTCGCCGAAAATAAATAATAGTACCTACTATACGTGCCGAAAGTAATATTTGAACCAGTAATACCGGGAAATCGCTAGGACTGAAATTAGTTTAATTTGTAAGCAGCCAACTAGCTTAATTAACCGTTCAATCAACAGCCTAGCCTCCTTATTAAACAACGTTGTTCAATTATTAGCCTCAATGATATTCAGCCATTTGCTCGAAAAGTTAGGCAAATGGCTTGATTCGATGACATACATTCAAGCCGCTAGTTGAACGGCGCAGTTTAGGAAAGAGGCTAGGCTTTTGATTGAACGACTAATTTATCTAGTTGGCTGCGACAAATAGGTGTATCCGATAGTTACCTATCAATTTATTTATATCTACAAAACCTCCAATAAATAACATGTTATATAAGGTTGTATCCTTCGACAGAAGATTGTACTGAAATATAATAACATGACGTATATCATGCGATCTAGAGGATTATGAGTATGTCAGTTATAAAGTTATGTAAATTACCGAGGGACCGCTGTTTGCAGCCAGTCTTGCGCTATAGTTAGGAATTGTACTAAATGAATAAGTAAGGTTCTCAGACAGTATGGCAAGCATGATAAAATCACGTGAGTGATTTATACTATTAAAGTTGCATACGATGCCTGGTGTACTAAACTAGCAATGTTATATATAGTACACATTGCTTGATCAGCTGTGAGGCTACATACGACCCTATCACAGAAACACCTATACGACCTCCATTTTAAGACCTATTTATGGATATTGTCCAAATTGTGTAGTCGTGCGGGTAGGTTCGTTTTGTTTCGACAGAAAATGCAGAATTGCAAATTATATTTATGCATTTTTCTTTCACAATGTAGCGTTCCCGAATTGGGTCACTACTGGGTCACTAGAATCAACTTACCGAACCAGCTAAAGAATAATTTTGAAATGATTTATTTTACTTTATTTAATATAATCAATTACTTATTACTAATATAGTACGAGAAAATTAGGATTTGACACAGGAATAATTACAAGGATTTATCACTTTTTGGGGTATAAATCAAAAAATATCGATCCTAGGAAAACAATATGAACAGCAAAATTGTAGAAAATTTAATTCTAAACAACTTTGTAGTAATAATTTTTCGTGTAAAACTAAAAATAGACGACTTATTCACTAACTAAAATTTCACCCTTCAATTCAAAATGGTGAAGAATGCAATGAACCGAATACCACGCAAATCGAAATTTAGACTACCAGTGACCTGCTTCAACTAATTTCCAAAGAAAATTACTACTAGGAGTTTTTCCTTTGTCAAAAAATCGAATAAAATTTCACCACCTTATTGGGGTATACATCGAAAAATATTGATGCTAGCGGAAAATTATGAATACTAAAAGGTAGGAAATTTAATTCTTAACAACTTTGTAGTAACAATTTTCGTGTAAAAATAAAACTAAACGACTTATTCGGTAAACAAAAATTTACCCTTAAATTCAAGATGGCCGATAACGCAACAATCCGAATACCACGCAAAACCAAATGTAGACTGCTAGGGACCTTCCTTAATGATTTCCGAAAGAAAATTGCTACTAGGAATTTTTCATAAGTCAAAAAAGTCAAACAAAGATTTACCATTTTTTGGGGTATAAATCAAAAAATATCGATCCTAAGAAAAAATTAGGAACAGTTAGATTGTAGAAAATTTAATTCTAAACAACTTTGTAGTAACAACTTTTTGTGTAAAATTAGAACTAAACGATTTATTCAGTAAACAAAAATGTATCCTTAAATTCAAGATCACGGAGAACGCAACGAACCGAATACCACGCAAATCGAAACTTAGACTACCAGGGACCTCCCTCAACGAATTCAGAAAGAAAATTGCTACTAGGAATACCTATATTATAATTACTTCTTGACTTAATTATTATTTTGACGGTCATTATGTGCTCTTCATGTGCCTAAACTGAATAAACGAAAAAGGTTATTTTAACAGTTTGTATCTCATGTCATAGAATAGTCCAAAATGCTCACGCACGTTGCCGAAGACGCCGGACTCCCGCTCACCGCGTCAGCTGCCTCCGATTGCTGTCGGCGAAGCCAGCTGCTCCAGTAAGTGCCATTATCGTCACAGCATCAGTCCCGTCTGGTTGCATCTAAACTTATACTTACTTTAAAGTATATTGCATTGAATGTTCAGAGGGAATATTACGAACATCTATGGCAGTCGTTACACCCGTAACGACTGCCATAGATGTTCGTAATTAAAGCTAGACTTTTTAGGGCTCCAACTGGGTAGTTGGAGCCCTAAAAAGTCTAGCTTTAATGCTGCGATATCACCCAATATCGTTATTGGGTTGTGGAGATTAGATGGCAATCACTTCACGGAAAATATTGAAGTTCAGCCAAATCCACAGTTAGGCTGGTAAAACGGACCCCAGACTCCGAGGTGTAAGCTTCGGATGCGACTGGGATTAACGCTAGGATGGAGAAGATGAAGAAGTAATATTCAGGGGGCTACTTCGGTTTTTAGCCATATTATCTTACTTAATCGTCCGTCAGCGTTCATCAGGATATTTACGATACTATTGTATCATCAAACGGGGTCAAACAGTATTTTTTACTGTAGTGGATACGTTTATAATGTTTAATTTGTTAGATTTTACACGTCTTACAAGATATTGCATACAAATTTCGACAAACGACATCTTCAAAACGTCGTCTTTGAAAAAATTACCGAGTTGCAATTACTAGATACAGTACTCCGGCATGAGAAATTCTGCAACTTTTGTAATTAAATATACCTACGTTACAAAGCTGCTATGTAATTTATTGATAATTAATTAGATGAAGAAGGAAAGTCTCTAAAAGAGACTCATCATGTTTTTTTATCTTGTTATGAAAAAACTCCATCGAACTCGCGACACCGTTACAGTTACCGACACCAATGTATGATTATGATATGATAATGATACATTATTATATACATTTATTGGTCCTATTATTAAAATTTTCACTTCAATTCAAGTTTTTTCTTACAAGGTCATCAGACACCATCAGCACAGAGATCACCTCGAAATGGAAATAAGTTTTGGTCTCGGTACCACAGTGGATGCCGGGAAAGGGACTCCTCCATCTACCTGGACTGGACAACAGTGAAACCAGAAAAGAGAACTCCAGGTTTATTATTCTACCTTACCAATAATAATATTTATAAATTTGAAAGTTAAGTGAAGACGTTTGGATGTTTAGAGTTTAAATGTTTAGGTGTTTAGATGTTTTTAGGTGTTTAGATGTTTAAATGTTTGGGAATAATGCTGTTTTTTTGTGTCTGGGAAGAGCCAGATTCTGGTACAGAACTCTCATATTTATTCGAGTGGCTTACTAATTCTACCAATATTTTTAATGTGAAATTTTGTCCATCCATCCTTCTATCCTGCTGGATGGATGTTGGATGTTATTTTATCACGAAAAAGTTTCTGAATGGACCACATGTAGCGTGCACTCTGAGAGATCCACTCTGCCTACAGGCAGTTCCCCATGGCAAGCAAGAGAGCAAAGGTGGACGGATAAGCATCCAGTTCCAGCAGGTTTTATTAGACCAAGCGAAGACCTGCCGCCTGAACACCATCTGCAGTGGCCAACTTGGAAGTCTTTAAACCGCCTGCGGACTCAGGTTGGCCACTGTAGGGAAAATAATTATGGTAAAATGGGGCTTTGTCGATCGGTCGCAAGAGTTCTGCCATTCCGGGGCTTGATCCCAGTCCATGTCACATTTGCTCTCCTGTTTGCTGTTCCCTTTCACCTGTACTACCGACGACCTTTGTAGAGCAACGGAGGGCGCTGTTGCTGTAGCCGAGTTTTGGGAAGATAAAATTTAAAGAAACCAGTCATTAGATACCCTTTTTTTATCGTGCCAAAATCCGATTAGTCATTAGATACCAGATCCAGCCATTGACTCGAAGAAGAAGAATGTAGCGTATGTGAACCAGTCAGCAACTTTTTCCTGAAAAAATATTTTAACAAAGGAATGGGTTCATTAGCATTGATTTATATTATCACTTATAAGGGTAATTGAAATCAGATTGCTCTTGCATGCGTGCGAAGCCACTGGCAGTTGTAATAAAATTATCATTTTATCATTGTCTTTTTGCATTTACCCAAACCTAGTTGTCTTTGATGTTTCATGTTATTTGTGACAGGTGTTTTTGTGGATATTCATTAATAGATGTTTTTTCAGGGTTAAATGTTCCGAAACGTGAGAAAGCAAGGTCAATGACATCATTTAAAGGTAATATTAAGAAAATTGTGCAGAATGTAAAATTCCTGAACTTTGTACAGTGTTAATTTAATAACTATGTCATACTATCTCTCTCTTATAATTAAGATTTTAATAAATTTCATTTAAATAATGATATCATCATCTTAGCGTTGCATTCAAGGCTTATATTTCAAAACCCAGGGTACTTTGAAGCCTACTCCTTGTCTTTGTAATGTTTATACGGCTTTTATGGGATCGTCTACCCTCTGACCTCCGAACCCCGAAAGAAAAGCCTACGACGAAGCTTCACCCGCCAATCAGCAGGTGTTCAAACACCTTATAGATAATTAAAGAATAAGTTAATTGTCTATTATTCCTTGTCGGTAGCAAATATTACAGCGTCTACAAATTCTCTATCATATTGTAGGTACAAGTATTTTTGCATTAGGTATCAAACTTGTACTCCCTATAGCCCCGGGTCCTTTAAGCGGGGCGTGAAAAAGCATCTGATGAGGCAATCAAGCTGAGTGAATAGAATAGAATATGTCTTTATTTGCTAGAACATTGTGATTAGGATGTTAAAAATTATGTCTTATGACTAGGTACATCATGTTCTGCCTAAATGGGGCATGCAAAAATTTCCTTATTATATAGCACTCTTGGCGTACAAAATTATACGAAGTCAAAAGGAAGCTTAAACACCTATTACACATTTAACTGTACTCTTTACATCTTATGGATAGAAACTCTGTAATGACTCCCAAACTGAATTCCGACAAATCCTTCTAATGCTTCGTTTACATACTCGCGGCAGAGCGAGGGAAGTGGCGAGAGAAGTGGGCAGGGACGTGGTGTGAATGGTATATTCGTCATGCCACGAGTACTGCCGCGTATGTTGCTGCGAGTGTCGGCTTGGCGGCGCGAGAAGGAGCGGCAATACTAGCGCGATGAAGCATTCACATACTCGCGTCGCGCACACTTCGCATCGAGCGCTCGTTGTGTACGCGCGTGTCCCAGTCACAGGATTACTTCGAATTTATTATCATGACAATGACGCAACCAATCGAATGGTCCAACGAAAAATCAATAGAATTTATTGAAATGCTTGCTACGGATCTAATTAAATAATATAGGTAATACATATGTATATAAAAGATAGGTAGGTAGGTACCTACCTACCAAACTAGAATAGGTAGGTAGGTAGGTACCTACCTACCTACCAAATTAAAATAGGTAGGTAGGTAGGTAGTACCTACCAAATTAGCCTGATTACCTACCAAATAGGTAGGTAGGGTACCTACCAAATTAGAATAGGTAGGTAGGTAGGTACCTACCTACCAAACTAGAATAGGTAGATACCTACCTACCAACCTATTTGGTAGGTAATCAGGCTAATTTGGTAGGTACTACCTACCTACCTACCTTTTTTAATTTGGTAGGTAATTAGGCTAATTTGGTAGGTAGGTACCTACCTACCTACCTATTCTAATTTGGTAGGTAACCTACTTACCAAATTAGCCTAATTACCTACCTACCTATTTTAATTTGGTAGGTAGGTAGGTACCTCTACCTACTAAATTAGAATAGGTAGGTAGGTAGGTACCTACCTACCAAATTAGAATAGGTAGGTAGGTAGGTACCTACCTACCAAACTAGAATAGGTAGGTAGGTAGGTACCTACCTACCAAACTAGAATAGGTAGGTAGGTAGGTACCTACCTACCTACTTATTTGGTAGGTAATCAGGCTAATTTGGTAGGTGCTACCTACCTACCTACCTATTTTAATTTGGTAGGTAATTAGGCTAATTTGGTTACCTACCAAATTAGAATAGGTACCTACCTACCTATTCTAATTTGGTAGGTAACCTACTTACCAAATTAGCCTAATTTACCTACCTACCTATTTTAATTTGGTAGGTAGGTAGGTATCTCTACCTACTAAATTAGAATAGGTAGGTAGGTAGGTACCTACCTACCAAATTAGCCTAAGTATACCTACCAAACAGGTAGCTAGGGTACCTACCAAATTAGAATAGGTAGGTAGGTAGATACCTACCTACCAAATTAGAATAGGTAGGTAGGTAGGTACCTACCTACCAAACTAGAATAGGTAGGTAGGTAGGTACCTACCTACCAAATTAGCCTAATTACCTACCAAATTAAAATGGGTAGGTAGGTAGGTACCTACCTACCTACCAAATTAGCCTGATTACCTACTAGCTAAGTATCTAAGTAGATAGCCTAGCCTAATAAAATGCCTATACTGCATTCGGTTAGGTGTCCACTTAACTAAAGTCGTCCATCTCCATCGCAAGGCGAATACTGTATGCGGGGCAACGCGATGAACATCGCGATGATGCGAGTGTTGGGCAACGCGATGAACATCGCGATGATGCGAGTGTTTGAATGCTAGGGCATTATTCGCGTGAATATTGCCGGCAAGGCGATGAGCAATGCGAGCGGCAGTATGTAAACGCGGGGTTATGGAGTAAAAACATTTGTTGAGCAATCAGTCTTTTAAAGTTTTTATAAATTTTCTGTATGGCAAGGCTTTAATTTCACAAGGTACACAATTATAAATATATCCACACATAGACAGGCAATTCTTTTTAATAAAATAGTTTTTGGTACCTTGGATAAAACTATTCTGTCTGGGTCGCGTGTGTTTCTCGGGTACATCTCCTTTGCTGTTGTAAAGAGGTGCTTATTCAGTCTGACAAATTTTGCACACTCAAATATAAACATGCAGGGCAAAGTCAACAGTTTATGTGCTTTAAATAGAGGTCTGCAAGATATCCAGGGGGCCACACCACAAATCGCTCTGACGCATTTTTTTTGAACGATAAATGCCTTATTAATGTCAGTTGAGTTTCCCGAAAGAATCAAACAGTAATTAAGAACTGCGGCCACATAACCATGGTACGCGCTAAGAACCGTCTTTTGCGATTGAGAGTGCCACCATTGTAGCATGGTACGTGTCTATATTGGTGACCCTCTTTCCAAGATTTTGCCCTCAGCTTACCATCAGGCAAGGCGAAGTCAAATTGACGTGTCCTATATACACAATAATAATAATAATAACCCCGCAGGGGCAGCTTGTGGCGAGCTGTTGGTGAGTGGCGACACCACGTACCCCGATTCTCCTGAGGCTCGGATTTATTCCCCCTCGCCTCATGTGCTTGCCTTTATTGGCCGGCCATGAGTGGAGTCGCAAGAGCGGAACCTATGCTCCAGGTTGGAAGTGTAAAATGTCATAACGCCGGGGACGCGCCCCGCAGACTCACCTCTCGACAACCTTAGCCGCTCAACGGGTGTTGCTCCATGGCCGCACTATGTGTGGCTAATTTAATGGGGCCCATGCAATGAGTTGGCAAGTCACCGCCTGCCTTTTTACAATTTTGAGACTTATTGTCATGGCAGGTGTCCGTTAGTCTCCCCCCATAGCCCATTTACCAGTCCATCCAATACTCAACCCCATAGCCCAATACCTAGTTTCCATCGTACAGCAATAGTCTCTGCACCTGGCGGGGACAATCTCCGAGTGTATCATATTGTGCACTCGGGGATGGTATCCGTCATGTGTGTATCCCTAGCATATTAAACTCTCTTGAAAGGGCCTCTACGTCTTGGCTTCGGCCCGACGCACGCCTTCCAAATGCCCGGGACTCCATAGTCCCGAGAGCTAAGGAGCAGAGAAACAAATAATAATAATAATACAATTTTAATCACTTTAATTCAAGGTACGGTATTTATATTATACGTTTCAAATTTCAAATTCCAACACTTCTCGTCAATAATATTATTTAGAATGGATACAGATTACATAGGAGCTACTAACCCGTTTTACACTATCGGGAGATCAATTAACCATTTGTACCCTCACAGACCTCGAAGAACAAGAAGTGATGGAGTACTTGGATAATAACAAGGACTTTCTTGAGCACTACGTCAGAGCAAGGGTCCCCGCTGAAGTTGTTCGAAAGTGGTTACTGAATAAAATGAAACATAGTCACGTAAGTTCGAAGGCCTTTACCAAATCAACTTTGAATAAATTGTATCTGACGAGTGATATCAATTAATCAATCAATCAATTAGCCTATTGCAGTCCACTGCTGGACATTGATTGACATTGAAGAGTGATTTAAGCTGAATTTAATTACCTAGCGTAATTCATTTTAGCTAAACTTTTCATGTTTTACTCAAATAAATCTTCTTATTTTTATAACACCAAATAAATCTACACTAATATTATAAAGCCGAAGAGTTTATTTGATTGAACGCTCTGATCTCATCAAGTACTGGTTCAAATAAATTTGAAAGATTAATTTTGTGTAGTATATTTTATTCATGAACAATTTTTACATTTGTGTTTGAACATTTTTACAATACAATGTTATTTACAATAATTAAACTACCTGAATATAAAAAATGTGGAAAAAAATTAGTTAAACAGTTAGTTTTTCGAGGAAGGCTATCATCACGCTGCTACTTAAGGGAGCGGGGTAATAACCGTAAATATCAACACTCAGATAAATTTGGCAGATTCCAATACATTATTTGAAAAATTGACCAACGGGAATTACCCTATAGGTACTTACTTAGTGGCTACCTGCTTCTTCATACGCGTGCAGTTCGTTTTACACCCTTGGTGAGTTTCGTAAAATCCATTCTTAGCAGATTATGTCTACACCTTATAAGGAAGTAAGGAACCGACCTGCCAACAAGGTTGTAGGTATAATAGTTTCTGAAATTTCGTAATTACTTAGTTAGTGAGTGCTATTTCGCTTATATATTATATGGGTATAGATATTGAAAGGTATAGCGGTTGGCTAGTCATTTATAATACTGGTGTTTCCAGGTTAATCTCATATCATACTTATTGATGTGAACCATGTCTACATTTTTGTTGTTTGAATGTATGTGTACATTGCAGGTTCCTACTGCACAAGCGTCATATTATTATAGAGACATGAGCGCAACAAGGTTCCAGCAAAAAGAAAGACTTAACAAGAAGCATGTTTTTATGGTAAGATATTAGATCTCCTGCCATTTATAAAGTTTCTAAAAGATTATTACGAGAATCAAAGACAACTCTTATAAAATTCTTTGCAACTGAATTTCCTAAACAGAGTGAACTGAAACTTCTATAATAATATTATTAAATTACTAAATTAAACTAAAAACTATTAAAACTAAAAAAAGGGAACTAAATTAATTAAGACTAATTAAAATAATATAACTTAATAAAATATTTACATACTTGCGTCGTGAAATTCCTCCACATCGTCACAGACCGGCAACGTTCCCAGAAGACTGGCAGCATTGCCACGTTGAATGACAATGCCTATTCTCTGTGCGAGATAATAACCAGCCTTCTGGTCACGCGTAGCGTCGATCAGCCGCTTTGTCAAATCTTTAAATACAAATCGGGCACTTGGACCCCATGTCCCCAACGTTTCAACCCCAAACGGCTCAAAAATATAATCACCTGTTAGGTTACAGTATTTGCGCCGTTTGAGGTTTTCCGCAGATGCAGCAGCAGCGCCGGCACAGCCTGCTGTGCCTGGAAGATGTGAAGGCGCCAGGGTGTCGACGCATGTTGCGTCCCACACCAAAGGCCTACCCATCTTCCAAGGCAGCAACGACATCGTCCGGTCTCTTGCCATCGTCACGCGCCAGTCCATTAGGTTCACGAATGGCTGGCACGCCAGCAGTGGCAAGAGCACGGCGGATAATGTCGTTGATGCAGGCGTGTCGCGATATACGACCAGCGCTTCTGCCGCATGAAAGGCCATGGTGCTCAAGGCTGTCGACAGCTTCACCGCAGTGGCAACGATGGGGAGAAACACACGACGCACCTAGGCGAAGGCAAGTGGCAAGGCGGAAAGTGGTGTCGTCCAACATAGTACCTATGTTGGGTGATGGAAGTGCCTGAATCCAAAGGCCTGACTCCCACTCCCCCACCGCCAACAGGCGCGCGCGCTCAGAAACATGGGAAGTTGTGCTTAACAAACTGTCTCTTACCAGCTTGCAGAGCGGGGCATCCCATTGTCTCTGGGAGAAAAGGTTACCAGGCAATTCAGTGTTGGGACAAAGATTAAAAAAAAAAAAAAGTTTCTAAACAAAATGATGTAGGTACCTACGCTGGATCTGGACGACCAATCATACACATAATTACCTACATTCTGTGGAACTTATGGAACATACGAAAAAACAAAGGCGAATTGGGTGAGCTATTTTCCGAAATGGTGATCTGTAAAAAAATAAGTAGGATACCAATATTGTAGGCAATTTCATGATCTACAACTTTGTCTAACTTACTTTTGCGATAACATTTGCTGTTTACCTACGAGAAAAATGCGAGAATCCAGTATATTTGACCTGTGACCTTGAGTAAAAAAAAATCCATAGACGGGAATGATGGGGAACTTTTTATTATTTATAATTATGTTTTGAACAATTTTACTGATTTTCAGCTTGTTGGGACTTTATGCACCTTCGAATGTCTAAATTGACTGGATTATTGCTCGGACGCCAATTGTTTCATACAAACGTTTTATTCACCCAACAAAATAGAGTCATTCAAGTCCATCAACGCGTTTCAAACTTTACACTCGGCAATAAAATTACATACTTACATAATATATTATATTATACTCCTGCCTACATATATTCCCGAAGGGGTAGGCATTGGTATATGAACACCCACATTTCGCCAAGTATGATTTTTGGTCCCATGTAATAGTAGGCGAGCCTATTGCCGCTAAGCGGGCACTTAGTCATGGGCTGTATGATAACTGTCGGACGAAAAACAGCCCTATGCCCTATCCCTATCCCTTCCTAGCCCTATCCCATGGAAATAAGATTAGCGCGCGATTTATATTTATTGGTGTAATATGGTGTTATCTTTTGCAGGAACTCCTGAGAGTTCTGAAGGAAGATTTCACCGAACACACGGTTCTGTGCGAGCTGGCGAGCTACATGAGCGCCGCAGTGAGCGTTGACGCGTACAGAATTTACAAGCTATTCCCTGATCATCACAGCTTTGTGCAGTACTTTGTGAGTGCTTAACTTTACCCCTGTTAAGTGGTACCTGTACCTATTTGAAGCTATCGTGTCAATCAATCAATCAATCAATCAATCAATCAATCAATCAATTATCCTATCGCAATCCACTGCTGGCCATAAGCCTCTCCCAATGTTGGGAGGCTTTAACCTACTGTTTCCACGCTGGCCAGACGGGTTGGTTGATATCGTCTACGTGTTGTTCCGTTAGTTGCCTCCTACGATACTCTTCCGATGAGATGCGGTGGTGATACTTGTATTCTTTCTTGTAATTTGAAATGACGAAGAATACTAGCCATATAGTTAATATAATAAATATACTAATGCGTAACCGATATGTATATATTTTCTACGTATTTTAGGCTTAGGATTTATAGGTAATAACTGTGGTAATACGGTACACAAAAGACACATTTCTCACTGTGTACTGCCTCCAAAAGTAATACTCTCTAGCATTGATGTACATCGAAGTCATATCAGACTGGTAAAACGGACTCCATACTCCGAGGTGAAAGCCTCGGATGCGACTGGGATTAACGCTAGGCTGAAGAAGATAGGTACCTATACGATGCAATATAGATCTTTTGGAAAATTGCCCAACTCCGTCTCCAACTTATTTTACCTATAGTATTTATTTCATTAATATCATTTTAAATTACAGTCGCCTCCGAATGAGGATACACAAACGTTGATACGGGCCGAGCGTCATCAAGTGATGATAGTGCTCGAGGTGGCAAGAAGAGGTATATGCCAGCGTTTGGCCAGAGCTGACGATCCTGGGCGTTTCCCGGAGACACCTATCATGCTCTTTAAAGCGTTCAATAAGAATGTGGTGAGTAGACTAAAATGGTCCCTACCAAATCCTTTCCGACATTCACTTTCCAGATCAAGTAGTAAATATTATCAACACTTATATTACAAAACGTAATGCTGTTTTAGGTAAGTGATTTATTTTTTACCACATCTTTTATAAAAATATTTTTTTACTGTTTATTTTGACATGAGATAAAATATATAATTTGTCCACATAATTTTATTTAGCCTTAAGGAATTACCTATTAGAAATTGACGTCTTGAAGTTTGTTGCGCTGTTGCTTCTCCATCAGGGCCTTGGAAACGGTGGAAAACTTAACTTATGTAGGATTATTATTGGCGGCAATAAGAAATATTCTATTATTCTATATTGAAAATAAAAAAAACAGTTAGTATTTTTAGTAGGTATTACCCTTAACCTTCCAGTTAGGTAAATTACTTGTATAGAAAATGGTTACGTATCTGTAATCTCTTTGCCATTAAACTACTGACGCTACACACAATTGAACTTCTGAAATTTGAAAATATTAAGACGTAAACTAATTAATTATTTCCTATGATAATAAACCATTTCTTTTATGTCTTACAAATTAAAACGTTATTGTTTAAAAAATCGCTTAGTTTAAAAGCTTTGATCACTTTCAAGACAATTTTTCATCTCTTGGCTCATTTGTTTCAACATAAATTTTGATGAAATATTTTTTACTAATCAAACAAATAAAGGTCACTCAAAACAAAAGAATGTTTGAGAGGTTTGCCAATAGCTTTTGAAAAATTAATAATGTATAGGTACAAGAAAGGTAGATACAAGAAAGGTACAATTTCAAGGTGGCTTAACAAATTTCAAATTAGGTACCGACCATCTTAACTACAGTAAATAAAAATTGAAAAATATAAGATTGAATAGAAATAATATCACTTTTTAACGGATTCTATTGCGATTTATTTTAATTCATATTTAGCCCAAAGTTTCGGCCACTTCTCAGCAGCCATGGTCGCAGGGTTACGAAAGAATCCAATAAAAAGTAGTTTTATTTCAATGAGTGATATTCTCGTAAACTTCAGAAAGGATCGTATATAATAATAATTGAAGGTAACTCTCTCTCTCCAAACGTATAAGAGCTGTGCTCTTGTTGGTGCAGTAATCGCAACTCCTCTATCTCCTCCGCCAATCCCTTAACCTCCTTTTACGACGTGACTTGTATCTATTCCTTTATCTGTGCCATAAACGTTTGATAACTAAAATTTTATAATTCATTTATTTTAATGCAAAGTTAATTTGTAAGTTCGTTCGGTTGTGCCCAGCAACTTCTGTACGTTATCCTCGACTAGTACGAATACTTCATCTGAATATACAGAACATTTTCATGTTATTTTTACGTGTTAGGTATTGTTATTTTTTATGTTATTCCCTACTCTCCACTTTCAGAAAAAAGCAGACCATGTAATGTACCAGCCAATTCTTTCAAAAACTGGTACGACTATCTATGTCATTGAGATGTGGAGGGTATACGATAGATTCAGGGAGCTGGACGAGGAGATTAGCTCCAACTTCCTGGTCTTGGGAAGTATGTCACTACACTACTGCAATATGTACTTGAACACAAAGAGGGAGAGGAATATGTCTGATTTTCTTTTGGACGTCGTCAAGTAAGTTGCACTAACAAATAGTTTTGGATGATTAGTTTTGTAGCAAATAGTTTTCACTCGGCCCATATTCTACGAGTAGAACGATACTCAGTCATGAACTTCAACTAGGAACTCGTTTAAAGTACAGATGTTATTATAGAGCTAAATTGCCATGAAGATTGTTTGAACGCTCAGGTAATTTATTTATGTTAAAACTTTACAGGGCCGTCTTCGAAGAAATGGTATCCTTGGACCAACTCATCAAACGTATACTCGAGTTCGCTCAGCGTCTCGTCAATGCTGATCGGGCTTCTCTCTTTCTAGTAGACTATAGAAACTACGAACTCGTCTCAACAGTCTTTGATTTAAAATTTGAACCAGGTTTAGAAAGAGATATGGAGAAAAAAGAGATCAGGATGCCTATTAACCGAGGGATTGCTGGCCACGTGGCCTTAACAGGCGAAGCGATGAACATCCCAGATGCTTATTCAGATTATAGATTTAATAGGTATGATAGTTAATCTTAATTGAAACCGAAGAAGAATAAGGGCTGGACGGCTTAAACTTTTTTAATTTGGTTCCTTTTCAGAGAAGTGGACGAAGCTACCGGATATAAAACCATCAACATATTGTGTATGCCGATCAAAGTAGAAGGTAGCGTCATAGGCGTCGTCCAGATGGTCAACAAGAGAGATGAGGACCACTTTGGTCACGAAGATGAAGTATCTTTTGAAATATTCTCAACCTTTTTCGGTCTAGCTCTCCATCATGCTAGACTGTACGACAGAATTATGAGAAAAGAACAGAAATATAGAGTTGCTCTCGAAGTACTTAGCTATCATAACACCTGCCGTGAAGCAGAAGTAATGGCCATGTTGAGTGATCAGAATACTGTCACTATTGACCTCGACAATTTCTATATAGACCCGTACAAATTCAGTGAACTTGAAAAATGTAAATGTGTCGTCAAGATGTTTAGCGAACTTTTCGACTTGGCGAACTTTGATGTCAGTACTCTGACCAGATTCATTTTAACTGTCAAGAAGAATTATCGGACAGTGCCATATCATAATTTCGATCATGGATGGACAGTAGCACATACCATGTATGTTATGCTGAAGAACGATATTCATAAGCGGTTTAATTACAAGATGGTGAGTAATACTGTCATGTTTCTTGGGTTCCTGTATTGTTTTGAGTAGTTCCAAAAATATTTTATTGTGAACAGTACTGTTATTGTTGTTATTATTGGTGTAAAGCAAATTTTATTTTTCTTCTGTTATATTACGGTGAAGATAATCCTTATTGTGATTTCAATTTTCTAGCGCCTGGCTCTTTTTGTGGCCTGCCTGTGCCACGACCTAGACCATCGTGGTTACACCAACAAATACATGAGTGAGATTGCATCTCCTTTAGCGGCCATGTATACTACTTCAACATTGGAACACCATCACTTCAACATTACCGTTACTATATTGCAGCAGGTATTTAATCTATTCTGTGATGTAGTAATTAGGGTTTTTGGCAGTCAAAGTCACGACTATAATAATTGTATAATCTGATTAATATCTTTATTGAAAAAAAAATCCGGTAAAAATATCTCGTACATAATTAAGTACCATTCTGTTAAGCTAATTATATTTTTTGTTTTACAGGACGGCCATAACATATTCTCGCACATTACCAGCTCGGACTACAAAGAGATTTTGAGCTTCATCAGGCACTGCATCCTAGCGACTGATCTAGCCAAATTCTTCCCGAACTTGGAGAAAATAAATCAGCTGCTTGGTGCCAATCCGTCCGAATTCAATTGGGCATACAATACGCACAGGTTTGAATTATCACAAAAAAAGAAATACAAATAAAAATAGTCATAATCTTCTGTAATTTTCTCCTTAGTATAAAGCTTCAGATGATGGTGGTAAGGGCCTATTACTTTGCTGAGAGTTACGAGTTGCGAATTTGTTTATATGCTGCACGCGGTAATATTTACAATTTTATGCATAGCGAAGTTTTATTTATTACAATTATTGTGAGATAAAATTGTTTGATGATCCGCCATAAGTATTAAATTTAGGTTTGAATAAATTTGAAGAGAAAATTCTATGGTGAAGAATCTTTTGACCCTTGTTTTTACAGAGATTTAGCCATGGCAATATCTATGACGGCGGCTGATTTATCAGCTGCAGCAAAACCATGGGAAATACAAATAAACACCGTGAAAGTAATCTTTGAAGAGTTCTACGATCAAGGTGATAAAGAGAGGGCTGCTGGTCGAATCCCTATATCAATGATGGACAGGTATAAGCCGGATGAGCAACCATCTAGTCAGGTAATCATCATATTCTTAAATATCGATATTTGATCTCACGTAGCTGGAGACACACATAGTAAATTAATCTACACACTACAAAGTTAATAATTGAAGGACACTATACTAGTTTTTAAGCTATCCATTTCATATTTCAGGTGGGCTTCCTTAGCCAGATTTGTATTCCATGCTACAGCGCTCTATACCAAATTTTACCAACTACCAGGCCAATGTACTCAATGGCTTTGAAGAACTTAGACAGATGGAAAGCAAGAGCTTACAAGATCCAACAAAAACGAGAGGGTACTTACGAAACGGACGACGAAAATGAAGATGAAGATGGAACACACTATGAAAACGTAATTAGTTCTTTGGTAGAAACAAATGACAATGCTTGTTCAGTATCAGATCTTGAACCCATTTCCTGGGAAGAAGAAGTAGTTTGTCAAGAACACTTGGCTGCTAGATGTGGTATTTGGAAAGACATAGATGGAGCGACATGGATTGACGAAGAAGGGGTGGTTGTTACTAAGGAAGTGTTAAAATCTATTAAACGAAAAGAGAAAAAAGACGCTAAGAAATGAATAGACTAGTTTCTAATAACATTTTTTCAAGATCTTCAAAAATTTTATGAAATGTTTGAATGTTAGAATTTAGTCCGTAAAATGAATATTTACCTTTGTTGTTAGTGTTTACGACAGGGACTTCTCATTCTTAAGAGTTATAATGTTTTTTGTAGATGTAGAGTATGTTTCAAGTTTACAATAGAAATGTTTTAAATTGTATGTATATGTATTTCGTCACTCGAACATAAACTTTCACATTTATATTATTAGTAGGTATAGTAGTGTAGTTGTTTCATTATGTTTAGGTCTCGACATTTTCTAGTCATGTAGTAATTTAATGATAAATCAATTTAAATACACTGTGTTGTTGTCAATTTTAAAAATTGTTGTGATAACGTGTAATATTTACACTTCCGACTGTACACTGTACAGTCTCTAAAAGCGATAACTATACACCCTATTCATTTAAAGTTCTTTATAAAGGTGTCTTACTTATCTCTTAGACGAACTGTACATAATTTTGTATTGTGAAGGGTAGTCGCACCTAATATCTCATTGCTTTAAATTAGAAAGTACTAATACAATACATATCCTAAGTGATATAATAGGACTTATTTTTGTATACTTAATGGGTCTACTACGGTTTGCATAGTAAATCGGGCGGAGAGAATATTTATATTTTTGTAGGATCTTATTCGGGTTCAAAACAACGAGGTTGATGCTCTAATGCAGGCTTTACCTACTCTCGGGGTTGGAGATCAGATGACAGTCGCTCCCATAAAAAACAAAGTTAAATTATTCATGTAAAGGAGGAGCCGGGATGCAATCGGGATTGGCGCTAGAATAAGGAGATAATTTTCACCATTATGCGCATTATTCTGCTTAAATTTTTCGGTTAATACGAAATTGCGTGGTTACGACGCGACGGTTGATGATTAGGTCAAGCCGAATAAGGTCCCAGTATGGCTAAAAATAATTTACGTAAATACTCATCATTCTTATGGAGTTTCCTGATTGCCTCCGACGTGTACTCGGAGCTCAGGGACCGTATTCCGGCTCTTCCTCCTCCACTTCGCACGGTCTTAGGCGTCCATGGTAGTGAGACCAATGGCACGCATTTCACCCTCCGTGACTTCAAGTCAATTTATGTAATAATTCCTTAATATTCATTCACTGATGAAATAACTAGTAGTGTCTGTTTCAATCTGTGTGTCTTTGGTAATGTCCTGCATGCTATAGATATAAATAACAATTCTGTAGCTCCACCCACAATGATTCTGTAGCTGTTGGTACTTTTGATGTTGATATTTAAATATTTTTGGATGTGTGTTAGAAAAAATATATTTAACTATGTGAATTTTATGATCAAAATAAATGGTATTTTATTAAATACATGGTTTTCATATTTAATAATATATCCCTATTTCCCTATGTCACGGCATATCGCGTGACCCTCGATTATGCTAAAGCAAAACCACTGACATATATCACAGAACTGCAAAAAATGGCATTAACTTTTAGACTTTATTGCTAAAAGAGTTTAATTACACTTTTTCATTAACTCTACAAAAAGCCATTTAGTTTTAAACTTTTACCCCATTACTTTAAAATCTAAAATTAAATGGAATTTATTTGCAGTGGCCGTGGTATAACACTGGTTTTGCTTTAGTAGAATCGAGGCCTTAAACGATTAAACCGATTTAAATTATAATTCCTTTTTTAGTGTCAGTACAGTACGGAGGAGCTCAGATAAAAAAATCTGCCACTAAGTAGTCACCCATTCGAATGACAACCGCGCCTAGGTAGCTGAACCTGCTAATCTTTTAATAGCCTGTTATTTTCTTCTTTCTTTACACACATGGCATGATTAAATGTCTACATACCTTAAAGAGCAATTATTGAATGCAATAATTGAATAAATGAAGCACAATAATTAACTTAAAAAAATTGTGGGTAACTGCTAACACGCGGATACTATAAATTATAAATAATGAATAAATAATGAATTAATGTTTAATAATTATTCAACAATAATTTGAATAAATAGGTAACTAAAACATACCAAGAACAGTCTTGCATGTAAAAATTGCCTAGTAGAGCAATAATCATCATTATCATCATCATCACTATCACATCATCATCATCACTTCACTACAACATAATTATAAAACAAAGTCGCTGTTGCTGTCTGTCCGTCCCTATGTAGGTATGCTTAAATCTTTAAAACTACGCAACGGATTTTAAAGCGGCTTGATTTAATAGATAGAGTGATTCAAGAGGAAGGTTTATCAACCCTAATATTGTAGAGAAACACTGATAAATTTAGAGGTTTCTAATGTGATGTCGTAAATAAACACATTTTTTTGCGCTTACATTGCAACGCTGGCCGAACCCCATGAGATAAATCAAAATAATGTACAAACAGTATTTTACACCTTAAAAAGGTCAACAGAAAAGTCCACTATGGCATAATTATGTCTATCACTTAAAGATAACCCACAATAACCATTTTTTATCCTTTTTTATCTTTTACAGGAAAAAATTGCTTATTTATGAAGTGATTTTAAGCAACACAGCATTAATCCTTATCCAATTAAGTACCTTAAATACGTTGTCCATTTAATATAGATCAATATGGCCCATTACAGCATGTAATTTAAATGAATATTTCCGAAGATATTACAGATTTAAAATGCAGGGGCATAGCGATGCGGCGCGCGGCGGTACCGGCCCGACCGGCTGGCCGGCGCGGTAGCGTAAATAAAAATTAGATAGGTAATCTTTTTGTTTTGTGTAGCCAACATTGATATACAAAACCAACATTGGTAGCCAAGGTTTGAGTAAGAAAATTAAATGAAAGGTGCAGCGGGAACGGGATCTGAATACCACGCGGGCGGAAAATATGGCGGTAGGAAGTTCGCCGGGTCAGCTAATATATTTCATTTAGACGACGCAATACATTTATTGCTGGTACCTATGGTATGCAATTATGTAAGAAATTTGCATCGTGTAAATCTGCCTTACAATTTCAAATTAATTATGAGCCGACTTCTTGAACTCCACCTATAGCAGGTTTCATCCTAATGTCACGCCACCTTTACCAACGTTCTGCCCCGCTAAGTCATAAAATGTCAGCATAAATCTGAAAACAGAAGATTTGATTATATTTTTAACTAAAGTGGTAAGTATTCGCACACCTCGAAGAGATTATACCTAATACTACACCTATAGGTACAGGGCGTCCCACGGCGATGCCACATGGAGGGCAAGTACCTTAAATCCTTAAGTTGGCTCATTTTACTTAAAGGAGACATCATTTTATTTTTAAAAAGAAACAAAACTGCATTCATAGATTTTTAAAAATTCGCTTGCCACACCCGGTAATCGAACTGACTAAAATCCGAAAAAGTAACATTCTGTATTTTTATGGCATCAATAGATAGTGTCAATCAAAAGGATCAAATCTCTCTAAGAAACATAGTAAATTAAATGAAAGGAAGTCCTTGAAACCTAAACTTATAAATTCAATTTGGCAAAATAAAACACTTTAACTCAAAGTTCATCCATCCAGCTGATACCATATTAACAATAAAATTCCATATTTAAATCACTTTTCTTTTTTTATCGTGTGAAGACCGCTGCATCAATCGATAGTGTCAATCAAAAGGATCAAATCTCTCTAAAAAACATGGTAAATTAAATGAAAGGAAGTTCACAAAATCTTAACTTATAAATTTCCCAAGCGACTACAATATCGGGTTCTTCAAGAAGGGCATTAGAAGGTTTCTTCAGGGTCGGCAGCGCGAGTGTGACGCCCCTGGTGTTGCATGCGTCCATAGGCCACGGTGACCTCTTCCCATCAGGTGGGCCGTGTGCTTGTCTGCCAACTAAGTGGTATAAAAAAAAAAAAATTCAATGCGAACAGACACAGCACTTTTACTCCAGGAACCATCAGATAAGGTATCTTATAAGGTCAACACTAGAGATATCTTCGATGAAATTTATTTAGTAAAATAAGTAAGTACATACTGAATGAATGAACTTTGTTACCTGTTTAGAATGTAACTTTATTGGGTAACTGCATGACGTTATGTAGGTAGGGTAGGTAGTAATTTTTAGGTACTTGATTAGAAACATGCACGCGGTGTACCCTGGGCAACGAAGATGGCGAGTGAATTGCCCTATTGGATCAACTTATAACCAGTCAATTGAGACGGCGCGGCGTGCGGTTTTAGTCGGTTTGAGTTCGACATACCTAAATACTACTGGTGACCAGCAGCGGTCTCCACACGATAAAAAAAGAAAAGTGATTTAAATATGGAATTTTATTGTTAATATGGTATCAGATGGATGGATGAACTTTGAGTTAAAGTGTTTTATTTTGCCAAATTGAATTTATAAGTTTAGGTTTCAAGGACTTCCTTTCATTTAATTTACCATGTTTCTTAGAGAGATTTGATCGTTTTGATTGACACTATCGATTGATGCCATAAAAATACAGAATGTTACTTTTTCGGATTTTAGTCAGTTCGATTACCGGGTGTGGCAAGCGAATTTTAAAAAATCTTTGAATGCAGTTTTGTTTTTTTTTTAAAATAAAATGATGTCTCGTTTAAGTAAAATGCGCCAACTTAAGGATTTAAGGTACTTGCCCTCCATGTGGCATCGCCGTGGGACGCCCTGTATATTTAAATGAAAATGTATCTTCTACCAGCCTTCTTTAACCTATGTTAATCAAATAAGATGATTTGATTTTATAAAATGATTATTCGGAACGTAAACGTATAGATAGAAAGGAGCTTTGCGATTGGCCGCCTGCATACTATGAGCATGTGTATGCGTGAACCCTGCCAATCGCAATGCTCCGTTCTTTCGATATGTTTACGTTATGTACGAATTCGAGTACTTTTTGTGCTCGGGGCACTGAAGATAAGTTAAGATAACACTCGTTACTTTCCATAATCAAACTTCTTCCCAATTTTATAAAGAGTAGCGGGACTTACCCTCTATTCCCACTAGTTCAGTTGTCTAGTTCAGTTGACTGAACTAATGAGATTGTTTTTCTCACTTGTTCAGTTGACTAAAATAAAAATAATATTTGGTTTAAATCATTTTTTAAAAATAATTGTAAGTTTTTCTAACAACATTGCAAAATTAGTCTCGCCTTGTACAATTGTATCTTCAATTCTTTTTATTCGGGATGTAAGCTGGACTAGGTAGTGAGAAAACAGTTCTCACCAGTTAAGTCAACTGAATAAATGAGAAAAACTATTCCCACTTGTTCAGTTGACGGAACAAGTGAAATAAAAAATATCAGTAGGTAGTTCAATTAACTGAACAAATAATCCCATTAGTTCAGTCAACTGAACTAGACAACTGAACTAGTGGGAACAAAGATTACTGGTAGGTACCTATTCCCGATAACCTCTTGAACTAATATAGGTATTTAAACTTTCATGGTCGTTCACATTACTATTAGAACTATCGGGCTATTTACCATGTATTGTTTCGAGTATCCGATATTTCGGCGCTGTTGCAAGCACCATGATCACGGAGGGTAGGTACTGGCGGTAAACGGTGAAAAAGACTACTCGACTACTCGAAACAATACATGGTAAATATCCCGATAGTTCTAATAGTAACTCTTGAACTAAGTTTAATTTGTTTGTGTTAGGAGTGGGATCGTAAAGTCATCTAAGCTACCGAGTACCGACGCTTTGCATTACATAGTGGCATTGACCATCAATTGTTCTTAACTAGTAGCCCAATTGTTCAATTTATGCAATATAATGAACTAGCTGTCCCGGCGAACTTCGTATCGCCATATTCTTTCAACCCGCGTGAATTTTTGATCCCGTTCCCGCTGCACCTATTTTCTCATCTTTAAACCTTCCCTGGACATCCACGAATATTTCAAGACTAAAATTAGCCAAATCGGTTCAGCCGTTCTTGAGTTATAAACTAACAACGAAAAGTGGCATTGATTTATATATATATAGATAAATCATCTACTAAACTACTTTTTATACCACTGTGGTGATTGGCAAGCACACAACCCATCTGATGAAAAGTGGTTCCCGTGGTCTTTGGTCGTGTATAATACCAGGGGCGCCATACTCGTGCTGTCTACCCTAATTTTAACTCACAATAATAAATATTTTCTCAATAACCTGCCAAAATATAACTCGAGCCTTTTTAACCTGATATAGAGCATGTGACATTAACGCACGTGAATAAAAAAGCCTCCGACACAAAAGTACCTACCTCAAAAATGTTAAAAATAAATCGTGTTAGTTAACCCTTTCACTTAGATATAGTTATAATACGTATAAACGACAACGTTGTCGTGTCGAGAGACCTTTGGAAGTATATATTTACCCGTTAGGGGTTTGATTACATTTTTTCTCTTCTATCTTTTTTACTATTAATGTGGTAAATATTTGCACCCGTCGTATATATAATGAAAATGTATCTTGTATCTACCAGCCTAAACTACTTTTTATACCTGGCCACTTAGGTGACAGACAAGTACACGGCCCATCTGATAGATATATAGTGGTTAAAGGCCACCCTTTGCTCGTGTGCAATACCAGAGGCGTCACACTCGTGCTGCCTACCCTAATTTTAACTCACAATAATAAATATTTTCTCAATAACCTGTCAAAACATAGCTCCAGCCTCTTTAACCTGACACATAGAACATGACATTAAAGCATGTGATGAAAAATTAGAAACGATCATATTGTGGATAACTCCAGTCTACTCACCGTTCTGGATCAATTCCAAGTTCTTTGTGAATCACTTCTGTGACTTTTTTTGTGATCAGTTTGTTTTCTTCTAGACCCAAATGGCCTATCGACTCGAGGCTAGCCACGGCACCGGGCCCTTCTGTCAGTTGCCCACCGTAGCACACTGTACAGTCTGTTGTTATCATGATGGCAATTCTCTGGAAAGATTTAATTAAAATTAAATTTTAAGCAATTAGTACATTATGCCAACTTTGCCTATAGGTAAAGTTAAATCGTAATAAGTAAACTTTTTGATGGCAAATCCGACACGCCGCCGTCAACACTGAATGGTAGGTAATTTAATATTCTGACGTGTTTTCTCATAGAATTTTGAATTTTTTTGTTTTTTTGAAAGTACATTTTGGATAAGTACACAAATCTCAAAATGTACTTTCAAACCAAACTTCATCACAATCCGACACCACATCCCAAATTCCATTTTGGCAAACGCTTAGTAAATTTAAAAATTCGGTTCCGATTTTAAAGAGAGTTTCCCGGGGTGCCAGACCATCTGTGGCACAAAATCTCGCTTCATGCATTGCCCAAGTAGTCCGGGAGAACTCTCAAAGAGCTTGGGAACAGCTCCTCACTTTCCCTTACAGGATTTTACACATATCACATGTCTTGACCCCTAAAAAAACTCTGTCTCTACAAATTAAAGAAAATTGTCTTGCTACCCATATTTTTGACCCTAAATTCACGAGCTTCCGAAAAAATTCCGTTTACCATTATGTAGAATCCAAATTAAGGGAAGGTGACATAAGGGGCGCATCAAGACTTCTTTTTAGCAGCGATGTGGTGGCTGCTTACTCCTCAGATACTCTTGCAGAACTGAGGAGCAAGCATCCAGCACCTGCTGCTGACCTTTCATTTCCAGAACCTCCAAATAGGGATGACGAATTTCTCTCTGTTTCAGCCAAGGAGGTTTTAGCTGCCGTTAGTTCTTTAAAGAGCGGATCCGCTGGCGGCCTAGACGGTTTGACCCCGCAACACCTAAAAGACCTACTGAGTCCCGGGGAAGCTGGCGATGCACTTTTGAAGGAGCTAACGGCGTTAATAAACCTCATGCTATCAGGTAATGTGTGCGATGCCATCGTCGACTTACTTTATAGCGCCAATTTATGCGCCTTTCTTACGTAAGAAAGACGGTGGTATTCGTCCCATTGCCGTAGGGTGTACGTACAGGCGTATGGCAGCCAAACTATGTTGTAAAGCTTACAGCGAAGATTTGACCAACCAATTCCAGCCCCTGCAACTTGGCTTTGGCTCTAAAGGGGACTGCGAGGCTGCCGTACATGCCCTGTCAACGTACCTTGGCTGCAATGGAGGAGAAGTCATTCTTAAAGTTGACTTGAAGAATGCCTTCAACTCAGTGAATAGGGACACATTGTTGACACAAGCAAAATTGGAAACCCCAAAATTTTTAAATTTCTCTGGCAATGATACAGGTACCCTTCAAAATTACTATACAAGGACAACGTTTTAGAATCATCAGTCGGGTGTCAACAAGGTGACCCTCTTGGGCTACTCATTTTCAGCCTTGCTATACATCCTGTAATTCGGCAGCTAAATTCTAAATTTAACATATGGTATCTAGATGATGGGACCCTAGGAGGAGACGTTAATACAGTTTTAAAAGATTTGGCTTTTTTAAAAGATGAATCAGATCCATTGGTTTGCAATTAAATCCCACTAAATGTGAAATTTTTCTGAGTGATAACATTGACATCATTTCCACATTATCAAAATTCAACGTTTTGGCCCCAAATTTAAAAATTGTTCATAAAGATTCACTCCGCCTCCTTGGGTCCCATATCTTAGAGGAAGCATATGACTCTTTCGTAGAAGAAAAGATTCTAAATTTCTGTGAAGTTTCGGACCGTTTGCAACAAATTAACATCTATTCTGCTTTCACTATAATTCGGTATTGTCTTTTCGTTCCTAAATTTACACATGTTCTCCGATCAACTCAACTTTTTAAATATTTGGCTCTTTTAGGTAAAATGGATAGCGTGATTCAAAACACACTATGCAAAATTCTAAATGTGGATATGAACGACCGTGTCTGGCTTCAGGCATCCATACCTGTGCGTCTAGGCGGGCTCGGCGTTCGCAAAATTACCGACGTAAGTCTGCCAGCATTTTTATCTTCGGTGCATGGCACGGATGAATTAGTTAGAAGAATCCTAACCCCTAGCCTAACTAATTCGGAAGTGCCAGGCAAGGCCGAAGCTTTAAATGCTTGGAAAATGTTGCCCAAACGCTGATTTGCCAGGTAACCCATCTTCCCAGAGGCAATGGGACGTGCCGCTCTGCAACATGGTAAGAAAACATCTCATTTCCACTTCTACCAATGTTGCGGAGCGTGCTCGCCTTTTGGCTGTGGGGGAATGGGAATCCGGTGTCTGGCTTCAAGCCCTACCATCGCCCAACATTGGTACCATGTTGGACGATAACACCTTCCGTATCGCTGCTTGCCTTCGTTTGGGTGCTCCTTGCGTTTCTCCGCATCGTTGTCGCTGTGGAGAAGAAGTGGGTAGCCTTGTACACCATGTCCTCTCATGCAGCAGGAGCGCAGGATGGCTTTCGCGGCACGCGTACATCAATGACATTATCCGTCGGGCTCTTGTCACCGCCGGCGTTCCAGCCGTACTAGAACCTACTGGTTTGGCGCGCGACGATAGCAAGAGGCCGGATGGGATGTCGTTGGTGCCTTGGAAGATGGGATAAGGCATTTGGTGTGGGATGCAACATGTGCTGACACCCTTGCGCCTTCACATCTTCCAGGGACTGCGGACTGCGCCTGCGCTGCCGCTGCTTCGGCAGAGACCCTTAAACGGCGCAAATATAGTAATTTAACAGGTAATTACATATTTGAGCCGTTTGGGGTTGAGACGCTGGGATCATGGGGTCCAAGTGCCCGTCTTTTATTTAAAGAAATTTCTAAACGGCTTATAGACGCTACCCGTGACCAGAGGGCTGGTTCATTCCTTGCACAAAGGATTGGCATTGCCATTCAACGTGGCAATGCCGCCAGCCTTCTGGCCGGGTGGCCAGAAGGCTCCCCATCGACGTCAACTGGGAGGGTTCCCAGTTGACGTCGATGGGGAGGAATTTTTTGACGCCTAAACCTGCAGCTTTGTATATAGGTATACAGATATTGTTTTTATTAATTTATGTAAATAATTGTACTTAATTGTAATTTCTTAATAAATATATTATATTTTTCACTCTTAAATTTTCATAATATTTTCTAATGAGTTTAGAATAACAAACACTTGTCAACTCACATTTAGGCAATATAGAAAGTCATGTGAATATAACAGTTTGTCACTCCAAGTAAATAAACAATTATGTACAATTTTAAACAATAAAATAAGTAGGTACTATTTATCTATTCTGTGGTAAAATACATTTTACTCTTTGTTTTGATACATACTTGTAAGTATTATACATAGGTAACCTATTAATGTTTTTGATTTTATGTACAATATTTCAGATAAACTACTTGCTTAGATGACCAAGATATTCCAAAATTACATGAATAAGTAAGAGAACCATCGACTAATAAAATATTAATGGAATTACAAAAATGAAACAAAGTAGTACCAGGTAGTACCTAACTTTTAATAATTAAGAACACTTTAGTAAAATCGAGTCAAGCAAAAACAAAATAACATTAAGTAATAGAAGGATACTCACATTTTCTGGCTTCTTCACAGTTTGAGATAGCACAGGTAATAATTTAGACAAAAATGTTGCTGGAATCTTGTCATTTGCGAGATTGGTAAATATTTTTAGACACGGCATTGTGTCGGTCGTTTCGCGACCTCAAGCAACGAATGACATTCAACAAGAATCTTGAATGTGTTCGGTCAGTTAGGTACGTAGCGGTTTTATCAACTGTGTTATTGAAGAGATATTAATATAGATAAATTCATTTGATCAATGCTTCACTATAAGTCGTATATGATGCAATCCGCTACAAATAAAATCTATCTAGGTATTTGTATTTTTTTATATACGACACGTCAATATGACTGCATCTCACATTCTCACCTGATGGTAAAATCAGTTTCAGGAAAGTGAGTCAACAGGCTTGGTTTGATGGAATTGTTTGCACCGCATGATATTTTACGTCCTACTATAATTTTGATCATGTTTTGACATTCGACATTTGACTCCCAAAAGAGCGTCGCGCGTTATACCCTTACGCATTTACTTCGCGACATAGCCACATCTATCTATCTATCTATCTATACTATTATATCTATATTATTATATAATTGTAAAGTGGTGTCTGTACATTGGAGATATTTAAAAAAATACTTGGGTTATGTTATGTTAACGATACTGAACACGAAAATATTTTTTTTGAATTTCCTGTCTGTTTGTCCGCGATGGACGCAAAAACTACTGGACGGATTTTGATGCGGTTTGTTTTGTTAGAAAGGGCTTGCTCAGACTTAAAATCTTACGTTTGTTTGATCGGAATCGGTTGAGTAGAACCGAAGATATGAGCAAAGGTCGCGTTAACGAAGGCTATTCTATATGTAACTATGTCTTACTAGCTTTCGCTCGCGGTTCCGCTCGCGTGGATGTCGGATATCGCGACCAAACATAGCCTATGTGTCTTTGCCAAGGTCTAATCTATTTCTGTACCAAATTTCATCAAATTTGGTACAGAAATAGATTAGGCGGTTCAGGCGTGAAAGCGTAACAGACAGACAGACAGAGTTACTTTGACATTTATAATATTAGTATGGATTTTTGTAGTTGACCCACCAAAACCTGGTAATGCGTCATCAATATTTCGTGTAGGATGTTTGTTTAATGTTATCTATGTAAACTAGCCCGCCTCGGCTTCACACGTGGCAAACTACGCCCGCAATTTATATTTCCGATGACGTATGGATGCTGCCGGATTCTTTGTCATTTATGATTACTGTTCTTTTCTCTCTAGAGCCTTTTTTATATAAGACACACACACACACACACGTAAGCTGAAGGCAAAGTCTTGGAAAAGAGGGTCACCAATAAAAACACCTACCATGTTCCAATGATGACACTCAGCTTGACAGCCTCAGATTCTTTTTCACACCCCGCTATAATATAACCTTTCTAAATAAAGGAATCATTCAACACAAAATAGTTATTTGTTATACAAGAGTGCAAAGTTGCTTTTTAACCGCGTGCTCATTTTTGATGACCGAGCAAGCGAAAGATTCTAAATTTGAATCACGAGCGTAGCGAGTGATTCACAAATTAGAATCTTGAGCGTTAGCGAGGGAATCAAAAGAGCACAAGGTGAAAAATCTTTGCACTCGAGTGCAACACGTAACTTTTCATCCCACCTCAGCGAGGAAATAATGAAATGCTTCTCCTTCCTAGCGTTAATTCCCAGTCAGAATCCGAAGCTTTCACCTCGGAGTCCGGGGTCCGCTTTACCAGTCTTAACTGCGGATTTGGCGGGACCTCGATATTTGCCGTGAAGCGACTGCCATCTGACCTCCACAACCCAATGATGACATTAGGCGATATCGAAGTATTGCAGCCAGACCGTTGTTGTTGAACTTTTTAGGGCTCCAACTACCCGTAACGACTGCCATAGATGTTCGTATGGCATCCGTGACCGACGGCTTAACGTGCTCTCCAAGGCACGACCAGACCAATGCAAATACCCATTTTCATGCATAAAAAATATTTGCACTGAGCGGGGATCGAACCCGTGCCTCCTGCGTAGCGGCCGCGTTCAATACCACTACGCCATGGAGGCTGTATAATATGTGTATTAATACTAGTAATAAAATACAACAAAATAAAAATTCAACAACAATGTCAACAATATGACGTGAAAAAAATTGATGCGCGCAAAGTAAATTAAAAAAAAGTACACCAAGGAGGTTACGAGTCTGAGTTTTTCATGAATTAAAAAAAAGTTGTATGATAAATTCGGCACCATAGAGGTAGAAGTAAATAGGTTTAATGATGTTTTGAGTCCACAAACCTAGTACACACGATGTTCTAAATTCAAATTTACTTTACCTCTCTAGAGGATAAAAACGACTTTTACGCTCAGTTATCGAAGAGCAAAAATAGTCTTTCCGAGATGGTGGGATGAAAAGAACTTTTAGATTCGTACCACTGCACTGGTTCAAATTGAAATTAGGTACTAGCACTGAGAAATTGGGAAAAATATTCAACAAAATAGACAAACAAACTGTTCAGCTTCAAAATATTAGTAGGTACCTATAGTTAAGTAATTGAACGATATTTATTTCATCGTGACCTTTCCCGCAGGCGATAATGATATATCAGATTAATAACGTTTATTTGGAAAGATAAGATCAACAATAAAATAATGTGAATGTTCATGATATATTATTATGTTTCATAGAAGAAGAAAAACAAGGAACAGTATCCGAAAAAATATTCAATATCCATTACAATGTTTATATTTTGGCGCTTAGGCCCTTAGGTTTATTCCGGAATGTTTTTCTAGTATATTTTTCTATGTTTATTCCAATGACACTAACAAAAAATATTTTATCTTATTTTTAAACCACTTGGGTGGGTGGCAAATAAGCTCACAGTCCCTAAAGGAAAGTGGAAAGAAAGCTAGAGGATGGAAAGAAATTCTCATGTTTAAAAATTAAGTCTAAAATTGAATAGCATTTTGAAGAGAATGAAAAAGTGTAGAAATATAGATGAATAAAGACCTAAAAATATATAGCAGTTTTCACCTCCGTATAATGCTATTAATATTTTGCTAGGCGCTTTAATTAATAGATTATAGGTACCTACCTTCCAAAGTCGCTAATCAGCGACTCAATTCTCATTATAATGACTGAATTTTGAAAAGGAGGAGTGAGGACAGTAGGCAGGTATCTGCTTTGGAGGTGACAGATTAATTTCTTCTAATTTATTTTTTCTATTTCATACATTATTCTATTATAAGTTTGAAATTGTGATTCTGTTTATTAATCCAATAAAATTATTATAATTCAGTCATGTTTCATTACTGTAGTTAGTAGTTTTTTTACACTATTATCCTTTCATACTCAACTCTTTGATTATGTTACACAAGTTTCATCTTTATTCTACGTACCTACCTATTAGCTATAAAAATTATCTTTATCTTGTCATACAAAACATTGTTTAGATACAAATGTATCTATTAATTTTCTGACTATAAAAGTTCAATGAAAATAAAAATAAAAATTTCAAATTAGTCGCTAAAAGATATATAATAAGAAATGAAATAAATATTCTAGGATATTCTGCACTGAAGGTAGTAAGTATTCTGTAATAATTTTCATGGCAAGTGTGGAAACGTGACACCAAACTTAGCAACGTTTTGACCCAGCAGATCGTAGTACGTTAACATGAATCTGAAAGCGATAGAAGATTGAATTAGAGAATAACTATTTACCTAGAATAATACTTTATACTACTACAATGGTAAACAACGTACCTACTAGCAACCAGGCCGCAATAAGGTAATGCGGAATTGAAGAGTCATTTACGGGAGTAACGGCCTCAACCCCCAAAAAGAAAGTCTGCATTTAATTTCCAATTAATAATAACCTCGTGTTGTGTTCCCGGGTGTGACTCCCCTGTCGGCAGCACGAGTGTGACTCCCCTGTCGGCCGCACGAGTGTGACTCCCCTGTCGGCAGCACGAGTGTGACTCCCCTGGTGTTGCATACGACCATAGGCCACGGTAACCACTTTCTATCAGGCCCTCGATTCTGCTAAAGCGCAACCACTGTAGAGAAAGAAATTTCTATTTAATTTTAGCCTTTAAAATGGCTTTTTGTAAAGGGAATGAGAGAGTGTAATGAAACTCTTTTCATTTAATTTTGGACTTTGACTCTATAGCAATAATGTCTTAAATTTGCAGTCTCTGTGGTATGACAATGGTTTTGTTTTTGTAGAATCGACGCCCAGGTGGCTTGCCTGCTAAGTGGCATAAAAAATGGATACTGCACCTTTCGCCAGGATCTAAACAGGTGAAAATAGGTGTTGTCTCTACCAACCTCAATAGGATAGAACAGGACGTTATGTATTGTATCAAGGTATGTACTTACTGTTCAGGTTCAATTCCAAGCTCTTTGTGAACCACCTCTGTGACTTCCTTCGTAATGAGTTTGTTCTCCTCCAAACCCAGATGACTTATCGATTCAATGGTTGCCACGGCACCTGGCCTTTCCTTCGGCTGGCCACCGTAGGCCATTATACAATCAGTTGATACGACGACGACAAACTCCTGAAAATGTTACAATAGTAGTGGCTTGGTAGTGGTTTAATAGTAGTACCATCAGCGGTACCATGGTAAAACAATGAATTCCGTAGTACCATCAATGGTACCACGGTAAATAAAAAATTCCCTAGTACCACTAATGGTACCACGGGAAAAAAAAAGCACAGTACCATCAATGGTACCATCTAATAATGGTACCACGGTAAACAAATAAAAATCAGTTATCTATTATTCAAGTCTGCATATTACAACATTTACAAGTAGGTAACTAGCACTTAGATAATAATGCTAACAGGTAATAATACATTAAAATGTATCTGAAGATTATCGATAAGATAGATTATGTAATAAATCAATAGGTAACTAAACTGATAACACTCCAAAGTCGTCAACGTATGCCATAAACGTCAAATCCCCTATGTGCATTCGTCATTCTATTCAAAAATACGCCGGCCACCGAATTGCCACCTAACTAGGTAGGTAGATAATTTTGCTATAGAAACTGTGCCCAAAATCTACCGTTCCAAAATAACTATAAAATCAGTCAGTATTAATTCAGTCACATATACGTGCAAATTTGCACCGGGTGGGTATCGATCGCGTCATCCTTTGACGAAGCAATATTGGACACTCAAGGTACGCCGGACAGACTGCAAAGGTACATGACAGATGAAGCTCTTTGATGTTACCATTTTAATTAACAGTAGGTATATTAATGTTCGAATAGGGATCCGGTTGATGACTTTTTTATTGGAAAAATGACTGAATGAATGGAGTGCAAGGGAAACGCATTTATCTCGGTCTGCGTTGTGTTTACACGTATACAGGGTGGAAAAATAAGTTGGATCCTGGAGGGAAACACTATCGATTGATGCCATAAAATACGGGATGTTCGATTACCAGGTAAGACAATCTTTTTTTTAAAAAAAAGCTAAAGTTTCAGTTTAGTTGGCAATTTTTTATTTTGCAAGACATATTTTGTCAGCAAAAAAAATTTATTAAGCAGTATTTGGTAGAATCGGACGACCTTGTCGTCATTAATTGCCATAAGTAGTTTAATTTTAATGTTTATAAATTATAACATTTATAAAGTAAATCGATTAAGATCGAGAGTCGAGAGAGAGAGAGAGAGAGAGAGAGAGAGAGAGAGAGAGAGACGAAGATCGAAGAAGAAGAGAGAGAGACGAGAAGAGAAGAAAGAAGTTAGCATAATAAATATTATAAAAAAATAATTCAATATACATATTAGGTAGTTTATATTTCTACCCAATTTAAATTAATTAAAAGCAGTCGGTTATATAATTCAACGTTATAAGGAAGCCACTTATGGCGGAATGTAATTAAAATAACACAGTAATCAACATCACTAATGGCTAATGTCGTTGTCAGATTATATCAA
Organism: Eilema depressum; assembly: GCA_914767945.1. Lineage (NCBI taxonomy): Eukaryota > Metazoa > Arthropoda > Insecta > Lepidoptera > Erebidae > Eilema > Eilema depressum. Next base: position 28,307,305 of record OU612012.1, on the reverse strand, counting down.
TCAATTAGCCTATCGCAGTCCACTTCTGGATATAGGCCTCACCCCACATTGGGAGGCTTTGGCCTGCTGTTTCATCGCTGGCCAAACGTTGGTAAAGAGTTTTAAGTCAAGTTTTCCTTCTCTCGCAGTGATATCGTCTGCGTATTTTACCGTTAGTCGCCTCTTACGACACCCTTCTGATGAGATGGGGTCAAATTATATAATCATAAATTAAAAGTCAAATACAATCAAAATCTAATGAATTATCCACCCATGACCTTTGTAATGTCCAACCTCTGCCCCAGTAAACATACAACAATAACAATTCAAAATTAAAACCAATATATAGATAATAATATAATTAAGGTGTAAAAAACAGCAAAAAAAGCAGCATTCACAGCTCCCGCACAGAATTGCTGTGGAAAAAGTTATCCTTGAGAAATCCCCGCCTTCAGCTACTTTTGCCAGTCTGAGAAATTCATTCTTTCATTTAATCAATGTCAACCCGCTGGAGCCAGTGCAGTGGTGGAAACCTTTTACCTTCCTTAGGCGAGAATGTACCTACCATTATATAATAATATGACTTAAATATAAAATGAAAATCGCAATAGCTGAGTGAAATCGCTTGCAAATGTATTGAAATAATTTTAAAGCATTTAGTATGCTAAACTAAACAAATTATTTTAAATTGGAAAAAGCGAAATCAATTCCCATTTAAAATTAAATAATAAAATAGCTTGCAAATGTGTTGCGACGCTTGCATAGATACAAACAGATATAAATGAATACTTACATTCTCAGGCTTCCTAATAGTTTTAGATAATACAGGTATTATTTTCGAAATAAAGTCTTCAGGGATTTTATCCTTTTTCAGGTTGGTAAATATTTTTAAAGCAGGCATGTTTTTTTGTTATACCTATCGGTCGATGCGCGACACAAACGAACGGCACTCACTGATAACCTAATCATGTTGTCAGTATTATTTATATTGCGTGGTTTTATCAGCAGTAGCATAGAGAAAAATATGTTAAGATTATTTGTTTTTTTTTATACCACTCAGGTGGCAGCCAAGCACACGGTTCACCTGGTGGGAAATAGTTGCCGTGGCATATGGACGTGTACATCACCAGGGGAATCACACTCGTGCTGCCGACCATGTAAGGACCATCTGATGCCATTCTTGAAGAACCCCATTGATTATATTATTTTATATTATTGATTAAGTATACCTTCACCAAAAGTGAACTTAAAAATGACGATGAACTTAAAATTTAAAAAACATAATATTAAAAATATTATATTCTACAATTAATATCCAAAATTATTTTTATAGAACTTACTAAGTAGTTTTTTTTTATTCAAATTAACATAATACGGACATAATTACAGTATAATAGTAGTATTAATACAAGTTAAACAGTAGGTATTTTCATTGAAAAAATAAATTAATTTGCCATTTTTTAAATAAGTATTAAAATGAGTCTACTTTTGTAACTTTTGACGTTGAATAATTTCGTCTCGTTTCTTTTCAATAGAAAACACTGATATTGATGATCCTCCACATTCTAATTCAAATTCAAATTCCAATTCAAATAGAACCCATAAATATTAATTAGGTAGTTAATCTCTGCCTTATTCGAGTTTTCTAAACTATTATTTCAATACGCCAAGCATTAGACAAATTAAGACCATAAACATATTTGCTACTAGCTTTTGCCCGCGGCTCCGCCCGCGTGGATGTCGGTTATCGCGACCAAACATAGCCTATGTCCTTTCCCAAGGTCTAATCTACCTCTATACCAAATTTCATCAAAATCGGTTCAGCGGTTTAGTCGTAAAAGTGAGACAGACAGACAGACAGACAGACAGAGTTACTTTCGCATTTATAATATTAGTAGGGATAATCATTTAGGGGAGAAGTAATGTGTAATAATACTAATAATGTTTCACGTTTTGTTCTCAGAATTAGCAAGTAAGTATGCATGTTTTGTTATATTTTTCATTGACTTCATCATCATCGTCTTAATTTTGTTAATGATACTACATATTATGCTACTCTATAAATAAATACAATATAATATAAAAGCATCAGTCGTCATTACATCACTATTAGTCAGTGGTACCGTTTAATTTTAAAAGACCCATCGTACCACCAGGGGTATCGTCGGTGTTACCGTGGGGCAAAAGCGAAATTTTCTAGAGTATTTAGTTACTCTCTTTCAACAACATTTAATAAGGTAAATAAAAAGCAAAAGCTGATTTTCAAATTCAAAAGAACTCTCGGCTTTATTCATTTGAAGTTAGATTTTTATGGCTTTCGTTTAGCCAGCTATTTACAAAGTTGCTAAAGTCGTCTGGTAACATTTATTTTGTTCTTGAAGCCCCATCATTGCTCCCGTGGCTTTTGAATTTACATGAAACTTTATCCTAAGTATTTCCATCGACTGAAGGAAAACTTAAACGTTGCGTAAATCATGATTATACGTTTTAATTTAATTGCTTTAATTGATGCTTCGTTTGTTGTGGAAGTCAATTTACTTATTTAGTTAAATTATGAGAGCCTGGTTTCAGACACAAAAGAAAAACTTGTTAAAGGAAGCTGCTCATTATGCTTTCATTTAGTTTTATAATTTGTCGAGAGAGTGACTCAAACCATGGATATAATATGTAGAGAAAGGGTGGTAATATGGAACCTGCTGATAATTTGGAACCCCTTAATATCTCAGAAACAGACAACGTCATCTGTTAAAAACCTATGAAATTACGTTGAACTGATGTCATTTAACGTATTACCGCCACTAGCGCCATTTTTGCATCGAGTTTGGACCTGTCATACGAAGTTGAAATTTTGTGCTACCGGCAAATGTTTTTTACTTATAATTCTTAATACTGTCAAAACTTTTATTTCTGTCTAAAAGTAACTACAGTAGGTGTTACACGAAGTATATACGCATAAGTTCACATTGCCAGAGGTAAGTTTTATGATTTATTTGAACTAGTTTTTGTTTTCTTGACTATTTGATAACAAAGTAAGGTTTTGATTTTGGAACCCGATAAGTGCAGGTAATTTGGAACCGGGTTCCAAATTACCCACAATGCATTTAGCATCTTTTTTTTCTTGGTTTCAGCATGCCTCGAAGTCAATTGTCACCAAAGCCGAAGTCGAAAAGAAAGAATTCGGCCAAGGCTAACATGATTGAGGCTGTAAAAGCAGTAAGAGTGGGTCTGAAAAAAGCAGTTAAACTGTATAGTGTTCCTTGTTGTTCCCTGTTAATCCTGTTGTTCTTCCTGAACACATCTTACCGGTGCCGACACCAAAGAACGAAAGGTCTAACAGAGGCCGTAAGTCATCTGCCGCTACTTTATAGACCGGACCCCCTTACAAACCGCAACTTGAGGAGTCAATCAAGTCTATAGCGCAGAGAGGAAGTAGTCGGGGAAGAGCTCGATGGACAGTCTTCTAGAACTCTTCCAAACAGCCAGGATGCTTCCTCTTCCGATTCTGAGTCTTCTGTTATATCAGGTGACACGGTCATGTCGGAAAATGATACCGCGCATGTCCAGCCTACAAGCCAAGATGACGCTTGTTGCATTTTTTGCTCGGAAAATTACTCCAATGATCAACAGGGTGAAACTTGGATTCAGTGCCAATCGTGTAAGTTGTGGGCACATATTGAATGTTCACGATGCGACGCGGAGTATTTTATATGTGATTTTTGTAATTAAATTCATTCCATACTTGTAATTTGGAACCCGGGGTTCCATAATACCAGCACCAAAGCTCCAAACACTTTTTTTTAATTTTTCAAATAAAGCAAATTATTTCCTATAATGGGTGATTTTATTTTATAAATTAGTTTCTAAAATAAAAGTTGATAAGTTATTTAATATAAAAAGACAGTTTTGTGATGATTAGTCAAATAGTTTTCTTAAAATACTCAAAAAACAAAGTGGGGTTCCAAATTACCACCTTCTCCTCTATCAAGTTATTAATGAATGCTTGGTTCATAAGTACACTTACACACGGTGCACCCTAGGCAGTGGAGACGGCAGCGCCTCACTCCCGCCGGGGAGAAGCTGGCTGGCGATCACGGGTAGCTGGCGAGAGCGGTATCCGTGAGGATTTACACTCGAAAAAAATAATACACTTTACGCAAAATGACTGTAACTCTATCGGCTATCCTTTGAGTGGGTTAATTGAAAATAGAATTTCAAAAAAGTTAAAGGTTATAATATTTTATCTGTGAAAGGTTCATACAAAACTCAATATTGTAACAAAGCCTGACAAAGAGAATATGAATTTCGTACCTGTGATTGTCCTCGCCAATATGCGAACCATTTTATTACCTCCAATTTGCTCCCTAATATGAACCATTTAATTTTCATCGTACCATATTATTTCGTATTGCATCTGATGCAAAAAATGCTTTGTTCAATTATTTTCATATACGAGTGTTAACGTGACATAAATTGATCAAAGGGGACAAATTTTAAAACAAGCGAGTTTGTCCCCTACGCACCATTAAGCATCAACAAATTGGCTGGTAAAATGAAATTATTATTAATGAAAAGGCTCGCACTGACTGTATGGAAAACGCGTTGTAGGTTGTGTTAGAATGCTTCAAAGCTCCCACTTTGAACTTTGATCTTTGAATGTCCCTACTACCAATAACCGGAGTAATATTTATGTAAGTAGCAGAACATATTCGCTTTGACGGGAGTGTCTATATCAGAGGCGAAGTGTGGAAAAGTTTTAAAAAGGAACATACATACATACATATAATCACGCCTTTATCCCCGGAGGATTAGGCAGAGGTGAATTAACACCCACATTACACCAGTCATTGTATTCGGTTCCACGTAATAGGGGGTGAGCCTATTGCCGTATTTCCGGCACTATTTTGGATTGCACTCGAGCCATGCATCTGAGGCTGAGTCTGGGCCGTATATATCTGTCTGATGTTAAAAGGGAAGCCAGTAGAAAAATAAATTTACCACGATCTAGTTTGTCATGCACCATACGACCTACTGAGAAGCCGGTAGGAATCGGGTTATAGGAACCCCTCGCCCTATATCTATTATATAAAAATGAATCCCTAAATGTGTTGCTAAGCGCAAATCTCGAGAACGGTTGAACCGATTTCGCTAATTCTTTTTTTAGAATATTCCCTGAAGTACGAGGATGGTTCTTACGGCGAGAATTTGTATGCATGAATATGGGTATTTGCATTGGTCTGGTCGTGCCTCGGAGAGCACGTTAAGCCGTCGGTCCCGGTTACCATACGAACATCTATGGCAGTTGTTACGGGTAGTTGGAGTCCTAAAAAGTTCAACAACTGGTCTACCTGCAATGCTTCGATATCGCCCAATATCCCTTTTGGGTTATGGAGGTCATCTGATCTGGGAGATGTTTCGCTGAAAATTAAGAAATTCCACCCTCCAACCCCAGACTCCAAGGTGAAAGTTTCGGATAGGACTGGGAACGCTAGGATGAAGAAGAGAGAGACTGCTGTATGACAACTTAACCTCGAGAAGGAAGCCCCTGCCAAAGCCTCATACCTTAACCAACAAGTGTAACGTCTCTTATGTGAGATTCTCTTGATTTCGGAAAGTTGATTCCAAAATATCCTCATAGACCTCATATAAACAGATACCCGATATTTGAAAGATATTATTTTGTGACCAATTAATTGCTGGCCTCAGGCTACAAATCCGCTCTACTTATTAGTGGTAATAAAACAAATGTATCATATCACGTAGGTAAATCAAAACTTAGGATATTTGATAAATATTATCTCAGAAATTCTTTATTTCATTTTTCTACTAATTATTCCGGGCACTATTGTTAACTCGAGCCATGTATGTGAGGCATCTATGTGAGCCTCACAGACATTGCTCAAGTCAGTTTAGCCCTGGCTGTAATATCTGTCTGATGTTAAACAGCCCTATCCCTTAGTCGCCTTCTACGACACCACAAGGGAGGAGATGGGGTGATCCAAATTCTACTCTGCCGGGAACCACGTTACGGGTATTTGAATGAAAACAAAAAGCTGATATTTATGATAACGTACAAAGTATAAAACGTATAGGTACGATGTATCCATCGAATATAATTAGGTAACTTTGCAAATTCTTTTCAAGACAGCAATTTGAAGTTTATCTTACACAAAACATTTTTAGTTAGATTTTCACGAAAGGGACTGTCATCTGTCCCCCCAACGACAACTGGAAAGTTTTCGCCAGAAATTAATTTGTCATCAACAAGTGTATCGGCTTGCAGGTGATATTGGCTTGGCTCCCAAAGATCTTAATGGGGAAGAACGTAACCTTACCAGCTCGTAATATGAGTTCTAGAATACGGATAAAAATATACGATATGGATACGACATATGTGCAAATACTGAAACCGCGAAGCATCCTGGTCCGTAGGAATAGAACCAAATTAAATTTAAACTTAAATTCCCTGATTTATAAAATCCGAAATTTTCTAACAAAATAATTATTAAAATAAATGTAGAAAATGCAACCACTTGTATAAGTCATTAAATAGTTTCATCCATTGCTTTAAAGTCATTGACTGTGTCATAAGTCATTAATAAATACGCACACACCTTCACACACACACACAACAACTTCACACACACACACAACAATTAGGCATAGTAGGTAACTGACTTGAACAGCTGAGCGGCAACATGCGATTCTACAGAGTGCTCAAAGTTGTTCAAATTCTATAAAATTAAAACTCTAGTTTCTGCCCTTAATTTTGTTCAAACTTTTCCTGCTTGAAGCTTAGGGGGTACCAAGTATATGGTTTCAATTATTGCCTATATGTCGTATCCATATTGTATAAGTAGGTATGTAACATAGACCTGTCAATCCTACTAATATGATAAACGCGAAAGTTCGTAGGTATGGAATGATGGATGTTTGTTACTCTTTCACGTAAAAACTACTGAATGGATTTTAATGAAAATTTACAAAAATATAGCTTATACATCAGAATAACACATAGGCTACGTTTGGTCGCGGTGACCGACATCCACGCGGGCGGAGCGGCGGGCAACAGCTGGTATATTATATTAATACTAGCCTCCCACCCGTGGCGTGTCGGTTTACGCGACTTTAACGCATCTCCGGCCCTACTAAACCGATTGCGATGGAACAACCGTAAGATTTCAAACCTGACCAAGACCTTTCAAACGAAAAAATCCGCATCAACATCCGTTCTGTAGCCTTTGTGTCCATCGCGGCCAAACAGACAAGAATTCCAGAAAAAAAATATTTTCGTGTTTAGTATCGTTCATATAACATAACCCAAGTATTTTCTTTTATAATATCTCCAATACTCCAATGTACAGACACGACTACTTTACAATTAAGTATTATAATAGTCTACATAGTTAGAATAAAACGTAATTCGTGGGTACTTCTATTGATCATCGATACATACCGACAATATATAGTACAAATACATATTTATGTACACAAATACCTACATAGAAATGTCCAGTCTAATTCCCATAGAATTTGCATACAATCACCTTATGGTCTAATTGCGGCTAATACAATAGGGTGCTTACATAGAGAAATAGGTCACCGGCTGCCTGCACCGACAAGTTCCCATGGCAGCAAAAATGATGATACTTCTTCGTTTAAGTTCTAACACCACATAGGTATGTCAAAATAAAATCGCAACTCGTTCGCACCTCTATGTTTAAAAACATTTTTTTTTTAATTTTCCTTTTCCATCTGGCATCAGCCAGTAAGCCATTATCAGATTGTTGATTCATATTCCTTGGGCCCCCTAAAATCCAACCACACGTCCTGTTCGACCACCTGAATCTCGTGGGGGGTGAACACCTGAACACACGGAAACAAACTTACTGTCGTGGCTAACGTGGCTCTTGTAGAATATCTTGAAAAACTTGACATTGGCGTTTCGCCATTAATAATTTTATAAACATTGGCGAAATTGCGGCGATTTGCTGAATAAGTCATTAAGAAGAAGAAGTTGAAGTCATATTCCTTGGCAGTTGGAGTTTAGTCACATCCTGTGATGTGTCAATTCGTTTATATTTCCTCGATGATGTGAGGTTTAGATTGCTGCTAACTGCCTTCTTTTCAATCTCTTTGTAGAGTTGGTGCAGTCTGTCAGTGATATAGCTTAGTTTATTTTTGTGCCACTGTAGTCTGTCTTTGTAAGCCTCCGAGAGCGCTTGGATATCTGCTTTTATAGTTGGAAGCTGGAGGGATTTATGTATTTCCGTGTTCTTTGTGAACCACGGTGGACAGCCTAACATCTTTAAAGATTTATTTTGAAATCTTTGTAGGATTTCTATGTTAGAGTGGCATGCTGCACCCCCGAGCCTACCTATCAGCCAGTGTAAGGTCTCGCAGTTTTATGTTTGCCTGCTCTCTTTTGTGTTGCCATCATCTCAATTATTCATTTGTTTTTAAACATGCAGTAAAATACCTAGGTCAAGGTGCATACGAATGCAAATAAATAATTGAGATGATGGCAACACGTATAGTTTACGTGTTTGTCCCTTTAGATACACTTTCCTTTTTGATACACTTTTTGAAAAGCCCCGCTTTTGTTCCCTTTAGATACGCTATCGTCTAGCACGTGCAATGAGCCCGCCCACCCAAACTCTGTCGTCGCTTGTCGGGGCAGGTAGCCGGTACCGACAACCTGTATCTCTGTATAAGCACCCTTAGCCCTAGTTAGTACTGATGACGCTGCATTGAGAGGCGCAAGCCATGCGCGTTACCAATCTCGTACTATATTGTAACCGTCGGCTTATAGGCGGTCGAGCTTAATGAATAGCGCATCAATAACGCCTACTTGGTTCTGTAAAGGATCTATACTCTATTCATTTGGCCGTGAGACAAAGTATAAACAAACAAAACGGTAGTTGTCAAACTTTAGGATACGAACCTTTGGGCCGAGTCTCTACTACGTCTTTGAATATATTAATAACAGTTTCCTCATCCGTAGAACGCATTAGAATAATATGCTTGGAACGCTTTTTCTTCGGCAAAATAAGCGAAATAAAAGTGCAAGCACCGCTCGGACCAAGTTCTTTCATTTTTACCAATATCAACATTCAGATAACAGAAACTTAACAATAACTGAATAAAAAACTTAACACAACTATAAAACTTAACAAGATTAACAACTTTAACAAAGAATTATCGGGAATTAACGAAAATAATCCGCGCAGGAAACACTCACGTCAACCAGTTCATCAAAAGTAAAAATGGCGGGTATAACCCGGCTAAATACGGAAACTAATAATTCTACTTTCATTACTTAGAATTACAATGCGGTTGAAGTTTGAGATTCGCAACATTTTTAGGTCTTTTATAAGGTCAATAAAATTATGATGAATATTTAAATATTAGGTACTTAAAAAAATATAAAAAGTGTTATGCTAAACGAATTCTTTAATATTCAGCTTGTGATAAAGAATATCACCTAAAATATGCTGTATTGTTTATAACTTATCTTGCTCCTTACATAGTAAACATATTTATTTGTTATATAATATGTTCAATTATTGATTAAGAAAATGACACCTAAAATAATCTTTTTTATGGTTTGTTTACATTTTGTCTCACGGCCAAGTGAATAAGGTATAGTGCACTATTCTCATTGACAATTTCAAATATATTACACAATATTCAAATTGACAATCAGTTTCAAATGTAGGTATTGATAACGTGAGACGGGTTATTCCCAGTAGCCCCCACTGTCAACGCCACCACTGCTGCACTGGTGACAAATGGGATTTGTTTCCAAAAAATGTCCCACTTGCCACCACTGGTGGCGTCACCAGTGGTGGCAACTGGGAATGGTCACTCTTTTTGTTCCCAGTTGCCACCAGTGGTGACAGATGGGAAAAATCATTTGATAAGCCCCCAGTAGTGACGTCGGACTAGTGAAGTTAGAACTGAAATATAGTGAATAGTGATAGTGGCCGTTCTTTACATTACGAGGTTAAGTAAAATTAGCTGGGTCGGGTTTGGGATGGTAGCCGTACTTCACATTAAGAGATTAAGTAGAATTAGCAGGGTCGGGTTTGGGATGGGTGGCCGTTCTTTACATTACGAGGTTAAGTAAAATTGGCAATTGGCAGGCGTGAGGATTACAGGTGCGGCCGCCTATCACTCCTTCACGCCCGCCTCCCCCCCTTTCCGGGATTCGATAGGGACACCGTGCGTCCCACTTCTAAGGGGGGCTATCTTAAAATCGTAGATGGCCTAGGGTCAGCTGGGGAGCGCGGAATATGCCCTAGGTATTTTTCCACCCCAGCACGTGAAGACCCGCGACGGTATGCGTTTTTAGTAGGTCCGAGTCCAACATTACCACTCCTGATGGCCGATGGGGGTGGTATCCGAGTGAACTATATTACGAGAAAAAAGTTGACACAAAAATTAAGCTTAACCTCGTAATGTGAAGAACGGCCACCCATCCAAAACCCGACCCAGCTAAATTTACTTAACCTTGTAATGTGAAGAACAGCCACCCATCCAAAACCCGACCCAGCTAAATTTACTTAACCTCGTAATGTGAAGAACGGCCTCCCATCCAAAACCCGACCCAGCAAATTTTACTTAACCTCGTAATGTGAAAAACAGCCACCCATCCAGAACCCGACCCAGCTAATTCTACTTAACCTCGTAATGTAAAGAACGGCCACTATCACTATTTACTATATTTCAGTTCTAACTCCACTAGTCCGACGTCATCGTCACTACTGGGGGCTTATCAAATGATTTTTCCCATCTGTCACCACTGGTGGCAACTGGGAACAAAAAGAGTAACCATTCCCAGTTGCCACCACTGGTGATGCCACCAGTGGTGGCAAGTGGGACATTTTTTGGAAATAAATCCCATTTGTCACCAGTGGTGGCGTCGACAGTGGGGGCTACTGGCCATAACCCCGTGAGACGGTGGACTTCAAATTGATTACCTGCTGCTGTCGTCTGCTGCTGCTGTATGTGGTCGGCTACGAACTTGTGCCTTAACATAGAAGCTGGAAAAACCAAACCACCTACTACTAATCTCAAGTCCTACTAGTTGAAAATAATTATTAAATAAAAATTTATAAAACCCCCGACCCAAAAAGATCCCCATAAAAAAGTAAAATAATAACTATTACCTTATGACCTAACCTAAGTATTGACCCTTTTGCCGTTTGTCTCGTCGGGGGACCGCTAAGCACCTTGGTATTCTCCCCGACATTCAGACGGCGGTTGTCCTTTTTTGAAGTCGGTTAAAATCTAGCTGAACCGGTGAACTTTGTACCACCATATTTTATTACGCTCGCGTGTAAGTAAGATCTCGTACCTGTTGCACCTTACCTTCTATTCATTTTTTTTTAAACAAATCTTGGCCACGAATTCGAACACAAAACAAAAGAATTATCCAATTTGGTGCAGTCGTTCGATACATCGTTCGATCGTACATACATTTGGGGGGTTTCATTTTTATTTATATATAGATTTGCGAGGGTCACTAAACTTTTTTTTTATCGTAGCTTGCGCAGTATGGAAATTAATTTTAAAGACGTATTGTAATCACAACTCAAAGACAGGTAACGTTTCGCGGTTGAGTCGTAACAGAGAAGTGTTATTACGGAAACCGCATAAGTTATACCTAAAGACATAATGACGCATTCCTTGCGATTTCCACCACAATACTTACAGATGCACAATTTCGCACTATGCGTAGTCGTTTTGTGAGCCTGTGGTATGTTTGTGGTCACTTTTTTATCTCTGTGACGTCATATAGGACCTATTAATGTCATATTTTTATTACAAGCTTTTACTAAACTTGCAATGTAGGTAAGTTTGTAGTGCAACAGTGAAAGAGGAAATTCTTGTGACACAATTTTTGGAATAAGGACTACCCTCGTAAAAATATTGTTTTCTTTTTTTTATTTAGGACACGTCAATTTGACTTCGCCTTGCCTGATGGTAAGCTGAGGGCAAAGTCTTGGAAAAAGGGGTAACCATTTTTCGTTAGTATTCGTATCAATTTTTTATATTAGGTATATCAGTTATCAGATTTTTAAAGATCGAAAAAATTCTACATCCAGTAATAATAATCCAATAATACAACATCTGATAGGTATTGAATTTTCTCGATACACTAATTGCTTCGAAATTTAATTAAACTTAATTAAATGAAGTTTAATTAAATTTCGAAGTACAATTTTTGTACTAGGTAAATTTAAACGAACTACGTTTTAAAACGTTGTAATTATCAAAATAATTATTACTCAAAACACAATTCATAGCACTATGGAACATTGTGCAATGCTATTAACAAAATTCAAGGCGTTTAAAACATTATTTTACATCGTAACTCGATGCTTTTTTCCATCACAATCGATATCAAAGCTCGTATTTTTCCTTTGTTTTGTTTGAGGAGCGACTGCCGTTTGACCTTCCTACTCCAAGGGGGAAATCTGTGCCAGAGTTCTCTGAGTCTTCAAGTCTAAACTGAACAGGTTGCTACTAGGCATCGACCCCATCGTTACTTACCAACAGTCTAGATAGTGGTCTATTGTTAAAAAGAAAAAACCTATAGTCTTCCAAAGTCCTCGGAATTTGAGTAAATAAGCATGTAGATACAATAACACAATAGGAAGATCCTCTGATAAAGCTCGCCGGCTGCCACAAATCATCTCCGCAACTGCGAATTTCATTGTTCTCAATACTGATATTTATCTTGTTCTGTCTAAGTACTAGGAGTTGGGAGTCATTTATTTCGACTCACCTATATGTTTTTAGAGTAAGTATGAACAAAATCATTTGTCTCTAGTGAGTGGAAGATAGACCTTCATAAATACAATACCAGCTTATTGACATCAAAAAGTTTTTTGGCTGTCTTTTGAGGATAGCAAGGGGTGCTACAACGGTGGACGAGTTCAAATCCACCAATCATAATTTATATCAAAAGAAGATCAAAACAATCCGCGCGCGTCATGGCCTTGTATCTCTTGCAACTTGGGGTAAGGAGGTATGCCGGGAACTATACTTTTCAACTATTATAATTATATATTGTACATTGGAAATGTTTGTTCGCGATGGATGAAAAATCTACTGGACGGATTTTGATGCGTTTTTTTCTTGTTAAAAAGGTCTTGGTCAGACTTAAAATCTTACATTTGTTGATTGCAGTCGCTAAGTAGAACCGGAGGTAAGATACCTACACGGGCGATCCCTTTGGGGATTCACAGGCGTGAGCATACATATTGAAGTTCAACGGATTTCTAAGGAACTTTCACAAACTAATTCTATAGAGTTTTTCCTGGGTCAGGTACAAGAAGGTCAGTAGTAGGATTTCCGGCAACAACAAGTCAAGCGTATACCGTGAGCGGGTTCAACTCTGACCCAATGGTCACGAGAAAGGCTTGGCGTCGGAATCTGCGAACTAACTCCTTTTTGTTATGCAACTGTACCTATAGATACCGGCATATATTTTGATCCTAAGTCGCGAGAGACACGAGGTCTTGGTTCGTACGGTTTGATATAATCTATGCTTGGTTTTGAGCTCCTCCGCCGCCCTAGCACCCCGTGTTATTCTCAAAAGACGCCCAAAAGATGCGTATTACGCAAAAGAAAACCTTTAGTAACGTGTTTGGGGTCAAAATATATAGCGGTAACTTTACAAATGCCATAAATTAGTATAATAAAACAATTTAAAAAAAGCTTATCCATATAGGTATGGCATTGGTTATGGCAAATTTGCAAAAACTGTTTAAGTGTAATAAAACGTGTCAAATTTAAAGTTTCCAAATATTGTTAATAACGTTCCGAAATTTAATTATTATTATTATGATAAAACAAAATCTGGCTATAATATTAGGAACTGTATACATTCATCTGTGTTGTAATTATATAACTACCCAACACACCCCGGCTTCGACCGTGGCATACTTCTAAAGCCCGTATCATTTATAAAATTTCTAATAACGTATATATCTGCTGGATTTGTTGATATAATTATATATTATTACTGCTCAGCTCCCTTGAGCAGCTCCCCCTATAACTCTCCTCAATAAACGGTCAAACAAACACTTTAGCTTTATAATAATTAGTATAGTAAGTAGGTACAGTCAGCATCAGATCGATTTTGACTAGCAAAGTACCAAACTGTTTTATTGATTTTAATGTATCTGAACTAAATGTGTTTACCAAATATCAGAACAATCAGTCAACAGCAAGGGGGGAACATCAAGGTATTAAGATCATTTCGAGAACTTTGCTAGCCAAGATCGATCTGATGCTGACTACGATTTGTACGCACATGCTGTAAGAACATTTCGCACTATCGAACGAACTGGGGTGAGCACGAACTACGATCGTAATCGTATCGTGAACGTAACGATAGCACGGAGCATTGCGATTGGCAGGCTTCAGGCAGGCGGCCAATCGCAATGCTCCGTGCTATCGTTACGTTCACGATACGATAACGATAGTTGTTCGTGCTCACCCCAATGAATCCGCGCACATACGGGTATTTCGAATTTCTAGCCGGGCGAAAGTCGAAAATACAAACTGCAACTTAAGGACAAAAATTAATGCTTATCAGCGAGCCAGATAGATACTGAACAATAGGCAACCCCTCCCGCGACCGTGCGCCTGCGCCATCTGGCACAAAACCAGTCGAAACTTGATCGATGTCGCAAGCGCTCACGTCAGTTATTGGCTTTTTCATAAATACGCTTTTTTTAATATCTCAGTGCATTTTTATAGCGACTAAACTAACCAAAAAGGCTATGGATTCTCATAATACAGGTAATAACAGATTTATTTAGTATAGTTCAATAATGTTTACTACTGTTTGGAAGGTTCAAAATCAACTGATTAGAGTCTTGCGTTTTAAAGCTGTTATTTTTGATTTTGTTATATTTCAAAATGATTTAAGTTACACTTCTAAGTATTTCTCGGTAACGATTTCTGTTTTAACATATGACTAAAACTATTAATTGATACATATTTTACGAATTGAGTGTACCTTTTCGCACTTTCGACAAATATTAATTTTATTACCTTAGGTGTCAAAAAGTAGGTAAATTATAAAATTGACGCTTTTTTAATGACCCACAGAAGGCTGCTGAAATAACCGGAATCGATTACAATTTAATATATCGATTAAAAATTATTTTAGAGGTGATTTCAAGCGGCTACAAGGTTGATTTGAGAAAATTTGCGGACTACTGTTGGGACACAGCAAAGATCTACATATCGCTCTACGACTGGCATCCGATGAGTCCGACTTTGCATAAAATTTTGATGCATGGTGCTACGGTAATGGAAAAGGCGCTTTTGCCTATCGGACTTTTGTCGGAAGAGGCTGCTGAAGCCAGGAACAAACACTTTAGAACATAT
This sequence comes from Eilema depressum, assembly GCA_914767945.1. Classification (NCBI taxonomy): domain Eukaryota; kingdom Metazoa; phylum Arthropoda; class Insecta; order Lepidoptera; family Erebidae; genus Eilema; species Eilema depressum. Next base: position 28,291,918 of record OU612012.1, on the reverse strand, counting down.
AGATATAACTTTGCGAGGAAGTTTACAAGACTAGAATGCAACACTGATGTAATACATCGCCTTTTATTATCCTCGGATCCAATGCTCACAAGTTTACGGCCTAAACCGAAAAAAAAACTGCAATCTTTTTCAAAAGAAGCAGTCTCTATGTTGTTGTCACCCTCATTAGAATCTGATAATGAGTTAGACTCGGAATCTGAAACAGAAGAGTTCGAAGCAAATTATGATGAATCATGGCATTCTTCCTCGTCATAGTTTCTCGTTAAAAAAAACATGTTCATCAAAAATAAATATAAAAATTTTAAAAACAACTTAATTATTAGATTTTATATTTTCATATACCTATGTACCTGTTTAATTATGTAACTGATGAATAAAAAATGTTCAATTACCATGTGGGTGTAAGTAATTTATTTTTCTGAAATATCAGCCAATGACACTCACTGTAGATTTTTTTTAATGAAGGCTTATTTAACTGCTTTTACAACAAGGAGTCCGTTGCTTTGTTGGTACATCAATGTCCCACAGTACTCAAAACAGTTTTTATGATCAATTTAACAAACTCTGCCTACATTGCAGCAAGAAAAACTATGAAAATAATTTCACCCGGCTAAAAATGCGAAATACCCCTATGTGCCGCGGTGAGACTTCTATTTCGCAAGCTTTTAATATGTCGACGTCACTTTATCAAGCACATAAACATACATCACTGTCGACTTGTGCTCGACAATGTGACGTCACCAAATTTACAGAATGCCAAATTGAAATCTCACCGCGGATTCAACTGTCGAGTTGAATCCGCGGTGATAGTCAACTCCCTTCGATAGTTCGAAATGTTCTTACACCTTGTGTCTGCTGTAGTAAATTTATAAATTTCTCGTTTATTATATTCAATCTGCATAATATGTAATGTTTATGTGCTAATAACCGTCTTTATGAAATCCTCCTTTTGACATCTTAACTGCTAATTGGTTGTACGCAGGCCCTTATATAGGATTGTATTGATACGTCGCGCGTCGAAAGACCGTCTTTTATGTAAAGAATTTAACCTTCATCATCAATGGGGGACGCTCCATAATCATCGGACCCTAACCAATATTGCTCAATGTCCTAGTTTATTCTGTAAAAAAAAAATAAGGTATTGCAAACTAAACTGAAAGTATGACTATTCAAATCGATTAATATAGAAAAAAGCTAATCTAGCTCAGGCGGGAATTAAACCCGCGATCTTGCCTTACAGGGGGAATGCTCTGACTACTGAGCCATCGTGTCTCATCCGAAGCTGATACAAAGATTACGTGGTATGTGTATCTGTACTATCGATGTACGACTCTCAAAACGTTACACGCCCACATCTCATTATGGGTTTCATCTCAAGTTATTTATTCAAGTGGCAAAAGAATGTATGGTTGCCAAACGTCAAGAACCTTTTGACGAATAAGTTTAGGAAATCAGATGGCACAAAAGTTAAAATCAGCCAAATATCATCATCATCATCATTTCAGCCATAGGAAGTCCACTGCTGGACATAGGCCTCACCTATAGATCTCCAATAGGACCGGTTGGAAGCGGCTCGCATCCAGCGCGTTCCTGTAAAATATAAACATAGATTATAATATAATCTGAGTTGACTCTGGACTCCAACGTGCAAGCTTTTAATGCAACCAGCCCCCCTAGACAAATGACAATTCGTTGCTCGGCGTATGATGGAATAGAATGCCAAATGTATGGGATTTGACGTATATGACAGGCGTCAACGAATGTCATAAACGTCAAATCCCATACATTTGTCATTCTATTCCATCATACGCCGAGCAACGAATTGCCACTTGTCTAGAGGGGCAGGACTAACGCTAAGACGATAATGATGAAAAAGTAGATTATAATGATTTTTTTTTCTTTATATTATCACGAAATAAAACAAAACATATCCATAGCCGTAGGCAGGGCGTAGAAACGGTGCGCACTGTTCGGTATGAAAGGAACTTCATCGCAAGCTGTGCAATGAACGCCCAGGTGGTTTTCTCCAACGACTACAATATGGGGTTCTTCAAGAAGGACATTAGAGGGTTCATTCGGGGTCGGCAGCACGAATATTACGCCTCTGGTTTTGCGTACGTCCGTAGACCACGGTAACCACTTTCCATCAGATGGGTCATGTGCTTGTATTCCAACATATTATGTGGTATATAAAAAACAACCTATTACGTACGGTGTTATCCACCTTTTAAGCACCTTATTGCATAGTATACAATAAGGTCTTGATTTCGGAATCAAGACCTTATTGTATACTATGCAATAAGGTCGTAGTCGTAGACGCAGTCGTAGACGTCAAAACTCGTTTATTTTCGCTCAGAATAGTGAGAGCTATAAATACCATAACTCAGTAATTAGATAAGGTATGTTCTATGCACATACACTCACACACACATACACACACACTCATACACACAAGGTGGGTTTGTACACTTTGTACCTACTTGACAGTTTCACTTGTGAAGTATTGACACATTCGTTATCCCAGTGATTATTCGGGTTGCATCCAGAACCTGCAACTTGGAGACCAGAGTGCGCTCACCTTCTCCACTTCATTTCTAATTTTCTGGTAAATCGTGACTTTTACGGGATCAACTGTCATTTCATGCCTCTAATCTTAAAAGGAAAGTTTACGCCAGTTAGAGCCTATCAACAGGTACCGGTATATCTACTGATAGATTTTTTTTTATATAGGACATGTCAATTTGTTCACCTTGCCTGATGGTAAGCTGAGGGCAAAGTCTTGGAAAGAGGGTCACCATTATAGACACGTACCATGCTACATTGGTGGCACTCAGCTTGACGGCCTCATCAGATGCTTTTTCACGCCCCGCTTAAAGGACCCGGTGGTAAGGTAGGATGAGGTACATACGTACGCTTAGTTCGATGTGTCTTACGATTTTGTAGGACCTACATAGAAATATATAATAACCGCGGTAGCCTAGTGGTATGGGTAATGGACTGCTGAGACGAGGTCTCGGGTTCGATCCCAGGTATTACCATGGCACACACCAATGACTTTTCGATGCTTTTCGAAGTTATGTGTGTATTTATCGCAGGTTTATAAGTGCCCGGTTAATGGCAATAGGCTCGCCACCTATTACATTGGGACCTAAACTCTGCCTACCCCTTCGGGGATACAGGCGTGAGTTTATGTTATGTTATGCTACATAGAAATAAATGATCATTTATTCCCCTGTAAGTCCGACAAAAATTTTTTGTACAAAGCGTCATAGCATAACAAAATAGAAGACTACAGGTAGTTGAGTCACGCGTCTTCACCCTGTTCGACCAGTGTAGTATGTAGTAGGCACTACTCCGTATTCTGAGACTACCGCAGATTTTTCTTTCCTTTCCCTTTTTCCTGTGCTCTTACTTCTTCTTCCTTGCTCCTCTGCAGGTAACAAGGAGTGAGTGACACCTTAACAGTTGCTAGCATACATAATATATCATAGGTTTGGTGCTTTATAAAATATCAAGGACCTAAGTTCTAGCACGGTAATACATACTATCTATGTATTACCGTGGTTCTAGATTTCGAATAAACAAGATTAGATACCCATTTTAATACATACATGTCGTATACAACACCCAGACTAATACAGATACCGGTATATCTAAGATACTGGGATGGATTGAGAATAGACTAATACAAAATATACTGGGATGGATTGAGAATCCGATAAAAGTTAAAAAATAGTTTTATTTCCATGTATGATATCGGTTATGTACCCGTAAGACCTCAAATACGACCTCAAGTTTGGACCTCATCTATATGGGTTTGAAAGAGCTCATTTTAAGGCCCAAGGTCCAAACTTTGAGGTCGATATTCGCGTAAACTACCGACAGACCAGTATATAGTTCGATGTGATTGCAATCATTTTGATTGGTGATATTTTTTTATAGTTATAAGCAGTTTCTGTTGATACTATATTCCACAGTGGGATTAAGCCATAGTCCATCTATGGCATCAATGGCCTAGAATGAGTTGGGAAATACTACAGAGATACCATACTCACGCCTATACATACGGGTGACAGAAATATATAACGCCCACATCTCTTCTGTATAGACACAGTTCTAACAAAATGCATCACATAAAACGGATTGAAATACACGTTATGTATGAGTAAACTGATTGCCTTTTAAACTGTCATTTGTGTGCATTTTATGAGATGTATGTGTATTATGTATAGGTCACACGAATAATGTCCCTTTATGTCTCGAACAGGGTCAAATTTCACATAACAGCAAATTAGCTCCACCTAGATCGTCGGGCACAGATTACTAAATAGTTACTACGTAAGTCGGGGATCCAACCAACATCTGTTGGTAGGTATATCTGTTGAATGACGGACTCGGTTTCGGCGCTGTGGAGTGGAGGTTCAGACGACAATGTTCCCGTAAAAGTCAAACCCCGGGATACAAAGTGCAATGCAACCGAGATTAAGGCTGGATCGCAATGATCAAATAGTTAATAACAGTCTCTTTGTCTCCTCGGCTAAAGCCTGTCTGGGAAAGTTAATTAGTCTTGGATTCCGCATTGTAATTAATCGAAAGTAAATTTCAGGTATATAATAAATCCACAATTATTTTTATTTTTAACTTGTGTAATATTCCAAACTTAAAATAAAACATACATAAACTTGTACTTCAGAGCGAATGGCAATAAAATCCACACGCAAATATCTTTGAGCCTCACGAATTAACAAAAAAATGTCTATTTGCCAAATATAGTAAAAATATAATATTTTGGTTTTATTTATTTACAAGGAGACATTTAATAGCTACTTCATTTTTTACTTTTTTGCTGATCAAACTTCACTAATTTATAAACTGTAGTGTATTAAAATTTTATCAGTACCGTTTCCTTTTGAATTAACTCTGATAGAAAAGTTTAATTTAAATAATCATATTATACATTTATTTATGCATAATTTATGTATAAATAAATATTTAATTATACCGTTTTTAATAAACTTTTCTTCCTCTATACTTATTTTAACTTTTATCAATCAATTCGAATTTATTTTCGAATTTATTAATAAAAGTTCGATCTGTTTAAATGATTAGAGAAGTTAAATCAGAAAAAAAGTTGGAGTATAACAAAAATAAGTGTCTTTTAACAGACACGATATAAAAAGTAAATATAGCCTCATAAAACCATATTTAAGACATCGAAAATATTTTCTCGTAAGAAGTCAAGATCTTCAACGCAGCTTCCTTCGTTTGGTGTTTAAAATGTATAATGAATACAAGAGTAGATCAGCCATGGGATCCTAACACATTGTCTTCTTAGCAAACAATGGTCTTAGACACGGAAGTGAACTGCGCTAAATGTATGGAACTATTACGTAAATCACTTCCTTAGGCGCACGCAAAGCCAAATACATTTTCGCATTTGCATTAACATATTGTAACATTTGAACACTCGCAAGCGGAAAGGGATTCGCCTTCGCGTACGCCCAACACTTATATAAAAAAAATATTTACAAAATTGGTATTTGACGGTAACAAATAGTTAACAAATGACTAAAAGATACTTATTTACAGGGAAGGTATTTACCTAATCTTAGTCCCAGCCGTGGTGCTCGTGGTGCACTGGCACCCACACCTTTTGCCAAACGGGCTTCCATACCTTCTTCCACGCTGGCACTTCAATGGTCTTCCATACAGGTACCTGAATCTGCTTCCATTTCTCTACCCATATTTTCTTCTGAACGGGCACCCAAATTTCCTTTTTGATTGTCTTCCAGACCTGAACTTTCTCGTCAACCCACTCTTGCTTCTTTTCTGTTACCCACGCTTGTTTCTTCTCGGTTCTCCAGATCTGTTTCCACTCCTCTTTCCATTCCAATTTCTTTTCGGTTACCCATTCTTGTTTATGTTCCGTCTTCCAGATTTTTTTCCACACTGGCTTCCAGATCATCTTCTTCCTCCATAGGTCATGGCTAGTATATTCCCAACCGTGGTCATCCTTACCTAAGAATTTTTCACCGGGAACTCCCTCTTTAACCCAGGCGGGAATATAGCTCTGTTTCCATTCAGGTACCTGTATTTCTTTAGTGTGAGGGACTTGGATTTCCTTCCAAACTGGTTTCCATACTTTTTTCCAGTCTGGAACCTGAACTTCTTTCCAGATGGGCACCTGCACTTCCTTCCAAATGGCCTTTGGTACTATTTTCCAGTCCGGCACTTGTTCTTCTTTCCATTGTTGTACTTTCTCAGTTTTCCATGCAGGTGCTTTTTCCTTTTTCCATTCAGTTTTCCATTCCAGTTTCTTTTCGGTTTTCCAGATTTGTTTCCAATCTTCCTTCCATACGAGTTTCTTCTTCCACACTCCCTCTGGTGGTGAGGAATGCCAACCTCCAGGGGAGCGTTTTTCACGAGATAACTCTGTGTCCTGAGCCGTCTCCTGGATAGGCACGGCCAGCGATGCAGCGCACGCGAGCACCACCCATAGCTATAACAAACAACAAATATTACTATAATAAATATTTAACAACCTTTTTAAATAGGTACGCAACATGATTTGATACACAAATCACGGTGTTTTATGTACGAAACGGTATTGCTCGATCTACGGGACCCAAGCCAACCTTACCTGAAATTCGGTATACCTGCTGATTGACAGATGAGACTCCTCTTGGGGTTGGAAGGTCAAATGGCAGTCGCTCTAATAAAAGGTGTATATAACAAGTCAAGCGGAAGGAGTGAACAGACCCGGGCCCCGAAGGACCCATGGATGCAACCAGAAATAACGCTAAAATGATGATGACGATTACAAAATATGGAACATGTTCTAAACTACTTCAACTAATTCAACTAATATTAATTTTCTTCCCGGGAATAAATACATCAAGAACAAATCAAGCGCAATGAAATTAATTTGGCAAAATAATTAATTAATTATTATTTATCTGGTAAAGCATTTACGAAGAAAACCAAAAAATAAATAAAACAATAAATATACAAACGAATAAATTCGAAATTTGAATCAAGTGAAAGAAACAAGGGAGCTTAATCACATCCACCTATTGTGTTCTGTTTACGTACAAGTCAAATTATAATGTGCGCGTGCGTGTTTTTATAGAAACTTGCTCACATTCACTAATTATACGTAAGAATTTATTATGTAAATCTTAAATATTTTCTGTAGATAAAGAAAAATATTTTATGATTAATTTGATAGAATATTATTTATGTAGATTAGTTAAACATATTAGTTATTGACTACTTAAGGAATCTATAATGCGTTTTTTTTAATTAGGTGCATAAGCGCACGGAAAATGAGTGACATGTAATAACTTAGGCGTTTAATTTTATTTAGATAATAACAGAGTACTAATCAATTGATATTTATTTATTATTTTATTAAATAAGATTTTTTTTTACTTAGCCTGTAACACTTTGAATTTAAGGCAAATTAATTATTAATTATGTTAGTCACTTCGATTTATTAAAAAGAAAATATTGCTCTTTTATTTTAAAATGTCACAATTTAAAAAAATATTTATAATTATATATTGTGTTTCTTTTTTTGGATTTATTTACGCGATGTTCACATTTATTCTGTACTACATTAAATTTTATTTTTCGAAATTACACTAGAAACACTTTAAAGTTCGATAATAAACACTGCACTGCACACCCACCGTGATAGTCAGCGTCCTCATTTTGATATGTTGTCCGCCGCGACTGTCTTCTCAGAGGCTTCGCAGGTTTTTATCAACCTGCCCCTCTCTCGCGGTCAGGTCAAACGGGGAGGGTTTCTTTTCTAACACTGCACTGGCATCGTAACTGCGTGATTTAATTTTTAACCTCAGTTTTACTTGATTACACTTTGCGAATTTTCGGCACTGCGAATGTTTTATTCATTTGTTTTGATTTCATTTGTTTTAATTTATCTAATGTGAAGATGATGACGTATGTGTGTGTGAAAATAAAAGTATGTACTAATTATAACAGTATAAGTAAAAATAAAAATGCATTTCTAGTGTTGGTTTTAAATGAAGTTGGCAGTAAATGTCAACATAGTAACTAACCTATGTTATTTATTATCGTTAGTAAAGGCTGAGGATGTGATATTATAGTAATGTGTGTATTTACTACGATGTGATATTACCTACTTATTAAGCTATTAAAATCTAAAGATGTGTTATTAAATTTATTAACACATTTTAGGCGTTAATCAAATAGTAATGAATATCCATAAAAGGTTCAAGTTGCCTAAATAATAATTTTAAAACCAGTAAGTACTATTTGATGTACAACACATTGCTGATTGATTATGCATGTGTTGTTTATCGATACGATAATTTCTGTGTTAATTATGTAACTAATATGCCACGCGAAAGTAAGTTAAATCGTTTCTTCCATTATTCTAATTGAAAGCTTAACTACTTCAAAATTAAAATTTAAAATATTATGAACCTTAACCCTAATATCCGTTAACATGTAGGTATAAAGTGTGTTTTATCTTCGAAATTTGGTTCATGCACACTTGAGTTCACTTAAAATAAAACTAAACATGCGTCGATCACAGAAAGAACCTAACCTACACTAAATAATTTATTACTTGATGTATTAAGGCTATTTATAAACATAGTACATTTATATTGCACTTTTATTTTACTTGTACACTAAAATTTTATAATACCTAGTAATTTCAACAAATTGTTGGTTTCGTATTTCGTAATGTAGATTAATTCATTCTAACTTACTATTTCTGACTCAATATAATTATATAATATGACAAGGATTTAGTCATGCATTTATTAAGTTGAAAATATAATTATTATTTGTGTACAGTATGCAACTAGTACGTAATTATATGTAAGTAGTCACGTATACAGAGTTTCAACGTTAAACATCGCAGTTTACTTCAATCAAAATAAAATAAGAATAGGGGAAGGTGAGGTATAATGATCCCCTTAAGGGAAAAACTTAACTGTGGCTAAAGTTAGAGGCAAAATCGAAAGATTTCTATTGTTGGAGGTAGTGAATTTACTGAACTTTGTAACTGCATACTTATTTTCTATTATATGTATGCAGTTTTTTTGTATTAGAGGTTTTTGTAAAAGTTTAGAAAAGGATCATTTTATACACACCTATGTATAAAATGATCCCTGGGGTAGGGGTAAAATAATCCCAGGGATAATTTTACATATCAGTGAAATAAAACATTTAGCTGTTTATTTTAATCATAATGTATTGTTCATAACAATTTAAGTATGTAAGCAAGTTAGAAAAAAAATTTGCAGTGTTCTAGTTTCATTAGAAATCTTTTTGTAAATATCTACTACTCAATCAACAAAACTAAGCATTAAACATTGCAACAAAATTTTAAAAGGTTTGTAAAATTAACAAGATAACTATTCAAGCAATGGACAAATAACTAGTAAACAAATAAACTCTAAAAAAAGTAGAACAGGTCGCCTGACTCAAGGGTTGTCGTGTCCTCACCCTCTCTTCGGACTTCTGACAGTCCCAATATCTGCCAGTTTATGCAACCCAGTTCCACCTCGAGTTCGGTGAGGTGCTAGTCCAGCCGCAGTGTACCGCAGTTTTAAGCTGCCAGCAGTAGTTGGAATAGCTGTGGAATGAACTCCCTGCGGTGGTTTTCCCAAGCGACTACAATATGGGGTTCTTCAAGAAGGGCATTAGAAGGTTTCTTCAAGGTCGGCAGCGCGAGTGTGACGCCCCTGGTGTTGCATACGTCCATAGGCCACGGTGACCGCTTCCCATCAGGTGGGCCGTGTGTTTGTCTGCTAACTAAGTGGTATAAAAAAAAATTGGTTTCGGTAGTCTCCGAAAAGCCCGAACCGGGAATTGGTATTAGCGGGACCACCGAGAACTGGAGCCTTTTATTTTCGCGTCTGTGCATTGTGAGGGTGTTTAGCCTACTATCTTCACGCGCTGACTAGAAGGGTTGGCGAAGGGTTTTTCTCGAGTTTTCCTTCTCTCAGGTTGTTTCGACCTCGGCAGAATATCGGCCAGAAGCCGCAACCCTTCCCTAAGTTTTTTTTAAGCGTAGTGTAGTGTGTAGACGGCATCTAATGCCTTTTGCATTTGTTCTTAAGCCAATTTTGGCGATTAGTTTGGCGTATATATATTATTATATTCTCGGCATGATCTGTAAAAAGAACAAATACTAATGGGGTAAAACGATTCCAGGGATCATTTTAAACACAAGAAAGGGATCATTTCGCCTCAAACACAAAATTCCAAGATATCGATCAAAATATAACTTTCAAATACCGTGTGCGGTATCGAACACAGCTTAAATATTAGCTAACTGCTATTCATACCCGCAAGTAAAACAACATTTCAATAAATACAAACACGTACAAAGCAATGAGAGTCCAAAAACATGCTTACCTTAGATCAGAGCCACACTTTTTGATTATTTTTTAATAAAATCACGCCAAGCGCTCGCACCGTCATGCCATTTGGAGAAGCAACTGGCAGGGGTGTGGAGAACATGTTTCATGCGCATTTGGATAGATGACACTAGTTGTCTCTGATTTACTGAGGGGGATCATTTGACTCTCAGGGATCGTATTACCTCACCTTCCCCTACCTAGTGTACTTTCTCAAAAAAAAAAAAAAAACATTTAATATTTATTTCGTATGTGCAATTTTTTCAACTTCAAGTAGTTTAGTGTTGCGTATCAATATTATTGGTTTGATATTAAAGGAGATAACACTTTAAGTGTACAACATAAATACGTAATTGACCGAAAGTGTAGATGGGCGTCATAAAGTGTGAGTCTTATGTGTTGTTCCATATTTAAATGCAGATTTTTGTGTCAAGGAGCCAATGATTCTGGCCACTGTTTTCTTTTTATATAACTTACATGGTGTTCACTATTTCTATAGCTACCTAGAATAGCTTTTTATAGTATGTTCTGATACTTGTGTACATTTTTTTGTTTACGACTGACAAACACGTAATATTATGTCAATCCCATACATTGATTATTCTATTCTGTTCTATTCTACAAACGAATTTCCATTTGTTTAAAGGGCTGTTATTATAAGTGATAGTTTATTGTTATTTCTTGTTGACGAATACCCAAAGTGACTTAAAAATGAGTTCGAACGGGTATTTTTGTGATAGGGTCCAAAGCCGTGCGGATAGGTATGAAGCCGGTTTTCCTACAAATATGGATTTGACGATGATTCAGAACTGAAATTTAGAAATTAGAATCACAATTAGCAAAACTAAATTAATTAAATCTGGTATCGTTTTTGTTGGAAATGGATTGAAGTTCGCGAAACAACAAAATTATTTCTGATAGACATAGCTATTTGTCTACTAGGCTAAGATTTAATTGTGGTTATCAGTTAAAATAAAGGAGAACTCTTTGATGTATAACTAATAGGTGAATTAAGTCTACTTTATCAGATTTGTGAGGCCCGAAACTGGGTTTATCATTTACTTTTAATTTTATTATGATTATATGCAGAAAACAATGACTTTTGTATACAACAAAAAAATTGGTTTTGTATAAAAGGATCACCAACAATACATAACTGTGTTATACAGTAATTTACAAAAATGAGTGCTACATACCTACATATACATGTCAATATTTACTAGTAATCTTTTAATCGTGCGAAATATCCCCACGGACACGACCCAGGGTGTATTTTTATACCACTTAGGTGACAGACAAGCACATGGTCCACCTGATGGAAAGTGGTAACCGTGGCATATGGACGTGTGCAACACCACGAGAGTTGTGTCATTAGTGCAGAAGATAAAGTGGGACAAGCCTTTGGCCTTCCCACCGACAACACAAAAACTCTCAGGAGAGCTCTGGCTAACTCACTGCTGGGAACACATCACGAGGTTATTATGGGCGCGGTATTCTATAGGGCGGAGGTAGGTACTTCCCCAGTCGAACTGCTTAATTAAGACGGGAATGCCGTCGTGTCCTACCTCCGTTGAATGGTTATGTCGGACTTCATGTAGTTTCTACGTCTCATTCGAGATGCAAAATTCTTCATAAATTCCCGTGTCTTCCCTGAACCTTTTTTTTTTAAACAACCTGTAGGTAGGTACAGGTATAAGTCATCATGATCATTGTCCTATATATAATTATTTGTCGTGTGCGGTCGGCTACGGAATCATCCCAGAGAAAAATCACGGTTCAGATGGAGCTTTTTCTAATATTAATCGATTTGAACGATACTATTTGTCAAAAATTAGATACTTTCGTTATTACTTATTATTGTTACGAACTCCTTGACATTATTTAACGAAATTACTATGCATTTCTTCTAAAAGGTCACCAAACGGTTCTCACAGGGTGCAGTGCATATCATAAAGGCTAATGTATTCGCTTATCAGACGGACGTTGAGTCCATACACTGTAAAAAATGGCTATACGATTTTCACCAAGGTTGTTTATTTTTAATATATAATCAGGCAGCTGATGGCCGCTGCTAGTTGATAAATTATTATAAACAATCAAGTAAGACAGACCTGGCAGAGGTCATAGTAGTTATAAATTAGGTATTATTATGATTTAATGCATTTTTTCGAACGCCATTGAGTCATATTTACTTGTGGGTTGAAAATTATCGACATGAAACAGTTTGTTTTTGTCATTGATAGACGGTTTGCGGTGTGGGTGTATGATATTTTGAGAATATCGTGTTTTGAGAATATACATAGGTAGGCATTCTGTAACAGAGCCTTTTTTACCTACAAGTTGCTCCTTCAATTTAGGAATAATATCCTAGTAGTGTGGTCAAGATTCAAAGACCATTCAATGTGTAGTGTATATTATATACTTATCGTTAAGTCTCAAAGGAGCTAAGATAAAAATATATGCATATTTTTTGCCCTGAAAGGACTATTTTTTAAATATTACTAGCTGACCCGGTAAACTTCGTTTCGCATTCGGATCAATAATGTTCTGTTTACCTTAACTAGCTGTATTAATTTCCTAATGATTTCGAGAAAGGATTGGCAATAGGACATGTTTTTTCAATACATATTTGTCATTAGTCCTACTAATATTTATAGACATAAAAGTTTAAGAGTATGTGAGAATGTATATGAGGATATTTGTTACTCTTTCACGTAAAAACTACTGAACGGATTTTAATAAAATTATACAATAATATAGCTTATACAACAGAATAACACTTGGGCTAACAACGATGAACGGGATCAGAATTCCAGCTAGTTTAAATATAAATGGTTCCATGGGTTGCTAGCGAGTCGTTCCTCCCATTAAAAGTCATTAGAGTATAATTCTGATATTGGCAAATAAAAAAAGGTCAAATTGTTCCGATGGAACAATGCTTTCGTCATGATTGCTATACCGTAATCATCGGGTATGGAGCCTGTAGGTATACCCTTGGATCCACATACGCCCTTGGATATCCTAACAACCATAGCTCATCGGGGCCCATATTACCTTGGAGGCCATATATAACTGCCCCCCTAACATCCATGGAGCCCTATACGCCCACAGAGACCTGTCCGTACTGACCTAAAAACACTACTACAAACAAAAATGCTCACTGTAGGTATACTTTAAAGGTTTATCAAAGTAAAAGCTAATAAATAATTAATAAAAAAATTTAATAATAGATAACACATTCAACGAATACTTACCTACTTTGTTGTATAGATCACGACGACAAGTGGAATAAGTACACTTGATTTCCCTAACAAGGGGTGCTACGCAAGTACCTTCTCACCATGGCAACGAAATCGGTGTGCCCCTATTTTCCACTTCGACACGGCGGGTGGTATGCGATACAATGGGCACAAATTTTTGTGTCCCATAAAGCCATAACGAACAAAGATGATTAGGAGGAGGGTTTCGGTTTCCTTTCGGGGTTTGGAGGCAATTTGGTAGTTGCTCTTGTAAGTCAACAAATCAATCAAAAATTAAGCCAACCCGGGGGTCCGAAGCTTCCATCTTTGGCTTCTACTGGGAAGATATAATGACTTATTAGCGGAGCGCTAGTCTTAGTCGCACTTTATCTATACTAATATTAAAAAACTGAAGAGTTTGTCTGTTTGGTTGTAGCGCTAATAATTTTGAAACCCAAAAAAATACAGGCATATAATATTTTGAAGTGCGAAGACGAAGGGCGAAGCCGGGGCGGGTCGGCTAGTACCTAGTAGAATATAATGGTAGTCCAAGTAGCATACTATTTTTAACATAGATACTTATGACACTTGACACTTACGTGAGATAAATTATTTTGTAACTAAGAAATTCCTGCAGCATTTGCAGTTACATTTAGATAAAACTCTAAAAGTACGTCTCTGTCGCTGAATATCATATTCTGAAAACTTTATATTCTCAAATTTCGCTTTCTCATAATCTCGCAGATACAATTACAAAACGTACGTGTCAACCAAAGTTCATGTCACGAGAAGGGAACGGTAATATTCATTATCGAAGTCGAGGTCAAAGTCAATGTCAAAGTCAAAGACAATGTCAAAAATCATATTGTTATGTATCTATTGGCATAATTAACACAACTTACGAAACATCTTGAAAAATTATTTAATTATGAATCAATGACTTAAGTGTCCAAGCATTTGTAAGGGTTGCCGCACTCAATCCACTGCGCGGGGCCTAAATATGGTGGATCTTACTTTGACAGCCTCTACAGGTGCTTTTTTACGCCTTGCTTAAAGGATCCAGGGTTATAGGAAGAAGGGCCTGAAGGGATAAAAGCCTGAATGACTGAACGAGTTCATCAGATGTTGGTAGAACCTCTTAACACCTTTCAATCGTCGCGTCGTTGCTACAGTACCTACTTGGCATACCTTAGAAACAATTGGAGATCTGCATATCACGTAATTGTCCGTAAGTTTGCCAATATATGGACTTATTTGGTGCTATTATCTATCAAAATTAGTGTTATTGGTCAATACAATGAATACTTGTACGATTTAAAATTGGTCTCTCTATTCTTATGTCGGGAACACACCGAGCGGAAGAATGCGAGAATCAGTGTGACTGTCAGAGTATAAGCGATTGGAAATTCTAATAACGCGTTATTTATCGACGAAACCCGAAGTGGGTTTGCGTATGTTGGCCTTCATTTGGCTGGTGTATGCCATATAGTAAATACTGTGGTATTATGTCGTCGATTCATTGATTCAATATGGAAAACAATGTAGGTTCTATATTATTAGTAGGTAGTTGGTACCTACCATAAGTTTAGTTATCATTCATTCACCAGACTACGGCACAAGGTATACGTAGGTACCATGAGCGCGGGACTGGGGTGACAGGTGGAACCGCCTGTCACCCTAGCAGAAACAGGCAATGGCGACAGCACAATGCGCGCCTCCCCCTATACGGGGCAAAAATGGGGACACGGTGACCCCACACTCGGAAGGGCCCATGTCGATGGCTCTGTGTAAGTCGGGGTGTGAGTGATATCACTTCGGGCAAAAAAATACTCAAGACGGCGGCGTCCGGTTTTAGTCGGTTCGAGTCCGACATAACCACACAAAAGAAAAGGTTATGTAGGTACCTACGTAGTATGGTAATATGGTTAGCAGTCTAGCTGTGTGTATAGGGTGTTAAATTTTATACGAACATCAATAATAATATAACGCATATTGAACACAAAGAATTTGGAGCCTCAAACACCAAATGAAAGAGGAGAAATTTCTACTATATTAAAAAATATAAATACATACTTACCACGCTTTTATCCCCAGAGGGTTAGGCAGAGGTGAATTAATACCCACATTTCACCAATCAGTGTATTAGGTCCCACTTAACAGGGGGTGAGCCTATTACCGTATTCCGGGCACTATTGTTGATTCGAGCGTTGCATCTGAGGCTGAATCCAACAGCCCTAAATATAAATATACTTAGTGTATTATTATGAGATAGCAAAGCGATAAAAATATTATTTGTAACACGAGGTAATTATGAGATAACAAAGCGATAAATTCTGTCTATCCCACTTATGTATAGTAGGAGGTACTAGTGCCATCTATCAGTGGAAAGCGCGACTATACTTTAGCTTTTCCATAATTCGGCTGCCAAAAATTCTTTGCAACAGCAAAGTACACAGGATAATTCGAGAATCGATCCCGCACTCACTACTCGTGGGTCACTATGGAACACATTATATTATTTATCAACTACCTGTTGCCCGCGGCTCCGCCCGCGTGGAATTCTGATCCAGTTCATCGCTGATATATAGCCTATGTGCTATTCTGATGTATAAGCTATATTATTGTAAAGTTTCATTGAAATCCATTTAGCAGTTTTTACATGAAAAAGGAACAAACATCCTCATTCATATACCTACATCCTTATATACATCCTCACATACATCTTCACATACTTACAAACTTTAGGTTTAGGTTTAGGTTTAAAGATATTTATTCTCATAATAAGATTTACATCACTTCCATGAGAACAATACTAAATACTTAATACAAATTATAAATATCAGTTCGTCGTCGCCAAGAGAATTAATGTTAAGTACATAATGTTTGAAATAAAAAGTAGGTACATGAAATAAAAAGTACGTGCGATACGGACATAGGTATAGGTACCTATGGACCACAATCCAACCAAGAAACTCATTCGATGCACAATACATGTCATAATGACTTCAAATTCACACTGACAAACAATAAACACTGTTATTCCTAACTATTGCCTACTACATATTGTCGGAAATATAATATATTCTATTATAATATATGTCAAAATGTTATCATACTTACTTCGACCATAGTTCGTTCGTATCTTTTGGCGTGACGATGAAGCTACTTCGGCGAGTACAGGGGTACGCAACATTTTGTTTCCGTTTGAGGAATTGTAGAATAGTGTGGACTTTACTGTTTATAGTTTTTCGTATAAAAATACAAAAATTGTAATTGTGAAGTTGTTTGATGGTCATTAATCTTGTTGCTTTGTATATTTTTTTAGTTTCTGTTAGGTAATGGTACTTAGTTAAAGAGCAATTTTATGATTCTATTTTGCAGTTTTTGTAGTTCAGCTATTCTTATTTTGACGGCTGATCCCCATACTTCGACAAGGTATAATAGGTGTGGTTTCACAAGTGTGTTGTAGATTGTGAAACGAAGCTTGAGGGGGATACATCGTACTATATTTCGAAGGGACCCGCGCAGTGAAATTAGTTTACTTTTTATGTGATCAATGTGGATTTTCCAATTTAAATGCGCGTTCAAAATGTAGACCAAGGTACTTTTCGTTGTTCTTTTCTGTCAAGGGAGTGTCACTGATTTTGAGAGGTATATGCGTAGGTAGTGGTTTGTTCTTTGCCCTAAATATTACATAACATGTTTTACTGATATTGATGGTTAGTAGATTATAACTTAGCCAATCATGGATGGCGTCCAGATCGTGTTGGGCTCTAGAAATTATGTTACTTAGCGAAGGATCATAATAACTTTTGCGTTTATAATATTAGTAGGATATTTCTACACTATTCTTTTATATGTGGAGTATATACTCCACATATAAAAGAAGAACATTATCACCTCGTACTCATAAAGTAGGTACATAAGTTACACCATTGTCCGCCAAGCAGGTATTACTCAAAATTTGAATAATTCAATTCAAGTGCGTTATATCTAAATAGGCACTATTATGAAAGACTATTGATTTATATAGCCGCCATGCCTTTGAACTTGACCTACTGTAAGATTTTGCACGGTGAATTTCTAATGGGGATTTTCCTGTAAGACTTTCAATGTCAAGGGGACTGCTGCGAAGGGTGATCACGGGTTTTAGTGGGGTGAAGCGTTTCCTTCCGAAGAGGGTTATTATCTTGGACTCGATTTGTTACGAATTTATTTATGGTCGAATTCAATCACCTGTATCTTTTTTTTAAATAGATAAAATGATGACACATGATGACACACACACACACACGCGCACACACAAACACACACACGCACACACGCGCGCACACACACGCACACACACACACACACACTCACACACACACACACACACACACACACACACACACACACACACACACACACACACACACACACACACACATACACACACACCCTACCTAATTTGTGCTTAGTTCTAATTGGATTTTTTGTTTTTCTTTGTATTTTCTCTTTGCACTGAATCATTATGTTATTTTGCGCTAATTTAAGTATAATACACACTTATCTTGTAGGGGGTCTGGTAATCTGTGTGACAGGGTTTCCTAGTTCAGATACCAGTCTCCCACAAAGGATTGAAATGTTACATAATATGAAGTGCTTAAATGTATCTTAATACCTTTGTGGAAGAGAATAAATAAATATATTATATTATATTATATTGAAAATTTTCAGTCTTTTTCCGTTAACGTTACTCTTAAAAGCATCGGTAGGTTAGTAATTAAGGTTATTGTTACGATCCAGAGGTCCCAGGTTCGAAGTCTGGCTATTACACTACCGACGTGAACCGACTCCTAACACAGGCAATTTAGTTACCCCGAACCCAGATCCGAAATTACTAATATTCTGTACCCCCATGACAAGTGAAATGAGCGGCATTTATTTAATGTCTTTTAACCATAGAACTTAGATAATATCGCCAATTGGTTGTGAAGGTCAGATGACAGTCGTTTGACGCAAAATATTGAAGTATAATTTTGAAGTAAGTACCTAAATATTGAATAGTAAGCCGACCCCATCAGAATTTGGAAAACGTTCAGAGAATGAGTTAATTTATTCATTTTACTGAGTCCCTTACATTTAACAAGATCTAAATGATGAAATATAGCGGTTCTATCCTTGCTGGCCCCGTGCAAGTTTATTTTGGTCACTCAAAGTTTCACTTTGTATTCTTTGTTTGGTACTTCCCAGCAGTGTACACGTGCCTAAGTGACGACAATATGGTCGCCCCTTATTGCGCACAAACAAAATATAAAGTCACGCATAAAGCCATAGAACAGAAAAGTTTCCTATTAAAGAAGTGTTATTGAAACGTGTCGGTACTTACATTTTTAGTAGCAATATGTGTAAGTTTTCTGTTATAAAGTCTTACAGACGTAAAAAAATAAATAATAAATATTGTAGGACATTCTAAATAGCGTTATCTAGACCCAAAGCATAAATATTTTTTTGTAAATATTTTTTTGCCCAGGCTCATTGAAATAAATACATATTCATGTATACCTACAAAAATATTTGTGCTGGCCTGGAATCGAATTAGATGTATAGTTCGACTGCTATCGAACGCTCTATGACTGCCTACGTCAGAGAGGTGAAACATAACATAATTTCCTGCAGACATTACATATTATGCGTGTTATTTGATATCCTCTCGTGCGTCCTCACATCTCTAAAGGCCGAGGCTACACTGGTGCGGCGACTTCGCGGCGACAAGGGTACGACAGTGAAAACGCAAAAGCAATGTCATTTCAAAGAGTCGTTCATCATAATTCGCTGGATCATCACCTCTGGACTAATCCGTCTTTACCAAACCTGGTAGGAATCATTTTTATAATATTGTACCGGGTTGGGAATATAATTATAATATTATATTATAAACCGGCGGGTAGCGTAGCGTAGTACATTCGACTGCTGCAATTGTGTGCAAATATTTGTATACTTAAATATGTCTATTAGTATTGGTCTGGTCACAACTGTACCTCGGAGAGCACGTTAAGCCGTCGGTCCCGGTTGACATACGAACATTTATGGCAGTTGCATAATAGGGGAAATGGGGGAAATGACCCACACAGAAGGGCTAATCGCTCGTCCGTCAACGGCGTCTTCCCTAGCACTAGTAGGAACAAATCGCTTATCGCAATATCGCTTTTGTTTCGCCGCGCCGTTTGATAGTGTAGCCGCGGCCTTACATTGTGGGTCAGACGCTGTCTCCCGCGTCGCGGTCGCGACACCCCCGAACCACCCACTCGACTCGCTGATTTTATGTTTTCTGTTATTAAGGTAATACGTCCTTTGTTTAATAAAGTATAATTTTTACTAACCGACTTCAAAAAAAGTGGATGTTCTCAATTCGTCGGAATATTTTTTTTATATATATGTTCACCGATTACTCAAAGACGCCTGGACCGATTTGCAAAATATTTTTTTTGTTTGATAGGTTGAAAGAACAAAAATCGGTTGAAGTCTTTTTTTTTAATTTGGTGATTATATTCCACCATTATATTATTGTACTTTCACTTCAAAAATAATATAATATATTATTTTTAATTGTCACATAATTTATTTCTATTACACAGAAAATATCGAAGTCCAGTCAAATCCACAGTTGGACTGGTAAAACGGACCCCAGACTCCGAGGTGAAAGCTTTGGATACGACTGGGAATAACGCTAGGATAAAGAAGAAGAAATAGACACTGCGCAACAGCATTTTGGATGATTGGTATAAGTTATACTTTGGTACTGGTTCAATTTTTTATGACGATTTTCAAATCTGTGACTGAACATGTAAAACAGTTATGTAAAAGGAACAAAAAGTCTTTTTTAATAACTGGTTATGAAACAGTGAAGGAAAATTCTTGTTTAATTCAAATTCAAATTCAAATTCAATTCATTTATTTCAATCAATTTAAGATCATACAAAATACATTTAAAACAAAATTGGAAAATATCGATTAATTAATAACTAGTTATGTAAATCGGTTATGAAAATGGACTAAAGGAGTTTTTCATTTTTTTTATTCTTCTCTATACGCGGAGAACACGATACAACCTTTTTACTTGCCTATTCTTTTACCATTCTTCTTCACCCTAGCCTTAATTCCCAGTTGCATCCGAAGCTTTCACCTCAGAGTCTGGGGTCCGCTTTACCAGTCCTTTTGCCTATGGTAATTATAGGTAGGTATCAGATATCACAAAAATATGTAAGTTATCTATATCCACAATAAATAATACATTTATGAACTTGGACCAACTCATTTGGGATAGATACGATAACATAGTTAATGCATTTTGTTTCCACGCCAGAGGGGTGGTTAAACTCGAAGCGACTAAAACCACACGCCGTCTTAGTTCATTCAGTTACCGGGGTTGAGATCGCCACTGGCATATCCCTTGCACTAGCTATTACCACAGATAGGATAGAAATACATGTCCTGATTTATGCTCGATTTGCGTAATATTATGCTTACATGCGTCCTACATTTCACAATTGAATACAAGCCCGATACCCCGTCACACGGAATTTTCTGACGTGAAAGAAATTAGTAGCGACATGAATTGCTACGTAGAAAATATTTGAGAGGCGATTCGTCTCCCGTATATACGAGCTTATATGAACGCTAGATGCGCGTATGTGTGACAATGGCATTTGTATAGATAGCAATGTCCAGGGGTCCCTAAGACCCGATTCCCGCCGACTTTTCTTTGCAGAGATGGTACAAAAATATTATTTTTACCTGCGCTTACCAACAGGTTTCTTTTATAAAAGCAGCCTTTATTCAATATATTGAGTGTACTACATTAATGCTCTTAAGTATTACGTGTATAATGAAAGTTTTTTGTTCAAGCTCACCGTTTTCGATCGCTTTTATGAAAACTTTGCCTTGGCTTGACAAGCATAGATCTCCGTGACGAAACATTGTGCAGTTTTAGTCGGTTCTACTGTAACACTATGTTAAATCTCTTCACGTCCCGCCAACGTCGCGTCGCCGTCACGCCCCGTTCGCTATTTTTTAGACACAAACTGGACCATTGCCAAGATGATGATGAAGAAGAATAGGTTAGCTAATCTGAAATCTAGTAGCTGCTTACAAAATGTTGATGAGGTCTTTAACATAATTACTACATACATGAGCTAAAATTGCGTGAACTAAATCTGCAACAACATAATCTAACTAACTGACAGTCTATTAAACAATGCCTATATTAGCAATTAAGAGGTAACAAGTCGTTAACTTTACAATAAAAATGCAAATAAAATTATCACATACGCGAGGCTGGTAAAATGTGATGTTATTTAGACTATTTTTAATGAAATTTGGCATGTAAATTGATTCTATTTTTAGTATTATAAATGAGCTCGTATCATAAGCTATTGCTTATACTTCTGCCCACTCCTTCAAGGAGTTAAAGACGTGACGTACCTATGTACTTTTTATTCCTTATTGGGTAAGGTGGAGACAATATCCACCCACTTGCTACGATCCTGGCGTTATAACTATCATCTGCTTACGTAATTGTTTTTAAGCAGGTATCCTCAATTTGCTGATATATGATCACATTGAACCGTTCCTTCGACGCATAGATACAAGTACAACTATGAACTATCCCAGACTATAACCTCTTATATTTTCATCGGGTGCGCATTTTCTTACATAACTTTTCAACTCCTATCATCGGATGTCCGAAAATATTTCTCATACCATTTAAAGTCATAATGGTCATTCTTCATAAAAATTTAACAAATAAATATCAAAATATATAATCATTGAAATTCATAATATCACATAATATACAGTTGTTGTTACTAATATTTGTTTAAATATATTTATTTATACTAATGGTCGAAACTCATAATCATTCCAATAAATAATAATTTCTTAACAGACAGTGATAGATTTATTGAGAAAGCCGCTGATTCCGACTTGGATAGATTAGGTTAGGTTAGAAGGCTAATTGCGGGAGCGGAGCGGAGCGAAGCTCCCAGATTAGGCCTTCGTGGTTATTTTTTTTTTATAACCATGTAGAACTTTATTTAGTCAAATGAACATTCTGAATTAAAAAATATAGTTTCAAACTGTTCTTGGTAGATCGTAAGAGTATTAATAAAAAAAATATGAGCACTAACGGTTATGAGCTCCTTATAGTAATAAAAATGTATGAATAAAAAAGGTATGAAAAAAAAAATATGAAGAGTGATTATTATGAGTATAAATCGGTAGTAAGGCAAAGAATAGGATTTAGAATTTTATGTGAGCTAATATGGACCCATTTTCATCTAGCTGTGAAAAAGTTCCGAATAAAACGAGGTGAATAGGGTTCATTGGGTGAATAGAGATGAAATTATGGTCGTAAAACTTATTAAAAAAATATATTTTACAAAATTTCAGGTATCTATCTAACAAGATGTTTGATAAATCTGTTCATTATTACATCGAACTAGTCTATAGTTTTATTTGAAAGAAAACCACTACAGAATTTATCAGACCATTTTATTTCTTTTAACTCTATTTACCCCGTTTTGAAGTAAAAAACATCTTCCTAACTTCCTATCCATCTATACTCACATACTTTCACATTTATATGTAATAAGTATTGCCAGTATTAAAATCGATACTCCACCCATAAAATAAGTAATTAGAGGGCAATTAGTCGGTTTATTGTTACAATATGCTCCAATAAGTAGTTTTTCGAAGGAAAGAAAGTTACGGAAGTTGTAAATGCCAGTTACCCGAATATAATTTATGAATATCGGGTACACAGCCGTGGGACAACATATTTATTAAGTAAAAGCAAATATA
The DNA here is from genome assembly GCA_914767945.1 of Eilema depressum. Classification (NCBI taxonomy): domain Eukaryota; kingdom Metazoa; phylum Arthropoda; class Insecta; order Lepidoptera; family Erebidae; genus Eilema; species Eilema depressum. The sequence goes on along the minus strand of OU612012.1, from coordinate 28,268,418 downwards.
TTAAGCAAAAAGTCTTACACTAATGTTCACGGATGTACAAGAAAAGTCTACAGTTTCACTGTTACGATCATATTACCCCAGAATGATCGAATGCGTTTCCGATATCGATCAAAAACGAATCGAACAAATCGAATAAAACTCCGGACACGCATCTTAGACGTAAATCGCAAAACAATAGAGGCTTTGGCGCCCGCGGATTGCTTTGTAATAATCTATGCTTGGTGAATTTGAGTTCTTCCACCGCAGTAGCATGCCGTGCTATCCTCAAAAGACACCCACGAAATGTGTACAGCGCGTATAGGGCACATTTTGAACACATTTTAGGTACAAGATACGTGTCCGGAGTTTAATAAAAATGTGTTACAATTTATTATATCTAGAGTGTACAATGGATTATGCTGACACAGCTTATACACTACACCATCCTTCCTTCTGAAATAGTTAGATAGTTACCTTCCAACCAAGTAACCTTCGACTGAATTAAGTCCAACTAGTTACTAATGCTCAGCACCGCTGTTGAAGTCGGTGCCAAACCAAACAGCAGCCTGCGGATGTGACTTTTGAGGGTCACACAATAAGCTTTTCAACTACCAATCCTCCATATCAAGACTGTTGGTATCCTATATCAGTAGCGACGTCTAGCCTTCGTCTGGCATGGACGTCAATCAAGAGGTGTCTGCTCTTTTGTTACACATATTATTATAACTACTGCCCCCGTGGTTGAAAGAATAATAAAGTCTAGCCGACGCTATTAGTTTCCATGATAAAAGATCCTTTGTCTACTATCATGACCGTCGGACATCCTGTAAAGGTAGTGCCACACTAAAATGCCTGTAAGAGAAAATCATAATTTATTTTGTTAGCTTTCTATAAAAAATAGTATGATCACCTTATTAATGTTTTTGTGATTGGACGAACTGTTTAATTAATAAAGCGTTTGACTACGTTTTAACAATAATTCACATACAGCTGAAAGGTGAAAAGTTGATAGGATTGTTCAAGATACCATCATAAATGTGACTGAAAAAAAATCCTCATCGATCCGATATCTGGAAAAAAGCCCAGTACGGTAAATTATATCATTAAAATGTCTAGTTAAATCCGCTCACAGCTAAACTTCCTAAGAAACATCCACAGGGCTAATCAAATGCATGATAATTTCATTAAAATGTGTAGTAGGTAGCTTGTAGTGTGGCACATTTATTAAAATATTGATCTAACTACCTGTTTTGTGGGCTACTTAACGCTCAAGGTTCAAAGGGGTGGAAAGGGGAGCGCTGTCGGGAGTCGGGACACTAATTTGTACTGAGCATTTTTATTACGAGTATTACATTTCCCTGTTAACCTTGCTTCTAACCGAAGAAAAAATACACTGCGTTCTCACAGACTCACTTAGATTTTGCTGTCGATTTAAAAAGACTTCAAGAGAGAATAAAATTCTCTCTTCCCCCATTCGTTAGATTCTTTTTGATTGCTGACTAACATAGAAAATTGGATGACAGACGTGGTATTTTTTTTGTTAAAAATGTATAGTAGTTATCTTTGTAGAGCCATTAAGTGTATGCTATCAAAGAATACACTCCCATACAACAAACGAGGTTTGAAAGGGGATTAGATAATAGCCGCGTGGTTCTCGGCAGTAGAATTCGGGCCACCCCATCTCCTCCCATGCGGTGTCGTACAAGGCGACTATGTTTAACATCAGACAGAAATGTACAGCACAAACTCAGCCTTAGATGCAAGACTCGAGTCAATAATAGTGCCCGGAATCCGTCAATAGGCTTACCCGATATTACGTGGGACCTAATACAATGATTGGTGAAATATGGGTATTAATTCACCTCTGCCTAACCCTTGGGGGTAAAGGCATGATTGTATGTATGTGGATAATAGTACGGCACCTTTGATTGCGAGTCCGAAACGCACTTGATTGTTTTATAACCCTGGAATATAGGTACGTATGGATTGCGGGAATTGGATTAAAATTCTACTCAGGTAGATTATAATTGATAAATGCTTTGTTGAATGAAATTTTAAAGCAATTATTATGCTAACTATTCATGCTTATGCTTCGGGCGGGTCTCGTTGGCTTAGTGGTCAGAGCATTCCCCTTGTAAGGGAAAGATCGCGGGTTCCAGTACCGCCGGAGGTCGATTCTCTTTTCTATATCTTAATCGATTTAAATGATTTCTCTTTTGCAGTGACGTCACGTTAAAGTGCCTTATTACAGCGACTTGTTTCTTTTGTATAATATCCCGGATTATTACGTTTTTCTTTGCATAGCAACAAGTTGTTTCCGCGTCCGCCCCCTGGTGTTTCGTTGGCAACAATTCGACTTTGGGGCGGGTGGGCGTGTAGAAGTACTTTTCATGGCATATTCTGAATTGATAAACGCAATAATATATTATTATATACCACGAATATTCCTTGAGAAATGGTCGAAGGCGCTATACGAGTAGTACCCATTTTTTTTCCAACTTTGTTTGGTCCTTCGGTGTAAACCTATATTTATTTATATCCTATAGCTGTTGCCCGCGGCTCCGCCCGCGTGAAATTCGGATTCCGTCCTCACTTTTTTTTCGTGCTAAAGTTCCCTCGAATATAGTCAGGAGTGATTATGTCGAACTCGGACCCACTTAAAACGCATGCCGTCGCGGGTCTTTAGTTGCTGGGGTGTAAGATTGCCTAGGGCATCTATAATTTTAAGATGGCCCCTCAGGAGCGGGAAGTATGGTGCCCCTATAGAATCCCGGCAAGGGGGAGGCGGGCGTGAAGGGGTGACAGGCGGCTACACCTGTAATTCTCACGTTTGCGCTCAGTGACCAGCCCTCACCTTGCCTGCTCTCCACTGTGCCCTCTGACAGTCAGAGGGACATGTGGGAAGCCTCTGAGCAGCCCTCTACACTCAGAGCGTCTCCCTGGGTGAGAGGCGCTACCGCCTCCGTTGCCACATGGTGTATCGTATGGAGGTTCCGACCCCTCATTTGCATCTTCTGTTCAGCTGACCTTCCCCGTCTTCACTCGTGACACACTTCGAACCCGCGCCCGCGCCCGTTGTACCCTTTTAGCCCATGCCCGTAATTAAATAGTTTTCAAATAATGTATGGCAATCTAGCGGATTTATTTACATTTATAATTACGTAATATCTTTTGAATAGAACGTCCGATTTCAATTATTCAAAAAGTAATCCACAGGTATTGAAACAATCTTTAATACCAAATAAATTATTTATATAAGAAACAATACAAAGGTATAGATTCCGTGGTCTGACTTTCAGCGGCATTTCTGTTGAATTTATTTCGCCTTAATATTTTTTCATACTGCAATATTTGCAATAACTCTTCAATTATTCATGGTAAGTATGTAGTGTAAATGGCAATTTTGATCTACATTAAATGTACAACGTATCTTACGTATTTAATTGGATAAGGAATAACACTGTATTGTTAAAAAATAGCTTCGAAATTGACACATTTTTTTTTTGTAATTCCTAAAAAATAAAAATGGTTACTGTGGGCTACCCTTATAAGATAGACATATGCTATCGCGGACTTTTATATAGATCTTTTTAAATTATACATTTCCACAGTACATCATTTTGTTATATATTCAATAGTTTTCGCAGCGCACGCGATGAAAGGATTTTTTTAGGTCATTTTTTTACACCTTGGGTTACATTATTGAAGTTTTAGTAGGGATCCCTAACTTTTTTGAAAATGTAATATACCTATGTTAGTCACTAATGAAGCAGCTTTCAAATAGTAAAAGAATTTTTGAAATCGGTTAAGTAGTTCTTGAGTTTACTCGAATACAAAAATTGAAATCTTATAATATTAGTAAAGATGTATAGAAATCTGCCCGATTTAATGACATTTTATGCTCACTACTCCGCTCCCTTTTATGGTAGCGTGATTTTATATAGCCTATGTTACTCCCAGATAATGTAGATTTCTACAGGTGAAAGAATTATAGAAATCGGACCAGTAGTTTCGGAGCCTATTCATTACAAACAAACAAAAAAAAAAACAAATCTTTCCTCTTTATAATATTGTGTAGATGTAGATGTAGACTAGCGGCCCCCCTAAAATCCCCGTTTTACCTTAATTCGTAGAATCCAATTTTAGCAGATGTTTACACCTGAGGAGTCACACTCGTGCTGTCGACCCTATAAGAACAGAAAAATTCTGTGCCGTCAGCGCAAAAGATAAGTAGGCCTTTGGTTTTCCCACTGACAGCATGAAATCTCTCCAGTGAACTCTGGCTACCCTACTCACCGTCAGAAACACAGCACGAGGTTATTAGGCCGCGGTCTTCTGTAGATCGGAGGCACTTCCCTTGTCGGACTGCTCGATTGGATAAAATAATTTTATTTCACTCCCTTAATATACGGCGAGAGCTCTACTTTAATTAAACCACTTTGCAGCGAGGGATTTAAAGTACATCGCCCGAGGGAAAATTAATTTGCTCTCGAGTCATAAGCACTCTACTTTTCATCCCCTTTCTATAAGAAAATTATGTACTGATCACAAGAACAGGGATGATTTGCGCGCGCTTTTGTTTTTTTTTTTATTAGCACGGGTCTCCGCGCTGTGCAGCCAGTAAGTAATTCATACAATTTGCGTTCGATTTCTAAAATTACTTTTCCGCCCGATAAAAAATTCTTAACAGAAAGAGCTGTTTTGCTCCCACTTATAGAGGAAAGTACATTTTTAGGTAAAAGTGTGTTTGTTGTTCTGGATTCTTCTAGACTCAGGTCGCAGGTTCATAAGTGCCCGGTTAATGGCAATAGGCTCGCCACCTATTACATTGGGACCTAAACATAAACGGCGAAATGTGGGTGCTAGCACCTCTGCCTACCCCGTCGGGGAATATAGGCGTGAGTTTATGTTATATGTTATGTAGACTAGAGCAATACTAAATCTAGATACATAGGTAGTAATAGTTACGTAGGATCAAACTAGCTGACGATGATAATATTGGTGTGAAATAAAACACCCATACTACGATAATAGTCTGTAGTTTCTGTAGCATGGACTTTATTTAAATTTAAAAACTTAAAATTAACATAAATTCAGACAAACGTTGAAACGTATTGAAAATCATGAATAGCTTACAAAGACTAAACTGATTGACTCACTTTTTTCCTACGGTTATTACAATAATGATTTTTATTTATATTACGAGTATATAGAGTTGCATTGCAACCCTATCAGTTTCCTATATTGGTTGATTGACTGGTATCTTACATCGTACGAACGAATGCTCATTCTATCCCTTCTACATCAAATTCTATTAGTATAAACAGTGACAGAACATTCGTTGGTTGTTCTTTCTTATGTAAACGTTGAAAATAAGGTATATTCTTAGAATTTGGCCCAACATACCCCGTACCCGCTCTTTCTTGTATAGCTAGGTCTAACACCCGTATTCATAAACGATACTGTGAGGTCTCATAGAGTGCTCGAGCGCATAGGGCTGGTTAAATTAATTCACAAACATCACGGAGCAGTATCTAACGCAGTGCGTTCTCTCAACGAAGTATCACTTAAGTGTTATCTATGAATAAAAAGGCTTGCCAAAACGAACGCACTGAGAATTTGTCGTTCTTTGCACAGTTTTGGTAGTACGCATAGCGAAGTATTGTTTGTGAATACGGGCGTAAATCCTCCTGTTCACGCGTTATTATTTTGTATTTTAATTTATGCTTAGTGAATTTGAGCTCGTCCACCGCAGCAGCAACCCGTGCTGTCCTCAAAAAACACCCAAGAAACGTATAGGTACTGTGCGTATAGAGCACATTTTAGGTCCAAATATATCGTTTGGTGTCAATCCAGCTTGTTAATTGGTTCTACTGCATATATTCTGTTTGTTTGCACTTGACTGTTACCTACACTATGTAGGTATCATCTGTACTGTGCAGCTGCTATTCACAGTGTACTTTTATCTATACTGTGGCATTGTTTACATTGCTACTGAAACTTTGTTCGTTTGTTTACTGAAAGCTGAAAAAGGTTATACCTTTATATATATGTGTGTAGCTAGAAGGCGGGGCTAAATAATTCAGGGGCTGAAAGTATTCGGAGCCGGTCGCGTGGGAGGTTTCAGGGATTTCAGTGGGGTGCATAATGAGGTCGTTAGCGTTCACTGCCCAATAAGGCCTTCTTACGACCCAGCCTCTTTGTGGGTGAGGAATTCAGGACGTTGAACTATGTTGGTATTATTCTAATGTGAAAGATTTACAGATTATGAATAGGTTTATAGGTACCGGAATATGGTATTATATACATAAAAAAAATAATGTATTTTTCTGTATATAGGGCGAGAAAAGTCTTTGAGTCATTTTATTTATAAGAAGCAGTAATTTATTTATTACAAAGTTATTTTTGTTCATTTTTCAGGAATCAAATTATGTAACATAATAAGCACCGTCCCTAAATCTAAAAAACCAACAACACGTACAGGACTTAGATGTCACCCGCATACGGTGCAGAATATTCCATCAAGAAACAAGTGGTTCGGCGACTCCTTCTTCTGTCGCAGCATTAAGACCTGGAAGTCCTTACCAGTTCACGTGTTTCCCTCTTCCTACAGTCCCGGGTCCTTTAAGCCCATTGGGGTCGTTAGGTTCAGTTACTATTTCGTCAAGTCGGTCTGTCCCGTCCAGTGCCTCATCCGGGCGTGATAAAGCATTTGATGAGACCGTCAAGTTGAGGGCCATCATTGTAACATGGTACGTGTCTATAATGGTGACCCTCTTTTCAGGCGGGGCGAATTCAAATTGACGTGTCCTATATATAAAAAAAATCTGTTCACCCCATTCCACTCGATATAGAATTACTTACTTACACTCTCTTAACAGTAATATTCCCCCAATTCACGATTCAGTTCTCGATTCTCCGCGAAAAATTTTCAGTTCTAAAACAGTGTTTTTACGAGGGGAATCGAGTACGAGGGGCCGCGGGGAATCGCGAATAATCCCGAACAATGACTTCCGGAGGCGTCACACAAACGGGATGAATACGTCTAATAATATAATACCGCGGCAAAATGTGACGTATTTATTTGTCGTAAAGGGGTGAAATATCTCGCTTGTTTTTGCCTTGACGTCTTTTCACGTTTGTTCGTAAGTCATCGTTCGCAGGTAGGTACCCGCATATCAGTATAGATGAATGAGGTTTTACCCACTGCTTTATTATCGCGTTTTTGTCCTTATTAATCATCATATACTATTATATTAAAGTCTATTGCATAAGTGTGAAAGTTAGTGATAATGGATGGATGTTTTTTACTCTTTCACGCAAAAATGGCCACCTTTCTTGATTCTTGGCACATAATGGGTCTTTGTGCCTCACAAAGCACAATGTTTGTGATAATCGTTACAACAGTGGGATCTCTACACCGGGGGCGCGGGTTCGATCCTCGCTCAGTGCAAATATTTGCCTGCATGAATATTTTTACGTTAATATAGATTTTACCGTGCTCGAGGAGAGCTCGTTAAGCCATTGGTCCCGGTTGGCATCAATGGTAGTCGTTATATAAGAAAAATGGGTGAAATGGCTCACACAGAAGGGCTTATCATGCGTCTAGTCAACGGGGTCCCCACTAGCATTACTTAGTAGAGATCAATCAATTAGCCTATCGCAGTCTACTGCTGGATATAGGCCTCTCCCAATGCTGGAAGGCTTTGACCTACTGTTTCCACGCTGGCGAGACGGGTTGGTACAGGGTTTTATTTCGAGATTTCCTTCTCACACAGTGATAGCGTCTGCGTATTTTTCTGTTAGTCACCTCTGACGACACCCTTCAGATGAGATAGGGTGGTGATACTTGTGTTCTTACTCCGTCGCCACACGGATAACTACCAGTAAAGATAAAAAAGTATTTTTTTAAGTATTGGAGTAAAAACGAGGCGAACCCGGAATAAACCCCATAGACGCATGTAACATCAGTGCTGTAACTAACAATAACCAGTATTGCCTGAGGAACCCCATAGATTCGTCAAAGAACGGTTCTCCTTAATAGCAATTATACCGCCTTATAGGGTCGGTTACGCATGCAATCTTCCGCGATCAAGCGTCAAGAGCTATCATTACTGGCTGACCTCTATAAACCTAGTCGTTAATTTAAAGATCCTCTTTGATTTATGATCTAAGACAAATTACGAAACTTTCACTTAATTAATCAGTTATCTAAATCTTACAACATAAACGATGTTATTTTTAGTGATATTCGTTCTTTAGAAGTTCTATAAATCCATAGCTCACAATCACTTCAACATTATTTACTAACACAGCAGTAACCCGATTTCTGCCAGCTTCACTAGATGGTAAGATGTTTAAATTTGGTAAACTAAATCGAGGTAAAAACTTTTTTCAACCGGCTTCGATTTTGAAAATTTTCACCCTTCGCCACTGAAAAACAGACAACTAAAGGAAGGTCGAATGAAGATGATTTTTTTTTATCGTGTGAAAAATCCTCAAGATCATTTTGAGTACTTTGCTAGTCAAGATCGATCCGATCTGATGCTGACTAATACTACGTACTAGGTACTATTATTTATTCTGTGCTAATACTTACAGGCGTGTACTTGAATAAATATTATTTTTATTAATGAGACGAGTATTTCCACAAAGGAAAATCACTATACACTACTACTATCCTTTTAGCTCGTAATGATCGAGCTATTGCCATATTGACTCGTCGCAATAAGTGCCCTGCGATTGTCGGGTTCAATCCGTATACGTGACATAATTTGCTCTTTGTGCCCTTTGCCCTTTCACATAAGTAGATACTACCGTTGACATAATTATGTAGAGCAACGGAAAATGCCGTGTCTGTGGCCGAATTCTGGGACAGAATATAGAATGACGTAGAACAAGTAGCATTGTACTAGATGAAATGGGGATCATTGCCTGTTATCCACGGCTCCGCCGCGCGCCGACGTGAATGTCAGTTATCGCGATCGTACGAAATATTATCCCCTTTTCCCTGGCTATTTCTATTCCTTTTCATTCAGTGACCTTGGTGTGGAAGTCTAATAAACGGATTGACAGCCGTTGGTCACTTTTGTATTTATCCTATTAGTACCTATACCTATACGAGTAGTAACTATGCCTATGAAATACGGGCTTGACGTCATAACCATAACAGTTGACTTAGGATATCATTATGACGTCAAGCCGAAAACCGGGTGAAGTATAAATACCTAGAAAGCGTACCCCGGGCTTCGATACAACCAGGATTAGCGATGAGATGATTATCTTGATACATATCTACCGTGTTGGTCCCGGTGGAGTAGAATAGGGCCACCCCATTTCTTCCCGTGGGTGTCGTAGAAGGCGACTAAGGGATACGGCTGTTCTCCATCCGAATGTAAACCTACAGCCCATGACTAAATACCCGCTTGACGGCAATAGGCTCGCCCCCTATTACGTGGGACCGAAAATCACAGATAGCGAAATGTGGGTGTTAAATCACCTCTGCCTACACTATCGGGGACTTATGGGCGTGAGTAATATGTATGTATATCTACATTACAGAAATTGCTATCATAGTCTGCGATGAAATCCATTAGGCGGTAATGGCATAATACTGAATTTACAAAACGTAACAACCGCACTTATCCATAGACATAAAATTATACCACAAAACCAAAACCGCATAGGCTTTTAATAAATATAACACTTAACATCATCATCCTAGCGTTAATCTCGGTCGCATCCGAGGCCTGCACTCTGTCCGGGGACCGCGATAAATTTCTATATTTACCGTAAAGCGACTGCCACCCCACAATCCATTAGCGATATAACTCCGGACACGTATCTTAGACCTAAAATGTGCTCAAAATGTGCCCTATACGCGCAATACACATTTCTTGGATGTCTTTTGAGAATAGCACGGGGTGCTACTGCGGTGGAAAAGCTCAAATTCACCAAGCATAGATTATTACAAAGCAATCCGCGGACGCCAGAGCCTCGTTTGTCTTGCTATATAGGTACAAGATACGTGCCCGAAGTTATACCTACCTATCGAAGTATTATTAGGTACAATTAGATCAGTTGTCAAACTTTTAAGGCTCTATAACTACCCGTAGCGGCTGCCATGGATGTACAATTACAACTAGGACCAACGGCTTTACGACAAAAATATTCAGATTAATGCAAATAGTCATATTAATGCATACAAATATTTGCTCTGAGCGGGAATTGAACCCGCACCCGTGCGTAGCAATCCAATGCACTACCGCCAAGCCATATAGGCTGTCTATCTGTAGGTATCATAGAATCTAATAAAGGCAAAATAATTAAAAGTTAGAGCATTACGTAGGTATTTATCAAACCAGTGCATAATAGTACATTATGGTACAAGTGAACTCACGCGTGGCATACGACGTTGTACAACACACTAAAATAATACTACAAATACTAAATAAACAATACTACAAATTAATTCATTTTACTATGCGCGCGCATCTAACAATGGCGATCGGCCATATTTAAAAGAATGAGGTTTGAATGTAACTTTTTTTAATTTGTTTTTTTTCTGTACTTAGAGAAAAAAAAGGTAAAGGGGATTGGGTAATCTAGTATGGACAGTGGCGTTCTTAATTTTTTCAGCGGCTATAATTAATTTTGATACCACTTCATTGTACTGTGTTAAACACACGTACAAATGTCATTATTTTCATTGTAAGTAATATCGGAGCTGCGATATACAGGGTGGAACATTTCGACTTTACCTTGAAGGAAAGTACCCTCATACTAAAGATAGCGAATTTTACTTAAAGGAAACTTTACCTTATTTTTTAAAAGAAACAAAACTGCATTCAAAGACTTTTGAAAATGCCACACCCGGTAGTCGAACCGACTAATATTTTACAAAACCTTCTTTTTCATGGACTTCCTTTTATTTAATTTACCAAGTTTGTTAGAGAGATTTGATCCCTATGATCGACCCTATCGATTGATGTAATAAAAATACAGGGTGTTATTTTTTCGAATTGTAGTCGGTTCGATTATAAGGCGTGGCAAACGATTTTTCAGCATTCCTTAAATGCAGTGCTGTTTCTTTTTTAAAAACACACTAAACTGTATTCAAAGTTTTCTGAAAATGCCACACACGGTAGTCGAACCGGGTACGAGTACATACTCTTACTACCGGAGATAGTTAATTTCATTCAAAGGAAACACTCTCTTATTTAAAAAAGAATTCAAAGCTGCATTTAAGGAATTTCGAAAGATCGCTAACCGACTAAAATTCTAAAAAATAACACCCTATATTTTTATTGCATCAATCGATAGGGTTGATCATAAGGATCTAATCTCTCTAACAAACTTGGTAAATTAAATGAAAGGAAATCCATGAAATAGAAGATTTAGAAAGATTTTATTCGGTTCGACTACTAGGTGTGGCATTTTCAGAAAACTTTGAATACAGTTTAGTGTGTTTTTGAAAAAGAAACAGCCCAGCATTGAAGGAATGCTGAAAAATCATTTGCCACGCCTCATAATCGAATTTGAAAAAATAACACCCTGTATTTTTATTGCATCAATCGATAGGGTCAATTATAAGGATCAAATCTCTTTAACAAACTTGGTAAATTAATTAAAAGGAATACCATGAAATAGAAGATTTAGAAAGATTTTAGTCGGTTCGACTATCGGGTGTGGCATTTTCGGAAAACTTTGAATACAGTATAGTATGTTTTTAAAAAAGAAATAGAACTGCATTTAAGGAATGCTGAAAAATCGTTTGCCCCGCCCTATAATCGAACAATTCGAAAAAATAACACCCTATATTTTTATTGCATCAATCGATAGGGTCGATCATAAGGATCAAATCTCTCTAACAAACTTGGTAAATTAAATAAAAGGAAATCCATGAAATAGAAGATTTAAGCAGATTTAGGAAGATTTTAGTCGGTTCGACTACCGGGTGTGGCATTTTCAGAAAACTTTGCATACAGTTTAGTATGTTTTAAAAAAAGAAACAGAACTGCATTTAAGGAATGCTGAAAACTCGTTTACCACGCCTTATAATCGAACCGACTACAATTCGAAAAAATAACACCCTGTATTTTTATTACATCAATCTATAGGGTCGATCATAAGGTTCAAATCTCTCTAACAAACTTGGTAAATTAAGTAAAAGGAAATCTATGAAATAGAAGGTTATAGGAAGATTTTAGTCGGTTCGACTACCGGGTGTGGCATTTTCAGAAAACTATGAACGCAGTTTTGATTCTTTTTAAAAATAAGGGCATGTTTCTTTTCAGTGGAATTCGCTATCTTCAGTATTTAGAGTACTTCCATCTAAGTAAAGTTGAAAAATACCACCCTGTATAGCTAAGTCCCGATATAGTTTAGAGAAGTTTGTCCATAGTAACTTTTGATCACTTTATACTGTACTTTCATATTATACCAATTTCATTGATGGCCGCTCAATTCCGACACGACGCCAACATTACCCAACCCCCTTTGAGTGAAAATCTTGTTTATTATACAATTATTACAAGTTGAAATTATTTATTTAAATACGAAAATGCATCAAAATGACCATATTAATTTATTCGTACTATTAAACACGTTCTTTTTTGTATCGAAACTTTTTTAAGAACATAGAAACTTAACCTATAAAATTTAAAAAAGAATCTATAACTCACTTGTGAATAATAGCAATGAAAAAGTCACAGTTTCATAATAGGTGTCATTACGTGCCTAATTGCGGTGCAATAATAGCAATTTTATGAGCAGGTGTGTTGTAAATATTATAAATCCCTACTAATATTATAAATGCGAAAGTAACTCTGTCTGTCTGTCTGTCTGTCTCACTTTTACGACTAAACCGCTGAACCGATTTTGATGAAATTTGGTACAGAGGTAGGTTAGACCTTGAGAAAGGACATAGGCTATGTTTGGTCGCGATAACCGACTTCCACGCGGGCGGAGCCGCGGGCAAAAGCTAGTATTATCTATAATATTCATACCTACTGTTTAAAGAATTCATAATATTGTTGTTGAATTCTTAATACTGTTGACAGGATTCTAGTAAATACTGTTAACAATATTATATTCAACATTTCTCGCAAATAAACAACATTATTTGAAATGTACACGTCCCTAAATTACGGCTCAATAATTTCACCAGAAATTCTTATTGGTACGCGAAAATAATAGTTTTTCTTTTGTTCCTAATTGAGGGCAGGTGGAGGAAACTGAATAGCGTACTTGGAAATCATTATTTTTTGTCATTTCTAGAAACACGTGCGACCTCCGGACCCATTGTCCACTGTAGCGAATTTACTTCGAGGAGGAAATAATATCATAGCTTATTATGATATAATAATAGGCTTGTGTCCTATTTTTTTTTCATTATCGTAATCTGTACATTTTTCAATAATATAATTAACTGCTAAAGTGAAATATTCTTACGATAAATAGTTTTAAAAATATTTGATTTTGAAAATACAATTTCTCGAGTCGCCCGAAAACGCTCCATACAAAATCGTCGCACGTGGTGACGTCATAGCGTGTTAGTGTGTAGTGTAAAATGTATGGAATGCAAGAGAATATCGCATTTATCTCGGTCCACGTTGCGTTTACACGTGTACAATGCGTAATAAGATCGATTTGAAATATAATAAGGAGTCTAAAAAGTTATAAATTGTGACTTAATTCGATTGTTTATATTTTGACCTATTTTGGAAATTGAAAATAATTTTATTTTATTTTATTTATTTAATAAGGTTCACCAACAATTGTTTACATAAAAACTTACACTAAATTCATGCAAAGATTCAGATCATAATGCAACAATCACTTATAGGTAAACACCGCTTATGAATAATCACAATATAAATGATAGTAAGTTTACATTACTTGTACAAAAATATACTCTGACTAATTTGAATAATGAAAAGTCATAGTTTCAGTTTAGTTGGGCAATATATTAGTTTACTATGCATATTTTTTGAGAAAAAACTAAGATACTAAGCAGTATTGGTAAGGATCTGATGAACCAGGACACTACCCTATTTCATAGCTTATTATGTGACTGAGATAGTTTGTACATCTGTATGAGTGCAGAATATGATATTTGTTTGTTTATTGATTTGTAACATAATGTTTCATTCTACAAGGTTTTTTTCAGTCTCTCAGTGTTACATACATACATACATACATACATACATACATACATACATACATACATACATACATACATACATACATACATACATACATACATACATACATACATACATACATCCATACATTCATACAGTCACGCCTCCTTCCCAGTGGGGTAGGCAGAGACCACAGCTTTCCACCTTCTACGAACCTGGCATACAACTTTCGCTTCTTCTACGTTCATAATATAATTGCTTTCATGCATGCTCGCCGGTTTCGGGTACTCTTGACATGTCCTTTCTTTTTCTTTCCTCTCAGTATTAGGGTGCATAAATAAAGAAACAGGGCCTCAGTTCTGCTAAAGCACAACCACTGTCGCCCCACAGAGGCTGCGAGAAAATTCCATTTGATTTTAGCCTTTAATAAAATACATTTAAAGTTTAAAATTAAATGGCTTTTTGTAGAGTGAACGAAATCGTATAATGAAAATATTGTCATTTAATTTTGGACTTTAATTCTATAGCATAAAGTTTAAAATTTAATGCCAATTTTTGCAGAGTCTGTGGCACGACAGTGGTTTTACTTTAGCAGAATCGAGGGCAATCAAATCAGAGCAAATCATATCAATTCGTCGTTTGTCAAAAAAATCACAAAATATTCACGCCCATGTGTTTCTAAACATATTTTATGAGCGCGAATACATTGCGATTTTTTTCTACTATTATGGTGTTGAAACATGAACGACGAACTATCATAATTTTTGTTGCTATGGAAACCTGTTTCTTTATTTAAGCACCCTTAATCCCGATTGCATATATGAGATCTGAGTCCTCTTTACGACTCACTTCACTTTACCCTGTCTTCGGTATCTTGGTAATGAGACTATTGGCCAGTCTACGTCTAGTCTACGACTAACCAAACCAGCTTTTCTTAGAGCTTCTTTGTTGGGAACTGTGGTGTCACGCAGTCACGGCGACCGTCACACCAGAGATGTACAGTCGCAAACAAAATTGGATTCTCTAGAATGTGTAAGTACCGACCCAGGGTAAACGTTACGCCGACGAAGGCGAGTTGCATGGTGTAAATTTCGTCAAAGAAGAGCCAGCGTCAGAGCCTTGTTCATTGGTAGGCATGTGACCCGAAAATGTTATAAAGGACAAAGGACCCTGTATATATCCAAGAGTAACTACCTTTCTAAGAAGAGAAATATTTTGTTTTCTTTTCCGTTTACGAATGAATTTAATGTGAGCAAAAGAGGACAACCGTTATTGTACAGTTATTGTTAAATATATATTTACGTACGTTACGGTCAACTATCACATTTATAGAAAAAATATTGAAAGTCTAGATACCTAGCTCTGCGATATAGAAAGATCCAGATCAATGCAAAAGAACATAGATATTCGTTGAAACAAATATATTATACGCTGAGCGGGAATGGAATCTACATCTCTGATGTAGCAGTCAAACATTCTGCAATCACATCATACATAAGCATCATCAGTATATTTCCAAAAACCATTCTCCAAAAATAATAACAATCTCACCGTTAATAACCATATCTGTCTTCTTACCCATCTGTTAAAGTTAGATGGTAGTAAATGATAAATCTACATGCGTCCATCACGCGTCTATCACTCGTCAAAGTCTTTGCAAAATGCGTATGCGCACTTACCAACTGCTACGATTACCTAACAAAATAGAAGAAAAAACCATCACATAACCTCTGAGCGTGACCCCAGGCGCCGCCATCACTAGAACATGTGTATAACTATTATAATTAAACTCTTCATTCACGCCGCTAAGCGTTTCACCGCCAATTTCATTAAATTGTCCGTATTTTTTCCATATATATAGACGTATATTATAAACTATAATTATCGCATCACGATTGATTCAGATTGCCGCAATGAGAAAGCGTAAATTACGCAATAGTCCCGTAAGAATATTTATGCGTACCTATGTGTAAATTAAAGCAATTTTACGCGTCATTATGCTTTGTGTTTTGAAAGTTCGGGCTAGAGGAAGCTCGAACAAATTGACGCGAAGAATAGTGATCGTGTGAATCCACTTAATAGGTGATGATGACTCACGTTTACTGTTAGCCGATATAGGTACAAGTTTAATGAGAGTATCGGAAGCTCGCGGCCGGCGGCGTGGAGATTGTGAACTCGACTGTTTACTACGCAGGGGGCGCGGGTTCGATTCGCGCTCAGTGCAAATATTTGTACGCAAATGAGTAATTGGCATTAGTCTGGGTATTTCTGTGCCTCAGCAAGCATGTTAAGCTGTTGGTCCCGGATGCCATATAAATATCTATGACTATAGTTACGGGTAGTTGAAGCCCTACAAAGTCCGACTTTCGATATCGCTCTTTTCATGTAATATATCGAAGTTCAGCGGCATTATAGTTAGTCTGGAAAGCTGATCCCAACTGAGTTGGGAAAAGGCTCAGAGAATGATGAGGAAGCTTTTGAAATAAGGACTGAAGCAGATGGCTGTTATCACTGTCTGCCACTGGAGGAAGAAAGGCGCACCTATATTTTCTTAAGGTGATTACATACGCGAATGACTTTGACCATACAAATGCTCAAGGTCATTCGCTCGTTTTTCAGCCGTAAAAATCAGTAAAACTAATTTTTATTGATAATTTTATAGGAGACGATTACGAACTAAGAAGGTCACGTCATGCTAATACACTCATTTAACATATATCTGAAATTTTAGACTATTTGGATACGTATTGTAGAAAATATTTGGTCTCATAAGAAAGAGTAGAGTGATGTTCAGAGCCTCTTTTCAACTATTTCCTCCTTTTTTATTGAATTTATGAAAAGGTGAAGTTACTCTGTATATCCTGTAGTATGCAGGGATGTAAATTCCAGATCTTTAGGTTTTATAGTTAAAAAGAAAAAAAGTTTCGAAAATACCGATTTTTCGATGCTAATCTGATTCGGGGCCTTAATGAAGACCACGTCATTTTGACCTAGTGTGTGGTAAGCTGAAAACAAAGTCAGCTGAAGACAAAATGTATTAGTTAAAGCAAAAATTCATACCAAAGCGTGCACACAGCGGAAAGGTAAAGAAGGGGATACACAGTGACTGGTCTGTAAACAAGTTTGGCCGACATTAAAGCGACTCACCTACTTAGGAGTTCCACCAGTTCCACTGAGGATAGCTTTTCTACGCATTATCGCGAAGTAATCACTAGATTGCGTGTGTGTCAGTGAGCAAGGTAGGTACTAGGTGCATTCCAATGTAATGGAAAGCCCTCAACCACGCATGACCACGCCTCGAAGGCATCATTGTATTAAGACCACTTTTGTTTTAATAGGTATGTTGTTGTTATGCTTTATACCTAGCTACTAATATTATGAAGCGGAAGTGTTTGTTTTGAGTATGAAGCTGAAGAAAAAAAACATTAAATATCTTATTTGGCTAGTAAACTTCGATGTGATGCTCCCTGTACCTAATTAGAGAGTTCCCGGCAGAGTAGAATTATTATTCGGGCCACCCCATCTCCTCCCATGCGGTGTTGTACAAGACGATAGGGCTGTTTAACGTCAGACAGACAGCCCAGTCTCTGCCGCACATACATGGCTCGAGTCATCAATAGTGCCCGGAATACGGCAATAGGCTCACCCTCTATTACGTGGGACCGAATACAATTATTTGTGAAATGTGGGTGTTAATTCACCTCTGCCTAACCCTTCGGGTATAAAGGCGTGATTATATGTATGTATGCTCTTAAAAGAATTTTAGCAACCGAAATTACTAATATTCCCTTTAACCCCCTCCAACTTAGCTAAATTGCTTGTGCTATATTTTTCCAATGAGCAGTTTTCCAGTAGGTATTTATAGCGTTCCTAAAGACAAGCTAGATGGCGCAGCCGGCACTTTTGGTAAGTAGAGTGTGGTCTCACATCTAGTGTTCCCTAATTTATGGAAAAAATGTTCTTCGGTTTTGTAATGATTTACTTTACATAAATGTTTTGACATTTTTTTTTTGGTAAAATTGTTTTAAATATAATATTATTTTAAATTATAGACAGTGACGCGAAAAGAATTAAGCGTTTTATCATATTTTATCTATTGTAATATGGGTAAATGAAATTAAACTTTGGCAACATCGCACAAATAAACCACAGAGTACATTAAAATTACCAAAAGCTATGCTAGCCGGCTAGCGCCATCTCTTTATGATTTAAAAATCAACTGATTATTATACCTACTGGAAAACTGCTCATTCGTACCAGTAGTTTCTGAGATTAGTAGGTACCTTCAACCAAACAAACAAACTCTTCAGCTTTATAAATTAGTAGTAGTAGTAGTAAAAAAAAAGTGATAATCTCAAGCTTAGTTAACCCTATCACTCTCCGTGCCAGTTTACTTTAATAAGCTATTATGTATGCACGTATGTTGTAAAGGAGAAAGGGCTGTCAGTAATGAGGATTTTCCGTACGCATAATATCAGTTAGGCAAGCAGGGTTATCTCTCGTCCAATCGCACAGTTGGAATACAGGGTCATTACATTTCTATCGCAACCGTCAACAGTCTGCTAGTACATTCCTCCTTTTTTTGTTTTAATACACGTGGTATCTACGAGTATTTTATGTTTTACTAGCTGTCCAAGCGAACTTTGTACCGCAAATTTTTTTTCGCCCCCGTGGAATTCCGATCCTTTTTCCATATTTTCTCAGCGCTTAAACCTTCCCTGGACATCCAAGAATATTTCAAGACTATAATTAGCCAAATCGGTTCAGCCGTTTTCGAGTTTTAGCGTGACTAACAGAATTTGCAATTCATTTTTATATTTATGATAAGAGGTTTATTAGTATTTTATGTTTATTTGATAACTAAGTACACTATATCCTTAATTATTATTACTTTATTTTACCCTGAAAATAAGACATTAAGAAGTATGTAATCATAATATTATGTAAATACATTTTTTTACCATACGTAAAAACCATAAATACATACATTATGATGTACAAAGACGAGCTTAACTCAGTAGGTATTGAATTTTCTCCCAGCAAAACCTTTGTGGGATAGAAGAAAACCGCAACAAAAGGATAAAAAAAGTACAATTTAACTATCTATATAAATATAAAAATCAATGCCACCGTTCGTTATTAGTTTATAACTCAAGAACGGGCTCACCTATCCAAACCAAATGTTTAGGGCTTTGTTCGGACTATTTAGTAGATGGTTTATGTGAAGTTTGCACTAAATCAGTCGAGCGGTTCTTCATTTATCACATTTTTTGTAACTAATGAATTCAATAAGTAAATGGCAGATGATTGAGATTGTACTGTCAAATTGAATCTTTTTCAGTGTTGACAGTTCAAGCATTTTATGTCATTCATGCGGTCATCTATTGACAGGGCGGTACGAAGTTCGCGGGGTCAGGTATGTATATAAAAATGAATGCCACTTTTCGTTGTCAGTTTATAACTCAAGAACGGGCTCACCTATCCAAACCAAATGTTTAGGCTTTGTTCGGACTATTTAGTAGATGGTTTATGTGAAGTTTGAACAAAATCGGTCGAGCGGTTCTTTATTTATCACATTTTTTTTACAAATGAATTCAATAAATGGCGGATCATTGAGATTGTGTTGTCATATTGAAACTTTTCAGTTTTGACAGCACACGCATGTTGTTATGTCATTCATGCGGTCATCTATTGACATGGCGGTACGAAGTTCGCGGGGTCAGCTGGTAGAGGCTTGTTCCCAGACCTCCAAAATTTTATTACCACCACCTCCACGACTTTTATTTGTGTACAAAGTATATATCTTTTGTTTTTGTCATATTAATTTCCATCCCAAGGTTCGATTGAGGTAGGTACCAAGGTTGCCTGGAAGAAATCGCTTCTAGTGATAAGGCCACCCATTATACATTAACCTGTTTACTCGTAAATGCTTCCTACTTGTCCTACTGCTAAATTGGAATTTTAAACTTGTTAGTACAGTTAAATGGCATTGTAAACCCGCTACAAATAATGTGGTACTTCAATCACTTATTAGTTAGGGGTTATGATGCAACGATTTTGGTAAGAATTTGACTTTGTGATTAGGTAGGTACTTAATGTAATGAAGGTATCTACGTATCAAGAGGGCCAGATCGAGAGATATGGTCCTGGGTCGGCCGGGGTGCGAGGGATATGGCTACGACAATCTCACCTCCGGCAACTGACGGCCCACAGACGGCGTGCGTTTTAGTCGGTTCGAGTCCGACATAACCTCCTCCTCCGGCTACGGTGGGGGAGGTATCCGTGGGGATTTTGCGCACGATAAAAAAGAAAAAGGTATCTACGTATCGTAATGTTATGTATTGAGATTTAACTTTCAATGTATTGTATTTTTTTTAATGTTAACCCATAGGACTCTTCCACGAATAAACTTATTTAGAAATACAGGTATACCTCCTCTTACTTGTTAAGAGTTATAATTACAGTCTATTCATGGTACGCTCAGTCTCTGCAAGTGTCGTATGCGGTCGCCTTCGCCTTCATACAATCATACATACAATCACGCCTTTATCCCCAGAGGGTTAGATATAGATGATTTAACACCCACATTTCACTAATCATTACATTAGGTCCCACGTAATAGGGGGTGAGCTCATTGCCGTATTCCGTGCACTATTGTTGACTTGAGCTATACGTCTGAGGTTGAGTCTGGGCTGTATATATCTATCTGATGCTAAATAGACCTATCCCTTAGTCGCCTTGTACGACACCGCATGGAAAGAGATGGGGTGGTCTAAATTCTACTCTGCTGGGAGCCACGCGGCGTCTAATTAAATAGGACTAGGGTAGTCTATAATAATTTAATAGGACATTTAATTCATTAGGAATCATAGGACATTCTAGGTGAAATGTAATGTACACTCTGTAAGTCAGTAGTTGCAGGGTTATCATTCTAGTCACCACAGTAAGGAATGATTCCGAAGTCGACACGTAGTACATACGCGTAATTCATTGCGGCTTCTCAATGGTCCCCTTTATCCGTATCGGAGTTTAACAATTAATGGGTACGGTGTATCTGCTGCATACGTCGGTATGTGTTGTATACGGTCGGCTTCAGAATCATACCTGTGTCATCTACATAATATGAAAATTATTCACCCTTTGTAGATGTAAATGATATAACATGTATCTACAGTTCCATTGTAAGCAGGTACATTACATAATGTACGAGTAGGTATTAGGTCACATTTAATAAGGTGCTTAAAAAAACTCTCTACTAAATGTGCTTGTAATAAGAGTGAGTAGTTTGTTGTTGACTAAATGAGTCGTTGATGTTGAAACAACGTATTTAAACAAGATAACAGACAACCTATCTGGCGTAGTGGTAGAGCGTTCGACTTCTACGTCGGAGGTCATAAGTTTGGTTCTTGTTTAGTACAAATACTTGTATGCAATAGCTAATAACAGTGTTGGTTTTCGGTGGAGTAAAATAAGGTCACCCCATCCCTTCCTGTAGGTGTCGTAGAAGGCGACGATAGGGTTGTTCTCTCTCTCATCCTAGCGTTAATTCCCAGTCGCATCCGAAGCTTTTTCAGCTCGGAGTCTGGGGTCCGCTTTACCGTCTTAACTACAGATTTGGCTAGACCTCGATATTTTATCGTGAAGCGATTGCCATCTGACCTCGACAGCCCAATGATAACATTAGACGATATCGAAGCTTTGCAGCTAGACCGTTGTTTTTTTGGATTTTTTAGGGCTCCAACTACCCGTAACGACTGCCATAGATGTTCTTATGGCAACCGGGACCGACGGCTTAACGTGCTCTCCGAGGCACGACCAGACCAATGCAAATACCCATATTTCATGACCACAAATATTTGCACTGAGCGGGGATCGAACCCGCGCCTCCTGCGTAGCGGCCGCGTTCACTACCGCTACGCCACGGAGGCTGTCAGGGTTGTTCTCTATCCGACAGTAAACATACAGCCCGTGACTAAGTGCCTTCTTAACGGCAATAGGCTCGCCCCCTTTTACGTGGGACCGAAAATCATAGTTGGCAAAATGTAGGTGTAAATACACCTCTGCCTACCCCTTCGAGGATTTACAGGCGTGAGTATATTATTTACTTATGTACTTGTATGCAATGAATATGTATATTTGCGCTGGTTGGTGTTTGTTTGTATATCACAAGTTATAAATGTATTTAAGTACTTTTGTTTCTAATGTAATGAACGTGGTAGGTACCTCTGTCTACCCTTTCGGGGATGTACAGGCGTGAGTATAATGTATGTATGGACGTGGTATCGGGATATATATTTGGACCTAAAGTGTGCTCAAAATGTGCTCTATACGCGCGAGTGCGTACACGTTTTTTGGGTCTCTTTTGAGATAGTACGGAGTGCTACTGCGGCGGACGAGCTCAAATTCACTAAGCATACTTTATAAAATACAAAACAATCTGCGCGCGCGTGAACAGGTGAATTTCGACTAAAATTAAATGAACATAGAGCTATAAAACAAGAGCATTCTATGAGCATTCTTTCTTAATATTTTAGTGTAAATGAAACCTTATTTTCAGCCTTTACTTATGAAAGAATAACGAACCAATTTTCTGTCACTATTTATACTAATAGAATTTGACGTAAAAGGGATAGATTGAGCCACTTCGGCCGTCTAAGAAACCAGAGTTTCGTAACCGGTTTCCTTGAAGGCTTTTTAATACGTCTACGTAAAGCATTCATTCGTCAGCTGTAAATCAATCTTGAGAAATACACAATTATAACAATTTGTTTTACCGCCTGCCCTTTTGAAAAATTGTACTCTTTACCACGGTTACGTGATTATGTTTCTCTATTTATAGTTTGTATAGGCAAATTAACTGTCTTTCTTTAAGTATCTGATTAGCATACAAGTACCGATGCTTAAGAACATAACATAATCAAGTTTTCCATTTATCGCGGACACGCATTGCGAATTGGTAGATACTCGTCTTATACCTTCAATATCTTGTTATTGCATTACTTTTCTATAACTCCGGACACGTATCTTGGACCTAAATCGCAAAACAAATGAAACAATGAGCATAATAAATCTATGCTGTGTGTATGTATAATAAAGCTATGCGAAAGGTGGCTGGGACGGACTGGATGCGGAAGGCGGAGGATCGGCAAACGTGGCGCACATTGGAAGAGGCCTATGTCCAGCAGTGGACTGCAGTAGGCTAATTGATTGATTGATTCATAGTGAATTTGAGTTCGTCCACTTTAGTAGCACTCCGTGCTATCTTCAAAAGACACCCAAGAAATGTGTACTGCGCGTATAGGACAAATTTTGAGCACATTTTAGGTCCAAGTTAAGTGTCTGGAGTTATACGAACATTTCCTACAAAAAGTGACGAGCGTTTCTACGAAGGCTGGGTACCTACAACCTTCAGTATTACGAAATGGTACTTTACACCTGTGTCTTTAGTTTATTTTTAAATTGATAAAGATTTCGGTCAATTTATTTTCGTCATTTTTCAAATCTGTTTCTTTATTTGGTACGTATTATGTCATCATCATTATCGTTCCAGGCGTTGAAATGAGGGTGTTATAGACAGAACGCGACCTCTGCCGACCCCTTCGGGGATTTACAAGCGTGAATTTAGATTAATTTATGTATGTACCTATTGTATGTGTATGCAGAAAAAACACCTACTAGTAAATGCTGTACCTAATTATTTTGGGCGATCAGGCTGAAAACTTTTTTATCTATTATTTCATAAATTTTGGTCACGGTTCCTAACAAGCAAAAGCCAAAAAAATCTGTTTTATTACTGAGTACTTAATTTGCAAAACGAATTTTGTTGTCTATGTGCCAAAAAGAAATTTGATCTATAATAACTGGCCTCAATTCTCGACTATATAAGTTTATCATAACAGTAGGTTACCCAACCACGAAATTGATCATCTATGGAGCACCCATTATATTATGTTACCACGTAACATGGTATACACCATTAAATTAAAGGAATCTATCGAATTCTAACGTTGGTGCCCATTTTGCTGTTGCTATACAGTCGAAAAAGGAAATACGGTTGCACTTTTCATATGAAGTTGTAACTTCTTTGTTAAAATATGTACATTGACATAACATAACATAACATAAACTCACGCCTATATTCCCCGAAGGGGTAGGCAGGGGTGCTAGCACCCACATTTCGCCGTTTATGTTTAGGTCCCAATGTAATAGGTGGCGAGCCTATTGCCATTAACCGGGCACTTATAAACCTGCGATAAATACACACATAACTTCGAAAAGCATCGAAAAGTCATTGGTGTGTGCCATGGTAATACCTGGGATCGAACCCGAGACCTCGTCTCAGCAGTCCATTACCCATACCACTAGGCTACCGCTAGATTTTTACATTGACAATTAGCCACATCTCTAGTATTGCGGTGAGTAGGGTAGCCAGAGCCCACTGGACAGGTTTTGTGCTGTCAGTGGGAAATCCAAAGGCTTGCCCTACTTATCTTTTGTGCTGACGGCACAGAATCTCTCTGTTCTTACAGGGTCAGCAGCACGAATGTGACTCCTCTGTTGCACTCGCCCATAGGCCACGGTAACCTCTTACCATTAGGTGGGCCGTGTGCTTGTCTGCGACCTAAGTAGTATAAAAAAATAATGGGTCTACCGCACTGGATTAACGGAGGTCCCACTGCAACTATCACAAATATAATAAAATTGACTTTGTTTAGCGTGGTGGGACTACGGGGAAAGAAAATTCCCCGTGGTCCCACCACTACTGAGTGAACTGAGTCATACTGGTTAGACCAGGGGTAATAACCGTACAAAACTCTCTATACTCGTACTAGACCAAAAGTTGCCACAAAATTGTCAAAACACATGAAACCACAACACAAATTCATATTTTAATCTCCTTAAATTCATCCTTCAATCTCCTTAAATTTTCGGATTTTAAGTAAATCATTTAAGAGATAAATTTGGAGAGTGAGATGAGAAAAAAAAATCGGTACCATTATGGAATGGTAGAGAAATTGGCGACAGAATACACAATGGAGAATACAAGTCGAGATCCTAAAAATAAAAACCTAAATTACCCTGCTGGAAACAACATCTATTGTTAGTAAGGTTCCAGGAAAAAGTGGTTTATAATAAAACCTGACGTCAATGCATTGTTAGAGCCTTTGCTGCGTTAAGCGGGTACCCGTCGCGGATGTCCGCGCCGCCGTGCGCCCGCCTGTCCGCTGCGGGCGTCCGCGGTGGGCTCCCGTCGCCAGTATAATTTCGATAGCGCAGGTGTACAGTCGATAACTATGGATTATTTATTTATTATATATTACCTAGCCAAAAGACGACGACGTGAACAAAGGTGATGTTTAAAAATATGTACAACTAATTACAAAGACTGTACAAGCACGGCGCGTGCGACACGGATAACGTAGCGGCGGTCAATGATTTTTTAGAAACAGATCCGCTCGCGTGCTCCGTCGCGCGTGCTACGATGCGTGACCCGCAGCCAACGTCGCGTGCGACGGCTATACGCCTCACGCAGCGCCGCTCTTGAAGTGACATGAATCAAGCACGCGGAGCAGACGCACGCGCCGTGCGCCCGCTGAACGCAGCAAAGGCCCTTAGAGTAAATTTCTACGTCAAAGGGAGAAATAATAACGAAGCAACGCTAATGGACTTAGGTGATGGTGATCAAAGCCTGTCAAGAGTGACAGGCTTTGATCAACAAGCACTATTTTTACTTGTTTCTTATAGAAAAATAATAAACTTTAAAAATAGTTTTTCGTCTGGTTAGGTACTTATCTGCAGATAAACTATTTTAATTTCGAGAAAATAATGTTAGTACGGGTTACAAGAACAGATAAGTAGCTCTCGCGCTTTTGTTTCTTTTTTTTAGCTATCGTGGTTCTCCACGCTGCACGTAGGGCGGAATGCCCAATTTGGCTGGCCTAAAGTCGAAATTCTTAAGTTGCGATATTTGAGAGATGCGTTCCAAAAAGCAGAGCACAGGTTAGGAACATTATTCCACCCCCATTTCTACCTACATCCACACTGTTAGTGTGCTGGGATTATCGAAACTTACCTACACGTTAAAATTCACGCACTTATTTTTTCAGATCTCTCAGTGAAAGCAACTTTTTAAAAGTTTTTTTTTTCTGTGTTAGATCTGGAAGTCAAAGTAATGGATTCTAATATTTCAGATAAGAATTTATAATTACTAATGCTTTTGACGGAAATAAACCATTTTGGTATGACCGATTTAGGGGTCCAAACATAGGTCCTTTTTATACAGAAAAAATAACTTTAATTTGGTTTCAATCGTCATTTAGGTAGTTGTACTACTCCAACGAATTCCGCAATGTTTCTTATTTTTGATAGATATTAAATATGATAATTAGACAGCCTCCGTGGCGTAGCGGTAGTGAACGCGGCCGCTACGCAGGAGGCGCGGGTTCGATCCCCGCTCAGTGCAAATATTTGTGTTCATGAAATATGGGTATTTGCATTGGTCTGGTCGTGCCTCGGAGAGCACGTTAAGCCGTCGTTCCCGGTTGCCATAAGAACATCTATGGCAGTCGTTACGGGTAGTTGGAGCCCTAAAAAGTCCAAAAACACGGTCTAGCTGCAAAGCTTCGATATCGTCTAATGTTATCATTGGGCTGTGGAGGTCAGATGGCAATCGCTTCACGAAAAAATATCGAGGTCTAGCCAAATCTGTAGTTAAGACGGTAAAGCGGACCCCAGACTCCGAGCTGAAAAGCTTGGGATGTGACTGGGAATTAACGCTAGGATGAGAGATTAAATATGATTACAAAGCGACACTTTTGGAAAAGAAGGGATGTTTTTTTTATTCCGCTACTCCCCCGGCCGTGACGATTTTGAATTTGAGAGTGCATGCCCTTGGTATACCTCGGGACATGTATCTTGGACCTAAATCGCGAGACAAACTTGGCCGTGGCGCATGCGGATTGCTTTGTGATAATCTATGCTTGCTCAATTTGAGCTCGTCCACCGCAAAAGACACCGCGCGAATAGAGCTTATTTCAGGTCCAAGATATTATATTATGTCCGGAGCAATTCTGGTATGAGCATTAAAATGCAATGACCCAAATACACTCCACTAAAGCTCTCCACTCAGTGCTAAGTGCTGAATGGGCGTTTTGTTTGCCAATGGAATGAAATGTTCGCTAAAAGCGATATAATGTGCAGAATTAGCGGATTTTGTCGTTTTCACAGTTTTGTATAAAAATTATATTTTTTATGAATTCATAAGTAGTTCTTTTTTGATCGTGGCTTTTTAGTGACGTCAATATTTTATTTATAGGTAGGTAGGTACTAAGTATTAGTTTAAAGAGTAAAAACTTTTTTTTTTGTAGTTATACTCTTTGTTGCCTTATTATCCCGATGAACATTTTCATAATGACATAAAACCAAATGTAAGTTAGAGGTATAGGTATACTATTTTAACTCTTGTTTTATTATACCAATGTAGTATAATTTTGTATGCACTTGTCTACATACTGTTTTAGTTTCAAAAGGTACTAAGAGACTGTAACTTTGGTGAAGGAATTAATTCAAAAATTCAAAGGTTTATTTCGATAGTACGTATATCGTATACCTACTATATGAATATTCATTGGGTATCGACAATATTTCCCATTCGATATTATTCGTGCTGCAATCTCCATGCAGTTCTTAACACTTATTGACTATGGTACTTGACGTTACTTCACATTCTCTATGGTCATATTCTCGATGCCGGCTTGCACAACGTGATCGTTGTAAAATAACGAGTCATATGAACTCATGTGAATTTAAAAATAAACGACTTTACAGTACTAAAAGAATTTACTTAGGTAAAACCCAACTTTATTGTATAACAATCGCAATGAAATTTGTTTTTTTTTTTCGTACTTACCAATAACCAAAATTACTACACACTTATGCCTGTTAATCCCCGAAGGGGTAGGCAGAGGTGTATTAACACCCGCATTTCGTCAACTATGATTTTCGGTCCCACGTAATAGGTGGCAAGCCTATTGCCGTCAAGCGAGCACAGTCATGGGCTTTATGTTTAGTGTCGAATTTTCGATAGTCGAAAATTACTAGTATTCCCGCTAAAGGCTCATTTAACGGGCAGAGTTTCTCGCACGTTTCGGTTCGAGAAATCGTACGCTACTAACACTAGCAATAATCACCATACCATTATCTTATTAAAATGTTTGCACACAGGCTACTAACACTTACGATAAGAACATACGAGATTTTAAAAAAAATCATACGAGATTCGCAAGAGACATATCGCTTTATGTCAAAATGCGATTATTGCTTTAAAATTCTGTTTACAAATCAATATTCAATTGCGAGGTAATTCTCGCCAGCGGCGACGAGCGAGCGGTAATTGTTATTGCGAGTGTTTAGAGTTTAGACGAAGAAACTTTTTTCTATCCGTTCAATAATTATATCTTGCAGGCTAGGGACTCTCCTCGTCTAAATAATCCTTTTCTCTGTGTAAAGGTTGCTTCTATTCTACGTCAAATTCTATTAGTGTAAACAGTGACAGAGCAATCATTCGTTGTTCTTTCATCAGTAAATGCTGAAAATAAGGTTTCATTTACTAACATATTATGAGATAATGCTCTTGTTCTAGCTCTATAAACGTTTGCGTTACGTGAGTTAGTTTGCGAGGGTAGTATAATGAATAGGATTTGAACCTAGGACCCAACCAGGGTCTAACCTGAAACATCAAGAGGAAGGCAGATTACATAATAGCTGGTTCCATACACCCATAGATAGATCGAAAGTATCTAGTTCATGAATAATAAGCTCTAACAATATTTTATAAGTATTGCAAAAATATTTGTAATGATTGCATGATAACAATAGTTTTTGTAATGATTCGGGACTTATCACAATCTTTAATTATGTAACCTACTTTTGCTGACATTTCGGTGTGCGTTCAGTCGCGTATGGTCAAATTCGCAATCGGTCAAGTGACTGAAAAACGTCGAAATCGTATTAGGTCAAAATTGCGATTGGTCTATATCGCCACCTGTCAAAATAGCAATTGGTCCATATCGCGAATGGTCATATTTGCATTTTTTTCTAATCGCAAATGGTCAAGTTCGCAAACAGTCAAAATCGCAAACGGTCAAATTCGCAAAAAGTCTAGATCGCAATCGGTCGAATATTTTACTTCACAAGTAGCTCGTAGAATAATGTATGTACCAATCTGTCACCTTATATATTATTAAATATATGTGGAATGGGTTATAAAAAATGAACACTGCCTACCCCGAGTCGGATAGGTTAGGTTAGGTTAGGTTAGGTTAGTACTAAAATTCTGAAGTTCAAAATCCTTGTACGGTTGGTTATAAAAAAATAACCACGAAGGCTAAGGCGGGAGCTCCGCTTCGCTCCACTCCCGCCTTAGCCTTCTAACCTAACCTATCCAAGTCAGGGTGGGCGGTGTCCACTCCGTGCAATTATATGAATCGTCCATTATACGAATCCTCCAATAAATGAATCGTTCATTATAGAATGTTCGCCACTTGACGTTTTGCTATTTTGAAGTTTTGCTATTTTGACGGTTTGCTAATTTGACGGTTTGCTATTTTGCGCTTTACTATTTTGGCGGTTTGCTGTTTTGACGCTTTGCTATAATGACGACTTGCTATATTGACGGTTCGCTATTTTGACTAACTGCTATTTTGACTAGTCGCGATTTTATGAATTTGACCGATTGCGAATTTGACCATACGCGACTGAACGAGTTCAATAATTTAAAATCGCGATAAGTCCCGAATCATTATAAAAACTATGAGTTTCCACGGCGATAGTTTAAAAATAACATTACTTTTACAATTCAGTGAATATAGAATAAAACTTTTCAAACGAGAGTGCCTGAGAATGCTCTACTTTTTTGCGAGAACCATTATGTCATTAATATCTTAATATCCTTTTATTTAGTGACGTAAGAACTGTAACAAGTGAAAGAATTGTTCCAAATACTGGTTCATTATGGATTTTTAAAAGTATCTGATAAGTGTAATGTGACTATAAGTTTTTTCGTTTATAGAATATTATTATATTTAAACCAATAAATGGTTGCAAATACTATTCGTAAATTCAATAATTTATTATTATTAACTAATGTAAATGTTCATGGGAAAGACCTTAGGGGTTCAATCTCAAGCCTATTCAGTTCACTTGATAAAATTAACTGATGAAATCTTCGGAGGTCAGACGGCAATTTTGCAGTCTGTATCAGAGATCGATGTTGACGAACAAAGTACCTACCTACTCAAAATGATCTTTATACCTTGGTTATCCCCTCTTCCTGTTGATTGATTGTTCTAATATTTTATACATACCATAGTTCGGATAATAATACAAACTCAATTAATAAAACTATTCGATTTGCTCTTAATACTTACTTTAGTAGTAAGATCATTTTATACTGTACCCGTAACAAGCACTATTTGCTAAATCGCCAAAGTAGTCAGGAACAGTACATAGGCTTTATATTTTAGAAATAAATTCCTGTGTATAAATTGAATATCGCAGCGCAACGGGGTATTCCACAGACGAAGCGCCGCCGCGCCGCTAATTTAAAAAAAAAAACATTATTCATGTTATATTATTCAGATTTAAACGAGGGTTTTCAAATTGTCTCAAAACATCCAAACGCTTGGTCACCGTGTATGTACATTACTTTCCCTGCAACTGTTGTTTGATATATTGATACTCAACAACTGGTTTTAAACGCATTCGTTTAAGCACTTCAAGATTTATTTTGATAAGATGTGGACGGGACCGGTTTACGACCAGGGTGCGAGGTGCTATACATTACAGAGTATAGATACCGGCATTATATCTTGACCACAGTCACAACACAAAATATACTTTATACTAGCTGTTGCCCGCAACTTCGTCCGCGTTAAGTTCGGAATGACTCGAACCCATGTCACAGAACAAATAATTAAGTTAATTCGTCATTATTCTCATCTCTCATTTTTTTAAATTATTTATTATGAAGAAAGTCTTCATCGAGTGACTGACTAAAACATATAGGGCTAAACTACCGAAAACTACGAAATTAGACCGGCTTCTTCTATGGGCTCGGCAAACGCTGCGAAAGGGTTTTGAAAAAAAAAAAAACTTTTTGTATTCACATTTAGCAATGTTCATTAGTTAGATTGCTTTAAATATCTTCCCTTCGTTCCAACTCCTCAGAATACGCTACTACTACTTATGAATTGAACAGTTAAAACTACATCGAGAGCGTCATGAAAATAACTTCACGAAAACCTGGAGCATATAAAGACGTTTTTACACGCCGGAGCAGTGGTTCTCTCCTTTATCGAGTCAATGGCTGATTGCTTACTCTGGTTTTTTGTTAAATTTTACCACCCACAGCCACATCGTTGTTCGTTGCCTTACACACAGGTGAATGGGCACAGTGGGCAAGAGAGCCTGGCTTAATTATTAGGTCGTCATGTGGAAAACAATGCGTGATTTCTGAGAATCTCTCAAAAGCGGAAAGCCGTTTAAGCAATTAGTTAGTACACTAGAGTCATTACTCTAGAGTACTAACTAATTAATAAGCGGACTAATAAGCGGAAAGCCGTATAAGCAATTAGTTAGTACTAACTAATCTAATATTAGGTCCTTACGTATGAAATTGGCCCGTTTTGTACGGGAGGAATAAAAAGTCGTTTTTTTTTGTAAAATATCTATATCTATATTATATTTCTATATCTTATGGGTAGTTCATTGATCCCTTTACTATAAAAACCATGGGGGCGAGAATCAATAAACTCTTTGAAGGCGGTTTGGACTGCTGCATCGGAGTGGAATTTTTTTCCTTGTAAGAAGTTGTCCAAATTCCGGAAAAAATGGTAATCTGTTGGAGCAAGGTCCGGGGAGTACGGTGGATGTCGCAGACATTCCAATTGTAGCTCAGCTTACTTAGTGGTTGTTTGTTGTGCAGTGTGTGGTCTTGCGTTGTCGTGAAGCAGCAGTGGCCTAGAGCGATTGACCAATCTCGGTTGTTTAACAGCTAGTTCTTCCTTCATGGTTTGCAGTTGCTGACAATAGATATATGCCGTAATCGTTTGGCCAGATTTAAGAAAGCTGTAGTGAACGACACCGGCGCTAGTCCACCAAACACTTACAAGTAACTTTTTCTGAGTCAATTGTCGTTTAGGGCAGGATTTGGCTGGGTCTCCAGGGTTCAGCCATTGCGATGAGCGCTTTCGATTATCGTACAATATCCACTTTTCATCACAAGTAATGATTCGATTTAAAATCCCTTCATTATTATATCGGTTGAGCAAAGTAGGGTGCAGGCGACCCGTGTTTGCAAGTTCGATTCACTCAATTCATGAGGTACCCATCGTTCGAGTTTTTTACTTTCCCGATTTGCTTCAAGTGGATTAATACAGTTTTGTCACTTACCCCGAAGCCTGCTGCTATCTCTGAAGTGCTTTGTGATGGATCCGTTTCCACAATAGCCTTTAATTCTTCGTTTTTCACTTTGATCTCCGGCCGTCCACGGGGTTGGTTCTTAAGGTCGAAATTTCCAGAACGAAAACGTTGAAACCAAAAACGTACCGTGCTTTCTTTAGCGACATAATTCTTCGAGCTGTTTCTGCAGCACTGGTGCCACGGTAGAACTAGTACTCGTAAATATACCGATATTTCATGTTTTCCATTGCGCGGTAATAAGCGACGCCAAAGAAAAAATAATGAGGAAAATAACAAATGAATGACTGTATTCCAAAGAAAAAAAACCAGCTAAATGAATTTATTAATTTGAATTTGGAATTCTTTAACCAAAGAGGAGATATTTCAGATCAAATTGATCAGTACGACAAAACGCTAATTTCATACGTAAGGACCTAATACTAAGAATTTACCCGGGAAGCCGCACTAGTAAAAGGTAAACATGTTTGCGTCATAGCTACAGGCTTATTAGTGACTAGCTGTTGCCCGCGACTTCGTTCGCGTTGAGTTCGAAATGGCTCGAACAAATGTATTAACTTAATTCATCGTTATATTCTTAATTATTCATTAGGAAAAAAATCTTCTGCGAGTGACTGACTAATACATACAGGGCTCCAGTCAAGTGCAAGTCGCACCCGCGCACCGAGGGTTCCGTAACTTAAGCTACATAAACCGCAATAATGTTGATTGCGTTGACTTTGAAGCTTACGTTATTGACATAACTATTTTATTTATCAACCGATTTTAATAAAAAAAACCACTAAACGTTAAGTGAAGCCTACAATCAATTAGTGAAAACTGCAACCAAATCAGTTCAGCCGATTCTGAGATTAGCGTGCATAAACGCACAGACAAATAGACAAACAGACAAATAGATAAACAGACAAAAATTCCAATGAACGTTGTTTTGGCTTCTATTACGTTAATAAAGTCCCCTAATAATAGTTTTTCTCATTTCCATGCCATGTACAGACACCGATCGGTTACAATTTTATTATATGTATCTTTGAATATAGTTAATCAAAGATATGTATATTATATGTATATATAGATGCGCAGACCTACGCGTCTTTAGGTGTCTTCTGAGGATAGCACAGGGACCACAGCGGCGGTCGGTGGTGCAGAAGCTTAAACCAAGCTTTTTTATACCACTTAGGTCGCAGAAAATCACACGGTCCACCTGATGGAAAGTAGTTACCGTGGCCTATGGACGAGTGCTAGGAGTCACGCTCGTGCTACCGATCCTTTAAGAACAGAGAGATTCTGTGCTGAAGAATACAAGCAGGAAAAGCCTTTTGTCTTCCCACTGACAGCACAAAACCTCTCCAGTTGCGCCTGGGCCTCGTTGGGGGTTCAAGATATATGTCGACAACTATACCTGATAAATTTATTACTTACATTGTTGTTTTTGTCAATTCGCACGTTAATGTATGGACGTGAATCGCAATGAATTGAAATGAACAGACAGCTTACCACATATTTATTTTAAGTAGATGTTATCCGCAGATTTGTGATGTTATCCGTGGAATACTGATCCCGTGTTCGCTACCCGTAGAAACTTGTTCCAGGTATAAAAAGTAGTATAAAATCTTCTCCTGTCAAAGAATAATGGCCAATTCCTCTACATAAAATTGCTCGATATGATTTTTCGCGTTTCATTTCAAATAAATCCTTAGCACACCATACCTACTAAGTTTCAGAATAGATTTCATATCAAAATTATTCACGAAGGAAGGCGAATTAAATATACATAACTATTTCAATTCAATTCTCAATGAATTACTCTGTGCTTTTAGTATACATAATTATTTAGTTTTATATATTTCTAAGTATTGACATGTCAATAAAGCAGCCTCAACATGGCGACATAAACAATACATAAACTCGTATATTCTCTTCGGCACAGAACAGAATACAGTAGTATAATACTATTCGGTTCTCTTCGACCAACGAAGTCGAACGAAACCGGAAAGATACTATGAAAATATAGCACCTATCCTCACTCGTCTACATCATGATGACGTCTACATCCACACATCCACACATCCACACATCCACACATCCACACATCCACACATCCACACATCCACACATCCACACATCCACACATCCATTCTCACAAACTTTCACATTTATAATATTAGTAGGATTTATAATATTAGTAGGATCAGTCCGGCAGATTCCCATAGATACGTTATTTGAAAACAAAAAAGAAATACGGCTATACGTTTCGAAATATGTCATGGGCGAAACCGAGGAGGGCCGGCTAATAATAGTCAGTGATATTTCAATGTGATAGAATGACGGATGGTCCGATCCCTCTTCGTTGACAGTAGTACATGGGCGCACTAAAAGTTTTGCGCTTTTCTATCTAATCGGAACAATGTAAATGAATTTCGAATGTTATATTTATTGAAATGTTGCAACGTTCTTAGTAATAAAAAAACAATTGGTGGGAAATCATTAAGTCAATATTGTTTATTATCTCACATTAAAGTTCTACATACGCAGCGAAAATGAAATTAAGTCGAAAAGATTTTAGAGCAATGATTTTTTAAGATTTTAAAAGTTTTTTCTCTCCGCAAGACTGTGCTGCCTGTCTTCTAAATGCCTTTAAGAGACTAGAAGCACCTTCATTTTGCCGTAGTAACTATTTATTAATCTGTGATTGAGCACCAGGAGGCGATATTTTGCTGAATTTAAGAGAGTTCGAGTTTCTTTACATGACGAATTTCGTGAAGGGCGGCTTTCAACTGTCATCTACGAAAATAATGTGGCTACTTTTAAGCGGCTAATTGAAGAAAAGCCGCGGATTACCTATGAGACAATTCGAGGACTATTGGGTATTGGTATGAGCCAAATTCAGAAAATTTTACTCGTAGAATAAAAAGTCTTCTAAAGTTCTTGAGTCTTGACTGACAAACATGCAGCCTCTGAGGCGTAGCGGTAGTGAACGCGGCGGCTATGCAGGAGGCGCGGGTTCGATCCCAGCTCAGTGCAAATATTGCATTGGTCTGGACGTGGCTCGAAGAATACCTCATGCCGTTGGTCCCGGTTACCATACGAATATCTATGGCAGTCGTTACTGGTAGTTAGAGCCCTAAAATGTCTAACAACTGGTCTAGCTGCAATGCTTCGATATCACCATAGGGTTGTGGAGGTCTGCCCACACAAACTACAGTAAAGAAATCGTAACATTCGTTGAATAGTTCAAATACGTATGTAAAATACGCGTGTAGAACTGTCCACTTCCACAATTGACTCCACCCCGCTAAATGGTTTAAAGCTGTGGTGCTGTCCTGAAGATATGGGCCACCATTTCTGATGCTACTGACCTTTAAATGGTAGTCCATAACTTGATGCTTTTTCACGCCTGCTTGAAGGCCCCAGGACTGTTGTAGAGGCCAGGACGCCCTACAGAAGACCGCGGCTTAATAACCTCGTTTTGTGTTTCCGACGGTGAGTAGGCTAGCCCGAGCTCACTGGAGAGGTTTTGTGCTGTCAGTGGGAAAACCAAAGACTTTGTCCTACTTATCTTTTGCGCTGACGGCACAGAATCGTTCTGCAGGGTCGGTAGCACGAGTGTGACTCCGTTGGTGTTGCACTCGCACATAGGCCACGGTAACCACTTACCATCAGGAGGGCCGTGTGCTTGCTTGCGACCTAAGTAGTATATAAAAAAAAATCCTATCACCGTTCTGTGAGTTTTTTCCAACTCAGTTGGGATTGGTTTTCCAGTCTAACCGTGAGGAACCTAAGTTCGATATTTACCTGTTTAAAAAAAATTGTACACATTTAACACATACAAAGAACTGTGAAGTATTCGGTATAATTTGTATGAAAGAGCAATACAAGTTTATATAACTTGTGTTACAAACACAAAGTCGGAGTGTAACACATAATGATAAAATAAACACTCGCACCAGATTCAGGGCAGGTTGTCTCATCTCCACTTACGCACCATTTATGTACAGTCGACGACAAAAGTAGCTTTTTATATAGGTAGATACGCTTAGACTTTAATACAAGCTCTATATTTAAACTCAGTGAGTGGCGATCAAACGCGGCGTAATAAAACATCTACTACTGGTATGTACAAGTTGACATAGACCTAAGGCTATATACAAACTCTATAAACACAGTAAGTGACACTCAACGCAGCCAAAAAAAAAAGACGTGTGGCACTCGGGGACTGTCGCGGTAAAGCTATTGCATAGCATTTTTTATCAACTTATGCAATTATCCCCCCACACCGAGCTCGCACGAATCGAGCCGGATTTCGGAGCAGCTCGGCTTGATTCGTGCGAGCTCGGAGTGTCAGCTTAGGTTTTTTCGTTACGGAATTTCTGGATTCGGTCTCCACGCTCAAGGCCCGCGATAGAAGCTATGCAATAGCTTAAATTATCTACTGCTTTGGTGCAAGTTGACATATAAGTATATACTCGTACATGCCATAACATGCACACATTGACAGATTAAAGAACAATATTGACTTTAGCTTATTCACAACAATAATGTGTATTTCAAGCTGTTTTGGCGATTCATTTTATTAACTGTGTCTATACAGTATATGGTCAAGGAATTTAGGTCACAAAATTGACTACACCCCGCCTAATGGTAAGTTGAGGTGTCGTCCAATGAATAGTGACCACCATCGTATTCCTTGAATGGTCTAGCTTGACGGCCTCGGCAGAAGTTTATACACGCCCCGCTTAAAGGGCCCAGAACTGTAGGTTATTTAAATTCAGAAGTAGCTCATTGATTTATAATGTACTGAGGTAGCATAACAAAATGTAATGTATTATTGGTCATACCCCTAAACGTCATATAAGACTTTGTCCTTTGAGGATCTTATAACTACTTTAACATAGATTATTGAGACATGTATTCCTGTTTTAAAAAAATTAGAATATTTTAGTGTTAATCATAATGTCGTTGACTGTACCTACTTACGCGCTTACGCACGCGTCAACGTTATTATTTATTCTGTGGTTAAGGTGTTAAGTTTGTCTATCGTCAGGCCAGAAATAGCGTTGTTTCATAAAATTACTCTCACGTGACTCACGTTAAATTGATGCCAAACCCGTAAGTGTTTTTACTTTTTTTCTCTTATACCTACAATCCAATTATAAATTTGCTTATTGCAGTCCACTGCTGGATATGGCCTCTCCCAATGTGCGTGTGTTACCAACTCACCTATCCTAGCCAACAGTTTCCATACAGCTAATTAAGTTACAAACCACGCTCTAAAAAAGAAAAGATTTTCATCTGAAAATTGTAATACGAGTACATATTATATGTACGAACTATTTAATATTTTTATTGGTTTAATTAAAACTTATTCATATTGATATTGGTATGCCCTCTTCCTTAGAATGTACTAATTCCAATTGTTTCGTTAGAATAAGGGGGGCACACATCAAAGCAGCCAGTACATAGCAAATTGCCCTACATTTACACAATAAATGCTTCTGTTTTTTTACTACCCCAGACAAGCACTAGGCCCACCTGATGGAAAGTGGTTACCGTAGCGTATGGACGGGGAGTTCATCAAATATCTCTTGTCAAGAAGCATTTACTGCGTAAATGTAGGGCAATTTACTGCGTGTTTGCTTTAGTGCTCCACATTCATGCAGCAATGCTTCTTGACATTTCTTGTTAAGAAACATTTTTCTTAACAATTAGCTATGTGCACATTAGATACTGTTTTGGTGCATGGCCCCACTAAGTGTCATACGACTTCTCCGTAGTCGCATAAACATCTGAATCTGAAAACTCTCCTTCTAAAACTTTGAGTCTATTATGACTCACTCAGTTAAAATATTCACATGCAACTCAATAAATACTTTGAATAAATAATGTGATTCGTAAAAAGTAATAACGTGTACGTAGGTATTTCATTTTGTAAGTCTCAATAAGCTGCCATGAAAAGTGAACTTCAATAGAACATCAATAGAATTGAAAGTACTTACTGAAGCGAGCCAGCGAGTAGCGATAGCGGTACAAATGCGATATTTTATTTCCCATTTCAACGATGCTATATTAAACTAAATAATGGAACTTCAATGTCTTAAAGTTATTTCCAGTAAAGTGAATTGTCAATATTTGATGGGTTCTTTACGTAAATACCGACAGTGGTAGGGTTGTCAGTTCGCCAAAAACCTAGTAGCCGGACACACCAGCCGTTTTAACCGGACATTTAAAAAAGGTAAAAAAATCAGACACCCTATATGATTGAGTATTTTGACAGTATTTATAAGTAAGATAAAATCAAACTTTTTTTAATATTATTACAATAAAATATTGTTCAATTCTAAATGTAGAATTTCCTACTTTTATTTTTTCATAGAATTTGTTTATCAATTATTTAAATTCTTCTAATAAAAGGCAATTGATCCAATAAGTCTTATAATGCAGATATTATGTTGTGTTTTCATGTTCGTTTGTGCTGTAAAAAGTCTAACAAAAGCCGGACAAATCGGTTATCGTTTGTTTTGGCCGGACACGCAAAGTACCTATGTCTGGCTTTATCCGGACGCCTGACAACCCTAGACAGAGCTTGAAGCTTTGAAGAAAATTGAAGGAAGCACAATTTATTTTTGAGCTTGATGTTGTCTTAGTTTTTGAACTGGCCATTACTTCGCAAAGTATTCAAGGTCACGATACCAGTAAATATCGATAGGAAGTGATTTTTAGGCTTATTCCGAACCTGACCCGGTCACGGGTTAGGTTAGAAACTTGAAGTATTTCTTCCGACCGTAACCCTCTTCCTAACCTGACCCGACGTGTCGTTCCTATCATTACCCGAATAACGTTTTTGGTAATTCTCTCGCGCTTTTTTTTATAATGTTTACCAAAAACGCAATTCGGGTTATAATAGGAACGATACGTCGGGTCAGGTTAGGAAGAAGGTTACGTTCGGAACAAATATTAGATTTTTTTCAAGTTTCTAACCTAACCCGCGACCGGGTCAGGGTTATCGGGTCAGGTTCGGAATAAACGTATTTTTAGAAGCTTAAAGTAACTTTATAGTCTCTCTCCTTGACTACAGGAGGCAAAGCCACAGCAGGGTTATGATTTATTAAATTTTTGCGTAGCATAGTTTTATATTGTAATTTATAATGGAAATTAGTTTTATATAATTTGAATGTTGAGACATAAAATATCAGCAAAATATTTTGTGTTTGTTTTTGAAACGATTTAATTATTGTACATTTGAATTTTATTATTTTTTTAACTCATTCATTAGTCATTACTATATGTATATAATATGCACTACAAACTGACCAGTCATCGTATCAATAAGTCAAGTGCACAAAAAAACGTCACATTTAAAAATTACTGAACAATGTTCACCTGAGCAGGTTTAACATAAATTACTTAGCCATATTATTTTCTTTAGTAAGATAGTTCTAATTTTAATGGCTAAACTTAAGCTAAAAACTGTTTATCTAAATGAAACCGTGCGTACAGCTAGTATACCAATTACACGTACAAAGAAATTAGCACATGGCCTACTCTGCCGTTCTTACGAAAAGTGCAATAACTCGTGTTATGGCGTGAAATGAGTTATGTACATATTCGGAATTAGAACAACAAGATCTATATATTCGCTTTAGACAGTTTTAACGTATCTATGACGGAGCCTGTTTTAATTCTAAACATTACCGCAATATCTATATCTCTGCTCTATGGTTTACTTAGTAAGATCGACCTAACTATAGTTATGAATAAATTTCTTGCGATATTAAAGTAGTTTACTATCAATGAGCGCAATTAGTGTAGTTATTGCATTTATAATTTGTATATTTAGTTATTTGTATCTTCATTTACTAGTTATTAGCGCAACAAGCGTTGATTTATTGCTGTTATCATAAGGAATCTTATTCCTGATTATTAGAATATTACTAAAATTTATGTAACAAACAGATTAGGGTGTCCCAAAAAAATCAAAATCGTTTTTTTTTTAACGCATACCCTCTTATTTTTTTCCTTTTGGGTCAAAACAATTATAGATAAAATTTTAAGAAGCTAGGACCACGGTAGCCCGTGCCGACTCGCATCAATAGATGCCAGTACTTTGCTCTCAGACTGCCGCGACCTAACGTGTCGATGTGCTTGTGATTACTCGTTATTTAGTTATAGAAATTGCATTTTTTGCAATCAGTCAACATGTCAGTGTAATTATAGAAGGGATATATTTTTAATAGGTGACGTAAAACATTAAATAGCAGGTTCAAAACTTCCGCCTAATGATGGACAAGTTCTAGCAGTTTTATTTTACAAAGACCGTGAAGTGGCTTTAACTGTCAATGAAAGCGCGAATCTCACTATTTGCGAGTGTACGAAGGTGGTCCGATAAGTATGTACACTATGTAGTTGGTCTAAAAAAGAAAAATGAAAATTTTGGAAAACTTTAGGCTACATAATAATTATTTCTCAACGTTAGTTTTAGTTCGATGTACTTGACCCAGCGATGCTCCAACTTGTTTAATCCGTCTGATGTATACGTTTTCTCAAGATCTACAAAATAGGCCTCCGTGACGGTGATGATCTCCTCATTCGACTCATATTTCTGCCCAGTGAGTGATATTTTCAAGTTCGGAAACAAATAAAAGTCATAGAGAGAGCGGAGGTATGATGAGCCGGTGCCTTACCGTGACGGAGGAGCATTTTTTCTCCCTTAAATGGGGTATTTTTCTGTAATTCAGTATAGTGCAGCCCTGTGACAGTTTCGTCCC
Source organism: Eilema depressum (assembly GCA_914767945.1). Classification (NCBI taxonomy): domain Eukaryota; kingdom Metazoa; phylum Arthropoda; class Insecta; order Lepidoptera; family Erebidae; genus Eilema; species Eilema depressum. Next base: position 28,227,056 of record OU612012.1, on the reverse strand, counting down.
TCTCCAGGTAGTTGACGTAGAGGTGAATTCCAGAAAACAGGGGCTATCACCTTTCCAACCGATAGAACAGTCTTTGCCTTCTTTGGAGCACTTTTGCCGGGTTAAGAGTGAATTTCGTTTCAACTATTCCTTGTCTCTAGTGAATACCAATGGATCCATGGTTCATCGAAAGTTACGAAATGATACAGAACCTCCCTTGGTTTGCGCTTAGACTGTGGCAAACACTGCTCTGAAGTGATCTCACGGTTGCCCTTTTTTCCGAAGTGAGCAATCGCGGCAGCCATTGCGCTGATACCTTTCTCATGCTCAAAATTTCATCACCATGTGGTCTTTAGAGGATGTCTACTATCTCAGTTATATTGTACACCTTCAATCAGCGGCATGCCGATACGATATCGTAGAGTTTTGTAACGTTATCCTCCGTGGTAGCAGTTTTTGGGGTATCTGGACGTGGCTTGTCAAAAACTGATGTGTGACCATGGTGAAACTTGATATACCAACTTTTGGTGGTCACCGTCGAAGGCGTAGAGTCACTGTACATAGCATCCAAGTTTTCCTTTTATCGTTGAGCGATTTCACTCCCAAAAATAAGAATCAAGTTGCAGACAGATATTGCTTTCTTTCAATTTTTCAAAAATTCACGGATACATCCACTTCTATACGCGGTCAAAACAAAACTACGAATCCGATTCTTTTTTTTTTATTGGTATTGATTTTTTAAATAATGTTTAAACTAATGGGTAAGATACTTACGCTAAGAAATTTCATTTATATTTGTGATTTTTTTACTTTTGAAATAAATAAATTTTTAAATAATATTGAATTGTTTTCATTATCTTATGATAATGAAAACCTAACCTAACATAAACCTAACCTAACCTAACATGATAACTGTAATTGATCTTGTCTATAAGGTACTCGTATATTATTTTTATATTCATAGTTCCTCTATGAGTACAAATAAACAATTTGTACTTGGGTATAAATTGTTTCTTTGTACTTTCAAACTTGCTTCTTACTAATGAAAACAGCAATAAATAAGTCACTTATTGCACTTCTGGTTAGGACACAGTTCATAAATAATTATTATTTGTTTATCAACAATGCATTATGTAAGTTTCCTAATTATTAGTGCAACAAGTACCTTAGTTATTACGGTTATAACTAGTAAACTTTCTTTCTACATACTAATAATACTAATCATAAGTAATTTTTTTGTTTTTTTATATCGAAAATAAATATATTTACAAATATTAAGTACTACATAATATTATTTACATTATTATCTAACAGTGGTAAAAGTTTCAAGTCAATACTAGGTATAGTGATGGAGATACAAACAAATCAAAAAATAAATCTTTTACCGCGTTTTTCTCGAAACCAACTTTTTCCTAGTTATTGCACTTTACGTAAGGACGGCAGTACTGCACACAGCTAAAAGGCCATTGAAGTCAAATACCACATAGGTACGAGTATTATGTAGATATGTACTTCGATTGATAATGCAAGGAATGATTATCAAAAAATGAATTAATAAACAATAACATTTATTAACTACTTACTATCACTGATATAAATAACAATATAATTTATATAAATTAACAATAATGTATTATTATTCCTTAGTGTCACCACGGGTGCGCATTTTCTTACATAACTTTTCAACTCCTATCATCGGATTTCCGAAATTTTTTCTCATACCATTTAAAGTCATAATGATCATTCTTCATAAAAATTTTACAAATAAATATTGAAATATATAATCATTGAAATTCATAATATCACTTATCATAAATTTGTTGTTACTAATATTTGTTTTCATATATTTGTTTATACTAATAATCGAAACTCATAATCATTTCAATAAATAACTTTTTTTTATACCACTTAGGTGGCAGACAAGCACACGGCCCGCCTGATGGAAAGTGGTTACCGTGGCCTATGGACGTATGCAACACCAGGGGCGTCACACTCGTGCTGCCGACCCTGAAGAAACCTTCTAATGCCCTTATTGAAGAACTCCATATTGTAGTCGCTTGGGAAAACCACCGCGGGGAGTTCATTCCACAGTTCATAAAGGTGTTTTATTCTAATATTCGTTTTAATATTTCTTAATCATAAGTGTTTTTATCCGTATTTTCCGTATCCGACTTGGATAGATTAGGTTAGAAGGCTAATGCGGGAGCGGAGCGGAGCGAAGCTCCCGCATTAGCCTTCGTGGTTATTTTTTTTTATAACCATGCAGAACTATATTTAATCCAAAAACAAATTTAAAACAAAATTTGTCACTCTAGAAAAATGATAATATGAGTTAAAATATTTTCTTGGTAATACCCTTTATTAATACAAAAATTATGATAATTGAATGTTATGAAGAAAAAAGTTATGAATAAAAAAAATATGATCACTAACGGTTATGAACTCCGTTGTTAGGAATAGAAATGTATGAATAAAAAATATATGAAAAAGAAAATTATGAAGAGTGATTATTATGAGCACAAATCGGTAGTAAGACAAAGAATAGGATTTAAAAGTTTATGTAAGCCAATATGGACCCGTCACCACCCCATCTCATCCAATCCAAAGAAATAAAACCCGGTATCAACCCGTCTGGCCAGCAGCGTGTTAACAGTAGGCCTAAGCCTCCTATATGAGGCCTTTGGCCTAAGCCCAACCTTGGGAGAGGCTTATGTCCAGCAGTGGACTGCGATAGGCTAATCGATTGATTTGATAATTGATTGATTTATTTCTTCTTGTTCACGCGAGTTATAATTTTTTTATATACCTACTTATGTGTTTGTGATAGCCGTGATGTTCCTGCATGCCGTGTCTAATATAATAATACTCCATTGCTGTTAAATCATTTTATTAATGGAGTTGTTTGAATGTACAGTCACGAACTTTGACCTTAGACACATTTGGAACGAATCACTACAACAAATATTTTTTAATGTATTTGTATTGTTATGTAACCCCATTAAAGCATTGTTGTGGTTGTATGGTTACGTATTCATTGCCTTTACTGTGAACATCTCTTTTCACTTCAGTTGTAATTACTCATAAAATATTATTATCATGAATGCATTTTTGATATTGTAGGTATTTTTAGTTTGTGTTTATTTGGTTGGTTTTCAAATTTTTACATACATTTTCTGCATGTCTTTTTAGGGTTCCGTAGCCAAATGGCAAAAAACGGAACCCTTATAGATTCGTCATGTCTGTCCGTCCGTCTGTCTGTCCGTCCGTATGTCACAGTCACTTTTCTCCGAAACTATAAGACCTATGCTGTTGAAACTTGTTAAGTAGATGTATTCTGTGAACCGCATTAAGAATTTCATACAAAAATAGAAAAAAAGCATAAAATTTTGGGGGTCCCCATACTTAGAACTGAAACTCATAAATTTTTTTTTCATCACACCCATACGTGTGGGGTATCTATAGATAGAGATAATTTTAAAGCATTTAGTATAATAAACTAAACAAATTACTTTTCACCATTGACACTCGAAAAAGGGCCCGTGATTCATCAAAAACAGTGAATAAAACGCTCTTTGTTTGCGCGTTTTAAGCGTAATCACTGGCTGGATGGAATGTGGCTCAGTTTAAATTAAGAAAAAAAAAATGCCGCCATTTTCTGTGTAATTTTCCTTGTAAAAGTTTATGTTTGTCTCATAATCATAAAATGACTTCATCTAGTGATGAAAATGAAACTCATACTCTCGAACGCGAAAAGACTCCTGAGTCTTTTCGCGCTAAAGCGGTAGTGCTATTACTGATAATTTGCTGCTTCTTTTGTGTACTATCCATAACAAAATGTAATTCATAATCACAGAGTAATCGTTTTCTCGTAGTCAATGGTGAAAAGTTGAGTACCTAACACGTGAAAAAAGAATTCATCTCGGCTCTTGTATCCCTCGATCCACTCAGGTTTCTCTCTAAACCCCTCGCTACGCTCGGGATTCTACCGGAGAAACCTTCACTCCTCTCGGGATACAACTTGGTGCCTCGAAAAGAATTCACCTTTTTTTCACTTGTTGGGTAAGTAATCTACTATTAAATTGGAAAAAGCGAAATCTATAGATAGGTCTTACAAATGCTATTGAGGTTTGTAACATCATTTTTTATTTATAATAAGTCAGAGGCTAGTGCTGAAGGCAATGTTATTTTTTAATATAGGACACGTCAATTTGACTTCAACTCGCCTGATGGTAAGCTGTATGTAAAGTCTCGGAAAAGAGGGTCACCATTATAGATACGTACCATGTTACAACGGTGGCACTCAGCTTGAAGGCTTCATCAGACGCTTTTACACATCTCGCTTAAAGGACCCGGTACTGTAGGAGGAGGGAAACACGTGAGCTGGTAAGGCATTCCAGGGTTTAATGGTGCGGCAAAGGAAATTGTCGCCGAACCGCTTGGTTGTTGGAATATTCTGCGCCGTAAGCGGGTGGGACGCGCACCTGTAAGTTGTCCTATATAGGAAAGGAGATTACCTACGAGCACATTCTTCATTTTACATTTCAATGCATTGATTTAAATTGTTACTTATGTTTCAATGTATTTCGAGAAACCCATGCTTCTAATAACGACGTTAATATGAGATTTAATTTTCACTATTAGCGTCATCTCCGTAAGATGTATGCCAAGGTTACCAGACATTTCCATATGAAGCTTATGTTTGTAAATCGGTATGTTTGTTTAACATTCCGTGCGGAGAATATAATTAGATTTGTAAAGAAATTGTCAAATATATTTACACTTTCGTGACCTTACCACCAATGCCATTGTCACCAACGCAGTTTCTTTGTCGCACGTGGTTTTGTTTTGATACAAACATTTATAGAGGCTATCATGGTATGGCCCGTCATTTTAAAGCATGTAAAATGGTGACCAGTCTTCTGAACTTGACTCTAGCCTAGCTTCTTACCATCCGTTGAGATGCATTCCAGATAATACAGTGTACGCCAGATCAGTATAGCGTATTAGCGTATTGCCGTCAAACGAACACTTTGTCATGGACTGTATGTTTACTGTCGCTGTCGCATGAAGAACACGCCTATTTATTTATTTATTTAAACTTCTTGCACAAAAAAAATGTACAAAGGCGGACTTAAGGCCACAGGCGTTTTCTACCAGTCAACCTTAGGGGGATGCAGAGAGAGTCAAGGTAGGTGCTTGCCTATTTCTACGACCTCCACGGACAGAAAAGGGCCCTATTTAAAGTAAAGTAAAGGACCCTATTTTACTGATTTGAAATTTTGAATTGTAGTTTTCGTACGTTTTGAAATCACACATTCAAAAATATCAGTAAGATTCAGATCTGGCTTCAGAATTGATGAATATAGGTATGCGCCTCTGACCACAGATACTTTTTTTTTCAGATACTAGAATCAAATCGCGTATCGCTTATACTCACCTACACGTTTTTTTTGTTGACAACACCTGTAAAATAAAATGGCAACCTTGACCCGTGACTAACACCTTCACAAGTCGTAACAATGTGTCAAACAAATAACAAATATTCACTTTACAAAATTAGTTCATTTCCGTGCAAACAAAATTGCACTTTATTGCATGATTGCAAGATTTTTAATATTCAAATAAATGGTGTTATAAAGTTCATCATGTGTTAATTATATATTATTTTAATCCTAATTAGTATTATAAATGTGAAAGTTTATTTCGATATTGGGATGTTTATTACTCAATCACACTCAAATGGCTGTTCTAGTAAGTTGTTGTGGCAATTACTATGTCTATAGAATTTGTAATATAGTCTACACCTAACGCATTAAAGACAGTTTATACTACGTTATCATAATTCTATGCAATAAAGCTTCACTGCATATTATAAAACAAAGTCGCTGTCGCTGTCTGTCCGTCCCTATGTATGCTTAAATCTTCAAAACTACGCAACGGATTTTGAAGCGGTTTTTAATAGATAGAGTGATTCAAGAGGAAGGTTTATATGTATAATACATGCATAATATTGTAGAGAAACACTGATAAATTTAGAGGTTTCTAATGTGATGTCGTAAATAAACACATTTTTTTGCGCCCCACGAGATAAATCAAAATAATGTACTACAGTATTGTACACCTTAAAAAGGTCAACAATAAAGCCCGCGATGGTATATGTCTATCACTTAAGAATAATAACAACAGCAATAACCATTTTTTATCAATTATATTTTACGAAAAAAAAAATGACTTATTTACGAAGTGATTTTAAGCATTTCAGCATTAATCCTTATCCAATTAAGTACCCTTAATAAATTGTTCATTTAATATAGATCAATATTGCCCTTTACAGCATGTTATTTAAATGAATATTTCCGAAGATATTACAGATTTAAAATGCAGGGACATAGCGGTGCGGCGGTACCGCGCGCGGGCGCGCTGTAAATAAAAATGAAACCCCCAAATGTTCCCAATGACTGCACCAAATTGGATAATTATTTTTGTTTTGTGTTCGATATTGTGTGGATTCGATAATGTGTGTGAATAAGAAAATTAAATGGATGGTGCAGCGGGAACGGGATGATAATCTAACATGGAAATTTAAATAGAAGGTACCTACAGCGGGATCTGAATACCTACCACGCGGGCGGAAAATATGGCCGTACGAAGTTCGCCGGGTCAGCCTGCTAGTATTGAATAAAACGAAAATTCAATCCAGTTGAACGGATTTACCTCGGCAAAGTCCAGCCCCAGTAAAATTAAAATTGTTTTCTGCTTTAGGGCGACTTTGTTACACCACGGTATATTTACTTTGGCATAGTCATGACGAACACCGGAGGCTACTGTAACCGGTGTGCGTCATGGCTACGCAGTAACAATACGCAATTTACAATACCAGTATAGGAGTCACTCAGTGTATCTAAACAAGAGGGTTGCAAATGCACGTGGCATAATCAGTAATTAAATTGGATAGACTAGTTAACTTTTGAACTGACCCTACCGTGAACTGTAATGTACTTACACATACCACCTCCCCCTTATCGCTTTGTAAACTGAATCAATATAATAAAAACTGGTGATCAGGCATTCAGGAAAGAGTGTCCCTAAGTGTGTGAATGTTAGGTACAAAATGATGACCTGGTTATAGTACCAGGCCTTATTTGTAACATTATTGGTGTCTGTAATGGAGACCCTCTTTCCTGGGACTACCTGCAGCTTACCATTAGGCGAGGTGAAGTCTAATTGACGTGACCTTCATAAAAAAAGAACAGTTTCCGAAGTTTTCATGTAATATGGGTATTAATCTATATCTATCTATCTATAAGTACAAATAATAAAATTGTAACCGATCGGTGTCTGTACATGGCATAGAAATGAGAAAAACTATTACATATTGGGGGACTTTATTAACGTAATAGAAGGCAAAACAACGTTTGTTGGAATTTTTGTCTGTTTATCTGTTTGTCTGTTTATCTGTTTGTCTGTGCGTTTGTGCACGCTAATCTCAGAATCGGCTGAACGGATTTTGTTGCGGTTTTCACTGATTGATGGAGGTAGGCTTTACTTAAAATTTAGTGTTTATTTTATTGAAATCGGTTCATAAATAAAAAAGTTATGTCAATAATAGTAAATCATACCTAAGAATTGTGAATTATGTGAATAGATCCAAACAATAAAAGTAGCGAATTGCTGAAAAGAAGAGATTATTTCGATCATAGTAGTCTGAAGAACTTCGAGAAGAAAAAGTAACTGCATCACAGCAAACTGCGGAATCTTCGGCTCCGCAAGAGTCTCGACAGAATTCACATTGCTCTTATACGATGTTCTCTCGAATCCGACATAATAGTGAGCAGCCGGTTTGGTAATATTTTTCATTTTGGTAATATCGTCACGCTATTCTAATAAGGAACGAGGCAGAATGTATTTTAAAGTATAATGTGATATAAATATAATGTAAACGTCTATTTCGCAATTGAAAGTCGTGGTATTTGTGGCTTAGTGGGTCTGCGGTGGACATTCAATCTTGCTGATCCAGGTACGTTTTAGGAACCCCACTAAAACGTAATTCGTTTTTTATAGCTATTCAATGATTCAATGAAATGTGGGTACTAGCACCTCTGCCTACCCCTTCGGGGATATAGGCGTGAGTTTATGTTTGTGTTATGTTTTTCAATGAATTTTTGTTTGACTTAATTATTTTATTATTTTTAATAAATTATTATGTACATATTATTTTTCTTTTAAATACATTAATCCTGAGGTCACTAACACTCTCGAGCCTTTGCAGATGCGTAAAGATGTAGCGTCCTTGGTGGTATTTTACCGTCTATACCATGGTGAATGTTTTGAGCTCTTCCAATTAATCCCACCCTCTCCTTTCCTATATAGGACAAGACGTGCAGGAATTAGATGCCACCCGCAGAATATTTCATCAAGAACCTAGCGGTTCGACGACTCCTTCTTCTGCTGCACCATTAAGACCTGGAATTCCTTACCAGTTCACGTGTTTCCCTTTTCCTACAGTCCCGGGTCCTTTAAGCGGGGCTTGAAAAAGCATCTGATGAGGCCGTCAAGCCGAGTGCCACCATTGTAACACGGTACGTGTCTATAATGGTGACCCTCTTTTTCCAAGACTTTGCCTTCAGCTTATCATCAGGGGAGGTGAAGTCAAATTGACATGTCCTATATAAAAAAAAATGGAAAAGAACCATTGACATTTTCACTAGCCAGGCTGCACCACTCGATCGCAATTGACCAATTGTGACTGAGTGGTCAGCATTTCAGAACTCCGACTTCTGTTTAAGGTTTGCCTAACACAAAATTAGCTCTTCCTTCAACTTTGTACGGGTTTTGATCAACATACTATATTTTAAGGGTTCTGTACCACAAAAGGAAAAAAGAAAACCTTATAGGATCACTTCGTTGTCTGTCTGTCTGTCAAGATCTCTTTTGTTCAGGAATGCGTTAAGGTATCAAGTTGAAATTCATACTACATACTCAGGTCTATAACGTCTTTAAACTTTACAAAACACAGCTTCAAAGTCAACGCAATCAAAATATATTGCAGCTTATGCAGCTTAAGTTATGGAACCCTTGGTGCACGAGTCCGAATCGAACTTTCTATATGTAGTTTTTTATATATAATTATTCAATCAGTCTATATCCGGTATCTCCTATGGGTACGACCACACCGGGGCTAGCGCAGCCGTGGCTTTGTCGAAATCGAACCGAGTAAAATTACAGAAAGGAGGTGGGGCGCTGAGGTGGGGTACCACAGAAGAAGGAAACCTTGCGTGTGTAACACGTCGCACCACCGTCCCGGCCCTGCTTGGGCTAGGGCGACGGGTAGCACATCTCATCGCCATCAAATCCGCGTTCATGGAGCACGGAGATCGTTGTACGTTCTTTGACGCCCTTTGCGTATTCTGGGGAGTCTCCGAGTAGTGACCCTCTCCAGTACCCTTTCCGTCGCCTCTTTCGCCATCATTATCACCTCACAATACGAAGCGGCGCACCATGTACCAAATCATAAGGCCACTATTCACGAGGCTGGCTATTCTGAAATAGCTGTCCCAACTTTGCTTTTTCATACCCAAGTGGGATGTGAAAGAATCTGGGATCTTAAGAAGAAGGAAACTTAGATGTGGGTAGAGCAATACAGTTTTTTACCGTGCAATAAAGAAACGAAGTTCCAAACCACTTGGTTCGATGCCATTTCTCCCGTATGTGAGTGACACCGCAGCTCAGCACGTGTCATTTTGGATACAACCTGTGTATATTAAAAATATACCGCTGTTCCTATTAAACGAAAGAGAGCAAATGTGGGCAGAAAAACATCCAGCCTATTATCTGTTCTGTGATCCAGCTCCGGCAGATTTCATGAGATCAAAAGAAATATCACCACCAGTCTCAACTCCAGTTGCCAACTTAGAAGTATCTAAATCACCTGCGGTACAAGTTAGCCGCTGCTAAGGAAATATGGCGGAATGAGGCCATATTGATCAGTAACAATTACCCCACGCGTAAGGCAACGAACAACGATGTGGCTGTGGCCGGCAAACCAAAATAACCAGCCATTGACTCGGTAAAAAAGAGAACCACTGCTCCGACGTGAAAAAACGTCTTTATGCAGGGCTCCGGGTTTTCGTGAAGTTATTTTCATGACACTCAATGTAGTTTTATCTGTTCAATTCGTAAGTGGTAGTAGTGTGTTCTGAGGAGTTGGGAGGAAAGAAGGATGTTTAAACAATTACAATTAATGAATATTGCTAAATGTGGATACAAAAAGTTTAGTCAGCAAAAAGGTGAATTTTTCAAAACCCTTTCGCAGCGTTTGCCTAGCCCATAGAAGAAGCCTGTCTAAATTCGTAGTTTTTGGTATTTTAGCCCTGTGTGTATTAGTCAGTCACTCTAAGAAGACTTTGTTCAAAATAAATAATTATGAATATAACGATGAATTAACTTAATACATGTGGTCGCGCCATTCCGAATTTAACGCGAACGAAGTCGCGGGCAACAGCTAGTACGTAATAAAAACGAAATACAATTGACTGATTAGATTACTCACGGAACCTCAGAAACTATAGCACCTAGAAACTTGAAATTTGGCAGGAAGGTGCTTTATAGGGTTTAGACATCCGCTATGAACATTTAAGGGATTTTACGAAATTCCATCCTTAATGGGGTAAAACGAACTCCACTCGTACGAAGTCGCAGGCGGCCGCCTAGATTCAAACTGTGTATGTTTAAAAGCTATGTAATAATGAACATTATTGACTGGTTGTGTGAAGTAGATATTTTTCCTAAAGGTATAATTCCGTAGCCGACTGCATACGACAACTGCCGACGCACGCAGCAGATGCGCGTAATTCATTGCGGCTGCCGAATGGTCCCCTTTATCCATATCGGAGTGTAACAAGTGATAGGTACGCTGTATCTGCTGCATGCGTCGTATGCGGTTGGCTTCAGAATCATACCTTAAGGTATTGAAGGTTGTACCAATTCGAAACACGTAGTTGCAATGATCAAACAAACGAACAAATCAACACTCCTCTTAGAACTGGCAATATTTGTGTTCAAGAGTTTGCTTAAGCTGCCGTGAGCACACAACTCCGGTGGCGCTGTTTCACACTTCTCCAATGCCTACATTGGGTTTTGGCGTGACATTTTATCATGTTGTATACTGTTCAATCTATTAATACCATTAGTGTCATGTTTGTCTCCCAGTATATGACTCGTACTAGGCGAGACGGGACGTAAGGCATACTGTGGGATTTGAAGCAGCTGACTACTTAGTGAGATACCTTAAAATGCCTCTATAAAAAAGTCTACTTGAATACGATTTGGCATCAGATGTTAGAGTAGGTACTTACTGCACTATGTGCATAGCAATGAACCTTCAATATCACTTTCTTCACCCAAACCCCCGTCGCAGAGTACAAGTTCTATCTCGGAGAGTGGGATCCGCTTTCCTTTACCCCATGCTAATGCCCTGCTTCGGCCTAACCTTTTACTCCTGCATTTTGCTCAGTCTTAGGTGTCCATGGTACTCAATTTAGTTAAATATTACCGTATTCGAGATTTATGCCCAGAATTTGTACTGCTTCCGAAAATCTAGGAATCATAAATACCATGATTGCGGTAATAGGGTTGTGTCCAATTTTTTTATTATTATTGTAAACTGTTCATTTTGCAATCATATAATGAACTGTACATTTTATAACCCGCGCCACGTATCTTGGACCTAAATCGTAAGCCATACGAGGCTCTGGCGCCCGCGGATTGCTTTGTAATAGTCTATGTTTGGTGAATTTGAGTTCGTCTACCGCAGTAGCATGCCGTGCTATCCTCAAAAGACACCCAAGAAACGTGTACTGCGCGTATAGGGCACATTTTGAGCATTTTTTTTTTTTTTGAAAAGAATATTAGCAACAGAAATTACTAATATTCCCGCTAACCCCTCCAGCTAAGCTAAATTGCTTGTGTTAGGAGTGGGTTCACGCCGGTAGTGTAATGGCCAGGATTCGAACCCGGGACCCCTCGATCGTAAGGCCGACTCCTTAACCACTAAGCTAGGTCCAAGATTTTCCATTTTAGGTCCAAGATACGTGGCGCGGGTTATACAATCATAATGAAGTTAAATATTCCTAAGATATTTGATCTTAAAAATTCAATTTCTCAAGCCGCCCAGAAACCCTTCAAACAAAATCGTGGCGTGTAGTGACGTCACAGATCGATAGAGCGTAGTGCAAATTATGGAGTGGAAGAGAATATCGCATTTATTTCAATCAACGTTGCGTTTACACGTGTACAGTGAATAATAAGATGGATTTGAAATTTAATAAGGAATCTAAAAGGTAATAAAGAACTTATTTCGATTGTTTACATTTTAACCTATTTTGGGAATTAAAAATTATGAAAAGTCATAGTTTCAGTTTAGTAGTCAATATTTTATTTTGCAAGGCATATTTTTTCAGCAAAAACTATGATATTGAGCAGTGTTTGGTAGGATCAAAAGACCTTGCCATCATCCCTATTCCTGATAGCATTATTGTATACCTAGGATAGAATTTCGATAGTTTAAATAGTTATACCTAGTACGGTCAAATGTATACCTATCGTAGGCTTGCCAGTGTATAAAAAAAATACACCACAAAGACCGCTCGTAAAAGTAAGGTGTGACTCACATAAAGCGGTTAGAAAGGTAATTGAATAATTTATTTCGCATCTCCGACACCTATAAACACAGATGTTTTAAAGACCTAAAGGATTATAGAAACTAGGCACTTTGTAGTAACTGGTTACGTGTATATTACGTAATCACATACATGGTGTACATGTCTTTGTCCTAAATAACCACATAAGCTACATCTTAACGTCACAATCACGGAGACGTATTTTCCTTATTACATTCGAGGCCCGGTTGAACTCGGAGCTTAGGTTCCGTCTTCTGGTTTTCCTCCGCCTCTTCATACAGCCTTGAGCGTTCACGGTGGTGAGACGATTCCTTTATAGATAGATTTAAGGTCCAACCCCACCAAACGGACGGCATCGGAACGGATTTTACAATCTTTAAACAAAATAAATCTTATATCACAGCATTTAAAGTTTATATTACCAAGTCACGCATGACAGCTTGACGTGCGTCATGCCGCCGCACGTCGCTGTCAAGCTGTTGTGCGTGACTTGGTAATATAAACTTCAAACACTGTGATTATAAGATTTAATTTTGTTTAAAGATTGTAAAATCCGGGCCGATGCCGTCCGTTTGGTGGGGTTGGACCTTTAGACCATACGAACATAGAGTTGAAGCTTGATCAAGAGCATTCATTCTTAATACTTTAATGTAAATCAAACCTTATTTTCAGCGTTTACATGAGAAAGAACAATGGACGAATGTTCTATCACTATATTATTATACACTAATTTGACGTAGAAGCGATAGATTGAGCATTTGCTCCATCCCTATCCGATTGCTGTTTACTTATTACTCCATATTGCAATTGACTTTAATAAAAGTCAACTCCAGTAGAGAGCACTTTTCGATATTGATAGCCTAGGTGGGCTTTCCCAGAAGAGATATTATTACTAAAAATAAATCGTGTTACCTAATACAAAATGTTGCTTACCAAAGGCATCCATACCCGACATACTCGTAGTTAGAAACATTTACTATGATATAAATTACCCTATAAGCTTTTATTTTTATAACAATGTACTTCACACCTTCTGACCTAATACTTGTAGTCCTACCGGGGGACCTGTACCGTCCCCATGGTGCGCGCGGTGTGGCAGGGGTCGAGGAAAAACAAAGAAAAGAAAGAGCATGAATCGATGAGATCTACTATGTCGGACAGATCTTACGATATCATTTAACAATTTGAAGGCCGGATATTAATAAAATTCCCTATATAATAATTTTCTGATCTTTACCCTAGTCGTAAAGATGTATTGAATAATAAGAGACATAATCAATTCAATCAGAGGCCCTAACTATCTGTATTATACTAAAGTATAGTAAGTTAAATGAATACAAACGAAAAATACTTATCCTATCATATCTTACTATCCTAAGATGTTTGTATGTTTGGATCGTTCGCTCGTTGCTCAATCACGCTCTAACGGCTGAACGGATCTTTAAAATTTGGTCCAGGAATAAATTAGTCTGGAAAAACATATTTATATGCTATTTTATTTTCTGAGACTAGCTTTCCATAAATTTATGGGAATAGAATCAAAATTCCACCCAAGTTAAGCCGCGGGAAACAGTTATATTTAATAAAAACAGGTAAATGATGAGTAGAAACTAAGTAAACTGATAATTAAAATCAGAACTTTTCAACTGAAGTGATTCTCTTCCTTAGTTCATCCATCGTTTTGCCATCGGAACTTGAATCAGAGACGTTCTTTAAATATATATTTTTTTTTTAAATATCGTTCTTCACATCACGGGATATCGTACGAACTATCTTTGAATTGTAATTTCATGTGCGTCTGACGTAGACTCTCCGGTACAAACTACACGAGATACCGCCGCCAGCACTGGCGGTGGACTGACCAAATCTGACGTTCGGTATTCCCCCCGTCTCGCCACGCAAGGCGCGGTACAGCAGTAGCGGTCGGACTTATACCAAAAAATGACATTCAGAAAAACTCGCTGAATGAAAGAGTAAAATCACAAATGGGTTGATGGAAGATTCTATCTAGACAACAATAAAAGTGTTTAGTCGTCTAGATAAAAGACAACAAAATTTATCAGAGGGCTAATATTATTCAGTCTCAATCTAATCTCAATCTCGTAAAGGTCACACATCAAACAAACGAGCGAATGAATTCTATTAGTGTAAACAGTGACAGCACATTCGTTCGTTGTTCTTTGATGTTACAATTGAACGTTGAATATGAGGTTTAATTTACACTATAATATTAAGAAAGAATGCTCTTAGAATGCTCTTGTTCTAGCTCTAAATTGTTTGTTCTAAATCCACCTTAACACAATTTTCATTGGCAGTGTGATCGTTTTTGACATTTAGGAGATTGATTAGGTCGAGACTGAATTTTAAATAGATTTTTGTTACGAGAATATGCTATTTCACGAGGTCGTCCGATTCTTCCCAATTCTGCGGCGACGCGAGTAATTAATTTTCAAAATCAAATAGCTTTAAAACTATTTCACTTCAGCAGTTCAATGTATTGTTATAAAGTGGTTATTTTTGGAGAGTAAAAATAAATCTTAGTCAAATAATATAATAGGATATTAGATTATTTTTTTTAGCGTTCTGTTCATAAGCGACTTCCATCCAATTAATCCCAGTAGGCCCCTCTAGCCCTGTCCCCCGGGGCACAGATTACTAAATAGTTACTACGTGCCCGGGGTGACAACTAGTCAATAAAAAAAATAAAAAAATAAATAAAAATAAAAATCTTTTTCAACACACTTGCTTATAAACAGGCTTTTATTTCACCGCAATTAAGCACGGAATGACACCTATTATAAAACTGTGACTTTTTCATTGCTATTATTCACAAGTGAGTTATAGACTACTTTTTTTAATTTCATTGATTAAGTTGCTTTGTTCTTAAAAAAGTTTCGATACAAAAAGATCGTGTCCAATATTACAAACGAATTAATATATGCTCATTTCATGCAACTTCGTATTTTAAAAGATAATTTCAACTTGTAGTACGTGCTTAATAAACAAAACTTTCACTAAAATGTATTTTTTTTTTCTCTGTGAGTATTTACAGAGAAAAGAAAATCATAATTCAAATAAATAAGTAGATGACAAGGCAGCATGGTGATAGCACCTTAGCCTGTTCCGAAAGGAACAAATAAAAAAAATGTTAGTTGCGGCGCATATGACAACAAATAGATTTTTACTATTGTGTTTTGATTGTGTTATGTAGTATTTTATTATTATTTTATTCGCAAGTGTGTTGAAAATAGTCGTATGCCACTCGCGTGTATGGTGAATACTGTCCTCGGCTCTCTTAAGACTCAATGTCGCCTCAGCGGTAATCACCAACTTTACAAGCTTGTACCATAATGTACTATTATTGCAGACAACAAAGGCCCATATTTTGTTAGTACTTATTCTTAATATCTATGTTAGTAATACATTGTAAGGTAGGTATCCTCAAATTGGCCGCATCACTTGATAGATTCATCAAGCCACATGTAGCTTGATGAATCTACCAAAGGCAGGCCCATCCATCCTCTCCGCAAACACTCCCAGAATGCCGTTGGTGCTCCCCCTGACCCTATGCAGCAATGAGACTATCTTCATGCGCATCAGAGCGTGAAAGTCATCGGTATGCGCATCCGCGAACATACCAGACGCACTGCAATGAGGTGGGAGCCTCAACAGCATCCTGAAAGTGTTATTGTACTGTACACGCAGGCTGTTAGCTGCTCTATGTATGAGTGTGGTTGAACCTGAGGCTGCTGGTGTAGGATGTCTGGCAATACGCCTTGAACAGTGTAATTTTAACTGGTACAGTACAACCAGCAAACCTTCGAGCCACCATGTTCCCTCTCACAGCCAACGTTCTGCGTCCCCTTCCCAAGTCCAAGTCATCTTTTAGATCCTCGGTAACAATATGACCCAAGTATTTAAATTGTTTCACTCTCTTTAAAAGTGCACCATTGAGTGTAACAGCAGGGACATGTGATGGACTTTTATTTACTCCTCTATATACCAACATCTCACTTTTCACAGGGTTATACTTTAATCCGTGTCTCTCAGCATACCTCTCGCAAATACTTAAGAGTCTTCGTAAGTATACCATTAATTGATGGGCATAGCAGCACCATGTCATCTGCATAACTTAAGTTATTAATTCAGGTGCCATCTATATGACATCCGACATACGTGCTGCTGAGCTTAACAAAAGCATTTGACCATTTCACGAATACTACACAATGCTATCTAGACCCAAAATAAGCATAGCTCAACTAGCTTGTGTTATGGGTTCTAAAATGCGGATAAACATACTTAGATACTTTTCTGTAAATACATAGGTACATATATACATAGAAACACCCAGACCAATGCAAATATTCAATCATGCATACCTAAAAATATTTGCCTTGAGCGGGGATCGAACCCGCGCCTCCTGCGTAGCGACCGCGTTCACTACCGCCACGCCACAGAGACAGTCTGATGACTTAATACGGTCGAATCTGCGTGCTGATTTATAGTACTTACAGTGTGTGAATCCCATTCTAAATACATAACACAGTACAATTGAATACAATCAGATTAGCGGTATTCACAATGGGTTACGAAATAACGTAGGATGACCGGTGGATCTAACTCTGTAGGTGTCATGTGTAGATAAAATCTTAAGTGATGTGCTACGAATCGATTTCTTAACCGTATCCGAATGAATTAATCTGTTATGGTACCTACTATAGTAATATTACTATTTTGAATGACTAATGATTACGACTTCGCCGCCCATTGTAAATACAACCGTATATTACTTTTGTATGACCGTAATAATAATTTTGATGTGGGTATAATAACGATTTTTACATAGATAGGTAGATACCTATATATGTAAACTAGTAAACATTCCATTTCAGAGCCAGTGGTCGCTTACTTCTTCTCCTCATTTAGAATTAACTTACGCGATTTTTATAGAAGAGACTGCAGTCTGACCTTCCAATCCGAAGCAACCCGCTCCAGAGCGACGTCTGTTAATCAGTAAGTATACCCACTTGTAGGTGAGGTTGGCTTTGCTCCGAGTGTTTTGAGAACCATACACTTTCCAGGCCACTAACAGATGGGGTTCTTCAAGAAGAGCATCAGAAGGTTCTCACGAGGTCGTCACCACGAGTGGACGCCGAAACATTGAAATCCATGAATTGTTTCAGAAGATAAGTATGAGGAATTTCATCCCCCGCACGCTTAAGCTGTGGAATGAACTCCTTGCTGTGGTTTTTCCAAGCGACTACAGTATGGAGTTCTTCAAGATAGGCATTAGAAAGTTCTTACAGGGTTGGCAGCGCGAATGTTACGCCCCTGTTGTTGCATACGTCCATAGGCCACAGTAACCACTTTCCAACAGGTGGGCCGTGTGCTTGTCTGCCACCTAAGTTGTATGAAAAAAGAGGTAATAAAGAATATTTCAAGAAAACATACATACAACATACGCAAAACATAGATATAACCTTTCTGGACAGTCGGGTAAAAAAAGGGACACAACCCTATTGGATATGTTATCGCAATAACTGCAATGTGACATCATTATTTGCAAGTTTTTGCGATGTGACGTCAAGTAGTTATGTACCCTGGCAGTCCTATCTGCTGCACTGGTAATCCGATATTAAATGCAAATGTGAATAGATGTTTTGTTGTGGGTATTGTAACGCTGACCCCCTGTTACGTGGGAGGTGAATATGGAAGGTAGTGATGCCACAGTATTGCGTAATTTCGACACTACATTCGACAAATGGACATATGAATGTATGTACAGGCAACGATATAAGTTGATTGCCACTGAAATCATTGCAAATCTTTTTAAAATTGGATTATTTCAGAATATTCGTTACTGAAATTTCTAATATTCGCTGTAACCCCTCCTGCTAACCTAAACTGCTTGTGTTGGGAGTATTCATTAGATTGTATTCTAGATTGATTTCTAGTATTAATTCACTTCGGTAGTATAATGGCCAGGATTCGAATCCGGGACCTCTCGATCGTAAGTCCTACTACACTTCTACTAACTACTACTAAACTAAGCTACTGACGCTTCTCAAACATTCTCTTCAAGCGTCAGTCTTCCGATTGAAAGGTCTCGGGTTCCAATCCTGGCCATTACACTATCGACGTGAACCCACTCCTAATACAACCAATTTAGCTTAGCTAGAAGGGTTAAAGGGAATATTAGTAGGTAATTTCGGTTGCTAATATTCTTAAAAAAAGGTAAACAGGGTTTAGAACAGTTAGGTTACTTGGTGACAATTTAAAATTAGATTTTTCAATAATAAACAATAATATAAATCGTCAATAATAATTATCGTCACTTGCTTCAGAAGTGGAATTTGAATGATAGGAATATTTCGTATAATTCAAATTTTTAAATTGCTCCACAGTTACCCCACTGTCCAAAGTAACCGCAGTTTACGGTAATTGACGTATCCTAAGTAGTTTTATGATCTCTAGAATACAAAGTTTATATATATAATGTTTTATTAATTATTTTACTTGAGGTTTAGGGGCCACAATTAAATAAAATTCGTTAAAGCACTTTTGTCGTCGACTGTCCAGCTCTGAGCTAACTAGGCATTGTTATAAGTCATAGCTCAATATTATACAGATGTATACAAATGTCTGCATATTATTAGACTTGTTTACGTGCTGACCGAAAGGTCAGCACGTATCGCGACCTCCCATGTAAGTAGGACTGTGACTCGTTGGGAATTCATTTCCCAATCAGTAATAGTTTTACTCGTTTGGGTGATAATGGATGGGCAAATACCTAATATAGCCATAATATTTTGAGAGGTCTCAATCCGACAGTATACATACAGGCCATGGCAAAGTCCCCGCTTAACGGCAATAGGCTTGCCCCCTATTACGTGGGACCTAAAATTATAGTTTTGAGAAATGTGGGTGTTAATACACCTCTGCCTACCCCTTCGGGGATTTACAGGCGTGAATATATGTATATGTAGGTATGTATTTTGAGAGGCATGTGCCTAAACGAAGGAGTAAGTTGCGATTTTGTTGTAACTTACAACAAAATCGCAACTTAGGTACAGCCGCCCCTGGTTGTAAGTGAAGTAAGTAATTATGTATTTAAATTGTGTACAATAAAGTGTATAATGAATGTGAATTCCCAACGAGTCATTTGACTGCCTCTGTGGCGTAGCGCTCTAGCGGTAGTGAACACGGCTGCTACGCAGGAGGCGCGGGTTCGATCCCCGCTCAGTGCCAATATTTGTATGCATGAATATAAATATTTGCATTGGTCTGGGTGTTTCTATGTATAATATGTATGTATTTACAAAAAAAAAATGTATCTAAGTATGTATATCCCATGGAGAATTCTGTCCTCCGTGGTATATCCCATGGAGAAGGAAATGATAGCGGAGTTGTTGCAAAGGCAATCGAGTCGCGTGCTTCCATACTGTCAAAAGGACTCCTATATATAGACGTCAGTTCCGTGACGTCACCACTCAGTTCTAGTGGCACGTCGTTGCGATAGGTTGTCATTTTTGGTTAAAAGTTCAAAGATAAAAATAGTTTTGACCCGATTTAAGAATGAAGTGTGCGGTACAAGGGTGTACAAATTGTAGAGATAAGATGTTTAAATATATTGATGATTATAACATTTCATCAGTAAGTCCGCTATATTTTTATTTTCATTTTTAGAAAAAAAATGTCTTTATAGAACCATCTAGCGGAGAGAAGAAATAAGTAACCTTGTCTTACTTGTATAATGTTGTAACAACAATTCAATTCATTCTATAAAAAAATCACCACAATAATTTCACCGGACTTCATTAGTAACTCCGCAATTGTTATTTTATTAATTCTTACATTATATTTGGGTGAAATTGAAAATTTAAAATAAAAAAATTGAGCCGTCTGTCGGTATCTGCCCAAATCATTTAGGGGGGCTAAATGATTCTGCTATAATTCTACAGATGGCCTTATTTAAAATAAATGGTGTGCATCATAGTAGTGAGACCACTATATTCACATTATTTTTAGGAAGCCAATAAAATTGTCAACATTATATTATATCATTTTAGATTTCCCAGTAACCCAGAAATAAAAAAATGCGTGGATAGGTACGTATTTTAAATAGACCTTCCAGCTGGTAGGTACCCCACAAAATATTCCAGAATCTGTTCTAGGTCCTTCAATGAAGATGACTTCTATAAAACGAAAAAGTGATTTAAAAAATTACAGCCTAAATTTGCTATACCTAATTGTATATACGTATACCAGAAATACATAAGTGAAAATTTTACAATATAATAACATCATTTTTTTATATTTCTACATTATTTTCTTGCTTTATTAATTTCCTTTTTGAAAAAGTTAGGGATCCGTACTTAGCGCCTTCGCTGGCATAGGCGGGTGCGGGTCGCGGACGTCCGCTTCGCGTGCTTGTTTCATGTTATTTCAAGAGCAGCGCTACGTGAGGCGGATACCCGTCACACGTGACGCGGGCGGCGGGGCCCGCCACGCGGGTAGCGGGGCACGCGCCGTGTGTCCGCGCGACGGAGCACGCGAGCGGGTCTGTTTCAACAAAATCATCGACCGCCGCTACGTTATCCGTGTCACACGCGCCGTGCTTGTACAGTCGTTGCAATAAACTTAGAATAATCCTTAGCTGCAAACTGAAAGCTTTTTTACGGCAAATACCTTTGAAATTTTTTGATAAACGAAACTTAAATAGAATGTTATTTTGAAGGTCAGTCTTATATTATTCATAGAACAACATAATATATCAATATAAAATACAAAAGCAGGAACCTGCTCCCGGATGCATTGCACCACCTGTACCCCCAAGCGAGTCGCGAGCCAGCCCTGCTAATAGGTATATTGTGTAAAGTAAAACCAAAAATTCCGTGAACCAAAGGAGTTCGCCTCTTTCTTTTCAGTTTTGACAAACCGTGCAAAATTGTCTTTGATTTACAATAAACTAATTATGATAGCTGTACATTCTTATACGAAAACTTGGTTACAAATTCGCCACACAACAATCTAGACGTGACATAATATGGGCTAATTGGCTGACGCCTTTGTTCACGTCGTCGTCTTTTGGCTAAGTAATATATCAATAAATGATCCATAGTTATCGACTGTACACCGACGCTATTGAAATTATACTGGTGACAGACGCCCGTCGCGGACGTCCGCGACGGAGCAGCGGACAGGCGAGCGCCCGGCACGGGCTCCCACGCCTGACGTCCGCGACCCGCACCCGCCTATGCCAGCGAAGGCGCTAAAACTCCAATAATGCAACCCAATCATTATGTCCTTATATTCCTTATATCAGAATTCCACGCGGACGGAGCCGCGGGCAACAGCTTGTATATATAGTGGTCAATATGTAAGTGGTCCCGCTGTCATTAAACACATAGATTATTCTAGAATTCTGTGCAGCGCTTTGTGGCGAGTGGTAAAACTACAATGGAAATTGCATGCATTATTTCTATTTGGTTTCGACATGCCACACTAGATGGCATTCTAAAAAGTGGGAGGGGCTTAGACTTAGGAGAAGAGACGCGTGGGGGACGAGGTATGGCGTCATGCCCCCCGCGTCTTCTTCTCACCCGCATTTGGCGACGCGTTTTTATTACGAGAAATTTCACTGGAACATCTCCGTTTACTAATCATATTCTGTCCTCCGTGGTATATCCGCATTCTAGATTCCATAACACAAGCTAATTAAGCTTACCATGGGTCTAGATAGCGTTGTGTAGAATGTTGTAGAATATTTATTTATTTTATTTATTTATTTATTTATAATAAATAAATTTGAAAAAATTAAAGGGCAGGTCAGAAGCACTCGAAACCGGCAGGATTGCATGAAAGGATTAATGACAGTAGAGGAAGCTCGTGAAGTATGTAAGGATGGAGTCGAATGGCGGGCTGTTGTCTCTGCCTATAGCGGAGGGAAATAAGGCTTGAGCGTATTTATGTATGAGTATATTAAAAAAAGTAAGTTAGCACATTGTATGGTTAGGCGATACCAGCCAGGGTAGTCTTAGGATAGATGACCTTTACAATAAGACCCGTTCGTCCGCAGCAACGCAATTCTGTAAGTGCCCATCGACGAGCACAACGTTGCGACAACCTTGATAAAGATTGTCATTGGTCGGACTGGGTGACGTCACTGAAGATCGACCAATGACGGCTGTCGTAACGTTGTGCTCGCCGTTATGTGCTTACAGAATTGCATTGCAGAGTCGCGCACTAAGGGTTCCGTTCCATTATCTGAGTTCTCTTTTGAATCACGTTTGTTATATGGGAGCCTTAACATTTATATTATTCTGCTCAACTTAAACAACTGACATTTTTTCTTTCACGGTTCTTTTTGTACAGCCTGGTGACAGACAGACGGACAGTGGAGTCTTAGTAATAATAGGGATGTGTTTTTACCCTTTGGGTCAATGAACGTAGGAGCAGTCCGACTGGGGAAGTACCTCCGCCCTACAGAGTACCACGGCTATAATAACATCGTGTTGTGTAGTAGAGTAGGGTAGCCAGAGTTCACTGAAGAGGTTTTGTGCTGTCAGGGGCAAGACCAAAAGCTTGTCCTACTTGTTTTCTGCGCTGACGCCACAGAATCTTTCTGTTCTTACAGGGTCGGCAGCACGAGGGTGACTGCCCTGGTGTTGCACTCGTCTTTATGCCGCGGTGGCCATTTTCCATCAGGTAGATCTTGACTTGCCTGCGACCTAAATGGTATAAAAACACGCTAAATATCAGCATTAAATAAATTAGGAAAAACACATAATTTTCCCATTTATATGAAAATCGTTGATTATACAACCCTTCCCTGACATGTCTTCACGGACCACTGCACCTAATGTCAGGGTTCAAGGTGTTCTGAAGTACATTTTATTGAATCGATTTCCCCTTTCGCAACTCTCTCCCCTACTACTGAAGCGTATAGGCAATTGTCAACCCCTTTAACTGAAGTGACAATGATTAGTCCGTCATTAGTACTTCAGTGATGAAAGGTGAGAGGGGTGGAACGCAAGTCAACGCGGATGTATTTAGTTTAATTTATATTTAGGACACGTCAATTTGACTTTACCTCGCCTGATGGTAAGCTGAAGGCAAAGTCCCGGTAAAGAGGGTCACCATTATAGACACGTACCATACTACAATGGCGGCACTCAGTTTGACGGTCTCATCAGGTAGGTACTTTCTTTCACGCCCCGCTTAAAGGACTCGGGACTGTAGGAAGAGGGAAACACGTGAACTGGTAAGGAATTCCAGGTCTTAATTTATAGGGCAGACGAAAGAGTCGCCGAACCGCTTGGTTCTTAATGGATATTCTACATTTTATTTAGTTTTAAGGATCATTCAATCATAACGTGAACTTTAACTATATTTCGCCCCAAGACGGTTGTGTGGGAGATCTTAGGTAATTCTTACCGCGGTTCGAAACGACACCTTCAAAAAAGGTCTTCGGCGTTTCGCACCGCGGTGTGAAACGCCACCTTCAAAAAGGGCTCTTGGGCGGTTAGAACCGCGGTGCGAAAGTTTTGTGGTGCGAATCGCCGAAGGACCCAGAATTTCGAATATCGAAGATGCGTACATTCAGTTGTAACTTAGTTGAAGCATTCCCTTTGTAAGGAACTGGTTTCGGGTTGAGTCCGATCTTGGACGTTGACTTATTCGAATCTATAGTTAAGTTATAGGTACATACCTACTCACACATACAATCAAGCCTTTATGCCCGGAGGGTTCGGTAGCGGTAAATTTTATCCACAATTCACCAATCATTAGGTATATTTAGGTCCCACGTAATAGGGGGTGAGCCTATTGCCGTATTCCGGGCACTATTGTTGACTCGAGTATCTGACGCTGAGTCTAGGCTGTATATATATTTGTCTGATGTAAACAGCTCTATCCCTTAGTCGTCTTGTACCTTGTTATTGGTGGTTAAACAATAAATTTTAATTATGGAAATAGTATTGTAATTCGTACTTAAGGTGTGTACTAAATATCAGATAAATCAGTCAACAAAAAGGGGATTAAACAAAATTTGACTCACCTACAAGCCAGTCAAGCTAAATAATACTAAATAAATCATAATATAATCCGTTAAAAAGTTCAATAAAGAAGACTATTTAAAAAGTCAAATACAACGTATAACCACAAAAGATAAGAAAAGATAGTAAAGATCACCGAAATAATAATTGCGATAGTAAATAGTTCATTTTTCTGCTCTGCATCACCCTAAGGTAGACTGTCAGATAATGCCTTTGGCATTAAGTCCGCCTTTGTACAATAAAATTTACTGTACATAAAGTTTAAAAATAAAATAATAGTAAAGCTTATTATTTTATAAACTAGTGTCACCTACAATCAAACAAACGTTACATTAATTTTTATAGAAACCTAAGGTTTTTCCACAAATTAACATCTTAAAATAATACTGAATAGGCCTGAATACAACACAACATGACTTATTGACGATCCCTTTCACTGTCGACTTCTCAAACATAAAAATATTAAGAAACGATTTGATTGCAGTTAGAACTGCTTAAAGTAAAAGACCTTTAAGTGTGTTAATTCAAGTATTATCATTCTATTCATACAAATGTAGCTCGTGTTATACGTTGGGTAGTTGTTTGAATATAGAATAGAATTACGTAATAACACTAGTCGTTGCCCACGACTTGGCCCGCGTGGAAACTTTTTGATCGAGATTTTGACCTTGACTTTTTTTAGTAAAAAAAAACGCAATAAAAATCGTTTAATACATTTTGTGCCTAGTGTGAATTAGTACAGGAATTTCAAAAAATATATTTTTGCGTCTAAAATCGTTTAAATGACCCAAGTATTTTTTTTTAAATCTCCAATGTAGAGACACGAATAATTTTAAATTCTATAATAGTAACTACTAGCTTATTCAGTAAACGTTGTTTTGACATAATAAATTATATCTGGAGAGGGCCACACTCGAGGGATAAAAAGTTCTATGACTTCAGACCAATCAAATTTATACACAAAAAATTTCACGAAAATCGGCCAAGCAGTTTCGCAGGAGCGACAAACACTATGACACGAGATTTTTTATAACATGGATATACATTTTAACGCAAACGGTAACCTAATGGCACCCGGCGCCGGTTCAAATTACATGTATTACACAAACAAGGTGAAAGTACGTTTTTCTTCACTTCCCATGAGACTGATTGTGATAATATCATATCTCATAACACGTTATCCGTAATGGTTATTGCTTTAAATGTTAGAAAGCGATAACCTTTGGTTACAGCCAGGGTCTCAGCACGAATAACTCGGCTTGACCAGAAAAGTACTACCCTCTCATTTAGAGCTTGAATTGTAAAGAAAAGAGGCTTAACTCTTAACATCCCACAAGTGACTTGCGGACACAATTTTGGTAAAATTATACATTTTTAAAATGAGTCTGTTGGATACGCGAAACTGGTCGGTTACCTTACAAAAGCATACTGGATTGTTAAGGGTTTATGGCAATTACACATACGGTGAAAATCAGACATTTTACAGCTGCAAGAGTTTGCAGACCTGAATGCCAAATTTTCTATTTTACTAAATTCAGTCTCGATCTGTCCAAATCAAAATAAATATCAAAAACGGGTGTTTCCATACACAATTTTATTTTCAACCCATGGAAAATTGACATCGTCAATTACAAGGTACCTAGTACAAAAGAACGTTATTACAAGAATTGATTGATCCTCTTTTCATTAAAATTGAAATCGTTGTTGAAAATGTGGGTGTTAATTCACCTCTGCCTATCCCTCCGGGGATAAAGGCGTGATTATATGTATGTAGGTATGCATGTTGACATTATTATCAAGACTGATTTTTGAACAAAATATAGATTACAAAAATTGACCATTGGTATTAACCATGGAGAAGGAAATGATAGTATTCTTTCCTCCGTGGTATTAACTGGTATTAACTTCATACCTCCACAAATTTCTGGGGAAAATATTTGACGAACAGTAGGACAAATGCAGTTCTTATTTTAAATACAGAACCCTACATTGGAAAGCCTCACTACAGAGACTACTAACACTACTAGAAGTACTCGTAACATTAGTAACTAGGTACAACTACTAATAAGTTGAGTAAGTATAACTATTCACTTACCGTGTGAATTATCATCACTACATATTATAAAACAAAGTCGCTGTCGCTGTCTGTCCGTCCCTATGTATGCTTAAATCTTCAAAACTACGCAACGGATATTGAAACGGTTTTTTTTAATAGATAGAGTGATTCAAGAGGAAGGTTTATATGTATAATACATGCATAATATTGTAGAGAAACACTGATAAATTTAGAGATAATACCACGCGGGCGGATAATATGGCGGTACGAAGTTCGCCGGGTCAGCTAGTAAATACTAAAGCATTTTAAATGACAGTAACGTTACAGTACTATTGTTGTGGCAAGCAAATTATGTAGTTATAATATGACAGAGAAGTTATGTTCATATTCATGTCACTGTCATCTTCTTGTACATGTTATGTTACCAGTTGACATTTGCTAATTGTGTCTTTACATTCGCCCCCTAAAATTCATCACGGCTTGCACCTGAAATCTCGTGGGGGGCGGGGACCCCTGGAATTAAATTAACTGGCGAGGCAACGTGACTCTGGTAGAATTTCTTGAAGATCTTGACATTGGTGTCTCGACGTTAATAATTTTATAAACATTTATATTTGACATTGCATGGTAGAATCGTGGCGATTCACTGCAGAAGCAGAAGAAGTCTTCAACAAAAGAACCTTTTTGAACCCCTTCATATTACGTTAAACTTAAAAATGTACACATCAAGGGACAAGGGTGGCTGGGACGGACTGGATGCGGATGGCGGAGGATCGGCAAACGTGGCGCATATTGGGAGAGGCCTGCTATTGATTGATTGTACACATCAATCACCATCATCATCTTAAATTAGAGCTAGGACAAGAGCATTCTTCACTACATATTATAAAACAAAGTCGCTGTCGCTGTCTATCCGTCCCTATGTATGCTTAAATCTTCAAAACTACGCAACGTATTTTGAAGCGGTTGTTTTTTAATAGATAGAGTGACTCAAGGGGAAGATTTATATGTATTATAAATGCATAATATTGTAGAGAAACACTGATCAATTTAGAGATATACAGCGGGAACGGGATCAGAAAATATGGCGGTACGAAGTTCGCCGGGTCAGCTAGTTCTTAATATTTTAGTGTAAGTGAATATGAAACCTTGAAACCTTATTTTCAGCGTTGACACAAGAAAGAACAACGAACGAACATTCTGTCACTGTTTACAATAATGGCATTTGATGTAGAAGGCATAGATTGAGCATTCGCTCATCTGATGTAGGTAAATCAATCTTTAGCGGTAGGTACACCCATATTGATGCAAGTACACAATTGTTCAAGCCGGAAACCGAACCCGCGACATTCAACGTAACAATCGAACGCTCAGCCACAATCCCTACTTCCCTACTAATATTATAAATGTGAAAGTAACTCTGTCTGTCTGTCTGTCTGTCTCGCTTTCACGCCCAAACCACTGAACCGATTTTGATGAAATTTGGTATAGGGGTAGATTAGACCTCGAGAAAGGACATAGGCTATGTTTGGTCGCGATAACCGACATCCACGCGGGCGGAGCCGCGGGCAAAAGCTAGTATATTATAAAGAATTGATGATAGTGACGAAAATAAATATTATTAAGTACTAGAACCTTCAGAGACAAAAGGACGTATGAGGAAAAGCTTATTCTTTGCATGTTTTTGTATTTCATAATCTCGATTACAACATACATTATTACCTTACATAAATTACAACTTAATTAGAAAACACAAATACCAATAATTGTTTTTATGACCTTAATGCATTTTAAATTATCAACCAAGAATATAAATCAATAATTGTAAAATTTTATATAGGTATTTCGGTTGTAAACATTTTATTATTTGAATAAAATTAGAATAACTAATTGCAAATAAATTGGCAATAGTGACGGATTTTTACATTCCAATTTTATTATTATCAGTAAAATATAATTAAAAAATAATTAGTCATGTCAGATTTTTATGTCAAGGCTCTCAGTTATTTGGCAGATGACATTCTGGGGGCTTTTAGTCTATGCCATACCGAAAACCTTCACAGAGAAGTGATTGACTTGAGATTGAACTATGAATTGACTGAAAATAGGTAGGTACCGTGCTCAAAAATTATTTTATAGTAATTTCAACACAATCTCACTGCAGTTACATGCGAACGTATAAAATTTGTGAAACGTGACGAGAGAAGCAAAATCGTTTCGTTCGCAAGAGTATCAATTAGTTTATTCAACTTTTGGTCACAATTTGATAATATATTATATACTTACAGCCCTCGGCGAAATGCCTACCTCACACCCCGGTATTTGAGACACGAGATGGTATGCGGTTTTAATCGGTTCGAGTTGATCGGTTGAGATTTTTTCTCACGATGCGAATAGTACATTTTTAAATCATTCAAACCCCAGTTGAACTAGGTTTATAAGGGTACGGACCCTTTAATGAAGACTGAAGGAGGAATACCTATTCTTGATATCATAAAGTAATGATTCCGTAGCCGACCGAATACGACAACTGCCGACGCACGCAGCAGATGCACGTCATTCATTGCGGCTTCTCAATGGCCCTCTTTATCCGTATCGGACTTTAACAAGTAATGGGTACGCTTTATCTGCTGCATGCGTATGAAGTTGTCGTATGCGGTCAACTTCGGAATCATTCCTTAAGTATCAACTATAATTCCACTTTATTAAAGATTGGTTATAATAACTGATAAGACAGTATATCTACCTAATTATTATTTGCAGAATTAAAAATACAGTACGTATTGTACCGCTTTAATGCTAGTCTTGCTTTTTAAAATGTCCTTGACAACTTTTTTGTTGCATACATTTTCTTACGGAAATAGAAATAAAATCTTGGTGGCGACCGCACGGTGAATCCATGGAGTGCTGAGAATCGGATCTCTTACGTCCGGTTTTGAAACTTAGTTACGAAAACGACTATTCAATTCTTCTTTCGTAGTTGCTCACCAATGGTCAGTTACAAACGCAGATGAAAGGTTTTTGCCGACCTTTAGACCGTGCGACCATGATTACTATTCATAAGAACAACCTGAACAACTCAATCAGCTTAACAGTCGGTCCACCTTCATTCTTTGTGTATGTAATTAAAAGAATGCGAACACACCCAATAACATAAGATTTTGTAAGACAAAGTAATCTGCGGGAGGTGAATGTTTTGATAACCGTGCATATAATTATAATACATAATTTATATGGTAATTCTTGCATATCAATGTGGCGCCTCCGTCTAGAGCTTATGTGACCAACCGCTAAAGGTGGTGATTAACTTGAGCATTCACTTGTAATGAACATTTTTGTGAATGTTACATTACAGAAAAATAAAGGATAGCGTTTTAGCGAGTATTCTATCGAGCGTTCTGACGAGCATCTCGCAAAAGGACCGCTAGAAAGATCATATTATGTTCGATATTTGACTCTATGCTTGGTTCTGTTCGTTGTTTAGTTCGACAAATTTAAAACAAGTGAATGCTTAAGTTTATCAGCACCTTAAGGCGCACCACAAGTAATGGGGTAAGACACTTTTCTGGCGCCTTGCCATTCTATTCACATTAAATAATTATACGAAATACGAAATATGAAATGTGTCATGACTACACATTTTATTATATTACGTTCAATTTCCAGGTGAGTTAATATTATTTTGATTTTCTATTTGGAAATTGGCGCCAAAATTCTTGTATTGCAGACGGTTATAGCAGAAGGAGGCAATTGAGGCTCATCGTGTACAAAGACTCCTTTGCTGGTCCGATTCCCCACCAGTTAATTAAATAAAAATGAATTTAAAAAATAGTACATTATGGTACAAGTGAGCAAAGTTGGTGATTACCGCCGAGGCGCTATTGAGCCCCGAGCCGTAAGGCAAGGGTCTTAAGAGAGCAGAGGACGGTAATCATCATGCTCACACGTGGCATACGACGTTTTACAACACACTTGCGAATAAAATAACACTACAAAATACTAAATAAACAATACTACAAATGAATTCGTTTTCCTATGCGCGCGCATCTAACAATGGCGATCGGCCATATTTAAAAGAATGAGGTTTGACCAATGATATTTTCATAACATATGATATGTAATATGCTTACAAATCAACGTAGAAATAGCAATAACACATCTATTTATATTTAATATCATTGGGTTTGACTTGAACTTTTTTTTACTGTTTTTTTTTCTATACTTGAGAAAAAAAAAGATAAATTTGAGTGATAATTTTGTTTATTATACAATTATTACAAGTTGAAATTATTTATTTAAATACGAAAATGCATCAAATGACCATTCAATGGGCATATTAATTTATTCGTACTATTAAACACGTTCTTTTTTGTATTGACCTGTCCCATCCTTAAATCTACCAATCGCGGTTGAATCTGATTTTTCCGCAATAGATTGAACCGTGAAAGGATGATTACGTTTTGTAATCGGAACTAAGTCGATGTGATTAGACCTTCGCATTGTGTATAAAACGCACACTGGGTAACCCAATGTAGTAACTACGGTGAACGGAGCCTTCAGACGGACTTCTAGGAGCTTCTCTTCTAAGGAGTCTTTTAACAATTATAGTCCTTTTTTTTTTTTTTTTATCGTGCGAAAAATCCCCTCGGATACCTCCCCCGCCGGAGCCGGAGGAGGAGGTTATGTCGGACTCGAACCGACTAAAACGCACGCCGGCTGTGGGCCGTCCGTTGCCGGAGGTGAGATTGTTGTAGCCATATCCCTCGCACCCCGGCCGACCCAGGGCCATATCTTTCGATCTGGCCCTCTCCCGATGTGGGGACCGTAGAGTCTCAACTCGCCCCCGGGTATGGGGAGGCAGGCAATGCGCACCTTTAACAATAGTCCTAGTAGAGTCGGAATTACAGATGTGCAGCTTTTATAACCCGTTAAGTGTTAATCATTTTAAACAAGTGCATTTATTGTGGTCGAGAACGCAGGCGCGGATCCAGGCGCGGAATTAGGTTGTGGGCACAGGTACCAGAAAATGTGTGAAAAGTGCGAACTCATGTCAAGCATGTTAAATACGCCCGGGGAGGGGGGGGGGGGGGGTCTTTGGCGGAGTTGGTCTCACATTGACCTGTTGAATTGAACGCGGCGAGACGAAAATCAAACCTTATGGAGTAGGGTGCAGAAATCGCAGGGCCTCTTTTTCATTAATAGTTCCTTTAAGAAAAACCCCAACAGGAAGTGGACTTGGCAACGCCGGGACTCTGCGATAAAGAACAAGATAAATTATTTAGAGATGTCTTTGTGAACAACAAGTTTCAAACTGAAAGCGATCACTGACTTATCCGATGCTCTCTAAATATCAACACCAAGGCTGAAAGATTCCGAATGATAAGGTCAACCGACCTACGCCGCTCCAAGTAGCTCTAGGGTCCGAAAAGTTCCAATTGGAACTTCAAAATCGTTTCGCAATGCTGGAAACCTAGCGGCATTGACGAGAAGGCCGACATAGTGGTCAAAATATTGCAGGAAGTGTCTCGAAAGTTGTTTCCCGGAAAACGCATACAGCAAAAGTCCAGCTCTCTCCTGAGACTCTCGAACTTATGAGGAAGAAGCGTGAACACTGAACAACCATACACCCAGTCGTCTTCGTCAGATGGGAGAGCCTTAAACCAATAAATCAAAAAGCCGATACGACGCGACCTTAAACGCTCCAACACTCACTCCATCCAGGAGGCAATCGAGCGATATAGGGGGTCAAAAGTGTTCGCTCAGCAGTTGGGAAGGCCCCATCTGACGAAACTTACAACTGAGCTATATGCAGCACGGATGAGTAAACCGACGGGACACAGCGACGAAGACCACAGATCCCCCACTCACGCGCCATTACACCGAGGAGATACCAAATGTCGAGTAGTGCGAGGTAGAGGCGGCTCTCAGGCAACTGAAGAACAACAGATGCCCTGGTGATGATGGAAATTACTACTGAGGTGCTGAAAACAGATGGCGTTCCAATCCTGAAAGAGCTAGCGAGTCTCTTTAATTCCATCATCCGGCAAGAGCTAACACCTAGGGCACAGAGCGGGAGTGCGGTGGTACTGTTCTTCAAAAAAGGTGATAAGACTCTCTCACTTCTGAGCCATGTCTACAAGTTGTTCTCAAGAGTCGTCACAAATCACCTTCGCGGATAAGCTCGACGAGTTCCAGCCACCTGAGCAAGCCGGGTTTCGAAAAGGCTATAGTACCGTGGCGTGGACCTCATCTATACTGTTCGGCAGATTGTAGAAAAGTCGCAGGAGTACAATCAGCCGCTGTGTATGGCGTTTGTGGACAACGAAAAAGCCTTCGACTCTATCGAAACTTGGGCAGTGCTGGATGCCCTGCAGCAGTGTCGTGTAGATTGGCGATACATCAAGATGCTGAGATGTTTGTATGACACTGCCACAATGTCCATCCTGCTCCAAGACCAGAAGACGAAACCCATTAGCCTCCAGCGTGGGGTGAGATAGGGAGATGTTATATCTCCCAAACTATTCACCAACGCATTGGAGGACGTTTTCAAGACTCTGGATTGGACTTTGGCGGGGTAACAACATCCACGGTGAGTACATCTCGCATCTTCGGTTCGACGACGACTTCGTCATAGTTGCTTAGTAGTGACTAAGCAACTATGACGAAGTCGTCGTCGAACCTTATGAGACCTTATGGAGTAGGGTGCAGAAATCGCAGGGGCAAATGCTAGTCAGCTTCCTCGAGTCAGGGGCACAGGGCCTCTCAAGCTGTGCAGCATTTCGCCCAGTTGTTCCAGTGGGAACAACTGGGCGAAATGCTGCACAGCTTGAATGGAGCTTCTCGACAAGTTGGCCTGGGTGTAAACTTGGACAACACCATGATTATGTTCAACAAACATGTTGTATCGAGTCGATTTCCATCGAAGGGGTGACACTCAGAGTTGTTCAAAAATATATCTCCTGGGGCAGGTTATCCAGCTCGGTAAAAACAACTTCGAGAAAGAAATAGCCAGATCCAACTGGGGTGGGCAGCATTTGGCAAACTACGTCGGGCTTTATCCTCCCCCCTACCACAATGCCTCAAAGGTTTTCAACCAGTGCGTCCTGCCTGCTATGACCTACGGTGCTGGATGGACTGGATGCGGAAGACGGAAGATCGGCAGACGTGGCGCATTTTCGGAGAAGCAGTGGACTGCAATATACTAACTGATTGATTGATTGACTGTACACCTCAGACCTGTGTGTGCTCCTTATAAAGGTGTACATAAAAGCCGCAATAATAGTGTGTAATTTCTGATATTGTAACAGTGTGAACAAATGCTGGTATATCGTCTATTGCACTATACACTGTGTTCCAAATCACGCGTGATTCATGATTAATTTTGTTTTTTTTTTTTCAATAAACCATAAAAAAGTGACGTCACAGGTCTATTAAGGTGGTGGGCATGCCCATATTGCCCACCCTAGTGGATCCGCGCCTGCGAGAACGACTCGGACCAACCTTACTACCAAGCGTTTCCACCAGTGGGAAGGTTACATCTGATCAGGAGTAACCTTCCCACTAATGCAAATCAAGTCACCAGTGGGAAGGTTACGACTGATCAGGAGTATCCTCAAGAGTAGCCTTCCCACTGATGCAAATCAGGGAAAACCTTGCCACTGGTACCAATAATTAGCATTCATTATTAAAATCATTAAAAATATGGTATCCATGCGTTATCATATCGCCGAATCAATTTAAAACGGATACCTAATGTATCATCTGATGATGAAATATGTCGCGGATGGATCGCCATCCCAGTTATTTCACCCTATGGGAACCCATCTAGATTTCTTCTTTTATGCAGCATAAAAGATTTATTTGAAATGGGTTATAAAATGGATTACGATAGACACATCACATTGATCCATTACAGACCAGGTGGTCATCAGATGGTAGAATGTTGTAATCAGCTATGTAAACTTCAGTTGCCAAATTGTACAAACACCGAGTTTATATTACAAACACAAATTATTTCTAAGCATCATATGTGTCAACTGCAGTTATTTTAAAACGTCTCTATAACACCTTGCGGTTAAGGTGAACTTACACTAGCACGCATCAATTCATTAAGTATTATTAAACTTCTTGACGGGCACTGATTTCAAAATGTTGTGTTTGTGTGTGTCTGTCGTGTTGTACATACAACACGACAAACACACAACATACTGTAAATTGTAGTAGTAGTAATTTGTAGATATATACGATTAAACACAGAATACTAAGGCCCTTTTAGAAATCAACACACAATCACAAAAAGTGTAAATGTAACAAATATTTGGGAAGGAAGAAGGAAGGAAGGAAATGAATACCTGCCCAATTAGTTATACATTTTCCCTCATAGCTAATTACCAGAGATTGTATATTATCACGTTCCAAATATTATATCGATGAATTAAACTTAAAATGATGATAGGTATAACAATCGATTTTTTAAAAAGAAATGATCCATAAAGACATTACAGGAAAGTATTTTTTTTTGTCAACAGTCATTGTCGTTTACACCGTTAATCTTTCAACTGTCGATATTTCTACGAAGTGTTCGTTGCACCGGTGAGCGAGCTAGTCTGTAATTACCTTTGTGAGTAAGCTATAATGTGTGAATTGTTTCTTTTACGCTGGCTACCTTTCGAGGTCGTCACAGAGGCTTTAACTTAAATCCTTTCCTTCCGTCTCCGTCGCCATTAGGCTCTATTATAAACCATTTAAATTTGTAAGTATATTTTCATGAAAAAGCAACATGTGATTCCTCTCGTAATTCCAATAACGTTTATTAAAACTGTTTTCTCATCTTTTCTCATCGACATCTTGACGTTGCGTCTGAAGTTTTCACTTCGGAGCTTGAGGTCTGCTTACTCCTAAACCTCTTTGTGGTTTGTTTTTTATGAAGTGAATGTCTTGTCAGCCCTGAATGCGAGAAGGAAGTCTTGACCAGAGTCTCGACCATCAATCAGCAAGCTGGCAGATGAGGTTGACTTGGCTTCGAAGAATTTGATGGGGCTCTACACACCTCTATGCGTTAGCTTGTAACGAATCAAGAATACTCTCAGAAAATAATACCACATGGTTTTGATTTCAGAATCTTGTTCCAAAACCAATGACACAAAAATAAACTTAGTATTCAAATCGATTAAGATATAGAAAAAGAGAATCGACCTCGGGCGTAACTCGAACCCGCTTTCCCGTATTTCTTTTTTTCTTCCTTTCATTCAAAGATTTGATTGTTCCAAAACGTTTAACATCAAAAGCTAACTTCTAGTTTGTATGTTTCGGGACTTATCGCGATTAATTATTATTTGGAACTTACTTGTGCCGACGTTTCGGGTGCGTTGCAGCACCCGTGGTCACGACTTGACTGGTCTGCGAGCGTCGAGAGGTGCGCGGGATTAATTTGTGTGCCTACCCTCCACTACTTATTTGTGAATGGTAAGGCTGGCGACACACAACACTCACTACGTCAGTTTTTAATGGCACTGTGTTTTTGGGTTAGAGTAATTTAATCACTGGCTAGCAATATTTTTTGTTATGTGCCTATTCGTACGAATCATTTTGATCAATTTCAAATTAATTAAAAGGCATATCCGCAGGCCCCGACATGGTGCGGATAGATTTAGATTCGAAGAGATCTCTACGAGACCTCCACCAATCTTTATGTGTTAGGTTACTTGAATGCAGAAAGAAATATGGGCCCCTTCGATATCACTCACCGACGATGTCACTTGTCAATGTCAAAATGATAATTTACAAATGGCGTGCTGTTGCCTCTGTCTACCCTGGAGGAAAATAGGCATGAGCGTATAATATATGCATGTATGTAAAAAAAAAGAATTATAGCACCAATATTATATTTTTTAATAATGATTAACAACAGTCATTAAGTGAACATCATCCAAATCCAAACGCAGGTGAACCAGTGAGATTAATCAATAATGTAATTCCGCGCGCTCGACCGATAATATCTGCTAGCATTCACCGCGACGAGGACGGCGACTTCCACTTTGATTCAGTTGGTTTAGTTGATTTTGAGGGATATAACAAATAAATTAGATAGGTGGCATTTAAGTGTATTTATTTCATCTGTTATTTCATCTGGGATCAACTTCACCTAAGTGCACCTAATGCACAAGCACAAGCGTACAAGTCTCTTTCACTTGCCATGTCCCGGGCAATAGTAATTACTGTTCAGTCCATTATGATCCACCAGTTGAACAAAAAGCACTCTGGGGTTAAGTGTAAATCCACCGTTGGACTATTTGGCACTTGCAAATTTTGTAGGATCAAACACCCCGTTTGAGCTGACCTCATCTTAATGTTTAAGTATTTTGATCCCCAAGAAGCATGTGCTGTAAGATGCTTGCAACAGGGCATACTTTGTGTTTGAAATAAGTTTATTACCTACAGCTTCGTGTGCTTGCATATCAATTCATAACGTAAACAATTAAAGAGTTGTGTCATAACTACGATCAGCAAGAACTCGAAATATGTCTTA
Organism: Eilema depressum; assembly: GCA_914767945.1. Classification (NCBI taxonomy): domain Eukaryota; kingdom Metazoa; phylum Arthropoda; class Insecta; order Lepidoptera; family Erebidae; genus Eilema; species Eilema depressum. Next base: position 28,189,760 of record OU612012.1, on the reverse strand, counting down.
ATGCGTGCTCATAGAATCGAAAATATGTTGGTCGACAGTTATGCGTTATGACTTTTTGTAATGTGTTCTAGTGACGATGTTAATTTGCTAATATGATAACTACATTTCGAGAAGTTAGTCGTAAAGTGTTAATGTGCTAAAATGCCTACAAAATGGCCTCAATGAGACTTGTTTGCTAAGTTTTTGTGTTCGTGAACTGTTGTCAATACAAACTATCAACGAGGTGGAAATAGATTTTACGTTGAAGCATTCATTTACAAACACATTCATTTCAAATACAAACTTTTCTACCGGCCTTGGCCCGTCTCAATCTACCCATGTAGACCGTAGTTTTTTTATATACCACTCAGATCGCAGACAAGCACATGGCGCACCTGAATGGAAGTTATTACTGTGGCCTATAGACGAGTGCAACACCAGGGGAGTCACACTCGTGCTGCTGACCCTGTAAAAACAGTAAGGAGTCACCCCCCCTAGCACTACCATGCAGCAGCCAAATTATCATAAGTTGCTGATTTTACATCGTGTTAGGTTGCGCGAATAGATTTTCTGTACTGTGTATCTTAAGTGTCTATCTAGAATAAAATATTTTTTCTTGCTTTCTTTTTTTCTTTCTAATTTAAAATTGATCAAAATTATTCGTACCTACGAACTAATTAAAAACTATGGCTTCTTATAAAAAGTACTAATTGCTTTATTCAATGGCTCCCGCCCCAAGCAGGGCATTGTAAACTCAATTCTATCGAGTCTTATCAATCAATCATTTTGGTGACGTGATTAATTTTTCAATGATTGAAGACACTCGAGAGATTATTATAAATATTAGAATTAAGGTAGGTATAATGAAAAGAAATGAAAGTGATGTTATTAAAAAGGTTCAAAGTTCTTTAAGGAGCAGAGATCGGTTTAAGAATAGAATGCGTGAAAGGAGGGTGCAAGGAAAATAGATGACTTTTCTTGAGTTCCTTCGATTACAAGCACTTTAGGATTCTTCCCTCATTTATATGACTGTGGTAGTAAACAAGGGTATTGGCAGCCAGAAACGTGAATTTCTCCGTCTTGTTTGGAACGTCCAAGATGAAAATCCACCGCCAGGCTAAAAAGAAATTACTCGTCAAACAACTTTTTTTTTTTGTTTCCTTTCCTTATTTAGGTTTCCGTATATCAAATAAAAAAAATCTTCATAGGATCAAGTCATTGTCACATTTAAACAAAATTAACAAGCGTACAACCCCCCAAAAACGTAAATGTTATCTTTAAGCTGTTACTCCAAGTTAAAGAACAACTGCCAGGTTAATGAGGTTTTTCTCGATTTCTTTACATACATCGTATTTGAAGGATAAACAAGGTTATTTCTACCCCATTTTGCTTTGTAATATCATTTGAATGCAAATCCTACTGATACTACGAGTATAAACGCGAAAGTTTTCAAGTATGGATGAATGTTTGATACCTACTCTTTCAGGTAAAAACTACCTACTGAATGAATTTTAATGAAAATTTACAATAATATAGCTTACACATCAGAATAACAGGCTACGTTTGGTCGCGATAACCGACATCCACGCGGGCGGAGCCACAGGCCCATGGAGAAGGAAATGATTCTGTCCTCCGTGCACAGGCCACAGGTAACACTAAGTACTCGTAGTTAGAAATAATAATGAACTTCATGCGCTAGGACGTATACGCCTCATTATCAAATATGATTGACCCAAAACTTTTCTACCTAAACTTATTGTAACTCAATATATTTCGGCAGATGACCATTCAAGTATTGCTCCATTCGAGCAGCCAATAGAAGATACACAAAGCACGATTAGCCTAATAACAGAATGTCGGACAATACCATAACTAAGCGGGTCAAATTCTTTAAATTATAGCCGAAACGAAATCATTGTAACATAACAATCCACCAACCCACTTTTATATTCGATTAATCTGTATATATTTATTAATATATACGCATAATTAATGCCCAAAACACCCATACAATAACATCAACAACACAATGGATATTATTATAAATAAACATATAACATAACATGCATTGGGCAATTTCGCTGTATTAATTTTATTAATAATTGCAGCTACATCGAATTTGAAACTTTATTTATATTTAAAATAAGGTTCATTTTACGTAATCCAATAATAAAAAGACATAATTATGTATTATGCTATACAAGTTTAGAACTTACTGCTTTAAACTTAGAAATAATTTTCGAGAAATCAAATTAATAAAAGTGCCGTAATTTCTATGATATTTGATAACATCAATTTGCTAATTTTACGATGTATTTAGTTTTGCCGGTTCAAGAATAGGAGTGTTAATTACATTAATCAATTGTATTTATCTGGGTTACTGCGTTAGTGGGGATGGGTATATTATGGGGCTCACCAAGATTTTGACGGCCTCAGTCATTGATTTAAATACTTACTTAGTAAGTAAGGCCTCAGTCAACCTCACCAGCTCAAGACGGGCAATTGCCCACGGTATTATGATTCACGGCGTCAATTTGCTGCAGTTTTGGAGTTCATGGTGTCCTATTTCCCCTCCTTCTCTCAATAGTTTTGATGTAGGTAGATACTTTAAAGCAGCGACTGCCGAACTCCCTACCTTTGGAGGTAAGCCTGTGCCTGTGTCATCTGTTAATCTAAAATTTTACAGGCGAGGTTGGGTTGTTTCCCAAAAGAACAGAAAGCTGTAGAATGAACTCCCCGCGGTGGTTTTCCCAACATAACATAACATTAACATAAAGTCACGCCTATATCCCCGAAGGGGTAGGCAGAGGTGCTAGCACCCACAAGGTTTTCCCAAGCGACTATAATATGGGGTTCTTCAAGAAGGCCATTAGAAGGTTTCTTCAGGGTCAGCAGCTCGAGTGTCCATAGGTCACGGTAACCACTTTTCATCAGGTGGGCCGTGTGCTTGTCCGCCACCTAAGTGGAAAAGATCTTAAGGTGCCCCGAAAATAACCTCTTGTCACTATCATCCTTGTGCTCGTCCAATTTTCGGCTAATTCGTAGCGATTGCCGTCTGACCCCCCGGTCTCAGTTGTGGAAAGTGACCAACCACTGACAGTGCTATTTAGATTGATCATACAGGCCTCCGTCGACTAGTAACAGCCAGGACTAACTTTTAACCCATCGAATAAAAAACACGGAGAAATTTTAATACTCTCAATTAGGTATACAATTACCCGCAAAAGCAAACTTATTACTAAAAAAAATTATAAAATAAACAGTACCTAAGGCTGTTACAGCGTTTTTTATAAAAGACTATTCAATCTTCTTTTATTTTATATTTCATTTTCCTAGCTCGGCAGGATGAAATTGAAAACTAATTACAGAATTTTGCCAGAGCACAATTACCAGGCGGCGAGTTAATAAAACATTTTATTTTGTTTGCATTCTGTCTGCATCCTCGCCTCTACAAATTTGATTAAATGTTCATTCAGTACGTAGGTACCTAGTCACTCAGTTGCTTGATTAAACTTGAAGCTGCCCGTCTCATCCCTCACTGTATAAACTTTTGATTTCTAGCCTTATAAACTAAAAACTTTTCTTGGGTACTTGACTGTCTAGTCAAATTAGTTCAAAATAAGGAAACTTGTATGAAATAAGAAAAGTATAACGTCCCTGCGGTGGTTATCCCAAGCGACTACAATATGGGCTTCTTCAAGAAGGGCATTAGAAGGTTTCTTCAGGGTCGGTAGCACGAGTGTGACGCCCCTGGTGTTGCATACGTCCATAGGCCACGGTAACCACTTTCCATTAGGTGGTCCGTGTGTTTGTCTGCCACCTAAGTGGTATAAAAAAAAATTGAAATAATTTATAGGTTAGGTGGATGATTTAAAATAAAATAATAACGATACAATAAGCACAAATGCAACTTTGATCGCTCTTCTTCATCCTAGCGTTTGTTCCCTCCCAGCCGCATCCAAAGCTTTTCAGCTCGGAATCTGGGGTCCGCTTTACCAGTCTTAACTACGGATTTGGCAAGACCTCGATATTTTCCGTGAAGCGATTGCCATCTGACCTCCACAACCCAGGTAACATTAGGCGATATCGAAGCTTTGCAGCTAGACCGTTGTTTTTGGACTTTTTAGGGCTCCAACTACCCGTAACGACTGCCATAAGATGTTCTTATGGCAACCGGGACCGACGTCCTAACGTGCTCTCCGAGGCACGACCAGACCAATGCAAATATCCATATTTCATGAACACAAATATTTGCACTGAGCGGGGATCGAACCCGCGCCTCCTGCGTAGCGGCCGCGTTCACTACCGCTACGCCACGGAGGCTGTCAATGCAACTTTGATCGCTTTAACACCAACATAAGCTGTGCAATCGTTCATCCTTTACATTTTCAAAATCCTTCCTTAACTTTCAACACATTATAGTTTGCGTGCGTTACTGATAGATAAATATGATATTTGGCTCCACGAACATACTTTGCGAATCTGTTTACAATGCTTTGCATTGCATTGCAAACTTGTGATATCACCACTGCTTCCATTTCTATACTCCTTTGAAGCGAAGATAAGCTGGTTACATCACATTTCACTGGATGTTATATTATTGGTGTCACGCTTAGACTATATACAAAGTCTATCTAGCTAGAGGCAAAATCGATTAGGTACATTTGCATAAGCGAACTGAGCTAATTAGTATCGACTGTTAGGTATTTAGTTGGCTTCTTCGTTAGTTATAATACCTACTATTAATTACCTTTAGTCTCAGTAGTTCGGTTGCTAGTAGTACCGTTTACATCGATTCAATTTCTCAAAACTAATTAGGTTCGCGGGCAATTGCTAACATTTATAGGTAGTCTCTTAGTATTTATTCGATCTGTATTTCAAATACATAATTTACTTTTACCACAGATTACCTTGTTACGTTCTATCCAACTGTTAATTAGATTAATTTTTGTCTTATTAATCAGAATGCCTGGATTCTACCTATTACCAAAACAGACCTAGACCCTTGTGACATCAAATTATTGTTACAGTATTATGTTCAAACTGAAAAAATATATTCTGCTTACAAAAATAACATACCAATTTGTTTTTAGGGTTCCGTAGCCAAATGGCAAAAAACGGAACCCTTATTTAACCCTTCGTCATGTCTGTCCGTACGTATGTCTGTCTGTCCGTCCGTATGTCACAGCCACATTTCGCCGAAACTATTAGGCCTATGCTGTTGAAACTTGGTAAATAGATGTATTCTGTGAACCGCATCAAGAATTTCACACAAAAATAGAAAAAAAGCATTAAATTTTGGGGGTCCCCATACTTAGAACTGAAACTCTAAATTTTTTTTTTCATCAAACCCATACGTGTGGGGTATTTATAGATACGTCTTTAAAAATGCTATTGAAGTCTCTAAAATCATTTTTTTCTAAACTGAATAGTTTGCGCGAGAGATACTTCCAAAGTGGAAAAATGTGTCCCCCCCCCCCCCTCAAACTTCTGAAATAAGAGAATGATAAATCTTTAAAAAATATATGATGTACAGTCAACATCAATAGTAGCGTAGTATCTGAATTGTCCAAAAGAAATGCATTGCAAGATATATCACAATAGCACAGACAATAGTCTGACAAAATCGCGTCGCATAAGTGTTTGGTACATTAATATTTTCATAATACGAAAGACAGGACGACCGACTGTTACATCTGCTTCTACACGTAACGAAATTGTTAGAAGGACAAGATACAATGGGTTCACTCCAGTCGCAAACTTGGCTACTGAGTTTAATATAATATATCACGGTCAACAGTCCGACGTGTATTGCATAAAGCAGGAGTACATCACCGCAAACCGGCCAGAAAGCTTGCTCTGACTGCAATACACAAGGAAGAACGATTGAGATTTGCACGAGACTATCTAGACTTCAATTTCGAGAATGTCATATTCAGTGATGAAAAAACTTTTACATCAGATGAAAGTGGAAGGGTCACCTTGTGGCGAATTAATAACACAAGGTATTTTGAAAGAAATATTGTCAATGTTCATGCAAGCGGCAGAATAAACCTTGGATTTTGGGGCTGGATGTCGTCTGCTGGGCCTGGAGAATTAATAGAAATTGGTGGACGATTGAATGCTCAAGGTTACGTTGATATTATGGAAGACGTTTTGATACCAACTGTTAGAAATTGTTATCCAGGCATCGATCCGTTTCATTTTGTTCACGACAATTCACCCGTACACACTGCAAGATTGATCAGAATCACAGATTAATAAATAGTTACTACATGGTTTAGAGAGCACAATGACGAAATTATTGCTTTGCCATTTCCACCTAAATCTCCGGACATAAATCCAATTGAAAACATGTGGGGATTGATGGTGCAAAACTGGGATCCGTCAACTCCTCGCACTGCAACCGCTATTTGTAATCATGTATTCGAGTTATGGGAACACTATAGAGGAATGTATACATGTCAGAACATGGTCATGTCCATGCGGGAACGTCTTCAGTGTATTATAGATAATGCAGGAGGCCATACCCAATTCTAAAAACGCCATTGAAAACCTTAACTTTAATTATGCAAGTATGCAAGTGTAAATTTTTTTTAGCTACAATGTAAACGTTTTTTAGTAGATAAGTGGTATGTTAATTTTAAAGTTTGTTTTTTTTTTTAAATAAAGCATCGGTTGCGAAAATTAATTACTTTTTTTTAAATTCTCAAATATGTGATTAATCCATTAAGGGCCCGTGGTCCTACTACATCGAACAGCAGTGCTATTCTCTAACTTTCACTCGTCAACGGACACAGCGCTGCTGGCTCGTCGTAGAGCAATCGACCAATCCCATCATAGAATCTTCGGCGAGCACAACCTTGTTCTATGATGTGATTGGTCGATTGCTGCGGGCTCGTCGACTAGTAAAAAGTTAGAGAATAGCACTTTTTTATACCACTTAGATGGCAGTCAAGCGCACGGCCTACCTGATGGAAAGTGGTTACCGTGGCCTATAGACAATATTTGTTTAAGTGCCTACTTAAATTATTTTATTTAATGACTGTACTCTGTCCAGTTGCTAATCCGTCCACCTGAGAATCTGTCCAGCTGAGAATCTGTCCAGTTGCGAATCTGTCCACTTGCTACGGAGGGGTACAACACCAGGGGCATCACACTCGAGCTGCCGACACTGCTGCTAATAATTGAATAATACCACTTCCCCTTTTGTCTGACTATTTTGATTCAATTAAATATCAGTCACTTTAAAAACACAATATAGTTATGAGTATTGAAAAAAAATTGAATCAGCTTATTTTGAAAATAGTTTTTTTTTATTATTTTGAAACCTTAACGCGAGTGATTAATATTAAAAAGAAGTAAGTCAGGTTATTAAAAAAATAATAGAGTCAATACTTTTGGAACTCAGTTTTTGATCAGCTACTATTGACGCTGACTGTACATACATCCCATAACATTCAAACATTGTCAGTATACAGAACAATATTGACATTCTGTCGCCCTAAAATGCATGTATAGAAATTTTTTGATCAGCTTCGGGCGAGCTTCGGTGGCTCAGTGGTCAGAGCATTCCTCCTGTAAGAGAATATTTTTTTTATTTTATTTAAAAACACCACTCCCATTCAAAGTTACCAACCCTAGTGGGGACGATTGTACCAGGAATTTATGCGGGTATAATTTCCCCCACCAGAATGAATTTAGTGGGGAAAAGTGGATATACCTAAAATTTTTTATCATTTCACTTTGCCCCACCAGTAGGGGCGCTTGGTGGGGCAAACTGGAAGTACCTACCCCAAAAATCGAGGGTTCGAGTCCCGCGTGACGTGGATTCGCTTTTTTCTATCTTATATTGATTTGAATAGTTAGCATGCAAAATGCTTTAAAATTTCATTTAAATATTGACATTATCTTACTCACACAAATCGCGTCGTTCACGCGGTTTTTTGCGATGCATTGTGTTAGTTGACTGTGTCTGTACAGTAGATGGTCTAAGGTGTCACATAATAGGGACATATATCTTCCAACTTCGTGTCATCGAAGGTTAATTAACATACAAACTCGATTACGCTTTGCATTTAGATAATTAAAACCCAGTAACAGTAGTCTCTGAGAATTACTTAACATAGAAAATTATTTACATTTTGCACGATCTAGGAACACGATCGCACGGAACTATTAGTGCAAACTGGTGCAGATGTATGTCTCTAAAGAACTGGAAAACTGGAGCCCTGTACTGGTTCATCAACTTCTTAGAGATTATTAATTGCTTCCGTCTGAACTATATATTTTGGAGCCCAGAGTATGCATTTCCTAAAACATACCTACTTACCTACATAATAATATATCTGGAAAAATATTTTTACTACCTATTGCTTTAAAGAACATCTATGGTAGTCGTTAGTTGGAGACCTCAAAAAAGCTGGCTAGTCTAACTACAGAACTTCGATATCGCCAATTGGCTGTGGAGGTCAGATGGCAGTCGCTTCACGGTAAATATCAAAGTTTAGCCACATCACAGTTATTGGAAAACTGACCCCAACTGAGTTGAGAAAACGTTCAGAGGATGATGATGCTCTTAGGCTGGCCTCACTCAGCTGAAATGTCTATCGGAATGCATATTCTTAATTTCCGACATCTTGACTCGCTCACACATTATCATGAAAATTCAGTATGAAGCATCTGAATTTTTAAGTTATGTGTAAGTACCGTGTTACACGACTGAAGCATTCCTATTGGCTCACTCTAGCTGCATAACAGAAAATCATAATGTGAATTCAATATTACGTGTCCCGCTCTATTCATATGAATCCGTTCCGATCAGGAATTCAGAACGCTCGTGAGTAACATTCTTACAGATCTCTCTTATATTATTATATTGTGTGGAATTCTAAGCTTTCGAAATTAATAATACGAATTCAGAGAGACATTTCGGCTTTGTGAGACTAGCTTTATTAGTGAATCATAAGTCAAATAAAAAAAACTATAAATCACAAAACATTAAGAATCCCGGAACAGAATGCATCGGCGAGCAGCGGAACATGTAGATATATAGGAACAATAGGTCGTAATGCAGCCGGCCTTGTCTCAGACTCTTGTTTAGTACACATTTTGCTTTACGCGAACATTAAAAATTGTAGAATTTGTTAACACATTACTAGAGGCTGTGACTAACTTGTTCAGTGAGGAAATGAGTGTCTATATAGGTATTTGTAGTTGTTTCACATTGGCTCGTTAATTGACTTGCTGTAGCTATAATAGCAGAGTATTTTAATTATTACGTTACACGCCACTGCTGTAGAAGTTCGATCCTCGGCCACGCATCTTTAGTTTTAAGGTCATGTCATTGTATGTATTAAAAATTATTCTGGTGGATAGTCGAGGGAGCTTCTAGGACGTCGACCAATTTTGAGTACTGTAATAAGCTAGGCTTGGCGAATAAAATGTGTTTTTTTGTGGGGATCAAATTTTCTCCCCTCGCTTCTGATCACCTTTTTTTTTCTAATTCGTATTGTATGGAAGAGTAAAAATTGTGTCTTATATCTTTACCATGGTCGCGTAAATGAACGGCCACCTTTACGATTTGCATGTCGATTATTTGGTTGATCTGATAACAAACAGGCTGATGGGAGGCTCTTTTGTTATTCTAGCTCTTCGTGAACAACATTAGTACTGCAAACTAATCTGATCATTTAAGTTGATTACTTCTTGTTAGAAAAATAGTACTGAAATTTTTGTAGCGCCTTTGTCAGACGAGGAGGCAAAAATAATCTGATATTTTTTTTTAAATTATATTTGGGTCTTTGTGATTACTGAAAAAGCTTATGATTCGTATGGTCGGGTCACTTCGTTACTCATACTCATCACTCATCCATCAGTCACCGAATTCGTTTCATTTTTATGCAATACTAGCTTTTTCCCGCGGCTCCGCCCGCGTGGATGTCGTTTATCGCGACCAAATTATAGCCTATGTCCTTTCTCAAGGTTTATTCTAACTTTATACCAAATTTCATCAAGATCGGTTATGTGGTTTAGGCGTGAAAGCGTAACAGATAGACAGCAAGACAGAGTTACTTTCGCATTTATAATATTAGTATGGATTGTTGGCAGATATTGCGAACCAAATCAATACCTCGTTCTAATCAAACCCGATGTCATAGCCCCAAGTATAAAACTATTTGAAAAGTCATAATAAAATTTTAAGAATATTATTATTTATGTTTAATCAATAGGTACACCGATCGCGATCATGAATTGACTTAGATGAGTATCTACTTAATTCATTAAGACAAGGAAACTAGGCATTGCTTGTGGTCAAATGCTCGCTATACTAGGGTGTAGGGATGTAGTTAGTTTAGTAACAATATAACTACATGTCAATGAAATAATTAGCCAAAACGTAGAGTTAAACAATTTCACAAGCTCTGGTCGCATTCTTCAAAAATATGACTCGCCACCATCATGTCATAGGTGACCATTCTCTTCATTCTAGTCACGAGTTAATTGCTCAACAGCGAAGGTAAAATTTATACTACACAAACGGTCCGCGTATTTGATTTACATAAAATAATGGGTGAGTTTCTTCACGTGAAATAAATAATATTATTTACAACACACCTGCTCATAAAATTGCTATTATTTCACCGCAATTAGGCACGTAATGACACCTATTATCAAACTGTGACTGTGGGCGTTCCGCATCTAGTTCGCGGCGGGGTGCGGAGGAGGGGGTTCCATAATGGATCCTCAACTCCGCATCCTGCAGGTGAACGTGGGCCACGGTGTCGACGCTCAGGCACTTCTGCTCCAGAGCATGGCACAGTGGTCCATAAATGTCGCCGCTGTCGCCGATCCATACACTCATCGGCCACCCGGGCCAGCCTGGGTGATCGACCTGGATGGGTCGGTGGCACTGGTGCATATCGCCGCTGCAGGCGGCCGTGATGTTTGATGATTACCGTCCTCGGCTCTCTTAAGACCCTCGCCTGACGGTTCGGGTCTCAATAGCGCCTCGGTGGTAATCACCAACTTTACTCACTTGTACCAATGTGCTAATATCCTTGAGAGTCCACTTATGTATATAAGCCGTAAATATATAAAAGTCGATGTACGGACAACGGATATTCCCCCTGCTCCCATTACGAGGTGAAACCTGTGGGGAGCCGGGTCGTTCACAAAATATAAGATATATATCGGGATCGAGACTCCGAGGTGAAAAAGCTTCAGATGCGACTGGGAATTAACGCTAGGATGAAGAAGAAGTCTATACATCATGTTATGAAGTAAACCTGGCAGTAAGTAACAGTGATAAACAAGGAGTACCAGAGACATACAAGAAGGTAGACTAAGTAGACTAAGGTAGACTAAGTAGACTAAGCATTTTTTGTAAGTAGTCCAAAAAAAAGCCCGCTGAGTTTTCTCAGGCCAGGGCCGCGTTTCGAACCGGTGCGGTGGTCCATTTGTTAAGCTAGTCTTTAGTACATATATGTACCTATATTTTTGACGTTTTGATGGTCTATACAGAATAAATGATTTTTGACTTTGACTTTGACTTTGGTATGTAATGCTACCCGCAGAGTAAAAGTACGGAAGAAACGAAATGAGAATCCTAAAATATAGTAAATCCTAAAATACAGTCGTAAACGTACCTATTGTGGAAAAGATAATTTAAAACCGTCGAAGTATAAAGAAATTTGGATTGGCTTTGTGCGGTCTCGGTGGCTTAGTGGTCAGAGCATTCCCCCTGTAAGGGAAAGATCGCGGGTTCGAGTCCCGCCTGAGATCGATTCTCTTTTCTCTTTCTAAATTGAAGATATATATTTGTGTCTCGTAAACAAAACTATAAACAAATATGTCTGGTTATGCCAACGTCAGCGGGCGAATCAAGCCCTATAATAAGATTTGAAGCCAGTACTAGATTGCTAGAATTGAATCTTAGTTATTACAGACTCATCTTTGAATTTCTCAAGCAATTTTCTTGGCGCTAGTAAGCTCATTGACAAGTTCCATTTGAGTTTACAATAATCAGAAAACTTATTTTATATTTTTTGATGTCTAGAGGGCGGTTAATGTAAAGTTGAATCAAAGTTTGTTGGATTGCAACCCGACGAATTTTGATATTGTTCAGATGAATGTTGATATCACGTCATTCACTTCATTCTTTACTATATTTAGTCACAACTTTCTTCAGAAAATATAATTCTATATACATACATTTACGCTTATGCCTCCGGGGATAGGCAGAGACATCAGCCCGCCATCTTCAGCTTCTTATTTATACAGAATGTTACTTTTTCGGATTCCAGTCGGTTCGATTACCGGGTGTGGCAAGCGAATTTGTAAGAATCTTAGAATGCAGTTATGTTTCTTTTTTAACCGACTTCAAAAAAGGAGGTTCTCAATTCGTACCCAATTTTTTTTTTTTTTTTTTTTTTTTTTTTTTTGTATGTTTGTTACGCGATTGTGAAGCCAATTCTAGACGGATTTTGAAAATTCTTCTTGTGTTCGTAAGTAGATTATTCCGAAGTGGTCCCATTTAAATTTCGTAAAGATCTGATGATGAGTTTCCGAGATTAGACCAAGGAACTCTTCAAAAAGTACCAGGAAATCAGCCGCGATTGCTGCAATGGCATATTATTGCAATGTTTCTGCCATTACACATCATAACATCACGCCTGAGTCCTTTGAAGGGGTACGCAGAAGTGTTCAGAATATTCAGCTATATTTCCGGTGTATATGCATTGATTTTAAAAATTATTTTTGAATAATGATTTAAATTTTTTTTGTAGCGTGGCCGGTTCGATCTGTATTGCAGCGTCAGCAGCGCATGTACAGTCAGGTCACTATACATGCGATGTACAGTCGTGAGACTGTACAAACTCACTAAAAAGAGAAAAATAAATTCATTTTTAACAAAAAAGTTTAACCGACTTCAAGAAACGAAGAAGAGGCACTGAAAAGCGAAAAATAACTGAATTTACAGACTTACTGATTTATTAGAAGTCGGTGCCAGCCAACTTTGTTTGTTGTGTCTGAACTACTATGATGCAATCAATTGAAATATGGCCTCTCTTGGGCTAGGTACCGACTTCTAATAAATCAGTAAGTCTGTAAATTCAGTTATTTTTCGCTTTTCAGTGCCTCTTCTTCGTTTCTTGAAGTCGGTTAAACTTTTTTGTTAAAAATGAATTTATAAAAATAAAGGAATGTTTCCTTTAAGTAAAATGAACCAACTTAAGGATTTATGGTAGTTTCCATACAGAGCCCGACTTATTTTTCCACCCTATATAGTTCACGAGATTCCTCTATTGGCAATAAACCTCACAATACTAAGGGCGAATTTTCTTCAAGTCCATTTCACTTCATCATCTCTGACTCATCATTTTTTACTCAATCGATTTCATGGAGACCCAGTTTAAGTGAACGGATTTTTCTGATGAAATCCAGCCTTAGTTGTGGACAGGGTTACAATAAACCAGTTTATCGGAATTCATGACTTTCGCTCATACACCACAATGATGGACCATAGAGGAATGCTGTCGAGGTCAACATAACTAAATATTGGGTAACATCAATTGCATTTGTTTTGTAAAACCATTCTGTTAATTACCTTAAGAGAGTTTCTACACATTCTAAGGTACTTTCATCATCATCTTTATAGCGGTTACCTAGTTTTTTTCTTAATAAATATTCTACGACATACACAACACTATTTAGACCAACAAAAAGCATAGCAGCTATCATAGCAGCTATCATAGCTGGCTAATGCGGGAGCGGAGCGGAGCCTTCTAACCTAATCTATCCAAGTCGGATACGGAAAAAACGGATAAAAACACTTATGATTAAGAAATATTAAAACGAATATTAGAATAAAACACCTTTATGAACTGTGGAATGAACTCCCCGCGGTGGTTTTCCCAAGCGACTACAATATGGGGTTCTTCAAGAAGGGCATTAGAAGGTTTCTTCAGGGTCGGCAGCACGAGTGTGACGCCCCTGGTGTTGCATACGTCCATAGGCCACGGTAACCACTTTCCATCAGGCGGGCCGTGTGCTTGTCTGCCATCTAAGTGGTATAAAAAAAAAAAGTTATTTATTGAAATGAGTTTCGATTATTAGTATAAACAAATAAATGAAAACAAATATTAGTAACAACAAATTTATGATAAGTGATATTATGAATTTCAATGATTATAGGTATATTTCAATATTTATTTGTAAAATTTTTATGAAGAATGATCATTATGACTTTAAATGGTATGAGAAAAATTTTCGGAAATCCGATGATAGGAGTTGAAAAGTTATGTAAGAAAATGCGCACCCCAGTAACACCTTCCAAGTTGTATCCAAGGCCGTACGGGGGGCATCCTAGCGTTCATCCCGGTCGCATCCGAAGCTTCCACCTCGGAGTCCGGAGAATCTGGGTATTTGACTGAACTTCGATATTGTCTGTGAAACGATAGCCTTCTGACCTCCAAAACCCATTTCGGCTTCAAATATACTGCACCACATAGTTAAACAAATCGTACGACTGTGACCATGATCCATGCTACTTTATCAGCGTTAGGCCCTTTTCACATGCACACGGTCACGGTACGGTCGCCGTGCCGTGTATAGAAGAAAAATGTATGAGATATTTACACCCGTATTCACAAACAATACTGTGAGGTCTCATAGTGTGCTCGAGCGCATAGGGCTGGTAAAATTAATTCACAAACATCACGGAGCAGTATCTAACGCAGTGCGTTCCCTCAACAAAGTATTACTTAAGTGTTATCAATGAATAAAAAGGCTTGCCAAAACGAACGCACTGAGAATTTGTCGTTCTTTGCACAGTTTTGGTAGTACGCATAGCGAAGTATTGTTTGTGAATACGGGTGTTAGACAGCTTTCACATGGCACGGTCACGGCACAGCGACCGTGCCGTATGTAGCTCATACATTTCTACTTTACATGGCCAGGGCCTTACTAATGTTTATATATGCAATATAATATATTCTATCTAATATATAATCTATCTATCTATTGATGTTTTGAGTTTGAAGTTTGAAGAAGAATAAAGAAGAAATTTGAAGTTACGGGAACATTGCATCCGTGTGGGGACAGAGAAAGAATACAAGTATCACTACCCCATCTCATCCGAAGGGTGTCGTAAAAGATGAGTAGCGTAAAAATACGCAGACGATATCACTACAAGAGAAGGAAAACTCGAAATAAAACCCTGTACCAACCCGACTGGCCAACGTGGAAACAGTAGGCCAAAGCCTTCCAAAATTAGGAGAGGCATAGGCTTAGAAACTAGTTTAAGGTGTATTATGAGTTTATTTACTGGATATAGGTCCACTAGTGGACTGCGGTAGCATAATTGATTGATCAATAATTGAGGATAAGATGTAACTCACTGGGTATTCCAAGCTCCAAATAAACTCATAAACATCTAAAACTAGTTTTTTAACAAACTTATTAGACACCTTCACGTGGCGATGCACTCGACTGCTAGAACTAACCACAGATGAAGTAGCATCACGCCATCACGACCAATTGCAAACACAAGAGGAAAAAATACAACAGGTCTAACCCCAAGGTCATTGACAAACATTCACCATCTTTATTTACTATCGTGAGCACCCAGCTTTACGCAATGGAGCAAACACTTGCTGATTCACATAAATCCAACCACTTCTAACAGCCTCAAATACTCTCTTCACTTTTCGACATACGAATTGGTGCGATATACCACAAGGTTGTAAAAATATTCAATCATGTAATCAAACAGAGAACCGCACCCATATACGTTCACTTTTTATTACCAAACGTTTAATTACATAGATTTAAGTAAGATGGGCATATTATAATCGAGTATAATAATATAATGAACATTATTAAATAATGTCTTGTAACCTTTATCCTACACGGTGATTCACTGATCTAATCAGATTTCCAACTTCTAACCTTATACAATCTGAATTTGTACCCTCAATATCAACATTATCTCCTATAAGCGGGGTGTGAAAAAGCATCTGCTGAGCCCATGAAGCTACGGGCCAATATTGTAACATTGTTGATGTTTGTAATGGCTCATTCCTGAGGTGTTGTCTTCAGCTTGCCATACCAGGTAAAGTCATATTGATGATGATTTTTTGTAATAAAGGAAATTATCAAAAAAAAATATTTTGGTATAGTTCACGGGTGCATCCGAAACTTTCTATTTCTGCTTTTCCATTCTATGCTAATATTATAAATCTGAAAAGTTTGTTTGTCTGTTTGAACGCGCAAATGTAAGGGAGTATACTGTTTCGGATTTCAAAAAATCTTTTTGTGTTCAATAGCCCGGTTATCGATGAAAGTTAAAGATTATATACCATCACGCTATTACAAAAAGGAGCGGAGCAGTGATCAAAAATGTCAATAAATCCGGAGATTTCCATACATTATTTGAAGACAAAAATTACAAGCTTAAAGGGGCGGTTCGGGGTTTCAAAATATGTCTCGGGCGAAGCCAGGGCGGGTCGACTAGTGTTAGATAAACATAGTCAGATGTCAGATAAAGAATCTGAAAGGCTAAAGTACTAAACAAAGATCAATTGTTTCGCAGAAGGTAATTGCACTTTGCACCGGATAGCGCTAAATGACTGTCAGTATCCGAGTGTGTTCTTAGACGATTTGATTTCGACATACTTGTCCATTATATTGCTGGGTCGAGAAAGCGAATACAGTGTTATATAGTGTTTTTTTTTATAATAATTTGGTGCAGAGTATGTAGTACGCTACTTATCTATATTAGGGTAATTTTTATTAAGTTACTATAACGAATACATTCCTAACCAAAAAATAAAATCTACATCATTGAAGCATAACATGTTAATATAGGTACTGATGGCAGTAATTTTATTTATAAACATGAAAGTAGGTAGTCGTATTCCTCAGGAAATCTAAGATGAACGATAATAGAATGATACATTCCTATTCCTGAATTTCGATTTATAACTAGATCTGAGGATAGACAGAGTTGTATATACTGTAAGTTAAGCAATAAAATTATTGGTACTGTGAGGAATGCAGTAAAAAAACTTTATTTGCTAAATCCGACCCTTGAAAGTCATTCCTAGGTACTTACTGTAACGCATATTGTTCAAAAGCCGCGTGGTTCCCGGCAGAGTAGAATTTGGGTCACTTCTACCCATGCGGTGTCGTACAAGGCGACAGGGATCAGAGACATAAAAGATAGAAATAGACAGATAAAAATATAGTCGCGCTTTCCACTGATAGATGGCACTAGTATCTCGTGTTACAAATTCTAATTTTATCGCTTTGTTATCTCATAACCTTCCTAATCAGAAGGTCTAAGCAGCTGAATGACCAACATCGCGAAACGTTTTAAGGCTGTTTAACATCAGACAGATATATACAGCCCAGACTCAGCCTCAGGTGCATAGCTCGAGTCAATAATAGTGCCCGGAATACGGTTATAGGCTCGCCCTCTATTACGTGGGACCTAATATAACAATGATTGGTGAAATGTGGGGGTTAATTAACTTCTGCCTAACCGTCCGGCGATAAAGGCGTGATATGTATGTACGCATATTGTTCAAAGTCTCCTGACTTTTAGTCTTCTGACTGCTGAAATAAGCGGGCTGTCAACTTAAAAATACCTCAGAGCCTAGCAAAGTTACATAAATCACATCTTGTAATCGATTACCATCTTAAATATTCATACAGAACGATCATTACTCATTACGTAAGTAACCGCAGGTCTTTGCGGTTAGCTGCAAGCAAGTAAGTATACTATGATATCTGTGGTTACATTGTATGTGTGGTTAACCGCGAAAAATCATAATTGGTCTAACTATCAATATTATCTTTGATAGCACCAATTACCAAAGTAAGATTATTGTGGATTATTATCGAGGTCGAAGAGTAGGTACAAGTGTGATTTTATTAGGTGTTGAAATAAAACCACTTTTAACGGATTCTATTGCTCGCATTTTATTTGGTACTTGCTGTAATCTGGGGTTGCCGGCGTAGATGTCGGTTACTGCGACTAAACAATAGTAAACATAGCCTAATCTATCTGTGTGTCAAACATCAAGATCAGGTGGTTCAGGCGTAACAGACAGACAAACAGACAGTGCTACTGCCGCATTTATAATACCTATTAGTATGGATAAGGATGCATACTACTAATATTATGCATTAGGCCGATGTTTCGGCTACTAACTATTCAGCCAGCAGCCATGATCACGGGGTGTGGTAGTTTAATTTTTTGTTGAGACAACTACACTGTTCAGTGTCTAGAGAAAATTGATAATTTCCGAAAAAACTATCCTGTTTTTTTAGATTGTAAGTTATATTTTTGATGTTTTCTGAAGTTTACGCGAATATCACTCATCTATAATATAAAAATCGGCCAAGTGCGAGTCGGACTCGCCCATGAAGGGTTCCGTAGTAGCAAAGGCGAAAATTGCGGTTTATGACGTATTAAAAAAAAACTACTGACTGGATCTCGTTCGAACCAATTTTTAGTGGTAGTTTTCATGGCAATTTACATCATATATTTTTTTTAGATTTATCATTCTCTTATTTTAGAAGTTAGAGGGGGGGGGACACACATTTTTCCACTTTGGAAGTGTCTCTCGCGCAAACTATTCAGTTTAGAAAAAAATTATGTTAGAAACCTCAATAGCATTTTTAAAGACCTATCTATAGATACCCCACACGTATGGGTTTGATGAAAAAAAAAAATTTTGAGTTTCAGTTCTAAGTAGTGCTTTTTTTTATTTTTGTGTGAAATTCTTAATGCGGTTTACAGAATACATCTTCTTACCAAGTTTCAACAGCATAGGTCTTATAGTTTCGGAGAAAAGTGGCTGTGACATACGAACGGACAGACAGACAGACAGACGGACCGGACAGACATGACGAATCTATAAGGGTTCCGTTTTTTGCCATTTGGCTACGGAACCCTAAAAATGAATCCCTAAATGTGTTGCTAAGCGCAAATCTCGAGAACGGCTGAACCGATTTCGCTAATTCTTTTTTTAGAATATTCCTTGAAGTACGGGGATGGTTCTTACGGAGAGAAGAATTAAAAAAGAAGGATCGACTTAGGTGGTACAAAGTTCGCGGGGTCAGCTAGTTTAAAATAAAACCAGTTTTTAACGGATTCTATCGTTATTTATTTGCAATAGTTTTAGCCCGACATTTCGGCTACTTTTCAGCGGCCATGATCGCGAGATGATTGTATAATATCCTAAAGGGTATAAAGGGGGGAAGTTATATCATCATCATCATCATCATCTTAGTGATTTGTCTGGTTGCATCCTAGGATTTTACCTCGAAGTCCGGGTTAGGTTAGGAAGTTAGCTTTACGACTTTTATGGGAGTAACTGCCGTATGACCTAACCACTACACTACACTGGTACACTTACTCTACTAACCAGTGGGTAAGTAGATAAAGTGTACCAGCTTGCAGTTGAGGTAGATTGACCCAGAAGGTCTTGGTTCCTTATACCCTGAGGACATGTTGCATCACATGACCTTACCAACATTCCTTCTATTTAAAGTAAATAGTTAAAGCAATCTAATCATCTATTCTGTGAGCGTTTCTTAGTTAATACGTCGTGATGGTATTCGTTTCATTGCCTAGAAGCGTCGGTAGCTTAGTGGTTAAGGAGTCGGCCTTACGATCGAGAGGTCCCGGGTTCGAATCCTGGCCATTACACTACCGACGACGTGAACCCACTCCTAGCACAAGCAATTTAGCTTAGTTGGAGGGGTTAACGGGAATTAATAATATAATATAACAGAATAATACTGTGCTTACGTAAATGTTTGGATTTAATATAGTCCCATACAGTAAATGAGAACGAATAAGAAGTGGCGCGGGTTCAATCCCCGCTCAGTGCAAGTATTTGTATGCATGAATATTTGCATGGGTAAGTATTTCATTGGTCTCGTCGTGCCTCGGAGATCCCGTTAAGTCGTCAATTCCGGTTGCCCTACCAACATCTATGGCAGTCGTTACAGGTCGTTGGAGTCCTACAAAGTCCAACAATTGATCTTACTGCAAGGCTTCGATATTGACAATGGGTTGTGGGGGTCAGATGGCAATCGCTTCACAGAAAATGTCGAAATTCAGCGAAACCCGCAGCTAGACTGGAAAAAAGCGGACTCCAGACTTAGCGGGAAAGCTTCGGGTGGTGAAGAAGAAGTTAATTACGTCTTCTTCATCCAAGAGTAATCCTGGTCACATTAAAAGCCTGCACTTTGGAGCCTGGAGACGGCTCTCCCATTCCTCTCTTCCAAAATGCAGTTTCTTTATTACTTTACGGATGTGACTGCCATCGGCGATTTCGGTGGGGCACCGTACTTTAAAAATAACCTACCAACTGTAGGTGCTCAAGATTAGTTCAACAAGGCTAAGGAAATCTAATCATCTATTCAAGATACGTTTCACACTTGCCTACGATGACGTGAGAGTATTCGCTTACGGTTACAACACTACACATTCTTAACTCATTGCATGTTGTTACCACGTTTTAGCCACCATCATCCTCATAGCGACTACCCAGTTTTGTCAGCAAACTGAGCACGTTAATAATCATGGTACTTTTTTTAAACTACTTAGGTCGCAGAAAAGCACAGGGTCCGCTTGATGGTAAGTGGTTACCGTGGCCTTTGGGCGAGTGCATACCAGAGGAGTCTCACTCGTGCTGCCGACTCTGTAAGAATAGAGATTCTGTGCCGTTAGCGCAAAGATAAGTAGGACAAGATTTTAATTTTCGCACTGACAGCGCAAAACCTCTCCAGTGAGCTCTGGCTGCCCTATTCTTCTCTAAATTTGTAAAGGAACATTGTAATGGCACTCATGTCTTAATACAACTTTGTGAAAGCAGAGATTATTAGAAGTTAGTTAATTTTTATTGAAATTCGAAAACCGATGCCATATTACAAACATGTTATTCTGTACAGGCAGGATAAAGGAAAATATTTCCTTTTACTTATCATGTCTATACATCCTCTGCTTGCAATTCTCAAAAGACGCGTAGGTAATGAGTAAGTTCTGTGATGTGTCCTAGTAACACCCCTAGGTCAAAATATAATATGCCGCTAACTTTAAGACCCTGTGCACCTATGACCGCTTCGTTTTGTTAAAATAATAACATTAAATTGCGACACGCGAGTTCTTTGTCGCATAATATTTCGACAGTTTGTCATTTTGATACGTTACATTCTAAGAAAACCGGTGTTGTGCCATGCGCAATGCAGGGTTCTGTACTTAACCATCTTAATAATGCATCACTTACTTCTACCACTATTGCGCGGAAGTGCGTGACGTCACAAGAGAGACGCCATCTGAAGAATGACAAATGTAAGGGATTTGACGTATATGACAGTCGTCAACATAATGACCATACATTCGTCATTCTATTATTACAATTATACGCCGGCCGCCGCCGCCAATTATATGTGGCATTTCGTGGCGATTTATATTATAAATGACTATGTTATGTTTTGTTGTGCGAGTCGTAAATAATTTATCTATCTTTCTTCGTTCATCATATCAATAAATCCGTCTGATGTTATTGCAGGTTGGAATATCAATACGAGTACATTAGGTCATAGGTGTGTGAAATTCTTACGCCTCCAACTGTATGTTATAAGCTGTGGACAGACAGACGGACAACGGACATACCGTTTTATATTGACTGCGAAAACAACAGCCCACTGCTGGGCATAGGCAGAGGCCTTAGGAGAGCCTAATGTTGGAAGGCCTTGGCCTACTGTTCCGACGCTGACCAAACGGGTACAGTTTTATTTTACGGTACGGTTTCAACATTCGTTGACGCCTGTCATATACGTCAAATCCCATACATTTGGCATTCTATTCCATCATACGCCGAGCAACGAATTGCCACTTGTCTAGGGGGGCGGATGAGATAAGGAGGTGATACTTATTATCCCATCGCCGTCGCCACACGGACTTGCTTTTTCTTTTTCTGTAACTTTTTAAATAAGGCCATGTGAAGGCGGTCAGCACCCACCTTAACTTATAAACACTATGAGCATAAACATGTTCTAGCACAGGCATTACCCAATCGAGTACCACTAACTGGGTAACACATTACTTGTATTCTCGTTGACCCCACCAACCTTCCTATGTGTAAATAAAATGATATTTCGCCATAATAATAAAGTTAAGGCTCATTTAGATTAGGAGAGTTTCTTGCCTGCAAGATACTATTATCGAGTATCGAAAGGACAGAGATAAACAGTTGCTTCGTCTAAACATTCGCAAAACAATAGCCGCTCGCTCGTCCACGCCTGCCGAGAATTGCCTCGACGGAATTTTTAAGAAATAATCGTATTTTGACATAGGCGATATGTCACTTGCGAATCTCGTATGATAAAATCGTACGCGGGGAATTAGTGTTTTCCAGTGTGTAAACACTTTGATATGATAATGGCAAGGCGATTATTGCTAGTGACGTAGTACGATTTTTCTCCTTCTTCCTCGTCGTTCCACCAACTTGTTCCACCAGTGGCACGAGAAGGAATTGTCATTCCTCGTCGTACCACTGAATGCAGATACATGCAGGGATGGTAGCTCTACTTAATTTCTCTTTAGATATTACTCAATAATTTACTGTGTTATGTGACATAAAATACAAATAAACTATAAGTTTATTTATAATAATCTGCTAATAATTAATTAATAGTTATTATTATTAATAGTTAATAATAATACTTATTATTAATAACTATTAATAATTATTTTTATTTAATTAATTTATTATTTATGTTTTTAGATATTTTTTTATTACTAGTAGAGCAACAATCATTCAATAATCATTCAGTGGTACGACGAGGAACGACAATTCCTTATCGTGCCACTGGTGGAACAAGTTGGTGGCACGACGAGGATAAAAGGGATTTTTCGAACCGAAACGTGCGAGAAACCCTCCTCTTCTAATATGTTCAACAAGTGAGTAAAGAACTTTGTATACCGTTTGGACAACTTCCCATTCAACAATCCTCGTAAATTACCTACTCGAAAGTTTCTTTCAATCCACCTGAGCTTCGCCTGTAGCATGCCTCGGCTCCGTATCACCCCTGCTGCTCCGCTGCCTTGTGTAGTAGCGTGATGATATGTAGCCTCTATAATCTTCCTCAAAAACGGACTATTCAAGATAAAAAGAGTGTTCCAAGTTCCAATTCGAAACAGTAGTTCCTGTGATTAGCGCGTTCAACCAAACAATCAAACAAATACTTCGGACTTAGCCCGTGGTATTTTTCGGAACCCTGTATCACCATAAAGCCACATATTCCTACAATTTATTAAATCTCAAATAACGTATGGAAATCTGTCGGATTTGTTGACATTAATGATTACTGCTCCGCTCCCTGAAGTAATATTATCAAGTAAAAATTTATATCATTAGTAATCATTACACTACGTAAGGATATAGATTTTTACTTGATAATATTAGCACCATTTATCCATAATTAGCAGTAGTAGCTGCCATTTCCCTCTGTCAGCTGATCGTAGTGCGATGCATCTCAAACCACAAGATGACTTCGTTGCACGACCCGGTCATTGAACCTACGGCCTTTATAAAGAAAGTCGCGTGACATAAGCGATGCACCGGCGCGGCGCCCGCGCTACTAATCTAATATTTGTGCACTCACGAGTTCTAATGTACAGTCGGCAAAAGTCATACGTATTCACCTTTTCATACAATTTTGTATGTTTGTGCTAGTTAGAATTGATGCTCCTTAGACGTTTTGCGATGTTGGTCATTCAGCTACTTAGACCTTCTGATCAGGAAGCTGAAAAAGGATCCCTTCGGCCGCGTACGAAACTATAGGTTCGTAACCAGTTTCGGTAGAAGAAAAAAGATCTTCGTAGGATACCAGTTACCAAACTTTTTTTTCCTTGTATGACACTGAGTTTTGACACAGGAATGGTTCACATTACTAAGTCAAAAGATCACATCGGATTTCCGTACCGTGGTGCGAAACGACGAAGTACAAAAAAGACATTCGTCGATTCACACCACTCTGGTCCGAAACGACGAATTCAAAAAAGGGCCCTGTGCGATTCACACCGTGGTCCGAACAGCTTGTGGTGTGAATCGACGAAGTACCCCAGGAAAGGGTCTGGGTGATGAGTTATGAAGAAGGTACTTAGTAGGTATGTATGTACTTATACTCACTAGGTATAGTAAGATACGTTACACCTTCACATACAGCTTTATATAGGAAAAGTGTAGCCTGCCTATCTATACTAAGTAATACATATTACGAAGTTGAAGATATTGTTTGTTTGATCGCGTTAATCTCAGAAACTACTGCTTCGAAATTTAAAAAAAAATTGAGTTGAACAGTCCGTTTATCGAGGAAGGTTATCCCTACCAATATTATAAATGTGAAAGTAACTCTGTCTGTCTGTCTGTCTGTTACGCTTTCACGCCCAAACTACTGACCCGATGTTGATGAAATTTGGTATAAGGGTAGATTAGACCTTGAGAAAGGACATAGGCTATGTTTGGTCGCGATAACTGACATCCACGCGGGCGGAGCCGCGGGCAAAAGCTAGTAGGCTATATAATATAATATATATCATCACGATACTCTTCGAGTGAACGGAGCAGTAAGCATAAATGTTGACAAATCATTTGAAAACTTTTACGGGCTTCCGAAGTACGCCTCGAGAGAAGCGGGGGTGGGTCGGCTAGTACTACCTATACACTTTTTCTGTTTTATGTTTGTATTACTTATTTTTCTTAGCTTTACCCGTAACGCCATCTTGCGATAAGTTACGTATCATTACGTTATTTATACCTCGGGACACGTATCTTGGACTTAAATCGCAAGACAAACGAGGCCCATGCGTGCGCAGATTGTCTTGACAGACACCCAATACGCTTGTACTGTCCTTATAGAGCACATTTTGAGCATATTTTCAAGATATGTGTCCTGAACAATACCAGCAAGCTAACTAACAGCAACGCAGGCTAAACGGTGTCTAGATCTAGATATCTGCGTCTGGTGTATTTATAATTTTACTAAAGGAACTGCATTTTAGATGAAGCGCTGGCGGTCCGTAATACACTTGAAGCTTCAGCACAAAGCACAAACCACCCAAAATACTGCATACTGCTATAATTATACTACAGTTAAATACATGGTTATAACTCGAACTTATAGTCTAGCTAGTATTTTAGAACTATTATTCCAATCTTATGTAAACTAACAAAACCGTGGTAAAAAGAATAATTAAGATTCTGCGTCATTGTGCATTACAATACAATTCCATTCGCTTCAAAAATGAATAAGTACTTCTGAAACTTCAATTACAGAGCATCCAGTTTTTACATTATTAAGCCAAAACCAAATTATCTTTTTGTCTACATATAATTGAGCACACAACATTAATCTTAAATATGTAAGCAGTTGGAATAACCAGCTTTTTTAATAAGCAATATGCTAATGTGCAAGAGAGAGGTGCATCAAACGACTGGGTTAAGCAAGCACTTTGTTAAAGGTCAAAGTTGCCACTATTATTAAGAAAATACACTTCTGCATGCATTGACAATTTATACCACAACCTCTTATAATACCAAAACCTCCTATTAACCGAATTCATCAAGAATTAATTAAATTATCGCTCGCTGCCAACTGTAGCGATCTATAGAAGAATTATGAATGTATGGAATTTACACGTAATTTGACGTTTATGGCAGTCGTCAACGTACGTCATTCCCATACAAACTGAACTAGTGGGAATAGAGGCATTAGTCAAACTATTCTATTCTACAAACGCACTGTCACCTGAATAGACACAGCACAAAGGACCAAGCTGTATTTGCTACGCACAAAGCAAATTGCCAATATCTGGACAAGAGTATTTACTGCTTAAATATAAGGCATCAAAGCGGCATTTGCTGTGTGGCCTCCGTTACACATCTACATGCACGAATTCACCAAATAATAAAATTGTAAGTTCAGTCGTCCCTCTCAGGCACTGACGTCACATCTTTATTAGCAGTCCCCTTTGAGTGGACGGAATCATGAATCGTGTTAGTGCAATAAAGTTAGCGCACAATCGAACGGATTTTCCATTTCCTAACAGGCAGTGCAGCTGTTTCAAAATTGGATTGGAACGTGTTTATTGAGTTTGTAACTCTGTAGTATGTGATATCCATCCCGATAGCAATACATTAATTTGACACCTTTGACGATGAACTGTATAGACACAGTGTGCTAACAAAATGCATCGCAAAATACGACGTGCAAGACGCGTTATGTGTCAGTAATGTAATGTTAATATTGTTCTTTGAATTGTCAGTGTGTTCATGTTATGGAATGTATGTATATAATATTAATTTCAACTTCTTGTACCAAAATATGTAATATCCATTTTTACGCCATATTGGAGTGACCCTTACTGCGTTTATAGGGTTTGTATTATAGTCTAAGTTTGACACCATAAAATGTTAATTAGAGCCTTAATATAGAAAATATGAATGTATCCAATGGATACTAGGTATAATTGCTTTTTTTGGCAAATCTTATACATTACATTTTATACATACATACAACATACATATATTCAAGCCGGTGAATCGACAAACGAGTCGGTAGAGGTGTTTTAACATCCACATTTCGCTATATTTTTATACTACTGATCGCAGACAAGCACACGGCCCTCCTAATGGTAAGAGATTACCGTGGCCTATGGTCGAGTGCAACACCAGGGTAGTCACACTCGTGCTGTCGACCCTGTAAGAACAGATAGATTCTGTACCGTCAGCGCAAAAGATAAGTAGGTCCCAGCCTATGATAGGGAGAGATAATGGTCATCAAACGGGTATTTTGTCATGGGCTGTATGTTTACTGTCGTCCCTAATAGCCCTATCCCATAATCACCTTCTACGACACCCTCAGGAAGGGATGGGGCGGCTACTACTTCACCTGGAACTAACACGTCATTTTTATGTAGGTACCTACATGCAACAACAAAAGTTGAATGTATTTAGTTTAATAATATTAATAAGTTTAACTAATGGAATCATAATTTACTACGGTATACTACGATATGACTTTTAATAAATGATGTGAGGTAACGTAACCTAAAATCACTATTGTTGTCATGATCTGCTAACATGGCTTAAAGCAATAAATAGTAAAGATTAGCCACACAATCAACATTACACAATGATCTAGCAACGAGTGGTTTGTTGCGAATACATTAATCGATTCATTATATATCTGTATAATCTCTTTTTTTAATCGATTAGAAATCGCGACGCGGTCAGCGTCTTCCTGCATCTGTCTGTTCCCACAATTATGTCGAGATCATAGAATAATAAATATTTTAGTTATTTTGGTATAAAGATATGACATAATATAATAAAATTATACCTAAATCAACGATCAGTGTTCAGAAATTAAACACATTTATCGTAAAAGAGTAACACACCATGTTTTCATATTTCATAAAATCAAACATAATTTGGATCTTGTTCTATTTTTAATTAGATATAATATTATCCACTTGCACATTCAGAACACGCTAACAGTACCTATAAATTTTCAGTAAATACATCATGTAGATATTATTTTAAAAGTTAAATGACTAACTTTGCTGCTTACCTTAAAACTTGAGAGCGGCTCCACTTATTTCAATTACGAGTATTTCATAATTTGTTTTGTTCGTTAAATAAAAAAAAATGTTTTTGACATACCTAAAGTGGAGTTAACGGGCTACCGATTATCGATATTAGTTTTGTTCGTTACTCAAAATATTACTCCAGGTTAATATATTATTATCAGCGTGTACAAATTAAATACGATAAAAGTAAAAGTCCTTTAAAATGGAACCCGTCTGTTTTACTTAATCTTTGACCCGTTCGTGAGAATAACTCGCACTTGAACTTACTTTCGACTCATCTTGTACAATGATGGGAAAAGTAACAGAAATTTTCTACAACACTGTGGGTGTAGACAATCAGTTGACGTCGTCAGTGAGATGATGATTACAATGTTATTTCCATGATGATTATCATTACTTAACATCGTTTTTAGAAAAGGAAACTTCAATACACATAAGTACTGACAAGTTGTCAACATCATGTTAATTTATTGAGATAGGTACTTACATATAAAAAATCGAATCTAGTTCAGGCGGGACTCGAACCTGAGACCTTTCCCTTACAAGGAGAATGCTCTAACCACTGAACCACCGAGCCTCGCTAATGCTGATCCAATTTTTTTTAATAGTTAGCATACTAAATGCTTTACGATTTCATTCAATCATGTTATTTTCAGCCAGAGTGGTCACGATTTATTTTGGAGTGGTGAACAGACTTTTGCCTGTATGTACAATCAGTAACGTAGCCACATTTTTTTGTGCGGAAGTAACCTCGTAACTTAACACTGGCTGGCAATGGACTAGACAGGTTCTGCGTCTTCAAATGAGCAGCATTCCTAGAAACCACACAGGTTTGAAATAGATGCCGTAGTACATAATAGTAAAATCTAGATCGACAAAGTCTGGCACCAACGTCAAAATGTCTTATTACATTTGAAATTAGTGATTATTAACACATTAGGTATAACTAAATTTTTGTTACCATCAGTTAGTCCTTATGTAACCTATGCTTGTTTGCCACATAAGTGGTACAAAAATTTGTCAATTCTAAAATCAAGCAACATACAACATAGTTATCTAATTTCAACGATTCAGATTCTGTCTGTAGCACTTTGCCGCGCGGAAAGCCTTTCGGACTAGCGATGGGGTGGGTATGTCGAACTCGACTCGAACCGATTGAAGTCGCTCAATAAAGTACGCAAAATTGCAATATGTATTTAATAGTACTTAAATCCATAATTTTCTTCTTTTATGTCATCGATTGTACAAGATTTTAATTAAAATCAGTTTTTAATATGGTCCGAAAGCAGTTACGAAATTGAATTTATTAACTACCTAATAACTATATTTAAAGTTAATTATTGAGACACAATATGTTATTATCTCACATTAATTCTATCATATTTGCAAGCCTCACACCTACGTGATAATTATAGTGAGAACCGCCAATATCCACACAATGTTAACCAATATAAAAATATCAACATGCCAATACACCTCCCTTTCACCTTTCCATTTAATATCCACTGATCATCAGATAGACCATATAGCGTTGTATACCTAAACACAATAATAAAAAATAAAAAATAAAATTGTAATAAAACTACTTTTTAACGGATTCTATCGCGATAGAACCGTTAAAAGGTACCTAGTTGTATTTCAATGAGTGACATTCGCGTAAACTGTGTGTCTACGCTAGACGAACCGAGCACGAGCCGAGTCAAAATTCGTGTAGTGTGGACCGACGTACGAACCTCGAACGAGGCAGCGAGGTACCTGAAGCAGCTATTTACTGCCGCATCATCACATTTCTTTGTCTAAAACTGCAATCTATAACTGCAATTCCGATACAATGCTAGCATAGGCTCGTGCTCCGCTCGGCTCGTCTAGCGTAAACCCACCTTTAGAAAATATCAAAAATCAAAATGTCAAATTAATCCACAGTTTCAGAACAAAAGCAATACCGTCAAAACTCGTTCCGTGTCACAACGACGCGTGTAATAATAGATCATTTCGTGTATAAAGGCGACAATTTCAATTTAATCAGTGAACAAAATATGAATTTTGTGAAATATCTTATTAAAAGTTATAATAACTCACGGAACTGTCGTAATAATTAGTTAAAACAATAAGAGGAAGCAACGACACAATATTTATAATGATAATTTGTACTGTGAGACTGCTGAAGGTGTTATTGTCTTCCTATCCGTATGTACGTACGTGTGTATATGTATTATGTATACCTATCTGGTTTGCCTTCAATGCTTCTAGATAATATATTAGATACTTATTTTCATCTTTATTGCACGATTGTATAGATAAAACTAACAAAAAACAATTTAAATTAAATGAATCGGCCAAGTGCGAGTCGGACTCGCCCATGAAGGGTTCCGTAGCAGCAAAGGTGAAAATTGTGGTTTATGACGTATTAAAAAAAAGTACTTGCTGGATCTCGTTTAAACCAATTTTTGGTGGAAGTTAACATACCAATGTACATCATATATTTTTTTAGATTTATCATTCTCATAATTTAGAAGTTAGAGGGGGGGGGGGGGGGGGCACACATTTTTCCACTTTGGAGTGTCTCTCGTGCAAATTATTCAGTTTAGAAAAAAATGATGTTAGAAACTTCAATAGCATTTTTAAATGCCTATCTATAGATACCCCACACGTATGGGCTTCACGAAAAAGAATTTTTTGAGTTGCAGTTCTAAGTAGGGGGACCCCCAAAATTTAATGCTTTTTTTTCTATTTTTGTATGAAATTCTTATTGCGGTTCACAGAATACATCTACTTATCGAGTTTCAACAGCATAGGCCTTATAGTTTCGGAGAAAAGTGGCTGTGACATACGGACGGACAGACAGACAGACAAACGGACGGACTGACATGACGAATCTAATTAATTTTAATTTTTAGGGTTCCGTAGCCAAATGGCAAAAAACGGAACCCTAAAAATTAAAAAAAAAATCCGTAACAGACTTTGGGGACTGCCAATGGAAAAAAATAAGAAATTTGTGAATCGTATCATCGTGATATGACTTGACGCGTTTGGTGACGCGAGTTCTAAAATTTTTTTACTCAAAAAATGTTAAACTGGTTTTCACTTCTAAAAAAATACCTCATTCAATCAATCAATTAGCCTATCGATATCGTAGTCCACTACACTGAACATAGGCCTCTCCCAATGCTGGGAGGTTTTGGCCTACTGTTTCACGCTGGCCAGACGGGTTGGTACAGGGTTTTTTTCGAGTTTTCCTTCTCTCGCAGTGATATCGTGCGTATTTTTCCGTCCGTCGTCGCCTCTTACAACACCCTTTGAATGAGCTGGGATTATACATAACACGTCATTATTATTAATTTATATGTGTTTTCGATAATATGATTATTATTACGAATTTATTATTAATGATGTATTTTTTATGCGTAGTGCACTGTTGCGTCTGATTGGTGCTAAAATGAAGACACTATTGTCCTCATTTTTTGTTGCCGTTACTAGGCCGCCTACCGTACCTTATCTACAGTTTGTAATACATAATATCATTGAATAAACATTACCATTTAACATACCGTCTACTAAGGTAACAAACAAGCCAACTGCACCTGCTAATTGATGTCCCTGGTAAACAAAGGACAGGGTCTGGAGCAGGTTTTACTTTCATGAATGAGAGGTCAACGGCAGTCGCTCTTGACAAAGCTGACATACCAATTTTGGATGCTACTGGACTTTGAGGATGACTCAAGGTACTCATGCATTGGTTAAATGACACTTTCTTACATAGACATACTCGTACCTACATACATTATTTTTTTGTTCGTGTTTATAACTTTCTACAAGACAGAAAAGTATTCTATTGTTCAACATAATGATTGTATAGGAATTTTCGGTCGCACCTGTGATTTTGTTATAATATGTAGGTATGTAGATGACAGTGTGCTGATGGCAATTCTTTTATTTATACGTCAATTATTATTACGTTTTACCCGTGCTCCGTGACTGACAAAATCGCAGCTTTTTTTATACAACTTAGGTCGCAGACAAGCACACGGTTGACCTGACAGGATTGGCATCCGAAGGCATAGGTAATTCTTAGAATAAGTGCTGGCAAACATTTAGAATAAAGACGGAAAGTTGGCGTAAGACACTAAGTATACGTATAACTCCGGACACGTATCTTGGACCTAAAATGTGCTCAAAATGTGCTCTGTACGCGCAGTACACGTATCTTAGGTGTCTTTTGAGGATAGCACGGGGTGCTACTGCGGTGGACGAGCTCAAATTCACCAAGCATAGATTATTACAGAGCAATCCGCGGGCGCCAGAGCCTCGTTTGTCTTGCGATTTAGGTCCAAGATACGTGTCCGCCGTTATACCAACCATAAACCCAAATACAATGTTTATATAACTAATGAGGCGAGCCTTTTGGACCAGTGATGATTTCAATAATTATTATCATCTAAAAATAATAATCCTACTAATATTATTAACGTGAAAGTTTGTAAGTATGGATGGATGGATGTTTGTAACTTTTTCACGTAAAAACTACTGAATGGATTTTTATGAAACTTTACAATAATATAGCTTATACATCAGAATAACACGTAGGATACGTTTGGTCGCGATAACCGACATCCATGTGGGCAGAGCCGCTGGCAACTGCTAGTAATTACCTAACATTGGGGCTATGAAATATGCAGCCAAGACTCAGCCTCAGATGCATGGCTCGAGTCAACAATAAGACTCACCCCACTGTGGGTGTTAATTTACCTCTAATAATTCAACTCTAAATATTCTAATATTCTAACTAATAGTATTCTAAATACATTTGGGAAGTTTCAACTTCCGAACGACTGCATCAAATTGAATAATTCTTTGTTTTGTGTTTTTTATTCTATAGCCAAGGTTTTTATAAAACAGAAATTGAATAGAAGGAGCAGCGGGAATGTGATCTTAATTTGGGAAAAAAACAATATGGCGATGGCGGTACGAATTACGTCATGTCTGTTAGTTATGTTATAAAAATAGTCTTAGACCTTTTATAATGTCGTCTTATAGAACAATAGGTAAAAGGACACTTCGCCCTGAAGGACACGCTCTAGGGAGCTATTGTTGTGTTAGTAGATAACACCATGACTATAAATATAAATATTCCACAACATTCCACACAACGCTTTCTAGACCCATGGTAAGCTTAATTAGCTTGTGTTATGGAATCTAGAATGCGGATATACATACTTAGATACTTTTTTTTTTTGTAAATACATACATATTATACATAAAAAACTATTATAAAACTATTATATTGTCACTACACACATCCCCTGACAGGTCACCTTGGAAAAATAGTGCTTATACGTAAGAGCAGCTTAGCCTCGGTTCGATATTATTAGACATCGGCCTCAATTTTATACAGGTATGACGTATGAGGCACCAATAAGGCGGACTTGATTCAACGAATGGTACCAAACTGGTAACTGAACCGCTGGAGTGAGGTGGCTATGTCGGGTTCGAAGCGACCAAAACCGCACGCCGCGCCGGCATGCTGAAATACGAAATAATTTGTAATTTAATGTTGACGTTAGATATCAAATGCTGTCAAAATTATGATTAAAAACTATTTAAAAACAAGCTTTTCTTATAAAAAAGCCGATCAAGTGCGAGTCGGACTCACGCACCGAGGGTTCCGTAACTTAAGCTACATAAACCGCAATATATTTTGATTGCGTTGACTTTAAAGCAAATGATTTTTACACAGTTCGTAGGTAAGTAAATTTGATTTTTACACAGTTTGAAGAAATTATAGTGCAGAATGTGGTATAAATTTTACTTTGATACCTCCACGCATTCCAGAGAAAAAAGTCTTGACAGACAGACAGACAGGCGGATATGCGGACAAGGAAGTGATCCTATAAAGGTTCTGTTATTTCCTTTTAAGGTACGGAATCCTAAAAATAAAGTGGTACTACTTAAAAAATATTTTTATGCAAGGGTTGTTCCTACCTTGCAGGTTCTTTCTCTGTTTTCTGTTTGTGTTACAAGCTTCTGAAATCAGCTCAACCGTAACCTCACCCGATAGCTCAACAGGTTAAGGAGTCGGCCTTACGATCGAGAGATAAGATAAGATAAGATAAGATAAGATAAATACGCTTTATTATGCTTTGGTGTGCACCAAACATAGGATACATACAGTGATTTAATGTGATAGAGAGTTGTACAATGGGCGGTCTTATCGCAGATCTGCGATCTCTTCCAGACAACCAGAGTAAGGAATTTATTGCCAGTACAGGTAGTTTACGGTGTACACCAAATCATTGCTAGGTACTTAATATTTGTATCTAGTTTCTACTTGATAATAATAATAAATACCTAATTACACATACATACCATACCTATATACCATACATATAAAAAATACTCAATATACAAATACAGTAATAAAGTATGTACAACTAATACCATACACACAATACGTATGTATAATAAATATACAATCCGGATCCCGGGTTCGAATCCAGGCCATTACACTACCAACGTGAACGGTCCACTCCTAGCACAAGCAATTTAGCTTAATTGGAGGGATTAACCATATTAGTAAATTTCGGTTGCTAATATTATTTTTAAGAAAAAAAAAACGTTTTATTAATTATATTATAGTCTTTTTTTAATAATATTACGCTAACATTAACTATCGTAGTTTTGACATTGTGTCGAGAATAAGAGCGACTATAACAGCAACGTAATGATGTTTACATTTCGGCACAGAATGTCTTTATAATCCCACAGCCCCTTAACACTTGCGTTAATGAAAACGGCCCGAATTCTACTAACCTTACAACACTGCATGTTACAGTTATGTCACATTAATAATAGTGGAGGATACGATTAAGAACGACCTTCGCCCATCTGTTTATTGGATGACAATAATTATTAAATAGGTAATTGAATGAAATTTTGAAGCATTTAGTAGGTATGCGAATTATTCAAATTGATTAAGTTAGGAACCGTCCCCCCTAAGATGAATGTATAGGAAAATTTGGACTAGGTTCGGGCGAAGCTCTGTGGCTCAGTGGTCAGAGCATTCCCCCTGTATGAGAAAGATCGCGGGTTCGAGTCTCGCCTGAGCGTGATTTGAATATATTAAATGCAATATTAGGGGTGGGTTTGCTAAAAATCCTGGCTAACTATTCTAATTAAAAATAGAAAAATGAAAGTGCTACCCTATAGCACTCTCATATAATATGTCGTCATACGATAAACAACTGGAATGCTTTAAGCGCACAATCCAATGTTTCATAAAGAGGTCACACACCAAAGCAGCATTTGCTGCGCACACAGCAATTATCAAGAAAAATGCTTCTTGGCAAGGAATGTCAAGAAGCGTTTGCTGCGTTTTGTACTTTGCTTAGGGAGTCACACATCAAAGTTCGGTGGACCCCCAAAATTTAACGCTTTTTTTATTTTTGTGTGAAATTCTTAATGCGGTTCACATAATACATCTTCTTACCAAGTTTCAACAGCATAGGCCTTATAGTTTCGGAGAAAAGTGGCTGTGACATACGGACGGACAGACAGACAGACAGACAGACAGACGGACGGACAGACATGACGAATCTATAAGGGTTCCGTTTTTTGCCATTAGGCTACGGAACCCTAAAAACGGACTATTCACACAAGTCCCGCCCGAGAATTGATTTCGCTTTTTCCAATTTATTATAATTTGTTTAGTTTAGCAAACTAATTGCATTAAAATTATCTCAAAATAATTTTCATTTCAAACCAGTAAGTAGTTCCTGAGATTAACATATTCAACAATACAAACAAGCTCTTCAGCTTCATAATATTAGTTTCTTTATAGGACATTTATCTATATTGTCACCTGATGGTACGCTGGCAAAGTCTCAGGAAAGAGGTAGTATACCTAGATTGAACATCATCAGAATCGAATAAGACTATCTGATATTTTACGTTGCAAAATACGAAAATACAATAGAGACGCACCGTCCATAATCGAATAAGGCACGCCTGTAATAATGCATGTCAAATCGAAAGTAATACGTTATAAAATCTTCGAGTTCTATCAAGAAGGTTGAATGATTGCTATTATATCATTTTGTTATATAACAAAATAATAGCAAGCAAACATGTAAACAACATAACATTTCCTTTCGCAAATTTAAATCGTTTAGAGAAATATGTAATGAAACACGTTTAGGATTGATATGTTTCGATGTATACTTCAAAAAGGTGGTGAAATTTTGTTCGTTTTTTCTGGCAAAGGAAAAACTCCTAGTAGCTTTTTTATTAATGATTAAGATAATATGAACGAACTTTATTGTATAGTAACATCTGCTGTACATAGGTACCATATTCTTGCAAATGAATCTAATTTGAAATTGAATTTGAACAACTTAGTTTAATAGGTCTCGGCCTTGCCAATGCAGGGGCTAGATAGAAGCCATCCAACGACGGACAGTACAAGTTGTAATGTTATAGGTATGAGTCGACTTATTACCAGCAACGTACCTTACTTTGTATACTAATTATTGTAAAATAGAAGCGTTATAGCTAGCGGCACTGTCCCTCTAGACAAGTGGCAATTCGTTGCTCGGCGTATGATGGAATAGAATGCCAAATGTATGGGATTTGACGTATATGACAGGCGTCAACGAATGTCAAAAACGTCAAATCCTATACATTTGTCATTCTATGTGTTCTGAATTCTCAAAATGAAATGTGTATCTTTTCGTGTTGTAAATAAAGTATATTTTAAGTTGCTCTATTAAAATGTGCGCGCATCGTCGCTTTGCGTCGCGTCTCGGTGTGAGCTGACCCTTAGAAGGTTAAGGCGGATCGTTGTAAATTCTTGTATTTTTTATTTTTTGTCACCCTGAATTTATTGTCGAAGATGTGACATGCACCTCTTGACAAGTGGCATAATCGTCAGTAGAATCAATAGAGTAAAATAATTAATGTACGGGATTGACACGTATTTTGACGTCAGCGTGGTTCCCGGCAGAGTACAATCTCCTCCCTTGCGGTGTCGTACAAGGCGACTAAGGGATAGGGCTGTTTAACATCAGACAGATATTACAGCCCAGACTCAGCTTCAGATACATGACTCGAGTCAACAATAGTGCCCAGAATACGGCAATAGGCTCACCCCCTATTACGTGGGACCTAATACAATGATTGGTGAAATGTGGGTGTTAATTCACCTCTGCCTAACCCTCCAGGAATAAAGGCGTGATTGTATGTAGGTATGTATGTATGACAGTCGTAACATAATTATATCAATCCCGTACATCGATCTTTCCATTCTATTCTACTAACAAATTTCCACTTGTCTAGGAGCTATTATCTGTTCTGAGCTAGGGGGGTGTTTATTGTACCTAGTTCTTAAACTAAAATCTAGATCAAACACGTGGGGGCAAAAAGTATAGATAATCTAGGATATATGATACTAAAATTATTTTTTTGAGTTAAAACTGCATCAGTAAAAATCCCTTGATTTATTAATCTAACGTGGACACAGTTGCGGTCAACAGCCAGTCTAATTATATTCAGGATAATACTGCCCGTCGCCACACAATGGACAGTCTACTGCTTCCCTATCAATAGGTGGATTTTCGGACGAACATGAGAGTTCATCTTTGCGGCTTCTCAATTGTCCCCTTTATCTGTATCAGCGTTTAACAAGTACGCTGTATCTCCTACATGCGTCTGCAGTAGTCGTATCATACTTCAAGGAATAAAAAAGTTTAATGCCAAGCTGGGACGTTATCTCTTCTATATATAAAGTGGGATCTTGTGAAATATTTATTTATTTATTTATTATCTTCTATATATAAAAAAATCGGCCAAGTGCGAGTCGGATTCGCCCATGAAGGGTTCCGTATTAGCAAAGGCGAAAATTGCGGTTTATGACGTATTAAAAAAAACTACTGACTGGATCTCGTTCGAACCAATTTTTGGTAGAAGTCTGCATGGCAATTTATATCTTATATATTTTTTTTAGATTTATCATTCTCTTATTTTAGAAGTTAGAGGGGAGGGGACACACATTTTTGCACTTTGGAAGTGTCTCTCGCGCAAACTATTCAGTTTAGAAAAAAATGATGTTAATTTTTAAAGACCTATCTATAGATACCCCACACGTATGGGTTTGATGAAAAAAAAAAATTGAGTTTCAGTTCTAAGTATGGGGACCCCCAAAATTTAATGTTTTTTTTTTTATTTTTGTGTGAAATTCTTAATGCGGTTCACAGAATACATCTTCTTACCAAGTTTCAACAGCATAGGCCTTATAGTTTCGGAGAAAAGTGGATGTGACATACGGACGGACAGACAGATAGACAGACGGACGGACAGACATGACGAATCTATAAGGGTTCCGTTTTTTGCCATTTGGCTACGGAACCCTAAAAATGAATCCCTATTTCCCTTGGTCAATTAAATATTTAAAACATAAAAGCTTATAACGTTATAAGTATAACTTAGGACAGAAGGTCCCTGAAGTAAGGACTTAATAAATTAACCGACTTGGTATTTACATGGATCTCACAACTTTTTGCGGTAGAAGAACCGAGGGCGGCGAGGCTTAGCATTTTTTTACAAGTATTGTTTTTGATGGGATTTCAGTTCTGTTTGTAGACTACCTTTCCGGTTTCTCTGTGTCGGACAGTCCCAGTCCCAATCCCACTCCCAGACCCGGTCCCGGTCTCAGTCCCGGTCCCGGTCCCGGTCCCGGTCCCGGTCTCCGTCCCAGTCCCAGTCTTAGTCCCAGTCCCAGTCCCAGTCCCAGTTGCAGTCGCAGTCCCAGTTACAGTCCCAGTCCCGGAACCGGACCCGGTCGCGGTCCCGCTCTCAGTCCCAATCCAAGTCCCACTCCTTCACTTTAATCTACATTATGTACCTACCAAATTTCATCAAATTTAGTTCAGTAGTTTAGGTGTGAAACCGTAACAGACGGGCAGACAGAGTTACTTTCGCATTAACTATAAGTAATACATATTTCGTTAGAATGGTATTAATATGGATGAATTCAGGTACACTGACCCATTCACTGCAAATGTAACTTTGTAATCCTTCATATTTATATGAGATTACAAAGTTATTTATGCAGTTGAGACTGAAATTGTACAATATTTTAATTTTCTCTTGATTTGTACACTAACCACTACTTGTATTCTAAATTTGAGGTTTCCATGTCTGCTAGAAGTGCCTTAGAGTTTTGATGATCGGTCAGTCAGTGAGTGACAAAATTTGCAAAATTTGCAAACTTTGACTAGTTATAATTCTTAAACTACTGGTTTAAATTGAATTAAATTTGAAATATAAAGTATTTTTACAGTGCGTACTTGGTAACCGAAGATTCAGGCTTCTAGGTTTATCCACAACGAACTTATAGGGGGTCGAAAATGGCCTGAAGTGCTTCGAGAAAATAGTGTTACGGCCGTGCCGCTCTTTTTTGCTCGACTTGGCGGGGGCACTGCCGTGCCCCCAGATTAGAAAGTGTATACTCGTACATACATAAATTAAGCACATTAAACACACTCGTATGATATTGTGTTGAATCAGACAGATCCATTAACTTACAGGCTATCAGCATTGTACACAACAATAACAAATACAAACAATGGTAGTGGATGTATCCGCTTGAGTAAAGAAACGTAATACACAGTACACAGATTAGCTCAAAAAACATCTGCCTGAAAAAGGAAATTAAGTCAAATTCTGAAAAAGACCCTTGACACTACTGGTGGTATCAACGGGTTTGAAAATTAAGAACATCTGTCTGAAAAAGGAAATTAAGTCAAACTCTGAAAAATACCCTTGACACCACCGGTGGCATCAAGGGGTTTGAATAACACCCGTGACACTGCCAGTGGTGTCGTTGGGTGGTGTCACGGGGCTGTCACGTAAAAAGCTCGGTGCGGGCTGCTGCTCCATTTGTTAAACATTAATCTAGTTTGTGATTGAGAATAAATGATTTTGACTTTGACTTCAAATATATCTAATCTATTCCTATTTACTCCTTCAGGGACTATATACATACGTGGACTTATATATTCCACTAAAGTTTTTAAATGCTTGTCGGATCCTGGATTCTGAAATGCAAATTTTGGTTTACTTATACTGGTTGTTTATATATTATTACTCTTTGTATGTACTCGTGTTATGATGAGCTAATAAATTTCCGCGCAGAATATTGGATGTAGGTACCTATCGTAAATCTTCCGGTGGCGTCGCAATAATGTTGCTACAAAGTGATTAATTAAACCGGTATGAATATAAAATCTCCATGAGGCATACTTTAAGATCTAATGATAGGCCTTAAATTATAAAATAACATTTTGAAAAAAAAAGAGGCAAATAGTACATAAAATCCATTCGTTGAGGAGGCCAATATTCCTACCGTATACTTTACTCAGTTATTTCAAACAGTAGACTTGATTCAGACAGCGCATGTCGCATGAGCAGCCAGACAAATTTTCCGGCCATAATCATCTATACTATTATATAATTGTAAAGTGGTCGTGTCTGTACATTGGAGATATTTAAAAAAAAATACTTGGGTTATGTTATGTTAACGTTACTGAACACGAAAATATTATTTTTGAATTTCCTGTCTGTTTGTCTGTTTGTCTGTTTGTCCGCGATGGACACAAAAACTACTGGACGGATTTTGATGCGGTTTTTTTCTTAGAAAGGGCTTGCTCAGACTTAAAATCTTACGTTTATTTGATTGGAATCGGTTGAGTAGAACTGAAGATACGAGCAAAGATCGCGTTAACCGAGATGCACGCGGGCGGAGCCGCGGGCGGAAGGCTAGTAATACATAATTGAAAAGTCGTTCACCTCTTACATCATCCAAATTGGGCAACTAAAAAATTTGGCCCATGTGTACTAGGAACTCATAACCAGAAGGACTTACACAAAGAAAAAACAAGTCGAAAACATGGCGGCGGATGAATGAAGCTGTCCCATTAATTCACTGAATCGTTTGTGACGTGATATTGGCACCTTAAATGCAATATGAATAAAATATTAGAACAAAATCCGGTGCACTGCAATAACTGCATCAAATTAGTTCCCGGTACTAGGCTCCCATAACCAAAAGGAATTACACAAAGCAAACACAAGGCAAATGCAACGCAGTGACGATGAGTGAAGCTGTGGGGTGAGCACGAACAACTATCGTAGTCGTATCGTGAACGTAACGAAAGCCTGCCAATCGCAATGCTCCGTACTATCGTTACGTTCACGATACGATCGATTGTGATGTGACATTTGAACTTTACATGCAATATGAATAATTACAGACCAGAATCAACTGCCACAACTGCATCGATACAAATCTCGATACCAGGCTCTCATAAAACAGTGGAAGTATCTGGTACCATCTCTGAAAAAACGTGTAAATTTTACATGAGCCAATGTAGATTTTATTCCCACCTCGTTGATCGCCTTTAGGGTACGGCAAGTAGCCTCATTTGAATGTCTACCGCCGATCTTCAAATATGCTGAAATGTATTATGTATTTATAATCTGTGCAGCAATGAAACAGGTAGGTAATAATAATAAAAAATTGCACACCGCGAATTCCGATAAAACTGAAAATAGTCTGTATCAAAAGTAAAAAAGTTAAGTAAATACTACTTCACAAAAATTTTATTCAAAAATATCTTGATAAGGGACCTCAAGACACAAAATTTGTCACAAAGGTCACGAGAGATCATAAAAATTTAACTAAGTACGGGTACTTTGAGTTATCATTAAGTGCGTTGGTATATTGGACCCAATCAAGATCTTCGGGAACAAGCCAACCTCCTTGCTTAACCGTATACCTGTTAACTGACGGATGAGATTATCTTTTTTGGGTTTCAGGTAAAAGAGTAGTTTACAGAAGAGGGGACCTTTCTCCTCGAAGTTTAAGCCTCCTTTCTCCTTCTTCTCCTTTTGATTTGGCTTATAAATACGACTTTAACGGGACCGACCTTCTAACCCCGATAGGAAAGACCGTCAAACCACCGATGGTTACTGGCCCATGCTCGGTTTAAGTGGGGGCCCATACACTCTTATTCTATATTGTAATCTGACATAATACATTATAAAGTTGAATTTAGTCCAAACGAACATAGAGCTAGAACTAGAACAAGAGCATACTTTCTTAATATTTTAGTTTTTTTTTATACCACTTAGGTTGCAGACAAGCACCCGGCCACACACACACACACACACACACACACACACACACACACACCTGATGAAAAGTGGTTACTTTTAAAAGAAATCTTGTTTTCAGCGTTTTACGTAAGAAAGAACAACGAACGAATGTTCTGTCACTGTTTACACTGATAGAATTTGATGTAGAAGGAATGGATTGAGCTTTCGCTCGTCTGATGTAAATCAACCTTTATAAATCGTCGCTAGCCACAATATAACAAAAAACATGCTTGATTACAAAAGATAATGTAGGTAAGTATATTATATCTATAAAAAACAAGGAACATGTATACGCAATATGATGCCACTCTTCTTAAAAACTTAGACTATTGATATACATATATTAGATATATATTATTTATATTATTTTTTGTTCAACCTCGACACATAAATGCTCGTTATCCCGAAAGTTGATAAATACACCCAAAGCGACGAAATTTAAAACTTTTTTTTTTTCGATAAAGCTAATTGGCAAACATGCATTTTTAAAAACTTTCCTATGTATATAAATGTAATATGTTACATTTTTATTTTTAACCCTGTTTGTGAGTGCCGGTGTAATATGCAACTTCAATTAACGGCGTCGTCAATATTTCGTAGAAAATAAATATGATATCGTCGAAAATGGACGCGAATATTGCACTACTACTTTAACGAATTCAGTCGACATTTAATTGGTGTTATTCAAATGTTTAAAAAAAATCTTTTGGTGTTACCTGTGTTTCTACTTGTCAATTTATATATTGAACACACGGTTTTCTCTCAGCATTTGAAGCCTGGTTAGACTACAGTCGCTCTCGTAAAAGATAACATACCAACAAAATCCTAAATACACATCTCATGTCTTCATATTGATGTGCGGCATTTAAACTAAATTCCGCCAACTATAGTTTTCAATACTAATAGGGGGCGAGAATATTAACGCCAAGCGTTAATTTCTCATGGGCTGTAGGTTAACTGCCGAATGGAGAACAGCCTATCAAACAATTGAATCGGTATTACGTAAAATGATTAATCGAATCGATTTCAAATACTACGGTCAATTTATCATAACCGTTGTTTACCGATACATGCATCGATGTGGTAATTAAATGCTTATTTATACGGGAAGAGTTTTTCACACATTTTGGTTCGAGAAATCGTACGCTACTGTCACTCGCAATAATCACCCTACCATTATTATAAAAATGATTACACACAGGCAAGCACTAAATTCTCGCCTGCTATTATATCAATAGTACTACTACTACAGACTACACTACACTACACTACTACAGACGTAGTACTATTACTTATTCTGTGTCAATAGGCTAATTGATTGATTAATTGATATTATATCATACGAGATTCGTAAGTGATATTATCGCCTATGCCTAAATACGATTATTGATTGAAAACTGTTTAAACGGACACTACTAATATTCAATTGCGAGAAAATTCTCGCCAGGTGTGACGAGCGAGCGGCTATTGTTTCTGCGAATGTTTATACTAGACGAATCAAACTTTTTCTGTAGGTACTCTCGATAATCATATCTTACAGGCGAGAAACTCTCCTTGTCTGAATGAGCCTTAAAAAAGTTATTTTTAAATTCTTTACTACCGCATTTTATTTGATGAGGTAACCTGATGGCTATCTAGACAGCTTACGGATAGCTTACGACGGTAACTAACGAGTTAAAGCATTCGATTGCATGCTAACCATTTGAAATATGCTTTGATTTGGCAATCGATTATTACAAGGATTTTTTAATGCTCATCTTATAGAAGTCAATATCGAATAGCAGCTCTTTTTTACTCGTGTTTATTTCTTTTTATACTACTAAGGTAACAAAAAAGTTCACGGCTGGCTCACCACTGATGGAAAGTGGTTACAATGTCCTATGGATGTATGCAATACCAGGAACAACACACTAGTGCTGCCAACTCTTTAAGAACCTTCTAATGCCTTCTTAAATAACCCTGTATTATTATGTCGCTTGGAGTCGTTCTTCATTGGTTATAGAGGCCCTATCAAAACCTTAAATCCAAAGCCATCCTCAGCTCGTTGCACATATTGAACAACGGATCAGACTCTGTCGCAGCCTTTCTTCACAGGGTTGGGGGTCAAACGGTCCCGTAAAAGCCAAGATTCCTACAAAAAGACGAAGAGAGCGAACCTCCAGCTCCTAAAGTACAATTTTTCGATTTTAAATTAAATAATAATGACATTCAAATTTTTCTTCAAACTCTCATAGGTACGGCATACCTACATAACCGGGAATCGAACCTGGTCAAAGTGCCTGTAAACAAATTCTACAAGTTTTGTCGTTGTTTTTGTTGATGGTGCGAGTCATAAATCACAGTAGGTACACAGCTCATAACACAATTTTTTTATACTACTTAGACCGCAGACAATCACACTGCCCTCCTGGTGGTAAGTGGTTATCGTGGCCTATGGCATGGTATAGTGCAACACCAGGAGAGTCACACTCGTGCTGCCGACTCTGTAAGAACAGAGAGATTATGTGCCGTCCGTCGGCGCAAAAGATAAGTAGGACAAAGCCTTTGGTTTTGCACTCGCCCATAGGCCACGGTGACCACTTACCATCGGGAGGGCCGTGTGCTTGTCTGCGACCTGAGTAGTATAATAAAAACGGACGCAGGTAGGTACTTGGTTGAAACTTTCTATCCTGTAATTAAAAGTAAGAACTGGTATATATATTATCAATTCTACTTGTCATACGTGGGTGACGCCGCGGGCTAAATACTAACTATTAAAATTGTCCATAATTGGTACATCGCGGATGTATATAATTATGTTTTGTCTGCGTCTACTTTCCCTGGGGTCACGAAGTATAGATATCATCTCTAGCTATACGAGGTCATCTTACTTAAGCAGGCGTGTTCGTTTAAAGTCTTGTAAACTGCCTTATAATCAAAATTAATAAAAACAACATCTATGACATACAGACTTATATCTAACTTAACTTTTGTTGTAGATGTCAAGCTGGCCCGCTTAACAGTGCCATGTGCTTTCGCTTTATCGTCT
The DNA here is from genome assembly GCA_914767945.1 of Eilema depressum. Lineage (NCBI taxonomy): Eukaryota > Metazoa > Arthropoda > Insecta > Lepidoptera > Erebidae > Eilema > Eilema depressum. The sequence continues at coordinate 28,144,872 of OU612012.1, read as the reverse complement.
TGGCGGGACACTACCGTGCTCCCAGATATTGATTTTAAGACAGACCGCGAGAAGAATAGACTCTCAAACATTTAAGGAGACGAGTGGGCATAGGGTACAAATTCTAGGGGGCCAGTAGGTTCATACTCAGTTCCAATTGAGAGAGATCAAATAACATAAATATCTCGTTGGTACACTATATTCGCACATGTATTGCGTAGGGATGAAAGTAATATCGTAAGGAAGGCATTAACTATGGAAGTGGATGGCTACAAGGGGAGAGGAAGACCTTAAAGGAGGTCGATGGACTGTGTATGACGATATGGTTAAAAAAGGAGTGAATGTTGAGATGACTGCAAATAGAGACGAATGGAAAAAGCACACATGTTGCGCCGATCCCAAATATACTTGGGATAAGGGTAGGAGGATGATGATTTTGGAATGTCGGTTTTACCGGGAGCGACTCTGACAAAAAGCCCACGACAGCTTCGTCCGCTTTTTAGCAGGGACACAAGCAAACTTCCAATACATCAAACGCAATAGAGTTATAATGTTGAAGGTCGATGACACCTGCAACTTTATCTAAGAAAATGTCTAAGATTAAACAACAATCGTAATAAACATACGTAACAGACTTCAAATCGGGTCGTGCGCGCAGGTCTACAAGTATGCTCACGCGCATCAACAATGGCGGTTTCACTTTCTCTTGAGGTCAGCTCTTATAAACATACTGGGTATGTACTGAATAGCAAGCGATTACACTGAATGAGATAATATATTATAATGCTGTCATATAAAAACAGCTCAGTTTAAACATGCTATTATAATACTATACTAGCGGATTGTCCCGGTTTTGCGTGGGATATTTCCTTAATTTACCTCCTTAGGGTGGAATTGGATCAATTTTTTCAAAAATAAATTTCTAGTTTGCAGCCGTAACGGTCAGTTAGCAACTTATACAAACACTAGTTGACCCGGTAAACTTCGTACCGCCATATTTTCTGCCTGCGTGGTATTTAGATCCCGTTCCTGCTGTACCTTCCATTTAATTTTCTTATTCAAACCTTAGCCACACAATAACGAACACCAAACAATAAGAAATATCCAATTTAATGCAGTCATTTGTCAGTTATGCGCGTACATACATTTTTTTAGGGTTTGTGTCACGTCCCACGGGAACGCGATGAAAAGTATCCTATGTCCTTCTTCTGTAAGTTAGATCATGCCTCCCTGAGTGAGTTGTGAGGTAGGTACCTAAGGGATGGGGTCACCCGCAAAGGGTCAACATCCTTGCAGTCAAGACGTCGCCGAATTGAGAGTTTCATGGTCATTTTATAGTGACTAGTGAAGTCACCATAAAAGGATCCGAAAATAGTTTAAGGCCCCCAACAAAACAAAGGAGCTTTTGTGTAAGAGTGCTCTACATAACTTGACCTCCTCGCGTCGAGTTGTATGTCCCAGGACAAAAGAAAAAAAAGTTATAATTGGCTAGTTTTCTCATAAAGCTCTGATACGTAATAACAATCTCTAACTACATGAACTAAACCGACGATTACATGTACAATGTATATAATTTGATAATTGACGGACATCATTGGCATGTAATGAGCAGATGACTATATCATTATAACGCTGTAATGATAATGATAGCTGTGTTTTTTATGATCATAGGGCATTGACCTCAAATCCAAGGCATTTCAACTTGACTGTTGAGAACATTTTTTTTATGAACGCGTAGTCGGGTCTGATTTTTTTTAATTTTTGAATAGAAGTCGCGTGGTTCCCGGCAGAGTAGAATTTGTGCCACCCCATCTCCTTCCATGCGATGTCGTATAAGGCGACTAAGAAGGCTGTTCTGGCCCAAAATCAGCCTCAAATACATGGTTCGAGTGAACTATTACTACGAGTGTTCCCAGAATACAGCAATAGGCTCACCGCCAATTACGTGGGACTATTAGGCCCAATGATTTGTGAAATGTGGGTGTTAGTTCACCTCTGCATAATCCGGGGATAAGACGTGATTGTATGTATGTATGTCATGTATATTTAAATAGTCTGATAGTATTTAAGAAAAAACACTTCTGATGTTTAAATAGCTTCGAGATAAACTTTATTTTCCTTTCTTCTAATAGTCAGTCTTCGTCTAGCGCTCATACACAAGTCCCCTTTCGTTCTATCAATCCATTCAATATCCGGTTCTTTTTCCGTATCCTTCACTCTCACTATTTCATTCTTCACTTCAGTCATTCATCATTACGTTTCATACTAGGTCATGCTCTCATAACGTTCCATTCCTATATTTATGTGCTAGATATTAGATCAAAAAATTCATTCAATTCAGTGACTAGTGCCTTTCAAGAGAAAAAATAAAAAAGTAATATCTAACAATTTCAATATATTTAGATAAATTATAGGTACAACAAAGATCACATATTATGAGTAAGATATTGGCACACAAACTGACACAGAATTTACTATACAATGAAGTTGCATACTCATAATGTTTTATGGGTTAAGTATTATATAATCATAATACCATAATATAATAAAATTAGTCTTTGTTAGTTGTCCTAGGTTAGAATTTTATGCAATTATTTTATTACTTATATAATAATGCTGATGTCAAGTGGCTTCTGAGCAAGTAGTATTCGTTGTGAACTGGGTTAACTATTCATTTATTATGTACTTAACTCATAAAGTCATAATATTCGATGTAAGAGGTAGTTTATAGTCGTTTAGATTATATATAACAAAACATTGACACGACACGGTTTACTACTGCTGCAATATGAATAAAGATAAAATGGTAATTTAGTTGTGTCTGTAGTTTTGTGATATTTTTATCTAAGAACCGTCAATTTGACTTACCTCCCCTGATGGTAAGCTTACCTTAAAGCCTTCAGCTGAAGGCTAAGTCTTCGAAAAGTAGGTCACCATGGTGATGGATTAGGCCCTCGGCTTGATGACCTTATCAGATGCTTTTTCACGCCCCGAAGAACCCCAGATTGTAGGAATTTTTATACCACTTAGGTGGCAGACAAGCACACGGCCCACCTGATGGAAAATAGTTAGCGTGGGCTATACTTAGTCCTGCGGTAGCAAACATAAAAAATACATATGAATTGAGAACCTACTTCTTTTTTTAAATCGGTTAACATAACTTATGTGCCATAACAAGCTATAATCTATCTCTAGGTATATTTAATTATCTTATTTGCATGGATATATTGACTGACTAGTTGATGCCCATGGCTCTGCCCGCGGAAATTTAGATCCCGTTCTCGCTACCCATGAGAACCTATTCCCTTGATAAAACGTAGCCTTAGTGTTATTCTAGATTACAATCTATTCATATACTAAAATTCAGCCAAGCCGTTAAACGTCCAAACATCTTCATAAACTCTTACATTTTTGACCCTTAACAACCCACAAAAGTGTCTCGCAGACACAATTTTGCGTTTATGTTGTCTACAATTCATAATTTTATTATTATGTTTATAAAAAGAGTCTGTTGGACACCACTGCTCAGTTACGTTACATAAGCGTACTGGGTTGATAAGGGTTAATTTTAACAGGATGTTGCTTACAAAGTTTGGTTTCTAAGTTACAATTATTTATATACCTCGGGACACATAACTTGGATCTAAATCGCGAGGCAAACGAGGCCTGGCGCTCGCGAATTGTTTTGTAATAATCTATGCTTAGTAAATTTGAGCTCGTCCACCGCAGTAGCACCTCGTGCTATTCGCAAAAGACACCGCAGAAGGGTTTAAGGGTTAAAAAATGTAAACGTGTACTGCACGTACCTATAGGGCACATTTTGAACACATTTTAGGTCCAAGATATATTATGTCCTGAGCAGTACTTAATCATATCACGAGGCTGAAGGCGTACACACGCTAACCGAGCGGCAAAAAATATCAATTTTGATATTTACTCGGTTGCATGTACATGCATCGATAACTGTACAGTTGACCACCATACACGATAGGTTTCGCATGATGGTTATGCATGTGAATGCATAAACATCATACAAAACCTAGCGTGTATGGCGCCCATTAGGGGTGGATGTCCACAGAAGCACATGTCGGAAGCGACGAGGTCACCAGTGATGCAACACAACGATTGTAACTCGAGTGCACTTGTCTACTTTCGATGTTAGATAAATCACAGTCTCAGTATTGAATATTATTTGTAGTCCGCTACAAATAATATTGAAACTAGCTGTTGCCCGCGACTTCGACCGCGTTAAGTTCGTATCAGATTAATATATAGGTAGGTATATTTATTTCTGTAGCTCGAACCCAACATGTATTAAGTATGATTCTCGAACCGAAACGTGGGAGAAAATCTCCTCGTTTAAATGACACATAAGGAATAGGGCTGTTTCCCATCCGATAGTAAACATACAGGCATGCAGCCCATGAGAAAGTGCCCGCTTGACGGTAATAAGCTCAATTATTACGTGGGTGGGACCGAAAATCATGGTCGAAATGAGGTTGCTAATACAGCTCTAATAGCCCTTCGGGGAGTTACTGGCGTGAATATATTGTTATGTACCTATTACTTGTGGCGGTTTAGTATACTTGAAATATATGGGTAATAGTAAAAATAAGAACAAAATGTATCAGTCGTCCATATGCCGCAACGTGAGCAATGAGAATAGCATTTCGCTATTTATCTGTGATAGCACTAAACTGACGCTCGAAGCAGTGAGGTATTATACAGCTTGCACTAACATAATCTGAAATCCCGCCACATATTTCTATTTCATTTGATGCTACCTTCAATCATTATTTTTTTCGTGCTGAAATCCCCTCGGTTACACCCTCACTGCCACCCGAGAGGGGCGGCTATCTCGGACTCGAAATGACTAAAATCACACAGTCGCAGGTCTTCAGAAGCCGGTGTGGAAAGTGGGCCACCAAAACAGCGCATAGAAATATTTTGAACTGAACGGAAATCGAACCCGCTTTTACTTACTCCTACAATTCAGAGACTGTTAATCTCGATAAATACATCTGAGAATTGGATAAGAAAGGAAATATTTATCTCAAATTGAGTGCAATAAATTGAACAATAAAGAAAAAACAGATAAACATCTTGTAAGAATATTCTTCTCACATAGGTACGATCTTGAAACTGTATTTATTGCTGTTTTAATATAAATCTGTAAGTGAAAGCGATTCTTGCACGTGATAGTAGAACCAAACTTGTGTTATTTGTTATTCGCTTTATTCGGCCGCATACGACGAAGTCTGGAGGGCTCATCCGTCTGTATTTGCTTTATTCGCACACAACGCATTTTCACGAATAGTGAACCTATCAATCGACTTGTCCATCGTTCAATTGGTTTTCCACGCAGATCAAAAAGGTACACATAATTCCGAAGGTGACTGCATATGAAAACTGCAGACGCACGCAGCAGATACGCGTAGTTCATTGCGGCTTCTCAGTAGTCCCCTCCCCTTACGTACGCTGCTGTATCTGTTGCATGCGTCTGCAGTTGTCGATCGCATACATGCGATCGGCTTCAAGTAACATGTATATTTGGTATGTGTTGTGTAGCAAAATGTACTAACTAGGTACTAAGTATGGATGACACTTTTGTTCATGATTGTTCAATGACGTGACTAACTTTTTGGGTGATTGCCGTATAACAAAAACACCTAAAGCGTAATTTAGACGACGAGAGTTTCTCGCCTACAAGATACTATTATCAAAAGGTTGGAAAAAAAATGCTTCGTCTGAAATAATTGCAGCTCGCTCGTCCACGCTTGGCTAAAATTGCTTCGCAATTGAATATTGGTACTGTCCGTCTAAACAGAATTTTTAAGCAATAATCGTATGTCAAACATTGGCGATTTGTCAATTGCCATACCTGTATGATATTATCATAATTATGATCGATAATTTAGTGTTTGCTCGCGTACGATTCTTGAACCGAAACGTGCGAGAATCTCTCCCCGTTTAAATGACGCCTTACGAAGTGTGGTCCCGTCCGTCCCGCCATTAAATCTAAATCTCTAACACCAAAGTACTCGAGAGTACCTGTGTAATCTAAACAGCGTCGATGAGGAGAAATTATGCGAACGTCGTGAATGGAATCAACATTACTTTTAGTGATGTCGCATGCTGCGAGTTACGAACGTGTGTCGTGACTCGTGAGCTTTGGAGTACCTACGTAACCTGGTAGATGTTATGTCGGATAAGCAACATGCACCTTTCAATCTATTCATCTTCTGTACTTGACTAATATACAAAAAAATCTGTAGACATAATAAGTAAGTGGCATTTGAACGCCACGTTAAAAAGATCTACTATGATATACTTTGGTACAAGTTGACATAATATTATACATGCATCCCATAACATAATGTACAAACGTTGACAGTTTATAGAACAATATTGACATTAGCTTACTCACACATAACGCGTTCTGTGCGTTGTGTACATGGAGAAGGCATATTCTAACCTCCGTGGTTGTGTATCTACTGTGTCTATACAGTATCAAATCGAAAATCGAATCAAAGCTTCGATTCTATTGACTGTTCTGAGCTGCTGGCTAGGATTAGATTGTGTGTACCATCTTCGCACCTGAGGAAACCGAAACTACTATACGTGCTACGAACAACCTGCACCTACAGACAAAATTCTTACATAGTTAGGGTGTGTCGAGCGTACAATTCATTACGCCATGCGTACGATTTAGATTTATTTTTCACCAGCGTTAAGCAACTTAAAGTAATACTAAGTAAGACATTCTTTTTATGTGTTTTTAACTGCCTGTGTATTTTTTCACTGCCTTCTGTATTTTATATCGTACCGTCAATATTATGTGTCTAGTTAAATTTATATAATATTCCTGCTATTTGCATTGCTATCTATCGACTTATATACAACAATATTTATCTACTATATGCAAAAACTTGTAATTGGCCATTTTATGTTGCAATTCGTTTCTATTATGTAGTCTAGCTGTAAGTTTTTCTGAAAGAATAAAATAAATAAAATAAAATAAAATAGTTCTATACACGAGTATAAATTGTAAAGTATTTGTATCTCTATATTGGAAATATTTATATTGGATTATCGTTATCGTATCGTTATAAACGTCATAGTTATGATCTGCAAATTATCTTCCTTTCATCCCCTCACGTCTCCATTTTCATATTTTTGTGGTTTTTTTTTTACCAATTTAGGTGGCAGACAAACACACGGCCCATCTGACGGAAAGTGGTTACCGTGTCCTACGGACGTGTGCAACAACAGGTGAGTCACACTCGTGCTGCCAACCCTGTAAGGACACAGAGTCTCTGTGCAGTCAGTGCCGAAGACAAATCAGGGTAAGCCGTTGGTCGTCCCATTGATAGCACAAAAACTCTCCACTAAGCTTTGACTAACGTACTCACCGCCGGGAACAGAACACGTGGTTATTATGACCGCGGTATTCTGTAGGGCGGTGGTACTTCCCCAGTTGGACTACTCAATTGGGATGGATACCGTGGCGTGGATACCGATGAATAATAATAATAATAATAATTTAGGGGATTTTTAAATGCAAAGACCCTTCATAATCGCGAGGTGTGCAATCTCAGAGATTATTTTCTTAAGTCGAACGTGGATATGCACCGTGATGTAGTCAACGTAGATACCGGGCTCACCCCGTTCGGTTTGGCTAAGGAGAACTGGCGCAGACCTAAGTAGTCGGCACTGACAGCCGATGGGAGGTATGGCAGAGTAAGGAGCTACACGGTAGATTCTATCGGGCCCTCCACAGGCCCGAAGTAGACCTACTAGCATCCGTGTCCTGGCTACGTTTCGGTGACCTTTTTGGGGAAACTGAAGGTTTTGTCTGTGCGATTGCGGATGAAGTTATCAAGACGAATAACTACCGGAAGTATATAATGAGGGATGGCACAATTGACATCTGTCGAGCGTGTCACCAACCTGGTGAATCCCTCAGGCATATTACTTCCGGTTGTTCTCGTCTTGCTAACGGCGAGTACTTGCACAGACATAATCAAGTAGTCAGGATAATCCACCAGCAACTTGCTCTGAAATACAACCTTGTGGAAGTTGAAGTGCCGTACTATAGGTATGTTCCTGAGCCGGTTCTAGAAAATAGTCATATCACATTGTACTGGGATCGATCTATCATCACTGATTCCTGTAGCCAACAAGCCTGACATTGTGGTGATAGACCGATCCGAACGCTTAGCTTTGATTGCTGATGTTACCATTCCTCATGACGAGAATCTCGTGAAAGCTGAGAAAGATAAACAGGTTAAATACTTGGACTTGGCCCACGAGATTGTCGACATGTGGAATGTTGACTCAGCAATCATTGTGCCGGTAGTCGTGTCAGTGAACGGTTTAATAGCAAAGAGCCTCGACCAACACCTGAAGAGGCTCGGGTTAGACGGTTGGGTCAAGGGCCAGATGCAGAAGGCTGTGCTTCTTGATACGGCGCGCATCGTGAGGAAGTTCCTTTCTCTGGAGCCCTAACCACCGGTAGCTTGGTCCCTGTACCCGATACCGGTGGAGCACTGTTTTTTATATTTTTAAATAAATGTTTTTATATGTATTTAAAAATATAATTTATAAGTTTATTTAATGTAATAAAGAGAATAATAATAATACCGATACCGATGAACACCAAATATGTATTTAAAAAAAAACACGCTGAGGTTACGGAGATAGGACACAACCTTCGTAACCTCCGTGTGTTTTTTTTTTCCTAATAAACATATTTCAATGTATTTAATCAGATAAATATAGGTAGTCCACACATAAAAGCAGTAATAACGGCATTTATATTAAAATACCACAGCATTTTGTAATTAATTACCTAAAATGTACGTGCAAGTCGAGTACAAATAAGATAACTTGTTCATCGAGTCTTCGAAACCTCAAAGGGATCTAAAACTTGCTAGACTTGATAGAAATTAATTAATTAGTGGTAAATGCAATTGGTTTCCAAGTAGGTACCTGAATAAAAGCACAGGAAACCCGTCGCCACTAAGGGTGAAAATTTCAGGAGGGTGCGCGGGCACTCTATAGGGACCTTTCGCCACTGCAGTAAACATATACGAGTACAAATGACAGTGTACACCAATCTCAATTTGTACTCGTATAATGGTTACTGCAGTGGCCAAAGGTCTGCACTAATTCAGTATGTAACTTGTAAAACTTCTCTTTGTATTATTATCAAATGTAGGTATGCCTGAATGTGTATAAATTGTAAAATAATGTATACTATAGGTACTCTTGCAGCGACTTTTTACTGAAACACATATTAAACTAAGTTAACTAACTAAGTAAAGAAACTAGTAGTTCGAATTCGGTTTTTAGTCTTCAAAACCAGTTTTAAAAAACTGAGATTTTAAATAAAACGTATTATATAGATATACATCAAGATTGTCTACGTTTAGTTAAGTAGGTACCTAAATCATCAGCATAATTTTATAGTTATTTTCTTTAAAGTGTTTTTTTTTACCACTTAGGTGGCAGACAAGCACACGGCCCACCTGATGAACAGTGGTTACCTTAGCCTATGGACGTATGCAACACCAGGAAGGCGTCACACCGTCGTTACCGGTCGCATTGTATGAGTATGAATTCCCCGCCTATGGCGAGACGTGCGATGATAGAATGTAGCTGTGAGCATCATGTCAACTATGGACTAATGTATTCATGAACAATGTAATGATGAACAGAATTATCAAATATGTTAAAAATTTAAAATTTTGTAAAGGAAATTATTAAAAAAAATCTAACGACCATTTTTTTCTATTCACTCATTGATCTCTATTCACCCCCTATTACGGTATAGGTATATACTATGATAAAAGTGTTTCATACTCTTTCAGATCACATTTTATTATGATGAACTTCTTTATTCTGCAGGCTTTTCTTTTAATAATAATTTATTTCATCTTCATTACTCCACCGATGCACGTTCACGAACCTTTTATCCTTTTCATTTTTATGTCTTCTATCTTTTAATTAGACGCAACTAGGTACTTTTAATTAAACCTGTCGTTCGTTCGTCCCCGGGGTCTACCTATACGTAGCAATATAATTCTACCTCTCAAACCATTGATTTATATTGTAAGTAAAGTAAACGAATCGATCGATTTTAGTTTTTTTTTTTATACCACTTAGTTGGCAGACAAGCACCCGGCCCACCTGATGGGAAGCGGTCACCGTGGCCTAAGGACGTATGCAACACCAGGGGCGTCACACTCGCGCTACCGACCCTGAAGAAACCTTCTAATGCCCTTCTTGAAGAACCCCATATTGTAGTCGCTTGGGAAAACCACCGCAGGGAGTTCATTCCACAGCTCATGTTTGAAAGCTGATGTGATTGAAAAGATTATAAAGTTATTTCTGGAGTTTGAAGCTTATCTTCTATTTATTTATTTATTTATTTATTTATTTATTTATTTATTTATTTATTTATTTATGACAATACAAGCTAACAGTGTAAAACACCAAAGCGCTTATAATGCTATACTAATAATTCTTACTTACTAACTAGAGCTAACTTAATCTACTAAACAGGTACATGCAAGTATTAAAGTGAATATAATAATCATAATAATAATTCTAATTACCTACAAATTGAGGTTGCGTTTAAATAAATTAGGACGTTTCTTGACATTTCATGTATGTTGTCTGAGAATATATCTAACTATCTAACATCATTCTATGTACTTAGGTAGAATTACTTCTCTCAATTTAAAGGAATTGGCTTACCTGATCGGTAAATCGGTTATTTTTAGAAGTAAACTGTATTAAAAAAAAGTTGGTAATAAAAGAAACCCGAATATTATAGCCTCCCTTCTTTTTCCAGGGATATGGCGGAAGAAGCCGGGAAGCGGAAGCCTAGGATATGATATATGATGATGATATGACAAAACGTTTAGAAGATGAAGATGTGACATAAAGCGCATAGAACGGAGAAAAATATAATTATACAAAGATTGTTGTGTTGTGTTACAACTGTTTGTTTTTAATACCGTCCTATTTAAAACATAATATATTTTGATTATTTGTGCTTTATCAACTTATATGTACGTATATTGCTGCTAATGCTCCAACCGAAATAAAAATACATACTTAGATATTTCAAGAAATTATCTTATGTAAAGCCGCTATGAGTCTGTTATTAGATACCTATAGGATGATAAATAATTAAGTACATAACATATATACATTCAGTATATTTGAATGGAAAACACAATAGTTTTTACAATTCTTTTTTCAGGTGAACTGAAATCAAGGAACTTGTATCATTGTCATGACCCGCCCGATAACGACAAATTCCATACAGCCAGTAGTACCTCCCTGACAAATTGTGACAATTCACATGGGACACCTCTTTGAAGTGAAAAATTTTTTAGGCGCGTTTAGTACTATGTTGTGAAGTAAATTGACAGGCTGTTTCCACTTCACGGAGTGCCACAATTTAAAAAAAAAAAAAAAAAAAATATTTCTACCGCCACAGCATATCACTTAGACAGTTAAAACTGTTCCTTGAAGTGAACTTACGCAATATATTCGAGATTCTAAACGATGTTTGCGTAATCCAACGTCGCGTGCGTCTTAATATCAACTTATGAGCCTGCTGATGTTCGATACAGTACACTCACTACCGCACATGTTGATGTAAGCCGAAGAACAGACACATGTAAGCCGACAAACAGACCTCAATGTAAGCCACATTCATTCATTTGACCACAGTTAGATCATAAAAGTCGCCGAATGGTCAATGCGCATATGATTAACCTATTCATGTGTAGTAATTGATGTATATTGATGATCTTTTTTGCAAAGTATATTATATTGATACATAAGGTGCTGTAAAATGTAGAGAATGATAATTTTTTTTTTTTTTTTTTATAAATTTGTTACAAACAAAAAAATGATACATTCGTTTGTACCCAATAAATTCCTTATGCTTATTGATTGAAGATGACCGATGATCAACTCCCAAAAAAACATTGGTCCGTACCTAGTGCCTTTGCCTTAGGGCGTTTTCATATTTATCCGGTCCGTTATCGGTGCCGGACGCCGTACATCAATATCGGAGGAAGTAAAATGTATGAAATAATATGTCCTATAATGTCTTCTATAATATTTTGTCCGGCCCCATATCGGATATCAGAGCTGTGTTGTCAGCTATCGGCTGTCGGCTATCTTCGTCCGATACCGATATCGGATCGGATAATGTGAAAACGCTCAGCAGTGTATCAATACACTAGGTACGGTCCGGTAATTTGACAAACCTATGATAATCTTAATTTAATTTCCACTCGGTCTCTTTTCATGTACTGTGCATAATAATATCGTTGTAAAGCCACTGTCAGTTAATTAGGACTCGTACCCCTCTAAAAGCCTACGGTGTGTCTAATAGACACCGAAATTGACAGGCTAATCTTCGACGACGCGGCCTAAAGGTATGATTCCTAAGGTGACCGCATAGGACAACTACAGACATACGCAATTCTCAATGGTCTTCTTTACACGAATCGGAGTTTAACATAATGGGTACGCTGTATGTGCTGCATGCGTCGGCAGTTGTCGTATGTTGTCGGCTTCGGAATCATACCTTAATGTCTAATCTGGTCCGGGGCCGAAAGATAGCGTACAGACGCCCTCACCAAAGTTCGACGGCACATCTGAGTGAAGTCCAAGTGTAAATGAATACCTATCATCCTTTTGTGTTTGGCGAGCGGAGGTCTAATTCTGTCCGTCCCGTCTCCCTGCACCGTCGATATGATATGAAACGACAATTCATTTCATCTATTCCGAGAATATAACTTACTGTTACTAGATACTGTGAACTCAAATTAGGCTTTTCGTTATGACTTATGAGTTATGTTATGACTTAATATGAGTTATGCCTTTCGAAGAGCTTTGGGCAGTTTTCATAAAAAAAAATTGGGATAGCAAAACTCATGGAAATCGCATCGTCCCCTCCGCAGGCGTCACTGCGATATAATTCACAAAGATTCACAAGTCACTTAGTTCTTTTTTTAAATTTATTAAAAAAAACTAAGTTTTTTTTTTTGGTAAGTATAATTTAGTAGCGAGACTGCGAGACTTATTTGACAAATTGTGCCAATTCACATTTGACACCAATTTGAAGTGAAAACTTATGTAGAGCGCGTTGAGCACTTCTTTTACTTTTCACCAATTGTTCCCTTCTTCTTCATCCTAGCGTTAATTCCCAGTCGCATCCGAAGCTTTCACCTCGGAGTCTGGGGTCCGCTTTACTAGTCTTAACTGCAGATTTGGCTGGACCTCGATATTTTACGTGAAGCGACTGCCATCTGACCTCCACAACCCAGTGGTGATTAGGCAATATCGAAGCATTACAGCTAGACCATTGTTGTTGGACTTTTTAGAGCTCCAACTACCCGTAACGACTACCATAGATGTTCGTTTGGCAACCGGGACCGACGGCCTAACGTTCGTGCTCTCTGAGGCAGCACCAGACCAATACAAATACCCATATTCATTCATGCATACAAATAGTTGCACCGAGCGGGGATCGAACCCGCGCCTCCTGTGTAGCGGCCGCGTTCACTAGGTACCGCTACGCCACAGAGGCAGTCAAATATGTCGCAATGTCTGTTTCTAATATAAAAATGAATCGTTGAATGTGTTGCTACTTGCTAAGCGCAAATCACGGGATTTTGTTTCCTATTCACCCTTTTTTATACGGTACTTAACATCAATCTCAATTAACAGAGCACAGTAGAGTCACCGAAACATATTCTACCTACAAAGTTAAGGTATGATTCCGTAGCCGACCGCATACGACAACTGCCGACGCACGCAGCAGATGCACGTAAATCAGTGCGCCTTTCCAATGGTCTCCTTTATCCGCATCGAAGTTTGACATGTAATAAGTACGCTGTATCTGCTGTCATGCGTCGGCAGTTGTAATATGCGGTCGGCTACAACAGAATCATACCTTTATCCGTTTTCAATTGAAAACTAATTGTTGGTCACGGAATTTCTATCACTCGCACTGCAATTAACTTATATGAGAATTTTAGCTTTGTGGAATTCCATCCTTTGTGTCACAAAGCTCCAAATGGAATGTTCGAGGTACTAATTGACAGGTGATCCTATATTTGAATGCAAAACGGATTGCATGCAATATCAAAGGTATGCTTTGACATCCGCTTTTAATAGAGTTCTTTTGATTTTATTGCCTTTGTTTGATCTTCATAGGGGGGTCGATTGTGCCAGACTATACGAGCGGGTTCTTCATCAACAACTCACTGGTATGATACTCGCGAGCGCGCGCCAGTTGGCATTTTCCAACGACGACGCGACGGGTCTATCCATTGAATAAAAATAGGTACTTCTGCAAAATCTTTACTTTATTGGACATTAAACAATATAAACCCCGTAGTAGATACACTTCTTAAAAATGGCCGCTTTCATTCCCGTTAGATACACTTTTTGGAAACTTATGTGAGCATTCCGGTTCAATTAGTCTTTGGCGCACCTCCAACTGAGTTCTGCAAAATCTTTACTTTATTGGACAGCGATTTAAAACTTGCTGTTACCTACTTTTTTCTTTACTTTGTATTGAAATTAATCTTTTACATGAAAATTTAAAGCAATATTAAGTACTAACAGTGGCCCGCGGCATCACCCATGTTGAATTTTGTGCCCGTTCTTGCTACCCATGGGGAAAATAATTCCCGGAAAAAAAATATATTCCCGACTGTAATCTATCCCTATATGAGTAATAGACATCAAAAAATCTTCACAGACTTTCCCGTTTATAATATTATTGGGATGAAATAATACCTTGTAGGGACAAAAATATATAAAAAAACTGATTTCTTTTCTTTCATCCTCGCTAGAGACTACTTACTTATAAAACTAATAAAGCTTTCATTTGAATATTGAAAGCTCTCTTTTGAGCTCTATTGATTCTATGAAGCGCAACAATTGCGTTCCAATTAGGGCATACTATGCGAGTATTCGATTTGAGTATTCGTTTTATTCGAGTATTCGCCCCTTTTTACTATTCGAATATTACAGACCCAAGTATCCGCGTTTTTCGAGTTTTCCGAATAATATCCAACTGTGATAAAATGTTAAGTATTCGATCGTAAATCGATTATTTTTAACGATTATTTGCAGAGCCGCGTCGACCCGGCAGCATCTGTGTGCGAAACCTATGAAACGTCTTATTACTTTCACGAATCTTCATGTTTCAATACTATCTTATTATGTATTTACTATGGATGTTACGTTTATTGTACCTTTTTTCTTGCGGTAGTCCCTTAGGATACGCCTGCAGAGTGGTGTAAGATTGCCTAAGATATATCCCGCGTACCCCGGCTGACGGAGGGTCATCTCCGTTTTTGAAATGGCCCCCCTCGAGCGTAGGAACCACGGCATCCCTATCTTGCTCCCAGGGAGGGGGGGGGCACGTATTTCACTGAAAGACGGCCTACGCTACGCCGCGCGCCTTTCGCGGGCAAGACGTGCCGGGACACTTTTTTTTTTATACTACTTAGGTCGCAGACAAGTACACGGCTCTCCTGTTGGTAAGAAGTTACCGTGGCGTATGGGCGAGTGCAATACCAGGCGAGTCCTAAATTTCTACTAGGCACGCTCCTTCCTTCGGTCTCCTTCGCCAGCATTACCTGCTAGCAGAAGGAGGCGGCAGCAGCCCATGCCTCCGGGAGCCACCACGAGAGCACGCCTCAGCGTAGTCAACGCTAGGCGCTCCACCAGCGACTGTAGCCCTGAGTCAACCTAGCCAGTCCTCCATGATTACCGAGCGCAGGGCATGTCATAGGAGCGTCAGTAAGCCCCTCACCTAATGACGCTACTACGACATGCCCTGCGCTCGGTCCCCCAAGTCGTGGTAAAGCTGGGTCTTCATAGCCTTGATTTCTCGACGCTTGGGTCCCCGTCCTCTGCTCCCACGCTACAATTCACCATCGATATAGCAGTGAAAGGACTGTTGCCTCCACACCCCATGATTGGGGTTCCGACAAGCAGACTCCCTGCCTCCAAAGATATCGTTCGGTACTCCCGGATGATCCTGCTGGCCATCACTTGCTGCGGCGCGCGCAGGATCCGCACATCCGCATGACCTCCACCCAAATTGGACACCCATATAGGACCTTGGACCGCATGATTCCCCCGTAATCTGCTGCAAGAGTCATCTGGCCTCATGTTGAGAATCACCCGTACCGCAGCGGTAACCTTCTATTTGGAGACCAGACTTCGGAAATATTCCGCAAAGTCCCATCAGTTGTCAAGCACGGGCCTCAAATGTTTCATTTAGCACTTGATGCTAGGAATGCCTTCCGCTATGAGGCTCGAACCTTCAGGTAGCGCGCTTCGAGGCCTATTAAAGAAGAGGTTCTCGGTTTTATGCAGTGCTACCTCGACACCCACTCGCCAGATCTGCTCCACCACTTGGGCAACCGCGGTTGCAGCTTTCATGGTCGCTTTGCGATTGTAGCACTGGATGCCGTCACGAGTGTGTTATCCGTATAACAAGTTACGGCGGCAACCTTTGTAACCAGTCGTATCCAATGTTTAACAGAAGCGGCTCCAAGACCGATCCTAGCGGAATATCGCATGACAACTCACGCAGTTCGAGGCCGGTCATAGTTGGGTAGATGACGGCTATCTCTGTCAGATACGGCCCGACTATGCGGCGAAGGTAGAGAGGCACTTGGTGATACACGAGCGCTTCCTCATTGCCACTCGAGGGCAAGGGGTTGAGCGTGTCGGTCATGTCCAGGGATACTGCCAACATCAACTTTTCTCTCAGAAACTTGCATCCTTCACCACAGATGGCATCCTCAGTGGAGTACCTCTGGCGGAAGGCATAGCTACGCCCCTGTTGTCTTGACACCTGTGTGCGCCTCACACTTTGCACGTAGGGGCGGCGAGACCCTGATTGTTAGGTATGCAAATATCCGCACGCACTTACGCACAGAGCTAATGCGTGAGACGAGATAGGCGACCAATCGCACGCACATTCTCGGCACTTGGTCTGCAACCGTGTTAAAACACGATTTTCGTTTCATTTACCTAAAAATATGACTGATATTCGAAAAACTCGTAAAACTCGAATAAACTCGAATAGTCGATAAGTGATATTCGTAAAACTCGAATACCAAAATGAAGCGAATATTGCATGCCCTAGTTCCAATAGAATCGTAGGTAGGTAGGTTAGGTACGTTGTTAAATTGGTTTGTTCCCTTTAGATTTTTGGCTTTCCTTTTTGATACACTTTTTGAAAATACCCGCTTTTGTTCCCTTTAGATACACTATCGTCTAGTTCTAGTACATAGAAATACAGTAGATATACATTTAGACATTCAAAAATTAAACAATATAAACCCCGTAGATACACTTCTTAAAAATGGCCGCTTTCATTCCCGTTAGATACACTTTTTGGAAACTTATGTGAGCATTCCGGTTCAATTAGTCTTTGGCGTACCTCCAACTGAGTAAGGAAAACCCGCAGGTTTTCCTTACTCAGTTGGAGGGTCAGACGGCAGTCACTGCCGTAAAAGTCAAAATATATATTGGTGCAGTAGGCGAGTAACACTATATCCTTGGGCTCAAAAGTGTAAACTTTACGTAGCCATATAGGTATGTATATTAGCCTAGTCATAATAGACATATTATAGGATTATAATTAAGTACTACTTCTTATTCTTCATCCTAGAGTTAATCCCAGCCACATCCGGAGCTTTCATCCCGGAGTCTGCGATTCGCTTTTTCCAGTCTAACTGCAGGTTTGGCTGAACTTCGATATGCCGGTTGGTAGGTCGCGTTGACCACCGCCACGCCAGTGGCTGTCACTAAGTGGCATGTGGTTATAATGCGGCCCGCGAGGAGCGAAGGAGAATCGCAAACCGCGTGGCCCGCGAAGAGCGGCGGCAACTCGGGCGTCGGAGGTCGCATAATGACCTCCGTCCCCCATGAGCGCGGGCCTGGGGGTGACGGGTGGAGCCGCCTGTCACCCTAGCAGAAGCAGGCCGCGGCGGCAGCGCGCATTGCGTGCCTCCCCACACCCGGGGGCGAGTTGGGGACTCTGTGGTCTCTACACCGGAAGAGGGCCAGATCGAGAGATATGGCCCTGGGTCGGCCGGGGTGCGAGGGATATGGCTACGACAATCTCACCTCCGGCAACTGACTGCCCACAGATGGCGTGCCTCCTCCCCCGGTTCCGGTGGGGGTGTATGTTATAGGATCGATAGGATAACCTGGGTCCTTTAAACGGAGCGTGAAAAAGCATCTGATGAGGCCGTCAAACTGAGGGCCACCATTGTAACATGGTACGTGTCTGTAATAGTGACCCTCTTTTCCGAGACTTTGCCTTTAGCTTACCATCAGGCGAGTCGAAAACAGATTGACGTGTCCTATAGAAAAAAAGTATTCAAACATTTTAAGTAGAATTTTTACCAATACTCCTGAGACAGTGATGCAAACTTATAAGGACCGCTCATTATTACAACTTCGGGAAAACAAATTTTCTTTAAACTTCTTACGAGAAAAATACGGGGAGTCGATGTTCTTGACCTTGAATAACTTTTAGCGGACGGGGGATCAATTGGAACTTTTTGAATTTCATTTTTTTTTTATATAGGACACGTCAATTTGACTTCGCCTCGCCTGATGGTAAGCTGAAGGCAAAGTTTCTGAAAAGAGGGTCACCATTACAAACACGTATCATGTTACAATGGTGGCACTCAGCTTGACGGCCTCATCAGATGCTTTTTCACGCCCCGCTTAAAGGGCCCGGGACTGTAGGAGGAGGGAAACACGTGAACTGGTAAGGAATTCCAAGACTTAATGGTGCGGCAGAAGAAGGAATTTCTGATAATGATCTAGAAACCGCCAATAACATAGTGTCTGTTGGAATTTTACCGTTACACAAGTAAATAATTATATTTTCCTCTACACTCTGAGGTTTGCTGGAAGAAAATTCGCTCGCTTTTGCACAGAAATATCCTTTTATATTTGTTTTTTTTTTGTACTACTTAGGTCGCAGACAAGTACATGGCCCCCCTGATGGGAAGTGGTTACCGTGGCCTATGAGTAAGTGCAACACCCGGGGAGTCACACTCGTACTGCCGACCCTGTAAGAACAGAGAGATTCTGTGCCGTCAGCGCAAAAGATAAGTAGGACAAAGCCTTTGGTTTACCCACTGACAGCACAAAACCTCTCCAGTGAGCTCTGGCTACCCTACTAACCGTCGGAAACAACACGAGTTTATTAAGTCGCGGTCTTCTGTAGGGTGAATGTATCTACTTCCCCAGTCGGACTGCTGGATTGGGAGATTGGGACGGATATATCGTCGTGTCCTACCTCCATACTTATCATTGTTATTGAAATGAATGTGTGTACAATCTATCTATCTATACTATTATATAATTATTGTAAATTGGAAATGTTTGTCCGCGATGGACGCAAAAACTACTGAACGGATATTGATGCGGTTTTTTTTGTTAGAAAGGTCTTGGTCAGACTTAAAATCTTACGTCTGTTTGATTGAAATCGGTTGAGTAGAACCGGAGATTAAGAAATCCACGTGGGCGGAGCCGCGGGCGGAAGGCTAGTAAAGAATATGAATATGAATAAAAAATAAATATAAATTATAACTTTTGTTGTCGCCCCTTCTCCGTCTATAAAAATCGATGTCGCAATCCCGTCGTTCTACCATTGCGAACTCGGCCAAAGAAAATATTCTCTGAATGTTATAGCTATTAAATTGTATAGCGGACAATGTTTTCGTAAGTTCTTCATAAACGGTTCAGTAAATTTAGTGTAATGCTTGAATAAACAAACAAAATTCAAATCAGATTTTATTTACAATGCGACTCCCACACTTTGTAACAGTGTCATGGTGAAAAGTGTGAAAAGAATATTATAAGAGTAGGTATAGGGAAAACGCTACAGTATAAAAATCAATAGACTTTAAGTTTAGTATCTGACCAGTGAATGGTGCGAGATAAGGAAATCTGTTAGC
Source organism: Eilema depressum (assembly GCA_914767945.1). NCBI lineage: Eukaryota > Metazoa > Arthropoda > Insecta > Lepidoptera > Erebidae > Eilema > Eilema depressum. The sequence continues at coordinate 28,124,848 of OU612012.1, read as the reverse complement.
TCATTCCATCTTTTAAAGAATATTTTTTCGTGACAAATACATTATATACTTTCTTACATTGCCGAAAAGTCATGCAGCGGGCTATGGAGCGAGCTATGTTTAGGGTCTCCTTGAAGGATAGAATTCGCAACGAGGTCATCCGACAAGAAACTAAAGTTACCGACATAGCTCGCAGATTAAGCAAGCTGAAGCGACAGCGGGCTGGTCAAACATAGGATGAGGTTCTGGCACAGATTTTCTTCTCGTGGTTGTGAGGTCAGACAGTAGTCCCGTAAAAGCTATATACCAATCAAAAACAAGAAGCGGACATTCGGACATCCGGCTTCAAAGTGCGGACTATGTGCGCAACAGGGAAATTGCTCTGAGGATAATGAGAATGAAACGAATTGGAAAATACATTGCTGGCTAGTTGGATCGCAGATTATACGTATTAGGGTGGTGAACAAACTAACATCTTGGCATTTTACTTACAGCTCATCCTCTTGACTTCCTTAAACCCAGAAGTAAGATAAACACACAACTTTGCCCTTGCATTTATGTATGCCAAAATAGTTATTATGAGAAATGAGATCACTTGCAGTATTGACTGAATAAAATTTACATGGGTTTGTGGAATTTATGTAAAATTTTCATTTTCTGACGTCAGTTTGTCTGGGACGTATAAAAAAATACAACTCCAGTATTTTATGAGCACCTGGTATCGGGATCTGCTAGAATGCGTTTTTGGGATGCTGTGCACTATTATGCCCTGTGTCACGATCTTTACATGGCTTTATGCAGGAATTATCGGGGGGCACGGCACGGCAGTGCCCTCGCCATGTAAAATTTACATTTTCTGACGTCAGTATGTCTGGGACGTATAAGAAATATACACCTCCAGTGTTTTATGATCACCTGGTATCGGGATCTGCTACATTTTTTGGATGCACTATCATGTCCCGATCTTTACATGGGTTTATGTAAAGTTGATACATGTTTGTCAGTTGGTCTCTCTATCAAATATACCTACACATCCAGTGTTTTATGAACACCCTGCTGCTATTGTGCGTTTTTGGGGTGCACTGTTTCACGAATGCATGCCCGTAAGCATAATATGCGCCTATATGACGCTGCATACTGTTTTTTATAACATTGAATTTAACTTTGACTTTAGTTTTCTTCACCAATCATTCAAACAACTGTTTTATGAGCATCTATTTTTTTTTTTCATTACCAGAATACATAGTTACAATTAAATCTTAGCTTAAAGTACCGCTATGGCTACCGGAGCCTGTGCGCGATACAAGTGATTCCCACTTCAGAACACAGACATTACAATTTTATAAAATAGAAAAGGGGATGAATTAAAGATACAATCATCGTAAGATCAAGTAAGCCATCTAATATCGGTATCTGAAATTGCGTTGGTAAGCAACAGTATAGAATTGCATGCAGTCAAAATGGCCAATATGATGTTGCATAGTTCCACTCTGGCAACAGTATCTGACCTGTGTAAACCCTTCATTTTGAGGAATTTATACGGGTCAATTTTCGATAGAATTGTTATCTCTACTATTATAAACATACCTACTAATATTGACATCTACGTGTAGGTCTTAATATATGCTTCCTGTATACGGTGCAAACAATTCCATTAAGGACTTAGCGGTTCAGCGACTTTTTTGGAACTCTTTACCAGCATACGTGTATCCTTCTTCCTACAGCCACGAGTCCTAAAGGACCACAGAATACAGACCACAGGCTGTCGAAGTAGGTACCGCCATTCTAGGGATAGCATCTGCAATGGCTGCGACTATACAATGGACTACACCTCAGTTTACCATCAGGCGCGGTGCAGTGCAGCTAATTTGACAACCTAAACATAAAAAAGTGTTTTATGACTACTTGGCGTCGGGATCAGAATCTGCTATTGCGGTTTTTGGGGGCCCGTGTCATGGACTACATAACATATACTTATAAATGGACGTTCCATACTTACTGCTTTTACAGGATGAAAGATTATGACCCTGAAGGGAAACTACTCTTAATACTGAAGATAGTAAATTTCATTTCAAGGAAACATTTCTTTATTTAAAAAAAAAGCAAATGCTTCAAAGATTTTCGAAAATTCGCTCGCCTCACTGCGCTTGGCTTTATTTTGCCAAATTGAATCTATCTATACTATTATAAAATTGTAAAGTGGTCGTGTCTGTACATTGGAGATATTTAAAAAAAAATACTTGGGTTATGTTATATTAACGATACTGAACACGAAAATATATTTTTTTCATTTCCTGTCTGGGTAATTTCACAATGCCAAATATTTTGCTAATTTCGGTGGCAGTTTTCAATCATAGGTTTTCCGATGAAAAAATTTATTGGAGTTCTTTTAGAATATCTAGTAGTATATAGTTTTCTAAAAGAACATTGAAAATTTTTTTCATCGGAAAACCTATGATTGAAAACTGCCACCGAAATTAGCAAAAAATTTGGCATCGTGAAATTACCCGTCTGTTTGTCTGTTTGTCCGCGATGGACGCAAAAACTACTGGACGGATTTTGATGCGGGTTTTTTTGTTAGAAAGGGCTTGCTCAGACTTAAAATCTTACGTTTGTTTGATCGCAATCGGTTGAGTAGAACCTGAGATATGAGCAAAGGTCGCGTTAACCGAGATGCACGCGGGCGAAGCCGCGGGCGGAAGGCTATTTATAATAAGTTAAGATTTTATGGACTTCATTTCATTTAATGTAGGTACCATGTTTCTTTTTTATCCTTATGATTGACACTACCCATCCGTTGATGCCATAAAAATACAGGCGTTACTTTTAGTCTGTTCGATTACCGGGTGTGGCAAGGAGGTTTTCAAAAATCTTTGAACGCAGTTTTGCTTCTTTTTAAAATTAAAGGATTATTTCCTTTGAGTGAAATTCGCTATCTCCAGTATTTAGAGTACTTGCTTTCCCTCCAGGTAAGCTCAAAATCTTTCACCCTGTATTGTAAGTATTTATAAATATGTTACCACGTGTGTGTCTGTTTTTGTTAAATAAACCCGAAAACCCTTACCGAAGATAAAGAGCGTGTCATTTTGGCGACCAACAATGTTTTACATAATACGTTGCATAAGCCGTGGGTTCGTATCTCGGACGAAACAATACATGGGTGAGCTTAATTACACCTTTGGTATTCCATACAACGTAATTAATTACTTTTCAAGTTAAAAGTAATAAACTTAAACGATTTCTTACGTAATTGCATTTCTTATGTTATGGTTTATGGGGCCACCATGACCGTTATTAGCGGTAACCCATCCTCGTCCGCTAGCCAGAATACCTACCAATAAATTGAGGGACGAGGCGGAAACTTTCCTATCGGGGTCGGGTGGTCAGATGGCAGTCACTACGATAGCCGTACCTATAAGCCAAACAAACCCGTAACGGCTGCCATAGTTATTCGTGACAACCGGGGCCGACGCGACGCGGCGACGACTTAACGTGCTCCCCGAGGCATAACCGGGATTTGCACTGACCGGGAATGGAACCCGTGCCTCCTGCGTAGCGGTCGCGTACACTGCTGCCACGCCATCCACAGAGGCTGTATGTCTACGTTATATTATTGTGCTGTGTACAGTGTGTCTGTATACAGTGAAACATGGTTCAGTGGGACCCGGATAGGTAAGTGAGAAAGTTCCCTAATTGGAACTCATTTTGAGGTCCCCACATTGACACTGAAATACCGCTATAAGTATGCGCTGAACTAAAAGGAAAAGCATTCGGCATCTACTTAGATGTGTTTTGCTTTTAGATTTTTAGTAGGCGTTTAGTTAACTTGAAGGAAAGAGTTAACGAAATTTTTTATTTTTTTATTATTTCATTACTAGAATACATAGTTACAATTAAATCTAAGCTTAAAGTATCGCTAAGGCTACCGGAGCCTGTGCCGCCTGTGCGCGATACAAGTGATTCCCACTTAGTACACAGACATTACAATTTCATGAATAGCAAATAAATAGAAGGATGAAGTAAATATACAATCATCGTAAACAAAATACCTACACAGTACATACAATCATCGTAAACAAAATACCTACACAGTACATACAATCAAGTAAGCAAAACTCGTACGGCTCGTACCCTCCAATAGAACACTGCAGGCATTCTTACCTACAATTCTGCTAAAAAATAGGATTTGAGTTTATATTTAACTAGCTGACCCGGCGAACTTCGTACCGCCATATTTTCCGCCCGCGTGGTATTCTGATCCGGATTTATCACAGGCATTCTATACATTGCCTAAAACGTTCAGGCAATGTGTATAATACGATTAATTTCATACATTGTCTAGGTATTGTATTAAATGCCCGAAGCGCATCAGGCAATGTGTATAGGTAATGGACGGGTTGTTGTAAATTCGTCTCTTTAAAATGATATATTATTTCATGTGGGAAAATTCGTCTCACCTTGATAAATAAGTACTGTTAGCAAACAAAGTAATAGATTAACATAGCGTCATTTATTTGCGATCCTATATGAAGCCCTCTATGGATTTGAAAAATGGATATTACTGCTGAAAGAAAAACTGTTCATTCCGATTTGGATAGATTAGGTAAGAAGGCTAATGCGGGAGCGGAGCCCCAGCATTAGCCTTCTCGGTTATTTTTTTTTTAACCATGCAGAACTTCTATAGGCCACGGTAACAACTCTCTTTCCATCAGGTTAGGTGGCTGACAAGCACAGGGATGATGGTAAGAGAGTGGTTGCCGTGGCCTATAGAAAATCTGTATGGTAATAAAAAAAATAACCACGAAGGCTAATGCGGGAGCTCCGCTCCGCTCCGCTCCCGCATTAGCCTTCTAACCTAATCTATCCAATTCGGAATGTACAGCCTCTCTTTCACTGCTATGTGAGAAACATTCTACGCAAAAAACACATAGGTACTTAGGCATACCTATCTTCCAATAGAACACATGTCTTACCAGCACTGTCTGCTGGTGGAAGTTGAAATTAGGATTACCTCTCAAAAGATTAGTATCTATCTAACTAAATCATAGAGAAGAAAAATAGATTACACACATTACCTATGCTTCGACCGGCATTCTATACAATGCCTAGGTATTCTATACATTTCCTAGACAAAGTGTAAAATAGTTTAAACATTGAATATCATTTCATACATTACCTGAACGACCCCGGCATTCTATACATTTCCTAGGTATTGCATATAATGCCTGCATTATACACATTGCCTATAACATATATACAGAATGCTCTATTTTGTACTGTATATTTTTATTAAAGTATTGTTCTTTAGGATATTAAAGTTTACTATTATATTATTGATCAAGGAGATTGAAAGCATTACACATCGACCTATAGAATGTTTTATCTATCGGGTACTACACTATCTACGATTCAGTCAAGTACGATCCTTTTCAGAGTAGGGTAACCACGAGTAAAACAAATCCTCGTGACAAACAGGGTAACCACGTGTCCTGACACTCCTGACCCGTTTTTACTGCAGGCCCATGCTATGAACGTTTCGAACGATCGAACAGACTCGACAGAGGTTTAAAAGAGACTTCACCCCGCATACGCTTACTGCTGTAGTATTTCTAAGAGACTACAATATGGAGTTCTCTCTTTATCCTAACGTTAATTCCCAGTCGCATCCGAAGCTTTTCATCTCGGAGTCTGGGGCCCGCTTTACCAGTCTTAACTGCGGATTTGGCTAGACCTCGATATTTTCCGTGAAGCGACTGCCATCTGACCTCCACAACAAAATGGTGACATTAGGCGATACCAAAGTATTGCAGCTAGACCGTTGTTGTTGAACTTTTTAGGGCTCCAATTACCCGTAACGACTGCAATTAGATGTTCGTATGGCAACCGGGACCGATGGCTTAACGTGCTCTCCGAGGCACGATCAGACCGTCCAATGCAAATACCCATATTCATGCATACAAATATTTGCACTGAGCGGGGATCGAACCCGCGCCTCCTGTGTACCGGCCGCGTTTACTACCGCTACGCCACAGAGGCTATGGAGTTATATAAGAAGGGAAGGAGTCGGCAGTACGAGTGTAACACCCCACTGCACTGGTGTCACACACGTCCATAGGCAACGGTAACCGCTTGCGTGGGCCATGTGCGACGATGTGCGTGTCTACCGCTGGATATTGTAAAAAAAATATTTCTGCGATTCTTTTTAAATATTGGAGTATAATATTTGTGCTTTGAACCTTGTACAAATAAAATTAGATCGTACGAACAATAACCTGAGCTCCCTTTACAATAATTGCTTTTTCATAACTGCCTTCAAGCCTCGTTGGAGCCAGTCGCTCGCTCAATATTTATTTAATTTGAGTAAATACCTCAAGACAATAAAAAAATAGCCGTAGAAGTTCACTTCTGTCTGCAAAATTCAATCTGGTTTTATGAACTGTTAGGGTAAGCTATTTTTCTTTGTGGTCTAATAAAAAATTTCGAACTAAAATTGGTTGCTATGAGAATCTCAAGAATATTCAACGCTGGATTATGAGCAAAGGTGTAAAAAAATGTATTTTAGTTTCTTACATTATTGTATAAAAAATATTTAAGGTTTTTACATTATTGTGTGTTGTTCTTCGACAAAAGAAGTGGAAACTAAATGGGTGCGCAATTTCATTAGTCAGACCTGAATAAACCAGAGAATAAATTAGTATAGGTAGTACCTCGAAACCACAGAAAACTACAGCCTGAACTTATATTATTGTAAAAAATGTATTTTATGTTCTCACTAGCTCTTGCTCGCGGCACCGCCCGCGTGGATGTCGGTTATCGAGACCAAACATAGCCTATGTCCTTTCCCAAGGTCTAATCTATCTCCGGCCAATTTTCATCAAAATCGGTTCAGTGGTTTAGGCGTGAAAGCATAACACAGACAGACAGACAGTCAGACTGAGTTACTTTCGCATTTATAATATTATACTAGCTGTTGCCCGCGGCTCCGCCCGCGTGGAATTCTAATCCCGTTCATCGCTGATATATAGCCTATATGTTAATCCAGGGTATAACCTATATACATACCAAATTTCAACCAAATCGGTCCAGCCGTTTATGCGTGAAAGAGTAACAAACATCCACACATCCACACATCCATTCTCACAAACTTTCACATTTATAATATTAGTAGGATAGTATGGATATTATAATTATTATAAAAAAGGTACCGCCTGATATCATTGAATAGCATCTCAATTGGGATCGTGTTCAGATGATATTGCAGGCGTACAACAATCTAAATAGCATTTCCAAGTGACAGGCAAGCGTAGAGAAAACATATTTAAAAACAAATAAATTTTAACTTTTTAATGTTCTACTTGAAAAACAGAGCCTTATTAGGAATGATTAAAAAGAAATAATACGGTCATTCTCACGAAATGGTGTTCTTCGTATAATTTCCGTCACGATTTTTAATTTTGATTAAATTCTATAAATTAATTAGTAATTTAATTGAAAGAACACGTCATTCTTTACGAATTGGTATATTTGGCACTGCATTTAAACACTTAGTTTTTTATTTATGGAGTGATATATTTTTGAGGGTGACGGAAATTAGGTTTGCGGTGATAAAAATGAGTAAATCCTTTCTCTTGTAATATCTTAGACGATCTTTTTCTTTACATGCCGCGTATAAAGCAGGATCATTCCTGACCTTTGTCTTCTCCGTCGCTGTCTAAGTTTTAGTTGCTCCAAAATATCCTCTCGGCTCTTCTTCGGTTTACCCATAATATCTGAAAATAATCGAGTTTATTGTTCAAAAATATACATTTAGAATTATAACTTTGTTCGGTGGGTAGAAACAACAATCACAGGGAGTTTTATAATTTCGGTCACTTTTAGCGTGACGGAAGTGTGTGACTGAAATTAGGGAAAATGGGATTTTTTTAAATTTAAAAAGTAATTAGAACATAATTTTAACAACTAATTCTTTTCATACATAAAAGATATATAATTACGTAAGAATTGTTTGATTGATAGTTATTTCGAGCAAGAAGTAATTAATTAAATGAGCGAACAGAAATTAGAAGACTTGTAAACCATGCGAACGGAAATTAGGTACTTACCTCACTGGGACGCCCGGAGAACATGTAGTACGCGTGCAGTTCACTGGATGTCTGTGGCACTACTAACGCTTGCCGTACAAGCGATAGGGATAGGTACAATTTACATATCTAGGGTTGTTTTCACGAATTTGTAGTGGGTGACAGAAATTAGGTATAATGAAAGGACAAACATATTTTACGTTGTAACTAAATAAGTAGCCATGTTAACGTTATTATATTTTTAGTATAGCTCAATTAATCTATCTAATTTATAAATAAAGGGCAATAAATGTATAAATCAAAGCTTGTCTTGCATTTTTTAGGCTCAGAAAGTATTATTCTGGGTTCTGGACAGTGAACGGAAATTAGGAGAATGAATCAAAAACAATTATTCTGAGGTATTTTTGTACCAAAGTAGATGTATATAATATCATTCCTTATTAGATAATTGCCAAAACTAGCCCCCAGAAAAAGAATTAATCCCAAAATTTTAAAAATGAAGTAGATAATTGAATGGACGTTCGAAAATCTCACTCTCTGAGAATGACCGAATAATACTTTTTCCCGTGGTTCCCGGCAGAGAGAGACCACCCCATCTCTTTCCATGCGGTGTCGTTCTGGTTCTGCAAATTGACAAATATTTTTATTTTGTTCTGCATTTGCAAAGTAGTTTTCTTTGCAAATGCAGAACAAAACTTAAATTCAAGCTACTTTACGATTCAATTGTACCTATTTGTAATTAAATTGTACTTAACAATTCAATCCGATATTTAAAATCAATAAGAGTTCACTGATATAGGTACTTAGATGATTTTTAAATATCGAATTAAGTTGGCTTCAACCAAGCGAGGGTAATTTTTTAATTTGTGAGTTGCATAAATTCGTTCTTGTAATTTCGACTGCATTCATTTTCCAAAGTCCTGTTTGATTTTGATTGCAATGCAAAATGAGTTGTATGCAGATAGGTGTTTTCCATAAAATCGAAATTACACGACTCAAAAATTTGATTCTACGCGCCTCAGGGAAATGCAATCAAGGGAGAGTCAAAATCAGACATCCAGATATTGATTATTAATCAGGTTCAATTTTAAACTATTCAACCAAAGTGGTCCAGTGAGCGGTCAAAATTCGACCGTATTCGTTCTACTATTAAGCTTTAAAGTTATTTCGTTTGGTCTATGATTACAGCATAAAAGGGTTCGTTGTTTTGTATCGTATACTAACTGATATAGGTATAGATAGACGTATGGTCCGAAACAATTGCCCTTGGGACACGTACCTCCCTTCTGTCTGTAAACGGCTCTCAATACAGACAGCTAGTGATTGACTAAAAACAATTAACAATTATTAAACCTAGCTTACGATTATGACCGTAATCGTGGGCGCGAATGGCGCGAATATTGTTTCAATTTCTGGGACTTACAAGAACGTATTTCTGAAAAGCCTGTATTATTTTTTCTGTTATTGTTCACACCTAACTTCTCTCCGAATTAACTAAATTGAGTGGGCTAAAGTTCAGATTGCTAGAAAGAGCCCTTTCGTTCTTTCTCGAAGCTAGTTTAATATAAAACAGAAGAATAATATTTTACGGAGATCAGATATTGAGAAAAAGGAAGCATAAAGAAAATATCAGATATCACTGCCAGAACTTAGCCTCAGGTGGTATTTTGCTCTTACAATATAATTACCTTATAAAGATGCATAAATAATAGAAAAAAAGACAGCCCATTACGAATTGGTTATAAATACGTTTCTTGGTAGGTAGGTTCTGTATGGCGTTCGTTTAATTATTGTGCGTATTTTTATTCGTTCTTTCCAGAAATTACTAATTGGGACGTCCATTAGTATTTTAAAAGTAAACAACAAAAATAGAAGATGTTCTTTTAAATTTCTCTCAGTATTCTGCTTTTTACGTTCTCTATTTTTAAACAGGTTTTCTCACAATTAACTGTTCTTAGGGGCCGGGCTGACATTATTAAATAGGTATAGGTGTTATTAGTTTTAATGTTTAAAGGTAATCCTTTTAAACAACACCTATAAATTTACTTATAGCCTGCAAGGGATGAAGAACGTAAGATTCCATCGTTTTTACATTTCCTCCTCATACTTACTAGTTAATAAGTTATTAACACTTTCGACTTATTTCGGCAGGGCTGAAATAAGTCTAAACGTAAGCAGTGGTTTTTTTTAATAGAACATTATTTTACACAGGACTGAGTGAATTAGAAAAGAAGGAGTCGCCGAACCGCTTGGTTCTTGATGGAATATTCTGCGCCGCATGCGGGTGATATCTAAGTCCTGCACGTGTTGTCCTGTATAGGAAAGGAGAAGGTGGGACTAATTGGAAGAGCTCATCAGAACATTCACCATGGTAGGGATCGTAAAATAGGTACTGCCAAGGTGACCAGATAAAGGTTGACCTTGACATACGTATGTCAATCCAATTGAGAAAGTTTATGGAAATGCCAGGTCAAGTTCAAAGGGGACTTTTGTCTCACAATCGGCGATCATAATAATATTAAAACACTAGTCGTTGCCCTCGGCCCCACCCACGTGGAATTCTGATCCTGTTCATGGCTGATATATATAGCCCATGTGTTATTCTGATGTATAAGCTATATTATTGTAAAGTTTCATTAAAATCCATTCAGTAGTTTTTACGTGAAAGAGTAACTAACATCCTCACATAAATCCTCACATACATCCTCACAAACATCCTCACATACATCCTCACATACATCCTCACATACATCCTCACATACATCCTCACATACATCCTCACATACATCGTCACATACATCGTCACATACATCCTCACATATATCCTCACATACATCCTCACATACATCCTCACATACATCCTCACATACATCCTCACATACATCCTCACATACATCCTCACATACATCCTCACATACATCCTCACATACATCCTCACATAGATCCTCACATACATCCTCACATACATCCTCACATACATCCTCACATACATCCTCACATACATCCTCACATACATCCTCACATAAATCCTCACATACATCCTCACATTCTTACAAACTTTCGCGTTTATAATATTAGTAGGATTAACGAAAGTAAGAACAAAAGGTGTGTGATTGTTACATGTGGTAAGATTATTTTTGACATCTTTGATCGATTAGGAAATAGGAATGATACATAACAGAACTGTATAACTATCCTATGCTACTAATATTATGAAGGTGAACGTTTGTGAAAATGTTTGGATGTATAAATGTTTTGAATGTTTGTTATGTTGGTGTTGCATACGTCCAATAGGCCACGGTGACCACTGATGAGATGGGCCGTGTGCTTATCTGCCACCTAGGTGGTATAAAAAAACATGCTCGAACGGCTCAACCTGGCTTGGATAGTTCCATCATTCTCGGAGCCTTTTTGGAGTCTAACTATGATACAGCTGAACTTCGATAATATATTTCCGTGAAGCGACTACCATCTGACCTCCACAACAAATTGGCGATATAGAAGTTCTGCAGTTAGACTGGTCGGAAATTTGTGGGCTCCAACTACCCATAGCGGCTGCCATAGATGTTCGTATAAAACTGGGGCTCCGAGGTACGACCAGACTGATGCATTATAGCCATATTCATGCATACAAATATTTGCATTGTGCGGGAATCGCATCCAGAGCGTAGCGTTCTTGTTTACTGCCGCCCCGCCACAGAGACCGCGAGATTATAGTCCGGAATAACACATAAGGGACTTCTTATCCCGAGAATTTATGTTCCCAGGGATTAGGGGAACGGCATCGAATTTTCACGCCAGTAAAGCCGCGAGCATCAGCAGGCTGGGATGTTTATAAGAAGAAAACATGTACCTATAAGAAAATGGTATAACTTGAAAGAAAACATGGTGACGATAAAGGTATGATAAAGAAGCCGACCGCATACGACAACTGTGGATGCAGCGTACCCATTACCTGTTAAAACTCCGAAGTCGCAATGAACTACGCGTTTCTGCATCTGCTGCGTGCGTGTGCAGTTGTTGTATGCGGTCGCCTTCGGAACCATACCTTCATTGGAAAGCGTAATGAGTACAAAATAAATAAAACACAAAATAAGTATAACATATACCAAGTTATGCGATCACGCAGATATGCTACGAGTATATCGATCAAATTGGTGATGTAAAAGGATAAGTGAACGTGTTCAGTATTTAGAAGATCTTGATGAGGCTCCGTGCTGCAGAAGTCAGAAGTTTCCTCGAACAGTTTCACAAAGCCTAGTGTCATGTCAATTTACCTAAAATATGAATACCTAATATAAGGGAAGCGCACACCAAAGCAAGCTTACAGCAAACGATGTTTACTTTTTGCGTCTTTTTACTTCTCGTGTTTTGTGGTAGAAGTCTAGCTGTGTCTAAATTGATAATAACTGCTAACACAAAACCAACAAGCGCTTTCTCCGACCTTCAAACGCTCCAACAACCGCTTTCGCCTGTGTTTAGGAATTGCAGCAGGGGTTGTTCATACACAGAGTTTGATGATTTTTCAGACGAGCCTCTTTTTTTTCCTGGTAAGATTATCATAATAATGTATTAGATAGGTAGGTAGGTATCGATTTTTTTTTTGCTTTGGTTGCATAGCCATTTCGTATAATGATATAATACATAATATATCATCTGTTAATCTTATCCAACTACGTTTAATGTTTTCCCCTCTCATTCTACATTGAAAAGCCGCCAACGTCTAGAGTCTAGCCTATTGCCGCCATCGTCTAGTCTATTTCACGGTACGCTCTGCGTCTGCAGTTATCGCATGCGATCGCCTACGGAATCATACCTTTATGTCACATTGTAATTCGATTTCCTATACCCGTTGTCCTAGGTGGGCGACGAAAGCGACGAGACGCGTTTCGGCGACAAGCGTCAAATGCGACCAAAGCGTATCGTAATTTTGTGTCCTACGTGAGCGTAAGCGCGTAAACGCGACGAACGCGACGAGTGATGCCAACTTAGAATTTTTAATGCTAAACTCAGAATATTTATTGCCAAATTTAGCATATTTTCATGACGTTCGTAGTTTAGCACATTTTTTAGTACATAAAATTAAACCTACTCCAAGAAAAAGACACTGTCTTACAAACGCGAATATCATTTATTGAAATAAAACCACTTTTAACAGATTCTATCGCTACTTGTAAATAATATTAAATGGTATTATTTACTTTTTAAAAATGGTTGCTGAAAAGTAACCGAATCTTTGGCTTATATGTAAATAATACCAAATACCTACTTAAATCAATATTTCAACATAATAATTACAAATTTATTGATCTGTTTAAAATTCAAGCGAGTGTAGCGAACAAGAGGTTTCGTCAGTGTAACCGATTTTACTTTCTGCCAAGAAGGGTAATTCAAATTCAAATAACCTATTGCAGACGTCAGTCCATATGGATACTTACAAAGAAACTACTATACTATACTTTTACTTTTTTTTTAGTAATTTATATGAATTTGTTCATTTGAATGTTGTGTGGAGCTTCACCAGCGACCTAGCAAGGGTGAGCCCCACCTATCTTTTAATACGCTCAGGAGACCATATTTGTACTATGGCGGAGTCTCGCGAGCATGGAAGCAGTGTGTTTTCTTATTATGGCGTAATAAAAGTCAGCTGTGGGTGTGCGTTGTTTTATAGCTAATTGTTTTATAGAATTTCGTTTCACATAAAAATTTTCTCATATTTTCGTTTCATAGAATAATAAATACACAGAATACTTACTTTGAAGATTTTTAAATCATTGATTTTTGTTTCACATAAAGTTTAATGTCAGAATAATCATATCATAGAATAACAAATCAAATATTCTTTATTATATACATAGTATATACATACATACCACTCAAAAGATATAAAACTTATTTGCGCTAAGATAATTCGACGGAGCCCCGCGCCGCGAGGCTCCTATTTCTGGATGGTTTAAAAAAAAATAACCACGAAGGCCTAAGGCGGGAGCTCCGCTCCGCTTCGCTCCCGCCTTAGCCTTCTAACCTAACCTATCCAAGTCGGGGTACTCTGAGTCGGAGTGTAAACTATAATGACGTGTTCTAAATTATTAAAAGTTAGACCAAATTATTTTCGATTATGGTGGTGGTTTAATATTCCTTAAAAAATAATTCTACTGTTTGATAAGTTTATTAAACAAAAAAATGAAAATAAAAATTCATTAAATTGTTTTTCTGTCAAATATGTTTCATTCTGGTAAATTGTCTTTGAAACAATAATATTCGAAATAAAAATATAAGTACCAAAAATTATGTGAAACATTTTCAGTGAAACGAAATTCTATGAAATTTCTGTCTGCGAAACAAGGGGCTCCCGTCAGCTGTGTACTCCTCTGCAAACATTCCAGGTGCGCTACAATACCGAGGCAGCTAAAGGAAATATTATGCTACAAGACATCCAAAAATTTTGGCATCATTTAACAACGTTTTAGCAGATTCTTTGTTGATGTTTTTGGCAACACAGATTGCAGTAATGTCAGTGAACCTGACATAAAGGGGTGAATCATCTGTAATGAATCAAATGTCAAAACTTTCAAGCTAGTTTGAAGCGCCATCTAGTATTTAGTACCAACAAAAGTAGTAAGTAGTTCAAACAGGTTATAATCATTACAAAATAAAAATAATAAGCCCGGTTGGACAGTTCTCGCCCATGAAGTTTTCTATTTTTACCCGACTGCGCCAGCGAGAGGGTAATGTGTTTCGCGCGTATGTATGTATGTATGTGTCTATGTGTGTATGTAGTTTTCTTTGTTCCCCTCTACAAGCCTAACGCCTGGACGGATTTTGATGAATTAAAAGGAGAATACAAAAATATATAGATGTCATATCCTAACTAAAAAGGTTAAAATAAAAATAATTATTAAAAAATAAAAAAACCCGACTGCTGTCTAAAAGATTGAAACAAGCTTGATAGCAGGCGGTACCCATTAAATTTCTTTCGGTTTATGATTGGCAAATAGGTACCGCCTGCTATCAAGCTTGTTTCAATCTTTTAGATAGCAGTCGGGTTTTTTTATTTTTTAATAATTAATTTTATTACCGATCGAAAAGTTCTAAAGGTAATTCCATTTTTCATTGATGGGTACCGCCCAATCGACAATTGCTGTATCCACACGCTGCCCATCGCGTTGCTCATCGTGATGCCGGAAATATTCGCGTGGATAATGCCCTACCATGACGCAGCCTATAAAATGGTCGAATAACAATAGCTAGTATCCGAAGTAAGTAGGTACTAATTTAAGTACTTACTACAAACTACTACAAAAAAAAAATAGTAAAAAATACAACATAATGCGTACGTTCCTACAGTAGTGATGTCCATCTCCATTGAAGGGCGAATACTGGTACTGGAATGCGGGGCAACGTAACGCGATGAGGCGAGCGTGTGGATGGTAGGGCTTTATTCACACGAATATTTCCGGCAACACGATGAGCAATGCGATGGGCAGAATGTGGATGCAGCTTTAATAATCAGTTGAGGAAAACAATTTAATCGATCAATATATTATATATTTTTAAAGTCTGGTGGTCTTGTGCACAACAGATGACCGGACAACACATCCAACGGTCTGGTGCCACAGGCTACATAAAGATGCTTCCAAACCAATCATAGATTAATAAATGAACTTTAAGTAGTTTTTGAACATTAAACAAGATAGCATATCATACCAAAAAAAAAAATTAACAAAATGTTCTTCAAAACAAATAAAACTAACAATAACTTTATGTTATCTTCTTCTTCTTCTTCTTCGTCCGGCCTTTTCCCGTTTCTAATCGGGGTCGGCTCTCCTTGTCCTTTCTCTCCAGAGACGTCTGTTCTGGGTCGTCGTGGGGTCCATTTGCTCCTCCCTGAGGTCTTTGCTTATGGTCGACATCCATGCAGCCCGGGGTCTGCCACGGCCTCTCGGTCCCGACTCCAGTTGCAGCACTTTTTTGGTCATGTGTTCGTCGGGTCGACGCATGACGTGACCATACCATCTCAAGCGCATCTCTTTGAGCTTCTCCGGTATCGGTCTCACCTTGAAGCTGCCTCGGATATACACATTCGGTACTTTGTCCAGAAGTGAGACGCCCGCGGACCATCTAAGCATTCGCATTTCGTTGACATGCACCTTATTTTCCTGCGCTCTTGTTATTGGCCAACACTCTGCGCCATAGGTCATCGCTGGTCGTACTGCGGTTTTATAGACCTTGCCCTTGGTTTTTATTGGCATTTGTGAATCGCAGAGTACCCCCGTAAGTTCTCTCCACTTTTGCCAGCCTGAGTTGGTGCGGTGAGTAATGTCCGCGTTTATATTGCCATCACCTGAGAGTACACTGCCGAGGTATTTGAAGTGCTGAACGGCCTTTACAGTGGTGTTTTGGAGCGTGATGGTGTGGTTGACATTGCTGTTTGAGAAGTTGCAGTGCATGTGTTCTGTTTTTTCTCTGCTTATCCTCAAGCCAGCGGTTTCCAGAGCCAATCTCCACTCTTCCAACCTTGCTTGCAGAGCTATCGGGTCTTCTTCGATTAAGACGATGTCGTCCGCATACAGGATATCCCAGGGTGCAGGACGTTGTATGTTGGCTGTCAGGTAGTTCATTACTATGTTAAACAGTAATGGGCTGAGTGCCGATCCCTGATGTACTCCTACCTGCACCTGAAACGTCTCACTTACTCCCGCGGGGCATCGCACTCGGGTTGTCACTCTGGCGTACATATCTCTGATGAGTTCTATGTAGCACTCGGGGAGATTCTGGGCGTGCAATGCTTGCCAAATCAGTGGCCTCGGGACTCGGTCGAATGCCTTTTCAAGGTCGATGAAAACCATATGGAGATCGCTCCTTCTGGTTTTGTAAGACTCCATCAAGATCCTAATCGTATGTAATGAGTTATGTAAATTGAAAAACATTTTTCTCGTGCGGTAACCTCTTGCTTCACCTCACAGGAGGTAATTAACGACGTAGATCCGTTGCGTGGGACTCGAATCGACTATAAGTTACACATAGAGACTACTAGGAATAGAAAAACGATTTTCGACCTTAATGACATTTTCTTTATTACATGTTTTTTCCCGATAATAGATGCCGCTGATCACGAATATAAGAAAAAAAACTAAGTACTATGTGATGCCAATAAGATCGAAAATTGCTTGCACTTAGTGTTTTTCAATCTGTAGGTGTAAATCCTTACTCATTTAAATTCGTACTCATCTTTTAGTTACATTTCCGTGATCAGGGTTACGTATAGATGCCAAAAAGCATATTTTTATAGTGATATTTCAAGAACTTCCATCACTAAAAACAGTGCAAATGACTTTCGACCTTAATGACATTTTCTTTTGTACATTTTTACATCGTATCTCATTTGTCTTTAACTCCATGCGAAATGGAGAAGGAAGACCAGAAGGTGGACCCTGAGCTCCAAGTTCACGTTGGCCTCGGATACAATCAGGAAAACATGTCTGTAATAATGAGTATGATGATGAAGATCAGGTAGATTATAAATGGAATATTTTTTTGGAACGAGAGGTATTAAATGCTATCGACCAAACTAGGCATAGCCTAAACTTAATGTGGGCAAGGTACATTTTGCTCCCTCTGACGCAAAAGCACCTAGAATATAGTCGTACCTTGCGACTATATTCTGTGCTTTTTATATCATGCTTTAATAATTTCTCCTATTAACTAATAAATAAATGTAAATAAAATATTTATTCATTAAGTAAGTCTGAAATAAATGATTTATTTACTTCATTTGGTTATAAATAAACCCTTATATATATACGTTAGTTATTTTCTAAAATATCGTAACATAAGTAATAATTAATACATTATTTATATATGCACAATATAGGTATGTATGGTGTAATAACAGAAGTTGTCGGAATATCATCAATAGATGGCGGTAGATTCGCATAAGAAGTTAGATGACATTTCGGCTGCCCAAATTCAAAACCCAGTAAGGGACATTTTTTACGAAAACACTTTTTTTCCATATTTCGAACTTTCATAGGGAACCGCATCGACTTGTGAAGACACCTGCTTTAAAATACCTAGTAAGTGCATTTTCACTCTCAGAAAACAAGATCAAAAACCTAGCAACTCGCATTTACAACTTCAAAACTCAGGAAGTCACATGCACTTACTGTGTTATTGGGAATGTGGCTTACTAGGTTTTAGAACTTGGGCGCGACGCGAGAAATTGGAGCGAATTACCGCATTTACCGCCTGCAACCGCCGCCGCCCGCACACTATTATATTCTTACTTTTCTAACTAATTGTATGTTAATTTAAACAATAAAAATACTTGATTGATGCAGAAATTGATATTTTTTATTTTACCTCTACGAAACATGCATATACTAGGTTTTGAAACGGGTCAGGACAGAGAAAAAATTTGAGATTTCCACTTTTTAAAAGTTAGTAAGGGGTATAAAACGTGCAATATACATTATTATCGAAATATTTTACTCATTATGTAGTCAGTGGTTAGTACTCTATCCAAAAAATATCACTTTATTACTCTAACCCCAATACTTTTGAAAGGCTTGCCCGTTTTATGTTTTTACGCTCTCCTGTAAAATTTGTTAAAAAACACTTACTGGGTTTTGAATTTGGGCAGCCGATTTGAATGTCACCAAACTTCGTATGCGAAATCACGAGAAGGCCCTCTATTTCCAATGTAATCTGTCATTTCTTCTGTCATTTACGCGTCTCGTCGCGCAAAAATCAAAAACGCGTCTCGTCGCGTTCGTCGCAAATAGATAAGCGCTACCACGTAGGACACAATGTATGTACAGCGAACATTTGATTTTTAGCGTTTACGCACTGGTCGCTCACCTAGGACAAGGCCATACCTAACAATCGTCTTTAATCAATCAATCAATTAGCCTATTGCAGTCCATTGCTGGATATAGGCCTCTCCCAATATGCGCCACGTTTGCCGATCCTCCGCCTTCCAGATCCTTCCGTCCTAATCGACTTCATTTATTATGAAATAGTTTTGAATCGAATATAATTACTTCTAAAATATTTGCTGTAAGCTGCTTTGGTGTGCGGCTTCCCTAAGCGTGTCCTTCTTCCTATGACGTTAGTTTAAACGGTCCAAATTCGAATCAAATTTATACTCACCTCAACTCACACATTCGCGCCTGCGCATTATTCTAATCTCTGGGGTTTAAATAGAGCGAGCACTACCTCTCCAGCTCAGAGCTAGATGTTTTCTCACCGAATATATAGGTGAGATGCATCGAGCTCTGACAATAAAACATTACCATTGGAATACCAAGTTAGGTCCTTGGTACACCCAAGTTCGATCAGTGGTTCGATCTCTTCCGATCCAGTACCATTTTTCTAATACCACGTGGTATTTCTTTTTTATCACATGTTTATTCTGTGCCGAACTCGTTTTTGAAACTATTCAATTAATAATAATAATCTGTGCCGAACAAATAGTAAAGTAGGTATTGTCAGCAGAAAAGATATGCTCGTGGTTAAGTGGCGACTGAGTAGGTTAACACCTTGTTAACACATTACAAGTTTAAGCAATACTAGCAAGATCAGTCTTAAGATTGGTCTAGGCAATGCTTCGATATCGCCCAATATCGTTATTGGCTTGAAGAGGTCATATAATATGGCAGTCACAGTCACTTCACGAAAAATAATGAAGTCCAGCCAAGGCCGCGATTAGACTTGTAAAGCGGACCCCAGACTCCGGGATGAAAAACTTTGGATGCGACAGAAAAAGAAGGTACTTACCTTAATAATTTATGAAATCTTTTTATAATACAAATCCAGTTATTGTCGTCCTTTTTCGACAATACTATATCCTTAAAGTAATCCTGACCACCTTTTTTTTTTTAAACTACCTATGTAACTGTAGAGTATGAGTAGAAATGAGGATGGCTATAAAAACCTCCTTTTAAATCGTTCCATTCAAATCAAATCATTTATTTGCTTATCACAGGTTACAGAAAGCTGTTAGAAGATAGGTATATTAGGTACACCAAACATCAGCTGTGGCGTAGCGGTAAAGTACCTATATGACTTCAACGTCGGAGGTCGCGGGTTCGGTGTCCGATCAGTGCAAATATTTGTATGCATGAATGTATATTTAGGTATATTGGCCTGGATCTAAGTTTATTAATGAATGTATTCACAAAAAAAAAATTGCATCCGAGTAGGTAATGTAGAAACCATAATACAAGTTAGTTAAGCTATGCTTAATTTGAGCCTAACCCTGTGAAGAATTTTTTAGAATATTTCTATTTATTTTATTAGATATATCTTCAGAATAATATTATAAAGCTGAAGAGTTTGTTAGTTTGTATGAACGCGCTAATCTTAGAAACTAACAAAAATAAAGTTCGAAATAACAAAACTCTTTTTGTGTTGAATAGTCTGTTCATCGAGAAGAATAGAATAGAATAGAAATAAACTTTAATGTACACCAAACAAAAAGAAAACTTTATGTCTTATTTCACTCTATCGTGCGAATGGCCTAAGCAATTAGTCAGCCAGTTTGTTAACTGTTGTAATAAACATTACGGCTGAATATCTTTCAGGTTGATGACAGCCTCCGTGGCGTAGCGGTAGTGAACGCGGCCGCTACGCAGGAGGCGTGGGTTCGATCCCCGCTCACTGCAAATATTTGTGTTCATGAAATATGGGTATTTGCATTGGTCTGGTCGTGCCTCGGAGAGCACGTTAAGCCGTCGGTCCCGGTTGCCATAAGAACATCTTGGCAGTCGTTACGGGTAGTTGGAGCCCTCAAAAATCCAAAAACAGTCTAGCTGCAAAGCTTCGATATCGCCTAATGTTACCATTGGGATGTGGAGGTCAGATGGCAATCGCTTCACAGAAAATATCGAGGTCTAGCCAAATCCGTAGTTAAGACTGGCAAAAGCGGACCCCAGACTCCGAGCTGAAAGCTTCGGATGCGACTGGGAATTAACGCTAAGAGGAAGAAGAGATCTTTCAGGTTGAACGGCGCCGTTTAGTTAACAGCCTAGCCCCTCTATAGTACGCGCCAGTTAGTGAGGCAATACGTGTGGAATGAAGTCTTACGAATACGAAGTAACAAGAAAGGTAAATCAAAAATATTAAGAAATAAGAATTATTACATTATCTTTTAACATTGAAACTGTCGTTTTTGCAAATTTCGTATACCTACACTACTGTATGGGGGAATATAAATGACTCGTATTGCCACATTAACTGGCGCGTACTATAGACAAGTGGCATTCGTCGGCGTATTGTAGAATAGAATGCCAAATATATGAGATTTGACGTAGGTATAAGACAGGCGTCAACGAATGTCAAAAACGTCAAATCCTATACATTCGTCATTCTATTCCTAGGGTCTATTCCTAGGGCAGCTAGGCAGTTAATTGAAAGGCTGAATAAGCTAATTGGCTGCGACATATAGGTATACCACGGGTGAAGCCAGGGCGGGTTGCCTAGTTAACGGATATAACCACATCTATGTACTATAAAACGAATTCGGTTTCTGGTTAAACATATTTATTTGATCTTATTTATCCTAAGGCTAACGCCCGGGGCGACAGCCGGCGTGGTAGTTCGGCGTAGTGGTGTAGCTGTTATATTTGTGTTCAAGAATGATTATAAAATTATTATAGATAGGTAGCTATGGTGTAACTGAGGTGCTTGATCCAAATTCTCAACGCGGTGCACGCTGGGAGACGAGGCCGAGGCTGGATCAGCCCCTGTAGAAGGCAGAATGGTATTTATAGGTCACATTATCTCTGTAATAGCAATAAAAAATATTGGTGATACTAGTGAAAGCTGTGATAACGTTGGTCAGCGCCTTCCAAAATAATCACTGCAATCACAATTTCTGCAAATACGCACCTGCGGTATAAAGGCGCTCGAGGATAACGAATCTAAGTATGTAGGCGTAGGTAGCGCCCGGCACTTCAGGATGATTTTCACTATAATAATAATTCACTTCAAAATTGAGAGAGCACCTAGCTCTGGACCCAGAAATCCAGGATGAATAAAGTCTTATTATTGAAAATAGAGAATTTCCCCGAGAGGAATGTCGCGCCAGATCCTCGTTCAAGTAACGTAACGTTCTCGTTAATCATCTGCAGAATAAGGGATTATTCTGCACAATATGATTAAGTTAAAAGTGAGGTAGACTAGAGCCGCAAGGATGTTGAACTCAAGTTGGGCTCTAACAATGACGAGCGGTTCCTATAACCCGATTCCTACTGACTTGCTCTGCAATGTAAAGCCGTGGTAGAAATGTTTATACTAAGCAACTGAAATTCAGTACCAATTAAAATTCCGTATGTGAAACCAGAACGCCCAGAAAATTTATACAAAATTGCTATGGTTATTTTATAAGAGGTACTTACCTAAGATTTTTTTTCACCAGTTTCCTTTATGAAAGCCTTTTCACCCTTCGCCACTGGAGCATCGTGAAATTTAGGTACTTCGCTCAAAAGGGCTCAAAAATGGTTCATCATCATCAAGAAAACGTAGGTATTAATTCTCTCCTGGGGTTGCACTAGTCTAGTCACTAGTAACCGCTATCCATCAGGTGGGTTGTGCGTGTGCTTGTCTGCGACTAACAAAAAATATCCTTATTGCACCGGAGGCAAAGGCGAACTAGGAGCTCAGGGTCCGGCTTCCAGCTTTTCCTCGTCCACTTCGCACGGTTTTGGGCATCCATGGTATTGGCACACATGTCACCCTCCACAATGTCAAGCCTCAAAAATAGTTAATCTACACAGACTTTTTATATTTGCTTCTCACCGGTAGGTGGCCGTACCGGCACAGAATAAGTAATAGTACTACGTGTACCGGTTCTAATGTAAATCAAAGCCAAAACCAAGGCATTTTGTATCTAATTAATATTAAATCACGGTGTTTTGTTCCTAATTATACAAAATACGTCTGAATTTATAATCGGCCTGTATTTGGCTCGACATCGACCCTGTTACATGCATAATTTATACAAGAGAGGCAGTGAGGCTTTTTGTTTTGAGTTTTGCTAACGCATTTTGACATTATCTTAATAATAATTTAGTATAATAATTTGATCTATATCGTCCCCTCTCGTGTCGACAACATATCACTGCTCAATAGGGTGAAGCATTTACCACCTATACAATGGCTTGTGCTCAGATAAATTGTTTAACAAGAGGCTTACAATTACATTCTATCCTCGCACCGCTCACCATAGGCGGGGAATCCATCCTCACACATTGCGACCGGTGGTTTCTCCAATACAATTTGCGACTACAATATGCGACTACAATATGGGGTTCTTCAAGAAGGGCAGAAAGTGTCTTCAGGGTCGGCAGCACGAGTTTAACGCTGGGTTTTCATACCTCTATAGGCCACGGTAACCACTATCCATCAGGTGGGCCGTGTACTGGTCTGCCACCTAAGTGGTATAAAAACATACCAATGATTATATTGAAGTAATGCAATTAGACCAGTTCTTAGACTTTAATTGAGGGCTATCTACTCCTATCGACTGCCATAGATTTTCGTATGACAACCAGCCCCCCTAGACAAGTGGCAATTCGTTGCTTGGCGTATGATATCTATTCGCTACCGTCACATTTTGAAATATCATTGAATAAAACAAATATGTATGTAGGTGTATGTAGGTACTTTTCTTACGAGGTACTTATTACTATGTTATTACTTATTACTATTTCAGAAATCTAGGATATCAATCTTGTGATAAGCGTGATAGCGCTGATAACTAACTACTTGTAACTACGACTACCTACAAATTATAGTGCTTATCAAACATTAGTAATGTTGTAAGTACAATAATGTTAATAGGAATTAACGCGATCCTGTAGATACAGTCAGCATCAGATCGATTTTGACTGGCTATCTTGGCATGGCATTAAGATCTTAAAAACTTAATACCATCGCATGGCATTAGGATCCTTCCGCATCCAGTTTGTCCCAGCCACCTTTTTCAGGTCGTCAGTCCATCTGGCTAGGGCTCGTCTGCTGCAACGGCCATCAGTCCTTCATTGAATTGTTACAACATCTGTGTAAGTATGTTTAAAACGCAAAACATTGATGTACAAATTTAATAAAAATATATCTACTTAATTCATATTTCACAAGTTTAGGTTATCATTTTCCTTGCGGTTTCCCAATTGCATCCAAAGTATTATAAAAAAAGTATAGCATAGAAGTCATTTTCACCCTTAAAGGATACAATACTATTTTTATCCTAAGGTTAAGGATACAATAGAGAAGATATTTCTTTGATATTTTCACTCAGTTGACCCAAATGTTAAATAGATCGTCGTTTATGTACGCGTCATATTTTGGTTTTGATCAATTATTATTTATTATTCATGAATATTGATGATGGGGCTATAAAGGGTATATAAAGGGGAACATTGGCAGGTGATCTTAGAGTTTTACTAAGCTCCATCCCAAGATGAGAAGAGGTAGTTTAGTAAAACTCTCATAAAAAATCATATATACATAGTAGGTGTAATACCTACGTATCTCTAAAATGGGGAATGGGTAACGCTGTAAGGGTCGACAGGCGCGTCTGTGGGAATGAACGTATGGACTGTGGTATGGACGCAGAATTTTTTTTTTTTTTTTTTTTTTTTCTAGCACCTCTGGCCGTATGCGGGGGCATATCAGCGCCGGAGCCTACTCTTAACAATGCTTGTGTAGCCTAGACTTCTATCACTAAGGAAAAACCCACTCAGGGTTCAGGTCTGATTTTTTAACTAACTTATTAAATGTAAATCAATATTCTCGCGACGCAGAATATTTGGAGAACAATAGATTTGGGGTGTACGGGAACTAGACGTCCGTGTATCATTTATATCGAAAACTTTGTTATGAAGGGCCGGGTCTAGAAAACCCACAACCGGCGAGCATAATATGAAAACAGCCTCCCTTAAAAGTACTACTAGGTACCATTGAGTCGTGTCTTCTTGATACCATACAATAAGAACATTGCATTCAACAGAATAAAACTTGTGCTATTGCTCTCCATTTCATTTTAAAAGGTTTCTATAAACTTTAAGAACTTGAATAAGTAAAGGTATGATTCCGAAGTCGTCCGCATACGAAAACTGCCGAGGCATGTAACAGATACAGCGTACCCATTACTTGTTAAACGCCGGTACGAATAAAGGGGCCATTGAGAAGACGCAATGAAACGCGTATCTGCTGCTTGCGTCTGCAGTTGTCGTATGCGGTCACCTTCGGAATCATAACTTAAGGCAACGTGCAATGCAAAACTTTCTCAAGTAATCAGTATCATTCTCCGAGACTTATTCCAAACTTTTCCTAACTGTCGGGGTCGGCTTTCAAACTATGAACTTCTTCAAATGTCGAAGCCAGAGCAGTTACGGATGGATCGCTTACCTACCAATCACTTCGCTGCAATGGAAAAACAAGAACAACTGCATCCTTTGAAAAATTAATTTAGTTGAAAGTTGATAGTCGCTGTACAACAAAATTTATTTGATTTCACTTCAGAAAGATTCATTTCTTATTTATGATTTTATTTATACCGGTTAATTTTATTGTCGTTTTGGAAAGAAAGTTTATGGGTGGTTCGATGGCATACATATCTACATACACACATAATACTTACGCCTGTAAATCCCCGACTAATCCTGATAATTTTAAAGGGTTGTGATCGTTAGCTGTGGTTCTTAGGCTATACAGAAAAGAAAAATTGTGCGCCTGGTAGTTGCAAATATCAAAAGGGGTATCGAATTAAAAAAAGTTCAATTAACCAAAAATAAAGATAGAATAGATATAAGCAGGGCCATCTTCCGTTGCCGGCTTATCCTTGAATTTTGGGACACCCTGTATGAATAGATATTAGAATAATATCCCTGTATGAATAGATACTAGATAATTATTTTGAAATGATAATTACTTTTAGTTTTTGAAGCATGATGAATATTGTGAATTAAAGTATTATAATTATGTTGCTACAGTACTCTGTCGCATTGGGTTCGCCTGTAATGACATTGTATGTATGAAATAAATAAATAAAATAAAATATTGTGTTTGAAGTCTAGTCAAGTGAGTAGAACCGAAGATATGAGCAAAAGTCGCGTTAACCGAGATGCACGCGGGCGGAGCCGCGGGCGGAGGGCTAGTATTATCTATTTTTTTTAATCTGCATATCTATTATTTCTATGATGGTAGTGTGCGTACTACCTTCAGGTGGTAAGTAGAGGTGGAGCTCAGTGGTCTTTTTACACCACCGCTCACTCTTTCAATTACTATTGTAATTATAAAGAACGGTTACCCACTTCCTATTCAAATGTGCAACCTAAACAAAATATACAAATAGTTTTCATAGTTTTTTATTTTTTAGCTCTCCCCTTTAGCCGAGGCAGGGACATCAGTTATTAACTGTTTAACTTTTATTTAATTGAAACATTAACATAACCTTTAACTTAATTCATTCAATTTGAACTCCAAGCAAACCTCTAGCAAATCCTTTCGTTTCAAGGTGTATGAATTTACATACATACTTTACGTACATACAGTCACGCCTCTTTCCCAGTGGGGTAGGCAGAGATCACAGTTTTCCACTTGCTACGTACCTGGCATACATCTTTCGCTTCTTCTTCTTTATTAATTGTTTTCATACATGCTCGCCGGTTTCGGGTACTCTTGACATGTCCTTTCTTTAATAATATGTCTTCGATCTGTCTGACATACGAATTTACACCGTCAGTCATTTCCTCCCGACTCAAACTTGGTTATATTATAGTCAATCCAATGTCTTGAAGGAAACAAATCGTTAGCTGGTGACTTAAAGTTAAAAAAAAAACTCTTCAGTAGTTTCCTCCCGGCTCAAAATTGGCTAAATGATAATAAAGCCCTGCAGCTGCTGTCAGCTGCTCATAGCGCGGTGGAAAACATGTAAGCTGCTGACTTGGTGAAGTTGGTCTTTTCTTTTCAACTGAAAATTGTCTAAAAGGAAACAAAACGTCAGCTGCCGATAGCGCGGTGGAATACACCTCAACTGGTGACTTGAATGATTTCGGTCATTTCCTCCTGGCTCAAAATTCCCTCGGACACCCCCATTCTAAAGAATACCGCGGCCATAATAACATCGCGTTGTGTTTCCAGAGGTGAGTAAGATAGCCAGATCTTATTGGAGAGTTTTTGTGCTATCAGCGGGCAGACCAAAAGCTTGTTCTGCTTTGCCTTCTACACTGACGGCACAGAAAATCTCTGTTCTTACAGTGTCAGCAGCACGAGTGTGACTCCCCTGGTGTGGCACACGTCCAGACCATGGAACCACTTTCTGTGAGCCGTGAGCTGGCTGCCACCTAAGTTGGATTAAAAAAAAACTTATTTATATTTCTTAAATGTTCGAAAGATTCGGGCTATGTTAGGAAAGGATTAATACCCGATTAAAATGTCAAGCCGACTTAACCCGTTACTTGGTAAGGTTATTGCGACATACCTATTAATAAATATTTAGTTTTGCGTCCGGACAAATAAAAATTAAAATATACGAAATTATCTCCGCTCCATCTGATCTATATGTATGTTGTTTAATACATGGTTTACATGTTTACTATTAATTTATTTTGGCTAATGACGTCAATTCAGGGACACAAATAATAACATTCCTAATAACCTTCTTAACAAAATAATATGTGCATTTCAATGGTATTACAAGAATGTAGTAGGTATACCTACTGGACTAGTTGTGTCTAGTGGTGTTACTTTCTTTTTGGGATATTTGGTTCAAAAGTACAGCTTACTTTACTTCTAAAAAAATGGACTCTCGTTTACAATCGGCAAAGGAGATACGGTCGCACTTTTTTTATATAAAGTTGTATGTAAAGGTGCCTTTTTTCCCCAAAATCCCCACGGACACCTCCTCCGCCGGAGCCGGAGGAGGAGGTTATGTCGGACTCGAACCGACTAAAACGCACGCCGTCTGTGGGCCGTCGGTTGCCGGAGGTAAGATTGTCGTAGTCATATCCCTCGCACCCCGGCTGAAGTAAAGGTGCCTGTACCTATATCACGTCTCACGACACGACACAAGATACATAAATATATTCACACCTGTAAATCCCCGAAGAAGTAGGCGGACGTGTAACACCCACACATTGCTACTGTGATTTTCGGTCGTGTCGTGTGTCGGAATATAAATGCGCGGTCCTGTTACCGTTAGTCAGGTTAGGTTAGGCACATTATACAGGCACTGTAACGGAATAGGCGGTCTGAATACCCGGCGATGAACCTGCTATTTAAATTTGACCATTTAATCTTATTATATCTTATTATATAGGTAGGTATAACATATTTGAGCCGTTTGGGGTTGAGACGCTGGGATCATGGGGTCCAAGTGCCCGTCTTTTATTTAAAGAGATTTCAAAACGGCTCATAGACGCTACAGGTGACCAGAGGGCTGGTTCATTCCTTGCACAAAGGATTGGCATTGCCATTCAACGTGGCAATGCCGCCAGCCTTCTGGCCACCCTCCCAGTTGACGTCGATGGGGAGGAATTTTTTGACGCCTAAACCTGCAGCTTTGTATAAATATAGGTATACAGATATTGTTTTTATACTAGTAATGAATTTATGTAAATAATTGTACTTAATGTAATTTCTTAATATATAATAAAGTACACAGTTTAGGTATAACATTATACCTCGGGACACATAGACCTAAGTCCCGAGTCAAACGAGGCGCCGCCGGCGCCGACGCGCGCATATTATCTATGCTTGGTGAATTTAAGCTCGTCCACCGCCGTAGCACCCCGTGCTATTCTAAAAGACCTTTATGTCCAAGATATAATATATATCCCGAGGTATATATTCATCAATATACCTATCCATAATTGTCCAGAGCCGTTTTCTAACTCAGTTGGGATAGACTTACTAATCTAACTACGAGTATGATGGTGCTGAAGTTCAGTATTTTTCGTGAAGCGACTGCCATCTGATTTTCACAATAATTTGGCGATACTTATCGAAGTTAGTAGGTAAGACTCGTCGTACTTTTGAGGGCTATAAGCTACCCATAACGCCTGCCATTGATGTTGGTATGGCAACCGGGACTCGACGCTTAACTTGCTATCCGAGACTCGGCAACTTAGACCAATGCAAACATACATAATTCATGCATACAAATATTTGCACTGATCGGGAATCCAATCCGCGCCCCCTCTGAGTAGCAGTCGCTTTCACTACCGCCACGCCACAGACACTGCATCAATATATTGGTGCACGCTTCAGGCATTTGTACGGCATGCTTACAGCATCCCACCAACTGCGCTGCAAGCCGCTCGCCCAAATCGCAAATAAAATACCTATGTGCACGACAATCAATGTGCTATACACACAGCAGTACAGTGTAGGTGAAGAAGAATGGACCGCAGGCCAGCAAAAAACGATCGCGCTGCACACGGCACCTTCGGCCAGCATGAACGCGAGTTTGCCGGTACATGTAGCAAGGAGAGAGAGAGAACGCGGCGACGGTGTAGGAGAGAGAGAGAGAGAGCGAGAGCGCGGCCGCAAGCAGCAGAGAAAAGTAGTTAGAACCCGTATACAGTCCACTGAAGGATCGCGCGAAGTGAAGTAATGTAATTAATTAATAGTAAATTTGTGCCCGTTCATTCCTTCTTTTATTTATATATTCCGATAAGTATAAGTCCTTGAAGTATCGCGCGAACATTTAATGGTCCTTCCGGAGCCGAATTTAGGAATTAAAGCCAGAAAATAAGAAAAATTCGGAAATGGTAGTGACACGCCGACAGGGAGAGGAACCTGCTGCCCAGGGAGCTGACCAGGGGGCCACCGAAGAGGCCCAGGACCCCACGACGCGCAGCGGTTCACAAGAGGCCACGGAACGAACTACGACCACGGATGGCTTCAGGCCGGCTGAGGAGACGCCGACCCGTAGCAGCGCTGAAAATAATGGGGAGCATAGCTCGCAGCGCACCGTGCGGCCACCGAAGTCACGCCGCTCCACCAACTCAAGAAAGAAAAAAGAATTAGAAGTTAAGCAGCGTCTGGCAGAGCTGAAAATAGAACAAATACGAGCTGAAGCTGAGGTACAACGGCTTCGCCTACTACAGTTGCAAGAAAATAGTACGAGTGAAGACGAGTCCGGGGATGACCTGGCATCGGTTCGCATAGGTACGTGGCTACAAAGAGACACTGAGGCACAGATTACCTAATAGTTGGAACAGATAACTCACTGCCTGGAAAATCAACGATCCAACTCAGATAAGTGCCTACAAGTCCACGTGATCAACCACTCCATACGAATATGTATCTTAATAAACAGTCATACGGTTATTATTACTTTGCAGCCGCTCGGCCTCGTCCTCGTAGTTACGTACTAGTAAACTTTATGACGCTAGGGTTGCCTCGTTTAATAAAGGAATACTTTTACAATAGTTTGACATTTTTCTCACCTATTCATCGAATATCGAATAATAGCCGAATATTATTGGACATTATAATTATGTAGGTATTTCATCTCAATCCTACCAGCAACTCAAGAGTAGGTAAGCTAATAGCTCACCGAGCGGCCTTAGTCGCTGATCGCCTCGCGCTACCATCCTGCCTATGATTTTTTATTTACGATTGCATTCAAGTGTTAAGTCAGGACCCGGGCCGTTAGATATAAGTAGGTACTAGGTCAGATAGCTACATCATGTACCAACCAACCTATTACATATTACTAAGTACTGAATCCAACAATTTTTTAAGTCTTTCCGTATAGTAGGTAGCGAAGTGGGTAGGTACCTATATTACTTTGTACAAGATATGTACATTGAATATTGTTATAGGTAGGTACCTGGTACAGTAGCTTAATGAATTATAATTGCACTTATTAAGTAGGTACCTATTTGCCGTTCTTCATTAACAGACAAGCAGAAGAAAGATTTTTATTTGATTTGTTAGATTCGCACCCATACACTGCGCACGGAACCTTCTCCGTTATGCTTTCATAATAGCATCATAGATTGAGTATTAATTATATTAATAACAAACAAAAATACTCGATTGAAACGTAATAATCAAACGTTACTTTATTACGCGCGTGTGCACGCGCGGCTAGCGACAGCCCGACTGACGACTGAGGACCGTCGGCGACCCGCGACGAGTAGGTGAATATAGCGCGCAAGTACATAGAGTGAGCGTGGCCTGACTGAGGCGCCGCAAACACTCGTAAGTCAAGACAACATAGGATCCACAGGCGACGACCATACAAAAGGTAAGCCAAGTGAAAAAGAAGTGGAAAAAAGTGACTGTAAAGTGAACGAAAAATCAAGAGAAAGTGCCTCGGTGAAAAATCCCGTAATTGACGTGTCTACGTTAGCCGCCGCGTTGTCTCAAGCGATGAGAAGCACCAGGGAGCCACCGAAGTACATGCAAGAGCTGCCATTCTTCAGTGGGAGCAGCACGGAGTGGCTCGCCTTTAAAACCACATACGAAGAATCGAGCATATATTTTACAAAAAATGAAAATATTGCAAGAATAAGAAGAAGTCTACGTGGGATTGCCAAAGAGGCAGTCGAGTGCCTACTACTAAGCCAACCAGACCCCGAAACTATAATCAAGGCTCTAGAAAGACGGTTTGGCCGGCCGGAGGCACTCATTCACGCTGAGATGGAGAGACTCAAGACCCTTCATAAGCTAACTGATAACGCAAGAGATTTATGCGTCTTCGCGGGAAAAATAGCCAACATGGTAGGGACCGTAG
This sequence comes from Eilema depressum, assembly GCA_914767945.1. Classification (NCBI taxonomy): domain Eukaryota; kingdom Metazoa; phylum Arthropoda; class Insecta; order Lepidoptera; family Erebidae; genus Eilema; species Eilema depressum. The sequence continues at coordinate 28,093,036 of OU612012.1, read as the reverse complement.
AAGCATTGAAAAAGCCGCACTACTTACATAGCCCGGAAATGAGTAGGATTATTATCGAGAAGCTTACACCTATAATAAGAAACAACTGGTACAACTTCTCGGCTAAGAAAAATGAAGATATACCCGAGCTTAAGAAAATATCGATGTTTTTATCAGAAGAAGCAGACAAGTGCAGCTCCTACGCGTTGCCAGAAGCCACGCCCCGAGAAGAAAATAGAGGACACGGGTACCGATCCCAAAAGACAAGAAGAGTAGAACAAACACTTTCTGTAAACAAGAAGACAGCAGAAGATACGTGTCCACAGTGTAAACATGATCACAAGTTATTTGAGTGCAAACAGTTCATCGCGTTAGATACAAATGCGAGATGGGAGGCCGCCAAGAAATATAATATCTGTTATCGCTGTCTACAAAGCAAACACCGACGCATCACCTGCAAAGCACCCAGGTGCGGTAAGAACAGCTGCCCCATGAAACATCACAACCTCCTGCATCACGATAAGCCACCGGGAGAGTACGCTTCGACGAGCGAGGTAACTAATGACGCAATCACAACCTCGGCGGCCGAGCTGACGATAGCAGCAAACCCCCTCAGCAACAAACGAAAGGCTTATCTGAAGATAGCACCAGTGACACTAAAAGGACCCCGTGGCAGCATTGACACGTTCGCGTTATTGGACGAGGGAAGTACCATCACGCTCATTGACGAAACAGTAGCAGACATTATCGGAGCAGACGGACCTAGCAAAGAAATATGGATTCAAGGCGTGAACAGTGACATGAAACACACAAGCAAGACAGTCAGTTTACTCATCAAAGGTAAATACGCCGAGGACGAGCATGACGTGACCGCGCGCACCATGGAACGACTCCGTTTCACACCCGACACCGTGTACGAAGAACATTTAAGTGATTGTGAACATTTAATAGACATACGTGATAAAGTGATATACGAAAATGCTTCACCGAAAGTGCTATTAGGACAAGACAACTGGCATCTCATAGTGACGCGTCAGCTGCGCACCGGGCACCGCGACCAGCCAGTAGCTTCACTCACCTACCTCGGGTGGGTGCTCCACGGCTGCACCGGCGCGACGACTGCAACAGTATCATTTTGCGGTAAGCTACAACAACACGAAAACAACACAATTGAGGACACAGTTAAAAATTATTTCAAGCTCGAATCGCTAGGCATCGAACCTAGGAAGCCGCGGCAAGATCCCGAGCATCAAGCTATGCAAATACTAGAAAACACAAGCCGCCGGCTGCCAGACGGGAGATTCGAGACCGGCTTACTGTGGAAAAATGAAAATGTAAACATACCAAATAACTACGTAGAAGCCGAGAGACGTCTGCTTACGCTCGAACGAAGACTCGATAGGGATGAAGATCTGAAACAAAAGTATGAAGAACGGATGGAAAACCTATTCAAGTCAGGCTACGCAGAACCAGCTCCTACACCACCACCTACAGGGAAAACTTGGTACCTACCTCATTTTCCGGTCATCAACCCCGCCAAGCCGCACAAGCCGCCGCGTCTAGTTCACGACGCCGCTGCAAAATCAAAAGGTATGTGTCTGAACGATATGTTGCACTCCGGCCCTGACCTACTGCAGTCTCTACCGGGCGTTATTATGAGATTCCGCCAACACCCGTATGCAGTCAGCGCCGACATAAAAGAAATGTTTATGCAAGTAAAAATAAGAAAAGAAGACCGGGACGCACTACGCTTCTTGTGGAGAGGTCAACAACGCACGGGCCAACCAAACGAATATCGTATGACGTCAGTAATATTCGGAGCTACGTCATCCCCTTGCACAGCACTCTACATCAAGAATAGAAACGCGAGAGACTACCTCGAGACACACCCGGACGCCGTAAAAGCCATACAAAAGAATCACTACATGGATGACTACTTACAAAGTTTTCCCACCGTCACAGCGGCGCGAGACACTACACAGACCATCGACATGATACACAAAAAGGCGGGCTTCGTGCTAGACGGATGGACTTCAAACGAAAAAACTATCTTAAAAGGTTTGTCAACACCACTTGATAACAGTACAACAGTAACACTCGGCGGGCAAGAGACAGAAAAAACACTAGGTCTACTTTGGCACGTCAACGAGGATCACCTTGGCTTTAACGCGAGCAACTTGAAAATATCTCAAGAAGTGAAAACAAGAACGCGACCGCCTACAAAGAGAGAAGCCCTCAGTGTGATCATGGCCTTATTCGACCCATTAGGCCTCATCTCGCCGATAACGACCCCAGGTAAACGTATCTTTCAAGACACCTGGCGCTACAAGACAGAGTGGGACGACCCACTGCCCGAAGAACTCCGAGAGCGATGGAACAAGTGGTTCACTCAACTCAACGAAGTAGAACAGCTGATGATACCCCGTTGTTATGTTCAAAACAAGTCGTCGGTCATCTCGCATCAACTACACACGTTCGTAGACGCGAGCGAGGAGGCGTACGCCGCAGCCGTGTATTGGCGCACACAACACGCAGATGGCGCCACAACAGTATCCCTAGCAGCCGCCAAGAGCCGAGTAACCCCATTAAAACCCGTATCCATACCAAGACTCGAGCTTCAAGCCGCCCTACTGGGGGCCCGCCTGGCCCAGACTGTGTTGGAAGAACACGAATATGAGGTAACAAACAAAATCTATTGGTGTGACTCACGAACTGCACTAGCTTGGATAAGGTCAGAACCCCGCGTGTACAAGCCCTTCGTCGCTCACCGTCTCGCTGAGATAGAAGAATCCACTAAGAAAAATGAATGGCGGTGGCTACCTACTCGACTCAACGTGGCAGACGACGCGACACGTGCGACCCCCGAAGGCTTCGGGGTCACCCACCGATGGTACACTGGCCCCACATTCCTTCAGCAGCCCGAATCAGAGTGGCCGATAGAAGAAAAAACCATTCGCTACGACACAGGTGAGGAGCGACAAACATGTCACACGTCAGCTTCACAGAAAACGCACAGTACTAGCGACATACTACGTATAGAAAAATACTCGAAATGGACGCGCTTGATAAGAACGACGGCTCGAGTACTACAGTTCATTGCCCTGTGTCGCCGAAACAAGGTCAAGGCCATGGCTGCCCGCAAACGAACCCGAAAAATAGAAAAACAAGATCCCGACTGGCGTAACAAAAAGACTATCCCAATACCTAAACTTAACAAAGATAATGCAGTCAAACAAGGTAGACAGTGTTACCTAAACATACCGAGTGAATATTTAATTCGTGCCGAACAGCTGTGTATCAACGCCAGTCAACGAGACAGTTTCGCGAGTGAGATACAACGTTTGACAAGAGGTGAAACGAATGTTCGAGACAACCGTCTGACATATGTGAGTGTGTACATAGATGACTGTGGTACACTGCGAGTGAAAGGTCGGATATCAGCTGCGAAGGCGATAGGAGAAGACACGTCAGATCCAGTGGTACTCGACGGGAAGCATCCCTACACACGCCTCTATATTAAGCACGTACACGAAAAACTACATCACGGCGGGACGGAGATAACAGTCAATGAACTCAGACAGCGTCTATGGATCACGAAGATTCGACCGGCAGTGAAAAGCGAGATAAAGAGATGTATATTCTGCCGTATAAGAAAAGCGAAGCCGGCGACACCCACGACCGGTAACCTACCGGCCGCCCGCCTAGCCCATAATACACGCCCTTTCTCATTCACAGGTCTAGACTACTTCGGCCCCATCGAAGTCACCGTGGCGCGCCATCGAGAGAAGAGGTACGGCGCGCTGTTCACGTGTATGACCTCTCGAGCCATACACCTCGAGGTCGTACACTCACTCAGCGCCGACTCAGCAGTGTCGGCCCTAAGACGATTTATCGCGCGGCGAGGTTGCCCCAAAGAGGTTTGGAGCGACAACGCTACGTGCTTCAAGGCGGCCGAAAAGGAGCTAGCAGAGGCTGCGCGCGACGCACTACAACAAGAGGTTACGAGTCATCACATCGCGTGGAGGTACATACCACCATCGGCCCCCTTCATGGGAGGGGCATGGGAGCGCATGGTGAAGGCCGTTAAAGAAGCCCTACGAGTCACCATGATAGAAAAACATCCTAACGACGAGACGCTCTTGACCTTACTAACCGAAGTCGAGAACATCGTAAACTCGAGGCCCCTCACCCATGTCTCGGTCGACCCCCGTGACCCCGAGGCATTGACCCCAAATCACATTCTCATCGGTCCCAACTGTCACGTGCCCCCACCCGGACACTTCTCAGCTGACGACGTGTCGAGTCGCCAACAATGGAAGCGAGCTCAAGCCCTGGCTGACATCTTCTGGAGGAGGTGGGTAAAGGAGTACCTGCCCCTACTGCAACACCGGCGGGAGTCCAGTAGCAGCGGCGTTGCCCCGAAGGTCGGTGACGTAGTCATCATCTGCGACTCTAACCTACCCCGCAACACATGGCCGCGCGGGCGGGTCTGTCGAGTCTACCCAGGTGCTGACGGCGAGGTTCGTGTAGTAGATGTCATCACTAGCGGAGGCAACATCTTGCGTCGGCCAACGAGGAAGATCGTCGTACTACCAACGGAGTTCGCAGACGTAACCGGGTCAGCGACGGCGGGAGAATGTGCACGACAATCAATGTGCTATACACACAGCAGTACAGTGTAGGTGAAGAAGAATGGACCGCAGGCCAGCAAAAAACGATCGCGCTGCACACGGCACCTTCGGCCAGCATGAACGCGAGTTTGCCGGTACATGTTGCAAGGAGAGAGAGAGAACGCGGCGACGGTGTAGGAGAGAGAGAGAGAGAGCGAGAGCGCGGCCGCAAGCAGCAGAGAAAAGTAGTTAGAACCCGTATACAGTCCACTGAAGGATCGCGCGAAGTGAAGTAATGTAATTAATTAATAGTAAATTTGTGCCCGTTCATTCCTTCTTTTATTTATATATTCCGATAAGTATAAGTCCTTGAAGTATCGCGCGAACAACCTAATAATGTATGTTGGGTAGCTACCTTTCAATCGTAAGGTCAACTCCTGAACTACTAAGCTACCGATGCTTCTAGAAGAAAGAAAATGTACAGATCAAAAAGTTTCAATAGGTCCAAATCACTGAAGACCGGCGGGCTTGCATGGAAAGTTTAACTGGAGAGAAAGCTCGAGTGAAGCATTAATCCGAGAGCCAGTACGATTTTTTGAGTACACGACACCAAATCACCTGTCTTTCTTTTGTATTCCCTAAACATTGAACTACAACATTATAAAAATGGCATATTGCCTTAAACATGTATTTTGGTTTTTTTTTTATATTTTACAAATTCAGGCGTTGATTTAGCCCCCATACCCACCTGCCAGGTCTGCAGCTTTGTGTTGGGGTATAACAGGAGAGTTGAGATTTTTTTTCACGTTTCAGCTTGCCTAAAGAATATACGTACTCAAAAAATCGTACCAGCTCTCGGACTACATCGTCCAGAGCTCATGTTCTTCGCAACACTTTGCGAACTGCTCGACTGCTGTCAGGGTTGTTCTCCATCCGACATTAAACATACATCCCATGAAACAGTGCCCTAATACATGGGATAATAAATTCATTTTAACAAAAAAGTTTAACCGACTTCAAGAAACGAAAAAGAACTGCACTGAAAAGCGAAAAATAACTTAATTTACAGACTTACTGATTTATTAGAAGTCGATGTCACAGTCGATCGCAACGTGCCTCCGATTAGGCGCGCCGTGTGTTTCTCCGCATCGATGCCGTTGTGGAGAAGCAGTTGACCGACTCGGACACCATGGCCTGTCGTGCTGCAGGAGCGCTGGGCGAATTCCACGGCACGCCAGCCTAAACGACATTATCCGCCGTGCTCTTGTCACCGCCGGTGTGCCAGCTGTGCTTGAACCAAACGGTTTGGCGCGCGACGATGGCAAGAGACCGGATGGTATGTCGTTAATGCCATGGAAAATGGGTAGGACTCTGGTGTGGGACGCAACATGGGTCGACACCATTGCCCCTACCCATATTCCTTGCACGGCTGGCTGTGCCGGTGCTGCTGCTGCTTCTGCAGAGGCTCTCAAGCGGCGCAAATACTCCATCTCATTGGAGATTATGAATTTGTGCCGTTTGGAGTCGAAACGTTGGGACCATGGGGTCCGAGTATATACAGGGCGTCCCACGGCGATGCCACATGGAGGGAAAGTACCTTAAATCCTTAAGTTAGCTCATTTTACTTAAAGGAGACATCATTTTATTTTTAAAAAGAAACAAAACTGCATTCAAAGATTTTTAAAAATTCGCTTGCCACACCCGGTAATCGAACCGACTAAAATCCGAAAAAGTAACATCCTGTATTTTTATGGCATCAATCGATAGTGTCAATCATAAGGATCAAATCTCTCTTAGAAACATGGTAAATTAAATGAAAGGAAGTCCTTGAAATCTAAAATTATAAATTCAATTTGGCAAAATAAAACACTTTAATCCAAAGTTCATCCATCCATCTCATCTGATACCATATTAACAATAAAATTCCATATTTAAACTACTTTTCTTTTTTTATCGTGCTGACACCGCTGCTGGTCAGCAGTAGTATTTAGGTATGTCGAACTCAAACCGACTAAAACCACACGCCGCGCCGTCTAAATTAACAGGTTATAAGTTGATCCATAGGGCAATTCTCTTGCCATTTTCGTTGCACAGGGTAGGTACACCGCGTGCAGGTTTCTAATCAAGCACCCAAAAATAACTACCTACCCTACCTACACATACCTCATGCAGTTACCCAATAAAGTTACATTCTAAACAGGTAACAAAGTTCATTCATTTAGTACTCATTTTACTAAATAAATTTCATCAAAGATATCTCTAGTGTTGATACCTTGTGAGAAATTCTTACAAGGTATCAACACTAGAGCTGATATCTTTGACGTGTTGATACCTTGTAAGAAATTCTTACAAGGTATCAACACTAGAGATATCTTTGATTTGATTAGAAACCTGCACGCGGTGAACCCTGTGCAACGAAAATGGCAAGAGAATTGCCCTATGGATCTACTTATAACCTGTTAATTTAGACGGCGTGCGGTTTTAGTCGGTTTGAGTTCGACATACCTAAATACTACTGCTGACCAGCAGCGGTGTCAGCACGATAAAAAAAGAAAAGTAGTTTAAATATTGGAATTTTATTGTTAATATGGTATCAAATGGATGGATGAACTTTGAGTTAAAGTGTTTTATTTTGCCAAATTGAATTTATAATTTTAGATTTCAAGGACTTCCTTTCGTTTAATTTACCATGTTTCTTAGAGAGATTTGATCCTTATGATTGACACTATCGATTGATGCCATAAAAATACAGGATGTTACTTTTTCGGATTTTAGTCGGTTCGATTACCGGGTGTGGCAAGCGAATTTTTAAAAATCTTTGAATGCAGTTTTGTTTCTTTTTAAAAATAAAATGATGTCTCCTTTAAACAAAATGAGCTAACTTAAGGATTTAAGGTACTTTCCCTCCATGTGGCATCGCCGTGGGACGCCCTGTATACAAACTAGTTTATTTATTATTCATATTATCCACCCAAAGGTTGCCTGTAAGATATTGCTTTTAGCGATAAGGCCGCCATTTGTACATTACCTAATTATGTTTGCCATTTATTTTATGTGTACTTTTCTTTTGTTTGGTGTACAATAAAGTTTATTTCTATTCTATTCTATTCTATTCTATTCTATTCTATTCTATTCTATTCTATTCTATTCTATTCTATTCTATTCTATTCTATTCTATTCTATTCTATTCTATTCTATTCTATTCTATTCTATTCTATTCTATTCTATTCTATTCTATTCTATTCTATTCTATTCTATTCTATTCTATTCTATTCTATTCTATTCTATTCTATTCTATTCTATTCTATTCTATTCTATTCTATTCTATTCTATTCTATTCTATTCTATTCTATTCTATTCTATTCTATTCTATTCTATTCTATTCTATTCTATTCTATTCTATTCTATTCTATTCTATTCTATTCTATTCTATTCTATTCTATTCTATTCTATTCTATTCTATTCTATTCTATTCTATTCTATTCTATTCTATTCTATTCTATTCTATTCTATTCTATTCTATTCTATTCTATTCTATTCTATTCTATTCTATTCTATTCTATTCTATTCTATTCTATTCTATTCTATTCTATTCTATTCTATTCTATTCTATTCTATTCTATTCTATTCTATTCTATTCTATTCTATTCTATTCTATTCTATTCTATTCTATTCTATTCTATTCTATTCTATTCTATTCTATTCTATTCTATTCTATTCTATTCTATTCCGAGCGCGCGCAATCTCTTCAGGGAGATTGCGAAGCGTATGGTCGACGCTTCTCGTGACCAGAAGGCTGGCCTCTTTTTAGGTCAGAGAATAAGCATTGCCATACAACGTGACAATGCTGCCAGTCTTCTGGGAACGTTACCACAAGAGGCATGCGATGCGGAGGAATTCCACGACGCGTTCGGTTTTAGTTTTTAATTTGTACTTTTACATAGGTTTATTTTTTTAGTTTTATTGTTAATATTGTACTGTACATATTTAAATTGTATTATAGTAGGATTAACCAGAATAAATACAGGTCATCGTAAAGGTATTGTTCATAAAATGTAATGTTCCAGTATACTTGGACCACAAACTGTTTTGCGAAGTTATTCCGGTGAAGCTTGCCCCATACCATCGCTCCCCGATCCACCCCACCCCCTACAGCCGTCCCTCGCACAGACATTCAATAGCCAACATGCTAGCTTAACATTTTGTTTCACGGATTATTTTGTTTTTCATATTGCAGGTGTGGGTTGTTTTTGTGATATTTATGAATAGAACAATATCAAGTTCGCTACACTGTTATTTGTTAGAAATTCTGTCATTTATTTAATAAATTATTTATGAAGCTATTTGATACTCGGGTACTTTATGCCGTCTTTAGGTCTTTAGGTCCTGGTTTCCATACAAACATCTATGGCAGACATGGCAGTCGTTACGGGTAGTTGGAGCCCTCAAAAGTCCCACTTGTCTAAATAGAGAACTTTAATATCGCCAATTGGTTGTAGAAGTCAGGTGGCAGTCGCTTCACGGAAAATAACGAAGTCGTATCACTGTTAGACTGGTAAGCCGATTCCAGTTGGGAAAAAGGTTCCGAGAATGATGATACTTTATTTTTCAAACCCCATGAAACAAATAATTCAAAAAAAGTAAAATTAGCCTATTGCTGGACATAAGCCTCTCCCGCCTCTCCCAATGCGCGTCACGTCTGCCGATCCTCCACCTTCCGCATCCAGTACGTCCCTATATTTATTATTTATTATTATCTCTTCTTTCGAGATGGTCTCGGATGTGGTAACCATGAAGATATGAACTAATAACTATGAAATAGTTGTGAACAACGTCACAACTATCGTCATCTTCATAACGATTTTCGTTTCCGTTCGAAGTTTTACGAATGTGTATTGGCTTGTTGGCTTTTTCGGGTACGACTGCCACCTGACCTCCTAACCAGTCTCAGGGGTAGTCACCACACTGCCTACAACTATCATGATCTTCATAGGGTTTTTCGGTTCCATTCGAAATTTTCTGTTTGTGTTTTGGCTTGTTGACTTTTCCGGGTACGACTGCCACCTAACCTCCTAACCAGTCTCAGGGGTAGTCACCACGGTGCCTACAACTATCATGACCTTAATAGGGTTTTTCGGTTCCGTTCGAAATTTTCTGTTTGTGTTTTGGCTTGTTGACTTTTCCGGGTACGACTGCCACCTAACCTCCTAACCAGTCTCAGGGGTAGTCACCACACTGCCTACAACTATCATGATCTTTATAGGGTTTTTCGGTTCCATTCGAAATTTTCTGTTTGTGTTTTGGCTTGTTGACTTTTCCGGGTACGACTGCCACCTAACCTCCTAACCAGTCTCAGGGGTAGTCACCACGGTGCCTACAACTATCATGACCTTAATAGGGTTTTTCGGTTCCGTTCGAAATTTTCTGTTTGTGTTTTGGCTTGTTGGCTTTTCCGGGTACGACTACCACCTGACCTCCTAACCAGTCTCAGGGGTAGTCACCACGGTGCCTACAACTATCATGATCTTCATAGGGTTTTTCAGTTCCGTTCGAAATTTTCTGTTTGTGTTTTGGCTTGTTGACTTTTCCGGGTACGACTGCCACCTAACCTCCTAACCAGTCTCAGGGGTAGTCACCACGGTGCCTACAACTATCATGACCTTAATAGGGTTTTTCGGTTCCGTTCGAAATTTTCTGTTTGTGTTTTGGCTTGTTGACTTTTCCGGGTACGACTGCCACCTAACCTCCTAACCAGTCTCAGGGGTAGTCACCACGGTGCCTACAACTATCATGACCTTAATAGGGTTTTTCGGTTCCGTTCGAAATTTTCTGTTTGTGTTTTGGCTTGTTGGCTTTTCCGGGTACGGCTGCCGCCTCCTAACCCGGATACAAAAAACCTGCATCAGAGCCTCGTCCGTTGATAAGCAGGTGTACGGACTAGCAGGTAAGTTTGTGGTTGGCCTGGGCCCGTAAGGGGTTGGTTGGGTCCTATGAATAATATGAACATGGTAGGTATAGTACAATTTTTAAGTAACGGTGTACTGGTAAAAGTTTCATAATAGAATAGAGAGATTAATCTATTTTTTGAAGACGGTCTTGACAGTTTCCTTTAGGTATAAGTAGAGAGAAAACGATGTTTTATTCCTAAGAACATCATTATAACGCCAATAGGTGAAGAACTAAGCATAACTTGAAATACGAATTCTTACACATACTACGTAAGTATTTTCATGTTTTAAAACTAACTAAAATACACACCTACTTAAATATTAATATTTTAATGATTTATTAAAGCAATTACTAGGCAACTTTTCAATCATTACAATCTTTAAATATATATAATATAATTATCTTCTCTAATATATAAAAATCAATGCCACTTTTCGTTGTTATTTTATAACTCACTAGCTGTTGCCCGCGGCTCCGCCCGCGTGGAATTCGGATTCCGTACAAACTTTTCTTTCGTGCTAAAATTGCCTCGGATACCATCCCCGTCAGCCATCAGGAGTGCCATGTGGAATTCGGACCCACTAAACAGCATGCCGTCGCGGGTCTTCAGTTGCTAGAGTGTAAAATTGCCTAGGGCATTTTCCGCACCCCCCGGCTGACCCTGGGCCATCTACAATTTTAAGATGGCCCTCTCAGAAGTGGGAAGCACGATGTCCCATCGAATTCCGGAAAGGGAGGAGACGGGCGTGAAGGGATGACAGGAGGCCGGACCTATAATCCTCACGTCCGCGCTCGGTGACCAGCCCTTCCCTTTCCTGCTCTCTACTGGGCCTCCTCGTAGTCAGAGGGACATGTGGGAAGCCTTTGAGCAGCCCTCTATAGAGCTGCTCCCGTTGCTGTATGTATTTGCCGTAGGCGGTAGCGCCTCCCCTGGGTGAGGGGCGTTAATGCCTCCGTTACCCAGGATGCATCACATGGAGGTTCCAATCCCGCATTCGAATCTCGTTACCGTTGCATCTTGTGTTCAGCTGACCTTCCCTGTCTTCGCTCGTAAAATACGTCGAACACCAGTGGTTGCACCCTTTTAGCCCATGCCCGTAATAATAATTAGTTTTCAAAATAATGTATGGTAATTTACCGGATTTATTGACATTATAATTTCGTAATATCTTTTGAATAGAACGTCCGATTTCAATAATTCAAAAAGTAATCAACAGGTATTGAAACAATCTTAAATACCAAACGATTTATTTAGATAAGAATTAATATAAAGGTATAGATTCCGTGGTCTGACTTTGATCGGCATTTTGGCTTGAATTTATATCGTCGCGCGTTACTTTCATACTGCAATAGATTCTAAAATATTCATTATAATTATACAGTGTAAAGGGCAATTTTGATCTACATTAAATGTACAATGTATCTAACGTATTTAGTCAGATAAGGCTTAACACTATATTGTTAAAAATAGCTTCGAAAATGACACATATTTTTTTTATAATTTGTAAAAGATAAAAATGGTTATTGTGAGCTACCCTTATTAGATAGACATATGCTGTCGCGGACTTTTATGTAGACCTTTTTAAGTTATAAATACATTTCTACAGTACATTATTTTGTTCTATCTTCAATAGTTTTCGCAGCGTACGCGATGTAAGGAATTTTTTAGGTCATTTTTTTTACACCTTGGGTTACATTATTGAAGTTTTATCCAGGATCCCTATTTTTTTGAAAATTAATTATAGCCTATGTTAGTCAGTGATAGTGCAGCTTTCTAATGGTAAAAGAATTTTTGAAATCGGTTCAGTAGTTCTTGAGTTTACTCGAATACAAAAATACAAATCTAATATTAGTAAAGAATGTATGGAAATCTGCCCGATTTATTGACATTTATGCTCACTGCTCCGCTCCCTTTAGTAGTAGCGTGATGTTATATAGCCTATGTTACTCCCAGATAGTGTAGCTTTCTATAGGTGAAAGAATTATTGAAATCGGTCCAGTAGTTTCGGAGCCTATTCGTTACAAACAAAAAAACAAACAAACAAACAAACAAAAAAACAAATCTTTCCTCTTTATAATATTAGTATAAGTATATCGTCGGTATAATGGCAGAATTAAATAACTCCGATTTTGGCCAAATTGACCTTTTACCATTTTCGAGAACCCTAAAATGTGCCGCATCTTTTGGTCTAACAAACATTCCTATATCTCAATCCAATCCAAAAATAAATCTATTTTCGTGTTTCAATTGAAGAAATAGATATGTTTAATTGAACACTAAATACGGTGGGCTCTAAGCACTTCAGACCCCGCCGTTCAAATAGACCTCAGAAACTCTCCGATCACACCCAAAAACTCATGGCTAAACGACGCTCACTTCGACTGCAGTCTTCCGATGATGCAGAGTCATATAGGCAGCTCAACAGACAGATTTCCAAATCTCTGCGACACGACATACGTCTCTTTAATACTGAACATATTAAAGAGACAATCGAGCGGAACAAAGGCTCCAAAGTGTTCGCAAGAAATCTGTCTGTTGGGCAAAGCCAGTTGACTAAGCTGAAGAGAGAAGATGGCAGTATAGCGTCGACCAAGGCTGAGGTTTTGGAGGAGATCGAAAGGTTCTATGGACAGCTATACGCTTCGGTCGCTAATCCTGCTGGCAACATGGCGACCGACCCAAGAGCCAAGTTGACCCGACACTTCACCGAGGATATCCCAGACATCAGCCTGTACGAGATTAGAATGGCCCTGAATCAGCTTAAGAACAACAAAGCGCCGGGTGACGACGGAATCACTTCAGAGCTTCTGAAAGCGGGTGGAACACCGGTACTTAAAGTCCTTCAGAGGCTTTTTAACACCGTCGTCCTCGAGGGCATAACGCCAGAAGCGTGGAACAGAGGCGTGGTGGTGCTGTTCTTTAAGAAAGGTGACAATACCTTACTGAAGAATTACAGACCCATCTCGCTTCTGAGCCATGTTTACAAGCTGTTTTCAAGGGTCATTACGAACCGTCTCGAGCGCAGGCTTGATGACTTCCAGCCTTCCGAACAAGCCGGTTTCCGAAGAGGCTACAGTACCATAGACCACATCCATACGCTGCGGCAAGTTATACAGAAGACCGAAGAGTATAATTTGCCACTTTGCTTAGCGTTTGTGGACTATGAGAAAGCCTTTGATTCGGTCGAGACATGGGCTGTGCTTGAGTCTCTCCAGCGGTGCCGTATTGACTATCGGTACATCGAAGTGTTGAAGTGTTTGTATAATAACGCCACCATGTCGGTTCGAGTACAGGAACAGAGTTCGAGGGCGATCCCTTTGAAAAGAGGCGTAAGACAGGGAGACGTGATATCTCCGAAACTGTTTACGGCCACTTTGGAGAATGCCTTCAAGCTCCTGGAATGGAAAGGATTCGGCATCAATATTAATGGCGAATACATCACTCACCTCCGGTTTGCCGACGATATTGTAGTCATGGCAGAATCGATGGAAGATCTCAACACGATGCTCGAAGGCCTCAACCGAGTTTCTCAACAGGTGGGTCTTAAAATGAACATGGACAAGACAAAGGTGATGTGTAATGCCCATGTTGTACCTACCCCAATATCTGTTGAGAGCTCGGTTCTTGAAGTTGTTGACTCGTACGTCTACCTAGGACAAGTAGTCCAGTTAGGTAGGTCCAACTTCAAGAAAGAGGTCAATCGCCGAATCCAACTCGGCTGGGCAGCGTTCGGAAAATTGCGCAATGTCTTCTCGTCCGACATACCTCAGTGTCTCAAGTCGAAGGTTTTCGACCAGTGTGTGTTACCAGTGATGACTTATGGCACTGAAACGTGGTCCCTCACTATGGGCCTTATGAGTAAGCTCAAAGTAGCCCAACGAGCTATGGAGAGGGCTATGCTCGGAGTCTCTCTGCGAGATCGAATCAGAAACGAGGAGATCCGTAGAAGAACCAAGGTTACCGACATAGCCCAGAGGATTAGCAAGTTGAAATGGCAGTGGGCAGGGCACATAGCACGGAGGACTGATGACCGATGGGGTCGAAAAGTCCTCGAGTGGAGGCCATGTATCGGCAAGCGCAGCGTAGGACATCCACCCACAAGGTGGACAGACGACCTCATTAAGGCCGCGGGAACGCGCTGGATGCGAGCCGCTTCCAACCGGTCCTATTGGAGATCTATAGGGGAGGCCTATGTCCAGCAGTGGACTTCCTATGGCTGAAATGATGAATGATGATGATGATGATTTCTCCTTCGAGAAAATATACATTTATAAGAGATTCTAATCAAAAAAATGTCAATAGGTGAAATTATTGAATATTTCTATTTATAGTATTCGCACGTAAGCAAAGTTATCGTACAACTCAGTTGTACAAATTGGCGCGAAATAATGTAAACATCAATGACAGCTATCCGTAAGGTGGAGTGTGGGGTCCGGGAGAGGGTGAACGCGTGCCGACATGATTGAGCGCATTAGTGCATCCATTAGATAATGTGAAGGACGTCAACTATTTAATCATGGATTCAAGTGGATTCAAGATGCGGGTGGCATCTAAGTCCTGCACGTGTTGTCCTATATAGGAAAGGAGAGGGTGGGATTACTTGGAAGAGCTCATCAGAACATTCACCATGGTAGAGACGGTAAAAAACCGCCAAAGATGCCACATCTCTACGCAACTGCAAAGGCTCGAGGGTGTTAGTGACCTCAGGATTCCCAATAATGCGGACCGCATGTCGCTGCAACCTGTCGAGAGCATCTAGTAAGTACTTTGCGGAGCCATCCCAGAGATGCGAGCAGTATCCCACGCAAGAGCGAATTTGTGTCTTGTAGAGAAGACACCGCTGCTCCGGCGTGAAAAAACGTCTCACTTTGTTCAGGACTCCGAGTTTACGTGAGGCTGTTTTGATGATACTCTCGATGTAGTTTTTGTTGTTCAGTTTGCAGCGAACATCCATACCCAGGATATTGAGATTGTCCTGTAGTGGCAGTGGCGTGCTCTGAAGAGTTGGAAGGGGAAGGAAAGAAGATACCTTTGCTGTAAACCTGCGTCTTCTTGGCATTGAACTCAACCAGGTTTTCAGAGCCCCATTGTGAAACGAGGTTCAGGGTCCGGTCAATTTCACTGACGAGAAGCTGCCTTCTTTCCGCGATATCAGACTGCTTGGCCGCAGGATGTCCGTGATAACTCCCGTGTAAGGTGCTATCGTCTGCATAGCAATGAATGCTGCCAGTGGATAGCATGTCGTTGATATGCAGAAGAAAGAGAGTGGGTGATAAGACGGACCCCTGCGGCACACCAGCATTTACCTGCAGGAACTCCGAAGTTCGACCATCACAGAGGACGCGAATACGGCGCCCCTGCAGGAAGCTAGCCACCTAGTCGCACAGTCCGGAAGGCAGACCAAAGGCTGGTAACTTGGAAAGAAGCGGCTTGTGCCAGACTCTATCGAAAGCTTTGGCGATGTCAAGACTAATTGCCAGTGACTCGCCATGCTTGTCCATAGCCTCACCCCAAAGATGGGTAACGTACGCCAGAAGATCACCCATTGACCGCTTCGGTCTGAATCCGTATTGCCGGTCATTGATTAAGGAATGATCCTCTAGGTGACGCATGAGCTGTTTGTTAATTATGTGCTCTAACACTTTGCACTGCACTGAGGTGACGGCTATGGGCCGATAGTTGCCTGGGTCCGAGCGATCCCCCTTCTTGGGGATCGGCTGCACATTCGCCTCCTTCCAAGCCGATGGCACTGTACCCGAGATGTATGACATCCGGTACAGTCGCGTCAGCACTGGAGACAACTCCGCTGCACATTTTTGAAGAACCACCGCTGGAATACCATCCGGTCCGCTGGCTTTCCGGACGTCGAGTGACTGCAGCACACCACGGACATCGCGCTGCCTGATGCGGATCTCAGGCATTGCGTGGTCACAGACGGGTAATGTCGGTGGCTGCTTACCGCAATCATCGATTCGGGAGTTTGCCGCAAAGAGATTAACCAGCAGATTTGCTTTCTCTTGCGGCTCATGGGCCAGGGATCCATCAGGGTTGCGCAACGGGGGCAGCGAAGGCTGGCAGAAGTTGGCTTGCACGGCTTTGGCCAGTCGCCAGTAGCCACGGCTGCCCGTGGGATGCGCCACTAGCTCCTGACCAAGCCGCGCTATGCGCTGGGCATCCGCTCTGACGTAAGCCCCCTTGCAGACCTTTGTGGCTTTATTGTACGCTGCTTTGAAGTGGCCCACGTTGAGATCGCGTGTGGCGCGCGCCCTTGCCCAGGCGCGGTACGCAGACTGTTTTTGATTGACAGCCTCGGCGCACTCGCGGCCGAACCAAGGGCGCGCTCTGCGGTCACCGGTGACATCAGTGTATGGGATATAGTATTCCATACCTAGACTGATCTCACCGGCGACAGTAGTAGCACTATCCGATGGGTTCTTACCTTCAAAGCAACGTGCAACCCACGGGATGGACGCAAAATACTCACGCATCCCATCCCAGTCCGCTGACGAGTAGTGCCAGAGACGCCGCTTCCCCTGCGCGGGTCGTGGGGGCGCTGTGATTGGCACCTTGGAACAGACCAGACAATGGTCGGAGTTGCCTAAAGCGGCACGCACCGAAACACTGTACTGGTCTGGGTGACTCGTCAGCAGAAGGTCTAGAAGGGAGGGTGTTAGGCCCGACCTTCTTGGTATTCTAGTGACCTCGCGTACCAGTTGGGTCAGGCCATGCGCCAGAGCGAAAGCGTGAGCGGCTCTTCCCGCATGGTCAGTTTTGGCGGAGCCCAACCAGATCTCGTGGTAGGCGTTAAAATCCCCCAAAAATACCAGTTCCGCGTTTGGAAACCGCTCCTGCGCATCATCTGCAGCCTGACTCAGATATTCGAAGAGTCGAGTTGTCTCGGTATCTCCTGTATGGGAACGGTAGAGGCACAATAGATCTGACTCGTAGAGCCATGGTCTACGTGTACCCATAGGGTGGAAAAGGATGGGTCCTCTAGGCAGCGCAGACGGCGACAACAAACATCCGCCCTAACAAACACGCACACCCCGGCCTTTGCACGGAAATTTTCCTCCATAACGTAGCCGGGGTAGAGCAAGTAAGACGTGTCGTCAGGGCGGCGTATTTGCGTCTCCGTCAGAAAAAAGCATGGCTGGATTCGCCGTCTCGAGGTGTTAGTGGACGGCGTTGAGGTTTGTATGAAGCCCACAGATGTTTGTGGACTCCACCTCAAAAAGCGAGCTTGTGGGAAGTTGAAGAACCGCTGTGTAACCATGCTCTTTGTTCTGCGCTGCCATGATTGATGTATGCCATGCCTTGCCATGCCATGCCATGCCATGATTAATGTAAAGCAAAGTATTTTTTGTTCTAGTTGATTTTATGAGTAGAAGATTTATAATAAGTAATTTATTTGATTTTATTAGATTGCCATACCTAATTATGTTGATTTTGATTTTTATACTTTTACGTTTATTTTTTTTTTAATAAACAATGTTTCTTCTGCCAACCCAGGTTTTTTATTTCATGTGAGATCAATAATCAGTGATAAAATTATACAAATTAACTTTCACTAAGAATGCCTAACTTACATGTTTAAATATTTCATTAGGTTCAGAACTCGACAAGTGAAATTGTTGACCCAATTTCATGTATTCACATCCATCTTATGTGTGAGAAAACTGAATAACTACCATAAAGAATTAGCTAACTACGGTATGTTTGCAACATTTTGGTGTGGCAAAATTGGATAAGTTGGTTTTTGATTTTTATTTATTTTTTGGTTCATGAAAGAAATTAATTTGATTAAGCATTGAATCGACAGCAAACATGCTTATAACATATAAAATTGTCGACAGTAAAATTGTTCTCCATTTGTTAATGATGTCAAAAAAAGTGCCAAAAAAACAGTAAATCGCGATTATCTCGAAACTTGAAATATTGAGTTATTTAGTTCTGCCATTATGCCCACGATATATATATATATATAGAAGAACGGCTGAACCGATTTGGCTAATTTTAGTCTTGAAAAATTCGTGGGTGGAGACCCAGAAAATAGGTGCAGCGGGAACGGAAAAAATATGGCGGTACGAAGTTCGCCGGGACAGCTGGTATCTGTATATAAACCAGACCAATGCAAATTATTATATTCATGCACACAAATATTTGCGGGTATCGAACCCGGTACCCCAGACTTAGAAAACGAGTACTCTCTTCTTTATACTACTTGTAGCAAACAAGCATACGGCCTATCGGAAAGCGGTTACGATGGCCTATGAACGTTTTTAACACCAGTAGCGTTACACTTGTACCCCTACAGTATGGGGTTCTTCAAGATGTGCATTAGAAATCTCTTACGGGGTCGGCAGCACAAGTGTGCCCAATGGTGTTTCACGCGTCCATAGATCACAGTAACCACTTTCCACCAGGTGGGCTCTGTGCTCTGTCCCACCTAAGTTGTATAAAAATAATCCCCCTACTTTACCGTAGGGTTTCTCAAAGTGGGAAACGTGAACCCCTAGGTGTTCGCCATTCGATGATAGGGAGTTCGCGACCAGATTCACGTAATCATGCCTCGAAGGCTGAAGACACGTGCATTGTAACATGGTACGTATCTATAATGGTGACCCTCTTTGCCGAGACTTTGCCTTTAGCTTACCATCAGGCGCAGTGAAGTAAAATTGACGAGTCCACATCCACATATAGTTAAAAATATACAACGACTTGCTAAAGACTTACTTATAACAAAATACATATAAGTACCTTATTAAATACCCTATCAGGATTTGTATTAAAAAATAATATTGTCTACATTTCGTTTAGGTACTTTTCACTTTGGTACTTACCTATCTTTGGTTACTGAATCACGCACTTATTGCAAAAACTTTGGTCATTATGACTCGGATCTCAAAAAAACTTAGGTAGGAACTTAACACCCGTATTCACAAACAATACTTCGCTATGCGTACTACCAAAACTGTGCAAAGAACGACAAATTATCAGTGCGTTCGTTTTGGCACGCCTTTTTATTCATTGATAACACATAAGTAATACTTCGTTGAGGGAACGCACTGCGTTAGATACTGCGCCGTGATGTTTGTGAATTAATTTTACCAGCCCTATACGCTCGAGCACACTATGAGACCTCACAGTATTGTTTGTGAATACGGGTGTAAAGATACTTTTTGGAAGCAAAAAAAGAAATAATGCCATCAAAAAATTGATATTCAAAGATGTTTTTCAAAAATTGATTTTTCTTAAATTATACTTAGAAATGAAAAATATCCAGCATTAAATATATAGTTACGAAATGCGTTTTTAGTTTTCACATCAATAATTTAATTATCAATTATATCAGGATCGCGTAGATCGCGATATAATATTGACTGTCTAATTCCTACCAAAAACTTTAAGTACACGTACTTATAGCATTGCGGGACTATTCTAGTATGACACTTTTGGCCCGGGCGTAGCAGTAGAATATTCGATTATGTACTAAGTCAGAGGTCGCGGGTACGATTCCCACTCAATGCAAACACTTGTATGCCAGAATGAATGAGAACATTTGTATTGATCTAGATTTTTCTATTGATATACTGTAAATATGTATGTATTTACGAAAGTTCATCCGCATTTTAGAACCCATAACACTAGCTAGATTCGACAGCCTCTGTGGCGTAGCGGTAGTGAACGCGGCCGCTACGCAGGAGGCGCGGGTTCGATCCCCGCTCAGTGCTAATATTTTGTGTGCATGAAATATGAATATTTGCATTGGTCTGGGTGTTTCTATGTATAATATGTATGTATTTACAAAAAAAAAAAATATATCTAAGTATGTTTATCCGCATTCTAGAACCCATAACACAAGCTAGTTAAGCTATGCTTACTTTGGGTCTAGATAGCGTTGTGTAGAATGTCCTACAATATTTATATTTATAAGCTATGCTTACTTTGTCTTTAAAGTCGTAGAATAATTTTACCTCATATCCGAGCATGAATGTAGGATCTCAATTTTATTTCAGTTCTCGTATCGAGTGGAACATTTAATGAAAGAGGAGAAATTCCTGAGTTCAAAAATATAAATATGCCTAGTGTAATATTAGGTAATAATTTATGAAACACATCCACCAATCGATAAAAATTCATTTTACATACTACCAGCGCCATCTATTGGCGAGTAGCGGAACTATTTTTGAATCTTTTTGTAGTTTGCCGTTTTTAAACGTTATATCATAAAAATAAGCCTTCAGCTTACCATCAGGCGAGGTGAAGTCAAATTGACATGTGTTACATAAAAAAATATACTTCTTTTAGACATAATAAACAACAGACGAGGGTCTAGTATAGGCTTTCTTCTCTGGGTACTTTTTGGAAGCAAAAAAAGAAATAATGCCATCAAAAAATTGATATTCAAAGATGTTTTTCAAAAATTGATTTTTCTTAAATTATACTTAGAAATGAAAAATATCCAGCATTAAATATATAGTTACGAAATGCGTTTTTAGTTTTCACATCAATAATTTAATTATCAATTATATCAGGATCGCGTAGATCGCGATATAATATTGACTGTCTAATTCCTACCAAAAACTTTAAGTACACGTACTTATAGCATTGCGGGACTATTCTAGTATGACACTTTTGGCCCGGGCGTAGCAGTAGAATATTCGATTATGTACTAAGTCAGAGGTCGCGGGTACGATTCCCACTCAATGCAAACACTTGTATGCCAGAATGAATGAGAACATTTGTATTGATCTAGATTTTTCTATTGATATACTGTAAATATGTATGTATTTACGAAAGTTCATCCGCATTTTAGAACCCATAACACTAGCTAGATTCGACAGCCTCTGTGGCGTAGCGGTAGTGAACGCGGCCGCTACGCAGGAGGCGCGGGTTCGATCCCCGCTCAGTGCTAATATTTGTGTGCATGAAATATGAATATTTGCATTGGTCTGGGTGTTTCTATGTATAATATGTATGTATTTACAAAAAAAAAAAAATATATCTAAGTATGTTTATCCGCATTCTAGAACCCATAACACAAGCTAGTTAAGCTATGCTTACTTTGGGTCTAGATAGCGTTGTGTAGAATGTCCTACAATATTTATATTTATAAGCTATGCTTACTTTGTCTTTAAAGTCGTAGAATAATTTTACCTCATATCCGAGCATGAATGTAGGATCTCAATTTTTTTTCAGTTCTCGTATCGAGTGGAACATTTAATGAAAGAGGAGAAATTCCTGAGTTCAAAAATATAAATATGCCTAGTGTAATATTAGGTAATAATTTATGAAACACATCCACCAATCGATAAAAATTCATTTTACATACTACCAGCGCCATCTATTGGCGAGTAGCGGAACTATTTTTGAATCTTTTTGTAGTTTGCCGTTTTTAAACGTTATATCATAAAAATAAGCCTTCAGCTTACCATCAGGCGAGGTGAAGTCAAATTGACATGTGTTACATAAAAAATATACTTCTTTTAGACATAATAAACAACAGACGAGGGTCTAGTATAGGCTTTCTTCTCTGGGTTGGAAGATTAGACGGCAGTCGCTCACGATAAAGTCAACATCCCAACTTCCAAGCAAAAGCAATGAGGAGCTTAAAGTACGAACTTTGGATGTAACTGGGAAATTGTTAGCAATGATGATACAACAAAAGTCGGAAAAAATAATATCTACGACCATGTCTAATTTTTTTTCGGTTCAAAATATCCATTCTTTCAGGAATACCTATGTAGATCTACGTTCTTACGCAAAATAGACTCATAAACTCATAACCTATTCCTTTTTCTGCAGTTGGTTAAAAGCATACCTACACCTATCTAACCGCTTGTAAGTTAGATAGCAAAATGAAAAAAAATTGCAGCCATCAAACAAATATACAACAAAGGACTTTATATTTGCAACCCTTATTTCCTGTCCCCTCAACCACTTTCAGAACTATAACACCAAAATATCTACTTTCCATTTAGACCTTATCGTAATGAAAATATATTTCCTCGCAAAAGTGTGAAAAAGTACCTATCTAACTTCGATAGATATACCTGTGAAATGCAACTTCTACCGGAGTTAATTTATCCGAATAGGTGCAAGATAGTTATGCGCATGTCCAGGTTTGGGGTTCGGGGGTGCATCTATCCGGGAGAGTATAAAAGCAGGGTCCCAAACACAGGAGCTTCACACTCCCGCCAGACTAGCAGCAACTCAGAGGGCACCACGGTCGGTAATTCAGTACGCCACGGTATTTCGCGACGGGAAGTCGCGCCGCGTCTCGCCGCGGTTTTCTTTTTCTTGTCAAAATAAATGTTTAACCTCTTTTCAAAACATAACTCGCGTAAATTAGCACCCTCTTACGACTTATAAATATGTAATCCTGCTTCGTGCACATCGTAAACAGGTAAGATTATTGAAAACTTATGTTTATGTTATTGTCTTAAAGTTATTTTTTGTTATTATTACGATGTTATGTTTGACTTCGTTTTAAAAAAAAGTTTATTTTATGTCACGTTAGTTTCTGATTTATATTTTCAATTTATTTAACGTTGTGTTTTTATTATAATATGTTGATGTATTTATTTTTGGGTTTTGTTCCTATTTTTTTTTGTGTTTTCTAGGTATTGCAGGTACAGCAGAGAAATATTTAATATGACTTTTTTATGTACCTACTTTAAATTTAAGCGTGTAAACATATAAGTGCGTTTATTGTTAATTTTTTTTGCGTCGGTTCCGTAAAACTAAAAAAATACTTTCGGCTTACGACGTATATTTCTGGACGGCCCATAGCCGGCGTGCGTTTTAGTCGGTTCGAGTCCGACAAAACCTCCTCCACTGGCACCGACGGGGGACATATCCGTGGGGATATTACACACGATAAAAAAAGAAAATTAAATTATTAATTTTTTTTTAAATTAAATATCATTTATTTCCATTTATTTTCTTCATTCTATTAACATTATTAAACATACGAGTATTAAAGTCTTCAACCGTTATTATTTAACTCTAGTAGATGTTCAGGAACAATTAAATATATTTATTTCCTGTTATAAAGTAAGGGAAAAACTATGGAAAAATTCTTAAAATGGCAATTTTAATCTTCATCCTCATTGCCGAGTTGCGTTCAAGGTTTTCAGTTGGAGCCTAGAGTCCGCTTATTGTTTTTGATTGGTATATCGGCTTATCTGGGAGTGACTGCCATCTGACCCCCCAATCTTAAAGAAGAGCCTGGGCCAGAGCCTCGTCCGTCAATCAACCGTTACCGTTATTTTTTTTATTTATAAAAATTACTAAGAAAATAATAATACACGAAATGCGGAACTATTTTCACTGAAAAATATATTTTTACTAAAGAAATACGTTCTAACTAAATATAACCCTATAAAAATATATTATTGATAAAAAATATGGATTTTTTCTCGTAAAAAAATTAAATTGAGTAAAATTTTTCTACCACTTTTGCCAACAATAAAAATGGAAGCAAAAGAAAATCACATCAGTTTTCCTTCCTTGTTAGCTTGTCAGCAAGCTGCTTCGTAATAGCTGCTTCCTAATCAGTGACGTATCTATATGATATAATTTGTTTTCGTAGCTGGTTATCAAATTTACCAAAGATCAGTTACGATGGTGGACCAAAGGTAACAATTATATCTACATATTATATACACACGCCTGTAAATCCACGAAAGGGTAGGCAGAGGTGATTTCGCCAATTATGATTTTTGGTCCCACGTAATATTAGATATTATGTATCTATTTAAAATATTAAACAAAACAAATACATAGAACAAAACGGTCCTGTGTTTTTTTTTAAATTTACTTTAAAAAAACATAAAAATGAAAACAAAGAAAAGTTTTCCACTCCACCTCAGTTTTTCGTCCTTATCTCATATTCAGTTTAATCATTTTTTTATTATTTAACAATATTTTTATAATCGCGTAAAGAATTCAATGCAACACAATAAAATTTTGTTTTTATAACAACGTCTTTCTGGCTCACGTGTGAGATTTTTGTGTGAATATTATTTATTTTCTCAGTTACTTACATTTATACGTTTGCGTTAAATCAATTCTAAATCTGATGAATGAGTCGACGGTAGATAACCATGATAATAAATTAATGTATGACCTTAAAGTCATTGCATTACAATAAAATTGTATTCAAAGAATCACTCAAAGAATCAATTACGTTTATTCAGTTTAGGCATATAAAGAGCACATATTAACGTCAATATATAACAATGAGGTGTATCAAGAAGTAATTAACAGAATATTAAATAAAGTAAAATAAATCATTTAAAAATCAATTGATCATTTGAATGACAGAATCGTTTATAATTATTTGCTACTTAACACAGTAACTTTTCACAAAGAGATTTCAAGCAAGTTGAATTACTCTATTTTCGTTGATTTGTTAAAAGCCTCTCTATTGCCAGCAAAATGCATAATTAGTCAAACTTTGCATTAATTAATAATTAATTACGTTGCAACTTGACACGTTAATTATCCGTAACTATTACAGCATCGGTTTATTGGTTATATGTAGCTAAAACAAAAATAACTTATGGATGCAATGATCAAACAGAAAATTTTCACGTGAATTAATTATATTGACCCATTTTCGGGATGACATTGAGGGATCGGGTAGATTTGCGATATAAATTTATAAAAATTATAACACAGATGAGACTACAATGTAGTAAATAATGAACATAAAAAATGTACTTTCTCCACCTGACAGTAAACATAAAGCCCATGACTAAGTGCCCGCTTGACGGCAGTAGGCTCACTCCCTATTAGGGCCGGCGTCCACTGCCGGCATGGCACGGCATGGATTTTATTACTAATCAAGTTATTTTGAATATTATTTCAGATGCTTTATAATTCATTTTACTTTACGTCGTACGTATTTTAATTTACGTTACGGCCTGCCGCGGCATCGTTTGACGAAATAAAATAAAATGAATGATTCAAAATAACTTGATTAGTAATAAACTCCATGCCGTGCCATGCCGGCAGTGGGCGCCGGCCCTTACGTGGGGCCGAAAATCACAGTTGGCGAAATGTGGGTGTTAATTCACCTCTGCCTACCCCTTCTGGGATTAACAGGCGTGAGTAGGTATATGTATGCATAATAAAAAATCGAAACATTTAAAACACAAAATAGATGAAAATAAACATAAGAAATGTAATATAAATCAAAATAATTATAATTTTCATAATTATAATAATAATATTACGTATAATGTTGTAATGAACAATTTATTAAAAACTAAATTACTTATATTTTTACATACATAATAAATAATAACACTAACCTTGATTAACCGCGACAGACCGACCGACCGAATTTTCTTCCGTTACAAATCAGTCGGCATAACATCGTATGCGTCTCAACCACGGAGGACAGAATATGAATCATTTCCTTCTCCATGGTCTCAACACAAATGTTCTAACAACTTCGGAATATCGTAGGACGCTGGAACGCACGCGTTCTACTTCTATTGACGCCGTAACGCAATAACGTCGTCGTAGCTGCGTCCCACTCCCAATCCTTAATTTACGAGAAACAGATAACAAAATGCAAGTTTGAGATATTTTATATTCGTGTATACGGTAAATACCTATTATTATTTTTAACCGATTTCAAAAAAGGAGGTTCTCAATTCGTACCCTATTTTTTTTTGTATGTTTGTTACGCGATTGTGAAGCCAATAAAATTCTAGACGGATTTTAAAAATTCTTTTTCTGTACGTAAGTAGATTATTTAAATTTCGTAAAGATCTGATGATGGGTTTCCGAGGTTAGACCAAGGAACTCTTCAAAAAGTACCAGGAAATCAGCCGCGATTGCTGCAATTGCATATTATTGCAATGTTTCTGCCATTACACATCATAACATCACGCCTGAGTCCTTTGAAGGGGTACGCAGAAATTGTCAGAATATTCAGCTATATTTTCGGTGTATATGCATTGATTTTAAAAATTCTTTTTGTATTCACTTTGGTATACTTTTTGAGATAGTCCTATATTAATTTCAGTCGCCGCGCCGCACCGGTTCGGTCTGTAGTGCAGCGTCAGCAGCGCATGTACAGTCAGGTCACTATAGGTACATGCGATGTACAGTCGTGTGACTGTACAAA
This sequence comes from Eilema depressum, assembly GCA_914767945.1. Classification (NCBI taxonomy): domain Eukaryota; kingdom Metazoa; phylum Arthropoda; class Insecta; order Lepidoptera; family Erebidae; genus Eilema; species Eilema depressum. Next base: position 28,066,353 of record OU612012.1, on the reverse strand, counting down.
CTCACTAAAAAGAGAAAAATAAATTAATTTTAGCAAAAAAGTTTAACCGACTTCAAGAAACGAAAAAGAGACACTGAAAAGCGAAAAATAACTTAATTTACAGACTTACTGATTTATTAAAAGTCGGTGCCAGCCAACTTTGTTTGTTGTCTGAACTACTATGATGCAATCAAATAAATCAGTAAGTCTGTAAATTAAGTTATTTTTCGCTTTTCAATGTCTCTTTTGCGTTTCTTGAAGTCGGTTAAACTTTTTTGCTTAAATTAATTTATTCTTATTAAATTAATACAATTTTATTATTTCAATTCGAATAATATCTATCGAAATTCAATTTTAAAATAATATTTTACAGGATTTTAAGGTTTACAACAGTACTATCGAAACCAGTGTAGATCATGGTTCTCGTGCAACTTGTAAAAGTATCTACTTTGGTCAAAAGAGATGCTTGAACCTTTACATTCCTTTGTCGACTGTACTCTGACAAGGTTGGCGGGGTATACCTAGTGACAGACATGGAGGAAAACATATCATCCGTCATCAAGGGAATCTCGAGAAGTTCTTATGTGTTAATTATATATCAACCTTATTCCATTAAAACAAAGCTTAAAATAGTAAGCAACAATTTTATTTATTAGATTAGATAATAGCGTGATAAAACGTTATTAACTAACCAAAAAAATTACGGGTAGAGTTGAAAACTAGGGGAATCACCACGATCCTTCGGATAATATTAAATGCTGCATCCGTGTGGTGACGGCGAAAGAATAATAAGTATCACCACCCCATCTCATCCGAAGAGTGTCGTAAGAGGCGACTAACGGAAAAATACACAGACAATCTAACTGCGAGAGAAGTAAAACTCGAAAATAAAAACCCTGTACCAACCCGTCTGGCCAGCGTAGAAAGGGTAGGCCAAAGCCTCCCAACAATTAGAGAGGCCTATGCCTAGCAGTGGACTGCGATAGACTAATTGAGTGACTATTATCAGCCTTAATATACCTACATGGAATAAAGTTGTCACCTAAAACTGCTCGATTAGTGCCACGACTACAAGTCAAAATTTCAAGCAAGAAGAGTCCGTCTTAGACTGTCTTATTCAGGTTGGGCTTTAGGCCAATGGTGGTGGTTGTCATGCACTTTCTGTGTACTCACGTGATAACAATCACACTTGACCATTAGTCCATCCTGACCTCGAACTAGCTGCTAGCATGAAGCCCGTCACATGCGTCACTATAATATATTAATCTCAGACTAAAATATTAACATTCGACAGAGATAATATTAATTAATTAATTGAGCTTATTACTAACAATAATTCTTAATTAAATTGCTAAGAATATGGATAGCTGATCTTAAAATAAATGAATTACATACTAACATGACAGCATAATGGGTATCTATTACCTACTACGAGTATACAATTTTCGTACCAAATTTTCAACTTAGGTACTAATTAGAAAATTGTATTAGAGCTGCGTGTGTAAGGGACTTTATACTAACACAATATATAATTTTATCTAATCTCATACTGAAAAATGTAAACATTAAAAAAATAAAAACAAAATTTTAATAACGGTCTCTACGCACAGGTATCAAAAAAAATTCTGAATCATAATGTAACTTTTTTCCATTAGATACAATAAAACTTCAACTGAATTTGGTTCCACATAGTCTGTGAACGCGACCCAACACGGCTACTCGGTGATTTTAGCGCTCAACGTTTGTCATTTTAAGCAAAATTATATTAATTACTAGCTTATGCCCGCGGCTCCGCCCGTGTGGATGTCAGTTATCGCGACCAAACATAGCCTATGTCCTTTCTCAAAGTCCAATCTAACTCTATACCAAATTTCATCGAAATCAGTTCAGTGGTTTAGACGTGAAAGCGTAACAGACAGAGTTACTTTCGCATTTAAAATATTAGAATGGATTTCATGAGATTAGATAAAGTAGTGTATGAAACCGCACATAATTTGGGCGTAAAACATTCGTGTGATACCTACTAAAAAAAACTCGCCTGTAATTAGTTTTTTTAATTCACACTCGTGTTTTAAGAACCCTTATTATGCAACAGTTTCATAACAATATTAAGTTAAAATATTATAACTTGGCAATAAAGAGCTTACTTATATTTTATTATTATTAAATGTATTGTATTGTATTCATGTTACTTACCTAAAGTCATTATATTTTAACACTTTTATTATTACGTATTTTCTTATCTTTTTTCTGATCTTATACAGCAATCGTGAGGTGTCACTGTATTTTTAATAGCGTGTAATGGAAAATATTTCATAAGTACAACATGTATATACAACACGTGTATATACAACAAATATTTTTATCTATTCAACCAACTTCAAAAAAAAAGATGAGGTTCTCAATTCGACTGATTTCGGACACACAGGGGGGATAAGGTTTCAAAATATGCCACGGGCAAAGCAGGGGCGAGTCCGCTAGTAATACATAGGTATTAATATAGATATCAAAAATCTGCAAGGTATTTTAATATCACAAGACAAACAATTCGACATTCTATCTATTTCTTAGATATTAAAGACTACATCCATCTATCTATCTAAAGACTACATCAAGAAACATATTCGGCAAAACCAGTAGTTGTTTGTAACGAAATCAAGTAAATATGACAATACATGTCACTCACTTTCGTCCCCGGTGGCTCATGCAGTCATGCTGAAGTAATCCAACCTTTGTTTACCGTGGTAACGGCCACGGCGCGTCATAGCCGGCTAACATCAAGCCTCAATCCTTGCCCTTATATTCCACAGAGTGTAACACGTTGTGACATTAATAATTCCTAAATATACTTGCTCGTGTGGAACGAGCAATTCATTTACATATGTTATGGTAAGAGGAACTTCTCGCGATTTAGTTGATGGGCTATTGCTTCTTAAATTTATATTGGTAGTATAGGAGGCTTCTCTTGGGTTGTGAGCGATTTCACATGAAAAAATAATCTCTTCTTCTTCTTCATCTTAGCGTTAATCTGTCAACCGAAGCTTTCACTCGGAGTCCTGTGATCCGCTTTACTAGTCTAACTGCGGATTTGGCTGAAGCAACTGCCATCTGACGGTGACGGACTTCTGGGGTTCTAGGCTCTTGGTGCATTTTTCAAGTCGAATGAATTATTAAAATAGCTATGTAAATAAATATTGAAATAAATATTTTACAACACACCTGCTCATAACAGTGATATTATTTTACCGTAATTAAGCACGGAATGACACCTATTATAAAACTGTGACTTTTTCATTACTATTATTCACAAAAGTGAGTTATAGATTCTTTTTTAAATTTTATAGGAAGTGTCTATAATTGTCTATGTTCTTAAAAAAGTTTTGATACAAAAAATAACGTGTTTAATAGTACGAATAAATTAATACGCCTATTGTATGGTCATTTGATGCATTTTCGTATTTAAATAAATAATTTCAACTTGTAATACTTGTGTAATAAACAAAATTTTCGCTCAAATTTAACTTTTTTTTTTCTCTAAGTACAGAAAAAAAAACAGAGTAAAAAAAAGTTAAGTTCAAACCTCATTTTTTTTAAATATGGTCGACCGCCATTGTTAAATGCGCGCGCATAGGAAAACGAATTAATTTGTAGTATTGTTTATTTAGTATTTGTAGTATTATTTTATTCGCAAGTGTGTTGTAAAACGTCGTATGGCACGTGTGAGCATGATTACCGTCCTCGGCTGTCTTAAGACCCGAGCCGCCACTACTGCATTAGTAATGGCTGGCCTTCAAGTTGCAGGCTTTCAAACAATTAAGCTCGGTTTCGATTATAGTTGATACTTAGAATAGATTTCAACCTGTTGCTCGCTTCGACCCGGATCTACTAGCGTGAAACAATTTTCTTTTCAAAGAACCTTCATCGGAGTAATGGAAAAGTTGGAGAAAATTATGAATCAAATTGGTCAAGTCGTCCTCAAGTTTGTACCTGCCAAGTGAGACAGGGATTTTTATATAAATGGTTAGACTTGACAAAACAGTGAAGCTCCTATTTGTTAAAACTATCACACAATTAATTTTCATAAATTTTAATTTTACGTTTACTTTTATCAACTGTAATTTCAAATTAATTAAAAATAATTTATTAAAATTCAAAATTATTTAAATTTTAATTTATAAAATTTTGAACTTTTTTATAAAATTATAAAATGCCTGCTAAAATGTATATAATATTACTTCTACTAATATTTTATAACAGTAATAGGACATTGGATTATATAGTAGGGTATTCTGCAACAGCTTTCGAAATCGTACACGTGATTTCCCTACTTTATTCAAGTAACCCCCAAAAACCGTCAATGTAAAACATTAACGGTTACCGGGGGTTGTTTTAACAAAGAACCACAGTCAGGTTTCCCCACGTGAGTAGCTGGCACAGCCTTGAACTTTGACGAATCGAATATTATATGATTCAAAGCACCCTTGCTCTCAAATAGGCAGCTATTTTCATTTTTAACGTTTTTGAATAAGTCGCGTAATTGAAAAAGTTGTGGGTAAGGAATCGAACTTACGATTGAGAGGTCTTAACACAAGCAATTTAACTTAGACAAGGGGAATACTAAAATCATCACTCTCCGAGCCTTTCGCAACTCAGTTGGGGTCGTTTTTCAACTGTGATGCGGCAGAACTTTGATATTTTCCGTGAAGTTATTGCTACTGACCTCCATAACAAATTGGCGATATTATAGTTTTGTAGTTAGACTAGTCAGGCTTTCCATCCGTAACCCCGGTCCAACGGAATAAACTGCTCTCCGAGGCACGGAAACTCCCAGACCAATACACACATACACATATTCATGCATACAATTACTTGCACTTATCGCGTTCATTACCACCACGCCACAGAGGTTTTTCGGCTAGAAAATATAGTTTGAATATAATATTTCCCACATCATGCTTTCTGAACTAAACCACTTAATATATTATTCGATATTGAACACTGGACACTGATTGGTCAATTACCACAGCACCTTAACTACTGTATTTAATGTCAACTTCAGACATCGTCATCGACAATGGTACGGCCCTCACGTCCCTAAATTATTAACGGTAATTCTTCTTGCAATTACCGGTGAGAATGGGAACATATTCTATACTAAGTATTATATAATTGAAAAGTTGTCCGTTTTCCGCGATGGACGCAAAAACTACCAAAATCGGAGCTTTGCAATCTCTTTTCGCCGAAAAGACCGTGCGAACTCGAGAAAGAAATATCGGAAAGCGGGTTACACTTGGATAGGTGGATAGAAACATTTGTTTTTGGAATTCTCGTCTTATTTTCCACGATGGACGCAAAAACTACCAAAATCGGAGTTTTGCAATTTTTTTTTTACCGAAAAAACCGTGCGAAGTAGAGAAGAAATGTCGGAAAGCGTACCCTGGACTAGTGCGAATAAAAACGTAAATACCTGAAATTATTGTGTCTATTTTTTACCTATGTAAGCGGTCATCATGAACACATGCTAGTTGCTCCTTTAGAAGGAGGTTAAAAAATTGGGGGTTGGGAGGTTAAAGCCAAATAACTAAATTGTAGGTGAGTCGTGGGTCCTGGGTGGGGTCGTGGGTTTCCCAAGCGACTACAATATGGGGTTCTTCAAGAAGGGCATTAGAAGGTTTCTTCAGGGTCGGCAGCACCGCAGCAGAGTGTGACGCCCCTGGTGTTGCATACGTCCATAGGCCACGGCAACCACTTTCCATCAGGTGGGCCGTGTGCTTCTCTGCCACCTAAGTGGTATAAAAAAAAATAAAAAATAAACATTTGATGCATCCAAGCTAATGTACGGATGAAGACAATCTATGTTTTATCTTAATGGAATTAAGTTGATATTTAATTACCACCTAAAAATTGCACTAGCAGTTTTCCATCTGACACTAGAAATAACACTTTATCATTATTCTCCTGCACTTATCTCATATTTAATTGGGGTCAGCGCATCATGTCTTTCCATTCATCTCTGGTTGCAGTGATCTCACTTCACTCCTTTCCCTGCCATATCATCTTTGACACAGTCCATCTATCTCCTCTTATGTCTTTCTGTCGCCTTGTAGCCGTCCAATTTCGTAGTTAATACCTTCCTTACGACATTACTTTTATCCCTACGCATTAAATGTCAGGGCAAACAATTTCCTCGTAACTTTTCCGTGATTGACGCTACATACAAACTTTCTCTAATTTAGGTACTCATTCCTAATCTTATCCATTCTTGTCACACCATACATTCATCTCAACATGATATGACACTTATAATTAATCTGATATCAGGCGGTTCACACCATTGATATTAAACTCGGGTAATTGCTTAAGTTTAAGTTAGGTTAAGTTTTCTTTCAATCTATCACACGGCTTACACGGGTTAAATTAGAATTGAACATTCATTATTCTTTACTTTAAAAGTATGTCAAATGAGGTGCCTTAGTTTTAATGCAATAGGCTGCAGGCCTGGAGGCAAAATGACCAAACCCGAATGAATGTTCAATCAGTATTAGGATCTTTCATTTCACGTTCAATCGATTGAACCGATCCAACACTGTTGAACCTTTTTATTAGTGAATTCAATCGGCATTAATGATTAATTCAGTCACTTTGAGTGAAATATGAAAAATTAAACTCAAATTGAACAGAAAGTGAACCGTCTGATATCAAATACACTACAAATAAATCTATTGACAGTTTTCTTCAAGACAGACACTGTAGTTAGAGAACACAAATTTTTGTTAATAGGTAGTACCTATATGTCTCTTCAAAACACTCGTTATAATAATTACCTTACAAAGCGAGTTTTGTCGATGTCCCGGGAAACGATTAGCGTCAGTAGCAACTAATAACAGAACGCCGCACACATTTGAATAAATTACCCATCAAAAACAATACTTGTAAAAAAATACCAAGCCTCGCCGCCCTCGGTTCTTCTACCGCAAAAAGTTGTGAGATCCATGTAATACCAAGTCGGTTAATTTATTCAGTCCCTACTTCAGATACCTTCTGTCCTAAGTTATTACGTAATAAGTTTTTATGTTTTGAATATAATAAATTAACTTGGCCATCGCATGAAAACACAATGTATAGCACATCACAATAATTACATTAAATAAGATTGTTTAGTGCGATTGCCAAGTCCCGATCCCGTCCCCAGTCCCAGTCCCGTCCCGGTTCCAGTCCCAGTCCCAATGCCAGTCCCACTTCTTCACTTTAATCTACATATGTACCAAATTAAGTTCAGTGGTTTAGGCGTAAAAGCGTAACAGACGGGCAGGCAGAGTTACTTTTGCATCAATTTCGTTAGAATGGTATTAGTATGGGTGAATTCAGGTACACTGACTCATTTACTGCAAATGTAACTTTGTAATCTTTTATATTTATATGAGATTACAAAGTTATTTATGCAGTTGAGACTGAAATTGTACAATATTTTAATTTTCTCTTGATTTGTAGACTAAACACTACTTATCTTCTAAATTTGAGGCTTCTACGTCTGCTAGAAGTGCCTTAGAGTTTTGATGATCGGTCAGTCAGTGAGTGACAAAATTTGCAAAATTTGCAAACTTTGACTAGTTATAATTCTTAAACTACTGGTTCAAATTGAATGAAATTTGAAATATAAAGTGTTTTTACAGTGCCTACTTAGTAACCGAAGATTCAGGCTTCTAGGTTTATCCACAACGAAGTTCTAGGGGGTCGAAAATGGCCTGAAGGGCTTCGAGAAAATAGTGTTACGGCCGCGGCCGTGCCGCTCTTTTTTGCTCGACTTGGCGGGGGCACTGCCGTGCCCCCAGATACCGACACGTTTATTTATACTAAAAAGTAACTGGGCGAGGCTTTTTAGCGCCATTTCGTAGAGTTTTGAGGTAAGCTACCGTCAATACCTCGAGACACGTATCTTGGAACTAAATCGCGAGACAAACGATCGTTCTGTAATAATCTATGCTTGATGAATTTAACCTTGTCCACCGCCGTAGCACACCGTGCTATCCTCTAAAGACACCCAAGAAACGTGTACTGCGTGCGTATAGAACACCTTTTGAGCACATTTTAGGTCCAAGATATAATATAATGTCCCGAGCAATACAGTGAGCAATACCTCGTTATACAGTGTGTAACAAAACCCCCTGTCGTCACAACCTTCGAACCGTTTACACTAACGAACGACTAGATGCGTGAAACATATGCCTGAAATGTTTTGGCATATCATTCATTATGCGTACAGTCACACCCCACCACAGTCTGTGCACTCGGGCAGTGCAATTACTACCTACCTAGTAATCTGTAAGTCTCGAGTGAATAGATTCCTCCTAGACAAATGTGTTTTCGTAGACCTCCTGGTAGGTCTACGATGAAACAATTTTTTGCTGTTTAAAAGCAAAATCTATGAATACATAAATACAAATTTTCATTCCAATATAGTAACGTATAAAATAAAATTTCATGTCAAGCTTAGGTCACTAAATTCTGCAATAATTTTTATATGAAGTCGTGTCCTCAATGCAACTTAAAGTCAGTTGCAACAGACGTAAGACACCTTCCTTCCTCAGTCGAACCGGCCACCAACTACTTAAGTATTCCATTAGTGCCTTCTACTAACTTAGGTTTTAAACAGTCTTCGTAAGGGGATTACGTTTGTCTATCTACCTGAAGACATAAAATCGATGAACACAAAATACAGTCAGAGGTCTATGAAAAGAAAAATATCAGTTGTATAAATACATACTCTCATGTAGACACTATATTCGCAATGAATAACCTGTTGGTAGGTTGGATTAGTAATCTCAATCATAGTTCTTTTACTATAATTCAGAGAACAGATAAACAGTACTGCTACAATACCTTTAATCCCGGTAGGATTGATCAAAAAACGATCCAAATTCAACACAATCAAGGTGGCACGAAAGTTCAATCAAAGGAGGGTTGGCATAGGTTAAAACTACATACGGCTACATTTCCTACGTTAAATGAACGGTAAATGAATTTTTTCATTGCACTCACAATTCGGACGCAATTCACAAGTTGAATGCAAGACGGTAAACAGACGTTGCCTTTCATTTCCTTTATGCTGCCGTCACAGCGAAGTTAATGGACCTGCAGAGATGGAAGTTACAGACCTATAGGATTCCGTAATTGAATTACCAGATGATGAGACTGATTGAGACTCGATTGGGCTAGAGTTTAGTTAGGCGTCTTATGTTCACTTTCTATAGGAACGAAAATTAATCCCGGTGCGGTGTATATAGACAAACATGCATTCAGTTCACACATAGGTGTACAATAACATTAGACCTCACACTAATGCACATTCGTACAAGTGTGCATTCGATCATTCAAGCATACACGTCATTATTATGTAGAGCATGATGTATGACGTATCTATTTCCCACTTCCAATTTTTTTTTCAATTTTACTTGATTATTTGAAAAGAGTAAAGTGTGAAAACTCAGCTTAATTATACGGGTTTTTCACTAGTGAAGTCCAGCCTAAAAGAGAACGCAGGCGCGCTAGGTCACAACTGACATCGTTCTGACACGAAACTGACGTCATAGAGTAAAGTAATACCATAGAGTAAAGTAATAGTAATACAACTGACGTACAAAGTCGAAAGAATGACAGCCCCCATTTCTTAAATATTATGATATTTTTATAATTTTTATTACAATTTGTAATGCTCTGTTTAAATTGTTAGTGTAAGTGATACGTTTTATTGTTTGCTACAAAAGTTTCATGGTAGCGATGTGGATATGAGGATATTTCATCCTATCCCATCCCTATAGTACGACAGCATGTCGCCCGTTGTTCTCAGAACCCATAAGACTTGAATGGCCATTCCACAACTCGTAGACTTGAATGGCCATTCCACAAGTCGTAGACTTCTAAGTTAGATGAGGACTTCGTAGTCCCCACACCCGAAGAGAGCCAGCTACAAGAGATGGCTCTGAGTCGGCCGAGGTGCGAGCAATATGACTCCGGAAATCTCACAGAAAGCGCACGTTTTAGTTGGTTCGAGATTTAGCACACTAAAAAGAAATAAATGTGTGATTCCAGACTATAATCCGTCCGTGTACCAAATTAAAGCGAAATTCGTTCAGCCGTTCCCGTTTGAGCCTAATTGATTTGCAAACATCTTCACAAACTTTTCCCATAATATTGGTAGGAGTAGGATAGTAAGTATTATACTAGGCTAGGTTTATACATAAGCTCCTCTTTCTTTGTCCAGTCTGCTCCTCTATGTGAGGCGCTCTCTGTCGTAGTCAGGATGTACGCTGACTGTGACGTGATCGAGTTGATAGAACAGCATCTACTATCAGATGAAATGGCAGAACCCTCTCAGGAGTAAGATTTTATTGTATAGCTACTCCTATCATCATCATCCTCATAAAAATTTCTTAGGTGCGGCCAAACTTCAGAGCCCAAGTTCGGCTTATTATTCTTCATTGGTATTATTGGTAGGTATATTGGCCGATTGCCGACTGACTTCCTAACCTTGAGACGAAAACCTGTAGGTTTACGTCTCAATGTTAGGAAGTCAGTCGGCACTTCTTAAGCCCGTATTTTAGAATATTAACTACGCCAGATTTATCAGTGGACAGATCGTATAAATAATCTGTCAAATCTGTCCTCAGATAAATCGAGATTCAGGACTAAGTGTCGTTCTAGAATACGGGCCTAAATCCTTATCAGTCATTAAGCAGCGGCCTTACCATAAACTCTTGAAACACGTCAATAATTGAACTGCTGTCATTCTACCAACTGCAAATGTCACTTTGTAATGTCATATAAATATATAGGATTATAAAGGGGTTACAAAGTGACATTTGCAGTTGGTAGAATGACAGCAATTCAATTATTGACCTGTTTTAAGAGTTCATGGTATGGGCCCAGGGCCAATGACAGCAGTTCAATTATTGACCTGTTGTAAGGTTTATGGTACAGTACCATTAAAATCAGTTGAACATTCGGCTTTTTTCGGGTATAATCGCCTAAATTCGGAGACGGAAATGACACGACATACATTACCGCGATTTCTTTTATTTAGCATTCAATTTGAAGTATCCTAAACGCAATGTATACCATCTGCCAAGATGACATTACTAACCACAGACCTAAGAAAATTATAGAGAAGCGACATTTGAAAATTCATTATTTATTGAAGCTTCAATAATTAATGAATTTGAAGATATATAAGAAATCGCGGTAATGTACGCGATATTTTAGCTATACTTGTATACATTAAATAAAAAAATAGATAGATATGTTACGGCTAAAGGTAGGTGTGAACATAAACTTAAGATTAGCCGGCTAAACTTAAATTTATCTTCGACGAGGTGTTAATGTTAGTTTCTTCTATCTTTAGCCGGCTAAATTTAAATCTAACCGCCCTTGGCTAAAAATGTAGAAGGAAATGGGAAAGGAATAATCACTCTCATTTCAGCTTTACTATGCCGCCAATAGTGCAAACATCAAAGTGTCCACTCCGCTCAATCAGACTTGGATAGATTAGGTTAGAAGGCTAATGCGGGAGCGGAGCGGAGCTCCCGCATTAGGCCTTCGTGGTTATTTTTTTTTATCATCATCATCTGCATATAGACGTATTCTCCTGATTGCATCCGTGGCCAAGATGACCCCGAAGCTCAGGGTCCGCCTTCCGGCTCTTCCTTCTCCACTTCGCACGATCTTGGGCGTCCATGGTAGTGAGACCATTAGCACGCATATCACCCTCCACGACGTCAAGCCAGGACTTCTTTGGCCTACCCCTTTTACCTGGACCCGGCGGGGGTACCATTGCCAGGCATTTGTTCCCCACGTAGCCTGGCGGTTGCCGCAAGACGTGGCCGCAACAACGAAGGCGGCTCTCTTGCATTTTATCCGCGATGTCACGGACATGGAGGCTGCCGCGGATGCGAGAGTTCCCTACGCGATCTTTACGCGTAACGCCACACATCCACCGCAACATTTTCATCTCCGTGACACGCAGCTCTTGCTTGTGTCGCTCGAGCAGCGGCCACGCCTCACAACCATACAAGAGAACAGGCCTAATGATCGTCTTATAGACCTGCCCCTTCAACCTGACTGGCATTTTAGGATCACAGGTGACGCCAGTCATTTCTCGCCACTTGGCCCACGCGGCAGCAATGCGTGCCTTGACGTCGTGGTCGATCTCACCGGTCACATGAAGTACAGATCCCAGGTACTTAACCTGGTCCGAATCGAATATGTTCACGAATGAAAATTTGCGTTCATAATCATAAATGTATCACATACGTCAAATAAATCAATTATTTTTCTTATATTTCAATATATTTGTGTTAATTTTGAGCTACAAAGGAGGTTTTGTTGCTCATATCGTGCTTGTATTGTATTCATTATGACAACGGGTGATATAATTAAAGGTCATATCTGTAAATTGTTAACTCTATGTAAGAGACGAGGGATTCACGACAATTACCGAGGTTAACCGAATGTTCAACTAATTTTAATCGTACTGTAAGACCGCTGGTGTTGTCACTAGCAGGTGAGGTTGGCTACCTACCTAATATGTGTGCTTTGTATAGGTACTTATAATAAGTAGACATATTATAACACGCATATATTAATACTAGCTGGCCTGACCCTGCCTGCAATTTACTAATTTGGAAATAATATGAAAATTTGCCAGATTTGTTGACATTTATGACTACTTCTCAGCTCCCTTGAGTAGTAGCGTGAAGACTTTTAGCCTATAACCTTCCTCGATAAACGGACTATTCAACACAAAAAGATTTTTTCAATTTGAACCAATAGTTACTGAGATTAGCTCGTTCAACTAAATAAACTAACTCTTCATCTTTATAATATCAGTATACATTTATTATATGTATACATACTCGTTATGTAATATGTTTAATCTGAAGGTCTTCTATTATACCTACGTGCCGAATTTGTAACATTTCTTCTCTCTATAAAAGGAGTAAATGTTTTGGTAGAATCTAATTGCATTTCGCTTTCTCATGAATAAAGTTTCCTACAACGGCTGTATCGATTTTAGTAATTGCTTTGATTTAAATACTGGACCAATTGACGCGTCCAGGCCGTCGCTGTGTGTGTGAATGACCCACATGTTAAATCAAAAAATATCAATTACTTTCGACTTGATTGATGTGGAATGTTGAAAAGTGTATCGTTTCCGTAATTTATGACAGTTTTAAATGAATAATATTATGACAATATGCGTCTAAGTCAATAAAAGTGTAAAATCAAGTCTCTCTACGTATAATTCGAATGGTATAAGGATGCGATATATTAGGAGAGGCGTAGAAGGAAATTCGGTAGATAACTTACAAATTGACGAGTTCCTCCAGCCAGTATGATCGTTAGATACGGGTGGATGCGCAAAAAAATCGACCATTGCACGTACAAGTACACGTCAGATTAAGATAAGGGATGTTAGTTAGTTACTAACTGAAAAGTGCCAATTTTGCTAATCTAACGATTTACGCGTAACCTAAGGGCGTGCGAAGGTAGCATAGTTGCAAGAAACGAAGTCTGAATTTACTCAAGCGCGGTCGTTTTTTAGGGTTCCGTAGCCTTCCGGCAAAAGATGGAACCCTTATAGATTCGTCATGTCTATCTGTCCGTCCATATGTCACAGCCACTTTCCTCCGAAACTATAAAGCCTATGCTGTTGAAACTTAGTTAAAAATTTCACACAAAAATAGGAAAAAAGCAATAAATTTTGCGGTCTCATAGACTAGGGACGATCATTTTTGAAACAAAAACAAATAATAGTAGGATGAAACCCGTTATAAAAGGAAGAGAATTTGACAAAAATAAAAGGAAAAATAATTTAAGGGCGATCTGAGGTCGGGAAGTGGAAGGGGGTGAGTTTTTAAGGGTAAAAACGGTTTATCTCGATTTCCGGCAAAACTACAAGTCCTTTAGAAAAAAATTAAATGACAAAGTTGTAGGTAATAAAAAGACCTACAACTTTTGTAATTACACTTTTTTCACATAACCTCAAAATTTATGTGAAAAATTGAAATAATCAAGTTTTGGTTTTTTATTTTTATCTTATACAAAAACAATTATTTTCTCACGAAATTTGGTGAAAACTTACCTTTTTATGTCCTAAAGACACTGTAATTTTTTTGATTTGTAATATTTATTTTTTCACCTTCTTTTGACTTAATATCGAAAAACCACCCTAATTTTCAATCGAAAATTCTCGCGTCAAAATATCAGCTTTTTAAACAAAGATGGAGAGATTTTTGTTCGTTGAAATCTCTTCTTTCTGATAGTGTAAAAAAAATATAAATATATACCCATTTACTATCGTAAATGTTCTCAGAAAATGCAAAGAAAAATGACTTAAAATGCAATATGGGATTTATTTTTTATTGCTTTTATTAACTATTCTTCCAATGTAGAACAATATTTTTAATTTATTTTCAATAGTTCGTATCATAAAAAAAATTACATTTTCAAGATTTTTAAACTCAAATAAAACCGTTGGAAGTGGTCTCTCAACTTTGACGCCATAATAAAAAATGCTAGTAAGAACAAGCTCTACCGGAATATTTTATTTTTTTCCTTTGGCCGGCACTTTCAGTTTTGGACCAAAATGGGTGATGTCCTTTGTGCATTTTAAGCCATGTTTCTTTGCATTTTCTGAGAACATTTACCATAGTAATGTATATTTTTTTTTTACATTATCAGAAAGAAGAGATTTCAACGAACAAAAATCTCCTCGACTTGTTTTAAAAAACGGATATTTTGACATGAGAATTTTCTATTGAAAATTAGGGTGTTTTTTCGATATTAAGCCAAAATAAGGTGAAAAAATAAATATTTGGAATCATAAAAATTACAGTGCCTTTAGGACATAACAAGGTAAGTTTTCACCAAATTTCGTGAGAAAACAATTGTTTTTGCATAAGTTAGAAATAAAAAACCAAAAACTTGATTATTTCAATTTTTCACATAAATTTTGAGGTTATGTGAAAAAAGTGTAATTACAAAAGTTGTAGGTCTCTTCATTACCTACAACTTTGTCATTTATTTTTTTTCCATAGGACTTGTAGTTTTGCCGGAAATCGAGATAAACCGTTTTTACCCTTAAGAAACTCACCCCCTTCCACTTCCCGACCTCAGATCGCCCGTAAATTATTTTTCCTTTCATTTTTGTTATGTTCTCGTCCTTTTATAACGGGTTTCATCCTACTATTATTTTTTTTTCACTTTTTACCATTTTCAAACGTATCGACTCCGGTCTAATACTTAGAACTGAAACGCAAATTCTTTTTTCATCGAACCCATACGTGTGGCTCTGCCTACCTCTAAGGGGATTTACAGGCGTGAATACATGTATGTATGTATGTATCGCTTTACTATTTATGTTTTTTATTTAAAGTTTCATCTATACATAGGTCTTCAAAAATGCTATTGAGGTTTCTAACATATTTTTTTTTTCTAAACTGAATAGTTTGCGCAAGGGACACTTCCAAAGTGGAAAAATGTGTGTGTCGTATGCGGTTGGCTTCGGAATCATATATTAATAAGTTTCCGCAACGCCTGAGTAACTATACATTTAGCATCGTTGGCTCCCCTACTAATACCATTGCTCAGCTTCGTAGTAGCCTTGCTTCGGCTACTACGTAGGTACCTACTATGGATTTTGTTCAATGCCAATAGTATCCACCATGCCACACAGGACGCTATATCGATTTACCTTTCAAATGTATCAGTATTGGATCACACTTTTGACCCTAATGAGTTTGTAGTATAGATACGACATTCAACAGTATAGTACATACTAAATAATATGACGTCACACCATTGTTTACAACAGGTGAACACATTGTTGTGCCAAACAAGTCTGTCGTACTCGTAATGTATAGGTCCGTAAGTAATTATATCTAACGAATCTACAATATTCAGAATCTACAATATCGAATAAACAGAATACCGCGGCTGTAATAATTCTATACTATGATAAGAACCTCGTGTTGTGTTCCTGGCGGCGGCGCGGCGTTGAGTAGGGTAGGGTAGCCAGAGCTTACTGGAGAGAGGTTGTATGCTGTCAGTGAGCAGACTAAAGGCTTCTCCTGCGTGTCTTCTTCGCTACAGACAATCTCTCAGTTCTTACAGGGTCGGCAGCATGAGTGTGACTCCTCTGTCCCCTGATCTCCACACGTCCTTAGGCCATGGTAACCACTTTCCTTCAAGTGGGCCGTGTGCTTGTCTGCGACCTAAGGGGTAAAAAGAAAATCGTGTTTATAACCAAGCTCCTCCGAAACGATTTTTATGATCTTTGTTACCACCATGACAGCTCTATATAGAATTTGATTGATTCATTGACATTTTATAGTAGGTACATCATCGATGAATAACAAAGCAATCAGATTGTTCTCGTCGATATGATTACGTAGGTACGTAATAGAGGCGTTTGATGCGGGTAACACGTACCGAGCACTCGTCCGAGTGTACTCGCCACTCCACTCGGTGCGTGTGATGAGACCCTCGATTCTGCTAAAAAAAACAAATGTGGTACCGCAGAGACTGCAAAAATTGACCTTAAATTTTACACTATTACTATTTTTTATACAACTTATGTCGCATACAAGCACACGGGCCTCCTGATGGTAAGAGGTTACCGTGGCCTATATCTCTCGTGAGCTATAAGTAAGTTCAAAATTGAAAGAAAAGAGTTTCATTACATTTTCTCATTCACTGTACATAAAACCATATATTATCATTTTAGACTTTAATCGCATTATTTTTAAAGTTTCAAATCACATTGAATATTTTTGCAGTGACCGTGGATCACAGTAATTTTGCTTAGCAGTAGCGAGGGCCAGGGCATAAAAGCCGAGTAGTTATTGGAATGGTGATGAGGGACTAATCGTGGACACTACTGTTGACATTCTAACTAGAGCCTGATAAGTCCGTTATGGCCGCTTTCACTTCCTTTGTTAGAGACTACACACTGAACAATACTGTTTATTACTCGATTGCGCACATAAAGGAGTGTAATGATTCTAAGTGTTGTATGTGAGTTTTTCATTCTTCCGTAACTTTTATATGATTGGACATATTTCGATATATTTGGACATAGTTGGATATATTTGGATACTACCTTTTGTTCTTATTATTGCTCAGCTACTAAGGGGCATAGCTAGGGTTTGCAATTCCCGGGACTGTGGAGGGATATAGATTTCCCGGTACCAGACCTGTTCGTCCCGGGACATACCGGGAAATTCGGTATTGGATACAAATAAATGAAATGGGTATTGCCGGGGTGGAAAGGAAATGTTTTACTGACAAACCTTTAACCTGTCTCAAAAAATTAAGATATCAAAAGCAAAAATGTTTTTTTTTTTTTTTTTTCAATTATAAATATAGTTCCAGAGATTACCACGTTAAACACACAAACATTTCACCTTTATCATTAGTATGGATAGCAAAAAAATACAAAAAAAATCGAATCGAATGTACAAAAAAAACTACGTTTAAAAAAACCGACTTCAAAAAACTATTCCAATAAAAATAAAATGCACTAAAAAGTTGAAAATAATTGTGTATTCTTCAAAAACTATATTACAAATTATTGTCAGTTTTGGAGTCGGTGTCGTGAGAAGTTACAAACCTACCTTGGTTGACACCGACGCCAAACCTGACAATAATTTGTAATATAGTTTTTGAAGAATACACAATTATTTTCAACTATTTAGTACATTTGTGAAACTCATATGAGCTTCTGATGTAATCAGGAAAATACGTCTCCATGAAGATGATGATGATGAATGATGCCATTTAGCCCGACGTAGACTAGGTAATTTTAGCAGGCCCTTGACCATCGTAATGAGGTGACAGAGACACCGTGTCACAGGATCGTCATAAAACTAGCTAATTTCTTATCACCTATTTGATTTCGAAGAGTAAACCCAATGCAAAAAGATTTTTCGAAACCAGTTCATAAACGACGGAAATATGGGACAACATAATATAAGAAGTTGGGTAAAAATTTGAACTAAGAAAACACAAGAAGCATCATAAAATGAAAACTACTGAGCCAAACTATGTTAAATTTCTATGGGACCAAATGAAAACTATTTCACATCGATTATAAAAAGAATCACGGAAATCGCATCATAAACCTAGGAGTAATCGTTGTACATACATAAAAAAAAAAACTCATCGAATTGAGAACCTCCTCCTTTTTGAAGTCGGTTAAAAAAATCGGAAGTCGCTTTTCCATTTTCAATTCTTTTCCTAGTGACTATAACGTTCACTATACTTTCATACGTTATAGATACACTATGAGTTTACAAGGCCCTACATTCATGTGATAATATTAATAAGGTCACCGTCCCATTAGTTCCTTAACTACTGACGGCCACGTGACCGCAAATGCAATATACGGTGTGACCACAGGGCCCCTTTTCTGATTGACCACCCGTAATGAGCAGTTTTCCTGTAGGTATAATAATCAGTTGGTTTTTAAGTCATCAGGAGATGGCGCTAGCATAGCTTTTGGTAATTTTAATGTACTCTGTGGTTTGTTTGTGGTATTTTCATTGTATCAGAAAAAATGACAGAATATTTAAGTAAAGTAAATCATTACAAAACCGAAGAACATTTTTTCCATAAATTACACTAGATGTGACACCACACTCTTCTTACCAAAAGTGCCGGCTGCGCCATCTAGCGCGTCTTTAGGAACCCTTTAAATACCTACTGGAAAACTGCTCATTACGTTAGTACGACACATTTAAGTTTGTTAAAGGTATGATTCCGAAGTCGACCGCATACGACAAATTGCCGACGCACGTAACAGATGCGCGTAATTCATAATGGCCCCCTTTATCGGAGTTTAAAAAGTAGATAATGGATACGCTGTATCTGCTGCATGCGTCTGTCGTTGTCGTATGCGGTCGTCTTCGGAAACATAACTTTATTTATGCCAGTTCTGTCTTCTATGTTAACTAATTGAAATTGACCGTCTTCTCTTGTTACGTGAGCGATTAAAACTCATTGTCAAGCAGAATAATGCCCCTGAGTAAATGTACCTACGTACGATCTATGGATGTGACTAAATGTGTCGTGATTTGAATAATATATAGTGAGCGGTGTGTGGCCATTGAAGTATATATTTACCTTACAAAAGTAACAACAGTGTCGAATTATTCGACACTGTTGTTACTTTTGTAGCGATTCTTTTTAATCTTCATACACCTACGCATCGGTTTGTCATACATCTACGCATTGGCCCTTTCGACACGGTACAAAGACGGGCGTTGAGGCTCGTCGGCAATTCCATACTCACAGGCGATGTGGAACCTCTCAGTCTCAGGAGAGACTTTGCTTCACTGTGTGTGTTTTACCGCCTATACAATGGTTTGTGCTCAGATGAATTGTTTGACATGATGCCCACAGTTACATTCTACCATCGCACTTCTCGTCATAGGCGGGGAGTTCATCCTCACACATTGCGACCGGAAATGGTGCGCACTGTGCGGTATGAAAGGAACTTCATCCCTCGCACACTCAAGCTGTGGAATGAACTCCCCGCGATGGTTTTCCCAAGCGACTACAATATGGGGTTCTTCAAGAAGGGCATTAGAAGGTTTCTTCAGGGTCGGCAGCACGAGTGTGACGCCCCTGGTGTTGCATACGTCCATAGGCCACGGTAACCACTTTCCATCAGGTGGGTCGTGTGCTTGTCTGCCACCTAAGTGGTATAAAAAAAAAAATGGTCTATCATACCTATAGCCAAGGATCGGTTTATCATACAACAACGCATCGGTATAGACTGGACGATTTACGTTTGTCTTTGTTCCCCTTTAGCCGTATCGGAGTTTGACAAGTAATGGGTACGCTGTATGTGCTGCATGCGTCGGCAGTTGACCTGTTGATTTCTTACGCTTAGTTTACTGTATATTTGGTTGGGCTAACTTACATTTGACCAGAGAAAACATAAAATTTAGAACATCCTCTTAACACACCAAAAATCCGTCCGGACATAGCCGAACGCACCTTACTTGGTTTTGGGGGTCAAAGAATGTATCCTTATGTACCTATATGCAATCAATAAATAAAAATAAAATAAAAAATAAAAAAAGTTTACGCGCGAACTTCATGGCTAAGTTCCATTCATCGCCTTGAACACGTGTTTAGAAGAACAGTTTGCGTTTGTGCACGTTGCGCTCACGTTGCAAACCCGTGCGCGATTGGAGGGCATGTGCCTGGAATTGAACACGTGTTTGGAAAGAGAATTAGCACAACAAACCCGTGCGTGTTTCAAGGCAGTACTGCCTCCTATTGTACACGCAAAAGGAAATACGCGTCCCGGTCTGGGTCCCCACGCTTATGGCAACCCTACCCTAAACCCAAATAATTCTGTGTCAAAACCTCGTTCATGACAGGCTGGTGTACCTAGCATGAAAGTTGGCGTGGGCTTCTAAGAAGTTGATAGGGTATCACAAATACATCCCAACAATACTGTATCTGAAATTGGACAGCCTCCGTGGCGTAGCGGTAGTGAACGCGGCCGCTACGCAGGAGGCGCGGGTTCGATCCCCGCTCAGTGCAAATATTTATGTTCATGAAATATGGGTATTTGCATTGGTCTGGTCGTGCCTCGGAGAGCACGTTAAGCGGTCGGTCCCGGTTGCCATAAGAACATCTATGGCATTCGTTACGGGTAGTTGGAGCTCTAAAAAATCCAAAATAACGATCTAGCTGCAAAGCTTCGATATCGCCTAATCCCAAGTAGCAAATTTACCTTATAACAAAAAGCCTTTACAGCTAAAGCTCTTGTAGAAGTCATTTAAAGGCATTGATCATGGCAAAATACCGTGTAAATGCAATTTACAAGAGGCTTTAGCTAATATAGCTACACTCTTTATAATTTGGTTAGGTAAGCGTCAATAAACCAAAATAATATGGCTACAATAAAACCTTTGACTAAGATTGCTGACTTTATAATTTGGTCAGGTAAACGTTAATATAACAATGTAATATGGCTGCTATAAACTTAAAATTATGAATTATCTTATATGGGTTAATTATACGGGCTTTTAGCGAAATAATATTAAAAGCCATATAAAGGTTTTCGACAAAGCTTTTTGATCTTTTATAAGATGTGTCAGGATATCTATAAAGCATTTACTCTTATAGGGGTCAAAATTGTAACATTAATAAAGTAATGGAACACATGCAATTTATATAGCTCTCAAAAGGATTAAGATCTTGGTTAGCCTGCTATATAGCAATTTTAAGTGTGTTAGTCTTATGATTGCCATATAATTTTTTTAACATAATACAGTCTGCCATATTAATGTGATAAGGTTTGTTTGCATAAATTAAATTTATAACCAATGGATTTGCAAGAGTGGAAAAAGTTCAAGAGAAGTGGCGGTTATAAAAGAAAAGTGAAAAGGACGTATGAAAAAATGAATAGTAATGTTAATACGCCTATCACTTCTACTTATGTCAACAACAAAAAGTGCAAGTGGTTCCGTACAAAATTATATTTCAGAAAATTTTGATAATAACAGCAAAAGTTCGAAACATGACAATGAAAATTCATTCCTTTGATATACACTTTATATAAATAAAACAGTACGGCATAGAACAATCAAGTTTTATTTGCTCAGAAAAGTTTTTTAAAATAATAGAAAACAATCCACCAAAACAGTTAAATTAAAAAATCTAGCAAATCAGTTTATTTAAAAATTTGTAATCTTTATATTAAAGTTTAAGTAATTAAATAGAACCTAGTCTAGTGATACCTTCATAATGAAATCTTAAGTAGGTAAATCTGAAATGCAAATCTTGCGTGTTTGTCAGTTAGATTAATATATCACAATAAGAATCAAAGATATGAGAGCGCCACTATACGTATGATACCCCAGCATCATCAACATTATACTTTGTTACTTACTATGTAATGAGTAGGAACCAAATACCACTTTAAACGGAACTTACATAATCCGGGAAATGATCATAAATCATATACTGACAATGTCGACACCAAATAAATATGAAATATAATAAACATTGAATTTGTTCACGATTAATAAAGAAATGTGCTGTTATGTTGGTCGAAGTACTACGCTTACAATTATAACAATTGTCTCTCTTTATAAAATATTTGATTTGCAAGGGCCATATTGAACTATGAACAAGAAATAAATCTTCTCTTCTAAGAAACCGGTCCACATCCATGAAAATAACCATAGCTAGTCCGGTGGAACTGGGAAAGAAGTGTTTCATTAAGTTATTACGGAACTCTAAAATGTATCAAGATGGAGAAAACTTACCGCAAAACATAACCTTTATAAATATTTCTTTCTTGTAAACACTTTATAGAGGTTATGTAAGTTTCTTAAATACTTATAGAAGCAATAACGAACGATTAATGACCCACATAATCCATTTTTTTTTAGCACAAAGCATTTTTAATTCATGGGGCGTCTAAAATTAATTGAAAACCATACCCAATATGCCGATAAATATGTGCTGCCACTTAGTTTCAGTAATATGAAACTGGGAAGTGTATTAAAAAAAATGGAAATAGACTTACTTACCTTTTTCAAAATGGCTGTTGAAATTAAGAAATATCACATGTTTTAAGGGAACACAAGCACAGTAATACTTGATGCAGGATTGCTGCGACGGTTATGAGAAGGATTACCTTATAAACGATGAAATTAAACGAATTAAAATTGGCAATTATATGGGAATTATTCTTAATGCTAGCCGTAATACATCTTGTATAATTATGATAAAATAGCAAATAATAAAGCTGGAATATTATATAGCAATCATAAGGTTTAATTACTTACCTATAATTTGGGCCCAAATCCACCCTTATTAACGTTTATATGGTTTTTATAAGAATAAAAATTTTGTCATTATAAACCTTTATATAACATTTTTTTGCTACTTGGGATGTCACATTGGGCTGTGGAGGTTGGATGGCAATCGCTTCACGAAAAAATATCGAGGTCTAGCAAAATCTAAGCGGACCCCAGACTCCGAGCTGAAAAAGCTTCGGATGCGACTGGGAATTAACGCTAGGATGAGAGAGAGAATACTGTATCTGCTTAATCTTCAAAACTACGCAACGAAATTTGAAGCGGTTTTTTAGGGTTCCGTAGCCAAATGGCAAAAAACGATTCCCTTATAGATTCGTCATGTCTGTCCGTCCGTCTGTCTGTCCGTCCGTATGTCACAGCCACTTTTCTCCGAAACTATAAGGCCTATGCTGTTGAAACTTGGTAAGAAGATGTATTCTGTGAACCGCATTAAGAATTTCACACAAAAATAAAAAAAGCATTAAAGGGGGTTGGGTAATGTTGGCGTCGTGTCGGAATTGAGCGGCCATCAATGAAATTCGTATAATATGAAAGTACAGTATAAAGTGATCAAAAGTTACTATGGACAAACTTCTCTAAACTATATCGCGACTTAGCTATACAGGGTGGTATTTTTCAACTTTACTTAGATGGAAGTACTCTAAATACTGGAGATAGCGAATTCCACTGAAAGGAAACATTCCCTTATTTTTTAAAAGAAACAAAACTGCATTCAAAGTTTTCTGAAAATGCCACACCCGGTAGTCGAACCGACTAAAATCTTTCTAAATCTTCTATTTCATGGATTTCTTTTTATTTAATATACCAAGTTTGTTAGAGAGATTTGATCCTTATGATCGACACTATCGATTGATGCAATAAAAATACAGGGTGTTATTTTTTCGAATTGTAGTCGGTTCGATTATAAGGCGTGGCAAACGATTTTTCAGCATTCCTTAAATGCAGTTCTGTTTCTTTTTTATAAACATACTAAACTGTATTCAAAGTTTTCTGAAAATGCCACACCCGGTAGTCGCTTTGATCCCTATGATCGACCCTATCGATTGATGTAATAAAAATACAGGTTTTTATTACATCAATCGATAGGGTCGATCATAGGGATCAAATCTCTCTAACAAACTTGGTAAATTAAATAAAAGGAAGTCCATGAAAAAGAAGGTTTTGTAAAATATTAGTCGGTTCGACTACCGGGTGTGGCATTTTCAAAAGTCTTTGAATGCAGTTTTGTTTCTTTTAAAAAATAAGGTAAAGTTTCCTTTAAGTAAAATTCGCTATCTTTAGTATGAGGGTACTTTCCTTCAAGGTAAAGTCGAAATGTTCCACCCTGTATATCGCAGCTCCGATATTACTTACAATGAAAATAATGACATTTGTACGTGTGTTTAACACAGTACAATGAAGTGGTATCAAAATTAATTATGGCCGCTGAAAAAATTAAGAACGCCACTGTCCATACTAGATTACCCAATCCCCTTTTGGGGGTTCCCATACTTAGAACTGAAACTCAAATTTTTTTTTTCATCAAACCCATACTTGTGGGGTATCTATGGATAGGTCTTTAAAAATACTATTGAGGTTTCTAACATATTTTTTTTCTAAACTGAATACTTTGCGCGAGAGACACTTCCAAAGTGGAAAAATGTGCCCCCCCCCCCCCCCTCTAACTTCTAAAATAAGAGAATGATTAATAATAAAAATATGTATGATGTAAATTGCCATGCAAACTTCCACTAAAAATTGGTTCGAACGAGATCCAGTCAGTAGTTTTTTTTAATACGTCATAAACCGCATTTTTCGCCTTTGCTACTACGGAACCCTTCATGGGCGAGTCCGACTCGCACTTGGCCGATTTTTTATTTTAATAGATAGAGTGATTCAAGAGGAAGGTTTATAATAATATGTATAATACATGCATATTATTGTAGAGAAACTCTGATAAATTTAGAGATATGCAGCGGGAACGGGATCAGAAAATATGGCGGTACGAAGTTCGCCGGGTCAGCTAGTAGAAATATATATTATACATTCAAATATTTGCACTGAGCGGGAATCGAACCGGCGCCATTTACGTAGCAGTTGAGATCACTCCCGCCATGCCACAGAGGCTGTCTCAACAACGTCACACTGTTCTACATATAAAATTTCATCTAAAAATATTATTCAAGAATCGAGAATAATATGCTTTTACAAATATTAAATTAGTGAACTTTCGGGTGGAGTCTGTTATCAAATAATTTAAAATGTTACGAAGTATGAAAATGACTCTGACTACCACTTTTAGAACTAAAACCACAATTTGTACATTTTTTCCTCGTCCAAATAAGTTTCCAACAGAAAAAGAAAACATTTTTAATCATTATTTCTCAATGTACAGTCATCGTCAAAATACAGATCATATTTAATATTTTTACAATACGTTTTTAGAGAAATTAATCTTGGATCTCGGAAGCATCGGTAGTTTACGTCGATTAGTGTTAACTTAAGGAGTCGGCCTTACAATCGAAAGGTCCCGGGTTCAAACCCTGGTCATTACACTACCGACGTGAACCCACTCCTTACACAAGCAATTTAGCTTAGCTGGAGGGGTTAGAAGGAATATTAGTGATTTCTTTAAAAAAAGTCGATATTTATTAGTGAAAATAGGTACTATTTAATTTCTCAATAGGATAAAAATTAACAAGTGTCATACTTTCAGACTTTGTAATCTGTGCAATTATCATCTACTTTTGGCGCTGACTGTACCTCTAGACTTTGAACACGTCAATCATAAATCTATTCTGCAGGTCTACCATGAACTCTTAAAACAGGTCAATAATTGAATGTAACTTTGTAATCCTGTATATTTATATGGAATTACAAAGTTATTTATGCAATTGGTAGTATGACAGCTGTTCAATTACTGACTCGTTTTTAGAGTTCATGGTATGGGCTCTGTGCTTTGAACATCAAAGTTAAAGTAAAATCCTATTTCCAAATTAAGGAAGGAAGGAAAATTGAAAAAATAAAATAGAGGAATTTCTTGCAGTTAATTTATATTAAGCATGAAGTGTTCGGATCGATACCTTCTGCAGTAAAATAACTGCAATATAAGTTTCTATTACACTATAATATTAATGGCGAGTCGCCAATGTCGAAACGAAGACAAGAGTCTTGTGCACAAACGCAATAAAATCCTCGCCAATATCAATTTATATTGCACTGTCAATATTATAAAGAGAAAAGATTTCTTTTTTTGTAATCGAGAAACTCTGAAACTATTTTATTGGGAAATTGCTGTTGCCTTGTTTGGTCGCGATAACAGACGTCCGCGCGGGTGGTGCCGCGGGTGAAAGGCTAGTAAAAAATATGCTCATTTCATTCTTCTTGTGAAAAGGAACAAAGCATGCATTTTCTAGCAAAAAGAAAATTACAGTCTTTGAAAGAAATCACAATAAATGAATGGGCAGAGGTATATGGAGTATTCGAACGTGAAGAAAATTGTTTCATTCTGTAATTCCTGTACCTATTTAGGGTCAAAAAGAATGGAGGAGGTACCGTAGGACACGACAGTATAAATAAATAAATAAATATAAATAAATATTCTACAACATTCTACACAACGCTATCTAGATCGAGCAGTCCGATTGGGGAAGTAGGTACTTCCGCCCTACAGAAGACCTCGTGTTGTATTCCGACGGTTAGTAGGGTAGCCAGAGCTCACTGAAGAGGTTTTGTGCTGTCATTGGGAAAACTAAAGGCTTTGACCTACTTACTTATCTTTTGCGCTGACGGCACAGAATCTCTCTGTTCTTACAAGGCCGGCAGCACGAGTGTGACTGGTGATTCATTCGCCCATAGGCCACGGTAACCACTCACCATCAGGAGGGCCGTGTGCTTGTTTGCGACCTAAGTATGTAGTATATAATAATAATAAAAAATAATATTATGTGAAATGTAATAGGCATACTTCAGCTTATGCTTAAAGGAATTTACAAGTAAGAAAATATAACCAAAAGTTTAATAATTTCTTAAGAAGTTAGTCGGGACAGCTTGACAAGTGAGCGGGACTTACTTGTCAAGCTGTAGATTAAATAAAATCGGCCAAGTGCGAGTCGGACTCGTCCATGAAGGGTTCCGTAGTAGCAAAGGCGAAAATTGCGGTTTATGACGTATTAAAAAAAAACTACTGACTGGATCTCGTTCGAACCAATTTTTAGTGGTAGCTTGCATGGCAATTTACATCATATATTTTTTTTAGATTTATCATTCTCTTATTTTAGAAGTTAGAGGGGGGGGGGGGGGGGACACACACATTTTTCCACTTTGGAAGGGTCTCTCGCACAAACTATTCAGTTTAGAAAAAAAATATGTTAGAAACCTTTAGTGCAAGCCTGTAATAGGTTCAAATTCAAATTCTAGCAACGTTGCAGGCTTTCACTGTCTCTGTCAGAGGAATTATAAATTGAACGTTACTAGAAAATGTTCCAACACTTTCCTATCCCATAAATCCGATTTCGAACAACCTTTGACAGTTGTAATACCAGTAGTGTAAAATGGTACTATAATAGAGAACTTTTCAAAAGTGGCACTGCATCGCGTGCCGGAGTTAACAAGATTTAAAAGGAACGGTGTCAATATCACTCGATATTATTGGGTTCGCTTTGATCAATTTGGAGCGATAAGTTCAGGCAGCAATATCGAAGAATCGTTGCAGTTGCGAAAGTTCATCAATCAATCAGTATTTGAACGTTGCCGTGAACAGAATATTCATTTGTGCATAGTTCGAAATTTAAAAATTCCGCTCTTCGGAATACTTCCTAGTATTGCAGTTTTATATTGGGTCAAGCATTTCTGCAATTGCAATTCCCAAACAGCGTTCAATAATTTGTTGAAATAATGTACGATAATTCTTTCATTCTTTTTCGTGTTGTATTCGTTTTGTCTTTGTATTTATGTATGAAACCTAATTCTCATCATAAGCGTATTACAAATTATTTAAATGATAGCTCCTTAAGCTAGATCCGATCCTATGTGGGAAAATTAACTTTATCCATCTTATTTGAAATTATTTGAAATTACTGAATACGTAAATGTATAGACTTGTCTCATGTAGTCCGTAGAACTTTATGCTATGACTCGTAGAAGCGCAGCGAAATCTAATATCTTAGAGTATACTTACATGAAACTTTTGCTTACAGATAACATTACTGGAATATCTCAGAGATCGCAATCCACATTGAATTTCTTTATAAAGAACTATGTATAATTTTTATTACTTAATATTTGCAGATATACTTACATAAATATATAGTTACCTACGTCTCTTTCCCACGGGAGTAGGTTCTTCTACTTTCATAAAATTATTTTTTTACTCTCCTAATTTCATAACCCGCGATTTGTTCGTTTCTAGGGGAAGTACCCAAATGAGTACCTACTCCCCTACTATCTGAACACATCCCGGGAAACCGAAATTCTCTTATACACCCAGATATCTTTGATGCCGTATCTACCTTTGACATATCTCTGCATCACCCAAAGGTTGACTGGCAGAAAATACCTATGGCATTATGTCCTACAATGCACCTTCCATTTGTGCAAAAAGTTTAAATCATACTATGTAATATTATTAAACGCGAAAGTTTTTAAGTATGGATGTTTGTAACTCTTTCACGTAAAAACTCCTGAATGGATTTTAATGAAACTTTACAATTATATAGCTTATACATCAGAATAACACATAAGGCGATGAACGGGATCAGAATTCCACGCAGGCTGAGCCGCGCGCTAGTAAATATATAAATATATACCTGTCGTGTACTTGTAGTTGCATAGCAAGGGCAAAAGCGCACGAACGCCTTCAATTAACTAGAACTTTGAAGTTGACGTTGAACACATTCGATTTATCGACGTATTATGGTATAAATATTATAGAGCGCCTATTTATAGATATAAAGTGAACAGTGTAGGAATTTTGAACAACCCGTCATTTGACTACATCCCGCTTGATGCTAAGAAGCTATAGTGAAGTCCACATCAGATCGTAAGGACTGGACATTCCAGATGTTGGGATTGGGAACCCCAAAATGGAGGTCCTTGACGGTCTTGACAGATGCTTCTTCACGCTTCGTTTAAGGAGTCGGCTCTACGTTCGATCTCGGGTTCGAGTCGAGTGATTACACTTCAAATCAAATCAAATCATTTATTTTGCGAAATATGGGTTTACATGGTGTCATTATAATTACTTGTATCACCTACTCGACCGCCAATGCGCCATGCAAATATAATTTAAAGAAATACACTTCCATCGTGAAGTCATTCCTAGCACAAGTAATTTAGCCTAGCTGTGGGAAGTAATAAGAGTAAATCAATCAATTAGGCTATAGCAGTCCACTGCTGGAAATAGGTCTCTCCCAATGTTGGGAGGCTTTGGCCTACCTACTGTTTCTACTACCAAATGGGAATATTATCTATTAATTTTCAATAGGTACTAGGAGTAGATGCTCACTGTACTAGATAGTACAGAGTACAGTGAGCATCAGATCGATCTTGATTGGCAAAGTAAGAACTCAAAATGATCTCAATATCTTGGTATTACCGCCGTGACTGAATAAATCAATAAAACAGTTTGGTAGAAAGGCAGACGAATAGACGGACGGACATCTAAGTTATCCTATTAAGGGTTCCGTTTTTTTCCTTTGGAGGTACGAAATTCTAAAAACGAATCAACTGTAAAAAAAATATCAATTCAGCGTGCCTTGCATCCATCCAAGCATATGCCGTGTTCATTTATTGTAATCAGTAGCGAGTGAGTGACGTATTGTTTTGCATTAATATCATACAATGAACTCGTAAGTGTCGAGACGAATCGTGATTCTATAATTTGAATTTATCACCAATATACCCTCAGTATATCGAACTATGCATAAAGTTACATGTGATTATGAACCGTGTCACTTGATCTATTTTGGTCTCTCATTATTACGCATACTAAATAATGCTTTAAATGTTGATATTCGAGAAACAATTCTCTAAAAGATAAAGACAATGTTGCAACTAGTTTTCTGTAACATTGACTTTAAAAGACCTTGAATGAAATTTTAAAACTATTTGTATATTAATTATTCAAATCGATTAAGATAGAAAAAGAAGTCGCCTTAAGACGGATACGTATAGAAAAATTTTTATCGGTTTCGGGCGAGGCTCGGTGACTCAGTGGTCAGAGCATTCCCCCTGTAAGATCGCGGATTCGAGTCCCGCCTGAACTGTAATCGCTTTTTTCCTCGATTTAAAATCCCTGTTTAAAAAGTAGTGATCAAAAGTATTTTTATTCTTTATTGGATTGTTTCATTAGGAGAGGCGTATGTCCAACCTTAGACTGCTATCTAGACTAAATCGCGATGTAATAAATTCATTTTAACAAAAAAGTTTAACCGACTTCAAGAAACGAAAAAGAGGCACTGAAAAGCGAAAAATAACTTAATTTTCAGACTTACTGATTTATTAGAAGTCGGTGCCAACCAACTTTGTTTGCTGTGTCTGAACTACTATGATGCAATCAATTGAAATATGGCCTCTCTTGGGCTAGGCACCGACTTCTAATAAATCAGTAAGTCTGTAAATTAAGTTATTTTTCTCTTTTTAGTGAGTTTGTACAGTCTCACGACTGTACATCGCATGTATAGTGACCTGACTGTACATGCGCTGCTGACGCTGCACTACAGATCGAACCGGCCCGCTAAAAAAAAAATTATTAAAGCATTATTTAAAAAGAATTTTTAAAATCAATGCATAATACACCGGAAATATAGCTGAATATTCTGAACACTTCTGCGTACCCCTTCAAAGGACTCAGGCGTGATGTTATGATGTGTAATGGCAGAAACATTGCAATAATATGCCATTGCAGCAATCGCGGCTGATTTCCTGGTACTTTTTGAAGAGTTCCTTGGTCTAATCTCGGAAACCCATCATCAGATCTTTACGAAATTTAAATGGGACCACTTCGGAATAATCTACTTACGAACAGAAAAAGAATTTTCAAAATCCGTCTAGAATTGGCTTCACAATCGCGTAACAAACATACAAAAAAAAAAAAAAAATTGGGTACGAATTGAGAACCTCCTTTTTTGAAGTCGGTTAAAAATAGCTACTACTTTGGTATAAGATTGACATGTACTATAAATCCCATAACATGCTCACATTGACACATGCAATTTACAGGCAATTTTAAAATTAGCTTACTCATGCATAACGCGTATTTTAAGCCGACTTAGGATGCATTTTATTAGCAATAGGTACTTACTGTGTCTACAGTTAAAGTCTGCAATAAGTTAATTGATCAAGTCTATCATTCTGATCAGTTAGTCCTCCTTCCCGATCAAAAGACTAATATTATGTCATTCAATATAGTTTACCTTTTCTAGGTGTAGCACTTCACAATCAGTGACCATGCCGCGCGCTTTGGGAGGCCTCAAGTTGATACCAAAAAAACGATTAGTCGCTCTACTTCTACTTCTACTGTTCGGAGTCGCCTCCATCATCATCATTTCTACAGCAACTGGTAAGTACCTACCACCTACCTACTTATAAATGATTCCGTTTATGATATCACACTTATACACTATCACCACTATCATAACGGTAGACTGGCTGCTCATGTTCGCAGTTCAACAAAGTAACGTATCACAAAAAAATTAAAAAACAGCCCTCTTAAACATACTTACATACATACAATCACGCCTTCATCCCCGGAGAGTTAGGCAGAGGTGGATTAACACCCACATTTCACCAATCATTGTATTAGGTCCCGCGTAATAGGGGGTGAGCCTATTGCCGTTTTACTATTGTTGACTCGAGTCATGTATAGGCTGAGTCTGTGTTGATTGTATGTATGTATCTCAGACTAAAAGAATAATATAGACGGAACGTATAGAACCAGCGTGTGAAGCCACATAAAGTGATACTAAAGTAGCACCATTTCGCTCGCACGCAAGATGTAAAAAGATGAGAGTGGTCTCAATTAAGAGCTTACATATTATTAAACCATCCCTGAAAATTCTGCAGATTTTGGTGATCTAAGAGCAGAGTTTTAAGAGATTAAATAAGTGAGGTTATGCAAGACATGAACGTTTTTGAACTGTGATTTGATTTAAACCAATAAACTCATACAGCACACTGATATGGTACACTTTTGTTCATTATTTTATAAACAATTGTATATATTTTATCTCGATAAATAATTGATTTTGAAGATTGAATAAATAAACGGATTGACTGAAAGTCAGGGAGCTGTCAGCTATCATAGCACAGATAAAAATACAGTTGATACACATGAGAAATAATTAATCGATTAACGAAAATCGATTTATAATTTATTTTTATTACCTACATTATTATTATGATTTTAAATGGTTATTATTATTATTATTCTATTTGTTCAATCTGATTGAAATAATACTGCGATGCAAGTGTTTTTATAGACAATAATGTTTAAATCATTCATAGTAATCGATACCTATTTTATTTTATTAGTGGAATAAACTTAGTTTTAAGAGTTCTCGTCTTCCAGATTATCAATTGAGTGGTTTTTTTTATATTTTGAAATAGAAAAATATACCGCTTTTTTGAGCCATATCTCAACTCATTACATTTTGGCCCAGAAATCCCCGTCTCCTTTGACATTATACTACATCCTATAACATGAACTGTCAACGTTCAAAGAAAATATTGAAATTACTCGCACACAACGAGTAACTAGAGCCGTTATTTGCGCCGCATCTATTATAGTGAGCAGTTTGTAACAGTATGTAATCAAAGGTGGTAACTATCTGAACAAGTAGTAAGTGCATTATCGATGTGTCTATATTATTGCAAACTTATAGGTACTGTCAGTTATTGCAAGAAGCGAGCCAAACAGATAAGAACTAAACTATATATGCCTAGGTACTTAGTTCATGCCAAACAAGTTGACGAAAGCGGAAATGCATGCCATGTAAGCTAGCATACTATTTCAAGTTCGGCAGTTGGGCTATAGTTAGGCCTGGGTTTGAAGCTACAGGTAATTCTGTAGTACAACTTCACGTGAACTCTGTGACGTAGCGGTCAAGTATTCGACTGCTTCGGAGGTATCGGGTTTGATTCCGGCTCAGTGCAAATATTTGTATGCATGATCATTTCTATTTGTAGTTTGGGTGTTTCTATATTGGTATAATCAGCATCATCATCATGTGTATCTATTTAATCAATCAATTACCCTGTTGCAGTCCACTGCTGGACATAGGCCTCTCCCAATATGCGCCACGTTTGCCGATCCTCCGCCTTCCGCATCCAGTCGGTCC
Organism: Eilema depressum; assembly: GCA_914767945.1. Lineage (NCBI taxonomy): Eukaryota > Metazoa > Arthropoda > Insecta > Lepidoptera > Erebidae > Eilema > Eilema depressum. Next base: position 28,033,157 of record OU612012.1, on the reverse strand, counting down.
CAGCCACCTTTCGCAGGTCGTCAGTCCACCTGGCTAGGTGCGGTCCCACCTTCCAGTTTCCCTCGCGCGGTCTCCATCTACCTATATCTATCTAATATATAAAATTCTTATGTCACGGGGTGCGTAATCGAACTCCTCCGAAACGGCTCTACCGATTTTGATGAATTTTTTTGTGCTTATCCGGTATCTATGAGAATCGGCCAACATCTATTTTTCATAACCCTAAGTGATAAGGGTGCAGCGGGAACGGGATTTGAATACCACACGGGCCGAAAATATGGCGGTACGAAGTTCGCCGGGGCAGCTAGTATATCTATATAAAAATCAATGCCACTTTTCGTTGTTAGCTTATAAGTCAAGAACGGGCTCACCTATCCAAACCTTAGTTTAGTCTTTGTTCGGACTATTTAGTAGATGGTTTATGTGAAGTTTGCACAAAATCGGTCGAGCGGTTCTTCATTTATCACATTTTTTGTAAAAATGAATTCAATAAATGGCGGATCATTGAGATATTGTTATGTCAAATTGAAACTTTTTTCAGTGTTGACAGTACAAGCATGTTGTTATGTCAATCATGCGGGTGCATGCGGGCATTTATTGACATGGCGGTACGAAGTTCGCGGGGTCAGCTAGTAATGTATAAACACATTCTAGAATCCATAACGCAAGCTAGTTAAGCTGACGTTGTGTACAATGTACTAGATTATTCAGTTACCACTTAGTCATAAGCCACTCATACTTATCACAATGCAACACTGACAAGTACCACTTATAACGATATAATTGCACTTCTTCGTAACATAGAGAACAGGAGACATTAGTGATTGTTGACTTTATTAAATAACAGAGTTAGGTTTCCTTTCTTAACAATATGAACGTAAATGATAGGGTAGACACGTAACAAGGTATAGGTAGGTACAGGTACCACTTAGAGCGTGACTACATCCGTTGACAAACCCTTACTTAAATCTAAACTATAGTCTGGCCGGTGAAAGAATGCCTTTCTGACACATGTCAAATTGTGTGTTTTTCTCTGTAAGTACTTACAGGGAAAAAAATACGTTATACTTAGTGAAAGTTTTGTTTGTAAAACACATACAAGTTGAAATTATCTCGATTAAGAAAGAGTAAAGAGAATCGACCTCGGGCGGGACTCGAACAATTTGAATAGTGTTAGCATAATAAATGCTTCAAAATGTCATTCAATTAACATTATCTATTATTTAAGTACAAACTTGCATGAAATGAGCAAGCAATTGCTATATACTATTGAACACAATCTTTTTTGTATCGAAACTTTTTTAAGAACAAAATAACTCAACCAATAAAATTAAAAAAGAAATCTATAACTCACTTGTGAATAGCAATGAAAAAGTCACAATTTGATAATTGTCATTACGTGCCTAATTGCGGTGAAATAAAATCTACATTATGAGCAGGTGTGTTGAAAAGGTTATCTGTCAAAGCGACCACGCCTACGCATTAAGTCGTAACGCCATTTTTTCACGAATTGAGATTTTGGTGCCATCAGAACAATATTATATCATGCTATTTTTCCATGAAGACAGAATTTTAAAAAACTCAATAAGTAAGGAGATTTTCGATCGATAATAGTTGTAACTTTTTTACACAACCGCACATATAGTCGCATCGCAAGTTACAATCTTATGCGCTGATCAATCGATTGCTTACGGGTCAAACTCAACAGAGTACCGACGTCGTATGACACGAGGGTCCAACGCATAACGTCGCAACATCCATGTTACGACTCTATGCGACAGTCTATTAGTATGTTTTGTGGTTAGTTACGACTTTATACAATTCAAAAATATTACACTAGGGGTCGTAACTTATACTTACGACCATACGCACTGTTGTAATTTGAAATTATACAAACGTATATCGGCGTAAGACAAAGTTAAGACTGTATGCTTGGTTACATAGTAAAGATAATGCTATTTGTTTTTTAATAATTCACATAAATGCTATTAAAATTTAACTTTTTCCTATATATTTTACAATTCATTTCAATTATCATTATTTCCCTATGTTTTAGAAGTATAGCTGGCAGTTGAAGTTGAGTTTCAGATATTTGATCATGAACCAATGTAAGGAGAGCCAGTAAATAGTTCACTACAGTTTTGAATAAGAATACTTCAGTTTGATTGTCTTATAACAGTGAATCAACGTAATTAATGCAAAAAGATTAAATTAAAATATTTGAAAAGTTTAAGAAAAATGAATTTGAGTAAAAATGCAGCGAGTAGAGATGCATAGATTTTAAAACGACAATGTTCAATTTCTGGGCTACGATTCTTCTAAAAGTTAAACTATTAGGGTAAGTATAAAAAGGAAGATGGACTAATAGCAAAAGGGATACAGATATATGTAAATGTATACCATTACAACTCGGGTATCATTCTAGGTAATGCAATTACATTGTTAATCGTACATTTTACTTCATATACGAGTACCTAACTTACATTGTATCAATGAAGGTGTTCATCTTCAAAACGATATTACTTTACACGCTTTCAATACGGGAGAGAATAGTTCAAACATTATTAAAAAAATGGTACTTAGGTAGGTGACCTGTATCTCTGGATTAGTGTGAGTTAACTAGATCTATTTTGATAGGTGATGAAACCAAATAGTGAGATGGAATTAACATGCCCTATACTAAAGTCACTGTTCCTGGTTAAGTAATATTATTATGAGCGCAAAAATTTCACAATTTTATCTATAGATTAATTGATAATGATGATATTTCCAAAAGCCAACAGAAACTGACATGTATTTACTTTTCATACTTATCTTATTATTGCTAGAAAGTATGATACGTTGCTTAACTATTCAAAAGGTATTGTGAGTTTCAGAACTTTGAGATCAATTTTATGTTGATTCTTTTCTTAATTACATAAACTAAATTGATTTTAATGATTTATTAAGTAGGTAATGTCCCACACCATGAAGCTCTATGAGCGGATAATCGACTCCCGGATCCGACAGGAAAGTACACTCTCGGAGTATCAGTACGGGTTCCGTCCCGGGCACGGGACCATGGAACCAGTGTTCGCCCTAAGGATTGTGGCGGGGAAATACAGGGCGAAGAACACGCCCCTGCACTGCCTATTCTTAGATATGCAGAAGGCCTTCGACTGTGTTCCTCGCACGGTGATCTGGTGGGCACTGCGGGCCAAGGGAGTTCTAGAGACTTACATAGACACCATCCGAGACATGTACTACGATTCCGGGTCCGTGGTTCGGACTGTTGTTGGTGACTCGAAAGCCGTTTTTGTTATTAGACGTTTTGTCGGACAGCATCAGAAACTCACATGAACAGCCTCCGTGGTTGCTCATGTATGCTGATGATATTGCGCTGATGGACGCGGACAGGAGCAGATTGGTGCGACGCGTGAAAGCGTGGAAAGAAGCGCTTGAGAACGGCAGTCTGAAGCTAAATGTAGCGAAGACAGAATACTTAGCGTTAAACTCCACAGATCCCACACCCGGACGGGTGTGCATAGGCGATGATTAATCTCTGCACGACCTATAAGGTTGATTGGTAGAGAAGGCCTATGGGATTAGGTCCGCCTATGTAAATGTGTGCATGAAGTTTAAATGAATAAATAAAATAAAAATAGAATAGTGCAATACAATTACATCTTTTTGACGTCAATTAAACACCTAAACGCTAGTACGGTAACCCAGTAAATTAGCCCGCGCGCACGTTTGTATGTATGATTCGGTCGACAGTGAAATTACACTAGATTCATCTAAATAATTTTGTTACACACCTATTTTGATTGCTCTTAGGTAACTTTTAAAATAGTAAGTTATTTGCATAAAAACTTACTATTTTTCTATATTTTTAACAATTAGTTTACTAAGGTTAATAAAGTATAAATATTTAAATTTGATGATTTGTTCCAAGTCGTGTCCAAAATATTAGAGCTATCGACACTATTCTAATGTAACTCACAATATGTAATTTTTTATTTGCGTTTGGTTCAAAAAACCAAACGCAAATAAAAATTTACATATTGTGAGTTGAAAGGAAGTTGATCTCATATCATAATTATTACTTTATTAACATTTATTATTAATTAATCTTTATTTTTCAAGCAAATTGTCAAAGAGAAGTTCCGTTAATTTCATGTTTTGTATCAATAAAAACATATATTACAGAGATGTTTAAAGAGAGCAAGCATTGTGTAAGTTTGAATTTATGTAAGCTGATTTGAACAAGCATTTTTTCAGTTTTTGTTTTGTAACGTGCTCTGATACGACTGTCTGCCTTAGACGTATGCGGGTATGCCGCGTAAAACAATACGCCGTATACCGTCTTATCTAAAACATACGACCTTATTCGTGTTGTTTAAATGGGTCTGAACAGTGGAATATGGTCGTAACAATAACATACGACCTTTGTGCTACTAGTATAAGGTCGTAATTCACTAAATAAGGCTATATTTACGTAAATATGGCTTTTATTAAATTCATACTTCGGCATGATATTACTACACCAATTACTCATAACATTACACAAAAACATCGGCAAAAACGATTTCAGAAAGCAAATTAAACAAGAAAGTTTCTTAAAACGGCTCTCTTGAAAAATCAGCTTTTTAGCGTTTCGACCTTATGCGTAGGTGTGGTCGAAAGCTTCTATTAAATAACCGTCAGTCAATTTGTTAAATTGTAATTTTTGAACAGAAAGTCCCACGACAATAATAACTTAATTTACCTCTGGGATCCAATTCACTTAAACAATGTTTTTGAAACGTGTGATTTTAAAACTTATGAAGACATAAAATTGATAAGATCTTTGAAATAAAACTACTTTTTAACAGATTCTATCGCGATATATTTGTTACCAGCTAACCCGGCGAACTTCAAACCACCATATTTTCTGATCCCGTTCCCGCTGCATATCTCTGAATTTATCAGTGTTTCTCTACAAAATTGTGCATGTATTTTACATAATATAAACCTTCCTCTTGAACAACTCTACCTATTAAAAAAAACCGCTTCAAAATCCGTTGCGTAGTTTTGAAGATTTAAGCATACATAGGGACGGACAGACAGTGACAGCGTTTTTTAGTATGTATTGATTATTTACTTTTAGCCCGACGTCGACTACTTTTCAGCAGCCATGGTAAATAAAGATGGTAGTTGTCATATTATAGTTCGAGGTGTAAGTTATCTTAACGTACTCGAATCATGATGAATTATTGGGTCTGAAACATAACTCCGACAAACGTTTCTCCGCCGAATGAGTCACCGACAGAACGTTTCGATTATCAGTTGTTCACCGACAGAACCTTTCAACTACGAACGTTTCGCCGACAGAACGATTAATTCATTATTGGTTTTAAAGTAGTTTTATGTCAATGAGTAAGATTTCCGTAAACTTCGTACTTATCATAATAAAAACTAATTAAAAACAATCAAATAATATAATATAAAAACGTTGATGTATGTTTTACAATCTTGCGAAAACGTATAGTTCACGTCTGAGCTCCGAGGAATCGGGATCTGAGGAAAAAATAGGGCTCCAATGCAACGCTATCGGTCCTTCTTTTTCATCCTCATCCTAGCCTAGCCTCAAACTCTCAGCCCCCAATCCTTCTATATAAGACAGTAGGTTTACTTTTGACAGGGCGTAGAGAAATATCGAAAATTTCTTTCCGTTTTTCTTTATCGAATGAGCAGTTTTCCAGTAGGTATAATAATCAGTTGGTTTTTAAGTCATCAGGAGATGGCGCTAGCATAGCTTTTGGTAATTTTAATGTACTCTGTGGTTTGTTTGTGGTATTTTTTCATGAATATGCGATGTTGCAAAAGTTTAATTTCATTTACCCATATTATAATAGATAAAATACAATAAAACGCTTAATTCTTTTCACGTCACTGTCTGTAATTTAAAATAATAATATTAGTTATATTTAAAATAATTGTATCAGAAAAAATGACAGAGTATTTAAGTAAAGTAAATCATTACAAAACCGAAGAACATTTTTTCCATAAATTAGGGAACACTAGATGTGACACCACACTCTTCTTACCAAAAGTGCCGGCTGCGCCATCTAGCGCGTCTTTAGGAACCCTATAAATACCTACTGGAAAACTGCTCATTGAAACCCCGCGATTTGAAAATGTGACGGTACATAATCGTACCCAGTTTAGATCTATTATTCTGTTATAAGTGCACAGTAACATTTCACGGCGATAAAAGCTTTTATTGGGTTGAATCCTCTTCCGAAGTTACAAAGTGACATTTGATTTCAGAACTGTCATTGTACTGAAGTGCTGGTATTTGTATACGTAATTTTGTACTAAATTTCGCCAACTACATTATAAAATATGTTCCTTTGAAATTACCTATAGAAATTAACGGATTTCTTGACGTTTGTGATTACTGCTCTGCTTCTTTGCGTAGTAGCGTGATGATATATGCCTATAACTTTCCTCGAAAAACGGACACAATAAGAATTTTTCTATTCGGACCAGTAATTCCTGAGATAAGCGCGTTCAACCAAACAAACTTTTCAGCTTTATAATATTAGTATACTTATCTATTTATCTAATATCTAAGGCCCGTATCATGGAGAAGGAAATGATAGCGGAGTTGTTGCAAAGGCAATCGAGTCGCGTGCTTCCATACTGTCAAAAGGACTCCTATATATAGACGTCAGTTCTGTGACGTCACCACTCAGTTCTAGTGGCACGTCGTTGCGATAGGTTGTCATTTTTGGTTAAAAGTTCAAAGATAAAAATAGTTTTGACCCGATTTAAGAATGAAGTGTGCGGTACAAGGGTGTACAAAATGTAGAGATAAGATGTTTAAATATATTGATGATATAACATTTCATCAGTAAGTCCGCTATATTTTTATTTTCATTTTTAGAAAAAAAATGTCTTTATAGAACCATCTAGCGGAGAGAAGAAATAAGTAACCTTGTCTTACTTGTATAATGTTGTAACAACAATTCAATTCATTCTATAAAAAAATCACCACAATAATTTCACCGGACTTCATTAGTAATTCCGCAATTGTTATTTTATTAATTCTTACATTATATTTGGGTGAAATTGAAAATTGAAAATAAAAAAATTAAGCCATCTGTCGGTATCTGCCCAAATCATTTAGGGGGGCTAAATGATTCTGCTATAATTCTACAGATGGCCTTATTTAAAATAAATGGTGTGCATCATAGTAGTGAGACCACTATATTCACATTATTTTTAGGAAGCCAATAAAATTGTCAACATTATATTATATCATTTTAGATTTCCCAGTAACCCAGAAATAAAAAAATGCGTGGATAGGTACGTATTTTAAATAGACCTTCCAGCTGGTAGGTACCCCACAAAATATTCCAGAATCTGTTCGAGGTCCTTCAATGAAGATGACTTCTATAAAACAAAAAAGTGATTTAAAAAATTACAGCCTAAATTTGCTATACCTAATTGTATATACGTATACCAGAAATACATAAGTGAAAATTTTACAATATAATAACATCATTTTTTTATATTTCTACATTATTTTCTTGCTTTATTAATTTCCTTTTTGAAAAAGTTAGGGATCCGTACTTAGCGCCTTCGCTGGCATAGGCGGGTGCGGGTCGCGGACGTCCGCTTCGCGTGCTTGTTTCATGTTATTTCAAGAGCAGCGCTACGTGAGGCGGATACCCGTCACACGTGACGCGGGCGGCGGGGCCCGCCACGCGCCGTGTGTCCGCGCGACGGAGCACGCGAGCGGGTCTGTTTCAACAAAATCATCGACCACCGCTACGTTATCCGTGTCACACGCGCCGTGCTTGTGCAGTCGTTGCAATAAACTTAGAATAATCTTTAGCTGCAAACTGAAAGCTTTTTAAAGGCAAATACCTTTGAAATTTTTTGGTAAACGAAACTCAAATAGAATGTTATTTTGAAGGTCAGTCTTATATTATTCATAGAACAACATAATATATCAATATAAAATGCAAAAGCAGGAACCTGCTCCCGGATGCATTGCACCACTTGTACCCCCAAGCGAGTCGCGAGCCAGCCCTGCTAATAGGTATATTGTGTAAAGTAAAACCAAAAATTCCGTGAACCAAAGGAGTTCGCCTCTTTCTCTTCAGTTTTGACAAACCGTGCAAAATTGTCTTTGATTTACAATAAACTAATTATGATAGCTGTACATTCTTATACGAAAACTTGGTTACAAATTCTCCACACAACAATCTAGACGTGACATAATATGGGCTAATTGGCTGACGCCTTTGTTGACGTCGTCGTCTTTTGGCTAAGTAATATATCAATAAATGATCCATAGTTATCGACTGTACACCGACGCTATTGAAATTATACTGGTGACAGATGCCCGTCGCGGACGTCCGCGACGGAGCAGCGGACAGGCGGGCGCCCGGCACGGGCGCCCGCGCCTGACGTCCGCGACCCGCACCCGCCTATGCCAGCGAAGGCGCTAAAACTCCAATAATGCAACCCAATCATTATGTCCTTATATTCCTTATATCAGAATTCCACGCGGACGGAGCCGCGGGCAACAGCTTGTATATATAGTGGTCAATATGTAAGTGGTCCCGCTGTCATTAAACACATAGATTATTCTAGAATTCTGTGCAGCGCTTTGTGGCGAGTGGTAAAACTACAATGGAAATTGCATGCATTATTTCTATTTGGTTTCGCAATGCCACACTAGATGGCATTCTAAAAAGTGGGAGGGGCTTAGACTTAGGAGAAGAGACGCATGGGGGACGAGGTACGGCGTCATGCCCCCCGCGTCTTCTTCTCACCCGCATTTGGCGACGCGTTTTTATTACTAGAAATTTCACTGGAACATCTCCGTTTACTAATCATATTCTGTCCTCCGTGGCCCGTATTCTAGAATATTAATCAGTTCTGAATTTCAATTAATCTGAGGACATTTTACATAGACAATCTGTCAATCTTTTTATAATTATACAATCTGTCCTCAGTTAAGTCAAGATTAAGGACTGAGTGTAGTTCTAAAATATGAGCCAGACTGACCGTCACTTAATTTCGATGCAGTCAGTATCATCATCATTATTAATTACATAAGTGTTTCATTTACCTACTTGTAAATTGAGAGAGATTAAATTTTATACTAGCTGACCCCGAGAACTTCGTACCGCCTAACAGACAATTACTTTTTTTTTAAATTTTTCTGTCCGTAAGCACCATCCTCGTACTTTAAGGAATATTCTAAAAAAAGAATTAGCGAAATCGGTTCAGCCGTTCTCGAGATTTGCGCTTAGCAACACATTTAGGGATTCATTTTTATATTATAGAAGACTACGGATAGGTGAACGTAATGTTTGTTACCTTGGCGTAATTGTTTACGCATTGGAAACGATTGTTATGCCCTACAAATGCCCGCAATGTTAGATATTTCACCCACCCGTGACCTATAAAGAGGAAGGGAGAACGAAACAGGCGAATAGGAAAAGGGTAGAATTGAACTTTTACTATTAAACCATTCCAATTGTCATGAATTCACCTTAAATACATATATTTAGTAACACATAATATTAAAAAGTGTAATAAGTAGGTACTTTATATAGAAATTATTAATGACAACGAAAGGAAAAAAAGGAAAATTGAATTTACGAGCAAAAATGGTCTACCTTAAATTATAACTAACTAGCTGTCCCGGCGAACTTCGTACCGCCATATTTTTCCCGTTCCCGCTCCACCTATTTTCTCATCCTTTAAACCTTCCCTGGACACCCACGAATATTTCAAGACTACAATAAAATTAGCCAAATCGGTTCAGCCGTTCTTGAATTATAAACTAACAACGAAAAGTGGCATTGATTTTTATATAATTAGAAGATAGAGCCGAATAAGATTGAATGTGCAAAATGTTAAAGTCAACCGAAAAAGGGTGACAAACAAGGTCAGAGATCAATGTGACGTACAGTGTACACATTAAAGTGACGTACACATTATAGTGATGTACACATTATCGTGACGTAGAATTGTTCCGCCAATTATTACAGACCTAATTACGTTCTTGACTTTTATGTTCCATAAATTGGTCACTATTCCAGTGAAAAAAATCACTAGTAAGGGTACGATTGTTTTGGGTGTGTTGTAGTAATATGACATGATATCGAATAGTACACAGTGACACGACGGTATTTCCATCCTAATTCAGCAGTCCGACTGGGGTAGGGGTAGTACCTCCGCCCTACAGAATACCGTGTCCATAATAACCTCGTGTTGTGTTCCCGACGGTGAGTAGGGTAGGGTAGCCAGAGCTGAGTAGAGAGGTGCTGACAAAGCGTTGTACTGCTTGTCTTCTGCGCTGACGGCACAGTGTCTCTCCGTTCTTACACTGCACTGCACTCGTCCATAGGCCACGGTAACCACTTTCCATCAGTTGATCCGTGTGCTTGTCTATGACCTAAGTGGTAAAAAAAAAGTAAATTATCACTTGACATAACTTTGACTTTACACAATATAGTTTTACATTTAATTTGCTTAAATCATCAAATAATCAAAAAACGGGGCCAATGGAATTTCCTTATGAACTTTCTTCATAAGGAAATTCCATTGGCCCCGTGACATAGGACCTTAAAACATTTGCTTTGATAATACTAAGATAACAAGCAACTGTTTGTATTGAACCTCTATGCACTCTATAATTCATCAGAATGACGGTTTATTGCACAATGGCATTATTAGAAAATAAAACAAAGGAATATCGGAAGGTAAATAAGTACAAAAAAATAATGAGAGCCATTGTGTTAGCAATGAACTCAATGAAATAATTCTGTTTAAGCATAGTGGTAGTATTTGAGCAGAGATTCAACATTTTAGAATAACAGCGGCATAGTGTCATTTATTATGCTTCATTGTATTCTCAATTTGAAAAATGTTAGAAATGCTTTGCATAGGTAATATTCTGATTCTTATGCCACAAATGCAAGTAAGCCAGTTTTTGTTATTTGTCGCTTCGCGGCAACAGGTTGAATTAATTTTAGACAAAAATTATGTTTGTTATGTCGTCACACCTTGAAGAACCATGTTTCATAATCATTCAATAAGTATTTAACATTGCGAGAAAACGCTTACAATTTAGTAAACGGTTTTTTTTGGGTCGTCATAACCCGTTTTTACTTGACAAACGTATCCCAGTGCTCGAAGTATCGCACTGAGAGAACCCATTAGACAAGCAGAGGAGGAACGTATCACCAGCTACACAAACTTTCGAACCATATAAGAACATCGTAAAAATAAATATATTACTTTAAATTTGCCTCGGGTCATTAAGACCCATTGCCGTTGGCGCCGGGTTAAAATATTGTTTTTTGTTCGCAGCTCAACTTCAACGTGAGAGAAACATTGAAGAATCCATAGCCATTTTACAAACCCAGCTCGACTTCCTCAAATCGCAATACCGTGGACGGCAAGAAGACGTACTGAATTTGCATGTAAGTTTCAAAACATGAATTTCTAAATAAAATGGGCTAGACCGGGTTCCCTAGAACATTTCCAAAACTTGATTACTATCAAGCTAATTTTCCGTGAGTAGCTTCGTTTTGTTGAGACGCCCAACAAAAGCTTGTATGCAATTTTCGAATATGGTAGCTAACAGAGCTAGAATGGGTCAAGTATGTCGATTTCATGATTCCAAAAAACTTATTACTAACCGGCTAGTTTTTCTTATATCTCAAGATAATTATCTAAGTTATTTAAAAAAATATTTGTCCTACAAAAAGTATGGTTTGATTAAAGAGTCCCCCTCTTCGAATATGTATTGATATTGAGGTCATCAAAAGTGATTACTAACCGGCTGATTTTTCTTTTATTACTTGGTTAATATTTATTTAATATAACAAACATGTTGTCCTACAAATTGAGTGGTACGTTATCCTGGTCCTACGATCAGAAGTTGTTAGTACCACAAGATATTTTTTCTCATTACTAACTGTAGGACAAAAATATAACATAATAGGTAAGTGTGTTCTCTGCCCAAAAGTAACAATGTCCTACAAGGAAACTGGTATGTATCACTAGTCCGACAAGAATTGTTATTTTTTCGTTTTCCTATTTGTAACATAACATGCTGTGAATAAATCTTTTTTCAAATTTAAATAACTTTATTTTTTAGTAGACTAGGTAGGTACGAAAATATAATGTAGTATAGTATAGTATAGTATATTATACAGGGTGGAAGATATTAACCTTACCTGGAGGGAAAGTGCTTTAAATACTGGAGATAGCTAATTTCACTCTAAGAAAACATTCCTTTATTTTTTATAAGAAACAAAACTGCATTCATAGTTTTTTGAAAATTCCCTTGTCAAGCCTGGTAATCGAACCGACTAAGATTAAAAAAAATAACATCCTGTATTTTTATAGTCTCAATCGATAGTGTCAATCATGAGGATCGAATCTCTCTAATAAACATGGTAAATTGAATGAAAGGAAGTCCATAAAATCTTAACTTATAAAATTTCATTCCAACAGACACAGTACTTTTGCTTGACATAACTTATCAACAATAACGCCCATTTTTTTAGTATAAAATGAGTAGTAAGTAAATAACTGAACTTCGATTCCGATTTAGAATGTAACGTTATTGAGTGACTGCATGAGATAGTCAAGTCTCCCGATTTTATTTTTTATAAAGAATATTAGTAACCGAAATTACTAATATTCCTGTTAACCCCCCAAGTAATCTAAATTGCTTGTGCTAGGAGTGAGTTCACGTCTGTAGTGTAATGGGCAGGATTCGAACCCGGGACCTCTTGATCGTAAGGCCCACTCCTTAACCATAAAGCTACCGACGGCGACGCTACAATTATGTCGATTTAGGTCCAAGATACGTGTCTTGAGGTATAGGTTGGACTTGGAAACCACTGCGTGGTACACCGCATCGCACCCTGGACAACGGAGATGACGAGAGAATTGCCTTATATGTTCGTCTAATACGTTAATTAAGACGTTAATAGTCTATTTTTCAAGTACTTTGTAGGTCAATTTTTTTTGATATTCCTCAGAAATTATTATGATTGAGGTGTCATTCCATTCGGAATGGGATACAGATCCACCATCCATGCCATAATTTTTTTCTGGGATCGATATTTTTCGATATAAACCCATCGTCTCATCGAAACGAAGTTATTGCTATAGGTATTTTGAGCAGAGCCATTATTTTTATTTTGAGCGTAGGACCGGGATAACGAACCACTCAATTTGTAGGACAACATGTTTGTTAAATTATATAAATATATTATTAAACAAGTAATATAAGAAAAATCAGCCGGTTAGTAATCATTTCAGATGACCTCGATATCAATACAATGTTCGAAGAGGGGGACTCTTTAATCAGACCATATATTTTGTAGGACCAATATTTTTTCAAAGAACTTAGATAATTATCTTGAGATATAACAAAAACTAGCCGGTTAGTAATAAATTTTTTGGAATCATGAAATCGATATATTTGAACCATTCTAGCACTGTTAGCTACCACATTCGAAAGTTGCTTACAAGCTATTATTGGGCGTCTCAACAAAACGAAGCTATTCACGAAGATTCAGCTTGATAGTAATAATTTTTATATCAAGGATAAGTACTACTACTTTTGAGTGTAGGACTGGGCTAACGTACCACACAATTTGTAGGACAATATGTTTGTTGAATTATATAAACATTAAACAAGTAATATAAGAAAAATCAGCCGGTTAGTAATCATTTCAGATGACCTCGATATCAATACATGTTCAAAGAGGGGGACTCTTTAATAAAACCATATATTTTGTAGGACAAATATTTTTTCTAAAAACTTAGATAATTATCTTGAGATATAAGAAAAACTAGCCGGTTAGTAATAAGTTTTTTGGAATCATGAAATCGACATATTTGACCCATGCTATCTCTGTTAGCTACCACATTCGAAATTTGCGTACAAGCTATTATTGGGCGTCTCGTCAAAACGAAGCTACTCACGGAAAATTAGCTTGATAGTAGTCAGGTTTTGGCAATGTACTAGGGACCCCGGCCTAGGCCGTCCGCTGCGTTGAGCGAACAAATGGTGCATTGTGTTAATTCTGATAGCATCACAAACTTTCATCTTGGACTCCGGGGTCCACTTTTTCCAGTCTAACCGCTTGTTGCGTTTGGCTGAACTTCGATAACGTGCTCTCCGAGGCACGGCAATATCCAGAGTATATATACATATTTATGTATACAAAATGTTTGCACTGAGTGGGAAACCGCCACGCCATAAAGGCTATCAATCACCATAGGCTCCATGCACCTAACCCTTGTACCCATCGTGCTATATGCAAATAAATGTGCGCACGGTTGACGTAGTCGGGTCGCGTATCACACAATTTGCCTGCGACCATAGCCCATCGCGGATGTTCTGGGCGGTCGCCCGCGCCAAGTCCCGCTCAACGCAGACGGATGACCTTAAATGTGAAGGATCACATCATAACTTCTCAAGGAGGCTGCTCTTTATTCGATGACACAACAGCCTTGAAACATTACGTGATGTACAGTATCTTGCTATAATCTCCCGCCCCTAAATGTGCTCTATATACGCAGTATCGTTTTTTGGGTGTTTTGACGATAGTACGGGGTGTCACGGCAGTGGACGAGCTCAAATCCACCAATCGCCAGGACCTTTCTCTCGCGACTTAGGTCCTAGATATGTGGTGGGAGGTATGCTTAGGAACAGTAACTGCATAACAAATAAAATAAGTGTATTAAGAACACTAGTACTAAGTACTTAGAACACTTCGTAGACGGCCTTGATAAAGTTATGAAATGGGTAATTATTTTTTGTAATAAACCACCGGCTGTTCACGTATTATGTTGAGATTAAAACTCAATAAACGATTCGATTGAATGTATAAAGTCTTAAATGGTTTACGTTTTGCACTGAAACTGCCTTTCAATTTTCTGAAAATTCAAGCTTAGGTATAAAATACAAATCAAAAGAAGCAATCCATACTAATATTATAAATGGGAAAGTAACTCTGTCTGTCTGTCTATCTGTCTGTTACGCTTTCACGCCTAAACCACTGAACCGATTTTGATGAAATTTGGTATAGGGGTAGATTAGACCTTGAGAAAGGACATAGGCTATGTTCGGTCGCGATAAACGACATCCACGCGGGTGGAGCCGTGGGCAAAAGCTAGTAGGTAATATAGGAACTTTGCTCTGTTGTATACCAGTACAGCATTCGACAGTTACCTAATTAATAAATCGCGGGTTCAATTACCGCTCTTTGCAAATATTTCTATGTATGAATTTGCGGAAAAAAATCTAGACTAGTCAGCATTCCAGAATCGATATGACAAGCTCTGTTCGCGCTGTGTAGTAATACGAGTATGTCCTAGAAAAATTTAATGGCTCTGAAATGATTCTTAATAATCTCTCTTGAACTTTTACGGGTGCAACTATTAATAAACCGCTTTGAAGATCGATCTTGGGTTCAAGGAAGTAGATGTAGGTACCAAAGCTTCCGTAAAATGGTTAAAATTGGAACTGCGGTGTCACTGTCTATTGCATAACTTACTGTTTTATTGCAAATCAAATACAATTTATGACGATTTGACAATATTGAAGGGATGGTGGCGTCATCTTTCAGTTCACAGAATTCTGGTTTGACTATGACAACAAAAAAATTGACCAATTATCCTAATTTTACATACCAATCGACGACAGTGCGCTACGCATAAAAATGCAGTTAGCATTCATCTCCCTCTAACAACTGACCCGTATGGTGTCATACAATATTTCTTTCCCTTTCTTCTTTGAGAGTTCCTGCATGCCGTGTCTATATACCACATCTTTTGTCGCCAGAGTAAGCTCCTTACCGACCGTGGTGCCAACGACACCTCGAGCCATCATGAGGCCAACAACGCCGGTACAGCCGCCATCTTTACTCCCGAAGCACTCGCAGTGCTAAAAGATATGGCCGGTAAGTTTTTTTACTGTAATACAGTCAACGACAAAAGCAGCTTAGCACATTCTAATTTCACATAAAATAATGAACAAAACATTAAATACTTGTGATACGTTGGGACAAAAAGTGTTGAATCCAGTAACACCTGTGACTCGTTGGGAATTTTTTTCCCAACCAGTAACAGTGTTACTCGTTTGGGTGTTACTGATTGGGAATCATGACGAAAATGAAATACATTAACTTTGTCCTCTGGTGATCATAAAATTACTTTAACTTGAATTTATTGATATGTATCAGTAATTCAAGTTTAAGTAGTATTATGTGTTTTATGTGAATACATTGTGTATTCCAGTTTATAAAATGGTTTGCAAATATTTTAGTGTTAATCAACTTATGTCGTTGACTGTACTTTTCGCGCATTGACCTCGTAGTTTCCACCTATTTGACTTTTAACATTATATACCCTATAAAATAATATTGCAAGTATGTTGTTAAGTATCTACTCTTATATTACGTAAATAAAAGAATCTAGTCAGGTGGGGAAAAGCCACAGATAAAACATGTAACTCATGTGGTGAAGCAACTGGTACGTACTAGTGGGTTGTAGGACGCTATTAGACCGGGGTCATTACTCGCGCCGACATGATAAGGTATTAGAAATCATACGTGAGGCTGTAAGTTTGGCGGTAGCTAGAGCGAAAAAAGGATTAACCACAAACCAAAGAAATGACATTGTGTTTGTAAAGGAAGGCTACTCAAAGAAATCACCTCAAAAGTCATAGGTATTCAATTTTGATAGCTGCCGTTGACTGGACAATACTCGTAGACACGTATGAGAAGCACTATAAAATACCGGAGGATATCTGTGCCTCATCATCCAGACCCGACATATTCCTTTTTTCACGATCGCATAGGCGTGCAGTGCTTGTAGAACTCACAGTACCGTGGGAAACTAATATACCTAAACACCACGCTATAAAGACAAACAAATACTTTGACTTGACTAACGAGTTAACCAAAAACGGCTACGTGGTTAAACTCTACGCCGTAGAAGTAGGAGCAAGGGGAATTCCAGCTAAATCCCAGTGTACAACTTACTTAAAGACCTCGGAGTGCCAGGAGCTTCAGTAAGCTCTTTACTAAATCGAATATCAAAAGCGGCTTTGATAGGATCTTACCAAATTTGGATAGGTAGGGGGGGGGGTAACACTACTGACGGTGAAGGTGAGCGCTGATGCATCACAAGGTGGCCACACTAAACCTACATCTGGGTCGCAAGTCCCAGTACATCTGGGTCGCAAGTCCCAGTCGCCGCGCCGTCACGGTGTTCCTCTCTGTATAACGCTATGGACCCGGCGGCGGCGACCGCACGGTGAATCCATGGAGTGCTGAGAATCGGATCTCTATACAAACTCTATACCTAGACGCAGTAAGTGTCATTTCAACGCAGCGTAAATATGGCTACTACTTCGGTAGGTATAAGTTGACATAATCATACAACATACATGCACAGTACACACCGACAGCAAACAGAATTCTAACATCAAATCTAACTGTAGATTTTTATTTGTAACTAGCTGACCCCGCGAACTTCGTACCGCCTAACTGTCGTTAATATTTTTATTTTTTATTTTTTTCTTAGGCGCTTCTAAACGGGCGATGTTTCACTGCAATTAGTGACTGCAACACTGCGGCCCGGCAACATTGCAACTATTGCAAGCAATGCCGGCCAGTATTGCAGTAATGTCCCGGCCATATAGCCAAACATGTTTTGTGTTGCCACATATGGCCGATGTTGCCGCGATGGGTTGCCGGACGATCGCTAGGCGGTCGATTTTACTGCAATATTGCTCGGCCAGTTCTATTGTTGTTTCAGTCGCTCTCTTTGTTATAGCACAGTCTATCCTTTTCTACGCGAATTGTTAAATAATAATTTACTATCAAGGCTTATTTCTAGACTTATATTATCTAAAGTTTCACGCCTATTTAAGTAAGGTCGAATCCATTATCTCTTCTTTATCTGTTTATTTTTTAATAAAACAATATAAGCTGCAAAAAGTGTGATTTCGTCAGCGATTGTTGCCGGTTTGTGTAGCCCGTTTATGAATCTGCATCAAGAGCCATACTATTGCAGACATATTTGCAACACATTGCCCAGCCATTGATTGTTCGGCCATCAGTTGCAATGAAATATTTTTGAGATTGCCGGGCAATCAGTTGCCAATTAGTGCAGCCACATATTGCAGAAAAACATGGCCCGTTTAGAAGGGCACTAAGTACCATCCTCGTACTGCAAGGAATATTCTAAAAAAAGAATTAGCGAAATCGGTTCAGCCGTTCTCGAGATTTGCGCTTATTAACACATTTAGGGATCCGTAGCCAAATGGCAAAAAACGGAACCCTTATTAAAAAAAAAATTCGTCATGTCTGTCTGTCTGTCCGTCCGTATTTCACCGCCACTTTTCTCCGAAACTATAAGGCCTATGCTGTTGAAACTTGATAAGTAGATGTATTCTGTTAACCGCATTAAGAATTTCATACAAAAATAGAAAAAGAGCATTAAATTTTGGGGTCCCCATACTTAGAACTGAAACTCAAAATTTTTTTTTTCATCAAACCCATACGTGTGAGGTATCTATAGATAGGGCTTTAAAAATGCTATAGAGGTTTCTAACATCTTTTTTTTTTAAACTGAATAGTATGGAAAAATGTGTGTCCCCCCCTATAACTTCTAAAATAAGAGAATGATAAATTCTAAAAAAATAAATGATGTACATTGCTATGTACACTTCCACTAAAAATTGATTCGAACGAGATCCAGTCAGTAGTTTTTTTAATACGTCATAAACCACAATTTTTGCCTTTGCTGCTACGGAACCCTTCATGGGCGAGTCCGATTCGCACTTGGCCGATTTTATTATACATATTATAGATTTTCGCAGGGGCTAGGACAGTTCTATTAACTAAAAGAATTGGTCATGATTAAAATGTGTACCTTATTTTGCCTTCGGTAGAGAAAGAGAAAGGAATAAATTTTGGTACTATCCAACTAGTTAATGTTAAATTGCGTACGGATCACTATCCGTACAATGTACGCACTCGTAAGTCGTACATTGGTTCGCGTAGTCAATTACGCGTATCGTGGGAACGTCATATCATTACTTGCGGCTACGTGTAAAG
Organism: Eilema depressum; assembly: GCA_914767945.1. Lineage (NCBI taxonomy): Eukaryota > Metazoa > Arthropoda > Insecta > Lepidoptera > Erebidae > Eilema > Eilema depressum. The sequence continues at coordinate 28,014,012 of OU612012.1, read as the reverse complement.
GGTCTTCTACACGTAGAAAGATTCCTCTGCGGTTTTTAGCGGCGGACGCGTCCGCTGACGTATGGACGGGGTTGTTTGCTCATCTGGTATTTAACGTTATATATCTACCACAGACGAGCAAGTCACCCCGTCTGCACGTCGGTGGACGCGTCCGCCGTTAATATCTGCGGATGAATCTGTCAACGTGTAGAGGGGCCATAACGCTCTCAGAGAACGCGTGCCACGCAAGCTAGCTTGCAGCAGTTACAGCGAGCCGCCGCGCCGTCAATGGGTCACAATTTCGGTCGCGCGTCAAACCGAACGCGCTCACCCTGGCGCGTCAAAACGAACGCGTTCCAATAATGACAATATTGTCTGATTGATTCCTCTTTATCAATTACACCGCTGCTTGTGGGAAATAATAATTTACGCACCGATGCATGAAAGGCAATGGAAATTCCAATTGAATTGTTAAAAAAATGAAAACTTAAAAAATAATGGCAACAGTGGTGGTGTACGCAACCGCTATGTTTCTCGGAGTCATGGCGAACGACTGACCCTCGCGTACCTATTTGATTGAATTCGTGTTCAAATTCGCCGCGGTCCGTGTACAGGAGATGTATACGCATATTCAATGTACGCGTGGACAGCAGCTGCATCGACTTATGCATAGTCGGCATATGCTGTCCATGCGTACATTGGAGGAACGCGCTATCCGTACGCACTTATAAAATTAAAAGCTGAATCGCCATCAACATTTTGTCTGAAACAATTTTTATTTACTCCCTCGCAGTCGGGTGAAAAGAGATGGGAATAAATTTTAGTGTAGGCAAAATATTATTAATTTTTCGTAAATACGAAATGTGTGTAAAAAATACTGCTGAGCGCTTTATGGGATTGTCAAATATTTTTAATATCACTTAAGTATTGTATACACATTACTTAGTTATTAAAAATGTTTGATTACATGTTTTTTCCGTTATGACTGTAACTATCTTTCTTTCACGTTTTTATTTATTATTTATTTATTTATTATTTATTTACTTTATTATACACTTTATTGTACACCATTAAAATACACAATTATTATAATCTTTTTATGTGAGCAATAATTATATTTCTATAACTGCCGTCTGATTATATGAATGTCAAGGTCATCAAAGTTAACCTTTCTCGTGTACGTCCTGTAGGTACACAAGAAACGTTCTACATATTAGAAACTGGTCGCGGGTTCGAATCCCGTCTGAGTCGTTTCCCTTTTTTCGCCGTCGTCGGTCCCGGTTGTCATACGAACATCTTTCGCAGCTCTTACGGGTAGTTGAATCCCTAAAAGTCCAACAACTTGTCTTGTTTCGATATCGCCATCGGTTAATGAAGGTCAGAGGGTACCTAGTTGTTTCGCGGAAAATATCGAAGTTCAGCCAAATCTGCAGTTAAATTGGTAAAGCGGACCCCAGACTCCGAGATGAAGCTTCGGATGCGACTGGGATCAACGCTAAGATGATGAAGAAGTATGAGAATCAAAACTTTGCCTTCGTATATTAAATTTATTGAACTGTCACGTATGAGAACCAATTCTTTATTTACTTAGTATTAATTACACGTATGACCATACTATGAAATAAAGTCACTGAGCGCTGTGCGGAATTGCAAAACTTTTCTAATATCATCATGTAGAGCGATTATTTTATATTTTATGTTACTATATATTTTAATAGCAGATTTTGTTTTATGTTTTTATTTTATTATTCTTTTTGATTTTTATTGTTTCATATTTGATTTTTATAACTAAGCGTCTTTGCAAAAATAGTAAATGTTTTACGAATATATTTTCATTCTAAAAATATTGCGTGCCGGTAGTGCGTTCGACTACTACGTCAGATGTCGTGGGTTCGATTCCCGCTCAGGAAAAATATTTTTAGGCATGAACATTAACAGTTTAATTAAATATCAGCCTTATTCTCTAAAGCTGAAAATAATAAGGAACAATGTGCGTGTCTTATCGAATGCTACATACTATTTTCAGTCTTGTCTGAATTGAGTAAAGTTCATATTTAATTAACACGATATTTTTTATTCTACTTAGATGGCAGACAAGCATGCTATCCACCTGATGAAAAGTGGTTATCGTGACTTATAGACGTGTGCAACATCAGGGGAATCACACTCGTGCTGCCGACCCTGTAAGAACAGAGATTTTCTGTGTCCTCAGTGCAGAAAACGAAGCAGGACAAGCTTTTAGTCTTCTCACTGACAGCACAAAATCTCTCCAGTCAGACTTGGCTACCCTACTCACCGCTGGGAACACAACACGAGGTTGTTATGGCCGCGGTATTCTGTAAGGCGGTGGTACTTTCCCAGTCGGATTGCTCAATTGGGACGGGGATACCGTCGTGCTCGCGCTTTTTTCAGCTTGAATTGAGCCTTACTAAACAAAGCTGTGTCGGCAAACTGCTGTGCGATTCATGATCATTTATTGATTATTTTTTATTTTGTAAAATACTTCATATCATGTGATAGTGAAATCTGTGCGCCCTAACTTCGCCCCTGTGTAATAATAGCGCCTTTCCAATAACTTTCTTTCATAAAACCTTGTACTGACAATAACGAACACTAAAATTATAATATAAAATTATCAAATATTATGCAGTCGTACGCGTATATCAAAGGTATACGCGTGTAATACTTTTCAACGTTTTTTTATTTATATAGATAATGCCCACTCTGTACGTTGGCGAACACAGTGCTCTTGGCCAACGCGTTTGCCACTATGTTCGCTAACGTGTTGAGCGGACATTATATTATGTATCCGTACATCTTTTGTACGGCAATAAAATTATAAAAGGCACCACAATATAAGTACAAAGCTTTGAATATTTTCATACACAATTTTAGGTACTCATTTCAGTTTCAACATATACAGGAATAAATGCTTGCCAATAACTTTACAATACTAGTTATAGTTTTATAACAATACTATACTATATAATACAATACTTTACATTACAAGACTAATCCATAGCGTTTAGGCTCTATATAGAAAAGGCAATAGGCATAAGGCGAGTTTAAGGCATACTCCAATTATGAGTAGTTCTGTGTTTCGTCCCACGATAGTTTCGGCCCATGGGACGAAACAATACTTTTCTTTATTATAATAATTTTTATTCCTTGATTCGTCCCATCGATTTAATTTTAAAGATATCTAAGTTTTAGTATGGTCAACAAAACAATGGTGATTACTTTAGTAAAATAAGTTTTCAAGGGTTCGTGGCCTACGCCCCCGGTGGTCGACGCCCCTGTGGCCGAAGCCCCCGAATCCAAATTTGTACTGTTTCTATTTTTGCACAACCCTGTAGGTCAATGACTGAGTCAGGGTTTGGATGGGTAACCATTCTTTACAACAAGAGGTTAAGCAATGGTGACCGTTCTTTACATTGGCGGTTAAGTAAAATTGGCGACTTAGCCCGCGCGGAATTTGGTCCATGTCAACTTTTTTTCGTGTTAGAGTTCACTCGGATACCTCCCCTGTCGGCCGGCCATCAGGAGTGGTTATGTTGGACTCGGTCCCACTATAAACGCATACCGTCGCGGGTCTTCAGTTGCTGGAGTGTAAAATTCCCTGGGGCATATTCCGCGCTCCCCGGCTGACCCTTGGCCATGTACGATTTTAAGGTGGCCCCTCTCAGAAGTGGGAAGCACAGTGTCCCTATTGAATCCCGGAAAGGAGGAGCCCTCCGCTTGCCTGTTTTCCACTGTGCCCTCTGGTAGTCAAAGGGATATGTGGGAAGGCTCTGAGCAGCCGCTATACTACTATACTATAGAGTCGCTCCCTTTGCGGCCGGCATTTGCCGTAGGCGGCAACGCCTCCCCTGGATCCTCAACCAGGCCCCTCGGCCTTAGGAGGATCCGACCTGGCATTCGGATTCCGTTCCCGTTGCATCTTTTGTTCAGCTGACCCTCCCCTTCTTCGTTGGTGACATACATCGAATACACGTTGCACCCTTTTTACCCGACTACGGCGAAGCCAAAGGAGGGCTATGATTTTGGCAGGCTATGTATGTATGCATGTATGCATGTATGTATGTATGTATGTTCGTTTGTTCCCGCATAGCTCTATAACAACTTATTAGAACTGGACAATTGAGGTATCGTTAGAAGCGTCTTGATCGCCCGCTGGTTATAGGCTATATCACGTGTCACTAAATCAAATGTGGCGCCCTCTAGCGGTCATAAAGTACTGCATTCAAAAATAAACTTGAGATAAATAGGCTGTGTTTGATATCAAATTAAAGGACTGAATTAGCACATTCCAAATATGTATAAATTATTGGGTGTTGCTTGCCCCAAAATAATATAAATAAAAATTAAGTTTAAAACTAAAACCCGATTGCTGTAAATTCACGCTCTAAAAAATATTAAACAAGAAAATATACTTTTTCCTATTTTTGTTAGAGTGGCATACGACCACGGCTATTCTACTTTTAAACCTAATTTTTATTCCAAATACGTCCGATTTCAATAATTCAAAAAGCAATCAACATATTTGTATTGAAACAATCTTGAATACCATCCGTGGTCTGGCTTTGATCGGCATTTCTGCTTGAATTTATTTTACCGATATAATTACTGTTACTATGATATTGTTAAAAAAATCACGCTCTGAAAAGTATTAAACAAGAAAATATCTAGGATAGCCGTGGTCGTATGCCACTTTTCCTTAGAATAGCATGTATGTATCGTTTTATTATAGTAAGTGGCAAGTGATTTTTTACCCGACTACGGCGAAGCCAAAGGAGGGTTATGATTTTGACAGGCTATGTATGTATGTATGTATGTTCGTTTGTTCCCTCATAGCTGCTCAAGTACTTATTAGAACTGGTCATATAGCATATCGTTAGAATCGTCTTGATCGTCCGATGGTTATAGGCTATATGACGTGTCACTAAATCTAATGTGGCGCCCTCTAGTGGCCATAAAGTACTGTGTTGAAAAAATAATTTGAGATAAATATGCCGTGTATGGTATCAAATTAAAGAGCTCAATTAGCATTATTACATAGTACATAGTACATACATACATACATAGCCTGTCAAAATCATAACCCTCCTTTGGCTTCGCCGTAGTCGGGTAAAAATAGTTTCTTATAATTTTGTAAAAAATAAAAGTCCGTAATAGCATAGGTATGTCTATCTAATATGGGTAGCTCCCTTATTAGATAGACATAATGCTATTGCGGACTTAAATGAAGACCTTTTTAAGTGATACATTTCCACAGTAAATTATTTTGTTCTATCTTTAATAGTTTTTAGGTCCTTTTTTTACACCTTAGGTTACATTATTGAAGTTTTAGTAAAGATCCTTAATTTTTTAAAATTTAATTTAGCCTATGTTAGTCAGTGATAGTGCAGCTTTCTAATAGTACAAAAATGTTTGAAATCGGTTCAGTGTTTTTTGAGTTTATTCGAATACAAAAATACAAATCTTTAATCTTTATATTATTAGTAAAGATGTACTTATGGAAATCTGCCCGATTTGTAGACATTTATGCTCACTGCTCCGCTCACTTTTGTAGTAGCGTGATGATATATATAGCCTATAACATTTGTCGATAAATGGACTATTCAGTCACTAGACTATTCAACAGAAAAATATTTTTTCAATTCAAACTGGTAGTTTTTGAGATTAGCGTGTAGTGCCTAACCTCGTAATGTAAAGAACGGCCACCCATCCAAAACTCAACCCAGTCAATTTTACTTAACCACGTAATGCAAAGAACGGTCACCCATCCTAAACTAGACCCAGCCAATTATGCTTAACTTCGTAATGTAAAGAACGGTCACCCATCCTAAACCTGACCCAGCCAATTTTACTTAACCGCGTAATGTAAAGAACGGCCAACCATCCAAAAGCCGACCCAGTCAATTTTACTTAACCGCGTAATGTAAAGTACGGCCACCCATCCAAAACCCGACCCAGCCAATTTTACTCAACCGCCAATGTAAAGAATGGCCACCCATCCAAAACCCGACCCAGCCAACATTGCTTAACCTCCTGTTGTAAAGAACGGTCACCCATCCAAACCCCGACCCAGTCATTGACCTACAAAAAGTGGGTTGTGCTAAAATAGAAACAGTACAAATTTTGATTCGGGGGCCTCGGCCACAGGGGCGTCGACCACCGGGGGCGTAGGCCACGAACCCTTGAAAACTTATTTTACTAAAATAATCACCATTGTTTTGTTGACCATACTAAACCATAGATATCTTTAAAATTAAATCGATGGGACGAATCAACGAATGAATATTATTATATTATAGAAAAGTATTGTTTCGTCCCATGGGCCGAAACTATCGTGGGACGAAACACAGAACTACTCTCAATTATACAGCAACGGCAGGAGTCATAAGTCGATATTAAGGCGTAATGCGAGAAGACGCCTCATTATGTACGGCGTACAACTCGTGCGCCTCTTGCTCGTTTCTCCAGGCTGCCTCGCTTGCTAGAAACGAGGAACCGGTGACCAAGAGCCATAGCTACGCAACATCTTTTTTATGTAAATTACGGATCATTGATTTCATTCATTTTATATGAAAATGTTTTGAAGTGCAGACGTCCGCGCAATGACTTAAACATGCCTTAATCTCGCCTAATGCCTCTTGTGTGTAAATTACGGACCATTCTTTTCATGCATTTTGTATGAAAATATTTTGAAGCGCAGACGTCCTTGCCAAGCCTTAAGCACGCCTTATACCTTTACCTTTTCTGTATAATTCAGGCCTTAAATAGGTGTACATTTTGTAAACTACGTGTTAACGTATGTAGGTCAATACTGTATACGCTAATTTGTAAATTTTCAAGTGCAATCGTAGCATTCCGATCACTAATATAGGTCAGTAGATCGCCAGTCAAATGTAAAACAAACCGTGGTAATATCGTTAACCAAACTGCCGTACTATTTAAAAAAAAAAAGAGTTATCAAGTATTTTTTTAGGCCTCATGTTTTGTACGTACAGTCAACGACATACGTTAACCCTAAAATATTTACAAACCTTTTTAGGGTTCCGTAGCCAAATGGCAAAAAACGGAACCCTTATAGATTCGACATGTCTGTCCGTCCGTCTGTCTGTCTGTCTGTCTGTCTGTCTGTCTGTCTGTCTGTCTGTCTGTCCGTCCGTATGTCACAGCCACTTTTCTCCGAAACTATAAGACCTATGCTGTTGAAACTTGGTAAGAAGATGTATTCTGTGAACCGCATTAAGAATTGCACACAAAAATAAAAAAAAGCATTAAATTTCGGGGGTCCCCATACTTAGAACTGAAACTCAAAATTTTTTTTTTTCATCATACCCATACGTGTGGGGTATCTATAGATAGGTCTTTAAAAATGCTATTGAGGTTTCTAACATAATTTTTTTCTAAACTGAATAGTTTGCGCGAGAGACACTTCCAAAGTGGAAAAATGTGTCCCCCCCCCCTCCCCCCTCTAACTTCTAAAATAAGAGAATGATAAATCTAAAAAAAATATGTGATGTAAATTGCCATGAAAACTACCACTAAAAATTGGTTCGAACGAAATCCAGTCAGTAGTTTTTTTTTAATACGTCATAAACCGCAATTTTCGCTTTTGCTACTACGGAACCCTTCATGGGCGAGTCCGACTCGCACTTGGCCGATTTTTTTTAATCTACAATACTTGTAGCCGCGTGGTTCCCGGCAGAGTAGAATTTGGGCCACCCCATTTCCTCCCATACGGTGTCGTACAAGGCGACTAAGGGATAGGGCTGTTTAACATCAGATAGATATATACAGCCCAGACTCAGCCTCGGAGGCATGCCTCGCCGCTCGAGTCATCGTAGTGCCCGGAATACGACAATAGGCTCACTATTACGTGAGACCTAATACAATGGTTGGAGAAACGTGGGCGTTAATTCACCTATACCTAACCTTCCGGGGATAAAGGCGTGAATATACCTATGTATGTAATATAATAGTTTATAATAGTTTATTTATTTTCTCTCAGTAAGGTACAAAATTAATCTTAAACTACAATAAATAGATACATTCATGCCTTAACGAGAGCTGGAGTCTGTACTAGGTACGAGACCTGTGTTACGGATCTCCAGGCCCCCCAATAGTTACCTATTAACATTCTGCGCATTAACATCAACATCAAAATAGCCAACCACTAAGTACCTAACCGATAGAATGCAAAAAAGGATGCATGTGTTTAGCCTATTGAATAAAAGGATTAGTACCTCTATTTATACTATGTTAGTACTACGTGTAGACAGTGTATGTGTGTGTGAGTGTGTGTATGTGAGAGTGTGTTATGAGTGTGCGTGTGCGTGTGTAATGAATGCAGGTAAGAAAGTATGATTTCCGATGTAAAAGGTTACTATGTGTGCAATTTTAAATATTCAAAGGTAGTGTGTGCGTGTTGTGTGGTATAAGTTGCAAGAGTTTCGAGTATACACCAGTTCATACTTATGATGGAATTTGTAAAAGATTTTCCAATTCATCGTAGCTCATCTCCAATAGCCAGTTTGTCATGGATATTTTGCATTTATACGTCGTCATAGGATATATGTATATACATTTATTTATTTTGTTATACAGAAAATGTTTGAGGAAACAGAAACTGCGTTGTGCCAGGCTGGTGGTGACTAAACTTGGTGCAATAATAGCGTGTTTGCGTCGAACTGTCTTCATTTTATCCCGGTCGCAGTGTGTCTGAACGTGGGTCGCTATTATAACGTTACGGATGAACAGAGCCCGGATCGAGAGAATGCCACAGGTTTTGTATAGGTCATCCGTAGGGAACCTATAAGGGAGTTTCCATCCTACCTTTAGTAGTGCTCTCTCTGCCCGCTCCAGTTTCAGAAGGTGGGTCTTGCCACAGCCACCCCACGTAACTATGCAGTATTGGGTCAGTGACTGGCAGAGGGACAAGTATACCATTCTGAGCACTTTTTCATCTGCAACGTGCCGCAGGTTCGAGAAAATGAAGATCATTTTCCTCAGTCTAGCAGTGAGTGTGTCAACATGAGTGTGGTAAGAGAGAGTGGAGTCTATTTCAACACCCAAGTACTTAATGCAGTTTGTGCTAGTAAGGGTCGGACAATCGCAGATTGCGCTATTTTGCCTATCGCAAGTGTGCGCCGCTAAGTAGGCAATGGAGGATGGACATCTTCCAATCGAGGATAACGAAAACGTCACGTATTTAGTTTTCTCCACATTGAGGGTCAAACTATTTCGGCGCAGCCAGAACGTGACTTCATCAAAGCCACGCTGGGCGTACCCGAAAGCCGCCTCCCAGGAGGTACCATGGAATAATAATGCAGTATCATCCGCGTAAGCGTATATAGTTCCGTGCAAGAGCTGAAGCCGGCATAGATCATTCACGTAGATGATGAACAATGTCGGGCCAATGATACTGCCTTGCGGAACGCCGTGCGTTATTGGAAGTTCGTCACTAATCCATTCTCCAACATTAAGGCATTGACGTCTATCGCTGAGATAACTTTTGAAAAGTGATAGCTGGGTGCCTCTTATACCGATTGCTTCGAGTTTATCGACCAGCACAGGGATAGATACTGTGTCGAATGCTTTGGCTAGATCTATGAAAACACCTACTACCTTTTGCCTATCATCTAGCTTGGTAACGATTTCATTCGTTAGGTCAAGCACAGCATTGCTGGTGGATATACCCGTGCGGAAGCCATATTGGGTTGGGGCGAGGATGTTAAATTTGTCAAGAAACCTATTGAGTCTGATGTTCATTAGCCTTTCCAATATTTTAGAGAGTGTAGGTAAAATTGAGATAGGTCTATAATTATTGAGTAGACCTTTGTCTCCACTCTTGTGAATTGGATGTACTATTCCTAATTTAAATGCATGTGGAAATATCCCAGAGGTAAATGCCAGGTTACACAAGAAGGTAATAGGTGGGATTAATATATCTTTGAACGTTTTAAGGAATGAGGCCGAGATGTTGTCTGAACCAACTGCACAGTCAGTTTTAAGGTTATTTATTATAACATCTATCTCTGACTCGTCTGTCTCCAACAATACAAACGTATGGTTGGATTTTTTGTGGTTACCGACTATCAATGGGGTGTTAGAGTATGCGGTGTGTTTTTGGGCTAAGATGCTACCAATATTCGTGAAGTAAAAGTTGGCTTCGTTAACTGAGCGTTGGGGTTCAGTGGGTGAAAGAAGGTCAAGTGCTGGTTCTTTTCGTTTAGTTGTGTAGGTTATTGACTTAATCGCTTGCCAAAGCTTTTTGTTGTTGTTTTGAGCTTTATATTTTTTTTATATTATTATATTATTTATATGTAACAACAGTGGACTGCAGTGAGGTGATTGATTGATTGATTGATACTCGTATGTATGTAATACTTCTAGCTAGCGTTAATCCCAGTCGCATCCGAAGCTTTCACCTCGGAGTCTGGGGTGCACTTTTTCCAGTCTAACTATGATGCATGCAGCTGAACTTCGATATTTTCCGTGAAGCGACTGCCATCTGACCTCCGGAACCCATTGGCGATATCGAAGCATTACAGTTAGAACACAATTGTATCAATAATTTTGTAGCCGTTTTATGTCGGAATCATAAATAATATCAACTTTATCCTTATTATTTTTAGATTATTGTGAAATTATTGTATTATTGTGTCCTCCATGTAAGTGGCACACATGAGGACAAAGTATTTATATTTTATTTTGCAGTTAAACGACTACACTATTTATAAACATTTGCATTACTACAGATGTTACAGAGTTAGTTGAATATTACATTAGTCCAGTTGCGATCATCTGTTGAGCTACAAACAAAAACATACCTACACAATAAAGGCGCCTTCAAATTAGAGGCATGAGGAAGCGCTGCAGTGGCTTGTGGTGCGCTAGCCGCGCATCTGTTAATCTTCATACAATTTTTTGACGCTTAGTTACAGTGCCACTCAGCGCCACTAGCGTATTGTCGGGAAGCCGTAGAAGGGATTTCGGGATTTACTAAATGCGCACCAGATTAATATACAGGGGGATACCTTGTACCTTGTCTTGTACCCTTGTGCGATGGCACTACAAGGCACCATTTCACGCCTGTAATTTGAAGTCGCCCTAAAGATGTGTAATGATTTTGTACAATGTATAAATATAAGTATGGAACTCCGGAGGCCGCGATAAACACTCGCTTTTTTTTTTAATCTGTACAATTTTTTAACTCACGCGCATCTGATTTATCGGTGTAGTGTGAACAGCAGGTATGTACAGTGCGATCGTAATGATTACTCGTAGTGTGTGTGTCTATTACACAGTACAAAACATACTTCAAGGCTCCCATTTCAGTGCTATTTCTTTTTTAACCTGTACAGTTTTTTTAACACACGCGCATCTGATTTATCGGTGTAGTTTGACCAGTAGGTATGTTCAATGCGATCGTAACGATTGCTCGTAGTATGTGTGTATTACACAGTACAAAACATACTTCAAGGCTCCCGTTTCAGTGCTATTTTACTGCTAAACATCGCTAATAGCTGAAACATGGTACAAACGTTACTCTAATTCAATTATCGTGACTGCAACAAATTCTTGTATGGTGTTCATACAGTAAAAATGTCAACATGTAAATACAAACGAATATAACACTAGCTGTTTGCCTGCGGCTTTGCGACTGCGGCTCCATGTCATTTTCGTACCGTTCCCACTACCCATGGGAAGCTGTATATAAAAGTAATCAATGTGATATTCTAGACTATAATCTGTCAATGTACCAAATTTCAACTAGTTCCGATTGAATAACAAATATCCATTAGGTATTCACAAAATTTGACATTTACAATAGGTATTAGCAGGATACCTCCATAGGAATACCCAGACCAACACAAACATACGGTGCGGGAACTCACCCTTGACCTCTGACACTCAAGCAGCGGGATGAAATCCCTGCAGTTTCCCAAGCGGCTACAATCTCCAGTAAGGGCATTGGAAGGTTTCTTCAGGTCCAGCAGCACGAGTGTGGCGCCGCCGGTGTTGCATACGTCCATAGGCCACGGTAACCACTTCCCATCAGGTGGTCCGTGTCCTTATCTGCCACGTAAGTGGTACAAAAAAATGGTACGCTTAACCGCTATGCCATATAGCCGTAACATTAAGAAGTGGCCAACACGTTCGCCACCGACGTATAGAGCGGACATAACGAAGTGAACATTATCCCGTGCGTTAGACAAAGATATTATGCATACTATACATTGTCAATAATTACAATAAAAGATAAAAAAAGGATAATACATAATCTACTAAATAATATAGTGAACTGTAAAAGTCTGGTTTAATTGAACGCATTGTGTTGCGAAGAGGCGTGCGACCACAAGATGCGCAGCTAGCGCTTCAATTTATCTATTCGTGTGGTTAGTCGAGCATACTCATACACATAATCACGCAAACACTACCTTGCACGTCTTAATATTCACACACAAACACACAGGAAAAGCCTGCCCAACCTAGACACCCTTCCTCTAGTCAAATGCCAATTTGTTTACCGGCGTATTGTAAAATGACGAATGTATGGAATTGGACGTTTATGACATAAGGGTGCTTGTACACGGTGCATGTAGCTGGAGCAAGTAAAGATGCGGGTTACACGCGTGAGTAATATGCGTAAGTTACTTGTTCATGTTACCCGCTTCTACTTGTACATGGTACAAATAACTGGAGCAAGTGAAGACACGGGCTACTTGCGCAAGCAGTATGCACAAGTTATTTGCTCGTGGTAAAGAGCTACATGTGTATCAGCTATTCGCGCGGTAGCTTTATTACTTGAATCGCGTCAAAATGTCTCGACGAACAAAAAATCTTGTAAAATCATTTATGATGTAAGGACTTTTTTCCTAATAATTTTTCACTTTTACAAGTTTTCAACTTTTCTTGAAATACGTTGAGTTACATGAAAAACCTTATTCCTTTTTTCTATTTAAGTAGCCGTACCAATTATCCCCAACTTTTGTTAAAAATGTAACTTGCGCACGTCTGAACCTGTTCAAGTTAACATTAACCTACCCGCAAACTACCCGCGCAAGTGACCCGCGCGCGCGCGCCGCACGTCACGCGAGTCGCTATACCCGCACATGTTTTTAAACGGTAAGTTTACGATGCATATAACCCGCGCATGTGCATCGACATGCTCCAGCTACGTGTACCGTGCACAAGCACCCTTAGTTCATGATTATCCTATACGTCAAATCCCATACATTCGTCATTATATTCTACAATAAACCGGCCAACGAATTTCCATTTGTCTAGGGGGCTGTTCTACAACTTCATTACTATTATGAAATTAACCCATTTTTAGGGTTCCGTAGCCAAATGGCAAAAAACGGAACCCTTATAGATTCGTCATGTCTGTCCATCTGTCTGTCTGTCCGTCTTCTGTATGTCACAGCCACTTTTATTTTAGATTCAAAGCATGCTCTCAGCAATTTATGAGCTAAATGATGCGTTAAATAGTTCCCTTTGTCCCCTACCAGGGAGTCGTGCGGCTGCCGGCATTCATACCAAGCACCTTCAGCAGCTGCGTACACCATTCATCTACCAACTCCTACCACACCTTATGAATGATCCGTACAGCTTGAAGCCAGCGTACCACATGAAGGGCAGCAGGAACTTCTGTGACCTTGTCTTCGGTATACCAACAGTGAAACGAGATAAGGAGAGCTACCTTATGATTACTTTGCACGTGAGTAACATTTGTTTAATTTTTTTTTGTATCCTAAGGGAGGTAGATGGGGTCGAATGAGTTAGGTGAAAAGATTGACTATTATGTATGATTATAATATATTATTTACTTATCGTTTTTATGTTTGCTTCTTTGTAGGTATATCTACCTATTACATTTAAGTGTTTGTAATCCATTATAAGAGTACCTCTGTCCTTTGCTATTACACCAATAACTACCCAATATACAAACTAATTTATTTATTATTCATATCCATCCAAAGGTTGCCTGTAAGATATTGCTTTTAGCGATAAGGCCGCCATTTGTACATTACCTAATTATGTTTGCCATTTATTTTATGTATACTTTTCTTTTTGTTTGGTGTACAATAAAGTTTTTTTCTATTCTATTCTATTCTAATACATAGTAGTGTTTCTGTATCTGGTAGGCAGAACCAACAGCCTGTATTTTTAAGTAAACTGGTTTAGAAATATTGTGAAATACCGTTTTTTAATGTATGTGATCAATATAGGTTCAAGAGTCTACATAACTAGCTCGTTCATTAGTTCCTCGTACTCTAATGGTGGTGGAGGTGGCACTCAGTATACATTTTGAATACAATTACGTCAACGGCATCTTTATATGAGGAAGAATATAGGGAAAATGTTTTTTTTTAACTGTGTTTTCTCTAGGTATTGCATTCACGTTGATTCATTTTCACATAGGTATGCACTGAGAAGGACTATCTAAGTACTTGTAACGTAACTTTGTATCTACATTTGGTCTACGAGTTAATGAGACGTACAGCTGAGTATGATGTATATCCCTTCATATTTTGATGTATATGTGTAGACATGCACTTATAGTTAGCCGCGTCTGCTACCGTATAGCGAAGAAATATTCAGCGTACATCGTCTTCTTGGGCACTACACTTCCCGTACCTACGGATACGTAAAAAAACGTCCCGGGTTCTTTAGGCGTGAAAAAAGCATGTGATGAGGCGTCAACCTGAGTACCGCAATAAAATTGTAACATCCCACATGTCTATAATTATGGTGAGACTTTTCCGAGACTTTGCCTTCAGCTTACCATCAGGCGAGGTGAAGTCATATTAGGGATCCTGCCGTTTGGCAAAATATGTTTCGTCAAATTTCACTTCCCAAAATACTTATCGCAAATTTTCATTTCCCAAAAGAATCTTTAGCAAATTTACATTTCGCATTTTAATCACTTGGTCAAATATTCATTTGGCAAATATTTACTTGCTCAATTTTCATTAAGTCAAATATACATTTAGCAAATGCTTTATTTTGTAAAGGCGTAGTAAAGGCGTAGTTTGTAACGGCTTAGATTGGAACTGCTAGAAAACTGGGTTAGGTTAGGTTAGAACTGTGACCCCAACAGAGCGCGAGCCGAGCGAGCAAAGCGAGCGTGCCGCGGCAGCGGCCGGCGAAGCGGTGGAAATGAATTGTATGATAATAATATAATTATTATCGAAGTTCTTACCTGTAAATTATTTGTCCAAGGTGAAAAAAATATCCATGCAGCAGTGTATTTTAAAAATTGGATCTTAAAATTAAAAATTTTAATGCAGTGAATTTAGATTCTAAGTAAATCATAGGCCAAACCATATTTGACTACCTAATACTTGGTAAAATGAAACTTTGCCATGTAATTATTTGGTTAACAATAATTTGCCAAAAATAGTATTGCTAACTGTAAAATTGCGAAAAGTGGTTTTGCCAAATGTTTTTTTGCCAAATGAAAATTTGGGAAACATATTTTGGCATGTGAAACTTTGGGAAACGTTTTTTGCCAAACATTAGTAAACCGTCATATTAACGTGTCCTATACATATAAAAAAGTACGAGAAGTGAAAAGGAGCACCTTGACGGTACAGGCTAGCAATGTCGAGTTACTTCCCTAGTATCGTGAGGTTTTAGTAGAAGTTATCGTTTTGACTACATTTTAACAAATACCCACTTATTTCTAGAATCTTGTGGCCGGTATGTCCGATGAGGAAACAAACACCGCATTGATAATCGTGATGGTCGGTGAAACTGATTTGGAATATGTCCTTAACACAGCTAAACAAATTGAGTCTACGTGAGTATTTCTTTTAACATTGTACCCGATTCTGGCAGTTCGACTATTCCCTACACACCAACACTGGTTAGAATGCGTAGAATTTTTTCGTCATATATCCTTATCAAGCCATTTTTAATTAGTACCGTCAGAGACAAAAGTAGATGCAAATTATAATTAATTGATCACTATAGCTGTTTAACCGATCATAAAGTTATGAGCAAAATACGAAATATATTATATTAAAAGCTATTTATACATTAACTGTGGGCACATGCATTCCAATGTGAATAAGATTTATAAATATTTACTTATGTGTTAATTAACTTCTGTCGTTGACTGTACAGCCAACACGCACTTTATGCAAAGCAGAAAAATCCAGTGCATAAATAAAACTTTTACCTCAAATTATAAATATATTTTTCATATCTATAAACATATGATTGGTGATAAGAAGCGTTTTTCTATCGTTGAGCAAACTTATATGCCATCCAATCCAGGGCCTTCCCTTTCCAGCTGCCCCCCTGTGGGTGTGGAAACCACGGAGTTCCCATCTAGCCTGAGGCCGGAGGCCTGCTTTTGATAGGGTGACATGCGGCTCCACCCGTCACCCCCAGGCCCGCGCTCATGTGGGACGAGGGACAGAGAACTCCCAGTCCTAGGGCCGCCACTAGCTCCCAGCTCTACGTCTCTCATGAGCAGCCTCAAGTCATCGCTCGCGTCACAGTTATGGCTCTCGGACGTTGTCTCCCGCCGGATCCGACGCAGAAACTCCCTGAAATACCCGTGCCCGTGATATCCTGCGTCATCCGGTACGATAGGTCGCCGCCGTGTGGCCTCTCCAGCCACTCCTTCATGATGGGTCTTACCGCCGCTACTATGGTGTGCCCTGTGCGTGGTCTCCCATGTCGTTACTCCCACTCCGCTACCATGCGTTGAGTAAACCTACAAACACGTCGTGATTATATAACTCCGGACACGTATCTTGGACCTAAATCGCAAGACAAACGAGGCTCTGGCGCCGGCGCGGCGGATTGCTTTGTAATAATCTATGCTTGGTGAATTTGAGTTCGTCCACCGCAGTAGCACCCCGTAACATCCTCAAAAGACACCTAAGAAATGTGTACTGCGCGTACAGGGCACATTTTTATCGCATTTAAGGCCAATTTACGCGTCCGGGGTTATGCTAAATTCATACAGCTGTGTTCATTAATTAGGTACATTCGATCGATACTGCGTCTAGCAGTTTCGCGTTTTAATAATATCGCTCGTTTTTGAACCAGAATAGAAACATTTATATCTTGCAGTAACATTGAATGAATTATTACGAGTATATTTTCGGACATACTTACATAATTGAATGAATATTCGAAAATTTCAGTAATCACAATGAATTAATATTGTATTTGCATAGTTTTTTATCCCATTATAATATTAGTAACTAGCTGTTGCCCACAGCTCCGCCCGCGTTGACTTCTGATCCCGTTTCCGCTGCTCAACCTCCCTGATAGCGTGATGATGTATAGTCCATGACACTCAAAAATAACGTGGTTATCTATTGGTTAAAGAATTTTCAAAATCAGCTCAGTAATTCCCCTACAACGACGCGCGACGTTACAAACTCACAAACTTGACCTCTTTGTAATAATGGTATCGATAATGAATATGTCTTGAAAAGTAATAATCGTGTAATCCAAAGTATTATTACGCGATATATTGAAAAGTGGATATCTGCGCACAGATGGTACTAAATTGAGTTTTCAGCAGCAGTCATTGTGTAGACATATTATTTATACAACATCGGCGTTGGTAGTTATGATTCATACACAAATAATGTTTGTTACCTTCCTCAAGACATATTACTACACATTATAACACCTATTTTTAACATTGTTCTTCAGAAATAATAAGTAGGAATATTTTCATGTTTTAATCGGATAATTTTTACTGTAATACTAAGGTGGCAAACAAACATACGATCAGCCTGATAGTAAGCGATTCTTACCATTTGTGAACACACACACACAGGTGTATTATCCACGGTTCGATTCCCGGGTTGAACAGTGCCATAGAAATTTTGCATAACAACATTCTCGGTAGCATACAAGGTAACCTATTTTTTTAAACGTGCGCAATTCCCCACGGGTACCAAATCGGGACCGGCGGGGATGGTTATGTCGGACTCGAACCGACTAAAACGCACGCAGTCTGTGGGTCGTACATTGTCGGAGGTGAGATTGGCTGAAACATGTCTCTCGCACCCCGGCCGACACAGCCATTTCTTTCGAGCTGACTCTCTTCAGGTGTGGGGACCAACCCTTCCACGTCCACCTAAGATTAACTTTAAGTAACAGTATGTATTCATACAGTCTCTAAGAGAGTATCTCCATCTGCAATTAGTAGATATATCTCGATGACGTAATAATATAAATTATATTTGTATTAACTGTCAATAGCCGTAGGTAATTGCTTACCATCAGAGCTTGTATGCCTGTTTGCTGACTGGATTTCACCTGTTTAAATCCGTTCAACTAAACTGAGTTCTCACCTTTTAAATTCATTAGTTAAAGGAGATGGATATGCTTTCATACATACTTGGGCCAAGATGTAAAAAGATGAGAGTGGTCTCAATTAAGAGCTTACATATTATTAAACCATCCCTGAAAATTCTGCAGATTTTGGGGATTTAAGAGCAGAGTTTTAAGAGATTAAATAAGTGAGGTTATGCAAGATATGAACGTTTTTGAACTGTGATTTGATTTAAACCAATATACTCATACAGCACACTGATATGGTACACTTTTATACATTATTTTATAAACAATTGTATATATTTTATCTCGACAATTAATTGATTTTGAAGATTGAATAAATAAACGGATTGACTGAAAGTCAGGGAGCTGTCAGCTATCATAGCACAGATAAAAAATACAGTTGATACACATGAGAAATAATTAATCGATTAACGAAAATCGATTAACAATTTATTTTTATTACCTTCATTATTATTATGATTTCAAATGGTTATTATTATTATTATTATTCTATTTGTTCAATCTGATTGAAATAATACTGCGATGCAAGTGTTTTTATAGACAATAATGTTGAAATCATTCATAGTAATCGATACCTATTTTATTTTATTAGTGGAATAAACTTAGTTTTAAGAGTTCTCGTCTTCCAGATTATCAATTGAGCGGGTTTTTTTATATTTTGAAATAGAAAAATATACCGCTTTTTTAGCCATATCTCAACTCATTACATTTTGGCCCAGAAATCCCCGTCTCCTTTGAGACGCAATTTAAGAAACCAATTCTGAAGAAACCATTGCCAGATTTTGGGTTCATTGTTAGGATATGGATATGACGTCATCGATCGCGCGGACTTGCTAACTTACATTTTTCCCGTTTCCCAGCTTTGGAAAGCACGTTGCAAGCGGACTTATCGAAGTCATATCGCCATCTGCTTCGTACTATCCAGACTTCGAAGCTCTGCATAGCACATTAGGAGATACTCGGAAACGAATGAATTGGAGAACTAAACAGAACTTAGATGCTTTATACCTTATGGCCTACGCCCAATCTAAAGGTACATTCTACCTAATGCTAGAAGACGATGTCGTGGCCAAAAAGAATTTCTTTAGGGTATGTTGAAATTTCGTTTTTAATAGCATTTCTTCGTGATCACGTCTGTATATATTCCAAAGGAGTATGTTCAAGCCTTACAATTCAATGTATGTTTTGAAACCGCATGGTTTTGGATGAACCCATTGGTGATAACCAGCCTCCAAGAGAAGTGGCAATTCGTTAGCCGGCGTATTGTAAAATAAAATGATGAATATGAATTTTGAGGTTTATGACAGTTGTCAACGTATGTCAATCCCATACATTGACCAATCTATTCTGTTCTGTCCCCTAGATAAGTACATATTCGTTGGCCGGCGTATTACGGAACAGAATGACGAATGTATGGGTTTAGACGTTTTGACGTATTGAATGACAGTCTAAGTATTTAAACTTTCATGTTCGTTCACATTACTATTAGAACTATCGGGCTATTTACCATGTATTGTTTGGAGTTCCCGATATTTCGGCGCTGTTGCAAGCACCATGATCACGGAGGAACTGTAGTGCTGGCGGTAAACGGTGAAAAAGTTTTTAGGAGTATATATTATATCGATCTACCCTCTTTCGAGTTCTTTTGCTACGCGTATGGACACTACTACTGGTTTCACTCTCACTACAAACTCGAACTCGAACTCGATCTCGGTCACGTTCACGACCATGATCATGGTGCTTGCAACAGCGCCGAAATATCGGAAACTCCAAACAATACATGGTAAATATCCCGATAGTTCTAATAGTAAAATGAATGACAGTCGTCTACGTATGTCACAAACGTCAAATCCTAGACATTCGTCATTCTATTGTACAATACGAAGGACAACGTATTGCCACTACTTGTCTAGAGGGACTGGCTTTTTGATATGACCAGTGGTGACATGGGATGTAAATTATTATTTGCAAAATCCTTGCACCGAGGGTTGCGTTCAAAACTGGATTGAGGAACGATCTTTGCTACATAAACTGTAATATTTTGATTGCGTTAACTTCACGTTTTCGGACGGACAATGGAATGATCCTGTAAGGTAAAAGGGACTCGAAGTAAGGAACAAAGACAAAGACTCGAAATAAAGAAATAATGTATCAAAGTATGAGTTTTAGAACAGTCTTTATTATCAGAAGGAGACCACAGTGTCCGCATAATCCTTTGGGCATATAAAGTCGTGACTGTTTATACCTTTTCAAATATTATCATGTTATACTAGTAGCTACTACGTCCAAGGAATAACTTGACTTTTGACGTCGTATTTAGTAGTTATGTCCCAATGAGTGACCTGTTCGATTTATACATACCTACATATTTTTATATACTTACCTACATAATATATAATTCTACTGTACATGTGTATGTCACTGAACTCCTCCTAAACGGCTGGACCGATTTGAATGAATTTTTTGTATGCGTTTGGGTGGCACCCAGGATGGTTAAGATTTAAAAAAAAAACATGCAGGACAACGTTTGTCCGGTTCGCTAGTATATCTATAATAGTTCGAACAGGTCACTCATTGGGACATCAAACGTCAAAAGTACAGTTTTATTCCTTGGACAGACTATAATAGGTTTATTTATTTCTAGGATATAAGGCAATTCACAGCAGCGACCACAGTGGTCAATCCGAATTGGTTCTATATAGAATACTGCCATGTCGGTGGCATCGGCAAGCTGTTCCGTTCGTCCGACCTGGTCCACTTCATCAGCTATGTCCAACTCTTTTACAATAACATGCCCATCGACTGGCTATTGGAGAGCTATCTCGCCGACAAAGTCTGCACCATCGAGAAAACTGGTGTAAGTTCCAAAAGTTCCTTAGAACTTATTTTTTAACCGACTTCAAAAAAGGAGGAGGTTCTTAATTCGTCGAAATATTTTTTTTATGTATGTTCACCGATTACTCAAAGACGCCTGGACCGATTTGCAAAGTTATTTTTTTGTTTGATAGGTTATACTTCCCAGGTGGTCCCATGTAAATGTTATCAAAATCGGTCAAGCGGTTTATGAAATATCAACAAAAATCGGCTGAAGTAGGTTTTTTAAATTTTTTAATTGGGGATTATAAAATGTAGAGTCCCCTTGTTGAAGTGAAGTGTTGGGCAGTGTTCTTAGGAAAAAAAATTGGATGATCTGAAAACATGGAACTCGCATCGTCATCTTGTCACGCCCGCCCTTGTGTGTGGGGTTCAAACCCCACACCGAAGGCTACTAGAGAACTCTCAAATTCTTTTAATACGTTTTTGTTCAGTTACCTTCAATTGAAATATAATCAGAAGCTATTGAAGTCCTTTCTAATGTAACTTCATTATAGATCGCATCATTTTTATATTATAATAGAAATATTTCACATACCTAGTTACGTTATTAATAATTATTTATGTATGAGATAATAATGACGACGCACAATATAGAAATGGCGTGAATTATGTATTCTAATGGGAATACATTTTATTGGCTATTGTCTGCGATAAGCTTTCAGTCTGACAATCAAAATTTTTAAAAAGATATGAGATTGAAATTAAATTATCCATAAAAACAACCTTGAGGCCCTTACAATAAAGTACAGAGTTCTCTGGCAGCATGAATAGTATACTTACATATTTATTACTCTTTACTTTAAATTCTGGAACTGTTCCTTCCAGTGGATGCAGCGTGAGACTTGTCACATACAATTTGAACACCAGGTTAATCTCATTTACTAAACTATGCAGAATCTGCTGTATTAGTTTTATGCAACAAAAATAGTTTCCCATCAGATTACTGCTATAGGCTACTTATTTCGATCTCAAAAACACGGGTCTAGAACCTTTAGCAGAAAGTCCCAGGTTCAATTCCTAGCGATTAAACTACCGACGTGAACCCACTCCTAACACAAGCAATTTAGCCTATTATAACTATAGGGGTAAATAGAAATTTCGATTATAATAGTACTTAAAAATATAGGGTGGTAAGTAGAACGTCCCCTCCTATGTCCAAAAGTAACACAACATTTCTTTCCAATCACAATTTGTTAGTTGAATAGTACATCAGTAATCCAATGACGTAATACATGACCCGTGAGTTTATGACGCAATCGGATAATGCTTTTAGGTCATAAAGGTATCTTCTTAAGAGGATTCTTAAGAGGTATAGGTAAGAGCTACGCCCCCGTAACATTCTAATCCCGTTACCGCAACGACCTATAGGAACATAATTATTCCAGGAAAGAAATAGACGTTTGGGCGTAAATCTGTAACAGCTAACAATTAACAAACTTTGTCATTGAAAATATTAGTTTGATAGTAGGATTAGTTTATCTACGACTCGACGAGTTTCCTCTCATATCTATGACATATTACAGAAAGCCTGCTCCGAAGCAAAACTTAAAATTAGACCGAAGTATGCAACATCGCTTTTCCAACACATAGGATTGTATTCGTCGTTGAAAGGCAAAATTCAAAAGATCAAGGTAAGACTGTGGTAAGAACGAAATAACACATCCTATTTTTCAGTGGATTTTCGTCTTTTTGGTTTGCTTTTGTTTTTTCAAGAAATATACTGAAGCTGTTAGAAGAGATAACTATTACGAGTATAATACGATTTTATATAGTTCGGTTGCTTCTTAAATTTCTAAGGATTTTGATATATGCTATAGGTATCACTCTAAGATATATATTATATACCTTTATGTCATGCGGAAATTCCCACGGATAACTCCCCACCCGCCGAGGCCGGTCCCCTAACTATCGCAATTTTAATAAAGCGGTATTACGAGTAGGTTCTACTTTCAAAATTCGATATACCTACATATATATCAAAACGGTAAACCCCCATAAGGGTAGGCAGAGGTGTATTAACACGCACATGAATTATTAATAACTGAAAAGTTGATTTTCCCAGCAGCTGGTTTTTTTTTTTCAATAACTCAATCAAAAACTTATTGTTAGTACGAGTATCACAGGTTACTTATGAACGCCATTTTTATCAATCAAGTATCCTCGAAAGTAGTAAAACTGCTCAGAATTGATAAAATCACTTTCATTCACAGAGAAAATCATGACGATTTATAAGTACCAATTGGAAACAAGACAGGGAAAGTGGCATGAAACGTTTATTTTTTATATGTTCACTATATTATGTAGATATGACAGATCAATTTATTGTAATTGTACAAACTGTGACTTAAATAGATATTTTTACACTGTTTTTTTATTTCGCACCTT
The DNA here is from genome assembly GCA_914767945.1 of Eilema depressum. Lineage (NCBI taxonomy): Eukaryota > Metazoa > Arthropoda > Insecta > Lepidoptera > Erebidae > Eilema > Eilema depressum. The sequence goes on along the minus strand of OU612012.1, from coordinate 27,990,417 downwards.
TTTATGTTTTATTTTTACCATCATTTCTTTCATTAATAATAATTTATGGTATATGCTGTAGTGATTAATTTGGAATAAATTAGTCTAGTTACATAATACAGAATAATACAGTAGAATCGCCGTAATCTCAGTTCCGATGCGCGTGAGATTGCTAAGTAATACAAATGTATGGATTTTGTACTGATTCGAAATAATATGTTTAACTTTAAACATAACCAATATTTTCTTGGTCATAGTCAATACACGTTAATAGTCGTGAATATTTCACTAATCATTAGCAATTAACATAACGTAAGCAATAACAGTACTTTTAGTCTGTACTATACTAATTCAGAAGACCTGGAACTTGATTCTCCTAATTATCAACCATTATCAGACATCAGACACTAAAATGCCATCCAATTATTGTATTATTGTATTGTATTGTTGTGTTGTATTACTTGTATTGTTTCACATTGTGCAGATAACTCAAATAAAACTTTTTTCTTTCTTTCTTTCTTTCTTTCTTTCTTTCTTTCAATTCTAGTCTCTAATACTGTTAAAGTATACAATTAAATGGCACCTTGTAGAGAAATCAAACAATGTAATGAACTCTTTTTCAGTTGATTTTGGACTTTAAGTCTATAGCGATAAAGTCTAAAATTCAATGGCATTTTTTGCAATGTCAAGTGGTAGAACAGTGGTTGACAATTAGCAGAATCAAGGTCCTATGACTTCACTTAACATTAACTTTATAAGATAGTCATATTAAATGCAGTACGACTGTAGGACTAACTAAAGCACTAAAATTACTAATCCTCGACACCTAGTTCTTACTATAAATAACGCAATTGAACTATTTCAGGATTCGAAATTCGGTAGAATACCAAATTACTTCGCTCATACCAACCCGCCTTTAAAGTCCTGTAGGACTAGCATTGAAGAGCATTCACAGTATACTTTAAAGAAAGCCTACGAGGGTTTGTCATTTTTCTGGGGGGTTACACCGACTGCTGGAGATATAGTAGAATTTTGGTTCGAAAAACCCACTAACATCGTAAGGTTAGAATTCCATACTTGAATTTCGAGCTTCCGACCTATCCATCGAAAAAGATACTTCTCTAATATAATATACTACTATTTTACTTCGACTTTTGCATCCAACTTGCTGAGTATTAATACAAAAAAAAGTAATTTCTGTTCATAATCACATGAAACTTAATTCAATGGATAGGTCGATTTTATACTTACTCCCAAAAGTATAAAGAGTTTAAACTACCTACCCAATTCGTTTTCAGCTACATGTTTCGAAGTGGAAATTTTGACCACGTATCAGATAGATTTTCCGATACGACCGTCGAAGTCCTCCCACAGTCGCTGTCTCCAGACGGAAACTTCACTGTGGTCGGTTCTTTCGATGAGTTCGGGATAGCTGAAGGAGAACTCAAAATGGGAAACATTGCAGCCATCCGCTTAAAAGTGAACCGGAATAGCAAGTACTGGGTGATACTTAGCGAGGCGAGTTTATATAGAATAATATCGTTTTCTTGAAACCTTAAAACTTAAGGTATGTGTTCGTAGTCGACTGCATTCAGCAACCGCAGACCGCAGCAACAGATACGTCGTACCGTGAATTAGATTACAATAAACAATGTTATCACATTCAAGTTTACTTCACGGTTCGCTGTATCTGCTGTATTCTGCTGCTGTATGCGGTCGGCTACGAAGTTGTACCCTTATGGTTTTAAATAATTATTAAAATCATTTTCATCTTCGCTTTGGCCTCGGTTCCAGCTGAGCCTTTCATGGGCTTACCCTGCTTTCTTTTTTAAGGGGGGTAAAAGTCAAATCGGATCCATTGGGGGGAGGGAGGTGTTGTCGTGTGGGGGCAAGGACCTCACTTCCCCCTCCCCCATGGGAATGCCTATGCCGGGGTCCATTAGTCAATATTTATAAGCATTTACTACACATACTTGTTATCAAACTATATCATCATCATCATCTTAGCTTGTTATGTTTTTTTTTAGATTTTTCTTTTTGTTTCTGTTACTGCCGGGTAGAAAGCTGCGCGCAAGAGATCACTTTGAGTCTCTAATAAGTTGCCCTATTTAAACAATACCCTACTATGTATTGTTAAAAATAAATTTACCAAAAAATCGAGAAAGCACCTTGCTACAGCAGGCTATGCCGTTATGACACTGGTAGTGTCATGTCATAGCCTTTAGTCGGTAAGTACGAGTTTTAGTTTCATGCTTATGCGCTGCCAACCGTTTTAAGACCATACCATACAATTTGAGGTCCGCGACGGCGTGCGGTTTTAGTCGGTTCGAGTCCAACATAACCACCACCGGCCGGCGGGGAGATGTCCATGGGCATTTCTGCACAAAAAGGCCGGTTAAGTGTGAGTCCGACTTGCACCAAGGGTTCTGTATAAACTTGAAATTATTAGTTTTAGCAAAATCACTCTTCTAAAGCCTTGGCCAAACCAACGCGATCAGCTTGCATCCGCGGTGGCGTGCGCGGTGGCGATCAGGAATTTGTATCTATAGACGTGTTCACACCGCCGCGGCCTGCGATTGGCCAGCAACTGATCGCCACCGTGGACGCAAGCTGATCGCGTTGATTTGGCCTTGCCTTGAAGCCTGTTGTGTCCGAGGTTCTCACCTCGGAGTCCGAAGTTCGCTTTATACCTTCATTTCGCACGTCTTGCGCATTCATGTTAGTGTGACCATTTGCACGCATGTCATCTTCCACGACTTAAACTAGTACTTCCCGGGTCCATTGCTTGGGGCATATATCTTGGACCTAAAATGTGCTCTATACGCGCAGTACACGTTTCTTGGGTGTCTGTTGATAGCAGGGGGTGCGACGGCGGTGGATGAGCTCAATTTCACCAAGCATAGATTATTATAAAGGTAACCGCTCGCGCCAGGGCCTCGTTTGCCTCGCGATTTAGGTCCAAGATACGTGTCCCGAGGTATATAAAATATGAAGACAATATTTATAACATAATATTCCTTCATACAGATTGCGCTGCAAGAACTGGCCCCAACTGCAGGCGAACAGCAGCCGCAGCGGCAGACTGGCAGCTGACGTTTCAAATCTACACTGATCATGATACTTGAGAACCTCGTCAGAACACCGGTGATGTGAATCAAGCAAATTTAAAGCTAAGTGACCTAGGTTTAATCATTTATTAGATATAAGTAATAATTCAATATAGCTACATAGATAAATTATTGTATTAAGTAGGTGGATGAATGCGGCGGTAACTCTAACGTAAAACACGTAATTATTTTATTTGAAATAATAATAAAATATATAAAAATAAAACCCAGCAAGTTAGTTGCGTTAATTTTAGTTTATTATTAATACAGACGGTAATCTAAATGCTTTAAAAAGTTAGACATATAAATAAGTTAAACAAGTCCAATCTTAATAATAGAACCGGGTACGTACTGTCTGACTATCTGTGTGCCAAATTTCATCCAAATTTATTCAGCTGTTTGTCCCTTATTGATTAACAAGCATCCGAACATGTGCATAAATAATAATAATTAAATAAAAATATTATTTAAATCGATAGAATAATACAATTAACAACGATAATTAATATTTATCACGATATTGAAGATTACAGTTTCGTCAAAATTATAATAAGTCAACTCTTGCGCAATAAGTTTAAATTTACATAGGTACCTACTTATATTCTGTTACAATAAACTGAGAAATTCGCACGTTAAAGACACAGATTTGTACTAAAACCCTTAATCACAAATCAAATATAACTAATAATAGATATTGCAAATCTTCAATTTATTAATCAACAATAATAATAATAGATATCTAATAATAATAATCCACGTATATTAAGAAGGTAATATTGCGATGCCCATATATTTTAAATTCCATATTCCTCCTACCACTAATTACACTAATAATTCTAATAATCATTATAAATTGAAAGAAATGTGTGAACCAGTGTACCTGTAATCAGAAGTGCAACCTGTAAATAATTTGTAAATAACTTGATGTTTAAATGTTCCAAAAAAAAAACAAAAAAAGTAAAAAAGAAAATTAAACCAAAAAAATGTAGTTTTAAGTGTTAGTTTTAGAGTTGAAGCTCTTTAAACACCATCACCAAAGAATAGTCCAAATCTAAATTAAAATATTCATAATATAACATTAATTTAAAATAAGTATCTAACCTTAAACTAACCATAAAATAGAAAAGGAATTATTAACAATTTATTTTCTATGAGCTCTGCTCAGTTGGCTGTGAATAGATTTAATAATAAATTAATAACATTACATAATAAAATTAGATATTCCTCTATTTATTTAGTTTAAGGCACATAAAGTTACATCTTACTTACAGCTAAGGCACTACACAAATCCAAAGATTTAAAAAATATTATTTTAATAATTTAAAAACCAAGAATTTAACATATTATATAGTTCTTCCGAGTGTACGAAAGGCTATACTATACATTCAATTTAACTAGCAATATGGCTTTAATTTATTTTATTTAAAACTTTATCCTCATGATAATTGTACAAAGGCGGATTTAATAAATCAGGCAATAATAAATCCTTCCCATTGGGCAAATTATGAAGCACTATAACAGTGACAGTGAATGCTCTTTGGAGACCATACCAAGAGTCAGACTTCAACTTTGCCTATTTCGAGTATGCGAGAGCTTACCATAGCTCCAGGTAACAGGGTATTTCAGGCCCAAGCCAACCTCACCTACCAACTAACGGACAAGGCTCTGGGGTAGATTTTCCTCTCGGGGTTAAATTGGACGATTTAAGACTCCAGGAAAAGGCAACGTACTAATCAAAACGGTCAGTGTACCCGGGCACTAAAGTGCAACTTAGACGCAACTGGGAAGTCGCTATCAGCTTACCATCGCTCCAAGTTTTGATAATATACCGTACGATACAGTACTCTGTTGTAGTCCTTCTAACTCATAACTTCTATACTATTATATAATTGTAAAGTGGTCGTATCTGTACATTGGAGATATTTAAAAACAAAATACTTGGGTTATGTTATGTTAACGATACTGAACACGAAAATATTTTTTTTGAATTTCCTGTCTGTTTGTCTATTTGTCCGCGATGGATGCAAAAACTACTGGACGGATTTTGATGCGGTTTTTTTTGTTAGAAAGGGCTTACTCAGACTTAAAATCTTACGTTTGTTTGATCGCAATCGGTTGAGTAGAACCGAAGATGTGAGCAAATGTCGCGTTAATCGAGATGCACGCGGGCGGAGCCGCGGGCGGAAGGCTAGTTCATAATAAAAGTTTTATACTGAGACCAACGAGTCGTCATAGCCCTGTATAGATAAAATTTGTTGCAATCATCTTTGTCTAGGCTTTATGTTTTATACCATAGCCGGCATTCATTATCTAATAATACACCATTTAGAATTATTTTATGGGTAGGTAATTAGGATTATGTGTAAATAAAATTATAATAATTATATTATTTTATGGATAGGTAATTAGGATTATGTGTAAATAAAATTATAATAATTATATAATGCTTATGCTTATATTTGCGTGCGTGCGTAACCTCTTGGGTTTGGTGCCCGCATAGGACAGTGTTATTGGATCGTTCCAATCGACTATCGATAGCGATATAGAACATCGAATCGTACCCGGTAGAGCACGATCACCCAAATAGACTTATGTAAACACTGGTCTATAGTCTAACTGTTAAATTAAAACGAGCACATAACTAGTTCCTGTAATTGTTTGTACAGAAAGCTCAATTCTCCTAATGTAAAAAGATTTAGTCTCGATTCGATTCACTGTCAACATCAATCATCCTTTTGGGACGAATTTTAAGATATTTATTAATGTTATACTTTTTAATATTACACGGTAATCTATCCATGAGTTAAAACGTATGACTTCAAGTCTTCATTATGCAAATTTAGCGAGCCAAGGTCGGGCAGTAAATGCAATTTATATTTTGTATAGGTATAACATAAGTAGGGACGCCCTGTCTTCTAAATAATAATAAGAATTACACTAATATAAAAAAAATATAGATATACAGTATTTATTTATTACCATCTCAAATTAAAAACAAAAATTCAATATTTAAGTATTGAATTTTTGTTTTTAATTTGAGATGGTAATAAATAAATGTGAGATGAAAATGAAGGGGTGGCGTTTCATAAAATCCGTTCTTAGCGAATGTCTACAGTCTACACCCTATAAGGAACCTATCAGGCAAATTTCAAGTTTGTAAGTGTTATAGTTTCTGAGATTTTGTGATTAATCAGTGAGTGTTATTTCGCTTTTATATATATTTTTATGATATCCTTCACACAAACATGCGTTACTTTTTTTCATTTTCAATGTACATGTTCTGTAAAAAAATTACAGGCACTCCTTAAATTGCGCATATTATTATTATAAACTTAATTTATTTATAAAACCCAATATCTTAGGCGATATTAGTTCTTAAGGTTCGGGCTGAAATTATTTCATTACCTTTAAACATTAAAACAACAACATCTAACAATTTATAATATTTTGTACTGGTAGTCTGCAAGGGGGTGAAGAACATACGTGCTTCTTTCATTTTTACACAAACTCCCTGAGTAAAAAGTTATTAACACTTTTGACTTATTTCAGTCCGAACATTTAGATGGCTAATGACTATTTTAATATAACTTAGTTTTACAAGGAACTGAATGAACTGAAAAAAGTGTGATGAATACGACAGAACATTTTTAGCCGTGGACCTGTAAGCATTATGGTTCACAAGATAATTATTATTATTTTGTTATCCATACCTAAACAAATCACTAGTTGGGTGACCATTAATCTCGAACTAATTTCAGATAAGAATTTGTTGTATACATATATGAATAAGCATTATTTTTATTTATAACAGATATATGATAATATTATAATAAAATTCTTAAATTACAGTAAAACTAAAACTAAAGTGATAAACAAAAACATTTACAAAAATAAAAAAAATAAAAAAAAGGGTGAAAATGTTCAGGCGTCGAAAAAAACTTAGTAATTTTAAATTAAAGTGCCTTGAAAATCTAGTTTAAAAATGTATAAATGTAAATAATAAAAATTAGAGACAGGCAGCTTTGCTGTAATGTGTTATTATTATTAGTGTTATTCTTATAATTGGATGATATCTGAATATAAGAATAACTGGCGTTTCCTTTTTTGATAATGAGCCATCATTAAACGAAACACCGCTGATTATTAAAACTTCGTATATTAGTGATAGTTGTAATTCAAAAAAGGTATAATATATTGACGTACTAATAATAATTTCATTATTTAAAGTTAGTCTGTACATATATTATTAAAAATGAAATTTGTTGGAGGCTGACTCACCCAACTAGTACTTTGCGTAGCTTTGTGTTATAAATATTATATTTTGAACCAAAAGGCTGCAACGGAGTATAGGTCCACGACAAAAAAGACAGTTCGTTGAAATCGTACTTTTAACACTATTTTCAGTTCATTCAGTCCCGTGTAATATAACGTTATATTAAAAAAATTCATCACCATTTGAAGGGAGCCGGGCTGAAATAAGTGGAAAGTGTTGAAATCTTTTTAATGAGTGAGTTTATGTATAAATGAAAGAAGTACTTATGTTTTTCACCCCTTGCAGATTATTAGTACAAAATATTATGAATTGTTAGGTGTTGTAGTTTATAATGTTTAAAGGTAATGAAATAATTTCAGCCCTTCCACTAAGAACCGGGAATATCGCCTATGATGTTGGGTTTTATTACTAAATTAAGTTTTACATAATGCGTAATTTAAGGAGTACTTACATTACACCAATAACATAAGGTCAGTACTTTTTGTAGGTTTCGCTATTTAAAGGGGCCAGGCTGAAAATGTCAGTCTGGTCCGGCCCTTAAGAAATGCCGCTAACTTTTTACAGAAGAGGTACATTGAAAACGAAAAAAGTACATATAGTTGCACCTTGGAGTTCGATTGATTGATAACAAGACTTGCTACCAAATGCCGTAGGGCTGAGCCAACCTGACGTACCTACACCTATAAAACATCACCTTGGTGTATGAGTGAGAACATTCCTAGCTGTAAATATCGTTAAAGATATGCATATATATTGTATTTAAAATTTATTAAACGTTAACCACCATTCGATAAGTGTCGGCTCACAGGTTAATACTGGAGGTGGGGCTTGATACAACTTCAGTTAGTAGGCAAATTTGACATGGTTCTCTCTTACATATCGCAATAAGTATGTTTCGGCGAGCTTGGCAACCCAACGCAGATATGCAAAGGGGCTTGGTGAACTCGGCGATTCGGCAAGGCATGGTGAATTACCTGGGGCGGCGGTAGAGGGCGTATAGTTAACGTCGGTCAAACACATCATCTGACCTCTCCGCCAGTCGTAGCGGTTCTCCGTTCCACTGGACCAAGGAGAGTAAGGACGAGAGTGTGCTACTGCGTCAGTGCAAGTGTTCGGCGAGGATGGCAACGCAATGTAGATATGCAAAGGGGCTTGGCGGACTCGGCGATTCGGCAAGGCAAGGTGAATGGCCTGGGGTGGCGGTAGAGGGCGTTACACTTGCGTATCCATAATTGTTAATTATGCGAGCGCTGGCGGGTGCATCCTATCAAGCGCACATGCGATATATTTTGAACACACCTCACTTTAAGAACTTAACAACCTGAATCCAAGCGCCCTAATGAACCGGTCGAAGGATAACCTACGACTTTTGTTGTCACTGACAGAGATATTAATTATAAATTCATAACTATAAAATATAATATCTGTATAGAAATTCAAATACTTACAAGCCCTAAATATAAATATGTAATTTAGTCCTTTGACCATACATTCAATTTACGGTTGCATCATTTATCAATTTCAGTTGCCATGAAATCATATTCCTGATGACTAGATATAAAATAATGTTACAAAACAAAAATACAAAAAACGAAAACCAAAAAAAAAATAGTCAGTGTTAGCTTTTAATAATAATGTTAAGCAAACCCTTGGGGTGGTATGTTAGAGAGAATAGTTATTTGATAACTATATTATATTGTTACAGATGTGTAGGCCTATTATATTTTATTGAATTTAACTCATCGTTGACTACCTACCTAATAATTCTTGTTATTTGTCTGCATAAGGTGTGTAAACCATCTTATTTGTGGGCAGATGTTTTGGTACCACTTAAGTATAATATACTAAAATACGTAGGCACACTGCAACGCTTTAGAAATATATAAGAATTTTGCGTATTGGAAGTACTGAGGAATTAGTTTATAATGTTTTTGTTGGTCCCGTGAGGTATCATGAGTTTGTACATATCTTTACGTGCGAGTTCGGGATCCTCGCTACTACGCTTGGCTAAAATTGCGTAAACTTAAATATCTCGCCAATGTAAAGGGGCTTGGCGGACTCGGCGATTCGGCAAGCCAAGGTGGGTGGCTCAGGGTGGCCTGGGGCGGCAGCAGAGGGCGTATATTACCCTTGGTCAAACACATCATCTGTCCTCTACTCCAATCGTAGCAGTACCCCGTTCCACTGAACCAAAGAGAGTGAGGACCAAAGCGCGTGCCTGCGTCAGTGCAAGTGTTCGGTGAGGATGGCAACCCAACGCAGATATGCAAAGGGGCTTGGCGGACTCAGCGATTTGGCAAGGCAATGTGGATGGGCTAAGGCGGTGGTAGAAGGCGCGTAGTTACCGTTGGTCAAATGCATCATCTGACCTCTACTCCAGTCATAGCGGTTCCCCGTTCCACTGGGCCAAAGAGAGTGAGGACGAAAGCGCGAGCCTGCGTCAGTGCGAGTGTTCGGCGAGGATGGCAACCCAACGCAGATATGCAAAGGGGCTTGGTGGACTCGGCGATTCGGCAAGGCAAGGTGAATGGCCTGGGGCGGCAGTAGAGGGCGTTACACTTGCGTATCCGTAATTGCTTATTATGTGAGCGCTGGCGGGTGCATCCTTAATTATTAAGCGCACATGCGATATATTTTGGACACACTTCACTTTAAGAACTTAACAACATGAATCTAAGCGCCCTAATGAACCGGTCGAAGGATAACCTACCCCTTTTGTTGTCACTGACAGATATTAATCATAAATTCATAACTATAAATTATAATATCTGTATAGAAATTCAAATACATAAAAGCCTTAAATATAAATACCTATGTAATTTAATCCTTTGACCGTACATTCAATTAACGGTTGCATCATTTATAAATTTCAGTTGCTATGAAATCCTATTACTGATGACTAGATATTATAAAATAATGTTACAAAAAAAATACAAAAAACGCAAACCAAAAAAAAAATAGTCAGTGTTAGTTTTTAAAAATAATGTTAACAAATCCTTGGGGTGGTATGTTAGAGAGAATAGTTATTTGATAACTATATTATATTGTTACAGATGTGTAGGCCTATTATATTTTATTGAATTTAACTCATCGTTGACTACCTACCTAATAATTCTTGTTATTTGTCTGCATAAGGTGTGTAAACCATCTTATTTGTGGGCAGATGTTTTGGTACCACTTAAGTATAATATACTAAAATACGTAGGCACACTGCAACGCTTTAGAAATATATAAGAATTTTGCGTATTGGAAGTACTGAGGAATCCCTACTAATATTATCCCTACTAATATTATAAATGCGAAAGTAACTCTGTCTGTCTGTCTGTCTGTCTGTCTGTCTGTCTGTCTCACTTTTACGACTAAACCGCTGAACCGATTTTGATGAAATTTGGTATAGAGGTAGGTTAGACCTTGAGAAAGGACATAGGCTATGTTTGGTCGCGATAACCGACATCCACGCGGGCGGAGCCGCGGGCAAAAGCTAGTTAGTTTATAATGTTTTTGTTGGTCCCGTGAGGTATCATGAGTTTGTACATATCTTTACGTGCGAGTTCGGGATCCTCGCTAGTACGCTTGGCTAAAATTGCGTAAACTTAAATATCTCGCCAATGTAAAGGGGCTTGGCGGACTCGGCGATTCGGCAAGCCAAGGTGGGTGGCCCAGGGTGGCCTGTGGCGGCAGCAGAGGGCGTATATTACCCTTGGTCAAACACATCATCTGAACTCTACTCCAATCGTAGCAGTGCCCTGTTCCACTGGACCAAAGAGAGTGAGGACCAAAGCGCGTGCCTGCATCAGTGCGAGTGTTCGGTGAGGATGGCAACCCAACGCAGATATGCAAAGGGGCTTGGCGGACTCGGCGATTCGGCAAGGCAAGGTGAATGGCCTGGGGCGGCAGTAGAGGGCGTTACACTCGCGTATCCGTAATTGTTTATTATGCGAGCGCTGGCGGGTGTATCCTTAATTATCAAGCGCACATGCGATATATTTTGGACAGACCTCACTTTAAGAACTTAACAACATGAGTCTAAGCGCCCTAATGAACCGGTCGAAGGATAACCTACCCCTCTTGTTGTCACTGACAGATATTAATCATAAATTCATAACTATAAAATATAATATCTGTATAGAAATTCAAATACATAAAAGCCTTAAATATAAATACCTATGTAATTTAATCCTTTGACCGTACATTCAATTAACGGTTGCATCATTTATAAATTTCAGTTGCTATGAAATCCTATTACCTACTGATGACTAGATATAATAAAATAATGTTACAAAAAAAATACAAAAAACGCAAACCAAAAAAAAATAGTCAGTGTTAGTTTTTAAAAATAATGTTAACAAATCCTTGGGGTGGTATGTTAGAGAGAATAATTATTTGATAACTATATTATTATATCGTTACAGACGTGCCTGTATATTTTATTAAATTAAATTTATCGCTCACTCATCGTTGACTACCTAATAATTCTTGTTATTTGTCGCCATAAGGTGTGTAAACCATCTTATTTGTGGGCAGATGTTTGGTACTACTTAAGTATATTATACTAAAATACGTAGGCACACTGCAACGCTTTAGAAATAATATAAGATTTTTGCGTATTGGAAGTACTGAGGAAAAAGTTTATAATGTTTTTGTTGGTTCCGTGCGGTATCATGAGTTTGTACATATCTTTACGTGCGAGTTCGGGATCCTCGCTACTACGCTTGGCTAAAATTGCGTCAATTTAAATATCTCGCCAATGTAAAGGGGCTTGGCGGACTCGGCGATTCGGCAAGCCAAGGTGGGTGGCCTGGGGCGGCAGCAGAGGGCGTATATTACCCTTGGTCAAACACATCATCTGAACTCTACTCCAATCGTAGCGGTGCCCCGTTCCACTGGACCAAAAAGAGTGAGGACCAAAGCGCGTGCCTGCGTCAGTGCAAGTGTTCGGTGAGGATGGCAACCCAACGCAGATATGCAAAGGGGCTTGGCGGACTCAGCGATTTGGCAAGGCAATGTGGATGGGCTAAGGCGGTGGTAGAAGGCGCGTAGTTACCGTTGGTCAAATGCATCATCTGACCTCTACTCCAGTCATAGCGGTTCCCCGTTCCACTGGACCAAAGAGAGTGAGGACGAAAGCGCGAGCCTGCGTCAGTGCGAGTGTTCGGCGAGGATGGCAACCCAACGCAGGTATGCAAAGGGGCTTGGTAAACTCGGCGATTCGGCAAGGCAAGGTGAATGGCCTGGGGCGGCAGTAGAGGGCGTTACACTTGCGTATCCGTAATTGTTTATTATGCGAGCGCTTGCGGGTGTATCCTTAATTATCAAGCGCACATGCGATATACATATTTTGGACACACCTCACTTTAAGAACTTAACAACATGAGTCTAAGCGTCCTAATGAACCGGTCGAAGGATAACCTACCCCTCTTGTTGTCACTGACAGATATTAATCATAAATTCATAACTATAAAATATAATATCTGTATAGAAATTCAAATACATAAAAGCCTTAAATATAAATACCTATGTAATTTAATCCTTTGACCGTACATTCAATTTACGGTTGCATCATTTATAAATTTCAGTTGCTATGAAATCCTATTAACTGATGACTAGATCAGTATAATAAAATAATGTTACAAAAAAAATACAAAAAACGCAAACCAAAAAAAAATAGTCAGTGTTAGTTTTTAAAAATAATGTAAAAAAATCCTTGGGGTGGTATGTTAGAGAGAATAATTATTTGATAACTATATTATTATATCGTTACAGACGTGTCTAATATATTTTATTAAATTAAATTTAACGCTGACTCATCGTTGACTACCTAATAATTCTTGTTATTTACCTGCCTATAGGTGCCTAAACCATCTTATTTTTGGGCCGATATTTTGGTACTAACTATTATTTAATAAAATACGTAGGCACAATGCAACACTTTAGAAATACATAAGATTTACGCGTGTAGGAAGCAATAAGAGATTATCTCATAATGTTTTTGTTGGTCTCGTGCGGTATCATGAATTTGTATATATCTTTGCGAGCTCGGGATCCTCGCTACTACGCTTGGCTAAAATTGCCGAAATATAAATGTGTAAAATACAGAGATATAGTGTTAACATAATATATAATAACAAAAATAAATCAGACAATTCACTAATAGGTCTATTTTTTTTATTTGACTTGTTTAGAAGTAAGTGAAGTTTTATGATAACAATCAAATTAGTCGTCTACAGACAATCTAAATGTTCACCTCTTTAACGCCTTCACTTCACTCACTTTAAACGCTTGTTAAAAAGCATCTAATAGCCCTAATGAACCTAACGAAGAATTATACATTTTTTCGGTGATTGACAGTTCATAAATACCTATAGCCAAAATTCAAAAATGGCTAACTTAATGTTTAGGGAATATAACTATCTTTGATTGTTAATGTTTTGTTTCATAACTCAGATACCTACATAAATAAATACATTTTCAACACACTTGCTTATAAACAGGCTTTTATTTCACCGCAATTAAGCACGAAATGACACTCATTATAAAACTTTTTCATTGCTATTATTCACAAAAGTGAGTTATAGACTTCTTTTTTTAATTTCATTGATTAAGTTGCTTTGTTCTTAAAAAAGTTTTGATACAAAAAAGATCGTGTCCAATATTACAAACGAATTAATATACCTATTGCTTGCTCATTTCATGCAACTTCGTATTTTAAAAGATAATTTCAACTTGCAGTACGTGTTTAATAAACAAAAATTTCACTTAAATGTATTTTTTTTTCTCTGTGAGTATTTACAGAGAAAAAAAATCATAATTCAAATAAGTAAGTAGATGACAAGGCAGCATAATGATAGCATCTTACCCTGTTCCGAAAGGAACAAATAAGAAAAATGTTAGATGCGCGCGCATATTTATGACAAGTATGACAACAAATAGATTTTTACTATTGTGTTTTGATTGTGTTATGTAGTATTTTTAGTATTATTTTATTCGCAAGTGTGTTGAAAATAATCGTATGCCACTCGCGTGTATGGTGATTACCGTCCTCGGCTCTCTTAAGACCCTCGCCTTGCGGCTCGGGTCTCAATGTCGCCTCAGCGGTAATCACCAACTTTACACGCTTGTACCATAATGTACTATTAAATACTTAAATACAGCTGCACACTACATATTAGGAACCTGTATCCACTCATAGTATCCATAATTCATTCATAATAAATAGTAAGAAAATTCGAAAATACCTAGGTACTACTAATAGTGGAACAGACATAACATAATCAAAGATAGCTCTCTCCATTTGTGACTGCAATTTGTAGATGAAATAACATAATAGAAATATAATACCAATGTACAGAAATCTCGTGGCTAAATATTAACCGTATGAGTTTGTAAAGTCAAACAATTTTGGTCAGGTCAGTCTTAGGATGGGGGACCATTCTTAACACACTGAAACCCCTCCGTGCCTCGGAAAGCACCGTTAAGCCGTCGATCCCGGCTGCCAAACGAACATCTATGTTAGTCTGACAACTGGTCTGATTACAGTACTTCGATATCGCCTGTGTGAAGGTCATAATATGGGTGTCACTTGACATACCTATCGTAATTTAGTCTGTTCGTAGTTGATTGATAAACCGACATCTACTTTTTTTAGTTGGGAAAAGGCTCGGAGGATGGTACGAGTACCTATAAATACAATAAAAATGTAAATATTGACTTGTAGATACAATTATAGCTTATTCCTATTGTAGTTCCTATTTAAATAAAAGCAAAGCTTCGAATTTTTTTAAGGCAAGACCTTGCAGTTTTACGTCCAAAATACTTAGATATTAGTATGTGTTATGTTATTTGTTTACCAATATTTAATAATTTAAACATACATGTACATAATGCGAAAGGGTTTTCAGAGACAACGAGAGTAATTCGTAGTTTTAAATTGTACTTATTCAATCATAAACTTAAAAACTTAATTTAAACGCAATAACAAAATTAGGTACAATTTAAACGTATGTAAAGGCACAATAATGCGGCTAACACAGAACAAATGCGGTTAGCACAGAACGATGATAATCAAAAAATAGAAGTAACGCACGAAAATCACACTGTGTCTACGACATCAGACCTATTACAATACCAACCACCGAAGGTTTATCCACAAATTCCAATTAACCCACCTTTTTGCTGAAGGTAACATTGTCCGCGGCGTTATGCGTGTGCTTGCATACATGCCCCTGTTTCGTACAAAATAATACTGAGCGTGCACATATTTTCATGCGAAAATACGTAAAATATGAAAGAAACAGGACGCAGTGCGGACTTCTGTACGCGTGCACACGCATATAGCAGCGGACGCTGCGCGCGTTACGTCCTCTTGAGAGGTGGCAAACCAGAACCCTCGGAACGAATAGTTCTGATGTCGGATGTTTATCCGACATTTATACTACTTCAGTGGTTTCGATTTCTTCGCGTCAATGGCGAAGTTAACCCAGAAAAAGGGACAATCCTCAATGGTTGCTCGAAATTCCACAACCAGGAATAATGCCTAATTAACGGCAATTGGCATATCATCTCCTACGGGAAATTAACTAGTAAAATTAGCATTACTCTCATCTCTTCTCATAATAAAATTCGATGACAGCCACTCGCATCTCCAGTTTTCAATTGTACAACGTTCAAACCTCATTCATTACTTCATCATTTCATTCATATTCATTCATTTTCACTAGTATTATGCCGTAGTCTTAGCCTTTTAAGATCAAATATATAAAGTGGTAGGACCTGGTCTTATCATGATCTTATAAGTTTAGTCTAACTTAGGAAAATAATATAATATTAGACTAGTGGTAAGTCAATAAGCGTGTTTTTTTTAATATTATGAATGATTTTCTTTATACCCAACATAAAAACGTAGTTCCATTCACAGCTGGGTTGCTATTACCAAAGAATCTAAACCAAATGTAATGTACCTACTATCAAGCTTAATAATTTGTTTATACCAAACACGATACATATTATGATCAAAAAGAACAAAAATAGTTGGACCTTGAAAACCAGATTTAATATACCTGTAAGCCATCTGAACCAAAATATGGAGGGATGGGTAAACGAACCCGGGTTCCATAGTGCTAGCTTGATAACTAAGGCTGGCACTCATTATTTGACCTAGTTAGACGGAAACGAAGCGGATATACAGAGCCTAATTGAGCATAGTAAGATTTTTATCGGACGACCACCTTCGCTTTATTCTCATTAAATCAAATCTCATTTTGAGGACCTTTCATATACATATAAATGAAGTGTTACCAACGCCTCACTTGAATGAAGTTTCATCAAACCACAATCCTTCTTTTTAACCGACTTCAAAAAGGAGGAGGTTCTCAATTCGATTAGTTTTTTTTTATTATTTTTATTTTTTTTTATGTATGTACACCGATTACTCCTAGCTTACTGATGCGATTTCCGTGATTCTTTTTTTTATTCGATGCGAAATAGTTGTCATTTGGTCCCATAGAAATTTAACATAGTTTGGCCCAGTAGTTTTCATTTTATGATGTTTTTTGTAGTCGGTTTTTTTATACTATGTTTCACTCGGGTTCTCGGCAACAACCCCCTAATAATGAAAAGGTCCATATTTAAGTTACGTGAGCACGCGTGTTAAAAGAACATTTTGCTAACATATTGAGGAGACGGTTATTATGAATATTAAACCGTAGTTACTTTGACTATGTCTGGTAGAATGGTAGAACCATCCAAACTCTCTGATTCCTTAATAAACATCTACAAATAGTCACATCTATAAGGTCTTTGCACTTTCACTGGCTCTTAGACCATAATACGATAAGTAATTTTGGACTATTCCTACCTGTTCTATTAACAGCATTTTTATCCATTAGTTCTTCTCTGATAAACCTGAACAATGCAGTGACAGTAAACAATAAATATAGATATTATCCATAGTCCAACTGGTGGTAATACTAAGTTACCATTAAGTTAAAGTTATACGTTCTTGTTTCAAACACACCAGCTAGCTACTATTTACACCTCTGGAGATTAAAGCTAGAGATATTCGCCTGCCTCTGTGACCGCCACAAAGTCAGGTTTGGTCCGCGTTCAATGCAATATTAGCTTATGAGAACATGCGTATTTGCATTGGTCTGGGTATTGCCGTGCACCTTAAACCGTCACTCGGTCCCGGTTGCCATACGAACATCTATGCCAGTCGTTACGGGTAGTTGGAGCCCTAAAAAGTCCAACACTGGTCTAACTGCAACACTTGCGTTGTGTTGTGGGCGACAGATGGCAGTCGCTTCACGGATAATATCAAAGTTAGACAAACACGAAGTTAGACTGGAAAAAGCGGACCCCAGACTCCGAGGTGAAAGTTTATTTGTAGAAATTTATTTGTAGACGCTCATCACCACTACTATTAAATCATAGATTGTATATACTCGTAGGTAAGTTATTACAATACAATACATAAAATTATAAGCTACGTAGGAACATAAGGTTATTTGGAACCTAAACACCTCGATATACTTGCAAATATTTAGATTCTATAATCACTATACATATAAATAAGCCTATACTTATGAATAATATATACCTACAGGTTGAAATGTACAGTGGATTTAAAATCAGGAGTACTTTCAGTACTTGTGGTTGATAACAAGGGATAATTTTTACTGTTAAGCTTAGGGCACCGGCCCCTATAAGTAAAAAAACGCACAAAGTTTGCACAGTAAAACGTTAGGAACCTGTTAGACGTAAGATCTTATCTGTTAAGTCTCTTGTTCTGACAGTCTCGGGTTTTGTGCTCGGGTATGACAAAAAGTGTTACCCATATCGTTTTTCTGCTCAAAATTTCTCAGTACCAGCTGGTAGCCAGGCAACGGTGCCCAATAGACGGCATTATGTGCACGTCCCTAGTGGTTGCGGCCCTAAAACAACTGGTTCACCTCTGCCTATCATTTCGCCCTTTTTAGTATTTTTATATCATAGTAACTATTTAAATTAAATATGACCATTTCTCATCTATATTTTTTTTATAGCTGAGTAGTAACAACCTAAACTATGTACTACTAAAACTGCCTTAAAATGCATGATGCGAAGTTGCACGTATCCGTTTTAAATACTAGGTGCGGTATAAAAAATACTAAAATTCTAGATTGCCATTCGGTGTAACTCAAAAAGATGGTGTCCAATGTAATACGATAATTAGAAGTCGGTTAAGTTCGACTTCTAAGGTTTGTTTACATTATTCTAGTTATTTTTTCAAAACGCTCACTAGTACCGTAGTATTCCTAATGGGAAGTTTCCATGGAAATTACCGTTTTAATGTACCTACAATCAAAAAACTGATTTGATTTAACAGACAAGTGCCCAATCCATATTTAATACCTACACATAAATTAATTAATATAAAAAAGCTCAGTCTTTCAGTTGCATATTGGCATGTCAACGCATTCAATTGGCATGTCAACGCATTTAAAGCTAAGGCCGTCCGCTATCTCATGCGGACGGCTGCATGTCGCATGCAAGAGTATAGTATAGTATGCGTTCGCTGATACTAAGTATTAAGCTCCACTAGTATTCCTAGAGTGAATACTTACTAGTAATTATGGTTACTAGTACTGTTTTAAAAATCCCCTCCAGCTACACTAAACAACTTGTATTAGTAGGAGTGGGATCACGTCGGTAGTGTAATGGCCAGGATTCAGACCCGGGATTTCTCGATCGTAAGGTCCGACTCCTTCACCATTAAATCTCTGATACTTAAGTATAAGTTAGTTGTAGGAAGGTCATAAAGCGTGTCAAAATTAAAGGGTGTGCGACTATTTAACCACAGCGATATAACCCGTACAATTATGGGAGTTCGTTAGAAGTTCGCTATGTCTTATAAATAGTATAGTTGCAGATTACATTTTGCCGGTTGTTAGCGCGTTTGTGGGGAGTAACAACAAACATTCAACCCACTTTGCCTCGGCCCGCGATATTACGAATGCGTACACGATTTCGGACAAAAAGGCTCGTCTGCCCCTCTAGACAAGTGGTAATTCGTCAGCTGGCGTTTTGTAGAATAGAATGCCAAATGTATGGGATTTGACGTATATGATAGGCGTCAACGAATGTCAAAAACGTCAAATCCTATACATTCATCATTCTATTCCATGATACGCCGAGCAACGAATAGCCACTTGTCTAAGGGGGCTGAACTCACAGACACGTTTATCATAGTACATGCGTCCGTATCAATGTCCGTGAAACATCGCACCGTGGAAACCAACTGTGCAATTCTCTGAATACAGCGTCGAGCGTCATTAGTCGGTTTTCAGTGACGTCACCCATTCCGACCAATGTTTACGGACTATCACACGTATTGCAAGGGGCCGTGCGTCCATCACCTATATTATTTAGCCCATAATTTATATAAAATGGTAATTAAATACCAGCTACAGCTATACCACACCATTGTGTTCTCATCAATTTATTGTAAATCTTTAGCAATTTATATAATAATGTTGATTTTTCACTCAGTAATTCTTAAAGACAAGACCCTCGATACTTATTTGCATTCTAAGGGGATCAAAGGGACATCTATTAATCTATTTACTCTTATCCAATAATAATAAGATAGCAGAAAGACGTATAGTGAGACTAAATAGAGATTTCAAAACTTAACACTAGCTGGCCCTACGAACTTCGTACCGCCTAACAGTCGATTCTTTTTTTTTAATTTTTCTCTCCGTAATAACCATCCTCGTACTTCAAGGAATATTCTAAAAAAAGAATTAGCGAAATCGGTTCAGCCGTTCTCGAGATTTGCGCTTAGCAACACATTTGTGGATTCATTTTTATATTATAGATATGAATTCATCATAATAACTTTTTTTTTTTAATGGTTGTTAGCATAGTTGTTCCCTTTCGAACCTACCAAACATTTACCAATTATTTCCCAATTTAAATAGTCCAGACGGCCTCTGTGGCGGAGCAGCAGGCACATGCTGTAACAAACATCTCGAATGATCGAAGTGAGCTCGATAGCTGAATCCGCGGTGATTTGTCAATTTCGCGAATGATCGAAGTGAGCTCGATAGCTGAATCCGCGGTGATTTGTCAATTTCGCGAAATTGACCAATCACCGCGGATTCAGCTATCGAGCTCACTTCGATCATTCGAGATGTTTGTTCGAAATTGACAAATCACCGCGGATTCAGCTATCGAGCTCACTTCGATCATTCGAGATGTTTGTTACAGCATGTGCCTGCAGTAGTGCATTCGACTACGACGCAGGGGGCCCGGGTTCAATTCCCGCTTAGTGCAAATATTTGTATTCTTGAATATGTATTTGCATAGCATACATCCGCATTCTAGTTCCCATAACACAAGCTAGTTAAAATTATGCTTAGGTCCTTTGGGTCTCGATAGCGTTGTGTAAAATGTCGTAGAATGTTTACTTATTATTATTAAATAACAACTTCAGCATCATACCGACTCGATGTTATAATTATTACTATTAATAACTATTATTATTATTTCAAAATTAGATTGATTCTCACTGACCCCTAAGAACGAACAGTCCCTATTATACGCATTTAAACTATGTTCTCTTTTATGATTTTTGGCTTCACGGTCTTGTATGCACACATTGCACACCTGTCTACAAAGATTCGTCGTCAACCGTTTGAAATATTGCACTGTATAAATGAAAAGGCACCATGGTACATAAAATTTAACGTGGCCCCTTATTCTGAGTGACAAACCGTTTTGTAACTAGGTACGCTCGTTCGTCAAAGCCGACACATTTAAGTTGGTCTAGTTTTTTACCAGTTCTCTCTTCTATGTTAACCAATTGTAATCCACCATCTTCTCACGTTACAACTGCATTTTTGAAACTCTACGACACTCAGAATAATGCCCCTTATTTCAGTTTAGTTTTATTATTATTTTAATTTATTAATATTTAAGTAAGTTAAAGGTTCAACCCCACCAAACGGACGGCATCGGAACGGATTTTACAATCTCTAAACAAAATAAATCTTATATCACAGCATTTAAAGTTTATATTACCAAGTCACGCATGACAGCTTGACGTGCGTCATGCCGCCGCACGTCGCTGTCAAGCTGTTGTGCGTGACTTGGTAATATAAACTTCAAAAAATAAAATCGGCCAAGTGCGAGTCGGACTCGCCCATGAAGGGTTCCGTAGTAGCAAAAGTGAAAATTGCGGTTTATGACGTATTAAAAAAAAACTGCTGACTGGATCTTGTTTGAACCAATTTTTAGTGGTAGTTTGCATAGCAATTTACATCATATATTTTTTTTAGATTTATCATTCCCTTATTTTAGAAGTTAGAGGGGGGGACACACATTTTTCCTCTTTGGAAGTGTCTCTCGCGCAAACTATTCAGTTTAGAAAAAAAATGATGTTAGAAACCTCAATAGCATTTTTAAAGACCTATTTATAGATACCCCACACGTATGGGTTTGATGAAAAAAAAATTTAGAGTTTCAGTTCTAAGTATGGGGACCCCCAAAATTTTATGCATTTTTTTTATTTTTGTGTGAAATTCTTAATGCGGTTCACAGAATACATCTTCTTACCAAATTTCAACAGCATAGGCCTTATAGTTTCGGAGAAAAGTGGCTGTGACATACGGACGGACAGACAGACAGACAGACGGACGGACGGACATGACGAATCTATAAGGGTTCCGTTTTTTGCCATTTGGCTACGGAACCCTAAAAACACTGTGATAATAAGATTTAATTTTGTTTAAAGATTGTAAAATCCGGGCCGATGCCGTCCGTTTGGTGGGGTTGGACCTTAATTGTAAATATTTTAGCGTGCATTATTAACCAAACACGCATATTAACAACTAAATTGCAACTAATCCATAATATACGTGAAACCATGTGCTCTGCAATGGAATTCTGTAAGCGCATAACGACGCGCACAGCTTTGCGATTGTCTTTGGTCGCACTGGGTGACGTCACTGGAGATCGACCAATGACAATCATTTATTATTTAGGTTGATATTTTAGTTTCTTAATCATTGCTCAAAATATAAAAATAAATAAATATAATATAAAAAAACATATTAATATAATTCATGTTAGTTCAATATAGAAAATAAAATTAAAGATTCAACACGAAACTTAATAGGCAAATGTATTATCAATATACATTAAAGCCACGCTTCTATAGCAGCAGCATAAGCCTCTACAACTGCAGCATTCTGAAATTGTCAGACTATAAAACCATGGTCTTAATTGACCAAAACTGCAGTGCTTTTAACAATAAGGGTTTTAAAGCTTTTAGTACGCTTGACTACAAAGTTCTATGCAAAATCTACCAAAGGAATGATGCCATTAGTCATTTGGTGTCATATTCAACTAGCTTCCACGACTTGGTCTGCGTGGGCTTCGATGGGTTTTATTTTATTATATTATATTTTTGTGACCTAATTTTGGAACAGCTTTCTTAGCTAATTTACTCATTTTCTTGTTGTTTTTATAATAAGTTTAAGAAAAAAACCGCCGCATTCATCCAGTTTTGATTTTTTGACCACCGCCATTCCTGTTATTCCTATTGGTGGGTAGGTAATCATTGAGTTTGTGTTATTGTTGTATGATTATTTAGATCTATGTAGGAATTAAGAAGAGTTTTGTTAACACACAAAAGTAATGTCAGAAAGTCGAACATAAAATCGAACTAAATAAATCTTTGTCATTGTTTTAGTTTTAATATTACTGTGTGACCAAGCTACGCTGAAGCTTATTTCGTTTTTACAAGACTCACACCATACAGCAGAATATGCTTTATGGTGTATACAAACCAACTATCTAATTTAATTAATTAATTTTCACCCATATCCGTAACTGATTTCAAAAAAGGAGGTTCTATATTCGACCCGTTTGTTTGTAGGTATAATATATAATATTGATA
Organism: Eilema depressum; assembly: GCA_914767945.1. NCBI lineage: Eukaryota > Metazoa > Arthropoda > Insecta > Lepidoptera > Erebidae > Eilema > Eilema depressum. The sequence goes on along the minus strand of OU612012.1, from coordinate 27,967,121 downwards.
ATATATTCAATACAGCTTCAGAAGGTAAGAGGGAGACTAGACTAGACACGAAAAATTATAGAAAGATGGAAATGAGAAGGGAAGACTGATATTTGGTGCATTAATTCAGAGAAGGCATGTAATGGGAAGACTGGCAACTATTTAGAAAACACCACAACACGCGGGAGTGGATTATTGAGATAGAAGCCTTATTATAAAACTAAAAAAAGCAGGAACCAGTAATTGAGATTAACTGAGCAAAAACAACAGCAGAAATTCAACTAAATGTAAGACTGGACTATCCTCTGTTAATAATAATTTAAAAACCGAATAATACAGAGAGTACAAAATCGTGAGGTCAAAATCATTATAAATCAGGAAAATATGAATCAAATTGCACTTTATGGATGGAAAAAGATTTGAACTACAGGGGACTGAGTCCCGTTGAAAATTTTTGAAAGGTCGTTCTGAAAAATTATTGAGAGAGAAGTTCTATCTTAATAGTCATCGAGTGCCGGGGGCGGAAAGGGGTGTATAGGGGCCCACCAAGATCTTCGGAGTCCAAGCCAACCTCACCTGCAAGCCGGTGCACCTGCTGAATAACGGACGAGGCTCTGGCGCCTTGGCCTACCTGAATCAACAACTAGGGGAAGAGGTAAGCCAAGAAGATCATTCATTTGAGACTGATGAAAATGAAGATGAAGATGTAAGAACGTTTTAAGGAAGGTTTTGATAAAAAATAACATTAGATGTTGTATCCAATTTAGTCTTACCTGAAGTTTTGATCAAACTGTACCGCAACGATACCAAAGTAGGACTGGAAATGATAAAAACCATGAAATTAAGCACCCTGCTATGCTACGCAAGTCTTAGTAGTCAAAAGTGCCAAAATAAAAGTGCCAAAGGTAATCAAATAACTGTGTTATATTTTATACTAAAAATCAAACTGCTTTAGCAGTAATGTGCGACTACTAAAATGTAGTCATGGATTCGATAGAATTATTTTCTATAAAACATTTTAAGACAATAATGAACCTACTTTAAAATTTTAGAAGGCACACCGAGATTTGAAGAAGTAAACTGCACTTCGTTAGTTGTTTTTAGAGCTTGAGGATGAACATAGTGGAGTACACAAGAGAGACAACGAGGTAAGGGAAGAGATCAACCAACGAACATACATAGGGATACAGAACCTCCTTTTTTGGAATCCAGGCAATAAGATCGGTCTTTTTTAAAGCCAAGATTGACAATTTTAACATTTATTTAAAACAATAAACCGTCTTCAAAATCCAGGGAAACATCAAAAATAGGCACTGCAATTTAAAAACAATTGAATCACAGATTCTATTTAAAAGATGAGAATGTGCATAGAATTTTTAATAAAGTCTGTGCCAAAACCGCTGTATAATTATCACCAAAATGCAATATCATTCGAAATCAAATCGTCTGATAATAACATCTACCCGTTTAGATTTTGTCAGTTAGTAAGTGACTGCACTGACACGGTTGCACGGCGAAACTTGATATGTAGTGGGAGTGGACCTATACTGTTTGGCATGTCACGGACTATCACAGAAAACTAACGTTTTATGAAAGCTGGTCAAGCCATCTTATCGCACATTTTTTTCCTTTTGAATTAACTTTTCAGTGCCTATTTTTGATGTATTATTGGCAATTGAATTCGTTATATATCAGATGAATGACTGTCGAAATAAGCGTGAATGTCTTCTTGCATTTTTTTAATCATGTAAGTTGGTGTTTAGATTATAATCGTAAATCTCTATCTCTACCGTTCTCTCTCGATTATTTACTATCCTCTAAAACTAACTTACTTAAAATGGGTTCAAAATTTTTTCGAGTATCATTTTTACTAGGCATCTTAACTTTGACAAAATTATCAACATTCGGACAGCCTACATTAAGCTTAGTTTAGTTACCCAGTACAATTTTCAATGTTTCTATGAATTTGTGAGCCCAGTGGCACAAGCAGGCGTCACAGTATACGGTGAAACATTTTTAAATAACGGGCGAGTTTACTATGACCGTAGAAACAGTACCAAACCACTGCGCCGTTGGCTCCACTTCTCGTCTAATTGTAAGTCTATTAATATAAGAATAAATGTCTATATATTTATTATATTTAATATTATGTAGCTGATAAATCAATTGTACACGTATTTTTTATAGGTATCGTCCTAATATATGTATACAGCAATCGGGACTTTACAAACATTTAGATCTCACAAACACATGGATCCTACATGAATTCTATTTAACATTAGTAAGTTTGGCATTAAGTACACGAATACCTGACGATTACGTAATCGCTGTATATTAGGACGATGCCATGCCCATAAGGCTGTCCGTTACCTAGTGTACACATACAGTAGTACGGGCGTCTGTTTCGTGCAAATTCTACGAATTTGGTGCTAAAAATACTAATGTACGCGGCGCTATATAGCACATAGCAGTACTCAGTGCCCGCATCCGTACACACGCATAAGGCAACGGACATTGTAAAATATTCAGTATTCTATGATTTAGTAATTATAAATTCAGTTCTTGCCCCCTGTAGATTTACATTTGACAATTAGGTACAACAATCTTGCCAGCACTGACAAATATTTTTTTGCAATATTTTTTGGCTGTAGTTTGTACTAGGATATTAAATACTAGAGTTAATTAATAACAATGTCTTATATTTTATCTGTAATAGTATATTGGTTAATATGTTTGATTTTAATATCATTGTACGATTACTGGTGAAGTCTTGAGTTGAATCTATAATCGTTTATTTTATTATTGACTGATCTATACTAATATTATATAGCTGAATAATTTGTTTGTTTGAACTTGCTAATCTGGAGGAAAGGGTGGGGGCATGAGTGGGGGAAGGGGGGAAGGGTGGGGGCATTTGTGGAGGGGCGAGTAGAGAGTCGATTTGAGAATCGAGTACCTACGCTTGAGCGTTAAACCAGGCCACGCTCACTCTATGTACTTGCGCGCTCTCGCCGCCGGTCGCCGACGGTCCTCGGTCGTCAGTCGGGCTGTCGCTAGCCGCGCGTGCACACGCGCGTAATAAAGTACCTAAGGTTTGGTTATATTATTACGTTTCAATCTTTTTGTTTGTTGAGTCTTTTTGTTTGTTATTAATATAATTAATACTCAATCTATGATGCTATTATGAAAGCATATCACGGATGCCGAATCTAGCAAATCAAATAAAAATCTTACTTCTGCTTGCCTGTTAATGAAGAACGGCAAGTAGGTACTTACTTAATAAGTGTAATTACATTCGTTAAGTTACTGTAGGTACCTACCTATGACAATATTTAATATACATAGGTAGGTACATATCTTGTACAAAGTAATATAGGTACCTACCTACCCACTTCGCTACCTACTATACGGAAAGACTTAAAAATGTTGGATTCAGTACTTAGTCTATTCAGTAACAGATTGGTTGTTACAATATGTAGTTATCTGACCTAGTACCTACTTATAGCTAACGGCTCGGGTTCAGTCTTAACACTTGAATGCAATCATAAATAAAAAATTGTAAGTACTCGTAGGATGGTATCGCGAGGCGATCAGCGACCGGCGATGGTCGCCGCCGCCCGCACCGCTCTGTCGCGGGCTGGCGTTTGACTCTCGTGTACTTGTGGAGGTATAATATTGTTTGTGCGTTACCTCTACTGCATTGTTTGCGTTCAGACCAAATATATAATAATCGCCACTGTGCACTGAGAATAGTAGTTTATCTAAGGCCTTGTCTAAGCTTACCTACTCTTGAGTTGCTGACCGGTAGGATTGTGATTGAGATGAAATACATATTGACCGAATGTCCAATAATATTCGGCTATTATTCGATATTCGATGAATAGGTGAGAAAAATGTCAAACTATTGTAAACTAGTGTAAAGCCTTTATTAAGCGAGGCAACCCTAGCGGCATTATACGTAACTACGAGGACGACGCCGAGCGACTGCAAAGTAATAATAACCGTATGGCTGTCTGTTAAGATACATATTCGTATGGAGGTGGTTGATCACGTGGACTTGTAGGCACTTATCTGAGTTGGATCGTTAATTTTCCAGGCAGTGAGTTATCTGTTCCAACTATTAGGTAATCTGTGGTTAAACACCCAAAACTAACGACTCATCGCTCAACCCTCGACTGTCACAGCTCTAAAATTTACAACACTACTTATCATATAATATTAAGTTAGTTTCATTTGCATTTGAAGTTTTTTCTTTATACGCAGTTCGTTATTAATTGTAAGGAGTAATTAGAAGGCACCGCAATAGAACATGAAATCAGAACACGATTTGTCGCTCGCGTTGTGATTAGAGTAATAGGTATAAAATAAAGTTGTAAAAAAACTTGCATTATTATTTGGTTATCAACACGCAACCATAGAATACACACACATACATACCATATACATACATACCATACACATACATACCATACACATACATACCATACACATACATACCATACACATACATACCATACACCTACATACCGTACACATACATACCATATACATACATAACATACACATACATACCATACACCTACATACCATACACATACATGTCCAAACTCCGCCAAACAGGGCGCTAAACGAGGACTGATGAACTCAGCAATAGGTCTGATGTAGGAGACGCCGTGTGTTTTAAGTCGGTTCAACTTCGATAATAGCCGCCTCGTCGTCGTTAAGGCGACGACGTGGCTACTGGCTACCACCTGAGCGAATTTCACACGTTAATAAAAAAAAAGAATTATAAAGTTTGGTGGCGGGGAGCCAAGATCAGGATTGAGTTATATTTATTGCGTTTAAGTAACTTAGCCTTAACTTAGGTATTACACAACAAGTAGCACAGTTAACAACGCTCACAATATTAAATTATTTTTTGTGGGCACCGTGCACGTGTCTCATTCGCTCTGCTAAAACGGGAAAAACGCAATAACACCTCTCCCGGCAAAGACACCGTGTGTTTTTGGTCGGTTCAACTCCGATAATAGTCACTTCGTAGTGGTAAAGACGAGGTAACAGCTCTAGATTTTCACACTTAAATAAAAAAAATAGTGGTTCTGTTATAATTTGGTGGCAGACAGATTTGATTTCATGTTATACGAGTATTGCGTTTTAACGTAATGTAACATGAAATCAAACTAGGATTGACATGTTTTTGTTGTTAGACTGATTAGGTAAAATATCCGAATCCCTTCACCGAGCAGGGCGCCAAGGCCGTCCATTGGCTCATGCGTATAAAACACGTATTCATGCACCTGTTTCGGGGAGGGTAGGAGGACGTGCTCTCCAAACTATTGTCGAGGATTGGTGAGCATTCCGCCCCATGAGAAAACTCGGCAATAGGTCTGAAGTCGGAGACACCGTGTGTTTTAAGTCGGTTAAACTCCGATAATAGCCGCTTCGTCGTCGCGAAGGCACAGAATAAGTAAGTAATAGTACTACGGCCAAGGCGAGGTGGTAGCTCGGCAGATTTCACACGTAAATAAAAAAAAATTATAACTTTATTAGATCTAGGCCGCGAAGCTTGCAATGCACATTAATACTTAATTTTAAGTATATAATGTTTAAGGAATTGATAAGTTTGATGACAGACATCCTTTGCTGATTTCGTTTTATTATGCGTTTTACCGTAAAATAACTTGAAATCAGATTAGGATTGTTTTCTGTTGTTTTAGTATAATTAAATAACGCGCACAATATGTAGTAGTTTACGTAATGATAAGATTTAAATGTACCTATTAGTGAAAAAAGCTGTAATTGTAAAAAATCCCAAAAAAATGTTATACATTTATGTCTTATCCTAATTCGAAGCATAAATATTTTGTATAAAAATAATTTAAAAAAAGCAAAAAAAAATAATGAAAAATATTTATGCGCATGGTCCCTGGGCAGGTCATCAGCCCGAAATTAAAACCCCATACTTAAAATATTAAATATAAAATAAGAAAATAAAAAAATAAAAAGAAAAAAAAAATACAAAAGTACTTAAAAAGATAAAAAAAAATATAAAAAAATAAAGAATAAAAATAAAAAAGATTAAAAAATAAAAAGAATAAAAAATATAAAAAAATAATAAAAATAAAAAGAATAGAAAAAATAAAAAAATCATAAGGAATAAAAAAAATAAAAAAATGTAAGTTTACGTTTACAAACTCAAGCACAAAAAGCAAAGTCTATCAACAACAGACTTTACCCTTAATTTACTCGAGCCATTATCAAAATGGGGCGGTTATCGGCCTCTATCTCAGTTGTCAAAGTAAAGACCACCATTTTAGTACTGTTTACTTCTGAAATTCAAATTCAAATAATTTTATTGCAGACTTTCGTCCATATAATTAGTTAAATACAAACAAAACTGTAAAATGTTGACCGTCATTGATAGAATTTCACTTACAGCCTTCCTGACTGGGTTAAGTCAATTGTTCAAACTTTGGGATACCAGCATCTTATGTCTTGCTATATTTAATTTATTCCTCTCATAAAAAGCATACAAGAGAGCAGGCCAGTGGAAGCACAGCGCTCGTGTCTCGCGCGCCCTTCTAACGGGGAAAAACGGTCTGCTTCCTTCAAAACTGTTGTCAAGAGTTGGAGGGCATTCTGCTCTGCAGTCAAACCGCCTCTCCCGGCAATAAGCTGATGTCAGAGACACCGTGTGTTTTTAGTCGGTTCAACTTCTATAACAGCCACTTCGTTGTTGAAAACGCGAGGTGGTAGCTCAGTAGATTTCACACGTAAATAAAAAACAGCTATTAAGTTTGGTGGCAGGCAGTCTTTACGCTGATATCATGTTGGAATGCGTTTTACCACAATGTAACATGAAATCAGACTAGGATTGTTTTCTGTTCCAATCTTAATTATACTCGTAGAATCGTAATTCGCGATAAGCCGCAAAGTTAGTTACACGCACAAAAAAAATTAGACTAAGATGAAATGCAATACCTACATTTACATCTTATTCTGTCCATTCAAAGCATAAATACTTTGCAAACCTCTAAACTATGCCATAAAAGCCAGTTAAATTTGACATAATAAAGGAAACCTATCTAAAACTTTTATTTTACACAATGATAGCTTACAATTATTATAAATACTCCCTTACTTTTTTCCCTTCATATAGTTAGTATGTGTTATTAACTTTATATTTCTGTTTATAAGAAGTGATAGTTGTATAATGTTTATAATACTTTACGTAAAGCCGTATATTTATTTCGTTTTAGGTACTTATTTCTCTCTCACTCTCTCTCTCTTTCTCCCCTCTCTCTCTCTCTTTTTTCCTCTATCTTTCTCTCTCTGCCTCTCTTTATTTTTAATTCACCTTGTGTCTAGTTTATCTGCTATGTATAATAATTCAAATAAAATAAAGTTAAACATTACAGTACTAAAAAAAAATTAAAACTAAAACTATGTAACCGATCTAATAATAATTATACAAATAAGTATTTATGCTTTGACTTATGGATTTCGAAGCCTAAATGTTTTCAAACTAAAACCTCATTACTATTAGGCTACATTTGACGCGCCATGTTGCACTACATTGTTGCACAACAAAGACGCGCGGTAACGTGGCAATTTGTCTAACAACGTTATCTGCCCATACGTCATCTGTGGGCTACAACATTTTGCCAGACGAAACTATGGATTGGCTTGGAAAACGTAACTTTCCATAGAAAGCAACAAGTCGCGCGTCATGTCGCACGTCAACTGGCTTCATCGTGCGATATTCTGCAACGTTTCCTAACTTGTAGAGCGACAATTGTTGCGCGTCAATTTTTGCCTAGTGGAAACGAGGCTTTAAACCGTCAAAGCTGATCCTACACTGCCCCAGTAACGAAACTTTTGTATACAATTGCAAAATCATTTATACAAGATTATTGTTAAATCTCTTATAATTTTAAAATTATTGACAAGAGTTTTTTTTTTTCATTTTTTTTTTTAATTTGGAAAACAAACAGTAACTTCTAACCGTCTCGAACCACCACCTTGATTTTTTTTTATACCTACTACTTAGAATCTGAATATCGCTGAATCTCTGGCATAAAAATTCGAAAATTTCACATGAGTATGATTAAATGTCTTATTTATAATTGGAAAATTATTTATAGGAATATTATTAAGTTTTTTGATGAATTCATGTTCTAATGCGGTTTGAAAGCTGGATGTTAGTAGGAGTTGAGATGGGATAGTGGATTGCGTATAATATTAATAACTTCAAAATGTAATTCTGTCACACATTTTTTCAGTTTAATAATAATTAAAAAATAACTTACTATTATGATGTAAACTTAGAATAAAATTGATGTAAAAATTGTTTAACCTAGTACTTAACTTAGTATTGTATATTTTATTTAAGCGCGTGAATCTCATGAATGCGTAATAAAAAAATGAAAAAATGTATTATTTTGTTTCATTATTTACAATCCAACCTATTTATTTAGGTACACGAATAAACTAAGGTACTTTATGTGTGGTAGAAAGGAAGTACGGGGCCCCAAGAAGACCCTCGAGCTAAGTCAACCTTACCAGTGGGGTGAGCACGAAAAACTATCGTAATCGTATCGTAAACGTAATGAGAGCACGGAGTATTGCGATTGGCAGGCTTCACCCGCACACACGCTCACAGTAAGCAAGGGCCCTAGACAAAGTGACATTCTATTGATGGAATCGCGCTGAAGCGAACCATTTTTAAGTTTTTAACAATGCATTTCGGGACATTGCGGTGGTTATAGTACTAATGATAAGTTAAATAATGTATTTCGAGTCACAAAGACTTAAATTTCATAAAAAAAAAATAGTTATATTAATTATTTATGTCAATTTCATACTACAATTAGCGATTCCACTGGCGTTTTCGCCAATAGAATGTCACTTTGTCTAAGGCCACAGGCGGCCAATCGCAATGCTCCGTGCTCTCGTTACGTTTACGATAGTTGTTCGTGCTCACCCCAAAGCAGACTGAAGTACTTGCTGATTGATGGGCGAGGCTCTGATGTAGGTTTTCATCTGGGGTTGGAATATCAGACGGCAGTCGATAAAAAGCCGAAACAGTCCAATAATAAGTGAAACAGAAGAGACTAAGATAGATTGCTTTTTTTTTTTGGCCCACCTGATGGAAAGTGGTTACCGTGGCCTATGGACGTATGCAACACCAGGAGCGTCACACTCGTGCTGCCGACCCTGAAGAAACCTTCTAATGCCCTTAGAGATAGGAATTGGGACTTCGATGTAAAAGACACAAGGAGATTAGGTCTCACTATTAAAACTTCACTATTCTTATTACTATCAGAGCTATCGGGATATTTACCATGTACTGTTGCAAGCATCATGATCATGGAGGAACTGGAGTACTGGCGGTAAACGGTGAAAAACTTTTTAGGAGTAAATATATCTATGAGCAAATGGTCTCACTACCATGAACGTCCAAGATCGTGTGAAGTGGAGAGGGAAGAGCCGGAAGGTGGACTCTGAGCTCCGAGGTCATCTTGGCCACGGATGCAATCAGGAAAATGCGTCTATACCTATATGCAGATGATGATATCTAGGTGTATGGCACTACCACTGGTTTCACTCTCACTACAAACTCGATCTCAATTCTAATAGTAATGTGAACTTTTTCTTGATCATGGCTCGATTTCTGATTGCAATGTTTATTTCTTAAACACTACTAGGCTACTCAGGGTCCTATATATTATTGTCGCTCGGTAATCGCTATGATGGTGATAATGATTTAGTAACACTACTATACAGGGTGTATGTTTGAGACGGGTCAGTAAGGGCAGGTAACTCAACCGTTATAGTTACTGCTAAACGTTCTGAATTTGGCACCAAATTTTTTTTAAACGTTGGTATTTTTCTTGCTGACTGTACGATTTTGCCGAAATCTGTGAATACAGTTCAAAATATCTTAAAAAGTTATGAATGGTCTCCTAAGAACGTTTTGCTGTAACTATAACAGTTGAGGTACCTACCTGTGATTACTGCCATCTCAAAAATACACCTACATCAACATCTACATCTCAAAAATACACCCTGTATATAGAGGCAGGTACCCATATCCGTTTTCTGGACACGCAAATATTCACTTTGAAGATCGTAGGAGAATAACCTGATGCAGTGTTTCTACGACTGTGTGGTCTGCAGACAATCACGAAGCAGCTCTGTCAACGAGATTTATACTCCTCAGATTGAACGTAAGTAAGGAAAAATGTGTAAGTATTTATAAAAAGGAAAGAAATAATGTACTAACGATAATGTACTACGAAATAATCCATATCCCTACTTCCATACTAATATTATAAATGCGAAAGTAACTCTGTCTGTCTGTCTGTCTGTCTGTTACGCTTTCACGCCTAAACCACTGAACCGATTTTGATGAAATTTGGTATAGGGGTAGATTAGACCTTGAGAAAGGACATAGGCTATGTTTGATCGCGATAACCGACATCCACGCGGGCAAACGCTAGTGTACTATAAAAAGAAAAGAAATAATGTGCTATCACCCTAACATACTGTACAATTAAGGTGAACGCAGACCCAGCCGCACCGGTCGCATACAAAAACGGACTGCGGTGCGGCTAGGTCTGCGTTCACCCTTAATAGTACAGTATGTTAGGGTGATAGCACATTATTTCTTTTCTTTTGCTACCATGAAATGTTCTTTTTTTGTCTGACGCCTTCAACTCTAAGTCAAAGTCTAATAAGTCTATGCTCACAGGTATTGTATTCCTTAATAGTCTTCTATTTGCAAGAAACCCTCGTAGAGTTCATTCTTATCCACTATATTTAATGATCTCGCTTTCATTTCTTCACTTCGCTTCCTAGTCTTCTATTTGCAAGAAACCCTCATAGAGTTCATTCTTATTCACTATATTTAATGATCTCGCTTTCATTGTGTCCTCTTTGTCACTCCAGTTCTCTCATTTATACTTCTCGCTTTAAAGATTACAAGGGGGGTGGATTACTGTTTCGGTCCCTGCTCATAACTCGCGATTTGTGTCACGATTCTTAGTTTTCTAGCATTAAATAATAGATAAAAAAAATACACGTAATTTTAGCTAGGGGGTGGTAGTCAACCTGGTGACTGCCCCGTGGCACTACCCAATGGCACTACTGGTAGTGTCAAGGGTAAAATTGTTGCCCCATAGCACTACCGGTAGTGTCAAGGGCACAAATTATTCCCAATGACACCACCAGTAGTGTCAAAGGTAATTTTCGCAATTGTAAAGTACTAAGTACATATAAAGATTTCGTAGATTAAGTCTCGATGGTCAGGCCCAAAACTGGGTTGCCACTTTGTTTCTTTTAAGTATTTTTGTGTTATTAATGTTATTATCCGCGGTTGTTAATTTATAGAGAGTGGAATTTTGGACCCTACCTGGCGGGAAAGTACCCTATTAGAGATAGTAAACGTCAATGTTTACTTTACTGTTCTAGGTCTAGCCAAATCTGTAGTTAAGACTGGTAAAGCGGACCCCAGACTCCGAGCTGAAAAGCTTCGGATGCGACTGGGAATTAACGCTAGGAGAAAGAATGTTTACTTTACTGTTAATTATGCAGGTATCTGATAGGTCTTTGAGTAAAAGTGCTGTATCTATTCGAATTGAATTTATAAGTTGAATTTCGGGATTTTCTTTTTTTTTATTTACTAAATATGTGTGATAAAGAAATTTGCGGCCTTACCATAAAACTTAAAACAGGTCAATAATTGAACTGCTGTCATTCTGCCAACTGCGAATGTCACTTTTTACTGTCATATAAACATATAGGATTACAAAGTGACATTTGCAGTTGGTAGAATGACAGCAGTTCAATAAATGACCTGTTTTAAGAGTTCATGGTATGGGCCCTGATCCTTTTGATTAATCCAATCGATAATGCCATAAAAATAAAGGATGTATTTTTTATGAAAAGAAAACAATCTGCATTCAAAGGTATTCAGATAGTTAATTACTGTTTCTGAAAATCTTTGAATGAAGATTGTTTTCTTCAAAAAAGAAAGGAAATTTTCCTTTAAATAAAATTTAACCACTTGTGGTGCAAAAGTAGGTAGGTACGCGGTCTAAAAGTCAAGTAGAAAGACGAAACACACCTATTCGCCTTTCTACTTATTCCCTTACGCCCATGTTTAGGACCCATCGATATAACATCAAGTTTTTTATTTTATTTCACCTAGATTCAGGGTTAAAAGACTTATTTCATTTTACTTTACAACTACGAAAGGGCAAAAGTTATTCCCCGTGACACTACCAGTAGTGTCATGTGTATTTGACACTACTGGTAGTGCCATGGGGCAACAAATTTACCCTTGACACTACCAGTAGTGCCATTGGGTAGTGCTACGGGGCAGTCACCGTAAACCGGTCACCACGTTATTAATGGACAGCCACTTACGGGTGAACCTATTGCCGTATTTCGGGCACTATTGTTGACTCGAGTCTGTGTCTGGGCTGCATATATATCTGTCTGATGTTAAACAGCCCTATCCCTCAGTCACCTTGTACCCTTGGGAGGAGATGGGCCACCCCATCACCCCACCAAATTGTACTCTGCCGGGAACCACGCGCCTGGCCGGTGTATTATAGAATAGAATGATGAATGTATGGGAGTAATATGTCATAAGACGCAGGAAATATCTATCTATCGTAAAGAACTACAAAGAACCTATGGCATGACCTATAAAACAATTCAGAAATCACGCAATTTTTCATTCAGTAGTGGAATGAACTCCCAGCGGTGGTTTTCCCAAGCTATTACAATAATGGGGTTCTTCAAGAAGGACATTAGAAGGTTTCTTCAGGGTCGGCAGCACGAGTGTGACGGCCCTGGTGTTGCATACGTCCATAGGCCACGGTAACCACTTTCCATCAGGTGGGCTGTGTGCCTGTCTGCCACCTAAGTGGTATAAAAAAACTTGGCTACTTTTGAGAAATTCCTTACGTCGCTACAGAATTGCATGTAAATTAGATGACTCCATGAATGCGAGTTTGGGTACCCGTCCGGCTGCCTGGACCAAAAGAGATAATAATATCCTACGGCAAAACTGTCCATCTTGAGAATTTTGAAACGTGTAACGCCATCTATGTGTTCTATACGACACTATGTTATGTTAACAGACAATTGTTCCCGCTACAGGTCAGAGTTCTCAATTTCACCGCTCGTGCGCTGACTATGCAATTAAAGTTATTGTTTAAAAATTCTGATTTAAAATTTACATTTTGCAATTGACCTACAGTTTGCTTTGGTTTATAATACGGTATTTTAATAACAACCATAGATCGAAAGTCTCGGAAAAAACGGTCACCATTACAGACACATACCATGTTACAATATGGTGGCATTCAGCTTGACGGCCTCATCAGCTGCTTTTTCAAGCCCAAGAGCCCAATCTCCTCCTTTACTGTGTTGCCAGGGTTAAAGAAATATACAAAATCATCGTCTGCCATTGATTGAACACTGTATTACAATCTTTGGTTGTGATGTGATATGTCGGGGTCACAGCAATCAAACACCGAGATCCAATACAGACAGGTTTATTATAAAAGAGTGAAAACTATGTGCTACGTTGTTACATTTATTGTGCCTACCTACGCTACGTAGTAAGTAGGTACATATAACAAGGTATTGTATACAAGATAAAATTTCATTTAAAAAGACATATTAATAATGAGAGCTCCAGCAGCGTCGGGTATAGTTGGTATAATGACAATGTGCTTACACAAAGGCTACACAAAGTCCTTTTTTATACCACTTAGGTGGCAGACAAACACACAGCTCACCTGATGTAAAGTGGTTACTTTGGCCCATGGACGTATGCAACACCAGGGTTACACTCATGCAGTCGTGCTGCCTAGCCTGTATGAACCTATTGAAGAGCTCTAGAAGAATCCCATATTGTAGTCGCTTGAGAAAAGTATGCACACTCAGGCTGCAGATAGTTAACCGGTTACCATGGCTTGTGTATAGTCCATGACATAAGGTGATTAACACTAAAACATTTACCTTTTTTGAATATCATAACCCTTTTTGCATTCCAAGACTTTCCAATTTTTTTTGGAATACATTGTACAAAATACTTGCTTGTTTGAATGAAGTATAGTTATACAATTCCCAGAAGACCAAGGCTAGGGGCTACAGTGATCAATAAATTAAAATTTGTTAAGCTGCTTTTGTCATCAACTATACAACAGCAGTATTAGAGGCATCACACTGGCCCTGTAAGGGCTTTCACTATTCCCAATCATTACCAGTTTTAAGGTATCCTGGGTCTACTGCAGGTCAAATGCTTCCGATGGAATCCGAACAGAATAGTGGCATTGGGTGAAATGGCCTACATATAAGGAAGATCACTGTCCCGCCAGCAGTAAGACCTTCAAAGAGCGCTTACATCTTCACACACTTAATATCGATGTAAACCTTAGACACAGATTATCATTAAACAATATTCAAAATTCAAAGTAATGGCCCTCATTGGCCGTTCAACAGCATCATAATTTCAATTGGTATATTTTGGTTGTGTATCATCAGGTTTCTGTTTATTGGCTTCCGGCTGCCAATTCCCACTTCTTTCCGTATCACAAGATGGCTGCATGAAACTATCGGGAATTCTAAACGGATTATAATTCCTCTGCGCTGCCAGATGTCGTAGAACACCAAGCTCTGGGTTCTCTGTCTCTCTTGGCTTCATGAAGCTCTGCACATCCTTATCTTCCAAATTTATAGTATGAACAATATTTTTTAGAGCGCTAGTTTTCATGAACGCTTTACTAGACATAGCAGTGTCAATAATACACTTGTTGAGCACAGCGACTGTTGTTTTATCCGGCTGGAGTGGTTTTCCTTCCATAGCGTTTGCTATTGTGTGATATATCTTACGGAAATCTATGTTCTCGGTCGTGCTAGGTTCGGGGAACGTTTCCAGGTCTGCTATCATTCGGACGGCAGTAGCAGTCTCCGTTCGCAGCTCTTCTGACGATATATTGTCGTTCAGTAAATTTGCCCACTTAGTGAGGGGTGCCGTCGGCTTAAAAGACTTCTTTTTAGGTTTCTTTTCGGACTTTTCGAACACAGGGTGTTTGATTGCTATCTTTCTATAGTGATTAATGGCTAAAATAATCTCTTGGGTCGTCTTGGTGCTGAGGTATTCACGAATTTTTTCCACTTCTTGGTAAGGGAATTCTTTTAAAGCTTGTAGGAGGAAGAATTTCTCATCTTTCGTCCAGCCTTCAATGGAAGAGGGTGCGTTCTCGATGTCGTCGAAATCCATCTTAATAGAGTATTTTAAGGTTTATGTTTGTTATATAGTTTATGAAATACCTACACCACTGATATTCTTATTTAGAGTTGCTGGCTTCAGCTAAATTATAAATAGAGAGCTTATTAACCGCAATGGCTACTACTATGGCTAGGCTACAAGTTTTTAAAGTTTTTTTAAACTTTTTAAAGCTTGTCGATTTTTTTTTAATGGCTCATGGCTATGTCATTAATGTCATTGTGTTGTGTTGTAGGCTTGTTGAAAAAATATCGATAAATCGATATATCGATATTATATATATTATTTTTTCTAAGTATCGATATTTTTGAGTTAAATTTAATTCTTCGATATATCGATGTATCGATATAAAGTTCTAAGTATCGAAAAGGTATAGAAAACGATATTTATTATTTATTATGTATGATAAAAAGTAACTAAATTCGTTAGCTACACAATGTATTCTACAAGTTTTCGTACTTAAATACGGTTTCCTGGCTTTTTGGGTAAGGAAAATGATTTTTCGAATAGTATTTTACAAAACAATAATAAATCGGTCCCCAAAAAGCAACTTTTTTAAAATGGCTAAATTTGACATAAAAACAAATTGTTAAAAACAATAGGTACCTAGTGCTATAAAATCTCGTCATGGTACCAATGAGCAGTTTTCCAGTAGGTATTTATAGCGTTCCTAAAGATAAGCTAGATGGCGCAGCCGGCACTTTTGGTAAGTAGAGTGTGGTCTCACATCTAGTGTTCCCTAATTTATGGAAAAAATGTTCTTCGGTTTTGTAATGATTTACTTTACATAAATGTTTTGACATTTTTTTTTTAATAAAATTATTTTAAATATAATATTATTTTAAATTACAGACAGTGACGCGAAAAGAATTAAGCGTTTTATCGTATTTTATCTATTGTAATATGGGTAAATGAAATTAAACTTTGGCAACATTGCACAAATAAACCACAGAGTACATTAAAATGACCAAAAGCTATGCTAGCGCCATCTCTTGATGATTTAGAAACCAACTGATTATTATACCTACTGGAAAACTGCTCATTGAGTGAACTAAAACTAAAGTGACGTCACAAAAGCACTAAGCAGGAATACATGGCATGTACAATGTACGGTTGTGGTACGGATATAAACAAGATTACTTTAAGTTTGACACAAAACTCTCCGGCAACAAGACTGTTTTGTAAACGGTTGTGGTAGGCCCCCTGAAAGGAATGCTTTTCACCAACATTTTTTTTAACAAATTACAGTTCATATTTTAAATGGTTGACTCGATTTGCTGCTGCTTTTTTAATTTGGTAGTTTTGGTACTTAATTTTTAAGTTGCCAACTCTGTCTGTCAATAACCTCAATGCGCGCGTACTTTAAAATAAAAACAGTATCGATAATAGTACCAATATGAAGTACTAATATTGGATTGATTGAATAATTAACATGTTATCCTTATTTTTGTTTTATTTATAACTAACTGTTACTCGCGGCTCCGCCCACGTAGAATCCTGATTCTGTTAACCGGATAGTAACGTGATGATATTTAACTTAAGTTGGTACTTGATACTGTAGTGTAGCTTTCTATCGGTCCAATAGTAGTCTATCCTCTTTATAATATTAGTACAGATATAGATGATTTCTATAGATGAGTATTTATCTAGCAATATAACATGATTGCATTAGATTTTAAAATATTCAATTTTGAAATAGCGATATTTCCGAAATGGTGATCCAGACAAAAAAAAATGTGATGCCAAATTTTGAAGGTAATTACATGATCTACACTATATCTATTCTACTTTGGCGATGATATTTGCTGTTTACAAGAAAAATGCGAGAATTCAATATATTTGACATTTAGCCTTGAATAAAAAAATACGGAGCCCAATCGATGGGGACTTTTGATATTTCTGTCATTATGGTGTATTTAAGACCCCATAAATTTTCAGCTCTATGCGAGTATATGCAAATTCAAATCTTTATTTTAACTGGATCATATATTTTATACAAATAAAATTAATATTCAGTGTTGATATTCTCCGGCAAATCATACCGATATATCGATATATCGATATTTTATTAAAAAATATCAATATCGATACCTACTGATATATTTTTTAATATCGATACAATATAATAATATATCTATACTTTATTGCATTTCTGGCATCCCTATTGTGTTGACTGTATTGTAGGGTAGGGATGGCGATCTGAGATCGATTAATCGAATAATCGATTTTTCGTGACAAAAATATCGATTTTTTTAAATCGATACGTAGTACTGGATCGATTCAGTGGATCAATACGTCACCCTTTAAAATCGACATTCGATTTTTTCTGTTTTGGTATAAAGTTAAATTAGTTGAAGGTGCTCGCATTCCAAGAGTACTACCGGTTAATTACTCAAAAACTCGCGAGATGGCTGTGAGTTTAGTCTACTTCGCGTCACTTCTCTTCAATAAAAAAAGTTACGTTTATAATCTTTGACTTTTTGTATCTGTACCATGGAATTATTAAGTCGTAGTACTTAATAATGCCATGATCTGTACTGACTGCTGTGATTGACATAGTATCATTCATTAAAATGTCAATCGAATTTGGGATTCTTACGTAGTATTGTATTCCCTTTGTTTGGGATTTTCAGAAGTTGCTAGTGAAAATGCAACTTTCTATATATAATGCACTTGCACAGGAAAGTCAAGGCTTGAAGAAAATGAAGAATTCAAACATTATTTAGCGCAGGACGTTATGCACCTAAAGTATGATCCTAAACTTTACTGGTAACAACAAAAAAAAAACCTCTATTTATCACCACGTTCACCCAATAGGCCAATAGTAATGCGTATTATACTTATAGCGTGGGATCATAATCTGTTCCTTGTGAGCGCCTTTTTTCAATTTGCCGAAAGCATCGCAAGTGATCTGCGGAACCGCTTGGATCTCAGTAGACTTCACAGACTGTTATCAAAAAGTTTAGATATGCATTGAGAACTTTAAGCTAAATTATCTATCTACGAGTATTTGCCTTGTAACCAATAAATTAAATGTTTTGTATTCTATCTGATCTGATACTTTGATATGGACATTTAATTTTGATATTTAACCTAAGGGAAAAAAGTTGTTACCTACCTATTTTTTTACCTCTATATAACGAATTTTAGACCTACCGAACCTTAATATAACAAACCTCAGATTAACCCTTAACCACCTACCACCGGTCTCTGAGACCGCAACGTATTTTTAAATTCAAATATTTCGATCTGTATGTGTCGTAGGACAGTGCGCGTCTATATACCTTTTCTAGACATCCAACAGGACCGCGCTAGCGCTCAGGTAAGTATAGACGTGCGCGCGTTTGGCCAGGGTAAGTAAAAATATTTCGTCAGCGGTCTCTGTGACCGCTCGTAGGTGGTTACGTGATTTTTTTTCACTCACACGTTTTTTTTGTTTTAATGAAAAACAAATGATTAAGAAATAAAAAATCCCGTCTGCCACTAAAAAGATTGCAATAAGTTGGATAGCAGGCGGTAGGTACCTATTTGCCAATTATAAACCAAAAGAAAATTAATTATCCGACTGTCGAATAAAGGAGGGTAGGTAATTTGATTTATTAATCATTTATTTTGTTTTATTTTATTCTTAATATAGTTATTATATAACATGTTTATATTTTTGTAATCTCCTTTTAATTTCCTTCATTTTGATACGGTACTCGATAAGTTTGAGTGAAAAAAAATTTTTGATAAGATACGTTTTGGCGCCAAAAACCGCCATTTTGATTTTATAAAAATTTTAATATACCTGGGTGGCACTCATACAATCATGACGAATCCAATGACACCTCGCATTTCAAAATCCATCAAGCCGTTCAGGCTGTAGGGCCAAAGAAATATACATACATAGTCTCGAAAAACATTACCCTCCTTCCTTCGGCAGTCGGGCAAAAATGATTAAAAACAATGAAATTATTGAAAGATGGTTACAACAGGAGATGTCAGACGATGAGTTTATGCCAGACGAAGATTGCAGTGACTTGGTATCCGATGCGGTCGAGTATGCTGTACAGGTTGAAGACTAGAAAAATTGAGAATGTTTGGGGGTTGCAATTTTGTTGATTTTTACGATTGATGTATAGTTTTTTTATTTAATTTAATAGTTAGAGTCCTAAGTTAAAAGAAATATATCAAAAGAAGTTGATTTCTTAAATTCCTTATGAATCAGATCCCATTATTTAAGAAGAGTATATTTTTAGGTTAAAATTACTATTCTTGAAAGATAATAACATAATCTTAAGATTTTATTATAATTTATGATAATTAAAAGTCTAAAATAAAATATTAAAACATAAACCAGTATTTTACTCATTTAAAACCTTTTGGTACTATAGAACCCGAATTTACGGTGGTTATTCATGAGCGGTCTCCAGGACCGCACGTAGGTGGTTAAGTTCCAGAAATAGGTGGTAGGTAGTTAAGGGTTAACAAAGTACTTGATATAACGAATATTACCCTGTTCCCTTCCGATTCGTTATACTGAGGTTGCACTGTAATTGTTATTATCGAATTCCCTGTTTTTACTAATTAAAAGATCATTAATTATAATATTTGTCTTGTTTCTAATAAAATTGATTTAATAATTACATTGTAAAAGCAAATTTGAAAAAAGATCGATTTTTTGGAAATCGCTCTTTTAGACCTCGATTTTTTTTGTGGATTGATTCATCAGGCCACGATTCGAATCGATTTAAAAATCGATATTTTTCGGAAAGAGTCGCCATCCCTACTGTGTTGTCGATCAATCAAATCACTTCCGTCACTTTGGTTGGTGTTGCTAGATTGATATTCTGGATTCCCCCGTAGTTAACAAATTCTTTTCTCCAGAGTGATGCAATATTCGAATTTGTTTTTTTTAACCCTTGCCATCAATTTCTCACGTGGAAAATTAAGCTTTAATAAAATTGTAGTTCATGAAACTGTTGCATAATAAGTAATAAGGGTTCTAAAAAGACGAGTGTGAGTTAAAAAAACGAGCCGTAGTTTTTTAACCGACTTCAAAAAAGGAGGTTCTCAATTCGTACCCAATTTTTTTTTTATTTATTTTTTTTATTTTTTTGTATGTTTGTTACGCGATTGTGAAGCCAATTCTAGACGGATTTAGAAAATTCTTTTTGTGTTCGTAAGTAGATTATTCCGAAATGGTCCCATTTAAATTTCGTAAAGATCTGATGATGGGTTTCCGAGATTAGACCAAGGAACTCTTCAAAAAGTACCAGGAAATCAGCCGCGATTGCTGCAATGGCATATTATTGCAATGTTTCTGCCATTACACATCAAAACATCACGCTTGAGTCCTTTGAAGGGGTACGCAAAAGTGTTCAGAATATTGAGCTATATTTCCGGTGTATATGCATTGATTTTAAAAATTCTTTTTGAATAATGATTTAATTTTTTTTTTTGTAGCGTGGCCGGTTCGATCTGTATTGCAGCGTCAGCAGCGCATGTACAGTCAGGTCACTATACATGCGATGTACAGTCGTGAGACTGTACAAACTCACTAAAAAGAGAAAAATAAATTCATTTTTAACAAAAAAGTTTAACCGACTTCAAGAAACGAAAAAGAGGCACTGAAAAGCCAAAAATAACTTAATTTACAGACTTACTGATTTATTAGAAGTCGGTGCCAGCCAACTTTGTTTGTTGTGTCTGAACTACTATGATGCAATCAATTGAAATATGGCCTCTCTTGGGCTAGGTACCGACTTCTAATAAATCAGTAAGTCTGTAAATTAAGTTATTTTTTGCTTTTCAGTGCCTCTTTTTCGTTTCTTGAACTCGGTTAAACTTTTTTGTTAAAAATGAATTTATTAAAGTAAGTACTTAACACACGAGTGCTTTAATACCAAATTATGTGCAGTTTCATTACACTATGTAGGTAAACGGAAGGTGGGACACCCCCTAGCTAGGTGGACTGATGACCTGCGAAAGGTGGCTGGGACCGACTGGATGCGGCAGGCGGAGGATCGGCAAACGTGGCGCGACGACTTATTCAGTAACTAAAATTTCACCCTTAAATTCAAAATGGTGAAGAATGCAATTAACCGAATACCACGCAAATTGAAATTTAGACTGCCAGTGACCTGCTTTAACGAATTTCCAAAGAAAATAACTACTAGGAGTTTTTCCTTTGTCAAAAAATCGAATACAATTTCACCACCTTATTGGGGTATACATCGAAAAATATTAATCCTAGGAGAAAATTATGAATATTAAACGCTAGTAAATTTAATTCTAAACAACTTTGTAGTAAATATTTTTCGTGTAAAAATAAAACTAAACGACTTATTCGGCAAACAAAAATTTACCCTTAAATTCAAGATGGCCGATAACGCAACAAACCGAATACCACGCAAAACCAAATGAAGACTGCTAGTAACCTCCCTTAATGAATTCCGAAAGAAAATTGCTACTAGGCATTTTTCTTAAGTCACAAAAAGTCAAACAAAGATTTACCACTTTTTGGGGTATAAATCAAAAAATATCGATCCTAAAAAAAAATTATGAACAGCAAAATTGTAGAAAATTGAAGTCTTAACAACTTTGTAGTAATAATTTTTCGTGTAAAATTAAAAATAAACGACTTATTTAGTAAACAAAAATGTACCCTTAAATTCAAGATGGCGGAGAACGCAACGAACCGAATACCACGCAAATCGAAATTTAGACTGCCAGTAACCTCCCTCTATGAATTCCAAAAGAAAATTGCTACTAGGAATTATTCCTGTGTCAAATCCTAATTTTATTGTACTAATAGAAACCTACTTGATCTAGCTGAAGGTTTATCGTAATAGAAAAAAAAGTTATATAATTATGATACAGGTTGCCATAGAAGAGTGTCTGTATTATAGTGTAATTATTTATAGGTATATAATATTATTTTGATACTCTGTGCGCAAAGACTATCATTAAGTTCTGTTTTTAATTTTTTAATGTGTATATTTCAGTATGAGATTAGATAAATAAACAAAATCATCGTCTGCCATTGATAGAACACCGTATTACAATATTTGGTTGTGATAAATATGTCGGGGACACAGCAATCAAACACCGAGATCCAATACAGACAGGTTTATTATAAAAGAGTGAAAACTATGCGCTACGTTGTTACATTTATTGTGCCTACTTACGCTACGTAGTAAGTAGGCACTTATTATCAAGGTTATCGTTAATCGTACACAACATTAAGATACAAATTACATTTAAAAACACATATTAAATGACATATTAAAATGAGAGCTCCAGCAGCGTCGGGTATAGTGGCCGGCAAACTTAGTGACAATGTACTTAGGCTAGGTACGCAAAAATATTTTTGATACTGCTTAGGTTGCATACAAGCACACGGCTCACCTGATGGAAAGTGGTTACCTTGGCCCATGGACGTGTGCAACACCAGGGTTACACTCGTGCTGCCTAGCCTGTACGAACCATCTGATACCCTTCTAGAAGAGTTTAAAACAGCCTGAGCGAGTAGAGAGTAGAGCACAGGTGGCTTCTGTAGTAGGATAGTATGTTGGGCCAATGGACTCGCATCATTGGTTGATTGTTCTATTCACAAAGTTTGCTGGGAACTATACAGGGAGAAAGCTTCCTACAGCTGTCCTAACCCCACTGGAGTAATCTACTGGATTCTGAGTTACCAGAACTAACCTACTTTATGTGCTATACCACCTAAGAAACATGTTTGTACTGCGCATATAGAGCACATTTTAGATCTATGGAATAGCTATGTAATAAATACTATTAAGTTGTATGGAGCAAGATCTTCAAGCTGGTGACAATACATTTATCAAAAGGTTAGATTCTTCTTATAAACAACACATTAGACAAGTGCACTGCCCACCCGTGGGTCTGAAATGACCACATTGAGCGATTTTGTTAAACAAGTAACTTTAAAAAGTCCCAGTAGATCTTATAGATTCCTATAAAGTTTGTAAAAATGGTCACTCATATGAGCAGAATCACAATAATTTAATTACTAAGCAGATTCTAATTTCGTATAAATATAGCCGCATGACCAAATATTATCCTAATACGATTCCAATAAAGTGGCCTTTTAGACCTGCTGATGGGAAGCAGTTACCATGGCCTGTGTTAATAGTCAATGACATATTTTTACATTTCTCATACTCGGAAAGTAGTGTGGTTTTGATCTGATTATTGTGTGGAAAATGCTGCTTCCCTCCATAGAGAGGGAAAAACTAAGCGCCGGAATAAATTTTAAAAATAGAACTGCTGTCAGCTGTGAAGAGTTTTATGTAAAAGAAACTAATTTTAAAACAAATGCTGCCGCCATGTGACTTTCTAAACGGCCAGTGGAAACTTAGCGCAAACTTCTTTGAGCGGAATAAGCTGCAACAATTACGCGGTGAGTTCCACATTTAAAAAGTCAACATAAATTGGTGGTATATTATTATATTATATTATCAATAAAATAGTTTAGATAAACAACTAATTTATTTTTCTCATATTCGAAATGAAAAGTAGAGTGTTTAACACGGGTAAATAATTAATTCCGACTCGGACTCTTTACATTATATACGGCATCAATTACGCAGTGAGTTCCACATTTAAAAAGTCAACATAAATTGGCGGTATATTATTATATATATAATTATTATCATCACCAGTCTCGAGGCATCCTGGGTCTACTGCAGGTCAAAACGCCTCCGATGGAATCCAAAAGGAATAGGGGCAATGGGTGAAATAGTCTACATAGAAGGGTAGATCACCCATCCATCATCGTCCCTGCCAGCAGTAAGACCTCCAAAGAGTGCTTACAAACTACACACACTTAATATCCATGACGTAAACATTAGACACTGATTAACATAAAAAAATATTTGAGGTAATGGCCCTCATTGACGGTTCGACGGCATCTTAATTTCAGTTGGTTTCTTTTGGTTGTGTATCATCCGGTTTTGTATCATCCGTTTTTGTGTCATCCGTTTTAGTATCATCCGGTTTTTTATCATCCGGTTTTGTATCATCCGGTTTTGTATCATCCGGTTTTGTATTATCCGGTTTCTGTTTATCGGCTTCCGGAGGCCCATTCCCACTTCTTCCAGCATCACAAGATGGCTGCATGAAATTATCAGGAATCCTAAACGGATTATAATTCCTCTGCGCTGCTAGATGACGTAGTACACCAAGCTCCGGGTCCTCTGTCTCTCTTGGCTTCATGAAGCTCTGCACGTCCTTATCTTCCAAATTTATAGTATGAACAATATTTTTTAGAGCGCTAGTTTTCATGAATGCCTTACTAGACTTAGCAGTGTCGACTAAACACTTGTTGAGTACAGCAACTGTTGTTTTATCCGGCTGGAGCGGTTTTCCTTCCATAGCGTTTGCTATTGTGTGATATATCTTACGGAAATTTATGTTCTCGGTCGTGCTAGGGTCGGGGAACGTTTCCAGGTCTGCTATCATTCGGACGGCAGTAGCAGTCTCCGTTCGCAGCTCTTCTGACGATATATTGTCGTTCAGTAAATTTGTCCACTTAGTGAGGGGTGCCGTCGGTTTAACAGACTTCTTTTTAGGTTTCTTTTCGGACTTTTCGAACACAGGGTGCTTGATTGCTGCCTTTCTATAGTGATTAATGGCTAAAATAATCTCTTGGGTCGTCTTTGTGCTAACATATTCACGAATTTTTTCCACTTCTTGGTAAGGGAATTCTTTTAAAGCTTGTAGGAGGAAAAATTTCTCATCTTTCGTCCAGCCTTCAAGGGAAGAGGGTGCGTTCTTGATTTCGTCGAAATCCATCTTTATTAGAGTACTTAAGGATTATGGTTGTTAAATTGACAAATACACCACTGATATTCTTATTTAATTGCTGGCTTCAGCTAAATTATAAATTGAGAGCTTAATAACCACAATGGCTACAAGTTTTTAAGCTTGTCTGGTCGATCGATCGAATCACTTCGGTGTTGCTAGATTGAGATTCTGAATCGTCCCAAGGTTAACAAATTCTTTTTCCCAGAGTGAGGCAATATTCGAATTTGTTTTTTTTTAACCCTTGCCATCAGTTTCTCATGTAAGAAATCAAACTTTAAAATAATTTTATAATTAAGGAGAAACGTGGAGATCGATCCTAATCCTCCTTGGCCTGTTGTTGCACTTCACCACATCCACGACCCCGCTTAAGCTCTTTCTATTGACCCGAGCCTTCAACCTGGCAACACTTGACTGACTTAACGATTTATTATTCGCAACGTAAAGGAGTGGCTCCAGCTCGCAAATTTTTGCAACAAGCCCTTAAAAACGTTCCCACACATCATAAATTGTTGCATGCAACATTTTTGTCCACAGCAGTTTATGGGATATGGAAATGTTTATGTGATATAGAAATGTTTCGAATTTATCGCTCAGTTCTGTCAATGTCAACGCTCTGCTGTGCAATTCACTAACAAGCACAACGATGCGACAACGATGCGAGTCGCAACGATGTGCGCGATAGACACTGTCATTGGTCGATTTCCAATGACGTGATACAATCTGACCAATGACAATCTACGTTGCGCCTCGCATCGTTGTCGCATCGTTGTGCTCGCTTAGTGAATTGCAGTGCTGGATTCCCCACAAACTCTACTGAAAATACCCAATTTGGGGGTATAAAAAAGCACACTTTGTCTACAAATTATGATTAAAAAAAGAAAAAAAAAATATTTATTACAAAAATCTTTGCAAAAATTTAATGCTTTTTCGCGCGTATACCTTAAATAAATAAAACATCAATACATATTTATTATGTTTGAACATTTCTTTTATACCTACCTCGTTTGTTCCAATTGGCTTAGACGCAGCGTAGCAGTCGCAACATGTAATGTTGCCATTTTCGTCTTTATATTTTACCAGATCTTATAATGCACTGAAATAAGCAAAATGATAAAGGGTACGGTCACAGTTCTAAAGAAACTACTCAAGTGGTTGTAATCTTACAACGTGGTCATCATCCTACATCAGTAATGTTTTGGTGGGGTGTGCCTTGTCAAGGTGTCACAAAATTATATTGTTGTGCAAAAGGAGTAGAAACTTCAGCCAAAGTGTATCAAGAGACATTTTGGATCGTGTTGTAAAACCTCTCAGCAATACACTTTTTAACATTATTGGTGAATTTGAGCTCCTTGGCCGCAATAACACGTCATACTATCCTGAAAAGACACCATAAAAAATACGTACGGTTACAGTGTACATGTTGTGACGTGATTGGGATGCCGGGAACAATAATTCCCACTAGAACATCATAAAAAACATACTGGCGACTCTAAACCTTACTGTCATGGCCGACCAAGCACTGAACAACCTACCATGCTACCAACCAACCAACTATTTATTAATCTGTGGTAATACGCAGTATGGCGGCGATGTCATTTTTAGTTCCGAGTTTTATCGCGGGACTTTTAACTGGCGCGGCCTCAAGTTACTGTTAGATTTGTCTTAAAAATCAGGTAAACTTAGACTGGTGTTTATAAAATACTAAAATTTCTGATTCTTCTTATTCGTCGAATTCCTTATCTTGTCGATAATCGAATTCCTTGGTTCCTTGGTCAGAGAATCTGAAACTGAAAATGCCAGCGCACTCCACGAGTTTCATAGCTAATTAAGTGGTTTTTTTTATACCACTTAGGTGGCACACATGCACCACACGGCCCACCTGATGGAAAGTGGTCACCGTGGCCTATGGACGTACCTATGCAACACCAGGGGCGCCACACTCGTGCTGCCGACCCTGAAGAAACCTTCTAATGCCCTTCTTGAAGAACCCCATATTGTAGTCGTTTGAGAAAACCATCGCGTGGAGTTCATTCCACAGCTTGAGTGTACATTAAAAATAAGAATCATTCCAAACTTAGGTATAATACTTATCTAAATATTAATACCTAGGTCTTATAATTATACCTCATTTTAGGAATTGGTAAAATACTTCATTTCAATCCTATGTGACTCAAGAGTAAGCTAATAGCACAGCTAATAGCTCGCCGAGCGGCCTTAGATAAACTACTGTTCTTATCGCATCGTGGTGGTTAGGTAGGTACCTACTGGTTATTCCTACTAAATAGGTCTGAACGAAAGTACCTAAAGAAGAACTTCTGAAAAACCATACACGATTAGATTCCATTAGGTAGGTATCATTGTATCAAGCGGTAAAATAATACGAGACGAAATGGGTAGGTAGGTACCGTAGGTATAATATATGTAGGTATATACCTATATTACTTTGTACAAAATGTACGTGGTCTATTCAATATTGTCATAGGTCTTCCAATTTTTCATTTTTTAACCCGTTATTATTCTCTTTGCCTTCAGCTTACCATCAGGCGTGGCGAAGTCAAATTGACGTGTCCAGCGTGTCCTATGAAAAAAAAAATACAACCACCCTCGTAATTAACATATATTTTTATACAAAGGGGGTTGGGTAATGTTGGCGTCGTGTCGGAATTGAGCGGCCATCAATGAAATTGGTATAATATGAAAGTACAGTAAAAAGTGATCAAAAGTTACTATGGACAAACTTCTCTAAACTATATCGGGACTTAGCTATACAGGGTGGTATTTTTCAACTTTACTAAGATGGAAGTATTCTAAATACTGAAGATAGCGAATTCCACTGAAAAGAAACATTCCCTTATTTTTGAAAAGAATCAAAACTGCATTCATAGTTTTCTGAAAATGCCACACCCGGTAGTCGAACCGACTAAAATCTTCCTATAACCTTCTATTTCATAGATTTCCTTTTACTTAATTTACCAAGTTTGTTAGAGAGATTTGAACCTTATGATCGACCCTATAGATTGATGTAATAAAAATACAGGGTGTTATTTTTTGGAATTGTAGTCGGTTCGATTATAAGGCGTGGTAAACGAGTTTTCATCATTCCTTAAATGCAGTTCTGTTTCTTTTTTAAAAACATACTAAACTGTATGCAAAGTTTTCTGAAAATGCCACACCCGGTAGTCGAACCGACTAAAATCTTCCTAAATCTTCTTAAATCTTCTATTTCATGGATTTACTTTTATTTAATTTACCAAGTTTGTTAGAGAGATTTGATCCTTATAATCGACCCTATCGATTGATGCAATAAAAATATAGGGTGTTATTTTTTCGAATTGTTCGATTATAGGGCGGGGCAAACGATTTTTCAGCATTCCTTAAATGCAGTTCTATTTCTTTTTTAAAAACATACTAAACTGTATTCAAAGTTTTCCGAAAATGCCACACTCGATAGTCGAACCGACTAAAATCTTTCTAAATCTTCTATTCCATGGATTTCCTTTTATTTAATTTACCAAGTTTGTTAAAGAGATTTGATCCTTATAATTGACCCTATCGATTGATGCAATAAAAATACGGGGTGTTATTTTTTCAAATTGTAGTCGGTTCGATTATGAGGCGTGGCAAATGATTTTTCAGCATTCCTTCAATGCAGGGCTGTTTCTTTTTCAAAAACACACTAAACTGTATTCAAAGTTTTCTGAAATTGCCACACTTAGTAGTCGAACCGAATAAAATCTTTCTAAATCTTCTATTTCATGGATTTCCTTTCATTTAATTTACCAAGTTTGTTAGAGAGATTAGATCCTTATGATCAACCCTATCGATTGATGCAATAAAAATATAGGGTGTTATTTTTTAGAATTTTAGTCGGTTCAATTACAGGGCGTGGCAAGCGATCTTTCGAAATACCTTAAATGCAGCTTTGTATTCTTTTTTAAATAAGAGAGTGTTTCCTTTGAATGAAA
The DNA here is from genome assembly GCA_914767945.1 of Eilema depressum. Taxonomy (NCBI): domain Eukaryota; kingdom Metazoa; phylum Arthropoda; class Insecta; order Lepidoptera; family Erebidae; genus Eilema; species Eilema depressum. Next base: position 27,938,054 of record OU612012.1, on the reverse strand, counting down.
TTAACTATCTCCGGTAGTAAGAGTAGGTATCTACTCGTACCGGGTTCGACTACCGTGTGTGGCATTTTCAGAAAACTTTGAATACAGTTTAGTGTGTTTTTAAAAAAGAAACAGCACTGCATTTAAGGAATGCTGAAAAATCGTTTGCCACGCCTTATAATCGAACCGACTACAATTCGAAAAAATAACACCCTGTATTTTTATTACATCAATCGATAGGGTCGATCATAGGGATTAAATCTCTCTAACAAACTTGGTAAATTAAATAAAAGGAAGTCCATTAAAAATAAGGTTTTGTAAAATATTAGTCGGTTCGACTACCGGGTGTGGCATTTTCAAAAGTCTTTGAATGCAGTTTTGTTTCTTTTAAAAAATAAGGTAAAGTTTCCTTTAAGTAAAATTCGCTATCTTTAGTATGAGGGTACTTTCCTTCAAGGTAAAGTCGAAATGTTTCACCCTGTATATCGCAGCTCCGATATTACTTACAATGAAAATAATGACATTTGTACGTGTGTTTAACACAGTACAATGAAGTGGTATCAAAATTAATTATGGCCGCTGAAAAAATTAAGAACGCCACTGTCCATACTAGATTACCCAATCCCCTTTAAGAAGCTCACATAAAACACATTATTATTATTAGGAAATGCCTTACACACCATAATTAGCTATTTTCTCAGAAAAATTGCGCGCAATATTTTGCAGGCGCTTAGGAACTAGTTCATAAAACTGAGCTAAATAAAACATCAACAACTATATGCTCTACCTTTTATATTGAATATAATATTGCTACAACAACAATACTACATTGTATGCTATTCTACGAAAATATGGTATTAGGTATCACACTGAGGTATCCATCAAACAAAGAAGATTACCTGTCTAAAGTCTAAACTACAACATAGAAAATGTATACGAATCGCCACCATAAATACACCAGAGGTGTCGATTCGACCACAAAAAACCATCAATATAAAAATGGGTCGTTTCACACATAGGTATAATTTGTACGAATCGACCAATAAACCGAAATTTCGATAATACTATATCTTAATATGCTAGTAATACCATCAAAATATCCAACCCTCCCCCATTTACCATACCAAGTCTGTCACTTTAATTTAATACCGTGTTTCCTGTACATCTCTTTGCCGTGCCAGGCCCTATTCTACTATACGTTTTTATATCTACTTCACATTTATATAATAATAATTGATTACAATACGAGTATATTTTTAGAAAAAAATATCCATTCCGTTGTAGAGTTAGCCAAGAGTAAGTACGTTTACGTTTACGTTTACGTTAAAGGTGATCAAAAATTTTTGATTAATACTTATATTATTTTTTATGACGAAAGACTAATGCCTGTACTGGGTGCCTTTAATTGAAAGCTCGCTAATCCCAGCTTATAACCGTTATCGATATGTTCGTACAACTAAGAACGACCTTCTTTAAATGCCATTTTATCAAACCACTCGAATAAAATATTAAATTCAAATTTAATTATTCTCCCCAATAGTATTGTGTGTACAAGGATCAATAATGACAACAAATCATAGAATGACGCATTATTGAATAGTGCGAAGAAACTACTACAACTACAGTCATAAAAGGAGTAAACCTTAGATAGATACTCAAAGGAGTAAACTGTCTGTCAGGTTCATTATCTTGAGATTTTAATGTTATAAAAAGCTCTGCTAACTGAAAACTGTGTCTAAATGATAAAACGACACTTCTTCAAACACAAACGAGTGAAACAAGTATCTAAGTATGTTTATCCGTTACCTATTCTGGATCTCATAACACAAGCTAGTTACCTAAGCTATGCTTGCTTTGGGTCTAGATAGCGCTGTACGTAGTAACTATTTAGTAATCTGTGGCGCTGTGTAGACCGCCATAAGATATCAAGAAAAAAAGATAAGAACAAAGAGCAATCAATATTTTAATAATACAGGATGTACTGCAATTACAGTAGTTGCAGAAAAGTATAATATAACACTGGATCCATGGAACTAATAAGTTACAACAGGCTGTGGTCGTTCTGTTAAAAAGTGTACAAGGTCCACTTAAAGAGGAATCAAATCATCTACAGAGAAAAAGTTAAGGGTGGGGCAGACCAAGGCAGCATTTACCGCGAACATAGCAAATTGCCTAGAAAATGTCTTTTGTCTGCCCAGCAAATACTGCTTTGGTGTGTGCAGTGTGGCCCCCTTCTAATCGTTGCTATGGCCTATATAGTATACTATATAGTTCATAAAAACCAATTCAGTCATTTTTAGCTACCGTATACTTTAGATAAAAATACAATATTATCCAAAACCTGAATATAAAAGTATAAATGAATAAGTAAACTTTAGCTACCATCATTATCATCCTAATCCTGGTTAGACCTAGTATCCTTTCAGTCTTGGTCTCTTGGTATTACATTCTCTTCAAAATTATTGAACTACTAACGAAACATTTCGGGTCACAAAATAAAAATAATTTACTAATTATTCTGATGTCTGTTAATTCGTTAATTGATTCACTTGCTATACTTTTCACCATAGGTACATCATAAAAAAATCTAAAATATATTTACGGCAAGATGCATTGAATTTATTACATTTATTACTTTTTATATTGATTTTTAATTTTTCCCCTCAAACGAAGTTAATAACGAGAAAGAAATTTATATTTTAAACACGAAACATTTAAATACAGAGTAAAGTAAGGTCAATGATAACCAAATTAGAGCTTTACCAATATTCTTGGAATAACCATGGCTTTAAATGGAGCTGCAGATGGAGTAGCACCATCGATGTGCTCCAACGATGGCATTGGTTCACCAGGAGCAGGTTCGAACGAGAACTTCTGAAGCATGGATGTTGTGAAGACAAAGATGTTGCACTTAGCTAGAACATCGCCCATGCAGCGATGCTTGGCCAGGCCAAACGGGAAGTAGTGATCGGGAATAGAGAGCTTCCCGTTGGCTATAAAACGTTCCGGCTTGAACTCGTAAGCATCCGGGTAGAATTCTTCGTTCATCAGTATGTTAGTGAAATTGCTGACGACCATTGTGTCCTGGAAACGAAATGAGGTAATGTAAGTACAAAGAAAGGAAAAGACTGGTTTAAAATAGATAAATTCGTTTGATTAGTGATAAGAATAAGTACATTCAGCTTATTCGATAACCTAGACGTTGTTAAGGTATAACAACACTGTTGTGGCTGAAGGAGAAACTAAATATTTGTTGAAAACAGTTTGTTGAAAAAAAAAAGATTTTTACAGATAAATGTTTAATATTCTGAACATAATAATATTATAAATGCAATGATTTATATTACAAACTAGCTGATCCCGCGAACTTTGTACCGCCTAACAGTCGATTCTTTATTTTTTTTAATTTATCTCTCCTTATGAACCATCCTCGGATGCAATGATTCCTACAGAAATGGTTTTTATTCTTTACTTTTATAAACTATAGTCCAGGCCATGAACGAGTTTCTTTCCTTGGAAAAATCAGGACTGCATAAAAACAATTTGGTCTGTCATGTTTGGAAGTACCCCATATTGAATTTAAAATGAACACTGTCCAGTCCAAAACTTATCGAGGATATAGATGTCAAAACTAAACAGCAACATTTGAGAGATACGATTTTTACTAATAAGAGCTCGTTCACACGAAGACGAGTCGTGTTTTTTCACGAATCGTTTTTTTTTCACGATTCGTTATTTTTTTTGACGGGAGCAATGCTTTTTAAATAGGTAAGATAAAAAAATAACTTGTGAGAATGAATAGTGTTACCTCAGGAATATCATATCCAGCCAGTGTGGTATTTTTCAGGGCACGATGTGGGACCCCGAAGGTACGCCCCATGAAATGGCGAATAGCCTCATGCACAATGGCGTCATTGTAAGGCATGCTGAAAAGTAAAGCAATTAATTTATTATCCATAGTATTTAATTCCAAATATTCTGTAATGAGTAGGTACGACACTTTATCAACTATCATCCACCAGCATGTTTGTGACCCAAGAGATTGATTGGTAGATCAAAGAGCTAGCTGGGTGGCGTGAACACATACACACACACATAAGAAAACTGTAGCTAAACAGCTTTACTTGGGTAGTGCAAGCGAAATTTGAATGTGTATCACTTCCTATGAGAGTTAGGTTATAATAAAATAAATCTTACTTAGGGCGGTCCAGCAGGCAAGGTGGTCGGTCTCCAATTACACTGTCAATTTCCGCTTGAGCTTTCTTCTGGATTCCTTGTTCTCGCACCAAGTAACTGAAGCAGAAGCTCAAACTTTTACTAGTCGTCTCTGTTCCAGCCATGAACATATCCATACACATAGCGACAAGTTGCCCTTCCGAATACGTATCCACTTCTCCCTTTTCTTTCAATACCCTGATGTAAGCGTCCATGAAATCCCTGTCTTCATCGTCAGGGTTGAAGGTATTCTTGTGTCTATTAATTTCGTGTCTTAGAAAATGCCAGATCTGCTTGTGGGTCTTCACAAAGTTTTTGTAACCTGATACCGATGGAGCTATCACACTGAGTATAGGGAAATGGCTAAACAGTGTTCCGACCATATCAACAGCAGCAAATAAATCAAATAAGAGAGATTGCAAGGTCTGCATCTGTGGATCACTAGCCCTGTAGCGAATGCCAGCCATCATCGTCCACAGGGTATTTAAAATATAGGTATTGAAGAAATTATGCATTTGAAGTACAGCTGACATAGTGTTTGTTCTACCAATAATGCCCATGACGTCATTAACCATGTGATAAGCTTCCATACGAGCAATTTCCTGCATGCCTCGCCGTCCAAAACCGAACTCTTTAAGATGGCGAATTAAGAAGCTCCTCTGTTCCTTCCACAGTTCTCCATCAGTGAGCAGAACTCCACGTCTCTCGCCCCAGGTGCGAGTCTGGTAGAATATTCCTTTAGGCCTTCCGTCAATATCTTCGTTGAACAACATCTCTTTATTGGCTTCAAGAGAATTAACCATTACTATACGGTCTTTGCCAATTCTCAGACCGAGAACGGAGCCGCCATAAGTTTGTGATAGTAAATTCACGGCTTTATACAAATAGCCATGTTTTTCACGGAGTTTGTATACTTCCATAGCACAGCCAATGAAGGGGGACCATGCTGGACCAGGTGGATACCGTTTAGGCTTCTTGGTATCGCTGCGCAGGAACACATATCCTGCCACAAACAAAAGCAACACTGCGATCCACATCTGGAAAGAAACAATAACATGGCTGTAATAATGAAAAGCAGAAGACACATAGCAAAGCATTGCAACAGTTGATTAGTCTCATACAAAAAATATTCCGCCCCCGCTATAGGACTCAAAAAACTCGCTGTGGATCAGAAGTACTACTGATTAGTACAACCGGTAGTACAAATGATACATTTTTGTATCACTAGTACTACTAAAAAAATACAAGCAGATTTCTTTGGGTTTGTTCATTGATTGTACAACTGGTAGTACAAATGATACACCTTTCGTCGCTCCGGGTCAGTAGTACTACTGATAAGTACAAATGGTAGTACAAATGATATAAATAATGTTTCTCTAGTACTACTAAGGAAAATACAAGCAATTTCCTTTGGGTTTGTTTATTGATTGTACAACTGGTAGTACTAATGATACACTTTACGTTTTTCTAGTACTACTAACATAAAAAAACAATTTCCTTTTGAATTATTTAATCATAATATATAATAAAACGATACAATGTTAAATTAACGTATTATAAAATTCCTTGCCAATATTTATTGCATAGTTGAAATATGTATAGTTGGGTTGAATTCTATACCTAATAAAAGTTGAATTACAATCATATTAGGGACCTGTGAATAAATTTAAAAATTTAGTAAACTGTGCCTAAAAAGATATTATAAAATTCAAGAATATTTAGATGATGGACAAGCTTGGAATCTTGGAAATGAGCTGTTCGCTTAACTATGCTACTCAAGCAAACTATTGAATTTAGACTAAGTAGATTACGCAAATATTGGAAATAAACAAAAAAATGCCCGAAAGGTTTCTTGACGGAGTCTTTTCAGGGCGCAGCCACGTTTCGAACCGGTGGTCCATTTGCTAAACTAACCAGTTTGAAATTAACCATAAAAAGTATTCATTAAATTTTAGTGTACACTTGTACAACTAATTATATACAGTAGTACTACTGATCCGAAGGGGGTCACTAGTACTACTAGTAGTACTAGAGTAGTAACTAGAGGATCACTAGTACTACCAGTTGTACTAATCAGTAGAACTACTGCACTGCAATTCAGTTGAGAAGTTGTTCTGTTTTGAGAAGTTACCGTTATGAGAAATTGCCATTCTGAGAAGTTGCCCTTATGCGAATAAGGGAGATCAGCGACTATACAATCGTTGATATAGATAGATTGGAAAACTTTAGATATTGATACTGAAAAATAAATGAACTTTTTGAAGTGGAAACTTCTTTAGGAGCATTTCTATATGAACAGTTTCGTTGAAAATTTTGGGTGCACTAAATTCATAGAAATTGCACTATCGTCACCGTTACGTCAAGACCATACTACGACTTATTGACAATTCACCGATTGTGACAATTCAAGTACTCTTCAAGTGAAAAGTTTTTACGAGTGTGGAGCACTTTTTTATGAAGTAGGTACTTTTCTCTGTTTCCACTTAGGTATATCGGCAGTCCCCAAAGACTGCCTCGCATGTTACTTCTTATTTATTACCTATTGCTGTAATTTTAGCATTTTATTACATCAAACAATCATAAATGGGCCAATGATATTCCACTATATTACACACCAGATTATTCGCTAAACAAAATGAAGCACAGCACGTAACCGTCAGCGAAGCGAGTCCAGCGATAGCACGTAATAAGCTACGTACTTACACCTGTTACATGAACTGCGTGTGACCAAAAGAAAAAGTGTACTAAAGGAAAAATGTATTCGTATGTAGGTACTGTTAAATAACTAGTACATTGAAACGAGTCACGATTGATGATGAATCTATGTATATCTATACTACCTGTTTTTTTTTGTTGAACGCCTAGTTCCTGAGCTAAGGAACTACTGGTTCGAATTTGGAAATTCTTCTTATCTTCTATAGGTACTTTATAGAGGAAAGATTTGTATTTTTTACCCGACTACGGCGAAGCCAAAGGGGGGTTATGATTTTGACAGGCTATGTATGTATGTATGTATGTATGTATGTATGTATGTATGTATGTATGTATGTATGTATGTATGTATGTATGTATGTATGTATGTATGTATGTATGTAGGTATGTATGTATGTATGTATGTATGTATGTATGTATGTATGTATGTATGTATGTATGTATGTATGTATGTATGTATGTATGTATGTTCGTTTGTTCCCTCATAGCTCTTCAACTACTTATTAGAACTGGACAATTGGGGTATCGTTAGAAGCGTCTTGATCGTCCGCTGGTTATAGGCTATATCACGTGTCACTAAATCTAATGTGGCGCCCTCTAACGGTCATAAAGTACTGAATTAAAAATAAACTTGAGATAAAGCAACCGTGTTTGGTATCAAATTAAAGGGCTCAATTAGCACATTTCAAATATGTATAAATTATTGGGTTTTGCTTGCCCCAAAATAATATAAATAAAAATTAAGTTTAAAACTAAAACCCGACTACTGCAAAATCACGCTCTAAAAAGTATTAAACAAGAAAATATCAAGAATAGCCGTGGTCGTATGCCACTCTAACAGAACAATACATTCTAGGAATAAAAAATTAAGTTTAAAACTAAAACCCGACTACTTAATAAAAATCACGCTTTAAAAAGTATTAAACAAGAAAATATCTAGGATAGCCGTGGTCGTATGCCACTTTTTCCTAGAATAGAATGTATTGATTTGTTAGAGTAAGTTGCATACGACCACGGCTATCCTAGATATTTCCTTGTTTAATACTTTTTAAAGCGTGATTTTTATTAAGTAGTCGGGTTTTAGTTTTAAACTATTTTTTTTATTTTTTTTTTATTTTGTGGCACCCAGCAGCTATAATTTATACATATTTGAAATGTGCTTATTGAGTTTTTTAATTTGATACCATACACGGCGTATTTATCTCAATTTTATTTTTTAACGCAGTACTTTTTACCGCTAGAGGGCGCCACATTAGATTTAGTGACACTTCTTATAGCCTATAACCAGCGGACGATCAAGACGATTCTAACGATATGTTATATGTCCAGTTCTAATAAGTAGTTGAGCAGCTATGAGGGAACTAACGAACAAACATACATACATACATAGCCTGTCAAAATCATAACCCTCCTTTGGCTTTGCCGTAGTCGGGTAAAAAGTGGCATACGACTACGGCTATTCTTGATATTTTCTTGTTTAATACTTTTTAGAGCGTGATTTTGCAGTAGTCGGGTTTTATGTATGTAACGAATAAACTTAAAAACTACTGGACCGATTTCACAATTCTTTCGCCATTTGAAAATACATTATCAGGTACCCAGTACCAACATAGGCTATAATATATGGATATCATCACGCTTACTATCAGCGATGAACAGGATCAGAATTCGACGCGGGTAGAGCCGCGAGCAACAGCTAGTGTTCAATATCATCACGCTGCTACTCATAGGAGCGGAGTAATAACTAGTATTTCCATTAACAGCAGACCTCGCGAGTAGGTACCCTGTCATATTTTTCTAGTAGGTACCTACCCTATCCTTAAATAAACATACCGTTCTGAAATGAACGTTATTAGCAAACTTCCTCTTTTTTTTCCTTCTCTATTTTCTTTAATGAAGTTGAAGAAGATTTTTTTTCATAAATACCTGTGAGGAATCATTTCCTTGATGTTCAGCCAAAAATCATCAAGATCCGTTCATAAATAAGGCGACAACAAACTTCCACCTTTGCTCCCCCACTTTCCCTCCTATCAAAAAAAGCTCTCGACAAAAGCTGTGTTTCAAATCAAAGAACCATTTTTACCCGACTACGGCAAAGCCAAAGGAGGGTTATGATTTTGACAGGCTATGTATGTATGTATGTATGTTCGTTTGTTCCTCATAGCTCTTCAACTACTTATTAGAACTGGACAATCGAGGTATCGTTAGAAGCGTCTTGATCGTCCGCTGGTTATAGGCTATATAACGTGTCACTAAATCTAATGTGGCGCCCTCTAGCGGTCATAAAGTACTGCATTAAAAAATAAACTTGAGATAAATAGACCGTGTTTGGTACCAAATTAAAGGGCTCAATTAGCACATTTCAAATACATTTGTATAAATTATTGGATGTTGCTTACCCCAAAATAATATAAATAAAAATTAAGTTTAAAACTAAAACCCGACTATTTACTGCAAAATCACGCTCTAAAAAGTATTAAACAAGAAAATAATTTTGTGGTAGTCGGGTTTTAGTTTTAAACTTAATTTTTATGAAATTATATATGTATTGAATTTCATTATCGAACACTAGGATTTTAAACACTAGCTGACGACTCGAACTTCGTATCGCCTAATAGTCAATTCTTTTTTTTTCAATTTTTCTCTCCGTAAGAACCATCCCCGTACTTTAAGGAATGTTCTAAAAGAAGAATTAGCGAAATCGATCCAGCCGTTCCCGCGTGATGGCGTGACCAAGGGAAATAGGGATTCATCTAATATATAAAACTAGCTGACCCCGCGAACTTCGTACCGCCTAACAGTCAATTCTTTTTTTTTTTCAATTTTTCTCTCCGTAAGAACCATCCCCGTACCTGAAGGAATATTCTAAAAAAAGAATTATCGAAATTGGTCCAGCCGTTTTCATGCTATGTCGTGACAACGGAAAACGGGTTTCATTTTTATATACGATAGATTCTCGTGTCACAGTTTTCGTTGCCATACTCCTCCGAAACGGCTTGACCGATTTTGATGAAATTTTTTATGCTTATCCGGTATCTATGAGAATCGGCCAACATCTATTTTTCATCCCCCTAAGTGATAAGGGTGCAGCGGGAACGGGATTTGAATACCACGCGGGCCGAAAATATGGCGGTACGAAGTTCGCCGGGGCAGCTAGTTTTTATATTATAGAGATAATAGCTGACCTGATAAACGTTGTTTCCCATATTCAAATGGGGGTTGGTTGTAGACCGATGATAATAAGGAGGGTAATTATGTATTATGCATATTTTAATACCAAATCATAAAAATAAATAAAAGAATTTATGGCGACCCAAACGTTTTTTTTTTCTTGGGTGGTTGGAAGGATGGTCCTATCCTTTCCACTTAGGGGTAGCAGTGGCGACTGTGGCGAGGGATCCCTATAACCCGATTCCTACTGGCTTGCTCTACAAAACGAAACCGTTGTATGTGGCTTGGCAAGTATTTAGATAAGTACTTGTTAAATAAATAAATAAAAAAAAAAAAAAACATGTTTAAATGTATACCTACTTTATAGAATACATAATGCATTATTTAAAACTGAAAATTATCTGAAATTCTGTATCAAAAATTTATAGAATTCCATACAAAAACTATGGTCTACACATTTTTTCCACCGGTTCCTCTTTTGCCACTGACGGTTAGGTACGAGTATAAAAAATACCGTAAAACCTATTCTCGGATCAAATTTATGCTTTTTCATTTTCAGAGCTCCCATAAAGAACCTGCGGCTAAATACATTATGCATCTATTGTTCTAGATAGACATTATTATTGGTACCACGTACCTAATAACATTGTTAAAATTATAACTGATATACTTACTCGTAAGCGTGACAAATTGATCGATTGAATCGATTAAAAATTTCATAATTCATGAACTTCATGTAGTAAACACATTTGCGTGTCATTGTAAGTAACAATATATAATTAAGTAACTGTAAGTACACCATTCTGTCGTCTCACTGTATAAAAATGGTTTTGTTATGTACATACATAATTCAATCATTTTAATACATTTAAATGAGCAAATCTGTGTAAAGGTAAATAATGAGGTGTTTTGTCTGAAGTTTTCATGTTTTAAATCTGAATTTGCGTCGTACGAGTATGTCTGCTTACGTCATTGCGGACTTGACCTAGCGGCCATTTTGTCGGTTATCGGGTCCCTGTGCTAAAAATAATACCTGTGCACATAACTTACCTACATTTTAAGGATTTTACGCACAATACTTTCCTACCTATGTTTTAGACTATAAGACACTACCGTACAGCAATCTTACCTACACCCTTTTTTCTCATCAATTTTTTTTATAACGAAGTTCATCTTTATGAGGTATGATTTTGTTCGCAACAACCTGTGAGGAAACATGTCCCTGGCGTTTCACCCAAAAACCATCAAGATCCGTTCATAAATAACGCAATAGCAATCTTCCCCCTATCGGCCCTATCCTTCCATTAAAAAAAGCTCTTGTTTTTAAATTAAAGAACAAGCAGGTAATGTGCCAAGTGAATCGGTAAAGCAATTCGCCCTCTAGACCGAAACTGACAAACATAATACATTAAAGTTATGAACAAAAGCAAAATCGGCCATCTCGTCGAAACGGAGACTTATTAGCTCGCTCGTTCAAAAAAGTTATTTTACGTCCGACCTTTATCAGAAACCTGAAAGCCGCATCTGTCGTCTCGCGGTGGCGAGGCAGGTGTGCCGGGAGCCGACAGTCTGTGTTGTTGCGACTGCTACACAGGGGGCGCGAGTTCGATTCCCGCTCAGTGCGAATATGTATTTTTTGGACTGGGCGTTTCCCGTCATTTGCCATACTAACTCCTATAATAATCAGTCGTTACGGGTAGTTGTAGCGCTCAAAATTTCAACTATAGATCTTCTATATCGCCAACTGGTAGGGCAGATGGCAGTCGCTTGTCGGAAATATCGTAGCAGCAGTTAGACTGGAAAGTGGACCCCACTGAATTGGGAAAAGAGAAAAGAATAATGAAGAGGGTAAGACAGGCGCTTAGGCTGCCTTTCCACCGGAAATGTGCTATGCAGCTACGCTACGAAGATCTATGTAAAAGTTAAGCTTGAAACTATGAGACTGTTTTCCTCTATGCTATGCTATGTAGCGTAGCGAGTGGAGTAAGACGTGCTATGATAATTCCCGCAAATATGTTAATTCAAAATTCGAATCTATTCTCCATCTATAGCACTTTTCTATTTAAAAAACATAGCTTAGCTAAACCCCTTTCCACCAGTGCTAAGTAGGTACAATCGAATATGATTGGTGGATATCAAACACATCCATCTCTGGTAGCAAGGTAGCCGCGTCGTGTTGAAAGAATGTCATTTTAAGTAAAAGCACAAATTTTTTCATATACCTAGCCTACTTCTGTTTAGAAATAAAAAAATAAGTTTAAAACTAAAACCCGACTACTTAAAAATCACGCTCTGAAAAGTATTAAACAAGAAAATATCTAGGATAGCCGTGGTCGTCTGCCACTTTTCCTTAGAATAGCATGTATCGATACATACATGCTATTCTAAGGAATTTTTTTGAATGTATTATAGTAAGTGGCATACGACCACGGCTATCCTAGATATTTTCTTGTTTAATACTTTTCAGAGCGTGATTTTTAAGTAGTCGGGTTTTAATTTTAAACTTATTTTTTTATTTATTTTATTTTGGGGCACCCAACAACTATAATTTATGCATATTTGAAATGTGCTAATTGAGCTCTTTAATTTGATACCATACACGGCATATTTATCTCAAATTATTTTTTCAACACAGTACTTTATGGCCGCTAGAGGGCGCCACATTAGATTTAGTGACACGTCATATAGCCTATAACCATCGGACGATCAAGACGATTCTAACGATATGCTATATGTCCAGTTCTAATAAGTAGTTGAGCAGCTATGAGGGAACAAACGAACATACATACATACATACATACATACATACATACATACATACATACATACATACATACATAGCCTGTCAAAATCATAACCCTCCTTTGGCTTCGCCGTAGTCGGGTAATAAAGCACACGTGTATCGGCGTTATTCATCCGTGAGAAGGCAAATAAAATATATTAATTTGAATTAATAGGAACTTTTAAAAAATTATTGGGCCGCTAATAGGTTTTCAAAAACGAGACTCAGAAGATTAAGTTAAAAAATAATAATTTTCTGGTAAAAGTTACCACTGACAAAATATTATTATTATACTAAATATACCATATTTGGTACCTACCTATATGTTTTTCTTTACATAAAATAGTTGATTATTAAATGTATGGAATGTATAATAACGATAAAACAAAAAAAAAAGGACTTTATACAAATTAAAAAAAGCATTGCCAGGTTGTATGGCAATGCTTATTTCCTGACCTAAAAATAAGCCAGCCTTCTGGTCACGAGAAGCGTCGACCATACGCTTCGCAATCACCCTGCAGAGATTGCGGGCGCTCGGACCCCATGACCGTTTCGACTCTAAACGGCTATAAGCTCCAATGAGACAATGAGATTGGGGTATTTGCGCCGTTTAAGAGTGTCTGCAGAAGCAGCAGCAGCACCGGCACAGCCAGCCGTGCCAGGCATATGGGTAGGGGCAATGGTGGTTGCGTCCCTCACCAGAGTTTTTTTTTATACCACTTAGGTGGCAGACAAGCACACGAATCATTTATATTATTCTAGAATATACTGAAGACACTTTAATAGTAAATATTGATTAATTTAGGATCTTTTTAATTATTTATTTAATTATTATTATTTAGTTAGGTACTTTACTAAAAAATGCAGATAATAGTGTAAGAAACCAGATGATGGATCAACAGGTAACCGTAGGTAACGGTTCTTTTGGCCGCTGCTGGGTAACCGCAAACACAATAAATGTTAGAAAAATCTATGTACGTACTTAAGACAAAAAAAAAACAGAGAAAAAAGAAAAAATAGGTACCTACACGTAAAAAGAATAAATAAGTGAATTCCTAAAGGTACTCATAATTCTTATTAGGTATTGAAAATAAATAATATTCGGCTTACCATTACGGTTTCGATCATTTTCGTAGATTTATTTAACAAGGGATATTAATAAAAATTAGTAAATCACTTTAACTAGACAGACAGCTGCCACTGTGCCGGTCCCATCCCGACTCAAAGTATTGATTGAAACAGGAGTCTGGGAAGTGGGAACTGAACAGATCAGTGTGGCAATCTTGAAAATATCCAGACATTTTTCATACAGACATCCAGTCTAGTTAAACATAAAAATAGTACGAGTATACCTGTTCTAATTTTATTCAACTTTAATACATATCAAAAGAAAAAATATTTTAAAATAGAATAATGTATTTTTAAATTTAGAATAGTACCTGTTAAATTTAACGCCCCCTGTCTTTACATTTGATAACCGTGTCGAGTATTGCGTAATCACGAACCCTCTCGTTGTTTGCATTTCCGCGTACTAGAGGGCAGAGGTGGCATTTGAAATATATTATTGTACAAAAGTATATTTAAGAATTTTAGGGCAGGGGTATGATACGAATAGGTATATACCCATTGCATACCCTAGTAGGATTATGTCAATATCGTCATTTGAGTATTACAAATAATACAAATTAAACTGGGAGTGCTGACAGAAGTGAAAATTACTATATACCTAGTAGGTACAATGTTGAAGATTTTGACGACCGATCCGTAGTCAGTAGTCACATCAAATTGCCACACTAGTGTGACTATGATTTATTTTATTTATCTGTGATCTGTAGTCATACTAGTGGTATGGTATGGTATTTTAGTCCTTATCATTTTTGATATATATCATGTTTCTAGAGAGATTTCATCCATAGGATTTACCCTATCGATTGATGCCATAAAAATACGTTACATTTTCGGATTTTAGTCTGTTCGATTACCGGGTGTAGCGAGTGAGTTCTTAAACAATCTTTGAATGCAGTTTTGTTTCGTTTCAATTACTTGTTCTGAAAGATTTACTAATTTATTCACCGTCGTCGCAGAGCTTAAACCGGTAGGGCTACAAACTTGAAATTTTGGCAGTTGATTCCTTTTATGTGATTAACATCCACTAAAGATGATTTTTTAGAAACTCACCCCCTAAAGGTATGATTCCGATGCCGACCGCATACGACAACTGCAGACTTATGTAGAAGATACAGCGTTAGGACCCATTAGTTGTTAAACTCCGATACGGATAAAGAGGATCATTGAGAAACCGTAATGAATTACGTGTAGGTAGCTACTGCGTGCGTCTGTAATAATTGTCGTATCCCTTCGGAAGCATACTAGACCGGGTTCCCTAGAACATTTCCAAAACTTGATTACTATCAAGCTAATTTTCCGTGAGTAGCTTCGTTTTGATGAGACGCCCAACAAAAGCTTGTATGCAATTTTCGAATGTGGTAGCTAATAGAGCTAGAAAGGGTCAAGTATGTCACGATTTCATGATTCCAAAAAACTTATTTCTAACCGGCTAGTTTTTCTTATATATCTCAAGATAATTATCTAAGTTATTTAAAAAAGTATTTGTCCTACAAAAAGTATGGTTTGATTAAAGAGTCCCCCTCTCTTCGAATATGTATTGATATCGAGGTCATACAAAGTGATTACTAACCGGCTGATTTTTCTTTTATTACTTGGTTAATATTTATATAATATAACAAACATGTTGTCCTACAAATTGAGTGGTACGTTATCCTGGTCCTACGATCAGAAGTTGTTAGTACCACAATATATTTTTTCTCATTACTAACTGTAGGACAAAAATATAACATAACAGGTAAGTGTGTTCTCTGCCCAAAAGTAACAATGTCCTACAAGGAAACTGGTATGTAGGTATCACTAGTCCGACAAGAATTGTTATTTTTTCGTTTTCCTATTTGTAACATAACATGCTGTGAATAAATCTTTTTTCAAATTTAAATAACTTTATTTTTTAGTAGACTAGGTAGGTACAGTCGAGTTCAATAATATATTGGCACTGCCAAGGATTCAATATATTGTGAGCGTTGGAAAGTTCAATAAATTCTATAGAACCTATAGATCAAAAATATGTGCTCATGTGAACGTTTCAATAATACATGCTATGTATTAAGCAATAATTTGTGATCACGCTTTTCAACAAAAAAATCTAATCTATATTGGCTTCAATAATATCTGAGCAGGCTAAGATTCTTAATTATCTCTTATATCCCGGAACAAATAAGATCTAGTTTACATTGACAGAAATGACAGTAGCTTCCATTGTTTTCTAGTTTTTGAAATGAGTGTCTTTCAATGTTCTTTTCGACAGCTTGTGTTTATATGAATACCGGAGGGATTACATCCAAGCATAAATATATACTAGCTTTGCCCGCGGATGGGGTTGAGGTCAGGGCTTCGGTGGAATATTTATTAATTCCAAGTTTCTTGCTCAGTTATCCAATTTTGAACTCGTCTGGCATTGTGAACGGAACTATTATCCCTACTTCCCTACTTAATATTATAAATGCGAAAGTAACTCTGTCTGTCTGTCTGTCTCTCTGTCTGTCTCACTTTTACGACTAAACCGCTGAACCGATTTTGATGAAATTTGGTATAGAGGTAGGTTAGACCTTGAGAAAGGACATAGGCTATGTTTGGTCGCGATAACCGACATCCACGCGGGCGGAGGCGCGGGCAAAAGCTAGTCCCTACTTAATATTATAAATGCGAAAGTAACTCTGTCTGTCTGTCTGTCTGTCTGTCTGTCTCACTTTTACGACTAAACCGCTGAACCGATTTTGATGAAATTTGGTATAGAGGTAGGTTAGACCTTGAGAAAGGACATAGGCTATGTTTGGTCGCGATAACCGACATCTTGTATAAAAGTTATTCGGTGATTATAAGGCTACACAATTTTTGCACTTGGTAAAAACACGTCTTTTAGAATATCAAAATCGGCATCACTATTCATTTGGTCAGATATTTCGCACAATTCTATTGGCCCACCCGAATTTATCTACCCCCAAAATCCGAATGTAAAGCGTCCACTACGTCTATTTGGCAATACATTCCCTTCATCATATCGTGTATTGGCTGCACGATACAAAAAGATCCGCCCGTGCACCGATGAAACAAAAACTTTACAATTTAAAAATTAAAAAAAAATCCAAAATTATAATTAGAATCTGCTTAGTTCAGATATTATTGTTTTCATGTGTGTATACATGATTATGATTTCTACAGTCCTCACATAATAATGTGCCTTTGGCTGTATACATGTTATTGAGACAAAGCAGTCACATATTAATGAATCTAAATCGTGTCCACAATTTAATGATGCTTATAGTTGTCACAATATTATTAACTTTTTTAACGTTCATATACATATTTATGAAGCTTGCAGGTGTCAATATATTATTGAACTCGACTGTACGAAAATATAATGTAGTATAGTAGGTATAGTACAGGGTGAAAGATTTTAACCTTACCTGGAGGGAAAGTGCTTTAAATACTAGAGATAGCTAATTTCACTCAAAGGTAACATTCCTTTATTTTTTATAAGAAACAAAACTGCATTCATAGTTTTTTGAAAATTCCCTTGCCAAGCCTGGTAATCGAACCGACTAAAATTAAAAAAAATAACATCCTGTATTTTTATAGTCTCAATCGATACCTAGTGTCAATCATGAGGATCGAATCTCTCTAATAAACATGGTAAATTGAAAACTTATAAAATTACATTCTAACAGACACTACTTTTGCTTGACATACCTTATCAACAATAACGCCATTTTTTTTAGTATTATAAAATGAGTAGTAAGTAAATAATTGCACTTCGATACCGATTTAGAATATAACGTTATTGTGTGACTGCATGAGATAGTCAAGTCTTCCGATTTTATTTTTATAAAGAATATTAGTAACCGAAATTACTAATATTCCTGTTAACCCCCCAAGTAAGCTAAATTGCTTGTGCTAGGAGTGGGTTCACGTCTGTAGTGTAATGGGCAGGATTCGAACCCGGGAGTAAGGCCCACTCCTTAACCATAAAGCTACCGACGGCGACGGCGACGCTACAATTATGTCGATTTAGGTCCAAGATACGTGTCTCGAGGTATAGGTTGGACTTGGAAACCACTGCGTGGTACACCGCATCGCACCCTGGACAACGGAGATGACGAGACAATTGCCTTATTGGTTCGTCTAATACGTTAATTAAGACGTTAAATAGTCTATTTTTCAAGTACTTTTTAGGTCAATTTTTTTTTTGGTATTCTTCAGAAATTATTATGATTGAGTGGTGTCATTCCATTCGGAATGGGATGCAGATCCATCCATCTATGCCATATTTTTTTCCTAGGATCGATATTTTTCGATATAAACCCATCGTCTCATCGAAACGAAGTTATAGACTACTGGCCCGTGTAGAAAAATGATGGGTCATCTGAACCACCAGGTGACCTTTATAGAACGATATAAGAGCATAAAATAATAAGATTCAGCACTATGCCGTCACTTGTAAGCTGTCCAACTGAGTGCAGGTGAAGAAGAGGGGGTTGTAACCCACGATTACTTCACCATGTCGCATGATTTTTGTACGGCGTTGCGGAATAATGGATTAGAAGCAGTATTGAAATATTATGAAACTGATGCCGTACAAAATCAAATGACCAAATTTACCCTGGTAATGTCGGAAAATAAAATAAAAATTCCGACTTTGTGGCTCACCATTTTTTGTACAGCACTACGCGTTTGCTTGTTATTTTTCATGGATCTATCGATGGTAAGAATGCCGTACAAAAATATATGACCAAAATGTACTCACTCTACCTGTACTTTGTACCTGTACTCACCTGCACTCAGTTGGACAGCTTACAAGTGACGGCATAGTGCTGAATCTTATTATTTTATGTTCTTATATCGTTCTATATAGGTCACCTGGTGGTTCAAATGACCCATCATTTTTGTACACGGGCCAGTAGTCTATTATTGCTATATTTTGAGCAGAGCCATTATTTTTATTTTGAGCGTAGGACCGGGATAACGAACCACTCAATTTGTAGGACAACATGTTTGTTAAATTATATAAATATAGCTGTAGCCCGCGACTTCGTCCGCGTTAAGTTCGGAATGTTGTTCATCCCCTATTTTTAACCGACTTCAAAAAAGGAGGTTCTCAATTCGTACGCAATTTTTTTTTTTTGTATGTTTGTTACGCGATTGTGAAGTCAATTCTAGACGGATTTTGAAAAATCTTTTTCTGTTCGTAAGTAGATTATTCCGAAGTGGTCCCATTTAAATTTCGTAAAGATCTGATGACGGGTTTCCGAGATTAGACCAAGGAACTCTTCAAAAAGTACCAGGAAATCAGCCGCGATAGCTGCAATGGCATATTATTGCAATGTTTCTGCCATTACACATCATAACATCACGCCTGAGTCCTTTGAAGGGGTACGCAGAAGTGTTCAGAATATTCAGCTATATTTCCGGTGTATATGCATTGATTTTAAATATTATTTTTAATAATGCTTTAATATTTTTTTTATTTAGCGTGGCCGGTTCGATCTGTAGTGTAGCGTCAGCAGCGCATGTACAGTCAGGTCACTATACATGCGATGTACAGTCGTGAGACTGTACAAACTCACTAAAAAGAGAAAAATAAATTCATTTTTAACAAAAAAGTTTAACCGACTTCAAGAAACGAAAAAGAGGCACTGAAAAGCGAAAAATAACCTAATTTACAGACTTACTGATTTATTAGAAGTCGGTGCCAGCCAACTTTGTTTGTTGTGTCTGAAATACATAACTATGATGCAATCAATTGAAATATGGCCTCCCTTGGGCTAGGCACCGACTTCTAATAAATCAGTAAGTCTGTAAATTAGGTTATTTTTCGCTTTTCAGTGCCTCTTTTTCGTTTCTTGAAGTCGGTTAAACTTTTTTGTTAAAAATGAATTTATATCCCCTTGGGTGTAGAAATAATCAAAATCCTTTAGTAGCGGATGCCTACGTCATTGTAGCTTTATGCGTGCATAGTATCAGCCCGATCGGTTTAAAATTGACAAAGTTTCATACAAACTTTTAGCCCCTATTTTATCCCCTTGGGGGTAGAATTAATCAAAATCCTTTCTTAGCGGGTGCCTACGTCATAACATCTACCTGGATGCCAAATTTCAGCCCGATTCGTCCAATGGTTTGAGCTGTGCGTTGATAGATCACTATGTCAGTCAGTCAGTCACCTTTGAGTTATACCTATAATTATATTTAGATTACATCATCATCATCATCATCATCTAGGTGTGGTTCCAGGTTGCATCTGAGGATTTCATCTCAGAACCCGGCTCTTTTTTTAGGGTTCCGTAGCCAAATGGCAAAAAACGGAACCCTTATAGATTCGTCATGTCTGTCCGTCCGTCTGTCTGTCCGTCCGTATGTCACAGCCACTTTTCTCCGAAACTATAAGGCCTATGCTGTTGAAACTTGGTAAGTAGATGTATTCTGTGAACCGCATTAAGAATTTCATACAAAAATAGAAAAAAAGGATTAAATTTTGGGGGTCCCCATACTTGGAACTGAAACTCAAAAATTTTTTTTTTCATCAAACCGATACGTGTGAAGTCTTTAAAAAGGTTATAGAGGTTTTTAACATCATTTTTTTCTAAACTGAATAGTTTGCGCGAGAGACACTTCCAAAGTGGAAAAATGTGTCCCCCCCCCCCCCCCTCTAAATTCTAAAATAAGAGAATGATAAATCTAAAAAAAATATATGATATACATTGCCATGTAAACTTCCACCAAAAATTGGTGTGAATGAGATCCAGTACGTAGTTTTTTTTTTAATACGTCATATACCGCAATTTTCGCCTTTGCTGCTACGGAACCCTTCATGGGCGAGTCCGACTCGCACTTGGCCGGTTTTATTTTATACTAGCTGTTGCCCGCAGCTCCGCCCGCGTGGAATTCGGATTCCGTTCCAACTTTTATTTCGTGCTAAAGTTCGGACACCACCCCCGTCGGCCATCAGGAGTGATTATGTCGAACTCGGACCCACTAAAACGCATGCCGTCGCCTATCTTCAGTGGCTAGGGTGTAAGATTGCCTAGGGCATATTGCGCACTCCCCGGCACACCCTGGGCCATCTACAATTTTAAGATGCTCCCCTCAGGAGTGGTAAGATCGGTGTCCCTATTGAATTCCGGAAACCTCTAAACCTCACGCCTACGCTCGATGACCAGTCCTCCCATTGCCTGCTCTCCACTGTGCCCTCAGTAGTCAGAGAGGCTTGTGGGAAGCCTCTGAGCAGCCCTCTACAGAGCTGCTCCCGTTACGGCTGGTATTTGCCGTAGGCGGAAGCGCCTCCCGTGGGTGAGAGGTGCTACCGCCTCCGTTGTCCATGATGTATCGTATGGAGGTTCCGACCCCGCATTCGGATCCCGTTCCCATAGTATCTTTTGTTCAGCTGACCCACCCCGTCCTCGATCGCTGAGTACTTACTCGTGACATAGATACTTCGAACGCCCGTTGCACCCTTTTAGCCCATGCCCGTAATAAAATTAAATAGTTTTCATATACATAATTATGATAATGTATGGGAATGTACCGCATTTAATGCCATTTATAATTTCGTAATATCTTTTGAATTAAACGTCCGATTTCAATAATTCAAAAAGTTATCAATAGGTATCGAAACAATCTTTAATACCAAACAATTTGGTCTGACTTTGATCGGCATTTCAGCTTGAATTTATTTCGCTGCGATAACTCTTAAAAACTCTTTTTCATATTGCGATAACTCTTAAAATATTCATTGTAATTATATAGTGTAAATGGCAATTTTGATCTACATTAAATATACAACGTATCTAACGTATTTAATTGGAAAAGGAATAACACTGTATTGTTAAAAATAGCTTTTAAAATGACATATATTTTTTTTGTAATTTGTAAAAGATAAAAATGGTTACTATGGGCTACCTCTATTAGATAGACATATGCTATCGCGGACTTTTATATAGACCTTTTCAAGTTATACATTTCCACAGTACATTATTTTGTTATATATTTTATATATTTTTTAGGTTTTTTTTTACACCTTGGGTTACATTATTGAAGTTTTAGTAAAGATCTCTAATTTAAAAAGAAAAAAAAATAGCCTATGTTAGTCAGTAATAGTGCAGCTTTTTAATGGTAAAAGATTTTTTGAAATCGGTTCAGTAGTTCTTGATTTTACTCGTATACAAAAATACAAATAAGTAAAGATGTATGGAAATTTGCCGGATTTATTGACATTTATGCTCACTGCTCCGCTCCCTTTTGTAGTAGCGTGATGTTATATAGCCTATGTTACTCCCAGATATTGTAGCTTTCTATAGGTGAAAGAATTATTGAAATCGGTCCAGTAATTTCGGAGCCTATTCGTTACAAACAAACAAACAAAAAAAAACAAAAAAACAAATCTTTCCTCTTTATAATATTGTGTAGATGTAGATTAAACAAGTAATATAAGAAAAATCAGCCGGTTAGTAATCTTTTCAGATGACCTCGATATCAATACATGTTCGAAGAGGGGGACTCTTTAATCAGACCATATATTTTGTAGGACAAATATTTTTTCAAAGAACTTAGATAATTATCTTGAGATATAAGAAAAACTAGCCGTTTAGTAATAAGTTTTTTGGAATCATGAAATCGACATACTTGACCCATTCTAGCTCTGTTAGCTACCACATTCGAAAATTGCATACAAGCTTTTGTTGGGCGTCTCATCAAAACGAAGCTACTCACGAAAAATTAGCTTGATAGTAATCAAGTTTTGGAAATGTTCTAGGGAACCCGGTCACCTTTTTGCATTAGAATATGGTTTGAAGGGTTGTATGAAAGTCCATCATTTTCAAAATTATAATTACGAAAGTACGAAATTTCGTATGTCTACTCTACTTCTGGTTAATGAAATGTACACGTATATCAACGTCTTTCTTCCCAATTTTATCCTTAAGGGGTGCAATCATGGTTGAAAGTTGTATGAAAAGTCAGACATTTTCAAAGTAAGAATACGGCAAATTGCATAATATACCTACCTGATACTGGTTAGTAACAAATGGACTGGTTAGTAACATTTTTTTAAGTCCCTTTAGTGGGTGTATTATGGGTTAAAAGTTTATAAGTATTTGAATGTCTCATCCTTAGAGTATACATTGCTAAATGTATACTCTAAGGTCTCATCGCTTTTGAAGGCAGGAGCATGAAATTAAATTGTAAGCTAATAAGATTTCCTGAGTGTGTGTTGATGTAGGTTGCTAAATGGTTAAGATTTTCATCGGTTTGATTATATATTATGTAGGTACTTCTACGGGAGCGACTGCCATCTGATCTCTCAACTCCGAGAGGAAGACCTTCACCAGAGGCTTAAGAGATCTTGATGACGCAACATTATGTACCCATTTTTCACATATTTTTTTTGGTTAGTTTTTGTGAGCTGTCACCCGTACCTACGCATTAAATAGTTCCTGAATTTAAATCTAAACAGTTATTAATAAAAGTTAAAGTTACCACTATTTTTCAACTATTAAAATTAAGTTATTTCTCCCGTGAAGTTACACGCCCTAACGGATGCTCATTAGGTAATTACGAATATTCACGACACAAACACGTTATAACATTATACATGAATAAACTTCGCAAGTTCCAGAACCACACTACAATACAATCGCAATGCACATTTAAAAGAAAAGGTAGTTACCTTACAAGACGACGAGCCCGCTTTCACTGCTCCATGTGAAGTTACTCAAACAAGTATAAGCACACCCCTCCAGAGCAGGCAAGGGGGCGCGTATCACACCGCGCAGTAACAAAACAATCATTACAAACCTTCATCACCTTTCGTATCACGCAAAATGGCCCAAAAAGAAGTTAAGTGCGTACAAAAGAGTCCCCTTTCCATTATATTCCTTCATCATCTTTGCGTTAGTGCCGGGTCCCGGTCCGCTAATTATACAGGGCGTCCCACGGCGATGCCACATGGAGGGAAAGCAACTTAAATCCTTAAGTTAGCTCATTTTAAGGAGACATCATTTTATTTTTTTAAAGAAACAAAACTGCATACAAAGATTTTTTTAAATTCGCTTGCCACATCCGGTAATCGAACCGACTAAAATCCGAAAAAGTAACATTCAGTATTTTTATGACATCAATCGATAGTGTCAATCATAAGGATCAGATCTCTCTAAGAACCATTGTAAATTAAATGAATGGAATTCCTTGAAACCTAAAATTAGGGCTAGGGGGGTACCAATTATATGGTTTCAATTATTGCCTATTACCAAGGGGTATTAGGGGGGTACCAAGTATATTTTTGCATATTTTGGTGTAAATGCATCCAGTGCCACGAGGGAGTGCAATGATCGACCTTGTAGGAGCCCATCTTATTGCATTTAATTTTCCTAAACTGCATTTTGAATAATTCTGATGCACGCAAGCCGCTTGGGAACATGCTGTACCTATATGTGCCGAAGTCAATAAAAATACCTACAAGAAATCACAGATTCGACACAAATAATATTGAGGAAATACTTTTTCTTTTATGACAGGAGCATAGGTTTCCATTAGGCATAGTCCTCCTATGGTAGCCACCAGCGTCATAAGAAGTGATCATTTTCGGGTTTTACAATTTAGTTTTTGAGACAATTTATTTTTATGTCTTTGGCAAGCTACTTGGTTGCCTCTAAAAAATATTTTTAATTATTAATAACAGAACTTCCATGGATATTTTTGGTTCTTGATTCTGAAAATGATCATTTAATTCTGACGCTGGCTACTTAAAAGATGTTAAATAAACTAAAACCAGGTGTGAGCATTAACCCAGCCGCTTTTTGCTGATATCGTCATTATATGTCCCAGATTTGCATATATCTGAAAATAATTCTCTAATTTCTTTCATTTTATTGTCCAGTTGGTAAGTTTGTTTTGCTGATAGTTCTTTAGTTAGTCTTTTCCCAACTAAGTTGGGATCAGCTTTCAGTCTAATTAAATGGCCGAACTTATTTCGATATTATTTTTACTTATACATATACATACACACAATCACGCCTTTATCCCCGGAGGGTCAGGCAGAGGTGAATTAACACCCACATTTAACCAATCATTGGTCCCACGTAATAGGGGGTGAACCTATTACCGTTTTCCGGGCACTACTGTTGACTCGAGTCGAGGAATGTATATATCTGTCTGATGTCAAACAGCCCTTTCCCTTTGTCGCCTTGTACGACACCGCATGCGAGGAGATAGTGATAGGGTGGCCCAAATTCTACTCTACCGGGAACCACGCGGCCATCTAGGTACTCTGCCGGGTACCACGCGGCTATTTTTACTTATTATCAAACTAATAATAAATAAAAGGTAAGTAACTGCGTTGGTGAATCAGTCAGGAACAGGAAGGCCGGATAGGCAAATAAACTATGTATGTATACGTATAGATTCGGATACTAAACTACCTGGTAGTCCAGTGCCAGGAAAAAATATAAAACGCATTCAATGAGACCTATTTGGACATGAAAGGAAATATGGTAAAAATAACGAGAAACATATTTTTTGGAGTTCTCTCTCATCCTACCGTTAATTCCCAGTCGCATCCGAAGCTTTTCAGCTCGGAGTCTGGGGTCCGCTTTGCCAGTCTTAACTACAGATTTGGCTAGACCTCGATATTTTTTCGTGAAGCGATTGCCATCTGACCTCCACAGCCCAATGATAACATTAGGCGATATCGAAGCATTGCAGCTAGACCGTTGTTTTTTGGATTTTTTAGGGCTCCAACTACATGTAACAACTGCCATAGATGTTCTTATGGCAACCGGGACCGACGGCTTAACGTGCTCTCCGATGCACGACCAGACCAATGCAAGTACCCATATTTCATGAACACAAATATTTGCACTGAGCGGGGATCGAACCCGCGCCTCCTGCGTAGCAGCCACGTTCACTACCGCTACCACAGCCGCTACGCCACGGAGGTTGTCTGGCTGTGTTTTTGGAGTTAACTGCACATATTTAATAAAAATTCGCTATGTGCCATCTGACGAACGTTTGCTGTAACACATAACGTTCATGCACTTTAGACAGACAAAGTAGTTTAAAATTTCAGTACTAGATGGCGCTAAACATATCTTAATGATACAGGCATTGGCAGTGTCGCGGTCGGTGCGTGCATTTGTTAACATTAGTTTTATGTTCTTTTAATTTTTGGTAATGTACTTATTGTTTATATTGCCTGACCTATTTCAATAAGTCAATTGTTAACCTGGTCGGTAGAAAGCACATGAATAGATAAAATATGTAGTGTCATCTCGTACAGTTTTGAGATGCTAGTATACCTACTACAATAATTGTAAGTACAACAACAATCTACGAGATGGCGTTAAGTAACCAAAACATTTTTATGTACAAAATTGCGTACATACATAAAAATTCTCACGCCTGTAAATCTCCGAAGTGGTAGGCAGAGGTGTATTAAACCCACGTTTCGCCAACTATGATATTTGCTCCCACGCAATAGGGGGCGACCCTATTGCCATCTAGCGGGCACTTTGTTATGGGCTGTAATTTGTTTACTGTCGGATGGAGAACCCTCAGTCGCCTTTTACAACACCCACAGGAAGAGATGAGAGATGGGGTGGTCCTATTTTACTCCACCGGGAAAAATATGATATTACGTACATACTTTTTGCCGTATTTTTTTCAAGCAATACTACGTTCCTAGTTTCCTACGAAGCTATTCTGAGATCTATACATATAATAAAATTGTAACCGATCGGTGTCTGTACATTAGGGTTGCCATAAGTGTGGGGACCCAGACCGGGACGCGTATTTCCTTTTGCGTGTACAATAGGAGGCAGTACTGCCTTGAAACACGCACGGGTTTGTTGCGCTAATTCTCTTTCCAAACACGTGTTCAATTCCAGGAACATGCCCTCCAATCGCGCACGGGTTTGCAACGTGCACAAACGCAAACTGTTCTTCTAAACACGTGTTCAAGGCGATGAACATTTTCATTCATTTTCATTTTTTCATTCTCATTTTTTTTATTTGGGACACATCAATTTGACTTCACTCCGCTAGATGGTAAGCTAAAGGGAAATTCTCAGGCAATAGGGTCATCATTAGAGCGGTTTCACACTATCCGCCCCGACACCGACGCGACGTCGGGTCGGGCTTCGTCCATTTTCGTAACTAATTTTTCATAACTAGTTACGAACGTGGAATTGTTTTTCTTGCTCGGAAAGCTGATAGGTGACAAGACTTCACAGCGGTGTCGGCTCCGATATCCTATATCGGGCCGGACAATATGAAAGACAGATTCTACATATTTCATACATTTCCGCCGATAAGTGTCCGACACCGATATCGGATCGGATAGTATGAAAACCTTCTTTCAGACAGTTAAAATGTATGGCACTCAGTTGACGGCCTCATCAAATGCTTTTTCACGCATCGCTTAAATATATGAAAGATTTTTTTTTCCATAAATTTTGAAACCGAAGTTACTAATATTCCCTTACGTGTGTTAGGAGTGGGTTCACATCAGTAGTGTAATGGCCAGGATTCGAACCCGGGATCTCTCGATCCTAAGGCCAACTCATTAACCACGAACCTACAGACGTTTTGAATAAAGTAAATCATACATCCCACAGTCCAAACACCATAAGTACCTTATCCATTGAACCAAGGGCATTTATTCCTCAACAGATCGTTTGTAAGAAAATTTGTTAGTTACTACAGCATACAGAAGTGCATAACAGTTTGACCCCATTACGGATACCTTTGCCCTGTTATCAACAATTACTACCACGGTATGTGCACCGCCCATGTTGATAAGGACTACTTGGTGACCAATATAATGTAAGCTTAGATTCTAAAGGTGCTGATTGACTGCTTCTATATTACGTCATCATTATCATCATCTTGGTGTGGTTCCAGGTTGCATCTGAGGATTTCATCTCGGAACCCGGTTCCTTTTTTTATATAGGACACGTCAATTTAACTTCGCCTCGCCTGATGGTAAGCTGAAGGCAAAGTCTCTGAAAAGAGGGTCACCATTACAGACACGTACCATGTTACAATGGTGGCACTCAGCTTGACGGCCTCATCAGATGCTTTTTCACGCCCCGCTTTAAGGACCCGGGTCTTATCAGTAACGGTGAAAGAAAATACATAAACCTCTATCTAGTCAGTACTACGCGCCCCATTGTGAACGACCCATTGGGCAACCAGCAGGAATCGGGTTATAGGAACCCCTCACCACTGGTGCTTACACTTTACCTTTAGAATCTTCACGGATACCTCCCCCGTCAGAGCCGGTGGAGGAGGTTATGTCGGTCTCGAACCGACTAAAACGCACGCTGTCTTGTAAGGTAGGGAGTGTGACTGCTGTCTGACCCCCAGTGCCGGGAAGAAAGACATCGGCCCTCGTCCACCATCAGCAGGTGTACCAGCTTTCAAAGGTAGGCCATTCCAAGAGTCTCCTCACCCTCGAGATAGTAGTAACCGCCCAGGATCGTTATTCAGTTGGAGAAATTTAAAGACGGCGAATGCTCGATGGACTGATGACCAGAAAATGGTGACTGAGATGGACTAGTCTTTTTTATACCACTAGATGAAAAGTGGTGGCCAATGGAAGAATGTAACACAAGGGGAGTCACACTCGTACTGCGGACCCTTTAAGAACAGAGATTCTGTGACGTCAGCGCAAAAGACAAGCAAGATGGGCCTTTGGTTGGTCTTCCCATATACAACATACAATTACGTATCCCCGGAGGGTTAGGCAGAGCTGAATTAACACCCACATTTCACCAATCACTGTATTAGGTCCCCAGGGTTCATTCGAAAAAGCAATATTCGATCAAACGTTCTGTCGACTTTCCATTCATCGAACTTATGACTCTCGAAGTTTAGTTACGGACCCCATAATATGGGTGCGCCCATTGCAATATTCCGGACACTACTGTTGACTCGAGCTATGTAGTTGAGGCTGAGCTGTATACATTTGTCTGATGTTAAACAGCCCTATCCCTTAGTCGCCTTGTACGACACCACATGGAAGGAGATGGGGTTGCCCAAATTCTACTCTGCCGGGAACCACGCGGCTTTTGGTTTCCCCACTGACAGCACAAAACCTCTCTAGTGAGCTTTGGCTACTCACAGCCGGGAACATAACACGAGGTTATTAATAGCCGCGGTATTCTGTAGGGATGCGAAAGGCGGGCGTACGGTCGTGTGCTATGGCTATGAGGCACATAGGGCTCTCCCCATGGCCTATGTCCAGCAGTGGACTGCGATAGGCCAAATTAATAATTGTTCATTAATTGAATACTCGATGTTTTAGAAAGTAAGTACAATGTAAGTGAAGTCTATCAGAGCCTTAAAGTAAATATGACTGAACAAAATAGTTACTTTTAAAATGCCACTGTTGAAAGGACTATGATAGTTCAATAACAGTATTGTATTAGAGTTCATGTTATAATGGCGATACGTAGTATAATGCTTGTATGCATTTTCCGCTCTAGGAATTTTAATTTGATATCGTTATAATTGCGTTCTGGTATTAAAAAGGCGGGCATGTATATACTTGCTTATACATAGGATCGATCGCAGCAAAAATCATTATTACTGTCTACCCCGGCATGCGCGGCCCGAAGAGGGGGGGGAGGGTGTCACTGGGGACATGGACCCCTCCCGGTACACGTCTAACTGAAAAGTCTTCTAAATAAATATTTTCTGATGGAATTTCCACACTTAAAAAAAGTGACTCCGCCCTTTGAGGAGGAATAATGGCGTGACCATAATATGTACCTACCTAGGAGGTAGGACGTGACGGTATATCCGTCTCAATCGAGTATTTCGACTAGGGGAAGTACATATCTCCGCCCTACAGAAGACCGCGGTTTAATAACCTCGTGTTGTGCTTCCGACGGTGAGTAGGGTAGCCAGAGCTCACTGAAGAGATTTTGTGCTGTCAATGGGAAAACCAAAGGCTTTGACAATCATATTCTGTCCTCCGTGGCTTTGACCTACTTACTTATCTTTTGCGCTGACGGCACAGAATCTCTCTGTTCTTACAGGGTCGACAGCACGAGTGTGACTCCTCTGTTGTTGCCTTGTTGCACTCGCCCATAGGCCACGGTAACATCTTACCATCAGGAGTGCCGTGTGCTTGTCTGCGACCTAAGTAGTCTAAAAAAAGAAGAGTCGATAAATACTTTCGTCATAATGTTTTTTAAGACACGTCAATTTGACTTCACCTCGTGATGGTAAGCTGACGGTAATGTCTCAGGAAAGAGGGTCACCATACTCACCACTAAAAGGCATCATGCAATGCACAGCGCAGTCTAGACTCAAAGTAAACAAGTTTGATTGGCTTGTAAATTATATAATACTAGCTTTTGCCCGCGGCCCGGCCCGCGTGGAAGTCTGGTCCCGTTGTGTTATTTTGATGTATAAACTATATTATTGTAAAGTTTCATTAAAATCCATTCAGTAGTTTTTACGTGAAGAGTAACAAACATCCTCACATTCAAACTTTCGCGTTTATAATTAGTACCTAGGATATTTTTTTTAATAAGAAGATAAGAAGGCATTGATACTAATTGATAGTAGTAACAGCCCAATCGCAATTTTTCTGACTTCGGAATTGAACCGGGTACCTTGGTACTTCATGCACACGGGCACACCAGTCAGATTGACTACCACTACTACTTTTTTGGTGATAACAAATTACGTTTTTAAAACGCTTGATTTCAAAACTTACAAAATGTATAATATTCGAAATGTATTTGAAAACACCATACGACTTACGAGTGACTCTAACAGAAGGTTCATTGAACTCACAGAAACGTAGATATTTTTTAGTTTAACAGGATCAGACTAAAATGATTAAACACTACAGTTTTGTGTTTACGTTATAATCACTAAGTAATCGGATTGAAATCACGTGTTTTCAAAACGTGTCACTATGAACGGTATCCTGGCATTAAATTATGTGTTACAATATAATCCACATGATTATGTAAATCCATTTAATTACACAGAGTGAACAATAAATTATATTATCTACACTAATCGGACAGATTAAATGAAAGACTGAAGTTAGGTGCGTATCTAGTATTTATTTAATTATAATAATTATACATAATATGATTTCATAATTCGGTAGTATTTCAATAATACCTAAGTACTAATAATTAGGTACTACCTACTTTGATAATACTATCTACTATAATAATACTAATAAAAATTATAGTCATTTGTGGACTAGGTAAGTATATAGTGAAATAGGTACTACATATCTAGTTCTATAATAATCTACTAGGTATTACCTATTAATACTAAATAATAATTATACTTTTATTATCATTTTGTTTATTATGGTGAAGGCTAACATGGAAAGGGAATTCCATAATTAGGTAGTACCTACTTCAATTATATCTACTAATAATATGAATTAACTTCAATGAAAGGTACTATCTATTTAAATAATAATCTACTAATTTATAATAGATAGATAGGTACTAATATTATTTTTCAGTCATTTGAAGACTATAGTGAGGGCTAACATGGAAAGGAAGAAGCGTGTAGGATGATCCTTTTACTTCAAACATCAGGATACGAAAGAAGCCCATGGATGAGGTCTTAAGCACTGGTTCAGCAGAAGCAGGTTCGAACGAGAACTTCCGAAGCATCGAAGTGGTGAAGACTATAATGTCACTCAGCTTGAACGTTACCTTTACAGCTATGCTTTACTAGACCGAAAGTATAGCTTCCGGCATATATTTTGAACCCAAGTCACGAGAGAAATGCGGTTCTGGCGTGCGCTGATTGATTTGATAGGTATACCTCGGGGCACGTGTCTTGGACCTAAATCGCGAAACAAACAAGGTACGCGGGTTGTTTTGTAATAATAAATATTGGTGAAAAGCTCGTCAACCGCGGTAGCACGGGTAGTACCCCGTGCTATGAAACGTATTAATGCGCGTATAGAGTACATTTTAGGTCCAAGATATGCCCCCAGCAATATCTATGTTTGGTTTTGTGTTCCTCCGCCGCTATAGAACCCCGTGATATCTTCAAAAGACATCCTAAAACGCGCATAACAGCGCATATAGAAAATATTTAGTGACGTGACTGGGGTCATGGTCATGACATAGGTATTATGCCGGGAACTATATAAATACGGCTCGAACGCGTCCATTTGCGTAGGTTTCTTTCGTCAAGTTGTTGGGAAGTTGCTGTCAATCATGCCTGGAAATAAAATAAAAGAAATGTGTTAGTACAATAATAATAATGTAAATAATAATTCGCGGAGTTTTATATCCGCAGTTAGACTGGACAAACAGTCCCCGGACTCCACGGTGATTGCTTCGGATGCGACTGGGCTTAACACTAAGATGAAGACGAAGAAGAATAATTAATGTTAATGAAAATGCTTTCGAGGTTTGTGGGCCAGACGGCAGTTGCTAAACGTAACCAATCCACGATGAAAGTAGAAATAGGAGAGGGGTCCAAAGTGCTAGCTTGGTGCAGGATGATGATGATTCTATAATCATGATATTATTCTAGTTCCCGTCTAGACTTCGCCCGTGGCATATTTCAAAGCCAATGTACATACATGGCTCGAGCCAACAATAGTGCCCGGAAAACGGCAATAGGCTCACCCCCTATTACGTGGGACCTAATACAATGATTGGTGAAATGTGGGTGTAAATTCACCTCTGTCTAACCCTCCAGGGATAAAGGCGTGATTGTACCTATGTATGTATGTCATTGATATACAAAAGGATTTTTGTATATCAATTTTCAATTCGAACCAATAGTTCTTGAGATTATCGCGCTTAAACATATATATACAAACTCTTCAGCTTTATAATATTATTTATAATTGGAAAAAGCGTAATCAAGGTCAGGAGAGACTCGAACCCGCGATCTTTCCCTTACAGGTAGAATTGTCTGACCACTGAGCCACCGAGCTTCACCCGAGCTTGATTTCGTTTTTTTCAATTTTAAACAATTTGTTTAGGTTACATACCATACTAAATGGTTTAAAATTAATTCAATTTATAATATTAGTAGATATAGGTTAACGCCCTCTTCAGACTACGCAATAATATAATAGTATGTATATAGGATAATATAGAATAATTATAGTTCATATCACAATAATATCGCGTACCAGACATTAATTATGGCCACCCACGTTCACACACAGTACAATATAGTACAGTACAGGGTAGTCTGAATTGAGTTTTAGTTGACGTCAACGTCAGACACGACTGGCATCAAACCCGAGTTCAATTATAAGTCCAATATCGCACCCATTGTACAATTAAATCGAACTATTCGGAACTATAACCATATCTGTATTCATAGCTACCGTAGAACAGTCCCCCTAGATAAGTGACAATACGTTTGTAGAATAAAACAGATTGATCAATACATTATATTTTTTTTTATATAAGACACGTCAATTTGACTTTGCCGCGCCTGATGGTAAGCTGAAGGCAAAGTCTTGGCAAAAGAGGGTCACCATTATAGACACGTACCATGTTACAATGATGGCACTCAGCTTGACAACCTCATCAGATGCTTTTTCACGCCCCGCTTATAGGACCCGGGACTGTAGGAGGAGAGAAACACGTGAACTGGTAAGGAATGCCAGGGATTATATAGGATTGACATTATGTTGAAGACTGGCATAAACGTAAAATACGTGTCAATCCCATACATTCATCATTCTATTCTACAATACGCCGGCAACTTAGGGGGGCCGAAAAATTTTTGATGTTTGTGACTCAATCACGGTCTAACGGCTGAACGGATCTTGCTGAAATTTGGTACAGGGATAGATTATACTCTGGAATAACACACAATAGGTTATGCTGCAGCGGGCTCTGCTAACGCTGTGATGATTGAGGTATGCTTCCGAAGCCGACCGCATACGACAACGACAGACGACGCATGCAGCAGAAACAGCGTACCCATTACTTGTTAAACTCCGATACGGATAAAGGGGACAATTGAGAAGCCGCAATGAATTAAGGTATGATTCCGAAGCCGACCGCATACGACAACTGCCGACGCATGCAGCACATACAGCGTACTCATTACTTGTCAAACTCCGATACGGATAAAGGAGGCCATTAGGAAGGTGCAATGAATTACGCGCATGTGCTACGTGCGTCGGCAGTTGTCGTATGCGGTCAGCTACGGAATCATATCTTTAGGTATAGTGAAAGAGCAACTTTACACATCGAAATCTGAAGCACCCGAGACGGCGCGGAGTGCGGATTTAATCAGTTCAAGTCAGACATAATCGCCCCCAACGGGTGACTTCCGAAGGGATTTCTGCAAGAAAAAAGGTATGGTGCAAGAATACTGACCGTAAGTATTGTACAGGTTTTGCAATTTTAAGGCGTTTAGGGACTTCCTAGTTGCCATACGACATACGACATGTACATCTGTAGCAGTTGTTACGGTTAGTTGGAGCCCCCAAAAGTCCAAAAACTGGTCTAGCTGCAATGCTGCGACATCGCCCAATATTGTTATTGGTTTGTGGAGGTCATATGGCAGTCGCTTCACGAAAAATTCGCCAGCCAAATCCGCAGTTAGTCTGGTAAAGCGGACCTCAGACTCCGAGGTGAAAGCTTCGGATGTGACTGGGATCAACGCTAGGATGAAAAAGGGACGTTAGTTTTCTTGCTTTGCGATCACTATAAACCAAATGCGTCATCATCAATACAAGCTTTCACGGGTGACTGCCGTCTGATCCCCCAACGCGGGGATAAAGGCCTTTGCTAAAGCGTCCGTTAACAGCAGATAAGATTTTTTTTAAATATCACATGTGCAAATTAGACCAAGGGACCATTGAAGGAAGTAATAGTCTAGTTTTTGGAATACTGACCCTAAGTAGGTATAGGCTCGTAGTCTAACTAGTTGATAGACTGTATGGGGCCCCACGCCCCAAAAGGTTGAGTGCCGAAGATCGAGGGGCCCGTACAGTCAACCTAACACATAATAACGGGTAAAGGTAAAGAAACACACATCCTTCTTTTATCTTTTGTCAACGAAAAAAGGAGTCGTTATTTTAAAAATGTTGACGTCACATTACTGGCACTTGTAGCTTTAGAACAATCAATATGTTAATCGGGCTGTTCATGGTCAGACATGGTAATCACGCATAAGTTGTATTTATTTTCCAATGGTGAAGGCAGGGACCATGTGTTACTGTGCTTATACTAGTTTAAATTAGTTGTGTGTGTATATACATACACATACATAACCCGAGTTTTTTTCATACCTATAGTACGTATGAAAAAAACTCGGGTTATGTTAAGATCTGAACCCAAAAATATTTATTTAATTCTTGTCTGTTTGTTCGTGACGGAGGCAAAAACTTAAGAACGGATAAGAAAAAGAAGAACGAAAAAATTAAGTCTGAAAGGTGTCTTTAATATCTAGAAAGGTATTGGTCCGACTTAATTTCTGCCATATGTTTCGCAATTAGTTGAGTATCCAAAAAGATATGATGAAAAGTCGGAAGGATGAAATGCGCTGCACGCAATGAATGCAACGATAGTCTACACACTCACTTCTCATTCGCATTATAAAAACTAGTTACATGCGAAATTGCCACAAAATAATCGCAATTCGAATTTCCCAGTCGTACCGTGAACAGCACGCATTAGTTGTACAATACAAAACCGGTTGACCTTGACGAGTTTTTGCCGAAATAACGAATTTTAGGTTCCAACGAAATATTTGTAAGTGCCCAGTGAGGTATGTTTTTTAATAAAAAAAGGGAAACAAGACTACTATAATACCTACTTGAGGATTGCTTTTAGTAACGTCTGACCCAAACAAGTCATTGTAGGCATCGATATATAATGAGCAGTTTTCCAGTAGGTATTTATAGGGTTCCTAAAGACAAGCTAGATGGCGCAGCCGGCACTTTTGGTAACTAATTTATGGAAAAAATTATCTTCGGTTTTGTATTGATTTACTTTACATAGATGTTTTGACATGTTTTCTGATGAAATTATTTTAAATTATAATATTATTATTTTAAATTACAGACCGACGCGAAAAGAACAACAACAAACCACAGATTACATTAAAATTACCAAAAGTTATGCTAGCGCCATCTCTTGATGCATTAAAAACCAACTGATTATTATACCTACTGGAAAACTGCTCATTAACATAATATTGTAGGCAATTGTAGGTCATTAAATTAAAAAAAAAATTAAGAGGAAACCGCATACTAAAAGAATAGAGGAAACATTCTTTTATCGCAACCAGTTGCCATCAAAGGTAAAAAATTCTTCCGTCGCAACTGGTTGTGAATCACAGCTGCGTAGACGGCCAAAGCCGAAATAATAGTTATTTGTTATACAAGAGTGCAAGGTTGCTTTTTAACCGCGTGCTCAGTTTTGATGACCGAGCAAGCGAAAGATTCTAAATTTGAATCACGAGTGTAGCGAGTGATTCACAAATTAGAATCTTGAGCGTTAGCGAGGGAGTCAAAAGAGCACAAGGTGAAAAATCTTTGCACTCGAGTGCAACACGTAACTTTTCATCCCACCTCAGCGAGGAAATAATGAAATGCTTCTCTTTATTAGCGTTAATTCCCAGTCGCATCAGAAGCTCGCCTCAGAGTCCGGGGTCCGCTTTACCAGTCTTAACTGCGGATTTAGTTGGACCTCGATATTTTCCGTGAAGCGACTGCCATCTGACCTCCACAACCCAATGGTGACATTAGGCGATATCGAAGCATTGCAGCTAGACCGTTGTTGTTGAACTTTTTAGGGCTCCACGCTCCAACTACCCGTAACGACTGCCATAGATGTTCGTATGGCATCCGTGACCGACGGCTTAACGTGCTAACTCAGAATACAGAACAAACCAGAAGCCGCATTCGCTAATAGCTGCATATCCCGCACTGTGTCCAAAAACGATACTTTGTCTCGCTCTATAGTAAAACTTCCCGTTCGCGTAATGTTGCTAGGCTAAGGTGCGGTTCCCAACTTTAGGGTAGTCATAAAACACTAGATAAGAGATATAACACTAGATATTTAATATCTGTATTGAAAGCCCTCTTTAAAAAGTGGCAAGCGTCCAAATCTCCCGACGACCGCGATGCGTACAAAGATGCAAAACGCGCCACCAGGAGAGCCGTAGCCAGGGCCAAACGAGACCACTTGCAACCTCTATATACCAAGTTGGAATCGTCTGAGGGGCAAAAGCTCATATATAAGTTGGCGCGTTCCAGGGCCAAAGCGGCGCAGGGTCTATCCAAGTGCCGCTGCATTAAAGACCCTGGGGGAAATTTGTTGTACGAGAAAGTCGCGGTGAAGGAGAGATGGCGCTCATACTTCCACGAGCTGCTGAATAAGCAGCATAAAGAGGTGCAGCCACCAGACCTCCCTCCGAATCAAGGACTAGTGCCACCGATAACGCCTGCGGAAGTCCAGACTGCCATTCGCCGCATGAAGAACCGGAAAGCTGTCGGACCCGACGAAGTCCCCATCGAGGCTTGGAAGGCAATGGGCGCCCGTGGTGTGGGCATTCTAGCAAATCTTTATAACCGCGTACTCCTCACCGGCGAGATCCCGAGCCAGTGGAGGCTGAGCATCATCACGCCAGTCTTCAAAGCCAAGGGATCGGTGCAGGAGTGTGGTAGTTACCGCGGTATAAAGATAATGTCCCACACCATGAAGCTCTATGAGCGGATAATCGACTCCCGGATCCGACAGGAAAGTACACTCTCGGAGTGCCAGTACGGGTTCCGTCCGGGGCACGGGACCATGGACCCAGTGTTCGCCCTAAGGGTTGTGGCGGGGAAATACAGGGCGAAGAACACGCCCCTGCACTGCCTATTCTTAGACATGCAGAAGGCCTTCGACTGTGTTCCTCGCGCGGTGATCTGGTGGGCACTGCGGGCCAAGGGTGTTCCAGAGACTTACATTGACACCATCCGAGACATGTACTACGATTCCGGTTCCGTGGTTCGAACTGCTGTTGGCGACTCGAAAGCCTTCCCCATCACCGTCGGGGTACACCAAGGATCCGTCCTTAGAGCGGAAACACACGATGCGTTGCGGCGGCGGCGCGACGCCGGAGCGGTGTCGCTGCGTCGTTTTACATAGAAATATCTGTAGCATGTCACACGATGCGCTGCGTCGCCGCGCCGGACTTGCAACCACCGAGACGAGGCGGGGAGGGGTGAATGCGTTGCGACGCCGGAGCGGCACCGCTCCGGCGCGCGCCGCACCGCAGCCGCGTAGTTGTTTATGATTTATAGACCGGGCGCTAGAGGTATGAGTATGCAAAATGTGAGTACCGAATTTCGCCAACGGATTTAAATGAAGAAAAGGTCCAAGAATGATAATGTGGATCTTGCCGGTCTATTTTCTGGTCCATTTTTTTTACCCCCTCCTGTCTTATTCGTAAAGGAAATGTATTGAGTAGGTACATGATATAAAATCATTTTAATGAATATTTCCGTTATAATTTATAGTTTGTTCTAATGGTAAAAGTGAGGATGGATTCTTAAATAGGTACTTAATAAAGAAAACGAAAATAAAAGTAATATTTAAAAAAAAAAAAAGTTATTCGAACAACCAGCGAATTCAAGCATAAATTTTCTTAGAGTAGGTAAAAAATACTTATTTTTAATTTTGACATTTGTCTTTGATGCATTTACATAATGAAATACAAACCAATTCAGATTTATTGCAATTACAAGACCTTGTGCGACAATTTACAGTTCATTTACATGGGGGGAATTAATAACTCTGGTAAAGACGGCTTGTATAGTCATTTTGTCGTGGACGTAAGTCACTGTTGAGCTTTTCGTAAAAGTGTACTTTTATATATGCCTAGGTAGGTACCTATCTATATTTTGTAGCATTAATGATACTAATGTTGTCAGCAAAATTTTATTATATTTAATCATCGATATATATTATATTAGCTTTTGCCCGCGGCTCCGCCCGCGTGGATGTCGGTTATCGCGACCAAACATAGCCTATGTCCTTTCTCAAGGTCTAATCTACCCCTATACTAAATTTCATCAAAATCGGTTCAGTGGTTAAGGCGTGAAAGCGTGACTGACAGACAGACAGTTACTTTCGCATTTATAAGATTAGTATGGAAATACGGATTCAGGGTTGGCAGTCGGCAGCACGAGTGTGATGCCCCTGGTGTTGCATACGTCCATAGGCCACGGTGACCACTTCCCATCAGATGGGCCGTGTGCTTGTTTGCCACCTAAGTAGTATAAAATAAAAATGGATACAAAAACACGATTTAATAAAGCAACTTCTTTACGTCAATAGATGTAGAAACACACTAAACGCATACGCGCGCTATGCTTACTTTAAGGGCGCAGAGGGGATGTGAAGGGAGTGGGAAGGGACCATCACACCCGGCGGCAAGATTTCTTTGTCATTATTTAGAGGATCAGGTATAAGAATCCGGTCATAGTTGCCGTCACTCGGATTTTGTATAATCAACTACCTCTAGCGCTTGCACTATTATTAACAGACATTACAACGCAGCTGGGGCCTTACTCCCAAAAACGAACATGAATGTGTCGGATCGAAACGAACGGTCGCCGAACACGGACCATTAAAGTTACTCTGAAAACCTTTCGGTGACGACTGACGGATGCCGCCGTCTTCGGAATCATAGACTAACGATCGAGTCTAGATGAATAGTGTGGACCAATATATTATAAACATCTAAAAACCGTTAACAAATGAAAAATCAACAAATATAGTTGTATTCTCATGAAAAGAGCGTCAAATTAAAAAATATTATGAGATTTCTATTACAAAGGTACTGTTAGATCACTAAAATGTAATTTTTCAAGAATTTACGTATATTTAATGTGAACGATCCTAAAAACCCTCGTGCCATAATATTGTTCTATGTTTTTAATACGTAGGGTAGACTGGGTACGGTTGAAACGGTGGACGGTTGAAACAAACCAAATATCTCGTGAACAGTGCGTGATGGGGTGAGGGGTACAAGGGGAGAATGAAGCGGGCGACTAGTCGAAACACGAATTTTAGTTTTACGTCGGGCTTCGGGCAACGTGCTTGTCAATAGGAGGCCCCATTGTGTTTTTTGACGGAAAAGTAAGTATTTTTGTACCTACATTTTTGTGATTATTAGGATTTTATTTAAAGTTACAGTATTGAAAGTTTTATTTCGTTTTAATTAAAGCTTGTAGAATATGGCAGTATGAGTAGTTTTTATTTAAATTTATTATTATTTTTACTGTGAACCGTTTTATATCAAGAGGCGTATTGGGGACAGTTGAAACATTATTTGTGGGTACGGTTGAAACAATTTATTTATTTAGTTTTCTTGTTTCTTAGATGCCAGGGGTACGCCAAAGAATCCAATATTCAAGCTAGCTTTCGCACAACTGGTATTGTTCCGTTTAATCAGCATTTGTTTACAGAACTCGGATTTTGCACCTGCGTTTGGCCTATCAGATAGGCCAAATTCAATCGAAGCAGCTAATGGTCCTATTCAGAACATCACAAATGGATACAAACAACGCACAGTATGTAAAATGCATGGGCACATGAAGAGTTCACAGAAGGTGGCCTTAGTTATGTTTGCCACAATTGTGACTCCGAATGAACTCGTAAGTCGTAACCATGCAAGTATGTATTTTTGTTTAAAATATTAATTGTTATGGAAATAATGTATTTAGTTTTATTAAATATTATTAGATGATTATTAAAACATGATAATTGATTATATTTTGTATTATTTGCATGTGTTTCAACTGACCCCAGGCACTGTTTCAACCGACCCTGGCATGGGGACGGTTGAAACAAAAGACAGATTTTTTTAAATATGATCTTACACAGAAAATATTACACACTGATCTCAAATAACATTGCCCATTAGTAGACAGATACAAGGTCTTTTATTTAATATATTTCCGTCATCGCTCACTTAACAAATCCCGATGCTATGCACGATAAACGCTAAAATGTTTCAACCGTACCCAGTCTACCCTACTTTGACAGTTTGACAATTTCAAATTTGAAACTTTGATACCCGTATGCACTATCTCTATTAAGATAATAGAGATCAGTGCCTGTCATGGTGCCCGTATGTGTGTAGCGCCATCTACTGGGGTCATCAAATACTTCCGTAATGGATAATGTTAATGGTTGTTGGTTCAATGCCCTTTTGCCAAAATATTGTTTTTTTTGAGGAATTAGAGGAATGATTTCCTCGCATAGCTCCTCTGAAAGTACCCTCGTCAATCTATAATTAGAGGCAAATTCCATATCCGGAATTTGCCTTAAAAAGTTTTTTTCACGAAGCCGGTGACGATTTTGGCTTCGCTCAACCGCTTCTTCCCTCATCATATCGTCCAACAATAAAAATCTCGCCATTTTCTTAGATAAAAATTCAACTTCGAAAGTCTTACGAAAGGTATATAGCTTTCGTTGAATTTTAAGTAATAATCCGCAAAATTACTTGTCAAACAACGACAACGAAAACGTCAAATGTATTTTGGGAGTAGGTGCACCGACAATGATCGACCACCTCAATGTCAAACGATCGAAGATGGATACGAAATACGACACGAAACACTTTCGGGGTAGCTAAATGGCCGAAACGTCAACGAATACGATAGTTTTCGATTTTCGGAGTAAGGCCCCTGGGGCGCACGCGGCGCCGCTGCGTCATAACAACGCAGCGGCGTCGCACCGCTCGTGTGCCCGCTACTGCGGCGAAATTTCTGCGGTGCGTCGCCGCAACGCATCGTGTGTTTCCGCTCTTAGTCCTTACCTGTTCAGCGTGGTATTAGATGTTTTGTCGGACAGCATTAGAAACTCACATGAGCAGCCTCCGTGGTTGCTCATGTATGCTGATGATATTGCGCTCATGGACGCGGACAGGAGCAGATTGGTGCGACGCGTGAAAGGATGGAAAGAAGCGCTTGAGAACGGCGGTCTGAAGCTAAATGTAGCGAAGACAGAATACTTAGCGTTAAACTCCACAGATCCCACACCCGTCCGCATAGGCGATGATTTGGTCGAGCGCACGGACCAGGTTAAGTACCTGGGATCTGTACTTCATGTGACCGGTGAGATCGACCACGACGTCAAGGCACGCATTGCTGCCGCGTGGGCCAAGTGGCGAGAAATGACTGGCGTCACCTGTGATCCTAAAATGCCAGTCAGGTTGAAGGGGCAGGTCTATAAGACGATCATTAGGCCTGTTCTCTTGTATGGTTGTGAGGCGTGGCCGCTGCTCGAGCGACATAAGCAAGAGCTGCGTGTCACGGAGATGAAAATGTTGCGGTGGATGTGCGGCGTTACGCGTAAAGATCGCGTACGGAACTCTCGCATCCGCGGCAGCCTCCATGTCCGTGACATCGCGGATAAAATGCAAGAGAGCCGCCTTCGCTGGTGCGGCCACGTCTTGCGGCAACCGCCAGGCTACGTGGGGAACAAATGCCTGGCAATGGTACCCCCGCCGGGTCCAGGTAAAAGGGGTAGGCCAAAGAAGTCCTGGCATGACGTCGTGGAGGGTGACATGCGTGCTAATGGTCTCACTACCATGGACGCCCAAGATCGTGCGAAGTGGAGAAGGAAGAGCCGGAAGGCGGACCCTGAGCTCCGAGGTCATCTTGGCCACGGATGCAATCAGGAGAATACGTCTACATGCAGATGATGATTTAATATCTGTATTATACAGAGAGGTGATCAGTGTAAGTTAAAGCTATTAAATATATATAAATTTAATGAAATACTGTAATAAGGTAAGTATTCTTTTTAATGGTAGGTATAATGATATACAAAGTCTGTAGACCCAGTGTCACTCCAATGTGGCGTAAATAATACCTAGCTACTACTCTGGTACATGTTGACAATATAAGTACATACTTATATCTCCGATTTCATCCATTTCAACTTTTCTCTTCATGCATTGGTAGGGAAACTAAAATTAGAAACATTTTATAAAAAAAAATAAGTACCTACTTACATTATACATAATATTGCTACTGTGCGATAAAACCACCAATTGTATATAGGTACCCACATAATAGCGTGTTTACTTATGATGTCTGTGATGTACCTACATATCGATTCAAAATGAATGACGATTCGGAAGTCTGTGCGTAACGATGCACGCGCCTGCGAGACTCGCAGCATATGCAGTATGTACAGTCACGTGCACTGATATGTATACAGTGATAAATTTTCAAAATGCAAAAACTGCAAAAAAAAATTGCAAAATGACAAAAATTTACATTATTGCGAGAAATCCCGACGATCACAAAGAATATATTGATAATTTGACTATTTATTTCTGAAATTTTCAGAGTGAACA
This sequence comes from Eilema depressum, assembly GCA_914767945.1. Classification (NCBI taxonomy): domain Eukaryota; kingdom Metazoa; phylum Arthropoda; class Insecta; order Lepidoptera; family Erebidae; genus Eilema; species Eilema depressum. The sequence goes on along the minus strand of OU612012.1, from coordinate 27,894,736 downwards.
TATATTCAAAATTCTGTCCGTGTATACATTTCATTACACGTGACTGTACCTACTCGCAGTGATTGTTGAAATTGTTGTTTGCTATTTATTATGTTAAGTTTGTTATTGTCCTTCTACAAGCAGAGAAGGGGCTATGTAGGGTATACAGTCAGTAAATTGTCGCTGTTGGTATAATAAATGGTATTTCTTCAATTACTGAAGACAAACTCCTATGGTCATCTTCAGACACCATCTACAGATCCTGTATACTAAGAATTCCAGAGAATTAGCTAAGACAAAACAAGATTCTCGTTTAGTTTAGTAGTTCTTATGGCCATCTTCTGACTATATCATCAGACCAGCTCCATGGTACCATATTAATGCATTATCCCCTAAACTAACATGTATACAAAATTTCTTCAAAATCGGTTGAGGATATCTGCTTCAAAATCGAGTTGCAAGATTTTTTGTCGCACAAATTAAGTAGGTAACATACCTACCTACATCCTACATACACAGTGAAATTAGGTAATGAAAAGATTTATAATAATATCATTTACCAACTTATTTGCAATTCAACAAGGAATAATGCTTGGACGAGTAAAGTGAACAGAATATTTTTGTACCTACCTGCGCATGGCACTCGTACGTACTACCGAGCCATTTAGTTTGATTTGAACCGTATTGTACAATAAAGAGACCTATCTAAGTATATATCTGTTTAAATTTCATAAAAAACGGTGGGTAAAATTTTCAATTGACATGGCAACACACAAGATGGCAGCGTCTTCGTCTAAATCAATCACAATTAAATTCAATAATTAAATAACTATGCATTTGTATACGCTAATTACAGATGAAATGTGATCCCATCCTGTTTTTTTGTAATCCTAGATGTATTTTTACATGTAGGAACAACTAAAACCGATATTTTGAAATTAAAATTGACACTGATGTAATACGTCTGACGCGCTACGTGCATACGAGTGAATGCGAGTGACAATATTCAAACCAAGACGATTTGTCTTGGTTCGTGTGTCTTCACTTTTGAGCGCGCTTGCGGTTTCTGGTTTGTTCTGTATTCTGAGCGTGCTAAGGCACGAGAGATGGGCGCCTTCCCGGTAAAAATGGGTGTTTTGGGAAAATTCCCATTTTTACCCATTTTTACCCAGGTATTTTCCATTTATACCCGGTAAAAATGAAAAATGTAATTCTATCATACTTACACACAAAATTATGACTTTTAATATAAATATTATGTGTTCTGTCAATTACAGTGACACTATTATTAATATTATTTGCATTATTTCAGAAGGATTTTTGATCATACATCATTATGGCATAAAATATTGGAAAATTTACGAAATATTATCTAGTTTTGAATGTTAACTTGTCTTAATAAGAGTAAATACGCGTCGCGTTGCCCATAGATTAATATATAGGGTGGAAAAATAAGTCGGGCCCTGGAGGGAAACCACCTAAAATCCTTAAGTTGGTTCATTTTACTTGAAGGAGACATCCATACTTCCATACTAATATTATTAAATGCGAAAGTAACTCTGTCTGTTACGCTTTCACGCCTAAACCGCTGAACCGATCTTGATGAAATTTGGTACAGAGATAGTTTGAAGCACGAGAACGGACATAAGCTACTTAATTTTGAGAAAATGGGGGGTTGAAGGGGGGAAATAGGGGATGAAAGTTTATATGAAAGTTGGTAATTTTTCAAGATATCTTGATGCAACTTTGTACGGAGAAGCTTTAGAGCTTGGAAAAGGACAATGGCTATCTTTAACTCGAAAAAAGGGTAAGGGGAGGGGGGGGGGGGAGTATAGCGGATGATTTTTTTTTCAAAGTTCATGGTGAAATCTGGTACAAAGATGGATTAGAGCTTAGAAATAGATATAGTTTGCCTTTTATTACATAAGGGGGTGTAAAAGGGGGGGGGGAGGTACAAGGGGATGAAAGTTTATTTTTGAAGATGTCTTGATGACATTTGGTACATAGATACGTGAAGAATGGTGAGTAAAAGGGGGGAAATAGGGGATGAAACTTCGTCATTTTTCAAGCTAACTTAATGCAACTATGTACAGAGACGGATTAGAGCTTGGAAACGGACAAAGGGTCCCTCTTACTCGTACAAAAAAGGGTTAAAGGAGGAGGGGGGGGGGGGGGAAGTGAGGATGACAATTTATTTGAAAGTTCATGATGAAATCTGGTATAAAGATGGATTAGAGCCTATAAACAGATATAGGTTGCCTTTTATTAAGAAAGATTTCTAAGCTCTAATTCATCTTGTACCAGATTTCATCATGAACTTTGTAAATTTTTTCCTTCCCTATCCCTCCCCCCCTTACCCTTTTTTTCGCGTATTAGGCTGCCTTTATCTGTTTCCAAGCTCTAATCCATCTCTGTACAAAGCTACATTAAGATAACTTGGAAAATCACCAACTATCCTACACACTTTCATCCCCCATTTTCCCCCTTTGACCCCATTTTCGCAAAAAATGCTTGCCTATGCCTGTTCCCATGCTTCAATCTATCTATGTACTAAATTTCATCAGGATACCTTCTAAAATAAATTTTCATCCCCTATTTACACCCCCCCCGCCTCTCCTTTAGTTCCCCCTTTCGTAATAAAGGCAACCCATATCTGTTTATAGGCTCTAATCCATTTTTATACCAGATTTCATCATGAACTTTCAAATAAATTGTCATCCTCACTCCCCCCCCCCCCCTCCTTTAACCCTTTTTGTTCGAGTAAGAGGGAACCTTTGTCCGTTTCCAAGCTCTAATCCGTCTCTGTACAAAATTGGATTAAGTTATCTTGAAAAATGACGAACTTTCATCCCCTATTTCCCCCCTTTTACTCACCATTCTTCGAGAAAAAAGGTATCTAAGACCATTCCCATGTTTCAATGTACCAAAATGTATCATGTCTCAATGTATCTATGTACCAAATGTCATCAAGACATCTTCAAAAAGAAACTTTCATCCCCTTTAACCTTCCCCTCCCCCCCCCCCCCTTTTACACCCCCTTATGTAATAAAAGGCAAACTATATCTATTTCTAAGCTCTAATCCATCTTTGTACTAGATTTCACCATGATCTTTGAAAAAAACATCCATCCGCTATTCTCCCCTCCTATAGCCTTTGTCAATTTCCAAGCTCTAAAGCATCTCCGTACAAAATTGCATCAATATATCTTGAAAAATGACGAACTTTCATATAAACTTTCATCCCCTATTTCCCCCCTTCAACCCCTCATTTTCGCAAAATTAAGTAGCCTATGTCCGTTCTCGTGCTTCAAACTATCTCTGTACCAAATTTCATCAAGAACGGTTCAGCGGTTTAGGCGTGAAAGCGTAACAGACAGACAGACAGACAAAGTTACTTTCGCATTTATAATATGTATTAGTATGGAAGTATGGATATGGATTTGTCAGAACCTAACTACAGTTAAATAAACAATATACATCATAATAATTCCAATTTTAAGCGTTATTTATATTGCCACACAAAAATTGTTGAAACGATTCGGCGGGCTATAGACTGTCAAATATCAAAAAAAAAACAGATTTTATCCTAATACTATATACCTACGTATGTTTTTGACTGGTGAAACTAAAAAATTTGAATGGGGCCGCAAGTAAAGTAAAATTCTACATGAATAATCGTATCGAATTGAATCCTAAACATTTTTACCCGGGAAGAAATGAAAATACCCGGTAAAAATGGGTAAAAATGGGTTTATTCCCATTTTTACCTTCCCTTCCCATTCCTACCCGGGGTAAGAAAGGGAAGACGCCCATCTCTAGGCACGACCAGACCAATGCAAATACCCATTTTCATGCATAAAAATATTTGCACTGAGCGGGGATGGACCGTGCCTCCTGCGTAGCGGCCGCATTCACTAGGTACCACTACGCCACGGAGGCTGTATAATATGATTGTGTATTAATAGATACTAATAATAAAATACAAAAAAATAAAAATTCAACAACAATGTTCAACAATATGACGTGAAAAAAATTGATGCGCGCAACGCAAATTTAAAAAAAAAGTACACCAAGGAGGTTCCGAGTCTGAGTTTTTCATAATTAAAAAAAAGTTGTATGATAAATTCGGCACCATAGAGGTAGAAGTAAATAGGTTTATAGTACATTATGGTACAAGTGAGCTATGTTGGTGATTACCGCCGAGGCGTTATTGAGGCCCGAGCCGGCAGGCGAGGGTCTTAAGAGAGCTGAGGACGGTAATCATCATGCTCACGCGTGCCATACGACGTTTTACAACACACTTGCGAATAACATAACACTACAAATACTAAATAAACAATGCTACAAATTAATTCGTTTTCCAATGTGCGCGCATCTAACAATGGCGGTCGGCCATATTTAAAAAAAAAATGAGGTTTGAATTCAACTTTTTTTTACTGTTTTTTTTTCTGTACTTAAAGAAAAAAAAGTTAAATTTGAGTGAAAATTTTGTTTATTAAACAAATATCACAAGTTGAAATTATTTATTTAAATACGAAAACGCATCAAATGAACATACAATAAGCATATTAAATTTATTAGTACTATTAAACACGTTCTTTTTTGTATCGAAACTTTTTTAAGAACATAGAAACTTAACCTATTAAATTAAAAAAGAATCTATAACTCACTTGTGAATAATAGTAATGAAAAAGTCACAGTTTGATAATAGGTGTCATTCCGTGCCTATTTGCGGTGAAATAATAACACTGTTATGAGCAGGTGTGTTGTAATAGTTATTTGTTATACAAGAGTGCAAAGTTGCTTTTTAACCGCGTGCTCAGTTTTGATGACCGAGCAAGCGAAAGATTCTAAATTTGAATCACGAGCATAGCGAGTGATTCATAAATTAGAATCTTGAGCGTTAGCGAGGGAATCAAAAGAGCACAAGGTGTAAAATCTTTGCACTCGAGTGCAACACGTAACTTTTCATCCCACCTCAGCGAGGAAATAATGAAATGCTTCTTCTTCCTAGCGTTAATTCCCAGTCGCATCCGAAGCTTTCACCTCGGAGTTCGGGGTCCGCTTTACCAGTCTTAACTGCGGATTTGGCTGGACCTCGATATTTTCCGTAAAGCGACTGCCATGTGACCTCCACAACCCAATGGTGACATTAGGCGATATCGAAGCATTGCAGAGACCGTTGTTGTTGAACTTTTTATGCATACAAATATTTGCACTGAGCGGGGATCAGACCCGCGCCTCCTGCGTTGCGGCCACGTTCACTACCACTACGCCACGGAGGCTGTATAATAATTATGTGTAATAATACTAATAATAAAATATCAACAAATAAAATTCAAGAACAATGTTCAACCATAGGACGTGAAAAAAAAATTATGCGCGCAAACCAAATTTAAAAAAAAAAGTAGGTACACCAAGGAGGTTCCGAGTTGAGTTTTTCATAAATTAAAAAAAAGTTGTATGATAAATCGGCACCATAGAGGTAGAAGTAAATAGGTTTAATGATGTTTTGAGTACACAAACCTAGTAAACACGATGTTCTAAATTCAAATTTACTTTACCTCTCTAGAGGATAAAAACGACTTTTACGCTCAGTTATCGAAGAGCAAAAATAGTCTTTCCGAGATGGTGGGATGAAAATGATATTTTGAGTTCACAAACCTAGTACACACGATGTTCTAAATTCAAATTTACTTTATCCTCTCTAGAGGATAAAAACGACTTTTACGCTCAAGAGCAAAAATACTCTTTCCGAGATGGTGGGATGAAAAACTACTTTTTAACGGATTCTATCGTGACATATTTGTTATTATTTACTTTTAGCGCGACGTTTCCGCTATTTACAACAGCAAGAAAGAAGTTTATCACAAATTAGGATAGTTAAAGTTATGCTCTTCCATCATTTTCAACTTTTAATTAGGTAGGTAGGTAGCTGGGTACGCTACGGACTGAAAGATGCTGTAACAAGTTATACCCTGCCGTGTGATAAGTTTGAAGCGATCATTTTAAAAGAACTTGTGCATTTACTACGCAGGCGGAAATCGGAAAGTTCTGAGAAATAATAAAAGCAAGGAGAAAATGGGAACAAGGGAAATACTGTTATGAAATAAGAACTTTCAAAGGTTGCTCTTCTCGCGCACGTGTTTCTCTCTTTTTAGGGCCCTTTTTTTACGTGCGAAAAATCCCCACGGATACCTCCCCCGCCGGAGCCGGAGGAGTAGGTTATGTCGGACTCGAAACGACTAACACGCACGCCGTCTGTGGGCCGTCGGTTGCCGGAGTTGAGATTGTCATAGCCATATCCCTCGCACTCCGGCCGACCCACGGCCATATCTCTCGATCTGGCCCTCTTCCGGTGTGGGGACCCCTCTTCTTATGTTCCGATTTCTTCGTGTCCCCACAAAAAATGATGACATGAAAAAATATCTATTGAGAGCGTCAAGGGGACCACCATTTTAGGATGAACAGCATCTATTGGACTGCACATCAGCTTTTTACCACCTGAGTACCTACAGTAACTAATAACGAAGTGTGGTTTCGCTGTTATTAAAACTGTCCGCGTATCACGATATTTGGTTTATCGTTAGAAATCCAATTTTTGGTACAGGGTTTACTGAAATAGGTGCTTTTGGGTTACGGATACAGGATCAGTAGCTCACACTCATACTGAATTTAATGAACTATACTGATAGAATGGGGAAGGAAATGTATTCTGCAGCCTCAGCATGGCGACATAGACCCATCTCTTCGAAAGAAGTCAGAGATTAATCGTAGTGTTTTTGCTCAATGTATTAGGATCCCAATAATAAGAGCATTGCAGATAAGAGATCTAGTTGCCTGCAACTAGGTAGTAGTGAGCAGAAAAACTATTGCATGTAGAATAAATTTTGTACTTTTCATTGAAGGTATTTTATTTTGGCAGTGAAACCTGAAAACAGAATTCGTTTTAGAATTTTTGTTAATTAATTTTTTTGGGCATCCCTATTGATGTCTTCAGCAACACATTGAATGCGCTAAAGAATGCTTTTTCATTAGGTAAACAGTTGGGTGAAGGTCGAACTTACTTCGGATCTTATACCATCACGTGACACCTTTTTCAGGGACCTTGGTCGAGGAGAAACGTAAAGACCTCGCCAAGCTGAGGTTGAAGGATAAAAAACCTCGACTATTTGCAAATTATATCAATGTTTCTTTGGATGAGTGACGTGTGTATAATGATGATGATCACATACAGAACTCACTAAGTGTCTCCTGCGGTGGCATTGTGAGAGGATTGTTGTTCCACAGGAACTAGGTCATTATATTTTGAACGGAAGTGGAGCAAACGGTGCGTGCAGTTTATCGTCTACCGACCAAGTAGGCATTATTATTCACATAAACACATCAACTTGTATAGTCTATAGTAGTTGCAGATCGCTATTTTAAAAAGAAAAATAACTGCTTTCCTACCAACTTCCCATTTTATATTTCCATTCTAATATTATAAATGCGAAAGTAACTTCTATCTATATATTGCGCTTTGATGTCCCAACCATAGAACCGATCTCAATGAAATTTGGTACAGAGTTGTAACCGATATTCACGCGGGCGGAACCGCGGCAACAGCTAGTTAGGTATAAATCTGAAAGGTACAGGGATAGATTATAGTCGGGCCTGGGGGTGACGGGTGGAGCCGCCTGTCACCCTAGCAGAAGCATTGCGTGTCTCCCCATAGCCAGGGGCGAGTTGGGGACTCTGTGGTCCCCATACCGGACGAGGAAGGAACGAAAGATATGGCCCTGGGTCGGCAGGGGTGCGAGGGATATGTCTACGACTACCTCACCTCCGGTAACCGGCGGCCCACAGACGGCGTGCGTTTTAGTCGGTTCAAGTCCGACATAACTTGCTCCACCGACTGCGGAGGGGTATCCGTGGAGATTTTTCACATGATAAAAGAAAGGATAGATTATAGTCTGAATAACATATAGGCTACATTTTATATCTGGAATAGGTTCCCATGGCTTGCAACTTTTGCGAGGCCGGGAGGCCAGAACACCACGCGGACTGAGCCGCGTGCGCGTGCAAGTCTATAATACCTAATAAGATAATCTTCTGTTAGGAGTTCAAGATTCTTAAATATAGCTAGTTAGATTTTCATAAACGATGATAATAGAATTGAATGAACCATCACCTTCATATAAAGCCCCAAAGGGGTATGCTACATTTCGACAACTATGATTTTCGGTCCCACGTGATAGGGGGAGAGCCTATTGCCAAAGTTGTCATGGGATGTATGTTTACTGTCGGATGAGAGCAGAACAGCCCTATCCCTTAGTCAATTTACAATTCGCTTTCAAAATTCTTGATCGTTTTACTATGAGCCTTTACTACCGGTGGATTAACATCGATCCTTTGTAAGTGAAGAATTTCTCAGTGTGAGTAACCTTCACATTCGCGACTCAGGTGTCTAACTTTCAAATCAATATTGTCGCGCGAACGTTCGGAGCTCAAAATTCGTTATTCATATAAAAAACTCAAGGTTGTTGAGCTGAGTATTCATCACTATTATTCTCTGAACCAAAACCGGCTATTCGTGAGACTATTATGAACGAATTATGTAACTATTTAATACTATAAATGGTATAATAGAAATATGTATAATGTTTAAAGAAAGGTATTAACAACATTAATAAAGGTATTAGAAAGGTATTAAACAAACAGATATTATATTTCAAAAAAAGGTTGAAAATTATATGTTATTGAGCTTGTAATGTAAGACAAAACTCATAAACGGTATAAACGATTTCGATAAATAAATAATTTAGTTCAAATTAACAATAATTGCGCTTTGTACCATAGAACCTCAGTTTTCTCACTCTTATAAAAATCTTGTTTAGGTACCTTGACTTTTATGGGAGCGACTACCGCTTAGGGGACTTAGCGTAAGAGGAAACGCTACAAGAGTTACAAGAGGTGAAGTTGGTTTATGCTCCAAAGATTTTAGTTTTCATTTATATTAACCCCGTTTTTCCTAATTTTGTCGCCAGAGGAAACTTTCTTATTTCATCACTTCACTTAGAAGCAAATGTTTTTAACAACCTAAAGTTGCATATATAAGCATTATTGAAGTGATATTCCTATATGATTATCCGTGTGGTGATAGAGAAAGAATACAAGTATCACCAGTCACCACCCTATCTTATCCGAAGGGTCTCGTATGATGACGACGAAAATACGCAGACGATATCACTGCGAGCGAAGGAAAACTCGAAATATGTGTTAAATTGTCGTGCACCAACCCGTCTGGCCAACGCGGAAGCAGTAGGCCAAAGCCTGCCCAGCCAATATTGGCAGAGACCTACGTCCAACGGTGGACTACGATAGGCTAAATTAATTGACTCCTATGTGAAGGTATTAAGTTAAAATGTGAATTGCGCCTAAAGATGACGCCACACCTGCCCTAATATTCACATTAATTCGTCTCAAAGTTCAACTTAGGCCGTTTGCACATTATAAGATACGTACGCCAGACAAGAAATATTTCGTGTCTAATGAAGAGAACACCTTGCACACTGTAAGAAATTATCGACAAGAAATTTCTTACGTACACCAGAAATTTCTTACGTAGCCACAAACATTTCTGTTTGTTGCAAACATGTTTTGTTTATCATTCTATATAGAATGATAAAACATGTTTGTAACAAAAAATATATTATACATACATACATATTATTATACTTAGGGGTTTTACAGGAGTGCTGTAAATTCCCGAAGGGGTAAGCAGAGGTGTATTAACAGCACATTCCATCAAATTATTTTCGGTACCACGTAATAGGAGCGAGCCTATTGCCGTCAAGCGGGCACTTACCCAATGTTGCTTAACGTCGTAATGCAAAGAACGGTCACCCATCCAAAACCTGACCCAGCCAATATTGCTTAGAAAGAAAGAAAGAAAATTGATTTTTACTTTCTCTCAGCCAATATTGCTCCTAGCCAATAGGTATAACTTAACCTCGTAATGTAGGTACAGAACGAAGTAGGTACCTACTTAGGTAATTTCTTATTTCTTTACTTCATTCATTAGTATGTACCTAACCATAATTTGACGGAGGATACACAATTAGTCTGAGACACAATCATATAGGTACTTACCTAGGTAGGTACAAAATAGACAGACGACAGCGTCTTTTTTTGATTGCATACCTATCTATATCATAGACGGGAACTTTAAATCTATACAAATAAAATTGGAGTGTCTGTTTGTAATATTAAAATAACCGGTTTCTACTACATGCATATGAATGTATTGTATACGGTACACATAGGTACCAAAATATATATTTTTTAAATTTTTGTCTGTCTGTCTGTCTGTTTGTTCCGGCTAATCTCTGGAACGGCTGAACCATTTGGACGTCACTTTCTCTGGCAGATAGCTTATGTAATAAGAAGTAACTTAGGTAGGCTAAAGTTGGCACGGAATCCGAATTCCACGCGGGTGGAGCCGCGGGCAACAGCTAGTATAATAATAATAATATGACGAGACTCGAGAATCAGCGATGGGACATAATACAAAGCTTGTAGGTACCAGAATTAATGCGAAATGAAAGAAAGTTTTTAATGACCTACGTACGTACATACCTACCTATATGTCCCAAACAACTTTTGACGAGTTGTTAAAATAGGTACTTACTTGAAGATTTCATTACATCGTCAAAATACGCAATTTATAGAAGCTATATCCCCACGTGGAATGCTAGCTGTAACTCTCAGGTAGGTACCTAAGGATTTTAATACCTACCTATTTAGTTCATCGAGACGTCACCAGTTACAACTCACAACCGAAACTGCATTTAAAAATTAAACTGTACTAGCAAACTGAAAGTCATTTGGCATAGAATCATAACCCTCCTTTGGCTTCACCGTAGTCGGGTAAAAATCAAAAGCCGCACCGCCGCGCCGACAGGCGCTAGCGGCACGTGTAGAGTGAGGTGCGGTATGTCGGGGGAGGGGGCACAAAGGCGCCGCCGCCGCGGCAGCCGCGCCGCCGCCGCCGCAGAATGAATAGGTACCGAGTGGGCCGTTCAACAACGTCTTGCGAGTTTTTGTGTAAGGTACTTGTTACCTACTTGTAATTATTTTGAAAACTTTGCTTATATTTAAAAGTAAAAATAGCAATGTTCCAATTTTGAATATCTCTCCACAATTTTTGAGAGCCATTGTGTCTCATTTAAAAATGGATCTGCATGGAGAACATTTTCGTACGATGATTGTGCGAAAATTGGTTCAGACGCATGAAACTTTGTGTAGAGGCTGGTGGTATGACAAACTAGTATGACCACGAGGAAACGGCCTGGTGGAGAGTTCATAGAAAAGATTTAATAAAAATATTTTATACATCGAAGTTAATTTTATAATTTCTCAAAATAAAACTTGATGTAATTGAGTGTCCCACGTACGTAAGAAATTTCTGGTCTAGATCCGCCAAAATGCGTGTGTCTTATCAGACACAAGAAAAAATTTCTTACAATGTGCACGGTCTCATATAACAACAAAGGCGACTGCATTTCTTATAAGAAATTTCTTGTCAAGCACCAGAAATTTTCTTACAATGTGCAAAGGCACTTAGGATAACGTGATCTTCGGTACATCGCATCAAGTCAAATCGAGTGTGACCAAATCCCTTCAAGTGCAAAGGACCTTTCACATGAGTGAAATGTTCTATCAACTGAACTTAAGGTCACCTTATTATTTCGATTGTTCACCAGGCATTCGCCAGGCGGCAGCTCGCAATGCTGTACGGGGAGGACCCCATACCCAGGGGCGTGTTGGGGACTGCGTAGTCCCCACACCCGAAGAGGGCCAGATCGAGAGAGGTGACCCTAGGTTGGCCGGGGTGCGAGCCATGTCTAAGATAAACTCACCTCCGGCAACCTACGGCCCACAGAGGGCGTGCGTTTTAGTCGGTTCGAGTCCGACATAACCTCCTCCGCCGGATCCGGGGGTTATTTGCACAAAAAAAAGATACAATATCGTGGTCTGTTTTCCCATGGTCATCATTATCATCAAGCATTCAAACCAGTCACCACGGAGCCTTAACTTAGGTACTTACTTATTCTCTTCTTTTTTGGTTTGACTTAAGATACAGTTTCAATGGGCTAACGCAATAGCGAAGGTTGAAAGATTTGCAAAAAGGAAGCATGTGGAAGATAATAGCTTTGATCTAGTTTGTAGTGCACCATCATTAGGAAGTCGTCAGAATCGGGTTATAGGGGCCACTCACCACTGCACTGGGCTGCTGTCTGACCTCTGACCTAGCGTACTCAATGTACTTTACAACCTAGCTTATATGATTTTTATTATCTTTCGCATTTCGGCCCTCGTTCATATGATTCTGGAAGTTGGAGCAATGAGTCCCAGAGTGGAGACCGCGAGGTCGGGACGCCCTCTAGCCAGGTGAACTAACGACCCCAAAAAGGTGGGTGGGACAGACTGAATGTGTGTAATTGTTTGTTTGATAATAATAATATCATTCCAATAATATTTCTTGCATCATCAAAGACAAGAGCAACGCATGTTGGAGATATTTAAAAATCTATAGCGTATAGTCCACTTAACAAAGTAGTTGTAGAGTGCGTGAGCTGGGACCTAAGACATTTTACCTGAATGTTGTCTAGGAGGTGAGCCGGAAATGGGGGGAAGGAATCAAAGTGCCCATTTTTGAGTTTTTCGCCAATATCTTTAAAACGGTGCGTTTTAGGGAAAAAATATATTCTACGTAATAAAAGCTTATAAAATTCTCTACAAAATTTGTCCAATACACTTTTTCCAAATTCTCATCAGTTTTCGAGCATAACGCTCCGAAAAAGTGAAAATGAAACTTATTCAGTGTGACGGGCATTACCTGTTAAACTATAACATACATACATTACATACAATCTACATACAAACACGCCTTTATCCCCGGAGGGTTAGGCAGAGCTGAATTAACACCCACATTTCACCAATCATTGTATTAGGTCCCACGTAATAGGGGGTGAGCCTATTGCCGTATTCCGGGTACTATTGTTGACTCGAGTCATGTATCTGAGGTTGAACCTGGGCTAGTGAAGGCATGAATAATAATGGGAGTTTTAGCCAGTAAGATTGTGTTTTCTACGACAGTGAGCATCGTAGGTATGGAATGAAAAGTGATGACCGGCTTCCGCTCCAATACCCACTTTCGGTCGAAAACGAGCTCTCAAACTGTTACCGCCTTCACCGCTTAGAGGTGCTCCCAGCTTATGTTATCAATAAAATACCTAGTTTATAGTTTAAGAGGTAATGCCCGTCACACTGAATAAGTTTCATTTTCACTTTTTCAGAGCGTTTTCCTTATTATATTTATTAGACTAGAACACTTATATCGATAAAACACGTAAGTCATTCAGACATAAACTATCCGTGATTGATTGTAAAGAAAAATTAATTCCATCCCGATGCTATAAAACGCCTTCTATAAAAGGATCATTACTATAAAGAGATAATGCAAATGTTATTATTGAATATTAAAAAGTTAACGAAATGAAAACCGCATGCTGGGTAACTAATAAGACAGTAAGCATAGCCCTCAAATCCTGGCTGATCCAGAGCTATATCACCAGTTTCGTGAGGGTCCCTCGGGTGTGGGAACCACGTTGTTCCCATCTTGCCCTCCGTAAGGAGCTTCTTTTCGTGACAGTGACAGGCAACTCTAAAACGACCTCCGGCTTCTGAATCACCTCTGATGCGTATATAAACGATTAGGTAGCTATAGTCCGGTCAATTTAGACTAAAAAATGAGAGTGAAGTTACATAAAGTCCCAACAAGCTGAATTTTTGTGAAGTTGTTCAAAACATAATTATAAACAATGTCTGGAAGTTCCCCATCATTCCCCTGTAAGGAAAAAATTTAATTCAAGGTCAAAGGTCAAAAAAATGAGTTTTTCGCGATTTTCAGCAAAACGGTAAGTTTTATCATAAAAGTACCTTAGACAAAAATTGTAGATCATAAAATTATCTATAAAAAATGTATTCATACTTTTTTTCTTACGAGCCACCGTTTCTGAGATATAACGATTCTAAAAGTTATAAAAGTTGTTATCGTCATAATATGCACACGTTTCCACGCCACCTATGAGGTAGTGTACTTAGCGCGTTTTTGTTAACGTGGTTTCCCCAGTAGGCCTACTCCACGGGTCAGTTGTGATCCTGTTTAATGTAAAACTATTGCAAAATAACGGAAATTTTCAAAGATTGGGAAAGATAAAAGCGATGTAAATGAAAAAAAAGTGTTGAAGTTTATTCATCTTATTCGTAAGTTTCAAATTCTTGTTCTTCTTCTTGATCTTCTTCTTGTTCTTCTTCTCCTGCTTATTCTTCATCTTCATTTTGGATGCAAGTAAATTGCGTCAATAGCGATGTATCGCATGATACTTCGTCGGAGTCAAACGAATCCTCCATTGTTTGTGATTCAATATTAGAGCACGACCGGCCTTGACAATTTGTGCATGCCAAAGAACAAGACCACATTTAGCACTGCATCCCTTTTTGCAGTTGCAAAAAATAATGCTTAGCATCGATATGCATGTTTCGTTACAAATACTAAAAATAAAAAACAAGTTCAATTAGCTTGTCTTCCTCCAACTTCAGTTGCTGCTCACCAACATCTTTTTCGAGTATATTACCAAGTTCAAGTGTGATTTGGTTATCAGCTAGACCCTACAGACTGGGGTTGGAAGTTGGTCAACAATATATTAGAGCCAGTTCAAACTTTACTTCCACCTGCGCCGAAAAAACTGCTAAACATTATTTTTTGCAACTGCAAAAAGGGGTGCAGTGCTAAATGTGGTTGCAAAAAAGTCGGACTGTCTTGTTCTTTGGCATGCACAAATTGTCAAGGCCGGTCGTGCTCTAATATTGAATCACAAACAATGGAGGATTCGTTTGACTCCGACGAAGTATCATGCGATACATCGCTATTGACGCAATTTACTTGCATCCAAAATGAAGATGAAGAAGAAGCAGGAGAAGAAGAACAAGAAGAAGATCAAGAAGAAGAACAAGAATTTGAAACTTACGAATAAGATTAATAAACTTCAACACTTTTTTTTCATATACATCGCTTTTATCTTTCCCAATCTTTGAAAATTTCCGTTATTTTGCAATAGTTTTACATTAAACAGGATCACAACTGACCCGTGGAGTAGGCCTACTGGGGAAACCACGTTAACAAAAACGCGCTAAGTACACTACCTCATAGGTGGCGTGGAAACGTGTGCATATTATGACGATAACAACTTTTATAACTTTTAGAATCGTTATATCTCAGAAACGGTGGCTCGTAAGAAAAAAAGTATGAATACATTTTTTATAGATAATTTTATGATCTACAATTTTTGTCTAAGGTACTTTTATGATAAAACTTACCGTTTTGCTGAAAATCGCGAAAAACTCATTTTTTTGACCTTTGACCTTGAATTAAATTTTTTCCTTACAGGGGAATGATGGGGAACTTCTAGACATTGTTTGTAATTATGTTTTGAACAACTTCACAGAAATTCAGCTTGTTGGGACTTTATGTAACTTCGAATGTCTAAATTGACCGGACTACTATGTTTATTTATCATTTCTGATTGTAACTGAATACTTAATTAGATTGTTTTAAAACGATATTTATCTGGCCGCGTTCATCATGTTTCATAACAGGTAAACAAGATATCTTTTGTTTTGATTTATCTTCAAGTTTGTTGATATTTCGATAATATTATTTTACGCGGAATGTTTTCCTAAATGCCCTCACAAAATGTAGCTCGTGTCACTGATGCCAAACTGCCATAGTTTGTATTTGTATAACAGAAGTAATAACCCTCCTGTGGCTCTGCCGTAGTCGGGTAATGATAACTCACCGCTGTCAGCCGGATGGCGCGTGGCGAGGGAAATGCGTTATTGGGCCACCTTACACCTCGTTTGAAATCCGAGACGGTGTGTGGTTTTAGTCGGTTCGAGTCTGACATAACCATCCCGACGATGCGCCGTCCGGCGCATAGTACGAGTATAAGTATGTAGAGAATTTTGCGTTTTAAGACAGAACAATCGAATACAGCTTACGCGGGACGCGAACCCATGATCCATCCCTTACAGGAGGAATGCTTCGACCATTGAACCACCAAGCCGCCCAAAGCTACTCTAAATTGATTTCAATTCGATTAGGAAGAAAAACGTAAAAAAATCTTTGATATTCTGTATGATCCATTACTAACCCCACGAAAGCGTAGGTCTGTAGATTATGCTACCTACGCTTTCGTGGGGTTATTACCTTCGGAATCACTCATAGTTCGATTCGTTTGCATTTTGATTTTGAAATTTTAATTCTATAAGTTTTCGTAAGTTTCGAAATCACACGTTTTTTTTTAATTTTACTGCATCGTGTTCTTGAGGGCTTATTCCCGTGCGCTCCAAATCTATTGTTCTCTAAAATTCATATTTCATACATTGATTACCAGGAACTCCAAGGATGTTTGTATTAAAATAATAAACAAAGCCACATTTACCACTTTCATTCCCTAGAGCTCCAAAATATTGTCTAGGTACTTTGAGATATTATTCCCAGCAGCTCCAAGAAAAAGCCAATTCTTCAATATAAAAATCGTTCCCAAAGCTGCTCATTCCGACTTGGATAGATTAGGTTAGAAGGCTAATGCGGGAGCGGAGCGGAGCGAAGCTCCCGCATTAGCCTTCGTGGTTATTTTTTTTAATAAAACCATGTTTACCGTTATCTAATAAAAAGGTAATATTATAGTATTAATTGTTTTAATTCTGCTAACCGTATACTTTGTTTTAGAGCTGTTGGGAACACAGTAGGTATTATATGAGTCTTTTTTAATTTAAGTAGTATAATTTGGAGTTCCTGGGAATTGATGTATAGAGATAAGAAGTTATGAAGGAAAAAGCTTTCATAAGTTTTTGGAGCTCTTGGGAACGATTTTATAAAATAACAATAATATTTAATTTTAGTCTTGGAGCGCTTGGGAGCAAAATCGTGGAGCGGACGGGAATAAGCCTTCTTGAGAAAATTTCTCAACCACCTATTCATATCTATAAGTAACAGTGGCATGGGGTTCCCAAACCCGATTCCTACCGGCTTGCTCTGCAAAGGGAAGCCAACAAGGGAGACTCTGAAATTCAGTGTCTGAAATCAGTACGCCTAGAACTCCATACAAAATAAGCGTCGGTAGCTTGGTGGTTAAGGAGTCGACCTTACGATCGAGAGGTCCCGGGTTCGAATCCTGGCCATTACACTACTGACGTGAACCCACTCCTAGCACAAGCAATTTAGCTTAGTTGGAGGGGTTAACAGGAATATTAGTAATTTCGGTTGCTAATATTCTTTAAAAAAAAAAATGGCTGTGGTCGTAAGGTAAGTTTTTTTCCACCGGCTGCGCTGCTGAAAATTTTCACCGTTTACCCAGAGGTAAACAAAAGTGGTTTGAACGGATTTATCGCGATTTATTTGTTATTATTTACTTCATATTAAGTGGAATCCGTTAGAAAGAGGTTTTATTTCAATGAGTGATATTCGCGTAAACTTCAGAAAATATCAAGTAACGATAATTCGACGACAGATAACTGTTTTACACAATTAATAATGCAAAACAAGCTTATTTGCATGTTAATTAACTGATAATAGAGAGGGATTTACTGACCGGAAACGTTTTGTATGGCAACACAAAGTTTGCTCAGATAGTTTATTTGTTTTTATAATAAGCGCTGACGTCATACCGAGGGGAAGGAAAATTGTAACAGATTCATAACTATCGATGAAAGTTTGATCATTTTAGGGTAAGCCCGTACATTACAACATACATAAATATAATCATACCTTTATGCCCAGCGGGTTAGGCAGTTCATATGAAATTGAGATGGTCATTCTATAAGAGGTACTTACCTACCTAAAAAAATCCGCTTTTTTATACTGTTTAGGTCGCAGACAAGCACACGGCCCTCCTGATGGTAAGGGGTTACGGTAGCCTATGGGCGAGTGCAACACCAGGAGAGTCACACTCGTGCTGCCGACCCTGTAAGAACAGAGAGATTCTGTGCCGTCAGCACAAAAGATAAGTAGTTCAAAGCCTTTGGTTTTCCCACTGACAGCACAAAATCTCCCCAGTGAACTCTGGCAACCCTACTCAACGTCGGAAACACAACACGAGGTACTTCCCCAGTCGGACTGCTCGATTGGCACGAATATCCCGCCGTGTCCTACCTCCTACAAAATTGAGCTTCCTTTTTGAGAATTTTCACCCTTCACCACTGGTAGATAGTGCCGTATAGACTATTATCCAACATTTATAATTAACCCCTAAATTATTTCGTGATTATAATGCTAATCGATGCTAATATATTCGAACCAAATAGCCTGATTATATCTGTACACCGCCGCCGTGGGAACAGGACCAAATACATCATGTATAGATAGATTCGTATACACAATTATTAGTGAATTAGACCGTGAATGTACATAACCTTTATTCACCGCTAAAATTACTTGCAGTATTGCTCGGAACATATATCTTGGACGTAAAAAGTGTGCAAATGCAAAATAAGCCCTTTACGCGCAGTACACGTTTCTTGAGTGTCTATCTAGACTTATGACTTCTTGGACATTCAGAGTCTTGTACGTTTTGACTTACGGTCTTTCTAACATCTGGCCCTTGATTCTGTTAAAGCACAACCACTATCACACTACAGAGACTGCGAGAAAATTTCATATGATTTTAGCCTATAAAGTAATGCAGTCAAAGTTTAAAATTAAATGTCTTTTTGTAGAGTGAACGAAAGCGAGTAATAAAACTTTCATTTTGAACTTTGAGTCTAAAGCAATAAAGTCTAAACTATAATGTCATGTTTTGCAGTCTCTGGGGTGTAACAATGGTTTTGCTTTAGTAAGTTTAGTAGAATCGAGGCCCTGGACGCTATGCCTACTTGGTCATTATGACACTTGAACCTTTTAACTTACGGTATTGATAACAATTGGACGTTATGCCTTCTTGCCTCTTGGACATTATGGCACTTGGCCCAACATACTCCGTACTCAGTAAGGGTTGCTACTGCGGTGGACGAGCTCAAATTCACCGAGCATAAATTATTGCGAATCAATCAGCGGATACCAGGCCCTCGTTTGGTTCGGGATTTAGGTCCAAGATACGCGTCCCGAGGTATACCAGTTAAGGGCCGTGAGTGTATTAGGGTGTCCACTCGAGCAAAAAGTGAAAGTACATCAAGGTTACATCGGTTGGTGGAAGGGTTGATGATACGGTAATAAGTAATATACCTACCTACTGTAATATGGACATCTACAAAGAAACCAATTTCATAAACTCGATGATTTATAAAGGCATTATTAATCAGGTCAACAATCGAAAATCGGTAATTTCAAAACCGTTTTTCTTATTAACTTTGTTATTGACTATAAAACCTGGAATTAATATGCCTGTATACTACAGGATGTTAAAAAAAAGAGGCGAGGAGAGGGATGTGGAAAAAAAGAGGTTACACTGTATATTATACAGTGTAACCTCTTTTTTTCAGAAATTAAATAAAAAAGGAAGAAATAGTAGAAAAGATGCTCTGAACATTACTCTAATTTTTTTTATGAAACCAAATATTTCCTACAATATACAAATAGAACCTGAAATTTCACATAAATGTTAAATAAGTGTATGTTTATCTGTTTATTTGCCCGTGCCTCGGAGGGCACGTTAAGCCGTCGGTACCGGTCTTCCGGTTGTCATACGAACATCTATAGCAGTCGTTACGGGTCTAACTGGAATACTTCGATATCGCCATTGGATTAGGTCTGTTCCTTCTGGAGAGTATCTCAGCTACCACACCTAGCGGGGAGCAATGAATTGACGGACTAATTATAAACAAATAAATTACTTAGATTTTGTTATTTTTTAGCGTTCAGCAACTTTCGACACTGACCATATTACAAGTGAATAAATACAGGTGATTCACAAATATTTAGTTTGACACGGGTATACCGGTCGTATTGACAAGGATGTCAGTTTTACGACCCTCCTGCTACTCTGACCGGGTTTGAACACATTCGTACAAACCTGGGGTTTGTTATGAATAAAAATGTGTGGGCCGTAAGTCTCGACACCCGCGCTTCATGAAGGGACACTTACGTATACGATATGGATACGACATATGTGCAAATACTGAAACCGCGAAGCATCCTGGTCCGTAGGAATAGAACCAAATTAAATTTAAACTTAAATTCCCTGATTTATAAAATCCGAAATTTTCTAACAAAATAATTATTAAAATAAATGTAGAAAATGCAACCACTTGTATAAGTCATTAAATAGTTTCACCCATTGCTTTAAAGTCATTGACTGTGTCATATCATAACTCATAAGTCATTAATAAATACGCACACACCTTCACACACACACACAACAACTTCACACACACTCACAACAATAGGCATAGTAGGTAACTTACTTGAACAGCTAAGCGGCAACATGCGATTCTACAGAGTGCTCAAAGTTGTTCAAATTCTATAAAATTAAAACTCTAGTTTCTGCCCTTAATACTGGACCAATTTTGTTCAAACTTTTCCTGCTTGAAGCTTAGGGGGTACCAAGTATATGGTTTCAATTATTGCCTATATGTCGTATCCATATTGTATATTTTATTGGCAACTGTCAATGCGAATTAACGTAGAATAAAGCCTGGTTCTCACAGTAGCTGATAGTCAGTGAAGGACAGTAACTATCTGGCAGCTAAGTAGCTGGACCCGACCGATCACTCGCTGTCGGACAGCTACTGTTTCTACTGACCACTGAGATCTTCCCCCACTACCACAAATACAGCTACTGGGTCGTCACTCGCTCCATATGAACGCAATTACAGTGACCGGCCAGCAACGAAGGACAACGGAATCCTGGACCGTCAGATCAGAATTACGTATATCGCACTGATCAGCCATTTTGATAGCCAAGCCAAAATAATAGTAACGTAGTAGTTGTGTACTACTGTTCAATGAGGCCAAAACCGCGGGCAACTGCTAATAATAAAATAATAAAACACCCAGTCCAACGCTAATAAAAATATTTGCACTAAATGGGCATCAAACGAAATCTATGACGTATTGTCGAACGCTACCGCCACGGCACACAGGTCGTCACCCTATCGCCAAAAGAGCATAAACCACACATCATTATTCATGAGATTACACATAAAATACCTCATAATCACGACCGTGACTTCAAGTCCCCACAATAGTCACAAAAAAAAAACTATCAAAACAAAGAACTATAGTAATTACAGGTTATCCTACGGGCCTTTACAAAAGTAATAGTATAGTAGTAGCCCCGGAAGCGGTGCGATGAATGAACGGTTAAACGTGTAATGGTTGGCCGAATGCGCTTACGCATATGCACAGAGTAGGGTATTAACTCAGAGGTAATGAGTATACATTTACATTGATAAATATTTGTACAGAAAACATGTATTTGTGTTTGTAACGGAACTTCTAAGTACTAAATGGCTGAACCAATTTTGATATGAATGGAATATGAGTCAACCGAGCGCTGATTACGGTTGCATCTATAGTTTGCGTTTTGGAGACCGGAGTTCGATCTCTTACTTCTTCATCATTGGTAGGTATATCTTGGTTTTTACGGGAGAGCCTAGTACAAATCTGGACATGAGATTGGGGACGTCATTCACGCAACCGAAGTCCGTAGGAGGATGCTGATGACTGATATACCATACATGCATCCTAGAGGTATGATTCCGAAGGGAAACGCAGACGACAACTGCAGACGCACGCAGCAGATATACGTAATTCATTGCGGCTTCTCAATGGTCCCCTTTATCCGTTTCAGAGTTTACAAGTAATGGGTACGCTGTATCTGCTGCATGCGTCACGTTGTCGTATGCGGAACGCTTCAGAATTATATCTTAAACGATGTTATTTAAATAAGTTACCTTATAGTGTAATAATATTCTTGAAACACAAACCTTTATGTAGTTGTGAAACAGTTCACGGCGAAGTACAGGATTCCTGAATGGTCTTGAATTGTGAGGGCTTGAAACATGATACTGATGGCTTGAAACAGGATATTAATGACTTGAAAGGTGATATTGAAGGTTTGAACGATGATATTGAAGATACTTTTGAATGTTTGATCGTTGAATTTAAACGATAGTTAAGTCGTCTGAAACAAAAGAGCAATCATATTAATACTCAGTGTTTTTATTAGGGTTCCGTAGCCAAATGGCAAAACACGGAACCCTTATTGATTCGTCATGTCTGTCCGTCTGTCTGTCTGTCTGTCCGTCCGTATGTCACAGCCACTTTTCTCCGAAACTATAAGACCTATGCTGTTGAAACTTAGTAAGAAGATGTATTCTGTGAACCGCATTAAGAATTTCACACAAAAATAAAAAAAAAGCATTAAATTTTGGGGGTCCCCATACTTAGAACTGAAACTCAAAATTTTATTTCATCAAACCCATACGTGTGGGGTATCTATAGATAGGTCTTTAAAAATGCTATTGAGGTTTCTAACATACTTTTTTTCTATATAATCTATATATATAGATAAATCTAAAAAAAATATATGATGTAAATTGCCATGAAAACTACCACTAAAAATTGGTTCGAACGAGATCCAGTTAGTAGTTTTTTTTTAATACGTCATAAACCGCAATTTTCGCCTTTGCTACTACGGAACCCTTCATGGGCGAGTCCGACTCGCACTTGACCGAATTTATTTTTATCAGGATTGTATAGTGCGGGCAGGCCTGTGACCAGCTAAAGAGCCTATTGCGGTACATTAAAATTTAATAGAACTTACTTAGTTTTCTTATCTATATTTTTTTGTGATGTGGGTATACTTATACATGGTTACGGTTTTCGGAATTTTCCCTTCATTTGTATTAAGCTTTGCCGGTGGAGTATATGGTATAATAGTGCTACCCCATCTCTTTCTGTGGGTGTCGTAGAAGGCAACAAACGGACAGGGCTGTCCTCCATCTGACTTTAAACATACACCCCATGACAAAGAGTCCGCTTGGCGGTGATAGTCACCTCTGCTACTCCTTTATAGGCTGGTGTGTGAATCTTTAATGTCATGCGTTTTTTGTTAATACCAAACCAAAGGAACTTTAAAAAAAAAGTATTAGCAACTCAAATTACTAATATTCCGTCTAACCCCTCCAGTTAAGCTAAATTGCTTGTATTAGGAGTGGGTTCACGTCGGTAGTGTAACGACTAGGGTTCGAACCCGGAACCCTTCGAGCGTTAGGCCGACTCCTTAACTACTAAGCTACCGACGCTTCTTCTTTTGGGTCGCCACGGATTGATGCGTCATCGTGCCGAGAATTTCCATTGTATACGGTAGGACGCACGCTGGACGCACCCCGTTGGAGCATGTCACGCTGCGAAGCATTGACGCGGTCGGTCCCGCGTCGGTGGCAAGCCGACTCCTAAGGGCCAATACTCACTGAAAGAGCAACGGCCGGCAGCGGACAGAATTTGGTACTAGAAATAGTTGGGAGATTAGTGGAGCCTTTAGGTTTACCTTCAAATGACTATGAACTTTAACTGCCGTGCATAAGATTCAAAATGGTTTGTAATATATTGCGTCAAAAGGTAGCTCCGGTGGATGCTCTTTTAGTGGGAATTAACCCTAAGTGTGCGCGATACGACCTCAAACGCATGCCGGTTTTAAAGTGGGGTAAAAAGGACGTACGTAAATAAACAAAACAGTTGGAGGGTCATTGACCTTGTTAAATTACAGCAAGGTTCACGAGGTGTGCTACAGGCGTCAATGTAACTGATTTATTTAAGGTTTTTTTGTGTAGGTAATCACTTGACCCCGACTGACCGACTGATTCATCAACACAGAGTTCCCTATCGCTTTGGACAAAAGACAAAATGACTTGCAGACAGCCTTCAGTGTCATTGCACTCTCCTTGCCTATAGACCTGACTACCATAAAAAATAGATAGGTACTAGGTAGTACGAGTATAAGTCAATATTATTATAGTTCAACAACTGGTCTAGCTGCAATGCTTCGATATCGCCTAATATCACTATTGGGTTGTCGAGGTCAGTTGTAGTAGCTTCACGTAAAATATCGAAGTCCAGCCAAATCGCAGTTAGAGTGGTAAAGCGGACCCCAGACTTCGAGGTCTTCAGACCTCCAGACTTCAGATGCGAATGTGATAGGATGAAGATGAAGAAGGTTGTAGGTACATAGTATTGTGCTTATATAATATTTGATACCTACAGTTTAATATTCGAATATTGGAGTTGATTTCATGATTGGTCTACTCAGGTGGCAGATAAGCATACGGCCCACCTAATGGAAAGAGGTTACCGTAGTCTATGTAAGTGTGGAACACCAGGGGAATCACGCTCGTGCTCCTGACCCTTTCAGAACTGAGAGCTTCTTTGTCGCCAGTGCATAAGAGAAATTAGGCCAGGTCTTTGGTCTGCCCACAGATGGTATAAAAGCTCGTGGCTCCGCTTGTTATGCCATCTAAATGTCTTTCTTTGAACTGTCTTCAGAAAAATTTGGCGAAAGGTAGGTCTTAGAATACATACGGGACCTTAGGATAAATCTCAAGATTTTAGGACAGACGTATATATCAAATAAATTATAAATGAAATATTTAGATCAGAGACCTCCTCTTATAACTAAACAAGTACAGTTTTATACCTAAAACCACAGTTGAAACCATGTCAACTATGCATAGATGCCAATGCCACAATAGCTTATATCATAAATTCTAAGGTAACAATAGACATGCATACTGAGTGATGAAGCACTCATAATAACCAGCAGAATCAAAATAAAAAATATTTATGTATATGAGATGTGCCTCTGTCTATCTTTAGGCTAATAACTGTCAAGACGTGCGTTATGGCTCATAGGCTGGTTTTTCTTTGTGTCGCTGTGGAATATTGTGCTGTGAAACATAGTGATGGACAAATGTTGTCAAATTTATTCATAACAGTAACAAAAACAACAAATATAACAGCTGAATTCGTCCCGAAGCCACCAGTTACAACTACAACCGATCTGCCTAGCGAGCATACTGAAGAACCCGATGCCCTAGTGAGGATGTTCCAAAAAATTGACCTGCCTTTATACTATAATAAAGATTCTAGGACAGAATTAGTTGACAATTTCGTGGAAAATTTCAATTCTGGAACAACGAATGTGGACGTTAAGCTGAGCTTCAGACAACTGGTACAGAAATACGGGTTTGACTTCGAACGACACGAGGTTCTTACTAAAGATGGGTACTTATTAACCATGTTCAGGATCCCTGGAAGAGGGCCAGCTGTATTTCTCATGCATGGCTTGCTTGGGAGCGCTGATGACTTCATCTTAGCTGGTCCAGAAAGTGGTCTAGCTTATCTTCTTGCAAAAGAGAAATATGACGTCTGGTTAGGCAACGCTCGTGGTAACAAGTATAGCCAACGACACAATTTTATGAGTACCTCCGAAGCCTTATTTTGGAATTTTTCCTGGCATGAAATTGGAATTAATGATCTACCAGCGATGATTGACTACGTGCTCGGTACAACAAATCAGACAGCATTGAAATACGTCGGATATTCACTTGGTTCAACAGCCTTTTTCGTAATGGCTTCTGAGAAATTTGAATATAACCAGAAAATATCTTTAATGATTGCATTATCGCCAGCTACGTACATGTCAAGAGTACGTTCTCCTCTAATCAGACTTTTAGCACTAGGTTCGTCATTAATGTACGAAATGGCGGGCAACATGGGCTTATATGAGTTTCAACCCAGCAGTAAAGTGGAGAAGATGTTGAGGCTCCTCATTTGTGGCAAAGGACGGTTGGCGCGATTGATTTGCAGTAATTTTATCTTCTTAATTTCTGGATTTAACTTTGAACAAATAAATGCAACCAATTTGCCTGTGATTTTCGAACATTTTCCGTCTGGAGCGTCGATGAAACAGTTCACACATTACTCACAAGGGTTGTTGTACGAAGACTTCAAAAAATTTGATTTCGGCAGTATGGAAAATTTAGAGAAATACGGAGCAATTGTACCTCCCAGTTACGCGTTAGAAAATATAGTAACTCCTATTTCTTTGTTTTATAGTGATTCTGATTGGTTAACTGATGTGAGAGACTTAGAACTGCTTAGTTATAAACTAAAGAATGTGGTAGATATCTACAGAGTGCCTCATGACAACTTTAATCATGCCGACTACATAATAGCTAGGGATATAAAAAGGTTAGTTTATACTAGATTAATTCATGTTTTGAATAAATATTAGAAATAACAAAACCCTACAAATAACTGAGTACCTTTGAAAAATTATATCCTTTATGTCCAAATAACCACTTGAATATTTTTTTTTATCACATTAGTTACACGTACTAATTACACATTTTTAACAGCAGTAGAGTACTCAGAGTACGTCCCGTCACGTCCGTGAAAAAACCCGTTACGTATGCAGAGACCTTAAGGGATAGGAATGTTTAACATCAGACAGATACGAGTAGATATATATTATACAGTCCAGACTCAGCCTCAGATGCATGGCTCGAGTCAAAAATAGTGCACGGAATACGGCAATAGTATCACCCCCTATTACGTGGGACCTAATACAGTGATTGGAGAAAAGTGGATGTTAACTTTTAATTCACCTCTTCCTTACCCTCCTTTAGATTAGGTGTGATTAGGCGTGGTTATAATATGTTGTTTAAGCAAGTTTTTAAAATAATTTTATATTGAAATTTATAATCACTTCAGGTACTGCCTGTATGCTATAAAATACTACTAGCTGACCCCGCGAACTCCGTACCGCCTAAATGAAGAACCGCTCGACCGATTTCGTGCAAACTTCATAAACCTAAAAACTGTCCGAACAAAGCCTAAAAACGTTTGGATAGGTGGGCCCGTTCTTGAGTTATAAAATTACAACGAAAAGTGACATTGATTTTTTATATATTAAGGGTACTAGATACCTGTATCTATATTGGAAGTAAAGAGTTTAAGATCTTCGTGCTCCAGTCAATCTCTCTTGCTAGTTCCTCCTCCGTTCCTAACGGTGAAGAGAAACTGAACCATAAGCCGGAGTAAGAGTCACCTGGAACAATAGTAAAATAATTGCTAATTTGCAAGTAATTGTTGTCCTTGATTCTACCCGAATTCTGTTCGCGTTCCCGCAACCTATGGAAATCTATTTCAGGGATAAAAAGCTTCATTCTAGACCTATCTTTTTACCAAATTTCAGCAGGTTCGTCCACGCGTTTGAGCGTTTTTGGATGTTGTTCACAAAGTTTCACATTTATAATACCAGTTAGACTAAGAGCCCGTGAACGCCAGACCTTCGTCATTTTATAAAAGCTGAAAGTTTGTCAGCGCATGCTCCCAACACAGGTGATAACGTTGGCCAATTATGAAGTTTGGGTCATAGTGGCTTTGGCAGATGTGATATTAGTTAACTATATCTTATTTAAAAAAATATAACTTTTATTTTTCTTTAGTTCAAGTAGGAAGTAGGCCGAGTCTGGACTGTATTTGTGCAGGAAACCCAGTCCAGACTCCGCCTCATCGGCATGAGTCAACGTGCAACGTGCCCGGTAATACACAAAAGAACAGACTCACCCCCAAATACGTAGCATCGAACACAGATTTTGACGGAAACGTGAATGTATTTCCCCTTTTGGCGTAATAGGCTAGACTTCATGTATGTATACAGTATGTACTTAGTAGGATTATTACAAAGATAAGAGATTGGATATTGCGTTCCTATAACACGATTCCTTTTCATAGATGTATTTTATCATTATCATCGGAACAGTGTCGTGTCGTTGCATTATTTTTTCAATTACACCTGAGACCTCCTCGGGCCCTGACATCCGCTTTTCACCTTTTCTTTCTCCAAATTCGTCCATGATAATGTAGCTAACAGTCCCGAAATACAAAACAAAGAATATCCCGAAAATTAGAGTTGTTTATTTTTCAAATGTAGGCATAGATATGCACATTGCTTAAGTGTCATCTATGTAACAAACACAATTATTAGATATCATTACATCACATGCGTCTAGTCTAGTTCATACATCACATACGTATTGTATGACTGCCGATGTCTTTTCAGTCAGGACGTCGCGAATTATTACTTCACCATTCTCCATTACTATACGCATATTTCTCACCTTTACATGCTCAGTGAATATCATTCTACTTGTATCATAACCATAACATGGTTAGGGAAAAAAATCTTCGACGTGTTTTCT
This sequence comes from Eilema depressum, assembly GCA_914767945.1. Taxonomy (NCBI): domain Eukaryota; kingdom Metazoa; phylum Arthropoda; class Insecta; order Lepidoptera; family Erebidae; genus Eilema; species Eilema depressum. The sequence continues at coordinate 27,866,447 of OU612012.1, read as the reverse complement.
ATTCATCACACACATTTTGTTTTCATTGCGATACGATAATATTTATGAGAAAATAACCCGAAGAGGATTCATTATGTAACAATACTTCAAATCTATTTATCGATACTATTATATAATTATACAGTGGTCATGTCTGTACATTGGAGATATCTAAAAAAACATGAGTAATCTGAACACAAAAATATTTTATTTTTGGAATTATTACCTGCTTTTTTTAACTTACTTAAAAAAAAAATTTAGTTTAACCATACTAAATGCTTTAAAATTATTTCAATTCTTACCCGTTTGTCCGCGATATGGGCGTAAAAACTACTGAACGGATTTCAATGCACTTTCTTTGTTTGAAAGGTCTTGGTCAGACTAAAATTTTACGTTTGTTATTTTTATGTAGGACACGTCAATGCGACTTCACCTCGCCTGATGGTACGCTGAAGGAAAATTCTCGGAAAAGAGGGCCACCATTATAGACACGTACCACGTCACAATGGTGGTACTCAGCTTGACGGCCTCATCAGATGCGTTTTCACGCCCCGCTTAAAGGATCCGGGACTGTAGGAAGAGGGAAATATGTGAGGTCGTAAGGAATTCCAGGTCTTAATGGTGCACTAGAAGAAGGAGTCGCCGAACCGCTTGGTTCTTGATGAAATATTCTGCACCGTATGCGGGTGACATTTAAGTCCTAAACATGTTGTCTTATATAGGATTTTTAATCGCAAGCGGTTGAGTAGAACTGAAGATAACCGACATCCATAGGCTATTTAGAACAGCAGTTGAAGTTTTCAAGATATTAAGGTACTTTTATACAGACCCCTACCGGGGTTTAAGCAGAAGTGTACTACACGGCTGTATCTTAGAACTTCAGGCTTATATAAAAAGTCATTATGACGGGGGCGGAAGTTCTTTAAATGTGTAAGGACAGGATCAGGTCATGTAACATGCACATGACCTGATCCTGTCCTTACACATCTAAAGAACTTACCATCTACATAAAAAGGCTTATTACAAAAACATTACGTTAAGAAATTTGCGTAATTTTATTCATGTTGGTACGGTATATCGTGTGAAGGGTGAGGTGTCAAAGGAACAGCACGCTTAGATTAGTAGAGTAGGTATATTGGGCATACCAAAGCAGTATTGTCCACAAATTGTCAAGAAAAATTGTTATTACCAAGAAGCATTTACTGCAGGCAGGGCAAATGTTGCGTCTGCCATGGATGTTCGTCAACCAAGACCGGTGGCTAAACGTGTTCTCCGCGGAAACACCGAGAATGATTTTCTAGTATTATAACTATTCAGCAAAAGGTTCTTCTTCATTCTAGCGTTAATTCCCAGTCGCATCCGAAGCTTTCACCTCGAAGTCTGGGTCCGCTTTACCAGTCTTAACTGCGGATTTTGTATACCTCAATATTTTCCGTGAAGCGACTGCCATCTGACCTCCACAATCCAATGGTGACATTGCAGTTAGACTAGACCGTTGTTGTTGGATTTTTTTAGGGCTCCAACTACCCCTAACGACTGCCATAGATGTTCATATGGCAACCGGGACCGACGGCTTAACGTGCTCTGAGGTGAGGCACGACCAGACCAATGCAAATACCCATATTCATGCATACAAATTTGCACTGAGCGGGGATCGAACTCGCGTCTCATGCGTAGCGGCCGCTTTCACTACCGCTACGCCACAGAGGCTGTCAAAATATTCAGCAAAAGGTTATTCGGGAAAAAATGTACGAAACTTTTTTATCGTTGACCTGTCGTTGAACCCGGTTATAGGTACAAATGGGTTAGGTCGCCACTCGTTAGTTTCCCTAATTGGTCAGTGTATCAAAGTGTGTCGCTATGTATGTAGCGGTTTTTTCCTCGAAACAGAGAGTCATCGACATAAAATTCTGAATTCTAATTTAACTATCAGTGCTTCGGCAGATTATTTTTATATAAGAACTAGCTGACCCCGCGAACTTCGTACCGCCTAACAGTCAATTCTTTATTTTTTCAATTTTTCTCTCCGTAAGAACCATCCCCGTACCTACTTTAAGGAATGTTCTAAAAAAAGAATTATCGAAATTGGTCCAGCCGTTTTCATGCCATGTCGTGACAACGGAAAACGGGTTTCATCTCTCGTGTCACAATGTGCGTAATCGAACTCCTCCGAAACGGCTCGACCGATTTTGATGAAATTTTTTGTGCTTATCCGGTATCTATGAGAATCGGCCAACATCTATTTTTCATCCCCCTAAATGTTAAGGGTGGTCCACCCCTTAATTTTTATTTTTTATTTTTCAGACAAAATTTTTTGTTTTTATTTTTTTATGATACAACATACAAAAATACATGCAACCCTAAATTTTCACCCCTCTACGATCAACCCTTATTTTTTAATAGCCATTTTAAAATTTTGTGAGCATATTGAGTAGGTCTGAGAATCGGCCAACATCTATTTTACAAACCCCTAAGTGAAGTGATAAGGGTGAAGCGGGAACGGGATTTGAATACCACGCGGGCCGAAAATATGGCGGTACGAAGTTCGCCGGGGCAGCTAGTTTTTATATAATATATTGTTATAATATATTGAAATTGAGATATATTGAAATAAAACTTCCTAGAGTGGAGACCGAGAGAAAGCAAACGGAAGGTGGGACGCTTCCTAAGAAGGACTGACGACCTGAAAAAAGTGGTTGGGACCGACTCAACTGGATGCGGCAAGCGGAGGATCAGGAGAAATGGCGCACATTGGGAGAGGCCTATTTCTAGCAGTGGACTACAATATAGACTAAATAATTTGGTGACTTGTAAGTAATTTAGGTTTTTATTACCTACTTACCACAGGCACCAGCGATCCACAACCCAATGTGCAATGCATACAGTAATCCTTTTGTGTCATATTTTGCATTTATTGGTTTGTGGTGAGAAATAAACAATTTGTATTTATTTACTTATTTATTAATTTGATTTGGCCCCATCGAGGTCCCAGGATCCAAGTCAATATTTGGTACGAATAGTGGCTATGTCGCTCAAATTTTATACAATCTTTACTTTTTTCTTGTGATAATCCTTGAAACAAGGCCAAGTACATAAGTGTTGTACTATTCAGAAAAGCATACCCTGTGAGAGCCCATGGATCTATAATAATCGTTGACCTGTATCGCTTCCCCTCACGCTTGAATGGACACCATTGAACCATTAACTAAGTATATAATTATATGCAGGTATATTGCGGCCCATGGTTAGCAGCAGGATGGCTGAAAGATCAGATACCTACCTAACATAGATCAATAGAATACTTAGAATAGAAAAATCTTTATTGTACACTGCACACTAATAAAAATATACCTAATACTCGTACATGTACGATTTACGACGAAAAATACAAGAAATATGAACAAATAGCAGCCTTATCGCTAAAAGCGATTTCTTACAGGCAACCTTCTCATGGTAAATTCAAGTTCTTGCTTGTGGTATTCAAGTCAAGGGGATTTTGAACTTCACATTAATCTGTCGCAATACTTTTGACACCGAAGATATTATGATTATCAATTTTTTAATCTAACTCTACGTTTTAATCATCTCAACTAATGCACGTGTGCAACGTCAATTGCACACCAAAAGTCGTCATGAAAACCATATCCACAACCAAAACGCAACCAACAATACATGAGTGTAAAATTTCCCAATACGACTTCAATTGAAAAGTCGCAATAGTGATAAATTAATATTTCGAAAGCTTTTTCATTCATACAAAGCTTTTAATGACGTACAACGTTGGTTTCCGTGGATTCCATTGCATTTAAAATGAACAGAAACTTTTGCTATATTATAATCAAATTATGCATGAACAGCGCTGGATATTTGTAAAGTCTGTATGCATTTAAGAGGTAGTATTTTATCTGTACCATGGACTACCGCAATTAAATAATATTCTGAATCTGTGGGCCACCATGAAATGTACAGTCGACAAACTAGGAGATACGTATATACCTAGTATGTATATACCTTTACATACAACATTGTATGAAAAAGTATATACTTTGTCGACTGTACATACTGCCAAGGAGGTAAGTAACACCCTTAGAAATAGCATCAAAATATGTAAAGATACTTATCTCCTTACTCATTTGTACAATCAGCATCAGATTGATCTTGACTACAATCACAAAGTCAACAAGAAAGGGGAACATCAAGGCATTAAGATTATTTGGAGCACTTTGTTCGTCAAGATGATCTGATGCTGACTGTACATCTAATTACTGAAGTATCTGATATAAGTACCTACTTACTTACTAAATAAGTAAGTAATAAGTACCTAAGTAGCCCGCAGCCCCGCACGAAACACGAAACGATAACGTAAAAAATTGAAGTGGTACCGCGAAGTTATTTTGTATTTCTTTTGATAGGATTTATGTCGAAAGAAGTTTTGTGTCGTTTTCGGGCCCAGATGCAGAATAACCTGAGTTTCCGAACCCGCGTCGCTAGTAATTGGTACCCGTCTGACACCAACCCCGAGACGAAAGCCTGCGTTAGATCCATAAATGTAACAGAAAAGGATATAGAAATATTTCTAAAAAAGGATGTAATTAATCATTCAAACAGTCTACCATTTATTCACACTGACATTGTGTGAAATTAATTAGAGTTAGAAAACAATGCCCATTAAAATGAATCACACTTTAATCTAGAGTAAGTTAGCCTGAGAGTCTAATTAGGACCAATTGTATTTTCCAAGACGCGGGGACTTCTGAGAGTTCTGCGTCTGACTTTTGCAATTTGCGAGATCATTGATAAACCAACTAAGGGAAATACTTATAATCTGGGCTGAGGGAAGAGGATTTTTCAAAGTTCTGTAATACATAACCAGAGGGGTGAAAGTTCCACGCGATTTAATCGAGACCGTTTTTTGTTGATGCACCTTAACACAACACAGGTTGATGGTATTGAAAAAGAATAACCTTTTTACTAAAAGTTCGACATAGACATTTAACACTCTATAACGTTATCTAGACCTAAAGTAAACATAGCTGCAATTAAAGATATGTAAGCATACCGTTCAATCGGTGATATCTTCCTAAAAACCTTTAGTGCGTGGCGCCCTACCAAGATCTTTGAAGGCAAAACCAGCCTCATCTTCAAGCCAGTATGCTGTTGATCCTTTCGGAGAAGAGGGTACGTGGAAAAGAGGGGTAGCAGAGAAAACGCCGGCGTCCAAATGTTACCGGGGTGAAAAGAGAATGAATTAATTTCTAACGACCAACGCGACGTTAGTCTAGGATTTATTTCTATAGAATTAAATACAATTAGAACCCGTAATCGTCTATTTATCAATGATAGCACTATTTATCTTTAGTGAACGCATTCTTTACAAAATTCTCTTAGTGCTTTTTGCAGCGTTCAAACTCATTCGATTAAAACTTCATTAAAAGAGTCGTTCAAATGCTGATTGCAATTTTAAGTTGCATTTAAATAAACGGTTTTTGTACGTCCCTAGGGTACATTCGCCCGATTCCGCCTGTACTGCTTTCGTACATATTGAATGTCTACTTTTTACGAAACAGAAAAACCGTACCGTGTTGCTCGAAAGCTTTTAAAGGCTTTTATTTTTTGTTTCCAATTGCTTGTCACCGAACTACTTAAATGGACATAAAAATGTGATTTAGACCCTTTAGTCTCAGTAGTTCGTTTGCTATTTAGACGTGTAACTAGGTGTCGTCATGGAACTACCCAATTTATTAATCCTTCAAAAGATTTTTCATGGCAATTGGAACACTGCGATATGGGGTTCTTCAAGAAGGGCATCAGAATTCTTATAGGGTCGGGAACATGAGTATGACGCTTTTGGTGTTGCACACGTCCATAGGCCACGGTAAACCACTTCCCATCAGATGGGCCGTTATTTACCACTTTATGCCATAACCTGATTAATCACAATTTGGGGTCCAAACGTCGCCTCTTCGGGTCGAATTGCAAGATGAATGCGTTTTACCCGTAACTTCGCGTTTCATGGTAGACCTACTGACTTATAAAATGAAGAAGAGAAATAAGTCACAATTTATTTGTGTAAAGTAGCACTGGTTGTGGTTTAGATAAACACTAGCATGTCGTTAGCATCACGCATCGAATCAAGCTGTCGCCGCCATGTAGTCGGGCGCATCTATAATCACGGACCGCACATGCATACACTTGTACATTTTTTTCTTATTTTTATTACAGAATATAGATTACAGAAATAAAATGTCACTTTTAGAAGTTAGTTGGATGACAGGATAGTAGGTAATATGTACAAAAAAAAAAAGAAATAGCTTTTGAAGGTGGTGAATAAGTACGACTACCTATTATTGGCATAGATTACCTAAATAGTTGGACTCAGTAAAAATATGACATATTAAATCACACAACTTTATCTATTGACTATTTCTGATTTTAATTGTAGTTTAGTTAATGAATTAGTAATTAAATCGAAAATTGCCAACTCGCGCGCGCTCGCGAATTTGACGATCGCGAGATGGTGAATGACTCGTTGAAAGTATCGTAGCTTACTACATTATAGTTATAAGTATTTTATAATTGTATCACTGAATCGAAAGTAACTCTATCTGAAACCACTGAACTGTTTTTGATGATATTCAGTATAAAAAATAGGCTGCTTGGTCGCGATAACCGACACTTACGCGGATAGTGCCGATGGCTACAGCTAGTGATACCAGTTAAACCAAACGCAATAATTTCACCCAATCGCATCATCCCTAACATCGAATAAAAAAGAGAAAAGAGAATCGACCTCGGGCGGGACTCGAACCCGCGATCTTTCCCTTACAGGGAGAATCCTCTGATCACTAAGCCACCGAGGCCCGCGCGAAGTCTGTCCAAATTCTCATATACATCGGCGACGGTTGCTTAGTGGTCAGAGCGACTGTAAGAGAAACATCGCGGGTTCGAGTCCCGCCCGAGGTCTATTCTCTTTTCTCTTTCTTAACTGATTTGAATAGTAAGCATAATAAATGCTTCAAAATTTCATCCCTAACATATCAAAGGAATATCTCGATTTACGTTTCTCCTCTCTGTTTTGCACCACTGTTGTGATTTTGACTGACCCACATCCAAAATCACACCAATTTCGCTCACTTTTGCCTCGTTCCGTCGAGGGTAGGGGAGTGATGGATGTGCGACGAGTAATCAATACGTGAACGTTGGCAATCCTAACTTGATAATTGAGATCGCTTTAGGGGTGAGTGAAAGCTTCATTGACTTATGGAAACTAGAATGTCATTGATGACGTGAATGCGGCTCTACTACGATCTTTGACACCGTTTTTTTTATTTAGAAAGGAATAAATATACCTTCTGAATTGCGAGGGCTTGGAGAAGCCGTAAGTGGAGATCTTACCACACTAAAATAACTTGCCGTGTGCCATACGCCGCGACTTAGTGACTGAACCATCGGAGACACTACGCTCTCGTCGACGGAGCACCGCAGTGCGAACCCCTCTTCTGATTGGGCGATATCCAGACATACCTGGACATCATCGCTTAACGGGAGAGTCTACTACGTTTAGAGGGCTAAGGATCTTTGAGGCCTAAGTCAACGTCAACTACTGTCTATGGTGTAGGTGAAAATGTAGGTGCATCTGCTGACTGACATACTTGGCTATGAAAAAGGTGCCTTTTTCCAGGTTTGGAGGGCTGGCGGCAGTTGCTCCCGTCGAAACCAAAAGAAAGAGAGTGGTAGAGCGGATCTTCGGCACAAAAGTACAAACTTTGGACGCTACCGGAACTAACATTGTGATGCTGATCATGGGGACTGGTGCTAGGATAGGTTGTTGACGAGCTTACATACATTACAAGAAGTGATAGATATTAGCACTCTTTCTTCTTACAGCAAGTCTTAAATTGTTTCTGTTGCGGTAACAATCTACAATGAAAGCGAGCTCTAACCACAAAATAGAATCAAGCAGCCATAGGCCTAAGTAACCTCAGTACAGTATAAGTAAACTAGTTCAATTCCTTCCGATAATTGTCAATCAAATCCTACCGGAGCCAGATTACTATTACGTCGTGGTATTGTTAACACAGGCAAGATGACCACAGTCACAAGACAAGGGCTTAGTCTGCGGTACGCTTGAGCTTTGTCTACTAGATGTGAACCAGAGCCTCGATTCTGTTAAAGCAAAACCACTGTCATTCCACGAGCACTGTAAGAAATTCCATTTAATTTTAGTCTATAAATTAATAACTTTGAAGTCTTAGATTAAAGGTTGCCTGGTAGAAAGCGATAAGGCCGCCCATTGTACTGGTTCCGTAGTTTTAGATACTATAAATGATGTATTTTAATGGTGTACAATAAAGTATATAATAAATAAATAAATAAATGACTTATTGTAGAGTGAATATAAAAGTGTAATAAAACTTTTTTTTATTTAATTTTGGACTTTAAGAATATAGCAATAAAGTCTAAAATTTAATGCAATATTTTGCAGTATCTTTGGTGCTACTGTGGTTTTGCTTTAGCAGAATTGAGGGCCAAGACGCTAGGCAGATATTGGATCTTAATTTTGAATCCCTTGTCGACCTATTGTTCAGTATTCCGGGAACTTGACCGTGCAAACTATTGGTGTTGGCAATCAATGCACTGACAAGGCTTTGTTCATATAGCCGTGAATACATTTATATTGATCGCCTAAAGGTACCCTACCTATGTATTTCCTTATTATAAACCTTCACTACACTTCATTGATATCTAATTTGTGTTGTAATACATATTACCGTAGTCCCAATTAATAGGGGAAGGACTACGCAAAATGTCAGGTCTCTACCATACTTTTCTTTCAAACATCATTACTTCTTCAGTGAGTCCTTTCATAGACTGGTCCGGTTCACATAATCCTTAATATACCTATCTTTTTTGGATGCATCTTTGCTCGTGCCTATATTCATATTTCGTACATTTTTAACAATAATTGCTTTCATCAGCAGGCTGTAATGTAAGTATTTGTTCTTTCGGTCCATTTTAGTTGACCTCCAGAGACCTCAACATTTCCGTTTCGCACTATGCCACGTGGACAATCATCTTTACAAAACATATTCTGTAATTCTAACTTTGAAATAAATACCCTTACGCCAAATAAACTATGTATACATTTTTCCTTCTATTGGGCATCTATTTATAACTGCCCACAAATCGACACTAGTATTGTTGTTATAATCTGTGAATAAAATAAAGGGTGTACTGTATTAGTCAATAATAATATCGTTTTATTCTATTCCATTCATTACATGTCGAATGAAGCGGTTCGAAACTTCATTTCTTTGGTGTACGGTAATGTGGAACGTTGTAACTGCGTACGTATTTCCCTCATCCTAAAATTTCGGGTTCTCCAAGCGGGGCGTGAAGAAGCCTCCTGTCAAAGCCATGAAGGAAGGGACCACCATTTCGGAATTGTCAACATCAGGAATGGCCCATATCGTCTAGACTTAACCCTAGCTTCTACTTCTCAAACAGTGTGTAGTCAATCAATAGGCTGAATATATAAAAACAGTAATACAGTCAGTTCAGTCGTGAATAAGTATGGAATCACATCGTCATCATAGCGTCGTTTCCAGTTGCAAATCGCTATAAGGATGATGAACGTATCGACGAAATTCAACGTAAGTTAGAAGGTACTTGCAGACACGTCTTTCATTTGGCAGGATGCCTTCATTAACACAACCGTGCAGCGGTTGTACGTGCTTCCCGAGAATCAAAGGACGTGACTTTGATTTTTTATATAATCGCTCCGACACTTGACTGCACCCCGCTAGATAGTAAAAACCTAAGGTGCAGTCCAGAACATACGGAATACCATTTCTGATGCTATTAAACTTAAAATGGTGGTCCCTAACTTGACGGCCTAGACTAGATAGATGCTATTTCACGCCCCACATGACGGACCCAGGACTGAAGGAAGAGGAAAACACGTGCGTGGGTAGAGCATTCCAGCTTTGTGCGGCAGAGGAAGGAGGACTCAAACCGTTTGGTGATTAGATACTCTGGTTAGTGGTTACCCATATTTTAAAAACAGCCTCTGGGCGTGGTAGAATATTTCTATTTGCATTGGTCTGCCTTGGAAAATTTTTTACCGTCAGTTCCGGACACAGACAAGAATTTTTAGATTCGGAATTCGGAATCGTTAATTATGTATTTACCATAAACCTAATAATTTTAAAATAATAGTTCATATCTCTAATGTACAGAAAATTATATTTCAGCTGGATAATAGTACCTAATATAATATAATAGTACCGTAGTCGCAAAACAATATTAAATCAAAACTGTATTTACAATACCTATCTTATTATCTACGAGTGGAATCTCGAATTCTATAGAAAACACTCGAAACTTTGCCACGAGATTAATATTATTACCTAGAGCGTATCTACCAGCCTCTTATTGAAAATGTAATAAATATTTTACAACACACCTGCTCATAACAGTGATATTATTTTACCGCAATTAAGCACGGAATGACACCTATTATAAAAATGTGACCATAGATTAATGTGACTTTTTCATTACTATTATTCACAAAAGTGAGTTATAGATTCTTTTTTAAATTTTACAGGAAGTGTCTATAATTGTCTATGTTCTTAAAAAAGTTTTGATACAAAAAATAACGTGTTTAATAGTACGAATAAATTAATACGCCTATTGTATGGTCATTTGATGCATTTTCGTATTTAAATAAATAATTTCAACTTGTAATACTTGTGTAATAAACAAAATTTTCGCTCAAATTTAACTTTTTTTTTTCTCTAAGTACAGAAAAAAAAACAGAGTAAAAAAAAGTTAAGTTCAAACCTCATTTTTTTTTAAATATGGTCGACCGCCATTGTTAAATGCGCGCGCATAGGAAAACGAATTAATTTGTAGTATTGTTTATTTAGTATTTGTAGTATTATTTTATTCGCAAGTGTGTTGTAAAACGTCGTATGGCACGTGTGAGCATCATGATTACCGTCCTCGGCTGTCTTAAGACCCTCGCCTGGCGGCTCGGGTCTCAATGGCGCCTCGGCGGTAATCACCAACGTTGCTCACTTGTAACATAATGTACTATTAGCCGTGTGGGTTGCTAAAGAGCCGTTTTGACGGAATATTGAAATTGAATACATTTTTATCGGTCAATAAACACGTTATAATTGGACAAGGTTCTTACTGTAAAATCACTTATGTATTTAATAATAACTCGCGTAACGCCACAACCCGTTGGTGACAGTGAAGTCCTGTAGTCAGACCTACTCCTCTAGACAAGTGGTAATTCGTTGGTTTTGACATATATGACATATTAGCTTTTGCCCGCGGCTCCGCCCGCGTGGATGTCAGTTATAGCGACCAAACATAGCCTATGTCCTTTCCCAAGGTTTCATCTATCTCAGTGCCAAATTTCATCACAATCGGGTCAGTCGTTTAGGCGTGTAAGCGTAACAGACAGACAGGCAAACAGACAGATAGACTTTCGCATTTATAATCCACTAGCTTTTGCCCGCGGCTCCGCCCGCGTGGATGTCGGTTATCGCGACCAAACATAGCCTATGTCCTTTCTTAAGGTCTAAACTACCCTTATACCAATTCATCAAAATCGGTTCAGCGGTTTAGGTGTGAAAGCGTAACAGACAGACAGACAGACAGAGTTACTTTCGCATTTATAATATTAGTATGGATGTCATAAACGTCAAATGCCCATACCATACATTCATCATTCTATTATACCTACAACACGCCGGTCAATCTCTACGTCACTACGCATCGCTCACGTGACACTTTTTTAAGCAATTTCGATCAAAGAGAAACGAATCAATGTTGATCAGAGAGAAACGAAGAGCTGTTAGTTGCTACGCTGACGTTGGTTTGACCCAATAGACGAAAGCATAAAATCAATAAAAAATAAACCTCCTCGCACAACGGAGACATTTTTCGAACAGTTTATTTTTTATTTTTTACACTGTACACGAATACTAGGTCAGCATGTGAAAAAGTAGTCCATATTTCAATTTCAAAGTCATATGCACACCTATAGTAGTTATATCACTCTCTTTGTACAATAGGAGTTAAATGTATACAATACAATTTATGCAGGCAATTTGCATTTAAATGGTTGAAAACCCTTTCAAGGTCTCTAACCACAAGACTGAAAGGTCAGACGACTGAAAATCAAGCCACTACATATTTAAGCGGACCCCAGAATCCGAGAGTAATCCGAGTTGAAAGCTTCAGATGCGACTGGGATTAACGCAAGGATGAAGATGAATTCGAATTCGATTGACGAGCTTATCGAAATATGGTAGTCTCTTGCAGGTTTGAGGCACCATTGAGTTCGATTGTACTCGTACCTTAAAGTATACATTGCTATAGAGCGCGTCTTACAAGTATGAACTGCTATCATGGGTATGAACAGTACCGAGGCTCCTGGCTCAACCTCAATCAGTAGCAAAACAATACTCGTCAAAATGACTTCGCAAATAATATTTAAATTGGATACTCAGTATCTCGATGCAAACTGGTCAATAGGGTCATCCAATTTGGCCCTTTTTTCCCTATAAGAGCATTGAACATTTTTTTTATGCCACCCTTCGAGACAATTTGTTGTCCGGTGTAGCTCTCCATAAACAGACCACTTTGTTTTTTTTACCCATCGAACTACAAGGAATTACAGATCACCGTAGTTCGATTGATCGAACAACAAGGACTTAAAAATATGTTTTTGCGAAACATGTACTATTTAAAATGAAATAAACGATTTAAATATGAAATGAAATGAAATGAAACCAAATTGATCGAATTACAAGGAATTACAAATCTTCGTTGTTCGATTGATCGAACTATACGATCGAACCTGGCGGCTGGAAGGTTAATTTTATCCATGCATATCAAATCGAACAAAAAACTTCATAACAACAAACTACAATAATAAGTGCATCTATTGATATTTTCGGTAATGCATGAAACGTCACTAGATATAGGTGCGCTATACCATCGCAAAGTATCTGTTAACACTCGGCGCCAAAGACCTGAGTGATAGGCGCGCTCTATATTTATAATGTAAATCCCTCGTTTGCGTTGGCCTTTAAAGATTGTACTCGTATTTGGTAACTTTTTATTACCACCATACAGTATGATGTTACATTAGAGAAGAACGCAGTTAAGACTGGTAAAGCGGACCCCAGACTCCGAGGTGAAAGCTTCGGATGCGACTGGGAATTATCGCTAGGATGAAGAAGTATGATGTTACAAAAAGTCCTACGGAGGTAGGACACGACGGTATTCCCGTCCCAACTGGGCAGTCTGACTGGGGAAGTCCCTCCGTCCTACAGAATACCGGAGTTATAATAACCTCGTGTTGTTTTCCCGGCGCGCGGCGGTGAGTAGGGTAGCCAGAGCTCACTGGAGAGGTTTTGCACTGTCAGTGGCAAGACCAAAGGCTTATCCTGCTTTGTCTTCTGCGCTGACGACACAGACACTCTCTGTTCTTACAGAGTGTGCAGCACGAGTGTGACGCCTTTGGTGTTGCACACTTCCATAGATCACGATAACCATTTTCCATCAGGTGAGCCATGTGCTTATCTGCCACCCAAGTGATATAATAAAGGTACCTGTCTATACATGCAGATTATTGTCAAGAAACACATTTTACTAGTTTCTCTATCCCGTTCGAAATGAAATGACATAATTTTAATCCTAAAATATCTTGTTTACCTTTGAATTAAATTTTAAAGCGAAGCAAAGCTCTTTTCTGTCTTAATCGAGTTTGTATACTTGTTAGTATACTTGGAATCTATTGATTTTAACGTGAATGCGAGAATGGGGGTGCAACTCGCATTTGTCATTTTTCTAAGAGACAATTAAATATAGTGATTTGCTACATGTAAGAAGGGGGTGCGATTGGTGCGATCGGATTAAGTTTTAACGAGCGAGACATACCTACGACCTACGTACGTATAACTACGGACACGTATCTTAGACCTAAAATGTGCTCAAAATGTGCCCTATACGCGCAGTACCTACACATTTCTTGAAGTTTTTTGAGGATAGCACGGGGTGCTACTGCGGTGGACGAACTCAAATTCACCAAGCATAGATAATTACAAAGCAATCCGCGGGCGCCAGAGCCTCGTTTATCTTGCGATTTAGGTCCAAGATACGTGTCCGGAGTTATACCTTGAGCAATCGTTCTCAAAGAACTTATGTACAGGGGACTTTCGACTTTCTAGGTCTTATGAAAGTGTACACACAGTTTTGTACTTGTAGTAGAGTTTTCCACTTAGAAAAGTACTGGTCGCGGGTTATAGCTGTGGTTATAGTCCCGTCCTGTATGTATGTTAACTTTTTTCGATTTATATTTTTAAGAAAACGATCTCGACCAACCGAGATCGAGGCACGTAGGTATGGGACGCGTTTCGTTTACTTATATGAAGTTACAATACTGTATACATATTTATTCTGTGTCAAAGGTATGAATTTCAATCAAACGCCTATGCGAGTACCGTTCGAGAATATGTAGCATTGACGAGTAGGTAGATTGAACGCAACAAAGTACGGCAGTGCGATGCTGATATCTTCACGGCAATATTATGAAGATTGAAACATCCGTCTGGTAACATCGCTGTGGAAGAGCATCGTCCATTATACAATATTAGGTATTTAGGGATAGCCGAGACATTATTTTAATCTATACTAAGTATAATATTATAAAGTAGAAGAATTTGTTTGTTTGTTTGGTTGAACGCGCTAATCTCAGGTACTACTGGTTCGAATTTAAAAATTACTTTCGTGCTGAATAGTCCGTTTATCGACAAAGGTTACAGACTAAATATCATCACGCTACTACTCAAGGGTTCGGAGTAATGATCATAAATGTCAACAAGATTTCCATACATTATTTGATGGCAAAAAAGTTATGCGCTCAAAGGGGTAATACGGGGTTCCAGAACATGCCAAGTCGTCATGTCATGTTGGTTTTATAATAAAGAAAACTAAATTTCTTTGTGAACAAACCATTAGTCTTAAATAGCGTTGCCTTATGCCGAAAATGTACTCACAGACACTCAATCAAACTAGGTGGGATTACATTGCGTATTATATGTATAGTGTTACGAATAATACGTTCATGAAATTGGCACATAAATACAGAGCAGAAGCACGTATCAATTTATCAATCTACGCGAATCAGTACTCAATAAGGATCCTGTGGCAGTGGCACTATAATTACCTTAGCCTGGTAACACGCTGGACACGACGATATTCCCGTCTCAATTAAGCAGTCCTACAGATTTTGTAGTCATCATCATCCTCATGTAAACGCATTATCCTGATTGCATCCGTGACCAAGATGACCTCGGAGCTCAGGGTCCGCCTTCCGGCTCTTCCTCCTCCACTTCGCACGATCTTGGGCATCCATAGTAGTGAGACCATTTGCACGCATGTCACCCTCCACGACGTCAAGCCAGGACTTCTTGGGCCTACCCCTTTTACCTGGACCCGGCGGGGTTGTACTGTCAGGTGGAAAACTAAAGGCTACAGTAGGATGAAAAAATGTTAGGATGTTTGTTACTCAATCATGTTAAGACAGCTGATTGGATGGTTGAAAATTTATCCTCATATGAATCTAATTATCTACCTTATATCGGTTCTATTTATAATTAAAATATATTCCCATGGTTTCGGCAACAGGATTAGAATAACGTGGATAGAGCTGCGTGCAATAGATAGTTTCTAATAACAGCATTAGTCCCGGTT
Source organism: Eilema depressum (assembly GCA_914767945.1). Classification (NCBI taxonomy): domain Eukaryota; kingdom Metazoa; phylum Arthropoda; class Insecta; order Lepidoptera; family Erebidae; genus Eilema; species Eilema depressum. Next base: position 27,850,694 of record OU612012.1, on the reverse strand, counting down.
AAATTCGAGGTCTATTTGTCTACTTTTCTGCTCCTCATTGCCAGGTCTTCAGTATCCCTGGTACAGAGACCATTGACAGAAATATCACTACATATTATAAAACAAAGTCGCTGTCGCTGTCTGTCCGTCCCTATGTATGCTTAAATCATCAAAACTACGCAACGGATTTTGAAGCGGTTTTTTTAATAGATAGAGTGATTCAAGAGGAAGGTTTATATGTATAATACATGGATAATATTGTAGAGGAACTCTGATAAATTTGGAGATATGCAGCGGGAACGGGATCAGAAAATATGGCGGTACGAAGTTCGCCGGGTCAGCTAGTAATAAATAAAATCGACCGACTTACAAGTAGGTCAAACTAGGTAGACAGAGTATTTTGTTCCTGTTCGATGTCTATGCTATAATCGTCTTCGTTTGATAGAGAATCAAATATTGACAACAATAAACTCGTCCGTCCGTCGATCGTAAGGCGATATTGTGAAATTGCTCGTAACAATTCATGAGTAATACCATTGTAACATCACTGAATCGCCTTACATGATATTCTAATCCGTCTTAGTAATAACGACGAGAGCTTCTGTGTTCTGGGGCAGCGTTCAAGTAAGTCTACAGTACAAATACCCATGCAGTAGGTAACATATTTCATATTGTTGTAAAGGTGTGTATGTATGTATACGTGTATACCCAAAGATATTATATAAAAAGAAGTAGATATGTTATTGCGCGAAAATCGTGAAGATCCGAAAACGAGTCAATTGGAACGTTTGCCTCTAGTACCGCGTGCCGAGCGGCGCCGGTCGGACGTTGAGCGGCAGTATCAGTGACTTAAAAAAATAACGAAAATGCCATCGTATGTTTATAGCCACTGCAGGAACTATTACTCTAAAGTTAATACACCAAAAGTGTAGATGAATTAAAAATGTGTGTGTGTGAGTTCGGCACATTTTTCTACGTTGATTTGTAAGCATATGACATGTCTATGTTATGAAATGTCATTGTGTATACCTATCTCCTTTGCAGTGCATGCGTTTTGGGTTTTGAATATATTTGTGGACATACTCGTACAATGTCAGAAATGTTTTGTTGGTTGCCCAGCTCGCCAGATGTAAATATTAAAGCTATTTTAATAATATCACTTTATTTTAAATTGGAAAAAGCGAAATCAATACTCGGGCAGGACTCGAACCCGCGATCTTTCCCTTACATGGGGAATGCTCTGACCACTGAGCCATCGAGCTTCGCCCGAGATTGATCCAAATTTTCCAATACATCCATCTTAGGGCGAGTAGTAGTTCGAGTCCTGCTCGAGTATTGATTTCGCTTTTTCCAATTTAAAATAATTTGTTTAGTTTAGCATACTAAATGCTTTAAAATTATCTCAATTGGTTGGGTGGAGTTATCAAAAATCAATGTTTAAAAATGATTGCAACATCATTCATTGATTCCGATAGTTCGTACGAATATCGATAGATTGCTCCCACCATCGCCCTAAGATGGATGTATTGGAAAATTTGGATCAATCTCGGGCGAAGCTCGGTGGCTCAGTGGTTAGAGCATTCCCCCTATAAGGTAAAGATCGCGGGTTCGAGTCCTGCCCGAGTATTGATTTCGCTTTTTCCAATTTAAAATAATTTGTTTAGTTTAGCATACTAAATGCTTTATAATTATCTCAATATCACTTTGTATCTTATTTTTAATGAACTTTGTTGTTCTTATCTTATCTATACCTTATATATAAAAATCAATTGATGTTCGTTAGTCTCGCTAAAACTCGAGAACGGATGGACCGATTGGGCTAATTTTAGTTTTGAAATATTCGTGGATGTCCAGGGAAGGTTTAAACGGGCTAAAAAAATATGACAAAGTTCGTCGGGTCAGCTACTGAGAAATAAAGTTGTTTAAACCACCTAACCTATATTGCTTTAAGAAGTAAGTGAGGAAGGTACTCTTTAGGCCCGTCCAGAACGACGTATCTCACAGTTAATGAAAATCTGTCCTCAGTGCTAGTTATACATTGAGATTCAGGACTGAGATCATACTGGAATACGGGTCCTATTTCCTAAGTAAGGCTCTACTTCACTACATATTATAAAACAAAGTCACTGTCGCTGTCTGTCCGTCCCTATGTATGCTTAAATCTTGAAAACTACGCAACGGATTTTGAAGCGGTTTTTTTTAGTAGATACATAGAGTGATTCAAGAGGAAGGTTTATATGTTGATAGGTACATGCATAATATTGTATAGAAACACTGATAAATTTAGAGATATGCAGCGGGAATGGGATCAGAAAATATGGCGGTACGAAGTTCGCCGGGTCAGCTAGTACTTAATAAATAACATCATAATTTCATCATCATTTCAGCCATAGGAAGTCCACTGCTGGACATAGGCCTCCCCTATAGTTCTCCAATAGGACCGGTTGGAAGCGGCTCGCATCCAGCGCGTTCCCGCGGCCTTAATGAGGTCGTCTGTCCACCTTGTGGGTGGACGTCCTACGCTGCGCTTGCCGATACGTGGATCCAAATAACAAGAATTATTAATTTTTTCCCTTTTTTACGTCGCATCGGTCTATTATAAAGTGATAAACTTACACACAATATTTTGGACAGCATGTAGGTATGTTCCCACCGTCGCTCTAAGACGGATGTATAGAGGAATTTGGATCGACTTCGTACGGGACTCGGTGGCTTAGTGGCCAAAGCATACCCCCTATAAGGTTAAAATCACGGGTTCGAGTCCCGCCCGAGTCGATTCTCTTTTCTCTTTCTTAATCGAATAGTTAGCATAATAAATGCTATGAAATTTAATTCAAGCATGTATGTTGTTGTCAAAATTATTACGTGTGCGGTGTCCTTACATTTCACAGAGAACCATGCAATACGTTTGATCGACTGTTCGCGCGTTATAGCTTCGCCATCAAATTCTCGCCTGAATATTCTCCCTAACCCGATACAGATTCAATAAATAGTGTGGCAGGTGAGATTGGTGTAGTGCCGTTGCAGTGTGATCTAATTACAACGTGATGCAGTTAGTTTCCTGGCTGCTAGGGTGGAACATACGCGTACCTTACTACTATATAGGTATGGGGTCCCTGTTTACTATACCTAGACAAAGTGACATTCTATTGATAGAATCGTGTTGAAGCGAATAGTTTTTTACTGTAAATTACGTGACATTGCGGTGGTTATAGTAATAGTGATACGTGAATAATGTATTTCGAGTTACAAAGACTCAAATTTCATAAAAAAAATATAGTTAAGTTAATGATATATGTCGATTTAATACTACAATTGACGATTGACGTTTCCGCCAATATAATTTCACTTTGTCTAGGACCCCAGGGCTGATAAGACTGAAAGACAGAAAGACTAAATACTTTTTTGGAGAATTTGCTTTGTATTCTTGCAATTATTATAATGTAGAAAAACTAGCTGATTCCCACGATTTCTCGTGGATATTGTTTATAGTCTACTAGCGGGCGGATCCACGCGGCCCGTGGATCCGCCCGCGTGGATGACAGTTATCGTAACCAAACATAGCATATGTCTCAAAGTCTAACCTATCTCTGTATCATCAAAATTGGTTCAGTGGTTTAGGCTTGAAAGCGTAAAAGATCAAATCAATAATCATTATTTCCTCAATCAATGTACAATAAATTACATACATACATATACATGGTGGAAGATTTTAACCTTACCTGGAGGGAAAGTACTTTAAATACTGGAGATAGCAAATTTCGTTCAAAGGAAACATTCCTTTATTTTTAAAAAGAAACAAAACTGCATTCATAGATTTTTGAAAATTCGATTGCCACACCCGGTAATCGAACTGACTAAAATCCGAAAAAAATACATCTTGTATTTTTATGACATCAATCAATAGTGTAAATCATAAGGATCAAATCTGTCTAAATAACATGGTCAATTAAATGAAAGGAAATTCCTGAAAACTTAATTTTTAAATAAAACTTAACACAATAAAGAACTTTAAGTCAAGGGTCCATCAGATATCATAATTAATAATAAAATTCCATATTCAAACTACTTGTCCCTGTTTTTCATGCGGATACCCCAACAGGCCAGCAATGGTATTTATGTCGGACGCGAACCGACTAAAACCGCACGCCATCTCAGGTTAATTAAAAATAGGCAAGCCAATAAGACAATTCTCCGTTTCCGTTGCCCAGGATGTTGTGGGGTGTACCATGCGGAGGTTCTCGACCAAGTACCCCAAATTACCTACTTGTACCTCATGTAGTTTTTTTTTTTTTTTGAAAAAGGATAATAGCCGAAATTATTCAAATTACCGTTAACCCCTTCAGCTAAGCTAAATTGCTTGTGTTAGGAGTGGGTTCCCGTCGGTAGTGTAATGGCCAGGATTCGAACCTGGGACCTCTAGATCGTAAGGCCGACTCCTTAACCACTAAGCTACCGACGCCAATTTACCCAGACGAAGTTACCCAATAGCATTACATTTTAAACCGGAATTAAAGTTCAGTCATTTAGTACTAATTTTAATAAATAAATGGCGTCAAAGCAAAGATAACTTTATTGTTGATTATGGTGTCCTTGAATAGAAGTACTGTCTGCTGAAATTAAATTTATAAGTTAAGATTTTATGGACTTCCTCTTATTTAATTAAACATGTTTGTTAGAGAGATTTGATTCTTATGATTGACACTATCGATTGATGCTATAAAAATACAGGATGTTATTTTTTCGGATTTTAGTCGGTTCGATTACCGGGCGAGGCAAGCTAATTTTCAAAAATCTATGAATGCAGTTCTGTTTCTTTTTAAAAATAAAGGAATGTTTCCTTTGAGTGAAATTTGCTATCTCCAGTATTTAAAGTACTTTCCCTCCAGGTAAGGTTAAAATCTTCCACCCTGTATACAATCACGCTTTTATCCCTGGAGGGCTAGGCAGAGGTTAATTACCACCCACATTTCACTAATCATTATATTAGGTCCCACGTAATAGGGGGTGAGCCTATTGCCGTTTCCCGGGCACCATCGTTAACTCGAGCCATGGCTATGATACATGTATCTGATTCTGAGTCTGAGCTGTATATATCTGTCTGATGTTAAACAGCCCTATCCCTTAGTCGCCTAGTACGACACCGCATGGGAGGAGATGGGGTGGTCTAAATTCTACTCTGCCGGGAACCACGCGGCGGCAGCGGTTTCTTGGGTGTCTTTTGAGGATAGCATGAGGTGCTACTGCTGTGAATGAGTAATGACAGGCAACAGATCAAATCTAGCTTATTTCATAACTACACCATAATATTCTATTTTTATCACATTACTGTCCATCCCAAGGTTGCCTGGAAGAAATCGCTTTAAGCGATAAGGCCGCCCATTGTACATTAAACTATATAAATTGCTACCTACTTGACATACTGTAAATCTATTGGTGTACAATAAAGAATTATCTATCTATCTATCTATCGTAAAAAATGTATCTAACCTAATTGCTGTGCTAATTGCATCTAGAGAAAGAGAATGAATCGATAAACACCTCATTATATAAAGTTCAGAATTTTAGAAGCTACAAATTTACATACGTAAATCTATAATATTGCAAATGTGAAAGTATCTAACTCTGTCTGTTACGCTTTCACGCCCAAACCACTGAATCGATTTTAATGAAATTTGGTACAAAAGTAGATTCGGACTTGGGATATATTTATATTATATAGGCTATATTTGGTCGCAATAACCGACATCCATGCGGGCGGAACCGCGGGTAATAGCTAGCACAGACATCGATTTTTAAACACATTACCATACTACGTATGTAACCTAAAAGGTCGTCGACCGTAGTCTGGCAAAAAATAATTGCATCATATTTTCTGCATTTTCTATCTCCATAAAAGTTTTTAAAAATGAATTGAAAGTTGTGTTCCGCGAATTAACTAGGCTACAGACTGAAGTGGCCGTCAATGGAAAATAGTAAAATAGTAAAATTGTACAGAGTTATAAATAATAGAAGCTCCAAAAGTTACGATAAATTTATTTTTATGAAAGGAGAGTACTACGAGTAGTAACCTAATTACTAGTATTCCCGGTAATAATTGATGGCACGCCTAGGGCTTCATTTAACTTTACTAACTTTTAAACTCTCGTGTTCCATGATATACAATAATGTTAACGAGAATTAACGCGATCGTGGTATAGGTACATACATACCTTTATTTTGATAACCAGTTACAAAAATAGAAAAAAAAATCTTCTTTCGTAACTGGTTATGACAGTTGGTTATGAAAACGACAATTTAATTCTATTTTCGTAACTGGTTATGAAAGCAAGAAAAAAATTCCACGTTCGTAGCTGGTTATGAAAAAGGTTCATTTAACTTTTTTTAGAACGATGGCACGTTCATGCATAAAGGTTCGCCACCCATGCTCTAAGGGGTTTTCATGGTTGGTTATAGACTGAATTAACTTTAAGTCTGAAGTTTCAGTAATCGATGCTCTCATTACATAACCCCATCGAGACTAAGATACTCACTGGAGAGGTTTTGTGCTATCAGTGGGAAGACCAAAGACTTGTCCTGCTTGTGTTCTTCGCTGACGGCACAGAATCTCTCCATTCTAAATCCGAAGGTGCAGATCATAAGCTGCGTAAAGTAACTTAGCCCAGTTAATTACTGTTCAGCCTGGACAAGTGGCAAACCGTTGGCCAGCGTATTGCAGAATAGAATGATAAATGTATGGGATTGACACGAATTTTGACGTTTATGACAGTCGTCAACGTGTTGGTGCATATATTTGTATGCATGAATATGAATATTTGTATTGATCTGGATGTTTCTGTTGTATTTACGAAAAAAAATATCGCGAAAGTAACTGACAGACAGCTTCTGTGGCGTGGCGATAGTGAACGCAGCCGCTACGCAGGAGGCGCGGGTTCGATCCCCTCTCTGTGCAAATATTTGTATGCATGAATATGTCTATTTGCATTGGTCTGGGTGTTCCTATGTATAATATGTATGTATTTACAAAAAAAACTATCTTAGTATATTTATCCGCATTCTAGATTCCATAACACAAGCTAGTTAAGCTATGCTTGCCATGGGTCCAGATAACGTTGTGTGGGATGTTGTGGAATATTAAACTAGTAATTCATAAACTACCTACCGCGGTAGCCTAGTGGTATGGGTAATGGACTGCTGAGACGAGGTCTCGGGTTCGATCCCAGGTTTTACCATGGCACACACCAATGACTTTTCGATGCTTTTCGAAGTTATGTGTGTATTTATCGCAGGTTTATAAGTGCCCGGTTAATGGCAATAGGCTCGCCACCTATTACATTGGGACCTAAACATAAACGGCGAAATGTGGGTGCTAGCACCTCTGCCTACCCCTTCGGGGATAAAGGCGTGAGTTTATGTTTTATGTATATATATGTTCATAAACTACTAAAAAAAATCTTAAAACATTAAACATTTTCCTTTTATAACTGAAAACATTCTTGCTAAACTGACACTTCTTTTTAAAAGAATATTATAAGAAGCTTGTTGACAACAAGATTATGAAGAAAGTAACACCATTTTTCTAAGAAAATATTCTCTTTCATTGTATTGAAAACTGAAAGGAAAAATAGAGCTGATAATTAGTGATGTGCCGATCATAACTTTGGCCGACTAGCCGACTAGCCGACTATTCGGTTTCTAAACAGCCGACTAATCGGCCGACTAGTCGGCCAAGCCGATCATGGTTTCAGGTATTTCCGGAACGTTTCGTTTACAGCAGGCACATGCTGTAAGAACGTTTCGAACGTTCGAACGAACTCGACAGCTGAATCCGCGGTAAGATTTCAATTTCGCGTGCTGTAAATTTGGTGAAGTGAACAAAAGTCGACAGTGATGTATGTCCATGTGCTCGACTAGGTGACGTCACCAAATTTACAGCACGTGAAATTGAAATCTCACCACGAATACTGTCGAGTTCGTTCGATCGTTCGAAAATGTTCTTACAGCATGTGCCTACAGAGCGTTTGCGCGAGTCGCACCGCCACACGCTAATCAATTTTCAAGTTTTAGGTGGACGAAATTAAATTTTCTTAAAATGAAAATAGATTGAAAAAGCTATCGATACGTGCTTAGGACTATTCTTTACACGTTATGCTACAATTGTTATTTCATAAAGTTGTTTGTTTCATCAGTTGGTAAAGCTCAAAGGTGCTGACTCCGCAAGTTGCGTAGATAAAATTACTGTATACGAAATGTATCTAGTGCAGTTGATTGTCTCTTGTAGCGTAAGTTGTTTACTGAGGGATTCAATAAAAAAAGGTGCACATAATATCAGATAAAAAATAATTAGAAAGTATTCAATTTTTTACGCTATTTTTTTTTATTTATTTCTCAGACCATTATCTTTACAGAAACATAATATACAGGAACATAGAAACTAAGTTCTTTAGGACCACCCCAACCCTCAGCTATTATAATCAATGCCATTTTCTTGCCCATTTTTGTCCTTCTTGAACAAAGTTTATGATTTTTTTGATAACAGTGCTCAAAAAAATATCGAGATTTGTTCAATCTGCAGCATCATCCTACATGATACCTTAATCGTAGGTTTACAAAATCCATGCTATCTAGCATTGTATTAAATATGCCATTGGAGTGCTAAATTTTACTGTTATGGATAAAAATAAGTTGCAGAATACTAATCATAGCTTTAGAACTTCAGCCGCTTAAAATTGAATAGCTACTAGACTGCTAGAAATTAGATACTACTAAAATGCATTATTATCTAAGGTACACAAACCAGTGAACCGGTATGAAGCCGGATAGTCGGCGCTCTTTGCCGACTAGTCGCCGACTAATCGCCGACTACAAAAGTGGCCGGATAGTCGGCTTTACCGACTAGTCGGCGACTAGTCGGCACATCTCTACTGATAATATTTCTTATTGATAATTTGATGACAGACTATAAACTTACTAGCTCCAATGATGTTTTAATTATTTATAGATACGTCATACACGAAGATAGCGGCTTTTAAAAATATCACAAGCACAAAATATTAAAAAAATACTACTACTTACTAAAAATACGTCAATGTTATTTTTATATGAATTATACAAATATATATTTTTTAAACGTTTGTTTTTTTGGGTGGCGCACTGTCGCTGATTCTGATTAGTGAATAAAATGATGACCGAAAGTCATCATTCTTTTGTTCCCATTTTAGAGTGTGGACAACATATCTATTGGTTAGTTTATATTATAATATATCATTGACTAGCTAACTTCATTTAGGCATTGGGTGAGCAATATTCGCGAAAGTCGATGTAGCTCGGAATAAAAAAAAATTCTATATGGAACTTTTCTTTTTCTCGTCATTCATTTTCGCTGCATTCAAGGCATTCAACGCGTAGAACTACGCTACGCGGCCTTTGAAATTATTTTCTTTTCTCTCTCAGAAATACAATCGGAATCTTCAGTACCTACACTGGCAGATAATTATGTGACCGTTCATTATAGTAAGGGGTAGGCAGACTTCAAATGTTTTGGACTCTTTAAATTTGAACTGGTGGTTCAAAGTTGAGGAGTCTTTTTGCTTCAGTCTTTTTGCTGGTGTTTCAAGATGTTTCTTATTATACTAGACAGCCTCTGTGGCGTAGCGGTAGTGAACGCGGTCGCTACGCAGGAGGCGTGGGTTCGATTCCCGCTCAGTGCAAATATTTGTATGCATGAATATGGGTATTTGCATTGGTCTGGTCGTGCCTCGCAGAGCACGTTGCCATACGAACATTTATGGTAATCGTTGCCCTTCCGGAACGTTAGGTCCTTTTACCGGAATGTCCAGTCGGTTCATTAGGTCTCTTACCCTGAAAGTCCATTCCCCGAACGTCCACTTCCCTGAACGTCCACTTACCTGAATGTCCACCTCCCTGAACGTCCACTTCCCTGAACGTCCCACTTCCCTGAACGTTCACTCTCCTCACGTTATACCAATATGGTAACCTTCTTTTAAATACTTGGAATTACTCCAAAAAGGTTAGCATTATTATTATATAATACTTACTAACCTTTTTTGGAACCCTAAAACGTCGAACAACTGGTTTAGCTGCAATGCTTCGATATCGCCCAATATCGCCATTGGGTTGTGGAGGTCAGATGGCAGTCGCTTTACGGAAAATATCGAAGTCCAGCCAAATCCACCGTTAGACTGGTAAAGCGGACCCCAGACTCCGAGGTGAAAGCTTCGGATACGACTGGGACTAACGCTAGAAATCTATAAATCATGTGAGAGCAAGTTTGAAGGAAAAAGGAGATTGGGATGTTTATGGTAAGACTACTACTACTATGTGCTCCCAGTGGGGACGCCGTTCACCGGATGGGTGACCACTGACCAGCCCTTCAGTGTGAGTCATTTCACCCATTTCTCCTAATTAACGACTGCCATCAGATACTCGTATGACAACCAGGCCCTAGACAAGTGGCAATTCGTTGCTCGGCGTATGATGGAATAGAATGACAAATGTATAGGATTTGACGTTTTTGACATTCGTTGACGCATGTCATATACGTAAAATTCCATACATTTGGCATTCTATTCCATCATACGCCGAGCAACGAATTGCCACTTGTCTAGAGGGGCTGGACCGATGGCAGTGACGACCAATTCAATCATATTCATGACAACATAAAAATATTTGCACTGAACGGGAATAGAACCCGTGCTCCCTGCGGTCGAATGCACTACGCCACCCTTGCAGTGACTAGTAAACGATCTGATACTGCCAAAAATTTACGCGAATTTTAATTACATTTTTCTATCATGTCACTTCAAGCGAACCTAACTTGTATCTGTAATCTGTAAACCTATAGATCTAATAGACGAGACACTGGCGCTGGTTTTTCTTTTTTGTATTCAAAATTGTAATGGTAATTATTGTTGTAATTCAAAATGGCAATGCTGTTAGCCTTCTGGGAACGTTACTTGTTGTTAATAAAATTAATTCAAAGAATGGGATAAATATTTTTGTTTATTTTTTATTTTTTTATACCACTTAGGTGGCAGAAAAGCACACGGCCCACCTGATGGGAAGTGGTTACCGTGGCCTATGGACGTATGCAACACCAGGGGCATCACATTAGCGCTGCCGACCCTGAAGAAACCTTCTAATGCCCCCTTCTTGAAGAACCCCATATTGTAGTCGCTTGGGAAAATCACCGCATTTATATTGTATTTGTAATTGTATTTAGTTTAACTTGAGTTAGTGTTGGTACTTTATGTAAATAAATTATTGTTATTTTTGACCGACTTTAAAAAAGACCTTGCTCTCAAGGAGTCTGCAAATCGGTAGGTTACGATAAGTTATAATTACTAACGATCATAATACGAAAACTTAATTCAAAATATCTACTAGGTACCGAATTTATATAAAATGTTAGGTATAAATAATAATAATAAATTCTACCCACAAAATATGTATAGGTACTTAATATTTTTATATTTTTTTAATAATATTATCATGTCTTTAAACTTCCGATTAGAAATAATTCTTATAAGTAAGTCTACCTAGGTATAAAATATAATAACAAGTGTCGAACTACTCCAATAGTCCCAATTGCTTCACAAAAATTGACACTACAAAAAACAAAAGACGGATACTATAAAAAACAAATTCCTTACGGATCTCAACAGAGCCGTTTTACTATAATACTAATCCTGGAGTGCCATAGGATAAGGAATGAAAAAATGAGAGGGAAATAGTATTTTATCTTGCCGTCTCTGTTTTTACTGAGCTCTATGCAAGGGGGGGAGAGACGCGGAGGGCTGTTGATATCGTTCAGTCTGCTGCGGACCATTGTCGGCACGTCACGCGATCCGTATATACGAACGTTCGGCATCACGTAAGCGCGATGGACGTGCTGCCGAGTGGTAATTTGTTTCGTGAACTTCAAGATGTCACCGATACCGGCTACTTTGAGTGGAAGCTGTCTCTGGAAGACTACTGGCAACAGGTAAGTGCTGCGCGTCCAAGTTTTTCAACTTTATAAACGCTTCGCGAGCTGAGCGTACTAACTGTTAAGAATTTGGAGTCGAGTGTTTAGAGTGACAGCAGTGACATGGCGCCCGCGCCTGCGTAATGTTAATCGGGTCGATTTTTGTTACTACAGTTGAAAATTATAACACGTTTTAACGCTAAGCGTAAAATAAAATACGATAAGTATGCAATCACCGCAAGATCGGCGCCATGACTAAAAATATCCGAGCCGAGAGCTACGGTCTCTGCCGACGCCGGTGTAGTGCAGTTCGCGGAAATTTCATTTACGGGGAAATGTTGTCGGGTAGTACCCGTAGTAGTACCTACACACGGCATAGCGGGACCTATTGTTGTGTAGGGCACGTTCACTCTCGACGCGAGTAAATCGATTTCGTTTTCACTTTCAACGGAGTATCAACACAAGTTCATAACGCCGGCTTTAATTCAGAAATGTTGATAAAACTTTTGTTTTACATATTATTTTTTATTTATTTTGCATGTGTTTTGGCGAATTATGATTTCACGTTCAATGTTTACACACATAATTATTTTGATTGTTTATTTTTATTTGTTTCAATTTTTTTTAACATACCTACCCGTTTATTTTGAATATACTTTTTAAGTCAATATTTTCGTAAACAAGGTGTCCTGTTGGATAAGCTACTATCTATTGACACCTAAATAGACTTCGAGATGATCAATTAAATCGTCTACCAACAATAACTAGCTACCTAGTTACCGAATTGCAATGGCAATGGCTCACTGAATCGCATCAATTTCTGCCACAGTATCGGTATTGTGGTGTAAATTGGATGCGAACACAGTGGTTACGGACACCGTGCGCGTAACGAGGACAAACCAGACGATTTATTGAATTATTGTAGTTAAATGGAAAACTATATTTATTTATGTTAACCCTGTATTAGTCACTATAACATATATTATACCTAATTATTGTACATACCATTTAAAAAACACACTCAAGAAACGTGTACTGCGCATATAGAGCATATTTTAGGTCCAAGATATATGTCCCGAGTATGAAAAACATATGAATGCACTTGATCTTTTACGTCACTTAGTGCAGGACAAACAAACTCACAACCTGATTTAGGATCAATAAACCTTGGCAAGACCATCCGAAATATGTGTAAGATTAATGAAATATCATCGTGACTATTAAACCCCAAAGGGGTAAACAGAAGTACACTCAGCTATAGGTACGATTTTAGTCCCTGAGTAGGTATGTTTCCAGATTCCATAGGTGCTGCAGGCTACAGAAGAATCCAAGAACACTACTCGATCCGGGGAATCACTTCTCGGAATCGCACTCACGATCTACACAGACCAAGACCAAACTTCTGCAATGCAAAACTGTAAGCGCACTACGAAGACAGCCTGGATATACAATGATTATCATTGGTCGATCTCCAGTGACGTCACCCAATCCAACCAATGACAATCTGTATCAAGGTTATCGCAACGTTGTGCTCGTCGTTATGGGCTTACACGGGATGACCGACAACATAAGTTTGCACTTTTTGCATACAATACATGCCAGTTAATTTTTCATTTAAATCAGTGCCCGGAATACGGCCATAGGCTCACGTGTGACCTAATACAATGATTGATGAAATGAGGGTGTTAATTCACCTCTGCCTAACCCCCCGGGGATAAGGGCGTGATTGTATGTATGTATGTTAAATCAAATTACAGTCAGTATTTAAATCTCTTGCACATCTTTCGGTAAGTTTTTTATAACCCTCAAATTTCTTCATGCTTCTTCTTCCCCAGTCGCGAAACTTTCATCTAGGAGTCAAAGGTCTGCTTTTTCCAGTCTAACTTTAACTAAATTTGGCTGAACTTGGACATTTATAACCCTCAAATAGTCAATCGCAAGTGAAAATAACTTCGTAAACCTCACCCATTAACCCAGTTTATAATTGGCCAGTGCATACAATATAAAAACATTACATATTTCGAAATTCAATTACCGGATATTCCAGAGATGCGCCGGCATTTTCCTGAGTTCGTTCGTATTGAAGTTATTGCAAAACGAACATCGGCGAGTGATGCCAAACGGTTTTAGTTCACGAGAAAAGCTGACTGAATTCGAGTTCTTGCGGAAGGTTGCAATATGAAGGGACATTGCTCGCCGAGTAATATTTACGATTTTGATAAAAGTTCGCTGCAGCCCGCAGCAGCGCTAAAACCAATTAGTCGTGTAATCTAAAAATTCGTAATGCTAGATTCGCTTCCAGCGCGTTGTGCAATATATTTTTTTTATTGTATATAGCATCCAACTAGCTTAACTATAGAACTTCGATATCGCCAATTGGTTGTGGACGTCTAATAGCAGTCGCTTCACGCAAAATATCGAAGTTCGATGCAGTTATACTGGCAAGCCGACCCGAACTGAGTTGGGAAAAAGCTCAGAGAAAGATTATGATGGTACATGAACCTTAAATTTTTTAAAAGTCCTAATTGATTGAATGCGTGCAAAAGTTATTCAAGGTCATAAATATCAGTTTTTTGCATTTTACCGGTCGTGGGTATTTGACCTGGCATTTCCTTAAGACGTTTTCGATCTGACTCACATACGTGCATGCTTCGTGATCGAACCATCTAAGCACCCTTTACCCTATCTTGGTCACTACATCTCCTATCATACCACAACGTTACCGTATCACATAGTAAAATGATCAGATAAAATGCAGTTTTATCTAATTTCTTTTAATACGGAGCGTTCCCCGTATAGGTATAATTTGTAATGCCTTTCTACACGGAATATGAAATATCTAAATCTGCTACATATCAATCAGATAACGGTACTATTTCACTAAATCCAAACAAACGAAAGCATTCCAAATAAATCATAGTAGATATCTTTAGTATGTCTATTCTTATCTACTTATTTCATATCGTTCGACATTTAAAACTTTGAGAGAGAACATTTTAAAAAGACACCCTAAAATGGCATAATCTCTTTTTTCAATTTTGGAAACAAGCAATCTGGAAAATACGTATCCATGAATATGATGACGATGGAACGCAAGAGTTAGAACTGCAATATTTATTTACTCATTTTGTTTCGCTATTTTTCTTTCTATTGAGTATTTTCTCAATAGTATTCGTGAAAACGATCAGTAAAAGCTCTCAGCAAGCGACTTTCAATAAATATCAATACAAGCGTTCCTGTCTTTTATTTATGGTTACGGACGATTACGGACGATTCCGATAAATCTTTCCAAGAAATGTAAAATTTTAATATTTTATTTAAGTTTACCTGTACTTTGTACAAATAAAGGGTTTACCACTTTGTAATATTAAAATTACAGCTTTTTTATTGTTGTACTAGCTGTTGCCTGCGTCTCCGCCCGCGTGGATGTCGGTTATCGCGACCAAACGTAGCCTATGTGTTATTTTGATGTTGTATAAGCTATATTATTGTAAAGTTTCATTAAAAAAACCGCGGTAGCCTAGTGGTATGGGTAATGGACTGCTGAGACGAGGTCTCGGGTTCGATCCCGGGTTTTACCATGGCACACACCAATGACTTTTCGATGCTTTTCGAAGTTATGTGTGTATTTATCGCAGGTTTATAAGTGCCCGGTTAATGGCAATAGGCTCGCCACCTATTACATTGGGACCTAAACATAAACGGCGAAATGTGGCTGCTAGCACCTCTGCCTACCCCTTCGGGGATATAGGCGTGAGTTTATGTTATGTTTGTTATGTTCATTAAAATCCATTCAGCAGTTTTTACGTGAAAGAGTAACAAACATCCATCCATACTTACAAACTTTCGTGTTTATAATATTTCAGATATGGATTTTTACTGCAGGCAGCAGAGTTCATTAGACGTAACTTTACTATTTTTATTTTAGTAAATGTATTAATATACCGCGGCAAAAAATTAAAACCCATATTAAAGTCCACGAGGACGAAGAAGTAGCAAGAATAGCCAGTATAAAATATTATAAAAAAAAACATCGTAGTAGACTACAATAGAAGTTGCCAGAATCATTCTTCAAAAATTGCAGCTACGTAGATTTTTTTTCTTAAAGTCGTATTGCTGTTGATGAGTAATCTCAACAAGCCTCCTTGGGGAAAAGGATTGTGTTGGTGGTATTGTTTTATATAGTCACGGACAGGACCGGAAGACAATGGTGTATTATACTTGCATACGAATGCAATCGACTGTATTTTTCATCCCAGATAAATACACACGGCAAAGGAGATAAGCATACACGTCTACATGTGAGTGTTTATGAACCGTGTGGTGACGGCGAAATAATACAAGTATCACTACCCTATCTCATCCAAAGGGTGTCGTAATAGGCGACTAATGGAAGAAAACGCAGACAATTTGATTTTGATATCACTGCGAGAGATGGGAAACTTGAAATAAAACCCAGTACCGACTAGTCTGGAAAGCGTGGAAACAGTAGGTCAAAGCCTTCCAACTTTGGGAGAGGCCTATGTCTAATAGTGGACTGCGATAGGCTAAATTGTTTGATTGATTGTGTATGTAAAGATGTATATCTACTAAATACCTAGCCCGTGTGTACATAATAGACGGGTTATTTCCGTTGGTCAACACCCCGTGGTCAACACTGTTAACTACGGGTTAACAGTGTTGACCACGGCGACTGGGTATTAACATGCGGGAACAACTCAAAAAAAAAAATGTCGCGTTGTTCAACACTGTTAACCAGTAGAACAAAACATTCCCAGTAGTTAACAGTGTTGACCACGACGACTGGGTATTAACCAGCGGGAACAAAATAAAAAAAATGTCGCGTTGTTCAACACTGTTAACCAGTAGAACAAACCATTCCCAGCAGTTAACAGTGTTGACCACGGCGACTGGGTATTAACCAGCGGGAACAAAATAAAAAAAAATGTCGCGTTGGTCAACACTGTTAACCAGTAGAACAAAACATTCCCAGTAGTTAACAGTGTTGTCCACGGGATGTTGATCAACGGGAATAACCCTATTAGACTAATACACGGTGAACTTTTTGTCTACCTTAAGTATATAATAATATGTTTTTAGACTCAATACTGATTGAAATGATAATAGGGTAGTGTCCTGGGTCATCAGATCCTTACCAATACTGCTTAGTATTTTAGTTTTTTCTCAAAAATATGCATAGTAAACTAAGATATTGCCCAACTAAACTGAAACTATGACTTTTCATTATTTTCAATTTAAAATAGGTCAAAATATAAACAATCGAATTAATTCACAATTTGAA
Organism: Eilema depressum; assembly: GCA_914767945.1. Classification (NCBI taxonomy): domain Eukaryota; kingdom Metazoa; phylum Arthropoda; class Insecta; order Lepidoptera; family Erebidae; genus Eilema; species Eilema depressum. The sequence continues at coordinate 27,833,427 of OU612012.1, read as the reverse complement.
ACTTTTTAGATTCCTTATTAAATTTCAAATCGATCTTATTACTTATTGTACACGTGTAAACGCAACGTGGACCGAGATAAATGCGATATTCTCTTGCACTCCATACATTTTACACTACGACTAACACGCGGTGACGTCACCACGTGCGACGATTTTGTATGGAGCGTTTTCGGGCGGCTCGAGAAATTGTATTTTCAAAATCAAATTTCTTTAAAACTATTTGTCGTAAGAATATTTCACTTTAGCAGTTAATTATATTATTGCAAAATGTACAGATTACGATAATAAAAAAAAATAGGACACAAGCCTATTATGTAACAAAATGATAATAAATGTCTGATTCGGAAATCTAATTAGAAGACTTCATTATCATACGCAAACAGCATCCCATGGGATCGAAGAGATATTCAAATCAAATTACATATAACATAATATTTCCGCAGAATGGATAATAAGACAAGTAACTTCATTATTATTGTGTTATTATGACGTCACCTAATAAGCTTGAATAAATGTCAGCTAACGTTTCATTTACGTTAAAGTACTATTTCTTTTACATAGTATTCTTTATTTATCCTGTGGCACTCCAGGATTAGTATTATAGTACAATGGGTGCATTTCCATAACAGCTAAACGAGTAACACGGTTACTGGTTGGAAAAAAAAATCAAAAGTGTTACAGATATTACTGGATTTAACACTTTTTGTTCCAACGAGTAACACTCGAATCTGAGATCCGCAAGAAATTCACCTTCTATGATATCGTAATTTGGAGAATCAATGTCCATTTTTGTGAAGCTGTGGAGGTAATGTTCCTCCAACCAAAGGGAGGATCCTCCGACCAGGCAAGGTGATCACGCCTGGCGGGGGATGTTGTATATAGCTTGTACCAGCGCTGGAACTTCACTTTCGCGATTCAGGATTCGTAGTGACGTAGTAGTTCGGCTTACTGTTGCTACATGGCGCTGTGTACATGTGGTATCGCCACAAAGCTATTGGGCGTAATTGCAGTTCTATATTATACAATTTACGTACTTATAAGAATCATTTCTAATTGGACGCATAGGGAGGTGATATCGCAGAAAGAACGATTAGGAAATTAATATAATATTCAACGAGTCAATATTGATTGATACAGATGGCTTCGTGATATTTTGTTCATACATACATACATACAGTCACGCCTCTTTCCCAGTGGGGTAGGCAGAGACCACAGTTTTCCACTTGCCACGATCCTGGCATACATCTTTCGCTTCTTCTACTTTCATAATTGTTTTCATACATGCTCGCCGGTTTCGGGTACTCTTGACATTTCCCTTCTTTAATATGTCTTCAATCTGTCTGACATACTTATGTCTAGGTCACCTCTACCGGGTTGCCCATTCACCCTCGCTTCATAAATCTGTTTCGTCAGTCTTCTTTCGTCCATCCTCTCCACGTGTCCGAACCATCTAAGCATCCCTTTCTCTATCTTAGTCACTACATCTTCAACCATACCACAACGTTCCCTTATCACGGTGTTCCTCACTCGATCCGTCATCTTCACCCCAGCTATACTTCTCAGGCTTCTCATTTCCACAGCATTCAATTTACTTTCATACTTCTTCTTCAAAACCCAACATTCACTACCATACATAAGTGTAGGGACGAGCACTCCTCTATGTACAGCCAGGCGTGCCTCTCTCGATACATTCTGGCTGCTCATAAAGTTATGCATTGCCCCATTTACTTGTTTTCCAGCCATTACTCTCGTTAACCATCACTTTCGTTTTACTTACATTCACTTTCATCCCTTTGCTTTTTAGGGCACCGTGCATAATACTGACCATCGCCTGCAGCTACTCCTCCGATGATGCCAAAATAACTTGGTCATCAGCATATAGGAGACATTTGATGGTCAGATCGTTCATTTTTAATCCATACACACTTTCTTGCAATGCATATTTTGTAGTCTACAAAAATTACTATAAAAGTATTAAGTTGTCGTTTACTTCAAAAACTTAAGTAATCGGAACACAATATTATGATACCTTTCATTCGAGGGACAGAAGGCAAATTCTCTTTCTAAAAATTAAGAATTAAATCTCGATTTCTCTAAAATGTCAAAAATAATAACTCGTAATACAATAACATTGACATGGACATCGAGATTGTTATCGACATTTGGGATGTTAAGATTAGACCGAGATTAAATTTTGAAAATACTTCATTACGAGAATCGATTCACAAGCCACGGGGAACATCATTTGGTTCAGTAATAAATGAAACTAACGATCGTGTAATTGAGGAAAATCTAAGCAAAACCAAACCATAGGATAATTTGTATAGGTTATATGTGTATATTAACCTATATTCAATACAATTACGTCACCACGATAAAACATGTACAACTCAGTAAGCAATCAATATACAGAATTATTCTTTGATCTAAATTACAGGCTGTCTAGAACAATTGTCTTGTTCTTTCTTTATTCATAAAAGGAACTTCAAAACCCCTACTTAACCGGTAACCCCTTCAGAAACATATAATTACTAAACTACCTGCGTCATGGGGACTGCAATTACATCAAATATGCAGTCACGTAAATATTAAGTATAGTACTTATGGTAGTCTGTTAAGGCGTTATTTACTCAAGTTGAATATTAGAAATAGAGTCCATACAAATACTATATCGGTAACCTTCAACTAGGTATAAAGTAGTCAAGAAAAACCAACAACGACCAAGAACAACAACAACCAACAACAATAACCAAGTACCTAGTTCGCATACATTATAGTATGCATCGAACATCGCTTTAAGACACTTAAATCCTAATTGGAATTACATAACTCTGAAGCATTTCAAATTCAATGATTCCAAACTATTCAAAGTATCCCAAACAATCCGTCTAACTTCTGCTCGTCACATGGACAAGTTATAACTTGCAGGAATGAGGAAACCATTCATCAGGTATATATATAGTTCAAAATCCTTTGAGGATAACTGTTAGGTAAACATATTAACAAATGTCAACTGGACACAATTACGTTTGGAAATTAAGCATTTTCTGGCATAAAATATACTATGGTTCCCGGCGAAGTCTACCAAATATGGCTTGATAAGGAGACAGTGGAAGGGTTAATTGGTGATTGACTACTTCAGCATATCGCAAGGTTAAAGGTTAAGCAACACTCGCTTGGTCAGTATTAGGATAGGTGACCATTGTTAACATATTGAGAAGTCGTTATTCTTGGTTGCCACACAAACATCTGTGGAATATGTTACGAGAACTGGAACGACTGGTCTACCTATTTGGTCGGCAGCGCGAGTGTGACGCCCCTGGTGTTGCATACGTCCATAGGCCACGGTGACCGCTTTCCATTAGGTGGGCCGTGTGCTTGTCTGCCAACTAAGTGGTATAAAAAAAAATACCTGAAAGGGTTGTGGAGGTCAGGTGGCAGGCGGTCCACGGAACATAACGAAGCTCAGCCGTTTCGTAGTGAGACAGAAGACAGAAACCCAGTTGGGAAAAGGCTCGGAGGATTACAGAAGACCCAAGTCATAGACACTATTGTAGTCGTGATTTCTTTATCTATTAAGCGATGGAACCCATGTAAGATCTTTTTCTCTACCTTTCATGGGTTACTGGATGACGTGGACAGTAAAAATATAGGCCATAATTTTTTTTAACGTGTGAGAGTCCCCACACACACAACCTCGTCGGAGCTGGCGGGTTGGTTATGTCGGACTCGAACTGACCAAAATTGCACGGCCGTCTCGGGGCATCAGTTGCCGGAAGTTAAGTAGCCTTTGGCATATTCCAGGCTCACTCCTGATGACCCAGGTATATCGAAGGCTACCTTGACTCATCAAACCTCGTCTCTGAATTCTGTAATCAATGATAGCCCTATATCGATGTGTGAGCCTTTCTTTAAATCGATTACCGTTAAAAATGTTTAATCGTGGATATAAAAGACACAAGATAATGTAATCGTTGTTTATCCCACACGGGTGCAGAGGTGCAGCGCTTATCATCGCTCATGTTATTTGAATTGCCGACAGATAAGTAATCTGATAAACTTATTTTGCACAGCACAAGGTGGTTTTTAGGCTACGATTTTGTAAAGAGTAGAGTTGTTCCCTCTTTTCTCAGTTTAAGTAGAATTGGTACCATTGAGTCCTATAAGGTAGCAACAAGTCCCTTAAAGGAATTTCGGGATACGAACGACTAGGTAGCTTAGTGGTGCTTAGAGCTTAGAGGCCTCGAATACGAATCCAGACCATTACACTACCGTCGTGAACACACTTCCATTGATTTATATTGGTACTAAAGTAACCCCACTTCTAATTCAACCAATTTAGCTTAACTATAGGGGTTAGCGGGGCCATTAGTAAGTAATTTCGGTTACTAATATACTTTAAAAAAATCAAAACATACTGACTCAAAATCGGCGATACGTTCATCATGCGTACTGCCAAGGAGTGACATGCCTAGCCCGAATCTGTTTCCGTATGGCTATAACTTGGGTGTCTTCAAGACTAGAGTAAATAGGTTACTTATAGGCATGCGTGCTTCGCCCTCGACCACATCATCTCTTACCAACAGGTGAGATAGTGGTCAAACGCGAGCCTATCGACCATAAAAACCTTCCTTTTTGCAGTCAGCTAAATTATTAAGACCACACCACACGCATTCATTAGTCATCGCCTGAAGAATAACAGGTGTGGAGCGGGTGAGCGAGCGCTTGACACGAGATGTAATTATGTAATCGAGACTCAGTAGATAATGTCTCAAGGTATACCTATACTCGCTTGATATCGTACCTACCTACAAGTTAGTGACGTCACTGTCGTGTTTATTCAACAGTTTCTATAGGGACTATAGGCTGTGCCTATACAAGGCCTCATCTAGATCTTTGTTGCCCAAGCCGAGCTCACCTGCAAGCCGCCGACTCATAGAGATTGGTAGACAAGGCTCTGCCCCAGACTTTCCTATCGGGGTTGGGAGGTCCGAAGGTAGTCGCTCCCATAAAGCCAACAAATTGAACGGCTGTCATACTAACTGCAAATATAACTTTGTAATCTTATATCTCGTATATATATTTATATGCAATTACAAATATATTTATGCAATTGGTACTCGTATGACAGCCGTTCAATTATTGATCTGTTTTAAGAGTTCATGGTACGGGATCCACATAGTTATGTAGGTTTCAGGACTCTCAAGGGATACAGATTTTTTGTCATTTACTAAAGCCAGTCACATATCATCTGGAGTCAACAAATCTGGAGGCATCCCTTGGGAGTCCGCCCAAAAAGAAACGCGCGCTACTATGATACTATGATAGTTTCGTTTGGAAAATATCGTAAATGGGTTAGGTCATTGTACTTAGGTAATAAACAAATTTTGATTTGCTTTTCATGTGGGTGTCTAAGTAATGATCCCAGTAGTACTCGTATCCTTTTAATACCGAAATCTTGAGAGGTTAAAATATGCCACGCGATTTGGTGCCCTAGCATGGTGATACTGAAATAATAATAGTTCATGCGTCATTTCAAACCAGCATCGATGTTTATAGCTAAAGTTTATAGTTCATTCAGCAGTTTCCAATAATATTTGCAATATTATTATTCCTATAGTAGACGGGCGGTGTTGTTCGGATTGATAAAATTATTCAAATATGTAATTCGGTTTTACGCACAAGTATTATTTTTATGATCATCGGCCTGTAATTACTTCAAATCTGTTTGTTGAATCAAATTAATCCAATATTTATAGTACAATTTGAATCAATAATGTTACTTTAGTTAGTATACAATAAAGGTATGCACATCGCATGGTTTTAAAATTTATGTATACTCGTCGTAGATAATTTAGAACCCCACTGATCCTCTGGAATAAAATTGTAGATGCGTCCCTCTTATTTGAGTTCTAGTCGACCCGCTCGCTAAATAAACTGCCTATTCAAAATCATTTTTTTTTTTCAATTCGAACCAGTAGTTCCCGAGAATAGCGCGGTCATAAAACAGAAATATCTTCACTTTTTTATATTGGATTGTAGTGAAATCAAAAAGAAAAATATATAAAAAGGCATTTTTTGTTATCTTCAGAGGGCAATTGTAACGTTTTTCAATTTCTGTTCATTATTTTATGTTAAGTTTTATTTTAGATCTAAGTTGGTTAGTAACATGTTTTGGCGACTGTACCACCTACCATTAAGAAATATAACCATTATAATAATATATAAATCTAGTGGTTAAGCGTGCTAGCACTTCGCTCCAAGCAGGAAACGTTTCGTAAATATTGTCTAAATTTAGACACGCTCATAGGTAAATACTAATTGTTTGACTTACGATAATGGTATGCAAGTATGTGTTACAAACCTATTTTGGAACAAATTCCAGATGTAGATATGTACATTTAATGACAAAAGTAGCTTAACACCTCTTTACATCACCTTACCTGAATATCACTTTTCATAAAAAAACCACAATTATTACAAAACTGCTCTGTCAAAAATGAACTAATTTTTGCTAAAACTTATAAGTAGCTAGTGCCACCGCCGCCGCCACGTCGCCGGTGCGCGGTGCCACGCTAAGGATTGTTACGAAATCCCATACATCCAAATCTGTTCAGGCATTTAAAAGTTATAGTGAAATGGAACTCACATACACACATGAATCCTGAAAAACATCATTAGTGCACACACGTTACGAAAAATCATTACGATATCACTGAAACGATTATACTGCACCGATTCGCATTCTGCATCGATTATACTAAATCGATGCATGTGTGTGGTAAAAACGGCACAGTTTTAGTAATTAAGTCATATTTTTAACCGACTTCAAAAAAGGAGGTTCTCAATTCGTACGCAATTTTTTTTAAATTTTTTTTTGTATGTTTGTTACGCGATTGTGAAGCCAATTCTAGACGGATTTTGAAAATTCTTTTTCTGTTCGTAAGTAGATTATTCCGAAGTGGTCCCATTTAAATTTCGTAAAGATCTGATGATGGGTTTCAGAGATTAGACCAAGGAACTCTTCAAAAAGTACCAGGAAATCAGCCGCGATAGCTGCAATGGCATATTATTGCAATGTTTCTGCCATTACACATCATAACATCACGCCTGAGTCCTTTGAAGGGGTACGCAGAAGTGTTCAGAATATTCAGCTATATTTCCGGTGTATATGCATTGATTTTAAATATTATTTATAGTAATGCTTTAATTTTTTTTTTATTTAGCGTGGCCGGTTCGATCTGTAGTGTAGCGTCAGCAGCGCATGTACAGTCAGGTCACTATACATGCGATGTACAGTCGTGTCGTGATACTGTACAAACTCACTAAAAAGAGAAAAATAAATTCATTTTTAACAAAAAAAGTTTAACCGACTTCAAGAAACGAAAAAGAGGCACTGAAAAGCGAAAAATAACTTAATTTACAGACTTACTGATTTATTAGAAGTCGGTGCCAGCCAATTTTGTTTGTTGTGTCTGAACTACATTACTATGATGCAATCAATTGAAATATGGCCTCCCTTGGGCTAGGCACCGACTTCTAATAAATCAGTAAGTCTGTAAATTAAGTTATTTTTCGCTTTTCAGTGCCTCTTTTTCGTTTCTTGAAGTCAGTTAAACTTTTTTTGTTAAAAATGAATTTATAATAGTAGTATAGTATATAACTAATGGCAATGAAAAGGATCATCTTTAACGTCGTATAAACGAAAAGCTACTCTCTTTCGTAAGTGATAAAGGACCATCTTGCACGATAATGTATGACTAAGTAAACATTTTCGAGCGAAATCTAGTCCCTATTAACTATTTAAACTACATTCATTGTATGAGTAATTCGTTATGAATGATACATTTTATCTTAGTATTTAATAGTAGAAGATAATTATTTCGATAAGTCCGCCGTATTTTTAACCGACTTCTTTTGTATATTTGTTACGCGATTGTGAAGCCAATTCTAGACGGATTTTGAAAATTCTTTTTTTGTTCGTAAGTAGATTATTCCGGGATGGTCCCATTTAAATAATAATTAAACTTTTCAATGGAAACTAGTATACACTTTGAATTTGGACTTATTTGGTGATTTTAGCCACTGTACCCCGTGGTTTCATTTGCTTACTGCTCGGCAGCACTAAGGGCAGCTTGATGATACAGAGATTATCAAATAAATAAACAAACTGTTCAGGTTTATAGATTTAGTAACACACATACATACATATACTTACGCCTGTAAATCCCTGGAGAGGTAGGCAGAGGTGTATTAACACCCACATTTCGCCAACTATGATTTTCGCTCTCACGTAACGGCCTGGTCACGACTTCGGTCTTAGCGGGCCGCGGCGCGGCAAGAGGGGCGGCGGCAGTAAGCGGTGCGTTTTGCACGCCACGAACTCTCAGTAGCGGTTAGTTGCAGCGGCCGCGGTGGACGTATTTAGGTAGTCAAAACGTGCTTGAAATCATGGCGTTATCAAAATTATCCCTTCTCTGTATAGAAAGTAGCTCATTTTTAAAACAAGATCTACTTAATATGAGATAAAGATCGGTATTTAAATGGCGAATTTCGTGACTTATACGAAGATATATCTAGATAAGTTTTATGAGTACACAAGAATGAGTGTACAAACTTTTGATTATATTCTGAATCACATAGACGTACCTATGTTTAAAACAATACATCTGATCCAAAAGGGTAGTTTATGTTGGGGATGTTTTGACTTCCATATAGGCGGTCGATTTAAGATTTTACCTATAAATGTCTTGGTATCGAGTTCACGTCATAAATTCGAAATAATCTGGCCGACCGTCAAAATTCCGAACGCTCATTTCGCCGATCCATTACCGCCCGCCGCTACAAAATCGTCTAATCTTTTTTGTTTAAAGCTACGCCGCTGAGTCCGTCACTCCTACACCGCCGTGCGCGCCGCTCTGTTCCGTGGCGTCGCACTCATTGGCTTGTACTTTTGTTCCTGCCGCTTCCCACACCGCGCGCCGCTGTAGCGATTCGCTCGGAGAAAACCGCGCGCGTTTTCGCTATGAGCGGCGACTCGTGGCGTGCTTCAAACATTTTCATACTTTTGTTCCAACCGCTCGCCGCCCCGCACTTAGCTGCCGCTCGCAGCGGCAAGGTCGTGAACGGGCCGTAATAGCGGGCAAGCCTATTGCCGTCTAGCGGGCACTTTGTCATCGGCTGTATGTTTACTGTCGGATGGAGAACAGCCCTATCCCTTCGTGGCCTTTTACGACACCCACAGGAGGAGGTGGGGTGGCCCTCTTCTACTCCACCGGGAACCAACACGACCTGATTTAGTAACAAGCGTCTGTTTTAGTTTTTAATAATGTATTTATCCTCAAAGAGATACTAAGTTATCATGGTTAGCAAGAATTGTTCGCGCATTGTTCAGAGGTCCGGTAGATAAAGTATATACATAATTCATACCTAACATGAGGCGTGACACAGCCCTGATAAAGTAGAGAAATGTCAAAATGTAAATTTATCGCTTAGGGCCTGCGCAGACGATGTGCGACGGACTATTGTCCGCGAAGTACCAAAGTTTGTAAGCTTAGAGTATACATTATAAATATAATGTATGTATGAAAAATACACTTGAACTTGCCATGAACGCACGACGCACAAGAGTGCGATGATTTACAAAATGAGTCGGTTAATTTGTTGCTAAGCTCAAATCTTAAGAATGGCTTGCACGATTTGAAAGATTTGTCTACGTACCCTTACGACCTTTTAATTTTGAAGCTTGTAACAAAAACACCCGAAGGACCTTATTTAAAGACTTCCGTAGAGATGAGGTCCTTTGAGGTCGTACGTATATTAGTAACTAGCTTTTGCCCGCGTGGATGTCAGTTATCGCGACCAAACATAGCCTATGTCCTTTCTCAAAGACTAAACTACCCCTATACCAAATTTCATCCAAATCGGTTTAGCGGTTTGGGCGTGAAAGTGTAACAGACAGACAGACAGAGTTACTTTCGCATTTATAATATTAGTATGGATTATTTGGACAAGGTTTATATGAATTAGCAAAATTGCATAGGATACGGGTTGCACGGGTTAATCGGCACTCGGGATAACCAGCGCAGCGCGGACAGTTATTTCGCAATAAAATGGTGACTTGCACGGTTTCGAAGCGATTATCCGACGTATATTATACATTGTACCCAAAAATGTATTTGACACTGTGCTTTAGTCTAGGATGTCCGCGAAGGCACTTGTCTGGCATCATCAGCAGTTGCTTGGGGAACTTTTTGTACGCGGTACTTTTAGTCCTCCATCTGCGTTATGCGATGTGTAGGGTATTCTGAGAGGCATAAAAGTACGCCGTAGACAGCCTATTGTCTGCGAAGCCCTTTAGTGGTAATGTTTATTATTAAATTTTATATTTATCGAAGTAATAAATCTCTGTACGCTATTATTAATAGTAAAAGTCGTTCGTGGGTAGTAAGAACGTATAGCGTTTGTGGTCATGGACCTATTGAATCCTTAATTGCAAGATTTAGGAGACCAACCTATTCTATTTTAAATAAATAAATAGAAGGACATAGTATCAATGTGGGTTGAAAAGATTAAGCATAGGTACTTATACAGAATTTCATATTTTACTAGCCTTCCGCCCGCGGCTCCGCCCGCGTGCATCTCGGCCAACGCGACCTTTGCTCATCTCTTCGGTTCTACTCAACCGATTGCGATCAAACAAACGTAAGATTTTAAGTCTGAGTAAGCCTTTTCTAACAAAAAAAACCGCATCAAAATTCGTCCAGTAGTTTTTGCGTCCATCGCAGACAAACAGACAAACAGACAGGAAATTAAAAAAAAATATTTTCGTGTTCAGTATCGTTAACATAACATAACCCAAGTAATTTTTTTTAAATATCTCCAATGTACAGACACGACCACTTTACAATTATATATGTAATAGTATAGATTATTATCGACTAATTAGCAAAATGTCAACGCAATGTTATCATCCATTTCGGTAAAATTGTAGAGGAAGTAGGTAGGTACAAACAATATGAGAACACTAAACGAGCGAGCTTTGATAGGAAGTAGTGAGTAAATAATGAGAGAATTGAGGATGTATTTAAATAAATTAGGCATGTTTTGAATACAAATGCAATACAACACATAAGTTTCTTTGCTGTCGAATATGTAAAAGAGTGAACATTTTACCCCAGCAATGTTTCATGCATTTCCTATCACGTCTCAATGACATGACATGACATGGCTACAACTTTAAAAAACTCCCTGTGAAATGTTCCCTTTATGAAAGTCGATTTTCAAATCTAGGTTACGTAGGACACAATGCAGGGATGGGCATGGGCATGTTCGGCGTCTATTCAGCAAATATGGACGTTTGCTAGCCGTGTAACATTAAATACTTCAATCTATTGGTAAAATTGATAGGCGAGTTGAACAAAAGGAATACTAGTAATACCGGTCACTATAGGTATTTACGTCAGTGTTCATTGAAATTAGGTATTTGAGAACAGAATGGTGGGTAACTCAATCACAATATTTCAGAGGTGTATTTTGGTGCAAGAAACTTAGGAGAACACCAAATATATCGAGTTTATAAGGTTCGGCGAAACTGGAAAACTCAATTTTGCAAGTGCACACAATTTTAGTGTAAATGTTTGCATAGACAGCGTGATACATGGTAACCATTGACTATCCGTACGATAGCGAATTCCATTCGCAAACAATTTTTAAATGTTGGTGCAAAAACTGTTTGGTGCCACTGGCATGCGAAAAAAATTACTGAGAAATTTTGTACACAATCCCACTGTGTTGTTTTATACAGTGGAAATAGTCAGTCTTTAGAATCCGTTCGGTTGCTTATCAAGCATGACTTGTGAGTTGTGCCCCCTGACCCCTTCCATAATGAGAAAGATTACCTGAACAAAGTAAGAATGCAAAAGTTTGGGTAAATTAAGCTATTTAACTTACGTATAGTTTCAGCAAATTGATTGCAAGCCCCCTTGTGTGGGATACTAAATCGTTTTGCAGTATAGACGTGAGACGAATGCGAATTCGGGTAAATTAGATTTTGTGCAAGATTTAAGTGGTTCAACGGGTTATAACGATCGGTAAATTGCGCATTTTTTTTTTGTTTAACACAACACAACACAACACCGAGCAATGGTAGAAATGAAAAACATTTCAATGCTTGTCCGGTATATTCACATCAAATTCGCGACGCAGCGCGCATAATGATATGGCAAAATGAGAAGTCCTAGTAGTTTAATTACGAATTTCTCGTTTGCTGAAATATTAGGTGTATGTACTCATTCATAACATACTCAGTACTTAACATATTACGATATTCAAGAACCAAAATGAAGCATCGATGTTACACTTAGATGATTGCCTTAACTTAGTACAACATTATCAAAGAAACTGTAGCAATGAGACGGTAGTCAAAGGAGCGAATATATTACTTAATTAATCAAACAAAATTGTATGAATTTCAACATTGCGCTTGACGAAAACACATTAGTTAGATGTTTAGTCTAAATTCAGAACTTCAATATTGCCAGTGGATTGTGGAGGTCTGATGGCAGTCGCTTCTTGGAAAATAGTTCAGCTATTTGGTAATCAGACCCCAGAAAAAGCCGAGTTGAGAAAAGGCTGCAACAAAAACTTGAGCGACTTAGGAGAACAGACTTCAGAATACTCACTCCTCTCCTTCTTTCGTGTCAATGATCCTCTTTTTCACTGCTCTAAATTATTCGAGAGTAATAATCTGCCATCTCGACTGCGCTGTCAGTGACTTTGTTTAGGTCTTATTTAGTGCAGGAGGTAGGACATAGGGGACACGAAACCAAGTGCGCCATGAACTGCACGGGGGCTCCGCAGTCACATGTGATTAAACCCGGCTCTCGCATTCCCCACCTGCATAGATTTTGTCTCGATCGGCCGACTAATGTACGAAGACGGTTCAGAGACCTCCATACCGGCGGTTCTGGGAGGTTCTGGGAGGTTCTGTCCGGGAGGTAGTTTTTCCTGGGGAGGTAGGAAGTCCGAAGGTGGTGGGAGTTTCTCTTGCCATAGGGAAATTCTCGTCGCAACATACTCCTCTGATGTCTTGAGATTCAAGAGCATTTCAAATATGTAATCCTATGAAAAAATAACTTGATAGTTTAATAACTTTAATAGATTAAACACGCGATTACCTGTCAATAGAGACAGAGGACAAAACAAATGATTGATTACGGCTTTTGACAATACGATTACGATAAATGGATTAACATTTGCAACCATTACCAAGTAACTAGTCTAAACTTAATTTGTATCAATAGGATAAGCACATCGATGACTGAACGTCGTCGGAATAATTCCGATATCAACATCGGCCACCACGAATCCATAAAATCGGAACCAATAACTCGCAAAAAAAAACCTGAAACAAAAGTATTCAATTAAACCTACCACAGAATTTTCTATGTAGCATTCGAATTCCTTTTAGCTAAAAGTTCCAAAGCAATTGAATAAAAACCTGCATGTTCCAATTACCGAATAGAAAGTGAATATCACCCAATAAAACCCGAGGAACTCGATAGTCCTTTGATACGAGCATATTGCTAACAGGCGCACGGCTCTCATGTTGCATCTGAATATCTTTTAAAACTTAACTGAAAAGTTGCTATTTTTGAAGTGTAAACTTCTTTAGGGGTTGCACAAGGATAATGATGATTTGAAATTTAGGGTTGTCCTGGCACCACCAAGATCTGTGTTCACCTACTGATTAATGGACATGGCTCTGATGCATTCTTACCTCTTAGGGTTTGGAGATCAGATGGCAGTCGCTCCTGCAAAATTCAAGATTGGGCAAATCAAGAAAGAAATTAGGAGCGCAGATGTATACTATACCATATCGAATGCCAAATAATATGTACGAATAAGAGCGGGCCGCAATATACGATCAGCCCCTCTAGACAAGTGGCAATTCGTTGCTCGGCGTATGATGGAATAGAATGCTAAATGTATGGGATTTGACGTATATGACAGGCGTCAACGAATGTCAAAAACGTCAAATCCTATACATTTGTCATTCTATTCCATCATACGCCGAGCAACGAATTGCCACTTGTCTAGAGGCCCAGCCCTCTAGACAAGTGGCAGTTTGTTGCTTGGCGTATTGTGAAACAGAATGAATGTATTGGATTTGAATTTATAACATACATTGACTGCTGTCATATGTATACGTCAAATCCGATACATTCGTCATTCTATTGTACAAAACGCCGGTCAACGAATTGTCACTTGTCTAGGGGAGCTGAACAGAAAAATGTGTGAAATATGTGTTTTAAACATCATTTAAATTTTCGTTGTATTGAATACCGTACAATGGATAGGTATGTTACATAATATTAAAAACAAAACATTATTCGAAACAATCTTGAAACAGTCCTCATTGTAGCAGACAAAAACATTGTTATCGACATACCTATATAACAGATAAACTCGGTGTAACGATTATGGTTCGTTTGAACCAATTAGTGAGCCTCGATTTTAGAGGTGAACGCTACGAGCGATAATCGCTTCGAGAACCGCAAATCCGTATTCACTCCTATACATAATATATAATACTATACTATTACTATACTATATTTACATATAATACTATATATTATTATTTTCATCATACAATTTATTATTTATTACCAATAAATAGTCCAAACACTCTTAACATTATTTCGTGCACCTACCTTGGATAATGAATATCTCTGCATCACCCTAAGGTTGACTGGCAGAAAATGCCTTTGGCATTAAGTCCGCCTTTGTACAATGATTTTGTATTTGTGCAAAAAATTTAAATAAATAAATAAATAAATATACTATACGTGTACATGCTCCATACATATACCTACAATGTGTACCTATTCAATGACAAATCGTATTTCAGAGAATAGTCCCCGTTTCATTGTGTTCGGCCGATATAACTAACTTGACGGACTCCTAGTGAATTACCACAATATTCTAAATTCCTATTCGGAATTACATGCGGTATCTGTCGATATGCTGGGATGCGGTATGACGGTAGAAGGGCCCTCGATTTAACAGAAGAAAAAGAACTATACTGACGAATGCGATCGAAAGGTAATGAATCAATGGGGAAGTCACGGCGAAAGGTGATTCTTTCAATTGGTTCGACTGACTACTAACTGTACAAATTCGCTCGCTTGTCTTCTGTGAGTATGTACATATCACAACATTATGTTATGGACTATCCGATGAACACCTCAGGGCTCATTGACTGTAATTATTTATAGCCAGAAGTTCTAAAATCTACGAATGTCCTTGAAATAGGCTATTTATAGGGTAATTGATTACGTTCCGCACAGAAAGGTTCAAGGTTGAACAAAATTATGATGATTGCTTTAATGGAATGATTACGAGTACTTTAAGTGATCATAATGGTAGCATATTCGGCAAACAGCTGTGTGTGTACTATTGACAGAATATGTAAAGGTGATTCGTAAAGGCTAATTGAGCGTTCGTCGAAAATAGTAGCTATGAGCAAATCAACAATATCACTGGGTACAGTCTGCATCAGATAGATCTTGACAGACGACTCAAAATGGTCTTAATACCAATAATTTTGAATCAAGTCAAACTGTTTTATTAATTTAAATTGTAGGTATTATGTGTACCAGATATCAGTCAACAAGAAGGGGAGAAAACTAAGGTATTAAGATCATTTTGAGTACTTTGCTAGTCATGATCGATCTGATGCTAACTGTACATCTTTTGAATACTAGATGAGCTTATTACTTTTTAAAAAGAACCGCCTACTTCTCCCCCATTTAGTTTGACTTACGTGGCTTGAGAGGGAAGCCTGCGCTAGAGGCTCTTACATACAACAGGTGTCCCAACTTGCTGGTGAAGATGAAGTTCCCCGAAGATCATGATAGGGCTTTAAAACACCTTGTCAATACAACTGTCGCCCAATTCTATTTTGGTGAATTACACTTATGCATCTAAGTCTAACGCATATGCGTGTCACTTAGAATTGAAGTATGGCCTATATGCTGGACCATGCGAATTTGGTACAATTCTTTATGACAATTCTCGTGTTTACCCGCGAACAGTTAAAATTCACTATGAAATCAGCTGGTACCGCTACTATCTTTTATCAACGAGATAAGGTATACGAATTACATTTATAGATAAAAATATTTATGTTTAAATGCATGTTGATATAGATACTGTGTAGGTATGACGTAATCACTAATATAAATACTCTTCACGCAGAGATACTTGTGCTGTCAGTGAGAAGTCCAAAGGCTTGTCCTGCTTTGTCTTCTGCATTCGGGCGCAGTCTTTCCTCTCAGGGTTAGGAGGCCAGGTGGCCGTCGCTCCCAAAAAATCTGATTAGCCATGTAATGTATTTCCGTTACTGTAGCGACAGGTGAAGTCTCTTACAGGGGAAAAACTCTGACCACTGAACTACTGCCCCCCCCGGCTAAAGCGTTCCAAATACTCCTATATTACCGTCTTAAGGCGACGGTGTTATCGAAATAAATATTACCTAGCTATATCTATTATTTGAGAGGATAGATCGGTTATCGATTTTGACCATATCTACGATTCTACTCAATGAAATTGTAGTCAAACATACGATAGTTTTTAAGTATGATCGATACCATTCTAATTCAAAAAGAAAACATATTAGCTATTATCAATATTCGTTCAGTATTTGTCAACCATCGAAAACAGACAACAAGCCAAATTCCAAAAAAAAAAATAGTTTCAGATTTAAATGAAGTTTAAGATATAAAGATAAATGCCAAGATATAGGCAAACATGGAATGCACCTAAAATGTCACACACTCGTTGAAAATGCATTGGTCATTTTAGTAGCGTTCTTCTGTTCAGCCCCCTAATCAAGTGGCAATTCGCTGGCCGTATTGGAAAATAGAATGACAAATGTATGGGATTTACGTATGGGGCAGTAGACGTAAGTGCCTACTTCTTTTTTTTATCTGCTTTTCGTCGTGCTTCACTTCTCTTCGATGGGATTCGTTACTGAACCTAGTGATATAATTTAGTGAGTTAACGTTTTAACGCAAACATTTAGTATCGTCCATTTTGAATGGTAAATACAAATTAATCCTTGTCATAGGTCCAGAACATTTTGCACAAACAGAATTATAAAGCAGTGTTTCCATGGTGCATATATGTAGGTGTGTGTGTGTGTGTGTGTGTGAGTGTGTGTGTGCAGTGCACAGAGTAGGTACAGAGAAAGCAATTGAATGTTCAAATATTTGATCAATCCAGTGCTGTATTGGACTATTAAAATTATGAGGAAGCGCGTAAATATTTCTTCTATTGGAAGGAAAAACACGTCACTAATTATCATTCAGTCAAATAAAGTGTGCTGTAAATAAATATGAAGGCTAGGTTTAATTATTTGATACAAATTCAAAGTATAAAAAAAAGAAAAAATATAATGAGATACGCGCTCACCCGTACGACCTCAATGTTTAAACCTGGTAAAAAGTTTGATATTTTGTTTACCCAGTGTACAGTCACCCTGATATCTACTTAAACTTTTACTTAGACTGTTTATCCAATATTTTTGGAAAAGGGCGTCCCCCATAATAGCATCTATATATTATATTGTGAAGGTCGTAAAAGCAATTTACTTAGTAATTACATTGACTAAGCATACATAGTTGGCATATGTAGGTCGTACTGTATGTACTATGTATTCTTTTAGATAATGACCAATTTGTTATTCATTTATATTACAAAAACAGTAAGCCAACTCACGACCAAGGACCCGCATTAGTAAAACTTTAATTGCAAAACTTACGAAAACATACAAAATTAAAAAGTAAAAAATGTAATTGAAAACAAAAACCTCACGAAAACGTAGGTTTTTCTACATAAAAATATTCCTTATGTTTTTTCTTTCTACTCTAATTGAAATCAACCGTTTTGGAAACGTGGCGTTACTGAACCCGAAAGCCATTGTCAAAAACTCTTGTAACACAAAGGTACCAGTCAGTGGTTGCTACCTTCAAGGAGGAAACTTTCGCTTTAACAAATACAAGTACGATACGATAATGCATTCGTAAAACTCTCAATACGATAGATTAATCCACACACAAATATTGATATCACATAAAACGCAAAAGATACTGCTGGGTGTTTCTTTGAAACCGAGTGTATTTGCCTCATTGATATGGCTCAATTTTTTTTTTAGTTTTAGACTTTAACTCACATAAAATCGTGACCAGATCATTATATGTTATATCATATTTCGAAGGCACTGATTTGTACCCAGTAGTTTAGGAAATAGACTGTGCTGATAAATTGGTCAACCAGATTAATGATGACCAAGGCAGATGAATGGACTTTTCCACCATATTAATTAGAAGCATGCAGATAAATGAGAATAACATATTATCTGCAATCAACTTTATTATAAAATATCTGGCAATCATCATCACCATCTACATAAAGACGCATTTTCCTGATTGCATCCGTGGCCAAGATGACCTCGGAGCTCAGGGTCCGCCTTCCGGCTCTTCCTCCTCCACTTCGCACGATCTTGGGCGTCAATGGCAGTGAGACCATTTGCACGCATATCACCCTCCATGGCGTCAAGCCAGGACTTCTTGGGCCTACACCTTTTACCTGGACCCGGTGGAGGCACCATCCGCGCCATTGCTAGGCATTTGTTACCCACGTAGCCTGGTGGTTGCCGCAAGACGTGGCCGCACCAGCGAAGGCGGCTCTCATGCATTTTATTCGCGATGTCACGGACGCGAAGGTTGCGGATGCGAGAGTTCCTCACGCGATCTTTACGCGTGACGCCACACATCCATCGCAGCATTTTCATCACCGTGACACGTAGTTCTTGCTTGTGTCGCTCCAGCAGCGGCCACGCCTCGCAACCATGTAAGAGAACAGGTCTAATGATCGTCTTATAGACCTGCCTCATCAACCTAACTGGCATTTTGGGATCACGCGTGACGCCAGTCATTTCTCGCCACTTGGCCCAGGCGGTAGCAATCCATGCCCTGACGTCGTAGTTGATTTCACCAGTCACATGAAGTACAGATCCCAGGTACTTAACCTGGTCCGTGCGCTCGACCAAGTCATCGCCTATGCGAATGGGTATGGGATCTGTGGAGTTTAACGCTAAGTATTCTGTCTTCGCTACATTTAGCTTCAGACCGCCGCCGTTCTCAAGCACTTCCTTCCACCCTTTCACGCGTCGCACCAATCTGCTCCTGTCCACGTCCATCAGCGCAATATCATCAGCATACATGAGCAACCACGGGGGCTGCTTATGCGAGTTTCTGATGCTGTCCGACAAAACGTCTAATTATACTACGCTGAACAGGTATGGACTAAGGACGGATCCTTGATGTACCCCAAAGGTGATGGGGAAGGCTTTCGAGTCACCAACAGCAGTCCAAACCACAGAACCGGAATCGTAGTACAAGTCTCGGATGGTGTCAATGTAAGTTTCTGGGACTCCCTTGGCCCGCAATGCCCAGCAGATCACCGCGCGAGGAACACGGTCGAAGGCCTTCTGTATGTCTAAGAATAGGCAGTGCAGAGGCGTGTTCTTCGCCCTGTGTTTCCCCGCCACAATCCTTAGGGTGAACACCGGGTCCATGGTTCCGTGCCTGGGACGAAACCCGTACTGACAACCCGAGGGTGTACTTTCCTGTCGGATCTGGGAGTCGGTTATCCGCGGTAACTGCCACTCTCCTGCACCGATTCCTTGCCTTTGAAGATTGGTGTGATGATGCTTAGCCTCCACTGGCTCGGGATCTCACCGGGTACGCGGTTATAGAGATTTGCTAGAATGCTCACACCATGGGCACCCATTATTGCCTTCCAAGCCTCGATAGGGACTTCGTCGGGTCCTACAGCTTTCTGGTTTTTCATGCGGCGAATGGCAGTCTCGACTTCTGCAGGCGTAATCGGTGGCACTATTCCTTGATTCGGAGGGAGGTCTGGTGGCTGCACCTCTTTATGCTGCTTATTCAGCAGCTGGTGGTAGATGGGCACCATCTCTCCTTCACAGCAACTTTCTCGTACAACAGATTGCCCCCAGGGTCTTCAGTGCAGCGGCACTTGGATAGACCCTGTGCCGCTTTGGCCCTGGACCGCGCCAACTTTTGCCCCTCAGACGATTCCACTTGTAAACATCATTTTTGTACCATATTCAACAAATAAAGGACATTGAACTTTGAACTTTGAACTTTGAACTTTGAACTTTGAACTTGAACTTTAACTTTGAACTTTAAACTTTGGTATATAGCCGTTGCAAGTGGTCTCGTTTGGCCCTGGCTACGGCTCTGCAGGGGGCGAATTTGCATCTTTGTACGCATCGCGGTCTACGGAAGATTTGAACGCTTGCTACTTTTTATAGAGGGCTTTCTTGGCCCTGATATTGATTGGAATTGTTGGTGGAACGACACAGTCCAGAAAGATCTGGACTGTGTCGTTCCACCAACAAGTGTCCCTGTCACACTTGCGTCCACCCTTAGACATACCGAGTGCCGCCCTCCCCGCTTCAAGAATAGCTGCCTGAATCCTGTCCCAGCAAACCTGTACTGGTTCGTCTACACTGTCTACAGCATCAGCGCACTTGTCACTGATGGCTGAGACGAGACTTTGGGACTTGACTTCATCAACCGGCCACCACTTGATTCTGCGTTGGGCATGCTCAGCACGTTTGCCTTTGGGTTTCACGCGGAGGTCCATGACAAGGAGACGGTGTTGGCTAGTGAGACTTGCCCCGGGTATAACCTTGCAGTTGGCCACCTAGCTGATGCTGTGCCTCCTAGTGAGTAGGAAATCGACCTGGGTAGAGCGCCCCCCGCTCTTGTAGGTGTTAAGATGTTTGGATTTCTTTTTGAAGTACGTGTTCACGATGGCATGAACGGCAGTCGTCCATGTTCTGAAGATGTGCTCACCCTCTGGGTTGCAACTTGCGACTACCGTATCCAAAGCCACCGTGAACACGCTCAAACTCCTCATACCCACCACCCACATGACCGTTCAGGTCACCACCCAGGACATTCTGCGACAGTGGGCTGTCACGACGCACTTCCCCGAGTTGGTCCCAGAATGAGATCTTTTCGGCTGCGCTACGCCTAGCCTGTGGCGCGTAGGCACTTATCAGGTGGGTTACAATTCCATTGATAAGCACCCTCACGACCATAAGTCGCAACGTCCGGGAGAGCACCACGAATCAGGTGCACCTGTGTACATCAGCTGGTAGCCGTCCCCAATGTGCATGAAGCTACTGCCACCCCAACGAGTCTCCTGCAGGAATGCCACGGCCACTCTCTGCCTGCAGAGTACGTCAGCCAACTCCCTCGTGCGACCGGTCAACGTGCCAATGTTCCACGTTGCGAAGCAGAGTTTTTGGGAACTACAATGTTGGCCTAACATCTTTAGCCGTGCCCGGCTCAGGCACGGTAGCCCTAGCCGGCTTGCGACACCGTTTTGCGGCGGTGCCCTACCGTCATCGTATTCCCTTATTCTTATAGCCATTTATGTTGTGATTTGGCATTTTTTGGCCTTTCCGGGGGCAATTGCCAACCTCCAACCCCGAAGGGAAAGCCAGCGCCAGAGCCTCGTCGGTTCTTCAGCAGGTGCACCGGCTTGCACGTAAGGTTGGCTTGGGGCCCAAGATCTTGGTGGACCCCCTTGCACCTAAAAATTCTTTTAAATTAAAGCTCATAAAAACGTAAAAAAAACTGGTCATATATGATGAAATTGTTGTTATTTTTAATTAATCCTAATTTATCTGGCCCGGTCAAATTCATCTGGGCATAAGAGCCAGATAAAACCAGACTAATGGGAGTCAGACAAATTAGAAAGTTATAGTTAATCGAACCCTGCACCTTTATTTATGAACAGATAGAATTAAAGGTGTAATTAACATGAATAGATAACATTATGACAGGCCTTGGTTGAGGTTCAAAACATAACTAAAAACCCGCAATCCATGAAAGAATACAGATTAATTATGCGACATACGTGACAAACTCCCAAATAACAACTTTCAATCGTATTTTTTAACAAAATATAACCCTTGAACGTGCAAGTGTTCGATAGCTTGCTACTGAATGACGCAAACAATCACGAGTTGGTATTCATATAACAAATATTCTGTGTTTACATTGAAATTATGCTTGAACAAGATGCGCCAGTTGAATTATTATTTTCGTCGGGGACATTTTTTAAAGTAATGTAATTACGAATATATCCAATTATTTTGAATTTCAGTTATAACATATCAAGAAACATGTATTCAAATATCGATGCAACATTCTTATTTTAATATAATTGCTTCTTATGATCGCAAAAAATCTAATAATTCAACAAAAAGCGGCATGGGGACACACCAGATTAATTAGTTTTTACTGTTTTCTGTTAGTTAAATTATTGCTTCTATTAAATAATCCCAAATAATTAATATATGCGTCGATAGACATTTTTATTTACTATGTAACCTGAAATTTTTGTGATAATTGGAGAATAAATTGATGTGTTCTTCAGTAAAAAACATGTCTAATCTGGTTTACAAAGAATCACCCTGCTGTATAATGTGGAAGCGGCGGCTTTATGGCCACTCAACGACAGAGCTGTAGTACAGAATGTATGTACATTGTATATTATATAGTACGTATATAATCTGTTGTGTTGTTTTCCCGGCGGTTAGTGGCTACTCTAGCCAGAACTCACTGGAGAGATTTTGTCTTATCAGTAGGAAGTGGGAAGACCAATGCACTTGTCCATAGGCCACGGTAACAACTTTCCATTAGGTGGGCCGTGTGCTTGTCTACGACCTAAGTAGTATAAAAAATACCTGTGCCTTAGGTACAATACATGCTGCATCAGCATACTCTTGGCCAATCCAATATGCGTAACTTTTCACTTTTCGTATCTATTATATTCTACTAGCTGTCCCGGCGAACTTCGTACCGCCATATTTTTCCCGTTCCCGCTGCACCTATTTTCTCACCGTTTAAACCTTCCCTGGACATCCACGAACATTTCAAGACTAAAATTAGCCAAATCGGTTCAGGTGTTTTTGAGTAATAAACTTACAACGAAAAGTGGCATTGATTTTTACATATTAGAAGAAGACTAGCTGTCCCGGCGAACTTCGTACCGCCATATTTTTCCCGTTCCCGCTGCACCTATTTTTTCATCCTTTAAACCTTCCCTGGACACACACGAATATTTCAAGACTAAAATTAGCCAAATCGGTTCAGCCGTTCTTGAGTTATAAAATAACAACGAAAAGTGGCATTGATTTTTATATATTAGATTGTCCATGATTTCAATCTTTAATGGTTCATTTCAAGGTTTAATATTTTGGTCATAGTGTTTGTCGCCGCGAGAAGGCACCCGTTTGTCTTCTCGCGGAATCTACTCTAGGACTCGTTTGCCAGTATAATATATTTGTGCAATTTGACTGAAACATATATGAATCATATCTCTGTATTGATTTTCAACGGATGAATGATGTGCTCGTATCTACGGTATGCAGTATGTGAGCGAGCCGTAAAATTGTGACAGGAATTTTACGGTTCGCTCCGAGAAATGCATTTTGAAAATTTCCAACGCTGCTCTTTTTTGTGATTGATCATGGAAATGCATTTTTGGGAAACATACGTCATATTTTTATAGTATTCACAGGCGCATTGTCAAAAGCTCTGAAGAATGTTTATGTAGATAAAACCGTGGAACTATATACTAACCGTGAAACCGGTCATAAAACAATAAGTCATTTGGCAGGTATTCACAATAGGAATCATGAAAAAGTTCTGAGACAGAGAGAAGATAAAGGCGACGACTGAAGAGGGGAAGAGGAAGACCTTCTATCATCTAGGCGACGAATGTCCAGAAGAACATGGAGCCAATAAGCGTCGTGAAGGGGATGACGCGCACGAGAGAACCAGGTGGCGTAACATAGAAAGCCGACCCCGAACGGGATAAGTTGAGGCCAAAGAAGATTATGTAGATTTGGAAACGATTAGCAGAAAATATTTTTTCTTGTTTTGTAAATGAAAATGGTTTTCGTATCTTCATTGTGTGCCACGGAAGGTTTAAAAAACAATTTTGGCACTCTGGAGCCAACAGAAGAAAAACCAGTGTGTTTAAGACGTAAAAAATATTTACTTCACAAAAGGTGCCCATGTCAATTGTTACAATTTGTCAAAAAGGTACTACTGTCCGTATTTCAACGGGAATGGGAACGCTAATGCAAACCTTGTATGTAGTGTAAACCACCCAACACTGACCGACTGGCCCGTCTAGCGTGACGGTCGGGCCTTCGCTTCTGAATCAAGGGTCACGGCATCGTGAATCGGCCGTCCAGTGCAAACACCTTTGTTCCTACAGCAGTCTGAATGGGTTCGGCTATTTATGTTATCTAGTGATCTCGCTTACCACTACTAAGTTCTAAATAATCTATACTAATATTATAAAGATTATTTTTAAGGTCCGTATTCCAGAACGTCACTTCTTGTCTTGAATCTGTCAATCGGTCAATCTGTCAAATCTGTCAAATCTTTTGAATGTCAGATCTGTCAAATCTGTCATCTGTCTATACCATATGTCCTCAGCAATGCAATTCTGTGAGCGCACAACGACGAAAACAACGTTGAGACAGCCTTGATGTAGATTGTCATTGGTCGATCTCCAGTGACGTCACGAAGTCTGACCAATGACAATCTCTGTCAAGGTTGTCGCAACGTTGTGATTCCTGTATTCTAGAATGAGTCCCATTCTAGAATACAGGAATACGACGCTACGAGTAATGGTTTGTTTGATTGAACGCGCTAATTTTTGAAAAAATCTTTTTGTGTTGAATAGTCCATTTCTTGAGGAAGGATATAGGCTATATGTTACCACGCAATTACTGAAGGGAGCGGAGCAGCAATCATAACTAGGGGTGAAAGAGGAATAAAATATGGGAAATCAGGAATTTTCGATTCCAGGCGAAAGTCATAGGTCGAATATGGAATACGCCGAGCTACAACTGTTGGGTACATAACCAGGGCAAACGCTTCCTTATTAGATAATTTAGTTCCTATAATTTATAATCAGCGATACTTAATAAAAGTCATGACAACATATCCGTGAGTTTATATTGCAACTGTTATTCGAATGACATACAGACAGTGATACACTGTAGTGAATCATGTGGTCATCGTGCATGTCGAACGAATCGCTATTTATATACATACCTATAATTGCTTATCTGACCGTTAGAGGACGCAAGAGGACATGACTACCTTTTATTTCGAGGAAACTATTACAGTCAGCATCAGATCTATCTTGACTACAAAGTTTCAAAACTCTCTTAATACAAAGGTATTAAGGGCAAGTTAAACTGTTTTATTGATTTAAATTATCGCCCGGGTTTGTACCAATATCGTCCGAACTAAAGGTGTGTACCAAATATCAGAACAATCAGTCAAGAGGGAGGGGGGAATACAAAGGTAATAAATAATTTTAAGTATAAACTTTGTTCGTTACGATCGATCTGATGCTGACTTTACAATAATAAAGTCACTTTTTAGGCGGAAACAAAATGTTTAAACTTGCTACTATCTCGGCAAGCAAGTTTTTTACTTTGTTTAAACGGTTTTATTTCAATGACTAAAGACTCAAAGTCATTAGTCATTGAAATTTTATCCTCTTCTTGTTGACTAATTGATCTGATATGAGGTATAAACCTTTAATTCCGTACGTGTTTATATTTGGGTTTTCACGAGGATCTGATGGATTTTACAAAACATAGTTCCAGAGATTAGCGTGATCAAAGAAACAAAGTAAATCTTCAGCTTAATTGTTAGTATCTACTGTTGCCCGCGCCGAGTATTTATTCCGTTCCCGCAACCCATGGGAACTCATTCCCGGGATAAAAAGTATATAGACCTATATAGACCATAATCGATCCCAGTGTCAAATTTCAGGCAGATCAGTTTAGCCATCAAAGCCCAAACATCCGAAACATCTTTATAAAATATTAGTAGAAAATTGTGTAGATATTAGTTATATAATAATTCTTCGATCACTGTATCTACGCAATTTCGTAGCACACAATATATTATATCCCTCATGTGATGTCATGTCAAGGCTTCATCTCGCATTATTCACCCCAATTCTCCGCGAAATCGGCTGTCAATTACTTGTATGAAACAGGTAATCAACAACATCGTGGTCGACTCACACCCTTTGCCACTTATAGAGATTGACACACAATAGCCGAGGCTCAAGTAACAGAGAATTAATTATTATTATTTGCGAAATGGATAAAATAGTGGAGAATTAACAGGTGTTAGAAATTGGATAGGAGCAATATCTAATTTAAATGTAGTTTTTAGTTCTAATATTTGATCCGTCCCTTGGAAATCCCTGTAATAATAAAGTACATGAATGTTGACTTCCTTCAATCTAAAGCTATTTAAATATTAGTTGATTACGCTTCAAAAAATTAAAAAAGGTCAGCATCGATTGATCTGAAATTTTAACCAGGTGCAATCGGCTTCAGATACGTTTTTTATCTACTTTCCACTTTTTTTAAGGTGTTGCAATTGGGTTACGCTCACGTTGGTCTAAATAGCGCTGTGTAGAAAGTCCTAAAATACTTATTGATTTCGACCGCATTTTAATGTGAGTATGAACTGAAATTACTTATTTTTATTTAGTACTAGCTGTTGCCTGCGACCAAATATAGCCCGCGACCAAATTTAGCCCGTGACCAAACATAGCCTATGTCCTTTTCCTAGGTCTAATCTATCTCTGTTTCTAATTTCATCAAAATTGGTTCAGTGGTTTAGGCGTGAAAGCGAACAAACAGACACAGAGTTACTTTCACATTTATAATATTAGATTTACGGAAACGGATTTAAGAACCTATGGATTTTTAGTTTTTCTTGGATTTTACATTTTTATTCTATTTTAATAAACAAACTACAAACATTATTATTAGAACCTAAACGGTTTGACAACGCCACGATATGACGTAATGCCTTGTTATTTTGCCTAATGGCCTACCGTTTGGACGTACGATAAAAAAATGTTTTGTTTTGACAGTCAACTAATCTAATAAGGATCTAAATGTTTATTTATGGAACTAAAAGGTGTATAATAATATGGGGCTCCGCCAAAACTTTTGAGGCCCAAGGCATCGCGAGTGTGACGTGACTCATGCATAGTTTAACTAGTTTGTGTTATGGGATCTAGAATGCAGATGGACATACTTAGATACATTTTTTTCTGAATACATATATCTACATAATTAAAAGTGGACGAAAATACCTATCAACTTGCAACTTCTTTTTAGGGGTCCGTACCCAAATGGCAAAAAACGGAACCCTTATAGATTCGTCATGTCTGTCTGTCTGTCCGTCAGTATGTCACAGCCACTTTTCTCCGAAACTATTAGGCCTATGCTGTTGAAACTTGGTAAGAAGATGTATTCTGTGAACCGCATTAAGAATTTTACACAAAAATAAAAAAAAGCATTTTTTTTTCATCAAACCCATACTTGTGGGATATCTATAGATAGGTTTTTAAAAATGCTGTTGAGGTTTCTAACATATTTTTTTTCTAAACTGAATAGTTTGCGCGAGAGACACTTCCAAAGTGGAAAAATGTGTGTCCCCCCTCTAACTTCTAAAATAAGAGAATGATAAATCTAAAAAAAATATATGATGTAAATTGCCATGCAAGCTTCCACTAAAAATTGGTTCGAACGAGATCCAGTCAGTAGTTTTTTTTTAATACGTCATAAACCGCAATTTTCGCCTTTGCTACTACGGAACCCTTCATGGGCGAGTCCGACTCGCACTTGGCCGATTTTTATAATTGAAATATGTCACAAGTACAAACAGATATTTATATGTATAGTACTAAATTTTACACTGAGCGAGAAAGAATCGAACCCGTGGCAATCAACATAATAAAATTCAAGTAGTCATTTGTAACGTTAACACATGTCATGTTAACGCAAGTCTTCCATTTAATACAATTTCACTTTCACACGATAGGAATAGACACATTGATTGCCTAATAAGCGCAATAATAGGGGCAGTGACGTCATATAGGGGCTAGGTCGTCCCTAAATTGAACCATATGGACAAGTTTATTTATAGCCGTGATAGAATAGACAGTGTCTGTGAGTTTATGACAGATGATATTGGACAAATGTCTCCTGGAATTTTGTTGATGTTTAGAGTTTCAGAGACAGTATTCAACGTGGACAGACAACGTTGCCGCTTTGTTGAACAAAGTTCCACGTTGCCGTAAAAACATGTTGAGCAACATATCGGGCGACATTTTTTTCCTACTATCATTTCAGTCATTTGGAATTTTCTACCAAGTTTTAAATCGAATGTTTAGAAGTTTAGAATTTTGGTCTATCGCCTTATCGCCTTTGGGTTGTGGAGGTCAGGTGGCATTCGCATCACGAAAAATGTCGAAGTGAGACAGACAGAAGACTTCAAGGTGAAAGCTTCGGATGCGATTGGGATTAACGTTAGGAAGAAAAAGAGAAAGTTTAGAATTTCAGTTTTGTCGCCGCGCCGTCCATGCTTGATTTTTTTCCTCCTGAATTTTTTTGGGTTTTATAATATTATTTTATCACGTGTAGGTAGTCGTTGTTCTTCATTGGGGCCTACAATGTGTCGCGTGAATACGTCACGTGAAGTACTGTATGGATCGCTCAAGTAGGACAACAACAAAAAACTACGTTTACAAAAACCGACTTGACAACCAAGGTAGGTTTGTAACTTCTCACGAGACCGACTCCAAAACTGACAATAATTTGTAATAAAGTTTTTGAAGAATACACAATTACTTTTAACTTTTTAGTGCATTTTATTTTTATTGGAATAGTTTTTTGAAGTCGGTTTTTGTAAACGTAGTTTTTTTTTTTTTTTACTTTTTAGTGTCTATAATAGGCTATTCTGTAAGCTACAGTAGGATTGCTACGGGTAGTCTATAATATTTCGTTGTTTTTTTAGTAGCTATGAGTAGGCCTTCGAAAGGTGCAGAAATTTAGTGGTCTAATTCAGTCCAATATATCTTCAATGATAGTACCTACTTACCATGGTATTGACTTAAACTTGTCGATAACTTAATCGAGACATTCATGCTATACATCAAATGAGTTCTCCTCTTATACTCATATGAGCTTCTGATGTAATCAGGAAAATACGTCTCCATGAAGATGATGATGATGATGAATGATGACATTTAGCCCGACGTAGACTAGGTAATTTTAGCACGCCCTTGACCATCGCAATGAGGTGACATAGACACCGTGTCACAGGATCGTCATAAAACTAGCTAATTTCTTATCACCTATTTGATTTCGAGGAGTTCTCTGGTGTATCTCCGGAGTTCAAGGTCCAGTACCCATGAAATTAATATGGAACTACCTGTGACTAATACCGAACCCAATGCAAAAAGATTTTTCGAAACCAGTTCATAAACGACGGAAATATGGGACAACATATATAAGAAGTTGGGTAAAAATTTGAACTAAGAAAACACAAAAAACATCATAAAATGAAAACTACTGGGCCAAACTATGTTAAACTATGGGACCAAATGACAACTATTTCGCATCGATTAAAAAAAGAATCACGGAAATCGCATCATAAAGCTAGAAGTAATCGGTGTGCATACATAAAAAAAACTCATCGAATTGAGAACCTCCTCCTTTTGAAGTCGGTTAAAAATAGAAAGAAATCGAAAACGGGGACAATCAAGAATAAGCCGAATTTTCGACTTTCAAGATTTATTTACGTAACTACATAGTTAGAGGTGAAACTATAAACAAGAAGTATATTTACTCTGTGGATGAAACTAATAAAAGGTGTATTAAAAAGAGTGGCCGTAACTTTTATTACATACTGCGTTGTTTTCTTGCTGGCACTATTCATAGAGAATTTTATACAGACTATCCGACTTTTGTGTTACTTGGTAATCTTTATGTTTTTATAACCAATCCTGTGCATCCCCTAAGGGGTAGTCAGGGTTGTATTTCACGCTGATATTTCGCGAACTATATTTTTGATCCGAACATCGTCCTGGCAAGTTTCCAGTTACTGTGCTGATATGAGAATTTGCGAATAGAAAATCCAATAATGTTTTGCACGATCACACGCATTTTAGCGGTAAATCTTCTAGTAGTCAATCCAATAACAAAAATCACATCACACTCGGTACAACCCACAATTTTACTTAAATCATTTTTACGGTCTCGGATAGTGAACCGTTCCTTCATGATTATTATAGATAAGTATCAAAGTTCACCGTCACGTTCCAAATTCTTGTTTATATAATATAATATGTATATATTCACAAAAAATATATCTAAGTATGTTTATCAGCATTCTAGATCCCATAACACAAGCTTGCTATGCTTTACTTTGGTTCAAGATATCGCTGTGTAATATGTTGGGAAATATTTATTTATTTATTTAAGATTCCTACTAATTCGATTTAGGGATGGGTATGCTTTTCAGTATAAAATGGCCGCTCTACTTAATGTCCACTTCAGCTAACCTTTATTTACATAATAGTCCTCCTTTTAAGCCAAACCCGTAGTTAGACTGCAATAAATTAATTTTAACAAAAAAGTTTAACCGACTTCAAGAAACGAAAAAGAGGCACTGAAAAGCGAAAAATAACTTAATTTACAGACTTACTGATTTAATAGAAGTCAGCCAGCCAACTTTGTTTGTTGTGTCTGAACTACTATGATGCAATCAATTAAAATATGGCCTCTTGGGCTAAGCACCGACTTCTAATAAATCAGTAAATTATTTTTCTCTTCTTAGTGAGTTTGTACAGTCTCACGACTGTACATGCGCTGCTGACGCTGCACTACAGATCGAACCGGCGACGCGCGTCATTAATTGTTTCACAATACAGTGTATTTTAATCGACCACGAACCTTTGAGACTATCATTACGACGTTACCAGTGAAAACTATCCAGGAAAGGTTGGCCACTTATTTATACTGTAACCTTTAACTTAACAATATACGTCACAACTACTTTCGGCTATCTTTCCTTTGGGTCTCCACAACAACTACCACTACCACATACTCCACAACAGGAGTCGATGTACCAGGATAACGTAAAAATATATATATAAAAACATCTGAATTGAAAACCTAATCCTTGTTTAGAAGTCGGTTAAAGGTCCAATATCAATGAAATCAATATAGGACTACCTTAAAAGTATGCCAAAGCGAATACAAAAAGATTTTTTAAAATCAATGCATATACACCGGAAATAAAACTGAATATTCAAAACACTTCTGCGTATCCCCTTCAAAGGATTCAGGCGTGATGTTATGATGTGTGATGGCAGAAACATTGCAATAATATGCGATTACAGCAATCGCGGCTTATTTCCTGGTACTTTTTGAAGAGTTCTTTGGTCTAATCTTGGAAATCCATCATCAGATCTTTACGAAATTTAAATGGGATCATTTCGGAATAATCTACTTAGGAACAGAAAAAGAATTTCATTCAAAATCTGTCTAGAATTGGTTTCACAATCGCGTAACAAACATACAAAAAAAAAAATAGGGTACGAATCGAGAACTTCCTTTTTTGAAGTCGGTTAAAAAGCGGACCCCAGAGTCAGAGGTGAAAGCTTCGGTGACGACTGGGATTAACGCTAGGATGAAGAGATGAGTACTCCTTTTTAGGTATCCGTTCTCAATTATTTCAAACGTTTAAGGTATGATTCTGAAGCCGACCGCATACGACAACTGCCGACGTATGCAGCAGATCTGTGCACACATTACTTGTTAAACTCCGTTACGTATAAAGGGGACCATTGAGAAGCCGCAATGAACAATGCGCATGTGCTGCGTGCGTCGGCTGTTGTCGTAGGCGGTCGGCTACGGAATCATATCTTAGGTCAGGTACTACCGTAATATAACAAAATCCATTATTCAGATAGCCAGGTGGCACTTAAACAGGCCAATAGAGAAGCAGGGCAAAGTAAACTCCCACCTACGACAAACTACCCTTGTGAGTAAATCGCTTACATATTCATGAATC
Source organism: Eilema depressum (assembly GCA_914767945.1). Taxonomy (NCBI): domain Eukaryota; kingdom Metazoa; phylum Arthropoda; class Insecta; order Lepidoptera; family Erebidae; genus Eilema; species Eilema depressum. The sequence goes on along the minus strand of OU612012.1, from coordinate 27,801,334 downwards.
CATCGATAACATTTGATCACTCTCGATATAAAACAGAAAGGTGAGCGTCAGAAAGGTGAGCGTAGGCTCCGTTCACACCTTACATTTTGTGGGTCGGTACTCAAAATATGAAAATGGAACGATATTATCAATGCTTCACTATCCGTCTGTCTTTTTCATCCTAGCGTAAATCCCATACGCATTCCAAGCTTTCACCTTAGAGTTTGGGGTCCGTTTTACCAGTCTAAATGCGAATTTGGCTGGACTTCGATATTTTTCGTGAAGCGACTGCCATATGACCTCCACAACACAATGGCGATATTAGACGATATCGAAGCATTGCAGCTAGACCAATTGTTGAACTTTTTAGGGCTGCAACTACCCGTAACGACGGCGACGGTTTATAGATGTTCGTATGGCAGCCGGGATCGACGGTTTAACGTGCTCTCTGAAGCACGACGAAACCAATGCAAATATCCATATCATATACCTACCTACATGCATACAAATATTTCCACTGCGCGGGGATCGAACCCGCAGCTCCTGCGTAGCGGCCGCGTTCACTACCACTCGTCACAGAGGCTGTATCTACCTATAGGCTTTATTTCATTAATGGTGATAGCTAGACAATTGAAAATTTCCCGAGTGTTTTATTTCTGAAACTATTGTAATAACAAATACTAAAAACAGAATAAAGTTGTATAGATAACGGTACGAATTTTTGTGCGCGAGTCTGACTGGCTTTTGGTTGGTTTTTTGTGTTTGTTTTCGTCAATCAACCAGGTATTCACACGGTGGATTTTCATTCGTGTAAAAACTAATTGCCGCAGTAGACAGAGCTTACTATGTGCCACTGCAAACCAAATATCTACGTGAGAATTCGTTTGAACTGTGTACGATATTATTGCAGTAAAAACGTCGTACTGTGAATAAAAGTTCTAATACAGTTGACAGGGAATTTATAAATATATAGGTATGCCCTTTTCATACAAATTTATATGAAAATGTGTATACTTATATCCTTAGTTGACTGTGCCATATATATGCGACAAAATACGTAAAGACGTATCGTATATTGCAAAAAATCTTTCAGGATTATACCAAGTGAACGAGGCCTTATATTAGGTACCTTCACATGCAAATTGTGATGTTGTGGATGTATGAAGTAGGAGCGCATACATGGATGCACACATACAAGCTGCTCTCACTAATTAAGTATGAATATTCAATGTATTTTATGATTTGATTATTACCCGAATATTAATCTCTATTAAATTGGGTGTATTGAGTCGCCGGACACCTGTTGTTTGATGGATGGTTGGATCGTCAGAGGGCATTAGCTTGAACCAAAATCAGCCAATGGATAGCCAAAAGGTAGGTATATAAAGTAGTCAAATATCATTTATAGTGTTGATATTTTTAGAATCAAAACACATTTCTTTTTGAAAACTTAACAGAACCTACCTACAAAAGAGAAATTCGATGGCCGGCGTATTGTAGAAGAAAATCCCTAAAGGGGTAGGCAGAGGTGTATTAACACCCACATTTCGCCAACTATGATTATTATCGGTCTCACGTAATAGGGGGCGAGGCTATTGCTCTCTAGCGAGCTCTTAGTCATGGGCTGTATGTTTACTGTCGGATGGACAACAGCCCTATCCTTTAGTCGCCTTCAACGTCACCCACAGGAAGTGATGAGGTGGCCCTATTCTACTCCACCTCTAAGTCCACCAATGGAAATTACAAAATGAAAAATACAAAACAATGGTGAATTATGCAGCCTAGTGGGTTAATAATATGGCTGCATTCTGTTGTTTATCTTAAACCTCATTTCGAAACAACGCAACAACCTCTTAACATATTCCTAGACCAATGGCCTATTTTATAACTCAAAACAAAATTATATTCAAAAATGGAATGTGGATTTATTAAAATGTATCCCATCTATAATTCAAGAAACACGGGATCTATTACCATCTAACGTGCACGTGGGCTGCGGGCTCTGATACCTGACCCACTTTCAATTTCATTTATTTTTCATGCAAACCGCATTACTATACAAGAACCAAGGATTTTGCTCCGTTCAGATAACTCCACAACACATTGTATTAAGGTTTAAATTGCTTTGTACGTAAACGTCGCATGTCTCCCTATCATTTTTATTTGCCAATGTCTCTGTGTTTTCGTTAGACTGTGGTAAGTTCTATAATGAAAAAAATACTTTTCTTTTCTTAACAAAGCTAAGAAACACACTGCTGATTTGATAATGAACGGTTACCGTAGCCTATACATAATTGAGAAACCAGATATACTACTTGTACTATTTCACGTTGGAGAAACTAGGAGAATCCTAGTGGAGAAGATTTATTAACTATAAGAAATTCAGCTTAGGTACCGACTCCGATTTGAAGTTAGTAGGCACTTCTCCGGTAAAACTAAATATACGGGGTTAGTAACAATATAAATCAATGTACGAGGCAGTCTTTGGCGACTACTAAGTAACTTATGAAAAAAGTAAAAAGTTTTCAAAAAATGTAGGTCATTTAAGAAGACAAATTATAGAACTACTATTTGATAGAATTAGCACTTGCCTTTCACGATATAGAACACAAAATATAATATGGACGGACGACAACGGTCCGAGTACGAATCACACAATAAAAGTAAAGTTAGATTGAAATAATATTACCTACTTTAAGGGGTGATGGTAAGTCTCCTGGGAAATAACAAATGACAAGAAAGAGACGAAACCACGATTGAATGTTTCGTTTACTATTTTGCGATGTGCATTTATGTCTGTGTTTGTACAGAATAACTCATTTTGTGGAGTAGCTTAACTCTTAGTTCCTACAAGCGCACTGAGATACTGAAAAGATTTGTCTTTGAAGCCTTTTAGCTCCTGTCTACAATCGAAAGCTGCCGTAAGCTGCTTACACCGCAGTATTCTTCCAGACATCATGATTTATCAGACTGTCTATAGTATTATAGTACTTTAGTCTCTAGAGTCGACATCAGACTGCAAAATCTTTTCGCGCCTTCAATGAAAATAAATAAGTCTGTTCTAACATTTTTTTATTAATTTTGTTTGCAACGGCGCGCGGCGGCGCGGCGGCGGCGGCGTTTTGAATGTTCGCTGCATGCGTCTGCGGTTGGCTTTATCCACAGATACCCGATATTTGAACAAAATTATTTTGTGATCATTATAATTGCTGCCCCCAGGCTACACTATTATCCGGTCAATTAGTGGTAATAAAACAAATTTATCTTAACGCGTAAATTAATACATAATACATTTGATGTTTGATATTGTTTTTAAAATTCTTTGTAATGTTTTCTACTAATTAGGTCCTATTTGCGGTATTACTTAATATTTTCATAAAAACAAACATAGGTATGTATGAGAGGTTGAAAAATTAATGTTATTTGATAAATAGATCATAAACATTTTTATATCTACAAGATATAGGTACATTTTAAGCTTCTTTGTACTTTACTACTGAGAATTTACAGTTGCTACAGTCGCTCCCAATAAAGCCGAAAAAACCAAGCTGACAGACAGAGATAAAAAAATTAAAAATTGCGTGTTTATAAGATGTTTACAATTTACAACACGAATGGAAAGACATTTTCTCTTTGAGATAAGGACGATGCGACGGCTTAACTCTACTCAACTTGAACAGTAAGCGAAAAAAAGGAGAAGTTATCAGGTAGAAAAGTATTAAGGAATTGAATCCCATCTTTGTAACTCTTTTAATTAAGTAAGCATTGTACGGATACTTTTGTTCTCAGTCTACAGTTCTCATTTTATCAGCTTTCGCTGTGAATTTTTGAACCGGTCAATTCGGACTAGGCGGGAAAATGCTCAAGCCTTTTTTAAGTGCTAATTAATTACCAACCTTATTATATTTAGACAAGGCTGAAAGTACTATGCAGTAGTCAGTTAAGGTTGATATTTAACTACCACTTAAAACTGTTTGAACATTATCCTGCCATTTATATACTTTTGCATAAAAATGCAAGGTAGGTTATCTCTTTGTTGTCGGGTGGATTTGAATTAAAATTACGATTGCGTGCAATAAAATTACTTTATATCGGAAGTTTCGCATCAGAGTTTCGGACGATTGGTGCCATAAAATGCATTTTATCCGCAATCCGACCGAAGATGTCACGAGTCTTCTACGCTCTTAATCACACCAAAAGTACTTCATGGCCTTTGATTCTTGTTTCGTGCGAGCGTGAATATTCTATAGGTAGATACAACTACCGTCCCTATCTGGCTCTGGCTACGCCCGTGGTGTACTTCGGACTTACGTTAATTTATTAATTTTCAAATAATGTATGAAAATCTACCGAAATTAAATTATTACTCTGCTCCCTTGGGTAGTGTGTGATAATTTCGGGCGTGATGTTATGAAGACTATAAACCATCTTCGATAAACGGAATAATCGACATAAAGAATTTTCGAACAAACAAACAAACTCTTCAGCTTTATATTAATACATATTATAGATTTTGCTATTAAATTTTTTTTTTAATGTAAAATCAATGATACTTTCTAATCCTATTAATATTATAAACGTGAAACTTTGTAAGTATGGATGGATGGATGGATGGATGTTTGTTACACTTTCACGTAAAAACTAGAGAATGGATTTTAATGAACTTTACAATAATATAGCTTATTCATCAGAATAACATAATAGGCTACGTTTGGTCGCGATGACCGACATCCACGCGGGCGGAGCCGCGGGAAACAGCTAGTACATAATAAAATAGGTACCTAAATATGACAATAAAGGAGAACATTACTTCTCACGATCACGCGAAATCGACCTAAGTATTACAATGAGTGTTTTGTGTGGATCATCTAGTCAGAAATACTCCGTATCTGAATCATATACGATATCAAAGCCGGCTAGCAGGTCAGTTATGTCGGTCTCGAACCAACTACGCACGATGTCTCGTGCCTCAGTTGTTAGGGTGTAAGTTGACCCAATTAGGCATTGCCCTCGCTGAGTAAACACAGTACCTATCGATACGTCGCGCGTCGATTCGGTATAATTAATTCCTAGTCTTGAATTAAGATGAAACCGTTATACTCATAATGTGTACTAAAATATTCTCTACACATGGTATTCGGCTAATAGAGGCTACGATATCAGTATAATTAGCAATTACAAAACACTCACATCCCTCGAATCAGCGTAGCTACCCGCCAACCCCGCACCACCCACGAGTAATCTGAGTATGTAGCTATACTCCTTTCATTACGTACTTAACTATACGTAAACAATCTTCACGTGTCTTTTTAATATGTTTTGTTTAAAAACTCAGTTTATTAATATTTTTCTGTTCGGAAACTCATTTTAAAGACTCAAAACCGATATCGAACCACTGGTTAGTCAGTTAGTTAGCCTAGTTTATTTGTTTATGTGTTATTATAAAAAGTCGCTACTAGATACTTTTAGTTAAGTACCAAGTATATAGTAAGAAATTATAGATTAATTGCCTGAAATATTCTGCTCCAATTTCAAGATTTTACAAATGCTACTATCGCATAAATTTAATTATGGTAGGTACACACACAACCCTCTAATATTACAAATACGAAAGTTTGGATGTTTGTAATTCAATCATGCTCTAACTACTGGACGGCTCTGGCTTTAATTTGGTACCTGGAATGTGTTATTAGGATATTTTTAATAAGTTCCCATGGGTTGCGGGAACGGGATTGAATTCAACGCGTATGGAGCCGCGGGTTTCAGCTTGTTTTCCATATTTCGGCATAATCGGGCATTATTTTTAGATTTCTTGGAAATACGAATTCAGTATTAAGCCTCCAAAAACCTGCTCATTTACATAAATTTTATCTGAACTTTGACGGTTCATAGTGCACTACTCATAATTATAAAAATAAAAAATATAACTAGCAACCTTGTAAGTGTACCTAATGAAGATTCAAAGTAACAAAAAAGTGTTTCACAGACTTATTAAAAAACACGTATTTCTTAAAGCATCTTTTATGACATTTGTTGACGATAGACCAACTGGGTAAGGCTATCTGAAAATAAACATACATTACCAATTTTCCCTGAATACGTGGACTACTGAATACTATACCGAAAAATATAGTGATCTATCGTCAAATTTGAAGAAAAGCCTAGCCAAGCCAAGTTCTGCAGTCGATTTATACGATATTCACGTAAAAGGATGGATTGTGTACAGTGTAATTGTATTTTTATCCGGGAATCACGTGGATTATAAACCAAATAAAATTTGCATTTAATACTTTTTATGAGAGGGAGGAGGTTCTCACAGAAAACGCTCGACACGCAGCATACTACTCAAGGAAATATGGGTCAACATGGACCAAGCGGCAAAATGCTCGAGCACTTTTAAATGTTAATTAAATACCAACTTCATTCCATTTAGACAAAGCCGAAAATGGTATGCAGTTGTACGATAAGACTAGCGCGCTTTTGAATACTATTTTAAGTTTTGTTTTAATTGAATAATGCTGATGTTTAATTAACACTTTAAAAGTGCTCGAGCATTTTGCCGTTTGGGTTGTGTTGACCCTTACTTTGTAGTTGGAATAACGCTCAACAGTAGTTTTAGATGTCACTTTCTAATTTTATTTTAGTACCAAGTAGATTTTTTTTTTCAGTTTATAAAACGCGTATTGAGTTATCTACAATTTGAGTTGCGGCTACCGACTTTGAAGGCTTGAAACTTATTTTGAAACACAATTAGGATTTGTGCCTATGTTTTTGCCCGGTACCGATTTTTTTTTCTAAAACTATTATTATACATTTATATTACTATGGCCAGTGTTATACCTCATAATATCAGCTATCTACAAGTGAAATACCGTCGAAATCAACGTAACCTCTTCGTACAATAACCGGAACAAACAGAAATTCAATTTTATTGATTCATGTATTTAAAAATATTACACTACTAGTAAAGTCATGTCATGGTGACTCATAATTCGCTTACATGTTAGCATTTTACGTAATGTTATGATTCATGAGTGATTAAAATACTGTAACCTTTTTCTTGTTCAATACGCTTACTACTCATACTTAGCAAATACTACGTTCGGACGGACAGCTGCTCATTCATCATCAACATCAATAGTAACTTTATTTCGTAGCGGTAAGGTTGAATTTCGTTTATTATGGTATCAAGTCTTACCAAGTTACCACAGAGGATTATAAATATCTATAGGATTAAAAATAATCTATAATGTTATAAAATTGTAAATTAGTTGTGTCTGTACGTTGGAGATAATCAATACTTGGGTTATGTTAAATTAACAACTCATACAAAAAAATATTTTTTCCGAAAACTAGGTAATAAACGAATATTTATGTGTTTTTTTTTAAATTAGAAATGGTCAGACTTACAATCTGCCGGTCTATGGTATTTAAAATCGAACGGTCTGCATCGAATGGTTGAATAAAACCGGCGATGTGTCCCAAAGTTGTCATTAACGCGGGTGGAGCCATGAGACTCAGCTAGTAATTTATATAAAACAAGTATGGAAATGACACTAGCGCCAGATACAGCCAAGGTCATGATCACGACCTTCCGTCTCGCGTTTTTCTCTTTATAGCATGTCATTATTTCACCAGTTTTGTAAAAAAAGTAACAATATTACCAATGAACAAAAACATCGCTGAAGACAGGACGTACGGTCCGTCTCCCTTGGCGAATCGATACTTCTCCTTAATTATAGTACAGTCAGCATCTGATCGATCTTGACTCAAGGTGAGCCCTTGCCCTTAGGTTCAAGAAATGTGTCCTGTCCCGAGGTATGCCTTGGTATGCCCCCCTTCCTGTTGACTGATTGATGTGGTGGTACACACCTTTATTTCGGACGTTAATACAATCTACATCAATAAAACAATTTGGTATTAACATCATTGGTAGGTAAGTATTAAGATCATTTTGAGTACTTCGCTAAACAAGACAAGATCGATTAGTGCAGTAAGTCGGAATAATATTACTATTTTATTTGGACGTAGAAATAATAGTTCAGGATAATATTTTCCCTGAATCGACGCCGTGACCTTCACACCTTATTGGCGATATTGAACTTCAGCTTATAGAAGGGAACTAAAATGGCTACATTGAGCGATTCAGCTCAAAACGAGTAAGATGAATTCCTAGAAAATCTCGATTGATTTCGATAAAATTCGTATAATGGTCACTCATATGAGCAGAATCACAACAATTCATTTACTAAGCAGGTTGCAATTTCGTGGAAATATCGCCGCATGACATAATTTTATTGTAATACGATTCCAAGAAAGTGGCCTTTTCAGACCTGTAGGACCCCGATTCTCCTAATTTTCGAAAAATTCTATAAAATTTGTTCATTACCTACCTTTTTTCATTCACTCTACAAGAGGCCATTTATTTTTAGCTTTAACAGCATGCCTAATAGTAAAATCTAAAATGTAATGGCATTTTTGCAGTGTGTTTTTTAGGACACTCCAATTTAACTTGACCTCCTCTGATGGCTGTCTGTGGCATGATAGTAGGTTTGCTATGACTTAAATTAGCAAAATTTGGGTTTTTTATACTACTTAGGTCGCAGACAAGCACACGGCCCTCCTGATGGTAAGAGGTTACCGTGGCCTACGGGCGAGTGCAACACCAGGGAAGTTACACTCGTGCTGCTGACCCTGTAAGAACCTGGGCTCCACGTTGCCTGAACTGAACGGATTACGTTGAGGTTATTTTTGTTTGAAAGGTCTTAAAATCTTAGGGTTATTCGATCGCAAATTGATTTAATAGAACCGGATATATGAGCAAAAGTAGCTTTAACCGACATCCGTGCGGGCGGTGCCGCGAGCATTAGCTAGTACTTTATAAAACTGATTTAAACAAATTTTGCTGTGAATAATTTTGTGAGAAAGATTACACATATTGAATCACAAAATAAGTAAATGATAGTACCTACCTAATTCATATTCAGCTCAGCATAAAGGCCCTGGTTGGCATCCGTATGTCGACAGTGGAATGCTTCAGGCTAGGAATTTTAGGCACATATAAAGGAGATTCCGATGATTCCATTCTATATCTACTTGCATTATTTATTATTCTTGAACTGTAAATATGTAACAAGCACCCTAAAGATATCAGGATATATATAACTGTGCCTTGGTGAGTACGATAAGCTGTCGCGCATCGGTCCCGGTTGCCATACGAACATCTTTGACAATCGGTTACGGGTAGTTGCAGCCCTAACAAGCCCTTCAACTTGTCTAAGGTGCCCATTACACGGTAGGTTTTGCTGTCAGTTTAACCACCAATTACGCCGTGATTGACGAATAAGCTATCGTCTAATAGTCGTGATTGTGGTTCAACTGACAGCAAAACCTACTGTGTAATGAGCACCTAACTGCAATATTTCGATATCGCCAATGGGTTGTGGAGGTTGCTACACGGAAAATATCATAGTTTAGCCGCCTCGCAGTTATTCTGGGATAAAGCTGACCCCGGACTCCGAGATGAAAGCTTTGCATGCGACTGGAATTAACACTTGGATGATGACTTGTCTACTTATGCGTGTGCACGCAAACATGCACCCACACTGTGTACTGTACGTGCTATCATATTAAAGCAGACCTCGGCCTCCGAGATGAAAGCCTCGAATGCGACTGGAATTAACGCAAGGATGATGACGATTTGTCTATTATGCGTGTGCACGCAAACATGCACCCACACTGCGTACTACACGTGCAATCAATATTATGTGTTTTTGCACGAAATTCGCTCACACATATATGAGCCAACGTACGGCCAAAGATAATTATGATAGAGCGCTTCGTACGTGACTCTGAAACATGTATCCAGAACCCAGACACGAAGTCGTTAATCTATGTTATAACAGGCAGGCAGGTTCATTCATGGAGGCTGGAGGACTGACTGTAAACTATCACAGTACACACACACTGTGCTATAAGTTTATTTATTATTTACCTATGGCATCTCTCTAAGGCAGGGATTAGATTAGCGAGTCAATAAATATACCTATTTCCTACTTAATATTATAAATGTGAAAGTTTGTGTAAATGGTTGGATATTTGGACGTTGGACGTTTGAAATTCAATCACGCTCTAACAGCTGAACGGATAATATGGCTGAAATTGGATACAGATGGGTGAGATGAGATGGTACAGGGATGGATTTTGGTCTAGAAGAACATAATAGACTTTTTATCCCGGTTATATGTTCCCAAGTGTAGCGGGAACTAGATCAAAACTTCACGCAGGCGGAACCGCGGACTAGTGATGTACAAGCCTCGAGGCGCGAGCTCTGAAAAAGACTCCCGAGTCGTCGGGCGCCATACAAACGAGGCGAGCCTTGTAAATGACACCGAGCTCTAGCCAAAGGGACTCGGACGCCTCGAGACTTGTACATCACTACCGTGGACATCAGATAATACAATATCATAATGTACGAATCGTGTTTGCACATTAATAATATTAATATTATATTGACGAGATTCCAAAGATCGTCTAGTCCTTAGATTCCTTGGGTGTAATGGGACTAATCCCATCCGAAAAAGTCTAAATGACATTTTTTGCCGTGGTTGACAATAGCAGAATTGGGGTCCAGTAAGTTTTAAACGAGGTGTACGGGACCCTAAGGGCTTTGGCCTTAAACCAAACTCGTCAGCATATGTTGCTGATTGCCAGACGAGACTTTGGTGTAGGCTTTTCTTTCGCCAATATTTGTTAAAATAAGAGTACGATAAATTAAATTTTACAAGCAAGCTAAAAGATATTGTCTCTATCTACCTCATAGGTAAGAGGTGTGATGGTATGTACGTACGAACAATTCCGTGAACTGAGTGAGGGGTGGCGCGCCGACATGTCATATTGACTTTGATGTAATTCAATTCAATTCAATTTTTTGGTGTGGCAAGCTATGCCGAAGTTGTCGGCCAAATAGTACATTAACATTTGACAGTGACAACCGATTTTACCATTTCACGGCACTTTTACGGCCATTCATTGGGTTATTAGACGGAAGTCATGTTCGGCTTTAGTCATGTTCTACCCTTGGTCATGAATTTTTCAAGTTCACTTTTTGTCATATTCTGATTTTGTCATGTTCTGCTTTCGTCATGTTCTGTTTTCGTCATATTCTGCTGTCATCATATTCAGCGTTCGTCATATTCTGCTTTCGTCATGTTCTGCTTTTGTCATATTACGATTAAGTCATGTTCTTCCAGTTCTGTCGGGGTCGATGCCGCGCTGCTATTAAGCTACTTGTCTACTAAGTCTGTACTTCTTGATACGACGCGCATCGTGCGGAAGTTCCTTTCTCTGGAGCCCTAACCACCGGTAACTTGGTCCCTGTACCCGATACCGGTGGAGCACTGTTTGTATATATTTATAAAGAGATTTTTTTATATGTATTTATTTAAAAATATAATTTATAAGTTTGTTAAATGTAATAATGAGATAATATTATTAATTATTAATATTATAAAGAGGAAAAATTTGTTTTTGTTTGTTTGTAACGAATAGGCTTCGAAACTACTGGACCGATTTCAATAATTCTTTCAAATGCTACAATATCTGTGAGTAACATCACGCTACTACAAATGGAGCAGTAAATCGGGCAGTTTTCCATACATCTTTACTAATATTATCAAGAGGAAAGATTTAAATTTTTGTACTCGAGTAAACTCAAGAACTACAAAACCCATTTCAAAAATTCTTTTACCATTTGATTAGAAAGCTGCATTATTAATGAATGACTAACATAGGCTACATTACATTTTCGAAAAATATAGGGATCCTTACTAAAACTTCGGGTGCTTCCAGTTTTAATAATGTAACCCTTGGGTGTAAAAAAATAATAAAAGACTGCCTCCATGGCGTAGCGGTAGTGAACGCGGCCACTACGCAGGAGGCGCGGGTTCGATCCCCGCTCAGTGCAAATATTTGTGTGCATAAAATATGAGTATTTGCATTGGTCTGGTTGTACCTCGGAGATCACGTTAAGCCGTCGGTCCCGGTTGCCATGAGAACATCTATGGCAGTTGTTACGGGTAGTTGGAGCCCTCAAAAATCCAAAAATCAACAGTCTAGCTGCAAAGCTTCGATATCGCCTCATGTTAACATTGGGTTGTGGAGGTCAGATGGCAATCGCTCCACAGATAATATCGAGGTCTATATCAGGCGAGGCGAAGTCAAATTGAAGTGCCCTATAAAAAAAAAATATAGCAATGATTTACTAAACATGAATGACATGACTAAACATGAACATGACTAAAGAATAACATGACCAAATGGAAACATGACTAAAACATAATATGACTTAAGCAGAATGTAGTTATGGCTATACAAGAACATGACTAAACCAGAACATGACTAGATCAGAATATGACCAAGGGTAGAACATGACTAAAGCCGAACATGACTTCCGTCTAATAACCCCATTCATTCAACAACAAGAAAACCATTTCACGGAATGGTTGGTTCATCTATACATCTATAAATAAGTTAAAATAAGTTTTTAGTCAAACCTGATATGAGGCAGCATGCAGGTACTTACCTGAAATAAAAAGAAGAAAAAATTAGTATGCCTGTCCGACCTAGTAAGTGGTAGTATACCTAACAAAAATACCTATATTAAATCACACAGAAATATTTCAATTTTCCCTCCATTTTCCTCATATTTCATAAATAGAACTGCTACGACTTCCACTGACAAAACCTTTTAGAATTAATATAACTACCTGGTATTCATGCAACATCAATTACAAAAGAAATGCTTCAACAGATTTAAAGAAATGCAATTTCATAAGGCTTTAGTATATTTTTAGATCAAACGGCTTTACGTAGGACGAATGTCGATGTTCCTCTGCGAACGTCCATTAATTCTTGTGGAAAGACTTCGTCAGACGGAAATATTTTATTTTAAATACTATGTGGGTAGATCCAACCCACATAGTATAAAATAATGTAAAACATTCCTTGTACTGAAAGCTTAAGACCTTTCAGTACAAGGAATGATGCAATTTTCAATAGCAAGGGATTTTACAGTTAGGATGTTTTGAGGTCCTACCAAGATCCCTTACTCTATTTATTAGCCAGTACACCTTTTGGTTGGGGAGTTTTGGTTTGAAAGGACAGATATCAATCGCTCCCACAAGTCGAAATAGCATCATCAACAACATCAAGTGGATCCCGGATGTGTATATTGAGGCAGGTTTTTCACCCACTTCTCGTCTTAGCTACGTTAACTTTATACATTTTCAAATTTCTTGCCCTATCCATAAAAATTAACTTAATATAACAGAAATGAGACATACTATGGCATATAAAATACTTGGAAACTGCATACAGTATACATCCAAAAATATGCAACAATAACCTTCATAATAATCATCGGTAAATACGCGAGAATGACATCAGCCATAGAGCTTGCCACTTAATTAGTTCATTCAAGATATTCTGGTGGGAAGCCATTCAATTTTAAGTTTAAACGTATTATCTTAAAGCTTAAAATAGCTTAAATAAGTTGGATATTCGAATGCATTCAAAAAGTGAGCACTAGTGTTGTGACCTTGGTCAATTGGAGTGAAACGGTATTTGTATGATTAGCCATCTATCGTAAAAATTCCGATTCGCATTTGACTTCAACGTTGCAATAATGTGGTGTTCCTTTTAAATTGTGCTGAATGAGGTAATTTTGTGAGTCGTCAATAGAAATTAAATACTCTAGTAAATTTTTAAGAAGTATAATATATTCGCAATCCTAAAATAAGACATAAATTATTTATCAAACACAACGCTACAAAAATCAAGTATACTGTAACACACTGTAATGTCCTGCATCCGAGTATCCGGAGAACAGAAGATGTCTTACTTGTCTTCCTCTGCCATAGTCATAAGTTCTAGGACAACTGTCTCTGTGGACTTTGAAAGTGTAATCTGGGTAGAGTTCACTGATGCAATGCAGTTCAACATGCCCTGCATACTCTCCATCAGAGGACATCAACTTCCGGTAATCGCGGGCAGACGACATACCCATTCCATATGACGTATCACCAATTATGAAGTCCTTATACCGCGACCAATTGTCTTCAATTCTCTCCACCACGCGTAATCGAATTTCTCTATGTCGCTCTTGTGTTCCATAAACACTATAAGAAACGGAACGAAATAAACAGTTTCCATCTCCTCGTATAGGAATCACATGTCTCGCCATCACTTTTCTTCGTTTCTTGTTCGGGCGTCTTCGTTTCCTGGTACCAGTTTTGCTATATCGACTCATTGGTTACGCACATCACTAGTCGTAAGTGTCCAAAAATGGCGGACGAATTATTACCCAAAAACATGTTTCGTTTTGGTAATTTAGGTTTTGATGTAACCCATTCTTGAATTTTGAAATGAGAAAGCAGGTAAGTATTGATACGACTCAAAAAAATCGATATTGTCAGTAATATTAGTAAAAATCTTTAGAAATTTTGAATATAATTTAATTATTTTTGATATTTTATTTGACATGATGAATTTTATTTTTTTTGTTTGTTGTTTTTGACCAGTCATAAGACCGAGAACGGAACAACGGGACGTGATTCAGATAATATAGAATCTGTGGTACTGTCATAGTTTAAAAATGTCAGCCGCAAATACGCAGAATTTTCAAAGGCCGACGAGGAAAATGGAAACGATTTTAAACGAAAGTTGTATTCGAAACTCTTGTTCAAACATTACTAATATTATAATTACGAAAGTGAGTTTGTTTGTTTGTTTACTTGTTACTCAATGATGGCCCTTAAAAGCGCCCAAACTTTTAAGCGAATTTATCTTTTTTCGTTTACCTAAAAAGTAGCTATTTATGTATTTAATATGTGAGAAAATTGTTTCGTAAAATATTGCAGTGTTTAGGTGTCTAAATAATTATCTTAACACTTTACTTTTTTGCTGTGAGAACCACTCACAATGTAATTTGCATAATATGTACTTATAAGGTGAGTAATATATTGTACGTATTTACAATAACTGTAAGTGAAATATAGGTACTTACGTACTTTTCGTGCTGCATCTTTTTATAGTTATTTTTGCTTTTCTTTAATACAGACAACAATAGACCAAAATACCTAATGTAGAATAGTAGATTGTATAACAAGGGAGCAAAATAGTATTTTTACGGCAAGGGGGCACTTTGAACCACGAGTGTAGCGAAGGTTTCTAGAATAGAACCCCGAGCTTTAGCGAGGGGTTCTAACGTAGAAACCTGAGCACAGCGAGGGGCTCAAAGTATATCGCCCGAGGGAAAAATAATTTGCTCTCGAGTTATATACTCTACTTTTCATCCCCTTTCTATGAGAAAAATACATAGGTACTGTAATCTGTGATCAGAGAATCATTCTCAAATGATTTATTTTACTTTATGCATTGTTGTCATAATTCTTGACATAATTGTAATATTTTGACGTTCATGTGCTCTTTTTGTGCCTAAACTGAATAAACGAAATTAATTCTTTGATTCCATAATACAAGAACAGAGACGGCATACGCGCGCTTGTTTTTTTTTACGTAGCACGGGTCACCGTACCGCCGTGCAGCAAACACGAACCAGCCAGAAAAAAAAATTTGGTTCGATTCTATGAATAATATGATGTTCCGAATTCAAATCACTTTTCCGCCCGCTAAAAAGCTCTGAACAGAAAAGTGCTACTTTGCTCCCACTTATAGAGGAACAAAGTAACACTTTTCGAATAGAAGGGATGAAAATATATAAAACTCTAATGCTAATATAGTTTTTTTTTGTCATTGCAGCAGGGCAAAGCAACCACCTCAGTAGGTCATAGAAACTCGTGAAATATCTTTGAAATGGACAACTAACACCCTAATAGTAACTTAATACTACTACCTAATAACAGAGATTTCTTCTCTTGGATAATGGTTACGTTAGTACTGTAGCTTACAGAACAATCTGAAATACAGAATATGTAGGTAAGTACACAATAAGAGCGTCTAAAGCTGGGTCCACATTTGTATCATTTGCCCGATCCGATCACCGTATCCGTATCGGCGACGCGTATCATAGTCGCATATGTGGACGGGTGATGATACGTGTATCACTGATATATACATTGTGATCATGATACGCGTCGCCGATACGGATACGGTGATCGAATCGGGCAAATAATTCAAATGTGGACCCAGCTTAACATTATAACATCGTCATCTGAACACCAATTTTGGTTGTAAGAATTTTAAGGGCCACCATAAATAAACCTGCTGATTGCTGGAAGTGATTTTGACTATAGGCTTTTTTCACTAGGAGTGGAGTTGCTCCCTTAAATGTCTTTATTTTTTAAATAAAACTAGATACTTTAGACGCGCGGGATCGATCCCCGCTCAGTGCAAATATTGGTATGCATGAATATGAGCAATTAATCTGGTCGTGCCTCGGAAAGCACGTTAAGCCGTCGGTCCCGGTTGCCATACGAACATCTATGGCTGTCGTTACGGGTAGTTAGAGCCTTAAAAAGTTCAACTACTGGTCTAGCTGTAATGCTTCGATATCGCCCAATGTTGCCTTTGGATTGTGGAGGTCAGATGGCAGTCGCTTCACGAAAAATATCGAAGTCCAGCCAAATCCGCAGCTAGACTGGTAAAGCGGACCCCAGACTCGTGGTGACAGCTTACTTCGGATGCGACTGGGATTAACGCTATTATAGAATTTAGAAGATACTAAGTACTTTAGGAATATTATATGAATCCATAAGAATCAATGATTTTAATCTGTGTGAGTTGTTGCTGCCATAAAAATAGATCAATAAATTATTCAGATATTTATATTCACTTATAGTTCCACACTATAGCACAGACTATAACAGCTATACACGATGAGGCTATAACTACACTTAATAAAAGTTTTCGGTACGATGAACCGATAGCCATTGTTCGATCCATTTCTATAAAATAATAAGCCATTACACCATAGCATAATAATGATGTCCAAATCCAAATGTTATTAGCGAGTGAATGAACTAAGTTGTCTTGTCAATGTCATTCATGAACCGGTCGATATGAATGCCCGGTGACCCAATGAGAGACGGCGCCTTCGGCATCACTCGGGTGGTGTTCCGAAGATGCACGAGCGAAAATAGGGAGAAAATTGCTGATGTTATGCGTTATCTAGATATCGAATTTGTCTTCCTTTGCCTCGAAGCATCTCATGTTCATTGATTGTTTTAGTTACAGTTTAGAACTGTTTAATTAGTCTGATAAAATCTAGATAATAATATAAGATACCGATACCGGCTTTTTTTTGTGTTAATATATAGCATGATAAAATGCTGTTAAAAATTCGGGGGGAGTCGAGAATGGGGGAAACGCGACTAACTCCTTATTTTATAGTATTTCATTGTATTCACAATCAATCTTTTCTTTTGTATTAGTCAAACATAAAGTTGTTCGTGAATGGGAAGGTTTATGGAATTTATAGCGACACTAAACTTATGAAACCTGCTTGGAATATTTTATAGGTTATTTATTTCTGGTTCATATTCATGTGAATTTGAACCAGCCAAAATTTTTGAGTGTCTATGTAAGCATTATGCAAGAACTTTTTGTCTTGATGTTTTAAAAAGGAATAGGTTGTATTGAAATAAAACACACACTTTTTAACGGATTCTAATGCTTGCACTTGATTCTCGTCGAGGTTAGGCGAGGCGAGGTTTGACGAAGTCAGACGAGGTTCAATATTGTTCGGCGATGTGACGCGAGGAGTCCCACCACACTCTCGTGCTCGCGCCACCTCGCCTAACCTCGACGAGAATGAAGTGCAAGCATAATATAAAAAAAAATATCACATGTCGACTACGTACTCGTACGACCTCTTAGATCTGTATTCTAGAATGGTACTCAGTTCTAAATGTCGATTTATCTAACAACAGATTGTGTGATGATCTGTCACATCTGTCAATCTGTCCTCAGATAAATCGAAATTCAGAACTGAGTACCATTCTAGAATACGGGCTTTAGTTCGGATTCTTTTTTTTTAATATTTTTTATATAGGACACGTCAATTTGACTTCGCCTCGCCTGATGGTAAGCTGAAGGCAAAGTCTCTGAAAAGAGCGTCACCATTACAGACACGTATCATGTTACAATGGTGGCACTCAGCTTGACGGCCTCATCAGATGCTTTTTCACGCCCCGCTTAAAGGACCCGGGACTGTAGGAGGAGGGAAACACGTGAACTGGTAAAGAATTCCTTCCAAGACTTAATGGTGCGGCAAAAGAAGGAGTCGCCGAACCGCTTGGTTCTTGATGGAATACTCTGCACCGTATGCGGGTGGCATCTAAGCCCTGCACGTGTTGTCCTATATAGGAAAGGAGAGGGTGGGATTAATTGGAAGAGCTTCTATCACAAAAATACCCGTTCGATCACATATTTAGGCCTTTTCAGAAAATACATTAACAGTCTACCTATTTTATTTTTAAACTGAATAAGATGCTCTTATAAAAACACCTTTTACCGGCACTTTATATTAGCATTTTATTGTGCAAGAACTTGTTTTGTTTTTTTGCTACCCCTACACTCAGCAAGCACTGGCTATGAAGTCTATGAGAACTTTTTGCAAGGCTTTTTAACACCTTTTTCTGCCGTTTGAGCGCTTAATATTGCAGTTAATTTTTCAATGCAATTACTTCTTAGATAATTTCTTCTTCTTCGTGATCTTTATCATGATTTTATGAGCGTATAAAATATAATGTACCTAAGTTATATACAGTCCGCGTCGGTGACGAGGAGTCCCTATAACCCGATTTCTGCCGGCTTGCTCAGCAAAGGAAAGCTGAAGTAGATACGTTTAAACTTATACTCAACTTCTGAAATCCAAGTATCAGATATAGCAACTGACATTAACAGCCAGTTTCTGAAGGCATGTCAAAACCTTGATCAACTAACACTGCTGTTAATTTAACATGGATGTCAAATCAATTTGGGTTTCTGGAACGTTGATCAGGGTCAAAATGTACTATGATTTGACATGCGGTTTTTTGGTTGGGGCCACACTGCTCATTTTTGTTAATTAGTTCATTCTTATCAGTCAAAACTACCAATAGGCCGGTTCCAAAACGGATAAAAAAATATTACGGACTGTCATTGTTGACAAAACATTCGGAGAAATTCAATTGTCATGAAATGACATTAGACGGCTATGTTAACTGACACGATGATCAAATTAGACTATTCTATTATAGCAACCCAATTGCTACTTGACAAGAGATTTAACAGCCGATTAGTGTTAATTTGACGTTGATCAGCCTTTCGGAAACTGGGCGTCAGTCTCTCAAAACAGAACGGCATTCCGTACAAAATTACTGCGATAGTAGATGCTAATGATGCTAGTAGATGCTGATAGGAGCTAAGATTTTTTCCCACTGGCTTCCCTCGATATATTAAATAGGTACATACTAGATACATTAAAATGAATATATACTCGATTCATTAAATATTATTATTATTATTATTATAGCCATTTAATTCCTTAATAAGTCAGTTTACATTTGGTTTACACTAATAAAATAAATCATTATTAACTTACATAAATCTGTCAATATTTTTCTTGAAAGTCAATTGATGCTTTTTAGTTATTCTTATTAAGGACCTCTCTTCGAGTATAGGCCTCCTCCATCTCCTTCCCTCATTAAATATATTGTGATAAAAATTACTTAGGCACACAAACTAGAACCAGTAGCAAAATTCACATCTGCAACCTCATTACGTAAAAACAGGTGGAGATAATGTTTGACTTCTCTTCTTCCTCTTAGCGTTAATTCCCAGTCGCATCCGAAGCTTTCAGCTCGGAGTCTGGGGTCCGCTTTTGCCAGTCTTAACTACGGATTTGGCTAGACCTCGATATTTTCTGTGAAGCGATTGCCATCTGACCTCCACATCCCAATGGTAACATTAGGCGATATCGAAGCTTTGCAGCTAGACTGTTGTTTTTTTTGGATTTTTGAGGGCTCCAACTACCCGTAACGACTGCCATAGATGTTCTTATGGCAACCGGGACCGACGGCTTAACGTACTCTCCGAGGCACGACCAGACCAATGCAAATACCCATATTTCATGAACACAAATATTTGCACTGAGCGGGGATCGAACCCACGCCTCCTGCGTAGCGGCCGCGTTCACTACCGCTACGCCACGGAGGCTGTCATAATGTTTGACTATCTTGTTATAATTTTAATAGGTTGATATACGGCTATTCTGTGAGAATACCTCGGGACACGTATCTTGAACCTAAAACGCGAGACAAACGAAGCCCTGGCGCGCGCGAATTGTTTTGTAAATTGGTCTATGCTTGTTGAATCTGAGCTCGTCTACCGCAATGGCACCCCGTGCTAACCTCAAAAGACACCCAAGAAACGCAGACCACATTTTGAGCACATTTTAGGTTCAATATATATGTCACGAGCAATATTAGTAAGCAGAAGTAAAGTCTCACTCAGATGAGAGAGCTTTCGGATAGCAGCTTTCACAGAGCAAATAAGTTTGAGCTATAAATATTAAAAAAGTCTTTTTTTCTGCTGACAGTACGGTCACCAGGTATTTTTGTACCACTTTACTTGCTATGCTTTTGTATATGTGAAGAAAATAAAATCAATACGACGAACAACTCAATGAAAAAATATTTTTATTTAAAAATTTGTATATTATATATTTTTTTAATAAGATTCTTTTTATTTTCAGGTAAAGTATCTACCAGTGAAGTGAAGGTGCTGGTGGTATGTATATATGTACCAAATTGTCTCTTAAATTTAAATCCTCGTAGTAGATAATAGCCGTGTTGGTGCCCGGTGGAGTAGAATAGGACCACAGGTCGTATAAGGCGACTAAGGGATAGTGCTGTTGTCATTCAACAGTAAAAGCCCATTACTAAGTACCCACTTGACGGCAATAGGTTCACCCCTCTATTACGTGGGATGGGACCGAAAATCATGGCGAAATGTGGGTGCTATGCTGATAGACCTCTGATTACCCCTTCGAGAATTGTATTTATATAATATATCTATAATATAAAAATGAATCGCTAAATGTGTTGCTAAGCGCAAATCTCGAGAACGGCTAAACCGATTTCGCTAATCCTTTTTTTAGAATATTCCTTGAAGTAGGAGGATCGTTCTTACGGAGAGAAAAATTAAAAAAAATAAAGGATTGACTGTTAGGCGGTACGAAGTTCGCGGGGTCAGCTAGTTTATTATAGTAATAAATAACATCTATACATAATTTTTATGAAAAACTCATGTTTGACCAAAAAATACCTATGCTAAAATTGCTTCTACAAAAAAAAAGAGTCAAATAAAGACAGTTTTCTTCCATTTTAGGAGATGCAAGAAAATCGCAGTTTCGGATGACCCAATACTGTCTCAAATAAAAAAAACACTCAAACAGGCTTACATCCTAAAATTGCTTCTAGGTATCAACAATATTTATCCATGCCACGAGCGAATACAGATTACCATAGAATGCTACACCGAAAATAAAGATGATATACCAAACCGGTACGTTTATCCCTTTCATTTAATATACGAGTGAGCGGCACAGCAGATATTCTTTCTCTCTTAGTTTTATACGAGTGATAGAGGCAGTAGGATAAGCCTACGCTTCTGACTCGATGAGGTAATGGCTGGCAATAGGCAAAGAGAACCAGGTGTTTCAATCGGAGTGTGATATTATAAGTGTGCATTTGTATACTTCGGGACACGTATCTTGGATCTAAATCGTGAAACAAAGGAGACCCTGTTGTGCGCGGATTGTTTTATAATAATTTATTCTTGGTTAATTTGAGCTCATCCACCGCAGTAGCATCTAGTGCTATTCTCAAAAGACACCCAAGAATCATGTACTTCGCGTATAGAGCATATTATGAGCACATTTTAGGTTGAAGAATATATATCCCGAGCAATACAGATAAGCAGAGGTGGTTTGCACCCTCATTTCCCCCCTTTCTTTTATTAAGGACACCTCAATATGATTTCGCCTGAAGTTAAGTTACGGCAAAATCTCAGGAGGGTTACTATTACAGACACCGACAATGTTACAAAGGTGGCCCTCAGCTTAACGGCTTCTTCAGATGCTCTTTCACGGCTCACTTAAAGGATCCGGGACTGCACGAAGAAGGAAACATGACTGGTAAGGAATTCCAAGACTTTATGGTACGGTAAAGAAATTACTCGCTGAACCATTTGGTTCTTGATAGAATTGATTTTGTTTAGATGGAATAGAATTGTTTGCACTGTGTGAGGGTCATATCTAAGGCCAGTAGGCACATGCTGTAACTTGCATCTCGAATGATCGAAGTGAGCTCGATAGCTGAATCCGCGGTGATTGGTCAATTTCGCGAAATTGACCAATCACCGCGGATTCAGCTATCGAGCTCACTTCGATCGTTGAAATTGACCAATCACCGCGGATTCAGCTATCGAGCTCACTTCGATCATTCGAGATGTTTGTTACAGCATGTGCCTGCTGCACGTGTTGTCTTGAATGAGAAAGGAGAGGGTGGGACTAATTGGAAAAATTTATCGTAATATTCGTCATGGACATATTGTTTTCTTTATATCTAAAGTAGTAATCAGTTACCTAAATGCGAGTAATAATTACTATTTTGAACGAAATATTTTGTTATGTATGTCGAGATTTGTTATAATGTCTTCTACTGTAATCCAAAACCGAATAGATAGGTATTATTGTAGTGTTTCGACCAATGGTTCATACTTCGTACAGCCTTAATTACCAATAGGTCAGTCTAATTGGAAATTTTTACCAGGAATACGTGCAATTACCTGATATTGATCAAACTCAGTTAACATTTTATAGGTATGTGATACACGCAGTACAGTTCTTTTCTTAGGCACACGCAATCTAAAGCCCAAAAGCAGCGCCCATAACCTGTTAGTATGAATAATTGTATCGCCAAATATTATGACCAATGATGTCGGACTAAATATTTACATGACTGGTTAAAATTTTCAACAGACAACAAACCCAAAGTAATAGGTTAATAGCCAAGGTTAATTGCAAATTACGTTGAACGTCTTCACATTATTGTGGCCTACTAAAAGTTATGCCGCATTCAGGCGATGGACATCTTATACATAACACCAACCATTACACCCACAATTACACCCATCATTACTCCCATCATTACACCAGCCATTACACCAACCATTACACCAACCATTACACCAACCATTACACCAACCATTACACTACCCATTACACCAAACATTACACCAACCATTACACCAAACATTACACCAACTATTACAACAACTATTACACCAACCATTACACCAACCATTACACCAATCATTACACCAATCATTACACCAACCATTACACCAACCTGGCCGACACATTGCTGACAGTGGACAGGCGTTGTGCAGTAATAAATCAGTCAATAGTATAGGAAATAGAATTTCGAAACCACTAGAGCGGAAAACGTTGTCTGTATTCTATTGATATCGTCGTAGGAACTCAAAGACGTGTGTGTTGCATTGCAAATGTATCGTTTATACAATAGAAGGAACAGGTAGAAAAGTTTCACGTAAGTACACTTATTTCATTGGGTACACTGTCGTTATGTCTGGAGTCGAGCCCACTGTTTGCATAGCCTCATACAAACACCGATTTCGCGGTCGTTGACGGTCGGCGTCGATAATTCGGTCGCGGCTTGTCCAGACACCGACAACCTTGACCGCCAGGTATTAGGAAGGTATATGCATCGTGGGTGCGCGTTCATGCCAGTCATTCTGTCAAATGTCACACTGTATTCTCGTAATACAATTTTGAAGAACGAATATTGGCATTTGCGAGATTGAGAGTAGATTAAGACCAAATTTTGAACATGGCTTTATTAGGAATATTGGCGTACTGTCCGCGACTTTACGACTTTGTTAAATATGTACTAAGAATACAAAGACCGAAGTCCAAAGGATTTTCGCTTTCAATGTTCGCACTTTGGAGCCCGCAGTCTGCTTTCCTGCTTATCCGTATACTAATTTCTTTTGGGTTTTATGGAGCAACTGCCGTTCGACCTTCCAGCCCGGGAGAAAGCCTAAACCACAGCCTCGCCCATCAATAAATAGTTGTACCAAATTCCAGGTGAAGTTGACTTGGGCGACTTGGGCCCCAAAGATCTTGGTACATATTCGGGGTAATTTCATCTTTGAGCAATATTCCCCGTTACTGACTAAACTAAAATTTCTCCAAACACTAATTAAGAAATTTTAGGCGCCAGCTATGTTCCCTTGAAAGTTAAGTACATACGTCGAAATTCACGCTCGACGGATAAGTTACACTTGCGAGAGATTGTGAGAGGTCTGTTGTTAAAACTCGACGAAGCGTCGGAACGAAATTAGGTCACCGGTGGATGAGTAAGAAGCTCAGGAATACTCAGGATCAACTGTAAGATACGTTCGAGTGTGTAAATAATGCTTGTACGTAGGCATTGTTTAAATTATAAGCGGATAAACTCTTGAATATGTGACGTCTTCCTCTCTGTTTTGAAATCGCAGTGTTACAGAATCGAATCGAACCTCAGTGGCCTAGTGGGCCTACCATGAACTCTTAAAATAAAACAGATCAATAATTGAACGGCTGTCTTACTACCAACTGCAAGTATAACTTTGTAATCTTTTATATTTATACGGAATTACCAAGTTATTTATGCAGTTGGTAGTATGACAGTCGTTCAATTTATTGATCTGTTTTTTAATAGTTCGTGGTACGGGCTCAGGTTGCTAAAATTGTCATCTGCCACAATCTCACGGCCAACATACATAAGCAGTAACTTAAAGTTGCTTTAGGTTCGGCACCAGATATCATCAATTTTATCAAATTATCCTCCCCCAGGTTATATAAATCTTTTCTAGCGTCTTAACTAACCTGTTTGAATACAGAATTACTTCTTCAGTCCATCGACCTTTCATACCATTGTCTACTTTCAACCCACGTGGAATAATGTCACATCCCATAAATGACTTGGCTGTTACAGTCTCGAGACGAACATTCTTACAGTATGAGTCATTGATAAGGTCATCGAATTATACGAGCCTCAGAAGAAACAAGATTGTGTAAAAATAACAATTTAGTCATAAGTTTTTTTGGTTTTAAAAAACGCATGTATACTGCACTGCACTGCACTTACCTTTAAGAGCAACAGTTTTATAAAAAAAAAATACAAAATTTAAAAATAAAACATTTATAGGCATTTTAAAATCGAAGCCAGATATTTCCAACACCAATGCGCGTTAGCAACGCTAGAAACCGTTTACTTTTGAAGAATCCATTTACAGAAACCGTTTAAGAAACTCCGCAATAGTTCACACGCAAAAGTTCCTATCAAATAGACATTCCACGACAATTCTAGTACTGAGTATACATTTTCAAGGTCGACATCGATCGACTTGCCCGTTCACGTTGGTCTTATGCCGGTTGTAAACATTTGGCCAACATCAGCCAACGTGCGCCAAAGTTATATATAAACTGTTATCAGTACATTGAACTGCCTTCACTTTAATGCTGTAATAATATGGGTAATTGTGGACAACATTGGCTTATATTGGGCCAATATGTACTACAGTGTTATTTACTCACACACATTGTATGAGATATTATCTATCATTTAGGTTATAGACAGTGAAAGTGTCGATCACAAGATCGCGGTGCCGTCTCGCGTCGTCTGTTCAAGGTCAATGTCATATAGTTACATGTACAAATATGTTCATTCAAAGAGTTCAGTTAATTGACGCTGTGCTATGTATAACCATGTCATAATACTCGTAGTGTTATGTGTCTGTTTCAAATTATTTAGTACTTCATTGGTGTCATTTTTAAAGTACGTCAACGAAACGAAGATTCTTTCCAGATGTTACGATGGGCTATCAGATGACATTTTTACTTTTTTTGTAACTTTACAGTTTACACATGGGAATGTTCTAGCTATCGTTTACTTTTTAGGGGTCCCGTACTCAAAGGGTAAAAACGGGGGACCTTATTTCTGTGACGGTACACCGCCTCCCCAAAGCTGAATGAAACTCGATTTTACTTATTCTACATGAATTTATATCGATAATGCCAGCACTCGCCCTTTGGCGAGTGGTACGGTGCCCCGCCAAACCGCACACATACTGTGAAATACGACCAATGACAGTTATTTCCCCACTGGACTTAACCGTCTCAATAGACAAAGAATGTAACCGCGAAAGGAGAATACTCAAAATATATACAACAAGCGATCGGACACGTTGATGAATGTTACTTGCCTCCCACATATTCAATCACACGCATAAACTCGGTTTACAAGCTACCGCACTTCATCAACACAGCTTCCGTACCGTGGGGTGTCCAAACCCCAATCTTCCGCCCGGCATATCTGGTTGCACCGACCACTGTGCTTGAGAGACTGCTCTTCAGCGCTAGTTCTCCCGCGGGAATCGAACCACACCCGGTCCTAGATATCCCGAGGCGGTTGTATTAACTTTATACGACGATAGGTCGCGGCCTCTGCACTATAACTTGTTCCTCATCCATACGCGTGATGCTCACCTTCCTCCATCATCATAATGAAGCCGCTATCGTTAACGGATTACCGGGGAGATGAGCATCTGCAACCCAAGGCTATCCCGACGAAGGTAACCCCAGGTCTCTGCTTGACAAGTCTCGGGTCCGCCGCCTAGCTCATCATATGTGACGCTCTCACATACATCCCATTTACGGTACCACGTAACGTCCATCAACGCACTACACGGTTCAACAACATATAGACTAAACGTGAATAACTAAATTACTCAGCCCGGGGCTCAAATACACTTATGACAAATAAACACGACAACAATTACAACAGTAAATAATTGTATGAAAGTAACTCACCACGGTCGTAGAGTTTCACGGTGCCTACTTGTTCACCACGATAACTTACTCGATACGCCCGCGCCTGTCCCCGATGTCTCTCGTCTCCTAACTCCGTCCGCTCTCCCCGGCCTCCCGATGTCAAGTCCTTATCTCCTAACCGCTCTCTCCCCCGGTCCGAAGTCGAATGCCCGGTCAACCACTCGCCTCCGCAACCCCAAATCGACTCCTCGACCCTACTCTCCGTTAGCCTTCGTAAAAAATCCCGAGACGCTCTTGTCCTTTGTTTTTGCGCGAGCGACGTTCTCACGACGATTCCTTGAATTCCGCACACTTAGAACCAACGTTTCAATAGGTTGGGACCATAGCCATAAATTGTACAATTTTATACTTTGCACATGTTCGGTTCTACTTATGCCTAACAAGACCAATGTCCATGTTTCTCAGAAGGGATTCATGTTTATCTGCTTTAGGATATTTTTTAAAAGTACCGATGTATGCCAAAAGTAGTATAAAAGAAAATACAATAAATTATGGTATTGTATGTACTGACAACGAACCGTACCTATTAGGAGTTACATTATGTATTTGTATTTACGTCTTGGTGTGATTAGTGTACCATCACATTTCTAAGACTTTAACAGTCTTATTACAAAAAACGGAACAAAGTCTGGTTTAGACCCGAACTACAGAGTCCAGACTTAATCTCAAGACCATGGTTTAAACCTCTCCTTATTACAAAAGCTGAATAATCCGGAGACTACTTAGTACCTTAGTTTAGACCTTGGCCTAAATAACAACCACAGATAACTCCAACTATTGTTCGTTCATTATGATATCATTCGGTCGCAACGTTTCGTTTCTAAAATTTCTGAAACCTCTAATAAATAATATTTACTAAAAATGCTGAAAAAAATATATAATCATTAATATTTTCATTAAATTCAATTGCATGAATAATAGTTATACTTTATTTTATAATATAATATCATTATTATGCTATTATTTAGCAATCATTGTTATAATATTGTTATCATTGTTATAAGACGTTAAATGGAACGAAACGTAGTTTGCCGTAGTTCGCGCGTTCTGTTATATTTTTTTTCTAATTTTTATACTCACTTTCAAATTTAGTTTAGCATATATAATATACCTATTGCAAGTTATTTTATGAGTTGGAACGAGAAAAGAAAAAGAGAGTCGAAAATTGGACCTCCGAAAAAAAAGTAAGTACCTATGCCAAAATATGACGTATTTCATGGTATAATATCCGATTGATTTCATAATTGACTAGTTTTAACCCAATTTTAATAATTTTAGGCAAAAATTCGCCAATTCATCTCACAATCCTGCAAGTCTGATGTATTATTATTGTGATTTATACTTTAGACCAACGTTAAACTAGGGGTCACGCAGGTTTATCTTTAGACCAGAGATAGTCCTTGGTTTAGTACTAAAACGCTTTTTGTAATAACATTTTCTTTAGACCATGGTCTAAAGACGATTTAGACCTGGGTTTAGAGTTAGTCCGTGTTTTGTAATAAGGCTGTAACCTTAGAGTATCCATTACTATAGATACTCTAAGGCTGTAACTGTCTGTTTGTCACCTGACTGTATATTATGTTATGAAAAACGTTCACAGATGATGTACCTATTTCTTTTGCCATTATAAAAAAACAGAATGGTACGGAACGCATCGTGCGTGATTCCGACTTGCACTTGACCTGTGTTTTTGAGGTAGGTATTATCTACTTATTTCATGTCATCCAATCAATCAATCAATTGCAGTCCAGTGCTGGACATAGGCCTCACCGATCCTCCGCCCGTCCCAGCCCCCTTTCGCAGGTCGTCAGTCCACCTGGCTAGGGGGTGTACACCTTCCGTTTTCCTTCTCGCGGTCTCCAGTCTAGGACTCGTCTGCTCCAACAGCCATCAGTCCTTCGGCAGATGTGGCCAGCCCACTGCCACTTCAGCTTGCTCATTCTTATTATTTCATGTACCAATAACTTAATCATCATTATGGTAGCGATAATCCTGTAGGAGGTTGGAGACTAGGAACACCTTTCTCATTTTTTGTTTGATTCATTTTCACTATTACAGGGAAACACTAATGTATATAATAATAGTCGGTCGTCCTTCAACGGTGACCTCCAAAGTTAAGAGAGTATCTATAGTTACAAAATGATGTAACATGTATTTGGTTACTACATTGTTAAAGCGTTCGTAACCTACCGTGAGCCGTAACCAATCGTTGCTCTGACTATAAATGTACACCTACGCTTTTCGACTTTAGCGGTGGTATATACAGAGGTACTACGCTAAAATATTTATAGCGTTCCTCTATCTATAATAAAAAATGAATCGCTGAATGTGTTGCTGATCGCAAATGTCGAGAACATGTGAACCGATTTCGCTAATTCTTTTTAGAATGTTCCTTGTAGTACGAGGATGGTTTTTACACAGAGAAAAATTACTCTACTACTTAAAGGAGTGCAGCAGTAATCATAAATGTTAATAAATCCGGCAGATTGCCATACTTTGCGGGCCCATAGACTATAGATGACTGAAAGGGTTGATACGGGACTTCGAAATGTGCCGCGGGCGAAGCCGAGACGGGTCGGCTAGTACTATTATATAATTGTCAAGTGGGCGTGTCTGTACATTGGATATTTAAAAAAAATACCAATTGAGCTATGTTATACAGGGTGCATTATTGAAACGGGGCAGTAATGGCAAGTACCTTAACCGTTGTAGTTACAGCAAAACGTTCTTAGGAGACCTGCCCTAACTTTTTAATATTTTGAACTGCATTCACAGATTTTGCAAAAATCTTACAGTTAGCAAAAATAAAAATACAAAAGTCCAAAAAAAATGTTTTTTTTTTATTCTCGCCTGTTTGTCGGCGATCGACTCAAAATCTACTGAACGGATTTTGATGCGGTTTTTTGTTAGGTCTTACATTTGAAATTATATTAGGTAAGAGGATTCGATCAGATTGGTCCGGTGACGCCCCTGGTGTTGCACACATCCATATGCCACGGTAACCACTTTCCATCAGGTGAACAGTATGCGTGTCTACCACCTAAATGGCAGGAGACGCACTTAACTTCACAGAACACAGTACAGCAGGTATGTAGATGTAGATATACCAACACTGAACTACAACAAGCTGGTTCCCGCTTAACCCGCGTGAAATTCAATTCCCGTTCCCGTGACCTTGGGAACCATCGGAACTTTCCTTTTTTATAAAAACTTTCCGTGGGCCTTAAGGAATAAACGGAAAAAATATTGCGGAATTGGTTGAGCCATTCTCGAGTTTTACGCTTAGCAATATCCATTTTAACCGATTTCAAAAAGAAGGTTAATTCGAAGGGTATTTTTTTATTAATAGGAAAGATAAATGACATGTGCAGTAAAGGTTCACTAAATTCGTCACAATATAGGGCGTGCTATTCGAGTCGTTCGAGTTGACATTAGGTTTTAAAGTAAGGTCAAGTCTAGTCGATATCATTGTCTAGACTAGTGCCAGGTTGTGCTGGGGTGATTGACCTCTCGCGATGTTCGCAGCTTTAGAAGTTTCGCTATGACCTTGTAGGCAAAGCTCCGCGTGAATGCAGAGATCACAACAGAAAGGTTGAAATCAATAAAGTTTTGGTTTTATTTTATTGAATAAAATGAAACGACCCCTGTATAATCCTTTTTGATACGAGTAAGTTCTTTTGAAAACTTTGTTTGTGTACCTACACTTACTTGTCATCCATTATCGCCTGCTGTATTCGAATCCACAGTTCAAAAGGCTTTTTCCAGACTACGAGTAAATATTGAGGCTTTCCGACCTTCCTGTAATCTTGCATGTATATAACTGAGATTATTAAGATTAGATTAAAACCGTAGCAATTCGGGATTATAATTTTTATGTTTTTATGTTCAATTTCGTTCTACCATAATTTAGGATTTCTAGAATATGCCTAGAATATAACTATAGAGCTTCGATATCGCCATGAGTTATGGAGGTCCGATGGCAGTCGCTTCTCGTAATAGGTATATCTAAGTTCGACCCTCCCGTAGTTTGACTGAAGGCCGACATCAACTGAGGCAACCTCGAAACCTCGTATTTACCCCTTTTAATTATATAAAGGAAGAAAGAATTTTTTTTTATTCTGCACAGATATGCACGAAAACTATACAAAAAAACAAGAGCTTATCTAAAGTAGGTATCTATATTATAAATATTATAATGCTTGCGATTTATTTTTCAAATGCACCTATGGGAATTTGACATATACCTACCTACCTATGGTTACTGCTCAGCTTCCTTAAGTAGTAACCTGATGATATTTAGCCTATAACCTTCTTCAATAAACGGGCTTTTTCAATTTGAACTAGTAGTTCCTGCTATCAGCGCGTTCTACCAAACAAACAAACTCTTCAGCTTTATAATATTAGTATAGATGGTATTACGTACTGCATTAGTTGTGGTTAATTATATCATTAACTATAATTAACATTCTACAGCTTGTACAGATGTGACCGAATTAATACTAATTGCCAACAGTGATAGCTACTGAATGCAATTGCATTCCCAACCAACATTCGTAATGAAGTCGAATCAATGAAATTAATTAACTAACTAAATACCTCTCGCACTTCAAACTCCGATATTCGCGGTAATCCAATTAAATTAATTCAGTTTCTATCAGTCCCCAATTTCAGATCGTTCAGAATTTCAGAGACCTAACCAATAACGTCCAGTAATGTCTGTTTCAATTATTCTGGTCAAATTGAACAGAAATCTGACATTTAATCGGCATACATTGTGCGGTATTTATTCAATGTGCCGGTCTAATTGAAACAATCTATATTGGAATATTGTAAATTGATTTATTGGTACGCTTGACACGTGGTCCGTGCATTGAAAGTGGAAATTAAGAGATAAATCTGAAAGCTTCAGATTAAAAAAAGTTGATTCAGGTGAACCGACTCGTGTAGGATTTCAAAACAACAAAGGTCACAGCAATAAAAAATAGGTACAAATAATGTAGAAGTAAGTAAAATAAATACAATTGTCTATCAGGGAGTTAAACACTTTCAGTTAGTACCAGCTGGTGGCAAGAGAAAAAGGAGCAGATGGGAATAACTTAGGCATTCAGTAAAGATAATAAATAAGATTGACAAGTAGCTATGGTCGTATGGTACTGGATAGATCTGGCGTTTGTTCAACTTTACATACATACATACATACAATCACGCCTTTTTATACATACATACATTAACACCCACATCATAAAGATCATATAATCAATCATTTATTCCCCGGAGGGTTAGGCAGAGGTGAATTAACAACAATTCACCAATCATTGTATTCGCTCCCACGTAATAGGGGGTGAGCATATTGCCGTATTCCGGGCACTATTTCTCTTTACTACTAGGTATCTTTTTTTATGTAAGAAACTTCAATTTGACTTCAACTCGCCTGATGGTAAGCTGAAGGCAAAGTCTCAGGGAAGAGGGTCACAGACAAGACAACGCACCCAGCTTGACGGCCTCATAACATGCTTTTTCATGCCCCACTTAAAGGACCCGGGACTGTAGGAAGAAGGAAATACGTGAGCTGGTAAGGAATTCCTCGTCTATATGGTGCGGTAAACGAAAGAGTCACCGAACCGCTTGGTTCTCGATTGAATATTCAGCACCGTACCTCCTATGTGATGTCATATCTTAACTAAAAAGGTTAAAATAAAATTAAATATTTAAAAAAAAAAACCCGACTGCTGTCTAAAAGATCGAAACAAGCTTGATAGCAGGCGGTACCCATTTGCTAATCATAAACCGAAAGAAATTTAATGGGTGTATGAATGTATGAATACCTTTCATTTAAGACCCCATTCATCGAAATCCGTCTAGGGGTTAGGCCTGTAGAGGGGAACAAAGAAAACTACATACATACATACATAGACACATACATACATACATACATACACATTACCCTCTCGCTGGCGCAGTCGGGTAAAAATAGAGGCTGGGACTAATTGGAAGAGCAGATCAGATCAGAAAATTCCATGGCAGAGTCGGTAAAATACTGCCAAAGACGCAACATTTCTATGCATCTGCAAAGGACATTCGTGACCTTAAGATTTCCAATAATGCGGACCGCACGTCGCTGCAACTTATCAAGAGCATCTAGTAAGTACTTTGCGAAGCCATTCAGTTAAGTGAGCGGTATTCCACGCTGCAATGAATTTGTGTCTTGTACAGATAAATCTATCTATAGGTACTCGTAATGCAATACGAGTTATGATAATTATTATATTATCTACTCCCGTGCACAGACGGCACAATTATTATGAAGACACTTGTTACTTACTACTGACTTTTATACAATAAGGCGCCAAAGGCATGAATACTGCACCCAAGTTCCAACTATGTATTAGGTAATCTGTGACCCAAGCTTCCATCATATTTTATAAATAATATCAAAAGTAACGACTGGATGGATGAATGAACCCTTTGAAATATAAATTGTATCTTCTTTCGCAATGCAGCACTTTGATATCAATACTAAGCAGTACTTGGTCTAGACAATTCAATATCTGTAATCATTTTGAATTATTGGAAAATGGAAAAGAAAATCATTTTTATTCAGCTTGTTATTGAAGGTGAGTAGGATACGAGTGTACAGCCTACGATTGAATAAAGCAAGGCTGAAGCCGGCTTTTCACTATGGGATGTAATATATATTACATCTTGAGATATATATTACATCCCGCGATTGCTGTTTACACTGTAAGATATATATTTGGGATAGTTCAGTAGCTTTACCATGAGTTGACACCAAAATTTGACAACTTCGTTACCCTATCGAACTGCGTACGCGAATCTGATTGGTCTGTGTAGAATGCATGCGCGAATTCCCTGACTTCTGATTGCTCAGTTTAAAATGACAACGTGATTTCGCATGCGCGATCAAACGTCGCCATTCAAACGGGCGAGACAGGGGGAGGCGTGGTGTCCGGGGACGTGAGGTATACTATACACCTTCAAATATCGCTCGAAAAAATATTTATAGTTTGGGATGTAATATATATTATAGCGTAGTGTAAACGGTCTCGTACAAAATGTATGACGAGCGATATGTCAAGATGTAATATATATTACATTACATCCCATAGTCAAAAGCCACCTTGAGAAGTATTGGATTTTGTTTGGCAAATTATTAACAATAAATATATTTTTCATTATTTTATAATTTTAGTTTCGTTTCGGTTTCATTAAAATTGTAACGAAAGATGAATTCTAATCTACACCCACTTAGCGAGATTCACTTTGAAGTTTTGGCTTAAGGTGCGTACAGATTAATATGTAACATGTTGTATAACTTGTGTTTTATAACACGTCCACATTATCTAACATTGTTTTATAACTTTGCAACATTGTACAAACTTCAGTGTTTACATTACTGAAACATGCTATATAAAATTGTTTTATAACATGTTATGCTATATAATTTGTACGCCTAATTTGTTACCTAAAGGTTAGGTAGTGTTCACCCTGGGCCCTCCCCTTTCGTGGTTACACACGTGACAAGTTTATTATAAAGTAACTCAATATTAGTTATGGTTTCAAAGAAACCATTTCTAATGTTATAGTAATACATTTGTCTTCATCCTAGCGTTAGTGCCTGCAAGACTTCCACTTCCGTATAGGGCCCGTATTCTTGCTCTTTCTAACCATATACATGTATCTATATATATTATGTTTTTATAATATATGTTTTTTTACTACTACCTTATCCATTTTTCATCAGATGTACATCTGCCTCGTAGCTGCGGTTGACTCTCAACTTGTAAATAAATTAACACACTTATTGTAGTAAGAGAGCTTGGATCATTAACTCCGGTACCATCAGCGTACTGAATGAGATGTACATCATTAGACGCGCCTTTAATTGGAGAACACGAAATGGCTATGCTGCAAAGTCAAAAACCTGGTGGTGATACCAAAAATCAATTTTGAAAATGCTAAAAAAATCGGTACCTAATATTGAAAGATTACCAATTTTCGTTTGTTCCTGGCAATAGAGGAGATTTAGGACTATATGATAGTGCAGTGCTGCAAGCCTCCATAACTGGCCTTGTCAGAGGCAGCACCTTGCAAAGTGCCGCCTGAAAACAGGTATCTGGTACGATCGAATTACCAAATAAAACCGGGCTCATCTGAAAGATCATCAAATTCTGAGTATGAAAAACTGGTGCTGCAAATCTTAAACACTGGCGAAGGTGGTTGCAGCAGCGATTGAAGATCACGAGTTGCGCGTCTCGGTTTGGTATTTCCACATTTATACGATCGAGTTACCAAAAAAAACAGGGCTCATCTGAAAGATCATCAAATTCTGTGTAGGAAAAACCGGTGCTGCAAATCTTAAACACTGGCGAAGGTGGTTGCAGCAGCGATTGAAGATCGTGAGTTGCGCGACTCGGTTTGGTATTTTCACATTAGTACGATCGAGGTACCAAAAAAAACAGGGCTCATCTGAAAGATCATCAAATTCTGTGTAGGAAAAACCGGTGCTGCAAATCTTAAACACTGGCGAAGGTGGTTGCAGCAGCGATTGAAGATCGTGAGTTGCGCGACTCGGTTTGGTATTTTCACATTAGTACGATCGAGGTACCAAAAAAAAACAGGGCTCATCTGAAAGATCATCAAATTCTGCGTAAGAAAAACCAGTGCTGCAAATCTTAAACACTGGTGAAGGTGGTTGCAGCAGCGTGTGAAGATATCGCATTGCGCGACTCGATTTGGTAGGTATTTCCATATTAGTACGATCGAATTACCAAATAAAAGCGGGCTCATCTGAAAGATCATCAAATTCTGAGTATGAAAAACCGGTGCTCCAAATCTTAAACACTGGTGAAGGTAGTTGCAGCAGCGTTTGAAGATCGCGCGTCGCGCGACTCGGTTTGATTTTCATATTAGTACGATCGAATTTCCAAAAAACCAGTGTTTAAGATTTGCAGCACCGGTTTTTCCTACACAGAATTTGATGATCTTTCAGATGAGCCCTGTTTTTTTTTGGTACCTCGATCGTACTAATGTGAAAATACCAAACCGAGTTGCGCAACTCGCGATCTTCAATCGCTGCTGCAACCACCTTCGCCAGTGTTTAAGATTTGCAGCACCGGTTTTTCCTACACAGAATTTGATGATCTTTCAGATGAGCCCGGTTTTATTTGGTAATTCGATCGTACCAGATACCTGTTTTCAGGCGGCACTTTGCAAGGTGCTGCCTCTGACAAGGCCAGTTATGGAGGCTTGCAGCACTGCACTATCATATAGTCCTAAATCTCCTCTATTGCCAGGAACAAACGAAAATTGGTAATCTTTCAGTATTAGGTACCGATTTTTTTAGCATTTTCAAAATTGATTTTTGGTATCACCACCAGGTTTTTGACTTTGCAGCATAGCCATTTCGTGTTCTCCAATTAAAGGCGCGTCTAATGATGTACATCTCATTCAGTACGCTGATGGTACCGGAGTTAAAGATCCAAGCTCTCTTACTATTGGTGACACCACATCAAACGCTTATACTCGTGGTAAAACGTTTTAGGTCGATATGAGAGGGTCTTATTGGGTCGCCGTTAGGTGATCAAAAATTGATTTACGATATTGACATACATTTTTGTTTGATATTCGCATTTTATGAGGAAGCCGCAAGAACTTTTTACGCTCGTGAACGCATTTTACCAGTCTTTACTTTTACCAGTACTTAACCCCCAATCTTATCTTTCCCCCATATGGCCATGGTATAGGACCAAGTGGAAGGCCATCGACACAACAAAAAGAAGAAGACGTCTAAAGTAGTAATGATGTAAGGGACAGTTCATGAACAAAAGCAGTTGGAACTTATGCGTTGCAGACTTTAGGACCAGCAGAGAGGAAGAAGATGATATATAGATAAGATAGTAAGAGAATAGGATCCCCGGCAATCCCACAAACAGCATGGAAATAGGCTCGCCCCTTTCACGTGGGACCGAAAATCATAGTTGGCAAAATGTGGGTGATAAGATAATACACCTCTGCCTACCCCTTCGCAAACCTACAGGCATCAATATATATATATGTGTATGTAAGTATAGTATAACAATCGTGTATAAACCATTTAAAATTCACTTATTACTCGCCTTTAGGAGCCATTATAACTAGTTTATAAAATTGCCAGATGGGAAAACATAAATTTTCATAACTTTGCCCTTAATGGCCGCGGCATGGCTGGGGCTGGCCGTTGTTTATATACCTGGAGCTAAACACATAGAGACTCGTGTTTGGTACAATGGAATAAGCAAAACGTACTATGTGCAAAATGACAGCTATACTTTTTCTAACATGAATGTACCGGTTCGACTGTGTCACTAAAGCGCCGTGTGGTTAACGAGCTTTAAGATCGAGAGGTCCCGGGTTCGAATCCTAGCCATTACACTACCGACGTGAACCCACTCCTAGCTCAAGCAATTTAGCTTAGTTGGAGGGGTTAACGAGAATATAAGTAATTTCGGTTGCTAAATTCTTTAAAAAAAAATAGCCACTGTGATTTTTTTTGCGTGTATTTCGTTCTTACCGTGGCATAGGCTTGCAGAACTGTTTATCTCGCGCTTTGACACCCATAAAACAATTGTCAATTGGTGACCCTCTTGCCTGAGACTTTGCCTTTAGCTTACCATCAGGCGAGCTGAAGTCAAATTGACGTGTCCTATATAAAAAAAGGAACTAGCCTGTTACCCTCACGATCTCTCGAACCTACAGTCGATATCGAGAGAGATAGAAGAAGCGAAAGTCATATAGGTACCAGCCCCTCTAGACAAGTGGCAATTCGTTGCTCGGCGTATGATGGAATAGAATGACAAATGTATAGGATTTGACGTTTTTGACATTCGTTGACGCCTGTCATATACGTCAAATCCCATACATTTGGCATTCTATTCCATCATACGCCGAGCAACGAATTGCCACTTGTCTAGAGGGGCTGGATTGATTGCAGCAACTGGAAAAATGTCATCTCTATCTGCCTCAAGGAGAAAAAGACATAATTGTTGTTTGTATCAGTGAGAGATAGGGAGCAATATTTCTACGGTCAAGCCGAGGTCAATGAAAATTAACCTATCCATTCAGTTACCATCAGTTAGTTACACTTAGGACTACAAATTATGCCCCTAGTAGCACAAAGTGCTTTCTAATGGGCTGCTACGGCAATCCCTAATGAGATTAAAACTTGCTTCGGAATATTGCATCCCTTCCAACACTATTCTCACTAGAATGCATAATATTGCTGGCTGTGTTCAGTAGCGGGTTAACCCGCGCTATGTGAGACAGAGAATCAACAATTTTTATTACTTTTGACCGACATTAAACAGGTCAAGATAAATGAGTAATCTCCATTTTGTATGGAGCGCGTGTGTGGGACTTCGGGGCATATGAACAAACATTGGGTTTTTTTTGAGCATAACTCAATTGGACGTCCGAAACTCCGAACAAATGGCACCCTTCCTAGTTTTCTTAATTTCATAATAAAATACTTCGGTATTTCGTATAATTCGGGATTTTGAATTGATTGTATTGAAATTGAGTTTCGGTATTTTAATACGTAACCGAATACAGAGCTCATAGATTATCGGTACAGAAATAAACATTTTATTGTATTGTTGGTCAGTCTGTCCAGTGTGTGTAACTACTCATTATACAGCTAGTGCCACGGGAATTACAAATGTTCGTGTTATGTATTATGCCCAGGTGGGAGAGAAATTGTAACTCATTACTTCTGCTTTACATAGGTTGGTGGTAAAAATGTCGAAACTCGATGTGCCTATTCATTAATAGCAATAAATTGATCTTTGCTGAGTTGTGTCAGCTAAAATAAAATTGCTGTTAGTAGAACTTGATAGTTGTACGAGTCCAGTGATAGAGCCCGAATGGAGGGACAAAATTGGTATTGCTCGGGACTTATATCTGGAACCTAAAATGTGTTGTGTTTCTAGGTTGTCTTCTGAAGATAGTACGTGGTGCTACAGCGGTGGATGAGTTAATTCACCAAGCATAGATTGTTACGAAATTATCCGCGCGCGCCAGGACCTCGTTTGTCTTGCAAGTTAGGTCCAAGATACGTGTTCTGAGATATAGGACTATCAGAAGTCTAATGCATACTTAAATACTCGTAACTATATTCACTCACTACTCACTACACACCTTGATAGCTATAAAGTGTTCGTGTCTCTCATTTTCTCAATTGAATCGTGAAAAGCGGCCCTTACTCCCCATATTCATGGTATAAATAAAGAAAAAAACTCAGTGCGCAAACGTAGTTATAATTCTATAACGTCACAAGCAATACTTGCCAAAGAAATTCATTCTTCAAAGTTTACACAAAGCAAAAATAAAACCTCCGCCCGCGTCAGCAAAGAGGATTATCTTAATAAAGAAGTTGTCCTAGCAAGCAGAAATACGTATTTTAGTTTTATTTTGTGCAACTTTGTTCACTTTGTAATTCGGATTTTCATAGTTCTTTTATAATAATTTGAAAAGTTACGTAGGCGTCCATTAAAGACGTAGATAGATTGCTCTATATTGTATACCAAAAGACAAAAATAACATCACAGTAATAATAAGACTACAGAACCGATTTTGATGAAATTTGGTACACAGATAAATTAGACCTTGGGGAATGCTATGTTTGGTCGCGATAACCGACATCCACGCAGGCGGAGCCGCGGCCAACATCTAGTCTTATAATAATTATCAGGCCTGTTGCACAGACGCGTATTAACGCGTCTGTGCAACAGGGTGTGTCTCAGAATAATTAGTCAATAGTAATTAGTCAGTAGTAATTACTGTTGACTAATTATTCTGAGACATTAGACTGAACCCACTTATAACAGTATCTACATAACTGGGATATTAATGTATGTAATACATGAATGCATAATTAGGATGCACTTTACTTAACTTGATCTGAATATCGGATATCATCTGTTTTCGAAAGATTGACGCATTTTTTTTGGATAGTGTAAGCTCGACAATTGTCTCTGCCTACCCTAGATGGAGAAAGGCCCGAGCATAAGAATTTTAAAACAGAAATATTATTAATATACCTACTGTACACACACACACACAACACATTGGTCAAATTAATAAAATTTTGAAAAAAGCGCAGGTCAGAAGTACTCGAAACCGGCGGGTTTGCATGAAAGGGTTAATGACAGGAGAGGAAGCTCGTGAAGTATGTATGGATAGATTCAAATGGCGGGCTGTTGTCTCTGCGTACCCCGGAAGGAAGCAGGCGCGAGCGTATCTGCTAATCATGAAGGTGGCTCTGCTGGAGAGTACGACACGTAAAATTGGGTAATATTATCACTTAACTATGCACTTTAACGCAGCGTACAGTCACTGGCTATGATCAGCCAATTTAATTTGTGAGCTCTAAAGGTTAATGAATTAATTGGTTCAATTGAGTCATGCTTATGCGAGATGGAAGAAATTTCTAGAGGGTTGCACTAATGTACAGTATTAACGTGATAAAACTGCCGCTCCAAGAGTCCAAGCAAAGTTGATTAAGATCTGACGCCATACTTTGCTATCGCGATCATCTTATGTTAATTACTTACATATTCTCCTGTTATTATACAATATTCAATGCCCATTATGTAGTTGTAAAGTGAAACTAATGAACCATAATGATAAAATAAGCAAGGCCATAAATAGTCAAGGCAAGGCCAATTATTAACACATTCTGTCTGTGACTTGTCTCTCATCTATGTCCACAAAACTGCTATTTCCTCAATCAACGGGCTTTGTCATTCAAGCGATTGTGTAACCCAAACAATCTTGGCAAAGATCAACTTCTTATTGTCGTATCGATTCTATTTTGTCATAAAAGAACGAACCCCCGTGTGTACGGTACACTAAGGCTTCACCTCACCTGAGCCAACGATGAGGTGGGTATATAGGACCTACTAAAACCGTTCGGCGTTTCGTCACGCGTCGCACACGCTGTGTTTTTGGGACTGAAAAGCACCTCTCTCCGATAAAGAGTCGTACTCGGTAACATGACGTGCCACTCTAGGCCTGTGTCCGCTAAGGCGATGGAAGGCCACAGTCACGGTGGCAAGACCTGTCCAGAATGGCAGGAGAGGCACCACGGTTACTTCCCCCTACCGGTTGACGCAGGCACTCAAGAAATAACTCTTGGCTACCGAAAAAACATATATGCAATTTATATATCAATACAATGAAATCTTCGGGATGTATATGTGCGAGTATATTATTTTGTATTAAGAATGGATGTATGGACATTGCAGGCGTTTATTTATCTACGAGCAGAGGCAACATTGAAATTGGCTCCAACCTATGCAAATCTACAATAAACATACTCTCCAATCATAGCTTTCATCGGACTTGCAGAGAAGAAATAATATTGTTTTCGGACAATTCGTGATATCCGTGCATAAATTTATTTATGACTAGCTGACCCCGCGAACTTCGTACCGCCTAACAGTCAATTCTTTTTTTTTTAATTTTTCTCTCCGTAAGAACCATCCCCGTACTTTAAGGAATGATCTAAAAAAAGAATTAGCGTAATCGGTCCAGCTGTTCACGCGTGATGGCGTGACCAAGGGAAATAGGGATTCATTTTTATATATAGAGATTATGTTTTTATGCTATTAAGTTCTATTACTAACAAAATTTAATGCAATCAAATCAGCAGTTAAATAATTAAAACTAGAAGAAGTTATTAGATAAGATATAATAGATCAGTATGATGTAGACGCTCGTAGAACAAACTGAGAGCCGCGTGGTTCCCGGTAGAACAGAATTTGAG
Source organism: Eilema depressum (assembly GCA_914767945.1). NCBI lineage: Eukaryota > Metazoa > Arthropoda > Insecta > Lepidoptera > Erebidae > Eilema > Eilema depressum. Next base: position 27,759,572 of record OU612012.1, on the reverse strand, counting down.
CCACCCCATCTCTTCCCATGCGGTTTCGTACCAAGCGAGTGTGTAACATCAGACATATTATATATTACTAACTTTTGCCTATGTCCGTTCTCAAGGTCTAATCTACCCCTATACCAAATTTCATCAAAATCGGTTCAGTGGTTTAGGCGTGAAAGCGTAACAGACAGACAGACAGAGTTACTTTCGAATTTATAATATTAGTATGGATATGGATACAGCCCAGACTCAGCCTCAGATGCATGGCTCGAGTCAACAATAGTGCCCAAAATACGACAATAGGCTCACCCCCTATTACGTGGGTGGGTCCGAAAACAATGATTGGTGAATTGTCGTTAATTCCCCTCTGCTTAACCCTCCGGGGATAAAGGCGTGATTATATGATGTATGTTTGTTATTCACTGTTGATGTTGCTTCCCGATCATCTCTAAGATTCGAGATTTTTATATCTGTCGGAGCCGCTTACTCAATCCGCTTCCGTCGGCCCGTTTACCCCAGTTTGTAGATAAATTGGGGCCAAATGACAAATCAAGTAGGTATTTAGTTAAAAGGGTATTTTATTTTTATTTAAAGCATCTCATTCATCTTTTTGTCAATTTAATCTCACCCATTTCAAAAAACTATGTTATGAAAAAGCCTTACTTGCCTTACATTACTAGTTGATGATGAAACAGATTGGCATTTTGCTTCAAAGACTTGTCAAAGAAATTCCGGTTATATTTGAAGTCGAACTTCCATCAGGCGTAACGTATTTGATTGCTAAATATTTTAATTATCCACCACTTCTGATGAAGTTTAGTGGAACTCTTTGACGAAGTAGAAGTCATAAGGTCAGAGCGGCAAATTGCTAGAACAGTTTTAAGTGTTAATTAAATACCAACCTTATTCCATTTAGACAAGGCTTGAAATAGTAAGCAACAATCGGGTGAGATTTAATGCTGCATACTATTAGACAGCCTCTCAGCGCTTGGTCTATGTTGACCCTCACGGGCTACGTGAAATGACGTCATTCATCGAAACGGATCGCCTGAACTTAAGCCCCACTTTATGGACGGTTAATGAGTTCTGCTGAGGGTTTCAATTGGAATGTTCACTCTATTTCGAATTGTGTATTCGTCTATATTTGAGAGTTTAGTTTTAACTTGGTTTATATTTGAATCCATGTTCCTAATAATATTATTGATGTGAAAGTAACTCTGTTTTTCTGTTACGCTTTCACGACTAAACTAATGAAACGATTTTGACGGAATTTGGTACAGAGGTAGATTAGACCTTGGGAAAGGATATAGGCCATGTTTGGTCGTTATAACCAACGTGTTATTATATTTAAAAAAAAAACATTTAATTTTTTTGATTTAACACCTCTGATCTTGCCACACCTGCGTTTTTATAACATAAATCATCAATTTGGTCACTTAAGTCTGCTAAGTCGACACCGACTTGCTTGCCCATTTACTTAACTACAGGCACTAGCCTATTACCTACTACTGATGGTTAAATATTGTTACTGTACGACAGTGCCCATGCCAATCTGAACACGTACCCAATAGATAGTAAAAGTCCGACCTCCAATTACCTAGAGCAAACAACTGGTGAAACTAGTTTCCTTAATATTCAAATAAATCCACTGAAACTACCAAATGTTTGCAAATCGAACATCAATCTTTGTTAAAAGCTGGTATTCTCATGTTTCTTTTTACGATAATTTTCATATTCAAAGCTAACCTATTTGCCCTGCAAATAATCCCGAGCCAGGAGCCGGCGAACCAGTATTGATCCGGAGCACTAAGCCTCTCCGCCGAGTACGTGCGGTTTCAGCATCAGGCCTTCAATAATGTGGCTCGGGATAAAAGAAATTTTCAATAGGCAGATAACATATTTTTCACATTTATAATTATTCTAAAAGCTATTTACTTAGGTAAGCAATTGGGTATTTGACTAACTAGTCAAATGGTGACCCTCTTTTCTGAGACTTTGTTTTCAGCTTACCATCAGGCGAGGTGAAGTCAAATGGACGTGTCCTAGATAAAAAATTAAAAATATATAGTTACTTTTTTCTAAACGTCAAAACGGTAAGTTATAAGGAAACTTGTATGAAATAAACAATTGTGACGTCATATTTCATTGTCAAATGTACTATAGGTTGGGTGGATGATTAAAATAAATAAAAACGATTAAATAAGACCAGATGCAACTTACACCGCTCTTTTGCCATTCTTGATTTAATAAACTCAGTTGAATAATTTATTTTGCCTAGAGGCACAGAATGGAGTTGCTAGAGAAAAATATCCAATTAATGCTAAGTTAGACAGGAAACGTTTTCTTAATGATGTAACTTTTATTTGAGAACTAACTAATGCCTGCAGCTTCGCCCGCGTTCTGTTCCTGTTTCTAATTTCTTTTTGTTTTAAAACCTTCCGTGGAACTTAAGGAACATAAGAACGATAAAAAACAAAGAAGATTTTATTTTGTGTAAACCTAACTGACCGTTTGTTTAGTGCTATGCAAACCATAGTGGTTTATAACTAAGTGCTGATGTGAATCAAACCTTTTTTGTCCGTGGTCCCTGTGATCGTCCCTGGAAGGTACGGGTTTGGACACAACGGGAATAATTTTACCCGTGGTCCCTGAATGTTGTATAAGCCAAATAATTTAAAAGGTATTATAACTTAACTGTATATTATTAAAGACAACAAAATGTGTTAACATATTTCAACAAACAATTTGTACTTTAACTCACAATACTACTAATAGTAATAGTACAGTTTTACTAGTATAGTATAGTATATCTAGTATTACTAGTATTCATAATATTACTCTCTTTTTTTCAATTTCTATTTCAGCAAACAATAATGATTAATGACATAACAATTAGCTATATAAGAATAATATACAGAATAGTTATAATACCTTTTTAAATTATTTGGCTTATACAACATTCAGGGACCACGGGTAAAATAATTCCCGTGGTACCTTCCAGGGACGATCACAGGGACCACGTACAAAAAAAGGGAATCAAACTATATATTAATGTTTTATGTGATAATAAATAAATAAATAAAAAAGTAGAAGCTTTACCATCTCTTCCCATGCGTTGTCGTATAAGGCGACTAAGGGCTGTTTAACATCATACAGATAAATACAGCAAAGACAGGTGAATCCCACTATTTCCATTAATGGAAATACTGGGACAGAGTCTCCCACTATTTCCATTGCCTCTTAAGAATTTTAATTTTTCAATATTCCCCGTTGACACAAAATTTTTATTTAATGAGGTAATCCTCATTAAATAAAAATTTTAGAACTAATGAGAACTAAAAAGCTCACTAATCTCCATCATATTTATTTCGAACAGTAACAGTATTTTTTTTCCGATTGCTTGTATTATAGTAATTTAATTTCTGAATAATCTTGCTTACCTATGCTGTAAAATTCGATCTATACGATCGTTGTTTGATATTATAATGTTTATGTACTTAATCGAAAATAATTTGGTCTAACGTTTAATGATATAAAAAACGTCATTATTATAGTTAAGACCTCGACTCGGAGTACCCCGACTCGGATAGGTTAGGTTAGAAGGCTAAAGGCGGGAGCGAAGCGGAGCGGAGCTCTCGCCTTAGCCTTCGTGGTTATTTTTTTTTGCGTCAACGGGGAATAGTGAAAAATTAATCATGGGAAAAATTAATCAATTATCCCCATCAATGGGGATTGTCAATGGGGAAAAGTGGAATAAGCGGGTACTAGAGGTTTTTTGCCCCAATGGAAATAATGGGATATAATTTGTACAAAACGCTTGTCCCACTTTTTCCATTTTGCATTTCCATGGAAATAGTGGGATACACCCGCAAAGACTCGGCTGCAGATGCATGGCTCTAGTCAACAATAATAGTGCCCGGAATACGGCAATAGGCCCTCTATGCCGTGGGACCGAATACAATGATTGGTGAAATGTGAGTGTTAATTCACCCCTGCCTAACCCTCGGAGGATACAAAAAAAAATGTCGAATCGGTCGAGTCGTTCTCGAGTTTTGCGCTTAGTAACATCCATTTTTATTAGATTACAATTACGTTTGTAATCACAATACTTCGCCTCATTAGGAATTACTGGAATTTTATTCCTGTTCAATCATCGATTTTTGCTTAGTAGGAACATGCAGGGTCGGACTGGACCTGCAGGGCCCCGGCGGCTAACCACAAGCTGGGGCCCGAGACTAGATTAAGTATAGGACACGTCAATTTGACTTCATTTCGCCTGATGGTAAGCTAAAGGTAAAGTCTCTTAAAAGACAGTCACTATTAGAGACACATACCAAGTTACACTCACTGGTGGCACTCAGCCGGCCTAATCCGATATTTTTTCACGACCCGCTTAAAGGACTTGGGACTTTAGGAAGAGGGAACACGTGAGCTGGTAAGGAATTCCAGGCCCTAAGGGTGCGGCAGAAGGAGTCGCCGAGCCGCTTGATTCTTGATGGAATATTTTGCACCATATGCGAGTGACATTGTAAGTCCTGCACGTACTGTCTTATACAGGAATGGAGAGGGTAGGACTAATTGGAAGAGCTCATTAGAACATTCACCATGGTAGAGACGGTAAAATACTGCCAATGACGCATCATCGCTACGCATCTGCAAAGGCTTGAGGATGTTGGTGACGCGGTCCATATAATTGGAGTCCCTGAGGACTCCCAATTATGTGGACCGCACGTCCCTGCAACCTGTCGAGAGCATCTAGTAAGTACTTTGGGGAGCCATCCCAGAGGTGCGAGAAGCATTCCACCCAGGAGCAATCTTGCATAGAAGACACCGCTACTCCGGCGTGAAAAAATGTCTCACTTTGTTCAGGACTCCGAGTTTAAGCGAGGCTGTTTTAAGATACTCTCGATGTAGTTTTTGTTATTCAGTTTGCAGCACACATCCGAGGATATTGAGATTGTCCTGTAGTGGCATGCTCTAAAAAGGAAAAAAGATTCCTTTGCAAATAAACTATGATTATGATTATTATGATTGCTGTAAACGCACATGCCTGCGTCTTCTTGGTATTGAACTCGACCAGGTTCTTTTTTTTTTTTTTATCGTGCGAAAAATCCCCGCGGATACCTCCCCCGTCGGAGCCGGAGGAGGAGGTTATGTCGGACTCGAACCGACTAAAACGCACGCCGACTGTGGGCCGTCAGTTGCCGGAGGTGAGATTGTTGTAGCCATATCCCTCGCACCCCGGCCGACCCAGGGCCATATCTCTCGATCTGGCCCTCTCCCGATGTGGGGACCGTAGAGTCCCCAACTCGCCCCCGGGTATGGGGAGGCACGCAATGCGCACCGCCGCCGTGGCCTGCTTCTGCTAGGGTGACAGGCGGCTCCACCCGTCACCCCCAGGCCCGCGCTCATGGGGGACGGAGGTCGTTTTGCGACCTGCGACGCCCGAGTTGTGTCGCTCGTTACGGGCCGCGCGGTTAGCGATTATCCTACGCTCTTCGCGGGCCGCAAGGTCTGCGATTCTCCTTCGCTCCCGCTCCGCCTCCCATTTCACGAGCATTATTTGCTCGCAGAAGGAGGCGCCGGCGGCCCACGCATCAGCGCAGCGAACCATCGCTGCGAGCAAAGTAGCGAGCGTGAGAACTCTCACTCCCAAGGTAGCCACCAGCTCCCGTCTCGGCGTCTTCCACGCCGGACACTCGGTGAGCGTGTGCAGCGCCGAGTCCTCGCTCGCGTCGCAGTGATGGCACTCGGACGTTGGCTCTTTCTTCGCGATCCGATGCAGATACCGCCCGAAAACTCGACCAGGTTCTCAGAGTCCCATTGAGAATTATGGTTCCTGCCTGAACCGGTCAAGCTCAGTGACGAGAAGCTGCCTTTTTTCGCGACGCGAATACGGGGCTCCTGCAGGAAGCTAGCCACCCAGTCGCACAGTCTAGGAGGCAGACCAAAGCCTGGTAGTTTGGAAAGAAGCGATTTGTGGCATACTCTGTCTAAAGCTTTGGCAATGTCAAGAGACATTGCCAGTGACTCGCCGTGCTTGTCCATATCGTCACCTCAAAGATGGGCATCGTGCGCCAGAAGATTACCCCTTAATGGGTTGCACGGCTTTGGCCAGCTGCCAGTAGCGGCTGCCCGTGCACCACCAGCTCTTGACCAGGCCGTGCTATGCGCTGGGCATCCGCTCTGACGTAAGCCCTCTTGCAGACCTATGTGGCTCTGTTGGACGCCGCCATGAAGTGGCCCACGTTGGATCCGCGCGTGGTGTGCGCCTTTACCCAAGCTAGGTATGCAGACTGTTTTTGGTCAACAGCCTCTGCGCACTCGCGCCCGAACCAAGGGTGCACTCTGCTGACACCGGTGACATCAGTGTATGGGATATAGTATTTCATACCCAGACTCCGGCGACAGCAGTAATACTGTCCAATGGTTCTTACCTTCAAAGCAACGTGCAACTCACGGGATGGACGCAAAAAATAGTCACTCAGTCCCTCCCAATCCACTGATGAGTAGTGCCAAAGACACCGCTTCCTCTGTTCAGGTCGTGGGGGCGCTATTATTGGCACCTGATGGCAGAAGCCAATAATAAATACTACTAAATATTATCGGAAAGTACTGAGATAGAATAGGTTCCGGAGACCACACGTGACTCCTATTTCGGAATTAAAACAGGAAACGCCTCCGGAATGGACAACATATTAGTTGATCCAACTCAGCAAATCCAACACCTCGGGTTTGTCGCCGAGTCATGGCTCCTAACACTAGAATAACTGCATGGCTTCTGTTTGCATTCTCCGTGTCTGGAGGCAAGTCGAAGTCATTGTAATTCTGAAACTAGCTTGATTTCCGTCAGAAACTCACTGACGACCCCAGGTACTTCACTTCAGACCAATATTGACATTGTGCCAGACTCTAAAACTTTTTGAGAGGATACTCCTCAATCGACAGTGTCGTAGGCTTCAGGCTGTTCTCAGAGCAGGCAGTTTTCTTACCGCTCAGAAAAAAATCCAAACTAGTTTCAGGGGGTGGGCTTGCTCAGGATCGACCATTTGTTGAATTTTTCTATTTCATTTCTCTCTAATTTCATGAACGAACTATGTCATCTAGTTTTACCTTTAGCTCACAAGAGCTAGCCTGTGCGGGCCCCCTATCCTACGGTTGCCGTAAGCCTCACAAGCCGGGCCCGAGGGGGGCCCGCGCAGGCTGGGGCCCGTGCGGCAAATGCCACTCTCAATGTATGGCCAGTCCGACCCTGGGAACATGTATGCACGAATATCTTTATTTGTATTGGTTTAGATATTTCTATGCATAAAATGTGTGTAGAAATTTACAAAAGAAATGATGTCTAAGTAGCCTCAAAGCACGGCAATACTATACTCACAGTGAGACTAGCTGCCAACTATATTTTAGTTCGCACTTTGAAATCCGAGGTCCACTGTAAAACTATTCCGGAGAAGTATTCTTATTGTTTATGCAAGGATATCTCCTTAAAACCGTGCAAACTTGTCCAGTGTGCAGACTTGAAGAATTCAATAGGGTAACTTTCAAGAAGCAAACATTGGCTAACTCACCTTAGTTCGTCCTCTGCGCCCTAAGCTCGTGCCCACACTGCTTGTTATTTCGTACAATTAAGTAAGTTACTAAGTACTTGTACGGAAGAGTACGTGCACACGCATAAAGCAACGGACGGCCTAAATATGGAGGATAATACCAACGTGCGTAATCAAACACATTAACGGACATGAATATTCCTGCGGAGGTCCCTGGTTACAAAGTTTACGCATACACTTATTACGGTAAGCTGGAATAATCTGGTAAAGGTATGATTCCGATGCCGACCGCATACGACAACGACAGACACATGCAGCAGATATAGCGTACCTATTGCTTGTTTAGGCCTAGTATCATAGTCCGATTAAATAGTACGATGATCGAACTACTGAGACTTTTTCGGCATGTTGGAATAAATAAATATTTATGCAAAACAAATGTTAATACTACTGCATTCATTTCTTATTTCGGAATGTCGAATCGGACTAAAAGACTCAGTAGTCCGATGATTTAGGTATAAACATCTGCATCATCGGACTACTGAGCCGAAAAAGTCTCAGTAGTTCGATCATCGGATTATTTTTGCGGACTACTGATACTAGGCCCTTGTTTAACTCCGATACGGATAAAGGATCGAACGGAGGAAGAAGTAGATGAGTATCTGCAATGAACTGCGCGCGTCTGCTGTGTGAGTCGGCAGTTGTCGTATGCGGTCGGCTTCGGAATCATACCTTTACTACGCTAGTACTTTTATCTGTTCTGTGCCTTTACACAGGATTTCTATTTACAGAGGCTGTTAATCTCTGTTAAAGCTAATTTAACCATAATAAGTGGCCCAATGTTTCTTTTGTTCCCTATATTGCGCGGATTTCAGTTGTTTATGGTCGCACTTCTCCGTAATGACTCGACGGGTTTATATACGGAAAGGCAGTTTATATTGCTCGGGACATATATCTGGAACCAAAAATCTTTTGAGAACAGCACAGGGTATACTGTGGTGGACGAGCTCAAATTCACCAAGCATATAATATTATATCATTACAAAACAATCCTTCGCGCCAGGGCCTCGTTTGTCTTGCGATTTAGGTCCAAGATACATGTCCCGACTGTAACTGTGGACTGTAATAGACTAAAATGGCACAAGCGAATATATTCTAATGGTGGCACTTCACGTGGCTATTTGTGTTATCTATTGGGTGTTTGTTGTATTTGGCAAAATATTTGACGTACACGCAAACATACAAAATAAGCAAATACAACCATCCACACATGGCAGCCAAATAACAAACCGACGAGTGCACGGTAAGCGTACCTATGTGGTATGGATGGCCCATTTGTCAAATAGGCAATAAGGCCAATACTTCGGGAAATATACTGTCCACACATCAGCATGGCAGACATCGACAAAATCGATACATCTCTTCGACCAATTAAATCGCTGAGAAAAGTGTCATGTTTGTGACCAAAGCGTCATGATGTACACAACCTATCTCATCAACTTCATTGGTCGAAGAGATGCAAAGAGATGAGAGATTTGACAGATTGTCTCTTTATATTCAGACCCTAGAAAAAACAAGATTCAGAACTGAGTACGTACTGAGTACTGAGTTAGTCTAGAATACGGGCCTTAGAAATTGTTAATCAACTTTTGTCGTTGACTGTACCTACCATAAAGTGTTTTTTTTTGTTTTTAAAATGTGTATCTACGAGGACGAAGGAAAAAGGTGTAAACCCTTAACACATTTCACGTGTGATACGAAACTTGTGTTCGAAGATGTTCTTTAACTGGGGCTATCTATTATTTATGCGCTCTATATGTCTATTAATATCCATTCTAATTCGGGAACTCTTTTTAGGGTTCCGTATCCAAATGGCAAAAAACGTAACCCTTATAAATTCGTCATGTCTGTCCGTCCGTCCATATGTCACAGCCACTTTTCTCCAAAACTATAAGGCCTATGATGTTGAAACATGATAAGTATTATGTATTCTGTGAACCGCATTACGAATTTCATACAAAAATAGAAAAAAAAACATTAAATTTTGCCCCATACTTAGAACTGAAACTCAAAAAATTTTTTTTCATCAAACCCATACGTGTGGGGTATCCATAGATAGGCCTTAAAAATGCTATTGAGGTTTCTAACATCTTTTTTTTTCTAAACTGCATAGTTTGCGCGAGAGACACTTCCAAAGTGGAAAAATGTGTCCCCCCCCCCCCCCCCTCTAACTTCTAAAATAAGAGAATGATAAATCTAAGAAAAATATATGATGATCATTGCCATGTAAAGTTCCACCAAAAATTAGTTTGAACGAGATCCAGCAAGTAGTTTTTTTTAATACGTCATAAACCACAATTTTCGCCTTTGCTGCTACGGAACCCTTCATGGGCGAATCCGACTCGCACTTGGCCGATTTATTTACTCGGTATTTTTAAACCCTCATGCATGTTTCGCGATGTCTCGTGAATCGAGGAACCAAGTTTGCGCTCTACTACCCCTAATCTGCGTCAACGGAAAATCAAAGGGTATTTCGTAAGGGTATATTAGCTCAAATGAATTGAGGTTACTTTGACTCTAAAGGGAGTTACTTTAGGAGAGTTAAAGTAGTTAGTGTGGGAGCCTTTGATCTCAAAAAACGTGAGTTTAGAAAACTCCAGATTTTGGTAGTGGACGCCGTAGAAAAGTGTAGACTGGTGTACTTTGAAAGAAAATTTGATATTTGATTGAATGGTTGATTTCTTGTGTAATTGCAGCTTTTGGCAGTATGAAGCTTTAAAAAAGTTCAGGTACTTTGGAAAACACGAGAATTTTATACATATTTAGAATAGAATAGAATAGAAATAAACTTTATTGTACACCATACAAAAGAAAAGTATACATAAAATAAATGGCAAACATAATTAGGTAATGTACAAATGGCGGCCTTATCGCTAAAAGCAATATCTTACAGGCAACCTTTTTATATTATATATTTTTTTATATCATTTTTATATTATATTTTTTTAAATAAGAATATGAGTAACCGAAATTACTAAGATTCCCTCTAACCCCTCCAACTAAGCTAAATTACTTGTGCTAGGAGTGGGTTCACGTCGGTAGTGTAATGGCCAGGATTGATACAATAAGTACATACCGAAGCGAAGTTAAATAGTCACGTTAGTCGTTGTAGACCTCGATAACATATTATATGACTGGCAAGAAGCACTCATACTGGTGGATTTGTATGAAAGGCTTCATGAGGTGTAAGAAGAGAAGGCAAATATCTTTTTCCATTCGATGAACTCAAAAGCCGTTGAAATTGTATTTAAATAATTTTCCAACCGTATCATACCTAGATACCTAGAGTGAAAACCTTCTCACCCCCAGGTTAAATCCTATCATACGAGCACGTTAAAAAGATATAAACATTTTTATATTAGGTATGTTCCTCAATATCAGAAATAAAAAGAATCCTTGCTTGCAGCATAAAGACCGTGGCTAGTCCGACAGAGAATTTATGTCAATTTTGCACGGATGGCGAAAGAAGAGAGGGAAAATAGCGTCGTACAAGGTTGAAGAGATTAAAAAGTAGTAAATTAAGTATTTTAATTTAATACGGATTGAACTGTTTAAAATAAAACTTTATTGATAATAATTTGTACAAGTTTGTATCCATACTAATATTATAAATGCGAAAGTAACTCTATCTGTATTCCTGTCTGTCTGTTAAGCTTTCACGCCTAAAACACCGAATCAATTTTGATGAAATTTGGTACAGAGATAGATTAGACCTTGGGAAAGGTTTTATAAAGACATTCACGCGGGCGGAGCCCCGGACAACAGCTTCATTACCTTCACTAAGTGTGACGCCCCTGGTGTTGCATACGTCCATAGGCCACGGTGACCACTTCCTATCATTGCATTTTTGTGGGATATATCCAAAAAGTAAATAATACAAAAAATATGAATTCAAAACATTGTTTCAGAAAAAATAAATGTTGCAGTGTTCAGAAGTAGGTACCTTATGCGCAGCAAATTTGCAATGTAGCATAGTCTCAAACGTTTCTACCTACCCCTTTGACGCAACGTATCGCACGTCTGTTGCATCGTTTTCCCGTCTGGTAGACAAATTGCTTTGAGATTCAGCCCGCCTTTGAGAGCAAACAATGTTACAGAGAGATAAAATTATCGAGACTGTTGTTCTGTTTAATTGGTTTAGTACCCTATATATATCCTAGCTAGTTTATTGTTCGAACTAGGAACAGAAAAACTTCGTACGACTATGTATCGGTAAATGGCTCCCACCGTCGCCGAAAGACAGATGTACAGATAAATTTGGATCAACTTTGGACGAGGCTCGGTGGCTCAGTGGTCAGAGCATTCCCCGGAAAGGGAAAGAGCGCGGGTTCGAGTCCCACCTAAGGTGTATTCGCTTTTTCTATTTGAATTGTTAACATACTAAATGCAAATCATCCAACTAGATAGGATGTTTTGTAGGGTTCCGTACACAAAAGGTAAAAAAATTAACTCTCAGAATAAGGGCCCATATAACAAACGTGATTTTATTCAGTTTTTTGCTCGATGTTACGTATTTAACATGTAAACGATGTTACGTAATTAACATTTGCGACATTTAAACGCTTGAAATATTCACACAATATTTAGTAGTTAAATTAAAATAAAATAAATTAAGGGGGGATTGGTTAAAAGGATAAATGTACCTATGGAATTGGAAGTATATGACAGTTGTCAACGTATTTATGTCATAAACGTTAACTCCCATACATACGTCATTCTATTCTAGTATATGAGAGTATATGCCAGTCAACGAATTGCTAATTTTCTAAGGGGGCTGAAATGATAAAGAGGACAAACTAGAAAACGACTAGATGACGAACTAGACTTTTATTGTATTTATAGGTAAATATAGATCCTGCACTATAAGGCAGGTATATATTATATATACATAGTGTACTAAAAGTACAACCTCGACGTGCAGTATAAAATCCGGTGCTTCCTTGCGTCTTCGAAAGCAATTACTTATTGTGTTATACACGAAGTCTGCTCTTACATGAGGTGATTACCTTCGGTTGCCTGGATGTTTCCTTCGCATTTTATTATTAGATAATAATAATAACTTATAGAAGGCAGACGCAATTTTGCTCACAATGGTTTTCAATTAAACTACCGATCTATCTTTATAGACCAGTAGTGTGTATTGTGCAGGGTTGGGCTTATTTCTACCTTTAGTAATAATAAGGCGATTTTCAGCATTTGTCACACTCACACACGAACTTACATCTTACTAATTTTAAAAAACTGAAGAGTTCGTATATTTGGTTGACACTAATCTCAGGTACTACTGGTCCGTATTGAAAAATGATATTTTGTGTTGAATAGTCTGTTTATCAACAAAGGTATAGGCTATAATATCATCACATCACGGTACAGGGAGCGGAGCAGTAGTTAATCATAAAAGTAAAAAATTCCGACAGATTTCTATACATTATTTGAAAATTAATTAATTGCGGGCATATTATGGCTTCCAGGTTTGCTTCGAAATATACGACGGATGACGACGTGGCGCACATTGGGAGAGGCCTATGTCCAGCAGTGGACTGCAGTAGGCTAACTGATTGATTGATACTACGACGGATGAAGCCGGGGCTGGTCGGCTATATATACAGAGCCTCGAATGTAATCGTTATACTTCTTTAGATCTCTCTTATTAATTTATATTTTCGCTCTTAATTTATATTTTACTTAAGAAGATTTTTGCTAAGCTACCTTTACAAATAGATTTTTTGTAAGCTTCGTACGCATAAGGATAATAAAATTTGAAAAGTTATTTTATTTAATTGCTAATACTCCACATGATTGAATAGCTCTTTTAAACTGAACAGAAATGATAAATTTTTGTTGTACTTACGTACCTACTTACCTCCCTCATGCCTACAGAGGGGAGGGCGGGGGTGAAGTCCTCTCGTACCTACTTATAAAAGCTACCTTATGAAGCGTTGACATTGAGTTATAGGGTCGCAAAAAGTTCTTCAATGTTGTAGGCGTTCTTGAATTATAGAAACGCATCTTTAGGTCATATAATTTTTTTTTTTATAATAAGTGACCCAATAGTGTGCCAATAGTGTACCGTGGCCTATTATTACTTGCAATGCAACAAAACTACCCCAAGCGAGCCGTCCTATGGTACAGAGTGGAACACGAAAGAAAAATAGTTGTAAAGAGGTAAGCCTCCAGCAGGTGGGCAAATGTAACTTTGTAATTCTATATATTTATATGGGATTACGAAGTTATTTATGTAGTTGGTAGTATGACCGCCGTTTAATTATTGACCTCTTTAAGAGTTGGTACGGGCTCAGTATTCTCAAATTCGATAAACATTACAGCTACAAATTTCGTCGGTCCACTTGTCGTCATCGACACCGCATGACTGTATCAATGAGACGCTATTAAGGTCACGACCCCCCACGATTGTCTTAAGTAGCCGCTAATTGTAATGGAATTGAGCCAAATCCAGAGGTTAATCAGCTTATTCAAGTGGCCGGTGTTTATAGACCCCTATGTCACCTTACACGAACACACGACATCATCGTCATAGCATTTTCCTAGGCCAAATTTTACAGCCGAGGTGCGAGAGATATTATGTCTCAGTCAATCTCACCTCTGGCAATCAACGACCCACAGACGGCATGCGTTTTAGTCGGTACAAGTCCGACATAACCTGCCGGCTTAGGTTGAGAGGGGAGGGGGGGGGAGGTTTAAAAAAATAAACTGATCCCCCAGGGTATCAAATACGGGGTATCCAACCGGAATAACTCGGATCCGTGGGGATTTTACGCATGATAAAGAAGTTAAAACTTTCTTTCTGGAGCCTGGGATCCGCTAATTGTTTTTTGATTAGTATGTCGACTTTCTTGACTGCCGTCTGTCCTCCCAGCCCCGAGATCCCTCTCGGGGCTGGGAGGACAGACGGCCTACGCCAGAGCGTCGTCTGTTTTACAGGTGCACTGACTAGCAGGTGGGATTGGTTTAACTCATGATGGTTTAGTTATTTACTCGTAGTTTATGAATTGTTCAATAAGCTATGGTTCCAAAGTAATGCATAGGTACTACAACTGCAGACGCATGCAGCTGTATAGCGTACCCATTACTTGTTAAACTCCGATACGGATAACGGGGATCATTGTGAAGTCGTAATGAAGTATAACCCGCGCCACATATCTTGGACCTAAATCGTAAGATATACGAGGTTCTGGCGCCCGCGGAATGCTTTGTAATAGTCTATGCTTGGTGAATTTGAGTTCGTCCACCGCAGTAGCATCCCGTGCTATCCTCAAAAGACGCCCAATAAATATGTACTGCGCGTATAGGGCACATTTGGGCACATTTTAGGTCCAAGATACGTGGCGCGGGTTATACGCGTATGTGCTGCGTGTGTCGGCAGTTGTCGTATGCGGTCGGCCTCGGAATCATGCCTTTAACTGTTTCAGAAAGTGCCTTGACTATAATTCTCGGAAATTACAATTTGTATGTATGTATGATTGAAGCCTATAGGTATAATTGTTGATAAACGTGAATTGTTAAGATAAGGCGATAGTAAACATACGATACTCGTGTGTAATTGTAAATACTATAACGTGTGAGTCATTGTCAAGCGATTTGGTCGTTCGATGGATCCGCTTGCATAAGATAATACAATACATATCTACAGGCAAATACTATGCCCACTATTATAAAATGCATAAAAAGTATATCGTATAGCACCGACTTTCCTTATTTACTTGGTTTTCCCGTGATTTTCCCGCAAGGAATTGTGACCCCTTCCCGGGATAAAAAGTAACCTGTGTGTTATTCCAGACTATAATTTATGCCTGTAAAAAATTTCAGCCAGATCCATCAGCTGCTAGAGCATATAAACATTTAGATATATTCATAAAGGAGGATAGAATCATCCTACTTTCTACTAATAATTTTCAAGTAACACTTAAGTAACGAAGCAACTTTCATTCTGTCCTTTCGATAAACGTATTTTCCACGTGAGAAACTTTTCTCGTCTAAATGAGCCTCTTGAAGGAGATATTTCTTTTTATATACTACTTAGGTCGCAGACAAGCACATGGCCCACCTGATGGTAAGTGGTTACCGTGAGCGAGTGCAACACCAGGGGAGTTACACACTTGCTGCCAACACTGTGAGAACAGAGACATTCTGTGCCGTCAGGGCAAAAGATAAGTAAGACAAGCCTTTGGTTTTCCCACTGACAGCACAAAACCTCTCCAGTGAGCACTGGCTACCCTACTCACCACCGGGAACACAACACAACCGCGGTATTCTGTAAGACTTCTATACAAAAATATATAATCTCATATTCTTAATTTGTCTTCTACCATCTGCCGTGTAATAATATATAAACCACAATGCCCTTAATATTAGATAAAATCTCATAAAATGTCGAAGCGAAGCGCAATCGAAATAGATTTTTATTAACACATAAAACCGTGACGCGGGGCGTAAAAACATTAAGCTTTACCGAAGCTGTAAAGCACGTTACACACTGTCCTGGTATGGTTGCGAGGAGAACAATAAAAATAAACCCAGCTTGCCCTCAGACAATTAAGAGAAACGTAACAGCGTAAGAGAGACTTAGGGGAAGGTTACACCACAGGTTACACTATGCGGACGAGGAGATGAAGGCCTGGGATGCGATCGGGACTAACGTGAGATGATACCATGCGTATCTATATTATACTATTATAAAGAGGATAGATTTGTATATTTGTATATAACGAATAAACTCAAAAACTACTACCATTATAAAGCTACATAATCAGGTACCAACATAGGCTATATATCATCCATCACGCTACTATCAGCGATGAACGGCATCAGAATTCCACGCGGGCGGAGCCGCGAGCAACAGCTATAGCACATACAAATTATTTCTTTTGAATGTTGACTTTTTGGTTGATTTTTTTTATTGAGTACCTACTTTGTTAATTTTTGACGGTTGACTGAACAACTATTATCAGTCATCGAAAAACTCTAAAAGCATCGACGATTGCGTTGAAAATGCTAAAAATCTCAACACCAAAGATTTTAAATATCGAAAAATACCAGGAATTTCCGGTTCTAGGAGGGTAGATAAAATTTTCCTGACTCCGAAGCACGCACTGTCGGGTGTTGCAGCGCAAGTTACTTCCGGATCCGGTGGCAACTTTTTTCAAATATCCGGCTGCAATCCTGCTCCTAGCCGCTACTAGTAGTATTTTTCTATAGTAGGATTTTACGGCTCAGGATTTCACGCTACCGTTTTGAATTGAAACCAGCCTTATTGGGTTAATTCCAAAGACTATTTAATTGGTTGTATAGTCGCTGGGTTATTCATTTTTGTTACGAAATAACCTGGTACAAAAAGTATCTACAACGGGTGAAATATTGGATATTTTCGGAAGTTTTCACGAATATTTCTCATTGAAATAACACGACATTGGCGGCTAAATAGTAGCCAAAACGTCGGACTGATTGTAAATAATAAAAAATACACATAAATCGCGATACAATATATTAAAAGGTATGGTGAAATATTAAAATAACAGGTATCCTATGTTCTAACCCTGTGAAAATACACGTGAAGTGAGTTTACGTTTGAAATTCGGAATCAAATAACTTTTGGCTCGGTCCTGCAATTAGTTCATTACATTATGAGCAGTACATCCATAAACATGGGGTGGTAAGGGTTGTAAAATGAAGGTATGTGTTAAAATACGACGGCGCGACCTTACTCGTAACGGTCGATATATTATACGAGTAGTGTTCGGCGAATCCCTGGAGGCAGAATCAGTACCAGTGAAGTTTGCCGATCGATATTCAAGTAGCACGGGGCAGTCCGCAGGCGAATGTTTTCTAGTGCAGAAGGAAAGGCAAAAGTTTCGTATGGTACCTGCCAGTTACATTTTCCTAGGACCGACGACGTTTCATAAGATATTATGTGATAAAATGATCGTATATTGAGAGAAAATGAACTTACGTTTGAGTCTGAAAATTACTGTACAGTAAACACTTGCTTCTAGAGTTGAATAAGTCGTATCTAAAGGCAGTCCCTAATAAAAATAAACTATTTATACTGAGGATCAATTATTCTCCTAATACGTATAATTTTTTCTTCACAATCCAGTCTCTCCCAAATCCAGTTTCAAAGACATCGTGATCGTTTATGACACTTGAGAGATTAAGATTAGATCGATATTAAATTTTGAACAGATTTTTATTGCAAGAATTATCCTATCGTTTCCCCACACCGGAAGAGGGCCGAATCGAAGATATGGCCCTGAGTCGACCGGAGAGTGAGGAATATGTCTACGACTACCTCACCTCCGGCAACCGACGGCCCACATATGGCGTGCGTTTTAGTCGGTTCAAGTCCGACATAACCTCCTCCACCGGCTCCGGTGGAGAGGTATCCGGGGGGATTTTTCGCACGATAAAAAAGGCATGTTTTAGCCGTTGTAGAATTTCACATTGAAACTGCACTCGGCTATTGTATTAGTTTGTTATTGAATTTTGTGCAACTACTCTACTGAAATAAAACTGAATGGATAGAATGTGTATTTTTAATTAATTCTCGATAGACTTTGAAAAATTGGGAGGTGGGATAAGTTTAGAACAGAACTGTTTTTAACACGTACCAGTGAAAAATTGCATGATTCTTACAATTGAATTTTTTTAGATAGGTAGGTACTATTCTTTACTTGAAGCAACATTGACCAAAGATTAAAAATAAATTATATACACACATTTTGCCATTGTGCCAGTTAGGTGTCAGACAAGCACACGGCCCACGTGATAGGAAGTGGTTACCGTGGCCTATGGACGTGGACGTATCAGAATAACTAAAATTAAAAAACAAATACATAATCTGGGAAAAGTGAAGCAAGGTTATTACACGAGTAATAATTGAAAAACCATGAATGAAATACAGCTTCAACATTTTGGTGAGATTAAAAGAAATATTCAACATTTCTCTCGTGAATTCAGTTTCATATAAAGTTTCATGTAATTAAAATTTGCAAATTTGCTTTTCAATCTGAATCGCAAATGTTAATTCATACACATTTTTGAAATGAACATCGTATTTTGGGAACTTTTCATCTGGAATTTCACCACTTCTATCTTTCTATTCGACCGTACTAATTGGTACAACCGTACTTTGAAAACTACTTTTATGTTCTAAGCACCAATCTTAAAGTGTAAAGGTATGATTCCGAAGCCGACCGCATACGACAACGACAGACGCATGCAGCACATACAGCGTACCCATTACTTGTTAAACTCCGATACGGATAAAGGGGACCATTAAGAAGCCGCAATGAATTACGCGCAACTGCTGCATGCGTCGGCAGTTGTCGTATGCGGTCGGCTACGGAATCATACCAAGGTAGAATGTGCTTCACAGAGCAAATATCTTCTCTAGGGACGTAAATGCTTAGATTTCATTTTTTTTCGGTATCAATGAATTTTAAAATGGCAAACATTTCTTGTTTGAAGATAGTTGAAAATATAAAGGACCTATTCTACTCCACCCATTAGAGATAGCTATCTATATTCACTCGCTTGCAGTGGAAATATATCTCTAAGTTTACGATGTCCAATACTGAACAGGAAACCCAATTTTGTAGATTTATAATGTCAATCGACGTATTATTTATTATTACTATCAATAATAAATTATTTTCATTTGTATTATTAACCATTTGGCGATTTTCAACAAATACGATCCCTATTCACTTATTTGGGAAGAGCATGTATAGTAAAATATAGAAGTCAAGTCATTGCTTATTATATCATCATTCTCTGAGCCTTTCAACAACTCAGTTGGGGTCGGTTTTCCAGCTGAGCTTCAATATTTTCCGTGACGCGAATGTTATCTGACCTCCACAACCGATTGGCGATATTCAAGTTCTGGACTTAGACTAATCGGACTTTTGAGGGCTTATCTTAAGACAACCGAGACCGACGGCTTAACATGCTCTCCGAGGCATGACCAGACCAGCTATATTCATGCACTGAGCGGAAATCGAACTCACGCCTCCTGCGTTAGCGTATTCACTACCGCCACGTCACACGGTTGTCATTGCTTATTATACCTACTCCTAATTCTATACCTTACCAGGGTTAGGCTAGGTCATTTTGGAGAACACTGGCTACCAAATAATTAATTTAAGTTTTTTTATCTTGCAGGTAATTGCTTTTGAATGAAAACGCATCGGGCTTATCGACAAACGGCTGAACAAGTATGTATCAATAATTACATCAAGATAGACTTTATTAGTAAATATTATGATATTTTATATACATAATAGTAGGTGGCCGTCTCGGCTTCCTATAACCAATACAAGTAGAGATCTCAAGAGAGCGCCGTAACTGTACAAGACAAATTCAGACAAATGTTGTACGAGTATAATCTTAGCACTTCAAGTGTACTCATTTTACAGGTAGATAACCATGTCGATTAAGATAGAATGAAGCGAATACAGCTCAGGCGGGACTCGAACCCGCAACCTTTTCCTTACAGGAGGAATGCCAAGTGGCTCAGTGGTCACACTGAGCCACCGCCACGGACGGACAGTGACTATGACTTTTACGTGTCGTACGCTCCAAATCTGTCGCAATCGTTGTAATATTCACCTGCATATGAAATACTAGCTTCTGCCCTAGATTCGGTCCCGTCCCAGCAACCCCAGGAACCTATTTATAGCCTATTTGTTATTCCAGACTATAATCTAACCGTGTATCAAATTTCAACTAAATCCGTTCAACATCTAGAGCGTGATTGAATAATAAATATCCTTACATCTTCACAGACATAGGTATAACTCCGGACACGTATCTTGGACCTAAAATGTGCTCAAAATGAGCCCTTTACGCGCAGTATACATTTCTTGGGCGTCTTTTAAGGATAGCCCGGGATACCTACTGCGGTGGACGAACCCAAATTCACCAAGCATAGATTATTACAAAGCAATCCGTGGGTGCCAGAGCCTCGTTTGTCTTGCGATTTAGGTCCAAGATATGTGTCCGGAGTTATACACACAGAAGGATTATATCCCTATAGATATAAAGCGCCCTTCTAGTTTTAACATCGCCGTTGCCAATGCTTTCCAAGTAATAGTTAGTGTTAGTGCAAGCCATAATAAGTAAAGTATTATTATATTGTCTTATCACAGTCATAAGTATACTAACGATACAGCAAATAAACTAACATTGATTTTTATACAATATCAGGTTATATGATCTGTTAGTATTGTTGCAGAAACAGGAAGATAGACGAAAACAAAATACAGGACGATAGTCCACAGAGAAGTCTGTGAGAGAATACAGAACATTAATTGGCTTGAAGTTGCCAATTAATGTTTACTGAAATGCCTCGGTCAGTTGTATTGTAACCTTCTGAATAGGAGCATTCTCTCTCGCCCTGGAGAATTACCATTCTACCGCAGGAATATCCAAAGTCAATTGAAATTCATTAATAAACTCAAAAGCGATCATAGATACAGTTGCCCCATGAGATGAGCGAGCCCGCATCTTATAAGTGACTGCCATATTGCATAATGCAAGTTCAATTATGAACCTTATATTAATGGTAAAGAAGACAAAATATGCTGTGTGTAATATTTTTTACTTAGTATGTTTGTCTTCTAGACCATGAATAATCATCGGACAAAAGTATTGTAGAATTATGTATTCTATTAACTTCTGTGTCATAGTGGTGGAACTCTTCGATTACACAGTCTGAGGTCGGGGATTCGACGAATATTTTTTTGTATGAATATTTGCATTGGGCTGAGTACCGGCGGGTTTACATGAAAACTTTAAAGACAGTTTGACTTTAAAGACAATGGCGTTCTGTTGTCTCTGCCTACCTCAATTGAGGCCTAAATCAACCTCCCCTGCGAGTCGGTGCTTTCCTCTAAGACCAGAATTGCACAACGATACTCAGTCCTGAATGTTGATTTATAACCAGATTTGAAGGCAGATTGTATTTTAATTTTAGATGACAGTTCTAGTTTCATTCTGCGAATCGATTCACAACTGGGCATTGTTATGGAATACGGGCCTTACACTCAGTTCAGATTTCTAGTTGGCAATTTAAAGCGGGGCAAAATTTCAAGCAATTGTTTACGGACGTGAAAGTAACCCTAATACGAGCAATTAGAAAAATCAGAAATGTTATCGATGTCATAGCGATGCATGGTCCTATTGTTCTTAGAAATACTTCGATATTTAAATTGTTATAATACTACATTAGTTATTTCCATGTTGCGAGAAGAATATTCCGTAAAAGAATAAAACGTTAAAACAGAAATAACGTTTCTATCGTAATATCCGTTAGCTATTAGCTCGCATCTATTACCTCTAAACAAGTACCAATAGATTTGTAGAATAGAATAGATAGTAACGAAGTTTTTCTAGAGCGTGGCCGACTGTAATTTCTCCAGTGATAAGTGTTGAAGTTGAGTATTCCTAATCAGATTATCTCTCAAAGTGAAAAAGGTGCATTTTGAGAAAGGTGAATTTTGAGAAAGGTGCATTTTGAGAAAGGTATATTTTGAGAAAGGTGCATTATGAGAAAGGTACATTATGCGACGGAAGGAGATTAATGTATGTTATTAATATACGTTGACCACTGTCATAAACATCATACATACATAAATATAATTACGCCGTTATCCCCGAGGGTTAGGCGGAGGTGAATTTAACACCAACATTCCATCTATCATTGTATTAGGTCCCACGTAGGAGGAGGTGAGCCTGTTAGCGTATTCCGGGCGCTATTATTGACTCGTGTCATGCAAGAGACTGAGTCTGGGCTGTAAATATCTGCCTGATGTTAAACAGCCCTATCCCTATTACAACACCGCATGGAAAGAGATGGGAAAGCTTTTACTTTTTGTTTTTTTTGCCCCCAATTTCTACGGAAGATTTTAAACAACAAAGAAATTGGAAACGGAAACAGAATTTTACACGGCCGAGCTCCAGGCATTAGTTACTTCTTCTATTTTGACATTTATGATGGCTGTTTAAAGCGATCATAAAAATTTCAAAATACGTGCCAATGCCATACAGAAATCATTCCCTTAAACAATACACCGGCCAACAAATATAGCTATTTATTGGCCGGTGTATTGTTTAATGGAATGATTCGATCGTTTAGGGGGCTGTAATGTAAACGTCATACAAATATTACTACAATTTCTAGTCCTATGTGCCTATGTAAGGCGTTCTACAGGTTATCGACCGCTATCCGTGAGCATGAAATTAACCTCGTTCCTCGCTCACAGCGATCTGCAAAAGTACCTATACAACATTGCTGATTTTCAGTTCCATTCGTGAGAAAGCGAACGGCTGCCATATCGATTTTCATCGCCGGAAAATATTTAAAAATCCCGGGGCATTTGATTGAAATCATATTTTTTCTGTGTAATAGAAAATGTTCGATACACATAGCTTGCTGTGTTTCCCTCTAATTTAATTTTACTTCAATCGGTCGGGATTCGCTCTCGTTTTTAAAACCGTGGGCGCCCATGGATGACACCGGAAACCTTGCAAACTAGGGCGTGTTCCTACAGGAAAACTCGGATAATACGGAAAGACGAATAACATAACTTGGAATTGAAATTGTGAGTTGTACTTTGAATTGAAATTTCTGCAACTATTATAGTTGGGTGGTTCTTTACGTATAATTCTGATATTAAATAAGTTCCAAGTTATAATACCTTCCCACCAGTAGTTTGTAATGAAACCTTACTTACATCTATACTAATATTATAGGAAAGATTTGTATGTAACGAAGAGATCGAGAAATTCTATGGACAGCTATATGCATCACGGACGAGTAAACCGACGGGACACAGCGATGAAGACCACAGAGCCCCACTCACGTGCCACTACACCGAGGATTTGCCAGATGTCGAGCAGAGCGAGGTAGAGGCGGCTCTCACCGTGACGCCCTGTATATTATCATCTCGCTACTATCAACGATGAACAGGATTAGAATTCCACGCGGGCTGCTGCAGGCGGCTCCGCGAGCAATAAATGATAAGTTAAAAACATATTCCACATATCAACAGGCTTGGGTTTATTAAGACTGGTATAATTATTTTACGTAAAGCTAAGTATCACTCCCCATTTTATCAGAACGAGCTTTACTTTCAAGATAGGTGGCAGTAGGCTCGTAGATTGCTCGTAGATTGCTCGTAGATATTTATTTTGTAATGGATTAGCATGAGGTCGTAGGGGTAAGAAAGCAGTTCCAAAATCCGTAACTTCGTTCCAAAATGAGACTTTGTTCTTAAATTGTCAGTATCTATGACGACAGTAGATAGTAGTATCATATTTTTGGCTTATCATTATTACACAAGAGTTATAAACTGAATATCAATTCTGTGTTTATTCGTGATCCTAAACAACCTAACTCAACATTCTAATACTATAAAGCGGACATTAAAACCGCTTAACGCGTAAAACATGAAATATATCGAGTGGAGCTCAGCTCAAGTATTTATTGACTTGTAGAAACTGTATTGCCAAGACCTATTTTATTTCTTCCTACTCTTAAAATGTGTAGCAAAACTTCATTTTCCGTTTTCCGTCCATTGTACAAGTATTTTTTTATGTATTAGCCGGTATTTGTGTCATTGATGTACAATATCGAGCATCCTGTATGCTCGATTTTTTTATATAATTAAGGAAATCACTGGCACTTAATGAAATAACGATCCACCTTACAAATATACACCAAATAATATTATATTGATCGAGTTTCTATTTCGGAGTTTATAATAAATAATTAACTCGCCCATGAAGGGTTCCGTAGTAGCAAAGGCGAAAATTGAGGTTAATGACGTATTAAAAAAAAACTACCGACTGGATCTCGTTCGAACCAATTTTTAGTGGAAGTTTGCATGGCAATTTACATCATATAATTTTTTTAGATTTATCACTCTCTCATTTTAGAAGTTAGACACACATTTTTCCACTTTGGAAGTGTCTCTCGCACAAACTATTCAGTTTAGAAAAAAAATATGTTAGAAACCTCAATAGCATTTTTAAAGACCTATCTATAGATACCCCACACGTATGGGATTGATGAAAAAAAAATTTTGAGTTTCAGTTCTAAGTATGGGGACCCCCAAAATTTAAAGCTTTTTTTTATTTTTGTGTGAAACTCTTAATGCGGTTCACAGAATATATCTTTTTACCAAGTTTCAACAGCATAGGCCTTATAGTTTCGGAGAAAAGTGGCTGTGACATACGGACGGACAGACAGACGGACGGACAGACATGACGAATCTATAAGGGTTCCGTTTTTCGCCATTTGGCTACGGAACCCTAAAAAGGCGGGACGAAAGCTCCTATCACAATTGAAAACGCAATAAAAACGATATGGACAGGTGTTGGTACCTTATTACGCGAATTCACGCGAATAGTTCCTTTAGTTTAGAATATGCTTGATTTTTTTATACTAAGAAAATCACTGGCGGCACTTAATGAAATAACTGCGCCTTATAAACACAACACCGAATATATTAGTCGAGATTTTCTATTTCAGAGTTTATAATAAAAAAGGCGGGACGAAGGATCGTTTTTATTGCATTTTCTATTGTGACAGACAATAGAAAATGCAATAAAAACGAAATGGACGGAGGCTGGTATTCCTATTATTCACGCATATAGTTCCATATAGTTTAGAATTTCTGAACAGAATGGTAATATTGGCCTTGTTTCTTTTTGTATTTGCTTTATTGAATACTAAAAATAAATTGATTTTTAAAGTTATAAACATAAAATTGTGATTGCTTTGATTGTTCACTAGTATACAGAGAATGATCGCGTTCTACATACTTTTAATAGGTATGAAATTTTATTTTTAAATTTCATTCTTAGACGCACTTTTTAGTTCTGGCTAAACTATTTACTTGCTATAATTAATGATACGAAGATGACAGCCTCCGTGGCGTAGCGGTAGTGAACGCGGCCGCTACGCAGGAGGCGTGGGTTCGATCCCCGCTCAGTGCAAATATTTGTGTTCATGAAATATGGGTATTTGCATTGGTCTGGTCGTGCCTCGGAGAGCACGTTAAGCTGTCGGTCCCGGTTGCCATAAGAACATCTATGGCAGTCGTTACGGGTAGTTGGAGCCCTCAAAAATCCAAAAACAGCAGTCTAGCTGCAAAGCTTCGATATCGCCTAATGTTACCATTGGGATGTGGAGGTCAGATGGCAATCGCTTCACAGAAAATATCGAGGTCTAGTCAAATCCGTAGTTAAGACTGGCAAAAGCGGACCCCAGACTCCGAGCTGAAAGCTTCGGATGCGACTGGGAATTAACGCTAAGAGGAAGAAGAATTAATGATACGAAGAAATTGAGGCAAATTAGCAATTGCAAAATGGAAAAGCTGCGCTGGTGCGGTGCGGCAATTCAAAACGATTTCCGGTGCAGGCGAAACCAATTTTGCAAATTCTCGATCAAAAAGAACTTCCAAGTCAGTAGCAGCTCAGATTTAAGAATTACACAAAATGCTTTTTCTATTTACGAGTAGAAATTAGTGAGCTTGAAGGATTACATCAGTGATCGGAACCGCGATTGAACTAATATAATCAATTCATTACGTTGAGTAAAATAAGAGAACTCAACTTAGTTGAACGCGAACGCAATTATTTTCACATGGGAAATCCAACTTAAGGATTAGGTAAACCAACATTACAAAGCTGTTGATAATTTTATTAATTCTGGTGTAATCATCTTCCAATAAATTACGTTGCAAAAGGCAGTATTTTGTAAGCAGATGTATGATACAAAGCATGGTATAAAAATACTACAGATAAAAATTAGCATGGTGTAGTCTCCCGCCAAATACAAATAATGAACAGTAATCTATATTTTTCATTTATAATATCCTATTCAGGTGCTGGCATGCCACGCGGGGAAGCGATGCTCGACTACATCAATTTGTCAGCTTCGCAACCTATTGAAGATATACAAATGCAAAATTTGTCATATAATACGCAGTTCAATTCTTTGGAATTCAATGAAGCGAATGATTCAGTACTATTTAATAGTTTCGTTAAATTATTACTTGAAGCGTCGAGTCAACAATTAAAAATCATAAGAGTCAATATAATGAACAATTATGATATCTACCAGGAAGATATTAATGAAATTGAAAAATCTTTTGCAAATATCGAAGTGATGTACCTTCAATTGGTACAAGAAAAATTGAAGAAAATGATTGATGGCGAAACTTTTACAGTGACAGACCACTTTATGATAGACTTCATGGATGTTTCAAATTCTATTCTTGAAAAGGTTCTGGAGCAACACTTACAGAACTTGAAAGACAAAGAAATAAAACCAACAAAATGGCACCCTTCAATGCTAAAACAAAAAATTGTACGACAGCAGATAAAAATAGCAACGAATTTTATAGAAAATCATATATGCGATACTTTACAAATTTGTAGAGATAGGTATTACTATAGTGACTATTTGAACGATTGGATAAGAAGCCTGATGAACTTAGGAAAACAGGATCTGAAACGATTCTTCGCCCCTGTACCGGAGGTTTTAGAAAAGCACAAACATTTTATTAAATCAAATATCAAATTTCGACAGACTGTCAAATATCTGATTAATGCTGATGCTTTGGTGAAAAGGGATACTTTAGACTTTGTGGATGAAATATTAACAAATCCAGACAGAGTTTTAAGTTTAGCTCCACCTTCTTTAAAAACAAGTGTGACTCTCTTACGACAACTCTTCGTTTTGATAGATGGAGCATATGATGTTAATGATCGGAACGTGGAAAATCTAGAAAATATAACAGAATGGCTAAGAGATTGGGTGGAGGGTAATAGTTTTGATGTTCATAGGATCCTGAATGCCATAGTCGAGAATATGAAACTTAACATAAAGATATGGCCGCTGGATGTGCAGAATCAAATATATTACGTGTGGTCTGATATTATAGTGTTGTGAAATTTATTGTACATATTGATTTCTATCGTGTATTGTAATGTTAATGTAATATTATACTCGTATGGTTTATATATTGTTCAATTTCATTTCATGCGATTTCTTGCAGTTGGTTTAAAATCTTAACGCTAATTAATGCCATCATCATCATCGACTTAGCGTTATGCCCGGTTGCCTAAGGTCTGCTTATTTATTTTCCTCATTTAGGTTAAACGGCTTTCTGACTTCCTAATCCTGAGAGAATATCTTGAGCCAGAGTCTTATCCGTCAATTGTCAAATAGACTTCCATTAAGTTTGGTGTATTCGGATGCTGTGTAGCCGGGGTTAGGTATTGGGTACATGCAATCGTGAAATGCGGCGATATGCATCATTCATGCATGACGCACCGTACACATGTAGTTGCAAAACAACCGCTTCACAATTTGTAACGTGAAACAGCTGTTGCCTTTTACGCATGCTGATTGCCCTCGTTGGAAGTAGGTTACAGTTCAGAAGTTATGTTACTTACAATGCTACAGTACATCATACATACATGGGTTATATAGGCACGTATGTCTGTATGTATTGATGCAGGTATAGGTAAAATACGAGCAAAGTTTTTGGATTCCCGGCAAATAGATTACAAGAGCCACCCATCTCTTCCATGTTGTTTTGTTGTATAGGGCGGTTCTAGTTGGGCTCTCTTAAGTTTCCCAAGACTCCGTCCCAATAAGGTCGAAAACTGACTTTATCTTGGTATTTGCCTAGGGTTACATGGGCTTTAGTCTCCCATTGATGTCTATATGGACCAACTGTGTACAGTAGAGTTTCATTTAGAAAAATCGTTATAAAAGAAATTTTGACATAAGATCAGGCGACAAAACCGCACCCTAGCAGAAGCAAGCCGAGGCAATGCGCGCCTTTGCCTATCCGGAGCAAGATGGGGACACAGTAAACCCACACCCAATAGGGTCTTTTTAATGGCTCTGGATCAGCCGAGGCGCGAGGGATATGCCAGAGGCAATCTCACCCTCGGTAATTGATGATCCAAGCCAGCATGCGGTTTTAGTCCGTTCAAGTCCGACAACCCCACCCACCGGCTACGATGGAGGGAAGGAGGGGGGATTTGATGGGATTTCCGTACTATAAAAAAGAAGGCGGCTCAACCGTGTGACTCGGTGTGAGTGATCCCACAGTTAGTTATTTTCAGTGTTATTCAATATTAGTTAACTGGATGTTGCGAAACAATACCGGTAGTAAGTTATTCACAAAACATCGGCATTCTGTTCTTCCATTACATAAGTATAACTCCGGACACGTATATTGGACCTAAATCGCAAGATAAACGAAGCTCTGGCGCCCGCGGATTGCTTTGTAACAATCTATGCTTGGTGAATTTGAGTTCGTCCACCGCAGTAGCACCCCGTGCTTTCCTCAAAAGACACCCAAGAAATGTGTACTGCGCGTATAGGGCACATGTTGAGCACATTTTAGGTCCAAGATACGTGTCCGGAGTTATACGCACGACTTGCGACCGTGTTTATTCAACGGACAGCGGCAAACTGTACCGTGACCCTTGGAACAGTTGAACGATTCCCAATGGCTACATTGGCCACCAATATCGCCATCACCATTGTTGGTAACCACCAATATAGCCACCAACGTAAATAAAATGTCGAACGAGATCTAGGTGTTAGTCGGTGGGTCGTGCTCATGACTAAATAACCAAAGACCGGTACTAATAACTAATAAGTGATGCCGATTACTGATTGCCATCTGTTGGAATTGTTAAAATTGATCATTGTGGCCAAGAAATCTAACTTAACATTAACTTTTTGACTGCCCCTGTACCAGTAAGACAAGTGGCAATTCGGCAAATTGAATAATGAATGTGTGAAATTGATACTATGTATGTATTTTGAAGTTTAAGACGTTTGACGAGTCATCATGTCAATCCCATATTGACCAATCTATTCGATTGTACAAACGTTTTGCCACTTGTCTAGAGGAGTTGATACATCTACTGGTGCGCCTTGAGGGTAAAACAGACTATTACGTTATAAACAGATAAACGGCAGAGTGCTCATATAACATCTTCTTCATCCTAGCGTTAATTCCAGTCGCATTCGAAGCTTTCACCTCGGAGTCTGGGGTCCGCTTTACCAGTCTAACTGCGGATTTGGATGGATTTATGGACAAATAAAATATAGTTTCTAATTATAAGTAGAAGATGTCTGTCACATTGTAAGTAAATGTTATCTCTACCTACTTTTAGTAGGACAGAGTCATATCTATATGCTATTGAAATTATTAGAGTATTTATTTGTCAAGTGTTAACAACAATTTCACGATGTTCACGTACGAATCACCGCCATGTTTTTAACAAATATTCAAACTAACGTCATTGAAATCTAAAATAGTAGCATACAGTCATACAAGCAAGCCCTTTATGGTTTCATCAGAATCGAAACTTTAAAACAATGTAGTAAGGCTTGAAGTTGATTGTATATTTATTTGTACTCTGCGCACGTACACGTATACAATGGGTGTCCATTCTGTGAGTGCCCGTGAGGAATGCTACTTCTATTGTACTGTGAATAAAGTGGTATGATTCAAGCTTCTAGTAGGTAATTGCGAATATCATGTTCTACTATATTTTCATTGACATATCAGTGATTTTGTGGTGGTAAATAATACTAATACTATAACTGACAGTGACTGATCAATAATTATATTTGCTTGTTCATATTTACAATAAAATTACTGACATTATATAGGTATACTCGTATCTTGGACCTAAAGCGCGATAAACGAGGCCCTGTCACGCGCGAATTGTTATATATAATAATTGTTATATATAATAATTGTTATATATAATAATTGTTATATATAATAATTGTTATATATAATAATTGTTATATATAATAATTGTTATATATAATAATTGTTATATATAATAATTGTTATATATAATAATTGTTATATATAATAATTGTTATATATAATAATTGTTATATATAATAATTGTTATGTATAATAATCTATGCTTTGTGAATTTGAGCTCGTCCACCGCAGTAGCCCCACGTGCTATCCTCATAAGACAAGACACGTGTACTGCGCTGCGCGTATAGAGCACATTTTAGGTCCTAGATATATGTCCCGAGCATTACCCATGTAAATATTTACTGAATTAATTCATTGCTGCTGCAGGAAATATTAAACACAGGCTTTAATTAACGCTACCATAATTATTATACAGGAGCAAGCCAATAATTGCAATTTTCATGAATATCTGGCAAACAATTCAGAATCAATTAGGGATGTCTCATAAAAGCTCCATTATTATTATAGTACCTACCTATAGCTTGGTACAAAATATAGGTTGTTTGTAATTATTTGTAGCTAGTCATGCGTAGCAAGAAATATTTTTTTTTTCTTTAAAAGAAAAAATATCAGAAATAATATCAAAAATATCAAAAAGGAGCTTGCCAGAGTTTCTATGAAACCTGGTCCCACCTTCCAATAGCTATGTGTGCTGCATTGCTGGATAGATGGTGTATTTTTAAGCTGAATAAAAGCTACGGCGCCTAGTTCTAAATCTAGACTTTGGGAACTTGGCGACACAAAGTTTTATTCGGCACAAAAATACCTATCAATCGATGTGACACACAGTTATTGGAAGGTGGGCCCAGAATTTGCATCATCATTTGTATTTTAATTTATTAGTTCACGATAGACACTGATTAGTTAAAATTTACGAAATCCATTATATTTTTATAATTCATTGGGTCAATGAACTGTGGCAATATTATTAATACGCGAAGCATATGCATACGTCACACGTAATTCCCATACCAGTAGGTAAAAACTGCAGTGCGTCATGTGCTACGCATCTCTACATGCTTCTCTCAATTTCTCTATACTCGTGCATCTATTCATGTATACATATCAGCATACACTCTAGAACTTTGCATTAGGTCTTTCTTATTATTTTCATTTGCATAATTGCGAATGAAAATATAACGAAATAGGAAAGTGGAAGCAAATAAAAATGGATTAAATACTACGCATAACTAATTCATCTTATTTGAATCGTACTTTGCCTACAAATCAATTTTGGTTCAGCAATTAACAAAAATGGTTCAGCATATTTTATTGTAATACTAGGTGTAGCTCGCGGATCCGCCTGCGTGGCATTCTGATTTCGTTCACGCTGCATCTTCTATCTGTCTGCAGCTGACCTAGGGAGGTCAGCTGCAGACAGATAGAAGATGCAGCGAAGCTGGGGGGGGGCCCCAGCTTCGCTCGAAACACACATTTTGAACACCAGTTGCACCTCTTTAGCCTATACATATAACATACCCGAAATATTTCAGTAATAATGCGTATGGGTTATGCATTCAAACTTAAAATATTGTACTATGGGCAGTGAACGTGTTAAGCCGCTTATTATGTACATGAGCGAACTATTCTCCTCTGGAATGCGCTTCCTCTAGAAGTCAGAATGTCTCCAAATCGTTCTACATTCAGAAACCGAGTACGTCTGCTATACAAGGAACCATAGGCAGTATTTATATATGTATATATATATTATATATATGTATTTGATGTACCTATATTATATATAAATGTATTTATGTATAGATTTGTATGTGTAAGCAGTATAGAATATTTATGTATGTGTATAACTGTATTATATTTTAAGTACCTATATTATTTGCTATTTTATTTAAGTAAGTATATCAATATGTGTATTGGTTGTACGTTTACTGTTTGATTTAACTGTCACAACTAAACATCAAGCACCTACCTTGACTCTCTCTGCATTGCCCTAAGGTTGACTGGTAGAGAATGCCTGTGGCATTAAGTCTGCCTTTGTACATTTTTTTATTTGTGCAAGAAGTTTAAATAAAATAAAATAAAAACGATACGCAATTAGTGAAAATCACTGATGAGAATTTATACGGTCATTCACAGGTCGTTGCCGTGCGTTTAGTATATAATATATGTATAATATTTGTGCATTTAAGGGTTAAGCACACATAATTATAGTGATAATATTTAATAAAATAACGTAATATTTAGAAATGAAGGTAGAAACTATTTTTAAACTGAACTGAGTGTGACGCCCCTGGTGTTGCATACCTATGCAACACCAGGCGTGTCAAACTAAGTTCAGTACCTACGTCCATAGGCCACGGTAACCACTTTCCATCAGGTGGGCCGTGTGCTTGTCTGCCACCTAAGTGGTATAAAAAAAAGCTTATGTTAGAAGTGAGGATCCGATTGTAGTTTCTGGTATGTTGGCTTTTCTGAGAGTAACGTCCATCTGACCTCTCAACCAATAACTGCTAAAAGTAAAGCCTGCACCAGAGTCTCATCCGTGGTTTAGCGGCACCAACTAGCTGGTGGCAAGTGGGGTTGGCTACACCTCAAGGATGTTGGTGGGGTCCTATCCACCCCTGTCTACCATATAGAAAGATAATTGTGAGTATATGTACATATTGTACATACCTATATGTAATTGTGCACAAAATTACTTGATCTTTTAACAAATCTCGTGTGAATGTGGTACGATGTTCACTACACTATTTAATGGAATAAGTTTGTCTAACGACTGTAACTGACCAATTAAGGTATGATTCCGTAGCCGACCGCATACGACAACTGCCGACACACGCAGCACAGCGTAATTCATTGCGACTTCTCAATGGCGCCCTTTATCCGTATCGGAGTTTGACAAGTAATGGGTACGCTGTATGTGCTGCATGCGTCGGCAGTTGTCGTATGCGGTCGGCTACGGAATCATACCTTTACACTTAGACTGATGATTAGTTTCGGTAACTTATTTAAGTTACCAGCAATGTCTATAATCCGGTATTCTGTGTCATAACATTGCCAATGCATTACATTGTAGAATACCGAGTGCGCAGCTGGTAATGTATGAAATGTTATCAAAAAACGTAAATGGTAGATAGATACAGCGGGCCGTTTCGAGAAACGGACGTTACCGTCCTAATCTTAGATAATACTTTATTTTGCACCAATAGATTTGCAGTTTAGATTGTGGTTATACAAAAAAATAACTACGTAGGCTAAAGCTTTAGCCTTCTAATCTATATCTATGCATGTCGCGGCACGCAATGTCCACTCCACGCAATTAGATTTGAATAGATTAGGTTAGAAGGCGGAGCTCCCATTAGCCTACGTGGTTATTTTTTTTGTATAACCATCCAGTAATAAAAGTTTCGCGCAGCCATCCTCAATTATAGACCAGAATTTATTTATTTCACACATTGCCGGTGGAGCAACATCTATTCTATATACCTAATAGCATACATTGCCTAGGCATTCAATAGAATATCTGTATTTTTTAGATTACCAGTGACATCAAAATTTAGCACTAACTGCTTTTAAAGTGAACTTTGTAATAACATTGGGCAAATTATAACATTAATGACTATATCTATAAACTATTTATGACTTACAAATGTCTATGCGGAGTGTTTGCAATGTGCGAAATAAACATCTGTTTATTTTGTGTGAAACTGAGTAATCCAATGGGATACAACAAAATGCTGCTTTGAAATACGTTTTGTAGGCATTGCAATATCTTACACCATTTCTACGTTATCGGTATAGAAAGACGTTCTTTGACAAATCAAAAGTATTTCAATAAGTATTTGTGATACACTTCGACTGTGAGAAGCGTCTTGTCGTAAAGGCAAAATATTAAATTCGAAAGAGATCCGATTCTCAGCACTCCATGGATTCCACCTTGCGGTCGCCGGGTCCATAGCGTGATACAGAAAGGCTGTTTTAAAATTGCTCCGTAATTTCTGTAGTCTAACGTTAACATTTTTTTTTTCTAGACTAGCTGTTGGTGATAGATGTTGCCCTAAAGGGTACGCCAACTTGGTCTAATTAAAGAACTTTGATATCGTCAGTGAATTGTTGAGATCAAAATGGCAATTTCTTAACGGCAAGTTATCGAAGTTTGGCCGTTTGACTGAAAGCTGACCCCAAAATTGGGAAAACTGGGAAATTATTAATGAATTCGAACGAATGGTCACGAAACGGAACTTATTCCCGGGATGATAAATTGTTTGCCATTCCCGGTTGCACCTACGGTTTTCACCTAGGAACCCGGGGTCCGCTTACTCTTTCTTCTTCATTTTTTTGTGGTTAAACCCTCCCAGGCCCGAGAGGAAAGTCTGCGCCCCTTAGAGATATTACAAGCGTGTATGTTATGAATTTCAAGTGACAGAATCTATAGTTTAATATTATTATTAATATGTAGTATTTAAGAAAAAAACTTAGGTTCTTAAGTCTAACATAAATGTGTATAATGTTAGACTTTTGGACTAACAAAAGACTAGCTTTAAACCATCCTGAAATAATAAAAAATAATAGTCATCATTATTATAATTTATTATTATTGGAACAATATTCCCCGCTCTAATTATAAACAATAGATATAACGTACAAGGGTAGGTATACATTTTGTGGCTTTAGACGGATAGGTACCGTAGGTACTTTTGTATCATATTATACGAGTATGATTCATTATATTTGATTTTGACGCCTCGAGTATTATGAACAAAATTTCTGTCGAGAATGTAATTAATTTTCACATTACATTCTATAGAGAAATTGATTGTGAACTTTGTAGATATTGTAACGAGATTTATTGCGTGTCAGTTTATTATTAGCACCGATCCCGACATTACGGTTGCTTTTCATATTGGTTGTCTCACGGTTTGAAGTGTAATTTTGCCTGTGATCGCCATGGTCACTGGGGACTCAGCGACTTATGCTTCAAAGCATTCTTTTAGTTTCTCCCCTTTGTTGTAGAAGAAGAGAGAGAATATAATGAACTATCTTTTATATTCTCACGCCCGTAAATCCCCGAAGGGGTGGGCAGAGGTGTATTAACACCCACACTTCGCCAACTATGATTTTCGGTTCCACATAATAAGGGCGAGCCTATTGCTGTCTAGCGGGCACTATGTTATGGGCTGTGTGTTTACTATTAGGAGGAGAACAGCCCTATCCCTTAGTCGCCTTTCACAACACCGACTCAACACAACCGAAACATATACCTAATGAAATGTATCCTATATTAATCAAAGAAAGAAATGAAAAGACAGCCTCCGTGGCGTAGCGGTAGTGAACGCGGCCGCTACGCAGGAGGCGCGGGTTCGATCCCCGCTCAGTGCAAATGTTTGTGTTCATAAAATATGGGTATTTGCATTGGTCTGGTCGTGCCTCGGAGAGCACGTTAAGCTGTCGGTCCCGGTTACCACAAGAACATCTATGGCAGTCGTTACGGGTAGTTGGAGCCCTAAAAAGTCCAAAAACAACGGTCTAGCTGCAAAGCTTCGATATCTCCTAATGTTACCATTGGGTCGTGGAGGTCAGTTGGCAATCGCTTCACGGAAAATATCGAGGTCTAGCCAAATCTGTAATTAAGACTGGTAAAGCAGACCCCAGACTCCGAGCTGAAAAGCTTCGGATGCGACTGGGAATTAACGCTAGGATGAAGAAGAAAGAAATGAATTTATGACTTTGCTGCAAACTTGCATAGCAAGAACTTGAGCCGCAGACGGGAAAAAAACGTTAGGTATTGCATACCCACGCAAGAGTTAGCAGAACCTAACTTTTTCTTCATTGAAAAGCGAGAGAGAACATTCATTTAGAGAAAAGCCTAATTTTGCGTAGTAGAAAGAGTTTAAAATAGTAGTTTTGCATTCCGCACGCAGTTTAAATGTAGGTATCTATATTCACAACGTAGGCTAAGATATACTTATACAGAAATCAATGATTTTCTCACAATAAAAAATAAAGTTCAAACTAATAATGACAAATAAGTGTAATTGCCACGTTGGCTCAAAACATCACGAATGGTCCTAATTCCAAACTTGATTTGAAGATTCAAAGATTCGATTTCTTACCTCAATTGATCAAATTAAGCCACTGATAAAAACACAGCAGTTTCTTTTACCTGCGAATACCTAACACAAAAACCCACATTCTTGTGTCTGTAGGCGGAAGGCAGGTAGGTACAACGCAAATCTTACAATGACTCATCGGTGTATAACCTCCTCAAACCTATATGGTAAGTCCATGGCCGTTGCAGTCGTTTTCTTTTTCATATTTCGTATTTTTTGCTCTTCCATATTTGCACAAAATGACACTGGTTTTATAAAAAAAAAACTACGAAATGTTCAATACCTTTTCAAACATCAGTAGCTGCGTAGCCATGCATAATGTGTTGCCAATATTTATTTTCTCATCTTAAGAAATGTCGCCGTGAACTTGAAAGGAAACTAATATTTTCCTTTTAAAAATGTTTCTATAAAACATTTTGCCGATAAAAAGAAGTCTTCAAAGTTTGTATTGGCGGGTGACACTGCGAACGACACCTCGTTATTTTTAAAGATGTTACATTCGGGGGTGTGTGTTTGGTGATGTTTTTCCATTCCAGCAAACAAATTGGTGTTCTCGACTGGAAAAGTTCTAGTCTATCATCTATCGTCCATAAATAGAATAACAGTTTATAAGAGTCCTTATCTTAGTTTACTATTTTCCTCTCGGGTGCCCGGCCCTTCAACCTGCC
Source organism: Eilema depressum (assembly GCA_914767945.1). NCBI lineage: Eukaryota > Metazoa > Arthropoda > Insecta > Lepidoptera > Erebidae > Eilema > Eilema depressum. The sequence goes on along the minus strand of OU612012.1, from coordinate 27,722,415 downwards.
AAGTTATAATTAGCTTGAGACACCGCGACGCCCACCAGTAATCTCTTCATTTATTTTCTACAAATAAAGGACTTTTTTCTACAAGTTGTCAGATAAACTTCAGACAAGTATGTGTCCTAAGCTAGGTGACACTTACGACCTATTTCACCCTTTCAAGAGCATTTGCAAAATATTTGCTAAAGCGCCTTTTAAAAGTCACCTCAAAATACATAATATATAAAATATATTGCTGTTTGTGTTATTGGTACTTATTGCCTGTGAAAAGTTTAAATAAATTGTAACGGTTAAAAAATCGTTTCGAGTTGGAAACCGTGAATTAACCGTGGCAATCCACAGTTTGAACATCCATGGATTACTTTCGAAACACACAGTGACTAACATTTCTAGTTTAAAGTGTGTGGTTGGTGAACTCGACTCTATCTAATTCTCAAGGCTCCCCTCCCTCCCCCCTAGTGGAGCCAGCGGGGGACGGTAATGTCGGACTCGAACCGACCGAAACCGCACTCCGTCTAGGGTCATCACTTGCCTAGGGTGAAAGCCTCTGACTTATCCCTCACTCCCCAGCTGACCCAGGACTACGGTGTTCCCATCTTTCTCCGGATAGGGTGGCTCCACCTGTCACACCCGGACCCGCGCTCATGGAGGACGGAGGTCATTAAGCGACCTCCGAATGCTCGAATCGCCTTCGCGCATTGCGATTTAACGTTTGTCATTAAACTGCTTTGAGTGAAACATCCGAATTGAGAACCTCCGTTTTAGAAGTCCGTCAAAAGTGTGCTAACATTTCATTGGCGTATTCCAGCCCAAATCCAGGCTTAAGAATAATTATTATAAGCGAACAAAATACGTAATTGTGGAATTGAATTTGATTAACGACGTTTTCAACTCGTGCAATTCCACATTCGTATCATTCGTATGCATGAATTTAACTAGCAAATTGATATCTTCGAACATTGAACCGTCGTCGTATGTCATTTATATTTACGTGACAGGGTTGACAAGCTAAGTGTACACTCGTGAATGGCATTCCTTAGCATTGTTGCATAAACAATTCATAGTAATTGTCAGATTGTGTGCGATGTGTGAACTTAAAATGGCGATGTGCCTCGTTATTTAGCTATAGAATAGAACTTATTTAATTATGTCTTAGTTAAAATATATTCATTTTTAAATGTTTTAGGTACCTAAATGTTGTTTTATATAAGTACTTGCTATGGTTACTGTAGTGAACACGCACATTTGATAATATTCAGATCTTAACATATTTAACAGGAGGCGAGCCAAGAAAAACCCCAATAACATTACCCAACCAAGGAACTGAAGCCAGAATCTCTTACAGTCGCGCTATCAATAGAAAAAAGTTTATTTCCTTAATAAAAAAATTATAGCAATATTAGATACATTTGCAAACGTAAATTTTTTAAAGGAAACATTCCAAAATTAAGAGTAGTGACAATACCTAGAAATAAGCATAAATTAGTTATTGAGCATGTTGCGATAAGTACTTATCTCCTTTGCCGTGTTCGTTGGGTGACTTTTCATTAAAATGCCTATGAATTCCTACGACTGCTTACCGAACGAACCGATCCGTTAAGAAATATTTTTTACTAGTGATACAAGATTAACAATTATTCGAACTGACCCGAAACTAACATAAATTATGATAAACATTGCATTTTTGCATATAAAATTTACAGTGCAGTGCAATAATCCTATGAGCAATAACTCGATATTGGCTTTCATCTATCGGCAATTGAACGGTGCTGTTCAAATGTAGATAGGTTCTTCGTTACAATAGTTCAATCACTCTGACACTTCAATTCAGACTATTGCGGTATGAAATACAGGCATTATGTTATAATTTACTTTAACTTCTCGGTACTGAAGAATTTGGTTTTAACAGCACGAATGGATCTGGTTCTTAACTTCCTTTGTGCCTTTGTACAGATCATAAGTCTCTATAACTCCGCTATTAGATGCACCATGTAGTTTAATACACTAAGACTCATTAAGCAATATAAAGAAGGCAACTACTATGATGGGGAAATCTGGAAAACGTGTCTGGTGAGTCCGTGGGGTAAACTTTTAGGAAAATCTAAACGATCCTACGATTTCAATCCAATTTTGTAGCGCAACGGAACGAAACCAAATCCACATCGGTAAATACACGTACAAAGATGACGTGAACTTAAAAATTTAACATCATTGAAAGGATTTTAACATCATTGAAAGGATTAAAGAAACAATTGAAGACTTACGTAGTTTTATTTAGTCTCATAAAAAAAACAAGTAATCATTATCATCTTATATATAAAACTCTTAGTCCTGACTGACTGACTGATTGACTTAGAGACAACGCACAGCCTAAACCGCTGGTCCTAGAGACTTGAAATTTATAGAGAGTGTATGTTTTGATGCGTGGAGGTGTACTAAGAAACGATTTTTCGAAATTCAGACCCTAAGTGCCTAAAAAGTGCCAAAAACGTACTTTCTTATAACTCAAGAATGGCTGAACAGATTTTCATGATCTTTGGTTTATTGAATTTGGCTTTGTCGCCGAATAGCAATTATCACAATTAAAATGTGGCAAATTCACGAAATAATGTAATATTAAAGAAAATACGAAATATTATGGCGCTAATATCGCTAGCAAAATTGTTACCATGACAACGGAACTAAAGTGATGGTGTCAACGCTAAGTCACATTTTGATCTGTCAAATGATAATATTTATAAAAATGTCACTCTCTGTCACGTATAATATGCAAGAATGTGAAAAATATTGTGTAAGAGTTATGTACTGCAGTTTCTTTATTTAATTGATTGGAAATAGAAAAAAAACATATGATAGCAGCGATGATAGCTATCTAGAGCTATATAAAAGAATATACCTGTATATGAAAGAAAGCCTAAAAGTAATACAGCACACTACAGCACATTATCATCCAGATCAATCTTCATTTACAAGCTCTCAAACAGTAAGGTATGTTAATTTAAATCTATTGACGCCGCCGATATAACACAAGGGGCGGCTTCATAGCTAGAAACAAAATAACAATTTATATCAATGGCTAGAAACGTTTCACCAAATAGACGAACGCCTGGCTTCTAGAAAACTTCACTTTCTTTCTTGATGAGAAGTATACTAAGGCAACAATAATAGAGATGGCAGAACACAATTCAATAACTTCCACTTATCAGCTGTGGGCTCAATTACTCAAGCACAGAGCACTTCTGATTAAGATGACAAAGAATATAATACAAAATGTTTATTTTCTTAATATTATCTTTAGATAATTATAAAAAAATTAAACCACCACAAATTTCAAGTATGTTGTTTTATTTGTATTCATTTTTGACGTATCACATAGTAATTTATGTATCCTCAGCATTTACCAACGCATTGGAGGACGTCTTCAAGACGCTGGAGTAGTTACATCTCGCACCTTCGGTTCGCCGATGACATCATCATAGTTGCGGAGTCGCTAGAACAACGGGGCGAAATGCTGCACAGCCTGAATGGAGCTTCTCGACAAGTCAGCCTCGGTGTAAACTTGGATAAAACCAAGATTATGTTCAACGAACATGTTGTACTGAGACCGATTGCCATCGAAGGAGCGACACTCGAAGTTGTTCAAAAATATTATCTACCTGGGGCAGGTTATCCAGCTCGGTAAAACCAACTTCGAGAAAGAAATAGCCAGAAGAATTCAACTGGGGTGGGCAGCATTTGGCAAACTACGTCGGGTCTTCTCCTCCCCCCTGCCGCAATGCCTCAAAACAAAGGTTTTCGACCGGTGCGTCCTGCCTGTTATGTTACCTATGACCTACGGTGACGAAACGTGGCCACTGAAGGTGGGGTAGTCCGTGACCTAAAAGTCGTGCAGCGGGCTATGTAGCGAGCTATGCTTGGAGTTTCTTTGAAGGATAGAATTCGAAACGAGGTCATCCGACATAGAACCAAAGTTACCGACATAGTTAACGAAGATCCAACTTTCTGTTTTGGAAATTAGTTTCGAAAACAGAATTATTATTCTTTCTTGGAAACCAGGTTCGTTAAAAGAAAAATAATTCTGCTATGGAAACCGGTTTCCAAACCTTCGTTTCCAATCTGGCCGTAGGGTTGCAGAATAAGCAAGCTAAAGTGGCAGTGGGCTGGCCACATCTGCCGAAGGACTGATGGCCGTTAGAGCAGACGAGTCCTAGAGTGGATACCGTTAGAAGGAATACGGAAGGTGGGACACCTCCTAGCCAGCTGGACCGACAAAGGTGGCTGGGACGTACTGGATGCGGAATGCGGAGGATCGGCAAACGTGGCGCATATTAGGAGAGGCCTATGTCCAGCAGTTGACTGCAATAGGCCAATTGATGTTTTTTTGTATCCTTAGCATACAACAGCAACCTTCATAGTTATGGTATACTGATGATATCGCACTGGTTGACAGGGCTCTTAAAAGCAGGTGGAATCTCAGTTCTAAAAGAGCTTACGAACCTCTTTGATTCCGTCATCCAGCAGAACTTAACATGGAACTGTAGTGCGGTGGTACTGTTCTCCAAAAAAGGCTATAAGGTCTTGCTGAAGAATTATAAGACTCCTGAGTCATATCTATAGAAGTTTTGTTCTTGAGAATCGTCTTGAATAGTTGTGAATTCCAGCCACTGGAGCAAGCCGGGTTTTAAAAGGGTTACAGTGTTACAGCCAATACTGTTGAGCAGATTATACAAAAGACCTGAGAGTATAATCAGCCGCTATGTATGGCATTTGTAGATTACGAGAAGCCTTCTGACATCATCTAGACCTGGGCATTTCTGGATTGTCTACGACAGTGTCGTGCTGATACGATATTTTCATTGCTGAGATGGTAATTTTAGATTAGAAGACGAAACCCAGAAAGAGATATAGGTACGTCGAAGGGTCGACAAGGGTTGGGCAACATTGGGAAAATTCGTCGAGGTTTCTACTCCCCTGTTATGACTCATGGGGCCCAAATGTGCAAACTGACAGCATATGTCCCCAACATACGGTGGAGGATCGAGTGCTATGGCATACTTTGGGTGAGGCCTAAGTCCAACAGTGGACTGAAATAGGCTATTGATTGATTGATTGATAAGAACGAAATGTTAGGCAACAGTATTTTTTTCTTACCAGTCTTTTTCTAGCCATTTACTAGCTATTGGTATAAAGATACTAATAGTATTTTTATTTTGTTGTAATATTCTAAAAATCTACCAGTTTTTTGTAAGACAAGGCCGATGTTTCTTACAGTTTTCATTTAATATTTTGAAAAAAAAACACTACTGAGAGAGCGAAATAAGGTGTCGAAAGTTTATACAACAATTACTATTAGAACAATCGGGATACTTATATTTATACAACAAGTCCGTCAGTTTAGAAAAAAATACTATTGGTGATGGTAGTCGACATCCACGCAGGCGGAGCTGCGGGCGAAAAGCTAGTATTACGTATAAAAATGTTAAGTTCATTCGAAAAGAGAGCGAAGAGAGAGAGAGCTATAATTATAACATTCTGAACGAATATATATCCTGAAGTCCCTTCATCCATTAAATAGAATTTCGCTGCCAACATTACCTTCCTGATTAGCCTGTAATGTGTTTTGGCAGTTATCTCTGGAGCTTTCCAAGATGTACTATCAGCGTGTTTTTGCTCTGCTAATGAAACAGCCTCGTGTAGGTACCATCCGTGCAATTAGAAATCTAATTCCTACGTTTCCTATTTTGTTTCCATCTGAGGAAATTGTACGCAGCGTTTGTTATTGCTTGTATTTGTCTCCAGAGAGTTGTACACTAATGGGTGTATCACCTTACTTGCAATTTCACCTTTGAGCAACTATACCTAGATAGTACCTTTACTGTGACTATAAAGGTTTAATGTGAATTTATTAGTCACTTTACTTCACAGATCTAGAATTTTATAACTTGACAGCACCTTTACTTGAGCTATGATTCGATCACTATAGTGTAGCTGTGAATCATCTTGTCGTCAGAAGCATTAGTGTGCGAATTTATTTGAAATCCCTCAAATCTTTCTAAAATTACGCAATTACATCGGAGTATAATCATTATATCAAAGTACATCCATAATGAGGTCATTCAATAAAGAACTAAAGTTGCCAACTTAGCTCGCAGAATAAGCAAGCTGAGGTTGCAATGGGCTGGCCTCATCTACCGAAGAAACTGAAGCCGAAGGAGCATACAAGTCCTAATGTTAATATTGTAAAGTGGTTGTCTATGTACAGTAGAGATATTAAAAAAAACTCTGATTTTGTTATATTAACGTACTCAAAGAACGAAATTAACACGAAAATATATTTTTTGGAATTCTTGTCTATTTGTCCTATAGAACGGATTTTTATGTGTTTTTTTGTTTCTTTGAAGGGTCTTGGTCAGACTTAAAATTTAGAGACGTTTGTTTCATCGCAATCGGTTCAGAAGGACCGGTGTTATGAGCAACAGTCGCGTCAGCATACAACGCGCGGGTGGAGCCGCGGGCGGAACGCTAGTTTTAAATAAATGAAAGACTACACCTTTAAAGATTAACTATACCATGATACCTGCAGTTATTTATAAAGGTGTAGCGTCATCATATTCTCCCTTTGTTATCGATATTAACAAAATGTGAAAGATTTATGACCTTTCTCTGTAAACGTTTTCACACTTAACACGTTGATCGACTCTTATAACTATAAACTATTATACTATACACTATGATAATAGTTTACACACAGGTTAAAAGGTTTATTTTTTTATTAGCTAGAAGAGTTAGGATAAGAAAAAGTGTGGTTAATTTTTTAACTGTTCGACATTATAAGGATTTTTGATTACAAACTGCTATGCCAATTGAGTGTGTACGAGTACCTTAATAGTTACTCACACATAAATACGTGCATATTACGTAAAACACCGGCAGAGTGTGAAACAATTTGCGACGGGTGGTATGATAACCGCTTACTATCTGACAAGATATATACCTATTTTTCACCATCTACCCACTAGTTCACATTTAAATAAATAAATAACATAATTATAATTCACGTTTAAAGTTGCGACCATGGCTGCTGAAAAGTAGCCGAATCGTCGGGCTAAAAGTAAATAATAACCGTTAAATAGTTATTTGTTATACAAGAGTGCAAAGTTGCTTTTTAACCGCGTGCTCATTTTTGATGACCGAGCAAGCGAAAGATTCTAAATTTGAATGACGAGCGTAGCGACTGATTCACAAATTAGAATCTTGAGCGTTAGCGAGGGAATCAAAAGAGCACAAGGTGAAAAATCTTTGCACTCGAGTGCAACACGTAACTTTTCATCCCACCTCAGCGAGGAAATAATGAAATGCTTCTCCTTCCTAGCGTTAATTCCCAGTCAGCATCCGAAGCTTTCACCTCGGAGTCCGGGGTCCACTTTACCAGTCTTAACTGCGGATTTGGCTGGACCTCGATATTTGCCGTGAAGCGACTGCCATCTGACCTCCACAACCCAATGATGACATTAGGCGATATCGAAGCATTGCAGCCAGATCGTTGTTGTTGAACTTTTTAGGGCTCCAACTACCCGTAACGACTGCCATAGATGTTCGTATGGCATCCGTGACCGACGGCTTAACGTGCTCTCCAAGGCACGACCAGACCAATGCAAATACCCATTTTCATGCATAAAAAATATTTGCACTGAGCGGGGATCGAACCCGTGCCTCCTGCGTAGCGGCCGCGTTCAATACCACTACGCCATGGAGGCTGTATAATATGTGTATTAATACTAGTAATAAAATACAACAAAATAAAAATTCAACAACAATGTCAACAATATGACGTGAAAAAAATTGATGCGCGCAAAGCAAATTAAAAAAAAAGTACACCAAGGAGGTTACGAGTCTGAGTTTTTCATGAATTAAAAAAAAGTTGTATGATAAATTCGGCACCATAGAGGTAGAAGTAAATAGGTTTAATGATGTTTTGAGTCCACAAACCTAGTAGGTACACACGATGTTCTAAATTCAAATTTACTTTACCTCTCTAGAGGATAAAAACGACTTTTACGCTCAGTTATCGAAGAGCAAAAATAGTGTTTCCGAGATGGTGGGATGAAAAAGTGATTTTGTGAAAGAATTACGTTTAAAGTTATTAAATTTACGCCACATCAATTACATTACAAAAACCGAAAACTTCATCTTTGCTTATTTTAAAACGAAGTTCGGTCAACTTTCCGAACTCTGCTATCTCAGCTCAGTTTTATTAATGTTAAAATTTTTGTTTCATTACATAAGTATAACAAATATTTGCCTAGTGGAAAATTTAATATTAACAGAGTTGTATTGTGTTACGAAATATTGCCAAGAACTTTGGGAATAGTTCTCGCTTTATTGAACCGTTCTGTTACTTCTAAGCGTCAATACAAATCGGGCAGGAAAATGCTTGAGCTATTTTTAATTGGGAATTGAATATTAATCTGATTGCATTATGTAAAACTTAAAACAGTAAGGAACAAAGAGCTGCTGTCTAATCGGATAAGATTTAATGCTGCATATTATTGTCAGATTGTCTAAATAGAATAAGATCAATATTTAATTAACACTTGTATAGTGCTCGAGATTTTTTCCGTCTGATCTGAATTAACCCTTGTTTTCAATTTTCAATAAAATATAAACCCTAATACGCCTGTATATTGAATAAGGGTTTTCGCTCTCGAACAGTTTTTCATCTGCTTTATATTGTTAAATTTATTTTGGTACTGTCGTCACCTGAAAAAAGTCCTTGTGAATTACGATTATAAGTGAGGTCAATACAGTACCTATACATAACTAATAAGCTATAATAATAATTAATAATACATACACACGAAAACAGTGACAAAACCATCATTGTCTTCATTCCAAAAAGGCAAAACAGATAGATTCATAAATGAGATGTCGCAGGTTTGATTCCCGTTCAGTGCAAATATTTGTATGCATGAATTTGAATATATTATGAGCTTTAAAAAATTACTACTTTGATTCGATTAAAAAAATTTTTTTTTCTTAAATTGTGAGTTCCATGTCAATATTGGAAGATTGAAGATTAGATCGAGACTGAATTTTGAATAGATTTTATTATGAAAATTGTACCTCTGTCCAAACATTAATTAACCGACATCAAAAAGGTTCCCAATCCGTCGGAATCTTTCTTTAACACCAACGAGTTTATTTGATGATTTGGGAAAGATTGGATAAATTAAGTACAACGAAGCAACGAACCCTTCATCGGATTAGTATCCGTTGGTGAGGATAATTCCCAATTGCGAAGATTTGCTTGGGAATTATCCTGTTTTATCGAGTACTGTACTCATGCGCTGTTTTTTCCTCTTTTTGATGATATTATAGCATCAAAATATCATCATCATCTTCTTAGCGTTGTTTCTTGTTGCATAATATGGAAGTTATCTACTTGGAGCTCAGGCTACGCTCACTCTTGTTTATACAACCCCCTTTTGGTTTATACAACTTTTATAAGAGCCATTGCTGTCTGATTTCTCAATCTTCAAAGGAAAGCCTTCGCCAAAATCTTGTCAGATGGTCAAAAAATGTATCATCCTTAGGTGAGGTCAGCTTGGTCCCTAAGTCCTTACACCAAGATTATTACAGACAGTGAGAGCGACACAATAATACGCGTACGAACTATATGCTACTCGTGACCAATCGTAAATATAGGGTAGGCAGAGACAGCAACCCACTATTTGCTTCTGCTCATAAATATTCAAAGAACACCACTATACCTATTCCATTTTAATCGACTGAAAAATCCATTTAAATTTTTTTTATGTCACTCAAAACTGATCCAACGATGGATTTTTATCCACTTTTGCTTTCATTCTAATCCATCGATGGATTTTTTACACTTTTTGTTCCACGACTCACAACGCTTATTGAGTGAAAAATTGAAATATAGCGCGTAGTGGTTTTGTGAAATATTCAGATAGTGGAAATGTTCGTGGATATTCGACTACGACACGTTGTTGCAACAAAAAGGAGCTATGAATCATTCTGAACTCTTTTTCCTCACGTTAAAAAATCTAAAATGCAAGCCTCGGACTGTCCGATATTTCTTTGGCAATGAATTTAGTGCTTCAAAAAAACAATTGAGAACCAATAAAAATAAAACAGGTAGGTAACCGCATACGAAAACTGCAGACGCACGCAGCACATACGCGTAATTCATTGCGGCTACTCTTTATCCGTATCAGAGTTTAATAAGTAATGAAAGTATACGCTGTATCTGCTACATACATCTGCAGGTTGTTGTATGCGATCGGCGTCGGAATCATACCTTTCAGCTTGTTCTTTTGTATACCATTCAGCTGTACGTGGCTGTACGTCATACCGAACTAAGTTCAGAATATCTGTATACCACGAATTTTAAGCGTGTGTTCTCCGAGTTCGGACAGTAGCAAGAGCAAGTTCAAATTACAGTTTAAACACACATACAGGCTCCTGTCCCGAACGCTTTCAGTCGCTCATTTACTTAACCAATTTTGCACACGTCTGTCCCATGTTAAAACAACCTCCATGTTTGAAGTTTAAACTAATAACATTTCACGTTGAGAGGTGTGATTAGGATTTTGTAATGTTTGATCTACAACGTTGGCTATAATTTGTTTTTATGTGAAAATTGGATTAAGCTTGTTGGGCTTTTTTCCCCTCCGTATCAGAATGTCAAACTAGTAAAATGGCCATGAGGTATTCGTAGAACATTTTTTGAGATGGGTAAAAACTGTTGAACTCGTGACACCGTTACCGATACTTCTTGTGACAGATTGTGTCAATTTACATTGCTTTTTTTTTCTAAACAATAATGGCAGTAAACATTGCTAAATTCTAAATTTGAAAATTTTTAATAACGAAAGTAAGGATTGAAAAGTTTTTATAAATATGTGATTTGGTTCTGGCTGTAAGCGTGTAAAGTTGGTGATTACCGCTGAGGCGACATTGAGTCTAAAGAGAGCCGAGGACGGTAATCACCATACACGCGAGTGGCATACGATTATTTTCAACACACTTGCGAATAAAATAATACTAAAAATACTACATAACACAATCAAAACACAATAGTAAAAATCTATTTGTTGTCATACTTGTCATTAATATGCGCGCGCATCTAACATTTTTTTTATTTGTTCCTTTCGGAACAGGCTAAGGTGCTATCACCATGCTGCCTTGTCATCTACTTACTTATTTGAATTATTTTTTTTTTTCTCTGTAAATACTCACAGAGAAAAAAAAATACATTTTAGTGAAAGTTTTGTTTATTATACGCGTACTACAAGTTGAAATTATCTTTTAAAATACGAAGTTGCATGAAATGAGCAAGCAATAGGTACCTATAATAATTCGTATGTAATATTGGACACTATCTTTTTTGTATCGAAACTTTTTAAAGAACAAAGCAACTTAATCAATGAAATTAAATAAAAAGAAGTCTTTATCTCACTTGTGAATAATAGCAATAAAAAAGTCACAGTTTTATAATAGGTGTCATTCCGTACTTAATTGCGGTGAAATAAAAGGCTGTTTATAAGCAAGTGTGTTGAAAAAAAATATATTTTCGACTTTTAAGTTATAAAATTTTGTTATTATAGTAATGCAAACATGCAGTAATATTATTATAATCTCTAAGTAACATACAAGTTTTACCATTTGAGTTTTCACCGGATAAAATTCCTTTCAACAAAGTTGTTAAATTAAAATTAAAGTGCGAGCATGGCACTCCATGCCGACAAGTGGTGCAAACTTAGACGGTAGTCAGAGCGTTATCTCCAACGAGGTTTTAATATAAAAATACTGCTATTTACCAGCTAAACTAAATTGCTTTGTGCTAAGAATGGGGACACGTTGGCATGTCGGGCGGGAGATTTTATTGCAAGACCTGTCTTTGCCCGTTACGTAACCAACTCTTCTTTGCCTTATAAAATAAATTGTTATAGAATATCTCTTTTGAAGTTTAGTTTATGAGACCACAAATAGGAATATTTATATGATGTTTGAGTGTTGATATGTCGGGAATCTCTCGATTCCAAATGAACTGTGAGAGCAAAAATAGTTGGTAGGTTCATATATTTGAGAATACCTTTTCCATACAGTTTGACTTGGGAGTGAATACTGTAATTTACACCCCTACCAATCCTTTTAAAGGTATGATTCCGTAGCCGACCGCATACGACAACTGCCGACGCATGCAGCACATACAGCGTATCCATTACTTGTCAAACTCCGATACGGATAAAGGGGGCCATTGAGAAGCCGCAATGAATTACGCTATGTGCTGCGTGCGTCGGCAGTTGTCGTATGCGGTCGGCTACGGAATCATATCTTAAGGATGTAACCTATATGCGTCAGTAAAGAAAAAATATCTTCGCAAAACCACAGATATATTAAGATAAAGGTACGAGTTCGTAACCGACCGCATTCAGCAGTAGCAGAAGACGTGTCATCAGAATGCACGTACCTATACTCCATAGAAACAGAAGAGAGCAAGTGCCATTAGCACGAGTTCTGCGATCCGGTCATTGATATAACTAAAGATTTTAAATTCTTCACATACATTGCTTGTTAAGTTCAGATACGGATAAACGGCACCATGGAGAAGCCACAATGAATTAAAACAGTAAACAATATTATCACATTCAAGTCTATATCACGGTACTGCGGTTTGCGGTCCGAATTCGTACCTTTATACTCTAAATATTCGTTGATTGGTGAATAACATAGATGCTCTGTAGTGAATAGGCATTGAGGTTAACAAATCGTCACCATCGTGTTACGGTTGATTGATTGTGTGTTAGATACTTGACATTTGAACTCGATCTCTATTCGCCTGAATATTTAGCTCGGCAACAACATTGAGTGAATGAAACTAGTAGTCGTGTTGGTCAGTCATTAAGTAGTTGCCGTGTTGGTTCCCGGAGGAGTAGAATACAGCCACCCCATCTCTTACGAGATACACGTACGTTCACTTTCGGATGGAGAACAGCAGGCACATGCTGTAACAAACATTTCGAATGATCGAAGTGAGCTCGATAGCTGAATCCGCGGTGAGATGTCAATTTGTATGCGAAATTGACATCTCACCGCGGATTCAGCTATCGAGCTCACTTCGATCATTCGAGATGCAAGTTACAGCATGTGCCTACAGTAGGCACATGCTGTAAGAACATTTCGAACGATCGAACGAACTCGACAGCTCAATCCGCGGCGATATTTCCATTCTGCTTGCTGTAAATTTTGTGTCGTCACGTTCTTGAGCATGAGGGTGATGTATGTTTACGTGTTCGACAACGTGACATCACCAAAACAGCATGCGATATTGAAATATCACTGCAGATTCAGCTTTCGAGTTCGTTCGATCGTTCGAAATGTCCTTACAGCATGTGCCCACAGCTCTAGCGACAGTGAACGTACAGTCCATGGCTAAGTGCCCGCTTTACGTCAATAGGCTTCCCCACACGATATATGCAACTGTTATGTCAAAAATTTGTATGGATTTTTTTTATTAGTACGAACCTGTACTTGTATAACCACAGTAAATTTGATGTGTACTGACTACAGGCACAGATTACTAAATACATAGTTACTACGTATGCTATAGGTGTATAGGTACCTACTAATAACACCCAGGAATGCAAGGAAAGTTACCTCACTAATGACTAGAACCATTTTGATAATATAATCAACATTTATTATCCTGCAAGATACCAAAAACATTTTCTACGTTAAAGCAACAGTTGAAATTGAGATACCGTTTAAAAAGAACGAAAAACATTCAAAATTCAAACATCATAAGTACCTTAATTACCTACATAATTAAACTAACGCCTTTTTCTCTCCCGGGTAGGCAGAGACAACTGCAGCTCGCCTAGACACTTCACGAGCTTCCCTTATAGCTATTATTAATCCTTTCATCCAAACCCGCACTATCAAAATCTAAATACCCTCAAACACACAATATAATTTACAAAAACTTTAGTTCTAAAATCGTCGCAAAACAGGATGAAATGAAAGCTTAAAACCTAGTTCATTTATGTAATAGAAAAAATAAAAAAACTGTGCGGCTGGCGAGCGCGATACCATTTTAAAATTCATTCATTTCTCACTGATTTTATTTCGTTTTCGCCCTTTCGTTACCAATTTTACACGTGTTTTGCCGGCTTTCCGTCCGTCTCAACTTTTATTTGTTTGCAATTGTTTTGTCGGGTCGAGTAGTTGTTCATGTAACTTTATGCAGGTATTAAACGTACTTATTTATGAATGACCAAGCATTTTTTATACCACTTAGGTGGCAGACAAGCACACGGCCCGCGTGATAGACAGTGGTTACCGTGGCGTTTTTTGATACTCGTAAATACAAAGAGAGCTGTTATTTGCACAAATCTATTTACAAAACATAGTTTGGCGTTTACGTCATTTATTCCCGTAATAACGTATAGCTTTTTTTTATCGTGGGAAAAATCCCCACGGAGACCTCCCCCGCCGGAGCCGGAGGAGGAGGAGGAGGTTATGTCGGACTTGAACCGAATAAAACGCACGCCGTCTGTGGGCCGTCAGTTGCCGGAGGTGAGATTGTCGTAGCCATATCCCTCGCACCCCGGCCGACCCACGGCCATATCTCTCGATCTGGCCCTCTTCCGGTGTGGGGACCACAGAGTCCCCAACTCGCCCGGCCTGCTTCTGCTAGGGTGACAGGCGGCTCCACCCGTCACCCCCAGGCCCGCGCTCATGGGGGACGGAGGTCATTCTGCGACTGCCGACGCCCGAGTTGCCGCCGCTCGTCGCGAACCGCGTGGTTTGCGATTCTCCTCCGCTCCTCGCGGGCCGCAAGGTCTGCGATTCTCCTTCGCTCCCGCTCCGCCGCCTCCTTCACGAGCATTACTTGCTCGCAGAAGGAGGCGCCGGCGGCCCACGCATCCGCACAGCGAACCACCGCTGCGAGCAAAGTGACGAGCGTGAGAACTCTCCCTCCCAGATAATTACGTATGGCTACTAATAACATCATTTCATAACTGCTAAATTCTCACCTGCAGGGAATGCATCCCACGCACGCACAGACTGTGGGATGAACTCCTTGCGGTGGTTTTCCCAAGCGACTACAATATGGGGTTCTTCAAGAAGGAAATTAGAAGGTTTCTTCAGGGTCGGCAACGCGAGTGTGACGCCCCTGGTGTTGCATACGTCCATAGGCCACGGTAACCATTTCCCATCAGGTGGGCCGTGTGCTTGTCTGCCACTTAATAAAAAACTGAACTGAATTCGAACTCGTGAACTCACGCTCACGAGTTCAGAGGTATTTCATAACCATGCAACTTGATACTAGCGGAGACAGGGGAGGTACTCTGTCTAACAATAGGTAATGCATTAGCCCACGTATGCTGTTACACGGTAAATACTATAATGGGTGACGGAAACGGGAGACGTGTAGGTGGTGAGCAGAGATGGTGACTAATATAATAAACTTGCCTGTTAACCTTAAACCCAAGCTAACAATCTGCTAGAAATATAACGTTACACCACGCTTAAACAAATATTACTCGTAAAAAATGTTTGGTTGGGTGGATGAATGTAACATACATTCTCTCGGCAAAAAGGCTGAATGGATCTGCATAAAATTTGGCATAGGGATAGATTATAATCTGAAATAGTACATACACCACTTTATACCGATTTTGATATGTCGAGAGCTCAATATTACACGCGGGCAACAAATTAATATTGATGATGATTAAGATTAAGAGAGATATGAATTTCACTGCTATAGATATTCGGCTAGAAGTGCTCTCCGGGGTACGAGCTCAATTAAAAATATACAATGACGATGATTTTATTAGCATATTCCGACAGCTCATTTTTTTTAGTCGCGAAAAGTTTTTAGAGTATGTGCAACATAAGCACATTTAGCATATACCTTTCTACTAATATTATAAATATGAAAGTTGTGACGATGTTTGTATGTTTGTTATTCAATCACGCTCTGACGGCTGTACGGCTACGGATAGATTGTAGCCTGAAATAACACATAGGCTACTTTTTACTTTTTTATAGGTACAAGTGTGCGGCAACGACGGGACCAAACGAATTCCACGCGGGCGAAGCTTTTATAAACACAAGCTAATGAATACTCCATTCACAAACGTGATTTCAAAGTATCTAACGTGAAATTCAGATGCAGCTTCAAACTTGGAAACTTTCGAGATCACATAAGTAATTACTAGAATGGCGACACTGACAAACAAACTTTAGTGTATATTCATAACTAACTTCATAAAGCTTCTTCATAAAGGTCAACAATTCTATGAACTTTAACATTGAATATACATGGCCATAAATGCAACAGCAATTTCACAAAGTGCATTCATTAATTTTATTAATCGCAATAAGTGTGTAAATATTTTCAACCATACTAATATAATAGGTAAAGCTGAAGAGTTTTTTTTATATAAGTATGTAGGACACATCAATTTGACTTCATCTCGCCTGATGGTAAGCTGAAGGCATAGTCTCGGAAAAGACCCTCACCGTTATAGACACGTACTAATGGTGGCACTCAGCTTGATGGCCTCATCGGATGCTTTTTCACGCCGTTATTCGGTTGAACGCACTATTCTCAGGAACTACTGGTTCGAATTGAAAAAATATTTTTGAATTAAATAGCCCGTTCATCGAAGAATGTTATAAGCTAAATTTAATCATACTACTACTCAAGGTAGGGTTGCCAACCATACTGTTAAAAACAGTATTATACTGTTTTACACCCAATTATACTGTTTACTGTTCAGTGCAGGATTGGATAACAGGATCTAGGGAAATCCTCAAAATGATGGCAAAACACTGTTTATGCTGTTTCAACATAATTTAATTTCAATATTTGCATTCAATAACTATCTGCTCGTGATTTTAAGCTGCTGATGATAGGAACCTAAGCATAGGATGGACGATGGATCGATTATAACTCACTAAAAAGAGAAAAATAAATTCCTCTCGGGCTAGGCACTGCAGTTATTTTTCGCTTTTTAGTGCCTTTTTTTCGTTTCTTGAAGTCGGTTAAACTTTATTGTTAAAATTAATTTATGTAATTGTAAAATACTCTTCTATTTTCTAGAATACTGTTAAATTTTTCTTCTCAGACCTAAATATACTTTTTTTCTCGAAAAAAGAGTTGGCAACCCTAACTCAAGGGGACAGAGTAATCACGGGTTTGAAGCACGAAAATTTAGTAAGGACTCATAAGTCATAACACCCTAAAAAGAAACTCAAACATAAATTCACCTAAATGCTACACAAAATTGAATAATAATAACGTTTATTTCTCACCATACATGTTAGAATGTCAAATAAGACAGCTTACAAGTGTAAATATGTGGAATAGAACGTCCATTAAAGATAAATAGAGAAATGTCGTAGTATTTAAGCTGACGGTGTCGAGTCCGACCGCTCGCTCAATAGACATGCGGCATGCGGACATTTACGAGCTCGACACCTAGACTCACTGTCGCCATTTCCGCTATTTTAGAGGTAAAATTTTATCGAACGAAAATGTCGTACAATATTTAATTATAAGTTACATTTTGCAGTGTATTAAATAGAACTACTGCAATGGTATACCGCCGTTTGCCCGAATTTTATTTACCCTAATATCATTAGCCATAATAGTCAACAGCCATAATATTAACAGACATAATATTCATTTGCCCTACTCTTATTTGCTGTATTAATCACGTGCTAGAATCTTTGTTTCCCATAAAATCACTTACCATAACATCATTTGTCAGAATCATTGTAAGCCCTAATTATCACATGCCATAATTATCACATGCCATAATTATCACATGCCCTAACTATCACATGCCATAATTATCACATGTCATAATTATCATATGCCATAACATCAACTGCCATCGACATTGTGTAACAGTGACAGTGTGTAACGGTTATATCAGGTGAAACTGGATGCAATCGGGACTTTAGGGCACCCCGACTCGGATAGGTTAGGTTAGAAGGGGATGGCGGGGTCGTTTGAGCGAGCGAAGCGAGCGAATAGACCCCGCTATCCCCTTCGTGGTTATTTTTTATAAACCACCCAGAAGTAGTTTGGTTAGGTGCCATTTGAGTTAGGTTAGAACTGTGACCATTAACCCATCCACCCATAACACCCATCGACATCGACAGCCAGAAAGAGCAAGAAGAAAATATTATGTCTAATAATCATTATGGCGTTTAAATATTATGTCTAATAATCATTATGGCGTATAAATATTATGTCTAATAATCATTATGGCGTTTAAATATTATGTCTAATAATTATTATGGCAAATAAAAATATGTAAAACAATACGTATGGCACTCGTATGTTATGGTATCTAAGTTTCGGGCAATTAAAAGTATGTCATATGTCTTTTAGGTCAAACAAAACATTCGGGCAAATGAAATTCGGGTAAATGAAATTCGGGAATATGATGATTATGGCATATAATCTTCGGTTAAACAATAGACAACCCTACTGCAATAGATGTACACACAAGTTTAATCACTACTTATTATAAAACAAAGTTGCTGTCGCTGTGTGTCCGTCCCTATGTATGCTTAAATCTTCAAACTACGCAACGGATTTTGAATCAGGTTTTTTTAATAGATAGAGTGATTCAAGAGGAAGGTTTATTATGTATAATACATACATAATATTGTAGAGAAACACTGCTAAATCGGGATCAGAATACCACGCGGGCGGAAAATATGGCGGTACGAAGTTCGCCGGGTCAGCTAGTGTATATTAAAATGTTAATGATAGGTATTGAAAAATAAATTGGTATGGAAGAATAGCAGGAAGAAGATTTAATTCTAAAATCATTATTATATTAATTTCTGAAATAATATTTACATAATTTTTATTTATTGTTATTATTTTAATAATGACCGTGTTGGTTTCCGGTGGAGTAGAATAGGGTCACGCCATTTATCTGCCTGTGGGTGTCGTAGAAGATGACCAAGGGATAGGGCTGTTCTCCATCCGACAGACAGCCTACGAATAAGTGTTCGCTTGACGGCAATAGGCTCGCCCCCTATTACGTGGGACCGAAAATCATAGTTGACGAAGTGTGGGTCATAAATTGATAATAGACATCTGCCTACCCTCCGATAAATCGAGATTTCGGACTGAGTGTCGTTTTAGAATACGGGTCTATATTAGTGTACCTACCTATACTAGAATGGGCTGCCTGCTTCATCGCCAGGGTCACCATTATAGATTTTTTTTAAGAGAATATTAGCAACCGAAATTACTAATATTCCCGTTAACCCCTCCAACTAATCTAAATAAAATTGCTTGTACTAGGAGTGGATTCTCGTCGGTAGTGTAATGGCCAAGATTCGAACCCGGGACCTTTCGATCGTAAGGCTGACTCCTTAACCACATAACGACTTGGCGGTATCGGCTTTTTCATCCAAAGATAAGAGTTTAGAATCGCTTTTTCAATCGCGTTTTATGCGCTGTCGTACCGGATAGCGATGAAACTTTGTCATCACTTCGCTTTGAATGCAATCGGGATTAACGCTGAGATGATGCTGATAGATGCTTGACCAGTTCCCGGTACCGTTTCACACGGTATAACTGGCAGAAATCTAACGTGTCACTTTTAGTACCAGTCTTTATGTATCATTTGATATCTACATTACTTAAATGGATGGGAGTGAAATGCGGACACTGTGCGTACAGACGGTTCGTCTTCATCGCAGTTATGCGTGCGATAGTCTTATAAAATCGTGGCATGAATAACAAAATAACAATTCGAATATATAAGTACTCATAAATTAATAAACTTATAAAATAACATCACGGGTAGTTCAAGGATACATGGGCATCGGTAGGTATGTATTTTCTTTAGGAATATTAGTAACTGAAATTACTAAATTTTCCCCCGAACGCCTCCATCTAAGCTAAATTGCTCGTACTTATTAAGGTTATAGGTTATGGGTTCACGTCGATAGTATATTAGCCAGGATTCGAACCCGGGACTACTCGATCGTAAGGCCGATTCCTTAACCATTATGCTAACGAACGGTTTAACTATGTACCTACATAATATGTATAGAAATAAAACGACTGAATATCCTACTAATATTATAAACGCGAAAGTTTGTAAATAATATATGGATGGATGTTACTCTTTCACGTAAAAACTACTGAATGGGTTTTAATGAAACTTTACAATAATATAGCTTATACATCAGAATAACACATAGGATTATATATCGGCGATGAACAGGATCAGAATTCTACGCGGGCGGAGCCGCGGGCAACAGCTAGCTCTCCATTAAAAATGTAGTTGAACGAATGAGTTAGCCAGTCAGATGAATCTCCCTGTAAGCGAGTACTCGTACTAATATACCAAAGCGGGATACATCCAATCGGCATCGCTGACTCCGTCGTGGCTGTCTAGTTAAATTCATTTATTGGTGGGCCGAACCCGATAATCCAATTTGAGAGGTCCCTTCGCCTCGGGTTATATTCCTGCGAGTCGGCCGAGACGTGAGGCCTTACTTCACAAAATATTTTGCTATAGTATATAGGGTATATCCAATTGCGATATGCCTAAGCTAAATTGAAATTTCTACATTAAATTATATTATTTATTGTAAAGGAAATAATAAAATTTAGTTCAGCAGTTCTGTACGTCTAGCTTTTGTTATAACAATTTAATATTAATAATAATGTGTCATGGTAGCAATCATCAGATTGTATTGACGGTATCTGTTTTGGTAAGGATATTATTAGAATTATGTTATTAATCCAGTCAATTTAGACATCCGAAGGTGCATAAAGTCCCAACAAGCTGAAAATCAGTAAAATTGTTTGAAACATAATTATAAATAATAAAAAGATCCCCATCATTCCCGTGTATGGATTTTTTTTTATTCAAGGTCAAAGGTCAAATATACTGGATTCTCGCATTTTTCTCGTAAACAGCAAATGTTATCGCAAAAGTAAGTTAGACAAAGTTGTAGACAATGAAATTGCCTACAAAATTGGTATCCTACTTATTTTTGTACGCATCACCATTTCGGAAATATCGCGATTTCAAAATTGAAAGGAGTCATATCAATTGAATACAAAATGAGTCGTTCCCATATTATATCATATTCATCAACGCAGAGCCGAAACCGCTGGTCCTATAAACTTGAAATTTTGGCAGTAGATGCATTTCATGTTGTTAATAGCGACAAAGAAAAGATTTTTGGAAATTTTGTTACTAAGGGGCTAAAATAAGGTATGAACAGGAAGGTACTTCTAGACAGACTTTCCTCCCATATTTTACCTCCTCAGCAACAAAATTTCCAAAATTCCTTCCTTTACTGGATACTAGCAACATGAAAAGGATCTACTGCCAAAATTTCAAGTTTATGAGACCAGCGGTTCAGGTTCTACGTTGATGAATACTACTATGGGAACGACTAATTTTGTATTTAATTGATATGACTTCTTCCAATTTTGAAATCGCGATATTTCCGAAATGGTGATTCGTACAAAAATAAGTAGGATACCAATTTTGTACGTAATTTCATGATCTATAACTTTGTCTAACTTACATTTGCTGTTTACGAGAAAAATGCGAGAATCCAATATATTTGACCTTTAACCTTGAATCATTTTTTTTCCATACACGGGAATGATGGGGAACTTTTCAATATTATTTATAATTATGTTTTGTACAATTTTGTTGGGACTTTATGTACCTTCACTATCATAATTTGGTCTAGATTGACCGGGCTATATACAGCACGAATGAAATAAGAACTTCTTTTTATATCGGAGGTCCTTCAAAATAATATTAGTTTTAATACTACATATCATATTGACGCCTACCCCTTGGGGGATTCTAAGGGGTAGGCAGAGCTGTATAAACACTCACATTTTGCTAACTATACTTTTCGATCCCACGTAATAGGGGCAAGCCCATTACCGGGCACTATGTCATGGGCTGTATGTTTCCTGACCGATAGAGGAAGAGGAGAAAATATTACTAGAAGTTTCGTGATAGATACTTATTTTAAGCTAGTATTACCTCGACTAAGTTTCACATAACTTCTAAATAGTGTTGAATCACGTCAATAATAACTCCTTTAGCTGGTTTTAGCGCCATGATGACGTCACCGAACCTGGTGTGGTACGCGCTATGCGCATACCGAGCCCATTATGATAATTCTAGCAATTATCACTTACACAGTGGTTTGTTGTTCTAAGGATGCAAGGCCTACGCTTGTATCTAACTGCAACGGCTCTCGGTGTGTTACCGCATTGTTTTATTTAATGAACGAAGCATTTGTTCATACAATAGGGTTGATACAAGACTTTAAATCCTGTCTTACTAACATTATAAAAGTGAAAGTATGGTAAGATGTTTGTTACTTGAGCTCGTATTCTGAATGGCACTCAGTTCTGAATCTCGATCTGAGGACTGTCTGACACAAGTCGAGATATCGGACTTGGTGTCGTTCAAAAATCCGAGCCTCAATCACACTCATCACCAAATTAGATTATATTATAATTATTTAGAATGAAACATAGCCTATGTTTTATTCCTAGAATAGACTGTTTATACCTGGAATAGGTTCTTGTGGGTTGCGGAAACGGGATCAGAACACGGGGACGGCGTCCCAGGCATCAGCTAGCAATATATAAATTAAATAGGAGCTACTTTTATGAGTGGCCAGACCTTGTAGCGAACTATTCTTTTACTTATATACCTTTTCTCTTTTAATAAAGTAGAACTACGTAGGTACTTAATGTTATTATATTGGCAACCCAAAGGATCTCGGGTGGGTGGAAAAATCGCTCAACTAATCAAATACAGTAAAACTCGAGGAATTTCTTTCTATATTACTCGTAAATCAGTTGAGGGATTTCTTATGTCACCCTTTTTTATACGCAGTTACAAGGGTATTCATTAAGTATATCGGAAAGTTTGCACAAAACAATAAACTTGCAAATTAAACAGAAGGGGTAACAAAAAATTTAAAAAATTACGACAACAAAAGAGTGTTTTTTACCACAAAACAAGGAGTAAAAAAATTTTTGCGTACGAGAAAAATTTCTCGAGGGGAAAATTAAACTTGTCAGGATTCGTTCTCCCTCAAATGCGTAACTTCGGTTCAGAGTTTTTACTCATAACAATGGGTTTTGTTGAATCAAGTAACATTTTATGACAGAATTTGACTCAATTACACGTAATTTATACGTAATTATTGGCAAAACGTAACACCATCTTACGCCAATTCATATTACGCAGTCATTGCCAAGGATATTTTTTAAGGAAAAGTAATTTATTAAAGGAGTACTTTTCTTTTTTTAGGATAAATTTTAACGTATTATTTTTTGTTTCGTAGTTCCATAGATTACTGTTAGTAAACTTTGTTATACGAGAAAGCTTATAATTGGCGATCATTTATATAAACTTGTTGTATATACTATGCTTTTGTTAGCTGTAACCTCACTGTAACACTCAAGCTGTGGAATGAACTACCTGTTGTGGTTTTTCCAAGCGATTACAATATGGGGTTCTTCAAGAAGGACTAAGGTTTCTTCAGAGTACACAGCACGAGTGTAACGCCCCTGATGTTGCATACGTCCGTAGGCCACGGTAACCATTTCCCATCACTTCTGCAATTTCTTGCAGAAGTAAATCAACGACTGTTTAGTAGAAACACTACAACACTTTAATTTCGCATAAAATTACTGTACCTACAGCTTCTTAAAGACATTAAAAGTCTTAGTGGCAAGACATATTCACACATTTAACTAATAATAAACTTTCTTTGAATATAATTATCGTATTACTTACTTACATATTATTACGCCTTTCACCCCGGGGCATTAGGCAGAGGTGAATTAACACTCACATTTTCACCAATCATTGTATTCCGTCTCACGTAAGGGTATCCCTATTGCTGTATTCCGGGCACTATTGTTGACTCAAACCATCCATCTTAGGCTGAGTGTTAGCTGTATTGTATATCCCTTAGTCGCCTTGTATATTGTATTGTATATCGTATCGTAGTGTGGCCGCTTGGTTCCCGGCAGAGTAGAATTTGGGCCACCCCATCTCCTCCCTTGCGGTGTTGTACAAGGCGACTAAGGGATAGGACTGTTTAACATCAGATAAATATATATTATACAGCCCAGGCTCAGCCTCAGATACATGGCTCGAGTCAACATTAGTGCCCGGAATACGGCAATAGGCTCACCCCCTATTACGTGGGACCTAATATAATGATTGGTGAAATGTGGGTGTTAATTCACCTCTGCCTAATCCTTCGGGGATAAGGGCGTGATTGTATGTATGTATGTATTGTATATCGTATTATGGTAATAAAATTGTACACACCGTCCTCTAGGTATGTATATTAACGCTATAAATACTTAGGCGTACCTACATGACCGTACCTTCTATGTAAACAAACCGCTCTTCACCTATCGATCTGAATAACGTTCTCCAAGCGTATGCATGCTGACCTAATAAAACCGAGTATGCACTGTATGCGTGTACGCATATTGACTCGGTTCGAGGCAATTGTAGCGAGGCAAATGCAATCAAACTAGTGCCACCGTATACGCTGGCTTGCCTTCGTTGCTTATCGTATGCCTCGCTGCGAATGGCTTTGCATGAATTGGCTGGCAAACTACTTGACAATGTACTTTAGCAGCTCAGTACGGGATTTTTAAGTATCTTCAAAATGTCTTCAAAATTGGCCAAACCGGTTCTTGTGAGGTCTTCGAGAATGTCTGTTTGTAATCGGAATAAATCTGTTTGTAATCGGTTATTACAAACAGACTGACAAAAGTGTTAAATATTGCTATTTTGTTATATTATAGGTATTGTGTAGGTATGTAGGTATGCATTAATTAAAAAGCTGTTATTTTAACGTTACCAACGGTCACTCCAAAATTATTTAATACTAGCTGACCTGGCGAACTTCGTACCGCCATATTTTCCGCCCGCGTGGTATTCTGATCCCGATTTATCAGTGTTTCTCTACAATATAATGCATGTATTATACATATAAACCTTCCTCTTGAATCACTCTATTTATTTAAAAAAACCGTTTCGAAATCTGATGCGTAGTTTTGAAGATTTACATAGGGACGGACAGACAGCGACAGCGACTTTGTTTTATAATATGTAGTGATGATAACCAATCACGGGCGCACGGACTCCCATCATTGGTTGATCAACAGGCCTACATGAATTTTTATAACAGGTCAATAATTGTTGTTGTTGGTTGTCTTAGGTACTACAAACTGCATAAATAACTTTGTAATCCCATTTAAATATAAAGGATTACAAAGTTACATTTTGCAATTAGTAGTATGACAGCCGTTCCATTTATTGATCTGTTTTAGGAGTACAGGTACAGGCTCAGTCCCTTTGTTGATGTTTTGGTTAGTCCGCATACTGTACATGCGTCAACTTTCTGAAAATTGTTCAAGTAGTTTGCCGGTATCTATACGCAATGCGGCGCACGCTTCGTTAAGTGCGTACTCGACTTAGCAACCCTAAAAATCTCACTGCATGCTGACTACACACGCGTGCATGTGTGTTTTAAGTTTTCGATGAGTAACCGATGAATCACAGATAATGAGCATTGCGATCGCAGTTAGTGTTTACAGTGCTTTTCTACCTACAACGTGGTTTACTCACAGATGCATCATGCATCATCAACGTGCATAGTAGTGCTTGTCACGTGTTAGAATATTGGGACTGACTGTATCACCACAGTATCACACAACAAATAAATACTACGCTGAAGCTACTAATTTAAGATTTCGATAGTAAATGTTTTTACCCGACATCGATGGATCGGAGTGGAAAAAAAAGTGGAAACAAATCCATCGATGGATCAGAGTGGAAAAAAAAGTTGAAACAAATCCATCGCTGGATTTGTTTAGTGGATTAAAGTGGAATAGAGCACTGCGCCAGCGAGAGGGTAATGTGTTTCGCGCGTATGTATGTATGTATGTAGTTTTCTTTGTTCCCCTCTACAGGCCTAACGCCTGGACGGATTTTGATGAACAGGGTCTCAAATGAAAGGTATTCATCTCCCGAGTGTCATAGGGTACATAAAATTTCAACAAAAGCTATACGGTAGATTTTTAATGCTAAAATATGTGTTGGCAAAAATTTTTTTTCATTCAAATTTATCGAGTAGGGTATCAAAATGAAGAGAATTAAAAGGAGATTACAAAAATATATAGATATCATGTCATATCCTAACTAAAAAGGTTAAAATAAAATTAATTATTAAAAAATAAAAAAACCCGACTACTGTCTAAAAGATTGAAACAAGCTTGATAGCAGGCGGTACCCATTAAATTTCTTTCGGTTTATGATTGGCAAATGGGTACCGCCTGCTATCAAGCTTGTTTCAATCTTTTAGACAGCAGTCGGGTTTTTTTATTTTTTAATAATTTTTTTTTTATGTTGTAAGCATTCTCTAAGGAAGGACTTTTTTGGAGATTTCAGCTTGATAAAATAAGGGGTACCTAAACTTTATGTAAATTCGTTATGATAAGTTCTGATTAGAATAAATAAACATTTGAATCAGAAATTACAAACGTAATAGGGAAAGTAACAAATGTTTATACAAACTTTTCATATAGAAGTTCATCATTTTCAATGTAAGGAGCACGAAATTTCACATTATCTATTTACCTCTGGTTAAGTAAACGAACACAATGTTTTATCGTTTCATTTATCAAATTAGAATACTCGGCTAGTTGAACCTAAGTAAGATGATAGCAAATACAATTTATGCACTTTCCACGCAATTTTTTTCATCGATTTTGACACTTCTGTTGCTATCCAATCTAGCTGATTCAAATCTGGCTCAAAGGACCAATTTATTAATGTAAACTAAAGGTCGTACAAAGGTATGCTAATGATGATTAAAGCAGTGGCGATGCAAAATTTTACCATCCGCGTTATCTGATGCAATATCACGATTTTATTGGAAGATAATAAATAAAATCACGATTGGAAGATTTTGTAAAAATTGCATATTTATTTTGTATGTAGGTACGGGTTCCTCACACAATAATATTATTTACTGCTGTAGATTTTCGTACGAAATTACATATTACAGATTTAATATAAAATTTATATTCATGCCTGCAAATCCCCGAAGGGGTAGCCGAAGGTGTTTTAACAATTTGACACTCAAAATTCGCTATAATTTTTGGACCTTTATAATAGGAGGCGAACCTATTGCTGTCAAACGGGCACAAATTATATAATATTTAACTATGAAAATATGAGCACTAAAACCTAATTTACTGAAAAGTCATCTATTGTGAAGAGCAAAGCGTCAATTTATCATTTCAGTTGAAACCTATGATGCTGGTGACACTTTCAATTGCGTCAAATGAGTCTCACGCAGACAGCAAATTGTATTTTCAAATTGCTCTCTATTCAGTTCAATATACGGAGTATTTTGTATGGACGTCGAGATAATAATCTCTATCTTCCCTGACGCCTGCTGTGAAGATGTAAGTTATGTAGGTTAATTCCGTTAATTCCGTACAATCTAGGAATTCGTGCTGTGTGTTTAAGTAAACCACTTGATTAGTTAATCAATAGTCTATCAAGTTGTCGTTGAAATCAATTAGTCAATTCGCGTTGGCTTTACGATTGAGAGGTCTCAGGTTCAAACCCTGGCCATTGCGACGTGAACCTACTCCTAGCACAAGTAATTTAGCTTAGTTGGAGGGGTTAGGTTAGAGGCAATATTAGTAATTTCGGTTGCTAATATTCATTATAAAAAAAAAGAAAATAAAGTTTTTTATTTATTTACCCTATTTTCCGGATCATTCGCTTATAATATAGTTTATATTATTGTGTAGGACCGTATTATCGGTAGGTGTAGTGTTAGGACCCTGCCAACTTCTTTGAAGTTGAAGCCAACCCACCTGCAAGTCGAATTTCGACACTGAAGGTTCACCAGTGAAAATACGTCCTACTAAACTGGTTTCCCACACTTCACCCACTGTAATTCATTCAGTGAAAGATAATTGTAGATAGATGAAATGTTTTTGGTTCTTAAAATGGGTAAAGGTCCCTATCTATCCATATATCATAATACGAGATAAATCCAAAAATTCCAATATCCGTATTGGTAGCGATAAAGACAGAACATTCCAAATATCTCTACTTGAAGAAATTATTAGTTATAATAAATTGAATAGCCCGACTTATGAACGTAGCAATCAAGTTAGGTATTCATGATAAAATTTGTCTCGTCTGGTATATTTATTTCATTAGCCAACAAGCACCCATCGGCGGGAGCGTTAGGGTACTTGCTTCTATTTATAGTTTGTAAACAACTTAATGAAATACTAAACAGTACTTATATGGTTTTCTTTCTTTACAGGTATATTCTTCACGGCTGTTTTCCTTTCGGTATCTTTAAGGCCATGGGTGGTCTGATCAACAAGGACACCAAGTAGGTAACGGCTGTGCGATAAAGTTTAAAATTAGCATATAATATGCTAGCGTCGCAGATTACCGACTCTTTAATTTTTACGCATTATAGGTACACACTCTATTATGTATTACATTAACCCTTTCACTGGCGATACTAATTATATAACATTATTTTGGTTTATAATCTACAGTTGTATAAAATATACTCTATAAATTTTGGCGCAACACTTAAACAGTAGTTAGGCAAATATGTTGCCAATGCTCGTGAAAGGGTTAACTTTGCTGTGCGAGAAAACTAAGATGGGCAACGCACTAAGCAGCTTTTGCTGCGCACACATCAAATCGTCGCTGCGCGTGCGACACCGCGGAAGAGCACTTTGTAAAAGCCGCGCATCTACGTTTTCACGATTTTACAGGAAGAAGAAAAAACTTAATATCTCAGTCATTTAACTACATTTTGCTGACTGAACTCTATCGCAACTAGTTTGGGGCTTACTTTATGGAGCAATAGTGTAAATTTATTCGTATCTTCCTTAGATTCCGTGTAAAACTACTTTCGCGGTTTTGTTGCAACAGATGTTAGAAAAAGTAGTTTAGTATTAGTAGGTACGCAGGTTTGAAATGAAACATTTTTACTAGAAAACGTCTTTAATTTGTGATAAGAAAACCAAAAATTGTTCGGAAAAATTATCTATTATTGATAATCCCCATCATAAAGAAAATTTACTTTTGTTAAGTTAAAGATAAGAGCTCCTTATTAATAAAAAAAATCTGTAGAAACTTAATGTTTATTCAGTAGTTGCACGATGATAGAATACAGATATTAATTTTTTTTTCCTAAGGAGTGCCCATCTTTTACGAAGAAATATTATTTCTTAGTAAAAGATGGGCACTCCTTAGGAAGAAAAATCTTTTTATAAACGTTTCAAGAGAAGTACAGGCAAACTAATTTTCTTTACTATTCACTATCAACATTCATTCATTGCCTATATAAGGAAAACTTTTTATTGGTAAGTTTAAAGTATAAACTTCTAATCACAAGAGAATAAAATTAACGAAGTAAGTTATTAAATTTTGTATTAAGTAAGACGTCGTGAGTTTTTACTTCTTTAAGTTACCAAAAAAGTAGTTTTCTTAGTAATCAGTCTCCTAGGTTCCTTTAAAATCACAGAAAATATCTTAACATAATCTTTGTCAAATACTTTGTAAATATATAGAAAAAGTCAAATTAGCTTTTAATTATTGAATACTGTAGGTACAGTAACAACTCTAGTGCCTTGAATAATTTAGTTGATTGCAAAAAATAGGAATATTTATCACAACCAACTAAATTATTTAAAAATACTTATTTAGTAAATCAGCAAATAAACTATACTTATTTAGTAAAACTTAGCAAACAAAAACATTCATTAACAAATAAACATAGCAAAAAATAACAAATTTAGTAATATAAACTCTAATTAAATAATTACAATCACAGCATTGCGACTCTCAATCGCAATAGGAACATTATTTATAAGGTAAGTTATTATAAAAACTATGACAGTCCTTGGGTATGACACTTTTAAGCTCCTGTAAGTGATCGTACTTGGTCTTGGAAATTGTCAGTCTAGATTCATAAAGTGAAGGCACATTCTCAATCGGAACTATTTTCTTTGGCCGTCTTGGTAAGGGAATAAAATCATCTGCAAAACGGAGCTTATAGTCTATTGTGCCACTTGGATTATATCTTAGGGCTTTGATTTCAACAACACAGTGATCACCGGCCCCACGACCAGGTCTTATTGAATCATAAATCAAGAATTCCTTTATACCGAAGTCTTTAAAAAATGTAAAATCGGGTGTAATAACTTCATAAGGACTTGGTACTGTTCTCGCTTCTTTCGTGATCGTGGCGTATTGTGAAGGTAAAAAAATTTCCCGATTCTTCAGCTTCCTCTCAATCACCGAGTGAACTGAATCTACTTCCATTTGGGTATGGCCCTTTTCCAAATATTTCTGAGTGATAACTACGTTCTTAGCAATGGCCATACGCAACAATGCATTGGAGACAATATTATTTCTATTCTGGGCTGTACAGCCATCTGTAAATATTACAACATCCTTCGGATCATTATCCAGTAATTTGGTTACATAATCCACAAAAAATGAAGCGTATGTAGTGGCTTTTAAATCGCATGCCGTCTCATCGAACCAGTAACAAGTGACTCCATTATTACCCAGATTATAGAGTGAAAAGTTATGGACGGCAAGTTTCGTTTTAAAGTAAAGTGCACTAGCATTGAGGAAAGGACATAGTTTGACAGCTTGAAGATCTGCTGTTAATGCATGTATGGTTCCTTTCTGTGCTGCTTCTTTGTCAGAAGCTTTTTCAGCTCTAGCCAAGTCTTTTCGTGCAATGTGTTCAGTATACTGCTCATGCGATATATTACCTGCTTTGTAAGCGCAGCACTGGTCACATGCATCTTTTTTAGGTTGAAACAACCCTATATTCTCTTCAAATAAAACACTTTCAAATACTTTTCTTGAAGCTACCTGTGGTTCGTTTTTCGAAAGTGAATAGTCTACATAAAGACGATATAATTGCGCTTTTGATTGTATTATGGGCTCTAAATATAATTTTGAAGTAGATTGCCTACAATAATGAGACGGCAGTTTCGGTAAAGCAGTTAAATATTTTCTAGCTAATTCTCTTTTGGGTTCGGTCACTGCTATATCTCTAAGTTCAGATTCATTACTTTTGTTCTTTTTCTCTCCTAGCCAATACCTCACTGTCCATTCTTTTATACCCAACGTTTCCAAAAATGTTTTTAAACAAACCCTTTCCTTTTTATCGTTAACTTTTAAATAGTAAATTTTTGTATCACTTCGTCTTGAGTTTGAGGTTTTTGTTTTTCTTGTTGTAGGTTTCAGATCCACCATTGAAGATACATATATTTTCTTTTCTTGCCAATTCATATTCCAATAGTCTTTAAAAATGTTTGATCGAACTTCTTCTGTTAATTTTGAACAGTACATAGCTTTACCACCGAAACATCGTGATGACATACATAGTGGACCCATTATTCTTGCTGGTTTTGGATCATTTTGTACATATTTATTACCGTCTTTTTTAAATCCTGTATACTCTTCTCCCATCATTCTTTGTAGCTTATTTTTCGTTCTTTTCCAATTATTTGGATTCCCTTTGCGCTTCCTGTTATTTTTACTTGATGTTTGTTCTATTTCCCTTTCGGGAAACCATTCCACATTTTCTGGTGATAATGGCCTTACATTCGTTATGTCTGAGAGAGAAACAAAAGAAGGATCTGCAGCTGAATCATCAGATGAAAAATCAAGGCCGCCATTATCTTGCTCTATTACATTAACGTTCACATTCACGGGAGTAATAATACTATCATCTTCATTTTGTGTTAAAGCAGGATCAAACATAGTGGTGCCATTATCTTGCTCTATTACATTAACGTTCTCATTCACGGGAGTAATAATACTATCATCTTCATTTTGTGTTAAAGCAGGATCAAAAATAGTGGTAAGTGTAGTGAATTCGGATGTCAAATTATCATTTTGACTTTCTGGATGTAAAGCCGCAGGGCTGGGGACTGTTTGCGATTTCGGTTGATTGTAATAATTAAGCTTATTTATTATTTCTCTCTTCTTTTTCAGCAATATTTTACGCCGTTCAGCCAGTTCCTTCAGAGTTACCACGTTACTGTTCAAGTCTGCATTTTCTAAAAAATACTCCTCGGTATCTCGATTCTCCATTATTATATGCTTACTTGACAATTCAACGTATGTATCTAAAAATATAAAAAAAAAAAATGAAGTTTTTGTAATGCAAGACCGCGTAGTACACCCATACAACTAAATAACATAATGTCAAGACCGCGTAACTACGCTTAAAATAAACTATTCAATAATTTGACGTAGCCTACAGCATTCAAGCATAAACACAAACATAAATATGTTTTTAAATTAGTAAATAAAGATTATAAACAATAAAAAAGTACTTACATGGTCGTTATCCTTAGCAAAACCTTTTTTTTCGGGAGCACGCGTTAATCGTGTCATATCTTCTTGACTGTTTGGCTAAATACGCGGACTTGTGGCCAACTTCAGACAAACCACTGTTCCGCAGTGTTGCTACGATGCCTAAACAGGGTTTCCTATTGGCTAATTCAAATCGCGTGAGAGCTATACTACGCCAATCCGCATCAAATATCTGTTGGCGTGATATCTCAATTTTGTACCTTTTGCTGTTACGCGGTTTATACAAAGTGCTCTTCCGCGGTGTCGCACGCGCAGCGACGAAATGCTGCTGGTAGTGCCCTACATTTATGGAGAAAATGCTTCTTGACATCGCTTGTCAAGAAGCATATTTCTTAGCGATTTACCGTCTATGAAGCAAATTCTTCTATGGTGTGTGCCCCCCTAAGTCAACAAATACAACACATGCACTAGCTTCTGTTATATTGATTGATCGTAACGCCATGTTTTATGGCTTGTGATGGACAAAAAGAATATAAAAATTTTCGCTCCCAAAGCCGAATTGGGTTTCGATTCGACTCGATAATCGAATGAAGTATTGGAATGCCCCTACCGTACTTCGTAGTAACGAATTGCTGTTCACATTCGTTTGTCGACAATTTGCCAGTGGTGCTTTTAATGATTACAGTAAATCGATTTTCAGCAGTAACACAAACTCGTGATTGAATCTGGTGACTATGAATTTTTAACTCTATTACTCATATTATGACTCTTAGGCCCGTATTCTAGTTAAGTACTCAATTTAGAACTAGACACTCAGTCCTGAATCTCGATGTATCTGAGGACAGATAGAGAGATTTGACAGATTGTCTATACAATCTGTTCTCAGATAAATCAAGATGCAGAACTAAGTATCATTCTAGAATGCGGGTCTGAGTGTCATTCTAGAATACGGGCCTTAAAGGAATACCTACTCGTACTCTACCTCATCTTAGACGAACTTATTTTCTTTCTGTGAATCCTTACGTTTTATAACATAGCGCAATCATTATTCAATTAATATGTGAAGAACTAACTAAGCAAACTTAATAAATGATACGCCTTTTATCTTCTTATTCTTAGTCTTACCAGTCACTAACTTATTCAAAATGGTTTCTACCTTATCGAAGTAGACCACCGCTAATAGTAGAAACAAGTAGTAAGAGTAACCTATTGTATGTGAAAAAATTAAAATGTGTAGTTATAGACCAATGAGCGGATTGCGGGACTGATAGGCACTCTTTTAATTTTGTTTTATTCTAAACAAGTTTGTAGTAATAATTTTTCGTTTAAAATTAAAACTAGACGACTGATTCAATAAACAAAAATTTACCCTTAAATTCAAGATGGCGAAGAACGCAACGAATCGAATACCACGCAAAACTATATTAAGAGTGCCAGGTGACCTCCCTCAACGAATTCCGAAACAAAATTGCTACTAGAAATTATTTCTTTGTCAAATTCTATTTTTTTTTTAAGTACCTACGTCACATTCAAGTTTCACGGCACCTACGCTGTGAATTTTTACCTTTATACGTATTTATTTGTTGGCGTAACAAAGCTTTTATTATATGAATAAATGTAGAGTATCGTCTCTTCTGTACAGAGCACTATTGTATAAAACAATGTGTTGAATATAAAGAATATTTCATTGCAAAACTAACAGACGCATTTCATTTTCATTACCTACGGCCTTTTGTAAATTCAGCATTGTTTAATATTAACAGTATTTTCCAGTCGAATCTACTTCTTAAAATCAACTATTGAAAGTATTAAATAATAAATGTATATAATAAATAAATGTTAACAAATTATATTTTGTGAGTCCTAAATTAGATCGATTCTAAGAATTTGCGATATGCGGTAAATTTTGCAAACTTAGTCACAGTCACAGTAAACTTAATCTAACCCTTGATGTCGTTTAGGACTACTCAGCTTATCTGCCAGGCAATTTATATGCCAATGGGCTAAACTTGGTCGTCCGTTCAGAAGTTTGCGGAATAGTAAAAAAATAAGTAAAGAAAGGTAAAAAAATAAAAAAGGTATCTGGTTGCCCTAGCTTCAGGCCTCGCCAGCATTATTGGAAACCTTTCAATATCTGAAATAGTGTTTTACTATTGACATAGCCTATATAGGTAGGTATAGGCCCTTACTACGAATCATAGAAAAAATATAAGAAAGAAACATAATATAATAATTATTGTTATTTCAGCCGCCTGTAATATTTGGTTGCCCTAAGCTTCGTCGGCCTTATGGGAAATCTACCTTTCAGTATCTGAAATAGCGTTTTACTTTCACATAGCCTTATAGGTACATAGACCCTTACTACGAGTACCTAATAAAAAACATGAAAGTAACATAATAATCCAGCTTAAGATTATAAACGCGAAAGTTTGTGAGTATGGAGTTGAGTTAACATGAGGAAGGTTCTGAGTCCTAACGCAGACACTAAATAAGTAAAGTTATAACCGATTACAAAAAAAAAGCAGTTACGATACCGTCGAATACGGTTGAACTGTGTGCCAGTACTTAAATAAATGTGTGGGAGCCTCTCACATCACCGTCCGTACCTACCCCTTCAACCGTTATGACAACTATGTTTCACAACTTGTTATAAAAGAGGATTTTATTGTCTTTCTTCGCAACTTGCGATACCCTTGAAGTCGGCAACTACGTAATTGCCGTTTGTATGACGACAAAGAGTATGTTGTCTGAGTTGTCTCAGAGGAACACTCTTCGTATAAATATGTATCAAATTCTGTGTTTTATATAACTTGGATACGAGTATGACTGTTGCAGTTCTTTTTCATCTTAGCGTCGAAGTTCGCATCCGAAGCTTTCACCTCGGACTCGGAGTCTGGGGTCCGCTTTACCAGTCTAACTGTGGATTTGGCTGAACTTCGATATTATCCGTGAAGCGACTGCCATCTGACCTCCACAACAAATTAGCGACATCAAAGTTCTGTAGTTAGATTGGAGTTTTGACTCTAACTATCCGTAACGACTGCCATAATATGTTCGTATGGCATCCGGGCTAAACGTGTACTCCGAGGCACGACCAGACCAATGCAAATACCCATATTCATAATTATATACAAATATTTGCACTGAGCGGGGATCGAACCCGTGCCTCCTGCGTAGCGGTTGTGTCTGTATTACTAGCCAAGTTACTGAACGAAACGTTTACCGAAATGACTGAACTTCATCGCCTCTAATGGATTCTTTGATTATTCCTACATGTTATGACTTAGTAGGTATGTGATGTCGCGTCGACGATACCTGATTTAACAGACAGCGGCGAAAAAAACCTTTATTACTTGTTCACTTGTTCTGAATTCTGCATATATATTCCTTGGCACATGAATATAACCATCAATTGATTTACAAGGTGTCGCATCTCTATCAATATATATCAATATGCCATTGAATTAGTGTCATAGAGATGTGAACTAGCTAGGAGGGGTAACAGCCAGGCAACCGATATATCCATTTTGAGTCTGTATTCTATAAAGCCGAATATCTCGATGTAAGCCAACATATTCCGATAGAGTAAGCAATTATTGGTAGCTCTTATGATATTCGTGTACGTTTATTTTATAAATATAATCTATTTTGAACGTTTCATAAAATGTTTTTGTGGGTTTTTTATTAGGTATATTATCGATAGCAACAACGGTGCTAAAATATCATGCATGCTCGGAAAATGCATATTTATAATTTTCTTTTTAATATTCATGATTATTAATATGAAAGTATTGACTTTTATTGGTCCTAAAAATCCTCAAAAAACGGGCTCCTATTCTCTGCGCTTGGGTACCGCCCCGTCTATTGGTGCTACTGACTACCCCGTCATTATCAGCCAATAACAATCTCTGTTCATGACGTGATACATATATTCGTCATCAAACAGTCCTCAAGTGCTTACTAAATTCCTTGAACAAGATTTCCTTGTTCCAAAGAACTCATCAACACTCGCATTAAATTTTGATGTTTGTTTATTCAAAATCTGTATTAATAAACTGCTACGTTGTTTACGAAATGCTGGTTGCACGCCATTGCAACCAGCATTTGCTTCTTCATAGGCAATATGAAGGAAGTTTCAAGATGTAATTATCGTGAACCACATGGTTAATTTAGTTTTGATCTCAAGCTTTATATCAAACCAAGCTTGTTATTTTGTTATATTTGATGATTCTCTGACTAATCTAGGTAGTCTAGACCTTGGTAGTATAATAGTTACGACGCAATGTTGCTGTTAATGAGAATCTCGTCAGATCTATGTAGTACTTAACCAGTGATGTACCGCATATCCGCATCCACGGAT
Source organism: Eilema depressum (assembly GCA_914767945.1). Lineage (NCBI taxonomy): Eukaryota > Metazoa > Arthropoda > Insecta > Lepidoptera > Erebidae > Eilema > Eilema depressum. The sequence goes on along the minus strand of OU612012.1, from coordinate 27,685,563 downwards.
GTCCGAGTGAGAATAAAGATCCGTTTCCATTACTTTTTGCCATATCTTTTACCTGCACCGATTGAGTAAAATGTTAAAATTCGTATCTGAGGTTCTAATATTTTTATTCGTAAATACAGAATTCAGTTCATATAATTTTAACGATCCGGCTATGACTAATATCCGGTCCGGATATCATTAGTAGTAGTTAGCCTTTATTTAGATAGGTAGGTAACAATACCTTTAATAATGAAATCCTGCAAGAGTTAAGATACCTCGCAAGTCGCTAGGGAACTCCTGAACGCTATTACTATAACTAACGGATAGTCACTATTGATGCTGAGCTCACGACGAAACTGTTGAGTTTATTAACTTGGGACTTGATTCCGCCATCTTGGTGAACATCTCGAAAATAGTTTTAAGGAATTAAAATAAAATGAAAAAATAATAAAATAGCATGTAATAATATTTTAATGAAAACTAGAATTACAAATGCGAAAGTAATTCTGTCTGTTCGCTTTCACGCCTTAATCACTGAACTGATTTTGGCGAAATTTGGTGCAGGGGTAGATTAGACCTTGTTTGATCACGGTAACACGCGAGTATGCAAATATTTCGAAAAGGACCGAACAAAATATTAAATAATAAGATGCATTGTAAAGAAGTGAAGTTTTACTAAACACTAGATAAGTACCTACTAGGCAAACCAAACATCCCCATTATTAAGTTTTAATGCTTTTTCAGTCAGAGATAGTAATGCAAAATAATTCAAACGTCTGCTATAATATTGACGTTCTATCTATAAACTAGACTGAACAATCAAAGCTGCAGGCATGCTAACTAGGTAAATATTAACTTAGACCAGAGTAAACCACTAATTTGAATGCATGCAAATTGACTGGTGGTTGTTAAAGTTTGCCATGAACCGACATTGTAGAGTTGATAGGGTTGATCTTGTGCCACAATCCGGTTGAAATTCTCGCAGGTTAGGCATCAAACTAGTTGTATGTTGGTGAACTATTAATATGTTGCTATTTAGATAAGATATACAAAAGTACGCGAATAGAAACTGGCAGTTGTGACTCATTATTGCGATCGGTTATAAATGCTACATTGATATTATATTCCCTCGAGGTTGGACGTATCGTATCAGCTCATGTATGTATATACCTATATTATTTCTCTTTCGATCATAATTGCTATCTACTAATTGTCTCCGATCCCCAAATCATCTCGGCATGCTTTTTCGTTTCAACACTCGGATTCCATTTATCCACCTCGGGTGGCAGATTGGAAAAACAATTACACTTCGCCCTCCCAGGTGGGAAAACCGGGTGGGTTAGGTGGAAACTTACGTGTCAACATGACTATTCAAAATTGTGGAAATACGTTATTTGTTCCTGCCTACCTTTTTAGAGAAGGATCTGATAAAATGTTCGGAAGAAAAACTTCAATTTGCAAAGTAAAATTAAAATTTCATCTCCATCTGAATGATGGAATGGTAGGTATTTGCTATTCCAAAAAGTTTATCATAGCTACAAAGAATTTATATGCATTATACTGGTGTAGATACAACATCCCATCTCTTTTTGCTCCAGAACCTCTCAGATACGATTAATGCATACTAGATTACTAGATGGCACAAACGTAAATAGATTACCTCACTACTTACGCCACCCGTGTATCATTCACAAATTACAAAGCCTTTACAAGATACTTGGAAAGCTTACTCCCGTACCTAAGGGTTCATTTTTGTTATATGATGTGAGAAACTTTTACAACATATTAATATTGGTTTAAGAGGGTTAAGATTGTGAGAACTGGTATTCTGGTGACCCTTGTGTAAAGATTCTCTCTTGTGATTAACAGTATGGAAAATTTTGCCCTATAAAACTGCAAACATGGCCCCAATTACTTTACTAATTCATAGATTCGTATTTATTTTGTTTCATAATACATACGTTAAAAAAATATAAACATCCGAAAATTGAGAACCTCCTTCTTTTTTAGAAGTCGGTTAAAAACAATATGTCGTTTGTAAAAGACACTATGTCAATTTAAAATGCAATTTGAAAATTAAGAGTACATGCAGAGTATGTAACCAAATAAGTAATTTCCTCTGTCATAGGATTCTGTATAATATATTTACAGTAGATATTGTATGCAAATATACATTCACCTTCACCTAATTCCACATAACAGAAGCAATGCTCATCTGTAGGCAAAAGATTAATTTATGAACTACGCCTCACTGAGTAGCCGATAGAATTTCAATTCCGGCGTCGTACAATGACTCGCAGTCAGTCAACCATCGCATACCTCGCGATTAACCGCAAAACGGCCTGTTAATTCATACTTGTACATTGAATATAAAACTTAGGTTACATTGGTAAACAAATCGTAAAAAACAAACAAGTTCTAAGAAAGTTTGTGACGGAAATGCCTCGCGTATCGCGCAGCACCGTGCGAAGAGCATATTAGAAAGAAAATGCTGCGATGGAAAGCAGGGCATTGGGTCTTGGAACATTGTGTGTTTAGTTATGCGATTGTGCATCTTGTTAGTTATGCGCTAGATTATTATTATGTCATATTTTTGTAGTAATATAACTGGACTGTTTAAGATATACCTACTCACTGTAATTGAAATTGAAGTTTAAGGTGGTAATCACCTCTTTTCTACAATTTTCTCCTATTTTATTTAATTTATGAATTGGAGAAGTTACTCTGTATATCTTATAGAATGCAGGCATAATGAATACCAGATCTGTAGGTTTTATAGTTATCAAGAAAAGGGTTTCGAAATTACCGATTTTTCTATGTTGACCTGATTAGGGGCCTTAATTAGACGTGAGTAGGTCGTAGTAATGGGATCACGGAAATTTATTTTTATCTTTTTCTATGACTATATCTATTTTATCTCTAGTTTCTCTCCCCACTGCCAAAGTATGACAAAATTTTATTTCTAAACAGCTTATCTAGTAGTTAATTGTGTACCTACGGTGAAGCCTTTGCCGTATTATTAAAATTGCACTTACCACATCGTGGGTAGCGCCGGAGTGGCTCGGCGTACAACAGCCAAGGAGTAGGCATCTCCGCCACCACTGGACGCTGAAATTAAAAGATTTCTTCATTAATGGGTTCCTATAACCTTATATTAGGAGACATGGAAACTGCAAGGCGGGATTTCAGGGGTAAAAACTAAAATATTATCAGATGGTTAAAACTTGTCTTTTATACTACTTAGGCGGCAGACAAGCACACGGTCCACTTGATTTAAAGGAGTTACCGTGGCCTATAGACATGTGCAACACCAGCAAAAGTCACACTCGTGCTGCCGACCCTGTAAGAACAGAGTTTCTGTGCCGTCAGTGCTGAAGACAAAGCAGGACAAGTCTTTGGTCTTCCCACTGACAGCGCAAAACTATTCAGTGAGCTCTGGCTGCTCACCGGAGGAAACACAACACGAGGTTATTATGGCCGCGTTGTTATACTTTTTATAATAGGATAAAATTACTGTAAAATATATTGACATTCTCAAGATTTCACAAGATAATCCGTATTCTAGATCCTATACATAGCTATCACAAATAGTTTCGTTATGCTTATTTCGGGTATAGATAGCGCTATGCTGTGTAGTATGTCGTTGAATATTTATCTGTAACTAGCTGTTGCCCGCGGCTCTGCCCGCGTGGATGTTGGTAATCGCTTCCAAACATAGCCTACGTCCTTCCCCAAGGTTTAATCTATGTCTATACCAAATTTCATTGATATCGGTGCAGTGGTTTAGGCGTGAAAGCGTATGCAGACAGACAGTTACTTTCGCATTTATAATATTAGTATTGATATGGATTAAAACTAATAGCCATTACTTAAATAAGTTTAAAGTGAAACAGCAATCGAACAAGTCTGAAGCTATGTATTATTATTAATATTATGTGTTATCATCACATTATTAATAAATAACTACACAAATATTTTATCATTTTATACTGCGGTCTGTTAAACTAACTTTTCCTGTATCATTGTCCCACTCTAACTTTATAACATTTATATATAGCTCTCTCTATATTATGTCTCGAATATAGACCACTTCTTCTATTGTGATGTCCTATGATTTCAAATCTTTTTCCCGTTACTTTGCTTTTATAAATCGAGGAATATTCTTTATTTAATGTGGACTAGCTGTTGCCCGCGGCACCGCCCGCGTGGAATTTGGTTATTGCGTCCAAACATAATCTTTATCCTTTCTCGACGATTGCCATACGAATATCTGTGGCGCCCTAAAAAGTCCGACAATTTAGTGTACCTACAGAATTTCGATAAGCCAGTGTGTGGTAAAGGTCAGATGGTGGTCGCCTCAGGGAAAATTTTGAAGTTAGGCCGCTTGTTAGACAAAGCCGACCTCGAGTTGCGAAAAGGCTCTGAAAATCAGGATTGTTTATTTATTTACTCAAGACAGGAACCCTACTTCATACATACATATACTCACGCCTGTAAATCTCCGAAGGGGTAGGCAGAGGTATCTTATCACCTACATATCGCCAACTATGATTTAACAACTTATATAATAGTAATTTATTTTAAACAAATACGGTACAGCGTTATCATATTATCACATTACAGTTCAGAGTCGAGAAAATATTCTAAGGTATATTGGCACCTGGACTAATATATTAAACAATAGCCTAGTGTAAAAAGCTTTCAAATTTTCTTTAAAATATAGCAAAAGTTAGCTCTATAAGACTGTATAATGTATCAAAGTTCATCCATCAGCGCTGACCCTAGAGGTTAATGGCACCACGAACCTTTTAGCATGAGTGGTAGTACCTCCCGTAAAGCAACGAAGCGAGAATAAAGACCGAACGAATACTTTCAATCAAACATTTTTGCGCAACTATTCATTGAGAAGTTCACTAACATTGAGTACCAGTACCTAACTGTAAAAGACATTCAACTCGAAAAGTGAAAAACAAATTAAAACTGACCTTTTTTTTATTACAATTTTTTTTTTAAAGTTCATAAAATATGGCATCGTGTGTTGATAGAAAAAGTCGAATCAAACATATGAATATATGCAAACAAAACAATGTAAATATCTACTTATATGAACAAAAAGCAAAGGCGTTTTCATTGTTCGTTTGAAGTATTCAATAAAAAGAATCCGTTTGATCGCATCAAATCTGAATCGTTTCTTTTTTAGAGAAATGAGAGATTTTGTGTTAGAAAAAAAAAATACAACCATATTACGGTTGTATGTTTTTTCTTACAAAATCTCCTCATATCAAAAATAAAATAAGGTTTTGTTATTTTCTTCTCTTTAGATACCTTATAAGAATTTATTTTTACATTTTACAATTCCCACAAAAGGGCGTATAGACAGAATAAATATAACGTTTCTGTTATTTTTTATGTAGGTATCCAGAAAATGGAATCAAATCTATTCTTTTTTAGATGCAGGCATGAAAACATACTATAATAAAAAAAAATATACGTTTCCCTTTTTACTTTCCACTATGAAAAGACTAGAGCCAGACAATTGAAAAAAATATAACGGCAGTTGGATCGAGCATCGAATGAAACGAATATCGAATCGGAAAAACTCGTTATTTAGAAAATAAACCTTTTAACTTTGTATAGAGATGAAAAATTCAACTATCCAGGATTCCAACTTCGAAGAGTCTCGGGTTGAAATCATGTCCAGGATGCGGACGTTTCCAGGTTCAAATTTAGAAACAAGAAAGTCTTTCCCTACCGATCTATCTTCAAGAAATTTCATAAAAAAAATCCCAAGAAACAGGTGTCTTTAATATAAATATTTGTTGTTTAGAATCTCCTTCTCACAAGCAATATATGTCTTATATATTAATAATTAGATTTTCTTAATCTTCAAAGACACTTTACGGGGACTGAGTGTCTTATTGTAAAGATACCCCGTTCTTTGTGACATGACTCGCAAAGGTTCTTAAAGAAATTTAATCTGACATACGATATGACTGAAGGGAGACCATGCACACCAGACCTATGTAGGCATATAGATAGTAATACTGTTACTATAAAAGTACGGACTAAACTCAGCCTCAAACGCATGGTCCGAGTCAACAATAGTGCCCGGAATACGGCAATAGCACGGAGGACAGAATATGATTAAGTATATGATTACATTTCCTTCTTCATGGGCAATAGGCTCCCCATTACGACCGTGGGATCTAACACAATTATTGGTGAATTGTGGTGTTTCACCTCTGCCTAACCGTCCGGTGATAAAGGCGTGATTATATGTATGTATGTACCTACTATAAAAGTACAGTAACAAACTGCTTCGAATAGGTATGTACGACCTAATCTCGGTGGTCGCTTCACGGGCAATATCGAAGTTTTACCGATCTCGTAGACTGGAAGCTGAACCCAAATTATTTGGGAAAGACTTAAGGAAATGAAGATGAAAAACTTGCCTGAATATTTACCACGATTACTAAAAACTTTTTAAATTCAGACAGAGGGTGACTCGCAAATGCATCGGATGAGCACTCTATTTCCACCATTTGGCATGAAAGCCGAGGGAATTGAAAGGGGAGGCGGGCGGTGCAGCATTAATAATAAATGAGAAAGAACAATTTTATACGCCATATATAATTTTATATTCTATTCTCTAATAAGAATCGTTCCTATTAAAGAATAGAATGATTATCATAGACTAGCTAACCCGGTTTTGCCCGTGGCATACTTCAGAACCCCATATCACCCTTTTAAAACATAATATATGCCCCCAATTGATTGATTTTCAAATAATAATAATAAAATAATAAAAATAAATAATGTATGGGAATTTGCCGGATTTGTTCACATATATGGTTACTGCTCCGCTGCCTTCAGTAGTAGGTACCTAGCGTGATGATATTTAGCCTATAACCTTCTGCGATAAACGGGCTATTCAGCACATAGAGAACTTTTCAATTCGAACTAGTAGTTCCTGAGATTATCGCATTCAACCAACCAAACTCTTCAGCTATATACAAGCGTGTTTCTATCTTAGGTTCCACACTCATAATATAGTATAGTCATATAATATAAGCGTCGATATCTTAGTGGTTAAAGAGTCGGCCTTCCGATCGAGAGGTTCCGGGTTTGAATGAAAACGTAAACCCACTCCTAGCACAAGCAATTTAGCTTAGTTGGAGGGGTTAACGGAAATATTAGTAATTTCGGTTGCTAATATTCTTTAAAAAAATAAAAACTTAATAAGAAATCTATATATAAAAATCAATGCCACTTTTCGTTGTTAGTTTATAACTCAAGAACGGCTGAACCGATTTGGCTAATTTTAGTCTTGAAATGTTCGTGGATGTCCAGGGAAGGTTTAAACGGTGAGAAAATAGGTGCAGCGGGAACGGGAAAAATATGGCGGTACGAAGTTCGCCGGGACAGCTAGTATTATATAAAATATAAAAAGGCAGAGTTATACTCAAGACTGGTTGGATATTAACGAGCGACCTATATAACTCCGGACTCCGAGTTGAATCTAAAGTTGCTCTCCTTAATATATTGATTGTAACTTCGTTACCCCTACTAACTTTAACTCGACATGACATCGCAAGTTACGCCTATTTGGTCGTTACTTAGCATTTTATGCATTTGTTTTTCTTATTTAACACTTTTTTGTTACCACATTGTAATATCTAATATCTACGAAAACTAACGTTAAACACATTCATATAAATAATTGCCTGCTTAAGGGCAATAGGCTCGCCCGCTATTAAGTGGGACCGAAAATCATAGTGTCATATGCTCCGTGGTTACATCAGTGTAACTACCGATCATAGGTAGGTATGCTCCGTTGTTACATCAGTGTAACTACCGATCATAGGTATGCTCCGTGGTTACATCAGTGTAACCAATCAGTGTAACCATGGGTCAGAAGGGGAAATGTGGGGGATAAGATAATGCACCTCTGCCAACCCGTTTGGGGATTTACAGGCGTGAGTATATGTATGTTATTTATGAAATTAAATACTTATTGTGCATTTTTTCATTAAGTAAATGGGTAACCGGTCAGGCCCATAACTTGTTGCACCGGTATCGTGGAAATTAATTAGGTACACAGATACATCATTTGTTAGAGAACAAATGATGTATCTGTGTACCCAATGCAAGCTAGAGAGCTTGCATTGTGTACATAAGTGAAAATATTGTTTTAAATACGTACTCATAGTTATATGGCCTCACCACACTACATGTTGTAAGTTTTAATAGACAACTAATATTACATTTGCGAGTTCCCTTTCGCATACCATCGGTTATCGAGCTGTATGAGAATCTCAATCATTCAAATTAATCAATCAAAGAAAATCTCATTATAATTAAAAATATACATCACATTCACATTGCTAAGAAATTTTTACATTCTATAGGTAAAAAAGACACTCATATTTTACTCGTGTAATTTAATAGTAGGGGTTTGGGGTAGGGAAGAAGACCCCACCCTGAACCATAATCAAATTCACCTCATTTGAGTTAATTTGGTGTGTACATGCGACTGTTTGTGTAGGGTAGTCGGTGATTCGTACGCTGTCGTCCGTTGGACAACTTTATTTCGTATCTTCAAAGGACTCTAATCTTGGTTAAAACAAGCTATGTCTACTGACCAGCCATCCATATGATAAAGTTAAAAGGGACGGTTGTAGAAAACATTTAAAACATTTTTTTAAATTTGGTTCTTGTCGATGCATTCGACCTTTCATATCTACCACTCTACCACAGTAGCTTGTTCAGGTTATCAGTCCACTCTGGCTTGGAGCATCCCACTTTCTGTACCCCAATTCATGATAATTTTAATTCTCTGTGAGACATACCTATTACAAAACTACACAAAGACTTGTAAATGTTGTAGGATACATTAAAAGCAAAATTAATGCTGGATGCTGAATAAATGCTTCATAGACTTGCTTTTGTAATGTATACCAACTAGCTATTGCCCACGTGAAACATTTCTTCTTCGCAATTTTCTGACCCTCTAGACATTTGGAGTTGTAGAGTTTATTTTTGTTCTTTTTAATGGAGTTGTAGAGTTGAATAGAATAGATTGGTCAATGTATGGGATTGACATACGTTGACGCCTGTCATAAACGTCAAAATACGTTTCTATTCCATACAAGCCCATTCATCAGTCTATTCTACCAACGAATTGTCATTTGTCTAGGGGGCTAATCTTCGACCTTCTACAGAGAATTAGAAAATTAAAAAAGGAACGTAGATCGAAATCGGTGTATTATTTCAAAGTTATGAATAACTATTATATCGAATCTGTGACATGATCAAGGATACTTTAAGGATACTTATGATATTAGTTTGTTGTGATTGACTTTCCATAGTTTATTGACGCCTAAAAGCTATGGTAACAGATGATAGACTATGAATTGAACGATACTTATTAATGATTCAATTCTGTGCCGACCATGGATATACTCGTATATATACCGTATTATGTCTCTACAGGTATAACGTGACCTTTTTGTTCCGACATCGTCGTCCCCGACACTTTCCAAGTCATGTGCCGGGTTCAGATTGATGAAAGATTATCTTATATTTCTTGAAAAGTTACGGCAAATCTTAAAATTTATTTATAGGGCTTAAGTCAGTGGAAGCAGATCGAGAATAAAAAGAAGGTCCTGTTAGACAGCATTATCTAGGAGAATTATTAGACACAGATTTTAATTTTGACGAACGTTCGCACTTGTTTTATTCAGTGATAAAAAGTTAGTTTGATTACTGTTCACAGCTACGGATCCAAAAGTGAAAGACAAAACGTATACCCAAGCTTTTACATAAACGTGTCACTTTCATATAAAAACTAACCGGAATAAATAGAGCTGACGAAACACGTATGAAAAGCTTGCAAAATGCCAACTTTGCGGGCGCTAGGATGGGAAAATTCACGTTACAATGTTATCATAGAAGCTTGAAAATGAAATAAGGACGCGAACATACGTTTATGAAATACACAGTTCGCATGTATGAGGCGAAATAATGAAGTTAGGGTGTAGATTAAAATGTAATAATTTAATCACGTTGAATTTACATTTACGTTTATTTGTTTTGGTTGGTTTGCGCATATAGTAAATAGAGCTATGAGAAGATAGTTAATTAGGAAAGCCGGAAACTTAGACTGGACCCGATATTCTCTGGTGAAATCCAGTCTGAGTAGAACGTGATAACCTGATTGAGTTGAACGCAATTTTTTCAGTGATGAAAATTTTTTTTTTCATTTTCCATCAGGTGGGCCGTGTGCTTGTCTGCCACCTAAGTGGTATAAAAAAAAAACAAATCTACTTAGTTATATCCAAAAATCTGAATGGAAAAACACTTATCCTTATAAAACAAAGAAAGAAAATGCGTAACTTATAAGAATACGAAAAACAACCGCTCAAAGAAATTGCCTTCCATCTTCCATTTAGCTAGAGTATCTAATTAATTATGATAGGTATCACAATAACATAGCAATAGACGTAATTGGAGCCGTCTACATTACCACTTGTAAACAAAATAATTTGTGTACTTTTATAGGAGCATGCCCGTTAGAGAATACTTACAAAATACTTTGTTTTATTTGTTTTATGTTGTAAAAAAGAATATTAGCAACCGAAATTACTAATATTCCCGTTAACCCCTCCAACTAAGCTAAATTGCTTGTGCTAGGAGTGGGTTCACGTCGGTAGTGTAATGGCCAGGATTCGAACCCGGGACCTCTCGATCGTAAGGCCGACTCCTTAACCACTAAGCTACCGACGCTTCTAAAGATGTGAGTGTAACCTCTGCCTAACTTTGGAAATATGTAAGAGCGAGTATATAAACATATTTCATGATTGCCAATTTCCATTTTTTACTGACATTTTATAATTAAATTATTTTTTAAATTTCAATTTTACGTAACAGATTCTATCGAGCCATAACCTGTGAACACCAGACTTGCGGCATATTCATCATCATTATCCGAGAGCAAATCTCAGTTGCATCCAAAGCTTGGACTTTGAAGCCTGGGGTTTAATCTGTATTTCCTGCATTCCCCATGGATTGGTTCAGCTAAGCTTTACGGGAGAAACCCTTAAACTCGAGAGGACAATCTACACCAATGCAAATGAGCTTGGTTCTAGTCTACCTCCCGTACAATTCAGACCAACTTGGGGATGCTTTCACCGCCTCAACACGGTAGATCTAAAAAGTGCTGGCTTAGTGTCACAGACAGTGACGCATACCAAAATGGTCTCTCTGCCAGGAATACCCAAGACCGTGCAAAGTGGAGGAAGAAAATCCAGATAGCAGGCCCCGGTCTCCAACGTGAAAGTCTTGGATGCAACTGAGGCTTGACGTCAGGATGATTATGACTAGCACTTCTTACCTAATACGGTGGTGCTAGGTAAAAAAAAATCTCTAGTCATTATCATAAAACTAAGCGTCCAGCTTTCGACAACGTACGCACGGCACGCATCGCAAGAAACGGATGAATTTTCCACAATGCGTCCACCTGATCAGCAGCGATCGCATTTGTCGCTGCAATTATTTGACACTAGTTTACACACGCACACGCCCGCGTGGACGCCGGTTAACGCGACCAAACATAGCATATGTCCTTTCTCAAGGTTTAATCTACCTCTATACCAAATTTCATCAAAATCGGTTCAGTGGTTCAATCGTGAAAGCGTAACAGACAGACAGTCAGAGATACTTTCGCATTTATAATATTAGTATGGATTCTATACAAAGAATATTACGATCTGCTTCATGCGATGCGCCCGATGCGTACGATGCCGAAAGGTGGACGCTTAGCTTTAGACTCCTTCCTTACGAATATTAAATTGTAAGCATTGTGCTACCTTAGATTTTCAGAGAGCATCTAGCACATTTTATCTAAATGGAGTAAATCGAGGCGGAGAATTTCCAACCGCGACGTTCGACGCATGGTGCACGTTAAGAATAGTTTGAATTCTATCGTAAAATATACACATTAGAGATATTATTCAACAATACTTTGCAATGCTGCCTTGTCAACATCCTGGAGTTGCGATGGTCCTTTTGTTAGGTGAATATTCTAGCAACTCAGGTGCCTCGACCTGTGCCGGATACTTATCTGAAATTTTTGTCACTATTGCGACATGGTACTAGTACATGGGAGGCTCAGTTTTCCAGGATAGATCCAGGTAGTTGGATATAGTTATAAAGTTGCAGCTACTTTACCACTTGCAAACTTTTGAAATTATAACTTTATTAATAGTAGCCAGGTAAAAACTTAAACGTGTAACTTCTGGACTAGTGACTCCTTAACGCCTGTAGCACATCTCCGCCGCGAAACCGCGGATAGCGGAACCGCGGTTGTTTCGCCATGTTCTGTCAGTTGTACGAGGAGCGAAACTCTAGCGAAACGGCATGTTCTAATGCATACATTTACCTATCTTCTATCTCTTTCGCCGCGCAGTTTCGCCTATGCCGTTCACACCTCCGCGCTTCGTCCGCTATTTTGTCAGTGTTGTCACGTGACAATTTTACGTAACACGTAAATTGCAGGGCCGCATTAGGGGTCTTTTAAATTCCAAATGAATCAAGATCAGTAAAAAAGTTTTACTTTGATTATTTTTTCGCCGTCTACAGTTTTTTGTACAGGATGGTATTACCTACATCTAGGTACACTAATATTCTAAAGAGGAATGTCCTTTTCTTGTTTTTTTGTGTTTCTTGTTGACTGATTTCAATAATGGGAGTAACATAGGCTAGCAAATAAAGACCCGCGACGGCATGCGTTTTTAGTGGTTCAGAGTTCAGTTCAGTTCGACAATCACTCCTGACCATATCCGAGGGAACTTTAGCACGAAAAAAAAGTGGGAACGGAAGCCGAATTCCACGCGGGCGGAGCCGCGGGCAACTGCTAGTATTATACATAGCTGCTGCCCACGGCTCCACACACGTCGAATTCTGATCACGCTCCTACTTTTTTTCGGTAGTCCCTTCAAATACCACTCCGGTCGGCCATCGCACCTACTCAAAACCGCACGCCTCCTATTACGCACTCCCCGACTGATTCTAGGCCATAATTTAAGAGCCCTCAGGTGTGAAAAGCACGGTGTCCCCATTGTACTCCGAAAAGGAAGGATATGAATGTCACACCACTTCACCAGCGGGGTGAAGCGGTGACAGGTGGCTGAATCTGAACTCTCGGTCTGCACTCGGCGACCAGTCCACCAATAATGTCAAATGTGTTATGCCTAATGAATTTCGGAGTATCAAGTTTCTGCCAGATGGAGGGAACCTCTCCACAGGGCCAAATCCGTCGCTACATCTTCTTTTCTCTTTATTATATTTGTATACATATTATTATTTATAACTTACTGATTAGACGTTTAGTAAAAATTAATTAATTTAACTTGACAGCCAAATACCGCCATATACGGCCCGCCTATCTCGCACTCCCCGACTGATTCTAGGCCATAATTTAAGAGCCCTCAGGTGTGAAAAGCACGGTGTCCCCATTGTACTCCGGAAAGGAAGGTTATGAATGTCACACCACTTCACCAGCGGGGTGAAGCGGTGACAGGTGGCTGAATCTGAACTCTCGGTCTGCACTCGGCGACCAGTCCACCAATAATGTCAAATGTGTTATGCCTAATGAATTTCGGAGTATCAAGTTTCTGCCAGATGGAGGGAACCTCTCCACAGGGCCAAATCCGTCGCTACATCTTCTTTTCTCTTTATTATATTTGTATACATATTATTATTTATAACTTACTGATTAGACGTTTAGTAAAAATTAATTAATTTAACTTGACAGCCAAATACCGCCATATACGGCCCGCCTATCTCGCACTCCCCGACTGATTCTAGGCCATAATTTAAGAGCCCTCAGGTGTGAAAAGCACGGTGTCCCCATTGTACTCCGGAAAGGAAGGTTATGAATGTCACACCACTTCGCCAGCGGGTTGAAGCGGTGACAGGTGGCTGAATCTGAACCCTCGATCTGCACTCGGCGACCAGTCCAGCAATAACGTCAAATGTGTCCTTTGCACGACTTATATGTCCAATTATGAAAAATGACAAGCACTCTTTAATTGTCCAACCATAGAAATTGTCCAATCATAATATAAATAATAATTGGTCAATATAATTAATAATTATTAATCATCGATTATATTTGTATACATATTTATAACTTACTGTTACGTTTAGTAAAAAGTATTTAATTTGACTTGACAGCCAAATACCCTATACGGCCCTGGATTTTGACAGGCGACGACGATTCGAAATCTACACACGGTTGCGAAGGATCGCGCATGCGAAATCACGTTGTCATTTTAAACGGAGCAATCAGAAGTCAGAAAATTCGCGCATGCGTTCTACACAGACCAATCAGATTCGCATACACAGTTCGATTTGGTAACGAAGTTGTCAAATTTTGGTGCCAATTCATGGTAAAGCTACTGAGCGTAACTACGTTTTTTTAAATGATGGACGTGGAATATACCGAAAAGCTTCTCATAGAGATCAGAAATAGACCCGTTATTTATTTAATAAGCCATCCACATTATAAAAATAACGTGAAAAAAATTGCAAGCATGGCTAGAAATCAGAGAGAATTAAATGTGGAAGGTACGCTTTTTATTATAATAATAGACTTTTAATTGTATTAATATTATATTTATCTAAATGTAATGTTAGCGTATGTTGGTACCAAATATAAAACTAATTTATATATATTATATTTGTGCAAATTAGTGTCCCCATTGTCCATACAAAGAGTGAACATCTCCTTTCCCTATCACTCACCATAAAGTAACTAATAATTTAACTAGACAGCCAATTACCCAATTTCGGCCCTGTTGATTTTGAAAGTTCTTGACGCACGGTATCAAGTTCGCGCATGCGAAAAAGACGTTATCATGTTGAACGGAGCAATCAGAAGTCAGGTAGTTGGCGCATGCGTTCTACACGGACCAGTTAGATTCGGGTACGCGCTCCATATTAGATAACAAGTGTCAAGTTCCGCTCATGTTTCGCTGCTCCAGCTACACTTGAACACAGCGAAACTCAACTAGCAGTTCCGCTGTCCGCCGCGAAACGGCGGAGATGTGCTACGGGCGTAAAAATCTGTCGTATCTAGTAGAATAAACTGACAATTAGAAGGTATTTAGGTTTCGATATTATCATTATTTTTTCAAGATCAACTTATCAATGAATTATTATTCTTGATGAACGCCAAAAATTACGCCCGTTATTATTTAATCGTTTTTTATTTATTTTTTGATCATCTAACCAATAAATTAATATTTTGACAATGACGAAGTATGTTGTTATATTTTATACAAGTTTGAAAGTTAAAAGCCTATTTTTCTAAATTAAAATTATGACCTGTGACATGTAACCTGACCATGGAAGACCTCTATTTATTTACTTTTAATACCAATATGCTCCTTGTGAAGTGTTTTTTTTTTGCAATATTAACAAAAAAACATATTTTAAATACGTGTTATTTTACGTTTAGCGCCAATTTATATGACTTGTAAATTTTTTACACAGATCGCGCCGACCAAGAAGATCGATTTAATTTTCTACAAAAAATTCGCCGACAAATGAGACATTATAGAACAAATTAGACATTGTTCTTACGCATCCTTGGACGAAACATTGCGAGGATTGTTATACAAAAAAAAAAGTGTAATTGAAAGCTCTTTTGATATTACACTACCTCCGCAACTATTTTACACAAAGTGCGCTACACACTGGCTATTTTATCGGCCTCTAAGTAAGCCACTAGCACATCGCTATGTGCGTATGATTTCACAGGATTTATTTGGCCCAGCATTGTGTTCGTTAGCCGATGTCTCCTACCTCCGAGCTTCAAAGCTATCCAGAGAGCTACCACTACGAAGCTAACCTTGTAAGGTATTTAATCAGTAGACTCGTAGCCCAGAGTCCACGATACCGATATTTTCCTTGCTTAGCCATACCACTCGATTGCCACATTTGCACAATCACAATTCGATAGATGTTAAATAAAGCGCTGTCTTTGCTGCCTATGTCAAAATTTAGACTAAGTTTGCATTCTTTTTTAAATATCTTACATAGCAAATGCTTGATAACTGATCGGGGATTCATACTATTTCCTCGGGAATCGTCTAAAATATTTAACTATAGTGGCTAGACTTTAATATTTAAGTATAATAGCTTGTACTATTGTATAGCTGATTGCATTATAGCTTGAACAGTCTAATTAAATGGTTTGATATCATTTTTACGATATTAAATTGCATTGGCTAACACTTGTTAATAACATTAACATAGTTGGCTTGTTATAAGAAGTCATTAATTAGAAAGTCGAAGCTTTTGAAATTCAATTTGACTGTAGAAATAGTTTTGGTTTCTTATAACAAGTTGATGGTCTAACAACAACTAATCCATCATTTAAAAGCAAGAATAATATCAATTACTTTTAATGTACATTTAACAGTGCTTTTTAACCCATACCATTTAAATTTAAATATAATTGTGTTTAGACATGTTTTAATACAGTGTTATATTTCTTTGTTTTCAGGCTCTGCTCATCAACGGCGAAGTGTCACTGCAGGTCTGATATCAATGTATTTTAATATAAGTGTTATTTATTTAAGTAAATTATGATAAGTATTGTTATAAGGTAATCTTTGATTATACTCGTATAGCTGTCTAGATACCGCGTCTCATTAAGTTACTTTGACAAAAATGTTGATGAGTCAATAAAAAATGTCAATTTTGGTGGCGATAAAATCACAAATGACACCAAAATTACGTCCATATTTATTTCAAGTAAAAAATAAACGTTTGACGAAAGGTGATAGGTGTTTGATTTCTATGAATCGGGTCTGTAAATTATAAAGATTAATTAAATTACCTACACATAGGTAATTACTAGCTGTTGCTGGCGACTCTATCCATTTGAAACACTTTTCAAAACGTACAAAACTATAATACTGACAATAATGAAAAGACTGAATGACGAAACAATAATGTGTATGTTAATAATATATCACTGCGTAATGACAATGACAGGTATTACTTTGAAAGTTAACTTTTGTCACATCGCTAAAAGTGTTACATTGCCATAAATTTTGCATACTCATGCTGTCACTTGCTTCTCATTGTTTCACGAGTATATCCCATTCAGTTGTATCTAGACATTATTATTATAATCATAGATTCAAAGAAATTGATGACTACGGAGTAGTTCAATTCAGGTGGAAAGATGCTCGAACCATTTTTAAGTGCTAATTTAATATCGACCTTATTCCGTTAACATAAAACTTAACATATTAGCAACAACTCTGATCGGAGAACATTTAACACTGCGTACTATTTCCAGCCTTGTCTAAATAGAATAAGGACTATTTTTAATTATCACTTGAAAGCTGTACGAGCGGTTTGCCACCTGATTGGAATTGACAGTAAAATCTAAGTTTATAATTACGATGAACTGTATTGATGTTGTTTAGATATAGTTTGTATTTAGCGTATTAAGGCACTGCGAAATTAATGCAATTCACAATTCGGTAATGTACTTAATAACCAAGAGAGAGAGATATTTTGACGCCTCGGTGGGTGATTCTGCGGTGTCGAAATTCATTCGGGTGTGCCAAACGTGGCCATTGTAGCATTGAGTACGCAAATGCAGTCAAAGGCAGCAATTTCAAATATTCCGCAGACAATTTACTATGAAGCGTCTGTAAGGATTAATTCATACTATAACAGAGTCGAAATGAATCGAAGCGTTGAATTCACGCATATCTCAATAACTTATTGCTTTAACTCTGCTGAGATAGTAAAAATACGCACGAATTCGCATGCATTCTGTCTAATTAGGGTGTCTGCATCCGCTGGGAACAACTAACGCCGATTTCGCAGAATATCGGACTCGCTGCTAGTATGAACTGACCCTAATAAAAGCTCCAAAGGGAAATTGAAATATCATATCGTCAACGTTAAATAATTTCAAGGTCATTTATTAGAATTTATTTCAGAAATTCGCAGTGTATTTTTTTATTATCAGATCTAATTAACATTATTAAATGACATGCTATTTTTAGCGTCCACGCGGTAATAATGACCTATATTTATCCACTGAGTGGTTAAATTATTTATTGAAATATTGTGTAACGAATTCTGTCGTGATTTACTTTGTTATTTTATTATTTACACTGTTTTCGATGTTCGGTTGCTTTCAACAGGAATGTGTAGTGTAAAGTTACGTCGTTTGTCTCATTGTTGAATTAACACACAAAGTGCCTCGCGATTGGTTTTTTTTTCTTGGATCTAGAGAGTAAGCTGGTATCACGGTCAAACCATGTTTCAATTATGTTTTTTTTTGTTCCAATCATCGGGAACGGTGTAAGCAAAGAATGGAATTACTTAAAAAAAATCGCGATAGAATTCGTTTAAAATTAGTTTCATTCAAACTCATATAAATTTCGACAGATTCTGTAACTTGAATGAAATTTTCAAGCCTTTTTGACTTTCTTATAGTAGTCGACGTATTTGATAGACTAGCTTCGTGCGAGTTACAAAATTTTGTCCTGTAAACACCTTCAACAATATCCTCATTGAAATTGTCATTGTCTTGGCGGTGTTAAAGACGTTATATTAATTTTAAGCTTAAATTTTACGCATACTATTGTTTAATCTATCGTAGACAGCCGACAGTAATCGAAGAAATTAGAATTAAATTCAACGGGGAACGATACAGTAAAATTACGTTTTTAAAACTTACGCTAATAAAATCAAAATTTAGAACAAACAGTAATTTCGGAATCACTCGGTCTAAAGAAAGCCTACCTACTTTTTCATGAGGTTATTTAACTGTTAAGAAGTAAATAACATCATGATGAAGATACTACATACTGAAGCTTTTTAAAGTTTTTCTTTATAGTCGAATTGAAATCATACATTTTGAAAACGTGGGATTACTGAATCGGGATCAATACAGCTCAGAATGGAACTTAATGTTTATCGGTTAAAGTCGGGTGTCTGCGATTAGAGCTTTTGATTTTATTTTGTTGTGAAAGTGTAAGAATTATTGCTGAAATATTTAATATTAACATCGCATAATTATGTCTTGTTTTTGTTACTTTATGCCTGCTTCTGTACTGAAATAAATGTTCTTTCTTTGGCTTATTTTTTTAATTGTACCTACTTAAATATAATTTACAAAACCATCGCAATATTTTAATTTTTTTACTTTACCTTTAGCTACATTTCATTTGAGATTCAATTCGCAATTTTCCCTTTATACCAGACTTTTTTGAAGTGATTGGTGAAAAAGTTTTCAGTGTGACCTAAATTCATCTGTGCTGCGGTTGCAGAACAATTCGATTGACGCTTTCCAGATAGTTCATTTGAAATCAATTTTCAATTGGACTCGATTCAATGCTTCTCTATCGTCCCTGTTCGTGGACGGTGAAAATTCCATATTGAACTGGTATCTATTCTGTTGAATCTTAATTAATTTTAGTTACTCTGGATTGTAATTTGGCATTATTATGGAAAGCTTTAAACTTTAGATAAGCGTTTAGAAAACCGACAGAATCGCTTCTTCAGCATGGTTTTTGTTGCTAAGAATGGTATTCTCTGATTATCATCGTCCGAGCCTCAGTGGAGATCGTACTGGTACTTTCCGTGAAGCGACTATCATCTGACTTCTACAGCCCATTTGCGATGCCAAATTTTTTACATATAAAAGAGTTGTCGGACTTTTTAGGGCTCCAGCTACCGGTAATGACTGCCATAGTGATTTTAAGGGAGGCGCTAATACTCCCTGCCGATACAAGAGTTAGGGGGAGGTTTCTTTGACTCTCTACGTGTCTCCCTGGCTATAAAAGAGAACAACAGACGGGCAGATTCGCTGAGGAATGTCAAGAAACAAGTGATGCCGAGAAGCATCTTAAGGCACTTCATCCTACGCACACTCAAGCTGTGGAATGAACTCCCTGCGGTGGTTTTCCCAAGCGACTACAATATGGGGTTCTTCAAAAAGGGCATTAGGTTTCTTCAAGGTCGGCAGCGCGAGTGTGACGCCCCTGGTGTTGCATACGTCCATAGGCCACGGTGACCGCTTCCCATCAGGTGGGCCGTGTGCTTGTCTGCCAACTAAGTGGTATAAAGCATATTTGCTGCTTGCTGCATTAGTGTGTATAAACCCCTTATACTGTTGATGTCCGCGCTGTACGATATGATACTATCCCACTAAATAGGTGATACGTACACCGTTCAATGTACGTTTATAAATAAAAACTTAGGCGAACGGGGCCCCTACGAGTATGCAATAAACAGTAACGCAGTCAGTACCAGATATTTTTAGACAACACTATACACCCGAATCGAACGGTGTCAGAACGATTGCTCTTGAAATTATTGGATGCGGCAGATTTAATTCGAAAATATATTTTTTACACGTCTAAAACATAATATGCTAATTTGGATCTCGAGGTTTTCCAACTGGGGTAAAAAGAAAAAACGTTATTTTCATGATAAATGTTCCGAGCAATACTTCTGAATACTATTGAATCTGGTAGACAGTATTATAGTCGATCCTACGGTCGGTCGGTCTAACACCTACCTAAGTTCTTTTATCATTAACCTACTCATATAGGTAGACAGATTATGATACCTGCAATGCAACATTATGTCTAGAAGGAAAGACTAAGATTCTCAGTTTACCTATAGCTTTCCGGAAAAGTTTTATCGCAATCAGTGGACGACACGGCAGTACATAAATTATGAACAAACTAACATTGCTTTTACAGGTAGGTATATTAGATTTGCGTTATAAACAAATAATTGAAGTATCAGCCTTTTATAAATTAGTATGGTTTCCTTACCGGCAGACGACTCATAAAAAGTTCTTCGGGGCATTGTTCGCGGCGATGAAACTTGACCCGTGTAATTACTTTTTTATTTCTACTTCCGCCTAATCTTTGTTTAATTTTATCAAGGCATTGAACTACAGCCTTATATTTTACGCTTGAATATCTCCAAAGAGATTGACCTGTCTCTGTCTCTATGTATTTCTATATTTCGATAATATAAACGTGAAATCATAGGAGAAACCGCCCTAATCCCTGTTATGCCTTCTCCATAAATATTACGATGTTATTATTCCATTCAGTCATGAATAGCTCTGTAATCATTTATGTATCGCAAACATTTCATATGAGCTCCGTACAATACGTTAGTTATAACTTATAACACCATAGAATAGTTTAAACCGAATTTTTATTGCTTCGTGAGCTTTTCTTTTCAATTTTTTTTTATATTCTTCTTCCTCTTAGCGTTAATTCCCAGTCGCATCCGAAGCTTTTCAGCTCGGAGTCTGGGGTCTGCTTTACCAGTCTTAACTACAGATTTGGCTAGACCTCGATATTTTCCGTGAAGCGATTGCCATCTGACCTCCACGACCCAATGGTAACATTAGGAGATACCGAAGCTTTGCAGCTAGACCGTTGTTTTTGGACTTTTTAGGGCTCCAACTACCCGTAACGACTGCCATAGATGTTCTCATGGCAACCGGGACCGACGGCTTAACGTGCTCTCCGAGGCACGACCAGACCAATGCAAATACTCATATTTTTCACACAAATATTTGCACTGAGCGGGGATCGAACCCGCGCCTCCTGCGTAGCGGCCGCGTTCACTACCGCTACGCCACGGAGGCTGTCAAGCTCAAGAGGCTGTGTGTTTTTTTAAATATTGGGTAATATTGCCCTCGAGGTACGTCATGATAGATCCTTATAAAGGAGCATCTTTCAGTAACAAAATTGGACATAGAATGTCTGCTGAATGCTTTACAAGAGATTTTGTTACCACCAATAATGCTGAAACGACTGAACGGGGTATAATAATACTAATACTACATAGGCTACCTATCATCCGTGAAATAGGTTCCCATAGGTTACGGGAAGGGGTTACCCGAATAGTTTTTGATAGTTTCCACTAGTATGCGTTAAAAAGAGTTACAACGGTTGCTATAACCAAAAGGTAGTGTAGTATACGCTTAATAAATAAATAGACGTAAATCAATAAATAAATCTTGTTAATAGAGCTCAATTTCGCTTGAATATGGTGCAGTTGATAGTTCAAGTTCATTAGTTTATTTGGCTAATCGAAAGCAAAAGCCACTTCAAGTTGACGTAACCGACCCGAATGAGGCAACGGGCACTATGAGGAGAAGAATTCTATAAATGAACGAATGGTATTGCTTCAATACGCTTGAGTAGTTTTGATTGCAAAATAACCATTGTAACTGTAAACTATTTTACATTTACAATGTGGAACTAGTTATATTATTATTACTGATATGCATTTAGTATTAAATGGTTTACTATTAGAGCGGGAATTTATCATGTATTTCGAGTTTCCGACATTGCAAGCACCATGATCACAAAGAAACTGGAGTATTGGCGGTAAACAGTGAAAAATAATTTTAATAGTAAATTATATCGATCTACCCTCTTTCGAGTTCTCTTGCTACGCTTATGAACACTACCACTGGTTTCACTCTCACTACAAACTCGAACTCGATCACGTTGACGACAAACTAGGCTTAACTACTGTAAATGTAAAAAAAAATAGCTATATTTGATAGTAATGCTTAGATGTAACAACCATGGCACTACTGTCTGATACTATTCGAGGTAGGTAACAGTGGCAAAGGGTGAGAATTTTCAAAATTTAAGCCCGTGGAAAAAAGTCCTTACGATCTAGTTTGTCATGAGCATGTGACCCAGTGAGAAGCTGGCAGGAATCGGGCTATAGGAACCCCTGGCCACTGGCAGAGGTATCAATCAATCAGTCTATTGCAGTCCACTGCTAGACGTAGACCTCTCCCAATATGCACCACGAACACTGGCAGGTAACTGGAAAAATAAGTGAGCAAAATCTACATAGGGCCGATTCAGTATACAAAGTAACTACCTATAGGTAGTTACGTTGTAAAAACGTGTGATTTAAAAAAAATCTAATTGAAAACGTGTTTATTAACTTCGAGAAAAAGTAGTTAGGTTCTGTTTTGATAGATTACTCTATAAATACGTGTCTAATGTCGACGCAAGATTCCGAGAGAGAGAGAGAGGTTTTGCTAGAATTGTATAGAATGCAATTTACCAATAGCAGCACTATCTCCAGTTTGAATTGTTGTAGAAGATAATACTGTTACCTATGTCTGAAATTCCGGTATCATACCTAGACGACGCAAAAGCCGATTATCTGCTATCGGTATAAAACCAATCGGTTTACACGAACTGAATGATTCCCGCAATACCACTCCGCACAAAACAAACTAATACTACTAAAACCTTTTTTCCTGCACAAATTTGCACCAGTTTCACCCTACTACTACTATTATTCACTAGTAATTTCTCACTACTAATAGCGACTATAGTTTATGTCCATACGTCCAAGGGATATAAAGTGTATGTGAATAAAGGAAACATGTGTAAGTACTTTTAAGGTGATTACCTACGCGAATGACTTTGAGAGTTTAGGTATTTAGTCAAGCGGGGCACCGAGAGGTGCGGGGCGGGATCAACGGGGTTCACGCACGCATACAACCACGTCATTGAACGAAGTCGCTGTACTAAACAATAAAAATCATTGAACATAGAGTATGTGATACTACAAAAAAAAATAGATAAGACATAATTTGCGTTCGGTGTGGGTGTTCGAACCGAATACCGCAAAACCGAATTGCAAATACTGGCTAAGCCCTATTAGTCTTCTACTCCATCGTCATAGTGTTCATATTTGAACTTATAAAATTATTTAAAACATAAAAAGTGACGTCACAGGTCTATTAAGGTTGTGAGCACTGTGCCCACAACGGTGCATCTGCGCCTGCCCCAAGGTTTATTTTATCTTTGTACCAAGTTTAATCAAAATTGTACAGTTGGTTTGGCGTGAAAGCGTAAGAGATAGAGTTATTTGCGCATAATTTATAATCAGAGCCTCTTTTCTACTATTTCCTCCTTTTTTATTTCATTTATGAAAAGGTGAAGTTCCTCTGTATATCCTGTAGAATGCAGGCATATAAATTGCAGATTTGTTATAGTTAATAAAAACGGTTTCAAAATTACCGATTTATCGACGTTGACCTGATTAGGGGCCTTCAGGTATGATTCCGAAGCCCATCGCATACGACAACGGCAGACGCATGCAGCACATACAAAGTACCCATTAGTTGTTAAACCCTGATACAGATAAAAGGGACCATTGAGAAGCCGCAATGAATTACGCGCATTTGCTGCGTGCGTCGGCAGTTGTCGTATGAGGAAGGCTACGGAATCATACCTTTATACGCACATTCACATATGAAAGTGTATCTATACTTATTTCCTTAGCCGTGTAGGTATACCCTCCTTTTTATTACTTACGCAGGAACTATTCGTAGCTCTCAATGGTATATGTATTGAGGTAAAACCTCTCCACTATATCGTAATACCTATTGACCTTTACTATTTACTCAAAAATAAAAACGATGACTATCACGTTTTCATAACAGTTACAATTACAATTGCAAAACATTATTTAAATTTCCCTACAGGCACGGATAGATTTTACTTCTCCGTGAGGGCAAGCTCGGCGCTGAGCTTAGAGTTGGATAAATATAAAGCTCAGTGTCTGGAATTAATCATACTTCGTTATAAATAACGATTGTGCGATCACGCGGGAGGCTCTCACAGAAGGCTCTTTGAGGGATAAGAGACGACAGCCTTTTGCTAAATGCTGATAAAGCCCTTTAATGACGTAACACGCTTAAATTGTGAGTTGAAAGTGAGATTTTCAGTCCTACTGATTCCGATATTAATTATGAATAAGTTTAAAAAAGACTAATAAGAAATCACGCTCTAAAAAGTATCAAACAAGAAATTGTCAAGGATAGCCGTGGTTGTATGCCCGTAAAAGGTATTTTGCGTTTCTGGTACTGTGCGTCGGAAGGCACTTATTCTAACAAAACAATACATTCTAGGGAAAAGTGGCATACTACCACGGCTATTAGCATCTTTTCTTGTTTAATACTTTTTAGAGCGTAATTTTTCAGTAGTCGGGTTTTAGTTTTTAGACTAAATTTTTTTATTTATATTATTTTGGAGCAATCAACTGCTATAATAATAATTTATATATTTAGCCCCTTCATTTAATACCAATGTGGGTATTATTTTGGCATGAAAAAGAGTAATGACCCGTATTATTTTCCCCCTTTTCCATTCATAACATTGATAATCATTTTACATTTAGTTCAGGCATTGACGGTAATAAGGGTCGTTGAAAATTAGCAGTATTATAATATTGTACAAACATTTAAATTCACAGCATATTATGACGAACAAATTGCCGCAGATCATTTGGGGGTATTTACATAAATAATGTAGCAGGTTTATATTGTTATTCTATGAAAGCGGACCACAGCACACGGCCTGCCAGATGGAAAGTAATTACCGATGCTTGACCACCATATTGTACACAAAAAAATATATTGTCACTGTACTGATAATGGCTTTGTTTGTATCTAGTGCAACGCATAATGAACGAGACAATAGGGTGTTGGTGGAACTTCAGTTTCACTGACAATACCGTATCATGTATCTCACAGTACTTCACTTTGATAGCCAGTATAATACCTTCTATCTATTTGCTGTGTCATATCGAGAATGTACATTGTTCGCACTTCACACCTCTACTTATTCTAAGTAGGACATGGACCGATGCGACGACGACTGGCTAATGCACTTAGGCACTCGCTAGTGCGACCACCACTTAGAAGAAAATCATCGCGTTGCTTATTAAATCTATCGCTGTTTTACAACATCCGCTATCGCATTTTTATATTATTTTATGTCAAATTTATGATATCAACCTGCCTAGTAACAAGCTGCATGCAATATGAGAATAATGATGAGGTCGGCTTTCCAGTCTAACTGTGATGCGGCTGAACTTCGATATTTTCCATGAAGCGACTGTCATCTGATCTCCACAACCAATTATTGGCGATGTCGAAGTTCTTAGTAGGACTTTTGAGGGTTCCAACTTCCAACTAACCGTATCAACTGATATAAATGTTCTTTTGCTAACCGAGACCGATGGCTAAACGTGCTCTCCGCGAACGGAAACACCCAGAACAACAACAAAATAAACAAATTCATGTACCTATACAAATATTCGCTATCGCCATGCTATGAGGCTGAGATGAATATAATGTTAAAAACATGATTCTTAGTTCGACGATGGATACTTTTTCACGACCCGCCGATACCAAAATAATATGAAAACGGAAACACGTGTGTTGGTAAAGAATTTCAAGTCTTTAGTGTGAGCCAAAACAAGGTGGGACTGAATCGTTTAAATTCAAACGGTATTGTTCATACAGCAGCCCTACACGTGCTGTTCTTGTCAGGCAGAAGAAGGGAGATTCATTGAAAGGGCTCATTGAAACAATCCACGTGGACGTACAATGAATTCTCGAGAATATACGCCATTCACACTCATTCTCATTCATAGAAGTTCTATGAAGTAGAACGAGATTCCACGATGTATCTATATTATAACTAGTAGGTACTGCACAAAGTGTATATTGTCTTGTTTTGTAAATAAGAGACTTAACTTTGGCAGTGAGGCACTTGTTTACAAAATACGCGGTTGGAAATGGTGATGTATCATGGCGATACATTGAGGTTACACGATGTGCTCGCCGTGAATAGAAACGTTTCAATCGCATCGTGTCCGTAGGTATTTTGTCATTTGCTATGTTTTTACTTGGACGATTATCGACTAACAAGACGAGGTGGATGTAGGCGCAAAAAGCGTTTGCACTGTACATGTTCGGAGATACGCGGGGACAGACAGTTTCATACATCAAGCCTGTTATGGATCTGGACAATGGATCTACCTACTGAGATTGATCGGTGGTATGAAACCTGCTACTCCTTTTTAATGAAATTTGAAAGCAACAACTATGCTAACTATTCAAATCGATATGGATTGGAAAAAGTGAATGCTCAAGACGGGACTTGAATCCGCGACCAGTCCCTTACAGGCTGAATGCTCTGAATAAATTACTGAGCTACATGATTTCCAATCTAAACCGTATGGGTACTCCTTTCAGCAGTCGCGTCTCTGATCGGTGCGTAAAATCAGGAGCCCTGATTGGTTGCCATTTTAGAGTGCAGACATCGCAATCCTACTAATATAAACGTAAAAGTTTGTAAGTATGGATGGATGTTTGTTACTTTTTCACGTAAAAACTACTGAATGGATTTTAATGAAACCTTACAATAATATAGCTTATACATCAGAATAACACATAGGCTACGTTTGATCGCGATAACCGACATCCACGCGGGCGGAGCCGCGGGCAACAGCTAGTAGTTTATAATGTAAACATCATCAAACGTTGTGGTTACAACACCCACTCACAGATAAACTGTTAATTCTACGTATTTGTTGCACATTTCATAATTACAGGAAACTATGATAATCCGTTTGAATTTGCTTGAAGATGTAAACGTAATGACTAGATGTAGGTTCTAAATTAGTTCGAGGCACTACGGTTGTACAGAAGGTTATTACTCTTAATTGTGTTGGTAACTCGTACAGTAACTTGCCATCGTCGGGAGTTAATTTTATTGTATATAACACAATAACATTAATTATTCCAGATGGCATTTCTACCTCATATATAATACTACTAGCTGACACGGCGAACTTTAGTACCGCCTTATTTTCCGCCCGCGTGGTATTCAGACCCCGTTCCCGCTGTACCTACTTTCTATTCAAATTTCCATGTTAGATTCTGATCCCGTTCCCGCTGCACCTGTGCCGCCCTAGGTACTCGGTACCTATATAATATAAGTGCATAGAAAATGTATTTAGTATTGTCGTGATATTCACAATAAATGGACGTATCATAACACCTCTTTCATTCCACAATACTCAACCCCATATAAGGAACAGTGGTGACCCCGACATTAGATCTGATACACGCATACAAAGTGAAGAATTTTATTTTCGTGTTTAAATTTCCTGCTAAAATAATTCAAGATGACAGATGAAGCAACCCAGCAAGCCGCTAACGGAGCAGAAATTGCTGTAGTTTCAGTATCGTCAAGGATTCCGGAGTTTTGGCAAGATCAGCCAAGGCTCTGGTTCGTTCAATGTGAAGCTGTCCTTGGCCCGCAAAAACTCAGTGACGAGGCGAGGTACAACATGGTAATTACCAAATTAGGGAAAGATGTTGTACAGCAAGTCAGCGACCTCCTGCTGACGCCCCCAGAAACCAAAAAATTTAGCACTTTGAAGGAGCGACTACTGAAAATTTACGAAGAGTCAGAAATGCGACAGTTTCAAAAATTATTAAGCGAGATGCAGTTAGGGGATCAAAAACCCTCCCAACTCCTACGAAAAATGCGAGATCTGGCACGTGGGAAAATTCCAGATGAAACTCTCAAAATTATGTGGCAAGGTCATCTACCATCCGAAATACGAGGCGTCCTAGCAGTAACAGAAATTAAGGATTTGGAAAATTTGGCTACTATCGCGGATAAGGTATTAGAAACAACAAGACCTTCACACATTTCGGAAGTACAAGCGGTGCCCGGCAGTAGCAGTGACAATTCTTTTCTCCTGGCAGAGTTAGCAAAACTTAGCTTAAAAGTACGGAATATGGAAACGCAGAGAAATCAGGGAAGGAATTTTAATCGGTATCGCTCTCGGTCAAGGTCTCTATCGCGTGGAAGAAATATGAGTCGACGTTCGCCAAGTAGTCCAGACTGGCTTTGTTATTATCATTTTAGATACCGACATAGAGCAAGGCAATGCATAGAGCCGTGTGCATGGAAAAAAGATAACAAGCAGGAAAACTAATTGAGGTGCAATCGCAGGCGGAGATTTGTACCATAACTCCAGTTCACCGCCTTCGTGTTACGGACAATAAAAGTAGGTTGACATTTTTAGTGGACACGGGTGCTAATATTTCTGTGCTACCAGTGAATAAATCTCGTTATTTTAACACAAAGTGCGATGAATATAAACTGTATGCTGCGAACGGTACAGAAATTAAGACATACGGTGTAAAAACTTTGAACTTAGACTTTAATTTACGTAGGCCGTTTCAGTGGACATTTGTGCTGGCTGAAGTCAAGCAACCAATATTAGGTGCTGACTTTCTAGCCCATCATAAGTTATTAGTGGACTTAAATAAACGGAGACTTGTGGATTCTGTGACGAACTTACAGGCGATCGCATCGGTGTCAGTGCAAGAACAACCTACAGTGAGAACTATTGACTATAAAAATTCATATAGTGACATTTTATTAGAATTTCCGAATGTGACTAAACCAATGTGTTTTAAGACTACTCCACGCCATTCTGTAGTGCATTACATAGAGACTACGGGCCCAGCTGTTTACGCGCGCCCGAGACCTCTACCGCCGGACAAATATGCTATAGCAAAGGCAGAGTTCCAGAGAATGCACGAAATGGGTATATGCAGACCATCAAAAAGCAATTGGGCGAGTCCGTTACATATCGTAGTGAAGAAAAATGGAGAAATAAGACCTTGTGGCGACTATCGTAGATTAAACGCTATTACGAAGCCAGACCGATATCCAATACCGCGTATTCAAGATTGCACGTATCTATTGCATGGGAAAGCTATATTTTCACGAATAGACTTACAAAGAGCTTACCATAATATTGCGATAAATGAAGATGATATACCAAAGACAGCTATAACCACACCTTTCGGATTATGGGAATTTCCAAAATTAGGATTTGGGTACAAAAATGCAACGCAAAGTTTTCAAAGATTCTTAACAAATGAAGTACTAAAAAATTTGGACTTTGTTTTCATATATATAGACGATATCATCATAGCGTCCTCTATGGAAGATCACAAAAAACATATACGAGAAGTGCTGAAACGTTTAGACGAGTATGGAATCACAATTAATTTGGCAAAATGCGAATTCGGCAAAACAGAGTTGAACTTTCTTGGGTATCGTGTGTCAACTAATGGCCTGAGTCCAACAGAAGAACAAGTCAAGGTTATTTCGGAATTTCCAAGACCGAATACTGTGGAGGAATTACGTCGATTTTTGGGGATGGTGAATTTCTATAGGCGACACCTTCCTAAAGCAGCCGAAACACACGCAAAGTTGAATGCTTATTTACATAATGCCACAAAGAAGGACAAGAGTATTATTGCATGGAACGATGAGTCAATAAAAGCCTTCGAGGATTGTAAACAAAGCTTGAAAAGCGCTGTTACACTTTCCTTTCCGTCGGCAGATGCATCAATCGCTCTCATGACGGACTGCTCGAATACTTGTGCAGGTGCCGTATTGCAACAGCGTGAAGGTGACACATGGAGACCTTTGGGATTTTTCTCTAACAAATTAAGTGAAGCGCAACAGAAATACTCGACATATGATCGCGAGCTACTTGCTATTTATATGGCTATTAAGCATTTTAGACCATTTATTGAAGGAAGACCGCTCACAGTATATACGGATCACAAACCGATTGTATATTCTTTGCAACGAAATACTGTCGGAAAGAGCGATACACCAAGGCGCATCCGACATTTGGACTTCATTATGCAATTTTGTAATGACATAAGACATGTATCCGGCAGCGACAATGTAGCCGCCGATTGTTTATCGCGCATAGCAACTATAGATATGTTACCGTTACCGATTGATTATGAACAGTTAGCAGAGTCCCAGGGAAAGGATCAGGAATTGCAAAATTTTCTGAAAAATAAGTCATACGATTTTCAACAAATAATTATGAAGAATTGCACGAAACCTATTTATTGCGAAGTGTCATGCGATAGAGCGCGTCCATATTTGCCCAAAGAATTTCGCATATCGGCTTTCAAAGCGTTACACGAGATTAGCCACCCAGGCGTACGGGCTACAAGAAAGATGATGCAAGAGCGCTATATATGGAATGGAATAAATAAGGACATAGGGATTTGGACGAAGTCATGCATAGGTTGCCAAAAGTCTAAAGTGCATAGGCACACTGTATCTCCACACGGACATTTTATTCAAACCAACAGATTTGAATATTTACATGTTGACATCGTGGGCCCCCTGAGATATTGTCAAGGGTTCAGATATATTGTTACTATGGTGGACAGGAAAACGGGTTGGCCGGAAGCATATCCGGCAAAGGATATTACATCTGAAACAGTGGCCGATATAATATACTCTGGATGGATTGCCAGATTTGGAACACCGTTATACTTAACAACGGATCAAGGCGCAACATTTTTATCACACCTTTTTAC
Source organism: Eilema depressum (assembly GCA_914767945.1). NCBI lineage: Eukaryota > Metazoa > Arthropoda > Insecta > Lepidoptera > Erebidae > Eilema > Eilema depressum. The sequence continues at coordinate 27,654,239 of OU612012.1, read as the reverse complement.
TTCACTTGCAAATAGAATGGGTATCAGGAAGTTTCGGACCACAGCATATCATCCGCAATCAAATGGACTCGTAGAAAGATGGCATCGATCAATGAAAACTGCACTTATGTGTAGAGGAAACACCGATCAATGGGTTTCCGAATTACCATCAGTTCTGTTAGGACTGCGAGCAAGCTTAAGAGACGATACAGAGATAAGCGCAGCTGAGATGGTATACGGTGAAGGATTACGCTTACCAGGCGATTTTTTTAACCCGCTAAATCAGGAAAATTGTGAAAACATTACGTTTTTAAAAGATTTGCGAGAGAAAATTTCGAACCTAGCTTCAGTTCCAAAGCGAGAAAATCACCAAGGGAAAATATTTATTCATCCCGATTTACAACATTGCAGTCATGTTTTTGTTCGTGTTGACAAAGTAACAAAACCTTTAACACAGCCATACGAAGGCCCTTTCAAGGTTTTGAACAGAACGGATAAATATTTTATGTTAATGCAGGCGGATACACAGAAAGTTGTTAGTATCGATAGATTGAAGCCCGCGTTTACGCTCAATACGGAATGTGCTGACGCGCAAAATAAGACAGCGTCGGAGGCGTCGGATTCAGCTAAGGTGTCACGATTCGGACGTACCATCAAACCGGTCGTGCGTTTTATGCAGTAAACACATGTTGATAATGGGTGGAGCACAGACTAAGTCACCGAGTGAAGAAATTATTATTGCCCAAAATGGTGCAGGCAATAGTGCCGCTACGGCACGCAGCACAACGGCGAGCGATAGTGACAAACTCGAGATGTATCTGTTATGCATAATTATGTGCATTCTGGCAGGAGTGGTATACTTCACTTGGCGCAGATGTAAGAGAAAGTATACTTCTTTCATAAGGCGAGAGATGCAACCCATCGAGCCCCGCTGCGGTGAGCTTGGCTCCCGCGGTGGCCCTCCACAGCGAATCGTGGTATAAGTGCTTGCGTTATAAAATAACTTCGACAAAATGTGTAATAAACTGTGAAGTGAAGTGATCGCTATTTGCTCGTGAACACGGACTCTAATATTTAAGGTATTTACTACTAATTATTCGCATTGAATTATATACAAATATATTACTCAGTTATCAGATTTTTTTGTTTTATATACACTTTTTATATTTTTTGTACTTTTTGTAACCAGTATATTATTAGGTTATATATTTGTACTTGTATACTTTTGTAATGATTTTTTTTTTCGTAAAGGCTACCCCAAACATTTTAAACAAAGGGGGATGTACTGTGCCGCCCTAGGTACTCGGTACCTATATAATATAAGTGCATAGAAAATGTATTTAGTATTGTCGTGATATTCACAATAAATGGACGTATCATAACACCTCTTTCATTCCACAATACTCAACCCCATATAAGGAACACACCTTCCATTTATTATTCCTTTCAGAAGAAAAGTAACCTATGCCCTTCTCCTGGTTCTAAGCTACCTACTATAAAGTATTGGTGACACTTGGTGTTTGATTTGTGAGTGGGGATCGACGATGACCGGCGGTAGAAGGTTGTTTGATACTACTTAAAGTTTATTAATAATTTTCAGCAATTTTCAAATTTTCCAATTTTCAGCCAAATCAGTTCAGCCGTTCTTGACATATAAGTGGTGTAACTAACACGACTTTCTTTTATAAATATAGATAATAATAAATAATAATAATAATTTATTTATCATCAAAATAAAGATAAGATATAATATAAGATAGATTGAGTGAAAATTTAAAGTAATTACTAATTCAAATCGATTAAGATAGGAAAAAGGGAAACGACTCATGTGGGAAACGACCCCGTGACCATCAGATCTATGGAATCAAGTCAATGTCATCTACAAGCCTATAGGTATATCTACTTATCAACGTAAGAGACTTTGTACATGCTTTCCTCTCAGGATTGGCAGGTCAGACGACCGCTAAAAATGTATGATTACGGCTATTGGTAAGAGAATTATCAAAATCGGTTCAGTAGATCTACAGATTACCTCCCTGCAACTTCACAAACTTTACTTATTTATTTTGTATGAGCAGTTAGACCACCGCATTCCCTCTGTACTCCATTTATAACTTAAGTTTTGACTCTATCACAGAACTAGGTAATCATCATCATCATTTCAGCCATAGGAAGTCCACTGCTCTCCAATAGATAGATAGAATAGATCTCCAATAAGACCGGTTGGAAGCGGCTCGCATCCAGCGCGTTCGTGAACTTGGTAATAATAGGAGGAAATTAATACAATTATTAATCCTGTGGTAGGTATTTATACAGGGAAACGTCACCCAAATAAACTTAACATTCGGTATGTCACGTACTGTGTGTATAGGTATTCGGCCGATTGAGTCACTCTATTTCTTATGTACCTACTGTACCTAAAGGTGCGTACAGATTATGTAACATGTTGTATAACTTGTGTTTTATAAGTTATAACACGTCCACATTATCTAACATTGTTTTATAACTTTGCAACATTGTACTAACTTCAGTGTCTACATTACTGAAACATGTTATATAACATTGTTTTATAACATGTTATGCTATATAATTTGTACGCACCTTTATACATCATGTCCCGGACTTTTTAATAAATAGGTATGGAACATTGACAACCGAACCTGGCTCCTTATTTTGAGTGACAAACCGTTTCGTAACTACACGAGTTCGTAAAAGCCGACACATTTAAGTTGGTATAGTTTTACGCCATTTCTCTCTTCTATATTAACCAACTGAAAACCTCCGTCTTCTCACGTTACGACTGCGTTTTAAGCTCGTGTTAGTCAGAATAATGCCCTAATCTCGACAAAGAGATATTAAATTGTTAGTAATTTAATTAGATATTTTTGAAAACTTACATTGTTTAGATCCGTGTACACAGCCTGTGCATGAGTCCAGCCAGCCCGGCGAAGCCGCTCAGCTTCAACTGCAACAAAAAGAGACAATCATAAAACATCAATCAGAAGGTCATCAGTTCGGACTCCGAGTCCTTGTGAATGAGGACTGGACCTTAAATATAGGATGTAGTGTCCAGTAACGGGAAGCTGGAATACAGTACCACTACCCCATACCTTTTATTGAGAAGGCAAGTTGATGTCACTGGCTAAGTGATTATCTTCTCCATTAAAGTTGAAACCCAAACCAGTTCAATTTTTCAGCAGAAGACGCGGGGTCACTGCCAGAAGGGATATCTTGTACCTCCTGGAATTTTTTTGGGTACCATAGTCCCCAGACGAATAGGAGAAGATAGGAGATAAAAATATTTTGTATAAATTATTACACAAAGCCATTTAGACTCAAATAAGGCATAGCTTGTAATAAGTATAGAATCTAAAAAATCTGGATAAACATACTTCATATACATACATACATAGGTATATACATACATATACTCACGCCCCACACCCACATTTCGCCTAATATAATTTTCGGTCCCACGTAATAGGGGGGAAAAAAAGTCCACTGGGAACCAACACACTCAAAATTGGGTAAATACGTAGATACAAATCAAACAGAGACACCCAGAGCAATAATGAGCGGAAATCGAATCTGCTGCCACAAACACACACGCGGTCGTATTTATTCAGATAAATTCAGGCCTTTCATTCGGCAACTGTCCCCACAGGCACTGCGCCTACGAGGTACAGTGACGGGCAAAATGCCCGCGGCACTTTTGTTGCTATTTGCCAACATGTGCCTGCCAGTGACAAAAGCTATTGTGCGAACAAATTACAACCTTACAGTTAATAATAGCGCGCCGCGAGCAATTTGCACTTTGCACGCCACTGTACCTACCTCGTGCAGCACCCGAGGAGTTAAATTACCCACAAAATGATAGTATCTTCTTATCTAGCTTTTTCAGTGGTAGGTATTGACCTATAATGTTATATCACCCAGGTGAACACAGTAGAAGACATCTACGAAAATGGACAAAATTCTCTTATTTTGATAATCAGTTACGAAAATATTCACAGGTTATGCAAAATCAGTTATGAAAATGGACGAACCCAAATTATAGAGTTCTCAATTTCTCATTTCATCTCGGTATCATTTTACCTAGGCTTTATCTCCTAGGTGAAACAATTTGACATAATCAGTGTTCACTGAAATTTAACACAACACAATAATATTCTTGTAAAATTTACTGCCACTGGGGATTATAAAAAAATTAGGCCTACTGCACGAAACAGCTGTCATTCTTTAAAATACCTAATTGATAATAGTACATTACGGTACAAGTGAGCAAAGTTGGTGATTACCGCCGAGGCGCCATTGAGACCCGAGCCGCTAGGCGAGTGTCTTAAGAGAGCCGAGGACGGTAATCATCATACTCACGCGTGCCATACGATGTTTTACAACACACTTACGAATAAAATGATACTATAAATACTAAATAAATATGTAATACTACAAATACTAAATAAACAATACTACAAATTAATTCGTTTTCCTATGTGCGCGCATCTAACAATGGCGGTCGGCGATATTTAAAAAAAAAAGAGGTTTGAATGTAACTTTTTTTTACTGTTTTTTTTTTTCAGTACTTAGAGAAAAAAAAAGTTAAATTTGAGTGAAAATTTTGTTTATTAAACAAGTATTACAAGTTGAAATTATTTATTTAAATACGAAAATGCATCAAATGAACATACGATAGGCATTTTAATTTATTCGTACTATTAAACACGTTCTTTTTTGTATCGAAACTTTTTTAAGAACATAGAAACTTAACCTATAAAATTTAAAAAAGAATCTATAACTCACTTATGAATAAGAGCAATGAAAAAGTCACAGTTTGATAATAGGTGTCATTACGTGCCTATTTGCGGTGAAATAATAGCGCTTTTATGAGCGGGTATGTTGTAAAAGTCATTGGTAAGTTTTAGTCACGAATGCAAAACGACCTTGTGGCTTCGTAAGTGGGTGACGATGACATCTTAAGTGTTAAGGAGGCAACAGACTGTCTGACGACACGCTGCGACCTGAGACAAGTCTTTTCGTCAACTGTGGGCGGATTGTTGACAGATATTATTATCGTCGGCATATAGGTACGAGTATATCTTTTGAACATCTTGTTCTAAATTTAAATTAAAGTTCCTACCAGGTGTATCAATGAAAAGAATCAAGTTTTTTTTTATGGAGAAAGAAACGATCTTATTATTTAGATTTTAGATTTTAAAAAGAGTTATTACTGTAGAGATCATTACAATATTGTGTCGAAAATATTAAAGTTTCAAAGTTATTTTTAAACTATTTATATTTGCATTACAATATTTGCTTCTTGGCAGTGTATGAACAAACCCTATTACTTAATCGTGTGAATGGCACAAACATTTTAGTTATGTCTGACTACGTGCCTTTTAAGCGTTAAGGGTTGTCACTCTCATAAGTAAAGCATTTTCATTGCACTTGTGTTTTTAAAAATAACTTTCTTGTTTTTTTTAAACATAAATTTTAAACAGCTAAACAGTTTTCGCGTTTTAATCAATAAATTAATTAAGTAAAATCGAGTAAACCATGTTGAGAATTGTATGAAATGAGTTTATATTCATCAGGGAAAATCAGGAGTAAAGATTGGCATGGGCCTCAAGGATGTTCGTAGCATCATTATGGCATATAACCCCACACTTATCTCAATATAATGTGTTTCACACTAATTTGTATAATTATTGCCAGTAACTAATATTTTTAACCGACTTCAATAAGGAGGAGGTTATAAATTTGACAAATTGGACGTCTGTTGACGATTCAGTCATTAATTAAAATTGTATCAACCCTAAGCACATGCCATGTGTGACTCCCAAGCAGAAATACACGATAACAGCACGTTCTTAAGACTGCCTGTATCTTGCGTTTTTCTTCACATTATATACATATATTAATTTTAAGAATTTATGTATAGTGAATTATATCATAATTTGTAATATAAATAGCGAAATTTCGACAACCTCCGTGGCGTAGCAGTAGAGAACGCGGCTGCTACGCAGGAGGCGCGGGTTCGATCCCCGCTCAGTGCAAATATTTGTGTGCATGAAATATGGGTATTTGCATTGGTCTGGTCGTGTCTCGGAGAGTACGTTAAGCCGTCGGTCCCGGTTGCCATACGAACATCTATGGCAGTCGTTACGGGTAGTTGGAGCCCTAAAAATCCAAAAATAACGGTCTAACTGCAAAGCTTCGATATCGCATCGTTGTGCTTGTTAGTGAATTGCACAGCAGCAACGCTGTGATAGATTAAATGTTGGACTTGGAGCGGGCCGGAGAGACTGAATGAGACTGAATGAGAATGATTGAGGTAATGAATTTTAACACCTATCTGTATAGACTTAGCGCGCCCTTTTGTATTCCCATTGGTATGATAGCTACAAAGAGTTTGTAGTCGGGTTGGGTACAAATCGATACATTCAGAGTGCGAGGGAAATGCCTGATTGGGCCCATCCACCGGCATTTGAGACCCGAGATGGCGTGCTGATTTAGTCGGTTCGAGTTCGACCGCAGGAAAAAGTGACAAATGTATACCTTCCAATTTTTTTTTGTAACAACCTACTGTATTCTACTGTCCTGAAGTTGTTGTTATTTAGCAGCGATTTCCGATAATTATATTTAAGAATAATATTCACAACATAAATAACCAAAATTACTAATATTGCCTCTCACCCCTGCAGCTAAGTTAAATTGCTTGTGTTAGGAGTGGGTTCACTGACGCTGACCGCACTATCGCGCTTATTGTTCTACATTCAATCTGTAAATCCCGTTATATCCAACTTCCTGTGATGTAAATTGTGTTACAGTGCAACGGCAGGTCGCTTAAAACCCTTCCAACATTGCATAAACGCTTCGATAGACTTAAAAGTGAATCTTGACAAAATTACGCTTTATAGAAGCGTAATTTTGCGAACATAGCGAACAAGCGAACATATTGACAAAATTCACTCTAATTAAGCTATCCACATAGAAAGAAAAACGATTATTATGAAATTGTGAATATGTAATTGGGTTGAGAGAAAGAAAGAAAGAACGAAAGAAAAAAGGTTTATTTGAGTTAGATAGTTTTGGGTTATGTTAAGTAAACGATTCTGAACCCTGACATTTTTAAGTATTTGTGGTGGCCGCAAAAGCTACTAAACGGATTTCGATGCGGTCTTTAAACATATGGAAAAAACTACGGAATGCGCCCATTATACAAAAATCTATGTCTGGCGATATGAGAATAGTACACATTACTTAATAGTAGAGACTGTTGTAACTAGCAACTGGATCAAATTGCATCCTTAGCGATTTTAACAGACTGCAATACCGCAAACTATAATGTCAACTTTGTTCGTCAGTTATATTTATTTAAACATAGATAACCTTTAGATTCATCTCCGTGCCGAATTTATCGTGGCACAAATCTACTCATCGAGTCTTACTACAGTAATGTTAAAAAGTTTATAAATAAAACAATCACGTATCGAGATTAATCTAAAAGTTCCATTATGCCATTACATACATACTTGAAAGACTGAGGAACCGGTTATCTAAATTTCGATACCGGTTCCGCAACTATGGTATCCGGTGAAATATTGCGTCTGGGACCCTTCCCCTCTCATCCTTCATGTTTGTTCAGTATGAGTCTGTATTCGCCATGAATACTGGCTGTAGTGCTTCGTAGTTTTGTACTACTTAGCTAGGGTTGGCACCTGTTCCAACCAATAAATCCAAGTACGAGTTATTTTTAATATATCAGAGGATTATTTATATAATATAGCGGAGTTTTAAAATTGTAATTATAAGAAAACAACACAAACAGCTGTTAAAAATTTAAGAAAAAATAAAAACAAACTTGGAAATAAAAATATCAGAGTTATCACTTTATCACTCGCATTCATCCTCACTATACTTTTACTAGTAATATTACTAGTATTACCGGGTACCGACAGATGAGGACGGGAAAAGACGTAAGTGCTTTGATACGGTCACAAATTGTATCAAATATGTCGCTTACTGTTAACTGTGACATAAAATCAATATTAAGGAAGCAGGTGGCACTTTGCTAAACCGGCTTTGGAGTAAGAACCGCACATGTACCACACGAAACATTATACATTACACCAAGTTTACACCATTATAGGTCAATAATATAAAATTTATTATTTTTTTTTTAAAGACCCATGGTAAGCTTAATTAGCTTGTGTTATGGAATCTAGAATGCGGATATACATACTTAGATACTTTTTTTTTGTAAATGCATACATAATATACATAGAAACACCCAGACCAATGCAAATATTTATATTCATGCAAACAAATATTGGAACTGAGCGGGGATCGAACCCGCGCCTCCTGCGTAGCAGCCGCGTTCAGAGGCAGTCAATTAATTGTTAGTTTCGACTCCACGTTAGAGGATGAATATGAAACTTTAATGTAAAGTTTAGATTACATATTTAAGGTTGGGGTAACTGTCAACTTTGACGTAGGTACGTATGGCTATCAATCAATTGGACCCGAGGGGGGCACCTCAATGCCAGAGATAACTCTCGGTCAGCCGCGGTGCAAGGGAAGGGACTTTACACCCCGGCAATTGAGACCTGACACCGCATGCGGTGTCAGTCGGTTCGAATTTGACGTAACAGCCATCCGGCCGTATCCACGGGTATTCCCGCACGAAAAGACAGTCATTGATCAATCCGAGAACGTTCGAAAGAAAGGTCAGGTCAATAGTACTCGTATTGCTCCGAACATGGACCTTAAATATGCTTAAAATGTTCTCTATACCTACGCGCTGTACACGTTTCGTTGGTGTCTTTTAAGAATAGCACAGGGTGCTATTGCGGTGGACGAGCTCAAATTCACCAATCATAAATTATTACAAAACAGTCCGCGAGCGCCAAGGCCTCGCTTGTCTCGCGATTTAGGTCCAAGATACGTGTAGCGAGATATACATACCGCAACCTGCCTTCATGTATTAAACCAAGTTATGAAATGAAAGAAGTGACTGTATACTTATGTATATTTAAAGTATACAATGAAGAGACAACCCTACAGTAATGTATATTTAAAGTAGGTATACAATGAAGAGACAACCCTACAGTTATCTCGCTGACCGTGGCATGCTATAATCACACCGCATGAGTCACCAACAGAAATACCCGTCCTCGTGTGATAAATCCCGCTAACATTTTATAAATGCAAACGTTCGGCTTGGTTGGGTGGTTACCCAATCATTCAGGCCTGTACCTACATATTTTTTAGTATCTCCCTAAAGAGAAAGTGTTTTAGGTCGTTTTTTATACCAGTGGAAACCAGATACTAGCTAGTACTACCTGGTTTCTGGTTTCCGCTGTCCTCTATATGGCAGATAACAGACAGCGGCGTAAAAATTGTTATGTTGGAATCGAAAATCAAATCGAGATAAACCACACGATACGTCGAATATTCAAAATTCGCATATCTTTTTTATTCATTTAGGTCAAGCAATCCGGAGGCCTTTCATTAATTCTTATAGCAGGTCAATTCCAGCCGACAATTGAACAGTTGCCTTGATTCGTACTACGAACTCGGTGAACAGCTGGTGATCTTCGGTCAGAGGTCATGTGATTAACCCTTTAGCTGCTCAGCTAAAAGTTTTCATAGTAATGGTACGAAAAGAAAACTTGTCAGGTTATCTGTCCAGCCCCCCTAGACAAGGGCCATTTTATTGGCCGGCGTATTACCAATAGAATGATAAATGTATAGTATGTATGTATATGTATATGTTTAGTGTGTTGTGTACATTGGGATATTTGTTTTGACTGTATTGTGTGCTGCGGGTCAAAATAAATATATTTTTCTTTCTTTCTTTCTTCTTCTTTCTAGGATTGATACGTATTTTGACGATTATGACAGTTGTCTAGTCTAGTAGTCTAGGCGGGCAATTGAGATGGTTTGCTCTTGAAGGTTATTGAAAAGTTCATGATAGACCCTCTTTATCTCAACGTGTCAAAGAAAATACTCTGCCAATAAAAAAACTCACGGCCACTCTTTTAATCGCATGTAATTAAAAATTGAGACGACCAGTACGACACTACAACTAATACACCAATGACATCATGAACGGATGGAGGAAATGGTATCATTATTTATATCCCCCACTACTAGCGTAAAAATAACATTTTTACGACTGAAATTTCGTTGGTAATCTTGAAAACTAATTTCTTTTTACTATCTAGCTAGTCGGATATTGATTTCAATATGTGTATCATCTACGTGTAACACATATACCTATTATGATATATAAAAAACCTTTTTTTGTTTGTTGGTTTTTTGTATATCAATGAAAAAAAAATACTATTTTGCTTTACTTCTAAATTACCTAAACTGAAATTCTACTTGTTAAACCAAAATGTATTGTACGCAACATTGATAGCTACTATAATCTTATCTGTGTACCGCATTCTAGTGTGTGTCATGAAATACTAGGTACTAGTACTAGAGTACACACCAACTGAGGTAAACAATCTAGTATGTGTAGGACTCGTGAATCATTATCGCACACTGCAGAGCATGCGATAATGATTATGACGAATTCTACAGGCTCTGTAGACCTCTGTGACGACTAATGGTATTATCTCGACGTTCTATACCTAACAATCATTCGCCCTCATACGCGCGATGTGTACCCGACATAAGGTGCTTGTCCCATCGTTGCGTTTTGCCGCGTTGGCGAGAAAACTGACAACCATCGATTATATTATTTTCTCGCTCAATATACATAGCGTGTGAGTAAAAGAAATGAGTTTTTGAATAATTGGTCGCCGTCTATTCGCACAGCTGCCGTTGAGGCTTGTTTGCTAGTCTTTGCAATGACAAATACAGTCAAAGATAATAATCACTGAACGATTCTTGTTTGGCGATTTGGCAACGCGCTGAGCAAGCGGGCATACTAGCCAAGCGAGCAGGCATGACAGGAATGGGTACGGTAGGTGGTAGTCTTCATCACTCCGAGTGATGATGCGCGATAAAGACCGATGATGCAAGTAAGGTCTACGTTACATTATGATAGAAATGTCGTCGCGGATCTTCTTTATTAGAACACCAAACATGTTCTTGGATATAATTCTTGGGTCATACTAGACCAAGCGACAAAATACTACAGTAGTTTTAAGTGATAATTAAAGTATCAACCTTATTCCATCACGAGAAAACTTAAAATAGTAAATAACTCTTCTCAGATAAGATTTAATGCTGCATTATATTTTCAGCCATATATAAATGGAATGAGGTTGCTATTTAACTACCACTTAATAACTGCTGGTCTAGTCTAGAATGACTATAAATTATTATTATCGTCACATGCTTCTCACTTTACTCGCTCATCGCCGGCAGTGGGACATGTACCTACTAGTTGTACTACAAACAACATGATCTCAAACTGAGCACTGTTTGCACACAATAAAAAGGCCAATTATCGCCAGTTAGCGCTGCCGTTTCGAAACTCATGACCCCTTTTCACGTTGAGTATAGGTACCTATGTTTTTTAGTTCAAGTCTAGTGTGATGAATAACAGTCCTTACTTAATAATAAAACACAGTGTACATACACATTTGACATGAAATAATTGAATTTAATTAGGTTATTGCATATTCGGATGGCCCTAAATCCTCGTCCATCAATCACCAGAGGCTTGATTATTACCAATGCCATATTGACTTACTCTCTCTCGCAACTACTTTATTACCATCAGGTCAGCCGGATTGCTTGCTTACTATTTCGGTGGTTATAAAAAACTTCATTAAATATAAAAATCTTGCAATTTTCTATTTGTTAGCGCAAAATTTCGATCCGACCTCCAAAACCACTGAACTAATGTCCTGACCTTGTCATTGTTCTACTTTTGCTGGCAAATAATTTATTACCTAGATGGATGCTACATCTATACAAATAAAGAAAATTGAAGTGTCTGTTCGCAATATTAAAACAGCTTTTTAATGAATACGTACATGACTGTATAGTGTACATAAATATGAATAAAAAACCAATATGATAAACTTTGATCTATCTGTCCATTCCATTAGAAGATGGATCATGTTATAAGGTGTATTTTTTAAGTTAAGGTATAATTCTGAAGGTGACCGCATACGACAACTACAGACGCACGCAGCACATACTCGTAATTCATTGCAGCTTTTCAATGGTCCTCTTTATCCGTACGGAGTTTAACAAGTAACGGGTACGCTTTAAGTATCTGCTGCATGCGTCTGCAGTTGTAAACGGTCGGCTCCGGAAACATGCCTACGTTTAATCCCAGATTTATTTATTACCTTAACTTTTAAATCTATCATAAAATTATAAATAAAACATATTAACTTTGACCTCTGAATATAATTTGTTTTGTACGCGTCAAGTTTTATCGCTATACCTACTGATATTTAAAGAGGACAAAATCCCAAGAGGCCAAACAGGCCATCTCTCAACGAAAACAACATTTTTACCATCTAGTCCCAATCCACCTGCCTATCCGAAGATAGGTTTCATATCTAACTTTGTGAATACGTTTCTCACAACTTCCGACACACAATAAGTGATAAATCGTATTATTGGTATCGTGGTGAACGCATGAGAAGCTGAGAAAGGCGGCCGTGAAAGCCACTCATGCGTAAACGACCTAGTAGGGTGACCAAGAAATCTTGATTAGATGCTAATGAGTGGATAATAATAAGCTCCCCGAAAAATGGGAGGGGAATAGTGAAATAATCTTACCACCTGGACTTTCCACTTAACAAAAAATATATTGATCCAATGCATACCTACACAAAGATTGCAATGCCGAATCATTAAGAGTGCAGAGGTTAATTTTCATAATAAAAAGATAATCAAAACTCAATTTCGATGTAATCTGAAACTCACAAATGTCATAAAATGCATTTTCGTTACTAAATAGCACTCATTTTGCAACGAAAATGCGTATTTCATAACTCCTAGTGACTCAGGTCTAATCATTGGTTAGGGAAATAAAAAAAAATAAGGCTTGAAGTATTTGTTACTAGAATTTTCTTTAAAAGCCAAGAAAATTCGAGCGTAGATCTTTATTATTTGTGGTTAGTTTTCTCCTGCAGGCGGACATGGATTCGACTAGGCTTACTTTGGGTTTAGATTACTCTAGATAGAATATTATTTTTTTAATTTACTTTTGTCAGTATTACCCTATTTGTTACTTTAATAACAGACTTTATCGTGACTCTATATTTATTTGGCCGTCGTCGCGTCGCGTCGCCGCGAACCACGCTGTGCTGGTACACACAAAGAGATTCAAGACACTACCTACATAATTGAATTAAGCCGATCCAACAGCATTAATTATACACCATTCAGATATCAGTGCAAATTTGCCTTACACTGTGATGTTAATATTCATTTTGAACCATAACGATATGATTTACCAAGAAATGTTTTCAAATAACCTACAATTAATAACATGTTTCATAAAATTGCAATGACGGTTAAATTTCTTTTTCCGGATATTGGTTGTTTAATTATGTCTGACTTTTATACCAATTTAATATTTACTTGTTGAAAATAGAGATGAAATATTTTGTGTGTAATATAATATGAATGGGCATACTGTGCCCATTGAAAGGTTAATATGAGAGGAACTATTAAATAACGTACAAATGAACAAATTAATAATCTCAAAAACTACTGAACGTATTTTCGTGCGGTTTGCATCAGTAGATAGAATAATTCGTGAGAAAGACTTAAGTGTACAATTTGTGAAGGTTTTGTGTAAATTAGTTGAAATAAAACGATGACTATTTGAAGTGTTTGTGCGACTGATCGTGCGTCAGTCTTCGTGCGGCCAAAATCGGGTGCTACCCAACTTTGGGACTTGCCGCTCCAGTCACAAACTTGCGACCTAGCCGAATTACCATTTAAACAGTTAAATTTCGCCGCGCAGCAAGAGTCGTGCGGATTTAGTCACTCATGTAAACCCCACTTAAGGCTAATGACAGCTGCGGTGATATAGGTGAGGCAATTTCAGTGGCAGCTGATTGGTACTGGCCTTCGACTTCTATTTAGTGGCGTAACTTGATTTATTTCGTCTTAGGGGAAATAAATCTCTGAAAGCTTTTTTATCAAATCTTTCAAAGTAATTTTCCCCAATGTCAAGAAGTCCAATTTACTTGAATTTTCGAAACCATATTCTTATTAACAGAACTGTCATCTTAGTCAGAATAGAGGACGAGATTCTATTAGGATATTAAATTATATTTATGATTGAAAGATAATTATTATACGTAATATTATTCCTCACCTAAAATGTCCGATGACTTCTTTCAGTTTTGCACCACCGACGGCGACGACGTAAACGCTAAAAGCTTTCTATTGTCATATTTTTATATTGCCGCTATGCAATTATTATTTATTATGTTCAATAATTAATAATGCTTCCGTGCCTTATTTCATGCTACGCGTGCGATAAAATGTTTGCCATCCTGCGACTTTATATCGTGCATTTATTAATAAATTCATAACTTTGCGATTTTAATAATAATATCATGCTCTGCAAACGTGTTGTGAATTTATTTAATTAAGGTACATATTTCATAATTTATATGTAATATAATATTTTATGTTTATCTGTTGTAATAATAATAATCTTTATTGATAACTAGCTTTTGCCCGAGGCTCCGCCCGCGTGGGTGTCGGCTATTGCGACCAAACATAGCCTATGTCCCTTCCCAAGGTCTAATCTACCCCTGTACTAAATTTCATCCAAATCGGTTACGTGGTTTGAGTGTGAAAGCGTAACAGACAGACAGACAGGCAGAGTTACTTACTTTTGCATTTATTATATGAAGTATGGATAATTCACTTTACAGGTAAAAATATCTGATGGTACAGTTTTTAGTGGGTACGAAATACTGAATGCCTTCCTCCAAACTATGCATAGCCTGTATTTTTACCCGACTACGGTGAAGCCAAAGGAGGGTTATGACTTTTCCCTAGAATGTATTGTTTTGTTAGAGTAAGTGGCATACAATACCTACAACCACGGCTATTCTTGATAATTTTCTTGTTAGTAGTCGAGTTTTAGTTTTAAACATATTATGGAGGATAGTACTTACCTATCGGCGGTGAGGTGAAAGGTACAATACCTAATTATTGTTATACTCAAGTGAACATAAATTACGAGATCTGTGGAATTTAATGTACCTAAATAATTTAACAATCTTAATTTTGTATCATAAATGCGAAATTCTTTTCTATTATTAGCGCAGAATTACCACGTTAGTCACTAAGTACCTAAGTTAAAACACTTTATACCTAAACGTCATAACTGTGATTTATTGATAATCTAACAAATTATACTGAAATTTGACCAAAGACCCTAAATTCAAAGCCGAAACCGACGCTACTCCTCGTAGTGTTACTGCACATCGCGTCATTGAATTTCAATCAATGTAGGCTCTGCGCAATCGAGCGCTGCATTGAGCGGAAGACCTCCTCAGTCCTCAGTTCACTAGCTAACTAGTGGTATAGCTGCCGACATTTATTGACACCTGTGACGTCACAAAATCTATCTATACTATTATATAATTTTAAATTGGTCGTGTCTGTACATTGGAGATATTTTGAAAAATACTTGGGTTATGTTATGTTAACGATACTGAACATGAAAATATTTTTTTTTTAATTTCCTGTCCGTTTGTCTGTTTGTCCGCGATGGACGCAAAAACTACTGAACGGATTTCGATGCGGTTTTTTTGTTAGAAAGATCTTATCTTATTCAGAGTTAAAATCCTACGGTTTTTTGATTGCAATCGGTTGAGTAGAACCGAAGCCGCGGGCGAAAGTCCAGTGTATTATATGCCAGTACGTGTTTGAGGACAGCAAGGGGTGCTACGGGGGCGGAGGAGCTCATATTCACCAATTATAAGTACCTAGATTATATCAACAAATGTTGTATTGATAGGAGGACCGGCGCGCCCTAGGACCTCATTTCTTTTGCGACTTCAGGTTAATATATGCCGGGAACTGTATTAAAGAGTTGTGCTACTGATACCAACTCTGCGCCAGAGAGTACTCGATCGTGTTTGTACCTGGACGTACCTATTTTGTATTCCGATTCCGTAATGCAAAGTACTCAACGATGCTAAACGTAGCTTTAGTTTTTCTACTTTGTCATCTCTAAAGGTGCTCTCTGCATAGAAATAAATTTAAGATGCCACGTGGTTTTTAAACAGGAGCCTTTTTGCAAGATTTTCATTTTCTTGCTATTTGCATGTTGGTTGGTATCTTGCATTTATCCATTAGTACCTACATGTAGGTTCAATTACGTTGAAAATGCATTTTAAGGCAAGCATAATCTGAATTAACATTTTGGAGACTAAAAGCCGAAGTAGAACACCTAGAAAGTCATTTAGTTAGCCTAGATTATTTGTTTTCACAATAAGTCTCTACAAGATTTGTTCACATTTACTTAAGTATTGATTTTTTGCGCGGAACCCTAATTCTTTTTTTTCATCAGTTATATGGCAGTGAAAGCAAAGTAAATAAATAAGTATACACTACAAGCTACTTTCTTAGCCCTTATACGTACACATCATATTGAGGCTTAGCAGTTATTAAAGTTATGGGACGAATGCTTCCTTTATCAAAATACGAGAGATATCGTATCTAAAGATTTTCTCGTTAATTCTATTGCGGTCATCGTACTTCATTTGTATGAATAGCATTCAGCAGCGCCTCCTGCAGTTTTCCCGCCGGCTTCCGTCAGGGGACGACACGGCACACGACGTATTTATCATAGTGCGATGCGATTCTGCTGTGTGCGTGATATGATTATAAACGGGACGGGCATTAATGGGGTCTATTATTGTTTATTGACTATAGACGTCTTTCTTTGATTCTATGCCCAACTCAGTTGGGGTCGGTTTTCGAATCTAACTGTGATGCCGAATAACGGAAAATATCAAAGAACAGCCAACTTTGATATTTTCCGTGAAGCGACTGGCATCTGTCCTCCATAACCATTTGGACCTAATCGTATCGATCCTAATCGGACTTTTGAGGGCTACAAGTAACTACCTGTAACGATTGCCATAGATGTTTAGAGCCGCGAGCAACAGCTAGTACTACTATCATAAAGCTCGAAATATTTACATGACAAACCCTATTATTTTGGTGAAAGCCTAAATCACACCAAAATTAACTCCAAAATGTTTTATATCAGTATGAGTCCCAAAAGTTTTACCATCTAGTTGGGAGGATCCGCCACCAGCTAATGGCAAAGTTTCCGCTGTAGCACACTTTTACCAAAGCACTTAACTAACATTAACGCGGTGAAAACTGAATGTATGAAATGAAAAACTAACTAGCCTTCCGCCCGCGTGGTTGTCGGTAAACGCGACTTTTGTTCATATCTCCGGTCCTACTGAACCGATTGCGATCAAAAAAACGTAGTCTCAATCTCAAGTCTAATCAAGAGATTTCAAACAAAAAAATGCATCAAAATCCGTTCAGTAGTTTTCGTATCCATCGCGGACAAACAGACAAGAATTCCAAAAAATATTTTTTTTGTGTTTATATCGTCAATTATATTGACGATATAAACACAAAAAAATATTTTAGACCCAAGTATTTTTTTAAATATCTCCAATGTACAAATACGAACACTTTAAACGTATACCTGTGCCTATACAATCTATCTTTGCCAAAATTCACGCAGATTATGTTAACCAATTTGGAAACATCAGCCTAAGTAGCTGCAGGGCGTGTTAAATGCACATCACTGCTGTTCTTGTGTATTTTATTATTGTACTAGCTTTTACCCGCGGCTCCGCCCGCGTGGATGTCGGTTATCGTGACCAAACATAGCCTATGTCCTTTCTCAAGGTCTAATGTACCCCTATACCAAATTCCATCAAAATCGGTTCAGCGGTTTAGTCGTAAAAGCGAGACAGACAGACAGACAGACAGACAGACAGACAGACAGAGTTACTTTTGCATTTATAATATTAGTAGGGAAGTAGGGATTATTTGTTTTGATTCGATTTTTTTTTCTTCATATGTGTGATCCGCCATAAAAATAATTTTCTTTATTTTAGTTCACCTATCTAAATTATCGCACACATTGCTTTAATTTCTTTACATACAAAACAAACATACCTATAATTTTTAACGCACTGAGGTGGGCAAAGTGGTACATAGCTCTGCACCACCCTAATTAAAACAGAATAACTTTGCCCGCTTGGTGCGAGGGCGCAAACTTGTGCACCAAAGGGTTAAATGCAAATATAAAGTTGCCGCACTGTAATTCAGTTTACATAATACCAAGCAAAGCACATCGAGCTTAGAAAATTTACACTAACACCTAGGGTACTGCACTGAGGGAAAGCCATAATAATTTGAACTGTGAGGTAGTTAAGTATTATCTCATATTTGGGTGAATTTCAACAGGTCCATTAAAATCTTCATTCCGTGGATTTTTTTTACCTTAAGTTTTATAGTTAAAACAAATCGCGTTTATTATAGGTTTTGATACTATATGTATTCTTGCTTAATATCTAGCAGATAACTAAAAAAACTAACGAGATATACAAGATCAAAAATTACGCGCCACGGCGATGATACATGCGTGCGCGGCAATGAAACAAGCGTCCACGGTCATGAAATAAATATACCAAGGGAATGAAAAAATCAACCATGGAAATGAAAATACATAATATAAAACATAATATTTTATATACCTACTTACATGAGTAATTATACTTACATACAATAAATACAAAGGGAATTAGGCAATTGTGTATGGACAGTGGCGTCATTTATTTTTTCAGCGGTACTGTGTTAAACACGCGTATGAGTGTCGTTATTTTTATTGTTAGCAATATCGGATCTGCGATATACAGGGTGAAACATTTCGACTTTACCTGGAGGGAAACTACCCTCATACTAGAGATAGCGAATTTCACTTAAAGGAAACATTACCTTATTTTTAAAGGGAAACAAAACTGCATTCAAAGATTTCTAAAAATAACACACCTGATGATAGAACCGCCTAAAATCGTCCTATACCTTCTCTTTTATGGGTTTCCTTCTATTTATTTTACCAAGTTTGTTAGAGATATTTGATCCCTAAGATTGATCCTATCGATTGATGCAATATAAATATAGATTCATCTGGATTTTATTCGGTTCGATTATCGGGTGTGGCAAGTGATTTTTTGGAAATTCTTAAACGCACGCAGTGTATTTTTTTGAGATTAAGAGAGTGTTTACTTTGCTGCTGCCCAACCTAGTTGGATCCTGGCTAGTTTTTTCTCGGAGTTGTTTTTACCGAGCTGGATAACTTATCCCAGGTAGATATTTTCTTGAACAACTTCGAGTGTAACCCCATCGGTGGCTGTCTGTCTGTCCCTGTGTATGCTTAAATCTTCAAAATTACGCAACGGATTTAGAAGCGGTTTTTTTAATAGATAGAGTAATTCAAGAGGAAGATTTATATGCATAATACATGCATAATATTCTAGAGAAACACTGATAAATTTAGAGATATGCAGCGGGAACGGGACCAGAAAATATGGCGGTACGAAGTTCGCTGGGTCAGCTAGTATTGGATAAATGATACCGCGTTTGCATTGGAGATGTGGAGGGAAAGTACTTTAAATACTGGAGATAGCTAATTTCATTCAAAATAAACATTTCTTCATTTTTAAAAAGAAAAAAAAACTGCGTTTAACGAATGCTGAAAAATCGCTTGCCCCATCCTGTAATTGAACCGACTAAAATCGGAAAAAATAACAGCCAGTATTTGTATTGCTTTAATCGATAGGATTAATTTATTGTTCCTTTTTAAAAATAAGGCTATGTTTCTGAAAAAATATCACTCTGTATAGATATAAACTAAATTATATCTAAGTCCTGATATGGTTTAGAGAATTTTGTTCATAGTAACTTTTGCTCACTATATACTGTAGGTACTTTGATATTATACCATTTTTATGCATGGCCGCTCAATTCCAAAACGACGCCAATTCTTTCAGATGAAAAAGAAATGGGAAATTAACAAATTAATATGACTTTTGGTAATATGCTATGGCAATGAGAACATAAGTTACGGAAATGAAACATCTGGTCACGGCAATGAGACTAAATTGTTTTACAAGGCATGGCAATGATTTTTTTTTCATTGCCACGTTTTTTTCTTCATTACTATAGCAAATTTTGACCACGGAAACCATGGAAATGAAAGCACGGTGGTGAAAAACGAGCCAAAAATATAATTTAACAAAAAATCTATTAATTATTCGAAGTAATAAACACTTCACTAAAATAGACAAGAGAAATTGCGTTCTATTGAATGTATAATCAAGAGGATAAACTTATTGGAATAGAAAGTTATACCTATCCACAGTAATGAAAGAAAAAATGTCCAGTAACATAAAAATGATAAACTTTTATTTATGGTGCCAAAACGCAGGCACGTATGCACGTCCTTCCATGTCGAGCACTTAGGCGGCACCAATATGCAACGTTTAGTGCTTATGAGGAAGGACACAAGTCGTTAGATAAAACAATATTCTAAAATATGTTTAGAACATGGCGATTAAAGGTAACTCCAGGACAAATGAACTTTTATTAACCATTCGTTGAATTGTCTAAATATTTGAATAAATGTATTTCGTAACAATACTTTAACTATTCACGTATCAAATAAAACTAGGTTTTAATTTAAAAAACCAATAGATTTTTATCAATGAGGTATCACAACACAATAGGTGACGTGTGGACAAACACGGCAATGAAAAATTTCGAGGTTTAAATATTTTTTTTGGAGAATCTATAATCCTATTTAATGAAATATTTAGTGCTTCACATAGATCACTATTTCACCTAACCAGAAAAAAATGTTAGAGTATTGTAACAATGATTTTTAGTACCGATTTCATCGATGCCACGCAATTTTTGGTCCCGGGAAATTCACCCATTTGCGTAAACTTCTGACAATCTCCTGTGAATGTATTTTAGCTTTAAATTGATCGTGGAAAAATGAAAGTAGAGAAAGTGGAGTCTATGGAAAAATACAAAATACTTACAATGATAGCAATTGTTGACATTCTACACAACGCTATCTAGACCCAAAGTAAGCATAGCTTAACTAACTTGTGTTATGGGTTCTAGAATGTCATACTTATATACTTTTTTTTTCGTAAGTACTTACTTATTATACATAGCCCACACCCAGACCAAAAGAAATATGTATTCATATTCATGCATACAAATATTTACACTGAGCGGGGATCGAACCCGCCCCTCCTGCGTAACGGTCGCGTTCACTACCGCTACGCCACAGAGGCAGTTTATTTGTATTTTTCCATAGACTACAATTACAAAATGGCGCGAAATAGTTCAGTCAGCCACCAATGGAGCCTTCATTACCGTATCATCTGTATTTGTCCGTATATACTTCATCTGTATTTAGTCAAAGATATTATATAAAAAGAAGCAGATATGTTATTGCGCGAAAATCGTGAAGATCCGAAAACGAGTCAATTGGAACGTTTGCCTCTAGCTAGTACCGCGTGCCGAGCGGCGCCGGTCGAACGTTGAGCGGAAGCATCAGTGACTTAAAAAAATAACGAAAATACCATCGTATGTTTATAGACACTGCACGAACTATTACTCTAAAGTTAATACACCAAAAGTGTAGATGAATTAAAAATATGTGTGTGTGAGTTCGGCACATTTTTCTACGTTGATTTGTAAGCATATGACATGTCTATGTTATGAAATGTCATTGTATTTAGTGAAGTGAGTGACACCCGCAGTGTAAAATAGTAATAACTGTGTATGTACACTTCTGTTATTGCTCGCGACATTTATCTTGGACCTAAAATGTGATCAAAATGTGCTCCATACGCGCAGTACACGTTTCTTGGGTGTCTTTTGAGGATAGCACGGGGTGCTACGGCAGTGGAAGAGCTCAAATTCACCAAGCATAGATTGTTACAAAACAATCCGCGGGTGCCAGAGCCTCGTTTGTCTCGCGATTTACGTCCGAGATACGTGTCCTGAGATAAGGGTTATATGGATCTTTGGTGCTCAATTACAACAAAATGGCAGCGATGATCTGGGTGAACTGTGAAACTTGGTACTGATATACCCAGGAATATCCTCATGTGGGTCACGGGCACGCGTTGAGTAACGTTTCGCATTTTTATTTTTTCAATTTTTGTTTCATATTTAGAATCTTCAAGAAAGAACGCTTACTTTTTTTGAATTTTTCACACCAAAAGGTGTATACATCTATACTTCTATACATAATAGTAGTATAGACGTATAGATGTATATTATGGTTACTTCATGTAATGTTTTGGAGTTCAGGAAAACTCTAAATTATAAAGTGTTAACCTACTTTTGGCGCTGACTGTACCTACTTAGAAAAAGTTAAGTTAAGTTTTGCCGTTCAAATGTGTTCTTTATATACCTAAACTGAATAAACGAAATTGATTATTTGATTCTTTGTTATTAAAACAAATAACTGCCTTATTTCTGAGCATCGATTTAGTATTTTAAATTAATAATACGGAATTTCGAGGGTTAATTATTATGTCTTCACTATTTTGGTAAGTGGCCAATTAAATTCAAAATTGGTTTAAGGAGAATCTTATCGTGAAATGAAAGGGCAAGAGGTTCACTGAATTTCGTTATGATTTACTTTGTTAATTAACCATTGGCCACTAAAGGGGTCAAGTAACGTCAAAGACTAAATTGAGGATTGTGGCGTAGTCTCTTTGAATGTGTTATTATGACAGGTTAACTGTCACGATGACAGTTATTATTAAAAATTAATGGTTTATGCAATCGAAATTATCGCCGCAATTACGATTTAAGAAAAAATAAATAATGGTGTTTCCAAGCTACTATAATATAGGGTTATTCAAGTAGAGCTTTAGGAGGTTCCTACAGGGTCGGCAGCACGAGTGTGACACACTCACACACCTGCACACGTCCATAGGTGACGGTAACAACTTTCCATCAGGTGGGCTGCATGCTTGTCTGCCACCTAAGTGGTATAAAAAATGTATATACCTATTGACCTATTAATGACAGCAACAACGATGGTTCATTTCCAAGAAATCTAAGCAGAGCCTCATTAGCCGCTCAGTTAATTCCTTTCCGAGTATTTACCCCTCTAATTCAGGCTATTCTTAACGAAATTCATTGGCATTTCGATTGGGGTGTAAAATGTGTGTAGGTATTCCTCGAAAAAAGGGTCAATTTTTAGTAGTGACGTCATTATTAAATCTATTTCGATAATATTTGGCAGGATCATTTAACACAAAATTAGAAGCTATAAATGAAATTACATTATCTCAGAATGTTGAAGATAAATACAGTGGAAATTATTTATTGACCGTTTCAGATATTTAGGAGAACTAAGTAATAAGGTTTTGTGGAAAACCACTACCTGCTCGTGAAATAGTATATAACAATAATAGAATAATATTAATATTAGGTGGTTAAATATATTAAATACATCAGCAAAACAGTTTCAAAGTTTGCAAGCGGCTGAGGCCACCTCACGGAGTCACGCACAATGAATGAATCGATACCCCTACCATAGTCTTCATCGCGGGTTTAGAGAAGACATGTACAATATGAAAATTCTTAACAAAATTATTGAAACAATATTTAATTAAGATAGAAAAAAACCCCCGACCCAAAAAGAACCTAAAAAAAAGTAAAATAATAACTATTACATTATGACCTACCCTAAGTATTGACCCTTTTGTCATTTGTCTCGTCGGGGGACCGCTAAGTACCTTGGTATGCTCTATACCCCCCTGACGGTCAGACGGCGGTCCCTAATAATCATGCCAATAAAAAGTTAATTTTCCGTTTTGTAAGGGAGGTCATTTGGCAGGCTCGCGTGGGAACATGAAAAATGGGAGAATGAGGCCCGTGAAAAAGATATTATTATTATTGTAATAATAATTAAACATTTTTTTAATCTTGGCACTGACAATACGCATAACGGAGTTCACGCTGGTGATTGAACTCCATTTTATTATCAGATAGACCTGTCTATGAGTAATAACTCTATGGATCCAATTTATTTTTTCCTACTTATGCGTACTACTGTCTATAAACAGTATTAGTCATCATACACTACGTTTTACAATCGTCAATTAAAAATATACTTTATTAGGTAGGAAATAAGGAGTAATTTTAATCAGGAGACAGTCGAGGTTGGTTAGTAAGGTTAACCGTTATAGTCCAGGCTGTAGGTACTTAGTTAGCCTTGGGTGAGGTCAATAACCTCTAGGCTATGGTAAAGGCTTGTGCGTGCAGCGAAAGGGCGTAAGCAGAGAAATATTTCGATTGAATTTGTAATGCTATTGTTTACAAAAATGTTTCTTTCTATGCACTAAATAAATAAAGATAGGTACGTTCTATGTTTATTGTTGTATTATTACAATAAGAAGAAAATTGTCCAAGATATTTACGAACCTGCATACCTAAGTAGAGGAAAGGAACTCTTTAATAATTTTCAAACATCTTTATGTTTAAAGGTCCAATATACTCCATTAGCCACTGGTAAGAAATGACAACCAAAATAACAAATAGTATATATCGGGACATATATCTTTGCCCTAAAATGTGTTCTATACGCGCAGTACACGTTTCTTAGCTGTCTTTTGAGGATAGCACGGGGTGCTACTGCGGTGGACAAGCTCAAATTCACCAAGCATAGATTGTTACAAAACAATCCGCGCAAGTCAGAGCCTCGTTTGTCTCGCGACCTTAGATCCAAGATATGTTCCGATAACACAAAAAAGGTTCCACGAAATTAACCAGAACTAACACCCGTATTCACAAACGATACTGTGAGGTCTCATAGTGTGCTCGAGCGTATAGGGCTGGTAAAATTAATTCACAAACATCACGGAGCAGTATCTAACGCAGTGCGTCCCCTCAACGAAGTATTACTTAAGGGTTTTCTATGAATAAAAAGGATTGCCATAACGAACGCACTGAGAATTTTTGTTCTTTGCACAGTTTTGGTGGTACGCATAGCGAAGTATTGTTTGTGAATACCTACGGGTGTAAGTTTACGTGGACGACGTCAGGTGCGTCCTAAAGTTTAGTAGAACGGATAAGAAAAATTGCACGCGTACGAAAATGAGGGTGTATCCCACTATTTCCATGGAAATGCAAAATGGAAAAAGTGGGACAAGCGTTTTGTACAAATTATATCCCATTATTTCCATTGGGGCAAAAAACCTCTAGTACCCGCTTATTCCACTTTTCCCCATTGACAATCCCCATTGATGGGGATAATTGAACTTTTTGTTCACTATTCCCCGTTGACGCAAAAAAAAAACCACGAAGTTAGAAGGTTAGAATTAGAATCGGGGTACTCTGAGTCGGGGTACTCTAAAAATACTGTTACTGTTCGAAATAAATATGATGGGGATTAGTGAGCTTTTTAGTTCTCTAATCCTCATTAAATAAAATTTTTGTGTCAACAGGCAATGGAAATAGTGGGAGACTCTGTCCCAGTATTTCCATTAATGGAAATACATAATGGAAATAGTGGGATTCGCCTGAAAATGGGCGTGTAGGTAGCTAGTCGAGTTTATGAGGCGGGTGCTAAATCTTTCTTGACATTGAAAATATTGCTTCTTAGGTCAAAAACTACGAATAATGTATTAATTATTCGTAGGTCAAAAATGAGGTAGGTACGTGTCTATGGTGACCTTCTTTTCCGAGATTTTGCTTAGCTTAACATCAGGCGAAGTGGAGTCAAATTGACGTGTCCTATATAAAAAAAATCTTTCGAAATCTGCGTTCATGTGACTGATTTAATGGCATACCGCCATTAAATGTATTAATCATAATATCAGCGAGAAAACACAACATTTTTTCAAAAGGTTAGCCTTCCGGAAAGGTTCACCTTTTCGGTTTCTAATCTGAACGTTGACCTTTCCTTCGATTGGGTTATAACTAAATTCAACCTGTTTAATCTGAATGTTAATGATTCCACCGATTGGGTCAAAACAACCATATTCAACCGTTTTCAATTAAAACGTTGACCTTTCATCGATTGGGTAAAACATATATTATTATTATATACCTAATTCAACCGCTTTTAATCCGAACGTTGATCGTTCCATCGATTGGGCTAGAACAACCATTATTCATTCGTTTTTAACCCGATCGTTGTTTCCATCGATTGCGTTAAAACTAAATTCAACCTGTTTAATCTGAATGTTAATCATTCCATCGATTGGGTTAAAACTAAATTCAACCCGTTTAATCGGAATGTTCATTCCATCGATTGGATTAAAACAACCGTACCAAACCGTCGATTGAGTTCAATTCATTCAACCATGTTTAACCCTAACCTTCGTTCACAGACATGCTACGAAATGGAGAGGTATCTCCGGGAAGAGCCACGGAAGCGCCGCGAGCCTCCCCAAGAGGAAGAGTGGGCGAGGTCATCATGCACGCCTCCGTCACCACCAGCGTCCCCACCTTCTCCCACGCCACCGCTCTTCACTTTCACCACAACAGTAAAGAGCGAGCCTGTCAGTGACTCTGATGAACCACGAGGTATGTTTTTTTTAATATCACTTAGGTCGCAGATAATCATACGCCCCACCTGATGGAAATTGGGTACCGTGGCCTATGGACAAGTGCAACACCAGGGGAGTCACACTTGTGTTGCTGACCTTGTATGTATCGAAATCATCTCCATGATTTCTTCTCTCGTAGAACAAGTTTTTGAAATTCGTGAAGATTTTTCACACGATAAAAAAGGCTTCCCAATAGAACGCATGGTGTATGACAAACTAGATTCGCCACTAATAAATAGAAGTTTTACGTAGGCTTTGAGCAGCCTATCTTCATCTGAGAGAACTGATGGCATTTTAGTCACGTTCGTAACACTAACGATAACGTAGTGTTTGTATTAATTGTTATCAATTTGGGTCAACGAGCCAGACGTTTTCATTGAATGATCGCTCGTTAAAGACAGCACAATACGGACAGGTTATGACAATATTGACATACTAGCTGTACACGCGGCTCCGCCCGCGTGGAATTCTGATCCCGTTTGTCGGTGATATTTACCCTATGTGTTAATCTGATGTACAAGCTCTATTATTGCGAAATTTCATTAAAATCCGTTCAGTAGTTTTTACGTGAAAGAGTAACAAACATCCATCCATAGGTAATTACAAACTTTCGCTCTTTTCTAGATTTTAAAACGTTAACCTTTTCCTAAACGCTGTATACCTATGGCCCGTATTATACCTACACGATAAACCGCTTTATACACCGAATAGGGATAGGCAAAGTATTATATGAAACGTATATAAAGTTATACATAGAAGGCTCATAAACCGAACGAAACAGGACATGCCGGTACTTAAAGTCGATATTACGTAGGAATGTCATTTCCCGATCGAACTCTGTGTGTGAAGAACATACAGGATGCCTGGCTCATTATATTCAAAGAAAAAAAAATAAAGACTAGCATTTTAAATCGTATCAAACGTCTTTACAATACATTGTAGACACACAAAGGCAAAAATATATCGACACCTCTGGGTTCAATTGGCGTATAAACCAAAACACGACTTTTCAGGAGAGCAAAAAAACGATTTTATTTTTAGAAAAAAAATCATAACTTTTTTATTTTAGAAGCTACATAAAAAATTCCAAGGAGAAAGATTCTTAGAATTTGGGGATGAAGAAGGCTAAATCATTCAATCATATCTATCTTCTTTGGTTTGGAAGTTAGCATGGATATACGTCTTAGGAAATACCAATTTATGGTGTATACACCCCATGAAAATTGAATGAAAAACCAAATATGGATATAAGCTGTACTTATATCCATATTCGGTAAAATTGAGTTCACATTTACTGATGTAAAAGCACGTAACTGTAGATTTTTTTGCTGTAAAAACTATTTACATTGCACATCAATAGAATTATAATTAATAAAAACAATCTCGATACTGTTAGAATGTGGTAGAATTACATTAATATTAGTCTTACTACAGAATTGTGGTCGATATATACGAAATCAAACTACCAGAAACGAAATTAACTTAGTTTTATTAAATAAAACAGATAATTATGGCACATATTATCAGTCATGATCAGATTATCAAACTAAAAAAGGCAATTATTTAAATCTGTAGCTCTTCCACAGCCATTTTTCCTTCACCGCGACTTCCTCGTACAACAGATTGTCCTCAGGGTCTTTGCCTTTAATTCAGCGGCACTTGGACAGAGCCTGCGCCACTTTGGCCGTGGAACGCGCCAACTTATATATAACGACGACAGACGACAGACGATTCCAACTTGTTATATAGCGGTTGCAAGTGGTCTCGTTTGGCCCTGGCTACCGCTCTCCTGGTGGCGCGTTTTGCATCTTGTACGCGTCGCGGTCATCGAAAGATTTGGACGCTTGCCACTTTTTTAAGGAGGGCTTTCTTCACCCTGATCTCTCTCTCTGCACTATGTCGTTCCACCACCAAGTGTCCCTGTCATAGATGCGTCCACCCTTAGACGTACCGAGCACCACCCTCCCCGCCTCAAGGATAGCTGCCTGAATCCTGTCCCAGCAAACCTTTACTGGTTCGTCTACAGCATCAGCGCACTTGTCACAGATGGCTGAGACGAGACTTTGGGACTTGGCTTCACCATCACCTGATTCTGCGTTGGCCACGCTCGGCGCGTTTGTCTTTGGGTTTCACGCGGAGGTCCATGACAAGGAGACGGTGTTGGCTAGTGAGACTCTTTCCGGGTATTGCAGTGGCCACCCTGCTGATGCTATGCCTCTTAGTGAGTAGGAAATCGATCTGGGTAGCGTGCTCTCCGCTCTTGCAGGTGACAAGAAGTTCGCCTTTCTTTTTGAAGAATCTGTTCACGACGGCAAGTTCGGTGGCCGTACACGTTTTGAGGATGTGCTCACCCTCTGGGTTACGGCTACCGTATCTAAAATCGCCGTGGGCATGTCCAAACTCCTCGCACCCATCACCCACATGACTGTTCATGCAGTGGTTTTACTTTTGCAGAATCGAGGGCCAGGGCCTCGATTCTGCTAAAGCAAAACCACCGTCATAAAACGGACACAGCTACATTCTATCATCGCACTTCTCGTCACAGGCGGGGAGTTCATCCTCACTCATTGCGACCGGTGCGCACTGTGCGGTATGAAAGGAACTTCATCCCTCGCACACTCAAGCTGTGGAATGAACTCCCCGCGATGGTTTTCCCAAGCGACTACAATATGGGGTTCTTCAAGAAGGGCATTAGAAGGTTTCTTCAGGGTCGGCAGCACGGGTGTGACGCCCCTGGTGTTGCATACGTCCATAGGCCACGGTAACCACTTTCCATCAGGTGGGCCGTGTGCTTGTCTGCCACCTAAGTGGTATAAAAAAAAAAAATCTTTTGTATTTTTACCATTTATTTTAAAACTTTAAAGAAATGTCTGTAAAATCTAAAATTAAATGGCCTATAATATTGTAGAGTGAACGAAAGCGTGTAGTAAAAATATTGTCATTTAATTTTGGACTTTAATTCTATAGCAATAAAGTCTAAAATTGAATACCATTTTTTGCAATGGATATGGTTTATACGTCCATATGTTATTTAAATGTTTGGATTTACGACCTCAATTTTAAATTACGTTTAAGAAATATATTTATTCGTCACGGCGTAAAATCCATTTACAATCAAGGCAGATCTTACGCCCCGGGTTGGTAAAAATCTTGGTCATAACGTCTTACTAAAAATTTAAAAAAGAAAAATTTGGCTGATACATTAACATTTTATCTTTTTTGTGGTAGGATGATCTAAATTTTTTGGGTCGTAAAAGCATTTTTTTTGCGAATTTGAACATTTTAAATATACAGATCGATAGAGAAAAAAATTCTGAACTAAACGGTGTATATAACTCATTTTGGCCAAAATGGTTTATACGCCAATTGAACCCAGAGGTGTCGATATCATTCTTCTTCGCACTTTTTCACATTCGCATTTCAGTGCTCCGTTCCCTCTCAAGGCTTCGGGGCAACTACCGGGGCGAACGTAACTGTACGAACCTACTTTATGTACCGTGTCAACCAACACTGCTCGTTTAGTACGCCCCCGACCGCTATAGAGCCAGGACGACGGCTTCCCGCGATCCCGTTTCGATTAAAACCGCAACGTGCCAACCGCATTGCGGGAAACACCACAGTGCGTAAATACCTTTTTAAACTCTCATAATTATTATCAAAATTTTCAAAATACAAATTCTGTTTTCTTTTTCTTTTTTTTTTAATTCGGATGATATTTCAGATGAGCCACCAAGCCCGGCTCCTGTCCGTCGGCCGCCTGTACACCGACATCACCCGATCTCACACGCCACCGATCCGCGTCGCCGCGTACATCGCTGCGAGTTCCCTGCTTGCGATAAAGTATACACCAAGAGCTCCCATCTGAAGGCTCACAAGAGGACCCATACTGGTAAGTTTTGTCCATCTATTTCCAAGTTTTTATGTCCGTGTTTGACTTAGGAATATTAGGTTTCGCTAGTAAATGAAGTAAATTGGATTCTTGCTCGGGTGGATTAGTTTTACGTTTTACATTTTCATCTATTTCTAAGCTTTGATATCCGTGCTTGACTTAAGAATATTAGGTTTCGCTAGTAAATGAAGTAAGTAAATTGGATATTAGCTCGGGTGAATTAGTCTTACGTTTTTCGTTGAAATCTCAGACTAAAATTACCTATTCTTGTAGTCTGAGGTTGAAATGTATTGGATAAACCATGACAATGACCCAGTTTAGTTTTTTTGATCGCAGTGCCTGCTGTTTGCGGGACAGGATACCTAATAAAAATAATAATAGCAGTCTATAAAAATACTATCTCTGTAGGCTGGATTTTAGCAATATTATTCGTTAAGTTAAGTTAAGTTAAGTTTCTTATTTCCTCAGAGTAACTTCTGAACCTCTTGATGACGTTATCCCTTTGTTACGTTTTTACCCGAACATTTAAGTACTTGTACCTATTACTTAACTTAGTGCAAAAAGCGAGATTTTTTCATACATAGGTCACGTCTATTTGTCTTCACCTCGCCTACTGCCTGCCTCTGTGGCGTAGCGGTAGTGAACGCGGCCGCTACGCAGGAGGCGCGGGTTCGATCCCCGCTCAGTGCAAATATTTGTGTGCATGAAATATGAATATTTGCATTGGTCTGGGTGTTTCCATGTATAATATGTATGTATTTACAAAAAAAAATGTATCTAAGTATGTTTATCCGCATTCTAGAACCCATAACACAAGCTAGTTAAGCTATGCTTACTTTGGGTCTAGATAGCGTTGTGTAGAATGTCCTACAATATTTATTTATTTATTTACTGGTAAGCTGAAGTCAAAGTCTCGGAAAAGAGGGTCACCATTATAGACACGTACCCTGTTACAATGGTGGCACTCAGCTTGACGGCCTCATCAGATGCTTTTTCATCAGACCCGGGACTGTGGGGATACACGTAGGTACCTGACCCAAAAAATGAGTGGAAATTTTGATCACTATCCACATTTACTAATCGATTTCTCTTGAAATTAGAATTAGCATCTAAAACAATGGTTTCGAAAATAATAATTGAATGCGAACACTATGCACGGTTGCGAAATTATGGCGATTGCAAAATGTAAAAGAGTATAGCATAGCTATGAAGCCAATACTTTAGTTGCAGTTGAATACCACTGCACAACAAGCTCAGTGAAAACGCAACTAGATTGAATAAAACAAATTGGATACAACTGCAACTCTGGCGGAAAGTTCTGAACCATTTTTCATAAATTTTAGCAAACTATAAATAAATAAAGTAGGACATTCGACACAACACAACGCTATCTAGACCCAAAGTAAGCATAGCTTGACTAGCGTACTTGTGTTATGGGTTCTAGAATGCGGATAAACATAGGCAAGTACATAGTGTACATAGAAACACCCAGACCAGTACAAATATTTATATTCAACTATCGATAATAATTAATAATAATATACCACGTTAATAATTAATAATATTTGCCGTGGTACTATCGACATAATGGTACCATGGTCACAGAATAAGTAATAGTACTACGTACAGAAGTTGCACTCCTTTATTATTGACGAAAGCCGCCGTTATATTAACCTACGATATTTTCTTGGAATCGCCCATTGTTCCGAATATCCAACGCCGCCAACTTGAGTGTTAGGGTTGTCACCTTGTCAGAGAATGAAATAAAGCAATCCGATAAAATGTTTACAATCACTATTCATTTTGTAACCCCCGACGCAAAAATGGCTGGGTGTTATAATAATAAAAATAATGATAATTGTTCGCGTCAAAATGCAGCAATGAGTGTGGGCGACTGAGGTACGAGTACAGTCGAACCTAGTCGAACACAGCCCAACACACGTTCGCTGTGCCTTTTTTTTATTATCCCCAACTTGCCCCCGGGCACGGGGAGGCACACAATGATTGCCGCCGCCGCGGCCTGCTTCTGCTAGGGTGACAGGCGGCCCCACCCGTCATCCCCAGGCCCGCGCTCATGGGGGACGGAGGTCTAACTGCGACCTCCTACGCCCGAGTTGCCACCGCTCGTCGCGGGCCGCGCGGTTTGCGATTCTCCTCCGCTCTTCGCGGGCCGCAAGGACTGCTATTCTCCTTCGTTCCCGCTCCGCCGCCTCCTTCACGAGCATTATTTGCTCGCAGAAGGAGGCACCGGCGGCCACGTTCGCTGTGCTTTGACTTTGGTTGAAACGAAACTTTGAATGAAATGATGAAATAAATACATTTAATGCAAGTTAATAGCTTTTTGCAATAGTATCATGTTCAGTAAATTTTCTACGGCGTTCACCGATATAAATCTTTCGATGATCATCATTCATCATGTAGTAGGTGCGGTACTAATACAAATTAAATAAACTAGGTAGTCATTAAAATACCAGCACGACATAAATACACACTTGTTTCAAAATAAGTACCTACAGAACAATTTTTAGTTCTTACGAACTCATTATTATAGGTAGGCCTATAATAGGTAAGTACCAATGTCGTAGGTTCACGACGATTTAGTTATTTAACTACCTACATACACAAATAATACGAAGGTGTCAACTAGAACGTAATGGCTTAGGTACTAATTCATCAAAAAGTAATCTGTGCATAAAAATAGTAAAAACTTACATTTTACGCTCTTCTAATTTAAAAAAAGAGAATTTAGAGTTCTTTATTTGTAAATTTCGACATAATATTTGTATTGCGATCCCAATATGATGCGGTCACAATACGCAAATTACGTCACGCGTGTGCTCGCCGTCGCGCGCCGGCCCCCACTGCTATAACAACTCAGGGGTTTGGCGCATTGTAGGTGCTTATCTCGGCAGCAACGGGCGAGTGACGGAGGCCTGCCATGGTTAACAATAATAGTACAACCGATTTAGCTCAATTAAGGGGTAAACCTAGAAATAATTCCTAGTAGCAATTTTCTTTCTGAATTCGTTGAGGGAGGTCCCTGGTAGTCTAAGTTTCGATTTGCGTGGTATTCGGTTCGTTGCGTTCTCCGTGATCTTGAATTTAAGGATACATTTTTGTTTACTGAATAAATCGTTTAGTTCTAATTTTACACAAAAAGATGTTACTACAAAGTTGTTTAAAAGGCTCTCTCTGTCACACATTAAACTGACAGTTTGATACAAGGGTATCAAACTGTCAGTCTGTATACAAAATCGATTTTAGCCTCTGTTCTCCCCGACTACGTGTCAAATAAATATCCGGGTAGACGAGTGACGCAGATCGATTTTATAGAGCGTTCTCTCTGTCGTACATCACAGCTGTGACAGTAGCAGAATCGAGGGCCTGAATCCAACCACACGTCCTGATCGACCATCTGAATCTCGTGGGGGGTGGACACACGGAAACAAAGTTACTGCCGTGGCTAACGTGGCTCTGGTAGAAAATATCTTGAAAACTTGACATTGGCGTTTCGCCATTAATAATTTTATAAACATTTATAATTTGGCAAACTGACGGCGATTTGCTGCAGACGCCATTAAGAAGAAGTTGAAGTTGTAGCCATGTGCAAAAAAGAGAACGCTTAACAAAACTGAGGTAATTTGATCTTAGCCGAAATCTCAACTATAGTTTTTCAGAACATTTTTTATGATACTACTTGGCACTTTAGATAAAGAATAACTACTTTCTTTTGAAGAAAATAATATTTTCTTACTAAGGTGCTTGTTGTTAGATGTTTGGCATCTTGTCCGTTTGAGTCCGACTTAACCACCCCGCGCCGCCGTCTCCGTTTAAGTATCCGTGAGGATTTTGCGTACGATAAATAAAAATACGGCCACGGAGATACATAATTCGGGAGTAACATAAGAACGAAGTCTTGAAGAATCCGGCAGGCCTTGACCTCCTTTAAGACAGGGGGCCTCATAATGGGGTGCGGGGATTACTCCCTCTGGCATAAGCGCGTTACCAAGGAAAACGCTGCGCAAGGCATTTTATCAGTAGCTATATCTACTCGTTTTTCGGGTTCCGTACCTCAAAAGAAATAAATACTTAGGTCTGCAACCTCTTACAGCTGTAAAAATTAAACTTCTAGGTCAAGGCAATAGAAATATATGGCCGTTTGTTAGCATATCCGAAACCCCAGTGCGCAAGCCCGATTTGCACTAGGCCAGTTTTTATAAAAAATAAAAAACCAACATTTTCTATATCTTCTTCTCTATAATATAAAAATGAATCGCTGAAAGTGTTGCTAAGCGCAAATCTCGAGAACAGCTGAACCGATTTCGCTAATTCTTTTTTTAGAAATGTTTCTTGAAGTACGAGGATGGGTTTTACGCAGAGAAAATTTTAAAAAATTGTCTGAAAATGTCAACAAAAAAAAACTAAAAACATTAAAGAATCGACTGTTAGGCGGTACAAAGTTCGCAGGGTCAGCTAATAGTTCTATAATATAAACCTGTAGGTAATCTGTAATCTCGACTATAAATCAAATTGAAAAACATTTTTTTTTGTTGAAAATGTTGCATCGAATAAAGTCAAAAACTACTGGACCGAATACTAAATAAAAATTATTAGAATGCTAGAATATCTGGTCCTGATATTCTAGCTTTCTAATAGCGAAATAATTTTTGTATTCGGTCCAGTAGTTTTTGACTTTATTCGTTACATACAATAATAAATCTTTCCTCTTTATAATATTAAATAGTATAGATAAGAACACATAAGTCCTTGTAGAACTCATTCAGTAATAACAGGATCGATACCAAAAAGTATCATTGTCATTCTGGCATCGTCGAAATATGAACGACCTACCTATATCGAGGCAAAGTACCTAAACGTAAACATCAAGGGGAGTCCCGGGACCCTATCGATCGCGTTCACCCCTTCACGGAGGGCGCAATTAATTTGGGTCAGTCGTTATATTGACAAGATGTTTACTACGCTATAAATATCATGTTTTTGACGAAAAAAGGGGTAATGTAAGTACCTATTTTATTGTAGTCTATACTACTATTAGGTATAACCTTATTTTATTGGAAAAGTGGTCGTGTGTGTACATTGGGGAAATTTAAGAAAAAAGCTTGGGTTATCTTTTATTAATGGTACCTACTGAACATACATACCTACATATCAATCAAACAATAAGCCAATTGCAGTCCATTGCCGGACATAAACCTCTCTCATTATGCGTCACATAGGTACATAATTTGAATTAATCATGCCTTTATCCCCGGAGAGTTAGGCAGAGGTGAATTAACATCCACATTTCACCAATCATTGTATTCGGTCCCACGTACCTAATAGGGGGTGATCCTATTGTCGTAGGTACTTCGGGCACTATTGTTTGTGCACGATACTGAACACGAAATTTTATTTTTGGAATAGTATTTGTCTGTTTGCCAGCAATGGAAGCAAAAACCAATGATTTTGATGAGGGTTTTCTTTTTAAAGGTCTTGGTCAGGCCTAAATTCTTACGTTTGTTTGATCACAATCGGTTCAGTAGGACCGGAGATATGAGTATAAGTCCTAGAGCGCTAAAGGTTCAGAACCTTTCGTGCTATTGTTACAGGGTACCTACTGTACTCGTATTGTAGTTCTTAATAATACGTGAGGTGTTCAGAATGTTTCTTGAATTAAAATTACCTATTTATGTACCTAGGTAGGTAGGTAATTATGTACTCAAACAATTAATCAAGTCCTACAGTCCCTATTGAGCTAAGAATAGGCATGAAGCCTATTGTTAGCACAATGGGTACTAAGTTCAGGCACAGAACAGATAGTAGGTTCAGGCTTACTTCGAAAC
Organism: Eilema depressum; assembly: GCA_914767945.1. Taxonomy (NCBI): domain Eukaryota; kingdom Metazoa; phylum Arthropoda; class Insecta; order Lepidoptera; family Erebidae; genus Eilema; species Eilema depressum. Next base: position 27,617,886 of record OU612012.1, on the reverse strand, counting down.
AACCGAAAAATGATATTTTCGCGGGATGTGAAGAAAAAATATCGAAGTGTTCGGTGTTGTTACTGGCGATATTGTAGTTAGACCAGGTTATCAGACTTTTTAGGGCTCCATACTATTCATCATCATCATCCTTACAGTCGCATCCCGTGGTCCACTTTTCCAGTCTATGTACGACGCGACTGAACTTCAGTATTTGCCGTGAAGCCACTACCCTATTGGCAATATCGAAGTTTTGTTGTTAGACCAGTTGTCGAACTTTTCAAGGCTTCAAATTACTTGGAACGAATACCACAGATGCTCGTATAGCTACCGATACCGACGGCTTAGCCGGTGTCTCCTGGACACGGAGATGTTAACAATGGTCAATATGTTAAAAATAGTCACCCATCCTAATACTGACCTGGCCAATATTGCTTAGCCTTACAACGTGCTAACAGCCCCTCCTCTTTTCTGACAACTGGTCTTCTGATATAAGAAAATGTTTCAAAGTATTAAAAAGTCTTTTTACAGTTAATCTAACCTAACAAAATTAATATTAAAATAGTAAATGTCGTGAATAGATCAAGTATTCCCTGTTTCATTATGATGTTAAATTTATCAATTCTTGGCATTTCTGACAGTGACTTTACTCTATTTTAGTAACGTTTGAAGATAAGTCAACTCCCTTTTGACTGCTGACAGTGCTAATACGTTTTCTTCTATATCAAATGTCAAAGGGCGACCACACGAGATAACAAAATAACAAATATGTGCCTGAAATGAGATCGGTATTCATCAGGGAGTACCTACCTCTGAAAGGACGGCAGGTTAATCCTACTAATCCTGCTAATATTATAACCCCGTATCACCCCTTTGAGCCCGTAATTTTTTAGTCTCCAAATAATATCTGAAAGCTACCTGATTTGTTGACATTTATGATTACTGATCCACTTCCTTGAGTAGTAGCGTTATGAAATATAGCCTATAACCTCCGTAGGTAAACGGACTATTAAACAAAAAAATATTTTTTCAATTCGAACTAGTAGTTCCTGAGATAAGCGCGTTCAATCAAACAAAGAAACTCTTCAGCTTTTTAATATTAGCACATTCTTTTTTCATTCGAAATTCGTTTAACTGTGGTATAGGTACATATATTATAATATGTGAGAAAGGTTGCAGAGCCGCGGGCAACAGCTAGTGTGTTTTATAATATTTTGAATTTCGGGGGGTTGAACTGTGGATTGAACTTCCAAAATACCCCAACCCTGTGGATGAATGAGCGACCATCTTTCTCCTCTACTAATGGAAAATTAATTTTAGAAGGGCTTTTATCCGTAATTGTCATTTGAAGTTAGATAATACCAAATCAATCGTAAGGAAACGTTTTGTACAATAGATAATAGTACATTATGGTACAAGTGAGCAAAGTTGGTGATTACCGCCGAGGCACCATTGAGACCCGAGCCGAGGACGGTAACCATCATGCTCACGCGTGCCATACGACGTTTTACAACACACTTGGGAATAAAATAATACTACAAATACTAAATAAACAATACTACAAATTAATTCGTTTTCCTATGTGCGCGCATCTAACAATGGCGGTCGGCCATATTTAAAAAAAAAAATAGGTTTGAATTTAACTTTTTTTACTGTTTTTTTTTCTGTACTTAGAAAAAAAAAACAGTTAAATTTGAGTGAAAATTTTGTTTAATAAACAAGTATACAAGTTGAAATTATTTATTTAAATACGAGAATGCATCAAATGAATATACAATAGGCATATTAATTTATTCGTACTATTAAACACGTTCTTTTTTGTATCGAAACTTTTTTAAGAACATAGAAACATAACCTATAAAATTTAAAAAAGAATCTATAACTCACTTGTGAATAATAGCAATGAAAAAGTCACAGTTTGATAAAGGTGTCATTACGTGCCTATTTGCGGTGAAATAATATCACTTTTATGAGCAGGTGTTGTAAAATATTTCACGACATTCTACAAAGCGGTGTCTAGACTCAAAGTACGGATAGCTTAACTAACTTGTGTTGTGGAATCTAAAACGCGGATATCTGTTCTAAACATAATTATATTATTCAGATACGACTCGATCAATTGTTGTTTTTTTTTTTGCTAGGTCTAATTTTTTATTTTGGTAGGTCTGAGAATCGGTGATAAACCATTTTTTAAACCCCTAAGTTAGGGTGGCCCTTCCCAAATTTCACAAATCAATGGTAGATAATGCAGGTATTCAATGTTATTTTCAGTGCAGCTTTCTAGGACAAGAGGATGCTAAAAATTTTACTTTGGTTTTGTCAATATTAATGCGGATTTTTAACTCAGTCCTAATTAGTGGAATTAAATATCATTAAAACATTCATCGTCATCATTATCATTACCGCCGTCATCATCATCATCATCATCATCATCATCATCATCTTCATCATCATCATCATCATCATCATCATCATCATCGTCATCATCATCGTCATCGTCATCGTCATCGTCATCGTCATCGTCATCATCATCATCACCGCCATCATTATCATTATCGTCACCATCATTATCATCATAGCGATTTCCCAGTTGCGTCCAAAGTTTGTAATTTGAAGCCCGCATATAGGTATGTGTCGCCAATCGTTTATGGTCTAGAAGGTACCTAATGAGCAGTTTTCCAGTAGGTACAATAATCAGTTGGTTTTTATATCATCAGGAGATGGCGCTAGCATAGCTTTTGGTAATTTTAATGTACTCTGTGGTTTGTTTGTAGTATTTTTTCATGACATTTGCGATGTTGTCAAAGTTTCATTTCATTTACCCATATTATAATAGATAAAATATAATAAAACGCTTAATTCTTTTCTTTATGTAAATTATTTATGTAAAGTAAATCATTACAAAACCGAAGAACATTTTTTCCATAAATTAGGGAACACTAGTTGTGACACCACACTCTTCTTACCAAAAGTGCCGGCTGCGCCATCTAGCTCGTCTTTAGGAACCCTAAAAATACCTACTAGAAAACTGCTCATTAAAGAACTGAATTTAAATCCTGTTTTTTTGCCGCCACCACTACATAATCTACAAAACACGAAACATGCCTACTACTTGTAATTTGTGTTGTGTCCTTATAAAGTTTTTAAAGTTATAATCATCTCCATGAATAATAATATAATCAGTGTAATTAATTTATTTTACTTTTAAAAGTTTCCACGAGTCGAACTAAAAAGTTTGAAAAGTCTGCAAAGTGCAAAGTTTATAGAAGGGTTACGTGAAGACATGTTAGCGACATCTAGGTAAATTTTCACCAAACTTAATGGCTGGAATGTGAAAATAGCAACAAATTTAAAGCTGTTTCAGTGAACGGCACCTAGTGAAAATTCCTTACATTCTATGTAGTTTCAGGTGTTTCCGAAGTCTGGAACAATACTTCCTGTTAAGAACTATAGATGGCGCTGTGTTAAAAATATGAAAGTTCTGTGAAATGCAATACAATTTAATTTTGACTGCATTTCCCCGCCCAACAGGATGCATGCTGCAAATAAAATCAGGTTTTCAGACCTTTAAAATTGTGCAAATTATAAGAGAAAGCATACCTCAGGAATTAAGTGAAATATAGTAGGTAATTAGTTTTCAATCAACAGCAGTAGTCCAATAATATAGTGGAAACTGTGGTCTCCTATAATTTCAGAGCGTTTTCTAATTGTGAAATTTGCCGAATTAGAGCGGGGGCACACGATGCGTTGCGTCGCCGCACCGCTGAAATTTCGCCGCAGTGGCGGGCACACGAGCGGTGCGTCGCCGCAGCGTTGTTATAAAACAACTGTCTTTTCGCGTTAAATATTAGATGACGCTGATGACGAATATAAGAAAAAAAATTCGATACTATGTCAAAGATAGCGAAATCTACTACATTTCGTAAAACTTGTTTAACGTGCCATCTAGCGGAATTTATGTGTATCCGAGATGTTTATATTCAAGGAGCTTGTCATAGACGATGGTGTTTCACTATCCAAGATAGATGGCGTTGTATGCCAGGGAAGGAACTATTACATTTTTGGTCCTTCGAATCCCGTGAGAATAATTCAAATAGGACAGACCGTATTGATCTGTTGACCTATTTAAATTCCTAGTATATAATATACCATTGCGCGAAAACGTAATATAGGTCAGGTTGTATAGTTTTCCAGCGTTAATTCCAGTTGCATCAAATGCATAGCTTTGGAGTCCGGGGTCCGTTTGCCCACTTTCTCTTGATTTGACTTATCTTATCTTTTACGAAGTCAACTGTCGTCTAACTGGAAGCTTTCGCTAGAGCCTCATCCGTTAATCAGATGGTGTACGTACCGGCTACGGCTATGGTGATGTGACGGAATAGACAATAATTCCAATTCACTTAGTTAACGGGCTATCCGGGCTACGGAGGCGGCGTTATCCCAGAACCTTTGTCTATTAAAATAGACCTTAACACCAAAGCGCTACGCATCATTATTCCGTTTTCACAAATTTAATTTATTTAATTTCAGGAGAGAAGCCGTACAAGTGCTCTTGGGAAGGCTGTGAATGGCGGTTCGCTCGCTCGGACGAGCTGACGCGGCACTACCGCAAGCACACGGGCGCCAAGCCCTTCCGCTGCCGCCACTGTGAGCGCTGCTTCTCGCGCTCCGACCACCTCGCGCTGCATGCGAAGCGCCACGCGTAGCCCGCGGTCGCCCCGGCGCCTCGCCCGCGAGCCCCTGCCTCGCGTAACCGAGCGCGCAAATAGACGGGCCTTTCTCAACCAATTCGTGTATTCCGTTTAGGTTGTATTTTGAGGAATTGAACAATTGTGATGAGTCTACTCAACCAGGAGCGTCAAGCCAAAGAATGCCGCTACTTTGTAGCCGAGTCAACACTCATTACACCTGATGCTTTAAAGTTTATTAATTTGTTTTAAGTTTATGTATGTAAAATGGTGTTTTTATTCGGAAATCTCTTTGATGTTTCGGCAATTTATTACGGTTCTTTGTTGCTAAGAGTTCGATATATTAGCCGTTATCATAATGTTCTAATTTTTAATGTTTCGTGAGCTTTCGTGCTGTCGCTAAGCGATAGCGAAGTGTTGTGCCATCGCGTGGCTAGAGCCACTTGCATTTCATTCGCGGTCATATTATTTATTGAGACGTTCGGCTTATGATCCCACCGACGCCGAGCATAATCTATATATATTTTTAGGCTTAGTGCGTCGCGTTACCTGATTTGTCGCGGTTCGAAACAGTTGGCACCATAGATTGCGTCTCTGTAATAAATCCATGGTTTACGTTAATCGCGCGCGACCAATATTCAGTTGTTATACTGTATTAATGTTTAATAGAAAGCATTTTTTATCCTTCGATAGCCAACTGTTTTGCGCCTCGACGCAGATTCGTATGTTTATTTTGTATAATTGTTTATAATTGTATTTTATTCAGTAATTTTAGGCTTCCTCTTTTACTCTTTCATTCCGAAATTATGCGGTAACCGACCTTTATTACGTTAGTTTTAAGTTTAAATTGTTTACTGCACATTATCACGCCATTACACACGTAGCGTCAAAATAAATTTTTAGCCTACAGGGAGGGTAACATCTATAGTACATAATTTTTTTGTATTTTTGTATTGTGACTACGCTAAGTGTGTAAGAGGCCTAAAGTTGATTCTGTGACTGGCGATACCGTTCGGTGAGCCGCGACATCGCGTGTTCGGTCTTGATCTCAGTAACAAACATGAACAGCAATACTTAAAGTCCGTTGTGACTACATCGGAGCAGGTGTCGCCAAACAAAACACAGTCGCTATGTTTTTAACAACATTATTAGGCCGGTTTCAACGTTGCGTTTGAACCGACCAAGTCGCGTAACGCCTATAACTTTCGTATTACTGATAAGTTTGATGAGTAGGCTAGTTATTTTTTTATAAATCAAAGAAACGTGATTTTTTGTAAGACTTTTCGTAATCAATATTAAATCCGTTTTTCTTCTAACATCACAATAAATTATAATAGAATAATTCGATAATAATGCAAATGATTCCGCAGTCTCTTCCTGTCGAAATGTAGACTTATAACAGCCCCCCTAGACTAGTGACAATTCGTTGGCCGGCGTATTGTAGAATAGAATGATAAACGTACCTATTGGGATTTGACGCATTTGAAAAATATTTTGACGCTTATGACATACGTTGACGACTGCCATATACGTCAAATCCCATACATTCATCATTCTATTGTACAATAATTACCATTTGTTTAGGTGGGCAGTTTACAGTTCGACTCACCTAAGTTGTGGCTGTTACGCGTAACATAACAATCACGTAGGAGCTACTCTAGTGCTAGAACTAGATCGTAAGTAAAAACAACGACTGTAAAAAGATTAAACTGCCATATTAAGCACAATAGTAGTGTTGGCGTCAGCGACAGTGCAACCTTACTTATTACCTCCCGGGGGCCAATACGTTAGTCTTCCCCTTTGATAAGTTCTATTTAACTTTTGCACAAATCACACGCACTCGGTATGCAGCGACTAAACATAACCAATTTACTGTGCAGATACAAGCAAATATCTTGAACCAAAAGTCTCAGAGTTCGTGCATGTGCACTATACGGATCAACCAAAAAAATAGGACTGATCGACCGACTGATCGGTTTAACATAATCTATAATTTTATTGGTAAACTATGACATCTCGGCCAGCGCTAAAGAGACCTAAAAATGGCTCTCTGCGCAATTAAAATACATTGACAAGTTATTTGCTGGTGACAGGGTAGATAATCCTGCTGAAGCAAAACCACATTTTTATTCACCGTACAAAAAGCCATTTAATTTTAGAATTTAATAGCATTAATTGAAGGTCTACAATTAAAAGGACTTTTTGCAGTATCCGTGGTATGACAGTTTGCTTTAGCAGAATAGAGGCCGTGGAATGGCGACTTCATGTTGCTATTGGAGTAGACATTCAATAATTGCTTTTGCAATTCAGTGAGGAAGAATTAGATAGCCATTGTTGTTAAAAGAGTGCGTGTGGTGTTACTAAAGATAGTGTCCTGATACACTAAATACATAACTGTATTTTTGCTTATCGATATAGTTTTTAATCGGTGTTTCGTCGAACCATGTACCTAGGGTATATTATTTTCTATTTATAGTTTAAGTGAACATGTTGCTTTAGCAAAAAAAGTATTTATAAATATTAAGCAAATTTGTTTTAATAGTTTATACGAAAATAATATTGTTTACCGCCTTTTTGATCATTTTTTAAAGTTTATTTCTTATATTATATATTGTTAAATCTCAGCTTTTTAAATTTATTTTATTAACGTTGTTGACTGTCGAAATAATATTAATTTTTATATAATATTATATTTGATAGTAAACAACTATTTAATTGTGTAGTCAACAGCAATTGGAAGAGCGAATATAATTTGAAATAAATAATTTATGGCTCTTTTACAAGTATAGTCCCTTGGCTTATATTTATATAATCTTGCGCAATCACACGATAAGGAAAATATTAATTTATCATATCGAGTCCTAATTGCTATTGCACTACATAATTACCACGGGCGTGCACGGGCCTTTAATGTTTATTACTCTTGTCTTTCCAAAGCCGATCAGCGAAAGTTGGAAGACACAGAGCAATGCTTAAGAGGGTGTGTTGCGCACCCTGTATAGGCCTTTGCAAGCCTGCTAAACTTTGTATTCCACTCTTCAGTGTTAGGACAAATACGTAAAATCGACGATTAAATAGCTCTACGAATTTAGCAATTATAAATGTTCATAAAATTCGGACAAAAAAATCTTTATCGCATTTTTTTATAAGTACTACTACTTGATCAATGTATAAGTGTATTGAAACGTGAAATCATAGAAATAAGAAAAAATAATAAAAAATATATTAATGTGATTCATACATAAGTTTATATAGATAATAGGTACATGTTTCATAGGTTATCTATGTGTAACGGCTTTGTCATTGGATTTGTGTGTAGACATATGCACGACGGCTGGTACTGCATATTTAGATGATTAGCTAAGTTAATTGAATTGTACGTAATAACCGCTAAATGTGTTAAATTGCCGTATTTCTGGGCTACATGTTCATCTTTATAGATAAAGATAATTTTCGATGTTGTTAAAAGTTCGATGCGGAATCGCATTCCCTGCGCCCAACCATCGTAGTCAAAACACTTATAATCTAATCGTTAAATGTTATGGAGTAACTGTGTCAATGCCGGGGTACCTTTTATAAATCTAAATCCAGGTACCTAATATTTAGTCAGCAATCGTCATATGTTATTAGAAATCGTAATTAATATAATAATATTAAATGAAATATACATTAGTAAATTTTTGTCATTTAAAATTTGCGGCTGTGTTAGGAATCACCGATGATTTTTTACTCCACCGAATTGGGAGACGATTTTGATGAAATAATAGTTTGTAAGATACTTACTATATTTTCTTTTGATATTTCGGAATCAAAATCCATTGATAAATAATGTCGTTTTTTATAAAAGTGTCGCTTGCTATCTACTAAATATTGCCATTTTAATTATACCTACGGTAAAATATAACAAACTGGAATATAATACACTTTTTCAATTAATTAGTATGGTACGGATTTCTTATAGGTTGTAGTTAGTTAATTTTGAACGCACATCAAATCTTCCTACTACATTTAAAATACATAAGTAGGTATGTAGGTACAGTCTCCTCCTTTTGCGCTTCACTGCAGTTGTGGAAAAAGGCAATAATAATAAATGTTAATTAAAAACACTGTTACTGACCTTGTTCCGGGGTGGGCCTAGACCTGGACAAAAAAATACAATTTGAAATTCAAATTACAACTATTATTTAGGTTCCTATTATGGAAATTCAAGCAGTATAAAATAATGATAAAATACAAGACGATATAAAATTATTTGGAATCCCAAAACAACGCACTAAATCTACTTCGATTTAACAAAACGTACCTATAAATATTTTCGAAACTTTATAATAATATGTATTTATAAAAAAATGTGTATGTCAAATCAAATGAGATCAAATTATCTATTCGCTAGAATATGGTAGAAAAAATACTACAATGCTTTGTTTCCTCACATTCTGCTACATGCGGCGAGCAAATTTTCAAGTTTATGACATAATATGTTAAAATAATATAGCTAAATGTTATCCGTAGCGTCCGCAGCATAGCAAAAGTACAAATTCGTACCAGTCCAATGCCTATCACTGATTCCTATGAGGTGTCGTCGGTCTCGGTCTTAAAATTACCAAAACTGTAACTAGAAACAAATTACGTTCAAATTCTTTAACATAAAACAATACTTTTTATGTGCACCTATTTCAAGACCTATAAGGAACGGAGAGATAATAATCAACGTACAATTTTCCATATGTGACCGATTTATTTCCGCATATCTCCGCTGCGCTTCGCTCATGTCCGCTTTAGAGGAAACGCGTTATTATTCATTGACCATAAGTATTATGTATGCATTAAAATTATATCAATTTACCCTTCATTACAAATAAGTTCAAGTTTATTATATAAATAATGCTACATTCCATACGCCTCCTGATTCGGTTGGATATTTTTAAATTACATATTTTAAGTATTTTTCTGCTTATAATCGACTGAGCGATTTTTTTCAATTCAAAGTTCCATATACCTACTAATACAGTATGTATATCATAAATTCATGGCATACATATACCTATCACATTGTATAACAGTATTGTTTAATAAACATAAAAAAACTTTGCTTATAACCCTAGTCCACAGTCGGTTATAAGCTATTTACGTTGAACGGCTACGTCACCGACCAGAATGATGACGTTGCTAGTTACATCACCCAATTGCCAAATTACGTCATTGTTCTGATAGTGTTACGTGAGTTCGAAAAGGCTACACTTTTTAAAATATCAATAATATGTGACTACATATTATCACGCTCTGACTATCCGGATGACTATATTGTAGAGAACTCCTCTCGATGTTTGTGTATGAATGGGCTCAAACTCTATGAAAATATTTAGTAAATATTATAAGCAAATTATACATCACATATATTGTTACCTATTAGCTTATAAATTTATTAGCTTTAATACAATACAATTACTTTCTGGTTGTAATTTGCGGATTTTTGATGGAAAATCAGACGGTTTATTTAAAAACTGAATATTCTAGCTGTAATAAATAGTTAAGCCTAGCTATTGTATGCAATGTTCAGTGTTCTGTTTTATAAGTGAAAAGTTGTGAGATTGTTTGTTGTGAAGTCTATGTTAGCTATAAAATCTCTAGGATATTTATGTCGATAGGATAGTTCTCAAAGAATATCTTTTGTCATTCTGTGTTAATAATTTGCATTTTGAAAACTATTGATAAGCTACTATTAGTAGAAAAGTCTAAATTTAAATTTTGTGTGTTAATTTTAATATAAAAAAATGTTTTATATCTGGATAGTCACGAACTGATATATTTTAAACCAATAGTCATGTTGGGATATTCAAAAGGTCGAGCTATAAAATAAATATGTTATCTTGTAGTTTAAACGGCGTTTATACTTCCAATGGGCCGTACGTTGTATATAAAACTTAATATAATTACTAATCATAAATATTTACAAGAAAAAAATATGAATAATAATAATAATCGTTATTATTATTATCATTATTTTCTCTTTTCCTTTCTGATGTATGTATGTATGTAGCCCCATTGCAGGGACAGTTACGTAGCATACATGTTTTATATTATTAAATTTTTCTTATATGTGGATGTGGAAGTTTTATTTTTACAGCTGCAGCACCCCAACCTACCCACCATCAATCAGACAGATTGAGGAAGAATTTGTCAATAATACTATTTATCGATCTGTACAGTACTGCATCTCTGCAGTCTTTTGCCAATTAGCCGAGGCAGGGTGCAGTTATTTAATGAAATATGTAAATATATAAAAGTGACAATCACAATAATAAAGGTACTTACACACTTCCGAGAAAAATACCTACTGGAGAAAGCTATCCAGCAGTCAACTGAAGGTAGAAATATTATACTTACTGTTGTTTTAACGCCTCTGGATTTACCCAAGCGCCATGGGTACCTATTGGACTGTCAATATAGATGCTACAATAGGTTATATGATGTACCCAGGCCCTGTCGGTGTCCAGTCATTTGACAAAAAACAAACAACTCATTAGACAAAATATTTATTTGAAAAAAATATTATTATATAAGGCATCATTTCACAAATTAAATATTTTTAAATATGTTAGTTGACAAAACAACGTAAAGCTTGAGAAAGCTGCTCATTCCGATTTTTTTGATTTTTATAGCATTATAGAACTTTATTTAGTCAAATTAACATTTTTAAAATAAGTATATTTTTTTGTATTAAGTTATCTTTTTTAGTATAGTATATATCAAAGGTGAACCGACCCTGTCACTAGAGCTGGGTGTCTGCAAATTTTCAAAAATAGAAAAAATAGACATAGGTACAAGAAATACTTGGGAACATTGTTCACTTTAGAAGCCGGTAAGATATTACGCTATCGGTTTGAGCGGTGGAGGCCGTACGAAGGGGTAAAGAATTATTGGAGCACGCCAGATATTCATTAGCTAAGTTAACTCAAAAGGGCCACTCGAGTAGGTAGACATAGGACCTACTCGAGTGCCTGAGATTACTATACATACGGTGAACCTCATGTGCTTATATCAATCTGAGGCGCTCGAACTCGCTTGATGTCCTTGTCGTGGTGACCCATAATTTATGTGAAGCAATTTCCTTAATATGAAGATTTTTTTTCTAATTTGGAAACCGGAACACAGAAAGTTTTAAACACTTTTCTGTTAGAGCTGGCGGAAGTACCTATCTTCCATCTTCAACAGAGCGCCATTCCTGATGTCTTAGAAAGCTTTGCTGCTTGGGGTCAGTTCTCCACCAACTCCTTAGTGATTTGTTTATCTTTTATTTATTTGGCTATTTGGCTTTTGCGGGTCTGGCGAGCAAACGCTAAAAAAATATGGTCGGTGATCATATTTTCATCAAGTGACCTAAAGCACTTAAATCCAAATACTTTTGCGGATCTGTTGGGTTTAAGCACAAAAAAAATGGTCAAGTTACCACTTACCCAAAGCAGGTAAATCCAAGTATCAGAATGTCAGTCCAAGTTAAGTCTCTGCAAAGGCCTTTTGCTATCAGATGGATACACATGATGCTGCCCTAGAACAGAAAAAATGCTGATGTTAGATGATAAACTATGGACGAAAAGGCGCAAAGTGGACCGAGCCATAAGTACAGGCGTTCTTTGGGACTACTTCCGATAGATGTATGGTATGTATGACAATGGTAATATATCATCTCCTGGTGCATTGGGAGTGGGAGAAGGACAGGTAAATGGGGAGAAAATGAGTAAACGATGTACAAGTTTCGCAGCTACAGTGGCGAAAGAATTTTGTAGTTCTTTTCATCTTTAGATTGATTGTTGTTCTAATATTAGTTCATATTATTTTTTAAATATGAATATTAGCAACCAAAATTACTAATATTCCCTTTAACCCCTCCAACTAAGCTAAATTGCTTGTGCTAGGAGTGGGTTCACGTCGATAGTGTAATGGCTAGGATTCGAACCCGGGACCTCTCGATCATAAGGCCGATTCCTTAATCACTAAGCTACCGACGCTTACTATACCTACTAATATAAATTATTAAAATATCGTAAGCATATCCTACTACACAGCTGACAGCATTGCAACGTAGCAGCGATTCGAAAGCGACAGACGCGCGGGCGGTGCGGATACGGCGAGGTGCGGATGCGACAAGCTATACGGATGCGGTGTGCGGACGGGGTCGGTGCAACTCATACGTAATATGTTCAGTACTTACCTACTCTGTGGATGCAACGAGTGGGTGGGCGGCACGGATGCCGCGCGCCGCCTGTCCTATTGTGTAAGTGACCTTACTACACAAGCTTACATTGTCAAGGTAGGTTCATTCAGTAGCAACTAACAAAGCAACAGACATATTTTACATGCGAAAAAAGAAATAAAAAAATAAATAAGCTGGTATATTATTACATTCTTTTTTTTTTTTTTACATCACACCTGCTCATAAAATCGCTACTATTTCACCGCAATTAGGCACATAATGACACCTAATTATCGAACTGTGACTTTTTCATTACTATTATTCACAAGAATCACAAGTGAGTTATAGATTCTTTTTTAAATAGTTTCTATGTTCTTAAAAAAGTTTCGATACAAAAAAGAACGTGTTTAATAATACAAATAAATTAATATGCCTATTGTATGCCTATTGTATGGTATCAACTTGTAATACTTGTATATTAAACAAAATTTTCACTCAAATTTAACTTTTTTGTTACTCTAAGTACAGAAAAAAAAACACAGTAAAAAAGTTAAAGTCAAATCTTATACTTTTTAATATGGCGGATCGCCATTGTTAGATGCGCGCGCATAGGAAAACGAATTAATTTGTAATATTGTATTTTTAGTATTTGTAGTATTATTTTATTCGCAAGTGTGTTGTAAAACGTCGTACGCCACGCGTGAGCATGATGATTACCATTCTCGGCTCTCTTAAGAAGTGCCTCGGCAGTCAGCGGTAATCACCAACTTTGCTCACTTGTACCATAATGTACTATAAACATGCGTATTACCAAATGTATACCTATTTACATAACTTGATTGAATGTAAAAAAATAATCTGATTACATTATTAGGTACCTGAATTTCACGCGAAAACATTTCATGCGAAAATAATTGGTTAGGTCGGTAGGTATATACTAATATGTTTTAATAATATGGTAATTTTTGAAATAAACAATTTATTAATTAAGTGTAAATAAAACATACTTTGAGTACATTATAAAATATGTATTACTTTTGATCAAATAAAAAAAATTGATTAGGTAATATTAAAATCCTAGATTTTGTTCCATTGTATCAAAATTAAATACATTAGGACGGCTAGGAATAATACGTTCATGAGCACAATCTAATAATTCGAAGTAGGTCGCAGGTTAACAGGTGGTTGACCGGAAGCAAAGGTATGACCTATATAGGTACGGCTAGCGACCCGGCTGACCAGCCGGGGCATTATTTCGTGGAATTCTAGGCAAATCCATTTTCTTTATGGCGTCATCACATCATATCACAATAATTTTCCAAACACACTGTCGATAGAGGTAAGTACATTATAAAATAATTAAATAACAAAATTAACAAAACAATGGAAAATCTCAAAAATATTTGACTCAATGACATCAAATTAAAAGAAATGCCCACAATTAATGAACTAACTACACAATTAATACAATTTCCATTTTTACTCACACTTATTTATTAACATAAAAGCTAGGTATCTTAAACTAGACAAAGGCATGAAATGAAAAACACAAAATGAAAGAGACGTCATACTTTTTTTGTAAATTACATACCTTTCTCCGCCAACGGTTAAATAAAACAGGAGAGCTGAAGTTTGAGATGCACGAAGGCGGAATACTAACGTCTATTATTTATATTCGACTGAGATGAGAAGATTTACATAAACCGCGGCAGCTGTTTATCAGGAACACTCATTAAGTATTCACAGCCACAGGAGCCATAGATAGACTGTCACTGACTGAACGAACAACGAACTCTGATTTCTGAATTATGACTTGACAGCCTATCTGAAGTTAAGGGTTGATTTTGATGACGTACCTTAGGGGTCCATTACACGCTTAGGTAAGCGTCATTCCATCATGCCATCATGCCGTCAATCATGAATGTTATTGGTCAAACGACTATTAGACGATATATTAATGGTCAATCACGGCATGATTGATGGTTAAACTGACAGCAAAACCTACCGTGTAATGGACCCCTTACATATAACGGAGTAAATAGGGATGTGAATAGAAATAACATGGTCAGCTAAATTATGAAATGAAACTATGGACTAAGATAGTTACTTATATGTATGTAGTAACAGAAATAACAAAAATATCTGGTAATTTACCTAGGTACTTACTTGAAATTTTAATAACCATGTTATCTCTATTCACCCCGTTTCACTCGGTACAAGGGCTCAAGCAAGTATTTTTTCCATTGCTCACGTTTAAGGGCGTTTAAGTTATAGTTTCGGGGGAGAAAGTTTGAGATTCAGAAGGGTTAAATATAAAAAAAAAATTGAATAATGTGAAAACTAACAAAAGGCTGGTTTAAAAAGGCGGGAGTGAGGAGCCAGTGAGCTGCCAGCTGGGTGCGCCCATGCTTCCTTTGCATGTTACATTTACGGATATACGCGTCATCGACAGTGCGTTAAGTAAAAAAATACGTGTGGCACTCGGGGACTGCCGCGGTAAAGCTATTGCATAGCATTTTTTATGAACTTATGCAATTATAATAAATAATAATTTTAATTTGAATTTGAATTTGATTTCCGAGTTCCGAGTTCCGAGTTCCGAGTTCCGAGTTCCGAGTTCCGAGTTCCGAGTTCCGAGTTCCGAGTTCCGAGTCTGAGTCTGAGTCTGAGTCTGAATTTGAATTTGAATTTGAATTTGAATTTGAATTTGAAAACTAACAACATAAGCAATTATAATTACTTACGTTAAGCGAAGCTACTTCGGAGCAGCTCGGATCGATTCGTGCGAGCTCGGAGTTGGGGGTGTTACCATTTTTCGTTACGGAATTTCTGGATTCGGTCTCCACGCTCAAGGCCCGCGATAGAAGCTATGCAATAGCTTAAAAATCCTTGGAAAGAAAGAATCCGAGCCCTAAATCCGAGTAGATAAATTTCTTTATAATTAAGCTTAGTTTTTGTGTCGTTTAAGAGAGCCACGATCCATGATGTTCCTGCACGTATGCGTATCAAAATGAGAGTGGGCTATGATAGGAATAATATGCCTTGTATTGAGAGTTGAGTTTATGACTGAAGTAAAGTTATGCTCGCTGCGAATGTTGCATTACCTTCTGTATCACTGGATGGTAGTCATCTTGAAATATTAATGAAAATAATAAAAACACCTGTTGGAGCGAATTATGTATATCAAATTATGCTCCACTCCAAGAGCCCTCAATAGCCAAATAGCCATACAACGGAGCAGTGATTGATGTTTGATTTATTGACTCTGTCCTCTCTGGTCTTAAGTATTTGTTATCTATGGTGTTTGTTTTGTTTACATTTTGTTACAATATTTACATCCCAATCTCACTATAATTTAGAAAAAACACGTATTATAATCAAGAATTTGAATAAGAATAAATAAATAGAAGAAGCAAAATTCGATACATGTACATACACCATTTTTTGTTTACTTACTTGACAATGGTGAAATAATACAGGTGATAATGTTGCAGAAAAGATTAACGATTAATAAAAACATAACACTATGTTTCCCTTCGTTGAGGAAATCCTCCAGAGGCTTGACACACAGTTGCAAGCCCATCGCTGTTTACACATAAGTATTTCGGTGAGTGAGTACAATAAATAAATTTTCTCCAAGCCCTTTCTATCACCAAACAGATACATTGGTATTCCTCTTATTACACATAGCATTTCAGAGCATTGCAACATTCATTTTGAGAGTTCAGTCAGAGAAAAACTCCTTGAGTCTATTTCCATAAAGCCATTCTCTTAGAATTTCCAATTTGTTAACTATTCAGGTTACTTCTAGGCCAGCCTTTAGACCCCCAATCCTGATTTTCCTATCAGGGTTGGTAGGTTGTTCGACTGCATCAGAATCTTATTCGTTGTTTAGCAAGTGCACCGACAATGTGAGGTTGGCTAGGGACTCAAGGATGTTTCTAGCGCTACCTACACCCTCTATACACAGAGTCATGTTCCTTTAATATGGGCCATCTTGGAGTTACAATGATACTATATAGTATACTAGCTGATGCCCGTGGCTCCGCCCGCATGGATGTCGGTTATCATGACCAAATGTATACTGATGTATAAGCTATATTATTGAAAATTTTCATTAGAATCCATTCAGTAGTTTTATGTGAAAGAGTAGCAAACATCTATACTTACTTATAAACTTTCGCATTTATAATATTAGTAGGATTATCATCAGAAGTAAAGATGTGTTGTTTTGCAAAATTCCAGGATCAATGTTTCATACAAGATGCAAGTTGACCCACACAAGACACAAGTTGTCTCACATAAGACACAAATTGTCTCACACAATATGCAAGTTGTCTCTCAAAATGCAAGTTGTCACTCACAAGATTCAAGTTGATCGACACATGACTAATTGAATAAAGCTATCTCCCAGGTAAATATTTCTATACTATGTCAATTTTTAGTACATAGTTATCTACTAAAATATATATTTAACCTTCTTAAACCCCAATGAAGGCACCATTATCAGATCTCAACCATCGATCGGGCATCGAGGTTAGCTTGGGCCCTAAAATACCCATCATAAGTGCACTATACACATAACTAAATGTTTTCCTTGAATAATGTCCTATTAACACATGATAATTTAACTCGATTTACAGGTTAAAATTTCATCTGTTGGATTGGATCCAATCCAAGTATATGGAGTAGGTATCATCTCAACGAAACAGATTATATTGTTGTATACTGCACTAAATTGACTACCTACACCAACAATATAACCTTGAAATGGTTCAAGAGCCACAGCGTTTACGAGGCAATGCTTATAATGCAGTGGACGGGCTTGCCAGAAGAGGATCTGACATGGTTGCGATGGTACCTGAGTCCATAATACGAAACCCCTTTGCATACCTGTGAAGGATAATAAACAATTGAACAAGAGAACAACACAACAGTTACTGGATAAACCTAAAAGAATGTGGACAGGCCAGAGAAGCACTCCCTGTACTTGAAAATAGAATAACCAGGCATCTTTCGACGAGTCCATAATACCAATTCTCTTCCCATACCTATGAAGTATAATGAACAATCGATTGAGAAAATAACACAACAGTTACTGGATAAACCTGGAAGAATGTGGACAGGCCAGAGAAGCACTTGTACTTGAAAATAGAATAACCAGGCCAGACTAATTGGCAACTACGCCTACAACTGCCATCACAGGGCCCGGCTCTTTCAATAAACACTTTTATTTTAGAACAGCCCTCTCTGCAAAGCCTGCATGAGAGAGGAAGAAACAGCGCCACATGTGCTCCTATACTGTCCTGGAATGGCCACATACAGGGCTAAGTAGTTGGCAGTCGGTTCATGGAAAATAACGAGGTCCAGCCAAAACTGCTGAAAGCTTCAGATGCAACTGAAATAAACGCTAGGATGATGAAGAAGGGCTAAGTACTTCAAAAATACAAGTACACTGCATGAGATCACTTACTTGGGACCTAGATGAGAGAGTTGTAGTGGATCGAGTGAAAAACCAAAAGTCACGCAAAGAATCGCACCTTGACGTGGAGTTGCGGATACCAACCCGTGATACTATACCATACCATGAAGTTTGTTGTAAATTTTCATACATCTCAATGATGGTGATGCGATGTGAAGATTGCACAGAGCATAACAATACTGCCCATACTCAAGATATGCCTCAATATGAGAATGTACGGTAAAAATTACATATTTGAATTTGAATGTAATTTATTATGTCAATATATTATATGTATTTTGGAATCTATACCAGTATTTTTGTAATACGACCATCATGTGGAATATAAAAGAATAGCATTTATTTGCTTATAAACAAGGTAACCAGAGATATTATAGGATTTGGTTACAAGCACCACTTGTTTAACTGCAAACTTTGGGATGCCTATTTCAGTGAACTTCCTACATTATTATCAAAAATAGCAATAAAAAAAATAGCAATTGTTAAATACTAACATGATTAACTATAGTTGCGGCACGCTATGATGGCCGTTTTGACACGACTGGTTTTGCTCGTTTTCTCTTTCAACGGCCATCATAGCGTGCCATTTTTATTCTTAATTTATATTAATGACCTCCCTTACTACGTAAGGGACAAACATAGTATTATTTTATTTGCTGACGATACTTCGTTAATATTTAAAATTAAGAGGCAACTAAACAATTATGACGAAGTGAATGGTGCAATAACAAGAGTGGTCCATTGGTTTAGTACAAACAATCTTTGCCTAAATGGGAATAAAACTAAATGTATTAAATTTACCCTACCTAATGTTGCACAGGTGGAAACCAATGTACAACTCAATGGTCAGGTGTTGAACCTTGTGGAATCAACAGTGTTCTTAGGTTTGAGTATTGATGCCAAACTGCAGTGGGGATCACATATTGAAAAAATAGCCAATAGATTAAGTTCAGCTTCCTACGCTGTAAAAAAGATTAGGACTCTGGCAGATGTGGATACGGCTAGAATAGTTTATTTCAGTTATTTTCATAGTATTTTGAGCTACGGAATTCTCCTTTGGGGTAGTTCCGCGGATTTGAATACAATATTTATATTACAAAAGCGGGCTGTGCGAGCTATTTATAATTTGGGCCCAAGAGTCTCCCTCAGAGAAAAGTTTAAAGAAATAGACATTCTGACCGTAGTGTCACAGTACATTTTCGAGAACCTAATGTATGTTAAGAAAAATATTTCCAAATTTCCAAAAATATGTGACAGGCATAACATAAATACGAGACATAAAAACAATCTTGTAGTCTGTGATACCAGACTCCAAAAAATTAGCAGTTCTTTCCAGGGTAACTGTATACGCTTTTTTAACAAGCTCCCTAAATTAGGGATTTACCTATAAATAAATTTAAAAATGTAGTTAAGAGGAAATTGTGCCAAAAGGGCTATTATAAAATACAAGAATATTTAGATGATAAACTTGGAAATGAGCTGTTCACTCATGCATGCTTCTCAAACAAATTATTGTATTTAGACTAAGTAGACTAAGCATTATTTGTAAATAGACCAAAAAAAAAAAAGCCCGCTGAGTTTCTTGCCGGAGTCTTCTCAGGCCAGGGCCGCGTTTCGAACCGGTGGTCCATTTGCTAACCTAGTCTTTAGTACATAATTATATATTTTTGACGTTTTGTAAGTGCCGTTTTAATGGTCTATACAGAGTAAATGATTTTTGACTTTGACTTTGACTTTGACTAACTATAACAAGCCGGTACACCTGTGGATTGACGAACGGGGGGTGATTTAGGTGCAGCTGTTTCACTGCAGCTGACCGTATATGTATATTCTCTATAGCGTAATATTAATTTTTTCGTTCATAGTCATAGGTAAATACAATGTTCAAGACAAGTGCCTGATGGATGTCTGACCGCAACACAAGGCGGTACGTGGGTTGCTATAATTTATACCACGTAGTCGAGTCTTTCGTAGCTTTTAAATGAATAACTGTTCATTTTTTTTCCATTTGTTTTTGATTTGAACTTATGTTAAGACAATACCATGTACATTAATGAAATTATAAAGCAATTATGAGTACTTTTAATAGCTTTTCCAATAGCTCAGTTGGTCACATCACAGCTGCATTCCTCTTGTATGGGTCTGGTCGCGGGTTTGGAGCCCTGTCTTGGCTGTTGACTATTTCCGACTTAACACATAACAAACCAATACTTATAACGTAGGAGGGTGGCCCACTCCAATATTGTAGTGTATTAATTGCTCTCATAAAATGTGTAAAACGTGTTATTACAGTTTAGTTCAATTATTCATCTCCTTTTGTCGGCACTTCTACTCTCAAATTCTGTTTTCCCAGTGTATGCAGCTACCTGGATTGCGTTCTCGGAGCTGCTCATGAGGTCCTGCGTAGCAAAAGTAGATGGGCAGCACACGTTAGTAGGTGGGCCATGGTCTTTTTTTATACCACTTAGGTCGCTGACAAGCACACGGCCCACCTGATGGAAAGTGGTTACCGTGGTCTATGGACGAGTGCGGGGAGTTCCACTCATGCTGCCGACCCTGTAAGAACAGAGAGATTCTGTGCCGTCAGTCACAGTCAGTCTCCACACTCACAGTGCCGCATCATCCGAGAAACCCAGATTAAAGTTCCCAACATTGATGAAATCCGCTCTGAGCATAATGTGAGTACCCAGTTTAATCTATATTTTTATTTCATTCAATACATATTAATACATTTTATAATTTATTTGAATGCATTTTAAGCTGCGTTTACATACTCGCGGCAGAGCGAGGGAAGTGGCGAGAGAAGTGGGCAGAGACGTGGTGTGAATGGTATATTCGTCATGCCGCGAGTACTGCCGCGTATGTTGCGCAAATACTAGCGCGATGAACTATACGAGACCGCTAGATGGCGCTAATCTCAGTAAACACGACTTTCGTTATTGCTCCTCGAATATTTACTTTTAAAAATATTTATATCGATCTACGGAAAGTGTATAGTAGTTGAAACTGATAGTTTTTATTAATAATCTATTTAATTAATTCGCTATGCTGTAAAAGCTTATTGCGTACACTGCTACAGCGTTGTCCTCCATACGTTTACGTCCGTCTCCGTTGCAGGGCGAATACTGTAATGCGGACCAACGCGATGATGGGAGTGTGTGAATGCTAGGGCATTAATCGCGCGAATATTTCTGGCAACACGATGAGCAATGCGAGCGGCAGTATGTAAACGCGGGGTTACACAAGTTATTTTAGTCTTATTTTTTTCAATCCAATATTTGCAATCATGTACTAGGCGCGCAGATACACAGAAGAGATCGAAGCGTTGTTTTGAATACATCGAGAAGAATTTGAACATTATGAATACATGCGGGTCAAGAGAACACACATTGCGTTATAAATGAGGACATAATACTTATGCAGCTGAGGTCTTGTTAAAATGGGGTTGCCCAAGTAATTCGTACTAAAAGGTTCCTGGTCTAACATAAAATGACCTCCCTGGCTGAGATATTGTTATCTTGTTTACGAGTCGGTGGCAGAGCAGGGAACGAACTGAGACAGATATATTTAATTATGTCTGTTTTGTATAATATGTGATAGTGTGGGGTGTGACATTCAGGGACGGACTGGGCCGGAAGTGGCCATTTAACTGTTATTTATTATTACATTATTCCTTCATTAATCAATTTGAAAAATTGGGCAGTTATTAATAGAAGTGAATTAGTAGATAGGAATATACTCTGAACGCGCTAAAATAATTTCAGTAACTACCGATCCGAATTGAAAAAATCTTTTTCTGTTGAATAGACCGTTTATTGACGAAGGTTATAGGCTACATAACATCAAGCTACTACAAAAGGGAGCGGAGCAGTGATCATAAATGTCAACAAATCCGGCGGATTTCCATACATCTATACTGAACATATTGAAGAGGAAATATTTGTATTTTTGTATTCGACTAAACTCAAAAACTACTGGACCGATTTCAAAAATTCTTTTACCATTAGAAAGCTGCTTTATCACTGACTAACAAAGGCTATATTATATTTTAAAAAAAATAGGGATCCTTACTAGAACTTCAATAATGTAATCCAAGGTGTAAAAAAATTACCTAAAATATTTCTTACATCGCGTGCGCTGCGAAAACTATTGATGATAGAACAAAATAATGTACTGCGGAAATATACTACTTAAAAGGGTCTACATAAAATCCGTGATAGCATATGTCTATCTCCTAAGAAAAACCCACAGCAACCATTTTTATCTTTTACAAATTACAAAAAAATAATGTGTCATTTTCGATTTGAGCAATTTTTAACAATACAGTACTATTCCTTATCCAATTAAATGCGTTAGACATATTGAGCATTTAATGTAGATCAAAATTGCCATTCAAACTATATATTATGATTACAATGAAGAACTTCAGAGTTATCGCAATTTGAAAAAAAAAAATAACGACGAAATAAATTCATGCAGATAGGTATATACCGATCTAAGTCAGACCACGGAATTAAATATCTTTGTATTAATTCTTATCTAAATAAATTATTTCGTATTCGAGATTGTTTTAATACCCCTGTTGATTACTTTTTGAATTATTGAAATAGGACGTTCTATTCAAAAGATATTACGAAATTTTAAATGTCAATAAATCCAGTAGATGGGATGGGAGGATATGTCACGAGCGAAGACGAGGGAGGTCAGAACAGAAGATGCAACGGGAACGGGATCCGAATGCGTGGTCCGGAACCTCCATGCAATGCACCCTGTACCTGGGCAACGGATGCGGCGCTGCTACCTACGGCAAATACCGGCCGCAACGGGAGTGACCCTGTAGAGTGTAGAGGGACGCTTAAAGGCTACCTGTCCCTCTGACTACCAGAGGGCACAGTGGAGACCAGACCTGGGGAGGGCTGGTCACCGAGCGCAGGCGTGGGGAGTCGAGGAGCGTGGAACTACAAGTAGTGCCATTAGGTAGAGCCACGAGGAAGTCACGGGAATATGCCCAAGGCAATTTTACACCCCCGACATCTGAAGACCCGAGATGGCATATGGTTTTAGTTGGCCCAAGTTCGACATAACCGCTCCTGATGGCCGACGGGGGTGGTATCCGAGGGACTTCAGTATCAGTACGTAAGAAAAGCTGGAACGGAATCCGAATTCCACGCGGGCGGAGCCGCGGGCAACAGCTAGTAACTCATAAACGTCAAATCCCATAGGGTAGACTGGGTACGGTTGAAACGGTGGACGGTTGAAACAAACCAAATATCTCGTGAACAGTGCGTGATGGGGTGAGGGGTACAAGGGGAGAATGAAGCGGGCGACTAGTCGAAACACGAATTTTAGTTTTACGTCGGGCTTCGGGCGACGTGCTTGTCAATAGGAGGCCCCATTGTGTTTTTTGACGGAAAAGTAAGTATTTTTGTACCTACATTTTTGCGATTATTAGGATTTTGTTTAAAGTTACAGTATTGAAAGTTTTATTTCGTTTTAATTAAAGCTTTTAGAATATGGCAGTATGAGTAGTTTTTATTTAAATTTATTATTATTTTTACTGTGAACCGTTTTATATCAAGAGGCGTATTGGGGACAGTTGAAACATTATTTGTGGGTACGGTTGAAACAATTTATTTATTTAGTTTTCTTGTTTCTTAGATGCCAAGGGTACGCCAAAGAATCCAATATTCAAGCTAGCTTTCGCACAACTGGTATTGTTCCGTTTAATCAGCATTTGTTTACAGAACTCGGATTTTGCACCTGCGTTTGGCCTATCAGATAGGCCAAATTCAATCGAAGCAGCTAATGGTCCTATTCAGAACATCACAAATGGATACAAACAACGCACAGTATGTAAAATGCATGGGCACATGAAGAGTTCACAGAAGGTGGCCTTAGTTATGTTTGCCACAATTGTGACTCCGAATGAACTCGTAAGTCGTAACCATGCAAGTATGTATTTTTGTTTAAAATATTAATTGTTATGGAAATAATGTATTTAGTTTTATTAAATATTATTAGATGATTATTAAAACATGATAATTGATTATATTTTGTATTATTTGCATGTGTTTCAACTGACCCCAGGCACTGTTTCAACCGACCCTGGCATGGGGACGGTTGAAACAAAAGACAGATTTTTTTTTATATGATCTTACACAGAAAATATTACACACTGATCTCAAATAACATTGCCCATTAGTAGACAGATACAAGGTCTTTTATTTAATATATTTCCGTCATCGCTCACTTAACAAATCCCGATGCTATGCACGATAAACGCTAAAATGTTTCAACCGTACCCAGTCTACCCTACATTTGTCATTCAATTCTAAATTACGCCGGCCAACGAATTGCCACTTGTCTAAGGGGGCTGGTCTGGATCTGACTGGTCTCATAGGCAGAATACAGATAACATAAGTAGGTACATATTTAGGTTTATTGTAAACAAATTAAAGTGACAACAAGAAAGTGTTTGACTTTAGTATCCCAATCAGTTCTTTTTCTCTAAGAACGCCATATAGCTGAGCAGCTTATTAAAACAAAATTTTTAAAGCGCTGATATTATATATACTCGTACCTTCCTACTTCTATTACACGAACAAAAAAGTTATGCATAATCTACATTCCTAATTTTACCGAAATGATGATCCGAAATATTATCGAGCGTGTAGATTCGAACATAACACGAAGATAATATACAGAATCATATAAAAACTATATTTATTTCGTTCCGTAATAGTGCGTCCAGTCCGACCCTGGACTCGTTTGCATCTTTGTAGGTAATACAACGAATGTATTTTTTATATCACCGGTTTGAAGGTGACGGATCCGTCGACGCAGCGAGCGTCGATATAGCTCCCGATACTTCTGCGCTCCTAGTCTTGCTTGACACGAGTCAAGGTCTAAATGTTGTAACTCATTTGAATCAAAGTTTCCTCACAATATTTCGTTATTTTTAGTTCTTTGTGTTTTTCACAGAGCGCTGACTGAATAATACGTTTTCAAAACTAAATTGTTAGGACTGCGTTCACGTCAGTAGGTAGTGTATAGTGTGATGGCACGGATTCGAACCCGTGACCTGTTGATCGTAAGGTCGACTTTTTCACCACTGAGCTACCATATTTTTTTTTGTTATTAGGACTTTGATTAGTACTATTACCAATTACTAGTTTAACTTCACTAAATATTAGTTTAAAACTGAGGCGGCAATACCTAAGTAAGTACCTACATACGCAAGTGTCACATTGTGTTGGTACCTACCTAACAACCTAAACTTCATTTGTCTTATCATTTTAATTTTCATTGAAGTAGACCAAAACTAAGACCACAAATTACTAACGCCGTAATTATCTTCTCATATATAAAACTCTTAAGGCTGGAGCAGACCAAATGCGTATGCGTCACTACGACGTATTCGTTCGCGTTGTTACGGCGTAACCCGTTGTCACACCGGGTTACGCATACGTCTACGCTTACGGTCACGGAATCGAGCCGAGTACGCAACGGACCATTTATTTACTGTTTTCAACGCTTGTGTTGTGTTGTGCAAGATGTCTGATGAAGATTGGGTACATGGAAAAAGTAGTTCATCTGATGAGGAAGAAGCTCTATTACTACTATTGTGCCAGAATAATTCTGCAAGTGCAAAAAGAATATGGGATCTTCTTCTTCTTTATTTTTTGGGTTGTAAATACAGTCATATTTACGGACAATTTCAATAAGTTGTTCTTTTTTTCCACTTTCTTTTTTATAATAAATCAAAACACCATTAGCACTACGTAATTACCGGTATTGTTTGTAAGTAAGTACAACTGACTGCGTATGTACGCGCGTAGGGCAGCGCACAGCAAATCTACGTACGTGTTCGAACTTGTTCGGTGCGCCGTCCAATACGGAGCGCCATTGAATACAACGTCATCAATTCGATGTTGCCGTTCTGCTCTGCGTAAGGTACGGCGTAGGTCGCGTAGCCTGTTTGTGTCTTGGGAGCTGCATTGCGTAGGGCTACGCATCACGTCCACGTGCACGTCTACGTTACGCAAGCGGTGTGTCCTGTCTTATACAGTTCCATACATTACAACTCAGTGGTACGCGCACGTTTACGCTTACGTCTACGTATACGCATTTGGTCTGCTCCAGCCTTAAGTCCTGACTGACTGACTCACTTAGAGACAACGCACAGCCTAAACCGCTGGTCCTAGAGACTTGAAATTTATAGAGAGTGTATGTTTTGATGCGTGGAGGTGTACTAAGATACGATTTTTCGAAATTCAGACCCTAAGTGCCTAAAAAGTGCCAAAAACGTACTTTCTTATAACTCAAGAATGGCTGAACAGATTCTCATGATCTTTGCTTTATTGAATTTGGCTTTGTCGCCGAATAGCAATTATCACAATTAAAATGTGGCAAATTCACGAAATAATGTAATATTAAAGAAAATACGAAATATTATGGCGCTAATATCGCTAGCAAAATTGTTACCATGACAAAGGAACTAAAGTGATGTTGTCAACGCTAAGTCACATTTTGATCTGTCAAATGATAATATTTATAAAAATGTCACTCTCTGTCACGTATAATATGCAAGAATGTGAAAAATATTGTGTAAGAGTTATGTACTGCAGTTTCTTAATTTAATTGATTGGAAATAGAAAAAAACCATATGATAGCAGCGATGATAGCTATCTAGAGCTATATAAAAGAATATACCTGTATATAAAAGAAAGCCTAAAAGTAATACAGCACATTATCATCCAGATCAATCCTCATTTACAAGCTCTCAAACAGTAAGGTACCTATGTGAATTTATATCTATTGACGCCGCCGATATAACACAAGGGGCGGCTTCATAGCTAGAAACAAAATAACAATTTATATCAATGGCTAGAAACGTTTCACCAAATAAACGAACGCCTGGCTTCTAGAAAACTTCACTTTCTTTCTTGATGAGAAGTATACTAAGGCAACAATAATAGAGATGGCAGAACACAATTCAATAACTTCCACTTATCAGCTGTGGGCTCAATTACTCAAGCACAGAGCACTTCTGATTAAGATGACAAAGAATATAATACAAAATGTTTATTTTCTTAATATTATTTTTAGATAATTATAAAAAAAATTAAACCACCACAAATTTCAAGTATGTTCTTTTTTTTGTATTCATTTTTGACGTATCACATAGTAATTTATGTATCCTCAGCATTTACCAACGCATTGGAGGACGTCTTCAAGACGCTGGAGTAGTTACATCTCGCACCTTCGGTTCGCCGATGACATCATCAAAGTTGCGGAGTCGCTAGAACAACGGGGCGAAATGCTGCACAGCCTGAATGGAGCTGCTCGACAAGTCAGCCTCGGTGTAAACTTGGATAAAACCAAGATTATGTTCAACGAACATGTTGTACTGAGACCAATTGCCATCGAAGGAGCGACACTCGAAGTTGTTCAAAAATATTATCTACCTGGGGCAGGTTATCCAGCTCGGTAAAACCACCTTCGAGAAAGAAATAGCCAGAAGAATTCAACTGGGGTGGGCAGCATTTGGCAAACTACGTCGGGTCTTCTCCTCCCCCCTGCCGCAATGCCTCAAAACAAAGGTTTTCGACCAGTGCGTCCTGCCTGTTATGTTACCTATGACCTACGGTGACGAAACGTGGCCACTGAAGGTGGGGTAGTCCGTGACCTAAAAGTCGTGCAGCGGGCTATGTAGCGAGCTATGCTTGGAGTTTCTTTGAAGGATAGAATTCGAAACGAGGTCATCCGACATAGAACCAAAGTTACCGACATAGCTAACGAAGATCCAACTTTCTGTTTTGGAAATTAGTTTCGAAAACAAAATTATTATTCTTTCTTGGAAACCAGGTTCGTTAAAAGAAAAATAATTCTGCTATGGAAACCGGTTTTCAAACCTTCGTTTCCAATCTGGCCGTAGGGTTGCAGAATAAGCAAGCTGAAGTGGCAGTGGGCTGGCCACATCTGCCGAAGGACTGATGGCCGTTAGAGCAGACGAGTCCTAGAGTGGATACCGTGAGAAGGAATACGGAAGGTGGGACACCTCCTAGCCAGCTGGACCGACGATCTGCGAAAGATGGCTGGGACGTACTGGATGCGGAAGGCGGAGGATCGGCAAACGTGGCGCATATTAGGAGAGGCCTATGTCCAGCAGTTGACTGCAATAGGCCAATTGATGATTTTTTGTATCCTTAGCATACAACAGCAACCTTCATAGTTATGGTATACTGATGATATCGCACTGGTTGACAGGGCTCTTAAAAGCAGGTGGAATCTCAGTTCTAAAAGAGCTTACGAACCTCTTTGATTCCGTCATCCAGCAGAACTTAACATGGAACTGTAGTGCGGTGGTACTGTTCTCCAAAAAAGGCTATAAGGTCTTGCTGAAGAATTATAAGACTCCTGAGTCATATCTCTATAGAAGTTTTGTTCTTGGGAATCGTCTTGAATAGTTGTGAATTCCAGCCACTGGAGCAAGCCGGGTTTTAAAAGGGTTATAGTGTTGCAGCCAATACTGTTGAGCAAATTATACAAAAGACCTGAGAGTATAATCAGTCGCTATGTATGGCATTTGTAGATTACGAGAAGCCTTCTGACATCATCTAGACCTGGGCTGCTCGTGCTGATACGATATTTTCATTGCTGAGATGGTAATTTTCGATTAGAAGACGAAACCCAGAAAGAGATATAGGTACGTCGAAGGGTCGACAAGGGTTGGGCAACATTGGAAAATTCGTCGAGGTTTCTACTCCCCTGTTATGACTCATGGGGCCCAAATGTGCAAACCGACAGCATATGTCCCCAACATACGGTGGAGGATCGAGTGCTATGGCATACTTTGGGTGAGGCATAAGTCCAACAGTGGACTGAAATAGGCTATTGATTGATTGATTGATAAGAACGAAATGTTAGGCAATAGTAATTTTTTCTTACCAGTCTTTTTCTAGCCATTTACTAGCTATTGGTATAAAGATACTAATAGTATTTTTATTTTGTTGTAATATTCTAAAAATCTACCACTTTTTTGTAAGACAAGGCCGATGTTTCTTACAGTTTTCATTTAATATTTTGAAAAAAAAACACTACTGAGAGAGCGAAATAAGCCTTTCGGAACATGCCATCCGTTTCCCAATACACCCGTTCCCAAAACATCCGTTCTATTAGAGACGTGTGTCGAAAGTTTATACAACAATTACTATTAGAACTATCGGGATACTTATATTTATACAACAAGTCCGTCAGTTTAGAAAAAAATACTATTGGTGATGGTAGTCGACATCCACGCAGGCGGAGCTGCGGGCGAAAAGCTAGTTAATTATAATTTCTCATATTTATCAAATAAATGACTGTGATTATGGCCTCGTTGGAATAAATGCTTAATATACCTACTAAAAGAACTGAATTTTTCAGCAGACCTAACCTCGAAATAGCGCTATCTGTCATTATGGAAAGTGGACCAAGTACCTACCTTCTAGTCTAGTTTATTAGTTTACTGTGTTAATGTTGTTATACGTTGACGTTCCAATAGATGGCAGTGTTTCGGTTAAACGATGCGTTATCTCCGCAGGATTTTTTCAAAAATCCTTACGGGACAAATCTCAGTGACAACTGAGTATTTCCTGTTGTTCCTAAGAGGATGCGTAAGTCACAAATTCACAATGATACAATGGAATAAGTATTTACATATCTGTTACACTGTACTCCTAGTTTTTTCTTCACAATGAACGATGAACACCAACAGACTGTCACCTCACATTTGCTGTAGTTATAGTGCGCGCCAGTTAGTGCGGCAATACAGGTCATTCACCCCTCTCTACCACTGACACGTTATTGCTTGCGAATAAAATAATACTACAAATACTAAATAAACAATACTAGAAATTAATTCCTTTTCCTATGTGCGCGCATCCAACAATGGCGGTCGGCCATGTTTAAAAAAAAACATGAGGTTTGAATGTAACTTTTTTTGACTGTTTTTTTTTCTGTACTTAAAGAAAAAAAAAAGTTAAATTTGAGTGAAAATTTTGTTTATTAAAAAAATATTAAGTACAAGTTGAAATTATTTATTTAAATACGAAAATGCATCAAATGAACATACGATAGGCATATTAATTTATTCGAACTATTAAACACGTTCTTTTTTGTATCGTAACTTTTTTAAGAACATAGAAACTTAACCTATAAAAAAAAAAAATCTATACCTCACTTGTGAATAATAGCAATGAAAAAGTCACAGTTCGGAACTCAGACTCGGAACTTTTTTTTATTTTGCTTTGCGAACTTCATTTTCTTCTCATGTCATATTGTTGAACATTGTTGATTTTTTTTTGCATTACTTTATTTCCTCGCTGAGGTGGGATGAAAAGTTACGTGTTGCACTCGAGTGCAAAGATTTTTCACCTTGTGCTCTTTTGATTCCCTCGCTTACGCTCAAGATTCTAATTTGTGAATCACTCGCTACGCTCGTGATTCAAATTTAGAATCTTTCGCTTGCTCGGTCATCAAAACTGAGCACGCGGTTAAAAAGCAACTTTGCACTCTTGTATAACAAATAACTATTAATTCTTTATTTTTAGTGGCATCTCTGGTAGCTCTTCGTAAAGAGATGTTGAGCGGTAAAATTACCATGCTAAAATACGGTAAAAAACAATATTTTACGTAAAATTTGGTATTTTACGGTAAAATTCGGTAATTTTCGGTAAAATATCAGTAAGAAGGATATAATTTTTTCGATTAAAATAATATAGTATATCCAGAGTCATAGGAAGTCCACTGCTGGACATAGGCCTCCCCTATAGATCTCCAATAAGACCGGTTGGAAGCGGCTCGCATCCAACAGTGGACTTCCTATGGCTGAAATGATGATGATGATGATATCCAGAGTAAACAGTGAAAATGTATCATTGTCTATTGTTACATTTATTTTATAAAGACAGTAAGTATAAAGAATAAAAAAAGCAGTACCTACAAGTATAAAAACTCTCAGAATTAACAAATTGTTTCATTTTCATTATCAATCAATCACTTAGCCTATCGCAGTCCACTGCTGGACATATATGCCTCTTCCAATATGCGCCACGTTTGCCGATCCTCTGCCTTCCGCATCCAGTCTGTCCCAGCCACCTTTAGCAGGTCGTCAGTCCACCTGGCTAGGGGTGTCCCACCTTCCGTTTTTCTTCTCGCGGTCTCTACTCTAGGACTCGTCTGCCCCAACGGCCACCAGTTCTTCGACAGATGTGGCCAGCCCACTGCCACTTCAGCTTGCTTATTCTGCGAGCTATGTCGGTAACTTTGGTTCTATGTCGGACAATATGAATGTGGTCCACGGTACCATAGCCTTTTCGAAACCCGACTTGCTTAGGTGGCTGGAACTCGTCGAGCTTACCCGTACATAAGGCGATTTGTGACGACTCTCGAGAACAACTTGTAGACATGGCTCAAGAGTGAGATGGGCCTATAATTCTTCAGCAAGGTCTTATCACCTTTTTTGAAGAACCCTGGTGTTCCCTGATCTCACATTTTGATATCGCAACATAATACGCGCGGGATTCAAAACAAATTGAAATTTAAAACGTTCTAAGTCGCCGGTAATTTTCCCGTACCTAATTTATAAAAATGACCGTAAAATTACCGTATTTTATCTGCGTTTTCGGTAAAATTACGTAATTTTGCATCCCAACGGGGGTCCCCGTGTATTATGATAAGCGAGCGATATTCATTAGCGACAGTTTTTGTACTGGAAGCGATACGTCAAGTAACATATTGTTTTTTTCGAGATGAAGGTGGGTAAATGACAACAAGGCTAACTGGCAAATAGTACCTATAGCCACGTTATCGCCAGGGGCGCCGACAGCAAATTCAGGGAGAGAAAATACGAAAATAAGTTTCAATAATATGCTTTCTGCAAATAATTTATGTAATTTTCTTCTATTTCGATCCGTTTAGCATTGATACGTTTCCACAGTGAGTGACATAAAAATAAATGTGAGGGCGAACGTTTTAAACGTAACGTAACGTTTTTTTAGACTATAAATCGTGACGCTACTACTAAAGGAAGCAGAGCAGTGATCATAAATGTCAATACATCCGGCAAATATCCATACATTTCAAGACTAAAAAATACTAACTCAAAAGGGTGATACGCGGTTTCTAAAAATGCCACGGGCGGAACCGGGGCCGTTCAGCTAGTCTATTAATAAAACAACCCAATTTATAAATAAATATTATTCAATTTAACATACGCATCGATGATCAAAGTCTCAACCAGAACATTCCACCACGCAGTCTGCTGTACTCCATCAGGCCTTCAGTCGTCCCTATGGCGGCCACCGTCGGGCATTTGTTGTAGAGGTACCGAGTGCACACTTCGTGTACGTCTTTAGCATGCACGCGGTCTATGGCTGTGATCGTCTCCAGTAAACTTGGACGATGTCCGCTGTATAAGGTCCATCTGAAAGAAAAAGGGTAGGTGCCTTTAATAACTAGATACTATTTGTACTGATAGGAATGCCTATTGTTTGTGGTTCCCATGGGTTACGGGAGCCGGATCAAAATTACAAACGGGCAAAACCACAAGTAAGATTTTTTTAAATGAAATTGTGTCTAACTGTAAAAAAAACTGAAAATGATAATCATAATATCTACATATACAACAGCCCACTGTTGTATATCTATTATGATTATGTATCATTTTCAGTTTTTTTTTATTTTGAAACTTACACTGTACCTACATAAATACCTTACTTAAAAGCGGTGATATCACCGAAAAACTTTCTTAATTTAAGGTATGAATCCGAAGCCGACCGCAACCGCATACAACAAATGCAGACGATGCAGTAGAATATAGCGTATAGTAGGTATCCATTACTCTTAACCTCCGATACGGATAAAGTGGACCGTTGAGAAGGCGCAATGAATAACGCGTAATTCTGCTGTGTGCGTGCAATTGTCGTATGCCGTCGGCTTCGCAATCATACTTTTATTGGCGCTTAAGCTTACCTCCCTACATCATGACAGGTTTTCACAGAACTCTGCATTTTTGTCAAATATATAGACTTGAAGATCCTCTTCGCCCTCTCGACCTCTGCCTCGGTGATAACGGTGCAGAGGTACATCCACTCGTCTAGTATGAACAATGACATGTCGTCAAGATCCATTGTATCACATAGAAATTGTATGCCCCATAATCCTGTATCTTTGTAGTTGATGTTGAAGCTCTTGAAGGAATCACAGATATTAGGTTTTTCAGTGGCGTAGCGAGCCAGGCGCCCGGGCAGATTACAACCGCCGATCTGGGAGCGGTCCCATGATCCTACTGCGTATCGTGCAATCTATATAAGGAA
Source organism: Eilema depressum (assembly GCA_914767945.1). NCBI lineage: Eukaryota > Metazoa > Arthropoda > Insecta > Lepidoptera > Erebidae > Eilema > Eilema depressum. The sequence goes on along the minus strand of OU612012.1, from coordinate 27,584,184 downwards.
ATATTTATTAAATAGTTATGCGATATACGAATAGACGATTGTATTAAGGCTAAGACACAGACAGACGGGTGATACCTACTTAACGACTTATAAAACGAATCGGTTGCATTTTTTACTATTGGCATAAAACAGCAACAGATTATTGTCATCCTCTTCCAATAATATCTATATATCTATACTATTAATATATAATTGTAAAGTGGTCGTGTCTGTTGTGTCTGTTGGAGATATTAAAAAAAATACTTGGGTTATGTTATGTTAACGATACTGAACACGAACATATTTTTTTTGAACTACACACCTACACCCGCGCGCATCTCGGGTAACGCGACCTTTGCTCATATCTTCAGTTCTACTCAACTGATTGCGATCGAACAAGCGTAAGATTTTAAGTCTGAGTAAGCCCTTTCTAACAAAAAAAACCGCATCAAAATCCGTCCAGTAGTTTTTGCGTCCATCGCGGACAAACAGACAAACAGACTTAAAATCTTACGTTTGTATGATCGCAATCGGTTGAGTAGAACCGAAGATATGAGCAAAGGTCGCGTTAACCGAGATGCACGCGGGCGGAGCCGCGGGCGGAGCCGCGGTCGGAAGGCTAGTACATAAATAAAAATTGGCCATCAAATCAACATCTTGTCAATTCGAAGCAAATTCGAAGCAAAAAAAAACACAACAGCGTATCACCAAGAACAGCGCAACAGGCGGCAGTGTTACTCTGCCGCCCTACTCGGAATCAGCACTGCTAACAGCACTGCTGCGGCGGCAGCACCGCTGCTTGCAGTTTTGGAGTTCGGAATCATACCTTAATAAGTACACATATAATGGGGTGGGATAGGCCTCGTACATTACCTGCATAACAATGTTATCATCTTCGCACCAACAAGGCCCCTCTACCGCCATCATCACGTTCCCTGCAGGCATTGAATCATCACGGTATCGAATCTCTGAGGCGGTGTATCGATAAATATCGTAATCTACCCCTTTACAAGGTTCTAAGTTGTTTAGATAACAATTTGCCAAAGATACGATTTGCTCATGTTTTATACCACCCACTGCGGCTAGCACTGTCCTCGAAGGCTTGAAGAATTTATTCAAATAGCCGAATATAGTATCAGAGTTGAAATTGTACAAGTTACTACTCGGGCCCGCGACTGTCATTTCCAGAGGAGTACCCTGAAATGCAGCGCTATGTAAGAAATCGTCGAGCAATTCATTGACATCTTTGTCATGTTCTAGCATCTCCGCGTAGGCAATCTTTTTTTGGCATTCGATATCGGGCTTCGATAGTGCATTATTGAATACACAATCGGAAAGCAAGTCGAGTGCAACTGGCACGTGCGAGTTCTGGCACATGACCCAGTAGCTTAACATCTCTCGCGTTGAGGAGCATCTGAAGGTGGCGCCAATCGAGTTCATTTCTGCCTCTAAGCATGCCCTGTCGCGGTTTCTTGTGCCTTTGAAAGCAATGTGTTCGAAGAAGTGGCCAATCCCGTTCTCGTATTTACTCTCATATCTGGAACCAGCATCAATGTAGATCCCTATACACGCGTATGGGGAGTCTTTGCGCTCTTCGGTCGCAATAGTCAAGCCGTTGCATAGCTTCGAATACTGTGTAAGTTCTACATTATTTTGCAAAAAATGTGTAAACGCCAAAGGATATGGATTGTTTCTGACAACAGTTTTCAATGGGCGCCATAATCGTTTTAGTAACTTGGAAGATCTAATCATTGTTATGAAAGTAAATTGGTATCTAAAATGTTAGACAATCTTAAATCAAAGCATAAATCATAGAGTAAAGTAATACATCGGAAATCGGCATAAATCATCATTTTTCTGATTACGTATTGTTGTCAACTTGTCTATTATCATCTTGTAAACCATAAACTTATCTAATAATTCTGTAAACCTAAACTCTAGAAAGAAGTTTGAGTATGTATGATGTATGTGTAGAAAGTGTCTTAAATACATCAAAATATTGTTATAGAGTCATTGTAGTATCATTTCGTGCTATATTCCCAGTGCAATATTTAGATCGCCAAAAATCTATCATTTGGCTGTTTCTAGTCCAGTCTTGCCAGATTCCAAGTGCAATAGATAACTTCAATGAGTTAGCGTATTGCAGTCCACTGTTGTCCACGGAACATGATTAGAAGATGCCCATCTTCTAATGTGCGCTATTGGCACTTCTGCCGTCCGCATACATGATAATTATCCTATTTACTTTTTTCATGTCGTGAGTATCTAAATAATTGATAAAGATTATGAGACATTATTTGGGCATTACCATGTTTCGGTCTTCAGTAGTGTGTTTCTTCTGATTTCTTTTAGTATTTATTATACACAGACTTTTGAAAACTTGATTGACCTGCCACTTCCAACTTATACTGAATCTAATTTCTTGAGTTTAATATCTTACTTATATAGTTCGTTCTCCATAAAACAAATATAAAATATGAGCAATTGTATACCGTTGTCGTTAAAAGCAATATTTTATAGGAGTGAACCATTCGCAAAATAATTTCTTTCAGTTTTTCAGTTACATGGATTTAAAAAGTATAATAAACTTAAGGGTACGATTGTCAACCTTCATTCAATGAAACTACACTAAGAATACTACTAAATTAATATTTCATGAACTGCGTATGCTGTACAGAATAAAAGATTCAGCTCCTTCAAGCTCACAAGTCGTTAGCATTTCCAATGTTGCTAGTGACTTGTGGTTTGTATGTGTGGGCCCGTCAGGTTTCACTGGATGACCAAAGAGTGTACAACGGCTTGGACGTTGAAAAAGGCCGCTATAAATACGTCGTGGCTCTGCTCGTCTTGGAGCTCAGAATGTGCACTGGTACACTTATCGCATCTAATTGGGTACTCTCGGCTGCACACTGCCAAGTAGACAGCATTCAATATGGTAACATGACGATACGACCAACTAAAGTTACTGCGGTCAGTAAGCTCTTGAAACGAATACCACATCCAAGCTACAGCTATATCAAACATAGCGATCTAGCTATGTTGCTAGTCGAAAAAGTATCTTTAGAAAACTTCGCAAAGTTGTCGTCGCTTGACTATCGAACGCTGTTTGGCCTTCACGTAAATTGGGTGGGTGGAGGACTAACAAGTTGGGACTGGGATGCTTCCCACGTATTACACGACTGTATGAGGCCAATGCAGAAGGGAGGTGGAGTTGCAACCTCGTGTGGTAAATACGAGTGGAAACCGTCAGTCGGAACACAAATTTGCGTGGCCGCGCCTTGCGCGTATGAACTACATGTGATGCCTGCAGATTCTGGGGGACCATTGTTCTTGGAAGATCAAGTGATCGGAATTGCCTTCGATTTATTTTACTTCAACATTCGTTCGGTATCAGTTTTCACAGCAGTCAGTCCGCATTTAGATTGGATTTATAACGTAATGAATAACCACAGTAATAGTGTGTAGTGTAGAGATCTATATTAATTAAAACAAACTGTTTGTTTTGTTTACTTGCATTGTTACACTCGTAAGTAGATACTTAAGCCTAGAATAAACATAATTTTGCAAATATGGTGTAATAGAGGTTTTAATTGAAGCGACTGCCATATTTCCTCCACACCAGTCCACACCCCAATATTTTAGGCCTCCACCCGTGACGACTGCCATAGATATTTGTATGACAACAGAGACCGACCGTCCCAGTCTATGGCATTCTCTGTCTACAGTAGTGGACTACTGTTTATCCAGAAACAATATTTTATCTTGTCAAATCTGTTTTATACATTTTACCACTGTTAAACATTAATGATTATTTCTGATAAATTGCGCTGGTATCCATTTTGTAATAATGTTCTCACCTTTACTAAGATCTGTTACGAGACTTTCCACACGTTGCAAACGATTTTGTTCCTGCTGGTGTCCTGAGGAACCCTTCGACCCTAATACTAGAGTCACCTACTTACCTAATGGCGTAAGAGTAATGACTGAAGAGAATAGTTCCCCATTGGCATGTGTCTCACTATTCGTGATAGCAGGACCCAGGTATGAGACGGCCAACAACAATGGTATGACCCACTTTATTGAACACTTAGCTTATAAAGGATTCAAAACTATAAGAAAAACACCACTTGAGCATCGTATTCATAAAATGGGTGCTAAATTGTTAGCCAAGACACACAGAGAAATGCAAATATTCTCAATGCTGGTCTCCGCGGAAGAAGCAGCGGAAGCAGTTAGGTACCTGTCCAAAATTATGCTTGAAATCACGCTCGATGTAAATGAAATGGAAAGGGAGAGATATAACTTGTGTCTGGAGGCAATTGATGTAGACAATGATCCTAAAGCCACCCTATTCCATTATTTACATTCTACAGCTTTTCAAGGAACACCTCTTGCACAACCCATAATTGGTCCTATGAGTAATACAGCCAATTTCGATAAATTGACCACTGCAGCCTTCTTATGTGAACATTATACAACATGCAGACTTGTCGTGGCAGCTTCCGGCTGCGTGTCTCATGATACGATTTTGGGAACTGCAGGAGAAACTTTTGGATGTCTCACTGCTTGTGGCGAGTGGCAAGCTGATAGTGGACCTATACGCTTTACAGGCTCCGAGGCCGTATACCGAGATGATTCTATGCCGTATTGTCACGTGGCGGTTGCAGTTGAAGCTCCAGGGCATAACAGTCCAGATTACTATGCGATGTTAGTGATGAAACATTATATAGGTGCTTGGCATAAGAGTCAGGGACGCGTGGACAATCAGGCGTTTTATACGGCCAGAGCGGCTGGTGAAACCCACTGTGAGAGTTACCAGTCGTTCTACATCACGTACAAGGACATTGGACTATGGGGTGTGTATTTTCTGGTTGACAAGCATCACGTAGATGATCTACTATTTATTATACAGAAATCATGGATGTCGATGTGTCTTATGTGTAATACTAATGAGGTTGCGAAGGCTAAAAATATGGCGAAGATGGATTTGGCTAGAAGACATTACGGCGTTTTGAACTCATGCCGTGATATGGGCATTCAAATGGTATACGCATGTAGAAGACACTCTCTTCAAATGAAGTTGGACCAGTTGGAGGTAGTCCATCCTTTTATGATTAAAGAAATGGGCCTGAAGTATTTGTATAATCGGAGTCCTGCTGTGGCCGCGGTTGGGCCCACTGAATGTCTACCCGAATACAACAGAACGGAGTCTGGTATGTACTGGTTGAGATGGTAGCTGTCTTAAGGAACACGAGTGGTAGAGTTTGTTATCAATATATTGCTATATTTTTAATGATCTACTATGACAATTTATAATAATATACATGATAATTTCAAGATCTGTGTCTTAGAAGTTAATGCAAATTAAATCTATGGCAGAGAGTAAAATATACATCGTAAAGAGTCTATCTAAGTATAATAATTATTTATTATTAATTCCAAATCCAAAGTCCAATTCTAATGAAATTAAACACCAAATTAAATGCAAAAATATTGTTTTAAATCGGTTTATACACAACGAAAATATCGGTGGTAAACCAAAGGATATCAATTGGAATTTCCTAACATTACTTACTTCCTAATAGAATTTCCTATTTGATTTAATTGAAGTTCTCCGGAACCAAGGTCCAATTTCAATGAAATTAATAAGGAACTACCTGTAAATTACACTGAACCAAATGCAAAAAGTGTCTATAAAATCGCTTCATAAACGACGGCAAAATCTGAGAATATTAAAAATAAAAAGCCTTTATTCTTTTTGAAGTCGGATAAAAACCAAGTCATACCATATTTAATCGACCCCAGATTCAAAAGTGAAAGCTTCGGATGCAACCGGGACTAACGCAATGATGATGATGATGGTACATACCTACATACACACATATACTCACGCCTGTAAATCCTTGAAGAGGTAGGTAGAGGTGTAGTAACACCCACATTTCGCCAAGTATGATTTTCGGTCCCACGTAATAGGGGGCGAGCCTATTGCCGTCAAACGGGCACTTAGTCATGGGCTGTATGTTTACTGCCAGATGGAGAACAGCCCTATCCCTTGACGCTTTCTACGACAGCCACGGGAAGAGATGGGGTAGCAACATGATGTACCTACTTATAATGAAAAATTATGATTTTTTACATATTGTTAAAAACACATTTCAAAGGTTTCTATGCAAATCCATTAATAGTCCTTGGAGATCAAAAAACAAATCTTACAGTCCTCCAACATAAATAAAAGTAAATTCTGACATTTATTAAGAGCGAGCGCCGTGAATTTCCTCCTTCGAGGCCAAGGCCTTAAATTACGGCAAATTGACAAAGCTTGCCGATACAATACAATACAATAAAGTTGGCTTGTAGGGGGGCAGTTAGCCGCACCGGCTCAAACACCCTGAGTAGGGACGATTACCCTCCCCCTATTTGTTTCACCCATCAGCAGTACGAAGCGAATAAACTTCCCCTGTTCCTGAACTTAAAGGGACAGGTAAACAAATAAACATTAATTCTTAATGGTAACCCAGATGTTATTGACATCGGTCGAATTAATTTTATTTATGTTGTTGGTTATGTATAATAGCCCTAATAGACGACTGGATTTGGTACGGACCGAACGGTGATATCACTCCGGACACGTATCTTGGACCTAAAATGCAAGACAAACGAGGCTCTGGCGCCCGCGGATTGCTTTGTAATAATCTATGCTTGGTGAATTCGAGTTCGTCCACCGCATCGCAGTAGCACCCCGTACTTTCCTCAAAAGACACCCAAGAAATGTGTACTGCGCGTACCTATAGGACACATTTTGAGCACATTGTAGGTCCAAGATTCGTGTCCGGAGTTTTTATACGATGCGCTCTGCGCAACAGACGATCGGAGTACTCTCCATACGATCGAATATGGCATGATATTAGCAGTAGTTCTGCCAACAGAACTACTCAACAAAACAGGTGGAAATTGCTTTTCCGTTTTTTCCGTTTCCGAAGATTGAGCGCAACTGACCACGATCTCTTCATTTTCTAGGATGCTGGTGTTTAATGAATGGCCTAGGGGTCCAAATCAAATGCCTGACTAATCAGTTGGCTAAGACATGAGCACGTAATGCAGATTCTTGTACGGTCTCTAAGAAATGAATACCTATTAGGAAATGGGTGCATGGATGTCGTAAGGTGCTTTAGAAGGCGCACTGGTCTAAGTGGCCACCTTGCTCACTACTCCTGGTACTGACTACGATATTAAATAAGAGGTATTTTTATGCAACGAGATATTAATTGCAATCTTGTTTATAATGCAGTTATGTATTATGTATTCTCTTATCATCATATAGATAAGAAAAGAGACTACGTACATGTCTGTCATTTATTGATTAAACACAAAATGTATAAACTTATAATTTCATTTTCATAATTACCTCATATATAATTATGGTACCTAACTACATTAATATTTATGAAAACTTGAAAAATATTGATTTCTGTATTGAACGTCACTCATATTTTACAAAAAGAAAGCATTTAGAAAGAGAAGTACCAGGGTAGCATATACGTTAAGAGGTGTGTCGATACTGGACAGAAGAGAACCAAAGTACCTAACTCTTCATGTATTATCGTCTCCTGGCACAAAATTTGCATCTTATTTTTTTTTTGTATTTACTTAATATCGTGATAATGTGACTGGCATCGGGCACGTGAACACAGATTAATAAATAGTTAGAAATTGCAATGATATTTTGGCCTCGAAGACCTTTCCTTTATACCCAACCTGGATCAAATACACACGGTCCAATTTTCCAAAAATCATAATTATCAATCGAAGTCAAACTCGATGGGCTTATGTTTCATTGTCATAGAGATAATACTCGTAGTAGTCATTTTTTTAAATCGCTCCAATAGTTTCAGAGTATAAATCTTCTTTTTATGTAGGACTTGTCAATACCTAAGCTGAAGGTAAAGAAAACAGATTGTAGAGAACAGATTGTAGCGGTAGAGCGTTCAACTGCTTAGCAAGAGGCTACAGAGGGCTACGCTTGCATTTCCGTTAGATTCACTATTGTCAAAATATAGTCTAATACTAGAAAGCCAATTTCTCCTAATAAAAAGATGTTCAAAATTTAGTCCCGATCTAACCTCAAGCTCCCTAATGCCTAAACGTTATTCTCGTTACAGAATTAATTAGGGGCGACTGTTTTTACTGTTGATCGATGGCCCTTGGTGGAACTTGCTACAGTATTGAATAAGACAATTGTTATTTTGCCATCATCATCATCATCATTTCAGCCATAGGAAGTTCACGGCTGGACATAGGCCTCCCCTATAGATCTCCAATAAGATGCCTATTTTGCCATAGTATTTTATATTTTAGCCTGACCGGTTTCGCCTCACGGCCACGGCATTCTCAAAAGTTTATATTGACGATAAAAAATTAGTATTTAAAAACATTAATTAAAATAATTATCCTTACTAATGTTATAAATGCGAAAGTGATTCCGTCAGCTTGGGAAACTACATAGGCTATGTTTGGCTACCCGCTACGATATCTGATATCCACGCGGGTGGAGCCGCTGGTAACAGCTACAATAATATGAGAGTATTGAATTTACGATCGTTTTTGACATTTGGGGGACTGTGATTGGATCGAGACAGAATCTTGAACAGATTTTTATTACAACAAGTGTAAGCCGGACTACGCGTACTCAGGGTTCTATAGGTACAAAGTCAACCTTAACTCATCATGATCATCATTGATCATCATCAAAGCGATTTTGCAGTTGCATCCTGTAATTCGTGGTCTGAGGTCCACTTATTATTTTGATTAATGCCGTCTGATCTGGGAGATAAAATTAGGTCGGTGGAGTAAAGCCACGGAGGACAGATGAGTAAAGCAAAGTAGAACCTTTATATACTGCCATCTAATAGGTGGAAGGGGAACTAAGTACTCTATTATACTGTTAACCGTAAATTGTAGATCGTAATGCCTGATTGTACCAATAGATGTCAGTATACGAAAATTACATTCTCTCGTTTTCTCTCAGGATTGTGTCGCTCCCTTATAATAAGCTGTACGTTAAAACTTGTATGACGTTTATGACTGTTGTCAACGTGTGTCAATCCCATACGTTGAGCAATCTATTCTGTTTTATTCTACAAACATATTGCCACTTGTCTACAGTTTTTTTTTTTTTTTTTTTTTTATATAGGACACGTCAATTTGACTTCGCCTCGCCTGATGGTAAGCTGAAGGCAAAGTCTCTGAAAAGAGGGCCACCATTACAACACGTACCATGTTACAATGGTGGCACTCAGCTTGACGGCCTCATCAGATGCTTTTTCACGCCCCGCTTAAAGGACCAGTATGACAGATGTCAGGAGTAATAGAAGGTAAGTTGCCACTATTATAAATTATGGTAAATACATAGTAACTTATAATAGTAAATTTAAAAAATAAAGTGACACATATTTCAGTTAAAATTACTACAAGTATTATAAGAATTACTAAAAATAGTTTGAACCACTGAAAAGATCTGGCCCAATTTTGGTACAGGCTACAAATATCATATTATCACATAGACTACCGTTTCTACCTGGAATAGGTATGTACTCATGGGTCCCGGAAATGGAGTCCACACGGGTTAGTAAATTAAGTATAATGTGAAACCAGAAAAAGTATAATGAAAAGCTACCAAAAGGGCCAGGAGAGTTTAATTTGAAGACACAACAACTAAGTATAACGAATTTAACGTACAACCAGATACCATCATTTTTTTATATGGGACATGTCAATTTGACTTCACCTCGCCTTATGGTAAGCTAAAGATAAAGTCTCAGGAAAGAGGGTAACCATTACAGACACCTTTCAGCTTGACGGCCTCATCTGACCCTTTTTCACGCCCGCCACTTAAAGGACCCGGGAATGTAGGAAGATGGAAACTCTAGTTGTACTGGGATAGAATACCAAGACTTTATGGTGTGGAGAAGTAAATTTGATATAAATAAATAGAATAATTAAAAGTTGTTTGTACATATCTACAAGGTTCTTGGGGTCTACTGATATATTCTTACGGTTTCAAGAACTTCGTCTACGAGGTAAGCTTCGTATAGCGTTCTCAGAGGCACTCATGAGTCCCTCCGGAGTATATGTGCTTGGGCAGGTAGCGCAAGTTAACAGGTGGGTCATTTTTTGCGGTGTAGGTACCTCCGCATTCACACCATGGGTTCACCTTATTTGAAAGACCCCACCTAATCCGGTTTTCGTTACTTCGCTCGACATGCGTCCGAAGTCTATAAGGACGTTCGCCAACCCTGTATGAAACTCTCGTTTGTTATCAAACTCATTTTTTAGAATAACTTCATATTTCCTATAAACTTTGTGTAACACGAGAAATTTTATGAGACTTAGTATGAAGTCAGCAATTAATAACCGAAGTTTGAAACAGAAATCAGCTCGTTATTATAGCAATTGGAGCAAAACAAATTAAAATGAAGAAAATATAGGCCAAGTTTGAATTTTAAGCTAAACAATTTTCAAACCTTGTAGCTGTAACAAATATTTCAAGTTTTGAGACAATTTGATACTTAGCTACAAAATTTTATGAAATCTATAACATAAAAATAAATCCCTAAATGTGTTGCTAAGCGCAAATCTCGAGAACGGCTGAACCGATTTCGCTAATTATTTTTTTAGAATATTCTTTAAATTACGAGGGTCCAGTTGACTGTACCACGGTTAATAGAAAACAAAGCCTAGTCCGGCTAACTGTACGACTGTTAATTTTGTTTAACCGTGGTCCGGTCAACTGTACTACCCATACGCCAGTCATTTTAAGCAAAAAGGTCGGTCTAATTCCGGCGGAAGGTTTCTTTGTTTTAAAATGTTCCTTGGGTTCCCCTGAACATATCTGGAAAGTTCCCCATAGATCCCATGTACGCTCCCCCCTCCCCCCCCTCAAACGTCTCCCTAAATCCAGTTTATTCTATTTTTCTCAGAAACGGTGAAAGCTACAAGAAAGTTGTCCAGGTACCATATAATTGCTATAAAATTACCTACCAAACGACATCGACAGTTCATTCATTTCAATGTGAGCTATAGTCTCTGAAATATACCTACAGAAATTTCACCAAAAAAAAAAAATTGGCCCAAAATTATTGACTGTGTGGATGGTTGTTCATGCCTCTTCCTCATAAGTTCGAGAGTCTCAGAGAGAGCTTGGACTCTTGCTGTCTGCGTTTTCCGGGAAACAACTTTCCAGACACTTCCTGCAATGTTTTGACCACTATGCTGGCCTTCTCGTCAATGCTGCTAGAGGTTTCCAGCATTGCGAAAAGATTTTGAAGTTCTAGTTGGACTTTTCGGACCCTAGAGCTACTTGGAACGGCGTGGGTCGGAGGGTTTATCTTATCATTCGGCATCTTTCAGCTTTGACGTTGATATTTAGAGAGCCTCGGATAAGTCGGTGATCGCCTCCAGTTTTAAACTTGTTGAGCACAGAGACATCTCTAAATATGTGCTTACTGTCCGTTATGAAAAAGTCTATTTCGTTCTTTATCGCAGAGTCCCGGCGTTGCCAAGTCCATTTCTTGTGGGGTTTTTCTTAAAGAACCTATTCATAAGAAGAGCCCCTGTAACTCGAGAAAGCTGACTAGCATTTGCCCTATGCGATTTCTGCTCCCCACTCCATAACGTCAAATTTTCGTCTCGCTGCGTTCTTGTACTCCCACTTTGGCATTTAAGTCCCCCATAACAACTTTGTAAGTGGCCTTGGCGGTGTGATTAATTGCCTTAGCAATATCCTCATATACCACCTCGGCAGTTTCTTTGGGGTAAGACGAGGTCGGCGCATATACTTGTATCACCTTCAGCGAACGACTGTTCGTGATTTTCAGGACAAGGTACAGACAACTTCAACAACGCTGCTGATGAGGTCCTTTTTACCAGAAAGCCGACTCCTCCCTGGGGGAGCTGATCACCTTCTCTAAAATAGAACAGGTCGCTTGAAGGGTTGTCGTGTCCTCCCCTTTCTTCAGATCTCTGACAGTCTCAATATGTGCCAGTTTATGCGAATTAGTTCTGCCTCGAGTTCGGTGAGGTGCTCGTCTAGTCGTAGTGTACTGCAGTTATAAGCTGCCAGCAGTAGATGTTTTCGGTAGCTTCCCGCTACCATGGCTGGGAATAGCGGGACCATCGGGAACTAGGGGCCTTTTATTTTGGCGTCTGTGCATGGTGAGAGTGGCTAGCCTACTATTGCGTAGTAGTTTTTCATGATAGTAACCGAAATTCGAATAATTCGAATACTTGGTTTTAAAATTCGAATTTATAAATTGGCCCAAAAATTCGAATAATTCGAATTTTTCGAATTTCGAAGTATTCGAATTGCAATCCCTATCCGTCCCCCATGAGCGCGGGCCTGGGGGTGACGGGTGAGGCCGCCTGTCACCCTAGCAGAAGCAGGCCGCGACGGCGGCACGCATTGTGTGCCTCCCCGTGCCCGGGGGCGAGTTGGGGACTCTGTGGGCCCCACACCGGAAGAGGGCCAGATCAAGAGATATGGTCCTGGGTCGGCCGGGGTGCGAGGGATATGGCTATGACAATCTCACCTCCGGCAACTGACGGCCCACAGACGGCGTGCGTTATAGTAGGTTCGAGTCCGACATAACCTCCTCCTCCGGCTCCGGCGGGGGAGTATCCGTGGGGATTTTTCGCACGATAAAAAAAAGGCACAGCGAACGTGTGTTGGGCTGTGTTCGACTAGGTTCGGCTGTACTCGTACCTCAGTCGCCCACACTCATCGCTGCATTTTGACGCGAACAATTATCATTATTTTTATTATTATAACATCCAGCCATTTTTGCGTCGGGGGTTACAGAATGAATAGTGATTGTAAACATTTTATCGGATTGTTTTATTTTATTCTCTAACAAGGGACAACCCTAACACTCAAGTTGGCGGCGTTGGATATTCGGAACAATGGGCGATTCCAAGAAAATATCGTAGGTTAATATAACGGCGGCTTTCGTCAATAATAAAGGAGTGCAACTTCTGTACGTAGTACTATTACTTATACGTAGTACTATTACTTATTCTGTGGTAAAACATGCAAAGAGGTTGCACACTCTCACTATAGAAACGTACTAAAAGCCACCTAAATGTAATCACTGGCTGGATGGAATGTGGCTCAGTTTAAATTAAGAAAAAATAAATTCGGCCAAGTGCGAGTCGGACTCGCCCATGAAGGGTTCCGTAGCAGCAAAGGCGAAAATTGCGGTTTATGACGTATTAAAAAAAACTACTGACTGGATCTCGTTCGAACCAATTTTTAGTGGTAGTTTTCATGGCAATTTACATCATATATTTTTTTTAGATTTATCATTCTCTTAGTTTAGAAGTTAGAGAGGGGGGGGGAGGGGACACACATTTTTCCACTTTGGAAGTGTCTCTCGCGCAAACTATTCAGTTTAGAAAAAAATTATGTTAGAAACCTCAATAGCATTTTTAAAGACCTATCTATAGTACCCCACACGTATGGGTTTGATGAAAAAAAAAATTGAGTTTCAGTTCTAAGTATGGGGACCCCCAAAATTTAATGCTTTTTATTATTTTTGTGTGAAATTCTTAATGCGGTTCACAGAATACATCTTCTTACTACGTTTCAACAGCATAGGCCTTATAGTTTCGGAGAAAAGTGGCTGTGACATACGGACGGACAGACAGACAGACAGACAGACAGACGGACGGACAGACATGACGAATCTATAAGGGTTCCGTTTTTTGCCATTTGGCTACGGAACCCTAAAAAGCCGCCATTTTTCTTGTAAAAGTTTCTGTTCGTTTCTTAATCTTAAAATGACTTCATCCAGTGATGAAAATGAAATTCTCGAACGCGAAAAGACTCCGGAGTCTATTCGCGCTAAAGCGGTAGCTATTACTGATAATTTGCTGCTTCTTTTATGTACTATCCATAACAAATTTTAATTCATGATCACAGAGTAATTGTTTTCTCGTAGTCAATGATGAAAAGTAGCGTACCTAACACGTGAAAAAAGAATTCATCTCGGCTCTTGTATCCCTCGATCCGCTCAGGTGTGGCCCGAAGACGTCGCGCGTCGTCGTGCTACAATAATAACAAAATATATCCCGATAGAATCCTTTTAATAGAAATTTAATTTCAATACACTAAACTATGCCAAAAATAGGTTAACTATTGTAAGAAATTGAAGCATGCCAATTACTTGCATAATTTAACCTTCAATATTACTAATTATGTTGATTAAAATATTGAAGCGCCCTAGCCGTCCCCCATCTGCTATCATAAAATCGTCCAGCCTGTTTGTAATGAAATTAATACTCGTACAAAATTATTTTCAAAATCATAGTGGTTCCGCAAAAGCAATTTCATCAATTATTCTGTGTAAGTAACTACGCTATTTTATATTAATCTTATCACACCTATTTAATAATTTGAAATCGACTACGGTGTTTACTAGTAATTAGGTTATTAGAACTTTATTTACTTTTAATCCACTTCAAAAAAAGAAGGAGGTTCTCAATTCGATCGGTATATTTTTTTTCCTAAATAACATGGTCTAAGGAGCTTTATCATCATGTCTAGGGTCTTAAGACATTCTCACCTGCACGTGGTGCACCTGCTACCAAACGAATGAGGCTCTGGCTATTCGCTAATATACTCAGTCCCCGGAAACGGCAATAGGCTCGCCACCTAGGGTTAAATAGGGTTAACGAACTGAGTGGCAAAACCTGGGCAAAATAAGCGCCTATGTATACACCTTGGGGGATAAAGACGGGATGTGTATTATAGTCGCTTTTTATGCAGATTCGTTTTGCATATTTGTGGTAACTATCATTAAATTATTGCGTGCTTGAATGCCGTAGCATTTATAACCTGCCTTTGCCAACCTTGAATCAAAATCCCATTTTTGGTTAAGCAGGTGCAATAATTAGCAGGAGGCGCTGGATAGTGCCCCAAAGTGTTAGTAGGGCAGGCGTGGGCCGCCGGCGCCTCGTAGGCCGCCGGCGTCTCCTTCTGCGAGCAAGTAATGCTCGTGAAGGAGGCGGCGGAGCGGGAGTGAAGGAGAATCGCAGACTTTGCGGCCCGCGAGGAGCGGAGGAGAATCGCAAACCGCGCGGCCCGCGACGAGCGGCGGCAACTCAGACGTCGGAGGTCGCAGAATGACCTCCGTCCCCCATGAGCGCGGGCCCGGAGCGAGTTGGGGACTCTGTGGTCCCCACACTGGGTGAGGGCCAGATCTAGAGATATGGCCCTGGGTCGGCCGGGGTGCGAGGGACATGGCTACGACAATCTCACCTCCGGCAACTGTCGGCCCACAGACGGCGTGCGTTTTAGTCGGTTCGAGTCCGACATAACCTCCTCCTCAAGCTCCGGCGGGGGAGGTATCCGTGGGGATTTTTCGCACGATAAAAAAAAAAGTAGGGCAGGTGATTCATCCGGGGCGAGAGCGAAATTCTTTATGGGCCACTTTCTGGCATCGGAGACGGTGTGCTGTTTTAGTCGGTTCAAGTCGCATGGAAAAAGGTATTGGTACTTGTAGAGCTATAGGTACCTATAACCCCACTATAATAGCTGTGATAATATCATCTTTTGCACACCTCTTTGTACCTTTTTATACAAGTCACTAGCTTTTGCCCGCGGCTTCGCCTGCGTAGATGTCGGTTATCGCGATCAAACGTAGCCTATGTGTTATTCTGATGTATAAGCTATATTTATTGTAACGTTTCATTAAAATCCATTCAGTATTTTTTTTACGTGAAAGAGTAAAAAACATCCATCCAAACTTACAAACTTTCGCATTTATAATATTACTAGGATTTCGATTTTATATTACTACGTGACCCTTCAAGTTTAATTTTCTAAAGTTATTCATAATATTATTACACATATTGAATAAATCACTTGTACTTTTCCACAATTATTTATTTATTTGAACCTTACCGGTTTCACCTTACGGCATTATCAAAGGTTTACAATGTTTTAAACTAAAAAACTACAATATTTATAATTAATGGTATATAATAATTATTATATACCAAAATATATCGACCTGAGTTTGAAATGCAGTTACAATAAATACTATATGAAAAATATCTTACATACCACAAAATTAAAGTGGCTGCAAAGTGAAATAAAACACCTATATTGCCAACGCGACCATTTAAGTCTCCACCTGAAAATTTGTCACATGGAATTATGTTTGAGACTTCATGATTTGGAATTTGGTGTCTTACAGCGTGATGTTTATGAAGAAATGCGCTGTTTATCAGCTATTACCCATAAGAGACACTTGAACAAACTGGCAATGTTAAGGTCACGCCGCGACAACAACTTTAAAATCTCAACGCCACCCCCTTATTTTAGGGAATTTTACCCTAGAGTTCAAAACTTTACCAGTGTTGAATTTGATGCAAGGGAAAAAGAATTACTGGAGAAAGGGCTAAAGTACTGCCCCAACATCCCTCTATCCCAGAAGGATTTGGATAACTTAGCGGTAGACCTAGAATTAGCCGAAGCAAACTTCACCGGGAAGCATGTACTTAGCAGAGCATTAAGACAACAAGCACCAGTACAAAGGAAAAATAATACACCACAAGAGCTTAAAACTATTTTAAATATTCGTTCTAAAATCAAGAATCATCACCTTGTCATAACGAAAGCGGACAAAGGCAACACAGTAGTGGTGGCAACACATCAAGAGTACGTATCCAAGGTTGAGGCCTTCTTAAATGATCCGTCGTTCGTTGAGCTGAAGAAAGACCCCACCAAGAAGTTCAATCAAGCTGTAAAAGAAACGTTACAATCCGCAAACAGCATATTCGGAAAGAACACCTATAAATTCAAGCTGATGAACCCCCAACCTCCAAAACTGCATGCTTACTATAAACTACACAAACCGGAAGTTCCCATTCGTCCAGTGGTGTCATACACCGGTGCACCAGCATACAAGTTAGCAGCAGAGTCTAATAAATTATTCAAACACCATACTAACTTTGTACCCACCAATACTATAAGAAACAGCCTTGATCTTGTGAAAAAGCTCGAAAAAATGTATGTACCAGACGAAGCTATGCTCATCTCCTTTGATGTGAAAAATCTATTCCCTAGTATTCCTTTAGATGAATGTAAGAGTGCAATAAAAGACATCCTAATAGAATCTGTAGTAGACCCTCAAATTGCAATAGACTTGGAGCACACCATATCGGTCTGCCTAGACCAAAATTATTTTAAGTTCTGTGGTAAATTTTATAAACAAATTAATGGCCTCGCTATGGGTAGCCCCCTCTCACCGCTTTGTGCAGATGTTTTTATGAATTGTATAGAAAAGCAAATTCTAACGAACAGTATGTATAAACCATTTATTGCTTACTGGTATAGGTATGTGGATGACATTATTTGTTTATGGACCGGAAATATAGAGACCCTAAATAATTTTTTGACATTTATTAATACAATTAATTCCAAAATACAATTCACTATAGAAATAGGACAGGACAAAATTAATTTTCTTGACATCACTATTACATTAATTGACAACAGACATATATTTAAAATTTACCGAAAGCCCACCTTCGCCGATAATGTAATACACGTAAATTCTAGGCACCCAATAAGTCATAAACACGCCGCGTTCCACTCGATGGTGCACCGACTACTGTCGATCCCGATGTCGCACTCAGATTTTGAGGATGAATTGACAGTGATTAAGGCCATAGCGACCAATAATGGTTACCCATCCCAACTAATAGATAGGCTAGTTACACGCGGAAGATACAGGACTGTCGCAGATCTGGCGTACAAGGGAGATGCATCGATGACCGTGGAAACACCCAAAAAACGATGGGCTCGTATACCGTATATTGGTCATATTTCGTACAAATGTGCCAGAAATCTTTCTGAATGCAAAGCAGCTTTTTATACCACTCACAATTTAAAAAACCTAATCTGTAACAATAAGGATGCAACCCCAATTCCACAGAGGAGTGGTATATACGAGTTGACATGTTCCACCTGCAACAGAAAATACGTTGGCCAAACTGGACGATCCTTCGAAATTAGAGTCGCTGAACACGTTAGAGGCTGGAGACTCAAAAAAACAGAGTCCAATTTTGCAGAACACCTGCTTCTGGAAAACCACACTTTTGACCCAAAAGTTGGTTTTAAAGCTCTGCGTCTATGTGACAAAGGCAGGAAAATGAACGCCCTAGAAGCATTGGAAATAAACAGACTGACAAACACGGACAGAAACAATATAATTAACCAACAGTTAGATCTGAGCCGTTCACCTCTATTACAATAATAATGACATATACATACCTATTTATTTGTTATTAATTCGTTGTAATCTTAATTTATTGTTGTAACTGACATTTTTATATATTGTAATCTAAGTATCTAATCCATTTGACATCATTGATTTGACAATTACTTTAATTTAATTTAATTATAATTTCTTGACATTTTATATTTGACATTTCACTGTAATACAATTAATTTTATAATGTATAAATTATTTTACAAAACATAATTACGTTTATGAAAATTTAAGTTTCCCCAAATTTTGGGGAAAAAAGTTGAATCTGGTATACTCTTTTTTAAAAAGTACCCACACATAAAATATTGTAGTTTTTTAGTTTAAAACATTGTAAACCTTTGATAATGCCGTAAGGTGAAACCGGTAAGGTTCAAATAAATAAATAATTGTGGAAAAGTACAAGTGATTTATTCAATATGTGTAGCAAGTTCCACCAAGTGCCATCAATCTCAAGTATAAACAATATTATTACAGCTAAACTAATATTGCGTCAACGTAAACAACTTTGTTTGCCATTTAGAATTAAAATTGATGATAGAAATAAAGTGATTATAAATAAATGGCGGGCAATTAATTGACATGATTAATATTTAAGATAAATTGGGTCGGTGTTGATAATTAGTTTGAATCATAAATAAAAAGAGGATTAATTAATTTTTGAAGCACTTTTTCTTATAAATTCGAAAAGGAAAACTCAGAATTTCAATGGGGAATACTCTACAAACTGAGTTACCTACCTAGACCTGTCCTGAATAGCGTAGTTACCATGGTATACCCCTAGAATTTACTTGCGCTGGCTAGCAAGTAATAGTCATTTTTTCAATAAGCCGTTTTTGGGTCATTTAAGGAGCCTTATCATGATCTGCGGAACTTAAGCCGCCGTCAACCGCTAGCCGGGACGGATGTGACTCTAGCGTATGCTTTTCTCTAGGGGTTGGGATGTTGATAGCAGTCACTCCTACTTATGTCAAGGTAAGCCAAATGAAAGCTAATCTATCAATTTATAACCTTATTATGGTATGATTCCGAAGCCGACTGCATACGACAACTGCCGACACATGCAGCAGCTACAGCGTGCCTATTACTAACTTGTTGAACTCCGATACGGATCGGAACATATATCTGAAATTTTAGACTATTTGGATACGTATTGTAGAAAATATTTGGTTTCATAAGAAAGAGTAGAGTGATGTTCAGAGCCTCTTTTCAACTATTTCCTCCTTTTTTATTGAATTTATGAAAAGGTGAAGTTACTCTGTATATCCTGTAGTATGCAGGGATGTAAATTCCAGATCTATAGGTTTTATAGTTAAAAAGAAAAACGGTTTCGAAAATACCGATTTTTCGATGCTAATCTGATTCGGGGCCTTAAGATCCGAGGTGCGAAGGGAACCATTGAGAAGCTGCATTGAATTACGCGTAAGTGCTGCATGCGTCGGCAGTTGTAGTATGCTATGCGGTCGGCTTCGGAATCATACCCTTAAAATGCAATCTTGCAACCAATTAAGAACATCATACCGTGCTTTTATAAAATAAAGATAGTACAGTCAACGACATAAGTAGATTAACAATTTCTAATTTCTTGATCGCCATAGCTCAGAAATCTTTCATAAAATAATAAACCAATCATGAAATACGTTAACTTTGTCCTCTGAAGATCATAAAACTGCTAATGTATCAATTATTTATTCATGTATTCTACTATAAAAAAGGCTTGTTAATATTTCAGTGTTAATCAACTTTTGTCGTTGACTGTACCTATCTTTACTTATATGAGATGAGCTCATCGAAATGTAGTTACCCATCGTAGTGTTTAAAATTTACAGGCTTATAATTCATTAGGACTTAAGTATACGAAAAACTAGAGCATACCTTTCAAAATTAATACACAATTTGAATGTAACTACGCCGCATAATTAAGTTAAAACGAACGCTACGTTCATTCCCGTGTACTGAAGACACACATACTTAGCAAATAGTATGCAGCTAAGTTTTGTTATTTTATGTACGTTGAGCGCATTGAACTTCATATGAAGGCTGCACCAACTTCGCTTGATTTCAAATACCAGTCAACACACAATAATGCGGATTGATAACCGCGTCAGATGCTTTGTCATATCTCCCTGAAAGGACACGACATTGTAATGGACCCGTTTGATCCTAGACTAGAAGGAATGGCTTCTAAGCTGTCTTCAGTCTCATAAAGATACATATTATGAAGATGGCCCTTATTGTTATTATTATTGAATCGCTTATACGCTGCAAAATACTTCACATAAGTTTATAATTCTTTCCTATTCTATGATGTTCCTTTTATAATATTATTATTTAATGTTCGCCACAAACTTTACGCCAAGTTAGACTCTTCGCATATAAGTTTAATGTTTCACCATATACATTATTCGTAGGTCACCATATCAAAACTTTGTTGCAAGCAGCAACGAGGCAACGTAATGAACATCGAGTTCTCAACGAGAAGGAATCGAAGTAACGTACCGCTTCTGAAAATGGAAATACTTCCCCTCTACACAAGTGACAATTTGTAGCATTTGCATTTTGTAGCAATTTGTAGCGTTTGTAGAATAGAATAGAATAGATTAATCATTGTCAATCGACAGCCTCTGTGTCGTGGCGGCGCGGTGTAGTGTGAACGCAGCCGCTACGCAGGGAGGTGCGGGTTCGATCCCCGGTCAGTGTAAATATGCCTGAATATGGGTATTGGCCTTGGTCTGGTCGTGTCTCGGAGACCAGGTTAACCCGTCGGACCCGGTTTCCATACACATCTATGGCAGTCGTTACGGGTAGTTGGAGCCCTAAAAATTCAACAACTGGTCTAGCTACAATGTTTCAATCTTGTCCAATATCTTCGTTAGGTTATGGAGGTCAAATGGTAGTCACTTCATGGAAAATATCGAAGTTCAGCCAAATCCGTAGTTAGACTGGTAAGCGGACCCCAGTAAAGCTATAAAGGCGACTCGGTTTAACGCTAGGATGAATAAGAAAATTGATTCATGTAATGGGATTGACATATTATGTTTACGACTGTCATAAACGTCAAAATACATGTCAATCCCCTACCTACATTCATAATTGAATTCTACAATACACCGGCCAACGAATTACCACTTGACTTGTCTGACTTGGGAGCTTGTTTTTTTGTATCGTGCGAAAAAATCCCCACGGATACCTCCCCCGCCGAAGCCGGAGAAGGAGGTTATATCGGAATCGAACCGACTAAAACGCACGCCGTCTGTGGGCCGTCGGTTGCCGGAGGTGAGGTTGTCGTAGCCATATCCCTCGCACTCCGGCCGACTTGGGAGCTTGTCAGTAAATTTGATCGAGGTTATATAATATGATTTTAGAGTAGAATTAGGTATGCTACTTCAGTCGTTGAATTTTAAAGTTAGCAACAACATCCTTTAGGGTTAATCCTAACTGAAAGAGCAGCGGTCGGCAGCGACTTTTTGAGGCAAAATATTATAAACCATTTTGAATCTTATCTACGGGAGAAAAGGAGCCTTCTCGCAATCATTTCTAGTACAAAAGACTGACCGCCCGCTGCCGGCCTTTAGTTGGGATAGACCCCAACCCACTTCAGGTAGGGTTTCACTGCCGGACACGTGTCAAGTTCGCAATGAAAGAGTAGACACTTGCTTAACGACCATCTTAATTAATCGTTGTATGAAAGGAACACTATACCGGACAAGTCAAGCTGTACAATTATGTACTTACTGATCAGGATGATTAGGTAAAACGGTTTCCTGCGTTTAAGGGTCAATAGTGGATAAATTAGCAGGCATTTATCTGATTAACTAGTTTAAGAAATTCGTACTTTTCTTATATGATAGGTACTCAGTCGTAAATCTCGGCTTGAAACTAGTTTTAAATACAGATTGTATTCTAGGACTAAACTTGAAACGAGATTTTATGAACGCTAGGTTGATTTCAGGTCGGGCGGCGGCGGCGGCGGCGCGATTTGCGTCCCCTCTTTCTGGGGGCAACACGGTAACACCATGGTTCCAACACCCGAGGAGGTCATTTTGAAACCGAACATGGCCCTGGACTGGACCCACCGTGGTGTGAGAAATGTCTTAGGAAGTCTTACCCTCTGGCATCTTATGACCAGACTGCGTGCGGTTTTAGTCGGTTCGAGTCCGACCTAACGGTCCGCGTGGAGTTTTCCACACGTAAAAAAGGGTGGGGTTATCTAATGCAATTTGTACTTTTAATTTAGTTTCAAATGAGATTCCTGACTGAGTATCATTCTAGAATCATTATGCCACGTCACCACATAGCTTGTCTGTAAATAGATGCTTACGTTTATACTTCACCAAGTAATTTGAGGTCGCGATGTATAACAGTACAATGGGAATATTTTTAATTTAAAGAATGTTCAAACAAAATACGGGGTGTAGAATGTTTTACATTCACCAAACGGTCCCTTGTGATCAGCTCGGTGCTCGGCTTGTGACATGTTGCCTGCCATGCATTTGCATGGCGGATAGCAGATTGTAAAATTGTAAAGTAGGGGTAGGTGCTCGATTTTTTACTACTACTTGTAACGATATCACGGCTTAGGTATATTTTTTATTTTGAGATTATTTTTGGTTGTGGTATAACCAAACGAGAAAGTAAACTAGGGTGAATAAACACCGGCAAAAGAGTTAGTATGGCCCTTTACTAGCCAACCTCATCTGCTAGTCAGTGCATTCGCCAAACAACGGACGAAACTGGCGAGACAGAAATTGGGAGGTCAGAAGGCGACGACGCTCCCGGTAAACAAACATTATCAATCAACAAACCAATCAAAAATATGGGAATCCGGACTCAAAGGTGCAAACTGGGAACACGACTGGGATGCCGCTAGGAAGGTAATGACGATAATAAAATAACCGCTTTGCTGAATCTTTGTTTCTAGAGGAACACATGTTTGAATATGAGTAGGTATCTGCGCGCGATCAGAATGGGATTGACGTTTTGGAACTGAGACGTTTGTGGTCCGGTAGCGTCGGCAAACTCATGTCGAAGTTAACGAGACGAAGTTGTTTCAATGCGACTGGATTTCAGGACGCGTTTTTTTTATTAAATTCGATATTTATGTAATATTTTATGATTGTTTTAGTGAATAACTAACAATGAGTGGGAATAAATTATTAAAATATTTTTAATATTATAGTATTTTTAAAAGACCCCACTGATACTAAAAAGATCGAAACAAGTTTCATAGCAGGTGGTCGATGAGAATGGGATGTAACCTTTTGAAGATACGTATGTGGTCCGTCGGCCAGCCGTAGCGTTATTATTATTACTACTTTATTATTTATTGCTTTTATCAACTATTCTTCCAATATTCATATATTTACGTTACCCGAGAGCAATGGTCCCTCAGCTTCGACGCCATAATAAAAAATGCTAATGAAGATAAGCTATAACAGAATATTACATTTTTTTTCTTCCACCGTCACTTTCAATTTTGGACCTAAATAAATGGATGAAAAAGATCGATTGCAGTATGGGGTTTATTTTTTATTGCTTTTATTAACTATTTTTCCATTATAGAACAATATTTTTCATTCATTTTCACTCGTAACATAAAAAATGTATGTTTTCAAGATTTTTTAACTCAAATAAAACCGAGGGAAGTGGTCCCTCAATTTTGACGCTGTAATAAAAAATGCTAGTAAGAACAAGCTCTAACGAAATATCATATTTTTTTTCTTTCGGCGCTTTCAATTTTGTACCAAAAATGTATGCAGCGTGAATGATGTCCTTTAGCGCGTTCGCTGGCATAGGCGGGTGCGGGTCACGGACGTCCACTTCGCGTGCTTGTTTGATGTTATTTCAAGAGCAGCGCTCCGTGAGGCGGATACCCGTCCCACGCGACGCGGGCGGCGGGGCCCGCCACGCGGGCAGCGGGGCACGCGCCGTGTGTCCGCGCGACGGAGCACGCGAGCGGGTCTGTTTCAACAAAATCATCGACCGCCGCTACGTTGTCCGTTAGGGTTGGCGATTCTTTTAAAAAAAGATTGATTTTTGAATCGATTCGAATCGTGACCTGATGATCGATCCACAAAAAAATCGAGGTCTAAAAGATCGATTTCCTAAAAATCGATCTTTTTTCTAATTTGCTTTTACAGTGTATAAAGTATAAATCAATTTTATTAAAAACACGACAGAAATTATAATTAACGATCTTTTAATCAGTAAAATCAGGGAAGTCGAAGTCGATAATAATATTTATTTTTATTACCATTTATCAGGTAGACAATCATTTATTTTCAAACTACAAACATTTTTTTTCAAAATTTATTTGTTACAAAGCAAATAGATAATTTAGCTTATACCTCCCAATGCTTAATTTCTAAACTTTTTAAAAAACAACAGTTGTCAAGTCTACTGGGTCCGAGCGGTTCCATCACTCATCACTTGCGAACTTGCGATGTTTCCGGCAATTGAAAAATAGGCGCTCACAATCACAACAACAGATGATCCCACAATACTCTTAAGCATCAGTATCATGGGTATTGAGTGAACGTGGTGATAAATAGAGTTGTATCGTTCTTGTCAGTAAAGTACAGGATCATACTTCAGGTGCACAACTGCCTGCGATAAATAATGTTTGAATTCTTCATTTAAGCCTTGACTTTCCTGTGTAAGTGCACTATACATAGAAAGTTGCTTTTTCACAAGCATGTTATGAAAATCCTAAATTCGATTGAGAGTTAATGAATGATGACGCAATGACAATCACAGCACAGACACGAAAAAGTCAAAGATTATTATACGTAACTCATTATTATTGAAGAGAAGTGACGCGAAGGAGACTAAACACAGCCATCTCGCGAGTTTTTGAGTAATTAACCGGCAGCACTCTTGTAATGCGAGCACCTTCAACTAATTGTATGGTTTATACCAAAACAGAAAAAATCGAAAGTCGATTTTAAAGGGTGATGTATCGATCCAATGAATCGATTCAGTACGACGGATCGATTTAATAAATCGATTTTTTTGGCTCGAATAATCGATTTTTCGATTAATCGATCTCAGATCGCCATCCATATTATCCGTGTCACACGCGCCGTGCTTGTCAGTACTCTGTGGCGTAGCGGTAGTGAACGCGGCTGCTACGCAGGAGGCGCGGGTTCGATCCCCGCTCAGTGCCAATATTTGTATGCATGAATATTAATATTTGAATTGGTCTGGGTGTTTCTATGTATAATATGTATGTATAAACAAAAAAAAAAAAAGTATCTAAGTATGTATATCCGCATTCTAGATTCCATAACACAAGCTAATTAAGCTTACCATGGGTCTAGAAAGCGTTGTGTAGAATGTTGTGGAATATTTATTATTTATTTATTTAGAATAATCCTTAGCTGCTTAAAACTACGCAACGGATTTTGAAGCGAGTTTTTTTTAATAGATAGAGTGATTCAAGAGGAAGGTTTATATGTATAATACATGCATAATTTTGTAGAGAAACACTGATAAATTTAGAGGTTTCTAATGTGATGTCGTAAATAAGCACATTTTTTTGAGCTTACATTGCAAACGCTGGCTGAACCCCACGAGATAAATCAAAATAATGTTCTACAGTATTGTACACCTTAAAAAGGTCAACAATAAAGTTCGCAATGGTATATGTCTATCACTTAAGAATAACCCGCAATAACCATTTTTTATTCTTTACATTTTACGAAAAAAAAAATGACTTATTTACGAAGTGATTTTAAGCATTTCAGCATTAATCCTTATCCAATTAAGTACCCTTAATAAATTTTCCATTTAATATAGATCAATATGGCCTTTTACAGCATGTAATTTAAATGATATAATAATGATAAATATTTCCGAAGATATTACAGATTCAAAATGCAGGGACATAGCGGTGCGGCGGAACGGGCCCGGCCCGCGGGCGCGGCGTAAATAAAAATGAAACCCCCAAATATTTTTATTTTTATTATTATTCTCCACACAACAATCTAGACGTGACATATGGGCTAATTGGCTGACGCCTTTATTCACGTCGTCGTCTTTTGGCTAAGTAATATATCAATAAATGATCCATAGTTATCGACTGTACACCGACGCTATTGAAATTATACTGGTGACAGACGCCCGTCGCGGACGACCGCGACGGAGCAGCGGACGCCCGCGACGGACAGGCGGGCGCAAGGCGCGGACGCCCGCGCCGGACGTCCGCGACCCGCACCCGTTTATGCCAGCGCATGGCCTTATATAATATAATATTTCCCGCTACCCATTTATATCCTATGACACTCACAAATAATGTAGCCTTCTATCAGTAAAACAATTTTTAAAATCGGTTCAGTTGATCCAGGGATTAGGTAATTATCGGCTCACTTATTTTACTAACGCTACTTGAGAACTGTCATTTTCGAGTTACTTTTAATTTTTGACAAGGTTCCTTACCTATTTGATTGCGCGCGGATTATACCATACATTATTAGCTTTGGAGCTGATCGATTCGACAGAAGAACAAGATACATCACTTCACTATCACTAAATCACTACATATTATAAAACAAAGTCGCTGTTGCTGTCTGTCCGTCCCTATGTATGCATAAATCTTCAAAACTACGCAACGGATTTTAAAGCGGTTTTTTTTAATAGATAGAGTGATTCAAGAGGAAGGTTTATATGTATGATGCATGCATAATATTGTAGAGAAACACTGATAAATTTAGAGATAATACCACGCGGGCGGAAAATATGGAGGTACGAAGTTCGCCGGGTCAGCTAGTTATTAGAATAAATGTACAGTCAAGAGCAAAAACATGTATACACGTACAGTTTACACAATTTGGTATTCATCTACACAGGCAATAAATTGTATACATCCAAACATTTAAAAGTAGGTATGTATACTTTGTCATGGGCAAAAACATGTATACACGTACAGTTTACACAATTTGGTATTCATCTACACAGGCAATAAATTGTATACATCCAAACATTTATAAGTATGTCTACTTTGTCATGGGCAAAAACTAATAAAATATATATCCTTCAAAAGCATCACTAACTTGTACACAATGAACACGCTATTACGCTTTAAACTTTAAACTACATATATACACGTTATTGAACACATAAACATGTATACAAGAATATATGTATATACCTAATATTACTACAGCTACGTAGATAAAGTAACGGGTTCCATAAAGTAACGGGTTCCAATATTGAACGCACAATCAAGGATAAAAGCTCTATTTGGATGTCCGCCAAAGAAACAACAAAACAAATAAAGAGTTTATGTAGTGTATTTTGTGATACACAGATAAAGGAAATGGCCTACTCGTAGTAGCCCGCCTACATGCCGCCGCTATAGCGCTGTTCACTTGAACAAGTCTAGCACTACACCCCACATATATCATATCACTTCGTTGGATATGCACCTGAAAGACGAAGTATGTAGTTGCACCCTGCACAGCAGTTATCAGAACAGACGCTAGACGTAGCTGAGTTACCAAAATGTGGGGGCTGGTCATTAACTAATGGCTCTGGCAACGCCGACAACAGACGTAACGAGTAGAGAATTAAAATGTAACAACTAAAGATAATACAGCAAAAACACTAAAAAGAGATCTCGCAGAAATGAAGAATCATGTCGTAGCATGATTGAGCGACAAACATCCAAATCTCTTCTCTTTTTAACCGACTTCAAAAAAGGAGGTTCTCAATTCGTACGCAATTTTTTTTTTTTTTTTTGTATGTTTGTTACGCGATTGTGAAGCCAATTCTGGACGGATTTTGAAAATTCTTTTTCTGTTCGTAAGTAGATTATTCCGAAGTGGTCCCATTTAAATTTCGTAAAGATCTGATGATGGGTTTCCGAGATAAGACCAAGGAACTCTTCAAAAAGTACCAGGAAATCAGCCGCGATTGCTGCAATCGCATATTATTGCAATGTTTCTGCCATTACACATCATAACATCACGCCTGAGTCCTTTGAAGGGGTACGCAGAAGTATTCAGAATATTCAACTATATTTCCGGTGTATATGCATTGATTTTAAAAATTCTTTTTGAATAATGATTTAATTATTTTTTTTTGTAGTGTGGCCGCTTCGATCTGTATTGCAGCGTCAGCAGCGCATGTACAGTCAGGTCACTATACATGCGATGTACAGTCGTGAGACTGTACAAAGTCACTAAAAAGAGAAAAATAAATTCATTTTTAACAAAAAAAGTTTAACCGACTTCAAGAAACGAAAAAGAGGCACTGAAAAGCGAAAAATAACTTAATTTACAGACTTACTGATTCATTAGAAGTCGGTGCCAGCCAACTTTGTTTGTTGTGTCTGAACTACTATGATGCAATCAATTGAAATATGGCCTCTTGGGCTAAGCACCGACTTCTAATAAATCAGTAAGTCTGTAAATTAAGTTATTTTTCGCTTTTCAGTGCCTCTTTTTCGTTTCTTGAAGTCGGTTAAACTTTTTTTGTTAAAAATGAATTTATTTTTCCAGTTACAACATTAAGTAGAATTTGCACATTTGTATCATGATAATCTATATTAAGTATTATTTATTACCCAATAAGTGTATGCGTTAATGTACTACAAGCGAATGCAAATTTGAACACGAAATTTCTATTTCCTCGATCAAAGTATCTATTTCAGAAGCAAATCAACATGCAAATTCAAATCGTATGAATAAGTTACAGCTTACTTGTTTATTCAGTAAATATTTACAACATAGTTAATATACATACATACATATATAATATATTCACGCCTTTATTGCCGGAGAGTTAGGCAGAGGCGAAATAATACCCACATTTCAACAATCACTGTAAATTAGGGGGTGGCCCGGAATACGGCAATAAGTTGCCGTATTCCGGGCTCTTTTGTTGACTCGAGCCATGCCTATGAGGCTGAGTCTGGGCTGTATTTATCAGTCTGATGTTAAACAGCCCTATCCCTTAGTCGCCTTGTACGACACCGCATGAGAAGAGATGGGGTGGCCCAAATTCTACTCTGCCGGTAAGCGGGAATTTACAACATGCCATATAATATAAATTACTAGCTGTCGCCCGCGTGTCCCCTCGGTTATCGCGACCAAACATAGCCTATGTCCTTTCCCAAGGTCTAATTTATCAATGTAACAAATTTCACCAAAATCGGTGCAGTGGTTTAAGCTGGAAAGCCTAAAAGACAGATAGACATACTTTTTTTAAGTCCTTTGGCCTGCACATAGAGACAAATGAACTCAAGATCTCATTTGGCCGCTCCACGTCATCAGAGTCACGTACTGAATTTTAATTGCATGTTCCACGTGGCCGACATTTGCTACTTCATTTGTAAATGTAAATGAGCGGCGGCCTTTACACGTGTGAACATTGTGGTTTGTCATGATTTCTGTATTATAATTTGTTGATTGCATTTTATTCTTATCTTTATAACCCTTCTGTACGTGTGAATATCTTAAGAGTGATTCATACAGAAATTGTAAGAGGTACAATCTCTTACCTACTGGTGCGGCCACGTCTTGCGGCAACCGCCGGGTCCAAATAAAAGGGGCAGGCCCAAGAAGTCCTGGCTTGATTTCGTGAAGGGTGATATGCGTGCAAATGGTCGCACTACTATGGACGCCCAAGATCGTGCGAAGTGGAGAAGGAAGAGCCGGAAGGCGGACCCTGAGCTCCGAGGTCATTGTGGTCCCGGTAGCAATCAGGAAAATACGTCTACATGAAGATGATGATGATGATAATGACAATCTCTTACCTACAACTAGGGAATGCAAATCTCGCGAGATTGGGGGTCAAGCGAGATCTCGCGAGATTAAGAATACCAATACCGCGAGATCTCGTCAATTTCGAGATCTCGCGAGATTGGCAGTTTTTTGTATTTTTTTCACAAATAATCACAATATTTGAATAAATTAGGGAAAAAAGGTATAAGTATATACCTACCTATTATAAGACATTTATTTTCATGAATTTCAATAGACCTTAAGCATCAAACATTGTTTGACGTATCTTTATTATTCTTTATTTTTTTTTAATAAACTTCTAAGTGGTAAACTTAGACGCACGAAAATCAAATAGCAAATGAAAGAAGTAACCAATCTTTTCTCCTAACATCAAACAAGAATCTTTTAGTAATGAAACAGTGATGAAAAAAAAAAAACAGTATAACAAAAAAAAACAACAACGACAAGTCAATTATAAATGAAACTTATTATCTAAGTTGAGTTGACTATTAAACTGAGATATTATTATTAATTAAATAAAACTATATCTACTCATAGATCCATAGTAGTAGATCCATTAGATATTACAGATTAATTAACAAAATATACCAATTAGTCAGACTATTAGAATGCCCGTATGGATGTCGGTTATCGCGATCAAGAATCGTCTGCTAAACGCCTTCTTATTTTGTTGGCCAGATAACCAGCCGCTGAGAAGGCTCATTCGGATTCAACGCTAGTTGGAACCACAAATCTCAGGCAGTTAGTTATCCACGAACTGTAAAAGTTCACCTTTATAACCCCCAGAGTCGTATAAATTCATTTCCTTATTGTTTAATGCTCCCAGATAATTTCGTAGTTAATTTTCTCATAGGTTCTTTGAACGCAGCAGTCCGTAGCAGTCAGCAGCATACCGACAGATAGTAACGCAACTCCGTCCGTGTCAGTCCGCGCTTCGAATAAAACTTTTTTATGCTCGAGTGCAATCTCGTTAATCTCGCGAGATCTCACCCTTTTTTCGGCCGAGATCAATCTCGCTAAAAAAGGCCGAGATCTCGAGATTGCATTCCCTACCTACAACAAATAAGTACATTATTCTTTTATCGGAACGAGTTTCGTAAGAAGAAATGTGTTATTGTTTTATAGAAACCAGTTTCGAAAGGAGATATTATTATTCTTCTTTCGAAAATTGTTTAGTAGGTACGCGGCCGAAGGGACGTTAAAGGCATGAACTATATAGAAAAGACAAAAGGCATAAGGCGGTCATCAGGTTTAACATAGGAAAATCGATCTACCGATGCGATCGCAGAACACTCGCGTCCTATATTTAAGTACCTATAAGTAATAATAATTGAAAAACTTGAGCCTTACAAAGTCCTTTTGATTATATCTTTAAAGACGTTTAGACAAGAAGCAAATTACAAATTACATTTATAATTCGCCTGAAAGATGCAGACATAAAATTTAATCCGGCCTTGGAACATCATCATTAACTTCAAAGTTGCCTTAAAACATTTATTTATACATTTACCACGTAATCAAATTACATTTCACTCGGGATTACACTTTAATGCTACGAAATAAGGTTCAAATTGGTTGTAGCACTTTAGGAAACGACTATTTTTATACTTTCGGTGTGTCGTTGTCTGATCGAGATGATCCTTGGGCTCTACTAGGTACGTGTTGCGCCACGAACATGAAACATAAATGATATCTAGGAGTTAAAAAAGTATTAAAAAACTTAAAATTAGCTGAAAAAATATACAGTATCTTAAAAATTTACTCCATAGGTATACTCGGATTATGGTGACTTTTTTTAACCGACTTCAAAAAAGGAGGTTCTCAATTCGTACCCAATTTTATTTTTTATTTTTTTTATTTTTTTGTATGTTTGTTACGCGATTGTGAAGCCAATTCTAGACGGATTTTGAAAATTCTTCTTGTGTTCGTAAGTAGATTATTCCGAAGTGGTCCCATTTTAATTTCGTAAAGATCTGATGATGGGTTTCCGAGATTAGACCAAGGAACTCTTCAAAAAGTACTAGGAAATCAGCCGCGATTGCTGCAATGGCATATTATTGCAATGTTTCTGCCATTACACATCATAACATCACGCCTGAGTCCTTTGAAGGGGTACGCAGAAGTGTTTAGAATATTCAGCTATATTTCCGGTGTATATGCATTGATTTTAAAAATTCTTTTTGAATAATGATTTAATTTTTTTTTTGTGGCGTGGCCGGTTCGATCTGTATTGCAGTGTCAGCAGCGCATGTACAGTCAGGTCACTATACATGCGATGTACAGTCGTGAGACTGTGTAAACTCACTAAAAAGAGAAAAATAAATTCATTTTTAACAAAAAAGTTTAACCGACTTCAAGAAACGAAAAAGAGGCACTGAAAAGCGAAAAATAACCTAATTTACAGACTTACTGATTTATTAGAAGTCGGTGCCAGCCAACTTTGTTTGTTGTGTCTGAACTACTATGATGCAATCAATTGAAATATGGCCTCTCTTGGGCTAGGTACCGACTTCTAATAAATCAGTAAGTCTGTAAATTAGGTTATTTTTCGCTTTTCAGTGCCTCTTTTTCGTTTCTTGAAGTCGGTTAAACTTTTTTGTTAAAAATGAATTTATTTCAGTACAATTTTTTACAACATATTTCTATTCCATTCAAACAGGTGAAAACACGTCGTGTATTTACTTAACATATAATAATTAATTAAAAATTTAAAAAACCCCCGACCCAAAAAGAACCTATAAAAGTAAAATAATAACTATTACATTATGACCTACCCTACGTATTGACCCTTTTGTCATTTAATTTTGTCTCGTCGGGGGACCGCCATCTGACCGTCAGGGGGGTATAGAGCATACCAAGGTACTTAGCGGTATATAATGTAATAGTTATTATTTTACTTTTTATAGGTTCTTTTTGGGTCGGGGGTTTTTTTAAGTTTCTATGTTCTTAAAAAAGTTTCGATACAAAAAAGACCGTGTTTAATAGTACGAATAATATGCCTATTGTATGTTCATTTGATGCATTTTCGTATTTAAATAAATAATTTCAACGTAATACTTGTTCATTAAACAAAATTTTCACTCAAATTTAACTTTTTTTTTTCTTTAATTACAGAAAAAAAAACAGTAAAAAAAAAGTTAAATTCAAATCTCATTTTTTTTTAAATATGGCCGACCGCCATTCTTAGATGCGCGCACATAGGAAAACGAATTAATTTTTAGTATTGTTTATTTAGTATTTGTAGTATTATTTTATTCGCAAGTGTGTTGTAAAACGTCGTATGGCACGCGTGAGTATGATGATTACCGTCCTCGGCCTCTTAAGACCCTCGCCTAGCGCTCAATGGCGCCTCGGCGGTAATCACCAACTTTGCTCACTTGTGCCATAATGTACTATTATTTCATGCTTTTTATAGGTAACCGCTTAACCGATTTCCATAAAACGTGCTGTATCGTGATGTAAATTGTAAATTATTACCTTTCATTTGATACCCAACACGGGTATATTTGAAAATATTAGATTTTGCGTTGCCACTTTCACTCCTCATATTTTTCAAATGACTGAACCGATTTTTATGAAACATAGCTAAGAACACTCTCGACTAAACCATCTTTCAAACAAAAGAAACAGAATCAAAATCGGTTCAGCCGTTTGGGAGCTACGATGACACAGACAGACTGACACACACACACACACACACACACACACACACCCATACACACGTTAAACTTATAACACCCCCAGGTCGGAATGTCTCTACCTACCCCAAAAGGGAAATAGGTGTAAGCATAATCGAGTTCTTTGAGTTTCTTGCTTGTATCTTCTCAGTAAAACCAACTACCGAACCAGCGAAAGAATCATTTTCAAATGGTTTACTTTAATTTATTTAATATAAATTATATATTTTTTTACTTCTTGACAAATGTGTAATTATTTGACGTTCAATGTGCTCTTTATAGTGCCTAAACTGAATAAACGAAATTGATTCTTTTGATTGATTCTTTGATTCATATTATGTACTATCCCGAAGAATATACGACTTTTTCGCACTACCCAGAAAAGCCTGTACCCTATTTTTATCTGTTCCTGGCCAGAATTTCGGTTTGATGAATACTTAGCGAGTCTTTCGTCGTATTATCAAAATGTTCTATATAAAATAGGACCACGCTATGCCCATATTTTTCAATAAACAGACATCAGAATGAACAAATAGTACCTACCCTATTTATTTAGAATAATGCCGAGACCCCGGCACTTCAGATACATGTTTATGAGCCAAATAAATAAATCATAATTTGATTGCCACTCGCGTTGCTTTGGAGTCGACTTTTGTAGATTATGTACAGGTTTTTATATTTCTTCTTGATCCTTCATTGTATGTTTATCCATCATGCTATTATCCAACCATAATTTTCGGGGGGAATCACAAGTAACCTGAAAATTCGCGTTGAGAACTTTAAAAAAATTCTGTGGAATGATCTTCTTACTGTGTTTTCTCACTATGAGGGGTGTCTTCAAGAAAGGCTTTAGAAGGTTTTTACGGGGTCCGCAGCGCGAGTGTGATAGGTACGAATGAACTAGACTCACACATGAGTCCGGTATTATTGGGTATCATCGCGTGTACAAATCAAATACCTACCTAATTTAGGCCGTTTCGATTTTCGGGTTAGTCGCGATTCCCCCAATTTTTGATTTTAATTTTAAAGTACCTAATGTCTTATCAGACAGATTATTCGTGGGGAACTGAGAACGGGGGGATCGCAACTAACTCCCATTTTGTAGAAGGCGTTACTAAAAACGTGGTAAAAAGCAAGGAACTTGCGACTGAAACTTCAGTTCACAACATCAGTATGATATCACGAAACTACCGCACAGTACCTACCCTATATTAATACAGTCAACACCATATATTTGCCAAACAGCACGGTGAAAGTTTTTAAGTATATGCCGCTAGGGTTGCTTCTCGCTACTGATTTAATCACGAGTATTACGTCGCATTAAATCTACAGAAAGTTCAGGTATCATTTTTAATCCTCATTCCTGTGGACCCAAGGTGTTCGTCACAATTTACTATCGCGATTGACTTTTTACTGATATTTACTTTTAGGTTAGTTCTTTGTTGAAGGCGGGCAACAGTCTGTAAATAAAATCTCTAGGCGTTTTGAGCAATTTTTGGTTGAAGAGGTTGAAGGTTTACCTCACCGAATTACTACTTTTATATCTATAAGCATAACGCACTGGGCTGGATTAGGAGTAAAAGTAAACATATTAAATGCTTTACTTCTGTCAACAGTCCGCAGCACAAAGAACAACCATATATTTTCTTTTGACTCCCACATACATTATGAATATTTACTGAGAATTTCATAACGTAAAGGCTGGTTTAATCCAGAAGTAATTCATATTTTCCAGTTTTGTATGTTTTATAATAATATCGGGACATTTCACTGTGACCGCTGTTTTTCAGATGCAGACTATTTTATTGACGCTGTCGAAAGTTTAAGCGAAAATCACTCATTGACATAAAACCACTTGTTAACGCATGCTATCGCGATTTATTTATTATTATTTACGTACAGCGAAATAAAACTGACATACAGAGATATGTCAGTTTTATTTCGCTGTATTCAACAATTGTAATAAAATTGTATTTAACATTCCGGCTGAAAAGTAACCGAAACGCCGGCTAAATGTACCTAAATAATACCAAATAAAACGCTATAAAATTCGATAGAAAGTGGTTTTATTTCAATACAGACTATTTAAGTTGACAGTTGTTGTGAATTAATTGTTTCTCCAACTTCTAAAGTTGTGAATTCGCAGCCCTATTTCGAGAGCAGCGTCTCCGGGAACTTGGGACTAACTTGCTACCATAGTAGTGATAAAGTACACCCAAGTTGGGATCAAGTTTCGCACAGATTTCGGAAGGAAACGAAATATTTACTGACATTATTACTAATGTCTTGTGTAACCGAAATAATTGTTGAAGTTTTGACTGTAAAATAACTGCTTGAGAGAAATTTTTAATATGTAAAAAGCACATAATTATATATGATTATTAAAGTATCTATGTTAGAGGGTTTGTGAGGAAGCGCACACAAAATCCGTTAGTAATAGTTTTTCTATTAGTAAGTACGCGATTATACTAATAGAAAAAAAAATTAACCTTTTTTTTTTTCAATAATTTAAATATACAGATACCTACAACTACTTTATCGTGTAGATATATTTTTATATCCACAATCTAGAAACAAATTAAGCAGCAAATTGAATTTGAATTGAAAATGAAGCAAATTGAGGGAATCGCAGTGAATTTGCAATATCTAACGTGGTAGCTGAAACGTGCTAAAGTGGATTGAATAGTTTGTGCGGTGATTTAGCTAACGTGATTAATGCTGAGATGACTGAACCGAGTATACACGAACTAGACAAGGCGTTACAGAAACATATAGAAGTGATTTAATCTGCGATGACTCTGATTTTAAACTATAATGACTCGTATATAAATGTTGCAGTTAAATATAAGTAATATTTGTAGAGTGTCCGGAACGCGGCAACAGAACCCCTATTCTATGGGATGGAATATATTGATTGGTGAAATGTGGGTGTTAATTTACCTCTGTATGTATGTATGTATTGTCATCATCACATCAGCTTTATTCCCAGTTACATCCTATCACCCCCAGGTGATAGGATGTAACTGGGAATAAAGCTGATGTGCTCCCAAGCCCTGGGTCCAATTACTCCTTCTTCACCTAGGTATTCCTATTAGGTTTGACTATACAGGATGAAATTATCTGCTGGGAGTGTCTGGCCAAATCTGAAACTATGACGAAGAGCGATAAAATTTTCTGCAAACTGAAACTGCATCATTCATCTGCATTCAGCTGCATCATTTGATTTAAAAAAAAACATCAACATTTTTAGGCAGAAATCGAACACATTGATTTAAAGATAATCACGCTATAGGTATTACACCATTCGACAGTGTAGCCAATAAGAACCAATTCTGGGAAGCAATAACGCACGGCAAACATAACGTTAAATTACAGGATTAATGTTATCGTGCGAAGAATCTCCTCGGACACTTCCCTCGCCGGAGCCAGTGGGAGGTTATAATGTCGTACTGGAACCGACTAAAACGCACGCCGTCTGTGGGCTGTCGGTTGCCGGAGGTGAGATTATCGTAATCCGGCCGTAATGTAATGAACCTGTCTCTTTGGTCCTGAGTAATTCTCTTAGAAGTTTGAACTGAAATATTTATTGCATTAAACACCAAACAAACGACGTAACTTTGAAGTTAAATTTCTTATTCATTCAGAACATAGTACTCCCTGAAGCGGTTGTTGTAAAATAAATTAAAGTGATGTGAATTCACTGTATGCATGATGCATGGTTGCATACAGTAATTACTGCATTTAGGTACTATAGCTTTATGCCGAGAATTGGGAGAATGCTATAAAACGATGGTCCTGTATTAATTTTATCTCAAAACAGTACTATCTTGTGAACTGACATTACTGAAAAGTGAAATGGCAGTTTTATTAATTTTCTTTAATTAATTGAGGATATAACGACGTCAAGGATTCATGTTTTATGAGTTACTAACTGTATAATTTTTGCGTTCCATGCCTGTGTAACCTGGTCAAAACGTCACACAACCTAAAGGTATGTGTAACTATATTTTATCATGATAGCGTTAATTCCCGTTAGCATTATTGTATGTTTTTATGTATATAGCAACCAAAGACTTTTAATTATCACTCACATCTACATTATTTTATTTACAATATTCATTTGATTGGTATCATTATTGTGATTGTTATGACGAATTTTCTAGAAGTGACTGCCTTTTGACCTTCCAACACTGAGCCTGGTTCGTTGTTTAGCAGGTGCACTGACTAGTAGGTTAGGTTGGCTTGAGCTCCGGAGACTGATGGCGCCCATGCGCCCCATTTTTTACCCGATTGCCACGAAGGGTTATATGTTTTTCGCGCGTACCTTGTATGTATGTTTGTAAGATCTTCTGAACCAAACAAGTTTGATAGCAGGCGGTACCCGTTAATTTTAATCCGCTTTATAATTTGCAAATGGCTCTGCAAGAACAATACGCTGACACATTTAGGCAAGTATATTAAAATTCCGCAAATGAAAACTACGCTTCTAAGGTGATTTTAGTTAAAAGTCAACAGTTACAAATGCATCTTTTAAACCGATTGCTTGCCGTTCATAATTTACATTGTGAGCTTGGGTTTCACAAGTTAGTGTGAAGGAGGTATTGTGTATTTTATACCAGAGAATTCGTAATACAATTGTGCAGAAGTTCTACTTCAGATGACTTCAACAGAGACTTCCTTCATGAAAACGGTTCTGTGTTCGTTCAGACTTTGATGAACATATTGGTATTGTTTACAGATAGTTGGAAAAGTCCGACAGCCTCCGTGGCGTAGCGGTAGTGAACGCGGCCGCTACGCAGGAGGCGCGGGTTCGATCCCCGCTCGGTGCAAATATTTGTGTTCATGACATAATATGGGTATTTGCATTGGTCTAGTCGTGCCTCGGAGAGCACGTTATGCCGTCGGTCCCGGTTGCCATAAGAACATCTATGGCAGTCGTTACGGGTAGTTGGAGCCCTAAAAAGTCCAAAAACAACGGTCTAGCTGCAAAGCTTCGATATCGCCTAATGTTACCATTGGGTCGTGGAGCTCAGATGGCAATCGCTTCACAGAAAATATCGAGGTCTAGCCAAATCCGTAGTTACAACTGGTAAAGCGGACCCCAGACTCCGAGCTGAAAAGCTTCGGATGCGACTGGGAATTAACGCTACGATGAAGAAGTTGGAAAAGTCCGACAACTGGTCAATTATTATAGAGGGTCGATATCGTCAGTGGGTTGTGGAGTTCAGATGTTGATAGCTTCACGGAGAATAATATTGAAGTTCGACTGTTGCGTAAGCTAAAAGTCGTCCCGAACTAAGTTGTGAAAAAGCTCCGAAGATATTTAATACATAATTACCAAATTTTGTACCACAACTGATGTTTTTCAATGTAAATTATAATGAAAATATTTCCATACTTTTAATAGAAGTGGAGTTCAATCTAGAAAATGAAGTAAAGTAATTACTTTAACGTTTTCTAGCCACGTCTCATTTCAAGTAGTCTTGGAAGTTTCTAACTAAGTTTAAGAAGGCCCGACTGTTTCTGTGTTAATTGTTGGCCTCTGGCAATTTGTCTGGAGTACATGCCAGACAAGAACTTTTACGTAACATGAAATAGAAGAAATTATCAAAAGTAAAATAATTAAAATTATAACACCATTAATAAAATGTATATATCGGGTTTGTCCTAAAAATTGGGTCCCCGTCACTTTCACGCATCTGCCTATAGTTTGATAGATAGATGTTTCAAAAGTTAAGTAAGTAGATACCAATTTTAGTTGAATAAGCACTGAATATGAAGAATGAACCTTAATGAGCTAAAACTAAGGATCACACTATATGCAGGTATAGAAAGTAAGATTACCCCTTTTCTTAACAAGCTTATAACTTTATTATTTTGTATTTATGTGTGTGTGTGTGTTTAATAAACGTATTCTTTTTTCTTTCTTTCTTTCTTGTAGCACGGCATATAGATTGAGTTGCTTGGTTTCAATTCAAAGTTTATTTTTATGATGAAATGAACACTGTCTAAAGAAGTAATAAAAGGAGAACTGCTGATTTCGGTGATAAAACTCACTGGGCAAATTGTGAGACCTTTTATCGCGAATAACGGCTAACCAACGGCCAACGACGCGAATTTTCATTCATCAAAATACCGATTTTATATTTGGATGTTATCCTTCGTCTCTTACTAACATTCCTGTTATTGCTCGGAACATATATCTTGGACCTAAATTCTATTCAAAATGTGTTCTATACGCGCAGAACGCGTTTCTTGGGTGTCTTTTGAGAATAGCGCCAGGTGCTACTGCGGTGGCCGAACTCAAATTCACCAAGCATAGAGTTATACATATATTACAAAACAATCCGTGTGCGCCAGGACTTCATTTGTCTCGTGATTTAGTTCCAAAATACGTGTCCCGAGGTATACCTACAGACTGAAATGACGCATCCCACCACATTCAGTTAATCTGTGTACAATCGTGGATTGTTTCGTGAACAATGACATGTGATTATGATATGACGCGTGATATTACATAATATTATTAATCGTACCGTATTTTATAATATCAATCACCCGCATGGATTTTTGATCCCTTTCCCGTGACCTATGGAAACCAATTCCAGGGTAATTAGCCTATATATGATTCCAAATTATGATCTTTCTCTTTATAAAATTCCAGCCAAAAACAAAACTGCAATTACCTCACGCAGCAATCCATCACAAAATACGAGCTTTCTTTTCTTTGACCGCTTCAGTATCGATCGACTGACCCAAATTATAAGCTTCGTTATTAACACTTGCGACAAAATTGCAGTTTGACAAAGTTTTGACGTAAAATCGATAAATCTGGCCCTGTTTAATTATTCGGTGAACAACTTGATATTAGAACATAATAGATTGTTGTTGTTGTGAAAGTAGAAAATTTTAGGCTGTTAAACATTTTTACAATAAAATATTCTGAGCTATTAAACTTAATTTCAGATGATAGGAAGTTCACGCGAATATCAGTCGTTGAAATAAAACTACTTTTAACAGATTCTACAGCAATTTTTTGGTATAATTTTATGATCCTTCCGGACCCGTGGCCCCCCTGGATGATACCTCTGGGGGTGCCACGGGTACTTGGATTCAGACCCGTGGCACTCCCAGTTTAAGTAGTGCTGTTTTACACTAAGCCCGACGCGCGACGTTTCGGTTAGCTTTTAATAGCGGTATAGCCCGCGACTGCTGACAGGTAGTGGAAACGTCGAGTAAATCATAAAATAATACCAAATAAATCGCCATAGAATGTGTTAAAGGTAGTTTTTTTTTTCAACAGATGTTTTTTGTATGAACTTGTCAAAACTTGCAAACCTAATGTATGTTAACTGTATCGAAAAGCATAATACATGTAAATACAAACGTTGTATGCTCAAACATAGGAAACACTTATTTATGTAGGCTTTTACTATGAATAATGTTTAGAAACTTTACCAAACTAGTTGAAAACTTGTTTACAATTTCGGAATCTTATAAGTAGGGAATGTGTTCTTGCTACTTTGTTATTTTCCTTAACCTTTAACTATGGACGTGCGGTCTCACAGACCGCTTGCAGTTTGTGATTCACATGCCTCTCTAAACCGGCGTACCCCACACATCTGTCGAACTCAGTAGCTTCGGTTTCGTAGTGAAACGTCTGTTGAGAAAGAAAGAAGTACATCTCTAGCCTGTAAAGGTCTGTGAGGCCGCACGTCCCTAATGGCGTAACAAAAATATAACATCAATAGTTTAAGGTGAACAGTCAAAAAATTGCACTATGCAACAAAAATATTTTGTGGGTACGCCAGAGTTTTTTCAACTGGGAATCGAAATGGCGTTGGAATAGTTCAAACTGTAAAAAACAAACTGAAACTGTTGCACAGTTCTCACTTCTCAAGGTAATCGTACACAATGCACTAAGGTAACTGTCGGAAACTTTCTGCTGCTTGGTGTACCGCAGGGAAGTACTGCGGCCCATACATAGCAGGAAACTTTTAATGGCGCTCAGGTTAGTTTTGTATGATTACAGAGCGTGTTTCTTCCAACTTTGTTACTTTAATTAGAGAGTCAACTAAATTAGGTAAACTGCTTCGACTAATTAAGGCAACATAACACCGGCTTCCAGCATTGAATCAAGTACGATATCACATTGTACTATACATTTGAAAGTCTACCACATAAGTAGCAGAGAACACGGTTCACCTGGTAGGAAGTGGTTACCGTGGAAAATACCAGAGAAGTCACTAAAGAAGAAGAATTTTAAGAATCTTCTGGTCACCTTCTTGAAGAATTTTGTTGTAATATAGCCTATTGTAAATGATAGCTAGGCTCATGGTCTGAGTTCTCATCTGGTATTGTGACCTTTTATGTACCTAACATAATGCTAAAACTATGATGCTCATAGGTATTCGTTTTCATTTTGAGGAATCTTCATTTGTGTCAGTCAGACCTGGTACATACTCGTAGATATCTTTCAGAAAATTATATTTATAGGTGTATATAAAGTTTAACAACTTGCAAATTATTGGCGGCATTGTGAAGTTGATTATATTATTTCAATTCGTGAAGTTTTAATGCGGACGTTTCGGAAGAAAATGAAACACTTCGAGCAAGTCGCTTAATATTTCATTAATTTACAATGAAACGGTCGAAAGATTTTACCTACCGATAATTATCCTACTTCCTACTAATATTATAAATGTAAAAGTTTGTGCAGATTTATGGGTGTCTTTTTATGCCTCTTAGGTGGTAGACAAGCACATGGCCCACCTTATGAAAAGTGGTTACCGTGGACTATGGACGTCCATCTTGAGGTTGAGAGATTACACTCTGCCCGTGAGTAGGTATGGGATTGTCGACGATGCCACAGATTAATAAATAGTTACTACGATGCTCAACGTCCGTCTTTGCAAAATCGAAAGGGTGAAAAACCCCAGCAAAAATGTGACAGCAGTTCTCTAACTATGTGGGGCCCAACCTTCACCTTATTAAGAAGGAGTCCTTGCCTCGTAGTGAAGTACTGCTTCGCCATGTTGAGCATCCTAGGTTGACCTTGTCTTCCAAGTGACTGCGGTACTGGAAGTCGCTGGAGATATCGACACCAAGTATTCCTATACTCGAAGAGATGGTAGTGTGTCGAAGAATTGTGGCGCTACAATAAATGGGGCAATAAATTCTCTTTAAGTATGTCTCAAACAACAAAGCAGTTAATCTAACTAAGGACTATCCAAAGACTGATGTGCAATTAAACTAAGAGAATATATTGCGAATTTAGGGTTTAAAGGATTTGTGTGGAGGAGCCGCAAAGCAGCTCTAGTATGATGTTTTTATTAGTTATGCTTATATTTTAGGCTATAGGTTGTTGCCCTTTACTTGGTATTCTGTAATAGTAATCGAAAGTACGCAATTATCCTTATTATATAAATCACTTGTACTTTTATCCATATCGAATAAATCACTGCTTGTACTTTTCCACACTATTTTATTTTATTTACAACTGTCAGTTAAGACCTAGAAAATTGAAAAATAAAGAGTGTGGATTAGTACAAGTGATTTATTTAATAAGTGTAGCAAATTCCACCAAGTGCCATCGACCTAGAGTACCTATACATTTTCAATTTTGAAAATTTCTAATGCAGATCAATGAATTTTCGTTCCTATCTTAGTCGTTTGCCGCACAATACATTATATACGTATACTAGCTGACCCCGTTAACTTCGTACCGCCTAACAGTCATTCTTTATTTTTTTTTAATTTTTGTCTCTGTAAGAACCATCCTCGTACTTCAAGGAATATTCTAAAAAAAGAATTAGCAAAATCGGTTCAGCCGTTCTCGAGATTTGCGCTTAACAACACATTTAGGGATTCATTTTTATATTCTACCCCGGCGAACTTCGTACCGCCATATTTTCGGCCCGCGTGGTATTCAAATCCCGTTCTCGCTGCAACTTCCATTTAGGGGGATGAAAAATAGATGTTGGCCGATTCTCATAGATACCGGATAAGCACAAAAAATTTCATCTAAATCGGTCAAGCCGTTTCGGAGGAGTATGGCAACGAAAACTGTGACACGAGAATTTTATATATTAGATAAACGTATGTAAATTCCTGAAGTGGTAAGCATAGGTCTATTAACACTCATATATTTTCTCCAACTATGAATTTCGGTTTCATGTAGGTAATTTACGCGGTGTCCTGCGTGAGCGACGAATACGACGCGACGCGACGCAACACGATGCGACGTAATGCGACGCGATGCTACACGCGACAAGTCCTACGTGATTTTGGTCATAACTTCGCGAATCATGAAGAAGTACAGTACAATATTGCTCGAGTTCGCAGTGTCGCGTCTGGTCGCGCTCAAAACAAGTACGCGTTACGTTGCGTCTCGTCGCAGAGTGTCACATAGGTCGCAAGTAGGGTAGGCCGTTGATTTGATCGCGTTCGTCGCGTTCGCAGCGTCGCGTTGCGTCGTATTCGTCGCTCACGCAGGACACCGCGTCATATGGGGCGTGACTATTACCGTCAAACGGACACTTTGGGATGTGCTGTATGTTTACTATCGGGTGGAGAACATCCCTATCCCTAACACCTTTTACGGCACCCACGGGAACAGATAGGCTGGCCGTATTCTGTTCCATCGGCAACCAACATAACAACCTCTTTATGTTCTTTTAATAAGTGAAGTTTTAGAGATCCGATTCTCAGCCCTCCATGGATTCACCGTGCAGTCGCCGGGTCCATAGCGTGATACAGACAGGAACACCGTGACGGCGACTGGGACTTTGCGATCCAGATGTAGGTTTAGGATGGCCACCTTGTGATGCATCAGCGCTTACTGAATACCTTATAAAATCGACGTACTCGTTTAACAAATTCACGAACATCAATACAACACGTCAACGAGATATGGAATGGAGCTGATGGATGTAGCACAGTTAACTGTCATGGCGGCGCCTATATCTATCGCTTGAACACTGGTTCGAACAGAATGATTGATCTGTCTTGTAGGACCGTAGGTGGTATCGCTCATTGTGCGTC
Source organism: Eilema depressum (assembly GCA_914767945.1). Classification (NCBI taxonomy): domain Eukaryota; kingdom Metazoa; phylum Arthropoda; class Insecta; order Lepidoptera; family Erebidae; genus Eilema; species Eilema depressum. The sequence continues at coordinate 27,539,415 of OU612012.1, read as the reverse complement.
TGATGTATGCAAGGATGTTCAGTGATGTACCTATAGAGCACGCGTATGTAGCTATAAATACATGTTATGTTCTACAACTGTATTGTTTTCTTGTAAGGGGTCCATTACACGGTAGGTTTTGCCATGGTTTAACCATCAATCACGCCGTAATTGACCAATTACATAACGTCTAATAACCGATTGACAAATAATATTCATGATTGACGGCATGATGCATGACGCTTGCATGACCTTATACTCGTAATAAGTAGTGCAATATGCACGTCTTTAGAATGACGAAATCCCTTGTAGGATATAAGCAATATTAAGTGAAAAGTGTGTATCTATTGCTGTGTATACTTTCCACTCCAAGATGAGTTGGACTACAGGTACTCCATGATCATGGGGCTTGCAACAGCGCGAAATATCGGAGGTACTCAAAACAATAGCTGGTAAATATCCCGATAGCTCTAATAGTAATATGAACGATTATGAAAGTTTAAATACCTACCTAAACAAAATGCATTTTATTATTTGAAAAACAAATTATTTGCTTTGATTTTTGATTAGCATCAATTAATTAGTCAGTAAAATGTGTTGTGTGTGTAGTGTAGAGTCTATACTACAAAAATCTGTGCGGAGCGTGAAAAAGCATCTGATGAGGCCGAAATTTCCAAACAAGAAGCAGGTCAAAATAAACAAAACCGTGTATTTAAAGGCGAGTCGTCTTTCTTCAACCAATTTTCTGATGGCCTCAAAAGTTTCCAAAATGGATCTCGGGGAACGCGTTATTTTGATTGGTTTGTTGACTCTTACGGCAGCGACTCCCGCTTGACTACCTAAAGTCTCGGGAGCGTTGTTCAGCAGGTGCGCCGATTAGCGTTATTTTTTAGTTTGACTTGAGCCCCGAAGATGTTGTTATGGTCCTTCTTCTTTCTCCTAGCGTTAATCCCTAGTCCCAGTCGCGTAAATTCCAGTCGCATTCGAAGCTTTCACCTCGTTACAGTCTGGGGTCCGCATTTTCTATTTTTTTGTGTTCTAAATGCGGGTTTGGCTAAACTTCGACATTGTCCGTGAAGCGACTGCCATCTGACATCCATAACTCGGCGATATCGAAGCATTGCAGTTACACTAATTGTTGGATTTTTGGGGCTCCAACTACCCGTAACGACTGCCATAGATGTTCGTATGGCAACCGGGACCGACAGCTTAACGTGCTCTCCGAGGCACAACCAGACAAATGCAAATACCCATATTTTTGCATACAAATATTTGCATTGAGCGAGGATCGAACCAGGCCTCCTGCGTAAGGGTCGAGTTCACTACCACCACACCACAGAGGCTGTCAACAGAGTGACCTGTACACACTAAAATAAATAAAATAGAAATAATACGCGAGTAGGTAATTTAATAAAAAGCATTTAAAAACAGTTGCAAAAGATACACCCGGCAATAGCAATACGCTAATGTAATGATTCAAATGTTCACAAACTTTGATTCAACTTACAGCTACTAGTAGCGATTTAATAATAAAGTACCTAAACCAAAATCGGTGACTGCCCCTGTGGCCCAGTGGCACTACCCAATGATCGCACTATAGCCACAGTCTAACTGTCTTACTGGGATCTGTTACGTAATAGGGGGTGCCAAATGTAGGTACTGTTAACAGTATATTTGGCACCCGCTATTACGTATAACGGTAGGTAAGAACCCTTCCCTTCATGTGCGAGGACGATTCGTGCTTCACTCGCTTGATTTATTTGCAACCATTCATTTCAGAACCCAACACATTTTCTCCAGGCAGCTATTGACCTGGTATGACATCTAATAGACATCTATCTTCTATATATATATAAATCAATGCCACTTTTCGTTGTTAGTTTGTAACTCAAGAACGGCTGAACCGATTTGGCTAATTTTAGTCTTGAAATATTCGTGGGTGTCCAGGGAAGGTTTAAAGATGAGAAAATAGGTGCAGTGGGAACGGGATCAAAAATTCACGCAGGTTGAAAAGAATATGGCGATACGAAGTTCGCCGGAACAGCTAGTCTAATATATAAAAATCAATGCCACTTTTCGTTGTTAGCTTATAACTCAAGAACGGCTGAACCGATTTGGCTCATTTTAGTCTTGAAATATTCGTGGGTGTCCAAGGAAGGTTTATAGGTGCAGCTGGAACGGGAAAAATATGGCGGTACGAAGTACGGTAGCTGTATGTATAAACATACGAGAGTAACATATCACCAATCACGTCACTAGAGAAAACAAATTGATCAATTGAAATGATAGACAGCTATTCGCTTCAGAACATATCGATATATAACTTTATTTTTGGCATACACATACATATAATACATCACGCATTTATCCCCGGAGAGTTAGGCAGAGGTGAATTAACACCCACATTTCATCAATCATTGTATTCGGTCCCACGTAATAAGAGGTGATTCTACTACCGTATTCCAGCCATGCATGTGAGACTGATTCTGGGCTGTATAAAATATGTCTAATTTTAAACAGGCCAGTCGCCTTGGGGAGAAAATGGGGTGGCTCAAATTCTACTCCGCTGGGAACCACGTGGCTATTTAAGTAGCCTTTTTCATTTTAGGGTATGCAGGGACAATACCCTGCCATCTGTTTGACACCCTTCTTCACGAGCTGCCCGATTTCAAGAATTAGGAAAACGAAGCGACTGATTTGCCGTCTGACCTGCCAAACCCGAAAGTGAAAACCGGCGCTACTACTAATTAACGATATGAGGTAGGTCATATCGTTAATTAGTAGGTGAACCGCATTACAAGTCAGCTCACCTAGAAAAGTGGCAATTCGTTAGCCGGCGCATTGTAGAATAGAAAGAAGTATGTATAGGATTTGACGTATAGGTATATGACAGTCGCCAACGCATGTCATAATTGTCAAATCCCATACATTCGACATTCTATTCTACATACACCGGCCAGCGAAGTGCCACTTGTCTAGGGGGGCAGATTGGCATGGCTTTGGTAGAACCCCATATAATATAAAATCGGCCAAGTGCAAGTCGGACTCGCCCATGAATGGTTCCGTAGTAGCAAAGGCGAAAATTGTGATTTATGACGTATTAAAAAAAAAACTACTGACTGGATCTCGTTCGAACCAATTTTTAGTGGTAGTTTGCATGGCAATTTACATCATATATATTTTTTTAGATTTATCATTCTCTTATTTTAGAAGTTAGAGGGGGAGGGGGGGGGGAACACATTTTTCCACTTTGGAAGTGTCTCTCGCGCAAACTATTCAGTTTAGAAAAAAATTATGTAAGAAACCTCAATAGCATTTTTAACGACTTATCTATAGATACCCCACACGTATGAGTTTGATGAAAATAAAAAATTTGAGTATCAGTTCTAAGTATCACATGGGACCCCCACAATTTAATGCTTTTTTTTTATTTTTGTGTGAAATTCTTAATGCGGTTCACAGAATACATCTTCTTACCAAGTTTCAACAGCATAGGCCTTACAGTTTCGAGGAAAGGGGCTGTGACATACGGACAGACAGACAGACAGACAGACGGACGGACAGACATGACGAATCTATAAGGGTTCCGTTTTTTGCCATTTGGCTACGGAACCCTAAAAACGAAGATAAACATGTGTTTACCTTCGTTTAAATGCAACAACGAGCAAAGTTATGTAACTTTGCTCGTTGTTGCATTTATGTATGCAAAAATAACTGATATGAAATTGTAGACATTCAAATGAAAACACCTGCAGTGTCGACCGAATTAAATTTACACGGGTTTACAGGATTTATGTAAAATTATTACACTTTCTGACGTCAGTTTGTCTGGGACGTCTAAGAAATCTCCAGTGTTTTATGATCACCTGGTATCGGGATCTGCTAGAGTGCGTTTTTGGGATGCACTATCGTGCACTGTGTCCAGGATTTATGTAAAATTGATACATTTACTGATGTTAGCTTGTCTCGGACGTAATAAGAACAATACGTACACATCCAGTGTTCTATGATCGCCTGGTATCGGGATCTACTACTATGCGTTTTTGGAGTGCACTATGGCACGAATGCATGCCCGTACATCACTGACGCTGTCGACTGTTTTAATAATATAATACCTATTATAGTAAAACTTCTTCTTCTTTCTATATTTTCAGCCAAATCAGTTTCGAATTTTCCTTTGAGTAAAATTTTTTTTTTTTTAAAGTATCCTATGTCCTTCTCCTGGTTAAGCTACCTCCCCACCAATTTTCAGCCAAATCAGTTCAACCGTTCTTGACTTATAAGTGGTGTAACACGACTTTCTTTTATATATATAGATTCTTTGAAGTACGAGGATGGTTCTTACAGAGAGAAAAATTTAAAAATTGCCTGAGAAAGTCTTAAAAACATTAAAGAATCGACTGTTAGGCGGTACGAAGTTCGCAGGGTCAGCTAGTAAATAAATATAATCGATCAGTCCAATATTAACATCCAATGATTTATGAGTGCGGTATCAAGATCTGCTATTGCGATTTTGGGAGGCCTCCGTGATGTGCATGTACCTAGTCAAATGCCAAAGACTTTGCATAAGTGACCGGGCGCTACAGGTACCTAATTAAGGTTACAAAATCCAAGGACCGAAATCCGCCAATGAATTTCAGTTGAGAAAAGGTCAAAGATTAATAAATGTGCAACTTGCCACGATGCGAGGGGGTAAACAAGTGAAAATATTGACTATTTTAGTCAACTATTATATAAAATTTTATTAATTATTTATTTTAGCATCAATCTTTAGTCTTTTCTAATAGTGATAGTGAGAATGGATTCTTGAATGAAGAAAATACATGAATAAGGATAATAAATTATTTTTATTTATGTAATATAAACCCAAATATCTGATGTATTTGATGAATGTGCCCATGTGGTCGATTTTAAAAAGGGCTGACACTGGTTCTATTATCCCAAAGTATTAAAAAAATACACATTAACGGACAGCACTTTACAATTTATTCACACCGCGTTAAACTTAATTGACAATTATCATCACTATCAAGTACTGAAACGGTAAAGGCAGCTAAAAATATTACGTTCATCCAATTATATTCCGCGTCCTGATTCAGAAAGCCACGTTTGAAAAACGCGTGATATTAATTCAATAATTAAGGAAATTATAAACTCAAACCAAATCTGCTTACATTTTTGTTCAGGTTACAAAAGCCTTCCGAATTAAGTAGGTACCCATAGTTCGATTCATTTTCCATTAGATTTTGACATTTTAATTTTAAGTATAAGTTGTCGTGTTAAGTTTTTAAGCCGCGTGGATCTTGGTAGATTAGAATTTGGGCCACCCCATCTCTTCCCATGCGGTGTCGTATAAGGCGACTAAGGTATAGGGCTGTTTAAGGACAGGCTACGCGAAACAGCGCTCGAACCCGAAGGAAATCATGACAGAAAATGTATGATATTAGCGATGAACTGGAGTCGGTTTGAAAGTCAAAGAGTTCTTGAAGGGGCCGAAATAACTTATTTGATGATAAATTTAGTAATTAATCCAAAAAAAGACTCCAAAGTTATTGAAAAACGCGTAAAACTGTGTCATTTGCCTGGCACAGTTTTCGTGTGAAGTTATAATTTTCTTAAGAAATAAATAATAATAATAATAATAAATAAATAAATAATAATAAATAATTAATCAGACAAAATTAAATATATACAGCCCATACCCGTGCCCGGAATACGGCAATAGACTCACCCTCTATTACGTGGGACTGGGACCTAATATTGATGAAATGTGAGTGTTAATTCACGACTGCCTAACCCTCCGGGGATAAAGTCGTGATTATACGTATGTATTAGGTATAGGTTTTCGTAAGTGTTGAAATCGAAAACGTAATTGTACTGAATCGGGCTACTGGGCCGAAAATTCAATCAATTTGCTTAATTGCAGCACAAAAGCTGGACTCAATCAAGTTGAACTTATTGGGGAGCTCAACCGTGCACTGGCTGCATTTAACTTTGTTGATGTTAGACTTACACTTTGAACAGATACGCAGTTTGAAACTAATATGGCGGAACTTTGTGTTCTATATTATATTGCCACAATGACATTTCATAACATAGACATGTCATATGCTTACAAATCAACGTAGAAAAATGTGCCGAACTCACACACACACATTTTAATTCATCTACACTTCCCTACCTAGCCAATGGATTGAAAAGAGTTCGTGCAGTGTCTATAAACATACGATAGCATTTTCGTTATTTTTTTATGTCACTGATTCTTCCGCTCAACGTCCGACCGGCGCCGCTCGGCACGCGATACTACAAGGCAAACGTTCCAATTGACTCGTTTTCGGATCTTCACAATTTTCGCGCAATAACGCATCTACTTCATTTTATATAAGATCATTGTATTGCCACGACCATTTTAATCTCACATAAGTACATAAATATAATCAGTAGGTACCTGTATTTTTTAAATTTTTGTATAACAGTAGCATAGTTTTGTACATATTTTATAACTAATTGTGTATATGTTTTTGTATATTTATATAATAATTGTATATTGTAGGTTGGGTGGATTATTAAAAATATTTGTCATATCATAAGTAAAAAGTTTAAAATAATATATTGATAGTATAATCACGCCTCTTTCACATTGGGGTAAGTGGAGACAATACGTTACCACTTACGTCGATTTAAAATACAGCTGTAGGTTAAAGAAGCGAATGTAGAAGTTGTACTTTCATACCCTACCTACCACATTTTTTCTTTGATAATTAATTAATAATTTTTTATCGAAGAAGTATGTAGGACTGCCAACCTTATTTCTACCCTTGCTTTTCTATATTTCCTGTTCCTACCAAGAGGTCTTAGCGTTTTCTATCCATTAACTCTCGCGGATCATGGTCCAATCAACGGGTATATTTTACTGTAGGGTCAAGAAAAGTCATTTTTAACCCCCGACAAAAAAGAGGGGTGTTATAAGTTTGACGTGTGTATGGGTGTGTGTGTGTGTTAGACTGTCTGTGGCATCGTAGCTCCCAAACGACTGAACCGATTTCGATTCTGTTTCTTTTGTTTGAAAGATGGTTTAGTCGAGAGTGTTCTTAGCTATGTTTCATAAAAATCGGTTAAGGCATTTGAAATATAGTTTCACAGAGGACTCGCCTTATCGTACTGTATTTAGGAGAAATTAGACCCTTAACAAAAAAAATTAAGTACTTTGGTATGCCGTCGTCGGTCGCACCGTGGATGGCCCTATATGAGGAGTGAAAGTGGCAATGCAAAATCTACTATTTTCAAATATACCCGTGTTGGGTATCAAATGAAAGGTCATAATTTATACATCACGATACAGTAGGTTTCATGGAAATCGGTTAAGCGGTTGCCTATAAAAAAGTTAAATAAAAAATTAAAAAAAAAAATTATAGGATCTTTTTGGGTCGGGGGTCTTTTAAATTTTTAATTTAATTTTGTCTTGTAGTGTGAATTCTAATTCAGAATAACTATAAAACACTTTTTAACATTAAACATAGGTACTTACTGTGCCAACGCTTCACGACACGATTTTGTAGCAACACTTACAAAGAAATATCTTTGTAATGGAAAGACACAAAGTAGTGAGAGTAGTTATAAGTTTAGTGCAAGTGCTAGTGTCGTAAAATGTACACATTCACCCACAATAGTGCGTCGGGCGTTGAAGTGGGAGGGAGGCACTTCTACGGAACTTACTGCAAAACGTATTTACGGGACAATAAAAATAAATCTATAACTTATAAAGTCGAAGAGTTTGTTTGTTTGCCTGAACGCCTTAACACGTTCACTGCGGGAGGATTTTTAGTGTACTTTTATCTGGTGCGTGTGAGGTTATATAGACTCATGGAGGACTTTTTAACTGTGCGTATGTGGTCATATTGACCCATAAAAAGTTCAGTTTTAATATAAGTTTTATTCAGTGGTGGTAGCGATTTTTGTCTGTTTTTTTTTTGCAGTACATAGACCTTTATATGGTGTATATGTGACTACCGGCGTTTTTGGCTCCCATGTTTCGTTTATGCTATAGAAGAGAAACAATTTGTGAGTTCATTTTGACCACACAACGCACTGAAGATATCAAAAAGCTAGTGATGGGAAACACTTCTGTTAATATTCATATCGATAAATTGACGTAGAGCTGTATTACTTATAGGTTATACTACTTAATACCATTGGAATCTTAGAGGCTTAAAATGAAAAATCAAAGACTTAGTAACGGTTTATTGTAATATGATGGCACCTATGGCACGTTCCTCAACAGTGCTGCCCTCCTTCCTCAATAAATTATTCATATCAAAACATACATGTTAATTCAAAAAATTCTATCGAATTTGAGTAGATGATCCATAAAACTATTTTATTAACTTTAAAATCAATCCCTATGGTTAATAACCGCTTCTATCTTGTTCATTTTTAACATTTTTTTTCCATATTCTGGGTTTTTCTTCTCTTCTATTCTGCTCTTCTCTTCGTTTTCTACCTCACTGTCATAATTTAGTTTTTTCTACTTCGTTTAGGCATTTTGTTGCCGTTTGCCGTTTGCGTTGGCCGTGGGGTACCGGCAGAGTAGAATAGTACCCCCCTCTAGTACCAGGTGTCGTAGGAGCCGACTGAGGTACAGCGGAACCGACCAATGGCGGTATAACCATTTTAAATCGGCGTAGCTAAAATGGCACAGGGCGAGGATGGGCAGCAGCATCCTCGCCGCGAAGCTACGTCCTGCGATTGCGCCTGCCCAGCGTGGCGATTATGGGCAAACTCCCCCTATGACAGGCACAAATAGGACCAGGCCCCTAGTCCCCGGCAGCTCCGCTAGACCTGGCTCCGGTAGCGGCCAGGGTAACGGCGGAGCAGGGGGTGCTAAGAATCCCCGGCAGAGATCCGGCTACCACCCCAAACGACGACTGGCCCTGGTAACGCACAACGTACGCACGATGAGGACTGACGAGAGGATTGCTGAGCTGGAAGAAGAGTTGAGTAGGTTGCGCTGGGATATTGTGGGGTTGTCTGAAGTCCGTAGAGAGGGCGAGGACACGATAACCCTAGGATCCGGCAACCTGCTCTACCACCGGGAAGGCGACCAGCAGTCGCAAGGTGGTGTCGGTTTTCTCGTTCACAGATCCCTCATTAACAACATCATTACCATCGAAAGTGTGTCGAGCAGGGTTGTATACCTAATACTCAGAATATCCAAGAGGTATTCGCTGAAGGTCATTCAGGTGTACGCACCGACCTCGAAACGCCCAGAGGATGAAGTGGAGACTATGTATGAGGACGTAAGTAGGGCCATACATACGTCTAAGACCCACTTCACTGTTGTTATGGGAGACTTCAACGCAAAGTTGGGTAAGAAAAGCGATGATGAGTTGAGAGTAGGGCAATTTGGATATGGACAACGGAACCCGCGGGGACAGAGGCTGGCTGCCTTTCTGGAGAAAGAGGGACTCTTCATGATGAACTCTTTCTTTCAGAAGCCGCCGCACAGGAAATGGACCTGGATGAGCCCTGATGATTCCACGAGGAATGAGATAGACTTCATCATGACCAACGAGAAACGAATATTCAGTGATGTCTCCGTGATCCACAGGGTGAAAACCGGTAGCGATCACAGAATCGTAAGAGGCACATTGGGTATTAACGTTAAACTCGAAAGGTCCCGCCTGATGAAGTCTACACTCCGACCTACTCGTGTCCAAATCCAAAACCCCGAGAACTTTCAGCTTGAGCTTTCAAGTCGCTTTGATTGCCTAGAGAACTTTGCGTCGGTGGACGAGATAAACAACAGGCTCGTAGAAACTGTCCAAACGGTGGGCTCTAAGCACTTCAGACCCCGCCGTTCAAATAGACCTCAGAAACTCTCCGATCACACCCAAAAACTCATGGCTAAACGACGCTCACTTCGACTGCAGTCTTCCGATGATGCAGAGTCATATAGGCAGCTCAACAGACAGATTTCCAAATCTCTGCGACACGACATACGTCTCTTTAATACTAAACATATTAAAGAGACAATCGAGCGGAACAAAGGCTCCAAAGTGTTCGCAAGAAATCTGTCTGTTGGGCAAAGCCAGTTGACTAAGCTGAAGAGAGAAGATGGCAGTATAGCGTCGACCAAGGCTGAGGTTTTGGAGGAGATCGAAAGGTTCTATGGACAGCTATACGCTTCGGTTGCTAATCCTGCTGGCAACATGGCGACCGACCCAAGAGCCAAGTTGACCCGACACTTCACCGAGGATATCCCGGACATCAGCCTGTACGAGATTAGAATGGCCCTGAATCAGCTTAAGAACAACAAGGCACCGGGTGACGACGGAATCACTTCAGAGCTTCTGAAAGCGGGTGGAACACCGGTACTTAAAGTCCTTCAGAGGCTTTTTAACACCGTCGTCCTCGAGGGCATAACGCCAGAAGCGTGGAACAGAGGCGTGGTGGTGCTGTTCTTTAAGAAAGGTGACAATACCTTACTGAAGAATTACAGACCCATCTCGCTTCTGAGCCATGTTTACAAGCTGTTTTCAAGGGTCATTACGAACCGTCTCGAGCGCAGGCTTGATGACTTCCAGCCTCCCGAACAAGCCGGTTTCCGAAGAGGCTACAGTACCATAGACCACATCCATACGCTGCGGCAAGTTATACAGAAGACCGAAGAGTATAATTTACCACTTTGCTTAGCGTTTGTGGACTATGAGAAAGCCTTTGATTCGGTCGAGACATGGGCTGTGCTTGAGTCTCTCCAGCGGTGCCGTATTGACTATCGGTACATCGAAGTGTTGAAGTGTTTGTATAATAACGCCACCATGTCGGTTCGAGTACAGGAACAGAGTTCGAGGGCGATCCCTTTGAAAAGAGGCGTAAGACAGGGAGACGTGATATCTCCGAAACTGTTTACGGCCACTTTGGAGAATGCCTTCGAGCTCCTGGAATGGAAAGGATTCGGCATCAATATTAATGGCGAATACATCACTCACCTCCGGTTTGCCGACGATATTGTAGTCATGGCAGAATCGATGGAAGATCTCAACACGATGCTCGAAGGCCTCAACCGAGTTTCTCAACAGGTGGGTCTTAAAATGAACATGGACAAGACAAAGGTGATGTGCAATGCCCATGTTGTACCTACCCCGATATCTGTTGAGAGCTCGGTTCTTGAAGTTGTTGACTCGTACGTCTACCTAGGAAAAGTAGTCCAGTTAGGTAGGTCCAACTTCAAGAAAGAGGTCAATCGCCGAATCCAACTCGGCTGGGCAGCGTTCGGAAAATTACGCAATGTCTTCTCGTCCGACATACCTCAGTGTCTCAAGTCGAAGGTTTTCGACCAGTGTGTGTTACCAGTGATGACTTATGGCACTGAAACGTGGTCCCTCACTATGGGTCTTATGAGTAAGCTCAAAGTAGCCCAACGAGCTATGGAGAGGGCTATGCTCGGAGTCTCTCTGCGAGATCGAATCAGAAATGAGGAGATCCGTAGAAGAACCAAGGTTACCGACATAGCCCAGCGGATTAGCAAGTTGAAATGGCAGTGGGCAGGGCACATAGCACGGAGGACTGGTGACCGATGGGGTCGAAAAGTCCTCGAGTGGAGGCCACGTATCGGCAAGCGCAGCGTGGGACATCCACCCACAAGGTGGACAGACGACCTCATTAAGGCCGCGGGAACGCGCTGGATGCGAGACGCTTCCAACCGGTCCTATTGGAGATCTATAGGGGAGGCCTATGTCCAGCAGTGGACTTCCTATGGCTGAAATGATGATGAAATGATGATTAGGCATTTCTAACACTTGCCGAGAACACCACACTACCTAACGAGTATAAAATACTAAAATTCAACGATACAAGAAAGATCGAAAATGTAGGCACTCAAACGACGTGACATCTACGATGTCGCTCTGCATTACAACACTACCCGCACAAAATGACGCCAGCGCATCGTTCAGTGCGGATGTGAGGTGCAGAGAGTGTGTGGTCATATTGAACTCACACCGCACTGGAATGAAATATTTTTCTTCTGGTGCGGGTGAGGTCATATTGGGTCACGACTATTTAAAAATGCTGGATTGTTCACATTAAAGCGGTGAATATAATGGTATATTCATCTCTTTCCTGTAAAATATATTCTTAAAGTTATCCCTCTCGCACCAGGGGAAAGTACGCTATTTTCGTCCCGCACCAGACAAAAGTTAGCTATGAGCCAAAATGACCTCACAACGCAGCGAACGTGTTAATCTCCTAAGATTCGGCGTATGATGGAATAGAATGACAAATGTATAGGATTTGACGTTTTTGACATTCGTTGACGCCTGTCACTTAAAATATACGTCAAATCCCATACATTTGGCATTCTATTCCATCATACGCCGAGCAACGAATTGCCACTTGTCTAGAGGGGCAGACAGAACAGATAATAGTGTCGGCAGGAAGATTCTCACTGAAAAAATATATTCTTGTGTTGAATAGTTTGTTTATCGAGCGATGTTATAGGTTAAAAGCCTTCCGGCCGTAGCTTCACTCGCGTGGCTCTCTTATCTACGGTTCTACTCAACCGATTACAAGCAAACAAACGTAAAATTTTAAGTTTAACCAAAACCTTTCTAACAAAAAAACCGTATTTTTTTGGTAGTTTTTGCGTCCATCGCGGATAAATATTTCCAATTTACAATTATGTAATAGTAATATATTTCAACAAATCCAGCAGATTCACATACATTATTTGAAGAATAATAAATTGCGAACATAATATGGCGAAGCTGGGAAGGACCGACTAGTTATTTTGATAAATATTTAGATATAATAGGGCCACCCCAACTCTTCTTATGAGTGCATAGAAAGCGACAAAGGGATAGGACTGTTCCATTCGACAGTAAACATACAGCCCCTGGTAAAGTGTCCGCTTGACGGAAATAGGCTCGCCCCCTATTACTTGGGATCGGAATAATAGTTGGCGAAATGTGGGGGTTAACAAACCTGTGCAAATCCCTTTGGGGATTTATAAGCGGGAATATAATAATATTTATGTACCTATGTATCACGTGAAAACAAGACAAAGTAAGTTCCAAAATCATTAAAAATTGGCCGCGATTTTGATTTTCATTTCTCAAACATTTCGATATTTCACTCAGGCTCTGGAAAAATTAAAATTTAACAGAAAGATTACGTTATTGCAGATGTATGTACGGAGAGAGTATAATTAAATCTCACCGAGAAGGGATGAATTCGAATAGAAATATTACGAAATATTGACAATCGAAATCGAATAAATAGGGGAAACATACCTAATCTTGGCACTCCTCTAATTATTGGCACAGCTACGTTTTATGTAAAAAAAACAAGAACTCACAATCGTCAACTTTATCTGCAATAAGTAAAGACTTTTCTATAGTTATTCCTTTTCAAATGGCAATAGTTTGATTTACCTATGCCAATAATATGGGCAAATATATAAAATTGAATAAAACTGTAATTTTTTAATGATTACAAGTAATTAAATATTTGTTTACGATCAAAATAACGTGAAAGAATATTCCTACTATTACTTTTTACTATTCTCTTCTCATAAAAAGACGTATAATTTCCGTAGATGATAATTATTTTACAAATTTCGCTTAAGGTGCCAATAATTAGGTGTTTTACCCTATCGAAACGAATTTGTAAATCGTAGTAAATTCGATACTAACGTTGTCAAAGAGATTTACGTTCTATTGGTAAACGTGAAAGTTGTTTTGCTTGGCAATTTATGATATGCCATTGTAAGTTGTAATAGTGGGGTGGTGTATTGGTAGATTTGGTAATATGCTCGTTGGGTTTATTGATTTTAGGGATACAGTGAATTCAATAATTTGCTTCTTTTTTTTTCGAAGGTTTGGGTAACTTCGACTTTTGTCCCCCAGATCCCAGATAAGGCGTCGGCTGCAACTGGGATTAACGTAAAGATTATGATGACATAGGCTTTTTGTCCTTGGAATAGGTACCCAATAAGAACGGCATCAGAAGGCATCATTCCCGTAGTAATAGTTATTTGTTATACAAGAGTGCAAAGTTGCTTTTTAACCGCGTGCTCAGTTTTGATGACCGAGCAAGCGAAAGATTCTAAATTTGAATCACGAGCATAGCGAGTGATTCATAAATTAGAATCTTGAGCGTTAGCGAGGGAATCAAAAGAGCACAAGGTGTAAAATCTTTGCACTCGAGTGCAACACGTAACTTTTCATCCTACCTCAGCGAGGAAATAATGAAATGCTTCTTCTTCCTAGCGTTAATTCCCAGTCGCATCCGAAGCTTTCACCTCGGAGTTCGGGGTCCGCTTTACCAGTCTTAACTGCGGATTTGGCTGGACCTCGATATTTTTCGTAAAGCGACTGCCATGTGACCTCCACAACCCAATGGTGACATTAGGCGATATCGAAGCATTGCAGCTAGACCGTTGTTGTTGAACTTTTTATGCATACAAATATTTGCACTGAGCGGGGATCGGACCCGCGCCTCCTGCGTTGCGGCCACGTTCACTACCACTACGCCACGGAGGCTGTATAATAATTATGTGTAATAATACTAATAATAAAATATCAACAAATAAAATTCAACAACAATGTTCAACCATAGGACGTGAAAAAAAAATTATGCGCGCAAAGCAAATTTAAAAAAAAAAGTAGGTACACCAAGGAGGTTCCGAGTTGAGTTTTTCATAAATTAAAAAAAAGTTGTATGATAAATCGGCACCATAGAGGTAGAAGTAAATAGGTTTAATGATGTTTTGAGTTCACAAACCTAGTACACACGATGTTCTAAATTCAAATTTACTTTACCACTCTAGAGGATAAAAGCGACTTTTACACTCAGATATCGAAGAAAAAAAGTACTCTTTCCGAGATGGTGGGATGAAAAAGTCTATTTTAAATCTCAGAATACAGAACAAACCAGAAACCGCAAGCGCGCTCAAAAGTGAAGACACACAAACCAAGACAAATCGTCTTGGTTTGAATATTGTCACTCGCATTCACTCGTATGCACGTAGCACGTCAGACGTATTACGTCGGTGTCAATTTTAATTTTAAAATGTCGGTTTTCGTTGTTCCTACATGTAAAAATACATGTAGGATTACAAAAAAACAGGATGGGATCACATTTCATCTGTAATTAGCGTATACAAATGCATAGTTATTTAATTATTGAATTTAATTGTGATTGATTTATACGAAGACGCTGCCATCTTATGTGTTGCCATGTCAATTGAAAATTTTACCCACCTATTTTTATGAAATTTAAACAGATATATACTTAGATAGGTCTCTTTATTGTACAATACGGTTCAAATCAAACTAAATGGCTCGGTAGTACGTACGATTGCCATGCGCAGGTAGGTACAAAAATATTCTGTTCACTTTACTCGTCCAAGCATTATTCCTTGCTGCATGGCAAACAAGTCGGTAAATGATATATTATTATAAATCTTTTCATTACCTACTTTCACTGTATGTAGGATGTAGGTAGGTATGTTATATACCTACTTAATTTGTTCGAAAAGAAATCTTGCAACTCGATTTTGAAGCAGATATATCCTCAACCGATTTTGATGAAATTTTGTATACGTGTTAGTTTAGGGGATAATGCATTAATATGGTACCATGGAGCTGGTCTGATGATATAGTCAGAAGATGGCCTTAAAAACTAAACTAAACAAGAAAAACCTACCGAGTTTGAGCTCATTTGTTTTGTCTTAGCTAATTCTCTGGTATTCTTAGTATACAGGATCTGTAGATGGTGTCTGAAGATGACCATAGGAGTTTGTAATTGAAGAAATACCATTTATTATGTACCAACAGCGCAAATTCACTGGCTGTATACCCTACATAGCCCCTTCTCTGCTTGTGGAAGGAACTTAACATAATAAATAGCAAACAACAATTTCAACAATCACTGCATATGCTGCGAGTCTCGCAGGCGCGTGCATAGTTACGCACAAACTTACGAATCGTCATTGATTTTGAATCGATATGTAGGTACACCACAGACATCATAAGTAAACACGCTATTATGTGGGTACCTATAGCAATATTATGTATAATGTAAGTAGGTACTTATTTTTTTTCTATAAAATGTTTCTAATTCTAGTTTCCCTACCGATGCATGAAGAGAAAAGTTGAAATGGATGAAATAGGAGATATAAGTATGTACCTATATTGTCAACATGTACCAGAGTAGCAGCTAGGCATTATTTATGCCGCATTGGAGTGACACTGCGTCTATAGACTTTGTATATCATTATACCATTTAAAAAAATATCTACTTACCTTATTACCGTGTTTCATTAAATTTATATATATTTAATAGCTTTAACTTACACTGATCACCTCTCTGTATAATACAGATATTAAATATCTAGTGTTATATCTCTTATCTAGTGTTTTATGACTACCCTAAAGTTGGGAACCGCACCTTAGCCTAGCAACATTACGCGAGCGGGAAGTTTCACTATAGAGCGAGACAGAGTATCGTTTTTGGACACAGTGCGGGATATGCAGCTATTAGCGAATGCGGCTTCTGGTTTGTTCTGTATTCTGAGTTTTAAATACAGTCTCGATATGTCAAATTCAAATGAGAAATATCAAAAACAATTTCAATTAAAAGAGAGAAAATTTTGTTTTAAGCTATTGCATAGCTTCTATCGCGGGCCTTGAGCGTAGAGACCGAATCCAGAAATTCCGTAACGAAAAAACCTAAGCTGACACTCCGAGCTCGCACGAATCGGCTCGATTCGTGCGAGCTCGGAGTGGGGGGATAATTGCATAAGTTAATAAAAAATGCTATGCAATAGCTTTACCACGGCAGTCCCCGAGTGCCACACGTCTTTTTTTTTTTCAAAATTAATCTTCGATCCCCAAATTTTTTTTAAAGGAAAATCTGTTTTAGTGGCATTTCATTTGATTTTGACAGATCGAGACTGAATCAAGGATAAAATTATATTCAGAAATTCACTCGGGTGGAGCCACAGGCTGCAGCTAGTAACACAATATAACGTAGTGTAGTTCCAGCAGACAACACTACGTGCACACACACTCACTTTCTCTCTACGTACAGTCAACAACAAAAGTTTATTAACACAAAAATATTTACAAACTCTTTTGACATTGGAATACAATCAAAGGTATAAGTACTTTTAGAATCCCCAAGTACACCCGTGTGTACACAAAAGTAAAGTACCTAACAGTTATTATGTTCAATAAATTAGAGTTTGTTAAGCTACTGCAGTTGTCGACTGTATGTAAGTATTGTCGCCATCATATGGGAGTAGGTACAACTCAATTGTCACGTTACTTCTATCTACGGATGACAGTCGGGGCGACAGCGCTGCGACGGCTGCAGTAATTACGATGTCGTGTACGAGAATATCAGGGAGATCATTACAGTATCTGTGACGTCATCTGTTGTACAGCTTGACAATGACAAGGGAAATTGTTGTTGTACGACTAATTTTATTAAACGGCTTGTTCTATTTGGATTGGTTTTGTGAAGAGATTTATAGGGCCCTAATATCGTACATAGTATATAGTATCTAGGCTATACCTATATAGTAACCTTGAGGCCAAAGTCAACCTCGCCTACAACTCAACTCGGCACACTTGTTATAAAATGGATGAGGCTCTAGCGTAGGCTTTCCTTTCAGAAATGGGAGGTAAGAAGTCAGCTACTCCCGGAAAAGTCGACATACTTATAAAAAAAATAAGCGGACAAAGTGCATTTACGTCCTGAATAGAAATCACTATGAAGATGATGATGATTTTTTATCAACTTTCCTTTTTATGTCTTACTACAGCTTGAAAGAGCCGTCAAACAATGTTGTATTGGCACAGAATAGACAATAGTACTGCGTAGTGTTAGTCATATAGGAATTTCAAAAGTGCACAAAATGATCTGAAAACTAAAATGCCAATTTTACCCATATAAGTAGGTTAGTTATTATAGTGCTCAAATAAAAGAAGATTTGACCACTATACAACTACATGCTTACAAGTATTTGGAATTTTGGTATTCAGATCATTTTAGGTACTTTTCTAGACAATATAAATCTGATGATGACGGTGTCCTATCATTAGACAAAAAACAACTTTTGACAAAATTATACTTGATAAATGTATCATTTGACAAACTATTGTTTAATAAACTACTCATTAGACAAAATATTTATTTGAAAAAAAAATCATCATATAAATCATCATTTCACAAATTGATTTTACTTTAAAAACATGTTAGTTAACAAACAGACAGTGATAGATTATTGAGAAAGCTGCTCATTCCGACAAATTAGTTTAGAAGACTAGCTAGACCGCATTAGCCTTCGTGGTTATTTTTTGTTATAACCATGCAGAACTTTATTTAGTCAAATGAACATTTTTAAAATAAAATTTTGGCAATCGAAATGTTTACTAAGTAATACATTTGCGAAACCTGTATTATGTCAAATGATTCCTTTTAAATTAATATGTTTGCGAAATGAAAGTTTGTCAAATGATTAGTTTTTCAAGTGATGTTTTGTCATACGTTTTTTAACTTTTTTATCAAGCAAGGGTGAACCGATGATTACTGTACATACAATAAAATCGTAACAAATGGTGTGCAGTTACATTTTATATTAAAAAAATATAACATATATTATCTTCTTTCTATGTGCATACTAACGTGCGGATAGCATTTTATTTAGTTTAATAAGTTGTTACATAGTACAAAGCAGTTACTATGTATTGTAATATTATGTATTTACTATACCTAGTACCTACGCCAATGGCAAGGGTAGTTATTAAATTCTTTGTTCCTCCCCAATAAGGGAGGAACAATCCAAAAATTCCATTATATATTTATAATGTATATGCAATAGTATACGTAGTGAGAGTAAATTGTGATTGTGAAACTGCTGAAAGTGTATCAATTCTGCGAGAACAACGATACCTCGCATTTAAATCGAGCAACGCCATCTATCGCGCCGCCGCAAGAGTTAAAACGTTACTGAAATTACTGCACAGAGGGCGCTTTTTTACTATTTTGCTAAGTCGGGTCGGGTGTTTTAGAGCAAAATTTTGTAATTTTTGATGTAGTTTTCTTTGTTAATAATTATTGATTGCTGTTTTAGTTAAAATCACTTTTGCTGCCTCACTATTATACTTACCTAGCAAGAATGAATGGTTTCTATAATATTTTCGTCATCGTCATCGAAAGGTAAATCCACTAGAGAGTAGATTTTCAGGAAAGCTCAAAAACTACTTAAATATAAACCGAAGAAAAATGTATGTAGGTATGCGTTTAGCTTCCGAATAGTTTTTAATGTGATTTTTTTAAAGTCCACGGATAAGATGCTAATATGGATGCTATAATAAGCAGTTAGTTAATAGATAAAATGCAAGGGTGAGTTTAGAAATACACTCGATAGACGGCAAAAGGCTCGTTTCCTTTAACATAGGACAATAAATAAATATCAAGGTCTAGCCAAATCCGTACTCAAAACTGGTAAAGCGGCCCCAGACTGCGAGCTGAAAGCTTTGGATGCGACTGGGAATTAACGCTAGGATGAAGAAAAATCAATAAATCTCATTATCACAATGCGAGAAACAATGAAATAGGTACGCGTCTGTAGAAGTAGGTAAATATATCTACCGATGTATAAAAAAATATATTCACAACATAACAAAATTATCTTCTGCTTCCCCTCCCGTGACGTTGGAGATATACGTTTCCTCCTTCGTTACGGAAAAGTTACGTTCAACATTATAAGTAATAAACTGATGTAATGAGAACATACAGTACTCTGTTTTATATTCTGTTTTCCGAGATATTTTATTTGTATTTATTTGTGCTGCTGGCATTTACGTAACTCCCATTTCGTTCCTAATGAAATAGATGTCTCTGCTATGGCTCGTTAAGCTTTTAGGCTCAAATGTTACGTTACAAATGGGTTTTATTATCATATGTCAGAAGCCACATACTTCGACAGAACATCGATTATGGGGGCTACCATGATACTACGAAACTTTGGGCTCACATGAAGCATGATTTTTTTTCATACCACTTAGGTGGTAGACAAGCGCACGGCCCACCTGATGGAAAGTGGATACCAACACCAGGGGATTCACACTCGTGCGGCTACCCTATAAGAACTGAGAGTTCCTATGTTGTCTTTGCAGAAGACAGAACGGGACAAGCCTTCGATCTTCCCACTGATTGCATAAAATTTCTCCAGTGAGCCTGGCTAGTATCTATTTTTTTTTTAAGAAAATCTTTGATTTGAGTCTTAAGGTTGTTGGTAGGGCTCCCTACCAACAACCATTGATGAAAATAATTTCAATTCAAATCATTGGGCACTGTAATATTGGCTGCCTACCAAATAAAACTTTGTTTTAATAGAAGAAGGTTATAATCGATTAATTATGTATATCTACTTGATCTATTAATCCAACTACTTGCAAGATTGCAGGATCTATTTCTATTCCTGTAGTGTATGTTGTGTGAAAGGTGCTCTCTTGTATAAATTCCATCCTTTTCTTTCAAATACTAGCTGGTATCGGCTGGCACCCTAATTGCCGGTGCACGTCATAATAACGGACAAATTATTGTGGTATTGGTTCAAGGGATACCATCATCGGATTCTACAAACGGCGGGAAAATATTTTCAGATTTTTCACCTGGTTTTACGATAGTCAAGCTGTGTAAATTAACACATCCTAGTAGTGTGCTTGTCTGCCAACTAAGTGGTATAAAAAAAAAAGATATAAGTATATTGTAAGCTTCATCGCTGTTTTCATTAGCTACATATTAAAAGGAGCCGCGGTAAAGGTAATTACAGTAGTTACTTCTCTATGAATCCAACATTAATCATAATATTTCTTGTTAAAAACTTGGCTTAATATTATGAAAGATTGGAAGGAGGAGGTTGGGCCAAGTTTCTGCGAAAAAAGATATTTACTTTGTTAACTTTAAATGAATTTGTTTCGGGATCGTTGTTTTTAATTGTGAGTCTTTCTTTTGTTGGGAAAAATTGAATTTTTCATAATTCCGCCTCTCCAGAGGAATATCAAAGCAACAAAATACTCTTAAACTGTCGGTTTTAAAAATAATTTATGGCTTTGAAATTGGAATTTAATTTCAAAGTATTTTCCAGCTTTTTATGAGTGAACGATATTTACGAGTAATATCGAGAAGTAAAAATTTACGCAACATTTGTACTTAAACAAATATGTATCTGTAAATAATTGAAATGAAAAAAATGTCAGTCATGGTAGATTCATATATTTTCAGTATGGTTCGTTCATCATTAATACCATTGGTAAACAAAATGTATTATTAAAATTTTCTTTAACAAACATACTTTCTTCTCATTTTTAAGATAAGAGTAGCAGTTTGATATTTTATTGAATTTAGTACAACTAAATTCAATATAATATCAATAAAATATCAATTCTAGACTAGAAAAAAAAATTGTTAGATAATATTATCACCATTACATTTTGAATATTTATTTAAAAGTCAGTTTGACTGTATATTCGAGTCCATGATAAAAGTAGTTTAACAAATTCTAATTCATTGATCGCCATAGTTATTAAACCAATTATAAAATAATAAACAAAACACAAAATATTATTAACTTTGTTCTTGGGGATTCTAAGGGAGACCGCACACTAGAGACAAGACTGTCTTTAGACTGTTTTGTCTGACACAGACAAAACAGTCTTAAGACTGTCTTAAGACTGTTTTGTCTGCGACGCACCGCACACCTAAGACAAAACTGTTTTGTCTACGACACGCATCGCACGAACACCGCCACAGTATAGTATAGTTGAACAGTACACCGTCTTCATAGAAATGTGTGGTTGCCGGTTTGAATGTGTGCCACTGGTAAAATATGTAATGTGTTCGATTAATTTATAGATGCTCACCGATGAGTCAGTGCGGGCTGTGTCGTGAGTGAGATCGTGCACGTGCACTGCGTTGCACTTTATTTCATTGTTTCGCGCAGTTTGCATTTGATAATCACGACTTCGAACAGAACCAAAACATATTGTACTTAGTATCTTTAGGTGTATGAATAACGACTACGTAAACCCAGACTTAACTTTCTTCACAATACATACTGAAGAAGAAAGGAAAAGAATAGTTGTTTAGCACCATAGGCATTTGTTACAATCCGCATAGGTTCTCTATATAAATGTTTATGTATTATTGTTGGAGTTAGGTATATATAACAGTAGTGATGGAATTATATGTTATGAATGAAATGAATGAATGTGAGAGAGAGAGAGAGAGAGAGTTAGTACTCGGCGGTCGATTCGACATAGAAGAGAACGAGACGTATGCCTGTCTCGCTCACATATTTATCGTAACGAGTGGACTCCATTAGCCTCCGATTCCTTACTAAAATTGATATTGTATTTTTTAATAATGAGACGAAATATTAAGCTTGGATCCTGTACCCGATGCCGGTGGGGCACTATTTTTTACATTTTTTAATGAATTGTTAGGTATCTTACTACTTAACACTAATAAATTATTGTAAATCATCAAACATTTCCATCCAACTTTACAATATTCATAATCCATAAAACGTCTTTTTGTCTGTAGGTAAACATAAAATGGCGACACCCAATTCAATAGAATACTTGTACTGCTGAATATTATGTATGCTGTGGCAAGACTGTTTTGTCTTTGATGTGCGCGACCGCATACCTACAGAAGGGAATAGAGATGTTATAATAAGTAACGATTTTGATATTCATGTAATTGAATATAATATTACTTTGATAATATTATGTTACCCACTAACAACGAAATAACAACTAAGAGGAATGTTATTGCTTCCTATTAATATAGGTCGTCTCTATGTTCCGATACGTACATCTAGTTACTGCGAATGTTTGTAACAAGATAACACCGGCAGAGTAAAAGCGTTTTCACAACCTCGTAATGTAAAGAACGGTCACCCATCCAAAAACTGACCCAGCCAAATTGCATCCTCGTATTGTAAATAATATATACGAGAGTGTTATTATATCTTGTTATTACTTGTAACTAATAACAATATACCTAGTAGACTTAGATATTTTTTAACAAGATGTACTCAGTACCTAACTAGATGTACGTTACGTATCAAAACATAGAAACGAATAATCAGATCGCTCGGGTAATAGTTACCTATAATACCTATGGCTTTCGTTGTTATTTCGTTGTTATTCAGTGACATGTTATGAGAGTCATCAGTAACATACTTAATATGAATATAACACTGATATTATGTTACTGGTACTTGTTACGAGTATCTATATTCATTACACCTCTAGAAGGGAAGCCGACAGTCGTTAGACAGACTTGTCGCGTTGTAGGTAAAGACAGTTTTGTCTGTTAGACGTCTTGTCTCCAGTGTGCGCAGCTCCATACATTTAGTAGAGAGCAAGTCTGTCTTAAGACAGTCTTGTCTCAAATGTGCGCTCAGCCTAAAACTACTTGTACACTGTGTTCCAATGTAAAAAATTCTTAGTGCGGTTCACAGAATACATCTACTTACCAAGTTTCAACAGCATAGGCCTTATAGTTTCGGAGAAAAGTGGCCGTGACATACGGATGGACAGAAAAGGACAGACGGACGGACAGACGGACAGACATGACGAATCTATAAGGGTTCCGTTTTTTGCCATTTGGCTACGAAACCCTAAAAAGGACTTATAATATTGGTGTCAATCAACTTCTGACGTGGACTGAACCTATATTATACCTGTGTTGTACAATATCACGAATCCAATATATCCGTCAGGCCTTTGAACTCGAAGAAATCCTCGCATTCCGTGCGCAAACAGCACATTTTACAAGAGCCCTCACAACCTCAGCCCCTAACACCAAGACGGATGGGTCGGACCAAAGCATTTAATGCGAGGGGGTACAAATGCGACGTCGTTTGTACTACCAGATATGTACCTACATTTGCATGTATTTTGTTACGATTAGGGTAAGGTTTCATTGTACTATAGGTATAGACTTGAGTTCAGAATTTTGCAGTATCCTATTAGGAACTTTTATTATTTTACTCTAAACTTCTGTCCGTATTGCTGGTTCTTTAGTTTCCATTATGTTAGGGTAATTTCCTCCTTTTGTATGTAACCAACCTTTCATCATCATCATCACAGTGTTGTCTACCGTACCGACCCTAATTCTTCTTTATCTTAGCGTTAATCCCATTCGCACCCGAAGTTTTCACCTCGGAGTCTGGGGTCCGCTCTTTCCAGTCTAATTATGGGTTTGACTGAACTTCGATATTTTCCGTGAAGTGACTGCCATCTAATTGATCTATGAAACCCATTGGCGATATCGGAGCATTGCAGCTAGACCAGCTGTTGGACTTTTAAGGACTCCCACTGCCTGTAACGACTGCTATAGATGTTCGTATGGCATTCGGGACGGACGGCTTAACGTGCTCTCAGAGGTACGACCAGACCAATGCAAATACCCATATTCATGCATACAAATATTTGCACTAAACGGGGAAGAAACCCGCGCCTCTTGCGTAGCGGTCGCATTCACTACCGCCACGCCACATTTGTATGTACATAATGAAGATCACCGTGACTACTTAGTATTAGGACTTCTAACCAGTCTTCAGTTTTGTAGTATGCTAAATTATTTTTTTACTAAACGCTCCACCCATCACTGTAGTCTCTACCTAAGGAACTGACATTTGTTGCACGTAATGCTTTATGTCTACAGAGAACCGCGGCTAATGTCTTTGTTTTAACAAAGACTTCAATGTAATGGGTTGTGGCAATGAATAAACTGGCTTCAAGACTTCCATATTAGCTTTACATTTTGTTTATGGGCTCCCCACCAAGATAGGCCCTATAAAAATATTCGGGGCCCAAATCAACCTTGCCTGCTAGCAATCTTAGCTGCTAGGCGGACCACCTGCTGGTAAACTTGAAAGCGTTTCAAAAATAAGGAATTGACCGTGATATTAGAAAAACAAGGAAAATTATTTTAAATTGGAAAAAGCGAAATCAATACTCGGGCAGGACTCGAACCCGCGATCTTTCCCTTACAGGGGGAATGCTCTGACCACTGAGCCACCGAGCTTCGCCCGAGATTGATCCAAATTTTCCAATACATCCATCTTAGGGCGATGGTGGGAGCAATCTACCGATATTCGTACGAACTATCGGAATCAATGAATGATGTTGCAATCATTTTTAAACATTGATTTTTGATAACCCCGCCCAACCAATTGAGATAATTTTAAAGCATTTAGTAGGTATGCTAAACCAAACAAATTATTTTAAATTGCAAAAAGCGAAATCAATCGCTATAAAAGGAGGCTAGCTCCTTTCTTCAAGGAAGGAAAACAATGCATACCGTTTTTGATAGACATTAATAAATCTGTCCTAACCTACCTAATGAATCTCAACATTACTCGTAATATACCTATTATTGTGATTAATACCTCATAGTAAGAGAGCTTAGATAATTAACTCAGGTACCATCAGCGTACTGAATGAGATGTACATCATTAGACGCGCCTTTAATTGGAGAACACGAAATGGCTATGCTGCAAAGTCAAAAACCTGGTGGTGATATTACCAAAAATCAATTTTGAAAATGCTAAAAAAATCGGTACCTAATATTGAAAGATTACCAATTTTCGTTTGTTCCTGGCAATAGAGGAGATTTAGGACTATATGATAGTGCAGTGCTGCAAGCCTCCATAACTGGCCTTGTCAGAGGCAGCACCTTGCAAAGTGCCGCCTGAAAACAGGTATCTGGTACGATCGAATTACCAAATAAAACCGGGCTCATCTGAAAGATCATCAAATTCTGAGTATGAAAAACTGGTGCTGCAAATCTTAAACACTGGCGAAGGTGGTTGCAGCAGCGATTGAAGATCGCGAGTTGCGCGTCTCGGTTTGGTATTTTCACATTTATACGATCGAGTTACCAAAAAAAAACAGGGCTCATCTGAAAGATCATCAAATTCTGAGTATGAAAAACCGGTGCTGCAAATCTTAAACACTGGTGAAGGTAGTTGCAGCAGCGTTTGAAGATCGCGCGTCGCGCGACTCGGTTTGATTTTCATATTAGTACGATCGAATTTCCAAAAAACCAGTGTTTAAGATTTGTAGCACCGGTTTTTCTTACGCAGAATTTGATGATCTTTCAGATGAGCCCTGTTTTTTTTTTGGTACCTCGATCGTACTAATGTGAAAATACCAAACCGAGTCGCGCAACTCGCGATCTTCAATCGCTGCTGCAACCACCTTCGCCAGTGTTTAAGATTTGCAGCACCGGTTTTTCCTACACAGAATTTGATGATCTTTCAGATGAGCCCTGTTTTTTTTGGTAACTTGATCGTACTAATGTGAAAATTACAAAACCGAGTTGCGCAACTCGTGATCTTCAATCGCTGCTGCAACTACCTTCGCCAGTGTTTAAGATTTACAGCACCGGTTTTTCCTACACAGAATTTGATGATCTTTCAGATGAGCCCTGTTTTTTTTTGGTAACTCGATCTTATAAATGTGAAAATACCAAACCGAGACGCGCAACTCGCGATCTTCAATCGCTGCTGCAACGACCTTCGCCAGTGTTTAAGATTTGCAGCACCAGTTTTTCATACTCAGAATTTGATGAGCTTTCAGATGAGCCCGGTTTTATTTGGTAATTCGATCGTACCAGATACCTGTTTTCAGGCGGCACTTTGCAAGGTGCTGCCTCTGACAAGGCCAGTTATGGAGGCTTGCAGCACTGCACTATCATATAGTCCTAAATCTCCTCTATTGCCAGGAACAAACGAAAATTGGTAATCTTTCAATATTAGGTAGGTACCGATTTTTTTAGCATTTTCAAAATTGATTTTTGGTATCACCACCAGGTTTTTGACTTTGCAGCATAGCCATTTCGTGTTCTCCAATTAAAGGCGCGTCTAATGATGTACATCTCATTCAGTACGCTGATGGTACCGGAGTTAATGATCCAAGCTCTCTTACTATCACGGCTTAATTTATTGATACGTCTGACGGATATCGACGTCAAGCGCTAATCTCCGTTTAATATTTCAATAAGCCGACAATCCACGTATTATTTCTCTTTGATTTCTAATGTCAATACTTATTAACCACATCTAGGTTGGTACACTATTGTTAGATATTGTTGATGGTATAAGTGTAGGAATTGAAGAGGAATGGAAGAGGTTATTGTGCGCATGTAGGTGTAAGTGATTGTTGTTTTCCGTCTATATTATTCTTTTAGTCTGAGTGATATCAGGCTAAAAGAATAATAAAGACGGAATATGTAGAACTTCTTAGGGAATGAATTCACACACGGACACGGACGCATTTCAGTACAATGAAAAACGTGTCTGCACCAATGAGATTAACCAACTTAGTTACTTCAGTAACTACGTAAATCAATTGTCTGCACTCTCACCACAGAATAGAATATCTTCTTCTAAATATACTGTGCTATCACGAACGAGCTTATTTACACCTTGGGTTGTCCTCGAAATTGGGCACATGTCTGTAGAATCGCGGATCGTGGAAAGTGGCCCTTAATAGCATAGGTACTCGTATTTCTCCAGTAACCAAAATCAAACTAAGCACTTTTCTATAAACTTAAAGAAAAAAGACTGAAGACCGCAAATTATTACAAATATAGATATGCTCGTGCCTTTTTCTCTGAATTTTTGTTAATTCAATTTCACATTGCACAAAGGCACGTACAGAAATTTCAATAGTACAATCATGTCGTCGTAGATAGATCGACTTGTACGAGATTGGAAAATGCAGTGAGTTCCTTGCTTGGCTCGATCAGTTGCGTTGCGACATTCCTTTCAAATGTTTGCAAATAAAATTTAATTAATTTAAATTTGTGGAATTCTGGAACACAACTTTCTTTATTTAATCTTCGAAATCGAATATAAAACAAACTCGCGGACTTCGGCGAACAGTACTGAAAGAGAATATTTATTACTTTTCAACTTCCACAGCCAAAAAGTTAGACCAATAATATATTTTTGAATACCACTGATTTATGAGGTAATCCATGTTCCGGCTGCACGCACTTTCCGATTAGTATTGTTATACTAATCGATTTGTTTTTTAAAACATAATATGGGTAAAAAGTTATCTAAGCATTAAACAAGATTTAGGACTGAGTATCGTTCTGGAATACGGGCCCTAGAATAAGAAAAAATGTGGAGATCAGATGGCAGTTACTTCACGAAAAATATCAAAGTCCAGCCAAATCCCCAGTTGGACTGGTAAAGCGGACCCCAGACTCCGAGGTTAAAGCTTCGGATGCGACTGGGATTAACGCTAGGATGCAGAAGGATGAAAAAGACTGCCTAGAAATACGGACCTCAGTGGCGAACTAAACTACGTTTTGAGTTGAGTGAAACTTGGGCTTTCAATTTCAGTAAACAGATTTTCACTGGTGAAACTCAGCCATAGTGAATTGAATACATATTAAACTCTGCATGCCCTTTCAATGTACAAATTAGCACACGCGTGTTCTAGCCAAGATTGCAGTAAGCCACGAACAGCCTGCGACTAGCTGTGGTATTTTTAGATCTTCAAGCAAAGTTACCTTTAACCGAAAATCTAGTAAAATTTTGTACTGAAATGTTCACTTACATAATTAGACAAACGCAGTTTTCTTCTTCGCTTTGATCGGTATATTTATATGATGTTTCTTCATGAATGATGTTTACTCGAATCTGAATATAACCTGTAATTAAATATGATGATAGTTACATCTATCAGAAAACTTTTTGGGTACTGACTGGATTTTTAATAATTAAACTATTAATTTGACTATTAATAAGATTTTAACAAAATACGAGTAGTAACAATTACAGCATCTTGAATATGTATCTACCTCGAAATTCATACAGTTATCTTTATTCTATAGTGAAAAATAGTGAAGACAAATGATTAAGGTTGATATTCGCACAACTATTTGCTTATGGCATTATTAAAATATCAGTCAAGTCGTGAACACGGGTGCTGCCACGCATCCGAAATGTGGGCAAAAGTAAGTTCCATAATAAATAATCGCTAAAAGTCCCGAAATTACAAAAAACTAAGTTTACACCGCGATAGTGTGAAGGTAACGTATGACATTTTAGTTAGGATATAGTTATTTAGCTGTAACTTAAAGAAATTTAAATATCTGTGATATAAGATTCTTGGTATAGTAGGTAGCAGTGCAGTCGTCATCGTTAACGTGTGTCCTAAACGAAAAATCCCATTAATTTGTCATTATAATCTACAATACGCCGGCCAGCAAATTGCCACTTGTCTAGCGAGGCAGAAGGTACATCGTGAACGGAATTGAAATTCTACTTGGGCGGAGCAGCTACTTTTTTTTATAAAACTTCGCGAAGCTGCCAATTAAACTAAGTGCTTGTGTTAAGAGAGGGTAAATAACTTCGGTAGTGTACTCAATGGGGTAAGAAAGAGCATAGGTACTCTCCATAGAATGTTGAACGCCATTACTCAACCTTATTTATTTAGTCAATTCGTAAGTACCTACAGTGTATTTTATAACTAATTAAATGTAAAGCATCACTCAACATTTACACAATGGCAGTGGCTAATCAAGGAAATGTTCAGTCGGGAGATAAGAAAATTTTTTTTCATCCCACCATCTCGGAAAGACTATTTTTGCTCTTCGATAACTGAGCGTAAAAGTCGTTTTTATCCTCTAGAGAGGTAAAGTAAATTTGAATTTAGAACATCGTGTGTACTAGGTTTGTGGACTCAAAACATCATTATAGTTATTTGTTATACAAGAGTGCAAAGTTGCTTTTTAACCGCGTGCTCATTTTTGATGACCGAGCAAGCGAAAGATTCTAAATTTGAATCACGAGCGTAGCGAGTGATTCACAAATTAGAATCTTGAGCGTCAGCGAGGGAATCAAAAGAGCACAAGGTGAAAAATCTTTGCACTCGTGTGCAACACGTAACTTTTCATCCCACCTCAGCGAGGAAATAATGAAATGCTTCTCCTTCCTAGCGTTAATTCCCAGTCGCATCCGAAGATTTCGTCTCGGAGTCCGGGGTCCGCTTTACCAGTCTTAACTGCGGATTTGGCTGGACCTCGATATTTTCCGTGAAGCGACTGCCATCTGACCTCCACAACCCAATGGTGACATTAGGCGATATCGAAGCGTTGCAGCTAGACCGTTATTCTTGAACTTTTTAGGGCTCCAACTACCCGTAACGACTGCCATAGATGTTCGTATGGCATCCGTGACCGACGGCTTAACGTGCTCTCCAAGGCACGACCAGACCAATGCAAATACCCATTTTCATGCATAAAAAATATTTGCACTGAGCGGGGATGGAACCCGTGCCTCCTGCGTAGCGGCCGCTTTCACTACCACTACGCCACGGAGGCTGTATAATATGTGTATTATACTAATAATAAAATACAAAAAAATAAAAATTCAACAACAATGTTCTACAATATGACGTGAAAAAAATTGATGCGCAAATTTAAAAAAAAAGTACACCAAGGAGGTTCCGAGTCTGAGTTTTTCATAAATCAAAAAAAAGTTGTATGATAAATTCGGCACCATAGAGGTAGAAGTAAATAGGTTTAATGATATTTTGAGTTCACAAACCTAGTACACACGATGTTCTAAATTCAAATTTACTTTATCCTCTAGAGGATAAAAACGACTTTTACGCTCAGTTATCGAAGAGCAAAAATACTCTTTCCGAGATGGTGGGATGAAAAATTCTTTAGAGATGGGACACAATCCACCCTTGCATTATAATAATTGGGATGAAAAATTCTTTAGAGATGGGACACAATCCACCCTTGCATTATAATAATTTATTAGTACAGTGAAGAAATGATTCCATCTGCAAAACGTTCGCAACTAATTAATAATAATTTTCATCCCACCATCTCGGAAAGAGTATTTTTTCTCTTCGATATCTGAGCGCAAAAGTCGTTTTTATCCTCTAGAGGATAAAGTAAATTTGAATTTAGAACATCGTGTGTTTGTGAACTCAAAACATCATTAAACCTATTTACTTCTACCTCTATGGTGCCGAATTTATCATACAACTTTTTTTTAATTTATGAAAAACTCAGACTTTTTTTTTTAATTTGCTTTACGCGCATCATTTTTTTTCACGTCATATTGTTGAACATTGTTGTTAAATTTTTATTATTTTGTATTTTATTACTAGTATTTATTATTAGTATTAATACACATATTATACAGCCTCCGTGGCGTAGTGGTAGTGAACGCGGCCGCTACGCAGGAGGCACGGGTTTGATCCCCGCTCAGTGCAAATATTTTGTATGCATGAAAATGGGTATTTGCATTGGTCTGGTCGTGCCTTGGAGAGCACGTTAAGCCGTCGGTCACGGATGCCATACGAACATCTATGGCAGTCGTTACGGGCAGTTGGAGCGCTAAAAAGTTCAACGACAACGGTCTAGCTGCAATGCTTCGATATCGCCTAATGTCACCATTGGGTCGTGGAGGTCAGATGGCAGTCGCTTCACGGAAAATATCGAGGTCCAGCCAAATCCGCAGTTAAGACTGGTAAAGCAAAGATTTTTCACCTTGTGCTCTTTTGATTCCCTCGCTAACGCTCAAGATTTTAATTTGTGAATCACAATCACTCGCTATGCTCGTGATTCAAATTTAGAATCTTTCGCTTGCTCGGTCATCAAAACTGAGCACGCGGTTAAAAAGCAACTTTGCACTCTTGTATAACAAATAACTATTGGTGGATACGTCCATTACAGTCGCCAAACCACTTCCGAAAAGCTCTCTCTGATCTAACCTTACCATGATGTATAAAATATTGTAAAAGTTCCGTAACTCCAATGTATAAACTTCCACATAACAATGAAAATATTCAGAATCTAAAAGGTCATGGCTTGTCAAAACTGTATAAGTTATTGAGGTTACGAAGATACATAATAATAATAATATAGGTACTGAATGATGTTAGGAGATAGTCTAGGAGTTGTCATAGATGCCGGCTCTCAAAATATCAAGGCTGGCTTCGCGGGGGAAAGTTCTCCTAGAGCCACCTTGCCTACTACAGTCGGGAGGTATTGTGTTTATTTTCAATGTGTAGTCGTTTTTTATTCCCGACCGTGTGGTGACGGAGAAAGAATACGAGTACCACTACCTCATTTCATCTGAGATGTCGAAAGAGGCGACTAACGGAAGAACACGCAGACGATATCACTGCGAGAGAAGGAAAACTCGAAATAAAACCCTGTACCAACACGTCTGGCCAGCGTGGAAAGAGTATGCCAAAGTCTGCTAACTCTGGGAGAGGCTTACGTCCCGCAGTGGATGCTATAGGCTAATTGATTAATTGATATTCCCTACTAGTGCACAAATGTCTCGTTTGTAATGTTTGAGATGTAGAGTGGGTGAAATGACGGTTCTGGGTGATAGAAAATAATAGAAGTACAGGAAAGTGTCATTCGGCCGGGGTGCGTGGGATATGGCTACGACAATCTCAGCTCCGGCAACTGACGGCTCACAGACGGCGTGCGTTTTAGGCGGTTCAAGTTCGACATAACCTCCTCCTCCGGCTCCGGCGGGGGAGGTATCCGCAGGGATTTTCACACGATAAAAAAAAAGGGAAAGTGTCATTTGGTACAGCTGCCAGATGTGTTTCAACCCTAAAACTTACAGTTTATTCTTACGGTAAATGAAAAATATGAAAGTCACTCTGATGAATCTCACTCAGTGCATGGCAGATTCTGACTGTTTTTTTTTTTACATAATACATCGTCAAGACAAAGGATGTTTACCAAAGACTGGTTATACTGCACATCGATGATAAAATGAACAAATAAATAATTATTAAGTAACCACCAACCACGAACAAGAATTGCAAACATAAAGTAACTTCGCTGCGCTTGCCAAACTTTTGTAAAAGTGACTCGTTCTATCATCAATTTCAAATGGAATGGTAACAATCTTGTTCGAAGTTGTTCCCTAAACATTATTTCAGTGGTCTAACTGTGGTTAGAACTTGTATTATATTATTTACTTATGGCCACAGGATTGAACAAAATAGTTGTACTTAGTGAGGCTTTATGATGGGGAGAAATGCTTACCTAATGTTACGGCTAGAATACCGTGATATGCCAATAATTACCGCCATAATTTCAACAACGCCAAGGTGTAGCCACGATTTATCACCTAATTTATTGACTAAAGAATAAAGAATAATTCCGAGCTGGGGCTGTGGCTGGAATAAAATGCCCACCCTTACGCAAAAACCGCGCCATGACGTGGAGTTGCGGAAACCAGCCCGCCATACCATACCATACCATACCAATTCCGAACGAACTAAGATTTCGACTAGGCGCCAAAGTAACTTTTATTCAGCTCAAAAATACCTATATAACATACTTATGTGGGTGTTAATATACCTCTGCCTACCCTTTCAGGCATTTACAGACGTGAGTATATGTATGTATATACTTATGTGTCTCCAGATTTCGCCATACCGGTCTAATGGATGGCATCCCATTGGTCTACTGCGGCAAACAAGCAATCAAGAACCGAGGCATTTGCAACCTGGTCTGGCCAGTTCAGGATGGTTTGATCAAGGACTGGGATGAAATGGAAAAACTCTGGCATCATGTGTTCTATAGTGAACTGCATGTCCCACCTGAAAGCACGAGCGTTATTCATGCTGTGCACCCACTTATGCCAACAGCCGATCAGTAAGTTATACTGAATTATATATTGTATTTACGATGAATATAAACTCCCTAATGTCAGTGAGGATCTTCTTCATTCTAGCGTTAATCTTACCTTTCACCTCAGAGTCTGGGGTCCAACTACCCGTAAAGCGACTGTATAATAACATTAAGGATCTACTGGTTAATAAATTTACAAGTCTAAAGTTGCCAAAAAGACTATCATAAAATTCAAGAATGTTCAGACGACAAACGAGCTTAGAAATAAGCTAACTAACTATGCTAACCAAGTAAATAGACAAAAAAACCCTCTTAGTTTCTTACCGGAGTCTTCTTCGGTTTGCTAAACAAGACTTTTTTTTATTTTTGACGATTTGTAAGTGCCGTTTGTATAGAATAAATAATGATTTTTGATTTTGATGTAAAACTGACAAGATTTTTTCAATGCAGGCAGAAACTGACGGAAATTATGTTTGAGACCTTCACCATAAAGGGGCTGTATTTAGCTAAATCTCCTACACTTAGTCTCTTCGCCAGTGGAAGAACTTCAGGCATAGTATGGGAGAATGGCTACGAATGTTCTTACGTGGCGCCTGTTTTCGAAGGATTTCACTTGAAACATTCTACCGTAATAACTCCTATGACTGGCAAAGCATTGACAAAGAGGCTGCAGAAACTGTTGTTAGATTTAGGATATTCGTTTACAACACCGATTGAAATTGATCTGTTGGATCAGATAAAGGCAAGTATTCATTCCTGCATTTTTATGTCTAGTATATGTTTACAGAAATTAAAACGATTACGTGTAGGCGGATGAGACCAAACAAAGATCGCCCAAATCACGTTTGCTCCTGCTAGCTGCGCTGCACCTTTCCACCAGAGATGTGCTATGCTACGTTACTATTAATGCGGTTGATACCTACATTCATTGGTCCAAATACCACTGGTGGTAAGGGGTTCAGTATGGAAAGATGCGTGCTAAGGATGAAGTTTCTATGGATGAAGAATACATTCGAATTTTGAATATTTGTAGGAAGTTTCATAGCACATCTTACTCGGCGCTACATAGCATAGCACAGTGGAAACGGTCACGTAGTTTCATAGCTTAACTTTTTTCGTAGCATAGCTGCAGGCAGCTTTCCGCTTGTTGATTTGGAGACATTTCTTGGGAGATCTTGGGAGATTAACTTACATGACAACTCTTATCTATGTTTGACTGACCCCAAGAACTGCGTTTCCAGCCTAACTGTAATTACTATCGTAGAAGCTGTTAATCATAGCGTTATTTACATATATTACAATTAGATTTTAATAACTGAAATTTTACAGGCAGACGTATGTTATGTCGCACAAGATTATGAGGCTGAAATGGCAGAAATAGCTGGTTATATGGCAAATAAGGTTAAATATTCACTGCCTGATGGTCAGGATATATTTCTCGGCGAGGAGCGACTCCAAGTAGCCGAAGCGATGTTCCAACCAGACCTTACAGGGCGCAAGTCTAAGAGCTTAATAGACTCCATCATAGCCAGCATAGATTTGTGTGATCTGGATTATAGGTTAGTAACTTTATACAGTAAAGGAAAGTCTCGAGGCTGCTATATAATAATTCTGGCTATGGCCGCTTGCTGTCTCCTGGACATGCTTGCTGTCAGTGAATGGCTGGACCGATTTGAATGATTTTTTTGTCTGCGTTTGGGTGGCACCGGGGATGGTTTAGTAGTTAGTAATTTTTTTTTGTGAATCTAAACCATCCAGGGTGCCACCCAAACGCTTACAAAAAATTCATTCAAATCGGTTCAACCGTTTAGGAGGAGTTCACTTACACATGTATACTAGAATTATGTGTCACTGAACTCCTCCTAAACGGCTGTTTATCCGCTCTCTGGAAAGCCTATTATATACTACGCCTAGTTTTGATTAGATTCTATGTTGTCACGATATAAATATGTAGAATTTTTATTGATTCAATTATTCTGGCACGATTTAGTGAAGTGCTAAATAGTGTCACTGTCACCTGAATTTAGCAATTGAGCGTATGCTTCCATGGATTAGGCTGTCAAATGGCTTTTGCTCTCAAATGTTCGAAATATTCTAGTTCTTCCATTAGCTACCATCGGGATTAATATAGTTTGAACATACATTTAAACTAGAAAATTATGAAAGAGCACTTGATGGCGGGATGACATTCCATAATTATTATCAGAAAATTTTATACAGACATACAATCACGCCTTTATCCCCGGAGGGTTAGGCAGAGGTGAATTAACACCCACATTTCACCAATCATTGTTTTAAGTCCCACGTAATAGGGGGTGAGCCTATTGCCGTATTCCGGGCACTATTGTTGACTCGAGCCATGTATCTGAGGCTGAGCCTGGGCTGTATATATATCTGTCTGATGTTAAACAGCCCTATCCCTTAGTCGCCTTGTATGACACCGCAAGGGAGGAAATGGGTTGGCCCAAATTCTACTCTGCCGAGAACCACGCGGTGGTCTATATTTTATAGCTTTCAATTTAGATACTTTTTACTCAATTTACACTGAACTTTCTGTAACATAACCTATCAAAAATACTTATAATAGTTAAAGTATCAATTCGTTTGGTATCCCGGCGGTGAGCAGAGTAGTGTCAGTTTTTGTGCTGTCAGTGGGAAGACCAACCAAAGGCACGTCCTGCTTGGCTTGGCTTCTGCACTGACGGCACAGAAACTCCCTGTTGATCCACTGCACGGTGGATCCAAGCGGAATAGAAAATATTATAAAAATAAAATGATCCCCCAGGGTATCATATACGGGGTATCCAACCGGAATAACTCGTTTTTACAGGGAGCACGAGTATGACATCTCTGGTGTTGCATACGTCCATAGGCCACGTTAACCATTTTCAGGTGATCCGTGTGCATGCCTGCCACCTAAGTTGTATATAAAAAAAGTTTAGATGCTTAAATGAATGCACGTTTGTACCTGAATCATATCAAAACGGCGGAATGGATCTGTATAAATTATACGCAAGTAGAACCGCAGGCTTCAGAATCTCGCCAACAACGCCTGTTGGACTCTCCAAACCACGCCAGTACGTTAATCAGTAGGTGTAATGGCTAGCCGATGAGGTTGACTTGGCCCCGATAGCCTTGATTTGGACCCCAACACCCCTGGTGGTGGTCCGAAAACCCGTAACAACTATTTATAGGATATATAACTTAATTTATAGGATATATAAATTGTATAACCATTAAATGTGAATTAATAAGTTTACTTTTGCCTATCTTAAGTCAACACTTTCCCCCAGCGCTTACTGAAATAATACTTGAACATTCAAGATAGTTTAAGTAATCTATATAATAGTCCCATTTGTGTTAAAATAATATTATTATCTCCGTTCTCGCTGCTGCCTTCGTGTAGTTCACTTGAGTACATAAATTCTATATCATATTCTATACTTATACCTCTGTGGCGTGGTGGTAGAGAGTTCAACAGCGATGTCGGAGATCGTAGGTTTGATTCCTGCTCAATGTATTGTGGGGCAAAGCCGGGACGCGGGCCGCTAGTCTAAATTATGAAACAAATGAATAATAAAATATTATTTATTTGAATGTAAACCAAAAACGCTGCATGCGAGCCGCTTCCAACCGGTCTTATTGGAGATCTATAGGGGAGGCCTATGTCCAGCAGTGGACTTCCTATGGCTGAAATGATGATGATGATGATGATGATGATGAAACCAAAAACTAGCTCACTATTTATTTTCCTATCATAGAAGAAGTAGTCAACTAGGTACCTACCTATATTTTTAAATTCATGTGATAGGAATCTTTGTGTCAGATGGCAATATCGGCTGCAATAGCAGATGCTAGGGATATTTTCAGACTCCCGCCTAGAAAAGTCCAATAACGCTTTGTCCGGGAATCGCAAATAGGACCTCACAATTGTATGCAAATGTATGCCAAGACTTCAACGACACAGTCTCAAAGTACTCGTATAAGGCTAGCGCTACACTTGATGAAAATTACGACACTTAATTTCCATCCGGGTAAATGCGTTATTAAACAATAGATATAACCATAATTGGGACCTAATACAACGATTGGTGAAATGTGGGTGTTAATTCATCTCTGCCTAACCCTTCTGCCTAAGCGGGTTAAAGGCGTGATTGTATGTATGTATATTTAAGTATAACATAAAAATATTTGATGGAATGGTGACCGCCGAGTTTTTGCCAAGTCTTTAGTCAATTAAGATATCCACTGAAAGAAAGAAAGAAAGAAAGAATAGTAGATTACCCAACAAGTGAAAAAAAGATGAATTCTTTTCGAGGCACTGAGTTGTATCCCGAGAGGAGCGAAGCTTTCTGCGGTAGAATCCCGAGCGTAGCGAGGGATTCTAGATAGAAAGCTGAGCGTATCGAGGGATACAAGAGCCGAGATGAATTCTTTTTTCACGTGTTAGGTACTCAACTTTTCACCATTGACTACGAGAAAACGATTACTCTGTGATTATGAATTACATTTTGTTATGGATAGTACACAAAAGAAGCAGCAAATTATCAGTAATAGCTACCGCTTTAGCGCGAAAAGACTCAGGAGTCTTTTCGCGTTCGAGAATATGAGTTTCATTTTCATCACTAGATGAAGTCATTTTATGATTATGAGACAAACATAAACTTTTACAAGGAAAATTACACAGAAAATGGCGGCATTTTTTTTTTCTTAATTTAAACTGAGCCGCATTCCATCCAGCCAGTGATTACATTTAGGTGGCTTTTAGTACGTTTTTATAGTGAGAGTGTGCAACCTCTTTGCATGTTTCACTAGAATCCGTACATTCGCGCATGTTCCAAATTCAAATTTTTTTATTCACTCGGTGAAACAAAGAGCGTTTTATTCACTGTTTTTGATGAATCACGGGCCCTTTTTCGAGTGTCAATGGTGAAAAAATATTTAATTCATACATACATACATATTGAATGTGGCGCCATAACTATTTAGTAATCTGTGGTGGCGCGCTGCATACAAAATTACAAATGCCTGGAACGCATGGTTGACGATCTTACATCGACGGACGAACGGTCCGTGGTGGATGAATAGACATAGAAGGCAATCTACGACATAGAAACCGATTTGCCGCAAACTGTGGCCGATATTAGTCGATTCACCGAGTGCTATCTCGTATTTTCGTACATTAATTTATTGATTTGTTAATCCTATTATTTTTTCAAGAGCTTAAGCAAGGATTACCTACACACGTACAGTTTTAATCACTGCAGTATTTTTTTTAATTCGGAGTCTAATCCTAGACATATACAATAACATACATATGACGGTAATTTCGTTAAGT
The DNA here is from genome assembly GCA_914767945.1 of Eilema depressum. Taxonomy (NCBI): domain Eukaryota; kingdom Metazoa; phylum Arthropoda; class Insecta; order Lepidoptera; family Erebidae; genus Eilema; species Eilema depressum. The sequence goes on along the minus strand of OU612012.1, from coordinate 27,500,369 downwards.
GTAGCACTAGCCTAGGAGGAGACAAAACAGCACATATTTAGGTCGCTACTCAGATATTGCTTATTTGTCTAGAATACGTACAATAGATTCTACGTATCAATAATTCATAGTAAACCGCTAATAAAATAAATATTAAGCCAAATGATCATAAGATTGATTAGGCATTCGGCTTTCGACGCAAACTAATTACAACTTTTTCTTCGGCAGAAAAATGTTCTTCAACAATATAGTTTTCTCAGGAGGTTCCACCTTGTTCCCTGGTCTAGTGAAGCGAGTCAAGCAAGATCTGAGTCTTAAATTAAAAACAAATATCAAGCCTGCAATAGATGCGACAGAGCTGAGGCAGTACGCCGCGTGGGCTGGTGGATCCATGATGGCGTCTATGTCGCACTTGAAGGGCTTCTGGCTGACAAAGCAGGAGTACGAAGATGCTGGTGCTGATCAGGTTGTGTATAAGTTCTATTAAGGTGGGCAAATTGGGCAACTGCATGCGAATAGCAGTTTCGTAGAAAATCGCAACATCGAGAGTAACTTATAAAATATCGTGTAATTACTGAATGAATGTGGAAGTTTACCTTTATTCACAATATTATATGATACTAATTGTTGTAAGTTCATGGCTTATTTTACCTTTAAATAAATTATTTTTATGGCAACGAAATTTTATTGTAGGTATTAATGTAGTTAATAAGACGCTATTGTGAAACAGATTACTTTGTTTGGTGGTTGATTGTAGGTATACTGTTCGATATTTATTGTATACTAGCTTTTGCCCGCGGCTCCACTCGCGTGGATGTCGGTTATCGCGACCAAACATAGCCTATGTCCTTTCTCAAGGTCTAATCTACCTCTATACCAAATTTCATCAAAATCGGTTCAGTGGTTTAGTCGTAAAAGTGAGACAGACAGACAGACAGACAGACAGAGTTACTTTCGCATTTATAATATTAGTAGGGATTGCAATGGAGGTTTACAGGGGACATAACCCCCACTCCCTAATCTAAGTCTAATTAAAGTCTTCTTAAAAGGCATTTTGTGAACGAATTGCGGCCGCACCTGTTACTTAGAAGCAACGCAAATTAGTACCAGCTAAAATAATAAACAAGCTACAAAGTGATTCGTATAAATCTCTTCAGAAGAGCGATGAAAACAAAGTCATTCCGAACTTGTAGAAGCGTCGAGAGAGGGCGCGAGTACACAAGACAAGTGTCCCTCACTGCCTCTTGAACTTCAGTCCGATGTCTTTAGTTCAATTATGTAGCCACCAAATGTTTACTTTGAACTTCTGACAAAATAAATCGCCCCTTTATTTAAATTCGCACATTTAATGTAGCCTCACTATTTTACTGGCGATGTTTTATTTTACTTTTTATTGTAATGTAGATACTTAATATAGCTTTTGACAGCCTCTGTGGAGTGGCGATAGCGAACGCGACCGTTACGCAGGAGACGCGGGTTCTATCCCCACTCAGTGTAAATATTTGTATGCATGAATATGGGTATTTGTATTGTCTGGTCATGCCTCGAAGAGCACGGTAAGTGTCGGTACCGGTTGCCATACGAACATCTATGGCAGTCATGAAACTTTGCACGTTGCACTTTGAAGCTCGGGGTTTCTTTTTATCTTGATTTGGCTTATTCTAGCTTTTGTGGGAGTGAATACCGTCTTACCACTCAAGAGGAACGCCTTTCGCCCGTAGTGCGCCTTCGAATTAGAGGCGCGAGTAAGCGCTGCAGTAGTGCCAATGTGATGCACTAGCCGCGGCACTACTAATTTTCATACAATTTCTAGAAACGCAGTTGCAGCGCCAAATACGATAGTCTCACGCCTCTATTTTGAAGGCGCCTTTAAACTACACATATACCGGCTAGCTGACCCAGTTTCGTGTATTGAAAGTGTTTTCATTTCATTGTGTTTAAAAAAAGAACCAGTATATTTGGTTCTATCGAAGTATCAGTCCGAAGGTATCAATACGAAGGGTGTCGTAAGAGGCGACTAATGGTAAAAAAACGCCGACGATATGACTGCGAGAGAGGGACAACTCGAAATAAAACCCATCTGGCCAGCGTGGAAACAGTAGGCCAAAGCCTCTGAATGGGAGAGGCCTATGTCCAGCAGTAGACAGCGATAAGCTAAATTGAAAGTACAAAATCAAGTATAGCATACTTTTTTGTATTGAAACTACTTTGTCAGCATTTTGTCTGACACGAACTTGACATCTTGAGAGAAGTAAAATAAATGTCCACATTGACATTCATTGACATCATAATACATCACTAATATTTTCAAATATAATGAATTTTTCTGGACCAGAAATTGTAATAGAACTTGGGAGTTACTGTTGTAAAGCTGGCTTTGCCTGCGACAACCATCCCGTTTCCATCTTCAGGACTGTAGTTGGCAGGCCTAAAGATATTCAAGGATTTTATGGCAAAGGGCATTATGATGTGTATGTAGGAGATGAGGCGTTGTTACACGATGACTATAATATATTTTCGCCTATTGTAAAAGGAAAGATTGTGCACTGGGATAATATGGAGCGAGTGTGGCACCATATGTTTTACAGGGAGTTGAAGGTGGCGCCAGAGGAACGAGCGGTAATTTTGTCTACTGATCCGAGGACTACTATGAAAGAGAAGTAAGTATGATATCCTTAACATATAACTATTGGTAGGCAGAGGTGTATTTATATCCACATTTAGTCAATTATGATTTTCGGGCCCACGTAATAGGGCGTGAGCCTATTGTCCAAAACATCGTGTATAATTTCAATTGTAAGTACTCAATTGAAGAAAAAAAATATGATAAACGATAATGAAATTACACAATAAAGTATGTATTAAAATCGTTTAAGCCACGGTAACCGTTTTCTATTAGATGAGTAGGTATTGTGCTTGTTTGCCACTTAACTTACCTATGTAGATCTAGTTTGTCAAGTACCATGTGCCCCATGGGGAAGCCGGCAAGAATCGGGTAGGCCCTCAACACTGATACAGGGCTTCTATAACATGAGAACATAACAGACAAGCCATCAATATAACAAATTGCTACAATATTTAATTAAATCATAAAAGAACAATTTTTACATGGTTATTACAAAAATATGGAGAAAAAAAAAAAAAAAATTAATTTAGATTTATTTGTATGTGCGTAACAGCACTCGACGAAAAGGCGATATTTATTACTGATTGCTGTAATCAATATTGGGGGAGAGAGAGAGGGAGAGAAGGGAAAATACACGTTTAAAAATAATAACAGGTTCTCATGAAAATTTGCTATTGAAATTATATAAACAACACAATGATTTATAAAAACACTTGATATTTTCCGCTACGCGTTACAACCTTGAAGAAAATAAATATTTTAAACGAATTTTACCGCGGCTTACCTATTTGATGTTCTTTATTGTTTACTAGCTGTTGCCCGCGACTTCGTCCGCGTTGAGTTCGGAATGTTGTTCATCCCCTATTTTATCCCCTTGGGGGTAGAATTAATCAAAATCCTTTCGTAGCTGATGCCTACGTCACAGTAGCTTTATGCATGCAAAGTCTCAGCCCGATCGGTTCAAAATTGACAAAGTGTCATACACATTTTCAGCCCCTATTTTATCCCCTATTTTATCCCCTTGGGGGTAGAATTAATTAAAATCCTTTCTTAGCGGATGCCTACGTCATAACATCTACCTGCATACCAAATTTCAGCCCGATCCGTCCAGTGGTTTGGGCTGTGCGTTGACGTTGATAGATCACTATGTCAGTCAGTCAGTCAGTCAGTCAGTCAGTCAGTCACCTTTGAGTTATAATTATATATTTAGATATCGCCGTCCCCGGAGGATAAAATCTTAACTGCAAAAACACAACTTTTCAGGAAAAATAAAAAACATGTTTTCGACGATTACTCCGAAAATACTGAACATAGATGCATGATTGTTGGGTTTTTAAAATTCCCCGGGAACGGCGATATTAATGTTAACGTTAAAACGCGACAGAATCTGTAATTTCAGTATGTGTAAATTCGCGTAAACTTTTGATAATATCAGTGTTATAAGTTTATAACTTTTACGTTTAGGCAGGTCAGAACCACTAGACACCAGCGGGCTTGCATAAAATATGTAATGTATTTCGAGGACATCGGGGTTAGGCCTCAGCCTAGCTCGGAGAGAAATAGGCTTGAGTATAATGTATATATACCTATGGAACTTATACATTTATAAATGAAAGTCGAAGTTAACCATTATTTTTTATTCTAAACTTGCATGCGTTAGTCATCATGCTTAGGTACGGAATGCTATCATAATCAGAAAATTGACCCAAATTAGGTCAAGAGCATTTTCACATTGTCCGATATTTGATATCGGAGGAAGTCAAATGTATGCCTTATGTAGCTGTCTTTCACATTGTCCGGCCCGACATCGGGTATCGGAGCCGACACCGATATGTGTTACCCCGATATCGGATATCGTAGTGGATACCGATGTGTTGGTAGCACCGTTTCATTCTGCCAGGTGGCAGACGGTTAATGTTATATCGGATAATGTTTAAACGCTCTAAATAGACATCGATCATAATACTCATAAGAATACCCTATAAAGGGCTATAACAATGGCGGATTCTTGCATAAACGTAGTTCTTGCAGATATCCTCGATGGCACAGGCAAAACCTATTTTGATAAATTTGCTACCAGCTTCCGTGAAAAGTTAGGGAAAAAAGACATTAGCAGTGGCTCCGTCAGGCATCGCCGCCATGCCTTTGGATGAGGGAAGAGCGGCACATTCCACTCTCAAATTGCCACTTAATATATCGGCAAGTCATGATTAGACAAAATGTTCAAAGTAAAAAAAATAGTAAATTGGGTAAGATAATACAAAACACGTGACTTTGATCTATGAAAATATCTGTAACGTGTGCCAGAGCTAGTGTGCGTGACGATTGGGTGTCCTAATCGTGAATCGAAAAACTAATGTTATCTAGATTTAGTAGAAGTTGTAAAAAAATTGTAGAACCGATTTAAAAATTTGTAAAATAATAATTTAAAAAAATATGGCAATTTAAATGCGGTCTCCCAATCCTTACTCAAGGGTACCTATTTCTTGGCGAATCGATGCAAGTAGAAGCCAAATTTTATACTCATATTTTAGTAAAAATACAGATAAACACTTCCCAAAATATTCATCAAGATTAAAAAACATTCAAAACTTTTATAAATGTTTTAAATATGTCCCTCAATCCTTACTGTATAGATTGAGGGTCATGGTGTTTTGACTACATGTTTTAAGTTTATTTTTGCAGGAAGATTAAGTAAAATTTGTCTAATAATTTGTAAAAAACAAAAAACGACTGAAATACATCACAGTTTAAAAATTATAACTCTAGAAACCATGTCCCTCAATACTTATGCCTCCAAAAAACACTTGATCGTAGCTCACTAGGTACTGGAAGAATATAATTAACTACGAATATATATTTTAGTAGTAATTTTCTACTAAAAGTTTATGCAGTTATTTGATTAGAAGATTCGTTATTCATCAAAATATTAACTTATAAAATATTCCTAATATTAAATACATATAGGTGACCATAAAATAAACAATGATGTAGGATTAATTTCTTTATTTGGATGGCTTTTCAAATATTTACAAGACCGTAGCTAAGTGAATGCAAGTACATTGGTAACGCGGTGTTGCTTTGGCATAATTTACTTTTATTGTCATCATAACAGTATACTTGTTCATTTATGAAAATATGACATTTGTAGTGACCCAGACCATTAGGTAACACAGATGGAATAAATTCAGTGGCTCCTATGACTTTATAAGTTTTATTTTGTAAACAAATACTTAACGGTATTTCGCTCAGTATATTTTTTTCAGTCCCATTCAAATCAAATGATATTATTTTTGACAACTCGTAGATACATTTAATTTGATTATTACATGACATACTATCTTTGTTTTCTTCGATAATACATAAAGCAACTTCTAAACAACTGATACCGAAAATGGAAATCAAGTCGAGATTCAAAGGCAAAAAAGCAACTTTTCTTGTAATTTCGTTTGATATGCATAGCGCATTATTTTATGCATCGTTTTACAAAACGAGCACTAAAAAAGTATTTCAAAACTATAATATGTTCGAAAATAAAAGAGACGTTACATGCTCAGTCACAGACAATTTTTTCATCATCTTCTGTTAATATATTAGCCTTTTCTTCTTCTCCATCAGATAAATAGTTTACATATTGTGGAACCAGTTCGTCAGCAAAGTTATCTAGGATGCCATGAATATTACAATTTTGACTATACCCCACAGTCAGAAGATACATGACGGAATCTAAGCTGCAAGTATTCCTTATTTGTACTTCATGATTTTGAAAAAACACAGAAACGCATAGGTTGCCGTTTTTGACCAATGTCACGTTGGTTTCTGGCTGTATTTCTTCTGTTTCAACTTGTCCTTTCCAATTTTCAATATAAGTCGGCAAGTCAGAAAAATAGAGTCTAGGGAAAGTAAAATTCTTTGTAAAATTTAAGTAATAAATGGTCACCCTATACGTATTTAGTTTGAGGAATATTGATAAGTTAATATTATGATGAATAACGAATCTTCTAATCAAATAAGTGCATAAACTTTTAGTAGGAAATTACTACTAAAATATATTCGTAGTTAATTATATACTTCCAGTACCTAGTGAGCTACGATCAAGTGTTTTTTGGAGGCATAAGTATTGAGGGACATGGTTTCCAGAGTTATAATTTTTAAACTGTGATGTATTTCAGTCGTTTTTGTTTTTTACAAATTATTAGACAAATTTTACTTAATCTTCATGCAAAAATAAACTTAAAACATGTAGTCAAAACACCATGACCCTCAATCTATACAGTAAGGATTGAGGGACATATTTAAAACATTTATAAAAGTTTTGAATGTTTTTTAATCTTGATGAATATTTTGGGAAGTGTTTATCTGTATTTTTACTAAAATATGAGTATAAAATTTGGCTTCTACTTGCATCGATTCACCAAGAAATAGGTACCCTTGAGTAAGGATTGGGAGACCGCATTTAAATTGCCATATTTTTTTAAATTATTATTTTACAAATTTTTAAATCGGTTCTACAATTTTTTTACAACTTCTACTAAATCTAGATAACATTAGTTTTTCGATTCACGATTAGGACACCCAATCGTCACGCACACCCAAAGCTATGTAAAAATTTTGGCTTGAATAAAAAAATTGAGAGAGGCATTTTCGTACCTATATGTTTTTCTGTTATCATCGTGACATTATAATTTTCTCGAGCAATGTTGATTTATATGGAGTAAAAATTGAGATAGAAAAATATTTTGAAACGGTCTTTGATTAAAATATCAAAAAATAAATACTCAAAGACAAGCTGGCGCTACCTAGATAATTAAGCACGGATGTAATACTTACATACTTAGATACTTCTCATGTAAGTACATACATGCTATACATAGGAACACCAAGAACAATGCAAATAGACATACTCATACATACAAACGTAATTCAACCCGTGACCTCCGGCGGCGCAGCAGTCGAAATACCCGCTACGCTACGGAGGTCGAATAAACAAATAAGTTCAAGTCTTTCCTAACAACTACAGGGTGGACCAAAAGTCCGTTTATATTTAAATCTGTCGTCGCATCGAGCAGCGACGGCAGGGTGGGGTGGGTGTTTACGCATTGCAAGAGCGGCCAATGGGAATTTAGTGCCATGTGCCATATGGCGTCGATCAACGGTAACCAACGTGGTCTCTTCGTACGCGAGTATCGAAACAACGATTCTGCGACCTTAGCGCAACGGAAATTTCGCGCTTTACAAAATACGGCATAAAAATAAGCTCCATCAGTGGTTGACGTTATTTAAAAAAAAAAATCTCATTTTATCTAGTTTTGATAACAATAAACAGTTTTTACCTATTGCAAATAGTTTTTTTTTAATCATCATTTTAAATATAAACGGACTTTTGGTCCACTCTGTATAAAAGTCAAATTCCGCAAACGATATTGAACGGTGCACTATAAAATGTAATCTTCCCTGCTATCTGATAACCTAGAACTTTCTTGTAATTGATGCTTCAACAACAAACGGTAACCCGGAGGAGCTACCGATCACAGAAATTCCCTGATGTAATCAGCATCGAACCATGCAATATGTTATCTCTTTGTTGGGTGTAGACAGCTGTTTGCGGCAGTAGGCAGCCCCCATCTACTTCTGTTCTTCTGCCTCTAACGGTTTTAAACCTTTCATGCATTCTTCTGGACTGCATCTCAGCTTTTTACCATCTAGCGGGGTGCAGTCAAATGACAGACCATATACCTATAAAGCACATCGGCTTCGAGTGCTTTAATTAAGTGCAAGATTGAGTGATTAAATGAAGATTTATCTGAGATTCTTTTTATGATTGTTTTGTTTCAGATTTAAATTCTGTGAGATCTTCTTTGAGACCTTAAATGTGCCGGCACTATGCGTTCAACCGCAATGCGTGATGGCACTCTACGGATCTGGGTTCACTACAGGCATTACCGTGGACCTCGGTTACGATCTTACGCAAATAAACCCTGCCTACGAAGGAGGAGTCATAACGTACGCACGCATTGAAACTTTCTTCAGCGGTGGTGAGCTGTCCAAATACTTGTATGACAGTCTCTTGAAAAAAGGAATAGACTTAGGTGACAACAAAGATGCCATTATAGATGATATGAAACGGCACCTTCTATTTGTCACAACGCACGAGGATACTTGTTCTAAGATAAAGTATAAGCTACCTAATGGTAAAGTTATAGACTTGGGCAAAGAAGTCTATTGCGCTACTGAATTGCTCTTCTACCCAGATTCAATTCTGGGGGAGAATTCAGGAATAATACCCATTCAAGAGGCTATAATAGACTCAGCGAATAAATGTGATGAAGAGCTGAGAGATGAATTGTACAATTCAATTGTTCTTACTGGAGGACTCTCAGCGATTCCAGGTCTTCGTCAAAGATTGACACATGAGCTTGAACAGGCTACGGCTAGAACGATAAATATTCCTGAAACTCCTGAACCATACACCGTGGCATGGTTAGGTGCAGCAGTCTTCGCTGGAATGGAGGATAGTAAAAAAGCCTGGGTACGAAAGAGCAAATACGAGGAGTACGGCGAGAAGATTGTGAGAAATAAATTTGTTTAGGTTAAAAGCAAGTAAGTAGTTCATCCGAAGCGTTATAATTTCTTTTTTAGCCTTATACATTGCCTATTATTATCCTTTTCTTAGAATACAATTGTGTTAGGTAAAAAGTGTTTGTGAATTTTATTGCAGTCTAGATCTAGATCCCCGTTACAACTAAAACCTAAAACCTTTTGAATCTACATTCCAACAAAATCTCGCAGTGTCATAGTGTAGACCAAAGTGAGTTTATCCCCTTTAATAAAATACCCAATGCTGAGCCCAAAACGCGTTTACGAATTTATAAAAGAGAGAACCCTTTGGTACTCAAATTCAATTACTGTGATACCAAACTCTACACGCAATATCCTGCCCTATTCTGTAGTACATAAGGTAGTCTTTGATTGAAATAGTCAAGCAAAGAACGATATGATTTGTTTTGTACCCATTGTTTGGATATTTTCCCAACGAAAGTATTTTTTGATGCGCAGCGGAAACAGATTGGCTGAAATACTTCAGTTTTCATATATCAAAGATATCAATCAGTGACGGATTTATGGTGCTATAATTGTAGATACACATTCTTAATAAGTGATGTACCAAATAAGAATACAGTGTTGGTAAGTTGCCTTATAGTACAAACAACTTATTATGCTACGTTTACATACTCGCGGCAGAGCGAGGGAAGTGGCGAGAGAAGTGGGCAGAGACGTGGTGTGAATGGTATATTCGTCATGCCGCGAGTACTGCCGCGTATGTTGCGCAAATACTAGCGCGATGAACTATACGAGACCGCTAGATGGCGCTAATCTCAGTAAACACGACTTTCGTTATTGCTCCTCGAATATTTACTTTTAAAAATATTTATATCGATCTACGGAAAGTGTATAGTAGTTGAAACTGATAGTTTTTATTAATAATCTATTTAATTAATTCGCTATGCTGTAAAAGCTTATTGCGTATACTGCTACAGCGTTGTCCTCCATACGTTTACGTCCGTCTCCGTTGCAGGGCGAATACTGTAATGCGGACCAACGCGATGATGGGAGTGTGTGAATGCTAGGGCATTAATCGCGCGAATATTTCTGGCAACGCGATGAGCAATGCGAGCGGCAGTATGTAAACGCGGGGTTAAAGTACTGAGAAATGCTGCTCCATTTGGCGTTTCCAAGTGTATGTATTCAAGCCTGCAAATGACCCAACTATTATACACTTGGGTGTAATTTTATTAACTGGATCATAATTGTTATGAAAAATTTAACTGAATTAAGAATATTACCAACCCCTTCGCGCAAAATAAAAGTAGCATAAGTTGCGCCTTATAACATCAACTATCTGCAGTAACCTCAATCTAACTACATTTATTTAATCTGCTAGCTGTTGCCCGCGGCTCCGCCCGCGTGGATGTCGTTTATACCGTGGTGTTGTAAATAGTGCTGAAAGTTGAGCGTTGAACGCTGATTAGACATTGTACTAGCCTCTCTATTCGACTCGAGGTGGTAGGTACACGGCGGTATATTATGCGTCCCAATGGAGCAGTCCGACTGGGGAAGTATCTCCGCCCTACAGAAGGCCGCGGCTTGATACCTCGTGTTGTGTTTCCGATGGTGAGTAGGGTAGCCAAAGCTCACTGGAGAGTAGCTTGTGCTTTGTGCTGTCAGTGGGAAAACCAAAGGCTTTGTCCGACTTATCTTTTGCGCTGACGGCACCCTTCCCCCACCCTCTCCCCTACTCCTTCCCCTTTCCCGTTGTATCTCTTGTCTACTCCACTATATCCCTCACCACGCTCTAATCCAGGAATGGCGAACCAATGGCACGCGTGCCAAAGGTGGCATGCGGCACAATTTTTTGGGCACGCCAGCAGTGCCACCACAAAGTAGCTATTTAGATGCGCCCGTGTTATACGATAGCCACAAAAAAGGTTCGCCATCCCTGCTCTTAGTTCTTACAGGGTAGGCAGCACAAGTGTGACTACCTTGGTGTTGCACTCACCCATAGGCCAAGGTAACCACTTATCATCAGGAGGGCCGCGTGCTTGTTTGCGACCTCATTACTACAGTACGACTCCCGACTATAGTATGGGGTACTTCAAGAAGGGCGAGTGTGACGCCCCTGGTGTTGCATACGTTCATAGGACACAGTAACCACTTTCCATCAGGTGGGCCGTGTGTTTGTCTGCCACCTAAGTGGTATAAAAAAAACTTTCTACCTGCATAATATCTACTCGACTCCCTTCCCCCACCCTCTCCCCTACTCCTTCGCTTCCTCGTTGTATGTCTTGTCTACTCCACTATATCCTTCACCACGCGCTATTATTTGTGTGGAAAACGATTTTGTTACTGATCTTAAGACAGTACCGACATCTATTCATATTGAAAAAAAAAACTGAATAAAAAATGACTTCTATATACCTACTATTATATAATTGTAATAAATAATAATTTCAAAATCGATTCACAAATGACGGAAAAATCGAAGTCGAATCGTGGACATCCCTAGATTTTTCTCATATCGATGAATTCTAGTTTTACGTCGAATATAATAACATCCTCTTTTTTGAAGTTGGTTAAAAATGAATATTTCTCTTCTATGCGTTCCTTTGTCGAATAAAATAGTTGCGCACAAAATGCACTGAATACAAAAAAAAAACATTACAGGTTACATTAGCATTACCAATTGTATGCATTTGCTATTAACAAAGTTTCTGCATTTTTATTTTTATACTTTTTCGACTTTCATAATTTCCCTGGACACTGCGACATGATAAGAACTTTAAAGGAAGTTTTACAAGCTCCAAGTTCCGTTTTATCGTTCGGACTTCGAACAACGAATCAAAATAAGTCGCAATTTTTCACTGCTATATTATATAACGCTGTTGACCCCGCACGAACTGTCCAAGGGCATTTTAGCAATATTAATGAAGGGAAGGGGTCCAATTGAAAATGTAAGCATCTAAGTTTTATAGGGGCTTGAGGTTTTCGCCCGAGAACAAAAATCTCCGCGGTGAAATCTTTATGAGTCTACCGCAACTGTCTTCTCAAATCCATAGTGACGAGTGTACTATTGGATGTGGTATTAGGTCTAGTTTTGTATAATGAATTGAACAATAAACAGAGCGGTTAACAAACGATTTCCATTGTTAATTAAAAGTTAAATTATTCTGATCAACTTCTTCTTCTTAGCGTTAATTCCCAGTCGCATCCGATGCTTTTCGCCTCGGAGTCTGGGGTCCGCTTTACCAGTCTTAGTTGCAGATTTGGCTAGACCTCGATATTTTCCGTGAAGCGACTGCCATCTGACCTCCACAACCCAATGGTGACATTAGGCGATATCGAAGCGTTGTTGTTGGAATTTTTAGAGCTCCAACTAAACGGGACCGACAGCTTAACGTGCTCTCCGAGGCACGACTAGACCAATGCAAATATCCATATTCATGCATACAAATATTTACACTGAGCGGGGATCGAACCCGCGCCTCCTGCGTAGCAGCCGCGTTCACTACCGCTACGCCACGGAGGCTGTCTAATTATTCTGATCAACCTCATCAGCTAAGGTAATATTATACCAGTTATGTCGCAGACAAGCACACATCCCACCTGATGGTAAGTGGTTACCGTGGCCTATGGACGAGTGCAACACCAGAGGAGTCACATTCGCGCTGCCTACCCTTTAAGAATAGACCTTTTTCTTCTTCTGTCGTGTCGACGGCATATCATTTGATAGATTCTTACTCGTGTTAGGAATAGGCTTCACGTCGATAGTGTAATGGTCGGAGTTCGAACCTACGATTCACATGTCCTATCGTAACTATGTATGATGAAAACTTGCACGATGTTAATCCTACCGCCTCTTGCGATTATCCGCTGTATGGCCCGCTTTTATTCAACGGAATATCCCAACACTTAGTCTCTTTCGCAAAATGTCCCCTGGTCGTAAAACGTCTCTTTCGCAGAATGTCTCTTTCACAAAATGTCTCTTTCGCAGAATGTCTCTTTCGCAAAATGTCTCTTTCGCAGAATGTCTCTTTCGCAAAATCTCTCTTTCGCAGAATGTCGCGCCAGGGAATTAAGAATGAAGTTTCGATTAAAAAAAAAAACATTTCTCAAAATCATAGAGTAATTATGTTGTATTATTATAATTATTAATTATTATTATGTTACAATGGCGGCACTCAGCTTGATGGCCTCATCAGATGCTTTTCCACGCTCCGACCCGGGACTGTATGACATATTATGCTATATTTGGTCGCGATAACCGACATCCACGCGGGCGGAGCCGCGGGCATCAGCTAGTATAAGTGATGGCAAATCACCGAAACTTTAAATTGTACCAAAATATTATTTTTAACTAAGTATATCGAAATATATTTTTTATTTGGAACGTTATTTCTCAACGTAGTTTTAGTGACCCAGTGTGTGATACTCCAACTTTTATAACTCGTCCGGCTAATACATTTTTTCAACGTCTACAAAGTAGGCCTCCGTGACGGCGTAAATCGAAATTTCATTCTTAAGTCCCTGGCGCGACATTCTGCGAAAGAGAGATTTTGCGAAAGAGACATTCTGCGAAAGAGACATTTTGCGAAAGAGACATTCTGCGAAAGAGACATTTTGTGAAAGAGATATTCTGTGAAAGAGACGTTTTACGACCAGGGAACATTTTGCGAAAGAGACGTTTTGCGCCTGAGCCATTTTCTCAACGTCTACAAAGTAGGCCTCCGTGACGGCGAAACTCGAAATTTCATTCTTAAAAGTCCCTGGCGCGACATTCTGCGAAAGAGAGTTTTGCGAAAGAGACATTCTGCGAAAGAGACATTTTGCGAAAGAGACATTCTGCGAAAGAGACATTCTGCGAAAGAGACGTTTTACGACCAGGGGACATTTTGCGAAAGAGACGTTTTGCGCCTGAGCCTCTGATCCCGATTTATCAGTGCTTCTCTCCAATATTATGCATGTGTTATACATATAAACCTTCCTCTTGAATCACTCTATCTATTAAAAAAACCGCTTCAAAATCCGTTGCGTAGTTTTGAAGATTTAAGCATACATAGGGACGGACAGACAGCGACAGCGACTTTGTTTTATAATATGTAGTGATGATAGTGATAGTGAAGCTGAAGGTAAAGTCTCGGAAAAAAGGATCACCGTTATCGTGTGTATAACATGTAATTTCAACATTTCGAAGCACTAAACTAATTTTAAATATTTTAATAATCTTTGCAACGTCTTATCTCAGATAATACGTACGTCTTGTCCCTACGCCCGTAGCACATCTCCGCTGTTTCGCGGCGGACAGCGGAACTGCTAGTTGAGTTTCGCTGTGTTCAAGTGTAGCTGGAGCAGCGAAACATGAGCGGAACTTGACACTTGTTATCTAATATGGAGCGCGTACCCGAATCTAACTGGTCCGTTTAGAACGCATGCGCCAACTACTTGACTTCTGATTGCTCCGTTCAACATGATAACGTCTTTTTCGCATGCGCGAACTTGATACCGTGCGTCAAGAACTTTCAAAATCAACAGGGCCGAAATTGGGTAATTGGCTGTCTAGTTAAATTATTAGTTACTTTATGGTGAGTGATAGGGAAAGGAGATGTTCACTTTTTGTATGGACAATGGGGACACTAATTTGCACAAATATAATATATATAAATTAGTTTTATATTTGGTACCATTATACGTTAACATTACATTTTGATAAATATAATATTAATACAATTAAAAGTCTATTATTATAATAAAAAGCGTACCTTCCACATTTAATTCTCTCTGAATTTCTAGCCATGCTTGCAATTTTTTCACGTTATTTTTATAATGTGGATGGCTTATTAAATAAATAACGGGTCTATTTCTGATCTCTATGAGAAGCTTTTCGGTATATTCCACGTCCATCATTTAAAAAAACGTAGTTACGCTCAGTAGCTTTACCATGAATTGACACCAAAATTTGACAACTTCGTTACCAAATCGAATTGTGTATGCAAATCTGATTGGTCTGTTTAGAACGCATTCGCGAATTTTCTGACTTCTGATTGCTCCGTTTAAAATGACAACGTGATTTCGCATGCGCGATCCTTCGCAACCGTGTGTAGATTTCGAATCGTCGTCGCCTGTCAAAATCCAGGGCCGTATAGGGTATTTGGCTGTCAAGTCAAATTAAATACTTTTTACTAAACGTAACAGTAAGTTATAAATATGTATACTAATATAATCGATGATTAATAATTATTAATTATATTGACCAATTATTATTTATATTATGATTGGACAATTTCTATGGTTGGACAATTAAAGAGTGATTGTCATTTTTCATAATTGGACATAAGTCGTGCAAAGGACACATTTGACGTTATTGCTGGACTGGTCGCCGAGTGCAGACCGAGGGTTCAGATTCAGCCACCTGTCACCGCTTCACCCCGCTGGTGAAGTGGTGTGACATTCATATCCTTCCTTTTCGGAGTACAATGGGGACACCGTGCTTTTCACACCTGAGGGCTCTTAAATGATGGCCTAGAATCAGTCGGGGAGTGCGTAATAGGAGGCGTGCGGTTTTGAGTAGGTGCGATGGCCGACCGGAGTGGTATTTGAAGGGACTACCGAAAAAAAGTAGGAGCGTGATCAGAATTCGACGTGTGTGGAGCCGTGGGCAGCAGCTATGTATAATACTAGCAGTTGCCCGCGGCTCCGCCCGCGTGGAATTCGGATTCCGTTCCCACTTTTTTTTCGTGCTAAAGTTCCCTCGGATATGGTCAGGAGTGATTGTCGAACTGAACTGAACTCTGAACCACTAAAAACGCATGCCATCACGGGTCTTTATTTGCTAGCCTATGTTACTCCCATTATTGAAATCAGTCAACAACAAACAAAAAAAAACAAGAAAAGGACTTTCCTCTTTAGAATATTAGTGTACCTAGATGTAGGTAATACCATCCTGTACAAAAAACTTTAGACGGCGAAAAAATAATCAAAGTAAAACTTTTTTACTGATCTTGATTCATTTGGAATTTAAAAGACCCCTAATGCGGCCCTGCAATTTACGTGTTACGTAAAATTGTCACGTGACAACACTGACAAAATAGCGGACGAAGCGCGGAGGTGTGAACGGCAAAAGCGAAACTGCGCGGCGAAAGAGATAGAAGATAGGTAAATCTATGCATTACAACATGCCGTTTCGCTAGAGTTTCGCTCCTCGTACAACTGACAGAACATGGCGAAACAACCGCGGTTCCGCTATACGCGGTTTCGCGGCGGAGATGTGCTACAGGCGTTAACAATCCACATGCCCACCATTAAACATAACCTTAGCACGATACGTTTCCAAGATTTATTATCTTCTCTACTCTTGGCAAGTTGTTCGTTAAGCACACAGTGAGTTATTGTTGGAAAACCAGAACATAGTTATATGGACTTTAGGAGGAAAACCAATATGTTATGACAACACGTATGTTACTGTGACCCGGTTTTGGCGTAACAGATTCTCGAGTATTTGCACGACCTACTAAGTTTAATCTACGATTGTGTTGTCTAGATAGTTATGTTGGCAAACACTATGCCATGCATTATTAGAAATGTGTCAATGAGGAAGGTTCCTAACAATACATCAAGGTATATTCTAAGACTTTTATATCATACATTTTTATCTATAATATTAAGAAAAATCGCTGAATGTATTACTGATCGCAAATCTCGAGAACAGCTGACCCGATTTCGCTATTTCTTTTTTTAGAATATTCCTTGAAGTACGAGGATGGTTCTTACGCAAAGAAAAATTACGGTACCACTTAAGGGAGCGAAGCAGTAATCATAAATGTCAACAATTCCGGCAGATTTCCATACTTGGCGAGGCTATAGACAGTATAGACTATAGATGACTGAAAGGGGTGATTCGAGAATTCGAAATGTGCCGCGGGCGGGCGGGTCGGCTAGTTTTTTAATAAAATAAAGTATATATATATATATATATATATATATATATATATATATATATATATATATATATATATATATATATATATATATATATATATATATATCTGGGTGTGGCGAGGAGTCCTTATGACCCGATTCCACAAGGTGTATGCCAAACTAGATTGAAGTGGGTATTTGATTTCCACTGGTTTCAGTAGATAGTGTATAGGTAAACTGTCTTCTGAAACCAGTGTAGATTGTCCGGTGTATTATGACTATGTTCACAGCGCTAGGCAAACAGAGGGCCAATCCTAACACCGCACTAAATGTTAATTTAGAAGCCCTTTCCAAACAGGCCAGTCGCCATGATTGCAAATTGTAGCCGCAAGCCGTTGTCCATAGTCACAGTCAGCTCACTTCCGCACACACTGGCTAGATATACCTAGTTAATTAAAATAATGTTTATACTCATGATCTCACAACTCGGAACCTCAGGATAAGTATCTCACACCTCAGAATATCTTATCACTAAAAACTTTCACTTATAAAACAAAAAGGTCTAAACATAAACAAACACTTCTATAATTAGGTATTTAGAAGTACTACTACACCTGATTTTTTCCCCTTTATGTCAGTAGTACCATTGATGGTACTACTGACACACTTATACGTTACTAGTACAATTTAAAAAAAATACAATATAATCCATCTCTATCTTCATCAACCTGATTTAATAGTTAGAATGGCAACATGTAAAAAATTGAAAGTACCTAAAAGCCCACTGATCAAGTTATACCACAACTGTCTATCACATCTATGTAGTACATTTATATACATGTCGCAGCTAACTAGCTTAATCAGCTGTTCAATTAACTGCCAAGGCTGTTAACTAAACGGCGCCGTTCAATTAAGGGCCTGAATGATATTCAGCCGTAACGTTTGTTACAACATTTAACAAACTGGCTGGCTAACGCTTAGGCCATTCGTACGATGGGGTATCCAGAAACAAGACAAAAAGTTAGTGATAGGTTTATTGAGAAAAGTAGCTCAATCCGACATAGAAAAAAATAACCACGAAAGCTATTTATAACCATGCTGAAACTAGCTGTTTGATTAAATGGCTAGACAAGTAATCGTTCGAATATCATTCAGGCCGTTAATTGAACGGCGCCGTTTAAAGTTAACAGCATAGTCAGTTAACTCAACGGCTGATTAAGCTAGTTGGCTGCGACATACACTTACTTAATATTATACGAATTTAGTTCTAATTGCTACATGTTTCTTTTTCACTTTGAACAAAAAACGTCGACGTTTGACGGGTCATCAATTTGGTACACTTTTCACAAAGCGTTCATCAATCATTCTTTGTGCTGCGTTAACAGCTACCTAAAAATAATGAAGTACTATTTTCCTTTTTACATACATAGTTACAACCTTATAAAAGGAAAATATTTATGGTTAAAAGAGATAGGTACTTACCTATTTTACACAGGTTGTAATTTTGATACGGGACACAAAGGCAGTAGGGTTATAGTTACAGCAAAATATCCTATATATTGTACAACAATTTTGCGCAACATGATCCGCAACAATGTTGCTTATTCTAATATACAAGGTTGACACTGAGCTTTATGTTACAGTATATGTTGTAGAAAATATTTGCTTTTGCCCCTATCGCTGTTTTTGAACCTCCATTCGCAAACGGGGGGTTGATTTGAATTTATGTTAGCGATAAATATTTTTGGTGCCTACAAAGGAGTTATTGGGCAGAATTTATTACTGTTCACTTGTAAAGGGTTACTTTTACATTAGTAGAAAGTATTTGGGGGACAAAAATGTTTTATACTAATGCTAGCTGTGTTAACTGCTATTATACTTCGGAACATATATTTTGGTCCTGATATTAAGAAACGTGTACTTTGTATATAAAGCACATTGCAAAGTGCTTTATATGCAAAGTACACGTTTTTTAAGTGTTTTTTGAGGATAAAACGCGGTGCTACACTGTGGTGGACAAACGAGGCCGGTGGACGATCCGATCCGTGCGCGCTCGTGTGTTTCGCGACTTAGGTCCAAAAGATGTGTCTCGAGGCATCCCCGCGTTTCTAGGGGTATATTAGGTACCTATCTTATAGATAGGTAGTTATATTGTATACTCAAAATATTACAAGTGGACTCTATTTGTTGTCAAGGCATCTTGTATTACAATATCATTACCAAACTAATGAGTCATCAACTTAGGTACTTTTTTTATACCACTTATGTGGCAGACAAGCACACGACCCACCTGAAGGAAAGTGGTTACCGTGGCTAAAGAACGTATGCAGTACCAGGGGCGTTATTTAGTGACTTGTTTAACCCAATCAGTACCAGCACAGATAGTTCAAAGACCGATCAGGACAAAAACTTGGCAACGGTCCTAGACAATTCCATTTTTATAGTATTTTCACGTAAGCGTATCTCGGGCGTCGCATCTATTCAAGGGTATAAGAGAAGAAAACGAAAAATATCTCCCTTCATCTATAAAGTTTGTTATTTTAAAGGTCTGAGTAAGTAAGTATACTTTCAATCTGATAAGTTCTTACGAAAACAGATAAATCTTTGCTTCGTTGTAGCATTCTATCTACAATAACTATTTTTCTTTAAATTGGAAAATGTAAAAATATTAATTGATATTGACTTGATTTGCGTGATTTGCGAGAAATGACTGGCGTGACCTGTGATCCTAAAATGCCAGTCAGGTTGAAGGGGCAGGTCTATAAGACGATCATTAGGCCTGTTCTCTTGTATGGTTGTGAGGCGTGGCCGCTGCTCGAGCGACACAAGCAAGAGCTGCGTGTCACGGAGATGAAAATGTTGCGGTGGATGTGCGGCGTTACGCGTAAAGACCGCGTACGGAACTCTCGCATCCGCGGCAGCCTCCATGTCCGTGACATCGCGGATAAAATGCAAGAGAGCCGCCTTCGCTGGTGCGGCCACGTCTTGCGGCAACCGCCAGGCTACGTGGGGAACAAATGCCTGGCAATGGTACCCCCGCCGGGTCCAGGTAAAAGGGGTAGGCCAAAGAAGTCCTGGCTTGACGTCGTGGAGGGTGATATGCGTGCAAATGGTCTCACTACCATGGACGCCCAAGATCGTGCGAAGTGGAGAAGGAGGAGCCGGAAGGCGGACCCTGAGCTCCGGGGTCATCTTGGCCACGGATGCAATCGGGAGAATACGTCTATATGCAGATTTTGCTGGTTTCAAAATGGAAAAATATTTCTTAGAGAAGGTGAAGGGAAGCAGTCTGTTG